>OW804096.1:55725891-65007413 GCA_942159475.1 Sthenelais limicola
TCAGCTAGAGAATGGTGTCAATTGGACTGCTCAATCACCGGCAAAAACCACTTTGCATTATAAATGAGCCGAGTGGGGGAGATATTTGTACTCAATGACCTTGAGACAGAGAATCCAATCCCCAGGTCCAGGTCAGTGCCTAGCCAGTAAATTTAAAGGTTGCTTCTCTGTTACAAAAATCGATCTTGGAGACAAGGTATTTGATGGCTAATTTAGATGCAAATTTTGCTTCATCCATCATGTTGGCTGCTGGTAAGTCCTTGCTAGAAGCCATGTATATCCTTTAGGTGGATGTTGTGGGTGGAAATTAATGAATGAGAATCTTATTTTAGGTTATTTTAGTGTTAGTGTTGATATGTTAGTATATATTTATAGTAAGAAAGGTATGTCTGTGTAAACAATAAATTGGAATGATTTACACGTCCATACAGGTTGGTATATATAGTCTGTTCGAAAAGTAGTTGACACGCGATTCCTTGTTCCTTTAAGAAGAGGGAAAAGTCGGGGATCTTTGACTTCTATTTATGACAAGGTCCTGTCAACCTTTTGCCCAGCCAGCCGCTCTTTGCAATCAACCATGGGGAAATAGGGCCAGTATGACCAGTTCTTCCTTCCATCTAAGCAAAACAAAAGCTGCTGACATGGAACAGAGACAGCTCAATACAATACAGCTGTATATTTGGCCATGGTCAATCGTAAACGGTGACAGTTCTACAAAGAGTAAGCATTTGAAACATATCCTTGCTACGGCCTATGACTCAACAACTTATAACTCGGTAACACATTATTGACTAGTGATAGATGGACCCCTGATAATGCCGATATGTAGTTAATATTAGATTTTTTAAAGCAGCGAAAAACGGGATGTCAATTTTCTTTCCAGCTTTGCAATATATATCTTTACTTTACTTAGTATTTGTTTTAGATTGGTTTTCTTTTCGATGAGAAATAAGTTGGCTGGTCACCAAGATTGTATATGACACGATATTTGTTCATTATTATTAATTAACTTAAATTTGAAAAAAAACCCACTCTGAGTGATTAAACTGTAACGATGGTTGCAAGGTTTACCTCTTTAACAATTGAATGTTGCTCACACATTTTGAAAATAGTTGCCAACTATTTTCAAAATTTGACTAATTTTCTACTGAATAAAAAATATCGCTGATTACAGTCATTAAAACGATAAGCATCCATGTGGATTAGTCGCTTTTACTATTATCAAATTTGCTCCATAATATTTATCAAAACGACTTATATTCTACTTGGATTTTTGCTGACAAATATGATAATTTGTGCATGACTCAGCATCTTAGTTGGGAATGAAGTTGTTATCTCCGATATTGATGAATTTGTTGCTACAATACTGAATCCAGGAACCATATATGCACCGTAAAATATTGTGTGGCTCTATAATCCCCTGTGAATAGAAATAAAAGTCAGTATTACTTGTTCTGTGGCTTGTCTCTAGGTTTCTCCTCGTGCAATAAGTGTAGTTCTGCATATAAAACCTGAATACTTTCCCCATTTCCCTCTCCTACTTGACCATCATTACTTCTGCACTAACTACTTATAGGTCCATGCCGTAAATATAGCCCTCCGTTACAAAAAAGCTCCGCTCAGTGTAAGATGTAAAGAAAGGAATATCAAAGGCCAAATTATTTTATTTAAATTATCATCAAATCAGTGAAGCTAGGATTACACTGGCACATGCAGGAGCATCTGTGTTGGGATCAAAACATTTTAGAGTAAACAGAATGAGTGCATCAGATGCTTGCTCTATTTGTGATATATTACAGGGAAATGAGTCACAAGTCGCAAAATTGCTATTTGTCAAAGTGTTTTATTCACAAGATTTCTTTGTGGGAATGTTCTCATTTCTAAGGTCAACCTATTGAGTATATTTAGCTACTTTACTAGTAATTGTCCACAAAAAAATACATTTATATTTAACTTTTTTTTTGTGATGGACCATCAAGAGTTGTCACTAACTGTTGTTCTAACGTTTTTTAACGTTTAAAATATAGTTACTTATTAGATATATTAATGTTTACCATCATTGGAATCGGTTTGATGTCATCTTTTCAAATATGATGGTATCTCAAAATCCATTATTTTGCAATAAGTCCTGCCAAAATGTTCATCTCCAATTAATTTATTTTCATCTGACACATTTCTGTCAAATATTTCAGAAATCTTAAGAGACCAAAATATTACCCAAATTCTGCTGTAGGCTACCACAGTGCACAGAGCCATAGCTGCCTCAGCAGCATCCAGCTATAATACCCTGAGGGCACGGAGTGAGGAATAGCGTTCAGCATGTAACTGGACCATGCTGCCCATTACAAAGCCAAAATCCTCATTAGTGAGGCAACCGCCACTATCAAACCACTACAGAACTCTTTCACTCACCTCTCCAGGGTGCCTTCTACCTCCCCTACCAACCTCCTATCACTCACTTTCTCTTGCCATGTTAGACAAATGGTTGCCTCCATAGGGGGGCATGACCCGCCGCGACCATCTGCGACCTCCGACCGGCATGACTGGCACCGACCGATAAAGACCCACCTTGTCCAACACTCACCTATCATTAGTGGTACTCAAGGCTTGGTCAGTTTAATCAATAGCAGTTTTCTATAGAGGGCTTTGGCTCTAGCTGCATTGCCAGGCATTTCTGCATGCAGAAACTTCATAACTAGGCAGTCCTGGAAAAGCCTTGAATTTGGATAAATAAATTTACTCTTTTTAAAGGCAACATGCGAAAATGTTCATGGAGGACACTACGTATTTTTGTCTGTTGTTTTTGTTTTTTTTTGTTTTCTCGTAAATCCTGTTTTAAATATGTAATGGGCCTGAAATGTAATAAAAAAAAATTCAACGCCATAGCATCATATGGGCCTGTAGTGCTGTTGGATTCTATTAAATAGCATGACAATTTTCGAAGATTCTCAGTTTCTTACTGTACACTTTCCCTTACCCGCCCTCCTCCCACCATACATAGAGTGACTCTCAAATAAAAAGTTAAAAAACTGTGACTGATATAAAATCTGAATAGAAAACTTGTTTAATGCATCATAGGTCATCGTACTACAATAACTACAAGACCCTAGTCCCGTCTTTAGGGCTCTGAAAAATCACTGACATGGGCCTGGATGATTGATATGGGCCTGGAGAATCTTCACTGTATTCCCTGATATTTGAATGGTGTAGGGTATTTCAAACATTAGCTTGTTTCCTCAGGTCAATGCGTCATCAAAAAATGTACAATTTGCCTTCATCATTTCCCTCAAATAACCCAAATATAAGACAAAAATCGGGTTCAAAATACAGTTTAACGTGACCAAACTGTTAACACATTGTTTTGAATCAATATAATGGGGATGTGGGGTGGCCAAGTGGTCAAAAGCACTGGGTTGGCCCAGTGCCATGAGTAACATGTTGTGGGTTTGAACCCTGGTACTCAGGGCTTGGTCAGTTTAATCAGTGGCAGTTTTCTATAGAGGGGTTAGGCTTTAGCTGCATTGCCAGGCATTTCTGCCAGACATTGCATAACTAGGCAGGTCCTGCAAAAGCCTTGAATTTGGAATAAATTCAAGGCCATATCATCATATATGGGCCTTTAGTGCCGTTGGATTCTATTAAATGGCATGACAATTTTCTTACTGTATGCATACCCTCCTCCCACCATACATAACTCACAAATAAAAAGTTTAAAAAAAACGTGACTGATATAAAATCTGAATATAAAATTGGTTAAATACTAACATGGGCCTGGGAAATCATTGATGTGGGCCTGGAATATTGATATCGGCCTTGATTGGAATAGCCTTGAATTTCTTCTCACCAAAAGGGCGGAGACACTGTTAGAGGTAGGTAACACGTGAAAGCATTCTTGAAGAATGCAGTGTTCGTTCATGTAACAGTTTAAATATATCATAGGCCTCAAATGATTTTTTTAAAAAGGGCTTTTCTAGCTATGTTCCCCCAATATTAAAAAAGATTAGGGTATTTCCAACATTAGCGAGCTTCCTCACTTCAAAACATGGTAGTATGCTACCCAAGGAATAAGTGGAAGACCAGTTAAGGAGCTGAACTAAACAGCCTGGTAAAACATCATACAACAATAGATGGTAGTATACTACCCCATAAGTTAGTGGAGGACCAGCTATAGGAGCTGAAGTAAACAGCCTGTAAAACATCAAACAACAATAGATGGTAGTATACTACCCCAGGAGTTAATGGAAGACTAGCTATAGGAGCTGAAGTAAACAGCCTGTAAAACATAATACAACAATAGATGGTAGTATACTACACCAGGAATTAGTGGAAGACCAGCTATAAGGGCTAAAGTAAACAGCGTGGTAATACACCTTACAATAATAGAGTATACTACCCCAGGGGTTTGACCCGGTGTAACAGTTCTAAATTACCCCCCCGATCTAATGTCCCCCCCCCCCCACCCGGTAATTTAGACCTCAGGTTTAAATGACCCCCTCTAGGTTCAAATTACCCCCCTTTGTTTCTTTGATAATCTTGAATTTTGTAAATTCTATTGATTCCATTACTTGCCTCAAATTAAGATTATGCTACAACCTCACATTTAAAATTGAATTGGACTATTGTAGATTGGAATTTACGATTTTTGCTCTATGTAATGCCTATAAGTAGAATTGTCACTATTATAATATTATGTCAATAATTTAATATCTAATAAAATGCGACAGGATATGATGAGAACAGCACTCTGTGTAATTCATATCCTGAATTTAATACTTTTCTCAGATCACAATAATTCATTACTAAAATCTATTCAGTTCTGACTATTAGGTATGTACTATTACTTTTATTGTCATAATTTAAAGAATTAATGTTTCGATCAGTACTTGGTTATTTTAAATATTTGGGGTATATTAGACCTAGGTTTAGTTTCCCCCTTTGGGGTACTTTGAACCTGGTGGGGGTACATTTGACCTTGGTCTATTTTACCCCCGGGGGTACATTAAAACTGGAGGGGGTATATCCAACCTAGGTCTAAAGTAACCCCCGGGGGTACATTGGACCTAGGTCAAATGTACCCCCGGTACATTAGACCTAGGTTAGTTATACCGGGGGGGTACATCTGATGGGGGGTACATTAGAACTGCTACACCGGGAGTTAAAGAGCTAGACTACACACAATGGTAAATCAACATACACCAACAACCCCCCTCCCTATCACCTCCCTGATCTATTTAATGTTGAGAATAGTAATAATGAGACCCTTATAATACTTTCCCTGTAGAAGAGACTCGCTGTGCCCTCTTAGCAAACTCTTCATGCTCAAACCGTTGCCAGCTTGCGGTGGGGTTGGTTACGACTCAGTTGTGGGTCTCAAATCAAGTGGGTTCGCGTCTAGGACTACAAAGACTCTGTCCGGCAAGCTGGAACATCTTGAATTGTTGAGTGGTTATGACTTTGGAATCTGAATGCTGCGCTGAGTGAGGTGAATACCAGTGCTATGAGAGGTTTCAGTATTTGTACTTCAGTCAAAACTTTCTACATCCAATATACAATAGGAACCACTAGTGCGTGTCTTCTTAACAATCATGACTAGGCTCAGAGTTGAGAAAGTCCCTTCAAACTGAGGGAAACGCCCTTGCTCCAAACCGCAAAATGCCATTAGAATCCCATTAAGATGGCTACTTTGTGGGCAGGAAAGCCATTAGCGTAGTAGGCGTCCAATCACTGACATGTCATTCTTAACTGATCTGCAGGGCTGCAAGCCTAGATTGAATCAATGGTAGTATATTTCGTAGACGTAGTGGAAGAAGAGCTGAACTAAACAGTCTGGTAAAGTATACCACAAACAACCTATATTATAACTTCTCGTTTCCATTGTAGAAAGTTCGTTGAACATTTGGAATTTCATAATGCAACTGGAAAACATGGAATGATATTTACTTCATGTATGGGCCAGAAATGTTTCCTTTACCCAATATTCTTGTTGCAAATTCAGTTAAGGAACGGGCCATTATCAGTAACAGTATGTATGAGGGTAATAGATAGACAGACAGATAGATAGATAAATGTAGATATATTCATACTTTATTGCAACTAAAACGTACTCTGGGTAGTGCTCATTCTGTCCCAATGTCAGGTCTTGTAGGTTAGTTAATCTTACATCGACCCTGTGTAAAGGTCTGAACATAGACCTAGAATTGCATGTGGAAATGACCCAACAATCCAATCCCACAATCCACCCCTTCAGGCATGCACAGTGGCTGGTACAAATACCCTATTGATCGATCTACCTCCCCAACCCACAATAACAAACTGCATCGTCCTCCTCCTCCACCTCGTCTTCCACCACCTCCTCCACCTCTTCTTCCTCCTCCACCACCTCATCTTCCACCTCCTCAAACCGCTTCTTCTTCCTCCTCCTCCACCTCTTCTTCTTCCTCCTCCCCCTCTTCTTCTTCCTCCTCCTCCACCTCGTCGTCTTCCTCCTCCTCCACCTCCTCCACCACTTCTTCTGCCTCCTCCCCCTCTTCTTCCGCCTCCTCCTTCTCTTCTTCCGCCTCCTCCCCTTGTCTTCCTCCACCTCTTCTTCCTCCTCCTCCCCCTCCGCCACCTCGTCTCCCACCACCTCTTCCTCCTCCCCTTCTCCACTTCTTCTTCCTCCTCCTTCCCCTCCTCCACCTCTTCTTCCTCCTCCTCCTCCTCCTCCTCCTCCACCACCTCTTCTTCCTCCTTCTCCACCTCGTCTTCCACCTCCTCCTCCTCCCACTCACTCCCCTCTCCTCCTCCTCCTCCTCCTCCTCCTCCTCCTCCTCCTCCTCCTCCTCACCACCACCACAATCCCAAGTGATAAGAACTTTTTTCAAGTTGTAATGAAACGGCCTGCGCTTGCCACAAACAGGCGTGTAAGGTGTTGAAGGGAGTGGGTGTCGTAATATGGGCTTGGCACCTCTGTGGGGAAAAAACGCGATTCGCTCGAGGGGTGGCACGGAAGTCAATAGCGACACATCCTTGAGGCGATGGACTTAGACAGAAGTGATGGGAGAAAGAGAGCGGGGGAGGAGTGAGATAGACACACAGAGACAGAAGCCAAGACAGACATCAGCAGAAAAAGAGACAGACATAAACTGACGCGAGGGTGAAAGGAGACAGATAGACAGAGAAAGAGAAGGACGGGTAAGGTAGGGGGAGAAAGCGATGGAGGGGCGAGAGAATGTTTGACTGAGATCTAAACATAATGCCTATAAGCAGATGGAAGTGGTGTGAATAGATAAGGGCAGGGTTAATTAGTGTCCCATATAATGCCTTTACTCTCTAAGCTACATTATTATCCATGTTTTCCATTTCTGCACATTCTAAAATTTGATTGTTTCGCATGTCTTTTTCCTCTTTGCACATTCAAGGATCCGGCAACATTTTCTATTCATTTGATCTTCTTTTATTCTGATTGAATCGACTTATTTATGAACCTGCTGTTTGGTTTTAAAAAGGGAAATTTCAATCCTTTAAATCGAACGAAAATTTTCAGAATCTACTGATGTCAAATCTCGTATATTTAGAAATATGATAAAGCAAATGTTTATATAAAAAAAACTAGCAAAAAGAATCACTTCAGAATGAAGAAAACAATGCCTGGGGACATTTTATCACCAACAAGGCTGCACTAACGTGAGTGTATCTGACTGGGATGGGGCTGGGAGGTGGTGGGGGGGGGGGGGCGGGCAGAGAGAGAGAGAGGTGATGTTCATTCCATTGTGTGGAGGTTCAATTTCACAAGCTGACAAAGTGGAATGGGCTGCTGACAGTGTTGAGGGACGGGGAGAGGTGTGGGCCAAACAGCTCAATAACACAGCTATCACTCAGTCCTTCACCAACAAATGCTACATGCTGAGCCCTATAACTATATATTATACAGGGTGTCTGCGGGGCATGGAAAAGCCTTGAATTTGGAAAAATGAATTCTAAGCCTGGAAAACGGGCATTTTGAATTCTAAGCCTGGAAAATCATGTTATGGGCCTTCAATTCTGTTGAAATCTATTAAATGGCCTTGGAAATTTCGAAAATACTCTTGTTTTTCACTGTACACTTTCCCCTGATTTTGCCCCTCTCACACCTTACAGTAAATTAATCACAAAGTAAAAGTATTCATATAAAATCTGAATATAAAACTTGTTAAATACATCATAGATCTATGTACAACAATAACTACAACCCCCACACCCCGTCATTAATGTTCTGAAAATTGATATCAGCCTGGCCTTGGTAAGCCTGGAATTTATTCGGTCCGATAAGGAAAACAAGTAGTAAGTAGTATAGGGAAAACAAGTAGTAAGTAGTATAGGGAAAACAAGTAGTAAGTAGTATAGGGAAATCTCACTCCTTACATGGCCATACTACTACATACAACCTGCCCTATTGTATGACCTCTATCAATATGTGATGTGTTTCAGGAAAATGAGTCACAAGTCAAAAAATTTATATTTTCAACAATCAATGCATCATTTTCACAGGATTTCTTTATCTTTATCGAAATGTTTTTTTTTTTTTTTTTTTTTTTTTTTTTTTTTTAAGGTTTTATTCAACAATTCCCTGCCATCGGGGCTTCTACACTTCTAAGGCAAAAAACATGTCTCCCTTCATATTTTGTATTTTTTTGGTATTTTCTTCAATTTTCTCCTAACACTTTTCGCTTAAGGCACATCTTGGTAATCACCTCAGAACCTTTTGAGGTTGTTTTACTCCATGAACTATAATATAGTATCGAAATGTTCTTAATTTTGGAAGGCTAAACACTTATTGTCATATAAATCTATGTACCAAATCTCAGGACATTGTATTAAATATATAAATGCATTTTGAGGGCCTTTGTATGGAGTATAGGCCTATTTAACTACTTTACTGGTAATTGCCCACCCAGAAATATTGCAAACCTTTTCACATAAAATATAGAAAAACTTAATCCATATTTTACTGTTTACTACCATTGGAATCGGCTTGATCTCATCTTTTCAAATATGATGATAACACAAAATTCATCCATTTCTTTCGACTTATAACTCATTTTCCTGAAACACATTATAACATATATGACAGGTTGCATTCTGTACTTAGATGACCCCAGGATGCCCAGTACGTACCATATTAATTACTAAAATGGAATTCCCTGAATTCTAGTTTGTAGAATGGTGCGGCAGGCAGGAATGGTGGGTAGTAGTTTTAATGAGGCCTGCATATATTCAAACCCGGATTTGTGCTCCTCGCAGTGACTGTCAGTGGATGATGAGCATAACTTGCAATTAGGCTATTATAAATGTGTGTCCTTGTGGTGCCAACCAGTTTAGGTTTGTGTGATGTGTTTCAGGAAAATGAGTCACAATTCACAAAAAATTCATTTTGAGACATCATCATATTTGAATAGATGATATGAAGCGGATTTCAATGATAGTTAAGACAAAAGACAAATAATAAGTATTTCTATATTTTAAGTTTGATATTTTTATGTTTGAAAAAAGTTTGCAATATTTCTGTGTGGACCATTACGAGTAAAGTAACTAAATATACTGCATAGGATGACCTTCAAAACGCAATGATATATTTCATACAATGTCCTGAAATTTGGTACATATATTCATATATGAATGGAAGCGCTAAATCCTCAAAAAATCAGAACATTCCTATAAATCACATTGAAAAGTATCTTTCTTTCGAATTGTGACTTATTTGTTTTAAAAAGACATAAGATATTCAGTCATACCTTGAACAGTCCAGGGGATATAACAACCATTGGCAGAGACTGTTTGGTGTATGATTCCGATGCCACTAAACGTCAGTCATTAATCATTTAATAGTTTACCAGGCTGTTTAATCCGCCTATGGCTAATACTGACATGGTTCAGATGGCTGCATGGTTTTAAAGATATTTCAGTGCAAAGTAGGCTGAAATGTAACTAGCAGCCGATTGAAAAGCATGGTCATAGAGCAGCAGTTGGTTTGACATATGGGGATATTGGTCTATGAACACTTGAAGATACAGATATGTGATTGGTTAATCGAGATTAAGATCAGTTCCTCTTCTGTCCACATGGGTATGGGGGCAGCACTCTATCGTGGCTGAACGCTTTCCTCTGTGATTTGAAATGGGTATCCGGTAGAGGTGGTGTAGCCTTGTGGCCCATTCATTACACGTATTCACGAATTATTGAATACAAACACAAAAGTACTCAGTACTTCAAATATTGCCATACATATTCAATATGATTAACCGAAAAAGTTTCAAGAGATTTCATCACTACTGATTTTACTGAGAAATACCACTTTTAGTAAATCGTTTAGAAAGAAAATTACAACTACCAAAGGACGTAAATATACATTATAAATAGAACACATTTCGATTTGAACATCGCTAGATCTGGACATATTCTAGAGGCTGTTTTAATGGTGTATTTCGCACTGTGTCTATAATAGATTCGCTGCCTCTCTAAATGACCATTTTAACGCCATGATTCACTATTGAAGCTCTCTCTCTCATCCCCTTCTCACCCCCACGGATCCACTATAGATCTCTCTCCTTTAGTCCGTCCTAAATTTGCAATTTTTTTCGTTTGAACAAATGTTTATGACTGAGCGCGTGGGAGGGCTATATGACGACACTAAATTAAAATGGGATAAGTTTTATCACAAACATGTTATCATGTAAAGTTTTATTTTGATCGCGATGACCTTACCTTGAACTCTGCCTTGGGTGCTTATAGTAGCCCCTTTACACTTTTGTTTCTGCCTTGGGTGATTATAGTAGCCCCAATACACTTTTGTTTCAATTATTCCTTCAGGTGTGGTAATATTTACATCCGTTTTTAAGAATTCATTTATACAATAACCCTGGCTCACCTTGCGGGAGCGATTCAATTCAATTCAATTCAATATATCATCATATTTGCACCTACAGGTGTACAATAAAGGAAACAGCCAGGTCTTCCAGTATGTTCCTGGACTAGACTACCGAACTATATTGAAAAGCAAAATTAAAATGCAAAGTCAACCATCTATCAACTCTAAGAGAGAGAATTCCAATTTCTCAACTAACTAAACTAAACATTAGAGTAAATTAGCATTAGTCAGTGAAAATCAACAAGTGCAATGGTAAATAGGTCTATAACTCCCTGGCATTTTCATACATTTTCACATGATATTATCCATATAAATAATATACGGGTAAAGCGATTTCTATGAAAAGAGGGGTTTCTTTGTGTCACATGTTCTCAGAATCTGGGGTCTCCCCATCTACTTTGTTGGTCTCTACAGGTTCGTCGACCCTGTCTGGAGGTCATTATATGTGGTTTGTGAAGGTATCTGGGGTGAAAATGTGATTTTGAAGCCTTTTATAAATTGGGATCTCTACACTCTATTTATACCCTGGGAAAGCCCTGTGAGACACTATGTCATTTTCCAAACCTTTCAGGGGGACCTAACTACATGTAGAGGAGTTGGAGAGTGAAGAAGAGGGGAGGGAGAGGGTGGGGGTATTGGAGAGAGGGAGGGGATGGAGAGGGTGTAGGAGGGGGAGAGTTAAGAAAAGGGAGGGTGGGGGAATAGGAGAGGGGGAGAGAAAGAACAGGGGGAAAGAGGCGAGGGAGAGGATTAGGGGAAGGGAGAGCAGGGAGGGACACGGGGGGAATCGGAGATGGGGTTTGGAGAGAAAAACTGGTATGAAAGTCAGAGAAGAGGGGAAGGGAAACGAGGGAGAGTGGGGAGAGAGGGTGACCGTACCAGACGGGTACTTTGCTAGTATAACATATAGTAGAATGATAATCAGAACAACTCAATATTATCAAGACGGGCATTAGCGATTAAATCTGTACTCTCAACTAACAAAAAACAAAATATTTTCTACTTTTGGTTCCATTCTTTTCCAACTCACCTAAAAGTTATTCAACCAACATTTTTGGAGGATTCTGTCCAGTTGTTTCTGCTGTAGGGCTTCGAAAACGTCCTCATTTGTATTTTTGAAGGACCCGCCTGAATCCTTTCCTATAGTGACTTCACTGATTATCGCTCACTGGCAGCTGTTTTCGCTCAACCAATTCTACTTCAAATTCCTGTATAAACATATAACAGCAGCAGAATATTGATAAATCCAGTCCTATAAATCATAATATGAGTAACTCTTGTATAAAACATATACTAGCAGCAGAATATTGATACATCCAGTCCTATAAATCATAATATGATTAAATGTGCTAAGGTTTATTGTGTCATTATAGCTGAGAATGCAGCTTAAGACAAGTGTGGATCAAATTATGCTTACATTTAAATGTATACATAATTTACTATCCACCACATGCACACTTATATAACAGCATGTGTATTTTATGAACAAACCAAATATTTTTATATGATTAATGACATTGAGGGATTGCTGGTGCACTGTTTGGTGCATAATCCAGAGGTTAACGACCAACATTGAGGGGTTTCTCGTGCACTGTTTGGTGTATAATCCTGAGACGACGCAGTACACCAGCAGTTCCAAAATGGAGGTTATTAATCCTTGTAATCTGCCTTTGGTTCTTATAGCCCCCAGACATCAAAAAAGAAGTGATGCCAAGTCTGAAAACTATGCACCCTGCCCCTATACACCGCTGTGTGCTATAGCCCGCACAACACTAGTCCTGTTCACTACAACAGCCTCCTCCATTCACTCCAGCCATGTATTTACCCCCACCTCCTCTAACACCATCTTCCACAGTTTGTTCTCCTCACACAGCACACATTGGGCCCGTTCTTGGCACCCTCTCGGACCAGCCTTTTAGTCCATAATGCACCTCCCATCAACCCTGGTTAATGCTCCCCACGTGTTATTCAATCTGTACAAGGTTACTGCAAGGTCATATCCATGCCCCGGTCGACCGCCCCGCTCACCGTCCCTCACCGCCTCTTCCCCCCTCCATCACCAATCATTCATGTTTAGTCAAGTCTAGGGACTCGGAAGTGAATCAGAAAAAAATATTGAAAAAACACTTGTCACATGAGGGGAAATATTGAGACAAAAATATTATCAAAACTGGAGGATGGATCTACTTCCGGTTGCGGTCGCTTGGCAGCTGGTTTGGTGTACCGCTCTTAAATATTCCTTGTTCTTCTTCGCGATTCTTTTTTATTCTTGGAGATTTTGTTCTTGTATTGTATTGCTCTTTCTTCATCGTCTTCTCCCTCTTCCCCGTGTTTTGGCCCGCCTCAGCCTGCCAGACCTTGCCAATCGCTCTCACGCTAGCTGAGCAAGGATTGAAGCTGACAGGGAATTCAATTTAGCTTCCAATGATGTGCTTTTCATGCTGCTGTCTAACTGCAGCAGGCGGCTGTGGTTACTACTGTTGGCTGCTGGAGCAGGATGCTATGTGTTTATTAGGGTTTACATGGGGCATATACAGGCATGGGGGGCAACATAGGGCAGAGGGTAACCCTCTATACTGTAGTATAGGGAGAGTAAGAGAAGGCAATATAGGGCTGGGGGGAACCCTCTATACTGTAGTATAGGCAAAGTAAGGAAGGGACCCTCTATACTGTGAGTAGTATAGGCAAAGTAGTGCGGGAAAAGGACTTATTTCCTCAAGATCTCTTTGTAGGAATGTTTTGATTTTATTGCTGTTTGGTGCTCTTAGTTGTATCAGTATACCCATGTTTAAGTACTTGTACCAAATTTCAGGGAAATGAGTCACAAGTCGCAAAATTGATATTTTCAAAGTGATTTATTCACAAGATCTCCTTGGAATGTGGAATGTTCTCATTTTTTTAAGGTTTAACGCAGTAAGTTGGATCAATTTCGGTACCAAATTCAGAAAGAAAGTATTAAATATATCCTTGCGTGTTGACGGTCATCCTATGGAGGATATTGAGTATATTTAGTCACTTTTTTTTCTTTTTTTTAAATTCAGAAATTGCGCAAACATTTTTCAAACCTAAACATTTCTTATCCTTAGATGTCCTTAATATTTGCTATCATTGATCTCATCCTTTCAGATATGATAATATCTCAAAATCCATCTTTGCGACTTGTGACTTTTTTTCCAGTAACACATCACATATTATATATTCTCATATTTTTGTAACTATATATTATACTCTTTAAAACAACAACAAAAAAGAGTGGATAATTAAATATCCGCCCCTTCAGTGTCTACCAGTCAGTCTATGCTAAAAGCCTCTCAGATCAGATAAGAATGGTATGTCAGTGATTGGACTCCTACCACACTAATGGCTTTCTGGCCCAGGAGTTGGCGTCCTAATGGGATTATAATTGTATTTTGCGGTCCTAATAGGATTAAAATGGTATTTTGCGGTTTGGAGCGAGAGGCTTTCCCTCAGTTAGAAGGGCCTCTCTCAGTTTTGAGCCTAGACTGCAGTTGGCAAAAATCTACCCATACATGTATAATAATTTATGAGCATAATAACTAATTTTTATATATATGTAAATATAAAATCTAAAGGTTTGGAGCGAGAGGCTTTCCCTCAGTTTGAAGGGACTCTCTTAACTGTGAGTCTAAACTCAGTTAGCTTAATTCTACCCATACACGTTTACTAATTTGTGAGGATAATAACTAGTTGTTATATGTAAATACAAGTAAATTATTGTTGTTTATATGTAAATTTATGTAAATTATTGTTGTTTCAGTGCGCTGGTTGAGGATGGTACAGCTAACGCCTATCTGGTGCTCACAGGTGGAACGCTGGTCCGTGCACTCCTAGCCATGGACGCCACCCAGTGGGGAAACCTGGAAGCAGAAGCTATGGCCCAGGGAGAGTTTACTGTTAACATGGTGAGTTTTATGTCTTACTAGTCTTACTACCGCTTGTACAACAACATATCTTCTTAACCTGATTATTCGGATATACACATCTTTTTAATGCCTCTTTGGATTGAAATGATGAATTAGCTTTAGAATTTGATCTGGGTTTTTATTTTTTGCCCTAAATATCATATCAGAATGATATGTCAGTGATTGGACGCCTACTGAGCTATGGTTTTACTGGCCCAGGAATAGGCGTCCTAATTAGTTTATAATGGTATTTGTGGTCAAGAGTCAAGAGGCTTTCGCTTAGTTTGAAGACACTCTGTCAGCTTTGATCCTAGACTGTCAACACAAGAATGAAAAACTGGAAGAAATATAGGGACGTCTCCATGGCAACACTTTTAGTCGTTGTTGTAACGTGTTTATTGAACTGATAGGTACATCTTGATGTTGCCATCTTTTTTTCGTTTGTATCCTGGATTAATCCCAATTATTATTACTTTTTATTACATAACATAAGAAAGGTAGACACTTTGAAGTAAAAATATATACATACTTCGTATACTTATTTTAAATTCAACCCCTAAAGATCATCCTCGAAGGACAGTGCGTTTTTCGTAATCATATTAAATATAATATTGGCCTGAATGAAATAAATAAAAAAAAGATTCAAGTTACTATTTAAACGATAATAATGGTGCCGTTAGACATTAACGTGCCATTGGGGTTTTCATTATATAATACAATATAGGTTACTACTAATATATATTGCTATACAGATTTCATTGAGTTCTTTCTATGTTTCCTAAGAAATCATCTTAAACTTAAATACAGATTCATACTATCAGTATATTAAGTTTCCTATTCAATTACAACAATTGGAGCAGAACTATTCATACATGGTCGATTTCAAAAAGCCTACATATGAAATCAAAAGTAAAAAATGCACAATGCAATTCTAGTTATAACTGGAATACCAGAATAAGTATGTTCAAGAATAAACCCATGTTATGACCGGAAACCAACTCATATGATAAAATCAAATCACGTAAAAAGAACTGAAAAGGCGACAAAATAACGGCTTGAAATGCCATCTAAGTTGAGGCAAAATCATATCAAACAAACGTATCAAACACAAATTCCATTGTTCTAATAAAAAGTGAATACTGATAATAATGTTCTGTGTATCGGCCCTTCTTCTGATATCCACACTACTTTCATATGGGTCAAGTTATCAGAAAATATACAATTCCCCTTCACCAATCTTCTCAAATTACCCACATTTAAGACAAAAATGAGTTTCAAAATGCAGTTTAACATGATGCGATACCAGATAATATACTCATATATACCCGGTATTCATCATTTTTCAGTCTAATCTAGCAGAATACCCTAAATGTGTAGAGCTGCCAGTTGTGCATTTTCTGAAAATCTGACCCATATACTCCAATGGTCCCATCCCTTCTATGACCATATAGAGCTTCTCTCTCTCTGCCTCCAACATTTCCTGTAACTGACCACATCAGCAAAATGTCTTGGGCTGGGATGGCGAATCAAGATGGGGAGAAAAATATATTTTATTTGAATAGTAAAACAGGTAATTGGCCAGACGTGGCTAGACATGCATTTATTGGCAATATCTTCTTGTATAACATAGCGGGTATGAGGTGTGAGGATGGGTGTAGCAGGGAACAGGCACAGAGACACCACAACCATGTAATAATGGCTATAGATCTGTGCAACAGAGACACAGCCATGTAATAATGGCTATAGATCTGTGCAACAGACACAACCATGTCATAATGGCTATAGATCTGTGCAACACAGACACAGCCATGTAATAATGGCTATAGATCTGTGCAACACAGACACAGCCATGTAATAATGGCTATAGATCTGTGCAACAGAGACAGTCATATAATAATCACTATAGATCTGTGCAACACAGACACAACCATGTAATAATGGCTATAGATCTGTGCAACACAGACACAACCATGTAATAATGGCTATAGATCTTTGCAACACAGACACAGCCATGTAATAATGGCTATAGATCTGTGCAACACAGACACAGCCATGTAATACTCGCTATAGATCTGTGCAACAGAGACAGCCATATAATAATCACTATAGATCTGTGCAACACAGACACAACCATCTAATAATGGCTATAGATCTGTGCAACACAGACACAGCCATGTAATACTCGCTATAGATCTGTGCAACACAGACAGCCATATAATAATCACTATAGCTCTGTGCAACACAGACACAGCCATGTAATACTCGCTATAGATCTGTGCAACGCATCACGGCAACGTCTGTGTTGGGTCAGATCACCTAGCAATGTACATTTGTCATCTCTACACATTTGGTAAATTCTGCTAAATTAGACTGAAAAGTGGTAAATACTTGGTATATACAGTGGAACCTAGCATAAAGACCACCTCTCTATAGAGACCACCCCTCTATTAAGACCAGTTTCTCTTAGTCCTGAATTGCTTTCCTCTTATTAGATTAGCCCCTCTAATGAGACCACCTTGCTATAAGACCACAAATCGTTCAGTCCCAAGGGTGGTCTCAATAGAGAGGTTCCACTGTATATGCATATTACCTTGCACATGCTTTATACACTTTGTGTTTAGAGTATTTTGAACACCAAGTGGAGCCTTTGGATAGCAGTCATGATATTTCTACTTCTACAATTTACTTCTCTTATATCTGTTTTTACTACACCTTTGTATGTGTAACTGCCATATTACCTAGACTTCTTGTGGGATTGTCATAAACTAGATTAGCAACAGTAGAACTTGGTTCATGTTGTTTTTCTCCTCTTCAACAAATAACTAGGGTTATTTACGTAGAAGAGTGACGGGGAAGAATGCTTGATCTAAAGCTATCTAAGTCAGATGCACTTTTAGCATTTATCAATCAGTATCAAGAACGTACGGTATAGATACCTTAGCTTACCTTGTGAACTTACAAGGCTGATGTCGGGAGCCATATTCCCTAGGATACATTGTTAATAATTCGCAAGAAACAATCAAAAACGGTGGAAGACTATAGGTTTCTCTTGGCGGTCTCCAATGCTTAGCTTGAAGCTAAGTCCTAACAGGGAGGTGGGACCTCTATTTGTACGTAGTGTAGATATAGTATAGAGCGGGATTTGGCGGGGATCATTTCCTATAAGCCACGCCCAGCTGTCAATCATGTAGGGGACGCTACTGAGCCGTAAGTGTTCGTGTAGTGTCTCATTGAGCTGCTATGTCTTTCTCCGTGTGTGTGTCTCTCTGTCCCTTCTCTCCCTTCCCCTCTTTCCCTCTCCCCTCTCTCCTCTCTTTCACTCTCTCTCTCCTCTCTCTCACTCTCTTTCCCTCCCTCTATTATCTCTCTCTCTTCCCTCTCCCTCTCTCCCCCTCTCTTATCTCTCTCCCTCTCTCTCCCTCTCTCTCTCTCTCCCTCTTCATCATCTTCCTCCTCCTCCTCTTCCCTATTCGCCTTCTCTATGTGTACATCTAACTATCCAGCTGTTTTCCTTTCTCTTCTCGCTACTTTCTCCTTCACCTCTCTCCTTATCCCATCCTCTGTTTCTTCAACATCATTCAAAGTCTTTGAATTTTATTTCAATTTTGCAAGGCCTTCGAAGTAACAAGTTCTTGTGTGTATTCTGTGTTTCTTAGGTTCTTGATTTTTTATCATGACAAAAATGAAAAAGCCCTGTTCATTTAAATCACTTTCTTGATTTCTTCACTCCTCTTCCCGTCCTGCTGATTGCATCTAACCTGGCTCCTTTCTAACTGTTCTTTCTGCATTTCACTTTTCTGTTGAGTCATCCTTTATTTATATCACCCGCCCCCTCACTACCTCCACCTCGCCCCCTCCCCTCCACCTCGCCCCCTCACTCCCTCTCCCCATAGTCCTCTCTCTCCCACCCCCGCCCCCTCACTCCCTCCCACCCCTCACCCCAACCCCTCACTCCCTCTCACCTCTATCCCCGACCCCTCACTCCCTCTCTCCCTCCCCAACCCCTCACTCCCTCCCATCTCTATCCCCGACCCCTCACTCCCTCTCTCCCTACCGCCGACCCCTCACTCCCAACCCTGACCGCTCACTCCCTCGCCCCCGACCCCTCACTCCCTCTCACCTGCCCCTCACTCCCTCTCATCTGCCCCTCACTCCATTTCCCCTCACTGTTCCACCTGCCCCTCACTACCTCCACCCTACCCCCGCACTCCCTCCCACCCACAATGTATTGCCCGCCTGCTGTTTTATAGAGCGGCGGCGGGCCATGTTTACTTGCGGAGTGGTCATGTAAATTAAACTCTTAATTGACCTACTTGAGTTGGTAAAATGATTGGAGCAAAAGAAATACAAAAGACTCATTAAAGTCCCCTAAGGAGAGAGGCATATTTGCATAATACAATTAGGTGGTGAATATTTCACCCCTCACTGTCTCCCTCAGTGCTTCCAGACTGGTGTGTTTAAATCAAAGAGCTACATACTCCCTGGTGGGGAGGGGAGAAAACTGAGAAGGGTAGCTGGAAGGGTTAGAAAGTATTTATTTAGATGATTTATTCAGGGATGCAAGTTCTCAGATTATCAACGGAATTAAGATAATTTGGATAAATAGAAAAGTTGCCAAATGACACCGTTTTAAATCAATGTGTACCAAAATTTTCTCAGATTCCTAAGTGTCTGTAAAGTTGTCTTAAGTTGGCTGGATCTTAGAGAAAGAGGCTCCAACACTGGATGAAACGCAGCAGACACACCCTTCTTGGGGGAGTGATGGGCAGAGATCGCCTATATGGCCACCCCTACTGACTCTAGTACTAACGGAACCGCCAATTTCTGCTCGGGGAGAGGCGGCCTCAATCCTCATCGGAAGTGAGATTCCAGATATTTCCTATAATCTTTAGCATTGAGTCTATGGAGGTCACGGAAATACCCGAGGTCCTTCGCTCAAGACCTCCGGGAAGGGTGCAGCAGGTGGCCCTTGGACTGACCCAGATACCCACTGTTAGTTAGGCCGCACTGTTGTACATACACACATGGTCCTTATATGACATGTGCGCCTTTATGTACCTCCCCTTGGACCTTGGAAAATGTTCAGATTATTTTACCTTACCCGACTTGCATCCCTGTTTATTATATATTATATAAATAAATGTATTTCTCAAGCACAAATAAAAAAGTCCTTCAGTTAAGAAAAAGAGGTGAGCAAGTTTCTACGCCAGATCTGCCAGGAGGCCTTTAAATTATAAAAAAATATATATATAATTGAATTACATCAATTAATCAATTTTTGAAAAACAAAACAAAAATGAAATTTAATCTGACTAACGTATTAAAGGAATTGACAGGAATTTCTCCTCACCTAAGCTTGGTTAAATTACTATGCCATTTCTGATGAATATATTACCTAAGTTATTTATAGAACTAAGGGTATTGTGGAATATTTATTTTGGTGACCAGCTTTTTCATCCAGTCTGCAAGACATCCAAGCTGACCTACAATAAAGTCCAATTAATGGATTTATTCAGAGTTGAAAAAATAAAATAACTAAATCAACTTGGTGGCTTTGCGTGGTTCTGTGAAGATGGCTCAAATTTAATTGTAGAATGTTTATGTTCTCATTACATTTATTTAAGTGTTTGTGTCGTGACCATGGCTGTGAGGAATAAAAGCTGCCTTTTCAAAAACCCACCCACGAATTCCGCAGAATTAATATTGAAGTCTTTTCCATTAGAAATGGCATTAGTGTTTGAATTTGATTCCCCACTTGTTCATTTTTCTCCTGCCTAGTTAGTAAAAAATTACTCAACATATTTGAAAAGATGGGATCAAGCGGATTCCAATGAGAGGCGGGGTGGGGGGAGTGAGAGGGAGTGAGGAGCAGGTGGGAGGGGGCGAGGGAGACGTAGTGAGGGACCGGGGGTAGATAATAAGTATTTCTATATTTTAAGTTTGATATTTTTATTTTTGAAAAAAAAGTTTGCTTTATTTCTGGGTGGACAATTACTAGTAAAGTAGCTAAATATAATCTATAGATTGACTTTAGAAATAGATGTATATATTTATTGAACACACCGTCTCTAAATTTGGTACATGTATGTATTCATACGACATGAGGTATTAGATCATGAAGTTCAAATCGAATCAATTCAAATTATATATGAGCAATATGCTCATAATGCCCGGATCGGGTCAAGACCTGTCTGACCAGCGTCGTCTAATTTTTTTTATTTTTGTTTGTATCTGAGCAATAGGCAGGACAGGGATGCCATTCTTCCATGAATTAATGAATATCCATAATGTCCATACTTCCAAAAATATTCAGAATCTCCATAACATTTTCTAGTTTTCGTCTCCATTAACCCCCATATTTTCACTTTTATATCATAATACATATGTAGTTTAGCATTGTTGAATATCTACCCAGCCCAAGTAAGGCCAGAAAAATGTAGCATTCACCACGTGTTTATATCAGATTTTAAGCTTGACATTTGGTGTATGCATTTCATTTATATTCGCTCTGTCTATTCCATATTTTCAACTTTAATTAATGGACTGCCCGAAAGATCTACAGTGAAGAAGGGCTGGTCCATTTCACGATTTTAATTTGATGTATAAACTGAATAAAAGTTGTATCATAATAATGATAATAATTCATAGACTTAAAGTGATAGAGAGAACCCAAAAATGAAAACATTCCTCTTCGTAACACTTATACACATCACATACATACCTCATTGGACTTTCTAACTGGGAGAACATGTGTCTCTTTAGAGAGAGATATATAACCCCACTCCATTGCATATTCCCTGCACATTACCCCATACATGTATGTATCGAGGTCCCGGTGATGAAACATCACCAGTGAAACCCCAAGTTGTCATATAAATGCTCCAACTCCTACTAATAAATTATCATAGTTTTAATATGCAGCTAACTGTAGGTCCTGTGTGGGTGCTTGCCCCTCATCATATGACCAAACATCCCCATCCCTGGGCGACAATTACTGAATATTTACACGCTAAATGAGAATCAAGAAGACGTGAGTGGAATCGGTGATGCAATGGATGGTCTCTGGGAGCTTGTTTGCAACCCCAAACTGAGCGCGTGGTGGGAAAGGATCCATGAAGGCTCGTTTTGCATTTGAATGGGGTTTGAACATCAGCAGGACATGAAAATGTACAATTTGTCTTCACATATCTTCTCAAATAACCCAAAGTTGAGACGAAAATCAGGTTCAAAATACAGTTCAGCATAACCAGACAGATTTATTATGAATACAATACAGAATATATTCAGATATACCTAATATTTATCAATTTTCACTCTAATTTAGCAGAATTTGATAGATGTGTAGAACTGTAGATTGTGCATTTTCTGAAAATCTGACCCATAAGCAGTATGCATAAAACCATTATATTAGTGAAATTTAGACTATTTTGCGGTGCAAATTGAATAAGAAAGCCATGTATAGTGTTTTGTGGAATAGGGGATTTGCATGTGCCACTGTTACACTGCATCATGGGATAGATTCTGTTCAAATATGACTTACAAATATTTGGCAAGGATTTTATCGAAAATTGCGAGAATGTTTTCACCAACATCATAGTTTGTATAAATGATCTATAACAAGTAAATGTATGATGGGAAAGAGTGAGAGTAGTGTTATGGACACATGTATAACACATGGATATTGGCATTAGAGCAATGATAAGTAGTCCTAGCTGATTATGACATGTTTTCAAAACATTTTACACTACCATTATTAGTCCCATAATTCCATGCGAATCAGAATTCAAAATGGCGGCTATGCAAATCCCCTATTCATTGATTTTGTTTTGTGTGTTAGTATAGATAAGGTATGGAATCTTAAGACCCATGGATTCCTTTAGACGTCATTCTTTATCGTCTATTTATTTGAATGTCTTTGATTCTTAATTCATTATCTTGAACCCCACACTGAGCGCTAGTTGAACATAAACATGAAGCCTTTTTTGCATGTTAATGTGTTTGGTCATAAACAGAAGGACAAACAAGACTTCCTACAGGGCCTTGAAAGTCCTTGAATTTATTGTTTTAAAGGCCACAAAGTCCTTGAAATCAAAATCATTGGAAATTGTACATGAGGCTTTTATTCCAAAACTGAGTTCACAGAAGCCATTTAATTGGAAAGAATTATAGTAAAAATATCAAAAGCCCTGTTGTATCCAGTGTGGTTTCTGTTTATTATAGATCCCTGAAAATTGCACCCATGGTCTTGAAAGTCCAACTAGGAAATTAAATTTTAAATATAGTCCTTAAAATGTCCTTAATTTATATCATGAAAGAAGGGAACTGATTCTATTACAGGGTGAAATCCGCT
Source organism: Sthenelais limicola (assembly GCA_942159475.1). Taxonomy (NCBI): domain Eukaryota; kingdom Metazoa; phylum Annelida; class Polychaeta; order Phyllodocida; family Sigalionidae; genus Sthenelais; species Sthenelais limicola. Next base: position 55,749,050 of record OW804096.1, read on the forward strand.
AGGATTTTGGTTCGCTGACTTTTATATGGGTTGGAAAAGAACAAAAAGTAGAATTTTTTATGTTTGTGTAAAGTCTGGGGTCCACTGGGCAGACTAAGTTATGTGATGCGCCGAAGAAACGATTGAACTCTGCTAACCGTGTCTGCCACACTGGCGGATGCATGAAACAAAAATATCAAAAGCCCTGTTGTATCCAGTGTGGCTTCTGTTTATTATAGATCCCTGAAAACTGCACCCATGGTCTTGAAAGTCCAACTAGGAAATTAAATTTTAAATATAGTCCTTAAAATGTCCTTAATTTATATCATGAAAGAAGGGAACTGATTCTATTACAGGGTGAAATCCGCTAGGATTTTGGTTCGCTGACTTTTATATGGGTTGGAAAAGAACAAAAAGTAGAATTTTTTTTGTTTGTGTAAAGTCTGGGGTCCACTGGGCAGACTAAGTTATGTGATGCGCCGAAGAAACGATTGAACTCTGCTAACCGTGTCTGCCACACTGGCGGATGCATGAAACAACTGGCTAGACACTAGACAGCCACATATATGTCCACTGATCAGACCCTATCAAGCGAGTCTGCAGCTCTCTTAAAGCAGCATTCTCAGCTATTACAACAGAACATCTTACCAAATTCACTCATACATGAATTTGAGGTCTAATCACCAAGAAAAAACTGCCGCCAGTGAGCTATAATAAGTGAAGTCATCATAGAAAGGGATTTGGGCAGGTCCTCCAAATACAAATGAGGAATTTGTAGAAGCCCAGTAGCAAAATCAACTGTAAACAATCCTCCAATATTTTGATCAAATTGTTTTTAGATGTTTTGGAAAAGAACAGAACAAAAAGTAGAAAATGTTCAGTTTTTGACAAACGGTAACCAGGAGTGCAGCTTTAAGACTGGAAAATGTCATAATGGATAAAGGGCTTTAGGTGAAAATGCAGATTTAAAGCAACTGTCTGAACCTCTACAGATTCACTAGCTGTGTGGGTAACCCTCACCAGGACAAGATCTGTAGTAGAGCATTAAACCACCAAACATAGCATAAAACTGACATTAACATGTCATCAATCAGCTGCAGCCGGATACACCCGGGTTCAGCAGACATCCATAGGTACAGCTGGACTGCATGGCTTCTACGCCTTACTCACTGCTTCACTGCCCAGGATAACTCTATACTCTAGGCTAAGACCCTATCAGATCCCTTTAAACTGAGGGAAATTCACCTCAAAATCCCATTAGGAAGGCAGTTGCTACTCCAGGGCCGGGAAGGCCAATAGCATACCAATCTTGTCTCATCTGATAGGCTCTGAGCCTAGACTGTCTTAACTGTTTTCACCAATATCGCCTGTATGAATGATCTATAAAAACCATAGGAAAGATTGAGGCATACCAATCTTGTAGGCTTTGTAGGCCTGATAGGCTCTGAGCCTAGACTATGTAGCTGTTTTCACCAATATTATAGCCCAAAACCAAATGCATGATGGGAAAGATGGAGGCTAATGTTATGTAAAGTAAACCTGTATAACACATGGATATAGACATTGTTGCACTAACAAATATCCCATGCTGAACATAAATTTTATACTGACATACAATTCCGATAATTCCATGCGACTCAAGATTCAAGATGGCTGACATGCAAATCCCCTATTGTGAAAAGAAAGTGGTCACTGATCGCGTGGCAAGGAGCGGGTTTAGGCAGACCCATCGCCTACACCTTAAAGATTTTAAAGGCTTTGTTTTGTTCTGTTACAAGATTAAGTCGTAATAGGATTGTAGTCTAGACCTGCCTATGTAATACTAATAGGAAGCTACCATCCACCAAAGTGGTTTCCTAAAGTGAATATTTGATTTGAATGTATATTACGTATACCTCATTGCAGATGCAATCACTTTTCCTCAGTAGATGTACAAGTAGGATTTAATTAATTAATTAGTAGGACTGCCTGTTATATATCTGTCAACTTTTATCAGGAAATTAATTGCGTTATGGGGCAAATATGTCTTTCTTTCTTTCTTATTACAAAATCAATCTTCATAGGACTAGCTGTCAGCACTCTCTTGTTATTGATATGAGCAAATAAGTGAAAACAACTACCTTCTCTCCCTCTCTCCATCCCTCTACCCTCCCTCTCTCCATCCCTCCCTCCATCCCCTCCTCCCTCTCTCCCTCTCTCCCTCTCTCCCTCCTTTCCTCTCTCACTCTCCCTCTATCTCCCTTCTCTACCCCTCCCTCTCTCCCCCCCCCCCCACAAGGATATATTTAATAAACTGTCTTGAGATTTGGTACATCTATTGATATGAGTTAAAGTAATAAAAACTTTGACAAATAAAGAATATTTCATCAGTGTTTTAAATGATATTGTTGTATGTTGCAGAACTACAAGCAGCGAGAGGGAGGAGGTAGATCAGGAGGAGGAGGAGGAGGAGGAGGAGACCTGGAGGTGTTTGTGAAGGCCTTGTGTGAGAGCTGTCTGGTCAGACGTACTGTACAGGTCTGTGCCCGTCACCAAGCCCCCAAAACCACCAGTAACCAGCATGGTGAGTGACAGTGGCCATTATCATATCATAAACTTTCTATACCCATTACAATGGATGAAAGACTTCAGCACTTCCAACTTTTGGTAAATCTCCCCAAATTCCACTATAATTTATAACCAAATTTTGCCGAAATAAAAATGATCAAAATCGGATTTTGTGGGGGTCCTATTTTCCCCATCCCCTCCTATTGGCCTATTTCCCCGGCCAGAAATAGTTCAGTATGTTTTCCACTTTCATCCCTACATTATGATGATCAAGAAATCACAATCGCCCGTTTTACACATTTTGTAAATTCTGATAAATTAGGCAAAAAATGACAAATACTATAGGTATATTTCATATTGCCTTGATTATAACAATATGTTTGGTTCTGTAGAACTGTGATTTTGTTGATAGTTTCTGTCTTAAACTGGGGTAATTTGAGAGGATTGGTAAAGCCGAATTGTACATTTTCTGACAACTTCTCCCATATGTACCTTTGGGACTTCTCAGTGTCAGTTGTAAACAATCCCCTTGGCACCCAACCTGCGGTAACTCAACAACTTGAAACTCATTCGTATCTGTCTGGATGTTTTACTCTACATTCTGTAATCCTAAATTACCTCTCCTTGGACCTTGGAAAATGTTCAGATTAGTTTACCTTACCCAACTTGCATCCCTGCTTACTAAAATACAGTTAAGATTTATATGTGAACCAGATTTCATGTTGACGATCAGATTATTGTTTTGGCAGAGCGTGCTGCCCACCTCCTCCCTCCCTCCCTCCCTCCCCCCTCCTCCTCCTCCTCCTCCTCCTCCTCCTCCTCCCCCTTCCCTTCTCCTCAGGGAAATGAGTCACAAGTCACAAAAAAATGGGATTTTGAGATATCATCATATTTCAACAGATGGGATCAAGCCTATTCCAGAGATGCTAAACAGTAACACATCTAATAAATATTTCTATATTTTATGTTTGATATGTTCGTTTGTTTGAAAAAAGGTTTGCAATGGTTCTGGGCAGGCAACAACAAATCAATAAAGAAATTTTGGAGTATATATAGTACCTATTTCATGGATTGTCACGTGTAAAGTAACTAAATATACACCACAGGATGACCTTTGAAACGCAAGGATATAATTATTCAATACACCATCTTAAGATTTAGTACACGGATTAATATGACTTAAAGTGCTAAGCCCCTAAAAAATGAGTACATTCTTACAAAAGAACCTTGTAACTAAATCACTTTAGAAAATAATATTTTTTAGGCTTGTGACTCATTTTGCTGAAACACATCACAGATAGTCAGGTGTGGAGGGCTCGGGTGACGAATGGTTAAGATTGTGTAAATTGGGCATCCGCCATTCCTAGCCTTGACAGATAATCACTGAGCTCTAGCCCTCAGGTAATCGATAACAACCATCTCCTCCCTAATAGATTCACTCTGACAGATGGGGAAATAAGACGGGAGTGGGAGAGAACGGGAGCTAGAGGGGATTTACTAATTAAAGATATCCGCCGAGATGTAATTTATCATCTCGCTCACACTGCGCTCTTTCCCATCGTTGCCTGGGTCGCGTCTATCCATCTTTGGTCATCTCGCTCGTATATCATGATATCACTCATACCTCATGTCGTCTCCTCCCCCTCTTGCTCTTGCCCTCTGTTTGCTGTTTTTTCACTGTCTTAAGGTTTCTTGGTGTTATTTCTCCCATCCGTTTCTTTCTCATTGTTTTACTCCCTCTTTTCCTTTTGTGTTTGCATGGCCTTTCTTTTACTGTCATTTACTTGTTCTCCCTTCTTCTCTTCCTGTCTTTTTTTTCTTCTTCCTTCTCCTCCTCCTCCTCCTCCCCTCCTTCCCTTTTCCTCCCTCTCTATCGTCCTCCCCATCTCTCCCTAGCTTCCTCTTTCTTTTTTTCTCCCTCACTCTCTTTTCCCCCTCTCTCTCACTCTATCTTTCCCTTTATCCCTCCTATTTCTCTATCTCGCTCTCCCCCCCCCCCTCTCTCTCTCTCTCTCTCTTTCTCTCTCTCTCTCTCTCCCTCAGCCTCTCGATTCATGGCCTATAGTCCAGGCCCAATCACTATAGTCTAGGAAGGGTGTATCTCCATTCTCCGTCCTCCCTAAGCGCTCTCCAATGAATATTTTTGATAACTTAAAGGCAAACGCTACTATCTAGTGGAAAATGAAAATAAATGTCATTTTTTTTAAACTTTGGTATTTGATTCTTGAAGTGTTTCTGGTCATAAAGATGGAAAAAAATCATTGGGTCACCGTGCTCATTTTTTAATTAGAGTGCTTCAAAATTTGGTATCTCAAAAGAACCAATGAGGACCAAAAGGGGGGTTCATTTTGCAGTACCTTGACTTCATAGTTCATATTTACTATTTATATTCACTCAATGTAAGTAAAATTTGCAGTTTTGGAGAGAGTAGTATTTGGCCAATAATTCTATGCCTCTTTTTTATAGAGTGCATTGCTATTTTTATTCTGAAAACAAGAAATACCTGATGCGAATTTTAAAATAAAAACTTGAAAAAACCCACTATTTTTCACTATTTTCATAAAAACAATTTTATTTTTCTCCCCATCGAAAATAAATGTCATTTTTCTGATACTTTAGTATATGATTCTTGAAGTATGTGTGATCATAAAACTGAAAAAAAAATAATGGGTCGCCGTGCTAGTTCCTGAATTATAGGGCTTTGAAAGATGGCTGACAACCCAAAAATCTGCTACTTTCAAAGTGTTCTACATTTCCTAAACATGTCTATTTCAGACAGCTACAATTATTTTTTTAACGCGATGACATACATTTTTTTCCTTATTTATATTTAGAATATTACCTGCATTACATGTGTAAAAAACTTTGGGACATTAGGAATTTCCGTTTTTGTTTTATTCCCCAAACCGTGAAAGAAAAATGCAGCATTTCCCAATAGGCTTGCATACTAAATGGGTACAACTGAGAGTACCCACAGCTACCTCTGTTGCCCAAAACATGTCTTTTTCTGACAGCTACAATTTTTCAATGCGATGACATATATTTGTTTTCCTCTTTACATGTAGTATATAACCCACACTACATGTGTAGAAAATTTTGGAACAGTAGGAGTAGCCATTAATGGATTGTTTTATATTATAAAACGTGACAAAATGGGCCGTTTCTCCATAGACTCCAATGCTAAAGGAATAGTACGTAAAATGGCCGTACATAAGGGTATGGAAAAGGGGGGCATGGCAGTGAATAGTAGCGTTTGCCTTTAAAAGGGGAATTAGAATCAAAACCTTTGATTAATACACACTGATATTGACATAGCATATAACAGCCTGATAGTACAACAGAACAATAATAAATAATGTAAACTCAACAGCCATAAATGAGTATAACCTAGAGGAAAAGAGTAAACATGAGTCCATAAATCTGTTTTATCCCCACACCCTTGTCCCTACCATTACATTTTATGAGCCAACCCTATACTTTATGTCTTTAATGATTTTTTACATAAAATTTAATCAATTCTCGGCCACCCGCAACAGCCACCCGCTCGTGGTGTTATCAACTAAATTAAAATTTAACTTCTCCTTTTCTACGATAAGTCTCGTTTAATTTCGTTTTAAAAATAATAAGAGAGAACGGAACGAGGTGCTAGTAATTGAATATTTATTGTACGAGATCGCCAAGCAATGAATAATCCATTAGAAGGATAGTGAAGTATAGAACTTTGTTTTGGTGAATCGTCATAAGGTAACATCCACATCGCACCTGTCAACTAGAATGCTCAGATAATACAAGTATTTTATAGGTTTTAAAATGCACAGTATCATCTGCGAGGTGTTGCAGGAAAATGAGTCACAAGTGGCAAAAAGAAGATTTTGAGATACCATTAATAATGATAACAATAATAATTAAGCAGAATTGGTGCACTATAAACCGGACATTTCATTAATTTCTGGGCTAAGTATCAAGAGGGGCCAAGGGGGACCACCTTCATTCCGAATAATATTCACCAAGGTCCATATCTTTTAGAAAAACTAGAGAAAGAATTCAAATTTGTACACTCACATAGAGATACTAGATTTTCCTAAAAGACCTATGGTGTGCGACGTAGTCGTGTTGATTTTTTTCATCAAACTTTGAATAAATGTAGCATCATGAGTTATCATCCAATTCAGTAGCAAACTCAGAATATTAAACTTTTAAGTCAGTACTTATTCTCACCTAAATAAGAACCTCTAGTATTACACTTTTCAATCACCCCCCTCTGGGATCAATTGTGCCCATTTCGTGAGAATTGCTCGTATATATAGAAACATGTTTATTCAATGCTTTGTCACATTTAATAGAACACAATAGATCAATAGAATTAAAAGTGAATAAATTACAGAAAATTAATTCAAACACCACGGGAAGTGTTTGCAACTTTGACAGTTAATCACAGTAAAACTATTCAACTATTCAATCCCATATTTACTGGCCTGTGAGTTCCACTCCTCATTATTGATATCCTAAAATTTCTCGGTTATATATTGAATATTTCATGTGAAAAACTGTTTAATATTAGTGGCACAAGTAGCGGCGGTGCTGTTTGGGTGCCGTGCGGATGCTGTGTGGGTTTTCGGTGCTGTGCGTCTTTTAGTCATACCGATCTATTTATGTGATTTCAAGCGCTAGACCCTATCAAAAAGTAGAACATTCCAACCAAGAGATCTTGTGAATAAAACACTTTGAGATATATCAATCTTGCGACTTGTGACTCATTTTTCTGTAACACATCACATCTGTTCTTTTCTGCCCCACTCATAAACCCTTCATGCGTACACATGCGCAGAATGTACAACAGCATTTCCCCGTGACCCAATAAGCCCAATTTTCTCCCCCTGTCACTGAGCTATCAGTTCCCCTGAGATCCACTACTGTCAACACTGACAGCTATGTTTTTACCCTGATTTGATTAAAAGCACCTGGTTGACAGCTCCCAGTGTTTCCATTCTTACCCACTTGTGTATTGCTCTCCAGCTGTCTGTCCTCTTTTGGGGGTTGAGGCAAGGCAGATGTGATTTGCAGGCATGGAAAGAGGAATTTCCTTAAAAGGCGCTTGTGAGATGTGTGTGTGTGTGTGGCGTGGGGGGACGTTGTACACCTAATCTAAACAGTCAAGGCCCAAACCCTCAGATCAGATATGAATGGTATGTCAGTGATTGGACGCCTACTTCACTAATCGGTTTCCTGGCCTAGGACTAGGCGTTCTAATGGGATTATAATGACATTTTGCGGTCTTAATGGAATTATAATAGCACTTTGCGGTTTGAGGCGAGAGGCTTTCCCTCTGAAGGGACTCTTTTGTGGGTAAAGGCAAGGCACACTCTCCCGCGCGCCGTACCCGGGCGATACGGAGCGGCAAGTTTTTTCGTCTTCAGTGAGACGATTTTTGTCTACAGAGCACCGCGAACGCTACTGGTGAACAGTGGTGACGAAATTGCCTGAACTTCTGATACGAAAAACAGTCATTTGAATCACGGAGACGAAATATGATATGCTCCGTATTCGCGCTCCGTTTTTCGTATTGAGTTTTGAGAACTACATAGGTGCAGAAATGTCTAAAGAATTTTTTAGAAAAAATAAAATTCATTGAATCTCTACAATCTTTGGTGTACATATAGCAGGGTATATGAGCATAATGCATGTGAAGTTTGGGAAGGCTGGGAACTTTTCCTTATCTCTAACTATACATACATATACATTGTACCTCCACAACAAAATAAATGTAATTAAATATTAATCATTACTCTTGGGGTATTTGATTGTGGTGAAGCCAATATATATGTCGTAACGGCGACACAAATATTCCAAAATGATATTTTCCATGTCTAGATCAGTTTAAATTAGATATACATATACATATTGCGATTTTTCATAATGATGAACATATGTGCATATGTAGAAACCATTTTTCCTCAGCAGAAGGAATATCTTTTCTAAATTCGCCTGTGTATTATATTCAAATTCCATAATTATTACTTATTTTTTAGCCTGAAAAAGCACTTTTATTGCAATAGCGGCGGAGATTCTGGCACAAGAACTCTGAAAGTATGGTTCCCACAGCCTCATTTTTGACAAGGAATTCGAATAAAATGGTTATAATCATGTGTGATCATCCCAAATACATGTTGTAGAGATCCTAGGCTGGAAAACCAAATGCTGCCCGATTGGGAGAATTACTCATATGCATCATTTATGACATCTGTCTTCATCAATTTCGGTGGTGTAGTGGTGAAGAAGTTCGCTTGTGAATCCTAAGGTTGCTAGATCGAACCCAAGCATGGGTAAGGTATTTTTCTCTGTTTGGTTCTACTCTAGTGGCCGTCATACACCAATGGTCACGCCAGCTTGTCTGGCACTGGCTGGCCGGCCGGCCGTAGGGGTCTAAGGGATTAGGAGACTAATCCTTTAGCTTTCCGCCGGTACGAAAAACGCTGTGACGAAAAAAATCGTATCAAAAGTGGGGACAAGAAATTCGTATCCAATTTCGTATTGCGCGGATACGGCGGGCGGGAGAGTGCAGATGTAATTTGCAACCTGAAAGAGGAATTTCCTTAAAAGGCGCTGGTGCAATGGGGGTGGGGGGCTTGTACACCTAGTAATCTGAATTCTCATAAAGATCCTGTTACTAATACAACAACCGTTATATTACTGATGTGCTTTCAACCTCTACCAGGGTCTCTGCTGGGCCTGGAAAAGCCTCAAATTTTGAAAAATAAGGCCTGGAAAATGGGCATTTTGGTCGAAGGGCCTGGAAAATCAGTATATATGGGCCTTGAATCCTATTTAAATCCATGAAATGGCCTTGAAGTTTTTGAAGGTTCTGTTTCTAACTGTACACTTTCCCCTATGTCGCCCTCTTACACCTTCCAGAGAGTGACTCAATAAGATATGGATATAAAATTTGTTGAATATATCATTGGCCAAAGAAAAACATTATTCTCCACACCCCTCGTGGCGTCCTTGATTAAATTAGAATTAAACTTCACCTCCCCTAGGGTACGTCTTGTTTAATTCAAAAATCTCCAGGTCCCGCATCTAGGTTCTGAAAAATCATTGATATCGGTCTCGAAAATCACTAAAATGGTCTGAAAAAGCCCTTTAAAAGCCTTAATTTTCTTTAGTTTAGAGGTGCGGAGACCCTGCCTGCACAGTACAGACGGACAGTACAGTTGCTCTGTATTTGTTGGAATGGTGGCAGTTGTATGTTAGCTAGGGAAAGCTATAAGGAAGCAATGGGTTTAGAGCTTATCCCTTCTGTCCCATTGCTTCATACTTATCACGTATTGCAAGCCCCATCCAACACCACCCTGGGATCTATTTTGTCTGGAGGAGGACTATTTATGTGGATTAGGGACGCAACGCCTCGCGTCTCCTATGTCATCGCCAGCATCCGTACGCAAACACCACGTCACATCTTACGGCATCGGCGACAATGACCTATCGCTGGCCTGGGATAACATTGGGCAAGCAAGTAATGATGTCTTAGGAACATACCTCCTCCTGGTCCCAGTGATAAATGATATGTGGGCTAGCTTGAATAGGCTCGACATAAGGAGTGGGAGATGGCGGGCTAGCAAGGGAGATTGGGGTATTTATAAGGGTTAAATAGGATGATCTGGAGGGTGGATAGAGTTGCCCCCCAGGGTAGGGGGTGTATATGTCACCAGAGACGGGGTGTGGTAACCCTGTAGCCCCTGGAGGAGGGGGGGGGGGAGAGGAGGAGGGGTATTTACTGTCTGGTGGTGGAGTGGGGTGGTGGAGCGGGGACTGTGGTATAGAGGAATTGGGTGTTGTAGGAGGCCCCACTTAAAGTGTCACAAAACCCCAAAATATCATTAGAAAATCAACTTCTTTCCTATTATTCAAATGTAACGGCCCAATTTTTACTTAATGAAACCTAATATATTGAGTTTTGCCAATTTTAAGGAAGGACAAATTAGTTGCACAGCTTAAGGCGCCACTGTTTGCCTACGTCACAAAGCACACCTAAATCTTGAAATTAACTAAAACATAAATCAATCAAACATAAACTTTAGAAAGACTGTTTATATATCCTAAATGTTAACATCGTTGGAATCCACTTGATCTCTTTTTTTTTCAAAATCCTTCTTGTTTCTCGACTTATGACTCATTTTCTGTGACATCATATTTGGTGTTAAAAAATACCTTTGGGGTCTGTGACCCGACCTCATAATCATTCAGATTCTCCATCTCCTTTACGCCAATCTTCTTTGTGAATCTATTATATTCTCTCCACCCAAATCTAGGGAAAAGGTTAAAAAAATATCGCAAAACCCAAGCAATCCAGACGTGGAAAAGTCTTCCAGTCATTCGTAATGAGGATCAGTTATGAAAGATTCAAGTAACCTGAAACCTTCTGTAGGGTCAGATCGCCTAGAAATGCACAATTGCCCGCTCTACACATTTTGTAAATTCTGCTAAATTAGGCTGAAAATGGTCAATACTTGGTATATTTGAGTATATTTTGTATTTTATTCATAAGATCTGTTTGCTTCTGTTGAACTGTATTCTGAGGATAGCTTTCGTCTTAAACTTGGGTTATCTTGGGAGGATTGTAAAAGTGAATTGTACATTTTCTGACGATTTCACCCTGTAGGTGGAGGAGGAGGAGGAGGAGGAGGAGAGGGAGATGGTACAATTTATCTGATGGATTATTAAGGTGGTAAAGTGGAGGGAGGTAGGCGGGAAAGATGAGGCTCTACTTAAGTGGGAACGGTAGCTCTGCCATAGCAATTATGGCTGCATCAGGCTGATGTGGGGTGGACTGAATTAGGCCACTCTTGGTGTGAGCATATGTAACATTCACTCTAGTATGTTAACGCTCCACTCTCAGATTTTCTACTTTTTCAACTAATTTCTAAGTCATTTGGCTACAATTTTGGAAGATTTTGTCTGTTTGTGTTTGCTATAGGGCTGTGAAGGACACACCCAGATCCATTCCTATGATGACTTCACTTATTATCGCTCACCGACAGCTGTTTTTTGCTCATTCCACTTTCCAATTCTTGTATAAACATATATAACAACAGGGGAATATTAATTAATTCAATCCTATAAATCATAATATGAGTTAATTTGATCAGATTTTGTTGATGTAATCGCTGAGAATGCAGTTTAAGGGACGAAGTTTCACACTGGAAAGAAATATGCTGTGTGACCCTTCTTCTTCGTTGGAATGAAGTATAGACTTAATGTTCTTCTTAAAACAAAATCTTTTCATAAAAAAAACACTGGTCCTTATAGAAATCTGGCAGTCCTTAAAATGTTCTCGGCATAAATTCCCCAAAATGTCCACTCACCCACAGGACGAGTTGCCAGGTGAGATCTACTAGTCCTTACCAAATTTTGGTCGCCTGGGGCGAGTGGGCGAGCGTTAATGTAGAAACCTGCATGGGTTTGGGGTTTTGTTTGTTTTTTAAACACACAGCTAAACTTGTATTTACCCTCAGTTACACAGCTTTACTAGATTATTGAAGGTCATTAGATTATTCATTCATGCCAGAAGAAATCATGGAATCTGAATCCAAATGATCTGAAGGAACCCTGCCTTGATTGCGCGTTCAGCCAGCCAATAGGGGAGTTGCATCTGCCACTGTGCATGGCTGTTAGAGTGCATCATGGGGTGGATTCTGTTGAAATATGACATACAAATATTTGGCAACATTTTTATCCAAGATTGCAAGAATGCTGGCACTAATATCGTAGCTTGTGTAATTGATCCATAAAAACAAAATGGATGATGGGAAAGATGGAGACTTGTGTTATGGAAACACATAACACATGGATATTGACATTGGTGTACAGATATATATCCAATGCTATAAATAACATGTTTTCTATAGATTTTACACTGTACCATTAGTCTCAGAATTCCATGCAAATCAAAATTCAAAATTGCGGCTGTGCAAATCCCCTATTGTCCATCGACAGAATCATATTTTTAAAAGATCAGCTGTGTATGACAGCACTGAGTGCCAGTAGCACTTAAAAACAATCCCGCTAGCCAGCGAAAAAAGCCTCTGCATGTCTTTCCATTTTCCCCTTTGTATAGATGATATCTATAAATGTCTGGGCGACCAGCCAGCACTAGAGAATAATGCCCCGTTTCCCTTCACACCTTCCAAAAGGGCGATAATGGGGGGACGCAGGGTTCTTATCACCCTAGAGGGCGCTGCTGTAGGTCCAAATGTCCACAAGTCTCAATGGACCAATCGCTGTGCTCCGTGAAGTCTATAGGTGGAGGACTTGAAGTGAGGTTAACCTGTGAATTTCAACTATAGTGCATTTACTGTCTGTGAAAGTTTTGTTGAGTATCTTTAAATGTCAACTTTCAATCTCATGTTCAAACTAAATAGTGTAATGTTCTATAATACCCTTCAAACTGAGGGAAGGCCTCTCGTGCCTTTATAATTCCATTAAGACTGCAACATATCATTATAACCCCATTAAAATGCCTACTCATAGGCCTGGAAACCGATTGGCGACGTAGGCGTCCAATCACTGACATACCAGTCTTATCTGATCTGAGGGTTTGGGTCTGGACTGAGTAATAAAAGAAAGTGTATTGGTAGAATTCTGCCAACTGCTAGACATTCTAGGGCTGGATATTCAATTATCCAAAGGACAACTCAGGTGGTTGCATTTCCTTATACCCCGTCCAACATTTTCCAGTAGGTTCTTCAGGGACTTTTCCAATATAGTGTCTCTGCGGGGCCTGGAGAAGATCAGCCCTTAAAAATGGGCATTTTGGTCGAAGGGCCTAAAAAATCATTATATGGGCCTTGAATCCTGTTGGAATTCTCAAAGATTTCCTTTTCTACTGAGTGACTTATAAAGTAAAGTTTGAAAAACAGTGATTAATATAAAAAAGAAACCTGCAAAATCAAAAGCATGGCACCCTGCAATATATATATTACCCCCAAAAAAGGCTTTACATCCCCAATCTGTGACAGCAAGCTATAAAGAACTGAAATGGTGCCCACAGGCGTCCAGGAGGCGTCCCTATGCTCCATGGCACCCTACTGCTGGGTGGCAAGGCCTAATGCTAAAAGCCCAGACAAAGGGAACCTGACAAAAGGCTTAGCCTGGCTTTTATCTGCCAATGTGTACATGTGCAGCCTCAAACATACCATCATGCTGGGCTATAGGCTGTTTAAGCAGCCTACTCTTGAGTATTGTCTGAGTCTAACTGGGGAGGAAATCAATAGTACCAAAAATATAGTTTTTTGTGAAAAATGGAAAGGAAAAATAGAATATATTGCTCAAGAAAAAGGGAACCCACTCTGCTCTTCTCTTTTAGCAACCTAGTTTTTGAATATTGTCCAAGTCTAACTGGGGGGGAAATCAATATTACCAAAAATAGTTTTGTTAGAAAAATGGAAAGAAAATATAGAAGATATTGCCCAAGAAACACAGAGAAACCACTCTGCTCTTCTTTGTTTAGCAGCCTGGTTTTGAGTATTGTCTAAATGGGGAGGAAATCTGATACAGGTTGTTGCAGGCAACCAATAGTACCAAAAGTATATTTCATATTTAAATGAATAACAAAAGAAAATAGAAGATATTGCTCAAGAAACATAGAAAAACCATTAGGCTCTCTCTTCTTTTTTTAGCAGCCTGGTTTTGAGTATTGTCTAACTGGGGAGGAAATCTGGTACAGGTGTTGTAGGCAATCAATAGTACCAAAAATATATTTCTGTTAAAAACACTGGAAAGAAAAAAAGATAGAAGAACTTACTTGCTCAAGACTCGGGAAAAACCAGCCTGGTTTGCATTAGGACCTCAAAATACCATTATAATCTCATTAGGACGCCAACTCCTGGGCCAAAAAATCCATTAGCGCAGTAGGCGTCCAATCACTGACATTCCATATTCTTATCTGATCTGAGAGGCTTTGAGCCTAGACTGAACATCCTACTCAGCCCCTAATCCAGTGACAAATCACCAACCCAGAGAATCCCCTGCTATTTACAGCTGCAATATTCCTCAATGTTTGCTATTTAAAGTTAAATCCTCTTGACTTGATTGATTGATGCTAAAAGAAGGCAAAATGGCGGAATTATTGCAATAAAACACCATCCTCACTGCAGTAAACCAAATAAAGACTGCATTTTCTCAGTCCTACATCATCTTTTATGCCCCTTTGTATGGTTTAGCACGTCAGAACGGTTGGCCTTAATGGTGGTTGTATTTCAGGCTTGACATGATCATTAAATTTTGGTTTAATGTCGTGGACAAATCGATGTTTACTGCCGTGCATTTGTTGCAGGGCAAAACGACTGAGGAGGAGAGGGTGGATGAGGATATTATGGTTTAATATGGAATGTGTAGGAGGAGAGGGAAGATTTAAAGCTGCATTCTAATAGGGGATTTGCTTGTGCCACTGCGTATGTCTGTTACAGTGCATCCTGGGATGGATTCTGATGAAATTGCAAGAGTGTTTAACTTTTCAAGTTAGAGGTCAACTTGAAAAATATATGTGTAATGACCCTTAGTTAACTTTGAGGAGAAGTAAGAACAACAAGAGCGAATCTAGCTTGAAATTACTCTGTTTAATAAACGATAAGGTAAATAGCATAGTAAAAGCGATCACATAAGAATAAAGGTGTGATGGAACAATATAAAGGTAGAAGGAAGTAAGGAAAATAAAATGCAGTCTACTTGACTCTCAATGCCACCTTGCGGATAATATGAACATAGTAATTGTGCATAAGAATGCGTACAATGCGTGTAAAACGCGCGCGTACATTTGAACATATATTATTACAGGTGTGAGAAGTATAAAAAGTAGAGTTAAGACGTGGCATTACATGTGAGTTGTAAATTTTCGTTACCACATAGGCAATAAGGCATTGCAGCAGGGGCCTGTTGTATTATAAGCTAAGGAAGGAATTGTCTGTGAATTCAGGACTACGCTTTCTTCCCTTCCTTTGATTAGTTGGAATACAGATTCCTACCCATCATTGATTGTACATAGGCTACTCCTACCAGCTGGGAATTTCACACATAGGAAGAATTTTTTCCTCCTTACAGGGGAAGATATTGCCATAAGAATATGGCTTTCCTTAGCTTATACAACAGGCACCTAGTGTCTAGTTCAGTATTATTTATATCATTTACTCATATTATGACTTAGATTTATCAATTTTCTACTGCTGTTATATGTTTGTGTACAATAATTTGAAAGTAAATCACCTAAAGGGTTGCTGGTGAGCAAGAATAAGTGAAGGATCCTCCAAATACAAATGAGGTCGTTTTCGAAGCCCTTTAGTGAAAAAAGAACTGGAAAATATCCTCCAAAATTTTAATCAAATGACGTTTAGATGGGTTGGGAAAGAATGGAACAAAAAGTGAAAATGTTCCGTTTTTGACCGACCTAAGCTCTGCAAACCTATTGCAGCAACACAATATACACGTGCATGTTGAAAATAGTTTTAATCAACCTTCAAGCACTTAACCTACCACTTAAAAAATAGCCACACAAAAAAATAGAAATATTGGTTGGCTTTCTATTATTCTTAACCATTGAACTCTCACTTCCTTAGCTTAAAACCATGTCCTTGCTCTGATATCATAACATCCACCTTGATCTATATTAAAGACAGCCCTATAATTAACGGTAATACCCTCCCTTCTAAAACGGGCTAGGAAAGCAAGCCGGTTCCCAGTTTAGTGCTAAAACAGTACCCCATAAATGTTGTACTATTATATGGGAGATTTAAATGGCACGCTTGTATAGAAACCGGGACGGATCTAAAGTCCATTTCTTTTCATGGATATGGAGGATATGGCACCCTATAAACACTTTATGGCCGACTGAATTGTCTCCTATAATTAGTTCTCATAAAAATAGAATGTTGATGATCTTATTTATATCTTGATCCTAATGATGAGGTCTTTCTACCAGTAGTGTTAGATACGGAGGAGCATGATTTTAGAGGTAGATTGGTTGAAGTAGATTTGATTTGAAAACGTTTTTATTATTCAATTTCTTGGGTACATCTCCTCGATTTTTTCGTGGGGGTTATTGACGAAAAAATCGAGATTGGGGCAATCGGTTTCCCTCTTCTATTTTTATGATTGGCTTTGTTTTATCCTTTAGAGTTCCCACGGTAAAGCCTTGAATTTGGAAAAATAAATTCAAGGACGGGGATAGCCTGGAAAATGGCCATAAAATCATTAAAATCATTTAAAATACCTTAAATTTCTCAGTTTCTTTTGTACACTTGCCTCCGTCCCTCTCACACTATAATTATGTTACGGAGTGACTTACAAAGTAAAAGTTAAAAAACGGTGATTGATTTCAAATATGTTAAATACATTGGTCTATAATTGTGAAGAAACATTACAACTGCCCCCAGAACCTGTTATTAGCCTTCTGAGAAATCACAAAAATTGGCCTGGGAAAAAACTTGAAACGCCTGGAATTTCTTCTGACCAATGTGCGGGACTGTTTATGAATAAGCCACCCCTCCTAAGATAAATAAATAAAATATTCAGCTGTTCATTTTCTATATAGTTTGGCGCCCTATTCCTTAACATCCCAATTTGGTCGAAGGGGCAGAGCCATGCCATGACCCAGCGGTTCTTTTATGAGGGTGTTAACTGATTAACAGGAACTAATGGCCATTCCTTCTTCCAACCCTCGACATCAGAGAGAAAACACTGTTGTTTAATTAAACTGTCATAAACTATACCCACTTTCGATTTACATTTCAGATTGGGCCTTGAGAGAAATAAATGGTTTTTATAAAAATGATGAAAATGATAGTGTCATTAATGTTCCTGTTAATGTTAATGTTTTGAGGGAGATTTATCAACCACAACGCACCAACACAACACTAACGCATCCCCTAACTTTTAGTATATTATTACCTTTGTGGGGATATCTCAGGAGGCCTGCAATGCAGATGCCCTCGGCCTAGCTAAATCTCCCTATTTAGTTTTAAAACCCCACTTAACCTCTCTCCCTTGTATTCTTATGCTTCCCCATCTAACAAATTCAACAGTCTCCACCTCATTGTTTCCCATCCACTCCTTCCAACTCTTTAGAATGACCATTTATATCACAATTCTTTAACTTGTCTTTGAGATGTATTCACTAATAAATACCAGAAAAAGAAACTTAGAAATCTGGTAATAGACAAGTTACAAAAGAACGTCTAGATTTGCAGTAATGAATTACTTTTTCAAGCCTATTTGGTTGATTTTATGATTTCTACTAAACCTGCATTGTTGGGATGTTGCCTGCGATATTTATAATTTGTATTTGTCATTTCAGAATGGACGTGGAGAAAGAAGGACAACACAAAAGGAGCGGATGGTGGAACTGAGGGAGGAGAGGGGTATGGACCTCGGACTTCATTCCCACCCCTGTATGGACTTCATCTAGAGGAAGTCAGCTCACATCACTTCCAGGATAGGAACAAGTCTTCTGGTCACCCTACCTCCACCAGATCTTAGTTATACAGTAGACTCCAGCTAAAACAATATATGTATACTTGATTTTATTTTCCATCATAAGTATACAGAACAAGCGCATGGAGTGGACAAATCTGGGTCTTCCGTGTGAGCCAGAAATGCAAAATACAATATTGGAAAATTGTTTATAACATGGACATAATAATATGGGTTTCCATTTTAGGTGTCAATCCAATATCAGAGTAAATCTGTATACAGTCAGTATTCAGGAAGGTTTAGCGAAAATTTTGGCTATGCCTTATTACCTCATATTCCTCAGTCAAGGGGGTAGTGACCATATAAACATGATAGTTTTTCAAGATTTCATTTTTCAAAACAAAACAAAATCAAAGATTTGCACAAGTCTACTGAAGATGCAGCTTTAAGAGCAAGTTGAAAATCTACCCAAATCCTCATCATTGGCAAGCCATTGGGACACTAGTTATGTTAAGCCCTCCCTCGTTTATCTTGTTAGGTTGCTATGTATAGAGCATAGGCAGATAGATATAAATAACCCAATCAATGTTACTATTTATTCGGTGCCCCTCTGGTACAATTAATACTACAGTAGAGTCCCACTAAGGCGACCACCTTTGGGACTGAGCGATTTTTTTGTCATACAGCAGGATGGTCGCTTTCTTTCACTATCTTATCTTATCTTATCTCCTTATTGGGACTGAGCTAAACTGGTCTTAATAACGGGTAGGTCGCAATACCGAGATGGTTGTTATGCGGGACTCTACTGTACTTCCAAGTATCCATTGCTAGCATTGAGAAGACACTGCATTAAGTTTTATTTTACGTAAATTTTATTATCTCTCATCTCTCTTAGCATTTAGACAGAAAAGCTTAGAAAAAATATGAACACATTTACGTTTAAATTGGAATCCTAAGTCTCAATGAGGTATTGGTTGCAAACCCAGTAGCATCTTCTTGTTTTTAGAAACAGTTTTCTGAAGATTTCACATGTGTGGTACATTTCACCCTGAGATGAAAAATTAATATGACTTAGAGTTCACATTAAATTCTTCACTAAATAATTTAGAATTAGGATTCCAAAACATCGCTTCACCTCCCCGCCCTTACTCGTATTTCTTATTACTTATTACTCTTACAAATGCTGTTGGTGTAAAGCCAAATATACACAGCCAAAGCAAACTACTGCTAGAGTCTATGGTTTTGTTATAGTACATGGCATGAAGGCATCAGTGAAATTTGTTTCAATGTTTCCCTGATCTCATGGCATGGGACAAATCACCTGAGAACATCCTTGCCAAAGATTTGTCCAATTCATGAATTGTCCTTGAGTAAACTAGAGTTCAAAGCAGTTGTTTCAATGTTTTCAAGGTCATCCGTTTAATCTTACATTAGAACACTGGCAGAAATTTGTGTGTACCAGTTTCTGTTGCACCATTGTAGTTTTTCCTATGCTGCAGTTATTCGACTCATTTTGAGTATAATTATGAATTTATGGATGCATGAATTCATCTAAATATCACTCCCTTCTCAATTTCCTTTTTAAATTGCTTATGATGATATTTTTTTCTTACCCGGTTTCTTTGACAAGATTCCTTTTTGTAGCTTCACCTTGTTGGTCATTTGTGGACTAGGTTACATTAAGTTGAACTAGTGTTACATTGTGAAACACGTGGCATCATTCAAGATTACTTTTGTGAATGTGGCTTGGAGTAGGTGTCTTTCACCAGCAATTATTAAAACATTTCACCTCCCTGCCCCTACTCTCATTACCTATTACTCTTACAGTTGGTGACAATGTAAAGCCAAATATTACGGCAAGAGTCCATGGATTTGTTATAGTACATGGCATGAAGGGATTAGTGAAGTTTTTTTCAATGTTTCACTGATCTTATGACATCAGAAAAATCATCTGAGATGTTCCTTACATCCTCGCTAAAGATTTGCCCAATTTATGAATTGTCCTTGAGTAAACAAGAGTTCAAAGCAGTTGTTTCTTGTCTTCAAGGTCATCTGCTAAATCTTACATTAGAACACTGACAGAAAGTTATCTGTACCAGTTCTGTTGGACCATCGTGGTTTTTCCAATCCCGAATTTATTTATTCTTACTCATTTTGAGTACAATTACGAATTTATGGGTGCATCAATTCATCTAAATATGACTCTCCCTTGATTTTCTTTTTAAATTGCTCATGACGATATTTTTTCCTTACCAGGTTCGTAATTATGTTTCACTAATCTCATGACATCAAGAAATCAACTGAGGAGTTCCTTACATCCTCACTAAAGATTTGTACAATTCATTAATTCATTAAATAGAGTTCCAAGCAATTGTTATATTGTGAAACACTTGGCATCATTTTTTTTTTTTTTTGCCAAATAGGCCCCTTTTGGAGCCTAAAGGGAGAACTAGAGAGAAATTTTGTTCATTACATCAATTTATTTGGGTAATTAATAATATATGCTCCCTTCCTTCTCATTGGTCTTATTGAATCAACTCAATAAATACCAATATCACCTGGGGATACTTCTCCAGGTAACCAGTGCACACCTTTATGATGTCATCGTGGCATCACTAAGGATACAGTCGATATTGGAAACCTACTGCTCACTGACGTCACCGACGTTCCAGTAGCATGGTAGCTCCATAGGTGGGAAGATCGTTAACCTCGTATAAATAACACTTGGCATCATTCAAGGTTACTTTTGTGAATGTGGCTTGGAGTAGGTATTTTACACCAGCAACTTTCATAAACTTTTGAGCTAGTGGGGAGCGGGTCATCAGATAAAGGTGATTAAGGTTGAATTGTGGCATAATATCGACCCCAGAATGAATTAAATATTACCAGAATTATGCCTTTATCCCACACTATATTGAATCTATGACAGTTAAGCACTAGGAAAAAATCTTACATTTTGAGCTGACAGAAATCAGTCAGTTTCCTGCTGTCTCATGGTTGTCTTACCAATGCCACAGTTTTGCAGTTTTTG
Organism: Sthenelais limicola; assembly: GCA_942159475.1. NCBI lineage: Eukaryota > Metazoa > Annelida > Polychaeta > Phyllodocida > Sigalionidae > Sthenelais > Sthenelais limicola. Next base: position 55,770,066 of record OW804096.1, read on the forward strand.
TCTATTACATTATTCAAAAACATGTGTACATCTAGACAGAATAGAAGTCTACATATGACGTAAGCCTGTGCTTCTTCTAATTGTTTGATATTAGTTAAAACAGGGCTTACTCTGTTATCTCATACTTACATGTTGACTCATAGTTGTTTTTCCTATTCCACATTGACATCGCCCACTGTCAATGCTTTCCTTGTTTTAATTCATGTCAATTTGAACCAAGTACAATGGGCTAACAAACACACGCTTAGTTCTGTATTAAGGACCCTTGAGAATTATGATTGCCGTAAGGTTTCCGATGGTCTGATGGTCAGAATCTGGGTAAAGTTGCAATGAATCTTTCCTTACTGTACACCTGACGCCTGGACAGATAAGCACCTATCAATATATAATACATATCTTTTGGTCTTACAATTTGTGCAGGAATGTTATTCTTCCCACCAGCTCTGATGATAGTGGTCAATTCATTCCTTTTTGTAAATCAAGTTGTATTAAATTATATTAATTATATATTGTCTTCCCTTGGTCGTTGTTCATCCCTTTCTCACAGCTTTGCAATTAATTCTTCTTATAATATATAGGTGCATTGCAATCAGATTAGGTTTATGTACTGCCTTTACTTCTCAAAATATATTAGTACTTAATATTGTGTCTGATATCGTCTTTTGTCTCATAATTGTCTTGACTTGCGGGCCACTTTTTGTAATTAATGATATTCCCACTTACCGGTTATTTTGGCTCACTGCTGTTGTTCCTAACTATTTCACATACTATGTTCAGTACAATAGTGGTTTGGAAGGTCTGTATGTACACAACATTTATAAAGGTTCCATTTATTCTCTTGTCTTACACATTTGACCTCCAAATCGGTTAAACATCTTATCTGGGTGCACTATTTAGGCTAGCACCTTTTAGTGTCATGATTCCTTACTTTTGTGAATGTGGCATGCTTGGAGTAGGTGTCTTAGACAGCAATGATTATAAACTTTGAGCTAGTGGGGAGCGGGGTCATAAAATCAAGGTAATTAGAGTTGAATTGTGGCAGAATATTGACCCCAGATAGATAAAATATTACCAGAGTTATGATTGTATCCTACACTAGTTAATTCTGAGTATAATATATTGTTGCTTGTCAAGCACTTGAACAAAATCTTACATTTGGAGCTGACAGAAAGTAGTCAGCTGCATCATAGTCATAGTCGACCACGGTGCATTCGCCATGCTAGCATGGCAGGCAGGATTCTCTCATGAGTGACATCATGAATCCTCTGAAGATTTCTGCCTACATTAAACATCATAATCCAAGATTGTTAGCCCTCCAGGACTCTTATTATTCACCATAATTATGTTTGAACTTAGGTGACATTGATTTTACCTCAAGAAATAGGGATAGGGCTTTTATTGTTCTGAATGCGGTATGTTCTGTTAAATGAAGTATAAGTCTTTTACTTACTTTGTGACAACTCAATTGTTCTGAGACATCTATCTCTATTAAGTGTTTGACCTTCAATTTGTAACCTTGACCTTGACCAAGGTCAACAAGTATTTCCCTCTAGGAAGAGCACATATGCAGCATTCATCCTACCAAATGTCAATGGCATCTGTCCTTTTTTATGGGAGTTATGTAAGGGAATGTATATTTTTAGAGCCAACCAAATGAAAAATGGCCTTGACCTTTGACCTCATACAAAGAAAACTTTGCATCCTGGGACACTTAAAATTTCTTATACATGTTGCCATGGTATCCCTTCATAAGCATTGATAATCTTGCAACAGTTTTGATATTTGATCGAGCAGTGTGAAACAGAAATAGTTCATTATCTATGATCTTTGTTGGCACTGTTAACAACAATTTTTGCTAACTAGGCATATTTAGCAATTTAAAAAAATAGGTTTCCACAACAATTAAGGGGGTGCATGTGAACCCCTTCTGGCTGCTGGACTATTAGGATCTCAAAGAGAGCAGACGTATCCTTTAACATAGGGACCCGCCTCTAATCAAAACCTCTAATCAAAACATACATACACCTCTTCTCAACATATAATAAGAATTAAACCCCTATCAATTGATTTTTAGATATTTAAAAATAGCTATTAGTATGGCGGTCTCTTGCACATTACATACTGACAAATGTGTATTATCAGACGTCTTTCAAAAAATAATTCAAATATCACAGGAAGTATTTGCAATTTTGACTGTTATTTACAATCAAACTATTCAGGATATGAACTTCATATTTACAGGCTTTACAGATCAATATAACATCATTTGTATTTCATATTCTCATGGATATAGATTGATTACTTCATGTGAATGACTGCAAAGAGATTTGTCTCCTTTTTTCTGCACAACTAGCTACTACCATATTATAGGAGCTGTGCGCCTTTTAGTCAGACCCCTTGTAAGGCCTCTATGTCGTATGGTCTACACAATCTATCTATGTGTACACAATAAAGGCTGTATACCCTACTTTCCTTACATTTGACCTTGACTAGATAGGTTAAACATTTGTCAGGGTACACCATTATAGCCAGCATCTTTATGTGTGAATGTGTCTTACTCTAGCAACCATTAGAAACTAGGGATGGTGCAGTATGACAGCTGCACCTTTACTTGTGAATGTATGATGTTTGGAGTAGGTGCCTTACACCAGCAACCATTAGAAACTAGCGACAGTGCACTATGGGGCCTGTACTTGTGAATGTATGTTGCAATTGTCTGACACCAGCAACTTATCCTGCTGGCCACGGATTCCTTTTGGCTAATCAAGTTCTTTTAGACATATAATTACCCTTTGTTCATTAGTCTTAGTATTTTCCTATCCCAAAGTTTTGCAATTAATTCTGCCACTGCCTGCTGCAAGGACTGCCACTATGTAATCATAAATGGAGTACTTACAATTTATTCTCTCACCTGTTTGTTATACTAAATCTTACATTATGAAGCCAACAGAAAGCAGTCAGTTTCACGGTGATCCATGGTCGTTTTACCAATGTCACAGCTATGCAGTTAATTACCAGTATAATAGATGGGTTAAATGAAAGATAAATACTAGCTTATTTCTATGATCAATGTGTTTCCTCAGGTTGTGTTCCCTCCTATACAGTCTCCTGCAGTAGGACACAGTTGTAAGCAACCTTTATATTTTTATGGTGTGATGAACTCTTACACTTAACCTCTGGAGAGGTTAAACCCATCTGTGCATACACCTCTTGGTATTTTAAACTTCATGAAGGCTGCACGGTCGCTTCTCATACCATGATCCATGGTCGTTTTACCAATGCCACAACTATGCAGTTAATTCCCAGTATACTAGATGGGTTAGATAAACTCTAAATACTAGCTTATTTCTATGATAGATTCTCACACTTACAACTTACCTCATTGTGGTGTTGCCAATGTCAATGTGCCTCTGTATGCTATGTTCAATATACAATAGATACCTGTAACAATTTACTTCACAAATCACACAAGTTGATCATTCAGTTCAATAATGTTTTTTTAAGTTTTGGTTATCATGTCATCACAATTTAAACCAAGTATGGTGGGCCAAAGTAGTAGAAGAAGGGTGCTTAGACTTTTGCTAAACAAGACAGTTAGTCTAGTGTTTCCTCTTTTTATTGGTGTAGTAAGGTACTGTTCTGCCTTGTTTGCTACATTGATACTACGGAGCAAAACCTACAAGAAATTCCATCTTGCTAATAGTGGGCTTTCCTTCTGGTTTGCAGGGTGACTTTAAAACAAACTTGCGTAGGCTTCTGTCATCTCCTTTTAATCAAAGTTTGGTAAATGTGCTGTTCTTGCAGCCTAGGGCTCTCTTCTTTTTTTCTCTCATGTTCTCCATTCACCTCCACTCTTTCTGGTTCTTGCACAAACTATTATATCAAAAACGAGGCCCATATTCAATTACATCTGTTTTCCTTTTGTTTAAATTCTCATTTAATACGCACCAAAGAAAACAAAATGCCATTGTTACCTTTATAAAATTATAGTTTTAATAACCTGTTGTATCTTTGTCGACATAGATCTATTTGCTTCCTCAGGTTGTGTTCCCTCTTTTACAACCTGCAGTAGGACCTTCTACTATTTCTTCTACTACTGGCCAACATTTACCATTCTCAATTCATTCTTCACTCTTTTGGACTAAGATCCAGTTGTAAGCCCTCTTTATATTTTTAATGGTGTCATGAACTCTTACACTACCTAACCTCTGGAGAGGTTACACCCATCTGTACATACACCTCTAGGTTCTTTAAATTTCATGTAGGCTGGATGGTTGTTTCTCATACCAGCTTTTTTTGGGGAAAGTAACATTTCCCAAACTCTAGTGAATATATGATCTTGAAAGAAACTACATTAGAATTGAGATATATCATTTTTTTCTCCTTTTAAAATGCTTTCATCTAATATTTATTTTCTTCACAGTAGTTAGTAGTGCACCAGCTTTTGGGGGTTCTCCTGATGTGGGGGAAGGCACAATCATTAGCTTCTGATTATGGTGTTTATTAGTTTGGACTTTACCATCTTTATTTTCACAATAGCTTTGTGAATAAAGAAGAAGTTTCATGGAACTCCAGAAATATTATATATATTGCTGTACTGCTTCATAACAGATAATGACACCATAACCTTCTGGAGAGGATCTAAATCTGGACCTCTAGAGCTCTTTTTATTTTATTTCCATTATTATGTTCATAGCACCATTATGTTCATAATGCCGGCCTAAATAATGAGCAGAAATATGTGATGGTTTCTTCTCAGAAATAAGTAAGCATTTTGAACATTGTGAGTCTATTTTGTTTTCTTTCCATCATTATTTTCACAATAGCTTTGTAAATAAAGGACTTGTTTCATTGAACTCTAGACTGCTGTACAGCTACATAACAGATGATTTATATTCTTACCATTGTCATGTTCACAATGACTATCTAATCATGACGGTCAGCATCTGGATCTCCAGATACGTTTGAACCTCTAGACAGCTCATTTTATATTCTTCCCATCATTTTTTTCACAATTGTTTTGTGAATACAAAACTTGACTATGTTTCATGGAACTGCAATATATTCACAGGACAGGTATGCTAAGCTTGATCAGTTTGAACCTCTAGAGCTCATAATATTATTATGTTCTTACCATCAGTATTTCACAATTAACTTGTGAATAAAAAAACCTGACTGACTGACAACTGATGATGACATCATAACCTGGGGATTATCTTGATCAGTTTAGACCTCTATAGCTGATTTTATTTTCTTACCACAATACAACCATTTCGAATTAGGGTTTTGGCTCTTCACCATAGGCAAAAGGAGGTAGGAAACGTGCATCCAGCGCTACTCCTACGCACATGCTCACTTCTGTGCGTATGGCTGCTTGATTGCATTGTTGTTTTTCATTGTTATTAATATTTGTTCCCACACTAATTACTTCGAAATTATACACATACCATATTTACATATCCAGGGGTAGAAAATACTGGTCTTTCTGATTCTGAACTTTATTTAATTGTATTTTAAGAGTTAATTGTGTAATCGATAGTTACATTTTGGCGATTGGGAATCAGCCTCTGACTGGAAATATGCATGTCTGTTGGTCTTGACCGGAAATAGTCCTTTCCTGCCTCTTTTACAGCTGAGGATACTAAGTCGAAATGGTGGTATTGTGTTCACAAAAACATTCTGCATTATGAATATCAGCCTCTTGGAACTCCAGTAATATTTATGAGACAAGTGTACTGCTAATCGTGATAGATTTGAACCTCTAGAGCTCATTTTATATTCTTCCATCAATTACCTTGTGAACAAAAAAACCTGACTGTTTGATGGAACTTCAACTTATATACAGCACAGGTGTACTGCTACAGACCTCTATAACTGATTTTATATTCTTACCATTATAACATTCACCTTCATTTTCTGAATAAATAACTTGACTGAGAGTATCATGGAACACCAGTAGTATTTATGGGACAGGTGTACACCTAATTTTGATAGATCTGACCCTCTTGAGCTCATTTTATATTCTTACCATTGTTATATTCACAAAAGAGTATGACTTGGATTAAACTCCACCTTATAGACAGCCTTATAGCTACATAGCAGATGATGGCATCATACCCTGATTATCTTGATAAGTTCAGACCTCTAGAGCTGATTTTATTTTCTTACCACAATTATGTCCATAATTGTCAACAGAATAGTGAACAGAAGTAGGTTATTGCACCTAAGGAATCATTCTTCCTATGTATGGCTACTTACGGCCACATTGCCATGTCTTTCAGTGAGAGTAGACGAGTGGTTGGAACCCCCAACACTTGGATGCCTTTAATAATTAAGGCATCATCCAAGTGTTTGGGGTTTTCTACCACTCAGTAGTTGTAGAATCAGTTTCCAGGTTTTTTCCTAAAAACATATGTATGCATTTTTGTGACAAAGGGGCATATCTCTCTCTCTCTCTCTCTCTCTCTCTCTCTCTCTCTCTCTCTCTCTCTCTCTCTCTCTCTCTCTCTCTCTCTCTCTCTCTCTCTCTCTCTCCTATGGATCATATATTATCATACTTCTCGTTATGTAATTTTGTAGGGTTTGAGAGAGCCCTTGTTACTTGAAAAGAGTAGTGGTTGGGTTGGATATATTGAAGTAATAATAAAGCAGGAGTAGATTTCTAGATATCGTATTATATTGTCCAAAACAGTAGATGTAGATGATAGGCTCAAAGCAGTGGGAAGTAAAAGTCTGGATATATAGTCAGTGTTCTGCCAGTAACTTTTCGTGAGAGAGACACCTCGTACAACTTGAGTCCAACTCCAATTGTGGCTTTTCCTTGGTGGGCACATGGTATTCCTAGTTTCAGAGAACTTTGTTCCTAGAAGTATTGACAACTTCCAATTTTGAGAAGTGAACCTTCAACTCCCCTACTGATTCAGTGACAGAGATCTGGTAGTCAGGGTTAAAAGATAGGGTACCTAACATAAATCTTTCCTTGCTTCAACATGTGCTCACCAAATCTTACCAATATCTCAGTTAAATATACATTAAAGTTCATATTCTACAATAGATACATTGTTACAGAAAATACCATATGACAATTTAATGATAATATGATGCCTCTTCACTCATATCAAAATTCAATAGTTTCCGAGTAAATAAGCCTTAAAGATGAAAGTTCTAGATCGCACCTTTATATGTACACCACATCCCTAATTATTGGCAAAATAGGTTTCCATACGTTTACCATTACCAACTATACCTGTTTTGTAATTACTAAGGTCATATAAGTCTTTTAAATACAAATTCCGAAGTAATTGCCGGCTTAATACTAAAGTATTTCAACCAGGACATGTATCCCTTTGAGCAACTCAGATTTATGAGCAAAACAGCTGCTGTACTCATGAGATCCCTTAAGGAGAATTGGGTGTGTGTACTGAGAAATGAGGAGGGGGACTGTCTGTGACTCAATTGTGGAGTAACATACTCAGTACCAGGAAATGGAAGTTCATTTAAAGCATCCAAAAATAAGGGGCTCCTTAAGTATTAATTATTTAATAAACAGAGCTTGGAGTGCCTCTCCCCATTCTACATTAGTTCGTGGGCTCTTCTTTGTTTCTCATTCATTAAATAAAAAATGGTTCACTTCGTTTGTTAGATCATACGTATACATATTTATGTAAGTGCAATTTTCATTTACAGAAATACCCAGTGGTCGACTACAATCTGTTATGGGGCGTATCCCTCCATCTGGCTTAGGGACAGCCCCTAATGAGTGAATACAGATGGGAATATCATCTGCTATTGAAATGAAACCTTCAGACAATTCTTTCGAGACAATGTCATCCATTTTACATTTAATTTCAGGCTCGAGAATAGAATTATAATTAGGGCAGTCATACGGTTCGACTACTGTCAACCACATCAAACCCATCCAATACACCATAGAATACACCAATATAATTATCAATATCGTTGTCATTTAGGCTGAATAATAAATATGCGAACCTACATGGTTTCAACTGGGTATCCATACCTCCCAGTTGATGAATACAATGACAAACACCACGAGCACATTTGGCAAAAACATTAACGACACGACCTTGAGGAGATTTCGGTGTCAAAAAGTAGCATATCATTGTCGGTTTCAGTTCCAGAATTACCGGACTTGTCGGAAGAATAATCGGGAAATAACTGTTTATCATTGTTGATGAATCGAGCCCTTCACCATCATGGTCCGCCATGACAGTCGAGTTCAAATCCGGGTCGCCCAGGTTACCAATAACCACTTCCGGGTCAATGGGCGGGTCAGCCATATCACAACAAACATTCTTCACATGGTTACCAGGGGGGGGGGGGGGCGTGGTTACACACAATATTAGCGTAAACATCAGGTTTAACAATATGACAACTTGAAAAAACAACATTTTCATAATCACAAGTGTCAACCACATCCAAACCAACCTTCTCCCGACAGTCCTCATCCTATTTACCACCTTCGGGCTCCATGCTCGGAGGCCCCGCAAGTCGAACACTTGTGAGGATATTCACACGATTTGTTGGGACAGCCTCCAATATTATAGTAGGTAGACATGGCAGTATTCACCTAAACCCGTACGACCGTTGAATGCCTGAGTGGGGGATCTGGCCTGTATTTATATGTGTCCAGATTCCCGCCAAATTCGAAAATCCATTGTTCAGTGCTGATCCAATCTTGGTCACTGTGTATCTATTTCTATCCTGCCCTGGGAATGTTTTCCCACCTAGTGTAGGTGTGGGTGGACTTGCATAGGGCTCTCTTATTATGAGTTGAGTCTATGTGGAGTGGGGAGAGGGGCTAAGAAGGGGAGGGGAGTGGTGGGGGGGAAAAGGGGGGAATACAAGATTTGGATCTTGTGAGTGGAGAGGGAAGCATTTCTTTTTCTCTCCAGAAATAGATCTTTTATAATATTTTTTGTTTAGACGGTTTTGGCTATGGGCCTCATCAGGTACATTATTTAGGTGTAAGCTCTTTTCCCTATTTACTCCCGTTTTTTTAATGGGTTTAGGGCGGTCATTAGTTATTTTATAACTGTGTAATGTCTTAGCTCAGAAATAATAAATTTTTAATTTATTATTTTATGGATCCTTTTCGGGGCCAGTTGATAGATCAGTTGGCCTGGGCATTCGAAAAAAGAGTACAGGTCTCAGTGAGAGTCAAGTCCCCTTTATTAATATTTCAAAATTATTCAGTTTGGGAGAATTTTTTCTCCCAAACTGAATAAAAAACCAGGAGGGCTGAATAATTTTGAAACGCAGCCTCCAATATTGTTAAATTTAAAGCACACACGATCCTACCTAGATTTACCAGCAGCAGATCTGGAATTAGTTGCCTTGCGTGAATTTTCATAACTGTAACAGCGAAGCACTTCTTCCTAACGCACCTCCTTGAATGCCGAAAGGCCCACTTTGTTTGCCCTGCTACGCACGGCCTGGTCGTACAACAGGCTTGCTTTGAGAGAATAGACCTGGGATCCAGCTTTTTCACACATCGTTATACAGTGACCCACCACTCCCCTAATCTCATCCAGGGGTCTAGAATCAACGACTAACTTATCTACCAATTTTAGATTAAGCAAAAGCAAGTTCTCAATGGTATCAATAGCCTCACCTTTATCCAGGTCTTTGCGTTGATCGAAGGGGCGGGTCCTCGACCTAGTTCTAGATCTGCAGTGCGTACGTCCACGGCTATGCGAGTCCACGCCCACATTGTAGATCGAGCCATCCACACTAGCATCACGCTGGTTAAATGCGATTATACCAGAATCAGAACCAACCGTTGAAGTAGAAGGGGCAGCAGGAACACAAGTGTTTTCTTCTCCAATGCTGCAACGACTGTTTTCATCATAGCCTCGAGAGACCCCATAAGATCGGTCAAACTCGGTAAGTTTTCCTCCTCCGGCTTGTACGTACAATTCTCGCCCATCGGACCCGTATGGGACACTTGACATTTACTTTCGTCATCGTGAAGCTCAATTTCTTCAAAGACAGCTCAAATCCGAAAAATTTTCAAATACACAACCGCCCTGTGCGGTGAATCAAGCGAGAGTGAATGGAGCGATTGTTTGTTTATGTTCCATCGACCTTACGTCACAATGGAGAAGTCATTCATGTGATTGGTCCACGTGACGAGGAGTGGGCGTGGCTATTCCGCAGTCGCCGCCCAAGGCCCCAAATATGGGCATCGACATGTCGATTGATTGAACTAAGGTCCAGGCCTGCAGCTGGGCTGGAAGGGAAAAGAAAGACATTTACTCAACAACACATTAATCAGGAGGGTATCACTGTAATACTACAATTATCTACCAGTGAGAATTTAACATAGAATTATTGGACACGTAATATCTAGGTTTTTAAGTTTGTTCCGTTAATTATAACTGCTTTGATAATAACGAGATTTACAGGCCTTGACAGATTTTTAATTAAATTGGTTTAACAAGTAAACCTACTTACAATTTGGACTTTGAGACCCCATTTTGCTTCCTTTTCATCATTATTTTCACAATAGCTTTGTGAATAAAAAATGTGATTCATAGTTTCATGAAATTTCAGTAATATTTACAGATCAGCAGTACTGCTTCATAACAGATGATGACATCATAATCTTCTGGGGATTTTCTTGAGAAGTTTGGACCTCTCAATTAACACCTGACTTTCAGCTGATCTTGATGAGGGTAAACCTCTAGAGCTCATTGTATATACCTACTATTATTATGTTCATAGCCCCATTATGTTCATAATTCTTTACAAAATAATGAGCAGAAAAACGGGATTGTTTCCTCTCGGAAATAGGTAAACATTTTGGACTTTGTGAGCCCATTTTGCTTTCCTACCATCTTTATTTTCACAATAGCTTTGTGAATAAATAAAATGACTGAAAGTTTCATGGAACTCCAGACATGTTTACAGAACTGCTGTACTGCTTCAGAACAGATGATGACACCATAGCCTTCTGGGGATGATGTAAGTCTGGAACTCTAGAGCTCATTTTATATTCTTACCAGTATTATGTTCATAATGCTGTCTAACAATGAGCAGAAATATGTGATTGTTTCTTCTCAGAAATAAGCATTTTCGACTTTGTGAACCCATTTTGTTTTCTTGCCATCTTTATTTTCACAATTGAATTGCTAATATCAAGTTCCATATGACCCACTCCCATATCTTCCCTATACAAGGACTATTGCAGGATTCCTGAATTTGGCTCTCACTGGATGAGAGGACCAGAACTAGTGTGACTTGACCACTCCCCATGGTATAGGAGTGACACTTTGAATTGTCCTAATTAGTCCTTAAGGGTGTTCTTCCAGAACTAGGACACAAGTGCCCTATCACCTGGGACTCCTGAATGAATGCAACACCAAGACCAATATGTGGATCTTATCTTCTAGGATCTGGTCCCCTAGGATCTTCCATGGTCTATGATCTGTTTTATTCAGTGAAGCATATATAGTACAGATTTAGATGATATCATAATACTGGTACCATGAAAGCTACATATATATACTAATGAGGTCTTGGAAGAGTTAAACAAATGACAGGGTGAAAGCATACTTTTGGCACTTATATAATATACTTTCCCAGGAGTGGGACGCATAGCCCAGATAAATTATATTGGTCAGAATGTGGCCACATGACCCATATCATTTTTGTGGCCGATTGCATGTACATGTTTCTATTTATATATATTTATGGTCGGTACATTGGGTATATGAAAAGACTTACTCCCACCAAAGCACTAGGATTGTGACTGGGTGGAGGTGTATGGTTAGTGCTCAAGGTTTGATGGAATTCCAGAAATATTTACAGAACTGCTGTAATGCTTCACAACAGATGATGACACCATAACCTTCTGGGGGTGATGAAAGTTTCAATCTCTAGAGCTGCTTTTATTCCTTACCATTATTATGTTCATAGAAAAATTATGTTCATAATGTCCCTAATAAGGAGCAGAAATATGTGATGGTACCTAAGGAATCATTGTCCCTATGTAGGGCTACTTAGCACTCCCTGTGGGAGGATGCCCAGATAAAAACCAACAAGTGCTATTCATGAATCCATTTTAGTCATGTATCATACTATGTCTGACTGGGTCACATCTCTTTTTCTACTGGGTATTATTTAATTGTGGTGGTGATAATCTAGTAAGATATTAGCACCATTTACTTGAGTAGTTGTGATTTTCCAGGCTGTCTGTTTCCATGTTTTGTCTGAGAAGTTGTTAACCATTTTCTAAACTAGATTGAATCCTTTTTCAGTTTAATTTGTTCTTACCTGCATTGTGTTCTTTGCGTCATTATGAAAAGAACACTGATGATCAATAAGCAGACCATGGCCAAGACGATTGGGATTTTGACATTAGTTCATTGGTCTGTCAAATACAGATCTTGTGGAAAGATGCTGCAAGTCTCTTGGTTGTCCAGTCCCGAGAGTTGGCTGCCCTTGACTTCCTCATTATTTCTAGTTTTGTTGTCTGAGGCTGGGACTATATCCCATTTTTGCTTCCTGGTGGCAGCCATATTGGATTTTGACCTTGAAATGACTTTGAAACAAAAAAATAAGTTCAGAAATGGATTCCTCATACCTTAAAACATAGTCAAACAGGTATACATGGATCTAATACTAACAGGAGCTGAGATATGACATTTTTGATGGCCAGTGGCGGCCATATTGGATTTGTGCATGGCAAAAAGTTGTCATAAAGTGCACAATTCATCCAAATTTTGGCATTTTGGCGAATTGTCCCCGCTACTAAATGCTTGGGTCATGGGATCGATAATATTGTGAAAGTCATTAAAGAGGCATGTTCCTGAATATCCTTATGGGTCAGCATCATGTGCTCGTGTCACACAATTAATATATATGGTTAGATTTACACTTCCTAAAATACAGGATAGTACAATTATAATTACTTAATATTTGTGATTATACTTTATATGGGAATTATTACCCCCTCCCCAATACCTATGAACCCCCAATACCAATGTCAGATTTTTTTGATTTTTTTTTTTTAAACAAATTTCTATTCAGGTTGATGTATTGGCATCAACGATGAGATTTATGAGGCTTGGGCATAGCCCGGTCTTCCGCCACACCCTGAAATGTGGTAATATATTGGAATGAAGAGTGGATCATTGAAGTTAGTAACTATATTAGTGTACAGAGTTTGGAAATGAGTATTATGACATGGTAAGAATATTAAAAATAGAACAGGGTTCTTGTAGTTTTTGTGCATGGGTTGACAGATGGCAAGTGGGTACAATTAAAATATAATAATATTACTTCTTACAATATCGAGATTTTGTTCAATTGTTTAGTTGTTTTGTTCTCCAGTGGAGAAGGAGCTTGCCCCTTTCTAAACTAATATCGATGTATATGTTTATTGAATAAAAGTTGTATAATAATAATAATAATAGGTCAGTGATTATGATGGTGATAACATTAGAATCTAGGAATATAAATATGATTTGAAAGAATGTCCCGCTTCATCTTATATTTGAATTGAATTTGAATTTGAGGTAACATATTACTAGTTTTGGCGTCTGCAGCTCATTTATGTCCTTAGCCTAGCCCCATTATGTTCACGACATTGTGTTCATATTTTCTTAACAAAAAAGTGAGCAAAAGAATGTGATGCCCCCAGGAACTCTTTACCCATAAAATGACTCACTCTTGAGGTAATAGATCTATAAACATATCTTTTACTTCCATTGGAGCTCAGTTTTTTCCTTACCCTCATTATGTTCAGAATATGATGTTGCGTATTGGTGGTTTCATTGTTGATCTGTTTTATTGAATCAATTCAAAGACATTTCTCCAGCTAAGTGGGAGGTTTTCTGGTCTTCTCTTATTTTCTTAACAGTCATAGCAGTAGAAAGTGTCACTTCTGTCGATGACTGGAGGTGGTTTCCTGCTCTTATTCAGTTTCAAATTAAGGTTATAAGTATTCACAGTATGTTTTTGAAATGTGGCGTACAATATATAATAGTTTCTTGAGTTTCTAACTCAATTTGTATCGAATTGTGCTCAATAAAAGGAGAATTCAACAGTTTCTGTTATAATAGTATATCTAATCAATAAAGCTTTCGTCATTCCAAATATATGTACTAACAGAAGTATGTGATCCATCCCAGGAATTGTCATGTGCTGTTAACAACTTAGAATGATAGATTTACCTCTACAAATCAACTTATTCTGTATGTATGTGACATTTACCTGGATCTCATATATTTTTCTGCCTTTCCCTCACCTTCATTTTCACTCTCTGACTTCCATTGGTTTATTTATTTTGTATAATGTTAATCCTCAGCCTATTTCCTTTATAGTATTATAATAATACATTGTATGTACTGACACATGCACTATTGGAGTGCTACCAAGCTACTGGAGATTTTGTAGCTTCCTCTGCAATGGGTAACCAATACCATTAGTGATTCTTTAGTTGACTAATGGATTAAATCAAAATTGAGGTGCTGCTGGCGATGCCGAGGGATTCTACTCAAACAGTGCACAATAAGCTAGAATTGAGGTTATTATATCTTTTAGTCACTGTCTATGGTTATTATAGACCCGACTGTTCAAGGCAGCAACCAAAGCTGTTACCTGACTGGAATGAATCCTGTTCTTGTTTAATTGTCCTGTTTGACTGATTTGAACAGTACTTGCTTCCATGATCTTTTAGCAGCAGTCCCAGTCCACGGCTGAAGAAATCTATTACCCAATCCAACCCTTCCATTACCAGCTGACCAAACTACACCCAACAAACTAGTTTAAGTCCCTTAGCTTAGAACCTAGACAACAGACTATTTCCTTGTAGCATTAAATGGTAGTTAGAGACAGCAGTGGGCGGAAGACCATGGAATTCTTAACTGTATGTAGCATCTGTGAGCCCATATCACTGAAGCTGACCTGTTTTACAAATCAGACATTGTACTGGTTACATGACTAGTTGTAAGCATTGTTGTTATTGTTGATACGCTGTATAAATATTCTGAATTAGCAAATATTGTTGGGCACTAAATGGCTGTTTGAGAAGGTCATCAGGCGGTGGAATTATATCAATTGATAAATGGGTTCCTATGGTTAAGTGACTTGGTGACAATTTTACATCTATGCCCCATTGCACGCATACTTTACTTCGCTTACTTTTACTCAACTTGTTTATTCTATATTGTTTCTTGCCATTCTTATTACCTGTACTAAGTAGTTACAGTTCCAGGGATACTTGGAAGACCTGTGACATTCACAGAGACCATTCCTTTTTTCCATTTCTTCTCCATTGTGTGTTCTATACTTTGATCTTTCACTGTATGCCATGATTTGTAATTATGATATGGAAATGAAAATCTATTATTATTAAGTATTTGTTCAATAATTATCTTTGAAATGCCAATGACACAATCATCAGAGAATTTCTAGTAAACATTGATTTAGCCAGCACAAAAGTGTTGATGTTATGTATGTATGGATGATGTACACAAAAGGCTAAAAACAAATTAAAAGTTTATTTTTCTCTGGTCCTTCTAACATGTACCTACCACTTGCACAAAGAAATAGTCATTACAAATCCCACAATACTGATCGGAGGGACCTTACAAAACATGTTAACAGTTCTCATCCTTGTTAGAGAAGATTGCTTGAAACCCTCGCAATTCAATTTGCTATGGCACTCCATAACCACAGAAGCCCTAGAAACCAATGTAATACTAATTTACCCAAAACAATAGTCTCTCCCTAATCAAATCTTCACTCCAAATCACATTTGAGCAGGCTGACGTCATAGTGTAGGGTTCTGTGTAGATTTTTATGAGTAACCCTAGACGGCTACTTCATTAGTGGTGAAGGTCCTTTGTTTCAGTGTTCATTCTCTCTTTGTGCACTGAACAATGTATGGTTATGGCTATGGTAGACTATAAACAATACGGGTAGTATAGAATTATGTTTATAGATTTTGTTTATCTAAGTCATTATGGTAACCTGACTGACTAGATCGTATCACACAAATGCAATCAGTTACGATTAATGAATGTAGATCACTGTTCCTGCCGATGAGATGAGGGTAAAATGTATTGGTTTGGTCTTTTTTAGGTGGATGAGATGATTTTATTGTTTTCTGTATGTACATTGATATAGCTTGCATGCCCTTTTGTTATGCACTGTGATATTATACCAACTGTTTAAATATATGCTTGGTAGACTGTCGCCGACTGGATGGGGTTGGTAAATCGTTGGTACACCAGTATGTTAAATGAACTGTTGAATATGTTCGATGAATTATAACATTATTTGGATGAGAATATGAATTCTAATTGCCGAGGGAAAACTGCCACCAGTGAGCGATAATAAGTCCGCCAAATACAAATGATTGATGTGAAATAAGCATATCGGGCTGTGTAGTGAGCTACTCACTATGAGTTATGAACTGAAAGATTTACTGAGAATAATCAGGATGGGTTTGATAGACGAAACTTAGTAGATAATAAATAAATTGGTATAGAGATCAAGTACTGGGGTTTGATTGAAGTAGTAATAAGAATTTTTGCGATATTTGTATGATGATGTTTTATATTCTTTATTTTATATTACTTTAATTTTGACTGCATAAAACATGATGTGTTATAGTAGTATCTTTAAAAAATCCATGGTGGATATAGTGTTTTTCCATTGAATTATTGTTAAATGTATTGGCCTTTTAAGAAATAAAAAAAATCATTCATATGTTGTGTATTTCTTCATTTATACATGTGATGTGTCACAGAAAAATTAGTCTGAAGTTGCAAAAGATTACATCTAAAAATGCCTTTTTCCACAAAAACTCTTTTTAGGAATATATCATGTTTGGTGTGTCTAAAGGTATGATTCCACTGGCTCGCTTGTATATGTGCTCATGGCTCGCTCTTGCTGCGCTTGTTTATGGGGTGCTTGTCAGTCGCTCTTCATCCGCTAATATTTTTAGCGCAATACAAGCGCAGAGCGATTCTACTGAAATTCTACTGTTGTGCTTGTTTCCTATATGAAATCAATGGTAAATGCGTTTGTGCGCTTTTGGTCCGCTTCTTTAACAGGTAGAAAGAGCCTTGTGTTGCTGCGCTCAAATCAAACATGGCAGATATGAGCGCAACGTCCTGCGCTCTTCTAAAGAAGCGCACATAGCCACTTTTTAGAGCGTACAGAGAGCGCAGGAACCGATTCCATTAGACCGCTCTGGTTTCGCTCAATCTTCGCTTGTTATGCGCTCAAGATAATAAAAAAGAGCGGGCCATGAGCAGTCCAAAAGAGCGAGCCAGTGGAAACGCAGCCTAACACTGTCTTAGAATTATATCCATATAATATAAAGCTAGAGTGATTTCTAAGAAAGGAGGTAGAAAAGAAATGGTAGAAAGAAGGTTTTCTTTGTCCAGAATGTTCTCAGAATTTGTTGCTTTACAAACCACTTTACTCATCTTTTGAGGTCTCTCCCCCCTCTCTGGATGTCGTCGTATGTGGTTTGGGAAGGTATTTGGGGTGGAAATCTGATTTTGAAGCCTTTTTTAAATTGCGATCTCCACACTCTATTTATAGCCTGGGAAAGCCCCTGTGAGATACTACGTCATTCCCCACAACCTACGTCCAGGGAGACCTATGTACATGCAGTGAGGAAGAGGGTGTAGGAATAGGAGAGGGGGAGGGGGAGGGGGAGGTACAATCAATATATGAGCTTCACTGCCTGCAGTACCTCCACCTTCAGTCCTTTATGTTGGATCTAATATATTTTAGCTATTATAAGATAAGATAAGATACTACTTTATTCATCGAGATTCACAATGTACATCTAAAGGAATTGACAGTGCAGATTAAATACAACAACAGATAGAACAAGTACGTTGACATCTAGATAACATCCAGCTCTTCCAGCCACTACTATGACTAAGGGATAACCCTAACCCATACGGTTTCTGTATATTCATACTTTTGTACTTTAGAGGTGGGGGGGGGGGAAATCAGAGATGGGGTTGGGAGAGAAAAACAGGTTTGAAAGACAGAGAAGAGGGTGAGGGAAAAGAGTGAGAGGGGGAAGTGTGGGGAGAGAGGGTGACCGTCCTACATGCAGAGGAGTGGGAGAGTGAAGAAGAGGGTGTAGGAATTAGAGAGGGGGAGGGGAGGGAAAGAAGAGGGGGGAAGAGAGGAGGAAGAGGATGTAGGGGAAGGGACAGAGGGGAGGGAGAGAAAGCGGGGAGGGGGAGCATGAGGAAGAGGGCAGGGAGAGGCGGGGGGAAATCGGAGATGGGGTAGGTAGAGAAAAACAGGTATAAAAGACAGAGAAGAGGTGAAGGGAAAAGAAGGAGAGGGGGAAGTGTGGGGAGAGAGGGTGACCGTCCAGAAGACGGGTACTTTGCTAGTATATTATAAATGTATCAAATGCCAAGACTTCTGAATATATCTATCAGTTTCTAAGATCGACCTAAGGAAATATATTAATTTCATTGAATTGGAAAAATCTAAGGGAATATATTATTTGAATTTCATTGAATTTGAAAAGTCATAAATAATTGTACATATATGTATGAGGTATGACAATATGGTCGACAGGCTTCTCAATTTCTTTAAAAATCCAGCTCTTCTAGCTGTTAACTACTTAACACTGATTGTACATCCAGAGATATATAAACATCTGTTTTTTTCAAACAAAAAGGTATAGAAGTAATGTATTTCAATCAGATTTATCATTAATACTGGGTAACTTAACTTACTGGGTAATATGATATCAAATAGTGTATGTATATGGTATATATGTTTATCAATTTTAACTTAGAATTGTAACTAAAACGATGAAGAGGAAAGATAACGAGAGTGATTGTGGATATATTATGAAATAGTAAGAACAATCAGCATAGAGATCTAAAAATGTATGAGAAGAATAGCTATAAAACTATTTGCATAAACTCTTACACATGTATATATTATGGTGTTAAGTGAATTGTAGGTAAAATTGGAAAAAAAAATATTTTCTCCCCAAATGGGTAATACCACAAAGGCTAAATTTATTTGAAACCTAAAATTGGGATACTGACAAAATAAAATTGGGAACATCCAGTTGATGTACCCGACTAATGGAATTTATAAACGTTTTCAGATCAATCAATCATATTCCTGTCATTATAATTATATAGAGATGTAATTATTGAACGACTCTATCTGAGCTACATGTTATACAATCATGGCGCTAATCAGTGATATTTACTGATATCTCCAGTGTTAGATTGATATCATTTTATTATTTTACAATATTTACATTATGTGTTATATTGTTGTGTGGCAGTTATTTTAGTTATTGCTAAAATTTGGAAATGAATTGTATCAATGCAAATCACCCTATTCCCCTGACACAGGAACAAGAACCACTTACCCATTGAGACCCCAACACCGACAGAGGAGCATGACAAGAATATGACCTAGATTCCAACCACATCATTCCTTCATCTCGATGAGACATTGTCTTCTTAAAATGAGATTGTATCCCAGAGGCCTCTTTCTATGGCACATAGATTCAGGCTTCTCTCTTTCCTTTGGTTTTACCAGCGAATAAATCCAATGGAAATGAACCATTATGTATTTGTTTATCCTCACATATTCATCCCTGGGTTGTATTGTGGGACATTTGAAGGTTGCAGGGGGAATATATATTCAATACCAGAATGAATAATTGTTTGGGGTGCATAAATGATTGTGTAAAGGGGTTCAATTGTTATTGTATTGTAGAATATTTATTTAATCCATATGAAGGGTTTATGTATCAATCTGAGGTGAATTCCAATTTCAGAATGCTGTGTATGTATAGGACCATCAAAACGTGTGCTTTACCAAGCTCATGGGAGGGAAGGAAATACAAATCATATCAAGGTTATGTGAATAAATCATAAAGTACAATACAAAGTATCTGTATTTTCCTGTTATGAAATATAGAGTGCAAAGTAGATTAATAATCGAAAGTGTATGACTTTTCTGATTGGGTATATCCCAGTGGACCTAGGTTTGGCCATTTCTGCATATTATTCATGGTAAGGTATGGTTTAACAAAGACATCCACATGAAAGGCTTTTTTTCATTGTCATGAAAATTGACGGCATTTCCAAACTTGAATATGAAATAAACAGTTCGGGAATGTTATAAATATTAGTTGTTTGTGTTATTATCATGTTTGTGTTAATTTGTTTGGGCTTTTTATTTGGAGTTATATTCAATCCTACGTTTTTATGATGATATTTGGGATCCACAACTTAAAGCACTAGAGACAGTATATATAGAATTAACAATGACATCACTCGCTGATCATCAACAACAAACCAGTTGTTGATAATCTGCCTCACCTGGGAATATTACCCAGGTCACTAGAACACCCCTTTAAGACGTAATATCAACGTCGTTTAGGGTGCAGAAAGGTGGTGGTTACCTCCCTGCTGAATACTTTCTTAACGCTCAGTAGCATGGTAGCACTAGCCGGGAGAGGGTCTCATTAATTTCGTCCGAACATAAAGATATCTTGTTAATAAATCACTGAAAAATATTAATTTTGCAATTTACGACTCATTTTTCTGTAACACATCACAAATGTATATATATTTTCAACACATGTTTCAACACATAGTTCTCTAGTCAGTTCACCGTGGCCTTTCCCCCTACCTGCTGCATTCATCCTCTTCACGCTTTGTCCCTATCACTTACCTACCACCTCAACTCATCCCAACCCTTCTCAGTCACTCTGACAAAGTACAAGTTCTACTTAAGACATTTAAATCTACATCAATTTAGTCTGGTTCCTACTTGGCAAGCCGCATGTAATGAATGATGGTTACACACCAGATCCCCTTACTAACCACTCCCTATTTGATGGCAGTAATTTGGAGCAACACCGCCTGGTGTGCTGCTGACTCCCCCCAAGGAAATGGACCCATCACGTCATAGCATGTTGGGATAGACTTTGACAAGGGCATCTCAACCATCTCTGTATTGACTGGGGCCCTAGCCGGTGGGGTAAGGGGTACTTTGTATGAACTAGGGAGCCCGATGGAACAACTTAAAGCTGCATTCTCAGCAGTTATGACAAAAGAAATCTTACCAATTTTATGAGTTATACGACTGGATTTAGCAATATTCTGCTGCTGGTATACATGTTGATATAAGAATATGACGTCTAATTGCCGAGAGAAAACTGCCGCCGGTGAGCGATAATAAGTCCTCCAAATACAAATGAGGACGTCTCAGAAGCCCTTCAGCAATAACAACTGGACAAAATCCTCCAAAATTAGCTCGAGACGCTTCTTGGCATATACGGAAAACAAGCTTTTAATCGGAAGTGTAGACCTACCTATTTTTGTACCATGTAGTTTTGCAAAATAAAGAATCAATTATTATTATGTAAGTTACCACCTTGAAACAGGCTCTACATGAAAGGCTGGCCTCATCGATGATTCCTCCCTCAATTGCTTTTTTTCATATCATAAGATCCACTAAATTCGAGGCAAGTTTATATCTAGAGGTATTATTTGAGGCTTGTGTGTTATAGTTTTACTAGTGCTACTTCATATTCCCTTTCATAACTATCATCCTACTTCACCAAGTACCAATACCTTGTATCTTTCAAACATAAGACTCCCCTAAACTCCTTTATTTATATACTTTTTGAATTGGCATTTTACAG
The DNA here is from genome assembly GCA_942159475.1 of Sthenelais limicola. NCBI lineage: Eukaryota > Metazoa > Annelida > Polychaeta > Phyllodocida > Sigalionidae > Sthenelais > Sthenelais limicola. The sequence goes on from OW804096.1 coordinate 55,791,766, forward strand.
CGTGATCGCTGTCATTGGAATACAATGTAGAATGATATAGATCTATGTATTTCGAAAACATTCTGGGAATACTCCAGTGGTTGCGCACTGTATGGGTAGCAAGTGCCCCAGCCCTGTCCTACCCAGGCCAAAGCAATTATCCGACTTGTTCTGAGCTGTTACCGAGGACTCCCAAGCTGGGGGAAAGCCCTTGTCGGCTCTGACAGAAAGATTGCACATTCCTACCAGCAAGTGGCTGACATATTGCACGACGCTGCAACGTCATAACGTGCTGGAGCTATGACAACACTGTCAACATGGTTTGTCATTTAGTACATAGGGTTGTAGTGAGGTGATGCTAGGGTATTGAGAAGGGCAGGACTGGGAGAGAGCTGTGCTGTGGTGTGGCCACATGGTGTAAAATAAGCTGGAACATCATGCTGTATTGTGGGGACTGGATATGCCAGCTGTATGGACCCCTTTAAAGCTGCACTCTCAGTTAACGTCAGTCGAAACCTTAATAGTTTCTACTTTTTGTTCCATTCTTTTCCAATCCATCTAAAGCACATTTGACCAAAATTAGCAAATGTAGGACATATTGTCGCACCCGGCGGCCGTTTTGTCTCCGTCGATTCCAATTCCAATTCTTGTATATATAAACAAAGATATAACAATTGCACTATAGTGATAAGTCCAAACATGCCTTTTAAAGCTGCACTGCTGCATTCTCAGCTGTAACGACAAACAAAATCTTACCAAATTTACTCATATTATGAGTTATAGGCCTACGACTGGAATATCAATATTCTTCTGCTGTTATATGTTTATACAAGAGTTACTCATATTATGAGTTATACAACTGGATTTATCAATATTCTTCTGCTGTTATATGTTTATACAAGAGTTACTAATATTATGAGTTATACAACTGGATTTATCAATATTCTTCTGCTGTTATATGTTTATACAAGAGTTACTAATATTATGAGTTATACAACTGGATTTATCAATATTCTTCTGCTGTTATATGTTTATACAAGAGTTACTCATAATGACTTATAGGACTGAATTCATCAATATTCTGCTGCTGTTATATGATTATACAAGAGTTAGTCATAATGACTTATTGGACTGCATTCATAAATATTCTGCTGCTCTTACATGTTCATACAAGAATCGTGCAAAAACAGCCCCCGGTGAGCGATAATAAGTGAAGTCACTATTGGATGAGATTTGAGCGGGTCCTCCAAATACAAATGAGGACGTTTAATAGTCCTGTAACAAAAACAACCAGAAAGAATCCTCCAAAATTGTGGTCATATGACCTTTAGATGGGTTGGAAAAGAATGGAACAAGAAGTAGAATTTTTCTTGATTTTGACTGACATTAGCTGAGAGTGGAGCTTTAAGATACACAAGATTTGTTATGTAGTTGGAAACTACTGGTTAACTTTGGCGTTGTAACTTCACGTTTCTAGGGGGACATCAGTGGATGGTCCTGTTGACAGACTTGTATTTTTTTATTTAAAAGTTCTTACTCAACCAAAATATTATTAGATATATAGTTCTCAGTTATATCTGATGACATTTAAATTTCAGAAAAAGATTCTTTAGCGAAAAGAAGATCATTCAAATAAACATATATTTACACACCAATGAAATCAATATGATAAAAGATCAGATAATAGTAAAATACATCACCTGGCGTTTTGTGCCAAATCCCTGACAGACAAATTAAGTAAGGTATCTTTCTAAATCAGAAAGATTCTTTCAATATTCATTTCTAATTATAACTTACTTTTAATGGATTACTATGGCCTTACCCGATTTCACGGGTGCATTTAGGATAATTCAGTTGATTGATATTGTCTCTAACACGAAATGATGTCGTTGTGGCATCCATAGGAATATCTGGCACGCCAGAATTGGACAACCAATTGTTTTGTAACAGTCTGACAATAAAGAATGTTTGAATTGAATTGAATTGAGAATCATGGAGTTGTTGATTTGAACTTGGAATAGAAGTGAAGTGAGTAACTCACTTGGATGTAGCCTCCCAAACAAGCTACACATCTACCCACTTCAAATGTAATTATTAAGAACTTTCATGGTTTAATATTTCACGGTAATGATTTCTGTTCTTTATTTCCTGTTTAGTTTACCGTTTATACTTTTCATAATCAAAATAGTGGAGTTATTAGCAATTTTAAACAGTAATTCCTAAGTCATTTAGATGTAGCCTCCAAAACAGGCTTCCCGTGGATGAAAATGTTGAAACTGTATGCTGTAATTGTTAAGAACATATAATAAAATGAGTTGTTGGGGCTCCACTGAAACTGAAAATATAAAAATATATTCTGCTATGCTTTCTATTGAAGAAAGAATGCGATTCTCCAGCAGATGGGAGCTTTTTTCAAGCCTTCCTTTGCTTTTACAGGTGTTGTAGTAGTACAAAAATTGTAATCATTGACTGAAAGTGATTTACAAATAATCTTTCAGTTGAAAAATTACTATTTTAGTGAATATTTTACAACATAAATTTACACTTTGTGTTCTCGGAATTTGAATTTGTGGTTTGTCATTCAATAAATATTTTAAGTTGTCATCTGACCATATTGCATAGTTCTTAGTTTTATTTATTTATTTCTCGGAGATTTCACATAGTAGTGATATGTGTCATCATATTTGCACTCTCTTTGCAAAACAACCATGGCATTGATATTCAGACGTTCACAAATATTTCTTTTCTTGCGGTCTGGAGCACGGCAGCGGCATGCAATGGCCTGCACCAAAACTGGGTCAAAAACAAGGCCAACTCATGTCGACTGGAAACCTTTGAAACGCATCAAAGGGCATCACACAACCATGGCATCACACAACCATGGCATTGATATTCAGACATCCACAAACAATTCTTTTCTTTAGTTTTCTCCTCATAACATTAGCTTATATTTACATAACGTCCAGGGAGAAACAGTTACTTCAACTCGGAGAATCACTGGCTACTGCAGATAAGTTGGTGGCACCTTTACAAGGCGAAAACCATAAGGAATTGAATTATTATAGGCCTCTTGGTCGGAATGTTAGTACATCGGGTGGTGTAGAGGTAACAGATTGCATCAATGGAAACCGGATTCACACAACTGTAAACTATTCGTGGACAGATCTTCAACTACTCGCGAATAAATATCAGGAAGATGACAGCCATAGGGTGTCTGCCTTCCAGAAAATCTTTGATACAAGATATTGGATAAACCATGATAGGATACGGGTCAACGAAGAATACAAAGATGTCCAGTCTTCTGGTATCGGTTCAACCCTGAAGAACACGTTCAATACTACCAAAATCATTGCGTCGGTTATTGAGTTTGTCAAAAAGGAACTGGGAAAGGAGAAGATTTCCCTGTTGGATGTACCTTGCGGTGATCCAGAAAATTACCGCAGCAAGACATTTATTTGTGGGAAGTAAATTGGTTATATTTCACCAGATCTGAATGCTTTTAGATTGTTTTTATATTTAAAAATAAAAATTCGTCCCACCCACCCACCCTGTCTCTACCCCTCCTACCTACAATATCCATTTGATTTAGTATCAAATAATGTAGCCTACACAACACCAACGTGTTGGGTAGGCTACAACACCCACCCTATAAATAGCCTACATGTCAACAAGCTAGCTGGGTGTTATGTGGGTGTTATGTAAGGGTGGCAGTGGCTAGTAAGGGTATAGCTGTTGGGTGGTTGAAGCTATGTAAACATGGCAGGAGTGAGTGACAACAGATAGAGGGTGCATGAATGTTTTGAAAACAGCATTTCTGGACCATGAACACAGTAGTTTTTCCAGACAAAAGGGTAGCTAACTAAGTCAAGTTTCTCTCAGACGAATTACAGGTCGCCACTTACAGGGAAAACGTTAAAAAGAAGGCCATAAGTATGGGTCGTGTCTATATGGGGAGTGGACGCTGATGGGTTGGGTGACATCACTAATTTTAGAGAGGGGCTTATCCGCCCACAGAGGGCGGGTCGGTCACATCTCGTCTAGTCTGGATGAACGGTGTGTTACGTAATATACTGGTTACGATCTTGTCCAGGAACTCATTGATAAGCACACAGTGAGGTACAAGAACTTCACAGATTGGAGTTTTAAAAGGTTTGATATTGTAACGTCAATTCCCCAGGCCTACGACTTGGTACATACTCGGCATTTGCTTCAACATTTACATACCTATGAAACTGTGAAAGTGCTAAAGCATATTTCTACAAGTGGTAGTAAGTTTCTATTAGTAACTGACTTCCCTGATGCTTATAATTCTGAGCTGAAAGAAAATAAGAGAAACATTGTTAGGTTTCGAAAGCAAAACCTTAACCTTCCTCCCTATATGTTGACCCCGCCTATATGCACAAGCCGGGACAGTATTCCTAATTGTTATCTGTCTCTTTATAAACTCCCTCTGACTCAGTTAACTGAATGTGTTCTGTCGGACTTCACATATGCGGGGACAACATTCAGGGCTTGCTTATAATAATTTTGTGCTTTGAACCTTGATAGTTAAGTGCAGATTTGTTATTGGGACAGTATTTTACCCTATTTGTTGCAAGAAAATGGGTCACAAGTCGCGAAAAATGAATTTTGAGATATCATCATATTTGAAAAGATGAGATCAAGCCGATTCCAATGATGGTAAACATTAGGACAGCTAAAACGTACTTCAGTTTGATATTTTTAATTTTGAAAAAAAAATTGCAATATTTCTAGGTGGATAATATATTCCATACGATGATCTATAGGAAACGCAATGATATATGTAATAAACTGTCTTGAAATTTGGCACATATATTCATACCTCAAGGACTAGATAACCCCAACATAATGTAATGCACTTGTCAATTGAAACCCCCACCCTCCCCACCCCCGGGGAAGTGGGGGAATGGTAGGGGAATGTCTGAAAAAATATGCCCCCACCCAGGCGGGGATTTCCTTTAGTTTACAGCAGGATGAACTGCGTGGAGGTAGGGGAATGTCCATCAACGCCAACTCCAGTATAATTTAAGGTGCCATTTTGAGGCATTTGAGGCATTTTGGAGCACAAAATAAGCTATTTACTCACAGATGAATAGTGACCATTTATAAATCCCAAAATATTTGTATTACAGTGGAACCCAGCTAATAGGACCCTCGGGCGGGAGACCACCCTTGAAACTGAATGATCTTTGGTCGCAAAGTGAGGTGTTGCCATAGCTGGAACATAGTCAGACTAAAGATACTAATAAATTGCTTTGCCATCATTATATGCCTAAAGACATGACTACTGCAACATCAAAGGAGAAATATGATCTCAAATATGATCTCAAAATCCATCTTTTGCCACTTGTGACTCATCTCCCCGCAACACGTCACATTTGTTAAAAAAATAAAATGTATTAAATAAAGTTTAAGCTCCATTTCATCAGAAAATCTAATAACATATACCCATAGTTCATGTATAGCATTGGACTTTTCCTGTACAGTTCTAGTGTGTCAAAGGTACTGGGCAGCTCAGGCTCTGCTTAGTTCAGACATTCAGCTATTGTCTACATTGCATATCCAGTGTAGTTCAGGGGTGATAAACTGACACACAGCTGTGGACATCAAAATCCCTGTCATGTTCAAGGATGACACTCTTCACACATATATTGAGGGAGGCTATCACCAACTTGCTGCTCTAACCTCTGGGTTGTGTATTCGTCAATTGTTCTGTTGGCCATTGAGAACTATTGACCCACACATATCAGAATCCACTAAACCTGCTGTCTACCTGCCGATAATAGTTTCTGTTACTAAACAATTATCCACTGAAAAATATGCCCCAGGGGGTCGGGGATTTACACAAAATTCTTGCCCTGGGGGGTCGGGGATTTCATTATATTTCCTCAAAGGCCAAGGACATTCCCCCGCATCCCCGGGAGTGTGTGTGTGTGTGGGGGGGGGGGGGGGGTGTTGCAATTGACAAGTGCATAATGTGGATCGGGATTAAGGGCCAATAGTCCACTAAGTCGATTCTCATGCGATTTTGCGCCACAGAGGACTCTTTCACATTAAATTCTGTGAGAATCGCATGAGAATCGGCTTAGTGGACTAGGCCCTTAAATCTACAAAAACACTTAGCCTAACCAATAGACAAAGGCCTTACTAGTCCTTAGCTTACCAATGGCAAATGGCAAATGAGAATTATCACTTGTGTGAAACTTTGACCAATACAAATTATTTAAAAAAAAAAAAATAACCGGGGAGGCCTGAACCTATCTGTTTGTCTGGAGGCCGCCATAGGGGTAACATGTTATTATAATGAATGTAACATAAAGCAAAGAAGATGTTGTCTTGGGAGAAGAATGTTTATTGCTGAGTAATATTGATGGTAAATACCTTGTATTTAGGTAGGTAACTTATAGTGGTGCATGATGCCCCTGTTAAGTGGTATAGGGGATTACTATGTGATTAATTTCTCGAGATTTTGTGTCTGAGGCATTTGCTTGAAAATAAACCCCGAGGCCCGGAGGGCCGAGGGGTTTATTTTCAAGCAAAAGCCGAAGACACAAAATCGAGGGAATTAATCACTTTAATAGCCGATTTTTGGATTCAATAACACTGTTTAAACACATATTAACAAATATTAGGCTTAAAAAAAGGTTGTAGATGTACTTACAGCATGAAGAACTCCAATAATTTAACTCCTTAACTCCAATACATAGGTTACTATTTTACATCTGACATGGAAAGGACCGAGTCAAATGCAGCCTTTATAACGTCCAAATTAGCATGTTTTACACATTTTAACCCATTACATTCTAATATTTAGATTATTTTACCTATTTCTAACCAATATCACATATGTAAACGTAATCATAACTTCACAATGTCGTTTACGTCAGCCGCACTCTCCGTTCCAGAAACAAACGAAGCTTCCAGTTTTTGCATGCAACCAAGCATCAGACTTCCGGTTTACGAATGCCGTATCCGTGTGTCTAGGGACTTAAAAAAGAAATAAATAAAAGATTTGAATCGGTAGAAATGTTTTAAATGTTGTTTTAGCCCGATAGCGAAGTTTTCCTTTATGGAAATCAAGTAATAAGTGAATGGCGAGTTCAGAAACCATGTGTTTACACGCCCGCAAGTTTGCACGCTTAAGTCGGAACCTATATGGTAACGCGACGGCTGGCAGAATGAAGCTGCAGCTACAACAGCCAATCAGAGGTCGGTATTTACTTATGTTTATGTTCAGCGAGCCGGCCTGTTTTCGCAAGGTTCCGCTGCTTGCTATCCAAAGCATCGGAGACTTCCGGTTATCGAATGCTGTGTTGCGTGTGTCCACGGACCAAATAAAAGAACTAAATAAAATATTTGAATCGGTAGAAATGTTTTAAATGTTGTTTTAGCCCGATAGCGAAGTTTTCCTCTATGGAAATCAAGTAATAAATGAATGGCGATTTCAGAAACCCTGTGTTTACTCTCCGCAAGTTTGCACCGCCTTAGTCGGAATCTACATGACAACGCGACGGCTTGCCGAATGAAGCTCCAGCTATAACAGCCAATCAGAGGTGCGTATTTACTGATGTTACTTTTCAAACCGGCCGGCGTGTTTTCGCAAGGATTCGCTGCTTGCTATCCAAAGCATCAGCGACTTCCGGTTTTCCAATGCCGTGTTGCGTGTGTCTAGGGACTTAAAAAAAGAAATAAATAAAAGATTTGAATCGGTAGAAATGTTTTAAATGTTATTTTAGCCCGATAGCGAAGATTTAGTCTACGGGAATCTAGTATTCAATGAATGGCGATTTCAGAACCCATACGTGCGACCGGAAGAGATGGGGAGACCCTTCGGCATAGCCACTCATGTGCACGTTGACTTGGCGTTGCATTGTGTACGGTAGTCTATATAGCGCACGGAGGATTTCATTCGAAAGTGACCCACACGTCAACAATCTGAGTCTTGCACGATGTCCGGCACGATGTCTACTGTGGCGGAATTGACAAATGGATTATTCCCTATTTCGTTGCTTACCACCATTCAGCAAGCAGATCATGCTAAGTACAAGGATATTTGGAACATTATCGGTGATTTTGGAGATATTGTGTAGAGTTTTACATAGCCTGAGCTTGTTTCGTCTGATTGTCACTGACAGTGACACTGGGAGTCAGCCATTGCTTGCACGATGTCTATCGTCGTCACCTTATGGCGAACCCTATGCCCTAAAAACTTAAAAATGGCTAATATTTCCATCGGAAACAGTGGAGGAATGACTTTAATGTGACCAGGACTTTATACACGTTCAAAAATGAACGCGGAATCGACGACAAACAACTAGTTGATGAGGTAAGTGATTGAGATTTGAGCGGAAACGCCGACTGGGGTTTATTTTAACTACATCCGCAAAATAAATCTACATCCGCAAAATAAACCCCTGAATCCGAACAATAATTTACTTCATCCGTTTTCCGGTTTGACCACTTCCTGTCCAAACAGTAATTTATAAGTATCCAGAACCCCAGCAGAATCCAAAGATCTGCTATTAATATTAGGTAAGCCCTCTAACCTGATTGGCAGGTGCAGCGTGACCAATTGTTATATCCGACTGAAGACTTTATTGTTGACAACCGATCCATTGGATCCACATGAGTGCTATTATACATGTCCCCACTCATTGGTTAATCTTTTATCCTTACATGTCCTCTGCTGTTACCCGATCCTCTCCAGTAGACTTGCATATTAATGCAATTAATTATTTGTATAGGGGGTAATTAATATAATTATAGAACATAGCTAATTAGCTCATTAATTATAATTACAATGAGAGAAGGGGTAAAGTCATTAATAGACTAGCCTCTATACAGGTAGGAGCTAGGTAGAAGAGTTACATTTTAGGGGTATGCACAATGAGGTATAACAATGTATGCTATTGAATCAAAATGTAGGTAAACTACTATAAGGGAATATATATGTACATGTATATATATATATGACACAATGAGGTATAACATATATAATAATGGTAAAATTGTGTTGGCTTACTAAAGGAATAGACCAACGTATTGTAGAGTATATGGTCGTACATATCTATCAAAAAATGTGTCATTGCTCTGGGACAAAGCAGACACATAATTTTATAAAAAAAAATTATTTTCTTTACGATTTTGGCTTTGGGGAGTGAAAAGTTCATCTTCATGTTCACCAGATTTATTGTTATCACAATTGTTCTTGAGAACCCCTGTTTCTTCACCTCTTTGTTGTAGGCGTTGAGTGGGTGGGAAATCACTGGCCTTGAAAAATCGAGAGAGGCCGGGAGCCAGGCGTGACGGGTGTATATATATGGGTTTAGCCCAGCCCATTTTGGTGGTTAGAGAGGGGTGACTGTTGTCCCGTGCGGTGAAAAATCATTTGCAATGATTCACACAATTAGTGACGTTGCTTCTACTAGTATTTAACTAGAGGAAAACAACGATTAAATCACAGAAGAATCAATAATACGTTGTTTGTAAAATGAGCTTAATAGCATCAGTTTGTATTCGATTTCAACTATCTGTGTGCTTAAAAACTCTTAACTAATGATGTAAACTTTGTTAACCGAATAGTCGATGTTGATTATTATGTTGCATGATTTGATTATTTCTCGATTCATTTTTGTTAACACATCCCTAAAAATTACTATTGTAGTGAATATTTTACAACATAATTTTCACTTTACATTTTGTATTTTCGGAATATGAATTTGTGGTTTGTCAGTCAATAAAGTTGTAATCTGACCATATTGAATAGTTCATATTGTGTTTCCTAAATATCTTTAGTTCTAGGATCTAATGTTCTTATATAAACTGAAACATTTGTGATGTGCCACAGAAAAATGAGCCACAATTCGCAAAAAATGATTTTGAGATATCATAATATTTGAAAAGATGAGATCAAGATTCCAATGAGGTTAAACATTAGGACATGTATATTTTTATATTTCAAATTTGATATTTTGATATTTTGTGTTAAAGAACCACTCATGAGTCAGTGGTGTGTGAATGAAAATGAAAAATCAAAATGTTGATGGTGAGCTAAAGAAAATCAGAAAAAAAATAAATACAAGGGACGCGACATTAATGTCATTAGAATTGTATGAGCCTCGATGGCAGCCTATGTTGAATAAAACCTTAAAAAGAATTGATATTTTTATTTCTTAAAGACAGTTTGCAATATTTCTGGGTGGCCATTAACTAATGAAAAGCTAAACATACTCTATAAGATGACCTTAGTAATGCATGGATATATTTATTACACTGTCTTAACATTCGGTGCATGTATTCATACTAGGGGCATTAGATACCCAGGAAGTGAATATATTGCCTCAAAGAGATCTTGTCAATAAATAACTTTGAAAAAGTAGCAATCTTGCGACTTGTGTCTCATTTTCCTGGAACACATCACATTTATGACGGTAATTTGTCCTGAGACTGGAAGCTTATGGAAAAAGGCTCAATCCTGTAACCAAATAGCTCAAACAATATCACATTTGAAGCTCTTTAGGATGGGTACACACAGCAGGTTCTTTGTTTGGAAAGCCATCTGTGATATATTACAGGATAATGAGTCACAAGTCGCAAAAAGTTTATATTTTTTTTAAGTGATTCATTCACAAAATCTCTTTATTGGAATGTTCTGATCTTTAGAGGGCCTAGCACTCTTATTCATACAAATGTTTACACACAATCTCATGACATTGCATTGAATATGTTCTTGGGTTTTGAAGCTCATTCTGTGGAGTATATCTAGTTACTTTACTGGTAATTGTCCACCCAGAAATACTTCAAACATTTCTCAAACATAAAATATAGAAACACTACTTAGATGTCCTTAACGTTTACTATCATTGGAATCCGCTTGGTCACATCTTTTCAAATATAATGATATCTAAAAACTCACTTTTTTGCCACTTGTGACTCATTTTCCTGAAACACATCACATCTGTGTAAAATTGATAAGCTGCATGGTAGTAGTTGCACTCTCCCACGCGCCGTACCCGGGCGATACGGAGCTGCAAGTTTTTTCGTCTTCAGTGAGACGATTTTTGTCTACAGAGCACCGCGAACGCTACTGGTGAACAGTGGTGACGAAATTGCCTGAACTTCTGATACGAAAAACGGTCATTTGAATCACGGAGACGAAATATGATATGCTCCGTATTCGCGCTCCGTTTTTCGTATTGAGTTTTGAGAACTACGTATAGGTGCAGAAATGTCTAAAGAATTTTTTAGAAAAAATAAAATTCATTGAATCTCTACAATCTTTGGTGTACATATAGCAGGGTATATGAGCATAATGCATGTGAAGTTTGGGAAGGCTGGGAACTTTTCCTTATCTCTAACTATACATACACTAGCAAAGTACCCGTCCTCTGGACGGTCCCCCTCTCTCCTCAGACTTCCCCCTCTCCCTCTTTTCCCTCCCGCTCTTCTGTCTCTCCTACCTGTTTTTCTCTCCCAACCCCATCTCCGACTTCCCCCCTCTTCCTCATGCTCCCCCTCCCTGCTTTCTCTCCCTTCCCCTACATCCTCTCCCTCCTCTCTCCCCCCCCCTCGTCTTTCCCTCCCCCTCTCCTATTCCTATACCCTCTTCTTCACTCTCCCACTCCTCTGCATGCAGGATGGTCACCCTCTCTCCCTATACCTGTGTTTCTCTCCCAACCCCATCTCCAATTTCCCAAACCGCCCCCCCCCCCTCTCCCTCCCATCTTTCTCATGCTCCCCACAATAACAGCAAAGTTTCTGGCATACTAACTCGAAAGTGTGGTTCCCACAGCCTCATGGCAAAGATTCTGGCATATTATAAAGAATTTTGAAAGTTGGGTTTCCACAGCCTTATGTTTGTCAACGAACCCAAATATAATGGTTATAACTATGTCTGGTCATCCTAAATACAGGTTGTAGATATCCTTGGCTGGAAAACCAAATGATGCCTTATTGTGGGAATTACTCATATAGTTAGGTCTCCCTGGATGTAGTTTGTGGCTAATGACGTAGTATCTCACAGGGGCTTTCCCAGGCTATAAATAGAGTGTGGTTATCCTGATTTAAAAAAGGCTTCAAAATCACATTTCCACCCCAAATACCTTCACAAACCACATACGACAACATCCAGAGAGGGGGGAGAGACCTCTAAAGATGAGTAAAGTTGTTTGTAAAACAACAAATTCCGAGAACATTCCGGACAAAGGAAACCTTCTTTCTACCATTTCTTTTCTACCTCCTTTCCTAGAAATCGCTCTAGCTTTATATTATATGGATATACATTGTACCTCCACAAAAAAATAAATGTAATTAAATATTAATCATTACTCTTGGGGTATTTGATTGTGGTGAAGCCAATATATGTCGTAACGGCGACACAAATATTCCAAAATGATATTTTCCATGTCTAGATCAGTTTAAATTAGATATACATATACATATTGCGATTTTTCATAATGATGAACATATGTGCATATGTAGAAACCATTTTTCCTCAGCAGAACGAATATCTTTTCTAAATTCGCCTGTGTATTATATTCAAATTCCATAATTATTACTTATTTTTTAGCCTGAAAAAGCACTTTTATTGCAATAGCGGCGGAGATTCTGGCACAAGAACTCTGAAAGTATGGTTCCCACAGCCTCATTTTTGCCAAGGAATTCGAATAAAATGGTTATAATCATGTGTGATCATCCCAAATACATGTTGTAGATATCCTAGGCTGGAAAACCAAATGCTGCCCGATTGGGAGAATTACTCATATGCATCATTTATGAAATCTGTCTTCATCAAATTCGGTGGTGTAGTGGTGAAGAAGTTCGCTTGTGAATCCTAAGGTTGCTAGATCGAACCCAAGCATGGGTAAGTTTTTTTTCTCTGTTTGGTTCTACTCTAGTGGCCGTCATACACCAATGGTCACGCCAGCTTGTCTGGCACTGGCCGGCCGGCCGGCCGTAGGGGTCTAAGGGATTAGGAGACTAATCCTTTAGCTTTCCGCTGGTACGAAAAACGCTGTGATGAAAAAAATCGTATCAAAAGTGGGGACAAGAAATTCGTATCCAATTTCGTATTGCGCAGATACGGCGGGCGGGAGAGTGTGGGTCAAATCTTCAGAAAATGTACAATTCATCTTCACCAATCCTCTCAAATAGTCCAAATTTAAGACAAAAATAAAGTTCAAAATACAGTTCAGCCTAATCAAACAGATGACTAGAACCAATGCAATGCCGAATATATACTCAAATTTACCTAGCATTGACCCAATTGCAGCCTAATTTAGCAAAATTTACTAAATGTGTACAGCTACCAATTGTACATTTTCTGAAGATCTGACCCAGTTACCAACCTGTGCCGTACCTACTAATGGGCCAAGCCTCCTGTATTGATCTGTGCAACCAAAAGTGGGCTCCATCTACTGAGTGTCCACTTGCACCCTCCTCTCTCCTCTCTCCCTCACCTCAACCCCCTCTAACCCAAAGAGCGTCCGGTGTCCCATGCCAGGGCTATCTACTCTAGGTCCAAACCCTCAGATTAGATTAAGAATGGTATGTCAGCCTACTTTGCAAGTCGGTATCCCTGCCTAGAACTCGGCGTTTTAATGGGAATATAATGACATTTTGCAGTCTTAATGGAAGTATAATGGCACTTTGAGGTTTGAGGCGAGAGGTTTTCCCTTCGCTGGAAGGGACTTTCTCAACTTTGGGCCTAGACTGTATCAGGGAAAACATCTCTTCAATTTTGGTACGTGTCTCAATTGTGTCTATTTGTCAGGCCTCCATTTAATGTACTTCAGATTTGGCTATTCGATTCAGTTACATTTGGTAAAAGCTCAACTTCGTGCAAGAAATTGCGCCAAGGCCATTTAGGTCAAGGGGCCAAATATATTTTATGTGTCACAGGAAAATGAGTCACAAAAGTCACCCCAAAATGGATTTTGCGATGTTATTTCATGTGAAAAGGTGAGATCAAGAAAACTGCCGCCGGTGAGCAATAACACGTGAAGTCATCATAGAAAAAGACTTGTGCGGGTCCTCGAAATACAAATGAGGACATTTTCAAAGCCCTGTAGAAAAAAAAGTCCTCAAGAATTTTGGTATCATGACTTTTAGATGGGTTGAAAAGAATGGAATAAAAAATAGAAAATATTTAGTTTTTGACTGATGTTAACTGAGAGTGCAGTTTTAATAAAACAACTAATTTACATAACATTATTTTGATTTCATAACTTGGCCATCATTCAGTTTATGTACTCTCACACATATAAAAGAGGTTGGATCGTACATCGTAATCTATAGTGAGTACAACCACATTCTAGGTACATGATCTATAGTGAGTATAACTTCACTCTAGGTAAATGATCTATAGTGAGGGTACAACTACATTCTAGGTACATGATCTATAGTGAGGGTACAACTACACACTAGGTACATGATCTATAGTGAGAGTACAACCACACTGTAGGTACATGATCTATAGTGAGTGCAGCTACACTCTAGGTACATGATCTATAGTGAGGGTACAACCATACTCTTCCATACTGGTAAAGAGAAGCTTATCCCAGGTCCAAGGCTTAGCCTCAAAGACAGATAGCAAAAAGAGAGGTTTAGTTCTCTTTGAAAAGACAGCCATTTTGTATTCTGGGCACCCATAGGAATCAATCAGGACTGAATTGAATTGCCCCAGTTGGCTTGCTCTGGTGGTTGATTTAAGGAGAGAGGGAGACTTGAGAGAGAGAAATGAAGCTGGTAGTGGGAGGAAGATCTGAGGAGACAGGGAAGAATAAGACTGATGTGAATGCAAGAGATGGATTATTAGGAACAGGGAGAAAAAGGTTATCTGATGGGAAGGTTTAGAGAAAGAGGGGCAGGGGGAGGGAGATTGGGGTAACGAGAGTGTGTGTTTTAAGGCTGGGTTCCACTAACTGGCTACTTCTCCCGCTACTGCTCCCGCTTCTTGATGAAAGAAGTGGGAGAGTAATGGGGATGGGTGCTATTGGATCAGCTACAAAGCCATGTTACTTCCCGCTTCTTTTGGAGCGTTTTCGAAGCATAGAGTGCTCCCGCTTCTATCAAACATGTTTGATTTGAAGCGGCCGCTACTTTGTAGCGGGAGGTATGGCGGGAGGTAGCAGCAAATAGCGAGGGCTGAAGTGGGGCAATGGCATCACTCTACGCTACTTCTCATGCTACTTGATGCGTGGAAGTAGCGGGGCAATAGCACCCATTCTGGTATACGTTCAGAAACGGGAAGAGTAGCGGGAGTGGTAGCCGGCCAGTGGAACCCAGCCTAGAGAGGGAGTGTGTGAGAGAGAGGGAGGTAGAGAGTGTGTGAGACAGTGAGGTAGAGAGAGCATGTGTGTGAAAGAGAGATAAAGAGAGAGTGTGTGTGAGAGAGGGAGGTAGAGTGAGAGAGAGTGTGAGAGGGAGGGAGAGTGTGTGTGTGAGAAAGAGGGTGTTGTTTATTTTCTGCAAACAATATATTTACACCTTTAAGCCATACAATACAAACTGGCCCGTGCCATTTTCTTCTAGAACTTCTTTTCTCTCCTAGTTAGTAGTCTCTCTTTTACTTCCATGAATATTCAAAATAAGAGTGGACCAAGGGCTGATACATTCAAAAGTTAGTTTATTATATTTTGCATGTTTTTTTTTCTCGTTTCGTTAGGCTTGTACACTGTACGGCCATATAAAGTCAATGATCTTCATACGTTTGACTGCTAGTGCCGTTGGATCACAGGATAAGTGGGTGGGTAGATGTTCATTGTTTCTGTTGGGGGTATACATGTTTTACCCTGATTCAGGGTTGCCTTTTCCCCTGGCCACTATGTACCCCCAATCCCCTCTTACCCAGGTACTTGGTGGTCCCCTCTAGTATTCTAACATGTATTTGAATAGAAAAAGTATCACTCAAGCTTTCAAGTTTGTATGAGGTGATTCTGGGTTTATTTCCTAAAGTCCAATATTTCTCCTGGTGTTAGGCTTCTTCACAAACAGATTTGTACTTAAGTGTAAAGTCTAACTTCAGTTCCCTCCATTCCAAATCTACTGTTGGAAGTCTGATCCTTGAGGTGGTTTTAAAAGAGACCATCTGAGGTCAGTTCAATTAGAAGTTTCTCTGGTGGACTGGAGGAGGGTCTGTTTGCCTCCACCAAACACAGGAGGAAAGCTTAGTGTAGTATGGTCACTATTGCCCTGGATACACCAGTGGTCAGACGGGGGTGGTGATGTCCACTCAAACGGGATGTGTTACAGCAAAAAGAGTCACAAGTTGCAAAAGATTGTTATTTTTCAAAGTGTTTTATTAAGAAGATGTACTTGTTGGAATATTTTCATTTTTGGTGTGCTTTAGCGCTGCTAGTAGCAGAAATACATGTACAAAATTTCATAACAGTGTGATAAATATATTAATGCATTCCAAAGGTCATCTAATAAAACATATCTAGTAAGTTTACTAGTAAATGTCCACCCAGAAATAGTGCAAATCTTTCTTTCAAAACTAGATAATACATCAAGCATGAAATTGCGACTTGTGACTCATTTGTCTGAAACACATCACAAATACAATCTGCTACTGCAGATACATTAGGTCTCATACATTTCTAAAAAAAACCCTAGAAGCTAGTCTAATTTCAATATTGGGCCATCAGTTTTAATAATCTGGCATCCTTGCTATGACAATGGGGGTAGAGAAGTGTCTTGGAATAAAAGAAAATAATAATCAAATCCTTGGAATAAAAGAAATTTAATCATCAAATCCTTGGAATAAAAGCAATTAAATTATCAAATCATTGATTCGGAGCCTTTATTGGAGAAATATTGCTAACCCCAGGTCCCTTTAAAGTTAAAGTAAAACAATTCAGGAATTGAATTGAATTTCAGATGAGACGAGGCTGAGACATTACTTGCAAGAATTATAGGATTTGAATTTCTTACCTCAATTCCCTGGAGTTCACTCCTTTTGTCACTAAATTTTCAATTTCATTGGTGACCAAAATGTTTTCATAGCCACGGTTGACATTTTTGTTTCTATATTGTGTATACACATACATGAAATTAATTAAAACACCCATTATTTGTGATGTGTTTCGGGAAAATGAGTCACAAGTAGCAAAATTGATATTATTAAGTGTTTTATTCACAAGATCTCTTTGTCGGAATGTTTTCCTTTTTGAAGTGTCTAGTCCTTGAGGTTGTATAAATACATGTACCGAATTTCAACAATTTATTAATAGATATCATTGCGTTTCGAAGACCATTCTATGGAGTATATTAGCTAGTTTACTAGTAATTGTCCACCTAGACATATTGCAAATTCTTTTTCACAAAGAAATAAAAATATCAAACTGAAGTACTTTTAAGATGTCAAAATCCATGTTTTTGAAAAATGAAGTTGATGTCCCGAATTGTGAATCGTCTTAAAGGGTATAACAATATAGGGGGTAAGAAACTGGGAATTGTAGAACCCAGAGAAAGTGAAGGTCGATACAACGACAATATATATATACATTGATGTGAGTAGAGGGTGGAATTGGGTATATTGACTCTTTAGTCAATGTGGGTACTTTAAGATTTATAATTTAACACTGTTAATCAATTGTCAACATTGAGAACCAAGGTGAAACTAGAATAAATAGTTGTTGGATCTTCATAAATATATATCTATTATGGATGATCAACTGTATTGAATGTCGGAAATATCTATCTACTATGGATGATCAACTGTATTGATGGTCGGTCGGAAGTCTTGAGATATGGGATTGTAATATGCAAATTGATATCAGTATTGTCTAATTATATATGGTGCATAACATCGAGGTTGTCAAGTAATATCATCTTTATCAACTTTCTGATAAATAACCAGTAAATGGAGATAGTACAAGACCACGGGTAAAATAAGCAGTACAGCTTAGAATGAGCAAAGAAATGTATAGCTTACACATGTAAACTTCAAAATGGGTGAGATATCAAGATGTGATATCCTAATATGAGAATAAGAATCAGCAATACCTTAACATTTGTACATAACATAGAGATTTTCAAGGAATATCTTCATTATCATTACATAGTAAATAAAGAATAAGTGGAGATAACATAGAAATACAAGTAATATTAAGCAGTTCAACTGCAAAATTGCAACAAGTTTCTATTACTAATGAAAACTGAACTATCTAATTTTAAAATGATAAGCTTGACTGGAATTTATTTATGTACACTGTCATCACAGATGAAGACATCAAGACATCAGCAAGACATGAGGATGATATATAAAGAACTTTAAAACTCATGAAAAGAGAAATACGAACAATGATAGACTCAATTGACTATAATAATAATAAATAAGAATAAAATTGCTGAAACAACGAACAATCAGAGACACTATGAAGGAATTAATGAAGCAATTATTTATTTATTTTAAGGGTCGCCAGGAAAACCTAGTTTTAGAGGGTGTTCACCCTATTTTAATGCATTACAATATATGTACAATTTTTGAATGTGAAATCGTCATATGTATAATATGTGTTGAAATAAAAATGATTATATATATATATGTTTTGCAACTCATTTTCCTGTAACACATCACAAAATGTGGTCACACCTTTGTTGTCATACTCATCTTCATTGAATAATTTCGTAGCGGGAAACTTTGCAGGAGGGACCACAAGGTACCTTGAGAAGACTCTACAGATGGGGAATACACCTCAATAGGGGATTTGCAAAGCTAGGGCCATTTTGAATCTTGATTTGCATGGAATTATGGGACTAATTGTACGGTCTAAAATCTATGAGAAAATAAACAAGCCATGTTCAGCATGCTCTAATGTCAATATCCAAATGTCATATATACATGTTTCAATAACACATGCCTCCATCTTTCCCATCATGCATTTGGTTTTCATAACCCATTTATACAAACTCTGATATTGGTGAAAACATTCTTACAATCTTTTGATAAAAATCTTGCTAAAATTTATATGTCAGATTACAATAAAATCCTTCCCATCATGCACTGTAACAGACATGCACAGTGAGACATGCAGACGCCCTATTGAGGGCAATCCGCAATAGAAGACAGTATTAACCATAACTCCAAAGACATGTCAAGAGGCATGGTTTTGTCATAATTGTGCTATGCTATTAAATACATATGAGTATATGTACCAAATGTAAAGATACTTAATGTCATCTTTTCAAATATGATGGTTATCTTAAAATCCATTTTTGTTCTTCAAATTATGACTCATTTTTCTCTGACACATCACATGTAATAAATATGTACATACAGCTCTACTGACTAGTTGGTGGAAGGAGCGTAAATATTGGACGAGTTGCGCAGTGACTGAAACCAACGAGTTGGTTAACTGATTTTTTATATGCTTTGATAATAAGAACAGAAAACATATTTTAGACATAAAGTTGAACCTTGGCGCGGACCTTGGTAAACAACACATTGGTTGCCACAAGTAAATCACTAGTGATATATGCACTGTACATAACTCACTCTAGATGCATTGTTCTCAGAGCAATGCGTATACATATAATAAAGCAACAGTCATAAACAAGTTTCCTTCATGGATCGAGCCTGTAAGGGCAGTAAGTCTCTCTCCTCTCTTTCACTATTTATTACCGTAGACCTCACTTCCTGACTACTACCAATACCACTATTGATTACCTAGGAGCTAATTAGCGATGCATCAATAAGGACAGGGTATTATTCTACACTCCAGACTCCCTCATCCATATAGGAACAAGTAAAATCTACCTTCTCCTGCCACACAACAAATCATAATCAAGTTTGAATGGAATCAATAGACAATCAGGATGGATGTAAGGGTTGGTTAGTTTATGGTGGGGGCTAAGAGGGCTGACAAGTTGGTTTATTCAGATTAGTCTAGTCTCAAATATCAGGAATATGGAAATACTGATGTACACAGTCTTTACTGTAGTATTTTTTCTCCCTAAATTATAGTGGAGGATTTATTTAACTCTCTAATTGTCTTGAAAGTTCTTGGGGCCTGCCGTTTCGGCTGCCAGAGTATGTCATTTGTTATTAATTTATGACTAACTGTAAAATGGTTAGCTTCAAAATGTAAAATATATAGATTTCTTAGAAAAAAAATAAAGTACCCTTTGAAAATGTAAAGTCTCCCTAGTAGAAGGGTTTCTATAAACAATCTATATTGCATAATCATTACACCTTGTAAAATTGTGTAGAATTTTACTGAATTTACATATTAATATTAGTATTATTAAAGTGAATGTCTTAAATCTTGAGAATCTGTTAACGGAAATGTGAAACCAACAATTTAAACTGAAGGATGATTTTATAATATG
This sequence comes from Sthenelais limicola, assembly GCA_942159475.1. NCBI lineage: Eukaryota > Metazoa > Annelida > Polychaeta > Phyllodocida > Sigalionidae > Sthenelais > Sthenelais limicola. Next base: position 55,812,097 of record OW804096.1, read on the forward strand.
TAACCACACTGTCATTATCAATTACATTGTCATTATCACAACATATTATTTAAAAGAGATACCAGGAATACCTCACTGTATGTGATACTTTGAGAGGGACCATTCCTTTTCGATACTCCATTATATCAGAAATGTATGTTTATTGAATAAAAGTTTTATATATATAATTTAAATCGATATCATTGGCCTTGAATCAAATTTTTAGAATAAATACATAAAAAATAAAGCGTGTCAGGTGCTGGTTCTTATCTGTTTTATTTGTATACCTCAGGAATTAAGTTAGTATGATGAACGTATTTTTCATTATCATTTTCTCGCTTAACTAACTTTTTTATCATATATATTTTACGTTGTTCTATTTCATAATGTAGAATCAATGCATCAATCAATCTAGCTAGCTACCAATATTAGGACCAATGATTATGGTATGTACTTCCCTCCTTTCCCTAACGTATCTATAACAATCTATGTTAAATCTAAGCTTCAATTGAAAATAGCAATGTCCCATTGTTATATATATATGTGTGACATGTTACAGGAAATTGAGTCACAGGTCACAAAAAAATCCATTTTGAGATATCATCATATTTGAAAAGATGAGATCTTGTGGGTTCCAAAGATGGTAAACAGTAGGACAGTTAATAAATATTTCTATATTTCAAGTTTGATATTTTTAGTTTTGAAAATAAAGTTGCAAAATTTCTGGGTTGACATTTACTAGTAAAGTAGTAAATATACTCTATATATAGATGACCTTAGAAATGCATGTATATATTCAATACTTAAAATTAGTTAAATGTATTTGTACTACAGACACCGTTAAGCACCCAAAAAGTCAGAACATTCCAACAAAGACATCTTATGAAATAAAACATGCACTTTGAATAATTTATATCAATTTTGCGACTTGTGACTCATTTTTCTGAAAAACATTGTTCAGAAATAAAATAAATATAATAAAATATTCTTGAAAAGGGGACTACTGACCATTTTTCTGAAGAACATTGTTCAGAAATAAAATAAATATAATAAAATATTCTTGAAAAGGGGACTACTGACCCCATATCCCCCTCCCTGTCATCTACATATTAATACCACCACTGCTGCTCAGTTGTCATATTCTTTCACTAGATACTAGAATACAGATATTTCATTAATTATTCTCCTGAAAAATGACAAAAACAATGCAGATTCCTTCCTGAAGCGTCATCAACACTCATTTTTGTTATGGGATTATTTATTTTTCTCAAGAATATGTGCTGCTGCTATTGAGCCGGGCTGAATTGGATGGAAGTGACTGATCGATTTTGTTATGTTGGATGGGATATGGCAAACACAGACTGGATAGTCTGTTACAGAAAAATGGAGAATTAATGAATATATTAAAGGAGCAAAAGATGGGATGCCATAATTTAGAGAAAAAGATGAAGTAGCTGTAGTACTGCATTGTAATAAAAAGACTTTTGTCAACAAAAGCCAGACAGGGTCGTAATCCAATTAGGTGATAGAGGGTTGGCATCATGATGTCTTTTTCATTGAATCAAATCAATTCACCTGACATCCGAATTGTCTTTAGTATCAATAACTATCAATGAGTTCCAAGAAAATATAGAGTTTAATTTGCAATGTATTTTAACCATAAAAGAACCTCTTTGGTGTGGGATTATTTACATTTCACACATCTAGATTGTTAGGTTTTTAAATGGGATGTGAATGTGATATTACAGAAAAATGGGTCACAAGTCACAAAAATGGATTTTGAGATATCATCATATTTGAAAAGGTGAGATCAAGATAATTCTAATGATGGTAAACATGAGGACATCTCATACATATTTTTATTTTTAAAGTTTGATATTTTATTATATGTTTGCCGTATTTCTGAGTGGGCAATTACGAGTAAAGTAGCTAAATATACTCTGTACAAAGGATGATCTTAGAAACGCAAGGATATAAATAGAAATGCATGGAAATATTAAATATACAGTCTTGGTGCATGTATTCTTACGATAGCGCGGTAGACACCCAATAAATGAAAATATTCCCACAAAGAGATCTTGTGTATAGAACATTTGAAAAATATCAATTTTCTCCTTCCCCTTCACCTCCTCCTACCATTTATCTATGTTTTAACACCCCTGCCACCCTATCCCCTGCTCTTCACCCTTCCTTCCCACTACTACCACCTCCTCCTTCACCTCTTCCTACCATTTAAGTATGTTTTACCACCCCTGCCACCACAACCCCTGCTCTTCCCCCTCCCTTCCCACCACCACCACCTCCTTCACCTCCTCCCACCATTTATCTACGTTTTAACACCCCTGCCCCTGTCACCCCCAATCCCTGCTCTTCCCACCACCACCTCCTTCACCTCCTCCCACCATTTTATCCACTCCCTCCAGATGGAGAATTTACAACAAAGTGGCACTACGTCATCATACGTTTCCTCCTTCACGTCCCGACCTTCAGTGAACGTGACTATTACCTATGGCAACAAGGTTCTACTATTTACCACTCATAGCCACTCCCACTGCACCTCTTAATACCAGCCTGACCCTTCACCTTGGTGACATGTGACGTCAGACTAGCGTCTTTTTGCACTCAGTCCATATAGGCCCACTACCGTATTTCCCTGAATGAAGGCCCTTATAAGGCTATTTCATTTATTATTAAATCAATGAAGGTGTATCTTTAATTTAACAATTAAATCAGGCTATGATCTTCAATTTAACAATCAAATTAAACCATCAAAAACAGCTGATATGGGGAGGGAATGCCAAATAGGAATGTGTTCGTGCCTTGTCAAATTTGACCTTACTAATGAAAATTTATACAGAAAAAAGACGTGACATGCATGTTAAACTAGTTATGGACCATTATCTTTTTTTTAAACCAAGATCTTGAATTATATTTTTACCCTCATAAGCAATTTTGTAATAGATAATGAATCAAAAAGACACGCTGATTGTTCTGTCTTGTCTTGTTAACCTGTCCTTTATCCAGATCAGGCAGAATTAGGCTGCACAAGTGAATGTTATTTGTCTTTTTATAAAGGACACAACAACCTGTCAGCGTTATTGAAAATGATTTCCGATGTCTCCATAGTCACACAAACTGTGGGTAGGTGAGACAGATGCAAAAAAAGTTTGGACTTGTTTTCTCTTAATGAGGAAAAACCATGCTTCCATGTCATGATCGAATTTCATCAAACTGTTTATTTACATGGACGTTAACACCTTTAGGAAGAAACCCATCTAGAAAATTCCATTACATGGTACATTCTATTTAAATAGAAATTGAAGTATGTTTGATTTATAACTATACGTCTGAAGCTTCTTCTATAGCAATTAAATATTATCACACCCCTATTATTATTATTCAATATCACTTAATTTATGTTTACTAATATATTTAATCATGATTAATGAATAATTTGTCATTGGATATTTTATCCCTATTTACATAAGAATGGAGCTTGGAAGTTATTAATAATAATATTTCTGGTCACTTCCAAAGAGTTCAGTCGTGTCCAGGGTTTATTCCCGGTTGAATACCGGGAAAAATATAATAATATGGTTATCAGCATAAGAACAAAAATAAGAAGAAAAAAGTCCTGAGATTTTAGATTTAGAAAATATTTTATTCAGGTCAATTACATTTCCACACAAATGAGCATGAATATTCTCAGGACAGCCTGATTTAAATAATAGAAAAAGGTTTAGATTTTATACATTCACTCGTTTTTAAGAAAAATAGAATAGATGTCAGCACATTTACAATAGTAGTAACATAGATACTTCTGATATGATTACACTAGTCTACAATATTTAGAAATTTAATCAATTATAATATGAGGATAAAGGCATATACATGAGTAAAATACATTTCACAGTCTCAAGGGACGGGGAGTGTTAAAAACAGTTATTATTTACAGGGTTCTTCAAGAAAAAAAGAAAGAAAAAAAAAAAAAAAAGAAAAAGAAACAGACGTCGTGCTCTTACAGAGTAACCATTAATAATCGTGGGCTTACTGATTATACTCATAACTCGTTCTGACAAGACTCCATTGTTGATGACATAATGATCACTATACAACATGTAGTTTCAAAGAAAAAAAAAGCAACCTATAACTACAATATTATACCATCTCAAAAAACACCATTACACGATTTTCTCACACTTTTTCTATTTTTTTGGATAGTGTTACGACACCACTCCAGACCTCCTAAACTCAGTTAGGTACAGATGTTTCACCCTAGATTTTAGGCTTTTTTGATCCATGTCAGTTCGTATGACCTCAGGTAGCCTATTCCATGCATTAATTCCTTTGGCCAAAAAACTTCTACTCAACCTGGTCTTTTTCCAGTTGTATTCTTTTATATGTCTTCTACTACCATTTCTCAGATTATGGCCGTGATCTATGTTGATAAATTCACTGCATCTGGGTAACAAACATAAGAATCTTATTTCTTTTCGCTTCGAGATAGGGAGTAACTTACTGGTGATATGTAAATTAAACAAATTATTTCTAGCGGTTCTTCTACCATATATTATACACAGGGCTTTATTCTGTAGCTTCTGCATACGAATATAATTCGTTTTAGGAGCTAAATCGGTAAAAATACACCCTCTCTCAATTATTGGTAGAATAAATGTTTTGTAGACCATAAGTGATGTTCTCCTTATTAGTAGGTGTTTTGCTTTGACCATACGACACAGGTAATTACTCGCCATCCCATAGTTAATATTTAACTGTTTTGTCATGGATAACGATGAGTTTAGCCATAGGCCAAGATATTGGAATTCATCCACATATTCAACCTCTCTACCATTCATATAAACGGGTACAGGTTTCTTTATGTAGTTTTCAACCGTACTCCTAAAAATAAGGATCTTACTTTTATTTTCGTTTACTTTTAGGAAGTTGATATCCGCCCAGTTTTTGAACGAGTTAAGATCTTGTTGTAACAACGAAAAAGAGTCCTTACTAATAATAGGCTTACAAATAGCACAATCATCAGCATATAAAGTAACCCTTCCATGAAATCTAACATTACACAAATCATTCATATAGATAATAAACATTAATGGGCCCAAAATGCTCCCCTGAGCCACACCTGCCTTCATAATATAAGGATCCGATATAAATCCATTAAAAGTAGTGCGCTGTGTTCTGTCAATACAGTATGAAGATAATAATTTTAGTGTCAAGTCATCAAGACCTAAGTTCTTTAGTTTTTTAAGTAATAGACGAATATTTACGCTGTTGAACGCTTTTGCTACGTCTAAAAAGATGACAGCACAGTTTACTGAATGATCCTTATAGTACATAATATCATCTATAACTTTTTTCAGAGCAGTATCTGTTCCACACCCCTGTCGAAAGCCATGTTGGATATTCGATAACAAATTGTTTTCTTCTAAGTAGGCATAAAGCTTTTTGACAATAATCTTCTCAAGCAGTTTGCTCACTATTGGAGTACACACAATTGGTCTAAGATTGCTTACCCCATAACATGCCCAATTGGTCCTTGCGAGAATAAAACATAATGAGTCTAAGTAAAGAAGGTCATCGCCGCGTATGCGTTAGAATTGTAAAAGCCAAGACTGCAGGATACATGAAATAAAATTCAATGTTTTAACAAAAAAGAAAAGAGAAATTCTGGTCATTTACAGATGTACAATGTACTGATTCGCCCATATATGTGATGTGTCACAGAAAAATCAGTTTTGGATTTTGTGAAACCATCTTATTTGACAAGATTCGATTTCAACTATGTTAATATTCACCAAATCTAACAGGTATTTCTATAATGAATGTCTTTAAAAAAATCTTGCAGTATTTCTGGGTGGACAATTACTAGTGAAGTAGCTAAATACTTCACTGGATAACCTTAAAAATGCATGGATATATTTAATACACTGTAGTGACATTTGGAACATATATTTATACGACTTAAAGCGGTAGATACTCTAAACATGAAAACATTCCTATAAAGATATCTTGTGAATAAAGCACTTTGAAATTTGTTTTCTCTAACACATGTATTTAGTCCTGTGGGTTTAATGCGTTGATGCACAGTGGACAGAAGGCAAGCTTATGCCTATAGAAAGAGTACATGACAGTGCATGATCAATTATTTGTAGATAACGGAAGGTAATGTCAGGCAGATTGCTAAACCTAGCGCTTCATGTGTCCACCTGTCTGTCCATGCCACCTTTAGGGGTACATCCTCTATTTTGTTAACATGTTTTATCAGGAATTAGCAACAATATATGACACTCTCACCCGAGGGGTGGTTTTCGTCGTGCCCTGTTAATATACAAATTATTCCACATCAAGGTAATTTATTACTTTCACGTCCAAAAACGTTATTGCAGTATTCTTAAAATCATCCAGCTCTGTGCACCTACTACAACACCTTCATATGGGTTGCTTATTTATGTGTTTGTAGAGGCATACTGTAATAAATTTAACTTCAGGCTGTGTGAAGTAAAGAGTGCGGAAATGCTTTTATTATTTTTAGGGAAGATGCCCATAATGTACGAAAGAAAACTATATTTGTTAGTCATGCGTATCTTCTAACTCTTAAAGATTAGTGACGTGAAATTTAAGGCCAATAAAAATATCTAAAAAAAACGTGTCTGTGTGGTACAGAAATCATTCAGTCGCTTTACACCAAACATCACCTTGGCTTTACCTCATCACTATCAGATTTGGAAACTTGTTTTAGCCCAAAAAAACTACTGTCATGATAATGATGAAATCCATATAATCTAATATTGATGATGGTCTCTGGTGATTATTTTCATACATGTCAGAGTTATATAAATACAGAAATACACATGTAAACAATGTCCTCCTTTACATTCGTCATATATGATGAGGTAAAGCGGTTTTCTTGATTGCTGATCCATCCCAGCATGCACTGTGATAATAGACATGCACAGTAAGACATACAACACCTCTATTCATGCATTTTATACTGATACGGAAATAAGTCCATGCTGGAATGGATTCTGTACAAATCTGACATACAAATATTTAGCAACATTTTTATCAAAAAATGCAAGGATGTTTTCACAACTTATATAAATGATCTGTGGAAACCAAATGCATGATGGGAAAGATGGCTACTTGTGTTATGAACATACATAACATATGGATATTGACATAGAGCATTGATAAATTGTCCATGCTGAACGTGGCATGTTTTCTATAGATTGTATACTGTACCAGTAGTCCCATAATTCCATGCGAATCAAGATTCAAGATGGCGGCTATGCAAATCCACTATAGCGAGAAATACCTCAAGCCCCCTATAAAGGGTTAAAGGAAGGAGAAAGTGTAAAGAAGCTATATCTCAGGCGTTATGTGGTCATGTCATTATTGAACAGTCTGCAGTACCCTGCAGGGAGAAGTACCAGCCCAGTACACAACCCATTCTTATATACTCACCATACCATGCACAAGTCTCCAGGGTGAATTGTTCAATAGTAACAGTCAATAGTGTCCTTGTATGTATTACGGGTCATGTGATATATGCATAGTGTTATGGGGTAAGCCAATGTTGTACATCTGTAGTTTAATTTTAACAATTTTACATATATTTGGTGTGTTACAGGAAAACAAGTCACAAGTCGAAATAAATGGATTATGAGATATCATCATATTTGAAAAGATAAGATCAAGCGGATTCCAATGATGGTAAACATTAGGACCTTTAATACGTATTTATAAATGGTCAGTTCTTACGAAATGAGCACACAAGCTATTTTGAACCCCTCATGGAAACCAGTTTATTATATATGAATAAATGTTATACCAATCAATACAGCTTAGATAGAGCTTTCAGGCGACATATATATATACTTTTAAACAGCTAAAATAAAAAATGGGCGCCTAATGGGCCGAAAACCACCCAGATAACCCACTTTTCAAATTTTCCCAAATAGAGTTTACTCAGCATTGTACAAAACATCAAATGATTATAGCGGGTGTCTGACATAATGGTCCTATCTGTTGGCTATAAATGCATACACAATATAGTGTCAATATTCAATATACTGTTATGTGTGTACAATAATTTGAAATTGAATCGGCCGATCCAAAACGATATAAAAAGGAGGATTTTACGAAGTAAAATATATCACCTTTTATCAAGCACTGTAGCAAAAACAACTTGACAAAATCCTCCAAGACACTGATCGAATGACTTTTAGCTGGGTTGGAAAGGAACAGAACAAAAATGAGAAGAGGTTTACTTTTTGACTGATGTTAATTGTTAAAAGGAATAAGAGCCGTCAGCCCCATTGGGGAGATCTGCAGCATAAATGATATGAGGTGGACAATAAGCTCATAGGGTGGAACAAATCTACACGGGAAGATGTCATCACATCGGAGCTTTTTCTTGGGAAAAGTTTACCATGAAAGGTTACCATAACAACCACAAGCACAAAGAGTCCACTCTTCCTGTGACACCCGGGCCTATCGATACAGAGATAACAGATTGGGATATTCCGAGCACCCACGTACAGAAAAAGAGAACCCCCGACTCCAACCACAAGAAATCATGTCAAGACAAAGACGGATAGGCCATCATCGGAAAAATTCCTTAGAAAAATACTTCAAGGTCACTCCATATCGACATATAAAAGATAAGGCACTACAACAAGAAAGCAGAAGAAAATGCATACTAAAAATTTGAAATCTTAGTATAAAGAAAGTTCTGTACAAAACACTGTTGAAAGACATAATACAGGTAGAAGTCTATTTATATATAGATTTTCAAAAATGTTTTCTTTTTCGTGCATGGCAGAAAAATGCAGAAATAAGACGTCACTAACAATAAAGCATTTTTCAAGGTTATCTGCTACCACAGTACAATTAACAAATGTTTCAAATTGAGTTTTAAGAAAGATAAGAACTAATTAGAGTAAATTACATTGGAAGAGGTGTTTCAACTATAAATTATTAATTAAATAAGATTAGTATAAATTGTATGCAAAAATCGAGATGTATAATGGTAGTTATAATTAAAATTAGTGCAGGATATTACTTTATGTTGACGAATGAGAAATACCACTTCTTGTGAAAAAACTGTCAATAAATTCTGATTAAAATTTTTGAAATCATTGGAAAATGATCACAAACAAACTATTCTCGCTACTTCCACTCCATTAATTGTTAAGCCATTTCATAATGAACCCTTTCTATCCGTGAACTAAACTGGCAATTAAGTTATGGTTAACGTAGCCATGGTAGTTGAATTTGAATTTGAATTTGAAAAACTTTTATTCAGTCATCGACTGCTGTCAAAGGGAAACTCGAGCAGGTTTGAGGTCTTTGAGCCCTTCATTCTTACAGGTGGAATCAGGCAGAGGACAATTCCGCATGCAATCATTGACTGAAGACGGATCTCTGCTATTTTTCCATTTGAATTATAATTATTGACTAGTAATTAACATGGGATATATGTTTACAGTAGTTGTTGAACTCGTTATAGTACACAGTTGTTGATGTTTTAATATACCGTACCTTTTTGGTTTTGTTATTGGTTAAACAGCATGGTCTTAGGTCTTAAAATAATTGTCTTGCCATATGTAGACAATTCGTGCAAGGCTCTTAAAGGTATAGAGGTGCGTCCGAAAATACGACCCTTCGGTTCTAGGGATTGCCAGGCAAAATTAACATTTTTCACAGTGGGAAGTATAATCACAATCATATTGATGCAAAAACCCCTTCGGCTGATCAATCAATGATTACACTCCATGTAAATGAGTTAAAAGTCTGTGCAATAACGAATGTCAATGTGAAATGAATGGCATCAGCCAGACCAGCCACAAAAAGTAGACTATATGGTCTTATATCCCACAAAAGTACCATGATTGTTAGGTACGAAAAAAGAGTGAGAAAAATTATATTCTATGGAAGGGCCTGATGGATTCACTGTAATATTGACTCAACTGTATCGCTTTTACTGGAGTTGTTCTGACATTAAAAATGTTTACCTAGTCTTTAAAAATAAATCATAATATAGAAAGAAGCTTACTACAACTAAATATCCAGTATAAGCAGTTCAATACCTGTTAATATTGTTTGATGAAATGTTTTCCCTTATGAGGCTTACTAGCCCGTTGCTACTGTTGTTTAATGTTCTCTCTTATTCTACTTTATATACTCAAAGATATATTAATTATGAGGCTTACTAGCCCATTGCTACTGCGTGTTGTTTTATGCTGGAATTTTTGTATCTGATTAATCGTTCACAGATGTCGGAGAAAGTTCCCTAATGTAAAAATATATCAAGATGAGTTATAAAACTGTATAATGGAATGCTTGTATGTAGCGGAATTTTTGTATCTGATTAATCGTTCACAGATGTCGGAGAAAGTTCCTTAATGTAAAAATATATCAAGATGAGTTATAAAACTGTTGCACGGAAGCTGTATTACCTCGCGAGTAGGCCCTTGTGTAAAGTAAAGTAAAAAGTGATGATGACAAATAATGTAATATTGTAAAATTTATAATTTAACGAGAAATGGAATATTCAATGGTCAGTATGTAAGAGCACGACGCGGAACATTGTTTAATTGTTGTTTTTATTTGTACTCCTGTTTTTAAGAAGTTAGCCTGATCTATTTAAAACTATCTGCATGTTAATCAGATATGTACCCATTTGTATCACTGTACTACTATTGGAAGTAACAGTAAAACTTGAATAGTTTGATCGGTCGCTACGTAGGTATAATGTTTAATTTAAAATTTAGTGTTGTAGAATTAGTTTAGACTTAGAATTTCTCTTATTATCTTTTATCTTTTACTCTTCTTTCGTGTACTTAAATTAGAAGTTAATATAGAAATATCTTGATGTAATTTAAAAGTAAATTTAAAAACTCAGGCTATTCTGGGAATATTCGTACTGTCGTATGGAAATGTCTGTGTCCTGAATAAAAAAATTTCAAAATCAAATCAAAACTCATTCTACTACATAACGCAAAGATATATTACTTATGTCCATCTTAGTTATTGTTTTTTCTTCATGTATACCTATTAGCTTTTTCTAGTAATCGACCAATTTTTGTATACAGTAAATCAAGGTTTCTCTGAGAATAGCATCCTCGATGTATAAATGTAATTTCTGAATAAAAACTATATATCAAATCTTAAAATCATTTTTAATTAAAAAATAAAGGGGCAAGGCAAAAGCTTTCCCCAAACTAGATGAGCTTTGTATATAAACATCTGGATAAGCCAAACGAGCAGTCTACTGGGCGTCTAACTGGGCGTGTACTGGGCGTCTGGGCACGCGCTGCACCACAAGTCTCCAGTGACTGACCCTAGACCAGTACCCCCTCTCGTGGCGTAATGCTCAACTAATGGCGGTCAATTATAGCCGTTCGGTCTCCCTACAGAAGTTATTATTCTATTAGTGCAGGAGCGACGAGAGGATGGGTGTGTTGGGTGTGAGGTCTTGTGCATTATTAGTTGACATTTAGGTGGTGAGCAGAAGGGTTATGGGTCAAATCCTTAGAAAATGTATACAATCGGCAGATCTACCCATTTTTAGGTAATTCCGCTAAGTTAGACTGATTATCAAATACTGTTATTACTATTAAATTATATTTGATATTGCCTTGATTCAAACAATCTGTTGGTCTGAATTTTGAACCTAGTTTTTGTCTTAAATGTGGGTTATTTGAGAGGATTGGTGAAGGCGGATTGTATATTTACTGGCGATTTCACCCATATAGATAAAGGAGAGAGTTATTTATATTTGTTCTATATTCAGAATTTCAGGACATATTCTTGACTTCTCCATATTTTCATCAGTACCTTTGTTATATAATCAGGTTTTTTTTACATTAATATACATTTTGTCTGAACACAATTATAGGTGAAATTCTGTATATGTACAGGGATGATTCATTATGTGATTTAAATAAACCTCAAGACTAACAAAAACAACCATATGTGTGATGTGTTACAGAGAAATGAGTCACAATTCGCAAAAAATGGATTTTGAGATATCATCATATTTGAAAAGATGAGATCAGGCGGATTCTAATGATGGTAGACACTAGAACATCCAATAAGTATATCTATATTTTAAGATTGATATTTTTATTTTTGAAATATCTCTGGGTGGACAATTATTAGTAAAGTAGCCGAATATACTCTATAGGATGAGGTTAGAAATATATGAATATATTCAATACACAACCTTGAAATTTGGCACACTTGTATATATCACTCGGAGCATTAAATAAAAAAAAGAGGAGAACATTCGTACAAAGAGATCTTGTGAGTAAATTACTTGAAAAATATAAATTTGGCGACTTGTGACTCATTTTCACAAATATAATTGTAAGTGATTGCATCAATCTTGGATATATTTTTTTTAACAATTCCTGTCACCCCATCATTAGCGAAGTCCAGTGTAACCTGAACCAGCAATCATTACCAGATCAATGTCCATAACATTGCATGAGAAGCATGTCAATGGTCTTTCATCATGGAAGCAGCTAGTTTACCAGACTCAGGTATCGGCATGGAAATATTATAACTTTCATCGTAAATAACTTCTACCATGGTCGTCTTTCAGTGGGGTCTGTTCCTTCCTATGGTTTTCCCCGTCAATATAAATATACTTTTCAGGGGAAATGGTCTCAACAATGTCAATGAAATCGATTTTGGATGGATGTAACCATGAACTATGTTTTGCAACTAGGATTTCATGCTGAGAACTGAGAATGTTCATTCAAAATAGAGGAATACAACTTTTAATATAATTAGTTTTCCCAATTATGCACGAAACTGTGCACGAGCAGCCCTTCAATGTCGGTCATTAATCCTTTATTGAATATAAAACATTCTGCCTATCTAGATACCATATGAACATATATATATCCCTAACAAATAGAACATACATATAATTTGAACATAAATATAATTGGAAATTCAATGTAATTAACAGGGTTAAAGGAAATGTCAATTTATAGGAAAAGTGGTTGTTTATGATGTTTAAGACACATCATTGCATGATCTGTCTAATTAGTAGGTTCACATAAAAATAGAATAAGTTTGACTCAATGACATTTTGATGTGAATTGATGTCTTTTCTCTTTATTATTGATAAATGATTGTACTCGATAACTCTGGGAGGTATTAATCATAATTGTTAACTAGCTGAGGCAATCTTAGAAGAGCTGTGAGAGCACAGAAAGATTCCGTTTATTTCCTACTATTGTAAGTGTATTTTGAAAGGACATAAAAACATTTATATATATAGAATAAACAGGTCAAAGAGAAAATTTGTAATGAATAGCCTGAACAACCTTCTTCTAGCATTGCCATGCCATTGCAAGGCAAGATGAGCATACTTACCACTGTGTATACCGTATATTGTTGTAAAGGGAGGGTCGTTGGCTGCAGCAGGGGGTGGGACTGATGGCCTGTGTTGCTGTATTGGACGAGATAAGGCTGACCGAGGTCTTGCCTTGGGACGCCCTCCTCTGGGCTGAGGTCGGGCCGGCTTAAGGGTCTGAACCACCTCAGCTCCAAGGATATATTATACATATTTTTTAAAATATTTTATTCTGCGAAAAACATTGTCACAAGGGCATTAGTCTCAGTTACACAAAGTTTCGATCGTAGTATGATTATGACATTTATGGTATAAAGTATAAGATGAGCCAAAGTTTTGAGCATTCAAATACAAGAAAAAATATAGTTATCGGTTTATCACGGTTTAACGCGTCAGGTTTTATGAATTCATCTACCAAATTTCAAGACAGTGTACCAAATATATCTTTGCGTTCTGAAGGTCATTTCATGGAGTATTAAGATATAACTAAACGCGAGCTGCATATGGGGCAACGTATTCACAAAACGCAAGTGACTTTTGGTGAGTGTCTTTCACAAGTGCAGAAGGCACGCGTGAAAGACACTCACCAAAAGGCACGAGCGTTTTGTGAATGCGTTGCCCCATATGCAGCTCAAGTTTAGTTATATTTTTATGCCATGATATATATTTAAGAGTTATTTAAGAGTTATTTACCTTCATTTCATGTCTCGCAACCCTCTGACTCGGCAAAAACAAGCGCCTACAACGTTGCGTCATGAAATGAGCGTCATGAAATGAGCGTCATTGATTGGCGCAGCTAGAATTACGTAACCAATCAAAATAGCGGGAGTAAATTGGTTGCATTCGAAAAGCGGATTCCGCTAGTGAAATCCAGGCATGTTTATGCCATGGTCTAATCTGGCCATGTTTTTGTGGATACGCACAGCTATCATGGCATAAATTTAGTTACTTCACTGGTAATTGCCCACAGTGTGTAATAAGTCACACTGTCAGTTCTAATGCACAAAGCTAGTCCCCAAGGAATGCATATTGTCTCCTGTTGATACATCATATTGGCTACCAAAGCCTCTTTCTCGTACAGACGGCCAGACGCAGAGGCTGGCTTGGCTGCCATAAATTCACTACCTCCTTTAATGATGATTGAAATTGAGATTCCTTTTAATTAGTGGCTCTATGGGAGGTCTTCCTAGGTCGGGTGCTCTGAAGATAGTTATTGTGAACTGGATGATTTTTTGTAATCACCATTGATGCAAATAAAAAATGTTTTGAATTGAATTGAATTGAATTGAACTGGATGATTTGTATTTGCGTCTGAAAAGACTATGTCCAAAACTACTTGATCACCGACAACGTTAGCATAGAGGGATTAAATTTATGTAATTTGGGTAATTTACACTAGCTAATATAACTTGTTGATTGACGATTGGTATGAGTTTCCATTTATAAGTATATTTTATTATTCGTACAAGAGATATTGATATTGATAGTGTTTGCTAGGTTTGTATTAATTTGATCTATGCGAATGTATGTCTTGGTATCTATTATATAACTTAATTAGTATTGATATTGAAAATAAACGTTCTTGTATTTTCAATGACGGCAACGCATGAAAACAATCACATTAGCTGATTATGTGTATTTTCTGATTATCCTTTAAAATGTATTCCCAATAGAAATATTTAAGCAAAAAAGTGCAATGAACTCGCATCACATTCGGGAGTTTTCCTCCGGCTATGAGGCATTGTCTCGTTCATATATATAGTACAATATTTTATGCCAACATTATCAACCTTCAAAGCATCTCTTAATAAAAAAACCCTCATATATGTGATGTGTTAAACAAGATGAGTCATAGGTCTGCGAAAAATGGATTTTGAGATACTATCTCATTTGAAAAGGTGAGTTCAAGGGGATTCCAATGATGGTAAACACTAGGATATCTAATAAGCATATTTTATGCATGACAAAAATATTTCTTGATAGTCAATCACTAGTAGTTAAATATATTCTTTAGGTTGACCTCAGATATGCATAGTTATATATTTAATACAGTCTTGAAATTGTGTACATATTTACTCATGCTACTTGCACCGCAAAACAACCCAAGAATAAAGACATTGTGAGCAAGGGTTCTTGTGGAAAAGCATTTGAAAAATATAACTTTTTGTGACTTTTGACTCGTTTGCCTGTGACACATCACATATATTTTCCGAGTTCTAACACAGCAGTGAGAACGGGCCTTAAGCGTTGAGCAAACAATATTAAAAAGAATTTTGGCTATTGCTTCGCGTCCTCCTCTTTTGTTTCCGGGATGATTGGAGGACTTCTATATACACTAGGTCTCTGGGGGTCGGCCTTATCTTGAGCTGGGCTGATATCAGAGAAAGGCCATTATTCAGTCTCTCCTCTTTCACTTACAATTATTCAAACTAATCTCAGGCCATTTACCTTGAACAAGCCAGATATGGGTCAGTGTATGAATGGCTGCTTTAGACTACCAGCTTAAACTCTGTCCCTACTGCGTGCAGTATGGCTTAGGATTATAATGCTTTTTATACAATTTCTAACTATCATTGTCACTGGTATTATTGCTAACTTAAAGTTGCACTGTCAGCTAACGTCTGCCAATATTTTCTCTACCTTATGTTGATGTCTTTCATTGGCAAATAGCCATTTCTGCCGATTGTTGTAATCGACGAAGGCCTAATTTCACCCGGCCAAACTGTCAATTTCTATCTCGCTGAAAATTCTCTGCTTTCTCAGATTTCTCAGCTTTCAAATGAATAGTTATATCCTTTACACCCTTTACATTTGATAACATCCTTTGTAAAGCTCTTTTTCTTATATAGTGGTGGAAGTAGTTCCTGTATCATGGTAGGCCTAACCTGACAACAGCCTGTCAATTTTAGGCAAAAGAATTCCGTATTTTCATAGAGATTTCGTGATGAAAATCAATTTTGATAAGTTAATAAATAACAGAGTTGTTTGTTTGGGTTTAAAACAGATTTAGTTCTTTGAATAACTTCGTTAGTAATCACTTTTTTAACAACTCTATGATGGTTGTTAAGATCTTAGTAAATTATTATGCATACTCACAGATAAGCATATATCTGTGCTGGGGACCCAAGGTTTATATATGATCAAACTTTCTACTTAAACAGTTTTGTTTATTTCTAGTATTTATTTTAAAATGATAAATTTGGAAGTATCAACTTATATGTGTAGTGGGACTGCCCATCAACATCATTGCTGCCGACTATATCCATGAAAACACTTACAATGGGTATCTCTACTAGACCCGGACACAATACTAAGTTCCGGCCAGTTCCAGTAGGAGGCGACTATGTACCATCTGGCGGTCATCACTAAAGACACCCTCATCTGGACAGTAGGCAGAGCGTACACCTGGTCTGCAAGGGATCTGGCCTTAGCTTGGAACTACAAGATACTTCTGTTGTTCAAACCAAGCTGTACCACTGTTGCTTTGAGATTGTCTTTCTAAGTTAAAAAACCTCAGCTAAATGAATTTACATTTGTGTGTTGTCCTTTCACGGAATTTGCGACTCTAACCCCAACAAACTACATAATGAACATTTCCCATATAATGTGCAAAAAAGGAATCTGCCTGAGGAAAACTGCTCTTCATTTGAACGATGAAAAAACATCCAGCGAAAAAACTGTGTGGCACGAAAACATGCTGGATTGGGAAATACCATGAATTGATGAAATGCAGTCAATTCGGGAATGGGGAGGTAATCTAGAACTAAAAAGGGGCATCAAATACTCATAAAAAGTCCAACTTTTCGAGTGAAACTGATGTCTCTGTTCATGCACATCATAGTCAAGGTCTGGCCAATGGATGTTTCACATGGGAAAAGGCAGTTGGAAGGTGCTAAATCTTTGTTTACCACAACACTGAGTGGGAAAGCATCATTAGCCTGTGTCAGCGAACTGGTTAAATAGGACCACTATATTCTAGTAGTGTATGTATGAACGAGAGGAGATAGTTGTAGTTAAAAACATCCTTTTTGCTCCCAGGCCTTTTGACAGAAAAAAGGGAGAACAGGGAATTGACGTGAAAATGCAAAATAAACTATTGAAAATTGGGGATTGGTTGTTTATAGTTGCAAATGGGGGAGGGGTGGGTGAATCTTTAAGAGTTTTTGACATGATGTCAGTTAATCATCAGGTAATAAAATGTGTACTCAAGTCATTTAGAATTTGCAAAGTAACCTGTTTGAAATATGTGGTTATATTGTATATGATTTTTAACATGACATGATACTTAACAATGAGCTTAGAAATGTATGAATATATTTTTTTGTTCAACATTGGATTTCCTCTCCTGCTTACAGAAGCTAATGATAAAAAAGTATTTTGACATTGAGATCAAGGTCACTTCCTATGCTAGTAAATCTATACAAAAATATATTATACTAGCAAAGTACCCATCCTCCGGACGGTCCCCCTCCCTCCCCACATTTCCCTCTCTCCCTCTTTTCCCTCCCCCTCTTCTCTGTCTCTCATACCAGTTTTTCTCTACTTCCCCTCTCTCCTTTCGCCTACATGATTTCCCACCCCTCTTTTCCCTCTCCCTCTTCTTTCCCTCCCCTCCCCTCTCCTATTTCCCCACCCTCTCCCTTTTCCTCACTCTCCCCTCCTACAACCTCTCCCTCCCCTCCACCTCTCCCCTCCCCAACCCTTTCCCACCCCTCTTCTTCACTCTACCACTCCTCTGCATGTAGTGGCACACAACTTAGTATCTCACAGGGCTTTCCCAGGCTATAAATAGAGTGTGGAGATCCCAATTTAAAAAAGGCTTCAAAATCACATTTTCACCCCAGATACCTTCACAAACCACATATAATGTCCTCCAGACAGGGTCGACGGACCTGTATAGAGACAAAAGAAACTGGTGGGGAGACCACAGATCCCCAGAACATGTGTGACAAAAAAACCCTTCTAGAGCTTTATATATTTGATATATCATATATTATTCTCTTGATATGACACCATTGGAGGGACTAGGTTTGGTATTTATTCCTCTTGTCTTGATTATGAAATGGGCTTTCTTCCGTCAGCTCTAGGGTCGAAATGCGCGTGTTCAAACTGACTTAATTACTGAATATTCTCTGATTGCTTATACATCCAACTACCTGGTGCTGGGGGTTTAGAAATTCCTGATGACCTGTGTAAACCTGAAAAAATGTAGAGAATCGCTCGCCTTGTCTGATTTCATGGACCGGAACCGCAACCTTCCAGTATGAATATATTTAATACACAGCCCTGGAATTTAATACACATATTGATGAGACTCAGAGAATTAGATGACCCCAAAATAAAAGAAATCTTGGGAATAGATACTTTGAAAAACATAGGTTTTTGCAACTTGTGACTCATTTTCCTGTAACACATCACATATATTTCAAGGGTCTACCCAAAGGCCAGTTGCAAATCACCTTAATAGATTTATAGACCCACCCGCCAGGGATGTGTTATTATGATTGCTGAGGATCCTGACTAATATAGCCCAGGCTTAGGAAACCCTTCATAGATGCATTTATCCTCAGTCTGCTGTTTGTCCATTGATTTCACTATTTACACAGGCCGTAGTGTTTACATTGGGCATATATAGTGTTTACCATACATAATAATGTTTACTCTAGACAAGCATTCTATATTCAATCACCATCTCCTCCTCCTCCTCTTCTTCCTCTTCTTCATACCTGTGTGATTCACTGTCAAGTATTACAACTATAGGCCATTGCTTTAAACGTTGCTGATATTATCAATTAAGGCATTGAACGATTGTAATTGCTAATTTGTATTTTTCCAGGGGATTAGATCAGAAAGGGATCTCCATATTGAAGTATATATAGACTTCTGTCATTGATCAAGATTTTAAGTTAAACTGAGGCTCGACTGATTCATCTATTTGTATGAAATATGTGATATTTCCCCCCCACAAGATTTCCTTGTAGGAAGGTTCTCATTAGGTATCTAACGCTCTACTCATATGAATATATCCACACCAAAGACAGTGTATTAAGTATATACTTGCGTTTCTAAAGATATTCTATGGAGTATATTCAGCAACTCTAGAAGTTTGCAGAAATTCCCCCTCCTTCCCCAAATAATCAATAAAATCTCAAAAGTGTTCTTTGAGAGTATCTCACAATAAGTTAGAGACCAGCCCGGGAGATGTTTTTAGATTGATATGTGTATACTGCAAAAATTCCCAACCTAGAGTCCCGGAGGCTTGCTCTTGCGTGATAGAGGCCGGTTATTTCAGTTAATTTGACAATAATGATCAGTAATTTAGAATAACAGTTAAACGTGTGTTTCAGTATGGAATGCAGTAATAGCTGCCTTATGTGTTTTTTCATGAAAAAGTAAAACAAGGTAGACAATTGTATAGTATAGATAGATCTATAAGAAGTGTAGAAATCCAGCTTTGGACAATTATGTCAAATACCTTGACTATACCTTCATGTACTCGGTTATGATATGCAGCTTATTACTCATACACGCCGATATATTTATATACAGTTAAAGTCATACGGTTTCTTTGGTAGTTCTTATGGAATATATTACATATTCATATATATATATATATATATATATATATATATATATATATGGTCAAATCCGGAAATTTTGTAACATTTTTGGTTTGTTTTACAAAAACACCCACAGTTTTTGCAAAATATGTCCGAACCTTGATTTTTTTCTTGCATTGTATACGAAAATATGTATTATATGATGTTGGAAAATTTTATCACTGTAGTCCATGTCTTTAGTTATCAATTATAGCCCCTGATTCATGATATAAATAAGTTTTATACTACGAATCCATTTTCATGGCACAAGAATCAGTAAAATTATTTTAATTATAATTTAATTAATATATCTCTGAGATACCCATCACATGTCAGAATAAGTGTGGCATAAGATTTGTAACCTGGCTATAATATCTTAGGACTGAGCAGGGAAAGACAAAAAATGTCTAAAAATGGACCAAAAAAGCTTTTATACTACGAATCCACTTCTAAATGAGATATCTAAAGAAATAAAAAAGAATAAGAATCCAGCTTTTCAAATTATCATTATTAGATTCTTGTGATTCTATGGGCAAAGTTATAAAGATTTAGTGTTTATGCATTTGGTGTGGTGGGAGCCAGTCTGAAAAAAGCCAAATGCCAAATATTTATACTACAAATCCACAATGTCATCTAGTGTTAGTTTGATGAACAGTGCCACCACCTACCATTTTACTGCTTAGCTGACTTATCCAGTGTCAATGACCATTCAAGCTTTGTGCCATTGAAACCAATGTAAGTCTTATTTCTACTGGTTTTCTTGATAGATTGTCTTATAAAGTCAGAAATATTAAAGATCAGGACGATCAATTCAGCCATAATTTACGTTTTAGCCATATTTAAGTCAAATTTTCACAATGAATCCATTGGCCATACGGCCTGAGCAATAATAGGAGCTGTTCACCGCTTATTTGTAACTGGTTCTTTTGGTATTGATGGTTAACATAGGTGGATTTGTAGTATAAATGGATTCGTAGTATAAATGTAATTTATAGTTTAAGCGTTTTTCACTCAAATTCTTGGCATATTTACCATCATTTTGAAGGAAATGAACGTTGCTAGAGGTAATTTAGTCGATTGGATGCCAGTGGACGTATCATATATGCTTTTTTATTTCTATTATTATTATAACTACCATTACGTCTGTCGGATTTAAATGCTTGCTGTGGGAAGAGAAATGCTTCTAGGACAATATGATAAAAAATACCTGAAACCATGCTACAATATCCCTGGTCACCAAGGATGAAGATTAAAATAATTTTAGAACGTACACATTAGATGAAAATCAAGCCATTCAATTTCAATAATTAATTTTATACTACGAATCCACTATGAGAATATTTATACTACGAATCCACTTAATTACATAGGAAATAATATTGTTTAACATCAATTTTTTTTGAGAAATGTTTTACAGATGCTGACAGCTTCCTCTACACACAGTTTCAGGAGTTATACTTGATTGATATTGGAATCAGGAACGATACAACATTTCATATATTTCAAAATTAGAGATTCATTCCAGAAAAATAAATTGCTTTTGCATAGATGGATAAAAAATACCTGAAACCATGCTACAATATCCCTGGTCACCAAGGATGAAGATTAAAATAATTTTAGAACTTACATACAGGATGAAAATCAAGCCATTCAATTTCAATAATTAATTTTATACTACGAATCCACCATGAGAATATTTATACTACGAATCCACGTAATTACATAGGAAATAATATTGTTTAACATCAATTTTTTTTTAGAAATGTTTTACTGATGCTGACAGCTTCCTCTACACACAGTTTCAGGAATTATACTAGATTGATATTGGAATCAGGAACGATACAACATTTCATATATATATTTCAAAATTAGAGATTCATTCCAGAAAAATAAATTGCTTTCGCATAGATGGATAAAAAATACCTGAAACCATGGTACAATATCCCTGGTCACCAAGGATGAAGATTAAAATAATTTTAGAACTTACATACAGGATGAAAATCAAGCCATTCAATTTCAATAATTAATTTTATACTACAAATCCACTATGAGAATATTTATACTACAAATCCATGTAATTACATAGGAAATAATATCATTTAACATCAATTTTTTTTTAGAAATGTTTTACAGATGCTGACAGCTTCCTCTACACACAGTTTCAGGAATTATACTAGATTGATATTGGAATCAGGAACGATACAACATTTCATATATTTCAAAATTAGAGATTCATTGCTTAAAATTTATACTACGAATCCATTTCTTTGGTCTCTCATAGTGAATTTATTGATGATCTCAGCACCATGAAAAGTTTATGATACCATAGATACAACTCTCAGGTTGGACTAGCATGAAATCTTTATTATCTAACTCCTCTGTCCTATTATTTATTGGGTTTGCCACAACCTAATGTCAATTTCGACTGGTTCCAGGAGCAGCTGATTAAAAATGTCATGAGATGAAAAAATATGAAAGAATGAAGTTCATTAACTTTCTCACCTGTTTTTCAGGCCACCAAAACATTCCTTTTACTGGGACTAATCAATAAATAACCAGGATCAATTCATAGAGGGTAAAGAAAAGCATAAAAGCAGCATAAATCAATGGATTCGTAGTATAAAAGTATGAAATTCACTTTGTATTTCAACCATCAACCCTCCTCTTAATATAGAAAAATAAGAAATGATATTTTCAGGGATTAATCTATATATTATCAACATTATATAGACAAAAGATGAAAATGATCAAAGAAAATCTTTTTGAAAAAAAAATGTTACAAAATTTCCGGATTTGACCATATATATATATATATTATGCTCTTTAAATCAACAAAAAATGTAACTGTCATTTATGAACATGTATTTTTGTGAAATAAAGGAACCGTTGGGCTCTATTGAATAATGAGAATATATCTATTAAATACTTGAGTATGCTAATAGGCCTTCGACAGGATTTTACATTCATTTCCAGTGTTCAATTGAAGTTTATCAGGTATTCATAGATTAATCTTTCCAAATCGATATGTGTTTTAGCGCTTTCAAATAAACATATAAATAATACATGATCCATTTCCTTGCATTTAAACACTTAGAAACAAAGAATGCCAAATGTTTCAAATAAACATATAAATAATGCATGATCCATATCCTTGCATTTAAAAACTTTGAAACAAAGAATACCAAATTTTTTAATAGATATATATCATGATACTAGAGTTAGACTGTGAGGAGGTGGTGCAGTTCCTGTCTCATTTAACGACACACGTATCCAGCGAATACTTAACAGTTGTTTGTGCAGTGTACATTGCCAATATACCCATATAGTGAGGTAGGAGCAACTCACCTACACACTTGTTGAACTCTGTACAATGCTTTGACCTCTGCTTTGACCTCTGCGAGCTGTTGAAATAAAATCATTATTATTTTCTGCGTAGCTAATGCTCCTAGTCGTATACATACATTACCAAATTTCAAGACAGTGTAATAAATAGAGAGGATGGAACGAGGTGCTAGTAATTGAATATTTATCGGCCGAGATTGCCTAGCAATCGAGTCCAATAAATATTCAATTACTAGTACCGACTTCCATTCACTATTCATCATATGCCCCTAGCATAGAAAAATATTGATATATAAACCATTGTTTTGGGGTTTGAATTGTCATAAAGTATCTAAAAGCTTAATGAAAACCCAATTCAAATTTTTATCGTACACATATATGATAGAAATACTTTTATTGCACCCCACTTTTTGCACCTCTCAAATGGAATGCGCATATAATAATAAATATATCTATGCATTTCTAAGTTCATATCATAGAGTGTATGTGGCTAATTTACTAGTAAATGTGCATCCAGAAATATTGCAAACTTTTTTCAAACAAAAACATATCAAACAACAAGGTTGAAACGTATGAAACATACCACTTGTGTGGAATTGTTTCTCGAAAAATATGTTTTAAAAAAAGGTTAAGGACTGTTTATCAGGTTCACTACAAATGTACTACATTGCTTACTAAATCAAAATGGGGTCTTATGATATAGTACTGGGTATTTTGTATACTATTTCCAGGAGCTATTTAACACAAACTAAATCTGTAGGTGCTGTTGCTTAATGCTCTCTCCTATTCTACTTTATATAACGCAAATATATAAATTACTTATGTCCATAAGTGGTTATTGTTGTTTTCTACATGTACATATTAGCTTTTCTAGTAATCTACTAATTTTTGTATGTACTGTGAATCAGGATTTCTCTGAAAATAGCATCCTCGATGTAATGTAATTCCTGCATACAAAGGAAATCTAAACAGGTGCCATCCTAATGATTTACAGCTTTATTAACTTATATAATACCATCTCGTTGTCATACGCCAATTCAATTTCAATGGAATATACATGCAGAGAGGCTGAATAATTGTGGTACACTTTATAAATGCATCCTCACACTTCTATTACACCACTCCCACAACCAGCCCACCCCCAAATTTGCAGCCCTTGTACTTTATTCATTGTCATAGCACCTGAAAGAGTTGGTGGAATCGTGTGGGGGCAAGCTAGCCTGGTTACTTAGCAACCACACATGACTACATGCGATCCTGGTGGCGAACAGGCACGTCAAGGCTACTCTGATTGCAGATAGAGCCTCGCTTTGGAGGCGGCGCGCTTGCGCACAACAAGCTTCATCATGTGACTATGCTAATAAGGCTGCCTGGCTGCTGCCCTTGTGCCACCACTTCCTAGACCACCACCACCACCACCACTTTTCACCACCACCACTTTTCACCACCACTTTCCACCACCACCTGTCACCATCCACCAACACGTACTGAAATAGTTGCTACCACCAAGATTGAAATTGTGGATTCACTTCAGATTTGACATATTAAGCCGAACTTTCATCAGAGATAGGGTGCATTGCACTATACACGACAAGATCGTGTCTTATAGGCCTCGTAGCACCCTCTCAAAGTTACAAGGGTTGTTGCAACTTGCAATGAAACTCATACATTAGAGCGAGGTAGGACGTCTCTCCGAGTTCTCTTAGACTAGTCTCAGAAAATAATCGTATATAGTGCAATGCAAGTTACGATAAGAAGGAGTTGTGAGGCCTCTAAGAGTGGTTTACCACACAATCCTATATGGTGCAATTCACCCATAAGCAGAGTATTTCTTTTTGCTGTTGCCTGCATACAATTAATGATCTATGAAATCAACTGAAAATCCGAATGCATGATGGGAAAGAGGACTCATTTCTAGGACATGGCTACTTCTTTGGGTTACTTATAAATACACTTTGAGAAATGAGGTTAAAATTAGGGTGAGTCACTACATGCCATTTTCAGTTTTAAATATCTATATTTAAAACTAAACCTGACCCACTTTATCTGCTTTTTCTGTGGTTCTCAGGTAAATTGAAAACAACTCAGGCCGAATAAATATTCAAGATTGAATTCAAAATTAATATCACGGCGTTTACATAACTACATTTTAAAAGAACAAAGTATAGTTACTGTGTATTTGCGTACAGATTATATAGAAATTCCACAAACATGCAACTATTATTAAGGAGATCATTTGGACCTCACGCTATAGTTATGAGAAGAGTAGTGAAAAACATACGAAAAAAGTCTCACACTCAAAATAGAACAGCATAGGACAGGACAAAATTATAATTATCTGCTGATAGAGAAACACTGGGGCAAGCGAAAAGCCTGACAAGGGGACTTAGTCTAGCCAGAATATTAAAATAAAATAGTTTAGAATAATAATAAAAAAAGATGGCGCACAAACAAATGCCCTATTGTGTATACATTTGTCTGACTGGCCCACCTTGTTCAGCAGGCACTCTCAGTTACATCGGTCCAAAACTAAAGATTCTCTACTTTATGTTCCATTCTTTCCCAACCCATCTAAACGTCATCTAATCTAAATTTTAGAGGATTTGTCTGGTTGAAGCCAACATTTAAATTTGGGGGACCCGCCTAGCTGCGCAGTATCATGCAATGATTACACTTATTATCGCTCAGCGACCGCCGTTTTCTCTCAGCCTATTCAACTTCAAATTCTTGTATAAACATATAGCAGCAGTAGAATATTGATAAATCCAATCCTACAAGTCATAATATGAGTGACTCCTGTATAAAGATATATAACAGCAGAATATTGATAAATACAGTCCTATAAGTCATAATAATGAGTAACTCTTGTATAAACATTTAACAACAGAAGAATATTGATAAATCCAGTCCTATAAGTCATGATATGAGTAAATCTTATATAAACATATAACAGGAGCAGAATATTGATACATCCAGTCCTACAAGTCTAATATGAATACCGTATATACCCGTGTATAAGCCCCGGCTTATATTAATTTCAAATGGTGATTTGACCTGGCTTATATTCGGGGCCCGGCTTATATTCGGGGCCCAGCTTATAATACAATAACTGAAAAACAGTAGATCTAGCTGAAACACATTTTTATTATTATCTTTAATTATTGCTCTGGTTTTCATGTTTTAAGCTTCAATTTAACAAGAAAACACTACCAGAATTCAGAATCGATCAACAACAACTGAGTTCTGTTATTTAAACTATCATTCATCATCCTCTAAGAACTTGTTCTGGCCAATTTCTTCAGCATCTTCCCCCCTCAGAACAGGCCAGGCCCTTCATGTTTCCATCCAGTTCCCGGCACCCGGCTTATAAACAGGGCCAGGCTTATATTAATGTTAGGACGTCCTGAACCCCCGGCTTATAATCGGGGTGGGCTTATATACGGGGTCCGGCTTATACACGGGTATATACGGTAACTCTTGTATAAAAACATATAACAGCAGAATATTGATAAATTCAGTCCTATAAGTCATAATATAAGTAACTCTTTTATAAACATATAACAGTAGCAGAATACAGATAAACCCAATACTATAAGTCATAATAATGAGTAACTCTTGTATAAACATTTAACAACAGAAGAATATTGATAAATCCAGTCCTATAAGTCATGATATGAGTAAATCTTATATAAACATATAACAGGAGCAGAATATTGATACATCCCGTCCTACAAGTCATAATATGAATAACTCTTGTATAAAAACAGTCATATAACAGCAGAATATTGGTAAATTCAGTCCTAGTCATAATATAAGTAACTCTTTTATAAACATATAACAATAACTCTTTTATAAACATATAACAGTAGCAGAATACAGATAAACCCAATCCTCTAAGTCATGATATGAGTACATTTAGTAAGATTGTCACTGTCACAATAGCTGAGAATGCAGCTTTAAGCAGGCTGCGTAGAAGCAGAAGGACCTATAGAGAGTGCCTGTACCTCAGAGTGAATCATGCCCTGCAATCATCGACATAGTGCACGGCATAATCACACCTATGTATCTACCTCATTGGTCTTCAATACAGGACAGATTGTGGGCTGAATACAGGTCATATTGCAACTTTCAAAATCAAATTATGTCCTAAATACAGGCCGGATTATGGTCGCATGGCAATGCTAATGTAGCTTGCTATGATAAATCAGGATATATGTATGACTTACAGATTGTGTATGCTGGGTAATAGCAGGAGTAAACTATGTTATGTATGTGTGATGTGTCACAGAAAGATGAGTCTTAAGTCTAACAACATGGAGTTTGAGATATCATAATATGTGGAAAGATGAGATCAAGCCGATTCTAATGATGGTAAACATTAAGACAAATAATAAGTATTTCTATACTTTCGGTTTGGTATTTTCATTTTTGGAAAAAAAAAGTTTGAAATATTTCTGGGTGGACAATTACTAGTAAAGTCATTCTGGTCTATAGCACGAGTTGCGCAGCACCGAGTTCAATGTTCTAAGCGACTGAAACCAACTACAGTGGAACCTCTCTATTGAGACCACCCTTTGGACTGAACGATTTGTGGTCTCATAGCGAGGTGGTCTCAATAGAGGGGCTAATCTATAGAAGAAAGCAATTCGGGACTGAGAGAAACTGGTCCTAATAGAGGGGTGGTCTCTATAGAGAGATGGTCTTTATGCGAGGTTCCACTGTAGATAGTTAACTGATATTATGTGTGCTTTGATAATATAAATAGAAAACATTCTTGTGTAATAAAGTTGGCGTTTCATTTTTCATTTTGGTGCTAAACTAGGTAAGAAAGCGCATTGGGTGCCATGACTACGACACATAACTCAGTAGTGACATATGCACTATGCATAACTCACTCTAAATACGCTGTTCTCATAGCAATGCGTAATTGACAATATTACTTGACTGAAGCGGACAAAGAATGGCATCTATTAATGTTTTTACTCCAATCTGACAGCTATAGCTCTAGCTAGGACCATTAGTGGGAGGAAGCAGGGAGAATTATGCTTCCAAGTTTCACTTTGGCAATAGTTCATCTTGTTGCCTGCAGGTGGCCTTACTCTATCATGTACTTCCTGTGTAGAACCATATCGTGATATGGAGTTCCTGACAACCACCAGTGCTATCTCACAAACACTATTGATCCTCCAGTTCATTATCAGCATTACTGTATTGTGTGTACAATGTAGGGGGTGCAATAAATATTATTCATATCGTACACGTACAATATGAGTTCTTTAAACTTTTAGATAATTTTTAACTAATAGATACTTTAGGGCAATTCAGAATCAAAAACGAAGGTATGTATTTCAATATTGTCATAGGCTACGGGCATATAAAACATTTTGTTAAAGCTTTTCTACGTTTTGTTCCATTCTTTTTCAATCCATCTAAAAGTCATTTGAGCAAAATTTTGGGGGATTTTATCGAGTTGTTTTTGGAATTATTGTTTTTTGAATTATTCTTACATAACTACCAACACTACCATCACTACCTCCTCCATAGATTTTTGATTTCGTGCCTTTTCGTATTGAGAAATATCGCTTAAACTTTCTTTTCATGTATAAAAGACATATTATAAAATTACATATTGGATGTCCTACTGTTTACCGTCAATTGAATACTCTTGATCTCATCTTTTATATAATTTATATATATATGATGATATCTCAAATCCATTTTTGCGACTTACCATACGACTTGGATTTTGAGATATCATATTGGACAAGATCAGATCAAGCTGATTCTATTGGTAGTAAACATTAGGGATATGTGAGAAGTGTTTCTGTAGTTTATGTGAGATATATTTATGTTTGAAAGAAAGTTTATAATATTTCTGGTTGGACAATTACCAGTAAAGTACCTACATATATACTCCATACGATCCCCTTCTAAACACAGGGATATATTTAATGCACTGTCTTGAAATTTGGTACATGTATTGATATGACTCGAAGCGCTAAAACATCCAAAAATCAGAACATTAAAAGATTATCCTATAAATAAGATACTTAGGAAAATATCATTTTTGCAACGCATTTTCCTGGAACACATCACATATAATAAACAACGAAATGTTCATGAACCCACCGCCGCTACCACTTCCTCCTCCTTCATGGATTTTTGATTTCTTTCCTTTTCGCAGGATTATCAATAGCCTTGATTTACCATATTGTGTGAGGGTGACAAGAGGAGAGAAAGTCAATCCTCCAACACCCTTCCTCTCCTTTAAATCATTCCACACTGCTCGGCCCCCTTGGCAATCGATTTCTCAAAAGCTATCAATTTTAAGAAGTCCTTGTTGAAATGGGGGCTCAAACTCGGTTGGTGAAATTGTAGCTTTAGGTTAGTTCTATTGAATACTTGTCCTTGGCGCTTGGAATCAATATTACAGGTCTGCTTCTTCAAAATCTTTCTGAACAGTTGGCGAATCTGATTTTATCATTATTTTTGTTTTACGTTAATAAGATTCCAGGCGTTTGGATCGAAACGGGAAGACGATCTTTAAGACGGACGTGGTGATATCATCATGGGATGTTCCCTCCTATAATATGTTTAATTTCATGTTGGTCAGACAGCACTAATTAGAAATAATCACCCCGTTTGGTTTCACAATTTTATTCATGCTTTTTCATTTGAAATAATTGACATAATATTCATTAACAAAATACATATTCAACAGTAACGTTACAATACTTTCCTTATTTATGATAAAATTTTGTATTTTCATCTTTTTCAAATGTTAATTAACACAATTATTAATAACATATTGAATTCTATTTTCTTGGAAGTAAATTTCTATAATATACAAACAACAGATGTATAATGGAGGAAACTTGTCCTTCAAGATTACCATGTTGATTAGATTTCTAAAGAAGATTGAAAAAAAAATGAAATTCTATGGAAGAGACTGAAGAACTCTTTGTGAAGTTGTGCAAGCATATGTAAGTTATAACTGGTACTAGGTTCATAGTATAAGACAATGCCTGTAGTAAAACAGAAATATTTGTTATGCTGAGAAAAACCCGGTAGTAGAATAGAAGTATTTGTTATGATGATTTAAATCGCACTCTCAGTTGCTTGTATTATTCTAGTATTGGAAGGTTACAGTAGACTTTAAAGATACAAATCAAAAAAGAAAACATAGGGATAAGCTCACTACAACATATTCAGTAAAAATTGTTTAAAGCCTGTTTGATGTAATTACTTCTATGATTTTCTTATGATTCGGAAATAAATGGGCAAGGCAAAACCTTTCCTCAAACTGTAACAATTGCGAATGAATTCTTGTGTTCTTCAAGGCCCAAAACACCAACAATTAATGATGCCAAATAGTTTCATTTTATTACTGGTATTAAAAAACTAAGGATATTTATGACTATTTTTTCTCCAAGCACTGTTATTGACGCAGAGAGAAGCGCAAGAGGTCTTCATGTGAATGTCCGAGCAAGCTATTGACCCATCGCTCCCAGACGCCCAAGCTTGAACGCCTCCCCGCGGCAGAATTTATTACTAAAAGCGCTGGGGTCAGAGCGAGGCTGGTGATCAAGTCACGTGATGTTGAGTCAGTCAGAACGAGGCGAGAATACCATCTTCACAGGTCTGTCCGGGGTCATGATGGTTTTCAGCACTGGATCCGGCACCGGCAGTTCACAGGAGATTTTGAAGTTCTGAATTATCTGTGTATTATTGAAAAAAGAAAAATACACTGTTATTTATTTCTTATTATTTTAAAACTACATTCTCAGCTAGTACGACAAACAAATATGCTTATAAGATTCGAATACAACAATTTGAAGTCAAACTGGAAATATATGGCCACCGGCGTGATATTATAAGCGAGCCTTCGAAATTTTCTGCGGGCCTCCGAAATATAAATGTGGACTTTCATGAAGTCAATGAGAAGTAAAATTATAAACAAATGAAAAGAGAGAAACAGGCCCCTGAAATCTGTTACACGGTCAAAACCCTTCACACCTTAAATATAGTCAGATGACCATTAGATAGATAGGAAAAGAAAGGAGCATAAAGTAGAAAATCTTTTGTTTTTAAGCAATATTAACTGAGAGTGGAGCTTTCAAAGGTTTAGAAGTAGACTATGGCATTTGTGTTGGTGAATTATATAAACATCAACTATTGCACTTGAGAACTTGGTAGAACTGTTGCATTCTGACTGGTCTGAATGGTATTTATTGAGAATGCAAATAATGCTTTATGTTAAAAGTTCTTTTCAGTTATCTGTATTGATATAATAATTCAAAGAATGAGTGAACTTGAGAACTAAGCATAACTGTAATTTTACTTATCTGTTCATTGGAAATACAGTTTGCTCAAAGGTGCTCAATTTTGTTGGTCTTTTTTTTGCAAATTTTGCTAGATGAAGGGGCGTCTCCAGTGGCTGCGGTAGGCTCTGTGGTAAGCTCTGCGGTAAGCCTTGCGGTGTTGTTGTGATGGTTCTATAGGTGGAGAGGTGTGGCGAGGTGGCCAGTGAACCACAAAGGGAGGACCTCGTCACTCCTCTCCACCTACAGAACAATCGCAACCCCATCGCAAGGCTTACCACAGAGTTTACTGCTGCCAGTGGAGACCCATTCATGCTACAAAGAACACTAAACTCTCAAAACATGAACACATTTAAAAATTATACTTCATGTGAAACGACATTTGAAAAAAATATTTGTTGCGACGTTAGACTCATGTATCTGTGACACATCACAAATGTGTAGAGCTGGCGATTGTATACTTTTTCCGACACCCTGCCTCATCTGGCACCCGACGAAATATGATGATATCAGATGCAAAGCATAAATATAAATAAAGAAACATATAATCAACTTCAAAACGGACGATGTTACGCCTCATTGTACAGCCAATTCAGTCAGCCACTGTATAAATGAAAAGAATCTCGACAATGGACGAATTCCGACAAAAGTCCTGAAAACTAGTTCACACAGAATGAAATACTTAGGGAAAAACCCTGTACATCTATCACTCTACATCAATGCAAGTTCCGGAGGATGCAAACTTAACAATAGCATCGCGTGTTTGAATTCTACAGAGGAAATTGATAATTGAAAACTAGTCGAGCTTCGCTGAAAAATATTGCGTTTGATCAATACATAATGTGAATGATATCAGGACTGAAATAAGTTATATTTTTGTCGGCTCCACAGGGCTAATTGTTCTTTTCTTCGATGAAATGGGAAGCATCTTTGTGACTAACGTTTCTGTCATAATTGTTAATTTTTGTTATGTAAGCACATCGTATGTAGTAGTGCAATAAGGACAATTTGAGTGGGCAAGTTGGATGTGTGTGAATGGGTGTGTGATTTTCGTAGTATAGGTTTACACTGGGAACTTGTTCTTACTCATTATTCCTTTAGGGATGTTGAAATATAATTATTATCTCTTTGGATAACCGATTTTGAGATGTTCTTTGGTCGAAGATTGACTGTTCTCTTGAAAATGAGTGTTATATGGGTTCCTGACAAGCCGAATATATATACTGCACAACCATCTTGCAGTTCAACATTGTTTCATGCAGTAGGAATCGACGGTGGGTGGGGTGCGGCGTAGGTGGGTGTTGGAGTGTGTGGAAGGGGTGGGTGGGTGGATATGGGTGGGGGGTCACTTGTTATCTAGTTTGTTAATATGTTTGAACAATTTCTCAAATAAAACTGAATTATTGGGAATATTTAATTTTATTTTGAACCTCTGCTTCATCGATAACTTGTTCCTGTTTATCACGTATGTGAACTGCAGTTGAGCATAATGTTGATGACCTGACTCAAATATGCTGATTATGTACCGATTGTTCATGAACAAAATCAAACCTCTGTGTGTATACCTAATCTACACTACCCTATATAATAATATAGCATTCATCCGTAGATTATTATATCGACCCCACACTAATCTAGATGCTTCGCTAAGTAAAGTGGACAGTTGAGCCCAGTTCCATGCATGTGTGTCCGTAATCATGAAGTTTCACTGCTCACTCCAACGTAAGGAACTCAACATAGAGGGAAAGCAACAAAAACAAGCGATTCCTTAAAAGAAAGCCTCTCCGAAAGGAAACATATTTCGTGGAACCTCTTTGGAAACCCATACAAAACAATCTCCCAAAGTTTTATCCTGAAGAAATGTTTGGAACCACGAGTCCGATCATATTACTATAGGAGAAGAACACCCTATGTGGGTGAAATCGTCAGAACATGTACAGTTCACCTTCAACGATCTTCTCAAATAACCCAAATTTAAGACAAAAATAAAGTTGAAAATACAGTTGAACATAACCAAACAGATATTTTGAATCAACACAATACCAAATATACTCAGATATACCCAGAATTTATGAACTTTCAGCTTACTTTAGTAGAAGTTACAAAATGTGTAGAGCTGCCAGTTATAGATTTTCTGCCGATCTGACCCAGATACACACCCGTGAATACTCGAGGCAACTTTCCACAGATCCACATAAACTTAAAAACCATAAATCAATACTGGGCGCCATCGGTACAGGATATATTTTATGTTCTAAACGTTCGTCAGCCACATGACGTCGTAGCCTGTGCGCATGCGCCAAAGGGAGGGCAGGGGAGAGTTTTTCCCCTCGCTCACTTTCCGGCGCAGACGGGTGATGAGGCTCTATTGATAAATCTCACGCATTTGTTGCACGAGGCAACCAACATGGCCACCGGAAGTAGCACGTGACTTGCCTCTCGTTCTAGGTCTCGTGATCACGTGATGGCTAACGTGAGTTTCCGGGACGGTGGCGAACTCTGATAGGGCCCGGTGCAAACGAGTGCAATACACTTTGGTGACTAGGATCATGTACGTCGCTTTACAATGGGTGTTGATGAGTGAGAATTGCAAGGAATGAACCCAATTTGATTTTTTAAATTAGATTTTAAAAAATGGATTTAATGCTTGACTGAATAAGCATAACTTAAACTATAAACTACAATAATTTTGAATGCCATATTTGACATACTTTAAGGAATGAATCCAAATCTCCCTGCGAGAAAGTGATTTGGTGTATATATGGCCTGGATAATACTTAGCAGGCCACTTTGGTGCCATGGAGGGTAATTAATAGAGACATTCCATTTACTGATATAAAACCGTTGTTGATGAATTTAAATGAATTCAAATCCATACATGTATGTATATATATGTGATTTGTTACAGGAAAATGAGTTTTTGAAAAATAAAGTTTGCAGTATTTCTGGGTGTACATTTAGCCTACTAGTAATGTAGCTAAATATACTCTAAGGTTGACCTGGGAAATGTAGGGATATATTTTGATTTTGATTTTGAAAATATTTTATTCAGGTCTTACGCATTTTCATACATATAGTACAAATATTGTCAGAATAGCCTAATTTTATCCTATACATTTAAAGTAAATTATCAGGTAACTAAGTAGGTCGTCATACGAGTCGACATAGAATCATCTAAGTGATAATCAAATAATATTATGATTAAAGCTAAAGCTAAAAAATAATTCACATCAATTCTTTTGACATATATTGAAGATATTTAGTACACTGTCGTGAAATTTAGTACATGTATTTATGCTAAGAAAAAGCGTTAAGCCATCTAAGAATGAAAGCATTCCCACGAATACATCTTGACAACAAATAACTTTGAACAATATATATATAGCAATTCTGCGACTTGTGACTCATTTCCCTGCAACACATTACATATTCGTTTTAATTCGTGTGCGTGAGGCTTTTGCTTTGACATTTCGAATATGGCGAATTTGTGGCAACTCGTGAGTTCTGTTCTAAAGCACAAAATCCATAGCACATCTCACTTCCTATAACTCATGTTCAGCAAAGGTCAGAATAGAATATCTATGGCGATATCTCATTTGACGTAATATTGCGTATTCACACGTGAATTGTACTTTAAATAATTAATACTATTGGCCTCCAAGTGAATAAAAAAAATATTGATTCGGATATGTTTTGCATTCTTTAAAACAACCATTTTATTTGTGATTACACCAAATGTCAGTTCCTAACTGTGGACCCCCTATGCCCATGTAAAACAAAGAAAATCTCCCTTGACATTAGAGTTTCAGAAAAGCTGAATATGTCACTTTTCGAGGAAGAAATGCTTTGTTCCAGGAATTCCAGAAGGTTAGGAAGAGTTTCTTCTTACATAAAGTACCTCTAGCTTTTCCTTAGGTATCTCTTTGAACATTTATCTAATACAGTGAATTGAAATTTCTTATTTCCATCCGTACCTTTGTGACAGCGATGTAGATTTCCTGTTCAGCTATTCTCCGTCCTGAAACATACATGAGGCTTAGTGTAATATAACAAGTGTTTGTGGCATTTGGCAAACAATGACATCCATTAGATTAATTCCTCCCACTTGGCTGACATTTTGAATTCGCAAAGACACAAAGATACATGCAGAGTATTTATATTCATTTATTTTCAATTTCAATGTAGCTCTTTGGACTCGTTTTATTCTGCTCATTTCAACAAAACAGCGTACATTCACAAGATAATTTCTTTATCAAAGACCTAAGTCTCAATTTTAATTTTCAGCACGATTGTTGAGCGATGTTAAATAATAATTCCCCAGGGTGTTTAACATAGATTTTCATAATCATGATAGACACTGCGGCAACTGAAATTTCATACATAAGATATTTTGTTATACATTTTTAAAGTTTTGTATAATATTATTTGTAAACTATATTTTAAATTATTCTTAGGACTCAGGACTTAGGACAAATGTTATAAAATTACAACTATGAAATCGTAAATTATTAACGATTAAGACTTGTATTTTTAAAAATATTGTATGGTTCATAAATATGTGAACCTTATATAATAATTGCGAAGCATTTTTTATATAACAATTATGCACCATCCCCATAAAATACAGTAATTGAATAAGACATAAAGAAAATATGTTCCTACCAAGGCACATTCTGGCCCCATGGCCCCAGGGTAGGTTAGTGAACGCCCTCAGGTTCTCATCACCCTGACCCCTCAGCCATCTCTCTGGTCGGAACACTTCCGGGTCATCAAAGAGCTTGGGGTCATGACCCATGCCAAATAGATTAGCCTGCACATGCGTCTGAAGGTGAAGGATAAAGCAAACATGATGCATCAGTCGTCTTTAATGACAATACTAGAGTCTGCTACCATAGCATAACCATTGAGGTTCATTTTTATGGCAAGTATTAATATTGGTCTGATCGTAGTACAGGCACTTTACGCAAATCAAAAACTAAAGATTTTTTGTTGATACATACATTTTCATGTGTACTTATTTGCTATGGTACCCAAACCTGTACAATATATTTTATACATTATATTCCTTGCAAAAAGGACTATTTTAAATATTCTT
Organism: Sthenelais limicola; assembly: GCA_942159475.1. Lineage (NCBI taxonomy): Eukaryota > Metazoa > Annelida > Polychaeta > Phyllodocida > Sigalionidae > Sthenelais > Sthenelais limicola. Next base: position 55,848,820 of record OW804096.1, read on the forward strand.
CAGGTTGGCAATAATGGCCTGAGCTGGGTGTTTTTTCCCATACAGATCAATATGGCAAATGACACAAAAACGTCAAAATCTCAAATGTTCCCCCATGTGTCCCACATCATAATATCCAAAAATCAGCTTTACATTATTCTATTGCGGGTTCCATGGTAAAGGGCCTGTACTAAAGTGTAAGTCACTAGATAAGATGAACACAATTCGATTTGTTACTTATTATCTCATTTAATCTTATGAGAACCCACATTTTACGAAATGTCAGGCAGTTTTATATAATAATAATAGATTCTTGTTTTTTTTTAAAAAAGAATTGTATTTGTGCTCCGTTTAAGTTACACCTATATTCTCATGAGAGACATGAAAGGTTATCAAAATCAATCATATACAATTTTGAACGTTAATCTTAATGAAAGTAAATTTAAGTGAATTCGTGTAGTTCAGAATGGATTCTTATCATTTATACTTTGAACTTGCGCAATTAACCTATATGAGTGGTTTCAACTGCACCCAAATGCATCTAATATGAATTAGGTATACAAACACACACTAGTTTGAATGGATTTTTACTAAAATAACATTGTTGGTCATCGTGGTTAAGATTATAGGGACTGACTCCTGTCAGAAGTCCAAATTAGAAATCAGGCAAACCAGAATATTGAAACTTCGATATCTAGAATTTACAGAATCTGACGTGGTATTGATTTTTCTGATAATTAGAATGTGTTCACCCAATGGCTATATTCAGTTCCATTTCGCGGAGGAAATTAGAAAATAATTAAGGTTTCATTTTTCGATAATATCCATTTGTCAAGAGTGTTTATATGGGTGACATTTCCAGAAAATGCACAATTCGCATTCAGAAAAATAACCCGGATTTAATACAAAAATGAGACTCAAAACACAATTCAACATAATCAAACACATCCCTTGAATCAACTCGATGCCAAATATACTCAGATATACCTGGTATTTATCATTTTTAGCAGAATTTAGCCTAATTTACTAAATGTGTAGAGCGGTCGTGCAGGTTAGGTGTAACACACTTTGTCTACCTTTTATTAAATGTGTAGAGCTGCCAATTGTAATTTTCTGGTGACCTGACTCATATACTCTTCTGACTCAACGACAATTGGATTATGACATTGAGTTTTCTAAATCATTTTGTCTCTACAAAGATTTTAATGGCACATATACATTTTAAACCTGAAGACAAAGGTATAAATTACCTCTTGCTAAACTTGTAGATTACGTAATACTTTAATTCTATCTTTTTTTCTTACATTATTTCATCACTTTTGTAAAAAAACAAACCCAAACCCATAAAACATTTGCGTTTGAACCATTGATTTAATCTACATAGGACCAGAATGCTAGTTGATATAAATTGATAGTGCGTACACCTACCATCTTGTGAGTGTTATAGCAATGGGGAAGGGCTTAAATGTTCGCATATCACTCATTTATCATCTTCTGTTTCTTGAATTTCCAGCCAGCTATCTGTAGCCCTTGCGTTAAAGGTCCATTGCTAATATCCCAAAAGAGTAAGCACCTTTAGCGTGTTTACCGTCATCAATAGATGGTAGTATACTACCACAAGAGTTAATGGAAGACCATCTATAGGAGCTGAACTAAACAGCCTGGTAAAACATCATACAACTATGGTAGTATACTACCCTAGGAGTTAATGGAAGCCCATCTATAGATGCTGAGCCTGGTAAAACATCATACAATAATAGATGGTAGTATACTACCTCAGGAGTTCGAAGACCAGCTGTAGGAACTGAACGGCCTGGTTACACTTATATTACAACAATCATTCCTAATTTTCGGAATGCTTTAGATGTGCCTGACTTAATTACTAGACTGGTATATATGTGACTATATAAATATGTGAGTATATAAGACTTACCCCAGCAGGTACATGGAACCCTCCCAGCTCTATATCATGGGATATAATACGACTGGTGGCAAACGTGATGGGATACAATCTGCAATAACAACAACTTTATAGGTTTTTGTACAGCCTAGTATAGAGGGTAGAGTATGATTGAGTTATGTACATCCTAGTATACAGGGTAGAGCATGGTTGAGTACATACAGGGTAGAGCATGGTTGAGTACATACAGGGTAGAGCATAGTTGCGTACATACAGGTTAGTATCCAGGGTAGAGCATGGTTGAGTACATACAGGGTAGAGCATGGATGAGTAATACAGGGTAGCGCATGGTTGAGTACATACAGGGTAGAGCATAGTTGCGTACATACAGGTTAGTATCCAGGGTAGAGCATGGTTGAGTACATACAGGGTAGAGCATGGTTGAGTACATACAGGGTAGAGCATGGTTGGGTACATCCAGGGTAGAGCATAGTTGAGTACATACAGGGTAGAGTATGGTTGATTACATACAGGTTAGAGCATGGTTGAGTACATACAGGGTAGAGCATAGTTGCGTACATACAGGTTAGTATCCAGGGTAGAGCATGGTTGAGTACATACAGGGTAGAGCATGGTTAATTACATACAGGTTAGAGCATGGTTGAGTACATACAGGTTAGAGCATGGTTGAGTACATACAGGGTAGAGCATGGTTGAGTACATACAGGGTAGCGCATGGTTGAGTACATACAGGTTAGAGCATGGTTGAGTACATACAGGGTAGCGCATGATTGAGTACATACAGGGTAGAGCATGGTTGAGTACATACAGGGTAGCGCATGGTTGAGTACATACAGGGTAGCGCATGGTTGAGTACATACAGGGTAGCGCATGGTTGAGTACATACAGGGTAGCGCATGGTTGAGTACATACAGGGTAGCGCATGGTTGAGTACATACAGGGTAGCGCATGGTTGAGTACATACAGGGTAGCGCATGGTTGAGTACATACAGGGTAGCGCATGGTTGAGTACATACAGGGTAGAGCATGGTTGAGTTCATACAGGTTAGTATACAGGGTAGAGCATGATTGAGCTGTTATGTTGCCGTCCTCTCACTGTCTCCCTTTCCCTCTCTCCTTTCTGCCCCCCCCCATCTCTCTCCCCCTCTCTTTCTCTCTCTCCTCTCTCTTCCTCTCTCTCTCTTCCTTTCCCTTTTTCCTTTATACTCCCTCTCTCTCCTTTCTTTCTCGTCTCTCTCTTCCTTTCCCTCTCTCCTTTCTTCTCATTATCTCTCTCCCCTCTCTTTCTCTCTCTCTCCTCTCTCTCTCCTCGCTCCTCTCCCCTCTCTTCCCTCCCACCTTCAAAACATCACCGCCTCCACATCTCCCCCACCCCTCCCCCACCCATCTCCCCTTCCCCCACCCATCTCCCCCTGCCCCTCTTCCCGCCCCCACCTTCCTCCCACACACAGAGTGAGGGGGGCAGGAGGACAGACGCTAATTATCTGCCACATTAGTGATGAATTCAATTATTGCACTAAATGAAGGCTGGAATTAGATTTTATCAAATCGCAATGATTTATCGAGGTCATTTGCCCAGGAGGAAATCATCATTATCCTTCTTCAATACAATGGTTTCATTCTAATTGGAGTGGGCCTTTCCTCACTTTACCGTGAAGCTATAGCTGTACGTCTTCAGATAGTATTTATGTGGATTCTCATGTAATGTATGCAATTAATTGTTGGGATGTATTGTATGACAAGTTTTTTTTTTTCAAAATGGTTTATTCACAAGATGTGTTTGTGGGATTGTTTTCATCTTCGGGATGCCCAACGGTTTTTGTGGCATGAATGTATTAACAAATATTCAGGACAGTGCATTAAATATATTCATACATTTCGAAGGTCATCTTATAGAGTATATTTAGCTACATTACTAGTAAATGTCCACCCAGAAATTGCATACTTTTTTTCAAAACTAAATATATCAAACATAAACTATAGAAACATTTCTTAGAAATATAGAAACATGTCCTCATGTTTACCATCATTGGAATCGGCTTGATCTCATGTTTTCAAATATGATGAGATCTCAAAATCCATTGTTTTTGCGACTTGTTCCTCATTTCCCTGTAACACATCACACATGTATTTATAAGAAAGGTAATTTCTAGTGATAGATTGTAGTTTGAAATTTTAAGTATGTGTGTATATATCTTTGTATTCATGACATAACCTTTGTATTTGGAACTTGGGTATGTACATTTCCAAGGCCAATGTTTTGGTGATTTGCTGCAGCTATTATATCTTATATGTGCACCCCCCCCTCCTTCTCCCCCCTCTCCTATTTCTTTTTCCCTCTCGCTCTGTCTCTTCCTCTTCCTCCCCTCCCTCTCTCCCACTTTTTTCCTGTCTCTCAATCTCTCCCTCCCCTCTCTTTCCCCTCTCCCTTCCCTCCTATCTTCCCTACCCTGTCCCTCTCCTCTTTTACAATGTCCCTCTTTCATCCTCTCTCCCCTACCCTGTCCCTCTTTCTTCTCTTTCACAATGTTCCACTTTCATCCTCTCACCCAACCCCTCTCCTCTCCTCCCCGCCCCTCTTCTCTCTCTGTTAAGAACTACTCTTCTGATTCAATGGGTCTTGTTCACACTATATTTCTAATTCTCATCCAGATCTATCGGTATCCATTTTTGATTTGTGTTGTATTAAAGGAAAATGAGTCACAAGTCGCAAAATTGCGACTTCTGCGACTTGTGACTCATTTTCTGCGACTTGTGACTCATTTTACTAAAAACCCATCATATCTGTGGTATTGCTCCTTGCACTAAGAGCTCGTGTGGTAGAGACAACTGCTGCAATACTATGTTTTCCACGCCATGTTTGATAGAGAGGTTAAACGTGGAGACAGGAAGATTGAGCAGATTGGAGTAGGTATGAGAGCAGCTCACATGCTATCTACTCATACAACAATTAGTCAGTAAGACTAGTATTGGGTGGGTTAGGACATCAGACTCATGGCAGAACATGTATACACCATTTTGTGATGTGTGTCAGAAAAATGAGTCACGAGTCACATAAAAGCGATTGTGAGATGTCGTCATATTTGAAAAAATGAGATCAAGGTGATTCCAATAATTATAGGACATCTTATCAGTATTTCTAGATCTTAAGTTTGACATTTTATTTTTGAGAAAATAACGTTGCAATATTACTTAGTGGACAATAAGTCAGTAAGACTACCTCTGGGTGGGTTAGGACATCAGACTCATGCCACATGTATGTACCATCTGTACACAATCTGTGCAATAATAAGTGAGGTCACAGAATGAAAGCATTTCCACAGGTCTCTGAAATATTAATGTGGACTTTTATGAAACCCTGCAGCAACCAGAAAATATCCTCCAACAGTTTGGTCAAGTGATTTTTAGATAGTTGAGAGTGCAGCTTTAATTATAGCTTCTATGCCGTGGCTAATACAAGTCCTTTCCACAAAACCCTACCCTTCTCAAAGCACCCACCAATAGCCCCTCAACCCAGTCTCTGCACCACCTACCTGAACGTTTCCTTAAGGACGGCCTTGAGGTAGGGCAGGTGTTGCAGCTTGTCAGAGGTAAGAGCTGCTCGGCCTGGGAGCACCTCACTAATCTGCCGGTGTAAGCTCTCCTGAGCTCCAGGTGTCCGACACAGACACAGCAAAGCCCAAAGGGTGGCGTTAGACGTCTGGAAAATTAACAGTAAATCTCTCAAAATTAACGCGAAATTTGCTAATGATGTTCAATCAAGGTCCATTTACTCTTCCAGAATTTTCCATTGAAGTCATTTTTGATGAGGGGAACTAACACAAAGCCCACTACGTAAGATCAGAGCCCATTGAAATTAACAATAAGTATCTATAGAATTAACGCCAAATTTGCTAATAATGCTATATATAATTCAAAGTCCATTTTATGTTCTATAATTTACCATTAATGACATTTTTTATTATGTCAACTAAACACAAAGCCTACTGCATTGGATTTAGAGGCCACCAAAATTAACAATAAATCCCTAAAAATTAATGCACAATTGGCTAATGATATTTATCAAGGTCCATTTTCTGTTCTAGAATTTCCCGTTGAATACATTTTTGATTATGTAAACCAAACACGAGACCTCCTGCATTGGATTTAGAGCAAAAATAACAATAGATCTCTCAAAAATTAACGCCAAATTTGTTGATAATGTTCATCAAAGTCAATTTTCCGTTCTAGAATTTCCCGTAAAGTCATTTTCTAACCATGTAAACTAGAAAACAAATACTGACGGAATTCCCATCTACAATTATACGTCTGCCAAATTAATAGTAAATATCTAAAAGCAATTAGCGTATAATTTGCTAAAAGTCCATTTTTAGCTCTAGAACTTAGCGACTAAATACAAAGCTCATAACATAACATTAGTGAGGACATTATTGCCCTAAGCTTTCTCTGTAGCGGCTGGACGCTAATATTTCAACCAATCAAATCACTGGTGGGAAAACAAGGCTCTCATTAATGGTGACCTTGGGTAAATACACGAATAGGGGATTGGCATGTGCTACTGCGAATGTCTGTCACAGTGCATCCTGGGATGGATTATGTTGAAATCTGATATACAGATATTTTTATCGAAAATTGCAAGAATGTTGTCACCAATATCATAGCTTGCATAAATGATCTATGAAAACCATATGTATGGTGGGAAAGATGAGGACTTGTGTAATGGAAACATGTATAACACATGGATATTTACGTTAGAGCATTGATAAATATTGCATGCTTAACACGACATGTTTTCTATAAATTATAGACTCTACCATTAGTCCCATAGTTCCATGCGAATCAAGATTCAAAATGGCGGCTATGCAAGTCCGCTATTACGATTGACACAGCAGTCACTGTTAATTGCATTCCATCACATCAGTATTCCCAAGTGAAAGACCTGGGGCGTGTTGCGTTAGCTTAGGAAAAGATATTTTTGGTTAGAATTCCTTCAACTGTAGGAAGGAAAGCATTACTTCCTACATGCAACTGCCAGCTAGTAGGAATAGTCTTTGGATACACATTACCGATTTTGCTAGATCAATATTAATTTTAGTGACTGTTGTATTCTCAGGAATTGGCTGGCATCCAATTGCCAGGCACTGACCGAGAAAAAAACGGTCAGATTTTCAGTGACCGAAAAAAAACCAATATTTGACCGTTTTTTTCGGTGGTAACCAAGATTTGACTGTTTTTTTTCAGTGGCCCTTTAACTTGACCGTTTTTTGTTAGATTGACGGTTTTTCATTAATTCAAATTATAGGGGTTATGAAAATAGGAATTATCAGGTTTTATAGTACTATTATCCCCTGTGACACCCCGGGAAGCTGCAATTCCTGGGGTGTCACAGGCTAGTAGTATACCCCTGATGAAAACCTAAAACAATTTCAATATGACTAACTAGAAAGGAAATGGTAACAAACACTGGAAATCATGTAAAGCAACACTTTATTTACATTCATCACATACTCATTTATTACTTTATTTACAATTGTGTGTGCAATTGTGAGGCATTGGGGAGGACTAGCCTCTCATTGCAGATTATTATCGGGCTTAAAATTGTAGTTGACTGAAGCCTCAAAATGAATCAAAATCAATATGAAACTACCATAATTTATGAACTGAGACATCAAGATTTTCATATTTTAACCAATGCACCTGACGATAGACTTTCCTGACCTGAAGATAGACTTTCCTAGACATCACAACAGGGGTTTGAAATCGGGGCCGTAGACTAGAGATTTCCACTTGCCCACTGGATACACTTTTCTGACCTGACAATTCTGACCTGACGATAGACTTTCCTGACCTGACGATAGACTTTCCTGACCTGACGATTGACTTTCCTGACCTGACGATACACTTTCCTGACCTGACGATACACTTTCCTGACCTGACGATACACTTTCCTGACCTGACGATACACTTTCCTGACCTGACGATACACTTTCCTGACCTGACGATACACTTTCCTGACCTGACGATACACTTTCCTGACCTGACGATACACTTTCCTGACCTGACGATACACTTTCCTGACCTGACGATAGACTTAGATTAGCCTGGATACTGATGAAAACACATTATACAGAACAAAACATGGCCTGCATTTATAAAGTTTTTGGGAACACAGAATTTTTACTTTAAAGTAATTCTTCTGTATTGATATCACATCTCTGGAAGAATCGTGCCACCTTGTTGTGAGTATCAGGGGTCCCTTTCTTCAGCTTACTCTTGTATCCTTTCTTTTGATTGACTTCAATTCACATCCTGAAATGAAAAATAAGTTAATTAATTCATGTAAAATTTATGTAAAATCAGATTTTGAGTGTGACACTTGCATCACCAAACTGTATTAGTCAGTGACATAGTCCTATGAATACTAGTTTCTGACGAATACACAGTAAAATACTTGATTCACCCAGGTATAGTTACACCTTTCAGGGCTCGATGTTTACTTGCCTGGGGCAAGTAAAAAATGGCTCTGGGCAAGTGAAGTTTAATGTTACTTGCCCGAGTGGGCAAGTAGAAATCTCTAGTCTACGGTGCCGATTTCAAACCCCTGTTGTGATGTTTACTTACAATGAAACAGATACATACAGATCAGTGTGATTTCGTTTATAATTCTGCAAATAAATTTGGGTAAGTAAAAAAGGATGTTGGCCAAGTAAATCTGCCACTTGCCAAATATATTGTATTTTTATTCTGATCATGTTCAATCTACAATTACATCCGCCAGAATTGGAATCGCTGCCTCTACCTTAGCAGGTCTACCTGGTGCAACCCAATTAGTTCATTACAAGTTATGAATGCGCCTGAGTGTAGGCCTATAATAAGTGCATTGCAACCCCAAATTGTTAGAAGCAAGTGGTGAGGGGGAGAGGGAGCGAGGAGAGGAGAGGAGAGGAAATATGAGGGGAGAGAGAGAAAGAGGGAGAGAAGGGAGGGGGAGAAGGGGAGAGAGACAGGAATGATCAAGATGCATATATCTCCCTTACTCCCTGGATGTAGGGGTTGTCTCACTTCACTGATGTCACAATGAAGTCTATTTAAGAGGGAAGGTGAAGACACAACAGATGGAGTGAGTAGAGGAAAGGAGAGAGAGAGCATTCAATGTCATATACGACAAATAATTAGTGTGGATGGCAACATTATAGAATGAATATCAATTGTAACTAACCTCTTTTCCACACGCAGAAAGTACAGACCGGCACCCATTGCTGTTTATGGAATTGTTCTTTTTCCAGATTTTCAGCACCAGCTCATTCTTAGGTGTACAGTTGAGACTGAAAAATACAATGTTAAAGGTTTAGATACATGACTGGTTCCATGACTGATATATGATATGTAACACAATAAACAATCACATAAATGAACAAGGAGCAGGGTGGGGAGCAAGGAGAAATGAGACATTTAAGGGAGAGGGATAGATTGAAATATAGGACGTTACAGATGGTTGTGTGGATGACAAAATCAATATAGCACTTTTCCGTTGGTCCAGTGGTATTAGTGGTTAATGATACAGGAGGAGGTACAGGGGTGATACAGGAGGCGGTACAGGGGAACATACAGGAGGAGGTAAAGGGGTGATACAGGAGGAGGTACAGGGGTGGTACAGGGTGATGCAGGAGGAGGTACAGGGGTGATACAGGAGGAGGTACAGGAGAAAGTACAGGAGGTGGTACAGGGAGATCTCCAGGAGGAGGTACAGGGGGACATACAGGAGGAGGTACAGGGGTGATACAGGAGGAGGTACAGGGCGATACTGGAGGACGTACAGGAGTAGGTATGTACAGGGGGATACAGGAAGAAGTACAGGGGGACGTACAGGAGGAGGTACAGGGGGATACAGGAGGAGGTACAGGGGTGATACAGGAGGAGGTTCAGGGGTGATACAGGAGGAGATACAGGGGGACTACAGGGGGATGTAATCGTCACCAATAAACATACCTGTCAATTTCTCTTCATGGGCCCCTGGCGATGAAACTATGGTTACCTTGGCCAGTCTCCAGCTAATCCTATGCATTTGAACCTGCAAACAGTTAGAATTTTAAAAACTTATTATAGTTTAAATATCCAAAACTAGTTGGCCTGAATAATGTTATGTTCCTTTAATTACTATCACGTTACTGAATTATTGAGCTGACATGTCTTATAATTACATCTGCTTTACCTTGTTTGCGGTGGGGTGTGTGAGTGAGGGATGTGGTGTTTGAGTGAGGGGTGGGTGGGTGTGTGAGTGAGGGGTGGGTGTGTGTGTGAGTGAGGGGTGTGTGAGCAAGGGGTGGCTGTATGGGTGAGGGGTGGGGTGTATTAGTGGGGGGTAGGGTGTATGAGCGAGGGGTGGGGTGTCCCCTCAGGTAAGGGAATCAAATACATGACATAGTCAAACTCAAAAATCAACATTCTACAGTCTATATTTATATATGAGTATTATTGTGAACACCAACGTTCATTCTGTATAGTCTGGGTGAATTGTCTCTTTCAGTGGTGGTAGCTTATCGGCTTGGGCCAGGACGGGGACTGGGAGCTGTGCATGTCCACGCCACTGCAAAACAATTTAATCCCTTATTTAAATAATTCATGCTGGCGAGGAGTGGAGACCAAGCAATATTAAAACTAGTTATTTTTTAAAATTCAGACACACAATGAAACAAATCAGTAATATATTTGTAGTAACATTCAGTACAGTAGTACTAAATACAATATATTTCCTTACCAATTCCTGTACAGCTCTTCAACTAACTCCCGGCTCTAGCATTAGGAGTATTATAAGGGTTGGAGACATCCTCATCAACCAATTCCTCCTCTGCAGGTGGCACATTTGCTGAAATGAAAATAATTGCGTAGTAAGACATCTTAATACTGGTAATATCAATACCGTTCAGCACTTGTAAGTACATTCTTCAGTGAAAAGTTGAGACTGAAAAATACAATCTTCAATATTCAAATACATATGTGTGTACATACACTGAACCTGCATATAGATTATCAATTGTAGAATAAAAACAAGATAGAGTCTTTATCTTAAAGCATAATAGAGGATTGAGTTCCATAAATGTAACATATAGGAGACAAGAAAAAGAGCAACGACTAAACAAAGATCATTTGTTTGATTGTATATATAACTTGACTGGTATTTTGTAAATAACTTGAAACTATATAGGAGTAAGTATACAATTACATTAAAACTTAAAACTGAAAATACAGAAGACTTATATCTGAAGAACAGGGCAAATTAAAAGATTGTAAATTCTCACACAAGGTTTTATTGAAAATAAAATCGAAAAGAGGCATTAAGTTGTTAAAAAGAAATCTTAAAGAGATATTGGCCTTACTACTTTACAGTAAGTAGAGTAAACTTGTACACATTTGCAACACTCATTAGGAGTATTCAATCGGTCCAATTAATAGTAATAAAATGAAAATATTTCTTCTGTGTTTTCTAGACCCCTAAAATTTATCTAGACTCCCTGTTTGATCGAAGTAAAGACTAAGCATAATAAATATTGAAGCAACAACAACGTTACCGGGAACAATATTTTGTCCTAAGTTAAAATACCTATTGGGTAGAGTAATGAGAGTAACAATAGAATATCCAACACAAGTGTGAATTGAAAACATGAAAAAAAAACCCCAGATCCTCCACCCCCACCCTCTATGTGCGACAAGGGTAGTACATTGAAATCTAGTAATATAATAGTAGTGAAAGTCCAAAAAGAATATAGGAAATGTACTGGTAGCCTATCTGACTAGAAATGTATCTTGGTGTCTGGATATTTATATTATAGGGAGAAATGGTGAAGGTGTTAGAAGTTAGACTACAACTAAAATACTTCACATGAACTCAGGACATTTCCTATCCTAAAGAGAGAAAGAAGATACCAACTTCATTTAGCTTCTTTTATTGATGAAGTCACCTTGTGCTTCCCATGAAAAGAGCGTGTGCTCCCCGTGAAAAGCTACCGGCCAGTAGTTGTAGTGTACACCCTACCGTATAGGTAGGTGTCTGCGACAGGCGTAGGCCTAGGCAATGTACAGGTCGTTGGGCATTCAAACTACCGGCCAGTGACGATGGGGAGGTCGGGGGAATCAAGCCCAGCTATGTGGGCTACCATATTGGCCTACCATACCTAGTTGACAAGGGTTCATTCTTAAAACAAAATTAGTTATACACCTCTTTCATTTCCCATAGATGAATCTAGGTTTTATAGCCTTACTAGCTCAACTTCTAATGCACTTAGAGAGTCCCAAAAACTTTCGTTAAAAAGCAAATTCCCCGCTCATTGACTCCTTTCGCCGGGACTGTTTATATGAGCGAAAATAGGGGCCGATAGAACACGGCCATTGGCGACGACTAAACATGAACTGAAAAGGGGCCCAACTTATACTTTACCGAAACTAATACTCCAAATTGTGCCTAAAGAAGGTTTAGAACTAGATTCCGAATGTAAGGCATGGACGGAACTCAGTTAGAACCTGTTTTGGCTAGTCCTACACTAGGAAAACGGCCGCAACGACCAAGCAAAATTTCCTGACCCAGCGAATGTGATTTAATGTCCCACATAACTATTTCCCCCCAGGCAGACAAAGTTGTTAGATTCCCAATGATTGATATCATTATTGAAAGCCAAAACTATACTTACCCATATTCCCTGCTGTCCTCAGATGTTTATATAGAATCAGATGTGCTGGCAAAAACATGGCCAGAATCGTTGCATTGCATTTTAAAAATTTGAATGTCCGTCTTGATGTGTTCCCACAAGGTGGCGCCAGTGGTGGTAGATCTCGTTGTAGTTCTATGATAATCATTAATGTGGGCAAATCTTATGTTATAATTTATATAGCCTACCAACATAGGCATGCGCATTGTTGATGTTTTTCACATTTAGTTTCATGGTGCTATGCTATTGATATTAATATCTATATTTTTTACCAAATTCAAGCAGGCCTTAACAATTATAAGGAAGGTCGAAATTACATGAAAAAAATATTGGAGATATTTCACTAGCAACGCGCACGGCTCAGGTCGCGCACGGGCGAACGCTCCCACTGTATAAGCTAGCTCACTGCAAGGAACCCACCCGTTCATAGGAAAATGCTCACATATCAGTGAATTATGCTTCGATTTTCATGCAATAAAATTTTCTGGAATCCTTATATCATGCTGAATCGTTTGCTATCCAGAATAAAACTCTTCTTCTTGATCTAGTTGTATTTATTCATGTTCGAACGTCGGCCGCGCTCTGCGTCGTCAGGTAAGTGCTACCCCATCCCCATACCCCATATTTAAGTCGGATATGGCATGTGAAATTTTCACATGCCATATCCGACTTAAATATTTCCTTTACAGTTCAAGGAATTTTATGTAGGGAAAAAATGGTTTCAAAGACGTGGGTAATATCTTCTGTACGTAATAATTCTGAGTTCTCCATAGGCTCCAAAGTTAAAATAATATTCTATATTGAAAATGTATTAAATATTTTATTTCTTAGGTCTGATCGATTTTAAAGTTTAAATGGATGACAAACTGAGCTATAGGTCTAAACTAGGTCTAATGATGCTGTCTGCTTGATTTCGGTTCAAACGTGGTATTTATTCTGTAATTTGATGTTTTTTCTTCCAAATTCGCTTCACGTCGGCTATATTGAAATAGCCTAGCCTAGCCTAGCCTATAGAGCTTAAAGCAAATTGCTGGAATAGTATGAGGAGGATATGTTTCAAAATGGTTAGATCTTAGCCTATTATAGGTTTGTTTAGCTGGTTGTGAACTCCGATGGCGATGACATTATGTACTCATAAAATTGTTCAGTGAATTCTAATTTCTCCATAGGCTCCAACGTTAAAGTATTTTGTATCTTACTATTTCGAAAATTATTTTTCTACAATTATATTTTTGATAGGCCTATTATGTTTCGGAAACTAGTGAGGACCATGTACAAATGTCCTGGGAACATGTGCGAGCAATCCTGAAGTTATACGATTTATAAATTTGCATGATTTGGAAACTTCGCTAGAATTTCTTCTAAATTATTGTGCAAAAGTAGTTCATTATTATGACCATATATAGAGTAGGTCCGAATTCTCCCAATCGGTTGTCATTTGGTTTTCCAGCCTAGGGTGTTTCAAACCACTGGGATGGTCACACATAGTTATGACCACTTTATTTGAGTTTCCTGGCAAAAATAAGGCCGTGGAAACCCGACTTCCAATGTTCTTATGTCAAAATCATATATAATCATATATCAAAATCATATATAATCATTATATAATCAGGGACATATATATATATGTATATATATAGCGTGACAGAGATGAGACAGAGAACAGGGATAGAAAGGGACAGAGAGCGAGGATAGAGAGATACAAAGAGAGAAGATACAGAGAGCAGGGATAGAGAGAGATGGAGGGCGGGAATAGAGAGGGACAGAGAGCGGGGATAGAGAGGGACAGAAAACAGGGATAGAAAGGGACAGAGAGCGGAGATAGAGAGATACAGAGAGCGGAGATAGAGAGAGAGAGACAGAGAGCGGGGGTAGAGAGGGGACAGAAAAAAACAGTCACTGACTGATATTCCCATCGGCGCTACGGAAAATCAGTCACTGACTGAGATTTCCATGAAGGCATTGAGAAAAACAAGTGATGGCTGTTTTTTACCGAGGTGACTGATAATTATCAGTCGCGCCCATTTGCGGCTGAAAATAATCAGTCAATGCTGGGGAAATATTTATATCTGACTGATAAAACAGCAGCGGGTTTTTCAGTGTATGTTGTGACATGTTGGTAGAGAACCATCGAGTTCCAGGAAAATGATTCATAAGTCGCAAAATTGATGTTTTTCAAAGTGTTTTTTTCACAAGATCTCTTTATTGAAATGTTCTAATTTTGATAGAGTTTAGCACTTGTATTGTAGTCATGAATCTATCTACCAAATTTCAGGACATTGTATTGAATATATTCTTGCGTTTTGAAGGCCTTCGTATAGAGTATATTTAGTTACTTTACTAGAACCCAGAAACATTGTAAACTTTTTATCTCAAAAATAAAAATATCAAACTCAAAATATAGAAATACTTATTAGGTGCACGGTGTTTACTATCATTAGAATCGGCTTGATCTCATCATTTCAATTATGGTGATATCTCAAAATCCATTTTTAGCGACTTGTGACTCATTTGCCTAAAACACGTCACATATGGTTTATACGATGATTTGAAGTCGAATCGGACCAGAGAAAAATGGCCGCTGGTGAGCGATAATGAATGAGGCAACGGATTCTGGTAGGCAAGCATAATAATAGATCTATCAGAACATTGTGAAGTGTTGCACAAGAATGAGTCACATTTCGCAAAAAATAGATTTGAGACACCATCATATTTGAAAAGATGGGATCAAGTGGATTCCACTGATGGTAAACATTAACACATCTTCTATACCTTTTGATGCATGAACAAAATTAGCAATAACTTTTTATGGCCACTCCCTATAATAAAGCAGGTAAATATACTCTTTAGCATGCATGCTACTAGCAACGCTAAGCACCCCAATTATGAAAACATTCTAAGCAAGGATTCGTGCGGAAAATATCAATTCTAAGAATTATAAGAACAGAAACTAAAAATGTACCTTGAAGTTATATATACATATTGAACTGTAATAGAAAATGACCTTTGACCTTGACCTTTGAATATGATCTTTAGCAGTGACAATGAATTCTCTAATTTTATGTATATTATATAACTTAAGTTCCATCAATATTGTGCAACATTATTTTTTTTGAAACAGAATATACATTCACAAAATCAATGAACTCCCTCTGGAAATAAAATAATGATCATAAGATGCATAAAGCCAAACACCCGTGTTGATATAAAATAAAACAATTAAATGAGAAGACAACCTACCGTTTCCACCCCTCCTGTCATCATATCAATGGCGTGCGAATTAACCTCTTCCGGGTTAAGTGACTCCTGGTTCAAAAGGTAGGTCAGCATAGCCTCGTATTCACCTTCCGGTACCCCCTTGGCAGCAGTCTTACGTAGTGCTTCAACTCTCTACATGTAAAGTTAAGAAAGAGCAGAATATATAATATGTAATGTTTTCAGGAAAGTGACAAGTCGCAAAAATGTATATTTCCAAAGGGATTTATTCAGAAGTTCTTTTTGTTGGAATGTTCTAATTTGCTCTTTAAGTCGTACATGTATCAGGTTTCAAGACAGTGTGTTAATAACTGTATCCTTGAGTAACTAAGGTCATTCTATTGAGTATATTTAATTACTTTACTGATATTTGCCCACCCAGAAATATTTCTATGACTTTCTTCAAACAGAAATATATCAAACATGAAATATAGAATCACTTGTTGGATGTCGCCAATGTTTATACTATCACTGGAATCGGCTTGATCTTAT
This sequence comes from Sthenelais limicola, assembly GCA_942159475.1. Classification (NCBI taxonomy): domain Eukaryota; kingdom Metazoa; phylum Annelida; class Polychaeta; order Phyllodocida; family Sigalionidae; genus Sthenelais; species Sthenelais limicola. The sequence continues at coordinate 55,865,170 of OW804096.1, forward strand.
CTTTTCAAATATATTATGATGACATCTCAAAATCCATCTTTTTGCGACTTGTGACTGATTTGTCTATAACACATCACATATGTGATACCTTAGAAAACTACACATTTTACTATACTACAGTTGGTATAGAATGCGCACGATTCACTTATTTAAGAACGTTAGGTTAAGCACCCAAAAAATAAATAATTTTGTTCGACGGTAACTACAAAGGAGAGTCGATGATAGTATGCTTCTCAGAATGTAAATCACATTTCTTGTACTTTATCTCGATGTTAACAATTGTAAATATATTTGTATTATGTGTCAGAGAATAAACCAACAGTTCATGCTCCACGTACTGCCATTTCCTTGTTCTGTATTGAATTCACTCCCTTTGAATTTATTGTATTTAAATATTGGTTACAGAAAAATTAGTCATATGCCGCAAAGTTGATATTCTTCGAAGTGTTTGAATCACAAGATCTCCTTGTAGGAATACTTTTGTCTTTGGAGTGTCTATTGCCGTTAGTCGTATCAGTACATGTAGCAAATCTCAGGACTGTCATATTTAACTACATTACCAGTGATTGATACTCCGGAAATATCAGTAACTATTTGTTCAAACATACACGATATAAAAGTACTTAGATATGCCTAGTCCACTAAGCTGATTCTAAAGCGATTTTGTGCCGTAGAGGACACTTTTACAGTAAATTCCGTGAGAATCGGCTTAGTGGACTTGGCCATATCAGGTTAACATTTCTATTCTTATTCTTATTATTTATCTTTTTTATCACTTTACTCGATTTCATATTCCTTAACTTTGATTTGATTTTGAGTAGTTTTGGACACAAAGAGCCTATAATAATAGTGTAGTTAGACACAGCAGTTGGCGGACGACCATGGTTATTCGGCATTGAATTATTACCCGTGACTCCGTTATCCTCATATGTGCGTAGATATCCATTGATCAGAGTATTCTTTGTACACTGTGCATGCCTGTCTATGTTCAAGTGTCATTTGACGGAAGATTGGCTGTTGGAAGGTCTGTTTGGAAGAACTGTCTGAGACAGAGAACAAGCACCTATTTCCATGTTGAAACCTGTTATCGTTATTTGTATACCAAATGGAAATGAAGTTTCTTATATATATTATATATAAATTCTAAATACAAAAGAGCAACAAAAAACATTGTTAGAATCAGTCTAAACTCACCTTCTAATATGATGGGATCTAAATATCTTAATTTTTTTGCGCCTTGAGACTCATTTCTCTGGGACACACCACATTTATGGTAGTGACAATGTCCTATAAGAGCCCATTAATCGCACGTGTAAACCCATTATATTCACTCAGCGGATAAACAGCGCACAAGAATAGAAATATTTAAAATAAAAATGATTTATGCCCTACTCAGGCTCATCCATCCATAGTTTACACGCCCTACCTTTGACCGTTGACTTGGCAACTAAAATATTACCCCATAAATATACTTCCTTGTTATGGATCTTTGCCATAGAATATGATCGAGATATTAGAGTGTTGACAAATCAAAACATCGAGTGATGTGAGTGAGAGATTACAATGTAATAAAGGGACCATGATATTTGAGTCACTGCCAGAAACTATACATTTTTATGATGAAGAGCACGACACCTCGAAAGCTAGAGAAATGATAAAAACCCCACTAAACCATTCCCTTTAGGAATTATTCCTCACCACCAAAGAAACTAAAACTAAAATCCCCGAGATCCCCACTGTACAGTGACAACCTTCTCCTCGCTATAGATTTTTATAAATTTTAATAACCTTCATTTCCGGTGTTTTATTGAAAAGTCCAGGGGCATCCTAAGGCAGAGAATAAAAAGATTAACAACCTCCATTTCAGGCTTGCTGGTGAACTGATTGTGGTTAGTAATTGCCTTGTACCGTCCAGGGGTTATAACAACCATAGGCAGAAACTAAACATATTAATAACCTCTATATCGGACCTGGTGCACTGTGAGTAGGCTGGTGCACTGTTTGTCTATAGTCACTGCCTTGAACGGCCCAGGGGGTATAACAACCTAAGGCAGAGACTAAAAGGATTAATAGCCTCCATATAACTCCAGAGGTGTGAATGGCAACTATACGCAACTGTAGAAGATACTGAATTTGTGTTTTAGTCTTGTCTTGCAAAATTGATACTTTTCAAATTGTTCCCCACAAGAACCCTTACTCAGAGTCAGCACTGCAGGTCCCATGCATCATACAAAGTCTGACCCTTTTACTGTCTTCAGGCCCTAACGTGACCTCTGAACTTAACATCTGACCTAGTTGTTAGTGTCCAGTGTGAAATGACCTATTTATTGCAAGTTGGTGAATGGAGCTTATTAATGTCATAATGGGTGGTGGAGAGGGAGAATGGCATGAGGCGATGTTATTAGGTAAATTGTCTGTTGAGCAATGGTGAATAGGTTTTGGCTTATATTACATGTCCAGTTCATGTTTGCTGAGAACTATTGCATTACAACAGCTAACACTTTAGTAATGCTCTAACCTTTTTTTTGTATTATTTCATTAAAGGCCATTACAATATTTAAATCCTTATGTAAATCAAATATGAAAATGCCAAAAGGTAAATGCCAGCGTCGTCAGCACTGCTGCAGGCGGGAATTCCAGGATCTAATGCATGAAAAAATAGGGGTAATAATATTTTTTTCACACTTTATCTTGAGAAAGAACATGGTTAGGTGAATACAAAAGCCCCCCAAAACAGGATGTTATCATATAATTTTATCTTTTAGGGAAGACCGAAGTTTTCTACCTTTCACTATGGATGTCAATGGGGGAAAAGCATATATTCTCAGTTTTTACTGAATAACTTTTTTTTTAGTCTATGACCCCCTCCCCCAGTCTTTTTAATTGAGAGTGTAAAATAATATGTCAGCTATGTATATGCAGACTTTAAAGGAAATCGCATGATTCAATCATCTGGAATTCTAAAAAAATGGTTGAAAAAGCTTTTTTCTCATTGACTCCTATAGTGAATGGTAGTAAATTGCAATGGTCCCTGAAATAAAAACTAATTCAATGACCTACAGTTTTTATTGGCTTTTTGGCTTCCCCCAACCATGTTCTTTCTACATCCAAAGTTTAAAAAGAATTCCATGATTCCTTCTTTTTTGATTGAACGCTGGCATTTACCTTTAAACTTCATTGTTTCATCATCGTTTTGTTTTGTTTGTCTCTGTATCAAGGAGAAGAAAACATGTTTTTATTATTTTGTTCTCATCTGTGGACCAGCGAGGGAAAAACCTTTTTGTACTGGCTAGGTGTCTCATGCTTTGTCTACTTGTTATGTTTATAGAACGTTATAAAAAATGTCAGGGCACAAAATCTATTACTATTATCAAATCCTTGATCCAAAATGGTTGTATAAATATGATAAAAGGAAATAAATATATGAGATAACCTCTTCCGATTCAATGCATCTAACTATAATAAGTAATAATAACTGTTCATAGGACATTATAAGATATTTCATGACATCCAGGAATGAATGGTTTATCAAGATTAAAGGACTGCATGTTGACCTGAGTGAGCTGTGCTGTACATAAGAGGTTTGATGTTGGGGGACGTACAAGTAGTCTGAAGCACGTTGAAGCCCACCAATACACAGACTAGAGGAAGCACGTGCTTTGTGCAGTGTGCTGAGGACATCATTAGTGCTTGTTCTCCTCCACTGGTCAACACTGGAGGGCGCCCCAGTCAGCCTACCACAGTCACGTGCTTGTAATTCATACCCTGTATACAGAGGTAGGTTTTGTATGCTTTGTATGCTTTGACAGTATACCTTTCCTACAGTATACCTGTATTACAGTATACCTGTGAGTCTTCTTATACTTTGATTACAGTATACCTGGCCTACAGTATACCTGGTCTACATTATGTACCTGTATTACAGTATGTACCTGTATTACAGTATACCTGTATTACAGTATGCCTGTATTATAGTATACATGGACTATCGTATAGCTCGCCTACAGTATACCTGGATTACAGTGTACTACCTGGATAAAGGAAATAAAGTAATAGGAAGATTGGGCATGGTCTCATACATATATCCTCAAGTACCCATTTAGTATATAATATAGTTCCATAAGCGTATCTGCATTGTGTCTTTACCATGAACAGTCCAGCGGCTAACTAGAGACTAAACAGATTAATAACCTCCATTTCTGGCCTGCTGGTGGATTAATAGGTAGACTAAGCGCAGTTATGTATTTCCGATCGTTCTTCACCGAGTTGGAGGCGGGGGAAACAAGGTAACGTTGACGATGGCCGACGCAGTTTCAATGCTTAGCAGAGGACGTAGCGTCATGGCATGACGTGTAACTATGACAACGCTGGTCTACTTTCAGAAGAACCAATGAAAACGCAGAATGATTAACTGGGTCATCTGTTTCTTTTCTTTTTTTTTTTTTTTAGGGTCATCTGTTTCTTCCCTAGGGACGAATGAAAGATATTTCTTCCCGCTTGCTTGCATATAACAATCCTATACTAAGTTTATGGACACTCTGTTGCAGAGGTGAAATAAATGTTCTATCCCCCTCAGGATTATACACCAGTTGTGCACCAGCAGGCCCACACTGAACAATGAACAAGTTACCCCCCACTATCTGTTCTAAAACTAAGTAAAAGCTTATAAACCCATGCAGCTTAAGAAAATCATAACTACTTGTTAACGTTATTGTTATAGGTATATTTACATTTTCCAGCTACAGTTGACATTTCTTTTATATTAATATCTGTGTTTTTTCATTGTATCTGGCATCCATTGGAAGACTTGAGCAATCAGAAATGCACAACCAATTTAAAAGTCAGTCATTAACATCTACATAAACAGGTCTATATAACATATCTACATAAACAGGTTTACACTTCATAAGGGACACTGTATATCTTGCCTCTTCACCAGTAAGGTCATGACAGGATAGGCTTGAGTAGGTGAGTCAATGGTGAGTAGGTGAGCAGTGCTGAACTGCTCCCACTGCACTAATTGCTCACCTAGGTGGAGGAAGCAGCTCTAGTAATGAGACCAATAGGGGATTTGCATGTGCCACTGTGTAAGTATGTTACAGTACATGCTGGGATAGATTCAGTTCAGGTCTGACATACAAATATTTAGTAACATTTTTATCACAAATTGCAACAACTTTTTTCCATAACAATTGGTTTTAACGTTGATATATGAAAACTGAATGACATTGTATGATCGGAAAGATGGGGACTTTTGGTGCAATGTGGCATGTCTGTTACAGTGCATGATGGGACAGATTCAGTTCAGGTCTGACATACAAATATTTAGCAAGACTTTTTGGAAGAATAATTACAACAATAATTTCCCCAATATCATAGTTTGTATAAATAAAAACCAAATGCATAATGGGAAAGATGGAGGTTTGTGTATGAAACCATATATAATATAACACATGACTTTCAGTCTAGGCTAAAAGTTGAGAAAGTCCCTTCAAACTGAGGGAAAGCCTCTCGCTCCAAACCGCAAAGTGCCATTATAATTCCCTTAGGACCGCAAATTTCATTATACGCCCATTAGGACGCCTAGTCTGGGGCCAGGGAAACCATTAGCGTAGTAGGTTTCCAATCACTGACATACCATTCTCATCTGATCTTAGAAGCTTTGAGCCTAGACTGGCTTTTGACATGCTACGATAAATACAGCTCCCATAATTCCATATGGCAAATTGGTGTTCCATGCGAATCAGATTCAGATGGCGGACAAGCAAATCCCCTTTTGTTCACCTAGGTGAGGGGGCAGGTCAGGTAATGAGACTTTTAACAGTGACTTCCTGGCCTGGCAGCACATTAACAACATGGCAATTTAGCACGTCACTAAACCATTTGGGGATTAATTAGGAGTTTGATTTCTATTCTGTTTCTAATAATAATATGTACATGTCATATAACTAGCATATTTTTAATAAAGGCTATTGTGTAAATTATTTATTTTCCCCCCAAGTAACTGTATTTGAATTTGAATCTCATGGGATTAATTAGGAAGGAAGGAATTGATTCGTAGCATTAATGAGAGTTTTTTAATAGCAATATCTTTTTAATAAGGGATAGATAGTACGTACATTATTCATTTTTATTTATATTACAATTTGTTAGTCGGCAACACGCAGATTTGTGCATTGCACTTTGTCAAGAGTAAATAAACATGTTTTCTGGTGAGTCATGTGTTTTCAGAACAGCCACAAGTTTGTATATTTATATCACCACTAGCCTGTTTAAATAGTGAAATTAACCTTGCTTTGTTGTCCATCCCGACATTGTTTATGCATCTACCTGATTCACTTTTAGAAACTTTTACAACAGAAACAATTTCAGACAATTTTCACAGAAAGTTAAAAAAAATTAACAAATACTTTCGCCTGTCACTTTGGAGAAAATACATGCGGTTTTTTTTTCAAATAAATTGCGATATTTTCCCAACATTTTATTTAAGCAGGGTTGCTACAATGACATTGACCTTATGTAGATGTGTATGTATACATGTATGTGTGCAGTGGACGTCATAACAAGCTAAGCTGTGCTATAGATATCAGCATAATTATATCTGGAATGGTCAGGAATTATGGAGCTCATTTATAATGATATAAGTCAATGTCTGAAAACATCCATGACGGATAGCGCATATTTACACGAGATTGTATTAAATATTATATATAGAGAATGGAACTCGGTGCTATAGTAATTGAATATTTATTGGACGAGATTGCGTGGCAATCGAGTCTAATGAATATTCAATTACTAGTACCGAGTTCCATTCACTATTCATTATATGCCCCTAGCATAGACGCATGTTGATATATAAACCTTTGATATTTATGACCTTCGTCATAAAGTGGCATAAAGTATCTAAAAGCCGATAGAAAACTCAATTTGAATTTCTATTGTACACATGCGATAACATATTTTTATTGCACCCCACTTATCGCACCTCTCAAATGGAATATGCATATAATAAAGGCCCCTAATGAATAACAAAAAAAGAAAGAAAATCTAAATTCCTTGCTATTTCTGGAGGTTAGTGAACCCCAATTCCTTGCTATTTCTGGAGGTTATTGAACCCCAATTGTACATGTAACGTTGGGCTGGCCCACCTTGCCAGAGGCTGGGTGGAGTGCATCACATTTAAATGGGCATTATTATAATTACTTGTGCTTATCATTGCTGAATAGCAATTCCTCATTACAGATAGATAGTAGGCAGACATGCTTGCCCATGACGTACGCTCAGATTGGTCCCGTGTGGGTATAAAGGGAAACATGTGATGTGTCATAGGAAAATAAGTCAAAAGTAGCAAAAAGAGAAATATTCCTATCCCCACAAAAGCACCTTCTCAGAATGTTTTCATTTTTTGAGTGGTTACAGCTGCTAAAAAATGTCTAAAATCCGAAGACTGTGTATTAAAGATATCTATGCATATATCTGAGGTTATCCTAAAGAGTATATTTTACTACATTACTAGTGCTACATTACAAGACATATTGCTAAAAAAAATATAGAAGTACTTATTAGATTCCTAATGATACACATATTGGAATCCGATTAATCGCTTGTTTTCAAATATGATATCTTTTTTTTGCGATTTATAACTTTTGTTTCTGTAACACATCACATATACACTGTTACAATTGAATGTACATGAATTATCATGTACACAAACTGACATGCTTTACATTCCTGCTCAATATTTTGAATAAATATGGGAATGGACATATTCAAGCACAATCCGAATTCCCCCTCCATTTTAAACCTTTATCAAGATTCAAAGTCACTTTAATCTGTGGGTTAATGCTTCACGCTCACTTAACAGCAGCTGAAAAGATTTTCAAACTTTTGTTTTGCTGCAGGGCTTCATAAAAGACACAATTTATATTTCAGAAACCCGTCAAAATGATTTCCTCTAGTGACCTCCCTTATTATTGCTCATGGGTGTTTTTGCTTGGCTGATCCGACTTCAAATTCCTGTATATATGCATAATAACAGCAGCAGAATATTGATCAATTCAGACCTGTAAATCATATTAATAGGAAATCTGGTAAGATTTTGTTCGTTGCTATAGTTGAGAATGCAGCTTTAAAACATCGCAATATAGAGAAACAAATAAGAACTCAATACCCTTTGAATGCCAAATATGGGAAACCACATCGTATCCAACGTAGCCCTATACACACCAGCCCGGGCATCAACCCTTCAAGATTATTTGGGTTTCAAGTGCATTAAAGTTACCCTAAGGCCATTGCTCTGAGTTACGGATGTATGGACCTTAATGCATGCCGATCACATTAAAAGCAAAACATTGCTATTAATCATATCAGCCCATTCTATACAATAAGCTCCTTTTTACAGCACTTGGAATCTACATGCGATAAAGCATAGAAATGTACATGCTCTCACAATGTTAGCATGGTGCCCATTTCCTACCATTAGTGCTTAGATACAGATTATCTTTTTCTCTTTCATTTATCATGGAATGGTTGGAGCGATATTAAGGGCATCTAGTGTTTAAGTGTACTGTGGGCCTGTTTCACTTACATTTAGGTCGTAACGGCCTCTTAAGGCAGGGCTCCACCAGTCCGAATATTATGGAGAATATTTTAGCTACTTTTTAAATGCAACGATATATTTAGTACACTGCCTTGAGATTTGGTCACAATATACCCCAACGATGGGAACACGTATACAAAGAGTTCTTGTGAATAAGTCCCTTTGATAAACATCAATTTTGCGACTTATAACTAATTTTTTTGTTCGCATATTTGATGTGCCACAGGATAATGAGTCAAAAGTCTCAAAAATGATATTTTTCAAAGTGATTTTTTCACAAGGTTTCTTTATTACTATGTTATTATTTTTGGAGGGCATAGCGGACATTGTATTAAATCTATCCTTGTGTTTTGAAAGTCATATTATGGAGTATATTTTAGTTACTTCACTGGTTATTGCCCACACAGAAATATTGCAAACCTTTTTTTTAAATAAATATATATCAATAGATGGAGGGGAGTATCGCTTTATATCGGGGTGGGCCTGAGGAGTATAGATGAGTTCATTGAAAGAACATAATAAACTTGTTGTCGATTTTTATTAAGACTCTAGCTTTCGGGATAACGTTCTTCAGGAGTAGGTCATATATATCAAACATGAATTATAGAAACACTTTTTAGATGTTTTTAATGTTTACCATCATTGGAATCGGCTCGATCTCATCTTTACAAATAAGATGATATCATAAAATCCATTTCTTGCGAATTATGACTCATTTTCCTGTAGCACAGCACATATATATGGTATTTATTGTAAAGAAACTATATTGCACAACCTATCATCCTCTGACGAACTCCATGTGTTATTATATTCGCATTGAGAATGCAATGCAGAATGCAACCACAACGACCGCGGAGGCAAAACACGTCAGTGGAGTTAAGCCTTTAGCACCATAGTAAACGTACAACTATGAGAGAAAGGCAAGAGGTCTTGTAAATCGTATATATTAGATTAGATTAGTTTATGAGGGCTCTAAGAGTGTGTTATGAAAGTGGGTCTGGCGTTCCATAAGAATCTTTGTTTGAATGCATCGGTGTCATTCTATAAATTCAGTTAGATTAAGCTGAACAAATAATAAATATTAGGTATATCCAAGTATGGTTGGTATCGCGTTAATTCACACAATGTGTTTGGTCATATTCAACGGTATTTTGAATCTTTTTTCGGTCTTAAATCGGGGTTATTGGGGCGAAATCGAATTGTACATTCTGATGACTTCACCCATAATTATATGTCAATGCAATGCTAGGAACATAATGGTTTTCGCCCACGACATGCATATGAAATAGAAATAGGCAGCTGATGGTTAAATTTGCTAGACTATAGCCGATGTTGTATACCTACTGATGAGCTTAGCTAGAAACGCCCATTAAATATGACACGGAAGGGACTGGGCTAGGAGTACTTAATAGGGGATTTGCATGCCCGCCGTATTGAATCTCGATTTGGGTGGAATTATGGGAATTGTTTGTCAGTGAAAAAGCTATAGAAAACGTGTTATTTTCAGCATGGGATATTTAACAATGATCTCATGTAAATAGCCAAGTCTAAAAAAAGAGTTCATCTTTCCCATCATGCACTATGATATTGGTGAAAAGATCCTCGCATTTTTCGATAAACATGTTGCTACATATTGTTGAACTGAATCCATACCAGCATGCAATGTGATAGACATGCATAGTGAGACATGCGAATCTCCTATTTCTTCAGGGCAGGCCTATTATATTGACTAAACTATCACTAAGTCATTTGGAATGAATTATACATTTTTTTAAAATCTACCCAACCTACTTCTCTAGTAATTGTCCATCCAGAAACATCAGTAACTATCTTTAAAAATACAAAAATATAAATATAAACTTCTATGTCAGATTTGAACTGAATCTACCCCAACATGCACTTAAATAGACATGTGCAGTGAGACATGCAAACCCCCTATTGTAGCATAATTATATGCAAATTTGTGCATGTACGGGCTCCAGATAGCCTTGGGTAATCATAGTCGAGATGATGGAATCAAATCGGAATCACAGTGTTCACCCAAGGTACTGTTCATAATTAACCGCTGTGGGAGGTGGGGGGGGGGGGGGGGGGGGAGGACGGTGAAGGGGGAATTTGCGAAAAATTGTTGTGCAAAATTGTATCACCGCCCTTAAAGTCTTGCGAAAAAATTTCTTGCCTCCCCCTTGAAAGTTTGTGCAACATTTCATGACCCCCCCCCCCCACATCATTGTAGTCCTGATTCTGTGCAAAAAAAAGATGGCCTCCACTTTTAGAGTCTGCACAGAAAATAGGTGACCCCTTTCAGAGTCTGCAAAAAAGATGCCCCTCTTCAGAGTCTACCCCCCGCTCCCCCCCAAAAAAAAGGTGCTCCCCGGAAAATTCTCTCCTCCTCCTCCTCCAGTGGTTAAAAATGAACAGTCCCTAAAGACCATAATTTACATCAGGAAGCAATTACTTACATTAATAAAATCTTTATATTGCTCCTAATACAGGCAGGAAATTTGCCTTTGTAATACCTCTGCCTTGAAGGCAGTCTAAAATTGCTCAATTGTATGGTTTACATTGTGTACGTTGAAATAACATATTTATAATTGATAATAAGTGTGGGCGAGCAGGCCTATAATTGGGATGTTTTGCTCATCTGGAGAATGTACCAGGATGGCTATTATTAGTTTTTCCATTTTATATGTCCATGCTGTATGGGGGATGCATAGACAGGATTTTTGGATTCCATGAAGGTTGCAATTTTCGCCTCGTGCAGTCCCAGTCTTACTTTGCGACCTTTTTTTTGAGAAACCATTTTTTCTAGCGTTCTTGCATACTTCTTTGCTGATGTTATGTATGCTCTATATGACTGGGTTGAAAGAGAGGGAGAGAGCGGGGCTTGGGGTAGTGGGGAGATAGAGAGGAGGAAGAGTGAGAGATGAAAATAGAGAGAGAAGGATGTTATTGTATCATCGTCCCCTTCAATAGAATTCTTTATGAATTATCTAATATCCTTTCAATGAACTTGAGGATAGTACATGAAAATTATATGATGTTTTCACTAAATAAGAATTTTTTAAAAGTAACATAATTATGTCGTGGTATAATAGCCATTGCTTGCATAAAGCAAGGCCGTTACTACCAACCCATCACTGCAACCACTGCAACAACTGCCCAACATCAAAGAGATGAGTTATTAGCAAACTTTGACCCCGCGTGACCTTGGCCTCAGGTATAGAGGTCATACACAGGAGGATACCATGTGCAGATGACAGATCTACTGGTAGCATAATAGGACAATAAAGTCTTCTCTTACACTACATTATGCTCAGATACCCTCTGATATCAGTGATATCAGTTGTCGATATATCGCATTACTACATACCACATGCTACTCAAATGTCTACCTGGGATACCATGTGTGATGTGTTCAGGAAAATGGGTCACGAGTCACATAATTGATATTTTTCTAAGTGTTTTATTCAAAAGATGTCTTTTGGGGAATGTTTTAACTGTTGGGGTGCATAACGCTGTTTGTAGCATAACTTTATATATTCACCAAATTTAAAGACAGTGTATTAAGACAGGGTATTAAATATATCAATGAATTTCTAAGCCCAGTATATTTAGCTACTTGTAATTAGCCACCCAGATATATCATATTCTTTTTTCTTAAAGATAAATACATAAAGTCGATTCCAATGATTAATAGTAAAAACTAGGACGACCTCTAGACCGGTATATACATGAAAAAATGAAGTTTGGGATATCTTATATGGGCAATCACCAGTGAAGCACTTATATGTATACTTTTTAGGATGACATGGATATATTTCATACGCAGTCTTCGAATTTGGTACATGTAATGATGCCACAAGCAACCGTAACCACCCAGAAGTTGAGAACATTATGAACAAGGGTTCTTGTGAATAAATCACGTTGAAAAATATCATTTTTGCGACCTGTGCCTCATTTTCCTGAAAAACATCACAGATAAACCTCACATTGCTCGTGCCAGGTCCCTACATAAAACCCTACTCGGATAATGTGATCATCTTGCAATATTAATGACAAGAAGAAGGAGTCCTGGAAATAGAGTGTTTGTCTTTCTTTACGACGTCACTTTGGATATTCTTTAAAACAATTAGCTGAGAAATCCCTGATTAAGTGGTGGTCAATCTGTCAAAATCCATTCATTTCTTTCACCTAATCCTCCACCTCCTCCCTCTCTTCCTCCTGCCTCCTCTCCACTGGCAAGAAAACATTAAACTGATGAGCCTCTTGCATTTATTTTGTCAATTGTTTGGATTGTTTCTCTTTTAAGTTTAAATTACCCAACTCTGTTTCCGTTGCAGTTGTGATGTGTTACAGGAAAATGAGTCACAAGTCGCAAAAAATGGATTTTGAAATATCACATGAAAAGATGAGATTCCAATGATAGTAAACATTAGGACATATACTACGTATCTATCTAAGTTTGATATTTTTATGTTTGCAATATTTTTGCTGGAAAAAAACGTTACTAGTACAGTAGCTAAATAAAAGCTATAAGATGACTTTAGAAATGCATCGATATATTTAATACACTGTCCTGAAATTTGGTACATGTATATCTATGCTACGGAAAGCAGTAAGCACCCTTAAAATGAAAACGAGCCCAGAAAGACATCTTGTGAATAAAACACTTTGAAAAATAACAATTTTGTGGCTTTATGACTCGTTTTTCTGCAACCCATCACATTTATCTGACACATGATAAATAAACAAATGACTTTACCCTGTCAACGAACTTCTGTCCCACCCTGAGCACCTCATCCATGTGTTTCTGGAAGCGCCGCCAGGTGGGGGTGGGGTAGAGTTTGTAGAGGGGCAGGTTGTACATGAGGGGTTGCATGAGACTGAAGAAGCCGATCAGGTGGTACAGGTATAGCTTGGTGTCCGGGTCCGGGGGCTCGGCCAGGCACCCTATCCTGTCCTCAAACAGCACCATACCAATGGCTGAAACATGAATGAATTATATAAGATAATATATTTTTATTTCCATAACACAAATACAATATCATATAATGCAGCATAGTACGGTGATGTAGGAAGTGTGTGTGTGTGTGGGGGGGGGGCAGAGCATGGTTTCCTTCCATTTTGCTTTGTATCAATTTTTGAAATGCTGAGAAATGAACCAAAGATTCCACTTGATGTAGTATGCCCTCACTCAGTAATATAAAGTTTCTCCTATTCTGCCATTACTATGACTTCTATGTTCTTCTCATTGTCTTTCCTTAAGTCAGTACCAGTTTATTGAAATATAAAAACGTACATCACATGAAATCAAATTGCGTAATCCTGATTGTTAAATGTATTGGCTGAGTAAGTAATAGTAATAAAATGAAAAAATTAAATCAATCACGAAATAGAACAGATAATGCAAAGTAGAAATCACCACCAAAATCACCTCCATTCCCAGTTAGGTAAAGTTACATTTTCTCATCCAAACACAGAAGTTAGTTCTCCAATTAAATGTTAACTCTTCTGACGCAAAAACAAGGGGACGCGCTTGGCATGATAAATTGACTTTGACAGAACCATTTCAGAAAAGTCTTTTCCACTGGTTTCCTCTTCAATAATGTCTTCCTCTCGGATTATTTAAGGAGTCATGTAACTCTTGACGTGTCATGAGAGTCAGGGAGATCAATTCTCCAAGCCTTTTCATATGTGATGTGTCATTGGAAAATGATTTACATATCGCAAAATTGATATTTTCCAAAGTGATTTATTCACAAGATCTCTTTGTTGGAAGGTTTTCATTTTTGGGGTGTCCAGGAAGTATAATTATGGTACGAGAAGCATGCAGTTTGTGACTTAATGCCAGTGCATAGGAAGAAGATAACTTGATGGATGGTTTATTTTTGAAGATTATGAATTGTCATGATGAGTAGATAATGAGTGAGTTTGTTTTGATGGCTGCTGATACCTTGGTCGCATCTACATTATGTTGTATGAAAATTAGGTATCAGAATAATATACTCCGTTCTTCTCTCTACAAAGGACTTGACCTCTGCATGATGGTAGTGCTGTATTTTTCTACTGGATTACACAATATTTGGCAGCAGAGCCCTTGGTATTAATGTGTTCTAAGTTGTACCAATTCAGACCACACACAGAACGGGAAAGAAACTCTCTCATCAAATCGCGGCGCATTGGAACAAACTGCCCCCTATTGTTAGGAATAAAAATATTCTAGCCTTTAATCTATTTCTGAAAAAAGATATTCTCTCAACGATATTCTCTCAACGATTTGTTAATAATGTATAATATCCCATAAATTACTCGCCACACTGGTCCCTCACTGGTCCCACTTTTTCCTCCGTTCCCTCCAAGCACTATCCCGAAGATGTACCAAATACGTTTATCAAAACTAACACCAGAGAAACTAACTAACTAATTTGTTAACTTAAACAAGCAGAAGGAAAAATGTTGAAAAGATGATGCTGTGACATCACTGTACTGCTCTATAAGAATTTGAAAAAAAGAAGAAAATGTGAAGACGAATGACAGATACTAGTAAAATGTGGTGAAAGATGACGCAAGGTGTGACACCAACCCTTATACAACTGCAAATGAGCCTTATATTTCTAAAAGCCCGCCGAAGTATCTGTTAGTCCTTTGTCTTTGTCTCCTGTCTTCTCATTGGTCTGAGTACAGTGATCCCCTGGTAACATGTTCACTTACATGCTTTGTTAGGTAGCCTCTCACTCTATGGGAAGCTAAATGTGTGCTTCTGTAAGGCTACTTATATACCTGGGTTTGGGTTGTGAGCTAAGCTTTGAACATTTATTTATTTGTTTGCTCATACAACAGGAGCAGGAGAGAAATACATACTAATGTAACTCCATCCCAAACAAAAGAATTTGAATCAGTTACTAGTAAAGTAGCTGAATATACTCCATAGGATGATTTAAATTTAGTTGTATTAGATAATACTATGGAGTATATTTAGCTAGTTTCTAAACGCAATGATATATTTAGAACACTGTCTTAAGATTTGGTAAATGTATGTATCCATTTCAAAGCACTATATATATTCCAAAGATGAGAACACTTCTACAAAGAGTTCTTGTGAATAAGTCCTTTTGACAAACATCATTTTGCGACTTATGACTCATTTTTCTGTTCGCATATAGTTTAGCCTAAATTGAAGCTGAGGGACATAATACAAATCACTGCACACATACACATCTCATCTCTGTGCTTTTGAAGCTTCCCAGGTTCGTAGGGAATACTATTTTTTCAACTTTGTTATTGATTACTCTCTGCCCTTTCACATTTCTCCCATTCTTCTGAGCTCGACTGTTCCGAAGAAAAAAAACCTAAAGTTCCTCTTTTTTCTTTCCATTTCCCAGGAGGGAAATCTTCTTCCATCAATGTCCTTGGAGACTGTTTAAGGGCAACATACAAGACGTGATACGACGTCTCATACGTTCAGACGTATGGATGACGTCATTATGACGTCATTATGCGCTAAGGAAGTGACAGAGGGAAGCTTAATGCTGTATAGTAGCGACTGGATTGCCTTTTGGTGTATCCACAGGGGAGATACTTTTTTGTTTCACTCTGATTTTCTACAGTTCTCAGTCCTGAAGCATGTCAGAGACATTAAGGGACAATATATTTTGTTTCTAAACGATCACATTTTAATTTGTTTTGTTTGTGTCTGGAGGTTAATACCAAATCACCCATCAGGTATTTGACACGACCCGGGTGTAGGTATTTTATTTATTTTGTTTTTCTCTTTTCTCTTTATTTTTTAACTTAATTTCAACAAAATAATACTGGCAGGACTTTTGCCATTTCATATGACATTTTGACATTCTCATATGACAAATTCGAGCTTTACAAAACCCACTATTTTGTCTAAAAAAATAAACAAATAAATGTACATCCTTTTTGTCAGCAAAAATTACAACATACATTATTTCTGTTTATAGAAATTCATCAGAGCAGGCCTATTCGTGGCATCAAGCTATAGAAGTCTACTATTTGTCCCTATCCACAAACTGGATTTGCGTCTATAGTTTGAACAAAATATTATGCCTCTTGTGGTTCTCGATGTCATGTTTGTGTCATATTAGAACTCTTTGTTAAAGACAAAACTAAAGAATTCAAAGTCTCATGAGCCACATCAGTGACAGAATTCTGTTTTCATTGATGTGACTCAAGAGACGTTTTGGTGTATGCGATTTTTTGAATTTGAAAGTTTTTACATTGTGTATATTCAGTCCATATTTTAGTTACATGATGGATTGCAAATGTGTGCCTCTTCAGAAGGTTTTTATTATTCGGCCCAAGCAACCCAGATTCATTTGTACATATATAATGCAATCCAGTTTTGAAAAAAAATTGCTAACTTTTGTAAATAAATTCATTGTAGGTTTTACTTGTATTAACTTGATTTCATTTTAGTGGAATTCTAAATAAGATAAATAGAGAATTAAAGTACTAAATATTATTTCCCAGTGAAGGTCAATTTGCCGCTGCCCAGTCCATATTATTTCAAGGCTTTTTGTTTTGCGTTTTTTACCAGGACTTGTTCACCTAATGGCAGTCTTCCTGGTTTCAACCCTGTACATGCCACTCATTACAGTGGGCCAACAGACTGCTGCAGATCGCTCGGCCACCCCACATCACAAGTTAACCAATAAGGTTTTAAAATAATTGATTAAAGCACCTTTTAAGTTCTAGTCAGTGGTAGAGGTAATAGCGAGCCTAAGTGTCATGGCAGCAGTGAGTGAATTGACATAATTGAGGTGCGCAATTGTACCGATGTGTTGACTGGAAATAAACAATACCCATAGACTTAGCATCGTAGGCGTTAAATATTCACTCTATACATCGCCCATTAAAGTTTCAAAGGTCTCCTATAGATGTATATATAACTAGGGGTTAGAACTCATAAAACTCTTTGAATGAACTGTTAATAACCTCCATTTCGGGCCTGCTGGTGCAATGTTTGGTGTATAATTCTTTGGCTTCGCCTCAGGATTATAACCAAGTGCCAGCAGCCCCTCAATGTTGGTTATCAAACCTTTAATATCAACAACGTGTCAACAAACTCGTGCAGTCATGTCCCTCAATAACCCACTGCCATGGGCTACTTACCCTCCCAATGCAGAATGCATAAATGCTGGTGTTATCACTTACATTCAAGAGCCCATCTGAAGAACTGGAGTTCCACATTTCTCACTGTACCATCCGGTTGTCTCAGGTTGTGCAAGTGTTGCACAAAGTCATCTGCAACCAGGTTCATTGCATCGCAGTAGCCGTGCACCTCCTTAGGCCGCAACATCTTCTTACTGAGGACACTACGGTGCCGGTGCCACTCCTCTCCTTGACTGTGAACAGGGAGTAATTGACAGCAGTTAAATAAGAGTGTAGACCCCTTATACAGTTGTTAGTGAATAAATGAATGAATGAATGAAAGATTATTTATATATGAAATTCAGGAAAATGAGTCACAAGTCACAAAAAGTGTTTTTCTCACAATATCTCCGTATTGAAATGTTCTGATTTTGAAGGGTTTATCACTTTTAGTCATATGAACCGATGTACCAATCAGGACATTGTATTAAATATATCCTTGCGTTTCAAAGATCTTTGTATGGAGTTTAATATTGCTTTTTTTTCAAAATAAAAATATCAAACTTAAAATATAGAAATACTTATTAGATGTGCTACTGTTTACTATCATTGCATTAGTCCTTAATTCATTATTTTCTCAGATATATATTATACGTAGAACCCAAGTACAGTATAAAGAGGCCTATACTACCCTTTGATGATCTGAATACCAATTAACTCCCTTTCAATTTGTGTATGTGAGTACCCTGAGTAGTACTCTATTTAACGCAAGTGGTGATCTTTGCGCAATCAATTTTGAACGCAAAACTGAATAAGCAAAAGTCTTCATGACCTAAGTTTAAAGCCCAAACTTCATAAGATATCATGTATATATTTTCTAGGCGGGGTAATCATATCCAACAATCTCACATATGTATTTTATGTAATTCTCATCTATTAAAGAAATGGGGAGCTATTTTACATGGAATTAATTATAGCAGACAACTTGTATGGATGCCGCCATTGCTATAAGTCACATGACTGGGAGTGACATCACATACCCTTATACCCACAACATAAACAATAGCCCGCAGTGCCTGAATAGACACACTCCTATTTTTCCTCAATTGATTTGAGCCATATTCATATGTAAATGAATGATGCTCTATATAAAAAGGTTAGGCTGGGAAAATATCTGCCATTGACAAATGCAGGGAAAGGTGTTAAAGCTACTGAGGGTTAGGGTGAGGCAGGGGAGAGGAGTGAATGTGTCAAAACATTGCCGCCGTCGCCGCCATTACTAGCATTAGTGGCGTTCACTTTCGGCGCAGTAGGGAGGTTTAGTTTCACTTAAACCGTGGGGTCTAATGGGTGAATAAGGTGTATTTATGATCTGTTTATAATAGTATGAATATCCAAATCTTCTCATTGATAATACATCATATAATTATGTATATACCAATGCTTCAAAATAAGCAGCTGTAAGTTCAATGCTTGTTTATATATATGCCCCGAGTAGGGTGACCAGTCACACCTAGTAGTTCAGTGACGTCACCAATAAACGTAAATTACCACCAGTGGCGCTGTTGGTCACCAATATGTCTGCCTCCTTGTAAGAGAGAAAGTGACTGTCTTTTCTTATATTTTGGGTGGTAAATAATGATGTCGATCATATATAATGTTGCACAAATACTCTGAAGACGATAATGTTTCTGCTATTTGCAAAAAAAAATTATAGTTTCCTAAATAGTGTTTGGGCTTTAAAGCTTATTCTTTTATTGTTTCAGTCAATTTCAGTGTCTGCATTTAATGACAAGACACTAAAAAGGAATGCAGGCAGGCAATAGAAGACCTACCATCATACAGGTCTTCAATTATATTCAATTATATCTCTCAGTACTAAAACTATATTGTGAGCTAAATCGAGGTACAGGGCAATGACCCCATTTATTGTGAGCATAATCGCGAGAAAGGGCAATGACCCCATTTGTCAATTGTTATAGGTGGATTGCATGTCCTCCATCTTGAATCTTGATTCTAATGAAATTATGGGAGTTGCATGTCAGTGTCATAGAAATATATGTATGTTCAGCATCGAATATCTATCGATGCTCCAATGTCAATATCTATGTGTTATACATGTTTCCATAACATAAGCCTCCGTCTTTCCCATCATTCATTTGGTCTTTATAGATCAGTAATACAAGCTTTGCTATTGGTAAAAAACATTCTTTCAAATTTGATAAAGAAATGTTGCTAAATATTTGTATGTCAGACCTGAACTGAATGTATCCCAGCATACACTGTAATAGATATATGCGTAGTGCAAATCCCCTATTGATTATGTTTTGGTTTCTAATTTGATATTGACCTTGGTAGTGGGTTGGTCTATAACGTACCAAGTTCACAAATGAGAAATCAACTATAGATCTGCGGGGAAAGTGTACTTAAGATGATAAAGTCAAAAGGGAGTTAATTGGTCTTCAGATCATCAAAGAGTAGTGGAGACCTCTTTATACTGTACTTGGGTTCTACATATATCTGGGGGAATCTTCTTATCTACTTCTTATCTACTCCTATAATAACATCTAATTACAGGCCCCTGCATCAGTTCTCTTACCTCCCTGTAGAGACTCCGTGTATGGGTGAAGATCAGGAGAAATGATGGATTGTGGTTCGATTAAATAAAGCTCATATTTGTTAACCACTTCTTTCTGTGATTAAGTTGAAAAGAGTGACATGTTTAACTGTTTTATGAGCTTTAATGAATGGAGTGAAATATTGTGGTTATTGTAACTAAAATATCTATGAAAGATTCTTCTGACAGTGTTCTAATAGGGGAGTTGCATGTCTCACTGCGCATGTCTACTGCAGTGCATGCTGGGATTGTTGAAATCTGACTAACAAATACTTGGTAACATTTTTATCGAAAATTGCAAGAATGTTTCCAACAATATAGATGATATATGAAAACCAAAATTCACAATGGCGGCTATGCAACTCCCTATTGTTATGGGGTGATAATATAGAGAAATTATATATTTATGCTGATGCTTTTATTAAGCTCCCTGTCTATTGAGCCTCCTGTCTACTTGATTGCAATATATATAGTTGCTAATAAATAGCAGAGATATACTTTGCACTGAAAGATTTCAATCAAATAAAGTTGATATTAAATTGTATTGAATTTGATACATTCAGTCTATATACGCCCAGTCGGCGACAAACCCATGTTGAATGAAAGCTTTAAAAAATGATTGGTGACTGAGTCTTTGATGTCACCCACTAGAAATACCGCTTAGTGGACAATGGGACCAAAACTTAGGCGTGGAGATTAGCATACATAAGTGTATATATGTCAGTTATTGGAGCAAGAGTGAGCGATAATAAGGATGTATTTTTGGTGAACACCAAAATATAATATTGCAATTTGTGAAAACCTCCAGCAAGTTACCGGTTGCATAGACCTCAGAAGTTAATTTGGTAGTTTTTATACGACATACAATTTTTACCTATTCTTTTATTCTATATCTATATATTATACTCTCTAAAATAACAAAAATGAAGCCTTGGGCCAAAAATGTCATTTTAAAAATGTGTTTTTTAAAAACTGAACGGAACTTACAGCTCCACTGAATAATAATAGTAAAAAGATCAGGTTTGGTCGATTGAGTTTGAGATTTCTAGGAACAACGGGACAAAAACACTAAAACATTTCATATTTTGATTGATATTAGATGAGAATGCTTTAAATTGCCTCCAGTACCTGCACCTAGACACGATATGTAAAGTCCCTACTTCATCAACCTGAACTTTGTGTACTTAAACTTGGGGTCTGATTCCACTCATTTTTTCTGTAAACCAATATTTGAACCTGGCGCACCTAAACTAGATAAAATTGCACACCGAGTTTTTCTTTGAACATTGCGGAGGACTTGATGTACTGAACTTAATCCCTGAGTGTAATTACTTGCTTCCTCGTTTTTTTATTTCTTTAAGCTGGCAGGTTGCGATAGGGCATTTTCATAGACGAAATTATCAGGCAGAGAGGAAGAGAAAGAGCGGGCATAGAGGGGAGATAGAGAGGAAATAGAGGTGATGGACGGGTAGCGAGAAAGGGAGGGAAAGAGAGCAAGTTGGAGAGAGGGAGAGGAGAGAGAGGGACAGAGAGGGACAGAGAGGGAGAGAGAGGGACAGTGAGGGAGAGAGAGGGACACTGAGGGAAAGAAAGAGAGGGAAAAAGAGAGGGAGACAGTGGGAGAGATAGAGGGAGATAGAGGGAGAAAGAGGGAAAGAGAGGTAGACAGAAGGAGAGAGAGGGAGAGAGAGGGAGTGAGAAGGAGAGAGAGGGAGACAGAGGGAGAGAAGGAGAGAGAGGGAGAGTGGGAGAGAGAGAAAGGGAGAAAGAGGCAGGGAGGGGGAAGAGGGAGATAGAGAGAGGGAAAGAGAGGAAGGCAGAGGGAGAGGGAGAGGGAGAGGTAAAGGGAGAGAGATTGGATACACTATTGTATCTGACGTCTGACTATATATATATATGTAGGGAAAAAAGAAATCGGTAGAAAAAAGTATAGAAATTGATGAATAATGAATAAAGACAGATAATAAATACTCACGAACTGACGGTACCCAAGCTAAGGTTCCTGGTTCTCCGGTAGTGTGCTAGTGGCTCCATCTCGATGCGGTGAGGGAACCTGCCGTCCACCCTCATTACTTTAGAATACTCTATAGGGTCCGACACCACCACAGCTGTCCTGTTAGCGATCTTCTCCTTGTACACTGGGCCAAACTCCTCCGCTCTATTCTGCATGGCCTGGTACAATAATATGTGACATGTGTAAAAAAATGGGATCAGGCGCTGATTTCAACGATATTAACCTCTAGCACATCTAATAAGTAAATAAATTATAAAATATTATATATTCAGTATTGTACATTCAAACATTAATTGAATAAATGAGTACCGTACATGTGTACGAGATTGTACGACTATCACTGGGGTGAAAATCTAAACTCAGGTTTTATATCAGCATTTTTTGTATTTGACACAGTGATCAGTTTACATTTATTTATTTATTTCCGGTTCATGTAGAAGATTGCGTTTCCAAGGGAAACGGAGATTGATGTCAGTTAAATGTAAAGTTCGAGAGGGAGGGATAGTAGGAGGGAGAGGAAGTGGAGACAGAAAACATGAAATCCCTATCCCATATATGACTGGTCATTCCATGTGATTCTGTTGGTCCCTTTAACACCTTTGCATATGAGGCATCTTATTTCGCAACTTGCCACTTTAATTCACACATGGTCTACCCTTTAATTCACACCTAAACGCCATCCCCTCCCCCTCCCAGCCATTACCAGCATGATTCTGATCCCATCTGCTGATCAGAATCAACAGATTCTTCACACTGATATCCAGGATGGGAGGAGCCAAGATGCTATCAATGATTGACAGATCTCACCCCAATCCATTTAGATTGATGATAACATCAATCTAACAACAAGATAACACAGTCCTATAGTTGGAACAAAAAGGAACAAGTCGAAAAAGTTAAAGCAGATTATAAGACCACGAATATAAAAAACGCATTAAAAACCACGAATATAAAAAGGAAAACTCTGAGGGACAATCTGAGGGATTTATAGCGAGACGTTCAAAAAACAAAATGGCGACGGGAAGTAGTGGGGGATAGATAGAAATCTACTTTGAACAAGAAAGTATACTAAACTCCAAATCAAAAAACAGGAGAAAAATCATGAAAAAAATAAAACAAAAAAACATCTGGGCACAACCCAGGGGACACACATCTTTAGCCAGAGGTTCAGAATCCTAGATGGCCATCGGAAGTGGGAGATAGGGATTTACCTTGAACATTCTCTCAAAGCGGAAGCCGTCCTTCTTGAGGTAGTCCCAGAGGGTACCTATGATCATGTGACCCTTGGGACCAGGCATGGCATCAAACGGTCTGAGAACAGCAGCAGCTGCTTGGCTGTCCAGCGGACATCTTGTGGAACTCTCCTGCAATGAAGGGAACAAGTTAGTCGTGTCATTTAAAGCTTCATCACTGGCTAATTTCATCCTAAACAATGAAATCGTTGAAATGAAATTTTAAGACTGTGTAGAATAAAGTTTTATTATACGTGCATCCCTCTTGAGAAGTGCAATAAGTGGGGTGCAATAAAAATATTCATATAGTACGCATACTATATAAACTACTTTGTCACCAAGTCGGTTACTTTTTTCAGATTTACATATAATACATTTGTCCCCATATAATGAATATAGAATGGAACTCGCCTGCAATAATCGAAAATTTATTGGACTTTATTAGTCTGCATAAGCACGATGCCATAGGTATCATGTTTATGGAAACTAATAAAGTCCAATAAATTTTCGATTATTGCCAGCTCGTTCCATTCTCTCTATTTATATCCAACCATAACCTAAGATAAATGACCATGTCAAATGCCTTTATACTATAATGTATTATACTTTATATATTGCTGTATATATTGCTACATACTGCTATACATCTTGCTTTATATCTAGCTCTATTCTACTCTTATTTTGCTATTTTTCTACTTGTATATTTACTTCTTTCTTTTACTCCATGAGTAAGTCTTAAGTGAGTGGCAGAGTGGCTAGATCCATATATATAAATATCACTATAGACGATACACTAACACTCCATAAGCAAACTTATCTGAGTGGCAAAGTGACATCGATTTCAACACCTATTCGACCTCAACTGTAAGAGTTGTATGTCATATGAAGTAGATGATGTCAAAAAGAACACAATTCAAACGTCATGTCAAACGTCATGTCAAACCTCATTTCAAACGTCATGTTAAACTTCCCGTCCAACCTCATGTCCAACCTCATGTTAAACCTCCCGTCAAACCTCATGTTAAACCACATGTCAAACCTCACATCAAACCTTACTTCAAACCTCGTGTCAAACCTCATCTCAAACCACATGTCAACCTTCATGTCAAACCTCTTTTTAACCTATTTTCTATTGAGATACAATTAATCATCAATTAAAATTACAAATACATGGGAAGACCAACTAAAACATCAAGCTCTCGTGGTGCATCGATTACAATTAATTTTAGTATAAATTAAAAAGTCTTGTCTTCCTGTTGGAAGCTTTATCATTCAAATATATAGGATATGCTGTAAAAAAGTAGCTTCACCTATTGGAAAAATGGTGATTGGAAAATGATTATCTCAATATCAAAATGCGAGTAAATGGTAGTGATAACTTAACATTAACATTGTCTTGCACAATCACCGTGCACACGGAGTACATCAGTTCTCAAAGAGTGCTCATAAAGTATCATAGCTGGGCCTTTCACGTAGGAGGCATATTTGTCCTTCCTACAGGTGAAGGAATTCCCTCAAAAATCCTTTCCTTAGCTCATACAACAGGTCCCAGTTGCTGCAGTAACTCAGTAACTTATGATTCAACAACCTACCAAAGGTACATTTCTACTTGGCCTGCCCCACATCCAACAACAATAGCCCTAGGGCTTGATAGCAATAATAACAGAAAAGCACTGAATAAATATGCTTTATTTATACTATAGGATTGCCATCAAAGGCATATAATAATGCATTGCAGTCTGCATTGTTTATGTGGGAAATGAATTGATATTTGAAACAACAGTGTGTGCCCGTCTCCACATTACTCTTCCTATCAGACCGAGGGTGGGGAGAGGGTAGCGAGTGCTAGGAAGAAAGTTGTGGTGTTAAAACTTGCATAAATAAAAACTTGCATACAGTTACTTGTTATCATGTGAAGTCTTTTTATTGTTCAGTCTGTTTTATTTGTTAAGGACATCGGTGTATCAAATTCATTGGTTCACCTGATCTATTTTTGATATAGAGTCGAGGCACGTAGTTGATATATGAAGATTCAATTCTCATTGCAGTGACTAAGGGCATATATATAAAATATGGATATGGGGGAAGTCGTCAGAAAATGTACACTAGGCCTTCAGCAATCATCACAAATAGCCTAATATGAAGATAACATTATAACTCAACATAACCAAAAGGTACTTTTTCAATCAACGCAATGCCATATTTTGTCAGATATACTCATAAATTCTTTTTCAACCTAATTTTAGCAGAATTTACTAAATGTGTAGAGCTACCAATTGTACAGTTCTTCTGAAGCCAAGTTTGAATGGAGGTGTTATACAAGCAAGAGATGCTCTGCCTTTTATTGATAACATTTTGCCAAAGATCTGTTCGAGATTTGGTTTAAATCCATGCCATCAAGTGCTGTAACAGACATGGACAGAGGGACACACAAGTCCCCTTTTATCTGTATCGTCATCTATTAACCTGGTGTCTACTCTAGGTTTCGAAAGCAACCCTATCTCAACTACAAAACAGTATGTGGAACCTTTTTGTGAATTACGTCGCATTTTTTATGTATGAAAAATAAATAGTGAGATGAAACATTTTGCTTGATATACGATACGTCTTTCCCGCCATGTTTTGCTGAACCTCTTTCTTCCTTTTAATGTACGTTTATATATATCAGAGATACGGACACATTTACGTTTACGTATATATATTTGACTTGCTGAACCTCCCGAGTTCTGAAACGGTACCATAATTATCCAAATAATGATTTTACTATTGTAACACCTTTATGTGGGTCCTGTTGCAAACAGTTAAATAAGTGAAGGTCATGGCGAACACCCTTCTGATGAACAAAGCATGAGAATGTATGATGAATGATTCCGTTCTCTTATGTTCGCCCCTCCTTCTCAAGCTGTACGGATGGGAGAAAACAGTAGCAAACAGGTACGAACATCACGGTTGTTTGTAATGAAAAATTACAACTTTTTGATTTTTATTATAAACATATGTAACTAAACAAGTTGTGAACAGGGTAGAGAATGTTTGCTACCAGTTCGCTACCACCTTCTCTACTATTGCGAGGCTATAAGCGATTGTACTCGCATGGTCACTTGCAATGTCATTTGCTCCCATCCACAACCTAAATTGGAGGACCACTATTATTTACATGTCAGTCAAGTATCAAGACATTGGGCATGGCATTCCCTCTATAGCTATTATACCTATCCATAGAATAGAGCCACCCAGGTGTCTGCTTTATTAACGAATAAATTCCATAATTATCACCACCGTACAGTAAATAATTCATTCTCCTCCCACCAGGGGGCAGCCCATCATAATGGAGGTCATTTATACGTTTGCGGACGTCAGCCCTGGACGTCGGATACCATGGAAACAATACGTTTTATGAGGACGCTTCATAAAAAAGTCATCGTAATGCGCATCTGTATTGGGGCGACATCTGTTGCCGGTTCTCGTCTAGACCTGCTTAGTCTATCTCTGCGCTCGGCAATAGAGGCAATGAAGGGCCTTGTCAATATAAGTAGTGGGCAATACAGCTATATTCTCATTCTGGGCTTATATTGCGCTTTTATGCCACGATATAGGTGTGCATATCCACAAAAAGAGGGCCAGATTAGCCCATGGCATAGGCATGGGTAGATTTCACTAGCGCAGTATGCTTTTTGATTGCACTCAGTTTTAATTGGGTCAATGTTTTACCAAAGAAAACTAATAGAAACAGGAAAACAAGACTCCCAAACCAGGAAGCCCTTAAAACGTACATTTCTCTCGTGTAAAACAACTATTGGTTTTCAGTTCTGGAAGGTCGTTTTCTAGAAAAATAAATTTAAAACAAAGTTACAATTCCCCATACCTCATTTTCAACTATATAAAGAGGAAACACACTTAGGCCTATTTTTATTGGCCTTACTTATAGGTTCTTGCCATATTCGTGCGGAACAGTTCAAACATCCTATAAGCTGACAGAAGAAGCACTTGAAAACCTCCCCATCGCCCTCTCCCCCCTCCCCCTCCCCCCACCCCTCCTCCATCTTTTAAATCTCGAAAGCATACCTCCGTCATTGATGATCCTGTTGACATGGAAACATGCAAATCGGTTGTGGCATTGGCGGATGGTGATTGGCTGGTAAGGGCCAGTCGTTGCAGCAACAGGCGCCCCGTTGTGGCAGGTCGGAGAAGTAGAGACATGTTGCCTGCACATCAGAAAAAGAAAGTCATCCAATTTACTGTCGGAGATTTAAGCGGGCGGCTACAATGCCATGTGCGTGATACGCTACAGTAGCTGTCTGTTATCGTGACTTGTCGGGAAACATGAATATTATGTGACGTTTTATACATGATGTGTATACATACACTCATTGCCTTTTCCTGTCTATAGTGATGTGTTTCAGGAAAATGAGCCACAAGTCGCAAAATGGATATTTTTCAAAGTGGTTTATTCACAAGAACCCTTGCTGACAATTAGTTTATTTTGGGGTGTTTAGAGATGTGAGTAGTATGAATGATGCGGGGACCAAATATCGAGGCATATCTATGCGTATCAGAGATTATCCTATGCAGTATATTTAATAAATTTTGTAACGGGATTGTCCATCAAGAAATGTTGCAAACATTTTTTTATGCATAATACATAGAGAAGTACTTGTTAGATGTCCCAATCTTTACCATCATAAGAATCTGCTTGATCTCATTTTCTTCAAATATGTTATCCCCAAATTCATTTTTTGCTATAAGTTTGTGACTCATTTTCCTTCAACACATCACATATGAAGAGTTTCTCCTCCCCTCTTCTCCACTCTTTGTACACGCACTCACATGTACACATGTAATGTACATATTTATACATATGTGATCTGTCACAGAAAACTGAGTCTTAAGTGGCAAAACTGATATTTTTTTAAATGTTTGTTTCCACAAGATCTATTTGTAGTTCTAAATGTTTTCATTTTTTTAGGTGTGTAGCGGTTTTGACGATATAAATGCATGTACTAAATTTCAGGGTTGTGTATTAAACATATCCTTGCGTTTCTTCTATAAGGTCATCCTAAAGAATATACTCGGCGACCTTAGTAATAATTATAATAGTCCATCCAGAAACTTTCTGAGAAATGACAAAAATAGAAGTACTTATTATGTTTCCTGAAGGTTAACATCGTGAGAATTCACTTATTAAATTATGATGGAATCTTGAAATCCATTTTATTGCCACTTATGGTTAAATTCTTCTGTGTTACATCACATGAACAGAGAACCAATAAAAGTTGCTGGTTTCTTGAATATACAGGGAGGATAAAAGATAGAGTAACTTAGGTTGAAATGGTAGAATCTGAGCATTTGCTACTACGTTGATTCAATTGTTCAGATATGGTGAACCTAATGTATGTTTGTGATTTGGATAAGTGATAATAATTTCCTGGCAATGATATTTGATACAAGGACTGTGTTCTTTTGGAATAGTAGTATAGACAAATGTATAATATGTTCAGGCTATTTATAAGTAGTATATGGAATCGGACAATTTCTAAAGGCAACTTGGACAAAAGGAGGATTTGCTGACGGATTTATATTTTCTAATTGAACATAATGTATATGCATTCGTACTCAGTGTTTCTCGTGCCTTGTGATTGTAAGTTCAATTAATAGGTGAAGTCTTAGATGTCTTTCCTCCAGACAACAACCTACCTGCGTTGCATATGCCATGGTGAATTGAGTCTTTTAATAATCAGAAATCGGGACGTTTTTTGGGGGGTTGCATGTGCCACCGCGCATGTTACCGTGCATCATGGGATGGATTCGGATAAAATCTGACATAGAAATTTTTGGTAACATTTTTATCGAGAATTGCAAGAATGTTTTCACCAATATTATAGCTTTTATGAATGATTTATAAAAACCAAATGTATGATAGGAAAGATGGAGGCTTGTGTCATGGAGACATTTATAACACACGGATGTTGACATTAGAACATTGACAAATAGTCCATGCTGAACATGGCATATTTTCATATTTTCAATAGATTTTGTACTGTAGGCCTACCATTAGTCGCATAAGTCCATGCGAATCAAGATTCAAAATTCAAAATGGCGGTTATGCAAATCCCCTATTGAAAATTAAACAAACTTTAGTGCTCATTGCTCAGCTTTTGTTGTGCCTTATCTGATACGATTCTAATTGCATATTAATAAATTAGGATTGACCGAATATTCCAATATGTGATGTGTTACAGGAAATATATCACAAAAGAAGTGGATTCGAACGATGTTAATATTTAGGAAATCTAAAAACTATTTCTAAATTTACGTTTGATTTTGTTTATGTTTGAAAATAAAGTTTGAATATTTCTGGTTGGATAGTAAATGTTAAGGCCTAACAAAGAGGTGATAATTAATAACTAATATAAATGTAATGAAGTTATGCAATGTTACGTAACATAAAGTAGCTACAAATACTCTCTCTATAATGTGACTTTAGAGACGCAAGGATATTTAATACACATTATTGACATTTGTATCCATACGCTTTAAACACTTAAAAAAATATCAATTTTGCGACACATTTTTGTGAAGCACATCACATTTTTGTCTTCATGCGTTCAGGCTGTTCCATAAATTATTCAAATCAGACAGGATTTTCACAACAGAATCTTTAGGAAACTTACCTCAATTTCCTGGCCTGTTCCAACTTCAATTTTGGCCTTTGAATGAAAGAATTAGTCCAATAAACTTGAGAAATTTGACTCCTCGTTTTCAGCTTCGTCCAATAACTCCTTTGCAAATGGCTCATGTATAGTCCACTGTCCCCTTGTTAATGTCTTACCCTTTAGGAATCGATTCTCTCTCTCTCTCTTTCTCTCTCTTGTATGAAAGTTATTCTAAAGGACATGATTAAATCTACAGGACCTCCCCCCACCCAAACACCACCCACAGCTTCGTCCCCTACCCCACCCTATGATGCAAAAACTAAATCCTATGGATAATAGAAGATTAGACGCGTTTCCTTGGTTACTCATGGTCCCCCGCGTGGTCATGTGATAGCCACGTGACCCCACACCTGTGAGGTGCATGCTGGGAATTGCAATAGGTTAGATTGAAAAGTGGAAGTGAGAGGTCGGGATGTGGATATAGGCTGGGGAGAGCCTGATTAGGCTATGTCGGTTGGGGGTTCCTGCCAATACAAAACAGTACCCGGTACGATAGGGCGGTTATATTGGATACATTTGTGATGTGCTACAGAAAGATGAGTCATAAGTCGCAGAAAATGATATTTTTCAAATAATTTCCCACAAGAACTGTTCGCTTAGAATGTTTTTCATTTTCAGTGTGTTTTGCGCTGTAGGTAGCATACATACATGCGCCAAATTTCAATACTGTGTATTGAATATATCTATGCATGTCTGAGGTCATCCTAAGGTGTATAGATCTATATAACTACTTTACTAGTGATTGACCCTCAAGAAATAATTTTTTCATGTATAGAATAATACAAAAGTACTTATTGGATGTTCTAATGCTTACCATCATTAGAATTTACTTGATCTGATTTTTTCAAATATGATGACATTGCCAAATCGATTTTTGGCGACTTTTGCGAGTGTAGTTTGCATTTGACAGTGGGTATTCCCTGCTAATTTCACTAAAAAGATATTGAATAAGATGTTTTTGTGCATTATTGTCCAACTAAACAGACCGCATCTGATGTGAATAAAAGCGCTTCTATAGGGGATTTACATGTCTCTCTGCGCATGTCTTTTACAGTGCTTGCTGGGATTGAATCAGTTTAAATCTGACCATACAAATATTTATCAACATTTTTATCGAAAAATGCAAGGGTCTATTCACCAATGTCATAACCAGTGTGAATGATCTATAAAAATCAAAAGGATGTTGGGAAAGATGAAGTTTTGTTCCATAAAAACATGTAACACACATGGTTATTTTCATCAGATCACTGTTTCCAAAATTCCATGCTGAATGTAACATGTTTTCTATAGCTTTTACATTGACATACAACTCCGATAGTTCCATGCGATTCAGGATTCAAGATGGCGGCTATGGAAACCCCCTATTGGGGGAAGGGCGTGTGTGTTGGGAGTGGGAGGGGAGCAATTGGGGGTGTGACTGAAATGTCATGCATCAATTACGCAATACATGTTCTATTCATTTTCCGTACTAAAGGATGGGGGAAAGGGAGCGGCACTGGGTCATGTCTTCAACCTTTTACTTTGGCCTAATACGTAAAGTTGCCTTGCCTGGAAATCCCAAGACTGTATAATATATCTCTGCGTTTCTCAGGTCATCATAAGACTCACTTTCCTGTGACACATCATATTATATGGATAAAAAACATAATTAGAAATACAAAATATAGATTCGGCAAATTCGTTTCCAAGGATTGAATATAAATAATATAAAGGATTTTCGCTTTGATGAAAATTTAAATTGTCTCCAAACCTCCGAGTTAGTGATATTTCTTGATAGTCTCTCAAATATAGGGTAACCCCAGATATGCATAGATATATTCCATACACTGTAAAATTCGGTACATGTATTCATGCTACTTGAAACGGCTAGCACCCCAAGAATAAAAACATTCTGAGCAAGGGTTCTTGTGTATAAATCACTTTGAAAAATATCAATGTTGTGACTTGTGACTCACTTTCCTCTAATACATCGCATGTAATTGTTATGGACCGATGTATAATGTTGTATGATACATGCATGAGTGCTACAGGAGTGATCCATCAAGGTGAAGTGGTTGTAATGCTGATTACTCTACTCCCGGGGAAGCCACCTAAAGATGTACAATCCTCTCAAATAAGAGATTTGAAACACAAATAATGTTCAAATATAGTTCAACATAAAGGAACATATTTTTTTAAACAACGCAATACGAAATAATGTAGGATATCCGTAGTATATATCATTTTCCAACATATTTTACCAGAATTTTCTAAATGTGGTGTGTTACAGAAAAATGAGTCACAAGTCGCAAAATAAATATTTTTCTAAGGGATTTATTCACAAGATCTGTTTATCAGAATGGTCTCAATTGGGGATATCTAGCGCGTTGCTAAAGTAATTTGTCCACCTAGACACATTGTAAACTTTTCTAAAAAAAATCAAAAAAAATCAAACATTCCTAAATGTTAAGCCCGTTGGAATCTACTTAATCTGTTGAAATATGATGGTACCTTAGAAGTCATTAAATAAGACTTATGATTAATTTTTCTGTGACTCAACACAAATGTGATTTGTTACAGGTATAATCACACGTAGCAAAATTGACATTTGCAAAGTGTTTTTTCCCCACTAGAACCCTTGCTCAGAATGTTTTCATTCTCGGGGGTGCTTAGCGCTGCTAGTAGCATGAATACTAATATGGAATGTAACTCTAGCAGTGTCTAGGAGGCTGTATACAATGCCCACCAGTTTTTACCGACCTGAGGATCTCTTGAGAGGCCGCTAGGCCTCAAGAGAGAGATCCTCAGGTCGGTAAAAACGAGTGGGCATCGTATACAGCCTCCTAGACACTACTCGAGTTACATTCTATTTTTATATCATGATCTAATGTTTGGAAAAGAAGTCAGAAACAAATTCTTTATTTACCTAGTTCGTACAACGATCCGCCATATTGAGTGACAACTCTTGAAGCATATGACGTACGAATGGGTGTGACGTCATGTGCAGCGCAACGTCGCAGCTCATTTTTTACTAGGGGGAGTCATGGAAAAACAATGCCCGTGTGTTGAGGTGTAAATTACGCAATCCACCTTTTGTGAAGGAGGTGTTTAGAGATGAGATGTGTTTAATGAATACATATAGATCATTTAAGTATTATTTCACCATATAATATTAAAAGATTTACTGTTGGATCAGATCAAATTTCACCTGGTTCTCCCCTAGCTAGTACAGTCCATCAGGCATTGACCAATAGGAAGCCTCTAAATGAATACCCTAAATTCACGCGTGGTGCATCTACGACGATATACGATGGTCGGATTTCTCTCTGTTCCAGGGTGTACAACCCCCGATCATGATATAAAAGTACCAAATTTAAAGATTATTCTATTCACAAAATGTGTAGAGTTGCTGGTTGTACACATACTGAAGTCTCTCCCCTTCTGTCCAACACACAGCCTCCTGTACTACTCCCTACTCATCCCTACTCCATCATACCTAATCCCTCATCCACACTACTATGATTATTCACTGCATGCAGTTTATGAAATATAGCTGAGGTGGAGCAGTGACAGAAAAATGAGTCACAAGTCGGAGAAAATGGATTTTGTATGGTTGAAAATAATGTTGGTGATATTTTCTTGATGGTCACTTACTATGTTGACTGACTGGTTCGGTCTTAATGTCATTCTAGGTTGGAAGCTTCCATTGATAAAAATGTTGCTATTTTTTATGGTAATAATTTGAGATAGGCTTGTTCATCATTCATGAGAGCAGGGGGTATTTAATTCAGCGACAACATGATTTTGTAACCGGGGAAAACATTCTCAGAATGGGCTGTTCAATATACTCAGAATAAATTTATAAACAATAATCTAATCTAGATTCATTTATCCAAAATAATTGAATAATAATAGGAGCAAATACAGGTAAATAAAATCCCACACCACCATTGTGTCGTATTCAAACATTGATATTGGGTGAATCTTAGTTATGTATAGGTGTTAACATTCCTATGACATACCGTTCCATAGAAATGAGAGGAAATCGTACAATATAAGATACATCATATGGTATATGATGTAGGCTATCATATTAATTTGTCTTACAATATGTAATTATACGATAGGATAAATTCTTAAATAGTTTTTCCCAACGTTTTTATTCAGGTAAATCAACAGATATATGCTCACAAATTCATTGTGATTTTCGTTGTGTCCTGAAAAATAATATATTAGGCCTGGTTATTGTTATAAGATTCATTCAATTTGGGGGAGTGTGGTGAGGGTGGTTGGTTTGATGATAATTATAGGTGTTTGATTATGTTAGTTTCATAACAACCAATATCATATAGTGAAACTGAAAGTCTGTGAAGGAATGTTAATTGAAATGAATGTATAGCCTATCCATATTACTTTATGAATTAAATAATCTATTAACAAAATTTCTTGTAAATAGTCAATTCTACCGTTGGGGACAGTTTTAGATAATGTGCAATATCTTTTGATACGATTCTTTTACAATAGTTTGAACAATAACTAATGGCTTCTGTGGCTAAAATGAAGCAGCGGGCGCCAACATTATATTCATCTGCGATAAATATTTCGACAATCATGGACCCTAAACCCCAATTGTTACCCACCTCTCTCGAAAACAAATCAATTATGTATGAAATAAACGTCCATATATCTAATCTAATGTTAGTTCTCACTTATAGTATTGTAGTTCCACTAATTCTAGTCTCATTTTTGTCTTTAAAGAGGATTGGTCAGGGTGAATTGAATATGTTAGGCGACTTCACCCATGCAATATTTATGTGGATTTTCTTCCTTTTGCGAACTACCGGTATTTTGCGGTATTTTGAAGGTTCGCCATAGAATGAAACGACTCCATACCGCCTGCATGACCGGTATTGGTATAGGTGCAAAAACGCTAGACCGTGAAGGGACTCGAACCCTCAATCTTCTGATTCGAAGTCAGACGCCTTATCCATTAGGCCACACGGTCTCGATAAATGCCAAGAATCAAATTTATTGATTAATATAAGTATTCTGCTTATGTTTTAAAATACATTGTTGTAGGTAAATGTTGTCGTTCAACATATCTATACTGGGATGATTTTAAGCTGGAGAAAATGTAAGGGATATTTCCGGATGGTCAATCACTAATAAAGTAGTCAAATACTCCTTAGAATAACCTCAGATATGCATTGATATATATTCGATACAGTCTTGGGCTTTGGTACATGTTTTGATGCTATTAGAAGCGCCAAGCATTGCAGAAATGAGCACATTCCAGCGAAGAGATCTTGGGAATAAACACTTTGGAAAATATAATTTTTGCGACTTATGAATATGACCACCAAACGGTATCTGTCTATCTTATAAACGTAACGAAGAGCAATGCTCAGGGTTAGGCTACCCGACAATTTACTCTTAAATTGTCAACTTAACGTTAACCGAAAAAATTGAAAATGTTATCTACTATAAACTATAGGCTACCCGGTAGTAAATAAAGTCAATCATGGGTATAGATATCCTACGCAAAACTCACTCATTCTGATGTATATGATATATATGTATTTTTTATTCTTCATCATTGTAAACAATAATTAATCAATCGGCGAGAAATTGAGTGAAACCTGTCAGCTCAAAGCTGTTCTTCCCAGGTACCCTAGGCATATTTTTAAAAAATCGTATTTGCTTGTAGCTTAATTCTAACAATTACTAGTAAAATATAGTCTAAAATACATGAATAGTTAACTATATGTTTGAAAAAATATTTCTTCGACCTTTGAAGATATCTGGCTGTGTAACATATCTCCAGTTTAAGAATTATCAGGCATCTTATACTGGATAAAAAAACCTTTTTAAAGTGAATCTTTACTGTCCTATACTAGATGGTTTAACAAGCTAAACATCATTGATTAATTAATAATGTTAATTTGTGTATACATGTTCTGATTGATTTATACATAACAGTATAAGATATATGATAATTATCATTTTCATGGCTTTCTGGAAGATATGTATATTTAAATGAGAAATAAAAAAATCCGAATACCCGACATGGTTCACTGGCCTATCGTTGGTCAGATCCTGCAAAACACATCTTCCCAGACGGGGAATCGAACCCCGGCCGCGGCGGTGAGAGCGCCGAATCCTAACCACTAGACCACCTGGGAATGTTGCATAGTTAGGAAATAATGTGTTGAGCCAGCACTCTCAGTTAATGTCAGTCAAAAACTAAAGATTATATATGTTTTCTTCCATTGTTATCCAACCATTTAAAAGTCTTTTGACCAAAACCTTAAAAAAGCTCAATCGTCTATTATTCTGTACAGTAATTATTACACTTATTGAAGTGCATTTTTCCACAAACAATTTTTTTTATCTATCCTGGTACATACCATCCATTGAAAATTAATTTTTATATCTGTGTGACTGATCTTCCACTTCTAGACATTGTCACTCTCAATTCTTATCTATTATTGCATATGCTGACATGTGAACTGTATGTTTGTTGAACATGCATATTATCGGTCCGAGTTAACTTGT
This sequence comes from Sthenelais limicola, assembly GCA_942159475.1. Lineage (NCBI taxonomy): Eukaryota > Metazoa > Annelida > Polychaeta > Phyllodocida > Sigalionidae > Sthenelais > Sthenelais limicola. Next base: position 55,901,999 of record OW804096.1, read on the forward strand.
TTGACTCTAATCAGAGTATTTTCCCACATTTGATAGTTCTTACCCGTGAACATTTTCATTTACTTTTCCTCTTACCCAAAACAATAACCTTTCAATAAATCTAACTCTTTTTCTTTAAAACCCAGTTATACAAGTTGTATTGTAGGATATATCTATAGAAGGGTATGAGAAGGGATATCATTTTCCCCCTTTTTCATTTCTCACTTTTCAAATTATGTCAAAATGCAAAATTGACAATCTTATGTGATGTGTCACAGAGAAAGGAATCATAATTCTAAAAAATGGAAACAATCACATTTGGAGAAAAATTGTTTATGTTTGTCAAATATTTGCAATATTTCTGGGTGAACAATCTCTAGTAAAGTAGCTAAACATACTCTACAGGATGAGCTTAGAAATGTATCGGTATATTTAGTGCACTGTCTTGGAATTTGGTACATGCATTTATACGACTTATTTTTAAGGCGATAGATACCCCAACAATGAGAACATTTTTTTAAAAACAGATTTTCTTTCGTGACATATTTCGATGTTAGGGACAATTCTTTTTTTGCGACATATGACTCTTTTTCGGTAACACAAGACATATAGGAAAAGCATTTCTATATTTTATGTTTGACTTTATCATATTTTTTAAAAGAATGTTTGCAATATCTCTAGGTTGACGATGACTAGTAAAGTATCGTAAACATACTCCTTGGGATGGTCTTAGGCATTATTCTTTTGTTCAAAGTATATCCCCAGTCAAGAAATACAATTTGCAGAATTAGTTTGAGCTGCAAACCCAATGGGAAACACATGTCCTCTTTATGTTTTCCTGCGTTCTGATTGGTTGAAAAGCAGGAGTTGAAAGCACACAAACAATAGAAGCACGACCAGCTTCTGCAATTTGCTTTACGGTGATTTTTTTGCATTATAAGAACTATTAAGGCTAACTATTTAAGATTTCTCAACGTCATGTTTCTTATGGTTTAAATGGCAGTTACGATGTTCAGTCCTTTACCCACTCCTGCACAGCAGCCGAGACAACCATCTCATTTAAAACGCTTAATTGGAAAGCCCCGGATGTGTCCAATGAACCACGTGACCAAGCGTCTATTGACTGAGGGGAGTCCAATTTCTATAATCTACTCTACCTCTTACCCGATACAACCTTAATTAATTGTTTTTTACTTCTAATAGATATTGCGGGACCTCGCCACTGGGGGGCAGTGCCGACCGGAAATGAAGACCGGAAGTGCAGAGTTGCGCATTGTAAGTATAGGTGGCGCTGGTGGAAGGTGGCGCTGTGGGGAGCTAGCGGTGATTTGGAAAACTAAACAATTGGATTGTGGTAAGGTGTACCTTGAATATAATAGAACATTAATAGGGGGGGTTTACATGCCGCCATCTTGAATCTGGTTTAGCATTGGATTATGGGAGTTGTATGGCAGTGTAAAATCTATAGAAAACATTATTTTTTAATTGTATTATTCTCTATGGTATAGAGGGGAAAACCAATTATAGAAAACATGTTATGTTCAGCATGGAATATTTAACAGTGATCTCATGTAAATAATCATGTGATTTTTATTGGTGATAGATGAAGATAAAATGTTGCTAAAATGCTCTGTAAGACATGCAATTCCACTATTGGATATGAATATTGAAAAGAAAAGTTAAGATGTAATAATAACAACCTGTAACCTTCTGGCATTCTCATAATAATAGAAGGAGACTTGTGGTATCATAACGATCAAATCAAAATCAAACTCGTCATTGATACGCTTGAACAAACATATCAGGCTGAAATTGCTAAAAAAAAATGTACAATTGGTCTTCACCAAATAAGCCCAAATTTAAGACAAAATGAGATTCGAAATTAAACTAAACATTCTCGTTGTCGTTTGACTAAATATTAAATTCGTCAATGAAGTGGTTTGCTGATAATGCAACTTTAAATAACTTTGTTATAACCTTGAGCTTAGCGCATCACGGAGGCAAACTATGAGGCATCAATCATCGTTCCATATTGAGGGAACACAGGACACATTGTAAAGGGTATCTTCTTAATCTTGTAAAACACAGCAAGGTAGGCATATTCAGCCTTCTCTATCATCATCAAAACGTCATCTGTTTCAATGATGAGTCTATTCTGATTCAATCCATAACAATAGTTTTCTGTATTCCTGTACAAAAAGATAAACATAAAAGAGACAGTGTTCTACTTGTTCAGTGTCATTTCGCTATATGTGATGTGTTACAGCAAAATGAGGCCCAAGTCGCAAAATTCTTATTTCTCAAAGTGTTTTATTCACAAGATGTATCAGTTTAAATGTTTTCATTTTTGGGGTGCTTAACGCCTTTTGTAGCCTAAATGCATGTACCAAATTTCAAGACAGTGTATTTGAGGAGGAGAATAAACAACACAGACAAGCGTTCAATATTATTACTCTGATTTTAATGAAGCACAAGGCGAGATGTTGGTATATTTACACAGACATGTATAAAGGTGTTTGAAGTTGGTATATGCATGATGACATTGGTAATGGTATAACATGGACACACAGTAAATACACAGTTATGGGACACAGGTCCATCTGGTGTTAAACAGTAGCTGTATAGTGGTTTCAATACAAGTAATATATGGAAGGTGTTTTGAGTTCTTTCATGGCACTATATATATTCAATATACAGTATGTTACGACTTCTGACTCATTGTCCTGTGACACATCCCAAATATAGTTATTCCATCAGGGAAAAGGTATCTATCTGGTTAGACAGATTACTTCTAATGAATCTGAACCACGACTAGTCAAGAGCTCCTTTCACATAAAGTTTCCCCTCCAACTTCAACTTCCAAACTCCTTCTTTCAATGAAAACTTTAAACATTTGCCCATAAATATCTTCCCCAATAACTGACTTATCACCTTTACAAACCACCTTTCGCCTTAAGATTGCTTTCCTAAGCGAAAATGAGAATTTATAAAATGATGAATACTTGAGAGGGGAGGTAGAGGAGCGAAAGTTGGCGAAATGGTAATAAAAATATTGCTAGGGATGGGAATAGAGAGATGGTAACCATTGGTAACCATTGATGGGTTGTTATCTCCATGGTTACAGCTCTGGACCCTGGAGGAGGAAGTCTATTAGGCTGGAGAGGTGAGAGTTGGTGGTTAGTCCTACGAGACTTCCCTATTATCGCCTATGATCAGTACCAAGAGCTGCTTCTGGTACAGATGGTTATGATATAACTGGGAATGAATTTGTGTCCACAGTCTATGCCCAAAGAGAGAGTTCCTTCAAACGGAGGGAAAGCCTCTCGCCTCAAACTGCAAAGTGCCATTATGATTAGGAACCCGCTGGAAGACCTGAAATTAACTTTCAGATGCGGGTCTCCTTTTTGTACAACTCTTTTGTAAGAATGAAAAATACATTTAAACAATCTAACTAAGAGATCTTGTGACAAAAATCATTTAAAAAAACATTTTTGCGACTTGTGACTCATTTCCCTGAAACACTCCGCATATAACTGTTTTATCACTACTTTAATTGTTTAGAGGTTAATTGGTAGTTTTACCTGATATATAACTGTAATAATGTATTACTGTACAACAGATGGTTTAAATGTCTCACTGCGCATGTCTATGACAGTGCATGCTGGGATGGATTCAGTTCAAATCAGACATACAAATAGCAGCATTTCTATTGAAAGTTGCAAGGATTTTATCAAAGATATAATAGCTTGTGGAAATGATAGTTTTGGGGAAATGAATTTAGTCTTTAATACAAACGGGAAAGGGTCCTTATTCTTCAATTAGAAATACTCTTCAATGCTGTCTAAATTTTAAACCAACTAACCAATGAACCAAATTTATTGATATATTTATTATGTTTCATGAATATTTGTTTCTCCTTTATAACTTTTCAGGCCTGTACATAAACTCTTATCAGACTTTACATTTGCTGTTTAATTTGTTCAAATCTAGAGAAATTACACACCGTTATGAGTATATTTGTCTACTTGTGTATTCAATCAGATTAAAATAATGCTTAATTCAAACAGAAAACGATTCATATCAGGCCAATTCCAGAAGACATTGACTAAAACAACAAGATGCAGTTGTAGTTGATATTTTATTATTCTACTACTGTTTTGCTGTGTTAAAGTATTGTGTCAGCTTAATTGAATTAATTTCCGTTTCCAAGGGAAAAGTTTGCGGATTTCAATTACATGTAACCAATGGTCAAGTGACAGTTATTGTCATGTATTGAAAAGAATGTAATATCTTGACTCATATTGATGTAGCACTTTTATTGGAGGTTATACGGTAATCAGACAGACAGTTTACAGTCTTATGGGCAGAAGTGGGCAGAGGTGTTGAATAACATAGCCATGAAGAGTTATTGATGTATTACTGGAGAAGCAAGATTAGATGCTCAGTGAGATAATCAGAGATTAGATTTTTTAAAGCCACACTGTCCTGCCGATCTGTCCTGCTGATTTATCTGAGATTAACACCAACTGCAATGATATCAGATGCCTCATGGACAGCCTTATAGCCCCCCAAAGATCAGATTCTAATCAATGATGGACATTTGTCTACTCAAACGCTATATTTGCAGATTACCATAAATCTACAAATAACAAAAGCAGACTTGATGTTCAACTATGTAGACATCAGACATATATCAATCTTGGATCTAATTGAAAATCCTTAAGAAATGTAACTTTCATGATGAAGATGGTCTTTTCTGTTATTTTTGCTATGATACTTCTTTCAAGGCAAACACAGCGGTTGATCCACTTTGTGTCTAGCTGTACTTATTACAGTTGTCATGACAACATACATCATACAAGTGCCACGCTGTGAGGTAGGCAATCTAGAAATCTAATCTCTTTTCACAAAATCATTTGAATATCGCACACGGACAAGAAGACATAAAAGTAACTAAAAGTAAAAAAAAAATTGCAATGGTTCATATAACTAAATGTTTTCTATCAGCAAATATCTTCTTCATCCGATGGTCAGAAACTAATTAATCTGATAAAAAATATAATTTATATTTCCCTATGAAGAGAAGATGACCCAAAGGGATGTCTAGGGTAAAATAAAAGGATCTCAGGGAGCAAATTCTCACTGGTTCTATTTAGGGTGTTATGTTAGGATGCCGACCTATAGGAAGACGAGCGAAGCCCCCAGGCCTCTCAGCCAATAGGGATCGGGTGGAGTAAGGTATAGTAATAAAAGATTAACTTTTAAGGTAACCTTCAACCATTCATTGTGGATGTGTTAGTTCTTACAAGCCTTATACTAATAGCAGATCTTCCTAATCTCCTGACATATCAGCAGAAGCTGGTTGCTCTTTTATTGTCTGCTTTCAACTCCTGCTCTTCAACCAATCAGAATGCAGGAAAACATAAAGAGGACATGTGTTTCCCATTGCGTTCTGCAAATTATATTTCTTGGCATGGGATACTTTGAACAAAGTCATAATGTCTAAGATCTTCCCAAGGAGTACGTTTAGATACTTTGCTAGTAATTGTCAACCCAGAATATTGCAAACATTTTTTTAAAAAATATAATAAAATCAAACATAAAATATAGAAATATCTGAGGTTATCCTAATTATCCTAATTAGTATATTTGACTACTTTACTAGTGACAGACAATTAAGTGACTGATCATTAAGACATATTGCAGACATTTTTTCATGCACAAGAGAATATAAAAGTACTAATTGGATATCATAGTGTTTACCGTCATTGGAATCGGCATGATCTCTTCTTTTCAAATATGATGATATCTAAAAATCCATTTCTTGCGACTTGTGGCCCATTTTCCTGCAACATATTCACATTCACATATATTCTTGAACTGAACCAAGGAAACAAGTTTCCTCCAAGGCTACAGAGAAAGAGGGAAATGAGAAAATAAATATATATATTATCATCGTTGCAATCCCCTTTATCTCATTTTTCCAGATATGGCCACATTAACCCCTACCCCGGGTCCACCATTTTGAACCAGACGTTGCATGATCCATTTTGTGCAACAATAATAGTTGGCACCATTCCATTGCATGACTGATTGACTTTTCCACACAGCATTTTAAAAATTGTATTAAATATTTATAATTGCATGGAATAAAAGTTGCACTTTGTCCATAGTTTGTGCCACAGCAAACAGATTTTCCTGTTATTGGTTCATCCTAATGACTATACTAGCATTTATTTCACAATTGAATGTTGTAGATGCAATAAGCCATTATAACGTTTTAGATATTTTATTTATCCAGAAATTTAACAGAAACAGGGACCTGTGTAAGAACCCTGCTTTTTACCCTGCTTCTGGCAATTATGGTTTGTAGAGCTTTGCATATATGAGATGAGGTGAGATGAGGTGTTGTTGTTATTGGAATATTTTTTATTGAGGCAGAATCAGTTAGAAAAGAACAACAAAGAAATGCACATAACCACAACAAGTGATTGTTTTCATGCCTCGCCTCATATTCATGACAGTTCATTTAAACTTTCAAAGGTAAGAACGAATATTAGACAACTACAAACTAAAGTAGGCTACATTCAGACGACATGACAATGGAAAACAGCTACATTATATACATGTTTTTCATTTTTGCCGCAGTTGAAGTAAGATCAGATGAGATGGTAACAATAAGGTTTGTAATAACATGATGAATTTAATATCATTTTAGTTTATGTAGAACATCAGGGATCCGTTGCAAAAGAAAGCCTTTCTAAAAATGCTAACATATCTGTCCTTGCTGAGCTAAGAAATTCCTACTACAGGAAGAAAAATGAACATTGGCTGTACAATAAATTCCTTCCATAAAACGTCCTTATTCTGCTTAGTGATTAAGTTAGTATGGGATTTCTTTATGCAAATGACCCCAGTTTCAGTGCAGACAACAAAATATAGAGATGGTTTCGTGTAATTTAGTTTAAGATCAAGTATATTGTTTTCAGAAAATTACTTAGACATACTTTGAATGAATAATGTATTTGTAATGGAAACGTGAGTGAATTTTTGAGATTTTGTTTTACTTACTGTACTATTTATTTTGATCATTATGTTACTTATTACTTAAAGTCATGTTTCCCAAATTCTAGCACAAAGTGGTACGTAATAAATAGAGTCTGTATTATGGAAGAGATTTGAAGAACCATTTTGGTTATGCCAAAATAAACGGGTAGCTAATAGCTTTTTACATCTTGAAAATATCTACATATCGACAATGAGTGCAATTAATTAAAATAAAAGAAGAGCCAAACTGTATAAATCCAAGGGGTCAACTCTTATTTATGTATACATTTATGTATACATTTTACAGCATCATTCAACTATTGGAATAGACTAGATATATTGTTGTGTACATAAATATTTCACTTTATTTGAAAAAAGACTATTAATTGAAACTCTTTATTATGCTTTGCATCAGCAACACTTGAGAATATTACTGAAATGCAAATGTGACGTGTTTAAGGAAGATGAGTCACAAAGTCGCAAAAAAATGGATTTTGAGATATCAAGCCGATTCCAATGATAGAAAACAGTAGGGCATCTATTAAGTATTTCTATATTTTAAGTTTGATATCTTTATTTTGGAAAAAAAAGTTTGCAATATTTCTGTGAGTACATTTACTAGTAAAGTAGGTAAATATACTCTATAAGATGATCTTAGAAATGCATGTATATATCTAATACACTGTCTTGAAATTTGAAGTATGTATTAATGCTACAAGCAGCATTAAGCACCCTAAAAATGAAAACATTCCCACAAAGACATCTGGTGAATAAAACACTTTGAAAAATAAAAATGTTGGGACTGGTGACTGATTTTCCTGTGACACATCACACATTATTGTAATCTATCTCAAATCAAGTTATTAGAATTAAGCCAATTGAAACGATGTCCTCTGAGAAACTCAAACTGCGCAGGTTTCTTAATTTCACCCAGGTACTAAAATGCTTTCAAGTCTGTGCCGCGTGTCTGAGGTCCATTATAACCACGGCCTATTTTTGCTAACATTTCTCCACTTCTTTGAGAGAGAAATGAAAAAGAATGAGAAAAAGTGAAGACTATGAAAACATCAGGAAGTGTTACTGATGGACGTATTGATAATGGAAGCCAAATGAGTCACGCACGTCATAAAACATACATAGCTGGAACTTTCTAACTAAAAAAGTTTAAAATAGTCTCCATTAATAAGTAAATTCTTTGTAGACTATATACAAATATATTTGAACAGTTTTAACATCTCAGAATATTGACCATACTTTATATTATCATTTGTGCCACTACACATAAATGTAGTTACCCAATGAGAAGCTGAAATCTACTTTGGAAGTTATGCTTGCTAATTACAGTGTTTATAACCAGGGAAATGAGTCACATGTCGCAAAATTGATATTTTTCAATGTGTTTTATTCACAGGATCTCTTTGTAGGACATTTTTAATTTATATTTTCCTTCCTTAGCTACTTGTCCTTGCTTGGCAGGTGGTAAGGAACATTTTGCTGTACAGAAAGATTTCCATTTGGCCAGTAGGGAAACACATTGGCTAAGGAATATTCTAAGGGAGGGTGTCTCATGCAACAGGCCACAGTACGTAGCAACCATTTTGACTGATAGCATGTCCAGCTTATATTGAAGCATCAGGGGATTGGGTGGGGGGAGGTGGGGCAAGGGGTGGGGGTGGGGCTGGGGAGAGGTGGGAGAGGGTGAAGGGAGTGGGAGAGGGGGAGGGGATTGTTAATCATTAGTGCATGTTTGTTATGATAGGGTGAGGCTGCATCCTACCAAACTACATGTATACTGTAGATTAGCCCCGCCCCTCTAACATAACCACTCCCCTTATGTGATATCCATTAAGTGTAAGTTGATGGACCAGTTCCATTGGAGTCATTGTTTATGTATAGTTTCAGTATAGTTTCCCATTAGGAAAGACATTTCCATCACAGTTAGTGCTGTGAGTGATGTGTGTATAATGGTTGAAGTCGGCTGAAAATGTACACTTTGCGTTCACCAACCCTCTCAAATATCCCAAATTTAAGACAAAGAAGAGGTTTAACATACAATTCAGTCCAAGCAAATAGTTATCAAATACTCGGCTATAACTAGTGTTCAAAATGTTCCAGCCCAATTTTGCAACTTTACAAAATGTATAGAGCTGCCGAATTCCTCCGGAACTGTCACGAATTATATGGAGAACTTTTGGCATATTATAATATAGTGTATTGGCAATTGAAATATGTTGACAAAAAGTAGTGCCCCCGATGCTAGAACGAAAATCACTATTTTGGGGTACAGTTGATGGGATATATGTTGGTACCTCAAAATCCATTTGTTTTAAACTTATACCCGACGGGCAAATGAACGCAATTCTACGCGATTTTTAATGCGCAATCATCTCGCCATAGTTCTGTGATGAGAGTGGACGCTTTTCACGCAATAATTATTGCGCAATGATTGCGTGATGATTGCGCTAAGGGTATAACGCAATATTGGTGCAAAAATCAGCAAATTCCTATTGCATTTTGAACGGGATATTTGTATACTACAGATTCCTTATATAGGCAGCCTGTTATGGCATCTGAAATAAATGAGAGACTTCATGATAGTTTAATTTTCCTGCCCTGGCAGTGGCAGTATATTTCTTTTCAAAGAAAGGTTTGAAGTGCATCAATATTCCCTAAACTTTAGGGCGTTTAGAGAGTTTAGGGCAGAGCATGTCTTGCCCTCTCTTTACATGCATCATTTTATTTGCATCAATTCTACCATCCACTTTCTGAGACTGAAGCATAGCAGCCTCTCATCTGATGCGTTTCAGTGGTTGAATGGCCTTGTCTTACCCAAACCACTATAGGGACAGTGTATATGTACAACCATTAGGGTGTTTTGATTACAGCATTTTTCAATATCAAACAGGTATATAACACACATAAACTATACATGTATATCACTTATATCATTCCTATGTACATGATGTGGAATATCTATAGCGATATAAATGCCACTCAAGTGTATTAGTGTGACTTTTCTTGTAAAAGAATTTATAAATTCACTCAAGTTCCAATTGCACCACCTGGTGAGAGCAAGTCGCATAATGGTAAGGGCTATTGGCTAAGGATTATTTCGAACATATATAATAGAATTGAAAAATAAACAGTATCCTTTAATATTAAGCATTGCAAATTCTTCTAGTAATGTTTAATAATATGGAGCTAGCCTTATATCCCTTAGCTTTGTGTGTAGGGGTTTCTTTGACTTGGTTTGAGGGAGTTAGTATTGTCAGAGAATGGAGTATCAGATGCGTGACAGTAAGTGTGAATGCTAGGTGAGTGAGCAGTGCCAGGTATTGCGTCCAGGATGCGTGCACACCTAGCGTGCATTCGCATATAGAAAGAGAATGCAGATACAAGATATATTTTTATGATTAGTTTAAGAAATCGCCTGCAGCAAACACAGAGACATTTAAAGATAATATATCCCCCCATTCTCCTCAATCGTCATGAGTACAATGTGGGACTAAGGCAAACCTAAATTGTGATGAATCAATGTAAGAGTTTGTATGCATGTGGCATACTATAATCCTCTATAGCCAAGTGGCTAAAGCATTAGACTTTCAAACTGGACATTCTGAGGTTGAATCCCAGACCAGCCAGCCTTTTTGCATTTGTCTTATTTTCGAGTCATTTTATTTTTTTATTTCACTAATATCTCGGTTTTCTTTTAAACTTACACATGTAGTTATTGATGCAATTCCCTTTGGATTAGTGACAGAATTAGACAGTCTAAGATCGAATTAATGGAGAAAAGTATGTTGGATGGGGTTTGGTCATAATATAGGTTCTCTGTTATAGAGGTATGGGTGGCAGTCATAAGCTTGTGTTTATTTTCGGCGAAAAATGGTTTTCGCACGGGCCACAATACGTCCAGTTGTGGTTGCATTATGTAAATATGACTGTAGCAAATCATACTACTAGGAATGACCCTATTACTAGCAATTACCAAACAAATATAAAAGGGTTCGCAGCCATCTAACCACCCTCCCGGCCCCCAGCCTAGGCAGTGGCAGGCAGCTTAAATATGGGGAGAAAGCTAATGAAAAAGCTTATGAGAAAGTTTCAAGCTTTCCTCTACCAATGTTCATTTTAGTTTTCTTAATAATTACTGATTCGTTTCCCTTCTAAATAAAACTATGTGCTATATGATACAATAATTAAAACATGATTTATCAAGTACGATGAGTATTTAAATGCGATTTTAAATGCGCATTATATGCGCAATTGAGATCACACCCATATTATTGACTCTTGAAGAAAACATGTATTTGCAGACACAATTGGTTGAGTAACACATGTTTAATAAAAATATAAATGAATATGAATGAGAACCTGGTGAGACACAAGTGTGAGACCACCACCAACATGGGAGGAAATAGACGCAATGGATTTCACATAATGGTTGCTAATGTCATGTCCATTTCACTGTGATTCAAAGCCATAAGTATCACACTTCACTGGTTTGCGGCCAATCACAAAATGATCACATTGCTATCACACTCAATTGCACTCAGTGCCTGTCGGGTAGGCCCTTGTCCACTAGCCGATTCTCATGCGATTCTCATTGAATTATGTGGAAAGGGGTCCTATGTGGCGCAGAACCGCATGCGAATTGGCTTAGTGGACTAGGCCTTTTAAAATATGTATACATGCAAGGGTATGTAGGGCTGAACTAAGAAAGTACGCAAGGAGTCCCAAGGAGGTGTAATTGCCTAGGTGGTGAATCCAGCCTATAAGAGCATGCTACCTGCTAGACAGTGTTTGTCAGATGGCATATAATGGTTATTGATTGACATATATATTGTACATCAAGCAACCATTAGCTCAGGTTAAGGTGAGTCACTCTATACCCAATATACATAGCATAGACACACATATCACCACTGCTTAAAGCAGCGTTCCCAGCTATTATGACAATCAAACTCTTACCACATTTACTCATATTATGACTTATAGGACTAAATTCATCAATATTCTGCTGCTGGTTTATGTTTACCGTATACAAGAATTTGAAGTAAATTCGATATAGCCTATGGTCCTCCAAATACAAATAGGATGTTTTAGAACCCCTGTAGCAAAGCCAACCACAGAGAATCCTCCAAAATATCTGTCAAAAGACTTTTAGATTGGGATAGAACAAAAATTAGAAAATCTTTAGTTATTGACTGACATAAACTGTGAGTGCAGCTTTAATATGGTCCCTTTTATACACATGAGATGTGACCTGTATATATTTGGGAGGCTCGTATGTATCAGCCCATTACAAATATTTACATTGTATCTTGATAATACTTTATTGATTTATCGAATACATTAATACTATTTGTTCCCTGTAAATGAAATATTGGTTGTTTTCAGAATATTTGACCCCCATTGACCCATATTAAATTGTATTGTTACAAGGAAATGAGTCACAAGTCGCACACAATTGATTTTGAGATATCATCATATTTGAAAAGACAAGATAAGGCAGATCCTAATGATGGTAAACATTAGGACATCTAATAAGTATTTCTATATTTTTGAAAATGAACCTTTGCAATATTTTTGGATGGACAATTACTAGTCAAGTAACAAAGTATATACTGTATACGATGACCTTAGAAATCCATGGACATAGATAATACACTGTCTTGAAATTGTATGCATGTGTAGTGGATATATGAGGTTTTCGGATCTGTTCCATTCTTAAACTGTATCAAATATCAAGCTTTACCCTATTAACAGGTTATCACTTAACTATTGCTCTACACAGGAATGTGTATGATGTCTTCACTTGTTAAAGAATTTCATATCACCGATACCATTTCTATCATGTACTTTGTGTATGTTGACTTTGTATATCACTATGTATCACACACCATCTTGTTACGGAGGACATTTGTGACTATGCTTAAGCATGAGTCCTTCCGTGTCTGACCTTGCACCCTGAGTCAGAAGTGCTGAGGGGCAAATAAAGCTACGGAAACAGAGCACATTCTCTGGTTTCACTTTCCCTTAGTCGAGAAAATCGTGACCAAAACTGGGTTGTATAGTAAATAGCACGATGGTTATTGCGGGCCGAATAGCTAGTGTCACAACTCACTGTAGAATCACCATTAGCAACTGTAGTTCACTACACATACATGTATTCATGCGACCTGAAGCACTAGATACCCCAAAAATGAGAACATTCCAACCAAGAGATCTTGTAAATAAATGACTTTGGAAAATACCAATTTTACGACTTGTGACTCATTTTCCTGAAACATATGACATATGTGATGTGTTTCGGAAAAATGAGTCACAAGTCACAAGGAATGGATTTTGAGATATCATCATATTCGAAAAAATGAGATCAAGCCGATTCAAATAAAATTTAGCAAGCAGTACGACATCTAATATTAAGCATTTCTATATTTTAAGTTTGATATTTTTATTTTTGAAAAAATAGTTTGTAATATTTCTGGCTGGATATTTACTAGTAAAGTAGCTAAATAAACTTTATAAGATGACCTAAGAAATGCATTGATATATACTTAAGACACTGTCTGTCGTGATATGTGGTAAATGTATTTATGCTGCATGGAGCGTTAAGCACCCCAAATATGAAATCATTCCCACAAAGACATTTTGTGAATAAATGACTTTGAAAAATACCAATTTTGCGACTAGTGACTCATTTCCTTGTAACACAATACATATATACATGGAATAGAGTTGCTCAAATGGTGGTAGAGCAGCTGAGGAGCAGTAGCCTAACTGCGGGCTCATCTCAGGGCTGATCCGGCTCCCTCTGGGGAGGAATCTATCAGTTACACTTAATCTTACCTAAACTCCCTGACACCTCCCAACCACAGACTCCCTATAGAGGGATTTACATTAACGCGCTCTGCGTCTACTGCAAGTGATGGATTATAGGATTGGGTAATAGGACACCTCTCAATCACAGCTTCCTGTATAGACAAGTTGAAGCTTCATTCTCTGTTAAAGCTGCAGTCTCTGTTTAATCTGCATTCTCAGTTAACATCGGTCAAAAACTAAATATTTTCTACATTTTGTTTGGTTAATTTTGCTAATGGCGTCCTGGGAATTCAACATTAAATTTTGGGGACCCGCCAAGCTGCTAACTTGTGACACTACACTTATTATTGCTCACAGGCAGCCGTTTTCGCTCAGCTGATTCAACTTTATATTCTTGTATTAACATATAGCACCAGAAGAATATTGATAGATTAAACCATATAAGTAATAATATGATAACTAAGACTTTGTTTGTTGTAATAGCTGAGAATAAAGCATTAATTAAAAAACTAAAGATTTTGTACTTTTTGCAGAGCAGAGCGTAACATCATCAAGTGTGCAACGTCGGCAAACCAATGAAATTGCGTCCTATGGGTCACGTGTTCATGCCCCGCTCAAATAGCACATAGGTGTTATTTGACTTTTCAAATAGCACCCCTCAATAGCACCCTCAAAATCACATACGTATATACATACATGTAAGACAGAGGGACAAATCACATGACAGGTGTGGAGTGCGATGTGTCTTGATGTTGAGATCGATTACAAACCAAACGGAGTGCCATTCGGTATTTATTACATACTTATTTATTATATTTACCTTATTAGTACAGTATTCTAGCCAAAATAAAGAAAAAATGTGTGAAAACTTTCAAAAGATGCAAGGCAGCGGTGCACAGCAGGGCACAACATCACCCAGAGCACAACGTTGCCAAACCAATCAAATTGTGTTATTTGGGTCATGTGTTACCATGGCAAGTGTAACGGCACACATGCTATCACAAAATGCGAAGGCTCGGTAGTAACTGATCAAGTATGTAATAATGGTGGATTCAATATGCTGTATGCATGGGAAATAAACTTACTACAATACAACTCCCTTATGACTCAACTTTTGAACCGGTTCTCGGTTATTCAACTCATCATCTCCACACAAGCGTAAAACAGGCTATTCATAATGTTCAACCGAGTAAGACTGCAAAAATAGAATTAGAATTAGAATGCTGGGGTTAGCTTTTCAACAAGATCGAAGAAAAATGAAAAAGAAACTTATTGGATCATGATGAGATTACTAAGGCTTAGTTCAAATTTGATAAATCTGCTTAAAATTAAATCCGTGTAATTTATTAGTATTGATGAAGGTATAGTGAAGATTTGGAACATGATTACATAACAGATAGGAAGAAGGTGTGGCAGTTATACAAAATGTTCTAACTTTCCTGCGCTCCTATTGGTCGAGCCTGTCACGTGGTTGACGACCGTACACAAACAACAAGTGGGCGTGGCCTCGTCGCAGCTATATGGCGGCAGGGTCTTGCCTATACATACTATGGTTTTCAAAGAATGGATTAGGTATGATGAATTGATTGAGAATGGATTGAACGAGAATGTAATACAATATACTGTTTAAACGTATTTATTGCAAGCATAAATATTCACTGTTCAGTCCAAGAGATCGGAAGAATTGTGACGAGTAGATATCCATCTAAAGTGCCACAACATATCAATTATGATCACCAGAAACTGTAAACCTTTTATAGTGTGAATTATACTAGCAATGCTGAATCTATGCAGTCTAGGCCCAAACCCTCGGATCAGATAAGAATGGTATGTCAGTGATGGACGCCTACTTCGCCAATCGGTTTCCTGACCTAGGGCTAGGTGTTCTAATGGGATTATAATGAAATTTTGTGGTCTTAATGGAATTATAATGGCACTTTGCGGTTTAAGGCGAGAGGCTTTCCCTCCTTTTGAAGGGACTCTTTTATTTTTGGCCCTAGACCGTATGGGCATTTTGCACTTCCATTCCCGCCCATGACGGCCATGACACTCATGCGTGGCATGACACTTATCAAATACAGTCAGACATACACAGTATTTATCATATATAATTCCACAGTCTAATTCAGCAGAATTGACTAAATGTGTACAGCTGCCGATTGTACACTTTCGGACGGCTTCACCCATTTAATACCCGGCGGATGTCAAAAATGTATTTACCGAAAAAAATACATCAACAATACAACTCCCTCACGGCATCACTCTTGAACCTGTTCCAGATCATTCAACTCTTCATCCCTAAATCCCCTAGCCACGCCCATTTCCGGTTGCGCTGTCCACGTGACTAGCCTTCATTCGGGGCCCTGGGGTTGGGAGGGGTCAGGGAGGAATGAGGATGGCGTCTGAAAACGTCACAAATCATCCGCGCTGTCTGGTCTGTGAGGTCTGATTTAGGGCGGGCAGGGAGGGAAGAGGATAACTTGGTATTCAAACCAGCAGTCTAGGATAAATCGAGCAAAAATGATTTTTTTTGCTCACTTGTCATTCTCGTCTCTGTGGTTGTGGTTCTGTGGCGAGGTGGTTTGACGAACGCTGGGCTTGAACTTGAAGAGGCAGAATATTCCTTTTTATTTCATTAAAGGCCAATACATTTTAAACAGATCAAATGAAAAACGTTATATCCACCATGGATTTTCTCAGACATTGCCTATATAAAACAAATCCTCTAGTATCATAAGTGCTATTGAGCTATTGAGCACTTGGATTTTTTTTAGCAAGAAATCATACGAAACTGTGAGGCTCTTAATGAGTCAGTTAGATTTACAGAGTCTATGATTAAACAATGTTATTTCTTATCAACTAGACATCATCATCTACACAAAATCACAATGTTACTACTAATTAGTACATAGACAAACCTAGACAAATATAATTATAGCACATACTAATATCTATATTGCAATTATATTTCCCAAGAAGGCATTTTCCTTGATTGCTTCAGTATTTCATGCAAAGCAGTGAGGTTCGAACATCTGAACCCTAGAATAAAGAAAAACCTTTTCACATATATTGGGGCCTTTTGCTATTCGTTCCTTTTAATAAGACATGCCACACTGATCTGACTGGAAAAAGCAACACAGGATACTAATAGTAAATTTGCCACTGCGCATGTCTTTTACAGTGCATCCTGGGATGCACTGTGGATTCTGATGAAATCTGACAAACAAATATTTTGCAACATTTTTATCAAACATTGCAAGAATGTTTTCAACAATATCACAGCTTGTATAAATGATCTATGTTAACATGATGCATGATGGGAAAGATGGAGGCTTGTGATATGGAAGCATGTAAAACACATGGATATTGACACTGGAGCATAGATAAATAATGCATGCTGAACATGGTATGTTTTTGATAGATTTTATCCTGTATACCATTAGTCCCATAATTCCATGCAAATCTAGTTTCAAAATGGCAGCTATGCAAATCCCCTATTGTTGCATCAGGATGAGCTGAGAATAGCGTCTACTGAATGAAATGCTTGAACTGAATAAACATATGTGAAAATGATATATTTAATTTACATTTTGTCGTAATAACTATATATATGATGATTAAATGAGAACTTTACTGACGAAATAAGCAAGGTATTTAGCCATGCATGTATAAAAGATTAGCGCTGGTCGGCGACCAGAGGGTTAGCTAAACATGTTTAGCCTTGCTGGGCTTTTCCAATGTTTCTACCCATTTCTGTATGTTTATGGTTACCTTGACCGATCATGTAACTAGGGGTAACTTGCCTCCTCCAATGGTAGACCCGGAATGAGGAAATCTCTTAGGGGACTCACTTATGTGCGAATACAAAAACTTCTTCAGTCTTCACTCTTCATTTTCTGAATGTTATTTTAACACATAACTTAAACTAAACAAGTATGTATACCCTAAATGACGATCATTAATTATCCAAAGCATCAGGAAAAGAACTCTTACTTTTTCAGATTTTCCAACATTATTAGTCACTTTAAACTAAAGGATGTTTACTAGATACCATATGTAGACGCACAAGGGCATGACCTCTCCATCTACATTACGTCATAAAAATAGGGTAAATATAATGACCGCACAAAGGATGTGACGTCATACACAAAAGGACGTTACGTCACAGATAATGGTGTCTACTTCCGGACCGTTTGTAGACTGCTATTGACAATATACACATAGCCTTATGGCGTCCCATGAAGATGCTTTAAACCCAAGCATCTCCACTCATTTTCACACCAGTTATAGGTTATCAGCGTTGGAATCTGATTGACCTCGTCCTTTAATATTGTGACGGTATCTACACCCATTCTTTTCGACTTAAGGCTCATTGTGATGTGTTATGGTAAAATAAGTCTAAAGTTGTAAAACATGGATTTTGAAATATCATCAAAAGATGAGATCAAGCTGATTCTAATGATAGTAACCAGGACATCTGCTAAGTATTTCTAGATTTTAAGTTTGATATTTTTTTTTGTTTTTTAAGAAAAGAGTTTGTACTATTTCTAGGTGGACAGTTACTAGTAAAGTATACATATATACTCCATAGTGCACTCTTTCTGGGCGGACAGTTACTTGTAAAGTAACTATATATATACTCCATGGGGTGAGGTTAGAAATGCATAGAAATATTGAAAACACTGTCTTGTCTTGAAATTTGGTATTCATACTACTTGAAAAGGTAGATACCCCAAAAATGAAAACATTGTTACAGAGTGATCTTGTGAATAAAACACTTTGGAAAATATCAATGCTGTGACTTGTGACTTATTTCTCTGAAACACATCTCAAATACTATGGACCTCTCTCCGCAGTCCAGTCACTAGAATGGGCTGTAGTACAGCATATAGCCCCTACTGTTAATCTTCCCTCTCTAATAGGTAATCTCTCCTTTGTCGCACCTATTGTTCCCTGCTAGATATTAACGCTAGCGTTGGTGTAATCCCAGTGTAATAAGGCTGCCTAGAGAGGTACTTTATATCCCACAGTCTGCATTGTTCTACTATTAGTTCTCATTCTATACATGCTTGTATATCTACTCACACTCAGGCAGATATAATTGTATAGTTGTCGGCAGAGGAAAGTTTGTTTTTGGTCGATTGGTCTGGAAAGTTTGTGACTGTTGGAAGAGTTATTCTGTGATGTATGATCAATGATGTTATATGTTTTTATCATTGTGAATTGGTACAATGGTACAACACAGCACTTGATAAATGAAACACAGAAAGGACACTTGATATGCTGAGAACTATTGTCTGTGAAGATGAAATGCTATCAATAAAAAACAAAACAAACAAACATTAAAGTTGGAACATAATATGGCTGGATTTATCAATATTCTGCTGTTGTTATGTGCGTATACAAAAGTTTGAAGTCGAATCCACCGAGCAAAAACGGCCACTTGTGAGTCATGATAAGGGAAGCCATCGAAGGAAAGAATTTTGGCGGGTCACCAAAATATATAATGCGGAAATAAAATATGCAGAAAATACAAATGGAAGAAATCCTCTAAAATGTTGGTCAAATAGCTTTAAATCTTTCTGAATATTTCAACATTATACTCTTTGATTAAAGCTGCACTCTCAGTTAACGTAGGTAAGAAACAAAATATTTTCTACATTTTCTTCCATCCTTTTCCAACCCATCTAAAAGTCATTTGACTGAAGTTTTGGAAGATTCTGTCGAGTTTTTTTCTGCAGGACTTCTGAAACGTCCTTATTTGTATTTGGAGGACCTGCCCAAATCTTTCTTCTGGTGACTTTTCTTATTATCGCTCAACAGCGGCTGTTTTTGCCTGACTTCAAATTATTGTATAGACATGTAACAGAAGCAGGATATTGATGAATACAGTCCAAAAATGAAATAATATGGGTAAATTGGGTAGGCCTAAATTGTGTTAGTCATAATAGCTGATATATAATGCAGCTTTAACTATACAATTGGTAAAGAGTTTAAGCTGGGTTGCAGGATAAATAGGACCCTATGTAACATTGAAATAAAAAATGTATTGCCTTGGTTCATATCTGTCAAAATTCATTAGATTTCTTGCAGAGGCTTGCACTGCCTTCTCCTTTGTGGAACAAGCATAACACGATGTGACAGCTGTTTGACTGAGTTTGATGGTTTCCACCTTCCCTATTACTCATCTAGGGCTTCTCAGTAAAGTGGCTTTCAACCCTCTGCTCATCCCCTGTCACACTGTCAGTGTGTGTCACCAGGTCACACGGAAGCCCTATAACAACAATTTGTTTTATTACATTTCAGGCCAAACATTTACAGTGTTACAAAAGACGCTTGTCAACATAGTTAACGTATTATCGCGCTGCCTCAACAAATTCCACATAACATGAATAATTGGGAAATTTCTACTTAATTGTTAATCTCTCTCTTAAGTTATATTAATTAAATTTCTTATACTACTTGGATTCTATCAACACCCTACAGCGATTGTACTGACAGATTCAAGGCTATGAAAAGAGCAAGATCTATGGTTGAGAGAGGAGGGTATACATACCTATAGATTTTACACTGATGAACAACTACCATAATGTTATGAAAATCAAGATGTCAGACATGCAAATCCACTAGAGGGAGTGCAATTTGTAATGATGATGCATTGTGGACATGTCACGCAAAACTCCCATAGGCTCAGCATTGCGGACATAACTATGCTAACTATGCGGACATAACTATAACTATTCTTTCAATCATTTTAAGCGGTCTTAGGAATTCGGAAGACCAGATATCAATCAGTAGGACCTTAACATATCTCTTGTCCACCAGAATCTTAAAACTTCTATTGGGGCGATGTATGAAGTTAATATTTCTCACCTGCAATGCTAAGTCTATGGGGATTGTTTATTTCTGGTCCCCACATTGGTACAAGTGCATGCCTAATATACGTTAATTTTCCAACTGCATCCATGGCACTTAAGCTCCTTATTGTCCGGCCGTCTTTTCATTTTTTTAAATCTATCCCCCCCCCACTTGGGGGGGGGGGGGGGATGAGGTGAAATTGTAGCCGCACCTGGGTTCGAACCCACAACATGCTACTGATGTCAACGAACCAACCCAGGGCTTTAGACCACTCGTCCACCCCACACCCCAGAAGATACATCACATGACGCGGACCCCATGAGAAACATGGCTCAGTAGACAAAGGGCTTTATGGCGTTACGCCTATTCCACCCAAACGCCACATGAGCCTGTATTATAGATTGCATCCAGACCAGGCCCTTTGATGCCGGATAGATTCAGAGAGATGTCAGATACCGCGGCTATATAACACTCCAGACTCAATCTAATCAAAGTCTAAAAACTATTGGACAATATAATTAAGCCTAAATAACCGCCAAAGACTTGTATGGGGTACAGTCTTTAGATTCAGCAAGTGGGTGAGGTCTCCTGAAAGTGCACAATTCCTCTCCATCAATCCTCTTGAATTACACAAATTCAAAACAAAAATGGGGTTCAAAATACAGTTCAGCATATTCAAACATATTGTTTTAATCAATCCAATACTAAATGCACTCAGGTATACTTAGTAGTTATCATTTTTGAAGAATTCACTAAATATATGGATTTACTGATTGTACATTTTCTGAAGACCTAGCCCAGTTATCTTTCCCTCTCTAGCCCACGAACTCCCTAACTGGTGCTGGAGATAAGCCATCAGATCTGAGGCTCTACCGATAAAACAATGACAGCTATGTTACTTCTTATCACTCTTTAAACTAGCTTTCAATTGCCTGCCAGACGAAGAAGCCCATCCCTTGATTCTATCGGTCTTATCAGTCGCTATCCCCATCTCCCTTTAAGTTATCTAGAAAAGCCAGGTATGCGGTCCAAGAGGTGAGGGAACATGTCAAATATTCTTTTCATTTTGTTAATATTTGCAAGATTAAAGCTGCATTTTCAGCTATTGGGACAATAGAAATCTCACCAAATTTACTCATTATGATTCATAGCAGACTGAATTAATCATTAATTTTACTGGTTTTATATGTTTATAAACACAATAATTCGAAGTTCAATTGACCAAGAGAAAACAGCTGCCGGTGAGCGATAATAAGTGAAAACAGTTAAGGAAAGGATTTTGGCAGTGTTCCAAAGAGTGCAGCTTTAAGATTAACAGTAAAAATGGCAGAGGGCATTTCAATAATGGTTGATTATTATGAATTTTAAGTATTGTTTATTTTAGTGCTGGGCAACGTTCTTTTTTTAATGTAAAAACGAAATAATGTGTTCCCTTTATATTACCTTTAAAAATCCAGGTATGCTATTGGTTTAAGGGAACATGTCAAAACTATTATTCATGTCTATATTCATGACGAATATTGATTAGTTTATTGTAGATTTGAGGTGGTCATTTCCCCAGAGCTCAGGTGAAGTCAGAGAGAAGTGTAACAATCAACTGCTTAGGCAAAAAGACATCAGTCCTTACGCACAGGTGAAGGCATGCCCTCCCGAGGGAGAGAGAGGTGATGTCTATTTCCTTCCCCGTCCGTCTATCCTTACCCCTTTAAATCTGGGGACAAAGAAGTAAACACCAATTCCGCACATAATCACCATGAACCTTTTAGCCCTAAAAGCTAATTGCTTAGAATTGAAATCGTGGCGAAATATCAGCCTGGCGGCCTAATAGGAATTTAGCTCTAAATTCTACAATATAATAGAATAAGAGTTAATTGGTTATTACAGGTTATATACCGATTTCCTATAAACTACTGTTCTATTAAAGTTTCCTTGAAAAAACTGGTATGTAACATTTGAGAGGAAATATCAAATATTTTCTAACCGTTAAGATGATGTTGGCATTGGTAATGATCATTGGTGAATATAATAATTCTTATTTGTGCTATTCCTAGACTGTAAAAGGGCTTTTATGAGTCTGCGTCAACTTCCATGTTGCTTTCAAATAGAAGTTTTCAATGAATAAATGTTATTGTTAATGTACTATACAGAGACCTATATATGATCAACTGTAGTATTTTCATGTATTTCTTCCCCATTGTTATTACCAAACAATTCGTTTTAGATATATTGCTTTCCGATAGAACATACATGTGTTGTGTCACCAAAAAATGAGTCTGAAGTAAACAAAAACCGATATAATCATAAATGTTTTCTTCACAAAAACTCAAACTTTTTACAAATGTTCTCATTTGTGTCTTGCGCTCTTAGCCTTTCCAACAGGTGTAGCAAATGTCAGGGCTGTGTACTGAATATAGGCTGTTTATGACTTTCTAAGGTCACCCGAAAGGAATATATTTAACTACTTTACCACTGATTGATTGTCCATCCAGAAATACAGAACTGTTTTCTTAAAAATAAGAACGTGTAGTGATTCGCTCTCTCGACGTAAAGCCACTACAAAGGTATAGAAGTGATTCTAATACGTGATGTGTTTCAGGAAAATAAGTCACAAGCTCGCAAAAAATGATACTATTCAAAGTGAATTATTCACAAGATCTCCTTGGTGGAAATTTATTCACAGAGGGTTGAGTCACCAATACATGCCCCAAATTTCGAGACTGTTGATTAAATATATCCTTGCGTTTCAAAGATCATCATATGGAGCATATTTAGGTATTTTACTAATAATTGGCCTCCCAGAAATATTGCAAACATTTTTAAAAACATAAATTATATCAAACATAAAATTCTTAGATGTCCTTAATGTTTACCATAATTGAAATCGGCTTGATCTCATCTCGTCAAATATGATGATATCTAAAAATCCATTTTTAGTGACTTGTGACTTATTTTCTTAAAATACATCACATAATGTGCTGATCTCATGTTTTCAAATATGGTGGTTTCTCAAAGTCTATTGTTTTGCCACTTCAGACTCTGAAACACCTCGATATGAAGTATTGAGTTGACACTCTGAGTTAGTTTACTGTTTCATTATATATTCTTTGAAATAGAATAAACAAACAAAAATAAAATACATATGTGATGTGATGCTTTTTTGACAAGATCTCTTTGTAGGAATTTATCTTTTGGATAGGTACCGTTGTAAGACGTATGAATGCATATAATTTTCTAAATTTCAAGGCAGTGTATTAATTATATCCTTGCATTTCTAAGTTCATCCTATAGCGTATATTTAGCTACTTCACTAGTCTGCTCAACCCACATATAAAGATATCAAAATAATATAGAAATACTTATCAAATGTCAAAATGTTTACCATCATTAGAATCGGCTTGATCTCATCTTTTCAAATATGATGGTATCTCAAAATCTATGTTTTGCTACTTGTGACTCATTTTCCTAAAACACAGCACATATAAAATATACTTTGCTAAATAACCATTCCATCACACAATACTGTATACTACTAAAAGGTATGTGTTCTTCAATCTATTGTTCGGTTACCTAGATATGAAAACAATGACGAGTTCTCTAGGGTATAAGGTATGGTATGATTATTAGATTCATCTGAAAACAGGAGAAACCCTAATATTGTTTGAAATATAATAAACAAACAAAAAATTACAATACATATAAAATATAGTTTGCTAAATAACCATTCCATCACAGAATGAATATAGATTTTGCTGAAAAACCATTCCATCACACTACAAAAATGTTCTTGTCCTTTAATATATTGTTCGCCTACGGAAACAATGGCTCCAGTTCTCCCGGGTATAAAGTGTTAAGGGTGTGGTAAATGACCCCTGTACATGTTGGACACTGGCCACCCACAGATACCCTACACGCGAGCAGCTCTCCAGCTCAGGCCCTCCAGTGTGGCACCCAGGGGAGCAGTAGGGTCTGGAGGGAGGGCCCAGCCCTACCACTGCACCCCTGCACCCTCCTGTAACTCACTGATAACATGGCTTACACAACCATGGCCTAACTCTGGCCTGTTGCGTAAGAAGTCCTTACTTAAAATGTGATGTGTTTGAGGAAAATGAATCACAAGTCGCAAAACTGATGAAGTGATTCATGAAGTAATTCATTCACAAGGTTGGAATATTCTCATTTTTGAGGTGTCTAGCGCTGTAAGTAGCATGAAAACAAATTTCAAGACGGCGTATTAAATATTTCCATGCGTTTCTAAGGTCATCCTATAGAGTATATTTGGGGAGGTTAGCGCTGTAAGTCATATAACAATCAAATTTCAGGAAGGTGTATTAAATATATCCAAGCATTTCTAAGGTAATCCTATAGTCCTATCCTATATTTTTTTTAGAATTAAGAATATTTTATTCAAGTCTATGAACATTTTCATACATGAAGCACGAATATTCTCAGGACAGCCTGAATTATTACAAAAACGTTTACATAAGTCCGGATAGTTTGCATACAACTGTTGTTATCATTACTGCTATATAAATTTATTAATACCAAATCTTAGAGAGATTAATAATTTCGTATTTTAAGCAAGTTATACGTGGTCCAAATTTACAACGAAGCAATATAACATAAAAACAATACCCATACTCATTAAACACTGCAGTTGCAGGAGTTTGAGGGGCGATTAAAATACATGTAATATATTTCTACAGACGATATATATAAATCGAACCTAAAATACAACAATACTTATTATTTGTCTTAATGTTTACCATCATTGGGATAGGCTTGACCTAATTTTTTCAAATATAATGATTTCTCAAAATCCATTTTTTTGCAACTTGTGACTCATTTTCCTGTAACTCACAGATAACATGGTTCACACGACACAGCAATGGTCTAACTCTGGGACCCGTTGCGTAACAGATCCTGAGTTAGAATATTCCTTGCTTGGCTAGTCCTTGTTACATATGCAATTCCTGCTGTAGAAATGACAATTATTTTATGTATAGCAAATTATAGGCACTTATGGCTTAGACAACCATGGGGCCTGTTGCATAAGACATCCGTGCGTACAATAATTCCTGCTGAGCTATTTTTCCTTACTTAGGTAGAAAATTCGTAGGAATGAAAGCTAGCATAATACTCAACACTAAAGCTTAAAGCTGCATTCTCAGCGTTTACCGCCAAAACCAATCTTACCAAATTTACTCATATAATGACTTATATGACTGGATTCATCCATATTCTGCTGCTGTTATATGTTTTCACAAGGATTTGAAGGTAAATCTGCCAAGAGAAAAAGGTCCCTGGTGAGTCATAAGCGGCCGTCCATATATCATGTAACGCTTTTTTGCCTCAAAATTTTTACCCCCCACCCCCTGGACTGCGTAACGCAATGTCTATGGGACGCATGGTATGACCCCCCCCAACCCCTTCAAGCATTACATAATTTATGGACGGCCCTAATAAGTCATCATTGAGGATTTGGACGGGTCCTCAAAATACAAATGAGGACGTTTTAGAAGCCATGTAGCAAAAAAACAAAATCCTCCAAAATGTTTGTCATCTGACTGTTAGATGAAGAATGGAAAAAGTAGAAAATGTCTATTTTTTGTTGTTAACTGAGAGTGCAGCCTTAAGGGGCCCTGGCAATAGCGAACCTATCTCTCTGTAGGAAGGTGCAATGGCATATTTAAATATAACTACTCTAAGATTCGAACTCAGTTCCCCTTAGGACATTATTGTTTGTTTGAAAAATATGTTTTAACCAGGCAAATGCATTTTGTTTGTTAAAAAAACCCAATTTTCTCAGCATAACCTTAAGAGTTTTGGGGCAGCACTTTGATACCACTGGGTCAGTGTGACTCCACGTGAGCGCCATTTTGATTTACGTGGACGCCATTTTGAGATTTGAGGAAGGAGGAAAAAGTCCCGTGAAAGTGTCAATCCCAGTTGATAGTTGATAGTAATACACACGATGCATTTGTATTCCTACCCACCAAAGTAAGGGGGAAAAGATGTAAAAATTCCCACACACATTTTCCTTTCTATAGCTTATGCAACACCCCATGTTTCGTAATTTATTGTTGCGATAAAGTCTGATATCGTAGATATCGTAGGTGGTATGGTCTCAATTAAAAACAATGTCGGGCGACAGGCATGAGAGATGGGGAAAGCTTTTTATGCTAGTCTCCCACCTATTGACAAATCTATAAAGCAAATGTTGGACAGTGAACAAGGCGTTGAATACCGCAGAAGGCATTTTGCTTACTCATGTAAGATCATCATCAATACAAGCTTCATCTATCTGTTCTTCTATATATTATATTTTTATTTATAAGGATGGAAGTCAACTTAACTGAAAACAACTCGTTGCAATTCTATTTTAGCATTTTATTTCGCCATTTCGCCATTTTACAAATCTGTGATACCTCAGGTATATCAATAAATAAGCATTTTTGACAAATATGGAAAGTTATGGTAATTTGTTAATTTGGCGACGCTTGAGAGCACACATGGTGGATATAGCGTTTTCTCAATGGAACTGTTTTAAATATGTATTTGGCCTTTAATGAAATAAAAATAAGATAAAATAAATAATCAGATTTGAGTTGTAACTAAACACTGAGAGAGAGTGGATATTAGTAGTGAGAACCTATTATCAGCCATATTATATTATTACTATTATACATAGTCTGTCTACTAGATTAACTGAAACAAACATTGTAACTTGATATAACTTTTGTATTTTTCTTGACCCTACATCGTACAATTAATGCTGATCAGGATTAGCTAACCACAGCGGTGTCAGGACAGCCACCCGCCGGCATCTCCCCGCCGGACATCTCCCCGCCGACTTTCACCCGCTGGACAATTACCATCCTGGACATTACCTCGCTAGGACATCTACCATCCAGGACATCTACCATCCTAGGACATTCACCCGCATAATCATTTACTAAAGCATTGCATTCCTTAACCATTTCCATATTTACGAAGTGCAGTTTTTGCAGATTTCGGCATTAGGCTTGATCATTTCCAAATTAGCTTGACACCATCCTGTCCTCTCTCTTTAGCGATCAGAACCTCGTGGATTACTACACCATTGTCGACTGTGGATTCCTCCAATCAGTAGTTCCTTGCAGTTTGGTTCACTTTTTCACAAACTTCAATTAAGTTTAAATAAATCTATTTGGTCAAGTTGTGAAATGTGTTGCATCTAAAAGAGAAAACTGACAACATAATTTGAAATTTTATTTCTGCTGAATAGATTTGATTATTTTACTTTTTTCCCCATCCGATCTTCAAGTCATTGGCCCAAATTTTGAATGATTTTATCTGGTTGTGTGTGTGGTTACGTTCCACCCAATTTTACACCATACTTTTGTCCATTTCTTTTGCTACAGGGCTTACCTTTTACTGCACTTAATTTATCCTTGTGGTTCGATGACAATATTACTAAATTGTATTGAACAAAGTGCTATATATATCATTTTGACAATAGCAATAAATCGTTTGTTATATCATTATGAGTTTATCATCATGTGGTTAATAATCAGATGCCAATAACAATTTGTAATATTTTGCAAATAAAATTGAAATACGGAAGATACTGCAGTGACATTTTACCTTTTTCAACTAGAAATCAGTTACTTCATAGATAACCGGACAAATAAATTTAATTCAATGAAAACTGATTTTGATCCTTTCGCAATATTTTGATTAACTTTGTTATATTCTCGCTTGACTCATGAAGATTATGTCGGTAAGGATTCTGCCTCTCTGCTCTGTGTCCTGTCTCAGTCTTCAGTTCACGGCTTTTTTCTTAACTCACAAAAATGAAACTTTCAAATGTTTTCATTTTGGAATGTTACCCGTAGCTTTATAATCACATGTACAAAATTTCAAGAATATATTTAAAATATATGTCAAAGGTGATCATAATGGAATATATTTAATTACTTTAGTAGTCATTGTCCATCCAGAAGTAGTATACTAATTATTCTTTCAAATATAAAACATATACAACTATGTATCGAATTTGATCGATATTAACACCGTTAGAATCCTCTAATCCCATCTTTTCAAATATGATGGCATCGCCAGATTCACTTTGTGTGAATTGGGACTCATTTTTCTATAACACATCACAAGTAGTGTCAGTGCCATCATAGATTAGGCATTAAACATTTCTGTTTCTGTTTCGAAGCACTTGGAGATGTTTTGTATGATCCTCATTCTATCCATTCTATCATGACTTTGAATGGTTTCAGTATTGACATGGTCAATCGGGTGTGTCCTAGTTCTCCTATATTTTCGTCTACTTTTATCAAGTATCTCTATCATGCCTTTGAATTAAAACAAATATTCCGGTATTACTTATAACGAAAATGTAAATTAGATTTATTTAAATTAGATTAATTTTATTTCATAATTCTGGTATCAGGATGAAAATAGCTGAGCCAATCTGCTGTAATGCTCAATTGCATAAACATAAGTTAAACTCAACTGAAAAGATCTTCTCAAAATCGCTGGTTCCATTTTGATACTGCAGGGTCCAATCCTTGCTTGACGACTGATGGTATTGCTGAATACGATTTTGTTTTGAATTTCGTGTACCAGAATAAATATTTCTACTTGTTGATCCAGTCTGTAAGTACGTAAACATCTTAAAGTTATTTGTCATTTTAAAGAATATTTCAAAGTGTGGAGCAAAGTTTCCTTTTAGAAAGTGGCCCTTCAATAAGTATTTAGGGAATAAATAGACGAAGATAGAAATTGTAATTTCCAACTTTTTATTTAAAAACAATGCCTGCATTTTTACATCATGAATGAAGGACTTCAACACAGCTCCGTATGTATCAACATGCAATAAGTATAGGGAAAATAATCATCTCATATTATTTATTCTCGGATTAAAGTTGTAATTTGAGAGCTTTCATTGCCCAATATGATTTGTCAATTGTTTGA
The DNA here is from genome assembly GCA_942159475.1 of Sthenelais limicola. Classification (NCBI taxonomy): domain Eukaryota; kingdom Metazoa; phylum Annelida; class Polychaeta; order Phyllodocida; family Sigalionidae; genus Sthenelais; species Sthenelais limicola. The sequence continues at coordinate 55,931,672 of OW804096.1, forward strand.
TTCATTGAGTAGAAAGATTGAGAAGAATGTAAAAAAAGGATGAAGACTTTATCTGTATTATTTTGAATTTTCTTAGATATTTATGCTTTTCCAAGCACTAAATAAAAGAGAAACGCCGTTTGCAGAAAAAAAGATATAGTTTTTCACCTGAACTTGGCACAATCCATGATTTTTCTATTATATTTTGATAGGTTGGAAAGAGTTGGCCAGAAACTAGAGAACGTTAATCATTGACCATACTTTACTGGAAATACAACTTTAATAACCACCCCTAGCAAATTACAAATCACCTGTAATTGCATTAATACCTGGAATGTGAACGGCTTGGAGCAAGTCTCTAGACAGGACAGCAGATTTGGTTGCATATACCCTAATCATTAACCCTCAACATTAAATAATAAACAATCGGGAGCTCTACACCTTTAGTAAATTGTGCTAAATTTTGCTGTACATTACAAATATTAGGTGTGTCTTTCATATTATGTTGTTTCTAAGGATATGTTCCGTTGGTGGTTTTGAGTTGTATAGTTTGTCTTTAAATCGGTTTTACTTAGTGTACAGGTAGTAGAGACCAACATTGTTCACTTTCTTCTTTTTTCACGAAAAGTTTCAGTACCTTTGACATTACAGGGACAAGACCAACCTGTCTTTACCCAGAAGCTATTCTATTTTCTATACTTAAATCTTCATTGCTTGGTTCACAATATGATTCCTGTAACATAAAGCATGGATAGACACCCTTTAAGTCTTCATGATAGTGAAATGTAATCCATGTTTAATCATTTCTTGCATAATTATATATGATAAGTATACAATATATTGTCACTGTAGAATAACCATTTGACAGATCCCTTCCCTCATACTTAATACTCAAAATTCTCATATTTGTATAAATATTTGAATTAATTTGCTCACTATCACACACACATATAAAACATATCTTTTGAAGATATGTTCAAACTAATTTGAGAATATGAGGAAAATAAATCAGAATAACATGTTCAAATTCTCAAAAGATTTGCAGAATTTGATCACAATACAATGGAGCGATCTATAAGTTATTGATATTGAAGTCCTTCATTGACATACAGAATATGTATAACAATACCCTTGATAATAATAACAACCTATTCATATGTATACATAACATGGACTCATTGATACAGTATGATATATAAACCATCCCACCCCTCCACACCCCTCCCTATAGTATAATACTCCCCATCACAACATTCTGGATATGATATTTTAATATAAAAAAAGGAATCAAAATGTATTTTCTTCCTCTTTCATTGTTAGCTCTTGGAGTTATTCAATATATGTATAGTATGTACAGTTCTTTATCTTTGCACATAACACTGCGCGTCAGAGTAGAGTATTAAATTGTAATAACAATTATAAGTCATGTCCCAATCTAACCATCCCTCCATCCCTTATCAAAACACTCATTTTAACACCCCAATCTATTATCAATAATAATAATGGTGATACATGTATACTGGTATAACAAAATGTATCATGGATTGTAACAATACTCATTTTACAATCAATACCAAATTTAATAACTGTATTAATAATTTAATAACTGTATCAATATAGAAATATTCACATATTATGCAGAGACATTACTTTATAGCCAATGGCTTACGGTCATCGTATAACGTAGGTGCTTGTAAGATAATACCGAACGTGCCGACAACGCAAGCTGTTGTGAAAATCCATAAGAAGAGCCGGTCGAGCACTAAAGCAACATACTTCCAGTCCTCCTTAATCTACAAAAAGGCAAGAAAAGAGCAAAAAGAGAAAAGAAGATTAATTAGTTGCTTAATTAATTAGAAGCAAGGGGATGTGGTGTATGTGGTGGGGTAGGGTAATTGGTTGTTATGAGGTATCAGATCCTATTAAGGGATATATGGTGAGTGGAGGCATAGGGTGAATGTGGGTGATGTGTACTCTAGTGGGTGAGTGGCTCAATAGGGGATTTGCATAGCCGCCATTTTGAATCTTGATTCGCATGGAATTATGGGACAAATGGTGCAGTCTCAAATCTATAGAAATCATGTAATGTTCAGCATGGGATATTTATCGGTCCTCTAATGTCATTATCCATATGTTATACATGTTTCCATAACACAAGTCCCCATCTTACCCATCATGCATTTGGTTTTCATAGATCATTTATACAAGCTATGATATTGGTGGAACAATTCTTGCAATTTAGATAAAAATGTTGCTAAATATCTGTATGTCAGATTTCAGTAAAATTCATCCCAGGATGCATTGTAATAGACATGCACAGTGGCAGATGCAAATCCCCAATTATGGGAGTTGCATGACAGTGTGAAAGCTATAGACAACATTATATGTTGAACATGGAATATTTATCAGTGCCAATGTTGTGAATGTCACATTTTCTATAACACAGCCCTCACCCTTCCCATCATGCATTTTGTGTTTATACATCATTAATTTTATGCAAGCTAGTATATTTTTATTTATACTTCATTCTATGAACATTTCAACCGCTCTAATCCTCCCCCACACATAGCCCCACCCACCCACTCCTATATTTAATGTACATAGATAATCCACCCCAGTCAACAATAATGATTCTTGCCTTAAACCTTATACTCACTGAGAAATGTGGGATTGGAGTATAATGGTTAAATTGTTGGACTACAAACTAAGAAGTTCTTAGAATCCTGGAATTGAATACCATAGGGACTCATCTCAGCAGCAATAGCAGATGACCAAAGGCTGGCCATGTGTATAGCTATATGGTTATACCCATGTAAAAAAAGCAGCTTATTACATCCTTTTAGCATGTTTCATCCTGATAGGACTAAATATATTATGCAATCATTATACACATATACAGCCAACAGCCGTTCTTTATTTATGAAGCGGTGAAGGACTAATGCTTTACCGATGGAACTATTTCATTGTCATGCTGATGCAGGTTTGGTGACCCAAGTTTGTCAAAGCTACGAGTGATTCATTCCCAATTGTTTCACATATGTCTAATAATGGTAGGCCCAATAATTCACACATATTAACAATGAAAACGTCAATGGGAAATGGAGGGTAAGATGAACAATTGTCTCGAGTAGATTTATCCATATTCTTGCGATTGTTTACTTCAGCTACTTTTTCTCAGGCCACCTACAAGTCTGTCACTTGTCAAAGGCATGGCTGTGTTGGACGGTAGGCCTACTACTAGTCCACTTCACTATTTGCAAATTCAAAGAACAGCGGATATATGTATGGACAAGTATAATATTTATTGGAATTATGTATATTTTATGTATAATAACCAACTTACAGGACTCCGCACGCACATGGCAATAAAGGACACAAACATCCAGCGTAGAATATAGCACTAACCCTGTGGGTTTTTGCTATATTTATATGCCTACCAAGTATGGTATCAAAAGAGGGCGTTAAATTACTGAAGCGGCCAACCCCCCTCCACTGAGCAAATTACCTTGACGGGGGTGAGTCAGGGGAGAAACGGGGAGCAATCAGGCCAGTAAAGGTAGCTGACTGACTGTTGGCCTCCCATTAAGATTTTATGAATCCAATTGTCAGGTTGATTTTCCACCAGTCATCAGACTGCCCACAATTGATAAAATCAGTTCAGTGGACACATGGCCTTAAATGTACTCTTCATTTTATGAACATTTCAACCATTTAATGTCCTTCCTCTCCCCCTCCCCACCAACATTGCTGTATCTAGAGATAATCCTACCCTGTCGGACATAAAGAGCACTAAAAGCTGGAGAAGCACCGTCCCCACAGCTAACTAGCTTCATTGTCAAATACATGTTGATCAGATTGTTCTATCAAAAATTTACTACCCTCATAAAACGCACCTTAATCCTGGGATAGGCAGTCTTAATGGGCCTAATAGAAATCCCCGAGGCAGACCGGCTATTATGGCATCAAAGTTTCATCAGATTGCCAGAGATAATGCTGTTCTAGAACGTCCTGGAATGTTCCAGACAACTGCCTCGCTATCTATGTATATTGTGTCATAGGGGGGTGGGGTGCACTAAGTTTAAATTGACATTATCGAAGATCTTTGGAAGGGTATGGTTACAGGGGTCAGTTTTTTCAAGTGTGCTGTTTTGCTATTTGGGGATCTGGGAAAGGGGGAAAAATTAGAATACTTTGAATACAATTTTTTGACCTTGGATCATAATATACTGGTGTTGACATTCTGGGAAAATTTTATTCCCACAATTTCGGACTTGTGGTTGTGTTATTATGTAACTTTTTAATTTCCTCTTTTATACAGTCACACATGAAATCCCAATTTTGTTGGAAAATATTCAAATCATTTAATTTAACTGAAGGGAATGGCTTGTAAAACCTATAAATTGTATGTTTGATGCTCATATGGGCACAAATAAGCATTTATTATTACCCTCAATCCAATATTACAGCCGAATATATATATTTTGGCCCTTTATTTGTGCCTAGGGAAGGGATTTCATGTGTGAAATACAATAATACATCAGTTGAACAACATTTATGGAATAAAAATACCTTCATCTGGCTTTAAATCATTACAAATGGAACCAAAAATAATTTCTGTTTATATTTTAAACCTAAAGAGAGAGCCAAAGATATATATTTTGGGCCACCCTCTGATATGATATTGAAGGGATTTCATGCGTTACTATGTTGGAAAACACAATACTAATTTAGTTGAAGTGTCTTTCTGAAAAAAGATTGGCATCAACTTGCTTTATATCATATGAAATGGAATAACAACTAGTTTATAATGACTTTTAATTCAAAGAAACAGCTAAAAATATATTTTTGGCCACCCTATGTCAAGATCATTAATGGGATTTCATGCGTTATTCTATGAACCCATACAATATTAATTTAGTTGAACAACCTTTATAAAATAAAAACTATCATCCCATTGCTTTAAATAATTACTAATGGCATCATAATTAATGCACAATTCCTATCAACTCAAAAAGAGAGCCCAAGATATATATTTTGGGCCAGACTCTGTCATGATTATTGAAGGGATTTCATGCGTTCCTATGTTGGAAAACACAATAGTAATTTAGTTGAACTGGCTTCATGAAGTAAAAATAACATCAACTTGCTTTAAATCATATCAGATGAAATCAAAACTAATTGATATTGGCTTTCAATCCAATAAAAGAGCTGAAAATATATATCAGGTCACCCTATATTGAAATCATTGAAGGGATTTCATGCGTTATTTTGTAAACCAACATGGTAATCATTTATTTGAACAGCCTATATGAAATAAAAAAAGCATCACCTTGCTTTAAATAATTTGAAAAAGGATCTAAACTGATCTACAATTACTTTCTACCCAAGGAGAGAGCCCAAGATATATATATTGGGCCAGACTCTCATGATTATGGAAGGGATTTCATGCGTTACTATGTTGGAAAACCCAATAATAATTTAGTTGAACTGGCTTCATGAAGTAAAAATTACATCAACTTGCCTTAAATCATATCGAATGAAATAAAAACTAATTGATAAAGGCTTCCAATCCAGTAAAAGAGCTGAAAATATGTATTAGGTCACCCTATATTGAAATCATTGAAGGGATTTCATGCGTTATTGTGTAAACCAACATGATAATAATTTAGTTGAACAGCCTATATGAAATTAAATTCATCATTACTTAGCTATAAATAATTTGAAATGAAATCAAAATTAATGCATAATTACATTCATTCTAAAGAGAGTCTGAGATATACATTTTGGGCCACCCTATGTCATGGTTATGGATGGGATTTCATGCGTTAGCATGTAAATCAACAGAACAATGATCTAGTTGAACAGGTTTTATAAAATAAATATGAGCTTCACCTTGCCTTAATTAATTACAAATGCAATTGCAACTAATATGTAATTAATTTCAACTCACAGAGAGATACATTGACATATCTTTTGAGCCACCCTATGTCATGATAATTGAAGGGCCTTCATGCGTTATGCTTAAACTCACACAATAATACATCAGTTGAACAAGTTATATGCTTTGAATCATTTCAAATAGAATCTCAACTAATTTATAATCATTTTCAAACCAGAAATACAGCCAAATAAATATATTGGGCCACCTTTTCTACTATATCTGCTGATGTGTCACTGCCAGTTTATATAGGGCTTTCATGCGTTACTAAGGGACATTTTAAGGGCTATTGGCCTGTTATTAGTCCTGAATCAAGATTATCACCAAATTGTGTAGTGGTGCCATTAGGGAGATTGAAATGGGACTAGAAAATGCTTATATGAATTATTTTCTTTTGTTTGTTTATCCTGTATGCATTATTTTTCAGCCATAACGTATGAAATCCCTTTTAGTTGGAAAATAAGGGTTGTATACAATAACTTCTTCCTCACTCAAAGGTTTTAAAAATATCAGGTGGAAATTTTTATACAATAAAGAATACATGTATGTATACCTTCTCTAATATACTGTTTTGTATACATACTTGAAAAATATATATTTCTAACCATTCATGTAAAAAAAGGGATTTCATGCGTTACTGTGATGGTTGGAAATTATTGAAGGTCACTGTGGAAGTCGTTACCATGTTCAAATGCTCAAAAAGTAAATTATAACTAATTTAGTCCTAGATGTATTGGAGAAATGAAAAGAAACATGCAGACGAACGTTCTAGGCATTGTGCAAATCATTTACATGTTACTTCATTGGCTTTTTCTATTGAAAAATGATGCAAAAAATCAGTTTTTAGAATTTTAAGGTACTAAATATTGGAGCCAGCCTAGGAAAAGTGTACATGGAATGAGAGCCCTTGTTCATAGGAATAATATGAGTATAATATCTTTAACGTCCAAAGCATATTGATGATGACAGGGCCGCAAATATGATATTTAGGCAAAACAGCACACTTGAAAAATCTGACCCACAGGAGTTTTGTATTATTGATTGTCAAAAAGTAACTTGAACCACAAATAAAACAATAAACACAGCTGGTCATTCCTATGTGATGTGTTACATACAGGTTAACTTGTTGAAGGAGCGTGAATATTGCACAAGTTGCGTAGCAACAAGTGCAATATCCTAATGCTGAAACGAATGAGTTAGTTAACAGATTATTATACATGCTTTCAATCATAAAAGTAGACAAAAATCCAGTCATAAATATCAATTTTAAATTGATATTTTTCAAAGTGTTTTATTCACTAGATCTCTTTGTCAGAATGATTTTATTTGGGGGGAATCTAGCACTGAAACCTGAGAACTGTTCTATTATGGAGTGTCTCACTCTCGCTAGTGGTTATCCGTACCTACCTACCTACCTACCTACCTTACCCTAATAATTATGTTTAAAATTACCATTGTTCTGCTGCTAAACTACTGTTGGTCTCAATTGCGTCAGTGGCTATTCCTACCTATTCATCTACAAATCTTCTCTGTTTACTGGTTAAAATTTTCTTATCAACTGTACTTTTCTGTTACCTAAAAAACTTGCTGTAGGCACTTGATTTTTTTCGACTTGTGACTCATTTTTCTGTAACATATCACAAATGATCTACCCAGGTAATGGGCCTATATGCAAATGGCATGAACCCTATAAGTCCCCATACGGGGAAGCACCAAGATAATACCCACAGTAATATGTGATGTATCACAGGAAAATACGTCACAAGTTGCAAAAATCGATTTTGAGGACGTCCATTAAGTACCTCTATATTTGTATATACATGGCAAATCACTAGTAAAGCAGTCAAATATACTCTTAGGATGGCATAGATATATTTAATACACAATCTTCAAATTTGGTACATGTAATGATGCTACTAGCAGCGGAAAACACCCCAAACTTGGAAACATTCTGAGTAAGGGTTCCTGTGAATAAAACACTTAAACAAATATCCTTTTTGCAACTTGTTACACATCTTCCTGAAACACATCACATATAAGAAAGAGGAGCCCATGGTATAGCTCCACATCACTAATTGACAGAGACAGGCAAATCCTCAACCCTAATACAGGGATAAAAGCCTTTCCTTCAGGCATTAATGGACGATTATCTTTGTGCACCGAGGAATTTATGACAATTTGGGGCTTGTAATTTCTGTTATTTGTCCTGAGAAAGAAGGTTCAGGGTACATGAATGAATGTTTGACGTGGCACCCATTCTTTTTAAATTGTACAAAAATGATGCTTGGATGGGACTACATGATTAAATGTGATGTGTCACAGAAAAAAGGCATTGTCTCACCAAAAATGGATTTTGAGATACCAGCGCCTTAAAAATGATGATATCAAAGTGGTTTCGTTCACTAATAGGAGATCTGCATGTGTCACTATGCATGTCTATTACATTGCATTTTTTGGGAGCATTCTGGCGAAATCTGACCTGTACACATTTGGCAACATTTTTGATCAAATATTGCATGAATGTATTCACCAATATAATAGCTTGTATAAATGATCTATGAAAACAAAAGACATGATGGGAAAGATGGGTACAGATTTTCTATAGATTTTATACTGTGCCATCAGTCCCATAATTACATGGGAATCAATATTCAAAATGGCGGCTATGCAAATCCCCTATTAATTCATAATGAGAGGATAATTACAGTAGTTTTGTGATGACCTTGCATCATAGGGAAGCTGCTGACAGTGCATATATATGATATGTTACAGACAAATGAGTCGCTGATTCTGTTGTTGATTAATGCATGGGATAAGAGGGATTCCAAGGAAGTTTAGTATATCTAATAAGTAATTCTTTATTTTTGAATGTTTGAAAAAATAGTTTCTGATATTTCTGGAGGAGAATCACTAGTTAAATAGCTAGATTCATTCCTTGAGCGGGGCATATAATGACAATACTTGCCGCTCATCGTAACATACAATTGGGACTGTATTTCCTGAGTATCATATACCATCAAAAATGGTAAAAGGATTTATTTTCTGCATGAAATCATGGAATACAAGTAAGACAGTATGAGGTACTCTGTAAAAAATACTCGCTTCGTAAGTACAGAAGCAACACGGCCTATGGCCTCTTTGCTTCATGGCTTACTCAGCGAGTATAGTTCACCTTATATGCCATACTATAGTAGTCCTACTTACCCTTTCTGCTATATCTTGATGGAAATTCAATGTATCAAAATTAAATAAATACATGATAAAAATAGACCTCTCCATCTTATCACCTCATTCACCAAAAGATGGGTTTAGAGTATTTGAATCTTGCCCATTGCCCTATAAGTAACATATTTACGTCTGTGTGGTACAAATAGTAACACATAGATCCATGGTAAGCTTCACAGTGGGTGTAGTAGCAGCGAGGCAATCATACCAGTAATGCCACCATTGATGAACCACAAATTGCCATTGACAATGTATAAAAAGGCCCAGCAAAGGGGAAGGGGTTGTTGACCAAAGTAAGCTTTAGTCTACTTTACTATTCACCTCTCTATAATTTGGGTTTGCAAACCATTCATTTTTTTCAAACGTAAAATATAGAAATAATATTTAGGTTTCCTAAATGTAACAGCGTTGAATCCATCTAATCTCATCTTTTTGGATATGATGGTATCTCAAAATCCATTTAGGGGCTTGTTGACCAGGTTGACCAGGCTCTCGTTGAATAAAAAGCTGTTGTGAGTTGGTAGCCAAAAGGTTCTGTGTAGAAAGTTGCAATGTATAATAGGCGTTTTGTATTTGTTGTGTGTTGGTTTTGTAATGTAATAATTCTGAAATTTCTAAAATAATAGCCCTTGTGAAGTTTCCTTAAAAGTAAAGCAATTCCTCTAAACAGTCCTTGTAGATAATAATGCATCCTTTAAATGATGGAATTAATTTTTAAAAAACCAAACCCAAACAAAACAATTGTAACACCCTTTGGCCATGCCAGTAACCAAATAGTTCTCAAAGTGTAACCAAAGTGTGTTGGAGGTGTAATGAAATTTTAAAGCCACCTCTGCAGCCGCTCAAAACAGCAATCCGGCAACAATGCTGAGACTGATCTCAGTGGTTCTCAGTTCATTCAACGGGGACCAGGTAAGCTTTAGTTACCTCTTCTCAAGTTTTCAAATTATTCTTTAGCCTTCTAGCTTTCTTCTATTCTTTAACTTTCTTCTATCAAGGGGAATCTCTGTCAGGTCACAGTTTTAGCTATCCTGTAAAGGACACTTTTTCTATTCTTTTTTTGGCAAACACACAGCAACACCCAAGGCATTCAAATCTGCCCTTAAGAAATATATAAACCTCTAGAACACCCTACCATGCCCCTACAGCTACCAGCCAGCCAGAGTTAGAAACATCGATATTCATAATAATTGCAATCTATTGCCACTCTGTTATAGACGTCTCCAACGCTTTTTCAGTGTTTTTTTGAATTATCTTGTATTAAATCACCCTTTATATAATTATAATCTAAGAGACCCATATCGGGTGCAAATTGAAGACTGGAGAAAGGAATCGATCAGGAGAAGCCTTTTTGTCAGGATTTATAACTTCTGGAATGACCTCCCTCACGGTATAAAGGTAATAGATGATAAAAAAATATTCAAAAAAGAAATTAAAAAGGTCCTGATAAAGAGTTTCAAACTGAGGAACGAATTTTGGAATCTAGATGCACTCATGTACTGAGTGTTGCTATTTTGCAACATAAACTACTGAAATCCGGTGTGTATTGGTATACGGCAGCGCTTCCGTGTCTAGTTCATGTACCGGGTGTTGCTGATTTGTAGCAGCTCTCTTGTCAATACAATGTACTGGGTGTTGCTATTTTCCATTCTTTTTCATTTTTTGAGGTTGCTCTATGTGTGTCGCTCGCAGAGGCAAAGGTCTCTACTGCCTGAAATTATTTTGATTATATGGTGTGATATCCTATTCTAACGACTTTTCCAAGGACTGTCATGAAAATGGACACTGTCCTGGGTGTGTGTTTTTAAATCTCATGTCATTATATATGATGTTACTATATATTATATTATTATTTCATTTGTCTGTTATTTTCCTAACATTTTTTCTAAACTCAGCACGCACTGAGAATTATTGTATATATTCGTGCAAAATGTCGTAGCTGAATAAAAATCTTAAAACAAACAGATGGTAGATACGATTCTCGATGTCACTCTCTCTACCTAAATCGTGTTTGCATCGTGAAATTTATTAGTTAGCACTCAGTTTTCCAGCTGTATACAAATGTTGAATAATTTGGCAAATATAACTTTGATTCATCGGCATCATGTTAATTAGGTATATAGGTCTTAATGACTTAATAACCACAAACCATGGCTTTCCATGATTATCAAAATAACAACTCATCTCATATTGTATCAAAATCTAGGTATATAGTTCTTAACTGAGTACGCCTGGAGGTGAGATGAGGGAGGACCAGCTAGGACCACTCCTTTAGGTAATGAGGCCCGCCATCCTGATACATACTGATATGCATGACCGCCATCACAGCCATTACAGTGTTCTGGATGGTCGCCATCAGACTTGTAGAGCAGACGGTGATGATAAGACAAGGGGAGCTGTCCCCCAAATCTGAGTTCCTCTATCCTATCCCAGCTGTTGTTTTCATGAGGAGGTGACAGATTTCGAGAGGTTTAATGGAATTCCGTCTTCCACCCATTCCTATCAAAGAAATGTCGCCGCTATACCGGTATCAAGTTACCAACTATAGCATGTTCAGACATCCACCGTCCCCCCTCCCCCCTCCCTACACACCCTGTGCACCCTGATACCTTTATATGAGGATCCCGGGTGAACGTGAATTATTTATAATTATGTGATGTGTTCCATTGAATTGAGTCACAAGTCGCAAAAAATGGATTTTGAGATATCATCAAATTTGAAAAGATGAGATCAAGCCGATTCCAAGGATAGTAAACAGTACAACATTATTCTTACTTTAGTATAATTGTCTAAACATTTGGAGTAGTCAATAAAACGAATAGGTCTGAAAAAGGGTAATAAATTTGCCTACGTGATGGCTGACCTGTATCAAAGTCTAGGTATAGCATGCTCCGACTTTACCCCACCCCACCCCACTGTGCACCTTGATATCTTCATAAGAGGATCCAGGGTGTGGGTGTATTATTTATATATCCTTCCCGATGTTTTTTTTTTATTGATGTAGGAGATCTCTATACGGGTGTAGTCCCCTAAAGATGTACAATTAGCCTTCACCAATCCTCTCAAATATCCAACATTTAAGACAGAAATGTAGTATAAATTACACTCCAAAATAACCATAACGGAACAGATTTTTTAAATAATCGCACAATCCAAATTCGTTCTAGACGGCATTTTGTTTTGTTACATTTGAGGCCAAACAATTTAACAGTTACCGGTACATAAATACGCATGTGAGTCATGCTGACGTTTTATCGCGTTGCCTAATGATTAATTATATATATTCTGTCTGTAATTAGCAAAATAGCCCTTTTTGAGACTTAAGGATTCTTGTCATTTAAACTAAAAATTATTTGATTGTAATATTTTACAGTATATATGCAGTCTAACATGTGTATTGGTAGTTATTTTCTATAGTCAGAACTTATACTGAGAATATTGATATTGTAAAATGTCTAAGCCTGAATGGAAACTTTGAAAAACAACATCCTCATATATGCCTAACAATTCAACCTTATCGTTGTAAATGGGTAGAACTGCCGCGTATACAGGTTCTGATGTTCTGACCATATATACACAGCCCAGTTCATACTCACGCTTACCTGCCATAGCCTTGGCCTACAAAGCCCCTTTATGCCTTAGGGGACACGTCAACATTGCTTTGCAAACATTTACACAAATAGGTTTTTCCCATAGGGGCCATCTAGTTTAAGCATGAAAATTATTTGTATTATGTGTATTTTCTGATGGCACTTCTGCAGCAGTATCGATGACTTACCGAATATAGTTATAAAGGTTATCTCTAAAAGAATCATTTTCATACAACGAAAAACTCTAGGGAGTAACTTATCTTGATTATTTTAATTGTTTTCCTTGATATTTTGATGTAACTAATAGACTTATAATTTTCTTGACTGAATGAAACATATCGCGTTAGCAAAATTTCGGTTAATAAACATGTTGTTTCTAAAAAAAAAACAACAACGTTACCAATCCCGAACACTTTTACCAATTTCATGAAGTTTGCTAACTGATTTTGATGTCATCACTGGGTCCACCAAGATATAGTCAATCAGGCACATTATGGTATAACGGGGTGATTGTGTGTGTTTGTGTCCTCCAATGAACGTGAACACATCCTTTAATAGGGAGGTTCAGCAAGTCTAACCTATATGTAAACGTATGTATCACTGATATACAAACGTACGTTAACAGGAAGAAGAGGTTCAGCAAAACATGGCAGGAAAAATGTATCCTAACATCCTATCAAGCAAAATGTTTCATCTCACAATTTTGTTCATGTATAAAAATGTGATGTAATTCACCAAACATTTAAGGATACTGTTACGTCATTGAGGTTTGCTAGCGGAACCTCCCTAATATAAATGTTTGTGGAGGTTGATGCATGGTAGTATAAAGTAGTGGGTGGAGGAGGCACCAGATGGTCGCCTTGGCTATTGTTGTCCTTTATCTTAGCTATAGACAGATGTCATGCATCACAGAAAAATGAATGTAAATTAGAAAAAAAATGAATTTTGAGATTTTGCTATTTTGCTAGTGGATTCCAACGACGTTAACATTTAGGAAAATTGCAAAAGTATTTCTGTATTTTATGCTTGAAAAAAGCATGTGCAATATTTCTGGGTGGTAATAACGAAACGGTTTTCAATATTTCGGGGGGGGGGGGGGGGGTGAAAACCAGATGCCGAACCAACTGGCACTTCTGGATTTTAACGTGCACATTGAAATGAGTTTTCTCACTATTTTGACCAAATATGACATATGAATTACATAGTTCTGCAGTCCATATGAGTATTTTTTGTTGTGTTTTTATGCCAGCTGATGCTCTTTCATTAAAATGAAATTCCTTTCATGGAATTTTTGTCCGCTTAATACTGGACCGAGCTATAGAAGTATCTAGGGTTGCTGTAGTATAATGCAATATGACGTCAATGTTGTGAAGAAGAAAAACTAATCAATTATTGGGTGAGAGGAGTTGATGGAGGGGGTTGAGGGGTTGGGGTGGGGAAGGACGAGGTTACCACCACCCACTCTCTATAGCATCTGCTACCTTGCTTTCTTCTAAAGCGGTCTCTTCTTAGTGCTACTTACAGCTTTTGTATATGTAGATATGACTTAATATATATTCACCTTATGTGATGTGGCACAGAAAAATGGGTCATATGTCGAAAAAAGTGATTTTGAGATACCATAAGTAAAGTAGCTAAATATACTCCATGGGATGGCCTTAGAAATGTAAGGATATATTTAATATATACTGTCTTGGAATTTGGTATTCATACACCTTAAAGTGCTGGTTACATGAATAAGTCACTTGAAAAAATATAAATTTTGCAACGTATGGGTCATTTCTTGAAATGCATCACATTTGTATTGTACATATCTGACCATACACAGAATTTGCTCTCACTTTTCATTAATAACATCTATACTCAGAGATTCTCAATATTGCAATTTCATCCGAAATCCAGCCACATTTATTAGCATATATTGAAACTCTATTGATTAGTTTTCTTATCTTTTTAAAACAGTTTTTACCTGGACTAGATCACCGCGATGGTGGTCTTCCTCTAGTACCGGGGGGGGGGGGGGAGGAGGTAAAATTGTGGCTACGGCCGGGTTCCAACCAACAACATGTTCATGCCATTATACATATTACACTCTGTTTGAGACCTACTTAGAGTAAACATCAAAGCGACCCAATGGTAACCCTACGGCTAGCCGCTCCAAGTAGATCTCAAATAGAGTGTACACACATATTATACATACTTCGGCGTTTTGACCCATACGATGAAATTAGAGGGTTTGAAAGGGAAAGATTGGCATCCATTTCTGGCAACCCTTTTTACCGGTATCATAAATTATAGCGTTATCTCACATGGGTGGAAGATATGAGGTAAATGATATATTTGATCTCATTTATCTACTTCGCTTCTGATTGCTCTGATATCACAAGATAGCGGAGACCCATTCACTATCTATTGTAGAGCCCTTGGCTAAACCCCGAGTTAATGGGTTATTTTTAGCTCAATATGTGTTGTGTTTTAGGAAAATGAGTCGCAAGTCACAAAGCTGATATTTTTTCAAAGTGATTTATTCACAGAATGTTCAGAATGTTCTCAATTCTTGGGTGTTCAGCATTGCTAGTAGCATAATTAACTGTACCAAATTTGAAGACTATTGAATATATTCATTTCATAATAAAGAGCATATTTTAACTGCTTAAGTAGTGAGTGACCATATAAAAATATCCCTTAACTCTTTTTTCATATATATAACCCGAGTAAATGGGATATTTTCTACTTCAATATGGACCTAAAAGGACCGAATCAATTCATCATTCTTGAGTTTTTAAATGGTAAGCATATCAAGGCATAAAATACCTTGATTTATTAGGAGTTTTATTCCTTTATAACATTGGAAGACTTCTAATATTTGTAATGAAAGCTTTAAGCTAGGACAAATATACTAAACTAATTATCTTATTTCTGGAAAATCGGTGTGGGAAGAGAACAGGTTAGAACCATTCTTGATAAATAAGGTTTACTATATATATCTGCAATATAGCTGTGAGACATGAGACCCTTATGCAATGCCTCTTGAACGATATAAAGGTCGGAATTTTAGATAATGTACAATCGTCAGCTCTACAAATTTGGTAACTTCTGCTAAATTAGACTGGAAAATTACAAAAGCTGTGTATATCTGAGTAACTTTGGCATTGTGTTGATTGAAGATATCTCTTTGATCATTCCTGAGTTTTCAAGTGGGAAACATATCGAGGTATGAATATATTGATTCATTTGAAAGTTTTATTTCTCCAACTATTAGAGATAACAACTTCATACTTGAACAAATATACTTAAATGCTGCTTGTCTAAATTCTGAGAACCAATGCATTTACTTACGTTTGAAACTATTTATTTAATATGCCTATAATCTGATCAAATATGATGATCTCCAATTCCATATTTTGTGACTTATGATTACTTTTTCAGTGAGAACAAATATTATGGTATGGTACGGTATAAGCTTTATTTCCACACTTTTATATTAACAGTTTCTGCAGTAGAAAAAGGAGGTAGTTTCTGCTTTCACAGTTCTTTCAACTGCTACTTGTATCTAGATTACAAGTTAGATAGTATATGTCGAAGTAATATAAAAGTAAAAGTAAAATAGTACATGGTCAAATACCATTATACTCCTAGTTACTGTAACAAGACAGTGATAAGACATAACAATAACAATTATATCACCAACACTTACTAAGTTACTATTGCAACCATTTATGCGATGCAACTATTGAACCCTATATCTTCATCCATCCATACTTAACCTTAGTCACTGTAGCCATAGATACAGAGGCAATCAGTGGCCACCAACACACCTGGCGAATGAATGAGGTAATATCCAGGGATCAGGTAACGTCTGATAAGTTTTGGCGCCAATTGTCTGGTCGCTCTTGTGACAAGGCGCGGTTTGCCATGGCAACCAAACGCACACATGAAAGGCTTTTTGTACACAGACGCAGGCCCAAGCTTGTCATGGGGGAGGGGGTGGGGGTGGGTATGCATCTGAGGGTGTGGGGATGTTAAGATGAACAGGAGGAGGTGGAAGGTGGGGGTAGGATGGGGTCGGTGAGAGGACAGGGCCTTGAATATGGAGACAGGCTGGGGGTGAGGAGGATGTTTCTTTGAGCATAAAAACAACCTCTATGTACATAACTGTATGTGATGTGTTCCAGGGACCTGAGTCACATTCGCAAAAATAATATTTTTCAAAGTGATTTATTCATTAGATCTCTTTCTCGTTCTCATACTTGGAGGGTTTAGGGCTTTTAAGTCCTAAATACAAGACAGACTATTAAATATATCCTTGCGTTTTGAAGGTCATCCTGTGGAGTATATTTAATTAGTTTACTAGTAATTGCCCACCCAGAAATATTGCAACCTTTCTTTCAAGCATAAATATATATCAAACATAAAATATAGAAACACTTCTGGGATGTCCTTAATGTTTGCCATCATTGAAATCGTCTTGATCTCATCTCTTCAAATATGATGATATCTCAAAATCCATTTTCAAGACTCATATAGGAAGTAACTTCCACTTTGCTATACCTAGTAAAAGGGCCCTTATGCAAGGGGCTCCTGGCGTTTCCCTAGAGTGGTATGGAGCTTTTTAAAAAGACATCAGTGAGTGGGAAAGGTATAACCATAAATCAGGAGAGGTGGGGAGGTGGTATAGGGTAGGTACTGGCATACGGAGGACGTGGAGGAGGGTGGGTGTATGGGAGGTGGGGCCGGGGGGGGGGGGGAGTAAGGGGAAGGAAGGGGGGGGGGACTCAAATATGTTTTGCTAAATTAGGCTAAAAAACGATGAATACTTGGTATATCTGAGTATGTTTCATTTCGCACTGATTAACAAAATCTGTTTGTTTATGTTAAACTGCATTTTAAACCTCATTAATTTTTTGTCTTAAATATGGGATATTTGCAAGGATTGGTGATGGTGAATTGTACATCTTTTGAAGATCTGACCCATAATACTATAGCTGTATGACATGTTACTATAACCTTAATGGAGATGGGGGATTAATGCTAGCTCACCAGGTTTCTAGCTTCTACAACTAATCTTTATCCGATAGCAGTACACCAATAACTAGTACCAGCAGAGGCAGATCATTACAATCAACCTATGTTTGATTAATTTCTACCTGTAAATCTTTCTGACAAAGTAATTTTGATCTCTATGTTTAACGGCATCAATGGATTGGTAATATGGATTATATGTAGCATCGGCTTCTGACTCAATTTGTGATGTGTGTAAAATGAGTCACAATTAAAATCGCAAAATTCATATTTTTCAATGGATAATATTCACAAGATGTTGTTATAGGAATGTTCTCATTTTTGGAGATTGCACCATTAAAAGTCATATGAATATATGGACCAAATTTCGAGACCTTGTAATAAATGTATCCATGCATTCATAGGGTAATCCTATAGAGTATATTTAGCAACTTTACTAATAATTGTCCACCCAGAAATATTGCTTTTAACTTTTTTTTCAAAAATAGAAATATCAAACTTAGAATAAAAAAATACTTAGTTGCTATCCTAATGTTTACTATCATTAGAATCCGCTTGATCTCATATTTTCAAATATGTGCAGGTGAGACATCACCAATTATATTGGCGACTTGTGAATTATTTTCCTAACACATCATATACAACATCCTTGATGAAGGGCATTTGTAGCCTGAAACGTCGGACCCCACAATAAAACAACCTTAAAACGAATCTCCTTTTCTGTCCTGATTGTTTTGGGTTTTTTACTACATCGTGAGATCATATGTTTTTTAGGCGAAGACGTCATTTTCCTATAAGACATCACAATTACGATATATTCAGAACACCAGCGCAGAGTACCCGATTCCATATACTACTTCCACTATACTCGCTATAGTTGCCTGTTTACATTTCACATTTGTATATACTACTTCCCCCCACTTTGGTTTGAAATTGATTCCAGAGACAACGCGTGAAAACATCAATAACAACTATCCAGTGTGTTTGTTTATGTATTCAACCTGATTGGCCTGAAGGAATAACACATGCTCATATAGCTCTAATATAATCCACTACTTAAGAAACACAATTAAATCTCTTCTCCTGTGATGACTCTGTCGGTTCGATTTCAAAGTGTTGTATAGACATATTACAACAGCATAATACTGACATATTCAGTCCTATAAGTCATGATATGAGTGAATATTGCAATGTTATGTTTGTCGTAATTACATGCTCCTTAACAAAAGTTACACGTAACCTAGTAGAATCCTATCAATAAAGGACAATTTTTATTCAACAAACTTCAAAGGAAATATTCCACAAAATGATTTTATCAGTGAAGGAAAAGAAAATCCTTATCGATGTCTGATTAATTTATTCAATTTCTGTAAATTCATTTTTAGTTGAATGTCTTTCTCGCAAGTGTTTGGAGAATTCGTGCGATGCGTACAGAAAGGTTCGTTTACCAAAGCTTAATTAAAAAGCTGTCTTGGACGGGAAAATTAAAAATAAAACCAAAAATAAAAAAAAGATGTGTCGATGTCTATCCGGCTTCGTTTTATCATGCGGATGAACACTGACATGGTTTTACAAAAAGAGAAGAACAAAAAATGAAAAGTAAATAAAATTAAGATGGCACGACATGCAAAACCCATCAAAATAAAAAGTCACAGAAGGATAATTGCTGCTGATGCGAATATTTCAACTGCTCATGGTCGATGCCAACAGAAAGTGAGCAATTGGCCGGGTGTCTTACATACTTTTGGGATATAAATGATAAAAATATACTGTAATGAACCTAATGATACTTCGGATGGGAGGATTTGTCAGAAAGTAACCTTCAGCAATTTAGTAAGTTATTCTGAAAATGATAAATACGAAGTATATCTCACTATATTTGGTATTGTCAACTATTGCGTTGATTAGAAGAATCTGTTATGTTGAACTGTGTTTAGAGCCTCGATTTTGGCTTAAATTTGGATTATTTGTGGGCACTTAGATTAGATAAGAAGGGTATGTCAGTGATTAGACGCCTACTTTGCTAATCGCTTTCCTGGCCTAGAACTTGGCGTTTTAATGGGATTATAATGACATGTTGTGGTCTTAATGGAATTATAGTGGCACTTTGCGGTTTGAGGTAAGGGGCTTTCCCTCCGTTTGAAGGGACTCTCTAAACTTTGGTCCTATACTGTGGGGAATGGTTAAAGAATTGTACATTTCCAGCTACTTTGCCCATGAATAGGTAAGGAATTGGTTGAAGGAGTGGGAAATTTTACACCACTGGTCGTATGAGTCACAAGTCGCAACATTACTATTTTCCAAAATAGTTTCTCTATGTACTTGCGTTTTGAAGGTCATCCTTTGGAGTACATTTAGCTCCTTTACTGGTAATTGCCCACCCAGAAATATTGCAAACCTTTTTTCAAACATAAAAATACCAAGCATAAAATATAGAAATACTAATTAAATGTCCTCCTATCATTAGAATATGTTTGATCTCATCTTTTCAAATATGACGAGATCTCAAAAACTCATTTTTGCGACTTGTGACCGATTTTTCTGAAACACCTCACATATGTGATAACACAAAGGCCGACCCAATGTGTATAATAAATGACTGCTAGCTTACTTTCCATATATACCGGTATATCTAGATTTCTATTTCATAGTACATGTACATAGAAACCAGGTATATCTATTCCACCTTTTTTGTTTTTAGAACAAGTTTTACCAAGACATTGGTTAATATTGGCATATAAATGACATATATGAGCGGGGATCATTTCTTTTATTCTGTTTTCAACCCATTGCTGGCTTGGGATTAGATACTGAGTTAGGATTTCATTCCATTTGGTTTTTATGAACTTTCATTGTGAATTGTAAGAGAGAGAAGAATAAACATTAACTTCATGGGTCCCAGTTTAACATTAGAACACTCCCTAATATTTTACTTTTTCACAATATGTCTTAGATATGCTTTTGAAATTCAGAATTTCGCCATAACACCTGAATGTACATATCTCCCTGCGATAACCCATGTTCTCCCCCTCAAAATGAATAAGTCAAATAATGACAACTTTATTCAAATGCCTCCAAATAACCGCAGCTTTTCCCGCCGGTAAAATAATCTTCTCTCCATCAGCTGCCTTGACTTTCAGCTCTCATTACTCTAAATCTCGCGTTATTTCGCCTTCCTCTCGCGTTATTATGCAAATAGCATGATTTGCCTCATCAGAAGATGCAGGGGAAATGGCAACTACGCCTCATGGGGCCATCAATTAAGAGGCAACCATCAATCAAGTTTGACTTTCTGCTGTCAGGTTTTTTTCTTCTTAATTATATGGGTGGTGGGACCGATGATGCCCTAGCTTTAGATTAGGTATCTTACAAGTACCTTCCTTATATCATTAGGTATTCTATAGCTTCTAGGAGGAATGTGATGTGTTTCAGGGAAATGAAAGTCATGTGTCTCGGAAAATGGACTTTAAGTATATTTGAAAAGATGAGATCAAGCAGATTTTAATTGATGGTAAACAGTAGGAAAGGAGGAGAGTGCTAGGCCCTCCTAAAATCAGAGCATTCCAATAAAGAGATCTTGTGAATGAATCGCTTTGAAAAATATCATTTATTTTGCGATTTCTGACTCATTTTCCTGTAACACTTCACAAATGGGTTCTCTGCATAAATTCATTATTATTAAAGGTGAAGGTGGGGTGAACTGAGTAGGCATATATATATATGTGTGATGTGTTTCAGGAAATGAGTCATAGTGGGGAGCCAACTTGATATTTTCCAAAGTGTTTCATTTATAAGATCTCATCTTTCCAAATATAATGGCATCTCAAAATCCATTTTTCACGACTAGTGACTCATATTCCTGTGGCACATCACACTTACGCGTTTTGTATTAACTTAGACATCCTTGTTTCAATTCAAATATTCACCCGTTTCCATTCCATTCTATTTTAAAAATATCATTCTTATTCAGGTAATGAGCAGTTACATCATTTTGAATAAAATATAGGCAAAGCATGGCTCCCCATTATCTATAGTCAATATCTCTAAATGTAAAGTACAGGTTAATATGTACCATTGTGCATGTATGTTACAGTGCATGCTGGGATAGATTCAGTTCAGTTTTAACATACAATTATATTTAGCAACATTTCTATCGAAAATTGCATGAATGCTTTCACCAATATCGTAGCTTGTATCAATGACCTATCAAAACCAAACGCATGATGGGGAAGATGGAGACTTGTGTTATTGAAACATGTATAACAAATAGATATTGACATTAGAGCACCGATAGATATTCCATGAAGACTTATTATTTGACATTAGGGTACCGCTAAATATCCCGCGCTGAACATGACATGCTTTCTATAGAGTGCCACAATTCTGTGCACATCAAGGTGTCGGTGTTTAGGAGTTGACGGATTTCTTTGTAATTGGCCGACAAGAGTAGGCCTACCAGGACTTAAAGGGTATGTGATGCTATGTATAAAGGGTACATGCTGCGGTATACCCTATATATTGTATAGGGTATATAGTGTGGTATATATAAAGGGGGGATGCCTGTAAAATTGATATTATGATTAAAATATTTCATCATATTGACTCCATTTTATCACAGCCAGATGGTGATAAGTTTTGCTTTTGGTCATTTAATAGCAAGATTTTCTCGCCAGTTATGTAAAAAGTTTGAGAGAAATAAAATACTTATGTATATAATTTATGTATATAAAAATGAATCTGGCATTAATAGTAATGAAAAGGTGTGGCCAAGATAGCTTGGTTTGTAGCTGATAGGCGCATGAAATGAAAAGTAATTAAACACATTTGTTACTTACATTAGAAGCATCGTCCTCCTCCTTCAGATGCTCTGCTATGTACCTCACGCCTTCTATAGCTTTTATTACTTCCGGTGTATAATTTGCCCTGGATGCCAGTCCCGGACCTAAGTCTGTGTCCATATCGTCCGTCCCGAGTCCTCCTCCTCCCATACCTCCACCACCACCCATCCCTGTGTAACTGCTACTCACGTTATCAAACGTGAGATCTCGCGAGAGCCTTGCTCCTTCCGCTCCATAGGAGTCTCTGATTTCCACCCCGTTGCAAGTTCGCACCACCACTTTTGGCGCGCGATCGCGGTCAATGTGCGGTCTGCGCATGATCAGAAGTCGTGGCAGGATGTTGAGGAAGACTTTGCGAACCCACGGCGACATGGTATGCGTCGCCGGCGACCGGAAGTGGACATTTAGCACGATGACGGTGACGATAATAGAGAGAGTGACGAGGATCATGGTGAAGAGTAGGTATTTGCCGATGAGCGGCACCACCAGTGATGTCGGAGGGATGATTTCAGCGAGCAAGAGGAAAAACACGGTGAGGGAGAGCAGAATAGAGATACACAAAGTAATCTTCTCGCCACTGTCGGACGGCAGGTAGAAGACCAACACTGTCAGAAAACTAATTGCCACGCAGGGTATAATCAAATTAACTGTGTGAAATAGAGTCTTTCTCCTCATGGTGATATTAAATGTGATATCTGGGTAGGGCTCACTACAACAGGTGTAATATTTCTCGTTTTTGCGAGCTGGAACGCTAAGTAAATCCCATTCAACGGACCGATAGAAATCTTTCAGGTCGATACCATCGGAAATCATTTCCAAATCGTCCACCTCAGCTAACTCTTGTCCTATGTGTTTTAGATCGACTTGGTATCCGTCGTACGTCCACGAACCGAACTTCAACGTACATAGTTGTTCGTCGAATGGGAAAAACTCAACGTTTATTGTGCAAGAACTTTTGTAGATTGCAGGTGGTTCCCAGTGCACTCTTCCATCAGCGTATAAGGTGGCTTTTGTCATCAGTGTTACTTCGTAGTTGCCGTCTGCACTGTGAAGGGCAATAATATATGGGCTAGCCATGAGTAGGTGCTTCAATTTATAACATATATATATGCTTATATTTGTTAGCAAGGTAGCTGATTCTGTTAGTTTGAACAGAGGGGAAATGAAAAAGGTGTGAAGACTTTATGGATGGAAGACACCTTTAGAAAATGTACACTTGGAAGGTTTATCAGCCCAAAAACATATCAATGTATATCTATTTATTGGGCAGCCTAGCCCAAAACGTTGGAAAATAAATGTCAAAAATACACTACCGAATTTTCTAAGTTGACTGTCGGATCTTGAAGCGATATCACCCCATTTTTACATAATATCTTGTATTGAATTGAATTAAATATTTAACCTCATTTAAATACAGCCTTGATATAACTTGGAGGAGATAGACCCCATTTGTACATTTTCTTTTAAGGTTCAATCCATTAAACCATATTTGCAGCAAGTGTCATCTCCATCAGTTAAATGAAGCGGTTGCACAATGGAGTGTTCCATTCCATCATACTTTGTTCATCGGTACAGAAGATAATTGATGTGCGAAGATGGCAGGAGTTGCAACAATTGGGGGTTCCCTTTTAGCACCTTGCTCGTTTGAGAAATTTGGGATTTGATTCATTGTGGCAGGGGGAAGTGGGAGAGGAGAAGAGAGGTGAAAGTATAATATCTATATTGGTAAAGTAACTGGGTTAATCGCCATAAAATGTACAATTCGTCTCGGTTTACCGTCTCAGATAACACACATGTAAGTACAACCTAATGGAACAGATCTTTTTGATCCACACAAGATGGAATATACTTAGATATTATCTAGTATTTATCATTTTCGGTCTAATTTAGCGATGTTTACTAAATATGTAGAGCCGCCGATTGTACATTTTCTGACGAAATGCTCCAACTAGCCATTTCTCGGAAAACAGGAAATTACTTCATAGTCAATTAAAAGAATATACTTCGAGCACAAGCCAATATCAGATTAAGTTCTTTTTTGTTTTTTTTCTGGAACTATTGATTCCTTGCTTGTAGGATAGGTTATTAAAATAAAATTCTTACAAAGGAATTGGCAAAACCTACTACGAATGATTTTTAATTGCAATATGTCCGGAAAATCTTGGGATACTATTCATAGACGCAATCAATTTGTTCTGATGTTTAATTTTAATTTCGGTGAAATGGCTAATTTCTAACCACAATTGCTGACACAGGGAAAGGATTACAATTTGGGCAAACAACAAATACGATAGATATGGGGCTCAGATTTTTTAGAAATAAAATATTCAGAAAAGGTAGTTTACAGGCCGAAAACAGCCTTGCCTAGACGACCCAGTAAAGGAGCTAATGAGAAATCCCCCCAAATCCACAAGCGCTAATTGGCATAGTTCATACAGTATTACCGAAATTGAAATTTGGAAAGTTTGAAAAGAATAACTGTATTTCAGAAATTATCATTACACTTTTAAAAGCTGTGCCCTTCGGTTTGCGGATTTGATAATTTGATACTTGAAAAAACTCCGATGTAATTTGATATTTCCTTTTTCATCCAGGATCTGTAATAATCATCTCATAGACCAAAGCCTCTAAAGTTTCTCGCTATGTTAAGATTCAATGTATCTAGTTACCAAATTGTCTCTAAATAGTATTGAAGTATATGAGGATATATATGATGAAGCTCCAAGCTATTTATATTTGGCAAAAGTTAAATACAAAGAAATTCGAAGTATATTTAATTTTGCATAGGAACAGAGTATCTGTTCCTTCATATTAAATGTGTATCAAAGATAGACCCTGTCCTCAATTTGAAATATTGCTGAAGCAATTGTAAATGATAAAAAGAATTTGACCATATATCTATAGCGATATCTCTACAATGGTTTCAAGATTTCTGGGTTTACCATAAGGCATAGATCTATAACAAAGAAGCAGCAGGAAAAACATAGCAATCAGTCTGCGCATGCGGACATAGTGGAGCGGAAGTAGCGTTCCATGCAAATATAACTTATAATACGCATGCGCAAGCGTCCTTGTGGCAATAATTAACTGTATAATGGACTTAGTGGTTCATGTAGGAGAAGGTAGATGGCACTGGGGGCGGGGGCGGCAAGGGGGCGGAAAGGGGGGGGGCTGTTGTTGGAGAAAGAGCTGTAGTCGGAGGGGAGGGGGTATGGGAGGTGGTGGTATAGAGCTAGGAATGAGGGAGAGAGGGGAGGCGGAAGGAGGAGGAGGAAGAGGAGAAAGGGGTAGATCGGGAGAGGGGGAGGTCGGGAGATGAGGGGAAGGAAAGGGTGATGAGGGAAGAGGATCGAAGAAGAGGAGAGAGGGAGGGGAGAGTGGGAGAGCAGGGAAGTCGGGAGACAAAGCAGGGGAGGAGGGTAGTTGATGGGAGAGAATGGGGTAGGAGAATGGTAAGTGAGAGAGAGGAGGGAAGAACAGGGGAGAAGATGGGAGGAGGAGGAGGAGAGAGAGAGGAGAGCGGGAGAGCAGGGAAGTCGGGAGAAAAAGGGGGGAGGAGGGTAGTTAATGGGAGAGGATGGGGTAGGAGAATGGTAAGTGAGAGAGAGAAGGGAAGAACAGGGGAGAAGATGGGAGAAGGAGGACAGGAGGAGAGAGGCGGAGAAATGCCAAGAGCCGCAGGCCCAAGGCATCCCCTGGCCTACAGTCCCTGCAGGGCCAAAACCTGGACCAATCTAATATCTTTAGTCGCAGACAGGGCAAATTCACCTTAACAACAAATGAAAACTGATTTTGAAGCAAAATAAACCAGTGGAACGCCACAAACTTGCAGTTTTGATCTTTGCTCGTCCTAACACATTGTATTGTATTAAGTAGGACTTGACTGTAGTTCTACAATTCGGCCAACAATTTGCCCAGTCTGTGACTAAGGCGGCAGTCATCATTACTAAAATTACTTCCGCTTCCGACATATTGACAAATATGGGTGCAGGGGTTGTGGGTGGAAGAGCTGAAAGGCGAGGGACTACTTTTAAGGTATTTTCAGGACACCAGTGGTACTCAAGTGGCAGAGGAGTGTAGTAATTATTGTCATCAGGGTTTGGACTGCACTAAAGAGTTTAATAGAGGTGTGGGGGTTGGGTGGGGAAGATGGCAGGGTGAGGTGCGGGGTGGGTGGGGGACGGGGTAGATAATCAACATATAGACCCGAGGACGAGGAACAAAATATTAGGAATTTAAAAAAACCCGTGTCAATTGATGATGAAAGCTTTTAGTAAAGGTTTAAAATATTTGAAAACAACATGCCCCAAAATGTAGTTTTGATTGACAACTGATACAAAATATTTCACACAATGCACGCATGCAAGCTGTCACAAACTGAAACTTAAACAAAATAATATAACAACACTAACTATAACTATAAACAGTTTATAAAAGGGCTTTCTTGAGGGAGGGGCCCCGAAAGGATCAGCATCAAACGTCTTTGTTAACTACCCAAAAAAATGTGATACTAGTTTGAGCAACGTTTAAGGGAAAACCGTAATAGTCCCTCAGCTAGTTTTAATATGACCTCAAGGCCAACCTTTCCAAGCACTTTTCATGTGGGGGACAATTATGTATTTCCATACATAATCTTCAAACAAATCAAGCATACATTTCCCATTATTTGATGGGAATTCAAGTAGCGAATTGCAGATATCCTCGTCCATGTTTCGAAGTAGTGGCATTTAGTAGTAAAACCTTTCATTATCCTTGGTGGCAGTAGTAGTAGTGCATTAGTATGTTAATATATGTTAATATATGCACAGATTACCATCTCGGTGTTTCTCCCATTTATCGTTCAGTAGTCAAGAGATTACATTCATTTACCTCCATTCTGCTCAATCCATAAAATAATATTTATAAGCTGATTCATCCATTAAAAGTTGTCTTGATTATATATGTAGTTAATCATTCGATGGTTAATGGTTGGAACTGGTGAGAGACAGACTTCTCGCTCTTTCTCGCTCTCCAAGTGAAAACGTTGCCACTGAGAGACGTATGTTTTCTTCTTTATTATGTTTTTTAATCTCAATCTCACAATCGTAGTACGTAGTGGTTGCGTAATTAGTTGTTACTCATTAAGTAATGAGATTAAAAAACTCATCAAGTAGTGATCATGGTTAGTAGAATGAAGATGGATATAGAGTAGTAGTTGGAGTTGAATTAGCGGGAGAAGAATAACTCACGATGAACTCCATCTCAAAATTGTAACCATCATCATCATTTCTCTCTTTTTTGGTCTCTCTCACCATCCATTTCAGTAGATTGTTAGGTTGTTAGTGTCTTGTTCCTTTTTTTGAACTCTCTCAGTGCTGAAAAATACAGAACTATTTCCGCCCTGTCTAAAGTAGAAACTAAGAAGAATGGGGATTAAGATAGACAACTTCCGGTTGGGACCGGAAGTCAAGACGTCGCTATGGCAACACCTGCAAGCAATAATATTGTTGATTAATAAATGGAGGTCTGGCAATGTGGAGAGGGAGAGGTCACTTTATAAGCTGATGGGTACATTAGGTGTGCACGCTTGGATGTAACCTTGGATGTAAAAATGTATTGTATGTATATATATATTTGTGGTGTGTTACAGGAAAATAAGTCACAAGTCGCAATAAATTACGTTTTTTTTCAAATACTTTTCCACAAGACCCCCTTGCTCAGAATGTTTTCATCTTTGGGAGGTTTATTGGTGTTTCTGGCATAAATAATGTGCCAAATTCTAAGGCTGTGCATTGAATATATTCATGCATATCTGAGGTTTTCCTTAGGAGTATATTTAACAATTTTAATAGTGATTGGCGATCCAGAAGTATCGCTTACATTTTTTTCTAAATTGTTTACATCTTTAATAAAATATAGAAGTACTTATTAGATGTCCTAATGTTTATTATCATTGGAATCCACTTGATCTCATCTTTTCTAATATGGTGATATCTCAAAATCCATTTTGTTGTGACTTGGGACTCATTTTCCTGTAACATTTGTGTAGGTTTCTTAGTTTAGTTTTGCACTGGCAACAGGTTCTAACTTGTTACTTCTTTGGGGGTGTCGCAATATAAATCTGTATGAATTAATAAGTACCGATTCTGATAACTTTAAACAGACTTAATATCTTTAGAGGTTGCTACTGAAACAACCAGCTTTACAACTCAGCAATATTTCAAGCAGTTGGTATCAAGTTAACAATTACAAATTTAATATTTTTATAGTAGCTGCATTCTTTTTCCTCGGTCTATGTTTAAGATTGGATCAGGAGCAAGAAAAGTAACTTTGAAGTCTCAGACAAATGAATGAGAGTCGAAGTATTTTTGTATGTATGTCCATGGTTTGGATGTTATAGTGCTTATGTACCGACCCTTCAGTCCAAAGTAACATCCCTGTAGACATATGCACCTGTGTGAAAAGAACTCTGAATCAAACACATTCTATTAAAACAAATCAATAATTATTACATTCTTAGAGGTAAATGGGAATCAATATGCATAAAGTATAATGATATAAACTTGGCATTCGTTTAAATATGCACCAGTATGCTGTTTATTAATCGCACAGCCTTAATGCATTTTTTTAATAATAATCATTACTCAAAATGCAATCGC
This sequence comes from Sthenelais limicola, assembly GCA_942159475.1. Classification (NCBI taxonomy): domain Eukaryota; kingdom Metazoa; phylum Annelida; class Polychaeta; order Phyllodocida; family Sigalionidae; genus Sthenelais; species Sthenelais limicola. Next base: position 55,960,902 of record OW804096.1, read on the forward strand.
GATATGCCAAATATAAGATTAAGAAGAACATACTTCTCATTAAATTATCTGAAAGCATTCTGTCATTCTTTAGTGGCAACTCATGTTTGTCTGCAAATATGTGATGTGTTAAAGGAAAATGAATCACAAGTCGCACAATTCACAAGTTGTATTTCAGGGATGTTTTCATTTTGGGGTTGCTTAACGCTTGTCATAGTGTGAATACATGTTTCAAATCTCAAGACTGTGTATTAAATATCCATGTATTTCTAAGGTCGTCTAATAGAGTATATTTAGCTACTTTACTAGTAATTGTCCGCCAAGAAATATTGCTAACTTTTTTTTCAAAACTAAAAAAGATCAAACTTAAGATATAGAAATAGTTATAACATTTCCTATTGTTTACTACCATTGGAATCGGCTTGATCTCATCTTTTCAAATATGATAATATCTCAAAATCCATTTTGTGCGACTTGTGACTCATTTTTCCGTAGCACGCCACATAATTATGAATATCTCTTTATAGATTTCTATATTAAGACTTACTTGTTAAAAAGGACTATTTCATTAGTGGCAACTCATGTTCGTCTGCAAATATGATGAATATGTCTCAATAGAATTAATCCAATATTTTCCAAATTTCCAAAGACTTACTTGTTAAATAGGACTATTTCTGGAATCCATATATAAGCAGCTGGTACCACAAGACTCTTACAGCCCCCGTACTCCTCGGGTTTCCATGTCAGACTTCGGTCATACCATATCTTATCAAAATGCAGATTGGATCGCATCAGCAAATTATGTTGTTAATTACCCGCTAGTGTCTTTTATTAATTACCCTAATTAATTACTCTTATTAATTGCAATCAGGATGTAGGAAGATGGTAGTGAGAAGGGACAGTTAGTAGTGGTAAGTTGTGACCAACAACTTTGAATCTTTAGCTCAAAATCTCTTTAAGAATTTGTACACCAAGGGGAAGCTGTTGGTCATAAAAGTAAAATCATAAAGTTAATTATTAGAGCAAATTTAGTTAATTTGTTATTACCAGTTGACTGGGTGAAATTTTGCCAAGGTCTTCTTACACTGATCACCTTTTGTGTACATGATTAATGATTCCATCAACAATATTGTATTTATTTATATTAGTAGTGGAAACTATTAGTTGGGTATTCCACCTCCCTCAATTTAGATTCTTCCTTGAACTGAAACCGCAAATTCCAATTAGAAACTATATGGAAGTCTATTGGAAGTTTAGAAGTGAATAAGGAGTTCATTATAATGGTCATGTAAGAATTTTCCTAACTGGGGGCATTCTCATTCTATTAAATGGTGAACAGAATGACTTGCCACTTTGAATGGTGTTAATGCTTTCAGACATATTTATACCATGAACCCCAGCCACTGGGCTAGATTCTTCCACCCACCGATCGAGGCATTCCAATCGGTGGGGCAGTTTGGAGATGCAATCCCTGCAATCTATGCAACCAATTAATTCCTTTAAAGAATAAGCCACACATAAACTTAAGTTTTAAATAATATAATCAATTTTAAAAGAACAAATTTTATATTAAGTTTCAAGCTTTTAACATGAGCATGAATGAACATTTTGTCACAAATCTAGATAAAACATTTTTGACAATAGAAACAAATCTAGAAAATTTTATTTTGTATAAAATGCAAAACAATGAACAGTTGGTTGCAGTTAGGAGGGATTGCATGATGATGTTACCATAGTTACTTACTTATTATAAAGGACAATATCAGGCAGCCATATTTCCTCTGAAGGTACATAGAGTCTGTCTACGCCCCCGTACTGGCCGGGCTCCCACTTTAGCTTGTAATCATCCCACTCCTGGAGAGGAAACAACCCAATGTTAGAGATGTGGAATAATTAGTTGATTAGGTGCAAATACAGGGTTAAGGGATATCTCAATTATAGGGTTAAGTGGGGTCTCTACTAGCTGCTGTAAGCTCTGTGGTAAGCCTTGAGTTGGAGAGGAATGATGAGGTCCTGCCTACATGGTTCACTGTCCTTGTAGGCACTCCTCGTCATCCCAACACCATCGCAAGGCTTACCATAGAGCTTACCGCAGAGCTTACCACAGCCAGTGGAGACCCTGTTTTTGGCAGGGAAGGGTTAATAGGAATGTGAGTAGTCCACAGCAGCGTTGTACTACTGCAGTAGGTTGATGACGTGTTGTGGCCATGTAGCACAAAACTCTCATAGACTTAGCATTGCGGACATAATTATTCTCTGCTCTTTCATCATTTTAAGAAAACTTAAGAATTCTGATGAAAACTTAGGAATTCTGATGACCCGATATCCATCAGTAGGACCTTAACATTTCTCTTGTCCACCAGAATCTTTAAACCTCTGATGGAGTGATGTATGTGCATATTTATCACCTGCAATGCTAAGTCTATGGGGATTGTTTATTTCTGGTCAACAAGTACAAGTTGGTACACAGTGTGTGACTAATTTACGTTAATTTCCTCCCTGGTGCCATGGCACTTATGCTCCTTATTATAAGGGTAAAGCTTCCAAGACAAAGAATATGTTGCAGTTTTACTGTTTTCATAAATAAAGATCCGATGTTGGACACAAAAAGAAGAATATGGTGCATTATCAATTTCTCACATGAAGCGAAAGTTCAGGATTTCTTGAATTGTGTATTTTATCATACAGGTAATATTTTCTCTTTTAATATAGGTAATATCAATGATAAATAATTGACAGCATTTTGTGAAATTCAGGAAAATGGCGCATATGGAGGGGTCTTGACACTAAAAGGCCTAGTCCACCAAGCCGATTCTCATGCGATTCTTACAGAATTTAGTGAAAAAGAGTCCTCTGCGGTGCAAAATCGCATGAGAATCGGCTTAGTGGACTAGGCCCTTAAGTATGAATTACACTGTGACTATTAAAACTTATCAACTCAATTCAACTACAGTGAACAACCATGCATGTTAGTGCAACATTGTATTAACTATAGCAATATTTCAACTTTGACATTTCCAACTCTGAAACATTCACTATGGTTCAGTAATAACAAATAGAAGAAACTCTATATATGCTATAACAAATCAATACTCTTACAATTACAATTGAATTGAAAATGAAAGGTAACATTGAATTATTAAGAGTCTATAAGACATATTTCCTCCATTTCAACCTTAATCCCTTCAAATATTTTCAATGAATGGCAATCAAACAAAATATTTACAAACATGAGATGATAGCAATTCACATCCTTGCAGTCTTTATACTGAACTTACTATAATATTATATACTATGGCAAACTATTTTAATCGCAGTAATCTACAGGCTCTAGTCCACTTCGCCGATTCTCCTGCGATTCTCAAGGAATGTAGTGAAAATGGGTCCTCTGCGGAACAAAATTGCATCAAGGTCGGCTTAGTGGACTAGGCCTTTAGGCTTATTATTAGATGATGAGGCATTTGAAGGTTCGCAAATGTATGTTCGGATTGCAGGCACAATAATTATTGAACCTCTTCCCCCTCAACTCATCCCCCCTGGCCCCCGCCCCCCTTACTCGCCCTGCCTCACATCCACCCACTAGTACCCAGGCACTGCTGTTAAAGGACCAGCAAGATGAGTTTCAACAAATAAACTGCTATAAACAGGATCACACCTTCGTTGGGGTATATCAACGAGCTGGAACAGCCACCCTTAACCCTCTCTTGCACAATGCTTGCTCCTAAACTCTGCTATTCAAAGGTCTACTCATTCTTTAAAATCTCTGCTTGAATAGGATAGACTCAGAGTAGCTCAGGACTAGGTCCTATTGTGCAACGGGACCGTTCACAGGCCAATAAACGAGCAGGATTCTCAACGAATTTCAATGAGACATGCTACAATCAGCCCTGAGTATGGCATGAACAATAGGGGATTTGCATGTGTCACTGCACATGTCTGTCACAGTGCATTCTGGGATGGATTCTGGTGAAATCTGACGTACAAATAATTGGCAACATTTCTATCGGGAATTGCAAGAATGTTTTCACCAATATGATAGCTTAATATAACTGATCTATGAGAACCAAATGCATGATGGGAAAGATGGGAACTAGTGTTATGGACACATGTATAACACATGGATATTGATATTGGAGCATTGATGAATATTACATGCTGAACATGTTTTCTATCGATTTTAGACTGTACCATTAGTCCCATAATTCCATGCGAATCTAGTTTCAAAATGGCCGCTATGGAACTCCCCTATTGTTGTGCACCAGCTCTCACCTTGCATCTGACAAAGTCCTGGTAAAATAATGTAAACGTTTTGACACTGGTTACCTAAACCTCTATGCATAGTGTCCCCAGGATAAAACCTTTATCTCCCCCCGCCCCCTACCAGCACATTATGCCCAATGGTCACTGGTCAATGAATCCAGGGTAGGTTAATGAACTCGAGTGTACCATGCACCTAGACAGAGCCCCGATAGTAGACTCAGCTCACAGTTAATGGCTTCATTTATGAACCATCACTATTTTGTCTATATCATGAGAGCCATGACATGAGATGATATAACAAGAATCTAGATCGACAAAATAATGATCATTGTGAACTCAGATTTTGCCTTTAAGTAAATAATATAGTAAATTATAACTAAAAAATATCTCTTCAATAATGTGATAAGTTATAACTGAAATATGTCTTAAAGAACATAATAAATTATAACTCAACTATGTCTTCAATAGTATAGTAATTTATAACTCAAAATATGCCTGCCACACTATAGTCAACTAAAACATAGTATAACAGAACGAATGGTTAACCATAAAAAGGTCCTCCTGACATAAGGGCCCCTATGCTTATTCCCTCCAGGATAAAGCCCTCAGCCTCCCACCTACCCATTATGCACCCAGGGTCCCTATGGTAGGGCAATGTCCTCCCGTGTACCCGTGTCCCTAGACAGTTGACAGTAATCGCAGGTTACAGTTAATGGCCTCAACATAATCATGGCATGACAGCTCTGACCCACAACCCTAGAATGACCCTTCACTTGTTTGTGACTCTATATGAGTGAAATGAGGGAATATCGGATCGGATGATTACTTGATTAATTCATTAATTCCATGAGGAAGACGGTGATGATGGAAACGTGAAATTTAATATTACACGCAAATAATTGTCAAATATCAACAACAGTTAGGTTGTCTGTTTTTTATGTGTCAACCACACTAGTACGTACTGACTATTTCAAGATTTATTTTCTTGAGGAATAAAAGTAGTTTTGTACTGTAGAGGTTTTTTTCAGTTAATTGATATTTATTTCGAATGGTTCATATTCAATTCAATTCAAGTATGAGGTGTGTCACAAAATAATAAGTCAGAAGTTGCAAAATTGGGATATTTCAAAGTATTTTATTCACAGGATCTCTTTTGGGGGATGTTATCATTCCTGGAGTATCTAGTGCTTGAGGGTGTATGAATACATGCATACACTAAATTTCAAGATTGTGTACCAAATATGTTCTTCCATTTCTAAGATCATCCTATAGAGCATATCTAGCTACTTTTCTAGTTATTGTGCACTCAAAAATATAACAAACATTTAAAAAAAGAAATAAACCTATCAAACGTAAGCTATAAAAATACTTTTTAAAATATCCCAGTGTTTACTATCATTAGACACACCTTGATCTCATTTTTCAAATAAGATGATAAAAATTAGCTCAGATTTTGTTATTCATCACTGGTCTGGCCCTGGTCTACAGACATACATAAATCACTGATATCAATGATTCAATCCATCACTATAATTCAGTATATTAACTAAATACCCCCCAATCTGAGCGAGACTAAAGCCCAGTAGAAGTGCCTTATAGCGGCGGTACAGCAGGCTTAATAAGGGGAGGGTGTAGATAAGGGCGTGTAGTGTAGTTAGGCTGACTGCGCCAGTCCCAGGCTGGTGGCATGTATCTAAACAAGCTGCTCTGAGCAGCTCAGATAAGCGACATGTAATTGCTCAGGTTGACCAGTGCCTGATCCTCTTATGGAGAATAGAGCAGCCAGCTGTAGGGGTGGGGCAGCTGAGGGGGGATGGGGGGGGGGAGTTAGTGGGACTGAATGGACTGAGGGGGTTCAGGGGGCTGAGGGTTTAAGAAGGATGGGGACTGAGGGGGGCTGAGGGGGCTGAGGAGGGCTAAGCTAGCTGAGGGAGGCGAAGAGGTTGAGGGAGGCTGAGGGAGGCTAAGGGGCTGGGAGGGGTGAGGGGGTTGAGGGAGGCTAAGGGGGGCTGAGGGGGCTGAGGGGGGCTAAGGGGGCTGAGGGAAGCTAAGGGGGCTGAGGGAGGCTAAGGGGGCTGAGGGAGGCTAAGGGGGCTGAGGGAGGCTAAGGGGGCTGAGGGGAGCTGAGAGGGTTGGGAAGTGAGGATGGCTGTGAGAGGCTAAGAAGGCGAAAAGATTAGAGTTTGAGGTGACAGAGGGGCCTGAGGGAGGCTAAGGAGGCTGAGGGATGCTAAGGGAGCTGAAAGGGTTGGGTACTGGGGACAGATGAGGGGGGTGGGAAGTGAGGATGGCTGAGAGAGCCTAATAAGGCTAAAAGTTGAGAGGTTGAGGTGACAGAGGGGGCTGAGGGAGGCTGAAGGGGCTGAGGGTAAGTAATGGATGAACGAAGGGGACGAAGAGAAGCTGGGGAGGAATAAGAATGCTAAGGGGGCTCAATATACCCCACCCTACCTCCTGAAACTCTAACAACTTATAATCACTCCTATCTAAACACGTTTCAGTGTAGCTCAATAACCAATAACCAGTTCCCCCTCTTCCTCTCTCCATAAAGACATTACTGAGCCGCTCCTGAGTGGTATAGTAGCCTTAGAGCACCTTATGCCGGTAAATCCGCTTGTAGGTTTACCAGTATTCCCACACACTCTGAGTAATAGATGGAAAATAGATTAGGTTGATAACCCCACCAAAGAGACATTTTAGTAGTCGAATTGGCTTCTTTTCTGAAGAAAAGAAGATAAAAAAGGTTGGAGCAGAGAGCGTGGGAGCAGTTAAAGTAAACGGATGAGAAGTAGGATGACTTGAGTAAATTGAAATAACGTTTTTTCTCGGAATTTTAGTTGTGAAGTGAGTTTTCCGGAGGTTTGTTTTAGAGCTAGGAGAGAGACTGATGTTTGATGTACTAAAAGGAATTGGACGACTTTAGAAAAGTCTAATTTGTTTTTTGCGCTTGGGAGGAGTGGAATCTTGCTGCAGGAAAGATAGAAGACTAAAGACAGAGGGTAAGGGAGGAAGAGGAAGACCGGAGAATGAAAAGTGTTATATGAAAAGAAATTGTTATTGCCGAAAAGTTTTAAAGGACGGAAGGAGCTATTTAAATGTACATAGCAGCATTCATATGTGATGTGTTTTTAGGAGAATGGGTCACAAGTCGCACATATTTTGAGATGCCATCCTATTTGAAAACATTAGACCAAGCCGATGCTAATGATCAAACACATTAGGAAAACTAATAATGTATTTCTAGATTTTAAGTTTGATATTTTTAGTTTGCAATATTACTGGGTGGACAATTACTAGCAAAGTAGCTAAATATACTCTATAGGATGACCTTGGACATGCAAGGATATATTTAACACACAGTCTTGGAATTTGGTAAATACATTCATACGACTTTAAATGGTATCTACTCCAAAAGTGAGAACATTCCTATGACGAAATCTTGTAGATAAAACACTTTGAAAAATATATATTTTCGACTTATGACTCATTTTCCTGTTGTACATTACATATTCTATATAATTAATCCCATTACCCTGACATAAGGGAGTATGTCACATATGTCAAGTCTCCTCTGTTACCTACTACAAGATGGACGACTCTCATAATTTCACTAATAGCTCCTTATCAGCACGTCAGTCCCCTGCATGCATATTCGATCTGAAGTCAATCCCTTAAGCTCACTCAGTCCTGCTAATGTATCGCCTTGTACATGGGATAAAGTATCGCCTGCATTTAGTGGGTGAAACCACCTGCGAATGTACAATTCGCCTCCAACAATTCTTTCTAAAAGCCCTAAATTATTTAAGTCTTACATAGTAAAGTAACTCACCAAGATATAAGCAAATAGACATGTTTCTTTTCATTTCATTCTTTCATTTCATTCTTTCAAGATGTGTACACATGATATTACAAATCCTTATAATAAGATAGGATAGACCCAAAAATATTCAAAAAACTGTACTAGAGCAACGTCAATATGGGTTTGGGTACAATTGGCCTTCACCAATCCCTCAATTAACCCTGATTTAAGACAAAAATCAGGTTTAAAATACAGTTCAACATAACCAGACAGATATATTGAATGAATACAATACGGAATAGACTCAGATATACCCAGTAATTATCATTTTTCTCTCTACTTTAGCAGAATTTGATAGATGTGTAGAACTGCAGATGTGCATTTTCTGAAAATCTGACCCATAGACGTCTTATAGCATAGAGTAAGATGGCACATCAATATATGAAAAACAATATATAATATTGTGAAATATGGAATATTATGAAAAATCAGGCTAATCTGGGAACAAATTCCTTTCCATGAAATTTCGTCACAATGTGTTGGTAAAGGTGACCACTAACATCTTTCAAAACATTTAAATTCAACTCCCGTAAGAAAACCCATGCCACTAAAACTTTGAAACTGCATAACTTGGGGTAGAATAAACATGTAATCAAGTGTGAATACGCATTTTCTATGTTTTAAGGAATAGGGAATCCATTGGAACATAACAAATGTTGATACAGACACTATTTAGCAAGTTAATCTACTGATACTGAGAAAAAATGAACAAAAGACCCTGAAAAAATCCTCTGAAATGTACCCTGTGAAGTAAAAAATCTAATTTGCCAATAAATAAACTTGGAAAACAAACTTTCATTGTGTTGGAGAGACGCCTTCTTAATCTTCGATTGAAATCAAATTTAAAATTTTTAATTAATGTTTCTTAAACATAACTGCAAAATACAACCTCGCCCATGGGAAGGCCTTTGATGGCTGGACGCTTTTTTTATTTTAAAATATAAAGGTTGTAGACATCTTGTCGAAAGTTTTAACATTGTTTCATAAAAAGCGAGATTTTGTTTATTTTATGAGAGAAGAACAACTTAAACTTTATTATTATTATTATTATCCTTGTCAAGATTTGTTATTCAAGGAAGGTGTTAACGCCGGTTCAGTTAACGACAACGGTAATACAATGTTTTACTATTGTTACGAGTGTTATTACAATTTATGGTTGAAATTGTAAATAACCAGAACATTTGCACAAAAAAAGTTTTAAGTTTCCTATATCTTATATCTTAATGTGTATTATCTAACGCACATGTATACACATACCAGTGCACAGTTGGTTTCAACTAGCTTCATTGACAACCCCGCCATTGCCTATGCCTGGTGTAGTTTGGCAACCAAGTGCTCATATATTGCCATTATTGGAAGCCACTTTCAGCCCCGGGAAGCCACAGTAAGAGCTCAAGTAGAGTTACAAAGTAGTATCAATTGTCTCGCGAGAATAGGCTTCCTTTGTTTGCCGCCCGCCATTTGCACATACTACAAGAACAAAGGACGGCAGGAGGAGGAAAAGGAGGCGCAACAGCGGAATACTCTGCCGGACGGCTGTGAAATGTGGTGGAAGATTTCTTGAAAGATTCTTTGTAAAAAGGATAGTTGGATACAGTAGATCTCCAGCTGGAGGATTCTTTTGTGAATTTAGCATTGCTAGGGATTAATTCACCATTGATGAATAAAGATAAGAATGAATAGAAAATAATACTAGGAAAGTTTAATTCTTAGATTTAGGATTGCAGTTATTGCAAATACATGTATGTTTGGGTAAGTTTAAATATTATTTCAAATAGTATATGAAATATTCAAAGGCGTTTTGAAACTTGAATATCATGAAAAGGTGGGTAGAGTAGATGTTGTTATAATACAGATCTAAGACAATATTTTTAAAAATGAATTAGGTCTAATTTGTAGCGGATATATTGATAAACAATAACTAACAAATATGTCGCTGGAATCTTTAGGATTTATCATTGTTAGAAATACAATCTTATATTCCCAATAGTTCAGTTTACTTTTGGAAATTCTAAAATAAAATATCAACATTAATCAAAAGGACAGACTGACTGCACATAGATGATGACTTCATCTATTTACAGAGGGTAATACAACTCAACGCAATCGTGGAATACATACGATATTATACTTTATATTGCTATATATCTTGCTACATATCTTGCTTTATTCTATTACTTATATCTAGCTCTATTTTACTCTTATTTTGCTATTTCCTAACTGTATATTTACTTTTTTTCTTCCACTAACACTCCATGAGTGATTCTTATGTGAGTGGCAGAGTGGCTAGATCCAGATATAAATATCACTATAGACGATGCACTAACACTCTATAAGCAACTTTATCTGAGTGGCAAAGTGACATCGATTTCAACACCTATTCGACCTCACCTGTAAGCCGAGTTGTATATCTAGAATTGAATCACATTTGACCTTACACCTACTTTGTTTAAGTCATTACAACACAATTGCTATTCCGATAATGTCTAAAAAAACAATTTCTTTCAATTATGTCTTTCATACCACGATGTAAGTATTTACCACTGGGGCAAGTGGAACATGCTGTAAAAGGAACTTGGTAACCCAGTTTGAATAAGATTGCTAAGAAAACCTACAGAGGCTATGGCAACTGCCCTATTAGTCTGTCTCCATATGTGCTGCTAAACGAAGTCACTGTATTGGCTACTGTAAACACTGGCCTGTACATTTCCTCCTTCATACATTGTATGTTTCCCATGGGGAAATATATTACCATAGATACTGCATTAGTCTCTGTAATTACCTTGATAATGCATAACACTCATTGTGGAAAGAACAAAGAAATCCTCTGCCAATGTGTTTGCAAATGGCTGGAGACCTACGCCTATTCACTGTTATATGGACACTCTCAAAACTGAAGGTTCTATTGGGGTATTGAGGTGTTGCTACAGTTTGGTTGGTTAAAAAGAATACCAGGACATCTTCCCATTGAACCACTAGTGGTTTAATACTTACAATAAAACCGCAAAATTTGATATTTTTCAAAGTAATTTATTCACAAGTTCTCTTCGTAGGAATGTCCTCATCTGCAGGGTATCTAATACCCCCAGTCGTATAAATACATGTATCAAATTTCGAGATGGTGCGTCAGATATTATATACATGCATTTCTATGGTAGAGTATATTTAGCTTGTCCATCCATAAATATAGGAAACCTTTTTTTCTTCAAAAATAAAAAATATCAAAATTAAAATATAGAAATATTTATTAGATGAATTGATTAGATCCTAATGTTTACTATCATTGGAATCGCCTTGGTCTCATCTTTTCATATAGGATGATGTGAGATGGGGAAACATTCTTGCAATTTTTGATAAAAATGTTGCTACATATTTGTATGTAACATTTCAACAGAATCCACCCCATGATGCACTGTAACAGCCATGCGCAGTGGCACATGCAAATCCCCTATTTGCCCCATTTGGCTTCAGAAATTGAACTTTCAAAGTCATTAAGTTTGAAGAAGCCTCTCATTAAAAGATTCCATCTTCAAATGGGAAAAACCTTAGAAAGAACCTCTCAAAGTAGTTTTTAACTAAACCCTGAAAGGTTTCCTTAGTCCTGAAGAACATTTTATTTGGCATTCAAGGAAAACGTGCTTTTGAGGAACCTTTTCTTGTAAGAGTGATGACAATTTGTGCTGATCACTGTAAAAGTCTGAAGTGAGTGCTTGCGGATTGTGTATCATCCATATTCAGTATATGGGGAAAGACTGCTTTTATCTTTCTATTCTGATTAGGCTGGCATGATTCATTGTAGCAGACATACAGTAGAAAGCAGAGTCTCAAAGTTCTTTCATATAAGTTTTGATGAGCGTTATTTCCTCGAAGAAAAGCTCTGTTTTCTGTCTCAACATCCTTTATTTTTCTTTCATAAATAATGAAGCAAAAGTAATTATACTCTGAGCAATTCCTGTATTCCAAAGATAAGATCAGTTTCGTATGATCTGTGACAAGCTCTGTTCTCTGAAGCGTCCCCATCCTGTCTGTTGTGAGCATTTTAAAACAAGAAATAAATAAAATACTTCAACTCATTAAAAAGTGCAAAGATTGTGTTGACAGAGAGAAAGAGGCAGATAGTTTTGTATTCATGATTGGTGCTAGCTCTTCGTGTTTTCTAAATCTCCGAATGACAACAAATCTATAAAGAATCAAATCATTTTACAGAATGGAAGACCTGCATCACTTAGGTTGCCAGAGGGAAACAAAGATGATTGGTCCCTAACTCATGTTGTGCATGTTTTTCAAACGCTTCCATTTCTCTCATTAAAAAGAAATAAAAGAAAATTAAATCATTCTAGTGAATAGAACACGTGCAGCTCTTAAGTTGACAGAAAGTAGGAGGAGGAGGAAAGATGAGGGAGGAGGATGCAATCCCATGTTGTGAGGTTTTGAAAGCTGGGATTAGTTTCGTATGATGTGTGGCTAGCTCTGCATGTTTATTACAGAGGCAATCAGCGGCGTTGATGTGTTGCCTGAATGCCAATTTAGCCTGCCAATTCTGCCATGTTCCTCTGGAGGCAGAGGATAAATATTGGCCCCCTAATTGGCACAATTACTATGGAGGGTCACGTCTTCGATCGAAGGGCTCTATCAAAAACATTTCACTGGCCGTTGAATATGGGAATGTTGTCTAGATTGTGGGGGAATATGGGTAACGGAGAGGGGAATGGCAGAGAGAAGAGGGACGGAAAAACAATGGGGGAAGAAAATCGAATGAGGGAGGGATGGGGCACAGGGGAGGTAGAATAAGATTGATTGGAAAGGGGAAATGCGAGGAGGGAAGAGAAGAGCAAGACTGGAGAGAAGGAGATAGAGGGCAAGAAGAGGCGATGAGGGAAAAGAATAGAGGGATACATGATGGGGTGGATACAGATTTCTGAGATGTCACACGAAGGAGGAGCGAAAAAGAAGTGAATATGGAAACAGAGACGATGACCGATAGGGAGAGAGAGACAAAGAGGGATAGATAGACAGAGAGGGAGAGACAGAGGGAGAGACCTGTGAAACGCAAGGATATATTTAATCCACAGTCTCGAAATTTGGGGCATGTTTCTGCTACTAACAGCACAACCCCGCCAGAATGAGAGATTTCCACGAAGGAGGTTAATTCACTATGGATGATATCATTTTTGCGACTTGTGACTCATTTTCTTGAAACCCATCACATATATATGTACAGTTTTGGCAACAGCTAGAACTACAACCAGATAAAATCAAACAGAAATAATGTCTCCCCTGAGATATTCACATATATATGTAATAGAATTTCGGATAATATGTACTGGGATATCCAGACCTTGGGTAAATCAATATGAATAGATTCGATATAAATAAACATAAATGTGACATCATTAATATACTGGAGCAAGTGAAAACCCCTGATAAGTTGACTTGGTTTATCCAGTTTAAATAAAATACTCAAAACACTATCAGGCTATTTATTCTTATATCTGTACTATAAATGGATAGTTTGCAGTTCTAAACCAAACAAATGAGTCCTTCGAAGCTAATAGGAAAGGTTTTTGGTACAAGGTGACAGACCATAGGATGACACCTATATCTAGTCCATAAAGGGACCGATCTGCATCCATTGAGGCTGGGTTGCTTGTCTAACTGAGAGAATGGGGGCAATACAGCCAGTGCAGTCACATTCATTCTCTCTTAGATAAGCTATAGGCCTCTGCATTATATTACTAACAAAATGGTGCCGGATTTAGGCAGAATAGTTTGTTTATACCTTGTAGCTGGGTGCGAATTCGCTCTGTGAGTATATAGTGTAGGAGCTGGTCTTAACAAGGACGTAACTTTATGTTTCAAATGTTGGCTTTTAAAATGAATATAAGATATAGGTATTAAAAAAAAGTGCTGTGGGCACATGGCAAATTCACATCCGCAAGGTTTCTTACTGGTCTGGGACAGGGAAAATGGAGGGGAAAATCTACACCCTGGATTAAATGCCGGAAAAGCAGAATAAATAAAGGATTTAAAAAAGATGTGTACTGGCACTGACAATCAAATGAATATTCATGGGCACACATCGTCAACATAGATCTCTTTCACAGGATCTCTCTGCAAGAATGTTCTTATTTTTGGGGTATCTAGCGCTTTAAGCTGTAAAAACACTTGTATCAAATTTCAAGACTCTGTATCATTTATATCCTTGCGTTTACAACGTCATCCTGTGGAGTGTATTTAGCTACTTTACCAGTAATTGTCCACCCAGAAATAATACGGACATTTTGAACAAACATTTATAAATAAAACAAACCATAAAATATAAAACATATTTTTAGGTTTCCTAAATATTAACTTCGTTGGAATCCGCTCATCTTTTCAAAATACCAGTTCTATGCAGTTTCTCCCCATCATAGATGTTCAATCTCTAAATCTGGATTCTACTTCATAGAAAGATGCCGTAATATAAACAGTTTCCATCAGTGCAGATCTAGAACATGGGCCTGGCCTATAGAGTCTTCTAACCCGTGGCTACACACCGTGGCCAGGTCACCAACCAATGATGTGCTTGTGCTGTCTCTGAGTGCGGGACTTCTCAACCGGAAGTGTGCCACTGCTCCGCACTGAATGCATGAGTCAGCACTGATTGGCCGCTTTAGGGGTTAGTAGAGTGAGGGCTTGCCGGGTGGTGGTGGTGGAGGTGGTGGGGTGGTGCATTAGGTGGTGCATTCAAGTGTACTCATATGTATTTCATAGTGCAAGTGTAATCGTATTTGTGATGTATGACAGAAAAAGAAGTTGAAAGAAGTTGATATTAAGATACAATATGATTTGACAAGGTGAGATTTCAATGATTTAGGAAATCTAAAGGTATTTCAATATTTTATGTTTGATTCTTTTTATGGTTGAAAAACCGTTGCAATATTTCTGGGTGGACAATTCCTGGTAAAGTGTCTAAATATACACCGTAGGTTGACCTTAGAAACGCAAGGAAATATTTAATACACTGTTTTGTAAAGATGTGTCCACACAACTCAAAGCGCTAGACACCTCGAACGTGAAACATCTACAAAGAGATCCTGTTCATAAAAAAAACTTGGAAACTATCAATTTTGCGACTTATGACTACTTTTTCTGTAACACATCACATTTCGTTTTGTATTTTATTTTTATTTATCAATAATGGTTATAAACATTTCGGAATCCCAGATGTTTAAATATATTCCCTGAAAATATTCCTGGCTGAGCTGAGAGACAAGTGAGAAATACGCAGTATACCTTTAGTGCACATATCCTTACAAAAACATTAAAATAATTATAGATAAATAGCCTGGGGGCACTCCTTCCATCGGCTTGGCAGACAGGCTCTGTGATTAATAACTGCTTTGGGCAGGTTGTAGGTTCTTCTATGACATGGTAGAGATTCATTTATAATATGTGATGTGTTTTAGTCAAATAAGTCGCAATAAAATGGATATTGAGACATCATCATATCTAATATTAGATATTTCTATATTGTCTGATATGTTATGTTAATGTTTGGAAAAAAAAATATTGAGTCTTGAAATTTGGTACTTGTATTAATGCTGCGACTTGTGACCCATTTACCTCTAACACATCACATATTTCCCCTATTAAATCGATGCACGCCTTTATTCATGTACTTCTATATCCTAATTGGATTGACAATCTAGGAACATTTACATTTTTCTTGTATTTAACTTATTTTGTTCAACAAGCAACATTTTGTATGGATATAATATTACCAATTTTACTAAATTTATGTTCTGACTTATAATTTAGGTCAAATGACTTTCAGATGGGTTGGACAAGAAAAGAAAACTAAGTAGAAAATATTTTGAGAAAGTTGTTGATCAATGTTTACTGAGATTACAGCTTTAGACCAATATTTCTGGCAATTATTGACATTTATAAAACCAATTCTACACAATTTATAGGCTTATCCAACAGTATATATGTAAGAGCACGACGCGAATTATTTGTTTTCACTGTTTTTAGATATGTTTTTAGTTTTTAGATCTATTTAATTTTTCTTCATAATATGCCTTAGGCCTAACCTGAAGCGTAAATGTTATCGATGATAAAAAGATCTCGATGGACCTATGAGGATTATATTATTAGCTGCTCAACATAATAATTATTTATTTCATATAACATCATCATGCTATGAATTATTCCTATACCGAAATAATTAAACGCCTTTTGCCTTAAGCAATCAGGCAACGCTGAGAATATGAACGCTCGTCGCTGAAATGAATTTTTGTTGTCCTGAATAAACATAATTTAAAATCAATGAACTATTATTTATTTATAGTTTATTAAACTTTATTTTATTTTAATTTATTGGTTAAATCACTTTTAGATAGAATGAAGAAGAGAATTGAACAAAAAGTAGAAAGTGTTTACTTTTTGATTTGATTTGATTTGATTTTGTATTTCCAAAAGCATCACATCATTACAATGCTATTCTCAGCTTAAGTTCCACAAAGAAGATTTTAAATTTATATAATTAATATTCCACCATCGATACTACTACAATATACATAAGTATCCAATATCTACACAATAATACATAGACACGACATAAGGCAAAAACAGTACTAGCAGATGATCCACCATAACAGTTTTGACCGATTTTAACAGAGACTGCCACTTTAAGAGAGTGAGTGAGCGCGGAAGGATTAGCATAAAAAGTGCATGAAACAGCAGGACATGGCACATGGTTAGGACATCACTTTGCACTTATGCTGCGAGGCTTGTTCCTGCGTCAGTGTGACAATCAATGAAAGATGGGTTCTCAGTGTGAACACTCTCCCATGATTGAGAACCCTCACTCTGCCCTCATCTAGAGATCAGGACCCTGTTGCATAATAAATCAGGGTCTCCGCAGGGCCTAGAAAAGCCTTGAATTTAGAAAAATGAACTTAAGGCGTGAAAAAGCCTCGAGAATGTACATTTTGGTCAAAAGGCCTGGAAAATAATTTGATGGGCCTTGAATTTTTTTGGAATCTATTAAATGGACTTGAAATGTTCGAAGATACTTTGTTTCTCGCTGTACACTTTCCCCTGACTGGGTTTATTCACATCTAACAGTAAATGACTCACAAAGTAAAAGTTGAGAAACTGTTATTGATAAAACAACTGAATATAGAACGTAACAAATACATCATTGGTCATGAACAACAATAATTACAACCCCTTTGTTCGCTCTTAAGGGCTCTGGGAAATGACCGAAATGGGCCTTGAAAATCACCAAAATGGGCCTTGAAAATCACCAAAATAGGCCTTGAAAATCACTGAAATGGGCCTTGAAAGGCCTTGAATTTCTTCTGGCCAAAAGGGTGGAGACCCTGTATATCCTTACTTAAAATGTACCTTGCTAGGCTATATTTCCTTGTTTAGGTAGGAAATTCCTACCATAGGAATAACAATTCCTTCACTTAAAGTTCCTTACCAGCTGCTTAGTTAGGAAATGTAGCCAAGGGAAATATTAAGTAAGGGTTTATAAACAACGGCTCCCAGATCTCCATCGCATCGTACCCAATTCCATATACTACTTCTACACTACTGTCTAGTGGCGCCTGTTTGAATTCCGCATTTGTATATACTACCCTCTTCATTTAGGTTGGTTTGGACTATGTTGCTGTATATTCCGCTCTTTCTAATCAAAGAGAGAGGAAGAATAGTCACAAAATGTAGGGACTGAGAAATAGCTGCCGGAAGGTAGGAAAATATTAAGTAAAGATTTGTTACACAACAGGTCCCAGGGTTCTTGTTTGCATATGGATGACACATTCCTGATGGTTTATTGAAAATTGACTTTGAATATTTTTAATGGTGCACGTGTATGAAACTAGAGAAAGTACTTTTAGATCAATAACTGACTTCAGATTTTTGTTTTTTCTGAGATCTTCCCACCAGTGCAGATCCCAGAGCATGTTGCATGTTTTACCAGCTATTATTGCTGTACTTTTCCAACACCTGAGGTGGTGTACTACATACTAACATCCGTAGTTCTGTAGATATAGGAGATGTTTTATAGAACCTGATAAGAGTGTTTTTTCTCATACACTTCACTAGTCACAGAATCGTTTGAAAATGTTGTCAGTCTAATAATATAAGATCCAAAGATTGCATCTACAATCCATCTTATGATCAGAGATCTAGTCCCCCCGCTTGGGTCTATCTAGGCCCCATAAATAACAGCCAGCATAACCCTATTGTAGAGATATGTAACCTAAATTAAAGTTTCTTTGCTGCCCCCTGAGAAAATAAGAACAGTTCTGACATGCGCATTTCATAATGAAAGACGGGTATTCCCCCCGGTTCTCTTGTTATTGCACAAACTAGAAGTGATATCTCTTTGATCTTGGAAGAATGGGGGGTTGGGGGTTGAAGAAAGAAGGGACTGGCTCTAAGGCAAACAATCAAGGTTAGATGCAGAAATACAGTAAAAACCCACAATTGTGGGGATTCTGGGGTCTGGGTTCAAGTGTTCAAGTGTTCAGGGATACGAGTTGTCTAGATCAAAGAGGGAATAATAATGGGTTAATGACTGACATCGAGAACATAAGGTATAGGGTGAAAACGCCAGGAAAATAACAATTCACCTTCACCAATCTTCTCAAATAACCCAAACTTAAGACAAAAATCAGGTTCAAAATACGGTTCAATATAACCAAACAGATTGTTTAAATCAAGGCAATATTAAATATACTCAGATATACCTAGTTTTGACCATTTTTCGGTCTAATTTAGCAGAATTTCCCAAATGTGTTGATCTCCCAATATTGTACATTTTCTGAAAATCTGACCCTATAGAGCCCTGATTGTTGACAATGTTATGATGTGAGGCGTACATCTGTAATATAGGTGGAGCCATGCTTCTGAATGATTGGACAGAATAAGGGGCAGAGCCTGAACCAAAAATAAAGAGAATTAAGGTACGGTTTCTAGGACCTAGTGATTCTAGGACCTAGTGGTTGAGTTAAAACAAAGTGACTTGCCCAGAAGAAAATCTTCCCGGGACATTGTACCCCTATAATATCTGGATTCAGCTGGCCACAGGTAGCCCCAAATCGCCCAAAAGACCCAAAAGAGCCTTGAAGACAACAACATGAAAATGACAGATAAATGGAGAATACGGACGAAGGGAAGACAGATATTGACAGACACCAGAGACAGATAGAAATAAAAAAGGCACACTAAGAGAAGTTGATTAAAGAGAGAAAGTAATGTAAAAGGATGAGAAGGACAGAGATAAAAGAAACAAGAGATATATTATTAAAGAGAGAAAGGAATGTAGAGACAAAGAGATCAGAGAGAGAGATGGACAGAAATAACAGAAACAAGAGTTAGAACAAGAGAGATTGATTTTGAGAGAGAACAGAATGCGAGAGATGGACAACGATAATAGCAATGAGAGGTAGAACAAGAGATAACAGAAACAAGCAGTAGAAACAGACAGATTGATTAGAGAGAGAAAGTAATGGACAAACAACAATATCAAAGAGACAGAGATAACAGAAACAAAAGAGACAGATGGAGGTAGTAAAGGAACCGTAGGGATAATAGAAACAGACAGAGAACACTGCAGAGAAAGAGAAGTTGAAGACGAAAGTGGCAGTAGGGACAGCTGCTGGAGTAAATAGAGCGCCTCAGCCAAGCTCTTAAGCCGATTTATTTTGATTGCATGACACATCTGTACCAGGGGATTGGTGCCAGTAAAGTACCCAAGCCACCACCAGCTGCCTGGTGCATCAAACCTCATGCACCAACCTTCACAAGGTAAACCAGATCCTATTATTTAATGTAATGCCTGTAATCGTCTTCACTATATTAGTGAATAGGGGGCTATTGGTTCCTTTGATAGGCTTCGTTTGGTAGGGTCGGCCTCGCCAAGGTGGTGCAGCAAATAGGGGCTAATCTGAGGTTCAGAATTTATTGTGCTATTAAAGCTGCATTCCCAGCTATTATGACAAACAAAATCTTGCCGAATGCACTTATATTATGTTCTATTGGACTGGATTTATCAATATTCTATATGTTGATATACAACAATTTGAAGTCGAATCGGCCGCCGGTGAGCCCTGTAGCAAAAACAGCTGGACAAACCCCCGCGAAATGTGGTCAACTGATTGTTTGAAGCATTCGAAAAGAAAGTCCCTAGTTTTTTTTACCGAAGTTAGCTGAGAGTGCCGCTTTAAATTATTGATTATAACATATAATGTATGATCCACATACATGATCATTAAATTACTCATTGTTCTTCATAGCTCCAACGGTCCATATATTCACAATCTATATTTCCATAATTTGTTATATAACAATACTTGTAACATAATATAATATTAATAACATAATATCAATAATATATAAATATCAACACTCTTCACTAAATGATTTGCTGCTGTATTTCTGATTATATATGGCAAAACAGATCATAGTATTAAAACTGATGCTTATAACCGTCTTCACTATATTAGGAATTAAGTGGTCTATTGATTCCCTTGATAGCCCTGACCAAGGTGGTATATAATGTGTTAATTACAATCAAAAGTTAAAAGCTGCAAAATTGTCGATATGTAACCAACTAATGACTCTTTAGTCCAAAATTGAAGATGATTTCCTTCGTTGTTTTCATTGCTTCCCAAATGTCTTCATAACTTTCTATTTCGGTGGGCCCTCGTTAACCAGGCCTAAACAAAGAACTTGAAAAAGATATCGGTTCCTTGGATAAACTTCGTTTTTAATATCTGCCTCACCAAGAAATAGTCATAAATTTGAATTATAGCGGTAGTCTTAGTAAGAAAAAAGAGATTGTTGCCATGACAATCCCATATAACTCACTAGTGAAATACTCACTATGCGTAACTCACTCTATATACCTTGTTTCCAGAGCAATGCGTGTATAATAAATACCAATACCAAATTGTACACCAGTACAACCTGATGAAGGGCGAAAAAGGCCTGATAAACCCAAACTAAGACAACCATCAGTTCTTCACAATAATTCACAATTAAGTATCATAAAACAGCAATAATTCTCACCCCTATCATCCTAATATAACAGTACTTTAATTGATTTAAATGCTTATTTTACATACATCATTCCATACACAAGACTCACTGTGTCACATAAAGTCTATTAAATTTAAACATTGACTATATTTAATGAACAGCTGGTATTGCTACTGAACTCTTTAAAGACTGGGGAATGAGAAGTCATTTTTTACAAGCCAGGTTGCTGGCGATCATTTTGCATGAATTGTCATGCGGTCGTGTACTGCCAGGTCGTTGCCTTCTTTCTTGCTGAAGTGCCTTGTAATAGGGGATTTGCATAGCCGCCATTTTGAATTTTGATTCGCATCGAACTATGGGACTAATGGTACAGCATAAAATATGTTCAACATGGACTATTTATCAATAGGCTAATGGCAATATCGATATTTTATACATGTTTCCATAGTACAAGTCCCCATCTTTCCCATCATGCATTTGGTTTTCCTAGATCATTTATAAAAGCTATGATATTGGTGAAAACATTCTAGCAATTTTTGATAAAAATGTTACCGAATATATAACATGTCAGATTCCATCAGAATCCATCCCAGGATGCACTGTAGCAGACATGCGCAGTGGCACAGGCAAATCCTCTATTGTCTTGTGGCCGTTTCTCTCCAGCAGTTGTTGGCTCAGCAAGGGGCTGAAGTGCCTTGTAATTGAATGCATACATTCCTCCCACGCCTTATGCTTCCCACTCAATGTTTTTCTTGCCTCATATTTTGTTCAAGTTAAATGTTTTCTTCTTTTAACTCTACTACTGCACTCTCATAGCTTCTCGCTTGCTCGCCGCTCTCTTGCTATATCGCTATCAGTGATCTGTTTTTTTTTAAACAAAAATTATCTCTTTGATTTCAAGATGCTAGTTATGTGTCTCCTGGGTGTAAAAGGGGAATTCATGTTCCAGGAAGCGATTTACTACCCACAATATTACATATATGCTGTTAGCATATTCGCTATTGCAGAAGGCCATGCCACGGGAAGAATTCTCAAAATTGGCTAGCCTAATAAATTGACCCATTCTACAATTGATCAGCGTATATAGTACATGTAGATATATAAATAAATATGATAAACAATGATATAAAACAATGATCTAAAAATAGAATAATGTATTGTAGTAAAGCTTATAACGAAAACCACACAATAATGCACAACAAAAAATAGAAAATCTGTTGGCGGTACTACACTTGTATTATGAAACCTTAAAGCCGAAACACCATGGGTATCTATGTATACATTTTCTAAGCGGGTAAATCATATGTAACACTCCTGCATATGTATTTTATCCAATACTCATCTGATAAGGAAGAAGAGAGCTATTTTACATGGACTTTAATCATAGCAGACACCTTGCATGGTCAGCGCCATTGCTATAAGTCACGTGACTGGGAGTGACATCATATACCCTCATACCCATAATATAAACAATAGCCTGCAGTGCCTGAATGGACACACTCCTATCTTTCCTCAATTGATTTGAGCCATATTCATATGTATATAAAAAGGTTAGGCTGGGAAAATATCTGCCATTGACAAATGCAGGGAAAGGTGTTAAAACTAAGCAGTTGTAAGTCCAATGTTTGTTTATATATGTGCCGAGTAGAGTGACCAGTCACACCTAGTGGTTCACTGACGTCATCAGTAAACATAAATTACCACCAGTGGCGCTGTTGGTCACCAATATGGCTGCCTCCTTGTAAGAGAGAAACTGACTTTCTTTTCTTATGTTTCTGGTGTTAAATAATGATGTCGATCATTATAATGCTTCACAAATACTCTGAAGACTATAATGTTTTTGCTATTTGCAGAAAAAAAATTATAGTTTCCTAAATGGTGTTTGGGCTTTAATATTAAAACAAATATTAACAGTTAATATGAAAAGAATCCTGGCGGAACAAATAGTGGCCACTGGGCAGTGGGCATGAGATGCAAAATTGTTGATATGTGATCAACTAATGACTCTTCAGTCCATAATTGAGAATGATTTCCTTCGTTGTTTTCATTGCCTCCCAAATATCTTCATACATTCCTATTTCGGTGGGCCTTCGTTAACCAGGCCTAAATAAAGAACTTGGTTCTTTTAAAAAACAATCATCAATAAAAGATTTTAAAATTTGAATCCCTAAGACGGTGAATACCTTTTAGAGTTGTACAGGTTTAGGTGAATATCGCTACGTCTACCTATCATAATTATCAATAAAAGGTTAATCAGACTGAGTCAACCAATAGATTTGATCCATGATCGATATAGGTGGATTTTGCCTATAACAAAAATCTCTGCCAATACATTTGATCTATGACCGACATAGGTGGGTTCTGCCTATAACAAGAATCTCTGCCAGCTCCCACCCATCTCTGCTTCTTTCCTCGCCAGCAGTTTTTATGCGACCACTCAATCCCTCATAGAAAGGCCAACCGTCTCAGTGGCAGCAGAAGAGAGGAGTTCTTATCCTGAAATTTTTTATACGATCAAGGAGAAGAATGCAAAACAATTAAAGAGCATGAGTGGAGCTGAGTGTGGGTGGGGCTGCCAAGACTTGCACAATAGTCGACATTAAAATAGAACAGCAGAAAACAAATGGTATTTAATTAGGGGTGTGTCACTTTGACATGTTCGGTAAAGCTGTTATTAGTTGTCATCACGACCGAATATACACATTACCAGACTCATTGTTTGATGTATAGAACTGAAGTTATCAATCTTTACTCAACGTTTGACTTATTCTATGAGACTGTACTACGATACCATACTATGAGACTGTAATATTTTGCTCAGGTTATATGCCAATAACAGAATTGGAAGTCGAATTGGCTTAAAGAGTCTTTGACTGAAGAATATTTAACTGAATTGCAGTAAAGTATTTCGACGGGCCATCGCTATAAAGAAAGGATCAGTTTTGCCACAGGCGCACCCTTGTAGAGCTACCTAACTAGCAGAGAGGCAGAGTATGACGGGAGGGACATGCCTCATGTTATACATCCTCCTGTTCCTCTCACTGACACCCACACTTAATTAACGTCCATCAGTGAAGGGTCTCTCTGCCGTGCACAACATACCTTATCACCAGGAGGACAGGGGGAGACACTAGTTCCCTGAACACTGCAGTACAGCATGTGGCTGTTATACAGGGACCTGGGGTGCTTCTGCCATCGTTGTGCTAATGACATCTTGTATTCATATGTGATGTGTTTCGGGAAAATGAGTATATAATGGGTTTTAAAATATCATATTTGAAAAGATGAGATGAAACTGATTTTAATGATATCAAACATCTAATAAGTACTTAAGTATCTTAGGTTTGATATTTTTTAAGGTTTCCCCTGCCGAAGGCGGTACATGGGCCGAAGGCCCTTGTACTGGGAAACATTATATAGGTTCCACTTTTGCCTGTTCTTTTCGCGTCCACGCCCCACATATTCAAACAAAAATAAAAGTGAGTACATTCTTACAAAGAGACATTGTGAATAAGAGTCATTTAGAAAATATAAATTTTGAGACATATGACTCCTTTTCCTGAAACACATCACATATTTCAATAGTTTTGAGGACAAAAATGAGGTAAAGGGAAGAATAAATTAACTTATTTTGAAACATCCAAATTAGCTCATGATATTTAAGCTTTAAACCTGTAGATTTATACTGTACTGAACTACAAAGGACACCTTCAAATATCTCATATCTATTTTTAATCTAGCAGGCAACATTCTTGTCCTTGCTTTGCTCTTGCACGGATATAATTTCTTTATACAACATTTTTTATACAGCAAGACATGATTATTCGTCAAGACCAACTATCCAACTTCCCAACTGTACACAGATTGAACTCCGAATGACCCTGCTCTGTTGGCGCAAGGCAAATTGAGTTATCGGTAAATTATGTCATGTCTAATTTCTCCCATATAATCTTCGCACATTGTATGAATGACTGTATACTCAGACATTGGATTAGTATTTAGTACAAAGTTGCAAAATCAACTTAAGTTACATTCATCAAAGATATATTGTTTTGTGATCTATTCATCACCCAACCTTAGTCACCAGGATAAAGTATTACAGGTTTTCTCAAATTATTCATGTTGGTGTTCTACAAATTCAATATGGCTATTTTGCATCTTCTTAAACTTAAGGAATCCTTGATGTCATACAAGTACCTGTACCAACTTTCAAGACTGTGTATTCAATATCCATGCGTTTCTAAGGTCATCCTATGCAGTATGGCTAGCTACTTTACTAGTAATTGTCCACCCAGAAATATTGCAAACACTTTCAATGTTTTGATGACCTTCAAAACGCAACAATATATTTAATACTCTACAACATAAAGCGCTAAGAAACTCACTAAAATGAAAAGATTCCAACAAAGAGATCTTGTGAATAAATAACTTTGAAAAATATCAGTTTTGCAACGTGTGACCCATTTTCCTGTAACACATCACACAAATCCAGACGAGCAACTCCAAAACTAAATAAATGATATTGACATAAATCAAGGCAGACACTTTAATAATTATTGCCAGCGATTGATGAGCAAGGAAAGACTTGGCAAATGATGCATCATTTGGCTTTTTATTTTATTTTTATTTTATCTTTCATTTCTTGACAGGCTGTGAGGCATCTATCACACCGGTCGGTGAAGAGAGCGGGAGGACTGAGCGGACACAGAGAGTTGGGTCCGTAATGGATGTGGTTTCCAGTACACATGGAATAAATTATTCACAAATGTAACACATTCCTTTACCAGGAAATACAGATTGTTTCTGGGAATTAGCCAATTTCCACTGGTATTAATGCATCCTCCATTTCACTAATTTTTCTAGCCTCTTGCTGTAGTTCTGTCGCCAGTGCGTACCCAATTGGGGACTTGCATTTGGCACAGCCCGTGTTTTCTACTTTTTGTTCCGTTCTTTTCCAAGTCATTTGACCAAAATCTTGGAGGATTCTGCATTATTGCTTTTGCTACAGGGCTTCTAAAACGTCCCCATTTGTAAAGACTTCACTTATTATTGCCCACTGGCAGCCGATCTTTCTGGGGTGGCGTTCATAATAAGTGGTGCCCGGTGCCCGGTGCCCGGGCACCAGTTCCACTGACAAAGACCGTCTTAACGGCCGCGTTTATAAAGTTGTCACCGTGACAATTGTTTTGTCATCGTGACAAAAACGTTGTCATCGTGACAAAAAATACTGTCACCGTGACAACTTTCAGTCTTAAGTTTTGTCATGGGTAGTCATAGGGCTTTTTCTACCTATAATGAAGTACATAGCGTTTTGACATTTAGATCAATTGATGATTTTTCTTACATGTTTTGCACAAGAATGTTTTACTCCATGCTTCCATACCTCTACATATATGACGATGTATCCTTATTGAGATTGTTCTCTTGGATTCAATCTAGCTAATGAATTTGATATTATAATACAAGTACCCATGTTAAGGTGTGTCATATTATGGGGGACGTACTGCTTGAAAATCTCTGACGATGTACTGCATAGGCCATATGGGCGGAATTGAAATAATCACCCAAATAGAACAACAGAATAAAGAAGTTGTATCCATTCATATCATATTATTCTCATTACACTTTTACACTCTCTCTCTCCCCCTTGCATAAGAATCCAACCACTCATAATCGTATAAAAAAATTCATAGCTTTAATATCTTTCCTCATAATTGTCACATATTGATGAAATAAAGATGAAAATAGTTGTTATGAATAGGAGAATAGTTGTAAAAAATATTTAGGTAGAATACTTTACAATTTAAAAAAAGTTTAAAGATGAGTGGACCACCTGCTGACTCAGGGATAAGGCCACCCTGGGGCACAGATGGACTAATGCATGATGTAATCAATTAGTTTCAGCCGACCCAAGTATCCACTGAATGAATTAAATACTAGCAGTGACTGCAGTGAAAATCAAAAGAAGAGACTCAGTGACAGAGAGGGAGAGAAGTTGGTTAAAACTTGAAGGAAGCTGTTTTAGTTGCTTCCCAGATCTGGACTGTGTGGGCGAGGGGGCTAGGGTGAACTATATCTGTGACATGTCTATCAACCAGTTGTAATGGCATCTTATTACTTATACTTATTTGTACTTCCTAAGCTTTTTTCTTGGTCGATAGCCAATAGTGCAATATATATACGAGGGTCAGATTTTCAGAAAATGTACAATTGTCAGCTTTACTTGCTAGGT
This sequence comes from Sthenelais limicola, assembly GCA_942159475.1. NCBI lineage: Eukaryota > Metazoa > Annelida > Polychaeta > Phyllodocida > Sigalionidae > Sthenelais > Sthenelais limicola. The sequence continues at coordinate 55,988,270 of OW804096.1, forward strand.
AAATTCAGGTATATTCGGCATTGCATTGATTCTAACAATCTGTTAAGTTAGGTTGAACTGTATTTTGGACTTTATTTTTGTCTGAAATTTCAGTTATTTGAGACGATTGGCGAAGTTGAATTGTACATTTTCTGAAAATCTGACTCATGAGCAATTCTTTACCATCCTGTAACTTAGCAGATTTGTCAATTAGTGAGAATTAATCCCTCCAGATGCATTCGTCCCTCCATGACAATTCATGTCATAGGTACTTTTATGAATCTAACATAACATGAGTATTTCAGGAATTAGATCCTCAAAACAATGGTATCTTGGGCCAAAATGCCACTTTCAATTCATAATTTGATCGAATAAATTAATGTAGACTAGGTACATGAGATTTAGCACTCTATTCCTTTAACAAATATTATTACAGTATACATAAACATTATATATTCATGGTTGAGGGTATTCTACGCCCCAAAATAAACCTTCCACAAGTTGGGAAATTACTGGCAAAAAGACTACATCGAACATTTTCAAAAGTGCTCTGACTAGTGATAGATATGTGATGTGTTTCAGGACAATGAGTCAAAAGTCGCAAAATACAGGTGTTTTCATAATCGTTTACTGACAAGATTTCTTTGTTGGAATATTTTTATCTTTGGAGCGTCTAGTCCTTGTAGTTTTATGAATACATCCACCAAATTCCAAGACTGCTTATTAATTATATCCGTGCGTTTCTTAGATCATCCCATAGAGTATATTTAGCTACTTTACTGGTAATTATCCGCCCAGAAATATCGCAAACGTTTTTTTCAAAAATAAAAATATCTAACTAAAAAGATAAAAGTACTTATTAGATTCCTTAATGTTTACATTCATTGGAATCGGGTTGGTCTCATCTTTTCAAATATGGTGATAACTCAAAATCCATATTTTGCGACTTATGACTCATTTTCCTAAACGGATCACATATATGTACAGATACATGTTGATCAGTTTTAACAACTTGAAAAATCCCGTTCCATTAAGGTATGAGCAATAGAAATGCTTGCATATTTGAGGAAGTTATGGGGATTATATGGAATATATTCCTCTTTCATTAAGCGATGTGGAGAGGAATGGGGTAGGGATTGGATAAGTAATCTTTTCTGGTGCATTGCTTTATTTTTACCCGTCTTAATGAAGCTGGACACTAATCATGGAATGTCCTAATATTATTTCCAATGGCAGTCTATAAAGACATCAGCAAAACCAGTGATTCTATACTTTTCTTTTTAAACATAGGATAAGGATAAGGATAAGGGATAATCACTTACTTATGAGTGCGCTCCCAGACTATCCTCATTAATTTATTATTTGCTCATAGTATTTTTGTCCATGGTATTTGTAATAATAAGGACTATCATTTAATCCCTTGCATAGGAATCGCTCACAATCACATCACAAATACAAAGCTTTAATATCTTTCCTCATAGTCATCACACTTTGATGAAATAAAGATGAGAATAGTTCTCATGACTAGAGGAATACTTCTAAAAATGATTTAGTTAGCATATTTCACAATTAAAAAAAAGGTTTAAAGATGAGTGGACCACCTGCTGACTGAGGGATAAGGCCACCCTGGGGGACGGGTGCATACAGATGGATTCATGCATGATGTAATCAATTAGTCTCAGACGACCCTAGAACCCTCTGAATGGTGTACTGGTATATATTACTCCCAACACCCATTTAATCCTAGCAGACACTGCAGTGCAAATCAAAAGGAGAGAGGGGGATGAAGTTGGTTGGAAGGAAGCTATGTTTGTTGTTTACCATATCTGGACTGTGTGGTGAGGGGCTAGCACTTGTGGACTTCAGGTTTCTATTAATAGGTGCTAGATGTTTCCGGTTATGTCATCGCAGGGCCAGTGCCTGGCTAGGGAGAGCTAGAGGGCACATTGCCATGGACCCAGACCATACTTACTCTATACAAAACATACAGTTCTTGCGTAAAAACGTGGAAAAATCGGAATTAAAATCGGTAAAAGAGGTTAAAAGAATTCTCAGGGATAGAGGAATATCCACTCCTCCTGCCCCTCCAAGTAGAATGCTAAATTGTAAGATATACATATTGATATCTAGGTCTTGAGATTGAAACCGATGGGTTCACATATTTTATTAAAGAGGGAGAAATAATGCTCAATGAAAAGGATGAGTTGTATGCATTCAACATTCTCCCCAATCCTATTCAGTAAGGCAACAACTGACCATTCTTGCATCAACCATTTGTCAGTCTAGTATTGGGTATCAACAAGATCCATAAACAATACATTGAAGGGATATGCCATTAATCATATACTATCCTTATATGCATATAATATACGGGTAGATTTCTACGGAAAGAGGTAGAAATCCATATAAGGAAAAGAAGGAAAAGAAGGAAAAGAAGTTTCTTTGTCCCGCATCATCTCTGAATTTGTCGTTTTACAAAAAAGCTTACAAACCATCTTATTCATCTGTAGAGTTCTGTCCACCATCTATGGTGGTTTAATATGGGAAGTTATATCAGGCAAAACGAAAAATACTTAAAAAGTAAATGTCTTAAAAGTGTCTTTTTTCACCTACTGAATAGTAGCAAAAAAATTAAATGCTATTTTTGAGATTGTATGTAAACTTATACGTGATAACTTTTGTTATGGCTGTCACGGGGTGTCACAAAATTTGTGACACCCCGTGACAGCCGTGTCAAAAGTTATCACGGAAAATCTAGCACAACACAAATTGGTGTGATAGCTCTTTATGGACACAAATTTATCACGGGGCACAATTGTATAAATTCAACCTATTATGAACGCCACCCCTGGTCTAATTTGACTTCAAATTCATGTATAAAGATTGAACAGCAGCATACTATTGATAGAGTCAACCCTATAACTCATAATATGAATAAATGTGGTAAGATTTTGTTTATTGTAACAGCTGAGAATGCAGATTTAACAAGTCTGTAATGCAAATTGCCCTATAGGTGCACTAGACGTAGCTCTGGGTTAATCTGACAATCTCAACTGCCTGGGTGAAATAAATCTGTTTTGCACAGCGCTCATCAAAGGCGGCATGCTCTCGTCCTTGCTGCCAGGATGGCTTAGAGCTGGAGGTTAAACGCTTACAGCGGGGAAAGAACTCGGTACATTATGGTTGACATGATTCCAGCGCACAAGCAGATTACAGAAATATAAGACTAACCTCCCAAAATTGATATTTTTTTAAAGTGTTTCATTCACATGATCTCATTGTAGGAATCTTCTCATCTTTGGGGTTTTTACCGCTTAAAGTCATTTGAATACTTATACCAAATCCCAAGACTGTGTATTAGATATATATCTTTGCATTTCTAAGGTCATCCTTAGAGAGTATAATCCATTTTTCTGTGATTCATCACAAATGTGTGCTATTGGCCTTTGGGGAAGTTCTATTCAGTAAGTATTTTCTAATCTGTTCATTTTTTTGAAAACATAAAGTAATCTAATATGGTTGGTGCCATCTCTTATCACAGCTCTTTGGGACACGCCAGAATGAAAGTACATAACAAACGTTGTGGTCTACTGTAAAATTAACAGAACATTTTTGATAATAATTTTTAATGATTCAAACTGGATTCACATCAACAGTATTAAACACATTCTATGTTCTCTAAACGGCTGCCCTTGAGCGATAATAAGAGAAGCCACCACAGGAAAGGATTTGAGCATGTCTCCAACAAAAGGGGACTTTTATAGCAAAATCAACTGGACCAAATCATAGTTGTTAAAATGATTTCTAGCTGTGTTGGAAAAGGAACGGAACAAAACGGAACATAAAGTACAATAGAATCTCACCAAATGTTCTCAAATTATGTTTTATAGGACTGAAGTTATCCATATTCTGCTGCTGTCATATGTTTATACAAGAATTTCCATTAGAATTGGTCAAGCGAAAACAGCTGCCAGTGAGCGATATTAAGGGCAGTCATCATAAGAATGTATTCAGGCGGGTCCAAATGAAGACGTTTATGAAGCCATATAGCAAAAGCAACTGGACAAAACATCCCCAAATTATGGTCAAATGACTTTAAGATGGGTTGGCAAAGACGGAACAAAATGTAAAAAATCTTTTTTTACCGACGTTAACTGAGAGTGCAGCTTTACCAGAAACTGCGGCTTTAAACCAATATTTCTGGCAATTATTGACATTTATAAAACCAATTCTACACAATTTATTGGCTTAACTTGAAGGGATTACCTCCAGGCTGGCATGCCTTAGTAACACTTTGGTGTCGCTTTACGCTATTGAGTGTACAAAGGTAAAGCCAGCGTAAAGGCCCAGATCTCAGGTTCACACTACGGCAATCTATCTGCTCGCAAGCACCTCAGGATTAGTCATAACCTCCCTAGCCCCTGTTGAATGCTGCCAGATTTATTGGATTCCTGGAAGAGGGGAATTTGTAAAAGAGAAGATGCTCATCTATAGATTGTGGTCTTGAAGATGGCTCCTTCTTGATATTATTGACTTTCTTATCAAGAAAAGATTCTTTTACTGACAAACTTTGAATTCTGGAGTATATTTTGTTTGTGTCACACATGTTGTAATGCAAATAAATGAATTACAATTGTCTTGTTGTTATGTACTGATATATACATGTATTCTTTCTTTGTTTGATTTTTGTTGGGGCTGGGGATTTATTTAGGTAGTTGAATCAATTTTCAAAGTTTGACAACATTCTTGTAATGCGTGGCTTGTCAGATTCTAGCAGCCATAGATGATCCACAGACTGGAAGACTTCTTTTTGAGATGATCACGACCTCTTTGTGACAACTACACTCTTATGACAAATATAGAATTCTCGTCACACTTCAAAAGATGAGATATATTTCTTCCTGCTCTTAAAAATCTCTGTTAAGTCTATGTCTTCTTCCCAGTACCTTTTACGTCTATGGACATTACATTCTGAAGTTGAAATACATATTGTACTAAAGCCCCCACCTTGTGGTGCAGATCTCTAACCTACTCATTCATTCCTGCATGAAAAGAGGCATGGTTGATCATATAGGCGACTAGGCCGGCATGTATCTCCTAGCCTGCTGTAATACCCTGCTCTAAACGGGCACTGTGATGTCACCCTGTAGACACCCTACAGTGTTATTGATATAAGTGCTATAACAGGCCTCTCTAAATAGAACTTGTTGGCCATCAAATTCTACTAGCCTGCTGCTTTTAGCTTACGTCTTGTTCCCAGGGTAATATACGAGCATCTATTGTTGTGTTATTTATATGCAAGCATTTATTGCTGCGATATTTGTGATGTGTTACAGGAAAAGTCACAAGTCGCAATCAATTGATTTTTAGATATTACTACATTTGAAAAGATGAGATTATAAGCGGATTCTAATGATAGTAAACATTTGGACATATAATTAACATTTCTATATTTTAGGTTGGATATTTTATTTTCGAAAAACGTTTGCAGTATTTCTGGGTGGAAAATCACAAGTAAAATCACTAAACATGCTCTGTAAGATGATCTTAGAAATACATGGAAATATCAAATACTCTGTCTTGAAATTTGGTAGATGTTTTCATACGACTTAAAGTACGAGATACCCCCAAGATGGGAACATTCCTACAAAGAGATTATGTGAATAACTCATTTTTCTGTAGCCCATCATACTTAGCTGTGTCTATCGTAAGTGGCTGATCATCCACCAGTCTCTGGAGTAGTATACTACCATTTATTGCTCTCATTAACTCTCACCAGGCTGTATCTAGTTCTAGTAGCTAGTTTTCCAGTACCTCCTGGGGTAGCAAACTACAATCTATTGGTGTGTAATCTTAACCAAGGTCTTTTTAGTTTAGTTATAATCACTAATTTGCTCACGGTGTTGCGTCATGTTGATGCCAAGTGTTCAATACTAAGTTGAATAAAAGAAAATATAGAGCTTAATTTCTAGATATAATCCCAATTAGCACTAGTCACTATAGGATTGAATACCACCATCTGCTATAATATATGTTGTTTTATCTTTTCTGTTATTCGTTCAAGTCTCTGATCCATAATGTTAGCTACTGGTTTCTCTCCTCTTTGAAGCCTTACTTGGCTTGATTTGGCAAGAAAGTCTAACACCTTGCTTATATATAACAGAACAAGCCAATTTAGACCAGTATGTGGTGCTAAAACCTTTTAAAAGAATTTTATCTCAAAGCTGACTATAGTTTTCTTTGTATCTCCTCCACATACTTCAAGGGACCAGATCACACACACTAATTACTCCCATTCATTGCAGATCCATCACATTAAAGGCAATATATATACACACATATATACCCTAAAGCCTCGATCCACCAGTTCAAAAGAGCTAATGACAACCATTGTGAGCCATTGGCCAAAATACATCGCGAGCTTTTTGCTGCAGCCAATTCCTCCTTTCCCTTCTCCAAAAAAGCCAAGCTGTGCCTTTGTCCTCTATTGTACATTAAGGGCCTATATTGGCTGGATATGGGAACAATTTGTAGTAGCTGGCATGTGAGGCCTTACATATAGATAACACATCCAGCCCAATTAGGCTCCTCTTCTAAGCCCTCGCTGCCTCCATCCGCTGTCTCCCCGTGTAAACCGCAGTGATTGATCTCCTTTCTCTTCCTCATATTTCTTCCTCATCCTATCATCTGGTGGTGGTGCACTGGTAGAACATGGGGGCACTGTGTGGCAGTTGGGATGTTGGGGAGGAGGTCTCTTTAAAGTTGCCACATCAACATCTCAATAGCGAACCCGTGCGGCCGCCATTTTGCATAAGGGATCTGGGATCAGGGGTCACATCTCAGTAGGGAAAAATCGTGATGCATAATTTGGCAGACTGAAAGGACCTCACACAATCCCAGATTTAAATAGAATTCTGTCATGCACTCTTTCGAATGCAGGTCCGCGATTGCCTGGGTTCTAGCACTTTTCACTTCTGTACCTTTGCCCCTGGACCTCTGCCCCCTGGACCTCTGCCCCCTGGACTGTTCCCCCTGGACTGTTCCCACTGGACCTCCCACCTCCTGCCCCCGACATTTCATCGTACTCGACAGTTTGTCAATTTAAACTACTACTTTGATAAGTTTTATTTTTTTGATCGATTTAAAGGGATAAACACCAAAACGAAGAAGAAAGTTGATATTTGCTTGAGATATTTTTATTTAGATGTAGTGACCAACGAGTTCGTTTATTTTATTTTATTTTATTTTATCATTTGATACCTCTGTATTCAACTCTCGTACCAAATCTTATTTAATGTTGGTATGTTGCTACTATCGTTGGGTATCATGTAATTGTTATGAATGTAATAATGGGAGCAATTGAAAAACCTGTTTAAAGGACTTGCTTATACCCCAGTCTAAATAAAAAGACTTTGAAGAATATATTTAAAAGAAATATATAAAAGAATCAATAAACGTCTGACTAAGAACACATCAGTGCTACATAATACCATAATCAACCAACTACTCTCTACTATATATATCAAGGGCATGGCCCATTTTGCTGTTTGAAAGTCAACGATGGAACAGTGGAAAACGTAATGACATCTGGTGGACTCTCCCCATAATGCTTTTCCCAGAAAGCCGAGAACTCTCATTTCTTAGAGTGTGAAGTGGAGAACTTTGTACAACTTCAGCAGTGAGGACCCTTTTTTCTGGTGATTCTGTTGGCCACTTAATAGATTTGTTATTGACAACAATATATGAAATAGGCACTTCTCTATTGCTCCCACATAATATGATTGAAGCTTAATATTGAATTGAAAAATTTGCCTTTGTATTTGAAAAGATAGTATTAAGTGGATTCCAACGAAGTGGATTAACGGAAGTTAACATAAATAGATTGAGGAGATCTAAGATGTCTTTTTATTTTTCATGTTTGATTTTGTTTATTTTCGAAACGATAGTTTGCAAAATACTTCGGAGGGTGACCTCAGTAATGCAAGCATATGTATATATAATTTAAAACAGTCTTGAAATTTGGTACATGTATTCATAAGACTTACAGCCCTAGATATTCGAAAATGAGAACATCTCTATTAAGAAATCATGTAAATAAAGCTCTTTGACAAATATCAATTTTGCGATTCATGGATAATTTTTCCGTAACACATCACATCACATCTAGAAAATTGAAAACGTATCAATCTTGCTAACTTCAAAACAGACCGTTTTTCTTTTCATTTTTACTTCTTCACTTCTGCACTTTCTCTTTTCCGTATCTCTCTCTTAAGATTCATCTACATGATATGATCAGATATTCTTTGTTTGTAACGGGAATCTGACATTTGCTGTTATTACATTATGTAAGTACCCGTATTTCTGCTTATTTATAAAAACAAAATTATTCATAATGAAAGCAGAAGATGGTAACAAAGCCCCAACTGCCTGACTATAATATCAATGCCCTATGTTCAAGCAAATGCATGACTGAGCTGTCTCTTGCTAAGTTGTCATGTTGTGTTGGCAAGCACTACACAGAGACATAGATAAAAAGAAATTATTAATGTGTCTTTCTGCCTTTGTTGTCAAGTGTTCTGTCCACATGGAAGAGCAAATGTCTATTTGTGAGTGTGACAGACACACAAAGTCAGCATAGGACATGTCTATCATTCTGCTGAATTATTCCCTTTTATACCTATCGGGGGGTTTGCATGGGTACTCCTTATGTCATATGTTATATGCCCACGCTATCCATTATGCTCCATTAAGCGGAACATCAGTTGCTTTACACCATACCTTTAACACCATACTATATATTTACATATACATAGCTGGTCTAGGTATGTTGCTGGTCTAGGTATGTTGGTCTCTATGACCTTTTTCCATCTGTAGATAGAAGCATCATGTACCTGTCGTTGTTGAAGTGAAGTTAAATAATAAAGATATTTGGTTCTAGTGGGGTGAGTGATGGAACACGCTAACAGGATGCGATACACTACTCTTTTACATATAGCCATAGGCAACTATGCACAAGGCCGACCATTGGTAACCAAGTCGACCTCTAAGTTATTTGATTTTGACTGTGATTTGATTTGAAAATACTTTATTTGCAAAATTATTACATATTGGAGGAAAGATTCACAAATAGGTAGACATGCTTCCACAAGACCATCTGTCCCTGTCCCTGTGGGAAGAAATAACTTTTATACGTATTAATGAAGGGCATATAATACGCATAGAAAGGTGCTTGGCCCACCAATTGGAGATTCATAGAAGTTGATACCTGAGAAATCTTATTCCCTAACTTTCCAGTTAAGTTTCTCTTGCCCTGTTTTGAAAATGTGTCCTGAATTATTCTGGTGGATTTGGTATACATGGTATAAATATTCATGTCAATTCCTCAACCACCCAAATCAGATTACGGTTGATGGTACTAATGTTTATCATGGACATGAAATTTTGCAGGGGTGGTAATTCATCTAGTAGAAGAGATAATTGCCAACATCTTCCATACCTTACGGCTACTGATCTAATAATGTTTTTTCTTCCTTAATTTCCCTAACCATTTCTGGTTTGGCTTGTCCAACTGGCCTTCCACTAGTACCAGTGCAACCTCGTGTCTCTAACTACAGAGCTCATATGAAGACAAATGTACAACCCTGATCTACTGATAAGGAAATTAAGACTAAATCCCACTCCTAACTACGATAACTGGAAGCAAGTCAAACACCCTATTGTGGTAAGACGAACCATTGGCTGCATGATGTAGTAAGGCGAACAAGGAGAGGGAAATAATACACCCTGAGCTTACTGGCTGGTACAAAGTGAATGATTTATGTGCTGTTAGTTCTACTAGACATCCTCCCCTCTCTCAGCCTGTCAGCCTCTCAGACTATAGACAGGTACCTACTGATGTCCTCTCTGAAGTACTACCAGCATAGCACATCTCACGAATAAAAATCTGTTGTTACAGGAAAATAAGTCACAAACGTTCTTTCACCCTTGGTCAGATTGTTTTCATTGTTGGGGTTACTGGATCTGGTAGCAGCATGAATACAAGTTTACTAAATCTCAAGACAGTGTATTAATGATATCCATCAATCTCTAAGTTCATAAGAATTTAGAATTCACTTCCAGTAAATGCTAAAAAAATGCTTTGGCCCAAATTAAAGAATCATTTAAAACAGGCTGAAAACTGGATGAATTAATTTTATGCTTATATGAGAAGAGATAAGTCAAAATGGCATTAAGAAAAATGTATACTATTGTTGAAGCGATGAGAAAAGGACTGCCGTATGCGGCGAGATCGGTGTTAATTGAACTACTATCTGTCTTTAATCTAACTGCGAATGAAAATCTTATGTATGTATGTTTTACTTGTTCTTTTTAGTGGAGAGTCAAAAGTTAGGCTAGAAATGATATAATAAAAACATGGAGTAAAGCTTAGTAAAATAATTATATCTTTGGGCATCGATCCATAAAAATCTCATCCATGTGCAGGGAATTTCCTACCCATAGATTAACTAAAACCAACCTATCACCTATAAACCAAACCTCTTCGCATCTGGTCTGGTTAAACAACATTGAACAAATTTTAAAACGATATTGCAAAGTAAAAACGTTCCATATGTGATGTGTCACCGGAAAATGTGTCATAAATTTAAAAAACATGGATTTTGAGATACCATCATATAGATGAGATTAATTAAATTCCAACGATGTTAACATTGAGAAAATCTAAAAATCATTTCTTTATTTCATGCCTGATTATTTTATGTTTGTAAAAAAAAGTTTGTAATATTTCTGGGTTGACAGTTATTTGCAAAGTAGCTAAATATACTCCATGGGTGACCTTAGGAATTCAAGGATATATTGTTATATATTACTGTATGTAATTACTGTGTGTAGTAGTGTCAGAACGTTGATCGGTTCGAAAGAAAATGGTTTGATATATTTAAATCTTGATGTATAACTTAATTTAAATTGTCTAAAAAAAACTTTCAAATTGCTGTAACTTTGCTCGACTGTTTTGAATGGGTTCTATGAGAATAGTATGAATATGTAGTTAGACCCAATAACATTTATTTAAAAAAATAAATTAATAGACTGTCTTGGAATTTGGTACACGTATTCTTACAGCGCTAGATACCCCAAAAGAAGAACATTCATACAAGGAACCCACGGAAATAAAACACAATAGATATCAATTTTGCTACTTATAACTCATTTCTCTGTAACATGTCACTATTCTTTTTAAATATTGTATAAAAAGACGCAGTATTATCCTAGGGCATAGGTCTATAGAGCCTCTCCAATCTCTGCTTCTCCCCTCATAAACCTGAATTATATACAGGTAATTTATCGAGGCATTAGTATAGGGCAAGAAAGAGCCGCTGTTGTCTATGTTCTCTACAGGAGACATAAACCCCTATGGCTCTATCACTTAAGGAGAAGGCCTGAACAGGTTTCTATTTATAAAGGTCTGATTTCTTATAGAACGTAGGACAAAATATGACATACAACATTATGCCCTGTGAACACTGAACCGATTTTTCTCCCAGAAGGCAGTAAACTTACAGAAAGAAACTAATCATAATACCATTATTCATCAAACATTATATCAAATATTAATCATCAAACATTAATATCATATTACAAAACTTCCAAATTATGATAATGACATAACAATATCATTGTGTACATCACACATACCAACGAGTTAACAAACCTAATATCATGGGTATTTTTTGTTTTTAAATATTTTATTCAGCATTAAACATTATGTAATATAACATTATTTTCAGATCAAGCTGATTTACTTATACAAAAAGACACAATGAATATAATAGAAGTGATTCTCAAATTAGTTGCAATTTGCAACGAAAATAGCATCCCCTCCAACCCCTCTGGTCACGCTATCCATCCCTCCACACCCCCCTCCCACCCCCTTGCCATGCTTGAATGCACACTGTGCTACTGTAAATCCTTAATGCTATCTCAGTTAGGGAAACAAACACTCCCCATGTCAATAGATTGAATCCCAGTTTCAAACACCTTAACCACAGGAGTTCACACAGATTAGATAATATCTAATGGCAAAGACAAGCCATATTAGTCCAATCTTTATCAATGATTGACAACTTTCTGGGTGTTCAACCTATTTAGAAAATTCTTTGAATTCTCAAAATAAAAACCATAACTGAGGGCTGTGTCACTTAGTTTGATATTCAAATAACAATGTCTAAGGTAACCGATTTCAAACACAACTGTACCAATTTATAGGTATTCGCAGTCAACTTAGGAGAAAGTATACAAAATATATATAAAATAAAAATATGTAATCTGAGTGAGCAATCACAGCTGGTCATCACCAGACCAACAACTGTCAAGGCAGTTGCTTTCCTACCCTTTTTTGTGCTTTACTTTTTTGCTTTTCTATCCCTGATTGAAATGGAGCAAATATGTTTCACTAGATACTCTTGAATATAAAAAGAAATGTCTTAAAACATACATACCTGGGTCAACCAGACGTTTGTTGTCATAATTTGATTCTTCTCATCCTAAAAAAGAGGAAAAAGAAAATGTAAATGTGACATAGATGTAGAGGTGTAAAAGTGACAACAATATATCTTCAAGATAAAATCAATTGTGGAGCATATAAGGTCATTCATTAACGAAATAGGGTTTTGTTGTACAGAGGGAAGACATTGAGAGACGAGGTGTAAGAGAGAGGGAAATGAAACAGAGACATAAATACAAAGGAGAGGGAAAGAGAAGATAGAGAGAGAGGGGGGAGAGAAGATAGGGGAGAAAGAGGAAGAGGGAGACATAGAAGGGGGAAAGAAGGAGATAGGAGGGAGAAAGGAGGGAGAGAGAGACATAGAAGGGGGAGAGAAGGAGATAGTAGGTGGGAAATAGAGAGAAACAGAGAGATAGAGGGAGACCTGACTAAATCCTCTTGCCTCTTGATAACCGATATCAATAGCTCCTAAATTGAATAGAGCTTCAACATGACCCTCAAACCCCACACAACAAACTAACAATAACAATTCAAGTTAGGCAATCGATTTCAAGGCAAATACATTGTCAATAATCACAAGTTGCATCAATAAATCACGCTTGACATTAAACCAATATGTGAAGTGTTTCAAACTTTGTTTTCAAAAATAAAAATATCAAACTCAATATGTAGCAGTCTTATTGGATGTCCCACTGTTTACTCTCATTGGCATTGGCTTGCCCTCATCTTTTCAAATATGATGAAATCTCAAAATAAATGTTTTGCGACTTGTGACTCATTTCCCTGAAACACATCACATATAAAGCACTCACTTTTTAAAGAAAGGATTTAACTGAGACTGTCTATATAGCCACTGTTGGAGAAGAGCACCTCATAGCATTGGGGTTGAAGGCAATTTGATGAAATGACTCAATTAAGGTAATGTCCTCTTCCATCACAAAATTCCAATAGAGAAAGGCTTACGGTGTCTGCAATAAAATGTATATGGTCCAGGCCACAGACACTTGTAGAGTTGGTACTAGGCGATCGCCAATACTGTAGCGAATAGCATGCTCCTATTTGCTACTAAATGCATAATTAAGATTGGGCTTTATTGGATGATTATAATCAAGTGTTTGATAGTGCTATTGCACATCTTTAATAGAAAATGTTCAAAAACATATAGTGATGCAGCGAATGATTTGGTATTCCACAAATGGTGTACAATCGATATATGTTGAACTTAGTGTAGAACAAAACGTTAAAAACGCTTTTATAAAATATCAAAATTGTGGCTAATTGACAGTTTTATTGGTCACTACTTGCATGCGCCTTGAGCGTAGGGTAGAATCTAAGTATATCTTTGGTATTCTGTTGATTCGAAAGATCTGTTTGATTTTATCAAAGGATAGATATAGGTATTGTATTATGTATACATTAAAAGGTAAGATCGACTATAGAAGATGTATGATGACAGGACCAGTCTCATGCATTGAACGTACATTAGTCGTCTGATTAGCATTAATAGTACATGCAGATTTTCGATACGGTATATTGATCAGGATGTAGCGGATCAAAAAATATTGTAAAGATTAATTGCTGAAATAATTATTATACGTAGTATAGATAAACATACTGAATTATGAGTATGGCAACTCTTGTAGACACATATGTGATGTGTTAAAGGAAAATGAGTCACAAGTCGCAAAACATAGATTGTGAGAAACCATCATGTTTGAAAAGATAAGATCAAGGAGATTCCAATGATGGTGAACATTAGGACATCTAATAAGTATTTCTATATTTTAAGTTTGATATTTTTATTTTTGAAAGAAAAAAACGTTCGCAATATTTTTGGATTGACAATTACTAGTAACGTAGGTAAATTTACTCTATAGGATGACCTCAGAAATGCAAGGATATATTTAATACACTGTCTTAAAAGTTGGCACTTGTAGTCATACGACCTCAATGGCTAGATACCTCAACAATAGAAAACATTCCAATAGACAGGTCTTGGGAATAAATGACTTGGAAAAGTACCAATGTTGCGACTTCTGACTCATTTACCTGAAACACATCACATATTGACGGTGATGCATACTTTTGTAAATCTGAATTTACTAAATGTTGGCGTTGTTGATAAAAAATGTTTAGAAAAAAACAATGTATGCTTCTGGTGCCATACACTTATCCCCCTCTCTAGTGCCCTGAGTTAAAACTAGGAATGGGTGGTTTATAGCAGTGATAAAGAGAGAGCGTGAGGGTCTGGAACTGAGTCTTACTTCATAATCTTACAATAAATATGTCAGGAGTCTGAGGAAACTTTACAAACTGGCCATGGATTTAGAAAGCTTTATGGTAAGACATTGATCCCTTGGCCCCGTCTAAAGGAGATGCTACTGTATGAAGGCAGTTGTATGTGTGTGTGTGTGATGGCGAGAGAGAATGCAGAGAAAGTGTAAGGGATAAATAGGGGAATAGAGAAATAGGCTTGAAGAGGGCAGAGGGGGGGGGGGGCAGAAGAAGCAAAATGATATATAGAAGCAGACAGGGCAGAGACAGAGAAGAGAGGGGGTAGAGTGGATAGAAGAGAGAGAGAGGGAAGAGAAGAGAGGAGAAAGAGGGGATAGAGAGAGAGGAGAGGGGGGAGAGAGGGAGAGAAGAGAGCAGAGCTGAATACTGGACCGTATTTTGTCTTAAATTTCGATTATTCGAGAGGATTGGTGAATGTGCAATGTACATTTTCTGACAACTTCACTGCTTGTGCTGATATTGAAGTCCATAGTCTCTTAAAATCAACTCAGCTATCACGTAGTACTGTTTTCTTATTATGTGGAACATGAATGGGGAAGAATTCGCTCTTATCTTCCTGCTCATCAACAAAATGGGAATGTCGCCATTTTGAATCTTGATTCGCATGGAGTTGTGGGACTAATGGTACAGTGTAAAATTTATAGAAAACATGCCATGTTCAGCATGGAATATTTATAAGTGCTCTAATGTCAACATCCATGTGTTATACATGTTTCCATTACACAAGTCCCCACCTTTCATTCATGCATTTGGTTAAAATAGATCATTAATAAAAGCTATGATATAGGTGAAAACACTTGCAATTTTCGATAAAAATGTCAGATTTAAACAGAATCCATTCCAGGATGCACTGTAACAGACATGCGCAGTGGCACAAGCAAGTCCCCTATTAAGAAATCAATCAGCCAATAGTGGAATAATAACAGGTTTGTCCTCATAGAGACCCCAATAAATAAACAAATAATTAGATAAATAAAGAGTAACCATGATAGAAGGCGATGTTATGGCATTGTATATAATTATTCGTTATCAAGCCTATTTAGCATGTATTCTAACAGACCTATAGCATTGTATATATATCGTTATCAAGCGTATTTAGTATGTATTCTGACAGAACTGTGTAAATATACTGCAATGCTTCGTCAACCGTAAATCACTGAACTGCAATGCATGCATTAAGCGATTCATTGAGGCGGCACTAATAGAACAAATGGGCTTAATTACGAATCCATGTTAACACACGTTAGCCCCGGGCGCTATCTAATTAATACACACCTACCAACACAAACACTCCACCATTATATATGAGTCACTCAGCGAGCAAATGTACGTTTGTGAATAATGAGTCATTAGTGGAAAAAATAGATTTTTTGATATCATCATATTTGAAAAGGTGATATCAGGCCCATTCCAATGATAGTAAACACTATAGGACATCTAATATTTTATATATTTTTTTACTTTTATTTTGAAGCTTTTATCAGATCTCTGCCTTCTGGTTTATGCATGAACAACGTTAGCGATATTTCTTGATGGTCTACCACTAGTAGATTAGTTACATATACTGCTTAGGATAACCTCATATATAGATATAATACACAATCTTGAGATTCGATGCATTTGTTCATGCTACTAACCGCTGTGAGCACCGCAAGAATTAAAACATACTGAGCATTTTTGTAGGAATAACAGATGAAAAATTTAATATCCTTTTTCGCGACTTTCGACTCATTATCCTGCGATACATCACATATATATACGAGAGTCACACTGCGAGCATAATGTATGTATTTATCCCAGTTATAGAACTGATAGAATTATCTATAAATGTTTCTGGTTTTATAAATAACGAACTAAACACCAGCTTCTACCATTTTCTTCTGCCAAACAAAACAAACCCTCCGTCAATTCAATGCATGCTAGGTACCTCAGATTGTGTACAATTGGCAACACTACACATTTATTAAATCCTGTTAATTAGGCTGTAAAATGATACATGTATACATTTAATGGCATTAGATACTTGGAATTGTATTGATTCAAACAATCTGTTTGGTTATATTGAACTGCATTTTGAAACATAAATGCCGGCCTAAATTTGTGTCATTTGAGAGAATCTTTTAAGGCAAATTGTTCATTTTCTGAGCCTTCAACTGACCATTACCATCAATGCAAATGCCTCCATTGCACTCCCCACTCCAACCCCACTCCCTCTCTCAATACAATTATTAGCGGGCCGGCAAAACCAATACTTTATATACTTATGTACAATACAGATTGGCCCGCACCTGGCCGCCATATTGATTCACCTGGGACCTTCCCATAATGCACTTCGGCTCCACACAGGAAGCTAATATTGCGCATGCGTGCTGACAAGCGTTCCTCTATGTGTATTATGTCATACACAAATGGTAGCTACTTGGGTTAAGTCGCCAGAAAATGTACAATCGCCAGCTCTACCGATTTAGTAAATTATGCTAAATTAGGTCCAGAAATGGTTCTACTAAGTATATCTGTATAGATTGGGTATTGGGTTGATTAAGAAATATACACGGTTATGTCGATCTGTGGTTTGAGTCTCATTTTTGTCTGAAATTTGGGTAATTTGAGAGGATTGGTGAAAGGGAATTGTACACTTCCAGGATACCTCACCCTCTGATGCTATTTAGGAGCACTTTCGGGTATTAGATTATAGGGTCAGTTAGACTGACCTTGGTATGGGTTGTAATATTGTTAGTTAATTAGAGCGAAAATAGGCTGAAACACAACTCAATGAATTGTCTTAATCGTTGGCAAATAAATGGAGAGACAGGGATTTACAGAAAGGCCTGGAATAATAAGGCAGAAGTCGCACTAGCAATGTGATTTCATTTAAGACAGTATACAGGATTTTACCTACCTGTCTATTCTGTATGTATCTGTCTGTCTATCTATTTATTTACCTATTTATTTGCCCACCTACCTATTTATTTATTTCTAGACACCTATTAAGATGCCTCGTTTCCTGTACTAGCAATGTGTTGAATTTCATTCAAATTTATCTTGTGTTTATTTATAATATTTTTGTTTACACAAATTCTGTATATGTATTCATTACATATATTTATAATTTCCTATAAATATATCAGCATAAATTTATGATAAACTTTGAGGTGAATACACAACAATGCCAGGCTGTAATATAGTTGATTTCTAACGTTTCAATAGCCATTGGGACTCATTTAGAAGCATTTCTGAGAACCAAGCCAGAGAGTTTAAATTCACCAGATGTAAAAACGTTATCTATTGTTAAATGCGATGTGTTTCAGGAACATGAGTCACAAGTCGCAAAAAAATTGGTGGACATTTTCTAGCAAAGTAGCTAAATATACCTAAGAAATGACCTTAGAAATGCATGGATATATTCAATACACTGTCTTGAAATTTGGTAAATATATTCATGCTGCGAGCAGCGTTAAGCACCCCAAAGATGCAAACATTCCCACAAAGATATCTTGTGAATAAATCACTTTGAAAAATATAAATTTTGCGACTTCTGACTCATTTTCCTATAACACACCACATATTGCATTTAAAGTTAATTTTCATCCCCTCTCTTTCCCCTAGTCCTTCTTCTTCACCGTCTTATCGTTCAGTATGCAGAGCCTGGTCGGCTGGGCCACCAAATGAGAAATTATACTGTAATCCCATTCCTTGGTTTCTTCATTTTCTGTCAACAATATGATTATAAATTGGATTTTCTCCGCTTTAAGAGTCTCCGCAAACCGGATGAATTTCATGTCTGAAAGCGGGGCCAGGCAAGGTTGGGTGGAGCTTTATCTCACACAAGTGAAGTTGTCAGAAAATGTACAATTTGCCTTCACTAGTCCTCTCCAATATCTAACATTTAAATGAGGCACAGATCTTTTTAATCAATGCAATCAGAACTATATATGGAGTAACCTAACTGATGAAATAAAAGTATTTACGAAGCACTCATTTTAAAAGGGATCCTGAAAACTAACACCATGGCCAAATCTATTCAAATTCTGGACTAGTATAATTCTACAGCAAGTCTGTTTTGAATTATTGCACCTCTTGATCTATGACCTATATCAAATTATTACACTGGACTCAACAACCATATATTTTTCATTTAGCCATCTTATCTCCATCCCATTACTACAAATTAACTGATTTATACTACAAGTAAAAATTTTAACACAGTCAATCATAAAATACTGTTATGTAACGCAACATTTCAGGGTATGGCGGAAGACCGGGCCCAGCCCGAGCCATACATTACACTAATGGCTTATGCCAATTATTTTCAGAAATTAAAAAAATACTCAGATATAACAGAGCCAGTGGTTAAAATACTCGTCTTGTTACTGAGAGATCCGCAGTTCAAATCCCGGTTGAGGTTATTGTTTTTTCGGGGTTCATTATATAATATACCTAGTATTCATCATTTTTCAGCCTAATCTAGTATTATTTACTGAATGTGTAGAGAATTTCTTTGTACACATACTAGTTGCCAATTATAGTCCATTAAGTACTAGTCCATAAAAAAAGTGCTTTTTAGAGTTGAATTGTTTGAAGAAAAAGAACCGGTTTTCATTTATTTGTATATTCCTATACTGAAATATTACAATTATGTGGATTATTTTGCCTAAAGCGTACCTATTATTATACATATATATGCGGGGTACCTTATTGTACATGAACACTGGTCCCAGCCCATCTATAGGCACCAACACTGGATTAATTTAGCGCATGCGCTATTAGATTCTTATGCAAATGAGGGTTATTCATCCGGGTAGTGAAGGGAGGAGGATGGATGGGGAGAGAGACTCTTTGACTTTGCACTCTAGAAAGAAAAGCTTTTGTAAATAATCTGAAGCAGTCTTTTTGTTCTCATGCACTGGAACCCCAAAAGGAACCCAATAGAGACCTCTACCCACGGCCTACAGGGTGGCATCCATCATCAATTTTATAACTGGTTGCTAAAGGCTTGACTCCACTGTGACGTTTTTTCCCTGTGTGGTCGTTGCGGTTGCCTTCTGCAGTGCATTCAATCTAGATATTAATCATCTGCTTTAATTCTTTTCATTCATTCCTTCAGACTCAACACTGTGTCATCCTTTTTTTACTTCATTTGACCCAAAGACTGTGACCACCGTACCTCATGAGTCAAATACAAGAAATGCTGATATAACTCCTCAAGTCCACAAGCTTTCGAGTTTAACTGTAATATAGACAGGCTATATTATGAAGTGCAGATGTCTTTGTATGGCCATGAAGCTAAATAAAAGGCCCCCAAGGGCTCCACAAAAAAAAACAAGACAACCCAAACCATCGACAAAGAAACACTGTTCAGTGAAAGTCACAATCGTGCCAGCAAAGTTAGCTCACTCGCGACAAAAACTCCCCGTCAAGGAACCCGCACAATTTTTCTGTACTTAATTTGGAATTCAGAACTTTGCAATTCATTTTCTGCATGGTGGGCTCTATTTCTTTGAGCAAATAATTTGCCAGTCCATTAGCGCTTCACCATAATGGCCGCCACTGACAGGCCATTGCCTATGCAGGCATGAGGAATCGGGAAGGAGATGAGAGAAAATGGGTGCAATTTTTGTGCAGGGATATTCATCAATAATTGCTTTAATCATTGACTGGCTTCATTAATCTGGCAGCTTCTATAAATTGGCCGCCAATGCTTGGATTATTTCTAATTCAAAGTTTCTTCCTCATCTGAGATGATGCATGATGGTTCTATTACTTTTGAGGTGTTTCTGCCTGCACACGAATAATTTGTATTCTTCGGTGAGAAACTGTCAATTTATTACAGCAATTTATCCTTCATTCTTTGATATTTAAATTATATTGAAAAGATATTAAGATTTATTCATAGATGCATGATTTCAGGAACTTTTGTGGTATTTCTGTGACGTTTCAGGGGTCCTGTTGCTGAATAGGGGCCTTGTATGTGTCACTGCACATGTCTGGTACAGGGCATGCCGGGATGGATTCAGTTCAAATCTTACATGTATATAAATTTTTCATCGAGAAATGCGAGGATCTTTTCGCCAATATCATAAGTTTTGGAAAGGATTTATAAAAACGAAAGATGAAATCTTATTTTATGAAATCATGTAAAACACATGGCTATTTACATGGGATCACTGTTCAATATTCAGGTTGATCGATTACCCATCACAAGTTATAACAGAAGGAACTTGGACATTGCTTGTCATCTAAAGGTTAAAGTCTTGATAGACATGACATCAATGGAAATTATTCATTCGCCTTAAATATTCATCACCGTGTGACAAGCACCCAAGCCCACATCATTCTATGCAAATATGTGGTCAAAATCAGACTATGTAAATACACTCAGCACCCTGGTCCCTAATTCCCTTTCCCTATTCTTCCTCCTTCCCCACTTCACCTGACAGCCCTGCCCTGTCCAGTCTAGGCCCAAAGATGAGAGAGTCCCTTCAAACAGAGGGAAAGCCTTTCGCCTCAAACAGCAAAGTACCAGTATAATTCCATTTAGACCATACAATGCCATTTCAATCCCATTAAAACGCCTAGTCCTAGGCTAGGAAACCGATTAGCGAATTAGGCGTCGAATCACTGACATACCATTTTTTGTCTGGTCTGAGGGTTTGGACCTGGAATGTGTCTATCCACCCAACCGCCACCCAGTGGTCAAAAGGGGTCAACTGTCTCCCTTCCTACCACAGCTCCACCTATCCTTTGTCTATATCATACTATGTTACTCCCCGCCTTCTCTCTCCTTCCATTACTTCATGCTTTCCTATCACAAATTTTGAATCTTAAAGATGAATACCAGCGTTGCCAGCACTGCAGCAGGCGGGAATTCAAGGAACTAATGCATGAAACAATAGAAGTCAACAATTTAGTTCAAACTTTGTCTTGAGAAAGAACATGGTTGGGTGAATACAAAATGCCCAAAAAACTGGATGTTATCATATTATTTTGTGATTTAGGGATGAGTGAAGTTTACTTTCCTTCACTATTGATTTCAATGGGGGAAGCTCATTGTGATACGAGGTTAGCTGAATAACTTGTTTTTTTTAGTTTAATGACCCCTTATTTTTTTAATTGGGAGGGAAGGTAGAATAACATGTCAGCAATGTAGATGCAGATTAAAAGAAAATCGTATGATTCAATCATATGCTATTGGAAAAAATGCAGAAAATACCCGTTTTCCCATAGACTTCTATAGTGAACAGTAATAAATTGCAGTGGTCCCTGAAATAAAAACTAATCCAATGACATATGTTTTTTGGGGGGTTTTGGGTTCCCCCAACCATGTTCTTTCTAAATCCAAAGTTTAAAGAAAATTCCATGATTCATTCATTTTTTAAGTAAACACTGGTATTTACCTTTAAGTTTCAATTGATATAATTGATACCAATTTTTATATGAACATCTATAATAAAATGTACCATAAACTTTGTATTTGTATCTAAATATTTTTATTCCAGCTAAACATTATGTAAATATATACACTATTCTCTGTTGTAGCTGCTCATCTGGATATGATTAAATTTGTCGGTCAAGTAAAATATAAAGCGATATATTTAATCATTATCCATTATTGATAGTAGCTATTATCAGAGGAAATACAAATAAAAACAACGTACAGAAACAGCGAAGTTCTGACAGTACATACAAATACAAAGCTGGCGTTTACAACTCTAAATCATGATATTCCAAGTATTTAAACTCTCAGATTAATATTTACGATAACATTTTAAAATAGTCCCCTCCGAAGCTTCCTACACTTATCACGTATGATTCATTTATCTCTCTTGTGCCTTCTCTCTCTATGTTTTATATCTCATCTCGGTCTCCTATCTAAACTTTTTTCTTGTATTTGCAAGCTCCATAACGCTCTCATATCAATTGCCTTTTCTCTGCTGCTCTTGTCCTACCCCTATCCATGCCCTGACTCCCTTCCTTTATTAATGACCTTTATCTTCTCCTCATAGCCTGTCCTCATCCTTCCCTCAAAAGACTTCATTCCTCAATCCTTCACTTCCCTCCCTTTCCATCCTCCCTCTTCCCGGCCTCCCCTCCTCTCTCAGACCATCTTTTCTCTGTTTTGTGTCTCAATATTTACAAATACACGACAGGCATTGTACAGTGCATGTAAAGGAAGAAGCTAGGCCCCTTTTAGATATTATCATAGGCCTCCCTCCCCACCCGCTGTCCTCATCCTATCTACCCTTCTCCCTACTCCCTCTCCCAAATAAAGCCATCCGCGATGCAATCAAAACACCCGGACATCACATTAAATGCACATGCCATGGGGATTATGACATAGCAGAGCCTCTAGCGGGCGGACTGCGAACCAAATCAACCCTAACCTGGGGGCAGGAGGAGAGAGCTGCATTCCTTTATGCGTATTTGACCAGGATCGATTGGTCGAGCCAGGGCGGTCAATAGTGGGAGTGAGTGTGTCTGATGTAAGGGCCAGAAGCATACATGGTGGGTCAGATCGGCCAGAAATGCTTCAATTGTCTGCTCTACACGTTTTGTAAATTTTGATAAATATGGCTGAAAAATGGCGAAAACTAGGTGTTTTTGAGTAAATTTTGTATAACATTGATTCAAAAGATCTGTTTGGTTTTGTTGAACTGTGTTTTCAGAATAGATTTGGGTTATTTGGAATAAATTGGTGGAAGCCGATTGTACATTTTCTGGCGACTTCGCCCACATGACTGTAGAAGATGGGGAGAGAATAGGGTGGGGGCAAGCAGGGGTGAGGTGAGGCATAGGGGGTGAAATGGGGCTTTAGAACCACTTTGGTAGGATAGGGGATTTGGATAGCCGCCATTTTGATGCTAGATGGGTACAGTCCTAATGGTACAGTCTGAAATCTATATAAAACATGCCATGTTTAGCATAGAATATTTATCAATGCTCTAATGTCAATATCCATGTGTCATACATGTTTCCATAACACTCCATGGTCTCCATAGTCTTCATCTTTCCCATCATGCATTTGGTTAACATCGATCATTTATACAAGCTATGATATTGGTGAAAACATTCTTGCAATTTTCGATAAAAATGTTGCCAAATATTTGTATGTCAGATTTCATCAGAATCCACCCCATGATGCACTTTAATAGACACGCACAGTGGCACATGCAAATCCCGTATTGTGTTTTTTTAGATGGCCTCAACTTTTTCTTGACAGTCGCCCTTGTTTGATAGCCAGTAGCAAAGGATTAAAGAGCGAAATTGCGGGCTTGCTGGTGCCTGTTTCGTACATAATCCACTGGTGAAAACTGAGAGATTATTACTATTATTGAAACTTCCCTATGGGCATTTGAGTGCAATCATTGCACTCACTATTGCGTTCACATAGCGCAATGATTGTGCAATGTGACCGCAATGGGTGTAACCACTTATTGCGCTATGTGACCGCAATAGCCATTGCGCAATGAAAACGCAATGGGACTGCAATAGAACGGGCTTTTTTTGCACTCAGAAATCTATTTTTAGCGCAGTGGGAGCATCGTGGGCCAGGCTCCAGGGGGGGACGGGGGCGGTGAATTTCGCGCGGGGGCGGTAGGGTGAAAACGGAAAATATTATGGTTAATTATTGTTCGTTTATATCCAATATCATATTGCATTCACTGTACTGTACTATGCTGCGTGAAAAAAGATGAGTTATTATCTGCAATTAATTATAGGGATATTTATGGGGGAAAAACAGACATGTTCAACTTGTTTTCAACATTTTATTCAATGCTTCCTTTTCAATATAATACAATGTATATCTAGCCATTCTGCGGAACATTTTCTGTAACCTCATTAATATCATATTATTTCATACCATGTTATTAACACAATTTGGCACACAACCTTGAGTAATAAATATAATAATATGAACTTGATAAGATGCACTCAGAACTATAATTAAAAACCGTAACCTTGTACAATATACCATATTTACACAAAAATACTTCGTGGAATTTAAAATATTACAATCCAGTTGCTAGCAGAATTCCACTGCGTCATAGGCTTTGACAACCTATGTCAATGCTACTAAGAGAAAATAGATATTAAAATATCGTCATCCTCTCATAATCAACATATGAGGCCGATATATTTACCTGTAATTATGATGAATGATAATCAGAATAATCGGCGAAAATAATAAAAGATTGTGACAGCTGACAGCAAGATCTGCTGAAAATCTTGAATGATGTCGTCTATACTTTAATACTGGAAGATACACAAACTGCACAATTCATTAGTGCAGAATAATATAAAAGAACAAAAGATTGATAAATCGCCTGAAATGATCTTTGCTGGTAATATATTTAGACTTCTCACATTTCTCACCAGTATATCAATGCTTTACAATGCTCTAATATGACAAATATTTCCAAACACTATTTTCTCTTTGAGTAATATAAACTCAATAACATTGAGCGAAATACCCTAACCTAATAATATACCATATTTATACATAAATAGTTCAACATATTCAAGTTGAGTAAGGGGAGTAGATGAGGGGAAGGGTGAGATAGGGTGAGAGGAGGAGGGGAAGGCGTAGATGTTAGGGTATGATAAGGGGTAATTGGAGGAGGGAAGAGATGAGATGGGGTGAGGGTATGAGGGTCAACATTTTACCAATATGTATTGCTCGAATTTTCTCAAAATTCGCAGATCTCAAGCATTGACATAGACATTCAGAATTCAAGCACACATAATGGGCCACCCTCATTATCAATGCAACCAATTCAAACTTTTAAAAGAAAATCACATAAATTAGTGTTTAATTTTGAAATAAAAACATTATGGGACACACCCCATGCAACATTCGGTATCACATATCATATGAAAATCCATTGTTTAAATTATTTTCACATAACAAAATTTTCAGATCTCGTGGCAAGCAAGGGTAGATGAACATCACAAACTAAAGACAATATAATTATACTTCACAATCTTAGACTGTAACAACATAATTTCACTTCACACAATTTCCAGCGGATTTATAACCTTTTGAAAAATGGATTCTACTCAGACATCAAAATAGAGAGCATTATACTATCTTAAAATCGAAATGCTATTTTGATACAATTAATACCATATATATTTATTCATGGTCATTTCATCCGTAAACATTTATTCTAGTCACTTGGGAATGCGAATGAGAACGATATGTTATTAGTTATAGGGTATGAGAGGGATAATGGTGGAGGGGAGGGGCAAGACAGAGTGAGGGTATGAGAGGGGGTGAGTGGAGGAGTTTAGGGGTGAAATGGGGTGAGGGTATGAGAGGGGGTGTGTGGAGGAGGGGAGGGCGAGATGGGGTGAGTGTATGAGAGGGGGTGAGTGGAGGAGGGGAGGGGCAAGCTGGGATAAGGGTATAAGAAAAGGTGAGTGTGCAGGGATAAGTATCATAATAACAATGAGAAAAATAAATGCATTACACTCATCCCTATACCTCCTTTGTTCTGTTTCTCTCACTTCTTATAGTAATAATTTTAGTACTAATAAGTAACATTTTGACTACATCGAGAGATAAAATATTAACAATATATAATAGAAGAACAGAGCACTCAAACACATAACATTTACAATACATAGCAATAATACCATATCTAATACACATAGATCAATAATACATCTTAGTGCATGTGCACTGTTAATGGCCAGAGAAATTAGCTAACACTGCCCCAGATGTGAGAACATATTACTTGAAATCTAAACATTGTCAACACAGTAATACATGCATTCATACATGGACACACATATTGACAAAAAAGACAAAAAGAGCTCACATGAGCTGAACAGTAATCGTTACATCATAAATTAGCCTAATTTCACTTAGCATCAAGCAAAAAAAATATATAATTCTATTTCGAAATAAAAACAACGTAGGGCAAAAAGTGTGGCATTCCTCCTCGGCCATGATGTCCTAAGCTTCATTATCATGGTATCATCATCAGTTTGTTTCTCAGGTTTTACTGCTAGTTACACTCCCTTGTTTTAGCTCATCTCCTTGTTGGTGTCTTCCTTCTTTTGATCGGCCCAATACTCTCTCTGCAAAGTGATAGATTCAAACGCAATTACAAATAGCATAAAGGGTAGTAATTGAACAGTGTCAGTGTTAAGCCATAATTCATTCCCAATAAAATGAATGAAACATTACGGCAAAAGTATTTTTTGTAATTTCAAGAGAGATAGAGGGAGATTGAGAAAGGGAGAGAATCAGATATATAGAGAGCATAGAGGGAGAGGAGAGAGCGGAGACTGAGAGAGGAGGAGAGAAGGAGAGGAGAGAGACCGACCATGTGCAGGGTCCTGTGAGACCCCCCCCACACACACACACACACTACAATTACAGTTTAGCTACCCCATGTTTACCCCTACCATTACCGTATCCACAGGCACAGTGAAGGCTTATTGTGATGGCCTATCGGGATGGAGTAGATGTACCCATCGCACAGACATTGTGACCAACAGTGTAGTGTGTGTGTGTGTTGGGGGGGGGGTCATGCATGGTCAAGGGGAGGTAGCAGTCTTATAAGTAACTCTTATACACCATAGATATTCTCTTATAGAATGGATCAATCCAACCTATCTACATATTCTCCTATGGAGGGAATCTAAGCTTTAATATTTATTGAATTGAAAAATACTTTATTTGTCCGACGTTATACAATAATGAAAAATATAGACAAATCGGTAAACAGGTTTCTGGATAAGATCCAGGTCTTCCAACAGTTACCTTTCTTTTTTTGAAAAGTTGCTCTGATGCGATAAGACACACTAAAATATACAGGATATTCGACATAAAACAAGTTATATGACAGGTTAAAAAGTTAAAGCACAACATACACGTATTGGCTGACTAAGGTCAGAACTCAGGATTACTAGGTATAAGGATATAAGGAGCTCGAGTCTCACAGAAATATGTGCCCATATATGGGTCAGATTTTCAGAAAATGTAGCTCTACACATTTCGGAAATCTATATCTGAGTATATTTGGTATCACATTGATTTAAAGTATCAGTTCTGTTATGCTAAGCTGCATTTTGAACCTCATTTTTGTTTTAAATGTGAGTTATTTGGAAGGATTGGTGAAGGCGAATTGTACATTTTCTGAAAATCGGACCCATATAACAGTAAAATAAAATAAAAATAGAACACACGCTTGCAGCACGTGGTCTATTTTGTACAGGGTTCAATAAAATATATCATCTCACAGTCATGAGTTAACGATACCTTCATTTTAAAAGTTAAAGAACAATTTTGAAGGCACTGAAGTGCTGTTTGACATTAATTTAGTTATTTTCTAGATTATATGAAACAAATCTACAGCATTTAGTCATATCAAAGGAATCTACATGGAATCGATATATAGAAAGGATCTACACACCCAGCTTATGTCAACTGGGCTTCACTCATACCCACTGATATAAGATCCGACTTATTTGTAATACATATATCATTCTGCTTGTATCACTTGAGTTTGGATTGATTTACAGTGAATAACATGAAATAGCAAAGCTATCATCAAAATCGCATGGTTTTAGCTGTTTCATAGGTCTGAAGTGATTCATTATAAAGGAATGAGGTTATAAGATAAATGGCAATGGAGTGATAGAAACGTGATAGAATGGAGTGATAGAAAAATGACAAGATGTCCCGTTTTCGTGGGATTCGACCATATAACCAAGATCGAATTACTAATAATTAGGAAAATCAGTTTGGCGCAAAAAAAAATTAAATTTTGACATAACAAAATATCTCTAATAAAACAATCTTTTCAATTATTTCATTGCTTTCATGAGGTTGCTGTCTTAAGATCAACACCATATGACTGATTAGGGCTCAAAAGAAAACATGATCGGACGAGTATACATATAGATAGATAGATAGATAGATAGAGCAATCTATAATAATACATTTTTGTTAAATATAATGTACGACGAACAATCTGTCTATGCTTTGAGTGAGTTGCAGTACAAGAACTCAGTATAATAACATAATGATGTTGATTGATGTATTGCTATAAAATTATGAACAAATGAACAACATCCGTCAAAATGATAGCAATACATATAATAGGACGAAGCTACAACACTGCTAGCCTAAAATTCATTATT
This sequence comes from Sthenelais limicola, assembly GCA_942159475.1. NCBI lineage: Eukaryota > Metazoa > Annelida > Polychaeta > Phyllodocida > Sigalionidae > Sthenelais > Sthenelais limicola. The sequence continues at coordinate 56,017,197 of OW804096.1, forward strand.
CACTATCATAACGTCTACCTTGTACATTACAATAACAGATAGATATCATTTGACTATTTCAAACTATTTGTGACCAGTTTAGTCATACTAGGGTCGGTCATTGTAGGGTCGGTCATGACGAGGGCGGACATGGGGGTGGTCATCACTTGTACCCGTCATATGAGAGGAGTTTAAACGCCTAAGATTATCAGATTTAGGCCTATATCAGTGTGTCGTTATTGTGCTTATGCGACCCAGCAAATAGGATTCATAAATGCACCCACCCTATGATCTATTAAGAATATGGATGTAATTTAAACATTAACATACTACGTTAATGTTCAAATGTTCAAATTACGTACAGATTCTATGTTACATAGGCCTAACGGCTCTGACTCTGGTGTAGGCCTACTCTGCGGAACTCTAAACTCTTAATATCGATACTGTTTAAATATATGGGATGATTTAACTTACCTGACATTCTCTGTAACACGGTAGACAACTCCATTGCGCTTTTGTAGCGGTACAAACATTAAAATCAGCTGGAAATATGAACAATCGTTGCAAACTACACTTTGAACCGTTGGCCATTTTGTTTGGTGGTTCCGCGCATGCGCGTTGTGGAACAGCTGGTAGATGGAGGCGAATATAACAACATGGAATGTGCTCTAGCTACCGAATATCGTCGCGCTAAATGTTACACCTGTTTACCTGGTACATTTTCGCGCATAATCACCCTAGGTGTGGTAATTGGTTGGCTTATTGTTATTATCCCCTCACGCTGTAGAAAGTGAGGGGAGGGTAATTTAAGTTGTAATGTTCACACAGATGTACATTCATCCATGAAAGTTATCACAAATATACCCCGTAGGCCTACCCCGGAATGACAGGACAACACGGTTTATTAATTCTCCTATACAATCCCTAAATTTACCTCAAATCGTAGTTTCTGTCATATAAAGTGTAGTTGACATCTCTGTATGATATGATATGATTTAACAGTTCATCTTACAAACAAATTACCGCTGACATGTGCTGTATTTCAGTTCAGTAAAATATTTAAAATTCTTAAAGTGGAGAGGTCCTGATTGATCTGAGAGAATGAGAGGTAGCACCTTCTATCGAGGGAAAATGATGGTTATGGCATGCGTGATCCTTGGAAATAAATAAAAATATTCTGGTTATTTTGTTTTCATAAAAATGTGGCTAAATATTTTTGTGTAGGTAAATGTGTGTACTGTGATAGACATGCACAGTGGCACATGCAAATCTTCTATTCCTGGTAACTGACATTCCCCCCACCCTCGCACTCCCATTTCCCGACGCAACGTAGGCCTTAATTACGGCCGCATATATTTGGGGCCACAAGTTTGATAGGGGAGGGTTGGGAAGGCCAAGCCTGGGAGGGAGGATTATTATCGTGGAGGACGCTATTAGGCTAAATTCGGCCGGATACTGGAGGTTACTAACTCTATTTTGTACCAAATCTCAAGATGTATTGAATATATCTATCTACTCCGAAGCTCATTCTATAGAGTATTTTCTTCATAGCAACTGAAAATGCTAGTTTATCTTGTACCTGTCTAATGTTAAGGGTCATTAAACATATTTTGATTCTAGCAAGAGTACTCCTTCTTTCCTTCCTCCACTGGTGTAGGCTAGAGATGTTGGCATGATATGATTCAAAGGCTTTTGTATTGGAAGTAGGTGTGTGGAGAAATATGCTGTGACTATTTTCCGTTTTTTACCAAGCGCTGCATAGATTATGAAACGCGGGCCAGGATATATCTGACTCTCTCATCATTTGCTACATTATTCAATACCTCCCAGTATGTGATTTCTTGCTCGTTCTGAAACAAGGGGAGGGATGTGTAGGCCTATTCCGACCTGATTCTGTTTTGATATAGGCCTAGTAATAGGTCTGTGTCCCACAAATAATTACCACACGATAATTCACTGATGTAACATGGGAGACCACAAAGCCCCATGCTCCCACTGGGGTGATGAAATATCGCGGAAATGGAGCATATATATATAGGGGATAGGCCTAGACTAAGGCGCGTACCTCAGGTGACAATTTAAGAGGTATCAGACTAGGGAGTGCGTTGTTTGTTTGCCCTTGAGCCTCACCGGCCCTCTGTGTCACTAAAAGCCGTGAAAGCTCCTAGGGGGCCGTGCGGTCTCCCGGTCGGCAGGTGTAGGAAATAAACCTGATTCATTGCAGCTGTTTTGCAAAGGTTAGAAACAAGGTATTGGTCGTTTCGGTGGCATTTAGCTGAACCATTGGAAACCATATCACTGGGTCCACACAAGAACATTTTACATGCGAATAAATAAGGAATAGAAACAATGAAAATAGAAAACCTAAATACACTGTGTTTGCTGTTACAACTGAGCTTATGAGAGGCCTTTTAGGTAGAAATAAAGTCTATAAATATTATTTCTCCAAGAGCCTCTTAAGGAAATAAGGATGTATAATTCTGGTTCACCAGCCTGAGGAACCGAACATGGACAATCAAATTAATTAATTCAAGTTCATTTAAGTATTAACACTTGTCAATGCTCCATTTCTCTCATCCGCACTCATTTAGAATGAATGGTAATAATGGGTAATAACGCCGCATCAAAAAAATTGCATATTCCAACGTTTTAAACCAAAAATGGTCACTACATTACTGCAATAGATATGCAATGGCCATTGCGCAATGGTAGCGCAATAAAAATACACTGGTATTGCAGTCAGAATTCTTGTATAAATTTTTTTTCGAGAATTTAATGGGAAAAGATCCTTTAGCGATCTAAATAATGAATGTAACTTGATGATTGTTGTAGAATGTAATATAGCAAAGGAATAAGATACTGCAATGCCAGTGCAATAGAATTACACTCCTATTGCACTCAACTAGAGACTTGACTGCAATAGGAGTGTAATTCTATTGCACTGGCATTGCATTGCACTCCATTGCACTCCATTGCACTCGTATTGCAGTCGCCATTGCACTCCATTGCACTCCATTGCACTCAGTGCCCATAGGGTTAATTTCCATTTGTTCGTACATAATGTCTATCAGGGAAATCAGTCTCTCATCTCTGTCGTTGACATCTCTTCCAACGGGACCTTCTACTTCTGATTATATTAATGAATATTTCTAGCACCTAACAAATGGAAGTTTTTAATCCTTTTTATCTCTGCTTCAGATTGTTCTTACAAGGCAGTGATTCTGATTCTGAAATAATATGCAGGAGTACATAATGTAAAGTTAAAAATGCAGAAAATATTCTAAAGTAGCTCTAAAAGGATTAGAGAACTTCACAAGCGGTCTGGGTCAGAGACCTCACTTCTCACTGTATGATCAGAACCTACACGATGGTATAGGCCAATACATTTCCATGTATGTGTCTACTCCTGAAGGGTGAAATGTTTAGAAAATGTACAATTCACCATCATAAATCCTGTCAAATAACCCAAATTTATGCCAAAAATGAGGTTTAAAATACAGTTCAACATAATATAAGTAAACAGATTGTTTGAATAAACCCAATACCAAATAATCTCAGATACATCTAGTGTTGACCATTTTCCATCCTAATTTAGCAGAATCTACTAAATGTGTAATGCTGCCGATTGTGTATTTTCGGACGGCCTGTCCCTGAAGTAAGCTTTGAAGCAATTTGTCCTCAATGACACATTTTGCCACATTTAACCGATTTTCACTGTTCACTGCGTAACTTATACTTTCCTACATAATTCAATACATGGGATTATTCTGTCCTCCCCAATCTCTCCTGCAACCAGGGATATGCCACCCTAACCGTTTTAGTCCCTGTCATCCCCACCCTCCTCCTTCAGCCCCACCCTCCTTCGGCCCCCTCAGACCCCTCAGCCTGCTTCACACCCCACAGGCCCTTCAGCTCCTTCCAAGCCTCTCAGCCCTCGCACCCCTCAGCCTCCTTCATCCCCCTCAGCCCCCTTCCTCCCCCTTACCCCCTCATCCCTCTCAGCCCCACACCCCTCAGCCTCCTTCAACCTCCCCAACCCTCTCAGTCTCCACAACCCTCAGCCCCCTTCATCCCCCTCACCCACTCAACCGTCTCAGCTCCACACCCATCAGCCCCCTCATCCCCTCCATCTACACATCCCCCACACCCCTTAGCCCCTCATCCCCCCATCCCCTCAGCCCCCACACCCCAGCCTTCTTCAGCCTCCTCTACCATCTCCGTTTTCCTAACCCCTTCAGTCTCCCAAACCCCCTCACCCTTAACCTCCTTGCCTCCCCTCATGTCCCCTACTCCCCTAATTTCCTTTATCATCTCCACTCCCCATGCCGTCACCCCATCCCCTGATACCCCCCTTCCAACCCCAAGCCCCCCAACCCCACCAACCATCCTCAGTTATTGGATATCATCTCCTATCCCCATTCCCCTCAGCATAAACAGACCCCTTCCTCCCCAATCCCCCCTCACCCCAACCCCCCTCTTGTATGGGCTGTCATCTTCTATCCCCATTCCCCCAGCATACTCAGATCCCCCCCATTCACTCCCACCCCCCTCATGTATGGTAGCAGGGTAACTGGTGGGTAGGGACAAACAATGCCGTGTGGAGGAGGAGTGGGAATAGGTTCCTATGGATCGCCCTGACCTCTATTCCTCTACCCCGCCCTCCAATGTACCAGCATAGATAGATAGAGACATAACTAGGCTTCCAGTATCGATATACACTCTAATGGTTTCCCTATAGGAATTCCATACTATGTAAGAATGTTGGAAAGGAAACTTGGTTTTATCGAGAGCTTTACTATAAGAGATGTCTTTGATAGATTGGCAATAATTACACTGGTAACGCTTGGTGCAGGTTTAAGATGTTCAGCAGTTGCCATTCATACTGGTGTTTCTAGTTTTATTTTGAATATTTCTTTTTAGCCCATTGCAATTTGAGGTTCTTTTCTAATCCTCAACACGCTGTGTGTTAATTGTGATACTTTTGTGTGATACTTATTTATGTGATACTTATTTCTAGGTGCTATTATATATGCCTATTGGAATTTATTGTTTTGTCTTCCCATACTTTTACTCTGCTTAATTATTTACAAATTATTATTAGGCACGTTATTTCATATCGATTGGTATCAATCATTTGATTTTAAATCTAGTAAATACTTTTTTTTATTGATTAGTGTTATTTACTTTTACTTTTCTTTCCAACATGGAGAACTAAAGTTCCTCAGCAGTTACAAATGGAAATTGGCAGATTTGGAATCAGGAGATTCGGGAGATTAAGAATCAATCCAAAAATATTGGTATGACCAAAATTGCAAGGTTCCCCAAATAGCATGATATTCTGCCCCTGGGCTATTAAATGTGAAGCCAGGCCATTTGTTCCATAAGCTTTGTTCAGCCAGAATCAATGCCAAATTCCTCAAAAACTGGCAGGAATTACATGGAGAACTTTTGGCATATTGTAAAATAGATTATTAGCAATTGAAATGTGTTGAAAAAAGCAGTGCCCCTGATGCCGGAATGAAAGTCACTATTTTGTCGTACAGTTGATGGCCTAGTAGAGTATTACAGCCTTGCATTATTATATATTAGGATCGTTTTCTCAAGTCTGTCTGCAATTAGTCGCCCTCCTTGGCCGTCACTAATTCCCACTAACACCAAAACACCCTTACGATTGTAGCCCCTCCCAAACAGGGCAGAAAAGAGCCACAGGTCAGATAATTAGGGCAGTATTACGTAACTTTCACTCAACGTTGGTACAAACTTCAGCTCACTGCCTGTCCAATATCCCTAGGTAGAATACATGTTGGTTACCACTATACATTAGATTATTGCAATATGGTACCTCATGAGATGAACAGTTTTGTGTAGACGGTTCAAGATTAACCTATATGCCTTATGTCATACATAATCATGATGACATTGATGATGCCATTATTGTTAGTTTTTCTTATGTCATGTTAGTTTTTCTTATGTCATGACATAACAGTATAATACACTATACCTACAATCGGACACCGCACAGATGTATGTTTATACTGCATAGGGCAAGAACTTTAAAAACAATATTATGTAATAACATATAATTATATATAATATAATACATCTATGCATGTCTATTTTTTTCATTTATTTAATTTATCACCAATACAATACCGACAAAAATGGAAGCAAGAGTGTGATTGGATGAAATGACTGCAGCGCTGTGTTCAAATAACTGCAGGGGAAATGTTTGGAGAGTATACTACCATCTATTCTATATATATAACTGCTTTATACTGTAATAAACCCTATACCCTATGTGCTATACACCACTACATAACATTAGCCTTGCACCACTGCCTATATAGGACATGGTGGGAGTATCCTACCATAATATATTAATCATGTATATAGAACAGAGGGTAATATATGGGAAGTCTACTACCATCTATTCCATATATTGCAGTGCTATGGCCATTACATAGCATTAGCCCTGCACCACTGCCTATATAGGACATGGTGGGATTATCCTGCATGACTGGGCGTATGCTTAGTGCCATTACACGCACAATGTGCTCCCAATCAGGGCTTAGCATTAGTACCTATAGTATCTAGCTAGCTGAAGCACTTACTGCCCCCTCCCCCCTCCATGGCATTAAATTAAGGCATGGATGACCTGCTGATACCAGCCTGTGATTGCTTGCTTGGTGTATATGGCATGGAGCAGTTGAAAGGTTAACTACCAGTGTACACATCAATGGACATGCATTAGAGATGCTGCTGGTGCACTGTCATATTGTTCTGATGGGCGAATCGCCAGAATCTGCGAAATCGGCGATTTTAGAAATTATATTTTGTGAAATGTGACCAAATAATGATAACATCATACTTAGCTTACAGATCAGAAATCTCTTTTCGTACATATAAACACATCAGTGCGGTGGCCGAGTTTATGTATACTGGTCTGTGCTGTGACATTTATATAAGGTGAACTAAAAATAATGATGTCACTGATGATGATATATATGACAGAAAATGTTTGAAATATACTACAACTAAAACATGGAACGAATCACCTCCCCCGCCCCCGAATTTAAGAAACAAGGAAGCCCCGTCTAAGTTCAGTAAGGCTTTGAAATGTTAATTATTGAATAGATGAAAGATCAAGTAGAGAAATGTGTGATTCTGCTGTATGTATTGTACCAATGATGTATTGATGATCAGTCATTCACCCACTAAGCAGTCTAAGTAATTATATCAGAATTATCATTCATCAACTCGTCTCAGTATGCTGTACCACTGGTACATTACCCATCACCAATAGGTTAAACATATCTCTGTATTTGTATTATGATCACATTGACGCTTAAAGATATAATTATAGTATTTAGACGAAAGCTCAGGATAGGACGGAAATGGTCGAAAGATCGAGACTACACTGTAGTATTACCTGAATTAAGAATTTGATAAAAGAATATAACATAAGCTTGTGGTTAATCCTGAAACATCTTCATTATACCACATATTATTACCAACATTTATGAGATATGGAATACCTAATTTCACCGCTCTATTTCCAACCCTGTATCAATAGCTCGTACAATAGTAGGTCAGACCTTCAGGAAATGTACAATCAGCAAATCTACATATTCAGCAAATTCTGCTAAATTAGACTAATAAATGATAAATAACCAGGTATAACTGAGTATAATTGATATTATAACCTTGATTCAAACAATCTGTTTGGTTACGCTGAACTGGAAATTAAAGCTCTTTTTTGTCCAAAATCTGGGTTATTTGAGAAGATTAGTGAAGGCAAATTGTACATTTTCTAGAGATTTCAACCTAGTACCCCCATTAGTGGTGTACACTGATAGACCCGCGCCCGTTTTATCAGTCAGATATAAATATTTCCCCAGCAATGACTGATTATTTTCAGCCGCAAATGGGTGCGACTGATAATTATCAGTCACCTCGGTAAAAAACAGCCATCACTGGTTTTTCTCAGTGCCTTCATGGAAATCTCAGTGAGTGACTGATTTTCCGTAGGGCAGATGGGAATATCAGTCAGTGACTGTTTTGGGGGACAGGTGCGGCCGCTATATATAGCGGCGCTCTGCAATATATAACATGCAAACAACAGGGAGACAAAACGCACACCAAAACAGCGCTGTTTTAGTGCGCTGGGCGCACATCAGCATTGGTAGACTGTAGTCACATGTCCATGTATTATAATAGCCTATAGCATAACATTGATTGCAATGCCCACTGAAGTGATTGGGTTACAGGGAATTATATATATTATTGTAAAAGGCCATGTACTATTCCGGTTCTGTTTTAGATTAGCCTAGGTACGTGTAGTTTCTTTTAGGTGTAGCTCTCAGAAAATAAAGCCAGAACCCAGTGTCACTTTTGGTCAAAATATAATTAGAATGTTGGAATGGTGAAAATTGGTAGATAGGTTGCATGATTTGAAGGTATAGAAAACATAATATCTTCCACATTATATGATGAATCAAAAGAAATAGACAATGAAACTATTGAAGTCAAATGTCAGCCAAATACATAATTGGCATCACATTGATAGGGCCAGGGACCTTCAATACAAAGTCAAATATTATAAGAGTAACACCGGTTGAACTTAATTGCGTCAAGACGCCTATTTGAATGAGGAAGGGTATGTGTGTTCATTTCATCAAACATTTACCCAGGCCCAGCGAATACTGGCGGTGGTGGGGGGTGGGCGGGGGGCAATAATTATATTGGAGGGCCTGCTTCATTTCTGTACAGCGATCGTCAAAACTGCATTACTTATTCAGGTGTAACATAATTATTGAATCAAACTAGGCTCTGTTGTTAGAAATGTTGGTTTTTTTAAAGCAAAAAATATCACAGGCATTGACTTTAATCTCACCGTTTTTGATTCTTATTATGTGAAATGGTCGCGTGGCTTCTAACACCTTCAGACACTGACAAAACACTATTGAGTGACAGGCTATTTTTTCTGCCAATGTGGATTCATTTTAGTCTTTATTCTGGGAGTATTTGGCCGGTTTGGACTGGGAAATGTTGGTCTCAATGTTCAAGTGGTTGCTATAGCGGGCGTTTTTTAATAGATAGAACAAATTTGGCACTGAGAAAAACTGGTTTTAATAAGAGGGTTGATCTCTATAGAGAAGTAGTCTTTATGTGAGGTTCCACTTTATATAAAAAGAAATTCCTAAATAACGGTCCGAAACATATACTAGACAGGTCTATATAATAGGTAATGAGATGAGCTGGTGGTGATAATTAATAAGATCTAGGCTAACCATTTTGAAACATGAAGGAAACATATCCTCCTCATACTATTCCAGCAATTTGCTTTAAACTCTATAAGCTAGGCTAGGATAGGTTATTTCAATATCGCCGACCTGATGCAAATTCAGAACAAAATAGGCCTACATCAAATTACAGAATAAATACCACGTTTGAACCGAAATCAAGCAGACCGCATCATTAGTTTACACCTAGGCCTATAGCACAGTTTGTCACCCATTTAAACTTTAAAATCGATCAGACCTAAAAAATAAAATATTCAATACATTTTTAAATGGATGCCTGCCTATACTATGCCCTCGTTGCATATGGTAACAATCTGCGAGTGAAATATTACCACTGAAAAAGCTACTCACAGATTGTTATGCAATGCGGGGGCCATGACTTCTCAAGACAAAACCGGGGACAAAACAAGACATCTCTATAAAGCCCAAACATTATTGATTCTATAGGCTATAGCGCGATATAGACTCTTTAATATTGATCCATCAATCAGTTCAAGCTAGTTCAGAAATCAAACCTATCCTAATCTATCACATCATTTTATCAAGCAAGCCTGCCCGATATACAGTGAGCCTCTCTCCCTCTGCAATACATTTTTTAACATTTAGGCCTAATACAAAAATATTGTTTTAACTTTTGAGCCTATGGAGAACTCAGAATTATTAGAGAAGCTATTACCCACGTCTTTGAAACCTTTTTTTTCATTAGGCTACATAAAATTCCTTGAACTGTAAATGAAATATTTTATGTCGGATACAGCATGTGAAATATCTCCAATATTTTTTTCAAATATAACATTTTCATGTAAGTGTTAGGCTAATTTCGACCTTCCTAATAATGGTTTAGATCTAGGCTTGCTTGACTTTGGTGAAAAATATAAATATCATTGATAACAATAGCATAAAATGCCTGAAGCTAATGAAACTAAATGTAAAAAAACACACCAACAATGCGCTTGTCTATGTTGGTATATAGACCATAGAACTAGATCTATGATAGAAATGAACATATCACCACTGGCGCCACCTTGTGGGAACACATCAAAACGGACATTCAAATATTCGAAATGCGAATAAGATCCTGGTTATGTTTTCGCCACAACATCTGATTATATATAAACATCGGAGGACAGCAGGGAATATGGGTAAGTACCGGTATAGCTTTGGCTTTCAATAATGATGTTTTAATCATTGGGAATCTAACTACTGTATCTGCCTGGGGGAAATTTGTGGGATAAACACATTCGCTTGGTAGGGAAGCTTTGCTTGGTCGTTGCGGTCATTTTCCTAGTGTAGGACCCCAGGTATCGACCCCTATTATCGCTCATACAAACAATCCCGGCAAAGGGGTCAATGAGCGGGGGAATTTGCTTTTTAACGAAAGTCTTTTTGACTCTCTAAGTGCATTAGAAGTTGAGTTAGTGAGGTTATAAAATGGAGACTCATCTATGGGAAATAAAGGAGATCTATAACTAATTTTGTTTTAAGAATTGACCCTAGTCCACTAGGTATACGGTAGCCCATGTAGCAGGGCTTGACTCCCCCGATCCCCTATCATCACTGGCTGGTAGCTTTCATGGGGAAACACGGTCTCTACTACTACAGAAAGCGCCCCCATTGTTTTCTCATATCAAGAACATTATTTCCCCCTCACGTCTACTTGTTTCGGTATGTTTTACAAGTGTGCTTTTTTGCCTAAAAATGTTTTTTTCCGGCCTTATCATCACTAATAGGCCTATGGCTATGCTAGTGTGCGAAATTAACTTTTTTCTGCACCTGCCAACTTGGCGGGTATTTGCTGATATTTACCCCCCCACACATAAATTTACCCGCTCACAAATTACACTTTAATGACAGAAGTCAAAAGTGATTTCAATCACACAAGTAAATATAATAAAATACCATATCTTTCTTTGACTTTGTACCAAAATAATATAGTAACATATTTCGATGAAGTTCACCACTTTTATTTGCGATACACATGTCCTAGCCCTATTTCTTTGTATATTGATTGTTGTTAATGGAAATGAAAATTACTATATGAGCAAATCCACCATTTGGTCGTCATTTGACCCTAAAATCATCTTTTGCGTATTTGAATGGAAAAAAATGATTGGAGACATTTTTCAATAGTTTTATCGTATCCGCCCGCCCGAAATACATCAGAAATACCCCCCATTTACATAAATCTTCCTAAGAATTTATGCATGGGGGTCGAAAAACTAGATTTTAGGGCCTTAAAAATGAAGAAAAATTAGGGGAGACCCAATAAAATTATGAAAATAAATAAAAATGTTTAGTCAAACATAGTTTAAACTTATTTTACCATTGCGCCTTGACCCTAGCTACTATATGATCTGTTTTTTATTTGTTTCCAATGGCTCTTTGGTATAACAAAAATCTAAAAATATGTTGGGAAGTCTAAATGTCAGCGTCACGTGTGGAAAATAAAATCCAAAATTAGAAAAAAATTTAAAAACATGGGTGAACAATACATACAAATTTGGGCCATTCTACATGAACTTGATATATTTAGAACAAATCTGTTTAGATATATGTTCATATTTTGGAATAATAGGTACTAACATAGGGGTTGGGAAGCTCTTCTGTCAGCGTCAAGTGTGTATTGTTATTCTACCTCATTTAATAAATGTTATGAATTAATAATTTATAATATTCATATAAATGAGTCAATGCACATACTTCATTTCAAATACAAAAAATCCACCCAGGTTCTCTGCAATCAGAAGGTAGGATGAGAAATGTGTCAGCGTCACATGAGTATTCCACACGTGACGCTGACACTGACGCTGACACTGATACTGACACTGTGTTGTTGGGACATACAGAGAATCTATACATGGCCAATTCCACCAATTTGACAACATTTGGCCCCCAACTGTGGAAAGTGATAAAATGGGCTTAAATCAAATTAATTATCATTAATTTGATTATTTTTTTTGATTGGATGGTTCTACCAATCTGTGGAACCACATTTTTCACATTTTTAGCCCATTTTTTTTTTTTTTTTTAATTTCAAAATCCAATTTTGGGGGCAAAAATCATTTTTTTAACCTGCCATTAGTTCGTGGAATTGCTAAATTTCTAAATAATCTTCAAAATTGAACATTTTTTTTACTATGTTGTGATAGTAGGTTACGTGGACATGATCTGTGTAAGAAAAATTGCAAAAACAATATTTTTTGGCCAAAAGCCATAAAAAACAGAATTTTTTTTAAATGGGTACCCCTGATGTCTCTTGCCGTCACGCACTGTGCTTAAGGTGGAATAAAAAAAAATTAAAAAAATTAAAACATCCAATTATGATGAATAATGATAAAACTCATAGGATTTGATATTTATGAACCAACTGTATTGATTAGAGTTTTTCTTGAATACTGGCAGAGAAAAAACATGGTGGCAAAAAGGGGTGGAAACAGGGGGTAATGTCTCTTGCCGTCACGCACTTTTAGGGTTTTTAGAGCCATATAAAGCATAATTTTAATGATAAACTTTAATTTTGACATTTATTATCGATTTTGCTTATTAACAGCCTATGTAGATCGATATTCATAATGTCTGAGTATTTTTTACATGATTCTTATGGCAAAATGCTTGAAAGTTTTGCCGTCACGCATTTGTCTCTTGCCGTCACGCATTTGTCACTTGCCGTCACGCATTTGCCGTCACAGGGTATAAGGGAGACATGTCAAATTGGTGGAATTGGCCATAGATAATATTAGAATGTTTATCCTTGAACATTTTGCCTCTAAATACTTAAACAGAACAGGAACATTAAATACAAGTTTTCGAATCAACATAAAAAGGTAAACAAGGGTAATAAATGATATATATATATTCTATATATAATGAGTAATATAATGTGTATGGGCAGAGGGTCAATGACCTGTCACCCTTACCGCTGCCATTATGATTACCATTACTGAAAGGTTATTTGGCTGCAACTTTTCTTCTAGTTAGAATATTTTCACAAAATAAAAAGTGTTATGACCCTTATGTCGAGGCCTTTCAAGTACAACATATTTCAATACATTAGGTGCATATTTGTTTTATTTATTTCTAATTTAAATCCTATTTTATGTAGAAATATGTACCATTATTCGTCATGATATTTTGGGCATATTTTTCATATTTGGGATCTATTTTTCGACCCCCCTGTAAAAATATTACTAATAATCAGAATGGTTCCAAACTTGACAGTTTAATGTGCATATATATGAGGTTGATAGAAAATAACAAATCAACTGATAAAAGTAAAAATTATTTTTTGGTTTTCTGGGGGTGTCTAAGGGCCCAAATGTTGTCAAATTGGTGGAAATGGCCACATAAATCTCTAAAGATTTTACCTCTAAATACTCAAACATAACTCACATACATCTTTCATGAACAACCAATACATTTATTTATTCAAGTCAACTTAAAAAGAAAACAAAGAGGAATGAATATTATATATTTGTGTATATATGTATATTCCAAACATAATCGGTTATATATATGTATAGGCAGAGGGTCAATGTCCTGTCACCCTTGCCGCTGCCATTATAATTACAATTATTGGAATGGTTATTTGGCTATAACTTTCCTTCTAATTGGAATATTTTCACAAACTAAAAAGTGTTGGCACCCTTATGTTTAGACCTATCGGGTACACAATAGTTCAAAACATTATTTGCATATTCTATTTATTTATTTTTAATTTAAATCCTCATTTATGTACAAATATGTACCAATCTTTGGTGCCATTATTATCAGAATTCTAATCACAGATTCTATCAGGCTGCCCTGACTACAATATTCATCATTAACCTTCCCAATTTCGTCTATAACATCAGCAATATATGTAGTTTATATACGAAAAAGAATAAATCAATAGAAGCAATTCTAAAAAATTAAGAATTTTCAGTCGTGGATGGCTAAATGACGACCAATTGGTGGAATTGCTCATATGTATCCCTGAGGTAAATTTTGTAGCTAATGAATATTATTAACCACATTTTTTAAATTGTTTCTTTTGATTTATTTCTTTTCGTACATAAACTAGATATATTGCTGATACTATAGACGACATTGGGAAAGTTCACAATGGATATTGTAGTCAGGGAAGTTTGGTAGAGATTGTGACTGGAACTCTGCTGATAGGCTGGGGAATATTTACATATTTTTACATCAATGAGGATTAAATGAGGATTTAAATTAGAAATAAATGAATAAACATTTCGCTGACTCTAGTTGCAAATTGGTACCCTTATTTCTGATTTTGCGATCCGCATTTCTGACTGAAAAATGACCTCTTTTTCCACGAAAATGGGAAGGATCATGGGTACACATTTAACCCCTGAATGGTGGGGAGGGATTGAAATTGAAATTTTTACTTTATTGATTAATTTATATTGTGCAGATATTATTTGATCGTCATATTGCCCTATATCTCCCCTACCTTTCTCAACAAAGATCTCACTGAAGTGATATTCAACAACCAACTTCAATGGAGCCTGATTTATCATTAATTACTTTAATTACAACTTGTAGAACGTTTCACATTGTATTACATTTTACAGTCTGGACGTTTAATATGCATATTGCCTCATATCTCCCCCACCTATGTCCCGAATCTTAGCTCCGATATCCCGAAATCAACAAAGATATTAACTGTTTACTGCACCCACCATCATTGAAATGATATACAACGAAGTAACAACTTGATACTAGAGCTTTTCTAAATTTTCTAATTTCTTTAAGCAATCATTCAATCAAGTTACATAAGTCAAAGATTACATCGTTCAATTAAATGTGTCCTTTGTAAAATGAATCCTCTGTAGATGCATGCACAAAGAATGTTACTTATTCCATATAATAAAAGAATTATTTTAGTTTGCAGACAACCAACTCGCACCCTCTACTCCACCACTGATTTATTGTGGTAAGTTGTGCAAAATGTCTGCTACAGTAGAACATTGAGAAGGGACCAGTGAAGTACATATTTAAATATGTGTATTCCTAGCCCTATCGCGCTCTGTCAGCCTCCTTCTGCCCCTCCCCCTCCCACAGCTAATCTTTTGATTCCTCCCTTCCTTCTTCCACCTATCTGTCACTCCTCCCTCCTCTCTATCTCACCCTCCTCGCTAGCATAGCCTCTGCCTCCCTTGAGGTTATATCTTGATCATTCCTCTGTCTCATTCTCTCTCACACCTCTCACTTTCATCCCTGTCCTTCCACCACCTTCCGGTCCTCTATCCCCACATCCCTCCATCTCCTTATTCTACTCTCCCAATATTTTAATCTCCCTCTCTACCTCTCTTCCACCTCTTACGTTAATGTCTCTCATTTCCTCTTCCTGTCCCACAGCCCACCTTCTAACTTTCTCTCTCCTGTCCTTAAGTAAAGACGCTTGATTCTAAAAATATTTATCTCAAATGCACCATTTAAACAACCGTTGTATTAAAAGAAATTCTGATCACCAAAACTCCCCCCACTCTGAAATGTGCATTCCCTTGTACAAACATAAGATAGAGCATATGTCTAAAGCGGTCCGGCCACTGTTGACAAAATGGAGACGATGCAAAAACGATGTAATTGTTGGCGATGCACGTCGATAAAGAGGGTTATCGGTAGCTGCATCGTCTTTGCATCGACAACTAAAATAAATTTGGCAACTATAGAACCGATTTTCTTGCTTTTATATGTGCAATCTCATCGACTAGGCATCGCTTGGTCCTATACCTAGTCGCGCCAATCCCTTACCGCGACGTCCTCTTCGCGCCCACCTTACCGCTACGCGCTCTATGGGCCTGGGCAGCCTGACCCCACCGCGACCTGGCCGCACTACCCAGTCAGAGCCTATGTTACCGTATACTGTCATAGATATTTGTTGGACCGAAAAATTAACATGCATATTCACATATGGGTAGGATATAGGTCTTAAATATTCTCAGAGATTAGTGAATTATATTTGGGTATTGGTGTAAGCACGACCTGCTATCAATTCATTATGGAAACAGAAAGTTATTTTTTTATTCCAAATTCAGCTTTGGTGGGTAAACATCTACTTGTCACCAACCAAACCCTAGCATATATAATATATTAATTATATATTTGAAAATGAAATATATACAATAGGTTTGTATTCTCTGTCCATGACAGCTCTTCATTTTGTACTTTTAAAAGAGGGGAGAGACAAAGAGGAGAGACAGAGGAGAGTCTAGGGCTAGGGAAGGGTACATAATTCAATTTGATACCTCAACATGTTTATTTCACTGCTCTAAATTCACTGAAATATTGTCTAGAATTACGTCTGAATACTTATGTTTATTACTCAAAATCTATCTGAGCCTTTTACACAATTTAAATTGTATTAAATATCCCAATATATCTATTCAACTGTCCTAATTTCATAAGATAATTGCGAAATTATTTGTACCTGTTTCCAATCGTTAGTAAAGTAGTTATAAAATATACCCTATAGGATGAGCTATTCGCCGAAATAGTGTCTAAAATTATGTCCGAATACTTATGCTCATTATTCAAAAACTATTTAAGCCTTTTACACAATTTAAATTGTATTAAATACCACGACATATTTTTTTGACTGTTGTAATACCATATGATTATTGAGCCATTAATTGTACCTCTATTTCCAATCGTTGCAATTTGTATTTCTCAAATGTTCAATGTTCTCAAGTGCCCATTCAAGACAGGAGGGGTAGTGGGGAACCCATAGTCACATACATGCGTGTGCGCATGGCCTATTTATATAGCTTTGGATGACTGCACCTCAAACTAAAGACTTCTGCACCTATATGCTAGGTTTTCATTATAATTGTTGGTTTAGGCTATAAATGGTTGTATTCGGAATTCTGTATGGGCTTCACTGAGGCTAAGTTCTTATATATCATACATAATGTAATCGGAGAAATACACAATCCTCACAACAGTGATCGTCCTGGTGGCCCCTCAAAATCACATTTAAATAATCGAAATAAAAAGTTCCATGAAATGCAAGTGTTCTTGTTTTTCCTTTGCGATCTTGATATGATTTTGTTGTAGTTACAAGTATAAAATTGTTATGGACAGTCCTAGTTGTGACTCCTCATCACTGCTCATTGATAATACCACTGTAATCATTATAAGGTTCAGTTTAACTATCATGAACGGAGCCATAATAAAATAATTCTATCTGTAAGGCCATATCCTTTTGTTGATAATATCTTTAAATCAACCCTCTATACTAGATAGTTGCTTACAAGATAGCAATTCCTTGGGTATTTAATTATCTTTTCTCTTTATATTGTCACTATTATGAAACGATCATCACTATAGACCTTCACTAACATAAAGATAGATAGATAATGACAGTTTTCATTCCTGTACTGGCTGGCTTTAACAAGTAGTATATTTGGGAAAACTCTATTCTATAATAATTACCTTCCTCTTTTAAATATTGGTCGAATTCCTGGGGATAGACATTAGTTGGGTAAGATCGAAACTCCACCCTGTTGGAAAGTGCCCTGGGTTTTTTAGGCAAATTGTTCAAAAGTGTGGATAATTTATAAATATATGATTTTTTGTGGGCGTTACAATCTGACGCAGTATGCACCTTGCTTCAGGATGCCTGTGGGCGGGAGCTAGGAGGCCCTGCCTCGGTCTAGTGGTCACGGGAAGGCCGGGGTGCCTTGTAGCAGGCAAGCGGGCAAAGCTTGTTCGCGGAAGGGATTGGTCGCGGTAGGGGTTGTGCGCGGTTCAGTCTGAGCGCGGTAAGGGATTGGCGCGGAAAGGTCGGCCCCCGCATCGCTTGGGCATCGCTATGGTCATTACTTCCATTGAAATAGCACCGATGCAAAATTACATCGGCGGGAAATATCAAACATGTTTGATGTTCATCACTACCCTTACCGATGCAATTTTCACATTGCCCAGTCATCGCTCATTATGCCGAAGCCATAACGATGAGAAGTCGAAGCAAAGTCGATATTAAGACAATGCAATAAATTTGGCAAAATTTTTATCGACTAGCTCATCGCCAACGCATTGCCAACGATTTTGTCGGCAGTGGCCGGACCGCTTTAATGTCTACAACTCAATCATCTATTAGACATTAAGACATACACTCTATCTATCTATGTTGGTACAAGGGAATGCACATTTCAGAGTGGGGGGAGATAGGGTGGGGGGAGATTGATTGCCAGCGGATTCCTGTCTCTTATTTAATAGATGATTGAGTTGTAACAAATAAGAGACAGGAATCCGCTGGCAATCAATCTCGCCCCCCCCCCCCATCGGCCCCCTCCTCTCTCTATGACCTCTGATCTCTTGCTATTGATGACTGGTGATGAATACGATATTGATTATATACCATATGTTGTAAAATAGAGAACACATCAGGATTCCACTCTTGACTGTAATTACTAATGCTTTAAATGTTTATGCTCCACATGACAGCAGGATGAGGATGACCTGAGTGGAGATGAGTCGTGTTGTGAACAGTGCACAGAGCAGAATGCATTCGTCAGAAATCAGCCCCTCAGAGTGACCAAGGTGAGACCCATTTCCCATACAATATCAGCAGTTTACACATTAATCTCTTTTTTGGATGCACTGAAAGAGGTTTAAATTTACATTATTTTGACATTGTTTTACACTGTGGTGAAATGTCTTGGGGTAATATCCAAGGTGCCAACAGCCAACTACTCATATTTAGTTATGATAAGAAAATAGTCATTAGTATCACTGCAATCACTCATGGCTCACATTACTTGTTGCAAGGCTGTCTGTGATCCAGTTGATCCAAAAGCAGATTAAAAGGGAACTGAAATCTGGCAAGAAAGGTGTGTAAATAGAGGCCTATTGGTTTGTTTGTTTTAAGATTTTTATTCAGCAAGACATTATGCAGGGTATGCACTACTGTTTGAGGTTTAACTTCAGCCATTACAATACTGGTAATTTCAAAATAACAGTGTCTCATATATTGAATATCACATGACCAGACATAAATTAGTGCAATTATGCCCTGTGAACCACACATTACCCATACAGCACTTACAACAGTCAGGCCATGAGATCTTCAAAAATAGAGATGCCACTTTTCCTCTTTTAAGCGGAAATCCGAATTTATCTTTTGTAGAAGATATTTCCGTTCATAAGCTTTATTTCATTTAAAACTGCCCTTACATAGCCCCAGTGACAATGTGAAATCACAGATTCCCTTGCCGTGAAATTTATAGGGAGACAGGCTCAGGCCACACAGCTACTGGGACCCTTGGCCCTTACTCCGGGGATGCCTCTGACATGTTCCCCTGGTCCCCCGACTGCCCTGGAATAGGTTCACTCCTCCTGTTGCATGAGGTATTGTTAAGTGAAAATTGTGTCCTTAAAATATCCTTAACCCTTACTGTTGCACCAGCCAATATTGTGTCCTTAATTCATGCTTCATGTCCTTAAATGGGGGTCTTTTAACGACGTGCCTTTGAGCATGGGATATCCTTATCGTAGCGCTAAATGATTTCCGTCGTCTGCAACGTGAAAATGATGCACCACTTTCATCACTATGCGCGCCTCAGATTATGGATACGACAGGTCTCATGCAACACTGGCAAAATCGTATTGTTAATAATAACGTAGGCTATCCTTAATGTAATATTAAAGCTTCCCCCGTCCCCAAGGGTTACCTCCACCAAACCCCCTAATCTCCCCCTGGCTCATTAGTACCCAAGATCCGACCTGTTTCAGTTCCAAACTTGGTTAACCCCATATTAAACATAAATACCACGTGTGCTCCTACCTCTATCCCTTCCCACACTAAAATATGAAAGTATAAGATATGTAACATCTTCACAGCTTAAAATTCATCTGGTAGATAAACACCAACATCAAGCTTTCATTAAGGTATTATTATTGAAATCATGCTAAACAACTGTAATGTCAGGGCCCTTTATATTAATAAAAATCGATTTAATTATAATTATATAGGAAGCGGTCAGAAAATACCTTATAAATGCAAACCTTATCTTAACAATTGCCAACTTCTTTCTCAATCTCAATCTTCTATGTTTCCCATTATAAACCAGGTTCTTAGTATATGTTATACCTCTGTTAATGTTGTGATGTATGACAGACAAATGCCCTCAGAATGCACCATTTTACTCTTAATTTTCAAAAATGTTGCCACTGTCACATTGACACACTTCTGCATTGCCGAGTTTTTTTTTAATTGTGAATGGCATCTCTGCAAAAAACACCTGCTGTAAGTTGTCAGACACCCCTCTCAGTTTAGACCCTAGATCCGCACATTAATGAATCTATAGATACAAAATACTGATGTTCTACTTTGGGTTTCAGGTAGAGTTACTGGCACAAGTTGCTGGTACCAATGCAAAAGCAGACTCGACCATGAACAAGAAGGCTTTCAATCTCAACCACCTAACCCTGGCATCCCCCCTAGCATCCGTAACAGTGCTGCAGACAAGTTCTGGTATCAGAAGTTTGTCCCAGAAATCCCGACCCGCTTTGAGACCCATCTAGTTAATAAGACGATGGGCGAGTCCCTGAGAAGGCAGCTTATCAGACACCTGATGGGTCAAATCATGGAGGTAGGTTATTCATTCTAAGCTGAAAATCCAACCATTTATTAGATATTATTATGCCAGGGAAATTAAAAAAATAATGGGGATGGATATCTTATACCTTTTTTGTCACTCTATGTAACTGTTATCATGACAAAATAAAGTATACCTTATTATTATTATTATTACAAGTTGAACCGCCCTAACTGTATATATAAAATGACTCACAGGAAAGTCAATGAGTACATGATAAGATTATCAGTACACCAATCAGGAATTATTGGGTGTTCCTTAGATGCCCCTCCCCCCCCCACCCCCACCCACGCTTCACACCCACACACCTCAAGCATCCCCTCCCCTTCAGCCCCCTCTAAACACACCAAGCTATGGGGGAAAAGCATTGTTAAGGACGCGTTGTTAACATAGCGGAAATTACAGGACGTTACGTCCTAAAATATTGCGTCCTGATCTGCATAGTTGTTGACAAAAATGTCTGGATGAAACATAGAATCAGAAATAATGTTATTGCTATACAGTTTTAATTTATTTTACCACTTTTTATTCAAATCGAACCCAAGCCCCAACTCCACCAGCCTACTTATGTGTCATACAATAGAAAAAAGTACAATACAGAAAGGTATAGAGGGGCACGGCCTGGTGTATTGCTTGGCATTAAATTTATGAATGCTAAGTTAACATGATTTTGACATAAGCATTTTAATTGGAGTGTGAACATTTCAGTGAACATGATATTTTCTTCTATTTCAGACTGTTTGCCGGAATTTCTCCGGACTCCGGAAATCGGACGCAATCAAAGAAGGGGAAACCTGGGATACCAAATAGAGTAACATCATTGATCACCAAGTTAAAATCGTTTATTAAATCCAAGAATTAGATTTGTTACATACAGTTAGTTAATTTATTATGAGGCTTCAGCAACCTGTCCAGTTTTAAGCTGTTAATATAAATATGATTGTAAGGTATGAGGTGTGCGGAGATCGGCCATTGTCGGCAGTCAATGTAAGATAAGATAAGAGGTTTTTTATTCTTAAAAGGAGTACAAGTACAGTAGTAGTTGTGGGTTTTTTATGAGAGAGACAAATTGGTCGACATACCATTTATGAAACTGCAAGAGTTCATATTCTTCTGGCAGTTACCATGAATTTAGAATAAAGCTACAGGAAGAGCTATGTGACATTATCTAGATAAACTACATGAGGTTATAAGTGACTTAGTTAAAAAATGAGTATTAATTCAATAGTACTGTCATACGATACAGCATGAAGTTCACATGGTATAAGTGACACTTGGCTTATGAGTAGTAATCCATCCATTCAGTACAGTATGGATTTTTACATTTGTTTCGTCCAAATACACCCTATTTCGGATGACAGTGGGTGGGACCGAGGGCTGGCCAGTCACAGGTGTTGATTAGCTCCTAATAATTGGCTAAAACAAATTGATGCGCAGATTAAACTTACTACATTGAATTTTACATATCCCCGAAAACGGGGAACATTGTTACCACTTTAAATAGTAATGCTTCAATTTCAAGGAATTGTAGCATTCATGCCCTTGTCTTACTGTATGGCTTAATATTTAGTAAGACAATTTGGGTTTATTCCCCTCCTACGTCTATGATCCTAGTCAATTGTAAATAAAGTAATAAATGTGTATGTGATGAATGTAAATAAAGTGTTGCTTTACATGATTTCCAGTGTTTGTTACCATTTCCTTTCTAGTTGGTCATATTGAAATCGTTTTAGGTTTTCATCAGGGGTATACTACTAGCCTGTTACACCCCAGGAATTGCAGCTTCCCGGTGTGTCACAGGGGATATTAGTACTATAAAACCTGATAATTCCTATTTTCATAACCCCTATAATTTGAATTAATGAAAAACCATCAATCTAACAAAAAACGGTCAAGTTAAAGGGCCACTGAAAAATAACGGTCAAACCTTGGTTACCACCGAAAAAAACGGTCAAATATTGGTAAAAAAAACACCCTGCAAAAAACAGTCAGCATTGAGATGACTGGGATTTATCGGTCACTGACCGTTTTTTTTCTCGGTCACCAAAAGTGATGACCGTTTTTTTTCTCGGTCACCAAAAGTGATGACCGTTTTTTTTTTTCGGTCACCAAAATCTGACCGTTTTTTTTCGGTCACTGAAAATCTGACCGTTTTTTTCTCGGTCAGTGCCTGGCAATTGGATGCCAGCGAATTCCTGAGAAAAAACGGTCACTCACCGAGGTTGGGTCTATCAGTGTAGGTCTATACTACCATTGTAGTGGAGTCACTTAATTCCTGCAGTCCACAGGGACTAGCACTATCACACCAGCAGCCAGCCGCTCATGCATTGTTCATACATGACAGGCGGGATCTTATGTCATACCACTGCCTCTGATTTAGAAATTAGTCCATAAATACTGATTCTATCTATGAATATGTTACATGAAGAGGCACTTTGTTATCTGTAGTGAGTGGGGTGGGGACGGAAGGGGAAGAGGGAGGTTATGCCATAGTGTGTTTGTTTTGAAAGCACCTCTTGTTTTATTTGTGATGTGTGTCAGGAAAATGAATCACAAGTTGCAAAATGTGGATTTTGAAATTTCATCATCTTTGAAAAGATGACATCAAGCGGATTCTAATGATTATGGTAAATGGTATACATTAAGGACATCTAAGGAGTAATTAAATATACTCCATGGGATGACCTCGAAAACGCAAGGATATATTTAGTACATAGTATTCAAATTTGATACTTGAATTGAGCAAAAATCGAGATACCAGTACTATGCGACTTATTTCCCCGGAACTCATCACATTTTTTAAATTTAAGTTTTCTCTGTACATAAGCCCAATGAAAGGATTTTTTTTGTGTTTTGCTCTGTCTCTCACATCAGTTTCTTATCAGTTTCATATTTTCGTTTTTCAATCAACCACAGCTTAAATGTCCTTTAGGCTCTGGTTAGTTAAAAAACGAAACTATTAAACTGATATAAAACCGATGTAGAATGTTGCTGCCCGAACTCTGGCTATTAACAGTTAACGTCAGTCAAAAACGGGACATTTTCTACTTCTTGTTCCATTTGTTCAACCCATCTAAAAGTCATTTGACCAAAATTTTGAAGAACTTTGTCCAGTTGTTTTTGCTAAAAGGCCCCTAAAACGTCTAAAACGTTAGTATTTGGAGGACCAGCCCGAATTCCTTCATGGATGACTTCATTTATTGTCACTCACTGGCGGCAGTTTTGTCTTGGTGATTAGAGTGAATATGAGTGAATTTGGTAAGATTGGTTTTGTCGTTATAGCTGAGAACACAGCTTTAAAGAACCCCAATTTGATGACCATTGCACCTGGTTTACACTATAGTTTATGACAGGATTATTAAACAACGGTGATTTCTCTCTGATGTCGATGTGTGGAAGAAGGAATACCATTAGTCCCTGTTAATCAGTCAACACTCTCATAAAAAAACAGCCTTGGTGCGCCTCCCTCGACCCAATTTGGGGGAAAGTTCCTCCTGTTTTAGATTTAATCCTCTCCCCTCAAAGCTAGGCCAGATGGGTAACTGGCGTTTAATGACACTTAAATGACCAAAGCATCCGGCACCAAACTATAGTACTCATACCCCTGCTACCAGTACCCTCCCCTACCCATGCCCATACAAGTAGCCCCAGGATCCCTCAACCACCATTGACTGCATTGTTGCACTGACTCAGTCACACAGTGAGCGACTCAGCCATGGCAGACAATAGTATTGAGTTGCTCATATATTATGTATCCTTCCCGCGCTTGTGGTCTAACACAATTACACAGTGTTGGCCACAGTACAGATGGATGTAAGCCCACTGGGTGGTGGTGGTAGTGGTGGCAGCGGTGGTGGTGGTGGATGAGCGATGACAAGACAATCATGTTTTATATATGTTCTGATTAAATGTTTCATCATGTGGTTGTAAGCTGATACTGCTCTGTCTCTCACATGCCTTTCATGGCCCAACATCACTATATATGTGGCATCGGGTGTATGTGAATGGTGCACTGAGTGTCTGCGTCGTTGTTTCATGATAAATTATCAAGCAGGCACAAAATGTGATAAATAGAATTAACATTACTTGTAACAAAGACAAAAAAGGAAAATATTTGAATATGAAATCCAAGTTAGAATTACGAAAGTGTCAATTGCAAACAATGGAAGAAAACATTGCAATTGCAGACTCTTACTTAGCACTTATAGGACGAGTTGCCACACGGAGCGTAAATAAAGAACGAAATTTACGCTCCGTGCGGCAACAAGTAGACGGCAACTCGTGCGGCAACGAGTCCTATAAGTTGATTATTATACATGCCTAGTTTTGCATGCAAAACATGCTTAATTAAAGATACATTAACATAATTTGCCATATCTGGTGTTTGTACAAGAGGAATATAACTATAGAAACAGTTGAAATGTTGGAGAAAGAAAGCCCTCGCACACGGCAAACTTGCGTCGGCAATCTTGCGCCACCAAACTTGCGTCGCCATGACAACGCGCCGGTAATGTACTAGTCCAATACCACGTTACAAGTAATGTGCGGCTGTCGGGGCCTCAGTATTGAATGCGTGTATAATAATGAGTCTTAGCTAATAGTATAGACCAAATTGCCGCCTTATTTAGCAGAATTTGAAACTAAAAGGAGGAACATCCCATAGGACACTTTTTTGAATAAAAACATAAATTATAGAAATTATTGTGAGTAGAATGGTATGTTATGAATAGATACTGAAAGATATATCCTTGAAAAGCCTAAAACCTTATCACATGGGAAGCCGCCATCCCTGGCCCTCGTCATTGGATCCATAAGAAAGAGGCTAATAACATCATAAGCCAGTCCACTTTTTGCGCAATGCGCATTGCAGTTTGACCCATTGTAATGCAGTGTATATCTATGTGCGGATTGGTGCCTGCACAATCGGCATCGGTATTTAGGTACACTATCGTGCAGTGCAACGCTAATATTAGCACTTTCTCCACCTGTCCACCTCTGAACAAATTACTCTTAAAAGATTGAAACATAGCATAAGTATATAGATCTACCAATAAATTAATTCCATGATATATTAAGCTATTAGTTGTAGTACATTGCAATACAATACCAACTATCATATCAGAGATGCTACCTGTATATATAGTATAGGTCCAAGTGTATGCTCTGAACATGCAATCACGCTAATTTACCTGTTATGCTATCTGCACGCTCAGCTCACATTGATCAAAAACTAAAAGTTTTCTACTTTTTGTTCATTCATTCTTTTACTCATCTTAAAAATTGTTGTTTTTCAAGTAGGGCTTCATAAACAGATGCAAAATATTGATAGTTTTAGTCTGTAATGTCAGACATTGAGTACATTTAGTCAAACTTTCTGTGATCTAAATGAGTTATAGTGAATTGCTCATGTGTATTTGTATGTACATAAGGCATTATGTGAAGACAATCAGCACCTCTGCACATTTAATAAATTATGCTACAAAGTCTATAAATGCTAGATATATCTGAGGATATTTGGTATTGGCTTGATAAGAAACATCTCTTGGGTTTTGCTGAACTGTGTTCTTGTCCTAAATCCGTGTTATTTATGATTGGTGAATTCTATTGTACAATATCTGATGACTTGACCCTTATGCTGCAAACCACGCATGATACAAGGCCACTATAGTGGAATGCTCAGCAGGGGGGTATAGGTGTTGAATGCACAACGAAGTGGTTCTCATTGCTGATCTGAGTAATACACGGCCTTGTTTTCGTACTCATGCATGCACACAATTGTCTACCACATGAAGCAGGCAATGTGCCATGCTGGCACACATATGTGATGTGTTACAGCAAAATTAGTCTAATTTGATATCTTTCAAATGTTTTCCCTCAAGAAGCCTTGTGAAGAATAGTTTCTTGTAGTGTTTCGAGCTGTTAGTCG
This sequence comes from Sthenelais limicola, assembly GCA_942159475.1. NCBI lineage: Eukaryota > Metazoa > Annelida > Polychaeta > Phyllodocida > Sigalionidae > Sthenelais > Sthenelais limicola. Next base: position 56,044,010 of record OW804096.1, read on the forward strand.
CATGAGCACTTGTGCCAAAATCCAAGACCATGTGTGACCAGCCAAGCAGAAAGGGGACTCCAGGGCCAAATTTTCGAATTGGGTTTATTATAGATTCTGAATCTGCATGTCCTCCTGAGTCAATAACCAAAAAAAATAGTTGAAAATTTCCAGAATTTGCCGAGATATGGGCTTTTTTGTAAAGTTATATCAGTTTTCATTAGATGATCTCAAATAGGTTGGGGAAGAAACTCATTTTCCTGTGACACATCACATGTACAAAAAATAAATATTTAGAAAAAAAATGTAAAAAAAGACAGGGATGTACAGAAGTGGAAATGAGCATTATAAAAGTGAAAGAATTTTGTTGATACTCCAACAATTAGTGAAGTTACAGACTTTCAAAGTTACCTGCCTCTCAGAATTACAAAATAAACTTTTGTGACAGTGACGTCATGAATATGATGTGACTCCTAACGGGAATACCAGGAACTATAACTCCCGCGGGAAGGTACCTTTCTGCTTGGCGGGTCACATGTATTGAGTACATCTATGCATATTTGGACTCATCCTAATGGTTATATTAAAAAACTTTACAAATTCGTCCTCACCGATGCTTTCAATGGGTGAAGTCGTCAGAAAATGTACAATCAACAGCTCTACACATTTAGAATATGCTGCTAAATTAGGCTAAGAAATGATAAATACTAGGTACATCTGAGTAGATTTGTGATTGGGTTGGTTAAAACAAATATTCGAATATATTGAACTGTATTTTGAACTTCATTTCTGCCTGAAATTGGGGCTATTTGAGAGGATTGGTGAATACGAATTGTCCATTTCCAGGCGCCATCACCCCATACTATAATGCAAGGGCACTGATGGCACTTCTAATGCAACTTAACACAAGCACCAGCAGTAAGTATATAGCATGTTAGCCTGCTGTTAGAGGCTATTGTTTTAGCGCAATGGAGCCTCCCCACCACTAACTACAGGAGCAGGTCTGATTGCCCCCAGTCACACAACACACATGGCTGAACATTAACACTGGAGCAACTCCACCAGAGCTACTCCACTAGGACTACTCTAGAGCTACTCTTATGGTAGTCTGAGAGGCATTACATGTCGTCTGTGTTGGAAGCTGGAGGCTGGTCATTCAAGCTTGGGAAGCTAGGCCCAAAGATGAGAGAGTCCCTTCAAACGGAGGGAAAGCCTCTTGCATCAAACCGGAAATTGCCAGTATAATTCGATTAAGACCGCAAAATGTCATTATAATCCCATTAGACCGCCTAGTCGTAGTCCAGGAAACCGATTGGCAAAGTAGGCGTCTGATTATTGACATACCATTATTAGCTGATCTGAGGGTTTGGGCCTTGACTGAGCCCATTAAGGGATGTTCATTTTAAAGTTGGCGACCCAATGAAAAAACTGTTATGTATACCTGTAGATAATGTTAGGCCTAGTTAATTTAATCAAATCTGACCAGCTCTTTAGAGAGCAACTCCATCATAGCAGCTGCTAGAGACCTACTCCTATGGTGGTCTGAGAGGCATTACATGAACTCTGTGTTGGAGGCTGGAGGCTGGAGGCTGGAGGCTGGAGGCTGGAGGCTGGTCATTTAGGCTTACGGAGTTCAATCAGCCCACTCAGAGAGAGGTATGCTCATTTTGAAGTTCGCAAATCAATGAAGATAATATTAGGCCCTAATTTAATCAAATCTAACCAACTCTTTCTCTCTTTGTCACCCATTTTTTTAATGAGAGAACATGCATGTTCAGGCTGAAGAGGAGAGATTAGAGTGATGTTGATAATGTACTATTGTAATGTACTAGTTATACTATATATGTGATGTGTTACAGGAAAATGAGTCTAGACACAGCGCCAGGCAGAATATCATTACAGATGCTGTGAGCTTTGGTCTTGACAAATAGTCATGTCTTACTGTATAAGCAAAAAATAGATTTTGAGATATCGTCATATTTGGAAAGATGAGATCAAGTTGATTCCAATGGTGGTAAACACTAAGGACATCTAACAAGTGCTTAGAACTATATTCTATGTTTGATATATTTATTTCTGAAACATTGTTTGCAATATTTCTGGGTGGGCAATCACCAGTAAAATAACTAAATACACTTCATAGGATACCTTTGAAACACAACAATATCTTTAATACATTTTCTTGAAATTTAGTACATAAATGCATACTCCTAACAGCGCTACACATCCAAAAAATGAAAACATTCAGACAAAGGGTTCCTGTGAAAAAGACATTTGAAAAATATCATTCTTTGCGACTTGTGACTCATTTCCTGTAACACATCACGAATGATGGGTGTTGTAGTTGTAGGCCTGTTATTGCCGCCTGTGTAGGTGTGTCTGCCGGTACGCCTATTAGGTAAGCACAGTGGGAACACCTGCAGGAGAGGGGGAAATAGGCAGGTATCAGGTGATGTGATTACAGGGGGGAGGGACCGGGAGGTGGCAGGCTGGATGGGTGCTAGATGGATGGATGGATGGTAGTATGATGGTGATTGGCAAGGCAGTGTGAGTGAATGAGGGGGAAGGGTTTGTTTGTTCGATTCTTTTTTTGTGAAGGTACGATTTCCCCTCAGGAGGATTTTTCAATTTGCTCGGACAAAAACTAGAATACCAAAGACAGGTTATAATATAAGTATGTTAATTGATATCAAGGATGAAAGAAAACGAGAGACACTGCTAGTCACTATCATACAGATGGGCCAGATCGTCAGAAAATGTACAATTGGCAGATCTACACATTTAGGAAATTCTGCTAAATTAGGCTGATAAACGAAGATACCAGATATATCTGAGTGTAATAGTATTGTGTGGTTTCAAAATAGCTGTTGTGCTATATTAAACTATATTTTGAAGCACATTTTTGTCTTTAAATGTTGGCTATTTGAGAGAATTGGTGAAGGCGAATTGTACATTTTCTGACGGCTTCACCCAGATATATAGGCAATGAGATAAGTAGTGTGGTTATCGTTACATGCAAAGGGATGACACAATGTTAGCCAATTATTACAAGTGCGATTTAAGCTAAGCAGATAGTATCAGATGCTAATAGGTAATAGTTTGAGTAGGCTATCTCACCCTTTTGGGCAGTTAACGATTGTTAATTATGTTATCAGCCCTTAATGACATGACATCGATTGATCGTAACATTATTTCTACACTGTGAAAGCCTGTCTATCTTCAGCTGTCATTTTACGGAAGATTAACTGTAAACAAAATCTAAATACAATAACATTGTAGAAAGGTTTGAGAGAATATATAGTAGTTACAATCCTCTTTCCTTCATCTGAATTAATTATCTTTTGTTCCACGCGAGATCTGTAAAGGAATGTTTTCTATTATGGGTTGCTTTAGGCTCTATAGTTGTATAAATACTTTGTACTTTCTAAATACTTTCTACTTTTTCTTCCATTCTTTTCAAACTTTAGAGGATTTTTCATGTTTTTTTTACTAAAGGGCTTCCAAAACGCCAAGGAGTTTGCTATAGAAACAATGCTAAATTGTATTCCTAGGAACGTCCTACCTAAACAAGGAAAAATAGCTTAACAACGAACATACTAACAATTCATTACGCAACAAGCCCCATAGGCATTCAAGCTAACCTATCTATCACGCATGAAACGGCAATCAATTATCTTTAGAGGCATTTTGTGAGGAAGCATTTTTATAGCAGCTTTTTTTTACAGATGAGTGAGGGTGGAAGAAACACCTGTGTGAGCCCGGGTGGTGGTATCCAGGTGATGTGATTACACGGAGGGTGCAGGCTGGTAGGCAGGTGGGTGGTAGGCGGAGGTAGGAGGGTGAATGAGGTGTGATTGATGGTGTGTAGGGGGTGGTTGGTGGGTGAGCTGATCGTGTGATGAATAGCTCTATCAGCTTACCTGAACAATGTAGAATGGGCTAGCGGATTTAGGGGAGATACGGGGGTGTAGTTACACATTTTTTGCTGCTAAAATCTGGATATCATTCTAGGAGGTTTGTTATTTGAAGACCGACTCAAATCTGATATAGTGCAGGAAAATGAGTCACAAGGAGCAGAATAATATTTCTTAGGTATTAACAAGTACCTTGTGGGAATGTTTTCATTTTTGGAGTTCTTAACGCTGTCTATAGCAGGAAGACATCTACTAAATTTTAAAACGGTGTATTAGATATACTCATGTATTTTGAATGACATAGTATAGAGTATATTAAGCTACTTTACTATTAATGCCTAGCCAGAAATAGTTTTTTTTTTCGAAAGTAAAAAATATTAAAGTTAGAATTTAGAAATAACTATAAGATGACCTACTTGTTGACTATCATTGGGATTGGTTTGATCTCATCTTTTCAAATATGACGATATCTCAAAATCCATTTTTTGCGACTTGTGATTCATTTTCATAAGAAAATCACAAATGTGCCTGTGAGCCAACACCTGAGATCATCCTTGAAAGATAGCGCACACTCTCCCGCGCGCCGTACCCGGGCGATACGGAGCGGCAAGTTTTTTCGTCTTCAGTGAGACGATTTTTGTGTACAGAGCACCGCGAACGCTACTGGTGAACAGTGGTGACGAAATTGCCTTAACTTCTGATACGAAAAACGGTCATTTGAATCACGGAGACGAAATATGATATGCTCCGTATTCGCACTCCGTTTTTCGTATTGAGTTTTGAGAACTACATAGGTGCAGAAATGTACTATTTCTGTTTGCCAACATTGGCTTCTGTGAATACACTATCATAATAAAGCGGCAATGTCACACATTTAAGTTTTAACACTTGTTAATGCCCCTTTTCGCTCACTCATACTCGTGGGTGTGTGAAAAACAGAAGTGGCTTTAATGTAGATTAATGTGACAGAGACATGTGTCAACTGTGGTATAAAACATCTGATAATTCTGACCAACAACTGTATTGTTTTCAGTTTTATTCATTCTAACTTTCCTTAGAAGTGTGCTCTATTTAGGGAAAGAATAAGAAAGTTATTCTGAATATTGAAGCATGGGCACTTTTCATGAAACGTCGACAAGGGCCCTATTTACATTTGGAAACAAAATATAATAAACAATAAACAATAATCAAGTTAGATATTTTGCAATTGTTGGCAACAAATAAATGTGTTGCCGACAACCTATTTTACCCCTATTTAAAAAATATAGATTGGTTTCATTTTCTAGGATGTACAATTGACCGAAATCATCCCTTCCTTAATTCCATCGTTCGCAGTGTCTATACAAATCATGGCAGCTCTTTTATTCTTGTTTGATTACAAGGAGAAAATATTCCTCTTTCAGGAAATGTATACTTTCCTATACTTATCTCCATTATTTTTGGCACCAGTGAGCGTAGAAATTACGCACAAATGTACGCAATGTGACGCGGGATGATGCGGGTTGCGGGATGACGGCCTCAGATTGAATAAGGCTTCATTATATATTTTTTCCATCAAAAGAATAAAAGCTAATAGCATATTCGAATCACATATGTTCCTGATATATTCTTCTAAAATATTGATCCTCAAATGCAATTTGTGCCTTGTTTATGAGCTGTTGAAATGCGTTCCCGGGATGATGCTCCTTCTACACAAAATGCAGTAACCCATCTCTGTTCAGTTATACAAAACAAATGCATTGAAAATTCGTTCCTATCAAAGCCAAACAAATATAAATTCTCTCTGTTTTTGCCTACATACAGTGCCCATATGCATCTAGCATTGGGTGAAATAGGAACCAGTTGGATACCAAGCTATTTTTTTTCTGAAATCACTCATTATCATGAAATACAGGTCTAGGAATTCTGTCGACGTTTCATGAGAAGTGCCCATATGCATCATTTATGAAATCTGTCTCCATCATATTCGGTGGTGTAGTGGTGTTCAACCTCGCTTGTGAATCCTAAGGTTGCTAGATTGAACCCAAGCATGGGTAGGTTTTTTTCTCTGTTTGGCATCAGTGGTTCTACACTAGTGGCCGTCATGCACTAATGGTCACGCCAGCTTGTCTGGCACTGGCCGGCCGTAGGGGTCTTCCTAATCCTTTAGCTTTCCCAGGTTATGAAACCCAGGTTATGAAACCCAGGTACGAAAAACGCTGTGACGAAAAAAATCGTATCAAAAGTGGGGACAAGAAATTCGTATCCAATTTCGTATTGCGCGGATACGGCGGGCGGGAGAGTGCATCTTTCTGTAATTTATTAAATATTATATTACCCTGAATGAAATTCACCAAAACAACAAAAATGTGTCACAGATAAATGAGTTACACGAAAATGAATTCTAAAATAACATCACAGTAGAAAAAAATAAGTTCAGTGGATTCCAACGATGTTTGACAAGGAAGTTTTTAATATTTCTGAGTGGACAATTACAAATAAAGTAATTAAATATACTCTATAGGATGACCTTAGAAAGGCAAGGATATATGTGATACATAGACTTGACATTTGATATACGTATTCTGACGACTTGCAGTGGTAGATAATGAGAACATTCACACAAACGCTTAAACAAAACATCAATTTTGTGCTTTATGTCTCATTATTCTGTAACACATCACATATGAATTGAATCATATCCAAACATCACAATTGTGTGAAAAATGTTCCCATATGTAATTTTATATTCATTTCTATCTATACTAAAGTAATAAACCATTAATGTAGTCATACATAGTTTATGAAAGAACTGTGATTTCCCTTGTTCTGAATACCAATAAATCAAAGGAAATAGACGTCTAGGGAAACAGCTGAAAAGAGTTATATTAGTGTTTGTTAAAAAACAAATTCTCAAGATACCACCAATTCCAAACCCTGCGCTTGTGAGCGACTTACCACACTGTCTTATGATTATTGGTAATTTCCAGCGGTAAAAAGGGGAAATGTTATGTGTTACAGAAAAATGATTCACAACTCGCACAGAGGATATTTTTCAAAGCATTTTATCACCAAGATATCTTTGTACGAATGTTCTCATGTATTGATATCTAACGGGCTAAGTAGTATCATTATATGTACTAAATTGAAGGAGGAGAGTATATTTAACTACTTTACTAGTAATGGTCCACCCAGAAATAAATCAAGCTGCTTTTTTCAAAAATAAAATATAGAAGACATAATGCTTACAATCATTGGCGACAGCTTGATCTCATCTTTTCATGATGATGATATCCAAACTCTATTATTTGCGACTCGTGACTCAATGTGAAATCTTTGAGGTTATTTTCAGACATAAAAAGCTTTGTGTCCACATGTTGCATCTGATCCCGACAGCAAATAATGATCTAAAACATAATTTTAGGCGTGGTCGTCACCATTAACTACAATCGCAAAACAACATTTGTGGGTGAAATCGGCAAATGGTCTACCATTGGCAGCTGTACACATTTAGCAAGTGTTGTTAAATTAGACTTAAAAATGATAAATACCAGGTATATCTGAGTATATTTGGAATTTCTTTGATTAAAACATCTGTTAGGTTATATCCAACATCATATTCAACCTAATTTCTATTCTAAAATTGGGTAATTTGAGAGAATTGGGATTTGTACATTTTCTGACGCCATGGTCATTATTCCTTGGAACGGCTTCATATTCAGGGCGGAGCCTGTATACATGGGAGACCACTCTAGTTACTATGTTAATATAACTCTTTTCAGCTGTTTCCCTAGACGTTCCAAAAATTCGCACAGCGCCACAAATCTGAATCCCTAACATAATTATGATCACCTATCCAATCTTCCTCCTACCGAACCATGTACCGACCTTACAGGCCACATTCAACCCATTCACCCTGAATGCCCTGCCATACCCAACCCATACAACATTTATTCACCAACCCATAATCCACCCCCCCGCACCGTCCCCAAAGACACAGAACCAGAAAAAGGCCCCGTCCCAAAAAATTAAATCCCACTTCTTCAAACAACCAAGATCTGAACCCAATCCCATCACCCACTGAATTAGGAAAAAGAAGGGGCTTCACGATAGTCCACTTCAACATAAGAAGCCTATCTAGGAATTTTGAACCCTTTTTTGCGGATTTCCATAACTCAGAGCTTGATGTGATATCCCTCTCTGAGACATGGCTGAAACCCCACCTCACTGACAACCTTTTTAATCTGCCGGGCTACTCACTTCACCGCCTTGATAGAAATCATGGCAGAACCACCCATGCATCAAGAGGTGGAGGACTCGCATTTTATGCCAAAAATTATCTCTCCATTGATGTTTCAACTCTGTCAGATCTAAACTCCTCCACTACGGACCTAGAAGCCCAATTAGTAGAGCAGATTAGAGCCTAAAATTGGATGAATTGTGGGTTTAATGATTAAAGCATGAAACTTCTCACAGTGGTACATGAGGACCTTAAGAACATTTTAGAACATAGGGCCATCGCGATTTTTCCCCCTAACGACTATGGCAGCCATTTTCCAAAATGGCCGCCTTTTGTAATGGATTCCTATCTCCCGATGCAAAAATATCACTGCTAGAACAATTTTAACCTTACCTACCCCCCCTATATTGAACCCAAGGAATCCACCCATCACATTGGTTTGTTGCTAGGGCAACCGGTTGCTTAGCAACATCCATTCTAATTGTTTATTTGCCTGGCAACATGTGTTTAAGTGGATTCTAGCTTGATTTCAACCATACCTACCCCCCCTATATTGAACCCAAGGAATCCACCCATCTCTTTGGTTTGTTGCTAGGTCAACATGTTGCTTAGAAACAGCCATTCTAATTGTTTATTTGCCTAGCAACATGTGTTTAAGTGGATTCTAGCTCAATTTCAACCATACCTACCCCCCCCTATATTGAACCCAAGGAATCCACCCATCTCAATGGTTTGTTGCTAGGGCAACCGGTTGCTTAGCAACAGCCATTCTAATTGTTTATTTGCCTCCCACCATGTGTTTAAGTGGATTCTAGCTTGATTTCAACCATACCCACCCCTAAAATGGACCCAAGGAAGAGCAAGGAAACCCCAAATACTCCTAATGTATTTTTCTTCTATGACACAGCTGTTGAAGGGGATAGCCTACACAGAGCATCAACTTTTGATATTGATGGCAGGGTGAGGTGGGCTGCCTCCAAAATAAAAGATGATGCATTAATTGCAAAGCTCAGTCCTGGGGATCTTCCTTCCCTGGATGCTATGTACCATGCCCAATGCCTGACTTACGCTGTATAATAGAGCACATACCACCAAACCTCCTGAAGAGCCTAGTACAGATATTATGAACCACGGCCTTGCACTGGCAGGACTTATATCCTACATTGAAGAGGTTAAAGCTGATATTCATGTTGCACCCGTTTTCAAACTATCAAACCTAGTTCTAATCTATATTACAAGGTTGGAACAACCACTACCCATCTATCTTTGGGTGATGTTACATGCAAAGACCCGTAAGCGTTGCCTTGTAGACGCTCTTTATCAGATAGGACTTTGTATCTCATATGACAGGGTTTTAGTAATATCTACAGAACTGGGTAGCAATGTTTGCACTTACTACAATGACGAGAATACTGTTTGCCCCCTAAACTCAAGGGCGGACTGTTTACCACAGCTGCAGTGGACAACATTGACTATCACGACTACATTGACTACTCGTTTTTTTCGGCCAGGGATATCACGAGTAGTCGTATTTACCTCGCTTCACTCCAATGATCCGCCATATTGATTTTTTGATACCAAAGCGCTAAACAAGTGTATCACTGATTGGCTAATCAACGACGGCACGGGCGGCATATGACATCACGAAAAGGCGTGACGTCATGAGCGAGCAGAACGTCAACCAATAAGAATGCTTCTTAGATTTAGGCAGCAAAAAGGGTCATATTTTCCCGCTTGGATCCGTTTGACAAAACACATTAGCATGTATCCACTCATTTGCAGCGTGTATGACCCCCGATCGTGGTATAAAACCCTAGTTCCACCACCTCACAGTCCTCATTCCATGGTACTGGAACTGGAGCCATGATACAACATTCCATGGATGTGATAAAGAAAGCAGTGCAGGTACTGAACCCTGGATAGACACCAGTGATTGCAGTTGACCAGCCAGCCAGGTACTGAACCCTGGATAGACACCAGTGATTGCAGTTGACCAGCCATTGTATGCCCTAGCAAAACAAATACAATGAAATTGTCCTGACAGCCATGGTGAGGAGCATTTTATCATCATGATGGGTGGTTTACACATCGAATTGGCTGCACTCAAGACACTTGGTGATCTTCTTGAAGGCAGTGGATGGACAGGGATGTTTGACAAAACACATTAGCATGTATCCACTCATTTGCAGCGTGTATGACCCCCGATCGTGGTATAAAACCCTAGTTCCACCACCTCACAGTCCTCATTCCATGGTACTGGAACCGGAGCCATGATACAACATTCCATGGATGTGATAAAGAAAGCAGTGCAGGTACTGAACCCTGGATAGACACCAGTGATTGCAGTTGACCAGCCATTGTATGCCCTAGCAAAACAAATACAATGAAATTGTCCTGACAGCCATGGTGAGGAGCATTTTATCATCATGATGGGTGGTTTACACATCGAATTGGCTGCACTCAAGACACTTGGTGATCTTCTTGAAGGCAGTGGATGGACAGGGACTCTAGTAAAATCTGGAGTTGCCAGCCCTGGAACTGCAGATTCATTCCTCAAAGCTGGACATATTACCCATAACCGCCGCGCCCACCAGGTTACAGCAAGCAGTCTGTATATTCTACTACAGAATATGGTGAATATTGTGTGGAGTATGAGGGAGATAACCTGATGGAGAAGACTGGTATGAGGACAAAATAGCAGCGGCTGCACACTTTCTGTTCTGGTATACCATTTTTCATTTGGAGCTCCAGATATTGTTGCTTTACAAGGCATGGTTGCTTTAGAAGGAAGCCATCCCATGGTGTATGAACAGTTTTTAAATGGAAACTTCACTGTACAGAAGACAACCCATCAGTTTTCTGCAATAGCTGTCAACCATGCTCATGAACAGAACAATTCCTTAGTCAAAGGTTATGGTGGGGCTGTCGGTCTCACTGAAAACCCTGCAGCTCTACATCGCTGGATGGTATCTGGGCCTGAGATGGCACGGCTGATAGATGAAATTGAAGTTTTGACAAAGGAGAACAAAGGGACTGATTTCCAGCATCATAAAGAGACAATGCATACACAGGAAAAATGTGCAAGTGATGTTAAAGCCCTGTGCAGCACCATGGAAGAGATAGGAAATCCATTTCTTGAAAATAGCACAGATCTCCTTGTCCTGGACACTAGAGACATTGTTGATGCTGATGTTGTGTCATCTTTACATCAGATGGAACAAATGGGACAAGAGCAATATGACACTATATCCTTCATGTTAGCAATCACTTTAAGGGTGTTTGAGAAAAAAGGTATTCATAATCATGAAAAAACCCATTGCTGCAGGCTAAGTGGATGGAGTGACGAGTTGTTGATCAGTTAGATTTTGAGGTAACTTGACCTAGTGCCTCCAATCAAAGCTCCAATACTTACAATGTTGACTCTTTTGGGGCTAGGTGCACAAGGAATTTAGACCAAAGGACAACATCAAAATCCCTAAGTCCATTTTGGTGGGGGTAGGTATATTTGAAACTGACCTACGATCCAGGTAACAAACTGTAGCTAGGCAAATAAACTCATGTTGCTAAGCAACCTGTTGCCCTAGTAACAAGTTAATAACAGCAACAAAATCCTTGGGTCCATTTTAGTGGGGGTAGGTATGGTTGAAATTAAGCTAGAATCCACTTAAACACATGTTGCCAGGCAAATAAACAATTAGAATGGCTGTTTCTAAGCAACCGGTTGCCCTAGCAACGAACCAATGAGATGGGTGGATTCCTTGGGTTCAATATAGGGGGGGTAGGTATGGTTGAAATCAAGCTAGAATCCACTTAAACACATGTTGCCAGGCAAATAAACAATTAGAATGGCTATTGCTAAGCAACCGGTTGCCCTAGCAACAAACCAATGTGATGGGTGGATTCCTTGGGTTCAATATAGGGGGGATAGGTAAGGTTAAAATTGTTCTAGCAGTGATATTTTTGCAGTGGGAGACAGGAATCCATTACAAAAGGCGGCCATTTTGGAAAATGGCTGCCATAGTCGTTAGGGGGCAAAATCGCGATGGCCCTATGTTCTAAAATGTTCTTATAGTTCTTATGTACCACTGTGAGAAGTTTCATGCTTTAATCATTAAACCCACAATTTTTTCCCTAATCTGCTCTACTAAATGGGCAATCATCCGCAGACCCCACTCAAAACCACACATACTGGCCAATATCTACCGCCCACCATCTGGCTCCTGCGTTAGGTTCCTTGAAACCATAAAAGACAGCATCTCCAAAATTACTGACCTCCACAAATTTGAAATCACCATCCTAGGTGACTTTAATATCAATTTCCATAGTAACAAACCAGAAGCCAATGACCTCAAACAATGGGCAGGCTCCCTTGGCCTCTCTCAACTAATCACTTCTAATACCCGCATCACAGATAAGTCCCAATCCACAATTGATCTCATCTTCTCAAATTCCAAATTTATTGCCGAATCAGGAATCCTTTCCTCAGACATTAGTGACCACCAACCTGTATTTATAAGAAAAAAGAAAAGTCCCCAACCAAACCCCCTCTGCTCCCGAAGAGGCAGATCCTTAAAAAATTATTCACAAAAAGCTTTCGAAAAAATCCTTCTAAAAAATACACCCGTTACATACGTGTTTCCCTCTAACGACCCCAATGAAATCTGGGAATCACTCATCTCCCACATCACAAAAGCAGCTGATATCATCTGCCCCATAACATCCCTCAGAATCCCCAAACAAACCCCCCCATGGCTATCCAAAGACCTTATAGAGCTAATAGCTGACCGAAACTACTTCCATCGAAAAGCCCGCAAACTAAAAGACCCCAACATTTGGTCCCTGGTCAAAGCACTAAGAAACAAAATCAACAATGCCATCAAAAAGGCAAAACACACTTATGTCAAAACTGCCATTGAATCCAACAAAAAAGACCCAACAGCATTTTGGAAAGAAATCAAACGTATCCTACCTTCAAAATTTCAGAACACACCTATCTCCCTCCCTGGTATTCCAGACCAAGACCTTCCTAAACAAATCAACACCTTCTTTGCAAATGTAGACCCCTCACTCGCTGACAAAATCTCCCCACCACCCACAGACTCAAAGTCTGACCTTGATTTCATCACCAATGATTCCCCCCTACCCTCCTTCTCTCTCCGCGCCTTCTCTCAAGCAGAAGTATCCGAACTGATTGACAAAATCAACACTCGAAAACCCTCAGGTATCCTGAACCTAAACTCTACCATCATCAAACATGCCATGCAATCTCTCCTACCCCACTTCACCCACCTGTACAAAGTGTCCATAAACACGGCCACCTTCCCAGATAATTTCAAAAAAGCCACTGTCGTCCCGATTCCAAAAATCAAATCCCCAGACTCCCCTTCAGACCTAAGACCAATCTCCCCTCCTCCCAATCCCTGGCAAAATACTTGAAAGAATTGTTCATTACCAAAGCTATAACCACTTAGAATCCCATAAAATACTCCACCAAAGACAACAAGGTTTCAGAGCGAACAAATCAACGCAATTAGCCCTAGCAGACTTTCTCGATGATGTCTTGTCCTCCCTCAACTCCAAATGCCCAACTACTGCCCTCTTCATTGACCTAAAAAAGGCATTTGATACCCTAGACCACAATATCCTAATCAACAAACTCAAGCTCCTGAAATTTGACCTCTCTTCCCTATCCTGGTTCAAAAGCTATCTCTCCAAGCGTTCCCAATCAACGAGAATTGGAAGCTCCTTCTCCACTTCCCTACCACTCTCAACCGGCGTCCCACAAGGCTCCATACTTGGCCCCCTACTCTTCATAGTATATATCAACACCCTACCCTCCTACATCAAATCACTCTCAAACAACCAAGTCTCCTGTCAGCTTTATGCCGATGACACAATACTCTATGTCTCATCTCCTTCCATTCCCAAATCCCTCGAAATACTTCAATCCTCACTGCCCTACCTTGAAAACTGGTGCTCCAGAAACAAATTAACAATTAATGCGAACAAAACAAAAGCCCCTAATATTGCCCTATCGAGCTTAGCAAGAATCAGACCTTTCCTCTCTAAACCAACAGCAATCCAAATTGTCAAATCCATGCTAATCCCCCACCTTGAATTTAACTCATGCTTCCTGAATATGTCCTCCTGCTCAGCCAAACAAAAACTAGATAGATCCCTTAAAAGAGGCGTCAGAATTGCAGCCCTACTCAAAAGAAAAGAAAGTCCCTCTCTTGCCATGCTCAAGCATAACATTCTTCCCCTCGAAACAAGAAGAAATATCCAAATTCTTATGATAGTCCACAGGAGAGCCCATTCCCAAAACAAACACCCATTCCTTAAGCAAGAACTGCAACAAATCACCAGAAACCAATCTGCCCTAAATCTCCCCATCACACGCCCAAACCTTGAGACTTTCAAACGCTCGCCTGGCTATCTAGGCGGAACCCATTGGAATAACCTCCCGAAACCCATCAAAGAATTACAAGACAAAAAGTCCTTCAAATCAGCCCTCATGAAACACCTCCTTCAACACTAAGCCAGAACACACATACCCCTTAGACTCCCCCTCACCCCCTCTAAACAACCCTTAAAATCCCAAAATTCCGTCCAAACATCGCCCACTAATCCTGTGACTCTGCAAGCACTAGCAAGCGTAAAAACCAATCGCCTCTCTCTGTTAAAATCGCCATATATGCCATTGATTCTTTTGTCTCACCTTTGTCATCTTTGCTCATCTATGTCTTGATACCTTACTTGTTAGCTTGTTAGCCCATTTTAGCATAAGCCGTTTTTTATCATTTAAAGTTAGCCTTAGAAACTTACACACCATAGTTATAGCTCGCACCTCAGCAGCAAGTCGAAAACCTTGTTTTCATGTATAAGAAACTTGTTCTCATGTTAACTCATTGGAGAAGCTGTCGAAATAAAGTCTTTAAAAAAAAAAAAAAAAAAAATGTTTAACCTTAGGTAAAATGTTAAACATTGTGAACTATATATCAATGTTTAAAGCATCGTTATGTGTAAAAACATATTTTACCTGGAGTAAGACGAGGAGGTGAAACAAAGAAAAAAAGGTGAGTTGGTATATTCCTATTAGAGAATATAAATGTGTCTGGTGTCAGGCTTTGGCAAACGAAATGAATGAAGATTCTTACGCAGTACCTTCTCTAATGCCTCAATGCTTCAAACCGCAACCTGAGATTCCCCAATCCCCAAATGAAAATTCAACATTGCTTCCTTGCAAGTCCGCTATTAGACGCATCATAACTCCCCTGCACTATCCCCACTGTGCTAGTATTTATGATTAAACCCCTTCAAACCAATGTTCAATGTCGAATGTTGAACTGTATTCAAAGGACAGATTTGTTATTCCAAAAAACTGCCAACTTTAATTCGCATTCCGCATGTCCCGAATCCAGTCGCTTTTCATCCTGACACCATCATTCAACAAGCTCATTATCATTTAATTAGTCTCCCTGAATTATCCTTCCCCAAACATCTGATTTCTCATTCAAAGCTCTAAATCTTTCCCATACTTGATAAACAGAATATGCCCATCAGTCACTGGGAAGGTTTTCCTCTGGGTCTCCAAAGGGGGCTGACGATAATAATGCTCGGGCTTAAACAAGAATACCAGAATATTCATCCATTCAAGGCAATGGATTGCTTCATTAATGTTTAAGCTGTAGGCTGAAGCCACGATTCCACTGAACTGTTTTCCCAGTTGATAACCGCAGAGATTCAGTTACCAATCATTTAAAAATCGTCACCGACTGAGTAGGCAGACTGAGAACTGTACATGGAATTCACTTCAATATGGGAGTTGGATGTCCGCCTTTTGGATCTCGATTCATTATCATGGAAATTGCATGTCAGTGTAAATGCTATAGAAAACGGTGGAGATGCTTTAAAGGTGAAGTGCCCCCGTCAAGGCTGAATGCAGTTTTCCCAATTGCCAGCTGACTGCACACTTTGAAGAGTCACCGTGCCGGATATGGAGGTTATCAATCCTTTTACTATCTGCCTTACTATGAGTGGTTATAACCTCAAAAACCTGAATTGTCGTCATAGTACTTATTTAGCAATAATCCATTCAGATTTGAGTTTCGTATTCTTCATTTTCTTTTTTCTAAATTTATCTTAATTTTTATATTAAAATTTCCAGGGTATGTAAATGTCATTGTTTTCAAAGAAATCCATTTTAATAGTTTAAAATTAGCAAAATATTTTCATACAAAATAATGTACCTCCTGGAAAAAGGGCACAACCTACCCTAACAGCCCCTGCTTTTTTTGGAGTTTCTCACTATACATCGATATTGTCACCTATAGATAGACTTGCTTTAATGAATAATTCATGAGATGCAAATCTATGATGGGAAAGATGACGACTTCTGCTGATTAATATTCCCCGGCTGAACACAAAATGTATTCTATGGTTGTAAAACACAGTACGGTAACCACACTAATCCGACTGACTGACAGATTTAGTAAAGGATCTGTCATCAGTTGGCCAACCGATTGTCTCCAACATGAGTGAATTTGTTTGGTTGAAAGACACACTGAACCGATTTCTGACCGATTGTCAACCGATTTCGAAATCCTTCAGTCTGTTGGATCAGTGTGTCTTGTGCTTACTGTAATGGGCTGGTTAGGGTTCTTATATTTTCTCTCTTCATTCTTGTCTATTGTATACCTTAATACATATATCAATTATAACTATACTACTATGTCACTGGAGCGTATTATATACATGTGTGGGTGGCAACTTATCGTTGTGCCTTGTACAATAACAGTGACGTAATTAGGTAAACGACAGGTCACAATGATAAAATGCAACCCCCAAAAATAGTTGTACATTCAATAATACTTTTAAATGGTTATTTATTTCCACTATATTCGCTGGGAATAATGATATCTAAGACTTAATGTGTTTTGCAGAATAATTCTTTAATCAAGAAATCAACTCTGACATAAAACATCCATAATTCCATGCAAGATTCAAGAGGACATACATGCATTCCCCTTATTGACACTAAGCCCCAATCCTATATTTAAATAAGTGCCGTTTGAAAGGATTTGATTGGTTGATCCACATCCGGGACTGCTATTCAAATCATCCGCCATTTGTATAGCTTTGTCACAGAGTCAGACACAGGTGACCTTTGGAGGGCCAGAATGAAGCGATCGTATGTCATAACATGGCAGTTACAAACAACTATTTGCCTTTCACAGCCATAACATCTGAATATCGGCTATCAAAGGGGGACTATGGGACTAATGGTGCAGTCTGAAAGCTATAGAAAACATGCCATGATCAGCATGGAATATGTATCTGTGCTCTAATGTCAGTATCCATGTGTTTTACATGTTCCCATAACACGAGCTACCATCTTTCCCATCATGCATTTAGTTTTCATAGATCATTTATAAAAGTTATGATATTGGTTGACAGCATTCCTGCAATTTTCGATAAAAATGAGTCAAATATTCGTATCTCAAATTTTTAATAGAATCCATTCCATGGTGCACTGTAACAGACATGCGCAATGGCATTTGAAAGTCCCCTATACTCGCCATATCAAAGCCACTCTGATATTTGATATACTACTTTGTTCACCACTCTCAACCTCAGAAGGTTTGTTTCACCTGGATTGATACAGTCAAGTGTATGGGTTATGGACAAATCTATTTGTTATGACATAGCAATGATATGATGCATAATGTATTCTGATATCTGTTAACCCTATGAGGGCGAGTTCTACAGTGTCAACTACAGTGTGTAAGGCATGAGTGAATAAACATAGCTAAAAACACTGCTAAGTGCTTATAACATCCAATAGGGGATTTGCATTGCCGCCATTTTGAATCTTGATTCGCAAGGAATTATGGGACTAATGGTACAGGATGAAATATATAGAAAACATGTCATCTTCAGCATGGACTATTATTTATCAATGTTCTAATGTCAATATCCATGTATACTATACATGTTTCCTTGACACAAGTCCCCATCTTTCCCATCATGCATTTGGTTTTGATAGACCATTCATACAAGCTGTGATATTGGTGAAATTATTCTAGGAATTTTCGATAAAAATATTGCCAAATATTTTTATGTCAGATTTCATCAGAATCCATCCCAGGATGCACTGTAACAGACATGCACAGTGGCACATGCAAATCTCCTATTAGTGATCCACTTCAGGCATTTAGCCAGAGACCTCTATTCCTCGTTCATCAGCACATATACCATTGCAGTATTGACACAAGGCATACTAGCCCCACACAGAGATACTGTATACCACAGCCTGGGTCAACATGTACTGTTTGTACTACCACGATTAGAGTCCACGTGCTCGTAAATTCCTCAACTCCCATCCACACAGCTGCCTGAATATATAATTACAGGCATGTAGATTATAGGCAGTGGTATCAGGCCATGCACTGAGTGTTATATATATATCATATACGCATTACTCTGAGAACAACGTCATAGAGTGAGTTATGTAAAGTGCGTATTTCACTAGTGAGTTACGTGTGGAAGTCACGGCAACCAATGTGTTTTTACCAAGTTTAAGGAAGCAGGGAATAGGTTTGATTACGTGGTCTCAGGTCATTCTCCAAACAATAGAAGAATATTGGCCTGGCCCAATGGCGAAGATGTACAATCCGTCTTCATCTCTCAAATGATCTAAACAAAACTCAACATAACCGAACATTCCAGGTCTACCTATACTTATATATAATTATATAAAGTGTCTATCTATCTGTATTATATTTATCTAGCTATCTGAATGTGTATATTTGTTTTCTGTCTACCTGACCTATATAAGTAAGCCTTGATATGATATTTGAAACTGTTATGTCATGGACCAGTAGTACTGCATAGAGAGGGGTGGAGCCACCAGATATCTCAGCCAATAAGGATTGGGAGGCGTCCATGGAAATAAAGCATCAGTGGACACTGAAACTTAGTACTAATTCGTGATGTGTTACAGGAAAATGATTCACAAGTCGCAAAAATCTGATTCTGAGATCTTATGATACGGTATTCCAATGGTGGTGAACATTAGGCTATTTAAGTACTTAAGTAGGCTACTTCTGTATTTATTCATGCAAACCAAATAATTAGCAATATGTCTTGATGTTCACGCACTATAGTAAAGTAGTTAGATATACTATACTGAAGTACTTTGATACATTCCTTATATATGCATCGACATACATGATACAGTCTTGGAATTTGACATATATGTAGCCATGCTACTAACAGCGATACACACCAAATAAAATAAAATCAAAGTACATCAGAGGAGCAATAATTATTGGCAAAACATAGTATTCCATTCACCCCTGATATCAGATTCTAAGCTTCATTGCAACTCAGCTCTGGCTTAATAACGCTTGGTTAAATATTGACTGTGGGCACTTGGCCGTGAGAACATGATACAGAGTCAACGCACTGTTTACAAAATAGCAAAGTGTACAGTTTCAAAACACAATACTTGGTATGACAATCAATTAGCATGGCTCTTGTTTGATAGGCACATTGGGATCGATGTGAGTGTTAGTTCAGCAGCATATAGAAATCAATGAGAATTAAGGACTGATGTTGGTGCATTGAACTGGTGCTATTCTATCATTGGCGTGTCTATGTGACATGTTTGTGATGTGTGATTGATATAAGATCATATTTGAAAAGCGTTATTAAGCCAGAGTACTGTTTACTTGGTTGGTGAAGGTGAATTTTACATTTTCTGACAATACCCTCGGGCTCAATTAAACAGCCTGATAAAACATTATACAACAATATAATATTATATAATATAATATAACAATATAAGTATTTTCATTTATGTAAAAAGTACAGGAAATGGTCAGAAGCTTCTACATTGCAGTTATAATCAGTTACAGATAAAATGGATGGCTAATTTGATGATTAATAGTATTTACAGCAGATACCTTTAATACAGTTCTGACTGGTAAAATCAAGCCCCAGATTCCCTAAATTCATCAACTGTAGCACGCACAAAAGACACAAGAGACAGTTCAGTTGTACAAGTGAATACAGGACATTGTCAGAATTTCGTTATATATATCAATCTTGAACAATCAGGATTTACATACCTCTAGAAGATGGAATTAACATATCAAATTGTGAATATATGTATTGGAGACGTCAACTAAAATATTGAAGTTGCCAATTTGAATTAATTATAGTTTCAGTTTCAGCTAATTAAACATCAATATTTAAAAGTGGATCAAAAGATGAGTGGTAGGAATTTATAAAACATTGTCTGGAATCCATCCTGGTCTTTTAAATTTGGTCTTCATTAGGTATATTGGTCCATACCATTGGCATTGTGTATAAATAAGACTTTTTGAACATCTCTTTTTCCGGATGAGGAACAGTTAATTGTTTTGCTCCCTTTAAACTCCTTAAACCTATTCTTTTATCATCAACATTCTCCTCAACTCTCAACCGGAGGAAGGCTCTGTCCAGGAGGAGATTATTCCTCCTGGATAAAAGAAAAGGTAAATTTAGTCGGGAATGGATTTCTTTAGTACTAGTAATTTTAGGGAGGCCTAAAATAATTTTGAAAGCTGAATTTTGGAGAGTTTGAATCAAGAGGAGGTTAAGGGAAGCCGAATTATAAAATATATCACCATAGTCAAATTGTGATGAAATCATTGTTTTGTATGACAAAAGTAATGTCTTTTCATCACAAATACCATGTAGTTTGGACAGAGCTCTAACCTTCCCTCTAAATTTTTTTTCCTATCAAGGATACAATTCAAATTCAATTGAGAGTCAAGGTCGACCCCAAGATATTTATAAGAACATGTTAACTTAACAACCTGATCATCAATAGAATAAACATTTGAAATTGTTGACGCAGGTTTAGAGTTAATTACCATTGATTTACATTTGTTTTATGTTGAGTGATATCTTATTATTTTGGCTACACTTTATAATTTCGTCAAGAACTTTTTTGACATACTCAGTATTAAAATCTCAGTATTAGATTTTAAGTGACATTCCGTGTATAATGGTATAATAATAGGAGTTCATCAGGAGATAATCATGATTTAGCTGAAGACTCGCTGGAGCTGAACTAAAGAGCCTGGTAAAACATCATTCAATAGATGGTAGTATACTACCCCAGGAGTTGGAAGGCCCGCTGTATTATCTGATTCACTGACCCTGAATAGACCTCTACATGCTCGTCAATGTGGCTTTAATTGTCTTTCTTTATTCATCTCTGCCAACATAATTATAAATAATCTCCCCAAACACCCACAGACCTTACTTAGAACTTAAAGAGATACTAAGGACCAAAATAAATTCAATTTAAAACGTCTCATCGATCAAGCTTTACTAAGCCATATTACAGGACCAGGCATAAAACTCTGTCCCTGTCACATCTATATTGAACACGTGACATAGACCAAAGCCCTGCTAAGCTCTGGTCCAACCTGCAGAAAGGATTTTAATGGTTATTTATGGATAACTGGTGTCACATTGGCCTAGCAGTAACTGACAGTGAAGATCTGTAATGTTCCTTGTGTAATGGTTACATGTACTGCTAAGATAAATCTTACAGAAACTAGCATCAGTTTTTCTTAAACTTTGGCAATCCTTGAAATGTAAGTATTCTTCATTTGCCATCGAAAATACAAATATAAAAGAGTCAAATGTTACAAATATGATTTGTCACAGGGAAATGATGATGTCCTAATGTTTACTATCATTAGAATCATCTTGATCTCATCTTTTCGAATATGATGATATTTCAAAATCAATTTCTGGGCGACCTGTGACTCATTTTCCTATAGCACATCACATATAGGGAAGTCCTACCATTGGAATACAATTGAGCATTGTTTGGATTACAAAGCCCCTCCCTAAAGTTCCTTACCATATGCTTGGGAAACGTAGATAACAAAAGAACATTATTATTACAAGATACTCAGGGTGATTATATGCAGAACTAGTCCAACTTCTCCCTATATCAGTACTTATCTAAAAGTCATATGTAGTGACTTTGGAATTACATTCAGATGGAATATGAATTGTGATGTTACAAGTTAAATGTCAAATCTAGGAGATTTCAGTAGATTGCGTCTATGCTCAAATTAAGCAGTTGAAATAATTGCTTGCCCATTCAAGGACAGAGAAAATAGGCTTTTAAGTCGATAAAAGTGAGACTGTTTCATATCAGTTAAGTTTATATCTGCTTCCATGTTATCAGGAAAGTCATAAATGCTGTCCCGGTCACATTTATATAAACTAATGGACTCAGGGTAAAGCTTCTGCACAATCTAAAGCAAGAACTTTAATTTGTTTTATTTTGTTTTATTCAGATTTATTGACAGCTCTTGGACGCTGCTCCTCTTTTCAGGCTGTTGATATAAGAAGCTGATTCTTTAATCGTAATGTATGGAAAACTAATCCTACTGTAGACTGTGAAGTTAACATTTAATTATTTTGGGGACATCGATAGCCATGTGAGCTGGGAGTGGTACACTTTTTATGCCACAGCTTAATAGTTATACCTCGACCAAATAGCAGGCGCTGCCTGAGTTGTTATCTTTGTTATCTGTGGGAGAGGGGAAGGGTAGGTGAGTTGAGGGACATGATTAAGGGGAGGCGGGAAGGAGATGACCAGGTTAAAATCGACTGACAATATCACTCAGGCATTGGACAAGAATAATTATTTAAGACTTCTGTCTCTCATTCACTATTTTATCTGTTTGTATCTGGACCCCTGATTAGATCCCATCTGTATAAGCACCCCCCAGTGGTCGACCTGCTTAATCCAGTCAGGAATGGTTATGCTGTCGATTGTTTTATCTATATGTAGGCCTATAAATACGCTCAAATAAAGATATCAAACCTCTTTTGCTCTGGACCGAAATTCCATATACTTGTTGCGTTGCCCTTTTCTCTCCCAGCTGGGGAAAATACATTATTTCTCCGAATTCCTTCACTGCATTTGCCTGGAAGTTACTGATATCGATGATCTGTAACAATAGCAGTCTTGTTGCCATACCTGAGTCACATTTATAATTTTGATGTAACCATAATGGAAGTTAAAATATTAGATTTCTTTTATCAGAAAATCAAAACCACCCCTTGGGTTGGATATCTGGGACTTTTATCACCATCAATACTTTTCTTCACAAAGGCGTTTACAAGGAAGATAAAAAAAGAACATGAGACTCTGCATTGCAGTTCTTCAGGAGGATGGGTTGGATTAACAAAGAAGTTGAAGCAGTACCAGTAAAGTAAGCTGGCCACTAAACTAGCCATGGAAGAAGTGTATCTGCACCGTAGAATCCTGCTACCTCTTCGTAAAATAGACACATAAATGACTTTAATCGTTTTAGATGTAAATTGAAAATGATGAACTTAATGAACTGTACAGTCCTGAACTATAAACTTTAATGAATGCCTTCCATCAAATAAAGTAACAACTGCAAGCAAACTAAATAATCATGAATTTGTCATCATAAATCCACAATCTACTGAGCAATGGTTTTGCAAACTGTATAACAACAATCACCTTAATCCATAGAACAGACCGTTTACGACATCTAACATCGCAAATATATTCCATCTCAAAAAGACAAACAGGCCATTATCCTCCATCATCCGACTACACAATCTTAACAAATGTTCAGAGACACAGTATAAAGTGACACTTGAGAATAAACAAGAAAGAAAGCCATCTCATCTACACAGCCATATTCTCTGGCGGACATAAAAGTTTGTGTGAATCCCATTAATATAGAGCAATGAAGACTAAGACCCCATCTCCTTGGTTGAGCCAAGTAAACCTGGAGCAGAGGCTTTAATGCTTATTTATGGCTACAAATTACTATAAAGTAGCGGGAGGAAATGGTAGGAAGGGGTGCATCTGCTATTGTAGGAAACATAGGTGTGAGGCGGTGGAGGAAGGAGGTGGAGGTGGGAGGGGGGGGGGAGGGGGAGGCGGAGGCGGAGGAATGAGGTGGAGGTGGGATGGGGAACGTAGTGGGGGAGGGGGAATGTGTGTGTGTGTGGGGGGGGGGGGAGGTGGAGGAAGGTGGAGGGGAGGCAAAGTGGAGGGCGGGGGGGGGGGGGGGGTCGGGGCAGCAGAAAATACATACATAATTTATTAAATTGGGCTGAAAATATAAATACTCAGTATATTTTGTATTGTATTTGTATTTTTTAGTTACGTTGAACTGTGATTAGAACTGCATTGTCAGCTTAAATCCTATTTGAGAGGATTGTGGAGACGAGAATCTTCTGCTACCCTGACACAGATAATATCGAAGCTGGCATTATGCTAATCAAATTTATCGCTGACCTGTCGGTAATCAACTGACTTTCTCAGGAAATAATAAAAAGGTTTTGGTAAGTCTATGGTGATTTCTAAATTCTTAACCGAATGTATGCTTCCCACAATACAAATTTCGATAAAATCATGATCTCTGTGCTCTGTGTTCTACGGCAGCTCACTTTCCCATGAGTTCCCCTACCTACTACTCCCACTTTTATGATTGGGGGAAACTACATTTATTACACCACTGTGCAGTAGTTGCCTATACCTTCACCATTGTATGCACTGCTCAGTGAGGGTGGAGAATGAATATCAAGCGTCTCTCTCTTTTCAACTCTTCCTCCGTCTTCATTCTGGCCTTATTTTTTCTCTCCACCTCTTCCTCATACTTTCTTTTCTTGGTTTAATTTGGAAAGCATTTTTATTTAAAGTCAAATGAAGGGTACATCTATGTAGAAAATTGTTCATGTTTTCGTCTGTATTCTTTCTGTCTGTATTCTTTCTCTCTACCTCTGTCTCTCTTTCCCTCTCTCCTTCTGTCTTTTCTCTCTTTGTCTCTTTCCCCCTTCTTTCCCTCTCCCTCTCTCTTTCCCCTCACCCCCTTCTCTCTCTTCTTCTCTCTCCCTCTCTCTTTCTCTCTCACCTCCCTGTGTCACCCCATCTCTTTCTTAATACTCTACTCTCTTGTGTAACCATGGATACGTTAATTAGACACTTTGGCCAGGCAACATGAGCCAGTGGTTGTGTGTGACAAAAGGTCAGCCTGCCAATGACAGTGTTAATGTGTGTACACTTTGCCTCGTGGATAGACTGAGTGCTTGTATCAGGCAATAGTAATGGCGTATCATCATACATTTACTCGGTATCCTGTCCTATTAATCTTTGCATTATGGCTACTGGGGCTTGTTGCATGGGAAATAGTCCTTGCTTGAAAAGTTCCTTGCTAAGCTATGCTTGCTCAGGTAGGAACTTCTGTCGGATTTGAAACCTTGCTAAACTATTTGTCCTTCCTTAGCTGGAAAATTATATTGATGAAATATTCTTGCAATTTTCGATATAAATGTTGCCAAATAGTCAGATTTGATCAGAATCCATCCCAGAATGCACTGTGTCATGCGCATTGGCACATGCAAGTCCTCTATTGCTTGGCTTCTCTCATAGAATCCTGGAGCCTCACTTAAAAATGTTCCTAAAATGTTTATCTTTGCTTAGCTAGGAAATTGATACTGTAGGAATTATTCTTAGACTTAGTTAGAGCTAAAGCCATTTAGACTAGTTGCCTAATAATGATGTTCATTTTAACCACAGATGTGTTATGGTTTTCCTGCTTATCCACAACTCTATGAACAGGTATGAGAGCTGCATGCTGCTTCATGATCACTGATTCAAATTCACAACAAGTGGCAAGTGTTTGAAACAGCAACTTTAGTAACTAACAGCATAAAGCTTCACCCTCAGTTAACATTGGTAAAACATATATTGTAATTTTTGTTCTGTTCTTGTCCAACTTTGTTTCATCTAAAAGTCATTTGAACAACATTTTTTAGGGTTTTGTCTGATTGCCGTTGCTACAGGACCCCATAGACATACACAATAACATCCTGGGGTCCCGCCAAGCTGCGCTGATTTCACTTATTACCGCTCACTGGCTGCCGATTTTGCTCAACTGATTCGACTTCAAATTCCTGTATAAACATATAACAGCAGCAGAATATTGAATAATCTACAGTTCCAAAGCTCTAATATTGGTAGATCTGTTAAGGTTGTATCTGTTGTCAATACATCGTTAACACTGTATGGGGAAGTATAAGGGCTATGCTTATGGTAACCCTAGCATTCAAACCTACAACCTACCTATATATTAACAAGTATATGAATAGCCAGGATTGTGAAATTAACCATTATTCATGAGAAGAAAGCTCAGAAAATATTATGCTGAAAGTAAAGGTATTCTCCACCCCCTCTAATCACTGCTCCTGCCTATTATTCTGTTTCCTTTACCCCCAACACTACATGAATTTCTCCCTTGCTCCTAATATAAACTGTAAGGTAAAGTACAAGCCACATATCCACTTGCAACGCAACCATTCAATTTCACAACCTGGCTATTCACTCGCAAGCGTGTGAAATGAGTGTGTTTGTGCATTGGGCATATTACTGAGGCAGTGTGGAGAATGGATTAGAGAGAATGAAGTAATGAATCATGAGAATATGAGGGGAGAGCGTGATGAATGAGAGAGAGGAGAGAGCACTGGGGAGATTACAGTGTGCCAAGAATTCAGTGCATGATGAATCATTAGAGACCACAGTTGTGCAATGGACAGAGTTTCTGTATTAACATTAAAGTTGCATTCTCAGCGAACATCGATCAAAAATTAAAAGATTTGTTACGTTATGTTCAATTTCCCCCATCCCATGTGAATGTCATTTGGCCTAATTTCGGACGATTTTAACATGTAGATTCTTTGCTGAGGGCTTTCATTAAAGCCCACATATGTGATGTGTTACAGTAAAATAAGCTTCAAAAAATAGATTTTGAGATATCATATTTGAAAAGATGACCTCAATGATAGTAAACATTAAGGAGAGTTTTTATATTTTATGTTTGATATATTTATGTTTGAAAACAAATTTGCAATATTTCTGGGTGGGCAATTACCAGGAAAGTAGCTAAATATACTCCATAGTATGACCTTAGAAACGCAAGGATATATCTAATACACTGTCTTTGAAATTGATACAGAAATCGATATACCACTTACAGCACTAAACAATTTTGCCACTTGTTTAATTTAATTGCTTGCATTACACATTTTGTCAATTCTGCCGAATAAGGTTGACAAACGGTAAATACTAGATGCATTTCATTGTATGTTGCAATAAGTTGTTTTACAAAATTTGTTTGATTCTGTTAAACTGTATTTTGAGAATAGTTTTTGTTTTAAATTTGGATTATGTGGGAGGATCGGTGAAGGCGTATTGTACAATTTTTGGGAAATTGACCCATTTGTAAAAAGCACTTCTACAAGAGCACAGGAAAGCACACTTATTGTAAACAACCACTCATATCAATCTCACTTAGTCTTAAGGAGACCTGTGCCTTGGGAGGGATGTTTCATCAGGCCTATTGTACATATATAAGAGATGTAAAACTTTACATTAGATGCCTTTATGCTACCAAGTGCTACTACCATTGTGCTAGCTAATAGTGCTTTAGTTTATGTCCTGTAGCCTATGGCTTTTCCTGGCAATAGATCTAGTGCACAAGTGTGTACTAAGTGCTTAGCGGGGGTGATCTTTGTGGTGGCTTGTTCTAAGCGAATGTCAGCTATATAAATGATGAATTGTGGTACATATGCTCGCCCCTAAAGGGTTGAAGGGGTGAAATTATGTTTAGAGGGGTGGGGCTCTAGCCAAGCTCTACACCCTCAAAACAATAAAAGAAAATACATAGGTTATGTTGGAGAGTTGTATAAAGGAAGGGCCTTAACTTTCTACAATGATACCTAGGAAGAACAAAAAAGCAACATGTATGCAATATAGTATGGATTGGTTTTATGACCATATTTTAAACTGAGTCTAGGTAGAATACTCACTAGCATTAGTTTACAGCATATTTTGATGATTCCTTATAGGGAGAACATACATGAATTGTATTGAAACTTTGAGACCACGTCAAAATAATTTTGAATTAATTTAATTAGTATTAACCTTCATCTGAAAGAAACATCATGGAAGTAGCAATGTCATATTTACACTTACTCATGTGCATCTTTCTCATGGACTCACTGGACGCTTCACCATTCTGCATTTAGAACAAACTCTTTGTTTAATCCTTAATCAAGTGTTGGTTTGTACTAGCAATTCTCCCAGATGAACCTGTTTTACTGTGACAATAAAAGCCTCATATTTCATGAGTTCAATGTCAAACTCATTTTCACCGTCTTTGAGTGAAACATCAAAACCCTCCATTACTCGTTTCATAACTGTCCAGCAGTTAAGATGAAAGGGTAATGTACAATCTTCAGCCTTGTATTTGTGTGCAGTTTGTTCAAAAACGCCTTTGTGATATGACATGTCTAAGCATTAGAGCAATGTAAAGGAACTTTCACAGTTTCTCCTCTAACAAGTCTTTCTTGGCACTTCTTCTTTCATTCACCAAGCCTATAACGATGCACCATGATAATGAAAGATGATTCAATGTAAAAAATAAACCCTTTGATACTGTCTATTCCAACATGAACATGCTGTTATCATCTACTTCGTTCTTTTCCAAATTTTCTCTCTAAAAGTGAATGCAATTACAGAATCACTTGCATGCTTTAATATGCAACTAGGTTCATAAATGTTGCTGTTGACAACATTATTTTCATTTCCAAGATCTACCGACCTACATACTAATGTATCACCTTATTTAGAAACTTTTACTTTTAGGATCCGATTCGATCCGCTAGGCTTGCCCGAGCCTTGCATTACTTTTGCTATGGCATATGCCAGCACTTATTTCTCCGGAATAAAGGTATTTTCAAAAACAACAAAACCAGTAGATCTATTTGTGTTTACATCTGTTCAGCCTCTTGGACGCGTCTTCAAAATTTAAACATAATATTGTTGGTGTAAGGTCGGGAATTGTTTTCTTTGCGTTGCATCATAACCTATGCTTCAAAATGTAAATTAATTAGATTATGTATATCAGGCATAAAATTAACCTTGAAAAGCATTTAATTCATTAAGCTTTTATTTACTCGCCATTCTTGTGAAATCATTATTGATTACAGGATTGATCTAATTGTATACCTTTTTCCGTCCCTACCCATGTATGCATTTAGAAATTTAGGATATTGAGACCCGATAAGTATGTAGGCCACCTTAACCTCCTTTTCTTTGTTACCTTGATTAAAACCTATACATCACTGCAGTGCACAAATGTACCACCTGCTCTCGGCCTATAACAAATATGAATTCTCCACCTCAAGAAATATTTCAAAGAGATAGCTATTTGCATACAAAGCTACCCATTTGTGGATATTTTGGCCTTTTGGCACTATGGATCTTTTTAAAATTTCTATCAGAGAAGGCAATTCCCCCCGTCCCCATTAGTCATATGGATGCGATAATCATGGGCTTTGCAGCTGCCTTGTATTTGGGTATGGGTGGATTTATAATAGCATTTCTCTCATGATGCATTCATTTCTTATTTCTATACTTTTCATACAGACAAATCGATCATTTTCAGACGGTGCATAACAAATTACAGTTTTCATTTTTTGGCTTTCATATTTTCATTCATGAGAATATGATGTAAAATGATAAATGCTCATAAAAGATACAGAATATCCCTGTGGGGGCTCCCCATCATAATATAACTTATGAATATCTCTATATATTATAAATAACTACTATATGTTGTCATGAAAAAGCTATATCCTCATCTAATTATGATCAGAGGAGATACTTCTTTTTAACCATTGAATCGAGGTATTTTTTCCTGAGCCACATTCAATGCAGTCTCCATATACTACTTACACTAGGTGTATGAGATGAGTACATATCTTCACTAAGTCAGTCTTTTAGAGAGTGAAGAAGAAGGGGAAAACACATTCCTACAGAGATCTTGGGAATCAAACACTTTGCAAAATATCGAATTTTCGAGTTATGACACATCACATATCAGTTTATATGGAATGGACTGTAAACAAAGCATAAGACCACATCCTAGAGTCCATCTGTACTACGACAAACAACATTATCCTTTCCTTTTATATGCAAACACTCGACCAAAAGCTTAAGTCCCACTGGCCTTTTGGCCCAACATTCCACCACAGAAATCTCTAAAAATGAACAAGTCCCTGGAACTTTCACACTAATAAACAAGATCAAATGCGCAACAACACCCTGAGGGCACTCTCAGTAGCACCGTAATCAATTCTCACCCCTTTTGTGACGTTTTTAACACTTTTTGTACAGATTTGTGTAGCTTTTCTCTTGAGATGGACACAGGGAAATATCAACTTGAGAGGAATGAGATTTGGGTGGACGTTTAGCATCTTTACTAAGGGAGATCTACTGGTTGTTAGGTCCACTTATTGCATTACCCTTGGCCGGCTCAAAACGGACCCGGCTCTGGCTATTAGATAAAGGTGAGATCTCAAGCCGAGGCATGCCATGACCGACATGCCAGTGGCGGTAACAGCTCGCCAGCCAGGAGTCGACCATGCCTTGGGATTTGATTATGAGTGGCATGCCGGCGGCGACTTGCACCCCCACCCCACCCAGTGGTGGGTGATAAGTTGAGTGGCGTGGGAGGGGGGCAGTCAGTATGGGGGTGGGGGGTGAAAGAGAGCAAAGTAGAGGACATTGGCGAGAAGGCTAGTTGCGATAGAGAGATAGGGAAATAGGAAGAAAGGGAAAGGAAAGAAGGCAGAGAGACGGAGAGGGAGAGAGAGAGGGGGGAGAGAGAAGGGGGAGTAAGAGAGAGGAGAGTAAGAGAGAGAAAGGAGGGGGGGCATCGTGAGGGAGGGAGGCGAGAAAGAAAATGTTTATGGGAAGGAGATAGGGATAGAGAGAGATAGAGGAGAGAGACACGGAGCAAGAGGGGAAGAGGCGAAATGGAGAGAGAAAGAGGTTGAGAGAGGGAGACACTGAGAGGGACAGAAAGAGGAGAGATAGGGAGGGAAATAGAAAGAGAGAGGGGGACAGTGAGAGGGACAGACATATAGAGGTAGATATGCATATATATATATATAGAGCAAGATATATGAAGGGCTTGAGCGGGATAGAGATAACGAGACAGAGAGAAATAGGGATGGGGAGGTACGGTGAGGTACTGGACAGCAATCTAAGGTGGAGGGGGTGGGAGATTAGGGGGAGATTAGGCAAACAAAAGTGTGTTTCCGATTTACCCGCCCCCCCCCCCCCTACCTAGAAAAACCTTTCCCTACCTAAAAACTATTTTGACCATATCTGATTTTTTAAAACCATAGCTTATTTTTCTTTATTTTTTGACAAAAAAAGCTAATAAAAGCAGGAAAATAGGTTTACCTAACCCGGAACCGTCAAAAAGCACATTTTCCATGTTTAGAACAACTATTGTTATAAAATAGACATTTTTTTAGTTCCTGGGAGGTGGTTTCCTAAGAAATTAAAAATTAAAAAAATAAAAGTTACCACCCCCTACCTAGTTTTCAGCCAGATAAATCGGAAACACACCTATTTGGCCTTAGGTAGTTCAAGGACATCGCATGAATCGATGAACAAGCAGAGGGCGTGAAAGAGAGCTAGAGAGGGACGGGGTCGGGGAGGTGGGAGTCGGGGTAGGGGTAGGGATAGACAGGCAGTAAGAGGGCAGTCAAGGCGGGAGGCACTTAGGAGGTTGAGTGACCATATGGTGCACTACTGTATGTATGTATGTATGTATGTATGTATGTATGTATGTATGTATGTATGTATGTATAATGCTTTATTGCCGGACTTTCAATAACATGAATCAATTTTTTTACACCGAAAAAGGGTGCCTCTCCTCTATGAAACCATAGGTCTTCCTGTGGACCCTACAGGTGTCAAAGTTACTGTTACTCTGTGTAGAATAATATCCATGAAAGGTGGGGGTGGGGGTTGGGTCTAAAGCACTGGGTCGACCCAGTGGCATGAGTAGCATGTTATGGGTTCGAATGTCCGAGTGGTCTAAAGCGCTGGGTCAGCTCACTGGTATGAGTAGCAAGTTACCTATTTTGCAAAAATAGTTTGTATTTTCATCCATTTGGTCATTGCAAGTGTAAGGTCTCCACAACAGGGAGCAATGAGTCTCAGCTCTCAGTCTCTAACATTGCTTTCTGCCTTTGACCTTCCAGGGGCCTGTTGCATGTGAAACCCTTACTTAAAGTGTTCCTTGCTAAGCTATTTGTCTTTGCCTGAGTAGGAAATTCCTACCATAGGTTATTGGTAGGAAAATTAGCATTGTCTGTATAGATAATTTCCTTCCCTAAAGGTTTCCTACCTGCTGTTTAGCAAGAAAAAGTAGCTAAGAAAGGAGACTATTAAATGAGGATTTATTATGCAACGGGTCCAAGCTCATTCCCATCTTTTGGCTAATTTGTCGTGTGTTACAGGAAAATGAGCCTTAAGTCCTAAAAAAAGAGATTTTGAGATACCGTCGTATCTAAATATAGGATTAGGTGGATTCAAACAATATTGCAACTCAGGATGTCTAATAATTAGTTCTACAACGTTTTACGTTTGAAAAAATAGTTAGCAATATCTCCGTGCAGGCAATGACTAGTAAAGTGGTGAAATATATATATACCCTTAGGATGTCCTTTGAAATGCATATATATATCTATCTACTACACTACACTAGACTACTAAATTTGGTAGACATATCCAGAGAACTAAGAGGGCCAATCAAAACAGAAATAAAGTTATTCCTACAAAGACATCTTGTCAATAAATCACTTTGAAAAATATCAATTTTCCGACTTACAACTCATTTTCCTGTTACCCATCACATCAGTGTTTCACAGGATAAAGCACATTCTGTAAAGCGGAAGGTTTATTCCAGATGTTTTGTTACGTGACAGCCTAGAGTCCGGTTTAGTCCAGAGTGCCCTCCACAATCACTTCCGGTGAATGATTTTGTTTTGATCATGCGCAGTGACCGTATGAAACGGTGTAAAATAGAGACATCAATCTCCATCGTGGATATATTCATCACCGTCCTCCCAGAGCCCATGGACTACCGTAGATTGCCTCACTCTCCTCTGTATTCACTGTTATTATAAAGGTTGGCTAGCCTAAACTTGAGCCAGCGGGGAGCTATGTATTTAAGTTGTGTATCCCATGTCCATATATGTGATGTGTTTCAGGGGAATGAGTCACAAGTTACAAAATGGATATTGTTCAACGTGATCTATTTATGGGATATTTTTGTTGGGATTTTCTCACTCTTGGGGTGCTTAGCGCTGCTAGTAGCTTAACTAGACGTAAACAATTTCAAGACAGTGTGATAAATATATCTATGCATTGCTAAGGTCACCAGATAGAGTATATATAGCCACTTTACTAATAATTTTCCACCGAAAGGACTGCAATTATTTTTCAAACTTACAATATAGAAATACTTATTATATTCTAATATTTACCACCATTACACTCTCCCGCCCGCCGTATCTGCGCGATACGGAGTGACAAGTTTTTTCGTCTTCATTGAGACGTTGTTTGTCTACAGAGCACCGCGAACGCTACTGGTGAACTGTGGTGACGAAATTGTGTGAACTTCTGAGACGAAAAGCGGTCATTTGGATCAAGGAGACGAAATTTGATACGCTCCGTATTTGTGCTGCGTTTTTCGTATTGATGTTATATAGTGTCCATGCAACGATCAAGAAAAAAGGTAGAAGATATAGTGCTATAATAAAGCTACCTTCAAAATTGCATCTGAATACTCATTATAATGCAGCCACAACAGGACCTGGCACCTGGCACTGCTTACTCACCTAGCATTCACACTTACTGTCGCACATCTGACACTCATATTCACTGTCTGACACCCAGTCAAAGAAACCCCTATACATTTATCAATGTATATTATTATTTATTAATGTATAACTATAACCGATAATATCGTATTAAAAATGGATTGTGTGATTGAGCACGAATTTGTTAAAAATTATAGATATGAATAAATACAGATGTTGTTGAATTGCAGTGAGCGTATGAGTAATTCTCCCAATCGGGCATCATTTGATTTTCCAGCCTAGGATCTCTACAACCTGTATTTGTGATGACCACACATGATTATAAACACTTTTTTCGAATTCCTTGGCAAAAATGAGGCTGTGGGAACTATACTTTCAAAGTTCTTATGCCAGAATCTCCGCCGCTATTGTAATAAATGTGCCTTTTTAGACTAGGAAATAAGTGATAATTATGGAATTTGAATATAATACACAGGCGCATTTAGAAAATATATTCTTTCTGCTGGAGAAAAATGGTTTCTACACATACACACATGTTCATTATTATGAAAAAAAACATAATATTCACAGTGCGTGAAAATGCACCACAAAACTACCCTCAAGCATCTAGGCTACTTTAAGCTACCCATTATACTATGATACCCCTCCCCGACATACAATACAAAATGTGATGTGATGGGTTATTATTCACAGCAGGTAAGTATTTAATATAAGTGGGCATCTCATGTTATGCCAGTAATTAACACAGCATACTAAGATAAAATGAATTATAAGAGACTATGAACTTACTGCAGCTGTGAAAAGCCAAATACCTGACACTTCACTCCCCTATAGCTGGCATTACACACTCACCTGTCGCTCATTACACCCACCTCTCCCTCCCTATAGTTTAGACACCCCTCTAAGCTAAACCAACCAGTATTCATTGTGCAGTTAAAGCACAGAGGGCGCTACAAGCAAGGCAGTCATTATTTTTAATTCTTCTAAATAAAAGTACTACCAATGTAATATTGTGACATTCATGCCGTATTGGAATTGACCATCGTGTATCTTGAATTGTTTTTGGTGATATTCTTCTATATTTTATCTGTGTAATTATTTGTGTGATATTGTAGAGGGCGTGTAATCAAAACACCCCTAATCATTTACATCTGTATATGTAGTGTACCCCCTGGGGGTCTGCCAACTCCACAACCCACAACCTACATTGCACAAGGGGAGAATGGACAATGTAGACAAAATGATGAATAATTTTTAAGGATACCAGTGATTGTTGTTAGCACTGGGTTTCCTTAGCGACTCTAACTGGATGATCATTTAATCTAAATGTTCATTAAATAGAAATAGAAATATTGGAAACTTTTTTTTCAATTATTCGACTGTTTACTATCATTGGAATCGGCTTGATCTCATCTATACAAATATACTGGTATCTCAAAATCTGCGCGAACCGCGAGTACGAAAAACGCTGCGCAAGTCGCAGGTATGAAAAAACGCTGCGCGAATAAGCTGTGACGAAAAAAATCGTATCAAAAGGTGGGTACAAGAAATTTGTATCCAATTTCGTATCGCGCATATACGGTGACGCGCACAGTGTAGAATCTTCTTCATCTCATCATTTCAAATATATGATGATCTCAAAAGTCCGCGGTCTGAGTCCGAGTCCGAGGTTGCAAAAATTGGTTTTGAGGTTCTCTTAAAGGAGAGGTCAAACGTGAATCAATAGGATATCTAATACGTACTTCTTTATTTTATTCATGTTTGAAAAAGAAATTCAGCAATATTTCTAGATGGCCAATCACTAGTGAAGTAAATAGATATCTATACTCCCTACAGGATCGCCTTAGAAACGCAAGGAAATAGTTCATGCAATGTCTTGAAAATTGGTACATGTATTTATACGACTCCAAGAGTTAGATACCCCACAAATGAGAAATTCCGACAAAGAGATCTTGTGAATAAAACACTTTGAAAAATATCAATTTTATTATGTATGACTCATTTCCCTGTGACACATCATATAGCAAGGTTACGTTACCATACTACTACAGAATACAGTCTGATACAGATTTTAGGTACAATGTGTCATTCATTATAGACCTTATTATACAAGCATTGCTCCGAATACAACGTATAGAAGTGATCTACATCTGTTTTGTGCTAGGATTACCGCTGAAATTCCCATTTATGACTCGATTCTTTTCTATTTTCATGCTTGAAAGCATATATAACAAATCTGTTAACTAAATCATTGGTTTCTATCAATTAGAATATTGCAACTTGTGCAATATTCATACTACAACTCGTGAGTTAACCTGCATTAATAGAATAGAAGCTAACTACAACCCAAGCTGCAAGAGTTGAACTAGAAACAACTGTATCAATGACAATGACTCGGCTGAATTGTTGGGATTCAATTGCATGGACAAAAAACTACTTTAGCTCTAGCATGAAATTGTTTTAATGGTAAAATGGCTTGAGTGCGGTTCTTGAAAGAATTTGTTCACTGTGCCTTCGGATTGAACCAAAATATCAAAAAGTCAGTCTATGGAACGCAAGATGTCACTTTCCCAACAGTTTTGTTATAGATCGCTATCTTTAAATGGGATAAATCACCTCAAGGATTTGTCATGACGATTTTGAATTTGAAATTTGAAATTAGTTTGAAATTATCTGAAGTATACAGTGAAATTCTTTAGCAGATATTTTGCAAGAAATCAACCTCTGATGGAAAATGGGCCTGCATTCAGTTAAATCTGTACTCTCAGCTTTTACCACACTGGTAATGTTATACCTCCTTGTATCATATATACATTAATATTCGTTATACCGACCACCAATGTAATAACTAATTAACATTGTAACCCTCTTAGGTCATGGGAATTCCACTCTTTCCACACTTCCTTAGGTGGGTAGGAATAAATGAAGCAATCTTTTTCCTACCTAAAGATGAAAGAATTCACACAAGAAAATCCTTTCCCTAGCTTATACAACAAGCCCCTGTATTTGTTGATACATCTAGTCTTTTGTAGAGTTGAAAGGTGGACAAACTATTGCACTACTTCGTGACTGCGATCTGTAAGGATCTAAGCAAGCCCTGATAGTGATAAATACAAGACGATGGAGACCTCAAGCTAAGCTATTCATCATAGCTTCTAATGTTGTATGCAGAACTAATAACATTGCGTTTACACAGATCCATCTCATTCAGCTTGTGGGCTGGAAACATTGAAGTTTCTCAGGTTGAGCTTAAATAATTTCAGTCAGTTAAAGTATAACATTATTTGTGTTATGTTACAGGAAAATGAGTCGCAAGTCAAAAGATTTGATTTTGAGATATCATTATAATATTATTAGAACAGATGAGATGATGCAGATTCGAATGATAGTTATCAGTATGACATCTAATAAATATTTTTATATTTTAAAAAAGTTTGCAATATTTCTGGGTGGACATTTACTACTAAAGTAGCTAAATACACAGATTTGCATGTCCGCCATCTTGAAAAAAAACATGTTCAACATGGAATATTGAACAAAGGTGTCATGTCAACAGTTGTGTCTTTTCCTAAGTATATATCATTAACAGAAGCTATGATATTGGTGAAAAGATACTTGCAATTTTTAAAGAAACGTTGCTAGATATTGGTATGTCAGATTTGAACTGAATCCATCCCAGCATGAACTATATTCGACATGTGTAGAGACACATGCAAATCCCCATTGGTCGATTGACCGACAATTCAAGACTATAAGTTGGAACATTTTTACATGTCTTGGTTCAGTCAGTTCCTTACATAGCATAATCACTAATAATAATTGTATTCTGTGGGTCTTTAATCATCCCAGACTACTAAATATCCAACAGTGGAAAGCCCCCAAGAGGTTGGTATGAGTAAACAATCTTTCAAATGGACATCACTATTCGTCTCACTCTATCTGTGTAGAAGTTTACTTTTTTTAATAGATGCTTGGAATTTTCGCTCTAATACCTTGAATAAAGAATGGGATCTGCCTTAAACCCTGGGGTAAACATCCCATCAATTACCTATTAAACTGACCAGACTGCTCAGCAACGATTACGATCTATAGGGTACTGCTTATAGCCAGATGCAGTAAAAGCGAGCTGACTTGGAAACCACCTGTGTCTATGGGTTGGGTCAACGAAAGAGTGGCAAATGATATTAGAAAATATTATAAATAGTGCCATAGATCTATGTGGTTGGCTGTCATTAAAGAAGGACAATATCTCAGCATTCATTCTTTTCCGATTGGTCTAGATGGATAATAGACAGATAGAAAGAAGGAAAGATGTCCCTTCTTCTCACCCTGCATATATGGGTCATTTTTTCTGAACGTGTACAATTCAGCCAAAAGTATGGAATTTCAAAAGGTTCTCCAGATCAATTTTAAACCTACATATCTCATTAGTCCAGGTTTAGAGCTTTCTGTCAATACCCATTATACACATTTCCTCCCACTGGTTCAGTTTTTATGATGAGTCAAAATTTGGTCTTCAGAAATTGGCAAACGCCCATCATCATAACTCATATAAGATGAAATGCACACTTCATTGTTAATTCTATTTGTAATTAAGGCCTAAAAGTACATTGCAGTAAACTAAACATGGCAATGAACCTACTGGAATGATTGTTTATAACCAAGATATATAACTTCATGATGATAATGAGCTGAGTGTACAGGCCCTATTTCCCCAAAATCCATTTTTTTCATTTTTCCCCATACTTTGGTTTAAAGTACTTGTAAAAATGTAAGTTGAGGGGCTTGGATGTTGATATTTCACCTATGTAATTACAGCTATATTATCTGACACTTCCTCAAGTTATATGACCTTAAACAAAGTTGTCTTTGAATTATTCCATCCCAATTATACTGTATTTCCCTGATGGGCGTTTGTTATAACAGCCAATAATAAATTATGAAATCAAAGTCTATTCTCAGCCCTATTCACGTATTAATGAACCTGAAATAGTTTAACATTGCTCTGTATACATTTAATAATGATAAACAAGACTTGACAAGTGCATTTCCATTGAATAATATACAAAAAATGCATACTTTATTTTTGGGGTATTAGCAATGACAACAAAGGACTTAAAGGCACCAAGAAATCCGACTTTTCTCTCCAAAACCTGTAAAAGAATAGTCTAACCTGCCATCACAAATGGCACATTTATAAAACATCAAACAAAGATTACATAACCTTCAAGCTGGCCTTACAAAAGACTTCTCATGATGGGCGTTAGGTTTTCAATGATGGGCGTTTGTGCATGTAGAGAGTGATCAAACATACTCTAAAGGACCATAATAAAAGCCATACATGGACAATTCTTTTAGGAAACATGCCCAACATGTTCTCCTACACTCCTGAAATGTTTATAACTCATCAGCAACTTATACATGTGTTGTCGACATTGTAGGTGGAATAATTGTTGTATTGATTAAATTTATTATTTTAAACATTTTTATCTTCCATTCATTGTTGAGGGCCCTCCAAGACTGGCAGGTGGCTACATTTCCTCTCCAGTAGTCTCTGGGGAACACAGCTGCACTTTTATCCTCTGTTGGTGGTGGTTTTCCAATCATGTTGATCTGAAAATGAGAGTAAAATATAATGATTAGTAAGGCCCCATAAATATGTAAAAAAATAATTCTTTTTAAATGCAACTTCTAATGCCATTTATTATCTAGTATAATGTCCTGCATTTATCATTTAAATTTGGTGGTTGTTGAAAGAACCCTTCATGAGTTTTTGAGGGTGAAGATTGCAATGGCAAACGC
Source organism: Sthenelais limicola (assembly GCA_942159475.1). Classification (NCBI taxonomy): domain Eukaryota; kingdom Metazoa; phylum Annelida; class Polychaeta; order Phyllodocida; family Sigalionidae; genus Sthenelais; species Sthenelais limicola. Next base: position 56,083,730 of record OW804096.1, read on the forward strand.
CCATCATGGAAAGGGTGCCCCTTGTACTAAAGTATAGTAATAGTTCCACCCTTAACCATTTATATATGATTAAACAGAAGTTTATAAGAGATAATATTGAAAGGAGGGCATTGAAAAATGAGTAGGGCTGTTGCTAGACCCACTCTAAATAATATGGTATATTCAGAAACGCCCATCATGAAAAACAATGCAAACACTGTACATTACAAAATCCACTGAATATGACCATGTAGAATATAAAGAATATGTTTAAATGATTGGATGCAATGAGATGCATACAGGGGCATGTTTCCATGTTATTAACCCAGACAATATGCCAGATTTACTGAGTTATTTTTCATTTTGATGATGGGCGTTTGTCATAGCAAATGTTAACCTCATTGTGTATCAGCCAGATTAGGATTTAGCCATTGATCAACCACAAGAAAGTATTTCTTTTATATCAATACAAGTCATACAACATTACAAACACTACAAAATCATAGTTACACTGATTATTAGCACCTGGAGAGACAGATCTGTACAGTAATAATTACCATGATGGGCGTTTTGCCTGATTTAGACCTAACATGTACAGTTCTGATCAGATGAGTAAAGCAATCTGGCTCTGTGCATTGACTAAAACTCTTTTAGCCATTGATTCTAAAGACAATTGACACAAAATATACAAAGCTTTTAAACTTTCTGACCATTTCAGTTGATTCTACAGTACATTAATAATTATCCCTCACATAATTATAGACCATGACTTTCAGTTTTTCATGCTATTTTTGACAAAATGAAATAAGATATGTGCTAGAAAAGTCTAGTACTTACCACAGTATGTTTCCAATTAAAGATGATTCCACAAGCAGGTAAATATATTCAGCTCTTAGCTCAGCAGTGTATTTCAATGATGGGCATTATTTTCATAGTGGGCGTTTGCTTTGGTGAAAATATTGCTGTAGAATCCTCCAAAATCACCTTGAAGTTAAGATTTTGTGTTTTCCCTTTGACTTTGGCATATCATTTATATGAATAATATCATTAGAGGAAGTTTGAAACACCTGCAATACCTGGATAACACACTTCTTATCATAGCTAGTCCAGCAAACGTCCATCAGCATAACTGGTATAAACTCAAGATGGTTTTGTGGATGTGTTGTTAATTCCTAGCAAATTTTGGTAGAGTTGTTTCTTTTCTTTTAGCCTCTTCATTAAAAGATGCTCAATATATTTAAGTACTTTCTAGTATTGGACATATTATGCTGATTTTTCTAGAATTGCAGGTATATATGATGATGGGCGTTTGTTTAAAAAGGGTTAAAATTTCTCATGGGCCCCAATAATTTACCATAGGGACCTGGGCCCTACCACCCCTTTTATAGAGTTGCAAACTAAAGTTATACATGGAAAGCCAAAAAAAAGTGAGATAAATGATCAAATACATTTTTATATACAAGTTTCAAACTTCTAAAATGGGGAGGAGAAACTGTAAATTGCAGGTTATTTTGATTCCGACCCTAGAAAAGAATGTGATGTCTTTGTTATAGTCATATAAAAGTATATATTTCTGGAAAGCTTAATTCCTCCTTGTTACGCTGAGATGCATTGCATTAATGTGAATGCAATATTGTGACTCTTATGAGCAGGAGAACAGACACAAGTCAGGAATTCTACATTTGTACACGTTCAGAAAAAATGACCCATATATATATACCGTATTACTGCAATTGTAAGGAGGGGTTCTGAATACAAGCCTGGTCTGAATAAAAGCTGGGGCTAATGGCTGTTGTAGTTAAAGCTGCATTTTCAACTATTACAAGAAAATTTATCTGACCAAACTTACTTATATGATGATTCATTGAGCTAATTTTATCAGTATTCTGCTGCTATCTCTAGGGCGGGGGCAGGGGGAAGGGCGGGGGAGGGGGAAGGGCGGGGGAGGGGGAAGGGGGGAGGGGGGAGGGGGAGGGCAGGTTGAGTGAGAATGGGAGGCAACAACAATACAACGGTTCAATTTGAGGTATGAATGTTAATACAGATACTAACTTACAGAGACAACTTGAAAGAGAAAGATGGTTGGAGAGGGAACAAGGAGAGTGGGAAGATGTGGGCCCCACTGTCCCACTAGCAAATCCCGTGCAAAGCATGGGCATTTGTTATATGTTAGTACGAGAATTTGGCCATGCAAAAACTGCTGCCGTTGAGTGATAATGAGTTAAGTCATCATAGGAAGCGAGCTTGGCAGGTCCCAAAATATAAATGTGGACTTTCATGAAGCCTTGTAGCAAAATGCAAAATGCTTCAAAAGTGTACTCAAATGAGTGTTAGATGGGTTGGAAAAGAACGGAGCCAAAAGTAAAAGATCTTTCGTTTTTTTTTCACTATGGCTAACTGAGAGTACAGCTTTAAATAGAAGCTTGGTATACATATAGGGAGATGATATGTTGTTTACAGAAGGTCAGAGAATACATAATAAGTCTCTTTTGTAGATATCCATCCCTAATCTACTGATCTTAATCCCATGCTAACATTTTCAATGAGATCCAAAAGGTTTTGAACAAATCTCTGTTTCAGGCTATATTGAAAATATATTTCACCATGTATCTAATATATATATAAAGATTTTTATTCCGTAATATTTGTTCATACATATAACAATTCAAGTTGTCGTACATATTTCATACAATAATATAGGGAATGGGCATTAATAATCCTCTACAAGAGGTCCTCCAGACCGCCCAAAATAAATAAATAAATTGTAAAGTCAAATCTAATAGAAGTTTGGAAGTAAAGATAAGCCTGGTCTGAGTAGGCGCTGGGGCTTGAATATATGCCTGGTCTGAATAGAAGCTGGGGTGTGAATAGAAGCCAGGGTGTGATGTAAGCCTGGTCTGAATAGGAGCTGGGGTATGAATAAAAGACAGGGTGTAATGTAAGCCTGGTCTGAATAGAAGCCAGGGCTGAATAGAAGCCAGGGTGTAATGTGAGCCTGGTCTGAATAGGAGCTTGGGTGTAAATAGAAGCCAGGGAGTGACTAGAAGCCAGGGTGTAATGTAAGCCTGGTCTGAATAGAAGCCAGGGTGTGAATGTAAGCCTGGTCTGAATAGGAGCCAGGGCTGAATAAAGCCAGGGTGTGAATGTAAGCCTGGTCTGAATAGGAGCTAGGGCTGAATAAAGCCAGGGTGTGAATGTAAGCCTGGACTGAAAAGAAGCCAGGGCTGAATAGAAGCTTGGGTGTGTATAGAAGGAAGGGTGAAATGTAAGCCTGGTCTGAATAAAAGCCAGGGTGTGAATCTAAGCCTGGTCTTAATAGATCGATGTCTGGGTTTGAATATAAGCCTGACTTGAATAAAAACCGGGCGTATTTCAGCAAGCACTTTGAAATAGAAGCCTGGGCTTGTGATCAGGGAAAACGGTAGTTCTAGCTGGTCCACTACCCATAGAGGCTATCCCAGCTGGTATCAGATTAATGAGTGGACCCCTCGGCCTATCTCTCTATGTTCTCTCCCCCACCCCTCAGCCCTTCCCTCTTCCTCCCTCTCCCCTACTGATGGTCTTTCAATTTAAGTGCCCCCTACATGGTATAGGGAGATGGACATCAAACACTGCACGCGTCCCTCCTGATGTATATTTCATTTATCCCCTGCCATACCATCATAGACCTATAGATGGACATCCTCAATGTGGGGCAATTATAAAGGTTTTGTTTGCTTTTTCCAATACATTTCTGATATTCTAAGTAGTTGGTAAAGGAGTGAATCTACATTTATTGTTATGCTATATTTTACCAGAGCTAGACCTAAGCAGAGGACCTTAGATTGTTCATTGTAAAGATTTTTAAGGTGTTGAAACTACATTTTACCATACCATCTGCAATAGTGAATTACTGTTTGGAATATCATAAATCATATAACGGATGTTCAAAGCTTTTTAGGTCTATTGTTGGGAGGAGGGAGAAGGCAGACAGGGGGTCAAATATAGGGGTCTTGTATGTCCCCATCGTGATTCCCATGGAATTATGGGACCTATGGTATAGTGTAGAATCTATAATTAACATGTCATCTTTCCTATGATGCAATTAGTTTTCATTTAGATGATTTTTAGAAGCTATGATTGGTGAAGTTTCAATTTTCGATAAAAATATTTGTAAATATTTGTATGTCAAACCGGAACTGAATATATCCCAGCATGCACTTTACAGACCAGAGCTGTACAGCGCAGACATATATGCAAATCCTCTATTGGATGGGAAACAAAATTGCTTGAGACACAGGATTAGCTCACAGTTTTCTGCATATATCTAATTATATTTTTCTCATTCACCCCGTACTGTAACAACTAAGTTAGTTTAATAATATAATATATGTCACATCGATTTCAATGTCTGGATTCTCGTTGCAATTCAAGAGTATTCGCTCATACAGTCTTGACTCAAAGCTGGGAGGGTCCCATCAAATTGAGGGAAAGCCTCCTGCTCCAAACGGCAAAATGCCATTATAATGCCATTATCCATTATGATAAGCCATTAGCGCAGTAAGCGTCCATTCACTGACATACCATTCTTATCTGATCTAAGAGGCTTTGAGCCTAGACTACATAAAGAATGAATCTATTTTGATTTTAACTCGACTCTTATCTCTAAAAGGGAAGACATTAATGACCTAATGAGGGAGGGAGGTCGATCAATGACCACATAAAACCAGAGTGAAGCACTCAAGGCTCGTCAGTAAAGCGACCATCCTATACACCCAGCCCACTGATGCCCGGGTCCCATGCACCAACAGCTGATAGCAGACCAAAGCACAAATAAAACTCTTTAATCTCAAGTTTCCAGATACTGTCCCCAAGACCGACCGAAGGGACATTTGTGGCAAACATGTTAGTTGAGGGGGTGGGTCAAATGGGCCTCTGTTTCTCTTTTTTTAGTGAATATTGTTTTCAAAATAAAACTATTTAGATATTTAAGTTACTTTTAAATATAATTATTTGGAAGGCAATAGGGGTGGAGTAGGGGAGTGAGGTGGGGGTGAAGGTAGGTTAAGCCATTTTCTTTGTTCTAATAATTATATTCTTAATAATTCTGGATGTTTGCCGACAACAGTCAGAAGTAATTCTGTCTTAAAGACCTGTTGGGCCATGTGTTTAGCATACTCTAAATCATATGTTGAATTCTAACCTTGAGTTATGCTATTCTTGTCAACAACCCAATACACAATAAGAACCACAAACACACATCAATAACACTATTTTATTCTTTTAACATTATAATTACATTGTTGAATGTTTGCTAAGGTCCTGATGTACTGTCCAGGACTTCGTAGGTGTTATAGTGCTTCTTTCACATAGGTTTTCGTCATTGATATTCCAAGAGGGTGAGATAGGGGAGGTAATTCGAGCCCCCTCCCCTACTGGTTCAGTTACAAGTACTTCAAAGAGAGAGCGAGAGAGACTTCGTTAGAAAGGGAGACAATGGAGAAAGAGATTACGAGAAGGAAAGAGAGGGAGAGAAAAAGAGGGAGGGAAAGTGAGGGAAGGAGATAGAGAAACCTAGAGAAGTAGAATGAGAGGGAGTGAAAAGGGGGAAGCGAGAGGATGGAGCGATGAATAGAGCGATGGGAAGAGAGCGAGAGAAAGTGGAAGGAGAGCGATGGAGAGGGAATGAAAAGAGAGAGAGAGGGAGAGAGAAACGGGGAGAGGAAGAACCCCAGAGACAGACAGACAGACACAAAAACAGACAGACAGAGAGGGAGACAGAGCTTGAACCTCCCCACCCCCTACCGATGCTACTACAAATTCCCCCACAGAGGGAGCGAGCTTAAAAGCCCCATTTAGCCAGGTTTAGGTTCCCGCGCTTGTGTGTGTTCTCTGCTAGAGAGCAGACGACATTTTTATGTCCTTCAGACGCTCATTGCCCTCCACGCATGCGCACTCAGACTGAACATATAAGATTTGCTGAGTCATTGGCCAGGCTCATGGCTGGAGGTCGAGAGGAGGAGGACGTGGTGCTTTGGGTGCAAATTTAGACAAATATTGGCAGTTGAAAGAGAGGGAAGCGATGGTACAGACTGTGTATAGAGTGAGGTGTAGAACTCCTGGATGTGTTCAATAGGGCATTTCATGTCCTATTGCGCATGTCCATTGCAATGCATGCTGAGATACAACCACTCTGAATCTGGCATATGAATATTTAGCAGCATTTTTTTATCAAAAGTAACAACAGTTCTGTTCCTTCGATAAATGATCTATGCATTCCAAATCCATGATGGGAAATATATATACATGTGTCAAGTATTTTAGATCAAACGATGAGTAAAGATTTGGGGGTTTGGAAGGCGCAGGGCCCTAAGTCCTGGTTTTAGACTAAGGAGCAATATTATTCATTAGTCACTGCAATGAACAATAACCTCCATTTTCGGCCTGTTGGGGCACTGTTTGCTTCGCTTCGGGATTATGTACCGACTACTGCACCATCAGCCCCTCAATGTCGGTCATAAATACTTGATGAGAGTGTACTGGGATCAAACCCTTTCTGCCCAAAAACCAACTGAGGATTAGGAATAGCCCACTTAGATAAAAATTGAAATAAAAAATAAAATAAAAAATAATATAAACTAGCTAATACGAACACCTCCATCGTAGTTAGATGTAATCCAAATGTAAAATAAAATTTAAATCTCCATATGTTTTGTTCTCGGTCTTAGTCCGACAAAAAGCAGTTTGATCAGAATATCTAAACATACAGCTATAGAGGCAGTGATGTTGGTTGCTGGGCCAATGTTCTATTGCATGATTTAACACAACATGTGGCCTGTAGCCAGCCATAACTGTGCCTACACTTAGTGTAGGACCAGGTACATCTATTTATAGGTAGGGTGGTTAATTCTGATCAATTATAGAAATACTTGCACCTTTTCAACATTATTGCTAAGTACAGCAAAGGCTGCCAAAAAACATCATTACCATGAAGTTGAGAATATAGTCTTAATCATTTAAAGTGAATTTCATCTGGGAACAGTTAATTGGTGTAAATGATTGAAATTAAATATATCTCAAGAATGTTACAAACAGAACTTATATATATATATATATGTTAATGTCTAAGGACAGTATGACATTGTGTTGACTGTGGTAAAGGGATGAGTATATGTGAGGTGTTTCAGGAAAATGAGTCACAAGTGGCAAAAATGGGTTTTTTAGATCTCGTCATATTTGAAAAGATGAGATCAAGCAGATTCTAATGATAGTAAACAAGTAGGATATCTAATAAGTATTTCTATATTTTATGTTGGAAGGCGCAGGTCCATAAAGAATGAATCCCATGAAAAGGATCAGACACATTATTAAGTATCCCATAGCTGTTCTGTGAAAATTAGAATCAATATGAATGGTAGATGTATGAGCTCCACAGATTGACTTCTGTGACCTGTTCATGTTTTGAGAATGATAAAGGGATTTCATTGGAACTGCCATCAAATTGAATTGGAAGAATTTAACATACCACTCTGGGGTACGGCACTCCAGCTGTATATGAATAAGATCATACATACCTGCAAAAGAATGAATACAAATTAATAATTTATAAAAAGTAGAAGGGATCATTTATTGTACAGATATTTGATACTTATATGGACAGATCGACGATCGACTCGTGTATAATCATATAACAGTAGCAGAATATTGATGGATTCCGTCCTATAGGTCATAATATGAGTAACTCTTGTATAAATATATAATAGCAGCAGAATATTGATGGATTCAGTCCTATAAGTCATAATATGAGTAACTTAACTCGTGTATAAACATATAACAGTAGCCAAATATTGATAAATTCAGTCCTATAAGTCATAATGTGAGTAACTCTTGTAAAAACATATAACAGCAGTAGAATATCGATAGATTCAGTCTTATAAGTCATAATACGGATGAATTTGGTCAGATTGTGTTTGTCCTTACAGCAGAACTTTAAGAGCGGATCATACTAAACAGGTCAGTATAGCATTAGCTCCTTCATCTCCCATCTCCTCACGTTAACCTAAGGACCTTTACCCTTTCCTGACCACGCTCCCGGGTGCTATATACCTGGGCCAGGTGTGTTAATCCGCCAATCACCCGCTCTAATCCTGACGTAATCCACACCACCTAGACCTTGCTGCCTGCCCGGTACTAGATTAATGCAGGAGATCCCTCGGTAAGCCCACTTAATCCCTCTCTATGTATAAATATGCTATACTCTCGTAGGGAGGAACCTTATGGTAAAAGGTCAGATCGTTAGAAAGTGTACAATTCGCCTTCACCAATTCTCACACATAATCCAAATTTAAACAGCATTTGGGGTTTAACATGACCGAACACATTGCTTAAAGGGAAGCCAAGCCATATATTATATTCGGATATGCATTCATTTTTCAGTTTACTTCATCTGAATTAACTAAATGTGGTGTGTTACAGGAAAGTGAGTCACAAGTTGCAACTTTGTTGTTGTCGTTGTTGGAATGTTCTTATTGTTGGGGGAGTTTAACGCTTTTAGTAGTATGAATTCATGTACCAAATCTGAAGGCAGTGTATTAAATATATTCTTGTGTTTCGGAGGTGATTCGATGGAGGAGATTTAGTTACTTCACTGGTAATTATCCGAACGCGAAATGTGGCAAACATTTTTTGAAACATAAATATATCAAACAAAATATAGAAATACTACTTAGATATCCTACTTAGAATCCTATCATTGGAATCCGCTTGATCTCATCTTTTCTGATATGATATCTCAAAATCCACTTTTTGCGACTTGTTACTCATTTTCCTGAAACCCATCACAAAGCAATTTGTCTAGTGCCAAATTTCTGACGATCCAACCCTTAAGAACTCCTAGACGACTTGACTGCACTTCTATACATTGTTCTCGGGGGCCTCTTGTAGTGGAAATACTTAAAATGTTGCCAAGCTATTCTTCCTTGCTTAGGTAGGACATTCCTACTGTATTAATAACAATTATTCGGTATATATAGTAGGTATTTTGATATAAAGAGAAGCAAATTGGAACTGATTATTGATCTGAAATTTTAAAAAAGTGTTTTAAAAAATGCTTTATTTGATATGCATGTATGTTTTAAAAGTTTATATTCTGCTTCTATTATGATTGAACTTATTTGAACTTCATGTTTATGTTCCAGGGCTAAGCCTCTCTATCCTACCACTCTTTCAAAATCCCCTAATTTATTGTCTCTGTTCTGCTGGCCAGGCCTATAGTCTCTGGAGGGCAGGGAGGTAGCACATGGAGGGGATGATCTAAGGGAGACAAATAGCCGTATCTAACACATATCTCCTGCACCACTGCCCTTAGTGCCACCCCATACAGTCCTCCCGAGTAATCCTTGTCATTCTCTCACTCCATATTCAAAAGCAGACCTCTGAAGTGGGATAAAAACAGTCTGTAAGATAGCCAGTGAAATATATTGCCTTTTCTCTATGTTCTTTACGTATTGGGAATTCCTGCTGATCATTCAATGAATAAATGCCCAGGCTGAGATCTTAGGTTAGGCAGCATGCTTGGAGGCCATTTTGAACTAAGAGGTCATGTCAAATTTATATTGCCAACTTTGCAAAATGGGCGAAATTGTCAAATCTATTGGCTGGCAACACCACTTGTCACCGTTGACAAGGTTAGGATCTTTTAGTAAACCTTTTTTAATCCTTCGTTACATATTCGAAAGCCAACTTCGTATAACCGAGATCAAAACATAGTATCCAGATCAAAAGCGTCTGCAAAATATTGCTCTTTTTGCTATGTTATATATGTGGAGGATTTTCTCTGTCATCGGTCTGTGAATATGCCTATGATGGGGTATTTAGTGAGAGGATATGGTTGGAAGCCATTTTGAATTCAGAAGCCATTTTGAATTCAGGAGCCATGTCGAAGTTATGGTACTTTGGAAATATTTGCAAACTTGACTGGATCAGAACGATAGCGAGTTTTTTTCCATGTTCCAAATCCAACTTCTCAACAGAGATAGAAACACTCAGGGAAATAGCCAGTGTAATATCCCCTGTTTACATTTATATTTCAGTCATCACTAAAATCCTTCACTGGAGCTCACTTTGTGTCCAGTCAATCCAACTTTAAGTTCATTTAACATTTTTATTGGCAGAATTTCACAAATGTGATACGTCTCATTTCCAATCAAGGTATATATATAAGTTCATGCAAATCAACAAGAAAGGAACATGGGACCCAAAATGTAAGTTTCATTTATGCACACCTTATTTTTGTGAAATACAGGAATCGCGGTACTCCAATGAATATGAATAATTTGTTGCATAATATATATATATAACAGCAGCTAATCTTTTTCTGTCAGGTTTTTCTGAAAACATCCTTTTTTCAGGGTCTTACATATTGATAAATTGGAACTAATGAGGGAGATGATACATTAGACGAAGATGACATAGGATATAAACTCGGAAATACAAAAAAAATAAAATGGGGAAACATCTATTGCAATTAGTTATGTATGTGCCCAGTTGGCAGGAATGCTAAATAACACCCTTGAAAAAAACCCAAAAAAACCCTTATTGATAACTTCAGCCCTATAGGTAAAACAATGCCTCCGTTCCATAACAATCTGCGAGTAGCTTTTTCGTGTTACTATTGAGGCCGCAGATTGTTATGCAATGGGGGCAATGAGTAAAATATGGTAAGATTTTGTTGCTATCGTAATAGCTCAGAATGCAACATTAGAGTTACTCATATTATGTCTTATATGACTGCATTCACTAATATTCTATGTTATACAAATATTTGAAGCTAAATTGTTCGAGTGAAAATGATAATAAGTGAACTGACTGCAGGAAATGATTTTGGCGGGGACCCAAAGTGTGGATTTTAATTTATGAAACCCTGCAGCATAAACAACCATACATAATCTTCCAATATACTGTTCAAATGCCTTTTAGAATGGGTTGGGAAAGAATGGAACACAAACTAAAAAAAATCTTTATTTATCTTAACTGAGATAGCAGCTTTAAGCCATTTCTCCCCATTTGCAAGAGGGTATTAATGCCCCACTCCAGTATGAATAACACATGGTGCAGAGGAAGGAAGAATAACAAATGATGCAAGTCATGTCTCAGTGTCATCGTTTGTAAGATACTAATTAGGACTTTATAATTAGTATCGCCTTCATTATCTAATTAACAGGAGCCCCATCCCTCACTGGGCTGTCGGCCTGCGCTCACAAACAATCTGTGAGCACAAGAAATCAGTATAGGGCTAGACATGGTTGTTATCAGCTAATTAGTCTGTGCCTTCCTGTTAGTGTAGCAGTATACTGCCGAGTATTGCTTTCATTATACTAAATAGAAAGATGGAGGTTTGCAATAGGGGACTTGCATGTCCTACATCTTGAATCTTGATTCGCATTGAATTATGGGAGTTGTATGTCAGTGGAAAACCTATAGAAGCATACAATGTGATACGTAGATAAAGAGGGCAACGTTGTTAACCAATCAAATTGCACTATTTTGGTCACGTGTGTCAAGGCAGCCCTGAACGGGCTTGTATAGTAACTGATCAAGTATGTAATAACTGCTTATATCAGTATCGATCAGAATAATTATTATGTTTTGTGTAGACAAGAGATGATTATGATAATACTAATTATATGCGTGAGTTTGGCTGCAGAAAATGTATAATTTGCCATCACTAATTCTCTCAAATAACTCAAATGTAAGAAAGACAAAAATGATGTTCAGAATACAAAATACAAACCAGCACCTACTACCCCAAGGGTAGTATACTACTTCAGTGCTCTGGATTGCTACCCTTTCCCTCATGGTTCTCTCTTTGATAAATACGATCAGCTGCCACAGCCAGTATTATGGCATGGCATATGTAGTAAAGCTAGGTTTTATATGCGTTACACATCACCATAACCGTAGTTAGGCAGGCACGTTAGGGTGAGAGGGCATCATGTTTATGTTATCTTTCTGTAATCTTGTAATACCTTATGGGCATGCTTTGGTTTATGTCCTGTTATTTTTGACCGTATATGGATGGGTCATGGTAAAGTCATTCACCTAAAAATGGTGTGAAATATAGAGGACTGTTCTGTTCATGTGTCTCTTCTCTGACTCCCTGTTCCGCTCTCCCTCCCCTATCTTTCCCCTCTACCTCCTCTCCCTCTCTTTCTCCCCAATCGTTCCCTGTCCCTCAATTTCTCCCCCACTCTCCCTGTCTCTCCCTGTCTCTCCCCGTCTCTCCCCCTCTCTCTACCTCTCTCCCCCTCTCTCCCCCTCTTTCCCCCTCTTTCCCCCTCTTTCCCCGTCTTTCTACTCTCTTTCTCCCTCTTTCCATTTCCTCCATCTTACAATATCTCTCTTAAAAAACTCTTAGATATGTTTAGTACACAGATGAAATACGACCAAGAGGACGAAAGGCCTCCAAAACAAAAACATTCCTAAAAGAACATCTTGTGAATAAAACATTTTGAAAATGTCAAATTCGTTACTTACAATACATCACATCTCCCTGGGTAACCTCAGTAGGGTGAAACCGCCAGCGTACAATTTACTTTCACCAAACAATTCAAACAACCCAAGTTTAAGACAAACTATCCTAAAACTACAGTTCAACATAAACAAACATCTACTTTCAATCAATGTAACACAGAATATACTCAAATACAGCTAACATTTACCATTTTTCAGCCTTATTCAGCAGAATTAGGAAATGTATAAAGCGGGCATTTGAACATATCAAGGCGATCTGAACCAGTAGTAGGCTGGGTATAGGGCTGCGGTAGGAGGAGGAGGAGATAGAGAAAGATCATTGCTCTAATCCGGCCAGAGATGGTAGGTGATAAATCTACTTAATTGATCCATCATTGAAGGCCTCCCAGGCCTGGTCTCCATCAATAGGTGGCATCAATAGTGGCCGGCTTATTTATAAGCACCCCTTCCACCTGCTCTGCTTTGTCAAGCCTGCTCTCTAAGTCCTACCCATGTACATATATACCTCTTTGGCAAACACCTATCCAATACGGGTCCCATGCTTAAATTTGATGGACAGTTGGAAAACTGAAACAATTCTTACCTATTTTTACCTTCATTCTAACTGTTCTAATTCCAAGGCATTATGGATTGGCAGGCCCTATGCTGCATTCTCAGCTATTACAACAAAACAAATCTTACCAAATTTACTCATATTAGGAGTTATACGACTGCATTTAGCAATAAGTGTATACAATAATTTCAAGCGGTAACGGGCGACAGAAACGGGTCCTCTAAATACAAATGAGGACGTTTTAAAAACCCTGCGGCAAAAACAATCGTACAAAATCCTCCAAAATTTGATCCAATGACGTTTAGATGGGTTGGAAAAGAAAGGAACAAAAAGAAATGTTTAATTTTTTACCAACGTTAACTGAGAGTGCAACTTTAATAGCTGGGATTTCCCATTTTGATCTCTCAGCTAACGTCGGACCAAAGACTTTGTACCCTTTTTATTTTTTACCAAAATTCCTCATGATTTTATTCAGTTGTTTTTGCTAACTTTAGGGCTTCTAAAACGTCGTCCTTTGTATTTGGTGGTCCCACTCGAATACTTTCTTACGATGACTTCATTTATTATCGCTCACCGTCGGCCATTTGCGGATTTACCATCAAATTCTTGTATACACACATATAAAACAGCAGAATCCAGGCCAATACGTCATAATATGAGTGAATTTTGTAAGATTTGTCTTGTCATAATAGCTGGGAATGTAGCTTTAATCGAGATAATTTCCCCATTGATGTTTAGCAGGGGTTTCCCAGTTTGATCATATGGGTTAGATCGGCTAGAAATGTACAACTGTCTGCTCTACACATTTTGTAAATTCTGAAAAATTAGGCTGAAAATGGCGAAAATTATTGGCGTGTAATTTGAGTATTTTTTGTATAACATCGATTCAAAAGATCTGTTTGGCTTATTAAACAGTGTTTTCAGGATAGATTAGTCTTAAGTTTGGGTTATTTGGGATATATTGGTGAAAGTAAATAGTACATTTTCTGGCGACTTCGCCCAGAAGAGCATCAGATGAGCACTCACCCCTGCTCTGATCCACCACGATCCACCCCCTACCCCCACAACATCAATCCCTATAGCTATACCACCTACCCACCCTCCTCCAGGGCTGCCCAGACTGTACCTCTCTCTATAGGATCCATGGATGGGACGGGAGCAAGCCATAATTGACAGCGGGTCAACCACTGCCATCCATAAGGCTTTACGCCTTTATAAGCCCGACCAGATGCCTGCATCTATAGCGGTAGGGGGGGGGCGGTAGGGGGGGGGGGCGGCAGGAGGGGGAGGTAGGACGGGAGGGGGTAGGAGGGATGGTAAAACTGTAGCCTTCTTTATAGCCTAGGACTTCATTATTGTATCTGACTGTTTAGTTCAGCTCCTATAACTAGTCTTCCACTAACTCTTGGGGTAGTATACTACCATCTATTGTTGTGTCATGTTTTACTATGCTGTTTAGTTCAGCTCATATAACTGGTCTCTCCACTAGCTCCTGGGGTAGTATACTACCATCTATTGTTTTATGATGTTTTACCAGGCTGTTTAGTTCAGCTCCTATAGCTGATCGTTCACTAATTCCTGGGGTAGTATACTACGATCTATTGTTATATAAAAGTATACAACATTCTTTTATTTGAGCTCTGGTTATCCACTCCTGGAGTAGTACACTAACATCTGTTTTATGATTCCTTTCTATCAGCTCCTATAGCTGGCCATGCAGTAACTCCTGGGGTAGTATACTAGCATCTATTGAGAGGAAACGTGTGTTATACCCTAGTCTTTGTGAATATTAGCAGGGGATCTCTAAGCGCCCAGTCAGACTTCATGTCATAACAAGCAACGAGTGAAGGGAAAATAGTGCATATAGCAGGGTTTGCATCCACAGCACTTTACCGCATGCTTGCATAGTAGTATAGGAGAAGTAGAGTAAGGGAGCAGGTCGAGCAGAAAGGAGCAGCTCTAGTAACTCTTAGTTTACAGATAACAGTATCTATTTGTATAGTAAACCCCTAAACTTCGGTATGTAGGCTCCCCAGCAGTCCGGTTACTTCACAGTGGTAAATGGAACCATAAGCCTTGCATAGCATCTGAAATAGTTTCTCTCTCCTTTGTGCATATGATTCATGGGCATTTCAACGCTCTGCCTCTGTCTCTCTCTGTGTCTGTCTGTCTGCCGGTCTGTCTTGCTCTCTCCCCCATCCCATCTCTCTATCTATCTTTTACGTTTTCTTTCCATCACTTTCTCGGGGAAGATTTAGAGAGATTAAGAGATTAAGAGAGGCACAGTGAGAGACAAAAAGACGGGGAGGGGCAGGGGTGCAGGGTAAGGCACACCCTATAGAAAGAGAGAGAGGTAGACAGAGAGAGCTAGAGGGAGGGAAAGAGAGTGAAAGGCAGAAAAAGAAGGGAGAGAGGGAAAGAGAGTGAGAGGCAGAAAGCGAGAGAGGGAGGGAGGGAGAGATGGCAGAGTGAGAGAGAGAAAGAGAGTGAGAGGCAGAAAGAAAGAGAGGAAAGGAGAGAAAGAGAGTGAGAGGCAGAAAGAGAGAGAGAGAGGGAGGGAGAGATGGCAGAGTGAGAGAGAGGGAAGGAAAGAGAGGCAGAAAGAGAGAGAGAGGGGAAGAAAGTGAGATGGAGAGAGACAGAGCGAGAGAGAAGGTGTACGATATCAGAGACAGCTCCTTATCACAGAAAATGACCCAAAACGGAGACTGACCCAGTAGAGAGAGAGGGAGAGTAGTAGTAGCTATAGGCTGAGGGCAGTGTGCGTGCCATGATCGCTAAATCACGGTAGGATATGGTTATAAAACGGAGCCAAGTGTTATGAACGACCACCTCCTCCTCCCTCCGCCTGTCCTCCCCCTCCTCCCGCCCACCTCTAGCCAAGCCCGGCGGGCAGATTTCATCACTTCCCGGCTCCTCTTCCTCTAACTATGTCCTCTGACCACGCACAGGGGGTATAACGGGCTGGGTTGCCAAATGGTATACAATAGGGGATTTGTTTAGCCGCCATTTTGAATCTCGATTCGCATGTTCAGCATGGCCTATTTATCACTGGTCTAATGTCAATAAATATGCGTTATGTAACAGTCCCCATCTTTCCCATCATGCATTTGATTTTCATGGATCATATATACAAGCTATGCTATTGGTGTAAACAGGAGGAAATGCAAATCCCCTATTGAATATAGCCTAAAGTTACTGCAAAATATGTGTACAAATAAAAACATGGCACACATTTAAATATGTTATAACCCTAATAGTCTTGAATTATGGGGATCATATGTTTCCTCTAAAACATACAGAAAAATGAAACTAAAAACTTAGTCACAAACATGATCCTATTGAAAGTATTAGATTCCTTGTATTGATCTTTCCTGTATTTCCTATAGGCCTCTATGGCTGCATGGTCTTTCACTAACTCATGGGATAGTACACTACCATAGATCTATTGTCGTATTATGTTTTACCCGGCTGTTTGGTTCAGTTCCTATATCAAGTCTTCCATTAACTCCTGGGGTAGTATACTACCATCTATTGGTGTATGTTTTACCAGGCTGTTTAGTTCAGCTCCTATAGCTCCTAGGGTAGTATACACTAGCATATATTGTTGTATGATGTTTTACCAGGCTGTTTAATTCAGCTTCATATAGCTGGCCTTCCCCCTACTCCTGGGGTAGTATATTGCTAACTATTGCTTCTATAGGCATCGGCATTCTTATCTGATCTGAGAGGCTTTGAGCCTAGCCTAGCAAAACATCTCTTATCAATTCCAATGGCTTACAGGACCATTCACAAGACTTGAGATCCTCATCCTCTGCTTCACTTTAAAAAAGACTAATGTATCTCCTTCACAAGACATGAGACAGAGACGCAGGGAGAAGACAGAGAAGATGAGACAGGGAAGACGAGCAATGCCAGGCCCGCAACCATTCTTTTATTAATGACGATCGCGTGATAAGGATTCCTTACCCTCATTATCGCTCATCAGTAACGTCACTTCCGGTAAATATCTGTCAGTTTTATCTTCCGCTAGGTCATATCTAGCGGCTGGTCTATTTATAGGACGTTTCTCCCTTGGCACTATATTGTATTTATGCTTGGTATAGTTCCTTATCGATCGGCACTCATCGGCAATTCTCGGTAATTATTTTTGTCCCATTCGGCGGCGCGCTTGACACGTTGGCCCACTCTCTAGTGTGGTTGTTATTCCAAGACTTTCTGTCTGCTTTGTCCCGCTTTCATGAAGGAAGTAATGAAGGCATGGGTAGTTAGTGCTTAGTGTTAGAAGCGGGTAACTGGGTTGTCTATAGTGCTAGTGACTGGAAAATAAGTCACAAGTCGCAAAAAATGGATTTTGAGACTCCATTATATTTGAAAAGATGTAATCAAGTGGATTCCAATGATAATAAAGAGTAGAGCGTCTTATAAGTATTTCTATATCTTAACTTTGATATTTTTATTTTTGAAAAAAATAAGTTTGTAATATTTCTTGGTGGACATTTACTAGCAACGTAGCTAATTATAGGTTATACGATGACCTTTGAATTGCATGGATATACTTAATACCCTTTTTTGAAATTTGATACATGAATTCATGCTATACATAGCGTTAGGCACACTACAGATGAAAACATTCCCACAAAGACATCTTGTGAATTAAGCACTTTGAGAAATTGCAATTTTGCGACTTGTGACTTATTTCCCTGGAACACATCACGACTATAGTCTCTCGGTGTATAATTTTGACCTGTGTTACGATATCAATAGGTAAATCTGAGGACGTTTGGTGTAAATCACTGACTTTTTTATCACTCTTAATGCTCTGCTATTAAATTGAAGTGTCACATTATATTTTCAACTATGCTACTGTTCTATACATTTTGTTACTCTTAAGTTATGGTTATGGCGGGAAGACCTGCAATGCAAATGCCCTCGGTCAATTCCTGAAATTGTTTCTGAAGGAATACAAATAATTATATGCATGTATAAGTCGTGCATGCCAATAAGTCGCACAATTGAAATCTAAAATGAAAGACAGAAATACTAAATAAAATTCCCTAAATGTATGAAATATCAGTTGAATCTACTCAATCTTTCTACTTTTCTCGTATATTTATTGAATAAGGAAGCTTTTATCATAAGATATAAGACAGAAAAGGGAAATCATAAACAAGTGCAAAAACATGTTTATGTTGATGCTGAAATGTTTATAATTAATTTTGAGGTAAAAAATAAGACCTGTCACCGATGTAACTCAAAAGCAAAATAAAGATCTTTCAATTCAATTCCATTCAACTCCTCTACTGGGTTTCAAAACTTTATAAGGAATTCACTTTAGATTTTCTACTGAGTGTTCTTCAATTCCAAGCTCATTGCCTAATGGAAGATATTGTGAATTATTTGTATTTTAACATCGATAAATGGTTCTACACTGCACCCGCTCATTAAACCTAATTGCTCTATCAACCGCTCTACCAATTACTCTATTCCAAATGTTCTCTAATTTCACGCCACCCCACTCAGTATTCCATTGTTCTGTGATTACACCTCCGAGCTATGACAGAATTAAATGTTGAAATGTATAATGCATTATTAGAAGATGGGTCTCAGGTAACTGACTGATGCAAAGCAAAGATGGAAAGAGGAGGAGGGATTCACGATTAGAAATGTCTAAAAGGGGGTGGTTGAGTCAGGAGAACGGAGGGGTGTTGTTCTGGGTTGGCATTTTCAATGATAGGGGCCCGTTGCATAACGGATTGTTACTTAAGATTTTTCTTCCGTTGATACTTTTCCTTGCTAAGGATGTGGTAAAACCTTTCTTCAGTAGAACATTCCTAAGAAAGCAAGGAAAATCACATAGCCAGAACATTTACTTAAGAATTGTGTATGCAACAAGGCCCATAGACTTCTTTGGGTTGACATAAATTCATTTTGTAATTTTAGAACCATAATTATAAACTTTTCGATATTTTTAAAGTAATATGAGAAGTATGCCACCTTTCTTGACTTCTCACCACCAGGATATATTCGAAACATTATAACAATATATAATTGTGAAACTCAATTAAAGATTAGAGTGTGTTACAGAGAAATAAATCACTAGTCGCAAAACATGGATTTTGAGATATCATCATATTTAAAAAGATGAGATCAAGCCATTACAATGATAGTAAACAGTAGGACATCTAATAAGTATTTCTATATTTTCTATATTTTAACTTTGATTTTGCAATATTTCTGGGGGACATTTACTAGTAAAGTAGCTAAATTTACTCTATAAGATGACCTTTAAAATGCATGGATATATTTAATACACTGTCCTGAAAATTGGTACATATATTTATATGACTTAATGCGCTAGACTCCTCAAAATTGGGAACATTCCAACCAAGATATCTTGTGAATAAAACAAATTGAAAAATATCAATTTTGCGACTTGTGACTCATTTTCCTGAAAGACATAATGTAAATAGATGTAGATGAATTTCTGCATTTAACCCCCCTCCCTTTGACGCCCCCCCCATACACACTCCCTCCTTTCCCATTCCCTCCACTGCACAGGAGGCTGGCGGAGGAGGAGGAGGAGTTAGGTTGCCAATAATAAATAAACTCCTCCCTTCCTTAGCAGTCTAATGGCGGGGAATGAAATTACATTAACAGCTCGAGTTTTATGTCTTTAAAGCTACTCTATTGAAATTTATTTCTCCCGGTCAGGTTTCAGCGCTATGGATTTGATATGGATCCTGTACTCAAAGTGGTAGCTATGGGGAACTGGGTTGTAGGAGGATCTTAATGGCAATTGAGGAAAGCAATCTAATTGGACAATTAAAACATATTGGTTAAATGAGCGTCATAATTTGTTGTATTAAATACGTGTGCGGTGTATTTTTTAATGAGCATAATTGTTAATAAAGTAAGACAATTTGGGGAATTTATTATCTCTCGATTGTATGGGTCCTGGTTTTAGTACAGGCCTATAATTTTGAACTTAAATTTGAATTTTAAATTGATCTAAAAACAGACGTGTGAATCTGCTTCTCCTACTCCTCCATTAATTCTCCCTCTGCTTTTCCCCTTTTCCCTTCCAACTGCTCCTTTCTCCTCTTCCTCTCCATGCCGTTCTCTTGTTCCTCCTCCTCCTCATTTATCATCCTCTCCTCCTCCTCTTCCACCGGCTCCCCCCTCCGCCTATTACCCTATCCCTCTTGGCCTCACCTTCTTCCACCTCCCCCCACCTCCAATATTTCTCCTCTTTCTCCTTCTGCGCTTCCATCCCTTCCCTATGCTCCTCCTCCATCAGCTCCTCCCCTTCTACTCTTCTTCCTTCTCCTACACCTTCATTCCTCCTGCTTCTCCCCCTCCTGCTCCTCCTCCCCCTCCAGCTCATTTCCCTCCTCCCCCTGCTCCTCTCCCTGCTGCTCCCCCTCTCCTTCCTGCTCTTTCTGCCCCTCCTCCCCTCCCCTTTCTCCCCCTGCTCCTCTTCCTCCCCTCCCCTCATTCTGCTCTTCTCCCTCCTGCTCCTGCTCCTGCTCCTGCTCCTGCTCCTGCTCCTGCTCCTCCCCCTCCTCCTCCTCCCTCCTCCTCCTCCTCCTCTCCCTCCTGCTCCTGCTTCTCTAGCTCCTCCCCTCCTCCTCCTCCTCCCCTTCTCCTCCGTCTCCTGCCCCTCCTGCTTCCTCCTCCATCTCCATCTCTCCTAAAACCTTCGTCTACTTCCCTATACCCCCCCCCCCACCACGCCCCCACTCATCACCACTGATCACAAGTGACGATTGATAGATTGGAGCATTAACTCCAGCTATTGCCAGTGCAACCATTAGGACCAGTACTAACTGGGCCTATAGCTACCACTGGTGGCATGTCATGTGTAATACAGGCATTACATAATGCTTTGTTTGCCTCATGCCAATGGATGGGTGGGTTGGGGAGGGGGGCTAGATCAAGGGTTCGGAGAGCTAGAGGAGGGAGAGACGGGTTGGCGTTATGGGGGGGGGGGGGGGCTGAAGGGGAGAGGGCACTGAAGGGATGTGTCTAAAGAGCGGTGGGGGTTCTAAATTAAGCGAGAATCAAGTTCACTGATCTCAAATCTTTATTTCAATGTGTGGAGATACGGTTGTCATTATGTAAATGCCGAAACGAAAGCCGATGACAGCTTCTTTTTTTACACTTTTCTTGGCTGTCATACGAAACAAACAATCTCTAGCTGTATATTATTTGTATCATATAGTATGGGCAGAACAGACTGGGATTATTCGAAGGCATAGGCTCAAAGTTGAGAGAGTCCCTTCAAACCTCAGAGCCTCTCACCTCCTACCGCAAAGTGCCATTATAATTAAATTAAGACCGCAAAATTATCATTATAATCCCGTTAGAACGTATAGTCCTAGGTCATGAAATATATAAGCGAAGTAGGCGTCCAATCACTGACATACCATTCTTATCTGATCTGAGGGTTTTGACCTAGACTGAATAATAGAGTTGCATGTCTCACTGTGCATGCGTATTACAGTGCAAGCTGGGTTGGATTCAGTTCAAATCTGACAGTTCAAAGCTTGGTCCTCTGCCCTCAGAAATATGCAAAGCATATTTAAGCATTTTCAAAGCTTGCCTGGTCAACCCTCATAACCCCACTTTCTCCTGTATTGCTGCAAAGTAGGGGGATGGGAATGAAGTGGGTATTATGCACACAAACTGGCTGGCTGGTGTATGGGTAAAGTGCTTGATCAATTGTGTGTGAAGGCAGTGGGTGGGTGGGGATGAGGCAATGGGTGAATGCATGCTTACACATGTCCATATGAGTGCTATATGTGTGTCTGCACGTGCATGATATGGATGCAGTGTGTGGACGAGTACTGCTGTCACCACATGGCTATGGGAATATGTTTGTTTGTTTGTAACTTGATTGATATAACACTGACCATATCAAGGGCTGAATCTCCAGACAGTTGTAGGTTTTCAAACTGTCTTGAGGGATCTATGTAGACTAACATAATATATTTGTTCCAGGGGATAGGTAGATTTACAATTTGAATTGAATTGAATTGAAAAATACTTTATTTATCTGAAGTTATACAGGTATGAGATTCGAAAAATAGGTGACCAGGTTTCTGGATGATATCCAGATCTTCCAGCCGTCACCTCAAATAGAAAAGATGTCTTCACTAACAGAGAGACTGATTAATAAGCACAGATAATAACAGGGCATACAACAAGTTAAAGTAAAGAAACAAATTATAACGTTATAAAACAAGTTATAAAACAGATAACACCGAAACTGACTAATATCACCTCTCATGATACATAGCACCGTCAGTTAATTTTATACGTATAAAATATACTTATATTTGAGTATTCACAATTACCTCCATCTTCTTCTAATATTTTTAAACATCGATATTTTCAACATACATAATGTCGATGACAGTATATACATGCCCCTACCCCTTATTCACTTTGTCAAGTACGACAAAATTTACAATTTAACATGACTTCTATATTAATCAGAGCGTGTAAATTATGGAATAGGATGTCTTTTAAACATCTAGGAAAAACACTTAGAAGAATTTCTTTTTGGCAGAGATTTGCCCGACTGGTTGACACTTGTTAGTTTGTGCATCCATGACACTAGTTCCTATTATAAGATATTGAAGCCTTCAATTAAAACAAACCCATGAAGTTTCAATCTAAACTTTACAATATATTATGATTTATTTAAGAGATTTCGGATGTGGATTTCATTAGTTTATTCTAAGAGGAAATCTGAAGCTTCCAGCTTCACACCAGTACGGTTAGGGCGTCCGAATTGTCCCAAAAACTCGAAATTTCAAACAAAACATGTTCAAAACTCAGTTCAACATAACTGAATAGATCTCTTTAATTCATTACGCATATATATGCAAATTAGTATTCATCATTTCTCAGGCTTATTTAGCAGATGACAAACTCTATAGTGTTGCTGATGGTATATTGTCTGATGACGCCCTGGCCTCATCCTATAATCTGACTGCTACCCTTCCCTGGAACCTTCCTACACAACTCCAGAAGCCAGTTTTGACAAGGCATTTGCTACAACTCTCTCCATTTAATACTCATATAAACAAACCTCCCAATGCGAGCCACATCAGTTATACAATAACCAAAAACAACCTCCAGCATAACCTCCCCAAGGAGTGGAGTCTGTTAGGGGCCAATTTCTCCATCAGCTCTCCAGAACATGGCCAATTTGCCTTTCATACAAGGCTTTTTTCGGCCAATTTGCCCTGCGGAAGCGACTGTTTTGGCCAATTTGTTCTCCGTCCATTCTGTTTTCGTCCAAAGTGCCTTCGGGCGACTTCCCCCCACCCTCTGTCTACATAGCAGTACTGGAGGTAGCGAAAAGCGGGTAAGTGTAGGGGGAGCTAAAGGGCACCAGTCCCCACTCACTATTCCATGGATAATACAAATGTGATGTGTTGCAAGAAAATGAGTCCCGAATCACAAGAATTTTTTTTAAAAAAAATACTAGTACAGTAACGTAGTTAGCATACACGTATGAATACAGATCATATATAATATTTTATTATATTTAAAAATAATATTCAGTAACTTTCTGAGGATTGAGCACCAACTTTTTTTTTAATATTTTTTCTATTCCATTTACAGGCCAATTCATTAATTACAAGTAGAATAGTTAATAAAATACGCATTTTGTCGTTCAACGTTCATGATTGTTTATAAAGATATCTCTGCTAATTATATGACTCTACCCTAAATTATAGAACACGATAGGGGTTTTGCATAGCCGCCATTTTGAATCTTGATTCGCAAGCAATAATGGGACTAATGGTAAAGGATAAAATCTATCGAAAACATGCCATGTTCAGCATGGAATATTTATCAATACTCTTATGTCAATACCCATGTGTTGAGATGTGTACATGTTTCCATAGCTCAAGTCCCCATTTCCTAATTTACAAATGTTGCCAAATATTTGTATTTCAGATTTCATCAGAATCCATCCCAGGATGCACTGTAACAGATATGCGCAGTTGCTCATACAAATCCCCTATTAAACGTTAAAGAGACAAAACCCAAAACCCCTCAGCACCCCCTCTCAAGAAAGCCCTCCACCAGGCCCCTGCATGAAGAAGATAAGCTGGTTTGGCTTGAAGAAACAATATTTCCCATGAAGCTTTTCCTTATGCCATAACGTAGTGAAGGCAAGGAGCTCATATTATCGCTCACATTCTTCGGCAAGTCCTGGGAAACAGTGAGGGACAGGAGAGGGTTGGACAAATAGAGGAACAAATTCCCCCTAGGTTTTGTTGCAGAGATATTGTATTGCTGGGGCAAATGTAGTTCAAGCCTTTAGGGACTCTGTCCCATGTTTGTAGTTAGCTGGGTTTGTGGATTTTGTATTTAATCAGCTTGGTGAAAAGCGAGGTGGGATGTTATCTGGGGACTTTTATACAAAGGTTTAAGGGTTTGAGCTTTGTTTATTCCAATTTTCGCTTGATTTCCTTGATAGATATCGATGGGTTATTTCATCATGGTTTGTCTCGGATTCATTGCCCAAAATTGCTGAGAAAATAATTTGGAATTCTTGAAGTAAAGAAGTGCTTATATAAATATTTGTAATGAATAAATGGAAAGGAAATGTATTCTCGTTACACTAAAAGTAATATTGTTCCGAAATGAAATAAATAAAACATTTAATAACTTTTTTTTTAAAAGAAAGAAAATAACTTAACATTCGACTATTTGCGAAGTCCCTTTTTCTAGGGTTTTTCACTTGCCCCAAGTGTGCTTTAAATTACAGATGGATATAGTACAAGAAAGGTTTGATATGACATAGAATCCCTACAAACAAAAAGTAAAAAAAAATCACTCAGTATCTGTAACCCAGGCTCCATTAAGTCAATATTACTTCACACCATTGGGTATAACATCTAATATTAAATTCAGAATTAATTTAAACTTCTAGTACTTCACTTCATACATACACAACCGCTAATAAAACCCGTGAATATTACATACAATATTCAATATGTTGCCATGACAACACACAGCCACCATTTTCTCAGTGGTCAGTGGTCCAACAGTGACTACAGCACCCCATGCCGGTAATTACATTCCGCCTACAGTGACCAATACAAGATGGCCTGCCTGTCTCCCTCTTCTCTCTCTACCTTTCCTATTGTACAACCAATACAAAGACTCCTATACGCAACCTGTGCGACCTAGTGAGCATGCGCAAAGGGAGGATTATGGGATTATGTATGTAGGTCAAGCACTAGAACAAGTGGGCCAAGCTATATATAGTAGGGTTCCTGGCCAATGCTAAATTTGATTTAGACTTAAAATTGCAAAGGTTTTGTTCTTGGTATTAAATTGCTTAGGGTCTAACTAACATTTTTGGTTCGAGTGTCCAGCCGTCATCTCACTGGGGGCCGTGGAGAGGGGGGGGGGGCTTTACTATATGGGCTGGACCCCCCCCCCCCCTTTCTCTGGTTAAGCAAAATTAATATCGCTTTTGGAATAATGGTCCAATCTGAACATAACTAATGTCATTAAATGGGGAATTAAGAGATAAAGAGATTAAGATTTTTCATCTAGGGGGGTTGCGGACCCCTGCATGGGGGTGGGGCTGAACACACCTTGAAAATGTTAGAACTGCTATAACTTCTGCAATAATACCCTGAAGTTTTTAGAATATTCTGTGCAGCGGACTATTCTAACTGCATAATGCATTTTAATCTCTCCACGGATTCATTTTATCATTGCTGAGTATTATCCATTCCATTCCTGCTTGATGAATTTATGACTATTTTATGCCGCAGTTCAAGTACAGGCAATCCCCTTCCTGACGCACAGCCGTCTGACTTTTGTAATGTAATAATAGTGCACCAGTAGTAAACTGACTATATCTAGACAGTAAATAGGCTAGATAAATGTGCGCATAGAAACGTTAAGCGTATCAATGACTCGTTGCATTTTGTCTAAATATCATTGAAAATTGAAGAATCTCTCCACCGTATATAACCATACAGACTGGAATTCTGGATTGGACAGTAATGACTAATAAAATGTATTGAATAGGGGATGTTCACACTATCCATAGTAGCGAAGTCTGGCTTATTGAGTGAAATGCATGCTCTGTATAGGGGTTGTCCTCATGTAGAGGTTCTACTGTATTTGCTATTACATTTATGCCTGATGAATTTATGATTGTTTCATGCTGCAATTCAAGCATCTTGCATCGATTCCTCTCATGAGAACCACTCGAGACATGAAACAATTATGCAGTATGGGGGAGCTATTTGGCTTGGATTTCAATATTCTATGTGGCGCCCCATAGATATTTCACACACACGTATTCCCTCAGCCTTGTTTCTTCACACAAACTCTCTCTCCTCTCCTCTCTTGGAACATAGGTTTCAAAACTGGGCCCTCCTTTTTGTAATCACCATTGATGCAAATAAAAAATGTTTTGAATTGAATTGAATTGAATTTCCAACTCTCTCTCTCCGCCTATCTCTTATTCCTCTTCTCCTTCTCTCCCTCACTCTCACTCTCATTTCCCGCTCTCTCTCGCTCTGGCTTTCGTTTTCTTTCTCTCATTCCTCTGTTCACTCTCTGAGAGTGAGAAGGGGAATAAGAGAGTCCCTCCCTCACTCTCATTTTCATTTGTTATCATTCTCTTTCACCTTTCTCTCTCCTCTAACGTCACTCTCATTTCTCTCTCCTCTCTCTTTCTCTCACGCTGTCTTTCCCAATCTCTTCACTCTCTTTTCTCTCTTCTCTATCTGGTTCTCTGTTTCTCTGTTTTGATCACCTTAATTTATTCTGTCTCTTCTCTCCTCTGTCTCTTCTGTCTCTTCTGCCTCTTTTCTCTTTTAGTCTCTCTCTTAATCACTTCTCTTTCTTCACGCTCCTCCGCATTTCAGTCCATTCTTTTGTCTCGTTCTCGGTCTCCTCTCTCCTCCAATCACTTATTCTCTGTCTTTCCCTCCCTCCCCCTCTCAGTTTCTGAATTTTGACCTGTTTCTTACACAAGTTATTCTTCCTTCACTACTACTCTTTCCCTACTAATCTCGTTTTCACTCTTCCATGGACAGATCTGACTGTTCGAAAAACTGCCTGACAAGAAATCAGTCACAAGTCGCCAAAAAAGGAATTGTTGATATCATCATATTTGAAATGGTGAGATCAAGCCGATTCTAATAAAAGTAAACAGTAGAACATTTAGTAAGTGATTCTTTATTCAATTTTGATATTTCTATTGTTGAAGAAAAAGGTTTGCAATATTTGTGGGCGGACAATTACTAGTAAAGTAGCAGAACATACTCTATAGGATGACCTTAGAAACGCAGAGTCTCAATACACTTTCCTGAAACTATTCAAACAACAGGAGGCGCTAGCTACGTCAAATATGAGAACATTCCCACAAAGAGACTTTGTGAATAAATCATTTTGAAAACTATCAATTTGGCGACTTGTGACTCATTTTCCTATAACACATCACAAATATTTGCATTCATCCAAGCTTGATGGGAAACACTCTACTGACCTGACTGCCCCCTGTTTCTCCCCCGACTGCCCCCGTCAACATAATGGGCTCAGTGACCACTGGTCTTACCCGTACATTTCCCTTCCTCGTTAATGTGTAATTCCTTCCTCTATACTCTCCCTCATCTGTCTCTATTCCCGTGGCTCATCTATCATTCTCTTCACGCGCCCCACTCTATATTAGAACAACTTTTTCTACTGAGGAATATATATAATATACTCTTCGTCTCTCTTCCATGCTGTGTGTATCTCTCTTTGTCCCCTGCCTTTCTCTGTCTCCGTCTCATTATCTTCTTCCTCTCACTCTCCCACTCTATCTATCGCCTCTCTTTGTGTCTCTTTCATATTATCTCCATCCCCTCACTCCCCCACTCAATATATACCTGTCTATGTCCTCCCTATCAATATGACTTCTCTCTCTCCCTCTTCTCTCTCTTTTGGTCTGTCTCTCTCTCCAATTCGTTCTCTTCACGCAGTCCGTCACACTCCCTACTCTATACTAGAACCCATGTGTCCACTTAGGAATATTCTCTATTTCCCATCCATGTTTCATTCTCGTTATTTCCTTGTTCTCACTCTC
Source organism: Sthenelais limicola (assembly GCA_942159475.1). Taxonomy (NCBI): domain Eukaryota; kingdom Metazoa; phylum Annelida; class Polychaeta; order Phyllodocida; family Sigalionidae; genus Sthenelais; species Sthenelais limicola. Next base: position 56,111,896 of record OW804096.1, read on the forward strand.
CCACTCCCTGGACTCTATCTGCCCATAGATTTACCTATAGACCTCCTCTCTCCCTCTTCCTACCTACTGTCTCTCTTCCTCTTCCTATTGTCTCTCTCCCTCTTCCTACTCTCTTTGTTCCTCTCTCTCTTCCTCTCTTTCTCCCTCTTCCCACTCTCTCTCTCCCTCCTCACTCCAACTTCCCTCACTCTCCCTTTTCCTCTTCTACCTTAGATTTCCACCTCTCCCTCCCTCTTTCCCCTCTCCCTTAGGCTACTCTTCCACCTCTCTCCTACTCTTCCACCTCTCTCTCCTTCTTCCCCCTCCCATCACTCTCCCTTCTCTCCCTCTTCCCATCACTCTTCCACCTCACTCTCCCTCTTTCCCCTCCCCTCATTCTCCCTTCTCTCCCTCTTTTCCCTCCCCTCACTCTCCCTCTTACCCTCACACTTCCACCTCACTCTCCCTCTTCCCCATCTCTCTGTCCCTCTTCTCCCTCTCTGTCCCTCTTCCCCCTCTCTCCATCTTCCTTTGGAATGTCCCAGGCCCACTCCCCCACGTACCCCTCCCCTCTGTCCCATCTACCCCTCCCCCACCTCCCTCTCTCCCATCCCCATCTCTGTTATTGTATCGCATATTCATGTAACACAATTGCAGCATGCGAACGAATACATAAACTGGTATAGCTATTGTCTCGTTTATACAGCACCATATTAGCTACCAATTGTTCCTCCCGTACACAAACATACATCATCATTTACTGAATATCCAGGGCTGACAATTACATGAGAAAACGTACTATGGGGCCTAATTACATATGTAGAAATACCCATTGGAGAGCCATATACTCTACTTGTGATGCTTGAGTCAAGATATATCAGTATTTGCATAACACTTTGATCTGATTTAGAGCGGATTTTCAGGGTGCGTTCATTACCATTTGTGATGTGTTACAGGAAATGATTCATATTGGAAATTGGAAATTTAGATACAATCATTTTTAAAAGGATGTGGTGAAGCGGGTTCCATTGATGGTAAACATTAGTACATCTAATAACTAAGTGCTTCTATATTTTTTATACATGAATAATTTAAGCGTTAGCGATATTTCTATAAGGTCTTTTTGTATAAAAGTACAAAAAGAAATCAGGCATGCATGGCGAAACTTTGTTGTAGGTGGGGGAGGTTTTTCAAGGCAGGCGAGGTAAATTTAGAGAGGGGGGGGGGGAGGCTTAGATTAAATCTGCTATCCACTACCTTTTTGTCAATATTTCCGCATACATTATAATCATTTGGCAAATAATTGAGGACACAACATTACATCAGGTTCGAGTATTAAAGTATTTTCATATCATCATTTCTGCTGAACAACTGAGCATATTACGACTTGAAGGTTTGTGCAATGACATTCATTTAAAACAAGCATATTTACAAGGTAGGAATTAGTGCTTTAACCCTCGTCTAGGCATAGCATATTTCAGTTAACATGTCCTGTTTCCCTGACATATTCAATCGATTGTAAATACTGATAATGTATTTACAAGTGAGGTATTGATGTGTCTGTGTGTACACTGTAACACCTGTCATACATGGGGGAAGCATAACAAACACTATCAGTCTGCTGCATATTGTGCTATTTAATGCCTATCTTATTTTGCCATCACATGGGATGTGTCACACACATGAGTCATCAGTTGGAAAATACATATTTTTTGAGTGTTTATTTCCACAGGATGTATTTGTTGGAATGTTTTCATCTTCTTTATGGTATGTACCGCTTTCCAACTTAAAATGTGAGGGCTGCGTACAAAATATAACCTTTGCTATTCTAAATGCATCCTAATGAATATATTTAGCTTCCTTACTTCATATATCCCTTTAGAAACCTTTTGTTCAAGAATGAAAAAAATAAAAGTACTTAGTCGCAAAATTGATATTTTTATTCACATGAAATATCGAAATACAAATTCAATGTCCTAGTGTTTACTATCATTGGAATCCGTTTGATCTCATCTTTTCAAATATGATGATATCTCAAAATCATTATTTTGCGACTTGTGACTCATTTTCCTGCTACACATCGCATATATTTCATGTCTATACACAACAATACTCAGCCATCAAACTTTCTATTACTGCCATTCTCCTGAATAAACCCAATAAGACAAAGGCTTTATACGGCCTTGAGGCTGAATACACCGGCCATAAAGAGAGGCAGTTATTTCCTTCATTTTGACTGAAGCTATACTAGAGGAAGGAATGCTTTCTAATTCAATTACTTCAGAAGCTATAGAAAACTGCCTTTATGTCAGCAGGGTGGGGTAGTTGGTCGAAATTGCCTTCCCTTTGTGGAGCCCAGATACAATTGGACTGGTAGGAGAAGAAATCTTGCAGATTATGTGGGTGAAGTCGCCTGAAAATGTACAATTCGCCTTCGCCAATTCGCTTAAATCCTTTAAAACCCAATTTTAAAACAAAGGTGGTGTTTAAAATACGATTTAACATAACTGATGCGATTTTCTGAACCAGCGAAATACCAAATATATACTCAAATTTGCTATTTCAGACTAATTTCGCAGAAGTTATTAAATGTGTATAGCTGCCAACTATACATTTTCTGACGACATGACTCATACCATAATTATATACATGATGGAATCTCACTCTCTCTCTCTGTCGCTGTATATTTACTATATTATTTGCATTTTTTTAGTATTGTATTCTGCGATATTTTCTAACAAACCATACATATTTTTTGTATGATTGTTTGTAAAGGAACTGCTGAAAATGCTGTTTCGATGAAATGCATATTGTTCCTAAATATAACACATCTTAAATCCAAAATCTGAATCTATTTTTTGTATCCTACAACTACCAATTTTAATAGTGTTTATTAAATACACTTTTACAAAAATTATACATTTCCAGGCATTTAAATAAAGGTTACTCGAAAAGTATAATGAATACAACAATGAGATATGTCGGTTATGTATCTTTAATATAAGATTGAATAATAACTTCAAGTTTATTCACATTTCGGTTTTGTATAGGTATGAATACAGCTGTCAAATTTTAATTATTTATCATCAATAATTCATCATTTATTCTTCGCATTAGTTCTATATGGAGTATATTATAATTCCTATAACTCAGCAAAACTGTAAAACATTTGATTATACACCATAATTATGTTATGCGTGTCAGGAAAATGAGCCTCAAGTCACAAAATGGAAATTTGTCAAAGTAGTTTGTCTACAAGATATCTTTGTAGAAATGTTCTCATATTTGGGGTATATAATAGGCACTTGAGAAAGCCTACTCCCGCTGTGCGACTAGGCGGCCGCCACTCACGCTACATTTTCGTGTTAGCCTATGACGGCGCTAACTCAAGCACCTGTTTCAGTGTTTTGGAACTCTCCACCTAGAAGGTTCGTTTTCGCTTGGAGTTCAAAGGTGAAGGTCGCATTTTACAGAGAGCAGCATGGCGGACACAACGATGGGTGACCCCCCGAGGCCAAGGTAAGGAATCTTTGTTTAGTGTTGACTTGAATAATGAGCCGACTTTAAGGCAATAGCAAATAATGAACAACTAGCTTCAGAATAAAAACGTTCCTATGGGATGATCACGAAACATGTTTTGAATGGCTTATGTGAGTTTGAAGCCTGTAGGTTTGTGCCTAAGGTTGCCCTGGCCGTTTTTTAAAATGTGTGACGACGCCCGCTTGGCTTGGGCAGCTATGGCGGCCATATTTGTTTACCAGTCGGGACTGAGAACCTTTTCAAATCATGTTCATTCAACAAATAAATGGACAGCAAATTAACTGTGATTTCGCAGAGTTAAGCTATATATATGAGAGTTTGATATTCTGTTTTTTTTGTTACTTGATCTGAACCAGGTTAGGAGAAAAATAGCATTTAATATGCAGTAATTATGGCGGGTATTCTGAACATTGAAATTTGAAACAGCTGTAGTTAAACTCTACTGGGCTAAGTTCAACGCAGCTGGATTTATCTAGTGCATTCAATTTCATCCATGTATCTGTTTATTTGGGTTTATAAGTGGTCGTGTATATTGTATATTATTTGGTTGACTGGCCTAAACTGTATTTGTATGATTTTTCTGGTGACGTGAATACAGGGATTCTTGTGTGAGGGTGTAAACAAATAGTGATTTTTTTTTCTCTGCGTATGGATGCACGGCGTCAATGATCATCTAAATCCAATCACCTTTCTTAAATCATTAATATGATTTAATTGCGCAATTAATTTGACTAGTGATTATTATTTAATTATGTTTATATAGGCTGAAAATGTACCATACTTGATACATGAGCTTATACATAAAAACAAACAGTTTTTTCCTTGGCCTTTCAAAAAGCCATTCGACCTCCTATATATCAATGTATTCTATATATTTCATACACATTTTTAATGTTTGTATTTGAACATTAGGCCTATTATTATGACTATGAGATGGAATATCATGATTTAGTAAAGAATTACAACATGGATTTTAAAAGTAGGTTTTTTGGCTCCATTTTCCATTAATTATTGAGAGGGTGGCAAGGGAACCCAGTGAGGGTGCCTATCATTAGCTTATGTTATGTTTCATTTTAGCTTATATCAGGTTATATTTTATTTAGCACTATTTCTGAAAAAAAACTATTTTAATTCTATTTAGGACAACTGATGGTTATGCCACCAATGAAATGGTATTGGAAATCTGGAGGAAAAAAAAATCAGTCCCGGGAGATGCCTGTAGAGCTGTGCTTGAAGTTTGTGGAAAGGAGGTATGTATGCATAACTCATAGTCTTATAACATTCATAGGATTATATAAGATATGACTCATAGTCTTATAACATTCATAGGATTATATAAGATATGAACTAATGGTTGTGAATAGGGGTAATATGTTTTTTCATATTTAACAAGGTTAGACCTATGTAAAATGAACTCACAATTATCAAAGCTTTGAATGGCACCATCCTTATACTCTTGGATGTTATAGATATCACACTAAATCTAGCATGTCCAAGTAGTCACTTTAGAGATAAGATACTTCTTTATTTATCAAGATTCACATAGCTATCCACTTTAAATGCCTAAAATAATTTTTGCGTTTATTCCAGGAGGAGGATGTCAAACCACAGTCCCTCAAGTCTAACCTGGCTGCCTTGTTGCTCCATGAGAGACAGTTGAAGAAGCACCCTAAGACACGTCCTGAACTACTGTGCTGGTTGAATGAGCCCTACAAGCTGCCAGGTACAAGACCTGTCAAGATCAGTCAGAAGACTCAGAACAGGACCTGTGATTGCCTGAACCTTCAAGCTGTCAATCTCAAACTGGCTAAAGAAGTTTCCGATATGCAAGCCAGACTCAAGGCTGTTGAGTATGAGAATTTGCAACTGATGGAGACCGTTTCAAAGCAGACAAGAATGCGAAACCTACGTCAAGAAAAAATACAGACGAAGAAGGCTGCAATAGCAAAAAAAAACAAGTCTAGGACCATTGCATTATCACATTTAAGTCAAGATGTGTCCCGAAAAAAAGTGATCATTGAAAGTTTAAGGGCTGAACGTAGACAGTTAAAATCTGAACTTCAGAAAAGAGATTGGGTTATTACGAAACTTCAGTCAAAGGTGGCAGAATCAGTAAAACATCAAGCAGAAGTAAAAAAACTAAAAAGATCAAGACAAAGACTTTCCAGCAGTCTGCTTAAGTTAAAGGGTCGCATTCCTTCTGAGAAGAAAGTGCTACAGAGAGAAAACCTTCAGCTACTGAAGACGGTAGACTGCCTCACAGCTGAAATTGAAGAAACCCTGTCTGAAAAGCAGGAAGAGGAGGTCCTTGTTGTTAAAGCTAATGCTAAAACATATGGTCCTGCTCTACGTCACACAATATTCAAGTGCCTTGCAAACCAAGTACCTATTGAAAGTGTATCCCATGTTATTGACTTTATTATTACCAAGTTAACAAGTTACTCTATCCCTCAACTACCCGACAAGACAACCATCAGTCAGATGGCCTATGAAATGGGTGTACTGAGTGATTTACGTGTTGGAGAGATACTAGCAACAGAACAAAACATCACCCTCGCTTGGGATGCAACTTCCCTTGATGGCTGCCACATTAATGAAGTACACATCACTACCCCATCAGTATCTCTTGCCCTCCAAATTGATACCATTGCTGGTGGCAAGACAGAAGACTATGTATAACATATCACAGAGTGTATTAGTGATGTAACAACTACATATGCCAGTTTTCTGGGAAAGGATGAGCATGTCATGCTCCGCGAAGTCCACCAACACTTCAAAAACACATTAACTGACAGGTTAGAACAATTTATAGTTTTTTTAGGGTTTTTAAATGGAAGGAATGTGGTTTAGAATGGTATGAAACACAGCAATATTATTGGTATTATTAAACACCAAGAAGATTCATATTTACTACAAATATTCTGTTCTTTAATTCTTAGAGTTGCAGTAAATCACTGTGTGGTCGAGAGACTTTCAAGCTTGTTTGACAGCCAGCTACTGGAGTTGAAATGCAATCTCCACCCATTGGACGGCCTTGCTACTGCTGCCAGACAGACACTCAGGAAAGTTGACCGGCAGTTTGAAATCCAAAGCAGTACCTATGGTAGTGACTGTCGAGTTGTTAACTTCATTTATGGGCTCACAAAAATGAGGTAATACTTTTTCATATATTACTTTTTTAAACAGGGCCTCTCTAGAACCTTAAAGAATAGATGATGATTTGTGGCTTAGACTTCATTAATCTCTCATAATATATTTGTTGACCCCAAAAGTTTCAGTTTCATTGCACCATAAACACTTTCTTTCAACATGGTATTAAATAGCAAATATCATCCTCCCAATGATTTAATTTCAGGTACAAGCAAGGAAAAGGTGATCCACAAGGATTCAAGCTGTTCCTGAGAGAGGAAGGGATCCAGTCAGGCATGATTGTACGATATGTTGGCAACCGTCTACATGTCCTATTTCATCTTGCTGGAGTCTTCCATAGTATGAGAAAACCACTATTGGACTTTCTGGAGAGGAGGTGTACCACAGTAAAATCTCTGCGAGAAGCACTAATCAAGGACTACAAGCATCCCATCATTATGGTACAGCTGCAAGCCCTTGGCCTGCTGGGTAAAGTATTGACTGGTCCTTGGATGAGAATGTTCTATACCAATGAGGACAATAAAGGACATCTCGACATGGTATGTATATGTAATATATAAGTTAAAATATATTATATAATGATAGATCATTATGCACTGTTGAAAATACTTCAAATGATAGTTAAAATGAAGTTGTAACTTTCAATTTTCGTATTAAGATATACATCACAAGGTTTTTTCCTTGAATTCACTGGATAGATTCTCATGACCCATTATTACACTGTTACATTTTGTAATCGTTTTCAATCTTACTGAATGAAACCATTTATATTTTAGGTTCCACATATGAAGCGGTGCATGACCAGCCTCCAGAGGTACAGAGATGACCCCCTGAGATTGCTTGCCACAAAGAAAGATGTCTTTGGCCAGAACATAGTTGAAGACACAGTCTTCACCAGTCTTCACGCTCCCCTAGACAACACTGATCAAGAGATGAAGATGACAGACATCATTCAGCAGCTGGTAGGTGCTTGCATTGTCCTACTGGAGAGACAGCTCCATCGATATCTCTCTGGTGATCTGTCCAAGCCATCCCGTTTGCTTAAGCAACAGACGAAGTCAGCTTCAATACATAACATCTTTGCGGAGCAGACCCTTGGCATGACAGATGCACAGTCAAGAAGAGCTCCGAATGCCACGATAGGTTTCATTGATGGAAAGGTACGATTTATTAAAAACCATATAATGGAGTGGCTGTCTGAAATGCCTGAAGTAGAACAAGAAAGAAAAACCAACTTTGCCATCCATCGTGCAAGGAAGGTACGAGAACTAAGAAATGTGCGAGCTAGGCAGACAGATGCCATGATATCTGCCCGGGCACAGGAACGCATACAAAAAAGGTATGATACCGATCGGAATGCCCTTCAAAGAAGGATCAAGATGGCCCTAGGCGAAAGCTATGAAAATGTGCAGGCAATCTTTGATAAGACAGAGGTAGAACTCCAGCCAACATTGATCAACATCATCAGTGACCCTGCCAGCCTCCTGGATAAATATATTGATCATGTGTGGTCTGTTGATGGTGTTGATGTCCCCTATCATGGACACATCATTAAAATTAAAACAACCCAAACTAAAGGAACTGTAGTAACCGTATCATACTGGTTATTTTCTGAAAAAGAGACTGACAGTATCGATGAAAAGATCCCAGTAGTTCAAATCATCGCAGACTACATCAGAGGAGGACTTTTGTTTGATGTCTAGATATCTGGTTTCTAAGCAATTTATGGGGTTTTAGCCTTAACAATAATGTCCAAATCTGGCATATATACCCTGTCATATGGAGCTAAAAGCTTAATTTTAACATTATTTTCCATGTTTTGCACTCTGACCTTCTAAGTTGTTGAAGTAGGTCAAATGACCCTAGGTCAAAGGTCTTTGTAAATAGGTCAGGTCAAAGGTCATGTTGATATGATGATGGAATTAATTGATTTAATAGTAAAGATATCCAAATCTGGCATGTATATCCTGTTGTTTGGAGCGAAAAGCTTGATTTTTAACATAATTATCCATGATTTGCTCTCTGACCTTCGAAGTTGTTGAAGTATGTCAAATGACCCTAGGTCGAAGGTCTTTCTAAATAGGTCAGGTCAAAGGTCATGCCGATATGATGATGGAATTAATTGATTTTATAGTAAAGATATCCAAACCTGGCATCTATATCCTGTTGTTTGGAGCGAAAAGCTTGATTTTTAATATAATTATCCATGATTTGCTCTCTGACCTTCGAAGTTGTTGAAGTAGGTCAAATGACCCTAGGTCAAAGGGCTTTATCAATAGGCCAGGTCGAAGGTCATGCTGATTTATTTGATTTGATAGTAAATTACAAGCCAAATGATATTTAGCTTCATGTCAAATGTAAATATCATTGTCTTTTAGTAATATGGCTTAAGTTAATCTGGTGACCTTTAAAAATAGGTCAAAGGTCAACGGTAATTAGGTCAAAGGTCAAACTGACATGTCATATCATGTCGTCACATGATAAAACATATACCAATGTATATATCCTGAAAATTTCTAAGAAAAATATTAATAAATGGCTTAACTATGATAAAAAACGTTTTTCCTTTGTCTTAATTAGCATAATTATAATCACAATTACCTAACCCTATTGTACCCTTGTTTCAATGGGGTGAAAGGGGTGATTAATTAGGGTACATAATTAAGAATATCTTGGGCTATAATTACAATAGAAAGATGATATAAAAAGATCTGGAAAGCTCTCACTGGGCTCATTAGCATTGCGTTGAAATGGTCATGATTAAGACTGTTTGAATTTTTTGTCCAAGTGCCTATATATAATGCTTCAATTAATACGTATCCCAAATTCCAGGATAGTGTATTGAATACATTCTTGCCTTTCTAAGGTCGTCCTAAATAGTATGTATTGAGTTAATTTACTTAGTTCCCGACCAGGGAAATTGCAGATTTTTAGAAATAATATCAAACTTAAAACCTAGAAATACTTATTAGATGACCTTTTTAAAAGTCATCTTATCTAATAAGTATTTCTAGGTTTTAAGTTTATACCATCATTGGAATCCACTTGATTACATCGTTTCAAATATGATGATTTAAAATCCAATTTGTGCCTCAGTTTACTCTAACACATCACATATGTTCTGTGCTTAGAAGTTGATACTTTATCATTCGGTTTTCTCTTACTCGATGAAACTAATTTCGAGTCAATAACATTGGTACAATAGCATGCGCGCATCTATTCTTTTTTTAGTTGAAAATAAGATGCATCGATTGGACACTGACATGAATGGAATACTGATATAATATGCACAGAAGCATTAATGACAGTATATCATGTAAATCTATATCTCTCTTTTGTTATTCACATTAATTAGATTTCCGAGAAAATTGCTTGGTTCGTTTCCAGTATAAAATTGTGTCAGTAATTTGGTCAGTTTGAAATGCAATTATAATGTAATGAGTTACGTCGGCTTCATAAATATGTCGGTGGAAAATGCAGCGACCATGAATGAAAGTCATCACATAAATAAAGTATATTGCAAGGCCCTCATTGCATTACGGAGTAGGAAATTCAATACTTGTATGCGGGTAGTTTAATTCTGTCGTTTAGAATATAGACCTGTGGTTGAAATATTGTATGATGAATGCTGTTGTAAACTCATCGTAGCTGAATAAAGATGTGTCAAAAAGAATTAAACTACAAGTCACACATCGCAAAAAAGATACCATCAATATGATTAGATGAGATCAAGCGGATTCCAATGATAGTACGCATTAGGACAAATAATAATTATTTGTATATTTTAAGTTCGATAAGTAAGGTGCATATATATAGCCTACAATATACTGTAAATATGAACTTTCTTCATTCAAACTCACCCTCAAACTCTTCTGTAATTGACAAGCTAAACCTTCTACCAACTTGTATGACCTTATTCTCATCGTTCATTTAATCATTTCATTTAACTATCTTTTCTATAATTTTTATCTCACCTATTTGAATTCCAAATGCTACGGAATATCACATGTACTGAAGATAAAATATGACCCCTCGATATACCTATTTTTCTTTTTATATCGTTTAATTTTCTCCTGTGCAATAATTCGATGTTAGTCAGGGTACAATGACACACGTGAACTTTGATGGGCTACTCCTTGTATTTTCTGAATAAATTGTATATACTTAAAGAAAACATATAATAGTATCACTAGTGTTCCACTACATAGCAGTATGAATTCTACTAAAGGACTCAATTAAAATACTCTAAACATCTTAGAAACATACCTAGATAGCTTAGATTAAAGAACAATTCTGTACAGGTCATGAAGTAAGCCCAGTTCTACTTAGTTTATAAGGCCGGGTGTCTAACAGCGCTCCAAGATTCTCTAAGTATCAAAGTAATAGTATGTATACCAGTACAATTTGAGAATTGCATGTAACACTGCGCATGCCAATAGGGGAGTTGCATGTCTCACTGCGCATGACTATTATAGTGCATGCTGGGCTGGATTCTGTTGAAATCTGACAAACAAATATTTAGCAACACTTTTAACGAATTTGCAAGAATGTTTTTACCAATATCAAAGCTTGATTAAATTACCTATAAAAACCAAATGCATGATGGGAAAGATGGGGACTTGTGTTATCGAAACCTGTATAATGCATGGATAAATAGTCCACATGAACATGGCATGTTTTCTATGGATTTTAGACTGTACCATTAGTCCCATAATTCCATACGAATCCAGATTCAAAACGGCGGCTATGCAAATCCCCTATTACTATGCATGCTGGGCAGGCTTCAGACTATTTTTTACCGATACCAGGGTTTGCTCTATAATATTTTTTGAGGATAGGATCGTCATTTTTTGAGGATAGGATCGTCATTGGGCCCTATCGTCTGGAGCCCGAACTATTGCATAAAGAGAAGTGAATGGAGACCAGAGGCTTTGCTACTCGAGATCCGACTGACTTCTATTGTATTATACCAAACATACATAAACGAATAAATAGTCGTGGCCCACTGTGATTGGCTATGCCTAATCTGATGTTAAATGATTCTCTTACTAGTGTTGCACAATACTGCAATTATTTCATTTATTGATGAGTAATTATAGTAATTATAGTTCATGATTATTTGAGACTATTGGTAATAATGTGGTTAATCATTGTTACGCCATGATTGCGTAATATGATATAACACAACCGCCATAGTTCCAGGTGAACCGTGATCCAAGGTGGTGTACATACAACTGCCCTATTGCAGCAGTCTTGGTTGCCTAAGCTAAGCTAAGTGTCGGCTTGACCAGTAACTCCCATACATTGTAATGGCAGGGCCGAAAGTGTGGGGGTTAATACAATGGGCCAGAATTTCAGAAAATGTACGATCGGTAGCACTCCTAAATAAGGGATTAAAAATTGCAAAAACTCTTGTTTTATGAACACATGTAAGACATTCACATGAGATCACTGTTAAATATTCCATGCTGAACATAACATGTTTTCTATAAAATTTTACACTGACATACAACTCACATAATTCCATGCGAATCAAGATTCAGAATGATGAACATGCAGTCCCTATTGAAGTAAGTTCTACTTGGTTAGGGTAAAAACATATTTTAAATACTATGTATATCTGAGTATTTGATATTGTGTTGATTCAGAATATCTCTTCAGTTACTTTAGTTACTTCATTTGTGTGATGAATTAGGGTTAATCGGGTCGGATCTTCAGAAAAGGCACAATCGGCAGATTTACACAGTTGGTCAATTCTGCTAAATTAGACTAAGAAATTGTCAATACTAGGTATATCTGGGTATATTTGATATTGCATTGGTTCAAACAACCTGTTTGGTTATGTTGAACTTAATTTTTAATCTTTCTTGTCTTAAATTCAGATTTTTTTAATATATTTGTTGGGGCAAATTGCACATTTTCTGATGATTTGACCCATTTCAGAACATCGATTGGTGAAGCCGAATAGTACATCTTCATGTGATTCACCCAAGATTTACTGCAAGAATATACTTGTAAATTCTTAAATTTGGGTTACCATATTTTTTTAGAAATGTGTTCCACTGTGTTTTTTAAAATAATTTTATTGAACACCCTTTCATTTCACATGTTGAACTATGATGAAGCGAAATTTGAACCACATTTATACCTTAAGTTTGAATCATTTGAGAAGATCAGTTAAGGTGGATTGTACATTTTCTGGCAATTTCCCCCTTATACCAGCTTACCCAGTGGCCTATATATGTCAGTGGATTAAGAGCCATGTGTGGCAGTGTATATGGGTCAGATCTTCAGAAAATGCACAATCGGCAAATCTACACATTTAGTCAATTCTGCTAAATTAGACTGAGAAATTGTCAATACTAGGTATATCTGAGTATATTTGATATTGCCTTGATTCAAACAATCTGTTTGCTTATGTTGAACCGAATTTTTAACCTTATTCTTGTCTTAACTTCGGATTATTTGAGAATAATTGTGGAGGCAAATTGTACATTTCTGATGATTTGACCCATATCCCTAGGTGTGTGGGACTAATGATTAATTAGTAATAAGCCCCTATTACTGCATTCGGCTATTAAGCTCCAGGCTACTTTACATCACTATTCCTCATCCTCTTACACTATCAAACTGTCCTGAAGCCTAGGACCAAGGCCTAAGACCTATATAAGACCTACTACAGTAGTATAATAAGTCTCAGGACTGTTATTTACACCTCTCGTTGTTCTTAATATAATAATGTCTTATTCCGTGTGTTATTCTGTGTAAATACTATTGAAGGAAGGTTGTCTTTGTAAGAAGGTTTATCACAATGTTTTAAACAGTTACAGATATTACTGAAACAATACATGTAATATATAATAATATCATATACCATCTTCATGTTGGTGATCAGATCCCATATTTCTCAGCGAAAAGAAAACCCAACACATTTAAAACATAAAAAAAAAAAAAATAGACATTTCTCTTTCTGCTCTTTAAAATCTCATATTTACTATAAAATGTTGTGATGTGTGACAGAGAAATGAGCCATGAGTTGAAAAAATGGATTAGGAGATAACATCATATACAAAGATGAGATTAAGTGGATTCCAACGATGTTAAATTTTGGGAAATATTATAAGAATTTCTATAGGCCTATCTTATATTTCATTTTTTATGTTGGAAAAAGAGTTTGTTATATTTCTGGTTGGACAATTACTAGTAAAGTAGCTAAATATACTCCAAAAGATGACGTTAGAAGCGCTTTAAATAACTTATATGTTTAATGTTAAGTTTGGTATATTCCTGCAAAGACATCTTGACAAATATGAACTGTGTGACTTAATGACTCATTTTTCTTTAAAGCCGAAACTTCATAGGATATCATGTAAACATTTTGTAGGAGGGGAAATCGTACCCAACGACCTCACGTATGTATTTTATGTAATTCTCACATATTAAAGAAGTGGGGAGCAATTTTACCTGGAATTAATTATAGCAGACAACTTGTATGGAGGCCGCCATTGCTATAAGTCACGTGACTGGGAGTGACGTCATATACCCTCATACCCACAACATAAACAATAGCTCGCAGTGCCTGAATGGACACACTCCTATTTTTCCTCAATTGATTTGAGCCATATTCATATGTAAATGAATGATGCTCTTTATAATAAGGTTAGGCTGGGAAAATATCTGCCATTGACAAATGCAGGGAAAGGTGTTAAAGCTATTGAGGGTTAGGGTGAGGCAGGGGAGAGGAGTGAAAGTGTTAAAACATTACCGCCGTCGCCGCCATTATTACCGAGTTTCTGAGTTGCAGGGAGAGATTTGCACTCACAAATTAGGGGTCTCTGGGGTGAATTATGGATATTTATAATGTGTATATATATACTAATATGAATATTCAAACCTTCTCACTGTATATACATCATATAATAATGTATATACCAATGCTTTAAACTAAGCACTTGTAAGTTCAATGTTTGTTTACATGTATGTGCCGAGTAGAGTGACCAGTCACACCTAGTGGTTCAGTGACGTCATCAATAAATGTAAATTACCACCAGTGGCGCTGTTGGTCACCAATATGGCTGCCTCCTTGTAAGAGAGAAACTGACTTTCTTTTCATATGTTTCTGGTGGTAAATAATGATGTCGATCATTATAATGCTGTAGAAATACTCTGAAGACTAATGTTTTTGCTATTTGCAAAAAAAAATTTAGAGTTTCCTAAATAGTGTTTCGGCTTTAATACATCACAATGGAAAACAGAATATAGTGACAAAAAACTTACCACATCAATGAGCTGAGAGAGCCTAAGACCGAGCTTGACGGTGAGTTTGTCGGTATTATTCCCCACGGGCCGGATGAGCTTATTGTATCCACTCTTCCTCAGCAGGTCATCATACAGACGCTTGGCGTCTGGGTTGCCCTCCACCACTCCAACTCCTCCCCTCTGGTGCATGTCTGGAGAGAGAAGCACGAACAAAAACGTCACCAAATACAGCAGCAGTTTTGCGCTAGAAGAAAAGTTTGTCATTTTATGAAAGTTGGAATTTAATAGTGGAGGGGATGGCGGAATGGATGTAGGTGGTGGCGATGATTGGGGATGAGAACCAAGAAGAAGAGACTTCCGGTGGAGTGTAGTCCTTGTCATTTCCGGTTCCGGTTTGGATTGCCCGGATGTGGACACTTGATGGGGAAGCAGAAGGTTCTGGAAGAAGTTGCGATGATGACTTTGTTGCGGTTTGTTTGTTTCTTGCTTTTTGAACGCCATTCGTTTAAGGTTTTACTTGAAATAGCGTTGGATTTATTATTTTCACAATTTTCTCTCTTGAGTTACAGCAGCGGTGACTATATCAATACAGTCTTGCAAGCATTTGGCGCCACATTATCGATTCATTAACAGACAACCCTATCATTGGTTGTAATAAACTTCGATTATATATATAATATATCATATATATTCACTAAAGTCATTTGTAAAAAGAGAAATGAACTAAGAAATCCTAGGAAATTCTTGAACAGCCTACAAGTGACATACGAATTTGTCAAAGGGGAAGTTTTTTTTCAGCCAGGTAAACTTCTAAGAAGCTCCTTAGAGAGACTTTGGCTATCGTGACAGAAGACCTTTACAAGTTTGGGGTCGTAATTGGAAAGAGAGCCAATGTGTGACACATGATAACAGGTCTCTTCGTGTATGTAATCCTTTGGGAACAAAATAACACAGTTCGCCTAAGTACCAAATTCCCGAGCGATAGTACCAGTAGTTATATCGTTCATGATCGGGAAATGTCTATTCATCTTCGGGTGTTCCTATTCCTATATACACTCTATTGGAAATGGGATCTTATAGGTCCATTTAGATTTAAATGTTATTCTATGATTATATCAATCTATCCAAGGTACGGCAGGAGTAGCAAGTAATAAAACTCTTATCAACTTCAATCTATAGCAATCAATAACTATGTGAATAAATATGTTGCTGTAGGTATTAACATTAGAATATACTCATACAATCCTTTAATATCTTCTTTAATCCTGATGTTTATCTAAGACCTAACAAATACCACTCCTTTCCAGCAGTGTAAATACTGATATATGTACTAATATATGTAGTAATATACACGCTAATTCATACTAATTTGAGATCTGGAAGAATGGTCGTTAGTTGCCCTAGTTGCCCTAGAACAGCTGTTCTGCCAGTATTGATCCAACAGGAGCAACGATTAATGCAAACGCTGCAACAGCTGCAACAGCTTTTCTCAGTGTTCCAGACTCTAGGAAAAAAGGGGGCTTGTCATACCATTGGCGACAGAGAGACAGAACCAGTGCCTGATTTACGATCGTTGATGCCACAACTTAGAATTCAAAGCTTCTAGACACTAAGCTTAGATATTAGATCAGTGACCGGAATTGGTTGTTATATTCTTTACTGCAACGAGTGCAACAACTGTCTACATTGATAAAGTATATATCTATTGTGTCATAACTGTCAGTAGTTGTGACTCTAATACTTGTAGTACAGACACTAGTTGACAGAATGGTCAGTTTCAACGGCTGTCACTCAAACGGACGGGTTGCTATTGCAGGCCAACTTATCGTAAGCAAAGGACTACCTTGCGATAGTCTGCGATACCACTTAGTTTGCATGAGATAAGTTACAATTGGTTGATCTGGGTCCTAACTGCGAGAACGTATCACAAC
Source organism: Sthenelais limicola (assembly GCA_942159475.1). Lineage (NCBI taxonomy): Eukaryota > Metazoa > Annelida > Polychaeta > Phyllodocida > Sigalionidae > Sthenelais > Sthenelais limicola. Next base: position 56,128,755 of record OW804096.1, read on the forward strand.
AGCTCCCCTCACTGCGACGGCCACAGTTGCAACAACGGCCCCTAGGTTATTGATCAATGGACTAAGATCCATTCATTCAGGCACAAACCGTTCTATATGGAATGCCTATACAGATATCTCGATGTATGAATGTTGCAAGCAACAACGTTGTGCAACAAGAATGGCAACAATGACTACAGCAACTACATCAGACAGATCGGTGTTACCACAGTCAGATATCTGGTTAACAGTGTGTGTGTGAGAGAGAATAGGAGAGAGCAGTGACTGAGAGAGAGGGAGAGGGAGTGAGAATTTGTGTTTATATTATGTGACGCCGGCCTATCCCTCGTTTCCCATTACATTCACCAATACCAGGCTTGTGACCGTTACTCCTCGATGCTTTCTGTATAGTCTGTGTGTGATGTCCTCTCTCTCTCCCTCTCTCTGTATCTCCTGTCTGTCTCTCTATCACTGTCTCTTAGTGCTTGCTTCGTCTCTGTCTTCTCTCTGACAGTCTCTATCTCTATCTATCTCAATCAAAGTCTGTATCTTTTATCTCAATAAGTATCACTCTATCAGTAGCTTTTCTCTATTTATATATGTCATCCCTCTTTTGTAACCTCTCTCCCTCTCCCTCTGTCTTCTCTCCCTCTCTCTCTGTCTGTCTCTCTCTCGTTCTTTCTCCTGCCTACTGCTGTCTGTCTCTCTGTCTCCTCTCTTCGGAATCTTTCTCCTGTCCTACGTATCAGAACTGCAACATTTTGGTTTTTCCTTACCCCTCTGAAAATATCTGGCTATATATCTTGCCCCCTCATTCCTATACTCCTGCTGTGATTTTATAAATCTATCCTTTTATTTCTGACTTCCACCTATTTTTAACGTTATCCATATATATTTCACTGGTCTTTATTTCCCTATCTGTCTGTCTCCCTGTCTATATCAGTTCATGTGCCTCCTGTCTATCCGTTTTATTGCTCTCTTTTGTATGAGTTGCTCCATTTAGTTCTCACTGTGTCACTTGGAGTTGCTCGCCCCTACTGGTCTTCACTCCCTCTCTGTCATGCATCTCCCTGTCTGTAGTCCATGCTGTCTCTGTAGTACATGTACCCTCAGGACAAGGGTGCAATCCCTACAATGCAATCAAGCAGAAAATGTCCATCTATTGCAGCATATACGAGGGGTATAGTAGAGTATGTCCTCCTAGAATTGCTCCTAAATATTTCTCCTGTGAGTGGTAACTTAGGTGTAGTTATGTATGTATATCCAGGGCCGTGTATTGCTTTGTATCCATGTTCGAGGGAATATAGCTAGAATCAGAAGCTTTGATTAGAAGGTATATATTTGTTTATACTGACTGTCCTTTCTCTGAGTCTCTGAGCCTTTGCTGAAAATGCATGTACTTATGTTCCTGCCATAGGCTGATCAACAAGACCGGACGTCAATCGAGTACAGGCGGTAGGGAGGCAGTTCTAACCAACTCCTCGTTCTCTCTCTCCTTTCTCTCCTGTTCTCTTGACATGTAGCGAAAAGGATGAATTAGAAAATGACCGCAAGGATATGGTTTGAGTCCTGGTGTGTTTGTCCTTTGGTTCGTATTCGTTCTGTGTGAGATTGTAAGTCTGTCTTGTTCACTAACGTCCGATCAGTGAGGATCGAGACTTGGAGAGATCGTATGCCCTCCTCCTCCCCCCGAGACACACGAGGGACTACTCCAACCGGAGACAGAGAGGTGGGAGCCCGGGGCCGACAACTCGTGATCACCCGGTCTCCCGTCAGTGTCTATAAGTCTGAGAGTGGAGTGAGGAGGAGGAGGTGGTGGAGGAGGAGGAACAGGAGGAGGAGGAGGAGGCGGAGGAGCAGGAGGCGGAGGAGTTGGCTGGTTGGTTGGTTCTTGCTGGCGGACCAGCTGGAAGCCCGAGCCTTGCGCTGTCTCCACAAGTCCTCCCAGTGATAGTAGAGACACAGGAGGAGGGAGGGGGGCACTGGGGGAGAGGGAACCTCTCGGAGAAGCAATCCGAAAGCAGTGCTATTGATTGCTTTAGAAGTAGCAGTAGTATCAATATATGGTAGTAGCAGTATAACACAAGAGTCCTTATACTACTTCCCTCTATTTCTTCTGTGTGTCCCTCCTCTCACTCACTCCCTGTCGTCCAGCAAGAGTTAGTGTTCATGTACTCGGAGAATCAGAGACAACAGCCAGCCTACGCGCTGGTTGTGGTAGTGGTGGCGGTGTTGGTGTTCTGAGGAGGAAATTGTGGTGACTGTAGTTGTAGTTGTAGTGGTGGTGCCAGCGGTGGTGCAGTGGTGCTCAAATTTGAGGCACCACCACCATTGAGGCAGTGGGTGGGTGAGTGTGGTCCTACTACTCGTTGGTGTGACTGACGGAGTGAGTGAGTGAGTGGGTGAATGGGTGAGTGGGTAGAATGGACTAAGACTGTGGCGACTAAAATAAGTAGTAGTGGAAGAGTGGTACTCTCTCACACATATGTGTGATGTGTTGCAGGAAAATGAGTCATAAGTCGACAAAAATGGATTTTGAGATATCATCCTATTTGAAAAAATGAGATCAAGGGGATGTCAATGATAGTAATCATTAAGGACATCCAAGTAGTGCTTCTATATTTTATGTTTGATATACTTAGGTTTGAAAACAAGTTTGCAATATTACTGCATGGACAATTACCAGTAAATGTTGTCCGTGTATATAATATGCACTCTATGCATAAGCAACTTGGGTATTGGTAGTTATTTATTTCTATAGTCAAAACTTGCACTGAGAACGTTACTCTTGCAAAATGTCTAAAGCTGAATAACAACTTTGAACAACACGAACCTGCTTAAAACTGCCCACTCACTTAACATTATCCCAAACTAAAGATTTTCTACTTTTGTTCCGTTCATTTGCTAACCATGTAAAAGTCATTGGAAGAAAACCTTTTCCTATTGCTGCAGGGTTTCATACAGTGAACACTTACATTTCGGTGGCCCGCCGAAATGTTTTGCTGTAGGATATATATCAATTTTTAGGATGACCTGAGACATATAATATCTAATATACAGTTCTGAGATTTGGGCCATGTACTGATACAACAAAGAGTGCTTGACACCACACAAATCAAAATATTCCTACCGAGAAATCTTGTTGAAAAGAAAACATTTGGAAAATATCGATTTTAGCCTCATTGAGCTGTGACACATGGCATTTAGCAGTTCTTACTAAATGGTTAGAACTGCCAATGACCCATACATATAAGTACCTCTTCTCTCCTCCTAAGCGGTCATTATTAGAAGAAAGGCCAACTCAGATACTGCAATAGGGGATGTGCCGCTGCGCATGTCTGTTCCAGTGCATCCTGGGATAGATTCTGATGATATTTGAGATACAAAGCAACATTTTTATCGAAAATTGCGAGTATATTTTCACCAATATCACAGGTCTTATAAATGATCTATGAAGACCAAATGCATGCGTGTTGTGGAAACAAGTATAACACATGGATATTGACATCAGAGTATTGATACAAGTTCAATGCTGAAAATGGCATTTTTTTCTACAGTTTTACACTGTACCATTAGTCCCATAATCCCATGCGAATCAAGATTCAAAATGGCGGCTATACAAATCCCCTATTTAACCTTCCCTCAAAGGAACGCCTCATTGCAATCACCCACCATTTCTGGAACATCCCAAAAGTACCGCCAGGCCAAAGACAGCCCAATTTAAGAATCTATTAAAGGTCTAATTCAAGAGTTCACAAAACATTAGCTGCCTTAGAACAATGTCAAATCATGGCTTAAAGGGCCACCAGTCTCCCCCAGGTAATAATTTCCCTTAAAAAGGCTGGTTTGGCTTTGGAGGGAAATGTTGTCTCCTGACCCTTTTTTTGCTGCCGTTAATTACTCTTATTTCTTGTCGCCCCGACAATAATTATAGCTTTTTGTGCTGCAAGGGAGGTTGCCCCTGTGAATGGCCTCTTCCTTATAAAGACGTCCAAACATTGGGAAGTTAAAAACATTGACAGGTAGTTTTTGAGGGTGCTTTAAAGCAACTAGAACCTGGAAATTATATAAAGCCACAGCAAATTGTTCTGGAAACTGAAGAAATTGTAGCTTAGGGAGTCCTTGGAGTTGAAACATCAATTGATACAATTGCTTCTTTTTTTGGGGGGTGGGGAGGGGTTAAACATTCTTTCAATTGAATTTGAGACTCTGCTCATAATGGTTACAGGTTTCTGAAATTAAAGGTTTGCTAGGTCTTCCAACATGTAACAATTATCAGCCCAGGCTTCTATTCTAACACCAGCTTCTATTCAGACCAGGCTTATATTCTAACACCAGCTTCTATTCAGACCAGGCTTATATTCTAACACCAGCCTTTATTCACACTAGGCTTATATTCCAACCCCAGCTTCTATTCAGACCAGGCTTATATTCCAAACTCAGCTTCTATTCAGACCAGGCTTATATTCTAACCCCAGCTTCTATTCAGCCCAGACTTCTATGCAGCCAAGACTTCTATTCAGACCAGACTCCTATTCAGACCTCAAGCTTATATTCAGACCCTAGCTTCTATAGTAAGTACTGCCCAGGCTTGTATTCTAATAAAATCCTAGCTTCTCTTATGAGCAAGTCCTTATCTTAAATGCTGTGTCTTTTCGTGGAAATACTGTATTCAGGCATCCAAGTCTCATGGTCATGCACCATGGGTAGAAGACAGAACACATCACCTTAAGTAGAACCGCCATCTTGGTGCCAGTTGATAAACAATAATTAGGGACTAGATTTTGGCCGGGTGCCTGTTGGTCACTCTGTGCTGCACTGAATCATTACCTTGAGTACTAGAGCAACTCATGGGAACGGTAAAGAGCAGGCCTTTATTCATACTCCCCTTACACAAACATCGACTCCTTATTCTACCCTATATTTTGCAATAGGCAATGGTTGGGGATGGGAGTGGAATCTTGATAAGGCCATCAAAATAGTTGCTTCTAGTTCACTCACACCCACCAACCAACTACCTTGAAAAGCATTACCCCACCTACAGATTTGTTCATCTTATGTTAGAAGTGAAAGATTTCCTACAAATGAGTAGGCCTACACCAGTACGTATAGTTTTCATCAGGGGTGAATTCTTTGATTATCTTACCTAATTATCGATGATCAACAATGCATGCAAATAAGATATTTTTTTTAAAAAGAAGAAATTATGAATTTCCTTTACCCAGCTTCTATTCTAGTTAATTAAAGTTACCCAATAACCCAGTTACCCAATAATATGATCTTAGGAGTTAAGTTGTTATTAATCAACACAACTGATTTGAACAGCTCAGATGGTGATCACGTCTCATGAATATTACATGCAGTTGTAGCAATCGCAGTAAGTGAGCATAGCGAATGATATGGAACTTCAAACTCACCCAAGGGTATTTCTTTATTATCATAATTTTCCCTATATTTTTTTTGAAAAATAGTGAAGATTCGATGGAAATCCCTCGCAACACTATGTTTACACCCTCACTTTTAGTAACCGTATAATACACAGACCATACGACAAGGTGTATGTGGTATGAGCGCCAATGCCGTAGCCTATGGTGTTCCATATTACCCGCTAGAAATGATATAAATAATACTCTTGATACAGCTATATATAATGAGCATCCAACGATGTTAATATTTAGCATATCTATGAAGTACTTTTATATCTTTATATGTTTGAAAAAAAGTTACTGATGTTTCTGGATGGACAATCACTGGTAAAGTAGTTGGATATGGCTTTTCAGGAAGGCCTTAGAAACTCAAAGACATATTACATATATATGTAAGTATACGGTCTTGAGATTTGGTACAAGTACTGATACGACAAAGAGCATTATACACCCAACAAATAAATACTTTCCTATAAAGATTCCTTGTGGGGAAACACTATCTTTTGTGATATATGACTCATTTTTCTGTAACACAGCAGTTTTGCAAGTAACCTATTAAACCAATATAATATCTGCACACACTTCAATTATTCACTGTCTTATCTCAGTGCTTAGACTCAGTCTGTAGCAGATAGATAGGGGCAAGGGAAGATAAGCGAAGGCGAATATGTTTCATCTGTGACATGGATTTCTGATTTGTTTCTCGAAGGACATCGTGATCTGACGGGACTGTAAGCACAGCACGTACACCACTAGTGAGATATACTGGCTGCTGTATTATTGGTTCTGGTCATCAGAAAATGTACAATACCGTCTAGGCCCAAAGATGAGAGAGTCCCTTCAAATGGAGGGAAAGCCTCTTGCATCAAACCATTATAAGTCCATTCAGACCACAAAATGTCATTATATTCCAATTAGAACGCCGAGTCCTTGGTCAGAAAAGCTATTAGTGAAGTAGACATCCAATCACTGACATACCATTCTTACCTGATCTGAGGGTTTGGGCCTAGACTGAATAGTGGAGTTGCATATCTCACTGTGCATGCGTATTACAGTGCATGCTGGGATGGATTCAGTTCAAATCTGACATACATTTTTATCAAAAATTGCAAGAATGATTTCAACAATATCTTAGCTTGTGTAAATGATCTATACAAAACAAATGCATAATAGGAAAGTTGTCTTGTTTTATTTAGTCATATAAAACACATGACTAGTTACATGAGATCACTGGTAAATATTCCATGCTGAACACAACATGTTTTCTAGAGCTTTTAGAGACATACAACTCCCATAATTCCATGCGAATCAAGATCAAAGAAGGCGGACATGCAAATCCTTCCATCTTTAGCTCTACAGATTTAGTAAATTCTGCTACATTTAACTGAAATATCATACATTTGGTATTGCATTGCAATCTGCTTGGTTATGCTGAACTGTATTTTGAACTCATTTTTGTCATAAATTTGGGATATTTGCGAGGATTGGTGAAGGGGAAGTGTACAGTTTCTAAAGATGTGACCCTTATAACATTAGAAGCTCCCTCAGAGATATATTCAAATCCAGGGGAAGCAGGCAGAGACCGAGAGGACTTGATTTATCTTCAAGGGTTATAAACTATTCTGACGGCCTCGGCCATTCACAGCCATTCCTTAAACCACAATGATATATAGTTATATATCAGGTTTTTTTAAAGAATATGTTTAGACTCTAGATATATCTGGTCGGAATACCCGGAATAAGCATTACTTAGAAAATCACATGTTCATGTCTAAAGTTTCAATTTTAAGGTTTTTGCAGCCGGATAGAACCGGAAAAAACCTGTTTTTCTCAGTGTTTTTTAAATGAAATATTTTAGACTTTCTCGCAATAACTTAAGTAAGTGTTACTTGGTAAATCTCACTTTTAGGTTTAAAGACTAAACAAATGTTATATAAATATAAATTGCCAAGTGTGTCCATAGTTGTTGACAGTCAGCGAGTTAAGAAGTGATTTCAGTGAGATATTGCTATACTGTGACGCTCGATACAGCTAGCTATTTATAAATACCGTATTTATAAACACCATTTGGCAGTTTAAAAGGCAGAACAACATTTCAAGCGAACTGCATCTACTTATTCTTGGCTAGTCAATATAAATGGAGACCATTATGTGATGTGTTCCAGAAAAATGAGTGCAAACCTATAGTTTGTAGAAATTGCATTCCGAGTTTCAATGTACATGTACCACGAAATAAATATCTATACATGTATATAACTAGCGCGGATCATGCGGACATCTAAGAAGCATTTATTTATTTCATGTTTGATATATTTATGTTGGAAAACAAGTTTACAAAATTTCTGGGTAGACAATTACCAGTAGAACAACTACGTATACTCTATACGATGACCTTCAAAACGCAAGGAGATAGGCTTAAGAAATCTTGTGAATTAATCCCTTTGAAAAATATCCTTTTTGCAACTTGTGACTCTTCTTCGTGTAACACATCACATTTAGTTTATACATAGGGTTCGAAAGTCAATACAAATGGGGAGCATTTAGTTAACATATGGGTTTCAATAGTCAATATAAATGGGGAGCATTTAGTTAATATATGGGTTTCAATAGTCAATATAAATGGGAACCGTTCAGTTTAGATGAGCTGTTTTCCCGGGAGAAGGAGCAGAAAGTTCCACCAATTCATCCGGGGTTAATCCATAACGTTTAAAACTTTAAAAACAACGACGGTTGCGCATCTTTACTCTTTTTTCCATCCCAACCACCTTCCATAATATCAATCATTCTCTTAAGCACTTGAAATCAAGCACTTGAAATCAGCAATGATCATAATTTTTTATGCCATAGCTGAGGAAAGTGATGTATTACATAAAATAAGTCCCCAAAATGGTATTTTTATGTTTTCTCCACAGGATCTCTTTGTAGGCATGATTTGATGTCTGGCTTATTTAGTGCTTTTAGTTGTATCAATACACGAACCAAAAGTCAAGATTGCATATTTAATATCTCTGCCTTCCTAAGATCGTTCTTAACCTGTATATTTAACTAATTTACCAGTAATTATCGGCCCAGAAATAAGAGTAACATTGTCTTGAACATACAAAGATATAACAGACGTGCTAAAGATTAGCTTATCTCATATTCTAAAATATGATGGCACGGACTTGAAATGAGATGATATTTCAAAATCTAATATTTTGCGATCACATTGTCCTGGGATAGATCCCAAGTATATCCCTTGTCCAGAATTGGTTTGGTTTCAAAAACCTATCCCCTAAAGATGAATCAAGTAATTACGAAATACCTTATTTCTTTTTTGGTAAAATAATTTATTTAGAGAATTCTTTAAGATTGTATATATGTTCAAAATAATACAAAAAACCAAGAAACTGATAAGATTTGTAATTTGAACTCCACAACAATATATATCGACTTTAGAATCCAGCCATATTTAACCACATTACATGTCAAAATAACAGACCCCAAAGGTCTACTAAAATCCTGGCCATTGGGATGTGAACTATTGATTCTGACTTCATCTTGGACATATTTCTTAAGGCAAGACTCCTTAGGGTCTAGTGGTAAATGGCCTACCGAACTGCGAGGGTTGGACCTAAATGCCTCGATATATTATGAAAATGACCAACCTCCTTGATAAAGGGCACAAAACTCGGACCCCAAAAAAAACAACCAAATTCCCTCTTCTGCCCTCATTGTCCCTCTTCTGCCCTCTTCTGCCCTCTTTTACTCCATCTTGATATCATGGAAATGTATATGAAAATGTTTAAGTTGAACATTTACAACAAGTTTGATTTAGTTTGCATAGAAATGTAATCTCTAATATCACAGGATCACAATGTCGATTATACTATTGCCCTCATCGCCTCATATTACTTGATATTTCTATTTTGTTTTGACTGCAATTCAGTGATGGGTCTCAATTTTCTTTATTCTTTTCATTTGCATACGATGAATGTGTATAGTAGTTTTGTTTCGCTCTTTTTAGGGTTTTGCTGATGCGGTTCCTCGATTTCCTCGCAATGTGTAGGTCATCTTGTTTCTTTGATTTCTGAGCTTTGACTGAATTATTTTTCTGATGCTTTTAAAGAAAATTGTTCTTAACTACGATTTGGCAATAACATAGCATTCGAATGTAAACGTTAAGGCAAAAACTTGAATGTGTATAGAAAAACAATTGAACACAACGAGCTTTTTAAGACATCGTCATGACTGTGTGATGTGATATGTCATCGATATATGTGAATCAGGCTTGTGATTGCATTTTCTTTCAACAAAGCAGACAATTTAGCCTAACCCCGCAAAATATTACATTTTACTTATATTTCTTTCACCGGAGATCTGTATATATAAATATTTTTATTCTGGGGTGCTTATAGGGCTTTCAGTTAGCGAGTACAAAGTTCAAGAATGTGTGTTGAATATGATTGTGATTTGAAAGAAAATTCGGTCACAAGCCATATTCACATACCTCGCTGCTATGTGACATCATGCAGTCTTTCCCTCCCCCACCTTTTCCTCCTCTTGATCCACAATCCCAGGGCTCCAAAATTCCATTTAAGAATCAATAAATTGTTGAGAGCGCGGTCCTCCCTCTGCTCTCTGCCTGCCGAGGATTGCATTACTAGCATGGCCATCCCTTTATATTCCTTAACAAAAGAGTTTACAGTAATATAATCCCTGCAAGGTATTCTCCGTGTGGTGGGTATGACTGCCAGGATATGTACAGCAAAGTGTTCTACGTAACATAACAAATGTGATGCGTTTCAGCAAAATCAGTCGCAAAAAATGACTTTTGAAATACCATCACATTTGAAACGATGAGATCGAAAGGATTCCAATAATGGTAAACATTAACTAGTACATTTAACAATCATTTCTAATTTTTTTAATCAGATATTTTTATTTTTGAAAAGAAGATTTGCAATATTTCTGGGTGGACCATAACTAGTAAAATAGCTAAATATCCTCCATAGGTTCACCGTAGAAATGTGTGGATAGATTTAACACCCGCTTTTAAAAAGTGGTATTTTATGCGTTCATACAACTTTAAACGGTACATGCTCTAAAGATGAGAACATTCCTACAAAGCAATCCTCTGAATGAAACACGTTGGAAATAGCAATTGTGCTAGTTGCCATTTTCCTGGAACACATCACGTATATATTCTTGAAACAACTCAAATAAAAAGATTCAATAAATAATACTAGAATAAAAATGAAGGACTTCATTCATGACAGGTTGCTTTTCCAGTTACCCCTTATTATTGGAATTGAATTGAATTGAAAAAAGACTTTGTGGTTTAACAGAAACTGTTTAACAGTTTTTGAAAAAAAGGTGTTCTTGTTTTCTAACATGTGTCGATCTTTAACTAAGAGGAAAGAGGACGGCGTAGAACAGAGGAGGAAGACAGAACAGAGGAAAAAGTTGATACTCGAAAACTCTAAGAACAATATTCTAAAAAGAAAATTACCGCCTGGTGTTTTACACATTACACACAAATATTCTGAAAATCTATTTGCATAGAAATGAAAGACCTTTAAGTGCTGTACAGGTTGCCTTTTTCTTCTTTTTAAAAAGAACCTTAATCCAAACAGGGTGAGCCCCGGTCGGGACAGGTTCTCAGTTGTCACTCACGACCTGAAATAGTATATTATTTGGGACTCAATACGGTTTAGAAGTTTCAGGAAAATGGTTTTCCAGATCAACCAACATGAAGCGATTTCTAACTGAGGGAAAGAGAAAACAACAAAACAGAAAACCAATTTGTTTCAAAGGTTGATTGCAGAAATATGATATTGTAGGCAAATGTTTTACTCAATGTTTTTCTAACAGAACACTCTGGAAAACAAAAGCCTTTCGATAAATAATAGCATGAACTTCTAGGACCTTTAAAGGACATTTGTTATGTGTTACAGATAAATCAGTCACAACTCGCAGAAATTATATTTTTCAAAGTAGTTCATACACAAGATCTCTTTATTGGAATGTTCTCATTTTTGGGGGTGTGTAGCACTTTTAATAAATCTATGTTGTATGTATGTATATGCATGTTTATTTTGGAGGTCATCGTATTTGTATCTAAAGATTTTTATTCAGCCACAGAATCATTTTGTAACAGGTACAATATTCTCAGACCTTGCTGTTATGTTTATAGATATCAATTCGCGAATTCTAGTCTAACAAAAATACATTTATTCAAGATATCTTATAGGTCGAATAATAAGTAATAATAATGATAGCAACAATAATAAGAACCTCGCACTCAGGTCATCGTATGGAGTACAAGCCGTTATTTTATTGGAAATCTCCCACTCAGAAATATCGCAAACCTTTTTCAAACATAAATATATCAAACATCAACTATAGAAACACTTCTTAGATGTCTTTAATGTTTACTATCATTTGTATCCGCTTGATGTCATCTTTTCAAATATGATGATATCTCGAAATACATTTTTTGCCACTTGTGGCTCATTTACCTGTGACACATTACATATTGTCACTTATCCTATTCGGATCGGCATTGATTTACAGGACTTGTAGCATAATCCTTTAATAATTCACGTCAGGAGAGTGAACAGAATGTGACTGCTCCAATAGTTACATACCCACCATCTGGCTTATATATGTGATGTGTTTCAGGGAAAGGAGTCTTAAGTCGCAAAACTGATATTTTCCAAAGCAATTATTTCACAAGAACCCTTGGTTGGAATATTTTCATTGTTGGCGTTCTTTGAGCTGCTAGTGGAATGCATACATGTACTAAATTTCAAGACAGTGTATTAAATATATTCATGCATTTCGAAGGTCATCTTATAGAGTACATTTAGCTAATTTACTAGTAATCATCCACCCGAAACTATTGCAAACTTTCATTTTCAAAAGTAAAAATATCAAACTTAAAATATAGAAATATGTATTGTATGTCCTAATGTTTACTATCGTTGGATTCGCATTGATCTCATCTGTTCAAATGTGATAATATCTCAAAATCCATTTTGGGCGACTTGTCACTCATTTTCCTTGAACACATCACATATGGTTTATATCTAGGAATAATGTTTCCTTGACACATAATTATTCCATAATTGTACGTCAATAGCACCCTTCATGAACAACACTAGAGGCAGTTGAATCTGTTTATCATATATTTAAAAACCATTTATTCTTCCAATTAAGAATATCCAAGAAGAATTGTTACCACTGTCCTTAAATAGATACCGTATTTTTCCGTTTATAAGCCCGGGCTGATATTAATTTCAAATAGTGATAGACCAGGTTTATATTCGGGGCGGCTTTATATTCGGGGTAAGGATTATAGCGCTTATTTTACTATGAGAATGTGTTTACGCACCAGCTTATAATCAGGGCAGGGTTATAAACGGGGCCCGGCTTATAAACGGGGAAATACGGTATTTTAAAGGCTGTAATACATGGATGTCTGCATCCATGTTATATTACTCAACATTGGCCCATTTTCCTTATAATATAAGGAAAATGGGCCTCGAAAATGTATATATGCCCTTATCTCCTAAGATGTTTAAACGAAATAGACCCCCCGCTCCTTACAGACCTCAAGCATTGGCCTCTGATCAGGGTATCAGAAAACCTATAATTCTTCACCAAATTCTTATATCTATATATAACCGAAATTTTAAGACAAAAATGAGGTCCAAAATACATCATATCTATCATTTTTCAGCTTAATTAAAAAAGAATTACTTATTTTGTAGAGCTACCTGTAGACTTCACCTATTATCGCTCACCGGCATCTGTTTTTGCCCGACTGTCACTACTTCAAATTCTTCTATAAACATATAACAACAGAATATTGATGAATTCAGTCCTATAACTCATATGACTGAATGTTGTAAGATTTTGTTAGACATAATAGCTGAGAATCGACTTTATTACAATTTAGGAATTGGTACGTTCCAATCGTACACATTTTCCTTGGCTGGACTCATATCTCCCTTTACCATCCTCAGAAAACAAAGAGCGACTCAGAGGAGCTCAGGGAAGAGGAGGAGGGAGCCAAGGTCCTCAAGCCCTATTGCATTCCTTGGCAGCGATTGATTTCCATTTTCCCCTCTGTAAAGTGCATTAGACAGATACTGTATTAAGTTCCAGGGCCAACTTCTGGTTAAGTTATATATTGTACTTTCTTGCTCTTTGTGTGCCTTTCTTGGCTCACTAATGCGATGTTAGATTCGTTTTTTCATAGACCTGAAGGTTTAACTTAGACATTAAGGGGAGTTGCATTGAACCTTTGGAATTGAAATGTGCTGTTCGTACGTAGGCGGTGCATTGTTAAAGCGTTGAATTGATAAAGGGTTGATTTCTGAGTGTTGAGGCTCCAACATAATTTAGCATCGCTTTACAATATTATCGAGAATAATGACAAAACTGATGTTCAAAGTAAAGTAAGGTGTAGGTTTTATGTTTGGTCCACATTTATAAGCTGCGACAAAATTTTACTAAATTTACTTATAGTAAGACTTTGATGACGGGATTTATCAATATTCTAATGCTGTTTTATGTTTATACAAGGATTTGTAGCCAAATTGACTGAGAGAAAATGGTTGCCAGTGAGCGATAGTAAGTTAAGACAGCGCAGGAAAGAATTTTAGTGTGGCTCCAAAATATAAATGTGGACTTTGATGAAAACTGTAGCAAGAACAAGACAGAATCCTTCAAAATGTTGGTCAAATGACTTTGAGAAGAATTGAGATATAGAAGTGGACTAGAATATTCTCTTTATAATTCTTTAGATTTGTAGGCCTATATTAGAACACAGGCAAGCTCTTGTAAAGAGGCCACATCCTAGTTATACACACAATGTCATTCGATGGCTAAAAACCTTAGAAAGAAAAGAGAGCAGCAGAATGAGAAGGAAATCCAGACGGAAAACAGAGAAAACACAAGAGGTAAAAAGAGACTTTTGACTGAGACAGTTTGGCGCTGGGTGTTTTGTCTACATTGGCGGCTAGTTGGGGGAATGCTTTGTGCAGTGGATGTAGAGGGACATGTCCACTTAATGAGGGGCCGCCTTATACATGTAGCTGAATTACCTGGCTCTACACACTCACTCCTATCTCTACCATGCACTAGGTGTAGTAGTACCGTTAGCATTAAAGCTACACACTCTCAGTTGACATCGGTCAAAAACTAACGATTTTCTACGTTTCCAACCCATCAAAATGTCATTAGAGCGAAGTTTTGGAGGATTCTGTCTGTTTTGTGCTACATGGTTTCATAAATGTCCACATCAATATAGTTTGGAAACTGGCTGCAATCTTTCCTACAGTCGCTTCACTTATTATCGCTCACAGGCTGCCGTTTTCTCTCGGCCAATTTGGCGTTAATAAGGGACCTATCCTTCCTCTGGCCTCTTGGCCGTGTATGAAAGATTTCCAATAATTGACCATATCATTACTTCCCCAAATGTGTAATGCCCAAAGTAACATATAGAGTAAAAAAAATCCGCCTGTTAGTGCTTGACATTGAACAATTTGTTCTCACAGTGAACTATGAATCACCCCAGATTAAGATCACACAGACAAAATGTTGTAAACAGTATATTGACTGGGTTTTATGCTTAAAACAGTGCATTAAATAGTCAATACCTATAGCCCAGTGGTACTGGGTAGACATAATGTGCTGGGTGTAGCTTCAAAGCAAGGAAAATCAAGGGGTTTTATGTAAGCCTTTGAAGGGCATGTGGAAGGGATAAAGATGGTATCTATGGATTTGATATAAAAAGTGTTACTTAAATCTTCCTCAAATCTAGGTATTTCGTACCAGGCCAGTGACTCAATGCTATAAACAGCAAATTTGATTTGTGTATTTAAATAACTGTATCCTGGTGCTTCAAAAGGTGCTACAAGTTTATTGCCTTTCAGGAAAATATAGTTTTTTTCGGGGTAAATATGTTTTTGAGTCTATACATCAGTATAGAGTATATAATACAGTACTAGATGGTACTATACTACCGCAGGAGTTAGTGAAAGACCACCTAAATGAGCTGAACTAAACAGCATGGTGAAACATTATACAGAAATAGAGGTACGCCAGGGTTAGGGGCAAACCAGCTGAACTAAACAGCCTGGTGAAATATAATATCATATATATATATATATATATATAATACTTTTTATTCAAATAAGTTATACAGTTACATAAATGTGGAGTCAATAATCGAATAGGTTGAAACCCTCTGCTCATTTGCAGGTTTTCCTGATTGGCCTTAACTATCTTCTCCAGAAACTAATTTGATGTTTTTTGATAAGAAACTTAATCTAAAACAATTTAACTAAGTAGATTCTTTCATATAATACAATCACACGGTAGTTTCAATATTACTCAATGTTAATAATTTGATTTTCTTAATATCCATTCCGTCAATTACAATGTCACATACAATTTTTGTTAAATTAAACTTGTGTTTGCTTCATTACTAGAATTTAGGTAGAAATTTCAGCATTCATTTAGACCATAGTTCCAATTCTAAATTGCTTCATCATACTTTACAATTTGGTCAGTCTGTTAGTTTAATATTACAAGTACCTCTCACTATGTGGAGTATTGCTTCGTCATATTTACAAATTGTTCAGCCTGTTTTGATTAATATTGAAGTACCTCCCGCTCAGTGGAGTTTATAAAATTTTGATTAATTAACATTATATCCGATAAACAGCTTGTGTGGTTTTACATAATCCCAGGCTATAAACATTCATTGCTTGGATTACCCTTAAGTAATTATCCATTATACAAGCCTAAAACAGTTCAAACACTTACACATTACATGTCAATATTGTTTGATGCCAGTGGCTTACGATTCAGAATTTCCTTTGTTCTCCTTGATTATTGTCATGGTAGAACCTTTGGTATTTATATAATGCAACAGTCTACAATAACATTCATTCAAATAGAACTAAATACATGCATGTAATAGAAAAAATTCACCGTCGTACTCAATTATAATGAACAACTTTCCCAATTCCTTTTCCCCCCCATTCCCTCTCGTAGAGTTTTAGTACCCTCCCCTCCCTTAACAATTATTTCCCATCGATATATCGATCTTGTCAAGAACTGGTCTTACATTTCCAGTTTAATTATACCCCTCCCAACTACAATTTTCCCTTTACAATATGGTGATATAATGCACCAGGTGTCAGATAAAGACCATCTACTCAAAAAAAATATATATTTCTAAATCGATTAGAAACCCTTTCCCCAAGCCTCTGACCCTAATTGGTCAACCTCTGCCACCAATCCTATCGGGTGTGTAAGTGTCATGGCTGCCATTTGCCCGCTCCACTCGGTTAATCTTGTTTTGTATCAGTTCCAGGACAGGAAGTGAATGACCCTTGTAGACTTAGCATTGTGTATATAAATAGTCTCGCTCTTCACTGCCCCAGCAATGTCCCCAAGTTTCTGGTCACCATATATGGAATAATTTGACCTTATAAATATATGGCTATTCATCGGTCAGAACTTAGAGATCTAAAAACAGTGAAATTTGTTCGTCGCAATGCTATTTCAATGAGTGTGACATCAATTCCTGTCCTGGAAGTAGTATCTAGTGCATGACGAACCAGGCTGGCGGCCATCTTATTTACACGGCCTATTAGTAGGGGCAAAGCAGGTTGACCATAATAGGGTCTACACAACCCCGCTATCGCATACTGCCTAGGAGAGTCAGTTGGGACCAAGCACATAGGTTGTGAACTAGAGAGGGGAGGACCACAAGGATGAGTCCAAGAGTTAGGATGGTGGGCAGTGTATTGATTACATGGTCGCACTGAGCCCTTTGGTGTGTAAGATGAAGTGGAGAAAATGATACTTGACCACACTATGTATAGGCGTGCTACCCCACAGGGGCAAATTCCATCAGATAAAGGGGAAAAGATGGAAACAGTATTGGCAATATAAGAGTTAGAAATGATGTCAAAACTATTTCACGAACTTCAGGAAAGTTGTGGTTCTGTTCAACCTCGAGCCACCAGCTCCGCTAATAACACAGCATGATTGATTAAAAGCAATTGTTTGACTAATTTATGTAGTATATTTGTGAGACCTGGCTTTTTGAAAGGCCAGGTTAAAAAAGCCAGGTCTCTCTCACAAATATATTTATAGCTCACCTTGCTGTCATAATGCCATGCCAGTCATATGACCATACACCACTGAGCACTTTTCTTATATAGATATAAGTTACAGCAGAAAACTTTGATAGCACAGCTTCTACTTACGTTCACAATTACTTTTGTTTACCCCAAATTTCATCTGTCTTCTCAGAAGAAGCCTCTCCCAATAGGGGATTTGGGTGTGCCATTGCGGGAATAGGAGTTGACACATCTATTCATGTACAGGTTTCTTTTATGGGAAATGATGTCAGCTTGACAGATTGTGAGAGAATTTAACTCAGGCAATAGGGGATTTGCATGTGCGATGTCTATTTCAGTGCATCATGATTGATAAATAGTCCGTGCTGAACATGGCATGTTTTCTATAGATTTTGGACTTTGTACCATTAGTCCCATAATTCCATGTGAATCAAGATTCAAATGGCAGCTATGCAAATCCCCAATACAGAGACAGATAGCTGAGCACATCAAAGGTAAGAGCAGGACGTGAGCAGTAGCCAAGTGAGTCACTCATGTAACATGGAGCTACTCGATCACTACCAATATCACAATATTGACATGGACAGTGCACCCTCTCCCATACATTGTCTATAGGCTGGATTAAAGGATAATCCACTGGGGTAGGGGATATGGTTGCCCCTGTCGCTATGCCTCTTCATCAATGATCGCTAGGTTAGGTATCAAGTTCTTTTGTTCTATGAATATTGATTGCTTTTGGGGGAATATGTTTTAGCCTCTCTGTCTGTTTTTGTTGCTACTACTGTTAGGAAGTTTGTGACTGAATCCTCTGTCTAAGGTCTCTGCTGAATACTAAAAGTGGACTTGCATAGCCGCCATTTTGAATCTTGATTCGCATGGAATTATGGGACAAATGGTACAGTCTGAAATCTATAGAAAACATGTCATGTTAAGCATGGGATATGTATCCGTGCTCTAATGTCAATATCCATGTAATATACATGTTTCCATAACAGAGGCCGTCTTCTTTTCCATAATGCATTTGATTTTCGTAGATCATTTACACAAGCTATGATATTGGTGAGAGCATTCTTGAAATTTTCGATAAAAATGTTGCCAATTATGTGTATGTCAGATTTCAACAGAATCCGTCCCGTGATGCACTGTAACAGACATGTGTAGAGTGGCAAAGGCAAAAATCCTATTCAACTATCACAATATTCTGTTTATCCAGTGTCTGCTGCTTAAGTACTATACTAATGTCTATTATATGTCCTGTATAGCTTAGGCGACAACCTTTGGGACTGAAAGACTTCTAGTATCTGAGGCTTGTTATTTCAAATTTTAAAAGAAATACTCAGGACGTAAGGGTACAACAACATCGGTTGAACAGACCCTTAAGGCAGGGGCGGGGCTTGTTTGATAAAAGCAAATTATAGGCCTAATTCTATTTTTTTTATTTTTTTTTTATTAAGCATTTTTATACAGCACATCTTCTGTAATAACGACAGTTGCGTTATCAACAAGTACATTGTACAATGAAGTTCTAATAATCAATTGAGTACATTAACATCCTCGTTTCGCTTATAAGAGTGTTGTATATGGTTTTAAGATATCATAAACATTTATGAGAAATATTCAAATCACGACTGTTCTTACCATTTTCAATAACCTTTATACAACTGTTAGGAATAGGTTATTACATTTAGGAGATAACATCCAACCGCATATCTTAAATAAAAAATAATATTGGTTGTTATGAAACTTAAGTAATTGAGCAAAATATTTAAGAATTTATCTTAACATATATTCTAAGATATATGGCCTGATGCATCGTACATCATACAATCTCCACTTATTTCAATGATCCCCACCCACCACCACCACCCACACATACCAACTATAGCAAGAGTTTGTTGTGTCTCTTGGCATCGACTTCTAAAGACTTTAGTAAAAACTCACTTTTACAGTCAGCACAGAGACTGCCGTCAAGGGTCCAGTATAACAAGGTGTCTAGTTTAAAGAGGTGTAACTCCTATAGAACATACACTAAAGTGACTGTACCTAAATGCCGAGGTGTCCAGACTGAAGCAGAAGTTTTATTTTATAACCAACTTCTGAGCAAAGTAAGTTCATCTAGTTCTTTCCAACAGCCCTTTCACGTTCCACAAAGCATTACAACGTAATGGAAGGTGGGAAAAGGTTGCAGCCTCGAAGAATAGTGAGAAATAAAGGCCTTCAGGGATATTGTAAAGTGTTACTATATATGGTGAAGCTTCATTATAGGAATGAACATTAGAGCAGGAGGTCTCTGCTTCTAATAGTAAAGTAGGAAAAACCGTGTGACAAGGCAATGGGAAAGAATACTAAGGAGACAGTACATGGATTGGGCCACAGAAACATGGCCACTTAGTATAGCTTAATAGATTAGATATTAGTACATTTGAGAATATCGTTGAGAATAGGGGATTTGCATGTTTCACCGCACATATCTATAGGGGATTTGCATAGCCACCATTGTGAATCTTGATTCGCATGGAATTATGGTACAGCGTAAAATCTATAGAAAACAGGCCATGTTTAGCATGGGATATCTATCAATGCTCTAATGCCAATATGTATTATACATGTTTTCATATAAACACAAGTCCCCATCTTCCCATCATGCATTTGGTTTTGATAGATCATTTATACAAGCTATGATATTGGTGAAACTATTCTTGCAATTTTCGATAATAATGTTGCTAAATATTTGTATGTCATATTTCAACAGAATCCATCCCAGGATGCACTGTCACAGACATGCGCAGTGACACATGCAAATCCCCTGTTGCAGTGCATGCTGGAATGAATTCAGTTCAATTCTGGCATACAAATATTTACCAACATTTTTACCCCTGAAATTTAAGGATGCTTTCACTAATATATTATATCATATTGTGTAAATTATCTATTAAACCCAAATGCATGATGTCAAAGATAAAGTCTTGTTTCATGGAAACATGTGAAACACATGTATAGCATGTATAATGAGATCACCATTAAATATTCCATGCTGAACATGACATGTTTTAATTGAGATAAGACTCCCATAATTCTATTCGAATCAAGATTGAAGATGGCGGAGATGCAGGTTCCCTATTCAAAATTGAAATTAGTTTGGAAAATACTTCTGTTTCTGAAGAAAAACTTATGAATAAATCAAATATCTGGCTGTGCTAAGTATGTCAATAGCCTATAGTATGATAGGATGTAACGAGGTTGGTTTCTGACTTACTGTACATGATGGTTACAAGTTTTTTTCGACCAGGGATCTCACAAGAAGCAGCAGGCTTCGAGTGAGATCCCTGGTTGAAAAAAACGAGTGGCCATCATGTACAGTAAGTCAGAAACTAACCGAGTTACATCCTATTTTTATATCACGATCTCATATTGTAAAATAAATGAATAAACAAACTATTTATTTACCTCGCTTCTCTCCAATGTTCCGCCATATTGATTTGGTTTATGCCAAATCACTAAACAAGCGTATAACTGATTGGCTGATCAACGACGGCACGGTGGCATATGACATCACGAATGGGCTTGACGTCATGAGGGAGAGTAACGTTAACCAATAGGGAGCGTTGTTATAATGAGGCTTAAAAAAACGTCATATTGTCACGCGTGGATCGATTAAACAATACATGATAGCAGGTATTCACTCATTTGCAGCGTGTACAACCCCCGATCATGGTATAAAAAAAACTATTTGAAAGGTCTCCATACACAATTATCCCTGCAGAACTACTAAATTGCCAGGAACTATCTAAAGTTTAAAAGAAAAAGTAAATTTGAACACACATAGTACATGTCTATAAGGAATATATTTATTATTTATTGCCCTCCCAGTTTTGTTACACTTCTCCTACATCATGGGTGTGTTATGAAGGAAATGATGTACTAAGCTTGATTGTACCTCAATTGTTGGCCTGTCCCATAGACTAGGATAGTGTATGATAGCTTAGAGGGGTTATAGAGGACTGCATAGTGTTAATGATATCCCAGCTATAGAGAGATGGGGCACTTTGTATGAACACGGAGAGTGACCAGGACAAACTCCTTGGTCATATCCTAAGGTTCCTCATTCTTGATGTGGTGGTGCAATGTTTTGCTGTCAAAAAAGGGAGACTAGGAAGACTTGTGTCAGCACAAATAGTTTTGAATTGTTTAATGTTGTTCTTTGTCCCTTTTTCCGGAAATTGCATTATTACTCTGTAACTATACGATTGGAAATAAAGTTATTACATACATGTATACATACACAAATAGTAGACACTAAGCTATAGTGATAGTAACAGCCCTAGTCCACTAAGACGATTCTTATGCGATTTTGCGCTGCTGAGGATCCACTTCCACTAAATTGTGTGATAATCACATGAGAATCGGCTTAGTGGATAAAACGCCTAAGTAGTTAGAAATTGATAAACCATGCTATCCATGAGGCATGCTACCCATGAGCCATGCAACCCATAAACTATAAACTACCAATTAACCAGGCTACCCATGAGCCATGCAACCCATGAACTATAAACTACCCATTAGCCAAGCTACCCATGATCTAAGCTACCCATGAGCTATTATTATTATTATTATTATATAATGAGCTATTATAAGCTACCCACGAACTATTATACCATATATAAGCTATTATAAACTATGCTGTGAATAAGTCAGACTGCCCATGAGACATGCTACCTATGAAGCAGATCTTGTGCTCCCAGTGTTCTACAGATATGTGTGAACATGTTATTTACTCTGAGCAATATTATTACACTTCATATCTTCTATACACTAGTATTTATTGATACACCGTGATATATCAATGGTGGAGAACCCAAACCCCATACTTCACCCAATGAAATATTAAGTGCCCTGATAAATCCACCCACGCAATCACATGCTGTAAACTCCGAATGAAGTCAACAATATCCCTCTACTCATTGTGTCTTCATATGACCAGGAGCTACATCAGATAGGATCCCTGCCCACTTAGTTTAGTTACTTCTTCTAGAAATCGCAAGGAAATTTCTTTCTAGTCTGCAGGACATAAGACACTTTGCTAATGAGCAAAAGGGAGGTGCTCTGTAGTGCTTATATTAGTTATAGGCAATATAAGACTAATGTAGGAGGAGGAATATTTCTGAGAGCAACATTTGCACATATGTGCACACATTGTCAAGTCACAAGTCGCCGATAATAGATTTTGAGATATGATCATATTTGAAAAGATGAAATCGAGCCGATTCCAAAGATAGGTACATGAAGTACATATTTTATTTAGTTTTGAAAGAGAATGTTTTAGGGTGGACATTCGCTGGTAAAGAAGCTAAATATACTCTATAAGATGACCTTAGTAATGCATGAGTAGATGTAGTGCACTGTCTTGAAATTCAGCACAAGTATTAATATGAATTAAAGCGGTGAATAGACCAAAGATGAGAACATTCTAACAAAGAAATCCGGTGAATAAAACACTTTGAAAAATAACATGTCTGCGACCTGTGACTGATTTTCCTGTAACACATCACAAATAGGGTCCACCACCGTCTAAAGATAGGGTTAGAGAAACACAGAGATTGGGAGTTAGTGTGAATTATACAGCTTGACATAGCCCTGGGCGCTGCAATCAGGCAACGGCTTTTATCTCACTTCCCAGGGAGGGAGATGAAATGGTGGGGGCATCCATTTTAGGACAAGTTTATCTCTTCCACAAACAACTTCCATTCCTTTATAAGTGGGGTGAGTGTGGTAGTTTCAAGCCTGTATAGAAGGAGAAGTGATGTGGTTTCTGACCTGGGATGGAGGGAGTTAGGTAAGGTTCACCAGACCTTTTGCCTTGATGTGTTTTACTTTGAGGTTTGGGTTTTTGAAATCTTGGATAGTTTCCTATACTACATAGGAAAAGCCCTCGGCAAAGCTTTGGGTAGGTATATCACTGATAGACACGAATGTGACTGTCCTTGTTTGTAAAGTTTTATTCTATATATTCTTTTTTGAACGATAAGTACATTTAAAATATAAAGGGATGAGAGATGAGAGGGAAAAATTGACGACAAAGGCAATTACAGACAGATGTGATGTGTCACAGTAAAAAGTATCTCATTATATAGTAGGGATGACCTCAGGAATGAATGGATATATTCAATGCACTGCAAATTTGGTTATGTATTCATGCAACCTCAAGAAATAGATACCCCTAAAATAGAAACATTCCAACAAAGAAATATTGTGAATAAATTATTTTGAAAAATATCAATTTTGCGACTTGTGACTCATTTTCCTGCAACACATCACGTATAGCATAAGCACTCAATAAAGATCAATACAATGACTCATCAGAAATCTGCATTTTCAATTGATAATTGGCGTTGGAATAGGCAAGTAATTAACACAAGATATTACTAGGGTGAAAATTGCTACGTTGTCTTACCTACACTTTTATGGTATAACTATTTATAATTGGGGCCCGAAGGTTCCTTTATGTCACAAAATGAGAGTTACAATTTTTGGCATCCGGCCCCTTTCTTGTTGTTTTAAAGAGCATAATATAAAGATACAGAAATATGTGAATATATCATGTTGTATGAACTACCAAAGGAATCTTATGACTATATACATTGGTGTGTACAAAAGGTAACCGGTTAATCGTAACAAGTATTGACGGTATAGCTTTTTATTCCTTTCTACACGCCTAACCATGTAATTATGATATCCAAGGCACAACAAAAACTGCCATCATTAAGATAGCATGCTGTAATGCTTGAATTGTATTAAATGAAATTTATCAGAAAAAGTTAATGAGACATTCATGGAACAACATCAGATACATAATATCACTGCGCAGAAAATTATGATATCATTTGCCTCAACACAATTCCCTCCATTAGAAACCCTAGAGCAGTGTTCACACAATAAATATAATTACCTAATAGTTTCTATACATCTACAAAGGCAATCAACCCATACCATTGTCTTCCCTCCCAGTCCATTTATTACAAAGCGTCAAAAACAGCCAGTCATTTCCTCAGCAATAAAATAAATTGGAGTTTTTTTGTCACGACACAGAAGGAAGTGCCTATCCATCATATAGAATGAATAGAAAGGCATACATTATTAGAACAACGGGTTTCATCAAGCATGCAATAGTAGTACTTCCATACTGAGCCCCATGGTTAATGTATTTTTATTACACGCGCATCGCTCTGAAAACAACGTATCCAGAGTGAGTTACACATAGTGCGTATTTCACTAGTGACTTATGTGGGGTTGTGATAAAGCACGTGTGGTGTGGTAAGAAGTGTGTTATTTTCCAGGTTTAACAGACGACATCCAACGATATGGCTTTTAGATTATACAACCCAAATAATAATAAAACTAACTTCTTGGTTGCAGTCACTAACAGTATCACAAGTTTTGCTGTCCAAGTCATGCGGTATCCAGGTTCCTTCGATCAACACGTTAGGTTTCTAACTCCCTAGTCTCATAAAATGCATTCCTATAGACTAGTCTAGAACACATGTTAACTTAAATGTATGGGTTTCTGCACCAACCATCGTATCATAAAGCCCTTGGACGTTTAAAAGGTTGATAATCATACAATACCAGTGGGCCAAAAGACTTCCAGTTTCTCGACCCAGGAAAGACCAAATTCTCTATAGTCAACCATTTAATCATGACATATATGAATGTCAAGTTACTCAGAAAGTAAAACTATTTCAACATAATATAATCTAATGTTAAAAACTTTACATTGTTAAGTACATTATATTTTCTATCAACCTTGGGCATTTGTTTTTATATATGAAAATATGTTTAATAAAATGCCCCTTTTTAAAAGGAATCTTCATAATGTTATAGAGCCAGGTACTGATACTAATACCATGTAAGGACACTTGATTTCACCTTAGGAGGCCATTACGAAATTAAGAAAACTCAACGATTCATTTCTCACAGTGTAGCTGCATCAACCACATTTATCCTTTTACTGTTTCTTAACGGAAAAAGCCTCCCCATGGGTCTATACGATCATAATGGTTCACAGTAGAGTACTGCTGAATGGTAATCCATTTTAATTGCTTTCTCAAGTGACTACTTTAAGAGGACCTAATAATGCTAAATGGGAAACGTTAATAAGGAACCCTAATGCTTGCCTTTTGATTGCAATCCTGCCTTTATATGGCAATAGAAGTTGACACATCAATTCATGTACAGGTTTCTTTTATGGGAAATGATGTCAGCTTGACAGATTTTGACAGAACTTCTCTCAGGCAATAGGGGATTTGCATGTGCTACTACGCATGTCTGTTACAGTGCATCATAAGATGGATTCTAATGAAATCTGACATATCAATATTTGGCAACATTTTTACAATGTTTTTCACGAATATCATAGCTTTTTGTAACTGATCTATGAAAACCAGATGCATGCTGGGAAAGATTGAGGCTTGTGTTGTGAGAACATATATGACACATAGATATTGACTTTAGGGCATTGATAAAGATCCCATGCTGAACATGGCATGTTTCCTATATATTTTAGACTACCATTAGTCCCATAATTTCATGCGAATCAAGATTCAAAATGGCGGCTATGCAAATCCCAAATAGAAAAAGGCTAAGTGCATGAACAGATTTTTAATCATTGAAAGCTTTTGTGCTTTACCAAGCTAAGGCAGAGACTAAAAGGATTAATGACCACAATTTCGGACCTGCACTTTGCCTCTGGATTATACACCAAACAGTGCACCAGCAGCCCTTCAATGTCGGTCATTAATCTTTAATAGCATAGCCCATACAGAAAATCCCACAGAGGAAACGCACACGGACAATTGCCCATGCAGAACGCTTGGCACATGCAGAAGCTTTTGATATTTCCTATTTAACATGATGACATATAAAGTACCTCCATGTGTTCGGCATGCCTGAACTAATACACTTATTATCCTTTTTATTTGAGTTTCTTGCTGTAGCTGTAGCATATATCAATTATCATAAAGAACCTATGTTGTACAACCTATCAAGACGCTCCTTTGACCAGCTCAGACCTCAAATTCCGGTATTAACATCAGCAGCAAAATATAACAATGATAGGATATATTGAGCCATATAAGTCATTATGAGTAAATTTGGTTGGCTGTAATAGCTGAGAATGCAGCTTTAAATAATCCTGGAATACTCATATTCCATTCTCTCTGCTGCATTGAATACAGCCTGTAAATCAATGTCTCTGAGGCCCAGTTCCACACTGCAAGACGGTGCAATGAACACTGAATATTTCATTAAGTTTTATTGCTCTCCTTAAATCAATTTAACTTTTGCTATTTCATCTATTCCATTATGGTGATCATTATGTCCTTACACTGAAGGAGATCTCATTCTGAGAGCTACATTTTTATCCTGCCGTATTCATGCTCCCTTTCCTCCTTCTGAACTACCTCCTCTTTCTTCTCCACATTCCTCTCCACAAACCCCCTCCTTCTGAATCTTGATCAATAAAAATTTCGAGACTTCGTTTTTTAACAAGGCGTTTTGAGATTGATTTCCAGACATGCAAGGTGCCTTTGTAAAGATATTTTTCTTGTCCTTCTACAGTATTAGAATAAATGGTTCTATGAAGAGGCTTTCAAGGTTTCTTTAACTTGAAGACTACATGATAGGATTGTAAAGTTTTAGGGATAAAACCATTTCAGGAAACCCTTTCAAGTGAATTCTGTGTGCCTTGAGGTGTGATATCTTGATGTTAAAGTCCATTATAACCTTTTACAAAATATTAAAATAGCTTTTAGAAATTATGTATGAAATTCTGGTTATAGCTAAGGGATATTTCCTGAACAATTGGTAATGTGCACAACCCTTCTCAGGCAAATCAAACGTACCTAATTATTCAAATTGCCTCATTTGCCATTAAATTGACCAAAAGGTAATTCTCAAATTCTGCATTTCCTTGATTATCGTCCATATAAAATAAAATAGGCTGTTTGAATTGATGACTTTCTTCTAGGAAGTGCTAACATCTTGAAATTTATCGAAAATTCCCTAATTTTATGGATCTGGAAAATTTGGTAATTTATGACCCTTCACCTATCCGGCCTTCCTGAACAGGATGATGTGATTGGCACATTTTCCGAGGTTGCCTGCATTTCATGGTTTCCAGG
Organism: Sthenelais limicola; assembly: GCA_942159475.1. NCBI lineage: Eukaryota > Metazoa > Annelida > Polychaeta > Phyllodocida > Sigalionidae > Sthenelais > Sthenelais limicola. Next base: position 56,156,481 of record OW804096.1, read on the forward strand.
TGTTTACAAGTACAAATACTAGTTTGTTGCTCGTAAACGTGATGTGAGAAAATGAGTCTCAAGTCGCAAAATTGCTATTTGTCAAAGTGTTTTATTCGTAAGGCGTCTTTGTTTGAATGTGTTTATTTTTTGGGTGCTTAACGCTTTCTGTAGCATTAATTCATTTACCAAATTTCAAGACTAGTTACTAGTAAATGTACCCCCAGAATTATTGCAAACTTCTTTTTTCAAAACTGAAAATAAAATATATAAATACTTATTACTATTTACCATCATTGGAATCAGCTTGATTTCCTCTTTTTAAAATACATTTTTTGCGACTTCTGAATCATGTTACTGTGACACAACACAGATATAAACACTAGTTGTGAACGTACTCCATGAAATCTTTAAAATATCGAAATAATACAACCGTTTTATATATTTTTAAAATGTTTAACTTAGCAATTAATTCATCATTATTAAATGAACTCATAACATTTGTAACCTATCATGCACACTGCCAAAATAAACTATGCTCTATTTTGTTTGTTTTATTATTACTACTGGCGGTCTAGAAAATATTTTTGAATACAATCTGGAATTTCAATTTTGTCCTAAATTATGAACATTTGATTGGTTTCATGAAGACAAGTGCCATATATTTTCTCACCCCTTAGCCATAAGTTTCTCCTTACTTTCTCGTCTATTCCTTCTATAGATACACCCAAAGCACTATTCCATCTTGATCAACTCTCTAAAGCAATTTCCTTGCCTGACTTTTCTCTGACTGACTCCTCCGCTATTCAGACCTATAGTTGCTCTGAGTGTGTGATTCCTATAGAAGTCTACGGTGGCCCAATACCTGCTTGAGTACACGCATTGAGCTCCGCGTTAGGAGCGCTAAGGAAAAGCCTCTCAAAAGGTGACAAAGCATGAAAAGCCTGGCGCCTGCAATATCTTAAGCTCCACGTGTACACACGCGGTGATTTTCCAATCTGAACACAATGCCGGTGCTATAATATTTTTCAGATCGTATGGCAGATTGTAGGAGAGGCAGTGGTGTTGGTGCTGGCTGTTTTGTGCAAAGGTTTAAAGGGGAATTAGAAGGAGAATAAGAGAGCAGTTATAGGTGTGGGGAAGGGGACTGAAAGGGACTGATATGCCCCCTTTATCGGTCTTTTCATCATCCTGATGTGAAACTGCTCTTCAGAATGATTTATGGGGGTCAGCGTGTCAGAAAATATACAATTTGGGGTCACAAATCCTCTTAAATAAGGCAGTTCAAGGCAGTAGCAAATATATCCAGATGGTCTGTGTATTAATCATTATTCATTCTTATTCAGACTAATAGTAAAATTGCCTGTAGAGGTGGGGATTGTACATATTTGGACACCATACTACTATATTCTTTTTACTTTTGTTGTCTATCGAGGCTTGGCAGGCGGTACAGAGGACACTATCTAGTAATGAATTAACATTCAGGTTGTGTTTGATACGGTATCCAACATAAAATCTATTTGTAAATTCATTTCCAATTCTGATTTTGCGAATTAGTTCATCCTATATACATTTCATATTTTCTGCTTTCTAATGAGATTTGAAAGTGTATGTGTAAGGGTGATGTTTATTTATGGTCAAGTGCTACGTATCTGTGGCTTTTCATCAAAGGTTGTATTTATTCTGTCACAAAGAGTGGGAGTGGTGTTGACTTGAGTAAGTTGTATAGAGTGCTAAAAGTGGAAAGCTTTGTATAGGTTTAGACAAATGAGGGAATCTGTGGTAGAGACTAACTGAAATAAGAATGCCGAGAAAGATTGAAAGAGAGGAGGGACAGAGTTGAACAGACAGGGTAAGACAACGAGCAATTGAGGAAAACAGGGAAATGATAAAGTATAGATGTTCAGAGAAAGGCAGGGAGAGAGAGTGAGAGGGAGGAGTGAGAGAGTGAGAGAGATATCTGGAGATTGAGAGAGAGATGGACAGTGAGAGAGATAGACACTGGGGGAGAGGGGAGAGGGAGTGAGAGACATGGAGAGAGAAAGAGATTGAGGGACAGAGAGGGGAGAGCCTAGTGAAGGAATCTGTGGTAGATACTGGCTGAAATAAGAAAGATAGAAAAAGGGCAAGGGCAGAGAACAGAAGAACAGAAGAACAGAAGAACAGAAGAACAGAAGAACAGAAGAACAGAAGAACAGAAGAACAGAAGAACATGGAAAGGGGAAATGTTTACTAACGAAATTGATAAACCAGCATGTAACAAATTTGTCAAAATTCAATGTGGGATTGTAACCTTTTTACCAACTTAATTGTTGGACATTTTAAATAGCTTGCAAACGACAGTGTAACACACAATGTCTACCTAATTTTCATTTTGGAGCATGAACATTATTCTTGCGACAACTTTATCACGATACAACACTATTCGTGGCCATGATGGTTGAGAAGTATTTGAATGTACGTATTCACAAGGCGCAAGCTTTGACCAGATCGACTGGGAGGGAGCAGGGAGATTGGTGGATGGAGGTGGGAGGATGCGGGAGGGGGGAAGGCAACAGGGCGGAGATATCAGGCCTGGCAGCCACTTCACTGCTTGTTTAGATCCCTGTGGACAGGCTCATGCACGGGGCAGGGCATTTGGTAGATATTGTAAAGGAGCGGAAGGCAACATTTACCATTTCAACTAACTTTCCTTGCCCAGGTCGGACATTCCTACGGTATGAATAACACAGTAGTATAGGGGATTTACATGTCTGACTGCGCATGTTTATTGCAGAGCATGCTGGGATGGATTCTATTGAAATCTGACATATAAATGTTTTTTTTATCGAAAATGACACGAATGTTTTCACCAATGGATTGGCTTCTATAAATGATTCATAAAGAACAAAGGCATATCAGAGTTTGTAAACTATGAAACCAAATGCATGATGGGAAAGATAGGGACTTGTGTCATGGAGACATGTATAACACATGGATATTGGCATTAGAGCATTGACAAATATTCCATGTTGAACGTGACATTTTCTGCAGATTTTATTCTCTACCATTAGTCCCATAACTTCATGCAAATCAAGATTCAAAATGGCGGCTATGCAAATTCCCTATTGAATGAATAGCATAATCTTTCCTAAATTCTTATCAGCTGCTTAGCAAGGAAGTAGTTGCAAAAGGAAGGTATCAAGGCTGAAAAGATTTTTATTTCGTCATTTAAAAAATGAGCAATATAGGAGTTGCTATTTAAAGCAACAACAAAAGGAGTTTGGACAAACGATCCCATTGGTTGGAAGGGTGGATACCATAACCCTATGTCACATTAAATATTGTTACGGTGAACAAATAACTCTAAATTATAACAAACAGATTTATGGAAGGAATCGCTAAGGCCCACGGTACGGCGGGATCTTACATGCAGATTGCCGCCCTACCTGAAGCTAAGCCTTTCGCTAATGTATTAACCTTGCATTTATACCCTAGATTACTTCAGCACAGTTGTCGATATATTACTTTTAATGCTCTCATTAAATTACAAATAATTTCTTTTCTTATTTTATAGTTATCATGCACTTGTGTATAAGGACATGAAGCTTAACCTTTCTGCCATCCTGTCACTCTTTTATCCCTTTTCCTCGCAGCCTTCTGACCTCTATGTTCACCCTTCACCACACTCTCTCACTCCCACACCTCCACCTTTACCCCAAGTGCCCTGTCCGACACAAGGTGTTGGTCCTTGGTTTAGCACAACTTATTCCATCTCCCATTCACTTCGCTCCCTACCTCACTAGGGTGGACAAGGTCCTGACATCAGTCACATGACCAGTCACATGACCACCCACGTGGCCAACGTAGGCTGGTCACATGACCAATAAAGAGTGTTCAAATAGATGGGCCCTATTATCGCCCACTGCCCTAGTCTGTAATATTGAAAATTCTGGTATTATCACCAACTGCCCTAGCCTGTACTATTAATTATTCTGGTATTATCACCCACTGCCCTAGGCTGTACTATTGAATAATCTGGTATTATCGCCCACTGCCCTAGCCTGTAATATTGAATATTCTGGAATATTGCCTACTGCCCTAGCCTGTAATATTGAATATCATTATTCTGGTATTATCACCCACTGCCCTAGCCTGTACTATTGATTATTCTGATATTATCATCCACTGCCCTAGGCTGTAATATTGAATAATCTGGTATTATCGCCCACTGCCCTAGCCTGTAATATTGAATATTCTGGAATATTGCCTACTGCCCTAGCCTGTACCAATCATTATTCTGGTATATTGCCTACTGCCCTAGCCTGTACTATTGATTATTCTGGTATTATCACCCACTGACCAAGGCTGTACTATTGAATAATCTGGTATTATCGCCCACTGCCCTAGCCTGTAATATTAATTATTCTGGTATTATCACTCACTGCCCTAGTCTGTACCATTGAGTCTCCTCGTATTATCACCCACTGCCCTAGCCTGTACTATTGAGTATTTTGGCTTTTTAAGGCAAGAGACAGGAATTTGATGTGTATGCATTATTTGATAGACAGTTATTTTATAACTATGTTTTATTCAGGCCTGAATGTTAATTAATGCAGTCCCAAAACAAGATGCGTTTTTTCATTATTCTGCACTGATATAGACAATACACATATTAGATGAAGTTGATTAATTAATTGCCTGATTTTATCCACCAACAATTTTGTATATAGACAGCGTTTAACTCACGATAATGTTATACATTTTCAAGCTTTTATTAGTGAACCAGGTCAATTTAATGATGAAAGAACTTCTTTTGTTAGAATGGAAATACCTCATGTGGTAAGAGAATTGAGAAGAACGAAAAGAAATAGAAAAGAATCTTTAAAAAATAACAAAAGTATTTCAGAAGTGTGTGGGTGTGTGTATGTGTCGGTGGGAGAGGTATGTATGTATGTTTGTTTGGGGAGGGGGGCAAACAAGGGCAGAGAGAGGATTTCTTCTATTTGTTCTTATTTGGGTAGGAATTTGATACAGTGGGAATGAAAAATAACACTGAAATTCCTGCATTAAAAATTCCTTACTAACCAGCCCCTGAAGTCTTTGCATCCCCAAACCCGCTACACCAACCACCTCTGAACTCCCTCTGTGATGAAAATGGACAACCTTCCTTGCCACAAGCATTCACCTCACCGCAGTAACTGATACAAGCATTGTATTGAATCTGCATCTACTGTGATGCATCCCTATTGAGTCTACTGACAGCTCTTATACCCCTAGTTACTGGAGTGACTGTCAGTGAGTTGACAGCTGGGAACAACTAGCCCTATCACATTGACAGAGTGTGAAAAGGATGCATAAGAGGAGTTGGCAGCATTGTCTATACGATGCCGGGAGATGGATAAAGGTAAAACGGGCCATCAGTGATGCCTTGCTGACCAAGAGGAGATATATGTGATGTGTTACAGTAAAACGAGTCCCAAGTCGCAACTTTTATATTTTTCAAAGTGATTTATTTCCAAGATGTCTTTGTGGGAATGTTTTCATTTTGGCGGTCCTTAACGCTGCTGCCATCCAAAGCCAAACCAGCCTTTTTAAGGGAAGTTATTGCCTGGGAGAGAATGGTGGGCCTTTAAGCATGATTCGACTTTGTTCTAGAAGGGAGCTAATGTTTTGTGAACTCTGGAATTATACATAAATGTGATGTGTCTCAGGAAAATGAGTCACGAGCGGCGAAGATTGATATTTTTTAAAGTGTTTTTATTCACAAAATATCTTTGTGGGAATGTTCTCATTTTTAGGATGTCTAATGCTCCAAGCCGTATGAATACATTTGCCAAATTTCAAGACAGTGTATTAAATATATTCATGTATTTCTTAGGTCATCTCATAGAGTATATAGCTACTTTACTAGGAAATGTCCACCCAGAAATATTGCAAACGTTTTAAAAAATAATAAAAACATCTAATTAGATGTCCTACTGTTTACTATCATTGGAACCGGCTTGATGTCATCTTTTCAAATATGATGACATCTCAAAATCTACCTTGTGAGTTATTTTCCTAAAACACATCACATATATGAGGGCCAATACACCTAGCCCCTCCCGTATAGAATGGTTCACACTATGGGTAGCACCAGGCTGGGAGGCAGTTCTGGGTAGACACAGAGAGGATCAACAAGAGTGATATATGCCTCAACTAATTGCATTCATAAAAGCTCTTCCTCCATCAGCTATAAATCATTCCCTAAAGTATGTTACTCTTTCCACTCAGTACTTAAGGCAAGACTGAAAGAGAAACCAAAATGTCAGGTACATTGCCAGTGCAACCCCTGAGATTAATCTTTCTCTGATCTCAGACTTCGGGGACAAGTGTTGCATCACTAAGTTTAAAGTTTGCATTAATCATGTACAATTAGCACCAACCAATCCTCTCAAATAGACATTAAGAACAAATGGGGTTCAAAACTACCTGAAAGTTAATAATCGATGGTTAGGTATGGGAATCTGAGAGTGATCACTATAGTATGTGAAACCATCCTGAAATATGTATATGTCGATGAAAATGTCTTTGGATATATATTGAGATCGAACACGTTTTAGATGGACCACTTCGTCTGTGACTGATACAAAAACGTCGTAGACGTAGTTATTTAGCAGATAATGTTTTATATTGATTTTGTTGGCAAAGAGGATCTAAAAAATGTGTAAAATACACCCTGGCTCTTATACTTACAGGTCTGTACTGAATGATAACAATCCACAACGTGATTGGACCTGTTTAATATTCACTTACATATCTCTAGTTGTGAAGGTTTCCAAGATTTTTTGATTTATTTTTAATTTTGAAAATGATTTCCACCACAAAATTATTCAATTTTGAATGTAGCACTGCTCTTCATGATTTATCCTGCAGTTTGATTTCATGATATTTGATTAGGCTACCTGTTAAGTTCAGTTTGATAGCAGTTTGTGCCCTAGCTCCTCGGGTAGTACACTACCATAGATTATAAGATATGTGAAACCAGCCAGACATAAGAGAGTGCTAGGTTTCACCGCTAATTCTGAATTCTAGCTCAATCTGACTATCAAAGTGGTGTGTCTGGACGAGTGGTGGCTCAATGGGAAACCATTTTCACCAAAAATAAAAGCAACATTAGTACTGCCACCCAACACTCTGGTCCGGAGAACCTATATCTCCCAGATCCCCATTTAACTCACTTTTCTCACTAAGCCTTAATCTTACCCTCTTTAATTCCTCTAGTACCATATGTGAAGATATTAGTGGAATTAAAAATTTAAATTACTCAAAAATGAGACAAATATAATGCATTGAGACTCAACCTCACAATGTCCAGTTTGCAGGTCTCACAAGCTAACCACTGGACCAATGATACATGCTAAAGTCCCCTATTTTAGCCGCAACCAATTTAATGATTCAGATTATCATAAAAGTGTATATTGTAATGCAGGACTTCTAGCACTGCATGCTTTCTGGATATCACCCAGAATGTCATCATTGAAACAACTTGAAATAGTAAACTGGAGAGACCAATTTTCCTATTCTGCTGACCTTATAGCCAATACAACTAGTGCCATCAAACTAGGACCAACACATACATCGGTTGCTTGAGGGTTCCAGGGCAGGAGGCCATTCCAATAATGTTAATAGAGAAATAGCACCCTCAGGTACGCCTTGCTTGAATAACAGGCAGCTCTTGATGAACCTGCCTCCAACCCTTCCTCCACAACCCCACCCTTGTCCCAGATAACATACACACTCCAGCATTTAAGGGGTTGTGGCGATTGAGTGGGTACTCCAAGGGTGTTTGCTTTTGGAAATAACAGAGCAAACTATGAGTGTCGCTAAAGAGCGACCCAATGGAATCCCAGCTTCAGAGAAGCATCTGGTCTATAATCCATTGTATTCCTGTACCTAGCTTATCTGCCTCTTTCATCGCCCTCCCTCATCCTCTTCTAACCTCCTACTCATTCTATCTACGCCCCTCCCTCTCAACCTCCTCACTCTACTCCCTGTTGCTCTGACTATCGTCACAGAGACGCATCCAATATAAATTTAATTATCTCCTTTCTTTTTTAATCAAACTAGAGCAGCGGTCGGTAGCGATGGATAGGAGGAGACAAGAAGTGATGGGTGGTTGAGTGGGTGGACGATGTTTCATACAGAAAAAGGATGTCTTTGTTTACCTTAGCAAAGAAAAGTCTTGCATTTTAGGGTTCGAAATCGAGAATGGCGATGCGATGCACCCTTTGTGTATGCCCCTAGAAATATCAGTAACTAGCCATATTGTTTGAACTAAATTAGATTGGATTAGAGATTTTTATTGCCTTTTTGATAATACATTGACAGAAAGGTTTTGATTTCAGTCCATGCCTATCTTCTTTCCGTGCAACTATTATTAAAATATAGCTATTCTAGAGCAAAAGACAGATCATGCAGCAAGAACGTTTTGACTGCATTCTCAGATTATTTATGTGGCAGTGATCCCAAAGTCTCCAGGCTGAACCCAAACTATCCCCCCATGTCTTAACCCCAAGTGGCCACAGTCTATATACCACAGTATATCCCATAGGTTGCCACTTTCCTTGCTACTCGCCAATGTATGATATATGGAGAGCCTTATAATATAACGACTCCATTAATTAATAGATGAAATATCCTCCGGGGGAAGATAACCGGACGCAGGAAATAGCCCCATGACGTCATTTCCTGTATGGAATTGCCCATTATATGTGCATATGGGAAATGTATTCTGACGATTATTCTTTATATATGGCATAGGGGGCATTTGTATATGACATAAGGGGTGCTAGAAGAAGGTGTTTCATTATAGTTTGACATGTTGCCACCAGGGTGAAGATAGTGAGGAGTGATAGGGGTTCTGTGGGTGAGATTGAAGGGGTGGGGTGCATTTGTTCTGCCTATACCATATATCCTACTATCGAAAAGCAATATTTGTTAGATGAATGTGTGTCAGAAAATGTCAGAAATGAATGATTGAGTCAAAGGTTGTTCTTGTATCAGTTCTGAGCAAGTGTAGGGAGGAATTCAGTGGTTGTTGGATCAATTTTGTATGCAGTCTGTATGCCTAAAATATTTTTTCAAATATTGTAATGGGAATATTGAAACAGTATCAGTGTTTCATTCTGGTTTGATGCATCACTGCCTGGCTGAGAGTCTGCGAGGAGCAAGCAGTAGTTCTCTGAGTGAATGTTGAAGTGTTGGTGCGTTAGGTTGAATAAAGTAGGATGCAGGTTTTTCTACATGAACTGAAAAATAAAAAATTATGTCAATTCTACTCAAGATCAGGGTGCATACCAGGTTCATTGAATTATCTACTATTGTTTATTATAACATTTGTTATAACATTTCGACAAGTGTTGTGTCTTCATCAGGGTATCAATATAGGTAATAGGATTAATTAACATATAAAATACTTGACAAAGGCCATACTGTTGACTAAAACATGTCAGAACATGGTACTATAGAAGACGACCCCCAGTGAGGTAATCTAGCTCTAAAAAAGTAATGAAATGAAATTCATGCCAAAAAATAACCAATGAATTGATCTTGTAATTATACTTGTTGAGGTATCCTCCACCTTTCTCCAAGGCAGATATGAGAAACATGTTCATGAAGTGTTTATATCTCCCAAATAAAGTAGGAATGAATGAAATTTCTTTCCATTAAAGGTTGGTTTATTTCAGTTTCAGTGGAGCTCCAACAACTCCTTTTTTTATTATCAAACATTCATATCAATTACAGTATGATCTTCAGATCCAATTTCAAAATTAGTAAACTTCTTCATTATTCTGTGCAAAAACAAGGTCCCATTGGTGGCTAACAATGGGAACCATTATTGAGATAACATGCCAGATAATGAATGAACAGGTTTATAACTGAGTTATCCAGAATATTAAATGACTTTGCATGAAAACTGTTATTTATAAGAAGTGTAATAATAAGTATCCCTGATCAGGGGATGAATAGAGCACTGACGTCCAAACAACTACAATTAACTAAAATCACAAAAGCAATCCAACTGAGTTATCCAGTTCTGGTGTTAAATAGTCCATACCAGCATTTTAATATAAGTAATTGCATTTTAAATCTAGTAACTTGCCCCCAAAAGGATTTTCAAAGGTAAAATTCCCTCCATTTCCGTCGCTGACATAAGTAATCATCAGCACACGCCAGCACCCTAGCCCCCCTTCAGCCAAGTCCTTCTACTTTCTCCGGTAGATGGATATTCTAAGACCTCCTCGGAGAAATTAGCCTTGTCAGCAATGAATAGCAGTGGCAATAAAGCACCTTCTAACTCCCTTTTTATCGCTGGCAAGTGGCACAGGGGCAGGAGCATACTTCAGTCTGTATTGTAACACGGGGAAGATCTCTGAGGAAAAATAACTGTCATACGAAGGCATACAGACTATGATCGGTCGACTAGTTCTATTCAGCCAAGAGCCAATAGGGAGTTGGGGCTCAGCGTTTACTGAGTATTGTTGGGGAATATTGGTAATTTAGGGAAGGGAACTACCGTGACCTCTTCTTGCACCCACTTGGGGTTAACTGCGAGGTGATTTGTGTAATGTTGGTGTTAGGCTGTTTATGGAGCCATCCTTATGTTTGCATTAACTCTTTTTACATGAGGACTCTTTGTAATAAAGTTATGATGTGTTGTTATTCAGATTGTTATATACATACAATGTTGTCTCGTAAAATGTGCAACAATCCTTTTATGATAATTTGAATCATTAAATCTCCTGCAGCTAACACAGGGAACCTCATAGATGATTTATTTTCCCCATTCTTCTCAATCATCATGAGGAGAATGAGAAAAGCGAGTTAAATAGGATTCTGGGATATAAAGGTTCTTCGAAACAGAGGTTTGGGTAGCAGTACTAAATGATAATTTGTGGAAGAATATTTGATGGAAATTAATGGCGACACATTACATCCTCACTTCCGGTTACTGAGTGAAACACAGGCCATATCACATGCTATGTTATCTGCTATAAACGTATAACAAAATGTTGTGATATTATGATATTATCTTGGTCGTATTTTCTTCTTGTTTTCCTGAGTGGGTAAAGATCAATCTTAAAGGTTGATGAAGATGGTGGTTGAATGAGTGGGAAATGTTCAGAATAGATAGAAACCCATGATAATTAATGTCACATATCATGAATATAATGCTCAGTAAACAATACTAACACTCAAACCTTTTATATTGATAATTCATCAGATATTAATATTATTACAATTTTAATTTGAGTTAAGGATACATACTATACATACCTGATACTGCATCAAATAATATGATCCTTTTATACATACCTGCAACATGAAAGTAACAAAATATTAGACGTGGCATAAGCAATCAAAAGTTGTGATGAAAATGAAGACATCTTGATATTTCCTATATTTTTTATGAATTCATATACTTCTCATATTTTCATTATACTATTATGAAATATGTATCCTATTGTTCCACGGTGGAACAAAAATGGGATAAAAAAAAGTATTAAAACTGCAATTTGTTAGCCTCTTGATACACTTTGGCAGATATCCTTTTCATTTAACATTAAAGAGAGCCATCTTGGTGACCTTTGTACGGGTTAATTGTGACCACAAAGAAATGTCACTTTTGAAATTTGAAATTAGCAAGAAATACCCCTTTAAACAAGTTGTTAACACATCTAATTTCTATTTCATTAGCATAAAAGTAAAAAATCTTCAATTGCAAATATTAGCATGCTCCGATCCATCTACTATCCTTAGTATGGCCGATTTGTCCTTGGTCCTACCCATTATGCTAACCTTGAGAAATGATTTGACCACACAACTCTCCAAAGCAAGCAGAGAACTTCCATAACGATGTTTAGAGAGGGGGATTGGGAGGAGGAGCAGAGTGATTTAGTTGGAGCTAGGGTCCTTGTGCCAAGACGCTACTGCATCTGCCTAACATTACTCTTCATTATGCAAATGAGTATAAATAAAGAAGGCCTGAAGTGTGTCAATTATCGCCCAAGCAAATGTGGTTCCACCAGTATGGTGCAGATGCATGGTTTAGACACTCTTAGCGTGCATTGCACTATATACGATTAGATCGTGTCTTATAAGCCTCATACCACCCTCCTAAAGTTACGACTACGAGGGCTTTATGGTATGAGGGTTATTGCATTGAAACCCATGCATTTGAGCGAGGTAAGAGGTCTCTCAGGGGTCTCACAAACTTCTCTCAGACTAGTCTAAGAAAATATTCGTTTATAGTGCAATGCAAATTACGATAACAGGGTGTTGTGAGGCCTCTAAAAATGGTTTACCATAGAATCGCATATATATAGAGAAATTCACCCTTAGACATGAAGGCTATTTTTTAAATTTAAATATTTCTATTGGCTATAAGATTGTAAGATTGTGATGTTACAGCGAAATCAGTCGTTAGTCGCACAATTTTCCAAAGTGTTTTATTCACATTTCTATTCTCATTTTTCTGTTTTCATTTTTTATATTTTCATGTTCTGTAATGTTGTCTAGTGCTCTGAGTGTTATAGATACTAAATTCTAGGACAGTGTATCAAATATATCCTTTTATTTCACTTAAACTTAAAGATAACAGCAATTAATTAAAAGGCCAACCCAACATATTAGATAGATGCATACAGTGCATTATATGGTCCTTTCAAGTCAAATACATAAGTCTACATATGCATAAAAGGGAAATTTTTCTTAATTCTTGTTGTTCTGTATTTAAACACTAATTACACTTGTCACTAATATCTATATCCTTTCTGCAAGTGTACTAGAGTGTCAAATGTAATCAACTACTTCTAATAGGGGAATTGCATGTGCCACTGCGCTTGTGTGTTTCAGTGCATCATGTCATAGATACAGTTGAAATCTGACATGCAAATATTTGGTAAAATATTTATCGAAAAGAATGCTATCACCAATATCACAGCTTGGAAACCAAATGCATGATGTGAAAGATGTGGACCTGTGTTATGGAAACATGTATAACACATGGATATTGACATTAGAGCACTGACAAATAGCCTATGCTGCACATAGCATGCTTTCTATAGATTTTACACTGTACCATTAGTCCTATAATTCCATGCAAATCAAGAATCAAAATGGCGGCTATGCAAATCCCCAATTGCTTGTAATTGGGGGCTTGTATTAGCCACTTTAGTTTCATGACAACTTCAGGGCCTTTTACCAGACGTTTTGGAAAAGAACTATGATATATTTCTGTTCAAAACATAATGTAATATAATCTAACATTATTAAGTGTTGGATTACTGAAAAGTCGCAAAATAGATATTTTAAGTGTTTTTATGTTTTCATCTAGTGCCTCCAGTTGTATAAATATATGTACCAAATTTCAAAACAGTGTATTAAATATATTCTTGAATTCATAAGGATATCCCATGAAGTATATTCTGCTACTTTACTAGTAAGTGTCCAACCAGAAATATTAACATTTTGTCAAACATCAAACAAAAAAATCAAACATAACATTTTAAAAAATTCTTTTTAGATTTCGCAAATGATAATATTGTTGGAAATGCATATATATGTACATGCCTTTCCTAAAATAAATTTATTTTAATTCAATATGGTAAAATAGCAAGCCTGTTCGAACCAGCTGCAGTACCATTGCCCTATTCCAACACAGAAATCAATTGTTTTACATTAACTAAAACCTCATCTTAGGCCTGGTAAAAAAAAGCCAGGCTATAAAAGACTAGTGAGTGTACTAACTGTCCCTACAATCATTACATTCCATTCTCATTCACTAAGCCTGCACCGAAGGGATGATAGTACAATTAAATCATGATGAAAGTTTTTAATGCCTCCCTTCTTTTCTCCTTCTTCTTCGTGACTTAGAGAAACCCATTAACTTGTCTGCTTTTTTTATACCCCTCCTTAGCATAGGCTGAGAGGAGGGAGTCTAGATAAACAGCCAGTCATTGGATGTTCTCACTTGCTTTCTCACTCCCCTTGGATAAAATCTGAATTTTCATTCCTTTAGCACCATTACATACTTTTTAATCTTTAGTCTTGCGATTTAGTCTTAAGATTGTCCTTCCTTCGCTACCTTTCTTTGCTACACAGTTGGTAAGGAAGATTTAGGGACAGAATTTGCCATACAGACAATGCTAAATTGTATTCGTAGGGTAGGAACTCCCCATCTAAGCAAGGAGAAATTTGTAAGTAAGGATTTTCTATTCAACGAGCTTCTGGTGCCTATATTTCCCTGCCAATACTGTCAGACTGTCAGTGATTGAATGACCGCATATGAGACGTGTTACAAGAAAATAAGTCACAAGTCACAAAATTGATATTTGTCCAAGTGTTTTATTTGCAAGATCTCTTATTACGAATGTTCTCTACCGCTTTAAGTCCTATGAATTCATATGCCACATTTTAAGTCAGTGTGTTAGATATATCCATGCATTTCTAAGGTCAGCGTATTGAGTGAATTAAGCTACTTTACTAGTAATTATCGACCCAGAAATATTCCAAACTTATTTTTTCGAAAATAAAGATATCAAACTTGAATATAGAAATAATTATTAGATATTCTACTGTGTATAATCATTAGAATCGGCTTGATCTCATCTTTTCAAATAGTTATGATGATATCTCAAAATGTAAATTCTGCGACTTGTGACTCATTTTCCTGTAACACATCACATATCTACTCTGAAGTAAGTCAAATATTTCTTACTGGATACAAAGAGAGCATGTTTTCAGGACATCCTTCCGGACGATTAAATTTTTATAGAGTTCCAATTACAGCATCAAGTATCATTCTATATGATTGTGTTACTTGGCCCTTAGATTTAAAAACATTTTTTCTTATTTTCACCCGAATATTTATTCATTTCCTCTGGTAAACTGGAGAATTGGTACTTGGTACTATTCCTTTTAAACTTGAGTCTTTGGGATAATGGGATATTTGTTCATGTTTTACTATATTACACAACATTGGCCAGTTATTTTTTCTCAAAATGTACTCAACTAATAATTAAGGTCATATATGCTACAGATTTGTAGAGGATTATTTTGGATTGTTAGGTGCATATCTAAACCCATACAGTATGCTTGGCTGTGCATAACTTGAATGTGAATTAAATGTGAATTAAACCTTCAACAAGTGCATCTTCAAACTAATCATTTCATAACATATAAAAACAATTCAGTAAGGCAACATGAAATGGTTGTAAGCACTTTATGCCCCTACTGAAGTAGTCCTCCCCTTTGCCTGAGCCTTTAGAACTTAAGCTGTGAAGAGTGGAGAGGAGGCTGAGGAGTTTTTGCACAATAATTAAATATAAAACAGGGAGCGTCCTTGCAGAAGAAAATGAGAGTGGTTACAAGTTGATGAAGGTGGTAGCGGGCTGTATTATTCATCATGTGTAATGAATTACAGGCAATAGGGGGTTTGCATGGCAGCCATCTTGAATTTTGATTTGAATAGAATTATGGAAGTTGTATGTCTATGTACAAGCTAGTTAAAGATGCATTCTCAGCCATAATGACAAAACAAATCTGACCAAATTTACTGACTTATAGGATATGTTAATACAAAATCTTGAAGTATGGATATAATCACCAAGAGAAAACTGCCACCGTCAGTAACAAAGTAAAGTCATCGCTGGAAGGGATTTATGGGACTCTTAATTAACAGAATACATATAAAGGTGGAAACGAAAGGGATAGAAAGGTGATGGAAGAGTACAGTGATACGTAATAATTATTGCATGTAACATGTAATAATTATTGCATGTAACAACGTTCTTCATTAGCATCTAAAAACAACGAATATAATAATTGGGGTACTATGATATACGCTCATGGTACATGTCCCGTGATAGATATTAACTACTGGCTAGACAGTATGACAAGCAATAAGCTCTTGGCTGGCAGCTTGTATTGCCCACAGACCGCTAGAGGGAGACATATGTCTGGATATACACTTCATTGGCAGCAACAATCCACACACCATCTGCTCTAATATGTGACTGAGTGGCACCAGATACTGTAGATTTCGGTATATTACATATATGGGACCAGTTGCATGACAAATCATTGCTTACAACTAAATATCTAACGTCTAAAATTTAAATATTTTTTGCTTTGTTCCATTTTTTCCCAACCCATCTAAAAGTTATTTGACCGAAATTTTGGAAGACTCGGTTGAGTTGTTTTTGCTACAGGGGTTCTGAAATGTGCTTATTTGTATTTGGAGGACCTGCCAAAATCCTTGCTTATGATGACTTCATTAATTATCGCTCACCGGTGGCTGTTTTTGCTCGACTGTCTCTGCTTCATATTCTTGTATTTATACATATAACAGCAGCAAAATATTGATGGATTTACTCTTATGAATCATAATACGAGTAAATTTGCTAAGATTTTGTTAGTCAAAATAGCTGAGAATACAGCTTTAAGATTATATAGATGTAGAGCCGTAATAGCCTAAAATATCAAATGGGTCAGGTCGTCAGAAAATGTAGAAATGGCAGCTCTATACATTGAGTAAATTCTGAAAAATTGCGTTGAAAAATTAATAACACCAAGTATGTCTGAGTATATTTGAGTTTGTGTTGGTTTAATATATCTGTTCTGCTATGTTAAACTATATTTGAACCTTATTTGTGTCTTAAACGTGGGTTATTTGAGAGGATTGTATGACCATTAATTGACCCAACACACACTCAGGTCCTGGCCCCCTCCACACCTGTATACTAAATATCACTCGTAAATCATCATCAAATAAACAAACTAACTAATTATTGTTTCTAATAGCAGGGCAGGGGATGAAAGTTGCAAAAACGACCCTGTGCCATTCTTTAAAACTGCTTAATAAATGAAATGATTAGAAAGAAGAGGGATGATGAGCTTCTCACAACATTGAACCAGATAAGCTATTATTGATAATGAATAAAGTTGAAAGGCAGCTTTGGGAAATTATTTTGAGAAATTATTAGTTTACTTTTTAACTTGATTTAGTTTGATATAATATAAAAAGATAAATGGGGATCAAATTGGTGAGTAAATTTTATAAAATTGAAAGTGTTATATAAATAGATGAGAAATGATTTAAATTGTGTATTCTCAGAATTAATTAGTTAGTAGGAGTGAAATGATAAGAAAAAGGTGAGGGTGGGTGGGAATTAAGAAGCGTTGAGCTTGCTGGCGAAATGTGAAGTGAGGTAGTTGGACGGTGTATATTGAGTTGTGTGGTGGGTCACGTGTGGAGTTAATAGAGGGGAGTTGGATAGGAGAGGGAGGGAGCCACTTCAATGCACAGTCATTGCCTATTGCAACTGACTCAAACATGGTTCACTGGGCTGTGGTTAGAATCTGAATTGAAATTTCATTGCGCTACACAAACTTTCTTTTTCATTTTTTTAAAAAATTATCTTCACTTTTCATCTCAATATATCAAAACATCTGAGGCAAGCATCCAAAGACAATGCTAAGCAAATGCTTTCATGTATGCTGACACTCATTATGTTTCCTTCTGTGACACCCTCTGAAAATCTCACATGTGTCTTTCATCTTTATTAATATACATTACAATCAGCAAGGGTCATTTTACTTCTAGTGTTGTCTTTACACTGAGGCTCTCCATCACATCTCGATTTTATCTATGTTCTCGTCATAACTTGAAACAATACAATACCCCATGTCTCCCATACGGGCTTTATAGAAAAGGTGTTGTAAAGGTGGTTCCATGAATTATATAGTTCTTCCTGTTTTGGGGCTGAATTCTTTTCATTCTTCAAAAATCATCCCAAGTATTTTAATATCATTCTTGGGTTACTACTTCCTCGTAAGATATAAAAATCAAAGTGCATAATGGTGGAATTGACTAAAAAAAAAGCAGGTACCTGAAAAAGCACTTTTATCATCACCATTTGATTGGATATACAAGACTAGTTCTCATTGCAACAAACAGTTTCAAATCATTATCCATGGAAACTAATTGCTATGAATGAACTCCTAATAACCTATTTATTCGACTCGCTCATGTTATTGTTATGAATGTTCTTTGGAACCTTCAGAAAACAATGGCATTCACAAAAAATATATCTGCAGCTCAGAATTCGACCGGTGGTATCTCCTTTTTTCTCAGTTTATCTGCAGTGATATTATTTCAAATTATCATGATGGCAAATCTCCTTTTTTTCGCCCCCCCCCCCCTGTTCTTTCTTTTCTGTATCACCCTCTCTTTCCCTCTCTGTGTCTCTGTCCTCTCTCCCCTCTCTCTCTCCCTCCCTCCCTCTCCCCACTCTCTCCATCTCTCTATGTCTCTCTTTGTGTCTCTCCACTCTCTCCGTCTCTCTCTGCCTCGCCCTCTCTCCCTATCGCTCCCTTGCTCTCTGCCCTGCCTCTCTCCCTCCTTCTCTCTACCTTGCTCTCCCCTCCCCCCTTTCTCTCCCCCTCTCTCTTTCCCTCTTTTCCCATCTCTGTTTTCCTCCCTCGTTCTCTCTCGTTCCTCTCTTTCCCCACCGTCTCCACCTCCCTCTCTCTCTACCTTGCTTTCCCTTTCTCCCTCCCTCTCTCTGTCCCTCTCTTATCTCCCTCTCCCCCTCTATCTCTTTATCCTATGGGTCTGCACATTGAATTGCCTATTATTGCACTTTTCTCTCAGCATCTAAATAACAATCCTTTATACCAGTTTCCACGTTTACAACGTAACCCTTCAGAGGCCAGGCGTATTTCCCCCTCCCTCAATATCTATTGTCCCAACTTTGTTTTTTCAACTCAGCACACAGTTCTCATGGCTCACTTTGTTCTGACATGTATGCACTTTATCTCTTCATCAGCTTAGTCTCCGTATGTGATGTGTCACAGAGAAATGAGTCACAAGTGACAAAGATTGGACTTTGAGATATCATCATCTTTGAAAAGATGAGGATAAGCCGATTCCAGTGATAGTAAACAGTAGTACATCTAGTAAGTATTGAACAATATTTTGTTTGATATTTTTAGTTTCTCCAAGGAAATTATTAATTCTCATGACTCTCATAATTTCCTATTCATCATGGCCAACTAAAGACTGTTCCAGTACAATAACAATTGCATCAGCGTAACCCAGACATTTTCTTTGTTTTTGTTTCTCTCTCAAACTCTCTTCTTCTCCATTAACTCATATAACTCACCATTGTTCTGATTCCTTATTTTGCCTACTTATCAGTCCGTGTTTCCCTTTCTCTTCCTCTCCTTCTTTACTCTTTATATTTTTCTAACCACTATTTCCCCTTTTCTCTTCAGAAATTCTATCTTATAAATCACATAATTTCCTTTGCTCTTCTCTTTTATGTGGCCAACTATAAAATATGTCCCAATACGATCACATTCACATCAGTCCATGCCAGACAGTTTCTGTTTCTTTGTCTCTTTCTCAAACTCCTTCTCCCCTGCCTGATAACTCACCATTGTTCTGATTTCTTGCTTTCTCTACTTATCAGTCCGGGCTTGTGTTTTAAAGCGGGCAGTATACAAACACTCCCCTCGGTTTAATTAGAAGCCTTCACCAGCTCGGCGAGACAAAATATCTCCTTCACATTGTTTCCTTGCCTCATCTCGGTGTAATTTGGTTGTGTTGCGAGGCTGAGCTAGTCGCTAGTCACTGACAATAGTCATTAACAGCTTGCCTTTTTCATAATTAAGTCTCGGTGAACTATAGGGCAGTTGCAGTTATAGTGACGCATGTTGGCTTTTGGAATAGGGGATCTGTAGAAGCCCCAAACCCACTCTTACAGGAAAATGAGTCACAGGTAACAACATTGGTATTTTTCACAAGATCTCTTTGTTCTCATCTTTGGGGTATCTACCGCTTTAAGTAGTATGAATACGTGTACACCACATTTCGAGACAGTGTATTAAATATATTCATGCGTCATGTTATAGGGAATATTTAGCTACTTTATTGGTAAGAGTCAACGTAGAAAAAATATTGCAAACCCTTTAAAAAAATAATATCAAATCTAAAATAATAGAAATACTGATCAAATGTCCTAATGTTTAGTATACAAATCTTAAAATCCAGTTTTTGCGACTTGTCACCCATTTTCCTGAACACATCACATTATGATTTTTAAGAATGAATTCATCAATATTCTGCTGCTGTTAAATGTTGACACAAAAATTTGAGGTTAAATTGGTCAAGATTAAACGGCTGCCAATGAGCGATGATAAGTGAAGCCACCGTAAGAGAGAATTTTGGCTGGACTCCAAATTAAATATAAATGAGGCAACTGGAGATTTTCTACTGATTCAAAATACTATACTGGTAGTATAATACAGACTCAAAATAATAGTCCGATAATATTATACAGGTTCAAACAAAATATTCTGGTGATTGTATACAGAATTAAGATAAGGTTCTGGCAATGTTATATTAAACAGATTCAATTAGTTCAGGTTCCTTTTGCATCAGGATTTCTTTCATAAAATCTTCTTTGCTAAACTATTTTTCCTTGCTTGCACATAGACGATTATTTTTAATTCAGGACGTTTATACAGCAATATCAAAAATAAGAGTGATCAAGTATGAATTGCAAGAGATCATACAATGAAACATTATTATGACGTGGGATCAATGGATTAATTCAGCTAGGGATAGCCATGGCTTTCTGCCCACTGCTGTGTCTAACTAAGCTAACTGACTCTAATAAATGCTGAGCTTGAATTTCCTTAACGCTAGGACAATTGGATATAGAAATAGGTTTTCCTATGATTGTTTTAATAGGGGTGGGTGGGGAGGGATTCCTACTGTTGGGATAGAAATTGTATGTGTGGCGAAATTCTTCTCTAAACGTTCTTTAGATTCTTAGCAAGGAAAATGGCTAAGCAAGAGAAGGCTGCTTATACTATGCTAAATACGTTAGAAATTAGCTCATTGGTATAGCATATATCTAAGGTCAAAAGCTTGGGCATTGTATAACGTAGTCAAAGTAACTTTGTATTTGTATGTTCAAATATCAATATTAAGCGAACTTCAACATCCATGTTTCACAGTTAAATCCCACACCGATAATATTGCAGGGCCCTAGAGCCTCCATTATCATAATTAGAAAATAGGTGGCAAGTGAACTGGTTGTATTCAGCTCATGGCATCCCAGTTAACTGAAAGCAAGTTCTCAAAGTATTTTAGACTTTTCCGTTGGAAAAACATCGTTTCAAATGTCAAAATATTTATGAATCTTGTTATCAATGTTGCAAAGAATTGTGTATTCAGGATCGAACATTTAAAATTGATACCAAAACACCCTTTTATAATGACAGAAACGAGGATTCGATTATGTCCACGTGTTCCCTGTTAATTTGATAGATGATAGTTATTTTAAATTCAAACAGAGATGAAGACTTCAACATGTGCAGTATCCAAAGTTTTCTTGTTTTTCTTGAAAAAGGGCGGATCCTACATGTTTCGCTGCTTACCAGGACTTCATATGATATCAGGAAATTTAAAGCTGCATTCTCAGCTATTACAACAAACACAATCTTACCAAATATACTCATATAACTTTTAAAAAATTATTTATTTATATTCTAGAGTTGGTATATATGTTAAAACAAATAAGTTCAATCGGCTGAGAGAAAATGGCGCCCGTGAGCGATAATAAGTGAAATGTTGGTCAAATGACTTTTAGATGGAACAAAAAGTAGAAAATGTTCAGTTTTTGACCGACGTTAACAGAGCCGCCAGCTTTAAATGGCAACCAGTTATTTATAAGTCATTAAATAGCAACCGCCACTAAAGCTTTACTAAGGGAAAATTATTTCACATTATTTCACATAGAAAGAGTAATAATGATAATAATAGATTTTTACTTCCTTATCATATTTACAACCGATGTCATACAATGTCAAATTAAAAGAGAAAAATGTGAAAAGAGGAATATTCTCTGTGACAGTCACAGCTCTTCTGAATATCCCAAAATGCTGTCTTACTTCGCTATCATAGTTGTGTACATATATTTCTAGCTAGACAGTACCTAATATAGGATCTGCCTGTCAGACAAGAGTAAACTGTAATTACAAAGTAAAAGTAAAAGCAAAGGTAAAAGTAAAAGTAAAAGTCAATGTTAACCTTGGTCATCGCTGGCTCTTTTATTTCTTGTCCATTAGCTTTACGGGCTAGATGTACAGAGGTGGTTATATATGATTAGTAATGATAATAACGACAGTAATTAAATGACAAAAGAATAAGCAGAGGTACCTCTGACAGTGTCAGGTAGTTATTGCATTCCCACTATTAAAGCCTTTACAAATTACTCCATTGTCCTCCATCTGTTCTGCGCTGAGTGTAAAAGACATCCAGCAGCCTTTTGTTCACACTTACAATTAAATCTCTTTGTTTTCTCCACCAGCCTTTCTGTGCCTTTGCCACCACATTTCCCATTGATGGTGAAGATTGGAAATGCGAGTCTACCTCTCTCATTCACAATTCATCCAGGGGAAATGTAGTATCCTGGTTTTAAAGACATTTCCTCTTCTTTCTAAAGCGGTTTTGTTATTATATGTTCTTTTCCTGGTAGAAACTGAATGGAATTTCCACTTGTGGATGGTTTCCTGACAATCTCGCGATCATATGTGATGTGTTAGAGGAAAATGAGGATAAAGTCTCAAAATAAACGTAGAGATATCATTATATTTAGAATGATGAGATGAAGCCGATTCCAATGATGATAAACATTGGGACAGCTCAAAGGTATTTCTATATTTTCAGTTTGATATTTATTTATTTATTTATTTATTTATTTATTTATTTTAAGTTGACAATATTTCTGTGTGGACACACTTGTGTACTAGTAAATCTAGAATGATTTTTTAAACGCAAGGATATATTTATATTTAATACACTGTCTTGGAATTTGGTTCATGTACTCATACAACCTCATGCAAGGACTCGACACCACAAAAATGAAAACTTCCAACAAGAAGATTTTCTGGATAAAACTCTTTGAAAAATATCAATTTTGCGACTTTTGACTTTATTCTCCTTTGACACATCACATATATATATATATAGGTCCCTGGTTGACTGAGCGGATTTTTCTATTGGGGACTGTCGGCGTACTAATGGGGAAAAAATCACTTCTATTTAATGTTGCATAAGCAGCTAAGAGACAGAAAAATGTCTCCAAATTATCTCATATTATGATTTATAGGACGGTCAATATTCAGCTAGTGTTCTATGACTATTCAAGAATTTCAAGTCGAATCAGCCAAGAACAAACAACCGCCAACAAGCAATAATAAGTGAATCCACCGCCGGTACGGGTTTTGGTTTCGTCTCCGAAATATGAATGGGATTTGTATAAAGCATTGCAGCCAAAACAAGTGAACTTGTTTTGAATATGTCTCCAAAATTTGGTTAAATGACATTTAGATAGGGAAGAAAAAGAACAGAAGAAAAAGTATGACATCTCTCTTTAGTTTTAGAAAGTGTTGTTTTAATTCATTGCAGATGATTTCAAATATATCTAAGATACATAACTAATGCAAATCTTACTAGTCTGATCCAGTCGCATCTATGAGATATATGCACTTCAAATGTAAGTTTACAGCATAACATCATAACACGAATATTCAAGGAACCCAGGAAAGAACAGCAAATCAAATTGGCAGATGCCGCACCGGCAATTCATTTGCTATGCCAGTGACTGTTGGCGAAGTTTTGCACAGGTTTATGAGGCATTCGTCCAGCATGCTGATTCCATACTTTTCACATAATTCAATTTTCAACTCAAGATGAAAAATTTGATTTTCCCCTCCTCTCTACTGGTGATTTTGACGTGAGTAGGACTGGGTAAGGATGGAATATTAAAAGCTTTCTCATGCAGATGCTGCGAAGTTTACTTTTCAAAATAAGTGTAGTGTTTTGTTAACTGGAATTTGGCCTGATGAAATCAATTCAACAAATTATTTATCGATACATAAGTGCCTTGTTCAAATAGAAGTTTGACATCTGAAAATAAATTCAGCTCTTCCAGTATGTTCCTAAATTACAGGGTGTGGGTCAGAATTAAAATTAATCATGAGTTATTTATAGAGTCTGGGCAACAAATGTGTAGTTACTGTTCCACTAAGGTATATTACTATAGGATTGGTTACAAGGGAATATCAGTTGTAATATGATAGAATAAGATAAGATCATTTCACGTTCTCAACTACCTAATATGTAAATATATGGTACAACTAGTACATTTCAAGACATTGCTTTTAAGTTATTGGTTTGTTCAAACCCAACAGAACAGAAACAGAAAGAGCATATAATTTGTATATACAAAACCAGAATGGTAAAGTAAGATAAATTACAGTGAATAGAAGAGAATGAACAAGACAGTAATATAAGTATCATAAGGTGTTAAACAGAGCATCTATATTAAATCAATTTTATCTAAGCATGATGCAGTAATGAACTTTGTGTAAATGAACTCCGACCTTCAATTTTATAGGCAGTGGTTTTGAGAGAGTTCCAATGTTTTGCTGATTTATAAGTACATGAATTTGATATTTGTGTGGACGACTTTAGTTGAAGTATTTTTAGGTTTCTTCTGCATTGTACATGGCTTCTGAATAAACAACATGGCTTTCAGTATGTTCGGCCCATCATTAAAAGCTATCCATGCGAACCTTTCAATACGAAAGTAAAAACGGTATATTTGAGTCAAGCTCCCATCTTATTTTTTGCAGACTTTTACTTCGATAAATTTCACAATTTTAGTGATACCTTTCATCACCGAACTGATAACTAATACCCATCTGAACGCTGTCATCGACATAATCGACTAAATGGACTCAGGGCTTTAATGAAATCAAAAGTTATTATGGGCCACCATTTATGTCTCTCATTCATTTCTCAACTCGTTATTCACTTTTTACATCTAGCTTTTCATAATCTCGGGAAACATGATGATTCATAAAGCGATGCAGAGAACTGATACTAACACCAAACTCCCAAAGCGCAATGGTCAGTTTTTATATCAGTGTCTGTGCAGAGATGGTAAAACGGCGGGGAAGTTATTGGTAATTAATTCCCTTTAGTTTCCTGAATCCAGTTTCAATGGTGCCCAAGTGGGTTCCCTTTATTCGGAGAAACTAACATTCATTATTATAGTTTGTTTTAATATTTTTATTCAGCAAGATATTTTGTAACTGTACAATATTCTCAGTACGATCTGTGATTATGTATATTTCTGAAAACCAAATTTACAGGAAGATATACCTTCATTTTTTACCTTCATAAATTCCTATTATACTCATAGCTTTCTAGCGGGTAATATGGAAGGACATGTACTACAGCATTGGTGTTAATTCATACCACATACAGCGGGTAATAAGGCCTGTGTATTATCTGATACATCCAGTGTTACTTGTCTTCAAAGTTGGCAGTTGTGATGTGTTATAGGAAAATGAGTCACAATTTTGAGATATCATCACATTAGAAAGGATGAGATCAAACCGATTCCAATGGTAGTAAATAGTTAGTCATCCAATAAGTATTATTACATTTTAAGTTTGATTTTATTTTTGACAAAAGTGTTTGCAATATTTCTGGGTGGACATTAACTCGTAAAGTAGCTATCAAAGCAACCAAACAATGAAAACATTCCCACAACTAGAACTTGCAAGTAAATCATCTCGAACAATATCATTTTTGCCACTTGTAACTCATTTTCCTGTAACACATTGCATTTAAGCTTATGTTCGGTAGTATGATAATAAGAAATCATGGCTGTTTATAATATACACAACCATATTCATATATCATATAAATATAAGGGTCATTTTTTCTGAACGTGTACAATTCAGCCAAAAGTATGGAATTTCAAAAGGTTCTCCAGATCAATTTTAAACCTACATATCTCATTAGTCCAGGTTTAGAGCTTTCTGTCAATACCCATTATACACATTTCCTCCCACTGGTTCAGTTTTTATGATGAGTCAAAATTTGGTCTTCAGAAATTGGCAAACGCCCATCATCATAACTCATATAAGATGAAATGCACACTTCATTGTTAATTCTATTTGTAATTAAGGCCTAAAAGTACATTGCAGTAAACTAAACATGGCAATGAACCTACTGGAATGATTGTTTATAACCAAGATATATAACTTCATGATGATAATGAGCTGAGTGTACAGGCCCTATTTCCCCAAAATCCATTTTTTTCATTTTTCCCCATACTTTGGTTTAAAGTACTTGTAAAAATGTAAGTTGAGGGGCTTGGATGTTGATATTTCACCTATGTAATTACAGCTATATTATCTGACACTTCCTCAAGTTATATGACCTTAAACAAAGTTGTCTTTGAATTATTCCATCCCAATTATACTGTATTTCCCTGATGGGCGTTTGTTATAACAGCCAATAATAAATTATGAAATCAAAGTCTATTCTCAGCCCTATTCACGTATTAATGAACCTGAAATAGTTTAACATTGCTCTGTATACATTTAATAATGATAAACAAGACTTGACAAGTGCATTTCCATTGAATAATATACAAAAAATGCATACTTTATTTTTGGGGTATTAGCAATGACAACAAAGGACTTAAAGGCACCAAGAAATCCGACTTTTCTCTCCAAAACCTGTAAAAGAATAGTCTAACCTGCCATCACAAATGGCACATTTATAAAACATCAAACAAAGATTACATAACCTTCAAGCTGGCCTTACAAAAGACTTCTCATGATGGGCGTTAGGTTTTCAATGATGGGCGTTTGTGCATGTAGAGAGTGATCAAACATACTCTAAAGGACCATAATAAAAGCCATACATGGACAATTCTTTTAGGAAACATGCCCAACATGTTCTCCTACACTCCTGAAATGTTTATAACTCATCAGCAACTTATACATGTGTTGTCGACATTGTAGGTGGAATAATTGTTGTATTGATTAAATTTATTATTTTAAACATTTTTATCTTCCATTCATTGTTGAGGGCCCTCCAAGACTGGCAGGTGGCTACATTTCCTCTCCAGTAGTCTCTGGGGAACACAGCTGCACTTTTATCCTCTGTTGGTGGTGGTTTTCCAATCATGTTGATCTGAAAATGAGAGTAAAATATAATGATTAGTAAGGCCCCATAAATATGTAAAAAAATAATTCTTTTTAAATGCAACTTCTAATGCCATTTATTATCTAGTATAATGTCCTGCATTTATCATTTAAATTTGGTGGTTGTTGAAAGAACCCTTCATGAGTTTTTGAGGGTGAAGATTGCAATGGCAAACGCCCATCATGGAAAGGGTGCCCCTTGTACTAAAGTATAGTAATAGTTCCACCCTTAACCATTTATATATGATTAAACAGAAGTTTATAAGAGATAATATTGAAAGGAGGGCATTGAAAAATGAGTAGGGCTGTTGCTAGACCCACTCTAAATAATATGGTATATTCAGAAACGCCCATCATGAAAAACAATGCAAACACTGTACATTACAAAATCCACTGAATATGACCATGTAGAATATAAAGAATATGTTTAAATGATTGGATGCAATGAGATGCATACAGGGGCATGTTTCCATGTTATTAACCCAGACAATATGCCAGATTTACTGAGTTATTTTTCATTTTGATGATGGGCGTTTGTCATAGCAAATGTTAACCTCATTGTGTATCAGCCAGATTAGGATTTAGCCATTGATCAACCACAAGAAAGTATTTCTTTTATATCAATACAAGTCATACAACATTACAAACACTACAAAATCATAGTTACACTGATTATTAGCACCTGGAGAGACAGATCTGTACAGTAATAATTACCATGATGGGCGTTTTGCCTGATTTAGACCTAACATGTACAGTTCTGATCAGATGAGTAAAGCAATCTGGCTCTGTGCATTGACTAAAACTCTTTTAGCCATTGATTCTAAAGACAATTGACACAAAATATACAAAGCTTTTAAACTTTCTGACCATTTCAGTTGATTCTACAGTACATTAATAATTATCCCTCACATAATTATAGACCATGACTTTCAGTTTTTCATGCTATTTTTGACAAAATGAAATAAGATATGTGCTAGAAAAGTCTAGTACTTACCACAGTATGTTTCCAATTAAAGATGATTCCACAAGCAGGTAAATATATTCAGCTCTTAGCTCAGCAGTGTATTTCAATGATGGGCATTATTTTCATAGTGGGCGTTTGCTTTGGTGAAAATATTGCTGTAGAATCCTCCAAAATCACCTTGAAGTTAAGATTTTGTGTTTTCCCTTTGACTTTGGCATATCATTTATATGAATAATATCATTAGAGGAAGTTTGAAACACCTGCAATACCTGGATAACACACTTCTTATCATAGCTAGTCCAGCAAACGTCCATCAGCATAACTGGTATAAACTCAAGATGGTTTTGTGGATGTGTTGTTAATTCCTAGCAAATTTTGGTAGAGTTGTTTCTTTTCTTTTAGCCTCTTCATTAAAAGATGCTCAATATATTTAAGTACTTTCTAGTATTGGACATATTATGCTGATTTTTCTAGAATTGCAGGTATATATGATGATGGGCGTTTGTTTAAAAAGGGTTAAAATTTCTCATGGGCCCCAATAATTTACCATAGGGACCTGGGCCCTACCACCCCTTTTATAGAGTTGCAAACTAAAGTTATACATGGAAAGCCAAAAAAAAGTGAGATAAATGATCAAATACATTTTTATATACAAGTTTCAAACTTCTAAAATGGGGAGGAGAAACTGTAAATTGCAGGTTATTTTGATTCCGACCCTAGAAAAGAATGTGATGTCTTTGTTATAGTCATATAAAAGTATATATTTCTGGAAAGCTTAATTCCTCCTTGTTACGCTGAGATGCATTGCATTAATGTGAATGCAATATTGTGACTCTTATGAGCAGGAGAACAGACACAAGTCAGGAATTCTACATTTGTACACGTTCAGAAAAAATGACCCATAAATAGGATAGTTGTATACGGAAATAAAATGGAGGATAAGAAAGGCAGGGACGCCATAGGCACAATCAAAAGGAAAAAAGCTAACCAATGTATGGTAAAAAAGTACATGTATGACAAACATAAAAAAAAATGAAATTTCCAATATTCCAATTTGTACGGATACTACATTTTTGTTTTAAACATTATTTATTGGCCACAGCTTTTGATGAACCTATAAAAAGAGGTCCACAGCGGTTCCCTCTGAGTCACTGGGTTATAAATAAGAGGTCTGGAAGCTCCCAGAAGAACCATTATTACAAGCAACAAAGAATGCACTTGAGCGACAATAAAGGTTTGTATAATCACTCCTTAAAGAGGGCAAACCCAGGCAGCTTAAATAAAGGCCGGGTATAAGTGCTCCATACACCACCTACTCACACCTACTCTACTTGGCAATGACCAGTACTCCAGTGTGGCTAATAGTTTAATCCATGGGTAAAGTCGTCAGAAAATGTACAATTTGCTTTCACCAATCATCTCAAATGGTCAAAGTTTTAGACAAAAACTGTCCTCGAAATACAGTTTAATAGAACCAAATCGATCTTCTGAATTAATGCATGTGCAAGATCTTTTTCAGCTTCATTTAGCAGCATTTCCGAAAAGTATAGAGTGGGCAATTATACATTTCTAGGCGTCCTGGCCTTTTATTTAATACGCAGACTACTTATTTCCAGGCCATTCAGATTATACCGCCTGTAACTGGAAATGGCTATGTTTATCATGAAATTGACAATCGGGCATTTTATTTAATCTGCCAAAATTTTCGAAAGATATTATAAAAGAAAAAAGGATGGAGATTGAAACAATGATTAAACACTTTGAGAACAATCAATTTTGAGACTTGTGACTCATTTCCTGTAAGACATCACAAATGTAACCCATAAAGTAAAGAATTTTAAAATCAAATCAAATGTAAAGTGGTAAGACCTAGAATGACTAACACCACAACCCTACACCTCAGTTCTTGGCCCTGCTCTTGATCCTTGTATTTAACTTGTGTGATTCAGCTTTCTCCAACACTATTAATGACACTGTGAGCTGTAATTTAGCTTAGCCTCAACCTTTGAGTGCGAAGCGGCGTATAATAGCTAGTGCTTTTATTATATATAAGGCGCCTGTAATGACTCCTTAAGCGCTATTTATAAATGAATGCTAGACTTAGCAACCATAGACCTGTAGAAGGGAAAGGGGCAAATAAGGAATACTCTCCTGGCTCTTTTCTCTTCCTGGTCTCTCTCCTCCTCTCAATCTGCTCTGTCTCTGCCCTCTGTCTCCTCTCTATCTCTCTACTTTGTTCCACTCTCTTTCTTGTTCTCTTTCTCTTTCTCTCCGTGTCTCCCCCGCCCCCCGCTTTCTCCCGCTGTCACTTGCTTCCTCCCCTCTCTTTCTTTCCCTCTCTCCACCTGCGGCTCCCTTTCTCTCCGTCTCCCCTCTCTTCCCTCTGTCTTTCTCTCTCCCTCTTCTTCTATCTCTCTGTCTTCCCTCTCTCTCCCTCTCTTTTTCACTTCCTTTCTTCCCTATCTCTCTTTCTCCCCCTCTCCCTCTCTCTCCTTCTCTCTCCCCTTATCTCTATCTCACTCCCTTTCTCTCACTGTCTCTCTATCTCTCTCCCTCTCCCTTCCCCTCTCTCCTTGCCCTCCACCTCTTGAAATTATTATTCATAATACGAAATTGTATATTTCTGATAAGCAAACATGACTCAATTCAATTCAATTCAAAGCATTTTTTATATATACGAGAAAGGTGTACAAAAAGGAGACCCGTATCTGAAAGGTGACTTCCAGGTCTTCCAGCGGGTTCAACAACTAACTACTAGCATCTGGTATTGTAACATACATACATTATTAGATCACCCCTCATAAACTGCCTTCCAGCTATAGATCTTATTCCTAGGTATGATATTGTAGAGGTCTCTAACACCTCTTATAGGTTATTCTCAGGAGTTCTTTTTATTTGTTGGATAAAAGAGCGAGGCGTCTATAACGATTCTTTAGGTGCTGTTAATGACTTCTAGGCCTAGAACCTATCTAGAGGTCTATACATCATAAAGCCAGCCTTGAAGCGAGTTTCATATTTGATATATTTGTCTCAGCTTCAACAACAACAACTGAATGTATGTCCTCTACATTATCTCTGTATTTCCCTTTGATATATTTCAAATAGATAATAATAACGAATTCTTTATTTTCATGTTACAAAACTGGTGATACACTTCAGATAACAATCTGGTCTTCCAGTCTGCGCCATGACTCTAGAAGTAACTAGCTACGTTGTGAGTTAAGTTGAGGGTCATGCTACATGGACAAATATAAAGAGAATTAGCGATTAAGCATTATCATTACACAAAATTATGTATTTGACTAAAGACTAACATACAAACACAGAGTTAAACCATCCTAAGAAAGAACGGGTTCTTCCGTATAGATAGTATCAGTAAAATGTGGACAAGTCTCAATTAATTTTATTTTGGTATGAAACACTATTTCAATAATTATTTAGAGGAGCCACCAAAATCTCTCTTTTTTAGTCTGACTGCCCATCATCTTCTTAAACTTTGGAAATCGTTTTGGAATCGAAAATGCAAGGATAACACTGGCTAGATAGGTATATGAAGAAGCCAACTAATAACCCTATTATTCCCTTTTAATACAGATCGCCACTGTAGATGATGAAAAAAAAACTCATTGAAATATTCTAGAAAAAGCCAAGAATTCATCAAAAACTCCGGAAATTCGAGGAAATATAAATCTTTCTTCATTTTCTTTTTTGAATATTCCATTCTACAATACTCAGGATAAAGTAAAGAAAAAATTGAGTTTGTTTGGGCCGTTGTAGCTAGAAACGCAGCTTTCAGAGTGGAGAATTACTACATTGCCTTTATTTACCATTCCATTACCATAATACAGCATAATAGTCAGCCTCATAGCAAAGGCCCCCGTTACACCGCTATAGCGATAGATTCATTCACAATAACTAGTGATCAATGGAGTCCCGGCTAGTCATAAAGAAAGAGATCAGGTATTACTGCTAATAACCAAAGAAGGATCATAGCATTTATTGGCAGTGATAAATCGGGATAGACCCAGGCTTTGTCCAGGAGAATAATTCATGTTTATTACTGTCTCTATTTTGTTCTTAATTCTCAGGTTGTTATACTTCCGCCTGATGGGGTCCATACATCATGAAAAGCCTCCCTAGATGTTTGCCCCCAGAGCTCAAAATTGTCCATTAATTATTTTCGGAATTCGTGGTTATGTCTGGTACTGTGGAAGATATTGTGTATGCGTCAGGTTGCCATGGTAGCGGTTGTAGTTTAGAGAGAAGTGAAGTTTGAAATCTTGAGGGTATAAACTATTTTTTTACTAGAAAGATGCTTTGAATTGAATTGAATATTTGTGATGTGTTACAGGAAAATGAGTCACAAGTCGCAAAAAATAGACTTTGAGATATCATCCTATTTGATCAAGCCGGTCCTAATGATAGTAAAGATTAAGACAGCTCATAAATATTTCTATATTTTAAGTTTATTTCAATTTCAAGGTTTGCACTATAAATTTCTTAAACTTAAAGCGGTAGATAGCCAAAAACACCTTCCTACAAAGATCTCTTGTGGATAAAACACTTTGAAAAGTATCAATTCTGCGATTTGGGACTCATTTCCCTGAGACAAATCACCTATTTGCTTAGTGTTATCAATCTTAGTATCATTCATTTTCTATTAATTAATATTTTGTTTTGGCGCAAAAAATCCAAGGATTGTAAAATCCTTGGATTTGGCTTCGAACAAGCATATACTAGACCAGACACTGAACATGGATAAATCCTTGCAAAAAATATTCCAGGAAGCTCATCAATATGAATATATCTCCTCCCAATTTCAAAACTACCATCAAGTGCTATCTTTCCAGACCATGGCACATTACTCCGACCACATCAAACGACAGCCCATTATACGATATAGATCCCGAGTCTTGTATAAATCCCTTGCTATGATAGATTTGACAGACATCTCCTAATCTCTGGTTTAATGGACAATTCTGAATATTTGTTGGTAGGAATAACTGGAGTATAGAAAGAGATAAGAGTTGTAAACAACTCTCTTGGTCGATTTGTCCATAAGCTGGTAGACATATAGGAGAAGAGGTATTGGTAATGCTGGTCCCTGTATAGTGGTTGGGGCACTTTAAAACTGCATTCTAAGCCATCTTTTTTTTTGACAAATATTCTTTATTCAGGTAGTTATAGGCCTAGTTCAACACAGTCCAGTTATAGATATCAGTTACAAGAGAAAAGTGTTAAATATAATTGTATACACAATATATGGTTATGTAAATTATATGATTTCAAAGACTGCTATATGTGTATACAAAAATTCGGAATGAATTAGGCCAAGAGAAAATGGCCGCCGGTGAGCGATAATGAGTGAAGCCAATGGAAGAAAAGATTCGGGCGGGTCAGCTATTTTCACAAAACAAAACTTATCGAATCAACTCCTATTTGGGGAAATGAGTCACAAGTCGCAAGATTGGAATTAGCCAAAGTTATTTATTTACAAGATCTCTTTGTTGAAAAGTTCTAATCCTGGGAGGGTTTAGCACTTTAAGTTGTATTGATACATGTTCTAAATTTCAAGACAGTGTATTAAATATACCCTTGCCTTTTGAAGGTCAACCTATGGAGTACATTTAATTCCTTTACTAGTAATTGCCACCATTGAAATATGATGGTATCTAAAATATCTGCTTTTTGCAACTTTTGACTCATCACATATTACAATAATTCAAAGTGGATTAGGCAGAAAAAAAATGGCCGCCGGTGAGCAATAATGAGTGAAGTCAATGATTGTAAGAAAGCATGCGGGTGGGTCCTCAAAACACAAACTGAGAGTGCAGCTTTAAAATAGTCACTGCTCTGAGTCTATTGGAATGTTCTGATTTTTGGAGAGTTTAGCGCCTTGAGTCATATCAATACCAGTGATTGTCCATCCAGAAATATTTCAAACATTTTTTCAAACATAACAACATAAGGCAGAAAAAAGGCAGAGAAAAGATTAATAAGCTTGATTTTGGGCCTGCTGGTGCAGGGTTTGTGTGTAATTCCCTGGCTTTATCTCAGGATTTCAGATAGTTCCGGTTGTAAATACAGACTTAGTCAATGTCTGGCTTATCCTGTGGGCATATAACATTCATATATGCTCACAAAATGTATATAATCTCATTTCTTAAGACATGACTAAACAAGTTGTGATGTGTTTCGGGAAAATGAGACACAAGTAAAAAAAATGATAGTCTCCAAAGCGATTTATTAATAGAATATCTTTGTTGGAATGTTCTGATTGTTGGAGGGTTTAGCGATGTAGTCATATGAATACATGTACTAAATCAAGACTGTGAATTGAATACATCATTGAAGGTGATCCTAGTTATTATATGGAGTATATTTAGTTACTTTACTGGTAATTGTCCACCCAGACCAATGATATAATTATAGAAACTCTACTTATATGTCCTAATGTTTCCTATTAATTTTTTTGGAATCGGCTTGATCTCATCTTTTCAAATTATGATGATGTCTCAACACCTATTGTTTGCGACTTGTGACTCATTTTCCTGTAATCTTTTTTTTATTTTAAGAAAGCGGAGGTGCATAATAACATCGTCACATACATTTTCCTGTATCACATCACTAATAGACCCCCTCACTCCTTGCACCCCTCAGAAGTTGTGGAGTAGGACTACCATCTTGACTGGACCGCTCATACCTGAGCTCAGGGTTTGCTATTGTTTGTCTTCTACAAAGTGCGCTTTTCATCCAGTTTTCGTCAGATTTCAGCGTAATGTCCTGAGGGCCTCCAAAGAAGCGTAAACATCAATATTTAAGAATGGATATAAAGGGCATTAAGCACTCCATTTGACCACTCCGGCATCACTGTTTCTTCACTTCTTATGCATCCATGCAAAAGAACAGAGCAAACCATGAATGTACATCAAGAGCAGCTCAGTGGAATCGCAGCTTAATGATTTGAAACAATTCCCGCTGGATCCTAGACAGTCAAGCCATTTTGGGAAATGATAGGGTGGCTATGTGAAATTACCACACTTCCAAGATCGTCCAAAAGTGAGTGAGTGAGTGAGTAAGATTGGTTGCTTTACGCCCTTATCAACACATTGAAAGGTTATATCAAGGGCGGGAGAGCAGTGAACTAGAGTCTTGCCTCTCTCTGCTGTTGTTCCTATTGCTCGATTCCTGCACATATGAGGCATACTTGTATACAGAGTGCCCTACCCCAATGTCTGGCTAGAGGATATGTATGAGTACAAGGTCAGAACGTGGCAGTTTGATAGCCTACATACATATACTGGTCATTCCGGCACTGGTGGGGTCACCCTAGAGATATAGGCTCTAAGATATAGTATGTCATATATCCAGTCCACTTGAACACAAAAGGTGCAAGAAGGTTATACAAGAACCCCGCCTTATTTCTCTTACAATGACATAACTCAACTCACCAAATGAACGCTGTTGCTCTTCAATTGAACTGCCCCATGATTAATGGAAATTCATTTTATATCCTTTTATATTCCGTATACATCTGGTGCATATATATGTATAGTGAACCAAGCTTGTTAGCTACTGGTTTACTGCTGGCTTGCGTAGATGAAAAACTCTTGTGGTTTAAGATTTTAAGGTATCAATTTCTGTTCTTGTATTTCATGTTTAGTTTAGCATTCATACCTTTCTTAAATAAAAAGAGTGGAGCAATTGGCAATTGTTTTAAAACAGTTCTAACTCATTTAGATGTCAGATGACAATGCCTCTCTCTGCTGTTGTTCCTATTGCTCGATTCCTGCACATATGAGGCATACTTGTATACAGAGTGCCCTACCCCAATGTCTGGCTAGAGGATATGTATGAGTACAAGGTCAGAACGTGGCAGTTTGATAGCCTACATACATATACTGGTCATTCCGGCACTGGTGGGGTCACCCTAGAGATATAGGCTCTAAGATATAGTATGTCATATATCCAGTCCACTTGAACACAAAAGGTGCAAGAAGGTTATACAAGAACCCCGCCTTATTTCTCTTACAATGACATAACTCAACTCACCAAATGAACGCTGTTGCTCTTCAATTGAACTGCCCCATGATTAATGGAAATTCATTTTATATCCTTTTATATTCCGTATACATCTGGTGCATATATATGTATAGTGAACCAAGCTTGTTAGCTACTGGTTTACTGCTGGCTTGCGTAGATGAAAAACTCTTGTGGTTTAAGATTTTAAGGTATCAATTTCTGTTCTTGTATTTCATGTTTAGTTTAGCATTCATACCTTTCTTAAATAAAAAGAGTGGAGCAATTGGCAATTGTTTTAAAACAGTTCTAACTCATTTAGATGTCAGATGACAATGTGTAGTAAATTTTGAAACTAGGAGCTGTACTTCTGAAGAACATTCAATAAAGGGAGTTGCTGGGGCTCCACTAAAACTGAAGATTTCGTTAGTCGCAATAGCTGAGAATGCAACTTTAAAATAGTATAATATTTGTTAGCTAGATCATTTCTCCCATATAACCAACCACACATAGCTTAGACCTTTAGAAAAATAGCCTTCACAATTATTATATAATTTAAAATCAAAATTTCTGTTATCAGTTCCAAGTATTCACGAACACACAGGAAGCTCTAAAATGTTCTTTTAGATGCGTGTCCCCTTTTTTATTTGATTTGAAAACATCTTTATTTCTTATTAGCAGGTGCATCTTCTGGTATCTTTATAATAATAGTTATTTACATTTATATACAATTACATAAAATATCAGTTTCAATGATAATATGATTACAATGTCCAATTCCTATATCTCTTTGTATACATCCTTCATGTATGAATACAAAATGCTTTGAGTTGATAATTTCAATAATTTTGTTTTCAAAATGAAAGTTAACACTGGGTATCGGTCGCTGGGAGAGGACAGGTTGAAGTCTATCAGCCTTGTTCCGCTGAATCTGCCACATCCCTACAAAATCCCCTCCCTCCATTCTTTTCACCACTTCCGTCCCCCATCAAAAACAGACAATCATTTGACACGTGAGCGGAAGTGGTGGCGCCGGAAACGTATCAACCGTCTGAAACAACAACATTGATCGGGGATGAGGGAGAACTAAGTGTGAAAGAAGGAGATATTATCTAGAGCCTGTCTGATCATATGTGATGTGGTACAAGGAAATGAGTCACAAGTTGCAAAATAGATATTTTCCAAAGTATTTTATTCACAAGACGGCTTTATGGGAATGTTTTCATTCTTGGGGTACTTAACGCTGTTTGTAGCATGAATGAACCTACCAAAATTCAAGAATGTGTATTAAATATATTCATGCATTTCTAATGTCATCGTATAGAGTATATTTATCTACTTTTAGACGAGTAACTGTCCACCGAGAAATATTGCAAACATTTTTTCAAAAATCAAAAAGTCAAACGTCAAATATAAAAATACTTATTTTAGGTTTCCTACTGTTTGCTATCATTGGAATCTGCTTGATCTCATCTTTTCAAACATGATGGTATCTCAAAATCCATTTTTTTGTGACTTGCGACTTATTTGCCTGTGACACATCACATATTAAATCACTGATCCGACAGGACATGAATGAGGATCAGAACAGAGACCGCTGGTATATTTAGATGGTGGCAAACAGTTTGAAATGACTAAGGGGACAGATATATGTTGCTGGTTTTCAATATCAGTACCATCAGACACCTGTTTTCATTAGTATCAAAAGGATTCCACTTGCCTCTTTGATTGCACGAGGTCTTTATGAAATGTCTTTATATTTAATCTTTTGTGAAAGGTTGTTGGGATTACGCCCAATAAATTGAATCCAGTTGAATGTGCTCAAACATGGCTTAACCATGGCATGTCTGACTTATTTTATGTAAACATCAGTCAAGACGACTTTAAATCATTGTCTCTGGGGATTTGTACTACTCCATCTAAGCTAGATTCGCTGGTAGCAGAACAGAAATAACTTCTAAAGATAGAATACATGAGCCCTAGATCCCCGTCTTCTCGCCTTGGTTTAGATTTGTGGAACTGTTTCTTTAGCCCCTGGTTCTAGGAAACAAGTGGAGCGAGAAGCAGAGAATTATTGCTCATCCTTTGTGGCCTTTTTCTCAAAGGCCGGGGATAAGTGATGCTAGTGGTGGCGGTGGTGGTGGTGGTGGAAGGGGGTGTGGATTTAGTGTAGGGGAGGAGGGCCACATGAAGCCGGGGAGGCGGAGGGTTTGAACAAGGGAGGGAAGAGAGGAAGGAAGAGAAGCGGTGAGAGAATAAGGAGTAGGAGAGGAAGGAGGGGAAGGAGAAGGGGCAGGAGAGCGAGAAGAAGGGGTAGGAGAGGAAGAAGAAGAAAGAGGAGAAAGGGTAGGAGAGGGAGGGGGAGGAAGAGGAACAAGGGGTAGTAGTGCTAGGAGGAGAGGGAAGAAGAGAAGGGGTAGCATAGGAGGGAAGAGAAGGGATATAATAAGGCAGAGAAACATGAGAAGAAGGGGAATAGAGGGGCAAGGAGAAGGAAGAAAAGAAGCAAAGACAAAAGCAACTGAAGACGGCATTGCAGAAGGTGGAGTTGGAAGCAGAGAAGAAGATGAAGGATGAGAAGGGGAAAAAAATGAGAGGAGAGGAAGCAGGAAAAAAGCAAATGAAAAAGGCAGAACAGAAGGGAAGGAGATGGAAGAGCAAACTGAAAAGAAAATGGAAGAGATGGACGACCAGAAAGAAAAGCAAAAAGAGAGGAGGAAGAGCAGAAAGAAAAAAGGAGAGAAATGATGAGCAGAAGGCTTAGGGGAAGGAAGAGCTAGACAGAAGCAAGAGAGGGAGATGTAAGCAAGGATGGAATATATGTGCGCTTATAACAAGAGCATGATTTTGAAAGGCAAATTGTGAGTGATTCTTTTCAAGGTAAATCTAGGAGAGAAGAAGAGCAGAGAAAGGGAAAAGGGGTGGGAAGAGCAGGAGGAAGGATAGAAACAATACCTGAAGGAAGAGAAGAAAGTAGAGAATAGAGAATGAAGAGTAGATGGAGGAAGCACGGAGGGAATTAGCTGAAAATTATACATAAATTTCATGTAATCATTTTTGTCTTAATTTAATGATGAAATACTATTATTTTTCACGTCACGAAGGCATAAATTATATCAGGCTCGGTACAACGTTGGACAAATTTTATACATTTAAACAATCTAATATAAACATCTCCATTTCAGGAAAACATTTTCTAGCACACTAGGAACACTGCACCCCACACTGACATCAAATGGCAGTTGCCATATGTATTTAGTATATCTTTTTTGCCCATATTAAAATGCTGCAAAAGCTCCCATGGTAAGGCCTATATATTAGCCCCCATTTCAGGGAGATAAAGGGCCGAGAATGAAGGCTGGAATTTGAAGCCAATTGCTGCAAGTCCCTCAGCTTGCATATGGATATGGGCGATAGTTTCTCTAGTGCCCGGCAGAGGCGTTATAATGATAAATGGGGGCATGTGATGACGCTAAGGAATCGTCGCTCAGTTCAGGCGCTTGGCTTACCACCTCCCTCCCAAACCCATGACTCCATAGCACCAGCCTTTACCGTAAAGTCTCTAATGAGCGTTATTGCAAAAGATTTATGGTGGGGAGTGGGGGTGCAGTAGTCTGAGGTGAATACTCCACAAATAGGGGGATTTGCATGCGCCACTGGGCATGTCTGTTAGAGTGCATGCTGGGATAGATTTAATTCATGTTGGACATACATATATTTAGCAAGAATGTTTTTACAAATAGCCTGTACAAATGGTCTATGAACACGAAATACATCATGGGAAAGATTGGGGCTTGTGTTATGTTATGTAAACATGTATAGCACATGGATATTGGCATTAGAGCACGGGCATGCAAGTCCTCTATATTGTCACGGAATTCTCCGTGAGACGAATATTTGGACTCATTTATACATTCATTAACTTGCACTTGGCTACCCAAGGAGTCATCCTCCATTTTTGGATCTTTCAAGTCCTCCCTTAATCACAGAGGAGTTTTACTTAGAGGGTGTACGGTAGAGATAACTATCCATCAGTTAAGTGACGCTATGTTGAGCATTGGGTCCAGTGGGCTGCTGTGTGTAGGGCCGAGTACGGCCACTGCCAGTTGCCTATATATACCAGGCTTAGGCGGGCTCAAGGTGGTAAAATAGGAGCCTGCATGCGGTATAGGCAGTGTGGGTGTACTGAATAAAAACTAGATTGGGAGCTGAAAGCACCTTTGAAATATCAAAGCTCAATTCTCAGCTATTAGGATAGGAAATCGAACTGACTATCAAAGAAAGGAAAGAAATCCTAAAAAATAAGGATCAATTAGTCATGAATTGCAAAAATTGTATTATTCAAATGTTTTTTTCACAAAAACTCTTTCAA
The DNA here is from genome assembly GCA_942159475.1 of Sthenelais limicola. NCBI lineage: Eukaryota > Metazoa > Annelida > Polychaeta > Phyllodocida > Sigalionidae > Sthenelais > Sthenelais limicola. The sequence goes on from OW804096.1 coordinate 56,196,923, forward strand.
GGATTTTTCAATTTCTTGGACAGTTTAATGTTTAATGCTGGTTATAGGAATGAAATGGAGGTTATTAATCCTTTTAATCTCTGACTTAGGTTGGTTTAGCCCCAAGACATTCAAGTCAGTAATTAAAGGTAGCAATTTAAAGCTGCACGCTCAGTTAATCTCGGTCAAAGACTAAGTTTATATGTTATACTTTCCATTCATTCCATCCTTTTCCAACCCATCTAAAAGTCATTTGACCAAAATCTTGGCGGATTCTGTCCAGTTGCTTTTGCTAAAGGGCTTCTAATTTGTTGCCATTTGATGTGATGACTTCACTTATTATCGCTCACCAGCTGCAGTTTTCTCTTGGTGATTAGTGTCCAAATTCTTGTATAAACATATAACCGCAGCACAATATTGATGGATCCATTCTTATGAATTATAATATAAGTAAATTTGATGAGATAGCTGAGAATGTAGCTTTAATCAGACTGTTTCTAGTTCCGCTCTTATAGACTATTGATTGCAGACTTCATACACTATTATCTGTTGTATACATGTATTTTACTGGACTGTTTCGAATACAGTTATTTGATAAAACCATTTTGAAATACATTTTGAATAGTTTGTGTTGATTAAAGAAAAATTGATTTCGTCATAATCAGGCTGGCTTTAAAAAGTTCACTAATTGATGCTATGGTAAATGCCGGTTTAGCTTTATATGTGCTAAAACAAGTAATGCATATATATGGCGACGCCCTGGGCGACAGAGAAAGTCAGAGAATGGTCCAGAGAAAGCTGGAGAGTGGTCGCCCAGTAATTTAGCTTGTTCAAGATTATGCTACTATGCTTTACAGTCTCATGTTAACGTTGATAGAGAAGACAGTCTTGCCTTGCTCTACCTTGTACCAACATGCCTGAGTATGTATAAAATGAAAGCAAGAAAATTACCTATTCTAAAATCTTACAGCAGGTATTACATTACTCTCTTACAACCATCTATTGTTAGCTTCATGTCTATACATATGAGGAGTATGTTTTGTACTTCTGCAATAATCTAAGATGAGTTTTTACTTATCACCATAATGTAATCAATATTAAGACTATTATTAGGGCTGTTGTTATCAGTCCATATCTACACTAGCCTTGTTTTTGTCCATGGAATTCAAGGCATCTTTCCATGGTATGAAAATAATGGATTGCTACCCCGTCTCCCCTCTTCACACACTCGCTCTTGACAACCCCCCTTTCCATGCTACTGCCTGCCTGATACATAACACTGATCACTATCTCCTCCATTCCCCTAGTCGTCTCCATGATTCATCTTTTCCCTGACGCCTCACATTAAACTCCCTCTCTTATCAAGCCGGCACAATATTAACACTTGCTTTATTCCACCCCATACACACCCACCATGACTGAGCAGATTTTGTGTCGTAAACTACCCCATGAAACACGATCAAAGTATAATTTTATTATCATTTTCCAGGCCACAAAACTTCATATAAATGGTTTCGAACATGTTCATAATGACAAGATAATAGCCATATTGCCATCACAAGGGTTTCGATCAATAAAAATGGACGTCGCAAAAGTGCCGAGTCATGGTGAGCGATAAACAGGGAAATGGCCTATTTCTCTTTAACATTATAAGACAAGCCATGTCAATCCATATCTTCCGCTGGAGGTTGGCCGAGTTGTGGAAATCAATTGGATTTGTTACAAGTCATTTATTTGCCTGTCAAAAAGCCAAGGCTTTGACAAATATCTCAATACAACATTGTGCAGGCTATGCTAGGGTAGCCAACTCCCTTAATCCCTCAGCTGTCTGTCAATTTTACTCAGGGTCACAATTATAGCTATGTGCATGGATTTGTTACATGGTAAACATGGGACCTTATTATTGGGGCACTAGTGATACTAAGGGGTGGATCCATGTGATACAGTTTTGTTTTAGATATTAATGTTGAAAGCCATAAAAAGGGTTGTCTTTAGTGAAGGATTAATGAACGACATTGAGGGACTGCTGGTGCACAGTTTGGTGTGTAACTCTGAGGCAAAGCCAATGTAGTGCACTAGCAGGAGGTTATTAATTCTTTTAGTCTTTGTCGAAGGCAACTATAGCCCCAAGATCTTCCAAGACAGTAACTAAGATATAATTATACTAATGAATGTTCTAATTTAGATAAATAAGTAGCTCTTTGTCTATTCATAATTCTCAATTTATGCAATGATCCCCTATAATAAAAAACAGAATGAGATATTTAATTTGTAAACCTATAAACTAGGTAAAAAGAAAAGCTTATCCCAAACCCATCAAGTAACACAAAGATGAAATACAAGAATTACCGAATGAATTCAATTACATCAGTTCAGATTAACTGAGCGAGATAAATACTCACTATCCTGCCAATTGGCAAAACATTGGGACCTATTACCTGCCCAGTAAAAGAAATAAAGACATCATAAATTTTGCTAGATCATTGAAAAAGGACATTTTACAGACCCAATATGCAAACAACTGATTGAACTACCAGCACAAGGTCCCTGTCCTGCCCGTCCAACAACCCCTCCGCACTATTCTTCTATAATTATCATTGCCAATCAACAATCAAATGAAGAATGTACTAACTAACAACTAACTTTACTATCAAGCAGCGGGAAGAACGCTGTGATTTTTGTACAACTACTTTTAAAAAAATAAAAAATGAAAATTATTATATGCTCATCCTATGACCAAGACTTCCATATCTGTGAAGTGATGTAGAACTAGTCCTACATTGACAGGATTTTTGTATGTCGTCACACGTGGACATGGTCAAGAAAATAACTTTTAACGATGATCATTTTCTCTTGAGTCCTCTGGTAATAATCAACACAAATAAACAATGAAAATATTCATGGAAAGTGGAGAGTCTATCAGTGCATTTTTATTTTTATTGTGGATTGAAGCATTTCAACATATTCTCTCAATTTTTTCAGCCTACTCGGCCATAGTCCTAGCCTACAGAGCCATGGGTAGGGCCTCCTTTTTTATGATGTCATGCTGTGCACATGTTAAAGACAACAACATTTTTCAACGATCTTTTCCCTTGATTCAACTGGAAAGCCTCAACATAAATGAACAACGAAAACGTCTAAAGAAAGAAGAAGGCACAAGGAAAATGTAGAACTCGTTTTCCGGCGGAAAGGATGAAGTGGTTGACCCAAAATTCTGTCCCAGAAGTATGAATTAATGAGCATAAAACAAATTTATGTCAATCCAACATGGCTGAACCACTGTCACACAAGTCCGATTCAAATATAGATAGGATGCAACAATAAATATTTCATTTAAAATCTGGGTTAATTTGCAAGTGTGAAATTTGACAGATTAATCTATTTTTCATGAATACCCTCCTTAATCCGGATACCCTTATTGATTTTGACTAGCCCTCTCTTGAACGAAGGTTGTGGTTGAAATGCCTTTAATTTCCATGACAGTTTCTTTTAGTTCAGATGAATTGTTATATAATTCACACTTAATAAGAATAAACATTTTTAACTACTGAATTCCATGTGAGGATATGATATTGATACCCAAGAAATAATTGCTATCAACCATTGAACTTCGATTATAATCAAAACCTCCAATCCTATAGACATGCCACCGTCCAATGAATCGACTTCCACCATTTTGAAATAATAAATGTTATTTGTCACCAAAATTCTCAGGAATTCATTTCATCTTATTATTAGCATGAATATTTTATGAAGGGTTTGGAGAATGTATGGCTCCGTGAAATTAGATGATAGTTATCTCATGCATTTTTCCTTGAAAATTGTGATTAGAAATGGTCCCTTATTTAGCTCTTTCTCATTATTTATTTCCTTCAATGACACCATTTTACTCCATCCACTTCCATTTTCTATGTTCTTCCGAATTTTATGAATCTTTCTCTCATTTTCTCCCAATACTCAGAACCTCCAAATAAATTTTCTATTGAAATATGGATTTGAACACATTTGACGGTTTTTTCTTAACAGTATTACAACCTAAATTTAAACTTAAAATCATGTACCATATGTCAAGATAGTGCATTAAATATATCCTTGTGTTTCTCTTAGATCATCCCACGGAGTATATTTTATTTACTTTGCTATTAATTGCCCACCAAGAAATATTGCGAACCTTTTTGTAAAAAAAAAACCATTACAAAAATCAAATCTAAAATATGGAAATATTCAATAGCCGTCTTAATGTTTACCATCATTACAATGAGCTTGATCTCATCAATATAATGATATCACAAAATCCATTTTGTACGACTTGTGACTCATCACAATCATAGAATACATACATCACAATCTAAAGTAAACTCATCTTTGTATGAAATTCTTCGTCAAGTAGTTTTCCAATGTTTTGAATGGGAAGTGTTGGGTGGACAACCCCCGCCCCTCTACCCCCCCCCCCGCCCACGCTACTTACACACGAAACACCCCACCCCCACTCCTTCCCCCTCCCTAGTTATGTATCCTCCCTGATAATACTAATTTACTAAGACCTTAATAATCGTCATAGAATTGTTAAAAAGTGATAACTAAAGAGATTATTCAAAGAACTAAATCCGTTTTAAACCCAAACTAATAATTATGTTAATTATTTATTAATCAAAATTGATTTTGATGACAAAACATCAATGAAAATTAGGAACTCTTTCGTCTAAAATTGACAAGGTGTTGTCAGGTTACAGTATTTACCGTGTAGCGTATTGATACAAGAACTACTCCCACCACTAAAAGCCTTGGTCATCATATGCGTACTTACGATCATCATGGTCCCAGCTTAATCACATAAATATTTCATATACCATCGGCAAGCTGAGGGAATGAGCTTCAAAACCATATATCATATGTTAATGTGTAGAGGATGTGTAGACTAATCATTTGTAACCTAAGAAAATTATGAGAAAGCGCAGAATTCTCAGCGAGATTAAACATTGACAGCTCGGGTGAAATTAGGCCTTTGTTGATTGTGCAGATTGGGTTGGTTATCTTCTTTAAGGGGTACGGGTTGGGGGTTGGTGGGGGTTTCTATTGGTAGTTTTCCAGCACCACCGAGAGGACCGTTTTCTGGTACGACCAAGAGCACCAATTAATTAGTTATTACATGTATACTGATGTAAGATCTGCAGTTAGGGTGTGTGAAGTACAATACTGATAAAGACTCATGGTCCCCTTACCCCATCCGTTCCTGGTGTTGAATAGGGGGTTTGCATAGTCGCCGTTCTGAATGTTCCCAGCATGCACTGCAGTATAAATGCGCAATGAGACATCCAAATCCCCTATTCATGCTCCTTCCACCTCTCTCTCTCCACCTCAACTTCTACCTCCATTCACCTTACACCATATCACTGATCCTACCACCACCTGACTCTGAACCTAACTCCAGAGTATAAATCACCCTGAAGAAGTCCACCTATAAATATTCATACATTTATTCATCCAGGTGGGATATGTTAGTGAATTATAGACCACTGGTACCAAAGTCTCCAGCCCATCCAGGCAGAATAAGATCAAGCGGTATTCATGAAACATCGCAGAGACACCTATATATTATAGAGATACACTCAGAACGCTTACAGCTGCACTCTCAGATAATATCGGTAAAAAAAAGTATTTTCTACTTTCTGTTTTCTTTTTCGACGCCATCTAAAAGCAACATTTTGGATGATTTTTTCCAGTTGCTTTTCCTATAGGGCATTTATATTTCAGAAACCCGCCGAAATCCTTTCCTGCTGTGGCTTACCTAATTATCGCGGTCATTTTCTATTGGCAGATTCAACTTTAAATTCGTGTATAAACATAGAACAGCTTGTATTTGAAGGTTAACAGTTCATAAGAGCTTTCCTTCCTTTTAAGTATAGATAGATATCGAAGCCAGCTTCACTTGCGAGAAAAAGAGGAATCATCCAAATGTATTGAAAGCTTTAAGTAATTTGACAACGATAGTCTTACCATCACATGTAATGGGTTGCCCGGATACCAAGTGTTGAGTACATACCTGAAAAATAGAAACAGGTGATTATTCGCAGAAATAGGGTAGATTCTTTATATTACTAGTTAATAAGGTGGCCAATAGGGGATTTGTATTTCTGACATATTGAATGTTGATTTGCACTGAATTATGGGGGTTTTATGTCAGTGTAAAAGCTATGGGATACATGTTATGTTCAGCATAACATATTTGATAGTGATCTCATGAAACAAGACTTCATCTTTCCTATCATGCATTTGGCATAATATAGATCATTTTTACAAGCTATGATAAGGGTGAAAACACTGTTGTATTGTTTTGGTTTTGAACACATTAGAACTAGTAGTTCTCACTTGGTCATTTCTGAAATTTAAGCTGGAGATTTCTTCATCAAACTCTCAAATATCCTAATCCCCAACGATCCCGGGCAATAACATGTAAAATTAACAAACCTGATCCAAAGAGAGATCTTGAGAAATGGCATTTTAATCATTTCAAGAATGCGATATGAAAAACTTTGTTTTTGTTTATTATTTTAAAATTATGACAAATCAGTGTTCATGCAAATCCCATTTTACTTCCATGTATGTCTAACTTATAGTCACTCACAGGCACATATTGAGAAAGCTTAGGTGAAAAGATCTGTTTAGCAGAAGAGGGCACTGAGTGTGCTGTGTGACCTCACAAACTATCACCTTAAATGTATACAACACCTCTGATTTCGCTACCTTGTGACGTAGACTAACAGTGGCGCCCTGAATGGAGTGTTAAACTACTTTTTGGCTCATCTAAATGGGTAAAACTCACTCAATCCTAGGTTTCATTAAGTACCATTGAGGCAGCTGCATTTAAATAATAGCAAAGAATTTCTTTCTTTTTAATAGCAAATAAATTGATTTTCTCATCATTTTTTGGAGTTTAGTGACTCTTTAATTTAGCATGCGTACAATAAGCTCACATATGTGATTCCATTGTCATTCGTACCTATTTCTTGGCTTGGTATCAGCCAACGTCACGTTTTTGCTTCCCTGATAAGATAAGGACAACCATCTGCGATTATGGGTCTTATAGGTTTTTACTTGGATAGCCCTAGGGCATTATTTAACAGGAAAAGTTTACTAAAAAAAAAACCATTGAAAATGAAATTTTTCACAGATTATAGCGTGGCGGAAAACTTTGGAGAAAATTTTGTTAGTGTTGCCATGGTAACCATGAATTCAATGGAACGTCCAAATCATCAATAATGACGTTTAACAGGATTCTGGTTTCCATGGAAACCTATATGTCATCAAATTGTTTCAAATTTAAATAAAGTCAAAAGAGAATTTTCTGATGATTAAGATACTGAAAATAGATTTGAATTACTTAAATTTTCAGAAAAATGGCAATATATTATTTAATTGATTAATTTTAATTATTAAATGATGCACATTTTGAAATCATATAAGGGTTTAACTAAAGTTCCGCAAGTAAAAACCGTACAGCAGTTTCAGCTATTTACCCCATTTCAACACATCATATTTCAGAACTTCATATCTCGGCTTCTGTTTTTCGTATCAACATAATTTTTGCAGCATATTATGTCCTAAAACACATTTTACATTTCATATCCAAGCACATAAGACCCGTTTTCGCAGAGCAGGTCACAGATTATGTTTTAGTGTGAAAAGAAGGATCTAGAAGATATGACCCAGTGTTAGAAATGTTCATATTTAATAATTGTTAATGATTCCATCTTGAAGAAAAAAGCGTAGTAAAAGACACAAAAAATGACTAAAAAGATATATCAGTCATTTTTCAAAATAAGGAATTGCTCCAAATCTTTGAAATTATGTTCATATATAGAACAATATGTCTGGAAGAAGTGGGTATAAGAGGGAAACAGGTAGGGTCTGCCATTTTGGAGGTAAAGATGACCAATAAAAGTCACGTTTAAGTTGCTGTTTCCCTGGCCTTGACCATATGTATACTATGATTCATTCCCAACAGCAAAAAGATCTTATGACTTCAGAAGTAAAACGACCAAACCACTGGAAGTCTGGCACACAGATCATTGTACAATTACCACTACTGGATGATAACACACATTGCGCTCATTATGGACACGCCAACCGTCACGCAAACCTCCACTACCAAGGCTTTCCAAATTTTACCATAAAACATAAGAAATGGACTGTAAGCTGTCATCTACACATATTCATACTCTACTATATTTTATCGAATAAATATATCCAATATATATTATTGTATCTTAATGTAAGAAGTGCCTATATGGGATAATTTAATGTGCAGTATTGGTTTCTTTTGTATTCTATTTATCGCTGTATCCTCTTCAAGATTGATTAAACATTATACTGTATTCACATCATAACGTAATAACCATTTGTCTGTCAACTCTGTGAATAACATGTAAATGTAATGCGTGTTGGCAGACAACATTAATTTCTAAGGTCTTACATATTTAAGAAACATGCTATGAAACACCTTATTTGGGTAGACGAAAATTGTGTAGAATGAGAATACCGGGGATGTAATTCTACCTTATCAAGTGATGTAATTCTTATATCAGAGATAGAAACTCTAAATATTATGCCACATCAATATGCAATTGTACTGATACCCAATACTATAAAGATCTATAGCAGGTCACTTCCAGTCATTGATGGAAGTGATGTTGTTATCTGCTAGTACATGTCAGATACAACGGTTGGCTTGAAAACGTCCGATCGCGATCTCCATGAGTATATTTAATTTCTTTACTAGTAATTGTCCACCCACTTATATTGCATGTTTTCTTTCAAAAATAAAAATATCAAACTTAAACAATAGAAAAACTTATTAGCTGTCCTAATGTTTACCCTCATTAGAAATGGCTTGATCTCATCTTTTCAAATATGAAGAGATCTCAGAATACATTTTTTGCGACTTGTGACTCAATTCTGTACAACACATCACATATATTGATTTTAAAAATCAAATTCCAACTAGACAAGATCAGATGACTTGAGAAGCGTTAACAATCTTCCACAAAGACTATTCTAGAGTTACTGGATGGTGGTAGAACAAGGAGTATTCTCCATATCGTGCACACGCCAACTGACATGGACTTGATACATTTATTGCAGGTCTACTGCCACTACAGCACAACCTGTACATTGCATGATGTGGTTGCCAGGTGACTATAGGGCGGTCTCCTTACACACCACACTGGAGCTTTAGTTAGATGTAAGCATGGGGTACCATATGGGATGTGTTATAGGAAAATGGGTCACAAGTTGTAAAATATGATATTTTTCAAAGGGATTTATTCACAGGATTTCTTTGTTGAAATGGTTTCATCTTTGAGGAGCTTTGCACTGGTAATAGTATAAATAGATGTGGTAAATCTCAAGACTCTGTATTAAATGTATATATTCCTCTACTATAGTGAGTGACCATCAAGAAATATCGTTAACAAGTTTTTGATGCATACAATCATATAAAATCAGATCTCCTGGGTCAGATCGTCAAAAAATGTACAATCTACAGCTCTACACATTTAGTAAATTTGGTTAAATTCAGCTGAAAAATAATAGATAATAGGTATTTCTGAGTATATTTGGTATTTCAATGATCCAAGCAATGTGTTTGGTTATGTTGAACTGTATTTCGAAAATGGCCAGAACATTTTTACCAATATCACAGTTTTATGAGGGATCTATGAAAACCAAATGCATGGCAGAAAGGTTGGAGGATTCTGGTATGGAAACATGTAAAACACATAGATATTGATACTAGAATATTGATAAATAGTCCATGTTGAATATGACATGTTTTCTATCTAGATTGAACACTGTACCATTAGTCCTATAATTCCGTGCGAATCAAGATTCAAAATGGCGGGTTTTGATCACCTATTACAAATCCCTTATAGCCAGCTTGCATGGAAGGAAAGGTTGTCAGAGAGGCATGCATGCTTTTTTTTCTCCATATTGTACTTTCGTGTGGCACGGTTGCCAAGGCGACCTTGATTACCCGGATGAAGGAATTGCGCATGTGCCAGATATAGGTAGTGTGCGTCCTTCATTTTGGAAAAATATCACACCTTTTGCATCTTCCTTCGCCCTTGGTGTTGGGGAATACTAAAGTGTGATGGCATTGGTATTTATATGGGTGCAGGCTCCAGAAGTTGGACAATTAGCCTTCGCCATTTTCTCTCAGATAATCCAAAATTAAGACAATGATGAGGTTCTAAATAGAGTTAATGTATAAGGGTTAGCTCGTCAGAAAATGTACCATCGGGAGCTCTACAAATTCATTAAATTCTGGGTTAGATTAGACTGATAAATGGTCAATACTAGGTACGTCTGAGTATAGATGCTCCTTTGTTAAAGGAGATCTGCTCGGTTGTTTTGAACTGTATTTTGAACCGTTTTTTGGTCTTAAATCTGGGTTATTTGAGAGGCCCAATGGTGAAGGTGAATTGTTCATATTTCGACGACTTGACCCGTAGTGAAGAAGGTATAGATCTGCAGTAGTGAGCGAGTAGTACATGGAAATGCGGGATTGGCGCGGGCTGCTTGGAAAAGGTTCGTCAGAAAATCTACAATTAGCAGCTCTATATAATGGTACTAATGTCAAACATTCCCAGAGGTGGAGAGGAAAAGATGAGGTGGTAGTAGTAAGTGCAGGGTGAGAAGGAAGTACCTGCTGTATAAGCTAAGGAAGGAATCGTCTCTCTGGGAATCCAGCACTACACTTTCTTTCCTTCCTTCGATGGGTTGGAATAGAAATGCCTACCCACCATTGAGTGTATAGTCTATTCCTAAAAGCGTATAGGCTATTCCTATTAGCTGGGAATTCCACACGTAGGAAGGATGTTTTCCCTCCTTACAGGAAAAGGGAATTGCCACAAGATAATGACTTTCCTTAGCTTATACAACAGGGGCCAGGAGACAACCTGTGTAGATTTATTTGTGAAAAAGAAGAAGAGGAAAGTAATCCGAGGCCACGAGAAACACTATGGGAGTGTCATCAGGAAATGAAAAGCAGCCGCTCTGCACATTTAAGTAAACTAAATTAGGCTGAAAAGTGATGAGTATATTCGGTATTGTATTGCTTTAAATTATCAGTTCGATTATGTTGAGGTTTATTTTAAACCTCATTTTCGTTTCAAGAACTGTTTCTCAATGATTCCTGCCATTGCCTGAATGTAGGAAACTGATGCCAAGCATTCTCAAGCACAGAAGTCACCACACTTGTTCCACTTAAAGCATAGGGAATGTCAGTGGAGAGGAGCGGAAGAAGTGGTATGAGGAAGAGGAGGAGGGACGGAGAGCAGAAGAGTGTATAAATTTATGTTTTTTTAAACAAAGAAGACAAAATAGAAGAGGAAGAAGAAAGTAAACTAGTGTGAGGAAAACTATAGCCCTCAGAATAATATAAGTATTTTATATGTGTTACAACATTCAGAGAAAATGTTACTTATTATATATGCATATGAACTATTGTATACTGTCGAGAGCACTTTCCTATTCAACAACTGTTTCTCATTAATAGATTCCTACCATTGCCTGAATATAAGAAACTAATGCCAAGCATTCTCAAGCACAGAAGTGGCCACACTTGTTCCACTTAAAGCATAGGGAATGTCAGTGGAGAGGAGCGGAAGAAGTGGTATGAGGAGGAGGAGGGAGGGGGGAGCAAGAGGGAGACAGAAGAGTGTATTTATTTGGACAAGCCCGAGCTGCTCAGAGTCTATTTGTATTCCAGGCGTACTGGGGCCTCTCATGGGAATGAATCTACTGGCTGGACCAGGCAATGGGAACACAAATTACCCATCCAATCTTAACGTTAAACATTAAGTGTAAAAACAGCCTTGACACAAGGGGCAGCGGAGGGGGTGGAGGAGGGGCAGTTGGTGGAAGGGTTGGTATAAGGATGGGGTCGGGTGCAGGGGGAGGGTAGAGGGTTGTACTTGTAGGAGGAGGTGGTGGATGGATGGGGGGACGTAGAGAGGAAAAGACATGAGAGTGAGCAATGGCAGTGGTGAGGAGTAGCAGGAGGAAGAGAGGACGGAAAGGAGGATGGGAGGGGGGCAAGAGCAAGAGGAGCAACAAAAGGAGGACAGGGAGATGCGTAAAAGGACAGGGAGGAGGGAGATAGGAGAAAAAACAGGAGGAAGAAGAACCGGAGGAGGAGGAAAAGCAGCTTGAATAGCAGATAGAGCACCACTTGCAGAAGGAAGAACAAAAAGAAGACCGAAAGGAAGAGGAGAAGAGGAGGAACAGGGGGTAGAACAGGGGGAAGAGCAGGATGAAGAGCAGGAGTAAGAACAGGAGGAAGAGCAGAAGCAAGAACAAGAGGTAGAACAGGGGATAGAGCAGGAGCAAGAGCAGGAGCAAGAGCAGGAGCAAGAGCACGAGAAAGCGCAGGAGGAAGAACAGGAGCAAGAGCATGAGCAAGAACAAGAGGTAGAACAGGGAATAGAGCATAAGGAAGAGCAGGAGCAAGAACAAGAAGAAGAGCAAAATGGCAAGCAGGAGGAGCAAATGGTGGAAGATCACAAAGAAGGGTTGAAGATGGCAGATCATGTATGCCTTACGCCCTTGCACAAATAAACACACAGAGAGTGAGTGAGTGAGTGAGTGAGTGAGTGAGTGATGGTTGCTTGAATTTGAAATAGTCATGGTCAGATCAGTTATGAGAATTACAGTTGCCAATGTAAAGCCTTATTGTATATTGTACATACTCTAACAGCCGCACACTGGTGCACAAATCAGCTTCAGTCTACCAGCAGGAAGCATGTAAACAGCTTGCCATAACGCCTGATCCCGCTTGTGCTCCCTCAGCTAACCCCCTCAGGCCAGACAATACCCCCAGGCCAAACCCTTCTGAGTCAGATCTTTAAAAAATGTACAATCGGAAGATCTACATATTTAGTCAATCCCGCTAAATTCAACTGTAAAATTATCAATACTAGGTATATCTAAGTATATTTGGTATTGCCTTGGTTGAAGCAATGTATTTGCTTATGTTGAACTGTATTTTGAACCTCATTGTTGTCTTAAATTTGGATTATTTGAGAGGATTAGTGAAGATGAATTGTACATGTGCTGGTGATCTCACCCATCTGTATACCAATCCCAAAAGCCTTTGCGCTCTCCCACAATGCACGGCGGCAAAGCTAACGCCCTCTGTTGGCAGAGCAGTGTATAGGTGACCCGGAAGGGAATGTAATTTACCCTGGGGTCAAGTTTGGGTCTGAGGAGCTGCTTATCAGTATTTATCACTTTATAGACTGGGTGATGGGGGAAGGGGGGGGGGGGGGGGACGGGGAACGGGGGGGCCTGCGGGGCGGGGGCTGAAAGTGTGTGTGTTAGGAGTGTGTGTGTGTGTGGGGGGGGGGGGGTGGTATCTGGGGGCAAGGGGTATTTCTGAAAGGTGTGTCTAGGGGGTACGGGGTGTTTGGGTTTCTAAGAGTGTCTTGGTGTGTGTGTGTGGGGGGCGGGGGCGGGGGCGGGGGCGGGGGCGGGGGAGGACTGGAAGTGTCCATCATGATATATGCATTGACTGTACTTACTCAGGAATCAGCAAATCAGGGTTGAAATAAAATGATATTTCTTTTATTTATGCGAAAATAAGATGTGTACAACTTTTATGAAACATATGAAGTTGAATTGAAAATGCAATTGCTTAATATAGAATTAATAACGGTTAGTGAGGGACCTGACTTTTAAATCTATTTAATCTAAAGCCATGTCTGACCACATAACCACTTTTGATACAGGAATTTAGAACGTTTCTCTGAACAGTCTTCAAGAGACATGGGATGGTGTTGATTAACGTTATGATATCTCAACCTAGAGCTGGTGGGTAAAGGGATTAAATAACTGTTGTTTACCAGTCTGTGAGTGAGTATTATTACTGTCTATTGTTAGGACCTAAAGGGTACAACATGTATACCTATCTCTGACTATGTCAAGATAGATGATTATCTTCATTGCATATAAAGCGTTTTGCCACGTCCATCGTGCTATTAACAAACTACCCCAGTAAGGTGGAAATACCTGGGAAGGGCAGATTTCTCTGCTATATCTAATTGGCAGTTATGTGTATCATAAAAACTAGTTGTTACTGTATTTGTAGCATGTTAATGATGATTCCATAATCCAGCCCTCCCCCCCCCCTTACGCACCCCACCCCTGCCCATGCCCAGTGTTCATTTCACTCATTTACCTCCCTCCATGCGGGCAAACCGCTGCTACAATCTCCCCCATTGATCCGGCGATAGCAGCCATTCTAGCGTGAAATACGAAATACAACCGTTGACCTAGCGACTAGTCTCGGAGCAGACCTGAGTCTGTCCAGCCGAGCTGTCCCCAATGATTGCAATCACGCTCTTGGTCTCCCAAATCACTGTGGAAATATGGAGGCGACCAGGGGAAGAGGTAAATTGAGTTGGCAGCCGTCTTTTGTTCACTAATGAGTCATGTTTCCCCTGTACAAAGCGGTAAACCTGGGTGGTAATGATATTTTCTAGTGGGCTTTGACTAGCGTATAGACTGTGTAGGTGGTGGTGGTGGTGGTCATTGCTATATTGGTGCTGAAAGATTATTGTTTTTGTTGTTGTTTTTATTAAAGTTCTGAGATAATATGATTGTATCTCTAAATCTATTCTTTTGACTTATGACTTATTTTTCTGTGAGAAATATGGGAAATCTTAAATGCATTTTTGTATTTTATGATAGATTTTTTGTTACATTTAAAAAAATGACTTGCAATATTTCTTGTTGGATAGTTACTAGTAAATCTAGTAATTGCTGCAGTAAAGTGAATAAATATACTCCATAGTTTGAGCTTAGAAATGCAAGGTTTAAAACACTGTCTTGAAATATTTTGGTAAATCTGTTCATAAATACTGAAATCGCCATAACCCCCTAATAAAAAAAAATCCCACAGAGAGATCCTGAGAATAGCGCACTTTGAAAAATAACTATTTTGCTACTTGTGATGCATTCTTCTATAACACATCACATATACGCTTAGTGTTTACAGGAAAATGTCACAACAAATGGATTTTGAGAAATCGTCATATTTGAAAAGATCAGATTATGCCGATTCTAATGATAGTAAGTAATGTCATGTTTGATTCTTTTATTTTTGAAAAAATATACTCTATAGATTGAGCTTAAAAGTGCATAGATTTATTTAACACACAGTCTTGAAGATAAGATCTTGGGGGAAAATACTTTGAAATATATTAATCTGGCGACATGGTGACCCATTTCCCTGAAACACACCACATATGGTTAGTGTTTACAATGGCCCATAATGGTCATTATATAGTAGCCTATACACACGCCTCACATTAGGACCAATATGATGCTGGAGGAAGGATGCATTAACAGGGATATAGGCCTACTTTACAGCCCTCTCCAGTGGTTATATATTGATTAGACTGATAAATCTGCCAACATAGACAATAGTCAGTGAGCACGGAGAAGAGATCTTCACAGTTATAAGGATTAGATAACTCAGCATTGCTTACGGTATAATTATGGTGATATCTCAAAATACAATTTGTTGCAGCTTGTGACTCATTTTCCTTTAACACATCACAAATAGTTAAGGAAGTGTAGGGAAGGACTATTACTATACAGACAATGCTGGTTTGTATTCCAAAGGCAGAAATATTGCACACCTTTGTTCCGATAAAAACCCTCATAAAATATCAAAATATATTTTAGATTTCTTAGATGTTATCATAATTGGAATCCACTTAACCTCATCTTTTCAAAAACGATACGATATCAAAATCTTTTTTTTGACATATAAAGTTTAATAATTTAATAATGATAATAAGAGTAAAGTAAGTCTATTCACGAGTACTGGCTGTAAATCTTTTTATAATTGTAAATAGCTTAGCAAGGAACATGTCAAGTAGAGATTTGTTTGAGACAGCCCAACACCGGCCCCTGCACCCTGTTTCCAAGGACTCCTTTAGAGAAAGTAGGCCATGTACCAGTTCCACATCAGGATTCCCCTCATGTACGGCCCATGCTCAATAGAGTGTTGTTTACCTCCCCCCCCCCTCCCACGACTGCTTACCACACCATTCTGCTGGCTCATCACCCTTATTCAACCCACTATCTCACCCACCCTACTCTATTCATCTTTGAATGCTGCTCGACTTTCACCTCCTTCTTATCTGTGCTCGTGCTTGTATTTAGTGTCCTCCTTCTCCTGCCTCTCTATTCGTACTTTTCCTCCAACAGCTCACACTCCTTGTTTGCCTTCTAAGGTCATGCTATTGAGTATATTTAGTTACTTTACTGGTAATTGTCCACCCATAACTATTGCTAACTTTTTTTTCAAACATAAAGTATGGAAATATTTTTGGATTTCCTGAATATCACTGGAATCCAATTTCATCTCTTCTTTTCATCGTTCAAAACCAATTTCCTTTGACTTTTGACTCATGTTTCTGTCATCACAGGTGGTATTATGTTTCCCTTGAGCTAGCAGACAATACAGATGGAAGAATAGCTGAACTAGAGCCCTCCTAATGAGGCATATGACAAGAATAGGCATGAGATTGAGGAGGATTTTAATAGATTGGAACATATAGAACCAGACAGAACCAGATAGAACCAGACAGAACCGAAATGAACCAGATAGATTATGATGGAATCAGACAGAACCAGATACTAGCACATAAATGATTAAGAGACAGAAAAAGACAGAAGCAGATAGGAGTAGGAAGAACCAGATAGAACCAACAAGAACCAGTAAGATTATGATGGAATCAGACAGAACCAGATACTAGCAGATAAAAGATTAAGAGACAGAAAGAGACAGAAGCAGATAGAACCGGATTTTTTTTGAAACATTTTTATTCAATAAAGGTGGCTAGACCCCTCTCACTCAGAAGATAGAACCAGATAGAACAAGATAGAACCAGACAGAACCAAACAGAACCAGATAGATTATGATAGAACCAGACAAAACTATATACTAGCAGTTAAAAGATGAACCATGAGAGCTAAACTAGACCGAGACTCTCAATACAATCTATGAGCAAAATGTATTCACTTTGTGCTGCACTTGAGACCACCCCAGCCTGCATATCTCTCTCACTACCCTACATCCTCCAGTTGCCTTTCATGCCTTCACCCTGGGTGACCCTCCGCACTTCCATTATTCTCTCTACATCAAAATTCACTTTCCCCTGTCCTACAGCTCCTGGGGTTGAGCAGTCCGTACCTTATTATTGCTGTCTATGGAGCTACTCTATGTATGCATCTATAAACACACACTTGGCTTATGAATGTAGTTATGTGTGGCAGAACATGATGAATAGTGAACAAAACATATATTTTTAAAAGTGTTTAAAGCTGCATTTTCAGCTATTACAAAAAAAAACATCTTACAAAAATTCATTCATATTACAGATTATAATATAGACTGGATTTCTAAATATGTCACATGTTCTCGGAATCTGGGGTCTCCCCATCTACTTTGTTGGTCTCTACAGGTCCGTCGACCCTGTCTGGAGGTCATTATATGTGGTTTGTAAAGGTATCTGGGGTAGAAATGTGATTTTGAAACCTTTTTAAATTGGGATATCCACACTCTATTTATAGCCTGGGAAAACCCCTGTGAGATACTACATCATTAGCCACAAGCTACTGCCTCAATCTGTATTGCCCTTAATATCATTGTGTTATGTGTATATTAACTAAAATGATCAAGTTATGGTTTTTCCATTTTTTCTACATAATATACTTGAGCTATAGTAGTCAGCAATGACTGAGATATAGTGTATTCGTTACATAATGTTTTATGCTGAATAAACATATTTTAAAAACAAAAATACAATTCAAGGGGGACCTGACTACATGCAGAGGAGTGGGAGAGTGAAGAAGAGGGGTGGGAGAGGTAAGGGTATTGGAGAGAGTGAGGGGGGAAGAGGGTGTAGGAGGGTGTAGGAGGGGAGAGTGAGGCAAAGGGAGAGGGTGGGGAAATAAAAGAGGGGGAGGGAGGGAAGAGTGGCAGGGAAAAGAGGAGAGAGGTAGAGGATGTATTAGAAGGGACAGAGGGAAGGGAGAGAAAGCAAGGAGGGGGAGCTTGAGGAAGAGGGGAGGGAGAGGGGGGTATCAGAGATGGGGTTGGGAGAGAAACAGGTATGAAAGACAGAGAAGAGGCACAGCGAAAAGAGGAGAGGGGAAAGTGTGGGGAGAGAGGGGACCATCAGGAGGACGGGTACTTTGCAAGTATGTTTATAAAGGGATTTTAAATACACCCAGGGCAAACTGCCGCCAGTGAGCGATAATAAGTGAAGACTGGGGCAGGTTCTACAAATACAAACGGCGACGTTTAAAAAGGTTTGTTACCAAAACAACCACGCAATATCTTCCCAAACTGTGGTCAAATGACGTTTAGATGGGTTGGAAAAGAATAGAACAAGAAGTAGAAAATCTTCTGTTTTAACTGACGTTAACTGAGAGTGCAGCTTCAATTCACATGATTTCTTCCTGGAAATGTTGTGATTCTTGTGGTGTCTTACAAGTGTTCTTAGTTGTGTCAGTACATGTCCCAAATCTCTGAACTCAATAAGTAATAAGTCTTTGTCTTTCTGAGGTAATTCTAAAGATGTATGTTGTTTACTTTCTCGGCAATTGTTCATCCAGAAAGATCAGTAACTATTTTTTCAAACATACACAGATATGAAGGAACTATTAGATATGCATATAATCTACTTATTTAAAATATAATGGTATCTCAAACACCTTTTTTTGTCGACTTGAGGATTTAGAGTTTTCTGGATTTTCTACTTTTGGCTCCGTTCGTTCCTACCTCTATAGGAGGCTGTATCCCTGGTTCTGGTCCTGGGTAAGACCATAAACTGCCTCCCTCTCAGCTCTCCCGCCCTTGATATAACACTTCAAAGTGTTGATAAGGGCGTAAAGCAACCAATCTCACTCACCTGTATCCCTGGTTAAATGAGCTTAGTTGATAGTTTCCCCACAGGGTGATGTTTCTGTAATGTCTGTCTGTGACAACAACCATATAGCCATCTCTGGCAATAACCGGATTATTCATAATTAACATAATTATATTCAATGATAACAGTCAAGAGAAATAGCAGTTGCTGTGGAGCCCCAACAACTCTCTTTATTAGATGTTCTTAACATTTACAGTATCCAGTTTCAAAAGTACTAAAAATTTTCATCTGATATCTAAATGACTTAGGAACCACTGTTTAAAACATTGTCATTTACTCCACTATTTTATAATGAAAAGTATAAACACTTAACTAAACAAGAACTAAGAGAATAGAAATCATTAACACACTCTAGGTCCAAACCCTCAGATCAGACAAGAATGGTGTGTAAGCCTGCTTCGCTAATCGGTCTCCTCGCCTAAGACTCGGCGTTTTAATGGGAATATAATGACAGTTTGCGGTCTTAATGGACTTAGATGTCAACGCCCGGGCGTTCTCAACAATTACAGTCATTATAATCATTAAATCAAGTTTCAAACCAACTAAACATTTTCATCCATGGAAGCAATATAGGGATGAAACAGGTAAAAGATGTATTTTGGCCCCTGGAAAAATTTACATAAAACATCAGGCCACTTCCATAGTTGTCCAGGTAGCAAGACAAGCATGCATGACAAGGGTAGAGGACATGCAGCATGTAAGACAGGGTTGACGTATAGGGCATGTAGAGCTACCAAACACAAGAGGTGCATTAACATGTACTCCTGACTGCTAGAGTGTTCAGCATGTTCTTATTGGGCAAGACATGAAGCTATAGGTCAATACATCCAAATTGTGATTTTCTTTTTATTTCGAATTTGTATACAGCCAACATCAAACATCTTTGCAAATGACAATTGAAATGTGTAGGTAGACTGGTACAAAGTACTGTAAAGAAATCTAAGGGTATTTGCCCATAGGTTCAGTGTTGTAAGAAGTAGACAAGAAGTCAGAGGTAGTTGATGTTCTTCAGGTTCAGCCCAGGCAGGAGTGACTCAGAGAGTGCCTCAAGCTTCCCCCTTCCGTTTATTTATAGTCAGACAAATCCTTAATTAATGCATAGAATCAGTCCCAGGAATTATTCCACTGCCCTACTCCCTTCTCTAATTGGGTGAGAGAGAGAGGATCCTCCCTGTCCATGCCTTGACCTCTGCTACCCATGCAAAGATCATGAGCTGGGCACATGCAAGGTTGGATCCTTCCCTCAGCCCCCCCCCCCCTCCCACCCCTTACTCATAGATCCCAGAGGCTTGTGCCTGCCCCCTTCCCCCTTACCCCTTCCTCCCTCCCTCCTATTAACCCAGAGCAGTGGATACAGTAGTTAGGTGGAGTGGGTGGAGGTTACCTAGCTCATCTTCCCCCCTCCTAGTCAGACCACATGTGGCTTGCATGGTCTGGCCATGATCAGAGGCTAACTGGGTCAGATCCCAACCTACAGAATGCAAATTCTTTACAGTACACTGGCTATAACAATCAAAGAGCTTCATTAGCATGACAAGGTTATGGGCTCACGAGCAGTAAATCTATGCAGAATAGCCATGGTCTTCCACCCACTGCTGTGTCTAACTACACTAACTCCTATAAAACATGGGTATATCATGAAGTTAGTCAAGAATATTAGTGAGTCCTTATTGGGGGACGCCATATTCTATTTGTGTTTTTGTTGTTAGTTTGGTTTGGTAGCGAGAAGATTCTGCTGACCGTTTCAGTTTGTGTTTAGATGATGTTCTGATTTGTTGGTAGTCATATGGTAGGGGGAAAATACTGCATACCAATTCGGGCCACATTGATGTGTCACTGAATTGTGAGTCATGAGTTGCCCAAAAAATCCAATTTGTTTAGCCTAAACTTATGTTAACTTAAGGTATAAGCCACAATCATATGCACTGCTGCAGGTGGGAGTTCAAGGAACTAATACATGTAACATAAGGATTCACAATATTTACTTCATACTTTTTTTTGAGAAAGAACATGGTTGGGCGATAACAAAACGAAAAAAAAGGATCTCACCATATTTCTTTTCATTTTGGTGATCGCAGCAAGATATAGTTTCTTTTTTGTAATAATTTGTGGGATATGATCTCAAATGAAGGCGTAGCAAATCTAAACAAATTCGGACTGGCCAATATTTTTTATTATTCACTAAAACGTGGAAAAATACCACTTTTCCCCTAGAATTATTAAATTGCCCAATATATCAATGATGAAAAGCTATTTATTGTATAAAAATGTTGGACGCAATGTCCTCAACCTTAATTAAAACCATAATTAACCTTTAGTTCTTTGTAGGGGTAATGAATACATCTAGAAAACCATTTTTGACCAGTATTAATAATGTAAAGGACAAACTGCGAGATTCAATTAAGGGATATATGACATTTAAAGCATGGAGGAACAGAGAGGGAAAGAGGATCCCGATTAATGAATGTTGACTAAATTGCCTAAAGTTGGCATTATAGAGGGCACCTGAAATACAGTAAATTGAGGCATTAACACCCCAAAATATCATGACTTATCTGGTTCTACGCCTCAAAACCAATAGCAAAATTTCATCCAGGACCCATTTGAATAAAGAGTGTTGGTATCGTACTGTTTCTGTGTTGGTAGTACTGTGCTGAAACCACACAAAACCTCCGAAACCACTCAAAACAGCAATCTGTGAAGGATGTTGAGACCGTTTTCACTGGTACTCAGTTTATGCAACGGGGACCCGATGACTTGTAAGATAAATCATAGGGAAAGAATAATCAATAACAGTTGATAATGCAGCCTCAATAATTTAATAATGTAATTGATAAGCTCTGGGAGTCAATTATCAAATGTGACATTTAAAATCTAGCGGGAGAGATATATGAGACGCAGTCGAAGATAATACGATCTATAGACCCTTGTGCGATCTGCCAAAATTTAATTTCCTCTCCCAGGTTCATCACCTGTTATATGACGCTACTATCAAATTAGTCCCTATCGTATTACTAATAGGCTCATCTAGTTCTTATTCTATAGGTCGTGGTTCTAAATCCTTGATAAGCATGTCAAGTTTGTCCAGTTTTTGTTTATTTTCTATAGGTGAGTTTACAAAATCATGACCTATTAAAGTATTTACAAATTTTATATTGCCATAAAATATAGAGTTTAGGTTGGTTTAGAAAAGAAATATTATTTATTTGAGCTGCAAGTTTTGTCTCAATGTAGCATTTAGTAAAGTGATTTGATATAACTAACATCAAATTACATATAAATCTAAACGTCCTCTCCTTAATTCCCTCTCTCAGTCATTACTATGGAACGACTGTCAAATCAGTGCCCCTTATTTACTAATTAGCTTTTCAATTCTATAGATAGTTGTACGAGTTGCATTTTTCTTTTTTCATAACAAGCAAAGCTTACTGACATTTTACATATCCTTCCCTAGAACTTGCTAATGACTACCATCTCTGTTCACACCAGAGGTATCTCTGAATATAATTTGGTAACCAAATTCCACAATATGCCAGGGAAAGAACTGCATACTCTACCATTATTAGAGAATAATTATAATTAATATTTATTTGCCTTATCTGTGGATGCAGTTTTGTGTACATAACGTGAGTTACCCCTTTCAGTTGGAATGTAGTGATTTTAGACATAAGGCAGGGCTATAGCCAAACCATCCTCCCTAGGCAGGCCCTGTATTCCGCAATGAGTTACTCCATGCTAGTACGTAGACACTGGTTGCGGAGTATAGGGCCTACCTAGGGAGGATGTAGCCAAACATAATACAAGATCTTAGATATTTTGCTAAAGGATAGAGAACAGTTATAAAGTTAAGGCAATATGAACTTAGATACATTTGATATATCTTAATACATAATTTAGCAGTCACATAAAAGATAAAAGGCGGGGGGGGGGGGGGGTCTCACGTTTTCATTACAGTTGGAAATTTTCAAGAAGGCACTGGGGAGCAGTAAACCAGTATATATGAGCATGTTTTATTTTCTTAAGCTTTTCAAACCTCTTCCTATACAGAAGATAACAGAGGACATGCATACAATTCATTAAAGAAGTTCTTATTTTGTTCATCGATTTTTTAGGCCTAAAATGGTGGAGAAATGTTCTTTTTCCACTATTAGGGCTATACTTATTGGTATTTAGTATAATAAAAGTATAGATTGAACGAAAGAACTCATCAGGAGGAATGCACTGACACTAAGCTGATTAATATCAATGACATATTGGTGCAGATGGAACCAAAAATGCAGAAATTATCGAATTGAGCACACTTACAAATATAATCATTGTTTAATGGCACAACACAACACCTCTCATTAAATTTATTGGGTTGTTTTTTTTTACAAATTCTATTGTCAAAATTCCGCAATAGCAGTACGTTTCATTTGACATGAAATATTACGAGACATCTAGATCAATTTATTTAAAAAAAGCATAGGAACTATAAGTTCATTACTTTCGTCTAACATTAAATAATCTCTAATTACATCAGACAGCAGAAAAAATACAATACAATTACATTTTTTGTGGGTATTTTCGTGTGGCCAAATTAAAAGTAATACATGACAGAATAACAATAGTTCGCTAATTTGATAAAAACAAAGTCGTGGCTTGCTGTTGCACCATATTTTTACGAATAACAAATATTTCTCGTTCATTATCATAGGTAAGACGAAACCAAGTGTGAAGAGTATGTTGCTTCTT
Source organism: Sthenelais limicola (assembly GCA_942159475.1). Lineage (NCBI taxonomy): Eukaryota > Metazoa > Annelida > Polychaeta > Phyllodocida > Sigalionidae > Sthenelais > Sthenelais limicola. Next base: position 56,220,637 of record OW804096.1, read on the forward strand.
TTCACCCTGGTTGCCCTGACAGATTTCACCAAGGACATGATGGATTTGAGTCTGCAATAACCAGAATTCTATTTTACTTTGCTTCTCCTTTCCATATCCAACAAATCGTCAGCACGGAGAAGGACATCTTGTATCCTTTGGCACCCTGTTGATGCCTTTCTAAGAGGACAATGTTGTTATGAGGCACCAGGTATTGCTTTAAGAGCATAGGCTTGTAGTAATGTTAGGTCTTGCTCTCCGGTGTGCAATATCAATAAATATAAGCATCCTACAGTGGGAGGAGCAGTGGGTGGTAGGTTTAGCAGACATTAAGAGCAAAAGAGGAGGAAAGGGAAGGTCATTGATGAGACTCGAGGGATAAACAACATTTTCTTCTTTTCACTGACATCCATTTATCATACATTATTTCTACACTGTGCATGCCTGTCTATGTTCAACTGTCATTTTACGGAAGATTGGATGTATAAAAATTCTACATGAAATAAAAAAGATGGAAAGAAAAAATCAACTCAATTAAAAAACACCTTCGTTTTTGGCGACTCTCACACGTTTAGCCTAAGGGGATTTGGCTTCATCAGAGAGTGGTTACATTCTGGTGTCATTGGGGGTTATGTTAAAAAATGAGTGGCACATGCAACTCCCCTATTGAATCCCATTAACTCTATACTCTATATCCATTCCTAGAAATGGCGATAACAAAATATTTCAAGATTAAAGAAGGGCCACTGGGTGGCACGTGTATTGGCACCTCACTTCAAATAAGAATGGAATTAATTTATAATATACTTTTATTTGTATTATGTAGCAATTACGTATCACTGTATGAGCTAATCATACTATTATTAATTATCATTTATTATCAACTAAATATCAATATCATATTTCAAAACTTTTAATTATGCTAATAACACTTGACAGCAACATCACTGTGTATGTCACACATACCAAAGAGATGCTCATCCTAGGATTACGTAACCATAGTAACCAATCACAGCTGGTCACAGCTGATTCATTTCAGTGCAAACAGGTTGAAAAGGAAAGGTAACTTATATCATAATCCTGGTCAAGGCACCATGTGAACTGACCATGTGGAGATGTAGGGTGACTCAGTGGTAAGCGCTGGGTTGGCTTGGTGACCCCTCCCCCTCCTCCCCCTCCTCCCCCTCCTCCCCCTCCTCCCCCTCCTCCCCCTCCTCCCCCTCCTCCCCCTCCTCCCCCTCCTCCCCCTCCTCCCCCTCCTCCCCCTCCTCCCCCTCCTCCCCCTCCTCCCCCTCCTCCCCCTCCTCCCCCTCCTCCCCCTCCTCCCCCTCCTCCCCCTCCTCCCCCCTCCTCCCCCTCCTCCCCCTCCTCCCCCTCCTCCCCCTCCTCCCCCTCCTCCCCCTCCTCCCCCTCCTCCCCCTCCTCCCCCTCCTCCCCCTCCTCCCCCTCCTCCCCCTCCTCCCCCTCCTCCCCCTCCTCCCCCTCCTCCCCCTCCTCCCCCTCCTCCCCCTCCTCCCCCTCCTCCCCCTCCTCCCCCCTCCTCCCCTCCTCCCCCTCCTCCCCCTCCTCCCCCTCCTCCCCCTCCTCCCCCCTCCTCCCCCTCCTCCCCCTCCTCCCCCTCTCTCTGCCTCTCCCCAATCTTACCTTCATCCCTCTCCCCCACCTCCCCCTCCCCCTCTCTCTCCCCCATCTTCCCTTCTCCCCCTCCCCATTGCCCCATCCGCCCCTTTCCACCTCCTGCCATCCCTCCACCAATTACACAAAGGTCGTCTAATACCTGGACCGTTACAGCAGATAGTTAGAGTGCTAATTGTCGCTCTTTCCCACTGTTATGGGCCAGCCATGAAAGGTCTCCTAAAAGGCAAAGTGCTGGGGAAGCAAGACGGATGAGTATTAGATGCATAAAAACACAAACTCTGTCTCTGTCCTCCTCTACAGGTAGTGCTTGTCTATAGCCCCTGCTCCTGGGTATCTGGTATGTGCAGGTGAAGGTGAGACCAATAGATGATGATGCCTGTTATAGTCGCAAACAAATAGATTTTGAGATAATATCATATTTGAAAAAAAATGAGATCAAGCCCATTCCAATGATAGTAAACAGTAGGATATTTCTATTTTTGAAAAATAAGTATCTAATATTTCTGGATCGGCAATTACCTGTAAAGTAACTAAATATACTCTATAGAATGAACTTAATAATGTATGACAATATTTAATACACTGTCTGGAAAATGTACTATACTACAACCAAACAATTATCTAATAATTATGAAATCTCTTCAAAATGTATAGATGTTTGGAATTCCCATTTTTGAAGATATTAAACTAACTTTTAGTTTAGTTATTAATCACTATTCACTCCAGATATTAACGCGGTCAACAGGATTTTGATACGTATATAATAACCCATACTATTCTTTCCTCTCTAAATCCACAATCCCTCCATTATATTTTCCCTTTCTATTACACAAAATCTGTACATTATTGTTCAAATCATAATTAACAACGATGTAACTTACAATTATTGTCCTGTCCCTGACTTTTTTTAAAGGCATTCTGGCAAGATTTAGGAGGTTCTCGTACAATCTTTTTTTTTTAAATTTCATTTAAGGCAAATATAGTTCAAGTGTGATTCACTATTGTTCCATTTCATATGATCCTGTCCTTCCAGAATTCCAAATCAGACTACCTACTAAGAGTTAAATGATTACATCCTTGTTTAAATAAAGATCAACCTAAATAGCCCTGTCCATAAGCCTTCTAGATACTTCTAGTAGGTTCCAGATGCTGTTTATTGCACCAAGGGCCAGCCTGCCACCCAATAGGTCTGTGATAGGCTCCTGCCTCTATGTCCCTTATCAGTAAATGGGTTGGGGAAGCCTTCAAAGGCAGCTGGCCCGATTTAAGCATGAAAAGACTACCACATCCTGAAATGAAAGCCTCTGCCTTTAGGACCTATAGGCTGAAGTCGCCGGAAAATGTACAATTCATCCTCACAAGTCCCCTCAAATAATCTAAATTCAAGACAAACATAAGGTTCAACAGACAAACATAAGGTTCAACAGTTCAACAGTTTAACTTAACCAAACTCGTTGCTTGAATTAAGGCAATATCGAATACACTCCGATGTACCTGGGATTGACAATTTCTAGAACTAATTCAGCAGAATTTAAACTGAATTTCTGTTTTGAATTTGTGATGTTTGCAAAGCTTGGTGAAGGCGAATTCTACATCTTCTTATGCCCTAGCCCATGGGGAAAACACAGCTGAAAAGGGATAAATAGAAAAATATGGTATCAGAGTAAAATATAAGAATTATAGGAACAGAGCTCTGGTTCAAACATTTGTCTGTGTTATATTAGAAGGGTTTAGGATGTACACAATTAGATCACAAAATAAAATAAATACAACATAATACGAGATAATACAAGAAATGAATATATATAGAGCTTCAAAGTATAACAAATCATAAACAAATAGCTGCCACCCTATTTGTCTGTCCACAATGACTAAGGGCCTAGTCCAACAAGCCGATTCTCATGCAATTCTTACATAATTAAATTTTAGTGGAAAAGAGTCCCTTGCGGCCCAAAATCGCATGAGAATCGGCTTAGTGGAATAGGCCCTTGTTATCACAAGTTGCAAAAGAATAGATTATGAGATACCATCATATTTGAAAAGATGAGATCAAGCCGATTCTAATGATTGTAAACGTTAGGACATCTAATAAGTACTTCAATATTTCATGCCTAGTATTTTGATTTTTGGAAAAAGAAGTTTGCAATATTTCTGGGTGGACAGTTACTAGTAAAGTAGATAAATATACTCTATAGGATGACCCTAAAGATACATGGATGTATTTAGTACACTGTCTTGAAATTTGGTAAATGTATTAATGCTTCAAACAGCGTTAAACTCCTTAAAAGGGATAACATTCACACAAAGACATGTTGTAAATAAAAAAAAAAACTTTGAAAAATGTACATTTTGCAACTTGTGACTCATTTTTAGGAAACACATCACAAATGAGGAAATTTCATCCCTTTCTCAAAGGTATACACAGGAAACATGCTATAAAATGCTAGCATTTGATAATGGCATTCCCTTTGTACGTGCAACTGAAGCCTCAGTGGTTATATCGACCACGCCCCCCTTGCTAGGGACTTAACTATGACGTCACCGGCGCCTCAGCCAATCACAGGCGGGCTAGGGTTGCCACGCCCCCCTTCCATTCTCCCAACCGTCTCATTCAAGTTCATTCACCGAGTCTGTGTAGACGTTGGGTCCTTCATCGCCGAAAAATTTTAATTTTTGGTCGATTTTTGTTGGATTTTTCTGCAAATATGGGAAAACCAAAGCAGTGTGCCCCGTGTCGCTATGCGCATGAACCGCCTACTGGTCAACTTTGTAATAGAAGATTAATCGCCGAGGTGAAGGCTGTAGAAGGGGAAAAGACTGCCCATCTTACCGATTGTGTGACTGAAATCTAAGGTATGATGGAAAAAATCATGACTGCCGTAGTTGGACTTGAGAAACGTGCTAATGACAAAGGTATTTTACCTGAAAATTCTGAAATTTCTTCTAATGATTCGGAAGTGAAGTTCGACAAGCCAAGATTCTCTCGTCGTGATGAGATGGGAGGTGCCGGAGGTGCCGAGGGAGGTAACTATCAACAGTCCGATGAATCGTTCTATCGTCGTCGCTCGAGGAGCCTGAGTGTTGTCAGCTCGATCTATGATGTACAAGGCAGTGATCACCGTCGTAGGAGGGCTAGATCGATTTCAAGACCTAGGTCGAAGCCATTTGATCATTCTAACGAATTAGAAAAAGGTGAAGACATTGATAATTTCGAAACTTTACTCTTACTAAATCTAAAATTGGTGGCGAAGCTGTTAGCTGATGAACGGCCTCATGGTGAGGTAACCGGAGTTGTAAATCATGCCATCACGATGTGTGAAAAGTCAAAATCTCAGATTTATTTGCTGAAGGCCAGCATTGCCTACGATAAAGCTGTACGTGTAAGAGCTAATAAGATTGGGTTAGAGGCTTTCAATGATGTTAAGCAAGAAGAAGTGCTTTGTACGTACTCGTATGAGAATTCAAGGAGGGCTTCGGGGACATCGTCGTCGGTAGACAAGAAATCGTCAGTCAAGAGGAAGGAAAAAGTCTGTTTCAAGTTTAATTCGGCTGCAGGATGTGTCAAAGCATTGTGTGAATTTCCTCACAAATGTTCTATTTGCTTTACTACTGACCACTCTGCTAAGTCATGTTCTTCGAAGAACAGCAAATAGGTTACGGACAGCGAACAAGAGTTTTCAAGGGTCAAGGTTGATTCTAGTTGTTATGGTGATGTTAATGTAGGTTGGGTAAGCCCCTCCACTGGTTGGGAAAGCCCTTCCAGTAAAATGGCGGCCGTGGATGAAAAGACTGAACATTTGGACACTCGTGCAGCTAAGTTTTCTTCCGATTTAACTCTTTTCGCTAATGTTGATCCCGTTTATGACCCTGATGATGTGTATTGTGACATTTTTCATAATATTACGAATTTTGTGAATGGTATTCCATGTAATAGCGGTGATAATATTATCTTTGTAGCGCCTAAATCTCCGGCGGGTAATGATATTGTTGTTCGCACCGAATGTGCCAAGGGCATTTGTACATGTATTCACTCTTTGGGAGATCTCCCTGTTCAATTGAAACCTTGCAGGTTCGCATATGCCATTTTTAGTCATGGTAGAAAATTTGTTGACGAAAATATCAATGTTTTCTTCAATGTATGTGATGGTATAAATATCGTAGATGCTATTCCTGAACCTTACGAGTGTGAGAATTATCGTTTGATCTTAGAGGATGGTCCTCATATAAAAATGGATAAAATCATTGCGAACAAACTTAATGAAGGTTATATTTCAATTTCCAACGAAAAACCTGACTGTGTTCATGCTTTAGGGGCAGTTAGCAAGCCTGACAGTGGTATACGTCCTATCACGGATTGTAGTCGTCCTTTTGGATTATCTGTTAATGATCATTGTGCCAGCTTGGTAAGAGCTGTCGATCTTATCGGTAATGATTATTATATGTCTGTCATCGACATAAAATCTGCTTATAGAGCAGTTGCTGTTAATCCTAACCATCGTAAATATTGTGGTTTTGCTTGGAAACTCAATGGTGTTGACACCTACTTCATTGATAACCGTATGTGTTTTGGCTTAAAAACTGGGCCATGCTATTTTGATTCTATCTCCAACATGGTAGCAGATATTTTGAAATACACTTGTGATGTAGAAATCGTAAATTATTTAGACGATTTTTTCGTGTGTGGAAGTACCTATGGTGAATGTTTATCAGCTAGAGATACAGTAGTACAAGTATTGAGGTATTTCGGTTTTTATGTCGCTTGGCATAAGGTTACTGCTCCTTCAAAACAATGCAAATATCTAGGATTTGATATAAATTCAAGCGATATGTCCATTTCTCTGCCTGTAGAGAAGGTGAAAAAATTAAATGATCTAACAGGTAAGTTGGAATCAAAAGATTTCATCACAAAAAAGGAGCTAGAAAAGGCTTGTGGGTATGTCAGTCATTGCTCAGTTGTCTATCCTGGTGGTAGGACCTTCTGTCGAATTTTTTTTGATTTGTATAAGGTTATGATTAACAAGCATATTTCCAGGATACAAATTTCTACTGAATTTCGAAGGGACTTAAAATGGTGGAAAGCTTTCACAAATTTTTTCAATGGCAGACGTTTACTGCAAAAGGATGTATACACATACCCAATGATTTCTGATTCCTCCAGCAAAGGTTTTGGTGTGTATTTAAATTGTGACTGGATGGCTGGAGTTTGGGAGAATATTTCCCAACCTTTTGTCGATTCTGAGTGTGGTCATTTGGCCTTGAGCCCCACTGATGGTGTACAAGCTACAAATATTAATATTCAAGAATTATATCCTGTGATGCTTGGTGTTAAACGATGGAAACACTATTTCAAAGGTAATACTCAGGTTATTGCTATGTTAAAAAATGGTATGAGCTCTAGCAGTCAGGCTATGGAGTGGCTATACGAACTATATTGGGTCTGCTTCATCCATGACATTGAGTTGGAACCCATCTACATTAACACAAAAAACAATTTCATTGCTGACACTTTATCTCGTCTTGCATATTTTTCTACTGATTCGCCTGAAATTGGCTATTTATCTGCTGCAAGCTTGTGTTGTAGTGAATATTTATTATTCTCTTCTGACAGGACCATCAAGGTTGATGAACATGGTGTTAAATCTCAGGAAAATGTCAGTTTGTAATTCTACACAAACTCAACGATCAAAACAGTGGATGTGTTTCTCCAAATTCTTGGCTGAATATCACCTTCCCTCTCACCATGTTACTGTGGATATTATGTGTATGTGGCCAATTCCACCAATTTGACAACATTTGGCCCCCAACCGTGGAAAGGGGTAAAATGGGCTTAAATCAAGTTAATTATCATTAATTTGATATTTTTTTGATTTGATGGTTCTACCAATCAGTGGAACAACATTTTTGGCATTTTTAGCCCAATTTTTTTATTTTTTGTATTTCAAAATCTCATTTTGGAGGCAAAAATCGTTTTTTTTAACAGCAATTAGTCTGTGGAATTGCTAAATTTTTAAATAATCTTCAAAATTGAACATTGTTTTTTATATGTTGTGATAGCAGGTTACGTGAATATGATCTGTGTAAAAAAAAATGCAAAAAAAATATTTTTTGGCCAAAAGCCATCAAAAATCAAAATTTTTGTTTGTGGGTACCCCCCCCATGTCGTCTTCGTCACGCTGTGTGCCTAAGGTGGAATAAATAAATACAAAAAAAAAAATATGTCAAATTTTGATGAATAATGATAAAGTGCATGGGATTATATATGTATAGAACATCAAATGTATTGATCTGAGTTTTTCTTGAATCATAGCAGAGAAATAGCATAGCATCAAAAGGTGGTAGGTACCCTAGCCCATGTCGTCTTCGTCACACCTTTTGAAGGGTTTTTAGAGCCTTATAAGGTATAAATTTGATAACAAACTTTAAATTTGACATTTATTATTAACTTTGCTTAATAGCAATCTATGTAGACCAAATTTAATAATTTCCGAGTAGTTTTTACATGATTTTTACTGCAAATTGCTTGTGTCGTCTTCGTCACGCTTTTGTCGTCTTCGTCACGTTGTCTACGTCACGTCTGCCATCACAAAATGTCACAAATTATATCCCAAACACATATTATATAATATTAGAACGTTTATCCTTAAAAATTTTGCATCTAAATACTTGAACAGAACAGGAACAATCAATACAAGTATTCAAGTCAACTTCAAAAGTTAAACGAGGGTTATAAATGTTATATATATTCTAAATATAATGAGTTATATAATGTGTGTACATTATATATGGGCAGAGGGTCAATGACCTGTCACCCTTACCGCTGCCATTATGATTACCATTACTGAATGGTTATTTGGCTCTAACTTTTCTTCTAGTTAGAAAATTTTCACAAACTAAAAAGTGTTATCACCCTTATGTCGAGACCTATCAAGTGCACAATAGTTCAATACATTATGTGCATATTTGTTTTATTTAGTTCTATTCAAATTCTAATTTATGTAGAAATATGAACCATTATTCAACATGCTATTTTGGGCATTTTTTTCATATTTGTGATCTATTTTTCGACCCCCCTGTAAACAAATTACTAATAATCAGAATGGTTCCATACTTGGTAGTTCAATGCACATATATACAAGGTTGATAAAAAATAACAAATCAACTGATTAATGTAAAAATTATTTTTGGGTACCCAGGGGGGGGGGGTCTAGGGGGCCAAATGTTGTCAAATTGGTGGAATTGGCCATGTACTCTGCCTGCCTGTCGAGTTATATGAAACATTCGTCAATTATCACATATCTGAATGCAGTGGTGTTTGGGGCTAGACTCAGGAATATTCCTTGTGTTTCCCTTGCTCATCCAGATATTAAATGTACCTTAAAGGGCATTTCTAAGCTACCAGGTGCTGATTTGTCCCCATCTTCAACCATTTTGCCTATGCATCTTCAAAGATTAAGACATTCGTCGACTATAGATGTGAGCAAGAGTCTCTTGCTTGGACTATTTTTATTTTTTTATTCAGGACACTTCTGAGGATTGGACATGCCATTGTTTCTCCTCATACGATTTGCAGGAAAGACATTAAATTTACCTCTTGGGGTATGGAAGTAGTGGTGAATTCTTCAAAGACATCTTCATCTCCATTTATTATCCCTGTTGCAAAAAGCAAATCTAAAGACTTGGGTGCTGTTCATCTGACCAGGAAATTAATCATTTCTACACCTGGTAAATCCAAGGACTATCTATTTTGCACACCTACTGGATCTTCTCTATCTTCACCTTTCCTGAACAATTATTTGAGAACTCTGATGTCAAAAGCTGGCTTCATAGGCCAGTATAGTTCTCATTCTCTTCGCCGTGGAGGAGCTTCATTCATGGCATCGTTAGGCATATCTCTATCAGACATTCGTCAAAGAGGAAATTGGAAATCTTCTTGTGTGACTAGATATGTGACTCCTTCATTGGATCATCAACTCAAAGTGGACACCATGTTGTGTCAGAACTTGTGATTGGTTCTGTCCTATCGTTTTGGCCTTTGGTATTATATTAATAAACAGCTTCTGGCTGTTCTGGCCAAATTCAATATGACTGACCTCCTTATTCCTTCCTAGCATCGTGGATCGTATATGTGCAACTGAAGCCTCAGTGGTTATATCGACCACGCCCCTCTTGCTAGGGACTTAACTATGATGTCACTGGCGCCTCAGCCAATCACAGGCAGGCTAGGGTTGCCACACCTCCCTTCCATTCTCCCAACCGTCTCATTCAAGTTCATTCACCGAGTCGGTGTAGACGTTGGGTCCTTCATCGCCGAAAAATTTTAAACTTTACTGTTTATATGTATCCGATATTGTCTGTTCGGTATTATTTATTGCTATTGCTTCTGTGATATTGATTCATAATCACTTGTATCTGTGGATATCTTATAGGGTATTATATTAATAAACAGCTTCTGGCTGTTCTGGCCAAATTCAATATGACTGACCTCCTTATTCTTCCTAGCATCGTGGATCGTATATAAAGCGTTTAGAGAAGGATAAATATTTATGAAGCGATCCCTGGGTGGAGCAATTAATGAGGTGAAATAGTTCATTAGCCCAGATCCAGCATGTAATGAGCATGTAATGTTAAATTCTCACATAGATTAGTTCTTAATCCATCTCTAATCCTCTATCTACATAGATCCACACTCTTCCAGACAGCACCGATATGGACCTGCCATACAGTAGTATGGCCTATAGTCTGTCTCACATGACCTGATGAGGAATAGTATGGCCACATAACATGATGTAGATTAATGTAGTATATAGTCTGTCTCAGATAATCTGAGGTTTGTTAGTATGGTTTATAGTCCCACATAAACTTATAATTCAGAAAACATTCCAGGAATTATAAGCAGGGCTTTAAGCTGGTAGTCTAAGACACACACATACATAATAACTCAGGTGTTGATATGTATTCATATTGTATTGTATATTGTATTGTTTTTAATAATGTTCATGAAACACATCACATTATGATAAAATGTGGAAAGAATGCATTTCATTGGTGGATACACTGCATAAGCAGTCACAGTTCACCCCACCTTCCCCTTAACTCCCCAGACCAGCTATATCCCCACGTTCTCCCACAAAGAACAAAAATATGATTAATAGCCTGTTCAGTATCCCGGTGACACCGCCATGTAAAAAGCTGAATCATTTCACTGACTGCACTCTCTAAGGTAGTATTCAACTCTCTTAAGGACTTGTCTGCTCCATCAATTAAACCATCCATCAGACCTCTTCAAAAACAGGTGCCTTTTTAGTCGTCACAAGTTTTCGGAGAGCTTCATTAAAACTTTAAAATGAAGTTAATTTTCACTTCTTGGGGCAACTTTTACTTTAGGTGTTGGAGTGGAGTTGCGAGAAAAATAAAGTTGAATAAAAAGTTCTGCACTTTAGGGATAGTTAAGTTTACTCCGAAAGTCAAGTTTGGATGTATTGAAGGAGTTGTTTGTATGCTGTTGGTAAGTCCACTTGAGCATGCACCAAAATCCAAATGTGAGTGACCACCGGACCAAAGCATTAATATTATTATTATTTTTAGTATTGTTATATTTTTCAGGAGCTCCCTGGAAAGTAACAACCTCTCTTTCATTCCTATCCAATCAATTCTCCGAGGATCCCTTCACATATTGCTATATTATATAACGCAATATTACAGAATGAGGGTGTAACAATGATTAACCACACTATTATTAATATTCCAAATTGTCATGAACAGTAATTATTTCTCATCAAATTAACTAATCGCAGTACTATGCAAGTCTAGTAAGAGGAGCAGGTAACATTAGCGTTCATAGAGCCAATCACCAACAACTATGCCCATTCTACAACTCACGTGAATCATAATTGTATCATTTGTTCTCCAATATTCTAAATATCTTTTGTATCAAAACAGGTGCACATATTATTATAACCACCTCACCAGAACCTAACACCCACAACAACACAAGCTGTAAGAGAAAAAAAGCCCACAGTAGTATTTCAGGTGTGGTCAAGCGAAGGAGTTCCTGATGTAGAGCTCCTTCTCGTTAGTCCCCCCAGTTTATTGTGGAAGATGTGAGGTGGGGTTGGCAGGGAGGTGGGAGGAGGAGGAGATGGTGAGGAGAAGGTGGTAGGGAGGTGGGAGGAGGGGAGGAGAGGTAGAGAGGAGCGGGTGGTAGGGAGGTGGGGATGAGAGGAGAGGGTGGGAGGTGGGAGGAGCGGGTGGTGCAAGGGTGGGAGGTGCTCAATCCATCACGGTTAGTAACAAGAGCTGCTCCATCACTGTCCGTTATGCTGGTGAGCAGACCATGTCACTGTAGTTGTGTTTGTGTGTGTGTGTATATGTGGGGGAGAGGTGTTGGGGGCTTGGGGGGATATAGGATGGCCGTCTTATCATTAGTTTAGCTTTGATAAATATTTATTAAGGAATGCATTGGATTACAAACTAGGATTTTAAGCTCTGGTGTCTCTAAGTAGTATATCAGTGGGGAAATAAAATATTTTGTTACATAGTTGAATTCCCCTCAACTTTTGGTTCCTTGTGCACTATCTTTGGTTACGTAATTCGATTCTGATTTCTTGATTGTGTTTTAAAGATTTAAGAGAAATCATTTAGCATCATTTTTTACCACCCAAATGTCATTTGCTACAATAGTTATATTTTTGTTAGTTTTTCGATACATTCTGGGATATATTTTAATATTCCTTTTACTAAGAGCATATAGAATTAGAGAATGACTTTAGATGCAAATAATATTTATTGGAAAAAATCCTACAAAGCTAGTTCCCGAAATTTATATTAAATTACATTGTTCCATTCTCTCTATACATTGCATATTTTCTCTATATATTGCATATCTTCTCTACATATTGCATATTTTCTCTATATATATCCTGTTCAACTCAACTGCCAGATGGTGAGAAGTCTGATTGTACACTTGCTAGCACACTGACTCCCCAGTCCTTCATATGAGCAGCCTTGACGGTAGAGTTATTAGTACAACGGCTTAACGTCAGCCCCAGGAGTGAGGGTTAGAGCCCGGAGGATAGAGGAGAGCTGTCCACAAGGGAGGAGGAGACAGGAGGGTAAACATAAGCTTAATCCCTCCTCCCTCCTCCTCCATGTGTAACACTCATGGCTACCTACATATCCATCATAGTGCCTTCACTATATAGATGTAGTCACTCTCTCCTCTGTCTTTCTGTCTCTGTGTGTCTCTGTCTGTCCCTCTCTGTTTTTCCTTGTCTCTCTCTGTCCCTCCTTACTCCTCCTTGTCCCTCTCTGTGCCCCTCTCTGTCCTTCTCTGTTCTTCTCTGTTCCTCTCTGTTACTCTCTGTCACTTTCTGTACCTCACTGCCCCTCTTTGTCCCTCTCTGTCCCTCTCTAACCTTCTCCGTCTCCGCCCAAATCTGTCACCCTTTGTCCCTCTCTGCCCCTCTCTGTCCCTCTCCCTCTGTCTTCCTGTGTCTCTCTATGTCGTTCTCTGTTCCTCTCAATCCTTCTCTGTTCTCTTTGTCCCTATCTGCTCATTTCTGTTCATCTTTGTCCATCTCTGTCCCTCTCCGTCCCTCTCTGTCCCTCCATGTCTCTCTCTGTCCCTCCTTATCCCTTTTTGTCCTTCTCTGTCCCTCTGCCCCTCTCTGCTCCTCTCTATCCATCTGTGTCCCTCTCTGTCCCTCGTCGTCCATCTCTATCTGTCCCTGTCTCTATCTTTCCCTCTCTGTTCCTCTAGAGCTGTCCATCTCTGCCCCTCTCTGTCGCTGTGTGCCCCTCTCTCACTCCCTCTCTCTCTTTCTGCCTTTCCGCCTTTCTCACCTTCTCTCTTCCCCTCTCCCCTATCCCTCTCTTCCTCTGCTCTCTGTCATCTCTTTCGCTCCTTCTCTCTCTGTATCTATCTCTTTTTTCATTTTACTTCTCTTTCTCTTTGAAGATTAAACCTAGACGAGTTAGCCAGCTTCTTCTCTGTTACCTTTTTCCTCTCTCCCTCCTACCCTTCCTTCCTTAACCACTTGTTTTCTGTATACAATTTCCTTTTTACATTTAACATATATGAAAGAATATGGACTACAAAATGTGATGTGTTACAGGAAAATGAGTGACAAGTCGCAAAATCTATATTTTTCAAAGTGATTCATTTACAAGATGTCTTTGTGGGAATATTTTTTCAATTTTGGGGCTTGCAACATGAACTCATTTACCAAATTTCAAGACAGTGTATTCAATATATCCATGTATTTCTAAGATCATCTTATAGAGCATATTTAGCTACTTTACTAGTAAAATACCACACAAAATATTGCAATTTTTGTTTTCAAAACTAAATATCAAACTTAAAATATAGAAATACTGATTGGATGTCCTACTGTTTACTATCGTTGGAATCTGCGTGATAATAACTCTCCTTTATCTGACACTAAAATACACCCAAAGATCCCAAGGGTCTGTCCCAAGTTTTGGGGAGATGTAGAAAATGAAATCTACATGAAGGAACATATCGTATGGCCCAGATCGCTAAATTGTATTTATACCTACTTGCGTGGTATATCTATATGGTAATGACTCATATAGTGAAGGTACAAGAGAAATCAATCCCCAATTTCTTGTGCCATTACCAGAATGTGACATACAAATTGCCCCATCAGCCCCACCCTTCCAGACATAATATAGGATATATACATGGGGCGGAGAGTTGAGAAATGTACAACTGGCAGTAGGGGTCAGATCTTAACAAAATGTACAATCGGTAAATCTACATATTTAGTAAATTCCGCTAAACTAGACTGAAGAAATTGTCAAACTAGGTAGATCTGAGTGTATTTGGTATTGCCTTGGTTCAAACAAACTGTTTGTTTATGTTGAACTTTATTCTAAACCTAATTTTTACCTTAAATTTGGATTATTCAAGAGGATTGGTGGAGACGAATTGTACATTTTCTGGCGATTTGAAACATATGGGATTAGCATGTTATTTTTAACACCAAGGTCCCAGCTCTGTTTGGGCCTCCATATAGAGAACTTGGCCTTAGTTTCTAACAGAATCACAGGAAGGCTAATCTCTTGGCTGGGTATATGAACCCAGTATATAAACCCAGTCTGACAGTATAGGTGTCACTCTGTTGTTGTACAAGTTGGGTGCCTGACATCCCAAGTGTCACTCTGCAGTTGTATAGGTTGGGTGCCTGACAGCATAGGTGTCAGCCTAATTCAGCAGAATTGACTAAATCTGTAGAGTTGCCGATTGTACATTTTCTGACGATCTGACGAACTGTATGCCGAACCTTTTTGGTATATTAAATTTCAGGTTATTAGAGAGGTTTGGGGAAGGCAAATCGTCCATTTTCTACCGACTTTGCCTATAGTATATATATGGGTGAAGTCGCCTGACAATGTACAATTTGCCTTTGGCAATCCTCTGTAATTAAAGGACAACACATTAGTGAGAATTCATTATATAAATGCCAAATATACTCAGATATGCCACATTTTTATGAATTTTCAGCTAAATCTTGCAGAATTTATTAAATGTGTAGAGCTACTGTACATTTTCTGACGATCTGACACATATGTGATGTGTTCCAGGAAAATGAGTCACAAGTTGCAAAATTTATACTTTTCAAAGTGATTCACTCACAAGATTTATTTGTTGTAATGTTCTCATCTATGGAGTATCTAGTGATGACACTAGCATGAATATATATGTATATGTACCAGATTTCAAGACTGTGTTATATATATATCCATGCATTTATAAGGTCATTCTATAGAGTATATTTAGCGGCTTCACTGTTAATTATCCACCTTTTTTCAAATAAAAATACCAAACTTAAAATAAAGAAATATTTATTAGATGTCCTAATGTTTACCATCATTAGAATTGGTTTAATCTCATCGTTTTAAATATGGTGTTATCTGAAAATCTATTTTTTGCGACTTGTGACTCATTTTCATGTAACCCATCACATATATGTGACAGCGATGCTATTAGGCCGTGCAATAAGTGGCGGTCCAGAGGGCGGGGTGAGGAGGAGGAGAGATGGAGGGATGGGGGAAGAAGAAGAAGAAGACGGTCTTACATGGGGGATCAAACTGTTGGCATGACAACTGTGTGGGAAGGCTAAGGCAGATAGTGCGCACAGCTTGAGGGTATTGTTTGCCATTGATTGAAGGGAGATGGGCGCACTGAGCGGGAAGACGGAACGCCAGATTACACCTACAGACGCTTCATATGACATCATATAGGGGGAGGGGCTAAGTGGGCTTTAGGCCTCTCCCATTCTGGAGTTGGTATTTAGTGCTACTTAATTGTCAACATATTTTTTAGAACTGATCAAGATTTGTTCAAGCTGCGGTTGTTTCTAAGATCGGTACCATAACGTTGTGTGTTTCTGAAATATTTTTTTTATTCATTCTGACATATCTAGTATTTTGCGATATATTGGAGAAAAAACTTCTTGGCCTTTGATTGAAGGTTGAACGGAAATTTTGACGGTGGGAGGGACCAACTCTAGGCCCCTCCCCCTGACAGCCTTGTATTTATTTTATTCTTTTATTTTTGTTTTCAATAATTTTATTTCCCGAAATTTTCACATTTATCATTTCGAAAAGGAAAAAATGAGTCAACATTAAATACCACTATGATAAATCTTTGGCGATTTTAAATACTAACTGTAGATTCAAATAAGCCATTTTATAATTAAAATGTGAGACTTTACTGAAAACCGAATAAAATTTGACTAACCTAGCAAGGCATACAATATTACAGTCTGGGTCAAAGGGGTCTTTTCATTTCATTTTTCATTCAGGGAACCACTTTACCAAGAAAAAAGTGAAAAAGAAATCATAGGCAATGCTAGTTTTAAACAAAAGTAATTACTTTATGTTGATTTCTTTGTTAGAAGGCTTTGCTTCCTCCTTTTATTATTCTGTTGTCAAAAAAAAGAAAGAACAAGTTATAAGTTTACTAGCTATTAAGTTAATCAATGATTTAATCAACTATTTTTCTATTTAAATTTATAATCAGTTTAACTTAATGTTTATACCCTGCGTTTCCAAAGGAAACAACTTCTCAGGATCAATTATTTGTGCGCGATTTCAAGTCATAGTTACTGAAATTTAGTCTTTCTTAAACTGAAAATGCAGAATATTTAGTTGGTCGTAAAAAAAAGTTGGTCGTAAAAAAAAGTTGGTCGTAAATATTTTTATTTTTTGCGACTTGTGACTCATTTCTCTGTGACACATCACATATACTGTCATATACAGGGTTCCTGAGGTCAGTAAAAGGTGTGTTAAATTAATTATGATTTAAGGTTTTTCAGGACATTAAAAGTAAGAAATTTTGTATGTGCATCTCTCTAAAATTAGTAGAATGCACTAAAACAGCACTCAGAGTGAGAGAGAAAGAGAGATGCGGGTAATGAGTGAAAGGCAAGGGAGGGAGGGAGGGAGCTGGAAGGCAAGAGAGGGAGTGGGCAACCAACCCTGACAGGGTTAGGGCAGGCCTGGTTTGTCTTATTATGTAATAACCAGACGGGGGCAGGGTGGAGGTTTGGAGGTGAGAAATGGGTGGTACACGGGTGGAGTAGTTAAGCCTTCTGCAAAGATGTGAACTGATCAGACAGATGATTTCACACTGATTGTTACCCCACAATCAGCTAACACATTTATGTTGGATTGAAATGATAAAGATGATTGACATAATGGGTATCGACCTCCTACTTCTCAGGAAAATCCTGAGAAGAAAAACTAAAACAAATTCGACAGAAAGTCTCCCCCCTCCCCAATTTGAACCCTTTATCCCGCCCGCCCGCTCACCCCCCCCCCCCCCCCTCTCTCGTCTACAGACATCTCAGGGCCAGCCACGGGAGTGATGAGTAGCAGCAGATCTCTATACTATAGGCCTGTGTATAGGCCAGAGCATCAAAGTGCCATCATGCATACATGCAGGGCACAAGAACTGGGAACTGATGTGGGTAGGGTGGACTTTCTACTACCATAAATCTGGTGTGTTTCAGGAAAATGAGAAACAAGTTGCAAAAATGAGATATTTCAAAGTGAGTCATAGAAAAAATGTCTTAGTTATAAGGGAGACGGATTTCACAAAATCATCATGAAAATATTGCTTCCTTGTTTAATCGAATAAAAATTACAGGTATCTTCCCATAGTCATGGAAGGATGGTGTTTGTACACTAATAAGTACCAAAGTAAAAAATGTCAGCAGGGTGAATGATCTACGACCTATTGTATGTACACCTATTATAAGTAACATTTTTGAGAAAAGTATTGCCAAGAATTAATATACTACTGGAGAACAACCATCTTCTCTCTAATGTACAGCAGCATGGTTTTCGAAAGAATAAGGAAACAGATACTGCCTTGAAATCATTACTTGATAACATTTTATTTCATAAGGATCACTCGATTGGTGGTGCACCATTAAGCTGTTACCTTCCTGGATATTTCCAAAACTTTTAACAGCGTGAATATTAACCTGTTGTTGGAAAAATTGAGATCACTAGGTATAGGAGTGAATGTTTTGAAATTATTGACATCATACTGTATGGGAAGAACACAGAGAACAGTCTTTAACGGACATATATGTCAGACAGAATAGTTATGAAAGCTGGTGTAGCTCAGGTTACTATATTAGGACCATTATTCTTCGGTATATAACATCAATCGACAATCTGAGATGGATTTGTTGCTCTACTACTAGCAAATGTAACAGAAATTAATAGGCCGGAAAACCTCCCATCTGCCGGAGAACACCCCCTCTTATGGCATCTGTTCATACTTGTTAGCAATAAAAGTTTTCAATACGATACAATACAATTCTTGGAGTATCTAGTGATTGAGGATGTATGAATACGTATACCAAATAATAAGATTGTGTATGAAATATATTCTTGCATTTCCAAGGGCACCTTAAAGACTATATTATTTAGCTACTTTAACAGTAAATGTCCACCGAGAACTATTACAAACTTTTTTTCAAAAATAAAAAAATTAACTTAAAATATTGGAATACGTATTAGATGTCCTACTGTTTAGGCCTACTATCGTTGGAATCTGCTCGATCTCGTCTTTTCAAATATAATAACACCTCAAAAATCCATTTTTGGCGAGCTATGACTCATTTTCCTGTAACAGATCATAAATATACAAAATATTTGCATGTCATTCTGTCAGAAGAAGAATTATATTATATAGTTTTCAGTTTTATTTTGAAATACTCCCTAAGCTTGGCAAAAAAGGATATTTCTCAAACGTTTTTTCACAAGAACCCTTACTCCATTTTTGGGATGTTTAGCGCTGATAGTAGCATAAATTTATGTACTAAATCTCAAGACTGTATAATAAATATATCTATGTATATCGAGTGTTATCCTAGAACATATATTTAACTTCTTTACTCGTGATTGACCATCAAAAAATATATAATGTATTTATCTGAAAATAACATTTTTCAGGCATAATAAAAATGCCGAAGTACGTAAGATGTAATAGCGGAACTCCACTAGCGGAAAAACGGCGGCGACAAATATTTCTGTTGCCCACTTACATCAGTTCATTTCATGTTTGCCATGAAAACGCAAATGGGGGAGTGTCAGATGTGTTGACACATTATCTGGAAACTGTTGTTTCTGTATGGATATTTGTTGCAACAAATTAGTGGGCAACAACATTTGTCAGCGCCGTTTTTCTCTCTAGTGGAGTCGCCCCATAATGTTAACTATTTTTGGAAGCCCCTTGCTCCTATCTTTTCAATTTTCCTTCCCCTTGCAATCTGAGCCACTAGTGTGTAGTGAGTACCATTATGTACAGTAGGCTACTCAGTAAGGCACCAAGGCGCCCCACGAACGCTGACCTTGAAATTATGAGCGTCGGGGGAGCGAATTTATCGCTCTCAGCGACCGGCGATATGGCGAGGCAGGCGATGTCTTGGTTTGCGAATTTTAGTACACCAGCTCTTTGCCCCTCTATCATGCTGGATATGTTGTGATGTTGAAGGAGGGGAGTGTATGGAGAGGGGGTTCGGTGCTCCTAGTCTTAAATATTATTTTTTTTAAAAAATATTATAATCACCCTTTTAAAATATTATTTCACTTTTTTCAAAGAGATTATTTTAACTCGGTACCCAAGACCCCGAGTGCGATTTCTCACTTGTCCATGTAGGTCAGAAATAACAAATTCTTGGATGTAGGAATTAGTTCATTAATATTAATATTCTAATTTAAACATTTGTGTTTAAATTAGAATATTAATGGGGTTTTTTTTCAATAAAACTAGTCTTAGTTTA
The DNA here is from genome assembly GCA_942159475.1 of Sthenelais limicola. Taxonomy (NCBI): domain Eukaryota; kingdom Metazoa; phylum Annelida; class Polychaeta; order Phyllodocida; family Sigalionidae; genus Sthenelais; species Sthenelais limicola. Next base: position 56,240,577 of record OW804096.1, read on the forward strand.
TTTACTTTTGTTCATATTGGTGAAACCCCCAGAAGCTGTACAATTAATTTACCTTCACAATTTCTCTCGAATAACCCAATTTTTAAGCCAGAAATAAGCTTCTAAATACAATGCAACATAACCCAACAGATTCATGGAATCAACACCATGTACTCAAATATAGTCATCAGTTTTCAGCCTAATTAAATATAATTCATAAAATGTAAATTTTACTAAATACAAAATTCGTCTCTCTAAAACTCATGTTGGGGACATTGACCTCCCTCCCCTCTCCCTCTCCCTGCTCCTTCCCTCTCTGCCCCTACCCTGACTATGCCAGTTATGGTCAATACCTATACAGCATAATGGATGCTCAGCTAGAATAAAAATCGCATAAATCTCATAACGCTACATTCAAGTCATACTTTTTCTTTGTGTGTATTTCATAAGAGGTAGTCAGTATGGCCACTGGTAGCTAGGGCGGCGCTGAAAGGGGAGCCGAGGGAGTGGACAGGTAAGGGATTTATATCATAGTTCTGGAGAGGAAAAGGGGCTGGGTGGAAGGAAGACATCGCCAATCGGGATCGATCTATGAGCGAGAAATCGATGTTATAAAATGAATAACTAATGCAGTTGATTGGTTTGATTGATGGACTAATACAAATCAGAATGCTGATAGTACCTCCACCTATAGATAGCTAGGAGTTTTTCATTTGCTCTTTTGATCCTTGACATTATTTATTAGTAAATGTCCACCAAAAAATATTGCAATTTTGTTTTCAAAAGTGAAAATATCAAACATAAGATATAGAAGTACTAATTGGATGAACATCCTGTTGGTCTTGAAATGATTTTTTAAAAAAAAGAAATAAAAGAAAATTATGATACTCAGTCTATCATGTATATATAAAAATTTGTTTTATTCAAGTTGATCAGTACAGTTACACGAAATGGACAGGGGTCTCTGCGAACAGATCTTCCTGGTCCGCCCAATTTACGATGAAAACTCATTACAGAGTCTATTAATGTGATATGTGATATGTATCATAATGAGTAATAATTATCTCGTGTAAGACATTAACCCAATAGACATTGGTATAATAGTAATTGGTTGATAAAACCTGTTTACTGAACTTACAGTATTACCTGTCTCTGATAGTACATTAATCCAATATACATTCCAACCAAGCGGTTTGTTTTGTTATGAAATCGATTGTGTATACATGTTGGTGGGGACCAATATGACTTTAAATCCAACAGCTGTGCCGGGGCAAACATACCTGAATAATATTATTTTCCAAGAAGTAGTTTCTCACAATGTTACCCACCTGCAACAAAAAGTAAACAACTGTTACATTTCAATTAAAAAGGCCTATCTATATATAATGTCAACATATATTGTAAGGTCTTCTCGAGCCTAGGTGTTTGACGTATACTCAACATAACTGAAAAGATTCTGTGAATCAAGGCAATATCAAATCTACTCAGATATATATAGTATTTATCATTGGTCAGCAGAATTTAGCTGGTCTTACTAAATGTGTAGAGCTGCTGACAGGGGATTAGCATGTTTCACTGCGCATGTCTATTAGAATGCATGCTGGGATGGTTCCAATGTGACATGCAAATATTAGTTAGCTTGGCTTGCGAATACACTTTTTACCATGTTTTAGTATTGTAGATGCCCAGAAGGCAGGAACGTGAATAAAAGCTTTAAAAAAAAGAAAATATTAGTTAGCAACATTTTAAACGAAAAATGCAAGTATCTTTTTACCAATATCATTTCCTGTATAAATAATCTTTAAAAGTTAGATACATGATGGGAAAGACACAGCCTTGTTTTATGGAATCTGGAAGACATAATGGCTATTGACATGAGATCACTGTTAAATATTCCATGCTGAACAAACATGTATTCTATAGCCTTTACTATGACATACAATTAACTCCCATACTTTCATTGGAATCAAGATTCAAGATGGTGGACATGTCCACTAGTCTACATAACCCCTTAATTTACAATATACCAGGGACTCTACATTTGTAAAGTGTTACAGGAAAATGAGTCACACGTCGCAAAATATGAATTTTAAGACATCATCATAGTTGAAGAGATGAGATCAAGGGGATTCCAATGATGGTGAACATTAGGACATTAAATAATAATGACAGGATTCCAACAAATTCATTCTTCGCAACTTGTGACTCATTTTTGTGCAACGCATCACATTTACGACTTCAGACTAATGATGCGAGTGGGAACTTGCATGTTAAAATGTCCTAAACAGGTTCCAACGTATTCTGAAATCAACTTGTTGTATTTTCGGTGACCATTTGGTTACAATAAATGTGTTTTTATTGTAGCTTTAAAGTTGGTTTTGTTTCATTATGATGTTCCGAGCCTCGCTGCTCTGGTGGCAGTGCATGGGGTTTATTGGTTTACATGTCATGTTAATGTTATGTTATAGACATGTCTTAAAAGCATGTTTGAAGCAAACTTTATGGCAAGCTAGTGTCTGGTAGTGTGTCTACTAAGTGCTCTAGTCCAGACCTCAACAGAGTTTATTCGAATTCACAGTCCAGGCCCAAACCCTCAGATCAGATAAGAATAGTATGTTAGTGATTGGATGCCTACTTCGCTAATTGCATTCCTGGCGGCGTTGATCTAGGCCTTCTAACAGGATTATAATGATATTTTGCGCGGTTTGAGGTGAGAGGCTTTCCCTCCGTCTGAAGGGCCTCTCTCATCTTTGGGCCTAGACTGTTGACTCACTGTCATGGACAGTGCTGGAACTAGAAAAACCTAAGGCAGAGACTAACACGATTAATAATAGGTTTTGCCTCGATATTGTGCAAACAGTGATCGTCAGCACCTTACTCCTAACTCCTAGTACATCTATAATACACTATACTATAGTAAACAGGCCAATGATTCCAAACACACCAATAACCAAGCCTGAAGACCCACTGGTGATAATAGTGGCCTATCCAAACATAAGGGAACAACACAAATAGGTGTGTTTCCGATGTATCACCCCAACACCCCCGACCCCATACCTATGAAGATTTACCCCAGGTAAATTTGTTTTACCTTGTCTAATGTTGTCTGTTATTTGTTACCCCCCACCCCCTCCCTCTGAAAAATCTTAATTAAAGTGGAAAACAAGTATTTCTAATTAAAAAAATAAATAGAAGGTACATTTCTCTTGTTAAAACAACTATTATTACGAAGAAGACAATTTTCAAGTTCTAAAATGTGCTTTCGAAAAAAGAAATAGGAACATTGTTAGCCCCCGACCTATTTTTCAGCTATATAAGACGCAAAAACATTTATTTTTGTTGGCCTAACATCAACTATATAGCAGGCTGACCACTAGTCAGACGCCATAACCCGAGACTGACCAAAGGTTTTTGTGGTCATTACAGATGCCCGGAGGACTGAGCGTGAGACCAAGGGTCATTATACTACTCCCCCTGGTGACATTGTGTGACATTTCATACCACCTGGAGGATTGACCTTGACCTGACACTATTAACCTTCACATATCAAATTCATACAGGAGACAGCAGGTGGAGATATAGTGTGTTGGCGTCTATATTAGTGTATGTAATAGATGGTATTATGGGTTTATGTAATAGTTTAATCTTTTCTCAGAAGACTATTATAATTAGATACTATGAGGGATATAGAAGGGGGAGATACGTAGGCAAAGGGGGAAAGGAGAGTGTAAAAGAAATATGTACAATGACTAATGGTACCGTCTAAAATCTATAGAATACCTGTCATGTTCAGCATAGGATACATATAAACGCTCAAATATCAAACCCCTGTTTATACATGTTTCCCTAACACCCCATAGTCTTCATCTCTCTCGTCATGCATTTCGTTTTCATAGATCATTTATACAAGCTATGATATTGAAGAAAATATTCCTGTAATTTGTTATAAAAATGTTGGCAAATATTTGTATATCTTAGTTGAACTGAATCCATCCCATGATGCACTGTGACAGACATACACAGTGAGACATGCAAATCCCCCTATTAGCATTCAGTGGGTTATACGTATCAACTCTATTAAAGCTGCACTCTCATTTAACGTTGGTAAAAAACAAAAGTATCATATTCTATAACTTATTCCATTCTTTTCCACTTGACTAAATTTTGAAGGATTCCGTCTGGTTGATTTTGCTGCAGGGCATCTAAAACGTCCTTATTAATTTTGTAATTGGAGGACCCGCCTGAATGCTTTCTATGGGGACTTCACTTATTTTCGCTCACCGACGGCTGTTTTGCTGGCTGATTCTACGTCAAATTCTAGTTTGAGGCAGCACATATAACAGCAGCAGAATATTGTTGAATTGGCTCCTATAAATATCCTACAATTCTCTTTGTCAATAACTGAGAATTTTGCTTTAAAACAAGTTGCAAATACTTTTGTTAGTAAGATCGACAGCTCAATACATTGTGTAAGTTATGGTAAGAAATAAGAAGCACGAGGTAAATCTTGTATATATTTGTATATATTTTGTTGATTCAGAAGATCTGTTTTGTTATGATTAACTGTAGATTGGTGATAGTTAAACATTCATATACTGATGCTATGGCCCATATTCTATATTATCCGTATGTGATGTGTTTGGAGAAAATGAGCCAAAAAGTGCAAAAAATTATATTTTCCAATGTGATTTATTCACAAGATCTCTTTGCCTGAATGTTCTGATCTTTGGAGGATCTATAGCGCTTTAAGTCATCTCAATACATGTACCAATTATATTTTTTATATTATTTATCTTTGTTTTCTACACAGTTTTCATAGAAATGTTTTAATTTTGCTGGTGGTTAGTGCACTTAGTTGTATCAGTCCATGCATTACATTTCTAAACTGTATATTTTAATACATCCATGCATTTCTAAGGTCATCCTATAGAGTATATTTAGCTACTTTACTGATTGTCCAACCAATACTGCAAACTCTTTTTTCCAAAATAAAAATATAAAACTTAAAATATAGAAATACTTATTAGCTTTCCTAATGTTTACTATCATTAGAACCCCCAGTACAGGGTTATCATTCTGTGATTATCTCTGTCATATTTCCTCCAGTATCTTCCTCCAGTTTCTTCTCCATGGGAAAGCCGAGCTCTATACTAGCTGCCTACCAGCTGTTACACTCACATGCCCCATGTACTCCTGCTATACAGATATAGGTATGGATATATCAAGTATATATTTAGGGGAGGGAGTGTGGGGGGAGGGGCTTATACTGCTACTATACAGATAGAGGTATGGATATATAAAGTGTATTTAGGGGAGGGGTGTGAGGGGAAGGAGGAGGGGGAGCGGGCCAGGTCGTCAGTATGTACAGTCGGCAGCTATAGATACTTCAATTTTGACGAAATGAGAGAAGAGAGGAAGGGGCGAGGAGATGGGGAGGGGAGGGGAGAGGGAGAGGAGAGGGGTGAGGAAAGGGGGGGAGGGGAGGGGGAGAGGAGAGGGGGAAGGGGAGGGGGAGAGGAGAGGGGGAGAGGTGGACGGAGAAGAAAGGATGTTTAGTTCAGCACATTGCAGGCATTTGCTAACCAAGTCAGCATAGACTTAGTAGATGAGAAATGGTGCCCACAGCAGCTTCAAACCCTCGAACCTCTGCCCTCTCTCGGTCAAAGGCACTACCTTAGACCACTGTGGACCCCCTAATCAAAAGTAAAAGATTGTGAGTGTTCTTCCGACATTATATCTGAGATGTAACTTTAAAGAACGATATTCTATACCACCACCATCCTCACCCCACCCCTATATCTCCCACTATACCCTCTGCACTACCCCCCTCCGGTTCACCAACCCTACTTACCCTACCACCACCACCCCACACCAGCCACTATTACAGCCATACAGGCACTTGTAAAGAGCAAGGCTCCCTCCTCACTGAACACATATTAAAGCCTTATTGGTTTCTTTCACTGCTCATTTCTGCAGGTCTGCATGGGTGTAATATGAGAACACATGTGAGCACAGATACAGACCACAGATCTAGGCTGTTAGCACGGAACGCTTTCCCACCGTATGTGATGTGCCACAAGTCGCAAAATTGTTATTTTTTAAAGTGTTTCATTCACAGAATGGATTTTTTGGAATGTTTTCATGTTTGGGGTGGTTCACGCTTTTTCGGGCTTCAATACATGTACCAGATTTTAGGACAGTGTATTGAATATATTCATGCATTTGAAAGGTCATGTTATCGAGTATATTTAGCTACTTTACTAGTACAGTGGAACCTGTCTATTGAGACCACACTTAGGACGGAACGATTTGTGGTCTCATAGCTAGGTGGTCTTATTAGAGGGGCTAATCTGATGAAAGAAAAGCAATTCAGGACCGAGAGAAAATGATCTTAATAGAGGGGTGGTCTCGGTAGAGAGGTGGTCTTTATGCGAGGTTCCACTGTAAATGTATGTCCAACCAGAAACGTTGCGAAAAGATCAAACATAAAATATAGAAATTCTTCTTAGATGTCCTTCATGTTTACTATCATTGGAATCAGCTTGATCTCATCTGTTCACATATGATGATATCTCAAACCCATTCTTCAACTGTTTTTTTTACCTGCCACAAGGTGGATCAAGGTGGATCACATGTGATGTGTTATCGACAAATGAGTCACAAGTCGCAAAAATAGTATTTCTCAGATGTCTTTATCACAATCTCTTCGTAGGAATTTTTTAATATTTTAGTAGTTTAGTGCTCGTAGTAGTAGCAATTTGGGTGGCTTTTTACCAAGTGGCTTATTACCGGGTGACTTTCAGGCCGGATGGCTTTTTACCGGGTGGCAATTCGCCTAGAACCATATTTCTTCGTCCTCTAAGTATTTAATTCCAGATTTTAGTGCAAAATGTTTTCATGGATTATTCTTCATGAAACTCTTGACACATATGGATAAATAAACAAACATTTCCATGCAACCTTGATTAATTTTAGGAATGATATATTTGATGTTTGGGATGGAAGGTATATTTTCAGCATATTTAATGGCTCTAAATTCCTAAATATTCATCGTAGACCTGTATGGATATAGATAGTACCTAATGAGAATGTGGTATGAGGGACACTTTTACACTGGCCGAGATGTTTGTTTTTTTCATGGTCCACGAGCCGATAGGCGAGTGGGTTATGGAAAAAAACAAACATCGAGGCCAGTGTAAAAGTGTCCCGAGTACCACATTCAAATCTAGGTACTATATTTACTCCCACGTTGCTATGTTCAAGTATATTAAAGAATAAAGAAGGCAGTTTACTTACAAAAACAAATACATCCATCTTGACTTTGACTTAGGTTGGGATCAGCCTCCCAAAGCCCAGGAGAATGCTGTGATCTGATTGGTCGAGCATATAATCTAGCTTTGATTCAATAATATATCAACAAAGGCTTAGTTTTCAACAAAGCCCAACTTCAAGTTCAAAATGATATGATTTTTTATTCACATCACGAAAATTGAATAACTCAATGAATATAACTTTGTATGACAAACATAGATGAAACATGTATTTATGTAAACATAAACTAGGCTATGCCGAGTCACTGTCAGTATCATCCCTATTCTAGTCACTGTCAGTGTCACTCTGAATGGGCAAAATGCGGCGGAATTTCTTCATTGGAGGAGCCAGCATTTGTTGGCTTGTGGTGATGGCATTGTCCTTGCTTATTTGGGGCTTGTCCCCATATATTATCTGTATAGTACCATTGCCAGCATTAGTGATGTTGAAGATGGGTTGAGCATTCTCCACACTGGACTTTGCACTGGATTGAAGGGCTGGCATGACAGCTCTAGCTGCTGCTGCCGGCATGACAGCTCTAGGCCCTGCTGCCGACATGACAGCTCTAGGGCTCTCCACATGCTGGACAGCAAGGTATCTCCCACCAGGTAAGATGTTTTCCTTTGTTTTGCCACTGCTATCATTTAAGACAGAACCCATAGCTCGTTGCTGGTGTATGTTTAAGGAACTGTAGTTATTCAAGCTAGCAACAATTTTTATGCCCACTCAGCTGTGTAACCGCATTTGGGGAAACCCCTGCTTCAAGTAATCTGGAGCAGCAAGTCTTTCACACTGAGTGATTAATGACACGCCAATCCTCTGATAGCCCTCCTTTTTTGGCTATTGCCTTCATGAAATTGCTAATAGAATTATCCCCTAATGGTTGGTTTTTGAACCACACATTGTCACTAGCCAGTCTCCTGTAGTTTGTTTGCAAAAAAAAGGGACTTTCAGGCTGTTTAGTAATTTCGGGCCGTCTTGCAATAAATTCTGCTATCAACCGAATGGGGCATCGTTCTATTCGGTTCACATTTGGGAAAATCTTTGGTTGAAATTGACGCACATTTCCTGAGCAAGCCCCCGTCCTTGTTTTTGTGACTTTTTCAGTCCACTCATAATAAACTGCTCCTTTTTCATCTACCTTCTTCTCCAAATCCCCAAATGATAACTGTCTGGATTCATGTATGCCCCGGAATCCTAAACTTTTTGCCACCAAAAACCAGACAGTCTGTTGTAAAACGTCAGGTTAATTTGATCCTAACCCTCCATTGACCCACAGCAAATCCTCATCCTCTTCAGACAATGCCTCTGATTTATTTCTTTTGTTGCCTAAACCTAGTGCTTTAAGCTGTTTCCTTCTTGTTTCCAACACTTTTCGTGAGGTCTTGAAGTTATCACCTGAGATTATGTTGCCAGCATAGTTACAATCCCTCAGGTACCGATCAACACCTCTGTGCATTGCTGTCAAACTATCTGGCTCATAATCAGAGTTGTCCACCTTTTTTACAACCATGATCCATTTGCCTAGCAAGGCATCTAATTCTTCCACTTGGAACTCCTCAATTTGCTTTCCTTGGAAGCCTTCATCAGCTAGGAACTCATTGAACTTTCGCACTGAGAATGAGGTCTTTCTCTCAGTGTTTTTATTTTTAGCACTGTCCACATAACGTTTTAAGTCTTTCACACTGTTCACAAAGTATTCTTGTGGCTCTTCCTCCAATAAAGGATCAAATCCGATATCAAAATCAACTCCAAAATCGTTTTGATCCATGTTTCTTTCTGTTTTTAACAGATATTTGACTTTTGTTCCAGATGAATTCAAGCTCGGAGTTCCAAGCAGACGACAACAATATGATCATGTGACTGTATCAACCAATGGGAGCCCTTGTTACTAGCCCCATCCTTCACGCGTGGATTTCTTGATACATTACCACATGCACTCCCGCCCATAGAAACAGCATGTGGTACATACATCAACGTGGAGTAAAAATAGGTACGCATTTGTTCAGGATATAGAGTCTCATAGAAACATTAATTATCATGCATGATCTATTGAGAGAAAACTTGTAAAAATGACAATTTTCCATTTGGAACCATTTTTTGAGAATCGACCATATATAGATGTACGTGGTAGATGTCCTTATTTTTACCATCATTTTTATGTTTTTAGACGTGCTTTTAAACTCTATTATCATTTTTTGACTGTTTAGGCTTCACCTACAGTACAAACTGAACTGTTCTTTATGCTTATATAGATTTTATGTGATATGTTCTCATTATTATATATTACTACATTATAATATATAATTAATACATTTTAGTTGTAACATCGGCTTGTAAGTTATGCTTATCGCTTATGCTTATACTACAGTCAGGCAACACTGAGAATATCAACGTCTTGGCGCTGAAATGTAATTCGTTGTTCATGAATGAACATATTTTCAAATCAAGTCAAATCAATTGGAATCGGCTTGATCACACCTTTCCAAATATGATGATATCTCAAAATCCACCTTTTGCAACTTGTGACTCATTTGTGTGGAACACATAACATTACTGTACAAAACATGAAAAAGTCTGTCAGAAGTGGGATTTGAACCCACGCCCACATTCGTGGACCAGAAGTCTCAGACCTGCACTCAGGCAGGCAAGGAACAACCCTTGAGTCTGGCGCCTTAGACCGCTCGGCCATCCTGACTGATGGAAATACTATGCAATATGTTTCACGGAAATGAGTCACAATTAACAAAAACTGATATTTTCCAAAGTAATTTATTCACAAAAACCTTTTCTTAGAATATCTAATTTTTGGGTTTTTGGAGCTGCTAGTATCATGGTCGCAGGTACCAAATTTCAAGATAGTGTATCAAATTATGTCCAAGCATATATATCCAATGGACACACATACTGCGATATGTTAGCGCTTTTGGTGCGAACTGGCACTCAGACCGCGAGATTCGCTGTCCTGGTGCTGTCACACCTTGCCTTGCTACCCGCTCGGGAGACGGCGCGGCGGCTACAATAGCGATATACATGCATAGAAAGTGTAACAATAACGCACTCGCTATGTATGGTCCACTAATCCCACTAATAATGGATCTAACTCATCAGATACTTTCCATATTGTTTTGGCTCTGTTCAGTGGTTTAAATTGCGTTATTCAATTGACAATTATATTAGTTATTAATAGATTGTTAAAAGTGCGGTTCTGTCTTAGAACAATCGCGCCATATTCTACCGCAAATACCGCGCATCAGAACAGCGTCAGTTGACTGTAAATCAGATGGTGTAGCACTTAGAAAATCAAGCAAGAACCCAGTGTCACTTTAAATAGAATTATGATGAAAAGGGAGGAGACAACTCAACTGAAAACATCTCACAGTATTTTTTGTTCAGCTGTTTATTGAATCGCGACCCGACGCGTTTCGCCGTTAGTTTGGCTTAGAATTATAACATATTAAATATATATATAATACCTATTCACGACAAATAAAAGATTTATCATATCATATCATATCAATTATCAAAATATAATTAAAATGTGGGAACGATCAGAATGGATATGGTACAGGGCTAATGGAGATATAGAAAATTTAATATCTTCAATGCAAATTCCATGATAAAACCTTTTGCAATATAAACTTAGTATAAGTAGTATAAACACCAAAGAAATATAAATGAATAGTAGGCCTACTGGTAGCTACATTTCGTAGCCATAGGCTAAGATCTACATTTCAGAATTTCTATTATAATATTGGGAGGTTTCCCTCACATATTGCGAGATCAGGAGAATTAGGCCTATGTACAGACCCCAAAATCGCTGGAGATATGGACCCTCTGCTCCCCCACACCAAAAGAGGCTAAAAGAAAAGACAGCTAGGGACCATCAATACAAAGTCAAATGTTAAGAGTGACACCGGCTACACTAAATTAATTGCGTCACAACTTTGACGTCTTCGGTTACGTCTTTTTAGGCAGGCAGCAAGGCTACCGTATTTCCTCAAATTAGCCTAGTGCAAGGGACAGAGAAATCTCCAGTCAGAGAAATCTCTGGCCTGCCCCCACCCTCTCTCTCTGCCATTTATCTCTCTCTCCCTCTCCCTCTCTCTCGCACAGACACAACAGTTGTCCTAATCAATAGGTCGATATGGTACCAGCAAATATATGAAATACAATAAAGAGTGATTTCTGTTTGATATTTCCAGCTGATACAACATCATTGAAATATTCAAAATATTCTACAAAAACTTCCAAGACAATATTTTGTTAACATTAGGCCTATGTTATGGCAAGAAGTTTAGGGACTGGTTTTTGCCAGGACGTTAGGTTGAACCAGTTCATGAAAAAAAACCCTCAAGGGCTCGCAACTGTCTCAGACCATTATATAACTTGTTTACATGTCGCCCAGCTTGGCATTCATGCCATGTTGTCCCACATACTGAACCCATGTACAAAGCGGCCCACTGACAGCCTGCTCTCATTGTAAACTGTGTTGATTTCTGTCGCACCACCTGTCTGTCAATGTAATGGTACTAGGCCTATATGTATACCTAGCTATACCTTCCTACTCCGTCGCTCGGATATTATTATAGCCTACCTTCCGCGACCAACTGAAATACGGCTAAATGCTATTTGATTACTGTGTAAAATAACAAATACTCTAAGCTGTGAATATTGTTCAAAGATCACCAACTCCCTCTCACACCTCTTATTAGATGAATGAATGTATACTAGTCTGGAAACCTATCACCATCATCCACCCCCCCATCTCATCTCATATTAATCCATCATTGTGAACTGTAAGATGAAATGTACATACCATACTGAACATTGAACTGTGACTATACCAACTCACGCCCTCTCTATAAGTTTAAATTTTACTAGATATATCAGGGCACAACGAAAATTCATCCACAGATGAGCATGCTTAAATTTATGTAAAAAAAAATTCCTGAATAAATAAACTTGTTGAAAAAAAAAAAACCCTTCCCAGGTCGGCACCCCTGCATGTGACATCAGGGATTTATATCAAAATGTGTTCTATGAAAGTTTATGAAACTCTTGCACTACATTTCCTACCAACTGTTTTCTTTCATTTTTTCCTATTTTAATAGCCTATTTATTTCACATAATCCTCATTTAGGACTTAAATTAGCAACGAGAATTGAAAATTTTAATTGTCTTCTACTCTGTTTAAAATTAGCCTATTGGACGCGCCCTCCCAAGAGAAAAAAACCACTAGGCCTACTTGAATCAAAAAGAAATTCCAATTAGGCCTATAGGCCTAGGTTGAATTATAAAAAAACTTGATTTATTTTCAATAGAATATAGGACCACAAATTAGTACATAATCTAATCTAATTGTAGGAGATCTAGGCCTATTTGATAGATATTTGTGGTAACTGTATTTAGTACAGTATTTATTTAGCTTTGCTAACTCATTCAGGGAAATACGGTAGGGCCTATTTGTGCCGTCCACCCTGTCCGAGAAACATATGACCCGTACGATTCGCCTTGCTACGCTGCAATGCACCGCCCTCTGGTGTCAGATTGCTGACGGCACCTTCTGCAGGGCGGCCATTTTGTCTCCAACACGTAAACTCGCCATAGGCATAGGCCTATCCACCATTTTTCTGACATTGCAGTTCACCATCATATTAATCAGAGGACACAAGAGAATGTGTAAGTACCCCTTCTCATAAACAGCATTATATAGCCATTAGGAATCTTGCTTAAGGTTTGCGATAATATAGCCTAGTAATACTAGCATTGCCATTGCCGCATTGGCCTAATCTAGGTCAATGTCGGCTTGGCAATGGTCACGGGAGAGACCAGTAAAATTGGGATTTGAAAAACACATTTCAACTCTACAGTTGTTTCTGATGTCTCGTCCACCCCTTTAACTTTATTTGACTTGGAATTCCTGGGTTATAGGGGCACATTTCATAATTCTATTTGGTAACCAGTCAAAACGTCCCAACGTGAAAATGGGCCTGAAGCGCTGCCGGGGTGGGAAGCAACATTTCCCGTCACCCAGGTACGGGATGGAAGGCCTCCCACCCCATGCATCGACCAACTGGGTGCAAGCCCCGGCCACCCCACTCAGCATATTAGATGGACACCAATGCTCATTCCCTAATCTTAAAAAACCCTGCTTATGTCCGGAAATACCATTATTTTTAGACTCCTCTTTTCAAAGATTTTGATGGCATTACATGTTTTTCGTTTTCCATTAATCGAAAGCTGACTGTGTCTGTGGGGACGTTATTTTGGGCCTGAATTCTGGTGACCTACAATATCTAATTAAGTTACGAATCTTAGTTTGTTTTAAACACCCTTTTTAAAGATATCTCCAGAATAGTTAATAGAGTACCCCTTTTCCTGGTTTTATCTGGGCCGACCACCATAATCCACCCCTTTTTTTTACGATTCTAAATGTACTGTACCCCCTTTGCGGAGAATTTGGGAACACAGGTGGGGTCCATATCTACCTCTGAGTGGGGTGGCTGGGCTGCAAGCTTTATTATATATTAATTACTACATTAATACATCAAATCATATTACTAGGGAATGAGCTCTCGCCACTATATTACACAATTATAAGGTTACCTAGGCTATACGTTATATATGCAAGAGCTCTGATACTTTAGATATAGCCTAGGTGAGTGAGTGAGTGAGTGAGAAGGGCGTAAAGCAACCAATCTCACTCACTCACTCACTCACCTAGGCTATATCTAAAGTATCAGAGCTCTTGCATATATAACGAAATTATAAGGTTAGGCCTACCTAGTCTTTATCTAAAATGAGCCCTGCATCACCCTCACCTGTAAGTTATTCTTATTTTTTTGTGAATTTTCCTGTTCTCTATATATTATTATATTTCTAGCTTGCCTTGCATATATATAGCATTCATTTTGATTTTTTTAGTGTGTGGGGGGGGGGAGGGGAGGGGGATGGCATTGTCCTGGATCCCACTAGAGGTGGTCTAGCCACTGATGCCAAAAACCTCACGCACTTTGATTTCCATATCTTGGCAGGTCTGCATAATGGACCTGGCCGCTCATAGGGCAATGCACAGATTTTGTTTATTTTCATAAGTTTTTTAGATATTTGTTATCTCGCCTATTTAGGCTGGAGAGTGGGCTTTCCCTGTACTGGGAAGAGTGACACAGCATACCTTATGTTCATTTATACTCATGTATGTTATATTACAAATGTATTATGATTGGTATATGATAACATATAGGTGAAAGTTTTCACTGTCATTTGACATATTAAGAGCTCTCTTTATGCAGTTGGAAGAAAGGATTTTGTGGTCTCTCTTTTGATCTACCCCACTTCTCTGCCTCTCTCTGTCTGTCTCTCTCTTTCTCTTTCTTTCTCTCTCTCTCTTTCTTTCTTTCTTTCGCAGCCTACACTAATGGTAATAATGATTTGGAGAGTACATAGAGTAGATTAATCTCAGCCTGAATAATTGCAACTAGGCAAACATGGTAGATTAATATTGATGTGATGGCCGCTAAACTGATCATATGGTATAAATTCTTTCCAGAATTCTTCCAGAAGACATTGTCAACTGCACTGCACCATCACCAACTTGGTGTTGGTATGACATAAAACAGCCCTTGGGCTATCATGGTGAGTATGAAATAACAGGAAAATGGACCATTTTACTCCTAGGTTGTGGGGGCAACATGCCCCTTATAAAGTCCTTAATTTTTATCATGACTGATGTGTAAGAATACTGCCATGAGGCCATCAACAATTGACGTCATGCTTTTTTTGGCCATTTTTTACCCCCCGCTCCCCCCCCCCCATGTCATGTTTTGTCACACTGCCAGACCCCCCCTTAAAAATGATAAAAAAATGACGTCATGTTTGCAGCACCGCCCCCACCCCCAACCCAACTTCCCCCCTTTTAAAAAAGCTTATAATCAATTAGGTCTAACATTTCAATAAAATATGCAGACCCCATTATTAGAACTATGATCCCCAACATTGAAATTTCCATATTACAACAAACTAAGCCCCTGAACTTGAATAGGCTACTTCACAAATTCATTTAGTACCACAACCTAGGGCATGACGTCATTTGTGGATGGCCCCCATGTGGTCTCCTATGCAGAGATGCCAAGTGTCCCTAATTGTCTGGGACTGTCCCGGAAATCTGTCCTGAAACCTGTGTCCTTACCCTGGACAACTTTGTCCCAGAAAAATATAATGTTTACAAATCATAATGACAGAGGTAAGGACTGTCTCACTATCAGTGTTTTGGTATGACCTAGTATCCTAGCCCTTCCTTCCCTACCTGGGATAGTGGACAGTCTAGGTTAAACCTAATATCTTAATATTTTATCTACCAAGTTAGCCCTTTTTCTCGCCCAGCTGGAGAAATACATTATTGGCACGCAGTAATATGCATAATGTGGGAAGCTAATATTGATAATATTTATTGCTGTAAGGCTTAAAATCACATGTGTTACATTACAGTTATCAATATCGTAAATTGTCATATTATCCATTATTTCTGTATGTAGTCTTGATGTATATCGTTTATATTTCAGACTAACATGCAAGACTTGGACAAATGTAACATGGTTTCCCCCATGAAGACTCGCTATATAACAGAACCATTGAATTAGAAGGTAAACATATATTATATGGAGTGTGGTTGATATACATTTTTGGGGCCATATTCTTAGTTTACAAATCTGAATTATTAATTAGTGATTTTTGATGCCTATTTTGATATTGTATAACAGATTCCTGTTTTTCGTCAGTCTTCATAATGGCCTATGTTAGCAAGAATATTAGCCTATTTTATGTATCTTTTGTAAGCTCCATAATACAGTAACATAAAATCATATAGGGCTACTCTTGTTAGATATTCGAAATGTAAACTAAAATAAATTAGCTTGTAATATCGACCAAAGGATGGACTCAATTTGAATCAACCCCAACGTTATAAGGATGTTAGGATGCAAACAATGATTTATGTTTTCTTGTGGAACCCGACATCTGATGACATTGATTAAAAATTTAAAATTCTAACTGTTTGCAGGTTCGAATGCATAGTACTAGATGGAGACTGGCCAAGGTAACAATGGTTTCACTCCTTACCCATGAAGATCAATTGACAGGTATGTTTATTGGTGACTATTATCATTAAAGTCCAAAAATAATGATTTCATACCATTATTGTGCACTCCACAACCCCTGAGGAAGAGAGCAAAGCTCTCGAAACGTTGGGGAAATTAATAAAAGGAACATTCAAACACTCAAAATCGTCATCTCTCTGAAGACTACAAAACGTTCACGTGGCCCTCTATCTCCACCAGTTAGTAGTGAAAACTCCCCATCTTCATATAAACAGAATGGCGCCCATATACATGGGCTTAAAAGCATGCCTGTGTTAAGGAGGCTGGCCGCTGGCCAGGCTAGCCACAATTTCGAAAAGTCATCAGATTTTTCCCAAAATTGCTCCAGTGATAGTTTCAAGTATCCTGAATTATTCCGCTACTATGAGTTTGATCTCCTGCAGGATGCTTAACTATTATAGGCGGCTATGAGAAAAAGTCATAATTCAACAAATTTTCTCATATTTCACCAGAAAAAAGTGATCAGATTTCTTTACATATCATATTCTCATGACAGTTTAGATTACAAAACAGTCAATTATATTGGGGGTCCCTGCACTAGGTTTTTTGGTAGACAACATTGCAAGTGTCATGTCAAAATTGAGTAGGAGGTTGAGTTTGCAGTAATTTTGACAGTTTACATCTTTGTGTAGTGAACATTGTCAATTCTAGGTTAGATAGGCTACACCTAGATAATACTTTTCTGATCAATTCTAAAACTTTACATGTCTATTACATATTGATTTTAACAGAAATTTCCATATTTTCGGTGGTCCTAGATAAGACCTTTAAGTGCCTTTTTGTCTCTTTCTCTGTCTCTCTCTTCCTTCTCTATCTCTATTTCCTGGGTATGATCATACACTGCCTCTCTCTCAGCTCTCCCGCCCTTGATATTAAATGTGTTGATAAGGGCGCAACCAATCTCACTCACTCACTCCATATTTTCGGTGAATTGTCAACAAAGTAGTGCGAAATTAACTTAGGAATTAAACCATACCTATGTTGTAAATGACAGAAGCGTCATCCTCATGTGACATGTATATTTCACTCAGGACATCATCAATTGAATGTTCTTTTTCCCGCGCTGGATTGTCAAGCATGACACAACGTTGGTGGCACTGTCCTGAATGGGTTGACTACTAGATTAGATATGTTGCAAAAGAGATAATATGACAACGGTATAACAGCAAATTCCGACCAACAAATCACATGCTATCCCCCAGCGCGGAATTGTGCCCAGCCTCTTTAATATCTCATCAACTTAAATTATATCCTAAGATTGCCAATTGCGATTACTATATTATAATATTATGGTTCCCGCTGATTAAATTCAGATTTTCATTTTAATGATCATTAAAAGTCATTAATTTTTTTATTTTGTCCTTAAAAGCTTTAAGAATTGGACATCTCATCCCCTATGACTTGGTTCCAACTCAGTCATAACCACTTGTCTGACTAACCAACTTCACACACTATGTTTCAAGTGCAGCAATATTATCATACCCTGTTTAATATTAAATTATGTTATAATTTAGAGTTACAAATAGACATGCAGGTCTTTTGTTTTTTTAAAAATATTCTATTATGTAATACTAAAGATGATTTACTACAAGCACTGGGTAGATAATGTCAAGTATTCCAGTGATAACTTTGTCTCTTGTTAATGTTGTTTAATTCATGCCCTGGCCTTATTTATAGGTTGCGTTCTTGAGCTGCCGGAAACAAATCAACTAATCATGGAGGAGCTGCAGGCAGCCGAGAACACTGATTTGGACTTGGTCAGAGTCTGATCAGTGATAGCAATATACTCGTATGAACCTACCTGGCATGGGCATTTGAGTAGAGAAACTGGACTATCAGGACATACCAGCCAATCCTGAGGAACTATGACAACAAATACCACCGATGTCACAGGATCCCTACTTCACCACAACAGGATCAGACATCACCAATAGACCAAAGACTCTTCTTGAACTCAGAAATCTGTAATATTGTATTTTGCAATGGTTTTATGTTTTATCTACATAGGCTATAAGGCTATGACTTGATGATGAGCAAGATGGCCGCCTCAGCGAGATTGGTCAAATCTGGAATTCGCCGCATCGAATAATGCTTAAACTTCAACGATTTTCAAAATTCTTTCACTGGTTATGTAGTCTAGGGGACTTCTCCCACCATGTGGACGAAAAGATTTTAGAAATATTTCAATATTTAGGCGTTTGTTAGGGCCTTATTTTAAGTAATATTTGAAAGATCAGAAAGTCTATATTCAGAGGTATAAGGCATTTAAAATTGAAATGTAATAGGGTTATTTGACTTGTCCTTAAGATACATTAAGCTAATTAAGCCTATTTGAAATAGTTCATTGAGATTTGATCCACTATCCTTAGGCACTGGCTTCCTTCGGTGAAACTGGCAATTTTCTCTTGAAAGAAAGTATGGCGAGGGTGATATAGAGGTTTTGTCAAGGTTATGTGTAGATAATTTGTGTGGAAATATAAGGTCTACAGTGAAATACCTTTATAATTGTGTGTGCCACATATATATTGGTTTGGTGGTCATCTACAACTGTATTGTGGATAATTGCAATATCATATTTCCCTATATTATTTTCAAATGGTGTATGTATAGACCAGGCTTATATTCGATTAATGGTCTCCTGGACGATCTGCCCAGCAGAGGGAATAACCATTTATCCATAATTTTATTGATGTTAAATGCAAATGAAAGTATTGTATATGTCATATGACTTTGAACTGACATTGTAGGCCACATCAGGAAATATTTAAGAGTCAATTTCAGTGATTCCATGTGGCCGCCAGTCTGTAGCTGTGCCAGATCGTTATCAACGTTTGTTCTTTAACTCAGATTAAATATTGTTAAGTACAGCTGAATTCAATAGAGACTAAACTTTTTAACAGATATTGATTTGTAGAGGAGAAAAATATGTCTCCATGACTAGCTCCATGTTCGGATTATAAGCATATTTATGTATTAACCAAGTGTGTGTGCCATTATTAGTCATGATTCTTAAAAAAATATTGTCCAAAACTGGTTCTGGTATCAAGGCATCATTACTTATGATATCATTGTATTCTATGCGAAATGGTTGTATTTTGTAGTTGTATACATGTATATTGTATATTGTTTCAAGTTCAATACAGTTACATCAATAAGTCCAATACCTGGAAATGCTAATGATAGATCTACCAAGAGGTCCCTTAGTGTGTGTGTGTTGGTACAACAGATTAATAGGAATAATTATTAGGATCTATAGGAATTATTTGTAATTCGAAATGAGTATGGTGTAAACTGTATTTTGGTTATGTGCTGCAATGTTAGACATAAGCTGTTGGCCATAGGTCTGAGTGTTTCCAAGCCTTTATTTCATTTGAAAACATGAGGTTTAAACAAAATCAAATCAAATCTTCCAGTGTTAATGTACAGGCAACGTTATTTGAGATTTTCTCCTGACATTAATCTGTTCATAAGCTGTCATGAATCTAAAGCGATGTTACCCATGATATCATTGTATAGTTTATTTTACAAGATTTGGTTGTATCTTGTAAAGCTTTTTGACGAATGAGACATACTACAAACTGTAGAAATTCTGTTAAAAAAAGCTATGTTTGTTGAGCTGTTAGTCATAAACTTAGGCTATTGGTCTAAGTGTTTCAGGCCTTCATTTCACTTATGGTATTGAAAACGTGAGGTTTAAACAAATTAAAAAAAACAGAATCTGAGTTCACCCATAAATTATATATGATGGGTTTGACTCCCCTCCAAGATGTTTAATATTTTGTTGTGATATTGTGTTGCCAGGTTGTTCGAATAGGGTGGTATCTTAAGAAAAATCGATCTAAAATTGATTCCAATGTTACTGTTAATTTCAAATAAATCAAGGTGTTTCACTTGGCAGAAAGTGTAATAAAATAGGCCTGTTTGTATATCATATAAGTGACTGGACTTTGAAATGAATAATAAAGGAGTAAAATGTATATAATGTAACCATTGTCTTATTTTCTCTTGCTTTAATTTCGCCGATAATTTTTTTTCATACAGCATGGTACAGTACAGTACATTAATTGCAATATAATATTGGATATAAACAAACCATTATAAAAGCAAATATTTTCCGTTTTCAACCCGCCACCCCCCATGAAAATTATGAACCATAGTAACACCATCCCCGTCCCCCCCCTGAATCCTTGACCACGACGCTACCACCGCGATATAACCGGCAATAACGACCGCGCAGTGCGCAGTAGAATTTCGCGCTCCATGGAGTAACATCTGACGCTGTTCTGGCGCGCAAAAATCGCGGCCGATTTTCGCGCAATTTATTAAAGAAAAAACTGCGACAGTGTTCACTGGGTATATATGTCTAGGGTCATCGTATAGAGTATATTTAGCTTCTTTACTAGTATTTGTCAACCCTGAGATATTGAAAACTTTTTTTTTCAAAATTAAATTATCAAATGTGAAATATAGAAATACTGTCCCTATCAAAGGCACAGATTGTGAAACCCCATGTGACAGTTGCAAATGATCCTTGCTACAAATGATTCTCTCATCGAAATCCCCTTAACCAACCTATATCTATATCCCTAAGGCGTCTCAAGGAAGAACATGATATATCACCGTTTCTTCTCAAATTAATACAGCATTTCCTTATCTGAGATTGAACATCATTTGAACCATTAGAGGCCATCTCATTCGATTAGATATCTCTCTCATCTCTTCTCATCAGGAATTTATGATCTGGATAAAAAGTCAATTGTAATGAACTAGGACTGATAAGAAAGCTCTCATCAAAGCAACATCAATAACCTGCTTCTTAAATCATATTCTCGAGAATTAGATTCATCGACCGTGGGTAAAAGTGCGGGTCTGTTCTTAGGAAACAGGCCTGTGGGTGAAATCTTCATAAAATGTACAATTCGTCTTCACAAATTCTCTCAAAAAATCTAAATTTAAGACAAAAATAAGGCCCTAAGGCCAGTTCAGCATTGCTTAAATCACCGCAATATAGAATACATATGTATACATACCTAGGATTGACAATTTCCCAGCCTAATTTAGCAGAATTCACTAAATATGTAGAGTTTCCGAGTGTACATTTTCTGAAGATTTGACCCATGCGTCAGTGTGGGCGTGTAGAGTAATGTAATATTGATTATGTACAGTACATGAGGAGGAATCCCCTGCAGATGTACAATAGGGAGATTTGTATAGCCACCGTTTTTAATCTTGATTCGCATGGAAGTATAGCACAGTGTAAGATGTTAACTTCAGCTTTGAGTTTTTCAAATTATGTGCCCACAGTATTGTATGACGAAAACTTGCTTATTTTGCTGAAATGATTGATTATGCTGATTGTTTATGTAGAAGTAATGAAATTACCAGGACTAACAAATTGTTATTAATGACGATATGAAAATGTCTGAACTTGTCTGTAATAAGCCATAATATATTGTAGATCGTAGGAAAACCTTACTATTTTGTTGCAAGAGGTTTAATAATTGAGATACTGTGTAGATAGAGGGGACGCAAGAACACATCCACTTGGTGGACAGGCGTTTTTTATAACTATATTTAAAATGTACGGCCTACTTCGTAATAAAAAAAAATAAAAATATATAAATAGCCATGGCGTTTTACATGTTTCCAGAGACCAGGACTTCATCTGGTCCTTCATACATTTGATCTGTACCGGTCAATTACACAAGCTATGATATTGGTGAAAACATTTTTGCAATTTTTGATAACAAATATTGCTTCAGAGTGGCACATGCAAATCCCCTATTGTCTAGAGACAGATGAGGTATGTCACAGGAGAGGTATGTGATAAATGAGAATGAGGTATGTATATATGATCCAAAGTGAAGTTAACAGCTAGATCTCATATCGGTGGTATCAAAGTATAAATATTTCTTTTTTAAAATTCAGTCGTATGAATACATGAACCAACTATTGCACTATATGATGGATATGAAATATTAGGCTGTTGTTGTAAACTTTGTTCATTTATTCTTTTCTATTTGATAAATCATGAATATATATACTAAGGGAATGGAATGCAAGATTGATCAAAACAAAACAGCACAAGCGTATCAAAAAAGACAAAGTTCATACACAGAGCACTGTATAAACATACATAGATATATGACTTATTAGCCACAATGTCTACAGTGGAAATGTTACAAAGTCACAGTGCTTTACAGAAAGATAGATACAAGAAGATGATCTATCATGTCCCACAAATTGGTCACATAAAAAGAATCATAGATCTTTTCATCTCTATTTCTGTCTCTCGATACTTTGTATTTGTCAAGGGGGATACTGTAGAGGTATTCATACAAAATGATCTAGGAGATATGCTAGATACAGACATAATGGATCGCTGGGTAGCTTGGTGGGGGAGGGGAGGGACTTAAATTTAAGACAAAGATCTAGCGATAATCAATCTCTAGCTTATCTACCCTTAAAGCTGAATTCCCAGCAAAATCGAAAAAAACATATTCTTCAAATAAGAAGCAACTATTTTTCTAAAACAAACCAACACACTTCCTGGAAAAGAAATCCCTTTTTTTTTTTTTTTTTTAAAAAAAGGCCACATTTCTTTTTTTAAAAGAAGATTTTCTGTTTTAAAAAAGCATTTTCCTCGACTTTTTCTTTTTCCTTTGACTTGGACATTAGACACAAATTAGGTTTATGATAAATTTTAACATAACCGAACAAATATTTTTACTCAACTCAGTAACAATCATTTTCATATATAACTGGTATTTATTAGTTTCAACATAACTTAGCCTACTGTGAAGAAAATTGTAAATTTTCTGACATGGAGAAAAAAACCATAGAAATAGACTTATAAGAAAGAATGCTATAGATGGCAGATCAGATCAAAGAATAGTAGATGTAACTACACAGGTTTTGATCGTTGATAGAAGGAGATAAATAGCTTTCCTTTACCCCAATCTAGCTTTGCATTTGTTTATCTCTGATACGATTAATATAGTGCTAGTCCAGATTTTTTCTCATTATCGCTCAAATATCAACATTAACAATAAAGAGGTATATATTAACAGGAACAATAAAGATATCAAATGAATCACAAGTCGCAAAAAATGAATTCTGAGATATCATCATATTTGAAAAGATGAGATCAAGCCGATTCAAATTACATTTGGACATTTGCTAAGTATTTTTATTTTAAATCATTTTTTAATAAAAAGTTTTTAATATATTTCTGGGTGGACAAATACTAGTAAAATAGCTAAATATACTCATATAAGATCATAGAAATGCATGGATATATTTAATACACTGTCTTGTCTCATATAATATTTGTTTTATTTTTATTGAGAACAATTTAATTTGAGGAAAATCCCATCTGTCCTGGTTTACAGACTGTTAGTAGCCTGTTGGCCAACCTTGGTAATAAGTGGCTCAATAGAGAAGTCACAGCCGCAACAAAAAGGGCGCGAAATTTAGACAAATTGTCGTCTGGGCAGAATTGGACGAGAGCCAAACTTGATTGGACTGTCGTTCAAGGCGTGACACATGACTACTCGTGGACCAATCAGAGTGTGCCCTGAGCGGTGACAGATGGCCAGACGGCCATGTTGGGTCAGCGGCGTCTGAGTGGTCGCTTTGCCCCCTCCAGTTGTGAAGAGTGCCTCGCAGCGTCCACTTGTCATGTGACATGCGCAGTGAGGCTGGGACATTCATCCGCCATGACTAATGAGATGGTATGTTTTGTGCACCTTTCCTCTCCCGGCTGGAACATTGAGAGGGCTTGATCCCAACTCCAGGAGCCTCCTCACTTTCCCTTTCCCTCCTTCTTCATGATTTTACCCTAGTGGCCGGCATTTCCACTAACCATGTTTTATACCTAAGACCCAACTTGAGGATAAAAAAGTAGATAAAACCTGGCAGCAGAAATAAGTTTGCTGGGCGTTGGCATGTTTGTTCTTTAATTGCCAAAAATAAGTGAAATTGATTCCCTTTGGATGTCCATATATCTTCAGTACAAGGTCTTGATAATTGGCAAGCATATTCCGACGACCAATATGCCATGTTTTTGTATAACATTACGCAATATTACACAATCATTGCATAACAATGATTAACTCCATTACTATTAATATTCCAAATTATCATTAACACTAATTATTACTTATTAAATTAATAAATCGCAGTACTATGCAGGTCTAGTAAGAGGATCAGGTAACATCAGAGTTCATACAGAAATGTATCAGCGAATCACCAACAACCACAGATAATAAAATATGACAGTCGGATATCATAGTCTTAAGCCTCTGTTCTCTATCTATTTCTCCTTATACAATAGCTCTGCAATATTCTAAATATATTCAAGTTATAAGCCAAGTTATAACACTGGTGGGAACCCGACTCCTTCCTGAACCTTAGTAAATCACTTTACGATTCATTAATAGCTTTAACAGTGGCAAAGGTTACCATATTAGATCTTTAACGTTCTCTATACGGATAGTGAAGCTTAGGCTGCACTGTTGTCTTGATAGACATATATGAATGTGGTGTGGAACAGGAAAATGAATCATAAGTCACAAAAAATTGATTTTGAGATGTCATTATATTTGAAAAGATGAGATCAATCCGATTCCAATGATAGTACACAGTAAGACATACACTAAGTACTTCTATTTTTTAAGTTTGATATTCATACTTTTGAAAACACATTTTGCAATATCTCTGGGTAGACAATTACTAGTAAACTAGCTGAATACACTCCAAAGGATGGCCTTAAAATGTATAAATATATTTGATACACAGTCTTGAAATATAGTACACATGTTCAGGAGACATGGAGGATTAGATAACCAAAATATTAGAACATTCCCACAAAGAGATCTTTTGAATAAAATACTTTAAAAATTGTCATTTTTGCAGCCTGTTACTCTTCATTTTTTACACATCACAAATATGTATTTCAGTATAAAAGTGAATTTTGGTGGGGCGAATAATAACATTCAAAGAGGCACACTAGGTATTAAGCTTTCAGGGGGACCCCATCCTATTCCATCATGTCCCGGACTGGTTAAGTCCCCGTCCGACTATTTACTTCAGTTATTCATAAGAGAGAGTGTTTACGGGATTACAGTGAGATACTACTATCAATCAACCCATATTCACTTCCTCTGACTCTTGTCTTCTTATAAATATGTGATTCTCCGATTTAAAGTTGCATTCACTTTTAACATTGATCAAAATTTAAATGTTTTCAGCTTGTCGTTTTGTTCAAACACATCTAACTGTCATTTGTGATGTGTTATGGGAAAATGAGTCACAAGTTGCAAAATTGACACTTTTGAAAGTGTTATATTCAGACGATCTCTTGTCCCATGAATAAAGGTAGTAGTTGGAGTGTCTAGTCCTTCAGGTCGTATAAAAACTTGTACAAAATTTCAGGGCAATCCATTAAATATGTCCTTGCGTTTCAAAGAATATCCTCTGGAGTATATTTAGCTACTTTATAACTTTAATTGTCCGCCCAAAATGATTGCAAACGTTCTTTTTATGAAGATATTACGGCGGCAGAGTATTGATGAATTCTGTAAGAATGAATGCGGTAAATTTATTGTGTCATGATAGCTGGGAATGCAGCTTTAAAGGTATAAGCCACCGTCATATACACTGCTGCAGGCGAGAGTTCAAGGAACTAATGCATGAAAATTAAGGATTCCCGATATTTTTCTCAAACTTTGTCTTAAGAAATAACATGGTTGGGTGATAACAAAAAGCAAATAAAAATGGATCTCACCATATTATGTTTTCATTTTAGGGACCATCAAAGTTTATTATTGAAGTCTGTGGAGGAAACGGATATTTTCACGGTCTTTCCAAGATTTCAGACAGATGAATCACATTTCTCTGTTGAAAACCCTTCTAAACATAGCAACCACACAGGCTTACCCTCTTGCATGAAAGAAGAGGGTATCAACATATTTTGAAAGATATCATATGTGTGTAGCTTGCCAGACCAACCACAAAAAGTGAACGATATTGTCAAATTCAGAGCTCTCCCATATTTTAGTTATTATGTGAAGTTATAGTTTCCTTCTATCAATATATGGGGTATGACCTCAAATAAAGGCATAGCAAATCTAAACAAATTCGGACTTGTCAATTTTTTATTATTCAGTAAAACATGAAAAAATACCACTTTTCCGCATAGACTCCCATAGTAAACCTCTGATTTTTTTCGAGTGACTCTACAAAAACATGTATTGGTATAACATATCCTTTTTTTCATTTAGGTGTTCCTTATGTAGTAAGGAACGATGCCTGAAAGTTAATTGACAATTGTACTGGTCAGTTTCTTTTCAATTGAACTGTCCTGTATACCTTTAATATGAAACAAATGGACGTATAGTATTTTTCTTTTTTAAGATTCTATCTTCACATTTCCCAATATAACCGGGTTTTTCAAATGTGCCCAGCTTGGCATAACAATGACTACTTGAAAATGAAATTAGTTATAGTAGAAATAAAGATGTTTATTTGGTTGTAATATGCAATACAAATCGATCGGATAGGATGGTTCGATTAGACACCAGAAACGGAGAATTAAAGTTATCTACAACAAAATCATTCAGTTGTGAATATTTCGACATCCCAACCACTAATCTTGAGTTTAAAAGTACTCCTTCATGTCATATCTCGCACATATTACCAATTTATGTTAAATTACAAAACCCTGCAGGAATAAATACATAAACACAATAATATTATTATAACACCGTATTTGGGATTTGGACCAAATAAAATTATTTGTTCACCTATGATTCAAGATCTAATGTAAGGGGAATAATCAAGTTATCTAGACAATACATAATGAATAGTCAGCCCACAGATAACAATTATTTCTAAATTACACAGTCTTTAAAATGCATTTGAATATGGGAAATATTGTAGTTTCTTTTTGAAAAAACTCTTATATTTATAAACTTACCCTTACCCCTTAATTCACATATATAAGTGTATGAAAATGAGCCGCACGTCAAAAAAATAGTTTTGAGATATGATATTTTAAAAGATGAGATCCAGTTAATTCCAATGATCCTAAACATTAGGACATCTAAGTAGTGTTTCAATATTCTCGGTTTGTTTTATTCATGAAAAAAAAGTTTGCAATATTTTCGGGTGGTCAATTACTAGTAAAGTAGCTAAATATACTCAATAGGATGAGCTTATGAATGCATGGATATATTCAATACGGTCTTCAAATTTAGTACACGTATTTATACCTGTACAAGAACTAGATACCCCAAAACAAAAACATTCAAACATAGAAATCTTGTGAATAAATGACTTTGAAAAACATCAATTTTCCAACTTGTGACTCAGTTTCCTGTAACATATCACATAATCACATATTATAGCTTCTGACTATGTTTGGGGTTTGACACATCCTAACCTATATATTCCAACACACTGACATAATTATATACTTCAGTATATTTTGATGCCTCCCCTCAGGTTTAAAGCCATGTTAGATGAAACCAACAAGTTAGTTAGAAGATATATTATATATGCTTTCAATCGTGAAAAGAGAAAACAAATATTTGACTTTCAGCGGTAACCTTAGTAAAAGAAACATTGGTTGCCATGACAACACCACATAACCCACTAGTGAAATACGCACTATGTGTAACCCACTCTACCTTTGTTGTTTCCAGAGCAATGCGTCTAAATAAATCTTCAGTATATCTTGATGTCTGCTCTCAGGATTAAAGCCATGTTAGATGGGAGACAGGGGGAGGTAAACACCAATCTGTCCCTAGACCCAGGCTCAGGTCACCGCGCCAATGTCCTATATCTAAATTGGATCCCTCCTGCTCAATCACTCGACCCTGTCTCTAACTCAGACTTGCTCCAATTGATTGAGCTACTCGCTTGCCTGCTATTGCCACCTTATTAAGTGTTCCCACTCTATACATGTCTGACTTACACGTTAGAAGCACTATATTTGACTTACCAGACCGAAATACCTTGCTCATGGGATGGGTAAAGCTGTTAAAGCCGATGGATCAGCTATTAGAAATGTACCATCAGTGTTTAAATTAACCCAGTTTCTATCCAAAGCGTTTAACTGAAAAGTTACATTTGTGATATGTTTCTGGACAATGAGTCACAAGTCGCGAAATTGATATATTCCAAAGGGATTTAATCACAAGATTTCTTTGTTCGAATGTTCTAATTTTTGTAGGATTTAGTGCCAGAGTCATATAAATCTTTATCAAATTTCAAGACATATCCTTGCGTTTCGAAGGTAATCCTATGGAGTATATGCAGTTATTGTACCGGTAATTTCCCACCCAGGAATATTTAAGAATTAAAGCACTAATTAAAGCTTTTTTCAAACATGTATATATATCAAAAATAAAATATAGAAACACTTCTTAGATGTCCTTAATGTTTATCATCATTTAAATCCAGTACTTATCATTCGATAAACAAGAACAGCTAAAATTCAAAATATTAAGAGTTTCAGAACTCATTGATGCATTACGACAGTGGCCCGGCTCAAGCCCAGACAATACCAGCTACAACTAAAACTCCCATTTGTTTTTATGAACTATTATTACACTAGTTAAAATATAGGGCCTACAATCGCAAGTAATATCAATACAAATACTCAGTTCATTCATTGGAACAAAGTAGTAAATCCAGTACTTAACATATACACAACAAAGAACACTGGCATTGAAAAGTCGTTAAAAGTTTCTATGAAAGGTTTCTGCTACCCACAATAACAGCCAGCTAGGCTCCAACTCCTATATCATAGCTCACAATGGCTATCTAACCATACCATGAACTCATTGATGCACTGAGACAGTGGGGCGAGCAGGTGAGCCAGTAGAGGCGAGCAACTCACTGCAGTTGATATGGTAATTAGCTGTATCTATGGATAAGTCTCCATTGAGCTGGTGCTAGAGCACTATCCAGCCCCTACATCATGATCAATCTCACTAGCAAACTTAGCCAAACTCCCCCAGTCACTATGCTATAATGTAATGTGTTTCAGGGAAATGGATCACAAGTCGCAAAGATTATATTTTTCAAATTGTCTTATTCACAAGATCTCTTGGTATGAATGTTTTTATGGTTGGGTGATCTAATGCTCCAAGTGATATGATTATGTCTACTAAATTTCAGGACAGTGTATCAAATATATCCATGTGTTTCTAGATCATCATATAGAGTATATTCAGTTATGTTACTAGTAATTGTCTACCCAAAGATATTACAAAGTTTATTTTCAAAAATAAAAATATCAAACATAAAATAAAATTAGAATCGGCTTGATCTCATCTTTTCTAACATCATGATACCTAAAAATTGATTTTTGTTCACATCACATATTGAGTCATTATCAGGAAAGCTGAAAAGTCAAACTAGGATAGCTTGGTAGATAGAATCAGACTATGTTCTTATCCTTTTCTTTTTCTCTCTTTTATTTTTGGGGCGGGGCTGTTCAATGGGGCAGTATCTACTGAACTGAATTACTGAATTAAAGGTAAATACCAGTGTTTAATAAAAAAAAAGAAAATGAATGAATCATGGAATTTTCTTTAAACTTTGGATTGAGAAAGAACATGGTTGGGGGAACCCAAAAAGCCCCCCCAAACCATATATGTCATTGGATTAGTTTTTATTTCAGGGACCACTGAGATTTACTACTGTTCACTATAGGTGTATTTTCTTTAAAATCTGCATATACATTGCTGACATGTTATTCTACCGTCCCAATTTTTAAAAAAAGGGGTCATTGAACTTTAAAAAAGTTTATTCAGCTAAACTTGTATCACAATGAGATTCCCCCATTGAAATCAATAGTGAACGGAAGTAAACTTCACTCATCCCTAAAACACAATATAATATGATAACATCCAGGTTTTTTTTGCATTTTGTATTCCCCCCAACCGTGTTCTTTCTCAAGACAAAGTTTGAAAAAATATATTGACTTCTATTGTTTCATGCATTAGTTCCTTGAATTCACGCCTGCTGCAGTGCTGACAACGCTGGTATTTACCTTTAAGTTGGAAGGTGCCCCATTGATCGGATAATGAAAGTTTATGATTTCGTTT
Organism: Sthenelais limicola; assembly: GCA_942159475.1. NCBI lineage: Eukaryota > Metazoa > Annelida > Polychaeta > Phyllodocida > Sigalionidae > Sthenelais > Sthenelais limicola. The sequence continues at coordinate 56,271,142 of OW804096.1, forward strand.
TTGTGGCAAAAACAGTTGAAAAATATTAGTTTTACGACTCATAGTTCATTCTTCTGTTACACTTCACAAATTAAATTAGATGTCCGGCCAATAAAAAATATTTAAAAAATAGATTATTTAATAAATGTTGACAAAAGAACATAATCAATGTTCTCAAAAGTAAGTATATGAATGTGGAAATGTCAACACAAATGTATATCTTGTATATCTGAGTATATTTGGTATTGCCTTGATTCAAACAATCTGTTCGGTTATGTTGAACTGTATTTTGGACCTCATTTATGTTTTAAATGTGGGATATTTGAGGGAATTGGTGAAGGCGAATCGTGCATTTCTCACAACATGGCCCAAATATGTGAGTCACAAGTCACAAAAAATCTGATTTTGAAATATCATTATTTGGAAAGGTGAGATCAAGCGGATTCCAATGAAAGTAAACAGTAGGAGTTTTTTTTTAGATTTTTGGCAGAAAAGTTTGTAATATATCTGGGAGGACATTTTAATAGTACAGTAGCTAGATATACTCTATAAGATGACCTTAGAAATACATGGATATATTCAAAGCACTGTCTTGAAATTTGGTGCACATACCACAAATTTATCTTCTCCTGACTCATTTGCTTGTAACAAATCACATATTACTCATTCCATATGAATGCAGACTATACACCAGCCATAGAACTGGTAGTCACACTGTATGGTATAGTATGTATTCCCATGTACACACACATACATGGGTGGCACTTTTGCCCTTGAGCATGTTTTCTATAGTATAACAATATATATACGGCAGCGTACTACTCCAGGAGCTTTTGGAAGTCCGGCTATGAGCGCCAGGCAAACACTAGCAAGGTAGTAAGTGCTAATATTGACACCATTCCTTATCACAGTTATTAAGACTATACCATAGATGTATCAAGCTATCGCCGATTAATAATATAGAATGTAATGAGATCATCGTCTAGGAGAATGTATAATGCCCACAAGTTTTTACTGACCTGAGGATCTCTCGAATATGATGACATTTCAAAATCCATTCTTAGCGACTTTCGACATAACACATCACATATCTTTTAGTGAACATAGTTCAGAACAGAAATATTTCTTTTGAAAATCCTGATGTTAAATCGCATGCTGTGGGGGCAGTATATATGGAGACTATCTAGGGTCCTGGTGCCTGTTTTATAAGGTAAGTAAAGAAACAGTATGTGTGGGGATTTGTACACTTTCTTCCCTAACATCAGTGGGACATTCCTACCCTACGAATAGAAATGTATTGTGTGTATAGGTTAAACCTTCACCTATAACTTGTTTTTACCTTCAACTGAATTGAATTCAAACTATTCTTTATTTGTACCTGAACGTGATGTACAAATAGGATCCATACATCAGAAAGGGATTTCCGGTCTTCCTGTATTTTCCTTGACTAGTGAAAATAAGAATTTAGTTGTAATTAAATTGTGTAAAGACCAGAATCTTATTGATTGCTAACCTAATTACAAAAACACTGATTGTTAACCTAATTACCTTACCAGCTCCTAAGCAATGAAAGCTAGCTACTCACATATATATCCTATTAAATATTAAATTATTAATATATCCTATTAAATACCTCTAATGAATAAAACAAAAAAAGTACATTTCTTGAGAATCTTCCTACCACCACAAGCAGACCTGTCTAATAGGCCTGAGCAATTTTCTGACTTAATCCTGACTTAGTTCTGACTTATTAAACATGGGCTATGTGATTTCATTCCTTTGCTACGCTCACTTGCTGAAATAATTTTTTCATTATTTTTACTATTTTTAGATCACCGCGATGGTGGTCTTCCCCTAGTACCTGGGAGGAGGAGGTGAAATTGTAACCACGCTTGGGTTCAAACCCACAACATGTTCAAGCAACTGGTTAGACCTAGCGCTTCAGACCACTCGGCCACCCCCATCCTTGGGATCGCCGTCGGTCAATTTATATTTAATAATGTATCGCATATCAATACCAAATCCCAGAAAATCAAATCCAGAAAACATCATAAAAACAGAAACCTGTACCATATTAAGTATACATTATAAACTAGTGTTCAAATATTGGCGTGAGAATGGTACAATATATTTCTTTAGAGAGTCAATATTTACTCAGTCATTAGAGAGTCAATATTGACTCGGTCATTAGAGAGTCAATATTGACTCAGTCATTGCCTGTTTATGCAGCACATCAGCACCACCTGTGAAAGTGCATCCCCTGAGGGCAATCTGTATACAAAAGAGTTAGTTATTTCACTTAAGCCCTTCCTCGCCATAACCTAGCTCTTAGCACTTCACACTTATAGCTCTCTAGGGCAGATTAGGGACACTTCTAGATGCGGGTGTAGGTAGAGGAGGGCAGAAATGCAGCACCAACAGCTGTTTAGCTGGCAAAAGAGGCATGACACTATATCTTAGAAATAGGTGATTTTATCTTAGATCTTCTGGTTCTATATTGGACCTGAATTTAAATATTGTGCTTTTATTCTTTTTTTTTGTTTCTGTTTGGAACAAGTGCTGTCGATGCATTTTTCCTGAATGCCCACTTCAGGAATTTTAGAAATCTGTTTATTCATTTGTGTTTGTTTCTGACACAAACTCCTGAAAATCGATTCACTCATTTCACTATGTTCTCTCATTTTAGGCTTAAAGCTAGGTATCCGTTATGAAGGTAGATGAGATATTTATATTATTATTAAAAAAATAACGTATAACGGGCCTCATGTAGTTTCTCTTTTATATTTCAGGGACTCGCCAAGCCGCATTCCTGCGATGATTTCATTTATTCACTTGTTCAAACGGATAAGACTTTGATTTCAGGAATTTTAGAAATCTGTTTATTCATTTGTGTTTGTTTCTGACACAAACTCCTGAAAATCGATTCACTCATTTCACTATGTTCTCTCATTTTAGGCTTAAAGCTAGGTATCCGTTATGAAGGTAGATGAGATATTTATATTATTATTAAAAAAATAACGTATAACGGGCCTCATGTAGTTTCTCTTTTATATTTCAGGGACTCGCCAAGCCGCATTCCTGCGATGATTTCATTTATTCACTTGTTCAAACGGATAAGACTTTGATTTCTTGTATTCAAATATAACAGCGTCAGAATATTGATAGAATCAGTCATATACATATAAGTCATAATATGAGCAAAAATTGTATTTGTCGTATTAGCTGAGAATGCAGATTTAAAAATGGGCAATAAATTCCAGACCTACAGTGTTTGTTTGCGTACATGTTGAATCCATCTATAATGGCAGACAATAAAACCAATACAAACAGAACAATTGATATGCGTATCATGTGGTGGACGTCTATAGCAGTACAAGTAGGCCTTCACCTAACCCAGCCTATCCAGGCCTGAGTGGATCAACTGGATTGTGTTGTCCATCTACTTAATTCACCACCTGCTTGACCCGCCTCCTGGAATTCTCAATTCACTCTATTCAATTTAAAAGAAAAACATTGGTGTTCAAGCAGTGCCTATATTAAGTAACTCTCAATACAGATAGACAACTTAGAGTGTGTCTGAAAATACATACTTTTGTATATGACAATATGCCCGTATAATTTTACCAAATTTGGCACAAGAGCCGGAATGTTGGTAATTGTTTTGTGATTTTTGTGAAGTGTTACAGACAATGAGTCACAAAGTGGCATACTTAATATTTCTTAAAGTCTTTCATTCACAAGCTCTTCGTAGGAATGCTCCAATTAAGGAAAATGTTCATATTTGGAAAGATGAGATTGAAATATCAAATCAGTATTTCTATATTTTTCTTTGATTCATTTTATATGTTTGAAAGAAAAATGTTTGCAGTATTTCTGGATGAACAATTACTATGCCACCAATTTCTCTCTTTCAATTATTTGAAAGATGAGATTAAATGTTTGGTTTCCAAGTATGTTAACATTCAGGAAATCAAATAGGTATTTTTCTATAGTTCATGTTTAATTCGTTTTTTATATTTGAAACCAAAGGGTTTGTAATATTTCTGGCTGGGGAATTACTAGTAAACTAGCTAGTAAAGTACACTCCATAGGATGACCTTGCACTCGCAACGATCTATTTAATACACTGTCTTGGAATGTTGTACATACATTCACACGACCCAAAGCGCTAGATACCCTAGTAATAAGAATATTCCTACAAAGATATCTTGTGAATAAAACACAATACAAAAAATCAATTTTGAGATTTATTTTTCCGTAACATATGAAGTGTTGTGTGGGTGAGTAAGCTGCATCAGGCACACACCTAGTGCTTTCTTATGCATGGGGTGGGACCTTCCTACCTTACTGTACATTCTATTATATGAGGCCTGCCAATAGGGGATGTGCCACTGCGCTTGTCTGTTGCAGTGCATCCTGGGATGGATTCTGAAGAAATCTGACATACACATTTTTTGGCAACATTTTTCTGGAAAGTTGCAAGATTGTTAAATAGGAAAGTAATTTGCTCTACAAAAATGCTAATTTCTATTCCCTACCTAAGACCGGAAAAATAAACAAAATATATTTTAATAAATTTTATTGACAAAGTTTCACAAAGTGATAGTTCTCATTCAATAACTTAGCAACGAACATATGTGTTATAGACAAATGTGTCACAAGTCGCAAAATAGATATTTTTCAAAGTGATTTCCCCACAAGATCTTTTTGAGGGAATGATCTCATCTTTTGGATATGTACTGTTGAAACATGAATGCATGTCATTAAAAAGGTATGAGCAGTGGCACATACAATTGCCTTATTGCAGCCCCCCACGCCGGCTCACAGCGACATATGTACGACATACAGACGCAGATAAGGCAATACAAGGCGCAAGTGTTGTCCATTTCTCCCGGAATAGACCTGATTATATATTTATATGCTCATTCATACTTAATGTCGACTATCAAGCGAATGGTCAGTGGCCTGGAGGAGGGAGTAAAGGACTAAGAATGTTTCTTGCTTCAAGGGTTACTAGAATTACTATAATAGATATGGGTCACAACGTCATCAAATGTACAATTCACCTTCCCTAATCCACTCAAATATACCCAATGTAAGACAAAAGTAATGTTCACAATACAGTTGAGCATAACATGTTTTATTTGTACCCATAAAATATCTGAAATATCAACAGAAAATAAGCTAAGATTCTGGGTCCAGAGACATGTATAGATAATATAATAAAATGATATGATATGATATATTATATAGAGTTGGTTGAAGGAGCGTGAATATTGCAAGAGTTTCATAGCAACAAGTGCAATATTCTAAACGACTTAAACTAATGTGTCGGCCATCATGACAATTGAGCCATAAATTTGAATTTCAGTGGTAATCGTAGTAAAAATATCTAGATTTAAATGACAATCCCACATACCTCACTAGTGCAATACGCACTATGCATAACTCACTCTAGATATATTGTTTTGAGAGTAATGTGTGTATAATAAGATATTATATGAGATATATATATAGAATCAAGCACCTCCCCAATCTTATACCTCCATAAACAGAGACAGTCTCGTGGAGACAAGATAAAAGCCCATTACACCCCGCGGAAGAAGACCTGATGAAAACAGTGTAGTGATACCCGGATCAGAGACAGGTCATGTGATGACCACGTGATGCTGGCCGAACAGTGTCGTATGAATAATTGAGTAAAGCGGCGGCCATATTAGAGGGACAGGGAGTGGGAGGCTCAGGGCTAAATCACTATTAAATATGAAGCTTTCCCATCCAATCCTATCGATGTCGCATTAGGGTCTGGATGGTGTACTATGGAAATGGACTATGGGGGGGGGGGGGAGGGAGTGGAATGCAAAATGTACTTACATGATGAAGAAACATGGATTATTTCTGATTAAAGCTGCCCTCTATATTATTACAAAGAGAATCCTACCAAATGTACTCAATAACAACTTAAAGGACTGAATTTATCAGTATTATGCCGTTGTTCTATGTAAATACAAGAGTTACTCATATTATGACTTATAGGACTGTAATAATCAATATTCTGCTGCTGTTATATGTTTATATACAAGTATTTAAAGTTAGATTGGTCAAATCAGAACGGCTGCTGGTGAGAGATAATGAGTGAAACCACCACAGGAAGGGCCACCAAATATAAAATGTTTACATTTATTTAGCCTCGTAGCAAAAAGAACTGGACAAAGTTTTCCAAAATGTTGGTCAAATGACTTTAAGATGTGTTGGACATGTGTTTAGACTTTATATCTGCACTCTCAGCTAACATCGGTCAAGAGCTGAACATTTTCTACTTTTTGTTCCATTCCATCTAAAAGTCATTTGGCCAAGGTTTTGGAGAATGTGAATGTAAAATGTTGATGTCAAGATAGTGTCTTAATTATATCCTTGCATTTCTATGGTCACCCTATGGAGTATATTTAGTTACTTACCTGGTAATTTCTCACCCAGAAATATTGCAAACTATTTTTTCCAAACATAAACATATCAAACTTAATAGATGTCGTTCATGTTTACCATAATTAAAATTTGCTAGATCTCATGGTTTTAGATATGATGATATCTCAAAATTCATCTTTTGCGACTTGTGACTCATTTTACTATTAAGTACATCACATATATGTGGCTTAAAACATTTTGTCACCTTTCTGGGAAATATATTACAAAACGACTTACACAAAGCATATGGCATAATATAAACATTAGGCTGAACACTTAGGATTATACTTTATATCTTTCATGTAATTTGTTTTATAAGCGTGAGGCTGGACATATGTGATATAACTTCCCAGAATTTGGCAAAGAGACTGACAGTGAATTTTGATTAAAAAAACTGCTGGGGGGATATACTGTATACATCTGTGATTAAGTAAAAGCATATAATTACCTAGAAATCTGGCATTACAGACCTTTCTTAAAACTTAGGAAGTAAGGCATATTCCCTTGGTTGTTGGGGAATATCCTGCAAAAGGCTAAAACATAATATGATTTAACTTATTAATCGACACTGAACATTGCATCAGTTCAAAAGTTTGTTGTTCATCGGCAGATATCTGAGCCTGTATTTGAACAGTTTGTGTGTTTGATTTTAAAATTTAAATCCTAAGATGATGTTGAAGAATTCAGGATCATTCTCCGATAAATATTTAGGATCAGCAGTTGAGCGAGAAAATGAATCAACGCAACATTTCTGAATAAGACTCCCAATAAACATTCAACCACCAATGTATAGGTCTGAATTTTACAATGTATCATATTCAGGAAAAAAGATTGTTTGTTTGTTTGTGTTTTTTTTGACAAGTTTTCAATATACATTGATCTTAGATTCTGATGAGATAGGAGAAATAACGGTTAGATTTACAACAACAATCATATATATACAATATAGGAAATGTATCAAGCTCTTTTACTGATAAAAACCCAATTTGAACTCACCATATTCTGGGCGGGTTTGTATGATTTTAAATCACTCACCTGCAAAAGAAAAAATACAATTAATAAAACATATCCACAGGAACAGATGGTAGTATACTATAAAGTAAAATATCATACACCAAACGGTGGCAGTATACCTCCCAAGAAAGTAATGTACCACTCCATAGTATAGGAAGAGGAGAAGCAACCTCAGCTTATCCAGATATAGCCTGGAAAAGGAAAGCAAACCATTAATTATGTGTTTGAATAATGGTATCCTTTTACTGCATATCTGTATCCCCCATACATTTTAATTATGATAAGAAAAACTCATAACCAACAAATCCATTGCCATGAAATATCAGAGAACATTTGTACATTATATAACCTATATTCAAGTTTAGTTAGGGTAAAGTGACAATTTATATTACCCTGACTGTTCATTACAGTTGATTTGATTTTATTTTATTCACTGTATTCAATAATGCTGTTTTACTATGTCCAAGTAGTTTAAATATTGTGTGTAGACATTTTGTGTAGCAACACAGATATTTACTGTAGACATTTTCGCGTCGCAACTAACAACTTTCTGGTCTTTACATACATTATCTAAAAATTATACACCCCTGTAGTCAAGGACCATGCAGGAAGACCAGGAATTCGTTTCTGATACATGGCTCCTATTTGTACAACATTTAGGTACAAATAAAGAATAGTTTGAATTGAATTGAATTGATAGATTATCATACAAAGCAGTAGTTTGTTATCTCTCATAGTTAGCACAAGTAATATACCACATTAAGAACTCCATGTTCCTATATAGCGGACAGCTATATATGTCCACTACAATCAAATCACATTCAAATTATTACTGTACCATACCTCATATTGACAATATCCCTAAGAAATTTCATGTACGGTATTACATATTTCGTATAAAGTAAACATCCATAGTGTAGGATTTTGTCTCTCACAAATCTTGCAAAGCTTTACTATCAAAGATTATGTTTCACACATATATATATACAAGTAGAAATCCACTATTTGTCATACCTTAAGTGCATCAATTATCTATTATCTATATCTATTACAATTTTACGTTGTTTCTTTTCTGTATCTGTCTGTGTCTTTCCCCTTCTACACCCCTAGCCCACTTCCTCCCTCTCCTCCCTCTCCTCCCTCTCCTCCCTCCCCCTCCCCCGTCCTACATCTCTTTCCACACGCCCTCTTCTTAGCCAACTCAACGCATGCGTAGAAGCTTGAGATGACAGGGCAGAGAGCACCTGGTGTTAGATTTTGGAACTACGCCAATCAGGCGAGCGCCGCCATGTGTCAGAAACAGGAAGCCTGAGGGAATACTTCCGGTGTATTTCTCGCCTAAAAAGCTGTCATGTTAACTGTCAAACAGCTAAAAAGAGCGCTATCCCTGGATCTGAGAAACACGGTAGTTCTTACCCTCAAGTCCGTCGCCAATCTAACACAGGGGAAAGACCCAGACATGGAATCCCGTTTGCTTTTGTGCATGCTACTTTACTTCCGCTATTTTATGAGATGAAAAGTGAAAGGCGATAATATTGGTCTAGATATTTTGTTATCAGTTTTGTTATTGTATATCCATAGACTAGCTGGAAGGTTCGGATGGGAAAAGAATTGGTAAAGTATCAAAGTTTTCCTTTCTTCCCAAGTATGTTGAAAATGGAAAAAGAAAGTGGTATTTTGAGAAGAAAGTGATTGTGGGATGTGATAGAATGGGTATTTGATAACAAAAATAAGGAGGTATGTATTTCCTGTAAGTTTATCGTGTCCTCTTTAAGGTAAGATATGAACAATAAGGGCATGAACAGATGACAGAAATTTGTGCAACATGGAAATGCACAATGCCATTTTCATTTGTACATTACCAGAAAATCTTTGGTATGTCTTGCGTTTATATGCAATGCTAATAACGAATACAAATATGGAATGTACTTATTGGGATATCAAAGAATAATAAATACTGGTCCAATAACGAGGAAATAGGAAATCTGTTGGTATCCTTTGATCTCATTACCTAGACACAGCAGTGGCCGGATAACCATGGTTATTTCCCAGTGAATAATCTCCCGGGAGCCCATATCTCAATGACTATAACTGCATAATGTGCCCTGGCTTCCTGGAAGACCTGCATGTCACTTGACTTGCAGATGGTATGTTCTTTTCTGATTGTAATGTATTGTCTGTTCAGAATAAAAATCCTATATACATATTTTCATTTGATTTTAAAACGTTTTTACTTCATATTAAAAAGTAATTAACACCATATGTTCATCCGTATCCTGGTTTATAATATTTACCATTGTTAATATTCCAATAGGGGATTTGGACGTCCGCCATCTTGAATCTCGATTTGCATGGAATTACTGGGGTTATATGTCAATGTTAAAACTATAGAAAACATGTCATGTTAATTCAGCATGGGATATTTTTCAATGATCTCAAGTGAATATTCACATGGTTTAGATGAGTCCATGAAACAATACTTCATCTTTCCCATCATGCATTTGGTTTTTATAGACCATTTACACAAGCTATGATATTGGTGAATAGATTCTTGCATTTTTCGATTAAAATGTTTGATTAAAATATTTGTAAGTCAGATTCGAACTAAATTCATCCTAGCATGAACTGTAATAGACATGCGCAGTGAGACAAGCAAATCCCTTATTAGTATTGGTTTTAGCATTATCTAAACCATCATTATCTAAACCATCATCATTATCTGACACGCCCATTTCAATACCTTTGTCATTTCTTTACGATATAATCTGTATAAACATAATACAAAAATGAAAAGAAGAAATCTCTCAGATGCAGGGTTGCTGGACATTGTGGTAGGACGTTGTGTATGAGTCTAATGTGCTTATTGGTATGTTGTCCCTGCATGGTGCCACGAGACATTAGGCTTACCTATTGATTATGGTAAAGATACAGTGACAACGTCAGCCTGCATTCTATATGGTCCACTCTACTAGCTGACTAATGTGCCCTGGCTACTTTCTGACCTCAATGGGTGAAACCGCTTCAACATGTACAATTTGTCTTGCCAAATTACCCAAATTTAAAGGAAAATGTGGTTCAAAATACAGTTTGATATTTCCCAATATATCCTTTTAATCAACCCAGTACCAAATGTACTCCGATTTAACAGATTTAACAGATCGTGTTGGTAAAGTTGAACTGTATTTGAGCATAGTTATTCAAACTTAACTAACTATGAGTTATTAGAGAGGATTGGTGAACTGTACAACATATATGCTGTGTTTCTAATTGATTGATAGTCTAGATCTATCACACTTTGTAAATCAAACCTACCAAATGTGTTTAGTTATACATATTTCGAATTCTTTATTATTTTGGTAATTTCTTTTAGAATATTACCAGGAAATGTGAAAAATGTAAAACATGGCACTAAAAAATCACTATTTCTAATAGTATACGAAAACTGTCTAAAATTGTGATAAATGTCTGAATAATCTATCATTCTGATCGATATCATCAAGAATTATTAACTGAAATTGTGTCTGAATAATGGCGAATAATGGCACAAAAATATGACCATTTTGTGATAGATTGTTCATATTCTCCCAGCCAAAGCACATATTGACTGAGTACTGGAAGGAAACCATTGTAGACACATCATGCAATGCCAGTCCCTCCCAGTCTGACCTCCAATTCCTCAAGTATCAGTTTTTCCTCTACGAACGCCAGCAACAGTCAGATTTACTCTACGAACAATGCCATATGCTGGGATCAATGGAAACTCCAGGGACCCAGGGCTCATTCTCTCCTTTCTCTCTGGCCTTGGCTGGAGATGGAGGTCTATTGTGGACATAAAAAGTCCCCAAAATCTATAGAATGGTCTGTCTAGGATGTCTGCAATCGTATTAGCTGCAGAAGTGCCCTCTATTTGCCGAAACTCTTATTGTAAGATTATATTCTTGTTGCAAAATTGGCAATTGAGAGAATCGGTTTCTTTCGTTTTTGTGCAGGACCAAGAAGTGTAATGTGATCCAGGGAAATGCGTCAGAAGTCGCAAAACTGATATTTTCCGAAGTGATTTATTCACAAGATCCCTTTGTAGGAATCTTTTTTGGAGTTTAACGCTTTGAGTCAGATAAATACATGTACCAAATGTCAAGAGAGTGTATTAAATATATTCCTGCGTTTCAAAGGTCATCCTATGGAGTACTTTTAATTACTTTACTGGTAATTGTCCACCCAGTAATATTGCAAACTCTTATTCAAACATAAATGTATCAAACATAAAATATAGACACACTTTTTAGATGTCCTTAATGTGTGCCATCATTAGAATCGGCTTATCTCAGCTCTTCAAATATGATGATGTCTTGTAATCCGTTTTTAGTGACTTGTGATTCCTTTCCCTGTAACACATTACAAATGTATCACTTTGATAACATTGCTGCTCCCATCCATTCTAATAACCCACCTAGCCGCCTACCACCTTATCATGCTAATGTGAAACAGGTGAGGGCCTGGGTTAAAGCTGCATTCTCAGCTATTGCGACAAAACACATCTTATCAAATCCCCCCCCCCCATTTTGATGACTTATAGGACTGGTTTATGAATATTCGGTTGCTGTTATATGTTAATAATTATATGAATTTCAGGGTAAATCAGCCAGGAGAAAATGGCCATCGGTGAGCGATAATAAGTGAAGTGATCATTGGAAATGATTGGGGTAGGTCCTCCATATACAAATAAGCTGCTAGTAGCAGCAAATCGAACCAAATTTACTCATATCACGACTTACAAGACTGGATGTATCAATATGCTGCTACAAGAATTTGAAGTCTAATCACCGAGAGAAAACTGCCGCTGGTGAGCGACAATAAATCAAGTCATCACATGAAAGGATTCGGGTGGGTCATCCAAATACAAATGGGGACGTTTTAGAAGATTTATATAAGAAAACAACTGGACATAATCTTCCAAAATCTTGGTCAAATTACTTTTAGATGGGCTGGAATCGAGCAAGACGTAGAAAATGTTCAGTTCTTTTAGCGACGCTGAGAGTGCAGCTTTAAATAAAGATTACTTTGTGATACTGAAGGTAGACTAAGGACTTACTTTCCTATAGTACCACGATTATCATAGAGACACTGGATCATATTTGTTAATATTCTTCTTACCATTCCCGCTCCCTTTTTAGCCTGCCCTCCATTCTTGTCCTTTGATTCATCTTTGACTTGCTCTTCCCACCAATTACTTCTGATGTCCAAAGCAGAAGCTATCAAAGAGCAATGAATCTCAATAATATTGACCAGACCACCCTTTATTGAGATTGACCTTCACATGTGTACAGTATCATGCCTCCCTCCTGTACAGTGTCATATTCATCTATGTTATGCCATTCCCTTTTATGGTGGCTATTCAATATGTGAACAATTCAGGTACAGATCAATATGATTTCCATCGAGTTTTTTACATAGAAATTAGAGATAATCGGGGATTTTCATGTCTCAATGCACATGTCTATTACAGTGCATCTTCGGATGGATTCTGTTGAAATCTAATAGACAAAATACTTAGCAACATTTTTAGCGACAATTGCAAGAATACCAATAGCGTAGCTTGTGTAAATGATCTATGAAAACCAAATGCATGATGGGAAAGATGGAGGTTTGCATATAAAGAAACATGAAAAAAACATGGATATTGACATTAGAGCACACATACATATCCCATGATGAATATTACATGTTTTCTATAGATTTGACACTGTACCATTAGTCCCATAATTCCATGCGAACCAAGATTCAAGATGTCTGACATGCAATTGCAAATCCCCTATTATATCATTTGTCACTTGTTTACTACAATGTGCCATAATACAATTAGATCTCACATTAAAATGATATCATCAAAATGATATCATGGACTTATCAATTTCATTTTTATTCAGTCTCAGCAATTCGCCTTAACTCCACCCTGTATTCTTCTGAAATTGTCTTTGTCTTCCTAGCCTTAATATCTGCTACATTCATTAGAACATATTCATAACTCTATTTGTAGTGACATTGGGAAGAGGGAAAGGTATAATAAAGATGAGAATAGAATGTTTAAACCTTAATAATAAAATAATGAAATCTTAATAATAAATTAATGAAATAAAAAAGGAAACATGTTGTCCACCACTATCCGTACATTTTCCTGACTATATATCCTCAACAGCCCTAAATGTCCATATGATATGACTGCCTACTTCTAACTATAAACTTTCTGTCAGCTATTAAACGGCCATTACTCTTTGAGCCAATGGTGACATAGACCATTTTGCTACACCAGCTTGCCTCGCCGGACACAGTCCAGGTTCCCCGAGCCATGGAGAGGGGGCGCTACAAACACGTTATCCAATCAATTATCAGTGACCAACATGGACCGATGGGCCGGTCATTGACACATGGTGAATGGCCGAACAAATATGTTTAATGTGTCACAGAAAAATGACTTGTAAATAGAAAAAGAAATGGATTTTGAGACACCATCATATTTGTAAAAGATAACATTAAGGGGGTTCCAATGATGTTGATATTTAGGGAATCGAAAAAGTATTTCTATATTTTATGGGTTTTTTTATGTTTGTCAAAACAGTTTGCCACATAACTGGTTGCACTGTTACGTAGTTTGATATACTCTCTAGGATAACCTTAGAAAGACATGAATATATATTTAATACATTGTCTCGATTTTAGTACATGAGTTTATATGAACTAAAAGACTAGATAACTAAAGAAACGACTAATTTTGCTGTAACACATCACATTTGGTAATTGAGGTGATTCCATGGACTTGTATGAAAATATGGGTTAACATTTTAGAACAAATATAGTTAAAATAAAGAGATTGAAACAAGGTGCTAGCGATCGATTAATTACTGAATAGGACTTAATACACAACCAATTAATAGTTGTAGTTCCATTTTCTATTGATTTCTGTTTCACTTCCCTAGACATACATTACATATTGGATGGACATTTATAGTTTTCTTCTGCGCGTTGGCAGCTCGTTTATATTAAATCGAATATCAACAGCATAAGGTTGGTATAGTGCTATTCTATGGTGTTAATTCGTGCGACATCTAAAAGTTTTGAGACTTTCACCCAGCCAAACTATGTGTGAATGGAGGTGCAACTTAAACCACTCATTTCAAAAAGAAATAAGTTGCGACTAAGAAAATGAAACAAAGCAATGAGGAAGAGGAATAAAGTATGTCAACAAGAAAACCTTTATGAAACAAAACCCAATAAAAAATGTTACTTATATTTTTAATAACCTCTCCAATATCTGATGTGTGAAAGGTCGAAGAAAATGGACTTCTGAAAGATGATTTTAAGTGGAAGCGGTACTCCATAGGATCACCTTAGAAACGCTGACATACATCTAGTACACTGTCCTGGACGTGGTACATATATTCATATGACTGAATGCGCTAGTAGATAGTCGGGAAATGAGAACATTCATATCAAGTGAATGTGAATAAAAAACCTTGTGAAATAAACCAATTTGCCGACTTATGACTGATCTTTCTGTAACACATCACATATCTTTGACTAGGGCACAACATATGTCGGACCCACTTATAAACCCACAGTAAAATCAACATCTTTCGATCAGAAGCAGAATTTTGTTTCAGAAGGTGGTGACACACATTGGAAGCAAGAGTATGATATAAAATAATGATAAGGAGAAATAAAATATGCCCCAAAGAAAACATTGATCGAAAGCCAAGTCAGAATATGTTCATATTTCTCCCAGCTTCTTTAAGCTGCACTCTCAGTTAACTAATTGTTTTCTACTTTTTGTTCCATTATTTTCCAACCCACAACAGTTGAGTCATTTGACCAAAACATTGGAGGAGTTTGGATGTTTCCTGGTGCTACAGGGCTTCTAAAGAGTCCTCATGTGTATTTGGAGGAACCGCCAAAATCCTTCCCAATGATCACTTCACTTAATTACTATTGCTCACCGGCGACCATTTTCTCTCGGCGGATTTACCTTCACATTCATCTAAAAACATGTAACAGCAGCAGAATATTGATAAATACAGTCCTATAAATCATAATATGAGTAACACTTGTATAAAGCTGGAACAGCAGCAGAATATTGATAAATCCAGTCCTATAAGTCATAATATGTCGTCAGATGTCTTTGGTCGTAATAGCTGAGAATACAGCTTTAAGTAATGATAGTTGAAGTGGTTTTTTTTCTAAGACAAAACAAAAGGAAGAGTTGCACCCCCCCCTTAACACCCGCACCCCCCACTGAAGCGAGCAGCACCATTAGCGACTGTTCCTACAGGGAGCTGGCTCCTGGCGAAGGTTCCATTTCACCCAGTGTCACCCTGATGATGATTTACACCCGAGTTTAACAGAGACCGGCCCGGCGGCCTAACACCTCCCTCTCCTCCTGCCTATACCATCTATGTATATATGGCCAGGTGTCTGTTGCATAAGGACTCCTTCCTTAAAATATCCCTTGTTAATCTATATCATTTCCTTCTTTCCTTGGATGTAGGTCTCTACCATAGGAATAACAAATAACATGGGTTTATGGCAAAGTCCGTCCCTAAAAGTTTCTTAACAGTATAGCAGGGAAAAGTAGCTAAGGAACGAACATATTAAGTAAGGATTTGTTATGCAACTGGTCCCTGTTGTCACTGTTAGCCTGGGTTAGTCGGTCTTACTTACCAACACAAACTTGACGAAATATTTAGATTAATGGATCATTAATGGATCATTAATGGATCATTAATGGATCTTAGTCAATGAGACTCATTGTAAACTTTTCGTGGTAAAAAGAAAGAGCTACAGCTTAGAATTGATTGTCCAATGCTAAGTATTCGTATCTTAAAAACTGGAATAAAAAAATCAATATATAATATATATGTTTATGCAGGTTTTGGACTGGTCAATGGTCAAGACTGGCCAGACCGGCTGTCGCCACCATCCCCTACTCTCCCATCCCTAGACATACATGTAGCCTATAAATAACCTGTAGCCTATAAACATGGTCAGCCCTCTATACTATAAGCAAAAAACACGCCGTGCCTGGCGGTGTTTTGGGCACTCATATATGAAGGTAGCCATTTGATATGTCTGTGTTTTCCGAAGAGTGACTTCTTTAAAAGATGTGCGTAATTTCAAAGAAGTGGCTTTCTCCGAACAAGTGGCATTTTCTCAAGATATGGCTTCTTCTACTGATCTGGCTTCTCCTAAAAATGTGGCTTCCCCAAAGATGTGACTTCTTTTAAACATATGATTCTTTCCAAAGATGTGGCTACAGAATGCTTGCCCTACTATATCAACTTAATTCAACCATATCCTAGTAGGCCCCACTGTCTGTTAGTTTGTTTGTTTGTTTGTATACGTATAATGTGAGGAATTTTTTCACTTAGTTTGTCCAAGTTAAGGGACCAAAAACAATTTTGAATTGTATAATGTATAACTTAGAAATCCTAGTTTCTTTTTTCTCTCCGGCTCAGGGCCCAGTGGTATACCACCTTAGGGTGAATTGGGGAGCCATGATTTAAATAACAACAACCTTACACTGATGTAACTGCTCGTTAACCTGAATAAAAATGATTCAAAAAAAAAATCCTGTTGCTCACATATGTGATGTGTTAGGGGATAATGAGTAACAAGTTGCAGAAAATGGATTTTAAGATATCATCATATTCGAAATGATGAGATCAAGCCGATTCCAATGATAGTAAACACAAGGACATTTAATAAGAAGTTATATATTTTAAGTTTGATACTTTTAGTTTTGAAAAAAAGTTTGCAAAGTTTCTGGATGGTCAATTACTCGGAAAGAAGCTAAATATTCTCCATAGGATAATTTTAGTAATGCATGAATATATTTAATATATTGTCTTGAAATTTGGTATATGTATTTACATGTCTCCCAGCGCTAAAACCCCTAAAAATGAGACCATTCTCACGAAGAGATCCTGCAATTAAATTACTTTGAAAAATATCAATTTTGCGACTTGTGACTCATTTTCCTGAAACACATCACATATCATTGTCTAAGTATTTATTGTACTTTGATGCGCTTTTAGGGGCTTCTTTAACAAGAAGCCACATATCATTCTGGTCTCTCCACTAAAAGAACTTATTCAAACCCTACCCCACACAAAATATTATTCTAACCCTACCCGAGACAAAATATTGTTTCCCAGCCTACCCTACAGTCTATCCTCCCCCACACACCCCCATTCATCGCCTCACAACATGCCATCTTTTTTTCCAATTCTCGCACACGTCTCGTCTGGGCCGGAGATAACATGAGAGCTGGGCGTGTGGCCTTGACCCCTGGCAGTGTGTCACATGATGTCACATGATGTCACATGGGAGGTGTACAAGAGGTGGACCCGGCGTCCTGTCATGTTTCCTATAGGGGTAAGGTGGGGGCAGTATGTGTGCTGCCCCAAGCGGCCCCGAGTGGCACTGACCTGAGTACCTGTTAGTGATAGATAGACGGGGGACATGGACCAATGTGATAGCCTATGGATCGCAGAACCGCACGGTGTCATTTTGTTTAAAATGTTAATGTTATGGTAGAAGTTTCTTAGATGTGTACACTCTCCCACGCGCCGTACCCGGGCGATACGGAGCAGCGAGCTTTTTCGTCTTTAGTGTGACGATTTTTGTCTACCGAGCACCACAAACGCTACTGGTGAACTGTGGTGACGAAATTGCGTGAACTTCTGATACGAAAAACGGTCATTTGAATCATGAAGACGAAATATGATATGCTCCGTATTCGCGCTCCGTTTTTTGTATTGAGTTTTGAGAACTACATAGGTGCAGAAATGTCTAAAGAATTTTTTAGAAAAAATAAAATTCATTGAATCTCTACAATCGTTGGTGTACATATAGCAGGGTATATGAGCATAATGCATGTTTGGGAAGTTTGGGAAGGCTGGGACTAATATTTCGATTCCTACACATATGTTTCAGATACCTATATTTTCCCTATCATTTTGCCTTATTTCGGCCTCATTAAGCAAATACATGTTTTCTTCAAAAGTCAATGGTAGGCCTATGGGTGTGATCTAAATTGCGCATATAATGCGCATTCAAAATCACGCCTAAATACTCATTATAAAGCAGCCACAACAAGACATACCTGGCAGTGCTCACTCACCTAGCATTCACACTTACTGTCGCGCACCTGACACGCCATTCTCTGACACTCATACTGACTCTCTAATAGCAAGTCAAATTAAGATTAAGAAACCCCTACACACAAAGCTAAATGATGTACACCTATTTATATGACTATGAGGAATAAATCCTCCAGAAATAGGAACATTCCAATAAAGAAATCCTGTGAATAAATTACTTTGAAAAATATTGATATATAATAATGATATAAAATGCATTTTATATCGGTTCAAACGACTTGATGCGGCCGACGGAAATAATTATTTACGACAAGTAATAGCCTGATTATAAATCTGAAAACATGGCTGTCTTCCTGACATTCATGGGGTTTGGGGATAATTTTTATATTCAGATCGGACGCATTTTGAGGGAGTTATGAGCTATCTAAAGCAGAAAGAAATATTGTTGAGTTTTTTTTCTATTCTGGCACATTTTCCTGTAACTCATCACACGTATACCTGGATATATTCAATATATATTCATGAAAAAAAACATTCCCTGCATTACCTCTCCTTTCCCGCCCATCTCTTTCTTACTTTCTTTCAATTGCAATCCTCCTGTCTGCCTCTCCCCTCCTTCTCTTTCTGTCCTTGTCTCTGTTTCTCTCTCCCTCTCTCTCACACACACTATTATCATCCAGACTGATTCCTTGAGGTCTTACTCACAGCTGGTTCTGTGATGTAGTGGTTATGATGCTCGCTTGTGAACCCCAAGGTTCTTAGATCGAACCCAAGCATGGGTAAGTTTTTTTTCTCTGTTTGGTTCTACTCTAGTAGCCGTCATAGACCAATGGTCATGCCAGCTTGTCTGGCACTGGCCGGCCGGCCGGCCGTAGGGGTCTAAGGGATTAGGAGACTAATCCTTTAGCTTTCCCAAGTACGAAAAAGGGTACGAAAAATGCTGTGACGAAAAAAATCGTATCAAAAGTGGGGACAAGAAATTCGTATCCAATTTCGTATTGCGCGGATACGGCGGGCGGGAGAGTGTAGTAGTTAGCAATTTATTGCAATGTTGCAAACTTGTTTTTTCAAAAATACAATTATCCAACTTAAAATATACAAACATTTATTAGATGTCCTACTGTTTACTATCATTGGAATCGTATCAATTTATTGCGACTTGTAACTGTATTTTTCAGTTTCCTGTATTTTTCATATTTGTTGGCTCGCTGAAACCCTTTGCTTTAGTGGTTTCAGCTATTATCCATCGCTGGCGCCCGTTTTCTTGTGGGCATTATGACCTCAAGTTCCAGGATAATTTATAATTAGATGCCCCTCGTCTAAAACGGATAGTACTTCTCAGCATGTAGTTTATAGACAATTCCTCCCCTCCCTTCCCCTTCATCCCCCTCAGTGGCATTGCATCAGCCCAGTAAATCCCAGCTGCCGTAAGTGGGTCGAAGCAGTGCAATCTTCCGAATGGAATAGCATTGAAATACATGTATTAAAATAAAGGATTAATGACCAATATTGAGGGTCTGGGCACTGGGCACTGGGCTCTTGGCTTGATTTTTTTCACGGATTTCCCCGAAACACAGACTATGAAACTTTTGTCGAATTTCTGGCATTTTTTAGATGGATGGTTTGGTTAAATAGACAGGTGCAGAAAACTACAAGTCACACATTAGCACGGCTGATTAGTACTTAATTAATTGTGGAAACTTAAATATATCTAGCATGGTTTTTGTAAATGTCATTTATAATTGCTTTTCCGAGGGAATGTAGCTTCAAAATTACTTCCTTGAAAAAATATTTTGGGGAAATCAATACCCAGGTAACATCACTTGAAATCTATGTAAGCCATTTTGAAAGGTAGAGCCCTGTACATGCAGCCAATAAAAAGCCTTTTATAACTATGTGCAGATTCTTGAATGTTGTAAATTCACAATTAATATAGTGTGGATAGCAGCAGAATATCAATAACAGTATTATGACAGACAATGTGTCAATTTGCAAATAATTCTTTTTGTCATAATAGCTAGGAATGCGGCTTTAAGCACCCGATATCACTGAATACATAATTCAGTGAGTCAGTCATGTCTATGACTGTTTAAACATACATGTTTCCATTACGGTCATGTAAGTGGTAATTAGAACATGCAAGACAGCATGTAAAAGGGTAACCTAACCATGAGGTCATGTGGGAGGTCACATGGGTAAAGTGTTAAAGACAATGATGAGCGTTACTCTTGGGTGCTGGAAAAGTAAGGTCACGAGTAATTGGGTTGAGGAGTTCGCAAAAGGAAACACGATGGAAAGGTGTCTTATGGAAGTTATTTTTGATTTGATATAGATAGAAGAATGAGTTACAAGTCACATTGTCAGACCATTTTCCACAAGATTTCTTTGTAGGAATCTTTTCAATTTTAATATGTTTAGCGCGTCAGGCCCTGTGAATACATATCCCAAAAGTCAGGACTGTGTATTGAATATAATTATTCCTTTCTAATAGTTATGCCTCTTTATGGCGTATATTTAGGAATTTACTAGTGATTGTCCACACAGAAATTCCAATCATGAAAAGGATTGAAGTAATTATCAGAATTTTTATGGTTGGAATCTGCTTGATCTCATCTTTGTATGATTGCATCTCAAAATCCATTTTTCTCGTCTTATGACTCATTTCCTGTGAGACATCATATTTGTCCAACACCCAGTATCACCATTTACGTTATGAAAAGAAATTGAAGAAGTGCAAGATGAAGAGCAATTTGGAGAGCTAAAAACAACTTTCATGCGTCAATGACTTATGACTCATTTGTATGTAATACATCACATGATGACATTCTGGCTTTTATTTGTGATCGCTGACAGCCTGAGACTTTGGTTGGCAGGAGACATTCAGCGTTTAACCATGAGAACACCTGATACCAGACCTGGGACAATGTCATTATTGCACTAATAAGTGAAGCGATGCTTGAACTGTCGAAGTAGGAACAACCAATCATAATGTGTTAAAGACACTAATAGTCCCTGGGGACATTAAGACATTTAAGTTACACCTCACCTTAAATTACAAACCTCTGTCATGCCATTGGGTATAGGAATTCATCAATATGCTGATGTTAAATGTTTATATAAGAATTTGAAGCCTAATCCCCAATACAAGCGACATTATTAAGAATTAAGAATAAAGAATTAAGAAATGCACTTGGATTACTGGTTTCCTTACTGCTGTATTTTTCATGCCTTAATTATTACCCTTTTAAGTACCGGAATTACTCTATTCTACCGAAAACCCAAACAAATTATTACTACCTCAAATTGAAGTATATTGCATTTGGTCAGTCAGTCTACTTTTACCTAACTTTCAGCCTACTCGATCGTGTGTGATTATTCATATGTAACTAGTCATCTCCTTCATTTTTTTATGGCATCGAGCCAATCGCTGCTGTCTACTGTAGGTAAATATTTGTTACATATATAAAGCTATCTACCGATATTGTTGTTGACATTATTGTAAATCACTTATCAACGTTATTAGTAAGCTTGTTACTCAGCGGTCGGAAACAATTGTTGTTCTCATCCCCAAATGATGATCCGATTCCTATTTTTGCTTTTTCAATAAATAATGCCATTGCGGCATTCATTGGAAAATCTGGCATGCCAGAAATGGACAACCTGTTGATTTGTATCAATCCGGCAATAAAGAATGTTTGTATTGAATTGAATTGAGACAAATGATACAGATATCCTTATGTGTTAAACATCATTAGAATAAGATTGATCTCATATCCATTTATTGTGACTCATTTTCCTGTAAAACATCACATATTTCTTATAGAGTCAAATCCTATTCACCAAGTCTAACATCTAAAAGGTTGAAGGTAAACTCCCAATTACCAAAACTTGCATTTGTTCAGCATTGCTAGATTGCACCTTTAAGGGCCTAATGGTTCTTGACACATTTAGATTAAAGCTCTCACAGAACTTGACCGCACTCTTCAATTTCTGAGAACTGCATAATTTGAAGTGGTTGTCAATTATCCTGTCGGTTTTTCTACCTGTCAGTTGCAATTATTGAAGTACAATTCTCATGGTTGAGGAGACTTGTTTCTTCCATAGAAACATACTAATACTACTTCAATTTTGTTTTTCATTGGTTTTATAAAGTAACTGCTGTGTCTTCTAATAAATACATGTGTAGCGGGTCCACCCGATAACAGCATGACAACGCTGCCGTACCAATACAGCCAAGCCTCCTATTTCAAATTCTTGTATACATATATAACAGCAGCAGAAGGCTTAAAGGCACAATGTCACAATGAGTCCTTTATTTACGCGTCTGTGCGGAAAGAGTCCTATAAGTTGATTATTATACATGCCTAGTTTTGCATGTAAAACATGCTTAATTAAAAAGATATTAACATAATTTACCATATCTGGTTTTCATACAAGAGGAATATAGCTAGAAACAGTTGAAATGATGGAGGAAGAAAGCCCTCGCACACTGGCAAACTTGCGTCGGCAACCTTGCGTCGGCAATCTTGCGCCACCAAACTTGCGTCGCCATGACAACGCGCCGGTAATGTACTAGTCCAATACCACGTTACAAGTAATGAGCAGCTGTCGGGGCCTCGGTATTGAATGCGTGTATAATAATGATGAATTCAGTCCTACAACTCATAATATAAGTGAATTTGGTAAGATTGTGTTTGCCGTAATAGCTGAGAATGCAGATTTACTTGGATCAAAAAGTAAAATCTGATACATTTTGTTTCATTCTTTCTCACCCATCTGAAAAACTCATCTTATTTTCTTCCATAAATGCATGTCCTAGTAAAGTGGAGGTTTCTTCAAATTACTGTGTACACCAATAGTATTGAAGGGCTTTCTGGAAGACCTGTCAATCGGCAGAAGATGTTTACCTGTTTCCTTTGGAAATAAAAATCTATACATGTATAATAATTGTGATGTGTTCCAGAAAACCCCATTTCTTTTACTAATAATTATGACTCAGTTTTCTTTTATACATCACATTTATGTGCAAACCTGAATGGGGTGAATGAGGTGGATCAACATTATTTTTCCTCTGCCTCTACAGTTCAATAAATGGCCCAGAATTTTGAACTGAAAGCAACTTTTAAATTACCAGAAAGTTTCTTTCTTATCGAATCCAAAACTGAAATTGAATAAAAATATTTTTCTTTTATCTGAGACACACAATACGTGTGTTTGGGTGAAGCGTGAGTCAACAGGACTCAAGTGGTGCCTTCCTCTTTATAAATGTTTTGTTCTCCAGCTTTTCCTTTCTTACAGCTTCACATTTACTGCCTATAGATCGTCATACTGAGGATAGACCCTTAGATTATCAATGGGAGGATATAGATATATATATGTGACAGCAAGGGGAGGCTTAAAGCTACATTCTCTGCTATTACAACAAAATACAATTCTAAATGTCATAACTAAGAAATAAAGAACGTTGCACAAACAAACAAACAAACAAACAAAAATCTTACCAAGTTCACTCATATTATGATTTATAGGAGTGGTTTTATCAATATTCGGCTGATTTTTTAAGTTTATTTCAGGATTTGAGGTATATTCACCAGTAGAAAACTGCCACTGGTGAGCGATAATAACTGAAGTCATTGCATGAAATGATTTGGGTGGGTCCTCCAAATACAAATGAGGAGAGTTTAGAAGACCAGTAGGTAAACAACTGGACACTATCCTCAAAGAATGTGGTCAAATGACCTTTAGATGGGTTGTGAAAGATGGAACATAAAGAAGAAAGTACTATTTAGATTTGGACCGACGTTTGATAACTGTGAGTGTAGCCTTTAGTCATGAATATAATTAATAAAGTCTTATAATTATTGATTTTTGGACAAAATTTGGACAAAATAGGAAACTAGTGGTCAAATGAGTCTTAGATGTGTTTGAAAAGAATAGGATAAAAAGTAGAAAATGTTCAGTTTTTGACCGACGTTAACCGAGAGGGAAGCTTTAAGGCAGAAACAAACCTAAACCTATTCTCTACCTTTGAGGCAGCGTTTCAAAAGTTGATATTTCAGGCCAACATTTAAGGTATTGATCTTTAGCGGGATGGAGGTATGCTATCTGCAGTGTAAAGTAGCTGTCTCCCTGAAAGGACGTCTGAAGGTTAAAGGTGAAGAGTGAAGAAAAGAAATGTTTTGTTTTGCCTTACTGCAACTGCCGCATCTGTCACAGAGAGATAAAGCGCCCAGCTTGTGTTATTTACTGTTTAACTGACAGCTCAAATAGGGACCTGGGAATATGTCCTGGCGTTGGTAAGTGTTTCTGATTAGAGGATTTCAATGGTTGTAGTTTTTGGTTCTATACCTTATTTCATATATTCGACATATATATAGACATGGGCCTTACATATAAATATGATGTCAGAATTTATATTCATCCTGATTGGATGACAAATGGTATGTGTTTCAGGAAAATGAGTCACAAGTAGCAAAATGAGAAATTATCATATTTGAAAAGATGAGATAAAGACGATTCGAATGATAGTAATTATAGGAAATCAATGAGTATTTCTATATTTTAAATTTAATATTTCTTATTTTTTTTTTCTGGGTGGACCATTACTAGTAAAGTCGCTAAATATACCCTATAGGGTCACCTTAGAAATGCATGTACATATATTTGATACACATTCTTCAAATTTGGTAAATACATTCATACGACTCTAAACGGTACACCCAAACGACGAGAACATTCCTGCAATAAAACTGAATAAAACACATTGAAACATAGGTCCTATACCTAGTCGCGCCAATCCCTTCTCGCGACGTCCTCTCCGCGCCCACCTTACCGCTACGCGCTCTATGGGCCTGGGCGGCCTGACCCCACCGCGACCCGGCCTCACTGCCCAGTCAGAACCGTATCATAATGTGTGAGGTTGTACGGCAGAGTGTGTTGGTAGAAAAGTGTTTCTACTTGCATGGTAGTCGTAGACCTACCACACATTGATTATATTCATTGTATGGTGAAGCAAACTATTCTTGGTGTTTGTTATTGTAGTTTAAGCGAAATGAACATGAAATATACATGGCTATTCACGGCTTCCCACAGCAATATAGTGACCGCAGAGCACAATCGAACATGTTCAATTTTGCTGGACGTCAAAGAACTAATCGTATATGAAATCAAGGGAAATCAAGGGAAATTATGTTTTTTAAAGTGATTCATCTACAGGATATCTTTGTGGGAATGGTCTAATTTTCGCAAGGGTTGGCGCTCTGTGTTGTATGAATACATGTCCCAACTTTCAAGACAATGTATCAAATATATACTTGCGTATCCAAGATAATCCTATGGAGTACATTTAATTACTTTACTGGTATTTGCCTATACCCAGAAATATTGCAGACATTTTTTCAAACATAAATATATCATATAGCGGCATCGAAGATTTTAATTGTCTTCCACTCTCTTTAAAACTCGCCTATTGGACGCGCCCTCCTGAGAGAAATAAGCCACTATACTTGAATCAAAAAGAAATTCCAATTATGGGCTGAATTATGAAAGAAAAACCTTAATTTATTTTCATTAGAATAGGACGAGAAAGTGGTACATAATCCAATGGTGGCGAGTGGCTGATGGTGGACCTCCAAAATTAGGGTTTCAGTACACATTTAACTGTTATTTATTAAATATTTAATACATGGTTATGAGATTTGGTACAAGTAGGGTTTTGAGCATGGCAAAAATTATGGCAGTATTATTTTTCATGTATCGTGAATATGTATACCTCATTTGCATATTAATTATATAATTAATGAGATAATCAAAATGTTACGCTAATTGTAGGAGATATATTTGATAGATATTTGTGGTATTTGGTAAAAGGGGTTCTCAGGCATTGCTATATTGAATTCAGTTTGTATTAGTAATGGATCAGGAATAATCATAACTCATTTACATATTAATCAATTGATTTAATTGAATTTAATACAAAAAAAAATATATTTTATTTTGTGTATTTTTGTTTTCAAAAATAATTTAAGAGATTTGCTACATTCTATAAATTTATACATAAACTAGTACATATCTGAACTAATTCTACCAATTAAACCTTATACACAGCCATAGAGGTTTACATGCATGGATGGTGCATGGACCAAACCAAAGCCTTCCATTCATGTATGCACTGCACTGACTTTTCATGAAAACTGCCACCTTAAAATGGTGAAAGTCTGGGTAAAATTTACACTTTACATACAACATCCATATATGGTTGGAATAGGAAATAATAGCTCTACAGCATAGAAACCGTTCTAAATTATTATATGAAGCCATTTTCCATGTGCCGAACTCCAAAGTTTTATGGTGATAATCATGTCCACTTATGTTTGGCCGTTTGAAATTAAACGCAGACCAGGATGTAGCTAACACTGGTGACCAAGTGTCTAGCTATATTCTAAGTTGCTACAACATCCGGAACAACCCAGCAAACTGCTCAGCAAACAGAGCCTTAGCTAGTACAGGGTCTGTGGGTATGGGGTAGCACTTACTCCATGATGCGGAGCACGGCCGACGTTCGAACATAAATAACTACAACTAGATTAAGGAGAAGAGTTATATGTCGGATAGCAAACCATTCGGCATGATATAACGATTCCAATAAATTTTGTTGCATGAAAATCGAAGCATAATTCACTGCTCTGTGAGCATTTTCGTATAAATGGGTGGGCTACTTGCACTGGGTTAGCTTATACAGGGAGAGCGTTCGCCCGTGCGCGACCTTAGCCGTGCGCGTTGCTATGTTGAGTCTCTGGGTGCCTGAGGCACCCTTCGAAATTGGAGTGTTAAATCCCTAAATAATCGAAATATATTATAAATCTGATACATTAATGCTCCCAGGTATTCATTACAAATATACTAATCTAGAACATAGTTGAAATTCAGACAAACATTCCCCAAATTGCTCAGTGATATGTGTCACTTTAAAACTATTCTACATTTGTATGCACCAAAAGGGTCCCCCGACCCCGACCCCCCCCCTAGCGACGCCCCTGTGCTTAAGTTACACAGTGGAAGGTGGAGCCTAATATAATGCTTCATATTTTGTAAATTCTAAATTAGGCTAAAAAAAATATTGATATACTAAGGGTATACATCTGAATATATTTCATATTGTTCTTACAAAGAAATTACAGAGGAAATACAGTTGAACATTTGAGAAAGACAGATTCGTTGATTTTGTATCTAAAAGTAGGAATTAACAGATGCTTGAACGAATTTAAGCTTAAAATCATATCTCACAATGTCAGAATAATATAGTTCTTTTCATACGGTTCTTACAAAGAAATTACAGAGGAAATACATACAGCTTCATGTACCTATATCTTTAATTTCCAAGGTGTGGGCATAATTCAATTCAATTCAAGGATTCTTTTATTGCTGAAGATGTTATACAGTAGGGTTGTCCAACTATCTAAGTAAACCATTGTTTAGTTAGGTCTTCCATTGGGTGCCCGAATTCTTGTTTGATCTTTACTTTTTGTTACAGTTTGACTATTACTACAATGATATGACTACAATATAATAAGAGCGAGTTTACTTTTAGTTATAATGGATTGACTAGGAGTAGCTAGGTGTATAGTGGTATACAATATATGTTCATTCGTGAGGCAGAATTAAGGTACATTGGCATATGCGTATGCAGTGATATGTAGGTATAATGCTAAATTATCTGTTAATTTTTCTGAATGATTTTTTATATTTTGATGGCAGATCACCCCATCGTAAGGCCAAGAAAAAAAATAGGTGTGTTTCCGATTTACCCCCCCCCCTACCTAGAAAAACCTTACCCTACCTAATATTTTTTTTACCATATCAGATTTTTTTTCAACGTATCTTACTTTTTTTTAATTTTTTGACAAAAAAAGCTTATAATAGCAGGAAAACGGGTTTTCCTAACCCGAAACTGTCAAAAAGCACATTTCCCATGTTTAAAACAACTATTGTTATGAAATAGACATTTTTTTCAGTTCCTGGGAGGTGGTTTCCCCCAAAAAAAATATAAAAACAAATTTAAGTTACCATCCCCCCCTTCCTAGTTTTCAGCCAGATAAATCGGAAACACACCTATATTTTTTTTTGCCTAATGAGGGTGGTTAGCAGGGGAAATGCATGGGTGGTAAGTTTGACCAGAGTTATACAGACATGTATGATTATAGAGCTGTTATTTCTACCCGTTTTTGCATCGTTGCTAGAGAGGTATTATAGATACTTGATATCTTACAATACAAGAAAGATTTAATATTAGATTATAATCAGCACATAACATATGTAGAGAAAAATCAGTTTAGGTTGTCATTATTTTATTATTTAGAGAGTGAGTCTATAGAGAGGGTGAGAAAGAGGGCGGAGAGAGAGGGGCAGACAGAGATTGTGCTGGATATCAAGATAAATTACTAAAGATTACATTAGTGACATTTATGTCTATAATCCATGGGGGCTGGGTAGACTCCCAGTCGCCCATATGCAAGGGATTGTACCCATGTAAGGGATTGTACCCATTTCGTGAGAACTGCTCATATATATATGATGGGCCATTCAAAAATCAGTCAGTGCCACGCATTGTTTCGCGGAAAGAATTACTCTACATATTTCGACATGTATCTCAGAAAATATTCAAGATTATTTCAAAAGAAAAGTGGTGTGACATAGCTAGATAAAAATAAAAATAAGATTATTATAGGCCTATTGCTTGTACCTATTTTCTTGATCGTTGCACAGACACAATATACATGTATATAGCATATTTCTACAGCGTTAAAACACCTTCCGGGGCGTTACAACCTGACGCATTATTCACCCTGCTTCTGGATGGGTTTTCCAATCCATTATCAAACTCTAACAAGTAAACCCGGGCATATATAAATATACAAGCGACATAATCTTACCTCGATACATGTATGATAGTACTTTTTATTTGCAAGTCATAAGATACAGGAAATATTGCCATCACATTAGGCTTGGCAGTTCTTCCAAGCGAGTGGAAAATAGGCACGACGAGGATGGGATTCGAACCCACGCGGGCAGAGCCCAATGGATTAGCAGTCCATCGCCTTAACCACTCGGCCACCTCGTCTCTTGTAATGTGTCTCAGGAAAATGAAAAATGTCATCAAGCGGATTCCAATGATAATACACATTAAGGACATCTATGAAGTGTTTCTATATTCCATGGTTGATATATTCATGTTTGATAAAGATAAAAGGTTTGCAATATTTCTGGGTGGGCAATTATCAGTAAAATTGCTAACTATACTCTATAGGATGACCTTCTTAAAGCATGGATATATTTAAACCAATGTCCTGGGATTTGGTACACAGATTCATATGACAAAAGGTGCTAAACTCTACAAAAATCAGAATATATTCCAATAAAGAGATCTTGTGAAATAATCACTTTTGAGGATACTATTTTGCGACTTGTAACTCATTCGCTCGAAACACATCACATATGAGAAACCATTATATTTGAAAAGATGTGATTAGGTGGATTCCTAGGATGTGAACAACTAGGAAATCTAAAGATTAGTTCCATATTTTATGTTTCACATTTGTGTTGTTTGATAAAAGTTCTGAGTGGACTATTAATAGAAATAAAGAAACTAAATATACTCCAGCAGATGACCTAAGACATTCAAGGATATATTCAATACAATGTCTTGCGATTTGATACATATGCATACACCTTAAAGCACTAGATTCCCCAACAATAAAAACACCCCTACAAATAACTCATGTCAATAATCCCCTTTGAAAAATATCAACATTGCGATTCATGAATCATTTTAATTATAAGAGATAACATATGGTAAAGAACTTTTTAGAAAAGAAATTTTACTATGACAATGGAAAATAATAACAGCTGCTTGAACCTATACATAATATCCATATATTGACTAAAATATAGTGACCCAAGTCGAGGTACTGCTAAACGCCTTTTCGTTGCATATATATAGCCTTTCTGTGGCTCGTTGAAATTCGTAGGTATCCCATCACGTTCTTTGCTTGCACAAACAATTCAGGTGCACATTCGTTTGGACATAGACAAACTTAGGAACCACTTCAAGGTTTTTCTAAGTCTTTTAAACATTTATTTATTGTGCAACAGAGGGTTAATTGTGACTATTCCTACTCGTCTGTAGGCCCCAACGAGGACGGAATCCCGTTCGTTTGTTGGATTTCCTTGTGCATTACCCCTCTTGGGGAAACAAAGGAAGTTTTGCAGAGCATATAAGAAGAGATGGAAGGATACATTTCCCCTTAGCTGGCAGATTTCATAAAGGACATCTGGACTAGCACAAGAAAGTGTTAGAAAGAAGCGGACTGATGCCTTCTTCTGCACCTATAGCAGAAACGTCTTGCCTGCTTTTATCCTTTGCCTATACACCTAATGCATGGATAGCATTTACTATACTGTCCGTATATAGACAAGATACATTAGTCACTGCGCAACATGTCTGAAGTGCTGGTTTTGTAGTTAGTTTCATGGCCCAGTCCAGATCCTTGCATATT
This sequence comes from Sthenelais limicola, assembly GCA_942159475.1. Classification (NCBI taxonomy): domain Eukaryota; kingdom Metazoa; phylum Annelida; class Polychaeta; order Phyllodocida; family Sigalionidae; genus Sthenelais; species Sthenelais limicola. The sequence continues at coordinate 56,302,307 of OW804096.1, forward strand.
TTCCCTATTTGTGTTGGATCCTTTCCAAATATTTCTGTAGAGTTTTATGGATGTTATACTGGATTTTGGTGCCGTCCAGTTGCACTGGAATATCACGAGGGCATCAGCATAGCCTAACGATCAATTTACAGAAGAAATGAGCCCACCCATTTCAAAATTATGTATGAAAACTGTCCTATAGATTGTTCATAGATTGAACTGACTGAATTGAAAACACATTTTAATGTACAATTACATGAATTTATATAGCTTACTGTCAGTACCTTTTTGATAGTATTCAATGTAGGCAGCTTAGAGCCTTACAGACCAAATGTAGCCAGTGTACCTACATCTAAATTTGAAATGGAGAGACCAATTTCAATTCACATCTAATCTAAATATTTCCAGTCCAGTCCCCCTCCCACTCCCCCTCCCCGTGTACTTTATACCCTCGTCCCTGTACAGTTATATTATGGCTCACACACAGGTATTTTCCCAATAGTGCACTCTACACCCGAACGCAGCCATTCCCCCAATAATGCACTCTGCAGCCGAACACAGCCATTCCCGCAATAGTGCACTCAGTGTTATCCGGACCTGCGGAACGTGATCAACTGCAGTGCACCAACCCATGCAACACTGAGGAACATTATTTCAAGGAAGCTGGAGAATTGATTTGAGTCTGGGCACCAAGTAATACTAAATAATGCCCCCGTTGCATAACAATCTGCGAGTAGCTTTTTCAGTGTTAATATTGAGCTCGCAGATTGTTATGCAACGGGGGCAATATTTAATGTCCATGAAGAACAAAATTAACCAAAAGATTGGGTCGGAAATACTTGTGACTCATTATCCGGTGACACCTCACATTTGGTATTCATGAATATGTGTACACATGACGGTAGATGGACCCATACAAGCCCCACCTAGTCCCTTTCACTTCCGTGCTCCACTTCAAAAAGTGACTGTGTGACAGATTATAAAGACAGTAACATTAACGTGTGGGTGACTGGTATGAAGCACATGCAGATGTTTGGTTTGGTACATACTGCACAGGTCTAAGATTTACCGCTCATGTGAGCCTCTAGAATAAGAACCAATACTTATATATCTGGTCATATCAGGGCAAGAGAGGAAACATGCTGACAGGATGCAATACCTTACTCTTTTTTATTATTAGCAATCGTTATTTTACATGTACAGTGGAACGCTGCATAATGGCCACCTCGTTATAGAGACCAACCCTCTATTAAGACCATTTTCTCTCATTCCCGAATTGCTTTCCTCTTATTAGATTAGCCCCTCTAAATACACCACCTCGCTATGAGACCACTCATTGATCAGTCCCAGGGTCGGTCGCATTCCTCTGTATATAACCATAGGCATCTATATAATATATATGGCTGGACATTTGAATCCAAGTCTGGGTAGATTTGAAACAGCGACACTAAGAACATTTTAGTTGTATGTGCTTTAGTTGAAAGTTCAAAATAAAATTCAATGTATCCGAACATTGCAAGAGTTTCACATTTACACAGAAATACTTCAGAGTTCTTAAGCGCATGCAGTTGGCCAAACCTTAGTGAATGTGTAGAACTGCTAATTGTACATTTGCTGATGTCCTGACCCATAAAGAAAGCAAAAACCCTTATTTCTAGGAGTGTGTGGGAAGATTCGCTGGTGCTTTGATGTCCGCCTTTGATGTAGGATGTAAAAATGGATGTATTATACTGTATTTTTGTTTCATGTCACCATAACCAGCTGAGTTGTGTTAGGCCAAGAACATGAAAACACATTTTAATATACAAATACATGATTCTATATTGATTATTGTGATAACGTGCCTACGGGCTGCCTTCTAAGATATTCTATAAGAAAGAATAGGGTTGTATATATATTCATTTTCCTACTAGATAAATACCTAATATGAATCTATATAATGTGTGTTTACAGAAAAATGCTCGAAGTCGAAAAAATGGATTTTGAGATAACATCATATTGAAAAGATAAGATTAAGTGGATTCCAATGATGTTAACATTTAGGAAAACTAAAAGGTATTTCTACATTTTATGTTTAACGTTATTTATGTTTGAAAAACAGCAATATTTCTGGGTGGACAATTTTTAGTAAAGTAGCCAAACCTACTCGATAGAATGACCTTAGAAACGCAAACGTATATTTAAAACACTGTCTAGAAATTTAGTACATATATATAATTTATACAACTCAAGGCGCTAGAAACCCATACAATGAGAACATTTCTACAATGAGATTATGTGAATAAAACACCTTGAAAAATATCAATATTTCGACTTATGACTCATATTTCGGTAACATATCACATGCAGGCCTCCAGCCATGGCTGTATGTATTCCAATATCCCTGTGGTCGCCCAAAGCTAAATGGAATTTGATTGGTTTCCTCATATGTATGAAGGTATCCTATAGCATAGGCAATTTCACACACAATTTAACATAGTGATATAAATGCAAATGCTCCCAGTTTACGTCTGATATCCATATGGTATATTAGTCAGATTCCTGGGTATAGATGGGTGCAAAGGCCTTTTGAACCAGTATCCCATTTTCCTGACTGATATTATTTCCCACATTGTTTTTATATGGACTGATAGTGCATACATTATATACTGAGAATAGGGGGATTTGCATGTTTTAATGCGCATGTCTATTACAGTGCATGTTGGGATAGATTCAGTTCACATATGTCATACAAAAATATACATTTTATCGAGAAATGCAAGGATCCTTTCACCAATATTATAACTTGTGCAAATATTAAACCCAAATGCTTGATGGGTAAGATTTTATGGAAATATGTAAGGCATGGTTATTTACATGAGATCTGTGTTAAATAGTCCATGCTGAACAAACATGTTTTCTATGGCTGTTCTAAGAAAAGAATAGAAAGAAAAATAGCAATTTAAGGACTTTAGCTTTTGATTGAGGTTACCTGCATGAGAATGTTGCTGTACATATTATTTTACGCTACAGAAGGGCATTAGTGATGTGTCACAGGCAAATGAGTGACAAGTAGCAAAAATGGATTTTGAGATATTAACATATCCTAAAAGATGGGGATGGGGCAGATTCCAAGGTTGTTATTGACTTGTGACACATTAATAAACGCTTCTATAATTATCTTTTCTTGTTTTAAAGATTTAATCTAAACTGGGTTGACAATTGCTCTGATGGGGGTGTTCAATTGGCCCAGTATTTTCTGGCTACACAAAGTTAGAGAAAGGTACATCTCAAGTTTGATAAACATTTGGTTGGTTTTGGTTTTGTTTGAGAGCTTGTTACTTAATTGTATGTGAGAAAAAAGTTACTGATATTTTGGGATGAACAATCACTAGTAAAATAGGTAAATATTCTTACTTAGGATGCCCTTAGTAACGCAGGAACATATTAAATATTATTACAATTTGGTAGATATATAATGACATGACTTAGAGCACAAAACAACTCGAAATTTTAAAAATCCTACAAATAATTCTTGTAAAGAATCGCTTCAAAATTATATTTCTTTCGGCTTATGCCTCGTTTTTCTCTAACACATCACATTAACTTCTGCTTCCTTAGTGTTTCCCAAGGCAATTGCAACCCACCGCCATATTGATTACTATAAATGAATCCATAATTGATGGATACAAACTACCAATTAAAGGAGCGACTAATGGGCTCTGACAACCATTTAGTAACATAACACCACTTGCACAAAACACAGCCAGAGATTCCTGTAAGCACAGCACCAAGCAGATCTGTTCTATTTGTTATATGGACAAATAAATACATGTATACGCATACATACGCATACATATATGTATCATTTATGTATACATGTATACATGCCATTGAGAGGGGGAGGTGAACATAATGAGAAAAAGGTTCACCTGTTGCTAGTTGATTTATTAAGAAACAGATATTAAGATATATATAGTAGATTAAGATATACATCATGAACAATGTAGAAAGGCTCCACCGTGTGGACAGATTGAAGACAATATGCATGAAATAAAGTAATTTACTCCATGTTGATGTATGTACCACATGCTATTTGTATGGGCGGGAGTAGTGTGGTAATTTGCACCAGTTCAACGCGTGTGGTATGACTACCTGTTCCCAGTAAACATAGCCATATAAGGTAAGCTACGTTTAGTATGAATATGATACATATATAGTGTAATGATAATGTAATAATATAATGCATATCATTCTGTTTATCCATTCAGGAAGAGAAGTATATAACTGTACATTAAGAATATTCAACCCCTTTTGCCTAATATTCAATATAACTATATTTAGAATAATATAATGTTCAGCCACAATAATAAAGTCCATGCTCTTCATAATAGTTCATAGAAATTCCTCCAATTACCCACTAAATCCACCCAGTCTCACCTCCAACAGTAACCGTATACCTCCCCAGCTCTCCCATTGCACAACATTTGAGAAGAAAGCCAAGGAAGCGTTGGATGAAGCTGATTTTCTTTTCAGATTATAGAAAGCAATAGGCAGAATAATGTATCGGCTTAAGCATTGGAAGAGGCACTTGTAATGAAAAGGCCTGACCCTGGCGCGCAGATTCAATTAAGTCTGTCATGCCTGTTTACTCGGCCATTGAGTATTCAGCGCAAGAAAAGGCTGGTGGTGGAGGAGGATGGGAAGTGATAGGTGGGGAAGTAGAGATAGAGGGTGTGCGTTTGGGGTAGGAGATGTGAGGGGGAGGAGGGTAGAGAGGGGGTAAATATAGAGTGGGAGGATAGAGTAGATAGTATCAGGTAGAGGTAGAGAGTGTGTGTGTGGGGGGGGGGGGGGGCGGAAAGGTAAAGGGGGACTAGGTGGCTAGAGATAAAATGCGGGAGTATAGAGATAGAGAAGGTGGAACGGTGGGAGAGGGAGAGGGATAAAGGAGAAGAGATGGATAAATAAAAACGGATAAAAATTAATGAAAAAAGTGAAAAAAAAACAAAAAAAAACGGAAGAGAAAATGGGTGTAGGAAAATAAGTTTGATTATGAACAATCGGGATTTAAAACTTGATATATGAGGTTTGAAAATAATGTTCAACATAAGTGATGTACATATTATCATACATGTTACAATCTAATCTAGCAGAATCTTAAATATGTAGAGCTCACTCTAGGTCCAAACCCTCAGGTCAGATAAGAATGGTATGTCCGCCTACTTCGCTAATCCCTTTCCTGGCCGCTCTAATGGGAATATAATGACATTTTGCGGTCATAATAGAATTATAATGCCACTTTGAAGGGTGTCCCTCAAATTTGGGCCTAGTCTGAACTGCCGATTGTACACCTTGACCCTGATATAATGCAAAACAAATGATTCTCGTTCATACCCCCAATAAGAACTCGAGGCACCTCTTTCACCCTCTTTCCAAGGAAAGCACAACTGATTATCAAGAAATTTATGATGTCTTCAGTTCCAGCCATTGCCCATTGGTTATCAGTAGTAGGCGAGAGTGACAGCGCATTCCTATAAAAACACACGTATTGAGGGCTGGGCCGTGACAAAGGACCATTTTCAATCGAGCCGTCCATTAGGAGCGACGGGAGGGCTTTTTTCAACATGGAGGCCTTTGCTGGGAGCTATGGGAGGTGGTAGTAGGGGAGATTGAGGGACAGTGGGAGGGAGGGAGGGAGGGTGGGGCAGAAAAGGGGAGAGGATAGATAGACATTGGAGGATGAGTTGGGGAATGAAACAATCGATTTTGCCTCCTCCTTCTCCCAGTCCTCTAGTCCCTGTTTCTCGACCAGGACTGAATCTGATGTGTCTCCCCGCTCTCCCCAGTCTACCACCACCAGCTGTTCCTCGTCCTATGCTTCTATAGAGTAGTCAATACTACAGTCCGTTCCATATTGTTTGACAATATAGAGTAGGCCTAGTCAAGACCACAGTTCATTCCTCGTGGCTTGATAAAGGGGACAGCAAGTAAACACATTTTAAATCCTTTTGTTTCAAAATTGGTCATTTGTTTCCAAATGCCTTATCTTATGACATACCCTCAGACATGTATCCCATTTGGCTAATCACTCGAGTTTCAGATCATCTATCAAAATGTCCATTGTACAACATTGTATATATGTTGGGTCAGCGTTGGGCAGATGGTGGCATTCCTATGTTGGCATGGAAGTACTGGGCCGATAATGCAATGCTATCTGGGATTCCTTTGAAAAATAAAATTACTAGCACCTCGTACCATTCTCTCTATGTATCTATTAACTAAATACGTTTATAGTGTCACCACTGTGTCGGACATCTAGTTTAATTAAAGATACACGCTCTCCCTAAACCCTATGAGAAGGTCTATCTTTCTGCCAAGAACCCAAAGTACTTAAGGGGTACATGGGAGGACCTAAAGAATATTACTTTTTACCGTTTTCTGTGAGAATATAGGTTTAAGAAAATGACATTAAGGGGGTAAACCCATGAACATTTTCTTTCTCACTTTCACTCATGGACTGGGTTAAGTGAAATAGAAAATTCAATGAAAATAATATGTCACCTGGTTATTTTCTAATTGCAGGGAGCACTGACATTCATTACTAGTTACTATAGAAGTCTATGGGGGAAAGGGGTATTTGTTCCAGTTTTCCAGCATATCAGAAGAACGAAACACAATTATTTCTTAAAAACTTTATGTATAGCTGACATATAGAGTTGCCCTTATAAGTAACAAAAAGAGGGGGTCACCTGCTATTTAAAAAAAGAACATTCGGCTGAATTTGAATCCTGATGAGTTGAAATCGGGTACATAAAACATCTTCAAACCTTGGTGACAATGTCGATCAATGTCAATCAGCACGTACAGTTGTCCCCATACACTTCCCTGACACCAAATTCTTCCTCTTTCCCCTGAAGGCAGCTTGATTGAGTGTGTAGGTGGATGGAGGGGGGGGGGAGGGGGAGGGAAGGAGGTAGTTAGATTCATCAGCACCATGTCACAGCGTGCAATCAAGACTCCACCCAATGCAGCCTATGCATATAGCTGGGTAGGCTGTTAAAGCTGCACTCTCAGCTGCACTTTCAGCTACATTTGCTTCTATTCTTTTCCAACCCATCTAAAATTCATTCGAGCAAGATTTTGGAGGATTTTGTCCAGTAATTTCTGCAACATGGTTTCTAAAACGTCCTTATTTGTATTTAGAAGACCCGCCCAAATGTGTTTATGTGAATACTTCACTTATTATCGCTCATCGGCGGCAGTTTCCTCTCGGTGAAAGACTTCAAATTCTTGTATTTATTTATAGGCCTACAATGTTCAGCATAATATTTATAACAGCATAAGATTGATAAGAATCAACATCAGCAGAAATGCAGACACTTTCACCAATAGTCTTGCGAGTATAGATAATGCAAATACATCTAAATGCTTGATGGGAAAAATGAAAACTTGAGTTGTCGTATTAGTATAAGATATTGAAATTTACATGGGGTTGCTGATTACATGCTAGAGAGAGAAATATTTATCAGAGAGATAGATAGACAAAGTAAAGAGTGAAAGAAAAGGGAGATCGAAATAATATCAATGATATGGAAGAAAGAGGCAGACAAGGAAAGAGAGAGACACAGAGCAACGGAGAAACAGAGAGAGTGAGACAGAGACAACAAGAACGAGCAAAAATGAGCGACATAGAGAGTGACAAATAAAAAAAGAGAAATAGAGCCAGTTTGAAGAAGAAGCAGAAGAACCGACTGGGAAAGATACAGAGACACTTGAGAAATAGCAAGGCGTTAAATAGGGAATTTGCATGTGTCACTGCACATGTCTGCATTCTGATGAAATCTGACGGACAAATATTTGGCAATATTTTCATCGAAAATTACTAGAATATTTTTCATCAATTTCATAGCTTGTATAACATATCTATGAAAAACTAATGCATGATGGGAAAGATGGGAACTTGTGTGATAGAAACATGTACAACATTATGGATATTGACATTGGAGCATTGGTAAATAGTCCATGCTGAACATGGCTGGTTTTCTATAGATTTTACACTGTACCAATAGTCCCATAATTCCATGTGAATCAAGATTCAAGATGGCGGCTATGCAAGTCCCCTATTACATACATTTGTAGTTCATAGAATGGTCATAAAGGTTATATAATAATTGCATTATGATTATTATGTATTATTTTTATTGTGCGGCTATACAAGGAGAGCTACAGACCAGAGAAAGACAAATAGAGAGAGTTTGAAAAAGTAGGAGCTGAAGAACCGGTTGAGAAAGCTACACAGACACTTGAGAGATAGCAAGGAGTTAAATTGACATTTGGGGAGGCAGTTGTTGTGTCTGTCTGTGTGTAAAATTATGAAATGGAGATGTTGATGAAGCTGGCGTGATCTAGACCTGGGGAGGGAAGGGAAAATGAGGAGGTGCTCAAAACACTACACATGCGCAAAGTAAGGCATTATGGGATGGAAAATAACTCATTTCCTGTTTGCATCTGTACTTGCTTTAAATCTGCATTCTCTGCACTTTATACATAGTATGACTTGTAGGACTGGAGTTGTCAATCATTTGCTGCTGTTATATACAAGAATATGAAGCAAAATCGGCAACCAGTGAGTGATAATAAGTGAAGTCATCGAAGCATACACTGTGGTAAGAGTTCACGCATTTCCCTAGTGAAAGTACGCGAAAGGCGGGTCAACTTGTTGCACGCTCATAGCGCTTGTCTATATTGGCTTTTTGCGTACTGGGTAATGACGTCACAACGCGATCGCAGCACCCCCGTCATTCTGTGGTGATTATTTCCACTACAACCAGTAGTCCCAGAGCAGGGTGGGGGAGGGAGTGTACTAGCCCATGAAAACACTGCTTAACTATTTATTTGGTTATTCATTCATCAACTTTGGGAAGTAAAGGGCTAATGTATTATTCCCTTGAAAATCATCATTTTGATTCATCATTTCTTTTGATGTATTTCTTCCTTGTACCATCTTCTGTAAAGAGAAAATCACAGATATATATCAAATATTGTTTCATATCCAACATGCAAACCAGAAACTGGACAATAATGAACACCCATTTACCCCGACATAAACAACTATATATCTCTGCCACTTTAGACTCACCAATCTGACACCTATACTCATACTGGGCCGATAATGCAATGCTATCTGGGATTCCTTTGAAAAATAAAATTACTAGCACCTCATACCATTCTCTCTATGTATCTATTAACTAAATAAGTTTATAGTGTCACCACTGTGTCGGACATCTAGTTTAATTAAAGATACACGCTCTCCCTAAACCCTATGAGAAGGTCTATCTGTACAGTACAGAGCGTTCTGGCCGCACTAATTATTAAATGTTCGCGCGAGGCTCAGGCTGTTGTAACGATCAAACCATGCATATATTATACATGGCTAGAATCAGCATTACGTACTCTTTCAAATGATGTATAATATGTCATATGTGCGATACACTAACACAGCTTATTCAGGGGTTTACTCCAGGGTGTTTGGCAACGCTCTGCACATTTTGTCACGGCCGTCACTTACTCACTCACTTGCAATGATCCTTTATTCATCTAAATATAAAAACATTAATGAATGACACAAAACTGAAACAAAGTTGAACATGGATTATTCATGAGAAGTGATACTAAAGATCACAGTACTGTTTGCTGGTCATTTTAATGAGATGAGGTACAGTTTTAACTAATCATTTACGAATATAATTACTATCACCAGAGCTTTTACTTTCACTGAGAAAAACCAGCATAAATGAGCACTGCTTCCATGCATTTCAATGCTATGAGGGATGATAAGCATGTACATATCTGACAAATGCAAGGCATCAATATTTAATTCATTTAACTTTATCTTTCAAAGGGGTATATTTCAAGCATGAGTACATATCACAGGGGAAGACCAGCCAACACTCCAAAATTGAAATAATACATTGGGTAATTCAGATAGAAAACTGTTTCATAACATCGTTTCTCTAGGCCAGGACAGTCAACTAGAACACCTGACTATGCATGACTGCTTTTGTTCTATGTTTAGCTCCATGACCTATAGACTTAGACTTAGCTTTACCTTAGTGTATACTAGTACCACCTGGTAGTATAGTGGCTGGGCTGGGTTTCCAATGACCAGCGCTTCATGAATAAAGCCCTGGTCATAAACCATGACCATGACTGACCCCACTATTTTTGCGCGCCGATTGACGGAGGTTGAAGGTGTAAATGCTGGTAATTTTCGCGCACCTGACAATGCTATTATGATCGTCCATGTCGCGCAAATTCACCCACACTCACCCATGTGTCACAAATAGCTATAAATATACTTACATCCCACAAACCCTGGCTTCCTCATAGCCGTTTCTCGCTCTTGTTCTATGAGATGAAACTAAAATGGAATTGAACAAGAATTATTGATGATAAATAATAGAGACGATGTCCCAGACCTGTCAATCAAGCAAGGAGCTTTCCTGTAGAATCTTCTTAAACTAAAACAAAATTAAATGTGGATTATTGATGAGAAATGGGTCATGAAATGGGTCAAATAGTTCATGAATTAGAGTGAAATAAAAGAGATGCATCATACTTACCAGGGATACCCAGTGGTCGGCGAAGTAATGAGAGTGTATATAAGCAGCAGGTTCAGGTTGTATGGTAAAGGGTTGGTAGGTATATAAATAGAATATAGCTGCTACCGCCGCCACTGCTGCCGCCAATCCCGCCCCCCTCCCCCCCTTCGTCACCCTTGAGTGACCACCACGCCTAGCTTTCTGGGGCGCGTGGGTGTACGCGAACTAGACATGTAGCACAGCGCGTTCTTTCGCATGAAAACACACTTATTTATAACAGTGTAGGCTTTCAGCGGGACCCCGAAATATAAATGTTGGAGTTTATGAAGCCTTAATTGCATAAACAACTGGACAAAGTCCTCCAAGATTTTGGTCAAATGATTTTAGATGCGTTAGGAAAGAACTGAATAAAAAGTAGATACTCTTTAGTTTTTGACTAACGCTACGTGAGAGTGCAGAGCTAACTTATTTCAGGTATTCCATGTCCTTACATGAGGCCAAGACTCTCCCATTCTCCTGCATTGGAGCTTACTTTCACAACATTTACTAGTAAAGTAGAGCTGCCGACTTTATTCCGTGATTAGTTAATAAGCAGCTCATATAATGACAATAATTGCTGCTGACGGGAGCATATATAATGAGAGCTGTGTTCCTCGAGTATCATCGACCATAGGAGAAGGTTAGATGTCGGATCGTCTGCATGAAATCATAGAATAAAAGTAAGAATACCATAGTGTGGCATACAAGGTGAACAATACTCGCCTCATAAACCAGGAAGCAATTGGCCTACGGCCTCTTTGCTTCTGAGCTTACTTGGTGAGTTCTTACTATGGTACTTACCTTGACCCACATGGCAATTGCCAGAAATGGCAACTAGCTATGAGCTAATGAAGTGGTATTTAAGTATACATGTATCACTCGCAATCACTAGCTATGAGATGGACAGGGAGAGGAGGGATGTCTTGGGTCTATTTCATGCCTTGTGGGACCCAGAGAGACAGGGGAGAAATAAATGACAGTGACCCTAGCTCAGCCTGTTGGGATATTAGGATTGATATTAATTGTGATATACATGAGAATGTGTATTTGTTAGGCGTGCCTTGCCTCCCTAAATCATGCAATATAAGGCAACGCATAACAATAGTCAAGGAACTGATTATGAATGCTTTCAATGTGATGTGCATTTTCACGTAGAAGTGAAACTAAAATTGATTATCTTTGCTTTTCGAAGATCATGACATCCTACGTAATGTATTTAGTTACTTTACTAGTGATCAATTTATATAACAATTGTGATGTGTCACGGGAGAATTAGTCCGTCAAAAATTGATATCTTCCCATAAGATCCCATGCCCAGAAAGATGTCATCTTTGGAATGTCTAGCACTATTAACAGCATGAACATATCAGTAGCCGACCTTTATTGGTATCGGCTTGATCTCATCTTTTCAAATATATTGATATCTCAAAATCCATTTTCTATGACAAAACATTATGACAAATGACAGTGGCCATTATGACAAAACAATTCTTAACAAATAAATTCATATTATGACTGATGTGACTGGATTTATCAATGTTCTGCGGCTGTTATATGTTTGGAGGAGGAATAGGCGATAATAACTAAAATCATGGTAAGAAAGCATTTGGGCGGGTCCTCCTAATACAAAAAAGGACGTTTTAAAAGCCCTGTAGCAAAGACAACCTGACAAAACCCAAAACAATTGTGGTCAAATGACTTTTAGATGAGTTGGAAAAGAATGAAACAAGAAGTAGAAAATATTCAATTTTTGACGTTAACTGAGAAACTTACATGTCACCCGCTATTCAGCATTCAGTATAATTACTCATTGAACCAGAGCTAAACACTGTCTAGCTAGATCAACAAGCCCCTGTTATGGTCATAACTGTCCTAACGAACCAAAGCACTTACACATCTACAAGGGATTAAGTTTAGCGCATCCCAATTAAAAGTGGATTAAATCTTTAATCCAGATTAAGAGGGCCAGATCCTACCCAGAGAGGTAGACGGGAGCTTAATACCAATTTACTGGATGCCACGTCACCACAGAAATTGACTGGCCCTTTTCTTATGGAAGTTAGTATCAAAATATCAAAATATGAATATGGTTGATGTACATATCTTGTGAAAGAATATTTGATTTACATTTTTTATCTAAAGTTTGCATACAGCCAATCTTCCGTAAAATTGCTGTTGAAACATAAACAATCATGCACAGTGTAGGCCTACAAAGAATAGAGTATAGTAAGACCGGTCTTGAAATGTATTACTCTTGTGAAATCTTTGTCAATAAAATTTCAAACAAAATGATCGATCATACAATGATTTGTATAAAACATCTGAACAATCATAAACTATGGACAGCATACTATGACTTATACGATTGAATTTATCAATATTCTGCTGGTGGTATATGTTTATACAAGAGTTTGAGGGTAAATCTGCCGAGAGAAAACGGCCGCCAGTGAGCGATAAAAAGAGAAGTCTTCATTGCCAATGCAAATGGGGCCGTTTTAGAGGCCCTGTAGCAAAAGCAACAAGACAGAATCTTCCGAAAATTTCGATCAAATGACTTTCAGACGGATTGGAAATGAATGAAAGACAATGTAGAAAATATGTTTTTACCGACGTTAACTGATAGAGCAGCTTTAAGGAAAATCATCATCTCCACAAACCCACTTGATAGCCGACACACCACTTCTTCCCATGGGAACGCCGCCTCTTATTTACAAAATTTCCTGTCTGTCAGAACAGTTATAGAGTAAGGCATTATCACTGTCACACTGTCAGAGGGAGATGTATGAAGTTCTAATGGCGTGATGACAGCTTCCTGAACCACTGACAACATATTTCCTTACATGTGACAGTGAAATGTAAACTACAGCGTCAAAAGGGGTGAGGTGAGTGAAGGGGAAATGGATGTAGTAATCATCTCTATAGAGCTCCACCATAGAAACAAGTCGATCAATTGTAATCTATGCTGTGAAAGGTTCTGAAAAGAATTTGTCTGTTGATTTGGTGACATGCCAGAGAGATTTAAAAACATACTTCATATGTGATGAGTCATAAGTCGCAAGAAATGGATTTAGGACATTAGGACAGCTATTAAATATTTCCATATTTTAGATTTGGTACTTTTATTTTATCTTTATAAAGTTTGCATTATTTCTGGGTTGGCCATTACCAGTAAAGTAACTAAACTATGCTTCATAGGATGATCTTGAGGTGCGATTCCACTGGATCGCTCTTTTGGCCCGCTCTTCATCCGCTCTTTTATTTTCCCAGAGCACCTAACAAGCGAAGTCAGAGCAAAACCTGAGCGGTCTGATAGATTTGGTAACTACGCTCTCTATACGCTCTTAAAAACTGCTATGTGCTCATATCTGTTGTGTTTGATATGAGCGCAACTACATGACGATCTTCCTGCGTGTTTAAGTAACGGTCTAAGAGCGCAATGAGAGTGGACCAAGAGATTTACCATTGATTTCATAAGGAAACAAGCAAACCAGTCGAATTGCTTTGTGCTTGTCTTGTGCTAAAAATAGCCATGAGCACAGATACAAGAGATCCAGTGGAATCGCACCTTTAGAAAGACAAGAAGATATTTAATGCACTGTCTTGAAATGTGGTACATGAATTCATAGGACTTAAATCGCAAAACCACCTAAAAAGGAGGACATTCCAACAATGAGATTTTTTGAATATCTCACTTGGGAAAATATCATCACATAGAGGTAGAGGTGTATTTTCATATTTTCATATTTTTATTCAGCAATAGATCATTATGTAACAGTTACAATTTTTTCAGGACGTGCTGATTTGATTATAGAAAAAGAGTTCATTTATAAGTAATAATCTGTTGAAACAATTTATATGGATCATAAGATATAAGAATAATTTACAAATCACAACTTTTAAGAGCCTGGCACTTAGGCAATTTACAGCATAATAAACAAAATAAGATACAGTGATCATTCCTGTAGATCCACTGTCCATGTCCTGATTCAACTTGTGTTCCAAAAATAAGATATTTATAACTAAAGTGAGAAACAGTTATGTGCTACATGAATGCACTGTTTTACTTGTCTTATCTTAACTTATTTCATCTTTTCATGGTGCAGAATATATAGAATATCTCATTCCACTCAATACACGATTGTAATTCTACATGCATTATGTCAGGTGAATGCGTCCCGTTGCATAACAGATCTTTACTTGATATCTTCCATCTTTAGTTATGTCTCCTTGCTAAGTAGCTGTTTTAGGAAGTTTTAGCTAGGATATTTCCTATACAAACAAAACATGTTCTTATTCCTGCAGTAGGAATTCTAGACAAGTTGTGGCCCTGTGTGAAAACCATTTTTTCAGAAAATTAACACAAGCTTAACTGCCACCAAAGCCTTTGGTTCGGAGAACCTATACATCCCTAAACCCCATTCAACTCACTTTTCTCACTTAGTTCGATCTTAGCCTTTCTAATTCTTTGACCAATCAAAAGGGAATGACCTCAATAATTAAACCAGATGTGAGGATATTAGTGAAATTAAAAAATAAAATGACTTGAAAATGATCTGGGACTCAACCTCACCATGTCCAGTTTGGAAGTCTAACACACTAACCACTTGACCAATGAGACTACAGAGGGCATGCATATAAACACTAGACATACCCATTGATGCATCACATGTTAGCATTACTTTAAACCTCCATTCTCCTCATGATGATTGGGGAGAATGGGGAAAATAAAATATCTATGACGTTCCCTGTGTTAGCCGCAGGCGATTTAATGATTGAAATTAACATAAAACTAAATCTTGCATCTGCAATCTATTTTTACAATATGTCAATGCAGGAATGTCTAGCTCTGCACGCTTCTGTGGATATAAGAAAGGAAAAATACATTAGCAACAGACTTTTTAAGTGTTGCTAATGCAACAGGCTCGAGGCTGTAAGAAGAATATTAGCCTCATTAACTTCAGATATGACACTTTATTCCATTGTGAATATTATCACCATTCTCTATAATATTCCATAGCATTCATAGAGCCATAACTTGTTCTCATACATATCTATTGAATAAACTATTACCTTTCCCATTTTCCACTCCACAATAGTACTATAAAGAAGCAACCAGTCATGGTTTAAATGATAAAGAACAAAACTTACGTCATATTATTTAGGAAGTGCACGTGAGCGCTGTATGGGTAAAGGTGTGTTTTATCACATTATTTCTTAATTATCATTCTATTTAAATTATTTATCATTAATATACATCGTCGAAATGCTCGCACATATATAGGAGATGTTCTTAAATAGTGTGCTTCATTAATTAAGTGTCACAACAACTAATATTATTTTGTTAATGAAAGTCTCTGAGTAAATGATAAAATACCTGTATTTAGATTATTGTGTGCATTCAATAATCAATTCAGACTGTGATTAACAATTCTATAAAGACCACCCTAAATAATAACATTCTCCGTAAAAATGTCTGAGATTTAAGATTTCTTGTAAACGTTTATGATATTTCTAAACCCATATACGACGCTTATATCTTTAAGATTAGGTCGTATAATCTTGTTATGAAACATTCCCCTTATCTTATCATACAAAGAGTAATTTTGTAACTAGATATATCTTTATTTTTTAATTCGATTGATGTATGTAAATGCTTTATTGTTATTTAAAGATTATATATATATATATACATTTCAATGTTGTGATGTTGTAATCGTATTGTGTAAAAACAACATAGATATTTGGAGTTTGTTTGTAATCGTATACCATCATATCAGTAGTTTATTTTTCTCTTCTTTTCGGCAAATGGGCAATGCATGAAATATAGCCGCGAGGTCTGCTATGCGTTTTTGAATATAACTAAGGAATTAAAATATTTGTAATGTAATGTGGCCAATAAAAATATTTAACAAAACAACAAAATCTATCAAACTTAGAACAGTGCCCTTTCGGGCACAATATTATGGTAAAATAAACTTATTAAACAAACAAACAAATGGCACTCGTTAAAAACCTGGCAACATAGGCACTATAATATCATTCTCACAAAGTTAATATTTTTTGAAGAGCTGGAATTTAAAATTGAATTTTGAAATAACTTCCAACTTACCTGTTAATGATAGGAGAGAGCCTATAGTCAGCAGTAGGTAGTGACACAAGTCCTCAGTCACCATGGTTGTCGTTGTGACAGCAGGAACACCAATAGTAAAGTATACCTGTCAGTTTCAGTGACAATAGTTTATATCAGAGTGACAGTTCTCTGTCACAGGCTTAGTTTGTATTACAGGCCCAATACAGGTCTTTGTCTAATAGCACAATCATCGTTATTTATAACTTAGCAATATCCTCAGGAGTTTCTTGTATTATATTTGTCTAGTATTGTGTACTGATTATTACAGTAGAAATCACAGATAGATGATATCAAGTTGAGCCGTCTGACATTTGTAAGCTCAGTCTGTATTTTAGACCAAATGAAATGTTTTCATTTAATACATGTAATTGCTTATTATGTGGGGGGCTTAGAAATAGCTATGCATTACAGCGACTGTCAGATGAGACAGATGAGCTGTATCTATAGAATATATATCAGTGACGCCTGACTGTCATGAATTGTAAAATTTAAGTATGATGGATATGCAGGAGGAATCAGACGAATTGTCCGTTTCGTTTCCTTTTTGTTTCTTTTACTCTGTCCAATTTCCTTTCCTATTCTTAGTGCTAGTGCTGCATGGGGTAGTGTTTGTTATCCTCATCCTACCCTTCTTTTCCCTCACTTGTCCCTCTTTCAGTTAAGCTTTTCCACGTAGTTTAGCTTAACTTCCGAACACCCCTAACCACTTCCGCTGTGGAAAGGTTAAAAATACTTTCCATAAATTACAACTTAAAACGATGAGAAATATGCCATGCAAACTTGTTTTTCTGCATCTGTATATTATTTCTTTCTCCTTTAATTCACCCTTACATCAATATCTGTAAGGATCACTTAGTACCCAAACCACATATAAACAAATGACAGGGCAAGAATGCAGTACATGGGGGTCATAGGTTGACCTATAGGAACTAGAGGCTTTTCTATAAGAGCAGCTCAACTAGCTAGCAATGGTAAGTAGTACACCAGGAGCACATTGCTATGCTGAATTGCATTCCTCTAATAATCCTTCCTCCATGTGCTTTGCCCTACTTGCAATAAGCCCAGGGCTTACTGGAGAATAGCTCCTCCTCTCTTCTCTCTCTCCTCCTGTGAGGCCAGATATTGCCCTGTTTCTGTTACTCCAGTATGAGCTGTGACACTTCCCTCTGTTTCTGAAGTTGGGGGAGATATTGCTCTATTTCTATTACTCCAGTATGGGCTGTCACACTTCCCTCTACTCCTGTAGTGGCAGGTATTTCTCACTTTATGTCTTCCTCTAGTTGTTACAATTGCGTCTGTCCCATTTGAAACTGAATTGAAAATGAAAAATCGTGTGAACATTTGGCAGGGGTTTATTCAAGAGTTTTTTATTTGACTCCCTCTGCTCTTTCTGTCTCTTTTCATCCTCAGTATAAATTGTTGGAAGATTTTATGACTTTTAAATTTTAAATCATGAAATTATGATAATTGTTTTCATGAAATCCTATATTGTTATAAAATACAAAAGCATTTTCTAATTGCCTTTTCGTGAAGTTATGTTATCATGAACTCATTTAATTGATCAATTATTTTAATTCCTACATATCTGGAGTATATTTGATCACAAAATGACATATCAACCAGCTCATTCCTTCCTCTGCAATAGAATGTCCGTTTCGTTCTGTCTGTTATGTTTTGGTAGAAGGTTCTTTGTGTGTGTTTCTATAAGTAATCATTTTATTTCATTTTAATGGGATACTGACAAGTAAACTGAATAAGGGTTGTAATTTGATTCATACTCAGCTATGCTCCAACTTTGATACTATAGCAATGCAATCTATGTACCTAGGTAAACAAGAATGGAATAGGTTTAGGTTCGAATATGTGTTCTGTATTTCAGCTGGGATGTTTTCATCGCTTTTAAATCAATAGTGACGATGGTTTATGGTCTCTGGACAAGCAAATTGGAGTTTATTATTTATTGGAATTTGTATTACTCAATTCTTGGAAACCGTCACCAACTTCCGGTCTTATTAAACTGTAAAACAGACTTGATGACAGTTGTGTCTTTTTCAAAATTCAAAGGATTATCTTTCAATGTCTAAACAATTTCAGCATGTAAATGTCAATGCATACATACATGCAAGTGTGCTTGTATTTCCAGTTTAAATCGAAACTATACGATTAGAGCAATAGCCTCTTTTCTGTTTGATTCTTCTCTTTATTTCTGTTTACCACCAGGCCAATTGAAATATTCGATTTTCTAATTTAATGGTCGACTCGTCAATTTAGGTCAATGTGCCTCCCATAGAACAGAATTAATTGTTGATGAATACTGTGTCTAAGATACATTAAATCATTTTAAAAATTATGCGTAGTGAAAAGCAGTGCCTTGATTCTGGGTGTCCTGTCTTGAACACAGATCTAATGGAACAATGTTTTCTCATTTGAATAAGTATTGACTTTATTTTCGTTGCAGCAAATATTTCGTAGTTTTGTCCCGAAATCGGCTGAAATCTGATATAAATCTGGTTTATGACGTAATTCAAATTATTTCATGAGCACATTCGGATACTCTCTTCTTAAATTCTCACATAATGTCATCTAAAATCCCCTGCGGTAATATGACCCAATTATTCAATAACTTGATGAGTAGGCTTCTGGATTAGATCCAAGGTTGTCTAATGGCGTTATAGCGATATTAGAAATCGGAACAATATTTGGGATAGAGGTACAGGATCTAGTTTGTTGAGAATAGACCTTCAATCACTGCACAACGTTAGGCATTGGTTGGATGTAGCTTGTGTATCACTAACTCCAATTCAATATATAAGTTACAATGCAGTGGATGTAAGTAGTATATGAAAATTGGACGTATGTCCAGGATTTGAGTTAATATATCTTCCATTGGTTTATGCTCTCTTCTTTATAAACAACAATTAAACCAACTTAGCGGAAATGTTGTGTTGCTATCTTCTGGACCTTTTAATATATTTGGGAAAGCGTGACATATATAGTTATTCAGAGCTGTAAACATCAGTCACATAAATGGAAAGCAGCAGAACTCAATCTTGGCACCAACAACTAGGTAAACTGTCAGAAGGAACATTTATACATATATATGGCTGTCCTCTGAGTTTCTCTATTTCATATCCCATTAGCAGTTGTTTCTCTAACCCAGGGTCCTGATACAAGCACTCAGAATTGGGATAAGTGTAGTAAGAGATATCAGATGGATGTTTCCTCAGATCGCTGGGTTTGGGTAGGTATCGTTCAGTGATTGGAACCAGTGTGTCCTATACTGTCACTCCTGACAGTTGGGAATCTATGCCCGTTTCAGTAATGTGTCACCTCCTCCAGTACCTCTTCCAGTACCCTGAAGATAGCTGTCAGTGACGGAATTTCCCTTAGTTAGAAACCATATCTACAATTTGTCAGTACCTCATTCCACTTCTATGTTTCTAAGTATTTTCTCTAGCACTTCTCCTTCTAGTACCTCCTACAGTAGTTCCAGTCTCTTCTATTTCATCGCCTATTCCAGCTTTGTTTCCTATATTTCCTTGTGTATATCTTAATGTATCTCTGGATTCTGATGTACCTCCCCTGTATCTCCTCTTGTACCTTCGTCTCTTATTACATAGGTACCTCCTTCTCTTATGCTCTCATGCCTCTTATTGCAACACTTCTACTTTCTTTTCCAGTGTATCTCTTAGTGTAGTACCTCCTGTATATGCTCCTGTACCTCCGTCAGTACCTTTCCTTCTATTCCTTTTTCTATACCTCCGTCAGTATCTCTTCCTTCTCCTCCTGTACTCCCTTTACCTCTTCCTCCTTCTCCTCTTCAGGGCACTGTCCTTCCTTTCTTTCTCGCATTCGTGTCTCTCCCTCTCTCTCTCCTACAGCTCCTCCTCCTCCACCACCAACAACACTGTCTCTCTCCCAGGTCCTAGGCACCTCCTCCGCCTCCTCCTGCTCCCTCTCCCCCTACCTCCTCCTCCACTGTCTCCTTCCACGGCGAGTTGCACATACTGAAAGTGGAATTGATCGCATCCAAGGCAATGAGTCGCTCATAGACAGAGAGAACCAAGATGCCAAAACAGAGAATCCTACTGGATCTGTCCTCCTGTCCTCTGTCTCCAATAGTAGTAGTTACAGAAGCAGAAGGTGTGGACTCCCTCTGTCTCTGTCTCTCTCACTCTCCCCAGCAGTAGCTAGAAAACACGACCAAATTTGATATTGTTCGATCTGCTCGCTTAGGCCCTACCAGTGAGCATTTGGTGAATGAGCGAGTAACTCAGTTATAAACTAATACAGGTCCATATCGTCAGGCTCCATTATCGGTCCTGTGTCACCGTGCATATTGAAAGTGTTCCCTTTATTTGGCTGGTCATTATAGTAGTGGTAGTAGTAGGAGTTGTTGTTGTTGTAGTAGTAACTGTAAAAGGTAGAACCACCCGATCACTAACGCCTCCCGTTTTGGCTCCTCCTACTTCTCCTTCTGCTCAGAAATCTTGCAGTAATCGAGGGATCGGTTATTATTAATGTTGAGGTGGTTCAGCATGGGATCTCTCTCATTCAATCTCTTCCTCTCCTCTCTCTCTCTCTCCTCAAATACCTCCACCTCCTCCACCACCTACATTCATCCACAGATCCGAGTGCGGGGCACCAACCACTCCAATACAAACCTCCCACGCGCACACCTTCTGCGCAGATAGTGACACTCATTTCCGGTTGCTGTGTTTGGGGCAACACAGCCATGTTTAGGGCCAACATGGGGACACTTCTTACTATTTGTTTTCACCCCATAATTCTTTGCCGTTCTCCGCTACCCGTGGCCTATATTTCACCGCCAAGGCCAAGTCGGGGTGGAAATGACTTTTTTCTGGTTCATTTCTCTAGTGCTTGTTTTCATCTCTTTTACTTCCCCTGACTTATCAAGTATCTATTTTTTAGAATTTCATTCAATATATTTGTACAGAATGACTTAGTTATTTTTCAAGACCAGTGCTTATGGGGTGAACCATGCTATTCTACCTGGCGCTGTTTCCAACTAACCTATTCTATTTACCGAATGTTCTCCATAACAGTGATTTAGCCGAAAAAGAGATGATAACTTCGCGATATTAACTAATTGATTATTTAGTTCGCCAGAACAGCATTTTACTCATTTACATTTGTGTTTCATTTGGTTTTAGGGCCCTTAAACAGGTCTCGTATGATATAGCCCAAGAACACAATCGAATGCCAATTTGCTCAATAGCCGCTCAATAGAGGATTTGCATGTGCCACTGAGCATGGTATACATTGGGTAGATTCAGTTTATGTCTCACACACAAGCATTTCTATCGAAAATAGCTAAAATATTTTCACCAATATCGTAGCTTGTAATTCATGACGGGTCAATACGTGATGGGCAAGAGGGAGGCTTGTCTTATGGAACATGTATAACACATGGGTATTGACATCAGAGCGCTGATATTCACAAATATTCCGTGATAAACATGACATGTTTTCAATAGCACTTTACTTTTTTCTACGTCACAGACTGTTTCTTACTACAATATAGGAAGACAGACTGAGACAGATTGTGACAGTCACTCAGCCTGACACTGACACTGACACTGACACTTGAAACAAACAAGTATATGTTTGGCTATGGGAGGCAATTTGTAATGAGCCGGGGTGAGTTTGAGGAGGAAAAGTTCAATTAAAACTTGAACAAATTCAATTTGATTTAACTCTCTTCTTTTCAAACTCACCCCAGGTCATTATAACTATCCTGGCGGCCACGGCACCAATTGTAATGACCCGGTGTGAGTTCGAAGAGAGGAAGTTTAATGACAATTTGAACGAATTCAGTTTGTGTTAACTCTGACATTGTTGCTGTCGATATGCATATAAAAGTAGTGTTTGTATATTTAACATGGAAGATATTAATGAAATAATGAAAAGAAGTGATACATGAAGAATAACCCACCTAGTGGATTTATATGCACATAATCGTGCGCAGATAATGTTGCATAATCGCATATGCGCGCGCATACTGCATGGAATCACACATCTAATTTTATAGGTGTTTTTAATAGTTTAAGAGTAGTATATGAAAAGTTGGCGTTTCGTACAGCACTACAAACTTAATATAACTCAGACAATTGAGACCGGTAGATATGGATAAATAGAAACTGAGGTGGATTAAGACAAACTGAGGTAGTTTTGGACAATTGTGACAGCTTGAGACTATTGAGACTGACTGTGATAGATTCAGACAATTGTGATAGCTTGAGAGTATTAAGACAGACTGTGGTAGATCCAGACAATTGTGATAGCTTGAGACTATTGAGACTGACTGTGATAGATTCAGACAATTGTGATAGCTTGAGACTATTAAGACAGACTGTGGTAGATCCAGACAATTGTGATAGCTTGAGACTATTGAGACTGACTGTGATAGATTCAGACAATTGTGATAGCTTGAGACTATTAAGACAGACTGTGGTAGATCCAGACAATTGTGATAGTTTGAGACTATTGAGACTGACTGTGATAGATTCAGACAATTATGACAGCTTATGACTATTGAGACAGACTGAGTTGGATTGAGAGAGAGACTGAGTTGGATTGAGAGAGAGACTGAGGTGGATTGAGAGAGAGACTGAGGTGGATTGAGAGAGAGACTGAGGTGGATTGAGACAGACTGAGGTAGATTGAGACAGACTGAGGTGGATTGAGACAGAGGGGAGACAGAATGAAACATTAAGGCAGACTGGCCTGCCCTGGTAAAACTCAAGTGGACCTAGGGCAGAGACTAAAAAGATTAACAATCCTGTATCGGGAGTACACACCAAACAGTGTATCAGCAACCCCATAATGCTGGTATTTAATCCTTTAGTGTTTCTAGGAAGAGACCTGGCCAGAATGAAACATGTGATGTGTTACAGGGAAGTGAGTCACAAGTCGGAAGAAATGGATTTTGAGATATTATCATATTAGTAAAGATCAAGTCGGTTTGAATGATGGTAAAAATGGATTCATATAACTAAATGCACTAAACCCTCCAAAAATGAGAACATTTCTACACAGATATCTTGTAAATGAATCACTTTGAAAAATATCAATTTTGCGACTTGTGACTCATTTTCCCGAAAGGGAGCCTAGCTTGCTGGGATGAAGGTTGATGCCAACTAAAATATACTGACACCGACTGAGACCTGAGACTAAAAAGGACTATTGGGATTTATTGAGACAGACACAGATTGAGACTGACATGGATTGAGACCGACTAACCCAGGCTGATTCAGTCTAATAGTAGCAACAGGAGCCCGTTGAATATTAGTCACTACCTGGAATGTCTTGGGGCTATAACAACCTTAGGCAGAGACTAAAGCGATTGATAAACTCCTTGTTGGACCGGCTGGTGCACTGGTGTTGGCTTGGCCTTGGAAATATTCACCAAACAGTGCACCAACAGCCCCTCAATGCGGATCATTAAACCTTTAACAAATCCTTACTTAATATTTTCCTTCCTAGCCACTATTCATTGCTAAGCAGCTGGTAAGTTCTTTTAGGGATGGAATTTGCTACACAGACAATGCTGTTTTGTATTTCTAAAGTAAGAACTTTCTACCTAAGAGAGGTAAAAGGGTTTAATATTAGTAAGACATATTTTCAGGAAGGATTTCTTGTGCAACAGGTCCCAGTACTCCAAGTACGAGAGCTCTACTGGTCAGAAAACGTTGACATTTAACACTCAGACAAGGATAAATTTAGACTTAAGTCAGTCCTTTGTTTGACTAAAGTATACCGACACAGAACGAAAGAAACACACAGACACTAAAAGAGACTGATACATACTAGGATGAAGACAGAAAGTGATCGACATATCAAGACCTACTCAAAGGAACTGGGACAGTATGAGACAGATCGCATGCAGCGGGCAATGGCTTATAAAGGCCAAGGTAGACTAAAAGCAACACAAGCATGGGCACTACTGGGCCCCAAGAAAACGTCTATGGCATTGACCCTATCAGGCAGAAACTGCTAAAAAATATGCTTGCTTTTCAGGCAGTGGCATTGGCGAAGACACAGCGGCAATAAATTAGCCGGTCCCTATATATACACTAGGGAGTCGGTGCGTGAGGATGGAGGGACGAGTGGGGGAAGTGGAAGAAATATGAAGTGAAAACAACCAGAAGGAAAGGAAGCTGTATATGGGCCTGAGTGAGGAGATATGTACATTCGGGTGCTTTGTTATTTATAGACTTATTTTATAGACAATTTTGCTAAATTGTAGATTGTTAATGGTAAATCATGTTTATATGTACAATTTAGAAAAAAAGGCAATGAAGTCAATACAAGGCACCCGACTAGTGTGTATCGTTATTCAGAATTGCAAAGAGGATTTAAGGTACTTCTGGGGAAGTAGAAACTATTTGTTTTGTTGATTAATGGATTTAGTTTCAGGAAATTTTATCAACATGTTATTGTTGTGCTGGTTATTTCTGTAGGTGGATAGGGTGACGAGGTCCCCGCTAGGTATCCACTCTGTGATATATGTTTCATTCTCCTCCTTCTTCCCCTTCCCCTTCTTCTCCCCTGTCCCTTCACCTCCTCCCCTCCTCCTCCTACTCCCCTACTCATTCCCCTCCCCTCCTCTTCTTCCTCCGCTCACCTCCTCCTTCCTACCTTCTCTTCCTCCTCTTTCTACTTTTCCACCTCCCCTCCTCTTTCTCCCCCTCGTCCTCCTTCTCTTCCTTCTCCTTTCCTCCTCCTCGTCCTCCCCCCTCCTCCTCCTCTTCGTCCTCCTCACTCTCCTTCTTCTCTTCCTCCTTCCTCCCTCAGCCTTCCCCTTCTGCCCTCCTGCCCCGTCTGCTCCACCTCCACCTGATCGTCCTGTCCTCCATCTCTATTACTACCACCTCCCCCTTCCTCCTCTCCCCCTCTCAAAGTCCTCCCCCCCCCTTCTCCATGAATCTCTCCACCTCCTCATACTTCTCCTAAGTACAGTAAGGGCTTGTGTATGTTAGGGCGGCCAGTAAGATAGCTTTGAAAGCTGGATAATAAAACCCCTTCAATTTTGCAGTCCATGCATACACGCTGGTGTATTAATTTATACTTTTCTTGCTGCAGACATGGTGCAGATCACCTAGAAATATACAATTGCCCGCTCTGCACATTTTGCCAAATTTTCCCAAACACAGCAATATGCTAACAAATGGTTCATACAAGGTATTACTCTGAGTATATGTTTATTACAACGATTCAAAAGATTTGTTAATGGTTTTGTTGAACTGTTTTTGAGGATAGTGTTAGTATTAATGTGGTTTATTTGAGAGGTAAGAATTTGTGAAAGCAAATTGTACATTTTCTGGCGACTTTACCCACATTAGGAACAGGGGTGCTGGGTAGCGCCCTCAACCTTACCATACAGCCTTCACTGACACACCTTCAATATTGGAATTCCTGTGTGCATATCTCCAGCCTGAAGCTGCATCCTCAGCTAGTACAACCAAACCAATCTTACCAAATGTACTCATATTATGACTCATACAATTGGGTTTATCAATATTCATCACTTCTGGTCGTCACAGGAAAGGATTGCAGCAGGTCCTCCATATACAAATGAGGACGTTTTAGAAGTTCTGTAGCAAAAATAACTTTACAAAAACCTAAACAATTTCAAATGAGTTTTAGATGAGTTGGAAAAGAATGGACACACAAAATAGAAAATCTTTAGTTTCTGACCGATGTTAAAGGTTCTGTATGTTTCGAAATTCGTAACTCCGTCTCAACTTCTGCTATTAGCTATATATTTGAGTTGATCTGATCAAATCCAAATTTAAGACCCAAAATAAATTCTGAATACAGTTAAACTTGAAGGATATAATTGTGTTGTGATTATAGCCTATGTTCTTTCCATTGAGTCGATGAGAGCCAGCGTTGCACGTCTGTGATATCGGGCTCAAACACTACCGATATTCATTATATGTGATCGTATAGGTTACTTCTGCGAGAATATATTATGAATATAATAAGGATAGTGGGGGAAAGAACTAATCTCCGAGTCAAAGGCAAATGGAGGATAATATTCTATTCTTTAACGACGCTCCAAGTTAAATAATAAGATAGAGAGAATACATCTGCAATTCCAGTTTTTATCACTGAACTCCTTTGCTGAGGTTGAGAGGTGATCCCAACCTGACCATACGAAGGTCTGACAGAGACCTTATTAAATCATTACACAATACATCGGTATTTGAAATGCAAAACAAGGTAACATTGAAATAATGATGAACATGGAATGTATTCAAACAATACAATAATTAGAATAATGTTGAGTATTAAAGATGGTTGAAGTGTTACGTGAAAGTATTTACTCAATATTAAGCAATAATTAGATGATTATAATATTTCTGCAATATCAGCTGCTCTGGATATGAAGACACCAACGGCGGCCGGAGGAACTACACTTCATCCCGGAGGTATCCCGGAGGTATACCAGAGGTATACCAGAGTTCCTTAAGATTAAGATTAAGATTAAGATACATTTATTTTCGACTTATCGCTCTCAGGAAGCATAACTCCGGCATAGGGAGGATCACACGTTTCCTGTTAATTTTTTACATTTTCACAAAGCAGCACACAATACCCCAGTCGTCATAGACGAAAGGGGCGTACTGCTATAATCAATTAAATAGGATTTTACTATTATTAAAGTTTTTTGAAAAGGCGCATTAGCTTTTATATAAAATTTACCTCAGTATAGTTGAACATAATTTCTCTTAAGGCTTAGTGCCTCATTAAAAAAAGAGTAAGAAGAGTAAGAAGAGTATTACGTCAAATGGACAATGAGTATGCTATTCAATGAAGTGTTGGTCTGACCATATCAGAGTTTTCTTCGCTAGTGATTTAAACAGTTTCTTATCTGGTACCCCATGGGCCATGGTCTGCAACGAGTTCCATGTATATGGGATTCTGTGTAGGATTGATTTTCTTAATTGTTCATTTATGGGAAGGATTTGTTTCAGTGGTTTTCTACCTACAGCAAAATTTCTCGTATTTAAACGTCTAATATCAATATATTTTGGATTGCTCGCCAAACCATGGCCCGCCTGCAAAACGTGCAACCTTCTTCGGTGTTTTAATGTCAGTAGGTTTTTATTAACATGAATTTCATCAACATTTGCTCTGGATGGAAGCTTTTAAAGATACTGTATACGATCGTAACAACTGTACCGAATACACTCAGATATATTCTTTGTCCAGCCTAATTGCATAGGATTTACTAAACGTGTAGAATAGCCCCAAAAGTATGGTTATTTTATTTTCTACAGTTCATCATTAGGAAAATACGAGGACATTTACAGTTCATCATTAGGAAAATACGAGTACCCACGCTGTGGATATATCCCTGCGTTGCCTTCTATTTATCGAGACGTATGTCCTTATTTCTCAGAAGAAACACCTCATCCTCTACCAGCTGTCACAGACCATCAAACTAATTGACCACAATATCGACACATAAGTGCAAGAATTAATATTAGCCACCGAGGGCGTACTTAAAACTAAAATGTAAATCTATAACACCATACCTGTATATTTGTATAACCTCGTATATATACGCTAAAGGAATTCTGCCACAATTCTGTATTCAACACTGATTTTACCAAAGATTTTTCACTTGATTTCAATCTATTGTATTACCATGTGCACATACATACTACCGCATCACACATATATACACACGCACCACTCACACACACATAATGCATCACACCTACTCCTGAGCCAGGGCAATAGTGTTGTGATTATAGCCTATGTTCTTTCCAATGAGTCGTAGAGTTCTCTGTAGAATCGCCTCCGGATCTCTTCCGGGCTTAAACACTACCGATATTCATATAAAGTGATCGTATAGGTTACTTCTGCGAGATTATATTATCAATATATTATGAATATAATAAGGATAGTGGGGGAAAGAACTAATCTCCGGAGTTAAAGGCAAAGGGAGGAAAATATTCTATGTTTTAACATCGCTCCGAGTTAAAGAAGAACATCAAGAAAGTACATCTGCAATTCCAGTTTTATTCCTGCTATCCTTGCTGAGGCAGAGAGGTTTGTCTCCAACCTGACCATACAAAAGCTCTGTTGGAACCTTATTAAATCATGAACATATACATCAAGGTATTTGTACATAAATGAGGAATATATACATAAATGATATGAAATAACAAATACAAACTCCATCATTAATTAGAGTAATGTTTAACATGATGTATGGTAGAAGTAATATGCATGAATATTTACTCAATATTAAGGAATAATTAGATCACTATAATAATTCTGGAACATCTGCTGCTCTGCACATGAAGACACCAAGTGGCCACCAGGAGAACTGCATGGATACCTCGGAGAATGCCGGAGAAGTCCGGAGAATGCCGGAGAATGCCGGAGAATGCCGGAGAATCCTGGAGACAATTCCGGAGATTCCTGGAGGTTTCCTGGAGCTTCATAGAGTCATCACAAATACTTCACATGATCGTTACACTCCCCCCCAACCAAGGGAAATAAAATTTTGCAAGGAGGCAGAACATATTCCATGAGTTGCGAAATTTTATGCATATAAATAACATCTTCATCCAATAACGATCCAACAATAACAGTAATAGCTCCTAAATGAAGCTGTGTTAAGGATGTCTCCTTGGAGTGAGAGTTGTAAAAATCTCAGAAATATGCTGCATAGGCAGCCGTCCATCTCCTGATTCTTCGTCAGTTGAAGCATTAGATTTTCGATATGCTCCTTGTTCCAATTAATCCTGATTCTTATAATTCTCTATTAATCCTGTCCCTTCATAAACTGCTTGGTTCTCCTATCACAAACTTCCTCCACGTCTATTTTTCTTCCTTCTTCCATTATACCCTCTAGTTCTTAGCACATGGAGACATTGCCTGACAGATCCAGATCCAGAGGCCAGGTGTATAGCAGCAATGGGACTCTGCTTTCCATGATTTCATCTAGAATTCATCCAGGGATAATTTTATTTTGTTCGAAAACAAACATCTTATGCCCTGGAACTGGGGGACTTCGATCCTGATACCCATCAAATAACCGCTCCACATGGTGCATGGAAGCACGCTTTAATCCATCATCATCATTCCTTCATGAATCAGGCCTTCCAAGTTTGTCCACATTCTGTGTGATAGGAGTCCAAGTTTTCCTCCTCCGACTTACTAGTCTGTATCCTAGTAAATGATTGCCCCACTAGGGCATTGAGATACATACCATTCCATCATTCATTCACATCTCAATTATTCCATCATTCATTTACATCTCAATATGTTCATATTTTGTGTGGCAGGGACCCAAGTATTGTCCTGCAAGGTCTTAGTATCTGGCTTCCTCATGCATGCGAAACAAGAATTGGTCTTAAATTTCTTGATAGTTTGTTCCCTACTGGAGAGAAGGGCATCATTCACAGTGATTTTCCCCAGTGCAGTCAACAATTCTATAACTGCCTGAGTCACAAACAAAATCAACACCATCGGTATCGTGAACAAAAACAAACCAACTCTCAGGGTGGTATCATTTCACAGGTCCCAATATCCAAGCTTTTCCCAAGGCAGAAAAAGTCCTGATCTTCCATTTAGTATCCTATGCAACAATTGGAATAAGATCCCAGTACATTTAGAATCCTGGAATCTCCAATGTTAATATCACTGTTAGGCCTGGGCCTGGTATATATACCTTCACATAATGACTACACTTCATAGGCACTCCCTGATTTTCTGAAAAGTATACATATTTCCAGTCTAACATTAAACCAAGATCTGCATCCTTTCCTAATTCTGGTTGCTGTCGCCGTTCCTAGTCTCTTTCCTTGACCATCAATACGTGATTATCCCATCTGGAAAACCACACATTGATTCCAGTCCCACTCTAGGAACATACATGTTTCCTATCATCTTGATTCCATGTCCGAGTAGAAGAACACACCCTTTCCTACTATTTCAAGGTCTGTGTCCATCAATGTTGATCATCAAAGCAGAGTGATTCCCATTGCTCTTCTTGTTTTTCTTAGATTTTTCTTCCACATCGTCCCCCTGTTCAGAGATAAGTGGCAATTGCTCTGCCACATAGACTATGGGGGCCAAGTATTGATGTGATGTGTCACAAAATCCGTCCTTTACATTCACATCAAGATATACCATCAGGTCTGATTTGCATATGATTCTGCACCTGCTGCAAATCACTATCTTGGATTATCCCTCCTTCAAGCATTCAGGAAAATCCTGATTGCAGACTTCTAATTGGATGGAATAGGTGGAGATTAATTTGATAGTCGCCCCAGTGCAATGTCCTGGTGTTCCATCATTTGTTGTTTCTTCTACTTGAGAAACAATTTCATTGCACCTAATATTTAGTATTGTCTTCTCTCCAGGAGAACAATCTTTCATCCATGATGAGGTTCCTTGCCAGGCAAACACAGACTCTCCTGTTAAATTGTTTCCTCAATCCAACATCCTCAATGCTATCCTTCCTTCTGTCCTGTCCCGTTTTGTTTTGTTACAGTCCTCTTATGAGGAATACTAACATATTATGTTAGAGACAAAAAAAAAAATCGAAATCGAAGAAATCGAAGAACAGTTAATGATTTCCTCGAAAAATAATATCCTTTCATGGTTTCAAAATGGCCGTAGATCCACCATGTAATCGTATCTCCTCCCCCCATGTGTTTCACCAAGAGCTTCTTTACGTGTATCGCTAGACCCAAAGGCAGCAATGTAAATAATCAAATATAAATATTAGTTATTCATTTTTCCTTCGAATCCCAATCTTGAGGGAGCCCTACTCACCCAGTTACTAGATCTCGTGATATTTCCTGGCAAATCTATACCTGTACCGCGCATTTTGTCTATATTTCTGGGTGTTTCATCGTCCAGTTTCAATATACCAGGGTTCGGGTAGGGCTTCAGGTAATCCACATTGGCCATTTTTTTTCATATCTGATCGGATCAGAGTCCAATTGATGCATTTCTCAATGACAACAGTATAATATTGGACCTTCCCCTCGACCACTCAGTGGTTTTCCAGTCCAACTGCCATGAACTCTCTTGGTCCTGGAATACCCACCTTGACAAGACTATTATGTGGAATTTTGGTAACCTATCTGTTGAAGGCAGATTTTACACATCTGTATTTCCGTAATTGCACCAAAACGGAGCAAAGAGAACCCCATGGCATAGGAATATCATAGGTATTCATGAATGTAATACTTTAAACTCCCTTTATCCCATTGCTTGACATGAATTCACATAACCTTAATATTATGCTCCTAATGCCATGTCCATTGCCATCTGTAAATCCAAACCTAGGATTCACTGATTCTCCATGAATGTTTCCTATGTACAATCCGCAGATGTGCGATGTTTCTCCAAGCTCAAAATGGAAATTCGCAGCTCCTGAGAGATTTATGTTGCTTCCATTTGCAGCAACTACTCCATCATTGGTCGGATACAACTGCGGAGACATATGAGGGGGAGAATAAACTTCCCCCTCAATATGCTTATGGAGGCTCCAGTATCCACCAAAAGGCGATGAGAATCTCCTCCGAAGGAAACCGGGGTATACCACCTAGCTCCCTTCATAATTGGCAAATAATAAATGTTATCCCTCAAATCTGATTCTTTCATCAATGATAACTCACGCGATGCTTCAGGGGTTGTACCTTCCCCTAATAAAGGGGAATCAGATGAATCATATATACTTGTCCACAATTGTCCGCTGGAGAAGCCATTTTGAGCTTCGGTGGTTGAATCGTCAGCCTTATGCAATTCAACCACTATTCGT
This sequence comes from Sthenelais limicola, assembly GCA_942159475.1. Classification (NCBI taxonomy): domain Eukaryota; kingdom Metazoa; phylum Annelida; class Polychaeta; order Phyllodocida; family Sigalionidae; genus Sthenelais; species Sthenelais limicola. Next base: position 56,334,858 of record OW804096.1, read on the forward strand.
TTCCCTCTTTTTTCCATCGGCCGCTTGCTTGCCTTGTCCAGGTAGACCGGACTCCACATACCTGGATTTGGCGAGCAGAAATCTCCGACAAGAAATGAGTGTCCAGTACATCACACCACTTGTATGGAGTTTGAGATCCCTTATCCTTCCGGAATGTCCCTGATCTACCACCTAAATATCTCTTCCTTCCTCTTATGGCATAGACTTATTTCATCTTCATCTGAGCAATCATGTTCCATTTCAATCGTATCCACAACACTAGAAACAGCACTGAGGATATCAGAGCTAGCATTGACACCAAACAAAGTCCACTCTTGTACCTATTAGCAATATCCAAAGCCTCAAAAAGAGATTTTGACTGCTGTGCATGCAAATCAAGGGCAATTTTCTTATCCAGTAATCCCTTGATGAATTGTTGGACCAACATGCGAGTGTGGAATCTATACTGTTCTCCAGGAAAACCCAAATCATGAAAGATATGATTCGTACAGCAAAAGCATTCATATCCTCTCCTGGTAATGGTTTCCTGATGTAAAAGATATTTTCCCTATCTTCTGGGGTTCCACCACCATAAACATGATAAAGGACTGTCCCAAGATCTTCCTAGCCTCCATTGACTATATCAACATCATTACTACACTGGCTGCTTCACCCATGCATTTTGAGAAAAGGACATGTTTCCTTGGTTCCATTGACCAATTATTAGCAGAACTTCTGTTTTAGAACTGAACTAAATATTGGTATCATTCCTTTCCATCAAAAGCAGGTGGCATGGAGCATTTAGGCTTCTCATACCAAGCAGGAGCTGAAGAAGAAACAGATCCCCTGATTCTAATCGGACATATATCCTGATCTTCTTCCCCCTCCTCCAGATTGAACAAAGGGAGAGAAACTCTTTTTCATGCAAAAGAGACATTTTTCTTCACATTACCACGACCACTAGGGTACCAAATAGCGATGCAGTGTCCAATTGTTTCCACAGATCAGAATCTCTAACATCCTTGCCATCCGGCATGATAAATTGATCCTGAAGCAATCCCAATTCCTTTTGGTAATCATCTGCTTTCTGCTTGTAGTGAATAGCATCGCTATAAGCCTCCGTATAATTGTGGTTAGACTCCTTTATTCCAGCCGGAGTCATTTAATTTCATTGTCTCTTCTACGAATATCAACCTGTAGTATGTCTGAATCTGTCAGATGTTGATCCCTTTATTGAACTGTCGCATCTAATTTCATTTGAAGGTTTCCAAATTTATTTCCAGCTCATCATGCAATATTGCACAATCATTGATGTAGTCTCGAATAGGTTGAGCTAATGTATCCATTTAGCCACCAACAACTAGTCCTTCCTCAAGATCTGCAGCCATAGTTGCAGAGGAATAATCCTATGATTCCACAGACATATGAATCCATTATGTTATCCTATGTTGAACAAGAGAAAGTCAGAAACCCCCCAAAAAATATCTTAACAAAAAAAAAAAAAAAAATTCAGGGAAGAAAAAGCGATAAATATCTCCCATGCAAGGGCAGATACGCTATCCTACACAAGGGTTTGAAAGATAACCAAAGTCACTGATGTACAGTCTTATTAATAGGATAACCCGTCGGTATATCCTTAAGGCTTTAAATTTGTAATATTAAAATAATATCAAGTTCAAAAGTGAGCGATTATTCACGAAAAATCCAAGAGATTACATAGAAAACACATATCCAAACAATTCCGGGGTATTCCAGATCCAAGGCGCTCCGGTGTGAGTTCCAATGTTCTCCTGCTATCTCCGTGGTAAAATGAAAAATTGCCTATGTCTCCTCGATATAGGCTGGGACAATGTCAATGCCCCCAAAATAACAGTGAGAAAATCCCGCTGGCTACCATATAAAATGTACTCCAGCAGATCCAGGAGCTCTGGTTCCTTGTGCTCCATGTGCTCCATGTGCTCCGGATCCATGTGCTCCAAATCTGGCTATCTCAGAAAATTATTCCAGGAACAATGCCATCTGATGTCCAGAAAAGACAACTCCAGAGTTCTAGAAATACATACCTAAGTAATATTCCTTCACTCTCACGGCACCAGTGTTGTGATTATAGCCTATGTTCTTTCCAATGAGTCGTAGAGTTCTCTGTAGAATCGCCTCCGGATCTCTTCCGGGCTTAAACACTACCGATATTCATATAAAGTGATCGTATAGGTTACTTCTGCGAGATTATATTATCAATATATTATGAATATAATAAGGATAGTGGGGGAAAGAACTAATCTCCGGAGTTAAAGGCAAAGGGAGGAAAATATTCTATGTTTTAACATCGCTCCGAGTTAAAGAAGAACATCAAGAAAGTACATCTGCAATTCCAGTTTTATTCCTGCTATCCTTGCTGAGGCAGAGAGGTTTGTCTCCAACCTGACCATACAAAAGCTCTGTTGGAACCTTATTAAATCATGAACATATACATCAAGGTATTTGTACATAAATGAGGAATATATACATAAATGATATGAAATAACAAATACAAACTCCATCATTAATTAGAGTAATGTTTAACATGATGTATGGTAGAAGTAATATGCATGAATATTTACTCAATATTAAGGAATAATTAGATCACTATAATAATTCTGGAACATCTGCTGCTCTGCACATGAAGACACCAAGTGGCCACCAGGAGAACTGCATGGATACCTCGGAGAATGCCGGAGAAGTCCGGAGAATGCCGGAGAATGCCGGAGAATGCCGGAGAATCCTGGAGACAATTCCGGAGATTCCTGGAGGTTTCCTGGAGCTTCATAGAGTCATCACAAATACTTCACATGATCGTTACAATAGGAACCTATACACTATAGAGCACTATGCTCCAATCACAATCACATTCACCCCTGAAGAAGACCACATAAGTCGAACTGTTGGGACGTGTTTATGGAAAAATAAAAACAAACAAAAAACTGACCGTGAACATGGCTTTTAAGTCGATCTTTCATTTCTAATTGTATTTTGTGATGTGGTGACAGTGGGGCAGTTTACTTGAAACAAAACAAAACAAAACAATAATCGGATCTGCCTGTTCTGATCACATTTCGCGGTTCTGTCTGAAGATTAATTTTTGTTGTGAAAGAAATTGTCTGTAATTAGTTTCTGCTCTTATTACCGGCTGGTTTAAAAAGAAGTGTTCTAATGTTTTCACTATAGAGGAATTGTATTTCGCACAGGCTTGATTAAAGCTGCACCCTCAGTTAACCCGGATAAAAAGTTACGATTTTTTACTTTTTGTTCTGTTCTTTTCCAATCAATCCAAATGTCATTTGACCAAAGTATTTGATGATTTTGTTGGGTTGATTTTGCTTCAGGGCTTCATGGAAAACCTTCAATATTTGAATTTCTGTGTGCATATTTAAAGTCTCAGTTAAAGCTACATTCTCAGCTATTACGGCAAACAACATCTTACAAAATTGAATCATATTTTAGTCAAATTTAGTCATATTATAACTTATAGGACTGTATATATATAGATATATCAATACTCTGCTGTTGGTTTTTGTTTAAATATATACAATAATTTGAAGTAGAATTGATCAAGTGAAAACAGTTGCCGGTGAATGATAATAAGTGAAGTAGTGATAAGAATGGATTCAGGTGAGTTCTCTAAATAGAAATAAGGACATTTATGAAGCCCTATTAACAGGACATTTATGAAGACCTATCAACAGGACAAAAGCCAACACAATTGGACAAAATCCACCCCCCAAAGAGTTGGTCCAATGGCCTTTAGATGGGTTGGAAAATAATGTAACAAGAAGTAGAAAATGTTCAGTTCTTGACCGATGTTAGCTGAGAGTGGAGCTTTAACATCGGTTAAACACTAAAGATTGTCTACTTCTTCCATTCTTTTCCAACCCATCTAAATATCATTCAACCAGAATAATTTTGGAGGATGGTGCCCAATTCTCTTTGCTACAGGGCTTTATATATACATGTCCGGAATGACATTTTGGAATGTACTAATTCGAATTGATCTTAACTCTATTTGATAAAACCGACCAATTTTATTCAATGTATAATCAAATAAAAACCCCAAACAAAGGTTACATATTTTATACATGATGTATTTTCTTATATTATATGTATACCGAAAGGAATTAGCGAACACTAAGTAACCTCTCTTGCTTACTAAAGCCTTTCCTTTTCCTTTTTCTTTTCCTTATGTCATATATTTGCGATTATTTGATGAATATCATGCTATCTATGTTATATTATCACATGATCTGAGTGACAAAATGGCTTTATACTACTACAACCTAGCAAGGAAGTAGCAAAATGCAGTGTAAGCAAATCCTCTATTACTTTTTAAATTGAAAATTAACCTTTTTTAGCCACATCCCCCAGCCTACGCTATCATATTTCTACTTAACTCTCCTGTTATGAAGTAATCAAACACCTCTAGCTCTAGGATAGGTGCGAATAGCTTATCATTTGTGATATATGTTACAGGAAAATGAGTCACATATTTTTCAAAATAATTTCTTTTACAAGATGTCTTTGTGGGACTGTTTGGATTTGTGGGTGCATAACGCTGCTTGCAGCATAAATACATATACCAAATATCAAGACAGTGTACTCAATATATCCATGTATTTCTAAGGTCATCTTTTATAGTATATTTAGCCACTTTACTAATGTTTACTATCATTGGAATCGGCTTGATTTGGCTTGAATATGATGATATCTCAACATCCGTTTTTTGCGACTTGTGACTCATTTTCCTGAAACAACACATTTAACAATAAATAACGGTCTTTGGCCATGAAATAGAAAACAGTCAGAGCACGTAGGCCTTCTTCTTTTGAAGGAATTACTTGTAGAAGTTCCAAAGTCACTTTGAGAGATACAGGCACGAAACAAAGATAACACACTTATATTATATGATGCGTTACAAAAGTTATGTCGCAATATTAATGTTATTCGAAGAGTTTTATTCACAAGTTCTCTTTGTGGGGATGTTTTCATCTATGGGGTATCTAGCACTGTGAATACATAGTTACCAAATTCAAGGATAGTGTGTGTATATATATATATATCCTTGCTTTTATCAGCTGATGGATTCATATATATCTATCTACTTTACTAGTAATTTTTCATCCAAAAACATTGAAGATTCTTTTCTTCAAATAGTTCTCAGATCAAATATAAATTATATAGAAATACTTTGGAGATTTTATAAATGATACCATCGTCGAAATCCCCTTATTTAATTAATCTCATCGTTTAAAATATGATGGAATCACAAAGTCCTTTTTTGTCAACTTTACACTCATTGTTGGATGAAAGACATCACATGTATACTCTGTTATTTGTATTTCTTAATAGGGCGACTCCACTATAGGTAAAAAACGGCGCCGACAGGCAAAATTCGTCGCCGACATGACTACAATTTCGGCGCACACAAATCACTAGTGGAAGAGGGGTAAAATAGGTTGTCAGCAACACATTTATTTGTTGCCAACAATTGCAAAATATCTAACTTGATTAGATATTTCGTTGCAAAAGATTCGTCGCAGCCGTTTTATGCCGATTTTTCCCATAGTGGAGTCCCTGCATAAAGACTCCGAACTCAGACTCCGAAATAGTACTGGCATATATATAGTCAGGTATGCACTGGACGATCGGACCATGGTGTATGTGCAGCACCTAGTTGTGATGTGTAACAGGCGAATGAGTCACAAGTCTCAAAAAATAAATTTTCAGATACCATACCGTCCGCGGAACCCATTGCTTAAGAGAGCTTTATGGCCATATCTTCAGTCGGTTTTTATTGAAATGCATTTTAAACCCCATTCTCATCTTAAATCTGGGATATTTCATACGATTGGTCAAGGCTAACTCTACATTTCCTGACGAATTTACCCATATATATGTGCAGATGTATTTCAAATACCAATTTATTTCTTATTTTTGTTACACACAAATGAGTCACAAGTCGCAAAATAATGGATTTTGAGATACCATCATATTTGGAAAGATGAGATCAAGCCGATTCTTATGATGGTAAACACTAGATTACCCATTAAGTGTCTTTATATCTTAAGTTTGATATTGTTATTTTTGAAAAGAAGTTTGCAATTTCTCTGGCTGGAAATACTAGTAGAGCAGCTAGAAATGTACGGATATATTTATTACACTTCATATTTAGTACGAATATAAATACGATCCCGAGCATTAGATAACCATTAGATTACACATTTCACACATGACAACATTCTTACAAAGACATCTTGTGGATAAAATATTTTGAAAAATATTAATTTTCATTTTCCTGAAACACACCATTTTCACGTACCTTGCAACAGAGAAACCATGGAACAGAATGTCCTGGTGTTAATATGATGTCGCCTTACTTTTAGTAGAGGGAATTAGGCTGGACAGGTTTAATTCCTACAGGCACACATTATGTATGCTCTGCCGTACTCGCCACCCACGCACGCTTAACCTCACAGATTGCCCCCTGCCTGCTCGCAGTGCCCCTCAGCGGGGAGGAGAAAAGCTGGGTGGTAGCGTCCATTATTGACCATCTGTAGAGGGCTAATAGAAGCAATATCTGGGCTAGAGCTTCCAATATTAGTTTCTTTATACCTCCCCTCAACACACACTCGTCCCTTAAAGGTTTTCTTTGTCGCCTCCCTTTATTTTTCACTGTCCCTACCCTCTCTCTGTCTCCTCTGGCTCCCTGCCTTCCTCTCTTTCTCCCCCCACCCTCGGTCTACCCCTCTCTTTATCCACCAACCTCTTTTTATCCCTTTCTTTACCCCCCTCTCTCTATCTCCCTGTCTGTCCTCTCGCTTACCCCCTTCTCACTCCCCTCTCTGTCTCTCTCCCTCTGTCTCTCTTCTGTCTCTTCTCTCTACTCCCTCTCCCTTTGCCCCTCTCCCTCCCTCTCTTCCTCGTTCTCTGTTCCTTTCCCTCTCCTTTGCTCTCCTCTTTCTCTCCCTCCATCTCATAATTGTGCCAGTGCTATTTCCATAGTACTGGCACACTTTGTTAGATAACAAAGGCAACAGGTGCAATCAATTTCTTTAAAAAAGCTGATGAAAAGAACCATCCAGACACCGTGAATATATGTGAAGGCAAGCCCTTACCGGAATATAGCTACGGTGAGGCTACGCCCCTGTGTTTGTGTACGGTTGCCAACCACGTGTCGGGGCTCGACCAATAGAAGCGCAGCAAGATCGAACTATTCACAATAACTGCCACTCCTCCTTCATTGCTCGGGTCGTGCAGACCCCCATTGTGTGTCGACAGTGAAATCTTTTAACTTTATGTCTGTTCTAGAATAAATATTCTATGTTCGCCAAACCTCTCCGTCGTGTTGTTTATAATAGTTGAACTCATATTATATTATTATTCAATGTGTATCGATGATTAAATGCCTCCCCCGATAGAATATATATATATATATATATATATATATATATATATATATATATATATATATATATATATATGAATATAAACATGGGTCAAATCATTTAAATGTACAATTGTTTAACCCGGATGATTTAAAGTACTATTTGCAAGTGAATTATATTAGATTGAGAGTAGAGAGAATTAGAAAAACAGGTATTTAACAATGGGTGGTTTTCTTTTAAACATTTTTTATTTCGACAAACAAATCAACACAGGTGGTAGGTTTCACAAGAGAAATGTATATTTCAATGGTTAGGAAGACTTAATACCCCTGCTTTATTCAAATGAAACCTATCACGCTTGTGAAATTCAGTTCAGTAAAGTAAGTTAAATAAAGTTTGTTTAAATTCGAAAAGATCAACGTTTTACAAAAAAAACAATCAAAATTTGTTAAAGGCAAGTTGATTTAGTAATTTTAGATGAGGTAGATTTCTTTTAAGTAGGTGTGTGTGTGTGGTGGGGGTGGGGGGGGGGTTAACAGAAACAGTCACACACCTATTTTCTTACCTGAGGGTGTATGGGTGTTCATGAAAGTGACCATCGACTGGCCATACAGTGACCATTGACTGACCATACAGTGACCATTGACTGACCATACAGTGACCGTAGGTTAGTACACATGTAGCCGGCCAGTGTCCACATGTGCCGATGGTCTCACTATTGACCCAGCCTGTCTATGCCTTCTGGGGTCTGTTGCACAACAAAACACTCCCTAAACCTGCTATCTCAGCTAACGTCAGTCAACAACTAAATAGGTTCTACTTTTTGTTGTCTAAGAGTCACTTGACCAAAGTTTTGGAGGATTTGTTTAGTTGTTTTGCAACAGGGCTTCTGAATTTGGAGGACCCGCTGCAATCCTTTCCAATGATGCATTCACTTATTATCGCTCACCGGCGGTCGTTTTCTCTCGGCAGATTTACCTTCATATTCTTGTATAAATATTATAACTGCAGCATAATATTGGCATATTAGTCATAATAATATGAGTGAATTTGGTCAGATTTCTTTGGTAGCTGAGAATGCAGGAACATCCTTTTCAATCCTGCTGTCTGAAATACTAACTCTCTGTTCTTTTGTCTACACTGTAGACCCAGCTGCTCGAATTGTACATGTATGTAAAATTGGAATGTGAGGTGACAAATCCTGCAAAGTGGACTTGGGTCATCTTGTTTCTGGGTCATCTTCCTACCTAAAGATATTTCACCCACAGTTGTGTTACCCCCCGGAAAGTTCATCCAAACCAGAAACCCTTTTACAAAGTAACTTTTTTATGTTTAAAACAGATACTGCTACGAAATAACCTTTCATTTCTTTCACTTCCTGAACTGTGGTATCCTACAAAAGGTTCCAGCTGCTTTGAACCAAAAACACATCTATTTGTTTCGGACTAGTCATATATTTATAACATAGCAATTGCCTCTTACATTAGCCACGCTTGTATACATAATGTGATGTATTTCAGGAAAATGAGTCACAAGTCGCACAATGGATATTTTCCTAAGTGATTTATCTACAAGATCTCTTTGTCTGAATATTCTCATTTTGTTGTGCTTATGGCTGTAGGTAGCATAAGTAGGTTTGATAAATTCCAACATAGTGTACTAAATATATGCATGCATTTCTAAGGCCAAACTATAGAGTATATTTAGCTACTTTACTGACAATTATCCGCCCAAAAGTACTGCCAAACCTTTTTTACCCAAATAAAAATATCAGAATTGAAATATAGAAATACTTATTAGATGCCCTTAATGTTTACCATCCTTAGAATCGGCTTGAACTCATCTTTTCAAATATGATTTTGAATATATCTCAAAACACATTTTTTGCGACTTGTGACTCATTTTCCTATAACACATATATATGTTTTCTGGTGTAAGGTTTATGTAGACAACACAATGAGTTAGTCGCAGGAAGAGTTACGGGGAGACCAGTTGGAGGAAACGGATCAGGAAAGAAGGAAGGATGGCGGGAGGAAGGGCGGGGATTGGTGAGGTTTGGGGCTGAATATATATGTCTACCTGGTAAGGAAGCACGTGGAGGAGGTAGGGCAGTGGGTAGTATATAGGACAGATCGTCAGAAAATGTACTATTCGCCAAATATCCTAAAGTTAAGACACAAATGAGATACAGAATAACTTAATTAGGCTAAAACTATGTTATTAGCCTAATTTAACAGAATGTACTGCAGAGCTGCCGGTTGTACATTTCCTGGTTATCCGACCCACATGGGGGAAGTTGTTTGAAAATGTACAATTTGCTTTCGCCAATGTTCTCAGATAACCAAGATTTTAGGCAATAATGAAGTCCAGTTCAACATAAATGAATGTTGAATGACACAATACTAAAATATACTTAAACATACTTAGTATGTATCCTTTTCAGTCGAATTTAGAAGAATGTCATCTTCATATACCCCATATTTATCCAGAAAGAATACCGCTGGATGGGTTGTGTGGGCATGTGACTTTTAGGCTAGTTGCTTGTATAAATGTGGATTGTTCACATTTCCGACGAACTACCCTCAACCCACCCGTCCCGTTCTCCACCCCACGTCCCACCCAGGCCTCAGCGCTGTTCACTCAGTCAGTGAACAGCGCTATCCATTTCGAATCCCATTTGCCGGTTACGTTTATTAGCGTAAATGTGACTTCCGGGGACGTTATGGAACCGGTATGGAACGGAATAAGGGATCGGAATGGACATGCGCGGCAATGGCGATCGATTCAAATCATATCACAGGCCTCGCTGGTGGTAAATGTGCTTATATCTTCTTTTCTAGACAATATTGTTCCAGTAATCACTAGCTAATAACGTTGCTTACTAATATACGGTAGTACTGACAAGTTAGGAAAAGCTGAACGCGCATCTATTTGTTGGGCAGAGCCATCTGTAAGGGTGATCCATGTCCTATTGCGTTAGTTTAGGGTCCCGGTGCAACGTCTTTTTTCCTCTTTAATTAGCCGATGGCGGCTATTTTCAAAAGCGGTGGTTGCAGAGTGTCAAGTTTATCCTAATGCAGCATAATTCACTAAATGTGTAGAGCTGCTGATTGGAATCCTTCTGAAAGTTTTGCTGAAGTATGTCCTGAAGTGTACATCAATAATATATTATAAATCCAGTCATTAGGCCCATATGTCAGTATGGGGCCTACATAAATGTGGTATGACATGTTGTGCACAAACCTGACTAAGTTAAACATTCACTGCTGAATGGTGTTACATTTTGTTACGTAGTTAAGATCATGAGTAATCGCTTCATTTTTTATTACTTTTTTCTTTTTTTATTAAAGGCCAATGATATGGTTATTAATTATGATTATTAATTATCATTAATATTCCAAATTATCAGTATTCATATCTGCACCACGTCACAGGGGTGTACTAAAGGGACAGATCAGTCTAGGCTCAGAGCTTCTCAGATATGATGAGAGTGTCAGTGATTGGACGCCTACTGCACTATTTTGCTGTTAACCAATTAACGCACTCTTTGGGAAAAGTTTTGAGCCTGTGAATGTGGTCTGCGGAGTTCCACAGGGGACTTCTTTAGGCCGGCTCCTATTCGACATATATATTAATGACATTTACAAGTGTGTATCAGATATCTTACGACTTGCAATAATCTCATGACAGCTATTTGCTGATGATATCATAAAAGTATGTTTTGCATCTGCAATCTATTTCTATAATATGCCAAAGCAGGACTTTTAGCACTGCGCGCTTTCTGGACTGGGACAGACCATGAGAACTATGACCCCCATGGACCCGCTGTACAACTGCTCTATGAGTGACACAATCTACTGCCTTCCTTCCCTCCTCCTGGGCTGGTCAGTGAGCAGCAGGTGCGCTGGTCAACCTCTAGTTAATCATGTATGAGGCAGCTATATGGGTCAGATTTTCAGAAAATGTACAATTGGCAGCTCTACGCATTAAGGAAATTCTGCTAAATGTGGCTGTAAAATGATGAATACCGGGTATATCTGACTATATCTGGTATCGCATTGATTTAAAGTATCAGTTCTGTTATGTTAAACTGCATTTTGAAGCTCATTTTTGTCTTAAATAAGGGTTATTTGAGCGGATTGGTGAAGGCGAATTGTACATTTTCTGAAAATCAGACCCATATAGTGACCACTCACTGACCACAGGCAAGCTAGCCAGACTCTCATTTGTGATGTGTTTTAGAAAAATGAGTTATAAGTCACAAAATCTACACAAGATTTCTTTGTAGGAATGTTCTTTGGGGTATCTTGCACTTTGTGATGTATAAACTTGCACATGCATCAAATTTCAAGACAGTGTATTAAATTATACGTTTGCGTTTCTAAGGTGTTTCTATGGAGTATATTTAACTCTTCAACTAATAATTGTCCACCCAAAAATATTACAATGTTTTTATCCAAACATAAAGTGTAGAAATACTTTTTACATTTCCTAAATGCTAACATCCGTCGAGTCCGCTTCATTAGTTTTTAAAATGGCAGTATCTCAAAATCCACTTTAGATTTACTTTCCTGTGAGACGTCACACAATTATAAAGCCCTGTCTAGCCAGACATTTGTAGAGTTGTCGGTTTTTATTTTTAATTTGTGTTTACTTCAATTCAGAATTGCAACAGTAAAAGGTATTATACTACAACTGCGAATGTGGAACATTCCCACTTAGTCAAACTTAGTAAACATAGTAAACTGAGTAATATCAATTGTATGACATGTGGCTCATTTTCCTGTAACACATTGTAACACATCACATATATATAAAATTCGTAAGCAGCGAAGTAATGTGGCCTACATAGATAAGACTGGTATAGTACTCTTACTGCTTACAGATGAGCAAATTCGGCGGTGGGTTGTAATTAGCCCATATTAACAAAAGAAAAAAAGAAAATTTGCATCGGCCGGGAATCGAACCCGGGCCGCCCGCGTGGCAGGCGAGCATTCTACCACTGAACCACCGATGCTTGGGAGGACTGAAGGGAAGTATCAAATTACACTGAATAATCATCATTAAAACTGTGCATGCATGTGTTAAGTATCGCATATATTTCCCGGGAGTTGGAAGAATATGCAAAGTTAATAGTTTTTAAATATATCCATACTCGTGCAATACAGAAAAGGCGTTGACGCCTATGTAACCACGTATGTGATTGGTCCATATTGAAGTGATTGATGATGACAGAACAATCAGAAACAGGGTTACTCTACCGCGACTCAGGATTCTGTAGTATAAAGAACAAACTGTATTCAAGGGTAAGAGCTACTCTTGTTAAATGGCTCTGGTTAAAGCTTTATTTCGCCAATGGCCACTGGCCACTTGTTGGGTATGAAGTGAATGAATGAATACTTTATTTGAGACTGCTCAAAATGGTTTCATGATTCTGAAAAGGGCTTGCCAGGTCTTCCAGCATGCACCGTTATCTAACTAAGGGGTAGGAGCAGAATAAGACATTGGAGAAAACAGCTTAGATCTAGTCTGTGATGTGTTTCAGGAAAATGAGTCACAAGTCGAAAAAAATGATATTTCTCAAAGTGATTTATCCCCAAGTTCTCTTTGTTTGAGGGTTAAGGGCTGTTCGTAGCATCTGTTGCGATTCTTGCCTATGTTCTTTCCAATGTCTATGTGGCCATCGATGTACGTCTGTCTTTCAGCTCCGGCTTAATGTTAATCGATATTAAATAATGATATTTCGTGATCGTATAGGTTTACTTCTGCGAGAATAAATATATTACCAATATCGTTAGCAGGAGATGGGAGGAAAGGAACTATAGTGGCCGGATTATATTAAAGTTCCAAAGGACCAAGGGTTGAAATATTCTATGTTTCAAAAGCGGATCCGAGCTATAACATCAAGAGTGAAATACTTCTTTCATATGTTCTCTTTATTCCTCCTTGTGTGTTGGGTTGAAGACCTTGCTCCTCAACCCGATTAGTGAACAAAATACATTGGATATATCAATAATATTCAACACAAGAACAGACTATGTTTGCAATACAAATCAGGAATAACTAAATAAATATAATGATGAAATAAGTACAAACTTGTACATAAATAGAGAAATATGTGATAACCATCATGGTTAAAATCCGGATGGAACAATATGAATGGTTAATTAATAATAAATTAATCAAGTAATACAAAGTATAAATATCATAATGAGTTGAAATGTAGACTCCTGGTGGCGTCCGGAGGTACTACCCGGAGGTGGCCGGATCCGGAGGTGTCCGGATCTGGAGCTACCCGGAGCTCGATGGAAATGTTCATATAGTATAGTAGAATCGTTACACTCCTCCCCAACCAACGGAAATAAAATTTTAAAAGGAGATGAACATATTCAATGACTGGAGAAATTTTATGAACATGTTAACAAGAAATAAGAACGATTCATATGTACATTTATACAATAGCTCATAATAAAAAAAACGTAGAGTATCATATACCAACATTTAACGGTTCTTCAACATAAAAAAGTTGCGAATATATATGAATAAAGATTCATAGGCTATTTACATCAGCAAAGCACCAACACGACGATATCACACGCAAGAGTCCAGTATATTAAGTAGACATTATCGCACGAATGGCAAGAGATTGCTCCAGCGTGAAGCCAGGTATGATCTGGGTTGTTTCCTTGTCCGGATCTGCATTTTCAGTCACCACAGATACCTCCAGATCATCTGATTTCTTCTCAACACTGGCCTTTTCACGCTCACGATCAAGGGATCGTTGCAGTTCTTTCACATTGTCCTGGGAAAGTCTCAGTTCATCCTCAAGAACAGATTGGGAGTGGGTAGCAATCTCCAGCCTCACCTTGAGGTCAAGAATCTCGTCTAACAAGCGTTTTCGCTCTTCACACCAGGCCTCTTTGTCTCTGTTAACATTGCCAAAATGTTCGTAATCTGTGTGGAGATGCTTTAACGCCTCCGCAAAGGATGAATGGGCTTTTACCAACTGGCATTGAGCGACAGCCAAGTTTTTGACTGCCTCACTGTCATTTAGCTGTTCCAGATCCATGTTGACTTCATTAAAGTCCACTGACACCACAGGAGAAATATTATTCTCAACCTTGGACTTAGTCGCAGGGAGCACTTGCTTCTTCTCCTTCTTAACACATGAGCTGGCTGGAGCAGCTCTTTTCCGGGCTATTGTGGCGACTGGATCTTTCTCACCATAGTCAGGATTGCTGGCCAAATTGCAAAACCTGTCGCTGTTATTTAAGCACCTCAGTCCAGCCTGATTTTGTGACAAATTATGCACCCACATCATGTGGCGGACAGAAGAGCACATCCGCAATTGTTTATTCTTGCATGGTCCAGAGGTCTGGTGACGGATCCCACACATATACTCCCAACGGTTGGGGAGATGATTTTCCTCCATGTGCCTAAGCCAGGCTAGACGGCTATGCAATACCTTGCCTGTACAGCGGAGATACGGGCAGCTGCCTCCACCCGTCGATGCACTGTCATGTCCTTTATACACAATAGAGCGCAGCTCTCTCCGGGTGTCCTCAGATACAATTCTACCAAGAATTCCATCTATCCACTCTTCGTATTTGCGTATAAGATCGGCCTCAGTAATGTTGACGAATATGATCTCTTCTGTTTCCGAGTCCTGATCAGAATCAGTAACTGGTACACACCTGCCATGTCTAGTGTCCTTTGGTTTCTTCAATTTGAGCAGAGGAGGCCTAATCTTGTCCGTAAACTCGGAGGACAAACCCCTCTCTCTGCCAGGCGAATTGGAACGGGAGCGACGCTCAGAGGAATCTCTGCTAACACTGTCAGATTTCCTTCGATTCCTGCTCTCCGTGGGCTTCTTCTTATCCTTTTTCTCGCCAGAGAATTTGTTACTTCGGTCGTACACTCTGTCATCTTCACTTGATGAAGGCATGGTTCCAATTGTCAATCGATAACTTCAACAAAAGCAGGTCCGGACAGCTCCGGAGGACATAAACGTCTCGATCCTATGTATACTTCAGTGTTGAAATGGAACGCAACCTGCTGTGCACGTGCTTCACCCGTCTTATATAGGTGCCAACCCGAGCCACACCCAAAAACTATGCCCATATATGGACATACAGGTGGCGAGGATCCACTCTGCACGGTTCCTTACCCATATTAGGTAATAGATTGCAAGAAAACTGCATATTACCTCGCGAATAAAATAAAGAAATAATATCATTCAGGCTATATAGTCAAACCCCAGGGAAAAATCAACATTTCCTATACTACTTTTATCCGTATGGGCAGAGTGCACATTGCAGCGAACCAAGGGCATCAGCGCCTTGCCGGCAAGGTAGACGCTCCGCGTGTCGAGGTGTCCGCCATAGCGCTCACCGACGCAACGTTCCGCTTTGTTTACTTCTTAGCGCGGTGTTTATTTCCATCGACGACAGGTTGAAAAGTGTATAGAAACTCAATGAGGGTTGACTTTGACCGAGAATTTGATCATAAAATGCTAAATAATAGCAGTAGAATACATATTTCTTCGTTAAATATGTAAATTAAACATATTGGCTTGCTTCCCCGGGCTCCGTGGAATGAGACCGTCTCCTGGTTACTCCTCCTACCGGCTGTCGACGAGGAAGAGCCGTCAAAGTTTTCTCATGGTAAATTGCTTCAAAGAAGCCTATCTAACACCTTAGGTTAGCTTGAAATTGTCATTAAAACAAAAGGAATATTTCCATGTGGAAATAGACCCAATCATGGTTTCAAAATGGCCGTAAATCCACCATGTAATCGTATCTACTCTCTCCCGTGTTCACCAGAGGCTTCTTTACGTGTATATGGCTCTCCCAAAGGCAGGGAATCAAATCTAATGTTAAGTCAACATTCCTCCTCCAGATATTGAATAAAATTATCATTTAAAATCAGGGAAAGCCATATCTTGTGGGAGCCTTAATCACCCTCGTTCTGGTTCTCCTCGCACTTTCTGGCGATAAATCATTATCTCTGCTTTCATTATCAGGTTTTAGGCAGGGCTTCAGATAATCCACATGTATTTTCGCCATTTTCTTCGTGCCTTTATCAATGACATAGGTCCATTCATTTAGTTTTTCAACTATTTGAAAGGGACCCTCCCATCTTCCACACAGTGGCCGTCCAGTTTTCACTGTGATAAATTTGTAGACCCAATCTCCAGGAGCATATTCTCTGACCAATGTGTTCTTGTCATAGACCTTTTTCTGTGCTTTCACCGATCGTTTTAAATTCTTCATTACAAACTCGTGTGCCTTCAGGAGTTGTTCTCTGATGTATAACACTTGGTTATTTGGACACCTTGCTTCAAAATTTTCGTCATAATTCCGATAAATGACTGCAGGCACCATTGAAATTTCCTCACCAAAGGTAAGTAGATTTGGAGAACAGCCGGTTGATTCATGCAAACTACACCTATAAGCATAGGTGATATAAGGAATCAGCTGGTCCCAGTCATTTCTATGGAGATTTGCCAAGCCCGACAAAGCTGTCTTCAGAGTCCTAATCGATCTTTCAGCTAATCCATCGGATTGAGGCCTATAAGAATTGGTAAATGTTTTCTTTATAGACATCAATATGCACAACTCTCTCCATACAGAAGAAGTAAAGTTGGCACCCCTATCCGAATGAATATTCAATGGAGCTCCAAATTTCAAGATCCAGCCTTCCATAAGGTGGGTAGCACAAGTGTCAGCTTGGTAATTTGGCATAGGAAATGCCTCCATGTATTTTGAATAATAGTCCTGGACCACCATAAAGCATATGTTACCTCTGAGAGTCAAAGGTAAATTTACAGCAATGTCCAGAGCTATCCTATCAAATCTTGCGCCAGAAATTTCATTATGAAGCGGTCTCTTCCCTTTTCTAGGGAAATCTTTCACACGTTGGCAAATATCACAAGAAGCACACCATCGCTCTATATCTTCAGACATAAGTGGCCAGAAAAATGTTTGCTTCACTTTTCCTAGGGTCTTCTTTCTTCCAAAATGGCCACCTTGAGGAGAACCATGTAACATGCGGAAAATAGCCATCCGTATCTTCAACGGGCCAACGATAGTCATGTCAGAAACTGAGGCTTCTTCATGATATATCACATATAGAATCCCATTGCGTATTATCATCTTGCTGAGGAAACCATACAATACTCTAAACTCTCGTGTTTCTGCACGAATCTCCTGAGTGGAAAGTTCCTCTTTACTTCGAACCAGTGACTTGATCTTGGCAATATCTCTGTCTTCATCCTGATATTTCGCCATCTCACTCTCTGAGCAAGGGAAAACTTCCTGCAAAAATCCTTTCTTCTTCTCCCATTTGCTTGTCATCTCGTCGACAGAAGATACCATACCAACAGGTTTGCAAGGGTCCTTCCTGCACGTGACACAGCCAGGATTTTTACATCTCCTGATCTTCCTCATTCTTGAAAGAGCATCGGCATTGCTATGAAATTTTCCTGGACGGTGGAAAATCTTAGATTGATCCACATCAAAATAAGCTAGAATAGACAGCCACCGAACTAAAATTCCATCAGCATCCTTGAAATTCAGGACCCATCTCAATGAAGAATGATCCGTACGAATGATAAATCTTGTGCCCCAGATGAAATGCTTGAACTTTTTCAAGGATTTAATCACCGCAAGCAGCTCCCTGTGCGTTGTACAATAATTCCTCTGAGTAGAATCCAATGATTTGGAGAAATAACAAAGAACTTTTTCTTCTCCGTCCTGTACTTGAGACAAAATTGAGCCAATTGAAAAATTACTGGCATCAGAATCGAGAATAAATAAATCATTCTCGGTTGGATATGCTAGGATAGGCTCAGAAATCAATGCACTTTTCAGTAGACAAAACGATTTCTCCCGATCTTCATTCCATACAAATTTCGTATGATCCCTGAGCAGTTGGAACATAGGCTCAGCCTTCTCCGCAAATTCTGGAATAAAATCCCTGTAATATCCCACAAGTCCCAAGAAGGAACGAATATCCTTGATATTTTGTGGCTGTGGCCAGTGTGTAATAGCCTCGATCTTCTCCGGATCTGGTCTGCTCCCTTCGCTGTTAACTATTCTGCCTAGAAATCTAACAGAGCGCTTGAAAAGTACACATTTCTTCGGTTTCAAAATCAAACCAAATTTTTGTATTCTTTCAAAGACACATTTCAGATTTTTCCTGGCTTCTTCCAATGATTTTCCATAGGAAATTATATCATCCAAGTAAACCATACATTTTGTCCAGCGCAATCCTTGTAACATACTTTCTACCATGCGTTCAAATGTGGCTGGGGCATTGCATAGCCCAAATGCCATCACATTGAAGCGAAACAAGCCTATATGGGTGACGAATGCAGATTTTTCCTTCGATTCTTCATCCAATTCCACTTGCCAATAGCCTGATTCGAGATCCAGGGTAGAATAATACATGTTTTTTCCAAGAGCATCTAGACTTTCGTCGATTCTAGGTAGGGGGAACGCATCTTTCTTAGTGATGTCATTTACTTTGCGATAATCCACACAGAAACGAATGGAATTATCCTTCTTTTTGACCAGAACAATTGGTGATGACCATGGCGAATCACTAGGCGAAATAACTCCTTTATTTAACATCTTCACTAGCTCTTCTTCCACTGTTTTTCTTCTGCCTATAGGTAAGCGGCGATAGCTCTGTTTGATAGGTTCCGAATCTCCAGTGTTTATGTGATGTTTTACGTTATCCGTTCTGCCTAGGTCTCCTCCAGGTTTTTGGAATATATTGAAAAATTCCAATAGGTCAGATCTAACCAAATCTTTCTCCCTCTCAGTGGTAATGTCACTCTGAGAAACCAGCTGTTCCAGGTATTGAGGCAAATTATATTCGGTCATTGCCGGATCACGAGCAATTGTTTCCAACAATACAGTAATTCGCTCATCCTCCAAGGTAGAATTTTCAGGTCCAGCGATGTCTATCGACTCATCATTCCTAGTGGTCTCTATTTGAGAAACCACTTCAGCAACGCCTAATATTTCACCCTCTTCAATGAATTGTGCCTGGTTGGTGATATTCATCACAGGCAACCCATACAAATCCTCCTCTTCTCTATATCCTATCATGGTAGGAAAATTCACTAATCCTCTGTCATCGTCTATGTACATAGGAGGTTCCACAAGGAAATCACATTTGCTCATGCCATTCCTAGGGCCAGTCCAGATTGCTTCTACCATCGTCACTGAATTCTTCTTAATTTTAGTTCTTTCCTTAACTCTCAGGGCTCCATTATTCGATACAAATTCACAAAAAGTTTTCTTTCCATTTATATCAATCTCCCCAGTTTTGCTTCTAAACGCCATGTCCACTGCCATCTGGAAATCCAAGCCTAATATTCCGGATTCTCTATGGATACGTCCAACGAAAAATCTCCAGACATGCAACTTTCCTCCAAGATCAAAGTGGAAATTAGCAACACCTAACAAGGTTATATCACTGCCATTAGCAGCAATGACCTTATCCGAAGTGGGTAACAATGAAGGTGGGTTGATCATAGAGGAATATATACCCTCATCGATCAAGCTGATGGAGGCTCCAGTGTCCACTAATAGGTGATACAAATCTCTTCCAAAAGTAGCAGGTACATACCATCTTGCTCCTTTTAAGTTAGGCAGACAATAAATATTTTCTTCAGGCCTGGTCACCAGTAATAAATCAGGAGCTTCAGGGGCCGTACCCTCCCCTAAGAAAGAAGGTCCTGAAGAATTATTCATTGCTGTAATTGTCTGGTCGGAAAAGCCACTTTGAGATAGGGTGGTTGAGTTGATGGCCTTGTCCAACACAACCACTAGTCGTTTCCCTCAAGACCAGCCATGCTTTTACCAGATTTCTGATCCAAGATTCCGGATTTGTTCTTAGCATCAAGGAAACCTTTACATGAAAAGGTAGAGTGTCCGGCTGTATCACACCACTTGCAATAAGGAGTCTGAGATGATTTATTCCTCCAGGGTCCACTTTTCCTGTAGCCCGACCACTTTGTCCTCTCTCCCAAAGCATTTATTCCATATTCTTCCTCATCTGATTCGTCAAACTCGGTCGCAGTTGTATGAGAAACAGCAGCAACTGTAGTCAACACATCAGAGCTGGCATTAACTCCAAAAAGTGTTTTTATTCCACTTTTATACCGATTTGCTAAGTCCAGGGCATCGAATAATGACTTAGGCTGACGAGCATGAACCTCCAATGCAATCTTCTTGTCCAACATGCCTTTAATGAACTGCTGAATCAGCAGCCGAGTATGAAAATTATGTCTTTCACCCGGAAAGGCCCAGATCATCAAAGATCTAAGATGAACTGCAAAGGCATTTAGATCCTCACCAGGAATTTGCTTTCTTGAATAGAAGGTATTTTCTCGGTCTTCAGGAGTACCTCCTCCATATATCCTGCATAATACGGTGACTAAGTCCTGATATGATCCTTCTGAGATGTCAAAATCATTAACAACGCTTGCAGCCTCTCCTTTACATTTGGAGAAAAGCACTTTCATCCTTGTTTCTTGCGACCAATTATTAGCAAAGCTAATATTTTCGAATTGAACAAGGTATTGGTACCAATCCTTTCCTTCGAAGGCTGGAGGCATTGAGCATTTGGGCTTCTCCGACCAATGACTCACAGATATATCTGTGGAAGAATCCTTGATCTTGATCGGACAAATATTTTCATCCTCCTCAACTTCCACAGCATCAAACAACGACAGAGATCCTCGTGATTTCTTCATAAAAGAAACCTTTTTCCCGCCGCGTGTTCCAATATGGCCATACAAAGGATTGGAATCCAATGATTTCCAAAATTCAGTATCTCTCACATCAGACCCATCTTTCATTTTAAACAAACTCTTGGTTTCGTTTAACTCAGCTTTATTCACTCGAGCTTCACTCCTCCAATAGTCCACGTTCTTCACTGAATCATCGACATTAGCTTTAGCTAATAGCAGTTCCGTATTCATACTCTTCAAGGCCTTTTCCTTCGAAGTAACCTCCTTATGCAGCAAATCCGTATCAGAAGCAGCCTGATCCAAAGCATTCTTATTATGAATAAGATCCTCCTGGAGCTGATCCACCGTAGTAATGGCAGCATCACGTTCACCAGCAACATCTTTAAATTCGCTTCTTGTCAAAGCCAACCTCTTGTCAACATCTTCCTTGTCTTTAGCTGCCTGTAAGATGTAATCCCTGATCTTAGGATCCACGTCCTTGAGTTCTATGCCAGATACTATCTCCTTCGTCAAATCAGTAGCCATGTTTAATCCTTCCTGTGACTCCAAGTCCGTTTATTTGGGAAGAAATACAAAAATATACTAAGTAAAAAAACAAAAAGCAGTCCAATCGTGTTTGAACCCTTCAGGAGAAGAAAATCAAAAATCTCTCCACAGCAACAGCAAGGCGAAGCAGTGTCCACACCATCCAGGAGTCTAACCAGTGAACATAAGTTGTCTTATATCACTCTGCCCAAAAATAAAAATAAACCCAAGTTTAAATATTCCGTGTTAATTTGAGATGTATCCAGACGATATCCAATGACTATCTCCAGCTCCGGACACTTCCAAAGACAAATGGAGACAAAGATCCAATGAGATCCGGAGGATCCTGGAGGTCCGGATGGGTCCGGATAGTGAGAAAAATAAGCAGACTGTGTATATTCCCTTGAAACTTCAATGTCCAGCAGACAATCCAGTGTTCTAGGAAGAAATACAAAAGTATTTTTCCCTCACACTCACGGCACCAGTGTTGCGATTCTTGCCTATGTTCTTTCCAATGTCTATGTGGCCATCGATGTACGTCTGTCTTTCAGCTCCGGCTTAATGTTAATCGATAATAAATAATGATATTTCGTGATCGTATAGGTTTACTTCTGCGAGAATAAATATATTACCAATATCGTTAGCAGGAGATGGGAGGAAAGGAACTATAGTGGCCGGATTATATTAAAGTTCCAAAGGACCAAGGGTTGAAATATTCTATGTTTCAAAAGCGGATCCGAGCTATAACATCAAGAGTGAAATACTTCTTTCATATGTTCTCTTTATTCCTCCTTGTGTGTTGGGTTGAAGACCTTGCTCCTCAACCCGATTAGTGAACAAAATACATTGGATATATCAATAATATTCAACACAAGAACAGACTATGTTTGCAATACAAATCAGGAATAACTAAATAAATATAATGATGAAATAAGTACAAACTTGTACATAAATAGAGAAATATGTGATAACCATCATGGTTAAAATCCGGATGGAACAATATGAATGGTTAATTAATAATAAATTAATCAAGTAATACAAAGTATAAATATCATAATGAGTTGAAATGTAGACTCCTGGTGGCGTCCGGAGGTACTACCCGGAGGTGGCCGGATCCGGAGGTGTCCGGATCTGGAGCTACCCGGAGCTCGATGGAAATGTTCATATAGTATAGTAGAATCGTTACACATCTATATATATGCCCCAAATCTCAAGACGGTGGATTGAATATATTCTTGCGTTTCACAGTCCATCCTATGGAGTATATTTAGCAACTGTACTGGTAAATACCCACCCCGAAATAGTGAAAACCTTTTTTTTTCAAACATAAATATCAAACTTAAAACATAGAAATACCTCTTAGATGACCTTAATGTTTACCATCATTGGAATCTTCTTGATCTCATTCGTTCAAATATAATGGTATCTCAAAATCTAACTAATGACCTAATCGTCTCTACGGTCATAATTCCTTGGTAATGGTATTTCCTTATTTCAGTTAATTTACCTGTAATTACTCTCCTAGAAATATTGCAAACTTTTTTTCAAACATAAATATGTTATGATCCTGTGAAGTGTTTATGAAAACTCTATGAAGCTCCGAGAAACCTCCGGGAAACTTCTGGGAAACTTCCAGGAAACCTCCGGGATTCTCCGTAGTTCCTTTGGCCGCTACTAGGGTCTACATCTCCATGACTGCTGCTATTCCCTGATCATATTAGTTCTTTATCTTATAACTAATAATTGGTTAATGTTACACCTTCCAGACTTCGACCATTATTTAACTCGGAGGAACGTAAGGACAATATTATCAAACCTATACCTTGAATTTGGAGATTAGTTCTTTCCCCCACTATCCTTATTAGATATATTCATAATGTTCTCGCAGAGGTAACCTATATGATCACAATTATATTATTATTCAAATATCGATAGAAGGAAGAGATCCGGAGGCGATATTACAGAAGTGCATTGCTGGCTCATAAACTCAATGGAAAGAACATAGGCAATAATCACAACAAATATATGAAATCTAAAGTATAGAAACACTTCTTAGATGTCCTTAATGTTTACTATCATTGGAATCCACATCTTTTCAAATATGATAATATCTAAAAATCATTGTTTTGCGACTTGTGACTCTTTTTGTTGTAACACATCACATTTATCGTTGCGACCGTAGCGTTGCAATCCACGGCGCCATGGTGTAGTGGTGAGCACATTGGACTTTGAATCCAGGAGCCCGAGTTCGAACCTCGGTGGCGCCTCGAGATTTTTTCAATATGCCAGAAATTGTTAACAAAATGTTTCCAGCACACCGATAAATGGAAAGCTACAATAACAGAATGTAATGATTAAGATATTGGTCTGATATACACAACTGATAATTATTAGAAAATGTGTTACTTATTTTACTATTGGTAATCTTAGGGTGTCATGAATTGGACATTGATCACTCCCGTTAAAATTTGACGAACATTTTTTGTTAACAATAATTATTATTATTTTGATCACTGATTATCAGACGTTATAGTGGTACTACACCAGGTCTCAATACTTCTGAAACTCGAATTATAAAAATATAGAATATATATAGAGAAAATATAGAATGTCCTTAACCATGCTATACCACATATATAGACCGGCGTCTTCCTAATAGTATCCTTAATTGTTTTGTTAAGTTTCATCGATATTTGTATTTCATTTTGCTGATTGTAAATATTTTTTCACAGTTTTGCCATTCTGGCTCTGTCATAGTATGTACTTATGGGTCCAATTGTCAGAATATAATATGTACAATCGGCAGCTCTACATATTAAGTACATTCTGTTAAATTAGGTTGACAATTGATAGACACTAGGTATATCTGGGTATATTTCATAATATAACATTGATTCAAATACTCTGTTCCGCTATCCTCAACTGTATTTTGACTTAATTTCTGTTTTAAATTTGGTTTATTTCAGAAAATTGGTCATGGCCAATTATACACTTCCAAGTTGCTTCACCCATATGGGGTTTAATAAGTTCGAACCTTGCAGTGTAAATATAACTCGCCGTAAATAGCAACACAAACCAATCTCCTACCATTATTTCCTCTCGTCTCTAGCCTCACCGCGAAGTTAAAATACAAAAGACAACACTTGCAACCTAATGGTCAGAGCTGGAAAGGTCAAGGAGTTCTGGTGAAGCAATAATTTGTTATTTTTGTCAAGAAAGCCACACTTTTGAGCTCTACTATTGGGGTGCTGTTGTCGGCATTAACTTTGTGAGTGTGCTTTTGTTAAGATAGGTGCCTACTCTAACTGTTGGTTTAACCCTTACATGGAGATTTTCTATTATTTGAGAATCTAGTAACGCGTTTAGGGGGAATTTTTAGAAAATGTACAATCGGCAGCTTTACAAATATGTGAGGTGTAATCGTGCTTAGAATATCATGTAATAATTTTTTTGTTAACTGATTTTTATTCAGGTTCCAGCGAGGCATGTGCCAGGGGAAATATGTGAAATAAATATGGCTCGGGCATGCCCGGTATTCCACCATACCCTGAACTGTCGCAACTATATATTACATATGGTCCATGGTGTCGTCAATACAATTGTTAAATGTCAGGGGTGTGTGAGAGATAGCAATGCTCATTATTGTGTATGTATTATTCCTCAAGCTCAGTTAACGTTGATATAAAATGTAATGTGTTCCAGGAAAATGAGTCACAAGTAGCAAAAATGAGATTTCCCAAAGGGATTTATACACAAGATCTCTGTGTTGGAATGTTCTCACCTTTATATTAGGTGGTTTAGCTGTTTAGGTCAGATGAATTTATGGACCAAATTTCAAGACTACATACTTATATCCTTATGTTTCAAAGGTTATCCTATGCAGTATATTCTAGTTTTTTTACTGGTAATTGCCCATCAAGATATCAAACCTAAAATATGGAAATATTTAATAGCTGTTCTAATGTTTACTATCATTAGAACCAGCTTGATCCCATATTTTCAAATATTATGATAATATCTCAAAATCCATTTTTTGCGAATTGTGATATATTTTGCTGTAACACATTACATATAATTTATATATAATAACATTTATTTACATATTATAAGATATCTTGTCTTACTCTGCACTCTCAGTTAACATCTGTCAAAATCTACAGAATTCCTACTTTTTGTTTTTTGTTCCGTTCTTTTTGTTCTGAAACTCGCTTGAAACCATATCTGGAACAAGCTTCGGAGGACTTTGTCTCATTGTTTTTAACACAGGCCTTCTTAAAGTCCACATATATATTTTGGGGGCCATCCTAGCTGCGATCATTTCATTTATTATCGCTCACAGGCAACCGTTTTTGCTTGACCGATTCAACTTCTGTAGAAACATATGAAAACAGCAGAATATTGATAGATCCAGTCATAATAATTATGTATACATTTGGTGACATTTTGTTACTCGTAAAAGCTGAGAATGCAGCTTTAATATTCTAAGAAAGTGGTATAAGCCAACCATAGATCCCAATTCCAAAAACCAATTCTCAGGCTTTGCACAAAGTCAAGCAAAAGTGCACACCCACTCCAGAGAGCAAGGCAATTGAATTTTGAATTATTGCTTCGAAAACTGGTCCAGAAAACAATTCAATGGAGAAAAGTGATTCGATTTCATTGGAGGCCAAGTCTTTCAAATACAACTGCAAGGCCATCAACAAAATTTAAAATAAACTTAAAAACTGAAGAGGCTGTGGAGTGCTACTCGCAATTGTTACTGAAATTGAACAAAAGCCATCTCCCACTCCCTCTCTTTTAATGCATCACAATGTGTTCATGGGAGCTGGACAAATGCCAATTCTTAATACAACCACCGCTTTTATGAACTGATGGTGGTGTGGGAGGGTGTAGTATTGTAGGGAAGGGGTTTGAATAAAACCATGATATTCTTAATTTAAAATTTTGCATATATTATATAAATCTTATAGGAAGGAGTGTCGGAGAGAGAGAGAGATGAAGGCTGAGTGAGATGGAGTGTAGTGTAGTGGAATGGAGATTAGTGTATTAATTAATCTATGTGTAGCAAATGTAAGGTACTGAAAAATATTATTGGAAGGATTTGTCTATCGTTGATATTGGGTATCAAAATTTGTGTAGAATTATTGTGGAAAATAAGAGCAGTGAAGATAAGTCTAAAGGCTGTAATTCTATGATCTAGAATAGAATATTTATTGTTGATATGTTGTACAGGTAAGTAGTTGGTCCATGTGGCTATTGTTCATTGGAGAAAAACTAATCGTAGGTGAGGATGCTACCTGAGCCTTCACATGCTACCGTAATTACCGCAATAAATTCCAGGTTAAAGTTACCTTATGAAATAAGATCATGTTACTAATTTAGAATATTAAATATTATAACAATAATTAATGGTAATTAATGGCCATACAGTAATTACACACTGTTACGTCATTATTACGTAACATGATGTACGTAACAAAAATCTTTCTGGCAGCATCTGTAAATCAAATCCAAACAAAAGCCCACTGCACCCCCTGCTTCCCCCCCAACTGCCCCCCTCTCCATCCTCGGTCCTCTCCTACTTGTTAAGCAAAACAAATGTCCGGTTCTGCTGATGTAATACCACTTTCTCACGTTATGAATGGCCACCAGTCAGCCATCATGATTTCACAATAAGTGCTTAGTCACTGCGTATAGCATTTCAACAAATATTTGTCTCATTCAGCCAGAAGATTGAACGTTGTTTCATAAAAGCGAGTTTTTGTTTATTTCATAAGAGAACAACTTAAGCTTTATTAATATCCTTGTCAAGTATTCAAGGAAAGTTATAATGTCGGTTCAGTCAATGACAAGAGAAAAAAAGTTATTATTATTATTGTTACGATTGTTATTATGATTAATTTATGTTTAGAATTATGAATGCTCAGATGGCAGGAACAGAAAATAAAGAACTTTATTTGTTGTCACATCTGAAAGTATGTCTCATTCTTATATTATAAACCAGAGTAATAGTTGTATTTCTGTTTTTGAAAATAGAAAATAATAAATAAATTTGCTATAATGATCTGGTAATTACTGCAAGTGATTGCGGGGCATTGTGATCACCCCTAGTGGCCAGCGGGAGAAGGACAGTCCCCCTGCTGCCCTCTATACTATCACCTCACTCCACTCTCCCGCGCTGACCACTCCAGCGCGTCCCTCCATCACTCTTCCTCCAGCTTCCCCTCCATCTACACCCCTTGCCCTCCATTTCCTCGAGTCATCTCACAATTCTTCACATACATAACCCTTTTTGGCTACACAAGTTAGGCACCGCTACATACACAAGCTGCATACCTTTGTTCTGAACATTTCCACCGAACTCTGTGACCACACAAAGGACATTAATAGACTAATCATGCCCAGGAATACCAGACGCACGAGGGCCCAAACAATGGAGGAGGGAAGCGAGGTAAGCAATGCCTCTACAACGGTCACATTTAAGGAGCCACCAAAAGCCACAGTCAAGTCATTGCAACTGGAGCTAACCGGGGTAACGGGTGAGGTGACACTCGTAAAACAAGAGCTAGCCAAGTTAACAGAACAGCTAGGGAGAGTATTCAGACCAGACTCGTCAGAAGGCTCCATCAAATCGGGGTCCTCGAGGCGGTCAAGATCTTCCGGCCAGTCCTCCAAGGGGTCCAGGCTGGGACACGACTCCTCGCCGCAAAGTAGGTCAGGCTCACGCACATCAGAAGCCCCAGAGCCTGAGCAACCATGTGGCCTCCACCCTCGCAGGTCCCGCACGGGTAAGTGGGTCACGGAATCTCAGAGGCGGGCCATGTCTGCCCCCAGAGTTATACGTCGACAGGTACAAGCAGACGATTACATAGAGAGAGAGATCGACAGACAGAGATTCGCCCATTCACTCCACGGTAGGGTTGATATAGTAACCGACATACATAATTCAAAGATTCTGGCAAAGCCATATATGTACATATACAAAGAGGGGGCCCAAACGATTAAACAAAAGTTAGACGCCAGGGCGGGACTTACGTATAACGAGTACTTAGATGGTTTCTTAGCTTTACTCGATGACCCTGTGGCACTCTCAGATCCCGATGATTACCCTCATCTAATGCATCACTTGAGGCAAGTCACCAAGGATAGCCTCGAGCGGCCGTGGCCCGCTGTACGCAGATGGACCCAGTACATCTGGGACATGATTGAAGCGTCTAAAATATCATGGTCTGACAGGCCTGCAATCCAGGATGAACGAGTTAGGATATGCCTGACGGGAGGGGGCACGAACTACACCGCCCCCTTGTCAGCTGACAACCTTAAGAACAACTCAGCAAGTAAGAGGGAAATCACACCTAAAGGTCTAGAGGCCATATGCCGGAGCTACAACTCTAGAGATGGGTGCTCACACTTAGGAGATCATAAGGAAGCAAATATCACCATGCTACATGCATGTTCATACTGTGACTCTGTTGGCAGACGTACACACCACTCCATCAGGGACTGCCAAAAACGACTAAAGCACCAACAACAGCAAGTAGATGGATTATATGTGCCAAGAAATAACAACTCATCATCACAGAATACACACAGGCCGAAGGGAAACAGTTCATCTAACAACAAGGCCAGTTCCTCGTCAAAAAACGAGTAGCAGGCGCATCGTGCACTCCTGATGTGCCACGCCCCCTCCGCGGAAGTAAGCATGACCCACTTACTCATCCAGGGGCGCGCCCAGGCACGCCTGACCCAGGTCACCTACGAGACCTCGCCCGGAGCAAGACTTCCCACGATAACCAAGATGGCCACCATAACAAGGACACTCGGTGTATTACAGGATACTACATCACTCCTGATGTCCATCACGGCCTTAATCCTAACGCGACAGAGTTTCTACCGGGCCAAAACATACACAGCTCCCAGGTGAGTCATCCCCCAAGCTCTGATGACATAAACAATAGCTATTTTGAGTCAGTTATCGATGTGTGCGCCGGGCAAACAGACCCGTCAATGGTAAACACTGACCCGAACGTTCTAGCCACACATCGATCAGCACACTGGCCCGATACTAGTGACAACCCCTTGTGGTCTGTGTATGGTGATATATATGCAAGAGTTAAAGCAACAGGACTACCCAACTCCCTAGGGGCCAGAGTACCTATACCAAGTAAACCTGACACTCAGGCTTGGGCCGATCTATTGTCCGACTCCCTTGAGGACAGGGAGGTACTGGACTTTGTCCGCTTCAGCTTCCCAATGGGGTACTTAGGGCCTGTGTCAGACAATTCAGGGATCAAGAATCACAGCAGTGCAACAAAGTACCACGACAAGATACAGTCATTCATCGAAAAGGAGCTTGAACTAAGCGGCATTATAGGCCCTTTTCGAGCACCCCCCTTTTAAACAGTGGTCTCACACATCGCCTATGATGTCACGTGCTAAAAAGGATAGCGGCTCTAGACATGTCATGATTGATCTAACATTCCCAGATGAGTCATCTGTAAATAAGTATATTATCAATAACTCTGTATGGGGCATCCAACGGGCTCACTCACTCCCAACGGTAGATGACCTTGTTACACATCTCAAGGCCACTGGTATGTCAGCATACTTGTCGGTGATTGATATAGCACAAGCCTACAAAAATTTCTACAGCGACCCTCTGGACTGGCCCCTGCTATGCCTGCAATGGGAGGAAGCATGGTATTGTGATATCACCATGCCATTTGGGAGCAGGGACTCCAGTGCCCACATGCAGAGGGTCGCCAACTCGATAGTCAAGATGCTGCAACGTCAAGGGCATCGTGCGTTCATGTACTTGGACGACTTAGCTCTAATAAGTGATACCGAGGAGGATGCAATTGAAGCTTACCACTGCGCCAGGACAACACTGCGCAAGCTGGGGCTAGTTGAGGCAGTGGACAAGCTGCAGCCCCCAAGCCAGGAGGTCAAGTGGCTGGGAAATAACATTAATGCCAGAGACATGACTCTCTCAATCCCAGAGGATAAAGTGAAGCAGGTCCTGGTACTAGTACAAAAATACATCAAGAAGAGGGCCATCACAAAGAGGGAACTGCAGTCCCTCATCGGGTCCCTCATACACGTAAGCAAATGCATCCCCCCAGCGAGACTCTTTGTGTCAAGGCTACTCGAGTCACTGAGGGGATTCAAAGGTCTCCACGCAAACATCAACTCTGACATGAAAGAGGACCTTAAATGGTTTGACGCCTTCTGCATGGAATGGAACGGAGTGGCCCTCATCCCAGACGTGCATGCGACCAAAGTATACCTGGTTGACGCGTGCCTCTCCGGGGTTGGGGCCACCGACGGCCAGTATGCCTACTCTCACCAAATCTGCCCTCTCAACATGGAGTCCGACAACATTTCAGAGGTGGAGGCCCTGAACATAGCTGTGGCCCTTCATACTTTCATCTCAACAGCTGACACCGGGTCGCACATACACCTGCTATGTGACAACATGGCAAGCGTACACGTGTTCACGAGCGGCAAAGGCAGGAACAAGGTCATGACAGCGGCTGCTCGGATGGCATGGATGATACAAGCCAAGATCAACATCCGGCTTAGCTATGGCCACATCCCAGGGTCCATTAACAATGTCGCTGACGCGCTTAGCCGGGCCCACCTGGGGGAATCCCAACATAACATCTCTAAACAATGGGTTGACCATTACTGTCTAAAACTGTCTCCTCCTTGCACATTCGCGCTTGACCAGTCTCTCCTCACTTTCAGGCACACCAATGGAGGCCCTCATACAGCAAGCGGAAGTGACTCAGAGCAAGGCGTGGTCTGAGGGAACAAAGGCCAACAGAAGGTCGGCAGTCAAGGCCTACATCATGTTTGCCAGGGAGATGATGTTCGACCCACACAAGCCTCTAGTCGAACATGTCTGTGCATATGCTCAACACCTAGCGAACAGGCTACCATCACCAAGGTCAGTGTGCAATCACATATCGCACATTAAGACTCACATGAAGCTGTGCGACTCGCCTACAGCCAACTTCGCCCACCACCGAGTCACCTGGACATTGGAAGGAATAATGAGAAACAAACAATACATACCCAAGAGCAAGGCACCAATGTCAGTCCCTCACATCAAGGACATGATAATAAAAATGCCAGAGGATTACGATTCCCTGGTCGTTGGGACAGCAGTCCTGATCATGTACTACGGCGCCCTGCGCCAGTCCGAGGTCGTGGCCCCCTCAATCAAGAAATTCGACCCACTCCGCCATCTGACAAGAGGGGATATCACAGTGCATGAGAAATACGTCACCCTGCATATCAAAGCTGCTAAAACATGCAGAGTGCCTACCAAAGGAGAACAATCCACATGAACGCAGCGGATGACATCCGGCTATGTGTTGTACACCGCATTAAGAAAATAGTTCAACAGGACCCAAAAATAGCCCCAACACAACCCATGTTCTCATTCAGAGGGTCAGGGAGGCCAGTGCCTGCATCTTTCATCGCCAGGCGCTGGAAGGCCCACTTAATCACCAACGGCCTCGAGGCAACCTCGCTTTCCCTCCACAGCCTCAGAAAGTTGGCTTTCGAGGCAGGGGCCTCAGAAACGGAAGTGAAGCGTCTGGGTGGTTGGTCTTCGGATGCATTCAAAATCTACATGCACACAGACCAGTCAAAGACCAACGCCAGACTTGTTAAAGCAATAGCCTAGCCAGCCACTTAGTGGTCATATGCACACAGACAAGTGCACTGGCTAAAAACATATAATAATCTCAAATATTAAGACGAGCTCAGACTGGCATTACGCAGAAATGCAGATGGAACAATGTCCACAAAAAGACACTCCTTCTGGTATAACCACGAAGCTCGAACAATGCCTGACTTTCAGCCATACATACTTGATATTCACCCACATGTCGCCCCGGCTCCACCACAACATTATATACTCTACCCATACTTCTTTCTACCCTCCCACCTCTTTCCCCTTTACATACACAATACTATAATGGCTCTTGGCCTATATTATTATTAATTACCATTAATTAAACCATCATATAATCACCACTTTAATTACTCAGGTAATCAATCTCACTAATTACACAATATTATTGATGTTTATCTTGCCTTGTATTATTCACTTATACACCTGTACCATTGTGTAACACAACATACAACTGTCAGGTCATAAGGTAAATAAACCATCAATTTCCCAAGTCACTCTCTGTTCGGTTACTGGGGGGGAATACTCATAATGAATAGTACATATAAACTTGCGATGCCATTGAGTCTATTTAGCTACTTTACAAGCAGCTAATATGTTTTCAACTGATTTATTCACAAGAACATTTGCTCCATATGTTTTCGAATTTTGGGTATTCAGCGTTGGTAGTAGCATTATTACATGCACCAAATCTGGAGACTATAATTATATTGAATATATCCATATCCATGTGTGTTTGATGTGTTCCTAATGAGTCTATTTAACTATTTAGCTAGTGATTGACCATACAACATACATCCCAAGTTTCTTTTTCATGTGTAAACAAATGGATGTCCTAGTATTTACCATCATTGGAATCCACTTGATCCCATCTTCTCAAACATGATGGTATCTCAAAATCCATTTTTTGCGACTTGTGATTCATTTTTCTGTGACACATCATAATTGAGAGTGAACATCTTGAATGCCTTTCATAGATCTAGATGACAGAAAAAGCCCCATGTTTAAAAAGTGCCACATTGTGACGCACAGCCCTATAAGGCAAAGGGCCTGAAATGTTAACGCATGTCCTCCCCCCCCCCCAGCAGTTTACCATAGCAACACAGCAACACTTCTTACACGAGCAATCGTTGCTATGGTAACTGGATCAAATTCAGCGATTTGGTGCGACGGCCACCCGCTACCTCTACCACTGCTACCACAGAGCCAGCCAAGCGAACATGGGCAGGATCATCGCCTTCTCCTCTGGTGGGCAGGGGAAGGGGGGGGGGGGGCAGGGGAAGGGGGGGGGGGTAGAGGGGGAGAAGAGGAATGGGAAGGAGAGGGATGCGAAGAAGGGGGATGGGAAGGAGAGGGAGGGGAAGGAGAGGGATGAGAAGGAGTGGGAGGGGAAGGAGAGGGATGGGAAGGAGAGGGAGGGGAAGGAGAGGGAGGGGAAGGAGAGGGAGGGGAAGGAGAGCAGGGGACAAGTACGAGTAAATTTCCAGTTGTACAAAGAATAATACATCTGATCATTGCACTATTCCGCTGCGAAACATGCCTTATTTAAAACATTTTCCCTCCAAATAATATAAGTTTCAAATATGTTCAAATCAGGTGTTCCAAACACTGTCAAGTACGTTTTTTCGCTGCTATCAAAAGGTTACTCTAGGTGTGATAAAGCAGCATTCAACTTAGCTTCATTATTTACGTCATAATATTTCAATTGATTTGTAAGATTTTTCTTGAAATTTCTGCAAGGGACCAACACTTTTCTTCCCTTAGCCCTGCCGCAAATGTATTCTGAATAGCCATTCCATTTCCCTAATGTTGACTTCCCCATTGAAATTCACATGAGTTTTTTGTGCACAGCATTCAGTTTGCATTTTTTTCTGTACCTCTACTAGAATTCCATCTCCAAGGGCACACGACAGCGTCTGCACGTCTGGACGACTGACGTCACGAGCTCTCACGTCACACCGGCGTCCTTGGTTACGGGCAGATCAGGAGCCTTTAGTTCGGACAACCGACACTAGCGGCGCATGAAAAAGGCGCGTTTTTGTATGTTCCGTAGTATCGGGTAATGTGGGCCTGCATCGATTGATGGTGGGAGTACTCAGGCCGTTGCTGGGGGTGGGGGAGGAGGTGGAGGGGAGAGGAAAGAGAAAAAGAGAGGGAGAGACGGAGGGGGAGGGCGGGGGGTAGGGGGAAGAGGAGGTGAAAGGGTAGGGGAGGATAGGACAGGGAGGGAAGGGCGAGGAGGGAAGGCAATGAAGAGATGAAGAGCCAACGAGGGGGGTTGAAGGGAAGGGCAGGAGGAGAATGGGAGGACAGGAGAAGGAGGGAGAAGGAGGGAAAAGGAGGGAGAAGGAGAGGAATGATAGGGAGAGAGGCAAATTGGCGGAGAGAAGAAGGAGGAATTTATGGGGAAGATGAGAGAAAGAGTAAGAGGATATGGAGAAGGGGGAGGAAGGGGATAAGGAGGGGAAGGGGGGGGGAAGTGGAAGAGGAGACGAAGGGGAAGAGAGAGGGGAAGGGGAAGAAGAGAGGAAGGGGAAGAGAAGATGAGGAGGAAGGGAAGGGGAAGGGAAGAGGAAGGGGACATGAAGAGGAAGAGAAGAGGAAGGAGAAGTGGAGAGGAAGGGGAAGAGAAGAGGAAGGGGAGAGAAAGGGGAAGGGGAGAGGAAGAGAAGAGGAAAGGGAAGGGGAAGAGAAAGAGGAAGGGGAGAGGAAGGGGAGAGGAAGAGGAAAGAAAGGGGAGAGGAAGGGAAAGGGACAGGGCAGAGGAAGGGCAAGTGAAAGGACGTGGGTAGAATGGGGAGACTTATTGGTTTTGACATGTTTCTATACCTTTCGCACTGAAATGCCCATAATTCCATGTGAATCAAGATTCAAGTTGGCTGACATGCAAACCCTCTCTTGCAATGTTGTTGTATTCTTCTTTAATTTCCTAAATACAGTATCACGTATGAGAGGGGCTTTTACACATGAGTATATCGTATTTTTATTCCAATATACAACAGTGTCACTAAAATTAAAGGTTTTCTTACATTGTATCCTGACACCTGTCAATCCTGTCAATCCTGTCAAACTATGGTTTACAAAATTATAAATCAATTTCCAATGCATAGTTTGATTTCACTCCATTTCCTTACTATATATATATGCGTGTATGTCATAGCATATTTATCTCCCAACAAACTTTAATCATTAAACTTTTCCTACAGCATTACTCACTTGAGTGGTTCACATAGTTGTCCTTTTAGTACAGGCAAAACGTTTGTCTATGAAAGGGGGAAACACATAACTAAGCTAACTTGTATTTTCTTCAAAAAATCTAACTTTATTCAGTCTGGTAGTATAGTTATAACACAATATATAACTGTAATCGAAGGATTAATTGCATGACTTCCCCAGGGCAGCTTGAGGGTGGTCTCACCCTGGTTCCTGATTCTGTTGGCCCTATCGAACATAAGTTTGTCAGTGATACTCCTCTCCATAGGAGGGACGCAACAGACACTACCGCCACCTCGTGAGCCTACACGGCAAAACACAGCAGCCTCTAACTGCATACTTTCCTCGCCAGCATTACCTACAGTCCATAGTCACATAGTATGGTCGGAAATGTAAGTTCGTCATTCGTATAAATATAGCCTATTGCCCTTCAACATATATACAAGAAAATGAAAAGTTGGATTTCAAAACTTGGTCTCAATGTGCTGTGTGACACAAAAATGAGCCATCACTAATTTTATCATGAAAAGTGAAGTTATGATAAAGGGAAAGCTGCAGCTTATATAATATTCTTATCAGTAAAAGAGCATCTCCTTCATCACAGATTAACGTACAAAGATGCTATTCACTCTACCAATAAACCAGTTAGATCGCAGATCGCAGAGGCTTCATGATAAGAGAAATCGGTTGTGATGTGTCACAGGAAAATGAGTCACAAGTCGCAAATATTGGATTTTGAGATATTATCATATTTGATAATATGATCAAGTTGAGATCGAGCCGGTTCTAATGCTGGCAAACGCTAGAACATCCAATAAGGGTCTGAGGGATAATATAATAAGTAATATCGACACAGGAATTGCCAGAAATCAAGCAAAGCGAGGTTTATTATCACCAAATCTAACATCAATGACATCCCAACAATACATGAGAAGGAAAACGAAAAAAGAGATTGTCGGTTCAAACACGTCCGTGCAAAGTGGTGAGCGATCAGAAAGTAAACATTGGAACGTTCTATTGTTTATGGGTGCGTCATAATAGAGGCTGGATCTGATTGGACAACGACACTGGGGGCGTGGCCAGCTGCCACGGTGACTGCTCCCGTTCCCAAATATAGGCATCGTGGTGTCGACTCTAGATATTTGGGTCCTGTGCTTGGAGAGAATATAATAAGGAATATTAACTCAGGAATAGCTAGAAACAAAGCAAAGCTTATAGGTTTATTAATCACCAAAATGCCTAACAGAGAAGATCGAGTTAAAGTCATTGATCCAATGCACTGGCACAGTGATAACGAAGAG
This sequence comes from Sthenelais limicola, assembly GCA_942159475.1. Taxonomy (NCBI): domain Eukaryota; kingdom Metazoa; phylum Annelida; class Polychaeta; order Phyllodocida; family Sigalionidae; genus Sthenelais; species Sthenelais limicola. The sequence continues at coordinate 56,371,758 of OW804096.1, forward strand.
ATGAAACTCACATAGAGAAAGTAATAATGTTAATCTGAAGCCTTGGATAATCCTACTTTTACAGAAATATTGTCATAATAATAAGTCACATCACAACGATAGGGTGCATGTGGGGAAGAAACAAAATGACTCGTGAAGATTCCCAGAATCATGGGATGAACATGGCTAGCTGCAGGTCCTTGCAAGTTCTTAACGCTTCTCAAACTTGCGTTGATGACAGAGGGTCATTCCTAATTATGGTTCATAGCACGATATTTTACTGCAGGCACATATATAATTATGTAGAAATCAACGAACATTTCACAACTATTAATATAGCTAAACATACACAAACACGTACATGTCAACCATATCAACTCTATCAACAATAGCATAATAAGGATCGGTATAAACATCAACATAGACATCAACAGCAGTATTATATTGGATAAACCATAGGTATACAAATGTACAAGGTTTGACTCGGAACAAATATCTCCCAACATATGATGCCATTTACAGGTTTCATGAGTACACAAGAGAAACACTTACCGGGTGACACCAAACAGGAATAGGCGGTTAAAAAGTTAATACATCATCACTAGAACCCACACAATTTTCACTAAAATTCACAACAATGTCACAAAGGTTACTATAAATAGTTCATCAAGGTGAGAGATGTGTTGACGACTATATCAGCCACCTTGACAGTTACTTCGAGCGAGGTCATTTCTGGGTCACCAAGGCCACCGCCATAAACACATGTAGAAAAACAACAATAACTAATATGGACATAAGTAACTTCTTTGTGTTATATGAAGTAGAATAAGAGACACATTATCTAGTAAGCCTCATGAGAGACGTATAAGTTGTCACTAATTAATGTTTAATGTACAATCTAAGAAAAACCAGCAGCTGTAGCGCATGTGCGTCTGAACTATCCAATTTTGAAAATAATTACAGTTAATATAACTAAATGGACTCTCAACCTCAACATAAGTAATATAGTTCATCATTCAGTATTTGCTTTGTTATCTTCACCCTTATATTTTCAGCACCCATTTACCTTTAGGTTCAGTGACAGATATCGAGTAAATCAAAACATGTTTACTATATTAATTAGTATACCACTTCGTCTGCGATTAAAGAGCCCCAGTAAAGTGGCCTACAAACCTACCTATCCTAGTGGACAAGAACGTAGGTCCATATATAGAATCCACGGTGACAAATCACTCTGACAATCCATCATTATCCAGGAGATCTGGGGCCATAAGCGTGGGCGTAGCATGTAATGGGCACTAACGTCTGTCCCCAAATCTATATTGATAGTGTTCTTCAATGGGGCAGATTAATGCCACAGGCCCTTGTGTGTATGTGTGTGGATAGGATCCTTCTATACATGATATATCTTTACTCTTTCCCCTGTCAGCAGCCATTTCTCTCTCTTCTGTGGTGGTACTCCTGGTATTTTTGCACGGAAATAGATCAGTCTTTTTGTGAAGCCTTCTGGCTGCCCTTTATTATAATCCAGATTACAGCATCGTATATATGACTACTCAGAAATAGCGCAAACTTTTGTAAACATAAAAATATCAAACTTAAGATATAAAAGTACCTATTAGGTGTCCCAATGTTTACTATCATTAGAATCTACTTGATCTCATCTTTTTGAATATGGCAATATCTCAAAATCCAAATTGTACTCATTTTCCTGTAACACATATTACTTGCAATGATAGTATTATGCGGTCTGGTGGAGCCGTGGCTTAAGAGACATTATAATTTAGCAAGTTTCTTGTTTGAAATACAACTTCTGATGACTATGGCGTACAGAACACAGCACAGTATAAATAATAAATTTCAGATTTGTTTTTATTATTATTAAATTGATCAGCCAAGTACAATTTAACAAGTGTTAGTTAAAAACGCCTTGCATATAATGTTATGCGTTGCTGTTGATACCATCACAATAAATTCTACTATCCTAAGCACAGATTATAACTAAAGGACACCATTATACATAATCACATATATCATTCACATATTCAAGTCTCAGTTCAAATTCTCTTCAAAATATATGCTAAGTCATTACCTCCAAATGAATCGCCTAGTCCTGAAAAAGAAATTTATGCACATACAGATTCATTATCATTCTTATTAATGAGTCTTTTATCAGTCAGCCCTACTTTTTTATTCTCCATGTATAAAACAAGGGCAGGGAAATTGAGAGAAGTACATTTGAAAATTAGTCAGGAAATATATTTTCATTTATTCATTGAGACCTTGAAAGTAATACATCGCAAATTTAACAGAAGTTTTCTTGGTTCAATTGAGTTTCTATTAATTATTATTATGAGTTCTTGGTGATATTTGTGTTATAATCATGAGTATATTAATTACATGAAATCAAATCAAACATAGTTAGTAATCATAACCAATCATATAGTAGTGTAGTATATAACTATTATAGTAATGTGTTACAAACAACATTAGATATAATTAAATCATTAACTCAAAAGAATAATTTTATTGCCATCGGATTTTTGATGATTGGGAAACGCTGATACCAATTGTGATGTGTTCCAGGCAAATGAGTCACAACTCGAAAAAAAAACATGTTTTGAGATACCATCATATTTGAAAAGAGGAGATGAAGCGGATTCTAATGATGGTAAACATTAAGGACATCTAAGAAGTGCTTCTTTACTTTAAGTTTGATATTTGTTCAAAATCAGAACATTCCAATAAATAAGTCTTATAGATTAATCACTTCATAAAATATCATTTTTGTGACTTGTGACACTTGTCTGAAATGCTTCACAATTATCCATGTTTTGGTGAACCAACCCAAAGAGAACTTTGTAATGCACCACCTCTCCTACTTAATTAAACATATTCATTAATGTTCTACATATCATCCCCTCTCTAGTCCTCTGAAGACCCTTTGCATTAAAGTGAATAGAATATATGCATTAATGAGAAAACATAATTAATGGAATATACCAATATAAATATTCATTTTTATCTCATTTATTTGTGTAGCCAAGATTCTTCTTACCTGACAAATTATTATCTGAGACTTTTTGTATCGATTACAAAGTATGTGATGTGTCACAGAAAGAGACATAACTCTATAGAAAATCGGTTCTGAGGCACCACCATTATCTGAATGGATGTTATAATGCTGATTTCAACGATGTTAACCTTTGGGATGTCTAAATTCAAGTACTTCTATGTACATATTTGAGTGTTTATGTTACATAAATAGTTATCTGAGTAGTTTCTGAATGGCTAGTCAGTGATAAAGTATTTGACTATATTACCTAATGATGACCATAGAACATCATATAATAGATATGTCCAGTATAAACAAACGTGAACTCTGGTACATGTATTTATACGACTAAGAGCACTAGATACACCAAAAATAAAACATTCTTAGAAAAAGTTATCAATTTTTCGACTTGTGACTCATTGTTCTGTTACACATCGTAATTATATGTTGTTGTTTTTTAAAATTTGAATTTGAAAATGTTTTATTTAGGATACAGATACATTTCGTCATGAACGATATTCTCACCACAGCTTGACTTTAATTACAATTTTATACTATCAGTCTACCATTTATAAAAATGAAAATCGGGGGAAGACCACCGCCATGGTGACCGATGAGCGGTTATGTTAAATGAACCTTATCTACCAATGATGTATACATGTACCTTTTCACCTGAAAAGAAATAAATTAAAAATAAAAATAAATAAAAAAAAATACAACCAGCAGGGCTTCAGGGAAACATTTTGTTTCAAACCATAAAGACATATTTGTCTGTAACAAATTCCCAAGGACAAGGAAACATCTTATATTGCAATGCCAATAAAATGTAATATACATCTAGTATAATTAGTAAGCAGTAAGATTATTGCCTACAGTTGTATTGTATTTAAATATTTTTATTTCAGCCAAACATTATGAAATATATACTGTTCTCAGTTGTAGCTGTACATCAAGATATAGTAATCGTTTATAAAAATAAGGTATTCGGTCCAAAATATTTTAACATTAATAGCTTATTATCAGCAAAAAACATTATCAAGAAAAAGTTGGAAGAAGCAAGAAAAATAAAAAAACAACGTACAGAAACAGAAGGGTTCTGACAGTACAATTAGTACAAAGCTTGCGTCTACAACTCGAAATCATGAGTCCCAGTATGTTGCAAACAATGGTAATCGAAAAACACACAATCACGAAGGACACATCCTTACGTAATCTAGTCCGCCCAGAATTCAACTTCACATTTATGATGTGTTAACGGCAAATGAGTCACCAGTCGCACACAAGTCGCATATTATCAGATTTGAAAAGATCGGATCAAGCCGTTTTCAATGATAGTAAACATTAATGACATCTAATAAGTAGTTCTTTATTTTGTTATGGATGAGTAAAGAGTTAGGGATATTTCTTGATGGTCAATCATTATAGGGAAATTGCTAAATATACGGTAGAAGGGGAGAGTATCGCTGTATATCGGTTAGGGCCGGTTACACCGGGGTGGAAATGATGAATCGACATGTAGATATCAAAGTTGCTGATTATGATTTTGTTGATTGCACAAGCTTTCGGGCTATGGACGCCCTTCTTCAGGTGTGAAGTGGTCCCTCTCAGTTGAATATACTCCTTAGGATAACCTCAGATATCATAGATACATTAAATACACAGTGTTGAAAATTAGTGCACGTATTCATGCTACCAGCATCACTGAGCACTTCAGAAATGAAAGCATTCTGAGCAAGGGTTCTAGTGGGAAAACGTTTGAGAAATATCATTCTTGTGCGACGTATTTTTCTGAAACACATCACATTTTTGCTGATTCATTTTTCCCTACATCCATTGCACCAACTTGCCTCCAAACATTGATTACAGAAACTGTCACTAGGGGCCACCAGTGTCTAAGGCTGCGCTGCGACTAAGCGCTAAGCTATACTAGTCCCACTTGAGGCGGATAAACCGATGGTAGAGGTGCAGATGGTTTGTGTGTGACTCACTGCACGAATATAGGCTCAACAAGCTTTTGAATTGCGACTGTCAGATTTCTTTGAAAGAGGGCCAGAGGGAAATAGGAGAAGAAATTTGAGAGAATATGTGATGTGGGCCAGGAAAAGAAGTCATAAGTCGCCAAAATGATTTTGAGATGATAAATATTAAAATAATGGACTTCAGAAAGACTACGACTACATAGATCTACTTAAGTTTCTCATATGCAAATCAAGAACTACAGGAACACACATACTACATCGTAGAAATAAATTCCAAAAGTTTTCGTTATTAGACATACATTTTTTCCTATTTTTTCCTATTATTTCTTTTTAATTTCAGTAAAGATTATGGGCTTCCGTACGTAATAGCTTATAATTCTGTAAGAATTGGGTCTGTCCTGATAACTATATGATACAAGGAATTGGTTAGAACTTCAAAGCAGACGGGAGAACACAAACCTAACCTTTTTTGGATGTTTCAGATCACGTTGTAGTATTACCATCATCGTGTCAGGCTGATTTATACCTGTATTAGGAAATCTTAGCAGAATACGGATTGGAAAAACACATCTCTGAAGATGAGACATTTTTGTATTGGTGTATCAATTACTAAAACCTCCTAGAGTGGGAAACAAAAAGGACAATTTATTTATTTTTGCAGTCTTTTACTTTCACTTTTATATTAAGGCACATTGTAGTAAATAAATGATAATGCTATATATAGGTACGCATGTATAATTAAAACCTATTTTGGTAGTATACTCCCCTTCTTAATATCTTGGGTAGTATCCCCCCTACTATTCGAGATATGCTAACCGGCGCATGCGCGCTTGGTCGCGTGGGACATGCCCATGCTCACGTACAGAATAAACTAGTTAACATCAAGAAGCCGCCGTGTTCACTTGCTTTTCCCTTACATTATATTCAATAATAAAACATACTGGTGGAGAACTAAACAGTCCAAATGATACCTAAAAGGAGCGGAAGAATTTCCGATCCAGCTTATAAGGGGACTACAGATTACAGAAAAGTTTTAGGACATAGGGAAAAAAGCATTTTTAAAAGCAAAGAACGCGAATTGGTAAAGGCATCTAAGCCCTCACCGCAGGACAAAGGCAAGTCCCAACAGAAAGTCGCGGAAGGGAAGCCTAAGGAATTACCAGAAGCAGAATCACCTATTTTTACAAAGAAGGTGGCTGATCAAAAGAAGGAATTACAGGCCTTTTTGAGCACTGGAGGAATAAAACCGACCGTAATTCCCAATTATTCTCAGGGCGATAGTTTTATTAACTATAGGGCGGCTGTGGAAGACACAGGTAGTAGTTCCTCTACCATTTCTACGCTAGCAGAAACCACCGAGAGATTCAGATTGTACGATTTCCAAGCCTTGACTGATATGCAAAAAGAAGAGGAAGCGAGGCAACAAGAGCACGAAGCCCTACAAGCAAAAGAAAAGGCAAGGTGGGAAACGATCAGAGCAGAGGACACTAAAAAGAAAAAAGAGTACGCTTAGGCCTTACAGAGGGATAAACAGAGAGCTTGGGAAATTAGGGCTGAAGTGAAGCGAAGACACGAAGTTCACATCGCTGAGGAAGAGAGAAGAAAAGCTTTAGCCCTAGAAAACGAAAGAAAAATCGAATCAGCTAGACTAGAAAGAGAATGAGCCCAGCAAGCCCACAAAAAGTGGCAACGCGAGGAAAAAGTAAGGTTAGAAGGGGAAAAAGCTCAGCAGGCTCATGAAAAGTGGCAACGTCAGGAAGAATTAAGGTGGAAGAAGGAACAAGAAAGAAAGGAACACGTTGCTGAAATCCTCAAGGAACAAAAGAGACAAAGAAGAGTAGAGGAAGAGGGCCGCAGAATTAAACAAGAAAAAATGGCGGCCGCAGCTAAACAAAATAAGGAAAAAACCGCCAACACAGAGGCATATCAGCAAGAATTCCAACCCTGGATGAAAGAAGCCATGGATTATATGGCCAGAGGCCCACAAAGGGAATACAGAGGCGATAGAGAAGAGAAAAGGGATAGAGTTCTCGGAGATTTAGCCGCACTTATCCAACAAATGATGGTGACCCACGATAGAATGAATACAAAAAACACGGATCTTCACAAGGACGTGCTTCGAACCCACAAAGAAATAGCAGGGAGAAGCAGTGCCCATCAAGATGAAAAAAATCGAGCGGTTAACAACACGTTCAGAAGGGCTTTTGAGACAAAATTCGAGTCACTAAGCTATGATGAACGACTGAAAGACTATAGTAATAGAAAACAAGGAAAAGATGAGAGAGTGAGGTCCTACGACAAGGAGAAAAAGGTCCTCCTAATAAGGTCTCCACTGCCTGAGATAGCAAAGGTTGATTTATATTTTAATGGGCTAAACGAAAGCCTCAGCAAGCTAGTGTTAGCAGATGTGCCGACAACATTAGAACAAGCTTCACAGCTGGCCAGAAAAGCAGAGGTTTGGCTGGCAACCCAGAATGGAGAGAAGAAAGTGGAGATTGCGGAGGTAAATTACATGAACTATAATAACCAAAACACTAATTACACACAACATCAGAGTAGGGATCCGTCAAAAGGGTCGAATACGAGTAGAGAGTCCTCAAAAACCAGGGATTCTTCACAAGGAAGACAGGGATATCAGGAGGCTAGAGATAAAAGTAAGGAAAGGAGGGACAAGAGCATGGAGAGATGTCAGGGCTATCAGCCTTATTTCCAGCAATATAACCCTTACCCTTACCAGCCGTTTCAACAACCCTATTACCCGTATCAACCACAATACCAGCCACAATACCAGCCACAATTTCAACAGTTCCAGCCCTACCCGTATTTCTCACAACAAGCTTCTAGATAGAGCAGCAAGGAGAGAGGCAGAAGTAAAGAGAGAAAGTTCGACAGTGCTTCTAATACAACAGGTAGCTCCTCAAGATCTTCAAGCAAAGATAAAAGGCGAAAATCACAGGAGGACAAGTACAGACCTCCAACTCCCCATCCAAATGGGAAGAAGGAAAACTAAAGTCTGACAGCGATGGGAGCAATCACTGTCAGATAAATAGCCTAGAGAACAATAAGGAAATGCCCACGGACGTGAAATATGAACAATGTGAAAAAGAGCTAGACGGCCAGCTAATGCTGAAGAAAGGTAAGGAAAGTCCCATAATTCTAAATGTCAGCAAGGGTTGTATTAATATTGAAATGCAAACATTTAAATTACCAGTGTTGATAGATACGGGAGCTAATTATTCCTTTATTTCAGGCAGTTTTTTCAGGGCTTTAAGAGCAAAATTAAAAGCTATGAAGATAAAAAATTGTCACGTTAGAGTCCATGTGGCGGATGGCTCTGCACAGACCGCTAGAAAAAAGGTTATTATTTCTTTTGTCTCAGAAGGTAATACTTTTATTAACACCTTTATAGTGGTTCCTAAGTTGAAAAGATCAGTGATCTTTGGTACAGATTTCCTCAAGAAAAACAGAGCGAACATTGACTTTGATATTTACAAGAGGAGGCATATTATTAGGGCGACCAAGAAGTATGTGTTGGAGCCCTCGACAGAACTGATTTGTACTAATCAGGTGGTCGCACATATGGACTTATCAGAAACGATTGGGATAACAGAAAATATGTTCAGAAAAAGGCCAGTAAAATACTTGGTAAAAAGAGTTCTAACCAAGCCAAAGGGTCATGCAAACAGAATAGCAATGTGTATATTTAACGGTTCTACCGACAGATTGGTTATACCCCAAGGGTCAATTGTAGGATTATATTCTATCTGCGACGAGAAAGATCTTGTAGAGGTAAACTCTATAGAGGAACCTAAGGTAACTGAGTCAGACGATAATTCGAAACAAATCTCGTACCAATTGGGCGAGAATTTAAACGAAAATCAGAAAGAAGAGGTAAATAAATTACTACAAGAATACGGAGATCTGTTTGTAGGTAAAGATAAAGCCCTAGGGAGGACAACGATTTATGAACACCCAATCGATTTGAAAGAGAATTAACAGTCGAAACAATTCAAGTCTTATAGGGTAAACCCAGTGATTAGGCAGGAAATGAAAAAAGCTTAGGTAAAGCAGGGGGTTATTGAGAAAACCGACGAGGTCCTGGAGTTTACTTCTCCAGCTTTTCAGGATCAACTAGAGGTAATAGGGCTTATCGTTTGGTCGTGGACTTTAGGTTTCTGAATGATCAAATCCGCGACCAAAGTAAACTATTTCCCTCAGCAGAGGAAACCCTAGAGAAAGTGGGAGAGCTAAAAGGTAAATATTTCTCAAAAATGGACTGCCATTCTGGTTTCCATCAAATTCCCATTAGAAAGGGGGACGAGAAACTAACCGGTTTTTCCACACCTTATGGTAATTATGTGTATAAGGTGATGCCCATGGGCTTGAAAACCTGTCCAAGAGCGTTTCACGGGGTGGTAGATACTCTGCTATCGGATTTGAAATCGGCTGTATTTTACATTAACGATATCCTCATTGCAAACAGCAGTTGGGAAGAACACGTTAGGGACCTGAAAAGATTGTTTAAAATTTTCAGGAAAGCAAACATAAAATTAAAGGAGGAAAAATGTGTATTTGGGGTAACACAGGTCGTATTCTTGGGTTTTATGGTTAATGAGGAAGGGATCTCGCCAGATCCAGAAAAGGTTGAGCCTATACGGACACACCCAAGACCGAAAAAGTTAAAGGACGTGAGGGCTTTCAATGGATTGGCTAATTATTATAGATCATTTATCCCAAATTGTAGCGACATTATGAGACCACTGTATGCTTTAACAAAGGCGAAAAACAAATTTGTGTGGACCAGGGAGTGTGAAGGTTCGTTCCAACGAATAAAAGATTTAATCTGTAAAAAAGTAACCTTACGGTACCCAGATTACTCTAAAGAGATGGTCATCAGTTCAGATGCCAGCGATTTTGCATTCGGGGCAGTGATCGCTCAGTTACATAAGGGTAATGTACTAACCCCTTCACCCCCACTGGCAACAATTGTTGCCAGCCCCATGTGGGCAAATCTTGCCCCTTTTTGCCCATTTGGGCAAATTTGACCAAACTTGACATAGTCATAGAAATTTGGGGTAACTATGTATTATGGAGTATTTAGTATCACTATAAAGCATACATAGTGGAAATTAATTCTCTAGTATTTATTTCTATGGCAACTCAAGGGGGATAGAATGGTAACCATGGAAACAATGTAACAATTTAGGGCTTATTTTTGTCACTTTTCCTGTTTGTATTTAGCTATTTTGAGGAATTTGTCTTCACAATAACATTAGATTTGAAGGTCTTTGATGCCTTGATATTTCTAAAGAAAAAATATAGCTCTACTAGAAAAACCGTTTCCATGGAAACAGATTTTGACAAAATACATCAATTTTCACACACAATTACTTGTAAATTGAAATGAATAATTTCCATTAAAACATTCACCCAAATTTGCTGAAACTCTCAATTCTTGCCAGGCATATCAAAATTAGTGGTACGAATCCATTTTTCTTGGTGTCTGTCAATGGTAACCATGGAAACGACTTAGGATATATACCCTAGGCTAATTTCTCCCAGAAAAATAATGATTTTTCAGAAATCTCCTGATATAGGCAAGTGTGGTATCAGAAGAAAGGTCTCGAAAAGGAGAATTCAGAAATATAATTCATTTTCAAATTGGGGTAGTTCTGTTACCATGGCGACCAAAAATAGAAAATTTCTTTAATTTTCTAATTCATCTGTTTTCATTAGGTTGCTATGGTAACAGACTCATAAAATGTTGTAAAAACTAACTTAGTTTAATAGGGGAATCATTTAGATTGACTTGAGCAACAGAAACAATAGAAAAATCCCCATTAAGTAGGAAAATCGTCAAATTGAATACAGGGGTATCTATTTTCATACCTTCTCCATAATGGTATTCTGGTAAACCCTATAGAGGTAGGTATTATTGAATGATGTTTCCAAGGTAACCTTTAGGATTCCCCTGATGTGTTTGGTATCAAAATGTTCCTAGTGACATAACCAATCTAGACCCAACAATATCTAAATCATATATTAAAGAATATTTGAATGAAACTAAAAATAAACTAATTATCTTAATAAAACAATGCGTTGCCATGGTAACCGATTTTTAGTACATAATCATTTCAAATACGGGATCTCTATGGAAAGTGCTTCAAGGTGATATATATATCTTATGGTGAAAGAAAGTGGTAAATTATATTTTTTATTCAGATATATGCATATTAATTGTAGGAAATTTACCCCCAAATTCCCCCGGGGAGGCTGGGGTTGAAGGGGCTAAAGCCAATAGCTTTTGCAGGCAGATCACTAAATTCGGCAGAACAAAAATATTCAACGACTGACCGTGAACTATTATCTACGAAATTTGGATTAGAAAAGTTTGGTCACTACGTGCATGGAATGAAGTTCAAAATCCTAACGGACCACGCAGCCCTACTAGCTTTAAAATCAAAGCAAAATCCGCAGGGTAGAATGGCCAGGTATTTAGAATACTTTAACCAGTTTGATTACAACATTGAACACGTGAAAGGAAATTAAATTCAGTGGCCGATTGTCTTAGTAGAAGAGATTACAAACAACCTAAGATTATTCCAGAACATGTAGAAAGTTCGGGAAAAGGCGTTTCTTTTCACCCAATTGATGTAGTCGAACCTTTTGGGGAGTCAGATGCCCTGGAGAACTATCCGATTTTGAAGTACAAACATCATTCGATTCTGAAGGCAGGTTCACCAACAGAAAAAAAGATCCTCCACGAGGCTGATGTAGACACAATATCGGCATCTTGTGAGCCAGTTCAAACTCGAATTGCAAGTAAAGCAGAAATACTAAATAAATCAGCAAAAATCCCAAAATCAAGAGATAAAGAATTTTATGGTGAAGGTAACCCAGTCGAGAATCCATTAAATAATGATGAGATTATCAAACTCCAAGCAGCGGACGAGTTCTGCTCGGAAATGAGTGAGTTTATTTGCCATAATAAATTACCAAAGGACGATAAAAGATCTAGAGAAATTCTTTATTGAGGAAGATATTTTATACAGGGTCCCAACAAGAGTTAAAGGAGACCCTCAATTAGTCAAGACAGTCATCCCAGGAAGCTATGTGAAAACATTACTGAAATTAGTACATAGCAGACCTTTGGGCGGACACGTGGGATCAACTAAATTATTGAAGTTGATACAACCAAAATATTTTTGGAAAAGAATGTCAAGGGACATTGTTGGATCTTGTGATATTTGTCTGCAAGCTAAGAAGATGAAACACCCCATAAACCCTCCTTTAACAATTAGGGACAGAGCACCATACCCATTCTCACACCTTGTGATAGACAGCATGGGACCAATGACTCAATCGGTTTCGCTATATACAAGTATGTGTGGATTATTTTTCCAGATTCGTTTTTGCCTGGCCAACTAGAGCTATAGATTCAGGACATCTTAAACACAAATTCTATGAAAAGGTAATATGTCAGGTAGGGGTCCCACAGGTTCTCCATTTGGATAACGGGCCATGCTTTGCAAGCACAGAGTTTGGCGATTTCTGTAAGTCAATGGGAATAAAACAGGTATTCAGGGCAAGTGGAAGACCCAGCTGTCAGGGATTAGCGGAGAAAAATAATTCCACGATCATAGAACACCTGAAGACCTTCATTGCAGCCAATCAGAAAAATTGGGATCATTACCTACAAAGCGTGATTTTTGCCTTAAACACGACAGATTCGTATAGTTTGGGGTATAGTCCATTTATTTTGGCAACAGGGAGATCAGTAAAAACACCCCCAGATGCTGCTCTGGCAGGCCCAGACACGAACGATACGGTATTAAATACCCTGGCAAAAATAGTAAAGATTCAGAAAGAACTAGCGATTACCGCATCAAGAAACTTAGAAAAATCCCAGGAAAAAATGAAGGATCGACATGATTCAAAATCTAGGGAGGTTGAGCTAGAAGCAGGTAGGATTGTGTATGTAAAAATACATAGATTGCTAGATAATATGACTAGTAAGAAATTACAAATGGCTTTTTGCGGCCCTATGTTGATTACCGAAAGGTTTAGCCCAACTACAGTAAAGCTGAGAGATTTGAAGAACAATAAAGATCTACCAAAGCCAGTTCACATCGCCCACATAAAGCCTTTAAGGGCCGAGTTATCAAAGGAGCTGGTAAATAATCTGGCTATTGATTTATCGGACAAAGAGTGGGAGGCTTTGGAAAATGCCAGCGTCAGTAATTAATGAGTCGCTAAGGCCACTCATACAAGACCAGACCTGTAAAGGGGTTTAACAGCTGGTATCAACGGGATTAGTAATTTTAGCTTTACTGAAGGGACCAGTTGGTTGGCAGATTGGCTTATATAAATAAAAATGCCACGCTCAATACCCATGCCGACCTTTGTCCTGGCTTTAACGCCATTAACAACTCATAATCAGTCAACCCCATTAATTAAAACCTTTGTCTAAAAGGGACGCGACAAACAAAGCGACCGGGGAGGTGAACCTTAAAAATAAAGCTAAAAGGGTTGCATTAACAAAGGTCAGGAAGGTATTTTATAAATGAGATAGACCATTCTAAGCTAAACACTCGAGGGAAGTACTACCTAGAAAAATATTACAATGGCTATTACCAGGCTCCAACAGGAAATATCAGAAGAAGAAAAGAAAGAACTGGAGTTAGAACAAATCACCAACGACTTTACTAAGACCTACTGGTATAATGTTACAATAGGCTATCAACCAGTGGAGGAGTAATTACCCAACATGGGAAGCCGAAGATTGGGAGAAAGAAATAGAAGAATTAAAGGAAAAGTCGGGGAGTCTTACAAACTTCAAGCTGACTAAATTCGTGGACGAGCAAAAATTATTAAGGGAAGCGTACAGGTTCAAGCTCATCTAAAATGGGTAATTACAAAATTTTTCCAAAACATTTCTTTGTTTTTGCTATCCGTAAGATAAGCCTGGGAACGGCGGTGGCAAGCTACCCGATTAATAAATAGGATTACCGGATAGGAATAAATAAGAACAACGCGACTACCCAGGGGTTAACTTAGAATAAATAATCAGGGATAAATACTTTATAGCTACAAAATCCAGGGGAAAGGGATTAGGTCAAGCAGCCACATACACAGTCGTCGATTCATGAAAACCCTGGACTGCATAATTAAGCAGCAGGTTGCTAGGGACTGTTTGTTAACACATATTCCAAGGTTTGGCGTCAGGAGAGCTTGGTGGGACGTGCGTAGACTCACACTTGGGCTGCAGCGGCTTGGCCAGAGCTAGCTAGGTTACACACCTAGGACTGGTATAAGGGGGCGTGTCACTTCATCGGCTAAGTAGCGTCCCTGGTCACCCACGCTGTAGTTATATAGGTCACACTTGAAGTGACGCTATCCTAGAGTCGGACACTTCCACCCAGGGCTCCGGACTTTCAAGAAGTAAACCTTCACGTCTCCTGTGGAAAACGACAACAGTCGCACAATGAGAAGTTCTACCATATTTTTATGGTGAGGCATTCAAAACTAGCATTTTCTTGTGCCTATACCCTTTTCCAAGGATAGGAACTGTGAGGCTTGCAATTGTATTTTGAGAAGTTTCGCCATTGTATGAAATTGTTTTAAATTATTAGAGTTGGGAAAAATTTATCTGCTAGTGTTAACCAAAATCTTTTTCTTTTACCATTTATTCTAGGTTATGCCTTATGGCGACCAGCGCCATTACTTCAGAAGTATTATGACAGAACTATGGGGTTATGTTCAGAAAAGTTGAGGAAATGTTAGATACCCAGACAAATCTGCATTTCGTGAGAATTACGCTACCAATAACCATGCCACAACAGATCTATAAGATTTCAGAATTTAGATCGGAATACAATTACTTTAATCGATTTCTAGAAGATTCTAAGAAACTCCAAGCAGTGCTCGGCACACAGAATAATAGAACTTATGATAGGATTATCCATGTATTAGATAGCATGACCATTACCAGACCAAAGAGAAGAGGTTTTCAGTTCATGGGCAATGCCCTAAACTTAGCGATAGGGACGGCCACGGAGCCAGAGTTTCAGGCGATGTCGTCCGATCTGCCCAGGGTTATAGAGGCCATGCGGGAGACTGAACTATCTGAAATAGAAAGGGATGAATTGACTTTGGATATAGCAGAGAATGCGGATACTATGGCACAGTTCGCTAATAAACTAAGAACTCAGACCATTAGACAATTCTCTAAGGCAAACCACGATTTGCAAATTCTAGTAAAAGAATTCGACGACAGAGTAAACTTTACAGACGCAAACGTAGCAGGTATTTTGATAATGGAAGAACAACTGTCTAATATCGATGTACAGTTGCAATATAAGCAAGCTGCAGATACCCTTTTAAGAGCACTTGATGATTTACAGTCATCTTATTTGCCTATGGTTGTATTGTCAAAACAACAGGTACAATACGCGGTAAACCTTCTCACACGAAAATTGAAACAGCAAACACCAAACGCTAAACCTTTAGGCGATTATAACGAGTGGAGAAGAAATATCGAAGCATTTTATAAGGGACATATATTAACAGTCACATTACCAATCAAGTATAGCTACGCCCCACATCGATATAACCTTTACAAACCAGTCATTTTTCCAATTCCGATCCACGCCCACACCCATCAAGCACTCGGTTATACCATGCTACAGCATGATGAGAACATCCTTCTAGGCATTAGTAGTAACGAGAATTTCTTTGTAGAACTTGGGGAGGATATGCAGGAGGTATGTGGCCTGGAGGAATCGAGTTATTTCTGCAAAAAGAGTATCATGGAATTTAGTGTGAGGGAACCGTCATGTTTAGTATCAATTTTTGCAGATAACAAGGAGGCGATTATGAAATTGTGTCATTTCAAAACATTTTTAACTTTAGCAACGCCTTCAATCCATATTCCATTAGACAACTACAAACATATTCTTATAAATAATGGAGACACAGGAATGGTATTGTGCAGGGGAGAACCTAGCAATACAATAAAACTAGCGATTTTCTCTATTGTATCTTTACCATGCGGATGTGAGATCCAGTTTAAGTTTGCAACGATAGCAGCAAAAACTAATGGTTGCAGCGACAGACATAATGTTCTGGAAGTTAGAGCGGGTTTCAACATGCCCATAGCCATGGCTTTCCATCTAAATACAACAGATTTGGAGGCAAATTCTATGCATAATCACTTAATTAAATTACATTTACCAAACGATATCGATTTACAAAAGGCTTTTAGTCAAGTGCCACAGGAGATACTCGATAACGGTTTGAATGTAGTAGAAATGGCGAAGGAAATGTTGAAAAACGATACTTTACATCTGTCGCAGTGGAACAAACTGCATCGATCACTTTCAAAGAACTGGGAAAAATTTCCCCAATCACTTGGATTTCTTTAATATTGTCATCTATATCTTTGGCAATGGTGATAATTCTTGTGTACAAATTGAATAGGTACATAGGCTTCCTGTGCATCGCACCGGCGGCAAATGGTCTCAACATCTCTCAGCTAAGCCTGAAGCTGTACCGTATCGGGAAATACATCAGAAGAACCCCCACCATAACGACCCTTGACAAGCTCCCACGATTCAAGATCGAAGAAATGGATCACACGGACTGGGCAACTATAATTTTAGCATGCCTAGAAGCCATTTTCATTCTCAAATTAATTTGGAAACACTGTGGTTGTTTGAGAGATGAGTGCATGAAGTGCTGCATATGTAATAACTGTTGCTCAAATTCGGTGGGCTGTGAATACTGCGCCTGGGTTAGCTTGAAGTTTCAATGGCTAGATGAGGCTTGTACCGTGAAAATACAGCAGGTCGCCGAAGAGATAAATGCAATCTCAGATACCATAGCTCCGATGCTCATGCAGACGTCCATTGAATCGAGGTGGTGTAGACCAAACTTGTTACGACTGACATGGGCAGGACGACTCACTTTCAAGTGTTGGGGGCTTCCTAAGAAATACAAATTAAAAGAGGAGGTGAAATTGTCAAGGAAACAGTCAAATATACTAGAGGGACTGGTAAATAATCCATATGTTTCTATTCTCCTGGTTCTCATATACCCTAACGGAGAACGAGTCCAGCTAAAGTGGAATAGAAAGAGCCCACAACAGCTAGGAAAGAAAGAGGGGTAGGTAAAACACACCACAAAACTATTTACTAACAGGTAGCTTTGGTTTCTATGTTCCTAGCGTGGTGCAGGGTTACGCCCATTACTCATGATTTTGTAATTAAGTAAAATGATAATTACTATAAAAAACAATTGCTGACATTTTGTAGGGATTTTCCTTATCTTTTTCTGTATATGGCTATGTGTGAAGAAAGAAAATTGTACCTACCTCTGATGCATGCGAATTATATTCCTCTACTTACAACAGACTGTCAGATTCAGACGAGGAAGTGATTGCGTGCGCCCCTGGACTACCCGACTTCAGCGACTAAAGGCTAGGTCACACAGCTCCACGTCGACACCAGGAGGAAATCAGAACAAAATGAACAGTTAAAGCAAAATATTCGAAACATATTAGATACCCACTCTGGGATCCAAGATGGCGGAATCCGCGACAGAGTGTCGGACAATTATTGGATTTTAAGATTGTTTTAGCAGTAGAAGCAGCCCTAACCGGGTTTTATAGCTGTAATTTTTCAAGGAAAAGTATCAAAGGGTATTAATTTCTATGTGAAAGTGATATTTGTTTCATTATTAATAATAATTCAAATGTCATACTCACTGGTTTTTTGGAGCATCGATTACGGAAGCAGAGTGGCGCCATCTGGCGTTTTTTACCATCGACAGGCTCCTACATTTAATTTATGACAGAGGGCGTATCTGTTCGCCAAAGTTAAACACCAGAATTTAACACGAGTACAACTGCAGTTTAAAAAATTATTAGTTTAACTTGCGCACCTAGAATAAGAGAAAAGTGTTTTATGTGTGTAGACGCATGAAATTTTTTCCAGATTTCTTTAGGGTATTAGTTAATACCTATCAAGGTAAAGAATATGGGAACCTTGGTATCGAAAGTTGTGGATTATCACGGAAGCATAGTGGCGCCACCAAGTCGCAACATTACTTTCGTAATTTAGCGTGTTTTTAGATACTTAGTTTAGTAGCGTATAAGGAATCGAGCCTTGTAAATGCTCAAAGTTCGCAAAATTTATGTCACTTATTTGTGGGTTGTTTTATTTTGCCGTCATTATTACGGTTGATTCATGTCTGAAAATAAAAAAGGAGAGATTATATGGAGTATGTAACAGGTAACATCCAACATCAAAAAATGAGACGATGAAGGGATGAGATGGCGACCACTTGAGCGTCTAAAGGTATATTATGTGTATTAGGTGAATGTAAAAATATTTAGTAATCAGTCTCCAGTACAGGCATCGGATGTCTTTCTCCGAACCAGAGCGCGTCGAATCGACGAAAGATTTAGCTCTGTTAAGCATCATGATATATTTGTAACTATACACTGCGAGAGGAGCGGAACCCCGATCCTGTCTATTAAGCGCTAAGTTTACGAACGCAAATTATTTGTGTTAAGATTATCGGTATTTAGATTACATTTGCTACTATATATTGTAAAGGTAGTTAAAGAAATCAAACTAATGAATGATTTGAAAAGAGGGGAGGGGACTATGCTATATATAGGTGGCCAATTCCACCAATTTGACAACATTTGGCCCCCAACCGTGGAAAGGGGTAAAATGGGCTTAAATCAAGTTAATTATCATTAATTTGATAATTTTTTTTGATTGGATGGTTCTACCAACCTGTGGAACAACATTTTTGGCATTTTTAGCCCAATTTTTTATTTTTTTTAATTTCAAAATCCCATTTTGTAGGCAAAAATCGTTTTTTTAAACAGCCATTAGTCTGTGGAATTGCTAAATTTCTAAATAATATATGGCTTGGACGCCCGCACTACGCTGGAATGAAGACACAACGGAGGAATGGCCTTGAAACCTTCATCAGGAGGTTTTATTTTCACCATAAACAGATACATATATAAAGAAAAAAATTATACGTGTGGCGTGGGCGGAGAAGCGGTTGAGAGTGGAAGGATAAGGTGGGCGTGGAAGGATTGGGACTGTGACGTCATAGGTAAACACAGGGTCGACGTCATAAGCGGGACCAAGGGGGGCGTGGTTACCTAGGCGGCGTAGTTAGGGGCGTGACTTCTCCAATATAATCGGAGATGTTTTCTCCTTCACATATATGGCTTGGACGCCCGCACTACGCTGGAATGAAGACACAACGGAGGAATGGCCTTGAAACCTTCATCAGGAGGTTTTATTTTCACCAAAAGGGCCAAACCGAAGTCACTTGTGAGAAGAAAGATGATCAGCAATGAACGAATCCACTTTAAGCTTGGTGTCCAACTCGGGCGTGATGTAAGAATCCACACATGAAGAACGCCAATTACCTCGCGCTTTAATGTCCGAAAGCTTAACGCCCATGGACGCCATATAAGTGGCGCCACCTCTCCTTAAAGATTGGGGGCTGAACACGCCTGATATGCCAGCACGTCGAAGAAGGGTTTGTAGAAACTTCTTAAAGTCATCGTAGGACGGAGATTCACGCCCAGAAGAAGAGAATAATAAAGCTGAAGGAGATAATTTTTCAGCAAAAACACATTTTTTCAGCCAATACACAGCGCATAAGGCGCAATCAGTGAGCATCACAACTGGGATAGTGAAGGGAGATGCTGAAGTTTTTGAAGATTTTACCGTGACAAGCACGCCCCAGGGAGTCACTGAGACGTCCTCACGGCGAAGAGTGTGGGGAGAAGGAACTATATGGCCCACTCTCAGCAAGGTCCTGAATAGGAAGATAATCATTGTCCACAACCTTGATTCTGACGCTGAAGTGTAGTTGACCTGACGGGACATCAGAAGAAGGTGGCGTGGCAATAGCGCTTCAGAGGGACTGGTAGGCGACTGACACCTTTTAACACTGACTTGATTGCTGGATGAGACATGGGAGGGCAGTCGATGAAACGTAGTCGCGCGCCAAACACCACGCCACTAAGGTAGGTAGATACAGAGGAGACTTTCATGAAGGTGGCGAGGAAAGCTGCGAACATACACACCACGTCGACTTGTATAGGAGACGACGGGAGGTTGTTATCACATATAAATTTACTAAACAGACGCCACTGGCGTTCTCTTTGTTCCAGCGTCGACGGCGCCACAGAAGATACTTGTAGTTGGTGGACCCTCTTCATCCACGCTGACATGCGCCCGTAGTTAACATTGCCACGACTTGTGTATTATCTATGAAGCAATGGACTCGGGAACCTCTCAACAAGTCCTTCCAGCGTTTGACGCCCACTAACACCGGATAAAGCTCCTGCACGTTAATATTGTCCACACGAACATTCTCAGTAGGGGCGTCAATTAAGTGACTACAATCCGTATCTGACCAAGGTACTACACATGCTTCCCAGGCGCCTGCAAGCCAATCTGCGCCGAGAAAAGCGCCGAACCCCTTACTTGAAGCGTCAGACACTAGGGGAAGATGAAATTCAGGTTTATTTAATAACCTCACACCGTTGAACACTTTGCAGAAACCATTCCACCACATGATATCCTGGCGGAAGGCGTCTGATATGGGAGACCTGGTCAGGCGTTTGCACAGAAGAATCCTATATAAGTCGAATAGACGCCTACAGAACGTGCGGCCTCCCTTGAAAACTGACGCACAGTGGGCCAGATACCCACACAAACACTCCAAGTCCTTCTTAGAGATGAATTTGGCGTCTACAACAGTCGATAGCAGACGACGAAGCTTGGTTAATTTCCCATCGGGCAGACTCAGGGTCATCCCAACCGAGTCAATGCTGAAGCCCAAGTAAATGCACTCAGTACTGGGCGTAGTAACTTTCTTCCACGCCACGTGAAAGCCTAGATAACGCAGGAGGACAATGAGGGTGTCTCTGGACTGGGTACAGGAGGGCAAATCGGGAGAGCATAGGAAAAAATCATCTAGGTAATTAACCACACGTATATTACACAAATTGAACATGGTAAATGCAATGAGGTTAGAGATACTGTCGAATACACAAGGTCCAATTCTAAGACCAAAACATAAACGATTATCAGTTAGATATTCTTCCTTACCATTTATAACCCATCTGAAGCCACATAAGTTACGATGACTAGGATTAATGGCGACGGCACGATAGGCCGACTTAATATCAACCACGCCCATAAATGAACCTTCTTCTACCATATCAGTTGCATCGTCAATACTGTTATAAGTAAAATTACGTACAAGAGAGTCACAGTGAAAGTTTACAGAGTCAGAATCGGGCCGAGAACAATCCGTAATTGGTCTGAGACCCCCGTCAGCTTTGGCGACTGCTCCTAGGGCGTGAATACATTTAGGCTTGTCCTTCACTACAGAAACACAGCCTTCCAAAATCTCATTTTCGACTATCGTATCCATCTTGGAACGAGCTGGTTCCTCAAGAATAGATGAATAATTTACACAGTCGTACGCCTGAACTGGCGAATCTACGACGTCAAAGCCGTCAATAATACCGTAGAAAACTTCTATATAGCGATTAAAAACTGCACAACCTTGAAGGCTTAAAATTGCCGCAAATCTACACGGCTTCAGCTGCACGGGAATACACCCAAGCGTATGAACACAAGTGCAAATACCATCAAAACAGTTACTAAAAACCTTCACCGAACGATCGTTCGGGGAAATTGGCGTGGAAAACACCACGCCATCACAAGAAATATTACATTCATCGCGATAAAATTCGGCAACAGCCTTGCAAATATAATGGTAATCACAATCACTATCACAAGAAGTCTCAATATCACCTGTATGGAATAAACCGGGGGGAAAATCCTCTTGCAGCGTAGTGGAAACACTACCCACTAAGTCCTTGACGGCCATCTTACCTTCTAAACTCTCCTCCAACGCCGGAGAATCAGAAACTGAGTTTAAAGCAATAACAGAGATGGCGCCACTACCCCGACTTACCCCTGCCGCATCCTATTTGGACGCCTTGGTCGACGCACAGGTCTTCGCTCTGTGATCAGCTGATCCGCATGAAAATTATACGTGTGGCGTGGGCGGAGAAGCGGTTGAGAGTGGAAGGATAAGGTGGGCGTGGAAGGATTGGGACTGTGACGTCATAGGTAAACACAGGGTCGACGTCATAAGCGGGACCAAGGGGGGTGTGGTTACCTAGGCGGCGTAGTTAGGGGCGTGACTTCTCCAATATAATCGGAGATGTTTTCTCCTTCACATCTTCAAAAATTTTTTTTTTTTTTATATGTTGTGATCCCATTTTGTAGGCAAAAATCGTTTTTTTAAACAGCCATTAGTCTGTGGAATTGCTAAATTTCTAAATAATCTTCAAAATTTTTTTTTTTTTTTATATGTTGTGATAGTAGGTTACGTGAATATGATCTGTGTAAAAAAAAAATGCAAAAAAAATATTTTTTTGCCAAAAGACATCAAAAATCAAAAAAAATATTTGTGGGTACCCCCCCCATGTCGTCTTCGTCACGCTGTGTGCCTAAGGTGGAATAAATAAATCAAAAAAAAAAAAATATGTCAAATTTTGATGAATAATGATAGAGTGCATGGGATTATATATGTATAGAACATTAAATGTATTGATTTGGGTTTATCTTGAATCATGGCAGAGATCATGAGATCAGAGATCATGGCATCAAAAGGTGGTGGGTACCCTAGCCCATGTCGTCTTCGTCACACCTTTTATAGGGTTTTTAGAGCCTTATAAGGTATAAATTTGATAACAAACTTTAAATTTGACATTTATTATTAACTTGGCTTAAAAGCAATCTATGTAGACCAAAATTAATAATTTCCGAGTAGTTTTAACATGATTTTTACTGCAAATTGCTTTTGTCGTCTTTGTCACGCTTTTGTCGTCTTCGTCACGTCGTCTAAGTCACGTCTGCCGTCACAAAATGTCACAAATTATATCCCAAACACATAATATTAGAACCTTTATCCTTAAAAAAATTGCATCTAAATACTTGAACAGAACAGGAACAATCAATACAAGTATTCAAGTCAACTTCAAAAGGCAAACGAGGGTAATGAATGTTATATATATTCTAAATATAATGAGTTATATAATGTGTATACATGCATAATAATGTGGGCAGAGTGTCAATGAACTGTCACCCTTGCCGCTGCCATTATCATTATCATTACAGAATGGTTATTTTGCTGTAACTTTTCTTCTAGTTAGAATATTTTCACCAAATAAAAGGTGTTAGGATCCTTATGTCGAGACCTATCAAGTACAAAATAGTTCAATGCATTATTTGCATATCTGTTTTATCTATTTCTAATTTAAATCCTCATATATGTAGAAATATGTACCATTATTTGACATGCTATTTTTGGCATTTTTTTCATATTTGAGATCTATTTTTCGACCCCCCTGTAGAAAAATTACTAATAATCAGAATGGTTCCAAACTTGACAGTTTAATGTGCATATATATGAGGTTGATAGAAAATAACAAATCAACTGATGAAAGTAAAAATTATTTTTTGGTATTCTGGGGGTGTCTAGGGACCCAAATGTTGTCAAATTGGTGGAAATGGCCAGGTACGCATGTATAATTAAAACCTATTTTGGTAGTATACTCCCCCTTCTTAATATCTTGGGTAGTATCCCCCCTACTATTCGAGATATGCTAACCAGCGCATGCGCGCTTGGTCGCATGGGACACGCCCACGCTCACATACAGAATAAACTAGTTAACATCAAGAAGCCGCCGTGTTCACTTGCTTTTCCCTTACATTATATTCAATAATATAACAATAAGTTTTACGATTAAGGCCATTGACAGAGTGGAATATGGACTCACGGTATCTGAAGCAATTATGATTTAAGTCAAAATAAAAAAACCATCAGTCAAAGAATTTTTTTTTTTTTTTTTTTTACATCTTTTGACCAGGACTAGATGACTGCAATGATGGTCTTCCTCTAGTACCTGGGGGGAGGAGGTGAAATTGTAGCCGCACCTGGGTTCGAACCCACAACATGCTTCTGATGCCAATGAACCAACCTAGCCCTTTAGACCACTCGGCCATCCCACATCCCCACTCGGCCACCCCACATCCCCCATATATGATATGGGATAATGTGGGGAAAATGATGGATACTTTAAACGAGATATGGCCGTCATCCCTGTCCTAAATCTGGTACATGATGCCTCGAGGTTACTGAGAAAGAATAAGGAAGGGTTGTAGGGGGAGGCAGCGAAGGGCACTCTTAGATTTAACAGCATCCTAAAGTGTCTAGGAAGGCTGCCTACAATAAAGTACCAACCGGCTTGGAGGTCTGCCAAGGAACCACCTTGATCTTTAGAAACATAACAGTATGGATTCATGAGGGTCCTGGATTTAGTTCAGCAAACCGTCTATTATTATATAATACATGTCCCTGATGTAATTTAGCAAACCCTCTATAATATAATACATGTCCCTGATGTAGTTTAGCAAACCCTCTATAACATAATACTTGTGCTGGATGTAGTTCAGCAAACCCCCTATAATATAATACATGTCCTGGATATAGTTCAGTAAACCCCCTATTATATAATACACGTCCTGGATGTAGTTTAGCAAACCCTCTATAACATAATACATGTCTTGGATGTAGCTCAGCAAACCCCCGACACTATAATACATGTGCTGGTTGTAGTTCAGAAAACCCCTATAATATAATACATGTCCTGGACGTAGTTTAGCAAACCCTCTATAACATAATACATGTCCTGGATGTAGCTCAGCAAGCCCCCTATAATATAATACATGTCTTGGATGTAGTTCAGGTGGCCCCAAGGTCATCCAAGTGTGATTTAATAGTATTGAGCAACTGTAGAAAGCGTTATTTAGCAAACCCTCTATAATATAATACATGTCCCTGATGTAGTTTAGCAAACCCTCTATAACATAATACTTGTGCTGGATGTAGTTCAGCAAACCCCCTATAATATAATACATGTCCTGGATATAGTTCAGTAAACCCCCTATTATATAATACACGTCCTGGATGTAGTTTAGCAAACCCTCTATAACATAATACATGTCTTGGATGTAGCTCAGCAAACCCCCGACACTATAATACATGTGCTGGTTGTAGTTCAGAAACCCCCTATAATATAATACATGTCCTGGACGTAGTTTAGCAAACCCTCTATAACATAATACATGTCCTGGATGTAGCTCAGCAAGCCCCCTATAATATAATACATGTCTTGGATGTAGTTCAGGTGGCCCCAAGGTCATCCAAGTGTGATTTAATAGTATTGAGCAACTGTAGAAAGCGTTATTTAGCAAACCCTCTATAATATAATACATGTCCCTGATGTAGTTTAGCAAACCCTCTATAACATAATACTTGTGCTGGATGTAGTTCAGCAAACCCCCTATAATATAATACATGTCCTGGATATAGTTCAGTAAACCCCCTATTATATAATACACGTCTTGGATGTAGTTCAGGTGGCCCCAAGGTCATCCAAGTGTGATTTAATAGTATTGAGCAACTGTAGAAAGCGTTGTACTGGTGTGTGTGTGGGGGGGGGGGGGGGGCACTTGCTCTCGGTTATTGCCATGAAAAACTGAACATTTTCTACTTCTTGTTTCATTCTTTTCCAAATGATCCATAAGTCATTTGACCAAAGTCTTGGAAGATTTTGTCCAGCTGATTATCCTAAAGGGCTTCTTAACCATCCTCTTTTGCATTTGGAGGACCCGCCCGAATCCTTTCATGTGGTGACAACCGAGAGAAGTGATTACATGGGGTTCTGGGATACATAGGGTTTCTGGAATAGAGGCCTGGGCGGCAGTACTAAGCTTGTGTTTATTTTTGGTAAAAAAATGTTTACATTGGCCACGACTTGTCAGGGTGTATACCCCCCCCCCCTGCATTTTGATAACCCCCTGGGACTGTCCTTGGGCATGCTAGCGTGTATTTGACATGTACACTGATGGCGTAGGTGGTTATGGTGGTGTGTCTTCACCTGGAGTATGTAACCTTGTATTGGCTGGCCAGAAGGAAAAGAGGGCTTGCATTATCCGTTAAGCATACATCTGCCTGCTAGAGGGGATTTGTATAGCCGCCATTTAGAATCTTAATACACATGGAATTATGGGACTAGTAGAATACAAAGAAAAGTAGTATAATATATATACAAAAGTACCGTTTGATTATATCTCCAAGTACCATATTACACGTGTTTGTTATTGCTATAGGGCGTCTAAAGTGTCCTTATATTTGGAGGACCCGCTTATTATCGCTCACCGGTGGCCATACTCTCTTACCTTCAAATTCATGTATTTTCAGCAGCAGACTATTGATGAAAACAGTCGTACAATTGATAATAATATATGAGTAAATTTGGTAAGATTTCTTTGATCATAATAGCTGAGAATGCAGCTTTAATATTCAGATGATCTTTATCTTCAATAAATTGCTGAGGCAAGTTACCTTCATCTCCAACAACAACAACAAGGTAGCTTGAGTGATATCATATGCCACACTGTTGACATATTAATATCCTTCATTCAAACTCACCTCCTCTTCCTAAATCTATTTCAATCCTTCTTCCTTCCCCTCCATGACATAGAAACCTATATATTGTGATTGTATTTATATACATAGCTATAATAGCAATCAATGGGATGAGCAATTCCATTATGAGCAACTCTATTTGTCCATAGGAGCACCTCGCTGAGGGCAGGGTCGCTAAGAGGATCACTTTCCCTATACTACTATATCAAGTTTTAAGCTTGTTTTCTAACAGCAAAGTGAATGGTAAAATATGCTTGGACTATAATGTGGTTTGGAATATAATATGCTACAAACAACGAGTCATAGGTTGCAAAATTGTTTGTCTTTATTCTACAAGATCTCATCATAGAAAAGTTTTGATTTACAAGTTTTCTCTTACTCTAAGTTGTATCATATACATGTACTAAATCTCTAAACTGTATTTATTAGATAAGTATATCATGTCTAAAGTCGGTCCCCAGAAATATCAGTGACTATTTTTTCAAACATACAGCAATCTCCAGGACTATTAGGTATGTGAACAGCGTTGAAGTTAGCCCTATCATTTTTTTAAAATATTAGGGTATCTCAAAATCTCTTTTTTGGTGAATGTAGACTCCTTTTCCTCTAATACATCACATTTAACATTAGAACAAACCTAGACCGAGGAAATCAGGGAGTGAAATTTGAGTAGGCTTCATGGAGATGGCTCCGTGAATTTTTATACTTCTTTTATATTCTATATTACTCAGAGGCTAGATCAAATTGTGATGGTTTTCTTCATTCTCGTCGGTTCTCGTGAGATCTCGTCTTGTTTAAGTCTTGTTCACACACTTTCTCTGTCTTCACACCATGAACAATATGTAGATCAAAACAACAAAAAGCTTTTTCTGAAAAAAAAATATTTGTTTCCATTAGTTTGTTTTCCTTTTTTAATCATGTTTTTCATTTTAGTTTCCTATTTAATTATTAGAAAACAATATTGTCTTTCTTTTTGAAATAAAGTTATTTTTCAAAAGAAAGTGTTTTGTGAACATTCTCGGCTTCCATACTTTTCTCAGTTTTACTCTGATGAAATAACTACTTCATTATGTTAGACAAAATAGATATTTATCCACTCTGAATCAGTCACCATATTTTTGGTTTACTATTATATTTGGTTATATTGAGTTCTGATTTGGGCATAGTTCTTGTCTAAAATTTGAATTATTTGAGAGGATTGTTGAAGGAAAAGTGTACATTTTCTGACGACTTGACCCATATACATAGTAAGGCACTAACCTGGATGCCAGACAAGGTGGTCCAGACCAAGGCCAGACAGGGTTGGTTTATGATAGCAAGCCGAGAGGCGGTAACAGCCCAGCAACCTTACACTGATTAATTTCTACCTGACGAAGGGTGATGTACTCATAACATCTATACTAGTTATAAAGCTGCACTCTCAGTTAAAGCTACACTCTCAGTTGAAGCTGCACTCTCAGTTAAAGCTGCATTCTTAGCTTATGTTGGTCAAAAAAGCTGTTCTTTTTTTTTTTTTTTTACATCAACTTTATTCAATATGTCAACAAAACTTTCTCTTCCTCCAGCATATAGACATCAAGATTTACATGTATATGCCTTTCTTCCTGCAGAGCACGCTCTATTATGATTTTTCTAACAAAAACTAACTACGTCTGTTAAATATGACACTAGTTTGGTCCAAACATGGTGATATGGGTCGACGATATCGTGGCTCCTCCCACTTTGACCCATACCGTACACATCACCGAAACCATAAACTACTTGTCTCCATACATTTGACGTTGCCGCGATAGTCAACCCTCCGGTCCAAACATTTTACCTAATGATCTATCGCTTTGTGGCCACGCCCCTTCTGACCCTTACCGTACACCTCTACACCTTATACACAGCTGTTCTTTTCAAACTCATCTATTTATAAGTCATTTGACCAAAATTCGGGGGGATTTGTTAATTGTTTTTTCCTACAGAGCTTCAAAAACTTATTTGTATGTGGAGAACCCACCTAAGTCCCTTCTTATGATATCTTCACTTATTATCACTGACAGGCGGCTGTTTTTTCAACCAATTCTACTTCAAATTCTAGTAAACATATAACAGTAGCAGAATATTAATAAATCCAGTCCTATAAGTAATAATATGAATAAATTTGGTAACATTTTGTTTGCCGTATCAAAAACTAAATATTTTTTACTTTTTGGTCCATTCTTTTTCAACCCGTCTTTAAATCATTTGACCAACATTTTAGTCAATTCAGTTCCATATAATCAAACAGATTTGTTGAATCAACACAATACCAAATACACTGAGAAATATTATTTACACTGTTTCAGCCGAACTTAGCAGAATTTGCTAAATGTACAGGGCTGCCTATTATACATTTCCTGGGTCAAGTCATCAGAAAATGAATAATTAACTGGCCTTCAGAAATCCTCCCAAATAACAGTTTGACATAAATGAATAGATTGTTTGAATGCAAACAATATCAGATATACTCAGATATACCTGATATCTATCATGTTTCAGTCTAATTTAGCAGAACTTATTAAATGTGTAGAGCTGGGAATTGTAATTTCTTTACGCTTTGATCAATATATAGATAGAACCTGATGAGAATGTGGTACTCAGGACACTATTGCACTGTCTGAGATGTGTGTTTTTTTGTGACCCACGATCAGATAGGTGAGTGGGTTACGAAGAAAAGAAAAAACATCAAGGACAGTGTAATAGTGTCCTGAGTACCACATTCGAATTTAGGTTCTATATAATTTACTCCCACGTTGCTATACTTACCTTATATGGCTATTTTTACTGGGGATAGGAAGTCATAATAATATGAATAAAAAGAAAACAAAATACCAGGTATTTAGTAAAAGCAGGTATGAAACGAATATTATGTTGAGGTGTGATAATGATGTATTGGAACGAGTACACATATTCAAATACCTAGGCGTATCAATTGATGATAAATTAAGCATGAATATGCAAGCGAATAGCATGGTAGCAAGGGCAAAATGGTCGTTATCTGGCATAAGTAAGAGACGAAAATACCTAAACGGTGATCTCTGTTGGCTGCTGTGTAAAACGTACGTACTCCCTTTATTAGAATATGCAGGCCCGGTAATTAATTATCCAAGAAGGAACTTTTGCTCAAGGGAAAATTATTACCCCTTGATTACCGAAGGGAAATTGCACTTATCAAGACATTGTTTAGAAAAAGAGAGGCTTATATAGATACGAGCGAGAGAGTGAAGGAACTCCGAAATAGAATAGGTGTCACGTTCAAAACATTCATCCCTAAATCGGAACGAATGCGTAAAAGTGCTTACTACAGAGGAAAAACCCTGTGGAATGACTTACCGGAATTAATTCGCAATTGTAATGACCCAGCAGGCTTTAGCAAACAACTGAAAGACCTATACTGGTTAAAGCTAACAGAAATGATTGAAATCTAGATACTACCAAGTGGTAGTTTTTAATCTGTCCCTGTTTTTAATAAAAGCTCTTGTAAGGGCTAGGCGATAGTGATTACAAACAGCATCTAAATGGAATTGTAGCTGTTCGCATATAATGGTAACGGTATTATGACACTAATAAGTTGATTAGATTAAAACTAATTCTTGTTGGATAGTTTGAATTGGAAGATGAAGAATTGTAAGGTGAAAAGAGCCGTGATTAAGCAAACACTAAGGATGAAATCTAACATTGTGTAAACCTGTAGTAGCGTAATTGTAAAGGTAAAATGACGAAGTGTAAGGTAAATATAGTATTGATTTGAGGCGACGCGAGAACACATCCACAAGTTGGACAGGCGCTTTTTGTATTATATCGTAATTTGTACGGCCAAAATGGTAATAAAAAAAAAAAAAAATACCACACGCATGGAACTGGTGCAAACTACCACACTACTCCCGCCCATACAAATAGCATGTGGTACATACATCAACATGGGGTAAAAGGTTGTAGAGCGTCAGATTGCCAGAAAATGTACTATTAGCAGCTGTATACTTCATAGGAAAATGAGTCACACGTCGCAAAAATATAATTTTGAGATTTCATATATTTGAAAAGATGAGATCAAGCGGATTCCAATATTAGTAATAAGTACAACACCTTCAAAGTATTTCTTATATTTTAACTTTGATGTTTCTTATTTTTGAAAAAAAAGTTTGCAATATTTCTAGATGGACATTTACTAGCAATGTAGCTAAATATAGTCTATACGATGACGTTTAAAATGCATGGATATATTTGATACACTGTCCTGAAATTGTGTACATGTATGCTACAGATACCATTAAGCACACCCAAGATGAATACATTCCCACAATGACATCTTGTGAATAAAAAACTTTGAGAAATAGAAGTTTTGTGACTTGTGACTCATTTCCCAGGAACACATTACATATAGAGAGCTGCTCGTGCCTAATCCACTATAGGAGGAGGAGCAGGTAGAGAAGGAGTTGCTCACTCATGCCTCCAGCACTAGTCAAATACTGGCCCTGGTAGAGGCAACCTTATTTACCAGCTTCCGCACGTCTTAAAGCTGTGATCCAAGCTACTCTGATACATTTACTCATACGTGATGTCTTACAGGAAAATGATTGATTTATGGTTTTAAAATATGTTTATTCAGGAACAATGATATATTTTAGCGACGAGCGTTGATATTCTCAGTGTTGCCTGATTGCTTAAGGCATAGAATGAGTCATTTCAAATATGATGAGATATCTCAATTCCAGCTACTCTGATATATTTACTAATATTAAAAAGTTTAGGACTGAATTTACCAATATTCCGTCCCTGTTACATGTTAATGGAAATATATGAAGGTGACTTTGCTGAGGGAAAACGGCCGCCGGTGAGCGATAATAAGTGAAATGGCTGCAGGAAAGAATTTGTCTCCAAAGATTAAATGGGAATTTTTATGAAGCTATGTAATAAAATCAAACCATCAAAATGGCCCGAGATGTTGGTCAAATGACTTTTAAATGTGTTTGAAAAAGGCAGAAATTGTTGAAAATCTTGATGTCAACTGAGAGGCCAGCTTTTGGATGTTGGCATTCACTATCCACAATTCGCTGTACGGAATAATGTTAGTGTCTGTGGGAAATAATTCTAAGAGAGCTAAGTTGACAGCTCCACTTTAAGTCTGCGATCTATAGAGCAGCTCTGCAGGTACGATCGGCTAGTGCGAACATAGCGCCACCAGTGACGGTTCAGAGAGACATGGCAAATCAAACAAGCTAGGAGGAGGAAGTAAAGTGGGGAAGAGGAGAGATAAGAAGGGGAGATGGTAGGAAGAGATCGAGCAGCAAGACAGAAGGGGAGGAACAGTGCTGGAATGGGATGGAGAAAAGGGGGAGGGGGAGGAGAGGAGGAAGAAGAGGGCCGGCAAGAGAGAGGAGGAGAAGGGGAAGGGAAGGAATGGTGGAAACGGAGGAGAAGAAGAGGGGAGAGGGGGAGGGGGAGGAGAGTAGCAGGGGAGGAGAGGAGAGGGAAAAGGGAGAAGAGGAGGAAGAGAAGGAGAGGGGGAAGAGAGGAGAGGAGGAAGGGGAGAGGGGGATAAGAGATGGAGGTCCTAAGGGAGCTGAGAGACAGGAAGGGACGATAGGAATATGATGAGAAGCTTAGAGATGGGGGTTTAATGCAAACGAGGGGAGAAGAAGGAGGAGGAGAAAGATGAGAAGAAGGAGGATGAGCAGGAGAAAGAGAAGGATGAGGTGGAGGAGGAGCAGGAGGGGC
The DNA here is from genome assembly GCA_942159475.1 of Sthenelais limicola. Classification (NCBI taxonomy): domain Eukaryota; kingdom Metazoa; phylum Annelida; class Polychaeta; order Phyllodocida; family Sigalionidae; genus Sthenelais; species Sthenelais limicola. The sequence continues at coordinate 56,404,128 of OW804096.1, forward strand.
AGGAGCAAGAGCAGGAGAAGGAGCAGCAGCAGCAGCAGCAGCGGAGGAGGTGAAGGAGCATGAGGATGGGGAGTAGAGCATGAGGAGAAGCAGGAGCAGCAGCAGGAGCAGGAGGTTGGGGAGGAAAAGAAGCAGGAGCAGGAGAATGAAGAGAAGGAGTAAGAGTAGGTGCAGGGGAGCAGTACAACCACGGCAGAAGGGAGGGAGGCCAGGGAGGGGGAGCAGGAGAGGGAAGCACGGCGATCTTGTGAAGAAGAAATAAAGATATATATAATGACGGACTCAGAAAGTGCATTAAATTGTGGAAAAGGGAAGGAGTTGGAGTGGAAGAAAGACATGCAAAAAGTACCCGATGCACCGAAAAGAGAATATAGTTCGATTATACCAGTAGTCCTGCCTGGGCGTCATATGTCCGTACTATATATGTCCAAAAAGGCTGTATAATATGGACTATTCCTGTATACTGGGGTGTGTTTCATAAAGAAATTGTATACGAACTAATCTCAAATAACAGCATATATGGGTTTAAGATATCGTATACACTTACAGGAAATCTTAGAATTAAGATCGTTTTCACGTAGTACGTTACTATTAACGATGGTCTTCATAAAACTGTTACCGTCTGAATCAGTTATTGAATGCATGAAATAACGTAGATATATTTATTCCATCATTTACTCAGAGATATTCATTAACAAAATAAAAAAGGAAACGGATGTGAGACAGAATAGGAGACAAGCCCGGACACACACCAAAGTGCTTACAGCCTATACCACAACTTGCCTTGGATAACATCTGGAATGGCCTTGACTGTAGGTGGAAGGGGGTCCACATATGGCGCTGCCCCTGGAAACCTACAGTTGTTAAGTGGAGCCTGATCAGCTCTGCTGGGGCACCTCTTGAACAACACCAGGTACAGTCTAAGCCCCGAAACCTGGCAAGAGGAAGACTGCTGAAGAAGCGGTTAAAAGGCAATGAGAAGCATGTGCAGCATGTATTGGAATCACATATTGGTTGTTGTGGCACTTAATTAATGAAGCACACTATTTAAGAACATATCGATATGTGGGAGCAAGATCTATACATCGTATGAGACATATTATATCCTATGATGTATCTTATATCATATGATTTCATATCATTTTTATGAAACACCCCCCTGGTCTGTAAGTCTGTTGGAGTATAACGTCTGCACTTTCTTGTGTTGTGTAAGTGGATAAGCCATTTAAGTTACTTATGGTATAAGTTTGACAGTTTGTCAATCAACTCTATTTAAGTAATATTGAAGTATATCTGATTGTCAAAAATGGTATTATGTTTTGGATAACTTTTGTTCCCTGTGTGTTATCGGAAAATGAGTCACAAGTCGCAAAAATTATATTTTTAAGTGATTTATTCATAATAACCCTTTGTAGGATTTCCTTTTCATATTTGGGGTGCCTAGCACTCTCAGTTGTTGGTCTATGATCACATGTACCAAATTTCTAGCTGGTGCATATATAGGTGGATTGAACCTTGCACCTCTCTCACTGCCTCTCCTCCTTTTCTCCCCCTGCCTCTCCCCTCTCCCGCTCCCTGTCCCTACTAACCTTCTCCTCTCCCCCGCCCAATTCTCTCTCCCCCTCTGCTTGCTCTATCCTCTTGTCCCTCACCCTATCCAATTTCCCTTCACTTCTTTCATTCTCTCCTTCCCTCTCCCTCCCTCTCCTTCCTGTCTTTCTTTCCCCCTCCCCTCCCCCTCTTTTCTCTATCCTATTCTCCTTCTCCCTATCTGATTTCTCCCACTCTCTCCCTCTGCTTCTTAGCTCTCCCCCTCTCCCCCTAATCTCTCTCCCCTCACCTCCTCCTCTCTTTTTCCTCGCTCTCCCCCTCCACCTCTGATCACCATCCCTCTCTTTCCTGTTGCCAGGGACTCTCACAGGACGGGTTGCTAGGGAATTTCATGTTGCCAAGAACAGTGGGTCATAAAGGCATGATCTCAATCTTATCTAGTAACAAGGGCTTTCCCAGGCTATACATTGAGTGTAAAGATCCTGATTAAAAGGCCTCAAAATCACATTTTCACTCCAGATAACTTCACTAACCACATATAATGTCCTCTAGACATGGTCAACGGACCTGTAAAGACCAAAAAACAGATGGGGAGATCACATATTCCCAGAACAAGGTGACAAAAAACCCTTCTAGAGCCTTATATATTAGACTAGCAAAGTACCCATCCTCCAGACGGTCCCCCTCTCTCCCCACACTTCCCCCTCTCCCTCTTTTCCCTCTGCCTCTTCTCTGTCTCTCATACTTGTTTTTCTCTCCCAACCCCATCTCTAATTCCCCCCTGCTCCCTCCCCTCTTCCTCATGCTTTCCCTCCTTGCTTTCTCTCCCTTCCTTGTGTTGTGCTTGATCTCATCTTTTCAGATAGGATATCTCAAAATCTCCTTTTGGTGACTCATTTTCCTGTGAGACATCACATTATGTCAGCTGTTTGCCCAGGGAGATTTCTTTTTAAAGAAATTGTATTGAGCTGGTTTCAATGCTTATACAAAGATAATCTCACAGTCTCAAGGGAAAAACATTTTACATAATCATTGGATTTTCTCAGTTCCTTCTTATTTCATATCTTATAGTTTTAAACATTTAATAATTATTATACTTTCCGACACGAATCAAGTGATATTTCCAGCCTCATTAACATGACCGGCTCAATATATGTACAGGGTTTACATTTTTTCAGATTTTCCGCCTAGACATTTCTTTCACGAACTGGGTTTTCTTTTCACATCCAATCGTTTTTGTTTTTTAGATGGGTATTTAATGTACACCATTTTCCATTTCTGAGACGGTAATCAAGTTTATTCCATATCAAAGGGCCTTGGTAGTATGGGCTTCGTTTAAATTTTTCGTTGGTTGGTTTTTCTACTTTAAATACATATCCAGCATGAAGTCTGGTTTCTCTAATATTAACCCTTTTGTCTACCATTTGGTCTTTCATACAGTACATGATTCTCAGCAATGAAATCTTACATCTTTTTGCGAGCTTCTCTATGTAACATATTCTACTAAGTTCCTCGGTATTACGAGCATCACAGGGATATATAAATCGAACTGCTCTATTAAGGATACATTGTAACTTCACCTTTATTTTTCCATGGGACATTCCCAGTAGAAAAGGTCCATATTGGATTAATGTAAGTATGTGCGTTTTTACTATTACCTTAGACATGTTTGTTGTTAAGTATTTTCTAATGCGAGACAACTGGATCAATTTGAACATTGCTGAATTTTTAACCCTAGTGAGGTGATGGTCGAACGATGGGATGGGATCATAAAAATTAGATGAAATCGTATGATATAAGATACATAATACGATATAAGATGTCTCACAGAATGTATATTTCCTGCACATATCGATATGTTCTTAAATAGTGTGCTTCATTAATTAAGTGCCACAACAACCAATATAATGTTGTTAATGAAAGTCTCTGAGGAAATGGTGAAAAAATATATCTTCATTATGTCATGCATTCAATAACCGATTCAGACTGTAATTAACAGTTTCATAAAGACTATCATAAATAGTAACATACTTCTTAGAAACGATCTTGAATTTAAGATTTCTTGTAAATGTGATATGTTATAAAACGATATGTTAAACCCATATACGTACAACACCCTTAAATTTATTTTCCTTTATGGAACACCCCCAGGTTTAGAATGACCTTGAATAAACAACCTTCAGCTTTCCCAGCCGAGACAAATAATTGATGACTGCAAACAAAGCAACAAATCTCAATTAAAGGTAATGTCAAGGGAAACAACCTTGGAACTTGAAATAGTAATACAATCGTTTTAATCTAATGAGAAATGTGTCAACAAAATAATTCAATCATTACTTCATATAACTGCTACTGAAATAATTATTCACAAGTTACAAATTTCGCACCCATTCAATTGCATGTCTGCCGTCGTTAGACTTAACTAAATCAATGACCAAATATTGAAGTTATTAATTATTGTTATTGATGATTGTCTAATTTTAGAACTAGCATCATCCGCAAGATTCACTCAAGCGTTTTCCAAGATGGCGACAGCTGAACCATTTATTTTCAGTTTTTATACGCTAACAGTATGAGGTTATTCTGCTGCAGTGCAACAAAGGAGAGAGGGGGGAAGTTGGTATTGGTACCCCCACATGAACACAAACACACCACTTAAAGCCGCATTTTCAACTATTACGACCAATCTTACCAAATCTACTTTTATAACTTATAAAGCTGAAGTCATCAATATTCTGCTGCTGTTCTATGTTTATATATAAATACAAGAAATTGAAGTCTAAACAGCAAGAGAAAACTGCCACCGGTGAGCGATAGTAACGAAGTCATCATATCAAAGGATTTGGGCCTGACCTCCAAATAAGGATGCTTTAGCAAAAGCAAACCACGGAAGAAAAATCCTCTAAAATCTTTCGGCAGGTATGTAAAACAGTTGTGCATTTCGTCATAAAATCATGAAACTTTGTAGAGTTGTAGATTGTGGTTCCAGGATTCATTTCAGATATGGCGCTGTCTTGAATTATTATTATTATTATGGCTGTGACGTGCTAGGGGTGGAAGGTGGTATTTGTTCACCCTCCCCCCGCCCCGCCCCTACCCCCCCCCCCGCCCCTCCCCCCGAAACTTTAGCTCCCCCCTCAAACTCAGCCCCTCCAGCCCCCTCCACACTCGTGATCAATTCTTGATTCTGAATGAAAATAGAAGCTGAGAAAAATAGTTGCGATTGTTTCAATTCCATGGAGCAATTGCGGAGGAGGAGCCGGCTCAGCTGGCAGGAGATGGAAACAGATTTAGAACGTCTAGTCCCTTTTTTACTGACAAAATATGTGATGTGTTACAGGAAAATGAATTATAAGTCGCAAAATATGGATTTTGAGATATCATCATATTTGAAAAGATGAGAACAAGATGATTCCAACGATGGTAAACATTAGGACATTTAAGAAATGTTTCCGTACTTTAATTTTGTTATTTTTATTTTCATCTGTAAAGCTTCACTTTCGGTTAAAGCTGTATTCTTAGCTATTAGGACAAACAAAAGTCATCATAGGAAAGGTTTTGAGCATGTCCTCTAAATACAAAGGAGGACGTTTTAGACGCCCTGTGGCAAAAACAACTCCTCCAAAACCTTGTTCAAATGATTGTTAAAAGGGTTGGAAACGAAAGGAACATAAAGTAGAACATGTTCAGTTATTGAGCGATGTTAGTTTAGAGTGAAGCTTTAACATTGATCAAAATATTTGAACTTTGTGTATGATAATATTTCTACTACCAATAATAATAATAAGAAGAAGAAGAAGAAGAAAAAAGAAGAAGAAAAAGAAGAAGAAGAAGAAGAAGAAGAGGAGGAGGAGGAAGAAGAACAGGAGGAAGAAGAAGGAGAGGGAAAAGATTGGGAACAAAAATGCCCAGTAGAAGCCTAGACCACCTGGCCTCCTGCAACCAAGACTACTATATATATACAGGTACGTGGGAAGATGAGGTAATCCTAGACTAACTTAAGCTACACTGAGCATGTTTTCATTCACAATGTTGCCTTTGCATTGTAACAACTCTAATTATCCACAGCAATGATTCTAACTAGCACCTTATGTAATCTTATTCATGTTATAGTCAGGACATCGCGAATTGTCGGGGTAGGGGGGGAGTGGGGGGGGGGGGGAGGAGAATGATTTCAGATCTTCGTATTTTATTATGTTTCTATGCTTAAAACTCATGGTAACAATGTGGTATTATTGAGTGAAACTATATATATACATGTATCCCCATAATTGCAATGTTTTACAGGACAATGAGTCACAAGTCGCAAAAAATAGATTTTGAGATACCATCATATTTGAAAAGATGAGATTAAGCCGATTCTAATGATGGTCAACAGAAGGACATCTAATAGATATTTCTAGATTTTTAGTTTGACATTTTTAATTTTGAAAAAAAATGTTATGCAGTATGTTTTTGGTTGACAATTAGTAGTAAAGTAGCTAAATATACTCTATCAGATGACCTTAGAAATGCATAAATATATTTATTACACTGTCTAAACGTTTTGTACATGTATTCTTGCTACTAGCAGCGCTAAGCACCCCAAAAGTTAGAATATTCCAACAAAGATATCCTATACATAAATCACTATGAATAATATCCATTTTGCGGCGTGTGACTCATTTTCCAGGAACACATCATATATATGAGAAGGGAAATGTGATGTCCTCTGTCGAGCATGCTTCATATTAGGTTTTGTTTCCCTGCCATTATATTCAATTCACTTTTGGCAATCGATAAAAAGGCAAGAAACATATTTTTCCACAAGGGCAATATCGCTTGAACCATAAGTTGCAAACAGAATTGATTTTGAGATATTATCAGTTTGTGTAGGACGTCTAATAAGTTCTTCTATATTTTAAGTTTGATATTTTGAAAAAGAAAGTTTGCAATATTTCTGGGTAGCCATTTACTAGGAAAGTAGTCGGATATACTCTATAAGATAACCTTGGAAATGCATGGATGTCTTTAAGACATTTAAAATTTGGTAGATGTATTCATGCTATGTACAGCGTTACGCGCTCCAAAAATGAAAACAATCCCACAGACATATTTGGTGAATAAATCCCTTTCAGAAATATCAATTTTGTGACTTGTGACTAATTTCCCTGAAACATATCACATGATATAGAATATGATAAATATATCACAGTCGTCACAGGTGAAATAAAAGGTACCACTTGTAAAAGGATACTGTACTAGAAACCAACATGGACACAGATCAATCCCAAAATGCCTTACTTATTACTGTCAAGCGCAGTGCTCTCCACAAAGTGTTTGATTACTAGCGATGTGATGCAAAGTCTTCTATTACTAGCGATGTGATTTAATGGAGTTTAATTTTATATGATGCAAGCAATCAGCTAATGGCAGCCTAATCTGTCAGTAAAAGACTTATTGATTGGACAACCTGATTCAGACGTACATAGACGCTCTGACGTACGGACGCTCAGACGTACAGACGTTGACTGAACCTTGCTAGAGGCTCTCTCTGTGGTAGGAACTCTTCAGTGAGCATGGAACTTTCTAGATCTGTCTAGAGTCTTCTAGATCTTTCTAGAAAAGATGGTTGGAAGGGTAGATTAAGGATTACAGGGGATGTTCTGGGGTAAGGCTGATGGAAGAAATGGGTCAAATCGTCAGAAAATGTACAATTTACCTACACAAATACTCTCAAATAATCCGAATGTAAGACAAAAATAGGTTAGATGCTGATTTGGCTGATTTCTGTGATGTGTGTGGTTACTACATTTGTTATGCAAAGTGAATGGGATAAATTGCTTAGGGCAGTCAAAGGCTATACAGTAGGCTGAGATTGAATTCAAAGATTAAAAAATAAAGGCACATTATTATAAAGTAATTTCCTAACTTAAATTCTTTCTTTTTTTTAGAAAATATTTTATTCAGGACAATAAACATTTTTATACATAGGTACAAACATTCTCAGAAAAGCTTGATTTACAATACGTTTACTGATAAGTAGATAGAGAGTCAACAAGGTGAATAAGTTTGAATATGTTAGATACATAAAAACAGTATATATATAAGCTTTCACAATATCATAAGAAATATAGATAGTACTAAAGATTTGTTACAATCCAATCCATCAAGATACTATGATAGTATATTTGAGGTTATAGATGTATATAAAATATTCCCACCACCCACGCCGTGCACTTTCACACTGTCTATTATTAAATGTTGTTTCTGCACACAATATAAAACATAATATTATCGTCTATTGGGAGTCTGTTTGAAAGATAAATTGTGGTAAAGAAAGCTGTGTAAAAAGAGAGGAGACATAAAGAAAGAGATTTGACTTAATTTGATACTACTGTGTAACATGATATAAATAAGATGTTATTAGGATAATGTAGAAGATAAAAGAATGATAGAATCAGTGATGTGTTACAGCAAAATGAGTCACAAATCGCAAAAAATAGATTTTGAGATATCATCATATTTGAAAAGATGAGATCAAGGCGATTCCAATGATGGTAAATATTAGGGCATCTTATGAATATTTCTATATTTTAAGTTTGATGTTTTTATTTTTGAGAAAAACAACCTAAATTGCAATATTCCTGGGTGGATATTTACTAGTGAAGTAGCTAGATATACTCTATAAGATGACCTTAGAAATACATGAATATATTTAATACACTGTTTTGAAATTTGGTACATGTTTTATGCTACGACAAGCGTTATGCACCCCCAAAATGAAAACAATTCCAACTTGTACCACATGGGAATATTGATTTACGACGTTATGCTCAATACCAAATTTCAAAAAAAGGGATTGACATGTCTGAGAGAAAGAGAAGTGACTTTCCATTCAGATATATCAATAAATACTTCTTTCAAACGTTCAAAGATATAAAAATTCTTATTAGATGTGTTAAAGTTGAATACCATTGGAATCGGTTCTGATTCCATCATATAAACACATTTTTCTTGGCACATCACATATCTGATTTCTCTTTGGCACATCACATATGTGACAATGGGCCCGTTGTATAAGGTTGCGAGAACCTTGTATGTCCTCGTATGTCAGTAGTAAGTGTCTCGTAAGTTGAAAGCATGTGTATAATCTCCTTGTAAATACACTCTCGCAACTCCCTAAACCTGTGTATAAGGACCTTTTTCTCGTAAATATTTCGCAAATGTTTACGAGCATTTTTAAGGGTGCGCATCTTTTCGCATCTCCTCTGATCTCCTCGTAACCCAGTTTGGATTGCCAAACAAGAGAGAGAAAGAGAGAGGAGACAGTGGATATGAGAGAGGAATGCTATATGTACACGTATACAGGACTGTACATATTATGCGTGTATGTATACATGTATGCATGCGTGCATATATACATGCGTATGTATGTATATGTTGGGGGGACTGGTGAATCTCAGTATAGTAAATAGATAACGTAACAAAGGAATGACCATGTACCCCAGCGGAGCCAAGGTTTATTTTTACCCTATACATATTACAACATATAGAATCAAAACACATGTCAATAAATACAGACAGACATACACAGACAAAAAAATACATAAGTGGAAATTTCCCAGAATTGTAAGAAATTTTTAAGAATAAAATTTCTCGTGGCAGCACCTCTATATGCGTTGAGCAATGTAGGGAAAGTGAGGGTTCCTCCAGGTGGAACGTATGAGTGAGGGGATGGTGTGCGTTAATTGATTGGCTCACAAGATGCACACCTGTAGATGCGTCATAATAGTCACTGATGCGTCACCCCAAATATATTCAACGATGTGTCGATTCTGCGTATATATGTGTATACATGTATTGTCAGTGTGTATGCATGTATGTATACCTGTATGTATGATGTATATGCATGTATGAATGTGTGTATGTATATTGTTTATTTCAAGTTCAAGATGATACTAATTTGACAGGAATTAACATCCGATAATGGGTGGTCATAGGGTGGGTGTGGAGGGAGAAAGATGGGGGTGGGTGCTAATGACTTTCCTTGCCCTGAAGTCAAATTTTTCTGAAACTCAACTTCCATGTTGCTGTTTGGACGCCTACTGCGCTAATCGCTTTGCCTATTAACCTATATCTAACCTATATTTCATGTAGATGATTAGTCACTTCGCAGCACTGAGGTTGTCAAAATTTTACCAAAATCAAATTGTATATTGGTGATTGGATGCCTACTGCACTTAACTTTGAGGAGGGTACTGGAAGGCCCTTAGGGGTACTGAAGGAGGTACTGGAGGGGATATAGCAGGAGGTACTGGAGGAGGGTACTGGAATGGGACTGGAAGGGGGGCTGGAGGAGGTACTGGAGGGAGAACCTACTGCAGGGGTACTGGAGGAGGTTAATGGAGGAGGTACTGGAGGGGGTTCTGAAGGAGGTACTGGAGGGGGTACTGCAGAGGGTTACTGGAGAAGGTACTCGTGAAGCTTACTGATGGAGGTTACTGAAGGAGGTTACTGGAGGAGGTACTGGAGAAGGTTACTGGAGGAGGTTACTGGAGGAGGTTACTGGAGGAGGTTACTGGAGGAGGTTACTGGAGGAAGTTACAGGAGGAAGTTACTGGAGGAAGTTACAGGAGGAAGTTACTGGAGGAGGTACTAGAGGGAGTTTTAAAGGAGGTTACTGGAGGAGGCACTGGAGGGGGTACTGAGATACTGGCGGAGGTACTGGAGGAGACACTGTAGGGGTAATCTCTCCAGTACCTCCTCCAGTACCCCCTCCAGTACCCCCTCCAATGGTTCCTCCAGTACCTAGTCCAGTTCCTCCTCCAGTACTCCATTACCTCTTCCAGTACCTCCTCCTCCAGTATACCTCCTCCAGTGCCTCCTCCAGTACCTCTTCTAATGCCTCTTCTAGTACATGATCCTGTTATCCCTCCAGTACATCCCTCCATTCTCAATCATTTTTTGTGTCCAAATTGCACAATGGATTTCCCTAATTTATCCTGATCCTTTGAAGATCTAGTCGTCCCCCCTACCCCCCCCCCACACACACACATGCACACAAAAGCATATAATATACAAATTAATATTCATACTTATGATCACAATGTTATTGTATAAATTCAGTCAAGTACGCCAACACGATTCTCTCGCATTAATTATTCTATCAAGTAATCTTACCTAGGCGGGTGAATATATATACCTATGTACACACATGCGCTATATGTATATTGTATGCACATATATGATATGTATATTGATATCTGAATTCATAACTAAATGAGACTATTCCTAAGTCTTATAATGAAACACATTAGTTGGGGGTATTCTTCCCAATCAAAGTGAGCAAACCATTCAGTCATAGTATTTAACACTTCACAAAACTTCAGATAAGAGAAGACACGAGGGGATGCGATGTGTTGATTAATACAAGTTACGAAATTGCTGCGAGGGTTGTTATGCAAGCCACCCATCGTATGTCTGTCATATCTTGTAAGTTCCTCGTAAAGTAAAAAGATGCGATACGAAACGAGGAGATATGAGCCACTTACGAGCCCTTCCTTATACAATGGGCCCAATGAGTCAGGACAATGAGTCCCAAGTCACAAACGCGTTTCATAAGCAAGTCCTCTTTGCAGGAATGTTCTCATTTTTTAGGTATCTACTGCTTTCAGTACTATGAATATGTACTAAATTTTGTGTGAATACATTCTTCTGTAACACCTAACAAATAATTTTTAAGTTAAGACATAACAACCTTCTAACCAGATGTCTTTGTCCCGAGTGGTTTACATCGGCATTAGACAGGACTGCTACTTTAAAGTTTGAGTATCGAGTCAGCACCTTATGGTGTCTGTCCATAGGGCTCTTCTTGGCCTGACATGCAGTTCTAAAGGAATCCATTTTACATGGGGATCTAACTCATCTAGCCAGTCTGACTATTGATTTATCTCTCTCCCCAACCGCCCCACTCTAATCTCACTCCCATTCTTACTCAGAGATGTTTTTGACATTTTACAGCAGATATCTGATTCTGGCTTCTGGCTCCCACAACCTAGTCACTAGATGGTGGTAGGTGGTGGTTGTGGTTCTGGTGGTAGGTGGTGGTAGGAGGTGGTGGTGGAGGTTGTGGTAGTGTAGGTTGTGGTGGTGGTAGGTGGTGGTGGTAATTCTGGTGGTAGGTGGTGGTAGTGTGGGTTGTGGTGGTGGTAGTGGTGGTTCTGGGGGTGGTAGTGGAAGTGGTAGTTGTGCTTGTTGGGGTGGTTGGGTTGTGGTGGTAGGGGTTATAGTTGTGGTAGTGGTAGTGGTGTGGTGAGGTGGTGGTGGTGATGGTGATGGTGTGGTGGTGGTGTGGTGGTGATGATGGAGGTTGTGGTGTTGGTTGTAGTGGTGTTGGAGATGGTGGTGGAGGTGGTAGTGGTGGTGTGGATTGTGGTGGTGGTGTGGTGGTGGTTATGCTGGTTGTGGTGGAGAAGGAGGAAGTGGTGGTTATGGTATTCGTAGATGTGGTGGTGTTGTGGTGAAAGTGTGGTGGAGGTGGCAGTTGTGGTGGTGGTAGTTGTGGTGGTGGTAGTTATGGTGGTGGTAGTTGCAGTGGTGGTGGTGGTAGTGGAGATGGTGGTGGTGGAGGTAGTGGTGGGGGTAGATGTGCTGGTGATGGTGGAGGAGGTGGAAGTGGTAGTTCATAGTGGTTGTAGTTGCTTTGGCAGTAGTGTTGTGGTGGTGGTTTTGTGTCAGAGTGGTGGTTGGGGTAGTTGGTAGTGTGTGTGTGTGTGGGTGTGTGGGGGGTGAGGGGGTTGGTTGAATATGATTTGGTTATAGTGTGGTGGTGGTATTAGAAATCAGAGAAATTCGAACCTGTTTAGAAACCACTTCCCCCTCTTTGTTCTCAAATCTCACATACTCCCTCATATTTTGAAGGCATTATTATTATTCATCATAGTAAATCCTGCTCATCATCTCCTCTCCTTTACCTTCTCAAATCCCCCTCCCCCGCCTTCTCCTTCCCTTTCCCCTCCTTCCCTCCCCATTCCACCCCCCCCCCCCCCCTTTACCCCTTTTCCCTCCTCCAGCCCCACCTCCACCCCTTACTCTTTTTCAGTCCTCCAGCCCCACCTTCACCCCTTCCTCTACTCCCCCTCCTCCACCCCATATTCTTTCCCCCTCCCCCGATCCTCCCCCATGGCACTTCCCCTCCTCCTATTCCACACCTGCCTCCCCTCCTCCATTCTCTCCTTATTATCCCCCTCCTCAGCCTTCTCCCCCATGCCTGCTCCTCCAACCCCACCTCCACCCATTATCTCCTTCCCTCCTCAACCACTATCCCCTCCCCAATTCCTCCTTCCCCGTCCCCTCTCCTCCACCTATACGTCTACCCCTCAGATCTTTACCACTTTTTCTGCTTCCACTCCCCAACACCTCCTCCCCCCTCCTTCCCCCTCCTGCTCCACCTTCTCCTCCTCCCTCTCCTTCTTCTCCTGCTCTTCCTTCTCCTCCTCCCCCTCCTTCTCCTCCACCCCCATCTTCTCGTCCTCCAAACCTTCCTCTATTTACCTCCTGCTCTCCTGCCTTCAGGCCATGCTTCCCCATAGAACAAGTCTGTGAGCAACTCACGGTCCAGGCGAGCATATTCTGGACCTGCTCATTGAGTTTATATACAGAGGCCACAGAACAAAGGCGCTTGATGTTGTTTTCACAAGCATTTATCCAGGCAGTAATTGAGTTGCCTATTGACGGACCTCTTGCCTCCCATGCTTGGCCTCCACCTTGGCCTTGGCCAACCTCTGCGGTTGCAGTGACAAGACACTATCGCTATAACTTTCACCGATATATTTTGATATTTTTCGACTAAGGGTAGTAAATACCTTGAAAATGAAAACATTCCTAATAAGAGAACTTGTCAATAAAAACCCTTTGAAACACATCAAATTTTGCGACTTGTGATACATAAAATATATATTACTTACATATTCTCTGGAGGTAACAGTCTCTGTTACAGAAGTTAAAAAACAGTTGGGCTTGAAACCCTCCCACTATTCGGAGTTTAGATCCACTGATATGCCCCTTTGTCTGGCAATAAATGTATCAACAACAACTGTTTATAACATTAGCATGATTGGAATTACATCTTCCTTTGATGTAATCTTTTCACATAACATAATATCTCAAAATTCCTTCCTTTCGTTTCACAAAATCTAAATTAATTTGAAGTAAGGTTATGGAAAATTGATATTCATCAAATGATTCTTCTGCAAAATGTCTTCGTAGCAAATATGCATTTGTGTAGTGTTTAGCGCCTTCGGTGGTACCAAATTTATGTTTCTGTATTTTGAATATATCTTTGTATTTCCAAGTTCATCTTTAAAATTAATAGTTTACAACCACAGAAGAATTGATTAGGTGTTACAAAAAAAATCGCTAATATTCCCTTGGTGCCATCTGTCTAAATAAGTGATTGGTAAAAAGAGAATGAGTCTTATTAAGCAGAAAAAGCTATGGATTACACTCCCCAGGATGACCTTAGAAACACTGAGAAAATATTAGAGAAACACTCTTCATCAGATTGTGTACATGTATTGGTACGACTTAGAGGGCCAACACCCCAAACATGATAACATTCCTACAACGAGATCTTTTTGAAACTTGTCATTTCAGCAAAATTGAACACTGATTTGTCTACTGTGAGACATGGGTGAAGTCGCCAGAAAATGTACAATTCACTTTCACCAAATATCGCAAATAACCAATACACTATCCTCAAAATACATTTCAACAAAGCCACACTGATTCTTTTAATCAATTGAATATAGAATATCCTCAGATATACATAGTATTACCTTTTTCCAGCCTAATTTAGCAGAATTTACGAAATGTGTAGAGCAACCAATTGTAAATTTCTAGGCGATCTGACCCACATAGCAAATAGCATGAAGTTATGGATGCATTCCACTTCATTGGAGAAGAATAGCTGTGCAAACAACCCATTGATGTGACTGGGCTGTAAAGCGCCCTATGCTTTTTTTTTTCTAAAATAAGCACTTTGTCTATCATACGTGGACAATATCAGTAGTAGACATATTTATATCTGTTTTAAATTTGCTGTATGGTTGAAGTACATATTTTGTCACAGTTATCATTAAACACTCAGACCAAAACGTGTTTTTAAGAAATAATAAATGACAAGCAAAGTATAATTAAAGTCTCATGGTTCAACTGGGTGAATAGGCCTAGGTCTCAGTGTTTTGTATTATTCTGCATATAGGCTACTCTTCGACCCTATTCACTTGCACACAGTGGCAAGGTATAGGGTTGATGTTTCGGCTAAGTAGACGAATACAGAAAATGTGTAAGTGTCGAGTGCGTGAGAGAAGTTCCTAAAAATGTACAATCCACCTTCACCAATCTACCTTCACCAATTAAATAGATCAGGAAAGATGAGGGTTCAACATAAACAAACAGGCCTTTTAAATCAACCCAATACCAAATATACTCAGATATACCGAGTATTGATCATTTCGTAACCGAATTTAGCAGAATGCACTAAATGTGTAGGGCTGCCGATTGTAATTTTCTGACGATCTAATCCATGTAGTCCTGCCTATTGTTAAGCAGAGGCAGATCCAGTGGAGGAAATCCCAGTGATGTAATGTCCACTATTATCTAATCCTGGATCCATGGACATACTACTAGAGGCTGGACAATCACTGACCAGTTGGTGACGAGCGGCTGGTCACTTCCTTGAACAGCCTTGGGCCTATAATCACCTTTGAAAGAGACTCAAAGGATTAATAACCTGCATTTTAGAACTTGGCTTCGCTTCGGGATTATGCACAAAATGGGGCACCAGGAGCAAGAGAATGAAATCGCCAGAAAATGTACAATATACCTTCACTAGTCCTCTCATTCATATTTAAGACAAAAATAAGGTTCATAATTCAGATCAACCTAACCGTTGAATCAAGGCAATATCAAATATATTCAGATATACCTAGTATTTATTATTTTTCAACAGAACCTAGCAGATTTTACTTAATATGTTGAGCTGCCAATTGTACATTTTTTGAAGATTGGCAAGATGGCAAAAAATCTCTTATAACATGACAATAACATAATGCCCTATTAAAAAGTAATAAGAAAGCCTTTGTCTTAAACTAAACCTTCATAATTGTCAAATAAGGAACTGGCATGCATCACTGTCCATGTCTATTACAGTGCATCCTGGGATGGGTTTTTTTTTTTTTTTTTTTTACAAATATCTGACATACAAATATTTAGCAACATTTTTATCGAAAATTGAACGCTGAAAAATGGTAAATACTAGGTTATTTGAATATATTCTGTATTCGATTGATTATCAAGATCAGTTTGGTTTTGTAGTTCAAACTGTATTTTAAGGATAGCTTTTGTCTCAAACTTGGGTAATTTTAGATAATTTGTCAAGGTAAATTGTACACTTTCAGGCGGCTTCATCCATATGTACAGCTCGAGGGGTGGGAGGTTTGGGGTGGCAGAGTTGTTCAGTGCCTTACAATGACGTTATGCATGTTTGGCTTCAATTTGTCAACTTGTCAAAGTTCATAGTATTACACCCTATAAGCGATGTGGAAGGAGGGGTCAACAGGTCAAGGCCACACTAGGGACTTAAGAATTGGAATTCTCTCAAAATCAGAAATAGAAGTATAACAATCTCACCTTCATAGTGGCTTCCTTAAATGTTGTTGTGACCAGACTCGGTGTGGTATGTTAATGTCGGATTTTTAACTTTTGGGGTAACTTAGGAAAATGAGTCACAAGTCGCAGAATTGATATTTTTCAGTCATTTATTCACAAGATCTCCTTGTAGGAATGTTACCATTTTTGGGGTATCTACTGTTGTAATTCGTATTGATATTTGTATTAATCTAAATTTCGAGATGGTGTTTCTAATGTGGTGATGTATTTCTAAAGTCATGCTTTGGAGTATTCTTAGCCAATTTAATAGTAATTGTCCACCCCGAAATATTGCAAACTTTTCTTTTCAAAAATAAAAATATCAAACTTAAAATATATAGATACTCATTAGATGTCCTTCATGTTTACCATCAATAGAATCGGCCCGATCACATCTTTTCAAGTATGATTATATCTCAAAATCCATTTTTGCGACTTGTAGCTCACTTTCTAAAAGCCCATCACATGTATTCATGTTTTTCTCTTTCTCACTGTTTGACTCACACTCGCTCACTCTCAATCTCCCTCTTCCTCCCTTTTCCTACCTTCTTTTATCTCCCTTTCCCTCCCTCCCTCCCTCTCCCTTCTTCTCGCCCTTTCTCCATCCCACTCTCTACCTGTATCTCCATCTCCCCCCCACTTCCCTCCTCTCACTCCCTCTCTCACCCTCCCTCTTCTTCCCTTTCTATCCGTCCTCTCTCTCTATTCCTCTCCCTCTCCTGCCTCTTCCTTCCCTACTCTCTCTATCTCTCCCACAATTTCACTCATTCTCTCCCCCTCATCTCCTCCTCCTCTCTCTCCCTCCCTGCCCTTCATAGAAACATCACTCAACACCAATTTCAACCATGAAGAGACTAGAGAAGCTCAATCACGGAAGGACGCTCAGATAGAACTCGTTACGTCACAGCACGCTAAAGTACCGGACCTAATTACGTGCAGTGGTTACGCGAACGTTACGTCAGTGCTAACAGAGCGCTAGTGAACGGGAGGAAGACATTGTTGTCGTATCGGTTTCGTACATGCGGCAGGTGTATAATGGGTCGGCCTGTAAATGATCTCTGCACCCTTGTACAGGGCATTGAACCTTGGGAGCTACAGTTATTCCTCAGTGAATCAATAGGGGATTTGCATAACCGCCATTTTGAATCTTGATTCGCATGGAATTATTGAACTAATAGTACAGTAAAATCTCTACAAAACATGCCAGGTTCAGCATGTACTATTTATCAATGCTCTAGTGTCAGTATCCATGTGTTATACATGTTTCCACACTCTCCCGCCCGCCGTATCCGCGCGATACAAAATGACAAGTTTTTTTCGTCTTCAGTGAGACGTTGTTTGTCTACAGAGCACCGCAAACGCTACTGGTGAACAGTGGTGACGAAATTGCGCGAACTTCTGAGACGAAAAACGGTCATTTGAATCTTGGAGACGAAATTTGGATATGCTCTGTATTCGCGCTGCGTTTTTCGTATTGAGTTTTGGATGCGCGATTGGTAGATGGGTGAGATCAAAACGTTCTATCACGAGCAATATCATAATGAATAGGCCCTAGCTAGTTTAAAAGCATGAATGGTCGACTAGGATAAATGATAAGCAGACGTTGTGTAAACTATTAGTACATTTGGTGTAAGTGTATTGGTATAATTCTGGAAGTCATTTAATCTCAGATTAATAATGTGGGAGGAATTATAAAAGGATGGATTAAATCAGGAGGATAAAACCATAGGGAAATGTCCCTACAATAATTTACCTAATTCTAATGTCACTAGATATGTATACTCTACATGGAAACTCACTGTAATTAATTAACTAATGCACAAGGGACCCCTTGGAAGAGCTAAGGCTGCCATAGAAAGGGAGACCCATTTCCAGAATTAGTATTACTATTATTCTTATTTGTACCTGTTATGTCGAATTTGGAAATAAACACTATACAATACAATACAATACAATTTGGATAGTAATATTTGGATAATATGGAGCCTGTAGAAATGTATTATGTCATCGCGTTTACCGCAATAATCACAATCGTTGTACAGCTTGATGGACATATTTTTTAGCTTTACATTACAGCATATATATATTTCTATGCAATATGTTATATAGCATTACATTGTTTTGTTTAGTTGAGAGGGGTTTCTATGAATGAGTGTCAGAGAGTGGAGTGTCACATATGTGACATATGTGCAACATTAGGTGTGAATGCCATGCAGGGGAGTGAGAACTTTAGATGACCACAACTTTTAAAAATGCCCTTTAACGATTACTTTTTAAATTAGAACTATAGAACATGATCCATATTATATGTGTAGGAAATTTGGGGGTCATTGCATCATCCGTTTTTTAGTTACAGAGCAAAACGTACAAAAACACCTGATTTTCCCATAGACATAGCCTCCATTACCGAAGGCAAAGTTTCATGGTGATATGGTCAACTTTAGATGACCACAACTTTTTAAAATGCCTTTTAACGATTACTTTTTAAAAATTAGAACTCTAGTACATGATCCATACTATATGAGTATCTACACTGAATTAAATTTAAACAGGAACATTTCGGGGTTGGGGCGGGGGATGGGGGGAGGACATCAGGGTAAACCAACACCACAACAATTCTGTGCTGCATTCAGAGTTATTGTGGTACAGAAGCTTCTTTTCCAAAGCAAAGGGAGTAATTGCCAGGAAGATCTGGATTCCATGCTTCTCCAATTGGAAAATAGTTCTTCAACCAAGAAATCATCTAAAAACGGTGATACTCTTTCCAATTATGTCAGTCAAGAGATGAGAAATGATTATCCTTATAGCTTGATAATTTCCGTTCATTTGATGTATGACACGTTATTGTACCCCTAATAGCTTAGAAGTTACAGCTTTCGGTAAAAAAAAATACTGTCGGAAATTATTTAAATATCGGTGAATCGGCGGTGAAATCGGTCCCATTACTTTCAAATCGGGGAACAAAAAGTAATGCAATTGGTTGTACGATTAGTCTTGTTACTTGTTTTTCACTAGGTGGCATGACTAGGTCACTGCATTGCATTTATAATTTCTTTAACAATAAAGGTACTGCTAATACACTAATGTGGCATTTATACACTATTGATATTTTCCAACAAATACTTATGAATATCATAAGTGATATTCTTCTAGCGTTTATATGTGTAATGTATATGTATGATGTTGGGAATCGACCTGATCAAACCACCCATATAACTGTACATATGATTGTGGCTAGTCAGCTGGGAGGGTCTAAACTCATCAACCATCAAAATGATTCATACACAGAGGTCTGTGAACATGCAGGGACAGTGCTGATGATAAATGATGAATAAAAGGATGCAACCTATGCTTTGTATCAAAAGTGGGGACAAAAATTTTGTTTCTAATTTCGTATCGCGCGGGTACGGTGCGCGGGACAGTGCATAACACAAGTCCCAGTCTTTCCCATCATGCATTTGATTTTTATAGATGACTTACACAAGCTGTGATATTGGTGAAAACGTACATTCTTGCAATTTTCGATAAAAATGTTGCCAAATATTTGTATGGCACATTTCAACAGAATCCATCCCAGGATGCACTGTAACAGACATGCACAGTGGCACATGCAAATCCTCTCTCAAAATACAAACGTATAGATGAGTTGGAAAAGAATTGAACAAAGTTTACAAAGGTACAAAGTTTTTAACCGACGTTAGAGAGTGCAGCATTTTATTTCCTGCACCCTTGTACAGAACATTATACATTTTACAGTTATTCCTCATTCGTAGGGGTTAGAGGTTCTCAGTTAAAGCTGCACTCTCAGCTAACGTCGGTAAAAACGTTCTACCTATCTGAAGGTCTATTGATCAAGATTGCTATGTGTTACAGACAAATAAGTCATAATTCACAATATTGATATCTTGTCTTATTCCCAAAATCTTTTTTTTTAGGTAATGTTCTCATGTTAAGGGTCTATAGGGGGCTGAGGGTTTCTGGCGCTGTATATCGTATGAATACATATACCAGACCTAGTGCATTGAATCTATCCTTGCCTTGCCAAGGTCATCCTGTGCAGTATACTTAGGTACCTTACTAGGAATGATCCAACCAGTAATATTGCAAACTTCAGACATAAAAAAATGTCAAACATAAAATATAAAAACTCTATAGAGTTTAGAGTTTAGATGTTTTTATTCGGGAATTACATTACATCAATGATGCTATTCTCAGAAATTAATAAAAAAAAATCTACTACTACTACTAGAGAAGGTGAGAAGTCCATATAGGTAAACAACGGAAGCAAGACTGACACACGTGACTTCTGTCATTACATTATAAGAAAGAATAAGAGAGAGCGTTAAACCATTTTAATACCAACGGGCTATCAAGCCTTATAGGGTGATTGTACTAATCACTCATTAAACTTCAAATACAATATCAAAAACCAATACCTGTAGCGCATACATGTGCATCTAATCAGGCTAATTTGGAAAAAGGTAACAGCAAATATCATAAACTAGGGACAAATTCAAGAGAGACAGGGATACTGGCCAGATCATAATAGTAACCAATTAATTACAGTGCATGCTTAGATGGAATCAGTTGAAATCTGACATATATTATATATTAAGAAACATTTTTCTCAAAAAATGAAAGAATCTTTTCACTGATATCGTAGCGTGTGAAAATGATCTATGAAAACCAATTGCATGATGGTAAGGATGAGATCTAGTGTTGTGGAAACAGGTAAAACACATGGATATTGACATTAGTCCACTCATGATAATTATTCCATTCTGAACATGACATGATTTCTATAGATTTTGCAATCCGACCTAAATTTTTTTATTTAAATCAATTCAAATAAAAATAGAAGCTACATCTTTATATATAAAAAAAGAAATACAGCAATCTGAGCAAGACATAACTCTTGCGACTATACGCTGAGATGAAAATGAGTCAAAAGTCGCAAAAAAACCAATTCAAATAAAAAAAGACATTTGTTTTTAAGATACAGCAATCCGAGTGAGCCCCATTTCCTACCACCATACACTGGCATGTAGTTAGAAGGCTACGGAACCCCTATTGTGACAGTTGATGGGGTTTGAAACATCCTAAATAAGGTAGAAATAAGCCCTGGTGGCATTGGTAAAATACCTCATATACCCAATCAATGACACCACCCTCTCCTACACAAGGTCTCGTCTACATCTTAGGCCCACGTGACCAGCATGGCGAGAGTCTGCGAGAGTTGGTTGTCAGGCAAGGCCGGCAGCGATATAAAATGACATTTTTGTTGCTACAATTACTGCTAATTCAAACAGGGAGAGATCGAATTTCCTGCATCGAGGGTGTGCTTCCGATAGCCAATGAGAATTGGGGATCTATCCCCCTTGGTGGTTTACAGGGAATCTAAGAGGGATAAGGCATAGCATAGCAATAGGCCGGTAACTAAGGGGGCTTACCAAAGAGGTTTCCTTTGCCATATGCTTAGCCTATTCGTGGAAATAAGTGAGGTCAAATATTAAAATAAAAGCAGTAATAACAAATAAAAACCATCATGAATATAATATTGTATTCATGTTATTTGTTTGTTTTAAGATTTTTATTTCAGCTAAACATTATGTATCAAGTATATTGTTCTCAGTACTGGTTGATTATCGATACATTTAATATAGTAGGAAAAAGTATTATAAAAGAAGCATTATGTGGTTGACCGTACATTTACAATTTAAGCATACACAAAAATTGAAGAAATGGTGCCACAGAGGCACTGAAATAAAACGTATCACCCGGGACTGTGTCCGACTCATGACAGACAAATTCAGAAACTAATTCATGAGAAACATAAAAGAATAAACACAGGGACTATAAGTACCGTCCTCGACGAGTACATACATTGCAATCAAACTTTTGCAACTAATTTAAATCCAGATATGGTATTTCCTAACCTTTGTGCTAAAGCTGCATTTTAAACCTTAGAAATAAGCAAGGTCAGTTTATGATTAAAAATCAAATTTTAAAACAAACTCAAAACTAGAAACCCAAGATAAGCTGAGAACCTCTACAAACTATAGATCTGTAGAGGTTCTCGGCTTATCTTGGGTTTCTAGTCTCGAGTTTCCAAGAGATATTTTTCCCCGCTACTCAGAATAGTTCTCAAATGGTGGTTCTTGTCCCTAGCGTGCATACACTGTGAATCTCAGAATATGAGCATCGTCTGGGAGAAGTCCATATATCCCCAACATATATGTATGGACGTCTGCTTATTTGTTAACCTCCGATAGCTGTATACATAACTGGTGTAAAATATTCACGTCTATCCACCGATGCAGCTACGTCTACATTTCTCGCAGCGCGAAAGCTGTTGCATTCTCCTTACCGAGAGGTAGGTTTGCACATAGGTCAAAGGTTACAGCGTTTTAAAGACAACAAGTGATGGCGGATCCGATGCGTGCTACCAATAGGAGGAGGATACATGTGGAGGTAAGGGACATTTAAGATTGCTTTCTTCTTAATTGAAAACCAGTCAAACTCTGTCGCCAGGAAATATGATATTCTTACCCCCATAAATAAGTAGGCCTATTGTGAGGTTCAATTTTCTATATCAATGCCACACAGCGCTAGCCACACAGCGCTGCAGTGCACTGCAGCGTGATAGGAGACAAACTAATGCAAATGCGCCCAGGTTTAAATAACTCCCAACAAGATGGGTAAAACACCAGACACAATAAGCTATATTTCACAGGTTTATTCCCTCACTCAGTCACGACCAGTAATGGAGCCAGTATGGTGACTGTTTGTATGGTGACTTTTTGCTGATTACACGAAACTGGATTGAACCAGGTCACCACTGGCCATGTACAGGTACACAGGTGGTCCCACAATTTATGAACAGTACATGAGTGATAAATAGAATACAATAAATATTCAGGATGCAAGACCCACTATCATGGAGGTGGGCAGTGCCTTTACTCCACCAAATCCAAGATGGGCGCCAAGCCAGGCGAGCGGTGCATCAGTCATCAATATGTAACTATCAATGAAAATAAGGCAAATAAAGCAATAACTACCTAGTACTGATTATCATTATCATCCACCATTGTGTCATGTTAATTACTTATTTTGATCATTGTTACAACCTGTATACTTGAACTGACTTAAAATCTATTAGAATAACATTACTTAAGACGAAACATAACGAGAAAGAAATTACGAATATCTGATTCATCAAAGTATTATTAGAACCATAGGGACTAGATAATGTAATATAATGTATTATTAACAAACAAAATGTATAGGTACTGTCACAGGATAGCAATGAAAATATGGAGAACTCCAGCAGATGTATGTGTATGAAATGAATCAATGTGATATGTTACAGGAAAATGAGTCACAAGTCGCAAAATGTATATTTTTCAAAGTAATATATTCACAAGATGTCTTTGTGGGAACTTTTTGGGGTATTTAACGCTGCTCGCAGCATAAATATATTCATCAAATTTCAAGACAGTTTACTGAGTATATCCATGTACACATCATCACACATCATCACACAGAGTACAATCAGCTTCTTTACTAGAAAATGTCCACCAAGAATTGCTGCAAACCTTTTTTTCAAAAATAAGAATATCAAACTAAAAATATAGAAATACTTATTGGCTGTTCTAATTGTTACTACCATTGGAATCGGCTTGATTTCATCTTTTTAAGTAATTATGATGATATTCGAAGTACGTTTTTTGCGACTTGTGACTTATTTTCCTGAAACACATCACAAATAAAAACGTATTCAAATCAAATCAACTAGGCTTGAGACGGACCTCAGTGTTTGTGATTAAGGAGCGTTGTTTATCTGCTATCTGTCTGTGCACACAAAAACTAAAATGAAAAATGGTGATTGCCTCCGGGCTTGTCTTCAACTAATTGTGATGCATTCCCTAATCAATTACTTATTTACAACCCTTCCTTCCAATTATATCTATTTGTTTTACCCTAAATCTAATGTTGGCAGGATTAGCGATAGCCATCTTGAAACTATCGTAATTATGTGAATTTGAACGTTTATTGCTTGATGAATTGATGAATTAATTGATTAAATAATACTATTTTATCTTTAAAAATGGACAAATGTGTTGTGTCACAGAAATATGAGTCTAAAGTCGGAAAGTCCACCCAGAAACATTATTTTGAAATATGAAAGCAATATAATTATTTGTTACGATTCCTGAAGTTTAATATTTGTGATGTGTTACAGGAAAGGTTTTTGCGACAGGAAAAGTCGCAAAATGATATTTTTTAAAGTGATTTATTCACAAGTACCCTTGCTCGGGATGTTTTCAATTTTGGGGTGCTTTGCTCGTCTGGTAGCACAAGTACATGTACCAAATTTCAAGGCTGTAATGAGTATATCTTTATAGCAAATAAGTATTTATGCAGTGATATGCAGTGATCATCAAATATGAGGCTATCTCAAATACGTTTCTTTGCGACTTATAACTCATTCTTCTGTGGCACATGAATTAGATATGATTTCTTTACCTATTACGTATGACTCTTGTATGGCTTGTACTGTAGTGAGAAGTTCTTGAAATAACAGTTTGATATTTCTATGTTTTGATGGAGATATTCCAAGAAATGAAGGCTATTTGAGTACGTAAATGTCTAATATTTACCCAAAAGAAATAATAAGGGTCAGAGTGTCAGAAAATGTACAATTCACCTTCACCAATCTTATCAAATGACCAGAATTTAAATCAGAATTGACGTTCATATTATAGTTTAAAAACACGAACTAGATATTTGTAATCAACAGAATGCCAAGACACAAGATATAGCATTTACATTTTACATTTTGTTTATAATTTATCAGAAGTTAGACAATTTGTAGAGCTGCCGATTGTACATTTTCTGAAAATCTGACTCATAATAGTAATAATGATGATAACACTAGACTTCTGATTCGTGTATGAATAAACGTTGAGATCCAATAGGACATTTGCATAGCCGCCAGTTGGATTCTAGATTCGCATGGAATTATTGGACTAATGATATGGAGTAAATTCTATAGAAAACATGTCATGTCCAGCATGGAATATTTTTCGGTAATCTAATGTCATTATCCATATGTTATACATGTCCATGACACATGTCCCCATCGTTCCCATTATGCATTTGGTTATCAAGAATCATTTATACAACCTGTGATATTTTATAAAAACATTCTTACAATTTTTTATCAAAAATGATGCAACATATTTGCACGCCAGATTCCATCAGAATCCCTCCCATGATGTACTGTAACATACATGCGCAGTGGCACATGCAAATCCCCTATTGTATATCAATCTTTGGTTAAACTAAGTAGAATACATGCATTGTTACGAATAGTTCCTCAAATGGACAGGGCATCTGTAGCATCATTAATTCTGAATATTGAACGACGGGTAAACTAATATGATCCTATGTAAATTGACCTATAGGGAAGTCATGTCTATTGCTACCTACTCCATCATATGACCATTCATGCGGTTAAAGCTTTGTCATTGCTTTAACTCTCTCTACCTCCTCCTCCTCCTGTACCTCCTCCTCTTCCTTCTCCCTCTTTCCATTGATTTCTCTACTCTATTGAGAGTGTAGTGGTGTTTTATTGGAGGAGGGCTAGGAGAGGTGGGTATATAATTGTTATGACCCTTTCATTTTACTTAATTGATAATTCATCTGTTCTCTTGTTTCAATGATTGACGATAGAGGGATACATGGTGATATAAACATAAGTGGAAATGTATTTTATAGCACATACCTTTAGGGAAGGCTCTGTCGGAGGAAATGGTTGGGGTCATTCGGGAATTCGGCAGCTTTTCCCATTTAGTAAATTCTGTTGGCCAATGATAAATACTTAGTATAAATCTAAGATTATGTTGTATTGCGAATATTGAAAAGGCCTGTTTGATTATCTCAAACCGTATTCTGAACCTCAATTTTGTTATAAATTTAGGTTATTTGAGTGGATTGTTTGTAGTCAATTCAGTTGAATACATTTCATCACAGTACAGAGTCCCCCTGTTATTAGGGAGATTTAGCAACCACAACGCACCAACACAACACTAACGCATCCACTAACTATCAGTACATTATTACCGTTGATATATCAAGAGGCCTGCAATGCAGATGCCCTTGGCCTAGCGCCATAATGCCAGTAATGTACAAATAGTTAGTGGATGCGTTAGATTTAGATTTAGATTTTAAAATATTTTATTCAGGACATTGAACATGTTCATACGTATATATATATAGTACAAATATTATCAGGACAGCCTGATTTGCCAAAAATATTTTACAAAAAGTAAGTAAGGTTACAAGATTAGGTTGTGTCGAACCAATATAAGTTATGATTAATTAAAGTAAAGTTTTATAGGCATTCTTTCGTTAGTGTTGTGTTGGTGCGTTGTGGTTGCGAAATCTCCCTATTAGAACCTGTGCAAGTAATTCAATTCAAACATTCTTTATTGTCTTTTTTCTTACAAAACAATTTTGGTGGTCCAATTCTGGCGTGCCAGCTCTTCCTATGGGTGCCATTACATTATTTCGTTTAGGGGACAATATATCAGAAAACAGCAGTAAAATAAAATAAAAAGGAATTAACATGAATAGTAACAATAATAGACTCGTCTTTTGATGAAGAACAATACTCAGCTTCGCCAGTTAGGCAACATGTCTTACACTTATAGAGTGAAGTTGCCGGACAGATTGCGATAGAGTTGATTTGAGATTATGCATATGTACAAACGTTTACAAGCTGATAGAAGTATGGACGGCAGCATACTCATATAGATTACTTAAGGTGCAAGGGTATTAACATGCATACATAAAATAGAGGTATAAAATGTGAGAGAATAATTCCGCAGAGGACAAGACACATTTCAAGCACCTAGAGTTCGTGAATTTGCGAGTAGTTTACATTTTTAGGTATTTTAACAGATTTGAGCCGTATACATATGAGTATACCTATAAATTGGCTTACTGCGATACAAAGAGGAGGTTTAATACAAAATGATAAGTTTTAACTATCATTATATATAGCTGCTCATCAAGACATGACAAGACGTGAAAAGACTAGAATTACGGTGAATATGTAAACATTCTAAGTAAACAGGTATGAATATAAGCAAGGATACAATTTAGCACGACTTAAATTAAAGATAAGTATTAAAGCGACTGACTGACCAGAATGAGGATTATACAACATATAACATGGTACATAGAAGAGGACAACTGCGTCCAACAGTATTGTGGGTACTCATTTAGGGGCTAGGAGCCATTCAGTGTATTTTCTAAAGTTATTTTATTATCGATCTTATCGGGCAACTGGCTTTAGGTTGTTCCATCTCATCTGGCACTCAAATATTACAGAGTTAAGGATTTTATTGGATTTGGATGAGAGAACTACGAGGTTCCTTTTCCCTTCTGCGTGGCTGCGCGTTGGCAGTTTCCTCGGATCCCTCAGATCAAGTGAGGTATGATCTTGTGCCATATAAAATGCCATATCTAAAATATGTTTGTCTCTCCTCAACTGCAACGGCCAGACGTTGAGCATTTTATGCTCTTGGTCTACATTGTCATACCTTGATTTATTGAATATTATACGTAAAGCTAAATTTTGTTGAGACTGTAATCGTTGCAAAAGTGTTTTAGGAGCCGAGTCATAAATGAAATGGCAAAAATCTAGGTTTGGCAATATGGCCTTTTTATATAAGTCATGCTTCGCCTTCTGGGTTAAGGAGTCTCTGGCTCTATATAGGAGTCTAATCTTCGAGGTAACAATATTCAAAGTGGCATTTAAATGGGGTTTAAAAGTTAGGGTGTCATCAAAAAGGAACCCAAGATACTTATATTCATGCACTTCCTCAAGTTGAGACGGACCAAGAGTAAGAGTGAGGGAGGGGGGGATTGAGATTTTGACTTTGTTTTCGAGAGGTTGCTAAGTGAAAATGACATGGATTGGCACTTAGCAACATTAAGTGATATTTTATTCTCGCTGCACCAGGAAGAAATGCTATCGAGATCTTGCTGGAGATCGTGATTAAGTTTCTCGAGCAGCATTATAGCTGTGATGGAAGATTACCGTAATACAATGTTATGTGAGCTATGCATATAGGGATTTTAAAGAATGCGTTGTTTTGTCCACTCCTTTCAGTGGTCCCTGAAATAAAAACTTATTCTTTATTCATTTAAGGTTGATATTTAGCTTTAATTACTTGTCTTTAGTTTGTAGATCAGGGGTGGAAAAACGGCCTGACAATTTGATTCATCCAATCCTACGGTACAACCTCTGACTACGCTCTGTTTTTCCCCCGACTGTCACCAATGAAGATAATCACCTCAGTGGACACATGACTTTATCTAACGTTGTCAAGGTCAAGCCTAATATATCAACTAACTTATGACTATATCGGACATTATTATTTCATATGTAATCACCATTTGCTCTCTATATAGCACTCCATGGCAACTTATAATCACTATAGATACGGTGGCCTAGCAACCAGGGGATCTAATCTTTGATCCTATATGCCATGGCAACAGTGGGGGGCAAACTTGCCTGATTGCTTATTCAATGACTTTACTTACTCCCCTGTGGAAATTTAATAAATTTAGATATTGCTCCGCAGTTCTAGCCTTGATGGTGGTCTGTGTGAGGGAAGTAGAAGGTGGGTGTGCAAATGTGGACATGATAAGAAGTTATGAACAGATTTGTGATTTGTCACTAGAAAATGAGTCACAAGTCGTGAAATTGATCTTTTTCAAAGTGATTCATTCACAAGATCTATTTGTTGAAATACTTATGGGGTATCTTGCGATCTTACTCGTATTATATAAATATATGTAGCAAATCTGTGTATTAAATATATCCATACATCCTAAGGTCATCTTATGGAGTATATTCAAATAATTTACTAGTAAATGTCCACCCATATTGCAAACTTTTTTTCAAAAATAACAGTGTCAAACTTAAAATATAGAAATACTTAGTAGCTGTCCTAATGTCCTAATGTTATCAGCGGTCGTACTGTTTATTATCATTAGAACCCTGTTGATCTCATCTTTTCAATTATGATGATATCTCAAAATCTATTTTTTGTGAGTTGTGACTCATTTCCTTGTAACATTTTACTTGTAAATCAAGAGCACTTCAGGCGGCCGGGCGTTACAGAAAGGTTGTGATTAATGTCATGGTTAGAAGATTTATTTTATATTCAGACGTCAGTCACATAATGAGGCATTTCCATTGTTCCAAAGTTGGAAGTTCACATTGTTGACATCAAATAATGCACTGTCTCTGAAAGGTTTTTTTTATGGACAGAGAATACTGAGGACTATTAAGGGTGGTCTCCACTGGCTGCGGTAAGCTCTGCGGTAAGCCTTGCAATGGTTTGTGCTGGTTTTGTAGGTGGAGAGGAATGATGATGTCCTGCCTACATGGATCACTGGCCATGTAGGGAGGACCTCACCACTTCTTGACGTCACAGTACCATCGCAAGGCTTTCCGCAAAGCTTACCGCAGAGCTTACTGCAGCCAGTGGAGACCACCTTTTAATGAACAGATAATAAAGATAAGAAAATATTAAAAGTTGACTAAAAATAAACCTTTCTCGAAATGACCTATGGTAATGAATATGACAATAAAATATTAATATCAGTTTACCATGTACATGGTCAACAATCTGAGATAAACCGATGGTAATGCCACAAACTAAAAACACAAATAGAGGCTGATGAACTTGGGAGCAAGGTCCTGTGGGCGCAGATGTCCAGGAGCCTCCTAATGGTAACTATATGATTGGTAATCATGGAGGTTATGGCGCTAATCTCAGAGATTTCACCACCTCTAGGATAAGTGTGATGTGTTTCAGGAAAATGAGTCACAAGTCGTAAAAATGATACTTTTCAAAGTGTACTTTTCACAAGATGTCTTCATTGCAATGTTCTGAATTCTAGGGGGTTTATCACTTGTATTCATGCAAACCTATGTATCAAACTCCAGGACATTGTGTTAAATGGGTCAAATTCTTTTAGAATGTACAATTGCGATTTTGTGAGGTTTAGGAAGATTGAAAAAAAAAATAATACATATAAACTCATATTCCTTCTGACTGTTATCATAGATGTCCACACCACCTAAAAAGACCAATTATACTGACCAGATTTCAATATGTCAGTTTTTATTGTAGTTAAAACAAGGGGATCTTTTTTTTAGGGTATGCCCGGTATCAAATTAAGTGGCAGCTCCTTAAATCCTCAATAACTCAGGACAGAATGATTCAATTTCCAAATAACAAATGATTCCTAAGGATTGAATGTTTCTTTATAAGTATACTAATCTATAACCATGTATACTCCGATGTTATTATATGAGACATGAAAGCAGATGGATTACAATTCTCCAAAACAGGAGCATTTTGATCGGAAACATATGATTCAAATATAAATTCAATAATGCTGTAGTTGTTGCTATAAACAGAGTGAAAACCTGTTTTTTGACAACATATATATCCTATCCATTGATATAGCTACTTATAATCTATTTATCATATTCAGTTTCCCTGAGAAAATTGGTAATAGGAAGCTATCTTTGATACCGGGCATCCCTTTACATATAATACCGGGCATCCCCCAGTAAAGTACCTTACATCTCACCTCTCACTATGGCTACAAAAGTGGACAAAACCACTTTAAACCTAGCAAGTACATAAACAGCATATATTTGTTACACAATTGATCTAAGTTCAAGTCATTCCTTGACTAATTATCACCTCAATTGGCCTGAGACAAAGACCTTCTCAAATATACCGGGCATCCCTCTATATACCGGGCATCCCCTAGAAGAGAACATGTTATCTGACATCTCACTGTGGCTACTAAAATGGACACAAGCACATGATACTCAGTAAGTACATAAGACATATGCGTGGTAATGCATACAGGCTCTGAAATCATTGATAACGAATCAATGTAATTGATCATACAAATTTTGAATAAAAATATATAGGGGTTGAGAACATAAAAAAATAAAAGTTTCCATATCTCAGATTCAACGTTCCCACATGTTAGGGGAGTGAACAGGCCATGTTATTGCAAAAAAATACAGAAGATAAAGTCATATTGGTAGAAGTTATGAGAAGAATTCTACCTTTCAGGGGATGCCAAGGGATGCCCGGTATCATGATTTAGATTAAAGTTGAATTAAATTGCATGGAAAAGAGCAATAAAGCCACAAACATTTGTACAGTAAGGCATGATATGTTCAAATGGTAAGTTTTATGGTGATTTGTATGTTCAAAATGGACTTAGTCAAGGGTACTAGAATTGAAGAGGGGATGCCCGGTATTAGGGGATGCCCGGTATCAACCACCCTTTGATATGCTTAGAAAATGTGTACATTGTGTTTATGAACACATTTTTACTTGTACCTTGAAAAGGGAATCGCAAGGGACATTGACATATAATATGAGGACCCTACAAACAATAATAATGCTTATTTTGCTATCATTTATCAACAGAAAATGATTTGTGGGGCATACCCGGAACCAATTCAAAATGCATTTATCTCAACATCCCTGTCCCCATAGTCCTAAAAGTTTGTTGAATTATGCATATGGCATTCCTGATCAATAAAAACTTAATTAGCATAACCCCCTATTGAGAAATGATTATGAAATGTGCCTAGAAATCATGTTCAATGATGATGGTACCGGGCATACCCTCTTGGATTCGTATTAACTTTAAGGCTGAACTAATCCTTCCTCTAACCTATGACAGGAAAATGCTTCATTAATAATTGTTGAAACAAACTTTTTAAACATATAATTAATGATTAGAGACATGAATATCACACATATGGTTGATTCCTAAACATCTTAAAAATAATTCCACACCATACAAGTGCATGTATAATCCTTGGCCACTCTCATTCTGGTTGATAATGTACAAGAAATCTCAGGAATAACCATCCAATCACTCCACACGGTGGTTGACTTGGTTTCCAGGGTTGAACACTGAGGCTTGATCATCTAAAATCAGTTTGAATGTGTTTCCTACTTGTTCCTTTCCTACCGTACCGGGCATCCCTCAGTATACCGGGCATACCCCCCATGTCATTTGCATTCATATCTCCACAATGAATTTATTTGGAAGGTTGCCATTTGGTGTGAAAATTAGGATAGATACTAGGATTACATGTACAGGATTTTAGTACCCCAGTTGCAGTGGAACTGGATCTACATCATAATAGAGTACAGGGCATACCCGGTATGAAATAGTATAAAATCACTGGTCTGGTAAACATTGAAGCATGCCCCTGCTTCTGTCTGTATTACTGGCCAAGTTGTACCAGAATTGCATCCCTTATATGTTAAAGTGTATTTTAGATACTTTAAATCATATGTGGCAGATATATTTTCAGCCAGTATAGTACAATCTATGTTTGATACCGGGTATGCCCAAGTGACTTCTGAAGATTGGACATTTGAGTATAGGACTGACATACTGTGATGATCACTAATAGAAGGCTAAAACTTCACTAAGTTGTCATATATAGGCACGAGAAATGAAACCAGGTGTAATTTAATACCTAGAACAATTACTTTTTCTCAGAAGAGAGGTATAATATGAAAAAGTAGTGAATTCTAATGCATTTTCATCAGAATATCAACATTTAGAGCGATTTATCACATACAAAACTTACGAATATGTATATTGATGTATACATTTTCGTAAAGCTTAGGATGTCTGCTTTCCAATGATACCAGGATCATTGGGATTGATTCATTTGTGTCCAATACCCATTCAGTATAATGTGTATAGGTTGCAAATTTCGCAATTGTACATTCTAAAAAAATTTGACCCAAATATAGACTTGCGTTTTGAAGGTCATCCAATAGAGTATATTGGGTTATTTTACTGGCAATTATCAACCCAGGAATTATTGCAAACTTTTTTTTAGATATATCAAACATGAAATATAGAAACACTTCTTAGATGTTCTTAATGTTTACGTCCATTGGAATCAGCATGATGTCATCTTTCCAAATATGCTGATAAAATCTCAAAATTCCACTTCGCGACTTGTGATTTATTTTCCTGTGACACATCACATATATGATTGGTAATCATGTAGGGAGGTTATGGCGCTTATCTTAACAAGAAATTTCATCACTTCTAGGATAAGTTAGTTTTGGTTGGCCCTGGCAGACTGTTACAGACCGTACAGAGTGCACACTCTGTAACCTAATCTCTTAGATTTCAGTTCACAATCTGGACTGAAAGTTCAATAGGAAGGCTCAATTGTGATGTGTTTTAGGAAAATGAGTAACAAGTCACAAAATTGTTATTTTGCACTCTAAGTTATATTAATTTATGTACGAAATTTAAAGATAGTGTATACAATATATAGTCTTGCGTTTTAGACATCATCCCGTACGTGGACTATATCTAGTTATTTTACTGGTAATTCCCCACCCAGAAATATTGCAAATCCTTTTTCAAACATAAATATATCAAAAGATATATAGAAATACCTCTTTGATGTCCTTCATGTTTTGCATCATTGGAATCCGCTTCATCTCTTCATTTCAAATATGATGATATCTCAAATCAATTTTTTGGACTTGGGACTCATTTTACTATAACACACGACATTTTGCTTCCCCAGTGAAAATGAAGACAAAATAAAAATAAAAAAGATTTTGATTATTTCATAAATTATATTCAATTAATAATTAAAGAAGAATGTTCTGGTTCAGCACAGTCAAACGCCGCAGATGCTGTCCATTGTCTCTTGAATGGGGGATTTGCATAGCCGCCATTTTGATTATAGGACTAATGGTACAGGATAAAATATATAGAAAACAGATTTAGATTTAGATTTAGAAAATATTTTATTCAGGTCTATTACATTTCCACACGTACAAGCATGAATTTTCTCAGGACAGCCTGCTTTAAACAATAGAAAAAGGGTTTATTCTTATACATTCGCTCTGTTTATAAATATACTATTATGATTACATTAACAAAGACATGTTTAACATGTACAAGTTTTAAAATATTTCGCGAATATTTATCTATCATTACATACCAAATTACATGACATAAAATAGCCTAAGCATCCAGTAAATTAAAAACAAATATCCAGCTCATGTCACATACCGTCTAATATGTATTGATAGGACAGAGTGGGTTAAAAACTTGCATTATACAGAAAAGGAAAGAAAACAGACGCCGTGCTCTTACAGACTAACCATTAATAATCATAACTGATACATATATCCTTACGTTGCAATGAGGCACATGCCATTGTTGGTAATATATGAACTCGTGTAACAAGTTATTACAAAAGAAGAGCAACCTATAGCAACTATAGTATAATGTTCCAATATTCACCATTAACACAATTTTCACACACATTTTTCTATTTTTTTGGCTAGTATTATGTTACTAAACCCGACCGCTTGAATTCAGTCAAATACAGATATTTTAGTCTCACCTTCAAGCGCTTTGGATCAGTTTCTGTTCTTACAGCCTCTGGTAACCTATTCCAAACACTAATACCTTTGGCCAGGAAGCTTCTGCTCAGTCTAGTCTTTTTCCAATTATATTATATTATATGCCTTCTATTACCGTTTCTGAGATTGTGCCCGCGATCTATATCAGTAAAGCTGCTACATCTTGGCAACAAGCATAGGAATCTTATTTCTTTTCGTTTAGAAATAGGTAATAACTTACTGGTAATGTGTAAATTAAATAGTCCATTTCGAGTTTCCTACCGTACACAATTCTCAAGGCTTTGTTCTGCAACTTCTGCATTCGTATATAATTGGTTTTTGGCGCCAGATCAGAAAAAATACACCCTCTTTCAATGATTGGAAGAATGAAAGTTTTGTACACCATTAGAGATGTTTTTCTAAGCAATAGATGTTTTGCTTTTACCAAACGCCCTAAGTAACTGCTAGCCATGCCATAATTGATATTTAGTTGCTTTGTCATGGATAGTGTAGAATTGAGCCATATACCTAGATATTGGAACTCATCGACGTACTCTACCTGTTTTCCATTCATATAAACGGGTACAGGTGTTTTAATATATTTTTCCACCGTGCTTCGAAATATTAAGATCTTACTTTTACTTTCGTTTACCCTTAGAAAGTTGGTATCAGCCCAGTTTTTTTAAAGTATTGAGGTCCTGTTGTAATAGAGAGTAGGAATCTTTGCTAATGATAGGCATACATATAGCGCAGTCATCAGCGTATAGTGTCACCTTGCCATGAAATCTCACATCACACAAATCATTCATATAAATCATGAACATTATGGGTCCCAATATGCTCCCCTGAGCCACACCTGCCTTCATTATATATGGATCAGATACACAGCCATTAAAGGTAGTTCGTTGAGTTCTTTCAGTGCAATATGAAGATAACAATTTTAAGGATAAGTCATCAAGGCCTAAGTTTTTCAGTTTCCTAAGTAATAGGCGAATGTTCACGCTATTAAAAGCCTTAGCTACATCTAGGAATGTGACAGCACAGTTTACAGAATGATCCTCATAGTACATAATATCATCAATAACTCCGAAAGCCATGTTGGATATTCGATAATAAATTATACTCTTCCAAGTAGGCGTAAAGTTTTTTGATGATAATTTTTTCAAGTAACTTGCTTACGATAGGGGTGCATACGATTGGCCTAAGATCATTAACCTTATGACTGCTCTTGTTTTTTGGCAGTAGGGTACACAGACCATCCTTCCATTGTTGAGGGTAACATCCAGAATTTTTTATACTATTGAAAAGTGTGAGAATATTGGTCTCATCAGCTTCAATAAATTTCTTTAAAATATTAGAACTTATCCCCTCAACGCATGAGGATTTTGTAAAGTCAGTGTCAGAAACAGCATCATATAAATCATTCCTAGAGATTGGATCGTTCCATACAAATCTGCTATTACATGGACGATTATTATATTCTATCCTAGCATCTGAATTCTCTGTACCAATACTCCCAAAGAAATCATTCGCCAGATTAGCAGCATCAATACCGAATAATTTACCACTGGCAGTATCCCTTATAAATGTCAATCTGGGAGATGGCAGCTTGTTCGTATAAACACTTTGCAATATGGACCAAAACTTCTTTGGATTATTTCTGTTTACCTCTAGTTGTTGTGTGAGAAATGCTTTTTTTTCTCTTAGAGATTGGGACTTAGTTAATTTTTTTAGCCTCTTCGCATCTTCCGAGAGTGCTATGTTGTCAGCATATCTTCTAGCCTTTCTGAAAGCTTTATTCTTTCGTTTGATAAGTACTTTCAGCTCCTCAGAACACCCAGGTTTATTTAACTTCCTATTTTTTGGTTGTCTCAATGGGGCAAGGTCATCCAATACCTGTGTATAATCGTTATGTAAAGATAACCACATATCTGAGCTTGTTAAACCTACTTGTACATCAATTTTTCTATTCACTTTTATATTTAAAGCAGCCTTTATCATTGGTGTAGTAAGTCTTTTGGTATTACGATAAGGTGTGGATTTTGGATTTTCTAGGAGACGCCCCTTTTTCAAAGTACAATATACTGGTTGGTGATCACTAAGGTAAACATCAAGTATGCCACTCTTATCAAGGAATCGACAGTTCGTAAATATTACATCTATAAGTGTAGCAGAATTAGCATTCACTCTGGTAGGTACAGTAATCACCTGTGTGAGACCATGTAGGTTACCTATATTAACGAGACGTTTGACATGGATGTCATCTTTCTTCATCATATCGATATTAATGTCCCCAGCAATAATTATCTCCAATTTCAATTTAGCAGCTTGGTCAAGCAGATTACTTACATAATCTGTGAACACAGCCAGGTTACCCTTGGGCTGACGATAAATCGTGATAAATAGAATTGGTTTCCTGTTCCCTGCTTTTATTTTTACAGACAATACCTCATAATCTTAAAGATAAATCTTAAACACAAATTCAACATTTCCTCACAGACACACATACGTGCTCCTGTAGTAAATCATTATTCCCCCACCTCTATTATCATCATATCGATCTTGTCTGCTAGAGGAATAATTCCTTAAATTTAGAAGCATAGGAGGTGTGTTTCTGTTTGTCCATGTTTCAGTAATACCGACTATGTCATGTATACAGACCATTCAGAAGTTCCATTTGTAGGTTGCTAATTTTATACAACAAGCTTCCAATATTTATATGCACGTATTTTAGACCTTTAATCACACTCACATCGGTATATCAACCATGACTATCGAGTGAACATATTTTTTACACGTCACATATACTAAAAACAAACACAAATAAAACCAATAAAGGGCATTGGCCCTTGAGATATATGAAGCAGTCAGCTCTCGGGATAAGTTCCTGGCGAGTGACAGCAGCATCACACGCTCTTCATGCCAGGTACACCGGCTGTATTGGCTATCGGTGACAGCGAAACACATGAAGTACAGTATGGCAACACACGAAAAACCGAATATAGGCAACATATGGCTAGTACAATACACACAAAATTTTTCGGGAAAAATAAACGGTAGAAAATCAAGATATATGTGAAAAACCTACTTCAAACTTGAGACTCTCTTAGAATTCCTAGCGCGGTCCACCATGACAGTTCATAGTTGTGCGGTCAGGAGATGTCGTAAAAGGATATCCAGATCGAGAGAAGTTATTATACAATAAGGAAACAAATAAATTTGGAAAATGGTCTAAAAGCAGTTTATGTATGCTCAAGATAGGTTAAACAACACATACCAAGTAACATATCAATGGAGTATCATAGATATGTTTACAACATTTAAGATATGGGTCAACATAGTGCAACTGCACCGGAACCAGTATGGCGTCGGACATGTTTTGACGAACAGCTGATCAGGGATTTTACCATGTTTTTCAACGACAGCAAAGTCAAATTACACAATTAGAACAAAAAGATGACATATTAAGATATGTGAATGAGGTGGGAACACAATTATACCTTAGGGGGCAGCATTGTCATTTATGCTCGGTAACGCAGCCGGTTTTTCAGCCGGACGAGCGGGGGTTGAGGCTTCTTTAGGCGTGAACACTCTTCTCGACCTATTTAATATTTCGTCAAAGACCACCGTACTTGCATTTGGGTCGCGTTCATACCTTCTCTTTGTTGTATTAAGGGATAGTTGGGTAGCTGTAGTCGTCGAGTCATTTGAATCAACACTTGAATCAATATCTATGGCCATCTCAGTTCTTTTGATTCCTTCTTTATCATTCAGAACCTTGAACTGATTACTTGTTACTATTATAGGTGAAGAAGAAGCTTTGCGTACATCCGCACCACTGCCTGAGGCAACAGCAGCAGCCTTCTTTTTCTCCGCCTTGGACGCTTTGGTAGACTCATGCCTCTGTCTCCTGGATAGTTTTGAAGTTTCACATAGAGATGAGATGGTACCCTCTGCACGTGCACGCCGCAACTTTGTATGTGTGGCCATTAGAATGCAACCGAGATGGTTCATACCTTTCCACTCTCCTTTATGCAATGCAGGATCCCCAGGTGAGCACCCGCGCCCCAGAAGGTGTTATTTGTTGCCTCTATCAACTTACAATCGCCAGTGTTGAGTAATTTGTCAGTTAGGGTCTTGCTCTGGCTAAACTTGGCTTCAACTAACAATGTCATGACATCGATCTCCCTGGATTTCCAATCATTTGAGCGCTCTACCCTGTCTGAAAGTGCCTTGACCTCTCTAGGATCAGAATTATGAAGAATGTTTGTGGCAACCTCAGACTTTCCGTGCAAAAGAGCTTTTTGGTGGCCGTATGCTTGCTCCACAGAATCATAAAGGTAGCGATTAAACTCGAACCTGGCAGAACGAAAGTTACTCAAGTAGGCGTGCTCCGATTGGAACGCCAAGCCATTCTTAACCTTGACTATTTTTACATTTTCTGGTTTGTATTCTTCTTTTAGACACTGCAGCTGCTGTTGGTTATACGTGACACCGTTTATAAGCACCTTATCACCTCTGGGCGCCGTAGACGCTAAATCTGCACCCTGGTCGATAGCATTCTTGGCGACGAAACGCATAAGGGACCTTCTCTGCTTTATATCCACGGCGCAGTGCTCATGGCAGAACATCTTTTGACGATTTGGCCAGGTATGTAGGGCGAAATTCTGGTTATCGTTGAATGGTGTCTTCAATCCTATGATATAATCGCGTGCTCTCTTGCTGTAAAGCCTTATTATTAGGGGTGGAGGTGCATGTCCTCCTCCACATTTAGTCTCACGATATGCGATGTCAACTAAGTCATCACTTGTATCAAGGAGTGTTGCAATAAGTGCCTTGGCTAGTTCGAAACCAGAAATATCTTTATCTTCATGCACGTGTTGAATGACCAAATATAATTCTTTTGACTGCTGCTTTACAATGTCTATTTCTTGTTTCTGCGACAATAGGGACGTTCGATTATATTGTGTCTGACGAGTTGTCGATGCAAGTTCTTTTTCCACAGTCTCTATCTCCAGATTTGGAGATTGGAGAGGTCTTTTTTTACTAGTGTCATTTGAAGGAGAAGGTGAATCGCCCATATTGACACAGCTATACACAGCACTGACAGACTGACAGAAGTATGTGACAGTGGGTGTTTGAAAAACAAACTATGGCGCGGAAAGGACTATCACCCCAATATCGCTCAGGCAGGTACAACAGTTTGATTTCAGGGTAAATCGCACGTAAATTTCCCTAAATCTGCTTAACACAAGTCCTTCAGATGATACTACAGCGTAATCCGTATAGAAAAAGTTTTTGGTATATCGTGATCACCACATATTGCCAGGTTTTAGAGGAGCTCGTAGGTAGGTGCTACCGACATCGTTCGAAATTCGCGCCAAGTATTCGGCATGGGATATCTATCAATGCTAATGTCAATATTTGTGTGTCATACATTCTTTTATGGCACACGTCCCCATCATTCCCAACAAGCATTTGATTTTGATAGATTTCGTCAGAATCCATCCCAAGATGTACTGTAACAGACAAGTGCAGTGGCACATGCAAATCCCCTATTAGGGGGTAAAACTGACATTGTTGCAATGAGGGAATTAACGTCATTGAGGCCTGCAGTTATACCAATGTGTTGACTGGAAACTTAACAAATCCATAGACTTAGCATTTCGGGTGATAATTGTACATTGCCCAAATGCAGATGGTGATGATTGTGATGGCTTTCAGGAAAATAAATCACATGTCGCAAAATTGGTACTTTTCATTTATTCACATGATCTCTTTATTGGAATGTTCTCATATTTAGGGTATCTAGTAAGTCAGGTTTTATGAATACATGGACCTAATGTCAAGACAGTTCATTAAATATATGCATGCATGCATTGCTACGGTCATCCTATAGAGTACATTTAGCTACTGTACTAGTAATTGGCCACCCACAAATAATTCAGACTTTTATTTCAAAAAAATATTTATATCTATACCTATAACTACTATAGTAGCTAAAAATACATTATAGGATGAGCTTCGAAATGCATGAATATATTTAATGCACGCCTTGAAATTTGGTACACCTATTTATGCTACAACCAGCGCTAAGCACAAATGAAAACATTACAACGAAGACATCTTGTGAATAAAACACTTTGAATGATATCCTTTCTTTTTGTGACTTGTGACTCATTTTCCTGTAACACCTCACATATAACTTTAGCTAAGTCATTTGAGATGTGACTCACATGTAATACATTATTGCTATTTTTGCCTGCAATGTCTTACATATAAGGCTTTTAAATTCCGTTTGAACCATGTACAAGGGTTTCGATAGACAAACATGCATTGTTTTGTGATGAATGTATTTCATCTGTTCGGTTCAGTAGTTCATGGCTAATTTACAGCCTGGATATCACCGCTGCCATGTTTATTATCCTTGTTGAAAGCAAACAAATCAATAGTCATGTGACTAACACGTGGTCTGTTGTTGGCTTTACTATAGATATGTCCCTCGAGCTAGGGACCTTTATTTCTGTAAACGGTTTTATTATATGACTTGGAACCAACAATATCAGTTGAACCTTTTTATTTGTGTTTTCAGTTTTCATTATGGAGTACATTATTTTGAACAGAATAGTCAGAGAAGGAAGATGATTTTTTTTACCAAACTGTGCCGTTTTTATGGTGTAGTGACATATTTTGATCTAAATATCACCTATTAGAATAAGGATATTTAAAGGCCTTAAAGGTTGATTCCACTGACGTTTTTTCCCTTTGTAGTCGTTGCTCATTCTGCAATGCATTCCATCTGAATGTGAATACGATGGCAGGTTTGTCAGAGGAGGATCTTGGTTGTACAGCACTGGTTCTTTATAATTAATCCATGACTATTCTGAGGATTTGTTTAAATAATCATATATGCTGTAAGTAGAAGTGTTGGTAAGCAGCTTGATGTCAAGACCGACGACTTGCCTAAGCAGAAACACTATTAGACTATAGCCTGATTAGCCTATAGCCTGATTGAACCAGTTCCAACCAGTGTCAGCCAGATGCAAAGTAATTTGAATTGAATTAGATAAAAAAGGACAACATGATATAATTGAAACTAGGTGACTAGATCTACTTTTTGTCCCTGGCTTAAGGGATACATCTATAGAGGAAATATTTCCGGTTCTATTTGTCATGACATGTAGGCAATGGGAAAACTATTGCAGCCGACAGTAAAAACTCAATCCCACCCAGCTTTGCCTTCTAATGACAGCTCCCGAACACTGCCGTAAAGATATCAGACTTACCCATTAAATAGACATCTCGAATGCACCCGGAACGGGTGGCCCTGAACGTAGATTTGCATGTAGTCAGGCGGCGAGCATGCGCAGTGAGATATTGATGTCCCAGTGACCGGGTGCCCAATTCTCGCGTTATCTCGCCAACTCACGTCATGGTGCCATTCATACAACTATAGGTTGTTAGTGCGCATGCCCGACCGGAAGTGTAAATGGAGCTGGGGGATTCTTCTGGGACAACAGACTCTGCAAGTTCAAGGTCGTACCATTCGATGCAGGATATCAGATTTATTTTCATTTACTATTTATTTGATTTAATTTTACATATAATTATATGCACAAGCATAATACTACAGTCTACCTAAAAAGCTCTCCTGAGAACTGATTTAGAACCAAATGTGTAAGGGCTTGATCATGATCAAACACTATCCTGCCGTTAACAATTACTAACAAGGGTTTTCTAAAACCTGGTTAATATGTCGTCTGCCTCCATATTTTATTGATTCAGACATTATTATTTCAATTTTATATTAAAAGATTCAGACACCCTAATGTGTCACATGCATTTACTTCTGTGACTGAATATCACCTTTAAACAAGAACAACCTTTAGGACAAATAAATGATTCTATCATTATTATTATTATCATTTCCAACCCCCCCCCTACATCCTAAGGTCTCTTGCACTGAAACTGCCAGAGGGGCAAGTGATACAGTTTTCCGCATGAATGGTTAGGCCTCGGTTGAGTAGATAATGATCCAAGCTTTCATGATGAACTGGCGGCGCTCCTGTCAGAGATCTAGGATATAGTCTCCCCCCATGCTCATGCATCTCTTCCTTTTTTATTTCAAAAAACATCTCAGTTTGTTTTTATGTCCGGTTAACGAGGCCTCTGTGTGACTTGTGTGGGTGTGGTGAGGAGAGAATCATGAGGTTGACGACCTTCTCTGTGTTGATGGGTCGGTTCTTGGAAAACGATTACTCTGTAAACTATCTTTATTGTTGTTAATAGTATTTATTGAACTGGTTATGCTATAGGTGGTTTCACCTCTTTCCACGTCATCTTTTCAGTCATTTAATACCGCAGTCTCCGTTAATATCCGTCCAAAACTGAAGATTTTCTGCTTTTTCTTTCCGTTCATTTCCAACCCGTCTACAATTCATCGAATCAAGTTTTAAAGGATTTTCTCTGGTTGTTCTTGCTTCAGAGTTGCTAAAACGTCCAGATTTATATTACGTAACCCTGCTAAAATCCTTAGTATCGCTCACTGATAATATGAGTATATTTGGCAAGATTTTGTTTTTACTAATTGCCGAGGATAGCAGGTGTCATAACCGTCA
This sequence comes from Sthenelais limicola, assembly GCA_942159475.1. Taxonomy (NCBI): domain Eukaryota; kingdom Metazoa; phylum Annelida; class Polychaeta; order Phyllodocida; family Sigalionidae; genus Sthenelais; species Sthenelais limicola. The sequence continues at coordinate 56,447,512 of OW804096.1, forward strand.
GCTGGGTTCATCATGAAGCTGCTACTACTTCCGGGACAGGAAGCAACATTACAGCCATAGGATTAGCATTGTGATGAAATGTTTTCACTGTTTTTAGATCACCCCAAGATTTGGGGAAAGTTCTGAGAACTGGATAGCCATATATCAGCTCAAATTATGATGACCAGAAACTTTGCAACATTGCTGGAAAGATGAAGAGAGAGAACATTTATGTCCACAATGCTAAGCCTATGATTAACCTGATGGAGCGGGACAACAGCGGCCATGACACTTACACACCCTATCCAGCTGTAATAGCTTTTACTCTACAGTGTATGTTGCAATGCATAATGCAAGTACTCTTTCCTGCAATAAAAAAGTTTCAACAACTTCAACACAAGTAACGTGCCGGACATATACCCGCCGAGCATTTCCCCCCGACTTTTACCCACTGGACATTTACCATCCTGAACATTGCCCCTCTAGGACATCTACCTTCCAGGACATTTGCCTGCCTAGGACATTCACCCACATTTCTGATACCCTTGTCTTTTCCAATATCGGGAAAACTATCTAAAAATAATTACCACAGTAGCACTTGGGAATCAATAATTAGGATATCTACCAAGGTAAACAATCACTATTTTTTTAAACAATGCCCTCATTTCTAATTCATAGTTTTACCTTACTTATATTCATGTTATATTATATTGATTTATTTGTTTTTAATGGGACTGATTGTTAGATGTAGATCTGTAGATTTTCGTGGGTTTTTTTCTATATTTTACTTTACTTCTTAACCACACCATTGAATAAAAACAACAAAAACTGCTTTTTACAAAATATATGAAAATTTTATTTTAACTGGGAAACAGGGGCTGTTTGGAAATGGGCTGGCATAGACAATGAATGTTTAGAGAGGTACTAAACAAGAAACACCAATGGAACACACAAATGTTGTGATAGTATTAGTTGAGAAAGTAATTAACACTGTGCCCTACCTATTGCGATGGTTTTGCGTCTACAATACTGGTTCCTGTTTAACCACAACTGTGATGAAATGGATTGCATTGAAAGGATATTCCTTTTATCTAATGTTATTACATCGCAAACATGACTCCACCTTTGCGATTAATCTTATCTCAAATACTCATCGCAAGGTATTGCAGTAGGTGGGTGCCAGGTATACTTTAGGTAACTTTACTTGTTATTTTAACCTGTGAATCATGCTAGCTTGCTGTTGGCGTTTGGCTTAATACGAATGCTTTGCAATGGTCACAGATTATCACATATAACGTATTATGGCTTCTCAAGTAGATTACATTTTTGGAGTAAAAAGCATGACTGATCTCAAAGTTGTTTCCAGACATGAAGACATGATGAATTATTGTGTTTGTTATGCTCTAATAATAAATAAGGAACAGGCAGTTTCTTGCAAGTGGTGATCCATTTGGGGATTTGCATAGCCGCCATTTTAATCTTGATTTCCATGGGCTAATGGTACAGTGTAAAATCTATAGAAAGCATGCAATGTACAGCATGCAATGTATCAATGCTCTGGTGTTACTGTGTTACATAGCGGAAGCCTCCATCTTTCCCATCATGCATTTTGTCTTCATAGATCATTTATATAAGTTATGATATTGGTGAAAACATTCTTCCAATTTTCGATAAAAAGAATGCCAAATATTTGTCAGATTTCATCAGAATCCATTCCAGGATGAACTGTAACAGACATTGGCAGTGGTACATGCAAATCCCCTATTCATGAAAACGTAATTAATTAGATTTTGATCATTATGACCATTTGACATTAGGGTGGGGGATATTGTAGTATCTGTACATATTTAACAACACTGGCGCTGAAGAAAGGTTTTGGTCCCTTTCAGTAGTATAGGTTCAAGGTTTAAATATATTGTGACTGAATGTATTTGATTAAATATCATGAGTCGCAGAAAAATGTGTTGTAAGTCAAAGGAAATGGATTTTGAGATACTGTCATATTTGAAAAGATAAGACAATGTGGATTCAAATGATGTTAACATGTAGGAACTCTAAAACGTATTTAATATTAAAATTCGGTTTTTCATTAATTTAAACTTTAGTCTAAAAATGTTCAATGAATTTGTATTTTTCTATTCTATGGTAGCTATTTCGGGTAAGAACAATGAATTTCTACGATTGATTGAGGTAGTGCTATCCAAATAAGTTCAGTCTCATTTTTTAAAAATCAACTAACATTCTGGTGTACCCAGAAATCAATTATTTGGAATTTGCAAAATATCTCTCAACAGAAACTATTTGTAGTGAAGGCGTATGAGATTTGTTTGTAATCTAGGGGATTTGTAGTAACTGCTGAAACGTTTATATGTGATGTTTTACAGGAAAATGAATCACAAGTTGCAAAATAAATAGATTTCGAGATATCATCATGTTTGAAAAGATGAGATCAAGCGGATTCTAATGATAGGAAACATTAAGGACATTTAAGTAGTGTTTCTATATTTTACGTTTGATATATTTATGTTTGACATATTTCTGGGTGGACCATTACCAGTAAAGTAACTACATATAATCCATAGGACCATCTTCTAAATGCAGGGATAAGTATATTTCAATAAGGAGTCCTCTGAAAGATAATTTTTTTGCGACTTGTGACTCATTTCCCCCAAACACATCACATATCTTTACAAATGTGTGCAATTATCAGAAACTATTACTTGTATGACTATATCTATATATCGAATTATTCTACGCTGTAACTAAGGTATATTAGTTTACTATGTAGGCACTATGTTCCTTAAATGGTTCTTAAAATACATGATTTGACTGTATAATAAATAATTATCATAATCATAAATTATCATAGAATGGGACAGAACATCTTTATTCGTGAATTTCTAAAATGGCTAAAATCGGTTGCATATGATTAATCCTCCAAAATGGATTAAATCCAAAAAGAATTACGAAATCTCAAAAGTGAATGGGTGACTGCATTAGGAATAAAACTCTACTTGAATTATCATGCTTTGGTAAATTAAATTTCTGTCAATATTTTGCGAGATTTGAATTACAACTGATTCGGTTAGGTGTCAATAGGATTGAAGTACTTTATTTCATTCATACGGAGTTTCCCTTTCATGCCTTTGTTACCCACGGCCCGACAAGGGGGCAAAACCTCTTCTTCATTTTTTAAATCTTCATCAATTATTTCTTCCCTCTCCTGCTTCTTTCTCTTCTAAATTGTCTTCTTCATCATGTTACTCAAATATACCATTATTAATACATCATTGTATGCTGATATGTAGTCAGTAGGGAGAGAGGGTGAAACCAAAGCCATCGTAAAGAATTACTACATTGGTTTTTTTCTTCTTCTGGGTGAAATCGCCAGAAAATGTACAATTCACCTTCACCAATCTTCTCAAATAATCGAAAATTAAGACAGAAATGAGGTTCAAAACTCAGTTCAACGTAACCATACAGACTATTTGAATCAAGGCAATACCAAATATACTCAGATATACCTAGTATTGACAATTTTTCAATGTGATTTAGCAAAATTTACTAAATGTATAGATTGCTGATTGTACATTTGCTGAAGATGTGGCCCTTCTGAGGATGCAGTACAAACAAGATCAGGCCATGATGGTCGTTGTTGTCAATAGTACTCTTATTATCAGTTTTTTAAACACTATTGTCAATCGAATTGTCCTTTCCAACTAGAACCATGTGAGTGATAATCATTCCATAAGTCGGGTTTAAAATTCCAACATTCGATCTGCTCAGAATTATGAAGATTATCTGTCTATACCATGAGATTTCATTAGCATAATCAATGACAATTACTTATTTATGATATTCATATCATTACTTGAATCAATTATACCATCATCATCAGTATAAAAATGAAAAAACATCATTTAGTAATAGAAACAGTTAAACACAAGATCCGTGCAGGCAGATTTTCATTGACTCCATAAGATTGTATGTGTATATAATTTGTGAATCCGGCATTGATTACCCTTTTTAGTTTTCACTTAGTATATATTACAAGAAAATGCAATTGTATCACAACTTATCTTCAGTTCTTGTTGATTCGCTATCGATTATCATGATTTGCTAAATTGTCATAATAAAGTTATGCTTATTTTTGTAATTGTATTAAAAGATGTGGTCAATAAAACATTTAAAAAATCCCAAAACATTATGGATATAAAAGGGTAACCTCAGTAGTATTTCCTCCCAGGGCCAAATATTTTGATCAGTTCCCCTCACAAATAATTATTTTAGTGATAATTTCAATATAAGTTAAGAAAATGCTCATATATATGTTATATTGGACTATATAAAATACCATCAAACTCTTCTTGTCGAGTTTGTGTGATAGAATAAGGATATTTTTATTAAAATTGTTCATTATTTCTTTATTAAAATCATAATAGAGCGGTTAAACAAGTTTGTATCTTGAATGAAACTCCAGCGAGCACGTATCTATCTTCCACTGTGAAAATCAATACAATTAAATACCAACAATAATTGCAATAATGAATAATAGTCATCATAATTACAGCCATACACTTCCTTGGTGGCGGTTTCCTTTTCTGTATGGGCAAGACTATCAATAATTGTACAATGATCTGTGTTTTAAATTCATAGCATGACGTTAATTATTCTCATACTTTTGCAAATTCACTAAATTTGTTGGGAAAAGTGATATGATGTTATTTTTTTAAAGAAACTAATCAAATTTAATAGTTCGAAAAAAATGCCAATTGTACCTCTTCTGGTAGCCTAACCCATAACTGACACTGTTGCCCTTACCAACCTTAGAGTGGTATTCATGATATTATAATATTATGTCATAATTCTCACCACCTCTTCGCTGTTATCATTCACATGCCATTTCAAGGGGCCGCATTGGCCGAATAATCATAAAAGTGATAACAATAAGAATAATTCTAGCAAAATCTACATCTTTGAAAAACAATCTTCCCCTTGGAGAAATAATGTGTTCATCCTTGTTTAGTAAGTACAAGAATGCTATCTTTGGGGAATAAAACCAGTTTTCATGAGGATCGATTTTCTTCAGGAATAGACTCAATATAGAGGTAGGGTTATGTCCTTTACCGTATTGCCACAAATGAATCACAAACAACCATAAATAATGAGATATCCCTGCTGTATTAAATGCTATATTTCATCACCATTGTCAAGTGGCCTCTCAACAAAAAATAAATATAAAAGAATGTGTTCATCAAATACAGCCTAGAAAAGATAGTAATTTCCAAAGGGGAATCTAAGATCAGAATGAGACAAAAATATATAGCTAACATAACACCTTTTTCCAGTGAACAAATTAACTTAAAAAACAGTGTCTCTTCTGATCCCCCATATTAAAAATTCATAGGAACACATCTTAAATATTGACATATAAACCCACTTGGATTCATTTGCAGAAATACGGTACACTCTTAAAAAAAGAGGTTCTCTGTGGTTCCCGAACAAACCACAAGGCTCTATTCAAACCCATTAGTGTTCGAATATTCTAATATTTCTATAACTAGAAGTATTTCCTCATTCCATTTTAAAGGTTTCTTAAAACAAACACATTTAATAACCGACGACCTTTCTTAGGAGAACCTTCAGTTTTAAGAGCATAGTTGTAAAATTTCCTAGATAATCAGCGAACAAAATTACACACTTAAAGCTATGATGAAATACAATGATAAAATTATAAATATTAACTCTGTTGCAAGGGCTTGAAGCAAAGCGCACAGGTTAAAGTTTGTCATGTTATTTTCTTGTTCAGATTGGGCATTGAATCTTGTTCATTTGCCTTGCAATCAACTCTGGAACCATTTGACACAAGAAATCTTTTTCTATTGCAACAACACTAAAAAATATAACAATTCAGGTTAATACTTCAAACCAATCAACACGGTCTCTCTCATGGATTCATGCATCTCTTTGAAATTCCCCTATTGTTTAAATCTCAACCGATTAATAAATAAGTAACTCTGAGAACCAAATTAACAAAAGATTACCACAGCAGTTCGATTTATTCGTATATTAATTACCCTGTTATATATCAACCATTAAACTTTATTGATCATATTGAACTGCTTGATTGGTATCATTTGTTAGATTTTTAAGAGCATTATTTTGTCTCTTTTTCGGTTGGTGTATCATGTACCTATTTGCTTCATTGTCTAGAGGGTCTGAGGCAGAGTCACTGCATAAGAAAACCACCTCACCATATGGAAAATGTGCCTATACCAGATTTTCAACAGTTGCCATCTTATTATCAAGTTATGTACTGCAATACTTCTCACATCAACGTTAGAATCCCAGTTATCTGAACATTTATTAATATTTCCATCATTTTCTTGGGTTTTCATTATCGAATGTTAAATAATTACATTATTAGATCTGAATAGGAAGAGAAAGTAGCAATCTATCGACATATTCTGATATTTTGTGCGTTTTTTTTCTCCAAAGTTTCTTCTTCATTTTTATTTAACAATTTAACAAGCAGGACGAATTTTCTTTTTCATTTTCCTTTAATATTCCAATCAGTTTTGTTTCCAACAGTGAATGAATCAAACAATACACACTTAAAGAGTTAAGCTATTACACCAAAAATAGTAGCTATGATTGTACCCTTGAATCGAATACTAAGAATTGCAAATATAACTGATTCCACAGTGAGAAGTTTTGTTTTTATGGTCGAAGAAGTTGTAAAACTCATTATCAGGCATGTCATAGTGCAATATATGATATTGTGCATCCACCTGAGATTTTCTTCATTTTCGGTGTCACAAACGGGTTACAACTTTTCATTTTTTATCAGGAAATTATATTTCTTGTGGGAAAATGTACTTATTCATGTTCCTGGATGAAGAAAGGAGATATGAAGAAGAGAACTTGTGCAAATTGCTTTAGAAAAGATTTGAAAAGTTTACAAATCCTTTCGCACGATGCATGCGTTGCGGAAACCCAAGTGGATGCTACAAATCTGTAATGCCTTCTAGTCTTTATTTCAAGTGTATCTTATATCCTCATTATAATTGATCAACTCGCTGTAGGAATATGGGAATTGATAAAAAAAGGTCCAAAATTATTATTCTCATCTCCTTCAGTTTGTCTCCTAGGTTGAATGCTTGCGGGATACATTCAAATAAGAGTTTAACCTGAAAAGCCTGAAAATAGTCTTTATTTACATTTAAATACTCAAATTTATTTATCTCATTTAATAATATTTAGTAATTGATATAAGAAGGGTATTTTGAATTGGGTTTATTCTTGGTTAAAGAATGTAATATGCTTAATTGAGTGTGAACTAAGATATCTTCTATGTATATTCCTCTATATTGTACTTTTGTATTTGAAATGTCTATGCATGAAAATATCCATTCATATAAGGTTATGCACCTTTTGTAATTAATATTTTCAAAACATTGTGGCCAATAACAATTTAAATGTGACAAATCAAAATTTTACACCAATTAAGCGTGCCTTGGAAGTCTATGCATTTGAAGACTTTAAATACTTTTTATAATTTTTGAAACATACTTTGTATATATAGTATATGGTGAACCAATGTATATAGCCCTACTGTAGTTAAAAATATGATAATCTTATATCTGATGGTGCTTTGTATTTTCATAAGAAATTTGTGATAGCTTGAATGTTACGCATGAAACTAGTTTTTCAACTTTGTAAAATATATTGGAACTTGGAACCACCATTATTTCATTGATCAAACTCTGAATTAAACTGAGAATTACAAGATAGTGATTTATTACTGATGGGATTTACTTAATGAGGGACCATTGATTACCTAGACCATCCATTCCTTCAGTCAGTTGATCAATTAATCTTCGATGTAACGGCAATATGATAACCATATGCTAATCTTACATGATGACACATGAATTAACATAAGATATAACAATGCTAATATTAATACAATGTCGCAATATTAGTAGTCGCAGTAGTAGTACTTGAGACAACCTTTTAATGATGATTTCATTTCATCTTTAAAATGTTCATTTTGTATGTTGAGGGCAGCAATAAGTATTCATTTTTATCCATATCCTCACCACAGTGTATTTATAAATTCATTAATCAATTCATTTCTCAACGACAACAATGATAGGGACTGAATAAAGGCTTTATGTACATTCCAACTATATATAAATCAAAACATATATACATCTGCTATATCAACAGCCAATACAACTACGGACACACCACATCATTTTCTCATACTCTCTTTTCAGTAGCGTACAAAGGGCAGGAGCATAGGGGCACGCATTCCCCTAACCCCCTGTTTTAAAAAAAGGTCAAAAAACAAAATCAAGAATAACATGGCAAAGTTTGGAAAATTTTGGACAGTGATGAATTCAATATTATTTTCTCGCTTATTTGCTGTATTAATCTTTGTTTCGTGGTCATTATTTTATTTTTATCCATATATTATGATTATTTCTGCTCTGAGAATTAAGGTGCGTGCCCCACCTTTCTTTGAAAATTCTTCATACGCCCCTGCTCTTTCTTATTTGAGATTACCATTTGAACAATATTTTTAATCGTCAAATAAATTGTCAAGGAGGTGTTATAATAACTAGAAGAAATTGGTGATGAATAATGGCCAATAAAATATCTTTACAGCCAAACTTGAAAGAAATCTGGTAGAGTAAAAAATGTTTTAAAACTTTGCGGTAGTAGTGGTTGATTCTATATATGTATATATAAAAAAGTCCCGTTTTCTCTTGGTATTTCTGCTTTGATAACAATCTCTGACATCTTTGAAAGTTAAAGGTGCAGAAACCAAAGAGAAAAGGAAACATCATATCAAAACATAACGAAAGTTCAAATGAATGTCGGCAAAAATATGGACTTTAAAAAACTCACAAATGCTCAGTAGTCTAAAGATCTCATTTGTCCAAGACAAGTTAAAATGTGCGTTGCACTGATATTTACTCCTTAACGTCAAAATGTCTTTGAACATTTTTTTGCATCATTTTTTTCTCCCATTTATTCAACAGCTTCATAATTTATTATCTAATTGTATAAAGCCATGAAATGCTTATTATACTTACAGACCCGCCAGAATATAGATCCATCCCAATTTTCCCTTTTCTTTGCTACGTTATTTGACTAATAAATTTAGACTGATATAACGAACAAATAAAAAATAACATACACATATGGACATAATGGCTATTACAAACCTGGTATCAGTAATCACATAATATTAATATTTTATTATTATTATACATTTTACAATAATATTACTTAATCCTCGGTATGGCATACAAATCTCAATATATATATACCCTCGTTAGTTCAAATTGCACTTTAGGTTGAAATCAGTCGAGGGCAACAACCTACATCCAACCTGACCAAAAATTGTCAAAAAACCATCAATTATTACAGATCTCTACCGTCAAATATGCCCAAAATACTGAATAAAAATTATAATTCCAAATATACTTATACTTTCCTTCTCAATATCTTACTACCTTTTCCAAATATTTTTTTTGAAATTCAAAAGGTCGATTTTTAAGGAGGAAGTTAGCTAAAAAAAATATCCTATTTATATCCATCCAAATATCAAGAATATGGACATGTTTTGAGGAAGAGATCTATAATTTGATGACGTTACAATCATCTCCATCTTCATTAAAATCCATTTATACTATTAATTATCATAATGCATTAATGCCACAATTATTTCCCTACTTGCAGGACAGAACATTCGCCCCAGAAAAGAAAAACAAATATAATTTACACTTTTTCTACATATAACTTGGATTGTTTTCAAGAATATTGCTTTTTAACGGGAGTCGGTAACATTAATAAGAATGGATACAAAGGATTGATCAAAGTTAGATCATCATCATCTTCTTCATCATCGTTTCTTCTTCTTACCTAATCTAAGGAAATAGATCCGTATAATACAATTGCGCCACCACTTCTTTCTTCTTCCTCTTCTCTCCAACAACCACTTCAACAACTCTAGTTTGATTATTTATCTTAATTACGTAAATCACTTTAATTGCTGTAATCAGCAATACCAGTACTAGAATGATAACAATAATAGAATGATGATAATAACAATTAATTCTTGCTATGATTTAAATTTATAAAATATGACTTAATGACGAGAGGGCTATATAATGAATTTGAGGTAACTTCCTGTATATATATGTAAAACATAACGTTTTCCGACAAGAAATACAATCACCAAAAGTGATAATATCAATAAATTTGGAGAAAAAAATAAATAAAATAATTAAGATTTTTATGATAAGTTCTTTCTCTCCGAAAGTGGATGACGCGGATGTGTGGAAAAGGTTAGTAGTATGTATACAAATACTCGGGGCACAATCAGCCATCGGCAATCAAATCATTTTGTTCACTTTTACTGGAAATATTCTATCAACATATTAACACACTTTAGGTGTGTGAAGTAAACACGATCCGTCCATCATTTGCATATCATGTTAAACACCACCTAGTCATAAAAATTCTGAGTATTTATTGGTTATCCATCTTTTCGTCCTTCACCTTCACCTCCTCATGCCTTCCTTTTCCTTCTTATTCAGCAATGGACTCGCTTCCATTTCTGTCTACTTCCGGTTTCTGACTTCCGTCCTTTCTTCTTCGCAAATCGCTCTCGCTTCCAGTTTCGGTGCCGCCATTGAATCATGGACTTAAACCCACTTTTTCATTTCAAACCATTTTTCCATTGTTTTTTTTTCTTAACCATTTCGCACGATCCCCTCTCTCCTGCTTGGTTAACAGCAAAGAGATAATAATCACTGTCTTTGTGTATGTATATAAGAAGTAATTATTTCTGATTATCATCGTAATAATATATAATGATATATAAACCACTCAGTACCATCTTCACAAAGCAGTGCCTCGGAAATTTTGTACAACCCAAAATCGGCGACCAACAAAATTTGGTCTTTATCTCATTTCATCTCCTACCGCCTCCTGCTCCTGCTCCTCCTCCTCCTCCTCTTCATCTTCCAGCACAATTTCTCAAAATCAACTTTCTTGTCTTACATTATCGCTCACACCTCTTCTTTCCTTTCTACCCATTTTTCAGTGGCAGAAGGTCCTAGAAGTTTTCTTGCTAGTAGAAGCTATATCACAAGGAGTCCAGTTTATCATTTTGGCTCTTCTTTTCCATTTTCTTTTGTAATTTTTGATTAGTAAAAGGCGAGATGAATATATATAAGTCGGGTTGAGGAGTCAGTCATCGAAGGCGATCGACTTAGAAGTGATTCACACACACTTTGTTTGGTGGAAAGTGTTGAACATACGCCCAGCGTTGTAACACCTTTTTAATCCAAACTTTTACCACTTTCCATTCAGCAGCAGGAAGTACACTGCCGGAAGTGGCACTACGCATGCGCATCTTGGGGAGACGCATCATTAGATCAGCAGCAACATCAGCATCATTTGTAACGCGTTTTTTCATTGGTCATAGTCAATAATATCAACATCATCGTTACTGAGACGTAATTATAACGGCATCAACATTACGTCCTCATGCGTCATGACGTCGGTGCTTAAATCATCTACGTTGTGACTATCCTTGCTTCAAAACGCCGTATTGTTCCTCGTAGTATCAATAGTTGTCGTTACCATGTCGGTATCCAAGTCGCCATATTCGTTATTACTCATGAGACAAAACAACAATGTTAGCAACAACATCTTGTGCGTTGATATCGTCTCAAATATTATGAAATAAACGTAAGGTGATGTTCGTGTTTCATGTCAAATAGTCACAGAAGTTGTTGTGGTCTTAAAACACAACCAGGCGTTTTTCATTTTTCTTTTTTAAATTTTGCTGTCGATTTTTTCTGCCGTTCTCCTCCGTCTTATTCCTCACCTCTTCATCTTCTTCTTCTTTTTCTTCTTCTTCTTCTTCTTCTTCTTCTTCTTCTCAATCCATTTTTTTTGTATTAATCTCTTCTTTCTTTTCCATAATAATCATCACCACCTCAAACAATCAAAATGGAAGAATACTGAGACCGCCACCACGACAAGGTTGTTTCTTGTTTGTTCAATTTGTTTCTCGTTAGTAGTAGTTGTGATTGTAGTAAAAGGATGACTGCAGCTGAGACAATGGAGTGTTGTCACTTGCCCATTATACTTTGCTTGACCGCGTCCTGGTCGACATACTCGAAGATATGCGGCGCATTGATGAGGATGCCCACTGTACCCCCGATGGTTACTGCCATGAAGATGTATAACATTAGACGGTCAATCACCATCGCAATATACCGCCAGTCTTCGAGGATCTGCAATGGACAAAGGAAAGAAAGGTATTAAAATGTGTGTCTCTATAATTTAGGCTCAACATGTATACATATTTACATGAATATTCATGCATACAACATTAGGCAGGCAATCAACATCGCAATATACCTAGCAAGTATTCGAGGATCTGAAATGGAGGAAAGAAAGAAGGATATTAAAATGTGTGTCTCTATAATCTATGCTCGATATTTATACATGTTTAAATAAATATCCATGCATATATAACATTCGATGGTCGAGCAGCATTGCAATATACATATTGAGGATTTGCAATGGAGGAGGGAGAGAATGATATTATAATGATTGCATCTATGTTGCATGCTAAATGTGTATATACATGTACATGCACATAACATCAGATGGTCAATCTCTTTGGCAATATACTCGATAATCTGAAATGTAAAGAATACAAAAGAAGATATTAAATGGAGTGTCACTGTACGATTTTACACTTAATATTTCATCACATTTATATGCAAATATGAACAGCCAATCACATTTGCAATATACCGTTAGTCTGTAGAGGAACGATCGAAGAACAATTGGAGTCTTATCTCTATACTTTAGATATCAAACTAATACATATATACACGTATACATATGTGACAATGTCTCTGTATAAACTTAGGAATATTTGTTGCGATCATGCACCCAGAACAACAGTCGTCTTATAGTTCTAAAATGTGGAAAGAGACTGGCTTGTGAAGCTATTCATAATTATTGATTGAAAACTGAAAATAGATAACCGTTAATGTTGAAATACCATACTATTGGGAAAACATGAAGAGACATTAGATTAGATTAGATTAGATGGGGGACATTTCTATATATATTATATGGAGAACACAACGTTAATTGATGCGACGTCACTATATGACGTCACCATGACGTCACCATGATGTATAGTACAGGTACTGGCTTAGACTGACCATATGTCTGAGTATATTTGGTATTGAGTGCATTCTAAAAATATATTCGGTATTGAACTGTATTTCGAATCTCATTCTGACTTGGATTAGTTTGAAAGGATTGGTAAAGGCGAACTGTACATTTTTTTCGCCATCCCCAATTCCCTCAAATATATTAAATCTAAGGCAGAAATGAGATTCACAGTACAGTTCAGCATATCAAAACAGATTAGATATACATAGTGTTTATCATATTTCAGCCTAATTTAGCCGGATTCACACGATGTGTAAAGCTATCAAATTTGGATTTTCTGGGGATCTGACCAATATAAAATGGTTGGTGAATAAGGGTGAATAAGTTGCACTGATACAGGTCTGACATGCTGCTCAGGGGCTATACTATGTACATGGTGCATATATCTTGGTGGGCTTGCATAAGGGAATACATCACACATACAAATGACTGCTATCAGAGCCCCTATTGTATTGATTAAGCCATAGCAATGCTGACTAATCTCTATCAGACACTGGGACATATACTAAATGGGTTTAAAGGGATCAGCCGCATGCTTGTAGCGCTAATCCATGAGGTGATAAACATGATTTATTATCCTAGAGGATTATATAAATGTTCATAGCCCTAAACTGACTCATAAATCCTTCCATCTACTGATGAATCGAAGGCATCATGGTAGTTGTGTCATGGCTATATCTGTCGTCTAGTTGATGCACTTTGTTATACATTAGCTTATTGTTAATATTGTAAAATGTGAAATGTGCTTTAGGAAAATGGTTTACAAGTCACAAAAGTTGGATTTTGAGGGATCATCATATGAGATTAAGCTGATTCTAATGATGGTAAACATGAAGGACATCTAATACGTATTTCTATATTTTATGTTTGATATTTTTATTTTTGAAAAAAAAAAGTTTTCAATATTTCTTGATGGGCAATTACCAGTGAAGTAACTAAATATATTCCATAGGATGACGTTTCAAACGCAAAGATATACTTAGTAAAATATCCTGAAATTTGGTAAATAGATTCATTTGACACAAAGCGCTAAACCCTGCAAAGATCAAAACATTCCAATAAAGAGATCTTTTAAAAAAACACGTTTTTAAAAGATTAATATTATTTTTGCGACTAGTGACTTATTTTCCTGCAACAAATCACACATTTGTATAGCGCTCATACCAGCAGGCTACTTATAAGTGCTTAAATTAGATAAGGTTATTTATCTTATCACTTTTTAACCAGGTTGTTTTTCAATAAATCTTATTGGACAAGTTTCACATGAGTGATACTTCTCATTGCCAGGTTAAACGGATAGATTGGCATTTGCCTGTTTCTCTTCCTGTTCTTGGGAAAATATTTATATATATATATATATATATATATATATAGGAGGAATAAAAATGTATAGATATAAATAGAATTAAACATGAATTAACCATGAATTAAATGAATTATTAAGATAGATGACCAGTTTGTAGGTGGTATCATTGTCTTTAGGACTATCAATCATTTGCATCTTTGAATAAAAATGTTTTAAAACACGTTTACATGTGTATATAGTTTGTGAAAAGTTGACAGAAAAATATAACTTGATATATGATTTGTATGCAGTTTACTTTTATGTTGGACTAGTGAGAGTGTCACATGGTTATACCTCTGTGAAGAACAATATTAAGTGGGTGCATGTTTTCACTGTACTCCTCCCCCTACCTCCACCCTCCCCATCTCTCCCCCACCTCCCTCTCCTCTCCCTCCCTCTTTTATTCCCCCTCCCCACATCCTCCCTACAACTCCCCCCTCTTCTCACCTGAACCTCCCTCTTCTTCCCTTACTGAGTGGCTACATCTTCCCTCCTTATTCCCCCCACCCACCCATCCTCCTCTTTCTCCCCCACGTCCGTCTTCTGCCCCTCCCTCTTTTATTCCCCCTCCCCACATCCTCCCTACAACTCCACCCCCTCCTCCCCTGAACCTCCCTCTTCTTCCCTTACTGAGTGGCTACATCTTCCCTCCTTATTTCGCCCCCCCCTCCCCTTCTCTCCCCTCCCTCCCTCACCTCTCCCTCCCTCTTTTATTCCCCCTCCCCACATCCTCCTTACAACTCCACCCCGTCCTCCCCTGAACCTTCCTCTTCTTCCCTTACTGAGTGGCTGCATCTTTCCTCTCTACCCACTCACCCTTCTCCCCTACACTCCCATTTTATCCACCTCCCTCTTCCCCTCCCCTCACCCCCTTCCCAATTGTTCTCTCTTTCTTCTCGCCCAGCTAATACGTCTCCAAGGTGTTTTTACCAGACCGGGGCAGCTTGATGTATAGCAGGATAAATCCCTATTTTATTACCCCATATTAGACCCTGACTGGGTCATATACCAGGAGAAAACATAGAGCTGATCCACCGCCGGCCTTGGGAGGAGGGCGGGAGGCAGAGATCACTTCTTCCTCAGTGGAAGTGTGTAAAAATAGCTGATATGCTTGATGTCAGTGTAAGGCAGTGATTAAATTATAGGACATTACAGCCTGATATTCACTATGTATAGCAAATGGCACTCTGTTTGGGTTCAAACCGATCAAGACATATCAGAAACCCGAGGGGTGAGTGCAGTTTTCTAATCGTGTTGAGATTGGTTCAAACCCAAACAGTATTACAATATTTATTATACACTGGAATGCCCATAATGAAATAAGCAAATAATGTACATATGACTTTATCTAGCCTAAACTGTAGGTGGAAGAGGCCTGAAGGGGTGAGTGAGGTTTTCTGATTGGGTCAAGTTCAGTTCAAACCCGGAGTTTGCGATTTGTTATTTATTATATGCTGGAATGATTATGATTTGATATAAAAAGAAGTAGATCTAACTTATGTAGTCCAAACTGTAGGAGCAGGAGGAATGAGAGGAAGCAAATTGTAAGTTACTCGGGTCAAGATGACGCCATTTGTAAGTTATGCTATGCCAACCATATTGCGCTATTTAGTTATCATGGAACTCAGAACTGATAATGTGTGCAGTTTGGTTGATCCAAACTGCACAATGGAACTGCACCTTTCAAACTGGTCATGTCTGTCAAACCTCACGTTAGAACTTTCGAGGGGATAACGAGGCTTTTGCATTTGAACTAAAGCTGATTCTCATAGATATATGATGTGTCAGCGAAAGATGGATACTTAGATACAATCATATTTGAAAAGATGAAATTAAGTGGATAACAACGATGTTAACATTTAGGAAATCTAAAAAGTATTTCAAAATTCCGATCTTCTTTTACTTTAAAAATAAAGTTTGCAATCTTGGTGGGCAATTACTAGTTAAGTGGCTAAATATACTCATTAGAAAGACCTTAGAAATACAAGAATATATCTAATACACTGTCTAGATATCCGCCAAATGAGAACATTCCAGGGAAAAGATCCTGTGATGAATAAACCACTTTGAGACATATCAATTTATAACTCATTCTTTTGTAACACATCACAAATATAGGAGGGAAAATGCTGGATGTATCTGCCTGTCCTTCTCGGCCGGTATTTATAGTGATCTGGGGATGATGTATTGTATAGAGAGATACACAAGGCAATATCAGGCCGTTTGGTAGAGAGAAAGGGGACGGGGCTGGGGGGCAGGACTTTCCGTTTGATAAGGCCTGTAAGAGTCGCCATTCTGCGCCACTGGCTACTTGCCCTCTATAGGTCTCTCTCCTAAACTATGGCAGACAAATGAAGATAATTCATTTCGCATTTATTCCATTCGATTGTATAGATTAAAAAAATGTTTAAAGGTAAATTGCTAAGTTCTATAAAAAAGGAAGGACCACTAGGAATAGCAACAACACTCAGAATGTGTTGCCTTCACATTGATAGAGGCACAATTTTGTATAAAAGATATATTGGGAATTCTCTTTATAAAACAATGACATTGTATGAAGCATGCAAGGCATACATGTTTCTAACACTATTATCAAGGGAGAGAAATAACAGACGAAGCTGGGTTAAGTCTATTTTGGGCGACTTGTAACTCGTCACGCTCTTTCAATGTGTACTTTTTTATGTTTATGTTTCTCTCGAATTAGCTTCGAATATGTATGTCATGAGTGGGACACAGCCCCAGGTGATACGTTTTAATTTGTGATTGCTATTATAGCACCAGTTTTTTTTCATTTTCATTTGTTATTGCTATAACTGGTGATGTAGTAGTCGACTATATACTTTGCCTTTTTGGATATATTTGTCTTACTTGATTAAATATATATTGTTCATCAGCCAGTACTGAGAACAATGTACATGGTGCATAATGTCTAGCTGAATAAAAATCTTCAAAACAAAAACAAATTGTGACACATCACATATACTTCAAGATACAAAAACGGATCTCTTTATTAAAAGAAAAAAGCCAGAATGCAGCACATGGATCTATAGTAAGCTGCAACTATCACTCTCTCGAGTCAACATCGCTACACACTCATATCGCCTCTAAGTGCGGGTTTCTCCCAATTTCTAGCAGGACAAATGAGCAGCTCGGCATGAGAATACCATTATCTGAGCTGCTCCTACTTTGTACAGTAACACATACCACCAGAGCTGCTAGCCACAGTTCATCTTTTTCTACACCTCAATTATTCCCCTTCTAAGCTTCTTGAGAACTATAACAGTAATTAAGACTAAGGAAGCATGTCTCTATATGAATTGGTCATGTGTAAAGTTAAGCAGATATATCTCAATGACCTCAAGTGTACTATAACTGATAATGTAGAGTTTACATGCCTATTGTAATATATCTTGTATTTTCTGATGATTGCTCTGTTTAACATAATACATTTTTTAAATAAGACTGAAAATGCGGTTCAACATGACCTAAGAAATCGTTTGAAACAACGAAATACCAAATATATACACTCAAACATACTGCTCTTGTCAACTTTCAGCCTAATTTAGCTGACTTTATTCATGGTGTCGAACTGCTAATTGTATATGTAATGCCATGTCTTACTCTACTTTCTATATACTTCTCACACCTGCCTGTTATAATATATATATGTTTAAATGCACGCGCATGCTGCGCACGCATTTGACACGCATTGTGCGCATTCTTATGCGCGATTACTATGCGATTTCTATCTTATCCACAAGGTGCCTTTGTGAGTGAAGTAGACTGAATTTTATTTTCCCTACTTTTACCATTTTCCATCACACCTTTATTCTTATGTGATCGCT
The DNA here is from genome assembly GCA_942159475.1 of Sthenelais limicola. Classification (NCBI taxonomy): domain Eukaryota; kingdom Metazoa; phylum Annelida; class Polychaeta; order Phyllodocida; family Sigalionidae; genus Sthenelais; species Sthenelais limicola. The sequence goes on from OW804096.1 coordinate 56,465,965, forward strand.
TTTACTATGTCATTTGCCTTATCGTTTATTAAACAGAGTAACCTTAAGCTAGATTCGCCCTTGTTGTCTTTCAGTTATTATGGGATTATTTCTAGGTGACCTGTCTAAATACCAGATAATGACTTATTTATTTTGGTTCTTTCATCAGTGTTGAAGAAGGGCCCAGATAATTGGTGTATACATCTACCTATTTATGTTACTGTCCACCATTTCTATTTTGCTTGGCACTTGGCACTTTTCGACTAATTTACATGGACTTAATTAGATATGTTAGAGGTCAATTGCTCCTGCATGTACCGTTGATAATTCAATGTGATTTTCAATGACTATTATCTCTGGGAATATGTACCCCTGTGAAATGTATCGTACTTGTGTTAAATATTGCTGTTAACAACAATTCCTTTATCATCTAATTAATACGACGAAAGCACTGACATTAATAAGGGCAAATTGTGCATTCATTCGTTTAATCACATACATCCATATTTGCACTGTGTCCAGGTGAGCACTTCTTGAACAACACCACTGTGACCAGCTGGTAAGTGTGGGAAATACTGGTGGAAATTTCCCACGGTCTGTAACTATGGGTTGGCTCTACTCCGTTCCCTCCTCCTCCACCCTGTTCTTGTTCTTCGCCCCCAACCTCCGTCTCCCCTCCTCATCCTCTACCCTCCTCCTCCCGCTCACCTCCTCCACCCTCCTCCCTCTCCCCGTCCTCTTTCCTCTCCTCCTCCTTCTGTCCCTCATCTGGACAGCATTAATCTTCCCCTCCTCCTCTTCCTCCCTCCCCATCTCCTCCTCCCTCTCTCCCTAAGGCTTCCTCTCACCCAACTCCTCCCTCTCCCCCTAATCCTCCCTCTACCATTCCTCCTCCTTCTCCCCCAATGTCTCCCTCTCCTCCTCCTCCTCCCTCTCCCCCTATGCCTCCCTATCCTCCTCCTCCTCCTCCCTCTCCTCCTCCCAATCCCCCTCCCTCTCCCTTCCCCTGCTCCAACTCGTTAGTAACCGGCGTGTGACCTTCCTGAAGGTCACAAATATAAATACAGCCCATGCTCAAGGTCGTTTGTCAATGATCTAGAGCTTCATCTACCTTCAACTATGGACCTTCATGTGAAGGAGACTCTGTTGTACCCGGCAGAAGATGGATTAGTAGTTGTAGGGTATCACACCACATACTGTAACATCAAAGCAACACTCACTGTTAACATTGATCAAAACCTACATATTTTCTACCTTTTGTTACGTTTATTTTCGTGATTTTAATGTAAATGTAGTTTATTTGAGAGGAAGGGTAAAGTTCAATTGTACATTTCCCACGCTGACTCATTGATTTCATTTAGATTTGATATATCTTAATTATATATGGTGGTTTACAATTCCTACTGATAGTAGGTCTCCGAGTAGCGACCATGCAAGTCTAAGCTCAGAGATGAGACAGTCCCTCCAAACTGAGGGTAAGCATCACGCTCCAAACCGCAAAATCCCATTAAGATCCCATTAGGACGCCTACTCCAGGACCAGGAAATCCATTAGAGCAGTAAGAGGGCTCATATTTCTAGCATTCTGGGGCATTATTAGTGGTACGGATCTATGAATCCATTCATCATGCCTATATTTCCCTCTTCATGGTTCTCCTACTCTGTATGTATTGTTACTTCGTTGTATATCACTATCTCGCACCCATTACCTGGGGTGACATTAAAGTCCTTATCGCCAATAAAGTGCTGCCGATCTAATCCCATTCAGGTGTATTGTACGTTAAATGTGGCAAAGGACACCCAACCTGTACGAAGACTGCAGAGTGACACCTATAGATGCTCATTTTCCTGAAACACATCCCAAATCTACTGATTGTTTGACCTACAGAACTGAAGCCATCAATATTCTGCTGCTACTATGTATGTTTATACAAGTATCAAGTCTATAATCGGTATGATAAGTAGCTTACCACTCATACACGCCAATATGTACAGATAAAGTCACAAGGTTTCTTTGGTGGTTCTTATAAAGCATATCAGATATTCTCATATCTTTGTATCTTTATATGTTGATGCATGATCATTGGTCAGAAGTGCATTCCTTGTTGTTGGTATAGAAACCTTAAAACAATAGATAGTGTACTGAAATGTACTCATTGTTTGACCTATGGAACTGAAGCTGTCAATATTATTTTGCTAGTATAATGTTTAAGTCTATACCTTCATACAATCTTATGCTTTATATGTGTGTATATTGATAGTAGCCTGTTGAAAACAGCAAAAGAAGGAGCCTGGGCAAGCAATATCAAACTGATTTATGAGCATGTATTTATTGTAACATAAAGAAACCGTTGGACTCCATTGAATAATAATCAATTTTATAAAATAAAAAACCTCGGGAAAAGTCAGTATATAGAACAACGTCAGAGTTTGATACAGTTGTTACCCCCTCCCACCGTCTCTACGAGGGCTATAACAGAGTCTGTATTACCCAGGCTATGGGGAGATATCGCCTATAAATCACATAAACCATTGTTATTTGGTTACCTTTTACACACATCCCTATCAGGTATTGACATAAAATATTGTCTATGGTAGTTTTATAGCTCAGTGGATTTACAGGGGGATACTGTGGTAGGATGTGTGTAAGATGTAATGGTATGGATCCGAAAGCCATGGGCAAGCAGGGCGTAGAAACTGCTGAATCTTAAATCTGTCAACTTGAACACTGAATATACACGTGTGATGTTTTACAGAAAAATGAGTCCTAAATCGCAAAATTGATTTTTCAAAGCGATTTATTCAGCGTTTAGCGCTTTACCTCCTATGAATCTATATATATACCAAATTTCAGGACAGTGTATTAAATATGTTGTTTCGTTGCGAGGGTCATCCGATGGATTATTTTAGTTTACTTTACTAGTAATTGCCTACCCAGAAATATTGCAAAATTTCTTTCAAAGATGTATAAGACATGACATAATTATATATAGTAATACTTCTTGATTAGCTGTCCTAATGTTTACCATCATTAGAACCGGCTTGATCTTATCTTTTTTCTAAATATGATGATATATTGCAAACATATTTTTAAACATAAAACTAAACAAATATAGAAGTCATCCTTCATGCAGTGCTCCTTTCGCCCCATAGATTAGACCCCCAGTAAACTAAACAACAAACAAGTCTCTACCTCTCTGCCAGCTTGGTTTTGGGTTTGATAATTACTCTAAAAAATATAGAAATACATTTTATATTTCCTAAATGTTAAAATCTTTGGAATCCTCTTAATCTCATCATTTCAAATAAGATGTTCTCTCAAGATATATTTTTCCCCGCCTCATAACTAATTTTCCTGTCACACATCACAAGTTCTAGAGAATACAAATTAAATTGGAGTAGAAATTACAATATCGGACCATGATTTACGACGGTGACCTGTAGTGGGTTGAAACACAATCTGCTGGTTGAGACATGGATGGAAAACAAATCAAACGGGCGGGCCAGTAAATAATGTCTTTAAATGATTTCCCTAGGGGGGTCTTAGAGCATTGTGCAGTGTGGAAAGGCTACATGGACACTCCTAGTGGGCACAGGAGGGATAGGTAGTAGGGGGGTTAGCTTGTTGCACATTTGAATTGGAGATTTGCATGTGACGAATGAGAACTACTGCATACTTGTAGAACTTCTGTCAATAAAATTTGTTAAAAAAAAAATGTGCAACGGCGCATGTCTCTTACAGTGCATCCTGGGATAGATTTTGATGAAATCTGAGATTTTGCAATATTTTTATCTAAAATAACAAGAATGTTTTCACCAATATCATAGCGTTTATGAATGATCTATGCAAACCAAATGCATGATAGGAAAGATGGGGACTTGTGTTATGGCAACATCTCAAACAAATGGATATTGACTTTGATAAATATTCCATGCTGAACATGGCATGTTTTTTTTTATAGATTTGTTCAAAAATAAAATGTATGATTTTATGGTCGTTACGCCCTCTACTGAGGAATCAAAGGGGACTATCAGTGAATGGGGAATAGTAGACCTGCATTAGGGCCCTACAAACAACCCTGTTTTGGGGACGAGGGCTAGAGTACAGTGGAGGAAACAATGACTAAATATCAAAGAATGGCATTTTTAAACAAACATAAATTTCGTTTTTTAAAAAATTATATACCGAAGGCCAGTACAAGTCTATTGATAGGCGCACCAATGAGTGCTAGGTGGACGAGTGGGCGGTTCAAACACTTTATTCTCTGCTACTAATGCTAATAGACTTTTGTCCTCAATAAAGCCCGCGCGCTCTCTTCGCCCCCTCGTCCTTAAGTGTGGCACTCAATTCTGAGAATATCTATTTATTGTCTTTATCACTGCAAGAGGCACTCAACCACGGGTGTGCTTGCTTGTAAACAGTATGGGCAAAGGCAACGATGAGAGCTTCTAGCTTCTATAATCCTCAAGATTATTTTGGGTATTCAATCAACCTACAGTATGTATGTGATTTGTTAGAGAAAAATGAGTCATAAGTCACATAATTGATATTTTTTAAAGTGATTTGGTGGCAAGATCTTTGTGTAGGAATGTTCTCCAATGCATTGTTTACTATGAATACATGTATTAAATTTCAAGACAGTGTATTAAATATATCAATTCATTTCTAAGATCATCATATGGAGTATATGTTAGCTCCTTTACTAGTAATTGGCTACCCACAAATACTGCACACATCTTTTTCAAACATTAACAAAATCAAACATAAAAATATAATTCACTTAGTCCCCTATTTTCAAATATTAAGTTATCTCAACATCCATTTTCTTCGACCTACATTTTATCAAGAGGAAGTTACAAAACACACACTGTTGTGGAATACTTTGTTTTATCATGTATACGTACATGCATGGTGCGTATTTCACTAGTGAGTTACGTGGTGTTTTCATGGTAACCAATTTGTTCTCTTACTAAGATCCCCGCTGAAATTCAAATTCATGACTTTTTTTCTATTTTCATGATTGAAAGCATGTATAATATATCTGTTAACTAACTCGTTGGTTTCAAGTCGCTTAGAACATAAATCTGTTAACTAACTCGTTAGTTTCAGTCACTTAGAATATAAAACTGCTAACTAACTCTTTGGTTTCAGTAGCTTAGAATATTGCACCCTTTACTACGCAACTCACACTCCTTCAATATTCACAATCCTTCAACCTGCTCTTTCGTTAACCTGTATATATTTAGAACCAATTACTCATTAATGTAATGATTTATAGATAAATAGATTCAAACACTGTGAACAATTCCACATGGTAAAAACATTCCCTAAATAGAAACAAATTTCTCAGCTTACTTGATAACTCACAACAATAGTGAGTGAGAACTATTCGAGATAAGTAGTATTTCATCAATATATATAGTAGATCTGCCTCTGCACTTTACTCTATCAATGCTAAAGTTGCACCACATTGATCACGGTCTACCTTATGATAAGTCTTGTAGTAAATCTGTGACAAATACTTTCCATCATATATACACCACCTGTCGACCCCTCTTTATCATAATCAATCAAGCACAGACCCTGAGCTGCTCGGGACAAGGTCAAGGAGCAGGACAATCGTGGATAAAGGATATGGTTAGAGGACAACCTTACCCACCTCACAGAAGCTTCATACCTATGACTTAGAGCTTCTTGGTGTACTCTTGATAGATAGGCACATGGATAGGTATTTAGTTAGATTACCAGATAGATAGATAGTTGATAAAAGTTGTATGTTGACCGAAATGTCGGAACCCCAATAAACCGTACCAAACTCAAATGCCCCATGTTCTCTTCTCGCCTTGTTTTGGATTGAACTCTATCCTTTCGAATCTAGTTAGATACATAGATGGATGGGTAGTTGGATAGATAGATTGTTGGATAGATATATAGCTAGCTGACCATATTTTGTTTTACCTTTTCTAGGTTTCCAACATTTGAAGGACCACTATTTTTGTTAATATTTAGCACCATCACTGCCATCTTCACTGTCCCACTACCAACCACTGGCAACGAGCAGCAAAGATATGACATAAATTATATAACAAAAACATGATAAAAAAAGATAAAGAGACAGTGAGTGAGTGAGTGGGGAGGCTAGGCAGAGAAAGAACATAGGGCAGGGACTTTGAGGCTAAGTATAAGTCAGTGTAATGGACATAAGAGATGCCATGCTGTACCCTCTACCATTAGTATGGTTCTAATCTCCCAGATTATATCTATTATCTCAGTGCCTGTACTGGTTATTAAAGGGACACTCTCACTCCCTCGCTCCAGCCTGAATTAAAGGGGGCCAATCACTTGGGCTGTCTTCAATAAGGGATTCAAACTGCAGTTCGTTCTAATCGATAACTCCCTATCCAAGGTGCTATAGGTCTGTGTCTGCCAGCTGGCTTATGCCCTATTGGTGTAATCTTGATAGGTGATCTATAGGTCTGTTGAGTGGACATATTTTATGGAATTCTTTATTAATTTCATTGATTTGAATTGTGTTTAAATGACACCAGATATAAATGGATACATGCACTATGTGATGGAGATATATGTACTTGATAGGCTGATCTGTAAAACGATCGCATGGACAGATATTTGGAATCTATCTCATGGAATCTATTTTCATGAGTTTCATATGTTTGACTATAGATCCTGCTTTTCAAAAGGGTCACTCATTTAGACTATATTTGTCTTATCATATTGGATATGGTAGAATCTGATTAAGGTTTGATATCTGACAAAGTTGGCAACGCATAAAAAGAAAAGAACCACCACTGTTGGTTATACGTATTTTGTAATGAATTAAGATGTACGAAGCCAATACAAATATTTTCAAGAGAGATGAACTGTGTGACAAAAGTATGTACTTTCAAGTGGCCAACATGACTTGTATTATTAATAAATGATTTCTGTTTTGGCAGCTTGTTTGAAGGTAGGCTTTTGCAATTCCTTTGTACAATTTAGGATAGAGCCTTCACCCTCTCCCAGTATATTCTCCAAAACCCCAAGTTCCAAAATAATCTGGCAACTAGTTCACAAGAAACACCAAATCTCAGAGAAAATATTTTATAGGAAGCATTTTATAGCAAGAGAGAGAATTTGAACTATGCACCTTACACACAACAATGTTTATTACCAATCGCCATGCCCTTGCTATGCTATTGCGACCTATAGGCAGTAAGCCCTCGGTGTGGTCGCATCCTGGGCAGGCCTGCATCCTATTGATTGCAGCTTCTATTCTGCATAATCAATAGCCTATAGCTATCCAATCAGATTTACTCCCCTATAGGTCTCTGCCTTACACCTGGGAAGAAGATAATCTATTTTCTTAAATTGTCCCAACTTAAAGCAGCAATCCACTACGCTTGGATATCACTTCAATCTTTTTCCATGAAATAGTATGTGAGTGTCTGAAATGATGGGTCCATTCAGGGACATGTCAATGGTTTATCTTATAGTTTCGTTTTCATCAAGTTCGAGATAATTTGAGATAAGGATAAAGATGACTTACTATATATGATATAACTACAGTGGAACCTCGCATAAAGACCGCCTTTCTATAGAGATCACCCCTCTATTTAGACCAGTTTCTCTTAGTCCTAAATTGCTTTCCTCTTATTAGAATTGCCCCTCTAATGAGACCACCTTGCTGGTCCCAAGGGTTGTCTCAATAAAGAGGTTAAAAGAGTTGTGCACACACACAGCAAAGGTAGTTCTTGATACATGCATATCAAATAGATTTAGATTCCTATACAAAGGAAGAAAGTCAATATACAATAAGTACTCCAACTGAATATATTTCTGTTCTTGTTATACCATCCTTACAATAATTCAGTATTTCTTTTTATTTTGGAATAAGATGCACGTGTTAGGAATAAAGAAAATGTAAATATATTATGTACATGAATCGGTTCAAGCATAGATATCTTCAATATCATTTTACCTAACAACTATATATGTATATGATATTATTGTATATATATATTTTTTGACTTTCTTGGACTTGCTCTTATTCTAGGTCCATAGACATTAATAACAAATATGTTGGCGATGGAGGTGAATTTTAATGTCATCCACAATAATAGGATAGGGATCTATAACGTGAGCAAGTCTTAATATGCTGAATCGTCCACGAGCATCTCCCTCAACTGCTCGTGCCCGCTTTGAAGGTGAAGGGACGGTCGTCACAGCGCGATGTGCTCGCTTTAATTGAACACCATTTGCTTTTCTTTGACGAAATGTTCCGAGTCCCACTTGTGTCTTTGATGAGTGTGGTAGGGTGGGCGGACAGGCTCAGGGAAATATTAATGGCTTTGGTTTAACACAGGGTTTCTATATGAGCATTGACATGGTACGGGGAGGAGGGTAGAGAGGTAGCCTGGCGAGGTAGGGTGGGATAGGGTTGGGTGGTAGGTAGGGAGGGAGAGGTGGGGTATAGGGAGAGAAGGGGTGTGGGCGAGGTATAAGATAAGATAAGAGAGTTATTTATAGTTATGTCATAAGAGTATAGTTTTGACAACACGTTCGTTGTCATTCATCTCAAAAAAAGGTCTTTTAGGCCATGCGTTTCTTCTTTTCTTCTCTTGGTTTTCTTCATCTTATTCTACCTTCTCTACAATTTTCCTGTTTTAATTAACATAGAGAATCAAAAGAAGGAGATTAAGTACAGCAGATTTTTTTTTTTAAATTATCATTCACTCTTATTGGTAACACTACCATAATGATCTGATCTGATGATGTTGTGCTAAGTCATTTATACATCTAGACAAACTAAAACATATTGGATATACCTTGAGCTAATATATTTACTCAATGCTTGTGCATATATAGTATACCATACATTTTTTGTCTGAATCAGAGACATTTATTAAAAACATGAATTTGTTTAAAAACATGAACATAATTATCTAATCATCTATGTATCTACAATCATGATTCAAATTAGTCAAAGGAGCTCTAAGTCATATTGTCTTTTCAGTTTGAAATAAAGGTTTTATGTTCTAATAATTTATATGTTGAATGAAAAATTGAATGAAACGTATTCATGTCGGGACGTGTTGAGGTCGGGTGTGTGTGTGAGGGGGGGCGTATAGGGAAATGTGGGGTGTGGGGGAGGGATAGGGTAGGTTGGCCACGCATCCCCCCCTACCCTCCTGCTAGTATGAATGTATGGGTCAGATTTTCAGGAAATGTACAATTGTACTTCACCAATCCCCTCAAATGACCAAATTTAAGACGAAAATCAGGTTCAAAATACAGTTCAACATAACCAGACAAATTTATTCAATGAATATAATACATAATATACTCAGATATACCTTGTATTCATCAATTTTCACTCTAATTTAGCAGAACCTGAGAGATGTGTAAAACTGTAGATTGTGCATTTTCTGAAAATCCTACCCATATAGTTTCCTGGGCTGACAGTGGGAGGAACGAGGGAGAAACGAGGCGGATCTGGTTAAAGGAAGGAGGAACAGACATAGCAGCAAAATGAGAGCTTGACAAAGAATGTCTTCGCCGTGCTTGATCAATCGGAGAGATAAGATTGAGGGAAAGGCGGGATAAAGAGGAGAACATTGAATTTCTATAATTAGCTCACACGGAGGGAGGCCGGGTTGAGCATGTGTCACGTTGGGTACACTTGTCCTGCTTCGCGCAGTTGCTAATATATGCACAATATAATTCAATGTACAATTTCCTAAAGTTGTACAAAAATACCCCAATATTGTAGAAACTAGTATTAATGTCTTTATATATCATGAATTTGTAATGATGATTTTCTGTTCCTTTTACAATACATTTCCTCTCCGATTTCGATCTGTACATTTAACTCTTAATAGGGATGAATGTCTTCATGTATTTTGCCCAAAATTTCCAAGGAACGATCACAAGCCAGATATTATGCTGCGTTACTGTTTTTGAGGATAGTTTTTGTGTTAATTTGGGTTATTTGAGAGGATTGGTGAAAGCAAATTGTACATTTTCTGGCGAGTTTACACATACATGTATGTTTTTCTTCTATTGATAATATGATTTATATTAAAAACATGCACAACTTCGATCACATAATCAGTGCAGGAAAGCTGTGATAAGAACCAAATATATATAATTATGTGATGTGTTTCAGGAAAATGAATTTTGATATACCATCAAACTTGAAAGGATTAGATGAAGCCGATTCTGCTGATACTAAACATTAAGAAAGCTAATCAGTATTTCTGGATTTTAAGTTGCTAAATATACTCCATAGGATGAACTTCGAAATGAAAGAATATATCCTTGATAAAGGGCAAATGTGTTCGAAACGTCGGACCTCTCAATAAACAAACCTACAACTCATCCCTTCGTCCCTGTCCTTATTATGTGCTAGGCTAAATCCATACCTTGAAATATATTTAATACAGTCTTAAAATTTGTAGATAAATTCATTTGACTTTACACAACCCCAAAATCAGAACATACCTATGACAAAATAGTGTGAATAAACACATTGAGAAATATCAATCTGAGACTCATTTTCCTGAAACACATCACATATAGGTTTGTAATGATGACCGGCCCTGAGCACAATGTTCAGCACAAGACCCATCCCTCATAGATTTAGACAAGAAGAGAAAAAATACTTGAGTGGATTGTAACTCTGGTTTGACAACCACTTCATCACAATCCCACAGAGGCAGCGTATAATTGGAAAGACATTTATGCAGATAAAAACTGCTGAAATTGATTATGCCCCATCCATGCTCTAAAATCTCATTAAATGGATGTGGGTGTTTTTTTTATTTTTTTCCCCAGGTGGTTGTAATGAAATGTATTAATATCATATCGGCCTGAATGAATTTATTTAAAAAAAAATGATATGTTGGTGATTGTTGGTGGAGTGGCACAATTGTTTCAATTGGCTTGTATGTAAAATGTTCAATGTAGCAAAGTCAATGATATGGGCATTTTCACTCCTTGTGTGTCACTATTTCAGAACAACCACTAGTTGCATCCAAATAATAATCTAATGCAGAGACTATGTCTCAAATTTCTGTACTCAAATGATTGAAATATTGGGATATGTGTCTAAGTCAAGAGCACGGACACCACACTAATGTACACTGAAAGCTGTTAATTCTACATCTTATATGTATTTAAGAAATCCAGAGCAATATTTTACTTATACTTATACCGTTAGCTGCAATTAGTTATTATAACTAAATCATGAGTGAATAAAGCAGACCAGAAAACCTACAATAAAGATTTAAGTTAGAATAAGCGACTGGGTTGCCTCTTATCGAGAACTAAAGTAAATACTCGGAGAGCGTAGATATTCACATAATTTATCTATATCTGTTCTAGTATAATTATTGTAGAGGTATAAACTAAATATTTCTGAAAAGGACAATTAATCAGATGTGTCTGAGAATAATGTCAAATGTGATATATAGTTACCACTAGGTGTTACAACTAGGGTGACACAAAAGGTAACGAAGAAATGAAGTTTAAGGATGTATAAAAATGTATTCCTGGTACAGATATATAATGTGATGGTATAACCATGGTCTAATTAAGCAAGTAACTAATGAGCATGGGGTCAGATAGCCTCTAATATAATACAGGAGGCTTACGGTCAGGCGAGCCTCCCACCGTCGTTGGCCCCACCAATGGGGGTAAGGGATTGCTCATTGTAGAGGTAGCCTCCATGCAGGTAAGAGCTACGGTGATGGTATAGGCATATGGCCATTGATAATTAAAATTTTAGGTACATTGATATATTATGACACAATGAGGTCTAACAATATAATGTCATTTCCTGAATAAAAAAAACATTTTCAATCAATTAGGATGAAATTATTAATAACCTCCATTTCGGACCTGCTGGTGTACTCATAATATGGCTGGTTGTAGAGAAATGATATGTGGGTAGAGGGACACAATTGTTTTAATTGGCTTATGTGTAAAATATCCAATACAGGGACATCGAAGTTCGAAGTCTTTTTACATGCTTGATCGTTTATAAGTGAGCGAGTTGGAGGTGTTGTCTGTATTTCATAATTGAATGCGAGAGCAATTACAACTTTTGGTGGTTCCACGTGACCTAAATGGTGCAATTTGGTTGGTTTAAAAAGGTTGTCCACCGGGAATGCTACAAAGCTACTAGATTGCTCTCTCCAAAGCCAAAATTTACGTACAAAGTCAGTGTACCAAGTTCTAAAATATTATAAATGTATGTCAGGGCAAGACCTGAATACTTGGGTAGGCTAAATATTGATGGGCTCCATGAAAGCTATGAAATGGAATGGGACACTTATAATAACAAGATAACAACTTAAATCAAATCATCGCTCACAGGCGGCCTTTTTTCCTTCGAACGATTTAAATACAACTTCTTGTACGAACATGCGACCGTAGCTTGATGGTAAATGCAGTCGGTAAGATCGAAAATGCATCTTTATTAGATAATAATCCATTAAACATGGCCATAATATGCAATGCAGACCTATGTAGTAAGCCAACAACAAAGTATTTACGTCTCCAGACATTGATATAGAAGAATGAGATTGCAAGATATCATTACTTGCATCAATCATCCTGCAGGCCCAGTAGAGAGAGGGGAGGAGAAGCAATGCTATCACCCATGTTATTAAGGCTTAAATGCTCCCAGCATTAGGGGACATCAGTCTCTAGTTGGGGTGATGGATTGGTCCACAATACCTGTAGGCTTGTTCTATATTTTGCACTGCGGTAGAAAGTTCGTTGAACCTTCATTAAAGATGTATTTCCAGCAATTATGACAAATTCAAATTGTGACAAAAAACTAAGCGACTGAAACCAATGAATTAGTTAACAGATGTATTATATATATGCTTTCAATCATGAAAATAGAAAGAAATCGAGTCATACATTTGAATTTCAGCGGTAATCTAAGTAAAAACAGATTGGTTGCCTTGATAACGCCACATAACTCACTAGAGTAATACACATTATACATAACTCACTCTAGATTATATTGCTTTCAGAGCAATGCGTGTATGATACATTTGTGTACGTTTGCCATCATATTCACACACAGATAATATGAACATATATATGAAGTGTTATGAAACAGAATGGCATTTGTTATTACAACTACTCGTTGTGTAGGTAGATTTGAGCTGAAGCCAGTTAACCAGGGTACCAAGCTGGCGAGTATTGACTGTAGCCTAGGGGCATTACTGCATAAAGATAACCTACACTCAGATGTGTATTGCGACACCCCATCTATCCTTTCCAGTTGGGAAAATAGATAAATTGCAATCTAATGTCTAATTTGATATAAATGAAATATCTATTTTCAAAACGGCCAATACTTCCTTCGTTTTACTGCCGGTATAGTGTGTTGCAAAGCAGTAACCTTTTCAGTCTTGTTCTTTGTCCGTTTATATCAAACGTTATTGACCAAACACTGATCATATCAAAGGATGCATTGCCAGACAGTTTGAGGATTTCCAACCAACCATCTTGACAGATACTTAGAAGAATTCTTCTAGCTGCTAGGTAGATTTACAATTCATTATATTTATGCATCTTTAATAGTTTAATCAACTACATTTCACTTCATCTAATTAATGCATAATCGTTTAGGGCTCACACAAATGTTTCATTTGAAGCAAGGGAAGGGCTAATATATAGATGTTCTATGAATATCATAGGTTTGAACATGCGTTATGTGAAGAATAGGTGCATAGTAAGGAATGTGGCTATAGGGGAAACAGGGTATCTAGCGGGTAGCGTTGTAGGTAGGCTGAACTATCTCTGTCAGATCTTTAGAAAATGCACAATCGGCAGATCTACACATTAAGTAAATTCTGCTAAATTAGACTGATGAAATGGTCAATACTAGATCTATATATCTTGGCATATTTTATATTGTCTTGATTCAAACAATCTGTTTGGTTATGTTGAACTGATTTTCTCAACCGAATGTTTATCTTAAATTGGGGTTGTTTGAGAGGACGGAGAAGACGAATTGAGAGGATGGAGAAGACGAATTGTACATTTTCTGGCGATTTCACACATCTGCCCAAGGAGTTGCCAAACCCAGAAGAATTTGGTTCGGGAGATGTAAGAGTATACTCTATGGTTTGTTACATATGAGGTGATATTTGGGTGGAATCGTCAAGAAATGTAGAATTCGCCTTCACCAATCATCTCAAATAACCCAAATGTAAGTCAGAAATGAACACAATACCAAATCTACTCAGAATGGACTAAATGTGTAGAGATGGATGAGGAAGAGGAGGAGGAGGAAGAAGAGAGGGGGAAGAAGAGGTCATGGAAGAAGAGGAGCAGGCGCAGGAGGGGGAAGAAGAGGAGGGGAGGAAGAAGAAGAGTAGGAGGAAGAAGGGGAGGGGGAGAAGAGAAGGAGGAAGAAGGAGAGGGGAAGATGAGGATGAGGAAGAAAAGGAGGTGAAGGAAGAGGAGGAGGAGCAGCAGGAGGGGGAAGAAGAGCAGGAAGAAGAAGAGCACGGGTAAGAAGAGTGGGAGTTAACGTGGAGAGAAATGAGAAGTGGAAGGCAACGAGGAGATTGAAGAAGTAGAGGGTGGAGGGAAACGAGGAAGATGAAGAAAAGGAAGAGGAGGAATATAACGAGGACGAAGAAGAAGATGAGGAGGAAGGAAGAGTTGAAAAGCAACAGGGAGAAGAAGAGGAGCAGAATGATAAATACGTGTGGAACGAAGAAAAACGAAGGGAAGAACAACTACCAGTGGGAGAAGGTTACCTGAACAGAGGGAGGGGTTGGGTTGATGGAATAGACAGCGTGACGGATGAGTAAGGAGGGTGAGGAGAAGCAGGAGGAGGAGAAGGAAGCACTATAGGGTATAGCAGGGTAGGGGTGTAACTAGAGGAGAGTGGAATGGGGTTCTGGAGGAACCCTTATGCTGGTACGTAATGTTACAGGCATGGGGTGACCTCGAGTATTACTTAAACTGACCTAGATAAGAGCAAACCCAGGAGGAGAAGGATAAGGGTAGATTACCTAAGCGCGGCTTGCTGATAACCTCTATAGGTATGTATATAGGTAGGCAAAATATGTAGGTGAGGGCCTCGGAAATGTACAATCGGGAGCTCTGTATATTTAGTGAATTCTGATGAAATAAGCGGAATGTTTAAATAAGACTAGGTATATTTATTTGGTACAAATTGCGAGACAGAGTCAGCAGTTCAAATATCAACGTATTACAGTCACTATGAGTCTTCCTTTAAATATGTAACATCTTTTGTGCTTGAGAGATAGTGATCGCACAGGTATGTGAAGTGATACATGTCAAACACAATGAACAAATAATCATTTTAATAATATTCATCAGTGTTTTTCTTTGATTCAGGGTTTCACACTACACAGCCTTAAGGGCCTAGTCCACCAAGCCGATTCTCATGCGATTCTCACAAAACTAATGCAAAAGTGTTCTCTGCGGCGAGAAATCACATGAGAATCGGCTTATTATTACGGCGAAGTATATACATGATACACATGTTACTCAGGGAAATCCTGTTTAGTGTCAGGAAGTATGGATGAATTGTGTGCATTCAGAACATCAGATTGGTTATGTTCATTTGGTTTTTTTATAATTTCACGGCCGTCTTCAATTTGGGTTATTTGCAGATTCGGGAAGGCAGTTGTAAATTTTCTGACAATCTGACTCATATTCGATAGGTGGGCGGGGTGGATCAAAAGATACGTTTTGTTATGTTCAACTGTAATATCTTTGTCTTAACTGAGTGTTATTTGAGAGCTTTTGAGACGGCGAATTGGACATGATTTCC
Organism: Sthenelais limicola; assembly: GCA_942159475.1. Classification (NCBI taxonomy): domain Eukaryota; kingdom Metazoa; phylum Annelida; class Polychaeta; order Phyllodocida; family Sigalionidae; genus Sthenelais; species Sthenelais limicola. The sequence goes on from OW804096.1 coordinate 56,481,776, forward strand.
TGGTGAACTTTCCTTTTGATTTTAACACTATAGAATCGTAGAGAAATTCTCCCGCTCTCCCACCCCATCCCACCACGATTTTGAATTTTGAAAGGCGAATTGCACATTTTCTTATGAACTTACACTTAGTATTCACCCTCATCTGCAACGTAAAGAAATTCTGGATGAAACAGCACTCTCCCACCCTCCCCTCCCCCACCCCCATTTCCCCTGTCATCGCCAGAAAGTAAGGGTCAGTTCGTCAGAAAATGTACAATCGGCAGCTCTGCACATTTAATAAATTAGGCTAAATTAGGCTGAAATAAGATAAATACTAGGTATATCAGGTTATATTGGGTATTGCGTTGATTCAAATAATCTGTTCGCTTAGGGTTAGATTTATTTTGAACCTCATTACTATTTGAGCAATTTGGGAAAATTAGTGAAGGTGAATTGTACACTTTCTGACGACTTGACCCGCATAGCAAAAGAAGACCACAGACGGGAAAGGCAAGACAGACTGACAGTGTAAAAATACCAGGAAATTGATTTATAAAAAGTAAGACTGTTATTGTCATGGGAAGAAAGGAGAAGATCACAGAGTGACGGGCATGATATACATTTTTATTGCCTTTCTAGCCTCCCGTATGACTTATAGATGTCCACCGTATAAAGTGGTAAAATGGGATGCGTTACAGGAAAATGAGTCACAAGCCACAACAAATTCATTTTGCGATATCATCATATTTGAAAAGATGGGGATGCCAATAATGGTAAACATGAAGGACATCTAGGAAGTGTTTCTATATTTTATGATTGATATATTTATGCTTGAAAAGAAGTTTGCAAAATTTCTCCGTGGACAGTAACGAGTAAAGTAGCTATATTCCCTCTAATGGATGAGCTTATGAATGCATGAATATATTTAGTAAACTGTCTTCTAATTTGATAAATGCATTCATAACACCTGAGGGGTTAGACACTGTAGATATAAGAACATTTCAACAAGGAGATCTTGTGAATAAATCCTTTTGTAAAATATCAATTTTGCGACTTGTGACTCATTTTCCTATAACGCATCACAAATAGAGTTATTTGGAGATACTATTCGTCTTCTACTCTGTTCTACTTTGTGAGAAACATGTATGGAAAGCCATTTCCTTACTTTACAAGTAATACAACTTCAGATTGATATGTTGGATTGGTGTAGAGGTTTGTTTACTCCTGTCTGGCAAAACGCCTATGAATATTTGCATCACCTTATGTAAACTTTGCATCACCTTATGTAACAGGAGTATGGAGACTGTTCTTATTTTTTGATTGACTGACTTATGTATATATATGTTTAAAAACAAGCTTAATTTACCCATCTTTCTATGTTCGATAGAGTCACAAAGTTATTATATTACTATCCAAAATATCTGTAACTTAACTCTCAGTTTGCTGTATTATGTAAAAAAAAATTCTAATAATTCAGGCTCCCCTGAGAATATTTGTGCTTCTTGTATGAAAATGTCGAAGTTCCTGAATAAAATATTTTTAAATCTAAAAAAAATCTATTTATCATGCATTTGATGTCAACTACGCACTAGTACCTAGAGTGAAGTCATGTGTTACAGAAAAATGTGTCACGATTCACAAAACTGATATTTTTTAAAGCTATATTTTGTCACTCTCTTAGTGTTTTATTCACAAGGTACCATATTCCTTCAGAATATCTTTGCAGTCCTTCAGATCAGATAAGAATGGTATGTCAGTTATGATACGCAGACTCCGCTAATTGGTTTCCTAGGACGACTAGGCGTTCTAATGGGATTCTAATGACATTTTGCGCTCTTAATGGAATTATAATGGCAATTTGCGCTTTGAGAGGCTTTCCCTCCGTTTGAAGGGACTCTTCTCAGACTGTATGATCCTCCCCTTGGCACCTACCCACGGGATCAACCAACCCTGTTATCCTTTAACATAGCAGGAAAGACGAGTTGACAGGCAATTCCTCTGTACTGGATACTTCCCGTGGGAGAAAACACATACCAAACATCATCTGCTCCACACTTATGTACTTGAAAAAATCAGAGCATAAATTGCCTTCTTCTCCCACTCCCATGAATGGGCTGACAGATTGTTTTATCTTTTTGTCCAGCAAATGGACTTGAGGTAGATCTGTCAGTTAAGGGCCTTGTCCACTAAGCCGATTTTGATGTGTTACAGGACAATGAGTCACAAGTAGCAAAAATTGGATATTGAGATGTCATCCCATAAGAACAGATGGGATCAAGCCGGTTCCAATGATAGTAAACAGTAGGATATCTAATAAATATTTCTATAATATTTTAAGTTTGATCTTGAATCTTGATGATTATGGGAGTTGCATGTGAGTGTAAAACCTATAGAAAATACGATATGTTCAGCATGGAATAATTGTATTTCATAAAATACTATACTCGCATGTCTGCGCATGTCTATTTTCATAAAAACAAATTGCACGGATATTTGCACCAATATCATTGCTTTTGTAGCAAATGGTCTTTACAAACAGTGTTAACAATTAACACAAGAAAGCCTCTACATTTTTCTTTTTTCTTCTTCAAACTTTTCTCCTTTATCTCTCTCCTTTCTCCCATATCCTCCTTGCTAAACTTCCTCCAAAACTTTCTCTCTTCTCTTCCTCTCTCTGATCCTTTCCTACACATCCGCACCCTCAATCTATTATCTTCCCTCTCTCTACCCGATCCCTCCCTTTCTTCTGCTCTCCAATCTCATCACCCTGACCCCATCCCCATTATCTTTGCTCCCCGATCCCCCGCCAACTCTGGGCCATTCCAGATCTACCCTACCTTGTGCGCAGTCAGGCAGGACTTTCCGCCTTAGGCCAACAAAATATTGGTGTTTCTGCCTCATAACAATGTAACATATAGTTATTAGTTTTTTACTAATTACTCATGTTCATTAATTAATTTCTATAATATTCTTGATCGAAAAATAACTTTTTAGGATCAGGGAAAGTAGAAACACATCTATTCTCTTTAGCCTTACCACCGCTGCATATCCTCTAACCAGCAAGCATACCTTCACACATGACCCGCACCCACCATGTAATAAGCTTTCCTCCTCCACCCCCCACCCATCTCTCTGTTGGTGGTGCCACTGCCGTTAGCCATGAATGAAAAATGGTTAAAAATACGCACCCATAACAGGAACGTCGCCTGAAATTCTTAATACAACTCGCTTTCAACCCTCGTCTCCGTTTGTTAGCCTCGGTTTACAGGCATTCAAAGAGTCAGGTTGTCAGAAACTGTACAAAAAGTTCCCCTTCACCAATCCTTTCTAATAACACAAATATAACACAAAATGATGTTCGAAATGCAGTTTAATATAACCAAATTCTTTACCTGAGTCAATCCAACACCAAATATACTCAAATATACCTTCCGCGTGTTCCTTCTTAGCCCAGTTTAATTGCAGAATTGACTAAATGTCGATAGCATATATTACAAATGTTGACATTTATACATTTCCCGACGCCCTGACCTCGTCATTCGTCAGAATTCGTCGAATTCGTCAGAAAATGTACAATCGCCAGCTCCCCAATGTTTAGCGAATTCTGCTAAATTAAGCTGTAAAATTATAGATAGTACACATGTGTATCCCAATATATTTCATATTACCTTGATTAAGTTAATACTTTTAAGTTGAACTGAACTATGAACCTCATTCCTTTCTTCAATTTGGGTAAATTGAGAGACATGGTGAAAGTGAAAAGCCCGGCAAATGACACATGATAAAATGATAAACACTAGGTATATCTGAGTGTATCAGATATTGCGTTGATTCAGTGCATCCGTTGCGTTATGTTGAACTGTATTTCGAACCTAATTCCTGTGTTAAATTTGGGTTATTTGAGAGCATTTATGAAAGTGAATTGTACACTTTCTGACGACTTTAACCTCTAAGTGCTAGTCGCTTATGATCGCCGGGAGGGCGGATTAGAGTGGGCAGGTATATCTGGGTTAAACACATGTGTTATAGACATGTTGATGGATTACCAGGTGCCTGACTGAAAGACGCAGGTTGCAGCTAACATTTAAAAGGTCTATCCCGGTAATCTAGGCTAAGGATGGGCTAGGGGATGAATAGCTGGTTATTACTATCTAAGCTCGAAGGTAGGTCTGTGGTGAGAATGCATTGAACGACCTTTCGATGTAGCATTTACTTCCCAAGGGAACATCTAATTCACCGATTAATCGATTTCCAGCTGTAAGATTTGATATTTGATTCGATCCAATATAGACATTATGCAGATCCAGGATTTGATATGAAGGTTCTGGTGTAATGTATACATGAGTGAATGAACCTGGTAATGTAGAATTCACCTTCACCAATTCTGTCAAACACCTATATTTACAGATATTAATTGGAGAGAAACATTGGTAGTTGTGCTTATGTTTAGTCAAGGATCAGAAAGTGTGTCCATATTGGATGTGTCACAGATAAATGAGTCACAAGTCGCAAACATTGTTTTTGAGATATCATCATATTCAAAAAGATGGGATCAAGCTGATTCCAATGATGGTAAACATTAGGATGTCTAATAAGTACTTCCATATTATGTTATGCATGAAAAGAAGACATTCCTTTTCTAGTTCTTGTTTTACTTCTTCCAGGTCTTCAGATTTGAGCAGAAACTAACAAAACATATATTCTGGTAATTATTACTATCGATTTATGAAATGGATGAGATGGGAGATAATGTCCTCCCATTGAAAACTGTTTTGTTACATTTCAGGCCATCGTACATAAATTTGTAGCCCATTTTAGAATATAAACGCATATCGACAAAGCCAATGTTTTCATGCCTTACCTTGCTATCACATAAACTTATACAATAACAAAATATCGACTTTATATCCAAAATTAACCTGACTCAGTAACGCAATATTCATCGCAAATGAACAATATCATAGAATCTTATCTTATCGCATTACAACTTTCACTTTCGTATAACATATGAATACTTAATTGGAGTAAGATCCATTGTAACATCCCCTACAGCTGAAGATAGGGAGCAAATCTCCCGAAACGTTGGGAAAAATAAAGTGATAATTTAACAATTCAACACATCGTCTCCCTAAAATTCAAACATTCAACTGGTTTTCTATTCCACCAGTTAGTAGTGAAAACCCCCCATTCTTACTTGGAGTAAGTATACTTGCAATAGACTAGACCCCCCTACCCCCCCCCCCCCCCTTATACTGAAACCCTATTCCCTGCAGCAGTCCCTGCATGCCCACACACATGGTCACACCGCGTGAGTAACTCAATTCCCACCTTTAAATGTTGACTGAGGGTTTCATATTGCTCGCCCACAAACACAGGCACACTTGTGTATGTACCTTAGAAAGGCCATCACAATATCCACCCACTGAGGCTGGCCCGTGTTTGACAACATCAACTACTGAACGAGTAATTACATAAGGGTCAGAACCTGTCAGAAAACGTGCAATTCGTCTTCAGAAATGTTCTCAAATAACCCAAATTTAACTCAGAAATTAGGTTCTAATTTAGTTCAACTTAAACAAACCGATTTTCTTAATCGACGCGATACCAAATGTACCTGAATATATAACAAGAATGTATTACTTTCCTGTCCTATTTAGCAGAGTTTATTAAATCTTATACCTTTGGTGTACAATCTAACTAATTAACTTTCACATTATAATTTTACCTTTTCAGCGTGGGACAATATTGTTTTTTCCAATTGCTCTAAGAGTTAAGAAATCGCCTTCAAATTTAGATATTTGTGGGAAACACAAATAAATTACCAACAAAACACAGAAGAACCATGGATAAATAATTGAATTCGCTATAATTTGCTTCTAAATAAAGAAAAAAACATAATAATAATAATAAATAAATAATATAAATAACCACAAAACGTATCCTAATGTATTAGGTGGATAACTATCGTATATCTGGTATGTAGAGTTGCCTATGGAAAATATACACGTTGACGTTACGTTACGTTGATGAGGTGAAAACAAATATATTAGCAAGGGCACATTGCTAAATGTTTTCACAAGTCTCTCTAACTTTTTGCCAGCTTTTTTTCTCCCGACAACGAATACAAAATGGCGACAATGCGACACAAACACATGGTAAACCTGTGATGGAGATGTGCGTTGACAGGGGTAGACCATTCAGTGGTTATACTGAGGGGTATATGCATGGCATTTTGCTTTATAATTTAATTATATTTAATTATAATTATATTGATTTAATTAATGGATGTTTAAGTTAACATCCAACAGTCGATCTTTTGGACTTAAATACAAGCCGACTATTTGACAGTACTTACTGTATTTATCAAATTTTAATGGAAAAATTCGAAATGCAGTCCTACAGAAACTCCTCCGCAAATTAAGGTTGCAATCTCAGCTATTACGATACAAACGCATCTTACCAAATGTATTCATATAGTGACTTATAAAAACGACCGAATTTATCAACATCATGCTGCCGTAATATTATGTTTATAAATACAGGTAATTTGAATCGAATCAGGAGAAAGGACAGGGCCACGGGTGAGCGATGATAAGTGAAGCCACCGCAGGAAAGGAAAAGAAAGTTAGATAGGTATAATCTTTAGTTTTTCAACGATTCTGACAGCTGGTGAAATGGAATCCATTTGAACAACTGAAGAATTTTTTAAATACTTAAGGGCCTAGTCCACTAAACCGATTGTCATGCTATTCTGCGCCGTTTTCCACTAAATTCCATGAGAACCACATGAGAATCGGTTTAGCTGACAAGGACCTTCTTACATACGGAAAAATGCGTTATAATCTGTGCTATCCATGCAAAGATGCTCTTTCTTTTATTTCACTATGTTATTTATCGACTTGTGGTAAACTGTTTATTTTATTGTCTTCATATGTTAACATTATACTACCGTAGGAAAAGGATGTCCAGAAGAACTGAATTGGCAGATGTGACCGCCTTTTTCAACCGAAGATTGTAAGTTATTATGTATTTAATATGGAAATAAAGATTAAGAATAAAGAAATAAGTAAATAAATATAATAGTGACTGATTTTTCTATATCGGAGAATACATAAATATGTATATCATAGTTTATTATAGCAAAACCAGTCCTAAATACCACGTTCAAATGTATATCGCTAGCAAATCCCCAAAATAAAATATGCAAAATGTATCATCATTTTAAACTTCTGAAGCGCTGGTATTAAAATATTAAGTCTCCTTCCAACTCCATCTAAACTCCTAAATCTCACCATTAAACGTACTTACTCGCTGCTAGGCTCACTCACAAATATCTACACATATCTAGGCCACTGCCTCGTGATTAATGCGCTTTCCTGCCACCAGGTGAAAGCTGATCAGAGCGCCTCCTAGTGAGTATTTACGCACCTAACAACCACCGACCTGCCCCAGCTCCGCAGCAACCCGCCATCCCACCTTCCGACATGTTTTTGTGATTTTCTACTCGATTTTTCTTCTCATTTCTTATTTTATCTTCTCAGAGGTATTTCTATGAGCTGAAGTTTTTGTACACTGTCAGAGATGTATAGCGCAAACCAGTAAAGTATACACCACCGTGGGTTACTATGCAGTAGCTTGCAGTCAGTCAATCTTGGCAGTATGCATTATTATGAAAGTAAAATCCACAGAATGTAGGAAAAGTTGGAGAACTGTTTACTATTAATGAGATGAAACAGAACGTTTTACATATCTATAGGTTAAACCTAGTTGTTATCTGAAGCTATTTAAAATGCAAATATAACTTTGATAAAGGTCAAAGTCAAAGAGTAGGACATATTGAGGTAGTTTGAATTGTGGAAGTATAGACCCTGTCTTCAACCCACTCCTATTCCACCAATGCTGTGTTACACATGTATACCCATAACCCAACTATGATATAAGCATCTTATTATACCTTTGGTGGAGTTTGTATGATACTCCCATAGGCTTAAGCACTGAGCCTCGTATTGAAATATGCAGGCAATACAGAGTCTGTATTGCCCGCATATTTCCTGTATTGCCCACATATAGAAAAAAAAGTCCCATTGTTTGGTTTTATTTTTTTCATTTGAACTAATATTTCCGCCGAAAGAAATAACAAAATACATTTTATATGGATAAAACCTTAAGGGGATCGAAAGAAATACAAGCCTGGGCTTATAAATGGGCCACTATGGTATTAGGGGTTTGCCATCAAATCGTATTAATGGAGAAGTGAACCTACCTTCCCACCCCCAACCCTAACCTTCATTTTCGCTTTTTATGATTATGCATATCTGTTCAAATGTAATTGCATGAGACAATATTATTTAAATTTGACAGGCAAAACCAGCAAAACAGACATGAATTTTTTTTTTCATATTCACAAAACCCCCATGGCAATCTAGAACAAACATCCCTTCTCTAAGGGACATGCGCAGAAACATGCGCAAAGGACACATTTCCTATTAGCCCTTACTTGCACTGACACACAGACCCCCACCCGATCAATAAAATAAATATTCTGTTCGCCCTATCAAAGGCGAAAAGAGGCGCTCATCTCCTCTTAATGTCAACAAGGCAGCTCGAGCTTTATAGAAATAAATGTTATCTTGTTAAAAAATAAAAGAAGAAAGGTTTATATTAGTGCCTTGTTTCTATCTGTAGTGAATAGGGGATTTGTATGCGACATTGTGGATGTACGGTGCCTGCCATACCGTTCTTATATTATACGTACAGACAGACACATTTTGTATTAACTTTGAACCAAGTTCGGAAATTCAAATTATAAATTATTCTGGTGCATATGGGTGAAGTGAAAATTTATTCTCCTTCAGCAATCCTCTTAAATAACCCAAATGTAATACAAAAGTGAGGTACAAAATTCAGTTCAGGATGACCCAACCGATTAAAAAAGGTAAAAGTATATTACCCACAGCAAAATTAATATGAGAGAATTTAAGTTTATGTTTTAAAAGCAATTATAATGTAATATTAGTGCATCGATAGTAAACTAATTTCATCTCGACCGTAAATATGTTGTAAAATTAAAGATTGACTACAAATGAATATGACATTGTATTAAAATTGATGTATTGGAGAAATTTAAAATTCACATTTTATTTTATGCAATGAATGTCTTGGACGAACTGCAAATATGCAGAAAGTGCAGCATATTTCCTATTATCATAAGAATTGTCAATGTCGAAAGGAAATAATGATATATATTTTTTTCTCGTTGAAAGCTCTTACTCTGCTCCTTCACAGGTATGTATATGACGGTGTAATATCAGTAAGGTTAGAAGCTTTCTGCCGTGTAGAATTCTGCACTTGTAGCTCTCATTCCTACCTCACTCCAACTGCTGACCCCAGAGTCTCAGTCTATATTTAGAAAACAAATTACAAAATGAAAATTGAGAGTGTGGAAGAAGAATTGTCACTGACAAAAACTCTCTAAAGTTTGAAATTCTTGCACATATGAAGTCTTGGGTGAAGGGAAGTTTAACGCTAGGACTCGTTCTACTTTCTTTTCCTCAATTTGTTCTCTTTTTAAGGGGGAACCTCTGAGGTGTAAAATAAAACACCGATTCTCAAAGAGATTCTTCACCAAAGAGGCTTCTCCATGATTCATATTATGTTTGAAGCCCAGAAATACTTCCCTTTACTAAGGATTTTGATTGATGTTATCCAAGTTTATTTGCATTGCTTTTTGCCATAGAACTCAAAGTGTGACACTCGCTGTGATGTTTCCAAAATACAAATATTGTGGATCCACTGTTGAGGCTACATCTACCAAGGGAATAAATGGGATGTGTTTCAGGAAAATGAGTCACAAGTTGAACATTTAAAGATTGTTTCATTACTTATTCGAATCATCCGAATGGCTTTTCCACCAAATCTAACATAACAGGTGAATATTGATAAATCCAGTCCTATAAGTCATGAAATGAATAAATTTGGTAAGATATTTGTTATTGCAATAGCTGAGAATGTGGCTTTAAGAAATAAATGTCATGATACGAAAGGTCATTCACAAAAGATACAATCTGATATACATAGGGCCTATACATAACTCACAGTGCTATACTAAAAGTGCAAAATACCCTTATTATCGCCCAAGATGACTTGCACTTTCTATGCACCACCCTTTCAACGCTAAAGATAAGCTAGGATTTATGTGGGTTTCTTTCCTCTGGTATGATCATAATCTCCAGCCAGATTTGATCGAATTACCCGAAGAAATATCAGAATTCTAGTGCACGGTGGCCTAGTTTAGTTTTTGTGTTTGTGAGAAGAAAAATGACACAGAAGCAACACGCCTCGAGGGTGCAGGTGGAATAACAAAGATGGCGGGTCGCTGTGAGGACTGCTGCCCTATTGCCTCGAATAAATCATGTGGATTGTATAGGGGAGTTGTATAGACACCAGTTCTATTCTTGATTCATATATTGAATGGAGATAATATATGGGCAGTGCAGGTCATAGAAAACATTGGTATTTGATGGATCGGCACGCAATATGACTGTCTATAAGAACTGCTTTCCCATAATAGAAGCAGAATATTGATGAATTCAGTACAGTAAGTCATTATCATATTATTCTTTTCTCTTAATAGCTGATATTGCAGCTTTAAATATAATTTTCCCCTAATGCATCACAATGTGGTTGTGAGCCAAGCCTTGACTAAACACACTAAGTGAACTTTGCCTTAAAGCTGCATTCACAGCTAGTATGACAAGGCAACTCTTATGTACACATACTATAACAACTTATAGGACTGCAGATATCAATATTCTGATGCCGTTACAGGCCTATATGTTTATACAAGAGTTACCCATATAATGCCTTATAGGACTGAATGTATTAATGTTCTGCTGCTGTTATATGTTTATACATACATTTAAAGTCGAATTAGACTAGCAAAACGGCCGCCGGTGAGCGATAGCCTACTAACAGAAGCAAAGGATTTGGGCAGATCCTCCAAATCTAAATGAGGACCTTTTAGGAACCCTGTAGCAACAAGAATTTTACAAAATCCTCCAAAATTATGGTCAAATGACTTTTAGATAGGTTGGAAAAGAATGGACTAAAAAGTAGAAAATCTTTATAGTTTTTGTCGACTTAACTGACAATGTAGCTTTAATAGAGAGTATACGGTAGGTTGCTCCCCACCTGACACTGCACTATCTCAGCTACATTTACAGCAGTGGTACAGTATGTGGGGCATCAGCCTTTATGTAATAGACGCCCAGCGGCAGAGGGGTCAGCTTCTCATATGTTACCCAATTCCAAGCACATTTTAGAATTTTAGGTTGGGAATTTAGGGTACAATGTACCATAATATTGCTTAGGAAACACCATTATCTCTCGGTCAGGTCTAACTAAGCACATTTTAAGATTCAGGTTTGGAATTATAGAGTAGAACCATAGTATTGCTTGGGAAATACCATTTCCCTGTAACACATTACACGTTACAAACATTTCCTCTGGAAATACACTTGACCACTGGGTCCAAGTGGTGGAGTCACCTGAACCTGAAGGTTTATGTCTGAACCTCCTATTCCTCCTGAGGTTTCCTCTTAGATTGTGTGGCTATCATGTATCACCATATTTAACAGAGGTGTGAAGCTCTGTCTTCCCTGGTTAGTCTCCAAGCATCGCCATCTCCTGGGTCCTGTTGCATAACACATTCCTACTTAAAATGTTCCTTGCTGAGCTGTTGGTCTTTCTTAATACAATGGTATTTCTGGTTGACTAAAGGAAATAGACCCCCTGCTCCTTCCATTCCCCAGCTCTGACAATAGGCAAGTTGCATGTGCCACTGTCCATGTCTGTTACAGTACATCCCGGGATGGATTCTGATGGAATCTGATATACAAATATTTGGCAACATTTTTATCGAAACTTGCAAGAATGTTTTCACCAATATCATGAAATATCTATGAAAACCAAATGCATGATGGGAAAGATGGGGACTTGTGTGATGGAAACATGTATAACAGATTGATATTTACATTAGAGCATTGGTAAATAGTCCATGTTGAACATGGCATCTTTTCTATAGATTACTGTACTGGACCATTAGTCCCATAATTCCATGGGAATCAAGACTCAAAACGTCGGCTATGCATATCCCCTATTGATATAATACACATTCCCCCTACAGTAATGGCTTTGGGATCCCAGTCACTCAGGATATATCTCCTTAGTATATGTCCTACTCTCATCATAAAGTACTAAATTTACATATTATTATACACGCATTGTTCTGAAAACATCCAATCCAGAATGAGTTATGCATAGTGCATATTTCACTAGTGAGTTATATGGGGTTGTTATGCAACCAATCTGGGTTTTTTCTAAGGTTACCGCTGAAATCCAAATTTAAGACCTGATTTTGTTCTATTTTCATAATTGAAAACATATAAAATAAAACTGTTAACTAACTTGTTGGTTTCAGTTGCTTAGAATATTGCACTCGTTGCTACGCAACTCCTTCACACTCCTTCAGCCAACTCGTTAGTTGATAACATATTTGCAAAATTAGTAAGAAATATTATAATTGCCCTTCCTTGCACAAATGCTGATGACAAAAACAAAATGGCTGGTGTACAAATTTCAGCACATCGACCCATACTCTCGCTCCACATAAAGGAAAGGCAAATATCATAGAAGAAGATGTACAGTAATAGGCAGAGGATAGAGAGAAAGGGGAAGACAGTATCAAATTGCTACTGTAGGGTGTAAACAAGCAGCGAATAGAGGAAGAAAAGTAGGATATAACAAATATGGCACCGGACAATAGACCAGGAAGATGGATAAAGCCAGCGGAGATGACAAAAACAAAGAAGGCATTGTTTTAAATGTAATTAACAATCCCTGTCACTAAGCCATTCGTGGACAGCAGCCCAACACTTTCCCATTATACGCCTATGGATGGATACAATAAAATGCATCTGGAAATTGTGTTATTCTTTTGTAGATTCTTCAATAGGGGACTTGCTATATATAACAGTCAAAGAAAGGCTTTTGAACATGCAATAAATCAGTATTATTAAAGTATTATAGTATATCTTACTGGGAAATAACTACCATAATGGTTATTTGAACAAGTCATTTTCTTTCACTATGTCATTAAAAGTTTATTTGATGTCATCAACTTAATATCAACTATCATAGCATCTATGCATAATAAAGGCTTTTTTCATGCCATGTTCAGCATTGAATATTTATCAATGCCCTAATGTCAATAGACATGCGTTAAACATGTCGCCATAACACAAGTTCCCATTTTTCCCATCATGCATTTGATTTTGTAGAACATTTATAAAGCATGCTGGTTTAAACAGCTTTGCAATTTTCAATAAAAATGTTGCCAAATATTTGTTTGTCAGACCTCATCAAAATCCATCCCAGCATGCACTGTAACAGATATATGCAGTGGCTCATGCAACTCCCCTATTGAAAAGATCCCTGTTTTGTGGAAGAGATCTATATGTCCAGCTCAGAATAAACATGACAGGCATGAATGCATACCAATGTTGGACAAGACGGTAACTCACCGCCACTGGAGGAGGACCAATGGCTCATACTAACACATCCACCTACAAACCTATGGATGTATTTACAGCGGGGGTCCAAAGGCACTTGTCTAAATTGTTAATGTCATATTTCTATGTCGGCTAACTATAGAATTAAGAACTTAGACAAGCGACTTTGGATCTTCGCGAACATTTCATTTTACGATCTCCTGCATTTCATACATGATCACTCTTATTTTTTACTTTGCTCGTTAAACAACCTGAATAATAATATAAAAAAATATCCATAGGCATAGGCTCTGGGACTTGTTTCAGCGGGTCGGCTCTTTTTTTTTAGTGATATCTCATGGTATACTCATGATATTTGATCAGATTGTATGTACTTGATTCGTTCGCGTAAGCTTTCTGCCTTATGGCATCGTGCTTACGTGCTTCTACCTTGAGAACTTCCTGTACAAAAACTAATGATCAAATTTGTATGGCACCACCTTTTATGATACTACCTAAATACTAGTTTCAATACTGCCAATTCTCAGACTGAAGGGACCTAATAAACATTTGAGCATTCTTGGGTTGCACTGCACCCATGTCGTAAGAATGAGTCACCTATATTATTACTTCATTACCTATATATCTTACCTATCGCTCAGTTCAATTCAGTAGGATGTACACAGAGTGAACATCTCTCGATTCTACATTTTCCAACGCCCAGATCCATATATACAATGCATACACACACACTCTCTTGCTCCTTCTAAACAACCCTACCTCCTTATCAGAGAGGCAGAATCTCAGGAATAGGCATTGCATATCCCTTTGTTTTTAACATCGGTATGGTAGATGAAACTAGCACTAGCGGGAAAGGCATTGCATCGGTGCCATGGGCTCCCCCGCCTGTTAGATATGGGGAATAAAATCTAGCTTGTGGCACCAGTTTGGCCTTGTTTCCTTTTGTACTACATCGCGCAATGTGTATAAGGGATTTGCTTTGGAGTCCTTTCTACTCCAAGCATTCATTCATTATTCTGAATTACCTCAATAACTGGGGAAATATGTATGGACTCGCCTGTACTAGAGCTTCTTTATAATAATTAATATATGACAATAACTACCAAACTACATACAAGCCGGATTAAGCAATAATAGATCTGCTTTTACCGACTTCAATGAAAAAAGAGGGTTGCAAAATTTGTTGAAATGAAAATAAAATACGAAATGGAAATAATTTGAGGAAATCCAAATCAAACAACAACAATTTGGTATTTCCCCATAAGTACTACCTTTGCAGTTAACACTCAGTCTTTATAGGACAACTACGTAACCATATCCGTATATTTTTTGCTGTACCTCTTTCTTCCTTTTAATGTATCTTTGTTTATCAGAGATACATATATGTTTACGTTTACATATAGGTTAGACTTGCTGAACCTCCCTATTGTCTCGTATTGATAACCTATAGAACTGAACATGATTGAACACAACAAGGTTTAAGGAAAAAGAGAGGGACGAGTACAGAGGCTTCGATTTCTGCCACCAGAGCTCTTGTGTTTTGTATTGCGTAGCTAAAAGAACCAGTCTGATTAGCTTCTGAGGCGGTTTAGGGGCAAGGATGGGTCAGGGTTAAAGACAATGCACAATTGGCCTCCCCAAATAATAGTATACGTAATTATCATTTACTATATTTATTTGATTAAGCTAATTGATATGAATTTGAATAATTAGGCCTGTTCAATTTAAAATTGCCTTTTGTTCATTTCCCCTGTAGTCTAGGACCATACAAGAAAACATGGAATCTTTTTCAGAAGTAACATAGTAATAGTAGTAACAGAAGTAACGCATTAAAATAACATAGGCTTTGAATACTGTTAAGCTCGTCAATATCAAAAGCCACATTCACCGCAGGCAATGTCCAGTGACCTCCCTACTTTCTAGCATTTTGATTGGATCGAGGGGTCATATTTATGGGTCACTCATTCGATCATCTAGATCGTTGGAAAGCTTTGAGGCTATTTAAGTCCTTCTTTGAGGCTATGTTTCGAACAAATCTAGCTAAGAAATATGCAGGTAAGGCACTTCTGATAAGTATTTGGGTCAGATTTTCTGAAAATGCCCAATCTACAGTTCTACACGTCTATCAAATTCTGCTAAACTAGAGTGAAATATGCTGGGTGTATCTGAGTATATTCTGTATTGTTTTTATTCAATAAACCTGCCTGGATATGTTGGACTGTATTTTGAACCTTTTCTTCATACATTTTGGTTATTTCAGAGGATTGGTGAACGTTAATTGTAATAACGTTAATCATTTGGCGACTTGACCCATTTATCCCTCAGAATGGCTGTAAATCATCATTATCTAACATTTTTTATGTGCCTAGGGTGAAATAAAAACAGAACAACCTTCGATTATCAATGTCGTGGCTTTGACTGCAGTGCAGTGAATATCACTGCAGCCTCGAATCCTGGGTGTTAATTCGGTTCATAAATTGTGTTGTTCCAGGATTGAACAGCAATGTTGAGGTAACCCTGGATCTAATACACCCTCGGGGGTATTATCTCTGGTTATCCCTACTTTGAAACACATGTAAACATCATATATCTAACATGTAAACGGTTTGCAAAAACACTTCGAGAAATGTGTTGAGCAATGATCAGAAAAAGACGTTGAGGAAACTACATTTTTAAGATGAGTTTTCTGCACTAGAAAATTAAGTGACTCCTTCAGATGTTATACAGATTCCGTACGCACTTGGCATGTTTGTAGAATGCATGTGTGTAGAAAGAACTATTTGGTCTAGGAATGTATGTAAAATCAGTCATTCAATTACATGGTTATTACCGAACTAAATTGTTCCATCGACAGCATTATTTTTTCATATCTGATCATGCTTATTTCATTGCTGGAATGCATTTCCGAATGTGCATGCATGTCAGATCGTCCAACACTGCACAATTGCCAGCTCTACACATTTGGAAAATTCTGCTAAATTAGGCTGAACAATGCTAAATACTCTCGGTGTATTTGTGTATGTTTGGTATTGCTTTATTTAAAACGTCTGTTTGGTTATTTTGAACCATTTTGAACTGAATTTCTGCCTTAAATGTGTGTTATTTGAGAGGATTGGTAAAGGCCAAATGTACATTTTCTGATGATATGATTCATGTCTGGTGTGTATGCGGAGAAATGAATGGCCAAAAACTGCCACTGTTTTTCTCACAAATGGGAATTTCTAAACCGGTTTAGTAAAGCGATATACCAAGGTAGCATTTCTACTGAAGACCTAAGCCAACTAAAGACCAATTTTCAAACCATTTCGGAAAGATGTTCAAATTCTTTTATTTACAAGATCTCTTTGTTAAAATGGTTTCATCTTTGGGGTATCGTATCTAGTCCCTGAGGTCGTATGAATACATGTACAAAATTCCAAGACTACGCATTTCTGAGGTCATCCTATAAGGTACAATTAGCTACATTACTAGTAATCATCCACCCAAAAATAATACAAACATTTTTTTCAAAAGTAAAACTGTCAACACTATTATAAAGAAATACGTTTTATACGTCATAATGTTATCTATCATTAGTATCACATTGATCTCATTTTTTCAATTATGACGGGCAAATATGATGTGATCTCAGAATACCCTATTTTGAGACTTGCGATTCATTTTCCTGGAACACATCACATTTCACATCTAATTTCCGATCTAGCTTTTTATTGAAATTTCAAGTCCAGAGAAATGAGACAACTGCTAAGGAAAATTAACTAAACATTTCACCCTTATTCCACCTATAGTATCTGAGGTATCTGGACAGTTTGCTCAGCTCTTATTCTGGTAGTACCTCGAGACACAAAAAAGGGTACAATGTATGAGTAATTTGAGATGTGGAGGTGGGAGTGGAGGCACAGGTAGAGGTAAACCCAGATGTATTATTCATGCCCCTCTCTCTCCTCTCAAACAACTTATAAGGCCAAGCCATAGCCATGACAGGCCATGAGGAGCTTATCTATAGGTCCGCATCGCAAGATATTGAAGAATTCAGGGTCATTCTCTGAATGAGACTTCCAAAAATAAATTCCCAACTTTGCCAAGTTTAAGCCAGAATTTTACAATATGTCCAAAAAGGATAAACCTTCACTTGGGAAAAAGTATCCTTCATTTGGTTTCAATAAACAGACGGAAATTATACTTTTAGCCACTGAGCGACATTTGAACTAATTGTCGCTTAATTTGTAGAATTTACTTTACAATCTTATTTATAATTATTCATTTTTGTTTGCTCATTACATGCTATGATTTTGTGCCAGGATATGAACTGAAGTGTAACATCAATCAAATATATGAATAAGAATATGTATCACATTGATATTGCAAGTAAGGTCTTTGATACAGAACAAGTTTATACAAATAAAGGAAATGCTAAATCCACTAAAACTGAAAATATGTTTTTATATTGTGAAAAGACATTGTATCAACTCAAACTGAACGAGAAATAAAACGAAAGAGATTGGTACCAGTCCCATTTTCAAATCTCAGGGCTTTTAGCGATATTGTGAGGGGAGGACCTATAGGGAGGAGATATAGGCAACATAGCCTAGGGGTAGGTACATAAAACCATCGCTCACATGCTTAAATCAAGGCTTTTTATACATAATCCAGTTAATCTTAATTATAAATCGGGGAGTACATGCTTGGACCCAGCTATATGGTGGCTAAGTGTAGGGCCTTTATTGAAAGTCCTCACTCCATGGCAGGAGAGAGGAAATTCCTGAATTTCCTCCGCTTAGATTCAGTGTTGCTATAGAGTAATATGTACAGAGGATGTATAAATCCTGTGCCACAGGAAAATGAGATTAATGTTGCAAAGAAAAATGGATTTTGAGATACCACCATATTCCAAAAGATAGGATTAGGCTAATTTCAACGATTTTAATCTTTAGCATGTCTAATAATGTGTATGTTTGTTAAAATAGTTATGCATACCATTAATGAGATTATTGATTTGCATGTTCAGTGGAGCAATTGAAAAATGTCTCAGGGTGTCGAATGATAATGGGCATAGACTAATGGATTAAAATGTATAGCGAAAACGAGGAAAAGACTGATGAAAATGTGTGATGCGTCACATAAAAATGAGTAGTTTTCACAATAAAATGGATTTTGAGATACCATCATATGTGAAAGGATGAGATGAAGTGGATTCCAATGGTGTTAAACATTAGGACAGCCAATAAGTACCTCTATATTGTTCGGGAATAAAATAACGATATTTCTTGACGGTGAATCACTAGTAGGTACATAATATACTCCTTAGGATGAGCTCAGATATACATAGATATATACTCGTCTTGGAATTTAATTTAGTACATGTGTTTATACAACTAGAAGGCCTTATTCATGCTACTAACGGTGCTAAACACCCACAAAATATGGTAAGCTTCTGAGCAAGTGTTCTTGACGGAAAACATTTGAAAAATATCACTCTGTTTCTCAGACTAAAATTGCATGAATTCAACAACTTTAATCTTGAATAAGATAACACACTGTACGATTATTCAAATTGAGATCTAATCAGATGGGAACAGACACTAACAAGAGTGTCTAAACGCACCCCAGATTTTAAGCAAGGCCCTCAAACTCTTGACAATGCTTGAGCGAGCTCACTAAAACTATCGCCATCCTAAAAAGACTAGAACTCCAAATTCCAAACAATTTGATAAAACATAAAGATAAGGATGACAAGACCTACAATGATTGCATAACAGGAATTTCTTGGGAGAAGAAAGATTCCTGTTTTTCCACTACGAAATTGGCGTGAAATTAAAACAGAATTTAATATCTTTGAAGATGAGCCAGCAAAGAAATGGCAGCTCTTTGCCGAGCTCACGACCTCAATCAAACACAGGAAAAAGTGGAGGAGGAGGAGAAGGAAGAAGACTATTTCATGTAGAAGAGAGCAGAGCGAGTGAGTAGTTGGCCCTGGCACTGTTCAACATGGCCGAGCTCTTCTAAGGGGCTGTTCCACTGATCAGACTTTTACTTAAGGAAGTGATCCACTAGCCCCCATAGTTTAATGTAACTCCGAATTTGTATCTGAGAGCCTTACTTATCACTTGAGTTGAATTCTCTTTGCAGTCCTTCGCATAGACACTTTAGGATGGTCTCACAGAGGTTTGTGAGGAAACACAATGTCTAAAGTGCTAGGTCAGCCCGGCACGGCTCGGCACGGCTACAAGTTCACATCCTCCCATATGTACTAGAGGAAGACCACCAATATGGTGATCTAGTCCTGGTAAAAAATAACAAACCAGAACAATTCAGAACTTTAAAATGCACGTATAGTCATAAAGCCATCCATCTGCATGACACAGCAGTAGGCAGAAGACCATGGCTAATCCTCACCAAATATACTACCATGATTCCCTAATTATCTGAATGACCCGTATTTTAACTGACAAAATACAACATATATATGTGCCTTATTCTAATAGTTTTGTATTGTCTGATGATTGCTGTATAAACTAAAAATAGTTTTTTTTAAAAAAGTCAAAAATACAACCAGACATAAATGTAAAAAACAAATTGGTGGATCATACCCTTTACTTTGCAAGTTAAGGTTGTTTGCGAAGGTGTCATGCAAAAAGATCCACATAACGAAGAAGGGGAGGACAGCTTGGAAGGCAGAGAAAGGGGATGGAAGAAGGTGTAGGTTGAAAGGGGAAAGGAACAAGGTGCAGTCGGAAATCATTCTTGAAATGCTTTTTCTTCAGATTTATTATATCAAATTGTGGCACTTTTGTCATGGAAAACAATATTTTTGCCATAACTGATTATAAATTAACTTTCTATATATATATGTCATGCATACTTCCTTGAGTAAAAATCTTCCTTCCTCTCGTGCTTCCTTGTCCTTCCCATCCTCACTTTTTACCACCAGTCTAGGCACAAAGATAAAAAAGAGTCCCTTCAAACTGAGGGAAAACCTATCGCCTCAAACGCCTATTCTTCTATTCTTCTTCCTTATAGTTCACCCTTCTCTCCCTCCTTCTCCTGCCGCTCATGATTAGTAGGCATGTTCTACCCGTGTACTTCTTCCCTCTCGCCCTTCCCGTGTATGAAACTGACACAACAGAGCTGTCACTACCAATTGACACTGATCCGGTATTTCCTTACCCCTCTACTACCTCCCTCTACCCCTCTCCCTCCTGCCTATATCCCCATTACACTGCCTGATCCAGGGTATTAGGCATAGCCGGGGACGAGGCGGAAGAGGGGGTTGGGGTGGGGGAAGGAGGAGGGGGAGTCGGGGGAGTGGGGAGGTGGAGGGGGAGGCCGAGCGGAAGGGGGAGTGGGGAAAGGTGATTTTACCTTCACCAATCTTCTCAAATATCCCGAATTCAAAACAGAAATCAGGTTCGGATTCCGTTCAACATGACCAAACCGATTTTAAAAAAACCAAAGCTATGCAGATATCTTCAGATACCATCATATTTTAGAAAGATGAGGTCAAGCCGAGTCCAATGATAGTCAACATTAAGGTCCTCTATAATAAGTACTTCTATAGTATCTTATGCATGAAAATAAGTTAGCGATATTTCTTGATGATCAATCATTAGTAAATTAGATGCCACTAAGGATGACCTAAGAAACGCATTTATAGATACATTCAGCACACAGTCGTGGAACTTGATACATGTATTGCTACTACTAAGAACAATAAACTTTAAAAAGATTCAAAACAAGATTCAAGAAGGAATTCGTGCGCTAAAGACATTTGGAAAATACCACTTAATAGACTTGTGACGCATTTTCCTGTAACACATCACATATCATATGTACCTTCCCCAACGAATATCCACAAGCCCCTCACCTCATTCTCCACTACACCCCCGCTCCCCCCTTTCCCCTCCCCCTATCCGTGTCTACCATGGATGGGCCATCCACCATGCTACTGTTCCACCATATCGTCCCACTGGGACAAACCGGAACCTCCCCACCGCAATTTCTATTTCCGGTGCGTTCGAAAATGGTCAGACTGCATTGGACATGGCGCGATGTAGACAGACAGCCTACTTAGCTGGATCTGATCGTGCAAGAAACCCTAGATTCCTTTTCCATTACCCCCTCCTCATCACCAGCCCCTCCCCCCCCCCCCCTCAACCCACCTCCCAGTTCCCCGCCTCCGCCTGAGACCAAACTGCGGTTGTTCCATGTACGCAGGGCAATCGGAATGTTGATAGGGAGAATCTCGTGGTTCAGACCATTAAAACTTGTACAATTTGTTTGCACAAAACCTCAGAAATAACCAATTTTAAGACAAAAACAATGTTAAAGATAGCTAAATATAACTTAACAGGTTCTTTTCATTCATGGCAATACCAAATTCACTCGGGTATATATAAATTTGCCATTTTTCAGCCTAATTTGGCCTAATTTCCTTAATGTATAGAGTTGTCGATTTTACATTTTAGACGCGAAACTTTCCCTTATCACCAAGCTACCTAT
This sequence comes from Sthenelais limicola, assembly GCA_942159475.1. Classification (NCBI taxonomy): domain Eukaryota; kingdom Metazoa; phylum Annelida; class Polychaeta; order Phyllodocida; family Sigalionidae; genus Sthenelais; species Sthenelais limicola. Next base: position 56,503,822 of record OW804096.1, read on the forward strand.
GGATTAGATATGTACAATTCAACCCCAACAATCCTCTTAAATAGCCTTAATTTCTTCGTTATTCTTTAAAAAAAATTAAGTGTATTACAAAGAAGAAATTAAAATTAAGGTTTTGTAAAATTGATGACATAATGCAAGAGTGGATCAATCTGGTCCCCATGAAGGCCTTTACAAATGTGATCCGTTTTAGGAAAAAAAGTCATAAGTCGCAAAATATGGATTTTGAGATATCACCATAATTTGAAAAGAGGAGATCAAGCTGATTCCAATGATAGTTAACACTAGGACACCTAATAAGTATTTTTATATTTCAAGTTTGATATTTTTATTTTTGAAACAAAAAGTGTGCAATGTTTCTGGATAGGTAGATTACCAGGTAATTACCAGTAAAGTAAGAAAATATACTCCTTACAAAGGCCTTCAAAACGCAAGGACATATTTGATACAATGTCCCGAAATTTGCTACCTGGATTCATATGATTATTTGTATATAAATATATATGTGCTAAACCCTCTAAAAATCAGAGCATTTCTATAAAGAGATCTTTTGAAAAATATCAATTTTACGACTTGTGACTCATTTTACGGGAATACATCACAAATACTTCTGATCAGAAACATTTTGTCCAATGAAACAGACTATAACTTTTTGCAGGGATTAACAAGAGGGGGCAATCATTGGAGTGTCAGTCGGTATGATTCGGTACTGTCACATTCTATTCCATGCTTTTCATTCAATGTCAGCATATCATGTCAAATTAGAGATCTTATACCGACAACCCCTCCTCTAACTCCGATAATGGACCCGCCCAAGCATGCTGGTACATGCTTTCATATCATTTCCCATGATTCCCTGTTGCACAACACATGACTTCCGGGGTTGATTGGTTGGGCAGACCTGATGTGACAACGGTGGGCGATAATTCGAGCAATCTGCATTGATTTCATTCATCGTTACATTCATTCAATTTCTGTAGAAACTAAATACAAAACCAATGCATTCAATTATGAATAAACACGCTTCTAGGGTTTCTGCCCCCTTTGAAGTGTCTGTTGGAATTAATTTCATACTAGAAATACTCTAAATGCGCATGATTATAAATATGGTTTCATGGTTTGGGCTTCTAGCCCCAAATCCCATTAGGTAACTAACCAGAACATAATATTTTGTTATTGTATTTCTTGACATTTCACCGGTCCAGTTCAGCTCTTGTACCTGCAGATCCTTCTCCTGGGGTAGTATACTGCTATTCATTGGTGTATGATGTACTACAGGGCTATTTAGTTCAGCTCCTATAGCTGTCTTCCACTATCTCCTGCGGTAGTGTACTACTATCTATTGTTGTATAATGTTTTACCAAGCTGTTTAGTCAGCTCTTATAGCTGGTTTTCTACTGATTCCTAGGGTAGTATACTACCATCTATTGATTACCCAAACGGGCGGTATACCATACATATGCCCAATGCTATAATGCCACAGAGAGCCAAAATAACAGCCGGCATTTGATTGTCCAGACTGCAAGCACTGGGTGATGAGTGAGTGAGTGAGATGGGTTGTTTTCCGCCCTTATCAACACATTGAAGGTTATATCAAGGGCGGGAGAGCTGAGAGGGAGGCAGTTTATTATCTTTATGATAGGGACAGAGAAGAAGGGAGAGAGAGACAGAAAAAGGGACAGAAATGCACTTTATGGTCTTACCTAGGACCAGCAAGCACTGGGTGGTGACAAGTCTGAAAACTACAAATAGGCCTATCCTCTTTCAAAGCTACAATACAAGTCATTGTAAAGGTTTTTTGGCGGGCCGTCATAATATGGATGTGATGTGTTTCAATTTGGTTTTTGATCGATGTTAAGTTACAACTAATACCTATATGACAGCCTCGAGGTCCGACCAAGTCTGAGAAAAACCAGCAAGGGACTGTTTAACTTGAGTGAAGGCAGGGGAACAAGGGCCTTGCCCCAGAACTACCCGGGGTCATCTTGGCCCCCACCCCATAACCCCAGCACCTAAATCAAGACAGCCCGTCCTCTCTGTCTATCAATCACACCCACCCGCCCCCTACTTCACCCCTCGCCTTCCTTGTCTTATGGGGTCGTAAGGAACAAGATCTAACCTTACAAAGGCCCCTTGGTCCATGCAGAACACCACCTGACCCTTTATAGTGCCCCTATCCTACTGTAGCGCCCGAACATAACATTCCCCCAACGTCAAACGTCCAAACATACCCCGCCCTATCTTTCCACTTCACCGCAGACAAGAAAGGGGCCTAAAACGCCGGTCGTATCATGCTACGGGCGCAACTGTCCAGAAGCGAGGGAAAGGTTACTGGACGGGAGCTGGGGAGGGTATATTATGGACTGTGGTGAGCTTATGGGCGAATCGGAACAGTTCAAGTTGATAGCGCCCAACGCTCCGAAGGCCCTTATTGTCCGCCCCGAAATGATGCATTAGTGGCGAGATATGAATGGAATGAGCCTTCAGAAATGCGACCAGCGATTGAAAATGGCACCCCCTCTCACTCCAACTCTCTCTTTCTCGTAATCTCCCACAGCATATGGAAATATTCATTTGCTTTCACCCCAAGTCAAGTCTGATCTGACTTCTGGGTGAAAAAATAAGGGGGAAAAAGGAGAAAAGAAACAGCGTGATAAATAAAAATGAGTGGGAGAGTGGCGACCTAGTGGCTTGCTGGTTTTGCTGTGTTATATGGTAGGGTATTTCTTAGATAAAGAAGTACATTAAAGTTAAAAAAAAAGATCTAACGTGACATTTGATAATTTGATTTACAATCATATTTGACAGTTTGCACCATGCGGTTTCAATATAGACGCAATGCTCAAATACAGACATCATCAAAATGAATTGAATTTAGGAACCTTTCTTTATCAATACATGTGTAGTTCTAACTGCAGAATTGTTAGACAAATACGCACATGTATGTGTCATACTGATTCTTCTTACAATCCTTTCTGGGTCGGTTTCAGTTCAGGGACGACATAGAAATATTTGGCAACATTTGTATCAAAAATTGCAAAATTCCTCTCGCCGCCCCGTATAGCATATATATCATAGTTTGTGTAAATGATCGATGAGAACCACAGGAAGGGAAATATGTCATGATATCAGATAAGATAAGTCCTTATTCAGTCATACACGATAGCATATATATTATATATGAATGGGTCAGATCGTCAAAAAATGTACAATTCGCCTTCTCAAATATCCAAAATTTAGAACAAAACTGACATTTAGAATTCAGTTCAACAAAACCAAACGGATTTTCTGACTATAATCTTTATATTAAATAGCCCGATGTTGATGTCAAATCTATCGAGACGGAGGGTCAAATTGCACAACACCCCAAAGGGGTGGAGTGCGATTTGACCCGACGTCGAGATCGATTTGACATTGACAGAGGGCTATTTAATATTTATTTCATACGTAATCAACAAGAGAAAGACAATTGTAATGACATTTTACCTTGGTTTCCATAGAGTTTGCAGACATCAGTCTTGAACGGAAGCCATGATGGCGGAAGTAAGTTATGTCATTGCCCACTTAGACTTTTCACTACCATGGCTTCATTGTGAGATACGCGTTCGATTTTTCTTTAATATATCTTTCTACGTCTGATTTCTTCGGAATTAATATATCTCGAACTTGACATTGAAGTTATGTATTGGGTTTTCTATCTTATGGATCTCAATATATCGCTTAAAATTCTTCAGATGGGGGACTACTTTTTCTCTCACTGGTTACCAAGTCATGATACGTTCACAAAAAATGTCAACAAACCATAACTTTCGTCTTTATTTAGACAATAAATAAGCAATACATATCATATTTCTCAAATTACTTTCTCAACATGGAGAATAAAACTTTCGTCGCTGATGTTAGCTCTGGCAAATACACATCTTGCTGTTTGTTGCTGGTCACTTGAACTAGCGAACGTACGGCCGTGCCGGCATTGAAAAAGCGGGTCAAGCAGACAATTTTAATTCTGGCTTCTCATTGGTCAATCTAGTCACGTGACCCCCGAAAGTAGTTCAGTCCAAATAGCATACGTATGCTATTTGACATTTCGAATAGCACCCCCGAATAGCACCCATGAAATCGCACACGTATGTAATAAATAGTGCAATAGACTATAGTGCAAGTGCAAAACCAAGTGCGACCTGATAGACCCAGTTTTTTTAAGCAGAATTTACACGATGTCTAGAGCTACCGAGTGTACATTTTCGCCCTAATCGATCTAATGTACAATTAACCCTCACCAATCCTCGCAAATTGCCCGACTTTAAGACAAAAAAACGGTTCAAAATACAGTTCAACATAATCAAGCTAATTGTTTGAATCAACCCAATAATACCAAATATGTACATATATAACGAGTATTTACCATTTTTCAGCCCAATTTAGCAGAATTTACACCATGTTTAGTGCTGCCAATTGTACATTTTCTGGTGATTTGACCCATGTGTAGTGGGTCAAGGGCGAGTATTGGTCCTTTTTCACTTCATCTCCAACCTTATTCTACATGGGTCACGTTTCACAGCCTACACACCCTGAGAAGTCTGCGAACATGTTAAAGCCTTTCTCATAGAAAGTTCTCTCATGTTAAACAGCAAACATAGAGTTTAAGAGAGAGTCTTGTTTTTATTTTGAGTTTCTGATTTATCTGCCATGTGCATGGACATCCTATTGCGCCTCTTTGCTTCAATTCTAACCTTGACCTATCATGGATGAATTGGTCCAAATGTATACATTATGTATACTCTATGGGACATGCACCTAATACCGCTCAAAAGTCAACCACTGGTTCGCAGCGCCACCTGCAATTACATGACTTTCCGTCTCAAAGAATTTGAACGTTCTCATTTTGTTTTATACTGCGGTGCTAGTAGTAAGAATATATATATATATATGTATTTAATTCCAAGACTGTGTATTGTATATAACTCTATGCATATCGGAGGTTATCCTTAGGTATATATTTAACTACTTTACTATATAGTGATTGACCATTAAGAAATATGGCTAACTTGTGTTTTCATGTATAGAATACTATAGAAGTACTTTTTGGATGTCCTACTGTTTACCATCATTGGAAACACCTTGGTCTCACCCCTGATATAATAACAATCTGAGTAAGGGTTTTTGCTAAAATTAAAAGATGCGGGATGAAAACAAATTGTGGATTTGTGAATTTGAGAAATGAATGAAGAATAAATAATAACATGTTATTGCAATGGTAAATTAAAAAATAAGGATGAGGCATATGCAATATATGCAGGTTTTATTTCTGTATACACTGAGCTCTTTCTGATTTCAAATAATTGGATTTTCTACATGTTTTATATAACTCATCATAAAAAGGAAAAACTGTAGGAAATATCTAGTTCCTATTTGTAATAGAACACAGTACAATCAGAGCACTGGTATTTCTTTCCCAGCAAACCAAAGGAGTATTTCATGTAAGGAATATAATATATCTGCGTCCTTGCTCATTTCTTTAATTTTCTTTTAGATTTGTGCATCGAAATATGGACAAAAATCCGAACACCTCACTATTATAGATTGTTAGGTCCTTTCCCATACTGTACGTTTCTATTATAGTACTCCTCTTCTTTCAGAATACCTCGACATTATGGACAATTAGAGCCAGTCACTATACTGCGTATTTCTATTATAGATACCCCTATTAATCCGAACACCCCGATAATGTCAACCTAATGTGGGTTTAGTCAAAATATGTCCAATGAGGGGAACTATATCTTTTGTTTCGAAGTAATTGATAGCTGACTTTTTTTTGTTGAAAATTTGGCGAATTTGGTAAAGCAACCTATGGGAAATCCTTATCCTGTCTGATGATTGCCCAGAAATGAGACACTAGGAGGACACGTTTAACACAAAATATTTATGTCTTTAAAAGTGCCATAGAATATTTCTTCTTTTTGTTAATTGTAAAAGTTATGAAGAATTCCTTATGACAAACTAGTGAATTTCATAAGATAACTAATTCTAGATATTTAGCTGGGACGACTCATCATATAAAAGAGGCAAGGGAGAGGGATGAGATGCCAGGGCCCAGTGTAAAATCAATACGGCGCATAGAAGCCCCTTCCCCGTGCCTGGTAAAGTGGGGACAGGGGCGGGTGGGTGTGAGGGCGAGAATGAGTGGGCGCAGATGGGGGAGGGCGGGGTTGACTGAACGTTGGAAGATGGTAGAAAAGTGGTAGGGGGAGATGGAGAGTTTGTGGAGAGGGAGAAAGGGAATGTGCTAAGAGAATGTTTTGTGTAACTTTTTATGTGGACAGCTGGTAATTCCATGCCTGATATGACAGTTTATGTTTAAACAGGGGGTGAAACAGGGGGTGAGGAAGAGGGAGAGAGATCGGGAGAAGGGGTGAGCCTCAGAGGAAGGGCAGGGTAAGGGAGAGAAGTTTCGGAAGGAGTGCAGGAAAGGGTAAGGAAGAGGAGGTGGGAGAGGGGGTGGGTGAGAGAGAACAGGAGAGGTGGTAGAGAGAGAAAACCAGAGGTGGGAGAGGGAGAAACAGAAGAGGGAAGGAGAGCATGAGAGGTGGGAGAGAAAAGCAGATAAGGTGGGGGAAGTAGATAGAGAAACGACAGAAGAGATAGGAGTGAAAGAAACAGAAGAGGTGGGGGGAAGAAGAGAGATAATGAGAGAGAACATGAGAGGTGGGAGAGAGAGAACCACATAGGGGGAGTAGAGAGAAAGAACAGGAGAGATGGGAGAGACAGAAACAGATCTATAAGGAGGGGGAGTAGAGAGGAAGGGAGAGAACAAGAGAGGTGGGAATGAGAGAAGCAGAGAAAAGCACTAGAGGTAGGAGACAGACAGAGAGGGATCCAAAAGAAGCGTGTGTGTGGGGGGGGGGCGGAAGTTGGGGGATAGAGGAGGGAAGAGAAGCGACAACCACACAGAGGCACAGAGATAATGAACGAACGCCGGGACTTTTTACCCTTCTTTTTTCTTTTTTTTGTCTCTTTTTAACTCTGATGTTCTAGGTTTTTTGTCTGCTTCCTGTATTTTTGTCTTCTAAGTAATGTGTGTTCTAGCAATTAGGGCATCAAAGCAGAGAGAGATATCTGTGAAACGATTATAATCGCGTTGAGACGAGGCAGTGGTAGCTGTAGCCAAGGGGGTAGGTTGTATGGGGGGGGGGGGAGTGATGGGGGGGGGGGGGGTTGGGGGGGGCTGCTTAAGAAAGAAAGTAAAAAGACACGCTTGCACCTACTTTTGCCTCCAAAATAACAATAGAAATGTAGAAATCACTCTTAAAGTTCCGATCAATGACATTTATTTTTGGATAATAATAATTGATTTTTCCTGACTCGATTGTCATTTCATCATTATTTTCTATTATTATTCGTAGCAATATTGCAACCTCAACCTTTATTCTTTTGTATTATGTTGTTGTTAAAATGTCCCATATTTTTGTATTATTATTTTTTCTATTGTTTCTTTCTCCATGGCTCTAGAGAACAAACACAAAAATAAGTACAGCTTTTGTTTAATAACATTAATATGAACTTAGCCTTCTCTCATTTCCTAATTGAACTCATTCAAAAGAACAACTAAAGAGGGAGGAGGAGGGGGAGGAGGAGGCGGAAGGAGGGGAGAAGAGAGCGAGGAGCAGTGGGAGAAGGAGGGGGAAGGAGTGGAGAAGGAGGGGGAAGAAGGTGGGGGAGGAAAGGGAGGAGGAAGGGCAGGAGGAGGGTCAGGAGGAAGGGGAGAAGGTGGGGGAGGAAGGAGGTGGGGGAGAAGGAAGGGGAGGAGGAGGAAGAGGAGGAGATGGAGGAAGAGGAGGGGGGATGAGGAGGAAGAGGAGGAGAAGGAGGGTGAGGAGGGAAGCTGAGGAGGAAGGGTGAGGAGGGGGATGGGGAGGGAGAGGAGGAAAAGGCGGAAGAGGAGAGTAAGAGAAGTATACACGACCATGACAGCACTAAAACAGTTTTGAAATTCCCTGCCAATCTATCATTGAACCACTTGAATGTATACATCCCTTGATGTACCAACCCATTTACCTCTATGGGAGATTTACCCTAAGTCGATGGTGTAATAATGCTTAGGTTTTATCGTCAGTATCCGTGGCAAGATATTACCAGGTTTTTATTCCTTGGAGATGAGATAAAACCCAGCTAGGGTTGGAGGGTTTTTCTACCTCATCCAATCAGTATTATAACATCATTTATGTAGTCGTCTATGTATCATCAAAGTATGTGCGAGTGATTGATTTTGTTGCTGGGTCGGTCCGTGGGCAAGTGTACAATTCAACTTCACCAATTTTCTCAAATGTGATGTGTCTCCGGCGATGTATGTACAGTCTAGGCCCAAAGATGAGGGAGTCCCTTCAAACAGAGGGAAAGCCTCTCGCCTCAAAACTTAAACCTCAAAGGGCCATTATAATTCCATTAAGACCACAAAATGTCATTATAATCCGATTAGAACACCTATAGTCCTTGACCAGGAAACCGATTAGCGAAGTAGGTGTCCGATCACTGACATACCACTTATCTTATTTGAGGGTTTGGTCCTGGACTGTGTAGGAATGTTCTCTCATCTTTTGATGGCGCAGGGCCGCTAGTTGTATAAATACATGAATCAAATCTCAAGACTTTGAATTGAATATATCTTTGTGTGTCAAAGCCCATTCTAAGGACTATATTTAACGATTTTACTAGTGATTGTCGTTCTAGAAACACTGCTAAACATTTTTCGACATTAAGATTGATATCAAGACTCATTTTCTTGTGACACATCACATAAAAGGATATAAACCATGTACAGCAAAGCGTCCTTGAGATATCAATGATCAGCTATAAATATCTCCTACCAGCGTCCCTGTCTACCACGACCCCTTGCCTACCAACCACAAACCCCTGTGTCTCACCTGCGTGTCCCTTATCTTTACATGGGTGAAATCGCTAGAAAATGTACAATTCGCTTCCACCAGATATCCCAAATAAACCAAGTTTAAGACTGAAACTATCCTCAAATACAGCTCAACAAAACCAAAGTGTTAATCAATCTAATTTCTCAATGACCTCAACTGTATTATAACTGACAATGTGCAATGTAGCCTACATGCCTTTTTGTAATATCTTTGTATCGTCTGATGATTGCTGTATTAAGATACTAAATACAAAAATATATACTCAAATATACACTATTTACCATTTTCCAGGCTAATCTAGCAGAATTTACGAAATGTGTACAGCGGGCAATTGTACATTTCTAGGCGATCTGACCATATACCTTAGAACAAGCCTGGATGGGGAACCGTTTGTGTTGTATATATATGGGTCACGCCGTTATGGTATGGATGAATCATTATCGTTAAATTGTTTGACTAGTAAGTGAGATATTTTTAACCTATCGTTGGGGCTAGTTGTGCCCTGGAAGACCTAAATTAAATTCCTGAAGGAAATATCCTTTCTGTCAAAATTTATGGAATAAATACAATATATATATATATATATTATATTATTATATAGATAGCATCAATTCAACTTTGCCCAGTACCGTTACATTACCATTAGGCACTTTAATCCAAATATAGATAAGAAATGAAAAAATGCTTTAGGTTTAAGCAACTGTAAGATTTTATATTGATTATATATTGTATTGATCCGAAGATTTTAGGGTTTTTTCGCAACATCTCCTACCAGCAAATCTGCCTATACCAAGTCTTGCCTACCAAAGTGTGTTTACTACCCCAGGTTGTATCTACTTGCGTCTCCCAGGTTAGCTCTTTACGTATGGAAAACACCCTGGATAGATCATTGGACCTGTATAGAATATGTGTCAGGCATGTTTTGAAGACACCAAAACTGTGTACCATTGTCTCAAGTACGTTCTCAACATTCTATTTTGATAATTATATCAGTACATAGTATGTGGAACTTTAGACGACAGTTTTCATCGTTATTATGTTGTAGAAATAAGATACGGTACAAAACCTGTAAATTAAACATCAATGATGGCACACAAACAATTTCAAATATTTAGAGGCAAAACATAATGAGTGGTAGTCTCCTTATCCTCACGTACAATGGTCCGTATGTCTTCATCTGAAAATTCTTCATTTACTGACACAATTCTAAGGTCAACCAGCAACATGTATTATATGGGTGTTTCAGGAAAATGAGTCACAAGTCGAAAATAAAAGATGTTGAGATATCATCACATTTGGAAGGATGATATCAAGCCGGTCCTAATGATAGTAAACAATAGGATTTCTAATAAAAACTTCTCAATTTTAAGTTTGATATTTTTAGTTTTGAAAGAAAGGTTTGCCATATTTCTGGATGGACATTTACTAGTAATGTAGTTGAATACACTCTATAAGATTACCTTCAAAACACTTAGAAAAATAACAATTTTGCTACTTGTGATTCATTGTTCCCTGACACATCATATATATATATGGCTGACATGTACCAGCCACAGGACTTGACCTTAAAGATTCAAACAGAAGGTCACAATAAGTTCATGGTATAACGTCACCAGTTGAACCAAACGCCAAACGAAATTATCTCTGGTAATCTGAAAACAAGGTATTTTACTCCAGTCGTATGACCTATACTGATGACCTAATTAAAATCGTAATTAAGATAAATTCATCCAATCAGATATATATACCACTTTCACGCTAATTAATAAAACAATTAATCAATCAGTCAGTTAATCAAACTGAAAAAGCTGTTTTGATCCAGTCGTATGACCTATAGTATATACTGATGACCTAATTAAAATCCTAATTAGAATAAATTCATCCTATCAGATGTATAAACCATTAAACAATTAATCAATCAGTTCAATGATCAATCAATCAATAATCAATCAATTACTCACCTCAGCATAGTCATCTTCATTTTTCAAGTGAGCGGCAACGAATCGCACCGCTTCAATAGCTTTGTGCGTTTCCGGAGTGAGGATAAAACTCGACTCAGCGTTCATTTCCGCTTCCGTTTTCGTCCTCTCCGCAGCGGACGACTTTCTGTTCATCTTACAATTGGGGTGATGCATTTCTGACAGTTCCAACAGGTCTGCTCGCGCATTCACAGCAAATTGCCTCAGATCGCTCTGATGTGGCTGAGGATTGCTATTCCTCGTGTAAGACTTCTTCATCCAACGTTCATTGTGGTTGGGTCTTTTCATGAACAGAATGCGCGGCAGATAGTTGAGAAAGAGCAACCGAACCCACTTTGGCATTCGATGTGTTCGTGGAGTTCTGAAGTTCCAGTTGATGATAATTACAGTTATGAGGATGGTAAATATATTCATTATGAATGTGAATAACAGATACTTTGCAATGAGGGGAATGGTGATAGAGGTTGGGGGTAGGATCTTGGAAACCAAGAGTAGAAACACCACTAAGGCCAATAGGATAGATATGCACATTGTCATTTTTTCACCCGCGTCTGCCGGTAGGTAAAACACACAAACGCTTAGAAAAGATATTAACACACAGGGTATGATTAAGTTCACCGTATAAAACAAGGTCTTGCGACGAATCCTAAGAATAAAGGTAATTTGGGCAGTATGGTGCCCCTCAACCTCGTCCAAACGGTAGTCATATTTGCCAGGGCAGGCGATAATATCCCATGTACCACTGTTCACATAGTCGCTGAGGTCAACCTTTTCTTGACCTTCATACCAATCCAGGCCCACTTGGTCTCCGTTGAAGGTCCAAGATCCAAATTTCATTTCACATTCTTGCTGGTCAAATGGGAAGTATTGTACATCAATTGTACAGGAGCTCTTGTAGATCGCCGGAGGGATCCAGAGTACGTTCCCGTCGTTGTAAATAACCACGTTTGGCTTGTAACTAACCTCGTATTTTCCATCGGCACTGGAGTAGAATAGAGAAAGAGGGGGATTAGAGACGAGCGAATATGTGTGATGGTAATACCTATGTTATGGTGGTAATAAATCAATAATAATCTCAAAATATCTCGTGATAATAATAATGATAATGATAACGTTATGATGATGATGAAATAATAGTATAATCTTTTAATAACGTAATTTTAAACTAATCGTAATTATCATAATAATGATCATGTTATGATAATATTAAAATATCTAATCTTAATAGTATTATAAGATAAGATAATAATAATAATGATAATAGTACAAATAAAAATAGTAATTGTAATATATTAAGATTATAATAAAATTAATAATTACATAAACCGCAAGAATAAAAGACGATATGAAAGGATCATTTCATAATGATGAGAAAAAGGATTATAGATACAGTCACTGTTTATATTGACGATTTGAATCGTTATATTCAAAAATTGTCTTGTCAACTGTTATTGCAACTTTCTATTGTCAATGTTCTAACCAGTACGAAAACTGGAAGACCAATTTTACCAAAGCTCTTGACCGGTCTGTCAACCTACCATCACTGGCAAATAAAGAATATTTTCATTTCATTACATGTCGTAAGAGATTTAAATTGGCACTGGAAGAACAGATCTACACTGTGCAAGAATACTTACCTTTAGTAAGAAATAAGGGCCTAGTCCACTAGGCCGATTCTCATTGGATTCTCACAGATGTAAGTAGAAAATATTCCTCTGCGGCCCAAAATCACATGAGAACCGGCTTAGGGGACTAGGCCCTTAACACCAACTTATTTTGAGAATCAGTAACATCCGAACCTGAACCTTTATCTCATCATTACAGAGTTGTATCAATATCGTAGCTGGATTTATATTTGAAATATGTAACTACACTGTTGTAGGATACATTGTAGTCCTTTTATGTATGAACCCGACTATTTTAAACTCTTCCTTAGTTGAACATACAGCTGCAGCCCAACACGAGGAAAGTCAGTCACGCAAATAATTGTATTTGTATATAACACTTTTGTTTACAAAATCAATATCACAATGAAATAAATATTCTATAATGTGCTGAAGGAAAACGTATGCCAAAAGTAAGCAAATGACACGATTATGATCGCTCTATACTCTACCTCGGAGGGGTGATATTAACATTCATTTTCAAAAAACCTTGAATAAGGACACAACACGATTCTTTGTTACAATCGACCTATTCTAAGAAAGTTAGAAGAATAAATAAATAAAATAAAATTCAACTCCTGGCAGCTCCAAGTTAAAATTCAACTTTCACTCATGATATTGCGCCTCAGCCACTCGCTCATATTAAAACCCATCCAGTGATCCAAAATACAATATTTTAGTATTTATTTCAAATCTTTGTTCTTCGTCAGCCCAGACTGCGATAGATGCCCTGCTGTATGCGTGGGGTCCCTCCACCACTTTATCTAACCTTCTAACCCAGCCACTAACCCTAAATCAATAGGGGACTTGTGTGTCCGCCGTCTTGAATTTTGGTTTGGATGAAATTATGGGCGCTGTATGAAAGAATCAAAGCTAGAGAAACATTCTGTTATGCACAATGCATGTGTCACTAGTGATGTGTGGTAGTCATGGAAACCAACGCATTTTGACCAAGTTAAGTGCCAAGATTCAACTTTATGACTAAAAATGTTTTCTAATTATATCATTGTTCCAGTTGCTTAGAATATTACACGAGTGCAATATTCAATCTCCTTCGACCAACTCGTCAGTTAACCTGTATTTAATCTTGCATTGGGAACCATGGATCAATAGGGGATTTGCGTGTCTCACTGTGCATGTCTGTCACTGTGTATGCTGGGATGGATTCAGTTCAAATCTGACATCCAAGTAATTAGCAACATTTTCGAATCATTTTGCCAATATCATAGCTTGTGTAAATGATTTATAAAGACCAAATGCATGATGGGAAAGATGAGGTATTGTTAAATATTACATGCTTACTAAATATTTGAAAGGGAAGTTCAGACTAAGTTCCTTCCAGCTTGAATAGTAACACAAGGATAGGCATTTCGCCTGTAGGTGTTTTATATCAGCAGTCTATTCAGAGGAGAGTTTCAACGGCACCGAAAAGTGCATACATCCATTTTTCTGCTCTCAAAAAAATAAAAAACTTTGACACTTGATTATATTATATATCTAATTATTTAGACGATATTAGAATATCCAGATCGATTACTCAACACCTCAAACAAAACCAGTTTCTTCTTCAGTCTTTTTTAAAGTAGTAACTTTCACTATGAACCAAAACACAGACTCCATAGCAAGTTCAAAGTACAAAGTACTGCGACAGCAGGTCCTCCACCTTCATAGATACCACGGCGAGAAAAAGAATAAATAAAAAGTCAAATAATTGAGGAATTCATCAAGCATGATAGAATAGGGAGGGGTGTGAGGGTGAGTATTGATCCAAATGTTAAATTCCCATGCCTCAATTGTGTCAGTCCAATCCATTCTATTGATGTCTCGCGTTCAGGCTTTTAACACTTCTTCCCGCAGTTTTAGGCAATGTCTGCGAGCTCAAGAGGCTCATATATCATTTAGAATTGTGTGTCTACCGAATTATTATTTATTGCTGAATAGTTTGAAAAATTATTGAAACTTTGTTCGTTGCAAGTGCATTGATGGATTTGTGTATTTTTTGTTCTAGCTATGAGGGTAAGATCGGAAGAAAATGTACAATCGGCCTCCGCAAATCCTCTAAAAATCTGATTTTTTGATATGTTATTATCCTATATTGCATGTAAAGCAGAAATTGACCGAATCTCAGAGAAACCTTTTTCTTTCTTTTATGATATTGTCCTTCAAAGGTGATTATTTTACCGTTTTATTTATTCTGCAGAATATACCTTATGTTCGATACCACGTTATGCCTAGACCAGACGGGACCGACTAGACGTGGGTCATGACTTCATGAAATGAACATTCGGAATAACTTCCCGTTAACTTTGCCAAATCTGGCTAAACAAAAATAAAAGGGTCAAATCGTCAGAAAATTACAATTGCCAGCTTTACACATTTAATATACTCGACTAAATTAAACTGAAACATGATAATTACTAGGTATATCTGAGTATATATATGGCATTGCTTGCATTCGTACAATCTATTCAGATATGTTAAACTGTAATTTTTGCCTTGAATTTGGGTTATTTGGGAGGATTTCTGAAGGCCAATTGTACATTTTATGACGACTTGACCCAAAAACTATTCAATTAAAACAATCCGTTAATTTATGTTGAACTGTTTTTCTAACCTCATTTCTATCTTAAATCTACATTATTCGAGAAGATGTGTGAAGGTACACGGTACAATGTTCTAGGATCGGACCTACATACCTATTATCGCCCATACCCTCTGCCTCTATCCCCTCCTATTGAGCCACCATGACGATGGGTCAGCAACTATTCGCCAGGAAAATAGGCTGCTATTATTTCCGAGACACCTCCTTAACAAGGACTTCCGGTCGTGTTCGTAAATACAATATCTTTCTGGGTTCACTTAACGGTCTTGAATAATGAGAATTGATCGGTTTAAATCGCGCTGAACAATGCAGCAGCACAGAGGGCGATATTACAGCGAGGAAAGGGATGGAAGTGGTGAGGGAAGGCGACGTGAATACTAATGCCACAATCAGAGGAGTTTGTGCGGGTGTTTAGAAGTGAAATTGGATGTTTTAGACCTGAAGGTGAATTCTTTGAATGCAAGGGTAGTGTTGTTTGTAATATACGGGTGTGGTGGTTATACTTGGTTTCAGTGGAAAACATATACTACTATATTTATAGGCTGGAAACAATTACTAGATAAAGCTATATTTTGATATGTGAAGTGTCAATGGATTATATTCTCTTAGGGTGACCTTAGAAACGCAGAGATATACTGAAAATACATTTTTGAAATTAAGCACATGTATTGATGCGACTAAGACCCTGCCCACACAAAGCCGATTTGCCTCCCGATTGCCCCCCGCTTTTGGTCTCATGATGAATCATATGATCTCATTTCAAATCATGGTTTATGTTTTTGAAATAACATGAACCAGGATTGGAAACGAAATCCTAAGATTCATTGGAAGACCCAAATCGGGGGGCAATCGGGGGGCAAGTCGGGAGGCAAATCGGCTGTGTGTGGGCAGGTTGTGGTGCTGTAAAAGTCAAACCCAGTTTGATTTTTGTGGGAGCATGTGTTGTTTATGGTGACCATTTATGATGTGCTTCAGGAATTTTTGTTATTTTCTGTTATTGCAAATAAAGGCCAGTGCATTTATAATTTGTTAACAAAGACACGTGTTGACCCCGTCGATGTCATATCGCATTACCTAATGAAGTTGAAAGTCGCAAAAAATGTATTCTGGGATATCATGATCATGATAGCATGAGATTACTATGTTCGCATGGAAATGTTCTCAATAAAATTTCTTTAAAAAAAATCATCATATTTGAAAATATATTTGAGATCAAGCGCAGAGCACGAAGAGAGTATGAAAGTTTAATAACGGTTTCTATATTTTAAGTTGAATATTTTTATTCTTGAAAAAAAAGTTGGCAATATTTCTGTGTGGACATTTACTAGTAAAGTAACTATGTATATTCCATATGAAGGCCTTCAAAACGCAGGAATGTATTTAATACAATGTCTTGAAATCAGAACATTTTAATAAACATATCTTGTGAAAAGGGCACTTTGAAAAATGATATTCTTGGCGACTTGCGGGGGCTTTTATAAAGGGAGCATGCGATGTTTTACTATGCCATTTTACACGCATGTCTAACGCACTAGTGGACACTCCGCTTTAGATCTCCTTGCTAGTGACAAAAACACAGCAGCAGAGGTAGATAACCCAAACCACTAAGTATGTATGGAAGTGTCTTGGGCAAGAACAATAAAAAGGACAAAATAATAAAAAAAGGTCATTCCTCAGGTTTATTTGCATGAGACCAGAGAGCGCATCTCCTATGTGTCACCATGGAGGAATGACCAGGGTAAGATGAGATGACCAGTCCACTCGCTGGAGCAACATTAATTACCTTTCCCGCGTTTGGTCAGCGGGCAATATCAGACAAATATCACCCCCGGGTTGATATAGGATGTATCCTATGTGGAGCCATCTAGTGAGGGGTTCACTGAGGCGTTGCAAGTGCGGAGTGTGATGTGTTCCAAGGAAATGAGTCACAGGTCGCAAAAATGATATATATAAGTTTCAAGACAGTGTAATACATCATCCCATGTCATTATTATGTAACACGATGCAAGTTCAACAAAAATCACATTTGTGCCTTTATCATAAAATTGAGTACTGTAATATGATACTTCGATGTTCAGAAACGTATATACATGTATACCGTTGTAATGATCCAATAATAACTCCCTGCGATGCGAAATGTTTGAATTGAAATATGCATCAGGGCAAAACGAAAATCACATGAATTTGTGAGATTGGAACTGATGCTTCTTGAATGAAAAATTAGCTGTAGAAAATGAAATATATCCCTGCGTTTCGAATGTCATCCTATGCATTATATTTAGTTACCTTACTGGTAATTTACCCACCCAGAAGTATTGCAAACATTTTTATTCGAAAAAAATCAAACTTAAAATATGGAAACATTTAATAGAAGTCCTAATGTTTACCGTCATTAGCATCTGATTGATCTCAACGTTTATATATGATACTATCTCAAAATCCTATTATTGGCGGAGACTTGCGACTCATTTTCCTGTAACACATCACGCTGGGGTGAGGTTAAAGCCCTTGGTACTAGGTAAGGAAGACATGGTTGAGGTACAGGAGGACGTACATGAGGAGGTAGTTTGGTGACGCTAGGTCGGTTGAGACGTGATCAGAAAGTGTGCTCTGATTTGTGTGATTGTGCCATTAAATGTCACAAGATTTGCTACTAGGGAGGTGGGTATAAAGCAAATACAAGTCGATTTTAATGTATAATACTCCAATGGATTTTGATGAGGGCTTAGAGCACGGCAGTTATAAAATTGAAATGAATAAATGAATAAAATTGAAAATGAAAATGAAAATCAATTATTATATGCAATTGTAGCACGGTGGATAATTAATGACGCTAAATGTCCCTGGTTCATTTAAGATGTATATAATATAAGGTATGAGAAATCTTTATACACCACAAGAACTGTAAGACCGCAATACGGTAAAAAAAGAAATCGGTGTTTGAATGTACTACTTGCTTTGTTTTAGTTCTCTTGTGAACAGACTCTGATATTATATATGTTTTTTTGTTTTTTTTGTTACTTGAGGCCAAATGCAAAAAAGAAAAGTTTTCTTTGTATGTAAACTGCATAAACTGGGATTCATATAATTTGCTTATACGTCCATTGGGTAACGATAGATTAATAAGGGGATGTAGGATTGTATTATGGATTATATTGTGTATGTGTAATGGAAGGTAAAAAAGCTCTACATAATGTATTTTGTTCAAATATTTAAACCTGTCAATTTTTACTTGGAGATTAGACATATCACAGCTGTGAAATTCTGCCAATAAAATTTGTTTTAAAAATATAGGATGAGGAAGTGGTCGCTTCAAAGACGCCATTAAAACGCCTGTCATTACATATAGCTATATTCTGGAACGAATTGGGGACGGGAGGCTACGTTTTCTTGATGAAAGAACCTGTATGTGATCGTCAGAAAATGTACAATTCGCAACTCTACACATTTGAAAACAGTTAAATTAAGTTAAAAACATTTCCTACGTTTGAATATATTTATTATTGCTTAGATGAAGGCAGTATTGCTGGTTTTGTTGATTGGATTGGATTTTGAACCTCACTTGTATGGGGTTGGGATGAGTAAGGCATCATACATGTGGGTCAGATCGTCAGAAAATGTACAGTCTGCCTTCACCAATATTCTCAAATATCCAAAATGTAAGACACAGATGAGATTTAGAATACAGTTCAACATAATCAAACCGGTTTTGTGTTTCAGTGCACTACCAGATGCGACTTGATATACACAGTTTCATCATGTTCCAGTCTAATGTAGCAGAATTGACACAATGTGTAGAGCTGTCAAGTGTACATGTTCTGTTGCTCTGATCCATGTATGACCTCAGGCTTGAAAAATGGTACAGATATACAAATGGAGGTCTCAGGTGCCATGATGAATGACACAGGCATGCACAGGGGGTGATGTGTATAGCAGGGTGATGCATACCCTTCCCAGAATGCAGCGTTTTCCATTGCTTGGAAGACACTTGCTATTTCTTGATGCAAATGATATTATTCTTTTGTGTATGAGGTTACGTTTGGACCAGTTTCAGACCAATGCCCTCTTAAAGTTACAAGGTCAGGTAACAACGGTTAGAAACTATAGTTGATTCTGCTATAGAGGCATTTGTTTATGTTTTTCTTCTATTTGGTTCATTTTATCCCCCCTCTTGTAATACCATCCTATTTATCTAGATATTTTCTCATTCCTGCTCCTATTCTGTAACTCCCTAAACCCCTGCCCATATCGAGCTCCTCCCCCCTCTAATCAAGCCAACCCATCACCAACCCCTCCCCCTCATATATCATCTTCCCTCATATTCCTCTTCATCTCAGCGCCCGTGTAAACCTGAATGCCTGTCACTCTACCTAATTACCACGCCCTCCAAGCCACATCTTGCCACAAATCTAGGTCACGCATAAATGTCCACATCACCACTAACGTCAGGAGACCATGTACATTTATAGATCTGACCCTCATCAATAGGCACTAAAATAAGGAAATTTGTGTTAGTTTTGTGTAAGGTTATATGAACATATATTGGTAATATGTATTGGCGCCTGAAAATGTACAATTCGTCTTTACCAATCTTTTCGAATACATACATTTAAGGGGGAAAAAAGATTCAATATACATTTGCACTTATCCAAATATATTGTATTTACCAGCCCATTCGGTAATGTATTCAGACATACCTGGTACGTCCCGTTTATCAACCAAATTTAAGATGATTTATTAAATGTGTAGAGCTGCTGATCGTACATTTTCTGACGACATTGTCCATATGTGTGTTAGCGCAACCCCAAGCACGGTGCGTGTATGCATAGGAGTCGTATTACTCCCGTTGAATGTCTTAACTAAACATAATTGGCTTTCTTTCTTGCTGTTTCAGTTTCAATTTCAATGCAGCCCTTGCGTCTCTTTTTATTCAGCCTATTTCTGCAGCAATTGTCTGTGACTTAGAACTCACTTTCCTGTGAGATATTCCAAATTACTCGCTAGAAAGGTTTATTAAACAATCCATACCACATGCTGTATGTGATATGGGCGCCAATGCTGTAGCCTATGGCATTCAATACTACCTGCTGGAAAGGTGTAATAAAAGGTCCATACTTACTTGTTAAAAAGTACAATGTCTGGCTTCCACACTTTGTGTGGGAGAATACGGATAGTAGTGATTGACCCATAGTCAGCGGGTTCCCACGTTAACTGATAATCTCTCCATAACTGTAAAATACAAGTAGGGAGCACAGGGTTAATACACATTTGTAAAATACAAGTAGGAAACAAAGGGTTAATGTATTTATAAAATACAAGTAGGGAGCACAGGGTTAATATAACGAAAAATAAACTTAAGTACTAATTCAAATGAATTTTCTTCTTCTTGGAAGATTGCAATATTGTTGGATGGACATTTACAAGTAGCTAAACATACTCATTACTATGATAGGATGACCTTAGACACGCATGAACATATTTATTACACTGTCCTGAAACTTGATACATGTATTCATGCTACGAAAGGCGTTAAGCAGCCCAAAAATTAAAACATTCCCACCAATATGTCTTGTGCATAAAACACTTTGAACAGTAGCAGTTGTGCAACTGGTGAATCATTTTTCTGGTGAAACCTCCACATATGTCTATAAAGCTACAAGTGTCCTATACCCCTCGTCTCTGGTATTTGTCCAAGCAATACTTAATCACTTCCCTACTCCTCCATGGCGAGATAGACTTATCTCATCCAGTGATCCCTGATTACTAGACAGCAGACATATGCAGTAATCCCCCAAGCTAGAACTTGATATAGGCAGTATAGGTCCATACACATCTATGATAGGTTGGGCTTGCAATAGTGGAACTAGTATAGCTGAATACCCATATATGTGATGTGTTTCAGCAAAATTAGTCACAAGTCGCAAAAAATAGATGTTGAGATACCATCATATCTAATAAGATCAGATCAAGTCGATTCCAATGATAATAAACATTAGGACATCTAATAAATATTAGGACATCTAATGAATATTTCTATGTTTTAAGTTTGATATTTTTATTTTTGAGAAAAAAAAGAGTTGCAATATCTATGGGTGGACATTTACTAGTAATGTAGCTAAATATACTCTATAGGATGAGCTTAGATATATTTATTACACTGTCTTGAGATTTGGTACATGTATCATACAATTGCGAGCGCTAAGCACCCCAAATATGAGAAAATTCTTACAAAGTGATCTTGTGAATATATCACTTTTAGAAATATCAACTTTGCGACTTGTGACTCATTTTCCTATGACACATAATATTCATGAAAGGTGTTACTTCCAATAGGGGACCCAGTACAGCACCATACTCAGATAACTATAAGGGCAAAGGTATGAGGAATTAGCACTAATGCAAGTATATAAAAGAGGTCGAAAACGGTTGATAGCCAGTGTCCCTTTCTGTTAGAAATTATCGAATGAATCAAATCGAAATTAGCATTAGATTTACACATTTTCTCATTTACCACTACACTACACACAATGTTTGCACATGAAGGGGGAACGGCGAACTGGGAATCTCCAAGAAGTCCTTCGACCTGTTTGTCTCTCTAAAATGTAACTGTAATTTCGACAAATAAAAGATTGCTCAATTCAATGAAAAAGATTATCTGATGATATTTAATTTAGGCGCAACGTCAATATGTCACTTTGACAATTATAAGGCCCCACTTCCACACATTTGTAATCATTAATCTTATTCTTACTCTAACATGGACAGATTAGCACAAAATGGTACCATATGAAGACATTAAGTCAATATCCCATCTTGCCATATTAAAGCATAACTTCCAAATATTCCAATTCTGATTAAAAAGATTTCCCCAGTATCTCCTTGGTGGGAAAACATGCCTACACGTTAAAGATAATTTGCACATGAAAAAGATTATCTGATTGATGAGATTCGATTTAGGCATGAAGTCAATATATGTCAATATCAAGTCACAATTTCAAGACGGTGTATTAAATATATCCTTGCTTTTCTAAGGTCATCCTATAGCATATATATTTAGCTACTTTACTAGCAATTGTCCACCCTGAAAATTTCCTTTCAAACATAATCTTTTTAGATTTCCTAAATATTAACGTCATTGACATCCATCCACTAACTCCCATCCACATTCTCTTGGACATTGGGTTTTCGGTGACACCTCACATATGTCATTTTGACATTATGGCATAACTTCCAAACATTCCAATCCTCATGATAAAAACAATTTTTCACAGTAGTATCTCCTTGGTTGTGAGGAAACATGTAGAATTTATCACCGAACGGTAGCAGTATATATATATAAGACCCAACACTGAGGTAGTTGATGTCATTTGGGCGCGGCAGAGGTGGCAAACCGTTGATAGCTGTTGGCCATTTCTGCGAGGATTATGTCAAATGTGAGATGGATGAGGGGAGATGCAGGCGCGAGTGCAGCGGACGCCTATCAGGCGCGGATGAGTCCATTGGGATTGCAGTGGATCCCACAAAGATCCAGATAAGTTGTGTTATCTGCATGGACAGCTATCCACACTGTTGGACTGATAGGGGAGGGAAACCCAGCTCTGATCCCCTCAGTGTCGCTCTCAGTATAGCATAGGCAATAATAACTTGGTGTGGGATGGGGGGGGGGGGGGGGGGGGAGGGTGGAGGGAGGAGATGCTGGTGGGTCTGTATAGTTGTATGTATAGGCATATTGCCACTATTTCACTATATTTGATGTGTTGAAAGAAAATGAGTCACAAGTCACACAAACAAATATTTGAAGAGATCAAGCCGATTCTAATGATAGTAAACAGTATAGTCCTGGAGTTTTGAAAAAGGGTTTTTTTGTCAAAAGTAGTACATCAAAACCCCCCTTTTTCAAAACCCGCTTCAGGACTATTAGGATAGCTAATTCTATTTTTCTCTATTTGTCATCATATTTCTATATTTCAAGTTTGATATTTATATATTGAAAAAATAGTTTGCAGTACGTAGGCCCTATTCTTAGGTGGACGATTATTAGTAGCTAAATATGCTCTATACAATGATCTTAGAAATGCATGGATATATTAAATATACTTTTCCAAGTTATGAATCATGTGCATGTAAAGCCTAATCTTTAAATCTGATGTGTTACAGGAAAAAGTCACAAGTCGCAAAAATGATATTTTTTAAAGTGATTTATCCATAAGAACCTTTGCTCAGAATGTTTTGATCCTTGGGTTGCTTAGCACTTGCAGTAGTATAAATGCATGTACCAAATTTGATAGCAGTTTATTGAATATATCTGTGCATATCAGAGGTTACCCTTGGGAGTATATCTAACTAGATTGACCAACTTTAATATAGTATATTTTATTTTGTATTTAAAGGTTTTTATTCAGCAATAGAACATTATGTGACAGTTACACTTTTTTCAGGACGTGCTGATTTTACTTACAAAAGAGAGTTCAATAATTATATTAATCTGATGACAAAATCATTTTACATACGTTCAATGTTGATACAATTACTATAATAACAGTAAAATGTGTAAGAGCCTGGCATTTAGGAAAAAGAATGATGAAGAAACTTAAAATCCAATCCCAGCGTTGTGTCTAATTAAAATAATCCTAGTGGGATTGACTATTAAGATGTCCCATCTAAAGACAAGAGAAAGTGTATTTTCTTATCCTGAATAAAGAAGTTTGTTCAAAAAAGAAAATAATTGGGTGGTGGTGGTGTGAGAGAGTGGTGGAGGGAGTGGTGGTGGTGGGAGGGGTGGAGGAAGTGGTGGGTGAGGCACAGAGGGTTGTGAACACCTGCTGTCGTCCCCTAACCAGTTAATTTAGATGCTCAAAGCCTGACTCTGCTCCTCCTCCACACCTTTAAAGCGGCAGTCAGGCCAGCAGCGGAGCGGCTGGGACACTTGCCAGCTGGATTTGAATTGAATGTTTACTCAAGGACTGCTCAGTAAGAAGAAAGGACCTGCTTCTTCCTTTCTGCCTGCCTTTATGTTTAAATGGACTGCTTTCATGGGCTGGGTTTCAAGTCAACCTTACTCGTTACTGGCTGAGGGAGGAAGCTGCTGGGAGAAGATCTGTGTGAGTTGTCATATGGAAAATATTTATGGTTTCATGAATTATATGTGATGTGTTACAGGAAAATGAGTCACAAGTCGCATGAAACGGATATTGAGATATCATCATATCTCAAACGATCAGATCAAGGGGTTTCAAATGATGGTAAACTTCCGAATATCTAATACATATTTCTGTAATTTCTTTATTCCTGAAACAATTATTTTCAGATAAAAGAAATATCTCTTGATGGTCAATCACTAGTGTAGTAGCTAAATATACTCCTGAGGATAACATCAGGTATTCATAGATATATTTATTACACCGTCTTGACATTTGGCCCATGCATTCATGCTACTACCAGCGCTAAACACCTCAAAAATGAGGTAAGGGTTCTTGTGGAAAATCATTTTAAAAATTACTTTGATGCCACTTTTGATTCATTTTCTTGTCACACATCACATATATATCTACGTCCCTTTATTATATATGCATTGCATCTGATAGGTTATCGCATAGGTGATGTGTTATAGAAAGATGACTTGGAAGTCGAAAAGAATCCTCAACTGATGATCCCAAACAGCATTTTTTTATCGTATGTATATATATATGACCCATTCTCACGAAAGTAGTGCAACCACCCGTTTTTTCGGTTTATTGGCCAATAACTTGGTCGATTCTGATCTTAAAGACAAAGGAATTGACTAGATACATCCGTCTTGACATAAGCATCATTAAAATATGTACTTTTGTGTATCTGTGATGTATATTTTTTTAAGTACATACAATCAAATCAAGGAATATACCCAATTAATTATTACCAAACTCATAGTTATGTTGGAAAAAAATATAGTTGAATCAAAATATACATAAATCAAATTTGTGCCATAGAATGGAGGATGAAAACTGAATAAAATGATATATTAAGGCTGAATATATCAGCAGAATTAATGCTCCTAAGTCAATAAATGTGAAAATGGCTAAATTGAGGTGTAAAAACGTCGCCAGACAAAAAGGCTGTGCTTTCTAAAATAATTAAATCAATTTTGTCTAAGAACTCTGATTTTATAAGCATAGCTTGGCAGACACATGTATACCACCATTGGAAGATTCTCAGACCTTAGGTGACACTGATACTAATAACAGGTGGAAAAAACGTCGCCACCTGGCGACGTTTTTTCTACATTATGAGGACGTTTTTACATAAGAACATGAGGTAAATATTGGCCAAATTAAATAATTTTCCATTTATTTACCATTATATGATCTTAAACTTGGTGGAAAATCATCTTCAGTAGCTGTTAAGATTATAATAAGTAAGTTATTTAGACTTTAGATTGGGCGACGTTTTTAAAGTTTTCATTCAATATATGACTTGGCAGTGTAAAAACGTCGCCCCTATTAGAATCCTTGTATTCAATAAATAATTTGATTTTGATGTTTGTATCCTGCTGAATTTTAAGGAACAGGTCCTTAGGCAGCTTCCTCTAACAAAATAAAACAGATTGATATATATATTTCATGTAGATGAGTGAGTATGATACATTGCATGGAAGAGGTATGGACCTGACAGGATGCAACATATATTCTTGTTACCATTCTTTGACACGAATGCACGGATATATCATAGATATATTTAATGCACTGTCCTGAAATTTGGTACAGATATTGCCATGATCATTAGCACCAAGCACCTCGAAAATGAGAATATTCCAACAAAGAGATCTGAGGATTTAACCACTTTCAATAACATCACTTTTATGACTTGTGACTCATTTTCCCGAAACACATC
The DNA here is from genome assembly GCA_942159475.1 of Sthenelais limicola. Classification (NCBI taxonomy): domain Eukaryota; kingdom Metazoa; phylum Annelida; class Polychaeta; order Phyllodocida; family Sigalionidae; genus Sthenelais; species Sthenelais limicola. The sequence goes on from OW804096.1 coordinate 56,529,857, forward strand.
ATATATTACTCTACTGCAGGAAAACGTCACCATCCTTGAGTGGATATTGTCATGAATGACAAATTTTCAATTAATAGTACTAAAATGGTCTAAAATGGTGTCAGTCATGTATTACAAAAATAAAAAATAACATTCAATCTTTATATAATTGACTAAATTTGACATAGATTGGGCGACGTTTTTTCACTCTGAAAAAACGTCGCCCAAATTTGAAGTCTTAAAATGTGGATAATTATAAAAAATCTGGGTATCTTATCATACTCAGGGATAAAAGCTGATATTAGATTATATTAAAACAGACAAAATAGAACGATTTGAGAATAATAAATAAAGATACAGTCAATGATAGGATATTTCATCTAATTGATATGGGAATTCAGTTTCTGACTTTTTTGTTGTCCCTGATTTAAAAAGTGTAAAGACAGGAAAGAAAAACTTTTCTTGGCTATTACATCAAGAAAACATTAAGTTAGAGAATGGTGATAGAAATAATTCATGATATACAAAATAAATAAGAGATATATTCATTACTAAGAAATATAAGGGTGTGCGACGTTTTTTCACTAACTTTTCTACACCAATATTTGATAACCTCCTGTACAAAAAATAATGGTCTAATTTAATGGCAAACTCAGATATATTACCGCTTATATATTACCTTGAAACCTACCAACTCTCAGATCGATCAAGCAAAATATAATTTTGACTGTTTTAGGATGGGCTGCACCATTTTCGTGAGAATGGGTCATATATATACATGTTTTTACTGCCTCTCTGTTTTTACAGGCACACTGCCACCTCCTTCCATTGGAGGTTAAGAAGATTACAGAGATAATATCCAAATTAACTGTCAAACCTGCATTTAACAGCTATATTATCAGCTATTTCTTATTGACAAATTAGTTATAGTTTGGTCGACTCGTTCCAATCCCATCTGTGAATCTACTAGCTTGGATTTCATGGGCCTAATTAGAACTGAAGCACTACTTTCTTTGACAAATCTGAATATGTGTTCCACAATATCATGAAAGAATATATTATATATAGACACTATGATAAAAACAAAGTCAAAAACGATTTTTCCACTCACGATGGTAATTACAATTCGCATGATGTTTTTCTTCACCCTATCAGACCTACATAGTGCATTCATGCACTCCCTAGGATATGTACCGACGTAGTGCACTCATGCACTCCCTAGCGGTGTGGCCGATGTAATGCATTCATGCACTCCCTATCGGGAGACCGGCGAATTGCATATATGCATCATATATAATAGTGCGTTGACATTAATTTTCTCTGGCCTATAGCGTCACGACGTCCTCGGCGACGTCGGCACCCACTGACGTTGCAACCACTGGACTCCGGCCACTCAGGGCATGCGCGTGAGGGGTTTATGACTGATAGGGTTGAAAACGACAATCAATAAATTAACATCGGCATATTTTTAGAAAAAATTCAGTCCAACCCGGTCTTCTTCACGTTCTTGACAAATATTCAGGTTTCTTTCATAGCTTGATTTTAAAAGTGCTATTTAAAACTGCATTAGCTCTTACGACAAAAACAGATCCTACGAAAATTACTCAGATTATAAGTTAAAGGACTGCATTTATCAATACTCTGCTACCGCTAAATTGCTTTTAGATGCTTTGGGAAAAAAACTGGAACAAAAAGTAGAAAATGTTCAGTTTTTGACCAATGTTAGCTGAGAGTATAGCCTCAAGTCAGGGAGGAACAAATTCAATGGCCGCCTGTGTGGATATTTTTTAAGGATATTTCATTCGTTGTGAGGCCTCAGCTGCACATTGTCTTTACTTGAATACCGACCTAATTAAAGTTCCATTCTTCATTAATATTGATAAAAAGAACTAACTATTTTCTAGTGTTCCATTCTTTTCCTACCCATCAGCAAGGTTTTCAGCCTGTTGCCTTTGCTACAAGGCTCCATAAAGGTCTACATCTATATTGCAGTGTCCCGCCGAAATCCTTTGTTACGGTGGGTCCACTTATTATAACTAACTGGTGCTTGTTTTCCTCAATAGAGGCAACTTCAAATCATCGTATAAACATATAACAGCAGGAAAATACTGATAACTTTAGTGCTATAGGGCAAAGAGCAAGTACATTTGGTAAGGTTGTTTTCATCATAATAACTGAGAAAGCTGCTTTAATGCAATAGGGATTTGCATGTCTCATTGCGCATGTCTACTGCAGTACATGCTGGGATAAATTCTGTTGAAGTGAGACATAAGAATATTTGGCACCATTGTTATAAAAAATTGCAAGGATGTTTTGATTCATGTTTTGATACATATTCCATGCTAAATATGACATGTTTTCTATATATTTTAGACTATTTAGCACCAAAAAGTCCCATCATTCAATACAAATCAAGATTCAAACTAGCGACAATCCCCTATTGATGTTTACGTACAGATCTATAATGGGAGAAGATTGACTTGAAGCGATGAAATGAAACAAGGTGATATGTGATTAAATGAAGAGTAGCGACAGAGAATAAACTTAGTGTTCATGTTATAAAGTCTAACAACTCAGTGGATCGAGACACAACAAACAAGATCAAAATAGATCACTAAAGGAAACTCAACAAATAAACAACGCAGACGTTATCTGAGACACCGGCTCCAATTTACTGAAGAAATCTAGGGAAGCCTCCGCCAACAACATCACCATTCTACAGCAGCGTAAATAGTACCATCACCAGGTCCCTCTCATTACTCCTTTTTCACTGGAGTGTTTTCATTCCATAAAAAACTAAGCTCCCTTTTCAACCGACCATTGGTGGGAGCGGGAGAAAAGAGGTGGAGGTGGAGAATTCCCTAATTTTTCCCTTATTGCCCATCATCCATTGAAATCCCCATTTTCCCCCAGAACCAAAGATCCATCAATGCAGGTTTCTCCTGGGAACCATTACCCTCAGTAGGGACCCACCATTCACACCATTGCCGATAATGAACACCCAAATGGATAGGGCAGATAGCCATCAAACTGTCCCGGCGGATCCCTCCCAAATCATGACAATAATATCTTAGTCAAGAAAGCTTAAAATCTGGTGGGGAATATATGGACCTTTACCGTATGTGTCTGCACTCGAGTGAAAGCACAGGAGTGCTATAACAAGGGGTTATCTCCAACTGACTGGACATTATATCTTAGTGTGTATAATGGGTATCAATGATTTGAGGGTATGGCTTACTGCAGTGACTGTATAGTATAAGGGTTGGACTGATATGTAATGTGTCACTGAAATATTATTCTTAAATCACAGTAAATGGTGATTTGGGGATGCCATCATATTTGAAAGGCTGAGATTAAGTCGATTCCTATGATGTTAGCATTTCGGAAATATAAGAAGCATTTTTGTATTTTATGTTTGATGTTTGAAGAAAAGCTTGTAGCATTTTTAGGTGGACAATTACTCGTAAAGTAGCTAATGGCAGGAAGAGCTGGATTAATCACAGAAGCCTGTCGACCCTTTTGTCATGTATGTACAACATAAACAAAATACGATGTTTCAGATATAACCCATAGGATGACACATTGCAAATAGCAATCTCCACTACCTTTTATAACATTAACACAAAGAGAAGAAGCCTTTTCCAAGGTAAAGACATCATTTCAATGTTAACAATCATCTGGGATTGGAAAATACAATTTACTTGACCCCAGTTATACATTGTGTAAACAATTATCTGGCTGCCATATATCACAATCCCCCGGTATGAGAGGTTGCATTCATGCAGTGCCAGCTCTAATCCATCAGAAGTGTATGGCCCAGTATTTCTCTGCCAATATTTGCCTTGCACAGAGCTAATTCACGCGTCAGATGGGCTACATAACATTGTGGCAATGCATAGACTGTACATAAGAGTTAGGACCTGTCAGTTGTACAATTTGCCTATAAACGTCCTATCAAACTACCTATATTTCAGAAAAGATAAGGGTCAAAATACTGTTCAACATGACTGATACTATTTTGTATATCGAAACAATACCAAATGTACTCTAATATATGCCATATATATCACTTTCCAGTCTGTTTTTGCAGAAATTCCTGAATGTTTAGAATTGCCAATTGTCTGTGTTCCGATACCGCGACCCATATATAAAACCCTGGAATGCGAGGGTTAAATGTATGCATTAACCCTTTACTTAATCTTACAGTATAAATCCACCCACATCTGACAGGCACACAATACAGTCATATATATATACTGAATGTGCGTGACAAATGATGTATATGACAATACTCTTGATTATGAAGCATACATTCATGCAGTAAATCATTTTACTCCGCAGTGAAGTGTGTATCACATAACATTTGTCTGTAGAAGCATGTGGTAGGCTTACATCTCGTGGTACATTGTTTTGTACCACATGGGCGGTGCCTAATGATGTGAAAAATAAACTCATTTGATTGGATCCCGTCTAGCTGAACCTACTCAGGCCACGCCCCCTAACAACAATGATGGGATAATGATCCCAACGATTATGACGATGAAAGTAATAAAGAAAACGACATATTGACTATGTCCAAGGAAAGAGTGGTTTCCCTCTGATCCCATTTCTATTGTAGGGGCCATAAAAAGAAATAGACCACCCCAATCCCTTCCCCAACCCACAGTCGATCTCGACTCCAAGTGTGAAAAAGCGTTGTCAATGATTCTTACTAGCGTTACTAACATTGCGTCATGTAGCTACACTATTGTGTCGTGGCCGGCATCAGTCAGAGAAGAATGGCCGAAACTTCGTAAGTAAATAAAGGACTTTTTGTTGTAATTTATGATTAATTTATTACCACCGTGGAGTAAGAATAGCACCGCATCTCAAATTTCAAGACAGTGTATTTAATATATCCATGATGCACTTCTAAGGTGATGCTATTATGTTTATTTTATATTTTATCTAAAAATATCAAACTTAAAATATAGAAATACCTATCAAATGTCCATTATTACAATCGGCGAAATCTCACGTTTTCAAATAATGCTGCTATCTCAAAATTAATTTGTTTGCAACTTGGGACTCATTTCCATATATCTACCATATATCACAGTAACCTCGAATAAAAGGGTTAAATTAATGCAGTAAACCCTTTACATAATCTGTCAAGTGTATAGGCACAGTTAGGAGGAGGAGGAGAAGGAGGAGGGTGCAGGAGGGAGGAGAGCCAAGGTCTGGCAATGAAGCAGACTAATTCAGGAGGGAATCAGTGCCAACAGTGATGCGGCTTTATGCAGGGCTGGAGACAGACCCTATTACTGCATCAATGTTGTTGCATAACGGGTTGCATAAGGCTTAGCCCGGCGACGCACACCCAGATCACCTTGTTATATAGGCCTGGGGGAAGCGATTAGTGCTAATTGTCATAAATGGACGAATAAGGGTCCACTCAGGCAAATCTGTACAGCTGGGGCCTCTTAATTTCCAGCTGGTGACATATTATGAGCGAAATTGCAAGAAATCGCACAATTTGCCTTCAATTTACGTAAAAAATTAGATTTGAAATAAAGATTCATCTAACTGAAAGTATTAATTCAACACAATACCAAATATAATAGCATATACCTAGTATTGATTATTTTTCAATCTAATTATACGGAATTGACTAAATATTTTATCAATATTTTAATAGTGTGATGTGGCACAGAAAAATGGGTCATAAGTCATAGAATTGATATGTTTCAAAGTGTTTTATTCTAAAGAACCCCCTGTAGAAATCCTTTTATTTATTTTAGTAGTCTGAACAAAAAGATCAAGATTATTTCTTTTCAAATATAATGGTACCTCAAAATCCAATTGGGCGATGTAAGACTCATTTCTCTGTACAACATCACGATTGGTTGATGAGGGCTAGTTCAGATCCTCTTTTTGATCTTGTCTCCCTTGTGCATATATTTTGTGTTTACATTTTTACCAGGACTATACCATCACAAAGGTGGCCTTCCTCTAGTTCCTGTGGAGAGGAGGTGAAATTGTAGCCATGCCCGGGTTCGAACCCATAATATGTGAACTCATGCCACTGGGCCGATCCAGCACTCTAGACCACTCGGCCACCCCACATCCCCAACATATGCATGTGGAGGGTCGGGTTGAGGGGAGAGAAAGGGCAAATAGGGGAATTGCATGTCTCACAAAAATGAGTCATAAGTCACAAAATTGATATTTCTCAAAGTGTTTTGTTCACGAGATCTCTTTGTAGGAATGTTCTCAGTGTTAGGGTATAGATCTAGCGCCTTCAGAATATGAATCAAATCTCAGGATATCCCAAATGCAATCCTATGGAATTTATTTAGCTTCTTTCCTAGTAATTGTCCTGCAAGAAATCTTTCTTTCTTTCAAACATCCCGAATTCAAACATAAGCTAGAAATACCGTTTAGATTTCCTAAATGTTATACCATCAGAATCTACTTAATCGCATTGAAGAAGTCGCAAAAGTGATTTTTTTCAAAATAATTCATCTACAAGAACCCTTACTTCGAATATTTTCATTCTAAGGGTGCCTAGTGTTGCTAGTAGCATTAATACATGGATCAAATTTGAAGACTGTGTATTGAATATATCAATGCATATCTGATGTTATCTTGATAAGTCCATTTAACTGACTTTGCCTACCTCAGTGACTATTAAGAAATATCACTAACTGTTTTTCATCCATACATAAATATAGAAATCCTTATCAAATGTCCTAGTGTGTACTATCATTGGAATCCGCTCGATCCCATCTTCTCAAATATGATGATATCTCAAGATCTAATTTTCTGTGAATTGGTGTGACTCACTTTCCCCACTTGCCGGCATGTTAGTGGTAAGACCCATGTATTGAAATACCTTCACAATGTGGGCCTGGTGTGTAAGGTGGGGGAGTGTAAGCACAGGAAATGTGAACTACTAGGGTTTAACATTTGGGTTAAATGTCATTACTACGTACTCCACTGCTCTGGCTGGTCAAGGCTATCAGTACCAACAAAGGCAATTACAGCGTTGAATGAAAAGAGAGTAAGTACTAAATGGGACATGGTCGTGTGTAGGCGGGATTAAGACGGAAAGGGAGAGAAGGGAGAAGTAATGGGTGATGTGAGTGACGTGTCTCCGCAAACTTTGTGAACATTCGCGGATTCGCAGAATACTTAAACACTGCAGTTGCACAGTTGCATTCTACTAGTCAAGGACCATTCATGAATTATTGTATTTAGTATTTCAACATTCATCATGAACAACCTAGCATTTAAGCATCAAATATTATGCGGATCGTGATTATATGGATGATGCTGAGTTAGACAATAAGCACACATCTTGTGGCTTTTGTGACTGTTGCGAAACCTTTGAAAGTAACTCTATATTTTAATCTTTCGACCTGAGAATACCTTCCTAAATCTTCCCTTTCCAGCAAGATATTCTGAATGAATTCAACTTCACATGTTTCCGAAAACAATAGGTTTGAAAGATTTCAATTTTGGGGTGTAGATTCATTGATAACACAATGGCCTGTGCCGCGACTAGCACCACACCACCACCACTACATCACCACCACACCACCACACCCCCACCCCAACCACCACCCCAGCTGTATGGTACTATGCACATATTGATCACTCACCCCATCCCTCATCGTTTACTGCCCTTTCATCCTAGCCTTGTCCCTCTTTAATGTCTCTCTGTCCTATCTTTCTGTCTCCCTTTTCTGATGTATCCTCATCCCATCCTTGTCTCTCTTTAATCTTTCTCTGCCCCATCTTTCTGTCGTGTCTCCCTTTTCTGATGTATCCTTGTCCTAGCCTTGATGCTTTTGTCTCTCTGCCCTAACTTTCTGTCTCCCTCTTCAGATGTTTCCTCATCCTATCCCTGTCTCTCTTTAATATCTCTCTTCCCTATCTTCTCTGTTATGTCTCCCTTTTCTGATGTATCCTCATCCTATCCTTGTCTCTCTTTAATGTCTCTCTGCCCTATCTTCTCTGTTATGTCTCCCTTTTCTGATGTATCCCCATCCTATCCTTATCTCTCTTTAATCTTTGTCTGCCCTTTCTTTCTGTTAGGCCTCCTTGTTCCAATGTATCTTGGTCCAACTCTAAGCTCTCTAATGTCAAAATAGTGTCTAATAAGTAATTTATCTCTATAACTAATTACGATGACCTTCAATAATCGTTTATAGTTATTCATAATTATGTATGAATGTACTCTGTATTATAACGTAATGGATAAACATTTATATCACATCTTAGCTTGGTACCGACCCCGTTACTGTGAGATCTAGCCATTGCAGTTTGTCTAGAAAAAAAACCACATGTGGATTTCTGCAGACGATGTGCTTCACTGAGATACAAGGGCGTTGTAGATGCATGTAAACAATGTCTGGAGGGATAACAAAACAATGGATTTTCACCATTTGAACATGGATTTCCACCATTTGAACATGGATTCCCACCATTTCAGCATGGATTTCCACCATTTCAACATGGATTTTCACTATTTGAAAATAAATGAAAGTTTTGATATGAATATGGAATGCAAACTCAAAGTTGGTTTGCTCATGGATATCATTTGCACCTGTAAGGGGAATGTGCATATATCATTGCTTGTGGCTTTGTCACTTGCGATGATACACACATTTATACCACTCATTCGAAAAATATCCACTCACAATGATGCTAATCAGGCTAATTGCACATTCTCAGGCGACTTCATTCATATATCTTTGCAGAAATAAATTCATTATATATATTAATGAACACATTAGAACACATGTGTTTGACACTCTACTAAGCGGACTATTTGCATGCATATCTACAGGCCTGGAGTTGAGCTATCAGCAAGTCTCTCCCAGGGTATGTATAGTAGCGGCAATGACAGGCAGTTATACAACCCTACCCCTTCCCTCTATCACCCCCTCCCTTCCTCTCTCTACCCCCGAATATCTCCTCCCCACCCATACCCCCACCATACACTGCCTTTAAATCCCCCCTCCCCCTGCCTCCGCCACCACCACTAGTCCCTATCATCATACAGATCCCCTGCTGTATAGTCATCCCTTTATAGGTCCGAGCAGTGGAAAGAGGCATGGTTAGATATATGTATTTTTTTTTTATTATTATTTAGAATTTTTATACAGCCAATCTTCCGTGAGATGACAAAATGAACATAAATGGGCATGCACAGTGTATTTAATGTGCTTGTTTTGCTAGAAATATGGCAGGTTACTGATATACATGTATACGCCTTGCCATTATGACCTATACATGGTTTTTTGATTTGCTCTATTCTATACCATTTTGATGCGTTATTTTGTTAGATTTCTCAACTTGTAATACATTATGAAATTAATAAATTATTCATACATCATAGCATCTATACAACATGCTTTAGCAGACGTTTATTACCATTGGAACTGGAACATTAATTACAATTTGTATTGCTCAGCTATTATTTGTCCTGTGTCACAAAGTCCTATTTTGGGAATAAACTTTAGCATTGTCTCTATATCAAATTGCTTATAAGATGACTAGCAAGGAGAAGTAGCTAAGGAAGAAGGATTGTAAGTAAGGATTCCTAAAGCATGTACCCCTGGAATAGTTAGAGAGGGTGACATTAGAAAGATTACCTTGTTGCCATGCTATGCAGTAGATAACTATAGGCTACCATGCATGTAGGATGATATAAAGTCTAGACAATGGCAGGGCTAGGGTGGTTAGCGATTCTATTGATTCATTGTTCAGTGGTGGTGGTGGTAGGTGGTGGTGGGCGTGGGATGAGAGGACATAGCTGCTATAGCATAACCCCCTCCCCCTTCCATTCTCTCTGTCCTCTCATTTCTTTTCACTCTTATATTTTCTCTTATCTCATTACCCCCTCTCCCTCTCTTTTCTCCCTATCCTCTCCCTTCTGTGTGTTCTCTCTTTTCTCTAAACATGTCCTCTCTCTTCTTTCTGTCGTCTCTTTTCTCTTTGTCCTCTCTCTTATTGCTGTCTTCTCTTTTTTCTCTCCCCTTTCTGTCTTCTCTTTTTACTCTGTCCTCTGTCCTCTTTGTGTCCTCTCTTTCCTTGCCCTTCTCTCCTCTTTATGTCTGCTCTTTTTCTCTCTGTCCTCTCTGTTCTTTCTGTCCTCTCTTTTTTCTTCTTGTTGTCCTCTCTCTTCTCTTCATTCTCATCTCAACCGTTAATTTCTCTTCTCTTTGTTCTTTTGTTCTTTGTTCTTCCTGTCCTCCCTTCACTGGCCTCTCAGTTACCCTCTTGTCTCTTGGTGGTCTTTGCTATCCTCCAACCACTCTTCTATTTCTATCTCCTTTCTCTTATCCTATCTCTTTCTCTCCAATCTATTTTCTTGTGCTATCCAAATGATGTTAATACTATACTATCTCAAAATTTATTTTCTGCAGCTTGTAACTCATTTTTCTGTGACACATCACAGATTTTCCCAAGGCACTCGTCAGCACGAGTAAGTGATGAGTTGTATGTGCACCAGTCCTCCTCCTTCCCTTAATATAAATCTTTAATCACCCCGGCCAAGTGGAGTTATCTGATCTAATTAGATTCTACAACTTCTGGGAGGTGACGAAAGTGGAAAGCCAACATCTTAAATTATTTTCTACTCTGGAAGTCAGAGTTATAGACCCTGATCTCCAAATGTAACCAGAAATTGTAATTCTGAAGTTGATCGTATGAAATGAGAATTTTACACAATATAATTCAATGCCAACTGATGCGTGACGGTTAATTGTTCGTGTGTGAAAATCTCTTTGTAAGAGGCAAAAGTAGGAGAGAGAGATACCCAAGACGGTAAAGGACTGAACAGAGATGTATAGACGACACACAGGGATTGCACTGAGAAATGTTGGAGAGAAACAAGGACAATTTACGAGAGAAATTGTTTCTAATTTAATAGAGGGGTAGAGGGGAAAGCCTGATAAACATATTTCTTATTGCTGTCGTATATATAAAAAAAATCTTAAAAGATCATACGAATCAGAAATGAAAAATGAGGTATTTGTAATACACTAAAACACTGTTTGGCATTTATAATCTCCACTACAATTGTTAAGTCCATAGGCCATATTTTACTGAAGTGAGATATGAAAAGTCTTCTAAATTAGGATGATATCAAATTCATTTCAGAGGACGAATTTATTGATTGGAATGAGCGGAAGAGGTACTGAGGGTAATGATAACATTACACAACTTTATGGTGCAGGGGGATGATGGGGGGAGGGGGGATGGAGAGGGTGGGTGGGAGAGAAGAGAAGGAATTACACAAGGAGGAGGGAGAGGGAAGCAAGAGAGTTACTCATCTCAGATACAGAGAAGAGAGATGATCAGGGAGATTGTGATATGTGTGAGATAGAGGGGCGGGGGGATAGAGAAGAGGGTAAGAAAGAAGAGATGGAGTTGCACATGAGGAGAGGACAGGGATAGTGAGACACAGTGAGAGATGTGAAAGACAGTGGAAGTGAGATAGAAGAGGGAGTAGGGAATAGGGGAGAGAAATAGCTAAAGGCCCTTGTCCACTAAGCCGATTCTCATACGATTCTCACAGAATCTAGTGGAAAATCGCATGAGAATCGGCTAAGTGGATTAGGTCCTTAAGATGGAAAAGGATTGAACAAAGATGTATAGACTACAGATGGGGATTTCACAGAGAGATGTTGGAGAGACACAAGGACAATTTAGGAGAGATATTGTTTCTAATTTCATTTCTATTCTTATCTTCAGGTGGAGGGGGTAAGTCTCATGGACATATTTGGAGGGATAGAGGGGGACATAGAGAAACGGACAGAGCAAAGGAAAGAGCGAGTGATAAAGAGAGAGACAGAGAGATAGAGAGAGACAGAGATAGAGAGAGATAGAGGGATAGGGAGGGAACTAAAGAGATAGAGAGAGACAGAGAGATAGAGAAAGACAGAGATAGAGAAAGACAGAGATAGAGATATAGAGAGAGGTAGAGAGAGAAAGAGAGATAGAGAGAGACAGAGATAGAGATACAGCTAGATAGACAAAGAGAAAGAGAGAGAGAGAGAGAGAGGGACACGGGTTTAGACTTATTAAGATAGTAGAGAGTCGATAGATAACGAAGGCAGGGATACTATGAGGGAGATATTAAAAGAGGGATGTGCAAACACAATGGAACCAACGTAATACAAAACGAGAGATTGACAGCAAGGAAAGAGGTAAACAGCAATACAGGCACCAACTCCTGACATGATTGGTACAACAATGATATTCAATATATTCATGTACGCGTGCTAAGAAGGACCTTTAACTTTTCTATGATACATTTTGTCATTGATATATGCAAGCCATCTAGGGAAAGAGTACATTGCTCTTCGATGAGTATGCCAAGTTCACCACATTTTAATGATTATTGTTTACAAGGCCAAACTACAGCACATACATGAGATGATTGATGAGCCCACACACAACACATGTGACTACTATAAACCCCCTATTGTAAACCGCAAAACAATCACTCCCTTGGCTGCCTCAGCAACAGGTGCATCGTTAGAGGCCTACAAATTGGTCAGATTAGTGATTATTTACACTTTTTGATATTTCCACCCAGTCAGAAATCAATTATTCACAGCTGTGGTGAGCTGGGATCTACAACTGGGTCAGCGGGGGAGCCGTTCCAAGGAGCCAATATTAGCTGAGGTAAATATGCTCCTTGTATTGACCTGGAGAAAATAAGGCTAGATGTGGTCCTGCATAATAAGCACTGTAAAGGCTTATTGAGGAGCCAAACACAGACACGGAACAAACCATTGGCATTTGTGTTAGTTAGTTTAAAATGGGGGATGTTTCATAAAAAGTCGTACCACGTAATGTTAAATACAAGAGTGTCGTATATGGGTTTAAGATAATAGTAAACATTTACAAGAAAGTTAAGATCGTTTTTAAGAAGTATGTTACTTTTTATAATTGTCTTGATGAAATTGTTAACTACAGTCTGAATCGGTTATTGAATGCATGAAATAATTTAGATATATTTATTTCTTCATTTTTATAAAGATACTACCCACAAAATAATATTATGACTGCAATGAAATATGAAATTGAAGTATGTTATTTCACTTGATTATATTAGAACAGAAAATCTCCCATTCATCAAAACATGGAATAAATAACATACATATATTTTAATTTCATAAACTATTATTTCATTGATAACGAAAACGATAACAATCTTCTATAACAAAATTGACACATTAAGGGCGGCCAAAACGTTAACTCCCTTCTAGAGGTAGTGAACCTCTTCACTGGCCATAAAAAAGAAGCAAAATATTTACACCACAGTATGGTAGAGTGTTTCCCTTGAATCTAGCCTCAGGGTTTAGGGTAATGTTTACAAGAAAAAAGGTCTAACTAAACCAGAGCTATAGAGCTCTATAGTGAATAATGGACCTACATCCCTCAACAACGTAAATTGTAGATATTAAGCTGGACTCTTAGCTATCGTCGGGCAAAAACTGAACATTGTTATACTTTCTTGATCCATTTTTTTCCCACCCATCTAAAATCATTTGACCAAAATTTTGGGGGTTTTGTTCAGTTAAAGGGCTTTTAAAACGTCCTCACTTGTATTTGAAGGACCCACCCGTATCCTTTCCTGCAACTTCACTCATTATCGCTCACTGCCGGCAGTTTACTCTCGGTGTTTCGCTTAAAATTATTATATAAACATATATACCACTACCAGTAAAATCAATCCTATGAGTCATAATAATGAGTAAATATTGAGGTTAGATTTAGTTTGTTGTAATAGCTGAGGATGCTGCTTTAATGTTCACGAAGTAAATAACATGTCATAACATGTAGATCATATCTCAGCACACCTGATTGATGATGCCACATATTAAACCAACAAGTCTGATAAGTTGCCACCCACTTCGCCATTTCCAGGTATGCTCCATACATCTTTTACCAGGACTAGTTCTTAACCTCACTGCTGGTCTTCCCCTAGATTTCTTTTCTTTTTTTCCTTTAACCTGGGATGAGGAGATGAAGCTGCAGCCACGCCTGGGTTCGGACCTACAACATGCCTGTCTTTCCACTAAACTGACCCAGTGCTTTAGACCGCTTGGCCAAACCAATACTTTTGACACCAAAGCATCCAAATAGGGGAGTTGCATAGCGGCCATTTTGAATCTTGATTCTCATGGAATTATGGGACTAATGGTACTGTATAAAATCTATAGAAAACATGCCATGTCCAGCATGGACTATTTATCAATGCTCAAATGTCAATATCCATGTGTTATAGATGTTACCATAACAGTTCCCATCGTTCCCATCATGCATTTGGTTTGCATAGATCATTTATAAAAAGCTATGATATTGGTGAAAAGTTTCTTGCAATTTTCGATAAAAATGTTGCCAAATATTTGTATGCCAGATTTCAACAGAATCCATCCCAGAATGCACTGTGAGAGACATGCGCACTGAGACATGGAAGTCCCCTATTCTGAAGATTAACGACAAAATGTGCGTTAGATACAGCAACGAACCATGATACTGACAAAGATACCTGTGAAACTGATTACCTCAGAAAAATACATAAGGGAATGTCTGTATCTGGCATCACCACGTTGACCTGCAGCTGGCTTATCCCATTTCATTAGCTTAGTTAATTATACTTCTGTTTGGTTTTAATTTAACTCCAGTTTACTAGGAACCCCCCTGGAAGAGCTATGGCTATCATCTAGAAGTGAGGCAGCCTTTTCACCTGGTATAGGTATCTTCGGTCCCGTATATATATACATCTATTACACCAAAAGGGAAATACATGTGGAACAGTCCATTAGATGTTAATTGTTGTTATAGCTACATCTGAATCTATGTTTAAAATTAGGAAATATCCTGACCTGTCGGAGCTCCTCTATAAACGAACATTACAAGACAAAAGTAATTTGAAAGATCTTGGAAAGCTATGTTAAAAAAAACTTAATCAACTTCTCATTTCGTTTCAGGCCCTTACCTGTGATAAAAAGACATAGATTGAGCATTTATGACGTCACTATGAGCGTCTGCTTTTGAGTGACACTTGGGTTTTTACCCC
Source organism: Sthenelais limicola (assembly GCA_942159475.1). NCBI lineage: Eukaryota > Metazoa > Annelida > Polychaeta > Phyllodocida > Sigalionidae > Sthenelais > Sthenelais limicola. The sequence continues at coordinate 56,544,921 of OW804096.1, forward strand.
GACTTCTCACCACCACTTTTTGTGGCTTGATATTAGATATATCTATGAGTAAACTCTATGCTATACCAATCTCTCACTGCCTTTGGCAAAACATGTTTTTGGCTTGGATGCTTATTGAAAACAGGAAATAGGGTAAACCGATCCGAGCCGGGAGAGAACCATAAGCCGGAAAATGTACAATTGGCCTTCACCAATCCTCTCAATTAAGCCCAAATTTAAGACGAAATTAGGTTCAAAATTCAGTTCAACAGAACCAGACAAATTGTTTGTACCAAGGCAATATTAAATGTACTCCCATATGGCTGGAATTGACCATTTTTCAGCCTAATTCGGCAGAGTTTACTAAAAGGAGCTGCCGATTGTACATTTTTTGAAGATATGACTAAAGTAATGTTTCTAATGAGCAATCGCTGATAATGTGAAGTCGAAGCCCAGCATTCGGCGACCATATCGGAAACGGGGACAGATCCTATGATCCAATCAGATAGCAGCATCAAGCACCTCACCTTGACGACGTTACCCACACGTATATAACTGGAGCCGCTATAATTTGCATTTCAGTCCCCGCAACTCCTTTTTATTGCACAGATGTTATATTAGCAGTAAACCATGTAATATAGGGTCTATTTTTCTACTTGTCTTATACGGTATCTATTAAATGTGATGTGAAATTGTGAGTTATATGTTAAAATGTGTCTCTTTTAAGGACAGTTTGATCACAGTGAACTATATATGTATACTAAGTGATCTTCATGAGCATCCTTCAGAAATTCCTAAAGCTGTATCAAGATGGTATACACATACATAGCACCATTCTCCTTAGATATGATTGATGTAATGCATCTTTTTAAAACTTACTTTACAATAACTTGTTTTCAGTAAAAAATATATATTTTCAATAATCTTACTGAATTAAAAAGGAATTCATTGAGTTTAGTTTCAGTGTACACTGATATTTTTGTAAAATCCAAGGCAACGTCTCAATCAAATCATATATAAAAGGATTAAATTGAAGCAACTGAAATGAAAACCGGCCAAAACCCAATCATATTAATTGGGAAAGACCCCCTCAAGGAAACCTGCAAACCACAATCGAAATAAGATCATTAAAATGATAAATATTATATATATCAAAATCACTTGGCAAATACAGACCATTACCCCACACAGAGTATTGGCCCAAGGACAGGACCCTGTGGCACCCCAGGCCTGTATTTAAACTATTGATCACTGTAACTGGGAGAAGACACATATATTGATGTAGCCATCATTTGCCCCCCTGACCTCTGCCTAATAGAACATGGCCCAACTATGCCACTGGGGACAGAGGGGCATTTGGCATGGAAATAGCAGGGAAGCGGCGGCCATGACCAAGATTCAGTTGCCGCCTGTGATATAAGGCCTGCCTGTTTCTTCCAGTGCTGGGGAGGGGTGATACCAAAGAGGGAAGTTATTAGAAGCAAGGTTAGTACATTCTTTTAGTGCTATCTACCAGGGCACACGCATACTTGGGTGCGGGAAGGGGAATATGTGGGTGAAATCTTCAGAAAATGTACAATTCGCCTTCACCAATCATCTCAAATAACCCAAATGTAAGCCGAAAATGAGATTCAAAATACAGTTCAACATAACTAAACAGATTGTTTGAATCAACCCAATAGCAAATACACTCAGATATATCTAGAATTGACCATTTATCAGCCTAATTTAGCAGAATTTCCTAAATGTGTAGTGCTCCGAATTGTACATTTTCTAACGGGGTGACCCATGTACTGCTACTGGGTGCTTAACTTCGGTAATAGATTTAGAGGGGGTTTCAACAGGCATCAACGCAATATTTTAGTTGTCACATATGTGGTGTGTCTATGAGAAATGAGTGTTAAGTCGCACAAAATGGAGTTATTTAAAAGATAGGATCAGGTGAATTCACTGATTTAGCTCATATAATAGAAGCTTAAAGTTGAATCCTTTTAGGTTCTGATCATCTAAATCAACATTCCTATAGAGAGATCAAATGAAAAGGTATGTTGAACACAACCTAACAGAGTACCTTATTTAAGGTAATACTAAATTTACTCAGATATATCCAGAATTAATATATAAAGCACTATTATATACTTGATTTCGAACTCTAAGGTTCTGAGAGTAGATAATTACTATAGGGGTGAAGTTGTCAGAAAATGTACAAATCGCTCTCACCAAGCCTCTCAAATTACTCATAATTTAATCTTAGATTTAAAGAGATTTGAATTACAGTATAACTTAAACAAACATATTTTGCTAACCAACATGATCCTAAATATGAGATATACCTAGTATTAATCATTTTAAGCATAATTTAGCAGAAGTTACTAAATGTGTAGAAATCCAGACAGTACATTTCTGAAGACTCCACAGCATTTATTTCAGCCAAGCTATACTCTGCTTTACATTATTACAATCAGTAGATGCAGACCATTCCATGTGTCCAGGTCCCTAAGGTATTGAGGCAGTTCAGACTAAGTGCAGCTCGAACCCTACACCTCTGACAACAGACCGCAGCCTATACTACTCCCACCAACCGATCTACCCTACATCTCCCCCATGGTATGTAATAGAGAAACCACTATCACAACAGTATATTTGTGATGTGTAACAGGAAAATGAGTCACAAGTTGCAGAATTTGGACTTTGAGATATCATCATACTGAACAGATGAGATAAAGGTGATTCGAATGATGTTAAACATAAAGGACATCTAAGAACTGTTTCTATATATTATTATTTGAAAACGAGTTTGCAATATAATATTATCTTGGTGGGAAATTACCAATAAAGTAGCTAAATATACTGCATATTATGACCTTCAGAACGCAAGGATACATTTAATACATGGTCTTGAAATTTGGTACATGAATTCATATGACTTGCAACGTTAAACCCTTAAACAATCAGAACATTCATATGTTGTCAATAAATCACTTTGGTATATACAAACTTTGCGACTCATTTTCCTGTAACACATCACATATTCTACGAGGGGCATTCAAGTGTTCGCCAGACAGGGTCCAATACAACTCCCAATAGTAGGCCCAGTAATAGTTAACCATCACGTAGTGTCCAAGGTCTGTCTGCCTGCCAAACAGTGCATTAGTACTGGAGCCAAATATGAGCCACTCCTGCATGAGCTACTCGCTCAACCCTTGTACATATATATACATCTCTCTATGGGAGCTGCTCGATTAGGTTTGGTAACTGCGAACTGCATGAAAGTGAGCCCAGAGTTGAATGCGGATTGTACTTTTGAAGCTGTTGGTTCGGATCTTCAGAAAATGTACAATTGGCAGATGTACACATTTAATAAATTCTGCTAAATTAGGCTGTAATTTGGTCAATACTAGGTAAATTTGAGTATATTCGGCATTGCATGGATTCTAGCAATCTGTTAGGTTTGATTGAACAGTATTTTAAACTTAATTTTCGTCTGAAATTTGGGTTATTTGAGAGGATTGGTGAAGATGAATTGTACATTTTCTGGCGATTTCACCCATATGGTTTTTGGTTGCTGGTTGCGTCCCTTGTAGATCTGTGCCTCTATGTTCTTGCATTCAGTGGGTCGCAATGGGCTTGATAGTTATTGTTAATCATTAACTGGTTGGAAAGGTTCTTGTTTGATTGGACATTCTTAAAAGCTGGTTGTAAAGGCGATTAATTGTAGAGGTTCGTTTGCTCAGGGTGCACCTTTAGCTGCTTTAACTGAAGTGGATGCAATCTGGTGTAACTAGTTTAAAAACCCCTCTCTTTCTTTCTTATTCTATCAATTTGTCTCCTTTTCCCTATGTTTTGCTTCTCCGGGTTACCTTCCTACCTCTCCCTCTGTCACCTTTCTCTCCCTTTTTTTATCGATGTATTGTCTCTATCCTAACTCTTTCTCAGTATCCTCCGTCTTTCTCTCTTTCCTTCAAGTTAATCTCTCACCCCTACCCCTTCTTCTCTTCCCTCCCTCTCCCTCTATCTCCTCCGTCGTCCTCTGTTCCCTACCAGTCTTTCTTCAGTCTTTCTTTTCTCTCTTTCCTCTTACTCCCTAGTCTCTCTCTATCCTCTCTCTATCCCCTTTCCCACTCTCCATCTCTCTCTCTTTGTTTCTGCCTCTCTCTGTATCCTCCTCTTTCCAATCTTCCTCTCCTTTCTCCCTCATCCTCTGTCTTCTCAAGTTCACCTCCCCCTCTGCTATTCTCTGTCTCTTCCTTTTCTCCCTCTTTTTCATCTAGATTCCAAACCCTCTTATTGTATTCAGTTACCGTCCCTTATTGAGGACGGCCTCCCGGGCCGTCCTACCGACCCACCCACTGGCAAACAACACAGTCATAAGTCAATCCACAGATATTCAGTCAGATATGCCCCACCCGAGAGTGTTTGTCTCTCTCTGTGAGGCAGAACACTGATTATCTTTATCATGCACATATCAAGGGAACGTAATAAAACTAAATACAAATTAAAATTGCTCAAGCTACTTAACACTGCTCGCTCACTTGCTGCTCTTGGATAATACTTCAAATCTTCAGAAAATGTACTATTGCCAGCTCTACACATTTAGTGACTTCTGTTAAATAATGCTGAACAAAAAAATGGAAGATTCTAGGTGTATCTGAGTTTTTTTTGGTATTGGGGGGATTCAAACAATGTGTTGGCTAAGTTAGTTATACTTCGAACCTAATTTCTCTTAAATGTGGGAAATGTGAGAGATTTGCTGAAAGCGAATTGTACATTTTCTGACGATTCCACCCATCCACCCATAACATATTGCATGCTCAATTATAGATCATTGAAAATTAAGATAAAACTGAATTTAAAGGGATACCAGCATTCATTGAGAAGTAAAGTAATTATGGAATACTTCAAACTTCTGATTTTAGGGACACTGCAATTTATTACCGTTTACTATACGAGTCTATGGAATAACCTTGGAGGTATTTCCTCCATATCAGCATATCAGTCGATCAGCATATCAGTCGATAGAATCAGGCATTTCCCTTTAAGATATCTATATGCATACTTGATGTTAAATATTGTGGTTGCGTTCAAGGGCTAGCTATAACTCTTGCAAGAAGGAAGATGACAGATATACAACTGGATTGCAGGGACTTATGAGTGATACATTGGTTTTCAACTTGCCCACTACATATCAACTCTTGCAAACTATTGGTGCCTCTCAGAGCCACTACATTATGCAGGGGATAAAACGGGCGGATACATCAATAACATACATGAAGAACAGTCTTACATAACATAGGCACCCATGGATGGTTTGATCGATGTCATAGCTAGTGATATCAATCGTTTTCTACCTATCTCTTCCTGTGTAATTTTTCAATCTTTTATTACCACAAAAGCAGAATTGAAGAGTCCATGTACGAACTCTTTTGAAGTTGTTACCCGTTTAGATGATGACTGTTCAGTTTCAGTTTCAGTTTCATTGGAGCCCCAAACAACTCCTTTTATTAAATTTCTTAACGGTTACTGTATCCAATTTCGAAATTACTAAACATTTTCTTTTGGGAAGCCTGTTTGGGAGGCTACATCTAATAGACTTAAGAATCACTGTTTAAAGGGACACTCGGAAGACCTGTGACATTCACAAGAGAGCATCCCTTTTTCCGTTGTTCCTCCAATGTATGTTCTTTACTTTGACCTTTTACTATATGACATGATTTGTAATTATGATATGGAAATAAAAGTCTATTATCATTAAGATCAGGAAATAAACTGACAATATTATAAACACGACTCATCCTCATGATTGTTCTTCAGTTGAGTTCTTTACACCTTCAATCATTTAATCTATTATTATTATTAATAACAAATTATTAATAAAATATTAATAAATTGCCAGTTTCTCCATCCTTTTTTATTAATAAACGAGTGAAAAAGAAAGGGTGTCTCCCCAAAACGAACAACATCACTCTTATTTTTAAACCCTGCCAACCCAATATGTGATGTGTTTCAGGGAAATGAGTCACAAGTCGCAAATATGTAGGCCTACATATTTTGAGATATCAACATATTTGAAAAGATGAAATCAAGCAGATTCTAATGTTGGTAAACATTAAGGATATCTAAGATGTATTTCTACATTTTATGTTTGATATAATTATGTTTGAAAGATATTTGCAATATAATTTCTGTTTGGGCAATTACCAGTAGAGTACCGTAATTAAATGTACTCCATATGATGACCTTTAAAACGCAAGAATATTCAATCTGGAGCCTTGAAATTTGAATAATGTATTTATGGTACTAACATCACTTAACCTTCCAAAAGGGAGAGATTTCCAACAAAGATAGCTTGTTACTAAATCACATTGAATAATATCATGTTTTGCGACTTGTGACTCATTCTCCTGGGACACACCACATACCATTCAGTGCAGGCTTTCATTACCGTCTCAGTGGCATACCAAATGTAGGGATGATGTAAACATAATATCTGAGAAGATTTTCGTGACGGAAAAAAACTACTGACAAGCACCAGACATAATTGATCTACTGTCGAGTAGTCAGTTCCTATATGGTACGCCCCCCCCCTTGTCAGGTCACCGCTTAAAGGTCAGTAACTGGAACGTCTATTATAGATCCAAGCACTCTCATGGGTCATTAATTCATGTTTTAATTGCTTAATAAATCATTTGAAGGTCATCTTATTTTGATTACATCTTTAATTACTCTAATTACTTTTCATTAACATTCTCAAACTAATTGTTTGGGCGTGTACGTTTCCTATTAATACCATCTCTTTTATACACAGTTTTCCTTCGTTTTCCCTGATGTGATGCAGAAAATGCCTCTATTTCCTTTGAAGGAGAGCTTTTGTGACCACTATACAGACATATTTCGGGAATATTAAAGCAAAGCATTGGAACATATTAGATTTGGTATTTTACGTTTCACCCCTTTTTCTTCTTCATTTGTTAATTGCCTTATGGGATTACTATATTCAACTACTCACAGTATACTACACTATTTACCTCGGAAAGCTGCCAAATACCAATCTATATTCCTAGCAACTATACGACCAGAACGACTCAAGGGCCAAAATAGTTGACAACCATGTGGTCGGCATCAAATTATAGATTATTCCCCTGAATCATGGGATGATTCGAGATACTTGAATAATTATATATTTTCTGCCAGACCTTGAGTGTAGGATCTATAGGTGGGAGGGTAAACTGGGAGTAAAATGGTAAAGCCGGTCAGGAATCACAATGGTAAATTTGTAATCAATGGCGAGCGATAACATCAATCTTATAGTCAACCACAAGCGCAGGGAAGGGTGCTTCAGCCGAGTCGGAGGCAGACACAGCGAAGAAAAGCCAAATAAAATAATGAATTAGCTTTCCATTTCTTGAAAGAAACTAGTTGGAGACAAGAGAAAATTTGCTGCGCCAGGAATGCAAAATAAATATAAATGTGTTCTGGGATATTTGATTAGATTCCAAAATAACGTTTGATATTGATTGAGAGTATATTGATTGGTGTTACTATCAAAAAATCACTAACAATATTTCTAGCCTGTAATGCTAATGTTCCAGTTGAAAAACAAATAACCTACTTTGATTACTGTCAAACCCACTTTTATATCTAACTACATAAACATCCTTTGTACTACTCTGATACTGTCGCTTATTGTTTAATATAGAACATATATCCAAATTCAGCGGGTATTTGAAAAAACTGTACTCTTTACAGAGAATACCCCTATTTCTATAGTGCCTAGTATGCTACATTGTATTATAGCATTGTATCTGTGTTATGAAAATACAAATCTAATATCATCATTAAAATAGAAGTGTCTTGATACACTGTCTTGAAATTTAATAAATGTATTCATGCTATGGACAGCATTTGGTACCTTAAAAAAGAAAACATTCCCACAAAGACATCGTGTGAATAAAACACTTGAAAAAATATCAATTTTGCGACTTGTGACTCATTTTCCTGTTACACATCACATATCTGCTTGCACCAGAATGTACCATCAAGCAGTGGTGAACCAACGAGAGTATACTCAGTATATTCTCGTTGGGTGAACTAAATGTCCTGTGATGGAGTCACCAGCCCTCAGTACCATCTCGTGCCCTCTCTGACCCCACCGGCCACACCCTCCTCGTTCTTCTCTTACATTAACCTTGCTCCAACACACTGGCCAAGTGGGATATATGAAGGGGGGGAGTGGAGTATATATAACGTTGACCTTTACTTAAAGCTGCACTCTCAGTTATAGCGACAAAACAAATCTTACCACATTCACTCATATTATGACTTGTAGGACTGGATTTATCAATATTCTGCTACTGTAACATATTTATACAGAAATTTGAAGTATAATTACGGAGAGAAACCCGCTGCTGGTGAGCGATAATGAATGAAGTTATCGATTGAAAGGATTCGGATGGGTCCTCCTAATACAAATGAAAACGTTTTAGAAGCCCTTTAGCAAAAGCAACAGAAAGTATCCCTTACACGTTTTAGTCAAATGATGGGTTGGAAAAGCATGGAACAAGAGGTAGAACAGTTTTTGTGCGAGGTCATCCTTATCTGTATTTGGATGATCCGCCGGAATGCTTTCATGCGATGACTTCACTTATTATCACCCATGTTAACATCGTTGGAATCTGCCTAATCTGATTTCAAATATGATCGTATCTAAACATGTATTTCCTTTGCGAATTCCGACTCATTTTTTAGTGTGTCATCGCAGATGTCTTGTTAAACTTATATACTAGTCATTATCGTAACGGCTCTGCAGTGAAATAGGTTTTTCCTTCTCAGACCAAAAAGTGTGGTCATAATGTACTAATAATGTTGTTCTATTGCCCATTAAATTTTTCGTCTAGATTATTATTCTGGATATTGTTAGCATATATGTGGGTAGTTGGAGGTTGCCTTATGCCATTTCCGAATCTATAGTTTCATATCAATTTGATCATATCAGAAGGAGAGAGGAAAGATGCTCACAGGATGTTATTAGTGTTTCAGGCTTGTACATACACTACCAAGCAAATTGTATTAAAGCATGGACATAGGGATGTTGATATTCATGAAATGGTATGTGATGTGTGGCTGAGAAATGAGTCACAAGTTGGGAAGTATGGATTTTGAGATACCATTATATTACATGTGATCAAGCTGATTCTAATGATGTTCACATTTTTTAAAGAGTATTTTTATATCTTTTTCTATTTTTGTTTTCGTTGAAGAAAATACAAAGTCATACAACTAATCGATGTCTTATATACTGTCTTATTTCCACGAGAAGTTATATCAAAACATAGAAAGCAACTGAAGAGCCACTGCAAATATGTTAGCATCTTTTGTGTAACTTCAGGTAAGGCATGTCTTTAATAACTTAATTGAGGTCTTCATACAGTGCTTATATAGGAAACATGCAGGAACATTTCAACCCCGCAAATACAAGTATTCTTATCCATTTCGCCACATTCGAGAGGATCAAACACAATAGTACACATGTGGGTACGTTGACCCGTACATATTGACTAACCCTCTTTCTACTGGCTCCAGCCTGAGGGTGAACAGTGTTATCATGCCACCACTTGTTCTCTCTTATCTAGAGACGGGGGGGGGGGGGCTGGGGGCTAGGGCTTTTTTAGGCACCCCCCACACCCTACTTATTGAATAATGGGGTTGGGATCTACAGTTTTCTCCCCTAGAAAGTATTCAATGGTGTTGGATAAAGTTGGATTCATATGAATGAAACATAGAATATTTATATTTTTTTTGATGGAATGGTGGAAGACAGGGTCTTATCCTAGCCGTGCAAAACTTAACATTGGCACATGCCATGTTTCTTCTCCTGAAAAAATGGATAGCCTGGATGCATAATCGTAAACAATCGCTTGTTCCTTGCGACGTGCTGCAAGAATCACATTACAATGAGCACAAATACGTTTTCAACGTACACCGGTCCGATTATATATTAGAGCTGCACTCTCATATAATATTGGTCAAGAGGTAATGTCCATATATTCATATTTTGGAGACCTGCCGAAATCCTTTCCTGCGATTGCTGCCCTCAATATAGCTCACCAAAACCTGCTTTTTCTCGGGCGATTTGACTTTAAGTTCTTGTATTATAAACATATTGATGAATTCAATCCTAAAAGTCATAATGTGAGTACATTTGGTCCATTGAAAATAACGTCATTATGTAATGTAATAGTAGTTAACACCTGGACAAAAAAAAATCTAAAATCTCTGAGGATGAGTACATAAAATCAATAATTATAACTTTCCCCCAAACCATATTGAGTATTCTGTTGCATATCTCTTGAATGTATAGCTTATAAGTTTATTCTCATAATAGCTGAGAATACAGCGTTAAATCTATAATAAAAGCCCCCCTCCTCCCCCTGCCCCATCACCCTTTCGCCTCCCCTGAAACTCCAACCACCAAACTATCCCACTTGCATCGCCCACCCTCCAGTCCTTTGCCTCTTGCTCAACATTGGCCGCAGAACTTAATCTCTTTCCTGGGAGAAATCTTGCCTTTAATATGGCAAGCCAGCCAGGAAATCTAGCCGCATCAATATGCATTCCCTCCACCGCACCCATCTTTCATATTGCCAGGGGTGGTGGCGGTGGTGGTGGTGGTAAGGGTGGTGGCTCTCGTGGCAGAGTTAGGGATAGATGAGTAGATAGGGAAAGGGGAAAAGAAGGGTAGGAAGGTGACATAGAGAAATACCAATAATTGTGATGTCAGGAAAATACAAGTCGCACACAAATGGGTTTTGATATATCAAAATATCTGAAAAGATGAGATCAACTGGGTTCCAAAGTTGTAAACACTAAGGATTTCTAATAAATGTTTCTATATGTCTGAGTGGGCAATTACCAGTAAAGTAATTAAATGTACTCCATAAAACGCCCTTAAAACACATATAGATATATTTAATACACTGTTTTGGAATTTGGTACATATATTCATATACCATCAAGCGCATACACCTTAATCTCCCTCTCCAAGATGTCATGATATTTCCAAATGTCAATGCACTCCAGAATGCATTCCAACAACTTAAATTCTCTATCGGAGGGTAGACAAAGATGGTATTCTTCCTAAATACACAGTCCTTATATTCTTGAGAATTACAGAAACTCACTTTGACATTGTTAAGTAACTTACAACAACCAATATAGGACTAATTTTTCTATTCTAAATCCAGTTATATGGTCAGGTAGTAGTTCAAATGTAAAACATGTGCATGAGTTTCTATCATAGTATCTTATTTTGATATTCCTCATCGTCTCTCTATAAATTTTAACTGTGTTGTTATCACTATACCAAGCAGTAAACAAGAACTAATTTGTAATGGTTATCTGAATAAAATTGAATCAATCAATAAACATAGATAACTAAGCTGCACTTCCCTCAACTCACCACTCCCCCTTATTATCACATCCATCTGCGCTACCTAACGTGAAATAAAAAACTAAACATCTCAATGATGCATGAGCAACTCTGCCTATGTGAACCTAAATGACCTTCTAAATATGCTCCCAAGCAGGGGCTCCCGGTTCCATCTGGTTGCTCTCCCAGTGTCAATTCTGCCCTATTAAGGCAGGGTTTATGGTGGAGAACTCGAGGATTCTCCACCATTTGTCATTCATTTTCAGCCGGCTGATATGATAGAGCCTTGGCTTCTGCTTCAACTTATCTTCATTCTGGTTCTACTACTCACGCTAACACAACCTCACACACATAGATGTCTCATTTAGTGATGGTAGAAAGGGTGTTAGGGATTAAGATTGAGAGGGGATGGAGTATAGGGGAGAGATGCGTGGAGATAGCAGAGGAGATTAGGGAGGGAGGAAAGAGTTCAATGTCCGTTGGTGTGAATGTTTAGGATATTTCCTTCATAGTGTAGTAACCTCGGCAGTAACCTATGGGTGAAATCTCCAGAGAATGTACAATTCGCTTTCACCAGGTATTTCAAATAACACAAGTTTAAGACCCACACTCTCCTCAAAATTCAGTTCAACAAAACCAAAATGAATTGTTTAATCAATGTAATACAGAATATACTCAAAAACACCTAGTATTTACCTTTTTTCGCGCCTAATTTAGCAGAATTTATGAAATGTATAGAGCGGGCAATTGTACATTTCTAGGCGATTTGACCATTATATTCATTTTTCTACACATCACATGTAGATGTTTCATTAAAGTTGGAGCCAGGCTATCCGCAATAAGTCACACAAAAGACTTTGCAGTAGGCTTCTGCCATAGAAATGACGAAATTCTATCTAGGAGTGCAGTGTATTGCAGTTATGTGGGCCCCTTTGTGATCGCCTTTGCAATAAATTAGCCTTTGTGATGTGCCTCACAGTATGAAATGCATTGTGGTCGGTCACACAACTATTAGACATGATTAATATTTGTTGGTTGGTGATAAGCATGGTATAACAATTAATCGTGAAGGACTTTTGAAAAGCCATTGAACCTGTATTTGTAGCTAACATTGAACAAATTCTCTAATTTGTGTTCAATTCTTTTCACACCAATCAGAAATTCATTTGACAAGAACTGTGGAAGATTCCACACTGTTGATTTGTAAGCAGGGCTTTATAAACAACCACAGTTACACCAACAAGTAACCCCTAATGTCAGTAATCCTTTAATAATCTGTCAGATTTTCCGAGGAATAATGCACCTATAGTGCACCAACAGACTAGATATGGAGGCTATTAATCATTTCAGTCTCTACCTATGGTGGTTATAGCACGTTGAAGATATAGCCTAAACGAAAATAAAATGAAAGGGTAAACCTCTCATTCTACTCAACCACAGATACATCTTCTCTAGTGGCAGAGCAATTATTTTAGAGGAAACGACAGACGCAGATTGGGAAAGGAGGAGGGAGGGATTCCCAGAAATGTTTTGGAATGGGAACACAGCAGCAGATGGTAAGAGAAATGCAGAATCCGGCGGATGAAAGACGATGCTGAAAGCCTGAGTACTTTGTAAGATGAAACATTTCTCTGAAGATAAGAGCTGGACTATTAACTGGCCCAGTCCCCTCACATGCTTCAATACAAACAAACATGAGCTTGTATCGCTACCTAGAGCTCTCAACCACCCTCAATCCCCTCTAGTTTCTTTTTCTCACTGTCACACTTTCCAATGGAAACAAGCAAAGCAAAGCAAAGGTCAGGACATTTGTGTAGAAGAGAAATGAGTCATAAGTAAAAGTAATGATAGATTTGGGATACTGGTCAACATATTTCTTATTACTTCAAATATTCGTGTCTCATGTATATCTTAGAGTACAGACTTAGACTTAGTCTTAGACTAGTCTGACAGAACTCTGACAGACCTCTCAGAGACCTCTTACCTCGCTCAAATGCATGAGCTACGAGACCTATAAGATACGATCTTATCATATATGAGTAATTCTCCCAATCGGGCATCATTTGGTTTTCCAGCCTAGGGTCTCTACAACCTGTATTTCGGATGACCACACATGATTATAACCACTTTTTTCGAATTCCTTGGCAAAAATTAGGCTGTGGGAACCCCCCTTTCAAAGCTCTTATGCTAAAATCTGTGCCACCATTGTTATAAAACAGCTTTTTTAGGATAGAAAATATATGATAATCATGGAATTTGAATATAATACACAGCCTAATTTAGAAAATATATTTCTTCTGCTGAACAGAAACGGTTTCTACACATGCACACACGTTCATTGTTATGAAAAAACACAATATTCATGTATTCATTAATTTGAACTGATTTAGAATTGGAAAATATTGTTTTGGAATAATTGTGTCGCCGTTACGACATATATTGACTTCATAACAATAAAATATGCCAAGAGTAACTAAATATATCAAACTGCATTTAGTTTGTTGTGTGGGAAAGATGTATACGTATGTATATTTAGATAAAACCAAACGTTATTAGCCCATAACATCCCTGAAGCTTTATAATACCTCACAAAAAAGTCCTTGAACTGTTATGGGAATATTTTATGTCGTGTTACGACATGTGATATATCTACAATAATTTTTTTAAAAAAACATTTTCATGAAATTTCGTCTTTCCTAATAATTATCTAAGCCTGCCTTAAAATGATGAAAAATATAAATATGATTGCATATTGGTGTTGTTAAAGTCAGGAGAGTTTATGTACCAATGTCGCCGTTACGCCATAGCGTCGCCGTTACGCCATAATCATTACAAAAAAGAGAGATCCTCCTCTTCCAACACAATGATTTTATAGTAATAACATGAATATTTTTACAAAATCAAGTCAAACTTCTGAGTAGAACCAGGTCGTCGTTTACCAACAAACATCCATTCTGTAGCTTTGAATTTTTATTTAATTTTGCTAGACAAATTAGTGAGTAATATATCTCATTTTTACACGAAATAATTTGATTAATCGGGCTTAATGAGGCTGAAATAAGGCAAAATAATAGGGAAAATATAGGTATCTGAATCATAGGTTTAGGATCGAAATATTGGCCCAAGCCTTCCCAAACTTCACCTGCATTATGCTGATATTCCCCGCTATATGTACACCAAATATTGTAGAGATTGAACGAATTTTATTTTTTCTTAAAAAATGGGCTTCTGAAATCAAATCCGTTTGCATATTGGGAGAATTACTCATATAGTGCAATGCACCCTATGTGAGATAATCGGTACAGTGTGCAGGGGGCGTTAGTGGGTCTAATCTGGTGGTTTAATTGAGTTTCAAAGTTACGAAAGATTGTTCCTTTGATTAAATAAGGAATCCATTTACATTAATTGAAGAAAAGATTCAGAATAAACAGAACTTTAAACAAAAGAAGTAGCATACATAAGACTTCTTCATTAATAATAATTCAAGGACGTATTCAGAAAACCTAAGGAAATAAACGTTTTAAAAAAAACTTTTAAACGCATTTTAGCATCTATAATATTTGTGTTATTGATTCGGATAAGTACTTTGCGATTATTGAATATTCTGCACATATTCTACATCATTAACTCTAATTATTATATCTCCCTGTTTGATTTGTTTTTCATTTTAATTCCTCCTTTTATCGAACTGAGACATCCGCATATGTGTGAGTTATGAGTCATAATCGAACAGAAATGTGGATTTCGAGATAGGCCTACCATCAAATTTGAAATGATGAGATTAAGGAGAATTCCACAGAAGTTAACATTTGGGAAATCTAATAAGTATGTGAAGGTGAAAACATCACCGATTATATTGGAGAACTCTCGCCCTTAACTACGCCGCCTAGGTAACCACGCCCCCCTTGGTCCCGCTTATGACGTCGCCCCTGTGTTTACCTATGACGTCACAGTACCAATGCTTCCACGCCCACCTTTCCTTCCACTCTCAACCGCTCCTCCGCCCATTAGTGCGGGCGTCCAAACCATATATTTCTATATATTTCATGTTTGATTTTGTTTAAGTTTGAACAGAAAGTCTGCAACATGTCTAGGTGAAAAATTACTATTACAGTAGGTAAACATATTCCACAGGAAGACCTTAGAAACGCAATGACATATTTAATACACTGTCCTGACATTTGATACATGTATTTATTTGACTTAATACCTTAATATGCTAAATACTCCAAAAATGAAAACGATGCTGCAAAGAAATATTGCATTCTATATATTTAATGGCACCCATAGGAAGATCTGGCACGCCAGACTTGGATAACCAATATTGTTTTGTACCAAAAAAGACAATAAAGAATGTTTGAAATTGAAATTCTCAGCTCTTATGTCAAAATAAATCTTACCGCATTTATTCTAGGACAGAATTCATCAATACTCTGCCACTGTTATATCTTCATTAAAAAAACCGTTTGCAATAATTTTGGTATTGATACGACCTGAAGGACTAGACACTCCCCAAATGACATTCCCACAAAGATATCTTGTGAATATAACACTCAGAAAAATATCTATTTTGCAACCTGTGACTCATTTTTCTGTAAAACTTTACATATAACTTCTAGCTGAAGGCAATAATAAACATATACAAAGGTAAGTTAGCCTGTAAGCTGGTGGTCTGACCCTGAGTGTATCTGACATTCAGGCAGCAGTGTGTCTATCTAGGGTAGCTGGAGCAACCTTTCCCCCAGGCCTGGTGTACAAACACACCCTAGGGTCATATTAGATAGTCTCCATATTATACCTGGCAGCCAGACAAAAATACAATAGGGGGTTTGCTCTGTTCCCTATCAATGATCTAATGGATTATGAAGGAGTTGTGTATGTATGCTCTATCAACTATTACCCTTAACTACTTAGTAAGAGAATATTTAGGAACGTGTGTATGTATTTTCAGCCTGAAAAGATGAGAAATTCTAGTGTTGTTGATGAGTTGAAATAAACACGAAAAAAGAAGCTGTAGATCTGTTTAGCTATGTATATAACATACACTTAACAAAGAAAGCCAAAGAAAGCCAGAGAAAGCCAGAGAAATTCATATAGCCTGGGCACACTGTGAGACCTGAATGTAGATCTATGTCCACGATCCTTCTGTACCAACACCTTAAGACAAACGTGATGTGTTACAGGACAATGAGTCACACGTTGCAAAATTGATATATTGCAAAGTGATATATTCACAAGATGCTTAGGTGATTGGAATAATTGCATATACGGTATGATATGAGTGGCAAAATCGCTGGGTATATCAAAAGTGCGTAACATTGTGTGTTTCCTTGCTTATATTATTCACTATTGTCATAACTGTGTTTGGTAAGGTTAACCTTGTATCAAAAAAGCCACAATTCTGACCAAACCAAAGGCATGGAGGCAGATTCCCCGATAGGATTCCTAACATACACAGTCTGTCTGTGACTGGTGATGTTGGGTGGACCATCTGCCAAGTGGTAGTCTCTTCAACTGGGCTCCCAGATATAAAAATGTTACAGAAATGTAAGAGGCAGTAAAAATGTACCTCTCACAGCCAGTTGTCGCGGATTTGTTGTGGCAGCAGAGAGTTGTTGTGATGGAGGCTTGGATGTAATAGGGGCTTTGTTTAGACACAATTGCAATCATGGTTTGCAGGGATACAATTGATCGCTAGCATGTGCCACTGCGCATGTCAGTTAGAGTGCAACCTGGGAAAATATCACACATCACACCACCTATATATAATTAAATATATATATTTCTAGTAATGTGATCTTGGATATTCAATTGTTTTGCATGATGGTACTAGTAATGACTTGTGTTGCCATATAAAGTATAATCCAAGACTATTTACATGCATAATTCCAGTGGAATTAAAATGAAGATGATGGACATGCAAGTCCCCTATTTAATGCTCTCAGTTAGAAGCGGAGCAGGACTTTAGTTAACACTTGGATGGTATGGTATTGACACAAGGGTCAGACTTGATAAGGTCAGGCGTACATCTATCTATATCTGATTCAAAACAAATCAAGATGATTTATGACCAGTTCAATAAAATACCTGTTAAGTATTCCCAAGCGAAGTGGTTACCACTAAAACATGTATTCACCACCCTTGCACCATGTACTACGCAGTCAAGCAGTTAGCCAGTTACAATCACAGAGAGCATATAAACAAGCCATGAGATCTGTGTCTGAAATGTTATTATATTGTGATGAGCCTCTATCGGTTTTTTTTTGTATTTTTCTCTCTATTTTCATACAAGGATTTGGTACCGAGATAACCTAATTTAATATATCTATCTGAATAACAACTACGTAATTACAGGATTCACCGAGGAAAATATGAAATCTTTCAAAAGTCTGTGCTGACCATGTTATGATATGATGTTATGATATGTTATGATGTTAAAACAAGCGTAACGTAAATATCTGTTGATATTTTAAATAACAATTAAAGGTAAATACCAGCATTGTCAGCACTGCAGCAGGCGGGAATGCTAGGAACTAAGCTTGTTGAAGGTAAAATGTACATCTTCAGTCAACTCCACCCACATATAGCTGAATATTTGCATTGCAGATGATGCTTGCCCCTCCACCACCACCATTCTACTTCCCATTGATGCTACAATCCTTACCCTCTCATAGAATCATGTGCTTAGATCTCATGAATATGCATCATAGATAGGTTTGAATATGGCTCCAAATGTGACCATGACCTTGCCCATAATTAATACATTGGGTCAATCCCCTCAGGCATGTATATCAAGGACCTTTTTGTTTTTAATGAATTCTTAAATTCTTGTTGAGATCTCAAGGATTTGAACTATTTTCTTAAAAATAATTGCATCAAATGAAATTTGAGAGACTATTTCACCTGTCTCAGACACGAAGATGAAATTATTATAGAATATTAAGGAGTTTTTTTTAGAAGAATGGTGGATGCCACTTGAAAACAATTCACATGGCCGACTCATACGATAAATAGCCTTCTGTACCGCCTCCTTTCGTGCTGCATTATTTCCCAGTTAATTAAACTTTTACGCATTTCCAAAGAATTCCGGATGAATTTCCAATCAATCTCTCTTACAACCTTTCTGCCCTAATATTCAGACAGAGAAGGTGGGTATTAATTGCCAGAGGCAGAGAGGTAGACTGTACAGTATTAGGGAGGTTCCATCTCAATTACTTTACAGTATCCGTATCTTTTGTGTGAATTACGTCGCATTTTTATTATGTAGGAAAAATAAATTGTGAGAAACATTTTGCTTGATATCTTACGTTACGTTTGTCCCGCCATGTTTTGCTGAACCTCTTTCTACCTTTTAACGTATGTTTGTATATCTGAAATCCAGATACGTTTAGGTGTACGTATAGTTTAGACTTGCTGAACCTCACTATTATTGTCCGTTGATGATTGGGTTGCATGTGCCTGGCACATATCATAACATCTATTTCTCTATTCAAACGTAGTACACTTCTTCATAGCATTATATGGTACATATTACTATACGCTCAGATCGGAGACCATGTTCTCAGAATAGAATGACAAAGAAATCTATTTGATTGGTATACTACCATCCAATGCTAAAGTGTCCTTGTTCATTCTAGGTTTTGGTTTTGCTCAGAGACTTTAAGCTGAAGTCCTTGTACAAATTGCAATAACGCATGGGGGCCAATTTAACTTGGGAATCCAGTGAACACATAGGGTTCAGCATAGATAACAACAGAAGTAATGTTAATACCAGCTGCAGTGAAAACAACATAGTGTTTGGCACAGGAGGCAAAAGCAGTGGCAGTACCAGATGTTTTAACTAGTACTCTTAGTAGTATACTACCTTATATTCGTCCTGAACACACATGTGTGTATACCCATCCAAAGTTGTATCACTTAGCACAGAAACTCTTTGGGATTTATTAACCATTAGTTCACCGCAGTGAAAATATAGTGTTGTGTAAGATGGCCAACAGCAGTACTAGTACCAACTGCTTTGGCTAGTATTATTAGTAGTATACTACTTCCTATTCTTCCTAAAAATACATATCATACAGAAACGCTTGGGGATACTTTTAATCAGTATTTCACTGCAGTGAGAAAACATTGCAGTGTTTTACACAGCAGGGGCTGACAGCAGTGGCCATACCAGCTGCTATAACTAGTATCACTAGTAGTATACTACTTTCTATTTTTCCTAGGAATACATATATCTTTTCACAGTTACACAACTCAGCACAGAGACTAGAGTTATGTAACTGTGCAAAGATATATATGTATTTTTGGGAAGAAGAGAAGGTAGTAGTACTCTTGGGGGATACATTCAACCATTATTTTAGTGCAGTGAAAACATTGCAGTATTTTGCACAGCAGGGGCCAACGACAGCAGTGGTAGCAGTACCAGCATCTGCTCTGGTGGCAAACAAAAGGGTGCTGCTTTCATCAGCCCGTTAAAGACTGGTGCGAGAAGCATTTGATTTCTGATTAGGCCGGGCTTTAGGCCCTGATTTGCAGACCACAGGAGCAAGGCTGGAGCAGGGACACTGGAGGCAGTTTGCGCGGGAAATTGAGTGATTATTCTCCATCTATTAGCTTAGTGGGTAGTGGGGGTGTGGAGGGGGAATTCAGAGGGTATGGGAGCTAGCAGGACTACTAAGTTGGACAGGGCCTAAATATTCGGAAAATTAAGGGAATTAGACCAAAATATTGATTATTTCGATTAGATATACCCTTGGTGACAAATAGATAATGGCAGCATAATGCAAATCTGGTTTATTATGCCTGATTTTAAAATCTAATGAATGAAATCGTTGGTCTTTCACTAACTCCCTGGCATAGTATACCACCATCTATTGTTGTATGATGTTTTACCAGACTGTTTAGTTCAGCTTCTATAGCTGGTCTTCTACTAACTCCTGGGGTAGTATACTACCATGACCTATTGTTGTATACTGTTTTATTAGACTGTTTAGTTCAGCTTTTATAGCTGGCTTTACACTAACCCCTGGGGTAGTATACCCCGATTTATTGTTAAATGATGTTTACCAGGCTGTTTAGTTAAGCTTGTATAGCTGGTCTTCCACTAACTCCTGGGCAAGGATACTACCTTCTTTTGCTGTATGTTTTACCAGGCTGTTCAGTCCTACAGATGGTCTTTCACTAACTCTCTGGGGTAGTATACTACCATCTATATTGCTATATAATGTTTACCAGGATGTTTAGCTCAGCTCCTATAGCTGTACATCCACTTACTCCTGGGTTAGTACACTACCATCTATTGCTGTATGGTGTTTTACCAGGCAGTTTAGTTCAGCTTCTGTATCTTGTCTTCTACTAACTCCAGAGGTAGTATACTACAACGTTGTATTCGGAGAATTCGGCAGAATTTACTACACTGTTTGCACATTTTCTGACGTCCAAAACCACAAGCGCCACAGGCCAAATTAAAAAATGGCTGCTTCAATGGGATTTCGCTGTAGTGTTGAACACAAACCCACTATTGCCACAAGATGAGCAGAACGAAGAAGCTCAAATCAAAAGTAGAACATTTTTTTTCACCCAGCCTACCATCCTTCCCTCTTCTTAATCCACACCCGCAACAAAAAGCACAGAGAGAGGGGGAAATCATCCAAGAGAGGGCTTTGGCTCGCTTAATTCTGATTTGAATTATCTAAGGCCGATTTGGGAGACGATGAAATGAGGGTCGGTGGTTTTGGAGTTTCTCCCTGTGATTTATTTGGCCAATTTTCCCTGATTTGGATCGGCCTGGGATAAAATTTGCTTTCTTTTATTTCAGTTTTTTTCTAGTGATGTCATTTTGCCAAATTGGTTGATTATTGAAGAGGTGGTCGATGGTGGGGGTTTCATTCAAGGCTGAGAAGGGCTCAGGGGAATCTAGGTTATCGCTGATGATTTTTGATGATTGTTTTGGGAGGCGATGCAGAAGCATGGCAGGGCAGATGGCATGGGTTGAGGGAACATTATCTTAAAGCTGCATTTCCCGCTATTGTGACTAAACAAATCTTTACACATTTACTCATATTATGACTGATAGGGATGGATTTATCAACATTCTGCTGCTGTTATATGTTTATACAAGTGTTACGCCTGTTATGACTTATAGGACTGAATCCATCAATATTCTGTTGCTGTTATATGTTTATACAAGAGTTACTCATATTATGACTTATAGGACTGGATTTATCAATGTTCTATATGTTTAATACAAGAATTCGAAGTTGAATAAACTGAGAAAAATGGCTGTCGGTGAATTTTTATAAAAGGTCTACAATATTCAAAATATATAATGAAGTCAAAAACCAAGTTATAACATAACTTTAATTTCACCTGATGTCCTGGATATTAAACAGAGTAAATCCTACATAAATTAACATGTTAATGTTTCAAATATGAAAAACGTGTCCTACTTTCTGCTAAACTGGTACGTAGGTCAATTTCAAAAAGTAAATTCTGGTAAATAGAGCAGATGAGATTATGTACAGTAGTACAAATAACTTCATTCAATTCCTAAATGCATTTTCAGCCCCAAAGAACCTCTAATTCATATAAGCCATTTGTAATATCACATGTAAACTAATGCATGAACTGCTTAACATTAACTTGCATTAATTCAAGGCCCTATTCCACTAAGCCGATTCTCATGCAATTTTGCGCTGCAGAGGACCCTTTTCCACATGAATTCTGTGAGAATCGCATGAAAATTGGCTTAGTGGGCTAGACCCTTAAGTCAATGAAGAAGGTACAACTACCTCATTTATCAGATCTGTAAACTGATTGAATAGTTTGTGTTTGTAGCTAATTATTGCTACGATATGATTGACTTTGTTTCAACAAAGTCCTATTCAAAATGATCTGCAGACCTTCCGATGATTCCATGATTTCGATCGAATCTAAATCAATCAACTATTTAATCGAATCTAAATCAATTACCTATTTAAGACCTTACAGTATTTAGCTCCTCCTTACTTGGATTGAACTCACAACCCTCATATATGACTCATGCACAACTCCTTCATTCATTGCTACCCCCTAAACCCCCGCCAACCACACCAAAATAACAAAATAACAAAACTGAACTTACCATTCGTAGCCACACGTTTGACTTCATAATTTGATTCTTTTCATCCTGCAAAAATCAAAAGACACAATTTAGTAAGTAAGCATATATATAGAACATATGGCAGTTGTAAACAACATTTTTGCTACACATACATTGCTACACATACATTGCTACATTGGTGGTTTGTGTTGGACTGATTCGTACTTTATTTCGGGGGAGGGGGGAGCTGTAGTGGAAGATGTGTGTGTGTGTGGGGGGGGGGGGGGGGAGAGATGAGTTCTTCTGAGAGCGTTGAAGGGAGCTGTTAGGGAGTGAGGGGAGACGTTATTGGGAGCTGAGGGAGGCTGAGGGGGGCTGAGGGGGCTGAGGGGGCTGAGGGGGGCTGAGAGGACTGATGGTGGAGGAGGTGGTGGCTGAAGAAATCTGAGGGAAGCTGAGGGAGGTTGACAAACATTTTGTGAACTTCTCAAATTAGAGTTCTTTTAGTTCGTGCCCTGCTTGCTTATCGTAGCATAGTTGCAGTTATGTCTCTCTAACTCTATTTTTTATATACAATGTGTCAACGTGAAAGAAGAGTATAGTTATACATGATGTATTCATGAACAGTTAGAATAGGAACTATATGGGGTTTGCATGTCTCACTGCGCATTTCAAGTTGAGATGTAATCAGTTCAAATCATACAAGTATTAGCAACATTTGTTATCGAAAATTGCAAGAATGTTTTGAACAATATAATAGCTTGTGTAAATATGATCTATGAAAAACAAATGCATGATGGAAAAAATGCAATCTTGTACATATGTAAACCAGATCAGAGTTAAATTTTCCATGCTGAAGATGAACATGCTAAACATGTTTTCTATAGCTTTTACACCGACATACACCTCCCATAGGTCCATGCGAATCCAGATTCCAGATGCCGGACATGCAAATCCCTTATTACAATAGCAGAAGTGATTACATCAAACATTTTATATGGGATAGAAGAAGCAGCAAAAGCTACCCCCGCCATCCCTCCCACCTTACCGCCCTCGCTCCCTCCCTCCCTCTCCATCCTGTATGATCTTCTCCTGACGAGTCACTCCGAGCTATTCAAGACATGTGTTTCTACCATGTGTTGGGGGCACCTGAAGGTCTTATGCTAAAAGTCATCCAAACATCACATGTGTGGCGTTTGTATTTGTAAAATGTGCTTAGTCCTGCTCAAATAAGTATTATTTATACATGTAACAATCTGCTATTTGTGATGTGTCATAGGAAAATGAGTCACAAGTACCAAATGTGATAATTTTCAAGATGATTTATTTACAAGATCCTTTTATAGCAATGTTCTCATTTGTTTATATCTATCTACCTTTTGTTGTGTGAATACATGTAGCAATTCTTTTTCAAAAAATAAAAATAGCAAACTTAAAAAATAGACGTACTTATTAGGCGTAGGCGTACTAGTGTTTACCATCAATAGAATCGGCTTCATCTTTATTTTGTTTATTTCATTTACAGGCCATCTCATACTTCTCAAATCTGATGAAATCCCCACATTTGTCCTCTATGTCCCAACTATTCTGATATTGGCTATATCTACATAACCTTGATGTTTCCTCATGAATCTGTTTATCATTTTGGTACACGGGTCAGAGAATGTAGTCCTAACAAGTACATTCCTGTAAATTAGACAGGGAAACTATAATACTTCTGAGTAAATCTGGTATTTAGTTGATTCAGAGAATCTGTTCGGGTATTTTGAACCTCATTTTCATCTAGTACTATCGATGTGTACCAACCCACCCACCCTTGCTATATATATTATCATGTTACTCTGTTATGAACCTTTGTGTTATTCCTTTGTTTATCAGTTATTTCTTCTAACCTTAATCTTACTCACAATGGTTTGTGATATGTAACAGGAAAATAAGTCACACATCGCAAAAGGGATAATTCTCGAAGGGATTTATTCAAGATCTTCCGGGTGGAATTTTCTCACTTAATTTAGCTAGTAGCATAAATAAGTTTACACAATCTAAAGATTGTATTTGATAAACATTAATAAAAAATAAAAAGATTATAAGAAAGGATTCGGGCGGGTCCTCCAAATATAAGTAAGCACGTTTTAGAAGCACTGTAGCGAAAACAAACAAACCATACAAAATCCTCCCAAATCTTGGTCAAATGACTATTAGATGGGTTGGAAAAGAATAGAAGAAAATGTAGAAAAAAATGTGTTTTTACCGACGTTAACCGAGAGTGCAATTCTAAACCCAAAGTATATGTATTCTAACAGTCTACCCTATACATCACTTCCTTTCCCCATCTCCTCCCCTTCTCCCTTTCCTACCCCCCTCCCCCCCCCCCCCCCACACACACACACTTTCCCTCTACAACCAAACCACACCCAAACCCAGGGACGTCTGCCACCTAAGAAGCTACCCCGGCCACAACTACTCCTAATACTACAGCGGCGGCAGTGTCTTCAGACGGAGGAGTTGAGATGTAATTTAGGTGGAGAACCAAGAGGCTTTTCAATCAAGAGGCAGTCGTTTGCCTGTCAGCGGACGATTCTGCCGCGCGAGATAGAGCAGGCGAAGCAAACGAGTCGCTGGCCAGTCCGTCGCCCCACTGGGACTGAAGCACTTCGTATTCAGCCTTTTCTGCATAATTCTAGCAGCAATACTGAGGACCAGTGAATAAGGCTTTTGATTTCGCTTCCAAATGCTAGTAGGCCCTGTCTCTCCCTCTCCCTCTCTCGCTCCCCTTCTCTCTCTGCCCCGCTCTTATCCCACTAGCTATGCCCACCACCCAGTACCATCTTATACCAACAAGGTTTGTTTTTATTCTGTAGGTCTATTATCCCCAATGCTTTCCTGTCCCTATTTCTTTCTTTTATATCTATTACTCTCTACCTCCTCCTCTATCTTCTCCTCTTCCTACTAGACCTATTTCCTTTTAACACTTTGCTACCTTACTAACTCTGTACTTTACATATAGCCATATCTTAACGTTATTCACTTTTAATCTATATCTGCCAGGTTCAACCTATTATCATTCAACCTTTCGATGAGATTTTTTTTCCGATTTCCTTTGTTTATGTATATATCATAAGTTACTTCTCTTTAATCTTATTATATTTTGATTCCATTAATTTCATATTCTGCGTTTAATTTCCACTTTCTCTACCCCTTACACTATTTTTTTCTCCCCTCCCTTATTACTTTTCTTTCTCTTACCCCCTCCCTTCCCCCTCCACTTTTTCTGATCTTCTCGCTCCCATTCATGATAGCTCTCTCCCATGCCCTGTCCGGTCAAAATGCTTAAAAGCTAAACAAAAACCCACACACAGTAAAATGTAAACACCGAAGCAGTTTAAATAGACAGAATATCTGAGTCTAGTATTTAATAATAAATTCGAGATGTTGAGATCAATCCAAAACAAGGCGAAAACAGAACATGGGGTGTGTGAGGTTGGTTTTGGTTTATTAGGGGTCCGACGTTTCGGT
This sequence comes from Sthenelais limicola, assembly GCA_942159475.1. Taxonomy (NCBI): domain Eukaryota; kingdom Metazoa; phylum Annelida; class Polychaeta; order Phyllodocida; family Sigalionidae; genus Sthenelais; species Sthenelais limicola. The sequence continues at coordinate 56,570,921 of OW804096.1, forward strand.
CAACATACGATTTAATAATAAAATTAATAATGTATTTCCTTTTGTTATAGGTTAAGGTAATTTAACAGGATCATCATGTTTCCTTACTGTTATTTGACACGCTGAGAAAGCATGTCTGTATGATGAAACGCTAACAATAAAAAACATAAACAAAAACATAATTTCATAACATAACATAATGTACACGTTATAACTGTTTCAACAGTTGTTGTTTGTTATCGACTGTTTGTTTATTGCGTTTATTGGAAGACCTGAGCAATCAGAAATGAATAAGGAAATAAACGATACGTTAAATTCAATTTAATTCCCTCCCCCATAGTGTGCATCCCTCATCCACTCCTCTCATTTCTTTCTCTCTCTCCCTTTTCTTTTCTTCTCTTTTTCCCTCCTTCTCTCTTTTGCACCGTCTCTCCCCTTCCCTACCTTTGCTCGCTTTTTCTTCCTTCTCTTCCTTTTCTGCTTTCTCTGTCTCCTTTCATTGTCTCTTTCGCTCCTCCCTCTTCCCCTTCCTTCCTTTTCCTTACTTCTCTTCCTTATTCCCCTTTCTTCTCTTCCCTATTTCTCTCTCTGTTCTGTCATTCTCCTTCCCTTCCTTCTCTCTCTTTGCTTTCCTTCTCTCCACCTGGTCCCTTTCCTTCCCTCTCTATCATCATTCCGCTTATTTTCCTCTCTGTCTCCTTTCCGCTCCTTCTCTATTCCCCTTCTTTATTCCCTTCCCTCTCTATTCCCCTTTCTGCTCTCTCCCTCCTCCTTTCCCTTCCCTCTCTATTCCCCTTTCTTCTCTCTCCTTCCTCCTTCCCCCTCCATCTCTATTCCCTTCCTTCTCTCTCCCTCTTCCTTCCCCGTTCCCTCCCCTCCCCTCCGCACTCCTCCTCTCTAACATGCCACGCCCCAACCCATCCGCCACTTCCGGTTCCGCTACCCACATTGCCCCGCGGCACAGCTTTCGTCCACACTTGACTACACAATTATGGCGGGGCTCTTCTCTCGCCTTCCTCCCCCTCCAAACCGTCAAGCGAGCATTAAAAAGGGTTTTTAGACTGTTGTCCCAAACATTTAGAGGGTGGAAAGGGCTGGATAGGAGGACTATTGGTAGTACATCAATAGAGACACATGAAACGCTTGGACAGCATTTCTCCCTCCTCAACCACCACCACCTCCTTATTTACGTATAAAGTATAAATATGCCTCCGTAGATCTATATATATTCTTTCAGCGGACGTTCCCATAGCAGCAGTCAAGTTCATATATGTGATGTGTTACTAGAAAATAAGTCACAATTCGCAAACAAATGGATCTTAGAGTTACCATCATGCATGTGTGATAAACGCGATTATAATGAGGGTAAACATTAGGACACCCTTTCTATATTTTAAGTTTGATATGTTTATTTTGAAAAACAAAATTGCTATAGCTCTGGATGGACAACAGCAAACAACAAATTAGCTAAACTTACTCTATAGGAAGAGCTACGAAATGCATTTATATAGTTTATACATGGTCTTGAAATTGGGTACATGTATTCATACGACTTCGAACATTAGATACTCCCAAAATGATAACATTTCTACAAAGAGATCTGTGAAAAGCGGATAAAATATTTTGCGACCAGTGACTTATTTTCCTGAAACACATCACATATACCTATCCTTATGTACTATGCACTGTTTCTCTATTACTGAAATTGCTACTACTTCTTAGCACAATGTGGTAAGTAATACACTGCAATGAAATACCCACACTTTTGTATTAGCACCTGGAGGAATTCTGTACCAAGGATCCAAACTCCATGCTCCATTGTAAGTTATGGGTCCCAGTACTACAGAGGATCTGCATGTAATACCCTGCTATTAGATTACAAGCCCAATGTCGGCCAAGTTATGGCGAATTGCCCGCCCCTAAATCAGTGGCTATCTTACCGACCTCCAACTCGATGAAGCTTTTATGCATTAACCATTTATTCACTGTGGTCTTTCTGGTTCGGTGCTCTTTTTCTTCCGATGCTCTGTGTTTGTATTTGTATTTTGTGTTCTTTTGCAAGAAATGATAATATTGGTTGTGAAACTTGTTAAGGTTTGTTTGGCAGATGTAGAAACAGACTGTATAGAGCTAATCGTTTTACAAATACAATTAGTTTTGGTATGATTTTATCTTTATTGCACCCTCACGTTTACTCCGATGTGGGAACCATTTCTCCATTTCTCCTCCACCCAGTGCTTGGCGACTGGGTCATCAAAAGCCAACTGTGTGTGTGTGTGGCTATCCGTGGCACTGGACACATTAGTACTATTCGGAAAGGATATAGCAAACTAAAGCTGCAATCTTAGCTATTAGGATATATGTGTATTCAGGCATTTGGCAATAATGAGGATTTGTTATGGAACGAGTCTCTTAGGTACAGGGAGTAAACCCAAGAAGTGGCCTTCAAATTGTCTCACTTCCCTTGGCATGAGTCTGTTCTATAAGCCAGGGCTCCACTAAACTGCGTGCTTATTATGGCTTATGTGCGCTTTCATAATCATTCTCATATTTTAGTTAACCCAAATCCCCTCACCCTACTCATAATTAAGTCAAGCAGTAACGTCACGCTGACTTATACCAAACTACGCCCAACTAACCAACAAGTTTAGGTCCCTTTGCTAGAACCTAGAAAAGTTATAGCACTAAATGGTAGTTAGAGACAGCAGTGGGCAGAACACCATGCTATTCTTAACCAAATATATCATTTGTGACCCCATATCACTGAAGCAGACCTGTTTTATAAACCAGGCAGTGTATCGGTTGCATGAGTAGTTGTAAGCATTATTGCAATTGTTGAAAGCTGCATAAATATTCTAAATTAGAACAAAAATATAAAGAACTTATGTTGCACAACCTTTCTCTCAATACTCTCCTCGGACCAGCTCCGCTTGTTAATATATTCGCATTAAGAATGCATGGCAGACTGCAACTGTAACAACTGCAGAGGGAACAAACATCACTGTGGAGTCAATCCTTTAACCATAGGTCATCTTAAAGCCAACCAACAGTCAAAGGAGAAAATGCGTGTAATAATATTGATAGGTTTGTTCTAACAGAATCAGAGAACTGCATCAGCAATGGACTGCTCTTAAATCATCCAGGCCTTCTCGTCTAGTAATTGATCTTCTGATATTAATGTCCTTGACCCTTTTGGACCCCTAGCATTTTGATGCCCACAGTTGACTGTCTGGAGTTTGCTCCCCTGGGATCTTGAGCAACCTGTTTCTGGAACTGCTCTTAGAGCGGTTTTACCACTTGCTCCTGGATTGCCTTCTCTTTATAGGGGAGTTGCATGTCCACCATTATGAGTCTTGATTCGAATGGAATTCTTTTTTGTTACAGTATTTTTATTCAGGATATCAATAGCAGTTCCACGCTCACTTTAGTGAAGTGTTTTTCGTTGTGCCATGTTGCAAATCTATATATAATCAAAATAAGTTACATAGTATAGAAGTAGTTGAGGTTCCAAACTGTCGAAGATTTGTATCATATCTAAGATTTTTCACAAATAATAAAAGGAAGACATGATTGTATTGATGAAATGAAATGAGTGTAAGGAAGATGAAGGCTCCGTTCTATCATGATACCTAGCAAAATGGAGTTAGGGAAAGGTTGAGTGAGAGCATGATCTACGCGTTTTACAGGAAAATCATTTATGCAACCTACGATATTGGCGATAACATTCTTGCAATTGTCGATAAAAGTGTTGCTAAAGGATTGTATATCAGACCTGAACTGAATACAAGCACTGTATTAGACATGCACTGTCGCACATACAAATCCCCTATTATTTACAATTTCATCTCAGCTGTTAAAGCTGTTTTTTTGCATCAACAGCTGTTCTCATGTCTTTGCATAACTAAATCTATTATATAGCATATAACTAGTTAATTCTACTCACTTAGATTATCTCATTTGTGTGACATTCTCGCTTCCCTAATCAATTATGCTCTGTATAATTAATAAACGTAGCCTAACGCAATGAAAGGAAGTGGAATGAAGTATGAATCTTAATTTGCATCATACTCTAATCAAGATGTATGGGACAGAGCCGAGCAATGCTCGTTCTGGACTTCGGTATTCATATTCCTCCCACACAGTCACCTAGAATACCTACAGTCTATCGATTATAAGTGAATACATCAGGGTTTACTGGCCATTTTAGAGGCCGGGAATTTCGTGGATTAGGCGCCTGAAAGAAGGTAGAATTCTGGGGGCGGAAATGTGCGGCCACAGTTTGCGTGGGAGGGTAAATACTGGTAAAGCTGGGGAGGCTCTAAATCTGCTACTGCATGGTGAGTGGTGCTTATAATGGAGGGATGAAGGTGGTGGTAGTGGTGGGGTAGGAGGAGGTGGTAGTGGGGTAGGAGGATGAGGTGAAGGTGGTGAAGTAGGGGTGGTGGGAGGGGGAGGAGGTGGTGGAGAGGAAGGAGGAGCAGGAGGAGGTAGTGGTGGAAGAGGAGGAGGTGATGGGGTAGATGGTGGAGGAGGTGGGGAATGGTGGTGGATAAGAAGCAGGTGGTGGTGGAGGTGGTGGGGAAGGAGGTGGTGGTAAAAGAGGAGGCGGTGGAAGAGGAGGAGGTGGGGTTGGAGGGTAGAGTAGCGGTGTGTGGAAGTGTGAAGAAGTTGAAGGGTGAGTGGGAAGAGGAGGTGGGACAGGAGAAGGGCTGGATGAGAGGTGTGGGAGAGGGTATTGAAAGTGGTATGATGGTAGCGGTAGGGAAGGAGGGTTTTAAGAAAATGAGGAACAGGTGTTTGGTGTGACTCTGTATTATGGAAAATGATTTATAAACCACAGTTCCCCCGTTGACTAGCGCCCATCTCAATCATCGAAATGTCAGAACAATATGACCAACCTCACAGCCTCAGAGATCCCAATTCCCTCCCCACCTACCCTCCCTCCTGACCCTCACGTAAGACAGAGGAGCTTAGTATGAGTGAATTATTAACTAACGGATCCCTCCCTCAGTAAATGAGACAAATGAAGCCTCCCTTCCCCTCCGCAGCTCCCCCTGAAGGTGAGGTCAAGCCCCACTCGCCTCACCCCATCTATCTCCACCTCACTCTACCTCCACGATATTTTGTGAAGGCTGGGGTGGGGTAGGGGACTAAGGGACCTGATTCCTAGAAAACGTTATGCAACTAACCCTTTATCTCATAAATGTTAGTCTCGAATTGTTGAGATTTGGTCGTAGGTTGTGGAGGCACATATGTACGTCTACCCGTGGTCGTCACGCACTGGTGAACACTGAGCGTTTAGCCCAGTCCATATTGGTGCTGACCGGGGGGTGGTCGTATGTGTGAGGATCTCAACAATGCAAGACTAAAGCAATTAGACCCTTCCGTTGTCGCTAAACAAACAAGAAAATCTTTAGAGATTTAGAGATAGTTGAATCCCCCTACCCCTTACTCCATACCCCCCCCCCCCCCACACACACACACACACTCCTCCCTCAGTTCCACCGTTCACTAGTCCAACCCACAACCCAACACCCACACACAATGAGAGCAATGAGAGCACAAAGAGATCTTGTGGATAAGACACATCGAAAACTATCAATTTTGCGACTTATGACTCATTTTCCTGTAACATACCACGTCTTTCAGCTGCGAGGGTTCATGAAAGTTCACATCTATATTTCGGTGGCCCGCTGAAATCCTTTGTTGTAGTGGATTCATTTAGTATCCATCACTGGCGCTCACTTGCTTGGAGCCTGATGGATCCCCCTCCCCCAACCCAACCCCCACACCTTTCCATCTTTCCATCTAAACCCACTGCTGTACCCTTTCCCTCTTCTCTTTATTCCCCTTTTTTATCTCACTCCATATTCCTCACTGCACCATATAAAGTAAAGGTCGGCCATTCATCTTTCTTCTGCAGTGTCCCCCCTCCTGGGTCATTAACCCAGTAAGACTCTCCATCTAAGACAGATCTAAGAATAACTTATCTTCTCCTCCGTCTCAGTTGGTTTTGTCCTGAATTATTTCAGCTTCAGCTGTGGTTATTGGGTCAGATCTTCAGAAGATGTACAATCGGCAAATCTACATATTTAATAAATTTGGCTAAATTAGACTGAAAAAGGTTACTAGGGATACTAGGTTTATCTCGGTATATTTGGTATTGCCTTGATTCAATCAATCTGTGTGGTTATGTTGAACTGAAATTTTATAACCTTATTCTTGTTTTAAATTCGGATTATTTGAGGATATGTGTAGAGGCAAATTGTACATTTTCTGATAATTTGATCCCAGAGCACCGGTTCATATCCATAACTATATATTGCAAGTCAATTGATGGCTTTTGAGTTTAGAGGTTCCCGTAATTGAAATCTATTACATGTTATCAGATTTTTAATGATGAGAATAGTTCTGGAAACTTATATGATACTGTAAGGAAATGTGTGAAGTGATCTTTGTAGATGAATTTTAACGAGATTGTAAAAGATATGCTTTTCATGGGAAGAAAATAGTTAATAATAATTGTGACACATTTGTGATCTATTGAATTGAATTAATTTTGCTGATATACCAAGGCCCATGGTGGTAAATAAAGATTATATAATTTATATACAAAAAATACATTAAAGGTACGCTTCAAATGCATAGCGATGATATACTATCAGAGTTGACAAATGATTTGCAATCATTTAATAACCAGAAATACACTGAATCTTAGGAAATGTCTATATAATTGACCCGACATGAATAGATGGAATAATACCTTTTGAGTGTCAACAAAATAACATCAAGTGCATTGATTGCATACTATGTGACATGTATTGCTGATTCTAAGAGAAAAGAAGGAAGTACACTACACAAGAACATAATATGTGATATGTTTCCGGGAAAATGAGTCACAAGTCACAAAAAAATGAATTTTGAGATATCATCATATCAAGCCGATTCCAATGATAGTAAACATTAAGGCCATCTAATAAGTATATACTTCTATATTGTTTTATGCATGAACAAAAGTTAGCGATATTTCTTGAGGGTCAATCGTAGTAAATTAGTTAAATATGCTGCTTAGGACGACCTCAGTGCATAGAAACATTTAGCACACATTCTTGAAGTTTGGCACATGTATTGCTACTACGAGGAACACTAAACTGTCCAAGAATAAAAACATATATAAGGAGTTTTTTTCTGATAAAGACATTTCAAAATACCATTTTGTATGTGAATAAATAAGGCATTTTCTTTCTCTCAGAGAACAGTCTGGTTCACGAACTACGACTACCAGATACCGTTCCTTAAAATAACTTCAAATAAATAAGACTTCAAAACCATAACTTCCCATCAGTCGAGTCATAAAAGGTGAACCAGCAAAGTAAACACCAGCAACCTTGAACCTAAGGGACAGGTCGTCAGAAAATGTACAATCCACCTTCATCAATCCTTTCAAACACCTCACAATTACGACAGCAGCAGTGAGTTTCGAAACACAGCACAGCATAACAGTACAGATTGAATGAACACAGTAACAAATATATATGTTTTACAGCCTAATTTTGCAGAATTTACCAACATTACCAAGAAGAACTGAAGCACTCCAAAGTATGATTTATAGCATTTATAGCTAAATGTGTAGCGCTACCGATGGTACATTCCCTCATACCCTGACCCCCATATGGAAATGATGGTCACCGGAATACGATCATGTGTCAAACAACCACTTGGGCAACGACCTGTTCTATCATTAAGTCATGACCTTCTAGAAACAACGACCAGGACAACCCATTCAGAAGATACGTCCCATAAGAACGACCATTCAGAAAACTACCAATTTCTGGACCAGAGCATGAGGAAATGTACAATTCGCCTTTACAAATCGTCCAAATAACCCATATTCAAACCCAATACCAAATGTGTTAAGATGTACCTGTATATATATGCATTATTGCCGACTGTACATTTTCCGATGCTCTGGATCTTTTATAAAAATCCATTCATGGGTTTTGTAATGACCAGGCTGGGAAAACAGAACCTCTAAGAACATCTATATAGCGGCTGGGGAGAGTGGGAGGGATGGAGAGAGGGATGTAGGGTGGGAGGGAGGGATGGAGGGTAAGGCTTTTTTAATGGCCTTCCCATCTCTTGACGTAGCATTGTTTATTGGGCCAAGGCAAGGCCACAGACTGTAGTGGTTTTGTTTCAGTGTACTATATGTGATCTGTTACAGGGAAATGAGTCACAAGGCGCAAAAAAATGGATTTTGAGATAGCATAATATTTGAACAGATGAGATCAAGTGGATTCTAAAGATGGTAACTATTGAGTACAGAAGTGTTTCTATATTTTATGTTTGATATGTTTGACAGCAAGTTTGAAATATTTAGAACAGGGCGGACAATTACCAGTAAGGTAACTAGGCCTAGATATATACTCCATAGGATCATCTTCTAAAAGCAAGGATATGTTTAATTGATTGTCTTGAGGTTTAGTACCTGTACTGTTATGAGTTAAAGCATTAGACCCTCTAAACATTAGAACATTTGGAAGACATCGTAGCTGGAAAACATCACAAATGGTCAGTGGACAAGCTAGATCCTGATAACCAACTACTATAATGTCCTTGGCCTGCCGTTATCTATGACCTTTAATATAATTTGATACCCTTTGCTTCCCACCCTCCCCTGGGCCTCCCTTACCCAACCTGTCATCCCCCATCAGCGCCTCATACCTTTACCTAGACAAACCATGCATAAACACATAATCCCTGGTGCGCTATAAAGCCACACACAACAGTTTCCTAAGCCTGACATAGTGTGTACGTGGAATGGGGAGAAAATGGCGTCAACAGGGGATTCATATTCCGCCATTTTCAATCACGATTCGCATGCATGTCCGCCATTTTTTTATTCGGATGGAATTATGGGACTGATGGTAAAGTCTAAAATCTATAGAAAACATGCCATGTTCAGCACGGGATATTTATCAGTGCTCTAATATCAATATACATATATTGTGTTATACATGTTCCATAACACAAGTCCCATCATGCATTTGGTTTTCATAGATCATTTATACAAGCTGTGATATTGGTGAAAACATTCTTGCAATTTTCGATAAAAATTTTGCCAAATATTTGTATGTGAGATTTCATCAGAGTCCATCCCTGGGTGCACTGTAACAGACATGCGCATAGACACATGCAAATCCCCTATTATGGGAGTTGTATGTCAGTGTAAAAGCTATAATAAAGATGTAATGGTCAGCATGGAATATCTAACGGTGATCACATGTAAATAGCGATTATATTGACATTGAAGCACCGATAAATATCCCATGCTGACGTATACAACTCAGATATTTCCAAGCGAATCGAGATTCAAGATGGAGAACATGCAAATTCCTTATTAGTTATCTACATTTTAACATTTTCTTATAGCCAGTCCTGATTCGAACCCAAAACCTTTTCTTGCCTCTCAGTCATAACTGATTTGATAAATATCTGACCCTGAACCACTATGCAAGCCAAATCTTGGTCAAACAATCATTCTCTAAATATAACCTTTAAAACATGGATCATCTATATGGTTATATAATGAATTATTTGTAAAACTAAAAGGATTTTTCATCGGGATTGAAACTATTTAGGTTGGTATACTCATAGTAATATTTAAGAATAACGATGCTATATGGTGACATTAATTTAACTGTTTAATGACAAATCTAAATGACAATTGTAAACATTATTATTCCTTTCATTTGCAGTTTGGGGTCATAATAATAAACATTTTAAAGAAACCGAATACCTTTTCAAAACTACGGTAAGCCTATTTTGAAAAATATTTTATTCAGGTACAAATACATTTCATCAGTAATGATATTCTCAGCATTGCCTCTTCTAATTTAAATAACAATAATGAACTACTAAGATAATCCACAGATTGAAGTAATACTATGAGAAATTGCTCGCCAAAAAAGAACCCATCCTTGGTTCAATAAAATTTAAAAATTTAAACTTAAAAATGGATGATATTACAACTAGTTAATTAATTCCTGAAATAAACACAAATCCAGAGATTTTCCTGAATAAGAGCTTTTCACTATTACAACAATGTTTCTCCACCTTCTGCAGAACAATCCTGAAATTTGATCTAATTGAGAAGAATCAATTTGTCAAGACGTTGCATTCAAGTGGTTGCATGCTTGAGGGCAGGCAATGGGACACACGCAACAACCATTTTTCAAATCACACTCGGTTCATGTCAAGAGTAATATGGCCGAGGGATAGATTCGTGTCATTTTTCATAATATTTTGACTGATCGTTATTTTCTGTCATTTCCTTTGATGAGGAATGGAGTTCATCATGCCAAAACTGTGAAAATATATTCCTTTTTAATCAAACATAATTGAATTAAATTAAGCAACAATCGGTGGATATATATCTGATATGTTTCAGGAAAATGAGTTTTTGAAAATGATATTTTCCTAATTAATTTAATTCAGAGGATCTCTTCTTTGGAATGTTTTGATTTTTGGAGGGTTTAGCATCATGGTATATACGTACCAAGATTTCAAGACAGTGTATTAAATATATCCCTACGTTTGGAAGGTCATCCTATGTAGTGCATTTAATCACTATACTGGTAATTGCTCTTCCTAAAATATTGCAAACTTATTTTTTTCAAAAATATAAATATCAAAGTTAAAATATAGAAATACGTATTAAATCATCATACTCATTAACTCATCCCATATAATGTCAAACTATTGCAAGAATGAATTTCAACATCTCCAGTAAAAAATAATACTTGAGATAAAAAGTTGCATTCTCAGCTTTTGTGACAAGAAAACACATCTTTTCAAATTCATATTAGGACTTTTCGGGCCGGAGCTAAATCTATTCTGCTGCTGTTTTCTGTACAAGAATTCAAAGACAACGAAACGGCTGCCGGAAAGCCTTGATAAATGAAGGAATTGATTTTGGCGGGTCTACATTAGAAAATATCTAATTCTTGACCAATATTAACTAATGTTGCAGCTTTTAACACAATACACCTCAAATGTCAATTCAGACTAAAGTGTACACACATCCCTAATACATGTACATGTACATTTTGATGGCACTCTTTAGTGCGAAGGTTTCCCACCAGTCATGGCCCCCAGAAGATTAAAGGTCAAGTGGTGATAAAGCGTACATCACGCTCTCTCACATGCGCGAGATCTGCGACGAGACTTGCACACAGGTCCAACGTGCTCCACCAGCCAGAGTTGACCCTCATTATCGCTCAGGATTTTTGCCGCTAGGGGGCGAGCGTGGCATGGCGACGCCCTCAAGTGGCGAATTGGGTAACTTCAGTAGCAGGCGGCTAGTAGTTACATGTCATGCCCCCAGTCAAGTTTAGTTCTTTGGCACGCCGGCAAAGGGAGACAGTGTGGCGGTTGGGGATAGGGGGTGGGGGCAGTCCAGGCTGAGACTCTCACAGCATGTTAGATATGTATGTCAGTGATTGGACGCATTCTGCGCCAATGGTTTTCTGACCCTGTATAAGGTGAGTAGTTGGGATTCCAATGGCATTCTAATGGCATTTGGCGGTTTGGAGCGAGATACATTCCCTCAGTTTGGAGGGACTCTCTCTTTGGGTCTAGACTGGGGGTAACTTATTCCTACCCGCTTTCTCTCTTATATCTATAGGAGTATATATATACGTCTCTCTTATCCACTTTGCATTGATCTTGATCCAGGGTGAATATTAAATCAACGAAAATAATACCTCAACAGTAATAGAGCAGAAGGAATATCAAGTTCGACCAAACTATAATAGTAAAGCAAATTAAAGATATGATGGTAAAAAAGAACATTCAACATATATAATAATTACGTTAGCCCCACCCCCTTACTACCTGATCCAGCTCAAGTTAAAGCTTACCTAACAGCTTGGTACTACACCTGATTTCATAAATCGAATCAAAGGAGTTTCACCATCCTGTTCAAATTTTCGGAAATCTATTATTTCAAATGGAAATGACATCAAATGAAATGAAGACAAACACATATAGCGTATGCCATGCGTCTTTTGTAAGATATTTGTTGTTGTTTTTTTAAAAAAAACGATCGAAAGGAGGTTAAAAGAATTAATTATTATTTGTTTAAAATTGTTATGTGGCATATACAAAAAAATATTGACAGTAAAAATATCCCATCCTCCTTGATGAAGGCCGTACGTTGGCCGAAACGTTGGGGCCCATTAAACTCAAACCACAACTAACTAACAATCCCTGTCCTCCTTGTTTACGATTAATATCACCATCCTCGATAAGAACGGCATATCTGTGAGTGAACGCCGATTTTGCTAATCGGTTTCCTGGACTAGGACTATGCGTCCTAATGGTATTATAATGACAGTTTGCGGTCGTAATATTAAAATGGCACTTTGTAGTTTGCGATGAGAGGCTTTCCCTCCGTTTGAAGGGACTCTCTCATCTTTGGGCCTAGACTGCAAGGCATTCAGCATACCAACTATGACCAACCCATACAGCACTAGTTACTTATCTCACATCCTAATCGAAGCCAAGTAAAACTTTGCATAACACCCTCGCACCCGGGATGGAACAAGAGTCTCCTGTCTTTATCTCCACATGTAAACACGTACACAGCTCGCTTGATCAACTGACACCGCCATGATCTAACCCAAGTGGCCTTATTTAACAACAAGATAAGCAGTTTGGGGGTTTAGGTGTCACTGATAAGGGTTAAGATACCCCACAGCCAATACAAACCGCTGGTGTATATATCCGAGGGATGGGAGGATTGAAGAGGATAGCCATAAACCACCTTAATAGGGGGATTTGCATAGCCACCATTGTGCCACTGCGCATGTATGTTACAGTGCATCATCCAGGGATATATTCTGATGAAATCTGCCATACAAATATTTGGCAAAGTTTTTATCGAAAATTGCAAAATAAATTTCACCGAATTCAGAGATTTTGAGATCTGGAGATATATGAAAATATGAGATAACGGCGTTTCCAATAATATTAAACATATAATACGTATTTCTATACTTCAAGTTTGGTATTTCAGTTTTGAAAATAGAACTTTGCAATATTTTTTGGTGCATGATTACTAGTAACGTAGCTAAATATATACTCTATAAGATGACCTTAGAAATGCGATACACAGTCTTGAAATTTGGTAAAAGTATTTATATGACTTAAAACGGTATAGACCTAAAACAAATGAGAACATTCCTACAAAGAGACCTTGTGAATAATACACATTGAAAAAGAGCAATTTTGCGTTGTGTGACTCATTTCCCTGGAAGACATGACATATGAGGCGGACATCCCAGATGTATCTTTGTAATAGACAAGCTCCAGAGAACATCTTCACTAAAAGGAAACGTTGCCTGGGAATTATATCTTATTCTATCTACTACTGGATTGTGTCACCAATATGTGTTGGGTATAACAACATTGACATTTGCTATTGCCAATCTTTTTCTAAGAGTGCAGGCTTTACCTTTCAATGGGCCCATTGTATAAATTGTGACGGCCGTTCGCAAATGCTTCGTAGTGCGTAGTAAGTCCAATCTGCTTGTATAAGCTCAAGAAATCGTATGTCATTCGCAGCCAAATCGTACTATCTTCATCGTAAGTCGGTTTTTGCTTGTATAGAAAATCGACTTTGTATCTTTTTCGCAAATATCAGTTAAAACCTGCGATCACCCTGAAGGGCTTCGTTTCTACTTCGCAGGAGATACGAAGTAGAAATTAAGTGTAATTTATGGGTCAAAAGTATATTTTGCCTGTGCCTCTTTCTCTTCCTCCTTCTTTCTCCATCTTGAGCTCTGCCACTCACTTTCCCCCTCTCTCTCTCTACCCCTCACTCTGCCTTCCTCTCTCTGCCCCACCCCGTCCCATCCCCTTCCCTGTCTCTATGACCCATCTCTCTCTCCCTCCTACTCTTTCTCCCCGTCCTCCCTCTTCTGAGCAGCACAGTGCTGCGCAGCACAGTGCTGTGCTGGAAAGTGCTGGGCAGGAAAGTGCTGAGCAGCACAGTGCTGTGCTGGAAAGTGCTGCGCAGCACTGTGCTGCGCTGGAAAATGCTGAGCAGCACAGTGCTGCGCTGGAAAGTGCTGAGCAGCACAGTGCTGCGCTGGAAAGTGCTGAGCAGCACAGTGCTGCGCTGGAAAGTGCTGAGCAGCACAGTGCTGCGCTGGAAAGTGCTGAGCAGCACAGTGCTGCGCTGGAAAGTGCTGAGCAGCACAGTGCTGCGCTGGAAAATGCTGAGCAGCACAGTGCTGCGCTGGAAAGTGCTGAGCAGCACTGTGCTGCGCTGGAAATTGCTGAGCAGCACTGTGCTGCGCTGGAAAGTGCTGCACAGTGCTGCGCAGCACTGTGCTGCGCTGGAAAGTGCTGAGCAGCACAGTGCTGCGCTGGAAAGTGCTGCGCAGCACTGTGCTGCACTGAAAAGTGCTGAGCAGCACAGTGCTGTGCAGCACAGTGCTGAGCAGCACAGTGCAGCACAGTGCTACAGCAGGAGGTACAGCAAAAAGCTGTGTATACATAACAACTTCCTCCAGTAACCTCCTCCAGTAGATTCCCCCAGTAACTCCTCCAGTAACCCCCTATAGCCTTCTTCAGGAACTCTTTCAGTACCTCTTCCAGTAACTCCCCCATACCCCTTTCCCAGTACCCCCTCCAGTAACTTCCTCCAGTAACCTCCTCCAGTAACCAACTATACCCCTTTCCAGTAACCTTCTCAGATAACATGCTCCAGTAACTTCCTTCAGTAATCTCCTCCAGTATCCATATATACCCCTTTCCAGTACCTCTTCCACCAACCTCCTCCAGTACCCACATATACCCCTTTCCAGTAAATCCTACAGTACTTCCTCCAGTACCCATACATACCCCTTTCCAGTACCTCCTCCAGTACCTTTCTCCAGTAGCCACCTATACCCCTTTCCAATAACTCCTCCTCCAGTAACCTCCTCCAGTAACTAGTTCCTCTAGTACCTCCTTCAGTACCCTCCTCCAGTAACCACATATATTTATACCCCTCTCCAGTATCTCTTGCAGTAACCTCCTCCAGTAACTCCTCCAGTAACCACTATGTACCCCTCTACAGTACCTCATCCAGTACCTCCTTCAGTACCTCCTTCAGTAAGCTTCTATACCCCTTACCAGTTACTGATGTACCCCCACCTATAATTCCTCTCCAGTAACTGCTGTACTCCCCTCATGTACCACTTCCTGTACCTCCTCCTGTTTATAAATCTATCTCCCCTGGTACATTCATCTGTATCTCCTAGCTCCTGCACCACTTCCTGTAACTCCTCCTGTACCCCCTTCTGCACTTCCTCCTGTAACTCCTCTATCTCCTGCTTTATTCTCATCAGCACATTACCCTATCATCTCTACAGGAATTATTCTTTACACATATTGCAGCAATCCTATTACAAAATCCAGAACTTTGTATTTGTAATACATTTACATTATATCATTAAAAACTAATCAAGAGAGGGGGAGGGAGGAGGAGAGGGGGAGTGAGTAAGAGGGAGAGACAGAGGCTGGTAAAAGAGTCTTAGGACGGCAGGAGAGAGATGGGGGAGGGGGACAGTGGAGGAAGGGGGAGAGGGACGGAGATAGACAGAGGCGGAGAGAGAATGAGAGCGTGGTAGGGAGATGCAGAGAGAGGGAAGGGGAGGATTTTCAGAAGATGTACAATTTGTTTTCACCAATCCTCTCAAATAACCCACATTTAAGTCAAAAATGATCTTCAAAATGCAGTTTAACATAACAGAACTGATACTTTAAATCAATGAGATACCAAATATACTCAGATATACCCAGTATTCTTCATTTTTCAGCCACATTTAGCAGAATTTCCTATTTGTATGGAGCTGGCAATTGTACATTTTCTGAAAATCTGACCCATTAACGGCGGCTGGACCCGAATGGGTGCTAAAAATAGCATATAATCATACAATAATGTGATGTTGAAATACAAAAACAGGTGTCGCCGGTGGTCTATTTAGCTAGATGCGAGAAACTTGTGAAATAATGCGATGAAGATACATATCTCCTGCGACGAAGCTTATACAAGTGGTGTATCGTATGTCTCTCGCAGTTCGTATGCCCATTGTTTCTCCCATAGATGTGAGCGCTTGCGAAGCACTTACACCTGCGATACGATGAGTTTCTAAATACAACAGGACCAATGATACGTTACCGGAAAATGAGTCACAAGTCGCAGAGAATGAATTGTGAGATATCGTCATATTTGAAAAGAGATGAAGCGGATTCTAATGATAGTAAACATTAGAGTATCAAATAATTACTTTCATATTTGTGTAAATGCATGACGTAAAGGTTAGTGATATTTCTTACTCGTCAATCACTATAGTAAAGTAGATGAATATAGTGAAATATACTCCTTCAGATAACTATATAAGGTATACTACAATTTATTGATGTTTTACCAGGTTGTTAATGCAGCTCTTATCTCTGATTTACTACTCAATATTGGGGTAGTATACTACCATCTATTGCTGTGAGAGAAATCACGCCAATACTTCTTGAGAACTAATGGATGAATCTATCTATCATTTATCTATCATTTATCTATCATTTATCTATCATCTATCTATATATCCCCATATATACTTTGGTATGCATTCATAGTATCTAATTTGCATGACAAGCCTGGCTTTACAAATAGCTTCCTATGGAACGGCTAAATTAAGCATCCCATAAATAGAAACCGAAACTCCCTAAGCTGGTATTTGCATTCAAACTGCCTTTAAATATGTTCATTTCACGAGAGTCATGTTTTATGTTACTTCTTGGAGATTACCACACAAACGGTCGCCATGGCAACTTCTTCCTTCTCACCCTGGATAGGAAAGAATACAGGTCTAAAAATAGCACCATCTAGAAAGGCCATATATGTATACGTGAGTCTATATATATGAGTCAAACAACTGAAACATGGACGTTTAGGATTCACCAGAGAATGGTAGTTTATGGGCGAAGTCGCTAGAAAATGTACAATGTGCTTTCACCAATGTATTCCAATAAACCCAAAATTAATACGAAAGCTGTCCTGACAATACAGCTCAACAAAACCAAACAGGTCTTTGGAATCAAAGTAATACAAAATATACTCAAATACACCTAGCTTTCGCCATTTTCAGCCTAATTTCTCAGAATTTACAAAATGTGTAGAGCAGACAATTGTACATTTCTAGTCTATCCAACCCTTACCAGCAGCTTGGCCACAATAGATTCGAGGTTTCCCAAGCCTTACCCAGACAAACTTGTGGGTTCCTTAAATTGGAATTTTGTAAAGTTGATTTGTGATGTGTTACAGTAAAATGAGTCACAAGTCGCAAAAAATGAATTTTGAGATACCACGATATTTGACAAGATGGGATCAAGCCGATTCTAATGATGGTAACCATAAGGACAGCGGTTAAGTCTTTTTAAATGTTAAGTTTGATATTTTTATTTTTGGAAAAAAAAAGAAAAGATTGCAATATTTCTGATGTCACTTTCCACCATAACCGATAAGTAAACATTTTGGACTCATTGCCTGCATTTTTCTGATATTCTACAACACTGATATATGCTTTCTGACCAAATCTCTCTAATAAAAATGTTAGGAAACTGTATAAGAAGGAGCTAGATGCGAGTGGCAAGACCCATTGGCTGACAAATAGTGGTATCAATTTACCCAGCCCGCCGCCACTTCTATTGAAGGGAAGCTAGCACTGCCGACTGAAAAGGAAATTAAATGTCATACTTCTGCGCCGGCCTATAGAAAATGGTATTTACCCTAGTCAGCATAGACCTTACCATAGCAAGCAGTTTAATTTAGCTTCCTAAGGAGATTCCTTTTTGTTTTCATTTTATTTTTGCGTTTTATAAGTTCAGTTGCTATAGGGATTTCTAGTAGGGGGATTTGGAATATTATGTATTGTTAAGACAGGGGTAAAATGAATTCGTATACGAATTACAAAATTGAATTGAATTATTCTGGATTCTGGTATGTTTTGAACGTCTTTATAGGTTATTAATTCTACAATTGTTTTAGAATAAATACACTATTTCGTGATAGTTTTTATGCGTTGCCACATATCGGTATATTGGGTCAGACTGGAAACATATTAATTTTTAAACCTAAGATTAGTTTCCTTGAATGATATTTATTTTATTTTTTTATGTTGTTCTAGCTCTAAACATATCGGTAACGAAATCAAGATATTTTACCTTTCCTCCATTATCTAGTAAAACTAAAGGAACACGATAAAAGACCTTGTCCTTGATGACTTAGAATACTGTAAACATGGATATATTCAATACCTGATCTTGAAATTTGGTGCATGTATTCACACAATGTAAAGAGTAAAGATACCCTAAATCTGAGAAGAAGATTCCGATTAAGACAACTCGTGGATTGTGAATGTATACAACACACCAATTTTGCGACTTGTGACTTATTTCTCTGTAAGACATCACAAATGCCAGAGGGTTATTATGGATAGAGACAAAGGGGGCCAATAGAGAGTTTTAGCGTCTGCTGCGTCTGGAAGAGGGAAGATAAGTTCGTATTGTTGTTATAAATACACATGTATCTTACGTATTCTCTTATCCAGAGTGAACACAAGATGTTGAAGGCTTAACTATGTGCAAGGGGCCTCCTTCTTAGAAATCCAGTTTCAAAATTGGATTGCACAGGAGGATTCTGTATGTGGGTAAGATTTTCCGAAATTGTACAATTCGTCTTCACCAATTCTCTCAAATAACCCAAATGTAAGACAAAAATCAGGCTCAAAATACTGTTCAACATAACCAAACAGACTGTTTGAATCAAGGCAATACCAAATATACCCATATATACCTAGTTAGTGTGGATGATTTGTCAGTCCAATTTAGCCGAATTTACATAATAATATGTTGATTTGCCAATTGTACATTTCCTGAAAATCTGACCCATGTATGTACATGGTCGACAGAAAATGTAGAATCAGCACCCTACACATTTAGTCAATTCTGGTGCATTAGGCTGACAAATCATAGCTGTTCGGTTAATTCAACTCAGTTAAACTATAACCTAACACTTTGTATACACAATCTGGAGTCCTCGCTTTTGTAAAACATATATATTTATAACTGTATTAGTTGGACATTTTCAGCGAAATAATATGGAAATATGGAGGTAGTTTCACTCGGGGGTGCCCTGTGTTTTTCTGTCATATTCATAGGAGTGTATTGATTTGGTTGGTATTCAGGAGATCCAGAGGATCGTGCTATGTATTTGTATACGATCTTGATACACGTTTATGAATGTTTCAAGGGATTTCATGTAGATCACTTAGTATGTATATATCACTCTGATTAAACTGTCCCCAAAGGAGACACATTTTAACATATGACTCACATAACAACTGCACATCCGATTTAATAAAGGTTTAGACAAATAGAAACACACCCTCTATGTTACATGGTCTAACGCTGATATTACATATGTTCAATAATTGGAGTTGTGGGGACTTTACTGAAATAAAAATGACAAATAAGTCACCTGTTTAGCTGAAAATATACCTTAAGCATCAACCTACCTCAGATAGGATTATAAGTAACCTCTCTGTACTACTGCAGTCTACCTATAGTAACCATCTTTCACCCATTCTCTTCCTCTCGACCACAATGAAGAGGCTTTCTATATAGAGCTTGCTATAGACTATAGGCTATGTATAAGGCCGAGCATGGTGGAGCCCACTACTGTATTTATGGTCAGTTTTTAAGTACCCAAGGGGCAGTGCTGATGCTACTGTACATCAGAAAAGGGGGCCGGTGCTAGTAGAATGAATGGACCTATGTGAAGCCATATGTAGTCATATAGTAGAGTGCCACTGAGAAATATGACCTATGGAAAGCTATATGAATCCATAGAGTAGAGCTTAAAATGCATGGTATAGAATTGGGATATGCAGTTCATAGCATATGGTAGATAGACTGCTACTCGAAGATGTCATCTATGGAAGACTGTATGTAGACATATCTGTAGCAAGGTGGCTATGTGGAACATGACCTATGGAAAGCTGTTTATGAAGTCATAGAGAGGAGCCAAACTGTACAGTGTTTATATACAAGTGATATAAGGTTATAAGGCTGCATTTCTGAGCAGGTCTCTACTATAGAAGAGGCCTGCTCAGAAATATAACCTATGGAAAGCTGTATGAAACTATAGAGGAGAGATCCTTCTCGTTTTCCTCGCTATACCCTCCTGTCCAACTGTACCTCCTTTCTGTCTCTCTCTGTACTGGTAAACATTATATAGGTTCTGCTTGTTTCATTAAGGGTGCTCTATTCAAAAACGTCGGGACTCAGGCTATAGATTGGAAACACAACTCAGTGCCCTGCCACCTGCATTTCAGATGCATTTGCGTAGTAATTAAAAGTGTTATTTCTTCTCAAAATACACTCTACCTTCCTTCCCCTTCTTCCCTATGTTCCACATCTCTTTCCTCTGTCGTCTCCCTCCCCTCCCTGCCTATCCATCCATATTCTCTCTGTTCCTTCCCCGCTTAATATCCCTCCCTCCCCATAGCTGGAGATCCGACTTGATTATCCATTACAACCACATGCATGCTCATTAAACTCTACAATTGTCATTCAAGCATTCTAGTCGTTGTTCCTCATAGCTATTACCTTTCCATATTTTCATATTTCCATGATTAATATAAGCAAATACTTACCATGGTGAAGAACCATCTTCCCCCTCTCGTCGTTTCTCCACCTCACTCCCCAATCCCCTAACAGTACCCTCTACACCCCCACTCCACAAACACTGCCCCCCCCCCTACCTCACACACCAGATCCAGTTTGCAGCCACAACTCAAATTAGATTAGGAAAAGCACGTGGGAATATTTACCCCATACAGAAATTGTCCCCCGCTGGTGTAAAATCCATGGGAACCATAGCGAGAGTGAAACAATGCCTCACACAACTCCCTTTCCTCACATTTCCCTGATTTGGGTCACATCATTCCAGGCTAGGCACAAAGATGAGAGAGTCCCTTCAAATGGAGGGAAAGCCTCTCGCCTCCAACAGCAAAGTGCCATTCGAAATCCATTAAGACCGCAGAATATCATTATAGTCGCACTAGAACGCATAGTCAGTCCCAGGCCAGGAAACCGATTAGGAAAGTAGGCGTTCAATCACTGACATACCAGTCTTATCTGATCTGAGAGTTTGGGCCTGGACTGCTTTTCTCATATTTTCCTGATTTGGGTCAGTCCAGCTACATTACCAGTTCCAATTGTTACTAACAAAAATGGCGAAACATAATATCAAGATTAAATAATGAAATTGCAATCGGATCGTGGACAAAGCCTCCCATTACCATGCGATGGGAAATGTTAAACAGCATTCTGTGAAAGTGTACCCGACACATTTTGGAAAGTTTTATAAGAATTAGATTTTTGTCTGATTGGGAATATCTGGTAGGCTTGGCTTTCATAAATTCTTCTTTGAAATTCTTGCTTTCGGTCAGGTTTTATCAAATATTCCAAAACATATCATTATAAGTCAAACTTCCAAAAGGATAGGATCTGGTAACAATGGAAGACCACCCTAAGGGTGAGCTGGGGGTAGTATAACTTATATTGATTTAAACTGTGCTATGAGTGTGCCTATACCTGAATAAAGATTTGAATTTAAACAATGAAATAAAAATAAAAGTTAAGCTGAAGTTCTGCTTGGTAAAATAGCATTCATAATATTAGGTTGAGAAATTACTTTACTGCAATCATTCCTCAAACTTTCATCGACCTTCAACATATTGTAAAATCATAATCGAGTAACATGTGAGATTCATCATGTCACAGTGGCTTGACTCGTCAAAAAACATTTTTAAATATTTTTATTGGCCAGACATTTAACAGGATAAATCTCAAGGTATGGATTTAGCCCAGAACAGAAGAAGGACAGGGACGGAGGGATGAGTTGTAGGTTTGTTTATTCAGGGGTCCTGAACAGAATTAACAGGATAATCAGAAAATACACATAACCAGCTAATGTGACTGTTTTCTTTGCCATCATTGAAAATACAAGTATCAATAATACTCAAATTAAGACATCAAGACATCAACTATCATAAATCAAATATCATTCCCATGTACTGATCCCAATTATATTTATGGGTGGAAAACTCAAACACTAATTCAAATCGACAAGTTATATCAAATATAATCAGTCCTGGCTTCATCACCACAGCAGTGATACCAATCTCCATACTCCCTGCTGTATATAAACTAATTTTCACTTCACCACAAACTGCTCAGTTTTCAGAGAACAGGACTCTAGAAGCTAAACTGTACATGTATGGGTTTTTTGTTATTTTGATGTGTGTGTGTGAGGGCTTAGATTGCCTGGACTATACATCGTTGGAGGCCTTACTGATGCCACACATAGTTGTGGTTAGGCAGGTCGGTCCACTCGGTCATGTTGATAGCCCTTGCTTATCAAAAGCTCGATCCCGGTCCTGAATTTGGCGTTAGCTACTAGACTGTAATACCTCACCCACATTACATAATTTCAACCCTACTCAAACTCTTTCAATGGTCACATAATTTTAGGCATAGTCCTTTCAGACGCATATATATCCAAATCATCAAGTTATATATAAGTAGATATCGTCACCGCAATTAATAAGCAATAAAAACATAACTGTAGGACTTTCCTTCAATGTTTGAAATGTATTCAGTTTTAATTGATACTAACAGTTCAGAAAAGAAATAAGCAAAAGTCTGATTTGTCACATTCCATGCCCATCCCCTAGTGGATTCAGGTGGCCATCAGCGGGCATAAGACCTCACTGTAATTGACCATATTTTCAACTTTCCAATAAACAGGCCCTCTTTGCAGGTCCAAATATGTGATGTTTTAAAAGAAAATGAGTCACAAGTCGCAGAAAAAAGGTTTTGAGATATTATCATATTTGAACAGATGAGATAAAGCCGATTCCAATGAATGTAAACATTAAGGACATCTAAGAAGTGTTTTTATATTTTATGTTTGATATATTTATGTTTAAAAACAAGTTTGCAATATCTCTGGGTGGGCAATTACCAGTAAAGTAATTGAATATACTCTATAGGATGACCCTCAAAACGCAAAGATATAATAAATACACCGTCTTGAAATTTGATACATGTATTCACGGCACTCATAGCGCTTAACCCCTAAAATATTAGAACATTCCAATAAAAAATGATTGAGATTATATCACTATGGAAAATACCATTCTAGCAACTTGTGACTCATTTTCCCTAAACACATCACATATAAGCACAAAAACAGCCGATCGTGGCAGTAATTGAGAAGAAGCTGACATCCTCAGTGGCATGCACAAGTCTCCTGTGACGGAGGTGGAGAAGGAAGTGGTGAAATTCATGGAGGGCATCTCAGCGAAACCAAATAATGATGAATAATAACAAGCGGGGAAGCTCCTTTCAATAATGGCCCTTTTCCTAATGAACCATTAAAATTGCAGCCGAGTACCAGTCATTTGGCTTCATTATATTTATTTCTGAATGGGGGGCTTCCACTGGGGAAATGGATAACGATTTATTTTAGAAATTAATCTTTTGGGAATTGCCAAACATGGAAGCAGGGTTTCTGGAAAGTTTGTGGATTTAGTTGAATTATATGCGGTGAATACTAATGAAGATGCAGTGCAAGTGCTAGAACTCTCTATGTAAGAAGGTGGGTCTTGAGTGGTTTAGGCAGATTTGTATGACAAATTGTTGCACTCTCAGTTAAAGCTGCACTCTCAGGTAAAGCTGCACCCTTAATTAAAGTTGTACTCTCAGTTAAAGCTGTACTCTCAGTTAAAGCTACTCTCTCAGTTAAAGCTGCACTCTGAGCTAACTTTTGTCAAACACCAAATATTTTCTACCCTTTGTTCCGTTTTATTCCAACCCATTTAATAGTCATTGGACCAACAGTTTGGAGGATTGTATTATCACTCACTGGTGGTCGCTCAGCCAATTCGACGTAAAGCTATGGTATTTATGGACATATAACAGCAGCAGAATATTGATGAATTTAGTCCTATACTTCAAAGTATGAGCACATTTGGTCGGATTTTTTTTGTGGCAATAGCAGAGAATGGGTTCCAGTATGGGTGAGATGGTCAGAAAGATGTACAATCACAACCTTTAGACGTTTAGTACATTTCTCCTAAATACAATTGAAAAATAATAAATACTTTATATTTATAAATACTTCGTATATCATTTGAATGTATTTGTATTGTGTGGATTCAAAAAGTTTGTTTGGTTATGTTGAATTGTATTTTGTAATTGTATTTATCATTTTTTGTATTAACTTGAATTTTTTGAAGATTATTTGAAGATTGGTGAAATTGAATTATATTTTAGTCGAACCATATTATATCATATATGCTGTTAAAGGGACCAATTCATCATCCTTCATGGTGACCATGATTAAGAAATCCGATAGCACACTGGATTCCCCATCCAGTTCTGGTAGGATTAATTGGCCTTAGATTCTGCTAACTGTTCTGCCTCAGGGAAGGTTTAGACCTCCCACATGTTATGTTTCTTTTATATGACTGGTATATGTTGGTGTTAGTATGATTATCTAGGAGTTGTATGTCATGGACCTAATCTAACGGCCGCACAGCACAGGTGGAGCACCGAGGTCATGGATCGTATAATAACTTGTCTAGAGCTGCATTCTCAGCAATTAAGAGAAATCTTACCACATTTACACATAATATCTTACTAGACTGAATTTATCAAAATTCTGCTGCTGATTTATATATATAAAAATATATTCTGCTGCTGTTATATGTTTATATATGAACTTGAAGCTGAATATGCCAAGCAAAAACTACCGTTTGTGAGCGATAATACGTGAAGGCTTCGGATGAAAGGGTTTGGGTGGGTTCTCCAAATACAAACGGGGACGTTTTAGAAGTCCTGTCGCAAAAGCAACTGAACAAAATCCTCCAAAATTCTGTTCAAATGACGTTTAGATGGTTTGGAAATAAAATGGTTCAACAAAACTAAAAGATTTTCAGTTCTGAACGTATGTTAGCTGAAAGTGCAGCTTTAAATGTATATTCTCAGCTAAAGGTACATTTTATTTTTTGTTCCGTTCCAGAATATGATTTAACCAAACTTTTTCTGTGAGATTTTGTTTGCTGCAGGGCTTCATAAACGCGAGATCCCAATTTTTGCGACTCATTTTCCTGTAACAGAAATTTATGTAACAAACCATACAAGACAAGATGGGAATTGCCTAATTATGGAACACCACAAGTACCTAACCACAGCCACTCTACGTATAGCAGATCCTCCTCACACCCACTCACACCCCTCTTAGCATGAAACATCAATACCCTGCAGCCCAACATTGATAAAGGCTAATAAAAGGCCAATAATGGCTTCTAAAAAGAACCAATAATGATTCCAAAATGGCCGATAACGAACATAACCGACAAAACACCAGTTCCCATGACTGATCGGTAGAGGTCCGATATTTAAAGTGTCAATCTAAGCAAATGTCAATTGAGAAGTATATATTTTTTTTTACCCATGCTTCCACTACCAACCTGGAAAACATTTTGAATATTCTTTGTTTTAACTTCACCAGGTTCTCTCTGATTATGACCTGTTTAGTCAGGTCTTGCCATATTCACCTTGCATTTCTGTTCCCTTGATTCACATTATATGTGATATGTTACAGAAAAATCAGTCACAAGTCGATAAAAAAGGGTTTTTGAGGTATCATCATAATATGAAAATCAAAGGGAACATCAAACAGCGACATTATATCAGAGATCAACCAATGACAACAGAAAAGTGTAAAAGAATTTGTGAATCCGAAACATATAATCATGCTGTCACATATCGGCGGAGAACTCTAAAGTTTCTAAACCATTTTGAATAAGATTTACAAAGGGATACAAAAAACAAAATCTATAAAAAATCTATAAAAAACCACAAAAAAATCTTTCAATTGAAATTATCAGTGAATGCCACTTTAACAGGCCCCTATTGACTTTTGATTTATCTCCTCAAGTTCCTACTTTGAAGGTTAATGCCTTAAATGTATTTCCTTGTCTTCGGTAAAATTTTGCCAATAATTACATAGTGAATACGGCAAGGCCCCATGCCTGTTCCCACTGGCCTCGCCTTCAAATGCCTTTATCGATCTGCCGCCAGCCACTTTCTGTTCAATGCAAGATTGAAGCAAACTCGGATAATTCCTTAGTCTCACGCAAATTTTTGAAGAATAGGTCGC
Organism: Sthenelais limicola; assembly: GCA_942159475.1. NCBI lineage: Eukaryota > Metazoa > Annelida > Polychaeta > Phyllodocida > Sigalionidae > Sthenelais > Sthenelais limicola. The sequence goes on from OW804096.1 coordinate 56,597,241, forward strand.
TTTTATTGGATACAGCCCTTGTCAGGCGTAATTGAATGTGAAGAAGGGGAAGGGTCGAACCTGTTAAAGGTGTACAATAGGGGTTTTTATATATATTTATCGTATATATATAAACTACAGTACACCCAGTGGCTGTGTAGTATTGATATCTCGACTGGTCAATTAATACTGATAACAGAATAATGAGTCTTGTATTCAAATATGATGGTATCTCATAATCCATTTCTCTTGACGCATGACTCAATGAACCATCACGTATCTTAATTTACCTCTGGCTAGCTCAAATTGTTCAAAATATTATCATTCTTTTCTGTCTCATATTTGATGCCACAGAGTTCAATGATTTAGACATATCATCATATTGGAAAAGATGAGATCAAAAGGATTCAAATGTTGTTAGACTTTAGGATATCTAAAAAGTACTTCTTTATCGTTTTATGTTTGAGAAACATAGTTAGCGATAATTCTGTGCAGACAATCACTAGTAAAATAGTGACATATATTGCCTTAGCATGTTGTTTGAAATACATAGCCTTTAAATTGGGCACACAGATCTTAGATGGCTGACCAACCCAATAATGAAAGCATTCCTAGAAAGAGCTTTTGTGTATAAAACACTTAGAAGAAATATCAATTTTGGGAAGACTTATGACTAATTTTTGTGTAAGAAATCAAATTTTGAGAAATTGAAAATTAATGTAAAGGGCCTGTTGTCCAGGTTTCAGCAACCTAGCCCAATATCCAGTGCATTCCACTTAATGGTAATGACAATGCTTTCTCTTCAGTTCCTTATGCAATATGACAAGCATAAAAGTCCCAAAGGACCCTTGGTCATGCATAGTGTGAATAGAGCTTTTGTCTATGTGCATGCATGGGATAATCATATCAATATACATCCAGTTCCCATATGGCATGTCTTATCATATGGTAAACGATATTACATTATGTTAGAGTAAAATGATATTAAACTTTTCTTCATTCATGCCGGGCGCTTTGTAAATGAAGAGTTGATAGCTGTTTGATTGACGTGACCCAATTTATTTTTTCCCTTTTTAGAGGGTGGGGGAGATTGTAGGGGGTTAATGGGCCAGTGGTCTAAAGCGCTGGGTCGGATCACTGGCATGAGTGCATGTTGTGTGTTCAACACGGGCATGTCTACAGTTTCACTTCCTCATCCCAAGTACTAGCGGACCACCGTGAGGTGAACTTGAGGTGATCTCGTGTACATGAGAATATCGGGTCTCCCGATTTTGTAACGCAAATAAAATTTCTTTAAAAAAAACTAGCCCTGGTAAAATATGTCAAGAAGGAATCAGTAAATATCGGAAGCTCCCATGCGCCAAACTGCAAACTGCCTTAAAGACGCCTACTCCAGGGCCAGGAAAGCCATTAGCGCAGTAGGCGTCCAATGATTGACATACCATTTTTATCTGATCTGAGAGGCTGTGAGCCTAGACAGGATTGTGAGGAGGGGTTGTGTAGTGGTCATAGGTGCTATGTTTGGACCCAGGGGACTGATGGTGCTGTGGGTTCAGACCCTGAGATGGGAAAATGTGTTATTTCTCTTCTGGTTTATCACAAGCCGACTGATTGTGTGTCCTGGGCTGTGACTCTATGTACTTCGAAGCCACGGATGGTAGTACCCAGCTGAGTGTTTCATGGGTTCCTAACAAGATTAAATATATGCTGCACAATCAGGTTGCAGTTCAGCATTGTTTCATGCAGTAGGAAGGAACGACATGTATGTACATGTACGTGTACATGTATGTGTACATACATGATTATGCGTATGTGTATGCATGTGGCCAACTGCGATGATTACGACGTAAGTGATAGCTGTACATCGTGTTTACTGTACACAAGTATGCACAGCAATCATATATATGTGATGTGTTCCAGGGAAGTGAGTCAAAAGTTGCAAAAATGATATTTCCAAAGTGATTTATACACAAGATTCCTTTGTTGGAATGTTCTTATATTTGAAGGGTTTAAACTATAAGTCATATATGAATACATGTACCAAATTTCAGGAGAGTGAGTTACATATATCCTTGCGTTTCTAAAGTCATTTTTATTAGCCAGACATTTAACAAATTATCAAAAAAGGGATAACCAACTATAGTGGGTTTTTTTGTAATCTAAAAGGTATTTCTATATTTCCGCCTTGAAATTTTTGTATTATGTTTAAAAAGAACGCTTGCAAGACTTCTGGTAGGACAATTACAAATAAAGGTGCGAGAACATTGAATAAATCACTTTGAAAAATATTAATTTTGCAACCTATTACTCATTCTTCTGTAAGACATCACATTTAATATCATTGGTAGCCGCGATGATATAAATCAGTACCAACATGATGTTCAATCTTTCTTGGTTTATGGCCCACCACGGAAATGAACCTCATTAATGGTAAAACCCATCCTGTAGCCCGTAAATAACAGTAACACAAGGGCCATGACAAAAATAATACTCTCTGGCCACAATAAACATTCTTCTGGGGTTTCTGGCCTGCACAAGCCACACAAACGATCCTCTTAAGACCCATTGATATCATTCTAAACATGTATTCATTCTACTCAGTAACCGTCACAACCCCACGAGGATTACAACACCCACCCTTCCTTCCCCTCTGTGCTATCGTCATCCCCATCCCCCTGCTCGCTATCCCATATATGCCTATCCCCTCTCACCTTCCCCTGACTCCTTATCCCCTCACTACCTATCCCCATCCCTTCCCCATTCCCTATCCCTATCCCTCACTTTCTATCTCCTCCCCCACTCCCTACCCCCTGCCTTCACTACCTCCCTCCCTGCTCGCCCATCCCTTCACTCCCTATTTCTATCCCCTCACTCCCTATCCCATTCCTTCCCTCCCACCCCACCCACCCCATTCCTTATCTCTATCTCAATCCTTCTCCCCTTCCCCTCAATCCCTACCCCTATCCCCCATCCCCTCACTCCCTATCCTCTCACTTTCTACCCCCACCCCCTTCCCTCCCCTATCCCCATCCCCTCCCACTCTACTATCAACATCCATAAATTGATTCATTCTGACACGGGTGCCATCTGTTGGTACAAATCCGCATTATTGAATTCTATTCCCTCTTCCTCCAACCCATGCGTGGAACGCTCCCATTTTTTGCCCTTTTTGGACGGGCTGCATCATGTGTGTAGTCTACTGCAGCAACCAGCTCAATAATACTGGCGTTGTAACTGGGTGCTGAAAGGCAACCAAGTGGTATTACGAGCAGCTCCAAGACAAATTGTCGCCAGCAATGGCCGCCATTTACCGTAGCGCCTCCGTTAGAGACACCTTGTTCTACTCAAGGTTTGTAGGCACAACCTGACAGTCACCAAACATGGGACGTGTTTCAGAAAAATCAGTCGCAAGTCTCAAAATATGGATTATGAGATATCATCATATTTGAAAAGATGAGATCAAGCTGATTACTATGATGGCAAACATTAGGGACATAGATAATAAGTATTTCTATATTTATGTTTCATATATTCCTCATTTTCCTGTAATACAGCACATATATATAATGTGATACAAGTCATAAGTCGCAATATTGATATTTTAGTGTTTTATATTTTCAAGATCAATTTAGCAGATTTTAATACCGAATTACAGGTTCCAGTCGGAATCCAAGGACAGCAAGTATGATAAGTTACAGAAAATGAGTTATGCGTCTCAAAAATTAAATTTTTCAGTGTTTTATTCACAAGATCTCTTGGTAGGAATGTTCTTATTTCAGGGAAATCTAGCGCTTTAAGTCGTTTGAAAACATACTGAATTGTATGACAGTGTATTAAATATATGCTTGTGTTTTTAAGCTCATTGTATGGATTATGTTTAGCTAGTTCTGTAACACATAACATATTAGTCAGGTCGTCAGAAAATGTACGATTCGCCTTCACCAATATTCTCAAGTTCAAGACAGAAGTGGGCTTCAAAATACAGGGCTACAGTTCAACGTGACCAAATAGGGTTTTGAAATCAACGCAACACCAAGGATATACCCAGATATACCTTCTATGTATCATGTATCGGCCTAATTTACAGCAGGATGTATTTACTGTGTATAGCTACCGATTGGAGACTTTTAGATGAACTGGCCTATATGTATGGATATATACTTTGCAGGCAAGTATTCCTATATAGCGTAATACTTTTATTGTTATTCTAATTAGAATTTTTGATAAGATTGCAGCACCTCCATGCGTATCAATTGTTCAACTAAACAAGTATATTTGTTTAATTTGTTGTAACGAAGCCCTTTTGAACTTCATTGGTTTTATCCTGAAGTCAATATATTGCACTTTTAATAGCCTTAGTCAGTGTTTCACTAGTATTGGTGTTGATACTGTTATTCTTATGTTGAATCAGGTTATTGTTATGTAGAATAAGCACAATTCTTGGTGTGTCAATTGAATAGCAATCTAATAAACAAACATGTACATATATATGCTTCGATGAAGCTATTTTGAACTCCTTATTGCCTTTTCTCCTGAAAACACTATGGGACAATTAAAGCTGTACTCTCAGCTAACAATAGTTAAGAACAGAAAGTTTTTTACTTTTTGTTCCATTCTTAAAAGTCATTTGAACAACATTTTAAATGAGTTGCTGTTGCGACAGGGCTCCCCATATGTATTTGAAGGACCTGAACAAACCATTTCATCTGAAGACTTCATTGATTATCGCTCACAGGCAGTGGTTTTAACTCAGCGTATTGGGCTTCAAATTCATGTATAAACATAAAACAGCGGCAGAATATTGATGAACGCAGTCTTATAAGTCATAATATGAATAAGTCTGGTAAGATTTGGTTTGTCAGAATAGCTGAGAATGCAGCTTTGATAGCTATTGTCAAGTTTCCACTTACTGTTATTGCTAGGGGGTCAGACAATAGGGGATTTGCATGACCGCCATTTTGAATCTTGATTTGCATTGAATTATGGGACTAAGGGTACAGTCTAAAATCTATTGAAAACATGTAATGTTCAGTATGGGATATTCATCAATGCTCTAATGTCAATATCCATGTGTTTTACATGTCTCCATATAGTACCCATCTTTCCCATCATGCATTTGGTTTTCATAGATCATTTATAAAAGCTCTGATATTGGTGAAAGCATTCTTGCAATTTTCGATAAAACAAATCTTGCCAAATATTTGTATGTCAGATTTTAACAGAATCCATCCCACGATGGACTGTACAGACATACGCAGTGGCACATGCAAACCCCCTATTCCAGGATATACGGTATGAGGCCGTGACAAGGTTATTCTAGGTGCTCTTTTTACTGATATAAGTATGCGGTAAAATTCCCCTCCTTGCTCGCTCCCGACCAATCATAAACCTGCAATGTTTATTGGTGCCTTGGTAAGGACGCTGAGCACCCCCACTGGTGATGTTACGACTTGTGATGGTTGTTTTACGTAAGGACCGCAACCTAAACACGTGGCAAATGTGTCTTTTGTTAGCATCTTTGTGTTTGACATGTTCTAGTACAGAAAGAGGAGTTGTATGAACATTAGGGAGTTTCCGCAAGCAAACCTTTTTCAAATACGTAACCATATGCGTATCTTTTTTGTGTTAATTATGTCGTATTTTTATGTATACAAAATAAATTGTGAGATTTTTTTTATTTATTTCGCCGTTACTTATGAAAGTGTAGATCTATCACAATACCAAATATAGCCTACTCAGATATATCTAGTATTCAGGCAAGAGATTGGTACATGTACTGATAGGACCAAGATCATAATACCAAACATACTCAGATATACATAGTATTGATCTTTCAGGCTTATTTAGCCGAATTGACCAAATATATACACCTGCCGATGGTACATGTTCTGACCATCTGAACCATTTATAATATGAGCTGAACCAGAGTGAAAACAAATCTGCATGGTACACAAAAGAGTGCAAGAGATAGTAAAGCGGACCTATAGACGGTTGGCAGTGTGCTGGGAAAGAGCAGATGGAGGAATTTCATGTCTGAGAAGATCGTATTATCGCTCACTGCTACCTTTTATCGCCCACTGGCGACCTATATACTGCATAGGTGTAAAAGCATGATTAGCGATGTCATCGATTCCCACCAGGGGAGCGGTGGTTGAAGGTTTTGGGGTCGGGGGCATATATGTCATATATCATATGTAGAGAGAGAGAGACAGAACAACAGGGGAGAAAGATAGGGAAAGAAAGGAAGAGAGAGAGAGAGAGATGGAGAGTGAGGGAGAGAGCGAGAGAGAGAGAGAGGAGGAGAGATGGAGAGAGCGAGATAGTTAGGGAAAGACAAGGAGAGAGACAGGGAGAGAGACAGGGAGACGGAGACAGAGAGAGACAGGAAAACAGATATATGGAGAGAGACAAAGAGAGAGTGAGGGGGAGAGACAGGGAGAAAGACAGCCAGAGAAAGACAGAGAGCCGGAGACAGAGAGAGACAGGCAAACAGAGAGATGGATAGAGAGAGAGTGACGGGGGAAAGAGACAGGGACATAGAGGAAAAATAGAGCCAGAAAAGGAGGAACAGAGACACAGAGAGACACAGACAGAGAGGTGGTGTTCCAATGGGGAGACGAGTCACACTTGCCAAAATCAATGCGGTGCTTTCGGCTCTAAACCAAAACCTGTCGATTTAAAATTTGGGGTTGAATTTCTTTTGGAACTGCCGCCAACTGATGGAAAGCCTCTGGCTCCAAACTGCAAAATGTCATTAGAATCCCATTATATAGGACCGCAAATTACAATTAGAATCTCTGTTGATGCCTACTCTTGGGCTATTAGCGCAGTAGGCGTCCAATCACTGATATAAATTATTGTTATCTGATCTGAGAGGTTTGGGCCTAGACTGTATACTAGCAGAAAGACTTCAATATATCAGAAATGAGCTGAATTAGACCGATCCTGGTACGAAGTGTTAAAAAAGTCCCATCCTAGCACGCCCTTGATATACATGGCACAGAGGCTATTCGCCTAGTTAAAGATGTCGGGAGGAGGCGAGGTAGGGGTGAGAGAGTGGACATATGGTGGTAAATAGGCCTACATCTGTGCAAGCACAGGTCAGGCAATTACTAACACAGCAATGGAGCAGTGCAAAGCATGTGGGGCAGGACGGATGGAGATGTACAATTATGATGTATCACTGGAAAATGAGTCACAAGTCGCAAAATTGATATTTTTCAAAGTGATTTAATCACAAGATGTAGACATTTAGTGACATTGAACTAGACATTGAACCGTATTTTGAACCACATCTTTTCTTAAATTTGGGATATTCAAGAGGATTGGTGATGGTGAATTGTACATTTTCTGAAGATCTGACCCATATGACTCATTATTCTCTGACACATCACATTTGTATTACCTAAAGTAGAAATTTCCTACCTAAGCAAAGGAGAAATGACTTAAGGAAGGAACACATAAGGATCTCTGATTCTACAAGCTTCTGAGTATGAGATCAAGTGGATTCAAATGATAACAAAGAGTAGGACATCTGACAAGTTTTTCTATATTTTAACGTTGTTATTTTTATTTTTGAAAAAGAAAGTTTGCAATATTTCTGGGTGGACATTTACTAGCAAAGTAGCTAAATATACGATGACCTTAGAAATACATGGATATATTTAATACACTGCCTTGAAATTTAGTACACGTATGTATGTATTAATGTTACAAATAGCGTTAGGCGTTAATGTTACAAATAGCGTGGAGGCAGTAGAAGCTGAGGTCATTGACCTGCAATATCTGCATTGGTGTACACATGTACACAAAGGCTGGGTGTGTAGTGTTATTGTCCCTATGTATATACATGCAGTCACTTCACTCCTACCGCCCGACCACACATAATACAATTACACACACCCTGCCATCATACAATGGAATGTATCAATGGCAGCAAGAACAATAGGGGAATTTACATTGACACTCATGTGTGCTTTGATTGATCTACACGATATGCAATAATTTGATTTGTGTGGTATGTAATTATATATACATGTGATATGCAATAGTGTGGATGCGATTGGTGTGATACGTAATCAACAATGTATGTGTATGTCATATTTTATAGATCAGTGCTTTTATATATATTTTATATATTGTGCTTAGTTAGGCTGAAGATGGTATATACTAGATATATGAGTATATACATGGGATTGCGTTGATCAAAAGAACCTTTTTAGGTTGTTGTTTATGTTGAACCGTATTTCTAACCTGAATTTCTGTTACTATCATTATTATGACTGGAAGCCTAACCCATAGTGACAAGTAATGCATAGATTTGCTTGAACCCTGGATAGTGCAGACAAGAGCCACATTGTTTGGTTTCCCTCTGTAAGAAATCCTTAAAACTGTAATCATCCTTAAAACTAGAATAGTACATTGCAGTCTTGGAGCAGACAGTTCACAGTGCTGATGTAATGTTACTACTGTGTCTGGGACAGCAAGAAGACAGGGTATTTACCCCACCCAGGAATATTAGGAGGAATAGAATATGCCTAATTCCTTATATATATAACACCAGGATGAATAAAGGATTTGAAAGAAAAGAAACCATAATTGAATTGGAAGAATGTAACATACCACCCTGGGGTACTGCACTCCAACTGTATATAAGATCATACATACCTGCAAAAGAACAAATACAAATTAATTGTTTATACAATATAGAAGTGATCATTTAAAATTTTACAGATATGTTATATTTGGCTGACAACTGAGGCAGATGTTATTAATATTAATAACAATACACAATACGCTGGTTATATCTCTTATCACTCTTATTCTTTTTTTAATTGTGTGAACTATATGCATAAAGAGTAACTAATATGTTGGTTGACATAGCTTGAATATCAGAAATTCTAGGTTACTGAAACCAACGTTAATTAACTGTTTTATATAACATGCTTTCAATGATATAAATAAAAACGTTGTTTTCAGAATACTTTTGTCATGAAACGCCAATGGTGTAGCCTATGGCATTCCATAGAACCTGCTAGAAATATATATAATTCCTGCCTATTGTGGACGTGTCTATTTCCAATACCAACTATATGATAATACTCTCCTTACGCACTGGTAAACAAAGGGAAGTACCTGCATTCATTCATACAGTAAAAGCACTGCATGTATGAAAACCAACACTGCTTGGCATATTGGCACAAAACTATCAATTATAATACCAGGGCTTTATATAAGTTCACATTTATATTTAGGAGACATGCTAAAATATTTTCCTGCGGTTTTGCATATTGTTGCTGACCAATGCCATTTCCCTCTGCTGATTCGACTTCAAAGTCCTGTATAAACATAAAACAGCAGCAGAATATGGATATAAGTTCAGTCCTATAATTCAGTCACAATACGAGTAAAGGTTAGGTGTGTATCCATAATAGCTGGAAATGCAGCTTTAAACTAGATTATTTGTGGGTGTCGATGTCCTGAGCAAGGTATGTATGGAGTAAAGCCCGCTATACACCATCAGCGACACCGAACAATAGGCGGTGTGGCGGGTATCATCTATTATCCACAACTCCCCAGTCGCGTTCCCAGCGCGATACATTTACCAAAGCCTTTGATGAATTATAGAAACCCTCCCAAAAATGTACTCCCAAGTGGCGCAGGGAAGAGGGTGTAATAAATATTTTTCTAGATTCACTTAGTTTCCTGGTTGGTCGCTCTGGGGACTATCAAAGGCAATTGATATGTTGTGTGAGTTAAAGCTGTATTCTCAGCAAAATCGACCTTATTTTCTTTAATTCTTTAATTTTTTGTATTTCTAGTGATGTAGGATGGAAATTTTGAAGACTGAAGATGAAGAACAATTGATATTTCCTTGAATTTCTTGAGATGTTGATGAATTCATGGCTTTTTTCTGGCATATTGGCATTAATTTGGGGTTTTGCTGTTGAACAGTGGGAAGTTTGCGTAAATAGGATTATTCTGTCGTTTGTATATATATTCATATAGGAATTTGTTCATTCAATAGAGAGAAAACAACCGCCAGTGAACGATAATACGTGAAGCCACTGCATGAAAGGGTTTTGGTCAAATGTCTTGTAGAAGGGTTGGAAAAGACCGGAACAATAAATGCAAAATCCCGAGTTTTTGGCCAAAGTTAACTGAGAGTGAAATTATTCCAAAGCGAATTTTCTATGTTTGAGAAGTTGGAAGAGAATTAAGGTGGATAAGGCAATATTTCCGCGTATTTAAGCAAAATTGAAATAGGGGCAATGATTAGCTTTTATACGAGATAGAACACAGCAAACCACTATTTTGTACTTAAAGTTGCATTCTCAGTTAAATTCTCCACCCATTTGTCTTTCAGGAAATATATAAATCAACAAAAACCTTTAATCTCAATTCATTCTTTCTTTGATCCTTGGTTCTGTAGAAAGGAAGAATTCGACAGAACTAGCCACTTTAATTAGGCAGTATTGCTTCTATGAATGAGTTGAGAATGTTGCTTTATTGTTCAATAAACATTAAACATACTTGCACCATCCCTCAGAAAACCGTTTTATAATTAAGAATTAATAACTGCAAAAATAACTATTCCACATCTTCGATCATAACTATGAGGGAAACGACTTGATTTAGATTTCAAGCAGGGATACAAATCCGATATAAAATACGAGCGTTTGAAAGAAAATAAATGCCATTTCAGATATTACAATTTCGATCACGTTTTAGGGAAGACATGGATGAAGAATTAGAAAGAGGATAACATAGAACAGGTTTTCGGTGGTGTCCCATTTCAGCGGAAGGTGAAAAAAGCTTCAATCAATACGCCAAAGAGGAACTCGTAAAATCCTTAAACCACTGGAAAATGCCATTAAAAGGAAGTTGAGAAGGAGGGACGGAGTGGGAGGTGGAGTCGAAATGTAGGACATTAATGGAATATTGTACAATGAGGGCAAGAGACATTTGAGGAAGGACAATTGACAATTGACAGCCATTCTGCTTTAAGAAGAGATTTCCCCTCGATCAAATTACCAATGTACAGGCAATACCTTTCTGTCACAATTATCTTTCAAAATTCGTTTTAGTCACTGCCTTGAACCGTCCTGGGGCTATAACCACCTAAGGCAAAGACTAAATAGATTAATAACTTCCATTTTTGGGCTGCTGGTGCACTGTTTGTGTATAATTCATCAACTTCGCCTCGGGATTATGCACCAAACAGTGCACCAACAGCCCCTCAATGTCGGTCATTGCTTTGTCAGCATTTGCTCAGAAAATTGTGTGTGTTCTCAAACCTTATCTCTCTAATAGGCCTATATTTGGTTTGGTAGAATTTAATATGTATATTATTAACTGTATCAGGCTATATAACATGGAGCCGGTCTATTGTACTCTTCAGCACATGAGTTGTACATCAGCACGTTGTAAGTGAGTAAGTAAGTAATGTAATTGTAAGTATTATATGGCCCTTACGGTCCCTCCGTATTCTGATTACATATAGTTGCCTGCTCTATTGATATGAATTGTTCTTCTCATTCTGCAGTAGAGGTAACATTAAGTCTCCACATATGTAAAATCAGGCAATCCTCCGAAAATCGTACACATTTAAATCTATGTATGTATGTATGTATGTATATTGTTTATTTCCAGTTTTCATAATACAAAGTATAACAAGTAGATAATTAAACAATAGATGATTCTGGAAAAGGGTTCCCACATCTGTGCAATTCATAGGTATTCCAGGGGGTCCCATCTAAATCTAAAAGATCCAGAATGTGGTACAAACAAGCCCCCTATTGCACCTATCTCGGTGCCAGTTCCTATATGGGGGTATATATGTCCAACAGCGGAAACAGCTATCCTGTATTCCGGGGAAATGGAGAAAATAGATCAAGGGCGAGGGAATAAGAAGAATGAGTTGTGGCAGGATATGTAAGTGGACTGGGGAGAGATATATGGAGGGGGAGATGGAGATAGGAGGAGGTGGAGGCACTGGGGAGAGATAGCAGAGCAAGGGCACGGTGTCTGCTACTGTGATACTGTTAATGGTGGGGTGGGTGGGTGGGAGGGACAGAGAAAGGGGAGGGTGGGAGAGAGAGGGACAGACTGGAGCGAGAGAAGGAGAGAGACAGATAGAGAGGGGTAGAAAGAGAGAGACGGAGAGGGGTAGAAAGAGAGATACAGAGAGAGAAAGAGGGAGAAAGAGGGAGCAAGATTAGGGACAGAGAAAGGAGAGATAGGACTAATACAACACATGTAGAGGGGAACAGTTGATATTCAGAACGACAGGGAACATTTCATAGTGTGAAGTATATTTGGAGAGCAGACCAAAATACAAAGGAAAGGGACAGAGAATATTTCTTTTTTTAGTAATATTTTTTCAATACATCTCATTTGAGTTCAATTTCAATACATTGATAATCTCATGATACTCAATGTGCTCAAATGAAGGGAGGGAAGGAAAAAATACCAAAAGACATTATTATGTGCACGATTTAAGATTTTGTATTTCATTTGCCTTCTAATACCTATAAACGGCAGAGAGACAGACAGGTATGATAAACACATAGAAAGACAAGATATGAACATACACAAATAAACAGAAACATAACAAATAGAAAGAGAAAAAAGAACACCAATAGAAATAAGCAAGAGAACCAAGCCCAAGGACTGAAACACTAGCTATAGCTATGGAGGGGGCGGAACTGACTGGTCCTAGGCAACAGGGGGCGGTAAGAGCGGGCAGCTAAATTGACGTTGGCACTAGCCGAGCCAAGGCATTGAACACCCGTCCTTCTCCGCCCCTTTACCATTGATCCCTGGGTTTCAGGCCCGCTAAAACATACATTGTTACTTTGCTACTTAATTTACCTTCTTCCTCTTCCTTGCCAAAACAAAGTGACGGAGCGATAAAAACACGCTCTCTGGCGGCTACTGAGGAGGAAGAAGAGGGAGATGATGGTGGCGTCCTTTAGCACGGACCCTGGAGGACGCCTTCTCCCCTAGGCAACAGGTTCTCCAGGGTGCAATAGTCTAGAGCGGTATTTCATATGTATATAGAGAGAAATATTGGTTACACGCTATTGCTTGTGCATACAAATTGAGATGTGAAAAATGAGTCACTATTCGCAAAATTGATATTTTTCAAAGGGATTTATTCACAAGATCTCCTTGTAGGAATGTTTTCATTTTGGAGGTGTCTATCGCTTTACGTCGTATATATCAGAGTAGATTTCGTATTGAGCTTGTTGTAGGTCTGATACCAGGTGTGATAGTAGGTCTGATACCAAGTATTTATTACAGGATTAATGACCGACATTGAGGCCCTGCACCGTTTAATCTTTCCCTTACGTGGCTATAGCCCAAATACTTCCAAGGGAAAGATTCACATATATTTGAAATATAAAATAATTCAGCCTACTTTAGCAGAATATAATAATGTGTAGAGTACATCTATTGTACATTTTTACCACATTGACCCATATACCATACAATAGTGTAGAATGCTAGAGCCAAAAGTTTACCATCGCTACAGTAGACTCTACAAGGAAGTAACAAAAGTAAAAGACGAGTGAGTGGAAAACGGGCGATAAGAGGTGAACAAGAAACAATCCGGTCAAACATGACAACAAACATTCTTGTAAGAAATTACTTTTCCCTGAGTTGTCAGATTGCAGATAGATAGTGGAAAGACTTGGTCGACTCCAATCCAGTAAACAGCACTGTCCCAGATTCTGACCCCAAAGCGTCTGTCAACAGCAGCCAAATCACCCAGATATTATTCATAACGGAACCGGAAGAGGGATTTACCGACTCAACTTCCGGAGATCTGCGCATGCGCTGTATAAGTACAGGCCGCCCTTGATGGGAGAGGATGAGAAGTATAGTAGGGGGATATATGGAGGATGGGGCTCGGATGGGGTGAATAGGAGTGGGTGGGATTGGGTGGGATTGTGTCTCTGAATGGGGACCTGAAGGGTGACCTTGGACCCGAAGACCCTGGGGTAAAATTGGAGAAGCTATAATATATTTAGTTTTAGTTTTAGACATTTCTTTCAGCTGTTCATTTTTACAGTACAATCTTTTCAGTCCAAGATGAGAAAAGAATAAGGTTACTACATTACTTAGATATATAGATCGGAAACAGCGATATATATTCTAAACATGAGAATATTTAGATTGTACAACCCAGTTTCTACTGGATTCTTTAGTATGGTGTCAACGATCAAAGCTACATGCATGCAATATGACACCTCGCCTGGCATGAATCAGATTCGACCCATAGGAAGTCATAGGAGCTCTTTAGTAGCACAGTTGTAATTATTAATAAGGCATTATTATATTTTCATTATTTTGCTATGGTAGAGGGTTGTCAAAAACCATTAGTTTTGGATCTATCTACCCTTTGGAATAACTGTGTACATCAACATAGCATTTTGCCTGCTTCTGGTTGGTGTCATTCGAACCAGTCCAGTACTGGATAACATGTATTATTATGGTCATTTCTATTGCACTATTGCATGATAAATATCAATTCCTTTCCCTGAAACGCCCATAACAGATACTTCCAAGATCCATTGCGAATCAAAAACACAAAAATGGCGGCCAATCAAATTGCCTGTAGCCGCCATATTGGATTGGGTTTCGCAATGAATCATGTGAGTTTTATGTTAGAGAAAACATAAAGAAAATATCCAATTGTCAGAGGCGATAATTAATCAGTATTCCTTAATAAACGCTTTTAACTACAGGTTATGGAGCGTGAGTACCCCGATATTCTAAGAGACTGAAACCAACTCATTTGTTAACTGTTTTAATATATGTTTTAATGGAATAAATAGAAAACACTTTTGGGCCATGAAGTTGGATTTCGGCAGTGGACTTAGTAAAAACGCATTGGTTGCCATGACTACCACATGTAACACACTAGTTTGGTAGGCATCGTGCATAACACACTCAGGATACGTTGTTCTCAGAGCAATGCGTATATAATACCTCATTATATACATATATTAAGATTTGACCCATGTCATATCAGAATGGAAGAAAACAGGAATAAACAGATGAAAAGAATTTAGGCAACTTGACCTTGCACTTTAGCACCAAAAGTTAATTGATTCTTTTCAAACAATGACTAATTATTGGACCTCCTTAACAGCACACCTAAAACATCATGGGTATATACTACATGTTATATTGGCAATTACGCCCTCATCGGATTTGCAAACTAACTTGATAGATTCTTACTTGCTATTATGTTGGCAAATGTATAAATTTCTCTAGACTTAATAAAACATATTTTTCACTACTTGTACGTCAGATATAAATGCATGTCTCACTGCAAATGTCTATTACAGCGCATGCTGGGATGGTTTCAGTTAAAATATGATGTTCAAATATTTAGCAAAATGTTCACCAATATCATAGCTTGTGTGAATGATCTATAAAACCTAAATGCATGATGGGAAAAATGAAGTATTTTTGTATGGAAACATGTAAAACATGGCTATTTATATGAGATCCCTGTTAAATATCCCATGCAGAACATAACATGTTTTCAATAGCTTTTACACTGACGCATACAACTCCCATAATTCAATATGCCAATCGATATTCACTATGCATATCGTTTATTGAAGCATGTGAGCCACCATACAAGCATACCTTGTGCAATGGCACATGCAAGTCCCCTATTGGAGCATGTGAGCCACCGTACATACAAACCTCGCGCAGTGGCACATGCAAGTCCCCTGTTGGAATATGTGAGCCACCATACATAAAAACTTCGCGCAGTGGCATATGCAATTCCCCTATTGGAGCATGTGAGCCACCATACATACATACCTCACGCTGGTCGTCGCCATTCATCAGTGATTTAAGACGTTTGCGACCCTGCCTTTATAGGCAAGTAAAAACAACCCGAGCAAGCGGTGGGATCGACCCGTATTGAACCTATGCCAGGGCCAATGTAGACGGGCCAAGGGACTCGGGCGCTTCATTCAAGGGGACCTTAGGGTCGATAGCGACCTGACAGCGACTTTGTCTGCCCGTCAATTGAAATGGACAGAGCTGGGGAGCGATCGGTCATTTTAGCGAGAAGGTAGCATAAGGAGGGGAGGGGCTAGGGAGGTGGGTTGGGGGTTGGGGGGTTGAGGGGAACTGGTAGGAGATAGACGAGCTTGAGCAGTGGTGGAGGGCGTTAGAATGGGGTTTGGAGGTGTTGGAGGAAATAGAGGTCTAGGAGGGGGTAGCAGGACTTTAGAGCGAATAGGGGATTTGAAATATCCACCATCTTGAATCTTGATTTGCATGAAACTATTGGAGTTGTATGTCAGTGTAAAACGTATAGAAAAGTTTTGTTAGTAGTTGATGAAAGAACTAAGACATCAAACGTCAAATATTTCAGCCTAATTTTGCAAAATATATCAAATGTGTAGAGCTGCCTATTGCACATTTTCTGATACACTGCCCTATCTAATGCAACCAGTCTAGGGTCACAACCTCTCAGATTATATACAATCAATATGTCAGTGATTGGACGCCTATTACGTTAATGCCTCTACCTTATTCTAGAGTAGATCAACCACCATCGTCCTAATGGGATTTTGCGGTTAGGAGCGAGAAGCTTTCCCTCAGTTCGGAGGGATTCTGTCAGCTATGAGCCTAGACTGCAACCGCCCTATTCCATAAACACAGGAGTGAGTGGTAGCGTACAAAGGGAGCTATCAGTATTAGAATAAGTTTTGTGGGAATCTGGCTTACAATTGGCAGGAGAACTGTGGAGGCGAGTCAAGTCTAGTGGAAAAAGCAGCGTGTGAAAATTAACAGAGCTTGTTTAAGAATGCCTCCCCATTAAAATGTTAAACCTTTTCTCTGGTAATATTGAGTCGGGGAGAGTTGAAACATTGTGGGGTCCAATCATGCGTATACTGGCCTTAATAGAGGGTTTGCGATGAAGCTACTTGGGATGTGTTACAGAAAATGAGTCATAGGTAAAAGAAAAATAGTGATTTATTGATACATTAGGATCAGCTTGGTCTCATGTCAAAGTCCTATTTTTGCGACTTGTTACGCATTGCATATGGGTGAAGTCGTCTGAAGGTGTACAATTTGCTTTAAACAAGTATCTCAAATAACCTAAGTTTAAGACACAAACTATCCTCAAAATACAGTTCAACATTACCAAACTGATTTTTCTAATCAATCTAATACAGAATATAATCAAATATACCCTGTATTTAACATTTTTCAGCCTCATTAACAGAAATGTAGAGCGGGCAATTGTACATTTCTAGGCGATCTGACCAATATTATTCCTCCCAGATTAAACAAGGAAGTCACACCAATTGAGAACCAAAGTCAAATCCCCTATTACGAGGCACCCAAGTGATGAGCTGGCTTCTAGAGATATAAAACAAAGGGATTCTAACCTTGCTGAAGATGAAAGTTATTTAAATGAATGAATGAACGGTTGGCTTCCCGGAAAGAAATTAAAATAGGATGTCGCAGAGTTTTCCTTTGCTTTGTGCTTATTGAAATCAATATTAGGCCTGCTTATTGGGTGGGACGTTAAATTGGAATATTCTCTTCCTCCCTTTCTTTCTCTTTCTTATCAGATTCTTCTTTCTTTCTGTCGCTCATAGTCTTTCTATCTCTTTCCCCTCAAGGTGCTTTAGGTCTTCCCTCTAATCTATTGCACTCCTTTAGATATGTTACTAAATACGAGGAGAGCATATAACACAACATTAGTTTAAAAACTTTATCTAATAGTTTAATAACATTACATATTACTGCGCATATACGAGGACTGAAATATTGAGGCATCGCTCTTTTGGGAAATATTGTTTTTATAAAAGAAAGTGTTCTAATCACTCTTTGATCTGATCAGTATAATCTACATTATATATTTTGTTATCGATAGATCATTCTTTATTTTCACAAACTAAAACATACAATGGGCGATATATTACATTGCTACCAAGTATAACGTACACTGGGTGATGCGCAGTCTGATTTAATGCCAAGTCTTTCCCAGCATTTCCTTTGCACAACATTAAAAAACATTTGATAAATGAACTGATTCTTTATAATCACTTATCCTATTCTAAGAATTCTCTCAACACTATAATATATAGAGGGAAGGTTTGCTATAGCGTACTTATGTACCATATGATAAACTATTTGTTTTAAGGATGTGCACAAATACCTACACATCTGGTTACGATAAGCCCAGCCGCCTTACAGCAGCAGTTCT
Source organism: Sthenelais limicola (assembly GCA_942159475.1). Taxonomy (NCBI): domain Eukaryota; kingdom Metazoa; phylum Annelida; class Polychaeta; order Phyllodocida; family Sigalionidae; genus Sthenelais; species Sthenelais limicola. Next base: position 56,615,476 of record OW804096.1, read on the forward strand.
AGCCCTCCTAGCCAGGAGAGCGGTATGATAAGCAATCCCGGGGTTATCCTACAACAGGGAATTCCCCCCACCGTCCCTGGCCCCTTCACAGGGCAAGCATGTGTTTGATTCTGTTGGCATATCATAAGAACACCCACCCCCCATAACATCATCCAAGGGCTGGGGTAGATTATGTACTTGAAACAGCCCCAGGAACTGGTGCCCTCAGAAGATGAATATAGTGGTATCAGTAAGTTGGTACATGCTTGGTTTAGTTTGTTTTGCATTGATAGTGGGTATATAGGGGTCAGATATCCAGAAAAATGTACAATCGGTAGATCTACATATTTTGTCAATTTTGTTAAGCTAGACTGGCAATACTAGGTATATCTGAGCATATTTGATATCACCTTGATTCAAATAGTCTGTTTGGTTATGTTGAACTGAATTTTGAACTTTATTCGCGTCTTGAATTGTGTTTATTTGAGAGGGTTGGTTAAGGCCAGTTATACATGTATGTTCTGAAAATTTGACCCATAGAGGAGGAGAGAGTGGGGTGAGTTATGGGGAGCATGGAGGTTTATCGCCGTCTCCATATTTACACAAATTTCTCTATCATCTGGTGCCTGTTGCGTAAGACTCACTAACTTAAAATGTCCCTTGCTAAGCTATTTTTCCTTGCTTAGGTCAGATATGTTTATGAATAATTAACATTGTTTGTAAGTCATATTCCTTCCCTAAATATTCCAGCTGCTTAACAAGGAATGGTATATAAAGAATGAACATGTTAGTAAGGACTCCTTATGCAACGGGCCCCATGTGCTTGGATATGGGTGAGGGGCGCCAGTATGGAAGTTGGTAGCATCAAATGATAGTAATGCAACAGTGAGTAAAACTGTAGAACTGAGTTGAATTGATACCGTAAACAGTAGAAAATAGTCATAATATAAAGGGAGAGTTGGAAGGACATATTATTTCTGTCTCATTTCCATCTCTTTATTATCAATATACCAACCATTTTCCCATATACAACTATATTGGAGAATATGCCTGTTTTTGATCCTGAGAGATTCAAGATATTGTATAACCTTTCCCTTTCAAGACTTCCATAAGATGTAAAGGAGTGCATTGACTTTTGAGTGTATATATACTGACGTGTTTGGTTTGGATAGCTCATCTGTCATGCTAGATACGATTTTGTAATACAGAATAAAATGTTAAACCTTGAGGGCTAGCAAATGCAGTACCTCACACCAATAAGATACTGCCTATAAGATACGAAGTAAGGTTAGGTGGATAGGCAGAGAAGAGCAAAGGTGAGTTTTATAATACAATATAAAACCTATTTCAACCCTTTAGTGCTATCAAACTCAGTACCTCACGCCTACAAGATGCTAAGGTATATCAAAACAAAATTACGTAAACATTAAGCCGCAGCTGTATATGTACATCCTCTCCACACCCTTAGTATACAGGGCATCTGTGTTAATTGCTACACCACAGCCAAAGCCTAAGTATTTATATTGATTAGTTTCATTATTTGGGAAAGACTTTCTGGAATGTTCTGCCAGAGTCAGTATCTGGACCATACCTCCCTGGTTTATTTTCTGACTGATCACTTCCTGGTCCTTCCGGTGTCTGGCTCTTTAATGAGGTTTGTGGCAAGGAAATGAGTCCAATAGGGGATTTGCATAGCAGCCATCCTGAATCTTGATTTGCATGGAATCATGGGTAGCAAATTCGAAAAAATGATATTTTCTAAAATGGTTAATGCACAAGATCTCATTATAGGAATGTTTCTCATCTTTGGGGTATCTGGCGCTTTATGTTGTATGAATACATCTACTAAATTTCAAGATAGTGTATTAAACATATCCTTGCGTCACTATATAAGGTCATCCTATGGAGTACATTTAATTGCTTGACTGGTAATTGCCCACCCAGAAATATTGAAAACCCTTTTTATTTTAAAAAAAATGTATCAAATATAGAAATATAGTTATTAGACGTCCTAATGTAAAAGTATTACCATTGAAATCGGCATGATGTCATCTTTTCAAATATGATGATGTCTCAAAATCTCTTTTTCTGGGTTTTTCGACTCCTTTTCCCGATCACATTTCTGCCTCTTTTTGACAGGATTTGTTAATAAAAAGTGCCGATATGTTACATTTAATTTCACATCTAGATAACTCCAACAGTTTCACCCGAACATATAGACAATAGACAACATACTATATTACTAATGAATGAATCTCACACACCCATACTATCAGCAGTACAACCTTGGCCCCTATCTCAGCCAGGATTATAGCCGGCTTGGACTGGGTAAAGGCAGTGCAAATGGCGGATGCTTCCTTCTGCTTCCCCACTGCTAACTCCAAGCTTAATCAAGCATAGGCAGGTTTAAAACATGCCTCACTAACTAGCCAAGCCCAGTAGGAGAGGCTTCCTCCTATAGGCAGCTTCATTAAGGTGGTGGCTCTGCTTTGAGACACTGCATCTTGTTTTAATAAATTTTATTAGAGCCAAGGTATTATGGAATGTCTTATTATTCTCCTGAATTGCTGACAAAAAACACGTATAATACCATACTAAATCCTATAAATATAATTGTTAGTTAAATTGATTTAATGTAGCCTAATGTAAAGTTTTCTTAGCACCTACCCTCTTTATTTACCAATATGCAAGCGCTAGCTACTTCCCCAAAAATATAATTTTCTTTTCCTAAACATTCCTACGAGCAGGCCTCCTGCACCATTGCTGAAGTTTTTAATAGATCATATATACAAGATTTAATACTGGCGAAAACATTCTTGCAATTTTCTATAAAAATGTTGCTAAATATTTTCCATGTTAGATTTGGACCTAATCCATCCTAGCACGCACTGTAATAGACATATATATGCAGTAGTACATGCGAATGCACTATTGTAGAGGTATTGGTGAGAACCAGCCCTTTTTGTAGGCGTATGGTCGAATACCTTCAACATATGTGTTGTGTTTCAGAGAAATGAGTCACAAGTCGCAAAATTGATATTTCTCAATCTCAAAGTATTTATTTACAAGATATCTTTGTACGAATGTTCTCATGAGTAGGCTATCTTTTGATTTGATTTGAAAAATATCTTTATTCAGGACTAAGGACTAAGAATCGCCTGATGTTACAAAAAAAAAGTGTTACAATACTCTAGAACATTTTCCGCGAGATGACAATGCAGAAGTTATTAGTGTTTTGAAGAGATAATCTCGATGATATAAATGATACACCAATTGAAGGAATGCTCCAAGTCGTATGAATACGTGTACCAAAGGTCAAGAAAGTTTAATAAATATATCCATGCATTTCTAAGCTCATCCTATAGGGTATATGCAGCTACTTTACTAGTAATTGTCCACCCAGAGATATTGTAAACCTTTTCCTTTTAAACGTTTGAGAAATATATTTTGCGGCTTGTGGCTCATTTTCCTGAAACACATCACATATGGGGCTCGATAAAGTGATTCCAGTGGATACCATATCAATTGTTATTGCAGGCATAACATATAATTCTTTGGTTGTTGTACTGTAGCTGTCATCTCGACCCTGACATTGTGTCCTTCTTTCTAATTTAAATGTTGCATGTGTCTGACACACACAAGACACAGAAGGAGCTGGAAAGGTTGTTGCATGTCAACAGTGAAAAGAAAATGTATAAACTAGTTTGCATATATCATCATATTCGAAACGATGAGATGAAGGCGATTTCAATGATAATAAACATTAAGGACATCTAAGAAGTGTTTCTATATTTTATATATTTATGTTTCGAAAAAGGTTTGCAATATTTCTGGTTGGGCAATTACCAGTAAAGTAACTAAATATATTCCATAAGAAAATGCAAAGATATATTTAAAACAATGTCCTGAAATTTTATACATAGATTAATATGACTGAAAGTACTAGACACTTTAGAAATCAGAACATTCCAATAATATGATCTTGTGAATGAATCACTTTGAAAAATATTTTTACGACGTGTGACTCATTTTCCTGAAACATCACATGTGGCTACCAACAGCAACCCTTGCTCAGCATTGAGGGACTACTGCAAGGATGTTTGCCAACAGGTTGGCCCTTACATGTAATTGTTGATCAAGATATGTATGGCGCTAAGAATAATATGAGTAATGTTTAACCGAATTAAAAACAATGATGTAATCAAATCTGTACAGAAAGACAAATTCGTACAGTACAAATAGGTTATAGTATAGCTTGTGTGAAAGATACATTGAGTATTTAATAAACAATGATATAAAAAACAATAATTTAAAAAAAAATTCAACCTTTGCACGTCTTTGGGAGCCCTCAGGACATTGTACTAAAATCAGACACATTTTATTTGAGTGCAATGATGGGATGTACATTCCACATCTTTTAGGTAACTGGACAATAGCAATCAGTGGGAATGAATGGAAATCTAATTGAAAAAGTAACCCGTAGAATCACTCTGAGCTCTCATTGCATTAAACAAGTACTAAGTTAATTAATTATCAAGTTATGCACCGATTTGATCAACTGTTAACATATTTAACTTTGTAATCAGTGTCAACTTAATTCATATACTTGGCGTTTCCACTGGAAACGATTTTCTCAGCCACAATCATTTGTGCCTGATGTCAACTTATAGTTATTGCACTTTAGGCATGTTTAGACTGAAAATGCAAAATATTTACCTACAAAGTTTACATTTTAACTTATATCCGAACATTTCAAAGTACAAATATTGCACAAAAAACATAACACTATTTTGTTATTTTAAGTATGTATAGACCCTTTTCAGTGTATACAAACATGAGGCGACGCGGGAGAAGTGGAGGCAGAAGGACCAGTTTACTCAACTAGGTCACAAGCATGGAGGAATGGCCGAAACCACTTGGCCACTAGTCATCTTTTATTTGGTCAGCACTCAGCATGTAAGCCAACCATAACCGGACCATAACAAAGCAGCATATATACCACTTTGGATGCCTATAGTTATGTATTATATGGGCATGTACAAAAGGTCATATATGATATCCTAGAGGAGATATAGCCAGAGTTTTACTTTGTAAAGTTAGATGTTTTACCAAGTTAGGGAAAATCAAAATACTGAAGTGTACAGGGTTAGGGTGAGCTAGGGTGCATTGACACATGTGTACATGTGTGCTAGTTGTGATGCCGGGAGGGAGATCACCGGGGCACTAAGCCACTCCCTGCCGTAGCACTTACTCCAGGCTTTAGGCTTGTGCCCTGCAGAGACATAGCCCGGGATATAGCTTGATATACTCCAATAATCTAACACAGTACTCACTGACACCCATCAAAGCAGAACCCCATATACTAAAATGTATTTCTTATCATCCTGTGTAAGTATGTGGGTGAAATTTCAAATAATAGCATGGATATCATTCGATTTACATGCACAACCATAAGGCATGAGCTAGGGCATTTCTAGTGTTGTGGAGGCGGTGCGCTGTGTGAGCGCGCTAGCTTTTGCCTCCACTTGAGTTCCCTCGCACTCACCAGCTGTGACGTCAGCTGAAAAGGGTCTATATTCATTAATGATTTTTCTCTCCCTAGCATATATATATTAATACTAGCCTACTTAGGCCTTTGGGTTAGTTGTTTTGCTTTTGTGAAAAATAGCGGACATTTCCATCGATTCCCGTCGTCGCATTGTTTACTATCCCTCATGCACTGGGAAAAACCCAGTCTGACCCATTACGTCATGTCATGCCTCGCTGGTCACACCACAGTGGTCACTCCATCTAGGCCTCGTTTTGGTAGCAGGCTTTGCCCCCTCCCCCCTCACCGACCACCACTGCATGCTTTCCCTACAGCAGGCCTCCCAAGTCACACGCATTTTGCGTGACACTCACACAGTGAGTAAGGCATTATCTCATGCTCTCATGATAAAACTTCACCACGCATAATTTCATAAATCTAGATCAGCCAAATATATAATCTAAGATTATTTGAAATCGAAATATTGAATTGAATTGAAAAAATACTTTGTATGTGTGTGGAGTTGGGGGGGGGGTGCAAATACTTTTCAATGAAACCCTCTTATACATGTATCTGTCTTTCTCATTTCTCCTCTTCCTCTCTTCTCCTCTCCCCTCTCCTCAATTGTGCTCTCATTACATAGGCTAGCTGTAACCATGTGTTGCGAACTTATATCTAGGTTTTATGAATCGGGTACAGTAAGTCAGAAACCAACCTCGTTACATCCTATCATAATACACATGCAAGATATAGCATTCAGTTACTTTCAAACTTTAAGGAAAAGAAAAAGTTATCTTGGCTTATAACCATCACAGAGTGATTTAAGAAAGACCCAACTTGACCCAACCACTAGACCCAACATATTAAGCTTCCTATCTCCTTATTTACTTAAAGAGATAAACCAAAAAAGTTATTCAACTGAATCTGCATCCCGGTGAGTTAAAAACAGGAATATTGAAGATTTTCAATGCTAAATAATATATTTCAAAATATGTTGATACCCTATTCTTTCATACATGAGGGTAACCATCTATAGTGGTTATGTTTAGAAGACATTTCAATTGAAAAATGTTATTTGTCTGTCTGAAATCTTGGAAAAACTGAGAAAATATCCATTTTTCCCACATACTTCAATACTAAACTTTGCTGGTCTCTAGAAAGAAAAAAAATATGCTGAGATCCATTTTTTTTTGCTTTTTGTCATCCTCCAACCATGTACTTTCTCAAGACAAAGTTTGAAAAAATTACTGTCAATCCTTATTTTTCATGCATTAGTTCCTTTAACTCCCGCCTGCAGCAGTGCGTATAACAGTGGTTTATCTCTTTAAACGATTCATTAAATAAGTTTTAGAAGGTGTTTTCTAAGACTAAGGCCCAGCCGTCATAGCCATATAGGGGTGTGCGATTTTTAGTTTGGTTGACTGACAGTACAATCGCACATAGCCTCCCCTCACGCTATGATGGTGTATGTTGTATCCAGGGAGTGGGGAGGTAAGCCCATGAGGGGCAGTGAGGGTGGGAGGGTGATGTTGGATGGGGGTAGGACTGACACAACATGGTCACGCCCCTGGCCGTGCACTTATGTGTTGACAGGTCAATCAGAACAGGGTATCAGGAAGAACAGTGGGAGGGCCTTAAGAGCACGGACGATTTGCTTGCCAAACAAATTCTGAGAGCCAATCAAATTCTGCCAAATAAATTCTGAGAGCCAATCAAATTCTGCGGCCGCCAACGCACTGACGGTTTGAGGGCGGGCTGATCAAAGCAGGAGTGACTAGAGGTGCGAATCAAGAGCCAATCAGCTCCCTTGGCTGAGCTCCCTTGGCTATAGAAAAGCTGTCAATCAGTGTAACTATAACGACAAAGTGGGATAAATAGCACCTGATCCAAAGGATTAGATAAGGCATGCTTAAACACCTCACAGACAGCTAAAGAATATTATCAGATGTGATCCAGTATCAGTGATTGGCACATTTCATAGTAACACACTTGGTTCTCAGCTATAAATAGCTGAGAAACAGCTTTAGTTATCATAATGACACTGTCCCTATTTTGTTGCTGTGCATGGTTGCTCATATTATTTATTTAGAGCCATAGTATGAGTTGAAGGTGTATAGAACTATAGGGGCAGCTATAGCCTCTCACACCACACCTCTATGCTTGAGGTGCTCCTGAGATGATGGGTTGAGTTGCTCAGGCAATCCTGAGCCAAATGCTCACTCAGGAGACTGCACATAACTGGGCGTGCCAAGTCTGGAGGGGGGGGGGGGAGGTGGGGGGGGGAAGGGGAGAGGGTATAAGGAGATACGAATATATGAGAGAAGAGACATGGTTTAAAACGATCACTATCATTACCAACATGTTTAATTATGGGTTCAAATTGTTTTTAACTAGGGGCTGTGTTGGTGTTTATGAAGTAATAGCTTTCTTTGTGATTATCTGGGCTTATGATGGGCTCGTTTGATTGACACTGACGTTCCTAGGAAAAACTCTATCCCAAAAAGAACTCTACTGCTAAGGGTAGATAATTTCTCCTATTTTCTGGGGGTTCCTTGGATGTAATTTCAATTCCAATTGCTCCTTTTTTTCTATCTGTGGGCCTTTGGGGTAATGGGTCTTTTTCCACACCTTAAGGGCCCAGTCCACCAAGCTGATTGTCATCCGAGAATCGGCTTAGTGGACTTGATCCATTATATTAAGGTTAACCCATGCAGGTCATTGCTATTGCTACGAACATTATTCTTACCAGATCAAAGTATGTATAAGAAAGGATATGAATTATGCTTATGACAATCAATATTCCTAATCTAGTCAGCATTAAAATATGCTCTAAAGTTTTACACCAAATCTATATAAATTATTTCCAATGCTTAGACATGTTTCCTGTCAAAAACTTTATTTTACACTCTCACTTGAAATAAGTGTGGTTCGTCGTCCCCTGTTACACATCTAATTAATTACGATATTTACATGATCTCAAGAAGTTGATGTTCCAGGCTTTTGATAGAAAAAATAATTTAATTTTACTCATATCAGGGTTAATGGTTGTTAAAAATGAAATGAGATGAGTTGGTTCGTGCATCAGATTCACTACATCTAAGTTGAAATGATTTAGCATCTTTTAGCCAAGTTCTTAAGAGTATCTTTTTAATGGACAATATAATGGACATTAACATCATAGTACGAAGCATCAAGCTCTTTCCTTAATTAGAACATATCCTTCAACAATCTTTTAACCAAAAATTCATCCGCAATCATCCTTAGGTTATTTGACCTGTGACCTGTTCAAGTAATCAGCAATTTGGTCAGACAGAAGTCTCAGTGAGTGGTCAGTGCCTCAAGAAAAGTAAAACATCTGGTTATCTTAATGTCGAGGATCATCAAAGTTTGCTCTGATCGTTTAATCCCTTCGTCCAACAACTGGGGCTGATATATCCTGGTCTACTATAGTGGCTGGATATTTCTGTGAGGGACTGGTAATGTCATAAATCCAGTACCAGCTATTATTGCTTTCATTTTATGGGATGCTTAACTTTTTTTAATACTTGTATTGACAAAATTTCACATTCGTTATACGTTTCATTTGCCCTGCCGTCCGTTGCTTCAATACATTTACCAAATTTCAGGACAGCGTATTAAACATATCCATGCATTTCAAAGGTCCTCTCATAGAGTATATTTACCTACTTTACTAGTAAATGTCCAACCAGAAAAAGTGCAAACTTGTATTTAAAAATAAAAATATAACCAAAAATATAGAGATTAGATGTCCTATTGTTTACTATCATTAGACTCGGCTTGATCCCATCTTTTCAAATATGACAGTATCTCCAAGTTCTTTCTTTGTGACTTCTGACACATTTGCCTCTAACACATCAAAAGTATCCATACAAATATGGATGTCGATAATTTCGGGGAAGGAATAATAGTTATAAGTCTGAACCAGAAGCAATCTGGTAAAACATCCCTCAATTTTCTAAACAGCGATTCCCAAGCCTCCCAAATAGACTAAATGTAATAAAAGCAGTTGTTGGGGCTCCACTGAAACTGAAGACATCCCATTATAGATGGAAGTATACTATAGGGTAATCTAATTGTAATGGTAATGGGTGATGAGATATAAAGCAGTACGCCAAGGATCAGTCAGATCAGATTGGACTGGATCAGTTAATCACAGTACTCACACACTGGACCGGACAGTTGTAGATAAGTGTAAGACTGAACTCCAGGTTGCGGCAGGGAGTACATCTGTTTGTCTATGTTACATTAATCCTTAATTGGCCGACACTAAGCCTTAGATAATCCCTTAATCGTTTAGTTGGGGAGCTGGGTGTGTGTCCAGACAGTGAGATACCATCAGGGGTAACGGCTCTGAACGTTAAAGATTCTCCCCAAGGTGAGTAAGATTCCACTGGAGCTTTGTTGGCGTTCAGGTTGATAGGTCTACTACAGTAGGCTAATGTTTCTAGACATCTGATGAATAAATTTGGCCTATTTGGTATTGGGTTGATTAAAAGGTATGTTTGTGTATCTTGGACTGTAGACGTTGAACCTCATTGTCTTCTTTTGGGTGTTTGCTCTGCTTCTCCCACCCCTGTATCAAGGTCTCTCCTATTCCCATTTCTTCCTTTGTGTGTCTCTCTCTCCGGTTCTCTCTCTTTCTCTTTCTCTCTTTCTCTCTCTCGTTATCTCTCTCTTTCTTTCTCTCTCTGTCTCCGTCTCTTTCTTTGTCTCTTTCTCTCTCTCTCCCTTACTCGCTGATACATTCTAGACTCGGAGCCTCTCAGATCAGATCAGGGTGGTGTGTCAGAGATTGGACGCCTACTGCGCTAATGGCTCTGGAATGGGGGTCATTACGGCATTCTAATGGCATTTTGGTGGTTTAGAGCAAGGCTTTCCCTCAGTTTGGAGGGACTCTCAGCCTAGACTGACTACCCTAGTATACTACCTGGCCTTTCTCAACTCTCAGCTTAGACTAAACGCGGGAATCCACTGAGCTGTTTACCCTCTGTGTTTGTCACGGTTGCCTTCTACAGTGCATTCTCAATCCGAATATAATAAGAAATGGATGGAGCTGGTCAGAGGAGGGCCTTGATAGGTTTTGAAACATTTTGTTATACTAGTTAATATATTATATAACAAAAAAATAAACCACATATTAAGCACAATGAGCATACGGTCTGCTGGAGCCCTGCTTTATAGGGTTCTCATGGTATTTTGCGGTTTGAAGCAAGGGGCTTTCCCTCAATTCGGAGGAATCCTCTCAACTCTGAGCCTAGAGCGTACATGCTTATACCACCCTTCATACTTAACATTATAATATACCTTAACTGGAGGGTGGACAGGAAATGTCACCCTTTTGTCACAGGCTTTTACTGAGTGCTAACATTCCAGCCCGCCTCCTCAACAAGGCCAGGACCTAGAGGTCAATATTGACAGGTATGCCTGATATCTACCGCTTATATAACCGTAACCATGGCTTAAACAAACCTATATGGCGTTCGGTAATAACCAGCCTCACAAGATTTCGTAGTTCAATATCTGGGCTCTCTCTCACTCTCTCACTCTCTCCCTCACACTCGCTCTCTCTGTCTGCCCCTTGGGAGAATATGATATGCATGTTACAATGTGTTATTCAGGGGTTATAAGGAGCATAACAGTGGCCTTACAGGATTGAAAGTTATTGGGTTCAAATATAAGGTTTTCCACTATAAATGGTCCAATTCCTTCAGGTGCATCTTTCCAGATATACTATAGATACTTTCTTAGCTATTCTCGATCGAAATCTTAATCTCTTTCTGTGTTATACTCCATCCTTTAACGAGCGAAATTACCCAAGGAATTACCAGCACAATGTATAGATCTAGATATTTCATCTTTGGGTACATAAATTCCTAAATATCAGACCATAGGTTGGAAGTACAAGAGGCAGACTGGGAGAGAGGGAAAGGGAAAGGGAGAGTTAAATAGTGACAGAGATACAGAGTGAGTCTGATAGACAGATAGATAAATAGACAGATATATAGACAGATAGATAGACAGATCTATAGATAGACAGATCTATAGATAGACATATATATAGACAGATTCATAGACAAATAGATAGACAAATAGATAGACAGATATATAGACAGAGACATTGACAGATATATAGATAGATAATTTTTTTTGACATTTCTTTATTCAGGTAGGACAGCTTAGGCATATGCCAAGAGTCATAATAACATGGCTAGATATATGAATAAATAGATTGATATGGATATATGTATCTATATCAATCTATTTATTCATATATCATGTATAGATAGGCAAGGAAAAAGAATCCACTCTATAACTAATCATACTTTTTTTTTATTCTTATCCTCAATCGTACTTGATGTTATATTCTTTAATCGTGACTTGACTTTCAGCACGTTTGATACATAGCACCTTGTGCAGCTAGACGAGGTGCGACTGACCCGCCCTCTATGAGGGTGGAATCCCACATCAGAAATTCTTCCTGTCGCCCCCTGAATCAGCGTCCTCTCCCCATATAATAACGACCCGTCCTTATGGCCTAAAATTGGTTGTTATCCCATGTAAGTTGCGACCTTATTGCCCTCTCAAATGAAACTTATGCTATTTACAAAGCCTTTTTATGGGAGGACTTATGTATTACACAGTGTAACAAACTTGTACTTTTAAATATAAAAATTGGTGCGTCATTATCGGCAATATCGCGTGACTATTCCGATCCCTTATTCCGTTCCGTACCGGCTCCATAACGTCCCCGGAAGTCACGTTCACGCTAATAAATGTAACCGGCAAATGGGATATATTCGAAATGAATAGCGGTATTGTTGATATGTTTACACAGCACATTGTGGTGTGTACGTCTACGGTATTTAACACTAAATCAAATGGATATTGTAAGTAGAAGGGATAGAGAGAGCTAGGGTGGGTGGATGGGTTCTATTTCTGTTGAAAAAAGCGCTGAAAAAAGAAAATCCAACACTCAAAAAAAATTTAAAAAATCAGTAAGTAACACCACCTTAAGATACTCGCAGGTAAAATTTCTGGACACAGCAGTGGACGGAAGACCATGGTTATTCTACATTGAATAATAACCTGTGAGCCCATTATCCTCATATGTGCATGACATCCATTGATCATAACATTCTGTGCTACACTGTACATGCCTGTCTATGTTCAACTGTCATTTTACGGAAGTTTGGCTGTATACAAATTCTAAATAAAAAAACAGACACAGAGGCACAGAAGGAGAATTGGGAGAGAGACCAGGGAGAGAGACCAGAGAGAGAGACAGAACCAGAGAGACATAAACAGAGAGACAGAGAAAGGCAAGACGGGGCAGGGTGGGAGGGGGGAGGCTGGTGTTGAGGACGCAGAGCTAAAGAGCAAGCGGCGTGGATGGGAGGAGGGAGTGTTATGTAAGAGCGGGTGTCAATAGAGCCGACACTAAGAGAATGTATGGGCAGGGGAATCAATAAAGCATGGACAACTGATTTATGGCTGACTGAGGTGCGGCCGGGCACTATTTGGTTGGCGGGGCCCTCCCTCCCTCCCCCGGTTGCCGGCCCGGCTACCTATAATTAATAGAGCAGAGGCTGGTATCTTACTGGACGATTTATGGACTGAGATGGTGGGAGAGAGAGAAGGGGGAGACGGAAGATAGAGCTGGAAGAGAGATGAGAGAGAGGGAAAAGGGAAGAGAGAGGTGGGAGAGAAATGAAAGAGAGGGAAAAGGTAGAATAAATCTTGGAGAGAAGGAAAATGGAGGATAGAGCTGGGAGGGAAATGAGAGAGAGGTAAAAGGGAGGACAGAGCTGGGAGAGAGGGAAAAAGGGAAGATAGAGGTGGGGGTTTGGGGGAGAGATATGGGATGTATGGGAGAGAGGGATTACAGGGAGAGATGGGAGACAGGGAGGTATAGGAGAAAAAGGGAGAGGGGATGAGAGAGAAAGGGAGAGAAAGGGAGAGAAAGAGAGAGCAGGTGAGAGAAGAAAACAGGGGGAGGCGTATACAGTTGAACGAGCCATGGAAGGGAGAGGAAAGGGAGAAGGGATAGAGTGGCTGCCATCTATAACGTATCTTCCTGTGCAACCTTCAGATAGGGAAGAAATGGGATAGATAGGGGTGAGAAGGGAGAGAGAGGGAGAATGGAAGGAGAGAGAAGAGTATGATAGGAGGAGGGATAGGTTTGGTCTTTTACTATGAGGTTTATGTACTACTGAGAGAGAGAAATGGGGAGAAAATAGAGGGGGAGAGAGAGATGAAAACAAGGGATAGAGAAAGGGAGAGAGAGCAGAAAGAGAAGCAGAGAAAGAAAGAGAAAGAGACAGAGAAAGAGGTAGAGAGAAAGAGAGAGAAAGAAAGAGAGAGAGAGAGAACCAGACAGAGAGTAAGAATGGGCGGGAAAGAGAGAGAAGGCGAGAGAGAAAAACAGATAGAGAACTAGAAAGAGAGGAAGAGGGGCGAGAAAGAGAGGGAGAGAAAGAGAGACAACTAGAGAGAAAGAAAGGCAGGGAGAAAGACTGAGGACCACAGAGAGAGAACCAGAGCGAAAGAGAAAGAGAGCCAGAGGACCAGAGAGAGAGAGAAGGAAGGAGTAAGAGAGACAAAACGACAAATGAGAATAAGAGAGACCTTGGGACACGCACAAGAAGGGAGAGATTATTATAATCAACCAGTCGAGAAATGGGCAACAGAAGGGAGGGGAAACGAAATAATAGAAAAAACTAATAACACAACTAGATTCGGAGTAAAAAGTGGACAGAAACGGGAAAGCATCAGAGAACATGACAATACAAGAGAGTAGTTGAAGGGAGAAAAGCTATTTTTACATGGAATGAGATGAGTTGTCACTAATTGACACGCTGGCATAGACCATAAATCAAGCTATACGGCCGAGGTCAACGAACTGTGGGCTATAATCCTTATATCATTGCTATTATTATATTAAGCCTGAGGGTTGGGGAAGCAACATCAGAGCTGTTCAACGTAAATGAACAGTACAGTCAAACCTATATTTGCAGACATCTCAACAGAGAAACCTGCACCAAGTCCCTCAGTCTATCTCAATGGATACATCAGACTGTAGACTAGCACCAAGTCCCTCAATGGGTACATCAGGCTGTAGACTAGCACTCCGCAGATTATGGTCTGGTATGTCCAGTCTCTAAGGAGCGGTTTCCCATGACAGTGATATACAATTCTGCTAAATTAGGCTAAAAATGATAATTGCAAGAAATATCTGCTTATATATTATTGCGTTGATTAAAGGAAAAGAATCAATTCACTTGAGTTGAGCCATTGTATGTGCTGCCTCATTCTTGGTTAAGATTTTTGGGGAGAAGTGGTGAAGGCAAATTAAACAATTCTAGGTGATAAGTCCATAAATTGCTTCTTGATGTAATGAAATGGGATCACTAACGTCAGTGGAATGCATCCTGGGTTACCAACACTATAAGATATATGTGCATGTCAGTAGCTAATTGGCAATAATTAGCATCATGTGCTCGGCCTAATAATGCTTCAGATAACTTAATCCTGCCAGGGAACCAAAGGATAAATGAGCCATCAGTTAACCACAATAATGAACTCTGCTGATGTATCTAGGATGAGAGTCTACTGTATTTCTGGTGTGGATCGTGAATGAATAATTCTTAGTATACTTTGCAATGATTCTAGAGGGACATTTTCAGATGAGTTGACCCACTTCACTAGCATGAGTATGTGAAATTAATCCACCCCATAGAGCCAGTGGGAATAATTACAAACGTGTCCTAAATGTATTAGTGAACTCAACATTGTTGGGTCAAGGTAAGTTGTGTGATCAGTCTCCCTTGACGCATCTCGGGAAACTAATTTCACACAACTTACTTTGACCCTCCAATGGCTTGTTCACTAATACTAAATCAGACCATCTGTACTGTAATAAAATTGTGGAGGATGGGTTTTGGTTATTATTGCTACAGGGCTTCATTTTGAAGAGCTGCCAAACTCCTTTCCTGTGATGACTTCACTTATTATCGCTCAATGGCAGCCATCTTCTCTCAGCAAATTAAACCTCAAAGTCTCATATCATATTGATATGATTATATATCATATTGATGAATTCAGTCTTATAAGTGATACCATGAGTAAAGCGGGTATGTTTCTTGTAATAGCTGAGAATAGACCTTTAAATGATTCATCTCCATTCCTTATTGTACATCGCCCCTGCTTATTTGTGTGAGTCTTGTTCTATAAATATTCAATAACTCGCTCCATCATTAAATTCTGATCGTCATGAAGTATTTTAACTCATATGGGACATGTCCAGTATGAATATAATTATTGAAACCACTTATCGCACAACCCTTAAAGCATTGACATAAATAAATCGGTGCCATATGCCTTAAGGGATCCCATCATCCTCAGTTCCCTCCTATTGTTATCGCTCACAGAGGATTATAAATACATTTCAACCTGGTAAATATATGACTGGAACGGCGGATTTACTTTGGTTAACAAAAATCATTTATAGAATGCAAATGATATTGGTTAAACCATTCTTGCGATCTTCGATAAAAATGTTGCCAAATATTTGTATGTCAGGTATATCAGCATCCATCCAAGCATGTAGCACTGTAACAGACACACGCAGTGGCATATGTAAATCCCCTTGTTAAACCTAAACTCTCCAGCTTCATTGCATTGTAAAATGTTATTTTTAAAAGTAATAATGAGGTCTAAATCCTCCAAAGTGTTGGTGTGTTTTTAGCTTGCCTTCATGATCCTTCCACTACACCCATGCTATATAGTCTCACACTTGTTTTTTCTTGGGGAATGAACCATTTAAAGCCTTTAAAATGTATCTCAGATTGGAGGGATTTGTTTTCCTGCACCTATTGTCCATCTATGTATCATATATGCTCAAGCTATCTGAGGTGCACCTTTATGGGATGCAATATGTACAGTGGAGACTCTCTATTGAGACCACCCTTGGGACTGAACGATTTCTGGTCTCATAGTCAGGTGGTCTCACTAGAGGGGCTAATATAATAAGAGAAAAGCAATTCGGACTGAGAGAAACTGGTCGTAATGGAGGGGTGGTCTCTGTAGAGAGGTGGTGTTTATGTGAGGTTCCACTGTATTCAGTAATGGTACAGGTACTATTAATGAATCAAATTAGGAATATGCAAGTATATCGTAGGATGTGAAAAGTACTGCGGCAAAATATCCTTAAAATCGGTTAATGAAGGGCTTATAATATATATCGATAGAAGGTTACTAGCCATTAAAGGATTGGAACTTGATTGTTTGGGAATACTATCTCTCTCTCCCTCTCTCTCCCTCTCTCTCCCTCTCTCTCCCTCTCTCTCCCTCTCTCTCCCTCTCTCTCCCTCTCTCTCCCTCTCTCTCCCTCTCTCTCCCTCTCTCTCCCTCTCTCTCCCTCTCTCCCTCTCTTTCCCTCCCAGGCGGGGATTTCCCTTAGTTTACTGCTGTATCTAGGACAAAATTAGAAAATGTGATTGAGGATATAAGATAAGATAAGATAAGAACTACTTTATTCATCAGATAGGACAGTTACATACGATAAACAGGTACACAGACATCTAGAGGTGGCCTCCAGTTCTCCCAGCCGTATAGAAAGATTTCTTGCCCTGGGGGGTCCGGGATTTCATCATATTTCCAAATATGCCCAGGCCATTCCCCCTTATCCCTGGGATTCGGGGGTGGGGGATGCAATTGACAAGTGCATAAAGTTTTAAGTTTGAGCTCAATTCCTGACATTTCAAGCAGTTTGGCATAATCCATATGGACATATTTGACGAATTGTATATACAAGTTATTCCATTTTCCAAAAAAGGCCCGGCCACCATTTTTGAATTTGTAATAGATCAAATGCTTATTCAAAGCCTCAGGTTGGTGGTAGTTCCTGGCTATTTCGAAGGACTTACATTTCGTTATGAGGTTACTTAAATTACATATTAGTTCTAGTTAACATAAAACTCCTAGTTAACCTATAAAATGCCACCCACAATTTAAAGATTTAAAGTTGATAATGCATGTTATCATGGAGTGTTTCCAGAGAGCGCCTGGAGCCCAGATATCATCAGATGTACTCATGATAGGGCATCATTCATATTTCATGATGTTAAAAGCATCATATTGATTTTCATTTCTCTCACAGCTCGCACGTGAGCTAGCAGAGCTTCAGGGAGAGGGCATTTGTAATGTAATTAGGCGACGTGGCCATAACATGGCTTACGCCGTGTGTGGGGTGGGAGGATAGACTAGAGGGAGTGTGTGTGTAGGTGTGGTGGTGGTGGGGGGGAGAAGGATGGATAAACAGAGAAGGGGCAGGAGTGGGGTGAGAAGATAAACTATAGGGAGGGGTGAGGTGAGGGGGGGGAGAAGTGGGATAGATAGACAGAGAGGTGGCAAGATTAGCCTCATTGGCCTTAAATTGAATAAAAAGAAAAGTGGGGGGAGGGGGGGGGAGGAAAAGAGGGAAGGGGGATTGAAGGGGTGGGAGGAATAGACTAGAGGGGAGATAGATAGATAGATAGATAGATAGATAGATAGATGGACAGAGAGGGGACAGGAGTATGCAGGGTGGAAAATAGAAAGACAGCGAAAGAAGAGTATAGGACTGGGAGGGATAGAAAGAGAGCGGAACGGGAAAGTAGGAGAGGGGATAGAAGGAGGGGAGGAGGAGATAGGTGGTGACAACAAAAAGAGGGAAAAAGGAGTGAGTGTGGAGGATAGGAAGAGAGGAGGATAATAGGGAGTAAGTGTGAGGAAAAGAGAGAAGAAAACAACTAGAAAGGTAAAGAGTAAAGAGGAAGAGAGGAAGAGGGGGAGAGAGATCAAGAGAGGTGGGAGGGAGAGGGAGAGGGAGGGAGAGGGAGAGAGAGGGATGAAGGGCTTGAGAAAGGAAGGAAATAAGACAGTGGAAGAGTGAGATCTAAAGCAAAGGGGGGAGAGGGAGAGAGGGGGAGAATGTGAAAGGTAATGACATACATGTGAGGGCGGGCTTTTTGTAGGGAGTTCTGGCATAAGCACCCTCAGGAAAGCTATTCCATTCAGAATCTAATAAATATGTATGTCAGTGCTTCCATGTCAAAAGCGATGTGGGATGCATTGTAAAGAATCGATATCATGATATCGCCATCACCATCACATTTATTAGCTAATCTTCTGTAAATACTGTATACTTTTGGCAGTTATGTCCCTTTATCCTACTAAATTTATATCCCAAAACAATTTACAATGATATTCATATCATTGCAGTGAATATATATGATTATGTGATCTTGGTTGTACTTGAATGAGAAACATTGGCTTTTCTATTCTTCAAAGTCAATCTTCATCGAAAGTCCAACTGGAAAAGATTGCGTCCACATTTGAATGTAAGTCCAAGGATATATAATACTGAAAGTGAAATAGGCTGTAGTAAAATAGGCACTTACCACATTAATTAGTTGGATCATAGCTAGTCCAAACTTTACTTTGACATTTTCTGTGAGATTTTTCACTGGTCGAATAAGAGGATTGTATCCTTGTCTTTCAAAGAGAAATTCCACAAGTCGGACTTCGTCCTCACTCCCAAGACCTGCAGAATAGGATTAATACAGAATTATTTTATTTGATCATTTCCACAGTTGTCACCTGATTGATAAAGGGCGATAATAGATTGCTTGTGAAATAAAAGATGAATCATCAACAACAAACTATATCCACGGACCTGGAAATGACCCAAAGTTCAAGGAACCACATGTTCAATATACAACGGTCTTCTTTCCTCACCAACACGTATTTTAAGTTGAGGAATACATTATTTGTGATGTGTCACATCAAAACGAGTCATAAGTCGACAAAATGTATTTTAAGATAGCACCATATTCGAAAAGATGCAGATTAAGTGGATTCCATCGATGCTAACATTTAGGAAATCTAGAAAGTATTTTTATATTTATTTTTGATTTACTTTAATGTTGGAAAAAAAGTTTGCAATATTTCTGGGTGGAAAATTAACAGAAAAGTAGTTAGGTATACTCCATTGGTTGAGCTTAGAACCGAAATGTAATTGAATACACTGTCCTCCAACTTGGAAACATGTATTCATACGACTCAAAGTGCTCCCAAAAATAAGAACTTTTCTACAAAGAGATCTTGTCAACCAAACACTTAGGAATATATCAACCTTGCCACTTATGACTCATTTATTTTGTAACACATCACACATTTTGTCAAAATGATAAAATACAAATTGGATATGACCATCTGAACAGGTTCGGATCCTCTAGTAGATGCCTCTTCTGAAACCTAAAATATTTAGATGATATAAAACATAAATAGCGATAGAGGTAGTGATAAAGATAGAGATAGAGATGAATAGAAAACATTAGCTTTGCCTGTGAACCCTAACAATATAAAAACACCTTAGAACTTGAAATGTTAGTTCCGTAAGGTTAATCAATATTAAATCAATTTCACGCACCATGTAAAGCAATGAATAAATATAAATATAGTTGGTGAGTTATGATTAAGTTTAATGGGGGCATTTCAACAGTTGAATGATTTAAAGCGCCTCATAAGAGACCTTTTCATTGGCCATTTGTTGAATTGTATGTGGGTGATAAATTATCATTTGGTAAAGTCCACTGAGTGTATTGTTGTGATAAGGCACTTGCCCTGGTGATGGGTAACTTCATGTATTTTGTTATGAAATCACTTTATGTGTATAAAAAAAGGTTTCATTTGCAGCCATGTGGATTCCTACGCGTTCCGAAGCATGGGGAACAAGCAACCTATGTAGTACATATGTAATACATACTAGTCATATGTCATGAACGATCCTCTGGGAAAGGCAGAGACTACACAGATTAATAACCTCCATTTTGGGCCTGCTGGTGCATTGTTTGTTCATAATGCTTCGGCATTGCCTCGGGGTTATGCACCAAAAACTGCACTAGTAATCTCTCAATGTTAGCAGAGTGAGAGAAAGAGATGGGAGAGAGACGGGGACGGAGAGACAGGGACAAAGCAACAGAAACAGACGTCAAACAGACAGAAACATACTAAGCCTTTAAACAGATTTATGCCATAAGGAGCATCTGAGCATCGTTGGGAGATGGAGATGAATGATTTTTAATATTTATATTCGGGAGATAACTTTGCATCGTTTGATGTTTTTCTCAGCCATTCCTGCTCTCATTATCGGAGAGAGGCAGAGGCGGAGAGACAGAGAATGAGAGAGAGACAACGACAGAGATATAGACAGAGATACTGACATACTGACATAGACATACAAAGTTTAAGCATATGGCAGAAACCACAGACAGAGCTACAGATAGAGACTGACAGAGGCAGAGATAGAGACAGGCAGAAACAAACAGAAACATGCAGAGACAGACAGAGGACATACAGAGCTCAAGCATATGGCAGAAGCAACAAACAGAGATATACTGAGAGGGACAAATCTGAACAGCTAGTCTAGATCCAAACCCTCACATCAGATAAGAATGGTATGTCAATGATTGGACGCCTACTTCGCTAATCGTTTCCTAGCCTAGCACTAGGCGTTCTAATGGGATTATATTGACATTTTGCGGTCTTAACGGAATTACAATGGTACTTTGCGGTTTGGGGCGAGAGGCTTTCCCTCCGTTTGAAGGGACTTTCTCAATTTTGGGCCCAGACTGTTAAGCATATGACATTAGGAGCATCAGAGATATATTACTACACACAGGGAACTCTCTCTACTACAGGAGGGAGAAATCAGTGCCTGGGAATGTGCACAGGGTGTATAGTAGACGCGTGGTCAGCACCCAGCAGGGTCTGACCATGCAAACACACGTTGCATAATAACCATATTCTGTGTGATTTGCCCAGTCAATACGGAACATGATTAGTCAATGGATTATGTGCATCCGAGCAAGTAGACCCTATAACATCAGCACGGTAATATGTGCACAGAAGGCGGTCAGAGGGGGAGGGACAACGGGGAGGGGGCGGGGGAGGGGTGAGGCAAAGGGGAAGGGGGTTGTTATGTGAAATTGTGGCTGTGAGTCAGTAGGTCTTGGTATACATGTGTGTACAATTTACAGAAATGTCTATACATTATGTCGGATTTCTTTTAACTGGGTTAATAAGGGTGGAGGGGAAGCAGGGAAGTGGGATGGGGTTGAAATTGACATAATTGTCCATCTTCCCAACATATAATTCCATTTACGTGTTTAAATCAGCTAGATGGTTGTATATATGCCACCTCGGGAGAGGGGCTATACAACGACACTAAAACAGTGACTGCAACGCTGGGATAACTCTTACTTGCGCTGACGTTCTAGAAGAACTTCCATGTTAAATACGAAATAACAACTGAAAAGGCAGACCTAAGAATTAGCCGTCCCACCTCATCACCTCTCAAGGAATCCCTCCTCCACCCCCCTCCGTCATGCACATCCAACCCCCTCCCACCCCAATTCACGAGACGGAGAGCCCCCTAGGGGACGAGTGTGAACAATGAGAGCGGTTGGGGGCAGTGCTATGATAGGCGAGGTGTGGAAATGCAGGCATAATGAGATCAAGCGGGTCTTCATCCACATCATGGCCTGCCAATAATTGGATATGGAACACGCTATGGGTGATGCGACTCCTACATCGCCACCTTTTGTATTCCTGTCTTTCCGATTGCCCCCAGCCATAAGCATTCGAGTAATTGTCACTGTAGTGGTGGAGGAGTTAGAGTGTGGGGGTGAACATTATTATGTGTGATGTGTTAAAGGAAAATGAGTCCCAAGTCGCAAAAGATGCCTTTCCAAAATTTCTCAAATGCCTTTCCACAAAAACCCTTGCTCATAAAGTTATCATTTTTGGAGTATAGTACTGCTAGTAGTAATAATACATGTATACAATTCCAGGATGGTGTTCTAAATGTATCTATGCATTCTTTAAGTCATCCTGAGCAGAATATTTACCTAATTGTTTAGTGAATGACGCTCCAGAAATATAGCTAACTTTATTTTCTTGCAGACATGTCAATGTTTACCATCATTAGAATCTGCTTGATGTCATCTTGTTAAATATGATGATATCTCAGAATCGATTTTTCTTTCGATTCGTTACTGATTTTTCTGTGTCATATCACATATCTTTTTTTTTCAGGACGAACATTCTCGACGAAAATTCAAGAATGATATTCCCAATGCTTAGGAAAGTTAGATGAACATTGGGTTATGGTAAATTGTATCTATTGTTTGTGGGTAGAAGTGTCAGCATAATTAGCTGATATACAAATTTAGTATAATATTCTTAATTAGGCTGAATATAATATATTTGCTGGTTATATCTCTTTTTCAATATTAGCAGCACCTTAGACCACTGCATCGTCCCTCCCCTATACAAACCCTGCATCTTAGACCCTATGCATACAAAACCAGCCCCTTAGACTACTGCACCATCCCTCCCCTAAACAAACCCTGCACCTTAGACTACTGCACCATCCCTCCCCCATACAAACCCTGCACCTCATACCCTATGCATACAAAACCAGCACCATAGACCACTGCACCACCCTCCCTCACTTTACCCTTTGTAATACACCTTCATCCCCCAGTACACCTCTGCACAGCCCGACCCAGTCTAAGCCCAGGATGGACAACTGAGTGAGTGATTGAGTAACTCACTGGCGAGCTGAGGATTGGCTCAGGGAGCAGAAGCGAGCAGTTAGTTGTGTGGAGGAGCAGCACAATTAGGCCTACCCATGCATAACGCTACTGGTAATTGGCAACCTATGCAGTACATGCCTGTATGGAGTAGGCTCCCACTCACTCATTCCTCATATCTCCTTTCTTAAACTCTGTACAAGGTGTATTTGGGTCAAACCTAGCAATAATTGAAAGGTGTATTTCCCAGTGAGTTCGTGCCGGGAAAACCTTCCCAAATTTAGCCATTATCTTATCCGAACTATCGCCCTTTATATATGTGATGTGTTACAGGAAAATGAGTCACGAGTTGCAAAATTAACGGTTTTCTAAGTGATGTATTCACAAGCTCTTTTTTATGCAATGTTTTTATTTTCGGTGCGTCTAGTCATTGGAGTCGTATGGATACATGTACTAAATATCAAATATCACTGCATTAAAGATATTCTTGCATTTGGAAGGTCATCCTACAATAAGTTATCCACCCAGAGATATTGCAAACTGCTTTCTCAAAAATAACATTATCAAATTTAAAATATTGAAATACTTATTAGATGGCCTTACAGGAAAATGAGTCACAAGTCGCAAAAAATGGATTTTGAGATATCAATATATTTAGAAAGATGATATTAAGCTGATTCCAACGATAGTAAACATTAAGGACATCTAGGCAGTATTTCTATATTTATTGTTTGATATATTTTGCAATATTTCTGGGTGGACAATTAGTAGTGAAGTAACTAAATATACTTCATTGAATCACCTTCGAAACGCAGGGATATATCTAATACACTGTCATAAAACTTGTTACATCAATCCATATGACCCCAAGAGTTAAACTCCCGCAAAAATCAGAACATTCCAGCAATTTAATCCTGCGAATAAATCCCTCTGTAAAATATCACTTTTTCGACTTGTGATTCCTGTTGCTGTAACACAGCACACATGTTAGTACAGGACCTGCTGAATGGCTGTACCACACCTATACCAGGGCTTATCTGGATTATGGAGAGTAATCAATCATAATGGTCTCCATAACCAATAGGTCACAATGTGACTGCTACTATTCATGCTATTCTGTTATCCCTCTATGCCCAATAGAGATTAATAGCCTGAATATCAGCCACCCCGACATCAGATTTATCACCGTACGATCAATGTTAAATGCTGACCTTACGACAAAGCAGACCAGATGGTTAGCCTATCAATTATCTATTTGTGTATATTATAATGCATTTGATGTTAAATGATGTGTGTGTGTAGAAGGAGATGCTTTACATGTGTGTATGCGTATACAACTGAGTTGTATATGCATTGAGTTCTATACGCACCATCGTGACCAACTGGAGTCACTGGATTTTGGAAAAGTCTGCTAAATGGATTTCAAATATGTTTGTTTAGATTAAATTGTATTGAAGACATTATTATAAATCTGTTAGCCCGGACAATGTGAATGTGCACGGCGTGGGTGGTGGGAATATATACATCTATAAACTCAAATATACTATCATAGTATCTTGATGGACTGGATTGTAATAAATGGCAACCAATGCGATGCTTTGCCAAGTTTACTACAAAAATTCAACTTCATGACTAAACAAAATTCTATTCATGATATTAGTATATGCGCATTCTACAACCGGGAGTTCCATATCTGTGATGAGATGTAGGACTAGTCCCACATCGACAAGTGGTTATTAAAGCATGTAGAATAAAACCTATTATTTGCTATTGCCTTGAATCTAGAAGTCTGATATCTTGGTGAAATGTATTTCGTGCACAGATGATCAGATGATATGTCTTAAATTTCAGAAAATTGTTTCAGGCGACTTCCCCACTATATTCATTGTTTATCTCTAATTTACTGCTTATCCGAGGTATATATGTTGACTCCAATACACTGTGGAACAGATGGTGTGACTACTATCTATTTGGGTATATACATTTACATTTATTTAATTATATTCACAGCAGGTGTTGCATTTGATAGAATTATTCATGAGGATTGATATTAATATATTCTCTATTGAGTCACAATGTACAAATGTGAGTACGCATCTATCTGTTATTTGAATAATGCCAAGTTGAATATATGGAACAGTTAGTATAAATTATCAGGGGAGAATACATTGAGAAATATTTGTGGCTTAGTCATTAGGATTTTCTCAGTAAAGCTTTAATGTCTCTAATGTAGGAATAAAAGGTGGAAGACATGAGCTTTCATTCAGAAGTGCACTCTAATTAAGAAATACTTAATATACCAATACCTCATTTTCTTTTAAAAAGTACGAAACTAAATGGACAGACAATGGAATTCACGTATACTAACTTGCTACGAAACTAATGAAAACAAATAGGAAAATAATTAAGACCCATTATTGCTCAATTTATACCTGATATATTTCTGTCTGATTCCCATTCTCTGAAGAAGCAGCATATACTATAAGGATCGTTTAACAACAAAATAAACATGGAAGTTCAAAACAAAGTTTGTTATCAGTTGAATTGTTTCCACCTAATTTCTTATTTTCAATAATTACAAAACATTCCCCAGCTTTCCCGGGTTATCTGCATATACATGTGCTGGGTGGCCATCCAAATCTAGTACACGACTACAGATCGCAACCAGATTTAATTGATAAAAGTGAATTGTTGAAAAATACTTGTCACTGAAGGTGAACACACATGAAAAAACTGACATTATATCGGACCTGCATTGTCACCTTTAAAAACAATCTTGTTGGGAATTGAAATTTCAACTCAGGATTGTGATATAGCAAGAACCTCGAAGAAAGAATTCTGATAATGATTTAATCTTCCGGGGTTGACATGTTGCTGTCATGTCGAAACGAGCTACCTAAAATGCTCTGAGGAGTTACGTGGACATTGAACTAAAGAAATAATTCAATGATAAATTATCACTTTGAAGCAGAAGGAAGTCTACATATTCTGCATAGCTCTAGCTCGCATCTTCTAACAACCTCTCAGACATTTATCTCAATAGTGAACCCTGACAAATCACACACCCAGCAGTCAAGTAGACACTATCTAGCCCTATCCTTGGTTAAAAGGCTAAATAGAGAACCTTATCACGAGTGTTGAACATGCAATGACAGTTCTGAGTGGCTCTTCTCTCTGGGTCAAGGTGGTAACCACTTGCAAGGTCGTGAGTTCGAGTCCTAGATGTGGTTTGCCACTCATAGCTTGTCTCAAGAGTTGTAGTTTGCTACTCAGCAACTTGGATTTGTTTGTCAATTCCTTCCCTTACTTACTTTCTCTTTACCCTGTCCTATGGTGAACTTTTTAAGTACTTGAGGATGGAATCTGTTCCTAAGGGATATTTGTGGGTAAAAAGATTAATGCGTGACAAGTCGCAAAAACGATATTTTCCAAAGTGATTTATTCACACAACCTCTTTGTTTGAATGTCCTGATTTTTTAGGGAGTTAGCACTGTTATGCATAGGAAATTTAAAATTTCAAGACATTGTATTGAATATATCCTTGCGTTTTGAAGGACACCCAATAGAATGTATTTAGTAATTGCCCGCCCAGGAGAATTGCAAACTTTTGTCAAACATAAAAATATCAAACATAAAATATAGAAACACTTCTTAAATGTCCTTAATGTTTGCTATCATTGGAATCCCCTTGATGTCAATTGTAATGCTACCTAATCCAATAGTTGCGACTTGTGACCTATTTTTCGGCAACACATCACATATCTGTACTGGAAAGTATTATGATTTCAGGTTAACCCATTTTACATTTTATAAATATATAATACCCATAAAAATGTTTTTGATTGATTCGGCACCATATTCATATGGATCGAATATATAGCTATAACCAAGACTATACTAGGGCTGCAGTTGTAATCGACTATAGCAGCTAGTGTGCCTGTATATTGTAGTAGCAAATCATAGCAGGTGAGCTTGAAAACCCCATACATCATTATTCTAGAGATTACCGCCTGAAGGTACATATCATGGCAATAAAAGTTGTTAATCAATCAATCAAGTTGTTATAACGATATGTGCGATTTGGCCTTTAAATCTATTTCAAAGTGTTCTCAAATTTGAAATAGTAAACTGAATTATTGGGTAGCTATTCAAGTATCACATGTTTTGAACTATGTGGATCTATAACGTTGACTATTCTATTTGTTTGTAAACCATGGCAGTTTTCCAATTTTTCAGGAATTCAAGAAAATCTGAATTTAGCTGTTATACATATTAGGGAATATATATTAGGTAATATGATGCTTAAATGCATTTTAGAAAGGATAATAAATAGCTATTAGTCATTCAACGATTTGTATGTTTTAATACTATTCAAATCTTTATTTCAAAACCGACTATATGAGTACGATCTATATTATATAATCTCGAAATCTATAAACTTATGGATGAAAGAGCTGTAGAACTTCTTATCAGTTCATCTTCTAGAATATTCTAGAAAATAAAAAGAAAAGGCGACCAAAGGCGGATCGAGATATGACATTCTGAGGTCACCCACAAGATCTAAATTCAGATAAAATGTGGAGATAGCTTGGTTGGGTCACCTTAGTCCTAAAACTCTTACATTAAGAGGTCTTGCTCTGAACGAAGAAGAAAGTAAAAGGCGAAAAAAAGAATAAAAAACACTGCGAAGTGGCTGCCAGTATGGTACGTTAAACTCTTACACTAAGGCGATCTGGGGGATTCAGCGCTAGTTTGTCTACTCTTTACAGAAACAGTTTTTAGGGTGGTTTTTTTTCATAGAACAGGGGATTTGCATAGCCGCGATTTTGAATTTTGATTAACATGGAATTATGGTAAAGTTGTACAGTCTAAAATATATAGAGAACCTGTAATGTTCAGCATGGAATATTTGTCAATGCTTCGATGTCAGTATCCATGTTTTATAAATGTTTTCATCACACAAGTCCCCATCTGTCCCATCATGCATTCGGTTTTCATAGATCAATTATCGATTATATTGGTGAAAACATTTCATTGAGAATCCATCCCAGAATGCACTGTACTTGACATACGCAGTGGCACATGCAAATCCTCTATTAAATTAGGAATGATCGTTCATCTCCAAGACAAATTAAGAGACTAGTGTTTTGTTAATTTGCTGGTCTGAAAAGAGGAATTCCAGATCTCAGTACCATCAAAATGTTGTTCCAAATAAGACTGAAACAAAAAAGGGAATTTAATAAGGCATATATCCAACATAAGAAAATAGGCCATATTTATCTGGATGTGGGCAAGGGAAATAGAAAAAGTCCCATAAGAATCTAAAGCCTGCTAAATTAGGCTGAAAAGTTGAATATAGATCTGGTATATAGTATATTTGACATTGCAATGATTAATAAATATATTTGATTATCCAGAACTCTATTTTGAACCTCATCTTTTAAGAAGATTGGCGAAGCCACATTGTACATATCTTGATACCCTTATCAATATAAGAACACATTTTTTTAAGTTAAGGGACCACTAGGACCCCTTCCTTGCTACCAGGCTCTGAAATAACTTCCCCAGTGGACAGATAGAAGAAAGAGATAGAGATAATGACCTTCCAACACCTTTCGAGAGGAGACTGCGTTCTCTTCAATGAGGGAATCCCACCTCCCATTGATAAAGTCAAAGAATGATGGATCACATTATTACCAAACCTTTCATCATCACTTCATCCATCATCTTTTATTTCTCTATTTGAAATCGGTGAAGAAGGTGATTAAATGCAATTATTATTTAGTCTGTTTCGATTTCGATTTCTGTTGATTAAAGCTTATGTTTAATTAATAAAACTTGATGAAGGAGCTTGGTAATCTTAATAAACAAAGTCACATGAACACAACAGACCAATTTGCCTTGAGTTATTGTCTATGCTCAGTTAGAAAGTGAGTGACCTTTGACTTGGAGGGAATGATGATTAAGCAACATTAACATCTATTACAGAAATGCCTTTTATCATTAAAAAGTGACATATATTGTAATTTCTGGCTTTGAATAACCAGTATTTTCATGTACAATGCCCACACCTGGAATATACCTGCTATTCATATGTTTAATCGTATTTTTGCCATTATCAAGATGGTTTGAATGTCCCTTGTCCTACACAAGCGTATGATTTAACACAGAAGAATGACTCATTAATTGATTCAGTAATGTCCATATGTTTTACTACAATAGTAGTATTTCGTTGAGATAGAAAGTCTGTTTGGTTATGTTGAACTATATTTCTTCCATTTTTACCTGTATCTTTGCCTTACATTTGGGGTATTTGAGAGGATTGGTAAAAACGAACTATATATTTTCAGGCGAATTCAGCCATTTGTGATGTGTTACAGAGAAATGAGTCGCAAGTCACAAGAAATGGATTTTGAGATATAATCATATTTGAAAAGCTGAGATCAAGCGGATTCCAATTTTGGTAAACATGAACGACATGTAATAAGTATTTCTATATTTTATGTTTGATATATTCATGTTTGAAAAATAGTTTTCAATATTTCTGGGTGGGGTATTCTCTGGGCCAAGTAACTAAGTATACTCCATAGAACGACCTTCAAAACGTGAGGATATATTTCATACAATGTCTTGAAATGTAGTGCAAAATTTGGTTTATGTGACTAAAAGCGCTAAAAACAAAAATCAGAACATTACATAAAGTGAACTTGTGAATAAATCACTTCGAATAACACCATTTATTGCCTATAATTTTCCAGAAACACATCACATGTATATATCCTCGCTCTGCAGCACTTGTTCAGAACACCCTTCCCCCTCACCCCTCACCCCCTTCCCCCTCATCACCCCCCACCCCCTATCCACTTCACCCCCTGTGGAGACACTGAAGTACGCTGGTGTGAGCCTAAACACCTCTTGGATAAACATGGAATTCCTCTATGAAGCTAGGTTAAGCTAACTCGTCTTGATTAGCTTGAGCATTCCCTCTATTAGCTTAACCCTCTCTTCACACACTTGGGGCCTGTTGCATAAGCCTTCGGACCTATAATATTCCTTGCTAAGAAAGTTTTCCTTGCTGAGGTAGGGAATAAAAATAAGCAGTGACTGTATGGGGAATAGGGCATTTGCATGTGCCACTGCGCATGTATATTGCAGTGCACCCTGGAATGGATTCAGTTCAAATCCGACATAAAAATATTTAGCAACATTTTTATCTAAAATTGCAAGAATGTTTTCACCAATAAAAGCTAGCTTTTATAAATGACCTATGAAAACCAAATGCATGATGGGAAGGATGGGGACTCGTGTCACGGAAACATGTATAAGATTTGGATATTGACATTAGAGCATTGATAAATAGTCCTGGCTGAACATGACATGTTTTCAATAGCTTTTAGACTGTACGATAAGTCCCATAAGTCCATGCGAATCAAGATTCAAAATGGCGGTTATGCAAATCCCCTCCTCATTCCCTAAACATTCCTTACCAGCTGTTTAGCAAGCAGTAGTTAATATTAAGTAAGGTCTTGTTATAATTATATGGTCCGAGATCTGTTTGTTTTAACCCTTTCAGTTCAGGGGTGTCTGTGTGTTCGGGGGGTGTCTGTAACTTCATTTATTTATAAGGTCATGATTGGTCCAAATGTTGGATGGTTACGAAATAGTTCTGAAGACAATTTAATCTCAGATTAACATTAGAAATGTTAGATAAAGAGAATGAAATATAATTCATATAAATATATAGCTGCACATATCCTTACCTGTGCTTAATATGCATATGTTAACCAATAATGTTGAAATATTCTGCCTATTTGTAATAAACATTAAAAAATATTCATATTTCAGAATTAATCTGAATGGATCCAAGTATGCACTGTAACTGACACGCAAGAGGCACATAAGGGCACACCAGTGCGTCGAAAAATGTACAATCGGCAGCTCTATACATTTAATAAATTATGCTAAATTATGCTGAAAAATGGTAAATACTAGGTATATATGGATATATTTGTTATTCCCTTGATTCAAAAGACCTGTTTGGTTATGTTGAAATGTATTCTAAACCTCTTTCTTGTCTTAATTCAGCGCAATTTGAGAGACTCGGTGAATGCGAATTCTACATTTTCCGATAACTTCAACCATCATAACCAAAGTATCCATTGCTTCTTTAATGTACTAAGCGGGTCCTCCATATTATAGGAGACATTAAGGTACAGTTGGGTGGTCCCAGCTCCCCGCAGAAGCCCTCCCTCGTTAAGGTTAGTTTATAGCATTGACATAAAACATAGGTCAATGTCTTTAACCCGTGCATATCAGAGCAGCCTAGATCCAATCTATACAGACTCGTTTGTTATTTATTTATATGGACGATAGCTACCCTGAGTGAGCCTGGGGTTTCAGTGCTGGATCAGGGATGTGGACCAAAGGGGTTTCCGTGCACCTCTCCAAGCCAAAACAGTCTAGGCCCAAAGATAAAAGAGTCCCTTCAAAAGGAGGGAAAGCCTCTCGCCTCAAACCGCAAAGTGCCATTATAATTCCATTAGGAACGCAAAATATTATAATCCAATTCGAATGCTTAGACCAGGAAACCGATTAGCGAAGTAGGCATCCAATCACTGACATGTCATTCTTATCTGATTTGAGGGTTTGGGCCTAGACTGAAAAAAATAATCAGTTTAAGTTAAGGTATTGGTTAAGGATGGCATAGCAGGGATTGGACGCCTACCGCGCCAAAAGCTCTCCTGGTCCCGGAGTATCTATAGGCATCCCTAGTGAAATTCTAATGGCATTTTGCGGTTTGGAGCGAGAGGCTTTTCCCTCAGTTTGGAGGGATTTTGTCAGCTCTGAGCCTAACCTGTAATGCAAATATATCAATATTGATCATGTAAATAAACATTAGGGCTACATGTAGCGTTCAAATTTTCAAGACGGGACATTACCTTTAGTCAAGCTGTCAATGATATGGGATGATGATTTCTGTCTATTAAAAAAACTTACAAGATGTATATTGTTGAAGCTACATACGGTACTTAGTTAAAATCGCTCAGAAACTAATGATTTTATATTTTTTGTTCTGTTCAATTCCTACCCATCTAAAAATCATTTAATTAAATTGTGGCTGTTTTATCCCAGAAGTGTCCACATTTTCATTTCGGTGAGCCGCCGAAATCCTTTCCAGCAGTGATTTCCCTTATTAGTGCTAACTGTGCTTTTTTGTCTTCGTCGATTCGACTTCAAACGCCTGTATTAACACATAACAGCAGCAAAACATTGATAACTTCAGTCCCATAGGTCAAACAAAGGGTAGAGATTTTTGGTAAGATGTATTCTGTCGTCATAGCAGAAAATCCAGCTTTAAATCAAATTATGTTTTATGTCAGTATTGATCCAGTATGGGAGTCTTGCAAGTATAAAAGTATTACTTTTATGCAGTAGATGTATCATGTTATATCATTTTCTCTCATTTTGTTTGGTACACTTGGAAGACCTCTTTTTAAAATAGAAAATACTGCCTTTTTGCTGATATGGTAAATTGCTAAGGAAAGGAAGATCTATCATATGATGTGTTTCTGGAAAATGAGTCATAAGTCGCAAAAATAGGTATTTTTCAAAGTGAACTATTCAACGGCTCTCCTTGTTGGAAAGTTCTCACTCTTGGAGAATTGAGTGATGTTAGTAGCATGAATACATGCCCCAAATTTCAAGACGTTGGATCAAATATATCCTTGGGTTTTAAAGATTATCCTATAGAGTATATTTAGCTACTTTACTGGTAATTGTCAAGCCACAAATATTGCAAACATTTTTTTAAAACATAAAGCATATCAAACATGAAATATAGAGACACTTTTTAGATGCCCTTTATGCATACCATCATTAGAATTGGCTTGATCTCATCTTTTCGGATATGGTGATATCTCAAAATCCATTTTGATTGACTTGTGACTCATTTTCATAAAAAAAACCATCACATATATATAATAAAAGGGGGGCAGGATTCCCCTCCCAACCACCCCGCCCCCTCCAACCATCCCCGCTCCGCCCCCCATTCCCCTACTGAACAGCCCCTGACTGAATTCTCCACAGGCTCGGGAGACATTTATACCTCGCTCCATCATTCGGTTACGATGTGGGAGTAGTAACGGATAAATGGAGAAGTTTTTGCAATTATCATCCAATATGGAATGTGAATATGGTTAGCTCATTTGAATAGTTAACATCGGAGGCCATGGGAATATTCAAACTGCGTTATAGACAGAGACGATAGGGATAGAGTCAAATTGTATGTACCGTAATTTCTTGACTTAGCGCGCAGGCCCTAATAATGTCCAAGTAGTATGTCGTTGATTCAGAAAGTATGAACTTACATATATATAAGGAGTTTCAGGGAAATGAGTCACAAGTTGCAATATTTTCCAAAGTACAAAATATCTTTGGGGGAATATTCTCCTATTTGGAGTGTTTAACGCTGAAAGTGATGTTAATTCATGTACCACATTTTAAGACATTATATTCAGTATATCCTTGAGTTTCAAAGGTCGTCCTATGGATTAGATTTAGTTACTTCACTGAATTGCCGTAATTGCCTACGCAGAAATATTGCAAACAGTTTTTCAAACATAAAATATAGAAACACTTCTTGGATGTCCTTCATGTTTACTATTATTGGAATCACCTTAATCTCAATATCTCAAATATTAAGATATAACTAAACTTGAGCTGCATATGGGGCAACGTATTCACAAAACGCAAGTGGCTTTTGGTGAGTGTCTTTCACAAGTGCCGAAGGCACGCATGAAAGACACTCGCCAAAAGCCACGAGCGTTTTGTGAATGCGTTGCCCCATATGCAGCTCAAGTTTAGTTATATTTTTATGCCATGATATATATTTAAGAGTTATTTAAGAGTTATTTACCTTCATTGCATGTCTCGCAACCCTCGGACTCGGCAAAAATAAGCGCTTATAATGTTGCGTCATGAAATGAGCGTCATGAAATGAGCGTCATTGATTGGCACAACTAAATTTACGCAACCAATCAAAATAACGTTGTAGATTGGTTGCATTCGAAAAACGGATTCCACTAGTGCAATCCAGGCATGTTTATGCCATGGGCTAATGTGGCCATGTTTTTGTGAATACGCACACCTATCATGGCATAAGATGGTATCTTATAATCCACTTTTTATGACACCTGACTCATTTTCCTGTAATACATCACATAATACAATACCAAGAATAACATTTGTAATCTTTTTCTCACATGTGACAAAAGTCAAAACACTGGGAAGGATGTGCTCGAATAATTGCACCAGGTTGTGGAGCTAAGGATTACCTAACCGCACCGTATGCTTAATATAGGTGTTACGGTACGTGAATGGATTAATTCTGCGGAAGCACTACTCTCAATTTAAATAATTACTCTCATATTTTATCCGGCAATTACAAAAGTGGGTTTAGAAAGGGTGTTGGAGTAATAGATCCTTGTAATATGCATTGCAGTCGAGTAAAACTCGAGTTTGTGGGACTTCTAAACGTATGTATAGGAAGCATTTCTTATTAGCTAAGTATAATGCTCAGGATGACCTGAGAAACGCATAGACACATTTAGCACACAGGTTTTGAATTTGGCACACGTATTGATACTACAAAGAACACTAAATTGTCAACAAATGAAAACATTCCTATATAGTGTTCTTGGGATAAAGACATTCGAAAAATACCGTTTTTTCCGACTTGGGACTGATTTTTCTCTTACACATCACAAATGTAATAGCCAATGTATTATATCAAAATTAATGTAATAGTTGATAGTTGATAGTTCCATTATCACCTTGCGTCACATGAAATATCACTTGTATGACACTAAACAAATAAAAGAAATGAAAATGTCAGGACCAACACTTCTTAACAGCGGGAGCACTGATGGTGCATAATCCCGAGGCGAAGCCATGAGTGCACCAGCAGGTCACAAATGGAGGTTATTAATTTGTTTAGTCTCTGCCCAAGGTGCATGTAGTTCCTAAATCACTCGGGAGAGACTAATGGAATGATAATATATGCCTAGGGAGGCTATCTATTGCATGAAAGCGGTCCCACATTGCTCGGTATCTTGTCACAGTGCAGCATGTCCTACATGGGTCAGATCATCAGAAAATGTACGCTTTACCTCCATCAATTCTCTCAAATATCCCAAATTTAAGACAGAAATTAGGTTCAAAATACAGTACAATATAACCAAACAGATTGTTTGAATCAGTACAAAACGAAATATTAACGTGTCAGAAAATTATAATTCACAATCCTCTCAAATAACCTTTTTATTTTAATTGTATGTCCAACAGTTCGAAGTACAATTCTGTTGATACCTATTCTTGATTTAAATAATAACTCCCATAGCTTACTCGGCAATTACTACACAACTACACATACTCGTATTTTTTATTTAACAGCCTCATTATCTGATGCTTATAACTGCAAAGATTTTCTCCAGTCTTTCTCTGCCTGAATTCCTTGACACGTTTATTCAATGAAATACCGTCAAACCTTATCACCAACATTCCTCTTTCTCATACTCTGAGAATAGTATTAAGGGCCTAGTCCACTAAGCCGATTGTCATGCGATTCTCACAGTTAGTGCAAAAGAGTCCTTTGTGGCACAAAATCGCATGAGAACCAGCTTAGTGGACTGATCCCTTTAGTATTATTATCATTATTGTACGCTTGATTTATCAACTGAAACCTTCAATTCACTCACTCTAACTTTGCCATCATACTGTACTCCTCTTTCTCTTTCTCCTTCTCGCACATAGATCTACATCAACTTCCACCACTCCAAATTACCATCCACCATACCTTTCTTTCCCCTTTCATTCTCAGACACCTGGACCCAATTCCACCTTACCGTCCACCTTACTTGCCTCCTCCTTTACGACCACCGTACCTTACCCGCCGACCCCTTAATCACGGCCATATTGGTGAGGGGAATTTAATTCCGTCCACATTACCAGAGATGACTGTACACCCTCGTTAGTCCGGAGCTGCTAGGTAGTGGATTAGATTGTCTCTCTAACCATTGATATCCCGAGGGTGGGAGAAAAGGGGGATTGATTGGAGGTTATTTACTACAAACAGATTCTTCCACCTCGCCCACTGCCCATAACAATGATCCATTCCCTCCCATCAAATCGTCGTATCTTTCCTCCATTGGCTACTCTAACTAGCAAATTTGTTCACCTCCACATGGAACAATAGGGGATTTGCATGTGCCACTGCGCATGTCTGTAACAGTGCACTCTGGGATGGATTCTCATGAAATCTGACATGAAAATATTTGGCAACATTTTTATAAAATATTGCAAGAATATTTTCAGCAATATCATAGCTTGTATAAATTATCTATGAATACCAAATGCATGATGGGAAAGATGGGGATTTGTGCCGTGGAAACATGTAAAACATGGATATTGACATTACGCACTGATAAATAGTTCATGCTGAACATGGCATGTTTTCTATAGACTGTATACCTTACTATTAGTCCAATAATTTCATGCGAATCAAGATTCAAAATGGTGGCTATGCAAATCCGCTATTGATTTGGTATAGGTGACACGGATTGAAACCAATAAGAGGTTTCAGAATGCATTTCGTGTGTGTATTATTAGTGTGGATGATTTATAAAGTTGTTATTGCCTTCATTGGTTTCTTAATTTATGGTCACAAGTCACAAAAATGACATTTCTTTTCAAAGTGATTCATTCACAAGATCTCTTTGTTGTAATGTTCTAATATCTTCTGGGTTTAGCGCTTTGAGTCATGTGTGTACATGTATCAGATCCGAAGCCAGTGTATTAGATATTTCCTTGCGTTTCCAAGGTTATCCTTTGGAGTATATCTAAGCACTTTACCGGTAATTGCCCTACCAGAAATATTGCAAACTTTTATCCAACATAAATATCTCAAACATAGAATATAGAAAGACTTTTAAAATGCCTTAATGTTTACCACCATTGGAATCCGCTGTATCTCAAATTTTCAAATATGTTGATATCTCAAAATCCATTTTTTTGCGACGGGTGAATCATTCCTTAGTAACATATCACAAATAAACATGATTAATAATTGGTATCTGCTAAGAAATTAGT
Organism: Sthenelais limicola; assembly: GCA_942159475.1. Lineage (NCBI taxonomy): Eukaryota > Metazoa > Annelida > Polychaeta > Phyllodocida > Sigalionidae > Sthenelais > Sthenelais limicola. Next base: position 56,652,784 of record OW804096.1, read on the forward strand.
ACGAAAAATAATGACAAGGAATACACTGGCAGGTTAATGAAGTGAATCATGATAGATTAAAGCTCCAATTTCAGTTAAAATCTAAAAATCGCAAATCTTTTACTATTATCAAAGTTTTATTTTCCAACAGGATTTTTGTGTAGGAATGCTGCCATTATGGGTAACGGCTTTAATTTAGATACATGTCCCAAATGTCAAGACTGTGGATGAAATATATCTTTGGTTTTCTAATGTCATTCTCTGGCGTATATTTAATTGCTTTACTGGTGGCTGTCTATCCAGAAACATAGCTAACTTAGGATTCGGTCATTAATCCTTTACTAATGTGCGATTACATGCATTGTGCAATATTTCTATTGCACTACTGTTGTCATTATATCATAGCTTAAACAGATAAACATTTCCTACGCCTCGAAATCAAATTCACAGCAATTGAAATGAAAACTGTATAACATTGAACGCATGCAATCATTAAAAGTATCCAATTATTTGGTGCGAATTTTAAACGTAAATATCGCGGTGACCTGAGATATGGGTCTGGTCAAATCGTCATAAAATTTACAATTCGCCTTCACCAATCCTCTCAAATAAACCCAATTTAGTACAGAAATAAAGTTCAAATTTCAGTTTATGATAACCAAACAGGTTATTTGAATCAAGGCAATATCAAATATAATCAGCCTAATTTAGCAGAATTTACTAAATATGTACATCTGCCGATTGTACATTTTCTGAATATCTGACCCGTATACGGATGCATTCAAAAGTAACTTCAAAAGATTTGGCATTTGTCCAAATCGCTGGGGTTTACAATTCCACACTTGAAACATTCACACTTAGCTTTACAAACAAAACATCAACAAATCGTACTTTTGGTTGCTTTCAGGGACTCAGTTTAATTGAAGCTTTTGTTCCGTTAAGTGCCTGCCATGAATACCTCAATTGTGCGCGATTGTTAAGTATTGGATTCCCTCCTAGCCCTCTTCTTCTGGGTCAGATCTTACGAAAATGTACAATTCGCCTTCACACATCCTCTCAATTAACTCAGATTTCAGACAAAAATTAGGTTTAAAATATAGTTCAACATAACCAAACAGATTCCTTGAATCAATGCAATACCAAATACACTGAGATATACCTAGTATTTACCCTTTTTTAGCCTAATTTAGCAGAATTTGCTAAATCTGTAGAGCTATCGATTGTGCATTTTCTGACGATCTGACCCTTAGAACTCCTTCTCCAAGGCTAAGCACGCGGACCTCTGAGTGAGCAAGGTATAACCGATTGTATGGGTCTCTATGGGGTGCAGGGATAGGACCTAGAGGCCCGGGGGAGGGGGTTTGCATAGGTAAAGGGTAAAGGGGAGGGGGCCCGGGGTGGGGGAGCTGACCTAGTTCTTACTCAGAGAACTAGGAAGGAATCTCTACTGAAGTATTAGGCTGAGAGTGTGTGCGGGTGCTCCAAGAAAGTTGATACTTGAGGGGCGAGCTAGACTACCTAGGGTTTTTTTGTCTAGCATCTTCTTCACTTGAAAGGGGCTGTACTCATAGAGGGGTTTCCGTTATGGGTGAATCGCCAGAGAATGTACAATTCGCTCCCGCCAAATATCTCAAATAACCCAAGTTTAAGACGAAAACTAACCTCAAAATACAGTTCAACAAAACCAAACTGATTTTGTTAATCAATCTAATACTGAATATACTCAAATACACCTAGTATTCACCATTGTTTAGCCTAATTAACGGAATTTACGAAATGTGTAGAGCGGGCAATTGTACGTTTGTAGGCGATCTGACTATTATTGCATCGATCCAGATTGTAATCATGAATGTGGGATGAATATTATCATTGATATTGACATTGATGTTAGCATTGATATTGAGACAAACATTTCTCTATTTTTCATACACTTTTAGTTCACATTGTTAGTTCTAAGCCACAACTGTATTCCAAACTATATTTCGAATGTAACTAAGATCTCTTAAGACTACTCTGAATCATGATTGTGGATGCATACTGTGTAATTTACATGCAGTTTAGGTAGAATTAGATACTATTTAACCAAGAGAAGACAAAACAAGAAAGGCGGGGTCTGGAAGACCCCTTTTTTAGAAGAGTACAACATTTTTGTCTGAACTATCTTATGACGAATATCTTATTCACTTTTCTTATCTTATGAATGTGCTAATGAGATTGTCTTAGATCTGCGGAAATTGTTTTTACACCAAGTTTGAATTTGAATTTACCCAATATTTTAGGATTATCTGGCGTAGAGCCACAGAGCACTACCAGTCTAAGCTCACAGCCTCGCAGATCTGATACAAATGATTGTCACTGAGTGGACGCCTACTGCTCTGGACCTGGGATTGTAATGGCATTTTGCGGTTTGGAGCTTAAGGCTTCCTCTCAGTTTGGAGTGACTCTTTCAGCGCTGAGCCTAGACGGCTAAGATTGAGGTATACATATCATTGTTAGAATATAACACGGAACTAAACAAATTAAGTTCTAAGTAAATGAAAAGAATAAAATGGTTAAGATATTTCATCTAAGGTCTCTAAACTTCTGTATATATGTCTGTGTGTTAAGATTTTGACTACAGAAGTGTAATTTTAAAAAATGGGAGGAGGTTGTGTTGCCACGAAATAATATTACTGCTCAGTTGGCTGTGTTATCTTATTTAATGTATTTCTTTTAATACTAAGAATAATATCGCGTGTATAATGTGTTTTCTAAATGAAATAGTCCAAATTGACAATATAAGGCTTTATGGGCACAGTATATTTGTGACATTGGAGCTAATTTGATGTTTTAATGCTCTGAAAGGTTCACGTCTTTGAAGTAGCTATAAGAGTCAGAGCGTCAGAAAACTTACATTTCACGTTCACCTATCCTATCAAATGATCCGAATTTAAGAGAGAATTGGCGTTCATAATACAGTATAAAAACACAAACAAGATATTTGTACAGATGGAGTCGACCTCCTTCAACATATTTCAATAAAAGAACCCAAAATCTGAGATTATGTTTGAGATGAACAGCTTTCAATCGAGATGGCAATATGCAGAACAAAAGAAAACTAGTTCTATATGTGATGTGTTAGAACAAAATGAGTCACAAGTCGCAAAAAAGGAATTTTGAGATATTATCATATTTGAAAAGATGAGATCAAGCCAAATCTAATGATGTAAACAATGAAACATCTGATAGGTATTTCTATATGTAATGTTATTTTTTTTAAAAAAAAGTGTTCAATATTTCTAGGTGGACATTTACTATTAAAATAGCTAAATATAATCCATACGGAGACCTTCAAAACGCAAGAATATATATCTAATACCATGTTCTGAACCTTAATACATAGATTCATATGGCTAAAAGTGCTAAACCCTCCAAAAGTCGGAATATTTCATTAAGAGATCTTATGAATAAATCACTTTGAAAAATGTCCCTGAAACACATCACATATATGCCCAGGAGGGTGGTTGTATTCGTCCTTGAAGCTACGGTGTCCATTCAGAAAGTAAAACAGTTCAGGATATCAGTTGAATCATAAATATAACCCCATCCCATGGGGGGATTGTGGCTCTATTTAATGGGTTCGTACCGAGCATGTAAGTGCATTAACCCAGTTCTTTCTGTTGTATTTTGCATTTATGGGAGACTATATGGACCCATACGGGTGAGGTCGTCAGAAAATGTACAATTTAACTTCACCAAATATTCTCTCGAATAACCCAAATATGAAAGAAAAATGAGGTTCAAAATACAGTTAAACAAAAGTTGTACATCAAATTTTATCAATACCAAATATACACAGATATACCAAGCATAAATATGTTCCGACTGGAAAAGGATTTCGGCGAAATATAAATTAAGTGGACTTTTGTGAAGCCGTGCTTAAATAACAACCTGTAATCTAATCACATCTCTACATCTCTGTTATGAATCTTTATGGTCGGCTCTATTTACTTTAACTTCAATGTTGAGTAAAATCGCCAGAAAATGTACAATTGGTCTTCACCAATCCTCTCGAATAACCCCCATTTAAGACAGAAACGAGGTTTAAAACTCAGTTCAACATAACCAAACAGATTATGTTGATATATACATAGGCAATTTCTAGGTCTAATTTAGCAGACTTGACTAAATGTGTAGAACTGTGTAGTTAACATTTCAGATGTATTCCTCCTTTTTGTACTTGTAATGTTTTATGTACAAATGAATAATAATAACGTTGAATTAAATGGAAAAGAACTTAACATAATCCTCCAACATCTATTGTAAAATGAGTCATAGATGAGTTGGAAAAGAATAGAAGAAACCATTTAGTGTTTGACCGAGAGTGCTACTTTAATGCATGGCGTTAAAGGTTTCTTCCAGTTAGGAAGGACAACTGCACTGCTGCTCTGAGTGCTTAGAGCATTCTGTTACAGGTGGGTTAGTCCAGGTAGCGTGGGAGGAGGCAGAGTGGGGCCAAAACACACCTGTCTTTTGTTTTCATATAAAGAAGAATGGGCTAACCTGTTTTTGTATCTGCAGTAGGTAATGATTACTGAATTGATTACTACCAATTCATATGAATTCACTTGATCTTACCCGTTCCTAGAGCTACTAATCCTTGCCCTAATAAAAACATCCTACCACTCTGTTATGTGATGCGTTCCAGGAAAATGTGTCACAAGTCGCAAAAAATAGATTTCGCGATATCAACATATTTGATAAGATGACAACAGGCGGATTCTAATGATAGTAAACATTATGACATCTACTAGGTTTTTTTATATTTTAAGTTTGATATTTTTTATTTTAAAAAAGGGTTTGCAGTAGTTTTGGGTCGGCAGTTCCAGGTACCTGAATATACGCTATAAGATGACTTTAGAAATGAAAGGATATATGTAGTGCACTGTCTTGAGATTTTGTACCAGTTTGAAAAGTATCCATTTTGCGACCTGTGACTTATTTTCTTGAAACACATCACTAATGCCATTTTAGATGTCTGCCTTATAACGCTCGTGTGTCTGGAGGTAATAGAGATTCCTGAACCATGTATGGATTTCAGCCACCCACACCGGACCCAGCCTATCAAAACACAGTCATAATACACATAGGTATATAATATCCCTGATAGCATGAATGGTGACGACAGGACCAGGATCTACCAGGCATGCATTTGAGTCCTTACTCATATTCTTCTGTTATCATTCTCTGTCTCTGTCCGATATTTGATTTGATTTGAAGAATTCTTTTATTTGCAAAGATGGTATATTACAGAAGGTAGTTGCGCCAATCATGATACAATCATATCATTTCCTCCGGCGATTTCTTCCTGTCTTCCTGTCTTTAAATCTTTAAATCTCAGAAACAATCAAGTGAAATATAGGAATTAGACATAATACTGAAAATATATCACTTGAAATCTACCGGCATATAATACATGTTCTTTCATCAAGAACTCTTTGTATGAATATTTTCTTCTTTAGGGTTTTTAGCACTCGCGATCGCATAAGTACATGTCCCAAATTCCAAAACTGTAAATATAATATATCTCTGTGTTTCTAAGGTCATCCTAAGAGGGTATGACTATGATCCATATTTTGGCGACTTAAGACTCATTTTCCTGTGACACATTACAGCATAGGCTAATACTGCGTAAAACAACCAATGCCCCCTGTCCGTCTAGTATGTGGTTTAGAGCGAGAGGCTTTCCCTCAGTTTGGAGGGACTCTCAACTCTGAGCCGAGGCAATAGGTTCCTTCTTGGAAAAAAAGCTCTTCTTCTGTCTCTAATACATCATACACCACATATATATAAGATTATATGATATGTATTACGTCACATTATATGAAACATTCATATGCACCCAAACCCTCAGATCAGATAAGAATGGTTTGTCAGTGATTAGACCCCTACTTCGCTAATCAGTTTCCTGACCTAGAACTAGGTGTTGTATTGAGATATAATTACATTTTGCGGTCTTAATGGAATTATAATGCCACTTTGCGGTTTGAGAGGCTTTCCCTCCGTTTGAAGGGACTCCCTCAACTTTGGGCCTAGACTGGGACCCAAAATGTATAGAATGGTCTTAATCTGCCTCTGTAGCCATCTGCCTTTGACTGCAGGCCAGGCTAGTGGAGTCAATATGACTGGGTGTTGGATCATAAATTATCCCACTGACATAGTCCCGACCACTGCTCCACCTCCACCACCCCACTCCCCCCACCCCCTGGGCTGTATGCATAAATACAGCCTACATTTGTTTACTATGGTTGAAGCTAACATTTCATAACACCTCTAGTCCTACGCAACAGTTTACCTTACTTTGGCCTCCAATAGTGGGTTTGTAGCGTCGGTTCTTGCATCTAGTTGTGCTATGAATTATGGTATTAAAGGCAAACGCTACTATCTAGTGGAAAATGAAACTAAATGTCATTTTTCTGAAACTTTGGTATTTGATTCTTGAAGTGTTTCTGGTCATAAGGATGGAAAAAAATTATTGGGTCGCCGTGCTCATTTTTGAATTACAGTGCTTCAAAATTTGGCATCTCAAAAGTACCAATGACGACCAAAAGGGGGGCCCATTTTGCAGTACCTTGACTTCATAGTTCATATTTGCTATTTATATTCAATCAATTTAAGTAAAATTAACAGTTTTAGAGAGTATTATTTGGCCAATAATTCTATGCCTCTTTTCTATAGGGTGCATTGTTATTTTTATTTTGAAAACAACAAACACATAATGTGAATTTTAAATTAAAAACTCGAAAAAACTCACTATTTTTCACCATTTTTATAAAAACAATTTTTTTTTCTCCCCAGTGAAAATAAATGTCATTTTTCTGATTCTTTAGTATATGATTTTTGAAGTATGTGTGTTCTTAAAACTGAAAAAAAATTAATGGGTCACCGTGCTGGTTTCTGAATTATGGGGCTTTGAAACATGGCTGACAACCCAAAAATCTGCTGCTTTCAAAGTGTTCTATGTTTCCTAAACATGTCTATTTCAGACAGCTACAATTATTTTTTTAATGTGATGACATACGTTTTTTTTCCCTATATATGTGTAGAATATTACCTGCACTATATGTGTAGAAAATTTTGGGACATTTGTCGTATCCACTTTTGTTTTATTCCCAAAACCATGAAAGGAAAATGCAGCATTTCCCAATGGACTTGCATGTTAAGTAGGTACCCATACCTATAGCTCTGTTTTCCAAATATGCCTATGTCAGACAGCTATAAAAAAAAATCTAGCGCGATGACATATATTTTTTTCCCTTTTTATCTGTAGTATATAACCTGAACTGTATGCGTAGAAAATTTTGGGACAGTAGGAGTAGCCATTAATTGTTTGTTTTATCCTACAAAATGTGAAAAAATGGGCCGTTTCCTCATCGACTTCAATGCTAAAGGAATAGTGAGTAAAATGCCCGTAGATTTGGTATAGGGAAAAGGGGGGCGTGGCAGTGAATAGTAGCGTTTGCCTTTAATGAAGTTCTTTTACATTAAAGTCGCAGAGTTTGTTAGCATCGGTCAAACACTAAATGGTTTCTTCTATTCTTTTCCAACTCATCTATGACTCATTTTACAATAGATGTTGGAGGATTGTGTTAAGTTCTTTTCCATTTAATTCAACTTTATTATTATTCATTTGTACATAAAACATTACAAGTACAAAAAGGAGGAATACATCTGAAATGTTAACTACACAGTTCTGAATATTTTCTACTACTTGTTCCATTCTTTTCCAACCCATCTAAAAGTCATTTGATAAAGATTTTCGAGGATTTTGTCCAATTGTATTTGCTACAGGGCTTCACAAACCGTCCCCATTTGTATTTGGAGGACCCGTCCGAATCCCTTCCTATGATGACTTCCCTTATTATCGCTCACGGGCAGCCGTTTTTTCTGGGCAGAATCATCTTTAAATTCTTATCTCAACATATATAACAGTTGCAGAATTCTGATGAATCCAGTCCTATAAGTCATAATATGAGCAACTTTGGTACGATTTGTTTTGTCGTAATAGCTGAGAGTGCAGCTTTAACGTTAAACCCACATACCAACTCTTTGGGAACTCAAAAGGTGTGTCTTGAATAATTGTGTTTCGCAGTGTTGATCAGATTACAATGTATTCCATCCTGATGCTATGCAATATCATTATTACATATTCAACTATAGTTGCCTGCTCTTTAGATATGATTTGGCATAGAAGAATTAGTCATAAGTCGGGAGAAATGGATTTTCAGATATCATCATATTTGAAAAGGTGAGCTTAAGTGGATGCTTATTATGTTAACATTTGGGGAATCTTAAAAGTTACATATCATGGCGCTATCCAATAGAGCTCGTATTGCGGATAGATTAGAAATGGTTTTGATAATGGACACCTATTCCGATAATTTAGTAAGCTATAGCGTTGTAAGAAATCCTTAATAGGTTTAATCTTTCCTAATTCACTGAAATTGGATTGGATGTATAAACATCACCAAATGGCACAAACTAAAGATGAAAGCGATATTTGTGTGAAATCTGCTAAAACCTGTGGCAGTGTGAGGTTAAGATCTATAGCATAGATTGTGTGGGACATATCAGTTCTTCGACCCAGTGCATTATCATTCCTTCCACTCTAGCATCTAAACTATTTCTCTATATATATGCCTGTCTGCCTCTCCCTGTCTGTCTCCCTCTGCCCCTTTCTCTCCCTCTCTTGCATCTCTCTCCCTCTCTGTCTGCCTCTTTCTCTGCCTCCCCCTCTCTCATCCTCCCTCTGCTTCTCTATCCACCTATCTACCTCCCAATCCCCCTCCCTCTTTCCCCTGCCTCTCTAGCCCCATCCCTCTCTCTCGTTGCCTCTCTCTCATCCCTACCCTCTCCCTCTCTGTCTGCCTCTGTTTTTCCCTTTATCTATCGGCTTCTATTTCCCTCCATCTGCATGTCTCTCTTCCACTATTTCCCTCTTGCTCTCTCTATCCTCTCTGTTGCTCTCTCTTTCTCTCGTCTCTGTCCCTCACCCTCTGTCCCTTCCCCCTCTGTTTCTCACTCACCCCCTCTCTCTGTTTGCCGTTTTATTCACCTTCATTCTCAACTTGTTCTAGTTCGATCCTACCTGGCCTTTCTTGTGATTTATTGGTTTTTCGTATTATCGCTAGGCATCTTTTCTCTTTCTCTCTCCTTTTTGCTCCTTAAAATTTGCTTGTCTCATCTCTTGTTCCCTCGCCTCCTCTCCCTCTTTACCCTTCTCTATCTCTCTTAACTCTCTCCTCCCTCCTTCTCCCCCCTTCTTTGCTCTCTCTTTCTCCCAAACCTGCTCTTGCACTTTGCTTATGTCTCTTTGTATCGGCTATTCTCAACCCTCCACTTGGTCTCCCTCCCTCCTCCCATTTCTCTCTGTCTGTCCCTCTCTGTCTGTCCCTCCCCCACTCTCTCTCTCTCTCTCTCTCTCTCTCTCTCGCTACATTACCTCTACCAATGAATTTAGTATACCTCTATCAATCACTCTTCTACTGTGCCTACACCTATTTTCCCACCCACCAACCCCTATCCTCCACTCTCACGACCCCAAAACATTCCCTTAACTCTACGTTACCCCTCAATTCAAACAACTATACTCCTCCGAAACCTTATGCATCTCCTGTAAAATCACCTATGGATCAGGTCGCCTCAAAATGCACAATCGGCAGCTGTACACATTTAGTACATTCGGCTAAATCTGACTGAAAAATGATAACTACTAGATATAATTCAGTATATTTGGTATTGCATTGATTGAGAGAATAGGTTAGGTCATGTTGAATTGTATTCTGAACCTTATTTTAGTCTTAAATTTGGATTATTCGAGAAGATAGCTGAAGTCGAATTGTACATTTTCTGACGACTTCACCCATATACTTCCTCTCTCACAACATCTCTCCCCACCTATCATTCTCCCTTTTGACTCCAGTCCCATCTTCTACTCTTCTTCCCTTTCCTCTATAGATGAAGCCATTGGTTCTAACATTTATTCCAATTCTCCAACATCTCCCCACTCCAGTCTAGGTCCAAAGATGAGAGAATCCCTTCAAACGGAGGGAAAGCCTCTCGCCTCAAACCGCAAAGTGCCATTATAATTCAATTGAGACCGCAAGATGTCATTATAGTCCCATCAGGACGTTTAGTCATAGGTCAGGAAACTGATCTCTGACAATCGCTGACATACCATTCTGATCTGATCTGAGGGTTTGGGCCTGGACTGACTCCCCGGGTCCTACATTTCAATTTCCCTCAATCTCCCTCATAAAATATACAAATCACCTTATCCTCTGAAATAACCCACCGTTGAGAAAAAAGTTTCCAATACATTTCAACATAAACGAACATCTCTTAATCAATTTAGTAACACATACATTCTGATATACCTAGTATTTATCACATTTCAGCCCAAGTTCATGAGTTCGATAAATAAAGTAGTATCTTATCTTATCTTATCTTATCTTAATTTAGCACAATTTACTAAAATGTGTAGAGCTGCCGGTTGTACATTTTCCCCATATCCTTACCCTGTTATACAATGTCTCCCTTTCCTTTTCCCCCTCCCCTACCTTCTTCTGCTCCCCCCCCCCCCCCCCACACACACACACTCTTCCTTCTCATCATCCTCGTGCTCCTGTTCCTCCTGCTCCTGCTCCTCATCTTCCTCCTCCTTATCCTCCACCCCTACCTCCCCTCCCCCTCCCTCCCTCTTCTCCCCTCCCACCCTTCCTTCTCCTGTTTCTGTTCCTCCTCCTGCTCCTGTTCCCCCTCTTCCTCCCCCTCCTCCTGCCCCCTCCCACCCGCATCTTAGTTCCTCCATTAATTCCAACATCTCCTACTAATTCTCCAACATCTCCTATATCTCCTCCTACTTCTCCCCCTCAAGGCACAACGCTCTCACTGAAGGTCATCATCTCCTTCCCATGCCGGCACCAGTTCACGCGGCTGTGAGACTACAGCGTGAAACTTCGAGACAGCATGAGTCTCTCTCTAGGACCACTACTAGGTCCATGTATGTGTGTGTGGTGTGTTGTTTTCATTGAATTTGTTATGATTCACTGACGTCACAAACACCAGAAGACAATTAGACCCAGTCAAGTACATTTTTGGCGCGAAAACAAAACAAACGGGGATCTTTGCATGAGAATTGAGACAAATCTACCTTAGTCATGGAAACATTGAACTATTCTGAAAGGTGGTATAGTTAGACATGTATGTATGTATTCCCTTGAGCAGATGGTAAACGTAGCCCAATATTACATCACCCCAGTTAAATGCATCTATAATATCCAGATATTCACTTTGGCGCCTGAAACTATCGTTTTAAGTTTATATTCGGGGTCAACATTAAAGATGTCATTCAACTTCAAGGCAGGTCTGAGGGAGGGCAAGGATATATCATCATAGGATGTTTATAAATACATCTATAGATTCGAGGTACCTTCTCTCTCTTTCTCTCTCTCTTTCTGTTTCCAGTTTAGTTCATATTTGGTCCCACATGGGCATAGCAGTCTAGAACCAAAGATGAGAGAGTGCCTTCAAACGGAGGTAGAGAGTGCCTTCAAACGAAGGTGGAACTTCACTTGATGCAGTCATTATGCAGGCCTACATTAGCATGGTTATGTAATTCCCATTCATTCATCATTCTTGTTCAATTCACACCATTTTCAAACACAACTTGTCTTATTAGAAGCTTTAACATAAGGACACCAACAGGAGGGAAGGCCGCAAAATGTCATTATAATCCGATTAGAGGAAACCGATTAGAAAAGTAGGAGTCCAATCATCGACATACCATTTTTATCTGATCTGAGGGTTTGGACCTAGACTGCGAGGCATTTTTTTAATATTTTCCTACCAGAAACCAGATAGGGCCAGGGACATACATACACAGGGATTTAATAGAGAGGCATGCAGAGGTTAACACCATGATTCAGGTGGTACCTGACATGGTTAAGGCCATAATATCGGTCATTGCGATTAATAATTCATTGCTTCAATATTTCTACTATTAAATGGAGTTATTTACCCTTGTCAAGGAGCTGCCAGCTAGCTCGGATCGTCGCAAGGAAAATCATCAAGCTGAGCCGAGTACCATCCAAACTTGGGCGCATAGTGCATCGTTGGGGCGGCGGGTAGGCCGCTAGTCATCCTACTGGCTTCCCCGGCTCCCCCGTCCGTTCTCCCCTACGAGTACGTTGTAGCTGCTGTGCTTCTCTCTCTCTACTCTCTCTCTTTCTCTCTCTCACTCTCTGAGACTACTACTACTAGGACTACTCCTCCACCTCCACCGCCAACACCTCTAGGTATCCTCAGTACTCCAAATGCTAGAGGTCCAGTTGTAGTTCCTGGTTTTGGGTGCCGCCGGGTTTCAGTTGTCGTAGTAGAATGTGAGAGAAGATGGGGTGAAAAGGGGATGGATAGTGATAATAGAATGTTGGGGTAAAATCATCATCATCGTCTTCATCAACATCGTACATCCTCGGGTTGTTGTTGTGGAAGTCGTTATGTTGTTGTTCATGTTCCGTATTATCCTCTTTATCCACCTCATGTACCTCCTCCTCAGAATCTTCCAACACCTCCTCATCAACCACATTCACCTCCTCCTCCCGCTCCTCCTCCTCCTCCTCCGCCTCCTCCTCCTCCTCCTCCACCACCGCCACCACCACCGCCACCACTACCACCACCACCGTAGTTCTTGTAGAAGCAGCCACGTTCAGTTTACTACTCGTAGACAAACCATAGAAGCTATAGGTGCTTCCTCCTCCTCCTGTTCCTTCTCCTCCTGTACCTCCTTAACAGCTCTTATTATCCTTCCTATGGCTGGCAATGGCACCACACGCACACACACACCCTATATAGAAATCCTTATATCGGTGGACCAGATAATAACTCCAGTGTGGTAAATAGATCCAATTCGGCTTGGTAGGTAGGTAGAGATCCGAAATCCAGACAAGCACGGCAGTCACCGATGGTGGTAGTAGTACTAGTGATAGTAGTAGAGGCAAAATCCTATGACAGCCACAGTCAAGGCCTACTCGGCAGCGTGGACAAAACTGAAGGGAGAGGGAGAGGGTGGGGTTTGCTGGCTTGCTTGCCCGGCTCGTCGCTCGATCACTGAGCAAGCTTTGGGTAGGCTTGCTTGGCTGGGTTATGCCTCAGTCTCACTGACTGGCTGGCTGACTGTTGTAGACGGCCTGACTCCTCTCTCTACTCCACCTCCTCCTCGGCCGCCTCCTCGCCTACGTCTGGACGTATAGGATACACGTATACGTAGCATACGTCGGCTGAGGAGAGCGAACTTGCAATGCAATGTAAAGCAAGGAGTTTATTGGTAGTGGATTGGGGAGCTGTCTGTGGTCGGTTCGGGGCTGGTTGGTTGGTTGGTTGGATGGCTTTGGGCTCACTTCCTCTGTCTCTGTCTCTCTTTCTCTCTCTCACCCTATCTCTATTGCGAGAATCTTTCTGTGTATTAGAGAGAATAATCCTGAAGGAGACAGAAATCCTCTGTTTGTATATATATATATGTCTGTCACTCACAGTTTCTATCTGCCTCTCGTTCTCTCTCACTCTCTCTCTCTCTACTTGACTCACTTGAAGTAACTCAGATCCAAGTCACTTTTGTCTTTAATTAGAGCAACTATATAATAGTAATGGCACTAGGCAATACCTAGCATTTAGATCGAGCACATCCTTCTCCATCCTTTCATTTGTCAAATCATCTTTGATCTTGGCTAATATCTTTATCCCCTCCCCTTCTTTCTCTCTCTTTCCACTGCTACCACCTCCTCTAGCACCAGCAGTAAACCTACCCAGTTCTCTCCCTATATGAATAGGCTAGCTCAAACAACGCACTATACAAACTAGCGGATGGTTTGAAGAATGTATTACGATCAGCTGAATTGCTCGCTCAAATATTCTCCCTTGAAAAGAAGAATATATCTTGCTCTTTGTGTGTATCTCTCATATGTTAAGACTCCGATTTTGCACTGTCTCCTCTTATTCCGTGGTAATTCAAAAATGTTGGTCCAACACTAGGGTAGGTAGGTATCCCTTGTTGAGTTGCTCACCGAGATGCTAACTCACTAACTCACTACCTCCAGTGATCCACTGGGTCTAGGTCTACCAACACCTTCCATAGAGGTTTTAGGGAGCAGTGGATGCAGAAGAAGACTAGATCACGTGCTACTCTCGTTATGAGCGAGAAAACGCGAGAGATCTAGTGAGAGTGAGGTAGACAGAATGTTATGTCAATTATAATGATAGCCAACGGCATCAAACAGAACCAACTAGGTTGGTTTTGTTGTACATTTATCCCGCACCTGCTGACGTTATGGAGAGTATCGTATCGTATCGTACCGTTTGTTGAGGTTGAAGTTGAGGGGTACTAAGTACTGCCTAAATACAATAGATATAATAGAAATGCAAATATCTAATGTGTGTATGTATATTTCTATTTCTAAGAGTCACAACACTCAATACACATGAATAAATGTGGGGCGGTAGTAAACCCCTGTCTGAAGTAGACTTCCGGTAGTAAACCTAATACTAAGTTCCTATTTCCGGTTCCGGTGAGAACAGAGTCTCCTGCAATAGGTCCTCATCCAATGAATGAATCCATGCACAGATTTTGGCGCCAAATCTTAAGGAACTCAAAATGATCCCAAAATGTTTAATATGCGTTTTGTATGATATTCTAAAAATGCATCACCATGGGGAAAATAGTATTATGTAACATCACTTGAGGTAGATTAGGTCGATGATTGTCTAGACCGTTGTCCTTTTCTAGCTAAATGCTCTTTTTGTTGCCTTTTTCTATATTCCTTGGTTACGGTTAACGACTTTGCTCGGTTCTACTTCTGGCCTTACCTCTGACCCCTTCACCAACTGTATTATCGTCCACATATGAACTACAAAAACAATCCTACTCACAGAATTACAGCTATTCCTTTACCTCCACCTCCTCCTCTCTCAAGGTGTGTACAGTTCCAACAGTTCAGAAGAGAGGTAGGTATGATAGTACAAGCATACCACACAAATGGGAGATTCCCTTCCCCTTCCACCTCCTCGTGCTTCACCCAATCTCACTGAAACGATTACAGTAGAGTACCAGCAAGCAGTGGTGGCTGAAGAAAAGGCAACATTTCACTAACTCCAGCCAGCTCTAACGCCCACGCTCCAATCTCCCCCTCTCTGTGTCTCCCTACTCCTCCTCTCTCTCTCCCTATCTCTCTCCCTCCCAGTGTTATATCCGACAAGGTTTGTCACAAGCTGTCCTCAGGCTTCCTTCCCCTCCCCACTAGTCTCGGGCAAGGCCAGACCTCGTTCGATTTCAGTGTATTCCTCCTTCCTAAACCTAGCTCCAATGGCTTGATTGTAAACTGTTGCTCAGCAAGATTTTCTTGCCTGAATTGTATTTCTAATTTATAACTGATGTGAAGCCTAATTAATTAAACATTCATTCAATGGTGGAGTTTTACACACAAAAACAGTTGAATGTTTATCCATCAATAGGGTAAAATGTTACACGATTTATATCCTTATGGTGAGAATAGTGCACATTGATTATTATAAGGAAATCCTTGCACTGACGTTCCAATAACAATATCCCAATCCTTTATATAGAGATATGGAAGTTCATCCGTTGATCAATAAAATTCAGATAATATTACAAATGGAAATAGATTAGATGAATAATTCCACTCGTTAATGCTTGTGGTATCGAGTAATGATAGAATATATTTGAATATATATTTGAATATATATATTTTGTGATGGATATATAGGTTTAATCCTATATCAGACAATCCAAGGTTATCCCAAATGTGATATACTCCACTGGGACTAATCCTTTAGGATGGTTTAAATGACACCAAATATTTCCAAATTCAACTTATCCTGTGAAAGAGCTGACTGTTCCTGGTAGAAAATCACCACACTATATGTCCAAGTATATTTACAAGGCTGATAAATTCAAAATACCAATCGGTATTGTCTCCGTTGTAGGGTAATATTCTTGAGTTTTTATTAAGCAATTCCTAGACTATATCATGTAATATTAGGTAGTGAAGAACCGTAGAATAAATTTCATGTACTGTGAAGATGAAATCCATATATCCCTGTATTTAATTGGATATAACAGAGTTTATTGATACATGAATTGAATGATTCAAAATGACCAATAATTATTCCAATCAATGTAATTGGTTGTGTGGAGTATTGCCATAAATACCACAAAAATGTGGTAGGTGCGGGTGGGCGAGATTAAGTGAGATGGAATAGATAAGATACTATCTCCCTTATGCGTCTCTGGTGTACCAATGTATCCTCACTTACATAAGTGATAAATATTTGCTTGGACAATCCTTTCCAGCTGTCACATTAGACAATGTTAGAGAGTATGTGACAGTGACAGTAGCATTGACAGATACCTCAAAGGACTCTAATCCTTGTTCTGTCTTCATTGATATTCAATGTAAACAATGTCTAAAGTTCGCCAATGTATTCCAAGGTAAATAAGTAATCATAAGTGTCTAAAATATCCTGAAGACTGTGAAGAATAAATGTCACCATTAATATGCCACTGTTAACCATATGATACCAGCGTTCTCCTCCAGGATTGAAACATATATGGTAGACGCTATATTGAAACAATATTGGTAGGCAGTGTTGTTGTGGTATCACTTCCTCCTGGTGGTCCTTTTCTACATCACCCGCCCGACGACGAACAGACAGACGGACAGGCAGACACACAGACAGAATTAAAATGACAGAGAGTTGTGCGTTGAACTGCGAGAGAATGTGAGAGTTTAGTTAATATTCACAACACGTTCTCCTCGCTCTGTTTTTAACGGTTTTCCTTGGACAGCTTTGGAGGTGCTGGTTTCGGGAGAAAAATGGATTCCTTTAATAATCTTCCCTCTGTTATGTTTGTTTCTGAACCAGCAGAAATTCTCCGTTTGCTTTATACCTATATACCACGTAGATGTCAATATATATCCAAATTCTTTCTAAACACTATTAAAAGGTACGATCCCAACCTGAACACAATAATGGTTTTTTCACAATGTTGATTGTCAAATCAATTGATTGTTTATAATAATCCTTTGGTCAAGATTTGATCAATATTTGATACAAAAAAATCCCGGACAAAATACTCTCAGTCGGAAATTCATGGCTTTGGTCTCTTTCCTATACAGACTGTCACATTGTCAACAATGATATTTTCCCTGCGATTCCATCACCAAAGACAGCTCTTTGCCCTTGGTTTTGTCAAACCACCAAGCAACGCCCGACTGTCTTTCTGCCTTTCTCCATTTGTATCTCTTTATATGTGTACATATCCAAGAAGCTTGTTAAACACAGCCAGCACAGAATTCCTCGTATGATAAAATGCTATCAGTATGCAATACATCCAGGGAGCTCTCTCGGCCGGTGATATTGGCGATTAATTAAATTCCCCTACCAAAACAGACCTTGATGACGGAGATATAAAAGAGATGAATTCGCTGATGATGAAACCGATGATGACAGATGATGATATACGAAGGTTGATCCACAGATAAACAATGACAAATATGATGGTAATTCACATGTGCTTCCTCCTACTACAGTAGAACACAGACTTCTTTTACTTCCACCACCTCCTCCTCCTACTACTACTCTTCCTCCTACACCTAGTTTTCCTCCCGCCTCTCCTCCTCCTACTCCTCCTCCTCCTGCTTCAGAATCCATGGTAGAACTCCAAAGCCTTGCATCTGGGAGATGGTTCCTGCAAGGGAATATAACACCATTATGTTAGATAATATAACCTCTTTTTACTTGTTTAACTTCAGGAGCTTTGTGAGAAGCATATACTGGAGGAATTGTCTCCTCCTGTGTCCTCCCTCCCTGGGTGGATAGTAGTAGTAGTAGGTCGTAGGACCCGGTTGCTGGAAGGTAGGAGCAGAAATATTGGTAGTAGTAGATAGGGTTGGCGGTTGCAGTGGCTGAGGTGGTGGTGGTGGTGGTTGGTGGTGGTGGTGGTGGCGGTGGTGGTGGTGGTGATGGCGGAGACTGTTTGAACTAGTGGAACCGCCACCACACATCTATGGTCCCCTGCTTCTTCTTCTTCTTCCAGTCGGAGAAATCTTTCTCTTTCTCTTGGTCTTTCTCTTATGTACACATAAAATACCGATCTTCTTTCTTGTCCTTTTCCCCCTGTATCAAAACAATAGCCATTTCTTCTTGTGGTTTATTTTCATCCTCTTCTTCCTGCTTCTTCTTCTTCTCTTCAGATTTTTTCTTCTTCTTCTCTTCCCTTTTGATGGTGTTTAGTGGTTTGTCCTTCTTCTCAGTATTCATTGGATAAATCGTGGCCTTCTTGCTTCTCCTTCTGCTTCTCTTACATCTACTGTCACTGCCTTGTTCCTCCAGTAAATCCAGCCTCTACTACACCTATCCTCCTCCTCCTCCTGCGTCTCCTACACCAGCTCCTCCTCCTCCAGTTCCTCCACCAGTTCCAGCGGCAAACCGGTAGTGGTAGCACATGAACGCTGTGACGACGCCTTCCCCAGCGTTCCTCTGGTAGACCAGCTGGAGGAGACAACAGAACACAGAGAGAGGAGGAGGACGACCACCAACACTGAGAGACAATTGCACGTTTATGATGTGTTACAGGAAAACGAGTCACGAGTGACGAAAAATGTGTTTTGAGATAGCATCATATTGGGAAAGATGAGATCAAGGTGATTCCAATGATTGGACATCTAAGAAGTGTTTCTATAATATTGTGGTTGTTATATTTATGTTTAGAAACCACCGACACTGAGGAGGTATACAATAGGACATTTTGTATTTGCTTCTCTGCAAGTCTTGAGTACAGCCTATCGGGATTGAAGAAGGGAGTCCATCTCTTTGCACGGAAATACTTGATAAGGCAATTTGCATTAATTCACTTTTGTTATCAGCTAGTTTGAGTTACAAGAGAACATTGTCACATTGATGTCAAATGTAAGGTTCCATACTATAGGGGAGGTAAATTTGTCTCTGTGTGAGGTGGGGAAAGAGACAATAAATTGTCACCAATAAAATGATGATTGGGAATAATTGGATATTTTCTATGTAAGAAATTGGACCTTATCCAACAATGTATTCCTATCATCCAACAGTAGGATGCATTAGTTAATCATTGCCCTTGTCTGTGGGGTATTATTTCTCTTTTCTTTTCATTAATAAACTGTTTTGGTTCTGCTCATAGAGCATTCTTCCACTGGTGTCTGGGAAGAAGCGGGTGACTACTATTGACAATGGTAAAGACAGGGCTCCACAGAACACATTGTGGTCAATATGCCGTGTGGTAGTTATTGTATATTAATTATTATATATGTATATAAATAACCTATGTTGCACAACCTATCAAGACTCTCCTCCGACCAGCTCCATTTGTTATTATATTCGGGTAGAGAATGCACTGCAGAATGAAACCACAATGATCACAGAGGGTGAAACACCATCAGCTTGTGCCAAGTGCATGTTTTCCGTTGGGTTACAATGTTGCTGAGGCGCTGTGACATCCCGCACCCCCCCCCCCCCCTTCCCCCTTCCCCCCCCCCCACACACACACCACCACCCCGACTCATCATTGCCTCTTGTGTGCACTCAGTCCAGACTCTCTAGTCTAGGGTCAGAGATGAGAGAGTCCCTCGGAACTGAGGGAAAGCCTCTTGCTCCAAACCGCCTGGTGTGGCCGAGTAATCTGAAGCACTGGGTCGGCCCAGTGTCATGAACATGTTGTGGGTTCCAACCTGAGCGTGGCTACAGAAGACCACAATTGCTCCAAGGGGAATAGCGAATGTATACGTTAAAGGGGACATTTCAATGAGTTCAAGTTAATGCACTAAACAGTCCACTTGTCAACATATGCCATTTAGTTCACTTTAAGCCCTGTGAATTCCACACTGGTCAGGGGTCTGATTTAGAGGGTCAGCACAATAGCAAGTGGTCCACCAGACCACTGTATACTTATTGCGGCCATTATGCGGTTTCATAGTTATTGTCATTTATTAATCATTATATAATACCTGTTGCACAACCTATCAAGTCTGTCCTCTGAGCAGCTCCATTTGTTATTACCGTATTTCCCTGTTCATAAGCCGGGCCCCGTTTATAAGCCTGCCCCGTTTATAAGCCGGGGGTAAACGCATTCTTATGGTAAAATAAGCACTATAATCCTTACCCCGAATATAAACGCAATCCGAATACAAGCCTGGTCTATCACCATTTGAAATTAATATAAGCCCGGGCTTATAAACGGGGAAATACGGTATATATTCACATTCAGAATGCACTGCAGAATGCAATCGCAATGACTGCGCAGGTATAGACGCATCAGTGGAGTCAAGCCTCAAGAAATTGGCGAGGCCTGACAGACCGCTGTGGCTAAAAAGCTGTATTCTGCAAATCGGTTTTTAAAGAACTAAAGGGACAGATGCCTGCATAGATCTATCTGCGCAAATATCTTGTGTTCACTTTCGTCATTTTAGAAGCTTTCTTCAAAAAGTAACTATAACCCATCAATAAGCAAGGGTAAAACGGATTGGTGAAATCGACCCCTTAGTTAAACTGACTCGGGAATCTACTGGTCTGTCTAAAAGGTGGAGAGGTATAGATCTACCAGTGGTTTTAGTGAACCTGAAGTGGGTCATACATGATCAAAGCTTGTTTTTAAACATTGCTTTACCAAGACCACCTCAGCTCTTGCTGCTGGTTTTATCCTACTATGCCTGTTCGGTGAATGTCTAGTCCCATCTGGGGCCTGTTGCCTAAGAACTCCTTAGTGAGAATATTCCTTGTTCAGCTATGTTTCCCTTGCTTAGGTTGAAAATTAGCATTGCCTGAATAGGAGATTCCTAAGACGACCTTAACAGCTGCTTAGCAAGGACAAGCTAAAGTATTAAGTAAGGATCTGTGCTACAACAGGTCCCACGATTCGAACCTAAGTTAACATCGGGGTCCTAAGCCAGGGCTTATGATTACTCTACCATAGTTTCATGCTTTCGAGGTAATTAGGTAGTTTCGAATGATGGTGAATATCATAATTGACCCCTTACGATGCTATTGCTAAAGTTAGAAATATATCATCAGCAAAGTTTGCATCCAGTCTAAAACTTTAAGAAGAAGTAGATCTCATCTCAAGAGAGGGGATTTGCACAACCGCCAGTTTCAATCTTGATTCACGTGGAATTATGGGACTAATGGTGCAGTATAAAATCTATGGGAAACATGCCATGTTCAGCATGGATTATTTATCAATGATCTAATGTCAATATCCATATGTTACATATGTTTCCATAACTCAAGCCCCCATCGTTCCTATCATGCAATTGGTTTCAATAGATCATTTATAAGAGCTATGATGTTGGTGAAATCATTCTTGTAATTTTCGATAAAAATGTTACCAAATATTTGTATGGCAGATTTCATCAGAATCCATCCCAGGATGCACTGTACAAGTCACGCGCAGTGGCACATGCAACTCCCCTATTGGTGCATATATATGCTTTTGTATCCAGAGTTTTGTTTTTCCGGGGAACATATTTGTAGGTTGTTCATATACTTATCAATGGAAGTGTTTAAGTGATACGTGGATGGCTTATGATTCTTAATGTCCTGAAGGCAATTTTTCTAGTAATGCAAACTTATCACGTTGCTTTTGATTGACTTGCGAGGAAGATAAACACATGGATGTAAAGGATTTTCTTAACGGAGCCTTTGATAAAGAACTACTCTACACAAGACAGGTTTGCAGGTAGCTACTGTTCATGAAAATGAAATCAATCATTTAAAGCACCTGACTCAACGAATGAGACATATGACATCTATGTGAAACTTCTGAGAAATAAAATTGTTTAAAACAAACATGTGATAGGGCTGACCCTGACAACCCAATTGAGATGAGTTGAAACCCATTGGTTATGTATATTCTTGTATTTTAGATATACTGAGATACATTTAGATGATGCATACGTATATATATATATGGGTGAAGACGCCAGAAAACGTACAATTCACTTTCACCAATCCTCTAAAATTCAGACGAAAATAAAGTCCAAAACACAGTTTAACCTAAGCAAACAGATTGCTAGAATCAATGCGATGCCGAATATAATCGAATTTACCTGGTATTGCAGCCTAATTTAACAAAATTTACTAAATGTGTACAGCTGCCAATTGTACATTTTCTGAAAATCTGACCCACATAGGCATACACATATCACATAACATGGAAAGAAACGTTGAACACCATGCAATTATTGAATCTGGTTACTAACATTGTTGGTCTCAAATGTGACCTACAGGTAATACACATTGCTGTGGCTTCATCTTCATACTTAGACCTATAGTTTATCTCCATACTTAGACCTATAGTTCATCTCCATATTTAGACCATAGAGACAACCTGCGGTACACACATGTATCCTCATTGTACCTTTTGTAGTCGATATTAAAGGTAAGAGAAGGACATGCTGTGATTGGGTGGGCTAAGGCAGTTGCCATGGAAACACATTTTCGATTGACAACAAACCCATCTGGAGTAGAAGAAGAACCCTAGATTTATCTAAGTGCATTTCTCCAGGCACTTAAACCCCAAAACAAACAATATGGATCATAGGAGTGCTTAGCATCATGTACCTTGACCCAATATATATATGTACAGGCAAAATGTTTTGGTCACATTGTCTTTAGGCATTGTCTTTTTTCATTTGGCATATTGAGATCATCACATTGAAACATTAGAAATTACCAATAAATGAAAACCTATCAGACTGGTCTGTACTGAAATGAATAACAATATAGAGCTAAACATTCGGTTTCCATTGCCGTGGGACCATTTCTGCTCTGAAAATTGAATTTGATAAAGGAACATTACACTTAGTGCTAACGAGAGACCGCATATAGCTATGAAAGGAAGATGCGATAGAAGCTATTCATGGGTTGGAAGATCTGAAAATAAGAAAATGAAAACAGAGCAAAGGGAGGTGTGAAGGAGGTACAGCAGCGAATTGTATAGTTTGCATGGCCATGACCGTGGTTAGACTAGGGAACAAGGAGTGGTTAAGGTTGCAGAAGAAGAGATACAGAGGAAGAAGGGGAAATGTGACAACGCAGAGATAACATATTTGTAATGGGTTACTGAAAGATTAGTCTTAAGTTGAAGAAAATTGATTTTGGGATATCATCACATTTGAAAAGATGGGATCAAGTGGACTCCAATGATAGTTAACACATAGCACATCTTAAAAGTATTCCTATATTTTATGTTTGATTTTTGTTTTTGAAAAAGAAGTTTGAAATATCTCTGAGTGGACATTTGTTGGATGTATTCATACGAGTTAAAGCGCTAGATACCTCCAAAGTGATAACATTCCTACAACGATGTATGCGACCTGTACCACACGTCACATATATAAACATGTAGACACATAGTATCTCATTCTTCCCAGAGGAAGAGGGACAGAGAGAGGGACAGAGAGGGACAGAGAGGGACAGAGAGGGACAGATAGGGAGAAAGAGGGAGAAAGAGGGAGTGAGAGGGAGAGGGGGGAGAGAGAGAAAGAAGAGAGGGGAGAGAAAGGCAGAGAGAGAGGAGAGAGGGAGAGAGAGAGAAGGGAGAGAGACAGGAGAGAGGGAGAGAGAGAGAGGAAAGATGGAGGGAGAGAGAGAGAAGAATAATGAAGAGGAAAGAGTGTGAGGGAGGGAGGGTGGAGAGAGAGAGGAAAGAGGGAGGGGAAGAGAATGACAGGAGAGAGGGAGAGAGAGAGGAACAACGGAGGGGGAGAGAGCGCAGATAGAGAACGGGACATACACACAGACAAAGTTAGGAGGACAAAGGTAAGATTGAGTAAAGGGCCTAGTCCACCCAGCCGATTGTCATACGATTTTGCACCGTAGAGGAACCTTTGCTGCACAAAATCCTGTGAAAATCGCCTGAGAATCTGTTCAGTAGACTAGGCCCTTATTCCAGAGAGAGAGAGAGAGAGAGATATGGAGAGGGACGGGGAGCGGAATAAGGACCAGATTAGGACGGAGAAAGAAAGGGACAGATACAGAAAGAGAGATAGAGAGGGGGCTTAGACGAGATTGGGAGAGTAACACAGAGAGATTACCATACAAAGAGAGAGAACGTTAGGAGGTTGACAGTGCGAGAGGGACAGAGGTGTCATATAGAGAGAGATAGAGCCAGAGAGATGGATAAAAAGGTAGGTAGAAACATACACAGACCTGTACAAAGAGACAGGGCGAGAGACAGAGATAGAGAGACAGTTATAGCTAATACTTTGGACAGAGGCACACAAGAAGCGTATATAGCCGTGGCAGTGGTAGATGGAATACTGTCTGTCGTGATGAAATATGATGAAATAGCGACATCACTAGTGACATCTTGTGAGAGGACTATGAAATACTTCACTCTGCCAGCTGGCACCACTTCTGCAGGCGGTGCCAGAGTGGTTCCAGTGGTGGTGTAGTATAGGGAAAGATATATAGGGATTTTAGATGAAATTGAGAGAGAGACGAATTGAAAAGGAGGAAGAGCAAGAAAGAAAGCAGACAGGTGTGTGAGGAGAGACAGATGGAATGGAAGAGGGAGGGTGAGGGAGAGCGAGGGTGAGATGAAGAGAGAGGGAGAGAGTGATCGAGAAGGAGAGCTAGGGTGAGAGATGAGCGAGGGAGAGTTAGGGAGAGTTAGAGGGAGAAACAGGGAGTGGAAGGGAGATAGTGAGAGAGGGATAGAGGGAGAGAGGGAGAAAAGCTTAGAGGGAGCGAGAGGGGGAGAGAGAGAGGGGGAGAGAGAGGGAGAGCAAGGTAGAGAGGGAGGGAGAGAGAGGGAGGGAGAGAGAGGGGGGGAGAGAGAGAGGGGGCGGGGGAGCAACGTGGGAGAGGAGAGTGGTGAGACAGGAAAGAGAACAAATGAAGAGAACATCGAATAGCAATAATAGTGAAAGGGAGAGAGGGAAGCGAGGGATTGGCTGACAGATAGGGACAGAGCAGAAAGGGAGAGAACAGAAAGGGAGATAGCAGAGAGAGTGAGAGCGGATAGAGTAGAGAGAGAGAGAGAGAAAAATTAGAGCGGGATAGAGAGGAATATAGTCGAGGGAAGTTGAAGTCAAAGAGGTTGAAGAAGACAAAATCAAACAATCAAATGAAAACTAACGTAAAAGTGGTCGATTTGAGAAATACCAATAGGATAAAGAACCATGCAAAGGATGGCTAGCAGCACGAATGATTCCGCTCAGGTCACTCAGACAACCATAAAAGAATGTAGAAATATCTTGTAAACAATTCATCAAAAGTGTCGATAAAACATTGTTTTCATATTAAATGTTGTTCTTAAGTCAGTAAGAAATAAATACTTACGAACATTATATATTCAATGACAAAACATCATACAAGCACAATTCATCAAATCCCTTTTAATCAACTTTCAATGAATTAAATAATGTTACTGGACCATACGGCAACAAAAGACAATCAACATGTTACGGGCATGCAATGATCAGACCACCTTAGCCTCCGACCTTGACCAAAATAAAGTATTAATTACATTTAACTAGAAAATATTAAATTAGCAACATGCCTCTTTGGTGAACAATACCATTTTCTCCGCCTCCTATCAACATTCAAACAAATATGAAGGGTCATACCATCTAGGGGTCTTTTGGAAATGTCACACTTCCGGTTCCTCCGTCGGATTCTGGGTTCCCCACCAGTGTTGGATATAATATGTTACCTGATATGTCACTGGACTATTCTCATGAATTAATCTATTTTCTGTAACTATTTATTAATCATTTATTTATTTGAAACACGAAAGCTGGAGGTTTCTAAAACTGCGGTTTGGATTGTTGTTGCTTGTCGTTTATGTGTATTGTTACCAACGTTTTGGTATTTTCATTCTTTTATCAGGGGGATTTCATTTTATCATTTAGTTTCATATTTTTACTTTCATGAGTTACGTTACAAGCTGGAATTGTTTGGCATTCACTCCCATATGTTACCTGTTATTTCAGTTATGGAAGCAAAATCGTACGTGTGAGAATAAAAATGGGACATAAAGTTTACCGGAATTCGCAGCTTTCATTCAAGGTCAAGTATTCACAAAATTATAAGAAGTTTCACAATTTCTCACAGATAAATATGCCAATTTGTCCGAAAGAATATGATTAATTTCATCAATTCTATTTATCTGATTTCATCTAATTTCCCCGTGTTAAATCTCAATTATTCAGTCATTTTGATATGATGAACAACACCAGTTGTTTATTAAGTAACTCATACAACATTATTTCGCACAAACAATCACTGTTTTCCACATATACCATAGTCCACTGACAAACAGATATCCAAAATACCTCCAACATTGATTTTCCCTAGGGGTGGGTGGGTGGGTATAATATATTCTCTTTACTACTGCCAATCAAAGTAACGGATTATTAGTTGCCTAAATAGAACAACAGTTATTATTAACAATAAAAAAACTCCATTGGTTAGGCAAAGGAATAAATATATTATTATTATTAATGATTTCTGCATGGATTAATTGATTACAATATAGCATCCAGGCGGCCCGCTATCTAGGTGGAGGAATGTGGGTTACCATAGTAACGCATTTTTATCCAAAGCCTCGGGAAAATCTGGATCATTTTGGATGAAGTGGAAAAAAATAAATATAAAAGAAATGACAGGTGGATTAGTCTATATAACTGTGAAGGCGTGGACACGTTTAGAATGTTCAAGGTCAACAAGCTGACCTTGGATTACTTTGGTCAATATTGATGGTCGAAATGACAAATTAAACAATTCTTCTTCTGAATTGGCCTGGAAGATTTGGATTTATAATTATTTTAGGTGTTTATTATTTTATTTTTCACCTTCTTTGTTAATTTTTTCCCTCAAGTTACAAACAGTAGAACAAATTGTTTATTTTCTTCTTCGGTTGTTGCATACTATTATCAAAATCTAAGAAACATAATTAATTCACATTCGATTGTATATCTGGATTATTTTCGTAACTCTGACCAATATAAAACTACTATTCAACCTTCTTGAGCATGATTTCGTTCAATTTGAACATGTTTGCAAGATTTTAAAAAATAAATTAAATCAACTGATATAACATATCTACTGAAAAAGTTATAAGATTTATAAAAGGATTTTTTTTGTATTCATTAGACGCCAATATAAATGAACATATCATAGAACATACCCACTGAGATTTCGTCACAAAATGGCTCAACCTATTAAGGCCCCAATTGCTACCCATGTCCAAGCCTAAAGAGTTAATCAAGAACAAAAGAGCAATAATTATAATAACAAATGGTCACCATCAGACGGAAAAACCACCAAATCCATGCAAGGAGGATCATGTTCGGGAGGTTTACAGTTTGCAGTACTTACGCCGTCGCCTCTCGTACTCTTTTTGCCAGTCTTTGGGGTTGTAAGCCTCTTGGCTCACCAAACCTAGAGTGCAATTAAAATCATCATCAGTCAGATCTTAATAGGTTCTGGGTAAAGAATGGAAGAACAAATGAGGTAAAGAAGATCAATATGTGATGTGATACAGGAACATGAGTGACAAGTCGCAAAACTGATATTGTTCAAAGGGATTTATTCACAGAAACTCTTGCTCAGAATGTTTTCAATTTGTTGGTGTTTAGCACTTGAAGTACGATCCTTACATGTACCACATTCGAAGATGGTATATTGAATATATATCTATGTGTCTTGGGGTCATCCTAATGAGTATATTTAACTGTATCTAACATAGTGATTGAGCATAACAAATATGCCAAATGTTTTTGTATAGAGGTATTTAATGGATGTCCTAGTGTTTACTAACATTGGAATCTACTTGATCTCATCTTTTTAAATATGATGATATCTCAAAATTCACTTTTTACGACTTGTGACTCATTTTCCTGGAACCCATCACATATAGCCTAGGAGGCACATGTGAAAAACGCTTAGAATAAGCGATGTGGTCACCTGTGCATTTCTGGGAAATGAGAAATAAAAGAAATATGTGTTGACAGTTCACAATATGTGACTGATAAATATGGGAAAAGTCACCTGAAAAGGGTGCGAAATACCTTCATGAATCATATCAAATTACAGCGTTAAACATTTTCTTGTCAATATCGCATGTTTTAAACATTAACTTCCTTCCTTATTGTCTTTTTTTCCGAATTCCCTCCTCCCACAAGAATTCCTGGAATGTTTTGAAGCCATAGGACATTGAGTTATCCATGGCAGCCTCTATTTCTGAGTAAAAACATTTAACCCCGAGAAACGCGTCATTCGGTTAACATATTTTGTATTGCTTTCATATTTAGATAATTGATACGCCCTAAATTATAATAGAAGATGTTCAGAACATGAACCTGTGAATACTTTTCAAGAGAGTTTAGAGTATTCGAATGGAATGGAAATTAAATGCAATGGAGAAACATAAATATAAAACCTCATATTTGTCCAAAGTCGAAATATTTAAAAACGTATAGAAAATGCAACCAACGCTTTCGTTGAAAAACATTAACTTGGATCAAATTTAATTAGAAGACTAAAACAAAGCAACTTCTAAGCAACTTGAGCCTTACGCTATCCAACGCCATTGTATCGTTGGTGCCCCCATTCCTGTGATTATGTTAATTCTCATTTAAATGTACACCAACACGAGTGAGGTTCGCTATCAAGTCGTTGACTTGGTAATGTAATGTTACCGTTGCTGTCATTCTGTAAACACAATCTTTCCGGCGGTTCTTGAAACCCTCACTATTTCAGGGAGTTTAGACCCGGCGATATTAGCGTATTTCAAATAATAAAAGTATCAACAACAACAGCACCAACAACTTAGCAGTTGATATTTTGTACAAGTGCATTGTCTAGGATATACAAATGGTAGCATGACAATAATGATCAAACTTGGAAGGGAGTATGACAGAACTATACTTAAATACTTAATACTATGACAATGTATGCATAACTTTCTAACCTGCAAGAGAAAACTAAGGATAAATATAACAAATATTCAATCATACAACATTGAAATAATAAATGTACTGAAAGTCTAGACAGTACATCAGACAGTTGTACTCCACATCAAGCATGTAAACTACCGTATACTTACACAACACATCCGTTGCTTTAATAACATCTAAACTACCGTATACTTACACAACACATCCGTTGCTTTAATAAATAGGCAAAAAACTTCACTTAGTTAAGTTTGCTTCGACATATCAATTATCATATATAATCACAATTAGTACAATTCACATGGCAATTATTTAATCATAGAACAGTAATGGGCAGCAAAAGACACACTATTCATAATCAAAAAAGTGTATAATTCACGAGACAATTATTATTGTTATAGAGCAGCAGTATAATGGGCAGCAAAAACCATTATAATTGTTGTTTGTTTCAAAGAAAAAGTTTCCTTAATTTTTTTTTATGAATTTGTCCAAGATCCCTTGCTGTAGAGTTTGATGCAGTGCACTTGCCTATCCGTCCATGTATAAATCTGTCTCTGTCTCTGTCGGTTGTCGGTCTATATATTGTGTACGCAATCAAATCCTTACTGTTAATACAGTCTAGGTCCAACGTTAAGAGAATCAATTCAAGTGGAGGGAAAACCTCTCGTCTCAAATATCATGATTAGTATTTTCTTAGATTTCGAAGGTTTTGATATTGGTAAAACTATAAAACCGTATATATATGGAATGAACGAGATTCATGAATGGAGTCGAATGGCACTGGATTCACGAGTTTATATGAATTAAGAAGATATCAACGATAATGCAATATTCTGGCAAAATAGCACACTTGAAAACAAAACTGACCCGTATAGTGGTTATATTTTGTGTGCACAATGTACACAATTGTGGTAATAGCTGAGACAGCAGCTTTAAAAGGTAAACTCCTCTCAAACTGAGAAATATATATAACAAGCTAAAGGCAGATATCCACTGACATGAGAAATCGCACGAAAAAAGGTCCAAGGAGAAGAAGCATCTTCTGCCTTCTGCATCAGAGATGAAATGGTATTTAGAAAAGAAATCTAAATTTAGTACGAGATTAACTGCTCAGTCTCTCCTCTCTCACCTCTCAGTCTATTTGTTATCATTTATATAGGTGTGCATTGAATTACCATAAACCATTATTCCTATTTTCATTGACTCTTATCCTAAAAACATTGTTAAAGTAATATCAACTCACCGATGTATTTATCAATTAGAGTTCTGACGTTATATTCAAACATATTTTGAAAATTACGTTAAAAACGAAGTGGGTATGGTAGCATGAAAAACGCTCGAAAGAGCGATGCGTTCATCTGTATTCTGCAGATAAGGAAATCAAAATAGTTCAAAATAAATTGAAACTAAAGCCTTGGTTCCACTGCCCCGCTACATCTCCCGCTACTACTCCCGTTTTTTTGATCCCGCTACTTTTAGAAGCGGGAGCAAGTAGCGGGAAGTAGCCATTTGAATTCAAACATGTTTGATTTGAAACGGCTATTTCCTTTACTTCTCGTTACTTTTAAAGTATCGGAACCAAAGAAACAGAAGTAGTAGCGGGAGAAGTAGCGTGGCAGTGGAACCCAGGCTTAAAGCTCATTTTCGTTGACAATATTTGTATGTAAATAACAAATAAACCATCATGAGCCAAAGTAAAAATGCAAAAATCTCTTCTCCTCCGGGGAGTTTTGATGCGAGGCTTTATACCTAGATAAGTAAGTGGTCAGGAGTTATATCCAGACTTTTGACATTATAAGGTACCCCGATATGGCCAATCATATCATAACCCCATCCATCAAGAGCAGAAGGGGGTAGGGCAGCACAGAGAGTGAACACATGGCAACCATCAACTGCCATGCGCTCATGGAAAGGCGTGTTTAAGAGGAACCATATGGTGCGAATTTCAGTTTAAATTGAACAAAGTTGTTTCAGTTTCAAGATATGTTATGACTAGGTCACAGTTGGTGGGATACAGTTTGTAGTTAACACCATCAGTTATCTTCAACCTGTAGGATAGGGTATGGATGGTGGGTGAGTTGGCTTAGTAGGTGATGAGTTGGGGTTTGTACTGGAAGGGTGCTAGGTTCAGGTCTATTCTGAGGATGTGTGGTGAGTTACTGCATAAAGTTCACACAATTTAATCTTTTTTTTTAAGTATTTTTATTGGATAGATTTTTAACAGGATAATCAGAGATTCCGCATAATAGGATATTTATATAATATATATTTACTATGAACTAGGTTGACATTATTATTATACAACTTTTATTCAGTAACTTATACATATACATAGTATAAATCAAAGAATAGGGCTAGTACTCCCTCTCCGCTGGAGATCTACCAGGTAGCCCTTAACAAAAGATGTGCATACATAAGATGTGGATATAGTAAATAACAAAGTGCGTAGAAGAATTAATCAAAATTATAGTCCATGTCCTTTTGATATTAACTAAGAGAGTTTCACAATTGTTTTTTGTTATTACTCATTGTAGTTGTGGTTTAATGATGAGTCTTTTAAAGCTGTCTTGTATGTTGAACTAGGTTCTTCGACGATGCTTTTGGTCCAAGTCTCTTGTTTTTATTAAAAATAGTCCATTACTATTTATAGTGATATTTCAAAATATTCTCAGATGGAAATCCCGAGGAGGACCATCCAAGAGATTATTCATAGACAATTAATTAGTTCCTAGTTCATTTTGATTAATATCTTAAATCATGATGTTCTTTCTCAACCCTTAATTTTACCCTATACTGGGTTAACAAGTTGAACAGTATTTTGACATGGTGAAATCTAGTAGTCACGCCTATACTAGCATGAGTCTGATAATCAATAAAAAACGATCGACGCTTTACCAACGTCTTCAGCTTGTACGTTGAGGAAGAACATTTTTGCCTATACTGGCAAGAGAGAGAAAATAAAGCAATTTTTTGATGAACACAGTTGTACATAAAGTTAGGTTGTAACAGTAGTAACAGCCCAAAACCTCCCACTTTATATTATACCGTTGTATCGGCCTTGTTCGTAGAACTTACATGCCTACCTTAACCCTCTTCCTATTCCCCACATGCGATCCCCCCCCCACGATTGTCTACTGGTACTCACGACAAAATCCAAATATATCAATATACAATATAAACCTCAGTCACAATGTAATACTCCCCTGCAAAACAGGGACTCGGTCATAACCTTTCTACCGATTAATGTTGATACTGTAATTGTTATTACCAATGGTTATCATCAGCCTTTCAATACAACCTACTAAGACTATTCACCTTGAGTATTATTCTCACTTTTTAGGTACTTATCGCATTCCTGGGGGTGGATATTTTTTAACCATGTCCGGAAAGCTTCCCTAGTTTTTATCTGTCTGACTGTTTGAGATAAATTGTTCCAAAGAATGGGCATTTTGTAAATGTATGACTTTTTATATTTTTCATTATTCGGCTTGGGCACTTTCAATTTTTTGCCGGCACTTAGACCTCTCAGGTTTATTTTCCTGTCGTCTATGTTTTCCGGCAGTAATGATCGTCTAAAAGCGAACTCCAGTATATGGCCCTCTCTCCTGGTAGAGAGCGAGGGCATATGGGTAGTTTTATGTATATCCCTTGTACTCGATAGCTTTGGTAACTTCAATGCCATTTTCAGAGCCGAGTTCTGTAAAGTTTGAAGTCTATCTAGATATTTTTGTGGGGTAGTTTGAAAGAACACATCCCCATAGTCAATATGGGGCAATATCATAGTTTTGAATATTAATATCAAGGTTTTTGTATCGCAAATTCCATACAGTTTTGACAGGGATTTAAGTTTCGCCCTGATGGCATGAATTTTCTTTTCCATGAAAGTTTTGAAATTCAGCTGGCGGTCTATCTCCACTCCCAGGAATTTGTAACATTCAACTTCTTCTAAATCGTATTGCCCTATTTTATATTTACTAATACCTAATTTCCCCAGTGAACATGAACGAGCAGTAAAGCGAACAGAACAAGCTCGAAAACTAAGGAGATGAATCTTATTCACTCCCTCTATTGTGACATATAATAATGTAATTTGTTATATGACTGAACATCCTAGTCACACAGATCGTGTCTCTTTCATTAGACTCTATCCTGTGTTATAGCCTTCTGTACTGAATGGATAAAAATTGGAAGTGTCCACTAGTCGTTAGATATCATATTTACCCAACAAAATTAGCTTAAAAGTAACCCGCTTTAGAAACATATATCCTATTCTGACCCGTATGTCTAACCTGCTAATACAACGTTAAAACTCTGTTATTGGACAAATAACAAATCTTCTACTCTATTTCATTCTATTTTATTCTAACCGAAAAAAAGTTTTTATATGCATTTCAATTTCTAAAAATCGTGAACTTCTACCCCTCAGCCCCCATGCCCTCTACCCCTCAAACCCTCCGCACCTCAACTTCTACCCCTCAGCCCCCATGCCCTCTACCCCTCAAACCCTCCGCACCTCAACCCTTTATTCACCTCTACAACCTCAGCCCCCTCAGTCCCCCTCAGTCCCCCTCAGCCCCCTCAGTCCCCCTCAGTCCCCCTCAGCCCCACATAATCCCCCTCAGCCCAGCCCGTCACCCTCCACCCACCCCCACCCCTCGACTTCCTCATTTTAAGAAAGATTTCTCAATCGTGCCCTGCAAATCCAGTCCCTGACTGGGGCTATGATTGAACCTGACTGCACGAAATCAGGTTGAAGTATGAGGCGGGTTGTCATGTCCATCGCTTCTGTTTGACCTGCGTAGTCAATTCTAACTTCAACATGTATACATTCATACGCCGTAGCCTGTATCTATATCATAATAACCTCAAGTCGCCTTTCCGCCAGTCTTTTCTTGATTAACAAGTTATTTCGATACTACAAATTTACAGAAACCCAATGATAGAAATGTTATAATCCAATGCAAACGCATTTGTTTTTGTTATATTCATAGTAAGAACTGTTGTTGCATGTTTAATGCTGTAAAGTAAAAATTGAAACATTGTGATACTCATGTAGTAAAACGCAAATATAACCATGTATATAACTATAACAAATAGGTTGCACTAATGTAACATTGATTCTGATAATATCATCGTTATCATTTACATACTGGATCACTAAATTGGATTGTTTTTATTTACCTTTTTTGATGCCAGTGGATTCAACTGTTAATGGGGGTCTTCACTAGCTAGGGTACGCTCTGCAGTAAGCTCTGTGGTAAGCCTTGCGATGGTGTTGTGATGGTAAGGAATGGCGAGGACATGTCTACATGGCCAGTGAACTATGTAGGCAAGGACCTCGTCCTTACCACTGAGCTTACCGCAGCCAGTGGAGACCAACCTTTACTCTTCTCATTATGTTATGCTTCTCGTATATATGCGCTTGTGTCGATAATATTTCTGCCGAATATCAATTTTTATTTATTAAGCTGTTTTCATCATTTTTACATCAGCAAAATTCTATAATGATACAGTAAGTTATCGTCAGGCTGGAAGACCTGCCCCTCACAAGCCCCTGTTCAATTCCTGTGCCTGTATTTACTATAGAAATGAAAATAATTATTATATTTACATCCATAACAAATAATGTGGTTTACAAATACTATATTTATTCATCACCAACGTTATTATAATTACTATTTCCTATTCTCGATTCGCTAATATTGAATTGTATTCTGAACCTGATTTTTGTCTTCAATTTGGGCTATTTGCGACGATGGATGAAGGTGAATAGGGGATTTGCATAACCACCATTGTTAATCTTTATTTGCATGTAATTATGGGACTAATGGTGCAATATAAAATCTAAAGAAACCATCCTATGTTCAGCATGGACTATTTATTAATGGACTAATTTCAATATCAATGTATTATGCATGTTTCCATAACACAGATCCCTCATCTTTCCCATCATGCATACAAGCTATGATATTGGCGAACAAATTCTTGAAATTTTCTTGAAATGTTGCCAACAATTTGTATGTCAGATTTTAACGGAAATCATCCAATGATGCACTGGAATTGACATGCGCAGTGGCACATGCAAAGCCCCTATTAGGGGAGAGGTTGGTGGGGGGGGTGCACTGGGAAGCGGGTTATCTCGGGTGTTGTGGAGGGCTATCAGGCCATCCCAGGGTAGGGTGATTTGTACATGACATGTATGTAGCACCCAGTACATCTGTATCAATATAACCCATGGTAGTTGTTGTTTATTATAGCATACAGCAATGTATTATCTAGTTAATTAATAGTATACATGTATACGTATACATGTATAGATATACATGACAAGTACACCCACATCAATATCACCCATGGTAGTTATTTCCTATAGCATACAGCAATGTATTATCTAGTTAATTCCTGATTAATGATATATAAGTATCTATAGGTATACATGACAAGTCCATCTGAATTAATATAAATATGGTGGTAGCTGTTTACTAGCAGTAGAATTAAACAATGTATTATTTACTAGATTATAGCTAAATGTATGTAAGTACTAGTACCTATCTCTAGGATTTTGACTCTTATCTTGGTAAAAGCTCCACTTCCCTCTATTTTCGCCCTCTACAGGTCAATCATTGATGGTAAAACCTACTCATGTACATAAGTAAAATAAAATCATAATTATTCAATTAGTCGTACTGAGTTATGAACTTAGCACAGAGTTATGCACCTAGCATAGAAACGTATTGCAATATAAACCTGTATTTGTCGTTTTGAATCGTAATAAAGTATCGACAAGGTAAACAAACCAATTTGTTTTCACTCCTTTCATCTCACCTCTCAAGGGGTATGCGTATGATAGAGGACTCTGAGTTTAGTTCATTTTCCCCGATCTTATAATATACAATTTCTGAACCCTGAATCCCACCATTTCATTCAATCATTCCAATGCATCAAGGGGGTGTTTTCTCGGCGAGGTTTTCAAGCCCTCTTGTTTGTCTTACAGACTTTTAGTGGTGGACAATGCTGCTTTCGTCAATGACTGACAGTGGTTGCATTATATACTATTCGTACAGTCTGTAACATATACATCCTTCCTTGTTACAACTTCATGTGTTTCTCTGTGATTTGAACAGTTGTTAGTCTATAAAGTGTTCATCTGACCAAGGGGTTGTAATGTGCATGCACATACAATGGTCACCCCCCCCCCCCTCCACCCTCACCCTCCATCATATATAACCCTTCGCACTACAATGTTAAACAGGCACAAGGTGTATATTGTATACACAAGGTACTACACAGGTAGACCAATGCACCGTCCCACAGGGGCAGGATTCACTCATTCAAACTCTATAATATACGCAGTAAAGTAGACATCCAGGAGCTCGTTGCACAACAAATCCATACTTACAGTTCCCCTTCCTTAGCAGCTAATAGGGGATTTGCCCCTATTGGAATCGGTTTTCAAATATATTAGTATCTCAAAATTTATCTTGTTGAGACTTATGACTCATTTTCCTGTAACACACCACATTGTAAGTAAGGACATGTTATGCAACAGGCCCAAGTCAAATCTGGTAGAATTGAAAAGTTTCAACTCCTCCAGGTGCAGGTGGCGTGGGACGCCTATCATCACTCTATATTTTTGTCCTGCTCTACTCACTATCATTCCTCCAGATCCTCCTCCAGTAACTCCTCCGGTGGGTGTTTTTATCCTTACTACCACTACCATCAATATGGGCTGACGTAGCAAAAACTGGGAGACCTGTTACTATAGACTTCTATCCTATACATTGCCGCTTTATCACTGATAATTGAGAGTAGTACTTTATTATACGTGCATTCCTCTTGAGAGGTGCAATAAGTGGGGTCCAATAAGAATCTGTTTATGCTATGCATACGATAAAATTGTAGTTGTCTAAAAATAGCTCTAACATTACTTCCGCAGTTTATTGACCTGCGTCGCAGAGATTCAAAGGTACTTCTTTAAGTTATTAATTTCATAGTTCTATCTAGGCTAACTATGAAATTGACAACTTAGTCAACAATCCATAGGCCTAGTCATATGCCTATAGAGTTGGGGGTGTTTGCACTGTCTTTGAGACTCACCAGGAAGGCTACTTTTCCAGTGATATCTAATGATTTTCCGCTGATATTTGATCAAATCTTGTGCACATAAATGATGAATATAGAATGGAACTAGCCATTGTAATTGAACATTTATTGGACTTGATTCATCTGTGTAAGTTCTCTGCCTAACAACATCGTGCTTACGCAGAAAAATGTCGTCTAATAAATTTGTTATTACTGGCTGCTCATTCCATTTTCTCGATGTACTGTACTAGACATCACACAATAATGTTGTCTTTTCTTTATTTCCGAAACTTTTGGAGGATTTAGCCTGGTTGCTGTTGCTAAAGGGCTTCTAAAACGTCCTTATCGTATTTGGAGGACCCGCCCTAATCATTTCCTATGACGACTTCACCTATTAGTCTGTTTTTGCTTGATCAATTCTAATTCTAATTCTAACAGCAGCAGAATGTTGATGTAAGTTATAATGTGAGAAAATTTGTCCATGTCATAATAGCTCAGGATGCAGCTTTAACATATTTTCGAAAATACGCATAATCTTTTTCGGAAATGTCTACATGCGTTGCCACCTAAAAATCTTTACCTAAATTTACATTAAATCTGTTAGCCTCTAATCTGCCCTCAGCCCCTCCAGTTACCCAGCTGATCAGCCCCCTCTGCCTCGAAAGTCCCTCAGCCTTCTTCTGCCTTACTCAGACTCCCTAGGTTTAGAGTCTCTAATCTCTCAGGCTCCCTCAGACCCCCTCAGACTTCCTCAAACTCCCCAATCCCCCTCAGACCCCTCTAGCCTCTCAGTCTCTAACCCCTAACACCCCCTCAGCCCTCTACATTGCCCCCTACTATTACGCTCCAAGAGGTAAATCCTCAGTTACTCTCAGCTTCTTTTCTTCCCCTCAGACCCCCCCCCCTCAGCCTCATCACCCCACCTACCCTCACCACCCTCTCCTTAAATCAACACATAGCTACATGGGGTCACAAGTCGCAAAATTGCTATTTTTCAAGTTGCTTTATTCACAAGATCTCTTTGTTGGAATGTTTTCATTTTTAAAGGGTTTAACGCTCTAGTCATATCAATACACTAGCAAAGTACCCGTCCTCTGGACGGTCACTCTCTCTCCCCACACTTCCCCCTCTCCCTCTTTTCCCTCCCCCTCTTCTCTGTCTTTCATACCTGTTTTTCCCTCCTAACCCCATCTCCGATTTTCCCCCGCCCTTCTGCCTCCCCCACCTCCTCCCCTCTTCCTAATTATTATCATAATTGAACTTTTATTTCTCATTAAGCATACAGTTACATAAAGGAAAAAAAGGGGATAGCATATATGATCTGTCAGCAGTACTCTGAAGTGTGTTGATCTTCTACATATTGTTTTAGTTTCTATGATGAAGTTGCTGTTACATAATGTTTTCCATATTTTACATTTATTTTACATTTGGTAGAGTGGTAGAAACCTTTTTAATTATATATTCAAGTTTGATTAGAAAATAATGCTCCCCCTCCCCCTCCGATCCCCCCCCCCCACACACACACACTCTCCCTCCCCTCTTCCTCATGCTCCCCCTAGGTCCCCTGGACGTAGCTAGGTTGTGGGAAATGACGTAGTATCTCACAGGGCTTTCTCAGGCTATAAATAGAGTGTGGTTATCCCAATTTAAAAAAGGCTTCAAAATCACATTTCTACCCCAAATACCTTCACAAACCACATACGACGACATCCAGAGAGGGAGGAGAGACCTCTAAAGATGAGTAAAGTGGTTTGTAAAACAACAAATTCCGAGAACATTCTGGACAAAGAAAACCTTCTTTCTACCATTTCTTTTCTACCTCCTTTCCTAGAAATCGCTCTAGCCGTATATTATATGGATGTACCACATTTCTGGACATTGCATTAAATATATTCTTGCATTTAGAAGATGATCCTATGGAGTATGTAGTTACTTTACCGGTAATTGTGCACCCATAAATATTTCAAACTTTTGTTCAAACA
This sequence comes from Sthenelais limicola, assembly GCA_942159475.1. Lineage (NCBI taxonomy): Eukaryota > Metazoa > Annelida > Polychaeta > Phyllodocida > Sigalionidae > Sthenelais > Sthenelais limicola. The sequence continues at coordinate 56,691,869 of OW804096.1, forward strand.
TAAATATATTCAACATAAACTATAGAAACACTATTTAGATGTCCTTAATGTTTACTATCATTAAAATCCACTTGATCTAATATGATGATATCTCAAAATCCTTTTTTTTGCGACTTGGGACTCATTTTGCTGTAACACATCACACATGGTCATCTATCCTCTAAGTGCCCTACTCCAGCTAGTGAATGGTCTAAATGACTTGTTAGGGGACACTAGCAATACTAGACGTAAGTCTGCCATAAGTTTTACACTTAGCCTAACCAAGTGCTATGTTTTAGTACTACCACTGTCAACAAGTACCCCCATAACCCTCCCTAATCTTCTGTCAATAGCAACTCTCCGTAGCCATCCCCAGGGTATTCACTTAAATAAGGGCTTCTGGGGTGGTTGATTTTAACCAGGTTCCTATAGGGGTAAAATCAGTGAAAGGTTTAGGTAAACACGTTTAGAAATGTTGGTAACATTAAAAGTAATATGTGATGTGCTACAGGGAAATGATTCAAAAGATGCAAACAAATCGATTTTGAGATATCATCATATATTTGAAATGATGAGTTCCAGCCTGATTATTGACCGTCTTTGTTTTACTTTTGCGGATTTGTTATTATGTATTTTAAGCGGCAGAAAATACCAACAAATTGTAATTGTACTCGTCGTTCTGTAATGTGCCTCTATATAAAACTATATAAGATTAAACTGACGTTAGTCTCCATAGAAGCGAGGTCGAGAGGTAGTATGATAAAGTTGTCTGAAATTTGTAAACTTATTCGAACTTGTACTTTGCTTAAAATCTACATTTGTATTTACAACAGTTTCGTTTCATTGAAATGTATTACATATGTAATATATGTCACGAAATAAAATCTGTTTAAAAAAAAGGAAAAAAAGAAGCGATTCCAATGATGGTAAACATTAGAACAACTAATAAGTACTTTTATATTATCTTATGCATGTCTGGTTCTAGTTCTAGTTCTTCCATATTTCTAGTAAAGTAGTTAAATATACTCCTTAGGACAATCTAATATATGCATAGATGTATTTAATACATAGTCTTGAAACTTGGTACATGGGTTCATGCTTCTAGCATCTCTACACCCCCCTGCCCCCCTCCCCTCCCCGTTCCTGTGGGAGGACATTTGAACAATATCATTATCTGAGACTCTCTTAGGATGACCTTAGAAACAGAGAGATTAGTTAAATATACAGTTTTGGGATTTGTCACATTTATTGATGCGACCGAGAGCACTGTACACCCCACAGATTAAAACCTTCTTAAAAGGATGTTATGATTCGGAAATAAACGGGCAATGGAAAAAGCTTTTACCAAACCGTGAGACTAGTTTTCTCCGAGCGAGTCACCTTGGAGTGGGGAATCCCTATAATCAAGTGTAGGGCATACCTTCATGGACGTGTGGTATTACCAACAGGTTACTTGTGAGTAAAAAAGAGCAGGTTTTCACCGGGCCAACCACATGTAAAGTATCACTAGCCGCCTCTGTTTACAATTACACCTTCTTAATGGCCACACAAGCTGATGTCACGCCAAAAGCCGGATAAAAAGTAAATATTTACTGTCGCTAATAAAGTGGGGAATGTTGTAAGGAGAGAATGAGAGATAGTGTGTGTGTGTGGGGGGGGGGGAGGGGGTAAAGGGGAGGGGCATTAGGACAGAAGGGACGGGAGAAGAAGGAGCGAGGGAGAGAGGCTGAATAGAGGAAGAGAAAGCGAGAAAGAAAAAGCAAGAGGGATAGATAGAGAGAGACATCCAGATAGAGATAAAGAGAGAGAGAGGAAGAGAGAAAGAGAGTAGAAGAGAGAGAAAGAGAGTCAGACAGAAAAGCAGAGAGAGGAGGAGACAAGAAAGAGCTAGAGGGTTACTATAGGAGGGCACAGAGAGGGCCAGATAGAGAAGCCGAGAGAAAGAGAGGTTGAGAGGAGAGAGAGAAAGAGAGGAGAGAGAGAAAGAAAGGGGGAGAGAAAGAGAGGGGGAGAGAGAAAGAGGATAGGGAGAAAGAGGGAGGAAAGAAAAAGAGTGGATAGAAGGAGACGCTGAGAGACCCAGAGTGAGGGACAGAAAGCGAGAAGTAGTAAGAGATAGCGAAAGGGAGAAAGAAAGATAATGAGCGAGGGTGACTAGAAGTGGACACAGAGAGACAGTGGGAGAGACAGAGAGAGAGACAGCGAGAGAAAAAGGAGAGAGCCAGCGAGAGAGAGGAAGAGACGGACAGCGGGAGAGAAAGACATATAGAGAAAGAGAAAGCCAGAGTGAGGAATAGAAAGTGAGAGGTAATCAGAGATAAATAAAGGGAGAAAGAGAGACAGAATGAGCAATGGCGAATAGAGGTAGACACAGAGAAACTGGGATAGAGACAGGGAGAAAAAAAGAGACAGTCAGAAAGAGAGACAGCGAGAGAAAGAAAGAGAAAGAGACAGAGAGAGAAAGGGACAACCAGAGAGAAAAAGAGAGGATAGATAGAATGAATATATGGAGACACTGAGAGAGCCACAAAAATCGAGAGATAGAGAAAGAAAGAAAGCCACAGAACAATGGGAGCCTGAACAATGGCAAATACCTGGTATATTTTGTATTACATTGATTAAAACTAATGTATGGTTCTCTTGAACTGTATTCTGAGGGTAGTTTTCGTCCTTAACTTGGATGATTCGAGAGGATTGGTGAAGACAAATTGTACATTGCAATTATGAATACATGTACAGGATATGAACAGATATGTTGAGCTCAGACGTTGCATTGTATATAATACAATAGCGTTAATAGGGTCAGATCTTCAGAAAATGCACAATCGACAGATCTACACATTTACTCAATTCTGCTAGTTTAGCCTGAGAAATTGTCAATACTAGGTATATATGAGGATATCTGATATTGCCTTGATTCAGACAATCTCTTTAGTTATGTTAAACGGAATTTATAACCTTATTTGATTTGACCCAATAAAGAGAGTGTGTGGAAACTCCACTGAAACTGAAATACCTGGTTGACTAATATACAGTTAGGATGGACGTTACTGTTATCTCCCAATCTGATGTTCATTATGGTCCCCAGTTACCACACGTTATATGTTCCCTGCAGGAATGCGGATGTAAGTTGGTAACTTCGTAAGGCAGTATGGTTCATATGTCCAGCATTATATATAAATAGCTTGAATCTGTGTGGTCTCTGCCCTTGACTGGTGGGAGTAATTCCCCTATTGAGAATTCAATTCTCAATAGGGGAATCACACCAGGAATGTGTTTTCTAGGGACATAGAATGTTTGAAATGTAGATCTACTCAGCTTCTGTATTTATAAACTGCATCACCAAGTTGTTGTTAAAATGGGTAATATTGGGATGTTTTCAGGAAAATGAATCACAAGACGCCAATAATGGATTTTGAGATATCATCATATTTGAAAACTTAAGATGATATCAATTCAATTCCATTGATGGTAAACTTTAGAACTAAGTATTTCTATGTTAAGTTATATATTATTATTTTATATGACAGTTGGTAGTATATTTTAGTGGGATCAAACAACAAAATATAGTATAGTACTTCTCCTAACACCTTCAGGGTCAGGTCATACCCAAAGTGGGGAATTGTTCCCTACGTAGCCTACATATAATAAAGCAAAGGAATTAATGCTGGAAGATTTTAACCTAAAGGTTTAATGAGAAGAGATATTTTTCAAAGCGATTTATTCACAATATCTCTTTATTGGAATGTTCTGACTTTTGAAGGATTTATTACCTTTATTAATATGAATATATGCACCAAATCTCAGGGCATTACATTAAAATGTGTTTTGAAGTCATCCTACGAAATATATTTCGTAATTTTACGGGTAATTGCCCATCCAAAAATATTGCAAACAAATTTTCAGACGAATTTTCACCGTTTCAGATATGATGATATCTCAAAATCCATTATTTTTCGACTTGTGACTCATTTTCCCGAGACGCATCGCCACTTTTAATTTGTTAATGTGTTAAGCATTTCCAGCCCTCGGACTCCATCTGTAAGCTTGTGCACATATTTCACAGCATAAGGGGCTAAGATATGAAGACCACAAACTTTAGCAAAAATGTAATTTCACCGCTGGCCACGTTCTCGTACTAAGCTTCACAGACCCAAGGCTCTAAAATGTGAACTGGGACCAGACATGGTAAAATATGGTTTCAAAACATATCAACTTTCCCTGCTGCACTTCTATTAAGGCTTGGGTGAAGTATGTGAAGTATGTGTTGAGGTAGCAGACAACAGTCTGGCCCGAGAGACTAAAGAGAGGGGTCTGAGTAAATTCTCCCAGAATGAAGAAGCGGGATGTTTTGGAAGAGTTTTGGGGCTGAAGGAGAATGAGGAGGAGGAAGATGAGGAGGCAAGTTGCCAGATGGACTAGACACCTGGATCTTTTTGGCTTGAGGGTACAGTAGAACCTAGGTGGAACGACCTACACTTAGCTCGTTACGCTGTGACCAACTCAATTGTCCCTACTGAATTGTTCAAATACAGAGTGAAGAATGACATACTAAGTCACTTGTTTATAGTTCCCCCATTTTTATTATACCACTGATGATACTGATACTGTGTCGATCACCTGTTCATATTTCAATTACTATGACATTAACTAGACTCTCGAAGCTACAGTTAAGCGCCCCACACACACACACTTACACACCCGACCCAACTATCCTTTTTTCATCCGTTACCAAAGATGTGTACCAATTCAGTTTGTGGTGAAAGACCGGGCTTATTTAAATTCTTTGACAAATACCAACTCAACTACCTGAATAAAGATCTGTTTTATTTTGTTTCTTTTAAAAACCTCATTAATTCGACTGGGTTTCATGACAGAATTGTGGTGTGATGTGAAGTTCCCGACATAGAACATTTTGAGATAATCAAGATGGCTGCCATAGATCAATATTGGTTGAGTGAAATTCGACCCTACATTCATCAAGAGCTCCATAATAAGGAACTTCCACTAGATGTTATCTATAACATATGATCTGAAGTGTAGGTTCAGGGGATCCAGGAAAAGAAAGAAGTTGAGTGTCCGGTTAAGTAGCATGGCAGGGTTTGTTTTCTCTGTTGAGTTAGTTTTCATTGCTCAGGTAGGAATTTCCTACGGTAGGAATACAAATCAATATTCTCTGTTATTCAAATTCATTCCCCAATGGTTTCTTACCTGCTGCTTGTGTTAGGTCTTATTATCCACTATATGTAAGGGAAACAGTGATTTTTCGTAAGGCACACTATACATAAGGGAAACGGTGATTTTATTGTCAGGCATGTTCCTGGAATCTGTGATGTTACCAGCCGTTTTTCTGCTCTGTACAGTTCCGTTGATCTGTTTCGGAGGAATTCAAGCTACTTTTTCTTCCTTAAGTAGGACAACCCGTAGGAATACAAATTAGCAAATGTCTTCTCTAAACGTTCCTTACCAGCTGCTTATAGTCTGCCTGAAAGGTAGTTGACCCATGATTCTTTAGTCCCTTTACAGAGAGGTAAAAGTATATTAATAACCTCCATTTCAGGCTTCCTTGTGCAATGTTTGTGTATATTCTCTTGGCTTTGCCTAGGGATTACACACCAAACAGTGTACCAGCAGCCCCTCAATGTCAGTAAACCTTTAATAAGAGGATCAAAATAATAATAACTTCGATTCTATGTAGTATAGCACAAGGTGCATTTGTCCAGGATCTTTGTATCATAATAACTGAGAATGCAGCTACAATTCAGTAGACAAAAGGGGATTTGCATAGCCACCATTTTGAATCACGATTTGCATGGAATTATGGGACTAATGGTACAGAATAAAATCTATAGAAAACATGCCATGTTCAACATGGACTATTTATCAATGCTCCAATGTCCATTTTACAAAAGCTGTAATATTGGTGAAAGCATTTAGCATTTATGTATTGGTAAAGTCATGACCAGTACATATTTCCCTGTAGGCTGACCTCTCACATATAGCCTCATACATACATATATATACACCTGGTAGAGTTAAGTGAGTGAGTGGGGAGGGTGAGTGAGTGGGTGGAGGTATGGCTAGTGGAGTGCTCGGGTGTGTAGCGAGTGAGTAGGTGAGTAACTCAGTAGTGAGGAGGAGGAGTATATATGCGAGCAGTAACCAGGGAGGAGCAACTCAAGCGGGGTACTACTGTCATGTCATACTCTATAGGTCTCTCTACTGAGACACGGCCACAAGCCTTTTTTATGTTGTCCATGATGTGTGGAATAATTGTTATGTTGTTTTTTTAAACATTTGTATTGGCCCCGAATTGATACAGTTGTTTTCATGCGTTGCCATTTAAAAAAAAACTACTGTCTCTACTGAAACAAGGCCACAAGCCTTTTTTATGTGTTTTTGTCTTCTCCATGATGTGTGGAACACTTGTTATGTTTTGTATTTTAAACATTTGTATTGGCCCCAAATTGATAAAGTTGTTTTCATGCGTTGCCATTTCCAAAAATTAAACTAGAAAATAGAGCAATCTAGATAAAGTAACACATATATGATTAAACTTTTATACTCACTTAAAAATTAAATAGATATTACATTCTTTATCTCAGATTAAACCCAAATCAAGACGTCAGCTTCACCTCAGTCAAATCCGGGTCATATCAATTAGCACATTCTGATTTCTGAATAGTTCTAACATTGAACCGCCAAATCTAAAAGTGAGGATGACAAATAAAAACAAATGGTGATGTGTTTCAGGGAAATGAGTCACCTGTCCCCCGAAAATGGATTTTGAGATATCATATTTGAAAAGAGGAGATCAAGCGGACTTTAGTGATGGTAAGCATAGGTAGATCCAATAACTTCTTCTATATTTTTGTATGCATGGTAAAGAAGTTGAAATTGACACTCAATATAATAAAGTAGGTAAATTTAGGTAAATATACCGTCCGATATGCATAAATATTATTTGATACATAGTCTCCAAATTTGGTACATGTATTTATGCTACTATTAGCCCTGAACACCCCCAAAATGAAAATATTCCCACAAAGATATCTTGTGAATAAATCACTTTAAAAAGTATAATTTTTGCTACTTGTGACTCATTTTCCTGGAACACATCAGAATTATTACCTATAGGGAATATCATTAGTTTATGCGGCTGTGAGAGTGGATTAGACTTTCCGGATATTTATTTTATTTTGTTTTTATATTGTCAGAGCAATTGTATGTTTTTGTTTTGTTTTCATGTGTTTTCTCGTTGTCCATAATGTGTGGTACAATTCTCATGTAGTCTATGTGACGGTGAGGGTGGATTATTTGTTCCTGGTGTGTTCTTATTTTGTTCTTTCATAACGTCAGTCCAGCCATTGTATTGAGACAGGGTCACAAGGACATTTTTATTTCATGTGGGATCTTTTTGTCTACAATGTGTGGTACAATTGTCATGTAGTCTATAGATGGTCTAGGCAGCTGTGTGAGAGTGGATTATTTTGGTTTTTTTAATGTCATATCTGCTATAGGTCACCCTACTGAGACAGGGCTACAAGGTTTTTGTTTTTCTTTTATGTGTTTTTGTTGTCTATGAGGTGTGTGGTCTGTCGTCTATGCAGCTGTGAGACTATTCTTTCCTGGTGTTTTTTTGTTATTTTCTTTTCATACTGTCAGACCAGCCACTGCTTTGAGATAAGGTCCTACTGCCTTTTCGTTGTGTCTTTATGTGTTTTCTTGTACTCAATGTGTGGTACAATTATCATGAAGTCTATGGTCTTCTTCCTGATCTTTTTTAATTTCATTTTTCATAATATTATATGCTACAGGGCCCTTAGCTGTACATACAGCCCATTCAAAGGACCTATTCACGCGTACACAGTAGCAAGGTAAAGGGTTGATGCTTCGGCTACAAGGCCCTGTAGTGCGATATCTTTTTTTTGTGTTTTTATCTTTTTTTTTTGTCTATTTGGGGGTTTTGAGATGTGGAGTACAACCAGCATATATACCCTACAGATTGTTGTTCTAAGATATATGGTACTGGCATTCAGTGTTTTATGTTTTCGTTTTGTCTTTTATAAATGAGGAATAGATTACTCAACTCAGTGAACAACGAAGATCTCATAGATAATTGATTTAGAATGGTTGGAATAGGAAGGTGGAATGCAGAAAGCTTGACTCTGTAAAATAGTTATTTGAAAAATATTTTAAGAATATTTTTGATAAATATTGATGGTTTTAATATAGTCGTCTGGTGGACTTAACAGACTTGTTATTTTTTTTAGAATTAGATTCTTATCACTCCATATGATAGTGGCAGGACCTAAGTTACATAGGGAAGCTTACACAAACCAACCACCGTTTCCAATTCCTATATCCAGCCCTTTTTTAAGAATGCTAGAGTAAAGTGCGCAAAGTGTTGAGTGTGGTGTAGCTAGTTTGGCTCCAATGGGTCAGGTCATCAAAAAAGCATACTCGGCAGCAATACAAATTAAAAAATTAGGCTGAAAAATCATGAATAACAAGATGTTACATATTTTCTGTTTGACTTATGTTGAACTGTATTTTGAACCTGATTTTCGTCTAAATGCCTGCACACACACTCACAAATTGATGGCCGAATTGAAGCTCATGAACTGGCATACAAATCCATTTTCATTATTCCCAGAATCGTGTATACATGCATATGTGGGTTATGGTACACATTTTTCTAGGATTCCATGACAATTTGTACGACAATTCGCGGGTCACGATTTTGACCCACATATCCACGAATTCAGCCACAAATTCTAGCAGTGCGGTTTGGAATTTCAATATTTTTAACCCGAGTTTACGGACGACCATCCGTGTATTTGTGGTGTAAGAAATGATCAGTCGTAGGCTCCAATATTAGGGTCTACTACAGTTTGTGTGTGTCTCCCCACAAATTTCCATTATAATGGAGATTCGTGAATAGAGCCACGATCTGGAATGGCAACCATACATTAAGGTCTTTTTGAGAGGATTCCCCAAGGCAATCGTAGACTTTCTTATGCTCAGACCACCAGGGCCCGCCCCCACCCCCCAGCCAATTCCATAATTACACCATTGCAATAATGCATGAGTTCATTGCCCTTCCACAAGTGATGCTGCTGAGAGAGGTATTTTCTGAGAATGATGCTGTAAATTGCATCTCACATTAAATGTTTCCATCACTTCCTGCCCGTAAGCTGGATTCTCAGCTATTTCTGCGAAAATACCTTACCGAAGTTATCCTTATTGTGACTTATGGGGCTTAATTCATCAATAGTATGCCTCTGTGTGTACGTTTGTATACACGAATTTAAAAAACAGAAAATCTTAAATTTTTGACCGATCACCGGAGAATGTAGCTTCAAAGTTTGCTTATAATAGGTGACTTGTATGTCCGCCGTCTTGAAACTTGATTCACATGGAATTATGAGAGGTGTATGTCAGTGAAACAGATGTATAACACACACCATGCTCAGATATCCGTGCTCCAATGTCAATATTCACGTGTCATACTTGTTTCCATAAGACAAGCATCCGTCTTTCCCATCATGCAAATCCCCTATTGAAGAGGATGGGTTGTAAATACTCGAGGGTTCAATCATAAAATCAAACAAAAAGCCACCATGAGTATCCAGCCATTTATTACATTTAAAATTAGAGGTTAAAACTTGGATTTTCCCAATTATTGAGGTAAAATGGGACTGTAGCTATAGACAAACTTGTATGTATGGAATGAAAGCTCTCGGTGAGAGGAATACAGACATATATATAGCGGAAATAAGTTCTTAAAAAACAATCAAAGATGTGCTTTTCAAAACATCTTATAATGGCAAAATAGCACAATTGAAAAATCTGACCCTATTAAGAGAGTTGTACATGTTTTCATGGCCTGACCCACAAGCCACCAGGTAACCACTACCTCCTCCTTCTAACCCTCGTCCCAACTTCACTACTTAGACCAGCTGGGTCAGATCTTCAGAAAATGTACAAACGGCAGAACTGCATATTTAGTGAATTCTGCTGAAATAGATGAAATATTGTCAATTCTAGGTATATTTTAGTGTATTTGGTGTTGTCTTGGTTGAAGCATTCTGTTTGGTTATCTTGAACTGTATTCTGAACCATTTTTTTGCCTAAAATTTGGATTATTTGAGAAAACTGTAAAGACGAGTTGTACATTTTCTGGCGATTTCACCCACCTCTAGAGCAGCTCTGCCCTCCTGCTCATCTGCTCATCTGCTCACCTGTTCCCCATGTTCCCTGCTATATGACTTATACCCTACTATATTGTATAAATGGCCCTGCTCTAACTCAAAGTATCTAAAGTATGTATAAATGGGAGGAAAATATAATGTTAAAACATCGCTTGGCTTAATGGTTCTGCAACATTATGGATTTTATTTGCACGTTTGTCTCATCGTATTGGATTCATGGTGGAGTAGCTTTATTACCTGAAATGCTTCAAATGCTTAACTCCACTTGCTGATGGTTTGGTCGTGGAAAAAAACTTGCCAAATAAGACATAAATTAAATATTAATATTCAATGGTTTAGTATGAAGTCATGAATATATTATATGCAATACTGAAGAAGTCTTATGATACATTGAAAGTGTTTTATTACAAGTGTGTTTGTTAGTTATGTTGGGATGTTTTAATTCATGCTGTCATAGTTAAATCTGGGGCATATACAAGCCCTGTTCCGATTATGAGTAGATACATTCGACCACCGGAGTAGCTACATTTGTCTTCGCAACTGTCTTTCCCTTGTGATGGAAAATCTGTTTACTTTTGATTTGCATTACAAATCATGTGCATTATTCAAGCTCTCTATATTGTATCACTACTTTGAAAGTCAGGGCGATACCCACCTTAGGCAGAGATTAAAGGGATTAATAACCTCCATTTCAGGCCTGCTGGTGCACTGCTTGGTGTATAATCCGGAGGCGAATACATAGCAAATGTATGAGAAAAATATTCACTATACAGTGGCACCACCCCTATTTAACCTTGAAATCAGCCGAGGTTTTCAAGGTCGCTGACGATAATATGGAGTGGCTACATTTGCAATCTTCTAGGTCCCGTCGATTTCACTTGTGATGCAAAATCTGTTTACTTTTAATCTGCCTTACACATTATGTGCACCAAATGTCCTCTATGATATAATGTAATGAATGAGGATAACGTATGCTACAGTGGGAACATCCGTGTTTAAACTTGAATCCCGCAGCCGTTCTCAGGACCCTTTATGATCATTATATGAGGGTGATTAGACCCAGGTTCCCCTCACATGTGAGTAAATATTCCTTATTGCCAAACCATACATCACAGATTCATCACAACTTATGGATCCTATCACAATGAAATAAGACAGCTGAATGCACACATGATCCTAGTTGGTGGACACTGTACAACTGGGACATTACACAATAGGGGATTTGCGTGCTTCACTGCGCATGTCTATTACAGTGCATGCTGAGATGGATTCAGTGTAAATCTGACAGCAATATTTTTATCTAAAAGTGCACCAATATTATAGCTTTTGCAGATGATCTATGAAACCCAAATGCATGATGGGAAAGGATTGTCTTTCGGGTTCGAACCCAGGCACAGCTACAATTTCACCTTCTCCCCCCAGGTACTAGAGGAAGACCACCATTGAGGTGATCTAGTCCTGGTAGAAAATCTACAGAAAACATGTTAGAAGGAAGGTCAATACAAATATCATTAATAAAATTTATTATATCAGTTTGAAAAATAGCAAGTCATCAGAACATGTATCGGCAAAATAATACGTGATATGGAAGTTTGAATATGAAAGTTTGAATACTTTGATACCTTGGATCAGCTGCTTTACTAGTAACTGTCCAGCCAGAGATATTGCAAATCTTTTTTTTTTCTAAGATAAAAATATCAAACTTAATATATATAGAAATACTTGAATGTTCTACTGTTTACCATCATTACACTCGGCTTGATCTCATTTTCATTGATCTCATTTTCAAATATAATGATATCTCAAAATCGAATTTCTGTGACTTGTGACTCATTTCCTTGATCAGGCACACATTAAAATATCTGGTTGCCCAGAAATGTGTATTTTGTAATATTCTTGTATGGTTAAAAATTAAAACCAACAAAAGAAAAAGTTCCAAATGTCCATGTGTTGGTGTTTTCGCCCATATATATCGATATTCAGACCTGGTAGCCAGACGGTTAGAGTAAGGGATAAATGCTTATAGTCACTTTTTACTCTAGGTACTACAACAGTTAGATGCATTGCAGCGAGTGTTGGCATTATCTGCATAACATGCTACAATTAGTTCCCTCTATGATGCCCCAGTGTGATGAATGTGCTACATAGGGATAGGTAAAACACCTGACGATAAGCCATGATTTATACAAACTAGTCTACATTCACTCAAAGGTTCTCTGTACCGAGTATGAGGTGTTTTAACACTACATCTTAACTGTTCCAAACGCTATGTATAGAGGGAAAGGAACAAGTGAGTTTAATTGAATATTTATTGGATGAGGTTTGAGAGTTCCAGTCAAGATATACTATATATAACCTTGGCAATTTTGAATTTTGAAAGAAAAACCTTTCTTTTCATTTCCATCGAGTATCTTGAGGTTAGTGGAATCGAGCCATCGATGATTATATTTGGGGCTGACGCAGCATCTAATTATGACGTAATACACCTGCATCATATGGACCAATCAGTGGCCCGCAACTATTACGTCACTCATTCCACCTGGACTGTTGGACTATTATTCAGCCTGCACCTGAGCTGCATTGACGTGCATGCTATTTGAAAATTTTTAATCTTACCCTTTTTGTGCTGTGTATGTATTCTTACGTGTGTTTTTACTTGTATGTATTGATGATATGTATTGGGTGAGAATAAACCTTTGCTTTGCTGGGTTCATGGCCAAACCTTGTGTTCGTTATATATCATTATTTATGGTAAAGCTAAGTCCCCCCAACATATAATATAGAACAGAATTGAGCTCATATGTGATGTGTTTCAGATAAATGAGTTGCAAGTTACAAAAATGATATTTTTCAAAGTAATTAATTCACAAGATCTCATTATTGGAATAGAATGAAATCCATATATACCAGTCTTTTTTGTAACATCTGAAATCATAATTAGAAATGGCCAACTCTAACACTACTGATATCACTAACACTTCTCTCTTTTTTCATTTCATTCTGAATCCATGGATCCCACTATCCTACTACCCTTCTTTGAAACTGTAACCAAACTCTGACTATCCTGTGTTTATTTTCAACAGTGACCCAAGGGGGTCAATAGGGGATTTGCATGTGCCACTGCGTGAGTCTTTTACAGTGCATCATCTTATGGACTCTTTTGAAATCTGACATACAAATATTTGGCAACATTTGTATCGAAAATTGCAAGAATGTTTTCACCAATATCAGAGTATAACTGAGCTATGAAAACCAAATGGATGATGGGAAAGATGGGGATTTGTGTTATGGAAACATGTATAACATGTGGATATTGACACTAGAGCATTTATGAATAGTCCATGCTGAACATGTTTTCTATAGATGTTACACGGTACCATTAATCCCATAATTCCAGGTCATTCAAGATTCAAAATGGCGGCTATGTAAATCCCCTATTCGTATATACAAACAACTTCATAGCAGCTCAACAAGCATCATGTTTACAGCCCCATTTATAGATTTCCTGCATAGCTCTGGTACAATTTTTTCTACTCATTTTTTCCACTTGATGTTTTATCTGATGCACAAGTCTATAGTGGAAGGCATGGAAATATTTAATGTGAGATGTAATCTGGAACGTTATCTTCTGAGAATTCCTCTATCACCTGTCTCACTCATGAACGGGCGTTGAACTCATGGGTTATTCCCAGGGTAGATTCAGGGAAAGGTGGGGCGGGGGGGGGGGGGGGAGGAACGCAGGGGGTTAGGAGGGGAGGGGGGGGGCGTCAGAAAGTTTGTCACGCCCATTTTATGCTAACTTAGTATTTGGTAAGATATGATTACATAATGTTATCTATATAAGTTAGCCTAATGGCTAATTCCCATAGTTGTATAATCATAACAATAATCATCTGATATCGATGTACATGTTACATTTAACAAAGCTCTACATGTTACGTAATACCATGTCATAGAATATCCAGAGTAAACACTGTATATCAAATGTATGATTCGTCTTTGGAAATCCTCTGAAAATGACCAGAAGGTAAAATGGAAATGAGGTTCAATATACAGTTCAATATAGCCAAACAGATAATTTGAAACATATCAAAAAGTGAAATATTTGCAAGAAAGCAGCTCAGAGTCCCAAAAATATGGAAGTGGACTTCTCTGAAGCACTGTTCTTGCTACAGGGCTTCATGAACCAGACACAATCCTCAAATATTTTGGTCAAATTGTTATACATCCTTGTGTCATAATATATGAATGTACATAAATGTCTACCTGGGTGGAGCCTAGCTTTAGAATACCAGGTGAGGACTTCCCATTGGTCAATTCCCGCCTGCCAATCAGGTGCGGAGGATTACCATATGGTAATCACCTCTGCTATCTAACAAGGGTTTGACCCACTAATTAACCACTAATTACCTGCCATACATGATTAAGGTTTAACATCATATATTTCACCTGTACAAGGAATAAAGATCAACTTTCTACTACTTTGTTACATTTTGTTACTCCAGCTGTAACACTTTTTTTCAAAGATTCTATTTATCCTTGATATACAGGATCCCCAAATTGGGTTTTTTCATCTGCCCCAAGTCACATTTCACAAAAGATGGAATATCAAAATGCCGATCATATTTCTCATATAAACTTGTTACCCCTTGATATATTCAACTGAAAGATTTCTGAATTGTTGGATCAATTCATTTGCCACTCAGGCCATTACAATGACTTTAAGATGGGTTTATTTTTAGACCAACTTTATCTGAGAGTGCAACTGTAAGGGGTATGTGCCCTCATGTCCCTCTCCTATATAAACATAACTGCTTGAGGAATCTTGTCTCATTATAAACCTTATATCAGGACGTGTGGGTTATAGAATGGATATGGATAGGAATTATACAATGATATTATATAAATTGTACAAATGTACATTCTATGGAATGTAGCACAGCTTTGTATAAGATTACATTTTACTTCTTACTCTTATTGTTGCTACTGACAGCACAAAACTTATGTTGACAGATGGATAGAAATTTATATTGTTTAGTCATGTAATAAAATGTAATATTTGTTAAGATGTCACTAGGATACAAACAAAAAACGATGGCAACATCGAGCAGTACCTCAACGTATTAGACATTGCAAGATGTAGACAAAAACTTGTTTGTGCATGCATTAATATGTGCATTGTATCGGGGACATAATGGAATCTCGTCAACACTGATATTAACGTGATAGTACACTCGTGCATTGTTGAAGAGGTTCCAATAAATGCCAATGTCATTCTTGTTATTATCATAATTATTATATTTCATTCAATTCAAATAGAATTTCAATAGATTCCCCTTGTTTTCCATATAACAGTTTTACTTCTTATGAAGTGTAAACCTCAAAACTAATCCTCATATAACTATATAATATTAATTACATTATTAACCACTTATGGAACCGAGTTCGGAGCGGGCAGGAAATGTAGAATGAGTTTGGAGGTGGAGTGATACAACACAAAGCCGAAAGTTGAGTTTTTGTATCACTCCGCTGGAAAACGAGTTCTATATTTCCCTTGCCCACGTAGAACGAGTACCATAAGTTTATTAGTATACATGCCTTCTTCTTCTGTTAGACGTGACCTCAGAAATGAAGTCTCGTCGATAAAGCACTTCTACATCAGTTCACAGATATGGGACTCCCGGTTATAGAATGCGCATATATACTAAATCATATTATATCATTATTATATATAAATTACATTATTTCATAATATTGTTATTATATATTAATTACATTATATAAAATACCGAATATATATAGTTAGATATATGCTTATAAGATGACCTCACAAATGCATATATATGTAATACAATGTCTTCAAATGTGGTAAATATATTCATACTATAACAACGTAACGTAACAACGTTAGGCACCGAAAGACATGTTGTTAATAAAACACTTTGGAAAATATCTATTTTGCAACGTGCGACTCATTTTCCTGTAACACATCACAATTGTACGTTCATCTTCACCCTGATCTACTGCTATGCACCCCCGGTAATATGGTAAAACACATCGTTGGGCACCAGTTATCCATTTAGGTGTAAGTGAGTACATGCAGCAGGTTAGTACCAAACATGCCCCACTAGATTTTATTACCCAGATAAGAAATACACAATTTGTGGTTTTATTGCTAAGTTAAAGGTGTTTCTGACCACCACTAATGTAGCGGAGAGCAATACGTGGTAACGGGTACCACCTGGGCTGACATCTGGTTGCTTGACATTATTTGTGCCCTTTTCTAGGCCGGATGTTGTGGTGGAGGTGGAGAAGGGTGCGGAGGGAGCTGTTTTTTTAAAAATAGATGTTTTACGCCAAAAGTGTTCGGATAAAGAGATGGCTACTATATAGGTTTTAGAAGATTGGTAATATGTGATGTGTTTTAGAAAAAATAGTCCCGAGTCGAAAAAAAATGGATTTTGAGATATCATCGTATCTGAAAAGATGAGATGCAGAAGATTCTAATAACAGTAAACATTAAGGACATGTAAGTAGTGTTTCTATATTTTCAGTTTGATATTTTGATATTCTGCCTAAGCTAGGATTAATTTAATAGCTTAGCAAGGAACGTATTAAGTACAGATTCCCTATGCAATATGCCCCAGGGGCATGTTTCATAAAAAATAACATTTCCTCAGAGATTGTCATTAACAAAATAAATATAAGATTTGTTGTAAATGTTTACGATATCTTAAACCCATATACGACGCTCTTATGTTTAAGATTAGGTTGTAAGACTTTTTATGAAACACTCCCAGGTCACCTGGTTTGAAGGACTCTGGTTATATAGTCAAGATGAGCATAAGACACAAGCTATAGGCCAGCTTCTTTGACTCAGTGGTTAAGTGCAGGTTTTAACAAGACACTCTCCATGACAGCTGATATCATGGCTGACCTTGACTGCATGAAGTTACGTCCAAGTACACACAAGGTTGTCACGTCTATTCTTTTTGACTAAAGGGCCCAGCCCACCAAGCCGATTCTCATGGGATTTTGCGCCGCAGAGGACTCTTGTCCACTAAATTCTATGAGAATAGCATGAAAATCGGCTTAGTGGACTGGGCCAGCTTCAATATTATTGGATCATTCACAGAAATAATCTGTTTTCTCTCGGACCGATTCGACAAATTCTTATATATACACATATATAAAAGACAATATTGACAAATTCAATGTCAAACAATCTGTAAATCCGGTCAGAAGTGTGGGTCGTAATTATCAGAGAATGCAGCTTTAATAAGGAGGTGAGTAGTTTTGTCCTACTCCCTCTCCGCTCCAATAGACATAGTAATGTCGGTGTAGTACAATAGTAAGGAGCCTGCCTAGGGAGGGTGGACAGGAGTATGGAATGTCCTACACTAATGCAGTCTGACAGTGACCCTACTTCATGTGTGGGGTTTGTTTCACCAGCAATTCCGACAATTATTGTACTACAAGCATCCTTTTGTAATTACCAGGACATGGGTCAAGTTTGAACTGACTAGGACACGACTCCATCCTCAAGGTCACCGTTATGGCTGAAGTCGCCGGAAAATGTACAATTCATCCTCACAAATCCCCTCAAATAATCTAAATTTAGGACAAAAATAAGGTTCAAAGGACGGTTTAACATACCCAAAATCGTTGCTTGAATCAAGGCAATATCGAATACACTCAGATATACGTAGGATTGACAATTTCTCAGCCTAATTTAGTAGAATTTACTAAATATGTAGATCTGCCGATTGTACATTTTCTAAAGATCTGACCACTATAGCGGTGGTTGTAGAGGTCATTACTGTCTGTCATTGGGCAGAGCGCAGGGTACACTCCTCCTGTACAGTCTCCAGTATATGGGTCAGATCTTCAGAAAATGTACAATTCACCTTCGCCAATCCTCTCAAATAACCCACATTTAAGAGAGAAATGAGCTTTAAAATGCAGTTTAACATAGCAAAACAGATACTTTAAATCAATGCTATACCAAATATACTCAGATATACCCGGTATTTATTTTTTTCAGTCTTATTTAGCAGTATTCCCTAAATGTGTAAAGCTGCCAATTGTACATTTTTCTGACGATCTGACCCATGCTGTCCATCCACTATAACCCCTCCTTCATAGTATAGTTGTAACAACATTAATCAACTCTTGTGGAGCTACTAATAACTAACTAACATTACTAATAGCTGGCAGCTCGAAGGACGTCGGCAAGGGAAAGCTGCGATTTATCTGTACAACTGTTTTAATAATAACAATAAAATACACATAAAATGTGATTTGTCACGGGAATTTAGTCATAAGACGCACACAAAATGGATTTTGAGATACCATCATATTTGAAACGGAAAGATTGAATGAATTCTATATTTTATTTCACATTTCAATTCTTTTAATTTTGAAAAAGAATAAAATGTTTCTGGGTGGACTAAATGAGTACGGTAGGTAAATGTATTCCATAGGATTACTTTAGAAACACAAGGATGTATTTGATACAGTCTTGAAATGTTAACATTCCAACAAAGAGATCATTTGAATATATCACTTTGACAAATAATCAATTTTGAATTATATCTCATTTTTATAAAAAAAAAGAACCCATCACAACCCATCACATAACGGTGAACAGTCCAGGTACAAACCCTCAGATCAGATAAGAATTTATGTCAGTGATGAGACACCTACTTCGCTAATCAGTTTCCTGGCCTATGACTCAGCGTTCTAATGGGAATATGATGACATTATGCGGTTTTAATGGAATTATAATGGCACTTTCCGGTTTGAGGCGAGGTCGAGGCATTCCCTCCATTTGAAGGGACTCTTTCAACTTTGGGCCTAGACTGTGTAGGCATCAACCTTTCCTCGTTAGACAACTACATGTACAGGTTAGACAATATTTATGTATGTACATTTTTTAGATTTGATGGACCCTGCTCCCCATGCTCATTGGAAAGAGCACTGTAGGTGAGGTGGCTTGAGACCACGCCCCCCCCCCCGCCCCCATCCCACCTGACCCGAATGTAAACATATGGGTCAAATTAAGCAGAAACTAGGTCAACAGATGAAAGCGAATTAAATCTCTCACATGTGAAAGATTGATTCTAGTAGAGCATATTCAGACGAGGCGAATCAGGCCACTTGAGATAGCCTTGGAATCTTCGTTGGTTCAAGGAAGAGGTCAATTTGGGTTTGGAGTCTTGGAAGTATCACTAACACTAGTAAATGCGTATTTATTGTATGAATAATGTCATCATCAATTAGTAGTGATATTCGTTATCCTAAATGTGTCAAAATAGCGAAAAGAAATTAAATTACATATAGTTTTGTCGTCACAAGCTAATAAACAGTGTTTCAACATTTTGAAAAATGTTATTTAGATTTTGAAGATGACTAATTGTACCCGCTTTGTACATGTAACTCATCAGAATACGAATTTACAGTCTAGGTCCAAACCCTCAGATCAGATAAGAATGGTATGTCAGTGATTAGATGCCTACTTTGCTAATCGGTTTTCTGGCCTGACTCGGCGTTTCGACGTTCTAATGGGAATATAATGACATTTTTCGGTTTTAATGGAATTATAATAGCACTTAGCGTTTGAGGCGAGAAGCTTTCCCTACGTTTGAAGGAACTTTCTCAACTTTGGGCCTAGACTATTCAGCTGAATAACTGTCCGGAGACCCCCTGTTTTAATTACTTTCACGTGTAATGTATTTCAAATATGTATGTATACATACATTTCAAAGGAAAATGCTTGATTCAATCGTCTGATATGTTGGAGCAATTGAGAAAATACTGCTTTTTTCTACATACTAACGTCTCACTGCCAATAATGTATACCTTTGGTAACATATTTTTTCTATTATTTACTTATTTCATATAATTTGCTTCTCCGGAGACCCATAATCACACCCATAATCACTAATGTGTACTTATTTAAAATCAGTTCCTATTGGAAAACTTAAATCAATTCTTGAAATCCCGAATTTTAAAAAAACATATCACAGAAAAGACACTTTCAAAACGCTATAAAACGAGGTATTAATTTCCCCTATTTAACCTATATCATTGTTTGCATATTTCACCCAGGTGTTTCGTCTCTAGTGGGTATAGGTAGAAGTGAACGGAGGGCATGCAGGCAGTAGCCTCAGTTACCTTAGTTACCCAGGTAGCTAGCCTACCTCCTCCAGTACCTCCTTCACCTCCTCCAGTATTGGCCCCATTATCGCTCAGTGCTATACCCCCTGCGAGGTATCTGGCAGTGTGTGATGCGCTGACGGGTGAAATCGCCAGAAAATGTACAATTCGCCTTCACCAATCCTCTCAAATAACCCAAAATCGAGACAGAAATGAAGTTCAAAACTCAGTCCAACATAACCAAATAGATTGTTGAAATCAAGACAATATCGAATATACTCAGATATACCTATTTGTGACCATGTGTTAGTCTAATATAGTAGAACTTATTAAATGTGTAGATATACATTTTCTTAAGATCTGACCCTCTGAATGCATGTATGGGTCTGATCTTCAGAAAATGTACAATCGGCAGATCTACGTATTTTGTAAAATTCTACTAAGCAGGACTGAGAAATTGTCAATACTAGTTATATCTGGTATAACATTATTTGGTATTGCCTTAAGATTGTTTGGTTATGTCAAACTGAATATTGAACCTCATTTTTTACTTAAAATTAATTTGAATTATTTGAGAGGATTTGTGGACACGAATTTGTATATTTCATGGAGACTTCACCCATATCATAGGTGGGTGAAGTCGCCAGAAAATGTACAATTCAATTTCACCAATCCTCTCAAACAACCAACGTTTAGGACAAAAACCATCCTCAAAATACAGTTTAACTGAACCAAACAGGTATTTTGAATCAAAGTAATGCAAAAATTTCCCCAATATACCTTGTATTTACCATTTTTTAGCCTACTTTTAAAAAAATTCATGAAATGTGAAGAGCGGGTAGGTGTATATTTCTAGGTGATCTGGTCCAGAGGGGCTGTGTGTGCCTGCCGCGCCTGTGGGAGGGTAGGGTGGGAGGGGCATGAGCTTGCCTTGGGTTTTATTTGTAATGGCGATTGTGATAATGGCGGCATTAATTCCCTTTCTTTACGGTTGAGGACGCCACAAACTGGTCTTAGAATATATATTACCTAGAGTCTCAAAATCTCATCTCAAAATGGTAGGATTAATATTCACATTAAATATATTTTCCCCACAATGTCAGCGCAATATTTCTCACTTGATTACTCCCATCAACAGACTGATATAACTGTAGCAAGTAACCATTATATTCTCATCATCATAACTAGTATCATTTTTATACTGCATGTATGCTATGTTCTTGTGTATTACAGTTTAAAGTCGGAAACTTTATTTGTCAAGCATTGCCTATTATAGTTATGTTTTCCGAATAAGTCTACGATATATTTATGATAATATATGAAATAGGAATAAAGAGAGTTATTAATTTGATATTATTGTTCACCTGTATGATGATTTATATTGTGCCAGCTATTTTGCAAAGATATTAGGGAGATTTAGCTACCACAACGCACTAACACGACACCAACGCATCGTATAGTACGCAACGCATAGTATTACCTCTTTCGCTTCATGTTTTTCATATGTTTTTTTCTTGTTAAAGGGATTTTTGAGCATGGCTATCTCACTTCTGTACTGAAGTGGTAGTATCTTACCTTTTGCTAGTAATTCTTTCTTTGTAAAATCGTTGCCGAAGCACATTCTCAATGCCCTATAGCAGAGTTTTTGCATTTTCGTTAGCAATGTTTTATTTGTGTGCATAAACAGGGGACTGGCATATTCCAGTATGGGAATCACGTATGTCTTACATAATGTCCAGGCTATCTCACCAGACATGAAATACCTTCGTTTGGCTATGTCTGCCAAAGACCACAATGCTTTATTGTATAGTTTACTGGCATGGTGGGCCATTGATAGCCGTTCATCAATATTAACGCCTAAATATTTGAACATGAAACATCTGTCTATGATGGTGCCCTCACAATTCAGAATTACCTCTCTATTTCTGTACCTTCTTCCTACAGTGAACAATTGATACTTCGTCTTTTTTTTATTTAATTGCAAACCGTTCGCCATACTCCAATCATTGTATTTTTGTATGACAGTCTGACATTTTTCTCTGATCTCTTCAAAACTGCTTGATGCTATCGTTATTACTGCATCGTCAGCATATAGTACCAGCTTTCCATTAAAATCAATGCTTCCCAAATCGTTGCTAAATATTATAAACATGAGGGGTCCCATTATGCTTCCTTGGGGGCCGCCACAAGGTACCTTTATCTTTGATGTTTCAAGATCCCCTTTTATAATATATTGCGTTCTATCGGTAAGATAATTTTCTAATAGTTTGCACAATACCGGGCCAATGCCAATGTTCTTCAATTTATGTAGAAATAGTACATGTGAGACCGTATTAAATGCTTTTTTCACGTCGAAATAGATTGACAAACAATGGTTTCCTTTTTCTAAATTATGATGTATGAATTGTAAATGCTCATGTGCAGCACCCAGGGTCAATTTATTCGATCTGAAGCCGTATTGGCGTCTTGAGAAGAACTCAGAGTCCTCTAGAAAATTATATAATTTCCTATACACGATACGCTCTAATATTTTACTCGTTGAAGGAACAATAGAAATCGCTCTAATGTTATCGATTAATTGGGTATCCCCATCTTTTGGCAACAAAGTTATCGCAGATTCCTTCCATGAAATTGGTATCGATCCTTCCCTAATACATTTGTTTAATAAGGCAGTGAATGCAGAGCAAGTTTGGGATAAACTACATTTCAAATTCTTATTATTTACATCTTTTATACCTGAACCTTTGTTATCTTTCAATTTCTGTATCTCGTTATATACTTCTTCTTCACCCAGGGTATCGTTAATGTCAAATCGTATTTCCCTATCTGGGCGTTCCAGTTCTAAGTTATTCACATTCCTTAAATTGTCTACACCCAAGGTTGCAAAATAACTATTCGCATACTCTAATGCCTCTTTATCCTGGATTATTTGTCCATTTACTTTAAACGAACTCAGATCTTTGGTCGATTTTAGTTTCCCCTTGCTGTATATTTTCCCTAGAGATTGCCAAAACTTTTTCGGATTGTTTTTATTCATATTCGCTTCCCTGACCAGATAAGCTCTTTTCTCATTTCTTATCAGCTTTGTTACCTGCTTTCGTATGGCTCTTGCTAAACCCCAATCTTCTTGTCTACCACTACGTTTTGCTGTTGCAAATGCGGCCTCCCTATCTCTTATCATCGCACTTACCTCTTGATCAATGAAGGCCTGAGTGGCCATTTTAATCCTGATCCTTTTTCTAGGAAAGCACTCATTATTAGCTTCGGTTATCTTTCCCACATATTCCTTCCATATCTCTGAAACATTGAGGTCCCTCCAGTGGTTAGTATTCCTCATGTTCTGTTCAATTCTTTCCCTAAATACATCTTTGTTCTCCCTTAGCTTGGTTCTAACCCACTTATAAGTCCTATCTGCAATTGGTATTGTCTTTCTCACATTGACATATCCAATTACTGGATAGTGGTTGCTAATATGTATATGGCATACCTCGCTATTACTCATATTTAGATTACTATATAGAACATCTAGTATAATAGAGGAAGTGGGAGTTACTCTGGTATATTTCTTTATCTCTTGTTTGAGATTGTACCTTTTCATTATCTCCTTCCATCTTGACGGTCGGCACCCTCCGCTTCTTCCTTGGAAGAAGTCAGAATGACTCTATTTACAATTTCGCACGGTGCACAGACTACTAGTGTCCAACGATATATACTCTTATTCCATGTGGTTACTTCTCTGCCTGCATTCAATAATTTCCCCGCTGAGAATGTCTATTGATGCATGGAATACTTAGTTTAGGCCTATACCTACAACCTAGCGTACTTACATTGTCGATTCAGGCACTCACACTTCCACAATCCATTTTCGTTTCAACCTTCACACTCAACCCACACAGCTACATCCACGCCATTGACCATTCCGATCCCTTGTTCCATTCCGTACGAGCCGGAAGTCACTTCAACGTAATCAACGTAATCAACGTAACCGGCAAATGGGATTCGAAATGGATAGCGGACAGCTCAAAGCAAAACGTTTGCAGACGAAAACGGCCGAAGCCTTGCCTTCAAGGCTTCGGCAAGTCTCCCGGGACGGGCACTGATGGGGGGGGGGGGACGGGGGGCATATTCACGGGACGGTTGGGTGGACGGGGTTTCGTCGGCAACTGTTTTTCTTTATTTATACAAGCAATAAGCCTAAAAGTCAGACCCCCACACAACCCAATCCAGCGGTATGCTTCTGGATGACTGATTGTTACTAGAACTTAAATCTATATTTATGTCACCAACTAGAATGATCCTACGATTCCTTCTTGTAAGTTGCGATAGCAAGTTATTTATATACTCAAGGAACACGTCCGTGCTACCAGCTGGTCTCCTATACAGGTTGATTAATATCATTTTGCCATAATTTCCATCTTTTATGGTTAACAATTGACATTCATAATCATAAGTACAAGTCGACATACCTTTTGTGAAATCTTCGCTTACTAGTATTCCCTTTTTAATATAACATGCGAGGCCTCCACCGTTCTGTGCTAATCCTTCTATCTCTCTGTCCTGCCTATATATATCGTACAAATGGTTCGAGAAATACGTGGAGCTGTCATGTCTACCCAGCCACATTTCATTCAATGCGACTATACTCAAATCACTATTAAGAATTGCCATATATACCTCGTCAAAATGAGCTCTTAGGCTTCTACAATTGAAGCTTATGATAGATTGACCAGTTCGATGTAAGTTTCTAACCGATGCCATTTCGTTCGTGTACATTTTTGGTTGTTCTCTAAAGACCATTGCATACATAGGTAAAAGGCGATTTTGTATACATAGAACATCAATAAGCTCTTAGGCTTTTCCCCGTTTAGAATCGAGGACAGCAGATCAATGGTATTTACCTAAGTCAGATGTACAGGCATAACGCAAAGAATAAAAACCACCTACATGGTTAACCCAGTTATCTGAGGCTAATTTGGTTTGTTTACCCGTGAAGCTCTATTATGATAACATTACACACTCAGCTTGACATAGACTGAGACCTTACATTGAATTGGTCTATTTTTGTACCCGTATTTGTACTTGTACCATTGAATGAATACACTTATAATATTCGACCTATATGTTAACCTCTGAACAGCTGATCTTTTACGTTAGCTTGCTGTTCGTATTATTGCTGGAAATTAGAAGTAAGTACCATTTTTTAACCAGTCCAGTTTTGAGGATGTTCCTGGATTTAAGCTGAGATTCCTGTAAGATCTTTCTAGTACGTTAGTGTCTACCACTGGTGTTGATATGCGATGCCTCTGTAACGCTTTACCAAAGTCAGATTTTTCAAACTAATCTTTCTCTTGTGTCATCTGTCTGTTCTGATCAAAGTATTTGTTCATCGGGTCCTCTTGTACTAACTCACTATGGATAGATCCTGTTTGAATTTCCATCTCTTCTTTGATTTGTGATGCTGATCGTTGTTCTGGTCTTTTATCTGGTCTGGACGGTCGGCACCCCCGCTTCTTCCTTGGAAGAAGTCAGAATGACTCTATTTACAATTCCAAGTCCAACGAATTTCCTCTTACTCCATGTGGTTACTTCTCTGCCTGCATTCAATAATTTCCCCGCTGAGAATGTCTATTGACGCATGGAATACTTAGTTTAGGTTGTTGCCTACAGCCTAGCGTACTTAGATTGTCGATTCAGGTACTCACAATTCCACAATTGGTTTTCGTTTCAACCTCCACATCTGATCTTTGGTATTTCAGTTTTTGTGTTACCACCGGCTGGACGCGTCTACCTGTATCGACGCCATTGACTCAGAATCAGTACATTATTACTGTTGTGGGGATATCTCAAGTGCCTCTCGCCCCACAGCGGTAGTAATGTACAAATAGTTAGTGGATGTGTTAGTATTGTGTTGGTGAGTTGTATGTGATTAATTTCTCGAGATTTTGTGTCTGAGGCATTTGCTTGAAAATAAACCCCAAGGCCCGAAGGGCCGAGGGGTTTATTTTCAAGCAAAAGCCGAAGACACAAAATCGAGGGAATTAATCACTTTAATAGCCGATTTTTGGATTCAATAACACTGTTTAAACACATATTAACAAATATTAGGCTCAAAAAAAGGTTTTAGATGTACTTACAGCATGAAGAACTCCAATAATTTAACTCCTTAACTCCAATACATAGGTTACTATTTTACATCTGACATGGAAAGGACCGAGTCAAATGCAGCCTTTATAACATCCAAATCAGGATGTTTTACACATTTTAACCCATCACATTCTAATATTTAGATTATTTTACCTATTTCTAACCAATATCACATATGTAAACCTAATGATAACTTCAGAATGTCGGTTACGTCAGCCGCATTCTCCGTTCCAGAAACAAACAAAGCTTCCACTTTTTGCAGGCAACCAAGCATGAGACTTCCGGTTTACGAATGCCGTGTCCGTGTGTCTAGGGACTTAAAAAAGAAATAAATAAAAGATTTGAATCGGTAGAAATGTTTTAAATGTTGTTTTAAGCCGATAGCGAAGTTTTCCTCTATGGAAATCAAGTAATAAATGCATGGCGACTTCAGAAACCTTGTGTTTACTCGCCGCAAGTTTGCACCACTTTAGTTGGAATCTACATGATAATGCGACGGCTGGCCGAATGAAGCTCCAGCTACAACAGCCAATCAGAGGTGCGTATTCACTTATGTTTACGTTCAGCCAGCCGCCGTGTATTCGCAAGGATCCGCTTCTTGCCATCCAAAGCATCAGAGACTTCCGGTTTTCCAATGCCGTGTTGCGTGTGTCTAGGGACTTAAAAAAGAAATAAATAAAAGATTTGAATCGGTAGAAATGTTTTAAATGTTGTTTTAGCCTAATAGTGAAGATTTAGTCTACGGAAATCAAGTATTCAATGAATGGCCATTTCAGAAGCCATACGTGCCTGCCAAGGTAAACCGGAAAAGATGTGGAACTTTCGGCATAGCCACTCATGTGCACCGTGCACTTGGCGTGGCATTGTGTACGGTAGTCTATATAGCGCACAGAGGATTTCATTCAAAAGTGACCCACACGTCAACAAACTGAGGCTTGCACGATGTCCGGCACGATGTCTACTGTGGCGGAATTGACAAATGGATTATTCCCTATTTCGTTGCTTACCACCATTCAGCAAGCAGATCATGCTAAGTACAAGGATATTTGGAACATTATCGGTGATTTTGGAGATATTGTGTAGAGTTTTACATAGCCTGGGATTGACCCCATGAGGGGAGGCAGCCATTGTATCATGAAATATCGCTCGCACGATGTCTATCGTCGTCATGTTATGGCGAACCCTATGCCCTAAAAACTTAAAAATGGCTAATATTTCCATCGGAAACAGTGGAGGAATGACTTTAATGTGACCAGGACTTTATACACGTTCAAAAATGAACGCGGAATCGACGACAAACAACTAGTTGATGAGGTAAGTGATTGAGCGGAAACGCCGGCTGGGGTTTATTTTACCTACATCCGCAAAATAATTCTACATCCGAAAAATAAACCCCTGAATCCGAAAAATAAACTACTACATCCGTTTTCCGGTTTGACGACTTCCTGTCCAAACAGTAATTTATAAGTATCCAGAACCCCAGCAGAATCTAAAGATCTGCTATTAATGGTTGCTAAATCTCCCTATTGTCCAACGGAAGTTCTCAAAAAGGCGTACTTTTATTCTTAAAGGGACCTGTTTTCATATAGGGTCAAGGCAGAGTATAACATTAGCACAAATTTCCTTGCGAATAATCTACCTCTTTCCGTCAGGATCTACTGTCAGTCTGTTTCACTTACCTCAGTCTGTCATGCTTTATTGTTATAGATCTAGTCACACATAGTTGCAAGATCTAAAGATTTAGACATTGCATAGGTCGGATTTAAAGTCATAGGTATGTTCTCTAATATGGTCTATAGTTCTATTGCAAGTAAACACCCGTTGAATTCGTCCATTATCTTCTCTTATTTCATTCTATCCTTGATTTAATTTTAAATTATTCACAGATAAAGGGAAATGCTAACATTTTCACACAAGGAATTGTCACATACATATTTGCTCCCAAGTTATGCTCTGTAGAATTGCTGCACGAACCAAATGAAACAATTATAAATGATTCATTGTTTCTCAATGTACCTTTCTCATTACAAATGCACTATTGATTTATATATATTTCCATACATGTATGTCTTTTGCTCCCAAATCCTGTTTCATAGATATGCTACATGAACCAAATAAACCCAATATAAATGATCCATTGATTCTGAATCACTGTACCGTATTCATTATAAATAAACCATACATACAGTTTGCTGAGGAATGAATGCTGACGATACATACCTGAAAGTAGAAAAAACAAAATATTAGTCATGGACATCAACCTTTATCAATACGTACTATATATTGAAACTTTATTTTTCCAAATTCTTTTTTTATTTATGGCCTACTCAGAAAAACGGGTCGCATATCTCTGCCTTGACAGTTCTTCCGACAGAATCCTCTAATTCACTACAACAAGAACATAAGTGTTTCTATAATGCATACTACAACCCACTACATGTCAGTTTCGTAATAAAAACGAGTCAGAAAAGAATTCACCGCCGTCTGTGCGGTACAAATACCAAAAGACAATAATCTATAATATCAGGTAGAAAGAAAATGTAGCCAAAATAAAAACAAGACTGTATTGAATATATAATATATACCTTTCAAAGGAGGACATCTTGAATACATTTCACTCGTTTACTAGTCATTGTCTGTCAAAGAAATATCACTAATATCTAAAATAGGAACATTTTATGCAGTGAATCTTAAGAAGAATTCATGATTGCCAACTTCGTGACGAAAAATTGCACATTTTCATGTCTAAATATAGAACTGTGAAATGTCCAACTGTAGTTTAATGATCCGCCATTACAGCAGACGTGGAAGTGATATAACTGCGCGCTCAAAGCAAAGCAGCCTATCTTTAAGCTACTTCCAGAACCGGAAGTGCAGTCCTGCGGTGAATGGAGTGCAGTTCGGCAGCAAATGCTATTTGGCAGATGATTGGGTACAATGCTATCTCTTCCAAGGTCTCTCTCCACTCGCCAGGAGTTCCACAGTTTTTTTTATGAATTGAGGGAAGTGGAGAGAAGGAAGGTAGGAAATGGATGAAAGGTTGGGAGAGAAGATACTTCAGCCTTCTTTTCTAACCAGCTCCTTAGGCCATGAAATTATCATTATTTCTTTTATTATTATACTTATTGTACTTTTCACATTGATGTGCTCACAAGTTAAATCTCAGATTCATTAAATGGAAATATTTACATTTAGTTGCTGTTGTTAATTCTTTTATTTTTTTAACTGTCTAAAGGACTTTGCGGATGCCTCATGTTCAATTAATCGGGTGTCCAGGTTTAGGTTTCCAAATGTTGTTTTCTTCAATCCTAACATTATTTTATATATGTTTACTGTACGGTTTTGTTTATATATTTTGTTCCCATATTTTGATATCATTTTCTTTGAAAATAGAATAGAATATCTTTTTCATTTGTCAACAATTACATAAAAGGTTGACAAAGAGAGCGACAGGCTTCTGGGACGATCCCAGATGATGTCTAGACATCTTGTATAAGAAGACTATATAGAGATCTCTGATTTCCCACTCGGAACAGAGTTATGTATTATCTGTCAGGACCTGTTGAAAATTACAAATAACGGTCTAAAACATCGCTACTTGAATAAATATGTATGATTTAAACTATTCTAAACTACGGTTTGCGGTCTGAACTTCCAAATGGTCCCTGGAATAATCATTATTGGTTCATATTGTTGGAGGGATGGGGAGGGGTGGGGGGGGGGTGCACAAGGGCACGATATGCATACATGTATATAATTATATTGTATTGTATTTTATATTGAAAATAGCAAACAATAGTCTGTAACAAAAACATATCCGAAGAACAACTTATCTAATCATGAAACAATATGTTTATAAATAGTAATATTATTGTTATTGGGGGTGTGTGAGGAGGAGCAATAGAGAATATAGTTTTATTTCCTCCCAAGTTATGTTCTGTAGAATTGCTGCAAGAACCAAATGAAACAATTATAAATAATTCATTGTTTCTCAATGTAATTGCCTAATTATATGACTATTCTCAGCGTCCAAACAATCTTCATACAACTATACATTAAAGGATTAATGACTGACATTGAGGGGCTACCGGTGCATTTATTGGTGCTTAATCCCGAGATGAAGCCAGAAATACGAACAAACAGTGTATCAGCGGACCCTGAATGGAGGTTATTAATCCCTTTAATCTCTGCCTAAGGTGATCTTATAGAGCATTTTACCTACCCTACTAGTAAATGTCCACCCAGAAATACTTTAAACCTGTTTTTCAAATTAAAATATATCAAACCTAACATATATAGATATACCTAATTAATGCCCTACTGTTTACTATCATTGGAATCATTGAACTCATCTTTTTAAACATGAAGGTATCTGAAAATCCATTTTTTGCGACTTACAACAGGAGAGAGACAAGTACATAGAACTTCTAGCGTGAACACAAATTGTTCAAAGTTCATACAAAAACTGGAGTGTGCTCTCTCCCCACCGCACCCACCCCTCGAAAACCACCCACCCTCAGATTCCCCCTATAGATCTTACATTAGAGTTTATATCATTCATGAATATTCATGAGCTTCCCAATAACAACATGTCCAATTTGGCGGTTCACCGTCCCCGTCCAAGCAATCTATCAATGTCAGCTCCAACCTGGCAACATTTTCCTTTATCCTCAGCAAGTTTCTGCTTTATTCTTCCTCCATATTCCACCAGTAGAATATTCATAGTTTACTTCAGGGTTACGTATTTTATGACGGCTCAAGGCGTTTCTATCAAACTGATCAAACTCTGTACATCGGAGAATCTCTGAATAAATAGTAACAAAGGAAACCAGAGAAACATATTCACATATCAAACGTCTGGAAAGCCTCTTATTAAACCTGTTCTTATTTTAGCTTGTCGTAAAAATTATGGTGTTGTGAATTATCGATGGCAATTTGCCATTTTAGCTGGTAAAACCAACCCAAAAGAATGCAATTCTTTACAGTGTATCATTATCTGACTTAATTTTGTGCTGTAATTTAGATGAATTCTTACTTTTTTTTAAAAATCAGGCATGTCTCACTATGAAAATCATTCTTGATTGTGTTAATCGGTATTTTAAGTGGATGTATTGTGATGTGTCACAGGATAATGATTCTTAAGTGACAAGAAATCTGATTTTGTGATTTCTTCATATTTTAAAAGATAGGATGACGCGGATTTCAATAATATTCACCTTTAGCACATCTAATAAGTAATAATCTTAACATTGTATATTCGAAAAATCGTTAATGGTATTTCTGGATTGACAATTACTACACTCTCCCGCGCGCCGTACCCGGGCGATACGGAGCGGCAAGTTTTTTCGTCTTCAGTGAGACGATTTTTGTCTACAGAGCACCGCGAACGCTACTGGTGAACTCTGGTGACGAAATTGCCTGAACTTCTGAGACGAAAAGCGGTCATTTGAATCACGGAGACGAAATTTGATATGCTCTGTATTCGCGATGCGTTTTTCGTATTGGGTGCGCGATTGGTAGATGGGTGAGATTTCCAGCAACTCTCACACAGGCCTACATTGTGAGAGGTGAAGGTGGCAGAAACATTCTTTACACCTACAGGTGCGATTTGTCGCTCACTGCAACACTTACACTAGGCTAAATTAAGACAAAGAAATGCTAGCCTAAAATTTATTAGCTTATAACTTCTACCACATGCCGATCTTTTTCCAATAAGATATCATTTGATTATTTAGCTTTATTTCAGACAATTATTAACCTGTTTAATTATGTACCCGATCTGAATAACGTTAGTAGGCCTACTCACTGACTGGGAGAAGGCACCAGCAAGTATATTCAGGCAAATCATATAATGTTACCCATTTCCATCCCTTCTATTGCTCTAATAATATCACAGAAATGGAATAAAATAATGAATCTAAACGATAGAATAGCCTACTGTGTAGTAATTTTGGCTCAGTGCCAGGATAGGATGGTGCGCTATACAAAAATTGGCGCCGTCACGCCCACCGACACGCTGATGAACTCTCCTCAAAATGAGGAAGAATTAATTGCATGCCGGTCAAAAGCTAGGTCAAGATGGCGGATCGTTTTGCACGAGTTTTGAACATGATGTGGAGCTATAGCCTACAGTATGTAAAGGTAAGTATAGGCCTAGTCCTAATCATCACTTTCAGTTCATTTAAAAACCAGTCAAACAGACATATTTAGATATAGGTGCATTACATGCAGTGAAACAAGCCTCTGTGACCCGAGCGCCGAAGGTAGGAAAGTTAACGGTTACTGGGTTGCAACTGCAAGGCAAATAATCTGCTGGGCTCTCAAGTGACAAATCTCATGCATGATTTTGCGTCAGAGTGAGACACACAGGAATAGTATAGCATCAGAACAGATAAAATATGGGGTGGCTGGGGGGGGGGGGCATACTTTTTGGGGGGAGAGTGGGGTGGGGTTGGAGGCATGACTTTGCATTGAGCATTAGCGACGGTACACTGACACTGTTAACTGGGCTCGCGCTAGCCATTCGCCACATCGCCAATGCAATGGCGAAAGCAAAATCAGTGGCACAAGGAATTTCTTTGTATTTAGCCACAGTGGCGAAAGCAAAATATCTCTAATAAAACAATATTTTCAATCCTTTCATTGCTTTCATCTGGTTTCTGATTTACAGCCTATGCTGTATGATAACCGTAAATAAACATGATCGGAATACATGTAGAAAATCTCTAATATTTAAATAGAACTTGTTGGATATATTTTCAATGGTGGTAAATGCAGTAAACAGTTAATATCTACGTTGATTTGGGGAACTCAGAGCTAAGATTTGGGATGTTGGTGGTAATCATATGTAAAAGTTGAAACGTTCTGTGAGTTTTAATTAATTAAATATAAATCATACTCCAGGATTTTCAAAAGGAGGGGGTGCACTTTTAAATTTTATTTTAAAATAAAGGCATAAGGAAATAAAGAACAGATAGTCAGTGCAGCTATCTGTACAATTAAGGTTTCACAAAATATGTTGTGTTCTAGGTACAAATAATGATAATTGAAGGGGCATTTATGTTATCAACTATAATCGAACTATTTCATAACCTATTTACAGTGATTCTCACACACTCCCCCTCTGTAAGAAACTGAGAATCTCTGAACATTTAAAAGATTCAGGATTCAAGACCATGTGATAATATTTCAGGCCCTTTCGACATATATGTTGATTTTCCAACCCTTGAGTTTATTTGCCAAAATTCTATGCTTTTGCAAGACCCATTATTGGGATACAGTTGATAAAGTGTACATAAACATATACGGTATCCTATTTTATACTTAGTATTATCTATATGAATGTTTTTCATGTGTCTTTTGCACCACAAATGCCCCTGCTCCCAACTCTAAGCCTAGTCTGCAGATGTATCATTTTTTTCTGTCAAAGCCTGTGGACAAATTCAATTTTGACCAAGCCTTTAAATACTGGATAAATGCTAAATATAAGATGGGTTACACATATATCATGAAGGCCTCCTCTATCATCTAGATAATGCTTTAAAAACGATCAAGATTATTAAGTTAGTTATGTATACATGTTAATTATCAACTGATGATGTCATTAAAATACTGTGTATTGATTCATAAGAGTTATATATGTTTATCTGTTTATACTGATGGGTTCTTTGTGGCAAAAAGAAAGTCAGTGTGGCGATAATGGAATTTCGCCACAGTGGCTAAAGGAAAAACAATCCTAGCATGAGCCCAGACACAATAAGGTGAAAGTAGGCCTACCTATGTTTCAAGGAGTCTTGCTTAACATGCCTACCCATCCCCACCCCTTTTTGTAGCATAACAAGTGCTTCTCTTATAAGGCCTGCTATCCTTTATTCCATTCATAAACAGGGGTTCAGACTAACGCTTGCCCGCTCGCCCGGGGCGAGCAGATTTTCCTATGGGCGAGTGAAAGTGACCAAGTCACTAGTCTGCCAGGCGAGTAGAAAAAAGCCCCGCATATTAATGGCGTGACGTCGACAATTGCTATGTATAAACATAAACATTTATACATAGCTCTGTCTACACTCAGTGTACCATGTTTATGCTATAATTAGAGGTTCGTTCGCTAGTTATGTCTGTGCCTGCAATGTCTGCCGACCACCTTTCCTTCTTTGTGTAGGATAGAGGACGAGACACTGTTCACTTAGTGAATATAATTGTCCAAGGCCTTTAGGTCGCTAAGTGAACGAGTCCTCTAGCAGTCGAGTCCTCTAGCATGCTTATCCCCCAATTTCAATCGTTTGTTATTGTTGAGGTGACCGAACTACCATCCTACCACCCTACAACAACTGTCTGATCAGTGACCAGTGGAATTGCCCGATAAATATTAAGTGTATCTGAATATATTTGGTATTGCCTTGCAGAGAACAAGTCTGTTTGATTATGTTAAAATGTATTTTGAACCAATTTTTGTTTAAACCTGGATTATTGATTTGTGACTAGCTAAGGAAAATATTTGAATACTCTTAAAAATTAATCCTAATGTTCAATATACAATTTCTGGCAACTTTTTCTACACCGATCGATATATTGATTTGGGATAGTGTTAAATACCGGCCATTTTGAGGAATAAATACTTATAATAAGTGCATTACTGGTAGCCTACCTCCATATTTCTTAGCTAGTTTGTATCTCCAAAACATAGTATTGTGACATGTGACAAGTATTGTGACATGTTGGCAAGATTGATGAATTTAATCAACCTTAATTGGGGGAAATATCAAAAGGTGCCTATTTGAATAGTTGGCATTACATTTTACCTTCTGGTCAGAAGGACTAGTGGAAACTCAGAAGGACTAGTGGAAATTGAAGGTCACTAGTCCGCTGGATTAGTAAGAATTTTTAGTTAGTCTGAACCCCTGATAAACTGATCTACTTCCTTTAATTTGGATTATGTCTATAATATATTACTTATTTAAACTGATCTGTATTCGTTGATACATCCTTTCTGAATAAAATACCTAAATATGAATTAACCAAATAGTAAATCTTTTCGTTAGGAGAGAATGGTTGACAATAATGATAAAATATTTGTATTTTCCAGCCAGTATATGAACGTGTATTCGTTGGAAATAACAACAGAAACAGAAAAAAAATGTCTATCAACCATGCCAAAACTAAATTACACATTTTAAATGGTACGCCCCAAAAAACCCTAGAGATTATATTATTTATAATGATGGTGCTCAGATTGAAATTGTTTAGAATTTTAGGCACCTAGGTTACACTCTTGGTAGTGGCTTGACAATGACAAATCACATTAATAATGTCTGTACAAGAGCTAATCTGTCGTTTAATCGACTGGCCAGAGTAAGGCATTTTATTGGTGGTGATACTGCCGTACTGATTTCTAAGACATTATATACTCTTCCAGATTTAGTACTAGATTCTGTAATCATACGAGCAAACACAGGGCTCCTCCTCCAGTCATCGCTACCATGCTATAATGACGTCAATCCCACATGACGTCACGCTGGATCCCATCCAACTTAGATACCTCTTGGATACATGGAGATGTATCTATGAGGGTGCACTTGTTGACAACTGACTGTTGTCCATCCTAACAACTGACCAAGAGATGGTTTGTGGTTAGGATTGTTGTTTTTCCCTGTGATTGGGTACAGAATACATGTCTTACTTCAGTCAACATGTAGGCTGTCACCAATACAGGGGGTGATTGGAAAAACAACACTTCCACTATTTTTTATAGTGTTTGGAACAGCATGGTTTCGGGTATGATGACCCTCATCAGGCATAAAGACTGAGTACTTGCCCCAAGTACTAATGATAATAGGTATGTGTGTGTATATGAGCCCCAATTAAGGCCAGTCGGAACAATGTTTTTTGGAGGAAACATTGGCCCGCACTGGGGTAGGGGTGACTTGTCAGATATTTTTCTGGCCCAGGATAACCAAGGCGGGGTGGAGAGATCCATCCCACCCTACATACAAGCAGATCCTCTCCCTCCAAATGGCCCAGATAGATTCTGTAAAATATCCTTAAGAACATGAAAGGTTACACAAATTCCAGACATCTTTAATGTTTTTTTCACAAACCAGACACATGTTTATAATGTTTCATATGATGGTCAGAATCTCATATCTGTACATATCCATATCAAATCAGTTATATTCCTAGGATATTTCTGTTTCAGAAAATACTCCAGTCCGTCTTACAGTGCTGAGGACGAGGACAGTGCTGCTCGCCCATCAATAAACTCCTCTCATCAAAGAGGAACCAGGAACACCCAAATCACTGTGTCTACACCTACTTATACATGATGAGGTAAAGTGAGATTCAGAGGTTTCAGTTCATTAAAATTTGCTAGGTTTAATGCATATAAAATTTCATTCATATGGGATGCTTATTGCCATGAATATGACTCCACATGGATGTCATCACTCACTCACCAAGGAATACTGTAATAACTTTACCTTAGGGCTAAAACGTGTGGAAATGCTTTTATTATTTTTAAGGAAGATGTCCCTAACGTGTTTCTGTGGTACAGAAAACATTGAGAGAATATAATTCAGTTATCTTGTGTTAATCGAAATTCATGTAGACAAATGTAGATAACTAAGATCTCACTTATCTTACATTAGAAATAATCTCTCTCCATCTCCCTCAATCCCTCTTTTTAAAATTCAACTATTGATCATTTAAATATTCCACTAAATATATTTATATTTGCTGTTAAATGTGGTATTTTTCATCATGGAGTATTATCTCAAGAGTCATTTCAATTAGGGCCAAACATTTAAACAATTAACATTTTTACATTGAGTTAAACAGGAATTACATATTGTACCATTGGTAAAATGAACATATTATTAATCACCATTTTATCCTGTAACCCATAAAAGTGTTTAAAAAATATTTCCTGAAAACATATAATCTCCTCTATATAATTGTTAAATCATTAATCAGAATAGACCACATATTTATATATTTTACTTAGTATTTACTATTTATGTATTACATTTCAGATCAACCATGATTACAAACTGCTCCACCCAACCTTCGATCAGGCAGCAGTCAGAGCATGCTTTGATGACATGCTTCAGAGGCTAAATGCCTTTTGGAAGATGGAGAAAGACCTGGATGTAAGTATTGTAGTATCCTAGCAGGTCCAAGATGGTATTCAGAAATGTTTCCTCTGAAAACGATATTTGCAGTGAATTTATAAAAATTAATATCTAGGATTAACAATATTCTAGGGGCATAACAGCCAACTAATGGATATTTTATCCCCAGCTATATGAAAAGTCATGCAATGTTTTTTTGAACAATAAATCAATACCAATAAATTTTATTTCAGTCCCAAGAGGATGGATGGGACCTCCTGACAGTGCTGGACAAACAGCTAACGATGAGGGGAAGGTCCTTTACCCCTGCCTGCTGTGCAGAAAAAATGATTATCACTGAAATATTAAGCAGGATCAATCTTATTTTACCCTGACATAGGTGCAATAAGGTTTCGGCCATAGGTGTTCTGAAATGAGTTCTTTTTCATGAGAATCTGCAGGTACCATTACAATTTTTTTTGTATGTAAAAAATGGCCTGCGTCAGTTACAAATGGCCGGCATGGGGCTTGTCTATGTCGGCCACATTGGTCGGCGTCACTAAAAAGTTTTCGGGAACACTGCTTCCCCCCTCTCTTAAATTGTTTCCTTCCCTCCCCCTCTTCTCTGCCTTTCATACCTGTTTTTCTCTCCGAACCCCATCTTTGATCCCCCCCCCTCTTCCTCATGCTCCTCTCCCCCTTCCCCTACATCCTCTCCCCCTCTTCTATTCCCTCCCCCCCTTTTCTGAACTCTCCCCCTTCTACACCCTCTCCATCCCCTCCCTCTCTCCAATACCCCCACCCTCTCCCTCCCCTCTTCTGCATATACCTGTTTTTCTCTACCAACCCCATCTCCGATTCCCCCCCCCCTCCCCTGTCTTCTTCCCTTCTTCCTCATGCTCCTCCTTCCCTCTCTCCCTTCCCCTACATCCTCTCCCTCACCTCTTTCCCCCAGTTCATTCCCTCCCCTCGATCCCCCTCTCCTATTCCCCCCTCCCTTTTCTTAACTCTACCCCGGGCTCTCCCCATCCTACACCCTCTCCATCCCATCCCCCTCTCCAATACCCCCACCCTCTCCCTCCCCTCTCCCACTCCTCTGTGCATGTAGTTAGGTCCCCCTGAAAGGTTGTGTTCGTTTTTTCAATGCGGTTTTGTCATATTTTTATATTTTTTTTATTTTATCTGAAGTTAAAGTATTGTGACATGTTGACATGATTGATGAATTTAATTAACCTTTTTTCTTTCTTTTTTTTAATTTTGAATTAACCTTAATTGGGGGAAATATCAAAACGTGCCTATTAAATTTGAATGGTTGGCATTACATGTTACGTTCTGGTCCGAAGGACTAGTGGAAACTCAGGACTAGTGGAAATTGAAGGTCACTAGTCTGGCGGACTAGTAAGAATTTTTAGTTAGCCTGAACCCCTGATAGGCCTATTTAGCTGGTCGTGATATGATATATGATATGAAGGGTATTAGATCTGTCAAGAACTAGTATTGGATCTTTGGTAATTAGATTTGTACGTAATAATGAAGTACAGATATACTTTTATATATATGTGTATGGGTTTGTCTTACAGATATAGGTCTAAACATTTAGTTTTATCATGTTCTGACACCCTAGTATAAGGGTACCAGAGAAACGCTATGTTGGAATCAATATATTCAGTAATAATGTATTTTATTACGACCGCATATGTATTACAAAAATAAGGAATTAGAAATCTAGTTTGGTCATGCTGGACACCCAAGTAATTTGTGAAAACGTTTAAACCATTGTATGTTGAAAAAATATACTCCCCATTCCTTATAGGGGATGTGGGTATGTCCCTACTTATAGGGACAATATCGAATTGAATAATAAAGGAGTAAACTATATATAATGTAACCATTGTCTTGTCTTCTCTTGCTTCAATTTCGCCGATAATAACTCATCTCTTTTTCATACAGCATGGTACAGTACAATACAGTAATAACCCAGTTGCGAGTAGCGTGAAAATGGCCTTGTTGCTAGGTCTGGGATGCTAATCCATATCAACCACCCAGAGCATATATAGGCCCAATGAATACATTCGGCGGAGAAATGTCACTAAAACAATGTTGATCTTCAGATAAATTATTGCCTTGGACAGAATTTCATACAATAAACTAGGGGACAGAAATGAATCCCAAAATAAATGTTTAAAGAAAAAGATCTGGACATATCGGAGGTAGGCCTAGGCCAAATTTCTGCTTCAATTTGATCAAATGGGCTAAAAGAAATATATATTTGAAGCATGAAGGGAATTATCATTGAATATTATCTCTGTGTCGCTGTCTCTCTCCTCCCTCTCTCTGTAAATTGTTAATTTACATAATGTGTACACATAAGACGACGACACCCTGTCCTTCATTTATATAAGTACTTTAAGGGTTCTCTGGCGATTGATTAGCTACGGAAAATATGCTAAATATCGGCATTTTTCTGTATTTCATATGCCATTGAAATGCAACCCTGGGTGAGATTAGTATTTTGGAATAAAATTACGCCGCTACGCTGACTCAGATGGAGCATAGCAGCCGTTTGACAGGGTAGTAACCACGGCCGACCTGCGGTACTTGGAAATAGGTTATTGCAATATAATACCGGATATAAACAAACCATTAATTAAAGCGTTTTCCGTTTTTACCCTGCCGCCCCCCCCCCCTATGCGAAATTCACCGTCCCCGTCCCCCCCTGAATCCTGGCCCACCACGCTACCACTGCGCTAAAAATAGATTTCTGAGCGCACGAATCGCTGATACGAAAAACGGTGCGCGAACCGCTGATACGAAAAACGCCGCGCGAATACGCTGAGACGAAAAAAAACGTATCAAAAGTGGGGACAAGAAAATCGTATCCAATTTCGTATCGCGCGGATACGTTGCGCGGGAGAGTGTAGTGAAGTACTTAAACATACTCCCTGAAGATGAGCTTAAACACACACAGGCGCATATTAAAGATACGGTCCTGAAAGTTTGTCCATGTATTGATATGAACAGGAATGCTAAAGATACAAACACTTATTTAAAACTTTAAACTAATTAATAAGTACCACCTCACATATCACACCTTTGAAAGTTAGATTTATTATACACAGGTTAGAAGTTATCCCTACATCTTTAAATTATTGCATTCAAGTCAACAGGACTCACTTATAATTGATGATGTGGTAATGGTATCTGAAGGAGTCGGGTGTCAGGGATAAGAGGCAAGGAGAAGTTAAAGTGTTTTACCAATGTAAAGTGATGCCTTTTAAAAAGTCAATTATTGCCCGCGGCGGTGAGACGGTTTACCAGACAGGACCGGAGTATGTGGTAAAAGGGGGTGGGGGAGGAGTTAGGAAGGGGGGAGATGGGAGGAGTTAGGGAGGGGGAATGTAGGCAGTGGGAGGAGTTAGAGAGGGGGGAGGGAAGGAAAAGGGTTGGGGGAGGAATTAGGGAGGGAGAGTAATAGGCAGGGGCTAGTGAGGGATAGGATTTAAAGAGGAGGGGGAAGGAAAGGGCCTGGGGGAGGGGTTAGGGAGGGGGAGAAATGGGGAGGGGTTAGGGAGGGGCGGAACATGGGAGGAGAGGAGGGGAGGAGAGATGGAGGAGTTAGGGAGGAGGGTCTATGGGATGGTATAGGGTGGGTGAGGAGTTAGTGATGAGGAGAGGGGGGAGGAGATAGGGAGGAGGAGATAAGGAGTCCAGGAGGTAAAGGCGAGGGGAGGGACTGGTTGAAACTGGGAGACTGGAGGACTGGGGGAAAGAAAAGGGCTGGGGAGGAGTTAGAGAGGGGGAGGAGTTAGAGAGGAGGGACAGGGGAAGGGGCTGGGGTACGAGTGAGGAGTTAGGGAGGAGGAGAGGGGAGAGGAGGTAAGGAATCGAGGAGGTAAGGGGGAGGGGAGGGACTGAGTGATAGGGGAGGGCTTGGGAGGGATAGAGGTGTTTTTGTGCTAAGGTAGAAAAAAGCTTATGTTTATCCTTTAGAAATAGGTTTTTCAAGCGGTTTGGGCTGTTTGGCCTCATCAGGTACTTTTGTTAGGTACATGCTCTTTTCCCTTATACTTCCCACTACACAGTGGGGTAATGGGCTGTAAGTAGTCTTGCTAGTTGTGCTACTTTTAATGTAGTTATTTGTCTGTTTTTGTTCTTCCATTATGTAATGGTAGTTGGATTTTTATGTAAGCAATTATTTGCTTTTTTCAGGTCATTCAAAGAAAGAGTACAGGTGTCAGTGTTGGCCATACCCCTAGTTAAATTTATAATTTAAAAATAAGATCCTTAGATGATATATACCATCTATAGGGCCTAGTCCAGTAAGCCGATGTTCATGCTATTCTCACAGAATTTAGTGCAAAAGAGTACTCTGCGGCGCAAAAACGCATGAGAATCGGCTTAGTGGACTAGGCCCTTAAGGTTCTTATTTCTAAAATATAAAGATATGGATACGGTTACGTAAGGGAGATGCTTGTGCAATCTCCATAATATTGAGTTTTTGACAGAAGTTAACTGAGAATGCAGCATTAATCTGCCATATCAGATTATATTCTAATATTATTATCAGAATATATATTCAGAATATATATTATATATTCTGATATGGCAGATTAATGCTGAGTGTTTATGAGTGTCTATAAGCGATAATATGTTTCGAATTCCTAAGAAGAATATAAATGTAAATTAGATCATTTGCCTTGAAAACATGCACTACTAGGAATGTGTGAGTAAGTTATAATAGCCTGGGTTATTTCGCCCAACCCCTGATATATTCCACCTCTATAATAGGGAGGTGGGGCATGTGTAAATAGCCTGCAGGCTAATGAGACTTTTGCCTCACACAGGTCAGGTCAAGTGCTTGGTGGCTGGGTCATTAAAGACTGGTCGTGTGTAGGGCTGTCTGTGGCACTGTGCACGTTAGAGATCGATTACTAATATCAACAGATTAGGGTTTAGCAGCAACTAGCGCGCTTTCTCTCAAAATGGCTGAATTAAACAACCTGGTAAGAACAATACAATAATAGGTGGAGTTAGTGGAAGACCAGCTATAGGAGCTGAACTAAACAGCCTGGTAAACATTATACAACAATAGATGGTAATAGGAGCTGAACCAAAGAGCCTTGTAGAATATCATACAACAATAGATGGTAGTAGACCCCAGGACTCGGTGAAAGGCCAGCTGTGGTAGCTGAACCAAAGAGCCCGGTAAAGCATCATACAATAGATGGTAGCATACAACCCCAGGAGTTGCTGAAAGCACAGATATAGAAGCTGAACTAAACAGCCTGGTAAAACATCATACAGCAATAGATGGTAGTATGCTACCCTAGGAGTTAATGGAAAACATACAACAATAGAAGGTAGTAAGTCTACTAACCCAGGAGTAAGTGGAATACCAGCTACGGGAGCTGAACCAAGTAGCCTTGTAGAACACCATACAATAATAGATGGTATTACACTACCCCAGGTGTTAGTGGAAGACCAGATATAGGAGCTGTCCTAAACAGCTTGCTAAAACTTCATACAGCAATAGATGGTAGTATACTGACCCAGGAACTAGTGGAAGGCCAGCTATAAGGGCTGTCCAAAACAACCTTGTACTTAAACATCATACAACGATGGATGGTAGTATAATAACCCAGGAGCTAGTGGAAGGCCAGCTATAGGAGCTGTCCTAAAACAGTCTGCTAAAGCATCATACAACAATGGATGGTAGTATACTACTCCAGGAACTAGTGGAAGGCCAGCTATGAAGCTGTACCAAACAACCTTGTACTTAAACATCATAGAGCATGAAGTAGTGGATGGTTGTGAAACCAATGGGTTTTTACAACAATATATTACCAGTTATATTACATAAAAATCCCAAGTGTACTCAGATATGGGTCAGATCTTCAGAAAACGTACACCTCACCCTCACCAATCCTTGCAAATATCCCTTAGGGTAACCTCAGATATACATAGATATATTTAATACACAGCAATGAGATTTGGTACATGGATTCATGCTGCGAGCAAAAATAAAAGCATTGTGTGAAAGGGTTCCTATGGAAACACATTTGAAAAATATCATTATTCTGCGACTTGTGACTCATTTTTCTATAACACATAACAAATGTGTAAAGAGCTCCCAATAGTACATTTCTAAGTGAACTGACCCTTTTAATAAATCTTCTGAGCTGGCGATTGTCTGCGGATCAGATCATTAGAAAGTGTACAATCAGCAGCTCTACAGATTTAGTACATTCTGCTAAATAAGGCTGATAATAATAAATATTATGTATTTGTGATTTCTTCCAGTAAAAGAGTGACAAGTCGCACAAAATTGGATTTTCAGATTCTACCACATTTGAGAAGATGAGATCAAGCCGATTCTAATGATGGTAAACAGTAGGACATCTAATAAGTATTTCTAATTTTAAGTAAGATTTTTTTTTTAATTTTTGAAAATAAACCCCAACCGTAACAATATTTCTGGGTGAACCATTTACTAGTAAAGTAACTAAATATAATCTATGAGATGAGCTTAGAAGATATGTAATACACTGTCCGGAAATTAGGTACATGTAATCATGCTAGGAAAGGCGTTAAGCACCCGAAACATTAGAACATTCCCACAAATATATTTTGTGAAAAAAAACATTTTAAAAAAATAGTAATTTTGCGACTTGTGACTCATTTTCCTGAGACACCACATGTAATAATGTGTGTATAATTGGTGTTGCCTTGATTCAAAAAACCTGTTCAGTTATGTTGAACTATATTTTGAACCTGATTTTTGTCTTAAATTTGGGATATTTGAGAAAATTGCTGAAGGGGAATTGTACATTTTCTGCCGATCTGACCCACCCACATCTTCTGACGGGCTGATCCCAGGTTATGAGTAACTCAGACGCTCATAGAGCCGCTCGCCAGCATGTGGCGAGCCCTAGATCTGGCACCTTTATGTCTGTTTAATGAGCA
The DNA here is from genome assembly GCA_942159475.1 of Sthenelais limicola. Taxonomy (NCBI): domain Eukaryota; kingdom Metazoa; phylum Annelida; class Polychaeta; order Phyllodocida; family Sigalionidae; genus Sthenelais; species Sthenelais limicola. Next base: position 56,736,429 of record OW804096.1, read on the forward strand.
ACCATGTTACACCCATAAACCCCATACAGGCTCTGGCCACCGCCGTCACGAGGGCACGAGCTCGAATACAGGGTTAGATTTCCAAACTCTGGAAAGCTGGTGATTTTTAGAAGATGTCGCCAAGAAAATGGACTTCTTTATTTTTTAAAACCAATGGGACCAGTATTTACTGGTTGTCTTCCTAAATTTGTCTCTGGTTTACACTATTTACTGTAATTACTTTCGCAAATTAATAAGCTTGTTCTATTTCTAAACTCTGCAACGCTGGACTTTCTTAGAAGATGCCGCCCCGAAAATGGACTTCTTTTTTTAAAAACCAATCTGACCAGTATTAGGTCTGATTTTCAGAAATTGTACAATTGACAGATCAACACATTTAGTAAATTTTGCTAAATTAGACCGAAAAATCGTCAACATTAGGTATATCTGAGTATATTTAGTGTTGCCTTGATTTAAACAGTCCGTTAGATTATGTTGAACTGTATTTTGAACCCGATTTTTGTCAGAAATTTGGGTTATTTGAGAGGATTGGTGAAGGTGAATTGTACATTTTCTGGCGATTTCAACCATTTACTGTTTCTCTTCCTGAATTTGTGGAATTCCTGGAAGTGCAGCCTCCTCCAACTGATGTTCTTCCATATGATGGTCTTCAAATCACTAACTAACATAGTGAAGACGACCCTTAACCAAAGATGGACTGGGTTAAAAACATCTTGTAAGGATAGCCCGAAGGGACACCTTCATCTTCGTATAAAAACTTGTTCCACTATCGATTTGTTGGCTAGCGAAGGAGAAAAACTCCCAGCTCCAAGGTAAGTAAATTAACATGAAATACTGGTGGAGGACTTTGATATAGCGGTGAAATGAGGGGAATTCCTTGTATAAAAATATAAAAATATATAAAGGGAGCCGCCGACACAGGCAATATAGAGAAAGGTTGTTGAAGAGGATGAGTTTAGTGTAGAGGATAGAGTTTCATTCGTGTTGTTTCTACGAATTAAATATCATGAATAATTATATATGTGTTATCGGGAGATATGCAAACAGCCACGTTATTGTAATAAAGATTTACGAAGATTGAATAAATATAATTATTTAAAGAATCAGGTAATGTGAGTGGTGTGCAAAGAGATTCATTAGAAACGATTCATATTTTTGCTACGAATGTAGAAAAGATGAATTCAGATATAGATGTGTCGTGCTTAACTGATACTTAGTATCTGATATCTTCATAAACAGTAGAAGTTCTGTCATTCCTACTGTGTTCACTCATACTGGTCTGGATGCAATTTATTAGTAAGATATACTTTAAATTATTAGCAGTTATTTAGGTTAACTTTAGAACAGATGTGTTCAGTATTTTCATTGTACATTGGGGACATTGGAGCTATTTTGTTATCACAAATACGAAATATCCTATAAGGCTGTCAGCCAAACTCTAAACGAAAAATGCCATTAATAGTCACATTGAGACGGAAGGCAGAAGTGGAGTGGCTGTTTGAAGCAGTTTTATTTCTTGAGAAATATAATCAGTTTGCAAGTAACCTGGTGGTACAAATGAAAAGACATGTAAGTTGAAAACGAGATATACATGAAAGTTCTCAAAGAAGATGGTAAACTATAACCTCCAAAGTTAGTGTTGTTTAATGTCAATATGGTTTTGACATCGCCTTGAGGGCTTTGTGAACAGCTTTGTCTGTTTTATCTCGCACGTATGAAGTATAGGCAGTGGACTTCCATTTTCCGTGGGATCGGACCTGGTCATCGGTCATGTGCTCTTGGAGAGCACAAGCCCCGCCACGGCGAAGCGAGTGAAGGGTATAATGATGATCCTGGAGACCTGCCGCCAATAGAGCCGCGCGCCATGATGTTGTGAGATAAGTAGTTGAGAGTGGCGCCCCATTATCCAGCATGAAGAGGGGGGCGTCACCCGAACAGGAAGGGCGGTGGCGTATCATGGCATAAGCAGCCTGCACTGGGCAGAGGATCGAACCAGGGAGGGCCGGCAGGGTGAAGTTGTCAGCATCTGCCGCCCTCTGGAGGTTCTTGGCCCATTTATAGGAGATAGTGATGTCCGATGGGTTGATAGTAACATCCTTTCTCACCAGGTGGCGGGACCGGTCGAATGATTCACCACGACCTATGGCCACGTTAGACTGGCGCATCAGAGTTGTGAACATGATTATAATAGCACATCTGAGCGTTGGACCTTCATAGTCCCAGTGGATGACTTTAAGCACTTTAATTAAATCCTCCGTGGATATGGGGGGTGCTTGTCTAGGCACATGGCGGATGGTTAGTGAGATGGCTGTCAGGGCATCCTTGACACGTAAGCCATCGAATGGAGAGACATCGGCGCCAAGCCTAGCAAGACATGCCTTCACAGATGCAATATAATTTGCGATTGAGGCAGGAGAGGAGAAGTATAACGCCAGATACTCAATGAACACACACACTTGGACTTGTGAAGGGGTCCTGTAGTCATAGCCGTAATGTGTCGAGAAACCAATGAATAGTTTCAGAGCGCGCCTCCTGTTAGCAGCTGAGCCTGGGCGGATGGAGAGGTCTTGTCTAGCCATGGCCCTACTAGCGAGGAAGTCGTGAGATGGCTCTGTAATTACATGAATAGAGAGTAGTCATAACATTTGTTTGAAACTTTAACCTCAGTTAGATTCTGGTCTTTTATCATGGAGGCAGCTAATGATTTGAGTGAATTGTCTTTAAATGATCTACTGAGTGCATCGGAAAGGACCATTTCCTTCCCCGGGACATGAGTGAAAGACATGTGGAGCCCTCGGCTATGGGCCCAGAACCACGCCCCCCTCGCTATAGCGTTGAGGACTTGGTCTCGGCCTCTGTTGCGCAGGAAGACCATTATGCTACTCTCATTGTCGCAACAGATTTCCACATGTGTTCTCGGGGGGGCATCAGCTGTAAAGGCCCGCAGGGCCACAAGGCAGTTGAGGCCCTCGAGTTGAGAGATGTGGTGTCTTTCGGTGGTCTTCTTTGTGTATTGAATCGCATAGTAGTTTTGAGTGGTGTGTGCCCCGCCCCCTTCCAGGCAGGAGTCAGCATATATGACTATTGAAGGGGGAGGAGGCACCTCCATTGTGCAGCTGTTGCACTTGGGGGCGAAGTTCACAATCCAAGCAAGGTCGGCCTTGACCTGCCTGGAGATTTTAACTGGAGCCTTCGTTTGTATTGATGTGCGATATGCATGGAGGATTCTGCACATAAACAAACGAGCAGGCTTTATGACCTGGGACACGTGATTCACCCTCCCGGCCAGACATTGTAATTCCTTTTCAGAGAGAGTGTCCCTTGTCATTAAACGTCGTACATCCCGTGTGAGGGCAGAAAGCTTTTTCTGTGGGATGTGTGTTGACCTTGTAGTTATATCCAACGTAACTCCTAGCCATGTGATAGACGTTGCAGGGTCACACAGTTTGCCATAGCTGAGAGGGAGGCCCAGCCTTCTGAAGGTGGCATGGGCCGTGGCGAATTGCAGATATGGGTCATCGGAATGTTTATGTATGAGAAGTAGGTCATCTATGTAGAACAGGCCGTAGATGCCTGCCTCTGCTAGATGGCGAAGGATGAAGTTAGCCAACTTTTGCATATACATAGAGGACGCTCTCATGCCAAATGGAAGTGACAAATCAATGAAGAACTGTTCTTTATGTGACACGAGTAGTAGTGGCCAGTCAAGGGGGCATATCTGGAAATTCCTGTATGCCCGCTGGATGTCAATGCTGGCTAGTTTGACGGCGAAACCAGCCTGTTGTATCATGGATACTGCCATCGCTACGGTGGGGAGGGCGTGGCATATCTTCCATCCAAATACAGAGTTCCTGGGTACATAATCATTGACTGATAGTCCTTGTGGGTATGAGAGGTCGACTATAATACGTTTCTGGCCAGGGTCACTTTTGTCCCGGGTCATCATGGGGCTCACATGGGCCCATGGGGTCAGAGGTATAGAGTCAAATGGACCAAACAGAGCACTGTTGCTTACCTCAGTGTCGATGTATGCTGAGACGTGTGTCGCATGTGCTATTGCTGAGTGGTGGTTCTGGGAGAGGGAGGCCCTTAGGGGGGGGCCTGTAAACTGGAGTGGGAATCCGAATTGTAGACATTCCAGCAGCCAATAGTCCTCTATGTGTCCCGTTGCAATAGCTCTCCAGTTCTTCACATTGAGCTGTGTTGGTAGTTGGATGCATGCTCCGAGCACGTTATGCCTTCCAGAGGCTTTGACAGTGTTGTATATCCGGGTCAGGGGCCCTGATGGGGGTGGATCGCACCAGTCAGGGAAGGCACGAGTTCTAGAGCGTGCTGCTGGGTTGAATGCATGGGCGTATGTGCCAACTGGTGTGTTAGTGGGCCAGTCCGCATGATTCTTGGAGTTTGAGTCAATATGAATGCAGTTCATAGTTTTAAAGTCAGAAATCAGACACAGGCAGTCGAGCTGCGGGATATTCCCTGCTCTCGACAGCTGGATGAACTTGTTTATGTATACAGACGGGTCCTGGTGAGTGCATTCAGTGCCAGGGCTGGGGTTGTCTGTGTTTACATTCAGCGGGGCTCTGATTGGTTGAGAGGTCTGGGAGTCACGGCTGCACGTAGGCGCGCAGTCAGACGTGGGGCCCGCAAGGGGCGGGAGTTTGAACTCCCCTAAAGGCACTGCCCCCAGCGGGTCGGATATAGCGTCTTGCACCCAGAATCTTTCCAAATCATAAGTCCTGTGTTTTGTAGGTGTATCAGGAGTCACATCAATCCTGGGTAATCCATGCTGGTGTGAGTGGGGAACTTCAACCACTATGTTTTTAGGGGAGACTTCAACCCTAGTTTCTTCGTCTGAGTGAAGGGGTCCTCGGGCATTACTGGTGGCGAGTGTCACTTCCAAGACAGCGGGCGCATGGCTTGGCTTGCCCGAGGGGGAGGGGTGCCCGTAAGGGGCAGCTAGTCGTTTTTTGACTCCGCGTCAGCTGACTTGTCTCGATCGGCCTGCTTGTCACGTTTGCCGCCACCTTTCTGGCCTTTCTGCCATGGTTTCTCCTTACGGTCCCCTTGGGTGGTTGCTTGGTCCTTGCCACGGAGAGAGTTGCATCTTTTCCCGGGGTGGGACAGGCGCTTCTCGAACACAAAATAACAGAGGGCACAGTAGTGGTACACAGTATTTCCTGCCTGCTTGTGTAGAGTTTTCTTGTTTTCACATTCACCCCTGTTGTACAACTTGCACAGAGCGAGAGGGGGGGATTCCTCTCTGTCGGTTGGGGCACATGCTGACCAAGAGAGTTTCATGCGCTCGTCCTTTATGAAGGCTGCATCTGACCATTCAATCCTCTCTTCTGCAATCAGCTCGAGTATTGTCATTGACCAGTCAGACACGTGGTCCCAGTTATATTTTGTGGCGTCTTCGGCCACCTCCTTTACATGAGAGACTATCCTTCTCATATTGGCTTGGTCTTTTGTATCCAGGGCCAGACCCGCGATGCCTGTAATGTGCTCCTGCACTGAGAGAGTATAGTCTGTGTCTTTCAACTTGAGTTTTACTGAGCGGGGAAGGAACTTTTTAATAAGGTCCCTAGCACTCTTAGCCCCATCATTATCGTTATCTGAGAAGTATCCCTTACCTCCTCTCTTGACAATCTGAAGAGTAACCTCCTTTAGAGCCTTCTGGTAGTGCTTGTCTGTGACCGGAGAAGAGGCCAGTTCGTCAGGTGAGATGAACTCGGGAGCCTCTTCCCTGGGGTAGAGACCGTCGACATCATCGGGCCGTCTTGGGGGTTGACTCGCCGAGCGTCGGTAGGCCTGACCACCGGTCAAGTCACGTGGCCTACGATTTTGGGGGGAGATGGCCTGATCGTCTATGAAGTTTATTCTGTCGTGGTGAATGCCCTCTAGGATTCTTCTTTCTGTTGCTAGGATGTTTAGTAGTCTGTCAAGTTTCTCGTTCAGAGACTTGTCAGGCGGAGGGGCCTGCTGTTGCTGGTCCTGTTCTGGCGGTTGAGGAACCTCGTGTCCAGGGCCGCCATTAGCCTTTGGCGTGTTAACGGTCTTTTTGGCCGGAGTCTTTTTAGGCTTCGGGCCTGGTTTCTTACGACCATTTCTGAGTGGCTCCTCGGGTAGAATAATCCGAGCCCCGCGTGTTCTAGTTCCAATGCCAGCCATTCTTGAGTTTAAGAGAGATTATTCTCCTAACTGTGGGATGAGGACGGGAGTCTGGTAATTTTCGAAGCTGTCCGTCTGGCTGACCACGCTGGAGTGAGGTCGAGTGTCCGAGAGAGCGTGGCACCAGGAGCACTACCCCCTCCAGCCTCTGCCCAATGCGCCCTCATTCGGGAAATGAGAGAACCATTAGGCTACCTACTCCAGGGCCAACAAAGCTATTAGCGTAGTATGCGTCCTAACACAGACATACCACTATTATCTGATCTGAGAGGCTCTGAGACTAGACATAGGGAGAGACTAAAATTGTATCAGCACACCTAAGAGTGCAGATCTGTTATGGAGCGACCATATTTAATATATCCTGATTAACCGTTTGCTCAATAGCGAAAGTCGTCTGTACCTTCCAACAGTCTGACCTCGTAACGTTAGTTCTTCCCACTAAAGGTCGCACTAGTGCTGCTGTCTAGCGGTAGAAACCTGCACTAGGCATGTGGGCAGTGTAGAGAGTAGAGACAAGAGAAGTGCCTGGTTGGAATACAGGGGTCACATCGTCAGAAATTGTACAATTCGCCTTCACCACTTTTCTCAAAAACTCTAAATGAGATTCAGAATACACTTCAACATAACCAAACAGATCGAGTTCTGTTGATTATATTTTAGCCTAATTTAGCAGAATTTACATGATGTGTAGAGCTGCCAATTGTACACTCACCCACGGTACTATCACCTCATATCAGTTGATGTCGAACAAAATATTTTCTACTTATTGTTCTGTATTCTTTTCCAACCGAGCTAAAAGTAATCTGACCAGAATCTTGGAGGATGCCGTCCAATTGTTTTTGCTAAAGGGTTTTGCTAAAGTTGCTAAAACCCGCCCGAATCCTTTCATGCGATGATTTCGTTTTCTCTAGGTGATTAGACTTCAAATTCTTATATATATATATATATAAACATACCAACAGCGGTATAAATGTAAATTGTAATTGAGAGGAAGGATCGAGAGACAGAGGGAGGACAGAGAGAGGGCGGACACAGAGATAGAGTGGAACCAAACAGAGAGCAACAAACAGGAACACATAAGTGGAGAGAGAAAAGACCTAAAGAGAGAAGAGAAAGTGATAAACAGAAATCAATCTGCACCTCCCTCTCACTCCTTTCCCATCCCTCTCCTCTCCCCCCTAGATCTGCCCTTCCACCTCCCTTATCTCCCCTATATCCCTCCCCTCTTCTTCCCTCCCCTCCTCTTCCCTCCTCATCTCCTCCTCTTCCCTTCCCTCCACTTCCCTTCCCTGCGCTTCCCTCCCCACCTCCTTCCTCTTCCCTCTCTCTCCTGACACCGTCCGACCTTACCTCCCCCCTCCCTTCCACCTCCCACCCATTTTCCATATTTCACCACGGTCCCCACCTTTCCTCCACTCCCTCCGCGACACCATCCCATCCTCTCCCCCGTTACACCTCCTCCCACCCTCCCTGAACCTCCTCAGTTATACCACCCTCCCCTAATCCAACTCCCTAACCCAACCCCCATTCCGTTCCCATCCCTCTCCCCTCTATCCTCCCATTTGCCCTTCCACCTGCCTCTCTCCCCTGTTACACCTACCTTCCCTATACCCCACTCCCTCCCCCCCCCCCTCCTTACACACTCCCAACACCCACCCACCCATCCCCTCAGCATCACCACCTCAGCCACCGCTGGGGTAAAGATCGGGCGGGACTGATGGCACCGATGCTGGCGGGCTAAAGCCCTTTGATTGAGCCGGCCAAGATGGCGTTTTGCCTTAATTCCACAGCTTCCCTGGATTACACCCGTGGCCTTAAACCCACCGGAAGTGACGTCACAGCTTCCGCTTCTTCTTCCTCCATGTCTTCACCGCGCATGCGCGTGTCAATATGGACACTGAGTGGAGAGGGCGAGGTGTTTTTAGTGGTTTGGGCGGTCACCTATAGGTGTCGTGATGTCGACTGGAAGGACTCGGGGACAGGGTGTTAAGGGTGGGGAATAAGACAGGAATAGCACGTAAATGTCGAGTGTAATATAAAACATGAGTCATGAGTAATAAAGAAATGGATTTTGAGATCATGTTTGATTAGGATGATTTTAAAGTGGATTCCACTGATGTAATGAAAGACATATTTCAATATATTATGTTCGGTTTTGTTATGCTTGAAGAATAACCATCCCCAATTCCATATTTCTGTGTAGAAAATTACTAGTAAAATAACTAAAACACTCTGTAGGATAACCTTACAAAGGGAAGGATATAATTATTTAATTCACTTTCTTGAAATTTGATTCATATGACTTGAAGCTGTAGGAAGAGATCTTGTGAAAAACATCGTTCTTGTCTATGGCATGGGGGAGATAGTGTGTGGGTGACAGGAAGAGAATTTACTGATGTACATAAATGATTATTTTTGCACTCAAGTTATAATAGGAAATCTAAATGATAAGATATGGTAAAACAACGATCTGTAACATGTAAGAATATGCATTAGCTGAGAACAACACCTACAAAGATGTAATGTTTGGCTCAATAAATAAAACTTAAAAACAGAACACATGAGCATCCGAGAGAGACTAGTTCTTTGAAAACCGACTTTCAGAAAAAGTATAAGTAAGTAAGTACTTTGTTGAATGTTGTTATGCAAGTCTGTGTATTTATGTTTTGCATTTGTATTTATTCCTGCAAGCAGGAATTTAAAATTAAAAAGTCCCCTTAGTTTACACTGAACTGTATTTTGAAGCTCATTTTGCCTTAAATCTGGATTGTTTGAGATGATTGAAGTTATTTTTGATCTGACAATTTCATGTCCAGTGGAATCGATGAACTAGGTATCTCAATGGACACCAACAATTCTTCCATAGATTTTATATGAGAGGAAAATAAGAACCGAACAAGTTTAAGGAAATAGTAAATAGTAGAAGATGAGTGAATGAGTCTACATTGCCTCCACACAGTAAAAGAGGTTTGATATACAGGACGATTTCACCTTTATTTTTGTTATGTCAATATGTTTGTGTTCATGAACACATATATTTGAGGTATTACAGGAAAAGAAGACACAACTCGAAAGATTGATATTATTAAAAGCGATGTATCTATTAGAACCCTTGCTCAGGAAGTCTCCATTCTTGGGGTGCTTAGTGCTTCTACTAGCATGAATACGTGTACGAAATTCTCAGATTGTATTGAATTATGTCTATGCATATCTGAGGTTAACCTAAGGAGTATATTTAACTAAACCTACCTACTTTACTCTAGTGAGTGACACTTAAGAAATATCACTAACCTTTGCAAACATACATTCATATGTATAAATATAGAAATAATGATTATATACCGGGGTATGTCCTAGTATTTGAATCGCCTTGATCTTATCTTATATTATCAAATATAATTGTATCTCAAAATCCATTTCTTTTGACTTGCGACTCATTTTACTCTACTATAATAATATCTCAAAATCCATTATTGGCGGTGTGTGACTCATTTCCCTGTGACACATCACATATATGTAACTAAGAAGCTAGCCTGGCTACTACAAGCATCCCAAGGGTCGGGGGTGTGGTGAGGCAGAGAGTGGGAGGGGCGAGGCAGAGAGGGTAGGGGGGAGGGTGGGAGGTTTGGGGAGAGGTTGGGAGGGTGGGGGAAGAGGCCGGGAGTGGGAGGGGAGAAGCATAGAGGTGCCTCACAAGTGGAAGTAGCAAAAGTAGCTGCAAGCTACGAGTAGGAGGAGGACGAGGAAGACGAGGCTGAGGCCGAGGCGTTATCAGGCCAATACGTAAATCAATAGTACAAATCTGAAGATCCCCTCCTTCTAGCCAATACATGTCTTCATCTAGAGCACTTGTCTCTGCTGCCCTAGATATTGGGCAGTTACTTACTGCTCTATAACTGCCACCACTACCACCACTGCCACCACCACTGCCACCACTTCCTCCTCCACCACCAAAATCACCTACTCCAATGACACCACTCCCTCTTCTTTTGTCATGAACTTTTATTGCAGGGAAATACTGCATCCCATTGATGGTCTTGAATCTAGGACTGTTCATGAATGATGAATATAACTGAAAATGATGAGGTGATTATTAGTTGGACATATTTATGAACCTATGAAACAATCTACGCCACCTCCACCAGCACCAACACCAACTCCACCTCCACTACCAACTCCACCTCCACCACCACCACTACCACCTCCATATCCACATCAACCACTTCCACCATCTCGTCCTCCACCACCACCAACTCCATCTCCTCCACCACTTCGTCCACCACAACCCCAACATTATTAACACCAACTCAACCTCCACCACCACCACCTCCTTCACCCCCACCATCACCACCAACACCAACTCCACCTCCACTACCAACTCCACCTCCACCACCACCACCTCCATATCCACATCAACTACTTCCACCACCAACACCTTCATCACCACCATCAACTCCACCCCCACCTCCACCACCACCTCCAACACCACCACCAACTCCACCTCCACCACCAACTCCACTTGTCCACCACAAGCACCACCACCACCACCACCTACTCCTCCACCACCTCCACCACCTTGTCCATCACAACCACACCTCCACCACCATCTCCACCTCCACTACCTCTAACACCTTGATTTCCCCTTACATTGGACCAAAAAGGTAAGCATTAATTCCCCACAACGACTGCCACTGCCAATCGTGACAATGAATGAATGAAAACTAAGTAGCCAAGGCTGACATGACCTCCACTTCCGAGTAAAAGAATTGTAGAGGTAGTATTTTTGTAAATAACAAGTAACCTAAGCCATCTTGGTACTCCATCATTGATATACACATAATTTTAGTGTTACCGAGAATGGTCCTGTCCCACGTTTCTTATCTAACACAGTACGCGTTATTGGACATAACAATAGATTTCTGTTTCATAACCTAAGCACAACATATTTTACCACAGCGTGCGTTAATGGCCATAATGGAGGTTAACTAACGCACATTAAATTTATCGTTATCTGACCCATCGCTGTGTTACCAAAACAAACAAGCGATGTGTTAGATATGAAATGGGCTATACGGGCTTTAACCACCTTCGATCTTTAGTGGATACTCAAGGGATTAATAACCTCTATTTCTGATTTACTAAATGGTGCATCATTTCTAGGTGAAGCCAGAAATATTGGTCATAGCTCTTGCATGCTATTCAGGATGACAATTATATGAATATATCGGGTAGACCCGTGTCCATTAGTTGGTACAATGTGCACATAAACGAGAGTCTCTCACCTTATGTTTGCCTAGATATTGATGTTTCAATAAACGTGAATACAAGTTCTCATGGTAAAATCAAACCCAGTTTAATTTTTACTAGAGCATGTGTCATTTACGGTGACCCTTTTAAACGCACACACCTGGTAATATTATATATGTACGCATCTATCATTTAAAAATATGTTATATATTAATAAATGCTAGCATCCCCAAGAATTGTGAATAACAGAGAGCATAGTTGTAGATCTAGCTGTAATGCTCCCTGTCTCTCTGATGGAGTGTTTCTCTCCCAACTCCATCTCCGATTTCACCCCCCCCCCCCTCTCCCTCCCCTCTTCCTCAAGCTCCCCCTCCTCCCTCCAAACATTTCCACCACTCACTTTTCCCTCTCCCTCTTCTCTGTCTCTCTTACCTGTTTTTCTCTTCCAAACCCATCTGCGATTCTCTGTCTCTCATACCTGTTCTTCTCTCCCAACCCCATCTCCGATTCCCCCCTGTCCCTCCCCTCTTCCTCATGCACCCTCTCCTCCATGTCTCTCCCTCTGCTCTCTCCCTCCACTATAAATAGAGTGTGTAGATCCCGATTTAAAAAGGCTTCAAAATGACATCTTCACCCCAAATACCTTCACAAACCATATACAACATCCTCCAGAGAGGGTGGACAGAACTCTACAGATGAATAAAATGGTTTGTAAAAGAACAGATTCCGAGAACATGCGAGACAAAGAAACCCCTCTTTTCTAAAGATAGTGTAGATAAATGTAGTGTAGGTTTTAACGATAAAATTATGTAAAATCAGACGAAACATAAGGGTTATATATAAAAACATCAACTTCAACATGGTAAAAAGCTTTAGAATCCATAACTTCAAAGTACCAAGAGGCTCTAAGTGCTAAACGCCGTCATGTTTTGACTTTGAACTATCGGTCGTTCACCCAATCTGATTTATCCGCATGTCAAAGCATTTTCTGTTTGTTTTTGGCCACTGCAAGGAAATGACTCTGAGACGAAATAACAAATAAATATTTGACATCATAAACCAACTTTGTTAAAAGCAAGATAAGAAGCCATTGTATCTTAAATTGATTATACACCCTCTCAACTATACCTCTAAATACTGCAAGACAAATGCATAGAAGTTTAGTATATGTATAATATGCATTTTATAACTAGGCACAACAGTATTTATGATGTATTGCAGTTAAATGAGTCACAAGTTGCAAGAAATGGATTTTGAGATAACATTATATTTAAAAAATGAGATCAAGCCGATTCTAATGATGGTAAACATTGGGACATCTAATAAGAATTCAACATTTTAAGTTTGGTATTTATATTTTTTAAAAAAAGTTTGCAATATTATTGGTAAACAGATAGTAGTATATAGCTAAATATGCTCTATAAGATTACCTTGATAGTACATAAATATATTTATTGCACTGTGTTGAAACAGCGCCGAGCAACTCCAAAATGGAAACATTCTGATAAAAAGATCTTCTGAATAAAAATCTTTGAAAATATCAATTTTGAGACTTGCCACTTATTGTTCTGTGACACATCACATTTGCTCTGAAACCGTTTGGTTAAAAAGGGGCAACATTGAGTTCAACATCTATGTGCTTTAAACCTTAAAGAAACTTCCCTCATGGAATTTTTTAAAAAAAACCTGTACACGTCTTTGTATGATCACAGCCTTTGAAATCTGCCATTTGTCAAAATAATCTAAAATAGCAGGAATCTCTATGTAAAACCTAATTATTGTGTTTCTCTCAGAACACAATACTTTTTATACTGACGTGTATCTACAGTTGAGTTTAAGCCCCTTTCCCACTTAACAAACCCGTTATGTTGATTGTGGACCATCCGAGGAGAAACAGGGGGCAGTATGGCAAATGTGATTTGTCACAGGAAAATGAGTCACAACACGCAAACAAACTTTGAGATATCATATTCGAAAAGGTGAGATCAATATTTCTGGGTGGCCATTTACTAGTAAAGTAGCTATATAATTATACTCTAAATGATGACCTTAAAATGCATGGATACATTTGAGACACTGTCTTGGAGTTTACTTCATTGCCATCTAGTGGCGATGAGTAGGACCAAATGAGATATATCTCGCGCATGACAAACCAGTTACTTCCGTTTGAACGAACCGGCTCGGACGTCGAAAGAAGAGCTCCTCCCGTTTCGAAGTGTTTTAGAGGTTATATTGCGGTGATTTGTAGCCTAAACTGCCAGAAGTGATCAGACAAACCTGGGCAAGGTTTGGAGAGAGTCTGAAATCGAGGATTGAACTATTTAGTGAAGTTTCACTAGTCGGTGGTCCGGGTGACCGTTAGCCGGCGGCCATTTTGCTTGGTCATTGCTTGGTCAGCGCACGTGTAGTGACAGCAGCCATTGCTCCCATCATGGGTAGAGAAGAAGAGAAACTTAAGAAGGCGGAAAAGGCAGCTCAGGATAAAGCTGAGAAAGAAGCCAGGGAGAGAAATGACGCTTTTACGAAGCTTTTGGGAGTGGAGCTATCACAGGAGCAGCAGAGAGCTTTCCAGGATAATCTGAAGAAGATGCTGAACCCGAACGCTAATCCGCACGTCGAGGAAGATGAAGATATCGAGGAAGTGGACAAAATCCTAGACGAGGTTTGTAGCCAGGCCACACTATCTGAAGTGTTAGGCCCGAAAGTGGACAGTAAAATTGTGGCTCAAGTGACTCCGTTATTCACGGATCCGCTGAACATTACTAAGTTAGACGAGACCAGAAAGAAATACCCTAGGCCGGAAAACCTTGAGTATATCAAAACGCCAAAGTTAAATGAAGAACTTAAGCGGGAAATGTCCAAAGATCACAAGGAGAATGATCGAATGTTGTCTCGAGCACAGGATTATATGGTGGGAACCATGTCTGTTCTGTTGGGAAATATGCAATTAGCTAGAGAAGCGTCTAAGACGAGCGAGGAAGCGCAGCTAGCATTCGGCACGCTGACCGAAGGCATGGTCATGATGGCCAAAGCATTCACAGAGATTACTAGGGCTAGACGTGAAGTCATTAAAGTGGACATAAATGAGGATTTCAAAGCCTTACTGGATTATGATAAACACCCACCATCTACTGATTTTCTGATAGGTGGGGAAATGACTGCAAAAATTAAATCGGTTAAGGAAGATAATCGCTGGAGGGAACAGCTGAAGAGGCCCGCTACGGGGGCTAAGTCGACCACGCAAGGCAGAGGAAACACCACTTCGCCCTTCGCCAGAGGCTCCGGTGGATACAGGAGGCCTTACCAAGGAGGTTACTACTCTAACAGAAGAGGAGGATTCGGAGGTGGATATGGTTATGGAAATGGTGGAGGCTATCACCACAACAACAATTCCTATAGGGGAAGAGACAGCTCGAACAGAGGAAGAGGCCGGGGCCAAAACTCTGACAGATCGAACTCGGGTTTTCACCAGAAGGGGACCCGGTAGACCAGGTAGGTCCCGACATACAAAATTTACCGGTTTTGAATGAAACTATGGACTGTGAAGCTAGTTCGCCCAGTTGTTCAGAAAGTTCAGCTAGCTCAGATTCTGACGAGAGTAACTTAGAAACCCAGGCAGGGAAAACTAAGCACTTTTTAGACAGGTGGAAGCAGATCACTTCCGATCCGTTTGTCATTAATGCTATCAGGGGGACTAAATTAGACTTTGCCCATATTCCTAGACAAGTGAGAGTTCCAGAAGAATACAGATTCAGTGAGGAAGAACAGGTAGCCTTAGATGAGGAGATGGAGATACTGGAGAAAAAAGGGGTGATCGAAGAGTCAAGTTTCGAAGAAGGGCAGTTTGTGTCAAACGTTTTCCTTAGACCCAAACCAAATGGGAGATTCAGAGTGATTCTGGACTTGTCAAAATTAAACTTAAATTTAGATTACAACCATTTCAAAATGGAAAGTCTTAATTCGGCAATGGAATTAATGAGTCAGGGTTGCTTCATGGCATCGATTGACTTAAGAGATGCGTACTACTCGATCTCAGTGGAGCCTGAGGACAGAAAATTTCTAAAATGCCTTTGGAAAGGGAAATTGTTCCAATACACGTGTTTACCCATGGGGCTAGCACAAGCCCCCAGATATTTCACAAAAATTCTTAAGCCAGTGTTTGCTTCGCTCCAAGAAAAGGGACATACCTGCTTTGGATTTATAGATGACACTTTCATTCTAAATGAAACAGCTCAGGGCTGTGAGGAAACGGTAAATGAATTAGCTCAGCTATTTACGGAACTAGGGTTCCTAGTTCATGAGGAAAAAAGTGTGTTCAAGCCCACCACCAGGCTGACGTTCTTGGGTTATGAGTTAGACTCTTTAAGTATGACGGTCACACCAACTGAAGAAAAGGTGGAGAAATTCTTAAGCATGGGACTTAAAATGAGGAAAAATAGGCATCCTACAATTCGACAAGTAGCAGCGCTAGTTGGAACCATGGTAGATCTGACAAAAGGGGCAGAATATGGCATGGGCCATTATAGAGCCATTGAATTAGACAAGATTAACGCATTAGCCAAAAATGCAGGGAACTTTGACAAAAGGATGAGACTTTCATGTGAAGCCAAAGAGGACTTGCAGTGGTGGTTAGACAACTTACAAGGAAGTTTTAGGAGGATTTGGGAGAGCCCTCCAGACATTTTGTTAGCTACAGACGCCTCTAATGAGGGCTGGGGCGGAGTAGTAGGGGTCCATTCCACAGGAGGGAGATGGAAACAAAGTGAACTGGAATTTCACATTAATGCTAAGGAAATGTTAGCGGTTTTATTTGGTATTCAAAGCCTGCTGCCAGTCGAGAACTGTCAGATCAAGTGCGAAATTGACAATACTACAGCAGTAGCCTATGTCAACAGACTCGGGGGAACGAAGTCAGTGCAGTGCGAAGAAATAGCAAGGAGGATTTGGGAATATTGTGAGGAAAAAGGAATCTGGCTAGTGGCGGTGCACGTACCAGGGATCTTGAATGTAGTAGCAGATTTTGAATCGAGGAACTTCAGGGAAAACGTGGAATGGGAACTACCACATAGAGTTTTCAAAAGATTAGACATTGAGTGGGGACCATTTCAATGGGACTGTTTCGCATCAAGATTAAATGCAAAATGTGATAAATTTGTTAGTTGGTATCCAGATCCGGATGCAGCATTGATTGACATGTTTGCACAGAAATGGCCAAATGAACTATGGTACGCATTTCCTCCTTTCAGGTGTCTGACCAGGGTCCTCCAGAAGCTGGGAAGAAACAACAGGACGAAGGGAGTGATAGTGACTCCGACATGGACGGCTCAACCATGGTGGGGGAAGCTGATGAGAACAGCGACGACTTGGAAGAACTTGGGGAAGGTAACCCTAACGAACTCGGCTACCAAAGAGACTTGGGCGATCCGAATAACGGCCTGGAAGGTCTAAAAGAACTACTAATAGAATGGGACATTAATTGGTCGGCAATCACCACCATTTTCGCCTCTTGGAGAGAGGGCACTCAGAAACAATATAATACTTCGCTTAAGAAATGGTTTTTGTTTTGTCAAAATATTAATGTGGATCCAATGGAATTACACATTCCCAGAGTTCTGGATTTTCTACAAGGTTTACTTGATAAAGGTCTGTCGCATTCAGCTATTGGTACTGCTAGAAGTGCATTATCACAATTCATTACGTTTGGGTATAAACCTAAAGATACCATTGGAGAAGATCCACTTGTTGTTAGATTCATGAAGGGTGTGCATGAAACTAGACCGCCTAAACCACGATACTCACAAACATGGGATGTGAACATTGTACTAAATCACATTAGATCATGGGGCTCGAACGAAAAAATGGGCTTAAAAGAAATTTCGTATAAAGTGGTTATGTTATTAGCTCTGGTAACTGCACAGAGGATGCAGACGTTGCATGCTATTAAGGTACCAAATATCACTTGGGAAACAAATCAAGTGGTGATTTCGATGGATAAGGTCTTGAAACACAATAGAGAAGGTACAGCTCTAGATGTCATGCGAATCCAAAGATTTAGTGAGGACAAAAGAATTTGTCCAGTTAGAGCTTTATGCGCCTACGTGGGGCGAACAAATCAATTCAGAGGTAATGAGAATCAGTTGTTTCTCTCATATGGGAAAATCCATAATAAGGTCGCAAAAGATACCCTTTCACGCTGGGTTAAGACAGTCATGAAAGAGGCAGGTGTGAACACGAATGTGTTCAAAAGTCACAGTACTAGAGCAGCTAGCACTTCTAAGGCACTTAGCCTGAACGTACCATTACCTGTTATTCTGGCGAAAGCCAAGTGGTCCAACTCTGTTACTTTTGGACGGTTTTATTGCAAAAAGATCATTACTGAAGTTGATATGGGAAATGCCCTCTTGAAGGAAAATGTAAGAACAGCTAAGAAATAAAGCTTGTAGACTAAATCCAGTTTTGCTTTAAAGTCTCATTTGGTCCTACTCATCGCCACTAGATGGCAATGAAGTAAACTTCCAAAGTTAAATGAGGCTTACCTTTGGTTAAAGATGAAATTTGACTGTAAGTTTATGAATAACATCTAGTGGTGATGAGGGATCAAATGCCCGCCGCTCGCCACCCTTTCACAGTTACTTCAAGATTCTACACTGGATTTAGTCCACGTCCTAAACTGGTTTGTCATGCGCGAGATATATCTCATTTGATCCCTCATCACCACTAGATGTTATTCATAAACTTACAGTCAAATTTCATCTTTAACCAAAGGTAAGCCTCATTTAACTTTGGAAATTTGGTACATGTATTTATGCTAGAAAAGGCGTTAAGCACACAAACAATGAAAACATTCCCACGTGTACATCCTATGAATAAAGCACTTTGAAAAATAGTAATTTTGTGACTTATGACTCATTTTTCTGTAACACATCTCAAATAAGCTTAAATCTGTCAAGCGATTGCTGCCATACCCTAGAACATACAGCCCCTTTCTATCCACCCTCTCCTCTCCCCCACTCCCTATCTAACCTCCCTCTATCTCTCAACGCCTCCTGCCCCTCTCTCCATGTCTCTCCCCCTCGAACCCCCCCTTTATATATTTCTCTCCCTCCATGTCTCTCCCCCTCGAACTCCCCCTCTATATATCTCTCTCCCTCCCCTCCCCTTCTCTTTTCCTCTCCATCCCCTCACCCATCCTCTCCTTTCACCTCTATCCAACTCTCTCTATCTCTCTGTCCCTCCCCCTCCCCTTCTCTCTCACCCTTCCCATTACCTCCCCAACCCTCTCCTTCTCCCTCTATCTATCTCTCTCCCCCTCTCCCGCCCCTTCTCGCTATCTCTCTGCCTCTCCATCCCCTCCCCCACCCTCTCCTCTATCCCACTCTCTCCCCCTCCTCCCTCCCACGATTAAATCAGCTCAGTGGACAGTAGGCTTAAGTTAGTTCTGGCGGGAAGGAGAGGGAAGATAGTCTGTATAGTCTTTGTTCTCAAATCTTGTTGTCTACGTGCACTGACTGGCTGAAGGGGTGGGTACATATACATCAGCAGGTATCAACTGTACCGCCGCAAACACCCAATACCAACAGTACTTACCGTGATAAACTAACTATTCTCTGGATGCACATAAGGTTACTTAGATAGGCCATTGTGGCATGAGTGGATGAGAATTTAAGGTCGAGAAGGAGAACACAGAGGCAGTAAAGGAAAGAGAAGAGAGGCAGAGGAAGAGAATATGGGATGAAAAAGACAAGAAAGAAAATAATGTCATAAAGAATCATTATCTTGCCATTTTTAGAATGTAATTGTCATGAAATTGTAAGGTAGAGTAACTGTGAGACCTCTGCATGGATAGTGAATAAGGGATGAAAGGGAAGACAAATGGCAAGAATAAGGGTAGAAAGGGACGGAAAGCTGAATGTGAAGAATAAGTGGATGAAAAATAGTGGAGAGACAAAGAGAACATGAGGAGAGAGAAAGAGGGAGAGAGAAGAGGAAAGAGATAGAGATGCTTAGAAAGAGAGGAGAAAGGGAAGTAGAAGTGGGAGCGAGAGAGATGATAGACAGTGGGAGGGGAGAGAGGGAGGCAAAGGAAGAGGGAGAGAAAAAGGTTGGAGAGGAGAGTGAGAGGGGAGAGGTGAAAGCAACAGAGAGGGAGAGAGGGAGAGAGGGAGAGAGAAAGAGAGGAGGGTCTTAGTACAGACAGTCTTGGAGAGAGAGAGAGAGAGAGAGGGGGGAGGAAGGTAGGAGAGTGAGAAAGAGTGAGTGCGGGAGAGGGAAAGAGAGTGAGAGTGTCGGAGAGAGGTAGAGAGAGAGGAGAGAAGAGGGAGGAGAGAGAGAGATAGGCGAGAGAGGAAGAGAGAAGGAGAGAGCGGGAGAGAGAAGGATAGAAAGAGGGAGAGAGAGTGTGAGAGAGGGAGGGAGAGAGAAGAGAGCGAAGGGATAGAGAGCAGGGAGAGGAGTAAGAGAGAGTACAGTCTGAGAAAGAACAAAGAAGGAGAAAGCGACAGACAGAGAGACAGAGAGACATAGAGAATGCCACTATTACAAAGCGCACTATCGTATTAAGTAGGCATACTGGATTGTCAGCGTTATCTTGCCGGGCCACCACTGTGGGTATACAATGCACCTCTGTCTTCTTATCTCAGATAGCAGCGTTTGTGTGGCACAGATAACGCTCCTACCACTTGTTTCAACTCCAGGGCAGCAAGAGGCTCTTCACTTTCAAACAAATACAAATCCTACTTAACAAATATTGTACAGCATGGGCACAAGCTTTTCAAATGTTCCAGGTTTAGGTTGATAGGTTTAATACACATATAAAGTTAATAGAAAAGAGTGCTCCTTATATTCCCCATTTGTCAGTACCAAATTTCAAAAGAGTGTATTTGATATATATGTGTTTCTAAGGTCAATCAATGGAGTATGTTTAGCTACTTAACAAGTCATTCTCAACCAGAACTATTGCAAACGTTTTTCAAACATCAAATTTATCAAAAATAAATCAATGATATAAAGTTGAAATACTTGAATAGAACTTCCAAAGAAACCATTATGACTTTGACTTCAATATACATCGGCGTTTATGAGCGGTAACCTGCATATCATAATAAATGAGTACATAAGGTATAGTCAAGGTATTTGACATAATTCTTCAATTCTGTATTTCTTTCTACACTTCTTATCTATGCTAGACTATTTAATTCTCGGACTTATTTCACTTCTGACTTAGAACTTACTACTTACATAAATGAACTTATATAGACTAGTGGTTTTGAATTTTATAAACAATTAAATGGCTAGCACCAACATTCTTTCAGATGAAGTTTCCCAGCATGTTATTTGGTTTATATAATTAGTTTGCTTTTCCATCATTACTGGGGTACCAATAACCCACTTCATTAATACACCAACGCCACCTATCAACTGTTATAAAACCCTTCTTTGCCCTTGCCTATACACCTAAAGTACACATCACCCACCCACCTACACCTAGAATTAATTTTATTCGTCTTCAATACTTCCAATCACTCATCAATGATTTATCTTATCTCTTTTCATCGACCCTTTATCATATCAATTTTACAAACATTATATCAATTAAATAAAAAATGTATCAATCAATCAAAGAAGATACTATATTATTATTGTTAAGAAGATCTACTTGTAGAGGCCCGAGCCCGGTTCTGTACTTATTTTAGTCTGAACCCATTTCCACATAGTAAGATGTTACTATTGTTATTATTTTTAATATTTATGTAGGGTTTTAAAAGAAAACAAAATTCATGTAGAAAAAAGTGGAAATATATTCAAAGAAATAATTGTATTTAAACTGGGTTGATTAAGTGCGTTTTTCAAGGGTTTTCACTTGGCCCAGTGTCAAAATATATACAGTTTACTGGTTCAAATGTACAAAGTGTTTTTGAGATATATCTATTACATATATGATGTGTTACTGGAAGATGAGTCAGGTCGCAGAAAATAGATTTTAAGATATCATCATATTTGATGAGATGAGATCAAGCGGATTCTAATGATAGTAAACATTAAGTACATCTAAGTAGTGTCCCCATATTCTAAGTTGAGGCTTTTTTTTTTAAATTTGCACAATTTCTGAGTAAACATTCCAATATACGTTGTTGCGACTTGTGACTCATTGTCCTGAAACACATATGTAAAGAATGCAATAATAATAGCCCTTCCCGGTGGACATAGTTAGATCGTACTATTATTACTAATATTTATGTAGAAAAAAGGGGAAATATATATTTAAAACATTTAAAAAATTTAAACTGAGTTGATCAAGTCCCTTTCTCGTGGGTTTTCACTGGCCCAGTGTCAAAATATAAACATTTTACTGGTTCAAATGTACAAAGGTATACATTTGTGAAGATATAAAGAGTGCAATAATGATAATAGCCCTTCCTGGTCTAAATGTGCATGAGGACAGCCAGGTCTGCATTGCCTGCATGGAGAGGGGTATACATGGAGGGGGAGGAGGAGAGAGAGAGAGCCAGCTAATCCAGCCACAATTAGGGGAAATATTGGAAACAGCCTTAGCTACTTAGCCTGCATACCGCCTAGCAGATCAGTTGGGGCTTTACAGGGTATCAGGCTGAAGCCGGACCCTCCAAGTGGGTGAGGTAAGTACTGGGGTGATGGGGGTGGAAGGCAGGGAGAGAGAGAGGTGGACAGAGTGGGGGTGAGAGAGGGGAGGGGAGAGGATAGGGAGAGAGAGGGGGAGAGGGGGAGAGTGGGAGAGGAGGATAGGGGAGAGGGAGAGAGATAGAGAGAGGGGAAGAGCGAGATACAGAGAAAGGGTGAGGAAGGGTGAGGAAGAGCAGGAGATAGAGGGAGGGCAGAGAGAGGGGGATCGGGTAAGAGAGATAGGGAGACGGAGAGCGGTGGAGGGCTGACAGAGAGGGGGAGTGGGGAGAGGGGAAGGGGTGAGGGTGGAGGATGGGGGGCAGAGAGAGTGGGGAAAATGGGAAGGGTCCGCGTAGATAGAAAGAGAGTGGGGGCAGGGGCAGTGAAGAGAGATAGAGAAGAGAGTGAGAGAGAGGGAGGGAGAGAGAGGGAGGGAGAGGGACATAGTGGGGGAGGGAGAAAGATGTGACAGGGAGGGAGAGGTGAGAGAGAGGGAGGGAGAGAGTGGGGAGGAAAGAAATGGAAAGAAGGGAGGGAGCAGGGTATATTGGGAGATAGTTGGTAAGATTATTTAAGCTTAAAGCCGGTATCCAATCTTAGGGGCTGTGTCAGAGACATTTCACAATCTTTGTGATCGATCCGAACCTGTTGGGCAACTCAATAATGGTCTTGCATGACCGTCATTATGAATGTTGATTTATATGGAGCTCTATTTGACTCGATTGTTAAAGAAGTACTATTGGAAGTTTTCCACATTCTCAATTTGGGAAAACCCAATTCATTTAGAAGATCAGATAAAAGACCCTTAGATCACCTGGTAGCCTCTTGCAAACGTATTTATATATAATATATATAAGCAAATCTTGTGAGGTATAGAGAATCACGTTAGGTATGGGTAGGGTCACCTATTTCGCCTTGCAAATGACCAAACCTGTAGAAGATACTTACTCGGGCCATAAAGCATATTAATACCTTACTCTAACATAGAGCCGTCAGAAGGACCGATTCTCACCTGCAGTTAAGGGAAAGAACAACAATTAAAACCTTGTCATATCAAATCACACGAGCAGAAAATATCACACCCCTGAAACTTTGTATGCCTGTTAATAAGACTTAATAACATTGATACAACGAGTTTAGAAAAGAAAATTTGAAAAATATGAAGTGACATCACATTGCTATTGACACTGTAATTATTGGCCCTACTGACTATAAATCCTGGGCTTTCCCATCAGATTTCCCTCCCCCTCCCCTCCCTGGCCCTTACATCTGAGCAGCTCTCTCACAATGCTCGGGGTAACTGGATTCTGTTGTAAGGTGCTTCACGTACAAACCTAACCCGACCAAGGGTCCTCTTCACATAAGCGTTAGTCGGACATATTACCCACTCCTCCATATGTAACACTCTCAATCTCTCCCCTCTCTAGTTTCCTTCCTCTTGCTTGTTCTTTCCTTTCCATTCTCTCTCTCTCTCTCTTACAATGTCTCTTACTGTAGTTCTGAGGTTATTTTCTTTTAATGTCTTGCCTCATTCCTTTGTTATGTTTTATTCGAATGTCTTTTGTTTTCTCTTAGTAGTCTCTCTCACTATGTTTCTTAATCTTTATGTCTTTCGTTTTCTGTTCATCACTTCTTTTCATTTCCTTCCTGTCGCTTGTTTACTCCTTTCCATTCTCTCTCGTCCTATGTCTCTTACTCTGGTTCTGAGGTTATTTTCTTTTACTCTCTCATGCCTTATTTTCTTTTCATGTTTCTCCCGAATGTCTTCTATTTTCTCTTAGTAGTCTCTCTCATTATGTTTCTTACTCTGCATGTCTTAATTGTCTCTCTTTAACTCTCTCTCTGTGCCTCCCCCTCATACTCTCCTTTATCTCTATTTCCCAGATATTCCCTCCTCTTTTTATCTGTCTTCTTTTTTCATATTTACTTGCCTTCTCTCTCTCCTTCTCTGTACCACTGTCTGTTTGTCTCTCTACCCTCTGTACCGCTCTCAACTTTCTTTCACTTTCTCTTTTACAACTCTCTCTCCCTCGTTTCTGTATCTTACTCATAAGACCCCCCCCCCCCCCCCCACCTGGCCTCCCTCCCTCCACGCTCTCTCTCTCTCTCTCTCCGCCTCTCTCTGTCTCTCACTATCTCCCTTCTGAGTGTATTTCTGCGTATTTCTACATCGTTCTCCTTTTCCCGTCTGCTATCACAGTGAATCCTTGATTGTGACAATATGCATTTACGAAAGACTATTTTCATGCAGTTTTGCGACAGTACCCAGCTACAGAGTGATATCATCCATGGGCATCAGGTGCCTTATAGACCAACGGCCACAGGCTGGGTTTGGGAGGAAACCCATACCCGCGGTAAGACAAGCTAATTTCGAGGTATCTAATGTAAACTATTTCATGAATCTGAATAAATTAATTGCTGAAAGGTGTTTTTAGTATCCCATTTCTACACTCTTATCAGGAATGTGACCATATTTGGTGGTACGTATAATGTCTGATATATAATTTGCTTACTCTGGGTTAGTGACTTGTCATGAAAAATGATTTGTCCGGCCCCTCAGAAGTTCTTTTAGGAGGTGGCCTCCTCAGCCTGTGACAAAACATCCTACAAAATTATATAACCTCGAGCAGACATACATTTTGTGTACCCTGATTTAACTTGTTGGCATAATTCATGAAATTATCATTGTCTGTACATTATGCATTAATACAATTGTTTGTAAGTTGCAACAATTCGGGTAACGAGCATTGTGCACTACTGTCAGTGGAGACCTATCTTATTGAGTTCATAAAATAATATCCATAAATGTTTAGTTCACATTACAATGGGACCTATATATATCGTGTACGTGGGTAAGATCCTTTGACAATGTACACCCGGCAGCTCTAAGAGATTAGCAAAATTCTGCTAAAATAAACTGAAAACTATTTAAATATCTGAGCATATCTGGTTGATGAACAGCTCTGCTGGTAGTTAGTTATTTGATCGGATTTTCAGGCGATTTCACCCATATGTATACATTTTTACAACTTTTAGAAATTGTACAGAACCAATAGGCCTCACAGGCGATATCTAGCTGGCAGCAGTTGCATGCACAAGTTGCAACAGAGAAAGTATCATCTTGCACTAGCAAAATAAAGCACCTAAAACTTACATACATACTAGCTAGATACATGGGTCAGACGGCCTAGAAATGTACAATTGCCCGCTCTACACGTTTCGTAAATTCTGCTAAATTAGGCTGCAAAATGGTAAATACTTGGTATATTCTGTATCAGATTGATTAATAATCAGTTTGGTTCTGTTGATCTGTTTATTGAAGATAGTTTTTTAATTTTAAACGTGGGTTATTTGAGATATTTGGTGAAAGCAACTTGTACATTTTCTGGCGACTTGACCCATATATAAATGGCCAGGCAGGAGCAAGAAGGCGAAGCATCTCAATGTTGAAGTTCGACCATCACCAGGACTGACAGTTGGCCCTGCAGCCTCTACCTAGACCCAAATACCACACATCCATGGCTTGTAAGTGAGCACTACGTAACATTTACATTGTACCAATTCCATCAGCCTCCATAACAAATCACCCTGCAGTCTTCAGTGCTCAAACCTATAGGCCAGTTGTAGTAGCCACTCATATGTCTGAGTGTTAAGCCCTTAAAGCTCTCAGCTATGAAGACAAAACAGATCTTACCAAGGATCTTATAGGACTGGATGCATCAATATTCTGCTGCTGTTGTATGTTTATACACAAACTACTCATATTATGACTTATAGGACCGGATGTATCGATATTCTGCTGCTGTTACATGTTTATACAAGAACTTCAAGTGGAATTGACCAAGAGAAAATGGTCGCGGGTGAGCGATGATATGTGAAGTCTTCATGTATAAGAAAGGATTTGGGCGGGTCCTCCAAATACAAATAAGGATGTTTTAGAAGCCCTATAACAAACTGGATAGAATCCTCCCAAACTTTAGTCAAATGACCTTGAAAAGGGTTGCAAAAGAATGGAACATATAATAGAACATATTTAGTTTTTTACCAATGTTAGCTGAGAGTGCAGCTTTAAGCCCTAACATGAGGGGTGGAGCCACCAGACCTCTCAGCCAATAAAGGATTGGGAGGTGTAGCCCTCCATCTAATACAAGATCAGCAGACACGGAAACTTACTAATGCGCGCATATATAAATGTAAATATAATTATAATATAATGCACACAACATATATATGTAATTCATTTTTCAAAAAATGATTGTATATTAGGGTAATATCAACTTTCATTGTGCGAGACTTCTTTTGGCAGTCTCACTCCTTTACTACTTTATGTCTACTTACAACGTCGTCCAATCAGAATGGAGAGAGTTGCGTCATAAACTTCTGTAGCCAATGACATCACAGAAAGAAATAACTGGGTCATCTGTTCCTTGGGAGGAATACCTTGCATATATCAGGTCTATACTAAGTCTTTACATGGACACTTAATTCCAGAGGTGGAATGAAATACAATGCATAAAAGATGCAAAGGCATATACGCAAAGGTCATCGATACAAACCCGCTATGTCCATAAGTCTAGAAGACGAATGAGAGTCAGAAATAGAAAGCAATTAAAGACAGCAGTAGGGTATATCTACTTAAGGAGTATTAATCGACCCTAACTGGGGGAAGGGTTAGGCAATTGATATGTGGCCAGGGCATATATTATATTCAGGAGGCAGAGGCTGATAACGTAAGGCTGTATTGTATGGTTCAACTCATCAGAAAATGTACAATTCGCCTCCACAAATATTCTGAAATAATCCGAATTTAAGAAGAAAATAAGGTTATAAATTCAGTTCAACATAACCATATAGATTGTTTGAATCAAGGTAATACCAAATATACTCAGATATACCTAGTATTGACAATTTCTCAGCCTAACTTAGCAGAATTTACTAAATGTGTAGATCTTCCGATTGTGTATTTTCTGAAGATCTGACCCGTATGCAGCAGCAGGAGGAATCCGCCAATAACGGGCTTCCAGCCGCCATATTGTTCTGAGGAGCGTTTCACTAACAGTGGCACAGAATGAGGGTTGGGGTGCTGTACCACTGGTATAAAGGTTCCAGCTTTGATTTCCTTCGGTTTGCTGCACGGGCTCCAACATAGTTATATATGTGATGTGCTGCAGGAATATGAGGGTGTCATGCAAATGGGAGCCATACATCTGAATATAAATCCAGGTCTTCCAGTGTGTTCCTTATAACGGGTGTGTGTCAGAATCAAAATTAAAAGTAAAAGTAAATTACCGAATATTATGGGAAACACATTTTGGCTATTGTTCAACTAAGAGGCTTAGTAGATATTTGACGGTTATGTGATATGTTGCAGAAAGATTAGTCATAATTCGCAACCACAAGAACACTTGCTCAGAATGTTTCCATTTGCGGGGTGTTTAGCGATCGTAATTGCATGAATATATAGACCAAATCTTAATGTTGTGTATTGAATATAACTATGCATATCTGAGGTTATCCTAAGGAGTACATTCACTCGCGATTAACCATTAAGAAATATAGCTTCATAGCTATAGCTGTAGCTAAATAAACTTTATTTCCTGCATGAACAAATATAGTGCATAAGTACTGGATAATCTTAATGTTTATCACCATTGATCCTATTGATTCCATCTTTTCAAATATGATGAAATATCAAAATACATTATTTACGACTTATGAGGCGTTCCTCTGTTACACATCAGAAAAATACCCCAGGGGAAGTGTGATGTATTACAGAAAAAATATGATGTGTCACAAGTCGCAAGAAATTGGATTTTGAGATATCAGTATATTTGAAAAGATGAGATCAAGCGAATTCCATTGATGGTAAACATTAGGGACATCTAATAAGTGTTTCCTTATTATAGGTTTGACATAATCATGTTTGAAAACAAGTTTGCAATATTTCTGGGTAGACTATTACCAGTAGAGTAGCTAGGTATACTCCATAGGATGACCTTTGAAACTCAAGGATATATATATTTAATACAATGTCCCGAGATTCGGTACATAGATTCATGTGACGGAAGCTGCCAAGCTCCCCATAAATAAGAACATTCCAATGAAGAAATCTTATGAATACATCACTTTGACAAATATCATTTTTTCAACTTCTGATACATTTTCCTTTAACACATCGCAAGTGTTCATAGTGGCGAGGTTTAGACACCAACAGGGCCTGCATGTAAAGAGTTCACCTGTATATGCGCATCCTGATTCATTGAGGGGGATTTACCTGTTCTAACTGTTTATATCAAATGACAGCCACAAATGTCAGACCACCATGCCTTGTTTACTAATCCATTGGCAGCCTGAGAATAATTGAGTGTCTGGACTTTTATGAAGCCCTGTAGGAAGAACAACCGGTCGAAATCCTCCAAATCTTTGGTGAAATGACTTTGAGATAGGTTTGAACGAACGAACGAAACAAAAATTATCTTTAGTTAGCTGAAAGGGAAGCTTTAAAGTTAATGTTGGTTCTGTTCTTTTCAAACCCATCTAAAAATCAGTTGACCAAAGTTTCGGAATGATTATGCTTGGATATTTTTGCTACAGGGCTTCATAAAAGTCCACATTTATATTTTGGGGACTGGCTAAGCTCCTTCACTTATTATCGCTCACCGGTGGTCGCTTCGCTTGGCCGATTTAATTTCAGTTTAATGTATAAACACAAAACAGCAACAGAATATCCATAACTCTCGTCCTATAAGTCATAATATGAGTAAATCTGTTGACACGTTGTCGTTATAGATGCATATATAATGCATCTTTAACATCGTTTGAAGCTGCTTATTCCCATTGTGTAAATATGATGATATCACAAAATACATTTTCATGCAACTCATGAATTTTTCTGTGACATATCACAAATGATCTTATGATGGGTCGGGGAAAAAAAAGAATCTTTAGTTAGCTGACAGTACAGCTTTAAAGCTGCATTCTCAGCTATTTTGACAAAACAAATCTTACCCCATGTACTCATATTATGGTGAGCGATAATAAGTGAAATCATCATAAGAAGGGATTCGGGCGGGACCTCCATTTTAAAAGCCATGTAGGAAAAAACAACTATATAAAATCCTCCAAAATGTTGGTCAAACGACTATTAGATGAATTGCAAAATATGGAACAAAGAAATAAAAAGAAATAAAAAATATTTACTTTTTCACCTACGGTAGCAGAGACTATAGCTTGAAGTTCGTCAAAGGTCAGTGAGCAGATATTCCTCCATACCCACAACAACACAGAGAATAGTATACATATATATATGAGATGAGCAATAACTCAGCAGTTGTCAGGTGTGAGTGCGTGAGTAGCTCTCTAACTCAGCGGGGTGCAGAGAGGGGGTGAGACCTTCCCCATACCTACTGACTATTAGCTTCTACCCACTCTATTTCACGCTTTTTGAAAAATTATACATATGTCCTGGTAGTGGCAGTGGTAGGTAATAGTATTGTGCAGGTCAACCTGTGGGGATGAGGTTTGTCAGCTATAGCACTGATTATAACACTGGCTGTGAGGATGGGGATTGTCAACTATAGCACGTTACGTTTGAGAGAATTAACTACAAGAGATTTTGCCAAAGGAACGGCAATTTTTAAAAATTAGACCAACAAATGAATGAATTCGCAAATCAATTCTAAATAGAATCCTCCCCTCTTGGAACACATTTCAGACGGAAGCCCACCCGATAAATGATTCGAAAATATTCAGGAAATATGACTGCGTCAAAATATTCAGATGAACAGATGCTCAGATGAACATTTTATAGACTAGGATAATACTTCTCAGAGTTTAACTAAATGTACTGCTATTTAACCTCGTGTTAACTGAATTGTTTATTCAATTTTTAATTTAACTGATGTTTAACTGAATTATGAACACTTTAGAAATTGAATGAATAGTGGTTGGTCAAGTCCAGTCATCGACGGAGGTGAGAGTTGTCAACTATTTCAAAACAAATACAGTAATTTAGCTACGAGATGGTTTGAAAGCCTCCCTCCAGATGGAGAATGCCCCCAATATGCTATTTTTAATTAAAAAAGAAGTCTACAAACGAAATCAAATCAAACACTGATTCTTAGTATACATGTGCATAATGATTAGGCGATTCTTTTGGAGAATAGAAAACAGAATATACATGTTGATGGAGAATTTGAACTGACACTTTAATATGTAAGTGATATGTGATTGTGTATAACGATGTTCTTTGGTTATGATTTGTGCTTAGAATAAGTAGAATTTATTGTAATGGTATCAACAGCAACGCAAGAACACATCCGCAAGGCGAACATGCGTTTTTTTCACTATCACTTGTTAAATATTAATTTGTTATAATTGGCTGATCAATTGAATAAAACAAATAAAACAAAAACAATTTAACACTGATATTAGTGGGTTTTTAACAATTGGTCTTCGACTAAAGTATTTTATTCAGGATATTCTGTTTGTATTACTATAAAGCCCAATACATTTAACCATCACATATAAAATAGGCGCATTTCCACATTTCACCAGGCTATTTATAAGTATGAATATAAGAGGTATTTCTCATAGACATAATGAATTACTCAAAGTGCCGTTTTCATCACAACCATTTTATAAGATAATAAATTAGAGAACGATTACAATGGTATAATAGGGACAATAGCTTGAAAATAATAATACAATATCCATATTATCATTTTGTTTTAATTGTTAATAAAAGCATTCGTAAAAATATTGACTATTCATTGTAGGTATGTAAAACTGGGTACAGATTAGTTCAGAATATAGAGTCTAATACCATAAAACATTAATTGTAAGGCATGTCTTCACAGAACAGATCTATTGAAACAAAACTGGTAAAAAATTTCATTTTCCCATTTGGAACCATTTCATGAGAATCGACCATATTATGTTTCATTCAGGCCTAAAGATGCAGCCTGCAGGAGTACCACTATTCAGAAAATTGAGGACTGTGTCACTGAAATAAAGAAATGGATGACCTTACATTTTCTGAAGTTGAACGAAGATAAAACTGAAGTCCTGGTTATTTCAACCCCATGCAGCGATGTTCAAATATCTACAACCAACAGTTCTCCAGCTCAGAGGTTCTGCCATTATACCATCTGAGAAGGTTAGGAACAATATTTAGTTTTTGACCAACGTTAACTGAGACTGCAGCTTTAAAGCCCAAGGTTGTACTTAAACAGTATTTATCCTGGTACCTCATGAAAGCCAAATCTGGTGCCTTCAATCAAAGTCCAAGAAGACCTTTACCAACCTGCCTCCTCCTCTCTATTCTCCTCCATCCCCACATGTGTCTTTTATCTAGGGCATATGTCTTGAATATAGGTCAAGGTCCTCA
Source organism: Sthenelais limicola (assembly GCA_942159475.1). Lineage (NCBI taxonomy): Eukaryota > Metazoa > Annelida > Polychaeta > Phyllodocida > Sigalionidae > Sthenelais > Sthenelais limicola. Next base: position 56,767,873 of record OW804096.1, read on the forward strand.
GAGACATTATTTAGTCTTGGCTATTTCCCATCCATGAATAGGGGACTTGCATAGCTGCCATTTTGAACCTTGATTCGCATGGAATTATGGGACTAATGGTACAGTTTAACATCTGTAGAAATCTGCGTGGACTATTTATCAATGGTCTAATATCAATATCAATATCCATGTATCATACATGTTTCCTTGACACAAGTCTCCATCTTTCCCATTATACATTTGGTTTTCATAGATCATTTATACAAGCTATGATATTGGTGAAAACAATTTTGCTTAAATTGGGTATGTCAGATTTCATCAGAATCCATCCCATGATGGACTGTTACAGACATTCTCAGTGGCACATGCAAATCCCCTATTAATGCTGGAAGTAACACCTGCTATTAGCTCATACCTTACCTTCATGTACTTTTTAGGTTTTCCTGCTGTTTGTGTACATTTTCTGCTGCAGAGCTATATCATATGTTTGTGATTATTTGTTTAAGAGCTTGTGTGGTCGAAGTAGACACAAAGCTCGTTTATCAGACCTTGTTTGTGCTTTGGTTCAAAGGTCAAGGTCCTTATCATAAAGAAGTATTAAACCTTCTACATTCTGCGGTATGATCCAATTAGTTGTTAAATACCAACAAGTTGTTTTAATAAATATCAATATTACATCACCTGCTGCTAATTAAAGTGGTTAATGTTAGAAGGTTAATCTATGAGATTGATCATAGGGAAAGTGTCATGGCAGTTGAGAGCAAATTAACATAAATTACTTGCGCACTTGTACCATAGTACTAGATAAGAACTTGTGAGCCACTGCGCAAGTCTGGTACAGTATATGCCGGGATGGAGTCAGTCCTAAAATCTGACATACACATAATTGGTATTATTTTCATAAAAATTGCAAGAATCCTTTCACCAATATCATAGCTTTTATTAATGATCTATGAAAACCAAATGATGATGGAAAGATGCAGATTTGTATTATGAAAACATTTATATAACACATGGACATCAACATTAGAGCATTGATACATGTATATCCCATGCTGAACATGACTTGTTTTCCATAGATTTTATACTGTACCACTAGTCTCATGATTCCATACGAATCAAGATTCGAAATGGCGGTTATGCAAGAACCCCTTTTAGGCAAAGGCTCTATTCGCAATTCAGACTCATGTACACACAAACCCCCTATTAACTTACTATACCCCTAGTTTGTTGGTTCTCAGCACAGAGGTATCCAGGTGTTCGCACAGAAAGCAACTGATCCTACTCACTAATATATGAGCTAGTTTTTTGCTGTTGAGAAATTGATCTTTTCGATCCTGATATTCACCGCCACAAGGTCCATTAAAAGAATAGTTGAGAAGTCAATACTATGTGATCCATAACCTGGATAGTTCAAACTGTCAACATCTCCTTATCACTCACCCTTGTAGCTACCTAGTTTCCTGGTACTATATCTATAGGGATACACCTCATGTTAAACAGTTATTGCAACATTTATCCAGTGCATACACTAATTATGTTTTAGTATATTCTTGTCTTAAGTATATATCCTAACTGGTTCCTGGTTTTCTTATGCTAAAGAGGCTCTTTATTTTCACCGTATCATGACATTTTATTATATTTCTTTAAGATGTGACGGTGACTCTAGATGGACAATTATTAGTAAAGTATATTCTTTGGGATGACAAAGATGCAAAAAGTAAAATAAATTAATTTGCCTCTCGCTTTCTCATTACGTTAGATTATATACTACGCAAAATCACTTATATTTTGAAACTCAATTCTGTTATGAATCTAGGTTATATTTCAGGGGATTGATGAAGGCGAATAGGGGCTTTGCATGTCTCACTGCGCAAATATATTGCAGTGCATGCTGATAAAGATGAAGTCTCGTTTCATGGAAACATGTAAAACACATGGTAATTAACATCCATGAGATCACTGTTATATATTCCATGCAAAAGATATTTACTATATCTTTTACACTGACACGTAACTCCCATAATTCCATGTGAACCAAGATTCAAGATGGCGGACAAGCAATTCCCCTACTGTACACTATGAGGTTGGACTGGACCATGCAGCAGCAGTTCTGCCCTGATGTGAGAGAAAGACCTATAGCTAGTGTTACGGATGGGTCTAGACACAGGAGGAGGAGAAGAAGGAGGTCGGTACAGCGGTAGAGCACAGTGTGGAGAGACAAGTGGGGGTACTGTGCGTTACATACAGCCTGATACAGTATAGCTGTTCTACCCACTGGAGGGGTGAATGGTGTGAATGAAGAATGCCGGCCCCAGTGTACTTGCAGGCAGGTTATGGGACAGGTCGTCTAAAAGTGTACACTTGCCCGTTATACACATATTGTAAATTCTATTAAATTAGACTGTAAGATGCTATAGGTGTATAACAGAAGGACTTTTATATTTTGTTTGATATTTTTATCTTTGAGAAAGAAAAAGTGTGCAAGGACCCTGGGTGGACAATGACTATTAAAGAAGCGAAATATATTCTATAAGATGACCTTAGAAATAGATGTATATTTAATACAGTCTTGAAATCAGGTACATGTATTCACACTATAGCAGCTCAACCCTACAAATAAAAACGTTCTACGTAAGGGTTCTTGTCAATAAAATACTTAGGAATATATCAGTTTTGCTACTTGCTACTCATTTCCCTGAAACACATCACATATGTGATGTCTCACTGAAAAATTAGTCATTAGCTTGACTCAGTCACACTCAGCCCACTCGGTATCCCGCAACCCCCATAAGCATCCCTCAACCTCATCAACCCCCCTCAGTCCCGCTACAAATCTCACCCCTCACACCATGATATGTATCTCCCCTTCTCCTCTCATTTATCTCCTGCATCTACCTTACCTATATGCCCCCTCCCCCCTCACACACCTGAGCTATGCAGGTATGCACAATACATTCACTACACCTTGGTGAGGGTCAGACTTTACATACTGATTTCCTAGAACCTGTTTAAAGTCGGTGAACAGATGCACTTGTATAAATCACTGGTTGATATACTCTATTCTTGGCTGGTAGTGTCCAAATCAGGGGTAGTCGCCTAGTAACTCAAGCCACCGGAATAAATGAGGTGTCACTATACATGCATCAACACAAATATGATCTATTTATCAAATGTCTTTCCCACAAATGATTTTCCCTGATGAAAGGCAAGTCGCCCGAAAGCTGGCAAATTCTGGAGCTGACTTGTATAGGTTTCTCTCCCTTGTCGGTGAGTGAAAGGACACCTAGTGAGGAAACACCGAACCACGAAGCTCCTGGCTCAAGTGGTGCCACCTAGTAGACCCGTGGAAGAACGAGGAGTATGACATGTGATTTTGTGTTGAAGAATTCGCTTTCCGCTTTTCTTTCCTCTTTTATGAAATTCAACATCTATTTATGGGAATTGTTATAATGAGGAATATCGTTTTACTCAGGCTGTCATCAAACGGTTATTTCTGGGTTTACATTATAGCTTATAAGCATTTCCAATGTTAGAGAGGACGTATTTCTGCAAAACATTCAGGTTACGATAAAAAAAAGAGTTCTTAAAATTTGATATCAAGCCGTCTTTTAGATATAGGACACTATTTTATGAGGTCTAAACATACAGGGTTGTTTCTCCTTCACAAGTTCCTTATTAATGAATCGGGAATTCAGCCAGTTCAATGAACAACTGCTTATATATATAACTGGTCGAACGGAAGAGCTGCGAATGTAAATCCCTGGACGGAAATGAGTTAAAAAACCATTACAACGTATAAACAAGAATTCGATGATTAATATAAGCACCAAGTAGGCCTACAGAACCTGACAGTATATGTTTGACAAATCGAAAAGAAAATGATATTGATGATGATTTTCTGAGATTATTCAAAAGAGAATATTTATCTACTTTACTAGTGAGTGCCCATTAAAAGTTTCACTTACATCATTGTCATGTATAGAAAGTACTTATTAATTGTCCTAAGCATTGCCACCAATGTAATCGGCTTAATCTCATCTTTCCAAATATTTCTTTCTAAATACTTCTTTCTGCGACCTGGAATCTCCCTGTAACACATCACGTAGTATAGTTCATTATGTAAATGCCCCAGTAACAGCAGCTTTCTCATGGTTGGGTGGGTGGGGGAGGGGGTGAAGGGCGTGGGAACAACCGATGCCCAGCCCTCTATTCTTCATCAGCCCTACTACTGTATTATGAGTAAACTGAGATTCCCACAACATACTCACTCCCTGCCATACTCGGGTGTTCTTCAGTTTAACACTAGGTGACACCAGAAACACTTATTGCCTTCAACTAACACTAGGTGGCATGGAAGTACAGAAACGCGCTCCCTCTTAGTATGTATTGTCCTGGCTTGTCCAATTTTGGATGTTCAATAGTGTTTTTTTTTCAGTTCTTGCCAAAAAATAACATAGGATGTGTCAAAGGAAAATGAGTCACAAGTAGCAAAATTGATATTTCTCAAATTGATTTATCCACGAGATCTCTTTGTTGGGATGTTCTGTTGGGATGATCTTTTGAGTGTTTGGTCCTTGAGGTTGTATGTATATATATTTCAAGACAGTTTATTGAATGTTTTGAAGGTCATTCTATAGAGTATATTTAGCTACTTTACTGGTAATTGCCAACGTAGAAATATTAAAAACTCTATTATTATAAGATGACCTTAGAAAAGCAAGTTTTGTAAATGCATTCATAAAACTTTAACCGGTACATAACCCAACAATAAGAAAAAATCCTACAAAGAGATCTTGTGAATAAAACCACTCCTGGCGACCATTATGGTTGACCACCACTCCTGGCAGACTACTTCCATCCCTTAGCTGTCATTCATCTTTAGCATCCCTCACTTATTGCTCAACAATAACAATAACATTCATTTTCACCCAGGAGGCTACACCTGCCAGAGATGCTGGTTTGTTTAATTGACATAAACCCTAATTTCTTTTCATGGAAGGTATATCTGTCCTTAAAGTAAAACACCTCTAAGATCTGTCTAAAACATTTCATTTAAAAGAACAATTGTAAATAGGCTATGAAATAGTTGGATGGCTATGAAATAGTTAATGATATTTATGCAGTTTCATCTGATTTAGTCAGGTGCCTTAAGGGAAAAACCATTATTTTTTGGATAAAAGTATCAAATTTGGTACACATGTAGGCAAGCATATGCCTTTGAATATTTTTCCTTGCAACAAGAATTAAAATCATTGGAACACCAATTTTTGACATTTTTTTCAAAATGGCTACCAAAATAGTCCAGTTGCCAATCTGGGATTTTGGGGCCGAGCATGTTTTATGGTATGTATGATGTTTTATGGTGGATTCTGGTAGTATAACATGTCCTGAGCAAGAATAAGCCAGGTGCCACTTTAGAACTCTTGGGGATAAGCTTTTATGGGCCAAAAACAAAATGGCTGCTGACTGAATATGTCGCCAATTATAGATAACCCATAACTTCCTTATTATTGGTGCTAGGAACTTGATCTTGGTGTCTACACCTATGTTTTCAGGGTGTAGAAAGTCATTAATGTGCCAAGATTACCTGTATCCATACTAGAAATTATTAAATTTGTACCTGAGATAAAAATATTGTGGGAAAAATGTGTAATGATTTCCACAATTGTTATTGTTCTTACTATGAGAACATATGGATACTCATCACAGATTATATAAATGCATCTACCATATTTAATTCCTTTAACACATTAATTTGTGGTGCTTAATTTTTATAGTATTTATCTTATATATGGCTGCCAAAACTACAATTACAGAAGCATTTTGATCATTGTGGTAAGTGCAAGTATAAGCCTGAGACAAAACCCCAGTTTTTACATAAAGGTATCATGGTCTTCTTAATACATTACTCCTGAAATGCCTTGTAGGGTTTTCAAAGTATCTAAACCAATTCAACCTTGAGACAGTCAAGTCCTGCATGGGTTTTAAGTTACTTTTTCACATCTGCAGTGATCGAGTTCTTTACATCGTAGGCTGTAGGTCTTCCCACAAATGCAGGATACATATCCACAATCTGAATTGTAGCTGCATTTCTTTCATCAGCTGAGTGCAGACCTTGAACTTATATTGTGTTATTGTAATTGTAATGATGCCACATTATAATATATTTGCTAGTAATATACAGTGACAGTTGCAGTAGTCAAGGGCAAAGAGGAAAAGCATAAGTGCCTGCAAGGATTCTACTGACAGTTGTAGGTTTCTGTCCTTATGTTCTTTGAGGAACACCAGTTCTGCTGGATGAGATCTCAGAATTGGAATGTGGCTCTGTTGTGTGCAACTTACAAAGTCATCAGCTTGATTATTTCTAGATGCGAAGACAATCATCTGCAATTTTGACAATGTCAGGTCAGTGACTTGATGGATATGACAGGTCTTTGTAATATTGGTTGCTTTCAGACAGGAGTCAGCAGTACCAAATGTGGCTAGATTTGCATCTATAATAGCAGCTGTCCAGCCAGATTGTTCAAGTAGGTCACCAAGACAATTCCACAAATGTTTCTCCAGGTGTAGCCCCCAGAAATGATAACAAGTTTGTCTTTGCCATACAGATCCAGTCAGTTCCATTGAGTGTATTTTGCTGATAGCAAAGTTGGGCACAATCACAATCAAGAAGAGGAATCTGTTCTAGGTTTAGATAATTTGTGGTTTCTTTAAGAATATCTAATTTAAGAATATCTAAAACAAAAAAATGAGTAACTAATCCATGCTTGATCATAGCTGGTGAGTTTGCCTTCTCAAAATAAATTGGTAACATTACTATCATAGAAGGTGAATCAGAAGTTTGAGGCTGGGTTGATGCCTGGTAAGCTGCCCACGATATTGCCTAACCATTCTCAAGTTCTGTCACTGATAGCAGTGCCATCTCCTGTTCAACCCAGCAATTTTCTTTCATTATCTCAGTAGTCAGGTTTCCAACAAGAGGATAGGTTATTGCCTTGTGGACTGCTGATGATAACAGCTTTAGGTAGACATCAGGTACTGCGGTATAAGAGGATGTTAGAGTAGGAATGGAAGTTTTAAATATGTATCTGCTGTTTTACTATTCAAATTTGTAGAAACTGAATAAGCCATATACCAGTTCCATGGAAGGACACTTGTGCTGCAATTGAGGAATAATTATGGTCTATGCTATCCAATGCTCCAGCTACAAAGTATATCATTCTTCAGACTAAAAGGGCACACAGTTTTATCTATCACAAACTGGTTGCTATAATAATGTATTCCACTCAACATGCATTAGTGGAGTTCCTGACTAATGCAAAATTTGATTTTCACTTCAAGTTTGAGCAAAAGTTTAGTTTTATGGTATCAAATGACAGCTTAGGGGCTAGATACCCACTCCCTCCTGCTGGACAATAAGTATCAATATTATTTCGTCCCTTGATCCCAAACTTAATGACACCAGATTAAACATGTATTCCCAAAGTTATAACAGTTTAAACTTTTCCGCCTTATCTGTAATAATGGATCAGTCCCCCATCCCCAGGAAATAGGGGGTCCAGAGCCCCCCCACCACCACCACCATAATATTACTAGCAAATATATTATAATGTGGCATCATTACAATTACAATAACACAATATAAGTTCAAATTAATTATTACCAATGTTCTAATAGTTTGACCATTTACACTTTACCTGTTGAGGTGGGTTGAGCCCCCTCCCCAAAACTGAGGGTACCTAAGAACCCACCTAGCTAAACAATACTTACTAATGTGGTTCTGTCTCTTTATTTCAAAAGTGATGACACCAGTTATGCTCAGATCAGACATTTATTCCAAAAGTTAAAACAGTTTTAACATTTCTGGTCTATCTGTGATAATGGATCAGTCCCCCATCCCCAGGAAATAGGGGGTCCAGACACCTCCCTCCCCTTACCAAAATGTTACATGCAAATATATTATATGGTGGCTTCATTGAAAATATAATCACACAGGAATTGTTCAAGTAGATTATTATTATCAATGTTCTATAGTACTTAGAATATTTACACCTTACCTGATGAGGTGCGTTGAGCTCCCTCCCCCCCCCCCCAAATTAAGGGGTCCAGCCCCCCTAGCTAAAGAATACTTACTATATGGTTGTGTCTCTTCATTCCAAAATTAATGACAATTAACAATTATGTTCAGATCAGACTAGTATTTAAAAAGTTATAACATTTTCCTTTAATTATTGAAAGTGGGGTTAGCCCCCTATGATAATAGTCCCTCAGAGACCCCCCAGTCAGATGAAGGGTGGACACTGGAACCAAATTTGTTATTTAGACCCTAAGCTTTCATTTGATACCAAAAACAACACTTTTGGACAAATCTGAAGTGACTGTCCTTCCATGCACCTTACTTATATGGTCATATTCTGCATTTGGTCGGCCATCTTGAAAAATGGCCGAATGAGGGTGTTTCAGTGGGTTTTTTTCTTGTTGCAAGGGAAAATATTGAAAGGCATACCCTTGTCTACATGTGTACCAAATTTGGCACTTTTATCCAAAAAATAACGGTTTCATGTTTTTTTGACCTTAAGGCACCTGACTAATTACTCAGTTATCCTTTCCGTCAAATGATACAACACATTAAGCTAACCTTTATAGTATTACCAATAAAAATTAAGTAAATCTATCAATATCTATTTTTTCACATACCTGATAGTACCAGATCAAGGATACCTTTTTCTAGCCATTCGTCCCACAAAAGCATTTGTCTACTCGATTTGACATTTCTATTGAACCCTTGATACAATTCGTTCAGATTGTAGGTTTGTATTGATTACACTCCTTGACCATACCCTGAAGAAGGTGTACAGAGTACACCGAAACGTCGGGAAGGGGTCTAATAAAAAGAAGTAAAAAAACCTAAGCAAAAAATCGTTTTACTTGTTACTGAAATGATCATATCATAAGTTAAAGTCGATGACCAAATGCAGTTGATAGAATTTCCACTCAATCCTTAGAGTAAGACATAATATGTCTTACTCTAAGCTCAATCTAATCAAATTATTTATATGCTCCACATTTCTCCCCAAATGGGTCTGCAAGAAGGATGCTATAGTCTACAGTAACTGCCGTGCATTATAGTAATGGGTAATACAAATTCCTTCAGTTACCACATGAGGCTGTGCTCTACAGGGCTTGGACGCACCGTTTTAATGAGAAAATAGGCCAGAAAACCACCCTGCTGTATGCTAATAGTCAAGTGGGTATTTCGTCACCTGAGGGAAGGGATTAAATACTACTACCAACTGGTAGGAACAACTTATAAACAAAAGGGTTGGTAGGAATTTGTATTCTTACCCAGCGAATGGAGGGAAACGAGTGTTGAAATTCTCCATTGCTCATGCAACAGGCTCAAGTTGGAATTCGTGACATTGTTCTCCCAATAAACCCTAGGGGGCAGCAGAAGCAGCGGCGGAATCCCATGCTAGAGCGCCAGGTATCTAGGAGGGACACATGGGAGAACTATGCCAACTACTTACTCCCTTACTATTCCCATCACGGACATCGTGTTTGCCAAAGTGTGAGTAATGCTAGGAACACGGAGTGGATGTAGAATTATACTAGGGGTTCAGTGGCCACGGCTGAAGGCAATGACCATCTATAGGCTTTAACCAAGGAAAGATCCTGTTTTTATGGGAATACAGCCGAGTTCTCAACAAAGTATTTGACCGATATCTTTCATTTAAGTCGCCTAAATGTACCAATATACACGGTCTACACATATGATTAATTTTGCTAAATTAGACTGAATAATGGCTAATTCTTGGTATATTTGAGTACATTGTGCATTACATTGATTAATGATTTTGTTTGTTTCTGTTGATTTGTATCTTGAGGATAGTTTTTGTCTTAAACATTGGTAATTCTAGAGGATTGGTGAAGGCGAATTGTGACGACTTCACCTCAGATTTATTCTCTATGTATTTAGAGAATACTGCTTCATAATGTACTAATGATATAACTTTTAACAACTACTATATAATGATTGAACTGTAATTCATATACTACAATTATCGTATTATATTATAGTGTATAGTAAAATAAGATTTATGAAGGTCTCAATGCAAATTGAGAACATAGTAGGGAAATGAACTTAATCGTTAGACACACTGTATAGAATTGTGTAAATAGATCTGATTATTTAACTATTCATTATATATTATTTCTTTGATATGGACTCTCTGAAAGATCTATGATTGCATGTCATACATTTGGCTACCCGTTTCTGCAGTACATGAATAATTATTATATATTATACGGTATATATTATAACATATATTATCATTATTATTGTTCTGTATTTGATTGGAAATAATAATTAATTAATGACACCTGACAATTTACAAGGGAGCTTAACATATGAATTTATCTTCGGGTTTAACTCAGAAATACAGCACCCATAGTTCCAAAAGCCCCAAGATGCTGCGCGTGTGACTGTCGGAGTAATAATGATTGCATGTTATTTCTTTTCTATTTATGCCATTCTATGCCCCTAACTCAGATTAGATACAGAGACCATTTCCATTCAACTCACATCCAGAGAACACAGAGCTTCATTCATTCATTGGGAGGCACTGTGGCTAACCCTTCCACTATGGGTTCTGATGGATATGGTCTTGACCCTACCACCCAATCACAGAGCCAGTATCACGAATTTTGTGTGGCTGAAATCGCCGGAAAATGTACAATTTGCCTTTACCAATCCTTTCAAATTACCCAAGTTTAAGAATAAGAACTATCCTCAAAATACAGTTCTACAGAACCAAACATAATTTTTGAATAATCAACGTAATACGAAATGTACTCGTTCTAGTATCTTTGTTCTGTATTTAACTAAGTTTGAGAAAAAGAACTATCCTCAAAATACTGTTCTAGAGAACCAAACATAATTTTTGAATAATTAACATAATAACAAATGAACTCGTCCTTGTATTATTGTTCTGTATTTGACTAATTAAGCACTAATTGTGTCAGGGTATTCAAAACAAGTACAATTTGCATTCACAAATCCTTTCAAATATCCCTGATTTAAGACAGGAATACAGTTCCATATAACAAAACAAATTGTCTATAATCAAATCACAATACCAAATATAGCCAGGTATACGGGCTAGTATTTATTATTTTTCAGCCTAAGTTGGCAGAAATATTGCTGCCGATTGTACACTTTCATACGAACTGACCTAGTTTTGATTATACTTAATTTATAGCCAATAGTACTTGCTAAAGTGATTCTGTACCCTTCTCACACCAAACCCATATATCAACCCCTACTCGGGGATGTGGTCATTGCTTGGGGCAGTGAGGATGGGATGGGGGGTGAGGAGGGATGAAGTAGGGGATGAGTCATTGGTCATAAAATATCCCCCCAGTGGGTTGTCATAGAAACCCGAACCCTAAAAGCGTGCAAGGCTCTGACGATGGTACCAGAGAAATGTATTTCTGGGTAAGTGCATCAGAGAATGTACAATTCAACATCACCAATCCTCTCAAATTTTCAGATTATTTTCTTAGTAAGAGATTGTAATTTCTTTCTTAGCGTTTCACTTAGTACTGTATGGAGTAGTCACTTATGTATTTCCTAAGAGGAATCTTTATTCAGGATTTCCTTCCTTCAGGACCCTAACCCTACTCTGAATTGGAAACGACAACTTTGATGATTACATTACCAACATGTAAATCTCTCTCCGTCTTAGATCCCACTGGACCTATCACAGCTTAAAGCTCCATATCCACTGGGCCGATTATCTCAGCGAAAGCAGTGGGTTGACAGATAGAACAAACGGTCGGACAATAGGGGATTTGCATGTGCCACTGCCCATATCTGTTACAGTGCATCATGGGATGTATTCTGTTGAAATGGTTGCATATCTATCGTCATCCTATAGCGTATATTTACCTACTTTACTAGTAATTGTCCACCCAGAAATATTGCAAACTGGTGTTTTTCAAAGATTAAAATGTTTAACTTAAAATATAGAAATACTAGATGTCCTACCGTTTTGACCTCTGTATCTCCTCTTACTGCTGAGCCCCATACCCAGCTCAGTGAATGATGGACTTCAGCTGCATATACCAGCTCTGATGTTCGCTGCCACTATGGTCAGTGCATATAGTGGACATTATGGTCCCTGGGCTGACCAGGAGGGAGGTCACTGACCAGTGGCACCATCAGACAGTTGCCATAAATGTCCTAAGATGGTTAAAAAACTAATTGATTTCACGAGATATATTCTTAGAATAGAAGAAACAGAGAGGCCGCTTAAATTATTTATATTCGGAGTTAATACCCATTATGTGCTAAGGTTCTTAGTAAAAGTAAGATCATTAGAGTTATTTCAGGCAATAGATGTCCTTTAGTATGTAAGTGATATATATTTCTTCGGGAGGGTGGTGGGTGGGTAAATCAACCTGGCTGGTAGACTGGAATGGCCCGACTGACCAATGTCCACTTTACTCATGAGAAGGCTTGTGTTTGAAATAGTTACTGGCTAGACTGGTCTACTGGCTAGAACTAGATATGATAAATCATCAATAGATTCAAGAAAAACTATATGTAGATTGAAGCTTTACGACAAACAAAATCTTACAAAATGTACTCATATTACGATTTATAAGACTATAATTATCAATATTCTGCTGCTGTTATATGTTATTACAAGGATTTGAAGTCCAATCACCGACAGAAAACGGATGCTGGTGAGCGATAATAAGTGAATATATCGCATCAAAGGATTCTGCTGGGTCCTCCAAATACAAATAAGCGCGTTTTAGAACCCCTGTAGCAAAGGCAACTTGACAAAATACTTTTTTCAGTTTTCGGTCAAATGACTTTTAGATGGGTAGGAAATGAATGGAACAAAAAGTAAAAAAATGTTCAGTTTTTGACCGACGTTAAGTGAGAGGGCAGCTTTAAGATTACCAGGATTAATTTAAAGGTCTGTGTTTATAAGGGTAGAATCCTATTTCCAGAAATGTATTCATATGTGATGTGTTGCAGGAATTGCCGGAGTCACGAGTCGCAAAAGAATGGATTTTGAGGTACCATCCTATTTGATGAGATGAGATCAAGCTTATTTTATTTATAGTAGACATTAGGACAGCTAATAAGTATTTGATTTTGTTACTAGTGCTAGTTACCAGTAAGGTAGCTACATATACTCCATAGGATGACCTTAGAAATGCACCTATATATTCAATACACATTCTTGACATATATTTTATTCTGAATTCATAGACTACATCGTTTCAGAAGAGGATACCAGCCTCTCAATTTGAGGTCTTCCTGGTGGATCCTATGTTACTAAATACCAGTTTAGCGAGCTGAACATGATATCGCGATGCAATATAGTTAGACAGTCAAAATACAATTACTGTAATTACAATGTTAAATCAATAGATCCCTGGCTCATTTCCCTTAATCATGAATTACTATTAGTTATTGTTCGTTGTAATAGTTGAGAGATTTTATCCGACTTGTTGTAGATAAATGTCCAATGTCAATTGGTATATATATGATTTATACATGTATTTATGCTACCTCAAGCACTAGACACCCCAACAATGAAAACATTCAAACGAAGTGATCTTGTGAAAATATCACTTCGAATAATATCAATTTTGTGACTTGTGACTCATTTTCCTGTGATACAACACATATGAGATTGGAAATAGCACTATTCCACACATACATAAAATGCAGCTAACATCTGGGCTGAGCAATTCCATTTGTGTTTTGAGGCTGACACCCAAGTTACTAATCAGTGGATGCTGCCCTTATAAAGGGTGCACAAGCACTGCATATTCCTCCCACCTCCACTTGCTGTAGTGGTCAGTGTACGGTCAGTGCATAGAGTGGACATTAGTGTCCCTAGGCTGACCATAAATCACGATCTGCTCGTAGCACCTACTGAGCTACTCATAGGGACATGGAGCAACACACACAGGTTCTCTACTGGCTTAGGTGATGGGGGAATTCGTCAGGACATGATCTATGTGGAGGAATTCATATACTTTCTTGCTTTTAACTGTTCTCTATGGCAGAATTCTGACATATTACTCTATGGCAGAATTCACTTTATGACTTTGTGACATGTTTTCTTTGGGGGGAATTCATCCACCATGTGACATGTTCTCTTTAGGGGAATTTACTCACTAAGTGACATGTTCTCTAAGGGGGAATTTATTCACCATGTGACATGTTCTCTTTAGTGAAATCTATTCACTTAGTGACATTGTGTGGTACCGGTGTGAGGTGGGCTGGTTCGCCGCAGTTGCGGCTCGCCGGATGTCTCTGTTCTGGCGACTAGGTCAGAGCTAGAATAGTTCCTTGTTATATTCAACCACAAAAGGTCATTGTGTTTCATGGTAGTACTTATATCACATTATACTTTAACTGTATGTCCCTGACTGTTGTAACACCTTCTGTATTGTGTAATCTCTTCATTGATATGATGTGACTGCCCCACTATGTAAGGGTTTGTGAATGCTCAAAAGCCCCAACCACGGCAGTGAGAAGGTAATAAACAGATTTGGCTGGCGAGGACCTGTAGGAACTTGGTTGTGTTGTTATTTCCTGTTGCGATCTAGATTCATAGCCTCTACGATCCATGGGGCATAAGTGAGACACCAAACATGTTCACTTTAGGGGAATCTATTCACTTTGTGACATGTTCTTTAAGGGGGAATTTATTCACCACGTGACATTTTTGTTGTTGTTGTTGTTGCTACTTTTATTTGCCTGTTGTTTACAATAATGACACTATCGGTGGGAACTGATCTCCCTATCTAGGGAGGATTTAAAGCCCTACCGTAAAAATATTAGATTAAATAGGCAAAGGTAACAATACTCCCTAAGGTCGACGACAGTAGGGAGGCCTTGCAGCGTGTGGTTTATAAAATGTAGGTCTATGCAAGCAGCACTATGCACAAGAAAACATAACGAAAAAATAGACACATACAATTACAATTAATGACAGTTGCTCATTACAAACAATTGGTAACTCATTACATTACAAACAATTGGTAACACTCTGTAGAGTGCAGGTAATTATATGTGTTTGCATATGAGCAAATAATTTACTAGCATGAAACGTAATAGCAAATAGAACAATGACTCTAGACATAACTGAGAAGTCAATTGCAAGTTATTGACAAGAAGGTTTAGGTTATAGATATATAGTTCTATATTGTATTGTATTTTGACCATTAACCAATGACCAACCACATGTTGTCTTTAGGGGAATTTATTCACTAAGTGACATGTTCTCTAAGGGGGAATTTATTCACCATGTGACATGTTTTCTTTAGGGAAATTTATTCACCAAGTGACATGTTCTCTAATTTCACCTCCTCCTCCTTCAATTTCACCTCCCCCTCCCAGGTAGAGGAAGACCACCATTGCAGTGATCTAGTCCTGGTAAGAAGTGTAAAACAAAAGTAATTATTTTATGTTGAACTTTTGTTTTGAATTAAGATTTAGTCATACATTTTGGATATTTGAGATGATTGGTGAAAGTGAATTGTACATTTTCTGATGACTTCCCTCAAATACCAATGGTATAAATTCATGTTCCTGATTTAATATAAAGAATATATTACTAAACCTACAATCCAAGCCCATAAAACACAAACTAAAGAAACCCAGATGTGTTCAGGGGTTTTAGCCCACCTTTTTATTACCCTGTGCGCATGTCTTATTCCTAATCTAAGAGGGTGTGAGTAACCGAGCACAGACAGGAGAGAGGTTATACACCGGGAACATGTAGCCATCTTGTGATGGGTCACAGGAAAATGAGCAAAAGTCGCAAGAAAATGGGTTTTGAGATAGAAAGATATGTGTAAAGATGAGATCGAGCTGATTTCAATGAAGGTAAATATTAGGATGTCTAATGATAGTTTTATATTCATTCTTTTAAATATCACACCATCTCATCTCATTATCTCATCTACTTATAGAATTGTTTGATTTGTAAACATACCAATAAGACATTCAGCTTATGTTAACATGTTAATGAACACCATCACATTCAGGATCTGATGGAAGACAGGGTCTGACCCTAGTCACTAAAGACTAATAGACTGGCATATGCCACTATTTTTTAAAGAAATGTAAGTACTTTTGTATAGTTTATCAATGACAGAAAAGTTAGCGATACTAGTATTTATAATAATGAACATATTGTTAAACGTCTTAATTGAATCACGAATGAAACAGCAGTCTCACTATTACAAGTGAGTGTTGTCGTGCACCTGGACTATATGCTGCAATAATGCTGATTATACAACTCATCTACATTTCATGACAATGATCATTATTATATCATGATGTATTGTTTGTATAATTAGTTATATATTATCGTATAGACACTTCTAACGAGAATGTTTTTTTGGAAATATTTTCATTGGTCACAAACATTTAAACAGTTGTTAGTGAATTACGCATGACCATAAGTATGGTGCTTTTCGTGCGTTGCCAGATTACAAAATCAACATCATAATTTAAATACAAATATTCAAGTGAACAGAATGGTAACAACATCAATTAATTCAAAAACGTCTCGAACTATGTCGTTCAACACTTATTCAACACTTAATTGACATAATAATGGTAAACGTTGATGAGGTGAAATGTTACACCAGGTTGTAGCAAAGAAATCTAATTTAATAACTCTGTAATCAATATACCAAATATTACATATTTCTAATCATGTTAATATAATTATCCTAACTTAGAAATATAGTTCAAGGCTAAGGGTTTAAACCTGGAGTTTTATTACCGGCCATTTCTGATCCAACGAGGTGTGGGTAAGAGATAGCAGGCGGGGAAGGGGTTGGGTACTGGAGACAGGTGGCCCTATTATATAGGTAAGAGATAGGGTGGGGAGAGGTAGGTAGAGCTGTTGATAAACATAATGCACTACAACCCTCAGCCTCATGTTATACCTCTTGTCAGTCTGTCTATCTATAGACCTGCCACTCATAATGTGGCAGAAAATAGATTCTGGGTCCTCCTGGTCTCGGAAAATGTACTGCCACTGCGCATGTCTGTTACAGTGCATCATTGGATGTTTTCTGTTGAAATCTGACATACAAATATTTGGCAACATTCTTTTCGAAAAGTGCAAGAATGTTTTCATAGCTTGTATAAATGATCTATGGAAACCAAATGCATGATGGGAGAGATGGGGACTTGTATCATGAAAACATGCTTTCGATAGATTTTACACTGTACCATTAGAGACCAGTAGATGAGGTTCTAATTACAGTTCAATATAGATGTTTTTGATATATAATATACATTATGCCAAATGTCTTCTTTTAAACTAACTATTTCGTTTAAGAGTCAACTGAAAACATACTTATGTTATATTCAATTAATGTCAAGAACTTGAATTAATTAATGTCAATGTATTTTAAGATATTTCATTAAAAGGTTTTGAGAATATTGCGCTTTAGAAAAGGGTTCATGAGTCTTCATAATCATCTGTTGAAAAGCAACAAAACAAACACTTACTTTGTCGTGTTGATCTCTAGAAACGACCTATTTGAACTGTTGACCTCGGACTAAAAAAGAAACTCACTGATATGCTAATATTACTTCTCCACGAATAACCCATTGCGCAAAAACTGCTAACCACCTGTGTGACGAACCCAAACAAAATGAAATACCCCAGTCTAGGGGTGTAAAAAGTTCATAAAGTCTAACCTATTAGTGTACCACCAGGATACTCGAGAATAGGAGAACAGCAAATGATTCAAAGTACACAATTTAGTTACCGAAATTCTGATATTTCAGGTTGCATCTGCTTTCCTGATGAACTTGTATTTGGGAATTTGTAAACGCGGAAACATAATTAAACGTAGCCTGTTAGAACTTCTTTTTTTTTTAAAAAAAAAACCAAACCCCCCAAACATTTGTATTGGCAACGAACATTTAACATAAAATTAGTAATAACGCAAAGTCCTCTTCAGAAGAAGAGGGAAAAGACTTCAGAGGGTGTTGCACAACGCCTGTGTGTTGTATATTTGTGGCTGTTCGTAGCTGTTCTGTTGAAATTCGTAGGAGTCCCGGCTGGTTCCTTGCCCTAAGAACGAGAACCTGACGTACAACCAATTCATTTTCATTTTCATTTTCAAATTTCAAATGTCCACCCTTTTCTAAGTCTTTTAAACATTTAATTTCTGTGCAACAGAGGGTTAATCGTGGCATTTTCTACTTCTTCATCGTCCCCAACAACCCCAAGGACAGATTCCCGTTTGTTCATTGAATGTTCTTGTGCAACACCCCTCAGTGGACTCACCTACTGTATACATTTCTATTATAGAGACATCTCTCTCATGGTATACCCTCTTCAATACAGTCCAGACCAGTGTGAATACGTGAATCTACTCTCAAAGCTGTCCGTGCTAGACAGAATTCACTTTAAAGACTTCAAAGACTTTAGGCAATACTTTGTCTGAAAGATACCTCATCACAACATAGCATACCAACATCTAGTAACTATACATTCTTCAAAGTAAGAATCCCTGAGTCCAAGTAGTGTAGGTAACGAGCTATATGTATGGGTACCATCACCTGGGCATGTTGCATAACTCCCCTTACTTAAAATGTTTCTTGAATGTGAGTATGTGAGGCAGAGAGAAATGAAATGGAGAAAGAGGATGACATGGAGATATAAAAGAGCGTACATGTGAGTGAAGACATCAGAGAGAGAAATTAAGTACAAAGAGAAAATAGTAAAGAAGTAGAGAAAGAGACTGACAAACAAGACTAATATCAAGGGTATGGCTAAAAAAAAGACCAGACAAGTATGAAGGAATAAGTGGAAGGGTAAGGGCGGGAGCAGCTCTAGGGGCCAAGAGGTACACTCTATACGCATCTTGTAGGCAGCGGCTTTCCATAGGGTTAACCATTGCGGGTTTTGATGTTTACTGCCTACATAACGCGTATAGAGTGTAGAGGGATGAAGACAGCTCTGGGGCCTCATGAAATACTTTCTTAAAATTGCCGAGTTATTATCCTTGCTTAGGTAGGTAATGTCTATGGCAGGAAGAGAAATTAGGATTGTCTGTATAGCAGTTCCTGTCCCAAAACTTCCTTACCAGCCCCTTTGCAAGGAAACGGAGCTGAAGAAGGAAAATCTAAATTAAGGATTTATTATACAATAATGTGAAGTCTAAATGGCCGAAATAATATCAGTTCAATTAACGATAATAAGTGAAAAAGCTGCATGAAATTATTTCGGATTTAAATTTAATTTTGTGTAGCGCCTTGCAGCAAAGACTTCAAAGTTAAAGTTGAATGACTTTTAGGTAGGAGAAAAACGAAAATAAATTAATATAATCTTCAGTTTTTGATCGATAGTAATCGGGAATGCAGCTTTAAGTATCCAACCTGCTGGTTGGGAGTGCCATTGGTACGTACAGATTGGTGGTGTTCGAGAACTCAACATTTCACTATGTTGAACATACCACGCAGTACACAACTGAAGGCCAACAGAGTATTGGAACACAGCCAAAGAATATCACACATATATATTTAGGGTCAAATTCCCTAAAAATGTATAATTGCCTGCTGGTAGGCATTTCATAATTTCTGCAAAATTAGGCAAAAAGGGCAAATACTAGACCTGTATATTTGAGTACATTTTTATATTACATTGATTCAAAAGAGCCGTTTGGTTCTGTTGGATAGTTTTTTCTTAAACTTGATGATAGTGAATCGTACATTTTCTGTCGACTTCATCCAGGTTTTTATTTAACATTACCCAAATGTAAAAGGTCATTGCCACTTGAAATCTGCTGCCTTGTCTCACATTCATTTTGCAACATTATGTTTATGACAATCGGCGTGCACTGTGGAGCTACTTTCATGCAGTTACCGTTCATGGTTCTTATGCAGTCATACCTTATGTAGGTACCTAACGACTATTGGCCACTGATTTTCCCGTTTTGATTCTTTTATAAACATGTTATTCCCATGAATCTGGATCTGAATTATAGTTCAAATAAAGTTCCTTACCAACTGCTAAGGAAGGAAAAGTTGCTAATGCAGGAAATTAGGAAAGTACGGACCCCTAGCTAATTGGGTGAAATCGTCAGAAAATGTACAATTCGATTTCACCAATCCTCTCAAATAACCCAGATTTAAGACAGAAATTAGGTTCAAAATACAGTTCAACATAACCAAACAGATTGCTTGACCCAAGGCAATACTAAATAATACTCAGACGATTTTTCTAATCTGTCTAATTTAGCAGAACGTACTAAATGTATTAATCTGTCAATTGTTCATTTTCTGAAAATCTGACCCTTATTGCGAGCATGTACACATATATACATATATATAATATATATATAAGGGAGAGGGAGAGGGCAGCATAGAGTGAGGGATGGAAACAATGGGACCCCTGCACCTCGGCGCAACACGTGGGAATACGGCTGGGAATTACTGCAGTCTGTAGATAAGCTCTAGTCATTATGTGCCTGTGGAACAGTCCACAACATTGCAGAACATTCCAGCGGCAGTCTATTCACTCGCCTGTCATGTGCACACACTGAGGTTACTGCCGCCCTCCTTTGGCTCTTAATTCTCCTCCTTTGGCTCTTAATTCTCCTCTTACTGTGACATACTGAGGTTTTCTGGAGCCTTCCCATAGGTCAATGTATATTTCACTCAACTGAATTGCCCAATGTAGATTTGTTTCAATCTGGGAAGAGGTATATATTCGATATAAATGCACTACACTCGTCCCGGAACTTAGTGGAAAGGGATCCTCTGCGGTGCAGAATCGCGTTAGAATCGGCTGAGTGGACTAGGGCCTTTATAATATAACATTGTTTTAATATTTATTGGATTCCTATTTATCCATTTGATACCATCTGAAGATGTATATATGTGTGCAATGTGTGCAATAATGAACAGTGAAGAGTTAAACAACTTAACAACAACATGAATATATAATAGTTTCAAGTTCATTCAGCTAAAACAAAACGAGCGAGAAACAGATACAAAGTGCAAAAGCTGCAGGGCTGTTTAGTTTGTCAGCCATAATTAAGATGTGAGCAGATTTCTTTAATTATTGTATCCCGATGGACGTGCTCTGTGTAAGAACAGACTAGAAAAGGGTAAAGAAAATGTTGTATTCCATTTGTGATGAGCTGAGATGTGTAGTTCTAATGATTCATGTCAACATGGACCGCTTTGTGATAAACTGGTCTGAGAGCATTCCATAATTATATATATTTATATATAAATATGAACTTTTATTTTCAATTTTGTGCACTTATGGTCTACATCCAGAATGGATCTTATTATTAAACTATTGTTACAATTACCTACTGCCTAAGATATCATTTTATATTTATATATCATATTACTGCAACTATCTTTTTACATAGTGGCTCCTTCTGATACTGCTCAAATCGAATATAACTACAAAAGTATGGGAGGTAATTTCGACCAGGTCACCGTTTACATCATTGTTAATGTTTCCATGGGTACGCACACAAAACATGCCAAAACGTCGGAATCATGAACCGCCTACTTCAATCTGTATCTATTTCATCAAAATAAAACATTAATAAAACTATTGATTATATCCCTTTAAATATACATTTATGTAATCGTGTTAACGTATCGAATAACAATATCCTTGCAAGGATGCATCATAAATCTGTAATCACGATGGAAATTTTACAAATCACTGCATGATTTTGATTTGAGAGCATACAATAGTTTCCCCTCATTTTAAAATTGATACTGTGACCACATTATCCCTGATATTAACCATCCTTTCACTTGATGCTCGTAAGCGAGAGAAGCTCGAGGGGGAAGAAGTGGTCTAAGAGGATGTTTCCTCGTTCCACGTTTGCTTTTAATTATTTTTATAACTAGGAGGCAGGAGATGGGAGGCATCCATGGCTTGTCTCTTGTCTGCAGTTATTGATCATCAAAGTGTCAGTTTCTCGGGAATCACGAGCGAGCTACTTGCGTTATGGAACCATCCGCTCGCTCATGAAATGCTCTCTCCCTTGTCTCTCTCTTTGTTTCTTTTGTATTCTCCTATCTTTCTCCTTGCCAGCTCTGTCTGTTTGTAGGTCTGTCCTGTGGACTATCTTTTCCTCTCCCTCCTCTCTTTTGATAATTATGTCTCTCTCTCCCTCCTGTCTCTGTCTGTTTCCCTCTATCTTCTCTGTCTGTTTGTCTCCAGTCTCTTCCCTGTCTGTATGTCTCCTTTCTCTGTATGTCTATCTGACACTCTCCCTTCCCTTCTCTGTCTGTATGTTTGTATCTCTCCTTTCCCTTCTCTCTCTCTCTCTCTCTCTCTTTCTCTTTGTGTATCTTACTCCTGTTTATGTATCCCCACCATTCCCCATTCATTCTCTCTATCTCTCCCTCCTTCTCTCTCAATCTTTGTCTACGGCTGCCTGTCTCTCCTCCAACCCTGTTCTCCCCCATTTCCCTTTCTATATATCTCTCTTCCTTTCGATGGCTCTCCCTTTCTCCCTACTTTTCCCCTCCATTATCTGCCTCTACCTCGTTCTCATTTGCTCTCTCCGTATCTCCCTCCTTTTATCTCCCTATTTAGTTCCCAGGCTTTCTGTGCTCTTTGTTATCCTCACTCGCTCCTTCTATTCCGTCCTCTCTTGATCTATCCTTTATCTTCCTGTATCATGCACAGTCTCTTATATTAAGCTACTTTATTGGTAATTTCCTAGCCGGAAATATTGCAGAATATTGCAGAAATGTTTTCAAACATATACATACATACATACATACATACATACATACATACATACATACATATGAAACATGAAATATGAAAAACACTTCTTGGATGTCCTTAATGTTTACGATCATTACAATCCGCTTTTATCGCCTCTTTTCAAATATGTTGATATCTCAAAATCCATTGTTTGCTACTTGAGACTCATTTTCCTCATATATCTGTATCTGCGAGTACCACATGTTATGGATGGTACACTGAGACAGGGTACCCCATGGGACCAGTGATTAATTATCACTTGCGACATGATAATTGGCACGAAATCGATCGCTCCTCAGCCAAGTGTACTTCGTCTTAGATTAGTCCCGATATATCTGATAGACAAAACAGAAATGGTTGCCATTTTTCATCAACAGTTAGGCCTATATGTTCATGCTTTGTGAGAAATAAGGGTTTCGTGGTCCGTTGCATAAGCAGTTGGTGAAGCACTTTCAATGAAGACAAAGACAACGTTTTTTGAAGAAAATACTTCTGCAAATCTTATATTAAAGTTTGAATTTTCGCTTAGTACAGATTGGGTGGGCTTAATTGGGTGTCATTTTGTCCATCCGTCAGCCGACAGTCTCCTCTGGGGATCATCGGTTCAGTGCATATATTATATACATGTATTGAATTTTTATTCACCATCAATCAAAAATGATACAGAAAAGGGCTTGAGCATCTACAAATAGGTCTTCAAGCCTGTCCTAAACATTATATATAAATGTCACAGACAAATGACTTGTAAGACTAAGATATCATCATATTTGAAAAGATGAGATCGGGCAGATTCGAACAAGTATAACTTGCAGGATATTCAATTTACTTCTATTTTTGTTCTTTAATGTAAAAGTACTTCACTGTATTTCTGGGTGAGGAATGAAAGGTAAATAGGCTAAAGGGGTCAGATCGCCAGAAAATATAATCGATAGCTCAATAGATTTAGCAAATTCTGCTAAATCAGGCTAAACAATGATAAATACTAGATAGATCTGAGTGTATTTAGTACTGCATTGGTTCAAGGAATCTGTTTGGTTATGTTGAACTGTATTTTAAATTTAAATTTTGTCCTAAATTAGAGTTAATTGAGAGGATTTGTGAAGGCGAATTGTAAATTTTCTTAAGATCTGACCCAAATAATTATATTCCTCTAGAACTAGACACTCATAGAAATATTGAATATGTACACTGTCTTGACATTTGGTACATGTATGCATTCTGAATATGACATAAAACGTTATACCCCGAAATGTGAACATCCCTACTATTTTTACATGTATCGTGGAGGTGACGTCACCAAGTTTGCAAACTAATGTTGATGAGGACCAATGTTATTAAATGCGCTTAGGTCTCTATGTCCCTGTAGCGACGCCTACACCATCTATCTACGCAGTTGGAACAGCTGCATCC
Organism: Sthenelais limicola; assembly: GCA_942159475.1. Classification (NCBI taxonomy): domain Eukaryota; kingdom Metazoa; phylum Annelida; class Polychaeta; order Phyllodocida; family Sigalionidae; genus Sthenelais; species Sthenelais limicola. The sequence goes on from OW804096.1 coordinate 56,792,082, forward strand.
CATGCTACAGGACTGTCCCATTCTAGAACAAGGAGTTCACATGTTAACAATTATTTTCCCATCAATCTCTCCGCTCTCATCCTCACCTAAAGATCTATTTTGGTGTGGTCACCGCGCCCTGCAACCTTATAGTTGATGAATAAGATAGAACTCAACGAAAGATGGATATAGGATGATGTATTCATAAAACATGAGTGCCTTGTTTTTCCGTTTATTCCCCAAGTGGCGAAGCCACAATGGAAAAATGGAAAAATAACGCACAAGTGTTTTGCGAATGCGTCATCCTATATCCATCTCGAGTTGGGTTCTACTTTTATGCCATGATATTATATATTTTAGCCTTATTTAATCATTATTTACCTTCATTGTCTTATCTTATTTACCTTCATGTGTTGCAAACCCTCTGACTCAGCAAAAACAAGCACCTACAACGTTGCGTCATTCAAATGAGCGTCACAAAATGAGCATCATTGATTGGCGCAGCTACATTTACGTATAACAATTGAAATAGCGGAGTAAATTGGCTGCATTCGAAAAGCGGATTTCACTAGTGAAATCTATGCATGCTTATGCCATGGGCTAATCTGGCCATGTTTTTGTGGATACGCACACCTGGCATAATACACTTGCACCTGCTCTGATCAACATGATTTATAAATCACAGATAAAAGTCCAGAATGGAAATTATATTCACATTATCAATTAACAACGACCAAAAAGTGCAGATTTTTACTTTTTGTTTCAGAAAGGCAATTGGTCTAAATTGTGAAGGGATTCACTTGGGTTTTGCTTTTCTTAATCAAAGGTCCACATTCATATTTCAGTGACCTATTGCAATCATTTGCTCTTGTGGTTCTACTTATTATCGCTCAGAAGAGCGAGTTTTACTCCGGCCGATTCGACTTCAAATTGTTGTATGAACATATCACAATCGATTCAAGAGCATAATTATATGACCATGCAACATGCAAATCCCCTGTTGTACATTTTTTTGTTTTTTAAAATTTAGTCAGGTTTTGAATCAATTGTGATAGGGTGTAGGTAAACATCAGCTCCCCGGGTCACCATGGTGGTGGACTTCCCCAGGCCCTGAGCCGGCAGCAGAGATTTTAATTTAATGTATTATAACACAGTTGGGGGAAAATGGACACTTTATAATCATTGGCAGTACCATTGGTAACAGTGTAAATATACACACACAAGCAGCAAAATATTATGGTAACAACGGTAATAACGTGGTTCTCACATTCCATTTAAATCAATCAGCCAACTCTATGGATCTAAAGTTAATATTTTCTGACGCGTGACCCTCTAAAGAACTTCAACAGAAAATCAACAGGTCCTCTCTCTCTCTCTATCATACTCTCCACCTAGCACTCCCTCCTCCACAAACCTTACCTCCCCTGGCGGCTAAGAACCCACCGGAAGTTAACCTTTGACCTTTGCCTGCGGTGAGGAGGCGGCCGGAAGCTAAGGTGAGGCAAAAGGTCACGTGACAAGATCAACAAGGGCGCCACCTCCCGAGCATTCAGTGCACAGTGGTTGCAACACGTTCCTAGTTAGCGGAAGCGATTTTTTCCCATTATTAACTCCGACGGGAGGCTAAAAGGGATAGGAAGAGAGAGATATTTGAGCGTTTATTTTCACCAATTGGCACCTGTTGCTATAGATCAAATGAGACAGGCCAACACATTAAATCCCAAGGGGGTGTCGTTATATGTAGAAGTACCATCAGTCATCAGTCAGCTGTGTATAGTTTAAGAGTGTACATGGGTTAGGATGCGTGAAGATATAAGTAAATGCTAAGTTATACTTTATAGTGAGAATATAAAGCACATTAAGTTTAAAACTTGATTTATCTGCATGAAAATGCTTAAGAGCATATGGTTGAGATGCTTGAAGATGTACTCGAGATGCAAGCGTTAAATACTAGTGAGAATATAACGCAAATGGAGGTTCAACATTAATCTATTCATATTCAAATATTTACCTGTTATTATGTATTGGAGAATTATTATTCTCAATATTTAAATTTATTAATGAGATTGATATATTTTGTGATAAGGTTAACAGTTTACATAGTTGTTTATATGGCTGGTATTTCGACACAACACCACACGACACAAACAATTAATTGCTTATGATATACTAGACGCTAGGGACTAGATGGATTGGTGATCATATTTATACATATTTGACAAATTGATTTGGATTTCTCTAGGTCCTTGATGGAGTATAGCACCTGTTTGTTTTTTAATCGATTTGCCATGTTGAATCTTGATTCGCATGCAATCATAGGAGATGTGTGTTAGAGTAAAAACTATAGAAAACATCTTAAGTCAATGATAATAATAATGAATTCTTTATCTTGCAAGGACTACATATTACAAAACTGGTGATACCCTTCAGATAATAATCAGGTCCTTCAGTGTATGCCATGGTACTATGGGTGAACTAGCAATGGGGGGAGGGGGGGGGGGGTAAATTTAGGGTCATGCTACATAGGAAAGTATTAAGAAAAATAGTGATTAAGCATTATCGTTACACAAAAACTGGTAATATACAATCCGTGTGACTTTATACTAGGTCACCGGTAACAAAAGACTTAAATTACCTTATTTTTATTCCTTTGAATGAATGGAATGCAGATAAAAATTGATTTGACTAAACACATTGCACTGATTCAGAAAGAAACATTTAAAGGAAACAAGAGGTCTTGAAAACCATCCCACTAACCGGAAAAAACGCCTCCTGGCTGCAATCAAAGACTGTAAACGTATTTATTTTCGCGCATATAAATTTTCGCGCATTAAGTTCTTTGACACCTTGTCGCGCGGATTTAAATTCACGCAGCAAGAAAGTTTCACACTTTGTTTATGCAATAACTATACCTTTCGCACAGGATTTATTTCCACGCACAAAGGTGGGTGCGATAAAATAGCGAAAATAAATACTGCGCAAACATTAATACATTTACGGTAGATGTACATGATTCTAAATCTAAATCTAAAAGTATATAACACCAAAGAAGCCATGTCAAAACGTCGTCAGCCCTTTGGCGAATTTAACCTATCAAGTTAAACCAATGGTTAAATATAGCAGCAGATACTGGCTGCTCGTGAAGGGATTCTCCTCTCCAATTTCTCAATTACTCCCTTACCAAACTGGAAATGATCCATGATCAAGATGGGAAGCCTCGTGGTCTCAGATGGCAATTGGCAGGCGATAAACGAGGCCAGACCATGGAGGAATGATGAGAACATGGAAATGTAACGCCACAGTGATGGGGGATGAGGAATCCAGTCATCGAGACCTTGATTCAGGGGAGGATTTATCTTCCTCTATGACAACAGTTTTTCACCATCAAGAACTTCCATCAATATCCTACTGCCATTTGTGGTGTGTTACAGAAATATTATTCATAATTCGAAAGAAAATGGGTTTTGTTATATCCTCATATTTTAATTAGTTTATTCAAGAATTTTAATCGAATCTGCCGAGAGAAAACGGTGAGCGATAATAAGTGAAGGCACCAGAGGGAACGTTCAGTAGGTCTTCAAAATATAAATGTGAACTTTTATTAAGCTATGTATGTAGCAACCAATAAACGTACAAAATCCTAAAATAACATTCTGATCGACTTGTCATCGCTACGTCATTAAGCATGTTTGGAATTTGGAATTAATGCAATGTCATTGGTGTTAATGACCATAGCTATGCCTTAAGGGGTGTCTCCACTGGCTGCGTTTGGTCTGCGTTTGATCTGCGTTTGGTCTGCGTTTCAAACTCTGCGGTTCTATCAAGATTATGTTGTAGCCGCAGACCAAACGCAGTGCTTACCACAGTGTCATTGAAAGGTCTCATGATTGCGATAGAGACTGCGACTGTATATCCTTCCCGCGCTTGGTCAAGGTAAAACACAGAGCAGACGACATTTTATCACCATGCCTCGTCGTCGATATCTGCTTTAATAATTCATGCAAACTCATGATCTTAGTGCCATACAATTCCTCTCATCCTACTTGTTCATTCCAAATATACTTTCGTATACTTTTAATCAATATACACCTAAAATTGACGTTTTCCTGTGTTTTGCCAATAAAAAACGATTAACCATGATTTTAAAGATGTAGCATATGTTCCAGTCATTAATGATTCAAATTACTTTGCTCCGACTGGATATATCCTATATCTAAAGTGTTTTCCCAATTGTTTGTTTTACTAAATCTTAATGAACCACACTACATGTGCACACAATTAAAATAATTTCAACCATAAATCACATGTAGGCGGTCCCTTTTTTATACCCATGCCCAATGATAGTTAATATTCTTGAGAAATCATGAAATATCGCAAGTCTATCCTTGTAATATTCTTGTGAAATCATGAAATATCGCAAGTCTATCCTTGTATCTCTTTCTGCTATACTAAAATTTCAGCATTCTAGCTCATCAACTTTTCTCTATACATCACCATAATGTTTAAAACCCATTTTTCCAACAAGAAAGGACCTCTCACCTGAGTAATACATAATTTGTCCACATGAACGCCAATATTGCTAGATATTTCATATTTTCACGTACAAGTCCCAACAAAATATAAATTCACTGAAAATATTACATTACATATATATATTTATTAGATTGAAGACACTGCAAATATTACATTGCAGACACAATTTCGTTTTGATATCATTATAAATGACGACCAATTAGTGGAATTGCTCATATAGCTATTGCTTCTACCTCTTTCTGCAATTGTAGCTAATAGGTTTTTATATGTTGATAGGCCTGAAAGAATCCATCGGTCGCCGGAATGTCTGAAATGATCTCCAAATACTTATAAATGCTCGTTACTCAAAATATATTTGAGCCTTTTCCAAAATTGAAATTGTATTAAATACCCTAACATATTTCTTTGACTGTCCTAAAATCCTGTAAAAATATAATCATTATTTGTACCTAATTTTGCAATCGTTGCTAGTAAAATATTATAGATGCTTATTATCTTATAATATGAAATAGATATCATATTAAATTATCATCAGCGCGTAACATTGGTACAGGAAAATCAATTGAGGTTATAAACTTGAATTTTGCAACAAACAAGCCTGGAACATGTCAAAAACAACAAAATCAAAAAATAGAAGTAAAATAATAGTGTTGACCAACCGCAATTCAAGCGCAGAAAACAGTCTCCATTGCAAATCTCAATCGCAACCCTTGCATTAAAGACCTAATCACGTCGCAGAGGTGCTTCAGTCGCAGAAAATATTCAACATGTTGAAAGATTCCTGTGACAGTCGCACCACAAGAAACTCACATTTCTAGCCGCAATCCAGCCGCAGATACAACCGCAGAACAGGTCTCCACTGCTACGGTTGGTCTGCACATGAACTGCGTTTGAAAATAATTTCCTGTTTTTCTATCGCAATGCCTACCGCAGAGCTTACCGCAGCCAGTGGAGACCCCACTTTAGGCTTCAGTGCGATTCCTTTGCGTCTTTAGCTTCTGTGTCTACTGACTATTTAATGCATTCTACATAGATGTGTACATCCTATTGGTTGAGACGGCTTGGGGCTACGCCCCTTCCTGTTATGAGCGACATGTAGACATAACATATGTGACATGTAGACAAAACACTACCGATAACTCTCCCCATCGTCAGCAATTCCATCGGCAATGCATCAACAATACATCAACAAGATGTTGTCAACAGTGGCCACACCCCTTTACTTTTTTACCAATTTTAGCTTAGAATGAAGCTTTAAGTCACGAGGGACCCGCCATGATGCCCGGCCACCTCCATGTAATAACCATGTAATAAAGGGCTCATGTCAGCGCCGGCAATGTTTATAGCCACTTTCCCAAGGAAATTAAACCAACATTACACTTTGCAACAAGCATTAGCAAGTGAATGGGGGATAATTTCTCTCCACCAAGACCACCGCAAAAACAGTGTTGACATTTGAAGGCCAGGACAATGATAAAGCATTGGTGAGTGCAACTGCATTTGCCTCTTGTGAATGTTTCTCGTTTAAATTGATTTATTATTGGAGTTTACAATATCAAAGCATTTCAGGTGCGAGTTTAAATGTATGACATTGACCCCAAAATGGAGGGTATTAATAATGTTAGTCTCTGGCCAATGTGATTATAGCACCAGGATTTCAATCCAGTGGTCAAACTCTGGTTTTTTATTATATCAATTGTTAGTGTACTATTGAATAAACGCATGAAATGTTTAACGTATTATCAATTCCATCATGGTTTTCGCAATTAATTGCTGCTGTACCATGTACGTTAAATAAACTGTTATTCATAATCCTGATGAATCTATTCAAAATCCTTCTGCCCAAACAATAAAGAACGATCTCACTCCCCTCTCATAATAGAAATAAATGTATGAACATATCATAACAAAGCCCAGATACCCTGGCTCTTACTACAAACCGAAACGAAACCGATCATACTCTTATATGAAACTGATATTTAGATGTTAACATTATTGTTATCAAAGGTATAATGAAATAGAAATCTATTTCTGGACGAATGTTAGTATGTAGTATTAAAAACTGGATAATAGAATGGACTGTGACAGACCGGAAATGACATGCCCTTCAATCTGCCTCCTGGTGGTGAGGTGTGAATGTAATTTCCCTGTCCCACACCAGAGGGCGTTTCATTGCTGCCCCCTAGTGATGACAATTTCAACAAAAATATGGAGAGCGGGAGAAAGCAGTGCGCTCTCGGAAAGCTAGGTGTGATGGTGGGGCAGGATAAGGAGATATGGATCAGGAATAGGGGGTTTATACTAGTTAAAGCCCCTGTCCACTAAGCTAATTATCGTAGGCAGTCGGGGGAGAGTCAGGGGAGTCGGGGAGCAGTGCGGGCAGTGACCAGACATCGCAGATGAGTTGTGGCTGTCAACTGAATACCTCTCGTCAAAATTGGGCCAATCAATTACGGGCCAATCAATAAGTGATAATCAACTCTAATACCATTTATAGTGTAATATATTCATATTTATTCCAAATGACACAATGTAGGTTTATAATAAGATCGAGATGATTTGGAATGATAATTAGCACATTGGTCCTGGGTCTCTCTCTCACCCCTCTTCTATCTCTATTTCTTAGGTAAGATCATAAACTGCCTCCCTCTCAGGTCTCCCGCCCTTGATATAACCGTAAATGTGTTGATAAGGGCGTAAAGGTCACTCACTCACTCACTCACTCACTCCAAATGGCACAGTGTAGGATTATAATCGGATCGAGATGAGTTGGAATAGTAGTAACAAATCACAAAAGAGTCAAAATATGCTAATAAACTGAAGGGATGGGTCTGTACAGAATGCCATTTGTGTATTTATTGGATGCTGATTTGTATTTATTATTTATTATTTGATCATATAAATGTCGTATTTGTTCTGCTATTATTACAACAATGTCTGAGAGCCTTCAAAACTTGCAAGCCAGAGATATGCAGCACCTGCTAAGCGCGTTACATCTTATATCGAATCGGATGCGTCATTTAGAGTGAAGTGACCTGAAGGTGTTTAATTTGCCTTTGCCAATTCTCTCACATAACCCGAATACAAAATTGGGGTTCAGAATACAGTTCAACCTAACGGAACAGAAATGAACGCAATACAAAATATATTCAGATTTACCTAGAATTGATCCTACTTGAACCAAATATATACTCAATGTGTAGAGCTGCCGACTACATTTCGGATGACTTCACTCATGTACTGCATTTTTGCTAACCACTCACAAAGCAATCATAAAACCACCCCCACCACCCACCACCCACTCAGCCTCCAACACCACCCACCACCACCACCACCTCCCACTCAGCCTCTTCCCAATCCAAAATCTGTCCCCGCATTCACCAGTACTTAATTTATTTCTCCCCCGGGTGAGGGCGTTAGAGGCGTTGACCTTAGCGCACTGGAGTGACATTCATTCTGCTTATCTGTAGGGCAGGCCCCAGCTTGTGTGCCTCCCCACTAAATGTGTGATGATAGAATCGCCAATACCATTGTCATTCCAATCAACCCTCTCTGGTTTATTTGGTTTCTTTAGCTGTATCCTCTCCTCTCTCTCTCTTTTTCTCTTTCACCTTTTCTGTTATTTTTCTCACCCTCACTCCCCTCTCATTATTTCTCTCGCCGTGTCCATGTTACTTCCTTCTCTCCTCGTCCTACGTTTCCTTTATCTGTTCCCCCTCTCATTTCCTGTCTGCCTTTCTCTTTACCTCTATCTCTATTTCTGTCTCTCTGTCTTCCTCTCTCTCTTCCTTTCCACTTTTCTCTGTTCACGTCATCTCCCACCTCTTACATATCTAACAAACAACCATAACAAACACACTGTCTCTGTGCTTAGGTTCATTATGCTTATCTGAATGGAAATTTAAAATTAAAGCTGTACCTTCTCCTCTCTCTCTTTCAACTTTCATGTTATGTTTGGCTCTCTTACTATTTCTCTCCCCTGTCGCTAAGCCGATTCTATTTTGAGTCGCAGAGCACCCTTTTCCTACTAAATTCCGTGAGAATCGCATGGGAATCGGCTTAGTGGACAAAGGTCTTTAACCTATCTGCTTCTATCTGCCCTTCTTTCATTTCAACATACAACTGTAAAAAGCACTGTCTCTATGCTTAGGTTCAGTATGCGTATCTTAATGGAATGATTAACTTGTATGCCTCTAAACTTGAAAGAGTCCACAATCCCATTGACATTTCAATCAAAGTCTGTTTGTGTTTTTTCCCTTTGCTTCTCTCTCATCCCACTTTCCGTTCCTCTTTTCTTCTCCTCCTTCACGTTATACTAATGTATCTCTTTTTATACGATGCTTCTCTGTTTGTCCCTACTTCCCATTCTTGCCTTTCTCTGTCTCTCTCACCTTATCTCTTCCATTCTCTCACCCCCTTCTTCCCAACGCTCTTTCATCCTTTCTTTCTCTCACTATCTCCCTCTCCCCACCCCCCCACACACACACCACCGCTGTCTCTTTAGCCTTCAACTGGCTTAACACTACATGCTCAGTTATTTTGACAAAATAAATCTTACCAAATTCAGTCATATAATATAACTTATAGGAGTAAATCCATCAATATTCTCCAGCGGTTATATATGTTTATACAAGAACTTGAAGTATAATCGAACAAGAAAAAATGGCCGCCCGTGAACGATAATAAGTGAAACCAGCATAGGAAAGGATTTTGTGTCTCTGAAATATAAGTGTGAACTTTTATGGAGCAAGGTAGCAAAAACAACCACAAAAGGACAAAATCCTCCAAAGTGCTGTGCAAATAACATTCTAGATGGGTTGGAAAAGAATGGAATAAAAAGTAGAAATCCGTAAGGTTTTGACTGATGTTAACTGAGAGTGCGGCCTTAAAATCTCACTCCCTCCTTAGCTACCAACTGGCTTAAAACAAAAGCCTTGCAGCCAGTATCTCTTTAATCATAATACCAGATCCGGTGTTCATTTCCTAATGTCCCCAAAAGGGAAGCGGAAGTTTTCATCGCATTCTGCCAGATCCGACACCAGCAGCCCTCCATATTAAAGCTGTACTCTCAGCTAACGTCAGTCAAAATCTAGATATTTTCTACTTTTTGTTCCATTCTTTCCCAACACATCTAAAAGTCATTTGACCAGCATTTTGGAGGATTTTGTCCAGTTGTTTCTGCTACAGGACTGTTAGAAGGTCCTTATTTGTATTTGGAGAACCTGCCCGAATCCCTTCCTAGGAGGACTTTACTTATTATCGGTTACTGGTTTTCTATTGGTGTTACACTTCAAATTCTTATATTCATGAAACATAGAACAACAGCAGAATATTGATGAATTCAGTCCTATAAGTCATAATATGACTTACTTGGATGAGATTTGTTTTCTCGTAATAGCTGAGAATGATGCTTAACGCATGACGTGTCCTTGAATAATCTACTCAATAATGTGGAATCACCAACCTGCTTGACCTTGTTATATTTTAGACAGGAACACCATACCTGAAACATAGAAGAAGAGGCATTCAGTACTAATTGCAACATGGGCCATGACAAAGCATACATGATTAATTACGATCAATGCTATCGAAATAGCAAATAATTATAAAAAGTGGTCAAAAACCAGTAAAAGAATATATTCTGTACCCCTTCAAACCTCACCTTGAATTCAAGAGCAAGTTTCGACAAATTGAGGCAAGTTTTACGTAAAAGTTGATATTCTTCCTACATGCCTATTATTGAATATATTGGTTCCCCCGAATCGAATCAGTCCTTTCAAGAATTGTGTCAGTACAGGGGCATAATTGTTTGGATATCTTTATATTTGTAAAATATTATTTTATTCATCATAATTGATGTACTAAATCCATGTTTCCATTTCATTGTATATTCTTTTTGTTATTCTATGAACTTAATTGCATATATTTGCCTTTGGGTCTTAGTTTGACCATAGGGCCGTATGCTGGACTTTAGATTCTTTTTTCAATTACGGTTGAATGGCAATAATGTACAGGGACTGCTGGACTCTAGATTCTTTTTTCTATTCCAAAATATATCCCATTTATAATTCATAGCAAAATTAGAAAATAGAAAGTGTTTTGTAAATAATTTGATATAGCATATAGGTCAGGATCTGATCGAAACCTATGTTTGGGAAATACAAATCCGTTAACAAAGAAAAGTCTTTTGAGAAAACCAATGTAATGTTGTAACACTGATTCTTGAATAAAACCATTTAGGCTAATCTAGGTAAACGTTATGCATGATGCAACATAATACAAAGTGGAATATACTTTGAACATGCAGCCCTGTCCTGTTCTTTCAAATCTGTCATTTGCCAACCAGCATAGGGTGAATATGAACATTTTTCTCGGTATAAATCATCCCATTACGATCACGTACAGCGAGTGATTTATCCTAACATTCATCTCTTTCCGCTCTCTCTCTTCCCCGGTCAATAAGAATAACTCCAACCTTTCAGTCACATGAATCTTAAGGCCTGCCCTATCTATAATGGATGGCTTTACCGTATAGGCTCACATCAGAGCAGTAATCGTTTTTTATCAGAATCATGGATTCACATGTACTCTTGAATTACGAGGTGTGTTGAGGTTCAGTTTCAAGCCCAAGATCCTGTACAACACGTCAAAGCTTGAAGAAGAGGCCTTTGCATTGGCACTCCAGCTCAGTTTTGTACAGGGTTTTTTCATTTAGATTCAAATATCTTTTCATAAAAAAAACCCCCCAAAAAACTAATAAAATATCTTTTCATGAAAATGAGCTTTAGTTCGAATGCAAAGAGCTCTTCTTCTCCTTTGGTTTTCATATATGGATATTGGGGTTTAGTTTCATTTTTCTTTATTGTATAACATTTGTCCAATTACATTAACTTTGTATACATGACATTGGGGCTTTGACTCGTAAACATGTTTCAATTAATCATCCCATTACGATAACAAGCATGGTGTGGTTCATCAAAACATTCATCTCTCTCCGCTCCCTCTTCCCCGGTCAATAAGAATAACTCCACCCTCCCAGTCACATCTTCGTAAGCCCTATCTATGACGATTGCATGTATTCTCTTATCCGTTTTAAACCCAAGATCCTGTCCGTACCACATAAAATGTTTTTTGTTTTTTTTTATTTCATTCACAGCCATTATCATATTCAATACAGTTACAAAATACGGAAAAATGTCAAAACTTCATAGATGAAAGCATTGGTACTTTGGAACTGGCCGTTCATGCTGGCATGCAATCGGGTGACACATACATGTAAGAAATGTGATGTGTTGCAGGAAAATGAGTAACAAGTGATTTATTTGTATGATATCTTTGTTGGAATATCTTCACTCAGCGCATGAACATGAACATGAATACCAAGTTTCAAGACAATCACTCATCCCTTTACCATAACACATATTATAGTGTGATTCATCAAAGAATTAAGCTTTTCTCTACTCTCGGTCAAGAACCATAAATCTGGATGTTTTCGGAGTTGGAAACGTCCAACAGTACATATTTGAGTGCTATGACTCAGATGCTTCATTTTTTGATCAATAAATCGAAGTCCTGAAGGCAAGTTGGAGAAAACAAATTAGTACTAGGGCGGCCAATAATGGGCTGCTCTAGACAGATCTAGTGTAAGATATATTGGGTACCAGTGGTGGAACCATACATACTACTCTTCTTACTGCAACAGTATGCTGTAATATATACATTCTCAGTTATTACAACAAAGCAGATAGATCTCACCAGATTTACGCAAATTGATATTTAATAGCTTATAAGACTGAAGCCAAATTAGCCGAGCAAAAAGGCCCCCGGTGAGCGATAATAAGTGAAGTCTTCACTGAAAAGGATTCAGGCGGGTCCTCCAAATACAAATGGGGACATTTTAGAAGCCATTTCACAATAACAACTGGACAAAATCGTCCAAAGTGTTGGTCAAATCACTATTAGATGGGTTGGAAAAGAATGGAACAAAAAGTTGAAAATATTTAGCTTTTGACCGACGTTAACTGAGCGTACAGCTTTAACATTGCAAATGAAAATGCCATAACCTGTAAGGATTTAGTCCATTCCAATGGTCAGTTATCAGTGGTAGTGTGACAGCACCATGTGGAAGAAACTGATATTTTTCAAAGTGTTTTATTCACAAGATGTATTTGTGGGATTTTTTATATTTGGGGTACTTAACTCTATCCGTAGCATCAATACATTTACCAAATTGCAAGACAATACATCAAATATGTCCATGCATTTCTAAGATCATCTTATAGAGTATAGTTAGCCACTTTACTAGTAAATGTCCACCCAGAAATATTGCCAACTTTATATTCAGAAATAAAAATATCAAACTTAAAACATATGACTAATTTTCCTGTTACAGATCACAAATGATATCATATATTAAAGCGAAGAAACCTGATTCCTGACAAGAACCCTCAGGTCCAGCCGCTAGTTTATAATATTACTATAGAGGTTAGCCGTGAGGAATCTGACTATAGGGCCCCCTAGTTGACCTCAAGCAAGTTAGAGATCATGAATTGCTCAGCAGAGGTCAAGGTAACTGCTAGAGAGGCGATAGATACTTTGTATGGGGATAATATGTAGTCAGACTAGGATCACAGCCTCTGAGATCGGATAAGAATGGTATACCAGTGATTAGACGCCTACTGCGCTAATGGCTTCCTTGGCCATGGAGTAGGCGTCCTAAAGGGATTATAATAGTGTTGTGTCGTTCGGAGCGAGAGGCTTTCCCCCAGTTTGAAGGGACTGTCTCAACTTTGAGCCAAGACTCTATAGCTTCTTTTATTTTCAGATGGAGGGGCGAGGGGAGGTTTCTGTAGTTTCTGATATTCACGGGGGTAGGAGGAGGATATGATGGGCTGGGATGTGCATTAAAAAAATTCTGGTGGTGCCTAACTTCCCGCCTTTTCGGATTCTATATTTGCCAATTATCATTGCAAACATTAGGCTCTGATCATGTATCTAAAATGTATTCTATACCGTGTTTTAGCAGCAGGAGGTTTAGATCAGGTTCCGGGGCCTATTGCATAAGAAATCCTTGGTCACAATGTTCCTTGCTCAACTAATTTTCCTTGTGTTAGGAGTAGGATATCCTACTTCTGCATGAATGGAAACAAACTACCATTGTAGTTTGTTTCCATTCATGCATACATTTGTTTCCATTTATCTATTTTATGTATTCATGTAGTCTATTGTACATTACATAATATGGAAATGAGAATATCTATAACCAGCATTTCAGGTAATAAAAGCAGCCTCAAGGCCTCATGAAAAACACAAAACCCAACAGATATGGCAAAAAGAATATCTAGTTTCTCCCCTCCATTTTCCCCCTCTATTCATTACATTGATGCCTGATAGTAGGGGAAGAAGGCGATTGATCATCTTAAGCATAATAGACTGTTACAGACCAATGACAAAACGCTTGTCCGCCCAATGAAGCCGAGTATAATGTATTGGGCTTAATTGATGTGTCACTGTGACACTCTGCTGCTTTATCACCGTGTGATTTCTGCAGGGAAAGAAGGCCAATGGATTCATTATTTTGTTGTTTGTTGAGGAAGGCTAACTGATGCACAAGGGTTCTATCTAAGTCAGCAATCTTAGTGCATGAAAGCCGTACAGAAATAAGCAATTTGAACATAGGAACTTGATGAAGATAGACACAGATTAAATGTGATGTGTTTCAGGATAATGCGTCCCAAGTCCCAATCCCATATCTCAATGACTATAACTGTATTATAACTGTCAATGTAAAATGTACCTCCCTTACTGTAATATCTCTTGTATTGTCTGATCATTGCTGTATAAACATACTAAATTAAAAAGAAATATATAAAAATTGGTATTTTTGGTAAGTCATTTATTTACAAGATCTTGTGGGAATACCCTCATTATTGAGGGATTTGGACCTTGAGGTCGCATTGATACATGTACCAGATCTCGAGATCGTGTATTAATATATATCCGTACATTTCTAAGGTCATCCTATATAGCATAGTTAGCTACTTTACTAGTAATTCTCCACTTGTAGCTAAATGATGTTTTTAGCTTCATAGCTTTTCAAAGAAAAACAGACAAGAATAAATTTATATTTGGATGTTTTATAAAGGCTAGACAGCTATTTCGACAAAATTAGTTTACACAATTTGTTCATGTTATGTTATTCTTTGGTGTTATATGTTTACCGGTGAGAGATAATAATTTATGACACCATAGGATCCCAGTGCATCTCTGACATACAAATGTGGACTTTTATGAAGCCTTGTAGGAAGGACAATCTGACAATATCGTCCAAAGGTGGTTCAGATGAGTCTCACGTGGTTCGGAAAAGAGAGGCAAAAAGAAGACAATAGGCCGATGTTACCTGCAGCTTCAAATATTCTTTATTTCATAATTTTAAGTAACCAGTACAGCTGTCATATTTGTAGATTTTAGTGCAGTAGAACATGCAACTAGTAGATTCAACTCTTTCTCATATCTGGGTTATTCATACATGTATGAATCATATGTACAATAGGAATTAAGTCCCACATCCACTGAGCCGATGCTCCCAACAAGTGGTATTTGAAGGAGAAACAAAAGGCAATTCAAAAGAAAGGGGTAGCTGATTGTCGACCTTTATCCGAATGCCCCCTGTCAAGATCAGATTAATCCAACCGCATGGCCAATCGGTCAGCTGCCTCCCAATCCCCCTACTGCCCCAAAAGCTACAAATATAACACCTTTGCTGGCACGACTTGGACTCATCTTCCTGAAACCCATCACAATTGATCGGATGAAGATATCGTTTTTTAATTTAATTTTGGTTGGTGGGATCATGAAATTCCATAAGAATCATTCCCTGCATATTTAGTATTGATATATGGCTCAAATATCATAAAGGATTGAAGCTACTGGTTGTTGTCCCTGCTTAAAGGTAGCCCTTATTCAGGGATTGTTTACATAGAGGACTCGTGTCCAGAAATCCCATCTGAGCAATGGTAATAGGGTAGCATACATATGGCCTATAATATGAACCCATTCATACAAAAGGGCAGCCCATGAGAGCAGTAAACAATGCCATACATATATTCACATTCAATCCTTCCGTACACCGATGTAGGAAGCTGATAGGAGACATAGGCTAGAACCCCCTAAGCGAAGGCGATCTTTTAATAAATGAGGGAGAACGTGCAGGTGCCGGTTGGTGGCCTAATATGTGATTTGTTAAAGAAAAAGCAGTCATAACTCACAAAATAACGATGTTTTTTTCCACAAGGACCTTTGCTCCGAATAGTATCATTGTCGGGGTATTTAGGGCTGTTAGTATTGATTAAATATCCTAATGTTTATCAATATTTTAATTCTCTTGATTTCATTTTTTCAAATATGATGATATCTCAAAATCCAGACCAAAAACGGCAGTGGAATCAGGCTATGTCGATCATAATATAGCAATGTATCCAGATTAAAGTGGTGACTATAAGTAGAGGTTTTACTGTCTGTCTGACCCTTCAAGTTAAGGTTATACTCTATTTCTGACCCTTGTCATCCACAGGTTGATCCCAACCTTTAATCTCCCTCCCCGGACCCCCTGAAAGAACCCAATTCCCGGTCGCGTCCCATATGGCCGCGTCTCGCCAGGAATATGCTGGCCGTCGACCGGATTGTCCATGCAAGGCTTGAGCTATGGGCCGTGGAACAATGCAATTGCATGGGCATCCCGCCCCAGTAATCGAACTTGGTAGGGCGGGAGGTTGAATAAATGGGAACAAATCATATTACTGAAGGCCCCAAGATTAGAATCATTCTGCCGCTCTGCTTTAGATAGCCTTTCCCATTCAAGCGTTCGGAACATTGACATAGCAGGCGCATTTGCTATAGATCTAGCCTTTAAAAAGCATCTGGATATCTATGTATTTTCTTGTGTGTATTTGATTGAAGGGATATTGATTTATAGCATCAGTTTGCTATATTGCATTTAAATCTGAAAGGGGGTTTCGACTGACATTGATATATTTTTTATAATGAAG
The DNA here is from genome assembly GCA_942159475.1 of Sthenelais limicola. NCBI lineage: Eukaryota > Metazoa > Annelida > Polychaeta > Phyllodocida > Sigalionidae > Sthenelais > Sthenelais limicola. The sequence goes on from OW804096.1 coordinate 56,808,641, forward strand.
AGATTTAATCTTTGCCCATCTTATGATTTGATCTCATGTCTTGATTGCAGTAAAAATGGAAAAAACAAATAATTATTTAATTTTATTCTCAAGTTGTCATTGTATTTGTATATATATTTCTATTTACCATATCAATTGAGATGAATGAAAGGTTTTTTCATTTAAATGTGTTTCTTCCAATATTCATGAAAATATGTTTCTCTTAGCCAAATAAACACATTTCTATCAATATATCTTACTTTATGAATAAAGCGTTCAAGAAAGATCAAGTGTAAGTAATAAACTTGATTGCTTGTAACAATATGTTTAAATTGTAGTACAGTAGTCGGATGATTAATCTTCTTCACTCCACACACCTCTATGTATTGTTTAAACATGTCCATATTTTCAGGGTATAACGAAAATCACCTAAGGGTGAGATTGCTATAAATAAATATTGAATAAATAAATTTGTCCAAAAAAATAAAAAATAATGGGTATTTGATAGATCTATAATTTAATAGATCTATAAGAGTAATTTAATGGTTCCTTCCTCCTTGTATGAGCTTTTTATGAGTTTTGTCTAAATTGTGCCTATATATTTCATAGTATTTAGGGAGATTCATTATAAAAAACCAGCATTTGCCTAGACACTAACACCCCTCATGGGTCAATTCTACTGGGAAAAGCATACGAATTCATATCCTATTGATTGTGGTTCTAAAGCAGTATTAGGATAATTGTAAATGCTTTTTATGTCACATATTATAATCCACCAGTTACACATTAGACGTTTCCTATAGTAAGACCAAATAATGGCATTGAAAGAATTGTTTTCACAGCAGTGTTGGACCAATAAATTTCTATGTGATGTGTTTCAGAAAAATGAGTCACACTGGTCTTTATGCGAGGTTCCACTATATAACCTAAACTATACAATTTTTTAACGTATATAGGTAATAAAATGGCATGTTTATATAAAGACTAGATCTTCAAACGATTTTACCTCTATTCTTTAAGTGCATTTGATGCAATCAACTAATCTACTTATTGAATGGGAATGTATTAAATCCTGTACCACTAATCCCAAGTACTTGTTTGATACGAATCTGTGGATGCAATTCCATGCATTGATTTCCGCATACAGTACGTGTTATTCAATTTAAAAATATAAAATCCAAGATAAGACTCGTTTTGGTTCTATGCTTCCTCCATTGAAGCGTAAAGAACATGGGCATAGTAGATAGGGAACTATAGGTTCTTCTCACAAAGTGTGAACTAGCTAAATACCTTTTCCTTACTGGTATATAATATTCATCATGATCTCCCCAATACCTTAGAAGTATTTGGTATTTATAGATTCGGTAAAAGATTAGGATCAGTTGAAGCAGAATTCCTTGAATAACTTTGTCATTACTAACAACCTCAACACAGGGGAAATCTTAGTGTGTTACTAAGCCACAAATAATAAATAAAAAGAATAAAGTTGTCATCATTCTACCATCCATTGCTATAAATAATGCATGTTGTGAAGGCCACCACATAAGACAATTGCACAATAGGGGATTTGCATAGCCGTGATTTTGAATCTAGATTTGCATCGAATTATGCGAATAAAGATGCAGTAAAGAATCTATAGAAAACATGTTCAGCATCGGATATTTGTTAATGCTCTAATGCCAATATCCATGTCCTATACATGTTTAAGTCCCCATCTTCCCCATCATGCATTTGGTTTTCATAGGTCATTTATAAAAGCTCTGATATTGGTGAAAACATTCCTACAATTTTCGATGAAAACGTTGCCAACAATTTTATGTCAGACTTCATCAGAATACATCCCAGGATGCAATGCAATATACCTGCGCAGTGGCAAATGCAACTCCCCTATTGGCAGCTCTGCACACACTTAGTCAATTCTAATAATACGCTAAGCAACTAAATACTGAGTACATCTGAGTATATTGAGGACTGCACTGACTAAAACAATCTCAGTTTGAACAGAATTGTGTACAGTTCTGGCTTAAACGTAGGTAATTCAAGACGATTGATGAAGGTGAAATTTACTTTTTCTGACGCCCTGCACAATATAATTTATAGACGACACTAGACAGGCAAAATGATGATTTACGATCTGCTTTATATTCATTAAAAGTCACTTAATACCATGTTTTTAAATACTGGCCATATTTTAATATAGTGATCTATTCGAGTTATCTCTTACCATCCCCACCCTTCATTGCAACAACTTCTTATCTCTCAGCCATTCCTTATTAGCCTTTATTAGTATAAAAACCTATTATCCATATAACATAGGTATGATTAATAGTCATACTCTCTATCTATTCTTGCCCTTCCTTCCTATCTCATCATTGCAGTTTTTGAACTCTCTATTCATTTCATATTAACTTTTTATATGACTGTGGTATATGTGATGTGTTCCAGGAAAATGAGTCACAAGTCGCATAATTCATATTTTTCAAAGAGATTTTTCCACCAGATCTCTTTGTACGAATGTCCTGATTTTTGAGGGGTTTAACGCTGCAAGTCATATCAAGTCATGTACCAAATTTCCGGACAGTGTATTAAATATACCCTTGCGTTCTGAAGGTCATAATATGCAGTATATTTAGCTACTTTACTAGTAATTGCCCACCTAGATTTATTGGAAACTTGTTTTCAAACAAAAATATATCAACCATAAAATATAGAAACAGTTCTTAGATGTCCTTAATGTTTACTTTCATTGGAATCGTCTTTATCTCATCTGTTCAAATATGATGACATCTCAAAATCCATTTTTTGCGACTTATGACTAATTTTCCTGTGACACATTACATATCATTTGCTTCTGATTTATAACGTGGGCTACATTAAAGATACATCTTCAGCTTATTGACGGAAACAAATAATATTTCAATTTCAGTTATGTTATTTACACTAAATTGTACGTTATATGCGTGTAACTGTATATCATATTCATACATGCAGCATATTGTAGTAGTTTTGAGATATAATGATATTCTTATTTGTCAATAAGCTGAGCAAGACAGTGTCGCCGGTCATCCAGTGCATAACTGTTAAATGAAAATTATAATTTATGAAACGATAATTTATAATCATACTACCATAACCAGATTAATTTATAAAATATAAGATCAAGTGATAAGGAAATCTAAAAAGTGTTTCTATTGTTATGTTTGAAAACAAATTTTGGGTTGGACAAATAATAGAAAAGTAGCTAAATATACTCCATATGATGATTTAAAAATGTCTTCGAATCTGTTACATGTAGACCTGTACTCATACAACTGAATGTGATATAGATACGCCAAAAGTGAAAGCATTCGAACAAAGAGACCTTGTGAAACCTTGGAAAATATATTTCTTCCGTAGCAGGGATGTCTGAGAACAGCATCAAACTCAATGTAATAACATAACTTGAAATACAACCTTTCAAATATAAGACATCAAATCAATGTTGCCAACCATGACTCATTCGGCCATCACAGATCACATATAATAGTAAATCCTCAATAATTTCCTGATTTTGTATATTTTTTTCTATAGTTCTTTTTTGTATTGATTGTATTACTAACAACATTAGGCTAGCTCCTTTTTTCAGGTTTTTAGTATGCAAATTAATGGAGTCTTGAATATCTTAGATATATCTGGCCAGAAGGTACAGCAACTCTTAATTTAACAGCCAGTCAATCTAAAACATACAAAGCATAGATGATCATAGATCCAGCAAATCAAACAATTGAATTAATGAATTAATTTAACAGCCAGTCACTCTAGAACATACATAGCATAGATGATCGTATATAAATGATTTGGTGAAATGTGATGATGAAACAATTTGATAGGGACATAATGTTATAACTCTAAATTCTTACTCATTTGAGCTGCGTTTATATCGCACAGATAATTTCTAGTATAGTAAATATTTGTGTATACAGACCGTATTGACCACTCAGCATGCCACCCCGTCCACCCTATCCCCCGACATTAGACCCATCCCTCAAAGGTTGTGAAAGGCTTTAATGGTCTGAGGTTCATCTTCTATGGATCTATCTCCACTTTCCTCCTCATCCCCACAAACAAGCAAAGGTCCATGTCACCGCCGGCCTCTCACCTCCCACCTCCCATAGATCAATCACTCATATCAATGCACTGAGAATGGATGCCCCCTATGGAAGAGAAATATCTTGAAATTGCTAAAATATCGAAGCAAGTGTGATGTGTGTTCAGGAAAATGAGTCACAAGTCGCAAAATTGGTACTTTTCAAAGTTATTTATGGATACATGTATCATACATGTACTAAATTTCAAGACAGCGTATTAAATATATTCATGCATTTCTAAGGTCATCTATAGAATAGATTTACCTACTTCACCAGTAATTGTACACCCACAAATATTGCAAACTTTCGTTTCACAAATAGAAATATCAAACTTAAAATATAGAAATACTTCTTAAATGGCCTAATGTTTGGCATCATTGGAATCATTAGAATCCGCTTGATGTCATCTTTTCAAATATATGATGGTATCTCAAAATCTATTGTTCTTCGACTTGTGACTCATTTTTCTGTAACACATCACAAATGTAGATGCAAATCACTTCAAAAGGAATATGTCGTAGCCAGAGGCTGAGTTTCATATCAGAACAATCATCCCTGAGCGAGTGATGAATTAATTATTTTAAAATCTTGATTCAGAGCAAAATTACATGAATGGTTGACCCAACGGTCAAGTCTCTGAGACGTATACCAATGTATGCCAGTATACTTTGTGTTTGATTAATTTCCAACCTATCTAAAAGTTATTTGACCAGATTTTTGTTGGATTTTGTCCAGTTGCTTTTGTTACAGGGCTTATAAAAACGTCCTCATTGTATTTGGAGCACTTGCCCGGGTCCTTCGCTCACCGGCATCAGTTTCTTTCAGTTAATTCCACTTCCAAGTCTTTAATGAAGATACACAAGCAACATATAATATTGATGAATCCAGGCCTGATAAAATGATAAGTCCAAGTCATAATATGAGTGAATTCGATAAGATTTGTTTTTTTCGTAATAGCTGAGAATGCAGGTTTAAGCTAATATTGTTCGTTTTTTTTTATAGTTATGCACTTCCGAAAGTCACAGGACCAATATTATGATCAACATGTGACAGCCCTGTTTCATTGGCTCAGAGTTGAGAGAGTCCCTCAAAACTGAGGCAAAGCCTGTCACTCCAAACCGTAAAAAAAATTCAAAATGAATCTCATTTTGACGCATAATCCAGGGCCGGGAAAACCATTAGCGCAGTAGGCGTCCAATCCTTGACATACCAATAACATTTGATCTGAAAAGCTATGGGCCTAGACTGCGTTGTGGATTATAACTAAAAGGAAAACTTAGCATGATAATTTACTCTCTAGGGCGGATCCGATTCTGGACGACAGAATTGTGTTGCTAGATGAGTATGTGGTAACGCAGGGCCCACAGGGCAGCTGCTCCTGACGCCCGGTCTTAACCATAAACAGATGTGTGGAGCGTGGGGCTCTCTATGAGGGACAAGACAGGCAACATTGAATTTGAATAAATGCTGCCTCAGAATTTGTTGGTATTGATGTAAAACCTCAAATAGGAGTATGAATCATTATCAATATCAATATCAACAACACCTGTTCACATTGAATTGATATAAGGCAGTTTCCCTTACCAATTTATTAACCCAGTGAGTAGAGTGCAACTTCAAGAGCCCCATTCACTGAAACGCTACCCAAAATTTAATGTGGTAGGGCCCTAATAGCTGTTAGAGCGAAATCGCCGAGCAGAATCGCAGGGGTCATTGGAGGTGTTATCTTGGTCCTCGGATCCATCCTAGAGTGATTGTTTAATTATATAGGATTTGATAGTGCAAACAAATGGCCTGGTTTTGGATTTTGGACATGGGCAGTATAATTGGAGTCGTGTCTATAATAGAAAACATTGACTGTACTCTCTACGGAGAATCAACAATCTGTTGCCAATCTACATATATATAGACCGCTATACAATTCTTCAGCCACTTTCAACGTTTGTTTTGCTAAACCCATTCCTGCAACCCAATGAAAGTCACATCGGAAAGATATCATTTGGGGATATGCCTTATTATGGGCAAAAATAAGGACTGCCCCTTGAGTATTTATACAACTACATTTTCATCAAGTGCTCACTGCCCCGACACACGATATCCGCTCTTTCATCATATCAAATAGCATATGACTCACAGAGGTTGAAAAAGCCCATGTCCCCAAAGGCATCAGGACCTAGGATTTGGGAAGCAAACCCTAGCCCTCGATGAGGGTCAATACCCGCCTCTGGTGCTCTCCTATGGGAATATGAACTTAAGTGCACTAGGGTCTCAGTTAGGTTTGCAAAGAGGGGGTGCAGGGGGCACACTATGTCCTTTTCTGATGCAAGAAAGAGGAATACACCTGCATAATTACAGGTAAATAAAGGATTTTGAGATACAATGTCTGTTGAAAAGATTAGATTAAGTGGATTTCAACAATAGTAACATTTAGGAAATCTTAAAACTATTTCTATATTCTATGGTTATTTCTTTTTATGTTTGGAAAAGAAGTTTCCAATATTTCAGAGTGAGCAAATACTAGCAAAGTAGTTTAATATACCCCATAGGTTGACCTAAGAAACACGAAATTTGGTGCATGTAATTCATACAACCTAAAGTGCAAGACGAGTCATGGCTCTGTACGAAAACTAGTTTCGCCGAAAATAAACACAAGCTCAGAACTGCCACCCAAAGCTCTGGTCTGGTTAACATATCAATGTGTTTCATTGTTTATGTATTCCACTTGTATCACAATCCATTATGATAATGCTTACTGTTGTCATATGTTTGTATAAATTTACTCATACTCATGCTGTTTGGTTATTTGGGACTGGGGCTGTATGTCCTCCCGCCCGTTTAAACAAACCTTAAACAGACCCCTGATCCCCACACAAAGACTGATTATGCTTAATACTGTTTGTGCACAATCAGGGAGACATCAGGAGCTACCAATCTGAATTATAAACCTTATCATATTGAATCAATGTTCCTGTGTTATTCTATAGATATTGTGTTATTGAATGAAGCGAACAAACCAGCATGAGTTGTTATGATAACTGATATCAGCCTCCTCAGTTATCCTTGTTGAGCCCTTTACTGAACCCTCGAAAAGCACCAACAGTCCCCCTCCACCCCACTGCAAAATAATTTCTTGGATTAGCCTAGGGGCACGACCGGTATCGAAAGCTCCATTTGTGATGGGAATATAGAAAAAGGCATGGCGATAACATGGGTTTTGGGTAATGTAAAGCCTTTTACGGGAGGCTTGGTATCGACAGATGCACCTACCTTCTCCCTCCTTGTTAGAGTTCTGTATGGGGACATAGGTCAGAGGAACTGTCAACCTTAAACCTTGGTTTCTGTGGATGAGCATTGCTGATGATGAATAAAGTCTGACCATGATTAATGCCTTCACTGTGAGTTATTCACTATCAGAATTTACAGTGTTTTCCGTGTCCATCCACGACTATAGACAGCGTTAAAGCTACTGTGTCGGAAATGTGTGGTATACAGTGAAATATCTTAACTTCACTTCAGAAATTTCTAAAATGCGCCACAAATGTGTTATATTTTGGGGCAATAGCAGGTACACAATCTCAACGTACAGTTGCATTCTCAGTTAAAGCTGCATTTTCAGCCATTACGACAAAACGAATCTGACCAAATTCACTAATTTTATGATTTATACGGCTGGATCTATCAATATTCTGCTGCTCTTATATCTTGATACATGAATTTGAAGCCTTTAGCAAACAGACCTGAACAAAATCCTTCAAAGTTTTAGCCAAATGTCCTTTACATAGGTTAGAAAAATGCAGCTTTACCTGCCTAGAAGAAATTTTAAATTTAAGACTGAAGAAGTATTTTACTATTCATGATAGCCTCTATATATATTTTACCCTACGATTTACTCTTAGGGGCCAAGTGCAGCAAGCCGATTGTCATGCGATGTTGTGCCTCAGAGGGCTCTTTTGCACTAAATTCTGTGAGAATTGCATGAGAATCTGCTTAGTGGACTAACGTAGGCCTCTTATTTGTATGGAACAACCCCCAGTGCTGTAAATATCTAGCATAGAGAACCCTCATTCTCATTGTGGACGATTTCCAACGTATCCGGGCATATTACACAAATCTCAAAGGATACTAAAGAATAGATAAATTAAAATAAAACATGAATATATTTTACCATATTATACAGGTTGGTAGGACAAATATGCCAAGAGAATACCCAAAGAAGTATTTATATATGGCAAAAGATGACATGTAATGTGTAATATTTCAGTTCAAGTATTTTGATGTGTGATTATGAAAAAATAGTTTTCTCACAGTGAGATGTATCACAGGTTGTGCAATTTGTCGAGTTTCTTTTCTTGAATAAAAAGAATGTATTTGTTATTGTGATTTTACCCATGGGTATCTTCTCTAAAACCTTTGAGGGACCAGCATCGGCTCTTACTATGTTGTAGGGTGTGGAATGTCTTCTATGATGTCAGTAAATAGGGAGATTTAGCAGCCACAACGCAACAACACAACACTAACGCATCCACTAAGTATTTGTACATTATTACCGTTATGGGGATATCTCGAGAGGTCGGCAATGCAGATGCCCTCGGCCTAGCGCCTCTTGAGATATCACCACAGTGGTAGTAACGTACAAACAGTTAGAGGATGCGTTAGTGTTGTGTTGGTGCGTTGCGGTTGCTAAATCTCGCTATTCAGAGGGTAGTGGCGGGTGGGGAAGAGGAGGGTGGTGGGAGGTAGGGAAGAGGAGGGTGGTGGGAGGTAGGGAAGAGGAGGATGGTGGGAGGTAGGCAAGGAGAGAGATCAATAGGTTATGATGCGGTTGACTGTGTGTCACATGTTGTGAATGATATCCCTCCAGCCACCAGCCTCCGCATACATCTATACAACTTTCTATAGATCTTTACATTCAAATGAAGCTGCAAGGGTGGTGAATTGTCATATGTCATGTGTTGAGGCCCTGTCTAACAGCAACGCAGAATCACTCTAAGTCCAAACCCTCAGATCAGATAATAATGGTATGTCAGTCTACTTCGCTAATTAGTTTCCTAGCCGGGTACTCGGCGTTTTAATGGGAATATAATGATATTTTGTGGTCTTAATGGAATCATAATGGCACTTTGCAGTTTGAGGAGAGAGGCCTTCCCTTCGTTTGAAGTGACTCTCTCAACTTTGGGCCTAGACTGGAATCACAGGGTTTGGAGAAAATACTGAGATACTAAATGAGAGCTGCAGATGCGACAACATTTATCCACAAAACACAAGTGTTTGTTGGTGCATGTCAGCACCTGGGAAAGAAATGCACCATAAGACACTTGTTTGTATTTTGTAAATACGTCGTCACATATGCAGCTTTTGTTTAGATTTTGTTTATGCCATGATATATATTTAAGAATTATTTGATCAATATTTACCTTTTATTTATTAGTCTCGCAAATCTCTGACTCAGAAAAGCCGGCACCTCAAAATTTGCGTCATTGAAAAGACGTTATGAAATGAGCATCATTGATTTGTGCAACCAGTCAAAGTAGTGTAGTAAATTTGGTGCATTTGAAAAGCAGATTCCGGTACTGAAATCTATGCCATAGAACATGGGTTAATCTGGTCCTCTTTTTGTGGATACGCACATCCTTTTTTTTTTTTTTTTTTTTTATATATATTTTAGAATGTTTATGCAGCAAGTCAATAAATTAAATCATTTCGCGCGAAGTCAAGTACAATGAAGATGCAAAGTCATTTCACAAATCAGTTTTAACCTTGACATGGACTCTATGATAGAGGACCGATGCTAACACAATGTTAATACAATGCTAGTACAATAATCGTGTCATAATGAACAGGGAAACTCGCTAAGGATGTCAGTTCTCCAGCTGCAGCCCCTACTATCACTTGTCCAGTTTCTGACAGTAGCAGTTTTTAGTCTTGCTGGTTAATAGTTTTCTGAGTGTTCAGTTTTCTGATTTAGTCCCTACTCCACTGTTCAGACATATACCACAAGAATGCAGTGCAATGGTAGAATACAGCCAGAGAGGGGTTGGGACCATGAACCGGATATGAATTGTGGAAGTGACCTGTGTCATAGAGTAGTTATGACCTCTGTCATGGCGCCCCCTAGTTTGTATGTGCATCATGAACACTAGGGGGCACCACCGAGCATTACAAGTAGGTGGCGCTAGTGTAAGTAGTCTAGGAAAGGGGATGACCTTGGCATGACCTCTAACCAATACCTCCCTCTGTAAACGTCATTTCTGGTCAATAGAGCGGAGGCAGTGCTATTGGGGTGGGGTATACATAGATTTTACATGGCGTCACCCGGGTGGCTGGGAAATCTTACTGGCCGCCATGACAGGGGTCAACGCTATCCTTGCCGTCTAAGGTGTGGTTGTCAAAACAAAGTTGATAAAACTCACAATAGTGGATACGTAAGTAAGACTTGCTGAGCCTCAATAATAAACGTAATAATTATACGTACTCGTAACTGGTTTGTTTTTTTGTTTGTGGGTACCTGGGCCAGGGAGCTGAAACATGCCTGTGTTTGAACCCAGTACTTTAGACCACTCAACCAGCGTGGTTTCCATAGTCGCGGGTTCCCTCTAGGGTCAGTTTATATGAATAATAATACAGCTTTTATATAAGTGGCTGTCTCATTTGCCAGTGTAAAACATGCTTATTAGCTTTCCACTCCATAAACACTCCACAACAGTTCTATAAACTCTACGAGAAATGACTCACTATGGATCTATAGTAGGTAGAATATAATTAGGCTAAAAGTAAAGATGGAGAAAAGATGTACCCGCAACAGATTCAATAGACAATTCCAAATCAAATTAATGATTTAAATCATTTTTTATATCATTTCATATGGTTAGTTTACTCTAGTCTAGTCTCTCAGCCACTGTACCCCCACAGGTTTGCCACAACTCAGAAAGTCAAATTTCAAAGTAATAATGTTATGATACACCAAGAGATGGCCGGTTCACTGACTACCATGCTTCGTATAGCTACATTAATGCCTTGTTTTAATACAAGCCATATAAACACAAAACATGCACCCCCTGAGTGGCTTTAGTTTACCTTGGTAAAACTCTTTGAGGGACATTAGCTCACATTAGCTCATGATCAAAGAGGAGCATGTTTGGTTGAGCTGCTCAGGGCATGATAGTACTAATGGTATTTGTGCATGATGGGAGTTGAGACTGATAGGGGATTATTGCTATTACTTAATGGAATTGGGCAAGTGGGTATATAAAGTAATAGCAAAAACTCGGTACTTTAGTATCATAGTTATGGTTAGTTATCGTAAAACACCTTATTGTAACCATAGAGGTAACCCACTACACACTAACCCAGCTTACCTCGTTAAGCAGCTGGTAAGTAACTTTTAGGGAAGGAACATGCGATACAGAAAATGCAAAATGCTAATTCTAAGATAGGAATTACCTGCCAAAGCAAGTAAAAATGGCTTAGCAAGGAACATTAAAGTGAGGATTCCTTATTTTTTTTTTTATTTTTTTTTTTTTAAAGATTTTATTTATCCAGCATCTCAAGACATGAATCACAATAAAACAGTCGAGAACAGGTAACACTAGTAAATTGTGGCCTTCTACCTGCTGCTGCAGTCTACATTAACAAGTTTAGAAAAATGAACTAACACAACTATCTAAAACATATAATGGATGGTACGACACATGGTAATACACAATAAAAATAAGTTGGACACAATAAAAAATAAGTTGATAGTGTGATACAATACAATAATAATAATAATGTGGTGTTATTGGGTTTCACTAGAGTTTATCTCTAGGTGCTGTCTGCTGTGGGTTAGTTCGGCCAATCTACCCCAGTGGGCAGTACTGGTCCGCAGTGACTTTTTAGTCTATGTATTAACTTTTACCTGTTGCATTTTACATATAACAGCAGTCCAGCTGTTGTTGCCAGAGTAACGGCAACCTGGGTTAACCTTATTTTGCTAATGGTTATGAATGTTCTTGTTCTTGTAACTAGTATCTTGTTACTCTTATATTGGCTTGTACCATGTTTACTTAAACCTGCATGTTGCCTAAGACACCTGTGGTCATGAGTCACCTAGCTGGCTAGGAGGCCCGAGATCCTCAGACTTGGGCAGGATTGTGTAAACTGACGCTCAGCTTGCAATTCCTCACGAGAATAAAACCCTTTGCGAACAGGTAGTGACTGCCTTTTGTTCCATTTGTTTTATACATCGGTAAGGTTAAGGGATACGAACCTGCGAGATCACTACAATTGGTGCCGTGACCAAACTTAACCAACCGGTTTTGTTAGCACTGAAGTGCTGAGTTCACTTGCTTGGACCTATTGCCATTCTTCATATATCCTTGAGATATAAGTATGCCAAACTTTGTGGTCCTGCAAGATTGCCTCTTCAGAGAAGAATCGAGATTTGTCTGGATTTTTCAATGCTGAAAAATCCTTGCATTGGCCCCTCTTGTGAATCTGGAATCTCGGATTTCAGATTCAGAATTTCTGATGGAATCTCTGATGGATTTCTGATGGATTTCTGATGGATTTCTGATGGATTTCTGGCGGAATTTCTGACGGATTTTCTGACGAATTTCGGACAGAATTTCGGACGGATTTTCGGACGAGTTTCAGACGAATTTCGGACAGAATTTCGGACGGATTTTCGGACAATTTTCGGACGAATTTCGGACAGATTTTCGGACGAATTTCGGACGGATTTTCGGACGGATTTTCGGACGGATTTTCGGATTCATGGAATTTCGGATTTCGGAAAATCCTGTCCCAAGGGTGCAGGGCTTCAGGTATGAAGGAGCAATGGGATCAGAACTCACCTTTAGGTGTCAGTTACTGGCGTAGGAAGCTAATTTTGCCCCGAAGCTGGCAATAATTAGGAACTGGGATACGAAGGATTCATGGAGTGGTTTTGGACAATACTCTACGTACTCTGTGCCTAAGAATTTTTCTTAGGGGCTTAATCGACCAGGGGAAAGCTGCTTGGGTGAAGCTAAAACAGCCGTTTGACCTTCTCCATGCTATTCTCTGGGCCGAAGTATGGGAAGTTGTAGTTTGGACTTAGTTCCTGCTGCTGCTCTACAAGCCGCCTTCATGGGTCCGAAGGCTGTAGTTGTTCCATTGGAAATAGCTGCAGCCGAAGCTTCCCAGTTGAAGAGACGCAGAAATGTGAACGCCAAAGAAAAGGCCATGGTTCAGGTCAGCTAGGCACTAGCTTTGCAGGATTCTGACGATGATGATCAGTCCGAAGATCTTAGCAATGCCGTAGTGCAAGCTGTCCAGGCCTGGCATGGAAAGAATGAAAAGACTGGTTCCTCTGCTCGGCAGGTGATGACAACTGCTGGAGCTAAGGGTAAAGAACCTGGCAGGTTCAGAAGTGCTACTTCTGTAGTGAGGAGGGACATTTCGCCTCGACTTGTCCCAAGAAAGTAGCTCTCCTTGAACTCTTGAAGAAGGCAGACGCTTCTAATGAGAAGCCTGCTACTTCGGGAAACTAGGTTCGGCTCCTGAAGAAAGCGAGACGGGAGCCTCGGACAACACGCTTCTTAGTACCACAGTCCGCGAGGATCTTGGTAGTAGTCTAGAAACTGGGAAATCAGCCCAGGCACCGGTGTGTAAGATAGGGTTAAAGCTTAACGACAAGAAGCTACCCGATCTGATAGCTGGAGGTCCTAGGCCGTTGCCGGACGGTGATTTTCTTCCTGAAAAGATTCAGGGATGCTCGGACAAGAGCCCTGGCATGCGTTGGGGACAGGCCGAGTACCAAGCTGAGTCAGGTCAGGTTGTCTTGGTAGAAAAAGGCCAAGAGAAGTCTGCTCGGATTCAGAAAGTTTCTGTTCAACAGCTGGAAACTCTGGAAATTCCTTCCAAATTACTGGTGAGGGAGAGATGGTATGCCCCTGTAGGCATAGGTGGGAAGAGTAGTTATTTCTTGGTAGATCCAGGCGCGACGACGAGTTTGATTACCAAGGATTTCTATGATTCCCTTCCACATGCGCCGCCTATGAATTCGGTGCGTATGGCGTGCTCGATGGGTAATGGAACGCCTATAACTACATATGGGAGCGTGCTCTGTCCATATGAAGTGTCGGGTCGGACTTACATGATGACATGTCTGGTAGTCAGCGGTCTGAAGGGCCCTGAAGACGGGATATTAGGTGCAGATTTTTACAATGTGCACCGTTGTTGTTTGGATTGGTCAGGAGTGTTTTATTTGGAAAACTTCGGACATTCTACTGTATGTAAACAGTGGAAAAAGAAGTCCGAAGGTGAAGAATTTTCCTCTATAAAGACCATGACTGTGAACGAAGTAGATATTGGAATAGCTGTGACACTTAGGAAAGCGGTGATCATGGAGCCCAAATCTATTACACTCGCAGAATTGGACTTTGATAGTGGCTCAGACGCATCGGATGCTTGGATGTTCGAGCCAGACCAAGGATTGCTAGAAGACTTCGCCTTAGGGAGCCTGAATACATATGTTTCAGGTGGAGGTTCAACCGCTTTGGTAGCCTTCAGCAATCCGTCCGATCGCCCAATGAAAATTGGCAAACGAAGGATGGTGGGCAGATTAAGCAGAGTTACTCTTGTGGCAGAGGATTCCGCTTTGTCTGAGGATGACGGTAGCAATATTATCAGAGAGGCAATCATTAATTCTATACTGGTTACAGAATCGCCTGTGGCGGATGATGATCTGATAGCTCCCGACATCTTGGTACCACCGAGTGCAGAGTGCCCGCTGAAGAAGCTGGTCAATGATTCGGATTTGTCCGAGAAAAACGAGAAGAACGTTGCTCTGTCTTTGCTGGAAGAATTCCGAGATTGTTTCTCTCTTCCAGGTGGCAAAGCCCTTGGTTGTACTGATAAAGTTCGCCATGTGATAGACACTGGAGATGCTTGTCCGATCAAACAAGCATACCGGCGTATTCCTGTGGCGAAGAGAGACAAGGCAGAGGCAGAGATTTGGAAAATGTACAGAGAGGGCCGGATTGAACATAGCAGTAGCCCCTGGGGTGCTCCTATTGTCATGGTGGCCAAGAAGGATGGCACACAGCGTTTTTGCGTTGACTATCGTCAGCTAAACTCTGTCACTATAAAGGATAGCTTTCCACTACCTCGGATCGATGAGTGCATAGAATCACTTGGTGGTAACCAGTGGTTCTGTACTTTAGATCTTGAGAGTGGGTACTGGCAGGTGGCGATGGATGAAGATAGCAAGTCGAAAACTGCATTCTTATCCAGTGTAGGGTTATTTCAATTCAAGGTTATGGCCTTCGGATTGTGTAATGCCCCCGCTACCTTCCAACGCATGATGGATCAGATGTTGGATGGCCTTCGTTGGAAATCATGTCTGGTCTATCTGGATGATATCGTGGTTTTTGGGAAAACTCTCGAAGAGTGCCTAGATAACCTGAGACTCGTCCTTGAGCGTATACGGGATTATGGTCTTCGTTTGAAACCCAAGAAATGTGAATTTTTCCGCAAGAAAGTGGAATACTTGGGTCGGATTGTGTCAGGCCAAGGCATTCAGGTGGATCCGAAGAAGATCCCAGGAAGTCGAGGACTGGCCAATCGCTAATAATGCAAGGGATGTAAGGCAATTCATCGGATTTGCCTCCTTTTACCGAGACTTCATGGAAGATTTTGGTAAATTGGGGATTCCTTTGCAAGGAATTGTAACCGCGGCAGGCAAGGATAAACGATATACTAAACCTATAGAGTGGACTCCTCGTTGCCAAGATGCACTTGATACATGCAAAGACTTGCTGATCTCTGCACCTATTCTGTGATATCCCTGTCCGAAATACAAAACGTCTTCGGTGGCTACGGATTTCGGCGGGTGGGTTCATCATAGATACGGATGCAAGTAGCTTTGGCAAGGCTGGGATTATGTCCCAGGTTCAAGATGGAAAAGAAATGGTTCTAAGTTTTGCAAGCAATAGACTCTCGAAGCCACAGAGAAACTATTGTGCAACGAAACGTGAGCTACTCGCTGTCTTAACCTTCCTACAGAGGTTTCAACATTACTTACTGGGTAATAAGAGCTTCTTTGTTTGGACAAATCACACCTCTTTGCGTTGGTCACTCAATTTCAAGGATCCGACCGATATGTTAGCTCGCTGGCTACTCACCTTACAGGAATTCGGGCTGGATCAGAGCATGATTTTGCATCGGGCTGGTAAACAGCATGAAAATGCTGATGCGCTGTCGCGCTTGCCAACCAGAAAATATGGAAGATCAGATTGCCTAGATTGCGGTGCGCATGATGCTATCATTGCCACTAATGCTGTTTCCCTAGGGACTCAGCAGAATGTGTTGCAAGAAGCTCAGCAAACCGATCCACTTGTAAAAAGATTGCTTGCAATGTTAGAGGGAACCGAGCCAATTCCTAGCAGGGAAGACCTTGCTGGTGAGTCGGCTGAGTTTCGGACATTTGTGAAGCATCTTGGTAGTATGGAGTTGAAAGATGGTGTGCTATGTCTGGGTTGGACAAGACTAGCCACCGATAGGAAATACTGGAGGAAAATAGTCCCTGTTTCCATGAGGAAAGGGTATACATGGTCCTAAAACTTCGGGTCACTTCGGAACCTGCAAGAATGTCTGGTCAGTAAAGATGAGATATTTTTGGCCGGGTATGAGATATGATCTGATGCGATGGATACGTGCCTGTCCTGAAACAGTGGATGAGAAAAGGGCACCAGTACATGAGGGATAATCTCGGAGTATCTGCCGTTCACCAGATAAGAGATTATAACGAGCGTTCTGGGCCCCCAGTTTTGAGGCGGGGGAGGTGGTGTACCGATTCTGTCCCCCCAAAGCGAATAAGAAGCTCGGACCCAAGTGGGACGGGCCTTATAAAATCAGAAGGTTCATAGGAGGTACCACCTGTGAGCTGGAGACAGCCGAAGGTCTAATGCGATACCATATCGACTATCTGAAGCCGGCTTTCGATGAAAATGGGCCGATTCAAGCTGTTAACTTGGATCGGGCTCCAGAATTCCGAAGGCAGGAACAGGCTGGTATGGAAATCTTTAGACTAGAGGCTGGGAGAGTGGTGCCAGGGAAAGATTGTCCTAAGAAGGTAGAGAAAGAGAAAATTACTGTAGGCGCCAAGCCGAGAGGTAGACCTAGGAAGATCCGAAAGGGTAGTTCCAAGGAAACCTCCAGTAAATCTCTGCCTCTAAAGAAAAGAGGGGGTAGACAAGGGAAATCTGTTGCCAAACCTGACAGTTCCTTAGCAGACTCGGGACTTACGGCTACCCCGCCTGGGCTTTTGGGTCCAGGAAAGGCTTTATCATATGAGAAGTCTAAGGTAGCTACGGTCTGTCCGAAGAAGCGCGGGAGGCCGAAGGTTCGCACAGATACGTCCGACCAGCCGGTGGCGCCCCCGGTCGTTTTGAATAGGAAGCGCGGAAGGCCTAGGAAACAGCTGGTCCAAGCTGCTCCTGTACCTCCAGTGCAGCCGAAGAAACGACCAGGTAGACCAAGGAAAGGAGCTGTGGTTAATGCAAAACCATCAGATCCTTCTTCTCCTGGCATAGCAAGGGCTAAACGTGTACGAAAGGCCCCAGTTCGGTTGCAAATGAGCTAACTATGGTACTGGACCGAGGGTAGGAATCTCCGAACTGATTTCTACCCAAACTAAAAAATCACACAACGAGAAGTCAGACGGGTGGTGGACCGAACTGAGAGCCGCCCTGTCCCCTATTGATAAGCAGTAAAAATGGACTTTATTCAGTTAATTCCATTTGTGACTGGGAGACGAACATGAGTCTCGGAAAGTACTTAACCTTACCCTGGGTACCGCTTGTATGTTAAACTGAAAATCCAAAACGTCTTCAGTGGCCACGGACTTCAGTGAAGCATCGGAATCTATTTATAAGGAATAGAGTGTTGCCTACGCCTGGGGTGGGTTTTGAGGAAATCGGGGAATGATTACACCTCTGCATCGTCTCAGCAGAGTCCCGAATAGCTGAGTGGGAACACGCGCCCAAAAGCTATTTTCAGGCTCAGAAGGTGAGCGCGGGAAGAAAATTGGCGCTGCAGTAGTGCGGCGACTGAATGCAACTCTGGCGTTGCAGTGGTTAAATACGCTGGTGTTTTACCGTTTCAGTCAGTCTACTTCCTGCTTCCGCGAAGCAAAGCATCGAGACTACCTCTTAGAAAGAGAACACTGCAGTAAGTTTTATCAAGTGATGATCCTTGTGAAATATATTGCCCTGTGTTTGTAGTCCCTTTGCTCGAGTAGTCAAGTTGCATGAATGCTGTGGGTCGTATATTAACTGTGTTTGGGGCACGTTGATAATGCGCGGGCTGGCGTGGGACCTATAGCGGCCATGTTGTTTTCGCCATTGGTGTAGGAATGAATGAACGTTACTATCCGAAGGTGTTAAACTAAACTTGAACAGCGTATCCGCTGCTGGTATACCAATAAACGTTCAGTCTTTGTGTTTTGGAAGTAATCAACCAACTCACTGTGCCTAAAGCGTGGGTATATTCGAGTAGTGAAGGTTTGGATTTCTCGATACCACTACGCTCTATGTGTGTAGTAGCTGTCAGCCACAGCCGAAGCGTGTCCGAGAGGAGTCCGAACGTCCATCTGCAGCAAATAACAGGTATTTTCTGTACTTATTTCTACCCATACCATCATTATACTTTCAGGTACCGATTGAATAGTGATGTCGACTTCAGGTGAATTCGAGAACATGACCGAGGACCAGTTGGCTGATTCCCTCAACGCCAAGCTGTCCGAGTCTGATCTAGAGATGGATCTGGACGGTTCGGACTGCGAGGTATTGTCGGACGAGGAGGCTAAGGTCTTGGAAGGGTCTCGGATCCTTGTTGGCATGGGTCAGCCTGACGCAGGTGGCTCTGGGACCGGCACCGTAACTTGCTGGGGTGCAATTATGGAGGCCGAGGATGCTAGGAAAGCAGCTGCTGAGGAGGAGGCAGCGTCGGTGACAGACATGGCTGAGGTTGAGTCCGAGACTCCCGAGGCCAAGTCTGTACCTTCGGCTGGTACCTCTAAGCAGAAGCCTAGATCCCCCAGAAAGCAGGACAAGCCGAGGATGAAGGATGGAGAGATGGTCGAGTCCCCGCGGACTCTATCTCCAGATCCTGCTGATTCCTCGGCGGCAGCGACTGTGGAGCTCATGGATTCACCGGCCAAGAGCACCCGGTCTTCTGCCCGTCAAGTTCGCAAACCCCGGAGTTCGGACCCCAAGTCGAACTCGAAAGGCAAGGCACCTGCCCCAGTGACTGGAACTACTAAGTTGAAGTTCCGGAAGCTGAAAAAGGTTCATGTGCTGGTGAGGTGGATGTCCCCAGAACTGGTACTGGGAAATCCAAACTGACTCAGACCCCGGTAAAGTCTAGCACAGCGACTTCGGACAAGTCAAGTGCTAGTACTAGCTCGAAGGCCGCAGCCTCCAAGCGTCCGAGGACTGAGAGCCAGTCGAAGGCAGCCGAGTTAGCTGCTCCTCCTGCCAAGAGGAGCAGACGTTCGAGGAAGGCCCAGAAATGGGTGGACACAACTCTGGCTGGACTGCCTTGTGCTTTGGAGACCGCTGCTCTGGTGGAAACATCAGAGACCGGCGTGAACCAGGCGTTGAAAGCCCTGCAAGTAGCTGCAGAGGATGCCAAGAGGCAGGTCAAAGTGACCGTGGCGGCTCTTGTGACTCCTCTGAAAAAGCTTCAGGCGGTGAGGGCGAAGGTGGATGAGGTAGGCACGCTGAAAGAAACCATCAGTCAGCAGGCTCTCCTTATCCGGACTCTGAAGGCATCCAATCAGGAGAAGGAACAACGCATCCTGAAGCTCTTGGAGGAGAATACCAGACTCCAGGGCTTGCTTTTGGATGATTCGGACGAGTCCAATCAAGGTGTGAGCAGGTCGGAAAGTTCCCTGGGTGGAAAGCCGACCTCTCTCCCTGCCAAACCAGTTGAGGAAGCTCAAGCCTTGCCTTCTTCAGGCTCGGGCGAGACTCCTGGTTTGACCGTGGTGTCCAGTCGAGCTGGTGGGACGTTGGAGGTTAACGACCAACAAATCCATTTCCTCACCAATCTCCTGGACCAGATGAAGTCCCAACGTGAGCCACCCCAGCCTCAGAGAACTGTGGCTTCGGCTGCGTTGGGCCGGGCGCCTCCCGAGCAAGGTATGTTCGGAAGTATGTTCGATACTCCGGACAGACCTTCTGCGAAGGACTCGCCCGATGGACCGAAAGACGACGATGGCAATGGTAACTGAACGGAGGAAACGCATGGACGATGATGACTGGACCACCCTTCGACCCGATTTAACCACCTCGGATACTCTTCGGATGCCCTGGATCCTTGGATACAGAACCTTGGTGTGAGGCGCCGAAATCTGAAACCAAGTCTACAATATGAATGTGAATTCCTTTTTCAAAATAATTAATTTCTGTTAAGCAGAAAATTGTTTGTTTGCAAGGTAGTGAGGACACAATATGCTCCTGCTTGTCGAACGCGAAGAGGTTTTCATAAAATTTTTCTTACTTCAAAGAATGTTCATTTTAATTAGGACACAGTATGCTCCTATATGTCGCAAGAAGTTTTCATAAGATTTATTTATTGTTCATAGTAGAGAGGACACCTTATGCTCCTACATGTAGATGTTTCAACTTTTTAATACCCTGTCGAGTTTTAAAAACGTATTTTTCAAACTCTTAAAAGAAAAGAGGGGGTATTGTGGTGTTATTGGGTTTCACTAGAGTTTATCTCTAGGTGCTGTCTGCTGTGGGTTAGTTCGGCCAATCTACCCCAGTGGGCAGTACTGGTCCGCAGTGACTTTTTAGTCTATGTATTAACTTTTACCTGTTGCATTTTACATATAACAGCAGTCCAGCTGTTGTTGCCAGAGTAACGGCAACCTGGGTTAACCTTATTTTGCTAATGGTTATGAATGTTCTTGTTCTTGTAACTAGTATCTTGTTACTCTTATATTGGCTTGTACCATGTTTACTTAAACCTGCATGTTGCCTAAGACACCTGTGGTCATGAGTCACCTAGCTGGCTAGGAGGCCCGAGATCCTCAGACTTGGGCAGGATTGTGTAAACTGACGCTCAGCTTGCAATTCCTCACGAGAATAAAACCCTTTGCGAACAGGTAGTGACTGCCTTTTGTTCCATTTGTTTTATACATCGGTAAGGTTAAGGGATACGAACCTGCGAGATCACTACAATAATATACAACTGGCCCCACATCTATTGCAGAGGATGAGCAAATTGTCAGATTTCCTTCTTTACCAAACGTCTGAGAATATTAGGGAGATTTAGCAACCACAAAGGACCAACACAACACTAACGCATCCACTAACTATTAGTACATCATTACCGTTGTGGGGATATCTTGAGACGCCTGTAATGCAGATGCCCTTGGCCTAGCGCCTTTCGAGAAATCCCATCAGCGGTAACAATGTACAAATAGCTAGTGGATGCGTTAGTGTTGTGCTGGTACATTGTGGTTGCTAAATCTCCCTAATATCACAGATCCATACTCCTCATGAGAACCCGCTTTTCCACACTGATCATGGCATCCTTTATTGCATTCAACAGTTGGATCAGGTCGGTTACAAATGTAAAATTACAATCACTACACATTTTGCAGATTCTGCTAAATTTGGCTGACAAATGGTAAATTACCAAGCATTTTTGACTATATATTTCGTATGAAGTTGAAACAGAAAATATCTGTGTTTCTCTTGAACTGTATTTTGAGGATATTTTTTCTTTTAAACTTGCGTCATTTGAGAGGAGGGCTAAAGAAGGAGAATTGTACATTTTCGGACGACTTCAGCCAGATACAACACATCTATCTGGAGTGGGAGAGAGCCCAGGAGAGGGTGGAAATGTGACAGTTTGCCTTCTTTACTGAATGACCACATTTTGCCAGCTTTGGTGTTTTGAGAACGTGAGTTGGATACAGATGGGGGATGTGAAGTAGCCAGGCTTTGGTCAGGATTCACAGCCTCTGTGCTTAAGAGCTATAATCAGGAATCTGCATTAGCCACTGGGTAGTTTTTTTTCTTTGAAGAGTCTTTATTTGGGCTGCCTTGAGCCATGCTATCTGATGTCCATTTCACCAGAGGTTTTAGCGCTCCACCCTGATGACTTATATACATGTATTTATTACAAAAGCTTTAGAAATGAAATAACATGAGGGTGAAATCGCCAGAAATTGTACAATTAGCCTTCACAAATCCTTTCAAAGAACTCAAATTAAAGACAATATCAACACAATATCAAATATATTCAGATATAAATAGTATTGACAATTTTTCAGTTAAATTAATACAATTAGTTTACTGGTAATTGCCCTCCCAGAAATGTATATCTCCAAAAAAAAAATTTGTGACTCATTTTTCTGTAACAAAGCACATAATCATTATGAGTAAATTTAATGTGATTTATTTTGATATGATAACAGAGAATGCAGCTATAATTGACAACCCTGGCTACAATAGTAAGTATTAGGCCCCAATAGGAGATTTGCATAGCCACCATATTGAATCTTGATTCGCAAGCAATTATGGGGCTAATGCCAGTCTAAAATATACGCTGTGTTCAGCATGGGAAATTTATCAAGGCTCTAATGTCAATGTAGATCTATGTTTTATACATGTTTCCATGACGAAATCCTCCATCTTTCCCATCATGCATTTAGTTTCTATACATCATTTAAAAAGCTCTGACATTGGTAAAAACATTCTTGCAATTTTCGATAAAACGGTTACCAAATATTTGTATGTCAGAATTCAACAGAATCCATCGCAGCATGAACTGCAGTAGACATGCGCAGTGAGACATGCAACTCCCCTATTGGAGAGCATGACAGCCATGGAGGAGAATGCATTGCCTTCCAAGGTTGCTGACCTCCTCCTCCTGGTGCTGCATTATATGGCTGTAAGTATGCATGTTTATGGCCTGTCGCTAATATCATGGTTGCAAGACGCGGAGGTGGGCAATGGTGGCAGGGGGTCAGAGAGGCAGGATAGGGTCTGTATAGATCGCTAACATGAATGTCTATTCTAGGCTGATAGGGCATTAAGGGCCTAGTCCACACAGCCGATTCTCATGCGATTCTCACAGAAGTTAGTGGAAAAGAGTCATTTGTGGCGCAAAATTGCATGAGAATTGGCCTAGTGGACTCGGTCTTTTAAGGATCAAAGCTCCGTTATTGCAATAACAGAATCCTACTGAATTACTTATTGATTGATCATTATGCGATGAAGCTATCAATATTTCACTGCAGTTATGTGTTCATACAAAAGTTTGAAGTTGAATTAGCTGAAAGAAGCAAATCACCAGTCTCTCTGTTCGTTATATATGATTAATGATTGACATTGACGGCAGGATTACTACTTGAGTAATGTTTGAGGCAGAGCTGAGGCTACTATAAAGAACCAGGTTGCCTGAAATGGAGGTCATACATCTCTTTAGTCTATTTTAGGATGATTTCAAACTTCTCTAACCAGTAAAAACCTGTATTGACAAGGACAATGTCCTGCCAGGGCGACTATAGTTCTCTCAGTGCATTATGGATGGAATAATGTTCATGTTATGCACCACCCTCACTTAGCAGTGCATATGTTGATGGAATGCAATGAGTGGTAGTTCTGAAATAGCATATCAGACACATAAGATCTGCCGCACATTCGGTTTTCCAAAAATAAATACATTGTTTGGATCACCAAGTCGTGGAGATGGTAACAAGCTAAATTGTGATGTACAATACTGAAGGTATAGGCAACTACAGCACAGGGGTGTAATAATGTCTATTATCTTTTTGTTATTATTTTCTTTTAACTGAGGTTTTCAGATCCCACTGTGTTCTTCATCCGGCCCCAGTATTTGACATTATGTTAAAGAAAAATGAATCGCAAAAAAATGGATTAGGGGATATAATCATTATTAGAAAAGATTAGATCAAGCCGATTTCTATGATAGTAAACAGTAGGACATCTAATAAGTAGTTCTATATTTCAAATTTGATATTTTTATTTTGAAAATAAATGCTATTCTGAGCGCTAAATGACCCAAAAGGGAGGACATTCAAACAAAGACATCTTGTGAATTAATCACTTTGATCACTTTGGAAAATCTCATTTTTGTGACTTGTGACTCATTTTCCTGGAAGAAATCTCATTATGAGGTTTTTACAGAAGACAGGAAAATAGTGGTCTATAATATGATACAGGATCACGTTTTACAATATGGAGACAACAATGCTCGTTGACATGCATGCTTCCGGTATTTTGAGAGTTTTTTTTATGAATAATTGCCAATACATAGTATAGAGAAGTAACACAAGGCTTGCGCAAACCAAAAAGCTCCAAAAAGGATAACATTGTATGACACAGATCCATAGCTAAACGTTAGTGGTGCATGCAGACAGCAACTATAGCTGGGTATATATGGCGCGTCCGTTCATCGCTTATTCATGGAATATAACAATCCTTATTGCAATAAACACTAACACATGCATATAAACGGTTCTCTCAGTATCGCTTCCTGATGCTATTCCTCTGCCTCCATACTTCTATATTATGGCTGGGATCAGGCACTAGCTAGAGCTAGGCAAGCATATCTTCTCACATTCTCCAAGAGAAAATACCATGGAGAAGAAGAGAATATCAAGGGAAACTGTAAAATGAAATGTCTAAGCATGTCAAAGCGTGTTGAAACTACTACAATTGTTTAAATGGTTAAAGTTAACGAGCAAATTGGACATATGGATTTTGGATGGAAACAGAAGGTGGTAGAATTGATTGAAATTTGAATTGGATAACGTTAATTGATAAGAAATGAAATTATCTATATTAATGTCTTAAATGTGTCCTCATATGAAGCGCATCGTATCTTCACCATTTTGTTTTTCATGACAGGATCCTCTGACAAAGCCAAACGCATAAGGATGGCGTGAGGGCCTAATAAAATGCAACAAATATTCAATATTGATTTCAGTTGAATTGACTTCACCTCAATTGTATATTAAAAAAAAGAGTGTAATTAAAAAAAGAATCACTCTGAAACTAACGTAGTATTGCGATTCTAAAGTATACCATTGTTTGAGCCTCTATCTTTAGTTTGTCTCCTTAGCTTCTTGTCACACCCTGTATCACTATACTACTAACCCGAACATTGAGTTTCAACTTGTGCCTTCATTATAAATTTTAATCAAAATTAATTGATGCGCTTGACTTTTGGCACACTTCTAAAATATAACGAATATTTTATAAGTAAACATCACAATATAGCAAAGAATAATATTTGCTGTACACGAATTTGTTTTGTTAATTCTTAAATTGGATTATGATGAATGATATTTTGTCTATAATTTCTCTATAATTCTCAAAATGTTTTATTCACAAGATCTCGTCGTAGCAACGTTTTCAATTTTGGGATATCTAGCACTTTAAGTACATGGACATGTACCAGATTTCAATATACTAACCTAAATATATCAAAGGAAGTATCATGTATTTGAAAATAATGTCCAGTGCTGAATAAAGACATTTAAAACAAAACAAACAGTATATTTAGTCGCTTTACTACTTTACTTTACCCAGAAATATTTAGCAGCATTTACAAAATGTGTAAGGCTGCTGGTTTTGTATTTTCCCGTTTGCCTTGCCTTATACATGTGTTCATCTGTGATGCGTTTCAGGAAAATGAGTCACAAGTTGCAAAAAATGGATTTTGAGGTATCATCATATTTGGAAAGTTGAGATCAAGCCGATTCCAATGATCGTAAACAGTAGGCCATTTAATATGTATTTCTATATTCTAAGTTTGATATTTTAATTTTTGAAAAAAAGTTTGCAATATTTCTGGACGGACCATTACTAGTAAAGTAGCTAAATATACTCTAAAAGATCACGTTGGAAATGCATGGATAAATATAATACACTGTTCTGAAAGTTGCTAAAGGTATCTATACGCCCTCAAGCACTACATACTACACAAATGAAAACATTTGTACAAAGATCTTGTGAATAAATCTCTTTGAAAAATATCAATTTTGCGACTTGTGATATTTTCCTGTTGGTCTACTTCCAATGTAAAGTGTATATATATGATAAAATCAGGCTATACTGAGAATATTCATGCTGAATGCATGGCGATGTATACGATCCTGAATAAAATATTTTCAAATCAAATTTTGTTCTTCGTAGCTAAGGAAAGGTGACATATGCCCATACCGAAGCAAAGGATAGGAATTAATAAAATATTTTCAAATCAAATCAAAATATTCATTTAAAGTGTCAGTAAACCCCCAAATATTATGAGCAATTCCATTTCCTTGCTATTGTTGAAATGTAACCACCCCGGTTTTACTTAATTCTATTATTAAAGTTATTATTTAGTGAGTTTTACCCATGTAAAGGAGTGAAAACGTAGTTCCACAGTTTAACACTTCATTCAAGGCACCACTGTTTGCCTACATCATAAAGGTGCACCAATCTTGAAATGTACATGCAATGAACATAACAAACAACTCTCATAATTGCTGCTAGAAAGAAGGAGGGTGGGGTGGGAGGAAGGTGTTTGATCAATGCAGTTGTGCAGACCAAAACAACACTGTGTTACATATAGTTCTCTGGTCAAAACAATGGCTGAGAGCAGTGACAGTGAACGGTGGCTAATTGCTGGGATATTGGGGGGAAAGGTAGGGATATAATGTTCATTTCTGGCGCACCTTCATGATGTCACACAGCACTCTCAGTGCCCTCTTGTGCTAAACAGACCTTTTCAACTAAGCTTTCCCAATTCGTGCCTGTAAGTGACTATAAGTTAGACATAAATGGAAGTAAAAAAATTGAGACTTGGGTGTTGTATTTATGGCTCCATGAAGTTTGTTGTCCTAAAAGTGACCAGGAACCCGTTTACTGACCCTTTAAACAAACTTAGCATTGACATTCCAAAGTATCATTGTTAGTGCCTTTATCTTGAGTTCATCATCTCTGCTTGTATGCAATATAAACAAAGAAATGTACTAATTGTAGTGTAAATTTATAATTATTATTAGGATTAGCTAAGAATAGCGACCATTTTGTTGTAATGCTGGACTGTTTTATTGTAATGATTTTGCTGAATAAATTATACATCTTTAACTAAACTATTTCTTGCTTCTCTAGCCCATGTGTCCATTTGTGAGCAACTCTGAGATTCCCCTGGCCTTGATCTCTAGGTAAACTGTGAGTAACTCGCCACTGACTGATCAGACACGAGCAGCTGCTGCTGAGTCCCCCACTACTGATAGTACCCAGCACCCTGGAGAAGCAGTGAAACATCAAAGCTCCTCATGTGACCAGTTAATCAAGGGGATGAGAGCTCCTTAATTGTGGCACTACCATGCTCTTTAGTTCCCCTCTCTCTCTATAACTCTCACTCCCATGTGGTCTACGGTGAACCATCTGTGTTCGTTCACATCAGGTCCTCCTCGATTCTATATTAAGGGGCTGCTGGTGCACTGTTTGGTGTATAATCCCGAGGCGAAGTCGCAAAATTGTACACAAACAGTGCACCAGCAGGCCTGAAATGGAGGTTATTAATCCTTTCAATCTCTGCCTATGGTGGTTATACTTATAGCCCCAAGAATTTCAAGGCAGTGATAATATTTGACCCTTACAAGACCCCTCCTGTGCCCGGCCTTAAGCTTGGAGTCTCTCTTCTCTCTATCCTCTGTATCACCCTGCTTGTCTCTCATGATAACTTTTCATGGCTCATCAAATTTTGATCCGGGTCACACTCTGTGCTAGTGGTTAACCCCCCGATTAATTTCGTTCAAAGAATTGTTCTCATTGTAATAACGGACTTCTCTCTGCCTGAATACATAATCTAGAATAAAGCTGGGAGCGTTCGTAAATCCTGGATTCTCCGGGAAACGATATCCCCAGTTGAAATAACATCTTATAAAAAAACGTTTGTAAGTCCGCATGAGTATATATTTGTTTAAAAGATACGGTTTTAAGGACAAATTCACATTCCTGATACGTTTAATTGATATGCATACATATCTCTATGACATGACACTCTCGCCTCCTACTACTGGCCCTCTCTCACATGTCCATTCATTAATACCAGTCTAGGCCCAAAGTTGAGAGAGTCCCTTCAAACGAAGGGAAGGCATCTCGCCTGAAACCGCCAAGTGATATCATAATTCCATTAAGATTAAAATGTCATAATTATTCCCATTAAAACGCCGAGTCCCAGGCCAGGAAACTAATAGGCGAAGTAGACTGACATACCATTATTATCTGATCTGAGGGTTTGGACCTAGAGTGAGTGCTAACACAGCCGACAACCACAGAAGAAGTTAGTGCCAACAACATGTGAAAGGTTATGCTAAGAAAATATCAAGGTTCAGAGAGGTGAAAAACTTAGATTGGCGTTGGTGCCCGCATGTTCTGTCTAAACACGCCTCATTGTCTCTAGCTGGCTCTAGAGGTGTTGTAACAACTAATTGTTAATAGACAAAATGAATTCTATCGTTTCTATGCTACATTCCTTGTTAGAGTATTCCCAAGTCCTCAGGCTAGAATATCAAGGGACATGTTTGGTCCCTTGTTATTTTTATTGCTGTCCTTTCTTGACCGAGCTTCTAGAACAGAAGGATTTACGTAGAAATGAGGTAATCTATTGTTTAAAGGATATATTTTTGTTCAAATTTTATTTACAAACAATTTCCTCATGTTGTACAATCAATTTAATCAAGTATTTAGCATCAAATATTAATCAGCTACCTTTACAATATAGCAGTGAAAAATACATTCTGTTCCAGTTAATACAACAGTTATTTGTGAGGTGTCACTGAGATATGAGTCATAAGTCGAAAAAGATGGACTTTGAGATGACATCAAATTTGAAAAGATGGGATTAAGTGAGGTTAACATTTAGGAAATCAAAAAAGAGTTTTTATGTATCATGTTTGATTTTGTCATGTTTGAAAAAATGCTTGCAGCTTTTCGTCGTTGGCAATCATGGTGAAATAGCTAATATACCAACTATGGTGACACAAGAAACGCAAGGATATATTCAATGCACTGTTTTGTAATTTAGTACATGTAAGACTTACAAAGCGCTAGATACTCCAACAATGAGAACATTCCTACAAAGAGATCTTGTAAATGAAACACATTGAAAGATTGATATTTCAAACCAATCCTTTATAGAACGCGCTGAAACCCTTTTATCCTCTGTTAAGCCGTTCTAAGAGTACTGCATTCCCCACTGGTGTCATATTCAAACTCATTTACTGAATCCTAATAACAGTGACGTAGCCTCATTGTACAATTTCCAAGACTAGGGAGATTTAGCAACCACAAGGCACCAACACAACACAAACGCATCGATTAACTATTAGTACATTATTACCACTTTTGGGATATCTTGAGAGGCCCGCAATGCAGATGCCCTCGGTCTAGCACCTCTTGTGGTTGCTAAATATCCCTATTCAATCATATCAACTTCCTGCTGTGGTCCTTTTATTAGTAAATTTCTGAAAGCTTCACTTTGCAGCAACTGGTACTGAAATCTGGAAAGGCTTAATAACCAATGTTAACCGAGACTGAATTGAAAGTTTACAGATTTCTTAAGATTCGGAGGTACACAGTGTAGGCCCAGCAGGTGGTGGGCGTAATTGTGGTTAACCTGTCGTGTCTTGCTGAAAGACCATTGTGGCACTGTGAAATAGCTTTATACAGGCAGTTTAATATAGGCTGTCAGTAGTATGGAGATGGGTATTGACTACATGGAGAACTGGGAGGGTGGCAGCTAGAGAGAGGAGAGGTGTGGGGGGGGGGGGGGGAGGAGGAGGGAGGAGGAGGGGGGAGGGGGAGGTAGAGAGTGGATATATAGGTGGGTATAGAGAGAAAAGGACATAATTATTATTATATCTTTGTTATATTATCATAAACCATCAATTAACACTCCATCACATGATCTGAGTGGCAAAATACTACTACAATCTCACTTGTTTTATCCCACTCATAGCCTCTCAATGTAGAAATATCATAATCATCAAATATGTACAGTTGTATACCCCAATAAGAACTAGAGGCAGGTGAAACCACCGAAAAGGGGACTCTCTTATAAATACCAAGTATAAATACAATCTTTTAAAAAAAGTCCCTCTCCTCTCTCCTGCTCTATCTTTCTCCCTCTGGCTCCTTACTGACTGATATTCCACCGCTTTTCCTGCATTGCCTGTCTCCATTCAAGGCTCAGTTCTATACGGATCAGATTCTCGGAAAATATACAATTGGCAGTCAACACATTTAGTTAATTTGGTTTAGGTACACTGAAAAGTGGTCAATACTAGGTGTATATGAGATATTAGTTTGATTTTAACAGTGTGTTTGATTTTGTTCAACTGTGTTTTGAACCTTATTCTTGTCCTAAATTTGGGTTATGTGAGAGGATTGGTGAGGACGAATTGTCTATTTACTGGCGATTTCACTCATATAATGGGACTGCATCTATAGAAACAGAACATAAGCAAGTGCACAATAGAAGACTTGCATTGCCATCATCTTGAATCCTGATGTGCAGGGAGTTGACGGAAATGATATATCTTATATTCATCATTAAAGGTCAAGAAACAAAGAAAGATTTAAATATTATGAATAATACGATTTCCAATATTTCTACACAATTAGGAAATTATCTCAGTATTATAAACAATAAAGGATTTGCATAGCCGCCATTTTGAATCTTGATTTGCTTGGAATTATGAGAGTAATGGTTCAGTGTAAAATCTATAGAAAACATGCCATGGACGTTTATCAGTGCTCTAATGTAAATATCCATGTGTTATACATGTTTACATGACACAATATTTCATCTTTACCGCCATGCATTTGGTTTTTAGATCATTTACACAAGCTATGATATTGGTGAAAGTATCCTTTTGTTTTTCGATAAACATGTTGCTCAATATTTGCGTGTCAGATTGGACTGAATCCATCCCAGCATGCACTGTAATAGGCATGCGCAGTGACACAAGCAAACCCCCTATTACATCCAGTTTCCATACAAAACAACTGTCTTATAGTGACCCCCATAGCGCCTGTCACCTTGCTACTGTGAACACTTGAATCCAGTGCCCAAGGTGCAATAAGAGGGAATATTTACTGTAAGTCCATAGCACAATAGGGGCTGGGACCTGTTGCATAAGCTATTAAAAAAACAAATTATGTGTCAGGTGGGAATACCTACATGCTCCTCCTTCATTATAAGCTTTCCTTCGCTTGTACAACAGGCCCCAGAGCAATCAGAGCCATTGAGCAGAGCTACTGCATTCATTTCATTCACTTCTCTTCCATGCGCTGCCACAGGGTCAGGCCTACATCCATGCTAGCAGGGATAGTGTACAGTCCATGTCTCATTAGTCTATGGCATTCTCTAGCACATATATTATGGGTCTGTGGGACAGAACATGTACACTCGGCAAATCTACACAATTTTAGTGAATTCTGAAAAGCAGGGCTAAAAAATGAGAAATTGTCGGTTTATGTGTATATATTTGTAAATCATTGATTCAAAACATGTTTACTTCTAGTGAAGTGAAATCTAATTCTTATTTTAAAATTGAATTATTTAATATCAAATTGTATGATTTCAGATGCTTTGTCCCATGTTCCTTCTGTAGGAACTTTAGCAAATTTTGATCACCTTGTGTGCAATGAAACGTCTAGCATATCAATGAAAAGTTTTCTTTTGTCTAGATATCAGTCCTTTCCTATGGGGGAGGATCTATTTATTATGTGTTACAGAAAAATGAGTCACAAGTCGCAAATATTGGATTTTGAGATAACATTATATTTAAAAGATGACATCAAGCCGATTCCAATGGTAGTAAATATGAAGGACATTTAAGAACTGTTTCTATATTTCATGTTTGATATATCTATGTTTGAAAAAGTTTCCAATATTTCTTTTTAATTATCAGTAAAATAACTAAATATATACTCCATAAGATGATCTTCAAAACGCAAGGAATATTTCATTGAGTGTCCTGTCATTTAGTTCTTGGGTTTATATGAACATTCCAGAACATTAAAACAAGAGATCGTGTGAATAAATCACTTTGGAAATTTGGAAATCTTTGAACGTGGAAGTATTGCGTCTAAAGGCATTACAATGTTCAGGAAAGATGCCTGCATTGTGTTAATCGTGTCTCTGCAGAGAAATAATGCATCATATGTCTTTATTAGGCAGGTGCTACAATGAGCAATAAATCTGATCTGTCGCTTTGGGAGTTTGTATTTCATTCATAAATTATTCTTCACGAATAGGAGCAGGTGATACTGGTAGTTTATTCCAAGACCAAGGATGCTAGACATATTAACTCCTTTTACCATCCATCCTTCATATGGGATGGGTTGCAGACAAATGAGTCATATGTGTCGCGGAATTGATATCTCTAAACGTGTTTGGGTGCACCTGTACAAGATCTCTTTGCATGTAGGCACATGTGCTCATTATTAGTGTATAGATCTACTGCTATGAGTCGTAAGAAAAGATTTTTGGACAATATATCCCGGCATTTCTAAGGTCATACTATATGGGATATATTCAGCTATTTTACTAGTAATTGTCCCTTTACAGGAATGTTCTCAATTTTGCTACGTTTAGCCTTTTAAGACGTAAAATACATGTACGTCTTCTTTAAACAGGGAAAAAAGCATTTATTAGATTTCCATTGAGGGAATCCGCTAGATCTCATATTTTTAAATATTATAGTATCTCAAAATTCTTTTTTGTGGCAAAAGGTAAGACTCGCACGGAGAGCATTAATAGAGCTTCAGTCTAGACTCAAAGCCTCTCAGATAAGATAAGACTGGTACGTCAAAAATTTTTCCAGATGTAAGACTCATTTGTGTGTAACACATCGCATTCCCCTGCCCAAATGTTTTTTATTAAATTTTATTGAGTCCAATTACATATTATGTTATTGTCATGGAACCCATTCAACAATCGTCATTTTCATCATAATAATAAAAATGATTAAATCGTTTTAAATTCATACATCAAGATATACTATCTATTTATGATCTACCATGTGAAGGCAGATTTTCTATAATATAAAACAAATAATCATCATTTATTTTTACATTTTTTACCTCCTACACACAAACAATACACGTGGTATACGAATAATAAAAACCAGCATGTTTCATACGAATTTCAGAATACATTTCAATAATACCATCTTCAATTTTGCATCAATTAGCAGATATGACAGGTTCAAGCCTATTGGCATCCAGGTGCAAATCTAACCTAACGTGGCCCATTCTTCCTATACCTTACCCGTCTTTCCATTTGATAGAGACAAAATCAGAGGAGAAGAGTGAAAATGGCAGGCATTTGTAAAGAAAAGATTGATAACTCAGTTTATTTCGCATACAGCACTTTTATCGCGATCAGCCGATTAATCAAAAGTGTCATGGCTGACATCAGACCTTCTTATAGACCATTCTGCAGTGAGAGGGAGAAGAGAGGTCTTGCAGATTCTTACAGAACAGGGACACAAGGATGGATCGAGTCAGCAAAAAAGCCCTCTTTTGAGGACATGATACAGCTGCTTGGAGGCCCGAGTGTCGATCTATCACTCTGTGCTGTATATTACAGGATATATAGGAACCTGTTGTATAGAGACACTTTAGAAGGACACTATTCATGAAAAAGATTAGATAGAGTGGGGCCCCCATTAGTATTTGACCCCATATAGCTAGATTCTCAGCTAATTTCGGTCAGAAAAGAAAATCTTTTATTTAGTGGTCTATTCACTCCGAACCCTTCCAAAGGTCTCCAAGATGGAATATTAAAAACATGTTGACCTGTTCTTCTTGGTGTAAATTTGAATCTCTCAAAATAATTATTTAGAGGACCCGCTGAAATCCCACTTTTTTCAGCTTGACGCTCTAACATTTTCTTAAACTTTGGGAACTCTTTTGGAATCGACAACGTAATATATAGGATAACACTGGCTAGATAGGTACATATGAAAACGCCGACTAATTGCACCATTAATCCCGTTTGATCCAGATTGTCACTGTAGATCAGCAAAAAGCAAAATCATGAAAATATTCTAGAAAAAGCTTAGGAAATTCGTGGAAATGTAAATTTGTGTTGATTTTTTTTATTTCTACAGTACATAGGATACAAGAAAAAAAGGGTCACTTTGGGTCGCTTTAGCTGGGAACTTCAAAGCTTCGTTCTCAGCTAATGTTTGTCATTGTCTTCAGGACATTGTCCGTTGTTCAGTTTTTCTGATGACCTGTCTATAAATCACCTTAGTAGACGGTCAAAGACCTCTGCCCGGACCTTTATGGTGTGAAACCAAATACTCCCTCAGATCCGCTCTTTTACAATAAACAAGAAAACATTGGAAACAGAAGTCTCTTCTCTCCATCTAAGTTTCCCATGTTCACTCCTTGTTGTAAGGCTTGATTCGTGTAAGTGATCTGCTTTCGGCGTTGATTAAATGAGGAATAATATTGAGTATGTATGTATATTGTTTAAAAACCACCTGAAGAAATAAAACTGATAGAAATAATACTTATAATAAGTAACTAAATGCATGGACTAGGAAAGTAATATAAGAGATGAGCGTATTATCTATCTACCGATTTGATAATATAATGGTTAATGTCAGGATTACTTACCAAGAAATTGTGAAATCGAAGAGTTGTACCCAAGAAATTAAATGATAAAAACGTTTTCATTAATCAAATCAATATTGACAATGATATCTGCATTCAAGATCTAACAGTGTTGACTACCAACCCTTTTAATCCAGATTTGGCTAGAGAAGTTGATTCTTGGCCTATCCTGGCAATAGTCTTTGAGATACAACCCTTTAAAATTATCCGTAGGCCTATCATATCATTGCATCCCATGCGATT
Organism: Sthenelais limicola; assembly: GCA_942159475.1. Classification (NCBI taxonomy): domain Eukaryota; kingdom Metazoa; phylum Annelida; class Polychaeta; order Phyllodocida; family Sigalionidae; genus Sthenelais; species Sthenelais limicola. The sequence continues at coordinate 56,843,685 of OW804096.1, forward strand.
GCTTTATAAAGTATTCTTTCAGAATTGAAATGATGGGTTTGAGTGTTTTGAGCCATTCACGACAGAGCTTCAGAGCAGCTTTCAGCCATTTGCAGTGGTGCTTTAAGGCAACACTTGCACGGAGAGCATTAATATAGCTTCAGTCTTGGCTCAAAGCCATAAGATAAGACTGGTACGTCAATGATTGGACACCTAGTGAGCTAATGGCTTTTCTGGTCCATGAGTAGGCGTCCTAAGGGTATTTTGCGGTCCTAGTGGCATTATAATGGCATTTTGCGGTTTGGAGCAAGAGACTTTCCCCCAATTTGAAGGGACACTCTAAACCTTGAGCCTAGACTGTCTATGATCTTGTGACGGTTGACTGAATAACGAATCAGAATGACAAACATGCTTACAAATAAGTCTAAGCTAAGATAGTTTAGCATTAAATGTGTAGTTAATGTGTACTAACAATAATCAGTTCAGAGAAGCTCCTCCAACTACATCTTCCTTTCTATCCTCCTTGCAGTCCATGAACATCCCAAATTTCAACCCCTCTGACATATTACAGCTATTCCAGGCGGTGACACCTCCACCACCTGATTTACTAATTGCCATGGCAACGCTTTATGCTTTTAAAGAGATAAACCACTGTTCTCCGCACTGCTGCAGGCGGGAGTTAAAGGAACTAATGCATGAAAAATAAGGATTGACAGTAATTTTTTCAAACTTTGTCTTGAGAAAGTACATGGTTGGAGGATAACAAAAAGCAAAAAAAAATGGATCTCAGCATATTTTTTTTCTTTCTAGAGACCAGCAAAGTTTAGTATTGAAGTATGTGGGAAAAATGGATATTTTCTCAGTTTTTCCAAGATTTCAGACAGACAAATAACATTTTTCAATTGAAATGTCTTCTAAACATAACCACTATAGATGTTTGCCCTCATGTATGAAAGAACAGGGTATCAACATATTTTGAAATATATTATTTAGCATTGAAAATCTTCAATATTCCTGTTTTTAACTCACCGCCATGCAGATTCAGTTGAATAACTTTTTTAAAAGGTCGGTGACCCCCATTTTTTATTGCTTGAAAGGGTAAAGCAATATGTTAGCTATGTTTATAGAGATTTTTAGGAGAAAGTTATTTTCAATTTTTTTTTATACTGAAAAAAACGAAAAAATTGTCCTTTTCTCATAGACTTCTATAGTGAACAACCATAAATTTTGAGGCTCCCTAAAATGAAAACTAACCCGGTGACATATTGTTTTTATTGGCTTTTTGAATTCACATAACCTTGTTCTTTCACGAGGCAAAGTTTAAACAAAATGTTATTTTCAGTTTTTTTCCCAGTTGAACTGTGGTTTATCTCTTTAACTCAACCTTTAAACGCTTTTCCACCCAGAGTGTCAAATACTGTCCCAGGGTGCAATTTCTTACGGGACAAGGCCGTGAACCCTGTCACGTGTTGTGCCGGTTACCAGCAAGACAAATGATGATGTATTGGCGTGATGTACCATAGGTAGGTTCGTTGTTATTACCACTTCTGGTTTTACGACACTGAAATGGCGGGGAGGGAGGGTGGAGAATGATGTCTCGTTTCAGAACGATAGAGAGAGATAAACCGTGTAGGAGCAAGTGGCAGCACATTTTATTGACTGGGGCAAATGGCAAATAAAATATCTAAAAATAGAATGATGACATTCCTACAAATAGAATAAAACACTTTGAAAGATATCAATTCTGTGACTTCTGACTCATTTTTTTTTGTATTCATAAGATGTGTATATAATATTTAATGTATATTCGTTACAGGACAAGTGGTATCAAACCTATCTTATGTTTTCATAATTATGTGAATATTGTTTAGGGTGGGTGGGAAGGCAAACGATATCTAAACCTCCTCACGGCTACAATGTGCCTAGCAATAAACAATGACAGAACGATATAGGCTTAGGAAAACATAGAACTCTCACATCTCATCTTTATGCACCAAACCTATATAACATCAACCATCTTGACACATTATAGCAGTATGTAACAAGATCTGCTGTATTATACCATTGGGAGTATGGTACAACACATTACTCTACCTCCATGATGGATCTAATCAATCAGTCTTGAGACATTAGCTGCTCTCAACTCCCCAAAGTATAATTGGTCGGATTGTCAGAAAACATACAATCGGTAGCTGCACACGTATTCAGTATTATGCTAAAATTGGGGATTAGCAAGTCAGTCATGTTGAATCTCGATTTGCATGGATTTATGGGAGTTGTATGTCAGAGGAAAAATTAAAGAAAACATGTTATGTTCAGCTTGGAATATTTAGCAGTGCAGCTTTATAACTAGCCCTTGTCAAGCTATACATTTTTCATTGCTTAGTTAGGAAATGAGGAATACAAATTAGCATTGTCTGCATAGAAAGGTTCCTCCATAAAACTCCCTTACCAGCTGCTTAGCGAGGGAAAGTAGCTAAGGGATGAAAACACTAAGTATTGTTATGCAACGTGTGCCTGGTATTTATAGCATGCACATAGTAGATGGCAAGTCGAATGCGCCTAGCAAGATTATTGCATTATATCAATTGCATAATCTTATCCGGGGTATTATAGCCATTGTGAACCGGATTATCAGCATATGTGAGTCACCAGCCATGCTAATTCAAGTGGCTTGTTGGTCTAGGGGCATGATTCTCGCTTAGGGTGCGAGAGGTCCCGTGTTCAAATCCCGGACAAGCCCATAAATTAGCTGTAGCTTCTTTAATCTGGTGTATTTTAGAATGAATAATGACAACTTTGGAATGGAACTGCTTCTTCTTTAAACAGTTCAGATATCAAACTTTTGCAAATATTCGCCACAAGAGTTGGTCTCTATTTTTGATAATACATGTCTTTTATTCGTCAAATGTGTGTCAATGTTGAATAGAAAGAGCCACTGCTCTGGCGGCACATACAGTTCTTCCAAAAATGACCTACAACATTGTATTTGTATATTATGTTTGTGCATTATATTCCAGTGGAGAACTTGGACCTACCTGCCTTTTCCTTCTCTTCTAGCAATGGATAAATTATTCAGTGGATCCATTCTACACTTACCTCATCCAAGGACAATTTAAGCTATTTTCATTTGCACTCACCTGAAAATGAAAATTTGATTTAGTTTCATGTAGTTATAGGTCTATATGTAATTAGTGGCAACATTTTGGGATATTCACAAAGATCACAAAGAACCTGGAAAAAACGAGAAGTTTTAATAATGTTCACAAGTATAGCTATAAACAATGGCAGGTCCTCAGAAGACCCCCAGCTCTGAATTAAATGTTGACCTTTACAGCCCTTAACCTTTCATATTAGTACTCATAACAGAACCTCGATCATAGCTATTTTGCAGAAAACGCCAGACTCCGGAGTCGGTCGGTCACTCTGACGTTAAGACAATTGGCCACCATCGACCGCCGCCACAACAACGACCATAAGGGTCAGATCGCCTAGAAATGTGCAATTGACCATTCTGCACATTTTGCAAATTCTAGTGAATTAGGCTGAAGAATGGCAAACATTTGGTATATTTGAGTATATTCTGTATTAGATTGATTAAAAATATCTGCTTGGTTCTGTTGAACTGTATTTTGAGGACAGTTTGTGTCTTAAACTTAAGTTATTTGAGATATTTGTTGTCAGCGAATTGTACACTTTCTGACGACTTCACCCATAACCACACACAGCGTCTAACTCCCTTTCCCATCCTTCACCTTTCTAAACAAGCCACTTCCGGTTCCGGCGTTATTCAAGCACGAAGGCAATTGAGGCTCTAATTCCCTGGCTGACATTTCTCTATCCTCCTGGCTAAAAATAGACTGCCTATTTAGATGGCAGTTTATTTAAGCTTATCTGAATCATGATCTGACAGAATGCTATTAAAAGAGCATCCAATGCAAAATACAGACCCCTACCCTGGGAGTCTGTAGTGCTATAGCTGTGTACTATCTCTCCCTAGGCAAGCGACTCATTCATCTCTAGCTCTGACTCTCTTCATTTCTGATAAATCTTTATCTATTGACCCCTTCAGCGTACTACCTGGGAAATATGACTGTCACCAGGAATCAAGTACAATCTCTGTTTATTGTCTCTCTTCTGTCACTAGTTTTTAATATTTACTGTAACTTCTTTCCAAATTAGCCTGAATAGATGCACATGCGCTACAGGTGTTGTTTTTGTATATTTATTTGAAATTTAATGAGTGATTAGTACAATCGCCCTTATGAGGCTTGATTTCTGATTTAATGTAATTCCTGAATAAAAACAAATCTAAACTCAAACTCTCTGCTTAGTGCTTATTTTATCAATAGTTAACTTTCGTCTAACAAATAATGAATTACGTGTTGCTTGATTTTGCAGTAAGATTTGCTGTTCCCAAAACCATGAATCCAATTAAATGGTATACATGTAAAATTACAGGACCAATATTCTAACATGGAAATCTGGGAGAGAATACTGGTTGGAAGTTGTCTAACAGAATCGAATTGGAGATAAGGAATATTGACTGCAATCGAAATACCATTAGATGTAGACCAGGGACCTAACCCCTGGATCTGTGCGGGGATACGCTATCTCTTCCACACCTAGTGAGCCACTCAGCTCTGTTGCTCCTGCCATCCTATTGCCTCATTGCATGTAAAACTTGAGGTTTGACTCTCAGCAGAAAGTGGGGCATACTCACAGCATATTACCTTGGTTACTTATGAAATCTTCAACTTAGTGTTCTAAAGATAGGGGAATAGAATTGACTACCTTTTGAATAACTTGGTTCACAATCGAACGAAAGAGAGATCTGATGTTTTTCCTTTGGAAAAACGTTGTTCAAAATCGAATGAATGCAATCAAGTTGCGAGAATAAATCTCGGGAATAAGGTTATGCAGCATGTAGCCAGAGGAATGGAAGATACAGGCATTGATTGTGAAAATTTATTTTGTATATGAATTACGTAGCCTACTTTACATATATATATATATATATATATATATATATATATATATATATATATAATATACTTCAGATCATATGAACTAATACATAGGAGTCCGCATTGAGGATGAATGTTGAGTAAAATGTATGATCAAGAAGAACGTGAATAAAAGGAAAGGTTTGTATCCAAAGATCCTAGGATCATTAGGATGGTGGGTATTTTTCTCAGTCGATTCGAGTTTGAATACTTATATAAACATATATCGCCAGATTATGGATGAACTCAGTCCTATAAGTCATAATACATAAACATTTGGAAACACACTATTGTCATAATAGCTGAAAATTCAGCTTTCAGATCATAGCAGTCCAAGAAATAAAACAATCCTCCACAATAATACAATAAAACAATCGTAACTAAATTGTATAAATTGTACAAAACCTTGGAACAGTATAATCTCCAAATAAAAGGTCCGTAAGGATATAATGAAAGAGAAGAAGTATTCAATAGAAGACGAAGTCTTGCTTGGTTCAGAATAAAAACATGGTCCCCTGCACCGGCAGTGGTCTAATCACTAACAACAACTTCAAAGGCCCTCGGGGGACAGGAGTTGTTGGTGAGGTAAAAAGTGCTGAAACCACTTCTTCCATTCCCAGCCTCATCCTCCACTCCTTATGGCTCAAGATGTCAGAAAGTGTACAATTCGTATAATCCTCTCAAGAAAACAAAAATAAAACAAAGGTTATAATATAGATCAACATAATTGTGTTGTGTTACAGATAATGAGTCATAAGTCGCAAAAGAAATTGATGATTTTGAGATCCCATCATATTTGAAAAGGTGAGATCAACCGGATTCCAATGATAGTAAACAGTAGGAAAGCTAACAGGTAGTTCTATATGTTGTATGCACGATGATCAACCACTAGTAGGGTAGTTCAACACACTCCTTAGAATAAGCTCAGATATGCGCAATAGTATTCAATATAGTCTTGAAATTTGGTACTTATGCTGATAGCAGCACTCCAAAACGGAACCAATTTGTGTAATTGTTCATATGAAAAAAACACCATTTGTATAATATCTTTATTGCGACTTTTGACTGATTTTCCTGTACATATAACACGAATACATCACAATAGGGGATCTGCATGTACCACTGCGCATATCTTCTACGGTGCATGCTGGAATGGATTGTGTTGAAATCAGACATTTGGATTTGGCATTATTTTTTATCGAAAATGGCAAGAATGTTTTCTTAACCTTTGGTACACGTATTCATACGACTTGGAGCATTAGATCATGAGAACATACTCAATATATATAAAAGGATCATCTTCTAATATAATCCTGTAAATAAATCACTTTAAAAAAATGACAGTTGTCCGACTGTCCACTTTCTGACGACCTGATCCATACAACCAGCGAAGGGCCATTAATATAGTTAGTGCGGGGTTAAGGAGTCTAGGCTTTACTGTGTGATTGTATGGTAAATATCATTGTGTTGGGTTGCTAAGAAATGTATTTCACATATTCACATGATTTCATTCTCTTATAATTTTCAATTCAGGAATTACGTTTTCTATGGTATCTCCTCAATATGCATTTCATTATAATTGCGAGCTAGAGTTCAATCTATATTCATAAATCCGTATAGAATGAACAACTGTATCCGTTGTTTAAATATATATTCATTTGCATTATCACATTTATAAAGTGTACATGCATGTAATGCTTGCCATTCTAAATATAATCAAATTATTTTCAATCTAATTCATGATCATACTGGTTTACTATTGAGAAGTAGATGATATGATATAATTTTATTTTATGTTTCAGTCCAGGCCTAAACCCTCAGATCAGATAAGAATGGCACGTCAGTCATAGGACGCCTACTTCGCTAATCGGTTTCCTGGCCTAGGACTAAGCGTTCTAATGGGATTATTATGATATATTGCTTAAGGGAATTATAATGTTATTTTGCGGTTTGAGGCAAGAAGCTTTCCCCCCGTTTGAAGGGATTCGCTCATCGTTAGACCTAGTCTAATTTTAATTTTGTCATGAATGAAGAAAATGTATAATTATAATGCTTTGCCTCTTTTTCTAGACAATCGCATACACTTTCTGGGTCCTTTTTCTTCCAAGCCACGACCACCACTGCCACGACTACCACCTCAATATATTATCTTTATCAATATTCCAATAATGGAGAAAATTGCCTTTCAGCCCACAGGTGGATGGCCTCATGAAATGGCCCTGCCAGTAGATAAGTAACCCATAATAGGGCTCCAAACCAGGCTGATAAAAAGCCCTCTCCAGCAAGTAAAAATAATCATCCGAAATCAGTGCAAATAGGCCAGAGCTGTTAGTAGCTGCTTTTTTACATCAGAAGTGGGCGGAAAGATTGGGAAACTTTACTGAAACAACGTAATGGTCGAGGGTGTAAATGCTTAGGAGCATGAATATAAATGAAGGTAATAATAGCCCCTGATATCCAAATAGGGGAGAGCTGCCATTAGCTGTATAATCTATGAGTGTAATGTTTAATGATAGTAATGGTCACACTCTTTTCTTTCTCCTCCTTTGCGACACATTTTTAAGACAAATGTCATCATCTTAATACTACCTAGGTTTTAGGAACTTAGTTCGTGAACTTAAATTGCTATGTTAGATCCACAGTGGAATAAATGGGGCCGTTGAAATGTATAATCTTTTTACATAGCTATCCATGGATCTTTCGATCAATTTTAAAAGGGAAAAATTCTTTAAAGGAGGTGTGTAGCAGTTTGGGAAAGAGTTAACATAAATAGGGAGATTTAGCAATCACAACGCACCAATTAACACAACACTAACGCATCCACAAACTGTGTGTACATTACAACCGCTGTGGGGATATCTCGAGAGGTGCTAGGCCGAGGGCATCTGCATTGCAGGCATCTCGAGATATCCCCACAAAGGTAATCATGTAGCCTACTAATAGTTAGTGGATGCGTTAGTGTTGTGTTGGTGCGTTGTGTTTGCTAAATCCCGCTAATATCTCTCAGTGTACGTTCCTAAGGTAAAGGAACATGCTAGCAGTATGAAGAAATGTGACATAGTCTCAGGATGCATGTTAATGTGGTATTCCTACGTGTCATTGCCAGCTGATAGGAATAGCCTATAGACACATAACAATGTTATACCTACCCACTGAAGTCAGGGTTAAAGGTATAGGGACTCACACACATAATTCTCCTCCCCTTTCCTTATACAACAGGCCCCTGAACATGTGAGTTTTCTCTCGGGTTTTACTGCCAAAGTCCATGATCAAAAGACGATGGGGCGCAGTCAGTAGACAAACTTGTTCTATTTACCTGGCTTATAATGTGAGATAGACCAGAGGTGAGTTTCATAAAAAATAGACATGGTTGGCCTAGATGAGATATGATGATGGAACCAGTATTAGTTTTGTTAATGAACATCTCTGAGGGAATATGTATTATGGCATAAATACAATAACGTATCAAGACTTTTAAAGCTGCACTCTCAGTTAACGTCGGTAAAAGACAAAAAAAGTACATTTTCCTCCATTGTTTTCCAACCCATCTAAAAGTCATTTGACAGAAATCTTTTAGGATTCTGTCTGGTTGCTTTTGCTACAGCGCTTCTAAAACGTCCTTATTTGTATTTGGAGGGGACTTCACTCATTATTGCTCATCAAAATGCTGTTTACGCTCGACTGTCTACTTCAAATTCTAGTATTCTTTTTTAACGTGTGATGTTCAGCAGCAAACTATTGATGACGTCATTCCTATAAGCATCTGTATGAGTAAATTTGGTAAGATTCTGTCAGTCATAAATACTAAGGTTCTTCTTAAAAACTTAAATTCAACTTGTAAATGTTTACGTATACATACCTACAATATCTACCATTAGGTCTCCCATGTTTTTTTCATGAAACAGCTCCCTGGACCATAGAAGTGGATGAATAGAAAAGCCGCCTATACAGGAAGGTGTTGCGAGGACACATTCTAAGGCCTTTAGACCATTTCCCCCGCGGGGCTAAATCCTGTCAAAAAGGTCACGCACGTTATGACGTCACGGCGAGAGGCCAAGGTCTGAGGGCGGGTAATGATTTCCCTAATTATCACTCATCACCGCGTACACGTCCACTACCATGGCAACGCTTTTCTGTCACGTGACGTCGTCACGTGAACACTCTGGTCGTCCTTTCTGCGATGTGCTTCCATTGTGCTCTCACTGAACCTGAGAATTAGTCTAAAAACACTGCGACAATGCCATTTTCCCCTGTTTTTTTTTGTTTTATTTCTTCTCTTTCTAGCTTTTCATTTGCCTTTCACCAATGATTCTTTCTCTGTCTCGTCCTCTTCTCTTTCTTCTTTTACTTTCTCATATCACTGAACCTGGGAATTAGTCTAAGGACACGGCAACAATGTAATCTTTTGCTTTTTTTTTCTCGTTTTATTTCTTCCTCTCTTTCTAACTTTTCCATCTGCCTTTCACTCATCATTCTTTCTCGTTCTCATTATCTCATCATTCTCTGTCTCGTCCTCGTCCTATTCCTGTTCTAATTCTTTTTTTGCTTTCTCATGTCACTGAAATTGAGAATTTGTTAAAAAGGACTGTGACAATGCTTTTTTTCAGTGGCTTTTGCTCTCTCTCTCTTTCCCTCACGTGCTTTTCCAGTCTGCCTTCCACTCATCATTCTTTCTTTGTCTCTTCCCATTCCTCTTCTCCTTCTTTTACTTTCTCATGGCAGGCCCCTGACAAAAACATCTCTCATTCTCTCTCCATTTTATGACTGGAAACCTTATTTTTCCCACCCCACTGTCAGTTACTTGTGCCCTTGTGGAAACCCAATGAACCTAATAATCATATTAAGGAAACCATTACGATGACATTTGCCCTGTCTCTTCCTCATTATTGTCTCTTCATCCCCTCTCCATCCCCCGTATTCTCTTGTCCTCATATTCCCTCTGTGACTCTCTTAATACTTTGGCCTAGACCCCTCTCCTTCATTCTTTTATTCACAATCCAAATAAAAATAATTCAAACAAACCTAAAATGTCAAGGACATGTAGCAAATTAAAAAAAAGTCTCTAGGATTTGTAAGTTAACTGGTCACCTGTAAAATGAGAAATACATTTTGTAAGATGTCCACCTGGAAAACAAACTTTTGAACTGCATTCCTAGGTGATTTCATAAAAATGCTCAATTTTCTATTTCGTCTTGTATATCCTCCCCAGTCGGGCCCGTTGCTCCGTTTTACTCTGTCATATTCTTAAACTGAGGCTAAATTAACAAATTAACTGGCTCAACAATTTGACTAGGGCAAGTTTGACCTGGCAAAAGAAACTTGGTCAACCCAGTATGAATAAAAGCTTTAACAAAAGAGGTCAAAGAGAACCAATAGCACCATTAGTTGCTTTTACCCTAGATCACCACACTGGAGCAGTACAATACAAAATGACCTGTAAAAAAGCACAAAGTAAATAAAAACCTTTCCTCATGAAGTTACACTATCCAAATCATCCCTTCTGCAGTGCTAAGCAGCAAACAAAGAAAGAGTTAAAGAAAACAGATGTGGGTCGATTTAGCAGTGAACACAGCTTTAACAAAAGGTCCCCTGACCACAATGCAGTCTGCTGGTCAGTGGCTTAGTCCCTAGCACTGGCTTAGCCTCCCCGACTGGACGGTATAGCCAGGGCTATAGAGCGGTTACAAAGGAGACAATTTGTAAGAGGGCCAGACCATAATGTTCCTGCCTTGCTGGACCCTTCCGCTAAGCAGCTTAAGGGCATCTGTGGCCAAAGGCTATAGCAGTCCACAGAAGCATTTGTCTTATATAGTGCCAGGCGTGGGTGAGGGGTGGGTGGGTGGGTGGGCAAAGTATGAGTGGGCACATTCAGGATTGCAGCAATGTATACTAAGGGAGAATACAACTCGCATTTCTGATGTGTTTCAGGAAAATGAGTCACAAGTCGCAAAAGTAATATCTTTCAAAGTGATTTATTCATATGATGTGGGTCGCTTGCCGTACTACAAAAGTAAGCAACATTTATATTGGCTGCTACTTTGAAGCACAACGTCACAAATGACCTGACGTCATCTATAATTGTTGGATCGTAAGCATGTATGCAGATAAAGTTCTATATATATGATGGGAGGTTTCACTGTACGATGTTGTGTACAACCACCGATCGGGACATAAAGTGAGTCGGGCGTCGGAATATGTGCAATTTGCCTTTGCCAATGCTCTCTTATAACCCAATCGTAAGGCAAAATGTGGTTCAAAATATAGTTCAACACTACAACTCCCTCCACACTCACTGTGCCCCGCAACCCAGTCAACATATGAGAACTGTATGTGCCACAGTAATAAACCGCCCTCACATGTGATGTGTTGCTGGAAAATGAGTCACAAGTCGCAAAATGGATATTTTTTTTTATATTTTTTTTATTACAAATATGGCCTCAAAGTGCTTCATTCACAAGATCTCTTTTTTGAAATATTCTTATATTTTGGGGGTTAGTAGCATAAATTCGTGTACCATATTCCAAGGCAGTGTATTAAATATATGCATGCATTTCTAAGGGCAACCTATGGGTCCTGTTGCATAAAAAATCCTAACGTACAATATTGCTTCCATAGCTACTTTTTCCTTGCTAGGTAGCTGGGGAGGAACTGTTAGGAAAAAGGTTTGCTATACCTACAATGCTAATTCTTATTTCCTAACTATTCGAGGGTCAAAGCAAGGAACATTTTAAGTAAGGAATCATTATGCATTCGCTCACTTCATAAGAAGAAATGGCTATAACCGAAACTAAAAGCCTTATTTCCCGCATTGGGAAATAAAGCTAAAAATAGTCTAATAAATATGCCCTTAAATAAATATCAAAGACACCAGTGGCTTTCTAGATAAATAATAGAAACACTTTCAGCAGATTTAGCTAGTAAAGCTGCTTTAGCCTTACATATGCCAGAACCAGGTCATAGCCAAATATAAGCACACAAAGACAGCACTGCCAGTTCCTATACACAACCCAGCCATAGGCCAACATGGCATATTTATGGAACTTTAACCCTGACAGGTGTGACACCTATACTACCCATATGTGATAATTATTCCATGTCACCACTGACAGCAGCTGTCACACCCTGGTCCCAGCTGGTGACGCTGGCCTATTCTGGGTTCTGTCTATACATATATAGGGTTTTCCATGGCTTATGTATGGCATAAATCATATAATACATGTATTCCAGATGAACCACTGCTGTGTGCAATATCATACATGAAAACGATTAAAATGACAAACCTGGCCATCCAGCATACATCTAAGCTAGTGGTTTTCTATCTATTTCTAGGGGTAGGGTTTAATGGGGTTCGTCCCTTAGGCATACAATCTCGTATCATGCTGGTCTGACCTCTTTAGTAAATGTGAGTTTAAAAATATATTCTAGGATATATATGTAAGCCGCAAATATTTGTAAGGTCACAAAGTAATAAGGGATGTCAAATGTACAGGTGCTGTGATTGAGCATCCAGATATATAAGATACTATTCTAATGAAGCTTAGTACACTCGATCATACATTCAACATGCAGGTTTGTATCAAAATCAACAAGAAACTTCAGAAAAATAAAAAAAACATTGCACACATTAATATTACTGCAATAGAAAGTGGAGCCAACAAAGCAAAATGTGACAATCTGGTGGGTGGAAATTCTGAACCAATTTAGAGCCCAACCAGACGATCGATCATCCCATACTGAAACCTGCTTAAGAGAAGATGTTAAAAAAATCTACTTTTGAGATGCTTAATTTGAACAAGGATGGGTATCTCTATTGAATTTTAACACAGACCGGATAATTACAGTTCAGAAGCCTGATAACGAGTGAGAAAAAGTGACAACAATTCACAAAACCGTCATCATCAACATCACTCACTCGATCTCCTTCTTTTTAATTGAGTTCTTTTCATCTTTTGGTCTCTCTTCTTGTGTCTCTCCTTGTTTTTCGCTTTCTTCTCATCGTCTCATCTTTTCATCGCATCTCTTTGGAGGAGGTAGCTATCGCTCATTGAAATGGAGGGGGAGGTTGTTGGGAGAGAGATAGGTGTGGATGGTTTTGTTGTGTGGGTCAGAGAATTGACAATAGGGGATTTTTAAGCACATTATTAATAATCTTGTTTTTTTTTGTGTAATTCTTTTTCAATTTTTTTTATTCAGGTAACACTACAGTGTAGTCTCGATTTTTCAACCGTTTTCCGTCCTACCCTGAGCTTTTGTTCAAATATTATAATTAGGCTACATATTTAAGCGTCAGCTTTTGCGTGTGAACATAGCATATATATATTTATTATATATAAAACGACATACACAGAGATATGTTTAACCTATTGGTGATGAGTAATGTACCAGTGGTACATCATAATGAGACGAATTGATGAAGTCTAATATTATCACTTAGACTGCTTAGTGGGTGAGTGAGTATCACCAATACATCATTGCTACAATACATACATCGGGATCACATATTACTGTACTTAATGTCTTTTGTGTTATGGGAGAGAATGCCAGAGTAACACCTATACATGTGGCAGATTCTGGGACCCATAGTCCAAGGCCACATGGCTGTAGGACTGGAAATCCCAGAGGCCGTCAACTACAATCATCCTATGTCCATGCATGTGTACGTCCCCCACCCCCATCCAAACTCTACTGCTCGTATTGAATTATAATACGTCCAAATACTCGTACATGTGGTTAAGCCGTGACTGCTGACTACTACTACCGTGTACATCAGGACACACCAGAAACAACTTGTAGTTTATGTACCAACTATATCCGTGAGATACCATCTAAACATAATCTTCACTGCTCCATATTGGGCCAGGGGGACAAAGACGAGAAGTTATCATTGTTTTACTTCTAAAGTGGGCAGGGGTTTTAGTTGTTGTAGACTTAAGGTGGCGCCACACCTTCCCAATACAGTCTAGGCCCAAACCTTAATGTTTACCATCATTAGAACCGGCTTTATCTAATCTTTTCAAATATGAAGATATCTTATAATACAGTTTTGCTACTTGTGACTCATTTCCCTAAAACACATCAAATATACCAATACATCAGCAGAACATTTTTTTTAAAACATTTTTTATTAGGAAGATTTCCACAGTGTGGTAGGTCTCATCTCCTACAAAGGTATATATACAATTTTAATTTAACAACTGAGACATTGATATCATGAAAGAAACTCTACTCGTTTACATTGAATTACTAATAGCGACGAAAACAAATTTTTCAGTCACATAGCTCTAAGTACAACATTTTGTTTTGTATAGGCCCTTCATTTAAAAGAAATACACATTCAATATACACATAATTTCGCTACTCAACATTAACAACTCAAAACATCAGAAAAGATGGGCCAATAGTTCTCTAGAATTTAAAGCACTGAGATCAGCCGTTTGTGCTGTTCCCATCTCCACCCCCTACAAGTAATTCCAGGATGAAGTGCATTGACACTGGTATGCAATAAACCCTTTCCTGCAGGCGGCGTGCTACAATGTAGTCGATGGCATTATAGATGATACAAGCAATGCTTCGATCTCTCCTGACCTAGTTATTGAACCCTATTGCCTGCTCTATCTGAGGTCCACGTGGGTCATTGTGTGTGCCTGCAGATGGCGGAAGTGGACGTTTTAACGAGCTACACCTATCATCAGAATGGTATCTTATCTCTGGTGGGTATGGTAGGGAAGAGGAAGGAGTAGGGGGGGGGGGCATAAAGGGAGGGAGTAGAGGAAGGAAGAGTAGGATAGGGGCCTATACAGCGGGGCAGGGAAGAGAGAGCAGGGGTGTCCGTGGGAAGGAAGGGAGAGAGAAACGAGACAGAAAATGGAGAGGGGATGGGATGGAAGAGTGAAGGATACAGCCGGTGGGTTTGGACAGAAGAAGTGGAAGAGATGGAAGGGAAAAAGGGTGAGGCAAGGGTTGGGTATAACTGGAGAGAAAGTAGTAGGAGGATGAGAAATAGAAATGGGGGAAAGCAGGGATGGAAGCGAATAGTGTGTGGAGAGAGAGAAGAAAAGATTGGATTACGTATGAAGGAAAAGACAGATGGAGGTTGTGAGAGAAAAGGAGGAGAGGAGGACGTTAGACATCTAATATTCAAAATTTACATAGGGTTCATAACCGTCGTAGCATACACACTTTTTAGAACAGTAATGATGCAAGGTAGCTATGAATAAACCAGAAAGAAAAAAGAAAGAAATAGTTGATGAGAATTCTTTGAGAAATTGAGGAGAACTGTCAAGAACCGCTTTACCACTCAGCTACTAGCACAATATTATGGAATATTAGCAGTTGGTTTGTAGTTAAAATATGGATTCACAAGATTGCCCCGTCGGATATTACCCTAGACAAGTAAATAGATATTAGAGGTGTATAACTACACTTTGGAAACAGCTATGTCTGATGTTATGCCACAGCTAGTCCTTAGAAGTACAGAGAGTGTGTGAGAGGTGCCTTGATACTGGATACTTTGAAAGCAGCCATTGCCTGGGTACAGTTTCCAAAGTGACTAGAGGGAAGAGGTGTGTGGGTACGTTGGTCAACTCCATACGTGATGTTCTACAGGAAAATGAGTTGAAAACATTGGATTTTGAGATACCATCATATTTGAAAAAATGAAATCAAGCCGATTCTTATGATGGTAAACATTATGACATCTTATAAATATTTTAATATTTTTAAGTGTTTTATTTTTTAATAAAATGTTGGCAATATTAGTGGTCGGACCATAACTAGTGAAGTATAGCAAAGTATACTCTATGGCACGATATTAGAAATGTAAGGATTTGTTAAATACACTGTCTTGAAATGTTGTAAATATATTCATACGACTTGAAGCGCTTAAACCCTAAGATTATAAGATTCAAACAAAGATATCTAGTGAATCAAGCACTTTGAAATATATCTATTTTGCTACCTTTGACTCATTTTCCAGGGACACATCACATTTGAACGGGTGACAGTTGAGAATGAACCCACCAAAGTGAAATAAAATAAAATGTAATAAAACACACTATGAGGCACCAGCATGGCAAACCTTTCTCTCTATATATATTGGATATAATTATATGTAAGAACAAATATCCTAATTTTCAACTAGATATATTTGGTATTAGAACATGGGCTTTCTATTACTACCCTCTCCCATATATTACGTTTCACGCTGGAGGAAGAGGGGTCTCTTGACCACTTTACACCATCTGTCTTATTCTCGTGGTCCTTAACACCAGCTTCATTCCCTATTTCTACTTTAGAGTTTCAAAGAGAGAGAGCGAGAGAGAGAGGAGGCAGAAGAGGGATCTTTACAAATGAGACTACTTTGATCACACGAGTACAACTGGGAATAGTAAATACAAACAGGGTTTCCTAAAATAGACGGAGGCACTCGAATCAGGCACGTGAGCCTCTCCGTCTCTGTCTCCACTCTATTAAACTCTGGGACTACTACCTACGGCAGGCCGTCTCCTTCCTTTCACACTCACTCACCTCCTTGTAGATCTCTAGCCTTTCTCTCCTTCATCTCTCTACCTCTCTCTCTCCCTAGAGCTCTGTCTTCCTAGCCTCTTTCGCTCTCTCATCCTCGCCTCTGTCTCTCCCTTTCTCGCCTCTTTCTCTCCCTCTTTCTCACCTCTTATTCCCCCTCGTCTCTCTCTTCCTCATCTTCCTCGTCCATTGCCCCTCTCCCTCACGTCTTCTCTCTCGTTCTCTTCGTCGCCTCTCTCTCCATCTCTCTAGCCTCTTTCTCTTTCTCTACCCCGCTCTCTCTCTCTTTCTCCCTTTCTTACCTTCGCCTCTGTCTCCCCCACTTTTCTCTCTCTCTCTTTCTCTCTCTCTCTCTCTCTCTTTATCTTACCGCTCTCTCTCCCCCGCCGACCCCCCTTTGCCTCCTCCTCTGTCTGTCCTCTCCTTTCATTCACATCTTTCTTTTTCTCTCTTTTCTGGATCCGTTTCCCATCTACTCTCTCTCTCCTTGATCCGTTCTCATGCCCTCGCCTGTCCCTCTGACTGATCTTTTCCCTCTCTCTCTCCCACTGTCTCCCCCAGTTATCTCTCCTTTCTGCCCAGGTTTTCACTCTGCCTCTTCCCCTACTCTCTCTCTATTGCCCTTTTTCCTCTCTCTCCCCCCTTTCATTATTCTTGCCTACCTTTCTCCGATCCCTCTCTCCTGAATTTCGCTTTACTCTTTTCCCCACACAACTATCCCTCTTCATTCTTATTGTCTTGATACTTTCGAATTACGTTCCCTCACATTACTATCCTGTCTCAACTTACAAGTACTCGCACATGTTCGTTCACTTCTTCCACCATTTCTGTTAATTGATATCGCTTTTCCTTAACATTCTCGACACTCACCTTTTTCATCTCTCACTCTATCTCCTCTCCTCCCCTTAGGCTAAGTTCCTATCCCTCCCAGCCAATATCAAATACAAACAGCAGATCCGTCTGTTAACAGATCTTCCTAATGCGGGGAATAGAGACCGACCGGAGACGATATAGACAAAGTAACCTGTTGCATAAGATAACGACAGATATTGTTGCTGAAAGTCTTTCCCCTGTGTAGGAAAGAAATACAATCCTTCCTATATATTATGCCATTACCAACTGGTAGTAATAGCCTATACACAGAATAGATTGTTATTCCTACCCACCGAATTAATGGTAAAAATGTGGGAATTCACCCGCACAATTTTCCTTAGCTTATGAAACAGGCCCCAGGCATAAAGGTCATCCACTTACAGGTATCCTTTGCGCCTAAGTGTGACTCTCTTCTAGAAGATATGAAGCATGATATGTTCTATGTAGCTATTTACTTAAAAGGGAATTTCACCGTGAAACGTGTGGCTGTCTGACTTATGTAAAAGGTTTAGACAAAGTACAAAGGACTAGAGAAATCTTTCATACTGAGAAGTATCTTACTTTGGTAATGTAATTTGATATGTGAACTTAGTAATGTAAATTACAACTAAATGGTCTAAACGTCCATTTTGATACTTATATTGACCTTTGATTATATAATAATAAATAATTATGGTGTTGCTCTACCAGTCGGGTTAACCCTTACGTCTTGATTGTTTTTTTCTATATTTCAAAATATAAACCATAAAACGATCAGATGCGATTGAACAATTAAAGCTGCACTCTCAGCTAACGTTGGTAGAAACAAAATAGTTTCTTCATTTTCTTCCATTTTTTTCAAGACATCTAAAAGTCATTCGACAGATCTTTTGGGGGATTTTGGATACAAACAGGAACCTGGGCCAAAACAAAGTACAACTGTCATTTATGAATATGATTTTGTGAATTAAAGGAACCGTTGGGCTCCATTGAATAAGAATAAATTTGATATATTTCAGAGGATTGGTGAAGGTCAATTGTACATTCTCTCACAAATTGAGCCATCATGTGCTAACACCTTCTGTATATTATTTCACTCTGTCGCCAATCCCGCTAAAAGCTTTCACACACTTCTCCTATATACCCCTAGCATAAAAAGTGTCCTTTTGTGTCCACTTTTTGCTGGCCACTTTGGACTAAGTGGTAAAGGCTTAGAGTTGAGTGTTAGCGGGTCAGAGGTTCTACTCCAGATCATCTGTTTTCGGGCGGACTTTAGTAACTGACTGGCGTCTTTCTTGTTGTTTAGATCTGTTTTTTCTTTTCTCGCCTCTCTCTCCCTCAACTGTCTCTTTCTCTCTCTTTCACTCTTTCTCTCTCCCTCACCTGTCTCTATATATAACTCTCTCCTTCTCGCCTCTTTCTCTCTCTCTCCTATCTCTCTCCCTCTTTCTGAGTTTCTCTCTCCCTCTCCCTCTCCCTCTCTCTCCTCCTTCCTCCCTCTCCCTCTCTTTCTTTCTCTCTCCCTCACCTCTCTCCTCCTCCCTCTCTCTATATATCGCTCTCTCCTTCTCGTCTCTTTCTCTCTCTCTCCTGTCTCTTTTCCTCTTTCTGAGTTTCTCTCTCCCTCGCCTCCTCTCTCCATCGCCTCTTTGGCCTCTTTCTCTCTCTCTCTCGCACTCTGCTTCTCGCCTCTTTCTCACTCTTCTATCCTTTTATATTTTCCGTTTGTTGTTGTGCTGGCTCTGTAGGTGCAGAGGGGTGGTCAGGTCCTCCCTACATGCTTCACTGGCCTATTGATTTAGTTAGATTTGATTTAGTTATGTTTGGAAACAAAATAGGTTTTTAATATTTCTTGGTGGAAAATTGCTAGTAAAGTAGGTAAATATTTTCCATATGATGCCTTTAGGAACTCAAAAATATATTTAATATGGTGTCTTAAAACATAATACATGTATTCTTACGACTTAAAGCACTAGATAACCCATACAATGAGAACATTCTTAAAAGGAATCTTGTGAATAAAACAACTTGAAAAATAGCAATTTGGAAGTCATGACTCATTTTGGTATGAGACATCACATTCTGCAGTAAGGCCTGTATAAAAACAATTATAATAACGTATTTTAACCAGAGTTCAGATTATAGAGCAATTAAGATTCAGATTTTATTATCAGCTTCACAAACTTCAATATTTGTGGAAATGATTGGCAACTCCCAACAGATCATTCTAGCCCGAAATCATGCCAAAGCCTTGTTTAGTTGTAATCGCCTTTAAATAAACCCTTCAGCCTTCTACTTATCTATAAAGGCTTGTTCCTCTTACTGACCCCTAGCTCTACGTGACGTCACGAACGCTGGGTGGGGGAGGGGACCAGTTGGAGGGAAAACAAAGGGCCTGGATGATGTTTGTACTACCCAAGTGTCAAAGGGATAGTCTGCAAGCATAACGGTTTAACACTCTATGGACGAAAAGTGTGCTTGGTTTTAGAGATAAGAGAAGGGCCTCCCTCTCCCCCCCCCCCTTACCCCCCCCCCCACACACACATGTATGAGTGCTACTCCCTCAAAGTGCACTAAGTATATATGTGTGTGTGTTGGGGGGGGGGGGAGGTTCTGCAAGCAAACCTATCTCAATTACGTAACCGTATCCCTATCATTTTTGGGAATTATATCGCATTTGTATGTATAGAAAAATAAATTGTTAGATGAAACATGTTGCTTGATGTATGTTACGTTGCGTTTTTTCCGATATATTTGGCTGAACCTCTTTCTTCCCTTTAACATGTTTGTATCATCAGAGATACAGATACGTTTACGTATAGACCTAGGCTAGACTTGCTGAACCTCCGAAGATGAATCGAAGATGGCCGCCATAATATATTAGGGGGTGATTCATTTTCGCATGTGGGGACATTTTGGTGTTTTTATCCAGGACGTCCACATCCACCTCAAATCTGACATTAAGCTGCCCCACTAATATAGAGGTATCCATAGCTTTCTCACTGACACTTTCCTAACGGAACATATAATTATAGCTAAACACGGTTTTAACAACTCAAAATTGAATACTAATATAAACAAATAGGTCTAAAATACGTATGTTATGCGACTTTGACTCATTGTACTGTAACCCACCACACACATAGAATAACTTTGGTAACTTTTAATTTTAATCAGTAAAAAATATTCCTGCCATTTTTAGCCTTTTCCAATATTCCAGAAAAGCTAAAAGAAAAAAATCTTCTGGTGACCTTGAGCCTGTCGCTGTTTTAAGGAGGCTGACAGTTGTCGACTCCATGGCAACAACACAAGCCAGCCTACATGACATTCTATGATTTAGCGGGCAAGGACCGCGCAGTAATCTACCAGTTAATTACTGTCCGCCAAAAAGGAAACCCCTTCGCGACAGAATGTACTAACATTGTCACGAACTGGGACGTGGTTCTGATGTCATGGTTACCAATCAGCAAGCCAATCAGCAAGCCAATCAGCAAGCTTGTTAGAGCCTTAATTAGCATATAGTTAATGTTTTGGGTTTCCATACAGAGCCGCATATATGTATGTATGCAGCTCTGTATATATGTCTATATATACATCATACATAGTGCTGCATAGCTGTAGTTATATATATTACAATTTCGTTATCGCACAACTGTGATAAATATCTTCAAACTTTGGATGTCACGACTACAACGATTTATTTTAATATCTTAGCTCACTGTCCCCTGCTGCTAATTAGAAATGGTTTATTTTTGTAGTTTTCACTAATCTTAATATTTTACAATTTGGAGGTAAACATCAGCAAAATGTATACCGGGTCATGGTAAAATAATTTGGGAACCCATTTGAAGTGACCTTTGCCCATACAACATCACCCAGCTGGCACCCAATCAGAGATTTCGGAATGCTGCAGACCGATCGCTGAACTGATGTGAAATCTTCTAACCAACAAATCATTTTAGCCTAGTTTGATTTAAAAGAGAAAGAATGCTATAACAGCTACTCATAATCTTGTTAAAATTTCAATGTAAAACTCTTACTGTCAGTTAATCTGATACCCCTGGAGAATGAGACCAACCTTCGACCTGCCCATCAGTGAACATACCTGAAAGAGACAAAAGAAGTAACTGTTAGCAAAGAGTATATTGTTACCTTTTGTTATTCCTTTTCCAATATTAATCACATGGAATAAATATTACATCAATATAAATATTTCATTTTTCATTCAGACGGTGGAATTCCACATAATGAAAGCATTTTAAAAGAGAAGAAGTCATTACAGTTCTACCAATAATAATATATATCTGTAGTGAACCCCGAAAAACTGTCTTCCTCAACTGGGAATCAAACCACAGATCCCCGCTATGCGCGTGGCCATGCTACCGTTACACCACTGAGGTTGACTGATTCTCAAAGGCCACCACTGGAACCAGATTCCTCACTCTATGCTACTACATATCCATAACATCTACTACTTATCCAGCTTCAGTCAATGACAAAAAGGTGACATACATGTTTCTGACATAGCGAGTCAGGTTTTCCACCTTGCATCTGGTTGGGGAAAATACCCAAACAATTGGAAAATGTGAATGTATTGATTCTTCCTAAGAAATTAGACAAAACCAGTATAGTGATAATAGTGGGTTACAGCAGGTTAGACACACAAACTATCATTAACAGTAAAACATACTGACTATTGCAAATAAAATATTTAGAAATAAAGTCTCTAGACTTTGCACAACCGACCCGCCCCTTAGAGGGCGGAGTTAGACCACCTCTAAACTTCCTTACGTTGCTCAAATACCCCTGGTCTTTCTCACTTATACAAGACTCCGTATAGTACAGTACAGTACAGTACTCCTGGCCCTGTTTTCTATGTATTCCCATGTAAATGGGCACTCAGGAGTCTGTAAGGCAAGTCATGTTCCTCCTGATGCCTTTTTATGGGACGACTTATGTATAATATGGTACAGGAAAGTTGCAATCTTAAATATAAAAATTTGTTTAGACTCCCACCCCTCTCGGACCTCTCGATCACACACACTGCACCTTCACTCACTCACATAGCTTCACACAACCCAGTACCACACACTGCCCCTCCCGCTGCCTGCCACTGCCTGCCACTAGTGTGTGTGTGGCTTATGGAGGATGGGTTGTGTAGCATAGTCACCACATTGGTGGTGACTAGGCTTTATTAACACTAAATCAAATGGATATTGAAGGTAGGAGGGTAGAGACAGGGTGGGTTGGTGGATGGGTTCTATTTCCGTCGAAATTACAAACCCAAACACCCAAACACCACCCAAAAATACTCGCGGGTAAAATTTCTGGACGAATCATGGCCCTTGCGAAAAGTATTTTCGCCAAAAATAAACACAAGCTTAGCTGCCACCCATACCTCTATAACAGAGAACCTATATCTCCAAACCCTATCCAATGGATTTTTCTCCCTTAATTCGATCTCAGACCCTCTAACTCTTTCACCAATTGAAAGGGAATTGCATCAATAACTATATGTGTGAGTTTAAAAGAATTGCGAGTCCCAGAGGTGAAGATATAAGTGAAATCAAAAAATAAAATGACTCGAAAATGAGACAAATGTAAAATGGCTAGCTGCTCTGGGACTCGACCTCACAATGTCCAGTTTGAAAGTCTTGGCTATAGGGGAATATAGTAGGACACATGCATATAAACACTTATATTGATTCACACAGTTTAGGTTTACTTTAGTCCCCCCCCCCCCCCATTGTCCTCATGAGGATTGAGGACAATGGGGGAAATGAATTATCTTTGAAGGTCCCTGTGTTCACCGCAGGCGATTTAATAACTAATCATAACATATATCTTGCAACTGCATTCTACTTCTATAAGATGCGAATGCAGGACTAGTTCGGCATGCTTCCTGGACTATAAATCAACCAAACTAGATAGATGACCGTGCTCATCCTCAAAAGCCAACCAGCCAAGTCACACAACCGACTGGATATCACAACTATCATCAGTGTAAAAAAAAATACTGCTTACTGCAAACTCAGTAACTGTAAGTGGGTGCTTACGTTAGCGTTAACGCACAGTAACGACCGTTAACGTTCGCCAGGCCACCCGTAGGTTAACCCACAACTAACTAATGGGAGATAAGGTGGCCGTCGGTGCAGTGGCAATGGGGTAATAAAGGATACAGATAGGAGCAGTGCGGAACTGATAGTGTGGGTTAATAACCTCTAACTACTCGCACTCATGAGGTAGTTTTTTATGGTCCTTGCTTTTCTAATTCAATGTTTAGTAGCATGCGAAAGGTTCTATAAGGGAACAAGCTGACTAGGGGGAAAGCGGCAAATTCGATTGAGTCGGTATTTATATGTATCATGCACAATGCATTATTATCTAATAGGTGAATGGCCGAGGGATGGTGTTACATCATATTACGTAATGATTGCGTAACAGTGTGTAACCACTTTATGACCATTAATTAAGATCTAATATTATTGTTAGGATTAATATTCTAAAAGTGGCCTTGCTTTTCTGATTCACTGTTTAGTAGCATGCTAAACGTTGTATGAGGGAACAAGGTGACTATGGGGAAAGGGGCTGTGCCAAATCTGATTGGGCTTTCGAGTCATAGTATCTATATATAAATTAATATATCATGTACAATGCATGGTGAATGGCCAAGGGCTATAACAACCTTAGGCAGAGACTAAAAGGATTTATAAACTCAATGTCGGGCCTGGTGGTGCACTGTTTGTGCATAATCATAAAAAATGCCCGAGGCAAAGGCAAGGGTACTGACAACAACAGGGCTTGAGTCCTGCCCAAATGACATTATTCTGTTTAGTCGTTTTGGGAGGATTTTTAAAACCACCTTTACCTGTACACAACAAGTATTGATGAAGAAAATATCATAGCTATTTACTATATATGCGCATTCCATATGTAGGAGTTCTATATCTGTGATGTGATGTAGAACTAGTTCTACATGTACAGGGCATTTTTTATGACTTCATGCCGCTTTTCTCTTGATTCCTATGCCTTTGTTCATTATTCTCATATGGAACACTCAGCTTGAAAGCGACGCATTTAAAACGTCGTAAAGAAGGGAAATACTTACTTCTTACAAGATATTAGGCATATATACTAATAAACTATTGGTACTTGTCCTATATATGTGTACGGAATGAAAACCTCGCTTTCCAGCGGTGATACACTCACTCTTTGGTTTTGTGTTGAATCTCTTTTATTGTAATTTCTCCCTATACAATTAATAAATAAAATGGTATTTAGCCCAATTAAACCTTCTTCACTGAGAGATAGCTCCACAGGGAAAATCACAACTGAGGCTGTTGCACTAAGAAGTGACATTAATGAGTAAAGCATCCTTAAGGGGGTTGTTTCATTGTGTGACAAACGTCCTTGTAGAATTGGATATGCAATAATGAGAGTGAGCATTGCGATAGACCAGGGATGATCTCTCAACTATGACATGGCAAGAACTATCTCAGCCATTATCGCTGTCATGCTCGTTTAAGCGAGAACATCCCCAGGGAAATCAGTTGACAGTTGTGATGTGTTACAGGAAAATGGTTCACAAGTCATAAGAACGATATTTTTCTTAATGTCTTTCCACAATAATCCTTGGTTACATTGTTTTCATGTCTGGGATGTTTAGTCATATGTGTAGCATGAACCCATGTACCACATTTCAAGACTATGTATTAAATGCATCTATGCATATGCGAGTGTGAGGCGAGAGGCTTTCCCTCCATTTCAAGGGACTCTGTCATCTTTGGGCCTAGACTGTATGGTGTAGGCCTATGCCTTCAAAAATCTAGAAAGTCACATTTTAGAGTATCTAGTGCATTAAGTCATATGAATTGATATGCATAATATTCCACCCAGAAATATTGCAAACCTTTCTTTCAAACATAGAAAAAAGAAAACCTACAATATAGAAATACTTTTTACATTTCCTAAATCTTAACATCGTTAAAATCCACTTAATCTCTTTATTCCAATGGGAAGATATATTTAAATCCATTTCTTCAGCGTATGACTAATTATGTGAAACATCACTGTTATTCTGCATTGCACATTGACAGTGGTATGTCCAAGTCCCCTATTCTTTCAATAATGGAGATCATGAAGTTTGTATATATGCAGACATGACTGTCTTTAATTCTTGAATAACATACTGAAAACGTTCTTATGGCACTATATTGAAAGATGCCATTTGGAGGAAAGTATTTCTTATAGACCTTTCTGAATTTTAATTCAATGACATACAAATCATAATCACTTGAAACTTAGACAAAATTCTTGCTCCTAGAATCTGTCATTAAGTCTTATTAACTAAGAAAATCTGCTAATTCTCAAGGACTTAAAAAATAAAAGGGTATTAAAGTCTCTAACTTAGGGGACAGCACTATAGTGGATCCACTGTTACCATGTTGCTTCCATGCCTATTCCATTGATTGCGTCATTAGGTTTTTACCAACGTCTAAAGGGAGGCAAAGCGTCTTACGAGAGACTTCAGGCGGGCAGGATTAATTCAAAGATGGCTTTAAAATAGAGCTTTGTGATCTCGTAAAACTATGCTAGTGTTTTCCATTAAGGGAGTGTGAAAGGGTGAATGGTATGAAAACGGTTGTAGAATTGAGTGGGCTGTTAGTCAATTTGTCAATTTCTGAGAATCAACTGTCATTTTAACATGTTCTTATGACAGGATATGTACTGTTCTTGATATTTCCTTATTTTATAATTGGTGGCAGATTAACTATGGGACTTTTTTTTAAAGAACATGATCCTCATTGAATTTCAAAACACACTTTAATGGCCATTGACCGTTAATGTAAGCCTGAAGTTGTCACTTACTTTTCATACAGACGGATTTTAATGTTTTGATTGCTTACTTGAGTAATTGAATCGAATTGAATGTAATATCTTATCTATCCTAGGAAGAGAAGGAGGGGTGGCGGTCGTGCAGCAGGAGGAGGTAGAGAACGAGGAAGAGCAGGAACAGATGGAAGAGGGAGACGGAGAGGAAGAGCAGTATTAGGAGGAGGACAAAGAGCAGGAGGAGGAGGAAGAGGGGGAGGAAGAGGAGTGATGGGTAGATCAGGAGGAAGAGGGGAAGAAAAAGGAGGAGAAGGGGAAAGAGGAGAAGTGAGAGGAAGATCAGGAGGAAGAGGGGGAGGAGAGGGGAGGGAGAGCGGGAGGGGGAGGAGAATCAGGAGGAAGAAATAGGAGGAGAAGGGGGAAGAGCTGAAGGAGAAGGGGAGAAAGAGGGGGAGAAATAGGAGGAGAAGGGGGAAGAAGGGGAAGAAGTGAGAGGAAGAGGGGGTAAAGAGGAGGAGAAGGGGGAAGAGGGGGAAGAAGGGGGAGGAAGGGCAAGAGAAGGAAGAGGAGGAAGAGGAGGAAGAGGAGGAAGAGGAGGAAGAGGAGGAAGAGGAGGAAGAGGAGGAAGTAGAGATGAAGGGGAACAGGCCGGGGAACCGAAAGAAGGGGCAGATAGGGGGAGCATGGAGAGCAGGAATAATACAATAGGTGTGGAAGACAAGGGGAGGAAAACGAGGAGGAGCGGGCGCAGCGGCAGGAGTAAAACCTACTAAATACTGATACCGTATATATCTGAATAAAAAAACATTGGTAAACATTATAATATACTCATGACTTCATAAATGGCATCCTGCATATTAACCTCTCATCAGCTGATGTAGTATTGTTATAATCAAATGAATCTTAATGGGTTACTGTTCAGCTTTTATAGACATCATGCATCCCATCGTCTGTTACTAATGGTAGTATACTGCCTCAAGTTGGAAATTAACTGCAAGAGCTGAGTCATAAACAACCTCGCAGATCAAAAACAGCATCTACAAAAGTCACACGTCTGCCCAAGGAACTAGAGAAAACATAAACTAGAAATCAATTTGACCAATTTGAAATTTTAACTTTTACATTATTTTGTGGTTTTCCGCTACAAAATGAATAGAGAATGTAACACGCATAATTAGATCTACTAAGGGTATGCATCTTATAGTCGCACGTTTCTACTGACCTTAGGATTCACAATAAGTGCAGCTTCTAGTGGATCTCCGACTCAGTAAAACATTATTTACCTAAAGTGAGTCACACGCCGCTAAAAATGAGTCACACGCCGCTAACAAATTAAGTCACACGCCGCTAACAAATTAAGTCACACGCCGCTAAAAATGAGTCACACGCCACTAAAAATGAATTTCGAGATCTCATCATATTTGAAAAGATGAGATCAAGCCGATTCCAATTTTGGGTAACACTAGGACATCTAATAAGATTTCTATATTTCTGTATGCATGCATGAACACATATTTAATAGTATTTCACTCACTATAGTAACGTAGGTAAATATCTTTAAAATATACTCCTCAGGGTAAGCTCTGATATGCATAAATCTATTCAATACACAGTCTTCAAATTTGGTAGGCCCTAAAATATGCTCCTAGAGGCGCTAAGCACACCAAGAATGAACAGTTCTGAGCAAGGGTCCATGTTAAGAAGTATGAGTTTTGCGTCTCATCACAAATAGTAGAACATCAAACTTTACGAATGATTTCCTGCTTGTGAGTCATTCACCAAGAAGCATCAATTGTAGCCTGCGGCTATCCACATCAGTGTTTTTTTACCATTTTACCAGCAGCACATCATCAAATGCATATTAATGGGTTAATGTACAGATTTTACAGACAGCCATGCATCTCTCCAGCTTTTGTTCCAACCGCAATGCATGCGCACACGAACACTTTCATTACTTGGCTTCCTTGGTGCAAAAAATCAATACACAGAGCAAATAGCAGTGGAATTCATCAGAGGAATTGATATAATGCATCGCTGAATGCATAGCGGGTGGGTGAAATGGTGGGTGTATTCTAGGGCAATGGCCCTTCTCCGCTGTGGCTCTGTTTCAAGAAATAACCATGACTGATCAAGACGTAAGAGAAGTACCATTCGTCCCAAAGCTACACTCTCAGCTAAAGAATACTATGACAAAAATGTCTTAATACATTTACTTATCGTATGACTTATAGGGCTGATTTTATCAATATTATGCTGTTTATGTCATGTTTATTATTCTATTGTATGTTTACATTATATGTTTATACAATAATTTGAAGTTGAATCGGCTGAGACAAAATGCCCGCCAGTGAGCGATTATACGTGAAGCCACAGTACAAAAGAACTTCGTCTGAACTGCCAAACACAATCAACTCAAGAGAAAAAATCCTCCAAAATGTTGGCCAAATCTATTTTAGATCGATTGGAAAAGAACAGAATAATAATTAGAAAATTTTCAATTTTTGACCGACGTTAAGTGGATTCTGACAACAGAAATAGTTCATGCCTTAACTCTTGAAACACAGTGAAGTTTGTGTATAGTAGGGTCAGGTCGCCTAGACATGTTCAATTGGCTGTACTAGACATTAGAAAATGCGGCTAAATGCTGCTAACAAATGATAAATATTACGCATATCTAATTGAATTTGGCTTGCCTTGCTTATAGAATCTGCTCGGTTATGTTAAACTTTATTTTGGAACTAAATCATGTCTCAAGTTTGGGTCTTCTGATGGGAGTGGTGAAGGTGAACTGTACATTGTGTGGCAGGTTGACCCATTATTATTTGTATACCTTGCATATATCATCTCAGCCGCATACAGCTGCTGATTGTACATTTTCTCGACCCGCACAGTACAACTCTTCTATGTACCCTGATATAGATGTCCTCATAAGTTCCGCCGCATCCATAAGAGTGTGGTTCAGCATGTCTTTAAGAAACAGTTTTACTGTACCTCCACTTTATGAAATATTACCAATATCTATTCCCCCTTATCCTCCTCCTTCCCCATCCTCCCTTTTACTTCCCTTCTCTCTCCTCCCACTTTTACCTTCTCCCTCCTTCTCCTTTCTCCCTTTCTCTTCAACTATTTATCTCGCTTTTCCTCCCCTTTTCATTTACTCCCTAATTCCCACCCTACTCCTCCTCCCCACTTTTACCATTCTTACTTCTTCTTACCCCCAACCCCTTTCTTTTCCCTCACCTCCTACCCACGATCTCCCACCCCCTTCTTCTTCACCTCCTCCCATGTTTCCTCTCATCGATCGATTGCCAGCCTTTAAAGTCTCCCAGTCTGGGTTTGTGCTCTATAGTGAATGAGGGTCAGATCATCAGAAAATGTACAATCGGTAGCTCTGCAGATCTAGTAAATTGTGTTAAATTAGGCTGAAATATGATAGATACTAGGTTTATCTGACTATATTTGGTATTGTGTTGACACTACAAAAATGTGTGGTTATGTTGAACTGTATTTAGAACCTCATTTTTGTCTTAAATTAGGGATACTTAAGACAATTGGTAAAGGCGAATTATACATTTTCCGAAGATCTGACCCATGAGTGTAAGTCCTGCTCGAGGTATTGCTCGGTATTGCTCGCTCCTGCTCAAAGCCCAATGCACTAACTCTGTTATCCAGGCGAGTGACTCTATGTTGTAGAGTCTGTATGACAAACTCTGTGAAGCATGCCACAGAGGACATGACTGGTGGAGCCGGTCTTCTTTCACATTCTATACCAGCTCAGATATGTCTTTGGCTCCTCATATTACCCTCTAAATGGTGCTTTTAGTTTTGAGCTATTTTATCATACAGTCGTGACAGATGGTTCCCAGAATTGTCTGTATTTCGGTTAGCATTTCCTATGTTCTGATAGATCAAGGACTATTGTGAGGCAATCTATTTTGGTGCTGTAGAACTATATTATCACCTCTGGAGGTGAGGCTACTTTACTATATCTATTAAAGTTGCATTCTCAGCCATTATGAGAAACAGAATCTTACCAAATTTAGTCATATGATTTATAGGACTGAATTGATCAATAAGTTCAATCTGCCAAGCAAAACCGGCTGTTGTTGAGTGATAATAAGTGAAGTCCTCGCAGGAAGCAGCTTGGCAGGTCTCCAAATTATAAATGTGGATTTTTATGAGGCCCTGTAGCAAAAACAATCAGATAAAGTCCTCCAAAACTTTGGTCAACTAACTTTCATATGGGAAAGGAGTGGAACAAAAAGTGGAAAGTCTTTAGTTTTCACCTGAAGTTAAGTGAGAGTGCAGCTTTAACCAATTGAACAAACAGTATATATGTCATAGAAAACACTTCTTGTGGTTATCCCTGGCACAGGTCATCCATAAATGGATTAATGACCAACATTGAGAAGCTGCTGGTGCACTGTTTGGTGCATAATCCCGAGGCGAAGCACAACACCAGGACAAATATTGAATTTTGACATATTGCTATACCATATACCTCATGATCAACTTGTGACTCATTTTGCTGTGACACATCACATACATAGAGAATCGTGTGACTAGATATAGAGTTAGACTAGAGCTGCCTTTACTAACAGGTGTGGTGCAGGGCCTGCGAACACACCCTGGAGCAACTCATAATAATGTCTACCATTGGGTCTGCGTGTTTAGAATAGGACGCATGCACTGCACTGAGGTGTGCTTAATGAGGGGATATTAAGATAGAACTAAACGAGAGCTGCATATGCAACGATGTATTCACAAAACGCAAGTGGCAATTGTCTATGGCATATGCCATTTACACCTTAATAAAATAATAGGCAGGTAACAAACAGGGTGAAGAACGTGTATATTCATACATGAATTTTACCCCTATCATTAACCCACAACAGAGAGACATGTTTATAGATGACAGTTATATTTTTATACCATGCTCTTTTTGTTGTTGTTTTAAAGAGGATAATAGCATGACACACAAATATATGAATATCTAACATGTTGTATAAGAACTAACAAAGAAATCTTATGACTTTATCTGTATACATCGACGTGTATGAGTGGTAAGCTGCATATCATGACCGAGTACATGAAGGTAAAGTCAAGTCATATTTCACATCATTGTTTAACTGATCTCTTATCTATATGCTATACTAAA
This sequence comes from Sthenelais limicola, assembly GCA_942159475.1. Taxonomy (NCBI): domain Eukaryota; kingdom Metazoa; phylum Annelida; class Polychaeta; order Phyllodocida; family Sigalionidae; genus Sthenelais; species Sthenelais limicola. The sequence goes on from OW804096.1 coordinate 56,875,035, forward strand.
TGTGATGTGTTCCGTGGAAATGAGTCACAAGTCGCATGATTGCTATTTTTCAAAGTGATTTATCTACAAGATGTATCAGTAGAGGGCTCTTATGAGTCTTTAAGGGCCTAGTTCACTAAGCTGATTCTCATGCGATTATCACAGAATTTAATGCAAAAGGGTCCTCTGCTGCGCAAAACCGCATGAGAACCGGCTTGGTCGACTAAGCCCTTTATTCAGACATGTCGTGCTAGAGAAGTTTATTCCCCTCTTCCCCCATCCTCCTCCACCGACTCCCACTAATAGCTCTATTCCATCCCATTTGTCCATTCCCCATCAATGTTTTTTATACGACCAGATGCTATCAGGAAACCATTATACTCCCAAACTAATATAAACTCTTTTCATCAATGCAACCTAAAAGCAATAAACCAAACGACATCCTCCTCCCTCCCTCTTCCCTGCCTTAGCACGCTCCATTGGTCCTCTAGCATGTGTATAGATCATGCATTTGAAATAAGGCCACATTCGGATCTTTCCCCAAATTATTTTAACAGATTTGGAAGACTTTTGGGGTGTTTCTCTTACTTTTATAACCTTCTAGGCTCCGACTGGTCACTTTACATAATTCGATTATTTATTTATTTTCAGTTTCAGTGGAGCAGGTTTAAAAGTAATATATTTTCATATAGCTAGCCTTTCTGGAAGGCTACATCTAAAAGACTTAGGAATCACAGATTATAACTGCTAATTACTCCCCCATTTTTCATCATGAAAAGAATAAACGGTAAACTAAACAGGAACTAAAAGAACAGAAGGAAGTTAAATAACAAAATATAGGACCTCGATGTAAGGAAGAGAGCTATAGCAGAAGTGAGATAAGATCAGTGTCTGCATCTTTTCACGGACTGTGTGGAAGGAAGCCAAGATTTTTTACTTTCATCATTTTCTCCTTCCTTCTTTAGGCACTGTGTTCCAGTGCACATGATTCAGGTCATAAATAAAAGTGGGTCAGAGCACTCACATAGTAGACCATATGGGATGTGTCATCAGAACATGTGCAATTGGCCTTCGCCAATCTTCTCAAATAGTCCAAATTTGAGACGGAAATGAGGTTCAAAGTACGATTCAACATGAATGAACTCTTTTTCTGAATCTATATCTATTATTTATCGTCTTTTATCCTAATGTGCTACCGTAAAATGAGTCACAAGTCGCAGAAAATGGTATCATCATATTTGAAAAGATGAGATCAGGCAGATTCCGATGATGGTAACCATAATCCTGTAAAGTAGGTATGTACTCTATAGGATGACCTTCAAAATGCATAGATACATTTGATGAATTGTCTTGACATTTAGTACATGTATTTATGCGACCTCAAGGACTAGATAACCCAAAGTTGAAAACATTCCAACAAAGAAATCTTGTGAATAAAACACTTTGAAAAGTATCAATTTTGCTTTAATTTTACAATTTTGACTTGTGACTCATTTTCTTGAAACTGCCGATTGTACATTTTCTGGCAACTTGACCATTATAGTATATCAAATCGAGTTTCTTATTCGTCCGTCCTCCTGAATCAATATGTTGAATTGAGTTTTCAAAACCGACCTAGTATACCATTTACAGCAATAAGAAATGGGTCAGATTTTCAGAAATGTACAATTGGCAGATCAACATATTTTGTAAATTCTGCAAAATTGGACTGAGAACATTAGGTATATAGGGATATATTTGGTATTGCCTTGATTTAAACAGTCTAATTGGTTAAGTTAAACAGTATTTTGAATTTGATTTTTGTCTTAAATTTGGATTATTTGAGAGAATTGGTGAAGGTGAATTGTACATTTTCTGAAGATCTGACCCAAATATGGTATTAATTCCTGCAAGTGTACCATATGTGTCAGTATACGTAAACAACCTTTGTCTTCGAAATCTACGTTGACTCTGCCTTTGTTATTCTAAAGTAATTGTAATTATTCTTTCAATACTTGGTTGAAGGTCGAGCTGGAAGAACTGCACTGCACTGCACTGCATAAGCTTTTGACCATTTCCTGTACTTTTTACATGAATAAGGATACTTAAATATATAAAGTAACACAATGTTTATTCTTTGCATTCAATTCAATTAAGGCCTCAGGAACACAATAAGAGAACCAGCGGTTGTATAAGATATCCCATATTTTATCCTCAGAGGCCTCAAACGCCTTGTGACTGTGAGGGTAGTACGAGAGTCCAAACGATTTCTGAACAAGCAATTGCAAACCGTCCACACATCACAGGCTGTTGTTCATCGATTGCAGGCTTGTGGTGATCATTTAACAGGTCAAACCTATATTGGGAAGCTATTTTTAGCAATGGCAAGCTCTCACTAGTGGGTACTACGCTGTAGTGAGAGAACACCTGAAATTGCCTTATGTTAAGCAACTTGAGGAAAAGACAAAATCAATAGGGGATTTGCAAAGCCGCCATTTTGAATCTTGATTCACATGGAATTATAGGACTAATGATACAATGTAAAAGTTATAGAAAACATGTTATATTCTGCATGGACTATTTATTGGGACTTTAATGTCAATATCCATACGTGCTACATGTTTTCATAATACAAGACTTCGTCATTCCCATCATGCATTTGTTCTTTATAGATCACTTATACAAGTTGTGATATTGGTGAAAGGACCCTTTCATTTTTCGATAATCAGTTTGCTAAATATTTGTATGTTAGATTTAAACTGAATCTATCCCAGGATGCACTGTAATTGACATACATGTGCAGTGAGACATGCAAATCCCTTATTCTTTACGAAATGGACCTATTGCCGTGCCAACTCTCAAACAAGTGTAATTTCATCCGAGGCCACACTATTTAGAAATAACATTTCAAATCAATTTTTCCTGACAGCAGTTCCGTAAAGTGACTCAACAACCCATTTTTCGATCACGGTGGACGTTGGGGGATCTGATGCATTTACACTGAATGAATTTTTCAATCAGGGTCCGAATGTAATTGCCTCTTTTAGATTTTTAAGTAAAATTGGAATCAGATGAGGCATAGAAACATCCGTTCGTTTAAATAAAAAGCTATTTAAATAAAGACGTTCAGGGCGTTGGGTTGCCATAGTGAGAGAAGAGGTATGGTAAGTTATATGTATCTGTAGAGTTGTTCTAAAGAGAAGGCAGTAGTTGGGCCAATCTCAGTTAAGTCTTGCATTTCATGTCCCCGCCATTTCTGATGCTGTAGCCAAAATTCATAAGTTTGTTGTGTGACCTTCTCTTCATTATCAGATTGTGCTCATCAAGACTTCTTTTTATCATATGGTTTTTGACTGACTACTTCAGATCAATATTTCGTATTTAGCAAGGGGAAACATGAGAAACACCCTGAAAAGTGGCTGTCCTACCGACAATTTTGTATTTTTGACACTATAAAATGTTTAAAAGACTTATTGAAAATGATATTTTTATATTCTCATCGGATTCTTGCTAAGGATAACTGACGAAATATTTATTTTGTATTGTCTTTGTTATTTCAGTAAATATTTGTCCCCGAGTGCCAAGTTGTTAGGATATTGTAGAGAAAAAGATGTATTTTCAGGAAATGTAATCACTGAATGCCTACATTTAATTTCATTTTTTCGAATTTTTCATCTTCAAATGCAAGACTTAACCGAGACTGACCCAGTTATGCCCTCAGTCTGTTCAACCCACAGCCTCCGAAAATACTAGAAAAGCCCATAGAGATAACATAGGCTCTATATATTGTTTAGCTGGTCAGTAACTGAAGCGATATTGCTTGCGAGCAATACACGGCCGACCTAGTTTCTTTGCTATATATGTTTTCGGAGCGAATCAAGCTAAAGAAATGATTACTTAACTATTTATTCCTAAGAAAAATCTAACATAAGTTATGTGGGAGGGGTGAAATGAACACAGAAGAACTCTTGGATTCTCGGCGTCGTGTATATTCACCGATATCAGTTCCGGGTAGTTCCGTGTATAAGTCGAACCCATGGTCTCTGAAAAGGGTGGTATTGCCTTGCATTAATATCTCCCGTGGTCACTTTTAGGTCTACTGCTGCCTTGTCTCACTATGATGTGATTGGGCATCTAGCGCTCTGAGTAGTATGAATACACGTTGTTACATCATATTACGCGATCATGACATAACAATGATTAGTCAGATTATTATTAATATTCTAATTTAATCATGGACTCTAATGACTATGACTAAATTTCAAGTCAGATTCCCAAAATGTTCACATCATTGGAATCCACTTATCTCATCTTTTCAAATATGATGGAATCTCAAAATCCATTTTTTCGACTCTTGACTCATTTTTCTGAGACACATCACATATTTGTCCCGGAGGAAATGTCTCGGAGAGGTCTCCAGAAGAAGCAACGATTTTGTGCAGATCCTTTCAGGGTAATTAAATGGGATATTTCTGGAAGTAATCATGGTGGAAGGAAATTAGATTTTGCCAGGTGCAGGGGAGTGAGTACGACTGCATCTAAGTGATGAGTGCTGCGGGGTATTTCTCTATGCTCTAAAAGCGGCAACCATTAGGACATGCAGTAACGTTGAGTGAGTCCCCTTCAGGTTGCTGTACCTGCTTCCCCAATTTGTTCGAGTTATAAATAGTTGTCTTTTGTGAGTACTTTCACCATTGAACGCAGGGAAGATGTAGAATAAACATAACGTCGTTTTCTAATCAATAGTTGTGCATAAAGAAGTAAGGGGGGAAATTACGACATGGACAATATAGGCCTACTATATGGAATATATATATTGCCTTTCAAAAGAATCTGACATAAATATTCAACCACTGGTACCAAGTTCCTTTCATTATTTAGTATATATGCCATTAGCAGGGAGCAATATTGAGATTTAGAATCGATCTGATGAGATTCTGGGAGGTTTTTTTTCTTTATAGATTCCCTCTAAACCACTTCCGTCCCCATAAAACCGTCCCTATAGATCAGTATCAAGCCTATAGTTCAGTCTCAAGACTCCCTATAGAGCAGTAACAGTCCCTATAGATCAGTATCAAGACTTCCGTCTCCATAGATCAAGACTTCCGTCTCCATAGATCAAGACTTCCGTCTCCATAGATCAAGACTTCCCCATAGATCAATACTTCCGTCTCCATAGATCAATACTTCCGTCTCCATAGATCAATTCTTTCGTCTCCATAGATCAACTCCATAGATCAACTTCTCCCTAAGTTTGTGCTGACATCTAGCGTATGTGTTTGAAACTAATTTAGAAGCCTAGTTGCTAGTTGCGGGTCACTTTCGAATGAAATCCTCCGTGCGCTATATAGACTACCGTACACAATGCAACGCCAAGTGAACGTGCACATGAGTGGGTATGCCGAAGGATCTCCACATCTCTTCCGGTCTACGAAACGTAAGCACGTATAGCTTCTGAACTGGCCATTCATTTATTACTCGATTCCCGTCGACTAAATCTTCGCTATCGGGCTCAAACACTATTTAAATCATTTCTACCGATTCAAATCTTTTATTTATTTCTTTTTTAAGTCCCTAGAGACACGCAACACGGCATTCGAGAACCGGAAGTGTCCGATGCTTTGGATAGCAAGCAGCGGAACCTTTCGAAAACAGGCCGGATGGCTGAACATAAACATTAGCGAATACGCACCTCTGATTGGCTGTTTCTCCGCTAAGCCCCGCCCACTTCACTTGGCCAGCCGTCGCGGTATCATTTAGATTTCGACTAACGCGGTGTCCGATGCTTTGGATAGCAAGCAGCGGAACCTTGCAAAAACAGGCCGGCTGGCTGTACATAAACATCAGCAAATACGCTCCTCTGATTGGCTGTTGTGGCTGAAGCTTCATTCGGTCAGCCGTCGCGGTATTATATAGGTTCCGATTAAAGCAGTGCAATCACTTCCGGTCTCATAGAAAGGCTGATGACTCGCATGTCTTTGCCTGTTATTTTGGATGTTTTTGGATGTTTTTGGACGGAATAAAGCAGGTTTGTCTATCTTTTTTGCTCTAACATTAAGGGAATATCATCAAATCAAGGGAATCTCATCAATTCTCTTCTAAAAGCAATAATTTCCTCGGATTTTTCTGCTCGCGGTGTCTATAGCGTCAGTGAAGTTCTCGGGCTTCGCCCTCGAACTTCCCTGACGCTATAGACACCGCGAGCAGAAAAAACCTCGGAAATTATTCCTTAAATAAAGTTAGAACTCTTTTACTTAGTATTAGGAATATGTTCATTTTAGGGGCGTTTAGAGCTCTTTGTATTGTAGACCAAATTTACGATTTTAGTCTTTCTTATATTAAGAACATTTTGCGTGCAGCCAAATATTCCCAGTCGTGCGGTTGACTGATGCTACCCAAATGCATGTTTGTAAAGATAAAGACTATCGTGAAGTGTTATTACGCCGTCTATATGTGATGTGTTAGAGGAAAATGAGTCACAAAAGATACAAGCGATCAAGTGAAATCAAGCTTTAGGCGTACTTGCAAGCCCCTTATAGGGGATTTGTATAGCTGTCATTTTGAATCTTAATTCACATGGAATTATGGGACTGATGGTACAGTATAAAATCTATAAAAAAAACCTGGCATGTTCAGCATCTAATATTTATCAATGGTCTTGTGTTGATATACTTGTGTTATACATGTTTCCATATACAAGCCTCCATCTTTTGGTTTTCATAGCTCATTTATAGAAGCTAAGATATTGTGGAAAACGTTATTGCGATTTCCGATAAAAATGTTGCCAATTAAACACTTGGCAGATTTCATCAGAATCCATCCCAGGGGCCAGTGTCGTATACATGCACAGTGGCACATGCAAGCCCCTTATTGTTCACCTCATGATCCATTATACAGATTAAACAGATTAAGGATCAGTAGTTTCATTAGAATAGTAAAAGCAATCAAATGGTATTTAGCCATCTATAACTATGGTTATCAATCTATAACCATGAGATGACACCATTATAATTCCATTGAGCCCGGTGGTTAGTGGCTGGGGTAAGCCCCTTACATCAATAAAGTCTTTAGGTCTATGTTGCCTAGGGGTCCAGTGATCCATCAATGTATGTGTACATTTTAAAACTACTGTTCAGAAATCATGATTGTGGAAATGTTTTTGTGTATCAGCTTATTCAGGAAAGTATCGATAGTGTGTTTTCAGTGGGATTTAATAAATGTTGTGTTTTATTTCAAACTTCAAAAGTAGTATCGACTTCATATACATGGGTCAGTTATTTCAAGTGTGCTGTTTTTGCCAAAATATTGCATTGTAGTCGATATCTTCTTTTATAATTCATGAGAACTCATGATCTAAGTCCCATTTGATTCCTCTCAGCCCTCATACACCTTGACAATGTCAGAAATCTACGTTTTTTTCCCAATTTTATCAATGATAAAATTATCAACCATGAAACCAAACATGTAGAATATATGTTCAGACTTGGAAGTAGAAGTAACATTTTAACACCATTGCCTGGGGTTCATTATCAAGAAATGTTTACGTTCAGGTTGACTGGTGCATATAGTAAGGCATCAATAGTACAATAGGGGATTTGCATAGCCACCATTTTGAATCTAGATTCGCATGGGACTATTGATCCCATCATGCATTCGGTTTGCATATATCATTTTATACAAGCTGTGATATTGGTGAAAACATTTGATAAAGAAATTTCGATAAAAACCCTTGCCTATATTTGTATGTCAGATTTCAACAGAATCCATCCCAGCATGCACTTTACATGCACAGTGAGACATACAAATCCCCTATTAAAAGCTTAATCATTTTGTTATTGTATCCATCTCTGGACATAGAAAGCCAATTATATTCCATTGTTACTATTTATATCATCAGGATCAACTCATAACTCAAATCTGGAAATAATGGGGGATTGGGAAGTATCAGTGTATGCGGACAATGTACGAAATCAAAGGATTTATTTGCAGTTGGTTGGGTATTTAGAAACCAAGGAACCTTTACGGAAGGCATTTCCTATACAGACAATACTCATTTTTATTCTTACAGTCCGTTGCAATTCAATTCAAAAGATTTTTTATTTTATCTAGGGGTGGTATACAGATAAGCCATACATCTGAATATTAAACCAGGTCTTCCAGTATGTTCCTTAACTACAGGGAGTGGGTCGGAATCGGTTTGTAGAACGTTCCAATGTTTTGCTGGTTTACAAGTGAAAGGACTTTGATTGGAGTATCTTTAAGTTTCTACTACCTCTTACATGGCTTCTTATGGACAGGATTTTTTTGTCTAAAAGGTTTCATTTGTGGCCATGAAGTGACTGAGATATATATACTTTTGTCATCGTTTATCCAGATCTATGTAGTATTTCCAGATCTGAGTGTTCTTGGTGAACATGTCCTATTTTCTCCATATGCAAGGACAAATAGCTTAGCAAGGAACTTCTTAAGTGAGGATTTTTATGCAACAGGTCCCTAAAATATGAGACGAAGCCTGAAAGTGGAGGAGATTGAGAGACATAACGATGACGACATGAAGAAGGCGCAATAACGAAGCCAACATAACGATGGCGACATGAAGAAGGTGAAATCCATTAGTCAGCCATCAGACAAACATCATCCTGCCTTTAATCAGCGTCTGACATGCGCATTGCGGTATGCGCATGCGTGAGTGACCATCTCCATTAAGAGTTTAAACTGGTAAACTTTCAATCATGCAAGAGCAACTTGTGTTTTAAGATAGCTCTTCTTCATATTGATTGACTTGGGCGCAAATGCATTGCTTTTATGGTAGGGCTACTACCCAAACGCCTGAAGCTGCGAATAATGATTTGGTGAGCATTGATGGCTGTAAATCGGTCCTTTTTCTTTGTCTGTGTCCTATTACAGATTAGTTGTTATTCGTGTGTAGTCTCTGGATGTGGTTTCCATGATGACATGGGTATTATGTGGTCGGTAACATTTATTTTCACTGTAAATTGTGTGGTCCCAGCCTGATATCTTTCAAGACTACCATGTTTGTTTGATTTCTGGAGAAAAAAGATTGGGAAAAACGATATGAAGAGACTGATGAACTCATTGTAACGTTATACCTGACATTAAGATTATGTATGTGAAAATGCCTTTTGTAGAAGAGAAATAATTATAGAGTCAATCTACTATTAAAAATCCAAAGATAACAATCATAATAGCGATCAAACGTATATATATCCCGATCAATAAAATTTTTGTGATGGAAAGGAATACTAGTTCTTCAATAAGCCGAATAAGCTTTGAGACTGGTAAATCTCTAACCTGAAAGTATGTACTAGCCATTTATATTTTACAAAAATGAAAACCACTAGTATATATAGAAGTTCATTTACCTAAGTCAGAAGTGAAAAAAGGTTTTCGTAGGATGTTTTATTTATAATAGACACATGAATCAATCACCTAATATCATAGGCATTATCCTTATAACCTTTCCACTATTGCAAAGCGTCGAGATTAGAGAGATGTACACAGATAGCCAATGTTATTAATAATGATAGATTTTTATTTCCAGATCACATAATATACAACTGGTGTTACACAATGTAGAATTAAAGAAGAACAAATAAAAACAAATGGATAAAGGAATACGCTCTGTGAATGTCACAGGTCTTCCGAGCATCCCTAGAATTTCGATTACTCAGCTATCTTAGTTAATATAAAAATCTCTGTCAGTAGTAGTCAACATTCCTCCACTCCTATATATTCAATCCAAGGCTATTCTTACGAATTTTCTCATCATTTAGTTTTTTTAGTTTCCTCAGCTAACTCAAATCTAATCACCCATATTAGGAGGCCAATGCATATACGTGGCCGGGAATAAGACTTTACATAAAAACACTTCAGACCCTTCCGGCACACTACAACGAATTTCTCAAGTCAAATTCAAAATGGCGTGAGTACAAGCCACCTATTGCACGCATTATCGCCCGTCCCTTCAGCCTCGCTCTGACAAAGCTTTCACCGGGATGCGTGACTCCGCCCTAATATCGCCCACTTTGTGTCATCAATACTTTTACCCTGGCCATCAACTCGCATTTGTCTTGTAATGGAAACCGTTCATTTCCTTAAAAATTCCAATTAGTCTCAGCCTCTGAAATCTGATTTTATCACACTAGAGGGAGGACAGAAGCTTCCGGGGCCTTTTGGAAATTCCAGAATGGGATAAGGGCAATTGCATTAAGCCCGAGACTCAGTGAAAGGGGGTGTTCATGGTGGGTGTAAATTGAACGCCATTTTAAGGGTTGGATGACTCTCTCACTTAGTGTCAGTTTCTATATGGTAATTGACATTAGGGTTTAAAGGGCCTGTATAGAATGTTATGTTAAATTGTTCCTTCACACTGCTTGTCCTTAAATGAAAACGTTCCCACGAATACATCTTGTGAATAAACCTGCAAAATGGCACCTTTGCAACTTGTGACTCATTTTTAAGTAACATGTCACATTTTAGGTTATATTTAAGTTCTCTCAATAGAAATTTGATAATAGAACTACCCCTATATTCCCAATAATATGTGCAAACCAAACTGTGCAATGACATCTATATTGCACAGCCCAGATGGAAACAGATAGTGTACACATACATGATAATAAATCAATAGTTCCAATCTACCCTTTATCTGATATGCTAGCGATGGAGTAAACATATACAATAGAGGGGTTTCCATTAAGGCTAATTATGACGCTAGGCCAAAACAAGACTGCAATATAGTGCGTTTTCTAGTTGCTTCTCATGTCCATACAGGAACAAAGGAGAAGAAATAATACTATAGCGTGAGAAACCTGTAGGAAATAGTGTAGAAAACTCTGATATCACCTGCAAGCTAGCATGGCAACATGCATTCCCATACAATTTACAACACAAACTGAAACTCCCCTATTGTATTCTATCATAAGCTCCCATGTGTTAACATTCATGTATGTGAGTCAAATCCTCAGAAAATGTACAATCGGCAGTTCCACACATTTAGTAAATTATGTTAAATTACACTACAATCGTCAATACTAAGTATATCTGAGTATATTTGGTATGGCCTTGATTCAAACAGTCTGTTTAGTTATGTTGAACTATAATTTGAACCTGATTTTTGCCTTGAATTTGCAATATTTAAGAGAATTGGTGACGGGGAATTGTGCATTTCTTGATTTCACCCGTACATGTGTAATGTACACAAAGGTATAGGGGGAGGCATGATTATACATACAATTGCAGCAAGCTGTAATAATGTTGTTAATCAGACTGATGAATATGTAGGCCCGCATACTGGGTGATAAGTCAACACGACGCATTCATGTTGGATGCAGCTGTAAATGTGGGTAATTTAGCTGGACAAACAGATCAACAGCTCTAGCACTTATTGGTCTGCACTGATCAGCTGCAATAGGGGAATTGCACTGTTGTATAATGCAATTGTCAAGTAATCAATGATTGTTGGTATACAGTAAATCAGGATCTTTCAGGGAACAGCAACATCAATATGATGAGTATATATATAGTGCTTAAAGGCCAATGAGTACATGTTCCAAATTTCGAGACATGGTACTGAATATATCCTTGTATTTTCAAGGTCATCTTATAGAATATATTTAGCTACTTTACTAAGTAAATGTTCGCCCAAAAATATTGCAAACAGCTTTTTTTCAAAAATAAAAAATATCAAACTTAAAATATAGAAATACATATTCTACGCCCTAATGCGAACTATCATTCGCATCAACTTGATCTGATCTTTTCAAATATGATGGGATCTCATAATTCAATTTTTGCGACTTGCGACTAATTTTCCCAGTGCACATCACAGTATTTCCTACATTAAAAACACAGAAATATCATCTCCCTAAGGCAAATTCCTTCCCCAATTTTTCCTTACCGGCTACCTAACAAGGAAAAGTAGGAAGGAAATTCTTAAGTATAAGGATTTCTTGTGCAGTCCTTTTTCATCCCTAAATCCTATGAGTAGCTATGATTGAATTCATCTTCCTAATCATTCCCCACCCAGCTCATCCCCAGATAGAAATGAAGAGTTAAAAAGCACTCACTCACTCACTTTTTATATCCCTCCCAATGACAGATGGTTAAAAACAAGTGCTAATGCAGCAAGGCGTATGGCTAGATGTATAGGCACTGTGTAGCAGTCTGCTCTGTGGTCTTGAATACTTTATCAATAGTGATACAGAGATGATCTAGGAAACGTGGGGCTCTGTGTCAAGCATTAGATGTTGAAGGGTGCTTCTTTGATTGCATTAAAGTGGAGCAGTTTTTTGTAATGATAGGTACCGTATTCGCCCTATAAGCTCATAGTCTGCTGGACTTATTTGTGATATTTTCCAGGAAAATGAGTTACTAGCCGCAAACTTCATATTTTCTAATGTGTTTTATTCACAAGATCTCTTTGTAGAAATATTTTCATCTTTAGGGTATGTACTCTTAGAAGTCGTATGAATAAATGTGCCAAATTTCAAGACTGTGTATTAAATATATTCTTGCATGTTTAAGGTTATCCTATGGAGTATTTGTAGCTACTTTACTAGTAATGGTCCATCAAGAAATATTGCAAACATTCTTTTTCACAAATAGAAATATCAACCTAAAGAGCCGATACTGTTTTGAACCTTCTACCCTAACTTTTTACCCTTTGTTACCCTAGTTTTACTTTGTACCCTAATACTAAACCTTTGTTGATGTTTGAACCTATATGATATCACAAAAAGAGGGGTTGGCGCTTAGTACTGACTGTACGGTTTACGCCTATAAAGTGAGATTGTTTGAGCTGATGGGAAGATGATACATTCTAATCCCGCTGAAGACCAGAAATATACTTTTCTATGATAACTCACTCTAAACATTTGAACAGAGGAGTCCAATTGTATAGATTTGAACAACGATTGGCTTGGTTAGATGAGAATGCTTGTGTAATCAACATACAGTTGTATAAGATGTTGTTTTCTTGGGTAGGAATATAGTTGTAATGGACTCGTATAATATGATAGTATTTGTAGGACTTGTAAGTGATTCTGATATGGGTTTACATGTTATTTGATCAGGGAAAGGATAGAGCAGCATATGATAAAAGGAATCGTGTTTGTAATTTTCGGTGATGATATGGCAACACACGAAAACAACCACAATAGTTGGTCATACGTATTTTGATAATTGGTTAAATGTCTGGTCAATAAGAATAATTATTTCAAAAAAATATTGTACACGTCTAAAATTGTTTGAGCCATGGTTTCACAATATTTGTAGATTAATAACTTATAGAAGTTGTAAACTTAAAAAAACATGTAATTTCCTGTATTATACCGGTATCAAACTTTTTGGAATCGATGCTGCTAATCTAGCCAATAATTTCTTTGGAGGTATTGGTAGTGAGAACTCAGATGCCCGAATAGTCTATAATAATCTTCCAAGTGTTAGTCACTTTGAGTGGAACGATCCCATTTCTAATAGAGATCTACATGACTCCATTTCTGACACTGACTTCACTAAATCTTCTTGTGTCGAGGGGATACGCTCAAATATCATAAAGAAGTTTATTGAAGCCGATGAGACTAACATTCTTGTACTTTTTAATGGTATCAAGACCACCGGTGTTTATCCCCAACAGTGGAAGGATGGTCTGTGTACTCTCTTGCCGAAAAATAAAAATAGTCGAAAAGTGAATGATCTTAGACCAATTGTGTGTACTCCAATAGTGAGCAAACTGCTTGAGAAGATTATTGTCAAAAAGCTTTATGCCTACTTAGAAGAAAACAATTTGTTATCGAATATCCAACATGGCTTTCGACAGGGGTGTGGAACAGATACTGCTCTGAAAAAAGTTATAGATGATATTTTGTACTATAAGGATCATTCAGTAAACTGTGCTGTCATCTTTTTAGACGTAGCAAAAGCGTTCAACAGCGTAAATATTCGTCTATTACTTAAAAAACTAAAGAACTTAGGTCTTGATGACTTGACATTAAAATTACTATCCTCATACTGTATTGACAGAACACAGCGCACTACTTTTAATGGATTTATATCGGATCCTTATATTATGAAGGCAGGTGTGGCTCAGGGGAGCATTTTGGGCCCATTAATGTTTATTATCTATATGAATGATTTGTGTAATGTTAGATTTCATGGAAGGGTTACTTTATATGCTGATGATTGTGCTATCTGTATGCCTATTATTAGTAAGGACTCTTTTTTGTTGTTACAACAAGATCTTAACTCGTTCAAAAACTGGGCGGATATCAACTTCCTAAAAGTAAACGAAAATAAAAGTAAGATCCTTATTTTTAGGAGTACGGTTGAAAATTACATAAAGAAACCTGTACCCGTTTATATGAATGGTAGAGAGGTTGAATATGTGGATGAATTCCAATATCTTGGCCTATGGCTAAACTCATCGTTATCCATGACAAAACAGTTAAATATTAACTATGGGATGGCGAGTAATTACCTGTGTCGTATGGTCAAAGCAAAACACCTACTAATAAGGAGAACATCACTTATGGTCTACAAAACATTTATTCTACCAATAATTGAGAGAGGGTGTATTTTTACCGATTTAGCTCCTAAAACGAATTATATTCGTATGCAGAAGCTACAGAATAAAGCCCTGTGTATAATATATGGTAGAAGAACCGCTAGAAATAATTTGTTTAATTTACATATCACCAGTAAGTTACTCCCTATCTCGAAGCGAAAAGAAATAAGATTCTTATGTTTGTTACCCAGATGCAGTGAATTTATCAACATAGATCACGGCCATAATCTGAGAAATGGTAGTAGAAGACATATAAAAGAATACAACTGGAAAAAGACCAGGTTGAGTAGAAGTTTTTTGGCCAAAGGAATTAATGCATGGAATAGGCTACCTGAGGTCATACGAACTGACATGGATCAAAAAAGCCTAAAATCTAGGGTGAAACATCTGTACCTAACTGAGTTTAGGAGGTCTGGAGTGGTGTCTTAACACTATCCAAAAAAATAGAAAAAGTGTGAGAAAATCGTGTAATGGTGTTTTTTGAGATGGTATAATATTGTAGTTATAGGTTGCTTTTTTTCTTTGAAACTACATGTTGTATAGTGATCATTGTGTCATCAACAATGGAGTCTTGTCAGAACGAGTTATGAGTATAATCAGTAAGCCCACGATTATTAATGGTTACTCTGTAAGAGCACGACGTCTGTTTCTTTTCTTTGTTTTTTTTTTTTTTTTTCTTGAAGAACTCTGTAAATAATAACTGTTTTTAACACTCCCCGTCCCTTGAGACTGTGAAATGTATTTTACTCATGTATATGCCTTTATCCTCATATAATAATTGATTAAATTTCTAAATATTGTAGACTAGTGTAATCATATCAGAAGTATCTATGTTACTACTATTGTAAATGTGCTGACATCTATTCTATTTTTCTTAAAACGAGTGAATGTATAAAATCTAAATCTTTTTTTTTTTTTTTTTTTTTTTTTTTTTTTTTTCTATTATTTAAATCAGGCTGTCCTGAGAATATTCATGCTCATTTGTGTGGAAATGTAATTGACCTGAATAAAATATTTTCTAAATCTAAATCTAACTATTCTACTTATTTGTTGTACTGATAACGTTAGGTGTACCTCCTTTTGAGTTCATGCGATACCTCTTACTTTATATATATCCTCTCAAATAATCTAAATTGAAGACAACAATAAGGTTCAAAGGACAGTCCCACATAAGCAAAATCGTTGCTTGAATCAAGGCAAATATCGAATACACTCAGATATGCCTAGGATTGACAATTTCTCAGCCTAATTTAGTAGAATTTAATAAATGTGTAGATCTGCCAATTGTACATTTTCTGAAGATCTGACCCATATGGTGAAAAGAATTTATGGGAAAAAATTATGAACACACATGGCGAGGTGGGGATGTCAAGTTATGTTTGATGGGTACAAAATAATTTCATATGTTGTGGGGCTATACAGTGTTTGATTGTGCTTGATTGTGTTTGATCAGTTTGTCTTGGGTAACTATAGCGTTATCTGGCTTGTTTGAGCTTGCTTTTCCTAACGTTTCTAAACTAATCAGTGTTTGGTACCTCTGTTTCTAAATATTTATAAAGTCTATGTTCGTTTGATTAGACATTGACGAACACTTAGAGCATATCACTTTAATCAATTAGATCTCATTAATTATTTTCCAAATATCTTTTCACAGTTCATAATTGTTTTGGTTATAGCAAAACGATGATAAAATAAAAGGAGCTGCCTCCGACGATATTTAAGGAGCAGCATACGTGTTATTTACCATAAGGAAAAGAGGAGGAGCAGAGACAGACAAGGTGGGGAGAGAGAGGGGCGGAATGGCGGGCGCTGATGTAATTTAGGCTTGGCAAAATAAAGAGAAAATCTGTACCATGAATAACATTATAAGGCACCAGTGTCCCCGGAGGATAGGGGAGAGTGTGTCTACATTCACTGCTATAGATCCAAGCACCCTATGACCAGTCTAGGCCCAGAGATGGGAGAGTCCCTTCAAACGGAGGGAAAGCCTTTCGCCTCAAACCGCAAAGTGCTTTTATAATTCCGGAATAAGACCGCATAAAGTCTTTATATTCCCATTAGAACGCTGAGTTCTAGGCAAGGAAGCCGATTAGCGAAGTAATCGCTGAAGTAGCATTCCTATCAGAACTGATGGTTTGTATCTGGTCTGGGTAATTTTTTTTTGGAATTTCCTCACCTGTAGGACGAAAACAAATCCTTCCTATGTTTCCTGAGTTGGTATAATAGGGAGATTTAGCAACCACAAGGCAACACAACACATCCACTAAATATTTGTACATTATTATCATTGTGGGGATATCTCGAAAGGTGCTAGGCCGAGGGCATCTGCATTGCAGGCCTCTCAAGATATCCCAACAACAGTAATAATGCACTAAAAGTTAGTGAATGCGTTAGTGTTGTGTTGGTGCGCTGTGGGTTGCTAAATCCCCTTATAACAATCCAACTCTTGTGCAAAACCACACTCACTGCTCATCTGGCACTAGCTGCAGTGGGATTAAAGTTGGAATAATAACTTTCTTTTTATGTTCCAAGGACTTAAAGTGGGAATACTCACTAAATCTGGGCCTCAATCATCATAGCTAATTTCCAAATGGGGGACTTGCATGTCTGAGATCTTAATTTATTATTGGCATGGGATTGAAGGACTTGGATGTTCATGTAAAATCTAGAGAACACAGGCAGGACAGTGAACCTGGAAAGCCTTCTGAAGATATGTGGGGAAATATCAAAATGTTTTTTGTTGTGAAATTGATGAAATTTGCAAATATCAGACCTTCGAGATTCATCAAAATGTTGTCAATAGTGGTAACATATTTTTAAAACATACTTGTTATTATTCAAAGGTTCCAAAATAATGTTGACACGGTCCATAAAAGTACCCATTCCTGACCACTATTTAACACATAGGCCTATAATATTGACTTAAGCAAAGCGTCCCAACAGGCCATTGGCTAGTAGCTGTGGTACGCTATAGGCAATAATGCACATGTGACTTCTATTATCGCCCAGTGTTTATATAACCAAATATGGACACTCTGTCAAAGATGGCTTGTCTTGCAGAACAAATCAGTGAGTACCTATCGACGAATTATCTAGGCTAATAGCTGAATGCTTTCAATATTGAATCAAGCAGAACGGCTTTTATGGTAGCCTGCCCTCCCCTTTTACATTGGCAATGGGTCTGTTTGACAGGATATGTACGATAAGCAGCATTTCAGAATGTGTAGAACAACTCAATAAATGTGTGATGTGTCATAGGAAAATGAGTCAAAGTTGAAAGATGTTCAGGGCATGACGAAAAACACTCCCGAGTGAGACTGTTTGTGTGTACATAACCTGAAAAAGAAACCTGTGCAAAAAAATCTGTCATGTTTGAAGAAATAATAATATTTCTGTGCAAACAATCACTAGTAAAGTCTTCAAATATAAATAACCCATTCAGATATCCTTTGAAATGCATATATATCGATTCAAAACACAGGCCAGGTATGTAATACAGATATTGACAACTTCGAGGGTCAAGCAACCCAGAAATGTATTTCTACATAGTGATATTGTGAATAAAACACTTTGAAACATATTAGTTCTAACTAATATTACTGTAATAATAATAGTGTAATTTCATCAAATAGTATTATGCAACTCATGACTCTTTTTTCTGTAAGGTATCACATTTCAGTGGTAATATTTACTTTTCTACTGATGAAAAGTCCCATTTCAACTTGTCCATTGTACATCCTTCCCCACTATGTTGATTCAAAGAGTTGATTTAGGTTGATATGAAACCAAAATAGTGTGTAACAAATGAAAGATAATAGGTTGTAGGTAATATGCTTTAAGAATTTTTCTAAGAATTAAACTACGGTAACTACCTTGCTCTGCAACCTCTTTTACTCTCACCCATGTTCACAAATAGGGCTACTACTACATACATGTGTGCACGACTATCAAAACTCATATCAAAATTTCACATCTGACAAATGTAAATATTATCTTTGTCCTACCATCTGGCCTATATAGGTCGCCGTGTATTGGCCCTATTATTCAACACACAATGTAGATACAGCTTGGGGAGTATCTGAGGGATTAGGTATGGAGGGTTAGTTTGAGGGTTATCCAATGTTACCAAATGGGAATTATTGAAGTAATGGGTTGATGGATCATATGAGCGCCATTATGCAGTCTCCTGGAGTTGGTGATGAATGGATTAGATTGTCAGGATGTATTTATGTCTGCATGAATGTTTAGTGTCACTGAAGGCTGAAACACATCATTATAGTGATATCTTAGCCCATATTTATGATGTGTTTCAGGGAAATGAATCACATGTCGCAAATTGGATATTGTTCAATGTGATTATTTTTGTTGGGATTTTCTCACTTTTGGAGTGCTTAGTTCTGCTAGTAGCATGAATCCATGTTCAAAATGTCAAGACAGTATAACAAATATATTAATGCATTTCTAATTTCATCCTATAGGTGAGGCCTATACTTAAGTACTTATATAGTAATTGTCCACCCGAAAATGTTTAAGCTCAAAATATAGAAATGCTTATAGATTCACAATGTTTACCATCATTGGAATCAGCCTGATCTCATCTTTTCAAACATGATGATATCTCAAAATCCATTTTGCTGCGACGAATTATATCTATGATCATGATTTAAAGCTTTTCATTTAGCATCAGTCAAAGACCGATTTTCTACTTTTTGTTCCATTCTATTTCCAACCTAACTAAATTTAGGGCCCCAACAAAACCCTTTCTTGTGATGGCTTCACTTAATATCGCTCAGCCGATTCGACTTCAAATTCATGTATTGAAGCATATAACAGCAGCAGAATGTTGACAAGTTATTAAGTCATAATATTTGGTTTATCTTGGATTATCTTGGATTATCTTGGATTATCTTGGTTCTAATACCTGAGAATGCAGCTTTAAATATCCTAAAATAACAGTCATAAGCCGCAACAGATGGACTTTCAGAAATCATCATTTTACAAAGATTGGGTCAAGCAGATTCTAATATGATGTTGAACCTTATAGGACATATAATAAATACTTCTATATAATGGTTATGTATGAACAACATATACCGATCAAGCCCATGAGGACCTTGATATATCCAAACTAGAACATAGAAGGAAAGCCCACTAGTTATATCATTTAAAAGTGGCAACAATTTGATATCAATAACACCAAGTAAAGGTCTAAATGGGTGAAAAGATCCTTCATCTATGTGTTGCCTATAGTATGGAACAGTTTGACCCCCCTGCGGCAAAATATTGCTGAACTTAAGGAACTCAAATCATTCCTGAGAAATAATTATAAACCCAACCTTGTCGGTTGATGGTCAGGTTGTGTTTAGAATTTTCTTAGCATTTTCGGAACTGCCTGCGATGTAGTGGCATTCATGTGTTTAATATCCATACAGTTATAAAACTGATAAGAGTAAGAAGAAAACCTTTAGCAAAAGGAATATATCTAATAGGTTACTGTAGTATCCGAAATATCTTATTGCTATATTAGTAAATCAAAATTCAGAACCAACTAAAATTGATAATATTAATCATTGATGTTTTCTTATTTAAAATATTTTAACCATCCAGTATAGGATGTCTAGGATGTCTTAAAATCGCATCTAATTCATGACCATAATTCTTCTTCAAAGATAGCTAGATAGAGGAAATATTTGACAACATTGCCAACTACTTTTGATTGTATTTTAATCATAAGAATGTTAGAATTAAGCTTTTACCAAATAAGATATTTGTGTGTAATATGCCTAGGGTAGGGAAAAACCGCCATATGATGATAGGTTCACTCAATTTCTCACAACCTTATTAACTAATGTAAATTCATGATGAAGAGAAATAAAAAAAATTACATATAATTATATATATATATATCAATCATTAGTAAAGTCATCAAATATCGGGCATCATCAGTGGGGTGTCACTGTAGTAAAACTGAAAATCAAGAAATCAAGCCTCGCTGTCCATAATAGCTAGATGTCTGGACTAGCGAGGTGTCTGTTAATATAGGCTTACTGTACTTATCCCGAAGGCTCATGATAGATTACAACAAAAAAACACTATTTCAAAACTCCCCATTAATTCTACATCCAATTACAGTGGTTTAAACAAAGTTATGAATAGAACTCTATCACACTTTAAGTGATCGCATCGTTTGAAGATGATTTATAGATTGATAAATGGACTCCTATAAAATCTCCTTTGGTGAGATAAGGGCTAAGTCATCAGTCTCTCTGTCTAGAGACAAAAAGCTTCTAATAGCACATCAGGCGTCCGTCCATGTCGACATTATGACTCCCCCATCCCATTTATATAAATTGCTCCGTAGATAGTTTATCGAAAAAAGAATTGCTGAGTCATTCTTATTCGTTCTTATCAAATCTGCCAGGCGACCAAAACTGGAGAGAATTGGGTGCTTGTTTGTTCTTATGGACACAGCAGGATTTAAAGGTTAGGCTGATTCTAAGCCTTTTATACGAGATTTGCGATTAAGAATATTCAATCCGTGATGTTTGAGGATTAAGTCGATGTCAAAGCATTAAAGGGTTTCCTTTGTTTTTCATTTTTCTTTGGGGTGCAAAACAAGATGACGTGCTTCTTTATCCGAGATCGGGGCCAGTACATTGATGAGTGAAAAATAACGACAGTATTGATAAATGAGTCCATATTGAGTTAACCGACGAAGAAATGATTATTAATTAATCAATTATTACTAATGAAAATCCAAAGTAGCTTCACTATATTCTGAGTGTCAGACATATGATTTTGAATATGATTGTGGAATATGATGATACCATTTCCTGAACGTTAGAGCCTCCTCCATATGAATTTGTCTCAGTGAGGTATTTATAAACGTTTCTGTATTAAATAGTTAAATAGTTTAATAATTAAGCCACTTTGCACATCGTACTTTTCTTACTCATTTCACCCATATTGATGTTTCAAATTTATTGCCGACAGTTTGACAGGTCATTTATAATATCCTCTATCCTACAAAGAATGTAATTATATCTCTCCCTCCCTTGTCTAATGGGAATAAATGAGGACACTCATGGTTTGATTGATAGAGTATCAATTCATCTTCAAAGGTTTCATTTAGACCTCCTATGTGTAGCTATCATGCAATGCTTTTGAATGAGAGGGTGAGGGTAAACTGGTATAATATGTGCATTCTGCATTCAATGATATCTCAATGAATTTGTGATTTTAGATGTGGTGAGATCGTCCAGAATAGGAAGACAATCCAGGGAGGACGACACTCCTCACAAACCCACAACACTGACATAGCTCTGGGTGTGTCAGCACAGCCACTCGCCGGACATCTACCAGCCAAACATCTACCCACCGAACATTTACCCCCGATTTCTACTCGCTTGAGAATTACCTTGCTGGACATACCCCCCTCTAGTGCATCTACCATCTAGGACATCTACCATTCTAGGACATTCACCCGCCATATATGGAGTTTCAATTAAGGGGAGTTTACCATTCATGCACTTTTTATATGACCATTTGGGATTTGACAGGGAGGGATACAGGGTTTGAAGTATTTCATTGTTTTTGCAATTAAATGTATGATATTTAGTATGTGGGTAGTTTCCATGAAACTAAATTCAGTTATTCCCTAGGATTACAAATGACCATTTCGTAGGAGTTTCCACGCAGTTGCTTAAATATGGAAACAACTTTTATCACTACGGTACAAGACTAAGAAATTACCACTAATGAAGAAACCATATACAATACCCTATACACGCTAAGAAAAAACTACAATTTTACCTAAAATTAAGTGTTCTTTAGACAACACCTAAATCCTTTAGGTCCTTGAAATTTCTTTAAACTTCTGATCTATTTCCCAGATGTTCCCAATGCCTGCCTTCATATGGTTTAGTCGACAAACCATGAGAATGAACTAAGAGCTATTGAACGCTAAATGTATGAGCTGAACCATGGAATAGTCTGGTAACACAACATGCAAGAACTACTAACATAGACCCGATGGCCTAAAGCAACAACAAGCTTGAGAATAGCCCATACAATGAAATTATTGAATGAAAACCTTTTCTAATAGGACCAAAATACAGCCATCGATTTCCTGAAACAACCACTTTTGTTTTTGCCCTCTATAAAGTCAATCTCCTTTCCTCCTCATGTAATTCAGTGACACCCAGAGAATAGGGTAAAGCCCAACTTTTACCCTGTTCCCTGGTGACATTGTGCTTGGGGGGACCAGAGACAAGGCAATTCCTTTAGCCTATTATAGATGGGCCTTAATGTGATTCTCAAGGGAAGAACTTATTAAATTAGGATGGAAGGCCCAGACAACTCCCAGCTTATTCTGCTTGCTCAGATTATGTTGCCAAAAGCTGATTTTGCGGCCAATAGCGGAAGTGCTTCGACGCCATATGTGATGTGTTTCAGGAGAATGAGTCACAAGTCACAAAATTGGTATTTTTCAGTGTGATTTATTCACAAGATCTCTTTGTAGGAATGTTCTCCTTTTTTAGGTATCTAGTGCTATAGGTCATATGAATACATGTATCAAATTTCAAGACTGTGTATCAAATATACATGTATTTTTAAGCTTATCCTAAAGGGTGAGGCAATCATTGGAAGAACTGGCTTGCCAGATATAATCAACCGTAACAACCATAACATCAGTGGCAATAAAGAATTTTTTAATTTTAATTTGGGTACATTTACATACTTTACTAGTAATTGTCCACCCAGAAAAACAATACTTAATGTTTACCATCATTGGAATCGACTTGATCCCATCTTTTCAAATATGATGATATCTCGAAATCCAGTTTTTTGCGACTTGTGACTCATTTCCGTGGAACACATCACAAATAACATTGCTAATATTCCGAAATAATATGGAATAGCGCTGGTTAGCCCGTTTATATAGTATACTATCCCAGTGGAACCCTAGCTATAAGATCGGATTTTAAGCTATTACAACATACTAGGTGGGGCCTAACATCTCCATTGCACCTATAAGACTGGAGTAATCAAGATTCTATCACCACTATATGTTAATACAGGAATTTGAAGTTGAATCGGCTGAGAGAAAACCGCCGCAAATGAACGATAATAAGTGAAACGACCACAGGAAAGACTTGTGACTCGTCTCCAAATTATGTGGACTTTCTGTAGAAAAAAAAACCCAGACAGAATCCCCCAAATTCTGATGGAAAGGATCGGAAATAAAAAGAAAATCTTCAGTTTTTGACTGATTTAAAAAGAGAGCCTTTAAAACCCAGGAAAGGATCAGGCGAAAACCCGAAATTCACTGCATTCTTAGTGCATCAGGTTGTAGAATGTTATCAGTACAACTTGCCTATCTGCAAGGGAAGACCAGATTGCACCCCAACATATTAAGTGATGGACTTCTTCCCAAATCCTCCTCATCCATCTTCTTGGTTTTAATGGTATAGACCGTTCCATGCAGGCAGAAAAATATTAGTGAAATCCTGGGTAATATTCATGGTTAATGGAGTTATCACGTTCGGGGATTTTATCCGGAATCCTTCCAGGCATTTCAAAGGATTCATGATAATAAAGATCGAGAGACCATATCGGATTCCAGGACAGGGCTAAATGGCTTGTCAAAATGTTTTGAAAAGTTACACTATTTGCCATTTAAATGCATGTAGTTTTACACATCAGTATTTGTACATTTTATTCATAATTTTGTTTAAAGCACACACAGAACCGTGGATTGATGTATTTTCATGCTGGGACCCCATTTTATGGATGAAACACTAAAGCTGAAAATTAACAGATAAGATAAGTAGGGCAAACCTATAGAATTTAGGAATTAAAAAGAAATTGACATGAAATTATAACCAGTTTTGGCAAAAATAATTATGACTAATTTTCCTGAAACTTTGACCAGATCTCTTGAAACAGGAATCAGTTTCCCCAGTTATGACCAGTTGTCATGAAAGTTTATTTATAACAAGTTTGGGAGAAGCTGATAAGTTTCGGTTTATCGCCTATCATTAACTATGATTAGTTCTGCGAAAATACTTCAGTGAAACTGGCCTCTTTTAGTGAAACTATCATATGAGTTTTAGTGAAACAGATAAAAAATGTCACTGCATATGGAGCTAGGACCGGGCTTCATATTAGAGTAAGAGAGGGAGTAAGGTTATCATAAGTATATTGGTAAAAAATGGTTTGACAGTTTTATCTTGAGCTAAGAGGAACTTAGCATCAGCCACTGCGCATGTCTATAGCAGTGCAATATGGGATTGGATGGGGTCCACTTCCTGTAAACATATTATAATAGCCTCCATTGTATATCTACTTCATTTGATATATATATCATACCCTTTATTTTATATCTACTCTATTTGATATATAAACATACCCTCTATTGTTACATCTACTCTATTTGAGGATATGTGATGTGTCACAGGAAAATGAATTTTGAGATAACATCATATTTGGAAAGATGAGATCAAGCTGATTGCAATGATAGTAAACAGTAGGGCATCTAAATCAGTACTTCTATATTCTAAATTGATATTTCTATTTTTGAAAACAAGGTTGGAATATCTGGGTGGACATTTACTAGTAAAGTAGGAAAATATACACTATAAGATAACCTTAGAAATGCATGGATATATATTTTTATTTCATTTCATTTATTTTCATTTCTGGCATTTATGACATATTTAAACATTGTTACAAAGAGAAGCACTATCCCTCAGGGAAGTTTTCATGCGGTATTCAATACACTGTCTTAAACTTTGGTAAATGTATTCATGCTACAAATAGCATTAATCACCCCAAAAATCAGAACATTCTAATAAAGACATCCTGAAAATAAATCCCTTTGAAAAATCCATTCTATTTGATATAAACATACATTCTCATAGGACCAAATACAGACTGAATGTATTGTGACAAAACAGGGCGTAAAGCCACCGATCCCTCGCACCCACCCACTCTCACCCCTAAATACCGAACCTAATCAGAGGTGCACTTGTATCGCCTTTAGCGGATGAAAGCTTAAATCCAATAGGTTCATTTTCTACATTAACCTCTTCTTAATATTCGCCGCTGGGTTCCATATACCCCCTTTTAAAACAGCAAGGGCGTAAAACAATGCACAATTTGCCTTCGCCAAACCTATCAAATAACCCAACTTTAACACAAAAGAAAGAATCAAAGCATAACATAACCAACCAGAGGTTTTAAATCAAGGCACGACCAAATGTTATATGCCACAGGAAAATAAGTCACAGGTCTCAAAAACTCAATATTGAGATATTAGCGTATTTGAAAAGATGAGATCAAGCCGATTCTAATGATAGTAAACATAAGGACAGCTAATGACTATTTCAATATTTCAAGTTTGATAGTTTTATTTTTGAAAAGAAAGTTTGCGATATCTCTGGGTGAATGATTACCAATAACGTAGCTAATTTGCACTCTATAGAATGAGCTTCGATCTTACCTGATCTTATCTTATACTAAATATATTGAGTAGACTTCGTAGATGTTTCGACTCCCTGACCTATATGCACTCTTCAATGCACTGAGACCAAATGAAGCACCCTCTTATAACCATATTATCCTTCCAACATTTATATCAATTAAGCCTCGGGAAAGCGCTTGCAAAATAATTAATTCTTCCAGGATGGATGCGCTAATAATTATTCCCTAAAGACGTTATCAAGCCAAAGGTTCGCATTATCTGCCTCGGCCTTGAGGAGGACCTTAGCTAGAAGGGTTTGATTCATTACTGGGTTCTATGGCAACTTACTTAATTATCGTTCAAGTGCACAGAGCACTGAATAACACCAGTGATGCCTGAATTCCACCACCATGCAGAGCACGTTTTTGTATCAAAGACAGCATGTGGGAAGTTCTGCAATAGGGGGTTTGCATGTGTCTCTGCGCATGTCTGTTACAGTGCATCATGGGATGGATTCTGTTCAAACGTGACATACAAATATGTCCCAATCTTTTTTGTCTAAAATTGCAAGAATGTTTTTTCACCAATATCATAGCTTGTATAAATGATCTATGAAAATCAAATGCATGATGGGAAAGATGAAGAACTGTGTTATGGAAGCATGTATAGCACATGGATATTGATATTGATGAATAGTCCTTCCTGAACCTGGCATTTTTTCTATATATTTAACTCTGTACCAGTATTCCCATAACTCCATGCGAATCAATATTCAAAATGGCGCCTATGCAATTCCCCTATAAGGGGGTTGTCATAAGCACTGGCTGTTTGTGGGTCATGTTTATTTCTAAGAGTTTAGAAATGTACTGTACCAGTTAGAAAGACGTATCTTTATAATGATTTGATATGTATATCCTCACTTTCTTCCTGTAAGATTACCATAAAGTTAGAGTTGAACTCACCCGTCTCACCTCGACGACTGAGTATTGTAAATATAAATAGACAGGTACAATCACTTTTCACATCATTATTTCGAATATCATAATCTCATTCACCTCATCTCCTCTCATCTTTTCTTTTCTTTTCTTTTCTTTTCGTTTGTTTCTTGTTCATGTTCTCTTTATAATGTGATCGTAATTTGGCTTAACAATTGAAATCTCAATACACTAAGGTATGATAGTAAAAGATTATAGATTCTGTATAAACATGAAATGAATTTACTTCGATGTACAAAGAAAAGAGTAGCAGGGCGCTACGAAAATCACCCCTGGGGTGAGCGTGTTAAATATTGTAATTAAAGCCTGAATAAAATTATGTTCAAAAAAAGAAAAATATTGGATTGAGCATCGTCACATCATATTGATGTTACCCATCGGTTTTATTAGGTTGATATGGCTGGTCTTCCACTAACTCATCACTCAATATGCCACATCTTGGGTAACACGTATTGAGTGGGGCATTTTCAAGTAATGACAATGGATCTTTAATGTACAATTGCAGAGGCAAGTGAATAATCCCTGTCAATGGACGCTTCTGCGATGTATACAGGCTGTTCCTACCGCTTCCACAAATTTATAAAAGTTATGTTTACACAGAAGAGTATTGGTTGAGATTCTCACTTCAGTGGCCACATTACTCAAGAGTAAACATTGCACATATAGTTGATAAAAATAGAGGGGTTGGAATGTACATGTGGTGCTTTCTTGTCTAAATTCCAGCTATAAATCAATAAAGCAACTCAGAAGATATAATAACCTTATAAATGACCGCTAAGTAAACCCCCTTATTACAGCGGCTGTCTGTGGATGAGCTAGTATTTAGCCCAGGGCCTGCAGTAAAACAAGGGGGAGGAGGAGGAGGGAGGCATTATCTTTAAGAGAGAGTCATGGACACAGAGTGCATGATTTCTTTGATCATCTCCTGCTGCCGATGATGCCAGGAGAGATGTTATCCTCTTACCAATCACCAGCCAGCCTGAAGATGAAGCATGCTGGTGCTGGAGAGGAGGAGGAGGGAGAGGAGAAGGAGGGAGATGCAGCTTCCCTCTGTCTCTTTCTCAGTCTTTATTCTGCTCTCTTGTGTTTCGTGCAACAAAGCAACAGGGTACTTGTGCCTGGGTAAAGGGGCAGTGCACTGGATGTGACACTTGTCCTATTTCTGATGTGTTTCGGGAAAATGACTCACAAGTTTTGATTTTGATAATATCTTACTCAGGTCATACATATTTCCATAAAAATATTCTCAGTATAGCCTGATTTTATCATGTACGTTTTACGTAAAGTCTCAAGTAAGTAACAGTCAAATGAAATCTAATAGCTAACATAATGCTAGAAATATATCACATCAAGTCTGTTGGAAGAGTGATTTTTTTCAAAGTGATTTATTCACAAGATCCCTTTGTAGGAATGTTCTCATGTTTGGGGTATGTACCGTCGTAGGAATGCATTCACAAAATTTTAAGGCACTGTATTTAATTTCACTTTGTATTTCTAAAGTCATCCTCTGGAGTATATTTACCTACATTACTAGTAAATGTCCACCCATAACTATTGCAAACATTTTTGTCAAATATGAAATCAAACTTAAAATATTGTACATCTTTAGGCGACTTCAGTTATATACTCAAGATTCAAAGGCGAATACCTTGAATCTAAGCGAATCTTTATTGTCTTCATTCAGAGGAATGAGCAAATCGTGGGAACGATGAGAGTAGATGACAAGGGAAAACCAGTTGTTCTTGGTGCTTCCTGCGGCTTTCTCAAACTGCAAAGCAACTTTGTGTAGGCGAAGTTGATATTCTTTGTCAGCAGATGTAACATTTTCCCACAGTTTTTGATTCATTTATCGTGAGAAGTGAAAGAATATCAAAAGAATGAATATGATTTATGTTTGCTCCCTTTTCTATGTGACATCTACAAAAATTCAAATGGCTCAGTGTGATTGATGTGACAAATTCATCTATTGAATACGAGAATTGCAACCTGGATACGTTAGGGAGAAATCGGACAAAAATCTCTGTTAACGGTGCAAAAGAGGTTCAGTAACAAGAATGTTTTCTTTGATCAAACATGATGTTACATAACAGATGGTGCATTTATTGAGAGTGGCTGTACAAGTTCACTTAATTTCAACAAATCTAGAAATATTATTTAAGGCAATTTTCTTATGCTTATGCAGTAGTTTCCTGCTATCCCTAGCAATCAGTTATAGTATTCTAGAGGCAGTTGCCACAGCTATAATGAATGCTTGCCATCTTGCATTAGCTGTAAGGAGCAAATTGAGCACTATATATAATCAATGTGATGATGGATTGGTGGGTCCTTGCCCAGACCCGTATGAGGGAACATTCCCATCAGTATGCAGTGTTTAGTGACAAGTGATGTATATCCATATTTTGTTATACATTACTAACGGGTAATAGGGAACGCCATATGTCACATGTTTCAGAATGTGTATCTGTGACGTGTTTTTCTTATGGAAATCTAATACAAAATAAAGTTTTCATCAATCAATCAGAAAAATGAGTAGCAAGTCGTAAAATGAATATTCTTCAAAGTGATTTATTTGTAGGATATCTTTGTTGGAATATTCTCATTTTTAATGTAGTTTTTCTCCACCCCAAAAGTACTGCAAATGTTTTTTCAAATGTAGAAATATCAAACTTAAAATAGAGAATTATTTATTAGATGTCCAAATGTTTACCATCATTATAATCTGCTTGATCTTGTCTTTTAAAATATGATGGTATCTCAATCTTCATTTTGTATGACTTGCGACAAATTTTTCTGAAACATATCAAATATGCTACAAAATTGGTGTTCATACCATAAACAGTGGGTAATAATGCCTGTGTATTACCCGCTACACTTGACATTAATTTCCATTGAATTGTAAATATGTTTTCGCCATGAAGTACAAAATTAACGTCGGGCAATCTCCAAGTTCAATATTACACATGGGCAATATATGGGAATTCGTTCATTTGCTCACTACTGCAATCACTACATGTAATATGGAGTGTCAGGATCGCCTTTTGACTATAACTCAAACATGTGGGGTGGTCGAGTGGTCTAAAGCGCTGGGTCAGCCCAGTGGCATGAGTAATATGTTATGGGTTCGAACCCGGGCAGAGCTTCAGTTTCACCTCCTCCCCCCAGGTACTAGAGGCAGACCACCATTGTGGTGATCTAGTCCTGGTAACAAAATGTAAAAAGAAATACCTAGCCTAATTTATCAGCATCTACTATATATGCATAGCTGCCAATTGTAATTTCCTATCTATATCCACATGTATACATATGTTTATATAAACTATATTGTATATTGTCAATGTTATCTATGGTATGGCCATCAATGCAGGAAAGTTTCGACAAGCCTTTACAAGTTTTAACAGCAAGAGGAATCAACCGCTGCAAATACTTTGGGTCCATTGTCACTGACACAGGCTCAACACCAGAAGACCTTGCTAGGATAACAGAGGAAAATCCAGCGCTAAAAACTGAAACCCATCTGGAAAGGGAAAATCAACCCACTCAGCTACGAGATTAAACTCATGCATGCCCTGGAGAATGAATAAATCTCCATCTTTCTCTAGGCTGCTGATACATGAGAAACCATCCAAGCTAGGAGATGTGATGTTTTAGAACAGTCTTCCACATCTCGTACATAGATCTCATCACCAATGAGATAGTACGAGACTTTATATGTATCGCAGGCCATTGGTTCACATGAGGTTTTTCTGCACGGTGAAAGTAAGTGCAAATTAAGATGGCATGGCCACACTTCAAGATCATAAGATCTAGCAAAGTCCATAATGCAAGGCGATGTACAAGAAGGCATAGACACAATATATATATATATATCAGCCAAGAGTGGACATATCCGACCTCGGCCCAAACCACAGGATTGACAGAGGCTATGTGGAGATACATAGAGCTGATTTTCAAGTCCTCAGTACCGCACCCAAGGGCATGATTGCAACGGGACTGATGATGACATAGTAGACGTCTGGATTTGGCTGTTAATGTACACTTGGCTTTTACCTATCCTTCCCAATAACCAATATTTCAGAGAAAAATGCGCTATAAATTGCAATTAAATGGAACCAAACAGATATCTTGAATAAATGCAAAACCAAATTAACTCAGATATGCCAAGTATTTATGATTTTTCAGTGCCATTAATAGACTTTTCCCCATATAACAGCGGGAGGAATCAAGCGCTCCAAATACCTTGGGTCCATTTTATATTTGAGTATAGTTGGCATCAGTAGGAACCGGTTCAGTCATGTCGAACTGTATTTAGAAAAAAGATTCGTCTTCGATTATACTCATAAAAGAGGATTGGGGAAGTCGAATTGTACATTTACTGTATATATATATAACTATTAAATATTAATTAAATGTCCATTAAATAGATAGAGAGACAATACTTATCTATCAACAGCACTCTCTTCACACTGTTTATATCATGCACCCACCAACGTAATACATTAGATTGGTATTAACCACTGGTCTCTGTGGGGATGTTTGCCCGGCTCAATGATCCGATTAACCACAGGCCTGACTAGAAGAAGCAGCAGGAGTGGGGCACAAATCCTGTAACAATGATTAAGCATTATCTTACGTCATCTGGCAGCTCTTTGTGTTGAACTAGTTCGCTTCAGTAATCACATGAATACACAGTGCAGGGAGAGCAGGAGGTGGGAGGAGAAGGAGGAGGGAAGGAGAGAAGGAGAGAAGGAGAGAAGGAGAGAAGGAGGAGATGTGAGGGGTGGAGAGGGTAGAGAGAGGGGAGGAGATATGAGGGGCTGGATGGGGTAGTGAGAGGGTGGTAGAGGGAGGAGGTATGAGGAGCTGGATGGGGTTGTGAGAAGGTAGTTGAGGGAGGAGATGGTGATGGTCTGGATCGGGTAGTGAGAGGGTGGTAGAGGAAGAAGGTATAAGGGGCTGGATAGGGGGGATATAGAGGGTGGTAGACAGAGGGGAGGTGGTAGAGGGAGATATGAGGGGTGCAGAGGGTGCAGAGAGAGGGTGGTAGAGGGGAGGAGATATGAGGGGCTGGATGGGGTAGAGAGTAGGTGGTAGACAGAGGGGAGATGGTAGAGGCGAGGAGATATGGTGGGTGGAGAGGGTAGAGGGGATGAGATGGTGGGGGACTGGATAGGGGATGGGGTAGAGAGAAAGGGTGGCAGAGAGACGAGAGATATAGGGGGAGTGAGTGAGTGAGATTGGTTGCTTTATACCCTTATCAACACATTTAATATGGTTATATCAAGGGCGGGAGAGCTGAGAGGGAGGCAGTTTATGATCATACCCAGGAAATAGAGATAGAAAAGAAGGGAGGGAGAGACAGAGAAAAGAGATAGAAAGGCACTTTATGTTCATACCCAGGACTACGAGAGATAGGGGGGGGGGGGAAATAGGGGAGGGGGAGATTGGGAGGGCTGGATAGGGTAGAGAGAGGGTGGTACACAGAGGGGGAGATAGTAAAGGGGAACACATCACAAATAATTGAAGTTACTTATTGAAAGAAATCACTGAGTTTATGGGTAAAGCTGCCAGAAAAGTATGATTCGCCTTCACAAATCCTCTCAAATAACACTATAATTAAAGGCAAAATGAGGTTCAACATATCAATCAACATAATGG
Source organism: Sthenelais limicola (assembly GCA_942159475.1). Lineage (NCBI taxonomy): Eukaryota > Metazoa > Annelida > Polychaeta > Phyllodocida > Sigalionidae > Sthenelais > Sthenelais limicola. The sequence continues at coordinate 56,907,691 of OW804096.1, forward strand.
AACACCAAATATATTCAGATACACCTAGGATTTGTCGCTTTTCCGCTTTATTCGACAGAATTTAATAAATATGTACTGCGGCTATCCCAACTTACACGAACGACAAGAGTGGAGATATTCAGCCGATGTGGGTAAGAAGGAGGTCTATTCTGGACCATCCAAGAAAAGGTATGGTCACACTGTGAGAAAAAGGGCCCAAGGTTATTGGCATTCGTCCAAGAAATAATCCAGGTCCCTATCAGTTGTTTCTTATCTGCTTTCATTAGATGAGCTTCCTGGGATACTACATAGCTCTGGCGGAAATTTTGCCTTATATATAGGGTCATTTATTCCAAAACTGATTAAATAACAGGAATTCTTGGTATCCTTGAGTTAGAGAACATTAGAGAAACAGAAATATTTCGAAATGGAAGTCATTTCAATGTCCAAACTTAAGACAAGAATAGGATTTAAATTACAGTTTAACATCACATAATCATCGCAATTCCAAATGTATTAAAATATATCTAGTATTTATCATTTAGTTGAATTTAATAGACTTTATTTAAGTGAAGATACGGCAATTGTACATTTTCTGCCGAATTGATTTCAATATATTATGGGCCAGATTTAAAAAAATGTACAATCGGCAGCTCTACACATTTAAGAAATTCGGCTAAAATAGGCTGAAACGTGTTAAATAATAGGCGTATCTGAGTAATTTATTATTGTATTGATTTAAAAAATCAGTACGGTAATGTTGAGTTGTATCTTAAACCTCATTTTTGTCTTAAATTCAGGATACTTCAGAGGATTGAGGAGGGCCAATTGTACATTTTCCGACTATCTGACCCATATAGAGAGAAACTATAGGAGAATCTGGATGTGAATGCAGTCTACATTGATGTCCCAGTTAAACATTGGGCTCCTGCCAACAGCGCCCAAGTACACCCAGGTCCCAGGCTCCAGTTGCCAGAATGTGTACGCTGAGCCCTAATCAATACCCAGTCAGTCATGTCTCTCCTCATGTCCAGATCAAAGTCTTTGTGGTATGCAACAAGGAGATCCAATGCAACACTGCATATCTGGGGTATTACTGACTATAGCGACTAGAGGTCAGATTTTTAGAAAATGTACAATTGGTAGTTGTACACTTTAGTAAATTCTGCTAAATTTGGCTGCAATTTGGACAATACTAGGTAATTGCGAGTATATTCGGCATTGTATTGATTCTAGCAATTTGTTCGGTTATAGGTTGAACTGTATTTTGAATTTTATTTTCGTCTGAAATTTGGGTTATAAATTTCAGATAGTTAGTGAAGGTGAATTATACATTTTCTGGCGTTTTCTAAGTTAGGTTACTCTCATTCTCGCTTTCGCTCTTTTTCTGATCCCCTCCTGGTTTCTGCTTTCTTCCAACCGTCCTTTTCCTTCTACCTCCTTCTTCTCTTCCCTGTTCTATACCCCTCTTCCTCGTTTCCCTCCTTATAATCTCCACTCTTTTCTTGGTCCTTCACATTCCTTCGTTGATGCCTCTTCCCGAATATATCCTCCTTTTGTCTCCTCTCCATCTCCTCTTTCCTTTTCCTCCTTTTCCTAGGGCTCCTTCTCCTTCTCCTTCTCTCCTTCATCTCTCTATCTGTCTATTCCTCTTGACCCCTCTTCATTCCCGTCTCTCCCTCCTCTTTCCTTTCCTTCTCCTCCTTCTCGTCCTTCTCCTCTTCTCATCTTTCCCGCTCCCTGTCTCCCTTCCCCTTCCTCTGCTTTCCATTGCCCCAATCCACCTTCTCCGTCTCTTCCCTCATCTTCATCCTCTACCCCCACTTCTCCACGCCGTCCTTATGTATACGCAAAGTCAACACGCATGCCGCGTCCACCGAGTGCGAGGCACGCGCCTGCAGCAATGTATCTCCCTAACATCACTTGTTATACGCAAATCCGTTGGACAGACGTAGCGTATGATGCTCCTCCCCGCCCGTGTGGATCTTGGCGCGTTTATTTCACTCTCCCGCCAAAACTATCCATCCTCCCCACTAGCGCTCTAGCAGGGGGCATTCGGCGGGAAACTGCTGGATGCTTGCAGAGTTACTGACCTTAGTGAGGTGGAAACTTTATATGGCTTAAAGTAGGAAAGTAAGAAAAGGGTAAATTCACATCCATCAGAGGTTATTTGATATACCCTGCCCATGTCAGTGTTTATGTCAACATCTCCTAATAACTAGATATATGTTTTCGATACAATTTTGATATTATTTCTAGGCCTACGGTCCCTTTGCACTTTGGTCACTGCCTTGAAGGGGTCAGATTTGAACAGGATCTAACCCGACATACACAGCGACATGCACATCTCCTATTCGCAAATAAGTAACTTCAATAATGTATGTAAGTACCCCCAATCTCCATTTTGCAGTACATTCATAAGCATATTTTATGAATTGCTGGTGACGCTGACCAATCATAGAAATGGCCACCTGATGAGTTATAGCCCTCTCTACATTTCAGTGTCCTTCAGATCCCAAAGTGTATCTAAAGGTCAAACCCACATGTTTCGGGACCTCACATGAATCCCATTTTTTCGTCAAATCCTTAAAAATAAATAATGGTTATGGCTTGCTAACACATAACCTGTATGCTAGAAACCACGATTGTAATATCATTGTCGTTTTCCTAGAGGAATTCTTGTCATGTGTTTCGCCTAATGAAATAAAATAGTTCCCTTTCTGTGGGCAGTTATAGGCAGTGGTCAGTTATAGACCAGTAAAAGACCTAAGTTGACTGCGCCAAGGCCATGGACGTGTTGTTGGTCTGAAGTCCACTGTGTTCTCCAGTAGATCAATAGAACTAAGTGCATCTTTATTGCCTTCCCAAATACAGCTGAGAAAAACATGTGTTGGGAGGATTGTGGAAGTTGTAGGGACCTCGCCTGATGATAAAGTCAGTCTAGGTCCAAAGATGGGAGAGTCCCTTCAAAGGAAGGGAAAGCCTCTTGCCTCAAACCGCAAAGTGGTTTATAATTCAAGAACTTCGACTAAAATAGGCAGAAATGTGTTAAGAAATAGGCATATCTGAGTATATTTACTATTGTCTTGTTTTAAAAAATCAGTTTGGTTATGTTGAACTGTATTTTGAACCTCATTGTTGTCTTAAATTAAGGATATTTGAGAGGATTGGTGAGGGCCAATTGTACATTTTCCGACGATCTGACCCATATTCCATTTTGGCTGAAGAATGTATTACATTATAAATGCCCCATGGTTGGCATGCCCATGTGCAATTACATAATGTTAATACAAAACAGGACTGGAAAGTCGTGGTAGATTATGAGAAATTGACAATCGAAAGAGTGTTGATTTTTGCAAACCATACTTTATGGCGACTGGTTGCTTTGTCAGCATTAACAAATACTTCACCAAGTAATTATATTATTACTCTTTGGTAACATTAAATAAACGAAGAACAGATGATTGTGAGGTTGCTGGGATTCATGGTAGCTGGTGCTAATGTAATCAACAGATAATTAATACAAATTGATGGTCTCCTTAACAGGGATCTTCTGCTGAGAAAGGATGTGAGCGAAGGACATGGTTACACCTTGCTTATGTGGGTGTCACAATTTGCATCAACTAAAGGCCAACTTTGTGCAGTGCCATTAGATAATGGGCAACATGAAACTCGCAATGACGGCGCCGTTGTATAAGATAAAGAAAGAATGGTCTGTGGGAATTCAGGACTACACTTTTCCCCCTTCCTTTGATGGCTTGGAATACAAATCCCTACAAACCATTGGGTGTATAGGCTATTCCTACAACCTGAGACTCTCACAGGTAGAACGGATGGGAATTGCCATGAGAAAATTGCTTGTCTTAGTTTATACAACAGGAGCCAGGGGCCATTGTATGTATATATAAGTTAAAGTTGCCCTCTCAGCTAACATCGGTCAAGAACTGAACATTTGCCACTTTTTGTTTCATTCTTTTCCAAACCATTTAAAAGTCATTTGACCACCATTTTGGAGGATTCTGTCCGGTTGGGTTTCTAAAACGTACTCATTTTTATTTGTACGACCTGTCCGAATCTTTCCCAGTGAAGACGTCAGCTATCAATGCTCACCTGCTCAGCTAATTCGGCTTCAAATTAATGTATAAACATATAACTCACTTTTCCCCTTACTTCAATGGGAAATTCCTACCCTAGGAATAAAAAATGCATTCCGTATAAGCTATTCCTTTCCTAAAACGTTCCTTACTAGGTGGTACGCAAGGACACATAGCTGCTCATTTGTAGATTCCTTAGCATCCATAGTTTCAGTTATGTTTACCTGGAAATTCTTCCTACAATCGTTAATGTAGATTCGTTACCTGACAGGACTATGTTGCAACTTAGCAGCACTCTTACCTGCAAAAGAAGGGAAATAAGTGTTTTTATGCGACTAACAAATATATTTATAAGCAGTTTTATGTCTATTCCTTCATATTCCACATACAAAAACATGGAAATTTGGCAGACCCATCTGTAAGCGACAGTTCTTCCTGGATGAACTAAACTCGTTGAATATATTTTTACATGAGATTTGATCATTACAGAGTAGAAGAGAGTTTTAACTTTTTGTTTTACAATGTTTGCATCCAAATGTTACTAATAGCCTTAAATCCTTTCGCTCGAAGTCAGTCATTAACCCTTCCATAACTTACATTTAGCACAATCATCATATCACCAAGACCGATGACAATCTAATCGATGTTATCCTTAAATAATTCTCAATTCCCATTCCTAATTCCCATTCCCAAAATAAAATATATACTACATATATAATATATGTCAATACACTGGGTATATACTGGGTATATACTGATATAATATAGGAACAATTCTTCCTCCAAGCATCAGGACCAACCCTATAATCATTTATCTCAAGTGTTTTCTTGCTTCTTTCATCTACTAAGATTATAGCCATGCTCCCAAGGGAGCCACTATGCGCGTATAATAAACGTATATCACACTATCCCTCTATATAGGGAACCTCTATATATATGCAGAGTCAGCTTCCCATATTAACTGCCTGAAAAGAGGAGCATCTGAGAGCTGTGAATAAATCTGAATAATACAAAAAAGAAAAGGTTCTTATATTTATCAAGGTTGCCATAACGATAAACTTGTAGCATGCTTATGGAAAACTATGTATTAGTGATGTGTTACAGCAAATGAGTCACAAGTCGCAAAATTGATATTTGTCAAAGTGGTTTATACACATGAAATATTATTGAGAATGCTCATCATTGGGGTGCTTTCATCATTGTCGACTTAAATGCAGAGAGCAAGAAGTAGAATTGGGACGGGGTTAAGCCTCATGATTGTGATTCCTGTGTGGAGGCTATATTCACTTGAGCGATAATAAGAGGACATTCGGTAGGCCCGCACCTGTCAGTCGGCCGTCAGGTGGCAGCATTAGTAAAGTTCACCGTGGAGAAGGAGGTCACCAAAGGGGTTAATTCACCAAAGGGGTTAATATGTGGAGTATTATTATAATATGTGTCAAATGGTTCGGATAAAAGCAAATTGAAAGACACATATTATAGGTTTAAAGACGGGAATATCACCCTAGCTTATACCAGTATGTTCTCAACCCATTATGACAAAAGGACATGACGAAAAACACTATAATAATGAGAGAACTGTAAATGATTTCCTGAATAAAAATATGTTATATTAAAAAGGAATAGCCAGGACAGCCAAGCCCTGCAAAGTCCTAAGCTATAAATAAACTGTACCGGGCAGTATATAAATTAAGGTTGAAATTGTCGGAAAATGTACAACTGGCCTTCACCAATCCCAAGTTTAAGGCAAAAACTATCCTCAAATCACAGTTCAACAATAGCAAATAATCTTTAATCAAGGAAATCCAAATTATACCCAAATATATCAAATATTTGCCATTATTCAGCCTAATTTATCAGAATTTACAAAATGTGTAGAGCGGGCGATTGTACATTTCTAGGCGACCGGACCCAAAGTCTATGTCTTAGAGCACTTGGTAAGTCATCCAACATATAACATTATATTTCAATGTGAATTTGCAATTTCTGTTAGTAGGGATGATACTTCTAATCTACACAATGTTGAACTCTCGAGACATTTTGATATGCGCAATTCAAGCAAAGAGCTACACTGAGCCAGGGGGTATGTGGGTCAGATCGTCGGAAAATGTACAATTGGCCCTCACCAATCCTCTCAAATATCCTAAAGTTAAGACAACAACGAGGTTCAAAATACAGTTCAACATAACCGAACTGATTTTTTTAAAACAAGACAATAGTAAATATACTCCGATATGTCTATGATCTAACACAATTTCAGCCTATTTTAGCCGATTTCTTGAATTTGAGCTGCCGATTGTGCATTTTCTGAAAATCTGACCCAAATAAGAGTCCATGTCTAAGGATAGTAACTAAGGGAAGCTGTAAGTGACACTGGTGGCTGACCTTTTCCCCACGTCACTGTCCCAGTCATCATTACCTTCTTACCTTACCGCCCTGTCAGTTGGGGCTTACCGTATGGTCTGTATTAAATGCCACTAAAATTCAGCAGGGATTAGATGTGGTAGGGCAGGGACTGAGAGTAAATTCCAGGGCCTTATATTAAACACTTGTAGGGTGGGGTTTGGGGTGGGGGCAGTGGGGAGGAAGAGGATGAAAAAGTATTTTTGTGCAGGACGTCCATTTGAGTTGTCCGAGAGAACAGTCGCTGCTGGGCGATAATAAGTGAAGCCAGCACAGGAAAATATTTCGCCATGTTTCCGAAATGGAATGCGGCCTTTTATGAAGCCCTGCAGCAAAAAAAACAAAGAAAATTGTCCAAAATATAAGTCAACTGACCAAACAACTGCAAAATTCACAATTGTAAGAAATGGATCTTAATCGTGGGTAGTGCCACTGATAGTCACACACAAGCACTGGGGCAGAGGAGATATGGTGGCTACAGTGAGGTTGAAACCCACAACGTCTCACATGCAAATTGAGAATTACTTTGCGAGTGAGAATACCATTCTCTCATATTCACCCCTGCATTCTCCACTTTTGTGAACAGGCGCAAACAGTAGCAAACGGTTGGTTGTGAACATCATTGTTGTTTGCAACCTAAAATCAAAACTTCTATATTTTTGTTGCGAATAGTTAGGTATATAGAAATGTAAACAGGTTGCAAACGGGTTAGTGAAGAATGTTCTCCACCAGTTTGCTAGCATCTCCTCAACTATAATGAACATTGAGGTGATTGTGAGGTGATCGCGCCTGGATATATTCGCAAGGACTCACTTACAATATAAGTCCATCTCATCTCCCACTTTAGGACCAGGGTCAACATCCAATACCTTATGGGTGAAGTTATCAGAAAATGTACAATTCGCCTTCACCACTCCTCTCAACTAACCCAAATTTAAGACAAAAATAAGGTTACAAATTCAGTTCAACATGACCAAACAGATTGCTTGAATCAAGGCAATGTCAAATATACACAGATATAGCTAATATTCACCAATGTTCAGTCTAATTTAGCAGCATTTACTAAATGTGTAGATCTACCGATTGTACATTTTCTGAAGATCTGACCCTTATATAATGTTGAAATGTCGGTTCTCTCTGTCTAATGATGAAATTAATTCCTCGGGTATCTGGGCCCCACCGGGGGGTTATCCTATCATGGGTGGTAATCTATTCCCCATTCCCTGGTTGAAGGCCGGATTACCCTTGTTATCTCCAGACGCTTAACCCATTAAGACTCCTATCTCTGCTATCTCTGCTGTACATTCCTACTCCGCTGGATTTATATAGGGGTTATCCGGGAGTAAATATACAAATTGATTATTTGACAATTGTGTTGTGTTACAGGGAAATGAGTCACAACTCGCAACAAAATGGATTTTGAGATACAGATCGTATTTGAAAAGATGAGATCAAGCCGACTCCAATGATAGTAAACATTAATACATGTAATAAGTATATGATATCACCATACATATCACTTTAACTTTAGACAACAATTTAGTGATAGTTCTTGATGGTCTTTCACTAGTAAAGAAGTTAAATATACTCTTTAGGATGACCTCAGATACGCATTCAAACCGCAGTCCTGACATTTGGTACATATATCCATGTTTCTGACAGCACCAAATACCCCACAAGTGAAAACATTTTGAGTAAGGTTGCCCGTGAATAAATCACTGGGGAAATGGTTGATTTTGCGACTTGTGACTCATTTTCCTGAATCACAAATGCCAAAGTCAAATATCTTGTTCTTTTTTTTATTCATAATCCCATCGCTTCCCAAGAGCGCTGGTGCACTTCTGTTTTCCAAATTTTCCAAATTTTGACCCAACTTTTGTTTTTAGTAGACTTTCTCAAATGTAATTTGTATTTCCTTAAACAAACTGCCAAATACTAATAAGTAAAACATTAGGATGTTATTTGCTTATTCTTATTACAAGCAACCGCCTTTTGTGACTCATGACTCACAGAGAACGTAGTAATACTAATTACTAAGTAAATATGGCAAAAAAAATGTAGAAAAGCGTGCTTGTGCTGGAGTAGATGATCAATTAATTATGTGTATTAAATCGATGTATAATTGTGATTAAAAATATAACGATATTAACTGTAGTAAAGTGTAAAAGAAAGATCTAGCTTTGATTTAAACAAAAGATTGTACCACCAGAAGATTTTCGACGAATGAGAACTATCACTATGTGAAACTTTGTCAATAAAATTTATTTAAAAAAAAAAGTAATTACAGGCAACTGCTCACAACCCAGGTGCGTCCATGTTTGCTTTTATAGTTCATGATTGTTTATCCCACTGTTATGTATAGCCACCCTATCCATATGATACATTAGTATTTAAATAGAATGCCTAAACGAAAGTCAAACATGATGGATTTATTGCCTTTATATCGTATTGCATTGCTAGGAGTCCAGGTGTGTGTTTGTTTTGAAAGTTCTAAAATGTGAACTAGAAGAGCCAGTTTCTGCCCTGCCCTCTGGTGAGCGACCATCTGGCATCTGTGGGGGTGGTCTAAACATTGCCACACCTACACACAGGTGGCTGTAGGTGCAGGTGGGAGGGGTTAGGAGGGAGCGGGGGCTATGGGGGTAAGGTGGGGCCGGGCTGTGTCTCGCTGTAATGTTATGTTTTTTAGTACATTACAAGAAACGCAGACAATAGCAAACAGTTTTGATACTCTATTTGGGATTAAATAATGTATGTGAGGGGTTGAATAAAAATGAGTCGTAAGTTGCAAAATTGATATTTTGGTTGAATTTACAACATCTCTGTAGAAATGTTTTCATTTTGGGGTATCTAGTGCTTTGACTATGAATATATGTATCAAATTTGAAGGCAGTGTATTAAGTATATGCTTGCACTTCTAAGGCCATGTTAGTGAGTATATTTAGCTAGTTTAGAGGTTCCGAGGTCTATAGGTGGGACAGGCTGGTTGGGGGGGGGGGGGGCGGGATGTGGCATGTTAGTATTTTATAACATTTGCCAACAGACAAGTAGGCAAAGGGAGTTAGTTTTTGTATTTTATGTGGATTAAATAATTTGTTATGGGTTACATACAAATGAGTCATACTTCGCTATTATGAAACTATTATGAAAGGACAGTAGCAGTCAGAGCAAGATTGAACACAAATTTCAGCCAGTTTCTCGCTCTATTTCTAAACTTGAACATCATTCCTGATTTTATTTTATTTTTATATTTTTAGTCCTGATGTCTGCTTTATATGTGGAGCTCGATGGTAAGACGAGCTGGTGATGAGGGAGGAGGGAGCTAGGGTGAGTAGGTAGGACGTGTGGGGGAGGAATGGAGATGAGGGGATGGTATGGGCAGTTAGAGACTCGTATATCACCTGGATGGCTGGACACTGGACACTAACGTATAGCAGGTGGTATAGGATTGCTTCTGTATGGGGGGGGGGGCACCACCTGTAGCACACATGGTCTACCTTCCTCCGCTCATACCCCCACCCACCCACACATACCCTTCCTCCCCTCATACCCCACACACATACACACCTCTTCCCCTCACACACACACACCCTGTCGACATGACCATCCAACCCCAATCCCAAACCCTACCCCCTACCAAAAATCTTGCCAAATCTACACAAATGTTGTCAATATTCTGCTGCTGTCTTTATACAAGAATAATTTGTAGTCGAAACGGCCGAGCAAATATGGGTGGCAAGGGGGGCTGTTCAAACACCCCTGACATCCCCTGGTTACGGGCCTGTCTGAATTTGTCTTTTCTATCTAAAATCTTTATTCAGGAATTAGCAACAATATAATACAATCTCACCCCAGGGGTGATTTTCGTCATGCCCTGTAATCGAAACGGCCGAGCAAAAACGGCCGCCGGTGAGCGATAATAAATAAGTGAAGTCGCCACAGGGTAGTAGCCCAAGAAATCAAGATTCAAGATGGCGGACATGCAAATTCCCCTATTGCACACATCCCTACCAAGCCACCCTTACCTACCTATAACCAGACTCCTCTAAATATCCCCAGTGTTATATGAAGGGCTATATCTCTAGCATGGTGGGGAGGTAGAGTTATGGGCACAAGTTATTATTATCTTTATCAAAAAAATATTTGTTCAATATTTTGCTGTATTCATTTAAAAACAAGTAAACTTTCTGGGCTTCTGTGGTACACATCACTTGCTTAGGAAGGAACAATAGCTAAAGAAGGAAAGTATTATGTAAGGAATTGTTATGCCGTTCCACCTGGAGTATTATTATTCCTTTAAAAGCATATTTTCAGGATATATCAAGAAATATATATCATACCCCTGAAGAAGGTCGTCCTCACCCCAAGACTTTGAGCTAATAAAACAACTAAAACAACTAACTTCATGGTACAATATTGTTTTCCATGCCTGATTAAAGATATAGTTCGGAGTTGAATGTCCGCCATTTTGAATCTTGAATCGCATCGAATTATTGGACTAATAGTACAGCCGTTGTCCAACATGGAATATCAATCAATGTTCATGGTGTTTATGAATCATTTGTATTTTGTATTTAAGATTTTTATTCAGACAAGACATTATGTACAAGTACAATATTCTCAGAATTCGCTGATTTCTAGTAATTTCTATATATTTTACAGAATCGAAAGCTTTTTAGTGGCAATAAGTTCACATAAATTTACAAGTACTTTAAAATTTACATAAGATATGGGTATATCGATAGTTAAAACATAGTCACCTATAATAGATGTATCTAAAAACAAACACCTGCGCTTTGTTCAAATCATGACAGTCAGTGAAAGTTTTTCTAAATTCATTTAAACATTATTGAAGAATCCAAGAACATGTACTCATACGAGCAGAGACTAATAACAATATACTACCATCCAGTTCAATATTCCTAATTATTTCAACCTAAAATACCATCGGATCTGGAATATTCCAGATGTTACCACTGTCTTTGAATGACTTTAAACAGATCTTTTTTATCTGGTTCGAGAAAGCAACCTTTTCATCCAACCTTCTGATATTATTTGGTACCACATTCCAAATTGTATTAACCCTACATATTAAACTTCTCCGTATACTCTCTTTTCTCCAATATCGAACTCTCACCCTATAGGGGTCCCTCATGTTATATTCATGCATTTGGACGGTTTCACTATCCTTCTCAGCCCAAAACAAGCACAAACACCGAACCAATCGTCTATAACATAAAGGTATTAATCTACATCGATCATGAAGATCAATATTTGTTAATCGTTGGTTTTCCCTTATTCTTATGCTACAAATAATCCGGAGACAACTGTTCTGTAATAGCTGGAGTCTTCTCGAATCTTTGTTACAAGCTATATCAATCACAATGCCTCCAAACTCTAAGATTGGCAATATATACGTCTTGTATATTAAACATGTAATTTCTGTCGAAATAAAATGTCTGATCTTCCTCAACCTGTTCTTTAGCATTGTTACTTTAATACAAATGGCATTTATATGTTGTTTCATATTCAAGTGATAATCAAGTACAAACCCTAAATATTTAAAATCATCAACGACCTCGATCATAGTCCCATTATTGTATATATTCAGGTCATTTTTTCTACCACGTCGACCTGTAAACACCTGTAGCTTAGTCTTTTTAGTATTTATTTTTAAACCATTTAAGTTCACCCACTCATTGAACTGATTTACATCACTTTGAATCCTACGTATATCATCATCGTTTGTCCATTTATGTAACAAAACACAATCGTCGGCATAAAGAATAACATCTCCATTAAATTCCAACCTACAAATATTATTAATATACAGAATAAAAAGTAAAGGTCCCAGGATACTTCCCTGGGCCACACCAGCTTTAAGAGAAAGGGTATCCGATCGAAATTCACCATTTAATACAAACTGTTTTCTGTTCTTTGAGTAAGTTCTAAGTAACTCTAATAGCTGGCCTCTTATCCCAATCATTTCTAATTTTTTCAGTAAGATGTCGATATTAATAGAGTTAAAGGCTTTAGAAACGTCAAAAAAAATAGCAATAGTATCTTCCCCTTCATCTTTATTTTTGAAAACAATGTCTAAGAAATACCTCATTGCGTTATCTATTCCTTTTCCAGGCCTAAACCCATATTGGTGACAATATAAATATTCAATTCGACACAGATGATCTTCAATTTTCTTAGCGACTATCTTCTCTAATATTTTCCCAAATATAGGGCTTATTGATATCGCCCTCAGGTCATCGATTTTTCTAAAATTCTTTTTCTTCGGAATTATCGCGCAAATGGCCACTTTCCAAGGACTAGGAAAGTATCCGCTAGTCTTAATTTTATTCAGTAGACTAACAAATCTCTCTATACAAGCTAGAATAGCATATTTGACAAATTTTGAGTTTAACCCCAAAATACCAGAACATTTGGTCGTGTCAATATCCTTAACAATCTTTGATACCTCCTCCTCCGATATCTCATCATCCCATATAAGAGTCTGATATTCATTCTCCTCATTTTCGATATAATCAGGTGAAGAGTTCGGGTCGATATTACAAAAATAATTATTTATATAATTTACAGCCTCTAGACCTTTCAAACACTCATTTTCTGAAGTTATTACATGATCATTCACCACATTTCTACAAGATGTCATCCCAAAAATATTAGCAATCTTCTGCCAAAATTTCCTATCGTTTCTAGAGTAATCTCTGCAAATTCTACTAACAATATCTTTTCTGACCTTCACCACACTACTTTTAACCTGATTTCGTATTAATTTTGCCTCCTGCCAATGGACTGGGTCCCTTGAAATAATAGCTTTCTTAAATAGTCTGTTTTTCCTTCTTACCAGACGCTTCAAGTCCCTATCATATACAACACCCTCCTTATTTGTTGTTATCTCCACTAGTGGATATAGCTCATCCTGAACAGAGGTTAAACTATCACTAAATCGATTACATATCTGATCTATGTCATCATTATTCCAATAATCTTGGTTATGACTATCCATTTCTTCTTTTATCGTATCATATTGCATTTTATTTGTTGGTCTAACAAAGAAGCTCTCATCTTTATCTTTTAAGTCCACACCCCTCTTTTTCTTTATAACTAGATATAAAGGTAGGTGATCACTGATATTTTCTACCAGTGTCCCACTATCCCTTACATGTCGGCAGTTTGAGGCGATAAAATCAATCCGACTGCTACCATTCATAGTTATCCGTGTGTCCACGTTTATATGTTGAACAAGGCTATAACTTTCTAACAATGATATGAATCTTCTGCTATTTGCAGTGGCCTTCTTAATATCAATGTTTACATCTCCACATGTAATAAACCTGCTCTTATTCAGGGTTTTGTCAACACTACATGATAATATTTTACCAAAACTAGTGAAGAATTCGTTCATCGATCCCACTGGCGGCCTATATAATACTGAGATTAGGGTAGATTTGTTCTTTCCAGGTTTCACCTTACAAGTCAATACCTCTAAATCAGAATCAATGTGTGTCATCTCGGGAACTGTACATATAGTGTAACTGTCCCTATAAAATATTATTATTCCGCCACCTCGTTTGCCAGACCTGTCCTGGCGTACAAATTTATATCCTTTAACATACAGCATGCTATCGGTAATGTCTTTGCTTAACCAGCTCTCCACAATGGCGACGATATCATACATACCATTTAGATATTCTAATTTCATATAATCCAATTTATTAAATAAGCTACATACATTAAAGCATATCAGCTTAAAACCCCTGCTCGTAGACACATTTACATTGGTGTCACACATAGTGTCGACACGCAAACCTACGTTCGTCAATACGCGCTACATAAAATACACAAAAAACAATTACAATACTCAATTCAACCACAAAGATATATATATTCATTATTGTATCTTGTGGCAAACACATTTCGGGTCTATAGAAACCTTCCAGGACATCCCCTTGCATAGTTTAAGTTAGAAACACAGTTTTATTTACGTACCATGTATCGTTTTCACGCCATCGGTAGCCATCTTGGTTTTAACTACTTCCTCCTCTTCCGGTTATATGTCGTAAAACCATACAACATTTTTAAAGCTAAATCGTCAAATATAAATTATTAATCGTTTGTAGACTCGCTTCGTTACATTGTTATAATTACATAAACCTATTTTATAAGTTTAATTCAATTTTTAAACTCTGCAGAAACAATAAACCCGATGGCATAAATCACGACATTATATTGCGACACTACAAGTACCCACTTCCGACACAAAATGGCCGACATGGACAAGAACCAACGTAAACTCAACTTTTTACAAGACAAATACAGCAATGCAACACTAAGTATACGGTGTTTCAGCACATATATACACTCTTATGATAGTTTAGACAGATTCTTTGTCTCTTCCCTCACTTAGAGACGCGTGCAGGGCGGTAATATCATGTAGACTGTCCGTGTCAAGTGGTACGAAGCTTCTCTCCGTTCTGTTCGCACGTGTGCTGTTCAAGCTTGACGAACCTCGAACATCAGAACCACCACCCTGTCCTCGTCTTGACCTATTCATTATAGGTAAGTCAGTTTGCAAAGATGGCGTGGTTATCTCCATGCTCTCCTCATGATCTGTATTTCGTGATTTGTCCTTGTCAACTAAAGCATCAAACCGGTTATCAGTATCCACCGGGGTTGTAGTGGGCGTGGCATTCGCTTTCCTAGTCACGTTGCCCGCAGCTGGGTGTGTAAATCCAGTCTTGTCAGTCGTGGCTTGCTGTTTAGGTTGTCCCTTATGGCGTTTGCAAATCAATTTGTTGAATTCACCTTTACTGTGTGCCTCTGTGACTTCTTTCCGTACCTGTTTTAGTAGCTTCCCCAATAAATTCTTGCCCTTGTCTTTCCAGGTACCGTTAGCGAGATGGACGTCTCCGAGGATACATCCAGACCCCCATTTGCGATTGGTCGTTGCCTCTATCAAGTCCACATTACCAGTTCCTGACAATTTCTCAGCCAATACAGGATTTTGATAAAATTTGCAACGAAGTATCTGGAGCATTACCTCTTCTTCCATGGCAGTCCAGGTCGGATTAGGTAGAATTTTGTCCCCCATGCCTTTGATGTCTCTTGGATCATCCGTCTCCAAGATCGACTGTGCAACGGATGGCCTTCCTAGAACAAGGCACTTTTTATGTTGAAATGCTTGCTCGGAACTGCTATACATATTATCCTCAAATTGTAGTACACTGGACGAAAAGTTACTTAAATATGCACTCTCGCCCTGGAATGCAATACCACCCTTGACGTCGATGATCTTAATCCTTTCGATTGCATATTTCTCCTCAAGCAAGTGTAGGTGTCTACTACCATAAATCACCCCATCAATCTGAACTTGATCTCCTTTTGGTCTAGTAGTTTCAGAGTTGGCACCAGACAACAAAGCGTTTTTAGCCAAAAGCCTCATCGTGTTCTTACGTTTCTTCATTTCAATAGTGTCATGCTCTCTGAAGAACATGTTGGATTTACAAGGCCACATTTTGGTAGGAAAGACTTTTTCATCAGCGAACGGATCTCTCCTCCTAACCAATTCTTCCTTCACGCCCTTATGGATCAGGCGTATAACTATAGGGCTAGGCCCCCTCTTATGTGAAGCCTTTATCTCTCGATATGCAGTATCTACGGTCCCATCCCATATTTTAGGGAATATTCCACGGAAGATCTTCTTTACCAATGACACAGTGTTTTCATTTTTTGTACTAGGGCAGCCCTCTAGCACTATATACGACTCTCTATGCTGTTGTTTGACGATTTCCAACTCATCCTTGACTTTAGTAACCTGGGATGTTAGATATTGTGATTTGCGTTGTTGAGCACCTAATCTCTGACCCAGCTCAGCAAACCCAGCCTTACATTTATCTTCGATGGTGAGTACGTCATCTTTTTTACACATTTGGGTCTTCATATCCGATACTTCTTGTCTTAACTCCTGTTGAGACGTGAGTAATGAACGTATTATTCTGTTCTGTTCGTTACTAGACAACGACATTGTATTGATTCTGTCGTAGATACTTTCTATGTCATTATCAACATTGACCCCGTCATCAGCTAGTTTGGCTATGTCAGATTCTAATTTGTCAATACTAGCTCTAGGCTTTTTACCTTCATTATTTATTATCGGTGAGATTTGATCAGCTCCACGTTTGGCATTATTTGGTGTTCTCGGCGTGCTGCTAGCTGCAGCTAATCCCAGTGGCAACACCTCACCTTGTTGATGGTCTCCGTTCTCCATTATCGCTCAGGCCAGTCGATTCACACACTAAAACAGTTCGTAATTCCTAGAATACTGATCGATCAGGTGATAAAAGTCCATATATATGATCACGATCGGTAATTCTCGCAATAGTCTCATTAAGACTTTCCAGAGATTCCTAGTAAGTCTCTACGACCCGAAATTCACAACGTATTTAGGCTCGATTGAAAAAAGCTGCTGCCATTTTGAATTTTCGCGCCACTTTAGCATTTACACAAGCTATGGTATTGATGAAGATATCCTTGCATTTCTTTTATAAAATTATTGCAAAATTTAGGATGGATTAGTGAAAGGGAATTGTACATCTTCTGTGGTATTCACCCATGTACTGTACGTGCAGCTCAGTGCAGGGGGAGATGAGTAAAGTCGCCAGAAAATGTACAATTCACTTTCACCAATCCTCTCAAATAACCCAAACTTCAGACGGAAATAAAGTTCAAAATACAGTTCAACCTAAGCAAACAGATTGCTAGAATCAATGCAATGCCGAATATACCCCAATTTACCTGGTATTGGCCAAATTGCAGCCTAATATAACATAATTTACTAAATGTGTACAGCTGCCAATTGTACATTTTCTGAAAATCTGACCCAGATATGGACACCTGTTGGTGGGTAATCATAGACTATGGGCTAACCGGGAGTGACAGGGCGTGAGGAGACCCGCCCATCTCTCCCTACAACCCATGTACCCTATCTATATAGCCTACCTATATGTTGTACTTAGCCTACAGGAACACTTATAGATAGAGGTTACAGCCCATTTCATATATGTGATGTGTTACAGGAAAATTAGTCACAAGTCGCAAAAAATGGATTTTGAGATGTCGTCACATTTGAAAAAATGAGCAAGCCCATTCAAATGATAGTAAACATATTAGGGCATATAATACGTATATATTTTAAGTTTGATATTTTTAATTTTGAAAAAAAACCCATAAGCATATCTAATAAATACTTGTAGATCTGCGCGTGAATAAAAAAGTTAGTTTAGCATTTAAAGTAGGTACATTTAGTTAAATATACTTCTTAGGATAACCTCAGACATGCATTGACATACTCAAAAAATTCTTCAAATTTGGTACATATATACCAGAAGCGTGAGCACCTCAAAAAAAAATATGATATAAAGTTTGCGAGTTGTGACTAATTTTCCTTTCACACATCACATGTGTAAGAACTTGGTTGAGACTTGAGAAATATGGTATCCCTTCACTCGCTTTCTCCTTATTCATCAAACAAATGTGTTTATATTTTTTTTCTTATTTGAGTATAAGTATAAGTATTTTATTATTTTTTATAGATTTTGCATTGAGATGCAAGTCCCATACAGCCATGCGACTCAAGATTCAAGATGGCTGAGATACAACTGCCCTATTATTATGATCTAGAATAATTGAGGACTAATTATAAACATAGCTAAGTCCTTAACCTGTAATAAGCCAATACTTATATCATTCCATTAAATAATTATAATTCAAGGCACAGTTAAATTTGAAATGAAATCCTAAGGTCCATCAGGAGACCTAAATCATGGGGCAACCGGGCCAAACTGGCCATATGTGCGTTAGGCTTTAAGGTCTGATTTTAGCTTAAAGTTCAAGACCTGTAGAAGGTGTATAAACTGTACGGCGCGGCCCCTGGAAACCTGCAGTCGCTAAGTGGAGCCTGATCAGCTCTGCTGGGGCACCTCTTGAAGAACACCAGGTACAGTCTAAGCCCCGAAACCTGGCAAGAGGAAGACTGCTGATGAAGCAGACAAGGCAAAGAGAAGCATGCACAGCATGTATTAGAACAACCGAACCTGCTACGGCTGACTGTTGGGAAAGGCTGACTGACGACTAGGAATAGGCTAGCTGACTACTGGGAAAGACTAGTGACACCGGGAGAGACTGGGTTCAAATTGTGCAGCTTTTGCCGGTGGGCTCTGCGGGCATGAAACACGGTCCGGAACACCCATGGGGCTGCACAGGAGGTTAAGTTGTGGAATGCAGTCCAGAAATGGATGTGAGACAGCATAGGAGACAAGCCTGGACACACACCATAGCGCTTATAGCCTATACCACAACTTCAAAAGAACGGCATTGCCTTGGAGGATAACATCTGGAATGGCCATGACTGTAGGTGGAAGGGGGTTCACTTACGGCGCGGCCCCTGGAAACCTGCAGTCGCTAAGTGGAGCCTGATCAGCTCTGCTGGGGCACCTCTTGAAGAACACCAGGTACAGTCTAAGCCCCGAAACCTGGCAAGAGGAAGACTGCTGATGAAGCAGACAAGGCAACGAGAAGCATGCACAGCATGTATTAGAACAACCGAACCTGCTACGGCTGACTGTTGGGAAAGGCTGACTGACGACTAGGAATAGGCTAGCTGACTACTGGGAAAGACTAGTGACACCGGGAGAGACTGGGTTCAAATTGTGCAGCTTTTGCCGGTGGGCTCTGCGGGCATGAAACACGGTCCGGAACACCCATGGGGCTGCACAGGAGGTTAAGTTGTGGAATGCAGTCCAGAAATGGATGTGAGACAGCATAGGAGACAAGCCTGGACACACACCATAGCGCTTATAGCCTATACCACAACTTCAAAAGAACGGCATTGCCTTGGAGGATAACATCTGGAATGGCCATGACTGTAGGTGGAAGGGGGTTCACTTACGGCGCGGCCCCTGGAAACCTGCAGTCGCTAAGTGGAGCCTGATCAGCTCTGCTGGGGCACCTCTTGAAGAACACCAGGTACAGTCTAAGCCCCGAAACCTGGCAAGAGGAAGACTGCTGATGAAGCAGACAAGGCAACGAGAAGCATGCACAGCATGTATTAGAACAACCGAACCTGCTACGGCTGACTGTTGGGAAAGGCTGACTGACGACTAGGAATAGGCTAGCTGACTACTGGGAAAGACTAGTGACACCGGGAGAGACTGGGTTCAAATTGTGCAGCTTTTGCCGGTGGGCTCTGCGGGCATGAAACACGGTCCGGAACACCCATGGGGCTGCACAGGAGGTTAAGTTGTGGAATGCAGTCCAGAAATGGATGTGAGACAGCATAGGAGACAAGCCTGGACACACACCATAGCGCTTATAGCCTATACCACAACTTCAAAAGAACGGCATTGCCTTGGAGGATAACATCTGGAATGGCCATGACTGTAGGTGGAAGGGGGTTCACTTACGGCGCGGCCCCTGGAAACCTGCAGTCGCTAAGGTGAGCCTGATCAGCTCTGCTGGGGCACCTCTTGAAGAACACCAGGTACAGTCTAAGCCCCGAAACCTGGCAAGAGGAAGACTGCTGATGAAGCAGACAAGGCAACGAGAAGCATGCACAGCATGTATTAGAACAACCGAACCTGCTACGGCTGACTGTTGGGAAAGGCTGACTGACGACTAGGAATAGGCTAGCTGACTACTGGGAAAGACTAGTGACACCGGGAGAGACTGGGTTCAAATTGTGCAGCTTTTGCCGGTGGGCTCTGCGGGCATGAAACACGGTCCGGAACACCCATGGGGCTGCACAGGAGGTTAAGTTGTGGAATGCAGTCCAGAAATGGATGTGAGACAGCATAGGAGACAAGCCTGGACACACACCATAGCGCTTATAGCCTATACCACAACTTCAAAAGAACGGCATTGCCTTGGAGGATAACATCTGGAATGGCCATGACTGTAGGTGGAAGGGGGTTCACTTACGGCGCGGCCCCTGGAAACCTGCAGTCGCTAAGTGGAGCCTGATCAGCTCTGCTGGGGCACCTCTTGAAGAACACCAGGTACAGTCTAAGCCCCGAAACCTGGCAAGAGGAAGACTGCTGATGAAGCAGACAAGGCAACGAGAAGCATGCACAGCATGTATTAGAACAACCGAACCTGCTACGGCTGACTGTTGGGAAAGGCTGACTGACGACTAGGAATAGGCTAGCTGACTACTGGGAAAGACTAGTGACACCGGGAGAGACTGGGTTCAAATTGTGCAGCTTTTGCCGGTGGGCTCTGCGGGCATGAAACACGGTCCGGAACACCCATGGGGCTGCACAGGAGGTTAAGTTGTGGAATGCAGTCCAGAAATGGATGTGAGACAGCATAGGAGACAAGCCTGGACACACACCATAGCGCTTATAGCCTATACCACAACTTCAAAAGAACGGCATTGCCTTGGAGGATAACATCTGGAATGGCCATGACTGTAGGTGGAAGGGGGTTCACTTACGGCGCGGCCCCTGGAAACCTGCAGTCGCTAAGTGGAGCCTGATCAGCTCTGCTGGGGCACCTCTTGAAGAACACCAGGTACAGTCTAAGCCCCGAAACCTGGCAAGAGGAAGACTGCTGATGAAGCAGACAAGGCAACGAGAAGCATGCACAGCATGTATTAGAACAACCGAACCTGCTACGGCTGACTGTTGGGAAAGGCTGACTGACGACTAGGAATAGGCTAGCTGACTACTGGGAAAGACTAGTGACACCGGGAGAGACTGGGTTCAAATTGTGCAGCTTTTGCCGGTGGGCTCTGCGGGCATGAAACACGGTCCGGAACACCCATGGGGCTGCACAGGAGGTTAAGTTGTGGAATGCAGTCCAGAAATGGATGTGAGACAGCATAGGAGACAAGCCTGGACACACACCATAGCGCTTATAGCCTATACCACAACTTCAAAAGAACGGCATTGCCTTGGAGGATAACATCTGGAATGGCCATGACTGTAGGTGGAAGGGGGTTCACTTACGGCGCGGCCCCTGGAAACCTGCAGTCGCTAAGTGGAGCCTGATCAGCTCTGCTGGGGCACCTCTTGAAGAACACCAGGTACAGTCTAAGCCCCGAAACCTGGCAAGAGGAAGACTGCTGATGAAGCAGACAAGGCAACGAGAAGCATGCACAGCATGTATTAGAACAACCGAACCTGCTACGGCTGACTGTTGGGAAAGGCTGACTGACGACTAGGAATAGGCTAGCTGACTACTGGGAAAGACTAGTGACACCGGGAGAGACTGGGTTCAAATTGTGCAGCTTTTGCCGGTGGGCTCTGCGGGCATGAAACACGGTCCGGAACACCCATGGGGCTGCACAGGAGGTTAAGTTGTGGAATGCAGTCCAGAAATGGATGTGAGACAGCATAGGAGACAAGCCTGGACACACACCATAGCGCTTATAGCCTATACCACAACTTCAAAAGAACGGCATTGCCTTGGAGGATAACATCTGGAATGGCCATGACTGTAGGTGGAAGGGGGTTCACTTACGGCGCGGCCCCTGGAAACCTGCAGTCGCTAAGTGGAGCCTGATCAGCTCTGCTGGGGCACCTCTTGAAGAACACCAGGTACAGTCTAAGCCCCGAAACCTGGCAAGAGGAAGACTGCTGATGAAGCAGACAAGGCAACGAGAAGCATGCACAGCATGTATTAGAACAACTGTCTAGACGCATTGTACCCTAAACACTAATCTGTATAATGTATAATAGCTTTATTGTGTACAATAGCAGCTTGTTGAGTTGATTCCTCGCTAGTGTTGAACTGCGTTTTGCAAATCAATATTCCGGGACTTTATATATGGGTCAAGGGTCAGAAAAATGTACATTTTCCTGCAACAACACATCACATATTGAAATAGGCTGAAATTGATGAATACAAAATATATCTGAGTATATTTGGATTAAATTTAGTTTACTTTATAAAATTAGTGAGGGTGAAATATACATTCACTGACAATTTGCCCCACATGTATGACCTCTGTGTAAACCTAGACACAGTGTAATCAATGCCTGGAGTCAATACAATTAACTAATTAGCCATAATCCCAGTCTCTATAGCCTCTAATGACGGACGTCTCTGCCAAGTGGTTCAGTCTAGGCTAGATGTGTAGGAGGGGTGGTATGATGTTAGTATCAGGGGTTGGTCTATCATAGGTAGTATGTTCAGGAGAAAATAATCTCTAGGAATGCGGACTGGCCAATATTTGATTGAAGTAGTATACATTATACACATACCAAAGGCTGTGTATTAAATATATATCTGGGTTTTAAGCTCATTTGATGCAGTATATTTAGCTACTGTACTAGTGATTATCCTCCCAGAAATATTGCTAGCTTGTCAAACATAAAAAAGTCACATATCAATATAAAAATGACTCATTTTTCTGTAATGCTTCCGTGTATCCGACCCATTGCCCTTTAAAGAGAGGGGACTCCAGGGCCAAATTAAAGAGCCTGCTAGGTATATGTTAGATAAAGTTTACTGAAATATTTCTAGCCATACATTTAGCATAGTATATTCCCATCGTTACGTGGGTGAAGTCGCCAGAAAATATATAATTAGCCTTCACCAACCCTCTCAAATAACCCAAATTAAAAGCAAAAAGGAGTTTCAAATTACAATTCAGCATAACCTAACAGACATATATATTAGATACTATAGACCTAGTAATTATCATTTTCTAGCTTAATTTAACATAATTCACTAAAAATGTGTGGAGCTGCCGATTACAGTTATACACTTCTTGGGGAACTGGCCCATATGTAAATTAGGGTGGGCGCTATTTCAAGGACGCCTGGCAGAATAGTGTTCAAGGATAGGCATTATATATTAATAAAGCCCTATCAGCTGTGGCTGCGGTGACAAACAGCCTCACACCGCTGAAGGCTTTTATTATGGAAATATATCTATAATGTACATTGTATAAAACATACGCTAGCGCTAATGTACACATGGGAGGTAAATAGAGACGGATGCAATGTACATGGGTCGGGTACAGGGAAGATGTATTATATTGAAGAGCATTAATTAAGGTGAATTGCTGCATAATTCTTTAGGATTAGAACCGTTGTTAGGATCTTATGATAATTCTGTATTTAACATGGAATATTTCAATCGTTTCCTATCGGTCACCCTTTTTCTTAATTTAAATGGCCCTGGCCCGGAATAAGGTTATTCATGAGAG
The DNA here is from genome assembly GCA_942159475.1 of Sthenelais limicola. Taxonomy (NCBI): domain Eukaryota; kingdom Metazoa; phylum Annelida; class Polychaeta; order Phyllodocida; family Sigalionidae; genus Sthenelais; species Sthenelais limicola. Next base: position 56,931,391 of record OW804096.1, read on the forward strand.
ACCAATGTTGGTTTATATTTTGTTACATTAATTGGCGTTCCTGACGCGTTTCGCCTTTCTTGGGCTTCATCAGAGGATGTACAAATAATATTAGCCTAAATGAACACAAATATATAGATTCTGAGAAGGTATACTTGACGAGAGCATATAATTATATAACACCTAGGATAAATTCGAGAAACTTGACTTTCATAGGGAAATGTGTTCAATTTGTACTATTCAGATATTAGGGAGATTTAGCAACCACAACACACAAACACAATCTCCCTACTGTACCTGCATGGACATAATATAATGTATAGTACCGAATTATAACAGGTGGGCTTGAAAACCTCATAAATCTATAGAAGTACCTCCGGAATGTCCAGATCATGGCAATAAAAGTTATCAATCAATCAATCAATGTATTAGAATACATTTGGATGTGTGTGGTTGGTTAAATGTAGTACAGTTTGTCAAAGTTGTTAGTGTTTAAATTGTGGGTGGGGGGTCATCGCTAATTTTGTCGCCTTTCAGATCAAATGAGAATGGCATGTCAGTGATAGGACGCCTACTGCGCTAATGATTTCTCCGGTCCTGGAGTAGGCGTCTTAATTGGATTCTATTGGCATGTTGCGGTTCGGAGCCAAGGGAATTGCCTCAGTTTAAAGGGCACTCTCTCAGCTCTGAGCATCTATAGACTGTTTAGGCAAATTGTAGTTAGTGTACGTTTTCTATTGTTAATCGATACGTAGGGCGATGAAATGATTCTGATTCTGTCACTGTCACAGATTGCTAATGGATATTGTCCCAGGAATGAACCATGGCCTAAAGGTACATATTTAAGCGTTTATTATTTCCCTCATTCAACAGGTATAAGTTATTATTTAATCTTTGTTAAATTTAATTAACTCACTAATAGGCCGGAGTTATTGCTTAAACAGCTATTCATTATCCAAATATGTAATGCCGAGGTAATTTCCAATCCTTAAACCATATTACCTAGCCATACATCGATAATTAATTGAACAACTATTTAGAAAAACTAATTTGTTCAGTAAATATACTGTGATTCCAGCCAGTCCACGCGCTAAATATAGTAAACAAGACCCATGCATCATGCTAAAGCCATTGTAGATTTAGAGAATTTATCCCAATACAAAACACAGGTGATGTCTCATAGGAAAATTGGTCATAATTCGCAAAAAGAAATAAACAAAAATGATTTTGAGATAGTGGATTCCAACAAAATTCATCTCTAACACATCTAATAAGTATTTATATAATTAAATGAATACAGAGGGAGAAAGAGAGGAGGGAGAAATATTAATATCTTTGAATGCTTGAAAAAATAGTAACTGACATTTCTGGAGGACAATCACTAGATATCAAGTAATTAAACATATTTCTTTAGGATCACCTTAGACACGTACAGACATATTAAATATACAATCTTGGAATTCAGTACAGATTTGACTCAGACCACTTAATACTCCAAAGATATATGGGGAAACTTTTGAAATATATCGATCGTGTCTTTAAAAACCATTATTCTGCTACAAAACACAGATGATATCGGTAGTACACATTTTAAAAGCGTGCTCCATAGACTGTATGGTATTGTTGGTTCAGGTGTTGGCTCCGGCCGTGTTAGAACCGTCACAATGGTGTGAAATGTACATATACCTTGTGTACATTCCATCCGCCACCATTGATACGGCTATAATGCATTAAAACGTAGCAGCAGAGATGGTGAGCATTGTATCGGTTGATATGCTATGTACATAAGGTTGGGTTGCAAAATATGTTCAATAAAAGGGGGTTTTGTTCATGATTCTGCTTTTACACTTTTTTACGAAATAAAATGCGTTATTATTATCATACAAAAGAGGCAAAGATTCCTTTATTTCACAAAAAAATTGTCCAGTCTAGGCCAAAAGTTGAGAGACTCCCTTCAAACGAAGGGAAAGCCTCTCGCCTCAAACCGCAAAGTGCCATTATAATTCCATTAAGATCACAAAATGTGATTATATTCCGATTAGAACGCCGAGTCTTAGGCCAGGAAACCGATTAGCGAAGTAGGCTTACATACCAATCTTATCTAATCTGAGGGTTTGGACCTGGAGTGTTTGTACAAAAATGTCATATTGCAATCCCACCAACATTTCAGATTGCCGCCATTTTGGACCAAACGTATTTTACTTTTATTTTACATTTTACATAAATGTATACTATCACTACTCCAGGTATGGTACCTAGATATCTGGCCTTTAGATACGATGGTCAACAGGTATGACAAGGACTTGGCGTTACACAGAGCATCATTATAGAGCACTCTATCACAATGTGTTATGAGCAGTTTTTTTTAAAAAATTAGGATATTTATACAGCGTATCAACACTTACAATAATGCTTAGAACTAGTCATGTAGCAATACAATGTCTGGTTTGTAAGGTCTCCTTCAGTGACATGGGCTCATGGGTGATATATTCGGTTAAGAATTCATTCCATGGTCTTCCGCCCACTGCTGTCTCCAACTACAATTAAGTGCTCCTGTCTAGGTGTTAAGCCAAGGGACTTAAATTAGTTGGTTGGTTGGGTGTGGTTTGTGATAAGTCAGCGGAAAGTTACTGCTAGACTTGATTGCAAGTAGGGTTTGGGGGTTTCAGTTGTCAGTGAGAAGTTTCTGCTTGACTTGTTATGTTGAACTGTAGTTTTTAGGAATGTTTAGTTACATATATGTTCACATTTCATACTATTTATGCTGTAAAAATAACGATGATAATTTCCAGACTAATTGATCTAGATGTGATGCTAACTACTGACATATTATTATATATTTACTATATGTATACTTAATGGTTTATAATACTTAGCCTCGGGGAATCTCTTGGAATTAATAGAAACCAGAGCAGCAAACACCTAATCCACCCAGTAGATATACACAGATGCCGATGCAATCTTTCAATGAAAACCTTCCGTACATTAAGGCAGAAGTTTACACAAGCAGGGTAGTGTGGAATGTGTATGAGTGAGTGTTAATGAGGTTCAGCGGTAAGGAACTATGTGGGCTATATGTACTAATTACATCCCTCCACCCTGCACCACGCTACCCTCTACACATGTAGCTCGTATTGACGGGAATGAGCTGCTCAGCATTGGCAGGGATATGCTCGTGTTGGAAGAGTGTGTGTTTAATGTATCGGTCTGGTCACTACAATATGTAAAGTGGTACAGGAAAATCAGTTACAAAACCTGAATATAGATATTGTAAAATAAAAGAAAGAAAAACTCGTTCCACCTTAGAATTCCTTGTCCATTACCTTGAGACAACATGTGCGAGTGTTTTCCTTCCTTGATTAAGAAGCAGTAGAGTGTTATTGATTGGTTGGCTCATTAGGTGAGGGGTAAGAGGGTGATTAGGTCTGGTATCCCATAATTCCACACCCATTTAACCCTTATACCCCATTACTATGGCAACGCAGCTCTACCCTTAGTCATTATAGTCCACCCACCAAAGCGTGGCACCTTTTTTCTTCCGTTTATTGGAAAGGGTCTGTTTCCTAGAAAATCCTTGCTTACATCGGCATTCTCAGTTTAAGGTTAAATCTGCATTCTCAGCTATTACGACAAAACAAATCACACCAAAGCTACTCGTATTATAACTTATAGGACTGGATGTATCTATTTTGTGCTGCTGGTACATGTTCATAGAGGCATTTGAAGTTTCCGTGTGAAAACTGTATAATGACGCCATTGCACAAAAGGATTTCGGCAGGTCCTCCAAATACAAAAGAGGACGTTTTAGAAGCAATTCAGCACAAACAACTAAACGAAATACTTAAAAAAGAAGGTCAAATTAATTTTAGATGCTTTTGTAAAGAATGGAACAAGAAGCAGAAGATGTTCAGTTTTTTACCAACATTAACTGAGAGTGCAGCAGCTTTAACGCATAAAGGCTTAGTACACTAAACCGATTATCATGCGATTTTGCGCCGAAAAGCACTCTCTTCCAATGAGTGCTGTGAGAATTGCATGAGAATCAGCGTAGTGGACAAGGGCCTTACTATTAATATAAATGGATATTCTGATGTTGGATTATTTACAATACCTGGTGTCCTAATTTTAGCCAAATGTTTCTGCAGGAACCAGCCACTAACAGGGCTAATGCCTCGACCAGGTCCCCCACCACCACCAGCACAGTAGTCGATATTAGGGGTACATATGTAGGACAGGCTGCAGTCATTAGGGTACGCATATGTTACATGTTGCACATTCTACCTCTGTGTTAGACATGGCGGGGTAATGACCTGCGCATGTGTGTCTAGTCTAGTCTCTAGCGCCTCTGTATATGTGATGTGTCACAGGAAAATGAGTCATAAGTCGCATAAGGATGAAATAACAATGTACAATTCACCTTCCCCAATCCTCTCAAATAAGCCCATATTTAAGACAGAAATGAGGTTCAAATTGCAGTTCAACACAACTAAAAACAGATTGTTAGAATCAAGGCAATATCAAATATAATCAGATATACCTCACATCGAACATCACCCCTTTTCAGTCTTATTTAGCAGAATTTATAAATGTGCAGAGCTGCCGATCGTACATTTTCTGTTCCATAAATGACTTTCAAATGTTCTTTCCACAAGATCTCTTTATAGGAGTGTTTTGATTTCTGGCATGTTTAGAGCTATTAGTCGTATCATGCAGTAGGCCCTATGTACCAAATTTCAATTCTGTTTCTAAGCTCATCCTGAAGATATATATTATTTATACACTTATCCATCCAGAAACGTCCGTAACTTTCTTTTCAAACATAGAAAGACATAAAAGTACTTATATTTAGTATTAAGTACCCTATTATTATTATCATCATTAGAAATGCGAAAGATTCACGTCACTGGAATCGGCCTATTGCCATCGTTTAAAATTCGATTGCATCTCAAAATGCATTTTTTCGATTCTGATCTTATAAACATTGAATTTTATATTCTGCAATTGCAGCAACTAGGGCATTGGCAAGCCTATGGGTTCCCACTGTACAATAGGGGAGTTGCATGTGCCACTGCGCATGTCTGTTAAAGTGCATCCTGAGATGGAATATGGTGAGATCTGACAAATATCTACAAATATTTAGCAACCTTGTTATCGGGAACTGCAAGAACAATATTTCAGCTCATATAGATGATCTATGTTAACCAAATGCATGATGGGAAAGATGGTGACTTTTGTTATGAACATAATGTAACACATGGATATTGACATTAGAGTATTGATAAACAGTCCATACTGACCATGGCATGTTTTCTATAGATTGTATACTGTATACCATTAGTTCCATAAACCCACGAAAATCTAGATTCAAAATGGCGGCTATGCATAATCCCCTATCACCTCTTAATTTGTTGAATCTAAAGTATCTAAGGTATTATAATCCCTTAGAACAGGTGTGGGAGGTTGGTTGCCCCAATAAGTTATTTCCAAAATTTAAAAAGCCGATCAAGCTGTAAGGGTGCAACTGATTTATTGAGGACCCCCACAGGAGCTGGGAGCAAAGGTGAAGGTCTTACACAACCTCCTTATGTTCCTGTACTAATAGAAGCTGTATGGCAGCTATAAAGGTCAAGACTCAGGTGTTTCTGGGTGAATCTAAACGGTCTGGACACCTGTATGGCCGGCCTACCATGGAGCCTCCCCATCCAGAGACACGCTACCTTCAGCAGAAGAGGACAGGTAGTAATCAATGTGCTCAATTCGGCCACCTTTTTCCAATAGAGAGAAATATTAATCTATCATTTGTGATGTGTTACAGGAACTTGAGTTATAAGTCGCAAAAGATCTTTTATTCACGAGATGTCTTTGTAGAAATGGTTTCATTCTGGGGGTATCTAGCGGCGTACGTCGTATGTACTAAATGTACTAAATTGCAATTCTCTGTATTGAATATATGCATGCATTTCTAAGGTAATCCTAGTGAGTATAGTTAGTGACTGAACTAGTGAGGTTCAACCCAGAAATATTGGAAACCTTTTTCCAAATATAAAACCAAATGACATAAAAAGTATACGTATTTTTAGACTTTAGACTTTTTAGATAACACCATTGGAATTGCCCTAATCTTTTCAAATATCTCCAAACACATTCTTTTCGACACCTCATTTTCTTTAGAGGTAATTCTGTTGATGCTAGGACCTTTTCTCAGATCGACTTTTCAATATAGCTGTTAGACCCTCGAAAACCTGTAGCTACACTTATTTGTATACAAGTTCAATGAGGGTAGGAGATCAAGCTGATAATGCTTCGGTGCAGTTGGAAATATTACTTTATTATTCAAGATGCTTTCTCAGCTACAACGACAACACATCCTTACCATATTTACTCATTGTTTGACCTATAGGACTGAACTTATCGATAGGTTGATGTTGTTATATACATACGATAATTTATGTTTGAGAAAAGGAAGAACATTTCTTGTTAGGCAGTTATCACTAAAGCAGCTAAATACAGTTTATAGGATGATCTTCGAGATGCAAGGATATATTCAATCAACAGTTGTGAAATTTAGGACATACTACTAACAGCACTTAACACTCCAAGAATGAGAGATCTCCAACAAAGGGAATTTGTGAATATATCACTTAGAATACTATCATTTTATGAAACTTGTGACTCACTTTCTTGAAGAATATCACATTTAGTCAATTCTGCTAGTTAATGCTGCTGGGGAATACTAGATAAATGTGATTGATTCAGAAACTGTGTTTGGTTATACTGGACCGTTTATAAGATAGTTGTTTAGATGATTAGAGAAGATGAATCGTGCATCTTCTGATGAATTCACCCGTATCATACCAAAGTCAGAGTCAAAGTCAAGGTATAAATCTGGAATTATATCACAACATTAAATGTTTCAGTGGTACATTGCATGAGACAAGGGGGAACACATTAACGCACAACATAACCAGACTACATATAAAGATGAACTTTGGTCAGGCTCCGAATGATTTAGTTGAGACATGCGCAGTGGCCTTGACGAGTTGTCTTGTCAGGACATCACATGTGTATGTGATGGGTCATGGCTATCATCACAGAGCTAGGGGCCGGGTAGGAGAATATAATATATAAAACATCCATCAAATTACCGCATAATTACTAGGATAATTTCCCGGAGCAGAAAATGTACTAGGAATAGATCCCATGTGGAGTGGACTATGGAGGGAAATGGTGAAGTAAATTGTATTGTGTCTCTAAGACGCCAAGAAATCAGTTTTGAGATACCAACATTTGTACAAAGACAAGATTAAGCTAATATCAGCGACATAAACGTTTAGACAACCTAATTCATGCTTCTAATTATTGAAAATAAGTAAGTGCTGTAAGGGCCTAGTCAACCAAGCTGATTCTCATGCGATTCTCACAGGATTTAGTGTAAAAGAGTCCTCTGCGAAGCAAGATCGCATGAGAATCTGCTTAGTGGGCTAGGCCCTATATCTGGAAGGATAATCACTAGTAAAGTAGTACATACAGCCCATAGAATTACCTACGAATCACACAGGTATATTGAATACAGTCGGTTCAAGTTCGGTACATGTACCTAAGAGCCATAAGCAACCCAAGAAATAAAACATTTCTACACACATCTTTGGTGTTTCATCTTTCTGTGACACATCACATTTAATATTAAAAAGAAGTTGAAGATTTCAAAAGATATGGATTTAGGTTTTCTAAAACCATCTCGTCAGACTCCTGCACAAGGTTGTACCATGCCCTCCTGCACTATCCCATATGTGACGTGTTACAGAAAAGTGATTCACATGTCGCAAAAATGCATTTTGAGATACCATTATATTTGAAAAAATGAGATCAAGCAGATTCGAATGAAAACATTGAGGAAATCTAAGAAATGTTTCTATGTTTTATGTTTGATACTTTTATGTTTGAAAAAAAGGTTTTCAACATTATTTTGGTGGACAATTATCAGTAAAGTAGCTGAGCACACTCCTTAGGATGACATTCGAAACCCTCCGAGAATGAGAACATTCCAACAAGGAGATCCCATGAACAAATCACTTTGAAAAATATTAATTTTGCCACTTGTGACTCACTTTCCTTTAATACATCATCACATATACTGGTTGGTCCTTGGTAAGACTATAAAGTGCCTTTCTGTCGCTTTTTCTGCCTCTCTCTCCCTTCTTTTCTATCTCTATTTCCTTAGTATACTAATATATGATCATACACTGCCTCCCTCTCAGCTCTCCTGCCCTTGATATAACCATCTTAAATGTGTTGCTGAGGGCGTAAAGCAACCAAACTCACTCAATCAAACTCACTCAATACTGGATTAGTTGAACCAATTTTGTTAAATTGACAAGATAATAAAAGTGTGATAGTACACCCCTCGATAACCTAGCCCATATGTAATAGATGGCTATAGACTACCAGAGTACCAGAACTAGCGGCCTTGTGTATTATATTAGTGGCAGACGTATCTCATACAGTCAACACTCCTGTCAACTCTGTATATAACGCTTGGGCACTAAGCTCTGCCAGCTAACTGGCTATACTCACAATAAGCACAGAAACAAAACATCATGTGTTGTCAAACATATCCATGGGCCAGGTCTTCTAACAGTGTACAGTCAAACTTTCCCATTGAGAATTATTATTTTAATTCTGCCGATTGAATTATTTTTTCTTTAATTATTCCCCTATATATTGATCTTAAAATAGATTGTCTTCTCCTGGCAAAGAAATAAATATGACTTCTTTATTAAACATGATTAAACTATTTAGGGGGAAAAAAGTGATTGTAAATAATTATTTAGAAAGTTTGACCCATGTGGTGTGTATACACAAAGGGAAACCAAAGTTCAGGTTCCGGAACTGTGTTTGAACCAAGGGGACTCTCAGTTTTTATTTAGTTTTGATAGAATGTACCTGTACTTTACATTTATAAAAGATATAAAGAGATGAGAGCTTACTTCCACATCAATACAGTTCTAATTACACGTATACTAAACTATACAGATTAAATCAGTGGGATGTCTATAATTTTAATTAGATTTATTTAGGTTGAAAACACAAAACATACGAGGAACAGTGCAGCCACAGCTGCTTTGTTTACGGCCGAGGGAGTTATGCCGTTGGGTAAAATGGCCGGGACAGTGCCCAGTGCCGCAACAGTTCAATAAAGGAATAGCTGATGCACTGTTTGGTGTATAATCCCGAGGTTAAGCCGAGGTATTATACAGAAACAGTGCACCTACATCTTTTACTTTTTAGAATCTTTAGTCTCTGCCTATAGTTATTGTAGCCCCTCAACTGTCCGAGACAGTGGCCAAGGCGCCTGGTCCACTAGGCTGACTAAGTCCTCCTTGGCTTGATTGACAAACTGCTACTAAATTGCAGAGATGTACTTTATGGTTAATAATTTTCATCAAATAAAAGCTGATTCAATCTAATTCAATTCAATTTAATTTAATTCAATTTAATTTAATTTACCAATACATCCAATCTCCCCAGCTACAGTTTGGTTTCTCAAATGATTGGGGACAGGGACACCTTCAGGAACACGGCCTCGTGGATATGAGGTTTAAGAAATAGTACAAGCACCAGGGACATTAATTCTTTTCAATGCGATGCAACCTTTTCCTATGTGTTCCCTGTAAATTATCTTTACTGAGATTTGGAGAAATGACAGAAGTTTGCCTGCTTGTTAACACATGTGGCCTCAGCTATTTAAAGGCTTGTGGTCCTGTCCTCTGGTATACTCACCAATACCAGTATCAGCAATGTGTATGTCTAGAAACCTCACCTGTAAAGGAAAATCATTAAAGAATCATTAAACAAGCTGGTATTGATAAGTAAAGTATCAATAATAGCATTATGTTACATAAAATTGAACAAGTGTTTTATGGTCCTGTATAGGTAATTAGAAGGGTAGGTACCCCTATAAACGGGGGGGCATCAAAGTACCATTATAATTCCATTAAGACCAAAAAATGAAATTATAATCCCATTAGAACGCCCAGTGCTAGGCCAGGAAACCCATTAGCGAAATAGGTGTCCAATCACTGACATACCATTCTTATCTTATCTGAGGGTTTGGGACTGGATTGGGTATCTTATAAACATATCGAGGGTCTTAGATGCATACAGAACATAGGGAGCACTTATTAAGGGTCCCTTTTAAACGTTAGGATAAGTACTTCTATATGTCATGTTTAAATAGTTAGCAATATTTCAATGCAGACAATCACTAGTAAAGCAGTGAAATATATTCTTTCAGCATGAACTTTGAAATGCATAATTACTACTTAATAGACAGTCCTTTGAAATGCATAATTACTACTCAATAGACAGTCCTTTGAAATGCATAATATCTATTCACTACACAGCCTTGTGGTAAATATTTTACACTTCTGACAGGCCCAATCAACTCAAAAATGAAAGTATTTGTACAAAGAGTTATGGTGAATAAATCACATTGAAAAAAATCTATTCATCACATTTTTTTAAACAATTTTATTGGACAAATGTTCACAACTGTGATAAGTCTCATTTGCCAAGTAAAGCCTAGAGAAATTACCTTTAAATTATAGTCATATTTAACTAATCAATCTCATCTTTTGTCTCTGACTGCTGTTTTTCTATACATGATCTATAGCGTTATTTATACAGAATAATCAGCCATTGCTTCACCACCTATACCACACGTCCAACAGGTGTCAGAGAGCCACAAGCCGGTAAGTGTAGATAAAAACTCTACCTCACACTCATTTGGCTCATTGCCCCCAGTAGTTTAAATACTCCCCACAAGAGGCGCTGGGGGTACCAGTGTCTTTGCGCACAGTTTATTTAGTCTGGTAATGCGAGCCGAGGTTTTGATGTAAGAGATAGACTCTGTGCTAGCTAGTTCAACCCCATAAAACACACTTGGGTTAAGGGTCTTCTCGTAAAGAAAACCTACTGGACGAGGTAATACTTACTGATTGGGGACATCAGAAGGTATTTTTGTTATATGGGTCCTTTTTAATTTGTGTTCATGATTAGAGAAATATCATGTAATGCATATACTGTTATAGTTGGTTATATAAATAGTGTCCTAATGGTATATTGCGATGGCATATATATATATTTATTATACGCGCATGCTATATGAGAAGTGCTATAAGTGGGGTGCTATAAAAATAGTCATATAGGACGCGTCCTATATGAATGTAGTTGTCTAAAAATAGCTCTGTTTATATGCTTCGCGGAGCAATGGATGTAAACAAATCCCCACAAAGGATGTAAACAAATCCCCGCGATCGGTAATCCACCCGTGATTCTGGTACTATGATTAGAGAAATACATAATAAAAATCCCATCATTAAATAGAGCATTAAACTCTCTATTGAATGATATAAGTTTTATTAATGTAGCTCAAGAAATGGCTGCGATATGAACGTTTTAAGTCAACAATATAACTTGGCTAATAACGGGGCTGTCAGTGGGGCTGTCAGCGGGGCAGCGGGGCTCTCTGAGACTTCTTTAATATTTTTTCAGTGATATCTGATAACATATGATCAAATTTTACGGCATCGTGCTTATGTGGACGGATCTCGTCCTATAAATTTTCGATTATTGCCAGCTCGTCCCATTCTCTCTATATATATGATTATCTCCATGATCAAAATGTATATTTCAATTGAAGTGTATTAATTCATTGGGATTATTTATAGAAGTATTAACAAAAGAAGAAAATACAATGAGACAATATTTGTAATACTTTAAGAAAGGTTAATTTAATTTTACTTTAATTACTTTACTTTAAATCATCTCAATTTACATGCAAACCGAATATGTAATCCCTTGATTTGTAATTCGAAAGTCATCTTTGTAATATTATAATCGATTTGAACATTTTTCTCACACTTAGTATTAGCAGAGAATCCTAATTATATTGTGTGATACAATCTTATCATAACCATGAAATTAAATCCATGACTTTGTATAAGCTTCGAATTGTATCGAATCAGTGTAACTGAGAATGTTATTGCAGAATGAATGATTTTTTCAAAGAATATAAAAATGACTTAATGTCACTTTGGTCCTATATGACATCCAATTATTCATGGGTAAATGATTATAATTGTCCCTATGTAATCCTTTATTAACATGTATTTCAATGCTTGAAAAGATTATCCATGACAAGCACCTTCTTTTAAAAATAACACAGGAATTATAAAGATACTTGTGTGCGTAAACTTGTGTATTGCCCCATAGACTATTTTATTCGTGTACGTTTCCTCAGTTCTTTAGAACGTCCTCAATTGCCAACATTATAGACATCTCACATCTCACTCTCTGTACAAAGAACAGCATCCAAGTAATTCCCCAATGTAGGTGTTCACAACAGGAGGGGGAAATGGTAATTAAAATGGGCTGACATTTTTAATATGGAGAAGAAGAAGAAAGTAAAGTATAATGAGATGGGTAGACAGTGTCTTGTCTGTGTGCTCTGTTGTTGGGGGAAAAATATTGGAGAAAAATGAGGGGAAAGAAACAAAAATATGACTCAGGTCTCAGTATATATAGGTCCACCCTTTCGCTTAGCACAGAGCGATGATGTTTCTAGATGAAGTTTTCTTTTATGTGTCGTTCTTTCGTGGAGACCCAATGCTCTTTTTTATTCAATAACCAATGCTTCACATCTGTTCTGTTCGTACAATAGAAGAACTCTCCATAAGTTTCCTGACAAAGGAAGACTTCATTTTACAATATTTTCACTAACTTCCCTCCCTCATGTATACCATTCTCCTTATTCCCAGGCTGTGATTGTACGAATTAATTAATTTTAAAAACAAATTGTACACACATTTTTGATAACTCGAATATTACTAAACGAAGAATTAATTTCGATTTACAGATTTCTCCATCCATTCATTTGTATGTTTATAATTTTTAGAGGATAGTGGGTATTCGACGAATAATCATTTTACTCAATTTATTTTTAAATGACACCATCTTGGTAAATAACAACATTAGTTGGCCTTCTTTTGGTTATTTTGAATATAGGTCCATTGTATTCTATACGATATGATCGTGTCTAAAAGGCCTCTTAGCTCCTTTGTAAATGCACGACATTGAGGGTTTTATGATAATTATGTGTGTTGTCCATCTCGTCCAATAATCATTAAAAAGTTAGAAATTCCATTCAAGTTCTACACATATAGGTGACCTTTAGTACAAATAACCCATACATCAATGATACTTAAGCGAATGAACCAAATATGTAGAGGTAAGGCATACATTGACATAGGTAGGAGCCCCCACCATGGCCACTCATTTGTCTGTCTCCGCTTGTCTAATAATGGTTATACTATCCTGCCAACTAGTGCGGCCTCCCAGGCCAGAATATCAGCCACTTGTCCCATGGGAGCACACACTCTTAGACATGGCAGTTCACTTTGTGGGAATGTTTTAAAAACATGGCGCGTGGATACGCAAAGAACAGGCAAAAGTTGAACCTATAATGGTTTCCCAGTATGAGTGCCTTTGGCGCTCGTACCGCCTTTGGCAGGGGAAACATTAAAAATATCAAACTTAAAATATAGAAATACTTATTAGATCTATGTCCTAATGTGTACCATCATTAGAATCCGCTTGATCTCATCTTTTCAAAATCAATTTTTGCCACTTGTGACTCATTTCCATGGAACACCTCACATTTGATAAAGAGAGATGAAAGCACAAACTATATACGAGTGGAATCAACGATTCCACAACCAACTTACCCACGCGGGCCAACTTCGTGCAGTACAAAGTAAAACGTTGGCCACTTATATGGGCCAGTTCGCCTCGAAGTGTACACTTGGCATCACAACACATTTAGTAAATTGTGCTAGAAAAGGGTAAAAACTAGGTATTTATATATATTTACATAATATTGTATGGTATTGATATACGAAATCAGGTTGGTTTCGTTGAACTGTATTCACAAACATATTTTTATGGTATAATATCTGCTTATATAAATACAGATATTGCTTTATCTTGTATGGTCCACTGCTCCAATCATCAAGTGATTTTGCGCCTCAGAAAACTCTTTTCCACAAAATTCCGTGAGAATCGGCTTAGTGGACAAGGGCTTTAAGATATTGATTTCTCCCTCTAATTAAATTGATAAAGGGAACTGATCTTGCTCTTCAATCAGATGCCTACATCGAGACATATGATTGGAATGGAGAATTAGAATGGAGAGATCCTTTGAACTCCTTTTCTTAGGAGTGAATGGACCAGATTCTTCAAACCATTCCATCTGCACATTTCCCAGGTAGTATGGAAGGATAGGGTGGTCGAGCCGGAATGCAGAAAAAATAAAACCTATCCTCTTTGGCGTCTAGAATCTCCTCTAATTGGATTCACATTACAAGAATGATCCTTTATTGTCCATAAAAAAGGATCTTATGTCATCTACAACGGAGAATAATGCCAAAAATAACCAGAGAAATATTCACACGCGAACAGTCCACTGAATCTGGGCTCATTTCTCCATTACACATTATCTCCATTCATGTTTCCTACTGAATCAGTAACAATCAATACAGCAATTTTAGAACTGGTTCTACGGACAGACTGGCCTATATTATTATTAATGGTATTAATAATGACATTCTATGGTTTATTATCTATACTAATATCGGGCATTAGGCCAAGCAATAAGTAATGAACTTATACTTCGATGAATCTCATTCTTTTTTATCTTTCTTTTAGTATTGTTTGCTTTATTACCTTATTGTAAAGGGACTTACTCAGTTTCTTTAGTTTCAACCCATGTACAAATCAGTTGACTAACATTTTGGAGGATTTAGTCCAGATGTTTATGCTACACATTCTAGGTCCAAACCCTCAGATCAGATAAGAATGGTATGTCAGTGATTAGACGCATACTTCGCTAATCGGTTTCCTGGCCAAGAGCTAGGTGCTCTAAAGGGAGTATAATGACATTTTGCAGTCTTAACTGAATTATAATGGCACTTTGTGGACTGAGGCAAGAGGCTTTCCCTCCGTTTGAAGGGACTCTCTCATTTTTGGTCCACATTCATATCCTTTCCTCTTCAACCTTTCATTTTCTACTTCAAATGATTGCATAGATGCATAAAAAAGAAGGCTATACATGAAGTCCGTCCTATAAGTCATAATACATAGTAGTGTTTATATATACAGCAGTAAGTATATATAGTAAGTTTTGTCAGATCTTTTAGTCGCAATGGCTGAAAATGCAGTTTTAATTGAAGAAGTTGTATCATTCTACATGTTTCAGCAATCTGACCTGGATATACTTATGTATATGTCGGCGGAGTGACCCGAATGTCCCCGTGTTGACTTGCTACTCTAAATAAAACACAGGGACGCAGAGGGAAGGAGAAGTGGGGAAAATGGTTTAGACTAACTGGGCTAGCCGGGTGGGGATTTGAGTGAGACAAGCAAGATACGGGTCATATCGTCAGAAGATGTAGCGTTCACCTTCACCAATCCTTGCAGATATCCCAAATTTAAGACAAAAGCGAGGTTCAAAATACAGTTCAACATAACCAAACAGGTTCTTTGAATCAGTGCAAAACGAAATAAACACAAATCTATATATCTAGTATTTATCATATTCAGCCTAATCTGCCAGAATTGACTAAATCTGTACAGCTATATTTAAAAACTTTCACCCATTTTTGGGAAGAATTTTTTGCAGATATTGGTTTAGGTGAATACTGCCACGTCTACCTACTATAAATCTGTAAAGCTGCCGATTGTACATTCTCTGATGATCTGACCCATATACAGTCACAACTCCGCTTGTTGACTCTCCTCAAACCCTCGAATCCAAACACTCAGGCCCGATCCGTTTATATAACATTGGTTTTCGGATGTGTTTATTTAATTACCCTATACTTAAAGAGATACAAAGCTACTTGTTAATTATTAGATGTTATGGCCACTCATGATTTCTTTTTAGAAATTACCATAGCTAACTCGTTGCTTCCAGCTTTACTGCATGCCTTAAGCTAACTTACTTAGAAGATGATTGTAAATATATTGATGATTGTAAATTTATTTTATACTATTCAGGGACCAGTTATTGTCTGAAAAATTAGATGAAGGACAGAGCTAGATTCCCAGAGCATTCTTATAACGACTTTAAATATCATCGTTCATTGGCGACCGTTTTCACTCGGTTTATTCCAATTCTAATTCTTGTATAAACAGATATTACAGCAGCAGAATATTGATACATTTTCATTAGATTTCATTATGATTTCATTATGATTTGTTTAGTTGCAATAACTAAGAATGCAGCTTTACGGGAAATAATACAAACATTTCTCACAGTGGTGCATAATCCCGAGGTGAAGCCGGTGGATTATCAGAGATTATTAATAGCTTTAGTCTGTCTGAGGGGGTTATAGTGCTTGTACCGTTTAATGTAGAGACGAAGTAGTAAGAAATACCGTTTAAATACGCTTCCCTAATATATGCTTTTAGAATAGGGTATGACACATTTATATTCAACACCAAAGAGCAGGTTGTCACCGCCCATGTTACGTTCGCTTCTGTCACTCTCCTAAATGACATTACCAGAATGTAAACCTAAACACTTCTATTATGTACATATGGGTCAGGTCTTCAGAAAATATACAATCGGCAGATCTACACATTTAGGAAATTAGTCTGAATTAGGCTGGAATAGATATACATACTATGCATAACTGGTATTGGATTGATTCATGGAGTGTTTGGTTATGCCGTGGTGTACTTTGAACATTATGTATATATTTGTTTAAAATTTGTGTTATTTGTGAGGATTTGTGAAGGCGAATTGTACATTTTCAGGTGACCTCCCCAATATATACTGCAGTGGAGATGTAGGACAGTGAGACAGGGAAATGTACAATAACTGTATATCAATGGTGTCGGAGGGGAGCCAACTATACTAATCTATGTACACCTACACAGGTTGCGGGAACGCATCCAAATATTTCTGTTTTAAGATTTTTATTCAGCTAGATATTATGCACGGTTACACTTCTCTCAGTACTGGTTGATCAAATATTTAATAGAAAACGAAATGATATAATGAGAACATTCAAATGAAAATTGTAGAGAATTACCTTTTATATACAAATACAAGGAAACTGCTTTTCAAATTATCTGGCATAGCACGGAGTAGCGCACTTATCAAAACAGCCACACACGGGACTTTGTCCAACTCATGACAGTCACCATAGAAACAGAATTACTTGAAAGACGAAAAATAGACACAAAGGTTCTGTGTCCTTTTTTCTTATTATGTTTCTTGTTGTTTTCTTATATGTTCTCGCAGGGTTTTTTTAACTCATTATAATAATTTCACATGTTGTGCAAGACCTTTGTGGTGGTATAATAATTTTTGTTGTTCATCGTATTGTGTTTATTTAATAACAAAAGATGTCCTGGTTCGTGAAAATGCGCACTTATAGGTTTTGTGACGAGTAAACAACATATAGCACTTAACGCAATTACCCTATGCGGGAACCCGTTTTCGTGCAGTTGATATCGGGAATGCGTTATGAATAAATGTGTACAATGTCTATGTATGTTAGGATTGGGCTAGCGACGGTTTTAACTCATTACTTGAGAAATAGTAACATGTTGAAAGTGTACGTGTTAGGTGGGTAGGGGGGTCGGTTTGTTGGACATTTATACAGATAGATCTAAAATAATTCAAGTACTATTTTGTCAAATCTTTAATCTTTAATGGAATATTTATTGCATGTATATACTGCATCTCAGGCAGGAAGTGATACGGTAAAATATATTATAATTTGTTAAATATATGATATGTGTGCATACTATATATATCACCAGATATGTGTTATCTAATATCTATAATTCATAATATGAGTGAATTTGATCAGGTTTTGTTGTGGGTATAATAGCTGGGAATGCAGCTTAAATTATATTATGCAGACATTGGTGCCCTGTACCACACCCACCCACTATACCCCCACTATACACACTACATGCAGGTACATAATATATTATATATATATATTGTGCCCAGGAGTGTTTTCCCTTGATATAGGAGCGTGAGACATGTAGAGAATGTCACCATGGCAACCTGTGGAGCAGTAATGTGTGTGATGTCCTGGAGGCATGCCTTCCATGCCCCAACTCTTAACCCTTTCTCCACGGGTGATGCTCGCTAAAGGCTTCACACCACTGCGGCTGTTGCAGGTTCATTCTGCAGTGCATTCTGTATTTGTTTTGTAATGTTAAGGCGCCTATAATTATTTTTCATGTTTATTCAGATCTGCCTATGAGCAGCATTTTTTTTAACCTAGAATATCTCTTCTCGATTAAATATTTCTTCCGACCTAGCATAATCATGCAAAGGTTTATGTCATTATCAATTGGTCGTACATCGAAAATATGTTTCCTTATAGCGGAACTCCACTATAGGTAAAAAACGGCGCCAACAGGCAAAAACGGCTGCGACGAATTTTTTGCGACGAAATATCTAATTAAGTTAGATATTTTGCAATTGTTGGCAACAAATAAATGTGTTGCCAACAACCCATTTTACCCCCTCATCCACTAGAATTTTTAGTCATGTCGAATTTTCCGAATTTTTAGAAATGTCGGCGACGAATTTTGCCTGTTGGCGCCGTTTTTTACCCATAGTGGAGTTCCGCTATAATAGAGACATTATGTCTAAGTTCGTATATGCAACATTCTGATGGTGAAATAATTAAATTAAATCTCTAACTGAGAATAGTGTGTAGGCCTACCATAACATAATGTTTCAGATGAATACAATTATTTAGATACAAATTCTCAATCCGAATATGCGATGAGTCTAAAGTCGAAAGTTACTTTTCAAATGTTTTCTTTTACAAGAACTCTTTGTATGAATATTTTGATATTTTGTTTTTATTATGGTATATTTTTGTGTCACAAATTGCAGAAAATAGGTTTTGAGTTACCATCATATCTAAAAAGAGCAGATAAAGCGGATTCCAATGATAGTAAAACATTATATCACGCGATATTTACTTCCATATTTATTTATGCTTGAAAACAATGTTAGCGATGTATTCATGCTACTGACAAGGCTGAACACCCCAAATATGAAAACATTCTGGGTAAGGGTAAGAGTTCTTGAGAATAAATCACTTTGAAAAATATCGATTTTGCGACTTGTGACTCATTTTCCTGAAACACATCACATATTAGCTGCAATAAACATGCGGACTGCTCGTGCCCCGCCTTACAGACCGCTTTAGCTATTGCCAGAGTTTAAGGTGTCTAAGGTAAGGGGGCCACCACAGCATGGTCTCAATAACTCCAAACACTAGGGGGCGTTAGTGTATTTGTACTAGGACTGTTTAATCCTACTTTTGTATTTGGCTATTCTACAGTGAAACTTGGGGTAAAAAGTATTAAAACTGCACTCTCAGTTTAATAATATTGGTCAATAACTAAAGATTTTCATCTTTTGTTCTTTTCCAACCCATCATCTGACCCATGTTTTGAAGGCTGTTCTCCAGTTGCCTGCGCTACAGGGTTAATACAAGTCCACATTCATAGTGTGGAGACCTGCGGAAATCATTACCTGCGATGGCTTCACTTATTATCGCCCACCGGCGGCCGGTTTCTCTCTAGCAATTTGGTGTAAAAGTATTAAGGCAATTTGTCGACATACCTATCTAGGCATCCTAACTTTGAGGGCAGTGCTATCCTTTGAGGACAGTGAAATCTCAACTTTGAGGGTGGTCTATATATACTTTACTAAAACTTTGATAAAGTATCCATGTAAAACCGTCCTACGTACAACTATTTTAGAAAAAGGAATTAATAATGATTATAAGTTTATAAGTAGTTGTAACTGTATGAAATGCGATTTACCCTGCAAGCAAATTAACAAGAGCTTCCCAATTTCCATATTATTCATTTAATATTATGCATTACCCAAATTGTCAATTTAAGTTTAGGAAGATGAAAGCAAGGCATATTGAAAGAAGTCTGTAGGCTTTCCGATGACTGGGAGAGGAATAGACTATACTGAATAGAAAATATTATTTTCTGACGGAATTTAGCAGGTAATGCACCTTTAACTAAATGTGATATTTTGACGGAATTTAGCAGGTAATGCACCTTTAGCTAATTGTAATATTTTGACTCGTTTAGTTAATAATGCTAAATCGGGCTAGAAAATTGTTAATTCTAGGTATGCTTTCAAGAAAATATGCTACAGGAAAATGAGTCATAAGTCATTTGATATTTTGATAAAAATTGATATTTTACAAAGTGATTTATTCACAAGATTTCTTTATTGGGATGTTCTGATATTTGTGATATTTAGAGGGCTTATCACTGTTAGTAATACGAATCTATGTACACAATTTCCTGTAACATATCACTATATATGGTATTTGATTTAAAAATATGTTGAACTCCTTTTTTAACCTAGATTTTGTTTTAAATCTGGATTATTTGATAGGATTTGTGAAGACGAATTGTACATTTGCAGGAGACTTCACACAAATAAGATGGTATGTCAGTTCTGGCCCTGTGCCCGGTCAGTACTTAGTACCAGGACAGATATATGTGCCACCGCCTACATTATTAACTCAGCCAGATCACCTCAAAATGAGCCCCTCACCTCACTCCCCATGTTTTAAGGTCAGGCTATAAGGCTCATCTAAGGACAGGTTCTATTTGTCTTCGCTATATCTCTAATTTGGCTTGAGATTAGTTCCTATCTCTGTGTTTGTAGGAAATGAATGGGTTTACGTTGTGATTAGTGTTCATCTGCGTAGATGGCTTTGGTTTCTGTATTTATCCGTAGCTTTCTGCTGTACCTTTTTTTCCTTCCTAGGGACTCCCTTCCCTACTTTCCCCCGCTTACATATATATGTGATGTGTTTCAGGAATATGAGTCACAAGTCGCACAAAAATATATTTTAAGATACCCCCTTATCTAAAAAGAGATAAAGCGGATTCTAAAGATAGTAAACAGTACGACATTTAATATGTATTTCTATCATTCAAGTTTAATATTCTTAGTTTTGACAAAAATTTTTGCAATATTTCTGGGTGGATATTTACTAGTAAAGTAGCTAAATATTCCTCTCCCGAATTCTCCCTCTCTCTAACTCTCCCTCTCTCCAATTCTTCCTCTCTCAATTTCTCCCTCTCTCCATTCTCCCTGTCTCTAATTCTCCATCTCTCCAATTCCCCATCTCTCCAATTCTCCCTCTCTCCAATTCTTCCTTTCTCCAATTCTGCCTTTCTCAATTTCTTCCTCTCTCCAATTCGTCCTCTCTCCCATGTTCTATAGCTCTGCCTGTCTCTCCCCCGTTTTCCATCTCTCTTCTGTGTACTCCTCTCCTTGTCTAAATGTCCACCTTTTCGTTGCTTCATACGGTCTCTACTATTTCTCTACATCTCTTTTCTTCTCTCTCGGTCCTTTAATTTCTCACCACCTTGAAACCCTCTTTCTTACTCTGTATTCACATCTATTAGACACTACACAGGTACCTATCTATCTTGCTCATTCTGAAAACCGCCTCCTTCTACTGCCAATCTCTCTCCTTTTTTCCCCTTCGCTCTGACTCGTGATCTCTGTGAGAATCTGTGTCTCACTGTCTCAGCTTCTTGATTACTCGTATTACCCATCCCTGTATCGCAGGGGCCGATATGTCTCTGAGCGAGTAGCATACTCTCCCACTGTATTGTGCTGGGGAGAACACATTCATACAGCAATTCCACATTTTCTGCGTGGGGTGTGTTTGTCTAATCCCTCTCAAACCTATTTCATATATCCCTCACTCACCCTCAACCTTGTTATACCTCTCTCCCTCTGTCCCTCCCTCTCCCTGTCTTTTCCTCTCCCTCCCTCTCCCTCTCCCTCTCCCTCTCCCTGTCTTTCCCTCTCTCTCTCACTCTCTCTCCCTGTCTCCCCCTCTCCCTCCCTCTCTCTCCCTCCTCTCTCTCCCTGCCTCTCTCTTCCTCTCTCTCATCCTCTCTCTCTCACACTCTCTCTCTCCCACCTCTCTCCCTTCTTTCTCCCTCCCTCCTTCTTTCTCCCCTCCCCTCCTAACTGATCCCTCTCTCTCCCCTCTTTCTGTTCTATATATCTTCCTCCTCTGTCACTCCCTCCCCCTCTCGGTACCTCCCTCTCGCCCTCCTGTCTATCTACCTCTCTTTCTCTCCCTCCCCTTTCTCCCTCCCCTCTCTCCCTCCACTCTCTCTCCCTGCTGTTCCCTTCTCTCCCTCTCTCTTTCCCCCCTGCCGTCTCCATCGTTCTTTCTCACTTTCCATCTCCCTATCTCTGTCTATCTGTCTCTCCTGACACATCCTCTCAGTGCCTGTTTCGTACCCTATCCCTACCTCTGTCAATCTGCCTACCTTTTGCTGTAAATCTGCCCCCTCTCCCTCCCCAGCTCTGCTGTATAGCCATCTTTCTCCCTATTATCGCCACTTCACAGACACACTTTCTCTCTCTCTCTATGCGTGCCGTACTGTCTCCCTTCCCTCATAATTCTCACATATTCAAACCTTTATCTCGGAGGAGACCACTTCACCTCAGAAGTAGCTAGAAGTGCCATAATCTCCACCTCCTATACAGTAG
Organism: Sthenelais limicola; assembly: GCA_942159475.1. NCBI lineage: Eukaryota > Metazoa > Annelida > Polychaeta > Phyllodocida > Sigalionidae > Sthenelais > Sthenelais limicola. The sequence goes on from OW804096.1 coordinate 56,954,027, forward strand.
CAGAAAATACTCATTAGTACACTTATTGCACCCACTCTGCATGGGGTATGTTCCTCGTGTTTTAACCTGTCACCGGGCACTTGTTAACCCGTAAGCCCCGGCCTCACTGCGCCCTCACGCGGTGGAACAAGCTTCCACTATTTGACAACATGGCCTAACACTGAGTCCAACACCATGTCTGCTCAGGCTATTAAGCCTTGAAGGTAGACAAGAACGGGGTTCGATATGTGTAGGTGTTACAGAAAAATGAGTCACACATCGCAAACTTGCTTTTATTCTAAGTGTTTTATTTACAAGATATATTTGTGGCAATGTTTTCAATTTTGGCGTGCTTAACGACTTTTGTGGCATGAATACATGTCTAAAATTTCAAGACAGTGTATTAGATATACCTATGCATTTCTAACACATCATATGTGGTAGTTTCTCAGTGGGGTACCTGTTACTTTTCTGTTTCCCTCTGCTTTCTGAAAATGATCTGGACAAATTTGACTGCCACTTAGGGAGAAGTTATGTGGAGGCTATAATATATAGCACTGACAGTTAAATTTGTAAAGTAGAACATTCGTTTTGGTATCAAGGAGTTTGTCGGTAATTTCTTTTTTTTACTGAAAATGATGTTGTTGCATTTAAAAAGGAAGAATTGAATCTGTTTCTGCATTTTTACTTCTATATCCATGATCGAGGATTTTAACCATCTTTTGTATGATGTAGGCCTATACTATTTTCGAGTATCATACAAAGTATAGTCCAAAATCGTGGACGATATTTCCATTCTCAGAAAACTGTCAGGACGAAGTACAACTTTCCGGACGAATCCGAAATACTTGGAATTGAGATAACATTAATTCTGTATTATTTATTAATTTATTTTCCTACGACAAGAAGATGGCCTGCATGTGGAATTTATGTTAACGTTTACAAACATGTACATTTTTTTAGCATTTAATGACCAAAATATAAAAAAAATTGTTTTACTATACTGAAATTCAAAATGGCTTCTAAGAGGGCCGCTCGAATGGTAAATCTACTTAACTCTGGTTTTAACTAACATATGATCAGACTAAAGGTAAACATCAGCGTCCATTGAAAAAGAGAGGGAATTGTTCCTAAACTTTGACCTGAGAAAGAACAAGGTTGAGTCAACTGACAAAGTCAATAAAAACTTCATGTTGCCGTATTAGCTTTTATTCTTTCTCAGGGCAAAGTTGGAAACAGATTTACTTTTTCATGCACTAGTTCCTTGAATTCCCACCTGCATCAGTGTTGACGACGCTGGCATTCACCCTTAAAACCCTGTTTCAAATTAATTTCACTGAATATTTGTACGTCAATGAATCCTTCACTGATATCGTGTATGCCATATGGACGGTACATATAGTGAGAACCTATGTATTCATAGACTGTGTGCATTATGGATGAGGAGAGACTCCGGGATAGAGTAGAAGACACTTTCGTGATGATTCTATATAACATATCTCATCAACTAGACATAAATCCATCCTTGGGTGCTGATCTATCTAGGTAGTATAGATGGAAGCATTGCACAGGGGAACCACTTATTTCCTGTTATATCATTTGTGATCTTCCGCAGCAAAGATGAGTCACAAGTCGCAAAGAAATATATTTCATGTTATCAGCATATTTGAAAAGATGAGATCAAGCCGATCCCGATGATAATAAAGTGTAGAACATCTATTAAGTATTTCTATATTTTAAGTTTGATATTATGACGTTTGCATTAATTCTGGGTCGACATTTTGCCTAGTAAAATAGCTAAATACTCTATACGATGACATAACGTGTATACATGTGTTGCGTCCCAAAGTAGACATATATGTACCAATGGCGACATCAGTAGTCTTTTCCTTTTTTGTACAAGCTATTTCATATACTACAAATTCTTTTCTAGTCCCTCACTTCCTATTTCGGCTCAGATTTGACTATTTCTCTGAGATATCCACCTCAGAAAAGTATATCCCTGCAGCTTTTTCCTATGTTTCCTATGGTATGCCCTATTTCCCCTACATAAAAAGCCATGTCCACCTGCAGGCCCTCCTATGTCAAGGTCGGGTCATCTTCTCCATCTATATCACCTGTGGTACACTACTTTTCCCTCTGTACAAAAGGAAACATCACTAGACTTGTACAACATGTTTATTTTGTAATTCCGAATTCATGAATTCATTTAATAAAAGATGATTTATCAACACCCAGCTGCAAATGGGGTAGCATTCTTTTAATATCAATTATTAAAATAAATATTCTTTGAAAAGAAATTGAAAGTTTAGGTCATTAAGTCGGCTAATATATGTGCTATATAAATAGGGTATAGGGACTTGGAGCTTGTCTACTGGTGGATCTTCTTTTGTTGATTTTCCAACGCACCACTGCATATCAATGCACCAGGAAATAGTCCCTACTCACCTGGTACCTACTTTATGACATTAAAGGTTGAATTTCTAAAATGTGAATCGACAACAGCTGCTCATTTCTGACAATAAACAACAATTTACCTGCTCCATAAACAATGCCTATTTTAGAGTCCAGAACAGGGGAAATAGGTCACGCATTTTGGACGCCAAGAGACAATTGAGTGTTAGTATAGCAGTGTTACATAACACACCAGCAGTCAAAGCCTGCAGTGCACATGTACTATCCACTGCCCTGCATGCCCCTCCCTCTTCCCCTCTCTCTTTCCCTCCCTCTCCCCTGATGTAGATGTTGGTGTAGGAATACATCATAGTACATTTGGTGAGGAGGAGTGAGAATAGCATAAGACTGGATATTCCAAAAGGAAAAAGGGTATTCAAAAAGGAAAAAGGATATTCCAAAAAGGAAAAGGATATTCGAAAAGGAAAAGGGATATTACAAAAAGAAAACTCTTGGACTTTTCCTATTTCACATAAATATCCTTTCTGATTGGGGACAAAACATACATGCCTAGATATATTTAATACACATTCTTGAAATTTGGTACATGTGTTCATGTTACAGACAGCGTTAAGCACTTCAAGAATGAACACATTTCGACAAACATATCTTGTGAATAAAACACTTTGAAAGTATCGATTTTCCGACATGTGACTCATTTCTCACACTATAACACACCATAGTAGAACCTATTTTGGTTTTGACTAGATGTTAACGGAGAATCAAGCTTTAATTAATTTAAAAAGACAGGCAGGATTATATACTTTGAATTGGTATAGGCCTAACGGTTGTACCTGCCTAAGTTATACACTAGCTATACTGACAGATGAACCAGAGAGAGATATATATCAACAAACACTGTACCACCCAGTGTCACATATGCTATGGCAAAGACAATAATATCTTGGCACTACATGAGATTATATGGGATTATCCAGATAAAATAGACACCAGCCTGGAGACACAATATCCCATCATGTATGTAGACCCCCTCCTGGCTCTTATATACAATATCTGTTATCTTAGTATGAAAGTATCCCTTCTCCATCCTCCATCCTCCTCCTCTCCTTCTTCCCCGCCTTCAACGCTTCTTGTTGGCAAGAAAAATACCCCAGGTGAGGTCTAACAAGCTTCTATAGATTGAATCTATATAGCATGGACTGAGAATGGAAATATTTGTCTCGGTTTAATAAGGAAATTGCATAGCCGACATTTTGAATCTAGATTTGCATGCAATTATAAGACTGATACAGTATACAATCTATAGAAAGCATGCCATGTTTTACATGGTATACTTATCAGGGCTCTAATGCCAATATCTATGTGTTTTACATGTTTCCCTAACACAGGTCCCCATCTTTCCCATCATACATTTGGTTTTCATAGATCATTTATTCAAGCTACGATATTAGTGAAAACATTCTTGCAATTTTCGATAAAAACGTGGCAAAATATTTGTATGTCAGATTTCATCGGAATCCATCCCAGGATGCACCGTAACAGACATGCGCAGTGGCACATGCAAATCACCTATTGGCAGCTATTCATGTATGATGTGTTAGAACTGTTACAGGAAAAATTAGTCTTAAGTGGGGTATCCACTAGCACGCTAAGTTATACCATTAAGTTATACTCCACAAATGTACCGTAAGGAAAAATAGCTAAAAGGAAGGGAAATTCAAAGTGAAAGGCCTAGTCCATACGTCTCATGTGATTTTGCGCCACAGAGGACTCTTTTCCACTAAATTCTGTGAGAATCGCATGAAAATCGGCTTAGTGGACTAGACCCTTAAGGATTTGTTTTGAAACGGACCCCTGGCCCCTTTTGTATAAGCTAAGGAAAGTATTTTCCATATGGAAATTCCTTTCCCTATAGAGAGGGAAAATCTTCTTACCAGTGAAATTCCCAGCTGGTAGGAATAACCTATACACTCAATGGTGCATAGGAATTTATATTCCGACCCATTGAGGGAAGGGAAAAGAGTGTAGTCCTGAATTCCCACAGACAATTCCTTACTAAGCTTATACAACAGGCCCAGGCCTGAATTCCCACAGACAATTCCTTCCTTAGCTTATACAACAGGGCCCTGAATTCCGACAGACAACTCCTTCCTTAGCTTATACAACAAAGCCCTGAATTCCCAAAGACAATTCCTTCCTTAGCTTATACAACAGGCCCCTGGTTAGCTCGGTGTTAAATGCTCCATTTTAGCTGGCAAGTCGTCCCATTAGATTGCCTATCCCTCGGGCACTGCTGCCCTACACCTACTACTGTTCATTTAGTGAGCCTGTGCCCAGACTATTGCCTTCTTTTAGCTGCACAATTGGCAAAGGGTTCGTGAGAATCTTTAATGAGTAGGTTTGGGGTTTGGCTAGATGAACGCTTCTTTTCACTAGACATGTTATGAGCACTTTATTTATTGGCACGGATTTGAACTGAAATGCTGCTAATAAAGCTAAGTTGAACTTGTTCAACTCCAAGTACCGCTACGAACAACTAGGGTACATGCGATGTGTTTCAGGAAAATCTGCACATTTGTCACAATCTGCACATTTGATATTTTACAGAGTGTTTTATTTACAAGATCTCTTTGTACAAATGTTCTCAATATATCCATACATTTCTAAGTTCATCTTATAGAGTACGTTTAGCTACTTTACTAGTATTTGTTCATCCAGAGATATTGCAAAGACTTTTTGGCTGACCAAACAAACCTAAATACACCAAACTTAAAGTATAGAAATACTTATCAGATGTCATAATTTTTACCATCATTAGAATAAGCTTGATCTCATCTTTTCAAATATTCTTTTTTTGGACAAAATTTTATTCGGGTTTTAACAGACAGTTACACTATCACAAAAATATAGGTATAATTGTAGTTTTCGTTATGCCCTGACTTAGTTGAACAATTCTTGATAAGCAGAGAAGATTCTATTTCGTATTCAGCCAGATTATATTTAAAGTATTTAAAATAGAAAAATATATAGAGTAATATTAAAGGAAAATAATAAAAATGATGAAGATGATGGGCGAAGGTACCTGTCTAGTGATTATACATATGACTATTAAGCGAGAGTCATTAAATATATTGGTTATATATGATGGTATCTCACAATCAGTTTTGTGCGACTTGTGATTCATTTTCCTGTAACACATCACACATGTAAGAACACAAGATTTAAATAGAATCAACGCTATCAAATTTATTCGATATGAAATATAAAAATATGTAAATCATCCAGTACATGAAGGTTTTCAAACAGGCACCTAGTAAAGGCCAGGATTTTGTAAATATAATTGATCAAGAATTACATTATCGACCACATCAAACTGTATTTGTTTATGTATGTAGCCAAATCTCATAGAAAGGCAATGAGCATTGACCGCCTATCAGAAGCAACGAATAGTATTTTGTTTGGCCTATGTCACATGGTGTCTGGCTGCTGCAGAAGCTATCACGTGACCAGAAGGGGGTTAATACCGCCCCCTAACAACGTCCCCTAGCTTTTATTTCTTGGGGCACTTTCCCAACAGAGAAGACGTGTAGCGGAGAGAGTGATTAAAGGATTAAGAAGTAAGATAGATATTCTCTGATCTGAGGTGTCAGGCATGACAATCTGCAGCTTTGAGGTTATCATTACAGATAATGAATAAATTATATATTATAAATTGAATTTATATATTTATATAAATGTGTAGTGGTCCAGGGTGGTTAGAATCTGATAGTGACCCGCGGAAGTTGTGCCAGCCTTAATAGCTCCGTTGGGAGAGCATTGGAACATTAATTCAAATTCCAGGGGTCGTACCTCCGTCCAGACGAGAGTATTTTTCAGAAGGTTAACTACAACTGTATTATAATCTATATCATTGGTGAGACAGGGCTTTATATTCGGGTCTAAAAATAAATTGATATATAGATTAACATATATATTCATATTGACCAGGCATACTCACAAATACAAAAATATATTTCAAAGTGTCCCTGATAATGCTTCACTATTCAAACATGGAGAATAATTGATGTAAATACCCAGCATTATCCCAGGCTTCACCCTCCTCATCCCCATCCTCCCCTATAAAAACACCTTACCAGCAATCATCCCACCCTTGGGTTCAGGGTGGACATTTGCCGCAGATCCTATCCCAGTGCCCCCACAGTTCCAACTAGGCCGCCAGGGGCAGGTCAGTCGGTCTACAATAACTGGGACTAATACGGTGTTCTTATCTGGTGGCTGCAGACATGGAGGTTGGCCATTAACACCCATGTACAGGGGGCGCCCACAGTGCTCTGGTGCTTGGGACCTGCAGTGACTTTCTCTCTCTGCTCTCTGCTCTTTTTCAATGTCATTCTCTCTCTTTGTCTCTCTCTGCTCTTATTCTCTACCTCTCCTACTCCTTCTCTTTGTTCCTTTTCTCTCTCTTTCTCCCTTTTTCTCCCTTTTCTCTCTCTTTCTCCCTTTTCGTAGGCTCTCCCTCTCTACCTCTCCTACTCGTTCTCTCTCTTCCTTTTCAATCTTCCTTGCTGCTCTCTCTGCTCCTTCCCTCTATCTTTCTTTCTTTCTGTCTGTTCTTCGTCTCTACCTCTCCTACTCTTTTTCTCTGTTCTCTGTTTCTCTTTCTGTCTGCTCTTTCCCCCTCTCTCTTTTTCTCTCTACTCTTACTCTCTTTCTTTCTATCTGTTTCATTTTCTCACTCATTATCTCTCCTTCCCACTGACTGAGCGTCTCTAGATCCTCTCCTCTCGCCTCTCCTTCCCCTATCTTTCTCTCTATCCTCGTTCTCTCCCCTCTCTATCCTCTTTCTCTCCTCTTTCTCTTTCTATCCCCTTGTTCTCCTTTCTAACCCCAAATCCCCTGTCTCCTCTTTCTCTTTGTATCCTTTGTCTTTCCTCTCCCCTGTCTCCCTCCTATACACTCAACCTGTTCCACCCAGTGCCTGACCCCTTTTCCCCTCCATCCACTTTCTCTCTATCCCCTCTCCCCTCTCTCTTCTTTCTTGTTGTATCCTCTGTCGCTCCTCTCCCCTATCTCTCTCTGACACTCAGCCTATTCTACCCAGTCACTGACCCACTCTCCCTTCCTCCCTCACATCGCCCTCAGATTTCTGCCTCTCCCGAGTCGTTTATTCATCCCTTAATTCCTTACCCCTAAATCTGTGTTTGCCTTTTTGATTCCTGCTGATGATGCTTTTCTCATCATCCCTGTCTCGTTTGTGCCTGTTTGTTCACCTCTCACTTGTCTGTCACCGCATCCATCTTCGCAATATAAAAAAAAAGATTCTTTTTCCTTTTTTCAAAATGTAACAAAAACGATTAACACTTTACTCCACCTTGAGCATTCATACCCCTAACCCAATGGGTCATTAGCCTTGTGCTGACCACCACATCCCCTAATCTCTAAAACGGGAAGGAAGGGCAGGCTAAAGGCTGATCTTTATCTGGAAGCCAGCTAATCGGCCGGACTGACCAACCGGCCCAACCAACCTCAATCCTCAACTTCGATCTTCTTTATAGATCTTTCTCCTAAAGAACTGCCCAAACATTGTGCTTTTAACTTCCTATTCAAAGCTGCACCCTCAGTCAAAAAGAACTAAGGATTTTTGGTGTTCTTTTCCTTACTTACCAATCTAAAGGTTTGTAGTATGCCCTAAATGTAAGCTGCGGGTTTTCAGCCCTTTGTGGCCATCATAAGATTAAATATTTTCGAGGATAATATCACCTCAATCAATGACTGAGGAGGACTTTCTACACTGGTTAGAATAGTTGTTATCTGTGCAATATGGCTGTGCTTCAAATAATTTCTATGAACATTATCTTTATCTGGAATTGTGTGTTATATGAGAGGAGTGGTGGAAGTCAATGGGGGATTTGCCTAGTCGCCAATTTGAATCTTGAATCGCATGGAATTATGGGACTAATGGTACAGTCTTAAATCTCTAGAAAACATGTTAGGTTCGGCATGGACTATTTATCAATGCTCCAATGTCAATATCTATGTGATATTCATACATGTTTCCGTAACACAAGTCCCCTTCTTTCCCATCATGCATTTGGTTTTCATAAATTATTATACAAACTGTGATATTGGGAAAAGCATTCTTGCATTTTTTGATAAAAATGTAATTATTTGTGTGTGATATAATTGGTGAACGGAGCTCGATCATGACCGACCGACTGGAAGTTTCACCAGGTAGCCTATGGTTACCGCGGGACTTTTGAAATCGTAGCCCCAGCAGAACATCGACTGACAGTATAGAAGGCAGCAGCTAGGCCAGAATCAAGAGAGAAAAAATATTTTTTTCGTTGGTTTCTACTGCACAGGGGTACATGCAAGTCCCCTATTGTGCATGTTCTGGCAGCTTCAGCTAATAATCTATACGGTTAGACGATTTGTTATGTATTACACGAAAATGAGTCACAAGTCGCAAACATGATTTTTCACAGAAGCCCTTGCTCAGAATGTTCTCATTTTTCGGGTGGTCAGCGCTTCCAGTAGTATGAATAATAATACCAAATCTAATAAAAACGTTTTTCAATTCAATTCAATTGCAGGTACGCGTGAATAGGCAGTCACTTTAGTAGGTAGTATGTACAGCTAAAATGGAGCATATAATATAACACTTAGCACTTTATGATTCAAACTGTGCCAGGACAAAGCTCCTATAGATCTATGTATTCGGGTGAAGCCACTAAAAAATGTACAATTTACCGTCACCAATCATCTCAAATAATCCAAATTTAAGATGAGAATGAGGTTCAATATTCAGTTCATCTTGACCGAACAGATTATTGGAACCAAGTCAATATCACCTATATTCAGATATACCTAGTATTTATTATTTTTCAGCCTAATTTAGCAGAAATATGGTGAGCTGCCGATTGTACATTGTTGGAAGACTGACCCATTCAACACAGACGATACAAGGACCTTGTATATTGAATGGAACTGCTTACATATTCCATTCTTGTCACATCTACCGTCTCCCCTAATCTCTCAGTAAACATCCTAGATACATATTTGTATGCACAATCGAGCCTAATCCTTTACAAGTGCTTCCACTGTAATCATTGTAGTTGCTGTCTTTCCACTGGACAGTTTAGGGAGCATGTCAAAATCATTTTGCCAACTTCTAGAACTAAGTAGAATAAAGTTCAAAATACAGTTCAACCTATGCAAACATATTTCTAGAATCAATGCAATGCTGAATATGCTCGAAATTACCAAGTATTTACCAAATTGCAGCCTAACTTAGCAGAATTTACTGAATGTGTACAGATGCCAAATCTATATTTTCCGAAAATATGACCCATATTTTGATAATTAGCAGACTGATTTAGATTGAAAATTGTCCAAAATAATGTTACTATTAAAGGATTAATAACTGACATTGGGAGGCTGCTGGTCTACCGTTTGTTGGATAATATGATGCGAAATATAAATTATTAACATTCTCACAAAGAGATCTTGTGAAGAGAACACTTTGACAAATATCAATTTTGCGACTTGGGGCTCATTTTCCTGGAACACATGGCAATTTTGGAAACCAAATAAAGAATACATTCAATAGGGGATTTGCATGTGCCACTGCCCATGTCTGTCACAGTGCATCCTGGGATGGATTCTGTTGAAATCTGACATACAAATATTTGGCAACATTTTTATCGAAAATTGCAAGAATGTCTCACCACTATCATAGCTTGTATAAATTATCTATGTTAATCAAATGCATGATGGGTAAGATGGTGACTTGTGTCTAGGAAACATATATAGCACATGGATATAGACATTAAAGCACTGATGAATGTTTCATGCTGAACATGACATTCTTTCTATAGATTTTAGACTGTACAATTAGTCCCATAATTCCATGCGAATCAAGATTCAAAATGGCGGCTATGCAAGTCCCCTATTCAATCCTAACAAGTTCAGGACAGCATAATGTTGATGTAAACCCTTACAGACCAGAAGCACCTCCAGCTCTAATCCTAAAGATGTAATTTGTCTTTCTCCAGCCTAGAAAAATCCATAGTTGGTCAGTCATTACAGGGGGAGCAGGGTCAGGGCAGGGGCTAGCCGAGGGGGTAATTCTGTATTGAACCATGTAGGCAGTTAGACAGGCTTGAAGTGTATGTGGTAGAGACAGGGTTTCAGCCTCTTCATGCATAGCCTACCCTGGGTTAAAGTTGCAGTATATTACTCCATGCACCTCACTCTCCTTCTAGAGTTATATATAACTCTCCAATCTCTCTTTCTGCTCTGTCCTTTCCGTCTACTCTATTTTCTCTCTCTCCTTCCTCTTTTTCTTTCCTTTCACTGTCTCTACCTCTCTCGGCCTGTCTTTCTCTCCCTTTCCTTTCCCTCTCTCTACCTCTCTCCTCTCTCTCTGTCAGCCTCTCCCTCTATTCTCTCTCTGTCGGCCTCTCCCTCTGCTGGCCTCTTTTCCTCTCTCAGGTTCTCTCTACCTCTCTTTCCCTCTCCTCTCTTTTCTTCTGTGTCGCCTCTTTGTTTTCTCTCTCTCCTTTCTTTCTCCTCTCTCTCCCTCCCCTCTCCCCTCTCCCTCCTCCATCCTTCCCTCCCAAACTTGACAAGCGACTAATAGTTTCCTATTAATATGAGTATAACTTTTCAAGTCAAATGTGTATGGTTTCCCGAGTTGCACCCCAAAATCAAACAAAAACCACTGAACTCATGAACTAATAAAGCTTGAAAAAGTTGACTAAATCCAGTATTTGTAGTGACCGCTTCTTTAAGAGATGATGAGGATGGGTGAGTCTGTTGCTCTGTACAAGTTGTTATCCCTTATATTCATGTGGATAACGCGGGAACCCATTCGCTACCATCCAGAACGGAGAGGGGAAGTACGCAATCGTGTTCACTAGGATACACATGAAGCAAACTGCATGAGTAAACGCCCTAAAATAATAGCAACAACTGAGACAGTATGGGTGGGGGTTTTATTGCTTTTCTTTATAATGAACATTATATATACTGTTTAAATATATTAATTTATGTGAAGTTCAAACATATTATAATATGTTAGAAGTTTCATTTAATTAATTACTGTAACTGTTTCTGTATTAAATAAAAATTTGCTTTTCGGGATTTGATGCCCTGAACCACCGTGTTGATAATTGGGTCAGGTTGTCCGAAGATGTACAATTGCCCTCTCAACACATTTAGTAAATTCTGCAAGATCAGCCTAAGATATGATAGATACTATTGTATTTGAGTATATTTGGTATTGGGTTGGTTAAAAACAAAACAGCTCTTCGGTTACATTGAACAAGTTTGGGCATTTAGGTTATTTGAGAGAAATGATGAAGGCGAATTTTTCAGTTTCCGCCGATTTCACCCACATACATATACGTATAAATATCATTTACATCAGCGAAGAAGGCTACCAGCGTTCACAATTACCCAACGTTAAGCCATAAACAGTGGCCTTTGCAAACAAAAAGATCAGATACATACGATAAGGAAATTATTTTTTTTAAAATGTTTAACCAGGACTATAGATCACTGCAATGGTGGACTTCCCCTAGTACCTGGTGGGAGGAGGTGAGACTGTAGCCATGCCTAGGTTCGAACCCACAACATGTCCATGACACTGGACCTACCCAGTGCTTTAGACCACTCAGCCGCCCCACATCCACATCTTTACTTGCCATAATAGGTGCAAGGTTGACAAAAAGGTTGTAAACGTAGAGTTCTTCCACTTGGTGCCCTGCTTGCGTACCTGAACATAGTTACAGTTATGTCTCTCTAAGTCTAATCTTTGTATACTATGCCATTGTCGGTTATGAGTGTAGACGCTGGTTCTGCAGAGCAAGACAGATTTACGTCTGTTTGCGTGGCGGGTGGATTTTCAGAAAATGCACAATCTACAGTTCTACACATCTATCAATTTCTGCTAAATTAGAGTGAAAATTTATAAATACTAGGTATATCTGAGTATATTCGGTATTGTATTCATTCAATTAATCTGTCTCGTTATGTTGAACTGTATTTTGAACTAAGAATTCTATTCTTAAATTTGGGTTATTTGAGAGGATTTATGAAGGCCAATTGTACGTTTTCTGAAGATCTGGCCCTGGTATACTTTGGTATAAGGAAATCTCTTTAACCTTGTAGGCACGGATTGCAATATGGTATATTGATGTAAAAGGCATAGAGATAAAAATGACCTTTACACTGCAGTCTACACTTCACACCCGATAAATCAATCACCGCTGGTCCGTTGCATAACAAATCCTTACTTAATATTTTCCTTATTTAACTTCTTTTCTCTGCTAACCGCCTCCTAAGGAACTTTGAGAGAAGGAATTTGCTAAACAATGCTTAATTGTATGCCTACAGTAGACATTTCCTACCTAAGCAAGGGGAATTTAGCTTAGCAAGGAGTATTTTAAGTAAGGATTTGTTATGCAACAGGCCACATAGCCTCCCCGTACCTGACTAGAACATTGTCAGTGAACCAAATGCCCTCTAACCTTTTTTGCCCTCTAACTTTTACTTATAGGCTATTATTGAATTGACTCGAATGGAATAATACTTTATTTTGCCCAGGTTTTACATATGTATAGGAGGGTGACAAAAAAGGTACCAAAGGTGCAACACATTCAACCAATCGACTGCTGTACACATTATTAAGCCAATTCTAAATGAGGCTGCTGAAGTATTAGATATATCGGAGTCTACCGGTAAATGATATTCCGTGTAATTTTTATCTCATGTCTGTCTTAAATTAAGTTATTTGAGATGGTTGGTAAAGGCGAATTGTACATTCTTCGACACCCTGACCCAAATAAGAGTCAATCAAGGGAGTATGGTAACAGCTACTATTGGAAATCGAAAATGATGAAAACAATTATTGTTTTACTGCTGCTGCTGTATTACTACTGCTGAAATGCAAATTCATGACTCGATTTTTTTCCTATTTTCATGATTGAAGCATATATAATTGTATTGAATTGTGACGTTGGGTTTATCGAAATAGTGTATTTTATTTCCAACTGTCTTCACTGACTTTGTGTTAAAGTCTATGTCGTACCAAAAAAAGTATAATTTCAGTAACAATGTAAGTTCATGCTGTACTGCATGAGCGGATTTTTATTTACTCACAATCTTGCCTTTGGTTTATTTCTTATGAGATATTACACGTCTGCCTGAGTTGTACTACTCAAGTTCTTTTCACATCTGTTCTTATAATGTCCACCTGAGTTGTACTACTCAAGTCACTCTTAATGGTCATGTGAGCCACCTAAGTTACTACTAGTTATATTCACCTGGGTTTCCCTTGTTTTATTCTGCTTTACTTATATCCTCTTACATATATATATTCTTAGCATATCTTCCAAATTTGGTAACTGTCGGAAGAAATGGTACCTTCGCTCTATCATACAGACATGTCGACCTTTTTGTCAATCACTTATACTCGCTCATTTGTACTCCTCTGTACTCTATGAAAGTGGCAAATAAAAAACAACTTATCTTATCTTATCTTAATACACCTGTTAACTAACTTGTTGGTTCAGTTGCTTAGACTATTGCACTCATTGCTACACAATAGAACTCGTGCAATATTCACGCTCCTTCAACGAACTCGTTCGTTAACCTTAAATATACATATTGTTGTTATAAGGGAAGTCCTTTCTTGGTGTTCTGCATGTTTACCTGTGTCACCATTGGACACCTGTAAAATATTTACAGAAACGTGGTGAATCTAGGGTGAAGTCGCCAGAAAATGAACAGTTCAGTTTCACCAATCCTCTCAAATAACCCAAATTTCAGACGAAAATAAAGTCCAAAATATAGTTTCACCTAAGCAAACAGAATGCTAGAATCAATGCAATGCCGAATATACTCGAATTTGCCTGGTAGTGACCAGTTTGCAGCCTAATTTAGCAGAATTTACTAAATGTGTACAGCTGCCAGTTGTACATTTTCTGAAAATCTGATCCTCTAATCAAATTAAAACAAATCCATTGTCATTTAAACATGGTAAATAACAATAAATGTGGTGGGCTTTGTGACAAAGAATAACGGAAATCATTATACAATGGGTGGGGATACTACCACCAAATATTTACCTAGCAGATCAGATTCGTTTGAGAGACAAAAACAATAAAAGAGTCAGGTCGCTAATCGTTCTACACATCTGCTAAATTAGGCTATGTGATGGCAGATATTTGGAATACTTAAGTATATTTTTTATGATGTTGATAAAAAAAAGGTATTTTTGGTTCTCTTGAATTGTATTTTGAGGACTGTTCTTGTCGTAAACATTGGTTATTTGAGAAAATTCGTGAAGGCGAATTGTACATTTTCTGACAACTTTACCCATAAATTGAGAGTTTTTGTAGTAGGCGGGGCTTACGCCTCAAAATATTTACCCAGTAGATCCGAGGCTTAAGCTGAAGCATTGTATAGGTGCATGAGGGGTTTAAGCGATTCCATTGTTGAATGGTTTCCCCCACTAAGATCCTTAGCTACCTCGCCCTTTAATGTAATCGCCCTGTAAGCTCCAAGTAATGATTTTTCCGCCGTGTGGCGTTGTAGACCCATGATTTGAGGAATCAATAATTTCACTGTGACCACACCATCCTTGTCTGTGTAGCAGTTAAGGTATCGTGTCCCCGTTTTACTCGGAATTTCAAAATATTTCTTTTCAATGATGTATTTGATTCAAGTCGAATAAAACCTATTTCAAGCATGCATAATTCTGGATCACATAAACTAAATTATTTGTTCAAAATTATTAGATTTTTGTTGGTTTTAAAAAGCGTTTTTCTTCATAATTTATTACTAAAACTAATACTTTTGCTCTATGCTTCTTTCGCCATGGATCACAAAATGTGAGGATTTAATTTGAAGAATTTGTAGTCATTATTGTGTTTTGGTAAAGCACTTAGCCATTCTTGAATATTAAGTATTTGTGTACTAACCCAAAGGTCTGACTTCGTTGGTGATACATTATGTTTGATTACGGAATAGGGAGACATGTGGAAAGCAGTGGGATATGACATTTGCAGAACAAGAAAATCTGGAAGATCTAAAACTAAAACACAGACATCTAACGATTACTGAATCAGAATAAATTGCCTTTAAACACGAAGTTAGTCTAGTTGAAACCATTAGGAGGGCAATGGTTAACGTGTTTACTACTATTCTAGAGGCTTCTATCAAATAGACAAAACAATAATCTTGGATAGGGGAATGCACAATTCTTTAGGTCTAATCGGCGCCTTTTAGTCATATACTTTGCAGTTAAGGGTTTGGAATTTTAATTTTCAAATTTCGGATGCATCTATGATACCAATCATGTTTTCGTCTGTAGGCCCAACGAGTTTAAATTACTATCGTTGGTAAGCCTAAGTAAATCAGGACACTAGTAAGATGGAATAATCACACATTTATCTAGTCCCAATATTTTGCTCATCTGTGTGTTGGGGGTTTATCTGTCATGAATTACTGCCAAGTTGCTGACAAAGTTCTGCTTCTCAAAGAAAGTATTAATGGCGTAAAATGGTATAAGGGAAATATAAATTGAGCTAGAATCTATAGTAACCATCCCAATATAAAGAAACACCAAGACAAGAGACTTTCTGGGTAAATTTAATAACCATTTCAGTTCAGATTTTAATTTATTCCTAATCTTGATTTATTACACAAAGTTCGACAAGTCTTTCCATTCCTATTGTCAATATTTAAGTAACCTAACCTTCATTCGCTTTCAAAGACAACAGCCACAAGGAACTACAAGAAGACATCAGTTTGATTCCAACAACTTCTAACCAAAGATTTAACTAAAAAAAATATCTGTCTGTGGTTCTGGAGCGGCGGCTTTGAGAATTGACAAACAAAAGACTGGAAGCAATTAGGAGCAAATTGGAAAGTCTCATATTGGGATGAGACTGAAAGGAATCGGGGATTAATCAAGAGTATTTCACACAGTTGTTTGGATTAAATCTAGACTGTATTCATTCTCAGACTTGATCTATGTTCAGGGATTGGTTCCATTTACAGACTCGCGGTTATTTACTTGGCAATAGGGAGATTTAGCAACCACTATGCACCAACACTACACTAACGCATCCACTAACTATTAGTATATTATTACAATTGTTTGGATATCTTGAGAGGCCTGCAATGCAGATGCCCTCAGCCTAGCACCCCTCGAAATATCCTGACAGCGGTAGTAATGTACAACATGTTAGTGTATGCGTTAGTGTTGTGTTGGGGCATTGTGGGTGCTAAATCTCCCTAACATTAGGTTTCAGTCTGAGTACTGACATGGGTCTGGGCATCCAATCATGTCCATTTGTTATTAGTAAACCACTATTTAGATATTATCAATAAAGATGAGTTAGTACAGGTTAACTATCAAGATGGTTGAGGGAGCATGACTACCACATAGTCATTCTGTACATGGATCAGGCCTTCAGAAAATGTACAATTGGCAGCTCCTTAGTAAATTCCGGTAAATTAGGCTGAAATATGATAGATCCTATATCCTTATCTGTGTATATTTCGTTTTGCCCTGATTCAAAGAATCTGTATGGTTATATATATGGTATGGAACCGTATTTTAAACCTTAGTTCTGCTTCACATCTAGGATATTTGCGAGGATTGGTGAGGGTGAATTGTACATTTTTCTCAAGATCTGACCAGCATAGACCAATAGGTCTATCCTGCGGCTTGCTCAATGTAAAACTCGTATGAGTCGGGATGATGTCTACAGAATTATTCGCCGTCTGAAGCATCTAGACTTCAAAATGTCCCGACTGTCTGACTAGACTTCTGCGGAATTCCTAAATTGTGAGATGAAGATTGACAGGAACATTTCCCTTAATTAATCCCTCAATTTATACAATTTCCCTCCCATGAATCTCCCCGAGATGCCATGATGAAGGCAATCCAAAGCTGCAATCTGAAATGGCGGGGGGCATAACTGTCTCTGGAATGCCATAAAAACCAGACTTGCAATGTGTATGCAAACAACAATCTATGCTGTTAAATACATTGTGTACACATTAATTTTAATAATTCACCAATACCAGGTGGATAGATGCGGTACAGAGAAATCAGTTAGAAGTCGAGAAAAAAACTACATTTATTTGGTTTTAAGTTAAATATTTGTATTCAGCGTTGCCATTATGTAAAGTACATTTTTCTCAGTAGAAGCTTATTTAATAGGTAGAAACAAAGCTTATGCAAAATTTGATGAACTAAGTTTGAGCTCAACAATTATCAAGCATTCTAACACTCATAGTGACATGAAAAATCAATAAATAAAACCGTCACCTGTTGTTTCCTGATCTCAATTTCTTACAACACAAACCGTTTGTGGATGATTTAATCTAAAGTAGATGTCTAGAAAAAATATTTCTCAACGTACGTATAGCCTATTAAATACCAACCTCCCCTCACACTCCCCTCTATTCACCTCACACCTCAACTAATGTAAGTCGGTGGCATTCAAATACTTTCCCTTTCACATTCACTGGAAGCATTCGAGTACCCTTAGAGCTGGTGATTAGAGGCTTGGTTATGGGTCAGAGAGTCAATTACTGGGGGATACATGTTACATGAATTTCTGGCCTGCGCTGGCAGCATTCCATTACTGCAGTTAACACTTTGTAAAGCTGCTGGGCCTACTGATAAGTACTGCCTTTATAGGCGGTCAAGATAAAGGTCTTCAACCCTCGTTATCTATGTATCTATTCACCTGTATATATGTCTTGTTAATGAATAGATACACGATTATAAAATAATAACATTAGGAGATTTGCATGTGTCACTGCGCATGTCTGCTACAGTGTATCCTGGGATGGATTCTGATGAAATCTGACATACTTGTAAATATTTTACAACGTTTTTATCGAAAAAATGTAATTAATCACTGCCTTGAACGTCTAAATGCTATTCATAGCTAATTATTTAAACAATGATTAAACGAATTAATAACCTCCATTCTGCGAGGTGCACTGTTTGTGAACAATTTGTGTACATCAAACATTGCATCAGCAGGCCTTCAATGTAAGCCGTTAATTCTTGAACAATGTTTTATATATGTGGGTCAGGTTGTCAGTTAATGTAAAAATCACCCTCACATATCCTCTCAGATAATCCAAATCTTGAAAAAATGACGTTCAAAATGCAGTTTAACACAACGTAAGAAACTTTTTAATCAACACAATGCCAAAGATACTTGGACATAGCATTGATAATTTTTCAGCCTAATTTAGCAAAATTTGTAGAGCTGCCGATTGTACATTTTCTAAAAATGTGACCCATGTCAGGTAATCGGGCTTCCCAAAGGAGGACCGCTTTATAACAGATGTAGACTACCCAAGTATCGTTGAATATGTGATGTGGTACAGGAAAATGAGTCACAGGTTGCAAAAAATTGATTTTGAGATATCATTATATGGAAAGATGAGACCAAGTGGATTCAAATTATGGTAAGTATTTAAGAAGTGTTCCTATATTTTAGATTTGATATTTCTATGTTTGAAAAAAGGTTTGCAATGTTTCTGGGTTGATATTTATTTGTAGCCAAATATACTCTATAAGATGACCTTCGAAATTTATGAATAAATTTACTATACCGTCCTGTAATCTGGTACATTTTTTTTTTTTAAATATTTTTTATTGGCCTACATTTACAAATGATAATACATTATACTTTCAAAATACGCATTAACTGACCACGCAGCTATATTTCAAGCGTTGCCTCTTCTTTACTAAGGTACAATAAAGATTCACAATCGTTGATATTCTTGTGTTTGTTACTAATTCCGAGTTCAGATATTCCTTTTACCTATAGATCGAGTCTACCTGTGCAATACAAATACAATACAAGACAATGAAATCGTTCTAGATAGTCAGGTTTGAAACCATTACATAGAAAATGTTGATCTACACATATTCGCATACCCAGTACAATGACACTGGAAATAAACACGTGGGTTGTTATTTCAAAGCAAGTAGCTATCTCACCGCAAAAGAAAGATAAAACCGGGCAGGCTAAAAACAATTCAACATTCTCAATTGTTTACGTCTAACAGGTTTCTGTATTTGCTCATGATTGCGTATTTAAACAGCTGATGGTCGACAATTACTTTATACTCTCGGTCCAATTCATTCCAGTATCTTTTACCAATGTACACAATTGATTTCTTAAATCGTTCCGTATTGGGTCGAGATAGAATCAGATTGGGGGCGATATCATTTCGTAGTCCAAGCTCACGGATTACCATCTGTGCATCGTTGCGGTGTTTATGTACGAGTGTCAGCATATTCGCTTTCCTCCTATATTCTAAAGGTAAAATATTATATTCTTTCAATTTATTATCGACATTGGTTTGTTGACCGTGAGCGATTCTTATCGCATACCTACACGACCTGTTCAATTTGTTGACCAAGCCGCTATTACATGGTCCGAAGAAGGAGCAAGCATATTCACACAGTGGCAAAATGTACGTTTTGAATATTAGTATGCATATCTGAGGAGACATATATCTTCTCCTTCGTTGCAACTCACCAAGTTTCCAATACACTGTTTTCAGTGTGTTGGAAATATGTTGGTTTAAAGTCAGCTTTTCATCGATGATGCACCCTAGGTATTTGAATGTAAAGACGCGTTCAATCCGTGTGCTTTTACAATATAGTACTATGTCATTATTATTTTGGTTCCTTCCTTTCCGACCGAATAGTTGGGCTTTGGTCTTTTTATTATTTACCTGTAGTTTATTTGTCGTACACCAACTCAGATATTTATTTATATCTTCCTGAGTTTTTGCTTTCAAACTGTTGATATTTTCATCATATGATATAAGAGCCACGTCGTCGGCATATATAACAAGTTTGCCGTGTAAATCGAGGTCAGAGATATCATTTATGAACAATACAAACATTAAAGGGCCTAGAATACTGCCTTGTGGAACGCCTGCAGCAATTGTACAATCTTTACTTAGGCCACAATTTGATCTAATATATTGTTTGCATGCTTTCATGCTACGAAAGGCGTTAAGTACCTCAGAAATGAGAACATTCAAAGAAATATATTTTTTGAATAAAAAACCCATTTTTGGACGTGTGATTTGTTTTCTGTAACACATCTTAGGCACTCAACGAAAGACCTATCCAAACAATTATTTATTTAGAATCCTATTGATGGCGAGGGTTAAGCCCAAAACGGAGATGGACAGGAGAGGGAGATCAGTGTTGGTTTGTGTTTTATTGGAGTCCGACGTTTCGGGCACATTAGCCTTTTTTCAAGGATCATTCAAGGTTTATTTAGAATGTTGGACCACCTTCTTGTAAAAAGATCTACTGCAATAAAGAATTCTTGAACTGAATTGAACCCACACCTCAGATGATAGCATACTACAGTAGAAATCAATTTCAGTAGAAGAGCACATGTGCCTCGGAAGAGGTTACACAACTATGATCTGCTAAATCATCTAGAGAAGATAATCGTGAATGGTGTTATGGGAGAATCACAGTCACAAGTCGCAAAAATGAGGTTTTCCAAAGTGATTCATTCACAAGATCTCCTTGTTGGAATGTTTTCAAATTTGGGGAGTTTGGCGCATGGAGTCAACTGAATTTATGTATCAAATAGCAAGACATCGCATTAGACATATCCTTGTGTTTCAAAGGTCATCCTATGGAGTATATTTGGTTGGTAACTTTACTGGCAACGCCCTACCCAAAAATATTGCAAACTTCTTTTTAAAAATTAGAACATCAAACTTAAAATATGGAAATATTCAATAGCTTTTCTAACATTTACCATCATTAAAACCGGCCTGATCTCATCTTTTCAAATATTATGGTATCTCAAAACTCATATTTTGCGACTTGTGACTCATTTTCCTAAAACAAATGACACTATCGTAGAGATGTAAGAAGACATCCTATCTGCAGTCATGCAGGAATGATGGATGGTGATGTCAGCAATCACACACCATTAAATGCTCCTCGTCTTCTGCCTCTTACACTATGATCCAAATAACCTGATAATGCCAGTGTTACATTATGTTCCAAATGACTTGATAATGCCGGTCAAATATAGTTGGGATTACATGGGCCTGTGCATTGGTCAAAATGGGGGCTATTGTAGCATTATGCCTTTAATTAAAGCCATTCCTTCCTCAACACATCGCCATCAGTGAAATATCGCAAAAACATTTCCTGGGCTAAACTATAGCATCATTTTCATCATTTCAGGTGGGATGGACTAATATATGTATGTATGTATGTATGTATGTATGTATGTGTATAGTGATGATTTTTGATGTGTTTCAGACAAATGGGCCACAAGTTCCAAAATGACATAATCACATTTGAAAAGATGGGATCAAGCGGATTCCAATGATAGTAAACCTTAGGGACATCTAACAAGTATTTCTATACTTTAAGTTTCATCAATTTATGTTTGAAAAAAAGTTGGCAATATTTAAATATCCTCTATAGGATGACCTCCGAAATGCAAGGATATATTTAATAAACTGTCCTGAAATTTAATACTTGTGTTTTTAGGACCTAAGGCGTTCAACCTGCCAAAAATGAGAGCATTCCAACAAAGAGATCTTGTGAATAAATCCCTTTGAAAAATATCCATTTTGAGACTTGTTACTCATTTTCCTGAAATACATCACATTTGTAGTGAAGACAGGATAGCCCAAGGCAGGACTTGCCGCAATTGTTCTCCACAATCCATACTTACAGTGCTGGCCTTGACCTACTGCCCTAGTCTGGACACCAGCCATCTGGCATTCCATGGCAGGTCAATGCACTAGCGGCGCTTGGTGAACGCTGCATTCTCAGCTAGTACAACAAAAGAAGTCTTACCAAATTTACTCATATCATGACTAAAAAGACTGGATTCATCAATATTATCCTGTTGTTATATGTTTATATACAAGAATTTGAAGGTAAATCCGGCTGCCGGTGAGCGATAATAAGTGAAGTCACAATAGGAAAGGATTCGGGCGGGTCCTCCAAATGCTATTAAATGAGGAGGCTTTAAAAGCCCTATAGCAAAAGCCAACAGACACAATCCTCCAAATGATCAAAATGTTGCAAGTGTTAATATGCCCCTGAACAATACCCCTTTGTCAATATACCCCTGGACAATACCTCCCTATCATATACCCCAATTGAATGTTACAGTTGCTCACCTGCGGAATAATACCCCTGTCATATAGGCCCTTGTTATATACCCCTTCACCTGGCAATGTAGCCCTTTGCAATTCCCCATGGGCAATACCATTCTGGGTGTATGTTGTTCTAGCCTTATTTGCCACCCCTATCAAGTTACGTGGAATGGACTGTGGTGCCTATTCCTATCTTATGGAGGAATATCTGATGCACGTAACTCTCCTGCTGTCACTTCCTATTCCCTCCTCCACTTCCCTCATCCTTATCCCTCGTTACGCTGTAAGGGCTCAAGCCTCTCCTCAGCCAAGGGGTAGGACACTTTGGTGGAAATATTACATTCGTTGAGAAACATGTGAGGACGTGTTACAATAAATTATTACAACGTTAATGGGTGGTTGTACTCTTGAAAGTATTCTTCTTCCTGAATCCCTATGGGTCAGATTTTCAGAAAATGTACAATTGGCAGCTGTACACATTTAGTAAATTCTCCTAATAAGGCTGCAATTTGGCCAATACCAGGTACATTCGAGTATCTTCGGCATTGCATTGATTCTAGTAATCTGTTTGCTTAGTTTAAACTGTATTTTAGACTTTATTTTCGTCTGGAATTTGGTTTATTTAAGAGTGAAAATGTATTGTACATTTTCTGACGACTTCACCCTTATAAATGTGATGTGTTACAGAAAAATTAGTCACAAGTCGCAAAAAAATTATTTTGAGATATCATCATATCAAAAAGGATGCGATCAAGCCGATTCCAACTGTTATAATGTTGGGTTCGATGTCCCTCCCCCTTTCTTGGACACATGAGGTATCAACCAATCAGGGCTTACCCACGCCTACCAGTGGTGAGCCCTGCACCCTGAATGTATTTCATGTACTCATCAATAAACAGTCTTGAACAGCAGCTGCTCCGAGTTACTCCTCTTTTAGGGTTAGTCCCTACCCTTCTCCTACTTTCTATCTACCAGCTAGCCCCCCAATACAACTGTATTGCACTGGTGATAGAACTCGGACAAAACTTTTTCGGACATTTAACATCTACGTTTTTTTCCAAGGATGAAGGAGAATGGGAATTTCGAATACATGCATCCCATCACATTTTTATGGGAATTTCGAATGCATGTACCTGGAGTCAACTGCAACACCAATTTAGGAGCTAGCTAAACACAGGAGATTTACTCCACTATATATGGTATTCTACACAACATGTACCTGGACATTTTATTTTACCACATCTATGTTTAGACTTTATTCCTGCCATCGGACATTACCCTTATTTAGACCTGATATTCCAACCATCAGGATTCACCGTGATTTGGATGATATATTTGTCATTTGGGACTCTACAGTTGCCGGCCTGGATTGTCTTATTATTGTACCTTTATATTGACTCTACATCCTCTGGGTTATCATGTATTCGTCAAGAACAAGTGGGATTAAATTTAGACAATTGTATAGACGACTGGTGTATATTCTGAGCTCTTATGGGAGAAATTGCATGGCGTTGGTCTGGGCGCCGGGTGAGGAGTGCACCCTCCCCCACCTCCCAAGTGCGTGCTAGTGCAAACAAAACCCATTGCGATAGCGATATTCACAATATGTTGAAATATTATCATTGATGCAGTGCCGCCAAGGATTATCCAGGGAACTTTATTTACCAACTGAAAATGAATTTATAGAACCACGGAGAACCTTGGAGTAATTGGACTAAGATAGAAGTAAATTTTTTCCACCACCACCGTTTCCCTTTGTGAGTAGGGACGCGTGCTTTTACTCCTTCTCCATGATGAGTCATATCATAGCATCATGTTTGGATGCTGGACGATGCACGCTCATAAAAATACTTGAGAGGAATGGGCATGAAATTAAAGCATATGGACACATTCTCCCGATACTGCTACCAACACCCCCTGATATGGAATACTCCCAGCTGATTCTATTTATGAGTGCCTGTGACAGACAAACTCGTGCCGTGTCACGTGCAGCGGCCGCTGGGAATGTCCACTTTGAAGGATATACATGTATCTCTGACATGGATGGACAGAAGTGTTGTTACCCCCACCCCCCTGCGGGTAGGTAAGAAGGACTTATCATCACCAGTCTGTCACCCCTCACCACTGAAACATCTGAGCAGGACATTGATATCTGTGGCGGTGCATCTGTGTACCCAGCGAAACCAATCTTCCTCCCCCCTGGAGCCGGGTGCCATATTTGATTGACATACCATTTCTAATTGAACTTCATTTTATGTTTCGACGTCCTTTGCCATCCCGTGAAAATATCTGATACTATATGGGCTCCTTGTTATCTTGCATTGTGTTTACAATTGAAATAATGTTTTATTGCTATCAATTATCAGTGTTCAATTTTATCATGATAATGATGATTTCCTGCGATCCCTTTGCCAATTTATTGTGGTTTTGATTCCATTTTGCCATGTACATTTGTCTGTTTCGATTATACATATGTGGCCACCTATACCAATGCAATGGACTGGATCGTTTTTCATCCTACAATTACATTTCCTGAACGTACAATGTGTTATTAATATTCAGACACTACACATGTATTTAGCGACCAACATGTTGAAATATTTCTTAAATTGTTGTATCACCATTTTTCGAATTGTATGGTGTTACCATATTATTTTGCTATTTTGTCAATTGTCACCGATTGTGTATCTATGGAAAGCTTCTTCCGAGATAATTATTCGAGTGTGGGTATGCCTGTTTCAAACCAACATAGTCACTATGTCACATTTATACCAACACAGTCATTTGCTTAAAGAACTTGAATTGATTCATGTTATCATTCCGGGACCAGTTCATATCAAATTCCCCAAGCTGGTGAACAGGAACTGTACATGAGGATTCTTTAAAAAGCTTTTGGTGAAATGATGGATCTGTATTTCTGCTGAGAAGCCCCTCTCGTTATAAGATCGGATTGTTTTGGCAGAGAAAATGTTTCTATTGTTATTGTTTCTATTTGATTGTTTCATTTGTATGTATAATGTATTTGTTTAGACCTAAAGATATGATTCTCAACGGATTAGCTAAATGCCACAGAAACGACCAATATTGCATCTGGTTTCTTAACGTCTGTAAAACGGCTGCTATGTATTGGAGTTTTCCCTATGGTTTCCTATTGTGAGAGAGCGTTACCGCCGCTCAATGAGACCGCCGAGCGGCCGTTGAGCGTTGACGGCGCTTGGAGGCCCACATGCCGATGGGCTTGAGAGTGCGAGATGTATTGAAGTCTGACACCTCTCGCCACTGTCCCTTAGCCGCCAGTGTGCGAGCGGCCACCTGCTTACTCTGACATACGCGCTCTATGCTTATATGCGTCCATTACAGTAATATGTTGTCACCCAGGAGGGAGTGTGGGCATTATAATCTCCCATGTTAGATCGGTGAATTACCATATCTGGCATTAATGTGACATTTCAGACACTGTCTAAAGAACAGGAAGCTTGAAATCTTAAAATTGTTTTGTTTTTTCTCAGTTCAGAGAAAACGAATGCCTTACTGGGCGCTAAATTATGTATCTTGTGTATCATCATCGGGTTTCAATCCATACCCAATACCCTCTATCTGAGGTTTCAGTATATTTTACTGGTGACACTGTACTGCCTACGGAGATTCTCTTGTTGCTATGGCTTGGTCTTTAAACCTCGCTGGGCAGAGAGACAGTCACCGCATCTTGCACCTTAACAAATTGGGCAATGTTTAGACTTGTATAATGATTGAATTTGGGAAGGCTGGATTAATTCTTTGACTCCTTCAGAATTACAATTGCAAGTGTATTTTTTGTATTCTTGTGTATGTTTTTACTGTATAATTATGTTCTTTTATGAAACAT
The DNA here is from genome assembly GCA_942159475.1 of Sthenelais limicola. Classification (NCBI taxonomy): domain Eukaryota; kingdom Metazoa; phylum Annelida; class Polychaeta; order Phyllodocida; family Sigalionidae; genus Sthenelais; species Sthenelais limicola. The sequence goes on from OW804096.1 coordinate 56,980,494, forward strand.
TGTATTTTTATTATTCATGAATATTTCATACTTTTATTATTCTTTGAAGTATTATGACCTTTGATAACCGTTTCTTGAAACTTTCTTTTTCATCACCATTTGAGTATGTTCGTGAGCCAAATGAAGCGGAGATTTTAGGTTCTATTCCTCCCTTGTGGTTTATATTGCTTGTGGCTTCGAAAGGAGGGCTCTCACCTCTGATCAGTCGTAGGTACCATTGCTAGAGAGGGATTAGCCGCAGTGCATTGTGCACCCCTACTCTAGTGTTCCCAAAGATGATCCTTAGACCATCTTTGGTGTTCCTTAAATGGAATGGGTCTGGGTCGCCTACTGAGCCAGCATTGTGTGTTGGGGGCTGAGTAGAAACCCCCCTGACATGCATAATCTGGACGCGGCCAGCTCTAGTACCGCACCAATTCTCCCCAGACGAGGCAAGTAATGGGCCCTGCCCTAAGGACCCTCTTATTAGACCACAATCACACAGGGTCTCGGGCTTAAAGATGGAAATATTTATTTAGAATTCAGCGGCTTACAGGTGGAAGTACTTATTTCATCTTTTTGTCCTAGTAATTGGTGATCTAATTCACCGTTCGACTCATTTGAGCGTCCATGCTGATGCTAGAGAATGTAATTTGATTTCTCTAAATTTCCTTATATAGCCAAGATGCCCTATTAAACAGATTCTTGCCACTCTCCACTTGGACGATGGAGATCGTGTGAAACAAATGTCTAACTGAATCAAGTAGATAGACATTTGTGTTACCTATTTTATCTAGTGATATTTATATTTCTTATTTTTTCTTTATCAATTTTTTTTTTTTTTTTTTTGTCTTGCATTTGTCATGAAAAAAGGTATTTCTTAGATTTTTACTCCAGTCTCCTGTTTTTCAAGTTATCAGTAAAGCCAAACTTTCATAAATTTGTCTGAAATGTGCTTACATCATTTGATGTTGGGTTGTAGATTGGTTTTATCTTGTCTCTGTGAAATTTGATTTGTAAACTAATGAGAGTTTGAGTGGTGATTCTATCCGGTTGGAAATCTGTGCTTGAACTGATTCTATTGATTGTATGTATCCTATTGATTCCATTGATTAGGTATTGTCTTTTGGATTTGTGATCATCATGAATATTGGATGCATTGGTTATATGCGTTATAGACAATGGTTTTGGTATATGTGTTTTATATGTGTTTCACAGTTTAAAGTTGTTTGATCTTGGGGTTGTCCCTTGTACTATATTATGTATTATGTCAACTGGTGTATTGTCCTTTGGATTCGATATTGTCATTAATATTGCATATAATTGTTTGCTATATTTTTGGTGAATGATGCTGTCATCCACATATAATGTAACGCAACGTAACACAACTAAGAAAGAAAGAAAAAAAAAATTGTAATAATATTCCTAGGCCGGGGACCTTAGGTTTATTTTACAAAGGCTTTGTATCAGTATAAAGCATACTTATTTCTTTGTCAAATTTTATCACATTTGACCATACTATTGCTATCAAGCACTGAGTTTCTGATTTTAAAAAGAAGAGATATGTTCTTGGTTTTTTCAGAAAATTGTGTAAAAAATGAAATTTATCGATTTTACATTTTATTGTTATTTGGTCATGTAAATTCTTAATTATGTCTGCCTCATGTGTACCAATTAAGGGTACGCTCCATCTAGAGGGGGGATATATGTTATAATGTTGGGTTCGATGTCCCTCCCCCTTTCTTGGACACATGAGGTATCAACCAATCAGGGCTTACCCACGCCTACCAGTGGTGAGCCCTGCACCCTGAATGTATTTCATGTACTCATCAATAAACAGTCTTGAACAGCAGCTGCTCCGAGTTACTCCTCTTTTAGGGTTAGTCCCTACCCTTCTCCTACTTTCTATCTACCAGCTAGCCCCCCAATACAACTGTATTGCACAACGATGGTAAACATTAGGACAGCTATGAAATATGTCCATATTTATATTTACTTTGATATTTTTAGTTTTGATAAAAGGTTTGCAATATTTCTGGGTGGATAATAATATCACTACTAAAGTAGCTAAATATACTCCATAGCATGACTTCAGGAACATTTTATGTCTTAGTATTTGGTACATATTTATATATACATATATATATAAAAAGTGATATGACTTAAAGCGCTAAACTCCCCAAAAGTGAGAATATTCCAACCAAGAGATCGTGTGAATGAGTAAATCACTTTGAACAAAATCAATTTTGCGACATGCGATTAATTTTCCTGAAACGTATAGGAAACTGTCAATAAACATCTAAGAACATATATATATCAGATGCACCAATAATAGTGTATAAGTACACATCATGGCCCTGCACCAAAGCAAAACATGTATCGCATGAGAATATCGGGACTTGTCCACGAAATTGTATGCAATAAAACTCTTTAAAAAAAAGATAAACATAATCAATAGTGTAGCGATGTTATCCTCATGAAGAACGCTGTGTGTTTGTTAGCCGTTCTCACCAACGAAAAATTATTACAACTTATTGAATAATTGAAGATTATTGAACAGTAAAAAGAAACAGTGAATAAGATTCTCTGAATATGGACATTTGAGAAGAGCGACTCTGGAACATTTGTAAGATGGAAGAAAAAAGGAGCCGATGGAGACAAAGAGTGGAATTAATAGATGAGTTAACATCTTGGTTTGTAACCAAGAAGGCTACGACCATAATACAGAGCCCAGTGACCGTGACAGATGGATCACCCAATCCAACCGATATGGCACCGGCTTGATTGAGTATTTCCCTATTGTGTTCTCCCCCTTAAACATCATTTTTGTTGTATTGTGTTGCACTATGAGGGTCAGATTTTCGGAAAATGTACAATCGGCAGCTCTACAAATATGGTAACTTTTGCTAAATTAGCAGGGATTTGGTGAATAATGCATTCAAAATCTGATATAGACGTTATGACTAATTTCCATTCCTAAAGTAGGAATCTCCTACCTAAGCAAGAAACAAAATTAACAAGGAAAGATTTCTCATGCAAAGGCTTAGATCAATAAACCAACACACCCTTGATTTTGAGAATCGACAATTGTCATTGAAATTTCTTATGATTGATAAATCGATGGTGCCGTTTTTTATGATCGATACATCTGGAGAGGTAGCAAGGGACGAATGAAATGAAATGAAACTGTTCTTAGTGGATCAAGTCGCCATAAAATGTACAATGGGCCTTCACCAATGCTCTCAGATGACTCAAATTTAAGAAGAAAAGTAGGTTCAAAATACAGTCCAACATAACCAAACAGATTTATTGAATGAATACAATACAGAATATACCCAAATACACCTAGTATTTATCGTTTTTCACTCTAATTTAGCAGAATTTGATAGATGTGTATAACTGCAGATTTTCTTAAAATCTGACCCTACTAGTGACAAGTGAGAAATGTTTCTTGAAAGTGACAGAAACACACACACATAATAAAGGAGCCCCAGCAGTCTGCGTAGTGGGGTACGTAGCGTTATAAGAAGGAAGTCGCCTGAAAATATCCAAATCTTCTTCACCAATTATCGCAAATATCCCACTTTTATGACAAAAATGAGATTCAAAATACAGTTGTACATAACCGAACAGATTCTCTCAATCGACACGATACCAAATATATCCAGATCTATGACGTATTTACTTCTCAGGCTTTTTTTAAGCAGAGTTACATGTGTAGATTGTACATTTTCTGAAGACTTCATCCAAGAAGAAACGTCTTAATCACCTTCTGAGTAACCATTCAGTCCATTGAGGGGAACCACAAAAAAGACTCTAGTCGTGCGCGCCATGTTAGGGACTAAAACATGAAAGTTGCCTTGATTTATTTATATGATTCATGATAACTTTAAGCGTTTTCATGATGGAATAATATATGATATATATTTAAAGCTTTTAAACAACTCTCTTCTTTTGATCGAAGTTTGATATATATGCAGGCATGATAGTCTTTTATTCTTGAGAGAAATACCAAGAAAAGTCCTATTGCGCATTAAAATATGACCATTCGGAGGAAAATATTCCATTTGAAGGCTCTAAATTTGAATTCAAAGATACACAAATCTCAACCACTTGAAAATTAGAAAAAAATCAGGCTCCTATCAATCTTAAGTCTCATGAACAAAGAAAACATGTTAATTTTCAAGGACTTTTTAAAAATAGTGTGTAATAAAGCAAAGTCTCTAACTTAACATGTCCACCCCAAGTACCACCCAGAAGACTATTATTTTCAAACATGAATACAAAAAATCGAACATAAATATTGAAATACTCTCTACGTTCTCTGCTAACGTCGTTGGAATCCACTTAACTTAAGATCATCTTTTCAAATATGATGTGATCTCTAAACCCTTCAACACGCTACAAAGCATTGGGACAGGTAGACCTCTCCTGTATTCCTTTATAGAGATAGTTTATAGATGATGTTGCTAATGTTGAAGGATGGTGTAACATGGTCCAGAGTCAGTAGCCATACTAACATGTAATACATGGATGTTTGTAGGGAGGTATCAACCGTTACAAAGTGCCCTACACTCTACCACCCGCTCACAATCCCCCCTTCCTCTAATAATAGGATCATTCATCAATTATTGAGAAACCATCAATCAATACACCCGACCCTTAGTTATAGTGGGATAGATGGGAGTGGGTGCTAATGGGGGAGAGGGCTGATGTATGTATGTGTGGTTGGGGGTGGGGAGGTAAGTACTATACTATACTCTATACTATAAAGTAGTATTCATTTTCTTTCTTCTTTTCTTTCTTTTAAAGGAGTACTCTAAGTTAACATAATTATGTGAAAGAAATTATTTTGTTTTGTTTACCATCATTAGAATCGGCTTCATCTAATCTTTTCCGATATGATAATATTGAACTCAAAATCCATTTCTTACGACTTGTGACTCATTTTTTTAAGACATCACTTAGTAACTATAGTTCCATGACCAGAAATAGGAGACCGCTTGCCCCCACCTTACCTCCCCTACCGGTCACAACCACCACTAACAAATGAATATTTAATGAATACATGCGTGGGACGCATGTTTCCTGCCCCTGTTTCCTTACCTCAGATTACGCAACATCACCCTCCTGCTTGACCACAAGGGACTTGTGCAGTGACCACTACCACTTACGGGTTCCTATTGTTCCAGGCTTTGCCTATACTTAGTGAAAGTATTAGCTATTATCTCCTATACTACCTAACACATGCTTTGTTTGCAGTACTGCTTTATGATTAATAGATCATTTACAAATGCCGTTTGTTCAACTACTACTGTGGATATTGAAATAGCTACTTAGAACGGGGATTTGGGGTTAGGTAAGTGGTTGTATTTGTAAACAGGGCAAATGGAGGAAATGGAGAGAGGATAAATAATGTTGGGTGATGACAAAGGGGGACAGATGGTTGGGGTGTCATTGCGCGTGCGCAGAGTAGAGGATTATGGCATGACATGCATTCATCCTGAAGGATAGAGTAGAGGTATTTGGCATGACGGAGTCGTTGTTATCCATGTGACGTGTCAGAGAAAGATGAACTTGAAGTCGCAAAAATTATATTTTTCAAGCGTTATTCCACCAGCCATGATCACTCTGTATGTCAGTGTTGTTTTGCATAGAAACAAATAGAGATATGATCATCAGCTATATAGAGAGAGCACTTCATAAAGAGAGAGAGGGCCATAAAACATGCGGTCAGGGTCTTAGAACATGTACAATTAGCAGCTCTACACACTATATAAGTTTATTATGTTAAACTATATGTATAGGCTGAACAAACTAGAACTATTTGGCATATCTCAGTACATATTTTGATTCAAGGCATCTTTCTGGTTATATTGAACTATATTTAAACCACAGTTATATCCGAATTTGGGGTTATTTCAGAGGATTCCTGAGGACGAATTGTATATTTGCTGACACTCTGACTCATTATATCGGTGAAATCGCCAGAAATGTACAATTCACTTTCACCAACCCTCTCAAATAACCCAAATTTCAGACGAAAATTAATTCCAAAATACATTTTAACCTAAGCAGATTACTATAATTAATGCAATGCCGAATATACTCGAATTTAATTGGTATTGGCCAAATGCTAATTTACTAAATGTGTACAGCTGCCAATTTATATAGAGAGAGTGTGGATGCATGTATAAAAAGGCTACCTATATTCCATAATTAGCAGAATTTAGCAGAATTTACTAAATGTGTACAGCTGCCAAGTGTACATTTTCTGCAAATCTGACCCATATAATTATAGAGAGAAAGAACGGTAGAGGTAGAGAGAGTGTGGGTGCATGTATATATAAAAAGGCAACCTACATTCCATGTAATGTAAAAAAAGGCTACCTATATTCTATAATTACATGTAAAGTGGCACTATTCCTGAGCCACCTACTCGTACATACACGTGTCATTAGTCCATATGTATGTCTATAATGGAGGCACCTTAGTGGTACATATGGAGATTCCATTGAGCTTCCCTATTGCATTTCATGGGTTGTTTCACTTGCCCTACCTACTCCTGTAGTAGCTCTAGTATGTGGCGAAATGGGAGGGAATAAAGGAATCATAGCAATACTGAATACACAATGATCTAGGCGCCAAGATATAATATGTATTTTGACATGTTTTACCCTATTTCTGAAATGTTGTTAATCTTAAAACAAACTTATATGTGATGTTTTACAGAAATATGAGTCACAAGTCGCAAAAAATGATATTTTTGAAAGTGATTTATTCCTATACATAGCATTTATAATTCTCCAGTCCAATTAAGCAGAAGTTACCAAATTTGTAGAGCTGCGGATTGTACATTCATTTTCTAAAAAAAAATCTGACCCTCCTATACCCCTCGCCTCTTGCTGACAGCTTCAACTCAGGCCTTTCCTCTCGGCATCAATTCCAGGAGGATTAAATATTAATGCAAATTCTCTATAACCCTCCCTAGATCCCTCTTTGTCTCCCCGCCGCCCCCTAGGTCCCTAATGTCCCTTCCTCCCTACCGTCCCAACTCCCTTCCTTTTCATATGAATTCCAAGAGATTATTACGTGACAAAAGGAAGAAGTATACATGTATGGTTATAGCTAAACATCACTACTTTAAATAAAGAATAATCCTTGTTATTTCATCTTCATCATTACTAATTTAGTCATTTCGATCTAAGTAATCTTAAGTTCACTGGAATCTAAGATTTCACCGCCAACGTCAACAACGAATGCAAGAGTTAAACATGAATGCTAATTCTTCATCTTTCTTCCCTCCCACCGCCTACCACCGCGTCCCACCACCACCTCCCCCCCCTCCCCCACAACCTCTCCTAAACCGTCTCAAGTGAGCCCCTTGCTTTTTATATCAATAGCTAGGGGGATTTACATGTGTCACTATGCATGTCAATTACAGTGCACGATGGGAAAACTTTTGATGATATCTGACATACAAATATTTGGCAACATTTTGATACAAAATTGCAAGAATGTTTTCAACAATATTATAGATTGAGTAAATGATCCATGAAAACTAAATGCATGTTGGGAAAGATGAAGGCTTGTGCTGGGAGAACGTACGTGTATAACACATAGATATTGATAATGCTGAACATGCCATGTTTTCTAGACTGTACTATAAGTCACATAAATCCAGGGGAACGAAGGTTCATAATGGCGGCTATGCAAATCCCCTATTTCAATGCCATGGTGTATTAGTTAATTCCAAGAGTTAAACTTTAATGCTAATTTTCCATCTTTCCCCTCTCTTCCCCCACACCCTCCCCATCACCCTCCCTTCCCATCCACTTCCCTCCCTCCTCTATCGTCTCAACCTAGCCTCTTTCCTTTGTGTATGAATTCCAGGAGTTAAACATGAATGATAATTCTCCATTCTTCCCATCCCTCCCACTTTCCCCCTCCCCTTCCGCTCCCACTTTCCCTTCGCCATCTCCCTTCCTTTCCCCTTCCCATCCCATCCCCCCATCAACAGTCCTATCTCAGCCTCTTTTCTTTTCACATCAATTCCATGAGGTAAACGTGAATGCTAATTCCCAATCTCTCCCCTCCCTTCCTCCCTCCCTCCCCACTCCACTACCCCAACCCCTCCTCCTCTCTCCAATCCCCCACACCCTCTCCTCAACTGTGTTAACTCAGCCACTTTCCTTTTCACATCAATTCCAAGAGTTAAACAAGAATGCTCCTTTCCCCACCGACTACCCCCTACCACTGCTCCTCTCCCCACCGCAGGGGAGGCGGTACAGAGGTGCTAATACCCCCACAAGCCTACCATTACCGAGGGCAGACAAAGGGGGAGTGATTAATGTATCGATGGAGTGGATCAATCTATAGAGCGTGTGTCTATTTCCTTCCCTCTGCCACCATGGGTAATTATAGGTAACACTGTATAGCCTCAGCCAAACCCACCGTGAAATTCAATACCCTGACTAAATGATAGCTATATGGGTAAGATTTTTAGAAAATGTAGAATCTGCAGCTCTACACATTTGGTAAATTCTGCTAAATTAGGCTGGAAAATTATAAATAGTGGGTAGATCTGAATATATTTGGTATTTCATTGATCCTGGCAATCTGGTTGGTAATGTTGAACTGCATTTTGAAGCTAATCTTTGCATTAAGTTTGAGTTATTTGAAAGGATTGGTGAAGGCGAAGTGTACATTTTCAGTAAACTTCACCCACACAGTTGACTATAGAGAAATTCACAGGATTAATTCCCATTGTTTCAGGGGCTCTTTTCTCATCCTATGCCTCACAATGTTGTATGTTATTTCTTTATGTGCTTTCATAATTTTCATTTTTTTCACCAATCCTCTCAAATCACCCAAATTATTCAGAAAAATGCGGTTCAGAATATAGTTCAACATAAACAAACAGATTCATTTTAATCTAGGCAATACCAAAATAGACTTAGATTAATGTATCTAATTAAAATATATCGTTATTTAGCATAATTTAGCCAAATAGAATATTATTATTATTAATTTCTGTTCTTCCAGGGCTGCTCTTCTCATTCCAGGTATAAAGGGCCTAATTCACTAAGCCGATTCCGATACGATTCTTACGGAACTCAGTGAAACAGGGTCTTCTGCAGCGGGTGTGTTCTTATCGTGAGGAGATCTCATTATTAATTTATCACATCAACAATAATGATGATACATAGGTTACACAGGGTTGGGGTTCATGTCTGTAGCACTGCTGGGAATATTGTGCTCAGAGCTGGTAGAGGTCATGGATAGGAGTTATAGGTTCAGAAAAATAGACAAATATTGCATACTGATGGAAACTGGGAACTCCCTCCATGTTCATTGCTACGCTATTAGCTTGACCGGACCGCTGACTGACCGGTCCGCTAATATGCGCTTTGATAGTTATGATCTGTTAATAATTATTATAAAGAATCTATGTTGCACTATCCGTTATTAATTATTACAAAGAACCTATGTTGCACAACCTATCAAGACTTCTCTGACCAGCCCCATTTGTTATTATATTCGGAGTGAGAATGCATTGCAGAATGCCGCCGCAACACCGCAAATAGGAAAAACAAATCAGTGGAGTCAAGCCTTATGTGTTATTCAAACATTCCATGTATACTAGATGAGGAGCTGAACTAAACAGCCTTGTAAGATATGTAGTGTGTCACATGGCCCGTTGGTATTATCATTGTTTAACGCTCTCTCTTATTTCTTATTATAACGAAGGAAGTCACTTGTGTCAATCTTGCTTTTGTTGTTTATCTATATAATTATGTACGTATTACCTTCTTGGGGAGTAGTAGTTTAATTTGTGTATACAGTAAACCTGGATTTCTGAGAAAAGCATCTTCGATGTTATGTAATTCCTGAATAAAAAGTCTAAACTCTAAACTCTAAAACTCTTATAATCTAGAGAATGGGGACTTGTAAGGTGACAAGGAAGGTCTGAGAAGCTTAACTTTGAGCTTCATGGGAATATATTTAAGTGTACTGAAGTTGGACTCAAGTGAATTCATTTTTACAAACTTACCATGACAGAACTTTGTGAAATTACAAACGCTGTGACATCCACTCACCTGCAAAATAACAATAATAACAAAGTTAATATATGTTATCCCACTTTAAGGCCGTTTGAGTTGAAATTCGAGATTGATTATTGTGGATAGTTTCACTGGCTGGATGCATGGGAGTAGATTGTACATCTCCGAGTGCAATTATTATACATCTGCGAGTGTCTCTGAGTGCAACTATATATATGTATCTAGCTAGATCTCCGAGTGCAATTGTGTCTCCGGATATTGGCAGAGCAGATGACAGTTAGACAGATCACAATCAGTTAAACTAATTAATTTATGGCAGCGGAATAAACTAATTAATTTATGGCCGTGGTTCGATGAGAGTGGACAAATCCCTTGGATAATTTGAGTCGTTTCACTCGTCAAATTATCTGGGATTGTCCCCTAACCACTGCCATAAATATTAAGTAAATAATGATGTTCAGGTAGATTAAATGAAATCAATCATTACGTCTAATCGTCGAAGAAGAATAAGAGGCTTTAGCATTCATACTTTATAGCTTGTTTTCATATAATTTTGACATAGTTTTATGTTTGTAACTGAAAATGAGCTTTACTGTGGAATACAAGAGCCACTTTGTTACTATAGAAGTTGATGTGAGGGATGACCTGACGTCTGATGTGCTAGGAGATATCGGGCTTAAATCTGCATTCTAAACTATTATGAGGAATACAATTTCACCAAATTTACTCATTTTATGACTTATTGGACTGAATTCATATATATTCTATGTTTAAACAGGAATTTCAAGCCAAATGTGTCGAGAGAAAACAACCGTTATTGAGCGATAATAAGTGAAGACATCACAGGAAAGGACGTCTGCAGGTCTCCAAAATATAAATGTGGACTTTTGTTAAACATTATAGCTAAGATAATCTGACAAAATCCTGGTCAAATTACTTTTGGATATAATGGAATAAAAAGTACAAAATCTGTAGTTTTTGACAGATGTTAACAGAGAGTGCACCTATAAGAGTGGCTCAGGTCATGGTAATAGAGAGATATAGTTGCTTTTATGTTTGAGTGAGCTCACTTGTTGAGGCCAGTGAGAAGTCTGCTGTTATCTTGATACATTAGCCACTCCCTGTGCTACACAACCTCACAATTAGCACAAAGGTAGTCTACCCACTTTATATTGGCCTCTGACTGCAATGTTTTCAACAGTATATTTGTCTGGGGTTGGTCCAAGAGGGATTCTGCAGTGTTAGGAGGGTTGGTAAATAATGGGATATTGTGGTATTTCATGATAGATTGACCAATTTAACATTGTTTAATTTATTTAGTATATGTCATATAATGTGATATAATGTAATACAGATAAAAAACATGTCATATAGTATGACCTTATTACCATAACATAATTATGTGTTTTGTACACAATACTCCTGTCATTGTACCATACTACATTTAGATGCGTGGGCACCAATGACACGTTATTGACAGCCATGATTACAAGGATAGTATTTTTTTTAAAAACATATTATGGTAATTCTAGTCTTTCTTTGACATTGCATACATAGTCTAAAATATAAGAAAATAAGAGACAAATTTAGTTTCCTCCTACAACCACTTAAAATCAAATACATTTCATAAAAAAAACATGCTTACAAAACCTAATTGGTTGAAATGGAGTTAAGTGGCTTCATTCCCATTTCAAGGATCCACACTAACTGCTCCGGGGAAATCCCCAAATCCCACAACACTGGACTGATAGCAATGAAAATAGCCTGAGCCTATTTTTGCCAAGTTGCCCATTCACTCCCTGTGCCAGGATTGGTCTAGTGAAAACCCGCAAAACCCACTTCTTAGGCCCACCCCTGGGCAGGGGCACCTCCTCTTGGTAGATGCCCTCAGGGCCGGAATATTATTCCACGCATGCGCAGAATGACTCCCAGGGTCACGTGACTCGCTTTCTGAAACAGCATTTCATAACTGCGCCTGCGCGAAATGGAGATAGGGCCAGTGTGCATGTGGCAAAGGTTGCCCCAAGGGAGAAATACAATGGTAAAGAACATGGACTCCTCATTTTGTTCATATCCTTTGGGATTTTCCCATAGTTGGAAAACAGTTTATTTCACGAGAGCTGGGATGGTTTTAGGGCTAAAAGCATTTGTTCTTGTCCTTGCTTTTAAGCCTCACATTGGATCGTGTATGCTACTACGCTCAAATAATCTTTATCGAGGATGTCATATCGTATTTGTAAAATGGAAATAATATTATATGGTTGGTTTATATGAGAATGTTGATTATCAAGCTATTTTCTTGTTTCGACACATTTGTTCTACACTGTTCTATATTGTTCTAGCATGGTACAGATGTGCTGTGTTTCAGGAAAATGTGTCACAAGTCACACCATGGATATTATTCAAAGTGATTTATTGATAGGATATCTTTGATGGAATATTCTCACTTTCAATTATTTTGGGGTGCTTAGCGCTGCTAAATAATATAAATATAATAAATATATCTATGCATTTCTAAGGTCATATACAATAGAGTATAATTAGCTGCTTTACCAGTAATATATGACAGAATAGAAAGCTGCTCTTTTTTACGGAAAGTAGCTGATAATCAATTGATTTAATGGGTCCAACAAATGCAAATATCCTGAACCTGATGCATAATCAATAAATTACTTTGCATCAGCTTCCGGCTATTTTTATTTGTAAAACCCTTTAAATTAATTAGTACCTTATAGCTTGTGTTTCATGCAGCTTGTAAGGAAACCTTCATGTGGTAACTGGAGGTTTGCTATACTGACAATGCTAATTTGTATTGCTGCAGCAGGATTTATGTAATTGCTCACCCATAAATATTGCAAATTATTGGTCAAACGTAAAAATGAAATATAAAAATAATTATCAGGTTTGCTAACATCATTGAAGTCCATTTAATCCCACACCCAATTTTTCAAATAATTATGATGGTATCCCAAATTTATACATTTTTGTCGACTCCTGGCTCATTTCCCCGTCACACATCACACATAAGAATACAACAGGTCTAGGTATTCATTGTGATATATGTGAGTAAATGTATTTGCCCTTAAGTTGCAAAACCTACCCTTCTCCTACCAATCCTATCACTACTTCGTCATCTCAAATCTCAAATTACAGTGACAGAAAACCTTTTGATTTCTCTATCAAAGCCATCCCCCATCTTCCTTTGAGATCTCAGCAAAAAGGAAGAAGCTTAGAATGACAGTTGCTTTTAACTTGCTTTTTAGAAAAAGAACCTTACAATTGGACACGGAGATCCACAAATCTTTAAGGTGAAAAGTTAACACTGGAATTCCATGTAAGAGCTTAGCCTTGTCAGTCTCATCACCGAGCGGGATTTCAGACGAGAAAAAGCGGGAGTTGAGACGGTTTCAATGAGAAGGGGAGGTAGGCGACAAGAGATAACAATAGGAGAGTTGTACATGATGCAACAAAGTCAAGGTGGTAATAACATACTAGGGAGGTTCGGCAGGCAAACCTATCTCAATTATGTAACCGTATTTGTGAATCACGTCGCATTTTTAAGTATACAAAATAAATATTGAGATAAAATATTTTGCTTCATATGTTACATTACGTTTTTCCCGCCATGTTTTTCTGAACCTCTTTCTTCCTTTTAATATGTTTGTATATCAGACATACAGATCCATTTACGATTACATATAGGTTAGACTTGCTGAACCTCCCTATTGTCTCTTTACAGACACATATAAATGTTCTTTTCTTAATCCTCCTCACCTCTTACAAAACGAAATGTGACATACATGGAAATAGGTTTGATATTCTATACCACCCAGGTTAGTAAGGAACTGCGGTCAGTAAGATAGATGTATATAAGATTATATTTAAAGTAGCAAATGTGGATATGGTTTTGCAATTTTGTCACAGCAAAACGATGTTTAATAAGAAGCATGTCCCTACAATATATAAATTTGTTGCCAATACACAATTTGTCAAAATTAATCTAATTTTGGATGAAAGATTAAGGTGGCAACTACTTTATTTAATTATTACATATATTTGTACATATACAGCAAGATAACCGTACCACTATGACATAATATATTGTAAAATTATCAATGTTTTGCATAGTTTAAGTTACCTAAAATGGCAACCCAACCGGAGTTACCTAGAGACCTTCTAACCAGTTGAATCAATCTAATTAGGGGAAGGCTACAGCGCCGTGGGAAAATGTCAATGGAAACTCCCCTATAGATAGAAAAGCAGATCTGCAACAGTGGATATTAATTCCTGACAAAGAGGGTCTTTGACTAGGCATTGATCAAACATGGCCGCCAAGAAAGGACGCCCAAATGTGACAACGCTGTTTCTCGGATGACTGCGAGAATCTGTGAGACTTTGTGAGAAGCAGATGAGAGTAGGGAGGAGGGGGAGATGGCCATATTGCCAATGATGGATACAGACGGAACCGGAAATGGGGGCCACTTAAGAATTCTGTAGGAAGACACTTTCCTTCCTTTCTAATGGAGAGTGTCTTGATTGATCATGGATCTTCGATCGCGTGATAGGTTATCCGGAAGGTCAATTTCACTAGTCTTTGTGAGGACAATTTCGAGTCGCTTTTGAGAAAGTGTTTTTTCAATATTTTTGCTGTTTTTATTGTGGCGGATATCTTTCCTTTCATATCCATCTCGCAAGTACCTTTTTTCAGTCTGGAACATGGTTTTCATGTTACAATCTTGTCGCTTTGTTATGCTCTTTGTCGGCGAATATAAGTGAAACATCAACACATGTGCTTTCCTGCGCTCTTTCCATTCTATCGCCATGACAACTAAACGTTCTTTTGGCGGATTTTCGATTCTATGTATTTTTACGTGGGGAATCACAGCATGGAGATGTATCTCCTAGGGTAATTGCTAACCCGACTCTTTAATTAATACAATCAAAGGTTTTAACGATCTCACAGTTTGTATTGAGGCATACTTCTAAAGTACAAATTGACCTGTTGACAAAAGATTATATTGCCAAATATGGAAAAGGTTGCATCAAGATTTTGTTTTGAAATAAAACTAATTTGAGTCCAATTTCAAAACATTGTTATTCTCATGAAGCTCAAAGAACAAAAGTCTTATAGTAACATGTTTTAGGATTAAGCACACATTTTAGACTTATACAGATAGTACTGTAAACTCCCTCACATACAAACTCATTCATTCACTCACACACTCTCTCATTCACTCACTATCTCACTCACTCACTCAGCTTCTCTCACTTTTTCACTAGCTCACTCACTCACTCACTTACCCACTCTCTCTCTCACTCACTCTCACTCTCTCACATACTCACTCACTCTCTCACTCACTCTCTCACTCACTCTCACTCTCTTACATACTCTCTTACTCACTCACTTTCACTCACGCACCCACTCACTCACCCACTCACTCACTCACTCACTCACTCACTCTCTCACTCACTCTCTCACTCACTCTCACTCTCTTACATACTCTCTTACTCACTCACTTTCACTCACGCACCCACTCACTCACCCACTCACTCACTCACCCACTCACTCACTTCCCCACTCTCTCTCACTTACTTTTCCTCTCTCACCCACTCACTCACTTTCACTCACCCACTCACTCTCTCATCCACTCACTTACCCACTCTCTCACTCACTTTAAACAGATCCGTCTCCCTATCCTCCAGCTGCATCCATTAAAGAGCCCAATCAAACACTCAGCAATGACTTAAATGTAAGAGCTCAGAGCTTAAGGTGTTCTCTTATGCCAAGTTCCAAGCGATCGAGTAGGTCGTAATGCATTGCATAGGATCAAATACTTACACTTCCACCATTTCTACTTCTCAATGGAAAAACATGTTATTTTGTCGTACAATTTATTGGTAATTTTGAAGATACTCAATTTGAAGGAAATATATTCATGTTGAAATGTATTGATTGAAGTCTTGATACCAAACAAGTAGTTGATTAGATAATTTGGTAAATCTCAATTGATTAGTACTATAAAGTAATATTTTGAATATTAAGTAAATATGAAACATTTGAGAATGAGTGAAGACGAATTCATTGATCTATTAATAAATTTGAATAATCAGTGATGCCTTAACAAGAACCTCTGTGCCCAAAAACTAAAGATTTGATTTCATTTTTGTAACCTATCTAAATTTGATTCATTCCGGTTCTTTTTGCTATAGTCCCCCTTGATATTTTGGTGACATGTCAAAATGCTTTCACTTAACTCACCGACAACCGAATCAACGTCAGATTCTTGTATGAACATATTATAGTTTTGGAGTTATATTCATATTAACTTCAGCAGAATATTGATCAATCCAGTACCATAGCAATCAGCAAATTTGATTTATTGTAACGGCTGATCAAGAACGCAACTTTAACAAATGCATATGTTTAGTTGCTTAAAAGGGTGAAGTCGCCAGAAATGTACAATTCACTTTCACCAATCCTCTCAAATAACCCAAATTTCAGACGAAAATAAAGTCCAAAATACAGTTTAACCTAAGCAAACAGATTGCTAGAATAAAGTGGCCAGATTGCAGCCTAATTTAGCAGAACTTACTAAAGTGTACAGCTGCCAATTGTACATTTTCTGAAAATCTGACCCCTATGTTTAGTTACTTTAACCCTTGATTTCAGTTATCGCAAAGCTATTTCAACTAATTGCAACTATAATGTATGGTTGTACATCCCTATGAGCAAAAATAACTATGCCGAATCGAGTAAAACAAGAATCTTTCACTGCTTGCAGCCGGGTGTCATATCTCAACATAATAAATGGAGCTTTAATAAGCCTAGAACCTAGCGAAAGCTCAATAAAAACTGTCAAATTAACCACTAGTTAATGCGACACTGTTCGCGAACTGATCAAAGATATGGCTTCCTTCTAGAAAAGAATTATTTGTGTAATTTTGACGTTGATATCACATTAAGCGGCCATTCCCCCCGCCATTAGGAAGCCGTAATAGACCAACACACACATTAGACTTCAGTGTGAGGACCGCAGAAATAGTAGGTCCGCACTCAATTTCAACGCCTTCTTTGATTGGTTTAATTATATGTGAGTCAATCTTGATATCCGTGTTAGAATAATGAGGAAAGGAATGTAGGACTTTATCCGAAAGAAAAAAGAACTAAAGAAAATTCTGTGTTGGGATATTCATACAGTTTGAAGGACGCTTGGTGTAATTATAATGCTGGTACAAATTGTTGCCTTTGGATGATCAAATTCGCGATCTATATCAACCGAAATTGAATTGAAAAGATATATTCAGTGATGTTAAACTGTATTTTGAACTATATTTTGTCTTAAACTTAGGTGATTTGAAGGCAAATGCTATATATATTCTGACGACAATATTGAAACGTCAAAGCTGAGGGACAATAGGGAAGTTCAGCAAGTCTAACGTATACCTAAACCTTAACGTATCCGTATCTCGGATGATACGTTAACCCTTTCGGGCCCGTGGGCAACAATTGTTGCTGGGGCCATGTGGCCAATTCTTGCCCATTTGGGCAACTAGGGGAAATTTGGGATATCTATGGAAATTTTGGGTTATAACACACTTAAGTGTATGTGGTATCATCTAAAAGCATACATCATGGCGTTTAATATTCTATTGTTTATTTCCATGGTAACTGATAAGGAATAGAATGGTGACCATGGAAACAAGGTAACAATTTAGGGCTTATTTCGGTCAGTTTTCCTCTTTTTATTTAGGAAATCTGAGAAATTCTTCCTTACAAAACCACTAGATTTCAAGTACTTGGATACCTCGATATTTCTCAATGAAAAATTATGTTCTACTTCAAAAACTGTTTCGATGGTAACGGATTTAAATCAATTACACCATTTTTTTTACTGAAATGAATCATACAATATTCTGCTGAACCATTCACCCTCATATGATTATACTTTCAGTTTTTGTCAAACAGATCAAAATTAGTAGTATGAATCATTTTTTTCCCTGTTTCCCACTTGGGTAACCATGACAACTGGTTAGGGTATATACCATTGACTGAGGGTTCTGGGAAAAAAATGATTTTTAAAAAATAATCTGATATAGTCTTGTGTGGTATCAGGTGATAGCTCAAAATGTGGAGAACTCAGAAATATAGATTGTTTTGAGATTAGGCCAGAACTGTTACCATGGCAACCAAAAATCTAAAATAACTTCTATTTTATGAATTTCACTAGTTATGGCTTTCCTGATAGTTGCTATGGTAACCACCAGATGGAATTGCATAAGACTTCCTTAATTTAACTGTTGAATCATTTAGACTGACTTCTGCATAAGAACAAAAATGATGATCCAACATAAATAGTCAAATTCTACAATTCAAAATGGGGTATCTATTCCCATATTTCTGCATTATGGTATTTCAATAACTCCAACAGAGTTGCTCAGAGCTAGCTAGGAGCATATGACGTTTCCAAGGTAACAACTATGGAATTCCTTAAGTGTTTGGTATCAAAATGTTTCAAATGACAAGACCAAACTTGATCTATATCTATTTAGATCATATAACAAATATCAATCTTCATATTTGTATGAAAACAAAAAATTAAACTAAATTTTGAATAACACAATGTGTTGCCATGGTAACCAAGAATTCGAACATCACTGTTTCAAAATTGTAATCTCCATCCAAAATGCTTTTAGATGATATAAAGGTTTTATGCCCAAAATAGGTGTCATATTGTTGTTTTGATTAAGATAGAGGCATAGAAATAATTAAAAATTAACCCAAAATTCCCTGGGGAGGCCGGGCTTGAAAGAGTTAAAGGAATAAAGAGATTCAGCAAAAACATGGCAGGAAAATGGAACGTAATATATCAAGCAAAATGTTTTCGCACAAAAAAATACAACGTAATTCACAACAAAAAAAGGTACAGATAAGGTTACGTAATTGAGATTGTTGCTTGCGGAAACTCCCTACTCTCAATTATTTCTTACCTTCAACATAATATTTATTTGGTTATTGTGAGCACCTATTGTGCATGCTTGTGTGAATTGACTCTCTATATAAAGATAAGCTTCTTTGGTAGGATTAGTAGTTGTACATGGTTGAGTTATTAAGTCATGACCATTAAGCTTTATCTCCGCACTTTATCACACATTTCTTCACTCTGCTCCAGGACATACATGCCACTCAAAGAGAATAATAAGATTAAAGATTACTTAGTCACTCCATACATATCCTGGGCTTTGGACCTTCTCCATTCTTCAACTCTAGTAGCATGAAGTTTCTTTACAATTGTGACGTGTTACAGGAAAATAAGTCATAAATTAGCAAAAAATGTATTTTGAGATATCATCATGTTTGAAAAGATGAGATCAAGGGAATTCCAATGATGGTAAATGTTAGGACATCACATAAGTATCTCTATATCTGTGTATGCCAGAAAATACAGTTTGCAGTATTTCGTAATGGTCACTCAGTATATTTAGTTAATTATAGATAGACCTTAGGGTAACCTCATGATATATTCAATACAAAGTCTTTGATTTCGTAAGCTATGGTCATGCTACTTACACCGCAAAACACCCTAAATATGAAACGATGTTGAGCAAGTGTTTTCATGGAAAAGCACTTCAAAAATATGTTTTTGCCACGTGTGACTGATTTGCCTGTAACATGTATTATGCGTGGAGTGTCCCATTTGAGATTCCACTCAAGAATCCACATCCAAAATGCAAGCTTGTATGTTTAACTTTTTCACTACATTTATTCTCATTCTTTTCTATTCCATTATTTATTTTTTGTTAAAATATCTATTCTATTCTTAATTCTTCTGTTTTAATGTTTCTTTTTCTCTCCCAGTAAAATTGTAAGTCACTTGAATCCTCCCCGCTTTAACTGGGACTGTAGTAGATGTATCGTACTAAGCTTTCTACGGTCTTTTTTTAATAACCTAAGCACTTTATTGCACATTTCGTCGCTCAGACATTTTATGTATACCATGTACTATTATTACCTTAGTTTATCCTTAACTTGAGAGTGCAATTCAAGTGCGGGAGCGGTGGAGCTCCACTCAACTGACTCAATGTTTTCTCTCAATATTTATAGAAATTCCTGTGATGTGACAGAAGACTAAAGGACGAAATACACCTAGCCGACTAGCCAACCGATTTGAAATTTGCTTTAAAATCGGTACCAAATCGGTTCAGTGTGCCCCTTAACCAAACAAATTCCCCTATTTTCGCTACAATCTATTAGCCAACAGGCGGATATTTTCTAATTTCCTAAATCGGTCGGTCAGTCGGTTTAGTATGTCCCATGCTTAAGTCTAAAGCACTGAGGGACCTACTTACGACAGCAAACTTAGGGGTATAGATTTAATCGCTAATCCCCTCTATTAGGTGCGAGTTTGTCCATTGTGTGAACCAAGCCCGGCGGTAAATCACATAGCAAACCCTGAACACCAAGACAAACTTGAAATACTTGTGTTTAGAGTAACTCCTAATACTTGTATGTACCATTACTTATACGCTCTAATACCCCCAACATGTCAATAGGAAGTGAGTGTAAATATTGTTGTTTCTTGTTAGTGCCGAGCTGGTGGGAAGAGTTTCTTTTTGTGGGCGGGTCTGGCGAATTAGACCTAAGCAAATACATCGAATACAATACAAACAATGAAAAACCGTCTATAGGTGTGCTTGTTACACATTCAGGAGTTTTACGATATGGGAAATATGTAGAACATGTGTTTGAAATGACCAAAACGTGTATCACATCAAACCTGATTCAACCTATGCCAAGATGCATTGAAAATGTAAATGGTTTCCAATTTATTTACTAAGTTATGTATTTTTCCTTGTCAAAATATTTGTCTATGCTATAACTTCTAATTTACATTTTTTTCATCAAATCTATCTTTTTATCAACTTTTAAGATATTAAATGTAGGAAGTACATATTTAAGAGAAAATGAGAAAATAATTACTAATTAAAATATCTAAGATCGACCTCTATAAGCTATTGTTATAAAAGTAACCCGATTCTTGTTACTTACAGAATTGAAGATTTATTATTAGGTAAAAATAAGAACTGGTCTGTACTAAATTTGAAATAATCACAACTTAAACTCTAGCACAATGCCCGATGGGGAATGTAAATAATGATCCAAGGAATAAAATTAATATAAATAATATCACGTAAGATCGATCTAAATATAATATTCTATACCTTCAAAACGCAAAGATATATTAATTACAATGTCCTGAAATTTGGTACATGGATTTATCCGGCCAATAGTGACTAATTTGAAACATGTATTAATGCCACTAACAGCACTCAATACTCCAAGAATGAGACATTTCCAAAAAGGAGAGCTTGTGAATAATCCACTTTGAATAATACCTTTTTTTGCTACTTGTGACTCATTTTCCCGAAACACATCACATTATATGTACAGCCCCAAATACTCTGTACCATAGTCGTGGTATCAGCACTAAGAGACCAGCAATATCTACAAGCCAGAAGTACATGCCATTACTCCAGTGGTCAAGTGAATTCCAGCCACTCCAGCAAACCTAATGACCAGTCCCTCTGAAATGACCACAATATCCCATAGCACTACAAATTGTTGCAAATTCCCCCCCCCCCCCCCCCATATTACCACCATCCCACCGCTGCAAATATCCTTTATGTTCAAAGCCTTGAAGTGAACGCCCTGCCCCGGATTGAAGTATGTATTTTATTGGTGTTATACCATTCCCATTCTGTGTATATTTCCATAGAAGGTAAGGCTTGTTGATTTTGATAGTGGCTACTTTCTAGGGAATTGTAGGCATGTTAGGGCAAACTGGCTTTCCGACCGCCCTGGTGCTTCTTAAGGAGGGGAATGAAAGCTATAAAACACTGCTAGAGCTACAATTATTACGAGCCAAAGGTTTCTCACAGAAGGGTCATTTTGATAGGCTTTTAAAAGGAAGGTATTATGTGTCATTAGAAAGCTATAAACATATGAATTGCATCGTACTTTTGTGTGTTACACTTTCTATGAAATAACAACAACATATACCATTTATCTAAGAGGTAAGTCTAAATAGTAAAGAGTTGTTAATTTCAAATCCAGAAGATAATGACGTAGAAATATACATGATATAGACCCTAACTTTATCATTTAGATTAGTTCTGAGATTATAGTATATGCATGTACGCCTGTGGAATGAAAGCACTGTACCATATAATCATGGGATAAATGTAAATGATACCACATTAGTTTAATAATGGCTCAGCAAAACGAATGATATTGGAATATAGATGTTACTGCATTTCAGCAGATGATAAGTGCAATATACTTTACTCTACCAGTTTATATTAATTGCCAGTGGCTTTGACCTTGGAATCGGTCGGTAAAAGCTACAAGGGCTAAATAGCATACTTTTCAAGCTGTCATTATAATTTCAATTGCCATTGCCAGGTTGAAATGGTCGTTCAGTTGAAGTCTTGGGTTGAAGATGTACTGAACAA
The DNA here is from genome assembly GCA_942159475.1 of Sthenelais limicola. NCBI lineage: Eukaryota > Metazoa > Annelida > Polychaeta > Phyllodocida > Sigalionidae > Sthenelais > Sthenelais limicola. The sequence goes on from OW804096.1 coordinate 57,003,047, forward strand.
TAGGTTTTAACTACCTACTTAAACACCTACCTATGTAATACTACGTTTTGTGATACAATTCAAATGAGTCTTAAGTCGTAGGAAATGATACTTTTCAAATGCTTTTCCACAAGAACCCTTTTACCTTCTTTTGTAAATGCCCTTGTGCATTCTACGCACTACGTTTTGTGATCTATATCCCACAAGCAGGATACGGCAGGAAAGGTAAAGAACCAAGGACCTTGACACAATTGCAGGTGTTAAAGAAATATTACTAACTATTGCAAGAAATATTGCTTTCTTTCAAACATAAAGAGAACTATAAATGTATGTACTTTCTAAATATGCTAATGTTTAACATCATTGGAATGCTCTTGATCTCATCGTTCCATATATACACATAGTTCTGCAACACATCACATATTTCACAGGCGAAATCTTTATAAATTATATTCTCCTTGATGAAGGCCTTAAGGCCCATTCACATTACAAAGGCCGATTGGTGTACGGCCAAAAAACACAATGTTAAACTATTGCAGCCGGCAAGTATCGGCCGGCTGGTCGTGGTAATGGGAATGGACCTTAATGTACCCGAAACTTCCGAACCCCAAATAACAAACCTCGAGCAATTAACTCGCCCCTTCCCTCCTATAGTCTGGGTTGACGCCCGTTACTGTGATCCTTATAAACACTTTAATATCAAGAGATTTGTCATGTTGTTAGGTAGTGGGTCATATCGTCGGAAAATGTACAGTCGGCAGCTCTACATATTTAGTGAATTCAGCTAAATTAGGCTGAAATATGATATATCCTAGGTACATCGGTGTATATTTCGTTTTGCGTTGATTCAAAGAATCTGTTTAGTTATGTTGAACTGTATTTTGAACCTATTTTCTCTTTTAAATGTGGGATGTATGCGAGGATTGGTGAAGGTGAATTGTACATTTTCTCAAGATCTTGCCCCTAGTGTACTGTAGTATATTGGATGCCCCCCACCCCTCGCCCTTCTGTGGCCTGTCACAGTCCTCGCATTGCCATGAGTAATTTATAGACCAACCCTCAGGTCATACATCCCTGTATTGCCCTTTTGCCCGCTGCTACCATTATGTGGAGTGGGAGATGACCAATACAACACGGCCTTACACACCATGTGTGCACTGCAATAGGGCATGTGTATGTCCCTTGGCTAACACATCCTTAATAGTGGACTTGCATAGCCACCATCTTGAATTTTGATAAAAAGTTGCTAAATATTTGCATGTCCGATTTGAATTTAATCCATCCCAGCATGCACGGTAATATTCACGGGCAGTGGCACATGCAAGTCCCCTATAAAAGCTGTATCCTCAGCTATTATCACAATCTTACCACAATCTTACCAAATTTACTCATGTTATGACGGACTGAGCTGAATTTATCAATAGTCTAGGTAGCACACTGCTGCTGTTTTATGTGCATACAAGAACTTTAAATCACAGAAAAGCAACCACAGAAATACAACTCGATAGAACCCCAAAATATAAATGAGGGCAGTCATGAAGCCTTGTAGCCACGTTAACCACACACTATCCTCTAAAATGTTTTTGGATTTGAAAAGAACTTAACAAATGGTGGGAAATCATTCATTTTTGACCGATGTTAGCTGAGAATGCACCTTTAAGCTTTTTCTTGCTTGTTCTTGCTAAGCAGCCGGTAAGGAATCTGTAGGGAAGGAATTCGCTGTACATACAATACTAATTGTTATTCCTACCGTAGAGAATTCCAAATCAAATAAGCACAGTTAACTCCGACACAATGGTTTAAAGCCGTACTCTCAGTTAACATCGGTCAAAATCTAAATATTTTCTACTTTTCGTTTGATTCTCTTCCAACCCATCTAAATGTTATTTTACAACATTTTGGAGGATTGTTTTCAGTAATTTTTGCTACTAGTTTGTTAAAACGCCCTCATTTGTATTTGAATTTGAACAACAGGATTCAATCCTGTAAGTCACAATTCGAATAAATTTGATAAGATTTGGTTTGTCACATTAGCTGAGAATGCATTTTTATGAAGCGAGTGAATGGGAAGGCTGATCAAAGAGTTAAAACATTGGCCCTCTTTCATTGCTAAGGTTCAGCCTAGAGAGTGGAAGTGGGCAGTCAGTTGGAGCGTATTCTATTGGGTTCCTGCGGCCATGTTATTGGGTGAATGGTTCAGCTGTGTTGTCCGCGCAGCGTGCTGCCATGCATGCATTCCCATTACTCTAAGTGCATCATAGGTCAACCCACCATGGAGTGGACAATCAGACTTTTCTTCAATTGTGTCACAAAATATTACATTTTTGCTGCAAAATATCTTCAAATTCAGAATTTTGAATTTTGCCACAAAATCTTCCATCTCGACACGAAGTCTTCAATTCTGTCACAGGGCCTTCTATTTCATTACAAAATCTTCAATTACGTCACAAACTCTTAAATTTTGTCACAGGGCCTTCCATTGTGTTACAAAATCTTCAATTCTACAAAATCTTCGGTTTCAGTCCACATTCTGCTGAAGCATATCTCAACACTCGTAGTCTAAAGATTTATTTAGTACAACTGTACTATTTGATTAATTATAAGTGCTGAATAAAATGTATGTGTTTTAGTTGGATTTCATCCGATGAGAAAGTATCAATACTGTTGTTCCTCCCTCCTCCAACCACTAAGCACTCACAATTGCTACTAATATACCAAAATGTTATATATGTACATGTAGTATACATATAAACCAACATATATGCGGGACAAAACAATCATTGACACGAATAAACCTGATATAAGCTACAAAGCTAAATACCCCCATATGCACTCTATACATTTATTATATGCTAATATCTTTTACTGAGGACAGCAAGAGGGCCCTGGTTGCTGACAGAGCTTGAGGCAGAGTTGCAACTGTTATCAAGAACAGGACTGGATTCCTGTCAAAAATTGAGGTTATTAACCCATTAAATTTCCACAATTCAATTTCCTGTACAACATGGAAACAACATACATACACCCTCCCAAGGCAAAGTTCTATAGCTCTCCCAGGGTACTATAGCTTATATAGCTATGTTTGATATATTCATGTTTGAAAACAAGTTTGCAATATTTTTGGGTGTGCAATCACCAGTAAAGTAGATAAATATACTCCATAGGATGATCTTTGAAACGCAAGGATATATTCAATTCACAGTCTTGAAAGCTGGGACATGTATACATGCTACTAACTACACTTAACCCGCCAACGAATGAGATATTTCTAACAAAAAGATCCCATGAATAAATCACTTGGAATAATACCATTTTTGTGACTTGTTTCGACTCATTTTCCTAAAACACATCACATATTTATAAGCATCCAGCCTATACGGCTATAGACTGTCACTGCTGTACACTGCCATGCATGCATTACCATTACCCTAAGTATATTATAGTTCAAACCACTATGGAATGGACATCCAAGGCATTCATTTCACGAGAAATTTGAACTGAGAGAAATCATTACCTCTGTACTTCTAACCACGGTATTCAGCGAATGCTTTGTCCCACCACCTCCGTCATTATACCCTGTGGTCCCTCACTGGTCATATTATACCCTGTGGTCACTCACTGGACATTAACTGCCCTTCCACGTCATTCATCAGTCCAACGAGACTATATTAACACAGAGGTCCACCTCTACAGCCCTAAACTTCTAAGGAACAGAGTATACCTTATCGGGTATAATTTATCTAACCACACGGCCCACATCAGAGTCCTCCAGTGCCACACAGCATGAAACCACAGGCCAGGCGGCAATCCTTTAGTCCCGAGCTTGTTTTCAGCCTTAAACTCCATTTTCTGAAACTCCCATAGAAGCCCCGGACCCACATAAAATTACAAAAAAACAGGGTTACTTTGGGCCCAGGTTGTGGCCAGGTTGCTTATGATATCTATATGGTAAGTATTTGGTGTGAATCCCCTTGTCCTTAGCTTTCAGATGGCATGTTCCCCATCTCAAAGGACCAATATAACCCAGATCTATTGACCTGAGTATTAAGGTTTCAAATTCTCATGAATATTTGTAATTTATATAATGTTCCGATCTGGTGAAAGCATATTCATTACTTGGACATGTGTATAATTAATAACTTAAGGTGTTCAAACTTATCCCTTCATTTTCACCAGATCGGAAGGTAGCAAAATAGCAAAATTATTGGGCCATGGTAGGGACAACATGCATGAGCCATTGGTAAGCAGCTGTAGATGGGAGACATGTACCCTTACTAAAGTGACCACATCTCCCGACTTCCAAGAAAACCACATACCACTATCTAGCATTAGTGCTTAATGAGTGATAAAAATCGAAAAACAAGCTCGACCCAAGTGTCCCCACACAGGCCCCTTCAGTCAGACCTCTGTGTTAATATAATCTCGTTGATCAGTCCCAGAGCCGTAAAGATGCACACTCAGTTAACATCGGTCAAGAACTGATCAGTTTCTACTTCTTGTTCCATTCTCTTCAAAACCATCTAAAAGACATTTCACCAAAACTTCGGAGGACTTTGTCCAGTTGTTATTGCGACATGACTTTTAAAACGTCCCCATTTTTATTTGAAGGACCAGCCCAAACCCTTCCCAGTGAAGACTTCACTTATTATCGCTCACCGGCGGAAGGGTTTGCTCATCTAATTCGGCTTTGAATTCACGTATAAACATATAACAGCAGCAAAATATTGGTAAATTCACTCTTATATGTAATAATAATTGAACATTTGGTGAGATTATCTTTCTCATAATAGATTGGAATGCCGCTTTAATGGGTCTTAATTGGTGCACCACTGAGGAGTTGGCAGTCAGGTCTCTCCATCTCTGTCTACCCTCTGTCAATCTGCAGGTTTCAGCGACGGTCAGATCTGATTCCCTATCTCTTGCTTTTGTCTGCTCTTCCTTCTTCCTCCCAGGGTCTAAAATTGCAAGTACTGCTGATCTTGATATGATTAAAATGAAATGAGAATTTTAGTCCCCACCTTTTCTACAGTAGTGAGATGGGCCACACTGCATACTGATCTTTGTATACTTTGATCTTTATATAATATGTGAGGGACCTTTCTGAAACAGCTCATCCTCATGGCTTGGATCCCTTGCTGCTTGTGGGCAGTCAGGGTCAATGTTACAGTCATTGTTAGGGTTAATGTCATGGTCAAAGTCAAGGTCAATGCCAGGGTCAATGTATCCCAAACATAGAGACACTGCCTCACTGTTATTTAAATCCTTGATGATTCAGGAAACTATATAAAGATAACTTTTATCATGCCTGTCACCCAAAGGTAATCAATATCAATCCAATATTGATAATAGGTATTACAGCATCTATCTACCCGCTCATTTACCCATCTAACCATCATGTCATGATGTAGCACATCCCTCATAACTCTAGCAGAACCAGACTATGATTGTGATCCATTATGGATAATGATAATAGAGAGGTATTAATGATGTCTACAATTCCAAATCGCCAGGAGAAACAATCAGCAAACAACATAATTATATAAATAGAAGCATTTAAATAAAAACGAATACAGAGAGGGAGAGGGGTACAGATGGGAGAAGAGAGAGGGAGAGGGAGAGGGAGAGGGAGAGGGAGAGAGGGACAGAGAAGGACAGAGGCAGATGAGAGAACAGGGAGGGAGAGAGTGTCAGGTGGGAGAAGAGGGAGGGGGAAGAGAGAGGGAAACAGACATGTGAGAGACGAGGAAGGGAAGAGGGGGAAGGGAGAGGGAAACAAACATGTGAGAGACGAGGGAGAGAAGAGGGAGAGAAGTGCATGTATTCTCTAGCATTCTCATCTACAGATTACATCATCATGAAGTGTACTAGAACCATCATAAAGAGTACAAAAATCACCATGAAGTGTTCAATAGATCATAAGCAAACAATGTGGTGAAATGAGTGAGCATGAGCAATAATAACTTAGATTGCATTGTACTTTTGGTGTAGACAAAAATTGAAAATCTGGAAGAGCAGTTGGCTTTTAATAAAATAGCACATCAATAACAAATATTCGCCAAGTGGGTTTCAGGAAGGTCGGTAGGTCGGTCAAAAATATTATTCTTTTGGCTAATGTGAGCTGAGAATATAGCACTGTATGAATACTTAATAAATCCCTTATGCATATTTGTGCAGCCCACCAATGGTTTAAATCCACTTTACAATCCAGATGTTAATCAAATCATTTATATCAAGTCAATAATGGGATTGGATTTAAATTAATTGAATTAAAAGGAGAGCAGATTCAGGTCGGAAATGGCTGCTATGCAAATACTCTTTTGAAATTGGTTGATGAGGTTTTTTCATTATTGTTATTTCATTAAAGGCTAATACATTTTAAACAGTCCACTGAAAAGACATTTTATCCACCGTGGAGTTTCTCAAATTGTAATGAATTCAACTAAGGCAGAGCCGATTCAGATCCAAAATCGCTGCTATGCAATATCCTCTACTGGGGCTGTTTGATTGTCTGACACATGTTGGCAGGGACTTCCACCATACATAGAATCTCTTCAATGGCACTCTGCCAAAGCCTATCTACAGTGTACTGTAGGACCAGCTATATTTGCACTTTTTAGCATTATTTGCTTATTTTGATGGTTTATATATGACACTCACTCTATTCTTAGCCTTTGATTTTCCATTTGAAAATTTGTTCATGCACGCCATTGCAGGTGATAGCATTTTAGAGGCTACTTCAGTAACGAACAAATGCTGGTGATAAGAATGATTATGCTGCATACATACAATTCTAAAAATACTAGTTGTAACAAATTTCTAATGAGTGGTCAATTTTTAGGTTTCACCACCTCTGTCACTCCAACCCATTGTCACTCACAGGGCTACTACTGCCTTGTCTCACTACCTCTATCAGTCTAACACATGGTCACTCACAGGGCTACTGCAACCATGCCTCGCTACCTCTGTCACTCCAACCCATAGTCACTCACAGGGCTACTACTGCCTTGTCTCACTACCTCTATCAGTCTAACACATGGTCACTCACAGGGCTACTGCAACCATGTCTCGCTACCTCTGTCACTCCAACCCATAGTCACTCACAGGGCAACTGTGACCATTTTTTTTAATACATTTTATTGACAAAGTTTCACAATGTGATAGTTCTCATTTAGAGACAATGTGATAGTTCTCATTTAGGGGCCATGTTAAAATTATTTTCATTTTGAGGAATCTATACATATCTAAAAGGTCCAACTCAATATTCCTAAAGAGCTGCGGCTTGTGGCTAAAATTGTAAAACAAGCAAGATAGTTGTTCTCCAGATGGTAACTATGGGTGATTTATACCTGGATCCCTAGACCTAGCATTAATATGTATGAAGCGGAAGGCGAGTGCAATCAGTGGGACAGTCTTACCAGCATCAGGTTGCTCAGGTCCCACAGGGTATATACTATAACAACCCATATATATATGTGCCTGCTCAGTCCAGCAGGGTCATCGACCTGGCCAATACCATTATACAGGGACATGTGCTTCTATGGTTATAGCCAACTACATATGTAGGGTTATGCTGGGGGAGTGTGTGCCTAAAGGCTTGACTCCACTGTGACGTTTTTTTCCCTCGGTTTTAGCCGCCATTGCTTTCTCCGGCGCATTCTCAAGCTGAGTATAATAACACATCGAGCTGGTCAGAGGAGAGTCTTGATAGGTTGTGCAACATGTTTTTATCATAATTGATATATGACAAATATTTGTCTAGGGGTACACCATTTATGAGACCCAAAGAGAAATTAATCTAATTACAATAACTCTAAAGCCTATATTAGCCACAATAAGCATGCGGTCTGGTGGAGCCCCGCTTCATAGACAGGGCAATACCAGACCACATGCTTATTGTGGTTAATATGCGGCTTTATAATTATGGTCATATATTATTTATAATAACGAACCTGTTGCACAACCTATGCAAGACTCTCCTCTGACCAACTCCATGTGTTATTATATTAGCATTGAGAAAGAATGAACCCGGAACAACCACAGAGGGAAAAACCTCAGTGGAGTCAAACTTTATGACTCAGGGCTACAGAATATGTATATTTACAGCGTTAAAGCCTTTAATGACAATTGTTCTTTTTATATTGACTTAGCACAGCCACAATTGTAAGGCTTGTTTAATTCTATTGTTTAGTCTACAAAAGGCTAATATCCATTAGGATATAAGCCTGTGGGTAAATGGGTCAAGTCGGCAGAAAATGTACAATAGGCCTTCACCAATCCTCTCAAATAACCCAAATTTAAGAAGAAAATTAGGTTCGAAATACAGTCCAATATAACCCAACAGATTAATTGAATGAATACAATGCAGAATATGCCCCAATACACCTAATATTTATCATTTTTCGCCCTAATTTAGCAGAATTTGATAGATGTGTAGAACTGTAGATTGTGCATCTTGTTTTAAATCTGACCCAAATGGTGTGCGTAAACGAGAGGCCCTCATCTCCTATCTACATGCAAGTGGACACTGATGTTCCCATAAACGTGAACATACAATGCTCATAGGGACCTGTGGTGCTGTAAAAAAACCCACTTTGATTTTTATGGGAGCAGTTTAATGTCCTTTAATGCAGCTCTATATGAAACAGACTGTACCCGAATTTAAAACGTTAAAATGGTATACACATGTGTTAAACCAATGTGATATGTTTTAGGAAAAAGAGTCACAGGGCGCAAAAAGAGAAAAAGAAAAAAAGATTTTGGGGTATCATCATATTTGGAAAGATGAGATCAAGCCGATTCCAATGATAGTAAACACTAGGACATCTAATAAGTGTCTCTCTATTTTAGCTTTGATATATTTATTTTTGAAAAAGAGTTTGCAATATTTCTGGGTGAACAATAACTAGTGAAGTAGCTAAGTATACTTTATAGGATGATCTTAGAAATACATAAAAATAGATACATTTAATACAATCCTGAAATGTGGGACATGTAAATTAGGCTGCAATTTGGCCAATACCAGGTAAGTTCGAGTATATTCGGCATTGCATTTATTCTAGCAATTTGTTTGCTTAGGTTAAACTGTATTTTTTACTTTATTTTCGTCTGAAATTTGTGTTATTTGAGAGGATTGGTCAAAGTGAATTGTACATTTTCTCGCGACTTATCCATCTACAGTTCCAAGTACTCCAAAACATTCTAAGCAAGGGTTCCTGTGAATACTTAACTTTCGAAAATATCAATTTTGCGACTTGTGACTAGTTTCCCTTTAACACATCGCATAATGAGTGTGGGCGGCAAGGAACTTCACTAAATCATTCCAAGATGAACACATCTCAAAATGGGATGCAAATGGGGATGGAGGAAATGGCCCGATAGGATTCTCAAGATTCTAATGTTGAAGATTTTAGCTGATTGTAGAAGAGCTGCGAATAGTTACAAGCCTTGGAGGCAGTTCTTGCGCTTCTTTCTCGCTAAGCAAGACAAACATGGAAATGAATATTTGCAAATTGCTCCTCATTCTCTAATTTCTGCTGAGTCATCGCAACCAAGAATCCATCAATATAATTGAAAAGCTTAAAATGATTCGAGAGCTTGTGTTATTATATTTTGTACATTAACCAAAGAGGTTATAGCGGGTTTAACATTGAAGGCTTTCTTGAATATGAGTAAGCATGGCGCGTACTGCACACTGTTAGTGAACCAGAACACCTCTCTTTTCCCCCTCTCTCTCTCCACTCTCCCTCCCCTCTCTCCCTCTCACCCACCCTCTCCTTCTTCACTCTCTCCCCTGTCTCTCTTTCCTCTCTCCCCCTCTCTCCTCTGTCTCTCCCTTTCTCCCTTCCCTCTCTCTCCCCTCTATTTCCTCTGTCTCTCCCCTCTCCCTTCCATCTCTCTCCCCTCTCCCTTTCATTTCTCTTCCCTCTCTCTCTCCTCTCTCACCCCCTCTCGCCCCTCCCTCCCTGTCCCCACTTCTCTCTCTCTACCCTCCCTCTCTCCTCTATCTCCCTCTCTGCCCCCACTTTCTCCTTTCTCTCTTTTCGTCTCTCCCCTCCCCCCCTCTCCCTCCCCCGCTCTACCCTCACTCGCTCTCCTCTCTCTCCCCTCTCTCTCCCCTCCCCTCCTCCCCCACTCCACGATGCCACCATTCTCTCTATAATGGTCCCCATCACCAGCATCTCCCACTCCCTAATACTAACTGGACATGTGGCAACGGCAGGAAAAGCCAGTGGACAGACGAAGCCCAACCTGATTCCCAATTCAACTCAAATCTCATCTGACATCTGGTTATCTCCCCTCTTAGTTTTTTGTGCCATCCTGGCCATATTTGTGACTGGTCGCTATGCCTGATCCTATATGCTCTATGGGCGGACAGGGATTGGCTTTTTGGTAAGCATATCTGGTAGTAATGTTCTCCCATTTGCTGGGTTGATGGTGTGGCGAAAGGGTTTTGCTATGACAGCAAATTGGCTCTGACTGAGTTGACTGGTTTTTGTTTCATCGTGATGTTTCCGAATGCATGGTATGTAAGGATTGTTGTACGAAGTGTAGATTTAGAGGAATATAATTGTAGTTTCAGATATGATTATGTGAAAGTGTGTATTTCTCTTAAGTCGTTAATGAGGTCTATCGATTTTATGAACTCGTCCCACCAAATTGGCCAAATCAGGCTCCACCATTGTGTGTGTTAACAACCCAATAGATCAGGATATCGACTTTTGTAGAATAGAATAGAATAGAATAGTGCTCTTTAACAAATCCCAAGTCATACTGCATCAGGATTTAGGAGGATAACGGAGGGTAAAGACGGATGTATTTATGTTAAATGCATTATTAGCATTTGGAAGTAAGAAGATGAATTCGTCACTACTCTCTATATTTCTTCCTGGTCACCTTGTATTGTTCAACATTCGTAGTTTCACCACTTACAGATAATATTATGTATTGTGTTTAGTTGGCAAAGAAGATACAAATAATGCTACGTAATCCGATTATCATAGTTGTAAACAAATTTATTAAATTTATGATTGTGTCGATCGTTTGAGGTTTGCCTATTGGTCGTCCTGACATAATGTAGACAATTGTCGAGGATGACTATTATGTAAATGTAACTTAAAGATTATTCTTCTTCTTAGATGTATTGCTGCATATCTTCTTTTTGTAACATGAAACGTATCACTCATGTGAAAATATGTGCCGAAATAAAATATTTCTTTTAAAAGAAGTACATTTTGTACACTATTTAGTAAGGATTTGTGAAAGTTCTGATGTACTGATGAGAACTTGGACACTGAAACACATTTGCTGGAGCACTAACTTTCTGAAACTCTGAGTAAAATTGTTGGAATGGGGGATTTGCAAGTAAATGTCTGTTACATTGCATGCTGGGATGGATTCTGATGAAATCTGACATACAAATATTTGGCAAATTTTTTTATCGAAAATAGCAACAACAATTTCGCCAATATCATAGCTTTGGTCATCTATGAAAACCAAATGCATGATGGGAAAGGTGGGGACTTGTGTCATGGAAACATGTTTAACACATGCATATTGAAATAAGAGCAGTGATAAATATTACATGCTGAACATGGCATGTTTTCTATATATTTTACACTGTACAATTAGTCCCATAATTCCATCCGAATCAAGTTTCAAAATGGCGGCTTGCAATTCCCCTGTTAGATAAAAGCCCTCCTTTCTGAACTTCAGCTGAATATAGTTGGCAGAAGACCACAATGGTATCATTCTAATCTCATATTCAGAAATATATATTGGGATTAAAATACTTTACCAACATTTGGACATGTTCCAGAATGGATGCAAGCACGATATTGATAAGACCTACCTATCTTAAAAACTGAGAAAAGGACCGAAAGTTCAGCGACACCTTTACTGACTATTTCTATAAAAAAGGAAGAAAATATAAAAAGCTGTAAAACACACATCCTTATCCAAGATTCAGAGCCGAAATAACATCAAATTGTGGATGGCAATGGAGTCTCATACGAGCCTCTAAAACTAAGAAAGGGGCCAAAAACACTTAAATTCATTTGACCTTTTTATACCCTGGAATGGATTAAACCAGCATACAGGTAAATCACCTCATCCAAAATGCAAGACCACAGTAAAACCTCTAAGCGCTTGTGACAGGGACTAAATAGGGTTTTAGACAAGAGCTAAATCAGATCTATATTGCAGAGGGAGACAAATGCAGCATACATGCAAAGTGCGCTAGAAGGGAGTTGCATTCATTCATGAACATATAGGGATGCATTCCGTATTGTATCAAAGGTTGGAGGAGTGGTGTAGTATTCGGGTGGTGCAGTGGTCTACGGTGGTGGTTTTGTATAGGGGTGGTACTGTGGTCTAAGGTCCTGTTTTGTATACAGGTGGTACTGTGGTCTAAGGTCCTGTTTTGTATAGGGTTGGTAAAACCCAGCTCTTTTTCAACATCAATGCTTTACTTAAAGGGTCACCCCAAATCCCATATATTATGAGAAAATCAACTTCTTTGCTTTTATTAAAATATAACAGTATTTATGTAACATTACTTATTGCAACCTAAGATGTAGTGAGTTTTACCCATTTAGTTGAAGGGAAAAGTAGTTCTTCAGTTAAACACTCCATTCTGGGTGCCAAAAGGTAGCAAAATCTTGAAATGAACATGCAATGTACAATGTACATGTATAACACACCAGTCAGGAGAGGTACTGTGTACATTTCAGGCGCAACCTTGTGACGTCACACAGCACACTCAGTGCCCCCTTGTGCTAAACGGACCTTTTTATCTAAGCTTTCTCAATTGGTGCCTGTGAGTAAGTATAAGTTAGACATAAATGGAGGTAAAAATATGGGACTTGGGGGTTATATTTATGGAACCATAATGTTCTAGAAGTGACTACAAACTCGTTTACAGACCCTTTAAACTTCACTTCCATATATAATCTAATCAAATATCGTATTACATGATAATCACTGGTATATATTCCATGCTGAATATAACATGGTTTCTACGCTGACCTACAACTCCCATAATTCCATGCGAATTAAAATGAAAGATGGCGGGCATACAAATCCCCTATTAGCGTCAAACCACAGGTTCAGCATTACATTATAGTGGTCCCCTGGGCTACCTTGCTTATGATTCTTCAATCATGCAGTTGGCCATCATAACTCTATATATCGAAATGGAGAATCAGAATTGCGTCAATGCAAACCGCCATATTAAGAAGGCAAACAAATGTATGATGTATGAAAAAAAAGTTTGCAATATTTCTGGGTGGAAAATTACTAGTAAAGTACCTAAATATGAGAATCAAGCCGATTTTAACGATAGTAGACATTAGGATATTTAAGAACAAAGTAGTAACTTTGCGTTTGCGACACCTTTCTCTGAGACACGTCATATATAAGAATGGAGAATCACAATTGCGGCAATACAAACCCCCTATTGAAAGGTCACCCACCTTGTAAGACAAGCGTTGAGAGCACAATAGCCAAGCACAAGTGAGGACTCATCATGGCGTCCGTAACGTCGTAACGTCCTAGCAACCCGACGTCGTCGTAACGTTCCCCCTCTCGCTAACTCCACATCCTTCTGTATGGGTAAAGCGAAATCCAAATTTGCGTTAAATGTATCCCATCCTCTCGTAGCAAAGAATCGTAAATATTCGTAAAAACCATCCGAGGATCCTTCGTAAGAATCCTGCTGTTGTAAGAAGGAAGACCAAAAAGAAGAAACAAGCGGAGGAACTTCAAATTAATCCACTTCTTTCCTTCTCAATTTATTTCTGTTGTCTTCCTTTTTTCTGAGAACCTTTCAAAATATTTTCTCTTTCCTCCTTGAATGCACTAAGGGCGATAATCCATTTGCACGCGTAATCAAGGAGATTGAGATTAAGGCTTTTTCTCAGTCATTTTGTAAAATCGTTTTAAAGAAATAGCTTCTTATTTCTTGTAATTATTCCCTAAATATGCTCTTTCTCAACTGCTTCCACTAATGTGGTTCATCTGTCGTTGTCTGCATCACAATTTAAGTACAAAAATGTACTTTTTGAGGTACTTTTTTGAAGTAGCTCTATAATCTGTTTTTGTATTTCCAGGGTCCTCACTGAGGACATATATATCATATATTGACGATGAATTCACAAGTTTAAATCCACAACATTTAGTAACCTTTGGGCGCAAAGGTTTATAATACAGAGTTTATTGGTACATACAAAGTCCCTATGTTAAGTATAGGATCCTATATCGGGCAATGTTCAAATTGCGGCGGCCCAAGCACCGAAGCAAGGTTACCATGAACTGCAAAATAATCCACAAATCTGCATCAAATCGATAATAATTCCTTGAGTAAATTATCTCAAATTTCATGAATAATCAGAACCGGAGGAATGATTCAAACCATCGTCTTTAACCGATCATCACCACATGGTAAGATTTAAATCAGCAAAATCAAAACCATATTCTCACAAACAAGTCCTTCATGATGATGATGAAAATAATACAATCCACGTCGCTGCAATTAACAGCAACACCTCTGCACTTATTTGGTGTACATATTACATTTTTCACTAGCGGAATGAACGGTCCCGGCGGAGTGTTAGAATTAGTAGGAGGAGTGTTGAACTTTATGCGTTAAGTCCGACTTTAATCCAGAATAAGTTTTAAATCCATGGAAAGGTAGCACTTGAACGTGTGGAAATCGACGCTCTTGAGGGCAGATCCCTTGGCCAGAGGGTCGAGCGTTAGTGAGAGCTCAGTGCAAATTATCCCACTAAAGTGGTCGGACCTAGTGTTAGTTCTCCATTGGGTTTTCGCACACATACTTATACACACATGTACACCTATAACTATAATAATGCCTCATCGCAACACAGTATTAAACAACATACTCCTGAGAAATGATTAGATATACTCAGAATGTCTTAGCTCGTAGTGTATAAGCACATATAACTAAATCCAAAACTGTATATGTACATTATTAGCTAAACATTTCTGTGGTGGTGTGGTAATTACAAATCTGTGATATCAACTCTAGGTTTTGACGCTTTCTGAGTATATATCAATGCGGTTAATACTCCAATGATTCCACTAGTGACTTGTATTGGTTGGGAGTCTTGTCTTTCTAGAGTAATGCTTATACTTCTCCTCCTCCACCTCCATCCCCTCTCCTATAGGAATGACCGCTTGAAGAAGTTATCCCAATGGAAAGGTGTATAGGCTTTTGCTGCAACTGGAGAAAAATATATAAATCCACTGTCTTTTCCTCCAGTGAGGACTGCCTTTCTCTCAGCAGGTCTCTTCCTCCTCCTCCTGTTCCTCCTCCAGTACCTGCTCTATATAGCTTTCCCACCGCTTTGCCTACATCAGCGAATGCAACTACTGCACCACAGTCCCCGAAAGCATCCTCCTCGGCGACATGGCCAGCGGCGGCGGCAGGGCAAGATGTGTTCTGCCGGTGTCCCCTCCTCCTCGACGTCCTCCTCCTCCTCCTCTTTCCACCTACTACTGCCTCTCTCCTCCTCCCACTGTGGTGACTGTGCAGCAAGCCCTCCCTCCTCTTCCTCTCTCTACTGTTTGTTACTTCTGCTCCCGAGCTCGTCTCTCTACCACCACCATCGAGCCCAATGCCACTACTACTACTGGCCTCCAGTGCGACGACGAAAGCGACTCCTCCTGTAAGTCCTCCTCCAGTGCTTGTAGCTCGGTAGCTCCCTCTGTTCATCCAGCTCCCTCCACAGTCCTCTCTCTCTCAGGCTAGCTGTCCACACTCGCTCACTCACAGGGAGTTGAGCCTGAGCCACCACAGTCCCTCTCACTCACTCCTCCAGTAGGGAGGTGGTGGTGGTAGTGTTTTAACAGCGTCCTCAGTCCTCCTCCATGGTGGACGCGGAACGGACGCCGGTGTGTGTGTTACATCTATAGGTTGGTAGGCTGGCTAGTTAGCTGGCTGGTAGCTGGTATAGGTAAGCATATGGGTAGGATCACCCGAAAATGTACAATCGCCAGCCCTTCACATTTACTTGTAATTCGGATAGATTCTGTTGTGTCATGATGAATGCTAGAAATATATCTGAGTATATCTGGTGGGTGAGTGAGATTGGTTGCTTTACGCCCTTATCAACACATTTAATATGGTTATATCAAGGGCGGCAGAGCTGAGAGGGAGGCAGTTTATGTTCATACCCAGGAAATAGAGATAGAGAAGAAGGGAGAGCGAGACAGAGAAAAAGAGACAGAAATTCACTTTATGGTCATACCCAGGACCACGAGTATATATCTGGTATTGCCCAGTTTAAAGCAATATTTCCAATAGTGTTGAAACGTGTTTTAACCTCATTTTTGTGTTGAATGTGAATTATTTTAGGTTTGGCTGTTTGTTAATGGGATTTGGATTATTTAAAGGGTCACTAAACGGGTTCATGGTCACTTTCAGGAAAACAAACATTATGGATCCATAAATACAACACCCAAGTCCCTAGAGCACACTGAGTATGCTCTGTGACAACACCTCTCGCGACTATAGCCCGAACCACTAAATAAGGTCCATAAACATTATGTTTCCAGACATCCCTCCAATTGAACCCTGATAGCTTTTTATTTTTTTATACGAGTTCTGAAAAAGTATACATATTATCAGAGCTTACAATGTGGGGAACAGTTTAGTACAACTGTCACTTCTTAGAAATTATGTTTTATGGTCAAGTTGCCATGGCAACTGTTTCTGAAAAACTTTGAAATTGTAAAAACATAAGGACCTTGTGGCAATTAAATCTCTCCCATTTCAGGAATAATTAATGAAAACTAATTTTATCTCTGCAAGTTGGGGTAAACAATTTTCTGCATCTGTTGATATATTACATGTGTGATTCCGATATTGTGACAAGGAATAAAAAGAGTATGAGTCAAGGGTTGAAATGGTAAAAAATGACCAATTTTGGCATGGTTTTGGGAGACATCAGGGACAAGCAAACATCTTGTCTATAATCAGAATGATAGACAACCCAGATTATTTTATAAGGCTGATGTCCAAATTCCATTGATAACATTATGTACTGTAGATATCAAATTCTCAAATAATTGGCTCTAGGAAGAAATGAAAGCTAATTAAACTAATGTAAACACAATTGGAATACTAGTTAAATGGCGAATATAGCCCAAAATATGGTCAGAGTGATGGCATTACCAATAATGGAGAATAGGCATGCTTAGTTGGTTGCTATGGTTACATCCGTGATTTGAATTTTAAAAAAACAATTTAAATTTCAGGTCTGGCTCTAAAATTATAAATATACCAAATTTTAATTAACACATTCCGAATTAAAGGGTAGAATTTTATATTCCTACAAGTGTCCATGTCATGGGCCTTATTTAGTGCAATTACCTATAGTATAGTGTACATTGCTGCATGTTCATTTCAGGATTTTGCTACCTTGTGATGTAGGCTAACAGTGGTGCTCTGAATGGAGTGTTTAACTGTGGACCTACTTTTCTCCTCATCTAAATGTGTAAAACTCACTAAATGTTATGTTGCAATAAGTACCACTGGGGCCGTTACATTTCAATATTAGCAAAGAAGTTGATTTTCTCATAATATCTTGGGGTTTAGTGACTATGTAAGAGGACTGTTGAGTGCAGATTGTAATCTTGTGTAAACTTCACACATATATGACGGTGCATAAGATGATGCATATAGTGCATGCACTGGTGCACGAGGGAAACTATTAGCCATCTCAGACAACCTCGTCTTTGTATAATTGTATAATACGAGGTTGTCAATTGGACTCGCTAGAATCAGGGTAGTAAAAAGTTCTCTAGTTTGCCCAGACAAAATACTCAAGCAACGCCTGTCATGCATATAGCCCCTTAATCAATAACATTTTGTGGTGCTTACAGTACATTCCTGGGAGAGGATGTGCAAAATACACAGAGAACTGCTAGGTTTATTATCTGCATATCTGTTCCCGAATCTTTTCGAAATTGGAACATGGCGCTCCGCCTTGTTTATGTCTCAGTGCGCATGCCCAAAAGTATGTAAATGAGTGAAGAAATGGTGAGCGGCTGCAACTGCAGGGCTTACCTTACAGAGAATGTTGCGGGAACGTTGTAACCTAGACACAAAATGGCTACCTTGCAGGGGTTTTTGGGTGGAGCAGATGAAAACTCTGCCTCTAGTTTATTAGTTTTTCACATCAAGCGTTGAAAGGTTACAAGTAGGTAGATAAGACATTAGACATTGATTCTATTGTCTTCGTTAGGGGTTAG
This sequence comes from Sthenelais limicola, assembly GCA_942159475.1. Lineage (NCBI taxonomy): Eukaryota > Metazoa > Annelida > Polychaeta > Phyllodocida > Sigalionidae > Sthenelais > Sthenelais limicola. The sequence goes on from OW804096.1 coordinate 57,021,296, forward strand.
AAACTTCTACAACTCTACACAAACTACAGCAAATCCACCTTCCCTATTTCAAGCGCTTCCTTCCCGTAACCCTGATCGTGAAGGGTTATGATCGTAGCTAGGAAACTATATGCAATGTGTCACAGGAAAATATCAAACTTAAAATATATAAATACTTGTCCAATGATCACATCCTTTCTAATATGATATCTCAAAACCATTTTTTGCGACTTTTGACTCATTTTCAAGTTACATCACAAATGGAAACATTCCTACAATATGGAAAAAACATTTGAAAAATATCATTTTTGCGACTTTACATTAATTTTCCTGCCACAATGCACAGAGTAAACAGACCTCCCTATGTTCTCCTCTCTGCCTGTTCCAATCTGCCACTATTGAGTGGGTCAGATTTTCAGAAAATTCACCTTCACCAATCCTCTCAAATAACCCAAATTTCATACGAAGATAAAGTTCAAAATACAGTTCAACCTAACCAAACAGATTGCTAGAATCAATGGTTATCTGAATATACTCGAATTCACTTAGTATTAGCCAAATTCCAGACTAATTTAGCAAAATTTACTTAATGTGTACAGCTGCCAATTGTATATTTTCTGAAAACCTGACCCGAGCAGACCTCTAAATACGCCTTCTCTGTACATCTGACGACTGTGATGGGGAACTATGATTAGTGTCTTGGATGCAGCCGATGGCCTGTAATTAGCAACAGAATCCTGCAGTCGATTCTATATTGTAGACTTGTTTGTATGTCCATGGCCTACCAGAGAGTTACATGGGTTACATGGGTTACATCAACATCATTATATGCATTGTCTATGTGTGATATTCTCTGACTCCACTAATAAGAGGATATTATGTGTTGTGTTATAGGAAAATGAGTCAGAAGTCGCAAGTCCCTTTCTAGCTCTCTCTCTCCCTCTCTCTCCCCTCCCCTCCCCCTTTCTCTCTCCCCATTTGTCTCACTCTTTCTCTCTCCCGTCTCTCATTTTCTTTCTTTCTTCTCTCTCTCTCTCCCCTCTCTCTACCTCTCTCCCCTCTTTCTCTTCGTCTCTATCTCCCACACTGTGGTAAGCGTTCACGCATTTCCCTAGTGAAAGTACACGAAAGGTGGGTCAACTTGTTGCACGCTCAAACGCTTGTCTGTATTGGCTTTTCGCGTACGTTTCTACTGGCGGCCGCGAGTGGGTGATGACGTCACGACTCGCTAAGCGCGTAAAATCAGTCGCCTTACCAAGGCCGATCGCAGCGCCCCCGTCATGCTGTGGTAATTATTTTCACTACAACCAGTAGTCCCAGAGCAGGGTGGGGGGTTTACTCTTTTTTTGTAGGCCTGTACTGGCCCACGAAAATACTGCTTAATTATTTATTTGTTTTTCCATTCATTGAATTTGTGGAGGGCCATCATTTCATCTTTTTATTGTATCATTTTTTTCTTTTGATGTATTTCTTCCTTGTGCCAGCTTCTGTAACGAGCTTCTGTAACGAGAAAAGTACAGGTATATATCAAATGGAACACATTAATGCTTTGCTGTATTTCAATACAAATAACAAAATATTTATGTAAATAATAGAGAGAGAAAATCTTTGGGTATTGCAGGGGAGGCAAAGATTACGGACCACTGTAAAAGTATGTCTTGGGAAGAAAGACAATAACCCTAGCTCTAGGCCAGGGTCAGGGAACTATATAGGACCGTTAGCCACAGTGGCAATAGGCTTTCACAAGTGCCCACATCCTAGCAAGCACACTGACCACAGGTTTAAAAGACGGAGCTAATTTTAGCCCACATTACCTAAACATTTCGCACAGGTTCATCAAGCCTGTCTTCTATCATCTACAAATGGGCTATATATATACGAATACATGTACAGGTAATCACTGATTGTTGTGGTAGGTATGTACCCCCCGGCCCCCACACTCAGATACAAAAATGACATGCACGCTCGTTCCCATTTCCGCGGAGATAGGGGGTCTTTTAGGGAAAGTATTACATGTTGTCATGTGGGTTGGTCCCTTCTATTTTAATTCTCGTTTCTGGGAAAGCAAATGAGCAAAGGATTATATATGGGTTAGGCCTGGGTTAGTTCTGCGAGTTCTACTATTAGTAGGGTAAGAACCTGCGTTTCATACATATGTGTTCTAGCTGTGTTTCTGTTACATTTTGAGAGGAAGTAAGGTAATGCTGTGTCATATTTGGTCAGACATTAGAAATGCTCTATAGACTATACCCTTTTGGTTATAGGCTACCATACTCAATTTATTATGAAGTGAAGCCATACTGACTATAGCCATACAATTAGGCCTATAGTTGTGCATGGTTAAGAAATAAAGTTGTTTATTTCTTTGTAATTCAACTACCGTAATTGGGTCTTTCCTCTACTTTGTGATTTTAAGATGCAAATACTCCATCCCAAATATCCATCTTATATTTATTTAGATTTAAAAATGTCCGTGTTTTTCAGAAAATGGGGTGTTTTTTAGGGCTGAAAAGTCAGAGTTTTCATGGAAAAAAGGGTACTTTTTCTGCTCAATGTCTGCGGAAAAGGGTATGTTTTCTGATAGGTGGAACGAGCCTATGTCCTACTTTTTGTATCTGAGTGCAGGGGCCGGGTATGTACCTAACCTTCTACCACTTACCTTAGAATCTGTACATTTCTCAGGTGCCTAATGATTTAATGAATGACACAAAACTGGAACAAAGTTGAACATGGATTATTCATGAGAAGTGATACTAAAGATCATAGTTAATGAATTAGAGTGAAATAAAAGAGATGCATGCATCATACTTACCTGGGATTCGTTATTGACCAAGGGCCAGACATCTACCCTAAAGCAGGCCGCCAAACTGACTGCACTACATCACATATTACAACAATTAACTTAGCCTATGTAGCAGACCCCAGTCAAGCTGAGATCGTCACACCTCACTGCCCCGGGCCCTCGCTCCGCACTGAGCTATACCGTGGGACTGTACAACAGCAAGCTACATCATAGGCTTATGTAATCCCAGGCGGGCGGTCATCCCTCCCTCCCTCTGCTCTCTCACGTCCAAATTTGCCAACCATACAGGCGGGCGTTTCATAATCTAAACCAGCGCGCGCTATTGCACTTAACAACAGTATTCCGTTTCATAATGCCTTAATGCAACAACAACGCTCGTTAATGATCAAATAGTGTGGTTAACCAACACAGCAAAGTAATCGTTGTGTTACTCTAGCGCGGAATTTTCAGATACTTATTATCAATATAATCGTTGCATTGTGTCATCTAAAATGTTACTAATATTAACATTAGTAATTTACCTCACTACCAGGAAGAAAAATGGCCAGTTATCGGCTAGTTTTGTAACTTTTTCAGAAATAAATCTCTATGCATAAACAGGTGTCTTACATGCATGCCGCTCTCAAGCTAACTGAAGCTCTTGGTCAGCCTGGTTGTTGGTCCCTTAGGTTTCTCTCGCCGCCGCCACTGCTGCCGCCAAATTTGATAAATTTATCAAAGTTAGTGTTTTATTCGCACGATCTCTTTTAAGAATGTTCTCATTTTCGGGATATCTAGCGCCTGCAGTCTTATGAATAAATGCAGGCTACCATGTCAAGATTCCTGCAATAAATATATCCACTCATTTCGAAGCTCATTCTATGGTTTATATTTAGCTATTTTACTAGTAATTGTCCACCCAGAGATATCACAAAAATAAATATATTTGATGTCCTAAAGTTTACCATCATTAGAATTGGCTTGATCTCATCATTTTAAATATGATATGGCGGCTTTTTGCGACTCGTGACTCATTTTCCTGTGACACATCACATTTGTCTATGTCAGATTTTGACTAAATCCATCCCAGCGTGCACTGTAACAGACATGCGCAGTGGCACGTATTGTTCATTGAGGGTTATATCGTAAGCATACGCTTATGTTAATGCACTAATACCAGACACGTGTGTTCTATTAATAGCCACTTGTGCACAAAGGCATTATGACAAGGGGCTATTATTGAGCCACCTGGTGGTAATAGAGCTGAACTACTAACCCTATAGTAGCCACTACTTGCAGTTGAAGAGAAATTAGTCCCCATTCCACCCTCTCTCCCTCTCTGTCTCTCCCTTTCCGTCTCTCTCCCCCTCTTCCTAATCCCCCCCTCCACGCACTCACATATTTCTCTCTCCCTGTTTGTCTTTTCCTCCTCCCTCCCTATCCCTCTCTCCCTTTCCTTCTTTCTCTCTCACCCTTGTCCTACACCCACCCACCCACCCACTTCTCTCTCCCTCTTTTCTTTCCTCTCTTTCTCTCCCTATCTCCCCATTTCTCTTTCTTTCTCTGCAACCCTCTGATTTCAAAGTAGTCCTTTTCTAATATTGACTCAAAGTAACAACATTCATAGGAAGACTTCTTAGTGTGTATTGTTTAACTTGGATCTGAAAATTTACTCACGGAGCTAAAAATAGGTTAATAGGTGTTCCAATTGTTAATGTTAATACACAAGAGAACGCCTGTAACTATAACATTGGTGCTTTATTTTATTGGGATTTAATACATGGGTATGCTTCAGTTGCTTATGTTGTTCTTTTATATATATTAATTAATGGATAATTTCCCCACTTCTTTATCCGGTTCTTTCTAATTCAATTTTCCCTCTCCCCCACTGTCAAAGAAGGTTACAGTCGGCACCACTCTCACATTAAGAAAGTGCCGCCAAATTAGGCTGAAAATGATAAATATTGGCTTTAAATTTTAGTATATTATCATTTGGTATTGCGTTGATGACAGCAATTGCTCAGTTATGAACCGTATATATTTCTTCTTTATTTTCTACATACCTCTTTGAGAATTGGTCAAGGGGAAATTTACCTGTTATATTTTTTTTTTTTTTTTTTTTTTACAAAAGAAAAGATAATTTACAATTAAATTCGCTTTCTTCCTGTGTTTCTTATCCATGCACTTAGTAAATTCGACTATGTTCAGTTGAAATATAATAGTGTATATCTGAGTATCTTTCGGTATTGTATTCATTTAAAAGATCAGTTTTGTTGTGTTGAACTGTATTTCAAACTTTATTTTTGTCTTAAAAGTGTGTTTCTTGAGACAAGTCCTGAAGGCAAATTGTACATCTTCTAACAAACTCACCGATTATATTTTGACGCCCTTCCCTGACATAGTCCCTAACTTCCCATCCCTTGCTCCCCTTTCTTCCTTTATCGTCCCCTTCCCTTCCCACATGACTTCCCTCTTTATCCTGCCTCTATCTCCGCACCACCACCCATCCCTCCATCCAACCACTATCTCACACATACAGACAGAGCGTTGGTAAGCCCTAAGCACTTATAAGCCCGCGGGCATTGCTTGCTAATCTAACACAATAACTGTGGGCCAAGACCTGCTCCTCCCACCAGCCTTCCTATATCTACCATCACCTGGACCCACTGGAGGAAATTGCATATCCCCCAGTGCCGTGCTTTCATCAGGAGTTCCCTCCAGGGCTTGCTCCTGTGTACTGCGTGCACTTGGGCTGCACTTACAACCACTGGTCATCCCTCCTGCCTTGTATTGAGACAGAGACAAGGCTGTTGCGGCTGCAGGGTCCTGTTGTACAAGCTGTACATGAAAGGGACATCGTGATGGCTTATAGGGAAATGAGTCACAAATCGCAACATTATGAACTAGGAACACAGAACTTAAATTGATATGTTTTATTCATGTTGTGGGGAATAAACATTTTATATTCACGAGTTGATGATTTGGTCAATCAATGTCTGATGGTATATTTCTTGGAAATGTCAATATTCAGGAACTGTCAATATTCAGGTATCTGGTATCCAGAGTCATTTAGATTGTTACGCTTGATTATCTTTAGATACTAGATAGATGTTATTAGGGAGGTGGGCGGGAAGAAAAATCTAAGTCCGACTGTCTGTGGACATGAGAGAATTTAAGAGGACGTGTGAACGTCAAGGCGATGACGACACGGGACGTAGAGAGAAATTAACGTTCCGTTCCCGCCAGAATGACCCGGTGTTAATCATAACGATCAACACCGAACAAATTCATATTTTTCAGAGGGATTTATGCACACGATTTCTTTGTTAGAATGTTGTCAAATGTTGGGTGCTTCCCGCTGCTAGTACCAAAAATAGGTGTTCCATATGTCAATAATGTGTATTGAATATATCTATGTGTAGTGGGTCTGCCCAAGAACATTGTTGCTGCCATACCTACCCAACTTAACAAGCCAACGGCAGCAAAGGGTATCTCTATTAGAGCCGAATTTAATACTCAGTTCCGGACAGTTCCACCAGTTGGTGCCATCACTTCATCATCATGTCTTCATTGCAGACACCCCCCTGCAGATGGTAGGCGGGGCATACATCATCTCCACTGCAAGGGTATCCGGCCTTCCCTTGACACTACAGACTTGTGCCACCCCACAAACTTAAATACTTATGTTGTTTAAATCAAGCTCTCTGACTGTTCACTATTTTAACTGTGTTTCAATAAAGAGTGAGTCAATAAAGTCGGTTGTGAGTCAATAAAGTCGGTCAAATAAATTTACCTTGGTTTGTTGATCTTTTTATAAAATTCCCAACTCAAACCCTACAAATCTGCAGTTCACTACATATATATATCTGCATGAGGTTGTCCTAAGAAGTATATAAAACACTAATTTACTACAGTGAAGGCCTTTTTTTCATGCAAACAGACATATATCTCTACAAGTACTTATTAGATGTCCTACTGTTTACCATCATTGGCATCGGCTTGATCTCATCTTTTCAAATAAGATGATATCTTAAAATCTTGTGACTTGTGACTCACAATTGTCTGTGAGAATTCCTATACTGTCTTTGCTCACTTCCGTGGGTAGAAATACAAGCCCACCATTATGTTAATGGTACAGCTATTCCTACCATCTGGGAATTTCATATAGGAGGGAACCTTTTCCCGTCCTACAGGGGAAGGAATTCCCACAAAGGAATCCTTTCCCTAGCTTATACAACAGACCCCTGTCTACCGCTTGACACAAGTGAAACTATTCCCATTCTTCAATTGTAGTGTAAAGGGCTGAGTCCACTAAGCCAATTCTCATGCGATTTTGCGCCGCATCTAGGACCCTTTTGCACTAATTTCTGTCGGAATCGCATGAGAATCGGCTTAGTGGACTAGGCCCTTAAGTTTTCCATTGTGTGATAACAACTATTTTTAGCTAGTTTCTTTATTATAGATGTTCATAAATTAATCTGTGCTACCTTACTTCTCCACTCAAAATCTAAATATTTTCTACTACTTGTTCCATTCTTTTCCAACCCATCTGAAGATCATTTGAACAAAAGTTTGGAGGATTTTGTCCAGTTGTTTTTGTTACAGGACTTCTCAAGCGACAAAACGAAAGGATGTATTTAATACAATATCCCGCAATTTGGTACATGTACTTATCAGTCTTTGAGCACTAAACCCCTCAAAAGTGGAAACATTCCTACAAAGAGATCATGTGGACATAACACTTCAAAAGATATCAGTTGTGCACCTTATGACTTATTTCTCTGCAGCACATCACATATAGTTATGTATATTTATTATGGCAAACCGGTTCACTATTGACCCAAAACTGTTACTATCGGTACCACTTGGCTGGGTTCAAAGGCAATCTCTGATAGGTATGTGACATTCACAGGGCTTGAGAACTACACGATGAATAATAGATTTGTATATAAAAAATCAGTGTAAAAGTGGCAAGTCTGGCGATGAACTGCCCAGACTGCCAGCTAGTGTACATAGTTTCGCCAAGGTGTAGCCCTATACTCTCATATTAGAATGAGTTATTAAGTAGGAGGTTGGCCACCACCCATACCACCACCTCCTCCAGTACCTCCTCCAGTACAGGGACCACCTGGAGTGTCTGTCCTCTGTACCACATTACTCGTCTTGTAATACACCTATTAGTCTAGAAATATACCTCAACTCCTCCTCTACATCCCCCTCTTCTACTTTTCCCATTCCCCTTCTTCCCATACTTTCTGCTCCTTCTCCTTTTCCTCCGCTTCTTCGTCTAGCCCTGAATTTCCCCTGCCCCTCCATTTTCTCTTCCACCACAGATTGATGTGTAAGACGAGGCCCTTATAGGGTAAATGGATTAATTCCAGCAAATCTATTATCGTTAAAATCATTGCTTGTTATGACCGAGAAGCTAAAATGTTAAATATTAGATCATACATATCAGAACTAAACAAAGTTTTCATTGTACTATCTTGATCTAGAAACGAAATATCTATATTTATATTGTTTTTCACTTGAGCTCTATGAGAATATCATGCACCACCGAAACCAGTCTTAATAAAAATTGTTCTAAACAAATTTTAGAAAATCACTATCACCCGCTTCCTCCTTCTCTTTTTACTGTTTCACTGCCGAACAGAAGAAAAGAAATTCCAGATTTATATATACAAAAAACTTGGATAGTTAATTAATTTTAATATTAAACAAGCCGATTATATTATAAGATATCTCCAATATCTGGTTCAAGTTCACTGAGAGTATTGCATATTTAACAATTTGACTTGACGAGAGTGTATTCAATAGAATTCTGATTCTTAAATTTGAAGACGAACTAGTTGCGTCTTGGTGTGGTGTGGCTAGTGCGATGGGTTACTGCATGAAGTAGCTCTTAAAGAAAGGTAACTTGTGATGGTATAGTACGGTGAAGTCGCCAGAAAATGTACAATTCACTTTCACCAATCCTCTCAAATAACTCAAATTTCAGACGAAAATAGAGTTCAAATACAGTTCAACCTAAGGAAACAGATTGCTGGAATCAATGCAAGACAGAATGTACTCGAATTTACCTGGTATTGGCCAAATTGCAGCTTAATTTAGCAGAATTTACTAAATGTGTACAGCTGCCAATTGTACATTTTCGGAAAATCTGACCCAGTATACTTACTTAGCATTCACAGTTAACTCCCGCAAAAGAAGGCCACAGATGGCAGACATGCAACTCCCCTATTGAATCTTACTCGTTATTCAACCTTTCCTTTTCTGTGTGAAAGTCCCATGGACACAGAGAATATTACACTATTAATATTGCCCTGTAGCAACAAAAACAACTGGACAAAATCCTTCAAAATGTTGGTTCAATGACTTTTAGATGGTTTGAAAAAAGATAAAACAAACGTATAGAATGTGTTTAGTTCTTGACCGATGTTCACTGAGCACGCAGCTTTAATGGGAAGTTCTCCACCAGTTTGAAACTCAGAAAGGAAAATGGAATAGATCAAGAGTTTCCTTCGATTGCACTACTTATATATATCATCCGTTTTTTTGCTTTGTACTGAATCAGTAAGGTATGAGAAGCATACACAAGTAACACTAAGCGAAAATACTGTTCCAATTCTAAGCACATGGTCGTATGAAATTGGGAAGCAATCGGCATTTTTATTGATTTGCAGAATATACTGCAGTGCTTAGGAATAAATCGGATAAAGAATTAGCAAAATAATCAATGATCTAAAATAGTTTGTACTACAGCTTTAACAACTCATGAAACGCCCCCATGAAAACAGGACCATGATAACAATTGGGTAAGCGCTTTATCCAATCATCGCTCTCCACTTAGATGTGTATTTCTGTACAGACCCCCTCTTTAGGACATGATTGATGACGTCATGTACATGGCAGCGCCACGAGGTAGCGTTTTCAAACATCGCAGCTGCATGACGTCACCCAATAACAACAGACAGGGTAACCCAATAAGTTCCCCCCCTGCTGGAGGGCCAAGTGTTACCCCACATTGAGGCTGCTTATGTAGGAGTAGGGGAAACAGCAGACCACAGGGGTAATTTAGACAATCAGCATATGTTATCTTCCTTATCTAATCCTAGCAAACCCTAGTCCAAACCTTGCCTCAGGCATGGAAGGTGAAGTTTTGTTTTGTCGTTCTGGAGATATAGAGAGTACAGGGTCAGATATTCAGAAAATGTACAATCGGCAGATCTACACCCGATGTGCATTGGGAAATCTGCCAGTGCATGCAAAAGTGCATCTCACCAGTCACAGAAGTGCAATCCTCTCAAAAAAGCAGTTTTGCACCTGGTTATGCACCTGATGCAATGTGCGTCACCTGATGCACTTGTAAATGTGTATCAAAGTTATGTATCTAAATCGGGTGTAGATGCAGTTGAAATTATTTGATTAAGTGATGAACATGTAAATATTTGCACTGATGAAGAATATTTGAGTTTTACTGCATATCCCATTATGTGATGTGTTACAGGAAAATCAGTCACACGTCGGAAAATTGATATTTTTCAAGCAACCCATCATACATATGTTTGTATTTCATTTAAAGGCCTATTATATATTTAACGTTGTAGGACTTTATATGTATTATTCATTATTTATAATATATACATTGTATATATTATTCTATATATTATTATATTTACGACTGACCATATAGTATGAGACTTTTTAAATAATGAATTACCAACTATCTCCCTTATCTACACATCTTCTACCAACTTATTCCTGTCCCTGCAGAAGAGGTGGGGGTGTCAATCCAGTGGGATTCCTCTCCTTACACACATAATGCAGACACAAGAACTCTTAGCAAATCTTTAACACTTAAAGAAACCCGTCACAATGGAAAGACAGAAAGTTAAAACTGTTATACAGTGTATTCTTATTCAATAATGTACTGTATTGTGCACTTATGAGATGCAAAATTGTTATATCTACTCGCTTTCCATCAAATAATGATTTGCATTTTAACTCATAAATTTGTATTATTTTTTGTATAGAGAAATCCTTCTCTTCTAAGCAACTGGCATTTTTTGTGAGCAAAAAACTGTTATAAGATATAATAATTACCATAAACGTATACACTATACAGAATGAAGCCACAACTGGACGCAATACCTGGCACTGCTTACTCATCTGGCATTCACACTCCCAGTCGCACAATTGACACTACACTCTCTGACACTCACGCTCAGTCTTAGAAACCCCTATACACGCAACTAGACGATGTAATGCTACCTCCATATTAGCCAAATAATTATTATTTTTCAACTTCTCCTTCGGATTTAATTCACCCTTCTATAATTCCAACCATGTTTTCACCTGAAATTAAATGACTACTCCCCTCGCTCAAAAATCGCCAACTATTATATACAAAATAAATATTTATTATTGAATAACTATGCCGAATATCTGTAACGATTACGTGCGGCGGTAATGCACGCCTGCTACTAGTATGCATATGGTTGAATTCCTCATTTCTTCAGCTTTCTGTAGCTATAAGATATGTGCATGTTAATGAATATATAGTATGATAGAGTACATAGTTACCCAAGATAATAATACAATTATTTTTGCTGGAGAACAATAAGGAATAACATGGCCTAACATGCTCCTGACGAGCTTACACAGGATATTGGTAGACAAATTATTCTCGCCACACTCCATGTTACTTTCCTCTCTAAGGCGTAAAACCCTCAAATCTCAATCAAGATCCCAGTCCTCCATAATGGAGGTATATCTGCCATGAGAGTGCCTTATTCTCGATGTGAGCCCATTATTGTTTGTTTATGTATGTTAATGACGATTATAAATCATTCCTGCAAAATAATTATAATCAGATCTGTGAGTTAATGTTGGATGTGTCTAAGAATTTGCATACTTGTCAAACCATCTAGTATAGGATGGCATACTAGGTTAACCTAAAAGAATTCTCATTCAATACAAGATGCTTGTTAATTTATAAACAGGTGCTATGTTCATAGCTGAATATATTAAGCGTTGATGAAATAATCTTTCAAACATTTAGTTGTTTACTTCGGTCCTCATCCAGTACAGGATGCGGAAATATAGTTTTAAGGTGTATGATATAATGTTGTAACCTTATTGTTAACTATTTTAGTCTGAATGTGTACATAATTTTTAAATGTTAGATGTAGGCTTCAAACAAATGACATTCTGTACACACTATGCCAAAGGGTAGCTGGGAAGAACAGTTCTGGGCTGACAGGTTTCACCCTATTTGTCACCAATTTATTGACTTCATAAATGATGAAGAGAAATAAAAATACATGTATAAAATCGATACATAAAGTGAGCTATAATTACCAATGAAACACAAGGAAGAGATTTTTTCTGACATAGATATTCAATGGCACACTTCCCGCCTTAGCTGGGGGATGGTGCATCTCATTATAGGTGCTTACCATTATGCCACTTGTTCGACCAGGTGGCGCTACTGTTTTCACCAGGTGGCACTTCTGGTAAACAGGTTCCATTTACAAATTCTCATACAATGAAAGTGACGCTAATACACTTATGTTGCATTTATACACTATAAATATTGCCCATAATATATATTGAGAAGTATTATAAATGATATTCTTCCATGGTTTATTTGTATAATTCATCCGTTTGATGTTGGAAACAACTTGATCAAAACACCCACATAAATGTACATATGATTGTGGCTAGTCAGCTTGGAGACCCAAACCACCTCATCAAATGGAATGAACATTGGAGTGAGCCTGTAGCTATGCGCCAGTTGTTGTGGATGATGTTAAAGGTGAATAAATGGATGTACTGTTAATTAAAATGTTATCTTAGGAGTGAGGCCACATGCCACACTCTTTTGAAATCTTTTAGAAAAACATGTATCATTCAAACACAAATGTGCGCAATTTATCTGCTTAAATGTATCGTGTCTGCAGAGCATTGAAAGCAGCTAGCTGAGTGCATAAAAAACTGCATTCGAAAATCCTGGTAAATAGTGCATCGTTGAGAGCATCATAAGTGCATTTATAAATCGGGTCTAAAGAGCATTGTAAAATCAAGTTTGAGCCTCACAATCGTTTACGATTTCCACTAGTAAAGCACCAGGTCGGAATCAGGTGTAAATTTCCAGGTAAAAATCAGGTTAGAACTGTTCTATTGCACATCGGGCATATTTAGGAAGTTCTGCTAAGCTAGACTGAAAAATTGGCAGTTGTAGGTGTATCTGAGTATATTTGATATTGCCTTGATTCAAATAATCTGTTTGGTTATGTTGAACAGAATTTTGAACTTTATTCTCGTCTTAAATTGAGAGGGTCGGTCAAGGCGAATTGTACATTTTCTGACGATTTGACCCATAAGCATTGCGTGCCCCTCTAGGATGGACACCTAAGCTGGTAGTACATGGGTCCGATCGTCAGAAAATGTACAATTCGCCTTCAGTAACTTTCCCAAATATCCTAAATCTTAAACAGAACTGAGGTTTAGAATACAGTTCAACATAACCAAACAGACTTTCTGACTCAATGCAATAGGAAATGTGACTAAACATAGCCAGTTTTTATCATTTTTAGCCCTATCTAGCAGAACTTAGACGATGCATAGAGCTGCTGATTGTACATTTATTTTTGTGATCTGACCAACTTAACTAGAACAGAAAACGAAAAGGTGTATACGAAATAACTAAACTCATTGTAACTCAAGAATGAAAACCTGTATGTATCTACAGCCCATGCACGAATAATGAAGATTTTAAAAAGTGATGTTCCTTCTCTCTATATATAATATGAAATACTTGTTATTTGATAGTAATAATCACTAATGCGATGTTTACCATTTGTTTCTGTGTTGGGGTTAACTGACATCAACATCGACACATGGTATAATGTTGATTTCTGGATAAACATCATTAAAAACATCATTAAAAACTAAAACTGAACCTCGGTAGATGGGTTGATAGACGACTTGCTTTCTTCAGCAATTCTCTCTAATAACAGTAATTTAAGGGTTCCAAATGCAGTTCAGCAGAACCAAACTGGAAACGTTGAGTCAATGCATTATCAAATATACCTAGTGTGTATGATATTGTATTTACGAAACATCCCCAGAAGTTACTGTTTCATATTTGTGATGTGTTTCAGGAAAATGAGTCACAATGCGCCTCAAAATAGATTTTGAGATATTATCATGATGAGATCAGGCCGATTCCAACGATAGTAAACAGTAGGACATCTGATAAGTATTTCTTTATTTTAAGTTTGATATTTCTGGGAGGACATTTACTATAGTAAAGTAGCTAAATATACACTATGGGGTGACCAAAGAAATACATAAATATATTTAATTCACTGTCCTGAAATTTGGTAGATGTATCCATATTACACACAAGGTTAATCATCCTAAAAATGAAAACATTCCCACAAAGACAACTTGTGAATAAATCACTTTCAAAAATATTAATTCTGCTTCAATTGTGACTTATTTTCCTAAAACACATCACATATCATTCTTTCATGAATAAATTACAACATGATTTCCTGACAGTACAGTGATTTGTACCTTTGGGAATCAGTTATGAACATGGCTTCTTAGAAGCCGAGACGGCGAAGTTTAACAATTACTAGACTTATGGGCTGTGTACGAAGAGTGAAGGGTGCTAACAAATTTGACGTCATCATATTACCCACTGAGAATATTACTCACTGAGAATATTTGTACTTTATGTATGAAATGTCTTCGACCTGAATAAAATATGTTCTAAATCTAAATCATATTATCTACTAACTCAAATCTATGTACATCAGAAAGGGCTGTTTTACAACGGGAGCTTAGATGTTTCATGTGATATTACAAGAAGACATTTAACATGTGAGTAAGTGCTTTAAGCACCGTACTGATTTGCAAATATTTTCAGTTCACCGGTGAGCGATGATAAGTGAACCCAATTACCGTTGTAGGGATATCTCGAGAGGCGCTAGGCTAGGCCAGGCCTCTTGAGATATCCTCACAACGGTAGTATGTACAAATAGTTAGTGGATGCGTTAGTGTTGTGTTGGTGCGTTGTGGTTGCTAAATCTCCCTAATATAGCATTGTTCCCCCTTATGTAAATTGACCCAGATTTACGCATCAACCAAAGGCTAGGCAGAACCGCAAAGGGGTTCTCTACCGCAAAGCGGGCTGCCAATTACGACATCAGCGCTACATTACGACAATGACGTCAGACTGTTTATGGGATCTTCCCCCATGGCCATGAGACTCCACAAATGCCAATCTTCCCCCATAGGCCTGTCCATCACCCCTGACCCCTCAACGATCTCCACCACCACCACTCCACCAGAGGTTGTGCCAGTGTACACAGAAGAATATCTCTCTCTCTCTCTCTCTCTACTACCTCAGTACCATACCTGTTACAAACAAGAGGAGAGGTGAAGGGGGGGGAGGATATAAAGGGGAGGGAGACCAACTTTTTTCGACCAACTTTTTTTTCCAGACCCAACTTTTTTTTCCAACCAACTTTTTTTTCCAACCAACTATTTTTTCCGACCAACTATTTTTCCGACCAACTTTTTTTTCGACCCAACTTTTTTTTACGATTTTTTTTTTCGACCAACTTTTTTTTTGACCAACTATTTTTACGACCAACTTTTTTTTACAATTTGTTTTCAACCCAACTTTTTTTTCCGACCAACTGTTTTTTCAAGCAACCATTTTTCCGACCCAACTATTTTTTTTCCAACCAACTTTTTTTCCGACCAACTATTTTTTCCGACCAACTATTTTCCCGACCAACTTTTTTTTCGACCCAACTTTTTTTTACGATTTTTTTTTCGACCAACTTTTTTTTTGACCAACTATTTTTACGACCAACTTTTTTTTACAATTTTTTTTCAACCCAACTTTTTTTTACGACCAACTGTTTTTTCAACCAACTATTTTTACGACCCAACTATTTTTTTTAAGACCAACTATTTTTTCTACAAACTTTTTACAACCAACCTTTTTTAAAGATTTTTTTTACGAATAAAAGGGGAGGGAGAGCAAGGGAGGTAGTTGGGGAGGGGGAGGAGAAGGAAAATTTAGAGGTGTGTGTGTGTGGGGGGGGGGGCGGTGCTTTTTTCCCCCATGAAACTCCTATACCAGTCATTTTCATCTCTCCTCTCCCTCTCTTCTCCTCTCCCTCTCTCTGTGTCCCTCTCTCTGTCTGTGTTTGGATTCGTATAAGAAGTAGAAACACAACTGCCTCTAAAAACCAAGTGCCGAAGGCACTTGTGATATACAAATAGAATATATAACTTATTACGGGAGCGCCACCCTAACCCCGAACACACAAGTGGAGAGAGGTTATGGGAAATTGAGTTTTATTTACATAAAAAACAATCAGGTGAGTTACATGTAAGGTAACTATTGATGTGATATTGTAGTATAATTAGGAGAGATAATTATAATTAATTATATAATGATATAATAAATGGCCCCTTGGATATATGTTGATAGGTGAGGGTGGGAGGGAAGAGAAATATATATAGGTGGTGTGGGGAGCGAGGAGAAGGAGAAAGTGAGGGGTGAGGGTGTAGAGCCGTTAGGGGCGCATGAGTGTATTATAGAGGGATATGGGTTGTGTGCTTGAGTCCAGGTGGCGCCGCAATACCACATCATCACTTATGCGATGACTACATTATTACGGGAGCGCCACCCTAACCCCGAACACACAAGTGGAGAGAGGTTATGGGAAATTGAGTTTTATTTACATAAAAAACAATCAGGTGAGTTACATGTAAGGTAACTATTGATGTGATATTGTAGTATAATTAGGAGAGATAATTATAATTAATTATATAATGATATAATAAAGGCCCAAAAGAGCCAGGATTTTGTAATTAGGGGAAGTGGAGGGAGGGTTAAAGAATTGTATTGGGTCCTCGGGGCCGAGGAGGTGAGTATAATTATTTGATATGAGTTAGATATGTGAGGACACAGTAATATATGGCTGTGTGAATGTCAGGCATTATGTGAGTGTCATTGATTCAAGTGTGATTGGTAGTAGATGCCTCGTGTATTTAGTATAATGTCAGGCGAGCACAGTTGATTATGATTATAAGCCAGTGCCCTTGTCCCCAGGCAGCTACCCACATAGTGGCTGGCTATCGTGCTATTGCGTTTGCTAGGATAGCACTGGTTTTAGGCTGTGAGGTGGATACATAGCGTTTATACGCATCTGAAGACCACCCTCCCAGTTCCTTGACTTGAAGCTCTGATGCGCCTGCTGCGTAGGCTGTGGTTGCAGCTGCTTTTCTCAGGCTATGTAGTGATAGGGACTTTGTTTCAACCCCATGTCGCTTGAGATGTTCTTTCCACTTGCGGGCGACAAATGTTGCGGGGATTGGTCTGGTGGAGTGTCTGAATGTGAGGAATGGTTCCTTATCGGACGATGTGGGCTGTAAGAGGAGAAGCTGCCTGACTCTGCTGACAACGCAGATACACTGGTCAGGGCCTCTCGCAAGCCTGATGATCCTACGCTGGTAGGCTGTCTGCATATTCTTGGCCCCTTTTACTTGAATGGTGACCTCCTCATTTGAGACTTTGACATCCGCCCTCGTGAGGTGTCGTGCTGGGTCAAATCTCTTGATGGTTGGTGGCACGACTTCCGACTGTCGCATGGCACCTTGGTACATCATGAGGACGGCTGTGGCTAGCGCTGTCCCTTCGTAATCACCTGGTAACAATATTATCATGTGCCTTAGCGTGCTGACGTCGATAGGGGCCTTAGGGCTCGGAATATATTCCTTGTTCCTTAGTAGTCCCTCGAGCGTCCATTTTACTCGATGGTGCTCATAATTGGCCGTACTGGCATCACACCTCTTGAGATATTATGTCTTTATATGAGATAGGTGATTAGCGATGGTCTTAGGTGATTTTATGTAGGATGATAGGTGTTGGAGATATACACAGATATGGTCGACTCGGGCACTTTGCGGATCGATCTGCATCTGCTGAGCGAATTTCAGGAATGCAGTGACAGCCGACTTCCTATTGCGACTTGTTCCAGCAGACCACGCCGCCTCCTGTGTCTGCTCCACTTGTGCGGCCAGGGTCTGCATTGGGGTGCCTGAAAAATAGTATGTCATTAACAAATTGCAATGCATATAGGCATGGTGGTACAACCTTAAGTGCATAATGATCAACCCATGTGTCCCTTAATTGTTTTTGTGGTTTGCCCAGGTGTGATCGGCTAAGTGCATCGGCGACTGAGTTGGACGATCCCTGTATATGGGCATATGACAGTTTGACGTCAAGCCTGGCCTGCACCATCCAGGCAAGCCTTGCTGCGGCCAGCATGACATGGTTCTTTCCTTTTCCATTCTGAAAGACTGATACACTTGACATGTTGTCGCATAGTACTAAGATGTGACTACCTCTGTCACTCTCAGAGATGAATGTATGCAGTGCTACGGCGACATTGATGGCTTCTATCTCAGAGATGTTACATGCCTCCAATTCCAGCCGGCATATCTGATATTCATATGCGAACTGGCCATCAGTGCCCCCTATGCCACTGAGGCAGGCATCCACGAGGTAAGTCTTTGTTGGTTCTATTTCGGGTATAATGGATCTTCCATTCCATTCCCCGCAGAAATCTCTGAACCACCGTAGATCTTCTTTTATGTGGCTGTTTACATTCATATGTGGTCCCTTGAATCCTCTCAGGCTGTCCAGGAGCCTTGATACAAATAGGCGTGCAGGTGGGACGCACTTACCTACGTGTATCAGCGATCCAATGATAGATTGGAGCTCGCGCTTGGTGATGGTGCGCTTCTTTATATATTTATTAACTAGGGCGATGGTCTCCTTGATCTTGAGGGGAGGAATTGATAGTGACATCTCCTCTGCATCAATGAGTATTCCTAGCCAGGTGGCTTTGCTGCCAGGTTGTTGTAGCTTTCCAGAGGCCTCAGGGAGCCCTAGCTCCATCAGTAGATTTCTGGCATAGTCGTAGGCTCTTGTTGTTGATTCCTTATCAGGGCCGAGTAGTGCTAGATCATCCAGGTACATGAATGATGTGAACCCTTCCCTCTCGAGCATGCGGACAATGGAGTTGGCCAACCTTTGCATATGCGCGCTGGATCCACGACTGCCGAAGGGCATTGTTAGGTCGCAGAACCAACTATCACGCCACTGCAGACACAGCAGGGGCCAGTCGAGAGGGTCACTGTACATGTTTTTGTAGGCACGAGAGATGTCTATGACAGCAATGTGGGCCTTGCTCCCCAGGCCTTTAAGATGTACTACCAGGTCTTCTACTGTAGGGAGAGAGTGTGGTCGCTGTTCTCCCCATACCGAGTTCTTTATTATAAACTTGTTAACAGAGTTCTCCTCTGGGAAGGTTAGGTCAATGATGACGCGACGGGCCTCAGTCTCCTTCTTGGCTCTAGACATCATGGGTGACACATGGGCCCATGGGTCGAACAGGGTTGACTCGAACGGGCCAACCAGGCCACTAAGGTCGAGTTCTTTCTGAATGAAATCGTCAATTTTGCTGGAGAACTTGGTGGCACTAGGGTGGTTATTATTGTTGCTATTGTTGGTGACTGGGCCTAGATAGCCCATGGGGAAACCGTACTTAATGAATTCAAGTATCTCCCTATCTTCATTGCTGGAGGAGAGGTGCCTGTCCCACTGATCTATGTTGAGGGAGCTAGGTATCAATATTTTAGCTTGTAGGGCATTAGGCAATCCAGTGTCCCTTACCTTGCTGTATATTTCGGCGAACTTTCCCCAGACTATGTTGTGGTCGGTCTGGGGCCAGTGCATTACTCGGTGTTGTTGTAGAGCCGCAGGTCTCGTGTCGACTGAAGCTGGGTCTGCTTTGCCGGCACATATGGCAGCCACCGCATCAAAATAGTCACTGTTGATGATTAGCGTAGGCTGGGTGTATGGCCTAACTATATTGTCATTCTGTTTCGACGGGATGAATGCTGGGGCCATAGGATTTAGTGTAACACCAGATATCGTTCCCTGACGGTGGTTTGTTTTGGGATAGCTGCCTCCATGATGGATCTCGTGCAAGCTCTCGTGGCGCGCGAGACCAGGCTTGTTAATGTATGCAGCTGACCCAGTTTCCCCATGTGGGTCAGGGAATGGTGCCAATGTTGGGCGTGGCACATGCACATTGCCATCCACGCCCGCTATTCGTTTTTTGAGGACTGTACTGACCTCTCATCATTATTGTGCCTAGATTTGGCACTCACCTGTTGGTTGCCTGATTGGGTCCTGTTGGGCTTTGGTGTGTATGTCCCATCATTCTGTTGTTGACTGTGTTTAACGCGCCTCTCGCACTCCCTAACACTGTGGTGCGTTCTGCGGCCGATGGAGTCACAGTATGAGCACGAGTGGAGGAGCAGTATTGCCCCCTCTCTATGATCGCCGCTGTGTGTGCAGCCATTCCTTGTATTAAATGGTCTGCATAGCACTTCCAGTGATTTTGAATCCTTCTTAGATGTTTTGTTATCCGCTGATGTGTTGCCCGAGGTATGCCCTCCTCCAGTGAGGCATATACGGACCCTCTCATCCTGTATGGTACTTTTATCCGACCAAGTGACCTTTCCAGCCTCGATCATATCAAAGACATATTGTGACCAGCGCCTTACCGCTGGCCAGGGCCTCTCCAAGCTATCCTTGGTGACTTGTCGAAGATGGTGCATCATGTGGTGGTAGTCGTCAGAGTCATATGCATCGGGGTCGTCCAACAGTGCCAGAAAGCCGTCAATATATTCATTACTATTAAGGGAGGAATGGGCGTCCAATTTTTGTTTAATTGTCTGTGATCCCTCCCTGTAAACGTACATGTATGGCTTTGATTGGAGACCAGCCCTATGAATATTAGATAGTATGTCAACCCTACCGTGCAGGCCGTGTGCAAACCTCTCACGATCGATCTCCCGCTCGATGAAGTCATCTGCTAACACTTGGCCTCGTATCACGTTTGGTGTAGATGCTGTGCGGTATCTAGCCGCCTTGACCCAGCTATTGATCCTGTGGCCAGATCCTGATTGTTGCGGGTTTTTAAAGAATATTTCCCTGGATGACTCGGGTGAGGGGTCCCTCTTCCTCTTGCTGCTATGGCTAGACCTGGTACTAGATCTGGAGCGTCTAGACGACCTAGATCTGCGTGAGCTGGAAGAGGACGCCGCGCCAGACTCGGCCTTTGACCTACTTGAGCCCTCGTGGCTCCCGTGTGCGGATTGTGACCGTTGAGATTGCTGTGATTGTTCTTCCTCATCCTCCTCGTTTTCTTGCCTATTATTGAATACGTTATTGAGCAGCTCAGTGATTTGAGATACTTGAGTTGTTAGCTCCGATATCTCAGCTTGTAGGCTTTTGCAAGTTGGTGGTTTAGTTGTCTGTCTTTCCTCCTGTTGGCCCGTTTCTTTCGCTTTAGCTCCTCGTGTTCGTGGCATTGTCGATCTTGACTTTTAGTTTGAAATTCCAGGTGTCTTGAGGATTTCCAGGGGCGAAGCAGGCTTCACTGATATCCAGGCTTCGCTCAGGTATTCTCTGACGTTGGAGGTATATTGTATTGCCAAAAAGTGGGTTATTAAGGCGAAGAGACCTCTGAGAGAGAAGAGAGAAATATATATAGGTGGTGAGGGGAGCGAGGAGAAGGAGAAAGTGAGGGGTGAGGGTGTAGAGCCGTTAGGGGCGCATGAGTGTATTATAGAGGGATATGGGTTGTGTGCTTGAGTCCAGGTGGCGCCGCAATACCACATCATCACTTATGCGATGACTACATCATATGAGGATCTAGGGCCATGTGTAATGTGTAATGTTTAAGTGTAATATCAAATGGTACATATGTGTAAGAGCACAACGCGATCATATAGACTTTCTGTTCAGTTTTTAAAAATGTTTTAGTAAAGGTTTTTGTACAAAAAGTACATAGAGTTGTGAAGCATATCACAAAGTATTCAGCATATCGAAGTCCTTATGTATTGAAATGTTCAATATTTGTATATCAATTTCTTCCTAGGTGTTATTGAATAATTTAGTGCCATGCCTTATGCAATCAGGCAACTTCTGAGAATATCAACGCTTGTCGCTGAAATGTATTTTTGTTGTCCTGAATAAAGATAATTTAAAAGCAAATAAAAATGTACCATACATGTAGTCACTTGTTTATACTGGGCTGAGAACGTGGAACTATAAGATACATAACTGTCTTTATTGTTCGCCATAGGTATACAGAACAATAGTGTGGAAAAGGGCATCACAATCTGTTAGGAGCAGGCCTTCCATTTCCGTCATAAAAGTTTAGAATCTTCCGTCAAGGAGGTAAATTGGGGTGCAGAATCAGACGACGGAAGATTTGTAAAAAATACCCACGGAAGACGTTACGTGACCCATGTAAGAGGCAAAGAAGAAGATTTAATACCCTATGTAACCATGGAAACGTCAAGTATGCCTCTGGTGGCTAGATATGGAACCTACTAGAAGCCTACTACACTCTAAGAAGAAAGGTTTCTAACAAGAACCCTTAAGGGTTCTTCAGCTTGTCGACATGGCAGAACCCCTAAGGGTTCTACTTAGAACCCTTTTTTGAGGGTTCTAAGTAGAACCCCATTTTCGGGAATAGGCAGGGTTCTACATAGAACCCTCGATTTGAAGAACCCTTTGAAGAACCCTCTGGCCAAAATAGGTAGGGTTTTGCATAGAACCCTGATTTGGCATCCCTAAAATTGCTTGTAATTTACAATGTTAATTCTGAATAAAGTAATGAATTCATTATTCCCTGTTGAATCTAGACTGGTCCTTATAATAGCAGATTTGTGCTCAGTGCTAAGGCAGCATGTTTCTCCACAGAAGCATTTTGCCCAAGAGCATTCAAGGAGAGACTGCATATTATATGCAGTCCCTTTGCTTGACTTTTTCAGAGTTCCTCATCCATTTCCATCACTTAAACTTACCCTTAATATAATCCTCTCCTACAGCTGACATAGGTATCCATTGGAACTTGGTGTTTGACAATCTTGGTACTTCAGTAGTACTCATAGTAATAATATTAGAATTATAAGGGTGCTTTCTTCACAACATTTTTCAACATCAAGCAGATAAGTTATACAAATAAAGTATTGATTTCATTGCTTTCAATATTCCCAAGTTTATAAAGTGTAATATCTATAAGGTATAAATGCCTCATATAAGTATTACTAGTGAGACTTTTGTTTTAATAGAAATTGTAAGTAGCATGTAGTAACCTGTGAGGGCACCTAGTGAAAGCCAAGTTCCACGGTAATGCCACCTGGTGAGAAATCTATGAAGAACCCCTATGGTTCTAGATGGAACCCCCGGTGGTCCCGAAGAACCCTTTTAGGTGTCAAAGAACCCTAGGGTTCTTGGTAGAACCATGGGGTTCTATCTAGAACCCAAAAGAACCCTTTTTTCTTAGAGTGTACAAGGGTAGGCTGTAGGTCAGACCCCACTTTTGGACCGTCAAAACTCTTTTACCGATTTCCTGACGTTATGAAAATTTAATCTGTTGGCGAGGAAATGGCAAAATAACGATATTACAATCGATTTTATATTAAAAAGGATCATATGAAGTCGATTTGTAACTCTTACGTCTACCCCCCCCCCCCCCCCCTCCCAGTCCGGCATATTTTTCTGTCAGAAAAGACCACTCTCCGAATATTCTGCACCCCGATTTGAATTCCATCATGTGCAATCTTTCCATATATTTCATACACCTACTCCATGGTGTCAGGAATATATCCATAGATCAAATCCTCGTTACATTCTCTCTTGGTGTCACTTTCTGGAATGTTGAACAGCTTTAGCTAAATCCTTTCTAGTGGAATATATTCATACACCTGGGACGACTACCCTTCAGCCAGTCAGTCATATCAATCTCTAATCCGTCTTGTTGTTTATTTGAAACATTGAAATTCATAACCCTCGGAGGTCTTTGAGGAACTTTTCCGAGACACCAGCCCATGCTATGAATACTGTATTGCATATTAGCTCCCCCAAAACCTAGGTTTGTGGGCATTAATTCCATGCTGGAGATGGAGTGTGATGAATGTATGGATAACGATATTACTTGTTGGCGCACTCAGTGAATGCATCAGGAGGAAACCTTCTGTTAGCTGTCTCTGTTTATGCATAATGTGAAGTATTTTTATATGGGTAGGATCGCCAGAAAATCAGCAGCTCTACACATCGTGTAAATTCTGCTGAATTAGGCTAAAATATGATAAATCTATGGATGTCTTGTCACTTTTGCTATTGCATTGAGTCAGAAAATCTGTTTGGTTATGTTGAAATTTCTGTTTTAAATTCGGGATATTTGAGAAAGTTACTCAAGGCGAATTGTGCATTTTCTGACGATCTGACCCATATCAGAAACACACACGCCATGTTTGATACATAAACTTATCCTTTAGTACGAATATGTGATGTGTAACAGGAAAATGAGTCACTATATTTGGAATAACAAATAATAATGGTTTTGAGATATCATCATATTTGAAATGATGAGATCAAGCCTATTCTAATGATGATAAACATTAACGACATCTAAGAAGTGTTTTGTTTGATATAGACCTTATAATTATTTGAAAAAAAGTTGGCAACTTTTCTGGGTGGACATATCAAGTAATTGAATGTACTCCATATTTTTGTTTGAAAACAAGTTTGAAATATTGCTGGGTGGACAATTACCAGTAAAGTAACTACATATATATACTCCATATAATCACCTTCTGAACGCAAGGGTATATTTAATACACGGTCTGGAAATTTGGTAAGAATCAGAACATTCCAACAAAGAGATTCTGTGAATAAATCGCTTTGAAAAATATCAATTTTGCAACTTGTAACTCCTTTACCCGCAACACATATTACCCAGTTGTGTCTGCTCAACTCTCAGTTGTCAGGATGGCCGAGTGGTCTAAGGCGCCAGACTCAAGGATATTCTCTCCTTGCCTGCTAACTGTGAGCAGGCTTGGGTATTCTGGTCCACGAATGTGGGCGTGGGTTCAAATCCCACTTCTGACAGACCTTTTGATACTCTAACAGCATGCTCCGCTAGCGTTGGTGCACATTGATATCATTTGTGTTAGACTGTGGTGTCTTATAGGGTTCATCAGTATCTTATGAAAATATTAATGAGGACACAAATTATGGTCTTTAATAATGACATATGGTAAAGAACAATTGTCATATCGTTGATCTTTACTCAGCATCCTCCCAATAATGATTAAGGCCCTGCCCACACACAGCCGATTTGCACCCCGATTGCCCCCCGATTTAGGTCTCCCGATGCATCCTAGGATTTCATTTCGAACCCTAATTTATGTTATTTCAAAAGCGTAAATCAGGATTTTAAATGAAATCATAGAATTCAGCGGGAGACCCAAATCGGGGTGGGGGTGGGGGGGGGGGGGGGCGGCATCGGGGGCCAAATCGGCTATGTGTGGGCATGGTCTAGTAAACATATATATTTTGTTCTGGCTAAATAATGACGGTACAGGATAATATACCAATCAAATCGCGAGTGTATTATACATCGACACATAAGCATAACAATAATATCAGTATAGATAGAGATATAAATGTTGTTGCCAGGCATCCAATGGAAGACCTATTTAGACGCATGTTTATTTAGATTATTGGACCACCTTATTGTAAATTGTGATATAGTGCAATAAGAACAACAACATATAATCAATTAGTTCCTTATACCAAGACATTGCCATTAGCATTGACATTCTAGCATAACAATAGCATGAGTAGTACAGATATATACTGTTGCTAAAAATAGCCACCTTTGCCTGCAATGGCTACACAGACTGATGTACTGTTGCTGATAGTAGCTATCTATACCAATGGGACGGTGTTATCTGTATAGAGGGACAAGGGAGGTACATCATAGCTAGCATGTTTATGCCTCCCCTTTGATTTCTCGTCATTTATTAACTGCATAGATTTCCTAGGCTCCATTGTGTGCTTGTGGGTGGGAGTGCTGGAATATTTGAAATATTATTGTCTTAATAAGCACGGAATTATACAAACCTGTTATCAATTATATACTGTTAATGACCTAAACACCTGCTGGGGTCACTTGGAAATCCCGCCTCCCCGGGAAGTGCCAATCCCAGTTGAGATAAAATTATTAAAAAGGAACAATCAATTTTGATTATTTTCTCAATCAATGTTCAATATCAAACATTAAGTAACTTTTATTTCTCTATATCTATTAACTGCATAGATTTATTGGGTTCTATTGTGTGGGTACGGGTGGGAGAGCTGAATATTTGAAATATTATTGTCTTGATAAGCCCGGGAATATTTATATTGAAACTAGTCTTTTGAGGTGAAAGAAAGAAAGTCAATTTCGGTAATTATTTCCAGAATCAATGTTTGGTATCAAACATTATATACAATCAATGATATTTTATTATCAACAAACAAGCTAAGGGAAAATGGGGGGATGCGTAAGAGACAGACAGAGTGAAGAGGTAGAACAGAATTATAATTTACCAAGGAAGAGCAGCCAAGATGACCTGGAAAAGGTGCTCAGACATGAAAATCACAAATAATGAAACACTTAGAGGAAGAGGGGTGTGTTCAGTGGGGCCAAGGGACATCAGTAATTGCAAACTTCCCTCGCTGGGAGTGTAAACTTACCAAAAGGAAATCTCTAGCATAATTTTAAATCGAACTGTAATGGAGATAAAACACAGAGATAGAAAAAAAGAGAGAGAAAAAAAAGGGACTAGAGACAGACAGAAGAGATATTGTATTACTATAGAAGAGGAGAGAGGAGCACACTAGTATATTCATGGAAAGGGAACCAACGTATGATAATAATAATAACATATAAAAGATACAATCAGAACCATTGAGTTCCAGACGTGCAGTGTTATTTGTCAGGACAATTATGAGTACGTTATGGGCAACGTTGATATGCTTCCCTTTGAGATTACATTTAATTAACTATACATCCTGGAGAGTTTTGGATGGCGTCCGTGGAAGAATTAAAGTACGAGAAATACTAATCTATATCAACCAATGCTCATTAAAGCCCAATTCACAACGAGGCCGCTCAATTTAAGGATCTTTGTTTTTTACTGAAAACAATCTTTTATTGGGGGTATTGAAATTCCTGGCGTCAAAACGATCACGACAATCGTCGCCAGTGTCCTTTGTGATCATAAAATATGCTTCTTTAGTCATGGATGATTACGCCGCCTCCCTCGAATATTTATAATCAATGCATTGTGGTTTAGTCTACTTCCGGATATCCCTTAGGGGTGTCAGGTGAGGAGTTAAAAATTAACACATTGTTAATGCAGTCTAGGCCCAAAGATGAGAGAGTCCCTTCAAACGGAGGGAAATCCTTCGCCTCAAACGCAAAGTGACATTTTAATTCCATTAAGACCGCAAAATGACATTGTAATCCCATTAGAATGCATATTCCTATGTCAGGATACCCGATTAGCGAAGTAGACGTCCAATTACGGACATACGACTCTAATCTAGACTGAATGAGTGGTTGTATTTATTTTAAAAACGATATGAAAATCATCTATTTGGTCCCAAAATTAGAGTAGTAGTTTTCTGTGTTGTGATCATTAATGAATAATTAATTAAGACAAACGGAGAGCGAAGGAGGGAGAGACAGGGGAAGAGAGAGAAACACGGGGGACAGAAGAGCGGGAGAAA
Organism: Sthenelais limicola; assembly: GCA_942159475.1. Taxonomy (NCBI): domain Eukaryota; kingdom Metazoa; phylum Annelida; class Polychaeta; order Phyllodocida; family Sigalionidae; genus Sthenelais; species Sthenelais limicola. The sequence continues at coordinate 57,048,799 of OW804096.1, forward strand.
GTGAAGGAGGGAGGGAAGAAAGAGAGGGAAGAGCGAGAGTGGGAATGAGAGGAGGGCGATGAGAAATGGTTAGAGAGAAGCAGAGAAAGAGAAAGGAGAGAGAAGAACGACAGAGTGAGAAAAAGGAGAGAATGAGGGAGAATGATCATTAAAATGTGATGCGTTACAGGAAAACGAGTCACAAGTCGTATATATATTTTCCTAAGTGATTAATTCACAAGAACTCTGTAGTTCTATCTTCTGATTTTTAGAGGATTTAGGCCCTATAGTCATATGAATGCATGTACCAGATTGCAGGGCATTGTATTAAATATATCCTTTCGGTTTGATGGTCATCCAGTGGAGCATATTTACTTACGTTACTGGTGATTGCTCACCCACAAATTCTTTTTTAAACATAAATTATATCAAATACTTGTTAATCTTCTTAATGTTTACCATGGAATCGGAATCATCTCATCTTTCCATACATGATGATATCTCAAAATCCATATTTTGCGACATGTGACTCATTTCCCTCAAAACATCACACATTACTCATCTGTTCCTACTAATGTAATAAATAAAATACACTTTACATTCACTATATATCCACTGAGTAACCCAGAATGCGATTTACAAAGTAGAAGAAGACGGTCAAGTAATAGCAAATAGCTATGCAGAGATAGAAGCCAGAGCAGCAACACAAAGGAGACAAATTCAGAGATTGAGTGGGAGAATGAATGACAGATACTACACATGTTTTTCTCCGATGCTTTCGTACGGGTCACTGGCCCCTGCCTTGTGATCAGAGTGACGTCACTGAGCGTTCCATTGTCAGGTAATGGGGTGAATAGAGAGGCGGTGTGCGTCCCTACGTTCGGATCGATGCCCTCGTGCCATTTCTAACATAAAGGGCCCACTCAATAAGTGGAAAGAGAGGGAGAGCGGAGGAGAAGGGTCAGATCGTCAGAAAATGTACAATCGGCAGCTCTACAGGTTTAGTAATTTCTGCTAAATAGGCTAACATGTGATAAATACTATAGGTGTATCAGAGTACATTTCGCGTTGCGTTGATTCAAAGAGTCTGTTTGGTTATGTTGAACTGTATTTTGAAACTCATTTGTGTCTTAAATTTGGGATGTTTGCAAGGATTGGTGAAGGGGAAGTGTACATTTTCTGAAGATCTGACCCAGAAGTAGGAGAAAGAGGGACAGAGAGAGGGGGTTGGGGTGGGGGGATGTGCCTTGCAATAGCTATCTATGGTGGATGGGGCGAGGCAGAGTAGGCCTAAGCATTAACCCACAAGGATACATGTATACTAGTGTATGACTGGGAAATATTATTTCTTATTCTACTTTACTCATTCTTAACAGCCTAATGGCAGAACGTGTAGTTATTATGTTGAAAAATAAAGTTATTAATGGCACAAATTATACTGAATGTGTTAGAAAAGTTATACTTTGGCATTGAACATTTACACTACTAGAACAAAATATAATCATATAACTTATTTATGATTATAAATTAATGCATACAAAATCGTATACTTATGTAGAGCTAAGAGTTTTTGTGTAGAATTGTTAGAATTAGATATCGCGGGGGAGTACGTGAGGGAGTGGCTAATAGTCTAGTCCCTAAACCAGGTAAAAAAACATGAAACCGTTATTTTGTGTATAAAAGTGCCAAATTTGACTGAAAATATGGATGAACCTAGAACTATTTCATATTCTAATAGGAACTGACGGTTTCTCAATGGTTATGGGTAGTATCAGTGCCCCATGTTAACATACTAATCGTCCTGGAAAATCTATTAAGGGAACATGCACAAAATTGAGAAAAACGATATGGCCTCCACTAAATCTTTCAAACGCAAGAATATCAACATATATATAATCAAGTGTATATGTGTCGCCGAGGTACTGAGACTGTAAGGCATGTTTGGTCCAACGTTTGACATATTTTATTCCTCCATATACGTGCGACGGCGTGTAATGAAGAGAGGAAGCAGTAGTGCCATTTGGGCGTGCAAAGCAGTTTAATAAACACCCTATAACAGATACATATAGAATACATAAGAACAATTTTCAAGCGAGAATATATAGTTCTTCACTAGTCGAGTGAAACATTTGAACTGGCGAACGTGGCCGTGGCACTTGAGGAAGGAAGCTTCCATGCGCTCCTATTGGTTGAGCGAGCGGAGAACTCCCAGTGACGTCATAGTCGAAGGTAAACATGTCCACGTGGGTCGCAGTATGGGCGTTGTGATGCCAACTACACATATACGTGTGACGGCGTGTAATGAAGAGAGGAAGCAGTAGTGCCGTTTGGGCATGCAAAGCAGTTTAATAAACACCAAAGGCCCAAACACACTACAATGATGACGAAATCAGAGCATCCACCTTCAGTTCATGGTCCAACGATGGAGATATGTATTTTTCCACACAAGAACTTCGCCATCTACCTCGGTTTTTTATGTCAGATAAGCACGCCCCTTTTGAAGCCATATATGTCACGGAACCACGCCTGAAGGAGTGCATAGATATTCAACCAGATAACCCTGCTCTTGAGCATAAATCTGACAATAAATTATTAATATAGGCATATGAAAGTACAGATCCATCTGGTAAGGTAAATGCACATGACGATGAAGGAATTGAAGGGTATGAAAATATCTTTTTCATATAATAAACAGCACATAGCTCTGTAGAAGAAGTCTTGGACACTGGGATCACAAAGGGGGTAGTCGATGTCTTGGTAGACCTAATAACACACGACATACCCCAACTATGGAAAGTAATATCTTTCCTCAATATTGAATGGTCAGAAATGATTACATGACCCACTCTCAGCATTGTGCGGAATAAAAAAATAAAAATTGACCAGGCAAAAAATTGCTCAATGTCCTTGAAGTTCACATAATCACGGATTTTTATGAGATGGATAGGTAGAAGAGGCGATGCTGGGGAGACTGACGCCCCTGGTAGTTTGGCGATGCCCCTCAGCAAAGATTTTATCACAGGATGAGAAATCGAAGCACAGGGAATATTTCTAATCTTGGCTCCAAATGATACACCACACAGGTAGGTTATCATAGAAGAATGTTTCATGAATGTCGATAAATATGCTGCATACATGCACAAAATGTCTGTAGAAATAGTATGGCATATAATGTCATTTCCTGATAAAAAATCAGAAAAAACCGACCACTGTCTAGTTCTTTGTGTGAGAGTCGACGATGTCACAGCTAGGGTTTGTAGATAGCTGACTCTCTCCCTCCATTTGCTGAGCCCTAGGAATATCAGATAAGAATCTTTCAGAACAACACAACCTGGCTTGGGAAAGACACAACAAGCTTCCAGGTGAATTATAAATATATGGCAGTCTAGAAAGAGTATCCGCGATAAGATTATTTTTAGTGTTAATATACTTAGGAATTAATTCCATGTCAAATATAAATGTCAGCCAATATAATTCGTATAACCACTGCATGGCTAATGGGCTAGAACTAGAGCCATTCGTGAGCATTGCTATAACTTGTGTATTGTCAATGAAACATATGACAGCTTTTCCTTTGAACAAATGGCCCCATCTCCTCACGCCTACCAAGATGGGATACAACTCCTGGATGTTTATATTTATTGCAATCCCATCTTCACTCGGGCGTGGGACAAGGTGATTACATTCAGGAAAAGAGAAGGGTAACTTAGAGTCATCCCAGACTCCAGCAACCCAGTCGTTGCCACAAAATACGCCGAAACCCTTTGAAGAGGCGTCAGATACCATGGGAAGGTCGCAACATGGTTTCTCGATTAGACACCTACCATTGAAAGATGCTGCAAACGATTTCCACCACTGAAGATCTTGACGAAAGGCTGTAGAGATATTTGACTGCTTTAACTTCTTAGCAATCATAAGCTTGTATAGGTCGAACATGCGCCGACAGAATGTTTTTCCTCCCTTGAAGACACAAGCACAATGGCTGACATAACCACATATACTTTCAAGCTGGGATTTGGAGATTGATGACTTGTTTTCTAACGATTTTAGAATTTTGTAGAGTTTCCTGAGGCATGGACAATGTCATCTCCACTGAGTCGATGGTGAAGCCTAGGTAACGGCATGAAGAGCTCGGGGAAGTAACCTTGTGCCACGCCACGTAAAAACCTAAATATCTCAGAACTTTGACAACAATATCACGAGCATCTCTACACATATCAATAGAATTTGCACATGTAAAAAAATCGTCAAGGTAATTGACCACAGGTACATGGAATACATTCAATACAGAGTCAGTGATAAAGTTTGAAATATCATCAAAATAGCAAGGACCTGTGTGAAGGCCGAAGCAAAGTCTATTATCATAAAAATATTTCTCTTGGCCATTTAAATTCCATCTGAACCCACAATATATCCTGTGAGCAGGGTTGATAGGCACTGCATGATATGCCGATTTAATGTCTACAACCGACATAAATGAATTATTTTCTACCAAGTCTATAGCACCTTCGATAGATTTGTAACAGAAAGTACGTACCAGACTCGAGCAATGCTCGTTTACACATACACCTAATGGTCGAGAACAGTCCGTGATAGGTCTTATACCCCCATCCGGCTTATGTACAGCTCCCAAAGAATGAATACATACAGGTTTAACATTAGATATTGATATGAAACCTTCGCTCAATTCAGTACTAACAATTCTATCCATTTTTTCTTTGGCTTCAGGCTCTAAAATAGAGGCGTAATTTTCACAGTCATAACCTTCTATGGGAGAATCGACTATGTCAAAACCGTCACAAATACCGAAATATACTTGAATATATTTATCAACCATCGTATTACCTTGTGTGAATAGAAGATATGCAAACCTACATGGTTTTAACTGGGTACTAACCTCAGCAAGAAAATGGGAGCAACTACATGTCCCATATGCACAGCTACCGTAAACGGGGACGATACAGCCACCCGGAGAAATCGGAGCGTTAAAAATTAGGAAATCACCACTATCGGGTGACCCAGCATCAATAAAATCGGAAATATCAGAGAAAATGTCATTGTACATACATTCGGCGACAAATTCAGGATGATGAGAAGTAATCGAGGGAATATTAGAAGAATTATCACTTTCACGAAGGGTTGAAAAGTCCACCTTAGCAACCTCCTCCGCCATCTTGGATTCACCACTTCCGGTGTCTCCAAGTGAAATGTTCGAATCAACAAAATTCATATCAACACAATTTTCCGACGAATTATGAGAAATATTGTTGAAATTACCCCGATCACTAACTAATTCCTATTTATTATTCTTTCCGACATGGCAGTTTCTCGCTGAATGATCCGAAGACAGGCAGTTGGAGCATTCGTGTGGAAATCCACACGGCGATTTCGTGCAGCCGGCAGTCAAGTTGAACTTGAAACACACCTTGACGTCTTTGTTTACCTTCTTACGAGTAGCCGCTTCGACAGCCTTTTTTGAATTTTCAAAGGCATAAAATCTCAAGATTTCTTCCTGTTTTACATTGCTAAATGCGTCTAGACCTTCCTTGTTCGCCCTGGTTCTCACACATTTATCGTAAAGAACACTAGCCTTTAAGTTATACACCTGCGATTTTGGCCTTCTCGCACATAGTGACTGAATGATTTACGACACCAGCAATCTTGGCGTAGGGGCGTTCATCCACTACCAATTTAGCAATTAGACGCCAGTTCAACAAGAGTAAAGACTCAAACGATTCAATATCCTCACCCTTGTCGAGTTGGCTGGCATGATCGAAAGGCTTGGTACGAGCCCTGGACGTAGATCTGGAACGATGTCTAGCACGATGAGCAGACCCACGAACATTGTAAATAGAACTCTCGACACTCGATGCCCTCGATTGACGCTCAGTAAAACCAACCTCAGGATCACTGTCAGTTTTGCTAGTCGAAGCTTGGATATCCAACGATGACGGCACCTTATTCACCACCTTGTCTTCCACGGTACGTACCAAATTAGACACTAATCCTTCTAATTTTGCCATACGATTGTTCATGGCCCTTGTACACGATTCACCGACGGTGCCCTCGTGAGATTCATCACACACCTCGCAATGCTAGAGTTTAGACGGAGACATAATGTCAATCGAGTCCAAATACTTGAAAAAAATTTCAAGCGAGAATATATAGTTCTTCACTAGTCGAGTGAAACATTTGAACTGGCGAACGTGGGCGTGGCACTTGAGGAAGGAAGCTTCCATGCGCTCCTATTGGTTGAGCGAGCGGAGAACTCCCAGTGACGTCATAGTCGGAGGTAAACATGTCCACGTGGGTCGCAGTATGGGCGTTGTGATGCCAACTACACAAATACAATGGGAATAAATGTGGAAATTCAATACATGTAAGTTTAAAATATAGCTGCTGGCGGCTGTGTTGCTGCTGCGGCTGCCCGAGATGGAATGGAATCCAGCGGAGGGCAGTGCTGCTTTTATACGAGGATGACTCTGTAACCAGGGTGATGCAGCAGGGGAGGCTTGTGATTGGTTGGAGCAGCTCGGGATTACTCGGAAACGCTCGGGAACAATATAGACTCCGAAGCCCAGGGTTCTGCTTCCCGAATGTTTGCAGGCATGGGGAATCCATTGAAATATGAATGAAGTCAATATAATCAATACTTTATGTTAGGCTACTAATACTGAGACAAAAGGAATAAAAAACCTCCCTTAAATGAAGCTTGTAAAGGGAAACACTCTTGATTTAGGCCATTAGGAAAGATATTTCTGTAGTTGAATGTTTAAAGCAACCTATTTGATAATTATACGTGTCTTTGTAATCCCTGAAATAAAGACCATGGCATGGAAAAATATGAATTTGTCCATACTTGTGTTAGATAACTGTCATGTCCCACTTACTCTCACCATTGACATCTGAGCTCTCTGCATCATCATATTTATGATTTCGTGGGGGCATATAGAAATTGTGCAGTTTGGGTAACCACAGTTACTTGTCAGAGAAGTGAATGGCAGCAACTTCATTGGCTAACGGTGTTTGATAGATGACTCTGTAAAGGCTGGAGCTTTGTCGCAGGCATATTCATCAAGAACAAGTTGTGTATTAAAAAAAAGAAAAAACAACAAGTTGTGCATGCATCCATGTACAGGCACTCATACATGCTCCATGATTATAGCACATAAAACCGGCATTTAAACAGAGCTATGAGGATGGTGCATAGTAATGAAGAGTTTTTTGTTCAATTAATACTAACAACTGAATGTGAATAGATGGGAATATATTGGGTTCTATAGATCAATCTGAGAGGCCGCAAGGTGCCAAAAACTAGCATATAATAACTTATCTTTTCAGGTACACACATCCCTTAAGTCACGACGAATGTACCCTCATAGTAATAATATATCACTCTATACACTTATTCTGATTCTCTCTTTTCTTACCAGACCAAGAGGTCTAGTTATTGCACATGTGCACAATGCCCTGTTTAGTAAACCAATAGGTTTCTGGTTAGCGGACAAAATGCCCTAGTTAGTAGACCAAGAGGACTAGTTAGTCTTAAAATGTCCTGTTTAGGGTACAACATTTCCTGGTTCATAGACAACATGTCCCATTGTAATTGCACTTGGAAAACTTGTCCTGCTTTCTGGATAGCATGTTCACATCCCAATATGAACTCATTAGCAGACATCTTATCCTAAGTGCACTTTCACTCCTGGAAGCGTCCCTAAGTTCACACAGTTCTCCAGTAATCTTATTCATCTATTTCTTAGTGCTGTCCCCATAACAGAATTGTTCCATGAGGAGCTGCTTGTCCTGAAAGAAAGTATTGCACATTGCATTAGATGTTGCAGCATGTAAAGAGTTATGGGCTCGTTCCTTGCTCGTTTTCACCTGTGTAAAATAATATAATTCCCTAGCTCATTTGCTATTGGTTTGGTACCACAATTGACACATGGCTAACACATATATACTCCTTCATTTTCTTTTTAAAAACGAATAACATTTTGTATTAAGCAGGTAAGTTGGCATTGAGTTTCCTTCGGGTTGTTTGGGAAAGAATGGACTCCAAATGGAAAATTTCATTGTTTTATATGGAAATCAGTAAAGAATGCGATTTTACAGGTATGTGTAATGTATAGTTCAATAATAATAGCCATAATATATTCCCATCAGAAATTCCCCAGATTAATTGTTGCAAGGCACATAGGACTGGTTTACCTCTAAAAGGAAATGTCCAGATCCAGTCCTGACCACAATCATTTAGGCTTTCTCTATACATTAAATAGATAGAACCTGATGGGAATGTGGCACAAGGGACACTATTGCACTGTCCGAGATGTATGTTTTTTGTGGCCCACGAGCTGCTAGGCAAGTGGGTTACGAAAAAAAACAAACATCGAGGACACTGCAATAGTGTCCCAAGTTCCACATTCAAATTTAGGTTCTATATTTACTCCCATGTTGCTATGCTTACCTTATATGGCTATGTGTTCTGGGGGGCAGGAAGTCATAACACACACATTGAACTGGAGCAGATTACCACACTATTCCCGCCCATACAAAACGCATGTGGTACATACATCAACGTGGAGTAAAGTACCTTGCCACCCACCTTACAATATGTGGCAGAACAGAAACCTACCTCTATTCCTTACCACAAACTCTAGAATCACTATAAGAGCATCACACTCGCTAAATGCACCTTAACTGCCTTTGTAATGTACAGAGAAAAAGGGAACATCATTCAACATGTCTTTCTCTTACCAGAAACAAAGGGAATGGCTTCACCTGCTTGTATGGGGGCCTGAGTTAGTGAGTGCCCTATTCAGAGTGCACTATAAATTATAGCTCATTATGCACTATTGCAGGTAGTCTAGTGCCAAGTTGTTTTGTTGTTTCAAGGTTCCAACCCACAAAGGTGGGAGTAACTGCTGTTCTTGGATAACAAAATGAAGAAGGATGAGGAAAGAGAATGAGGATGAGGATAAGGAGAGTGAATAGAAACAGAAAGAGGGACTGAAGAAATAAAACAGATTAATAGATGTAGAGGTACATAGATTTGATTTGAAAATAGTTCTATTCAGGGTTTATAATTAGATAGATAGATAGAGGTGATAGCATCTAACGATTTTTGATTTTGATTTTGAAAATATTTTATTCAGGTCATTCACATTTTATTGTATTACAATGATATTAGTAGTAAATTAACTATAATTATACTCTGTAGGTAGGATAGATATATGTAATACACTGTCCTGAAATGTGATGCATGTATTCATAAGAATTAAAGCGATAGATACCCCAAAAATAAAAACGTTTCCACAAAGATTTATTGTGAATAAAACACTATATCAATGAAAGATGAAAGAAAATATCAATTTTTCAACTCCTGACTTATTCTTCTGTAACACATCACATACATGTGTGTGAGCTGAGTTCTTGTCTGAAGTTCTCTTGTGTCCAACCAACCAGTTTCAACCGAGTACTTTTGCCCCTTTTACACTAAAAGCTACTCCGCACGCCAACTGTTATCCGCGCGGACATTGGCTTCCACTCAGGACTTCCTTTAATCAATCTGATTGGCTAATAAGTGAGTGTCTGGATGACGCAATCTAATCTAACCAATACCATCACTTGGTGTCCCTTGCCTGGCGAGGGCACTTGTGAACAAACTGGCATACATTTGATTTAGATACCTATCAAACGTGATGTGTCACAGAACAATGAATATTAAGTCACAAAAAAGGAAATGTGCGATGTGTTACAGGAGAATCAGACATAAGTCGCAAAATTGATATTTTTCTAAAGGATTTATCAACAAGATGTCTTTGTGGAAATGTTCTGATTTTTGGAGAGTCTAGCGCGTTAAGTTATATACCAAAGTATGTGTATTTAATATACTTTTGTGTTTAAAATGTAATCCTATGGAGTATATCTAGTTACTTTACTGGTAATTGTCCACCCGGAAATATTGCAAACTTGTTTTCAAATATGATGGTATCTTAAAATCCATTCATTTTTCTAAATTACATCACATTTTTCAAATGTCGTTCCACACAAATATTTTCACTGCCCTTGATCTCATCGTTCCATACATACACATAGATATGATGGTATCTCAAAATCCATTTCAGACAACAGTCGCATAAAAGGGATTTGGAGATATCATCATGTTTGAAAAGATGTGTTCAAGTGGATGATAGTAGTAAACATTAAGGAAATCTAACTAGTGTTTCTATCTTTAATGTTTGATATATTTAAGAATGAAACAACGTTTGCAATAATTCTGGGTGTGGACAATTACCACTCTGTACCACCCTATTTGCTATGGAGTGCCCTTCCCCTTTATCGCTCCATAGTTCAGGCAGTAGCCTATTAAATGCTAGAATAGGAGACATATGTCGGGAGCTCATGCATAGAAATATCCCTCCCCCTCACCCTCCCTATCACCACTACCCCGCACCAAATGCCTCCAGCCAATCACAATGCAGCTATCATTTGCCTCTCCGACAGGAACATCTATGAATATTTGCCTCGTTCCTGCCATGGTTTCCATGGAATGGCTGACAGGCGAGACGGAGATGTGTCGATCATATTCTGTTTATTATTTGCATATAGAATTAAGGGTTTGTAGGAGAGGAACATACAGGCTGGTGGAACATATGGTGCTGTGCTATACAAGCCCTCCAATATTGGCCACATATGTGATTCAAGACCTTTTTTGCGAGCAGTTCATCATAATCAATGAAGAGTGCATTTGCCCTACAAGGCAGGTTTTTGTTTAATAAACTAGTAAATAAACTGGCCTGTCTGCATGATAATTCTAGTTGAATTTTATCTGATTTTATATAAAATATTCTTTCTAGGATGATAGTTATTGTTCTTTGACACTTGAAACCCTTTCTATCAGATTCCCTGACCTTGAAAACTACCAATTTTGTCTTCCTATGTCAAATAGAAGTGAAGTTAGCATGTTGGTTGAATTTTTGGTGGCCATATTGAAAAACGTCATTTTTTTTTCGAAAATGGGGCTTGATATTGCGTGTCTTTGGATAAATCGTTTTCTATTGCCCTAAGTTATACCCCTACCAAAGAGCACCTTTGCATCATGATTTGAAGTAAATGGTCTTTTTGAGCTCTAAGCCCACCAACTAGATGTTTTACAGAATAAAAGGGTCTAAAGTTGCAAAAGTTATATTTTTCAAACATTATTTTTCTCTCCAACATTATAGGAATGTTTTGATTGTTGGGGTGTAAAGCGATCCTAGGCGTCCCGATAAATGTACAAAATCTGAAGACTGTAACTTTAATGCATATATTCTTTATGCGCCTTCGTTTCTATGGTCATCTAGGGATGTATATTTAACTACTTTTCTAGAAATTGTCCATCCAGAAAACAATTCTTTCAAACATAGATAGATATAAAGTGCCTATGAGATGTGCTAAAGATTAACATCGTTGGAGTCTGCCTAATCCCATCTTTTACAAATACAATGGAACTCAAAATTAATCTCTTGCGTCTTTTGACTCATCTTTCAGTGGCACATATTCGTGTTAGATAGTTCAGGATGATTTGTTGTCCATGGCTGCAAAATAGGGTTGACATTTTGGTAAAGGCCTCAGAAAATGTACAATTTATTTCTACAAATCCTTTCAAATAAACTCAAATTTAGGACGAGACTGAGTTTCAAAATACAGCTTGACCAAGAACATTTTAAATCAACAGATTATACCACACGCACTGAGATATACCGAATATTTACCATTTTTCAAGAGAATTATGAATTTGTAAATTGGGTATAGCTGTCCGAGTTAGAGTTTAGATTTGTTTTATTCAAGAATTACATTACATCGATGATGCTATTCTCAGGAATCCTGATTTACTGTACACCAAAAATTAATCTACTACTAGTACTACTACTACTACTACTACTACTACTACAGATGGTAATAAGTACATAATATTATAGATAAACAACAAAAGCAAGACTGACACTAGTGACTTCTGTAATTACATTATAGAGAAAGAAATAAGAGAGAATGTTAAACAATAATGATGATGCCAATTGTACATTTTTTAACCCCCTTACCCATTTATCCACCCTATTCTACATGTACTTTGGGATGCTAATGATTCTAGGAAACGTGGGCATTTGATGGTACGATATGCCGTATGTAAGTAGTATATGACAAGCGGTAGTGGTAATCATCAATATGCATGTACTAGTCCGGCCAAACATACCATACATGTATGATGTCATTAGAAGCTCCTTGTTTCAAATTTTGAAAACAGTTTACTTCATTATTTTCACAATAGTTCTTTTAGATTTTATGACGGAGACAGATTCTCAGAATGATACATTTCATGCTTTTGTTACTATACTATTATAATCTAAAATTTATGATTTAATTCATGTATAATACTAGTGACTATCACGGTTACCATCAATACGAATTAATATCCACGATACATAACCCTCAATACAAAGTTGAGTACATAGCAGTGTTTTAAAAATTTAGATATACTCCATAAGTTGACCTTAGAAATGCAAGAATATATTTAATTCAGTCTTGAGATTTGGTAAATGCATTCATACGACTTCACACTGTATTTACCCCCGATTCCTACAGAGAGATCTTGTGAATAAAACACATTGAAAAATATCAAATTTGCGACTCATTTTCCTGACATTTGTCCTGATCACGTGACGTGAATAATGGCGGATGAGAGGGAAGAAGAGTGAGGCTTGCCTTTGGTACCGATTCGCAATAACAACCTCTCATAACGCAAAGTTATTCATGGTCAGGCGGATTTAAATTCACGATTTAATTAATAATACCAACTACAATGATCTCAAATTGTAGTGATAATGATGCGGGATGCGGACGTGAAATATGGGATATGCATGTCTCATTGTGCTTGTCTATTACAGTGCATCCTGGGATAGATTCAGTTTAAATCTGACATAAACATATTTGGCAATATTGTATCTTAAATTGCAAGAATGTTTTCAACAATATCATATATTGTGTAAATGGTCTATGATAACCAAATGCATGATGGGAAAGATGGAGGCTTGTTTTAGGAAAGATGTAAAACACATGGATATTGACATTAGAACGTTGATAAATACTCCATGCTACACATGGCATGTTTTCTATAGATTTTATGCAATGTGAGGTGTATTTTCTTAAGAAATATAGTTATGTAGCAGTTTTTCAACGTTACAGAAGTAGGGCTGGCTTCCTCTGCTAGGCAGATCTTCCCGGTGGGCCGAAAATTGGGGCGGTGGGCCGGACTTTTGAATGCAAAAAGACAATAAAGATAATATGGTTCCTAGTCTATGAAATAGTGTTTCTCTACTAGAAGAAGAATACAATTTGCTAATACAATACGATATCCTCTACTTAGTTTCTTTGAATAGTTTAGCATGAACATTGTCATTGTAATGGCTTTATATGCCAGTGGGTAAATTTTCATAATCAATGATACCATGCATTTATATCATGGTATAAAAATAGGACTAAGTAGGCAAGGAGAAGAAACACATTACACATAACTGAAATAGCTATGATTTTTTTTGAACACTTTAAATTTGTTCATCCCAGACATCCTGGAGGTAGACTGTTCTTAGGAAAGTCCTAAAATCCTTTCATTCGCAATAACATTTATTCATTAGGATTAGATTTCTTTCTGAAGAGTGGGTGCAATATCCATGAAAGCGTTTGCATATTTCAAATGTGTAAAGCTGTGATTCCATTGGGTCACTCTTTAAATGTACACTAATGGTATACTCTGTTTTTGTCTGTCTAGAGCACATAAGAAACAAACATAGAGCAAAGCAAGAGCAAGTGCTTAATGCACATTTTATCCCACGATAGGTGTGCATATCCACAAGAAGAGGATCAGATTAGCCCATATATATGCATGGGTAGATTTCACTAGCAGAATCTAGTTTTCAAATGCACCCAATTTACTATCCTTGTTTGATGGTTGGCTGCGTAAATTTGGTTGCGCTAATCAATGACACTCATTTCATGATGTCTTTTCAATAACAAAAATTTCAAGGTGCCTGCCTATCAGAGGTTTGTGATGAAGGTAAATAATTAGCAAATAATGCTTAAATTTATATCATGGTATAAAAATAGAACTAATCTCAAGCTGCACAAAATGCTTGTGTCTTTTGTCTTGTGCACTTGTGAAAGACATGCACCAAAAGACACTTGCATTTTGTGAATAAGTTGTCACATATGCAGCTTTTGTTTAGTTCTATATTATTATGCACTTCGTTTGGAGCCTCAGGACGTTGCGCTAAAATCCGATGTGTTTGATTTGAGCAGATGAAAAACAAATGAAAAGCACACTATGTAGAAGTGAACCAATAGTGATCCAAGGGCACAGACACAGGCAGTCCAGTGGAATCCCAGCTTTAAGCATGAGCACAGACACAAGCAGTCCAGTAGAATCCCCGCTTGAAGCATGAGCACAGACACAAGCAATCCACTGAAATTCCAGCCTGAAGCTGCTTGCATATGAAGCACTTATTTCCAGGAAATCGTCAATAATGAATATACTATTATCAAATGCTAGATGTAAGCCTACTAAGAGTGAGTGTACTATTCAGGAATTTATCCTCAGCACGTGTTGATGAGCTCGCTTCACATTTTACTATTGCCTTAACTATTCATGCAAAAGCTGCTACTAGCAAAGGTCTTTTGCATACTATTACTGTGGTTAAAGGGAATTCATAATCTAGTTCATTTCTTGATAGAATAGGAAAGCCATGATTTCTATAAATAATTATGACTGTAATATCATGCAGTCACATTATCTGAGAAGGTAAAATACATAGATCTATACATTTAATACACTATCTTGGAATTTAGTAAATGTATTCATGCTGCAAGCAGCGTCAATCACCACCAAAATGAAAACATTCCTACAAAGACATCTTGTGGATAAAAACGTTTAAAGATATTAATTTTACTGACTTAGATTAGATTAGATTAGATTAGAAACTTTTATTATCGAATTTTCTCGCTGACAGAGGACGGTTCTCCGACTAAGGGAGGTCTCCATGTTCTCTGGTGTATTTACATTTTTTAAAAAAACAGTGAACAAATCCCCAGTCGTCATTGACGAAAGGGGTACACTGTTATACTTAACTTAGTCTTTAATACATTCGGAATAAAACTTTTTAGCGCTGTAAGTAATATCATGTTGAGTATTCTCAGATCATGTTTCCATTCCTTTTCATAACTTTTAGTTAATTAACTCAGTATTCAATGACAATTTTTTCGGATGCCTTTACCTATATCTGACCAGTCTATATTTCCTAATTAATCTATAAAGTTTTGGTCGTAACTCATTTTCCTGGAAAACATCACATATAATACTCTCCTATATCCCCTGCTAGTCAGCTCTTAGTTTGGTTCATAGAGACATTAGCGTTTACTTGTCTAAATGGACCATTTTCTTCTTTACCTTTTTAAGCTGATGTAATGGCGTGTGTTATTTTAGCTAACGGACAGGAATTAAGGAGCACGCGATTTTCATAGTTGAAAAAGCACTCCCTGCGGCTTTCCACAAGACAGAGGTAGAGGAGATTATTTTAGGTGCAATGCAATATATATTCCTCTGTATTTTGAATAATTTAATGGTCTTGGATTTCTATTACATCGGGGCTCTTTTCTCAGAGTAGTACATGTAGTATTTTCTGTACATATAATGTGATTGTATTTAAGAAAAATGAATCTAAAGTATCAGAAATTATATTTTCAAAAGTTTTCCCCAAACAATCTCGTTTTTTAGGATTTGTTTTTATGTTTAGTGCTCTTAGTCCTATTAGTGCATCTACCAAATTTCAAGACTGTATATGTGATGTGTTATAGGTAAATGAGTCACAGGTGGCAACAAATGACCAAATGTACCAAATTTCAGGACATTGTATTAAATATATCTCTGCATTTTGATGATTTTTGTATATGGATTATATTTAGTTACTTTACCTGTAATTGTCCACACAGAAATATTGCAACATTTCCTTTTTCAAAAATTAAAGTAACTAAAAATATAGAAATACTTATACGGTGTCCTACTGTTTACTATCATTGAAACCGGCTTGGCCTCATATTTTTAAGCATGTTGATATCTCAGAATACATTTGTTGCGACTTGTGACTCATTATCCTGAAACACATCCCATATGTCCTCGCGTTCCTGAGGTCATTCTAAACATGTAAATTTAACTTTCCCATGCATTGCTTGTCCATCCAGACGTATCAATAACCTTTTGTTTCAAACGTACAAAGATATAAAAGTACTTATTAGATTAGTACTATAGCCTATAAAAGGTAACGGCTGGAAGAGCTGGATCTTATCCAGAAGCCTGCTTACCGATTTGTCATCCTTTTTACCTGTAAAACCGGCAAATAAAATATATATACCGATCCAATCCAATGAGGTTTTAAATAGAACTCACCATAACCGTCTTTAAGACATTTCAAATCAACACAGTACCAAATATACTCAGCTATATAAAGTCTTCATTTTCTTTAGCTTTTCCAGCTGATTGTCGCATTTCTCTTAAGGACATTATGTAAATTCAACTAAATTAGGATCATCCCTCTTGCCATAGTATTTTTAACCGGGTTTCAGTCTGGAATTTCGGTTATTTGAGAGGATTGGGACGGCTAATTGTACATGTGCATGCGAATTCACCCACGAATGGTAAAAAAGTGGTAAAATTAATTGCCGTCTCGTATAGCTTAGAATTATTTTTATACAGCAATGCAAGCCTAATCTGAATCCAATAGGGGGTTTGCATGTGTCACTGCGCCTGTCTGGTACATTTTTACAGTGCATCCTGGAATACATTATTTTGAAATCTGACATACAAGATTTAGGTATTATTTTTATCGGAAATTGCAAGAATATTTTCACCAATATCATAGATTGTGTAAATGATCTATCAAAACCAAATGCATGAGGGGAAAGATGACTTTTATTATGGACACATGTGTAACATATGAACTTTGACATTAGAACACAGATAACTATTCCATGCTGAACATGACATGTTTCCAGAGATTTTGCACTGTACACATAATTCCATGCGATTCTAGATTTAAACTTGCGGCTATGCGAATCCCCTATTCAATGTAATATATTGAAATCTACTACCTGACCTGATACTCCTTAAAATTTAGTATTCATTCCAAGGCCATAGCTAGGAGCCGGGTAAAATATGGTAGCTGGGAAAAGATAAGTATGGTACCCATCAAGATAATTCTAATCATTTTAATGTGTTTCTTAGAACATGGCGGGTTTTTTCCCGGCTTAATTTCATTAAAGATAAACCCCATGCACTAAGCTCCCATCCTCGGTTCCTAATATAGGTCTGCACATCAAATATTGAGCTCCTATTTAAGACAATGTTATGCTCTATTATCAGATTCGTAAATAATACACACATAATAAGGGAAATGAGTCGCAAGTTTTGAAAAGATGAAGTCAAGAGTATTCCAATGATGGTAAACATTAAGAACATCTAAGAAGTGTTCCTATATATGTTTGATATATTTATGTTAGAAATAAAGTTTGCAATATTTCTGGGTTGGCAATTACCAGTAAAGTAATTGATTGTACTTCATAGGATGACCTTAAAAACGCAAGGATATATTAATACACCGTCGTCCTGAGATTGGGGACATGTATTCATACGGCGTAAGGTGCCAAACCCACCAGAACTCATAACACTCAAACAAAGAAATCTTGTGAATAAATCACTTTGAAAAATATCAATTTTGCTACTTGTGACTTATTGTCACCTATTAGTATATACGTAATCTTGCCAAATGTACTAGTGTCATAACTTATAGGGCTGGATGTATGAATATCCTGCTGCTGTTATGTGTTTATACATGAATTTGAATTTGAATGAGTCGAGAAAAAAAATTGCTATTTTTCAAAGTGTTTAATTCACAAGATATTTCTGGGAATATTTCCATTTTGGGGTGCTCAACAGTTTTTGTAGCATAATTTTATGTACCAAATTTCAAGACAGTGTATTAAATATATCCATGCATTTCTAAGGTCATCTTACAGAGTCTGTATAGCCTTTTTACTAGTATTTGTATTAAATAGTGTAAGCGACCGCCCCGGAGAGAGTCACTGCATATAACTAGGCGACGGAACCCTGGAGACTGACCACGTCCGTGCGACGGTTGGAGTGACGTCACTGTGCGTCCGACGTATGGAAGGTAGTCGTTCGGCCATCACCAGTACGCAAGAAGCGAGAAAAAATTTTCTCACCTAGTTCTGTCTCTATTTTGTCCGAAATACCGAAGGGAAAGTTCAATTTGTGCCACACCTGTGGAGAGCAGCACGCCAAGCCGACTGGCAAGAAATGCAGGAGGTTGGATCTGGACAAGGAACTGGTGAGAGAGTTTGACCACTCCTTTGGTGCGCCGATGGCGGGTGGCTCCATCTCACGCCCAATGGCATCGTCGTCAAAAAAGACGCCTTGCTTTGAGGTCCCTGAAGAGCAGCATCCTTCTACCACGGATCGGCTCGACTCAATGGAGGCGATGGTCTCCCAGCTGTCTGGCCTAGTGATAAAAACAAAAAAAGGGAAGGTTAGAGTTCATTCATCAAGCGAAAGCTCTTCTGAGAGCTCAGACTCGTCGACTGACTCAGACTCCTTGGACACCGAGGCCTCTAGGAGACGCAAAAAGAAAGACAAGAAAAGGAAGAGCAAGAAGCCTTTCGCCCAGGATAAACACCTGGATGAAGGTAAGGTTGACAGCTTTGAAAAGCTGATGCTAGTTACCTTTAAGGCAATCAAACAATTTCTAGATGATGGCATCCCTGTGTCGGGCATCGTGAAACATGGCAGGATTCTGGCTACTAAGGCTGCTACTGGGTCTTACGTCGACAGGGCTTTTCTTGATTACGACAAATCAGTCAGGAGCAGGGCCAACAAGAAAGGTCCCAAAGCCTTCGCCAGAGCTGATGAGGAGGATCGCTTGACATTCTTTTGCTACGATACATCTAAGAGAGCGAGTGGTCTGCCTCGGACCCCATCTGCCAGGAAACAGAAAGGCTACTGTTTTTGGTATAACGGGGAGGCTGGCTGCCATTCCAAAGCTTGTGTGTTCGCTCACCGTTGCTCCAACTGCGACAAGTCTGGGCACGCTGCTAAGGATTGCAAGTCAACAAGTGCCAACAGTAAATAGGAGATGGTTGGAGGGGAAGAATCTGTGTTTGAGGAATTACCTAGCAATTTGGTCAATTCATCGGTGCCTATGTTTAAAAAACGCACCAATGACGTCACGGGAAGTGAGCTTTTGCCATTTGTTCAAGATGGCGGCACTTCCGTATTGCCCTCGGACCCGGGCTTCGCAAGTGATTCCTCGATTCCCCCTCCGTCCTGCCCTCTTCTTCAGGACTTTCTTCATAGTGAAGTGGAAGAGATATGTGTTTCAGTGTTTGAAAAAAAAGTTGAAGTTTCTCCTCCTTACAGTTGCCGAGATAGGGCTATAGTTAGGGCGCTGCCCACCTCCCCACTGGGAGCTGACGTTACTGTTTACATGGACTGTGTACGGGGGCGTGTGCTTGTCGCCACACCATAGGCGAGTCGCCCGTACAACTTTATCCTTGCCGTTTTGGCTCTTACATATATAATAAACTGTGGCCTCACCTCTTGGAGTTTGTGGATGTTCTCCAAGGAGTCACAGATGGTTTTCCCATTGTCAACGAGGACATTCCCCCTTATGAGTGTGCTAACTATTCATCGGCATTGCAAGTTGATACTCGTGCCCTCCTGTCAGGCCAGATTAGGGTGAATTTAGAAGAGGGTATGGTGGCTATTTCAAAGGAAAAGCCCCACAGTGTGCATGCGAGCAGTCCCGAAATCTCAAGGTGGGATTAGAGTCATAACCGATTGCTCCAGACCTGTGGCAGATTCGATCAACAAGCATTGCTCTACCTTAGTCCACAGTTTCTCATATAGAGGTTTAGATGAGGTATCACAGCTAGTGTTCCCAGGGGCTGTGATGACTGTGGTCGACATAAAAAGCGCATACAGATCTGTCCCCATACGCCAGGCCCACCGTAAGTACCTGGGCTTTCGGTGGGAACTGGATGGAAAGGAATCATATTTCATGGACAATCGGCTATGTTTTGGCCTAACATTAGGCCCATATTACTTCGACCGGGTGTCTTCCTTCATATCAACGGTGTTGACTACAGTGTTTGTCCTTAGGGTAGTTCACTACTTAGATGACTTTATTTGTGTATGCAGCTCCACCTGCGAGGCTCTGGAGGCCCAGTTAACGATGGTCAAGTTGCTGGGGGTTCACGTCTCGTGGAAGAAGATCTCCCCCCCCTCGACTGCTACTATATACCTAGGCATATGTGTGGATTCCATTCTGATGGAGCTTAGGCTCCCCGCTGATAAGTTAGCTAAATTTGTGTGTATGCTCAAGAAATATGTGAATGCCAAGACAATCTCGAAGAAGCAGCTTGAGAAGTTAAACGGATACTTATCACATTGCGCCCACGTGGTCAGGGGAGGTAGGATTTTTTCAAGAAGATGTTATACTATGTATAAAGTGATGGTGCTCAAGGCAGCGAAATTTCTTCCCATCTCAGCTGGTATGCACAAGGACCTGGGGTGGTGGTTGAAGTTCTGTAGAGACTTCAATGGAAAGTCCCTCATAATCTCGGAAAGTAATCCAGTTCATCTAATAACTGATGCATCTATGACCGGCTATGGCTCGTACTTTGGATCCGATTGGATTGTTGGCGCCTGGGATGGCCAAAGTCCTCTCCATCTAAAGTCAAAGTGCGACCACGTCCAGCCTTGCCCTGTTATCCCATCGCACAACAGGACAAACATAAATGTTCTGGAGTTGTGGGCAGTCGTGGCCGCTTTGGAGCATTGGTCAGAAAAAATGAAAGACTCTGCTGTGTTGATATTCACGGATAATATGCAAGTTTTTTACATGCTAAGCAACGGTGCCAGCGTTAATGAAACCTGCATGAAATGGATCCGCCAGCTATTTTGGCTCTCAATGAAATTTGATATTGCCTTTTTACCCAGATACATCAATACTAAATCTAATCTGGTGGCGGATACGCTCTCTCGCCTAGGCTATGAGTCGTCATGGGCCTCAGTGGTTCCCACATTATTTAATTCTGGGCTATGTTGCAGGAATGAACTTGTCAAAATTTTGTCTTCTAGGACTCCATCAGCTGTCGGCCAAAGCCCGCCGCTACAGGCAGGAGTCAGTGTCGTTGACGACTAAAATACTCAGGGGTCGACAATGGGAGTGCTACTTGAGGTTCTGTCGCCAATACAACCTTAAACCCTTCCCTTGCGATCCGGAGCAGGCAGTTTGTTACATGACCTTCCTGTCTCAGTTCATGAAACCCTCATCGATTCAAGGCTACTACCAAGCAGTTCTTTTCTACCACATTGTGGAGGGTTTAGAGCCAGTGAGGTTGTCTCACCCTCGTCTTAAGGCAACCTTCGCTGGGATGCAGAGAGTGATCGGATCACAAAAATCTCAGAAGTCCCCTCTGCTCCCACACCACTTGAGAGCCGTCGCTGGAGTCATCAACCCTACCAGTGTATTGAAAAAACTCACCTTCGTGGCAGCCACCTTAATGTTTAGGACACTTCTCAGAGTGTCACATGTTGTTTCCTCCCCCCACACACTCACCAGGAGTGATGTTCAGTTCTTCGGTTGGGGGACGTTAGTGCGTGTGTGTTCGTCAAAAACTACCTCTGCCACAGTGAAACCAAATCTTATTCCTGTGGCGTATCTACCAGACCAGGAAATCTGCCCTGTGTACCACCTGAAAAAGCTCTTGCATCTCTGGCCGGCGAGCCCAGATGCTCAGCTTATCTTATCCAAGGATGTAAAAAAGTTTTCTTATATGCAATTCTCCAAGTGCTTCTCAGCTTTGATTGACAGGGCTGGGATTGTGGGGAATTTCACATCCCACTCCCTTCGTAGGGGTGGGGCAACATTTATGTCTCAAAAAGGATGTTCAATATCGGAAATCAAAATTCGTGGACTTTGGCGATCGGCGTGTGTTGAGGAATATCTGCAGCCATCGCTCAAACATAAATTGTTGCTTGACAAGGAATTTTCCGGGCTGATTTAGACTGTTCTTGGCGGGTTTGGATAAATAAACCCCCCTGGGGTCTTTGCCCCGAACAGCCCATCCGCCTTGACTTGTCATTATGTTGTGTTATGTTGATATATATTATTATAACAGGACTAGTTGCGCTAGCTTATGTGCAAGCAACCGCCCAGGAGAGAGTCGCTGCATATAACTAGGCAACGGGAACCCTGGAGACTGACCACGTCCGCGTGACAGTTGGAGTGATGTCACTGTGCGTCCGACGTATGGAAGGTAGTCGTTCAGCCATCACCAGTACGCAAGAAGCGAGAAATTTTTTTTCTCATAGTGACAATGACTTGACTTTCAAATTTGGCTTTGATTGATTGATTGAATCAGTCGGTTTGGATAAATAAACCCCCCTGGGGTCTTTGCCCCAAACAGCCCATCCGCCTTGACTTGTCATTATGTTGTGTTGTGTTGATATATATTATTATAACAGGACTAGTCGCGCTAGCTTATTTTGAAATATGCAAATACGTTTTACTTACTGCTTACCATCATTAGAATAGGCTTGATCTCACCTTTTCAAATATGATGATATCTCAAAATCCATTTCTGCGACTTGTGGCTCATTCTCCCGAGACATATCACATATAGGGATTCCAACACACAATTTATTTTCTTAGGTTATAGATCAAGTCCCTTATATTCTTTAGTTACCTCTTCTGATGACATGTATTCCCAATGTTAGCCTACATAGTGTATTTAGATTTAAATTTAGATATAGAAAACAATTTATTCAGGTCATGGACCGCTGTAGAAGAATGCTCTCCAGCGTAGGGGAGGTTTTCAGCTTCTTCTTGGGCACTTATAGTTGTATTGATGGCAAGTAGCAATACCATTTCAATCATAGACTCTAAATTGGCTACTTGGAAAAGTGTACAGTTAAATTGAAAGAAAAGATCTTTGTTGACAACATGACGTATAGCATAGTATGTTCTGCCACTCTCTTAGAAGTGTAACATTGTAACAGATGGGTTGTACATATTATTGTGCTAAATAAAATAGGTATCTTGCCAGATATATATCTGGTCTTCTGATAAATAAGTCAAGGGGGTATATCTATATACTTCACCTATTGGTCTTGCATGATGTTTAAAAAGGGTTTGGTGGGCCACCGTTGGTAGTTGGTTCCAAGAGTATGGCATCCTAATATAACTGTATCGTTATGATGTCGCCATCTATAGAGTGTGAGGGATGAGAAGCAGGCTGTAGAAGAGATGCAGGGTGGATGGGTGCAGGAAGGTAGTTTTTAATCACATCCTTATTTCTACCAGTAATCCTAATAAGGCAAGAAGGAACCCAAGGTGACAGCATGTCTTTCCAACAAAAGGCTTCCTTCTATGTATATGCTGTGTATCAAGAAAATTAGTCACAAGTAACAAAAAAAGCATTTTGAGATATCATCATATTTGAAAAGATGAGATCAAGCCGATGCCAATGATAGTAGACCAAATCCATCTAATATTATATTTCAATATTTTAACTTTGATATTTTTATTTTTGGAAAGAATGTTTGTTTTATTTATGGGCGGATAATTACTAGTATAAGTAGGTAAATACACTCAATAGGATGACCTTACGAATGGATTGATAATCATATTTAACACACGGTCTTAAAGCGGTAGATACCCCAAAAGTAAGAATATTCCTACAAAGAGAGATATTACAGAGAAATAAGTCATAAGTGGCGAAATGTCTTGTTTTCATAAGCTGTAAATCTCCCTTAGTAGATATATATCTACGACCCTTAATTGCCAATGTCTTGTTTTTATAAGCTGCAAATATTCCTTAGTAGATTATAATTAGCCACAACCCTTAAGTGTCAATATCTTGTTTTTATTAGCTTCATATTTGATTCTCTTGCAACTCTGCCCAAAGTATATTGACAAGAGGGAGGGAGAGAGAGATAGCAAGGGAACTGAATCCCAAAGCAACCCACTCCCTCCATTGAATACAAATGACACTAAACGATGTGAATTATAATCTTTATCAGAACCCATAATGACAAAAGTCTTCTCCAACCCTCTAAACACATTTCTGTGACTGTCACACACCATCCCTGGGGTGAGCCTAGTATTCCCCGTATTGACAGTGGAAATTATTCCCAGAGCTTGGGCCAGAGTCCCAGACGTACGATCCATTATGGTGGATATAGACATCTTCTTGTGTCTCCTGACGTGATGTGAATTGGGAAGTATTTAGGTCACTGTATTCTATTGTATCATCCCGCTCATCCCTCATGTCAAAGCAGGAAGATAAATTAGTTTAAGTTTTAGGGTTTATTTTGTGGGGATTCTTTTGTCGTTATTACCATGTATTGTGATTGATAATATTGTCCACTTGATGGTAGTTTCCTCACGCTATCCCTTACCCTACACCTCTGTAACGGCAATTGTATGTGATGTGTCACAGGAAAATGAGTCACAAGAAAGAGGAAGGGGTGGGGGACGAGGAGGGGATGGAGGATGAGGATGAGGAAGAAAGTAGGAGAAAGAGGGGGAGAAGAAAGAGGATGGGGTGGAGGAGGGGATGGAGGAGGAGGATTGGGTGGAAGAGGAGGAGGTGGAGGCTGTGGAGGCGGTGGAGGAGAAGGAGGAGAAGGTGGAGGCTGAGGATGGGGTGGAGGAGGAAGAAGAGAAGGTGCACCTTCTCCTTCTGCTCCATTCACCCCTCCCCTCCTCCACTCACCTCCATGGAGGAGAAGGCGTGGGTGGAGGAGGAAGAAGAGAAGGTGGAGGAGAAGAAGGGGGTGGAGGACGACGAAGAGAAGGTGGAGGCTGAGGAGGCTATCTTGACACCTATTTCCAGGTCTAACTGTTTCGAAATCGATAACCCATTGTTATATTGTCTTCGACAGATACATGTTGGATGGATGGGTGCACGGGGTGGGAGTGGGGTGTCGGGGTAGGGGTATGATATAAAGCTATCGATGCAGGTATCGCCAGTACTCTTCAGGGGGTTGAATACATATAATTATATGCAATACAGTCTTGAAATTTGCTACATGTATTTATACAACCTCCGGCACTAGATACTGCAAGACTGAAAACATTCTACCAAAGAGATCTTGTGAATAAATCTCTCAAATATCAATTTTGCGACTTTTGACTCATTTTCCTGTGACACATCACATTTATTAACACCATTCGAAGATGGCACTAACATTATCACGTCATTACCACGACATCATAATGACCTTGATATGATTATCATGACGACATTGGCAGTAAGATGTCACAACTCGATGTATTATAACTCGATACAACCACTCTTACCAGTGGTCGTCAGATCGATGCTTGCCCCAAGGGCATGTTGACCTTGCCGCTGTCACGTGGCAGGGTCACGTGTGGTAGTAACCAGGTGTTGCTAGGGATTAGCACTACCACTGTATGTAGGTAGTGACCCCAAGCGGGCCTGAGGCAAGTTGGGCTGTGCGACAAGACTCTGCCATTTATTACTGCTTTTAGACCTGGTATAGACGCTGGTTTACAGGACTGGTAGACGCAGCTTTACAGGACTGGTAGAGCACGTGCTTTGGGCTCTGTGGCGGTTGCTGGGAAGGATTCCTCTTTATGGGTGAAATCTTCAGAAAATGTATAATTCGCCTTCATCAATCCTCTCAAATATCCCAAATTTAAGTACAAAAATAAGGTTCAAAATACAGTTCAACATAGGCATAGCCAAACAGATTGTTTGAATCAAGGTATTACCAAATATACTCAGATAAACCTAGTGTCGACAATGGTCTAATTTAGCAGAATTTACTAAATGTGTAGATTTCTCAATCGTACATTCTCTGAATTTGATGGGTGCACGAAAATATTTAGAATATTTAAGTCCTGGTAATGATGTGCTTTATTACAACCCTGGGCATGAACCCGATATTATGCGGTGATATGAGTAATTCCACCAATTGGTCGACATATGACAATAGAATAGATTTTTGCATTTTCAACGAGAAATCTTGGTCTGGAGGTATTTTAATCAATTCTGTCAGATTCCCCGACGGAAAATACATAAAAAATACCCCCACTTTTACATATCTGGCATCAATATTTTAAATTCTACAGGAAAAAAACACTGTTTTATTGAATAAAAATGAAAGAAAATCGTACTAATCATGAGAAAAAGTGCTTAAAGAAAAAAAAAATGATGTCAAATCAGTGTTATATGGTTATTCAAATTTCATATCATGTCCCTGGCTACCAAATAATTGGAAAGTCTGTATGTCACCATAACGTGCCTATTTAAAATTAGAATAGAAATTGATTTAAACACCAAGATGGGTGAAGCTGATATGTTTTAGGTGGTTTTCAATGTACTCTCCCGTAAAACAATGAATATAGTGGAATATTTTAGATTTTTTTGGAATTAGAGCATATAATATATATTGGGGAAGGTGTTATGTCACCATAACGTGCCGGACATTTTAGTTGATAAAAAATAAAATATTTAGAGTTGAAAAAATTAAAGTATGGCTGAAGGTAAGTCATCATATAGCTCAAACATAAACAGCCACATTATCCCCCTGCTTTGCATTATTGCACCTCAAGAGTGCTAAAACATGATGTCACCGTAACGTGCCGGCACGTTACGGTGACATAAAGTATGTGACATTAAAATTATGTGACATAATTGACATGACTGTATTGTGTAGACATACAGAGAACCTTTTCCCTAATAATTTTGCCTCTAAATACTTAAACAGAATGTATATTTAGCTTCATAAACAACCAATACAGGTATTCAAGTCATCTTAACAGGAAAACGAGGGGAATAATGTGATATATTTTTGTATTATTCTAAATATAATGGATTATGTCTATTGTAGCAGAGGGTCAATGCCCTGTGACCCTTGCCGCTGCCATTACCATCACCATTGCTGAATCGTTTTTTGGTTGTAACTTTTCTTCTAGTTGGAATATTTTCACAAACTAAAAAGCATTATGACCTGTATGTGAAGACCTATGAAGTACACAATAATTAAAAACATTACATGCATATATCATTTTATTTATTCCTAATTTATGTAAAAATATGTACATTTCTTCTGTGCCCTTATGAGCTAGTTCCCGTCACAGACTCCACGAAGCTGCCCAGACTACAATATTCATTATTAAACTTCCCCATTTCGTCTATATTATCAGCAATATGTGTATTTTATGTACGAAAAATAATAAATCAATAGAAGCAATTTAAAAAATTAGGATTTTTCAGCCATATGTCGACCAATTGGTGGAATTGCTCATATATATATAAACTGTATGATTTGTTTTTTTACAACTACAAAGTATGTCATTTGTAGTACATCTATAGATAATCGATGTAAAACCATACTGTTCTGTATGATTGCATGATTACTGTCTTACTATATCTAAGTCACTTTAAAATTTTACTTTTACTGTTCTGTATGACTGCTTGAATGATTTATTAGTTACTATA
This sequence comes from Sthenelais limicola, assembly GCA_942159475.1. NCBI lineage: Eukaryota > Metazoa > Annelida > Polychaeta > Phyllodocida > Sigalionidae > Sthenelais > Sthenelais limicola. The sequence continues at coordinate 57,076,408 of OW804096.1, forward strand.
GTTGCAATAACACACACACACAATAGTCCCTCTCTCCTTCCCCCTCTCCATCCCCCCAACCCTCCCCTGCAGCTCTTTCTCCAGGAAGGCAAACTTCCCTCAGAGCAAAGATTACTGATATTGTTGTTCCTAATCTCTGTTTGCGCGCGCATCGCCCGAGGCTACGTCCAGACGTTCTCAGGACATAGCTGGGCAGATATTCCCAGACAACTCGGTCCTTGGCTTGTGTGGGATTCAGCTGGGGATGTGTAGGGGTCTTGTCTCTTTGTTGCTGCCCAAACTATGTCATTGTGGTTTCAAAAGCCTTGACAATATTTCTTTTCGATCCATATGTCTGTCTAATACACAATAGAGTTTTCCTATTTTGTTCTCTTTTTAGAGCAAACTTTAATATAGTCAAATTTTCCCTTTTTGAGAGAGAAAGCACAGAGAGAAGGAAAGAGAGAAGAAGAGGGGAGGGAGAGGGCGGGGTCAATCACAGAGGGGGAGGGAAGGGAGAAGAAAAGAGAGTATGAGGGAGAGAGAAGATGAACAGAGGTGAGAAGGGGGGGAGGGAAATAATATGGCAGAGGGGGAGGGGAGGGAGAAGAAGAGATGGCGAGAGAGAGAATAGGGGGAGGGGAGAGAAAAAAGTGGAGGGAAAGGGTGGCGGAGAAAAGGAGTGAAAGAGAAGAGGGGAGGGAGAGGGGGAGGAGAGATAGGAGGAGAGGAATTGCTCCAGGTAAAAAGGGGACTTGCAGGTTAGCCATCTTCAATCTTAATTATCATTGTATTGTGAGTGTTGAACGACCTATAAACACAGGTACGCTGAGTTATAAGGACTAGATCACCTCTTATTCTCACGTGTAATGATATTCTCAAACGGATCCCAGTGAAAAAGCATCAAGCAAGCCGTTAAAGAAGTAGATATTTAGCTTTACATTTGTAATACAGGAGTATGTCTCATAGCTTCACATCCATATCTCAACTATATTAAACACACATATTTTGAATACTTTTCCTTCAATATCATCTTTTATGGCCTTGAAAAATGAAATGATTCTACAAGTGAATGTATTAGTAATTAACACAAAATTCGATCCAGTCTCCCCTTAATGTCCATCTCACAATTAATGAGGATCCCAGTGAAAAAGCATCAAGCAAGCTGTTAAGGAAGTAGATATTTAACATTACATTTACACATCCAGATATTGTCAGAAATTATTTTAAGTCGAGTTAACACCAACACTATGAATTAGCGAGTTATGAATAGAAGTTTTATTCAGGTGGTAGATATAATTGATGAGTTTGATTACAACGATTCGGATGTGTGGCGATCCTTCTTCAGGGAATGGTTGACTTGACATTATTTATTAGAAATTAGTTTAGATATAAGCAGACACTTAATCAATACTAAATTAGCAGATCTATGAGCATTGTTTGCGGCGCCCAGGTTCGAACACACATAATGACACTCATGCCACTGACACGACCTAAACCATGGTTTATTTATGTTATTTCAAAAACATAAACCAGCATTTGAAATGAAATCCTAAGATTCATCAGGAGACCCAAATCGTGGGGCATTAGGGAGCCAAATCGGCCATGTGTGCGTCAGCCTTAAGGCGTTACGCCATCCCTAATAATGGTATGTATGTACATACATCTATTTGAGTTTTGTCATTGTCATACATGTATTCAAACTCATTATTTGCTAAATTTGGGTTATTTGAGATGATTTCTAAATGTGAATTGTACATTTTCTTACCCTATCCCCCTCTCCGCCCCTTATCTCTTTCATGCACAGCACTATTGGGCAAATAAAGAATTATATTAGCCAGCCGACAGGCGGAGATGTTAATCATCATAACCGGAAGTGGGCATCTCCAGGCATGCGCAATGGATAACCCAATTTCCTACTTCCGGTTTCCTTTCTACCACTCCCACTTCCCCTCCGCCTCATCCTCTTCCTCCCCAATCAGATGGGAAGTTTGAATGACCATAGCATGAACTGTAGTCTCAACTGTATGGACGAACATCACGGAATTTGGTGGTTAAAATGTTCCCTCTTTTTCACCTTACCCATTTCCATCGACTCATGTTGGGGATGATTGTCATGCTATTTTGAAAACTTTCCAAATTTAAAAAGACAAAAACAATTTTTTTTGTATCAAATTTTCGCATGGTTTTTGCTCATGGTTTAATGGAGGCTTGGCGTGTTCAGAGTCAATGAGGGCTAAAGAGGCAAGTTTTCAGGGAGACATTTTGTTAATAAATCTTTTAACTGACTTATTAATTTCATGACCGATGTATTAAGAGTGAGTATAAAGAGCATTTGATCTTGGGTCATGTATCATATACCATATATGTGTTTACTGAGTTGAGGATGCATGAGAAGTGCAATACAATTCCTAAATCAATTGCAAGTAATATTCTCTTATATCTCACTATGCTATAATCTTAAGTAAATATCCAAACCAGTCTGTTTATTTACCTTCTGACACTGTAGGACTTGCTTTGCCTTTGGTTTTTACCGTAGCACGAATTAACAACGATTCCATTGGCTGATACTTTAAAGCATTCACAAATGGCATAATATAGTATTCTGATAATATAACAAATCCGATTTATTGTTTTTCAAAATTAAGTTGAGAAAAACATCGCTGCAATGGAAATAATAACAAATCAAATCATCTCAAACCAGAAGAAGAAATGTTCCAGAAACAAGCTGACTGGATGCTTCACATCGCCTGTATTGCCTCTTCACAGTTTACAGCTTCCCTCCTCTACCTCCACCATTGTAAGCTGTTAAAACACAATTGGAGGCGGGCCCATAAAAGCCACTTAAACTCTCCATTTACACGCTGTATATTGCACCCTGTCATGCCAGGCTCTCTCTCCTCTCACTCCTCTCACTCCTCACCCATGCTGCCTGGTTGTCAGCTACTCTACCTTCTGACATCGTTATTGCTGTAATGTCTGTATTCATCTTAATCATGCTAGTGTGTAATAATATTTTTGTTATATATATTGACAAAAATTATACAAATTGAATAGGTTTCATTTCGCCAAGCAGAGAACATGAGGAAGTTCGACACAGTGGGGGAGGAACCTGTCTTAAAAACCATGAATTGTGCATTTTGAGATACCTTTATGAAATTTGGTATAGTGTTAGACTAGCCCATGAGATATTGAAAAACCACCGGCTACAATTTGGCCCTAACCCTTGGTGGCCAGTCGTTGCAAAATTCAAAATGGCCGACAATTCACACAAGCTGCATTATATCTTGACTTCTACTGATTGTATCCTCAAGTATAATACCTATTTTGATATGTTTTAAGGGAAAATGAATCCATTTTCGAAATCATTTACCTGTTTCAAGGTCATTTCCAAGATCATTTTCAAGCTCAAGATTATGCTGATCACTACATTGAGATAACCTTTACTTAAAGCTTTTCCTCTATACACTACTAATTGGGGATTTGCATGTCTCACTGTGCATGTATCTTACAGTGCATGCAGGGATGAATTCAGTGCAAACCTGATATACACATATTTAGCACAATTTGTATCGATTATATTGCAAGGATCTTGCCGAATACATGCTGGGAAAGATGAGCACTGCCATAAGTCAGTGTTAATCAAGATTCACGATGGCGGACATGCAAATTCCTTTTTGCGTTTGGTCGGTTCAAAGACTCATTTTCCTATAATTTTTTTAGGATTATATATAAAACATTTAACACAATTAAAACATGGATAGTGTTATTGGAGCACCGATAAATATTCCATGCTGAACATAACATGTTTCCCATAGCTTTTACACTGACATAAACCTCCCATAATTCCATGCAAATTAAGATTCAAACTGTCGCCTTTGCAAATCCCCTATTATCTAATGTAAATGATCCATGAAAACGAATGCATGATGGGAAAATTGAGCTCTTGTTTTGTCGAAACATTTAAAACACATGAATTTTAACATTTGAAAATTGACAAATTTCTCATAATCCCATGTAGATTGATATCCAAAATGGCATGGATGCAAATCCCCTATTGACACATCTCCTTCCCAGTGCTATAAATAGCCACAATAGTGTCATTTCCCAGCAATAGTATTCATCACAAATTGCTTCTCGTAGAGGAGCTATTGAGCGCCCAATCTCTGAGCCACTCAGCCGCCTGAAATAGCAGTTGTGTTCATTTAGCGAGGTGCTCATTCACTGGTTGTGTATGGGGGAGGAGCGACTCGCAGGGTGTTCAATAGTTTCCATCGGTTTGCTGCAGTGCACAATGGGAGAGATGCTGCCACATTGAATATGGGTGAAGTTGTGGGAAAATGTACGATTCGCTCTCACCGATCCTCTCAAATGTGATTTGTTACAGGAAAATGTTGCAAGAATGATATCTTTTAAAAGTTATCACCCCCCCCCCCCCCCCCGCCACACACACACACCTTACTAGATCTCTTCGTAGGATTCTTTCGATTTGGGGATGATAATTGCTCTTGGTCAAATCAGTACAAATCAAATTGTGTATTTAATATGTTTTGTGTCATCCTAAATATGTATATTTAATTACTTTACTAGTCACTATCCATCCACCAATACAATAACTATTTTTTCACGCATACAAAGTATTTAAAAATGCTTATTTGATATACGAAAGTTAACATCGACTGAAACTGCCTACTCTCATCTTTTGAAATAGGATGATATCAAAAATACATGTCTGACTCATTTTTCTGCGATACATTGCTACTAATTCAAATTGGAGACAGAAAAGAGGTTTGAAATATGGCTCAACATAATCGAAAATATTGGTTTGATAAATACCAAATATCTGTTATTTATCGTTTTATCGTTTATCTTTCAGAATTTGATAAATATGTGTGGGGTGAAATCACCAGAAAATGTACAATTCGCCTCCGCCATTGCTCTCAAATAACCCAAATTTACGACAAAAATCAGGTTAACAATTCTGTTTAACATAACCAAACAGACCGTTTGAATCAAGGCACTACTAAATATACTCAGATATACCTAGTGTCGACGATTTTCCAGTCTAATTTAGCAGAAGTTATAAAATGTTTTGATTTCCCGATTGAAGATTAAAGATCTGACCCATAGCTGCCGATTATACAATATCTGAGGCTCTGATCCATGTAAAAGTAGAAGGGGGTGAAAGACTAGGATGTAAGACTTTCACTTTCAGAATAAGTATAGGGGTAGTAGAAGGGGATGTAGAAGGGGAGTAGAGATGCTTGTTCAATAGATACATGTGGGCGTGTAGTTCACAATGGAGTGAGTTACAGTGACCGGCATTGCATATGTGATATTTCACAGAAAAAATAATCTAAATTCGCAAACCAAATTGTCAAATGTTCGTTTCCACAAGAACTCCGTGAAGAAATGTTTTCAGTTGTGTTTTCATCTTAGTTGCACAAATACATGCATCAAATTTCAAGACTGTATTTTCAAGATTTCTGAGGTCATCTTGAGAGAGTATAATCAATTTTTCTGCGAGTTAAGACTCATTTCCCTGTGACAGATCACAATGTGTCTGTGTATGGATCGTTGAGTGATTGATTACAGGAGGAGGGACGCATATAGAGCATTCAATAGGTTGTAAGTCGCAAAAAATGTACATTAGGCCTTCAACAATCCTCTCAAATAACCCAAATTTAAGAAGAAAATTAAGTTCGAAATACAGTCCAATATAACCAGATTTATTGAATGAATACAATACTGAATATACCCAAATACACCTATAGTATTTATCTTTCCCCCCCCCCCTAATTTAGCAGAATTTGATAGATGTGTAGAACTGTAGATTATGCATTTTCTTAAAATCTTACCCTTCTATTGGTTGCAAAAAGGAACATGAACGTTGGCTGGGATAGTAAAGCATTGAGAGCTTCACTGGGGCGGGGGATGGGGCATCAATACATACTTCTGGTTCTGTATTACATAGAATCTGAAAGTTGAAAGAACGGTGACCTCGGAAATACAGTGTTTGCCTAATTCATCAAGTTGATTAAAAGCTGCAGATTTTCAGTAGATCTATGAAACATGAAAGTTGAATGGGATAGTAAAGCATTGGAAGCTTCAAGGGAACGACTGGAAGACCTAGGTGTAAATCCTGAAAGGTACCTGGAGGGCTGTCGACCTTTTCATCAGATTAATGTAAAACCCTCGATGATGAATAACAGATTTCTCTATTCTATTCTGTTCTATTAAAGCTCTACTCTCAGGTAACGTTGGTCAAACACTGGACGTAATCTATTTCTTGTTCCATTCTTTTCCAAACCATCTAAATTTATTTGAGGATTGTGGAAGTTTTGGAGGATTGTGTCCAGTTGTTCTCGCTAAAGGGTTTCTAAAACTTCTCATTCGTATTTGAAGGACCCAACTGAATCGTTTCATGCATTGACCTCAGTTATTATCGCTCACAGGCGGCAGTTTTCAAATTCTTTCATAAACATATATATACAGCAGCAGAATATTGATAAATGCAGTCCTATAAGTCATAATATGAGTAGCTTTTGTATAAACATATACCATAAGCAGAATATTGATAAATTCAGCCCTATAAGTCATAATATGAGTGAATCTGGTAAGATGTGTTTGTCATAACAGCTTACAATGCAGCTTTGAAACAAATCTCTGAATGAATTTTGAAAAGGAGTAGTTTACATTTTTGTAGACCCGGAGGATGTTATACAGTAAAACCTGCACCTAACGCCTCCCCAATCCCGACCCTTGGTCATTAAGAGCAGTTTGAACAGTTAATCAACATGCCGTCCTAGTTGATCGAGATGAGTCTCTGTTTTATGTTCTCTTCCTTGGTAGATAATTAATTCGTAAAGATAGGACCAGTTGGGCTAATCGTTAGCATTAGATGCCATCATTAATTAAGGTTAAGCTAGATAATAACTAAGGACGGAGATACTTTTCGGAAGTATAAATCAAGTTATAGACATATCCTATAGACTATAGTTATATACTTTTTAGAGTCACTTTAGTCTAATGCCACAATGAAATGCATCACTCTGGTGAATTTTTTGTTTATAGGTTGTGTGTTATAGCAGAATGAGTCACAAGTCGCAAAATAATAGCTTTTGGGATACCATAATATTTGAAATTTTTACTTTTGAAAAAAAAAAGTTTGCAGTATTTTCTGGGTGGACCATTGCTAGTAAAGTACTAAATATACTCCATAGGAAGACCTTATAAATACAAGGTTACATTTAATACATAGCCTTGTAATTTGGTTAAGTTTGGCATTCATACTACGTTAAATGTTACATATCCCCAAAACGAGAACATTCCGACAAAGGGGTCTTGTGATTGAACACATTGAAAACAATTTTGCAACTTGTGACTCCTTTTCCAGAGACACATATCAAATTTGTTTTAAAAGAATTGCCTCCCATCCTGATATACGTGACTGGTATAGGCAGAGGGACTTGGGGCAAGTCTATGTTTAAACTTAGGCTCTGCAAAGATATGAAAGATGATGTGAAATCAATTATAGATTCAAAAGGAAAGACGTGTGCGGGTTGGGGTTGGGGGATGTGTGGGGAAGTCACGTTCTAAGCCTGAATGTGTAAACCATTGGGGGAAATGACTCCATTTGCCCATATAAATTTTACCCACAAAGGTAAAAGTAGATTTCATCAAATATAGGCTTTTAGGTTTCAGGCACTAAATGAATCATGGGAGTTAAAAGGAGAATTACATTGAAGAATTCAGGGTCATTCTTCAATATAAATTTAGGGTCAGCAGTTGAGCGAGAAAAATGAATCAATGCAACACACAGAGAAGTATGTTTCAAAGCCAGAACCAAACCAAGAAGAAGGGGATCAGTGTAATCAGTTTATTGCTTAAATACTAGACAGATTACAGCGATTACTCAGGGCCTGGACTGATTGACTCATCCTAATTGGAACAATTAATTACCTTGATAGATGAAGGATCCAATCAGCCACAGGTTAACAATAATTAATAATGTTGGACACAAGGCTAGAATAACTAATATCACGCCTGGCCAATCCCCAGTCAACACCTTGTCACCTTGTCCCAATCAGTCCGGTATCTCCCCTCCCCTCTCCCTCCCGCTCTTAAAAAATACCCCCTCCCCTTGCTGACCTGCTGGCCATTCCCTTCCCCCTCCCTCCCCCGTGATATGAATTTAAGGTAGCAGTGATGGTAACCCAGGTGTGTGGTGTTAAGGATGAAAAGATGTTCATGAGTTTGTGGCGGAAAGAAAGGTGGTTAGGCTTCTGAGTCGATAGGGGGCGTGGCAAATACATTTCTGAATAAAAAACTTAAAATAAAGATTCAAGACAACTCAAAGAGGAGTCCCGAATTCTATAACATTATGGAAAGCCATTGGTGTACTTACAGTTGCATTTTCAGCTATTACCACAAGAAACATCTTGCCAAATATAGTCCTATCATATCAGATTATTATAAGGCGGAAATTATCAATATTCTGCTGCTATTATGTACCTATGTACGAACTTGAAGTAGAATCTGCCAAGAAAAATCTGCTGCCAGTGAGCGTTAATACACAAAGTTATCATAGGAAAGTAGTTTGGCAGGTCCCCAGAACAGAAATGTGGACTTTTATGAAGCCCTGCAGCAAAATCTACCAGACAAAATCCAACAAAAATGTGGTCAAATGTACAAACAAAAAGTAGAAAACCAACATTAACTGAGGGTGCAGCTCTAAATCTGATAGAAATGAAAAGTATGTTTTGCATCATGAGTAGCAAATTGATTTTGATATTGAGATCTTGGTGTTAATCTTGTTGGACTGTTTAAATGGTGGGAATACCCAAGAAATAAAGACTACTGCCTGTTTTGGTAGTTTGAGGTTTACCCACAAATGACGCTGTCTCAAGCCGCATAACTTATGGCTACACATTGCGTTGTGTTGAGCCTCATCGAGCTGAACCTTAGGCTAAATAAGTTAGATCTACTTCAAAACAAAGTTATGATAATTCCAGTCTGTAATAAATAACAAATGACACTTCGGGTTTAAACCACACTCGACGCGATCAGAAACGTGACTCACCCCATTGATGTTGCATAGGCCACCTCTTCCCACTGAGCCCATGCAAGGCCACATCTAACCCAAATGGGGCCAATACCGCGATTCTACTCGGGCAATTTGTAAGGGATTTCTGTGAGCAGGATGACGTAGGATGAAGATGGATGAGGTGCTCAGGGTCAAAAAGAAGGACATTGAGAGCTTTCCATTCACTCGACTCACTCTAGTAACAGGTTGTTCGTCCTCGTATGAACCGTTTATTTGATTATTTCATTATAGTAGAGATATTCTATAGGCTGCCTGCAAAGGAATCTGTTTATGAATACAGAGCTTTCCTGCACGGCGAACGCAGGATACTTTGAGCGGGACTTGCCAAACCTTGCACCAGAATAACAGAAGTAAGAGAAGGGAATAGAAGAATATAGGAGAAGAACATAGAAGCCATCTTATTTGATGTTTATGTCTATTATATCCTAGATAATGAACTTCTTATACAGTGCAGGAAATGACAACTGATTGAAATTATATCATATGGGTGAAATCGCCAGAAAATGTACAATTCACCTTCAGTAATGCTCTCAAATTACCTGAATTTAAGACAAAATTCAGGTTCAAATTACAGTTCAACATAACCCAATAAACTAGGCAATACTAAATATACTCAGATATAGCTTTTGTTGGCGATTTTTCAGTCTAATTTTTCAGAATTTATTGAAGATCTGACCCATATTCTTTCGAAATGTACTATAGCAGGAGGGCAGGTCCTGTTGTATAATTGCTCGTTAAGAGTGTCCTTACGTATCTATTTTGACTAATAAACGATATTAACGGGCTGCTGGTGCACTGTTTGGTGCTTAATCCCAGGGCAATGTCAATCGATAGTGAACCAAACAGTGCACCAGCAGCCCTTAAATGGAGGTATCCGATAATTTCTTTCTCTACCTAACGGGCTATAATCCTAAGACCATCGTTGAAGCAGTAACTCAATATTAAATAATCATCCACGATTATTGCTGTATCACAGGCATCAGAAAGTACACCGGCCGAAACACATGGGGCCTAGTCCACCAAGCCGATTCTCATGCAATTTTGTGCTGCACATTACTCTTTTCGAATAAATTATGTGAGAATTACATGAGAATCGGATTAGTGGACTAGGCCGTTTACTCTCCCAAGTTAAATAAACGTCAACTTACCCAAACAGGGAGTATTCCTTAATAATTGGAGATCCCCACCATTTAATAAAGGATTAGTGACATTGCGGGCTTGATGGTGCCCTTTTTGATGCAAAATCTTTAGGCGAGGTTGAGGGATTATGGAAAGAAAACCGGTAAAATGTAAATTTTTAATATATTTATTCTCTGCCAATAGTTATTGTAGCCACTGGGCCGTTCCAGGCAGTGGGTAAACATAGTGAAACTATTTCCAAAGAGTTCAACTATTACAACAGGGCTTCAAAATCAAAACGAATTCCCATCATGATATATCACACATTCTAATGGGAAGTGTCTTTATTACACTGTCTGTAGTATAAGGATTTTGTATTGTTTGAACCCTTAACACCCTATTTGTAATAATAGGGAGATTTAGCAACCACAACGCACCACACAACACTAACGCATCCACTAAGTATTTGTACATTACCACCACTGTGGGGATATCTCAAGAGGCGCTAGGCCAAGGGCATCTGTATTGCAGGCCTCTCGAGATATACCCACGACGGTAGTAATGTACTAGTGGTGGATGCGTTAGAGTTGTGTTGGTGCGTTGCGGTTGCTAAATCTCCCTATTGCTGCCTTTTGTACGCTTTAGAACCAGGGCTATAGGTGGAAAACCTGTCCAACAGGAGCTCTCAGCCTATTTGTCAATCAACACCTGGCAAATAAAGACTATTTGAATGAATCAATCACACAACCAGACATAACACGCCATACAGTGATAGACAAAGGGCGTAAATACCAGGATTGTAGACCTCTAATGGAACCCCACCCTTCTCAACATTAGTGTCAGGTCGTTAGAAAATGTACAATCGGCAGCTCTACACATTTAATGAATTCTGATAGATTCTGCTGTGAATTGATGAGTGAGTGAGTGAGATTGGTTGCTTTTCGCCCTTATCAACACATTTAAGATGGTTATATCAAGGGCGGGAGAGCTGAGAGGGAGGTAGTTCATGATCGTACCCAGGAAATAGAGATAGAGAAGAAGGGTGAGAGAAACAGAGAAAAAGAGACAGAAAGGCACTTTACGGTCATACCCAGGACCAACTGTGAAATGATGAATACTGGATATATTTGTATACATTTGGTATCGCATTTGTAAAATCAATCATAATTTTGATTATGTTGAACTAAGTATTAAACCTAATTTTGTCTTCAATTTCGATTATTTGAGAGGATTGGTGAGGACGAATTGTACATTTCCTCAATATTTTACCCATTAGCACAAACGATTGTAACAACAAACTGCTCCGAACTTCCCACTTGAAATACCAATTGGCCATGAAATGGGGTTCTACTCGAGCATAGCAAACATCTTACTTGTGCGTATCCTGTACTAATATAAATATGTGGAGTATATATGGCCACCAGTTATATATATATACGGGTCAGATTTTCAGAAAATTTACAATTGGCAGCTGTACATATTTAGTCAATTCTGCCAAATTACGCTGCAATTTGGTCAATACTAGGTAAATTCGAGAATATTCGGCATTGTTTAGATTCTATCAATCTGTTTAGTTAGGTTGAACTGTATTTTGAACTTTATTTTCGTCTGAAATTTGGGTTATTTGAGAAAATTGGCGAAGTTGAATTGTAGATTTTCTGTAAATCTGACCCATATACCAATATGATATATTATATATTATATACAGTAGCTATGCCTACTTTTCTGTTGTGGCGGTCACTAAGATACGAAAGCCCGCCAAACCATTTACTATGACCACTTCACCATTTTAAAGTTAGCAGCTGGGGAACCTAGTCAAAGTTAGTGTTCACCCTCGATATTTCACCCTCGATATACTCAATGCATTGACAATAGGCTTTGGACATTGGTAAGCTGATCAATATATCGCAAGCGATACACCCCACAGGCAATGTGCGTTTCTAGCATTTTGATTGGTACGATGGGGTCATAATAATTATATGGGTCAGGTTACTGTATTTGACTATATATGGCATGTCAATTGTTTAGTTCTGTTAAGATTAATTCCTTTTCATTGAGTTGATCGAACCCGGCCCAAAAGTTACGGCGGAGTTACGCTGTTTCTGAACCTGCCTGTCTGCCTATAATTCTGCCTATATTAAGCAACTATAAACATGTCTTTAATGTATTTAATTAACCTTGTCTTTAATCATAATAATTAACCATGTCTTTAACTGTTGAATTAACCATGTCGTTGATTAACCATGTCTTTAGGTCTTTAGTTAATCATGTCTTAATCAATCAATTCTTTATTATCCATATCTTTTATATCAATGTATAACCTTCCCATTATAGGTTAGAGACATCTGTAGAAATTATACCAGAAGGGAGAGAGCTGTAAGTTTTTTCCCATAATTCTTTGGTGAGGGTACTATAAATGAAATTGTTTTATGACCCTTTATTTGAATTCACCTCGGACCCACAACACGAGAAAAAGACTGATGTCTAAATAATTAACAATATAGATTTTGGATTTTGGGACCTGTGACTCATTTTCCTGCAACACATCCCATAAAGCATTCCCCTAGCTCCACCTGGGGGAGGAGGAAGGCAAATTGCCGTGCAGTGCCAATTAGCTGTGAAATGGAGTCGTACTCAAGCATAGTGAGTGACTCTAGAGTGTTTGTATCTGTTACTCCAGTCTATAAACTGTTGATGTTTCAGTTCTTAGTTTTCTCCTTGACCCACAACGCCGGACAGCATTGCTTGTCACGCACAGTGTAAACAATTAACAAATCTTATGACTGTACCTTAGCAGATACCTCAGTGTTGGTATTAGGAATAACGACCAGAATATTAAGAATATCTAAGTTATATAATGTATGTCAACATGGATGTATACACAGAAAGATTTTACCAATTTAAATACAACATTTATGACATACCCAATGGCAACTTGTTGGATGGTTAAATATCTATTGATGTGATTGACCTTTCATATTTAATTTGTTGTACTTTATTTCATTTCACTATCTTGTTTGTTAAATTCTACATTTACAACTTGATGGTCAATCTCAGCATGTTCTTTTTTGTAATTCTTGAGATATCTTATAAGTTCATGACCATCCAAATATTCGCGTCACATATCTTAGAGCATATTCTTAAACTCACTCTTACTAAATACTTTGAACCAGCATAAACTCCCGTTGCACCCTTAAAGGGTCAGCAAACTCCTAATAGACTACCCCCATTAAACCGAAACCCCTAGACATAGATAGAAAACCCCTAGCTTAGAGGCATATAATTATATGCTGAAAGACCAGATTTGTAGCATACTATCTATATTATGTTGTCTTGTTCTGTGTCTGAATGAAAAATAAAAGAATTCATTATTATTATTGTAAAAACAAATACTATCATGTTAATCAAAATCCATGAGAGAATGTTGAAATAATGTCTGTATACTATTTCATGAATCCAATAACCCGTATAGACTGTAATTAACAGTTTTATAAAGGATAGCGTAAATATTAAGATATTTCTCAAGAACAGTCTTAAAATTAAGAATTCTCGTAAATGTTTACGATTCCTTAAACCCATACCTGAAAATCTTACTGACCAACCAGTGCCCAACACTCATGACAGGCCACGCCCCTTCAGCAGGATTAGAACATTTAATTTTTTTTATCTCAGAGCTGTATAGAAGTTGACAATTTAAACCTTTTTATTTTACTTTAATTAATTCAATTACTTCACACATATATTATATCAGATCATCAGGAAATGTATAGTTGGCAGCCCTACACATCTAGTTAAAGGATAAAGTAAAAAATGACTGACTTAATCAAGCTGATGTTGTGATGTTGAATGAAGTGGACCCATTCTCATAAGAGTTGATGTCTCTTTTTAGTTTCTACGATAACACACTACTTACAAATGCCCTACCACGTGCCCCCACAAACCAATTTAGGATATAGTCCTGTCAGAAACTATTTCTGTATTGATTCTCGACAACTCCTTTGAGTAATTAAAAAGAACAGCAAGAAGAGTGCATATTTCAGCACCTTAGAGGCACCGCTTTAATGGGGAAAACATTCCATGATGAAGGGCAAATGATGCCCGAAACGTTAGACCCCTAATTAACAAATCTACAACTTATTATATCCCTGTCCGTATTCTGTTTCGGGTTAAACTAAGATCTTGAGAATTAGATTTCATTTTTTTATTTTTCTTATTCAACATTTGTATACAGCAAGACATAATTATTTGTCAAGAATAAAGCTCACGGGATTTACCATGCTATTCTGCTTGGCGCTGTTTCTATGGTGGGTTCAATTATGTAGGTGCTTGACTATTATAATGTAACTAAAAATAAAAGCTAATGACATCGAAATGATAGCATCTATCAACATAACATATATTATGTGGAAGTTGTGCTGTGAGTGTTTTTTGGTTGTGTGTTTTCCTTGCGTGATGTGCTGTTGTTGTGTGTATTGTGGTTTGTGTGTGTGTGTAAGATAAATGCCAACCTAGAAAGAAACAACGAAGATCATTGACATACGGTTCAGTTACCAAAGTGTTAATAACTTTTTCTCAAGAAATCCCGCATGCTAATGTAACTCTCCCTAGTGCACATTTAACCACCGAGAGGACTGAACAGTGTTGAAAGGCGACTGAGCAAGAAGAGAGAAGAAAAGCTAAACTAAAAACATCCAGCAGGCAAGAAGAGAGATGCTTTATCGCATTTCCCACAAGAATGAGATGTATATCCCACTTTAATTAAAGCCAAATGCCCTTGGGCATAGAGGCGACAGGTTCTGCAGATCACCACCACCCCTGGGAGCCATAGAAAGAAATGACTGCGGCGAGTAGGACACTCTGGCAGAGGCGCGCGACTGTCTCCTAAAGGAAGGAAATTACTGGAGGGGTTATAAGCTGAATTTTCACAGATAAATCAAAAATTGCTCTCAGAAATTAAAAGCTTTTTATCGAGTGCTATAGAGAGGCGCTCAAGGGTACAGAAATAATTTCTCAGCCTCAAGGGACCGGTGCTAATGGAGAAATTCTCAATTATGCTGTGTTATACCGCAGAAAGAATGGTTTTTGGTCTTGCTATTGTCTTTGTATTGGTCATTGTGGTCTAGTGCTGAGGTGTTGGTAGCCTTGGCTCCTGTCTAGGCCCAAAGATGAAAGAGTTCCTTCAAACGGAGGGAAAGCCTATTGCTTCAAGCCGCGAAGGGTCATTATAATTCTATTAAGACCACAACATGTCATTATAATCCCATTAGAACTCGTAGGCCCAGGAAATCGATTAGCAAAGTAGGTTTCTTATCACTGACATACCATTTTTATCTGATCTGAGGGTGTGGGCCTAGACCGGCTCAGAGATGTTTGTCTCATTGAATATGGAAATGTTAACGTACTCTCACCAACACCCTTGAATCAAAATATTATAACCGTAGAATTGAATTGTTGTTAGATCATAATATTAGATCACACATCATTGTTGTGGTGCTCTCCGTTTCTTTATTCATTTAATATCATTAACCTTGCGTTGATTAAGTTGGGTACAAGGTTGAAAGATTTTCTTTTAAATTGTTTATGAACTCTATTGTATATCAATAGACCATTAAATGTGTAATACATTAAAAGGAAGAAAGAGGTTCAGCAAAATATGGCGGGAAAAACCTAACGTTAAATATCAAGCAAAATGCTTCATCTCACAATTTATTTTTATTCATAGAAATGCGACGTAATTCACAAAAATGATATGGATACGGTTAAGTAATTTTTCTGTGTGTTGTACCCTTAAGTGGTCTAAGGTGCATTGGGCCCAGAGGCATGAAAGTGTTTGGTTACCAAAGGACATCCCAGTGTATGACTGTCTATTGCACTATCTACATTCTTTTTCAAACTTTATTGACTGCAGATTTCACAAAGGTGACATGTTTCACTCCGCCAAATAAAGATTTCAAACACATTCAACATCGTTAGCTAATAGTAATTTATGCACGTTTACACTGAATATTATACCTCAAGTAAATCTGACTCGATCCTGTCAACTCGACGTTACTATCATTACAATTGCCTTGCAAAAGACAACATGGGATAAGTATTCACCATGGTCATATGTATTAAGTTATCATATTTGTAGATAGGTAAACATACATCATTTAAATGAGGATATCATGAGGTTAGTATAGTAAGTTCCAAAATCATAATATTTTTGTAATGTATTTGCCCGACAATAGGGGTCTAAGATACATAGATAACACAAGAGTCTCCATTTAAAAACAATCGGTTACATAAGTATATACCATTTTTTTACATGTCACAGGAAATGCTCACAAAGAGTAGATAAATTGTTAGTGTGCTGAAATAAACAGCCCGGTAAACACAATACAGAAGTGTGCATTTAATCAGAGCAGGCAAGGTTTAAACTTTGCAGGAGAAACAATGTTATAAGGGTGAAATCTTCAGAAAATGTACAATTCGCCTCCACAAATATTCTCAAATAACCCAAATTTAAGCCAGGAATGTGGTTCAAAATACAGTTCAACATGACTAAACAGATTGTTTGAATCAACCCAATACCAAATATACTCAGTTATACCTAGAATTGACCATTTTTCAGCCTAATTTAGCAGAATTCCCTAAGTATGTAGTGCTGCCAATTGTACATTTTCTGAGGGCCTGATCCGTTAAGTGATGCTAGAATGGGACGTGTTTTGGTTAGCCCCCAAACCTCATTTTAGATTCTAGAAGAAATCCCACCAGACAGATATCAGATCCATTGTAATACCATCACTCATTTGTACTCCCTTTTCATAAGAAATAGAATGGAAATCTTTCTCTCCGTCGTTCGTTTCTCTTCTGCCTCTCCCCCTCTCTGAGGCCTATTCCCTTCTCTTTCTTACTCAACCTCTCCCTTCTTCTTGTCATCCATTTTTGCTCACCACTCTCCCTCCGTTTACTCTTTTCTTTTTTCTCGACTCTTTTCTTTCCCCTCGTTTTCTCTTTCTCTGCCCCTCCTTTCCTCCTTTATTTTCCTTTCGTAATCCTCTTCTCACATCGAATCTCTCTCTTTTCATAGACATGTGTTCCATTTGTCCCCTCCTCAAACCCCCTACCCCTAATTAAACTCTTTCCTACTGGTCTCTCCTCTTTCACTTTACTCTCCATTCTGTCTGTCTCTCTCCCTCCACTTCCTTACTCTTTCTCCACCCTCTCGCTTCTTTCTCTTCGCTCCGAACTCTAAACATCAATCTTAATCCCACCATTGGATGTTATTGTACTCTCATCTTGGATCTCATGCAGACGCCAACACTTGAATAAAATATGATATAGTAGCTACTTAGGCAAACAAAAATATATGTGTTATTCCGATTTATCGGGATGAAAACTAGGTAGGCAGGGGTGGTAACTTTTTTTTTTTTTTCGGAAATCACCTTCCAGAAACTGAACAAAATGACTATTTTATAATGATAGCTGTTTTAAACAAGGACAATGGACTTTTTGACTGTCCCGGGTTTGACTGTTCCGTCTTTTTTAAGCTTTTTTTTGTCAAAAAACAAGCATGGTAAAAAAACCTTAGGTATGGGAAAGTTTTTCTAGGTAGGGGTTGGGGTGGGTGTACAATCATCGGAAACACACCTATTTTTTTATTGGCCTTACGTTAAAAGCCATGTGTATTGTAGACTGTACACATTATGTATTGCCGTCTACAAAGGAACATTTTGCTACTACTACCATGAGCTGAGCTGACCTTGGGAAGCGCCGACGATCGCCGCCACTTGTCGGATCGTGTTTATAGACGCTAGATGGAACTGCAAATCATCGCCTAATATGTTTCCATATTATATAGTATACTTCCATATATTCTACTTGTACACATCACTTTTATATTGTAACCGTTTTACCCTACATGCCTTCTTATGATACTAAAGATCAGACTATTAACAAAAGACTTTGTCTGCGTTTCTATTCTCCTCCTCGAGCGAATCCAAGGGTCATTCCATATAGACCTTTATTATACGCGCATTCTATATGAGACATGCTATAAGTGGGGTGCTATAAAAATATTCATATAGGACGTGTCCTATATGAAATGTAGTTGTCTAAAAATAGCTCTGTTGTTATGCTTCACGGAGCTTTGGCTCTCCGCGGAGCATGTAAACAAATCTCCGCGATCGGTAATCCACCTGTGATTCTGGTACTATGATTATAGAAATACATAATAAAACCTACATCATTAAATAGAGCATTAACTATCATTAAATAGAGCATTAAATAGAGCATTAGCATTATAATAGTAGCTCAAGGAATGGCCATGATATGGACGTTTTAATTCATCAATACACTAACAGGGCTGTCAGCGGGGCTGTCAGTGGGGCTGTCAGCGGGGCAGTGGGGCTCTCTGAGACTTCTTTAGTATTTTTTCAGTGATATCTGATGACATATGATCAAATTTTATGCACATATAATAAATATAGAATGGAACTCGCCAGCAATAATCGAAAATTTATAGGACTTGATTCGTCCACATAAGCACTCTGCCTACGGCATCGTGCTTATGTGGACGAATCAAGTCCTATAAATTTTCGATTATTGCCGGCTTGTCCCATTCTCTCTATGTATAGATGTATCAGAATAACTCGTAGCAATCTTATAATATGTGATGTGTTAGAGTAAATGAGTCACAAATCGCGAGAAAATGATATGCCCCGAAATTTAAGACTGTTTATTTAATATGTCTATCCATATCATGAGGTTATCCTCAAGAGTATATTTAACTACTTTAATATAGTAAGTGACCATTAAGAAATTCGCTACATTTTTATTCATGCAAGCCCTGTTGGGGCAAGTTATTCAGAGCTCGTTTATTAGAGTGGCCATGGCCTTTGGTCTTGATAGGAGAACAAATCTATTAGATTTTCAAGACGAGCATAATATAGAATTATTAGATATCAGAAGAAAACATCATATGTGACCATATGAGTTAAGCCAGGATGTTATGTACACAGATAATTGGAACCTCAGATCGCATGGTAGGGGGAAGATAATGAAAGTACCTCAACCTCACTCCAAGAAGGTTAACAAATCAATTTATTATCAGTTACTAGTTATATATGTGGAACGACTAACCTAAGAAAGGAAAAATGTGCCCTTCTAAGGAGGAGTTTAAATCATTTATTCTAGAAAGTATACAAAGTCTATGGGACACTCCATTCTAGAGGTGAAATAAATGATATTATATAATTATATACTGATAATAAAAATGTATGACAGGTACGAGATCATAGTCCACCATTGGACTTAAATAATTATACGCTATTTATACATATACAAGTTGAGTTGAGTATGGATATTATTATTATTATTCCTCTACGTACGAGAGGATTACCGGGAGATTGTTCTTAGTAAATATGAATATAATGTATTGTAGTGTATTTCTCTACTTAAGATAGGAGTTTTATAATAGCATGAGAAAAGAAAAAATAACAGATCTCTCAAGTTTTCGAACATTATTATCTAGGGAGACTAGAAAGATCTGTGTCGTCACAGATAGTTTTGAATGTCATTTTTACTCGATTCATTATTTAGGCCTATCTCTTTCTCCGTGCTTGCATTAAACTGTAGATGTACAAATGGAAATAAAATTATTGCATACACATACAAGTACTTATTAGATGTCCTAATGTTTACTATCCGCTTAATCTCATGTATTCAAATATGATGATAATCTCAAAATCCATTTTTTGCGATGGTTGACTCATTTTTCTGGAACACATCATATATGACAACTCATTTGTAATATCTTTCAAACTTACAAAATTCACTGTGATGTACGATTATAGAAACACAATTTTAGAAAAATGTCTAGGAAGCAAATTACCGAAAACGGTGGGGATATTGTGAGGTTTGACCATGAAAATGACCTTGAAAGCTAAAATAACTTGAAGAGAACTGAATAACTTGATGAGAAATGAATTCCTCATAGTCGAAAACATCTATAAATTGGTATTATACTGGAAGATACTGTCAGTAGAAGTGGAGATATGGTACATTTGCTTTTTTGGTCGGCCATTTTAAATTTTGCAGCTACCAGCCGCCAGGGGGTTGCCAGCATGTAGCCGGTGGTTTGGGAATACCTCATGGTCTATACTATCGCCTGTGAAATTTAAAAAAGGTGTCACGAAGTGCACAATTCTTTGAAATTGCTCCCCCGCTATGTACCATTACCACATTCATATTACCCAAGAACCCAGAAGCTCACTCCAAACCTCAGCCCCAGAAAGCCAGCATGCATCCAAGGGTAAAGTTGGATAACCGAGGTTAGCCAACGTGAATCTCTGCTGATTCAAGTAGGCAACTACACAATGGAAGGTCTGATTATGGTGGTAACTATAGCAACAGAAAAACTCATGTGCTACAAGCACTTCTCGTCTGCTACATGGGAGAGCATAATAAAGGGTCACAGAAAAATGAGTCACAAGTCGCAAAAGGTAATTACATTTTTAACAACAGACTACACAACAAATCTTTGAATGTTTCAATTTCTGGGGTGTTTCGAGCTCTAAGGGCGTTAGGAAATGTACAATGGTTTTCACCAATTCTTACAAACAGCCAATATATTAAACGGAAACATGAGGTTCAGAAATACACCTCACAACAGATATTTTTATACACTATAAAATATCAAATGTGTCATTCTTCTGACGATTAGCCTGAAACATATTTTGTAACAATGTGTCCTGTTCTTGTTTCTCATGGACCCATGACATACTAAATCAGCTGTCCTGATTTGGTATTATATTTTGCATGCATTTTAAGCCGATCGTCAGCGCCCCTAGGTAAGGAAATTAAATTTCCGCCATTATCTATGTATTACAGGAAAATGCGTCACAAGTCGAAATAATTTGATTTTCAGATACCATCATATTAGGGAAAAGGAGAGAAAGTGGATTCCGAATTTATTAGCTTTAATAACACCTTATAAGAACTTCTATTTATTTCATGTGACCGGCCAAGCAGAAAGGCGACTCCAGGGCCAAATTTTCGAATTTGGGTTTATCATACTCTGAATCTGCATGTCCTCCTGAGTCAATAACCGAAAAGAATAGTTGAATATTCCCAGAATTTGCCGAGATATGGTTTTTTTTTTGTTATGTCAGCTTTCAGTAGATGATCTCAAATTGATTGGATTGGTTGGAGTGACTGATTTTCCTGTGACACGTCACATGTAAAAAAAATAAATATTAAAAAAAACAAAAAAACTAAAATTAACAATTAAAAACAGAAGGGGAAATGAGCATTATAAAAGTGACAGAATTTTGTTGATACTCCAAAAATTAGTGACGTTACAGACTTTCAAAGTTACCTGCCACTCAGAATTACTAAAATAAACATTTGTGACAGTGACGTCATGAATATGATGCGACTACTAGCGGGAATTCCCAGGAACTATAACTGCCACGGGAAGGTACCTTTCTACTTGGCGGGTCACTTATGTTGAAAAATAGATTAATGTTTTTGGGGGATGAGCAATTAAAAGTAAAGTTGCCAAATATACTCGTTAGTTTCACATTAGAAATAAAAAGATATGATAAAGTTATGGCCATATCTTTAATGATTTGACCATAACTTAATTAGTTTAATTTATTTTGTATTATCAATGCATCAGCCAAGCCACCTACCGATATACACACAAGACCCTTCCTCTTCCCGCCACCTCCCATGATCTTTATCTATAACCTAAGTCCACATTGACCAGGTAACTAGGCCTATACATTGTTACCTCGGCGAAAGCGGGAGGGAAGGATGACCAGCAGGCCAGGGGGTCCGATTAAAGCGGCAGGAGAGAGGGAGGGAAGTATTTCGGCCATTGGCCTGGACTGGACTGTGGAGTGTTGATTGATGATTGGCCTAGACACAAATGACTTGTGATTCTAGCTTCATGTTTAATTATTAATATAAACCTTGTTACTGATTGGATCCTGGATCTATTAGGACAGATCATTGGTTCAGCCAGGAAAAACCAATCAGTCTTAATAAATTGTATCTATTGTATCAATTGGTTATAAATACTCTGAATAAAATTAATTCAGGCCTCTTCTAAACTGCTCAGTTCTGAACTAGAAAGCATAACCCTGTTTGTGTTTGCATTGATTCAATTCTTGCCCAACTGCCGACCCTATTTTATTAATCGAAGAAAGACCGACATTTCATCAATGTCTCAAATCCTCTATCTCGAAATAGTCTTATATTGAAGTGACTAAGAACGCTAGGTATTCAAACAAATAAAAGAATTACTGTCAATAAAAAGGTCTTGTTTGCGACTTATAACTCATTTTTCTGTAACACATCATATATGTCTCCATTCCATGTGAAACGTAGAACAAATGTGATGTTTTACAGGAAAATGAGTCACAAGTCTTTCAAAGTGATTTATTCGCAAGATTGGTGTTTGGAGAGCTCATCACTGTTACTCATCACATATGGGTCAGATTTTCAGAAACTGTACAATTGGCAGCTCTGCACATTTAGGAAATTCTGCTAATTTTGGCTGAAAAATGATAATTTTTGGGTATATCTGAGTATAGTTGGTGTTGCATTGATTTAAAGTATCAGTTCTGTTATGTTATACTGCATTTTGAAGCTCATTTCTGTCTTAAATGTGGGTTATTTGAGAGGATGGGTGAAGGAGAATTGTACATTTTCTGAAAATCTGACCCATATATAGATCTATGTACAAACTGTCAGGAGAATGTATTGAATATATTGGTGCGTTCTGAAGGTCATCCTATTTAGTTATGTCACTGGTAATTGCCCACCCAGAAATACTGCAAACTTTATTTCAAACATAAATATATCAAACAATATAGAAACACTTCTTAGATGTCCTTAATGTTTACCACTATTGGAATCCACTTGATCTCATCTTTTCAAATATTGATAACTCAAAATCCATTTTTGTTTGTGACTTGTGACTCATTTCTCTCTGACAAATCATATAATATATCTCCATTCTATGTGAACCATACATAAAATGTTATGTGTTATAATAGGGCTCCTCCACTAGGGAAAACCTTGTCAGAGACAAGTCTTGTGTCTCTAAGACATGGCATATTTCCATGTCTTAACGTGTCTCTTACAGCAAATCTCCTAGTGGAGGAGCGCACTAAGACACTGTCACTGACAATTTTCACTTGTCTTTGCAACATCAAAAATATCTAATCATTTTGATTTTCTAAAAGACTTGTCTCGTGTCTCAGAGACTAAAGACATGCTGTCTTGTAGTGGAGTAGCTTCAAATAGTTGTCAGAGACAACTTTTCACATTTGACCTAGTGTCCTTCATTCCCTCAGCCAATCACATGCCTTGTTACAAAGCACGTGCAACCCTCATGACCCATCGAACCGTTACAATCATGTAGGCCTACAACGTGGCCATCAACTGATTTCAATAATCTTTTCTTGCTTTCTGTTTAGTTATTTTCCTTATTGTTTTTTGACATATTTCTTCATATAATCATTATTCACAATTTGGGAATTTGGGCCACAAACTTGTCCAATTTGTATCTTTTGGTCTAGGATCATAATTAAATATGATCTTCACTGCTCTATAAATGACGTTCTGAATTTTATTATAAATTTGCTTGTTTAGAAACCATAGATGAAAGAATTATACCGTACTCCAAGAGAGAATGAATATGCATGGCTTTTTCACAATCATTTTTGCCATGTTAGTATTTAAATAGGGTTTCATTCGTTGGAGTTGATGCAGTCTGAAAGCGCTAAAAACGATGAGTTTCTGAAAAGGTAATATGGGGAACGATAGGTCTGAGAAGCAACAATTTTGATTTTCTCCACGAGATCTTATTTAAAACGCATCCAAGGGAGGGAAATCTTTCTACTCTGTCTACAAATGATCACCTGATACCATTTTATTTCTTATTCCTCGACATGACATTATTTCTCCATCTGGCTTCAATAATTATATCACCAACTCTTCTAATACCTGCTACCTCCCACCATGTTTTGGCTATTTTTTTTCTTCCAACCTGAATATATTTATTATTACTCAAAGATTCTGTTTTCACTTCTGCGCCTGTTTGAGGTATTTTCCTATAATAGAATCGATTCCATATAGCTCAAATATATCACTATAAAATCATTCAGACACTAAGGTTATTATTTCTACCAAGAAATATTTTAACAATATCCATACTATGACATCATTCCATTATTTGGACCCAAGCAGAGTTTTGAGGAGCCTTGAAGTCGAAATAGTCGAAATAATCACCCAAAAATACCAATAAATAATTATAAATCAATAGAAATGATAAAAAATAAATGTACAAATCAACACCAAAATATTCACCAAAATCAGGGACCCGCAAACCATGCACAAATCGAAATATTCAGTAAAAATGGCAATAATTCTATATAAATCAATCTAAACGATAAAAATAAATGTACAAATATACTCTAAACTTCAGAGAAGTGAACAGGAATGAAAAGGAGATAGATGTGTTCCCGATTTATCCCCCACCCCCACTACCTAGAAAAACCTTCCCCTACCTAAAAGTTAAATTTAAACTGGTTGATAACTTCTTTATATAATAAGAAATCGGGCATTGATTAAATAGTTTGATGTCCTTATAAGGTCAAATGCATTGTTGATACCGTTTCTATAGGTTGTTGATCCCGTTTCTATAGAAACGCTTTTGTTGATCCCGTTTCTATAGAAACGCTAAGACAATTTGTCTCAGATATCTGAATACAGTGGAAGAGCTATTGTTTTAAAGTCACTGACAAGAATGTATGTTGGTGACAACCACTTTCCTGTCAGTGACTTTGTCTCTGACAGATTTTGCTAGTGGAGGAGTGGGCGGTTCTGTGTCTAAGACAACGTCGGCCGGATCAGTTGTACAGTTAAGACAATGTTGTAAGGACCTCCTCCACTTAAAATCTTTGTCTCAAGCTTTAGAGTTTTGTTACAGACGGACTGGAATTTTTTCTTAAGACAATGTCAGTGACAAAAATTTCCCTAGTGGAGGACCCCTTTTACAGGAAAATGAGTCAAAAGTCGCACGAAATGTAGTCTATACGATGACCTTAGAAATACATGGGTATATTTAATACACTGTCTTGACATTTGGTACATTCATGCTAGAAAAAGCGTTTTAAAAGCACACCAAAGATGAAAATATTCCCACAAAGATCCTGTGAATAAAACACATTGAGAAATAGCAGTTTTGCGACTTGTGACTCATTTCCCTGGAACACATCACAAATGTGCTTGCCCGATGGTACACAACAAAGTGGTTTTACGGACCTATCCAAGGCTTATGCAGGGATGTCCAGTGGCCAATGCAGAGGCTCTAGATAAGGTCAGATGTACCAGTATAGCCTATATATCTACTGACCTGTCCAATAGCCACTGTCCACCCTCTAAATCCTCATACTATTGATTGGTCATTTATTAAAGGCTTGATGAATGGTAGGGTGGTCCACATATCAGGACTGGTAAAGTTGGTGAGTGGGTGGTGGGGTGGAGGTTGTGTGCAGGATGTTTCCATAGGTCAGGGTGTCAAAGAGTTTCAATAGGGGATTTGCATCTATCGCTGCGCATGTATGTTACAGTGCATGCTGGGATAGATTCAATTGATATACAAATGTATTCGAAGGGAGAGAGTTCAATCCAAAACACGGCGGGAACAGAAAATGAGGCATTTGACTTTGGTTTGCTTTATTGTTCAGCCGTTTCAGTCAACATGTGCCCTTTATCAAGGATGCGTGATGTTTATTGATGTTTCTTGAGATTGTACAGCTTGTGTCAATGGCAATTGTCTTTATTGTGCGTCAGCCTATGTATTTTTCTCATGTGACTGTTCTAATAATAAGTTTGAAGTCTGTATCACAAATCTATTACTCATCACGATATTATGATATGTACCATGTGTAATGGAAATAAAACCGTTGTGCAAAAATAAAAAAAAAGTAATAAATGTGCACTGTTGTTGGTATGGTTACCTATTGTCTACTTGGTCCCAAGTAAAGAAATCTGCCCTTTAGTTCCCAGAGGGAGGGTCTTATGGGGGATCCCAAATTGATAAACGTGCACCAGATAAATAACTTTTAATATTTATTTTATTATCAGCAGTCATTACAGAGTCAAGCAACCGTATTATAAAAGTTAAATCTAAAACTGTGTAGCTTGCTTTGTCTACTTAATACACCTATATAGGAGGTTCTGACTCACTCCAAGGCCTAGACATATATAGATGGAGGACTAATGGAATTTTGTAGGGAAACTGCCATGGGTATTCCCCCTCCAATATTGCCTTAAATCAGGCGTATTTCTGTACCTACAGGACCCAGTCTGCTGGTAATTCAGCTTACAATATGGGGACCTTGCATTCACACCCACCAACACACTAAATATATAAATCATTTTGCTTCACTGAACGTTTTTATTTGTTTACAGATCACATGTAATGATATATAGTGTCTGCTGCATTATATTGTATGGTAAACCAGTCGTAGAGGCCTTTTAACTCCCTTGTATCATGACCTGCATTGCACAATATACAGTTAGTCCCTCAGACTGATCAGAGAGAACAACTTTACAATATTTGTCAATTATGTAATGAGTTAGCGATATTTCATGATGGTTAATCACTAGTAATGTACTCCTTAGGATAACTTCAGATATGGATAAATCCCTTCTATATACACTCACCTTTAATTTTAATAACTATTCATATTGTTACTCAGTACAAGGCCCTAGTAAGATTTAAAATCATACTTCAGGCATACAATGCAATTAATGTTGCATAATTGAATTCGTAGGTAAAATACACTGTAAAAAAGACCGTTAAAGAGTCAGTTCTGCTCCATGAGGCCAAAGGCTAAGTGCATGGGGAAATCTCGTTCAACAATATGTCTCTTTCACTAATATCTCTTTCAATAATATCTACATTACTTTCTGCTTGATTTGCAAGTTGCTGCTGAGTCATAATCGACAGTATACTGCCCCATTTAGTGGACAGGAACAAGTGCCAGACCTAAATCCAGTAATGTATGGTAAGAGATGTGATGTGTTACAAGAAAATGAGTCACACGTCGTAAAATGGATATTGAGGTATCAACATATCTGAAAAGATGAGATCAAGCCGATTGGAATGATGGTCAACATTTAGGACATAAATATCTATATATTTCTGATGCTTGAAGAGATAGTTAGTGATATTTCTTGATGGTCAATCACTAGTACTATATTAGTAATATACTTCTTAGGATAATCTCAGATAAGGATAAATACCTTCTTTATACAATCTTATAATTTAGTAATGGCATTCATGATACTAACACCTCACAAATTAAGACATTTTGACAAAGGGTTCCTCTGGAAAACACATATGAAGGATTTTTTGCGACTTATGACTCATTTTCCTATTCCACATCACAGATGATTGCAGGCTAGTGAACATAATGCCCTGCTATGATATACGGCCACTTAAAAGTCCATTAAGTCAGGTAAGAGGGGCTTTGTTCCTGAATGGAGTGGCATAGAGAGGCTGAACAATAAAATGGAGTAAAAGGCTGCCTGCACATCTGCTACTTAGCCATGATTCTGGCACTTATACATCATAGATGTCAAGTAGAGGCTGAATATAGCGGCCAACATTGTTACTGACTGTGCGCTGCTTGAATCTAATACAAAAATGACTTGTGTCTCAATGTATCTGGCGTACAACAGAGGCATGGTAGTGGTAATGCGGCTGTATCTTTCTACAGATCTTAGTTGTTACATAATAGGATAAAAGTTTAAAGGTTTGTATTAGCATCTTTAGGAAGTATTTGTATAAAAATGCGGTAAAGGTATCTGACATAAATATTATATATTAAGCTATGATCTATTGGGAATGATACTGTCAAGATCGTAGTAATGAGTCCTCCCACGACATGTAAATATTATGTGACCCATTTTCATAGTGTTTCCAATCAGACTACACAGATACTTGACTAGTTTTTAATATCTCATCTCATCGAACATTATTATAACCAATAATACTTATCACTTTGATCATTTATCATGAGGTGTATTATATTGAGATTGACAGGATTGACATGTATATTCACTACGAATCTAACACCTAGGAAACCTATTGGAAAATACGAAACTATAAGAAGTAAATCGCACCCTATATGTATATGTATTAATAGACAACCGGGTACAGCACATGTATACGTGTTATTTAAAAAATTAGTCTACATCGAAAAAAAAAAAATGTTGAGATTCTATCATGTTTGAAAGGATTCGATTCCAATGAGGTTAGCTAAGTATACTCTGAAGGATGACCTTAGAAACGCAAGGATATATTACATAAGGATATATTCACTACACTTCAAATTTGCTACTTTTAATTTTCATTTTGTATTTTTACGAAGTAAAGTGCTTGATTCCCCAAGATTAATACATTCCTACAAAGAGATCTTGTCAATAAAAGACTGTGAAAAATATCAGTTTTGGCGACTCATGACACATTATCTGTAACGCATTACATTTGATATGAAGGTTTATGTTGGGACTAATTCCACCCGCATTCATATTTGTGTAATCCATCAACCTGCCAGGTGCTTTTTGACAGCTTTGTTTTTCCCTATTATGTTCACAGTGAATATGTCGCCTCCACAAACCACCTGATACCTGCATAAATCTTTGAAACCTATTGTGGTTGTTTATGTTTTGTAAAGCGTACTTCGTATTTTGTATTTGTCTGTTTCGTGAAGCCTTAAGACACATTTTTTTTTGCTTATTAGTGACTTTCGTCATTAATTTGACTTTTCTCTTTGAAAGAAAATGTACAACATTTAATGGAGAAACTCGTTTACACACATATGTGATGTGACACAGAAAAATAGGTCATAAGGAGCAAAGAGAAGATCTTGAGATATCATCATAATATATAGACAGATAAGATCAAGCCGATCCCAACAATTTTAAATGGAAGTACATCTGTAACTTCTCATGTTGGAACATGATTATCAATTTTATCATGTTTACTTAATGAAACCATCATTTAATCTCCGACCCACCCTGATATAAAACAATACTTCTCCCCTCTACTGTATGTTGAACAATAGTTAGCAGTATTTCCGTGAAGACAATGACTAATAACGTAGAGAAATATATTCCCTTAGGATGTCGTTTGAGATGCATATATATTCCTGTGAATAAAACCAAATATATCAATTTTGTGACTTATGACTCATTGCTTTACTGCATCACATATTATAGTACTATACCATGTTGTGGTAGATTACATTGGTCCTGGAGATGAGAATCCATATTATATGAGCAATTCCACCAATTGGTCGTCATTTGGCCATCCAGGACTGTACATTATTAATTTTCTTAAATTGCTTCTATAGATTTTTTTCTTCTTACATAACCTTGACATATTGCTGCTTATATAAACGACATTGGGAAAGCTCATGATGAATATTGTAGTCAGAGCAGCTTTGCAGAGACTGTGACTGGAACTCTGATGATAAGTGCACAGGAGAATGGTACATATACCAACATGAATGTGGATTTAAGTTAGAAATAAATTTCAAAAATATGCAAACAATGTTTTGAATTATTCTGTACTTTATAGGTCTCTAAATAAGGGTCATAACACTTTTTAGTTTGTAAAATTATTTCAACTAGAAGAAAAGTTACTATGTGATTAATTTCTCGAGATTTTGTGTCTGAGGCATTTGCTTGAAAATAAACCCCGAGGCCCGGAGGGCCGAGGGGTTTATTTTCAAGCAAAAGCCGAAGACACAAAATCGAGGGAATTAATCACTTTAATAGCCGATTTTTGGATTCAATACTACTGTTTAAACACATATTAACAAATATTAGGCTCAAAAAAAGGTTTTAGATGTACTTACAGCATGAAGAACTCCAATAATTTAACTCCTTAACTCCAATACATAGGTTACTATTTTACATCTGACATGGAAAGGACCGAGTCAAATGCAGCCTTTATAACATCCAAATCAGGATGTTTTACACATTTTAACCCATCACATTCTAATATTTAGATTATTTTACCTATTTCTAACCAATATCACATATCTACACGTAATCATAACTTCAGAATGTCGTTTACGTCAGCCGCACTCTCCGTTCCAGAAACAAACGAAGCTTCCACTTTTTGCATGCAATCAAGCATCAGACTTCCGGTTTACGAATGCCGTATCCGTGTCTCTAGGGACTTAAAAAAGAAATAAATAAAAGATTTGAATCGGTAGAAATGTTTTAAATGTTGTTAAAGCCCGATAGCGAAGTTTTCCTCTATGGAAATCAAGTAATAAATGGATGGCGACTTCAGAAACCAGTGTGTTTACACGCCGCAAGTTTGCACCGCTTTAGTCGGAATCTACATGGTAATGCGACGGCTTGCCGAATGAAGCTCCAGCTATAACAGCCAATCAGAGGTGCGTATTTACTGATGTTACTTTTCAAACCGGCCGGCGTGTTTTCGCAAGGATTCGCTGCTTGCTATCCAAAGCATCGGAGACTTCCGGTTATCGAATGCCGTGTTGCGTGTGTCTAGGGACTTAAAAAAGAAATAAATAAAACATTTGAATCGGTAGAAATTATTTAAATATAGTTTTAGCCCGATAGTGAAGATTTAGTCTACGGGAATCAAGTATTCAATGAATGGCGATTTCAGAAGCCATGCGTGTTACGTGCGAGCGATCAAGCAAGGCGGAAGCAGTTTGGAGACTTCAGCATAGCCACTCTGTGCACGGTGCACATGGCGTTGCATGTTGTACGGTAGTCTAAATAGCGCACGGAGTATTTCATTCGAAAGTGCCCGCACGTCAACAAACCGGAGCTTGCACGATGTCTACTGTCGTCACGTGTCGAGGCCTAGGCTGTGATTACTTGGATTATTCCCTATTTCGTTGCTTACCACCATTCAGCAAGCAGATCATGCTAAGTACAAGGATATTTGGAACATTATCGGTGATTTTGGAGCTATTGGGAGTGATATTTAGGCAGTTGTACAGAGCCTGGATGGTTTCGTCTGAGTGTCACTGGGAGACAGCCATTGTCACAACATCGCTTGCACGATGTCTACTGTCGTCACCTTATGGCAAACCCTATGCCCTAAAAACTTAAAAATGGCTAATATTTCCATCGGAAACAGTGAAGGAATGACTTTAATGTGACCAGGACTTTATACACGTTCAAAAATGAACGCGGAATCGACGACAAACAACTAGTTGATGAGGTAAGTGACTGATTGAGCGGAAACGCCGACTGGGGTTTATTTTAACTACATCCGCAAAATAAATCTACATCCGCAAAATAAACCCCTGAATCCGAACAATAATTTACTTCATCCGTTTTCCGGTTTGACCACTTCCTGTCCAAACAGTAATTTATAAGTATCCAGAACCCCAGCAGAATCCAAAGATCTGCTATTAAAGCCAAATAACGATTCAGTGATGGTAATGGTAATGGCAGTGGCAAAAGAGTCACAGGGCATCGACTCTCTCCCCATGAACACGTACAATCCAGTATTTAGAATATTATGGGATTAATTTCCCTCGATTTGGTGTCTTCGGCATTTGTTTGAAAATAAACCCCTCAGCCCTCCGGGCCTCGGGGTTTATTTTCAAACAAAAGCCGAAGACACCAAATCGAGGGAATTAATCACTTTAATAGCCGATTTTTGTATTCAATAACACTGTTTAAACACATATTAACAAATATTAGGCTTAAAAAAAGGTTGTAGATGTACTTACAGCATGATGAATTCCAATAATTTAGCTCCTCAACTCGAATACATGGGTTACTATTTTACATCTGACATGGAAAGGACCGAGTCAAAACGCGCCTTTATAACGTCCAAATTAGCATGTTTTACACATTGAAACCAATACATTTTAATATTTAGTTTATTTTACCTCTGTCAAACCAATATAACATATGTACACGTAATGATAACTTCAGAATGTTGGTTACGTCAGCCGCATTCTCCGTTCCAGAAACAAACGAAGCTTCCACTTTTTGCAGACAACCAAGCATCAGACTTCTGGTTTACGAATGCCGTGTTCGTGTGTCTAGGGACTTAAAAAAGAAAGAAATAAAAGATTTGAATCGGTAGAAATGTTTTAAATATTGTTTTAAGCCGATAGCAAAGTTTTCCTCTATGGAAATCAAGTAATAAATGAATGGCGATTTCAGAAACCATGTGTTTACTCGCCGCAAGTTTGCACCGCTTTAGTCGGAATCTATATGGTAACGCGACGGCTGGCCGAATGAACCTCCAGCTACAACAGCCAATCAGAGGTGCGTATTCACTGATGTCACTTTTCTGCCAGCCGGCGTGTTTTCGCAAGGTTCCGCAGCTTGCCATCCAAAGCATCAGAGACTTCTGGTTTTCGAATGCCATGTTGCGTGTGTCTAGGGACTTAAAAAAGAAATAAATAAAAGATTTGAATCGGTAGAAATGTTTTAAATGTTGTTTTAGCCCAATAGTGAAGATTTAGTCTACGGGAATCAAGTATTCAATGAATGGCGATTTCAGAAGCCATGCGTGTTACGTGCGAGCGATCAAGCAAGGCGGAAGCAGTGTGGAGACTTCGGCATAGCCACTCTGTGCACGGTGCACATGGCGTTGCATTGTGTACGGTAGTCTAAATAGCGCACGGACGATTTCATTCGAAAGTGCCTTCACGTCAACAAACGTGTCTACTCATACTGTCGTCATGTTATGGCGAGACCTAGGCTGAAAATACTTGGATTATTCCCTATTTCGATGCTCACCACCATTCAGCAAGCAGATTATGCTAAGTTCAAGGATATTTGGAACATTATCGATGATTTTGGAGATATTGTGTGAGTTTTACAGAGCCTGGCCTGTTTCGTTTGCTTGTCTGTCACTGTCAGCCATTGTACGAAAACATCGCTTGCACGATGTTTACTGTGGCGGAATTGACAAATGGATTATTCCCTATTTCGTTGCTTACCACCATTCAGCAAGCGGATCATGCTAAGAACAAGGATATTTGGAACATTATCGGTGATTTTGGAGCTATTGGGAGTGATATTTAGGCAGTTGTACAGAGCCTGGCTTGTTTCGTCTGAGTGTCACTGGGAGACAGCCATTGTCACAACATCGCTTGCACGATGTCTATCGTCGTCACGTTATGGCAAACCCTATGCCCTAAAACCTTAAAAATGGCTAATATTTCCATCGAAAACAGTGGAGAAAAGACTTTTGGGTGACCAGGACTTTATACACGTTCCAAAATGAACGCGGAATCGACGACAAGCAACTAGTTGATGAGGTAAGTGATTGAGCGGAAATGCCGGCCAGGTGGTTTTTTTTAACTACATCCGACTAATAATATTCTACATCCGACTAATAATATTCTACATCCGAAAAATAAACTACTACATCCGTTTTCGGGTGTGACGACTTCCTGTCCAAACAGTAATTTATAACTATCCAAAACCCCAGCAGAATCCAAAGATCTGCTATTAAACAAAAATATACATTCATCCTCCACCGTTCGGTTTTCTTTTTAAGTTGACTTGAATACTTGTAATGGTTCTTTATGAAGGTAAATGTTAGTTCTGTTTTAAGTATTTAGAGGCAAAATTATTAGGGAAAAGGTTCCCTTCATGTCCCAACAACACATGCCATAGTGTAATTGTCAGTGCCAGCGTCAGTGTCAGCGTCACGGGTGGAATACACACGTGACGCTGACATTTTGCCCACCCTACCTTCCCATTAAGAAGAACCTGAGTGGATTCATGTTTTTTTTAAATGAAGTATGTAAGGCATCTCATCTATATGGATATATTTAATTATTAATTCCTAATAATAGTTTTATTAAATGCGGTAGACTAATAATACCCATGTGACGCTGACATTGGAGCTGCCCTACATTAGCCACTCTACTGACCCTGCATGTATTCAATTCTACAACTTCTATGTATCTAATGTTCCTGTCACTGTAATTATCTTCACCAGGGCCAGCGGAATCAGAGGGGAGAGAGGAGAAAGGTGTAGGGAGGGGACAATGATGATAAACCGCTAGGGAATGAACAATGGAAAGCCCATATAGCATTTCCTTGAACACCAAGGGAACGGATTAGAAAAGAATTAATCGCTTCTTCCTCCGAGGATGAAGGAAGCCATATTTTGATTGCTTGGAAGGTCAACACAAGGTCAGAACAAGGGGTCCCTGAGGGTCATTAGGGTTAGAGATGGGGCTAATGGCGGTCTAATGGGGATGTGTGGAAACTCTGGAGACGCCAGCAGGACGCTTGACCAGGGGTCAGCTGATGGTTAAGGAGGATAACAGCATATAGATCAAGGTCAAGAACATTGTGATAAATGGGGTGGAGGAAGAGAGCTTAGAAGTAAGGAGGAGGGCTGGTATGAGATCTTAATCATGTCCCCAATACACTGTCTTGACATTTGGTACAATGTTTTTGTGGGTGAAACCAATCCTCTAAATTAGCCGCAAATGAGATTCAAAATACAGTTCAACATAACTAAACATATTGTTTGAACCAACCCAATACCAAAGATACTCAGATATGCCTAATTTAGCAGAATTTCCTAAATGCGTAGTGCTGCCAATTGTACAGTTTCTGACGATCTGACCCATATAATTTTATAGTTCTAGATCGCCCCAAAATGAGATTCTTATAAAGAGATCTTATGAATAAAACACTTTGGAATATTAGTTCTGCGACTCATTCTGTAACATTTAACATATGGAAAATACACATTGG
This sequence comes from Sthenelais limicola, assembly GCA_942159475.1. Lineage (NCBI taxonomy): Eukaryota > Metazoa > Annelida > Polychaeta > Phyllodocida > Sigalionidae > Sthenelais > Sthenelais limicola. The sequence goes on from OW804096.1 coordinate 57,111,416, forward strand.
TGTTATGTACCTTGTACAATACGAATAGTAAATAACTTTAGATATCATTTTTCTATCATTTGTATCATTTTGGCTTTTACAAAATGTAGCCACAAACGTGTATTTCATAAGTTTCCTATTCAGACCCTCTCTCTTACTCTACACTGTTATTTTACTTGAATAGACCACAATTCTCAAATTCTTTAGAGGCGTTATAGCCCTGGGGTTAAATGATTCTATATGGAATAATACAGCGTATGTGCCTCTATTTCACGGACACTTGCTCCCAAAATAACCCCAATAGATAAAGCATTGCTGATATAATTGCTGGAGTGATAAGGCAAAAGGTAGTGGAGGTATAAAAAGTGAAAGGATGCTAGGGTATGATTGGATGTGGAAGTGGTCTCTAGCATATGATGTAGATCAGGGACCTGTTGTACAAGCTAACTTCGATGGGTTGGAATAAAAATGCATCGTGTCAATAGGCTATTCCTATCATCTGGGAATAAAGCATGTACAACGATTGGTTTTCCTTACTACAGCTGAAGGAATTCCCATAAAGGTTTTTGTTTCTTATACGACATGCGCAATAAATGTGCGTTATCACTGCCAGGATACGGGTCTGGGGGTCAGGATATGTATAATAGACAGTTTTACGCATTTTGTAAGATCTCCTTAAGTATATGAAAATGATAAACATATGATTACATATAAATACTGGGTGATTAAAAGATAATGAGTTCAGTTTTCTTCTTCAGTTTAGTCTTGAACTGTATGTAGAATATCATTTTGTCTTAAGTTAGGGCTATTTAGAGGATGGTTAAATGGCAACATTACATTTCTTGGTGAGTATTAGGCCACCCAAACCGGTAATATCAGAACTTCCCTAGTTTAGTATTTGTTGAGAAGAAAGGGAAATATTGGGAACACGTATGTGTACTTTGCACTTAATGAAGGACGATCAGAACACTGTAAAGTTAGGGTCCTAATGTTAATAGTTATTTTATTTATCAAAGCTTCAGCCACGCGACCTACTGGCATAGGGCAAGACCATTCATTTTCCCGCCACCACCCAACTTCCTGATCCTACCGACCCAAGTCCAATACTGACCGGATACACAAGTTGTTATCTGCGGGAGGGGAGGGAGGGAGGTCCAGTGGACCAGGGGTCTGATTAAAGAGGAAAGGGGGAGTGAGGGAGTGAGGAAAATTTTCTTTCTTTTTCCATTCCTTTTCCAAACATCTAAAGGTCATTTCACCTAAACTTTGGAAGACTTTGTACAGTTGGTTTTTTTCTACAGGGCCCTTAAAACGTCCTCATTTTTATTTGGAGGACCCGCCCGGATCCCTTCCCGGTGACTTTGTTTATTATCGCTCACTGGTGGCAGTTTTTTCTTTTTGATTAGACTAAATTAGATAAACATATACCACCAGCAGAATATTGATAAATCCAGTTGTATTAGTCATAATATATTTGGATTTGGTAAGATTTGTGTTGTTGTAATAGCTGAAAATTTGCAGCTATTACGACAAGAGAAATCTAACCAGATTAACACATTATTTGGACTCAAGTTATTAATATTATGCTGTTGTTGGTATATATGTTTATACAAGAAGTTGAACTCAGCGAGAAGTTGAAATCAGCAATTGATTACAAACGCCTGTGTAACATAAAAAATGATAAGACCGCAACAATGGATGTGGATGGGCCGCAAAATATTTGGCTGACTGACTTTCCAACAGGTTGGAAAAGAACGAAATAAAAAACTCCAGCTTTTGATTGCTGTCCCCTGGGAATGCAGCTGTAAAATAGAAGCTTATAACAATTGATGGAAATTTAAAAATTCCTATTTACACTATATCAAATACCTGCAACCAAATCCTGTTTTCATACATCTATTTTTAACTTTATATACCTGTTTATGATTTGGACAAGACCCTGTATTATATATCCTTGCATTTTTAAGCTCATCCTATAGAGTATGTTTAGCTTATTGACTTAGTTATTGTCCATCCGGAAATATTGCTAATTCTTTTTTCAAAAATGAAAATATAAAACTTGAAATATAGAAATACTTATGAGCTATCCATATGTATTAGAATCGGCTTGATCTCATCTTTTCAAATATGATGATATGTCCTTCTTTTGCGACTTGTGATTCATATTCCTGTAACACATCACATATAGCTATTAATAACTTCATAAACTTGTTTACGATTTTCCCCAAGTAAGTTACTTTCCTTCCCTGAATATCCTCCTCCCCATATGATGTATGCTTTTAGTCATTGATGCACATCGCTTCACTGACTCGGGCTGATGGGAGGTAAGCGACAGCTTGAGTTGCTCAAGGACGAATATAGCAGGCTGCCAGCCCCAGTCATGTCAGCAGTCTTTATTATAGGTTAACAGGCGGCTCTACGAGCTGCTCCAGGAGCGACTCCACTATGGGAACTGCTCGCCAGCCGTTCCACTACCTCTTAGAGCAGCTTAATCAAGAAGTTTCCTCCGTGGTGGGGGTGTGCTATGGAGGGGCTCACATAATGACATTCCTTTATCTATTCATACCGCTCATTTGTCTGTAACACATAACATAATTATATATCTTTTCTTTGAATTTATACCGAGCATCGAATCCACAAGTTTCCCTACAGTTTATTACATTATTGTCATTGAGTTGATCTACAACTCTTCTGGTGATTTCCCCATGTATATACTTGGTGTGTTTCAGGAAAATGATTAAAACATCACAAGTCTAAAAATTTGATTTTGAGATATCATCATATCATCTAATCATTCGAAAAGATAAGATCATGCAGATTCCAATCATTGTTAACAGTAGAGTATCTACTTCTTTTTGTAATCTAAGCATTTCGGATTACTTTAAGTTGAATATTTTATATTTTCGAAAACAAAAATTAGAGTACATTAAGCTGCTTTAGTCGCGAAATGCTATCAAGAAATATTGCAGACTTTTTTTTCAAAACTAATGAATATCAAACATAAAATATAGACACTTCGTAGATGTCCCTAATGTTTACTATCATTGGAATCGGCTTGATCTTATCTTTTCAAATATGATGGTATCTCAAAATCCGTTTATTTCGACTCATTTTCCTAAAACATATCACATATAAGCGGGTGGCCTACTAATTGGTTGTACCCTTACGTCTTAATAGTTTATTTATTTAAAAAAAAAAAATGACTAATGGAGGCTGTTTTTGATTTCATCAATCCCCAGTTCTCCAATAGGCAGGATCCTGAATGGGATATATGATGACTGGTGGACTGAAGCTAGAGTAGGGGTGGTGGGTCATTTTTACCAGAAGAGGGGCCTAGGCCACCTGTGTTTACATTATGTGGGTACAGGTTCCAATGGACAGAGAGAGAGGGCCCTCTTGGTAAGGCACCAAACTTGAGGACATATATGAGACAACATCATGCTCTACCTTCATCTTACTTTATTTTCTTTTAATAATTATGGGAAACAAATACCAGAACAAATTCTCAAAAGGTCATTGGATGTGCTGTGTGTAGGTGCAGGTTGAGTGCATGATGCATGCATGCGCCTGCACTGTGTGTGAGCGGGTGTGTAAAGGCACATACCTACAGCTGTGATACTTACCCTCAAATATACCTCAGTCCCGTGTATGAACTCAGTGCTAGCTGTCACTATCTCAAGACAAACAGATTTCAGAAGTTGCCTACTCCTATTAATTTCTTAGGAATATAAAAGAAAACAGAGAGTAGATTTAAAAAATGTTTTTTGTAGCATCTGCTTTACCCTGAATTAAGGCTGATTCCAATGATAGTAAACAGTAGGGCTAATTAATAAGTATTTTATAGTATTTTAAGTAACAAAATAAAGTAACCAAATATACTCTATAAGATGACCTTAGAAATGCATGGATATATTCATTGCACTGTCTTGAAAAAGTCCTGCAATCTTTTGGTAAGGAAACAATGATATTCAAGCAGCCACCCCATAAAAGATATCTCAATGTCTCTATGCATTGATAAGGCAAGTAAATGAGTTTGGCTAAGACAGAGTGAGTACCTGCCATTAGTCTCTATTAAGAGCTAGTGACCACCAAATGGGTGGAGCTGGCGGCATCTGCTCGCACTAACTCAGAGCTACTCAGGCTCCCACAATGAGAGTAATTACCAAGCCCTCCCACTCACTATGTGCGGGCGATTAGCTGTGGCAGATTGATGGGGTATTTCAGCTGGTGTCAGGACGATAGAGCCAGGCACGAGCGACTCTGTTGAAAGACTTAGATGGGGAAAAATGGAAATGTGATGTGTTACAGCAAAATGAGTCACAAGTGCCAAAAAATGTGTTTCAGAAACAATTCTAATCAATTCTAATGATGGTTAACATTAATAACATCTAATAAGTAGTTCTTTGAGTTTTTGTATGGATGAGAACAAAGTTGAGATATTTGTTAATGGTCAATCACTATAGGGAAATTACTAAATATATAAATATACTCCTTAGGATAACCTCAGATATCATAAATACATTACACAGAGTTGAAATTTGATACATCCATTCATGTTACCAGCAGTACTAAACACCTCAGAAATGAAATCATTCTCACCGAGGGTTCTTGTGGAAAAACCTTTTAAAAATATTATTTTGTTTGCGACTTGTGACTCATGTTTCTGAAACACATCACATAAGAAGTAGAACTAGATGTCTTGCTATAGGTTTAAACACTTCCAGGCATTTAAAATGTATCTAAGGGACTTTGAAACAAGGTTGAGAATTGATGAGAGTCAAAATCATTGCCATCATAATTTCCATATTTAGCTACTTTACTATTAATTGTCCAGCCAGACTTTTTTTTCAAACATGAAGAAATTACACAAAATGAAGAAATACCGTTTAGATTTCCTAAATGTTTTAATCTTTCGAATCCACTTAATCACATCTTTTCAAATATGATGATAGATAGAGTTATTAAATTGAAAAGTGTGCAATTTAACTAGTTGTTACCTAGGAAATCTTGATGTTGAGAGATTTGCATCTGAAGTAGCAGATGTTATATCTGATATCCTGCCATCACGGCTTCTACAATACTAAAATCCATATATACTGTTTTCACACTTTTCTCATTTGATGAAGCGCCGTCTCACTTCCTATATTCACATGATACAAAGACTTCCATTATATTATTATTAGAACAATCTGATCGTAAATTCGGTTTTCTGATTATATATATAATGTATTAGCAAGCCAACCCGTGAAAACACTGGCTTTGTTGATATGCGTGTTATTCTAATATGTAAACAAAAATAATAGAATTGATCTTAACCGAGCATCCATTCATCTCGACTTATAACTCAATTTTCGGCGACACATTGTAATTATGATACACAACCATAGTAGGGCAGCTTAGCAAATTAATGTGGACGTTCGTGACAAAAGCACCAAATTTTTTCCAGGTGTTGAAAATTACCCTAGCTTTCAATTTTTGGTAGACACCACTTTCGCCCGATATATTATGGCGGCCATCTTGGATTTTTAAGATCGCCATCATGTAAAATCCTACATCTACCAATATCTCAGCTTCTATACCACTTAGGATCACAATCTTGGTGTCTAAACATACATTTTCAGGGTCAAGGAATACGCCTATGTCATTTAAAAACAGATTAGTTTGTATTTATTAACAAAAAAACAAATATATGACAGAATATTGTCATCAGGCCCTATGCGCCATCACTATTGTATACAACTGTAGAAAGAATTTTAGTGTTAGTAATAACTGTTAGTTAGCATAATAAAAATATCAACCAAAACAATACTGTCAAGTTTAGAGAAGGACTAGATTGGCAGCCATCTTGGATTTGCAAGATCGCCATCATCAAAAAACATATATCAACTAATATCTCAGCTTCTAAGCCATGTAAGATCATACTTTTTGTGTATCTAAACATACATTTTAATGGTCAGGGTACACACCTATACAATTTAAAAAAAGGATTAGATTGTATTTATTAAAACAAAAATGAAATATATGACAAAATGTGATCCGTTTAAAAAAAATGAGTCATAAGTCGCAAAAAATCGATTTTGAGATATCATCATATTCGAAAAGAGGAGAAAAAGGCGATTCCAATGATAGTAAACACTAGGACACCTAATAAGTATTTCCATATTTTAAGTTTGATATTTTCATTTTTGAAAAAAAATGTTTGCAATGTTTCTGGATGCGTAATTACCAGTAAAGTAACTAAATATACTCCATTCAAAGGCCTTCAAAACGCAAGGATATATTTAATACAATGTCCCGAAATTTGTTATATAGATTCCTATGACAATAACTGATAATCCCTCTAGAAATCAGAACATTTCAATGAAGAGATATTGTAAAAAAACCTTTGAAAAATATCAATTTTTGCGACTCATGACTCATTTCCCTGAAACACATCACAAATATCATCATCAGGCCCTATGTGTAATCTCTTTGGTATACAACAGGAAGAATAATAGTGTTAGTAATAACTGTTAGTGAGCATAATATCAATATCAAACATAACAATAGTGTCAAGTCTTTCTCAAATGTTTGCTATGGACTTTGTCCCTCTGCACAAAAAGTGAATTAAATAGAAACCAGTTCAAGTTGCTCAACCTCTCCAATGCGACCTTTCTTTGGTGACAGCACCTTCCATCATCAGGCATTGCTGACTCTTTTCTGAGAGCCTTAAACAAGGCATGCTCACCAACTGACTTTTCTGGCTCTTGCAAAGCTCAAGGAGGATGCTTTCTTACCCACTGAAGGAGCTCACAGTGAGGATGTCAAAGAGGTACGGAGGCAGAGAATGGTACAGAAGAGTCCAACAATCCAATACTGGGATATTGTTTTCACTATGGAACTCTGAGGTCTCATTGATATTGATATTGAAAACTTTTATTGCTACTAAGTAGCCTTATGAAGGGGGGTATTCTCCGGCATTTGGGAGGTGTTCCGGCCCCATATATGATTTTACATTTGTTTTAGTGGAGTAACAATACCGTCTCAGTCATAGACTGGCGATGGTTCTCCACAAAATTTAGTTTCAGTTTCCAATTACAGTTTTAAGGTAATGATGTGCCGTAAATTTAACATTGGAATTTGCTCGATGATAATATCAATGATGATACAGGGTTTTAACATATGACTAATACATTCGTCTAAGTAAGGTAATACCGTTGTTTACATTTCAGTACTTAATTTACATAACGCGTATTCAGGAGGGCTTCACATACTAGGTTCATTATATAAAATAATCGTCGTGCCAAATATAGGTCGACATGGCTTGAGATTAAAATAGTTTTGGTTCAAGAATTCGGTGGGCCACCGTAGGTAATCTATTCCAAGATGTTGTGATTCTATTAAAAACTGATTTTCTGATTTGTTCGGTTTTCGGAATAATTTGTTTTAGTAACTTTCTTCCATTTTCAAAATTTCTTGTGTTTATTTGCCTTAGATCTATGTTTATTGGATTTTGGGCGCTACGGTGGCCTGCCTGAAGTAGATGAAGCCTTCTACGGTACTTCAAGGGCAGGAGTCTTTTATTTACATGTATTTCATCCACATTTGTGCGTGGCGGTAACCTGTATACAGTTCTCAATATTCGATTCTGAAGGATTTGAAGTTCATGGACATTAGTGGTGCTATGGGAATCTAATAGTATGTCAGCCTGATCAATAATGGGCAGAATCATTACTTTGTAGATTAGTAGTAAAACATATTGAGGTATTTTTTCTTTCAGTTTAGAGATCTGCCAACTTTTATAGTTTAAGAATTTGGTTGTTTTGGCTACTTGTTCTGTAAATTTCAAAGCACTATCTATTTCCGTTCCCAAGTACTTATAACTAGCTACATCTTCAAGGGCTTTTCCATTCAAGGTTAATACATGTTCGGTAGTGTATGCTTGGTTGTGGGCTACCCACCTTGACCTAAGCGAAGGGCAGGGAAAGATGGTTTGAATTTTAGACTTGTCTAGATTTAAAGAAATTCTGTTCAGTTCGCACCACGTACTCAAGCTATTCAGATCTATCTGTAGTTGTGAAGTTATATTGGTAAGATTATGGCCGGAGGTGTAAATAATAGTATCATCAGCGAACATTTGAATAGTGGAATTATTGATTATTTGGGGGAGGTCGTTAATATAGAGGTTAAATAATACAGGTCCCAAGGTTGTCCCTTGAGGTACCCCGCATTCTATTAGTTTTGGGGTTGATAGTTTGCTATTAGCGAATACTTGTTGGTTGTGATCAGTTAAGTAATTTTTAAACCATTCGAGTTCTTTCCCATCAATGCCGTAATTCTTTAATTTTAGGATTAGTCGGGTGTGATTGACTGTGTCAAAAGCTTTTCTTAGGTCAAGATAGGCAGCCCTTACAATATCGCCTTCATTGAGGGTACGATAAACATTTGAAAGATAGGTGACTAGTGCGTCTTGGGTTGACCTGCCTGCCCTGAAGCCGTATTAGTGATTATAAAGTAGGTTGTAATCTTCAAGATATATTGTCAATTGCTGCATCAGATCTCACCAAGAAGGGAATTTTTATATTGAAAGTCTGAAGGCATTGGCTCCATGTTTTTTTTACTCTAGACCACCACGATTATGCACATTGGATCCTAATACACATCCAAGATATGGAGTCTTCCACCATTGGAGTCCACCATCCATTCTCAAAGAGTTTGGGGAGCACAGTCACTGGGTTATCCACAAAACCACCAACATATTTTCAACCATCCCAATCAATCAAGCCCATGAACAAAATAATAAGGGTGTCAAGGGGTCAATGATAGGGGGTGCAATTGATCTGACAGAGAATTCTTCAGCCTTCGGAAAACGGATGGTCTCAGGGCCTGAACAACCAAGGTTGCTGAAGGAGTTTGAAGAGGAATACTTACCTAAAGAAGCATTTCCTTCCTCTTTTCCATTGTCCACAGCCATGCAAGAGCCAAATCAAAACAATCAAGGAAAATCTCTTCACTCAAGAATGATGTGGAGCTGTTCTCCCACTTGTACATTGTGATGCAGCACAGGATGAGAGACATGATTACATTCTTCAGCCATGAGAATCATCCCTCCCTTCCTTCAATATCTCATGGTGGAAATCTTGCTTTGGAAAGAAATCAGATCTGTTAACCATTCTGACCAAGGACACCCAGATTCCATTGATGTGAGGCTTCTTGATGGAGCTGCTGTTGTGGTGCTCCCCACTAACGATGTTGTAACATTTGATGAGTATGCTATCAGGTCTTGTTCCACACATCATAAAACAACTAGAAAACTCAAAATGAGTTGATGTTATATGGGACAAATACATCCCAATCAGCATAAAAAATCTACCCAAGAAAAGCAAGGAAAGGGAATTCAGGGAAAAGTTGCAGGTTAAAATAAGATCCCAGGAAAGTGAGCATACTTTTTGGGTGGCCCAACCAACAAAGAGGAACTGTTTACATTCCTTTCCAACAAGATTGCCACTGTGGATTGCCCCAAAGACAAGGAAACCATCATCACATCTGGTTACAAAACTATTCTTCAAGGAACTGATTGATCCATGACACTTTGTGATCATGAGGAAGCAGACACTTGGCTGCTGATCCACCTACTGGATGACCTTCTGAATGGCAGTACCAACTGTGTGGTGCACACTCTTGACACAGATGTAGTGGTGATCATAATTGGCAACATCCATTACCTCAACCCCCTGTTGCAGAGATTGAACATTTGAATTGCCTTTGGTACAGGCAAGAACTGTACATATCATTAATGCCAACTATGACTGCTTGGATAGAGAAAAGTCCCTTTCCCTCCCTGTCTTCCACAGTTTCAGAGGATGTGATACCACATTTGCATTCTTTGGAAGAGGCAATAAGTCAGCATGGGAGGCATGGCTTTGCTACCAAGATGTGAGACAAGCCTTTACAGACATGGCATTCCTTACCTTTTACAGAGGTCAGTGCTTAACATTTCCAGTTGCTTGAATGCATCACTATTATTCTATATGACAAGGCCAGTAATCTGGAACATTTTGATGTTGCCAGAAAGCAGTTGTTTTGCCAAAAGGGGAAGACAACAGAGAATCTCCCACCAACACAGGATGCACTGTTGCAGCACTCCAAGAGAGTTTCATTACAGAGTGGAATATGTTTGGCCATTAAGCAAACAGCATGTACCTGTCTAGAAGGTTGGGGCTGGGCTATCACCAAGGACAGCCAATCATGGGTCCCTCTGTGGACCACATTACTTGTTACCTTTAGGGCCTGCAGTTAACTTGTAAAGTGTAGTTGCAAGAGTCAAAAAAGGTGTTGGACAAGGTGTACATACCAAAAGGCTTGTTGGAAATGCACTGAACTCTGCTATTGCAATTGTGAGAAATAGGGTAATGATGATATTTTTTCATGTCTTTGGTTTCTGTGTTATGAAAAATGATCTAGTCCTTCGCTAAACTTGTCACTATTGTTATGGTTGATATTTTTATTATGTTTACTAACAGTTATTAACAACACTATAAATCTTGCTACAGTTGTATACCATAGTGAAGGCGCATGGGGCCTGATGACAATATTTTGTCATATATTTGTTTTTGTGTTAATAAATACAATCTAATCTGTTTTTAAATGGCATAGGCGTATTCCTTGACCCAGAAAATGTATGTTTAGACACCAAGATTGTGATCCTAAGTGGTATAGAAGCTGAGATATTGGTAGATGTATGATTTTACATGATGGCGATCTTAAAAGTCCAAGATGGCCGCCATAATATATTGGGAAAAAGTGGTGCCTACCAAAAATTGAAAGCTAGGACAATTGTTAACATGTGGTAAAAATTTGGTGCTTTTGTCACGAACGTCCACATCCATCTCAAATATGGCCTTAAGCTGCCCTACTACCAATGCATGTGCTCTGGATCATGCTACCGTTCCTGTGGCGTTGGCACATTTTGATTGCAGGGCTTGATGCAATGCCGCGATTACCACTCACCCACTTACTTACTCCGTCTTACGGCCGAGTTTGATAGCTTACAGGCTGAGCATTAAACGGCCACAAATGCTTAACCCTCTCTCGGGATCAAGCTAGATCACAAATGCAAAAAGACATTTCTAAAATGTGATGTGTCGCAGAAAAATCACTTTTTCAACATGTTTTATTTTTCTAGTCTGCTATGTGTCAAGGCCAATCTATAAATGCTCGAATAATATTAAATAAGGAAGCAAGGCATGTCCATGACGATGAAAGGCAAGATGCATGTGCAGTCGTTCAAGTGCGGGGCCTGACGAAATACCGCCCTTTATTAAAGGAGAGAAAAAACACCGCTCTTTATTAAAGGAGAGAAAAAACAAATTTAGTCCTTCTCTCCTGGTTCCCCCGCACGCCCGGCCTGTCAGGGAGAAACAAGGCACTTCGGAGTGTGACTGTTCACAAGTTCCTCCGGTTTTCATATCCTGAATAGCCTTGGATTAATCATTATCATACACAATTTGAACAGCAGATCGACCTGCTATATCCGTAATAAAATACCATTATTTTTAAAACCTTTATAATAGTGAATGGTATCATTACCCTTCATTTCCACATATATACAGAACACATTATATACTTATGTGCATTTGTTTCGCATTAACAAAAACAAAGAATAGAGGTGGGGGGGATATAAAATCATACAGATAACGAGGTGCATGTGCACATGCCGAAAAAACAGAGTAATATGGAGGTTCAGCAAGTATAACATAATACGTAAACATAAACTTATACGCTTGTCTAATGTACACAGAAATATTAAAAGAAAGAAAGAGGTTCAGCAAAACATGGGGAAAAAACGTAACGTAACGTAATAATCAAGCAAAATTTCACAATTTAATATTTTATACATAAAAATGCGACATAATTCACATAAAGATACGATTATGTAATTGCGATATGTTTCCTTGCAGAACCGCCCTAATAGTTTCAAATCATGGATAACAATAAATATTTAGACCTAATTTATATATAATAACAATTTTTATTCAGTAAAGCATCTACAGTTCAAGTCCTTTATTTACGCGTTTGTGTGGCAACGAGTCCTATAAGTTGATTATTATACATACCTAGATTTGCATGTAAAACGTGCTTAATTAAAAAGATGATAACATAATTTACCATAATATCTGGTTTTCATATAAGAGGAATGTAACTAGAAACAGTTAAAACATGGAGGAAGAAAGCAATCGCACCGGCAAACTTGCGTCGGCAAACTTGCGTCGGCATGACAACGCGCCGGTAATGTTACAAGTTACAAGTAATGAGCGGCTGTCAGGGCCTCGGTAATGCGTGTATAATAATACCACATATTATTCCTGAATATTAACTGTACACTGCCCATTGCTCCAATTTCGCGAAACATTTATAGCGTACATTTCCAATGGAGAAATAGCTAGCTAGAAAACTGACCAACAGGTCCAGTTAATTATAAACGTTATTATATTATTATAAACTAGCAAATACCTGTGCTACGCACAGGATTTGCTAGTGGGACAGTGGGGCCCACATCCTCATCTCTCCTTGTTCCCTCTCCCACTATCTTTCTCTTTCAAGTTGTCTCTATAACTTAGTATCATCATACTGTCCCTGTCCCACTCCTTCTCCCGTTCCCTCTTTCATTGTGAGGTAATTAGTGGGCGGGTTCCCCCTGCTCGACTTCAAAAACCAACTCAAACAATAGTTTATGAACTGATTCAACTCTGACGATGCTCCTTTCGGTGGAAATATATCAACTCCCATCCTGTAGTGAAGCAATTATGTGCCCATCCATGAGTCATGCTTTGGCTGACCCAGAAACCTGGTGTAGGGGCACTGATAGGTTTGTTTTCAGGCAGCGCTGGGGGCCCTGGATGGGGGTGCTCAATGTAAACCCATTTCTAACCCCTTTCCAACCCTAATTTGTAAATGAAACATAGTGGAATGGTTCGGCACCATTTTGGCAATGTGCATGTGAAATATAATGGAGATCTGGCCAGCGGTTTCAGATAGGGGTTTAAAGCTCCAGACCCTTATTTTATTAATATAGAGATGTTAATAAGTGATATTTGATGGACATACGCCAATCGGCCGCAGTAATGTGAATGGGCCTTCATTCTCACCATTGTATTGACTTGTTACCATTACCTGTATTACTTTCATTACTGCATTACTCTTCATCATAATGTCCTATACTCTCACTGTACTTAAGCATCCAATCATTCACATGTAGTGAAACCATGTTTATTAGTCTATTAGTTTACTCGAAGCACAAGTCAAGTTTAAAAAAATGGCACTCGTTGGAACAGCTGACATCACAGTCAGCGATGATCTACCAATTGTAATTTTAACAACAGCAATAGAGATTTTTTAATTGGATTGAATTGAATTAGGAACAATGAAATTGATATTCCATAATCCCACTATAACAATATCTAGTCTTAATCAACTCAGTGAAGAAAGTGCGTTTCTCCGCCTAAGCAGTAAAAACAATGAGAAGGGTTAAGACGATCTTAGTGCAACTTTTATTGTGATGTATTGCATGCCAGAGGAAGAAAGAAGTCCTAAAAGAAGTCCTGTCATGTTTATTGTTGGATACGTTTGTTCTAGGCTGGCAATGTTGCCAACCACTATCAGGCAATTTAGTGCAATCTTTCCATGACTGGAGGTAATGGTTGCGGGCCATTGCTGTTCTTAGAGAGAGTAAGGCTGTAAGAATGTATGCTTCCGTATATTACAGAAAGATGAGTCACACGTCGCAGAACTGATTCTTTTCAAAGTGTTTTATTATAGGATCTCTTTGTAGGAATGTTTACATCTTTGGAGTGTTTAGTACCGTACGTCATATGGATATTAGATTAGATTAGAAAATTGTTTATTCATCACTGAGATATATACAATTACAGAATAAGTGTGACAAATGGGTCGACAAGCTTATGGAACGAGATTCCATGTTTTCCCGCTGTTACCTTTTTGGAGAGTTAAATATAAGAAGTTTTTAAAGTGCCTAATAGGGAACTACACAAGAGTTAGAATACAGGGTACTGCTTAAGATTAATATGAAACTATAATATAAAATATAACACTGAATCTGTTATAGTACATACCAATTCTGGTTAGACACTGTATATAGGTGTCCTAAGGTACAGTACAGTACCTTTTTATGTGAGATTGGCTTAGCATTGTAACACCTAGGCTGGTTACTGGTTTTTGTGACCTCTGTTTTGACAATATGAGAATTACAATGGTTTTAGTACATTTAGAGTTCAAATTATTAATACACGATGCGGTGAACTTTCATGTTTCAGTAGTGCTTCATTATACAATAATGTCACTGATAATAACCAGTAATGACAGCGAATAAAGCACACCAAATTTCAAGACTGTGTATTGAGTATATTCTTGGATTTTTAAGGTCATCCTGTAGACTATAATAGATATCATCTAGTTATTTTACTAGTAATTGTCCAACTATAAATATGGAAAACCTATTTTTTTATTATAAAAATATCAAACTTGAAATTTAGAAATACTCATTTGCTTTCTAATATTTACCATCATTTGAATCATCTTTTCAAATATGATGATATCTCAAAATCAATTTCATGCGACTTGAGACTCATTTTCTTCATCACAAATCCATTGAAGTCCACGCACCCACATCTTTTTAAAACAACTTGTTTGTTTGTTACTTCTTAATTTATTTTTCTCTAGGATATTGCAACAGGTAGAGGGGGAAATGTTGTTGTTCCTGTAAATAAACGCTAATAGGGGATGTGCATGTCCGCCATATTGAATCTCGAGTCGCATGGAATTACGGCAGTTGTATGTCAGTGTAAAAGCTATAGAAAAATGTAATGTTCAGCATGGAATATTTAACAGTGATTTCACGTAAATAGCCCTGTGTTTTAGTGCCATACCACCAAAGGCTAGAAAACACAAATTAGATATATGAACGTGATAAAAAAAGTTTCTACAATCACCAAATACCCCAATATGTGATGTGTTTCAGGAAAATGATTCACGAGTCGCAAAAATTGGATTTTGAGATATCATGATATTTGAAAAAATGAGATCAAGCCGATTCTAATGATAGTAAATAGTGGAATATCTGATAAGTATTTCTATATTTTCAGGTTGATATCTTTATTTCTGAAAAAAAGAGTTTGCAATATTTCTTGGTGGACATTTATTTTAGTAACGTAACTAAACGTACTCTTTAAGATGGCCTCAGAAAAACATGGATATATTTATATATTTTTTGGTATATATGATGTGGCACCCCAAAATCCCTTGGGTCAATTGCAAGTTATTCAAAACGCTTTTATGAGAGTAGCCTTTGGTCTCGACAGGAGAACGAATGTCATTGACTTACAAGAAGAACATAATATTGAATTACTAGATATTAGAAAAAAACATCATATATGTTAGAGATGGCTTATAAATTAAGTCAAGATGATTTGTACACAGATAGCAGAAATATGAATCTCAGATCTCATAATAAAGATAAAATGATGAAGGCGCCTCAGCCACACTCTGAGATGAGATGGTAAAAAATCGCTTTATTACCAATTACC
This sequence comes from Sthenelais limicola, assembly GCA_942159475.1. Classification (NCBI taxonomy): domain Eukaryota; kingdom Metazoa; phylum Annelida; class Polychaeta; order Phyllodocida; family Sigalionidae; genus Sthenelais; species Sthenelais limicola. The sequence continues at coordinate 57,126,976 of OW804096.1, forward strand.
TGTTATGTGGAATGAGCTACCTAAAAAAGGGAAGACATGTCCTTCAAAGGATGACTTTAAAACATTTATTGCAGAAAGTATACATTAAAACTACAAGCAGAAAATGTTTCTCTAAATGTTTTCTTTCTAAGAATATAGGGAGACTAGGAAAACCTGTGCGAGCCCAGATAGTTTATGGATAGATTATTGTCTTTCTTTATCCCTTTTTCCAGAAACTGCATTATAACTATGTAATTGTACGTCTGGAAAATAAGTTATTACATACATACATATTTAATACACTATCTTGAAAATTGGTACCTGAATTCGTGTTACTAGACCATGCTACTAGTCGCTCCAAGAACCCCAAATATGAAAACAGTCTAAGCAAGGCTTCTTGTGAATAAATTACTTCGGAAAATATTAGTTTTGAGACTTGTGACTCATTTTCCTAAAACACAGCACATATGATAGAGGTCATGTGTAGTATTCTAGATGTCAGGAACAAAGTTCCTAGTCTTCCAGACAATATAACTCTTCTTACCTTCCATTCTACTATATCACCCTATTAAAAGTTAGTCAAACATATCAATAAAACCTTCATAATGCCGTTTTCCTCATCCTCATCTTTACTCAAATACCACTCTTTCAGTATCCTTACATGACCATCCAACAGGTGTGAACTTGGCTTCAGTATTTTACTAGTATTATTTTTGCTCGGGATGTAAACAACATATCAAGTAAAAATTTCATATATCACTCTAGCTATTGCAAAATAGTGAGTGATATTGGAATGATAGATGAGGTGAATTCCATGAAAGATAATGCATTATGTGGTGACGGTATATCTCACATCTCACCATCTACATCAAACATTCCCCTAGAGACAGTTGAGTAAAAAAGCCCCCCCCCCCCCATATACAGTATTTCCCCGAATAGTACCCCTTGTTTCTGCCTCATCTTAAGGGTCACTAAATGGGTTCATGGTCACTTTTAAGTCAACAAACTTAACAGATCCATAAAAACAACACCCAGGTTCCAATTGTTTTACCTCCAATTATATATAACGTAAAGCCAATCACAGGCACCAAATGAGAATGCTTAGATGAAAAGGTCTGTTTAGCAGAAGAGGGCACTCAGTGTGCTGTGTGACGTCACAAGGTTGTACCTGAAATATAAACACTACCTCTCCTGACTAGCATATTACGTACATTGCATGTTCATTTTACGATTTCGCTACCTTGTGACGTAGGCTAACAGTGAATCCCTGAATGGAGTGTTAAACTGTGGAACTACATTTCCCCTCATCTAAAGGGGTAAAACTCATTAAATGTTAGGTTGCAATAATTACCACTGGTGCCGCTGCCTTTCAATAATAGCAAAGAAGTTATCAGATAATCACATAAAATAATTGCCTATCCCCGTAAAATAGTTGCTTCCCCATAAAATAATTTGCTTTCCCTGTAAAATAGTTGGCTTTCCCCATAAAATAATTGGCTATCCCCATAAAATAATCAGCTCTCCCCATCGAATAAACATCTATTTCCTTTCAATAATCAGCTATCGCCTTAAGGTAATTTGCTATCCCAGCAAAATAACCGAACTCCCCCCTCCCCCTCATAAAATAATAGGCTACCATTTTAATAATTGGATACTCCCATAAAATAATTTTAAGGCAATTCATGAGGCCTAGAAATAACCGATAATAGACGTCATAGTAGGGCAATAACTGAAATTATGTGCGTCATCCAAACAGATATGCGTCATCTACTCAGACGTGCATCTTCCAATCAGAACACAGAGAATTGGGTCATAAACTTCTGTAGCCAATCAAATTGCTGAAAGAAATAACTGGGTCATCTGTTTCTTCCTTAAGGAGGAATGCAGAATATTTCTTCCCTCTCGCTCCCATATAGCAAGTCTATGGACACTCAATTCCAGAATTGACAAAAATCCTTTAGCCAAACACTTTTCCGTCTCTCATATATATACAGACTCGAGCATTGCTATGACCCAGCATACATATTTAAACCACTAGCTCTTATTCGAGTTAATACGGCACACCAATACATCAACTAACATAGCTAGCACCCATAGAATGGTTGTGCCTTTAATTTATTGCCTGTTGGTACGGGGGAGAGAGAATGGTGGCATTTCATATCAAGCTGGTATTCTGATGCAGCATTTCTTGTGCATCCTCCCATGCTGTTATGAGATACATGTTGGATTTGTTTGTCATGAGCAGCGATCAGTCAGCCTAGTTTACCCGCAGATGCAGCAATTTAGCTAAATACTTGGGCGAGAGGCATATGATGAAAAGAGACCAACCACCAAATGTGATGTGCTACAGGAAAATGAGTCGCAAGTCGTAATATTGCTATTTTTCAAAGTGATTTATTAATGAGATATTTTGTTGGAATGTTCCCATGTTTGAGTTGCTTAGCGCTGCTATAGTCGTTTGAATCGATCTACCAAAGCTGAAGACGGTTTACTGAATTATATTTATGAACATCTGAGGTAAGAGTATATATGTAAAGTACTTTTTTCGCTAACTTTTTTTCCTAATATAAGAACATATAGAAATACTTATTTGGATGACCTATAATATGTGAGGCGATTCATCAAAAAGAGTCCCATGTCGGCAACTTTCATTTTGAGATATAGGGCTCCAAAGGTGGTATAGGACTTTTTCGGTCGAAAACTTTTTTTCCCGTAATATTAATCTTTATTATGTTTTTTTTTAGACTGGAAAATATTTTGTACCAAAAACAATTATTTACGCTTCATAACGGCCGGTAAACATTTTCCTAACATGGTTGGATGGGTTTAAACAAAGGAGCCGAAGGCTATTTTTCACTAAATTCACTCGTACGCCGTGGACATTTGATCGTAGGGTACCCCAGCACATTTGGTATCCTCGGAAAGCCGCGAATCTCCTCTAGCCAATGGGATTCTTCCCTTTTGAATCGCCGCGTAAGTAAACCAATCACAGAGCTCTCTCCAAGTGCATTCGGCGTAAACAATGGTTGCTAGGGTCGTCAAGGGAGCCCACGAGGGGTCGATACAGCCCTGTGATTGGTCCAGCCGCTCCGAAAGATCAACTTCCGGCTGACGCCATCTTCTAGCGTGGTCTTGGATTTGAATCGAAGCGACCAGTTATTCCTCGATTCCAGACGATACAAGACGTGTTTTACTCTCCAACAAAGTTTTAAATGGACCAAGGTTTATTATTTAAACATGGAAGCTGAGGCCACCGTCGCAGAAGCTCTTAATGGCATCGCTCGAGCCAATTTGGGAGGTGTTGTCGACAACGCCGAATGGCGTAACCTCATCGAAGAGTATTTTGTGTTCAACGAGGAAACAGAGACGGTGGAATCTGACTCAGATGGAGAACCAGACGTCCCTGATCAGCCTGAAACTCCGGAGACGAACGAAGAAGAAGTTGAGGAAGCATCAGAACCTATTCTTATTATTGATCACATGCAGGCAGTCGTGGACAAGGAACGGGAAAAGTGCTCCACGTTTCGGTAAGTGTTGGTGCTCTGCAGCCATCTTTTCTATCGTGTGTGTTGACATGCTGGGGGACGCGATCTGAAAACTATGCTATGTACATCCCTGGAAATCATTCCAAATCTATAATCCAATGCTGTTATATGTGCTAGATACCTTGTGGGTATATTTAGAGGTTCTAAAATTTAATTGGTGTATGTTTTAAGTCGCATGGTGTTGTTCGTGCGTGGGGAGTTTAAGGCCCTCGAGATCTGGGGAGTAGCTATTTACTTGGGACGTCTGAGATTCCTTACTCGTCTCGTGTGGAATGTAGGGTTAAAAATACATTGTTTGTTTGTGTCATTATGGGCAAATTAAAATCTAGGATTTTGTCCATTTCAGATGTAACTGCCGATTGTTTAACGGCGGGCCATGCATAGACCAGTTCACTGTGGAACAGCGCATCTCTCATCGGTCGGAACATGACCAAATCCATCGAGGTAATTTCAAAATAATGTTTTTCTCTATTGCCTCATTGCCCATACATGCCTGTATAATACTCATTCAGTATTTTAATCAGTATTTTAAGCTGTAGCTTGTTAAATAATGAGGACACGTCCTACCCAATTACATAGGATAACTAATTACGTAGGATAACTGTAGGGACTCAGACTAAGATTGGTGTCGGTGATATTAGTCAGTCACAAATTCATTTTTACATTATTGTTATACTGTCGTTTCAGATGAGCTCGACATGGCACTCTTTGGCGTTTTCAATACTGTTACTGACAACAGTGATCGATGCAGTCCAACCAAGAAGGGGCGCCAGTGGAAGGGAGAGAGAAAACACCCAAAGAGCCACTACAGGATGCATAACAAGCCTATTTGCAAAGCTACCTTTAAATTCCTTTACAAGTGAGTGTTATCATGAATCTTGTGGTGCCCATTAATACTGAACATTAGATAGCTATTCATAATAACATGATTATTTGCTAAGAATCAATATTTTGGTATTGTCATTTTAAGATCCTGCATTATGTTCAATTTCTTCCTTTGTCAACGATTAAATTATTATTAATTATTTTTTCTATTTCTTTTCTCTCCCTTCACTTCTAGGATTAGCCAAAACTTGCTGACAGTTTTGCTAAAATCCTTCGCTGAGGATGGTCTGGTCACTCGTTCACGACAGGGTGGTGGTCACCGTGCTGTGAGGTCTTTGCCAATAGATGACCTGAAGAACACTATCAACTTCATCACATCTTATGCCGAAACACATGCTCTTGTCTTGCCAGGCAGAGTATCTTCTCACCACAGAGACGACATCTTAATTCTCCCCTGCCGTTCTACAAAAGCTGAAGTTCATCGTCTTTACACACAAGCCATGCAAGAGACTGGCAATAGGGCTGTTGCCTACTCCACTTTTGGTCATTTATGGCGCAAGTATCTTCCTAAAATAGTCACAAGTCGTCCCATGACAGACCTCTGCTGGGAGTGCCAGCGTAATAACAGAGACATTTCCTGTAGTAGTAATTTACCTGATGTTGTGAAAGCTGCCAAGTTAAAGAAACAGCAGAAACATTTAGACAGTGTAACCGCCGAAAGAACTCTTTATCAGAAATTTTGTGCTGATGCAAAAGAAGCGTACAGAGACAATGGTGAACCCCCCCTTGGCAAACATGCCCCTTGCTCATGTGACATTCGAGTACATCTCAGTTTTGACTTTGCACAACAAGTGCATTTACCTTCTTACCCGATGCAACCAGGTCCCCTTTATTTTCTCACCCCGAGGAAGGTAGGCCTGTTCGGTATTTGCATGGAAGGAATGCCTAGACAAGTTAACTACCTTATAGATGAGAGCCATTGCACCAGTAAGGGGTCAAATGCAGTTATTTCTTATCTGAATCATTACTTTGAAAACTATGGTCTGGGGGAGAAAGATTTAGATCTTAACTGTGACAATTGTAGTGGCCAGAACAAGAACCGGTATGTTTTGGCCTATTTGATGTGGCGTGTCCTTACTGGAAGGCACAGGTCTATTACACTTAACTTTTTGATTACTGGGCACACTAAGTTTGCCCCCGACTGGTGCTTTGGTCTCTTGAAAAAACAATTTCGTCGGGACAACGTTTCTTCTCTTCAGCAATTAAAAGCCAGTGTGCAGCGCAGTACGCCAGGGGGGGTCAACCAGGCCCAACTTGTAGGTGATGAAAGGGGTACTGTTTTTGTTCCATTGTACGACTGGCAGGCATTCCTGTCACCTTTCTCCAAATCTTTTCCAGGTATCAAAGGGTATCATCATTTTGAATTTTCTAGTGACAAACCTGGTGTTATTTCTTTCAGGCCATTTGTAGGCCCTGAAGATAGTGGTACTTTTAAAATGCTTACTGTTGATGTGGGTGATGTCCCTCAGGACAACCCACCCATTGTACCTTCTCCTGGACTGTCTGCATACAGACAGTGGTATCTTTTTAATTCTATTCGTGATTTTTGTACCGAAGAAACCAAAGACATTATGTGCCCCAAACCAACTGTACCTGAAGAAGGGCCAGGGAGGGGGGGGGATGGCTACATTGTACAGGCTCCTGCAGTCACCCCAGTAAGAGGTAGAGGGAGGGGAAGTGGAAGGGCTAGAGGAAGAGGGAGGGGTAGAGGAAGGGGAAGGGGAAGGGGAAGGGAGAGGGAATCTTCTTCTGATGAATCATTAGAATTAGGTGGTGATGAATCTTCTGAGGAGGAGGAGGAGGAGGAACCTCAAGAGGAACCTCAAGCTAGGGGTAGGGGTAGGGGTAGGGGTAGGGGTAGGGGTAGAGGAACAGTAAGGGGAAGGGGCAGGGTAAGGGAATCTTCAGAATCTTCTTCGGATGGGGAGGTTGCACCTCCTCCAGCAAAGAGAGGTAGGGGGAGGGGGAGGGGAAATGTTGAGCAACGCCGGCCAGGGAGGGGTAGGGGTAGGGGTAGGGGTAGGGGCTGACTGCTATTTTATTGATTTTATTACTGATTTTATTACTGATTTTATTACTGGTGAATACTGTTGTACATTTTGTTTTGTTAGAATGAATAGGTGTGTTATCATGTATATGTTGCAAGCACTGCACCAAAGAATTTTGTACAGAATTATTATACTCGTGTTAACAGGGTAATAAAATAAAAAATATTAAATGAAATGCACTGATTTTTTTATATATTGTGGCCCTACTAGTCTATAATACCTGCCCCAAATCTGAGAAAAATCCAATCATATGAACTGGTCATTTTGCATGACGACGCGTCCGACATAAATCCCACAAAAGTCTCCTAGAAATGTATTTTGCCCAAATTTCACCCAATTTTCATCGCGCGATAAAATGATAAGTTACTGAGTAAATGAACTGAATTTGGTATATGTTATGGCTATGGCAGTTAGTAAAGTGTGTCCCAAATTTCATAGAAATCGCTTGATAACAAATGCCCGTAACCAAGGATGGCGCGCCGAAGGTCACTCGCCGAACTTAAACAGGCTGTATCTCAGTTTCCGGCTCCTCCAGTAACCGCGTCCCTTAAATACTCACCGCAACCATAGAATTATACCCAATAGGCCTAAAATTAAGCTCTATACATCATTGGAAAGCTCTTTCCTGCTGCTTACCCATCCAATAGCTAACTCCAAAATCGATTTGGCCGACATGGGACTCATTTTGATGGAGCGGATCTCATATTGACTATCATTGGAATGATGGTTACTCAAATTCCATTTTTTGCGACATGAGACTCATTCTCGTCAAACCATTTCAAAAACATTTTCAGCCAACAATATTGTTTATAATCTCCATTCTAATATCAAATACTGATCTCCCAAATCCTTTCTGCATCATCAATTCTGTACCAACTTTCTCGATATTAATGTCCATGGCGATTAGAGTAGCAGACGACTTTGAGAGTAAAACCGCGCCAAAATCCTCTTAGTGACATTAATCCAAAGTCTGATCTTTATTTCATCGACTAGAATCTAATTCCTCCTTTGATGTTGAATCTCAAGACGTGGAGCGGTGAAAATAAAACTATAGAGCACGTCCGAACGTCCTATTTACGTCGGATTTACGTCTGAAGGTGAGATGGTCGCGATAGCAACGGCCACCTTTTGGTCTCCGTGGAAGTCAATCTGACTAGACAGGTGGAAAGTGGCAACAGGTGCAGCGGCAAATGACTCACGGGAGATGAAGGAGACGAGGGACTCTCCCTAACATTACCGTATGTACACCAGTATCCTCGCATAGATATAATGTATAATACGTCAGGTCATTATGTAACTTTAGTTTTTTTTTCACACACAATTTCCTGAAATTCATGGGATTGGGTGTTGGGTGGTCGGAGGTGGGTGGGTGGGGGGCTTGCTTTCCTTTCGGGGTTGTTCATGTACCAACATGTATTGAATTTATCCATGCATATGAGAGGTTATCCCATATAGAGTATATTAAACTGAATTTACCTATTTTACTATAGTGGTTGTCCTTTAAAAAATACTGCTAACATTTCTTTTATACACTCAAACATATATAAAGCTACTTATTGGATACCCATATGTTTAATATCATCGGAGTCCGATTCATCTCATCTTTTCAAATGTGATAACCCTATTTTGGGGACTAATGACTCATTTCCCTGTAACACATCACATACTATTATTTATCCTCCATTAAAACATATAGATCTATTCCACCATTGGTACAAAGCTCGTGTTAGCATAGCTGCATGAGAAAGGCTTTATTCTTATACAAGTGGATCCTATTACACAACCCTTCAATCAGACCTAGTTACAGGCACCTATGTTATCAGTATCTAACCCACTCTGGAAGTTCTGTATCATACATTCCCGGAAATGAGGTGGATCAGATATCAAAATAATAGGAGTATAACTAATATACATACAGATCAAGACAAGTCACGGGCTCTCAGGCTACTATACCTTCGGACGTATGATGCACTTCATTGTCCGGGTTCACTGTACGGTTCATGCTTACGGTATACTCACATTTATGTATTGATGAAGCCGTTAACTAATTAACTAATTAACTGGTTAACCGATACATTTTGTTGACACCATGTACACTTATTAGCTTAAACCTTCTACTCTAAGGGGAACGGCTGGAAGAACTGGGAATCCTCCAGAAGTCTGTCAAACTGCTTGTCTTTCTATATGTAACTGTAATTTTTGATAAATAAAATATAGTTCAAATCAAATTAAATCAAGTTGTTTGTAATTAAATATTTTACCCAGGACAGTGATGTTTTGCTAGTGAGACAATGTTTCAGTCATGGCTAACGAGGTTAGCCGTATCAGGTTTATAAATAACGGGTCACGGGACAATGAGTCATGTGTCAAAATGAATATATATATATCATATAATTATATCATATGTAATCATATGTAGAGATACCTTCAAGTTTGAAAAGATGAGTTTCGGTGGGTTCCAACGATATTATAACATTTAGGGAATCTTCAAGTTTTTCTATATTTTATGTTTGATTTTTGTTCATGTTTGAAACAAAGTTTGCAGTATTTCTAGGTGGACAATATTAGTGAAGTAGCTAAATATACTCCATATGATGACATGAGAAAAGCAAGCATATAATCATAGTCGGTCATGTAAGTGAAGCCGGCATTAATATCTGTTATGTGTCGGAGAAATATGATTACATTAAAAGGTTAAATTAAAGGTAAGAAAATCAAGAAAGAACTAACAATAATTGAAGATTATGTAAAACCTGTTCCCTTGAGACTGTGAGATTATCCATGTAAAGCATTGAAACCAGCTCAATAAAATTTCTTTAAAAAAAAATAGTACGCCGTATTGAAATTTGCAAACAGCTACAGACTCTGTCTCGATCGTCCGCATTCCAGCATTTCCTAGAGTTTAGAGTTTAGATTTGTGTATTTAGGAAATACATTATATCAGTGGTGCTAGTCTCAGAAATCCTGATTTACTGTATACACAAAATAATCAACTAATAGTAGAGAAGCTAACAAATATATAGATAAACAACAAAAGCAAGATTGAAACAAGTGACTTCTGTCATACGTCACATTATACAGAAATAAATAAGAGACAGCGTTAAGCAATAATAATATCAACGGGCTATCAAGTCTCATGAGGAGGATTGTACTAATCACTCATACCATTTTCAAATACAATATAAAACCCCACCATCTGTAGCGCACAAGCATCTAATCAGGCTATTTAATTTGGAAAAAAGTTACAGTAAATTTGATAAACTAGAGACAAATTCAAGAAGAGAGACAGTGATACTGGTCAGATCATAATAGTAATTAACCGACATAAGACAAAACCAAAACGGAACCATTTGTTAGAGGTGGTCTATGCTACTGACGCATTTTCAAGGAAACTTTTGAACTACTAAAACACTAGAGTCTAAGGTAAAGCTGATTAATGGAACATCGACTATGTAGGATATAACCAAAATTTAAATGGAGAATCAGAAAAAGTTTGGGTTGACCGAAAGTTCAGCTGTAAGAATACAAAAATAAAATTACAAAAGAACTCTTCCTCTGCCGACTGCAATGTTTAGGTTGGTAATGTATATGATCTATGGTATGATACTTATAATAAAGTAGTAGGCCTACTATCATATAAGATCATGGCCTATTAATCACAAATGGCTGAGTTATTAACAGCTATTAAAATAGAGTCAATGTAAAGCTGTTATAATGGTTAAATAACTTAAAGACCGTAACATTAGATGACAATGTAAAGTTGAGTACTATTACTAAGTTTATATTTGGTTAAATGGGAAGGATATCGCTTCAAATTCCGACAGACAACTGCGAAAATAGGTATTGTAGTGTGACTTTTTTATTTTTCCAACGTTTCGGGCTATAGGGTGCCCTTCGTCAGGGAAAGTGTATATTTATTAAAGTTTGTATTTCTCTTTTCACATTTGTGTAACATGAGATTATCGGGTTACCCCGAACCATCGCAGATAAAAGAATTTAAAGAATAAAGGGAACTAATACAATAAGTAGGTAATCTGCATGGAAATTGTATGAAGTTTGGTTTAACCAAAAGTCCAGGTAAAACCTCTCAAAAGACTGATATGAACCACAGCCCGAGGCAAGATTAATTGACATATTTGTAAGCATTCTGAGTGAAAGCTTTGGGAATAAGATCTTTGGGTAGAAGTTGGTGCTATGTCCCCTCTAGGCTGTGCTTCACTGTAGACTGTTTGTTTTTCACACCTGCGTATCTGACTGTTGGATATATAGCATCGACAACAGTGCAATAGGGATCTCGCCAATACTGGGCTATCAGTAGCCATTGTATATATAACTTTTGTATGTGTGATATGTTACAGAACTATTGATTAAAGTTAAAGTTAAATGCTTTATTCACAAGATCTCTTTTTATTGGAATGTTCTTGTTTTGGGGCGTATCTAGCACTTTAAGTCGTTTCAATATATGTACCAAATTTCAAGACAGTGTATTGAGATAATGTATAACGTGGTTGGTATCTGAGTTACCATATGTATACGATGCCCACAAGTTTCTTTTGAGCAGGGATGTCACGAGAAGCCGCAGGCTTCGAGTGATTTCCCTCTCCAAAAAAAACGAGTGGGCATTTTATATGTTAAGTCAGATACCAACGTAGTTGCATCCTATTTTTATACCACAATCACATATTTCAAAATAGAATGCATACACAATCTAACATTTAACTCGCTTCACTCAAACAACCTGCCATATGGATTTCTTTGATTCACGAAAACGTGACACAGACTTGGTATGACGCCACAAATGGGCATGACGTCATGAGCCGGTGTAACATCAACCAATAAGGAGTCTTCTTACAATTAGGCTGACAAAACGGACGTCCCTCAGGTGTCCGCAATACCAAGGTGTCCTGACTGGAGAGTGTAAAGAAAATATTTAGTAACTTTATTGCATATGAAACTTTTCGAACAGATGTATTTAAGTTTCTATGTTTATGTTCATTTTCTATGTTTATAATACGGGTAGACAAGCTAAAGGATTAACATGGGGTCCGGTCATATATAAACCACTGTACATGTATAAGCAAGCCTGACCGCTACCCCTAACGATTTCTACCCTTAATCTGCTTATGATATTCATTTACTGTAACCATATTCAATGTAGCGTAGGGTTACGGTATCCGCCCCTCCGACCAATGAGGTTGTTTGTCCATCTGGGTACTCGGATACCCCCGGATACCACCTGGATACAGTAGGGTGATTAATGTTGTTGGAGAAGGGTGGTTGAGCGGGGGAGGGGGGTTAAGATAAGATAAGATAAGATAAGATAATTCTTTATTTGCCATAAGATGTTTGACAAAGAGGTTACGTTCTTCTCGAGAGGAGGTCTTCCCGAACATGCCTTTCTTGATTACCTTTTTTCTTGGTTACATATGACTAAGCTACGGTTATATTAGACATCATGAATATTAAAAGACGTTGATCAGGAAACAAGGGACTGATTAATTACTCAATCCGGACTTAATCAATCATTCCTGTGAGGGTCTCACAGAGACGTATAATTACAAATGCTGCATGTGCTAGTGCTAATAATAATAACAATAATAATAATAATAATAATAATAGCGGTATAATCATGGGGTATTCATAATTACTGGACATCGGTGCCAACAGATAAAAACGTGCGGAAAGTACATATAAAAATACAGAGCAATATACAGAAAAATACGTGTCTTGAGGCTGTCACTTTGAATCAAAGGTATGGTTGACATGTTTAATGAAGGTGAACCTGTCTTCTATTTTGTGTAACTTAGTCTTGAGGTTGTTCCACCCAATCTGACATTTGTATATAACAGAATTTTGAATTTTTTGAATGGGTTGGGTGGATGCCATATAAATATAGCTTGATTTGATGCATTGGTTGGTAAGGTCTGTACTACCAACATTTTCATATCTAACCTGTATATGCACCTTTGTTGAAATACAAGAACTTCATACGACTTTGACACTTCCATCTTCTTTATTTGATTGTTATTTTAACAAGAGCTATCCAGATCCAGATGTTTATTTTTGCTGTATACATTAGTCCAAACAACAAACCTTCAGTAGCCCTATTATCCTGCAATGTTAATCTATTCAAGCAATCGCTCATCATCCATATCAATCTGCCCAACAGGTGAATATGACTAGAACAAATTGGCAGCTACTGCTCTACCCCTGCTCCTCCGCTGGTCGCAGTATGCAGGTGACATTTGCTGCTGTCGCTACCCCAGCTGGGCTGAGGTCTAGCATAATTCCTCAGCCCCAGGGAGAGGGAGAGGTGTCTGGTCTAATTTATCCCATCCATCACAGCTAAATATTCTCTACGTATTTCTTCGTCTGGTATTTGTGGTGAGATCAAGTCGATTCCAATAAAAGAAAACATTAGGGCATCTAACAAGTACTTCTATATTTTATGTTTTGATATTTTTACTTTTCAACAAAAAGGTTTGCAGTGTTTGTGTGTGGACAATTACTAGTAACGAAGCTAAATATCCTCCAATAGAATGAACGTATAAACACAAGAATATATTTAATATACTATCTTGGATTATGGTCCATGTATTCATACGGCCGTAAGGACCAGACAGACGAAATATGAAAAAATTATAACAAAGGGATCTTATGAATAAATCACTTTGAAACATTTCAACTTTGCGACTTGTGACTAATCTGACTATAACGCATAACATTTGAGAAGTATTACCAATTATATGAATGATCCCTGAATAGAAGTTTTGAACAAAGAATAAAGTCCCCTTGGTGTACATTGCCTTGGGAATAAGCCCATGTACTACAGCATGACATATCAGTGCTCAGTCAGTTACATGTATGATATCCTGCATAATAACCACTAACAAATGTTCCTGCAATAAAAATATCATAAACATATTACTTCCCTACCACTAAAAATCATATAATATACATAAACCGTGAAATATGTGTTGGGATACCATAAAATGTGATGAAGAAATGCTGTAAAAGAAAATTGTACTGATAACAAGTACATCAAACTGTATGATATGACTATCAACTAGATGATAAGAAGATGCTATGGCATATTACTTTCACTTTATATCTTTCACCTATAGCTTTATACTTCTGTTACTTTTGTAGTGGATCGTAATTATTTTATTTAGGGGGATTGTTTGTGATGTGATGTGTCACAGGAATGTGTCATACGTCACAAAACTGATGTAAGGGCTTTCAATTGTATCAATATATGTACCAAATTTTAGGTATGTATATTATATATTATCTTGGCTTTTTTAACGTCTTTCTATGTAGTTTAAGTTACTACTTTACTTTTGATTTGCCATCAAAATATCACTAATTTCTTTCCCAAACGTAAAATGAATTGTACTTATAATAAATACTCATCAGGTTGTATAGAGATTAACGTCTCTGGAATGTGCCTAATCTCATACTTTTAAATAAGATATAGTATCTCAAAAATGAAGTTTTTGCGTCTTCTGACTCATACCATCATATTTGAAAAGATGGGATCGACGGGTTTCCCACGGTTGAGACCGTTAAGATATCTGGTAAGTATTTCTAGATGTCCAAATGTTCTTACATTTGAATTTAAAGTTATCGATAGTTCTGGATGGTCAATCACTAGAAAAGCTAGTAAAGCTAGTAAAGCTAGTAAGGCTAGTAAAGCTAGTAAGGCTAGTAAAGCTAGTAAAGCTAGTAAAGTAAAGCTAGTAAAGCTAGCAAAGCTAGCAAAGCTAGTAAAGCTAGTAATGCTAGTAATGCTAGTAAAGCTAGTAAAGCTAGTAAAGCTAGTAAAGCTTGTAAGGCTAGTAAATCTAGTAAGCTAGTGAAGCTAGTAAAGCAAGTAAGGCTAGTAAAGCTAGCAAAGCTAGTAAAGCCAGTAAAGCTAGTAAAGCTAGTAAAGCTAGTAAGGCTAGTAAGGCTAGTAAGGCTAGTAAGGCTAGTGAGGCTAGTAAGGCTAGTAAAGCTAGTATGGCTAGTAAAGCTAGTAAAGCTAGTGAGGCTAGTAAGGCTAGTTAAGCTAGCAAGGCTAGCAAGGCTAGTGAGGCTAGTAAGGCTAGTAAAGCTAGTGAAGCTAGTTAGGCTAGTAAAGCTAGTAAGGCTAGTAAAGCTAGTAAAGCTAGTGAAGCTAGTTAGGCTAGTAAAGCTAGTAAGGCTAGTAAAGCTAGTGAGGCTAGTAAGGCTAATAAGGCTAGTGAGGCTAGTAAAGCTAGTAAGGCTAGTGAGGCTAGTAAGGCTAGTGAAGCTAGTGAGGGTAGTAAGGCTAGTAAGGCTAGTGAAGCTAGTGAGGCTAGTGAGGCTAGTAAAGCTAGTAGGGTAGTAAAGCTAGTAAAAGCCTGTTCACCTATTTTGTCTAACTTTCATACTTGTACCTGTATAACTTCAGACAAAATAAAGTATTTTTCATTTCAATTCAATTCAATTCAGGAAACAGATACATTTCGTCATAAACAATATTCTCAGCAAAGCCTGACTTTACTTACTATTTATGATATCATAATTACCAATTACACGAAAGAAAATTAGGAAGTAATATAACATCAGTCATACAACGACAAGGCCCAAGCAGATTCTGTTATATTTGTTAGCAACAAGTAGGCCTATCTAGAAAATTCCAAAAATAATTACGAGAGTAGGAAAAACGATTCCGCAATCAGACAACTATCGTACAACAATACGACCCAAATACTTCATGTTATCTTTTTATCAACAAATAATATGTAGACAGAAAAATAGAAAGACAAAAATAGAAAGACAAAAATGAAAATAATGGGTACAAAGTCGAATAAAAAATACTAGTGATGTAGCATCCGCAGAGAATTAAAAACAAAAAAATATCGCTTCGTGCACTTACATACAAACCGTTGGGTATGTATTGTACGACTTAGACCCATTTCTCTGTAGCATTTATATATAGTTTGGCGATTCCGAGTGCATGTCCCCTACGTAAAAAGCTTTCGACCCATCCCTGATACCCACCCCAGTGCCCTGATGCTTGCCCTGAGGGTTAAACCCACCCACAGGAGTTAATGGGTTGCAGTTACCTATAGAGTTACACCTGAGATGGGATACGGCTATACACCAGGTGATAAGGTAGGTTGTAACCCTGGGGGAGCCAGGCAGCTGGCCCACACACCTGTTGCTGAGTCTGGTAGACGCTAATACAGGTATAATATAAGCTTTACCCCAAATGGCACAATATATGTTTGGCGTGGTTAGGTATCTATTCATAGGAATTTTGTGAATGGAACTTTGACTGGAAGAACATCATCTTTCATGATTTGTGTGCAGTTTATTATCATGATGGTAGATTTTTGGGATATTTATATCTCATATAAAAATATTAACCTAAATAAAGTGATTCAATAAATATAAGCGTGTGACCAAATATCATACATATACTCAGCAGGCTGACCTTAGAATCTCAAGAATATATTAAATAGCCAGTCTTGAAATTATTGTTCGAATTCATGTGACGTAAAGTGTTAGACAACCCACAATGAGAACATTTCTTTAAAGCAATCCTGGGAATAAAACACTTTGAAAAACATCAGTTTTGAGGCTTACGACACGTCATATATTATATAACCCTCTGTTGGTCAAGCCCAGACTGTGGTAGCACCAATTACGTATCAGAGCATGGTATACAGTAGGGCTTAGTGCAGGAAGTCTATTTATTCCTCGCTGTTACTCCATTGATTGCCAAGCCTAAACCATTAGTTTAATCTGGGATCTGCATATATATAGTTGCCATATTCACTTATATGATATATTACTAGAAAATGAGTCACAAGACACACAATGGATGTTCTTCAAAGTATTACAAGATGTGTTCATGGGAATGTTTTCATTTTTGACATGCTTAGTGCTATTCGTCGCATAAATACATTCACCGAATTTCAAGACAGTGCATTAATTATATTCATGCATTGCTAAGGTAATTTCTTAGAGTATATTTAGCTACAAGTGTCTTAAACATATTAGAGTTATTAAATATGCCAAATTATGCAATCGGTTCATAAGTACAATATTATCACGACTCAACCCATGTATCTTGTATGTGCTGCCCTCACACGTCTAAAGTATGAATAATAGAGATTACAAAGGGTAGCACCCTTACTACAGTAGCTAGTAATAGTGGTTACATACTAGTACAAGTGTTTGCCGACAGGGGGCGCTTGGTAGAGTTTACTCTCAGCGTCTGGTGTGAACACAGCTCCACCATTTGGCACATTGCCAAACTTCTCTTGTGTGGGAACAACTGTCAACTCCTAGCTACAAGTGTGTGTTCAAGTATTTGCAAATAATTGAAAAGCATCGATTCTGTATATATGAATTATATTTGTTCTGAGCTTCCGAAATATGTGATGTGCTAATGTAGAATGAGTAATAAGTCTCAAAATGTATCCTAGGCAGTGTATAGATCTGGTAATCTTACTTCTAAATGTTCAACCCAGAAATGTTGCAAACATTTTTTTTCAAAGATAAAAAGAAAATCAAACATAACAAGAAAATCAAACATAAATTAATCAATGATTGGACGATGATTATTGTGATTTGTATTGTTAATACAGGTATCCTGACATGTTTCGAACTACAGGAAGTAGTTATAAATACTTTTTCATCTTATCTTTTCAAATAGGACGGTATCTTAAAATTATTTTTTCTCGTTTTTTACGGGAAATATCAGATATAAATAAATTTCTGCCACATTGGAAGAAACCAATATGATGTAACATGGCCTTGAGCAAATGGTGAACCCCCCACATGTTGTATATTTGACTTTAACCAACATGTTATTTCTATTCAACTGTACGGTAAAAGTATCATGCACTATCCCAATGGACTATGCGAAACACCTCAATTGAGGACAATGCACTAAATGAAACCTTTAGGAAAAAATAAAAATAACAATATCTAACTAAAGGGCCTAGTCAACTAAACCGATTCTCATGCGATTCTCACAGAATTTAGTGGAACAGAGTCCTCTGTGGCGCAAAATCGCATGAGAATCGGCTTAGTGCACTAGACCCTTTGTGGCTTCTATTATCACTAGTTATCATTACCACTTATTAAAATTGAGGGTCATACCCCATTGAAACATCCCACTAAAGCTTAGAGTATTGGTAAGGCTGCGACCATATACAACTGAATCGACCATTTATTGTTGATCATTTATAGGTCCATTTTATCAATAGTGTTTCTATTTCTAGCATTGAACATTATTTTCATATATTTAATTTTCAAACCATCAACACATCGATAGAGTATTCAGAAAAAGAAGTAGATATTCAAGTTGTGAGCTGTAATCTTTACCCGTTTTCATTATGAAAGACTTACATATTGTTGCCATCATCATGATTTAGGGAAAAATGTCCATTAACGCTTATATGATTAGGCAATCCAGATTTCACGAAATTTTTGGAGGATTATGTTGTTGTTTTCTTGCTACAGGGCTTCATAAAGATCAAAATATATATTTCGGGGACTTAATAGCCCACTTCACATATTCCGCCACCAGTGACTGGCAGTGTCATCTCATAATTTGGTACATGTATTCATACAATTTAAAGCGCTAGATATACCGAGAGTGCAAACATTCCTACAGAGGGATCTTGTGAAGAAAATACTTACCCCATACTCAATAGGATGATCTTAGGGATGCAAAAGTATATTTGATAAACAGTCTTCAAAGTTGATACATGTATTCATACAACTCAAAGCGCTAGATATCACAGAAATGAAAACATTCCTATGAAGATATCTTGTGGAAGAAAACACTTAGAAAAATATCAATTTTACCTTTCTATAACACAACACATACAACAATAAGATTCCACAGATCATATCATGTATGCACAGCCACAGATTATGTGACAATCTCACGTCTACACAAGTCTGACTAAATTACAGATGAAATAAGCACACAAGTTTCTTCCTCTATCACACACCGAGTGTCAGTTTCCATTAGGTGTATAAACAGTGGGACAAGCCACTGATTAGTGCATCTTATTACACTCTCCAGCTTAATGAGAGATGAAGGGAAGACAAGGGGAGACGGGTGATGGAGTCCCTTAAGGGGCTCTGCTTATTGTTATGTGTTATGTACTTAGAGGAGATGTTATTGTCATATAGAAAGAGTTTTATTGTGGTGAAGAGGTAGAGTGGGGATGTTTGTTGTGTGGAGTAGGGGTTATAGAGAGGGGGCGCACAACCCAATTCACCCTGCTAAAGGTAGGGAAGTGCAAACAATATTTAAAAGAATAGGCTTGTCAAACTTGATTTTCTTTTTTAGTATGCATGTGTAATGACCCATAGTTCCTTGAGGAGGAGAATAGATAATAAAAGACAGAAGCCTCAATATTATTACTCTGATTTTAATGAAGCACCAGGCAAGATGTTGGTATATTTGCAGTGTCATACATAAGGGTGTTTGAACTTGGTACATGATGACATTGGTAATGGTATAAAAGGGAAACCCAGTAAATACACAGTTATGGCACACAGGTCCATCTGGTGTTAAATAGTAGCAATATAGAGTAGTTGTATAGAGGTTTCCAATACAAGTAGTATATGGAGTGTTTAGTGTTACTTCATGGCACTACACTTCCCCCTACTGGGTTTTAAAGAAATTCATATGATTTCTTTATGTTATACAAATATATTACCTCATCAAAAGTATGTTTATTATATATGACAATGAAGGAAGATAAACACGACCAAAACTTGAAGTATATGTAACAGACATCAAGTATATAAAAATGTCAATCTGTAGACATGTAATATAATATTGTAGAAAAGAAGAACTTCGCTTCTAATTATAAGAAAACGATAAAATATTAATAGTATCATAGATAAACCAAGGTACAGACATGTACCATGCCATCCAGTCTCGTTAAGACACAGGCATTGGAATATAACAATATCTATATAATATATAAGAATAAATCGTTTCATATCTGACAAATATTATATTCATATAGATGGTCCTTCCTTCCTGTACCGATCCCAAATGCAAAAACAGCTGTTTCTTAAAACGTCCAGTGGTAGAGAGAGATCATCTTCAGTCCTTCATGCTTCATGATATTGATTCATTTCAACAATCTCATGTAGAGATAAATAAAAGTAACTTGCAAAAAAGGATAAAAATTCATAAATAGCAATATGAAAGGGTCAATGTTGAAATCATCTCACAACCAACATAATCATTTCAAATGTATCGTCTATATTAATAGGCATAATAATCAAAGAAAACTATCTAGCTGGTTGAAAAATAAATTTCAAACCAGTATAATCATTGGAAATATTCAATATACATGGTGTACAATATGAGTCATTATGTTAAAATTATAAACATATGACATAATTCAAACCAAGGACAAATAATAACTTTTCCTTCCACCTTGGTATAATATAAGCATGTTAGAAATTGTCAAAACCAAGGGAGAAATTGATTTTTCTGATCTATGTCTCCACCAAAGTTACTGGAGGGAATAATTCCTTCGATAATCCTGAGTTACCAGGAAATCGGTTATTGGTTTCATAGCAGCCATTTTGAATCGTTCATACAAGCAGGCAATGCTAGGAAGTCATAATCATTTATCCCATATTCAGAACCAGGAATAATTTCTTTCACATTTAACCTGGGCTAATCAACACAATAGGTCATGAATCCATGAATTCTTCATGGTCACCATTAGTGTTAATATTCACTTTCAGAGGTAGGAGATTTTTCTTCCATTACATTGAGTGTTCAATATAAGGACAGTCCTTCATGGAGATAGGGTCTCCGCCATAGACATAAGAGGGAATGAGTATTTAGACAACCCTGAAAAAGTCTGGGGTATCAGTCAACTACAACTCTAATTACTTTTTGCATTAGGATTATATCTAGTGTTCCCATTATAACTTCTGTGCAAAATTGCGCACATTTTTCACACATCTACAATATAACTTCTGCGAGAGGATATAGGTCTATGCATATTTCTTCAGCGCCATATTGTAGGCATATAATACAGCAATAATAAAATCAATTTGTTTGATTATCATACGTTCATTCTGTATATAAATTAATATGTATAGGTGAATCATGAATCATCCCCAAATCATCAAGAAAACCATAATCAGTTCTTGTGTATAGGCACTGCACATAATATGCGCGCATAGGCTTAACTTATTTCTAAGTATTAGTCATATTTATTGCAATATTCTATGTGTTGTTCACTCCCCATAGAGTTCTATAGTGAAGGAGTTGTACCATGCTTACTATCAGGTCCGCGCTTTTGGCTTATATTAGCGGCCACACTCAGACTGCTAAGGAACCTGTAGTATTTCCTCGGCGCAAGCCGGAATCAGCTGTGTCCCAAAAGCATGGCCAGAGTTTTCAACTAGTTGCTATGATCACCAGTACAAAGGCATATAGTAAGCGGTTACCTGTCTACCGCATTTAACATTGAGTCAACCACAATTCTATAGTAATTACCTGCACGAGGATTATATGTTATGTTTATGTTATTTGCGCAAATCTTCACACATTTACCTCACCTATTCAGGCCCATTCACTAGCATAGGATTTGTATTGTGTAAATCTTCAGCACAGTATATATGCGAACGCTTATCAGTCACAATATGGAATCCTTTCAGCAATAATATCGGGTTAAGAATACCCATTTATAAAGTGATATGAGAGGGCTATATACTCTCATGCTAGTATATCCGAATGAGCTCTAATATCAAGCCTATTTAAGGACCTGCCGACTTCACAGGGTAATCAATGAAAGTCTTTAAATATAAACAATTGCTATTGTCACCATACATACACATATGCACCGGACCAATGCTAGTGTAATATTAGTCAAATGATTTCTGTTTCTCATTGGGTGCAATGGCATAGAAATACATACAAACTAAGTGCACTTGCATATAACACATAGAGAAGGCATATTATTATTCTTTATGGGAAACCTGAAAGATCCCTGATTTAGCTGAGCTGCTGTCCCTGAGGTACAAATGACCAGCACAACAGTCTCTCTAATTATAAACAATACATAACCATTACTTGAATTACCGTCATGCACTGGTGAATGCTAACCCATATATCCAGTTTCATATAGGTAACAATAATCTAATACATACAGCCCTTAGAGAAAAGGAGCAAATGCAAAGTATCAAATTATAAAAATTGTACTTACAACTCCAGAAATAATTTGTTTCTTTCTCATTTCATTTCGGCGGGTCCTAATCCTTCAGGCAGTTGTTTACCTCCATTGGAAGTGGTGTCACTCCTCCCATAAACTTCTCCTTGCTTGGGAAGTACCCATGATATGGCATACACTGGTCTGGACCAGGAATAATCATGTATTTTTAGAATTAAGCTATTGAGTGAAGTGTTTGTTTCTAAGTTGTAGGTAATAATTGTTTGTTAGTACAGAGACATTACCAAATCAATAAGGCTCAATCCTGCTCGTTATAGAGGGGTCTGCATAGGCAGTGCCTAACAAGGTAATTCTTGTACATAAATATTTGAAATGTTTCTGACATTCGTATAGCGTTCTGTGGCAATCCTTACACTTCATAGATTCACCAACAGGGACTTCTCGTTGTGTACTTTTAATATATCATTCTCACCATTTTTCACCATGGGAGCTCAATTACTACCAAACCAAAAGCAAAGATTGCTATAATCTTGCTAATGGCATGATGAATAGTGAACATGAATTTGATTCCATGTTTTTCCTGTGTACCTGTATAGGCATGGATGACATTTATTTAATTTACAGAAGCCTTACCATGCAGACGAAATTGGAATGGCAGCAGGGTTACCTAGAGGAATCCTCGCAGTCTTAGCATTGAATAAATGTGTGTTCAAGCTATCAAAGATTTCCCCATTCCCTTTTCACTTATGGTATTATCAAATATAGCCTGTCATTGGGTAGATATCCATAGATGCAACAGCCACACGATTGGCATACTTTTAGGCAAGCACCTATACATATCAGCTTTCTCAGTAACTAGTAACTGCTCCCATTGATCCCTCATGTAGCCAATCTATGAGATTTTCACCATTTCATGGGGGAGAATTAACCAGGCCAGACAATAATGCCAGATATACACCATACCTAGAATGGCTTGAGTACCTTCTAGGTGTGAGACTACCAAGCAGGCTTTTTATGGAGTTTGCCTCCTCTTTCCATTTCAAATATTGTATAACCCAGTGTTTCAATTGGATCACCTGCCATATTTTAACCCACATTTGTGAAGCGTCCAAAAAGTGAGGCTTGCAAGCGAGTGATTCATAGAATTCTCATAGAAACCAGGCTGGTTTGAACCCCAGTATCATACAGAAATTCTCCACACATTTCTCCTATATCAACGGGTATATACCATTTCATTTATATGACTCAGGGTTTTAGATTCTGCATAAGGATCTGACAGCATCTATAACATGTCCTATCTGTCGTGATATGCACTTATGCACTAATAAGAACAAGGTTATAAGTATACTCCCCTCCCCTACATATACTATCCATATCCAAGATAGCTCAAGGAGAGATAGAGTCACTTCCACTATCAGCTGAGATTTTAATATAACATAAGGTGCCTGAGGTTGTACAGCCTCTATAACTTCCCCATGAATATAAATCACATTTCCATCAGAATCACCACCTTGACAATGATATATAGTTTCTGGGTATCTCATCATAATTGTTTTCACAATTACAGAGTTTACATACATATATTCTCATTTCAATCTGCGCAGGTTTCACCTCATATAGATAGACCAATATATGTTGGTATTAGGTTTTACTGCTCCCACTATATGTAATCACCCCACTCAGTACCCCTGTACTTATCCAAATACAGTAGGACCAGTGAGTGACTATTCAACAGCAGGGAAGGGCATGCATACTCCCCTATACATAGCACACAACCAGCAGGTAATAGGTCAACATTGTCATACACAGATTCTAATAAAAGATTTCTCTGTGTTGGCAGTCCTCTTATACTCTAACTCCAATCTTTAGTATTGGTTCTAAAGAGAGAAGGTTGGCAAAAAAGGAATTAATTTCTTTGAATCTATCACCTAATACTGAATCAGTACTATAGATCAGCATACATTCTGAGGCCTAGGATTATACCAGCCTATAGCAACACCAAACCGTAAAAGTTTAGCAATACATAGGAGAATTGACTCTCCCATAATTATGTCCATTTCTTCTGCCTGTTATACCAAGGCCAAAACTATGTATCCTAGCCTGTAGGGTCGGCAAGAAGGTTGTCATGTTGCCTATACATACCTATATCAATACTAGCAAGGTAATTAACGCCTTGCTGAGTAAAATAGAAGGTAAATTTCATGGGTAGTTCAGAGCCAGAACTCCCATCTTGTTCAAATAGTATACATCAGGCAAACGAATTGGATTCGTATTTGTCAAGCACAATGGACTGGTCATTGTAACTAAGCAGATTCTTCCACTCAAGGTGGGATTGGTAGGCCCATGGATGGGCATATAGTCAGTTTTACTCCCCAAGAAGGTCACGGCACCAAAATGTAATGACCCATAGTTCCTTGAGGAGGAGAATAGATAATAAAAGACAGAAGCCTCAATATTATTACTCTGATTTTAATGAAGCACCAGGCAAGATGTTGGTATATTTGCAGTGTCATACATAAGGGTGTTTGAACTTGGTACATGATGACATTGGTAATGGTATAAAAGGGAAACCCAGTAAATACACAGTTATGGCACACAGGTCCATCTGGTGTTAAATAGTAGCAATATAGAGTAGTTGTATAGAGGTTTCCAATACAAGTAGTATATGGAGTGTTTAGTGTTACTTCATGGCACTACACATGTGCTTACAGGTGATGTTATTAGGGAGCTTCCGCAAACTGTCTCTCAATTTCGAAACTGTATGCGTATCTTTTTTTTGCGATATTAACATTTAGGAAATCTAAACGGTATCTCTATATTTTAAATTTGTTTGTTTTACATTTGAAAAAGAGCATTTGCAATATTTCTGAGTGGACAATTGCTAGTCAAGTAAGCCCAATAGTTATGGTATAACTCTGACCTTAAAAATGCAAGCAACATTATGTTTAATACACTGTCTTAAAATTATTGTCTTAATCTTCTACAATTCCCCTGGTGCTATCGCCATCTGCATAATATCATTTGAGGTGTGAGGCACAGGTCGCAAAAATGTGGATTAATACAGAACCTAGGAAACCTTATGTGATGTGTAACAAAAAGCTTAGTCATAACTTTTACAAAGTGGATTTTGAGATCGTATTAGATCAATGTTAGATATATGTTTGAAAACAAAGTTTGCAATATGTCTGTGTTGAAAAGCGCTATAGATAACCCCTATATAAAAAATATTCCAGCAAAGAGATCTTGTGAATAAAACACTCCGAAAGATATTGTAACTATTGCTTCATTCTTCTGTAACACATCACTCATGATTTTCGAGCAAGGTTGCAATGCAAGTAAAGTTGGTATTGACAAGTTTTACTGCCAAACATGCGAAAAACCCTTCAAGAATCTTTATGCAGAATATGATATATCGATTTAGGAAAGTCTAAAGGCCCTAGTCCACTAAGCCGAATCTCATGCGATTTTGCAATACTTTTCCACTAAATTCTGTGAGAATCGCATGAGAATCGGTTTGGTCTAGGTCCCTTACCCTACAGTGACGTCTAGAACATAATGTGAACATGGGTCAAATGGTCAGATAATATACAATCAATAGCTCGATACATTTAATACATTCTGGTGAAGTAGACTGGAAAATGGTAACTACAGGTTAGAACTGAGCATTATTTGCTATTGCAAAATTCAAAGAATCTGCTTCGTTATGTCATATTGTATTTGAACATCATTTCTGACTTAGATATGGGTTATTTGGGAGGATTTGTGAAAGCGAATTGTGCATTTTCTGACCATTTGACCCATGTATTTGGTTAGGCAAATCTTACAGAAAATTATCTGGACCTTTGCCAGTGTGGAAAGGTAAAGCATTTACAGATGTACATTACTAAAAACCATCAAATTTACAAAAATATTTTCAAGGTAACATTCCAACGCAGTGACCTCTACATAAGAGAGCATTCCCCTGGACGACTATCATATCTTATCACTTGCCCCCCTCTATATTCGGTCACTTGTAAGTACACAAGTAGCCCACTAGAGGCGGTACTAGCGCTAGATGTGCTATAAATGGAGAAGGTATGAGCTCACTGCTGTTTTATACTGACATCTGGCGCTATTTATAGCACATAGAATGTCCACTCCCTGCCCACCGGATGTAGGCCATATTACAGCTTGCCTCTGTTCTGCCTCCCTGGCAGGAGAGTTCCAATGGTCGTTACATCATGCACGGTGACAGTGAATGATGAGAAGGGCTCTGAGTTGTTGTGTAGGAGGATTGCGGGGAGGGGGTGTTTGTGGGAGTGTGTGTTGGGGTTGGGGTGATGAGAGACGGAGGCCGGAGGAATGGGGACGAGGAGAAAAGAAAAGCGGGAAATGTCATTGTAAATACTCTGTTGGTATTTAGGCTTGCAGTGGAAAAGTAAAATAGCTGTCAATACAAATTGCATGATATTTGTATACGGCTGTAAGGGCTAACTGTTAACTATAAGAAATACCTATTTTTACTAGCTACATCCCGTCATAAGAGCCCAAGCGTAATGGCATTTACTGTAGAAAGATATATTCTAATACAAAATGCGTGTAATGTGATATACAAAAACCATCAGAATTGTCTAATTGTTAAAGAGATATAGGCTTCCTGACACATCTACCTGCATATAGTCTGTAGAATCTCAGGGTAACCATTTGGGAATTTCATTCTCATGAATCGCGGAAAAAGGATAAGGACAAATTAATGTGAAGTCATCCTGGTTTCACACAGATACTGCATCTAGCCTTGACTGATTAATCCACTCGTTAATCCACTCACTCATTTACTCACTTACTCGCTCATTCACTCACTTGCTGAATCACTCACTCACTCATGCACAGGTCTACTCACTCACTCTTACTGAACCATTCACTCACTTAGTGGCCGGCTATAGTTTGTTCCGAATAACCTGACACAACCGATTACAAATGCCCCTGAGACTTCCATTATTGAGAAGGGGCACGCGTACAGGTAAGATGTGGCTTTGTATCCCTGTGCTCTGGTCCTGGGATATATTATGAAATGGAATCATCATAATAATCTCTTATTTCCTTAACAATACAATTACATTTATTTTGGAAATGGGATTGACCAGAACGGCATAGAGCTGTTCAGGCGGAGTTTAATACATAAATAGATCAATATAACCATCTGGTTTATGATGTGAAACTTTCTATCTGATCAACTGGGACTAAGTAGCAATTGGATATAAATTGGAGGTTTGTGGGCTCCCTAATATGTATATTATATTATGTGTAATGGCACAACGGAGGTCAAATCACATAAGACCCCAAAGGGGTGGAGTGCGATTTGACTTTCGTTGAGATCATTGCATGGCATTGGTATGTGATACGAGTTATGGCACCCTACATCACTTCTTCATATGGCACCCTACATCACTTCTTCAAAATCACATTATTATTATTATTATTATTATTATTATTATTATTATTACAAGTTGAACCGCACTAACTGTATATATAATGATAGGAAAAACGTATGTACATGCACCATATTTTTAAAGAATTTTAGGGGCATATTGTCAATCACTAAGTTCTGCTGTAAAATCTCTAATCTTTCGTTTCATTTCATTTCTCTTGTAATAATCAACCCAGATCCACAATTAAAAAAACGTCTACAGATTAATTATAGGGTATAGATAAATTTGACTCTGAATCCCTTCCCCGAATCCAATTTGCCCTTTTAAATCCAGAATCCTGACCCAAAATAACCCCATTTCTATTTACCCTGCAAGTTAACTAGAGACAGTCTTGTTGCTCTGCAAGTGGCGGGAATATGAGGAAGTGCCAGGAACAAGGCTCATTTGCATATGGAACTGACCGGAAAAACGTTGCTGCTGGAAGTAGGGCAATGAGCCCTGCTACCTCCTTTTTCGGGAGGTGATACCGAAGTGAAAAAATGGCTTTCTTCTTATTTAAATCATTTGTCATTGGATTATTCTTCATCAACGACCAAGAACAGAACATGGAGTTTCTATTATACCAACATTTGAGTGAGAAAGATTGGAAAAATATCTTGGGTTGAGGATTTGAGTGATAAGACTCGGCCAGCCGGTGCCACCTGAGTTTCTGCCTAAAACCTTAGAGCTAAAATACACTAGTTAAAGCTTTGGCAACTTCTGTGTATATGTAGCTATAGGCCTATGTATGGAAGTTTCTACTATCCCTGGATTTATCATCGGAATTTATTTTGTATGATCAATACTTATTCATTGCCTGGATTTACCAAAAGGATTGTGTGTTTGTGCCTGCTGGATGTCTGGGATGTTCACCGATGTTCACTTGACTAGCCGAAATGCCCGAATACTAGCACTATAGATAGATAGCAGCAATTGAGTAAAGGTATGTGAACTTCCCTATTAAGACTAAGCTAGACTAGGCTTACTTACTAGGCCTACAACCTATCTATTATTTACTGTATGGAGAAAAACTGGGCCTCCAATATTCTATTTGTCTGGTTGTTTCACAGCTTTATCAGCAAATGGAAAGTTGAATGACGGCTCATTTAATGCAACAGAGATAGATAGGCCTACACAGCGGGAAAAACGAGAATCTGAAAGTAGTGCACATATCCTTACACGAGTGTTGTTCGGACAGAAAGTGGTCCTAACATAACAGCCATTCACTCCCTCCCAATTAATATTATATTAATCCACTTAATCATGAAAAACAGCGTTATTAATATTGTTATGACGATTATATATACAGTTAGTAAATTACAAGTTGAACCGTACTAACTGTATAAAATGACAGGAAAGTGCATGAGTGCATAATAAGAACATCAGTCTAATAGGTTTACATCTGTCAGTCATTCCAAATCCATAACTGGATTTTTACTTGTAATTCATTATCAATGTGAATTTCGTTTAGAAACGAAATTGATATACATCTGTGTAAATATTGTAGGCTACTTGACAATGGTCAGAACCCATTTTAGTTTGTGTCAATATCCTAACAGGAAAAAAAGTTACAGCCAAATAACCATTCAGTTATTAAGTTCTTTGAATAGTTTCAATGATAGGGCTAATTTTCCTTGTCGCTACCAAGAAACAACAATTGTCACTTGTCACTAAGACAATTATTTTGTCGTTTGTCACTTAATTTCCGTAAAAATGGCCCGTTTTTTGTCGGTAAGGACTAATAAGGTCTTTGTTGATTTGTCAGGCTAAGAAAGTGTTTTTGTCGTTTGTCACTTGATGCCCAAGTCGATTGTCGATCCTAAGAATAGGCCTTGTCGATTTGTCGAATTTACCCCTCAAGAGCCCTAATGATCAATGTGATAAATCATGTTCTTATTATTGCATTTTCAAATAAAACGGAAAATAAGCATTGTGTAGGCCTCATGACCCCCCCCCCCCGCCCCCCAACCCAACACTCCCTGTGAAAGTGTTGTTAAGGACGCGTTACTAACGTTGTATAAATTAGTGGACGTTACGTCCTAAAATATTGCGTCCTGATCGGCATAGTTGTTGACAAAAATGTCTGGGCAGAAGTTAGGCCAGAAGGGCTAATAACACGAATTTAGGAACATATTTTATATCAAATTAAAGCTTGAAAGATTTCCTGTCCAATAATATGTGCTGTTTAACGATCAGTTGTATGAAAATGCTTGCAAAACGGCCGACACGCGCGCCGTGAAATCTGCATGGGAGGAAGCCAACTACTGGAATTGCCACCATTATGGCGACGGATATAGCGGCGGACAGCTCCAAGCTGGAATTAACTTCAAAAAGTATTTAAACTATGAAAACCTGATTTACTATTGATAAATGCACCTGTGCAATGAACCATGACAGCTTATTTTATGTGACAAATGACAAGATAATACTGTCATTAATAGACTAAGACTAGTGTAGGCCTAAACTGAAGGCTTATAGGGGCGGGAAGATGAGAATCCGAAAGTAGTGCACATATCCTTACACGAGTGTTGTTTGGTCAGAAAGTAGTTCTGTGTTCAAAGCGTAATTAAACAATAATAACCTGTTTTATTCTTGATGAATGTACTTATGCATTGAACCCCACCTAACAACCATTCACTCCCTCCGAATTAATATCATATTAATCCACTAAATCATGAAAAACAGGGTTATTAATATTATTATGACGATATACAGTTAGTAAATTATTACAAGTTGAACCGCACTAACTGTATACCGTATACATGTATAAAATTACTGACAGGAAAGTGCATCAGTGCATGATTTAGATGCCCCCCCCCCCGCACGCACACACACACACACACACCTAGGCTACCCTCCCCACCAACACACCCACACCTCAAGAATCCCCCTCCCACCCTCCACCCACCCACCGAGCTACGTGGGAAAAGTGTTGTTAAGGACGCGTTACTAACGTTGTGTAAATTAGGGGACGTTACGTCCTAAAATATTGCGTCCTGATCGGTGTTGTTGACACTGACAGGTTTTGGTGGAAGTCATGCTAGAAACTGCTCTAATAATACGAATTTAGAAGCATACTTTATATCCAATTAAAGCTTGGACGATTTTCAGTCTGATGATGTATACTGTTTGGTGGTCAGTTGTACGAAAGGGCTTGAAAATCTAGCGAAACGGCCCATTAGGCCTACGAGTCTGGGAATACAAAACTAGGCCCTTTGAAACATACAGTATTCCAACTATCGCACTGCCTTCCCATGCTTGTGCTATGCTGTTCCCTTGCATTACACTGACAGCTTTGTGGGAGGAAGTCAGCTACTGGAATAGCAGCAGAGATGAAGGCCATAGTGGCAGACAGCTCAAAGCTTGACTTAAACTTCAGAGTATTTAAACAATTAAAACCTGTTTTATTATTTATAAATGTACCTGTGCAATGAATCATGACTGGTTATTTTATAGGACAAATGACAAGATAATACTATCATTAATAGACTAAGACTAGTCTAGGCCTAAACTGAAGGCTTGTAGGGGCGGGAAAAAGAGAATCCGAAAGTAGTGCACACATTCTTACACAAGTGTTGTTTGGACAGAAAGTAGTTCTGTGTTCGAAGCATAATTAAACAATAATAACTTGTTTTATTCTTGATAAATGTACCCATGCATTGAACCCAACCTAACAATGATTCACTCCCTCTGAATTAATATCATATTAATCCACTAAATCATGAAAAACGGCGTCATTAATATGTTTATGATGATTATATATACAGTTAGTAAATTATTATAATAATACTTTTATTCAGATCAAGTTATTACAGTTACATAGTAGTGGTGTATCATCCGAACAGGTTATATAGCCCTCTGCTCAATCGCAGGTTTTCCTGACTGGCCAAACGACAACAACTCCTTTATTAAATTATCATAACAATACGAATCTTAATATTTAACAGTTCTTTGCTTTACACTCATAGCATTAATAACTATTTGTCTTCTTTAACAATCCTGTAAATTTGGATGAATTTGTATAATTCTTGAATATCAATATAGTGCTGTATGGCCTGTGTAACAATATGACCATATAGCTTATTTTTGATGGTCGAAATTTAGTCCAATCTTAGGTATTTGGTTCAACAATTGAATATTCTTTGTCGAGACTTCTTAACATTTCCAATTGACCCACTGACTACAGTTTAACATTATACATTTCTTTCAATTTGATGAGTCGTTTTACATTTCCACTTGTTTTATTACATTTTTCTTTCTTTCGGAATTCATCAGTGGTAACAAGAACACAATGTGAGAGGCTACTTCATATTATAGACAGTAGTTCATGATTTAAAGTCTTTTTTTACAGTACATAAAAGTAACATTTGCAATTAATAATGTAAAGTGCTGGCTAGGCTGGTCAAGACCTATAACCTTCCAATCCTAGTATTCTCTAATTTTCAATTTTTAAGCGCAGGCAAATGCCTAAAGAAAAAAATCCATCGTGTTTGACTAAAGGCCCTTTGACTTGCATATGGCAATGGAAAAAAACTAATGTAGAACTAGTTGAAGCCTCTGAGATTTTGCCTCTGGAAAAGAGAGCCGAAATTTCGGCACTGATACTTTTTTTTGATAGGAGACACAACTATGAGATTCTCGAAAACGATCAATTTCCTCGTAGAAACAGAGAACCGGGCATGATTAGAATAACAGGAGCAAAGAAAAATTCCATGCGGGATAATGTCTTTTACAAGGGAAAGAAATTGTGGAACAACTTGTCTATGGCTTTAAGAGTGCAAAGGGACACGGATACTTCTGTAAAAGATTTGAAGACTGAAATGTGGCGGAGATATGACGATGAGTTGCAGATACTATAAGAAAATAAAGTATTTTTTTCTTGGAGTGTAAAGCTCAGTTTCTGATTCCTAAGTCATGTATTGTTAGAAAATACTGCTGCATTCACTTGCGATGATTGGTTGATGGGAAATTTCTAAACACGAGATAGCTTGGTAATAAGCTTCTCTGGAAAGGTATTCCGAAAATTATTCCTGAAACATGGGCACATACCAATTTTCTTGTTGTGTATTTGACGTAATGATTATCTTGATACATACAGTCTATTTTTTCTGATGTGCAATTTTTAAAAAAATATTCCTGAACCACTGACGTATACTGTTTTTCTTTATATGTATTTCAACTAAGTAATTGTAAATGTAAAATTCTCTTTTGAATTTGTAATACTTCTTATGTAGTAGTGAGATGGTATGTTTTTAGCGAATAACAAATCTCTTATCAGGCACCATGTGAAAACATCCCTGAGGGCTATTGCCTTTTTTCTATGAAAATTAAATACTGTATTGGCCTTAAACTGAATTAAAAAATATACTTCACCAACAGGCTGTGAGTTTATGGCGTTGGCAAATAATCAAAGCTGCTAGCTCTGTACAAGAAAACACAGAGTCTTGTTGAGCTTCGCCAGACAAATGCTAGCCAACGATGATTATTTTTAAACCACTAGCCAGTATGGCACCAGGTAGTGTTTTAGTTGGGGGTTAACTTCTGAATGTTGGGGTGAGCAAAGTTCATCAGGAGGTGAAGACTTTTCTGGTTTGTTTTATATATGTTCTGTTGTTGGTTGGAATCCAGAATTAATTTGTATTAGGCCTACATTGAAATCAGATATGCATGTTCAATTACAGAGCAATTGGATGTAATTTCTTTATTCTCTTCGGTAATTTCAGTGTAAAAGATATAGAAAACATGTTATGTTCAGAATCAATATTTTAGAATGATGTCATGTAAATAACCATGTGTGCCGCATGTTTCCATTAACCAAGACATTATCTTTCACATCATGCCTTTGGTTCTTATGGATCATTTACACAAGCTATAAAAAGATCCTTGCAATTGTCGATACATATGTTGCCAAATATTTGTATGTCAGATTTGAATTAAATCCATCCCAACATGCACTGTAGGGTCAATAAATATCGATATTTATTATATCACAACTATGCTATGAATGTAATTAATGTCGAGTTGTCTTCATCGATCAAAACTGCCTGACAATAATGTTATTATGTGATGTAATGTTAATACCTGAATACAACATTATAAAATTCAAAATTCACTTCACTTATTGGTTAAGTCATAAGAAAATGTACAATTCCTCCACCAATCCTCTCAAATATCTCAAACTACGACACGGTTTACGACGGAATGAGGTTCAAAATACAGCTTACCCGGACCAAACAGGTTATTTGAATCAACACAATACCCAATATACCCAGATATAACTAGTACTGGCCATTGTTTAGCATAATTTAGCATAATTTATTCCATATATGTAGATCTGCCGGTCGTACATTTTCTGACGATCTGACCCGTATACGATAATAGAATTGGGCCCCTTACTTTTTACTGCCAGTATTCCTTTTCCCGTGCTAACCTTTAGATTGAGTTGACTTACTTTATATTTGTTGGCAAGGGAGGGAATGGCGAGTAGATGATGAAGTGGCTATCACATTTCCCCGTGTATAAGCCTGGAAAGTAAGAGGACTTTGTTCAACGTAATACATGTACATTCATTTTTATAAAGTCCCATGCCGACACCTGAATGACAATTTCCCGCGCGTTGCTAGGCTAGTGTTTAGCCTGTAATCCATGCAGGACGCCTACGATAGGCAGTTTGCTTGACGACTCCTGAACGGTCGGTCCACACCCCCCCCCCCCCCCCCACCCAAAGTGAAAAACCAATATGGCTGTTGTTTGTATAATTCTCTATGTAGCCAGGGGCGCATTAGGGGAATATAAGCTTGTGTGGCTTATGTGGTTTGTCACCTTGTGGGACTTGTGTGGTTTTGCACCTTGTGTGGCTTGTGTGGCTACATGCTTGTCCCCAACATGTTTAAAACATGATATAGATGTAATTCAGGGCTTGTCATGTAGTTCCTAATTCTACACGGACATTATTAGGTAATCATATTCAATAATATATCATTTAACCCTTGCCACCAGCATGGAAGATCCAGAACTAATCCAGGCTGTTTTAGGAAGCCCCAGTAGTATATAAAGTATATTAGTTTAACATAATCATCTGCATGATATACTTATATATCCAGATACATAACATAAGATCCCTACTCCTGTAGGAAAAAGAATTAGGCGGGGAAAATGTCGGCGGGGGGGCAATTTGGCGGGAGAATGACGGGCGGGGAAAGTGTAAGGCGGGGAAATGGAGGCGGGGTGATTGCCACGGGGAAATTGTCGGCGGGGAGAATGTTGGCGGGGGAAACACCGGACACCCCCACCCCCACCCCCTGAAATTGACTCCAACTAAGATGTTTGAAATAGTTATTTGGGGCTATTTATGCCCGCCGATCTGGAAGAAATAAAAATACAGATGGAGCCGACTTCCGTTATGCATGCCTTGACTGCCTTGCCTGCCCCCCTCCCCCTCGCCCCCAATCAATCAACTAAATCATATCATTTAATAGGGGATTTGCATAGCCGCCATTTTGAATCTTGATTCGCATTGAATTATGGGACTAATGGTACAGTCTAAAATCTATAGAAATCATGCCATGTTCAGCATGGATTATTTATTAATGCTCTAATGTCAATATCCATGTGTTATGTACATGACACATGTCCCCATCTTTCCCATCATATATTTGGTTTCCATAAATCATTTATACAAGCTATGTTATTGGTGAAAACATTCTTGCAATTTTTTATAAGAATGTTGCCAAATATTTGTATGTCAGATTTTAACAGAATCCATCCCAGCATGCACTGCAGAAGACATGCGCAGACATGCAAATTCCCTATTATTGGTAGTTTCTAGAGTTTTTCCAAACTTAGACTAGGATACCTGTCAGACCTAGGAGAAGAATAGGAATAACAGAAGCTATGTAAGCTTATTATCTATAGTTTGCTATGTTGAATATGTCTCACAGAATAAATAGTGGGAAAGGGTCCTCTCTGTGGTGTAACATCGCAAGACAATCGGCTTAGTGGACGAAAGCCTTATTTCTACTACCAAATCAAACCACACATGGGAAAGAAGCGGCTTATGCATTATTACTTAGTACTTAAGCTTGTTTCCCTCAATCTTGTTCCTCAATGGAAATGAGCTTTAGTCCAAATACAAACACTTTTTCCTGGCAGTCTTCTTGGCAGTCAAGTTGATATTCACTGCACAAAGCTGATACGTGCAATATTGCAAATTGTCATATTCTTTTCCAGGGGGTTGTTCCATAAGAATTTCGTACTTAAAACATTCATTGCTTAGGTTCTTTCCTTTAAACAACTGGTAAGGGAAAAGGGAAGGAATTTTGAGTTTTTAAAGCGAATCTCCCATCGCTCTTCAGGGTTTCCTTTGCATCCAGTAGACCCTCCAGCACCCCTCACAAATGTTTGTTGGAACTATTTATCCGTCAATGAGTTGTTAGACAGTTATAAACACATATACAGACAGGCTTCTAGTTTTCACTACCTTACGTGTCCTACTCCGACTTGGAGTTCCCACTGATTATCCCTACCCTTTCTCTTGTACCTCCCACACCGCCTTTTTAAAAAAAGGTTAATCCTGTTTAGTATGTTAATGCTGCATTATCAGCTACTACAACAAATACAATCTTACCCGATTTACTCATATTATGATCTATAGGACTGAATTCATCAATATTCTGCTGCTGTTATATATTTATATTAGAGTTGGAAGTTAGTGAGCTGAAAGGAAACTGCGGGCAGTGAGCGATAATAAGTGTAATCATTGTCAGGGAAGGATTCAGCTGGGTCCTCCAAATACAAATGAGGACGTTTGAGAAACCCTGTAGCAAACACAACCGAACAGTATCCTCCAAGATTTTGGTCCAATTAATTGTAGATGGGTTCGAAAAGAATGGAAGAAAATGTAGAAAATCTTGCATTGTTTACCGATGTTATCTGAGAGTGTTATAATAGAAGGTCGCCTTCACTCAATATAATTATTGTCAATGAATCACAGTTTCCATTCCTAAGCTATTATGTTTTGCAAATTTTGAAATGTTGTATGTAATAAAATTGTTGTTTGTTTGTTTATTTCCCACAAAAAAAGTATTATTTTGATTATTTTGATTTGATTTATTTTATTTCGAGATTAACTCCCGTCAGTTAGGCGAATCCATCTGGGGGGGACAACCATTTCCATCTGGTAATATTGTAATAGCCTTATTATAATGAGAGACAATAATACAAACCATCGGTGACCGCTTGTATTCCTCATTCCTGGTGTTATCCATTAGTTTGCCATATTACCTTGGCGGTTCCCATCAAATAAGTAATACAATTATAAAAGTCAAGCCGGTTTGGTTCATTTAGTCACAATCAAAACCAAGGATTCATTATTTTAAAACATTCCAAACATTCACTACTGTGAATTACCACATCCTAATACTGGTAACAATTTCTTGGACAATGATGAATCTTTAAGTGGTTGCTCAGTGAATAAAAAAAACTACGCAGCTAAAAATGTTCGCGTGCTAAAATTGAGCGGATTCCGCGAAATAATGTCTGCCACCGCAAATTCTTTTCTCCGCGAAACTGGGGTTTCACATATCAGTTCTTTGGCATAGAGGCACTCAGCCACAAAACTGTTTTCTCCGCGAAACTGTTTGAAAATGCTCTACCGCAAAATATTATCATAATTATTATAGGTTTTTAGCTTCACTGTATAATTGCAATATGGCCTTTATATTTCCTCTGAAAGGTAAGCGAATCATTTGTTAGAACGAGTAGTTCTCACTTGAGTTGATTCAGCTGGATTCCAAGTACTTGTGAGTAAAAGAAAGACCTGGTGCAATAGATCCACTCAAGACAAGTGATTCAATAGCGGGAATAACTAAATGATTAGATAGGGCGCGACAGGTTAGGGCGCGATAAAATGTACAATCATGACTATTTCTTGGATGTTTTCGTATGTTTGGGTACACGTTAACATTAGTTAATTCCCTTTTGCAGCATTACCCCTCTAACCTATTGAACATCAATTCAGAATATAAATAGACTCAGATGCATTACTACTATACTAAGAGTATTAATAATGATAAAGATAGAACTAAAAATGATGATAATGATGATAAAATGATGATGATGAAGAAGAAGAAGAAATACTGCTGATATATAATATAAATATTATCTGGCCATATTGACACTTTCTAAGATGCTGATATACAGATTTGATTTCTAAAAGATCTCTTCTTACTAATGGCATCAAAAAGGTTGTGCGCCCCCTATATCACCCACTGGAGTCTTGTACCACTTCCTCCAGCACCAGAAATAGCCCCCCAGACTCACATACCATCTCCCGGTAATGAGCAGGAGCAACAGGACGAGGTGCATGGGGGGGGGGGGGGGGGTTACTGTAGGCGGTGGGTGGGTACTGGAGGAGGTGCAGTAAGTGGCTACTAGACGTTACTCACTGCGGGACGGATGGAATAGTGTGAGAGTGACGTGTACTGATAGTACTAGCCGTGAGCCAGTAGTGTCGGCTAATACTGGAGAGGGATATACTACAGCCTACATGTGGGCCCCCAACACAGGGCACTTGGGCAAGTATGGGATATATGTGTTACAGGAAAATGAGCCGCAAGTCGCAGAAAATAAATTTTGAGATATCATCATATTTGAAAAGATGAGATCAGGCCGATTCCAATGATAGTAAACAGTATGACTATTTCTATATTTTTAAGTTTAATATTTGTATTTTTGATTAGGAAGTTTGCAATATTTCTGGGTGGACATTTACATCTTGCTATTTGATATTCATGCTACACACAGCGTTAAAAACCTACGCAGTGAAAACATTCCCACACAGATATCTTGTGAATAAAACATATGGAAAACACATGGAAAAATATCCTTTTTTGCGAATTGTGACTCATTTTTCTGAAACACATCACATAGCTATGGGTTATTCTTTTAGGGTGTCATAGTATATCGGAGAATGTACAATTTTCTGCCGAATTAAAGACACGTGACCAGATACAGAAGGAGGAAAGGTTTATGTTGGTTGTCCAGGGGTTGCTTTATTATGTCGGGTCAATACCTTGGAATATGACCTTGAAGATATTTCAAATTTGATAGATTTTGGTAGTATACATCTGTAAATGGTTAACTTATCCATACTAGCAACAGTACAGAATATATTTAAGAAATGTATATATTTCGATGTGCATAATTCTTATCTGTACAGCTACCACCCCGGAAACTAGCACTTAGAGAAGTACTATTAGGAAAACTAGCACTGAATAACAATTGCTAGAGAACTAACATAATCCGATAAACGGACGACCACTGGATTTATACACAGATATGTTTTTCACCGTCCTTTCATTACACATTGATTTTATCATTTGGGCAGAATATGACGTAGTATGATCCTGAT
This sequence comes from Sthenelais limicola, assembly GCA_942159475.1. Classification (NCBI taxonomy): domain Eukaryota; kingdom Metazoa; phylum Annelida; class Polychaeta; order Phyllodocida; family Sigalionidae; genus Sthenelais; species Sthenelais limicola. The sequence goes on from OW804096.1 coordinate 57,165,475, forward strand.
ATTGCCCTCTACAAAAGAGTACTGTAAATATCTCCAGAAGGGGTTGAAGACCTCCCTCATACAAGAGAGATCCCCTTTGATTGCATTCTATGAGTGCAATTAAATATTTTTCAATTCAATTCATGTTTGTTACACACGTTCAGACCACTAAGAGGGTCAATTAACAAACATATAAAAGCATTTCTACAAAGATTTTCTTCTGGATAAAACACTAGAAAAATATCCTTTTTGCGACTTTAGACTCATTTCTTCTGTAACACATCATACATATCTATCCACATTGCTCAGAAGTACCCCTTTAGGTACCCCTCATACCACTCCTACAACTACTCCTACTGCTAGATTCCCTCCTCTCCCCCTTCCTATTACTACTACACCCTCGGAGCATGGGAAGCCACTGTCTATAGCAGGGGAAGCCACCACTGGCCGTAATAATACCCCACAAGCAAATGAAGCCATCCTGGAAGGCAGTGCTTTCTGTACCAATTACCCTGCCACAAGGAGAGATATGCCCCCCAGGGACCTAGCAGAACGACATGTGGACACTTTAGGCTTGAGTGCTTCTTTGGCTGGATACCCCCAGCTCCTGGTTGTGTTCCAAAACAACCAACCATGGCTGACCTTGATTTACCGCTAGCGGTAAAAACAATCATCACCCGAATGCACAGCGATGAAAATCAACATTTATCATATGAAATTTCCGGAGATGGTTGTAGTGCGACTGTGAAATTAACCTGGACTAATTTGCAATGTCCAGGCTGTCAGGGTACTTTATGTCCAGCGAAACTCAGAGCAAAGGCAGCAGCAGGTGGAAGAGCTGGAGGAGTAGGAGGAGGGCTGGGAAGTTTCAAAAGGAAGGTCAGACCAAAAAGTTGGGCTGCGGTGGAAAATGAAAACTTCTGTTTCCGATCACCTGGAGAGCCTGCGAATTATAACAGACTTCTGGAAGTTGATAATATAGTAGATGATGATGGAGGAATTGAGGATGATACCACAAATAACTCCTCCAGGGTGGGGTTATTACCCCCGGATGTTTCCCCCGAATCATCTGGTAACTATGCCGACTACAATGGCTCAGGTAATGAAGGAGAAATAGTGGGCGATAATACGGGAACGCTCCGTAGAAACCAGCACACTGGAGGAAGTCTCAGGAGGAGGGGTGGATACCAACAACAACATCAACACAGGAGGAACAACGCAGCCTCAACGTCTACCAACTCGCCTACCAGTACTACCCAGACAACACCTGACATACTGGAGGGTCGGGTCAGGGTCGAGGTCACCGCTATGGAGGAGTTTGAGGAGCAGCAACAGGGGGAGGATGAGTATGGAGAGGACCAGGAGGTTCCCATGAGACACCTGGAGCAGGTGGGTGATGTTCTGGAAGAGGAGGTGGAAATACAGGAGGTGAAGAAGGAGGAGGTGGTGGTGCAGTGAGTACTGAAAGGCAAAAGTGGAGTATAGTCTGTCTCAGTGGTATCTGACCCAAGAAGTTAACTCTGTTGTTTGGATGATAGAAAAGGTCACTAGAATTAGTTTTATTGTATCATTTGATTCATAGGAGGGAATATAACAGCTTTGAACAAAATATGAGATTATTTTCTCTTATTGGTAAATGTAAGAATCAAGAGCAATGTTTACTTGAACAGTCTATACTCTACTTTCAGCCTGCATGTACACTGCCGACCCTCCTGAGCATGATGACAGCGCCCAAGTAGGACATAACTTCATCTGACACGACAAATAAAGAGAATGAAACGAGGTGCTAGTAATTGAACATGTGTTAGAAGTACGACATTGCACAGCAATCGAGTCCAAGTATAGTAATTCAATTAATAGCACCGATTTCCATTCACAACTAATTTTATTTTAGACGAAAATTGAATGTTTGGTTTGGGGTTTGAATCGTCATAAATTACCAAAATGATATGCACACGCCCTGAATTGACATTGAATCATGAATCTCGTCTTTGTCATAATCTATTGAGTTCTTAACAGAGTTATATTAATTCATGGAAGTATAAAGTCTTGAACTAATTATCTCTGCACATAACTCAGCACACATACAATCGCTTAATAATAATAACATTAATGCCAACATTCTTTATAAATTTGTATAAATTCTCAGTCAAAGCTGAATACACATTATGGATAGAAATACATATAGCATGTCAAACTGTACATGCAGTTATATTTCGTATAAACTGGAATTATGTATTCAAATTACATTGATCTATAATTAGCATGTCTGTACTGTAGGGAAATGTTCAAACCAATTTCAATTCAATTCAAAGAATTTTGTATTCCCACAAAAGGTTACAGAATAGGTCACACGTATCTGACCAATAATTCCAAATCTTCCAGCGTGTCTCTGGCTAGTTGGAGGTGTTAAAGTGATTTAGATTTTATAATTTGAGGCCGAACATTATGTTAAAGGTTGTTTTCTATTGCACTAGTCTAATTGGGGCTATGAGGCAACTTCTGAGAATATCAACGCTTGTCGCTGAAATGTTTATTTTTGTTATCCTGAATAAACATAATTTAAAATCAAAATCAAATGAGGGAGGAGTGATTCATGGTGTATATTTATGTATAAATATATGTAGGCCTATAAATGCATGAACCAGCGCCACACCTGAATAGACTAGTGTACCGTTGCCTAGCTACCTAGCAACCACCAGCGAACAGAACAGTACCAGCCGGTGCAGAGTAAAGCACAGGAAATCTTTCTTTTTTAATTCTTAGATTTTAATCTCGTGTTTAATTAATTTAGTTCAATTTTTTAATCTCATTTTTTCAGGGAGCTCCAAATAGAATGTATGATAACCACCACCCTGACCACCACCACCGCCACCAACAACAAGAACAACATCAAAACTACACAGAAAGCAGCAGTGCCACCTACACCACAGAGAGCTACACAGATGACACCAACTACAACACAGATGACAGCATGAGCGACTCAGAAATGGACGAATCCTCCCACTCCCTTCCCCCATACATGTCCAACATCTCCACCATACGCTCTGGCATAGGCTTCCCTTACACAGTGCCCAGAATCACCGTCCGATCAGTCATCGCAACTGATCCCACGAATGACGTTGAAGGGGACGATGACTCAGCAGAAAATCAGATGAGCGATAATAGGGGTATTCTCGAGGAGCCTGTTGCCATAATGGTGGATAGGTGTGACCAGACTGACGATATGGTACGCGTTGTCAAGCGTTGCCATGCGCTCTTAGCAACCATGGAGCAGCTGTATTTGTATTATGACGATAGGGACCACATACTGAGGGTTTCTGAGATAGATAAGGAAGAGCATGTGCTGAAAACTAACCGGACTGAAGCCACACTGAAGACCTTGTTGGGGCAAGATGGGGAGGCTTTGAGGGTCACTCTGGAGATTGTTTGGATCGGTATTGAACTTGATACTGGGTGGTGATGGAGGATAGGGGGTAGTATAATTCCTCAGTCATTGTCATTCATGTTCCGGTGGTTATAGCCACATTAGATAGAGATAAAGGAGCTTAAGATTTCGATTTCGATTTATTTAGATACGAGGCAAACACTATTTCATTCCTCTAAATCATTTTCCAATGTATCTTTCATATATGACTTTCTTTGATTTTTCCAATCGATTGATCTCTCCCTGTTCCATTCCCAACCTGTTGCTATCAGATTCCTGACTGTATGTCTGTAAAGGTGACCCACCTTCATTCCTGTAGTGAAATTAGGGGATTTGCATAGACGCGATTTTGAATCTTGATTCGCATGGAATTGTGGGACTAATGGTACAGTATAAAATGTATAGAAAACATGCCATGTTTATCACGGGATATTTATCAATACTCTAACGTTAATATCCGTCTGTTATACATGTTTCCATCGCACAAATCCCCATCTGTCCCATCATGCATCAGAAACTATCCCAGCATGCACTGTAACAGACATGCGCATTGGCAGATGCAACTCCCCATATGGAAATTCCTCTCCATAAAGGTACACTTTTGAATTTGGAACCGATGTATTCTTTAGAAATTTGCTAGATGTATCTATTTCTCTTTTTTTTCAGTCCTTTGCCTTCAACTATGCTTCACAGATAATTTTCTGATTTATTTCCCTAAATATACTGTGCCTCTTTAATTGGATTCAAACGATTTAAATCAACCAAGGTATAAGAATATCAGTCTAATTTGAGAAGTCGTCCAGACTTCAAGGACACGATTCCTGTCACAACAACCGAGTGATATGTTTTGCATTTAGTGATATAAACCGAGTAGCACCATGATTGCATTTAGTAGACATTTGTGATGTGTTCCAAGGAACTAAGTTTCGAGTCACCAAAAAAAGAGATTTCATCATAATTCTTTGAAAAGATGAGATCAAGCCGACCCTCAACTCATTTAAGCCGACCCTAATGACAGAATTATTTGAAAAGATGAGATCAAGCTGATTCTAATGACAGTACACATTAGGACATAATTATAATACTTATTTCTCTATATTTTATGCTTGATATTTTTATATGAAAAAAAAGCTGTTTATACTACGACTGAATGGGTTATTCACTTTGAGCGGGAAGAATACGCCCATTTAATAGTTTGTTCATTTCTGTACGCGTTGAATAAAGAGCGCGTGGCCGCCGATGTAAAAACGTTTTTGATTGGTCAGTAATGATCGATATGGTGACGTCATCGCTGTGTCGACCAATCAGAGACGAGCTTACTCCATGATTCGGCATGATCAAAACTAAAGATGGCCACGTCTTGGAAATACGGCCAGCCTGTACGCGTAAGAATGGCCTTTTTTTTAATATTTCCAAGTCGTAGTATAAAGAAAGAACTGTACTCAAGGTTGGAACTACTCTAACTTGGAACTAACTCTAACTCTAACTCTAACTCTAACTCTAACTCTAACTTGGAACTATTATAACTTTCTTTTGTATCCAACGCGATCTGCGGCCGCTTGTTGGATACAAAAGAAATTTATAACTTGAGCCATTGAATCACACTCGTAGTTCCAACCTTGCGTACAGTTCTATCTAATTACTAGATATTTTCGGGTGGAAAATAACTAGTAAAACAGCTAAATATAGTGTATAGGATGACCCTGGAATTGGAGTATATTTTGATGCACTGTCTTATAATTTGGTACATTTATTCATACACACTAAGCACTAGATACTCTAAGAATGAAAACATTCTTACCAAGAGATCCTGTGAAAAAAATATTAATTTTTACGACTTGTGACTCATTTTCCTGTGACATATCACATTTAGAGCATAACATTTAGAGCGCTTATGTGTGCATGAATGAACATCTTTTTACATTTAAGGTGATGCAAGTATTTGACATTAAGTAATTTCAAATATTGACATTTGAGAGTCAATCTCACCGGTCAAAGTAAACAGTTCTTCATGCGATTGCTTTTGAGAATTCAATGCTATTGGCTCATATTGCCTATTCTGGAGATAATGTATACATGTATGCAGTCCTAATTTCAAATAAAGTATAAAATGTTTTTAATGTTATGTATAGTTTTGCTTGTTGTATATCTTTGAATTTACTAAGAAACGTTCCCAGATAGTAAACACACAACCTGTAAAGGCAACACCTTTTAAATTTGTGTATTAGGGTGTTCTTGTACTCTCAGTTAACATCAGTTAAAAACTAAAGATTTTGGAGAATTTTGCCCAGCTGGTTTAGCTACAGAGCTTCATAAAGGTTCGTATCTATATTTTGGGTACCCGCCGAGCTCCTTTTCTCCGATGACTTTTCTCCGGTGATTTATTATCGCTCATGGGTGGCCGTTTTCTTTGGACCGACTCAACTTCATACAATTTGTGTAAACACATACAGCTGTAGCAGAATATTGTTCCAGTCATATACGTCATGATGTGTCCAAATTTAGCAGAGTTTTATTTGTCGTTATAGCTGAGAACGCAACTTTAATTTATGCACATTTCCAAGACTTTTGTTTATCTAAAACTGAAAGAATGAGCTCCCCTCCCTATGCAATGCTTTCCATTAAATATTGAAATGAAGGTCTACAATAATGTTAGCATAGGAATAGGTTTTACAATAGAGGCTAACCGCTTTTACTGTGTTTACTCTGATGTAAGTACACATGGGATTTTACAAAGATTATACTTTGATGTATGCCTTTCCTTGTTTGCTCAAGACCTAAAATCAATTCCATATCGCGATGGCTCAGCTGTTATATATTTACCTTGCCTCTTATATCAATATAACATAATGTTTCACTGAAAGTCTATCGTACCTTTTTAAAATACATTCTTATTTGAGTTCGATTTTAATACATTATAACTCTGATCCTATTATTTGATTTTTAAAGAAATTGAACGAAAATAAAAGAATATTTTGGTCCTTTTTTCGGATGGTCGATGAGCATTACTGTTCTTCATTATACTTTCCGTGAACAGTTTGTCGTAGAAATAACCTTTGGTTAATTGATTGAGTATTGTGTGTCATGAAAGTCATTAGTCATTTTTTATATTCTTCATCAAAATATGAATTATTTAGTTTTGATCTAGAAATGTGATTTCTCCTCTTATTTGCATCAAGAGTCATTGTAGAAACTTATATTTACATCCGTTCTTTCATTGATCATGCAGTTTTATAACTCACAGGTATCCATCTTTAGAGGCAAAATAATTATAGCCTCATTAATCGTTAAAGCTTTACTGGGGCGATGTATAGAGTGATTATTTATCGCTACAAAGGTAGGTTTATGAGGATTGTTGACTTCCAGTCCACACATCGGTACAACTACGCGACTATTTTACGTTATTATGAGCCCAGCTGCCTTATGACCCTAACACACCCTATTACTGCCCCAGCACACACTCTTCCCAAATGCCCCAAATTCCTTACATCTTTCTTATTATTCCATCATCACCATCACTCCCTAGGAACTGTTTAAGTTGTGGGTGCCATTTTCTTTGCATATAAACTCGATACATACCTGTTTCTCCCTTTCCCTCTCCTCTACAGCCAACCCCCCCCCCCCCGCCCCCCACTGTCTCCCCCATGCTTTTCTCCCCCTTATCCCACCCCCAGGACCTCACCCGCAGGGAGGTGTTTACTTTGTGGGTGCCAGTTCTGGCTTTTATCTTAATTGCAGGGGACAGTAAGCTCATGTTAAGCTTTAATTAGACTGATTGGCTCCAGGCTACACATCCAGTTATTCTACCGCTCTGCCTCCAGTCACTCGACGCTCAACTAGACCACACGTCAAGCACTGGGCATATATTATATATTACATTATACATATTAAACATTACACACTTGGCATACTTGTTCCTTTAAAACACTGCATAGGAATCAAGGTGTCAGCAAATTTATAATCATGTATTTTCATGTGTAAAAAGGGTGCCTGAGCATTACAAATCCTTAAGCTTCTATTAAGATTCATAATTTTAACTTAGAAAGTAGGTATTTCCTACCTAGGCAAAGAAAAAATGTTATTATTCAAAAGAGCCCAACGGTTCCTTTATTCCACAAAAAACATGTTCATAAATGGCGGTTACATTTTTAAAACCAGGCTGTTTTTAATGTTTATTCTAAAGAGCATAATATATATATATATAGATACACAATATATGTGAATATCTAACATGTTTTATAAGAACTACCAATGAAACCATTTCACTTTAACTGTATCCATTGGAGTGTATGAACTAGGACTATTTTAAGGGAGGATAAGTCATGCAACATGCCCCAGGCCCTCCCCCCCCATACATACCTCAATTCTCCAAAGACAATCAATATATGCAGCCACTGTGGTAATCAGATTGATTCAGAGTAAGAAGACTTATAACAACAGGATCAACAGGAACATCTTCAAACGGTAGTTTAGATGTAAGAATTAAACACAAAATGGTACTGAGTGTAACAAGGGTGTGTGAGCCACCTTGGAGCCCGTTGCAGAATAACCCCCTTCTTAATATTCTTACGTAATACTTCCTTAGCTACTTTTTCTAAGGAGCTGATAAGGAACAATGAGAGAGAGTATTACAGAGTATTATCATTGGATAATTTTCATTCTTACGGTAGTAGAACCTAAACATGAACACTAAGGAAGGAAAACAGTAAGTAAGGTTTTGTTATGCAATAGGCCCCTGCTCCTCCACAGACCACCATGGTTAGTGCCCTCAGAGCATACAAAACATCAAAGGCAGATACTTAGCACAAAAAGAGGATATGACGGAGGCAACCAGGCTTCTTAAGTATGAATGTTGCGTGCCATAATATTTACCACAACATGGCTGTCTCAGTGAGAACAAAGGATCTCTAAGGGCTTCCATATTTACAGTAAGTATAACACAACAGCTGAAAAACATGGGCTTACTCTGCTCTTAACAGGAGCTTTGTGCTTAGTGTGTATCTTTTATAGTCATCAGTTGTGTTCACTGTGGTTCTGTTAACTAAGTTATAGTTGTGGAAGTTTTGAATTTAAATTTTTAAGTTTTAAATCACTGTCTTAAGTATTATATATTCTGGTCTATTTTATTCCAAACCCGTACAAAGTCACCAAGGAAGACAATTAAAGGATTTCTTAAAGGCTAAATCATCTCCAAAGTTAATAGTTTTGTAAGCATTAAATTCCAACTATTTTACAATATGTAAAGCCTTTTAACACTTTGGTATGACGTTCTTGACAAATAATTAGTTAGGATGACAAATAATTGTAACGATTATGTTACATCGCTGCGTAAATAGAACATGATGTAGATGCACTTGAAAGGTTACATCAGTACACAAGGATACGGACAGAACTTGAAGTGACACTCAACAGCTGCCTACCATTTAGCTGTCCCCAAGGCTGGAACTGATTTAAAACATATAACAAATCACATTTCAGTACTGCACTACAGTTTCACATCCATTTGTAGGTACTCCAAATAGCTGGATCCCTCACCATTATGAACATTTATGAATATTTTTGTAATATCATCCTCACAACAACTCCTAATAGGAATGATTTCATCTTTTGGGAGTATAGTATTCTTAGTAATGGCAAATCATCCATCAAATTCCAAGACTATGTGCTGAATGAATTTATTCGTTTCTGAGGTCATCCTGAGTAGTGTATTAAGCTAATTTACTAGTGATTGAACCTCAAGAAATATCACTAATTTTTTTTTCGTGCATAAAATACTATAGAAATACTAATACGTTGTCCTAATGTTTACCACCATTGGAGTCGGCTTGATCTCATCTTTCCAAATAATGATATCAAAATTCATTTGTTTGCGACTTGTGACTCATTCTCCTGTAAAACATGAAATAATTATGTGGGTGAAGCCGCTATAAAATGTAGAATTCACCTCGACTTATCGTCTCATGTGACCCAAATCTAAGATTAGAATGATTAAAATGATAGAATACAGTCCATGATAATCGAACAACTCTTTTCCTCAACACAATATGGAATACACTTTGATATATCTAGTTTTATGATTTCCAGTCTAATTTGACAGAATTTGCTATATACGTATAGATGCCGATTAAACAGATTTCCAGGGGATCTGACCGATAAGGACTAAGGTTATTAACTCTTTTAGCCCCTGGAACATTTAAGGTGGAGATTAATTCTGTCATAGTGACTCGTTCGAATCTGGAAACACTATTCTGGTGAAATATGTAACAATTTTGATATTATTGTTTCACTATTTAACGCCAGCATAGCTTCACGTCATTGAATTGGTCATCCTGGCCTGTGTGGCTAAGCTATTATTTATGACCAAAGATGAACCGCTTGTTACCTCAGATAGCAAGAAGAGATTATCTTAAATGCATTCACCTTCAGTATCATTTAATCAAACCTCACTCTCGAGAAAAAGCTTATGTATACGTATCATACACTGTAATCCTGTTTTATCCCCTCTCTCCTCTCTCTCTTATCCCCTCGCTCAAAAACCCTCTATTCTATTACATCCCTTCATAAGAGAACAGACTTCTTCTCCCGGAACCGGAACTTACGTATAACAAACTTTGTATTCCTACGCTGCTTGATGAAGGCCTATTTTCCTGGGCACTACTTACACTACAGCAGTCTGCCTGTGTATAATTGGCGATTAAAGTTTAACGCGACTGGAATCCCACTGGCTTTACTGCCTAAATTTATGACATTTATTCCCCTACTAGAAAGCCTTTAAGACTTGAACACAGCGACCAGATTTAATGGGTATAGCGGGAGAATGGGGGTGTTCTTGATTCAAAGGGGGACTTAATGTGGTCTAGGTGATACTTTTGTGATGTGTTACAGGAAAATGAGTCACATGTGGCCAAAATTGATGTTTTTAAAGTGTTTTATTCATATGATCCCTTTGTAGCAATGTTCTCATTTTTGGGGTGTCTAGCGTTGGATGATGACATTGTATGAATACATGTATCAAATTTCAAAAATGTTGTATTAAATATATTGTTATATTGAAGAAATGCGAGACATTCTTCGTAATAATTCTCATGCTTGTCAATTTTACAATATATTATAGGGTTAATTAGGGATCTTAGACGTTTCGTTCTGCTAACGATTCGCCAATTTCAGTAAAGGAATTCCATTTTCAGCAAAAGAATTGTATAATGCTATAAAAGGAGGACCCAGCTGTTTGATTGATACGGAGAATAAACCTGACTGCGATACTAGAAGCTTGTTGCATTTTTCTACTTGATCGAGAACGTTTGGGCTGAGAATCCAGTAGTCGATTAAGCTATAATTAAGTAGACGATTGAACATATTGGGCTAATGAGAATATAAGATGAGAGGCGACTTAATAAAACGAGAGGTGAACTTCATTATTAATACGAGAATAACATATTAAGATGGCATAGTCAACATCACCCTCCTTGGGTCATCTATGGGACGGTCGAGCAGAAAGGGAAGATCTCCTCCAGCTCATGGGTCAACGATTAGACGAAAGGCGAAACCGTATCAATATCTATGCATTTCTAAGGTAATCTTATAGTGTATATTCATAGCTACTTCACTAGAAAATGTCCACGCAGAAATATTGCAAACTTCTTTTTCAAAATAAAATTTCAAACCTAAACTATAAAAATACGTATTAGATATCCTACTGTTTACTATCATTGAAATCGGCTTAATCTCATCTTTTCAAATATGATGATATCTCAACATCCATTGTTTTGCGACTTGCGACTCACTTTCTTGTAACACATCACATTTGAGCCTTGTGCTGCCTCCCGGTTGAATGTAGAGACCGATGTTGGCTTGGAATCGGAGCTAGAGCATACATGTGCGTTATATGCTTTTAGATGCAAAAGATGTGAAGAACAGTTTAGGGAAAATCATACCTCAGAAGCTGACCAAAAAAGGGAATTACTTTGTGTTTTAAAACATGACAATAGCATTGCCTTGTCCTGATTCTGCTTGCTCTTTGGATTAGAACTTACTTTGTGTTTTACTGATACAGTAGACACATCACATGTGTGGAAAAGCCAGTGAGCCAGTACTTTCTATAAGGAAAGGAACGTTAATGCATATATAGAGTTAATGAGGCGATACCATTCATAAAATCTAGCTTTCATTGAATGCACAACCATAAGCAACGCTTGCTTTCTTTAACAGAGATATTTAACTTCACGGCCTGATGGTTTCATAGTTTAATATACTAATTAATATTAAAGATCCGACCTCAGTACAATGTAATCACGGAAGACATGGAAGCAATAGTAGTTACAAATGATGTAGGTATACGGTTGGTCCCCACTGGCTGCAGTAAGCCCTACGGTAAGCCTTGGGATGGTGTTGGGATGGTTAGGGGTGGCGAGGTCCTGCCTACATGGCCAGTGAACCATATAGGCAGGATCTCGTCATTCCTCTCCACCTACAGAACCAGCTCAACATCACCGCAGAGCTTACCGCACCCATTGGAGACCCCCCTATGAAGAACAACATGATTATGTGTGACAGAGAGGAGTAAGTCACAAGTCACAATTCACACGAAATTGATTTGTTTGACTCATGCATCCTTTCATAACACACCTCAGTCGCTTCTATTGATGATACACACACACTCAACTCAGCAAATTCCCACCCACTCACACCTTTCCACCTACATTTTTCAAACATCGCTATAACTCATTTTATTAATTACTGTTTGAAATTTCAAACTTTTTTTAATCATAGTATATCATAATTTCTGTTTATATTAATTGACGGATTAATTAATGATCAGCTAATTAATTATCACTTTATACAACTTTATATTCTTATTATAATTCATCAATACAAATTTATAATTTTCAGCCTCGCCCGCTGTCCTATGTTTGCAGTGTTCGCTAATGATCAATATTACCACCAATATCATGAATTATACACAGTTGTACTAAAGCATTAATGGTAAAGTCAATATCCAGTTATTGAGACTCCAGACATGCACATTTCTTCCTACAGTGATTCCTCATATCCTCCAGTAGTATCCTAACTCCTGTCCTACCAACCCCTTTATGTAATACCCCCTGGAGTGTCGGCCATGTCCTCAGAGCCTGGAGAGGGCTCTGGAGACGCCCTAATTACTATGATACGTCACAGTAAATTAAGTCAAGTGTTCTTGTGCCCTCGCCTGTTAAACCTGCTTATTCCAGACCCTTGATCTTTTTGGTAGAGGCACTCTTGGTTAGGGATAGAATCAAAATAAGGGAAACTATCAATTGATATGTCTGCTTAAAGGATCACTTAACAGGTTCATGGTCAAATTTAGGTCAACAAACGTTATGGATTCATAAGTACAACACCGAAGTCCCAATTTGTTACCTCCATTTATGTCTAACTTATAGACAGTTCCATATATTGAGAAAGCTTAGGTGAAAAGGTCGGTTTAGCAACAGAGGGCACTGAATGTGCTATGTGAAATCCCAAAGTAGTGCCTGAAATGTACACAAATCTCTTCCAACTTGTGTGTTATGTAAATTGCATGTTCATTTCAAGATTTCACTACTTTGTGAAATGGAGTGTTAAACTGTTAAACTACCTTTCTTCTCATCTAAATGGGTAAACCTCATTAAATGTTAGGTTTCATTAAGGTCCACTGGGGCCGTTACATTTGAATGATAGCAAAAGGTAGATTTTCTCATAATATTTAGGTGTTAATTGGCTCTTTACTCCTGAAAAATGCTAACAGTTATAATAATAAGTAGCGGGGCAATGGAACCTACCCATACTTAAAGCTCTATCGAGAGACAGTTACTAAAGTTTAAAACGTGGGTTCCATTGCTACAATACTTCTTCCGCTACTCCTCCTGTTTCTTTGGTCCCCCTACTTTAGCAGCTAGAGCATGTAACAGGAAGTAGCCTTTCAAATTTGACATGTTTGATTTGAAGCGGCAACTTCCTGTTACTTCTTAAATAGCGGGACCAAAGAAATGGGGGAATAGCGGGACAAGTAGCGCCGCAATGGAACCCATCTTTTAAGAGTGATTTGAGTATTGTTAATGTTACTTTTTAATCCCAAAGTAAAGGGAAGATATCTGAACATTTTCTGTAAGGATTCGTTTTGAACTAAGCACCAGCAATGACAAACCTGGTTAGGTGACAGCCTCCATCTTACAGGCAGGAGAAGGGGCGGACAGTGCCAAGCATAGTTTGGGTGTGGGAGGACAGGACTGACAGGCCTGAGGGATCGGCTCGTCCCTTTCAATTTCACCTCACATAGGTGTGGAACATTCTTCCTCCACCTTGGCTTCCTTTAGATATCAGTGTATGTATATGTGATGTGTTTCAGGAAAGTCACGAGTCACTAAATTGATATTTTAGTTTATTATCCAGAATATCTCTTTGTACGAATGTTCTCATCTTTAGGTTTTCTAATGCCCCAAGTCGTTAAAATACGTGGGCCAAATTTCAAGGCATGCATGTATAGAGTATATTCGGCTACCTTACCAGTAAACTGGCCACACAGGTATATTGCAAACTTTTCTTTAAAAAAATATCTAACTTAAAATATAGGAACACTTATTGAATGCTCCAGTGTTTACTATTATTAGGATCGGCTTGATCTCATCTTTTCAAATATGATGGTATCTCAAAATCCATTTTTCAGCGACTTATGCCTCATTTTCCTATACTACATGACATGTTTCATGCTCATAAGAGCTATTAAACTTCATGTAATATGCAGTCTGCTTCTTGACTATGGCAACGCCAGACAAAATGTACGTTCATGGTTATGCTTTTTGTCTTGTAATTGTACTCAATGATGTGGCCAATAAAAACATTTAAAGAAAATGTATTTAATAAACTAAATAGTTATTTTTGAATTCGTTTTTTCCAATATTTTAAAAGAATGAGTGGCCTTTGAGGTATCGGCTTGACAAAGATCAGGGCAAGGCTCAAAGCCTTTCAGATCAGATAAGAATGATATGTCAGTGGTTGGACGCCTACTGCGCTAATGGGTTAGGAGTAGGCGTCCTAACGAGAGTATAATGATATGTTGCGGTCCTAATAGGATTATAATGGCACTTTGAGGTTTGGACCGAGAGGCCTTCCCTCAGTTTGAAGGGACTCTCAGATCTTTGAGCTTATAAACCTGAGGTGAATTATTAAACAAGGTCAGGTAATTAAGTGTTTAACCAATCTTTAAATTCACACACTCTCACCGGTTCAGAGCTCTACCCACGTCTCTATTCAAAACACACAACTCCGATCATTCATTTACTTTACTTCAAGCTTCTAATGTAGCAATTTCAAGTAACAAAGTCCTTTTTATTATCTTTATGGGAGTCGTTAAACAGATTCCCTTTTAATCATTTATACACTTGGTAATCATACATGTTTATCACAGAGTTAATGATTGGAGTATGGATCCATGAAGTGCTTTAAAGCCATATCAATAATTCAATGTTAAATTCAAAGTAAAAGTATGTTGGACCTGTTGTATAAGCTAAGGAAAGGAACCCCGCCCCCCTTCCTACCAAGGAAGGTGCAGTATGCCCCCACCCAGGCGGGGATTTCCCATAGTTTACTGCTGTATCAAGGACAGGACTTATACAAATGTCTTGTCCTTGGGAGTAGGGGATTTCATCATATTTCCAAACATGCCCAAGACATTCCTCCATACCCCCGGGGTTGGGGGTGGGGGGTTGCAATAGGAGACGTTCATGCCTCACTGCGCATGTCTAATGTAGTGCATGCGGGATGGATTCAGTTCAAATCTGACATACAAATATTTGGCAACATTTTCATCGAAAATTGCAACAATTTGCTCAGCAATATTAGAACCTGTATAAATTATCTATGAAAACCAAATGCATGATGGGAAAGATGAGGACTTGTAAAAACATGACATTGATATTGACATTGACATTAATAGTATTGATAAATATTCCATGCTGAACATAACAAGTTTTCTATAGATTTTAGACTGTACCGTTCCCCCATAATTCCATGCGGATCGAGAATCAAAATGGCGGATATGCAACTCCCTTATTGAGAAATGCATAAGTGCTAATGCTTCGCCAATATTAAAGCCAAGATATTTAAAAACATGAACCATAGTAAATCCTCTAACAATTGAAATATCGATCCATATTATAAGGAAAACGAGGATTTTTTTGTCAGGCATATTCTTAAAATCTGTGATGATACCATCACAGACTTTCTGTTTTTCTGTTTTCAGTTTTTCTGCTCTGTACAGTTCCGTCAACCCTTTCCGGAGGACACTATAATCACTCCAGACACCTTCACAAACCACATATTATGTGGTTTGTGAAGGTGTCTGGAGTGAAACATTTTAATGTGATTTTGAAGCCCTTTTAAATTGGAATATCCAAACTCTATTCATAGGCTGAGAAGCAGGCATGGTCAACCCAATGATCATGTGACCCAGTGGCAATGATCAATGAGCCCTTCAGCCAATTGATCATGTGACCCAGAAATGTGGAGATGAGGCGGAAGTGGGGAGGGACAGAGCAGAGTGGGATGAGAGGGAGAGAGAACATGTGAGTGGGGAAGAGAGAGAGGGTAGAAAAAGGCGAGTGGGGAAGAGAGAGAATGGGGGAGGAAGAGAAAGAAGGGTGGGGGAGGGGAGGGAGAGCAGTAGCTGAGAGGGGGAGAGAAAACGGAGAAACGTTTTAGTCCATTATAAATATCTAATTTTTAATATAAGCCTAGGTAGCAAATTGGATATATGATAACAATTACTTCGTATATGAGTTATTATATCTGCATAAGTTGCCTTTGTTGACTAGTTTATTTTTGTGATGATACAGAAAGTCCCAACCTTGATATTTTTCAAATGTTTTACTGTAAACGTATTTATTTTCGCGCGGATAAATTTTCACGCACTAAGTACTTTGACACCTTTTCGCGCGGATTTAAATTCGCGCAGCAAGGAAGCCTCAAACTTTGTTTATGTAATAATTATAGGTTTGCGCAGGATTAAAATTCGCGCACATAAGGGTGTGCGTGAAAATCACGAAAATAAATACTGCGCGAACATTAATACATTTACAGTATTCACATAATCTATTTATTGAAATGTTTGAAAATCATGTTCTGCTCTCCACGAATATATGTATCAACTCTCAGGAATACGTATTGAATATATCTAGGACTATCCGTGGTTATCCTAGGGAGTATAAGTAACTACTTTACTAGTAATTGGCCATTAAGAAATATCAAAAACATATGGCAGACTGCTGAAAGTCCCAAAAGTTAAAACCGAAAGAATAAGATCATTCTATGTACAGGCCCCTATCCTATTTAACAAACTTCCTCCCAAAGGACGAAACTGTCCTACAATCACAGACTTTAAGGCGTACCTAGAATGGGAATATTTTTCCTACTCAATCATACAACCAGACCCAGCACTGACCCATACCTAACAACCCTAAACGGCCATTGGAAACCTCTCTGTCCCTCTCTTTTGCCCCGCACAAATGCGGGGCGGCTCGATCAGTGTTCGTCAGAATGCTACCGACCCGCCCCGCATAGTGACCCCAACATGCGTGGCGACCAGCGTGTTCTTCAGAATGCAAAAGCTCGCTAGCGCGTGATGGATGTCAACGCTGGATAGTAAAGTATGTTTAAGGCCAATAATATCGAGCCAGCAAATGTAAGTCAAACCGCTGGACAACTCCATTAGTGTTCGTAAGAATGCGACCAACTTGCCCAGCAATATGACAGCATGCAGTTAGCATAGCCAAGTCTATACCAGACTATGTAACACCTTTATAACAAAATGAATCTAGTATGAACCTAGTACGACCCCCCACAGTAAACTAGGACATTTGGTCCCTACAAAGGATTGACAATTAAACCAAATCCAACCACTCGCCTTATACCAAGATGAAAATTGGTACGGACACAATAATCTGCCATGTCAAATTCCGACTCCTAATGCCAAATAATGTATTATATTGCAAATATGTGTTCACAAATGTATAATATAATTTAATGTAAGAGGACTCTCTGGAAGATCTATGGCTAGCATAGATGCGAGCACCTATCTCCAGACTTATCGTATATTTTCTCACTATGTAACTGTTATAATGTTCTGGTAATAAACAACATCAATCAATCAATATTATCAAAATCATTGTTCATGCATACAAAAATATAGACTTGTAACTATTGGGAGGTTTACCACCTTTGGCAACCGCTTGATACCATCATTTCAAAATACAATGATATCTTTTGCAAGTTATGACTCATGTTTCTGTAACACATCACATTTACTAATAGGGAGGTTCAGCAAGTCTAACCTATACGTAAACTTAAGCGTATCCATTTCTCGGGTATACAAACATGTATACATACGTTAAAAAGAAGAAAGAGGTTCAGCAAAACATGGCGGGAAAAACGTAACGTAACGTATCAAGCAACGTATTTCATCTCACAATTTATTATTTTATTCATATCAAAATGCGACGTAATTCACATAAAAGATACGGATACGGTTATGTAATTGAGGTAGGTTTGCTTGCGGAATCTCCCTAATGATGTGAAACAGCACGCGACAACCGCCCTATTATAATCAGCCATCACAAACACCCAACACAAAACATGAGCATGTAATCATTTCACTATTAGGTTAATTACTTGTCACCCACGCCAAGCCTGTAAACAGCTTCTCCTCCTGTCTCTCTTGAAGAAATAAATTCAAATAGATGTAAATACATTACTGTGATCAGGATCAGCGTTGCGCTGGAGCCGGGTGTAGCCTGAAGCCAGACTAAATGGGAATTAGTTGAATTATGAAGGCAGATTTACTTATTGGTAGAGTTGGAAGAGCTGGGAAAGGGTAGGCTGTAGTACCTCCTTTGGCACAAGTATGCATGTCTGATTGAATATAATTGTATTATGCAGAAGAAATGCAATGTTTTATGATAACATTTTTTTAATGAATTGAAAGTGGAAAGAGTTTGATTAGTAAAGATATATAATGACTCCTTTTTAACCTTGACACCTCGGAACTATACAAGATTTCTCCCTGTTGATTCTGCGGCAGGGATTCTTTATTGTATATTTTGACTGTATATAATGTCATGTATTCCAAAGGAATGAGTCCATTTTGAGTCGCAAAAAAAATATTTTTAAGATGCTGTTTTCCACCAGGGATTTGTGTAGTCGCATAAATTACATGTGCCAAATCTCAAGACAGTGTATATTGCATATCTTTGCTTTTCTAAGGTCGTTCTATCGGGTATATTTAAATGCCGTACTTTACACGTGGTATATAACGTTTTTCTAACATGGAATAATTAGTAATACGTATAAGGTCTTCCCTAATCAGTGATTGTCCTGATATTCTCAAGCCAGCGATTAAAATTGAAGATTTTACAAGTGTGACCAAAATGTTAAGATCGTTGGAATCCAGTTAATTGCATCTTATCAAATATGATGGTATCTCAAAATCCTTCTTTCCTTTTTTACATAGAATTCATGTGTTCAATGGAAAATGAGTCTTACCACCTCACTCGCTCGGTTGACACCGGTTGTAACACACCTTTTCTTTTTTTTTAACCTTTAATAAATGGGCGGTACACAATGTCCGTCACCTTGGTTCCAACATTGCTTGTCTCTTGTCCACTACTTTTCGCAATAGTAAACAGTAGGACAACTAATAAGTATTTCTATATTTTAAGTTTGATATATTTATGTTAGAAAAAATGTTTGAAATATTTCTGTGTGGACAATTATCACTAAAGTAACAACATAATCTCCATAGGATCATCTTCTAAACACAAGGATATATTTATTACATACGCTGTCCTGAAACTTGGAATACACTCTCCCGCGCACCATACCCGGGCGATACGGAGCGGCAAGTTTTTTCGTCTTCAGTCTGACGATTTTTGTCTACAGAGCACCGCGAACGCTACTGGGGTGAACAGTGGTGACGAAATTGCCTGAACTTCTGATAAGAAAAACGGTCATTTGAATCATGGAGACGAAATATGATATGCTCCGTATTCGCGCTCCGTTTTTCGTATTGAGTTTTGAGAACTACATAGGTGCAGAAATGTACTATGTCTGTGTGCCAACATTGGCTTCTGTGAATACACTATCATAATATAGCGGCAATGTCACACATTTAAGTTTTAACACTTAGCCACTGTGGCGAAATTCCAAAGAAATCTTATCGCTACAATGACTTAGAAACTAAAACAATGCCTTAGTAGCACTAACAATGGGTATTGTTAGCTCTACCTATCCATGCGGTGCTAAAAATCCAAGGGTGCTAAAAATATGCATGTGTAAAGCCTGTCCAAACTGTATCGGGGGACGCCAGTCAATTTTTTTTTTGGTACTGGTCTTTATTCAGGCACGGTTACATGTACATTGCAATATAAGTTTTCAGGTATTCTCGATTATAAATATAGTAACCACGGTTCACCCTGGGGTGATATACCACCGTTGCCTGAGTTTGGCTGGCCAGCACAACAAAACAGTAGAAAACTACACACATCATCAAGCGGTTAATAGTATTTACAATTGTCAAAGATACAGGTTGCGTGATTGTAACTACATAAATATCTGTACAATAGAGAGTTTATTTAGTGGTCGGTGCTCCAGAAACCGGTGGTAAAAATACACACATGTATATACTTATAGCATTGCGGGAGTATGGCTTTGAGAATTACTTATGATGAAAAGACTCAAATGTACACGAAATATTTGTTTTACATATATGAAACCTTTGGGACATATAGACATATGAGTAATTCTCCCAAACGGGGAGCGTTTGATTTGAGGAGGCCAATGTTTTAGAAAAAATAAACTTCGTTGAATCTCTACAATATTTGGTATATGTCTAGCAGGGACTATCAGCATTATGCAGACGAAGTTTGGGAAGGCTGTGGCAAATATTTTTATTCCTCCACCTATGCTTCAAATACCTCCATGTTTGCCTATTTTTGCCATATTTCAGTCATATTAATGTATATTTATGAATAATATTGTGTAAGTCTGAGATCTATGAAATACCCAGAAATTATCCCATCGAAATTAAATGACTAAATCAGAGCTAGGGAATCAATGTTGGCCGCCAAAATAAGGCCTGGTTTACAGGGTTCTAACCAGGATTTTTTCTCAGAGTGGCGCAAGTCGGCGGTCCCAGCCCTTTTGCGGGGGGTATGGGGGGGGGTTCCCCCCAGAAAATTTTGGACTCGTACTTTTTAAATGGTGCATTCTGGTGCATTTGCGACGAATATATGGCCATTTCCACCAATTTGACAACATTTGGGCCCCTAGACACCTCCTGAGTACCCAAAAATATTTTTTGCATTCATCAGTTGATTTGTTATTTTCTATCAACCTTATATACATGCACATTAAACTGCCAAGTTTGGAACCATTCTGATTATTAGAAATTTATTTACATGGGGGTCGAAAATAGATCCCAAATCTGAAAAATATGCTAAAAATAGCATGACAAATAATGGTACATATTTCTACATAAATGAGAATTTAAATTAGAAATAGATAAAACAAATATGCACATAATGTATTGAACTATTTTGTACTTGATAGTTCTCGACATAAGGATCATAACACCTTTTATTTGGTGAAAATATTCTAACTGGAAGAAAAGTTACACCCAAAAAACCATTCAGTAATGGTAATGATAATGTCAGCGGCAAGGGTTATAGGTCATTGACCCTCTGCCCATATATAATGTATGTATATCCCCCCTACATGCATACATGTATACAAGTATATGCATACATATATGCATGTGCAATTGATGGATTCAGGAAAACTAATCAAATTAAATCAACAGAGACATGTATTTAGTTCTTGCTTAAAACCAAAAAATGGTCTTGATTCCTACTGCACTGCTATTTTTTTATGTTTTTTTTCAAAGATTTAGTTAAAATTGTTACCACTGTAATCGTCAGGCGACACTGTAATCGTCAGGCGACCTACCACAAACTATAGCACATATTGTGCTTAAAAAAATAATATAATGCTAATATTTATCTTTATGAAATAAGAACAACCTCAATAAATTATTAAAGTAAAAAATCGCTTAATCTCATATCAATTAAGTTTCCTAGGGCCCTCAACATTGTAATCGTCCAGCGACAGGCCCCCCTTTCCACCCAATTAAACTTTGTGGTATTATCAGAATGTGGTTCAATGATGACCACCGCCAATTATAGTTAGTGGTATTTATAAATTAAATATTGCATGTTCTATTATTTTAGAAACAAACCTTAGTGATAACTACATTTTTCTGAGAATTATTCTATATTTGTTTAAAATGTAATCGTCAGGCGACACCAGGCTACCCCACTCATAATAATTTCCGTTTTTTCATCTGTTATCCAAAAAATGAAGCTTTTGAGAAGAATTTTTACACAGATTATCTTAAACAAATCTGCTATCAAGGCAAACATAAAGAATCAAGGAATTTGCTTTATTTCTTTAAAATTCCACACTTTATTAAAAGTGTAGAGGGTAATAACTAACGATTTGCAACTAAGAAAACGATTTTTTTCACCAAAAAATGTTTTTCTCTCAGAAAAATTGCCTTCAATAGTGTTCCCGTAGAGGATGTGATCATATCATTAGCAAAAATCAGCAATTTTCTGGGAATACATCATTATTTAAGCAATCTTATTTATTTCAAGGCTTAAAGTGCCATGTTGTCAAATTTGTGGAATTGGTCATATATATATACATTTTAACACTTGCATTTGAAGGCTATTTTACAGAATCAGGCTCTAAATCTTTAGGAAAACATCAAACTATTAATCATCATGATTAGTAGTTAGATATTCTAACCAGAACTTTTTCTCAGTGGGGGAAGCTGGAGCGAAACCTTGCAAGCACCAAATGCACAAACCCCTGTATCTGGGTGGAGTGGAACATTTTGAAAACATAATTGATCGTGGTGCATGCTGGTGCATTTGAGACAAGAACCTACTAGAGTTTTCAATATTTTTTCATGATGTTTATCTATTGGAACTATTCATATTATTGGAACTATTCAATTATTAATTGCTTAATAAATAAATAGCTTCATCAAAACAGGATTTAATGCAATGAATTTAGAGAAAATTATATAGGGTATGCATGAATTATGTTCAGAATATCAATCTCAGGCTCCTTTTATAACTCCTTGAATTAATGCAGGAATAATACTTTTAATTTACTGTCATGTGAGAAAAGATTTGATGTCTCATTTACTTTATTAAACATATTAATGCTTCGTCTGTTTTTGTATAAAAAAAATATATATATGTATATATATATTTTTTTTTTTTTTTTTTCAAATTGTCAGTGCGGCAGCAGGTTCTCTCAGTGCGGCACGGCGCCGCAGCGCCATGCTTTAGTTAGAACCCTGGTTTATGAAATCTGTCTTCATCAAATTCGGTGGTGTAGTGGTGTAGAAGCTCGCTTGTGAATCCTAAGGTTGCAAGATCGAACCCAAGCATGGGTAAGTTTTTTTTCTCTGTTTGGTTCTACTCTAGTGGCCGTCATACACCAATGGTCACGCCAGCTTGTCTGGCCCTGGCCGGCTGGCCGGCCGGCCGTAGGGGTCTAAGGGATTAGGAGACTAATCCTTTAGCTTTCCCAGGTTATGATTTACCCGTCGCGGGTACGAAAAACGCTGTGACGAAAAAAATCGTATCAAAAGTGGGGACAAGAAATTTGTATCCAATTTTGTATTGCGCGGATACGGCAGAATATTCCAACAAGGAGATTTTGTGAATAATTCACGTTGGGAAATATCATTTTTGCGACTTGTGACTAATTCTTCCGAAGCACTTGTATTTTTACAAATGTTTAATGTATGCTATAGGTTATATGATCAGACCTTTCTTTCAGCAAATTATGCAACTATCTTGAAGCCACCTCAAGCACCCAGAAGCGCTCGCATCCTTGCACGCATTGGTGAGTCAGCCCCTTTAATGACACACGATCAATAGTATTAATTACAGATGAAAGCTAACCCACTTCATGGGCCCAACACGATGGGCTCAGCAGGCACTGGGCGCAACCGGCGTGACAAATGTCTCCACTAACCACAAAATGGAGGCAACTATTAATATCGTGTAATTCCCCCCCAACACTTGGTAATCATCATCAATATTTGCAATTAAATATTTCCAATAATCGGAGAGGATTCTTAAATCAGATTGCTGGAAGCACAATTTGTGTCACGGACGGTTATGATTTGGAGCATTTTGATGAGATTTTGCGCCTGGATTTGTTGAAACCTTAATGGCTTGTTGATCAGAGGTGTTAAAATTGGAATAATATGGCATGTAAGAGTTATGAGAGTTTACCGAATGGCCCCTACTAAAGCACAGGGGCTTAATGTCCTGCTGATGAAGGAAATGTAATAAAGGTTTTGTTAGAAGCAGTAAAATATTATTCATATTGAACTGCTGAGTTACTGTTTCTTATATGCCCATTCCACTTGGGAGGTGTGGTAAAGGAGGTGCAGTAAAGGTATGTCTATTGTATGTGTACGATAAAATTTGAATTGGGTTTTCTTTTAGTTTCAGGTATAGGAAGACTGATATTTATATCATGAACATTTTGTGCACCTTTTTTGTACCTTACATCTAAACTTCCAAAGGGGAGAAGACACTTTTCATTTCATTTTCGTTTATTTCTCATGTAGATAAACATTCTTGGACAACGTACGTTTACGTTTGTTCCCCAAATTTCAACTTCATTCTCTTACATATGATATTAATATTGAGACGTTAATATATTTTTGATTGATTCATTTTGAGCTAAGTGTTTTCAATAAGACCTTGAAACTATGCTGTGCACTACTATTGGCCTTGATGGAAAAAGGGAAAGAGAGAGAGGAAGAGGAAGAGAAACACAGGCAGAAAGGCAAAGAGAAGCACTGAGAAACGGAGAGGGAGAGATAAAAAGACAGAGAGAGACGACAAGAAAGAGAAAGAGAGAGGGAATAGAGATAGGGAAGGAGAGAGAAAAGGCGAGAGCGAATTGAAGGGGCTTTGTGAAATATAACATCTAAGAAATATCTTGTTGTTGCCACTTGTGACTCATTTTCCTGTAACACAACACATATATTTCCTTCTAATCCAGCACCATAAAGATACATATTATAATCATATCTAGCCTTTCACTCAATGCACCCATTACCCCCTCAAGGGCTCTCCCCAAATCATATCAGAAACCGATAGGGAAATCCCCTTGAAGTATAACCACCTCCCTGAACAATAACCACATCTCTCACGTGGCCTGTGAGTAAATTATAGTATCATTCTTGTATAGTGTAAGTCCCTTTAGGCGTTAGCGGTATTCATGTAATGTAGGGCTTACTTACATAGCAACCCCGGGGTGCCGATATATATGTAAGGAGAAGTGTTAAAACCTATAGCTGCTTTTGTTCAACAAAACCTTTTTTTCAGATGTGCTTTGTGGGTTAGGTTGCCTAGAAACGTACAGCTAGGAGCTCAAAATATTAAGTAAATTCTGGTAAATTAGGCATAAGTTGATGTTTGATTATATTTGGTATTGTGTTGGTTTAAAAGATATTTTTATCAATGTTGAGTTGTCAACGGTGTTTTGAGCGTTTTGATTTAGATTTGGGTTGTTTGGTGTTTGTTTGTTTTAAAGATTTTTATTCAGCAACGACATTTTGCAAGTATATATACAATAATTCTCAGTGCGTGCTGACATTAAATCAATATTATCAACATTTTTATGTGATATAATGTTCCCATTGTGGATATCAACGCGAGAGGAGCTGCCACCTAGTGTCCACTACTGAAAGAGCGGCGGACGCAGGCGACAGAAGCTACCTGAGCATTCACTTCTCCCCGAGCTGTCAGACGTGAAGGATCGATTTTGATTTTCTGATATGCTGTGTATATATGGAGAAGAATTGCACCGGTTGTGGTAAACGACACACACATCCCTTTGGCTCTTCTTGCAAAAGCTTGCTAGCTAACATGACGGAGGCAGCTCAAATTGCAGACTTGAAGAATAGCTTGTCTATTGCTTTGGGCGAGTTGGAGTGTAAAACCAAAGAGGTCGATTTACTGAAGAAAGAGAGGATTCAACGTTCTAATTCAGTGAAGATTGAGTCTTTACCTGAGTCTGACGCTTCTAATGGTGGTGCGACTGGTGGTGCAACTGATGGTACTGGTAATGTTGATTCTACACTTACTGCGACTGTGAAATTGCTTGTTGATCGTGTGGCGTCCCTAGAGCTGGGGAAGGCCAAATCTCCATTGTCTGGATCTCCCGCCTCTAATACTGTGCTCTCTGATGCACTAAGCAAGTTGGGTTCTACGAACAATAAAGAGGATCAAGGTAAGCCTTTTAGGCCTGAAACTTATGCACAAAAGTTGGAGAAAAAACGAGATCATTCTAAACTAGACATTATAGATTTATTCTATGGCTGGACGTGTGTGGCGGAGCACTTACTGTCAGTCGGCGGTGATATATCCTCATACATTTCTCATATGAAGTTTGCTACGGAGTTAGTGCATACACGAAAGTTCTACGACTGCTCTGCGGTTGAATATGACCGCTATGTGATTGATAGAGTGCTTGCAGGTAAAGCAACCTCATTCGCCCCTGATCCAATTGGTTCGTCGTTGTATTATTCTCCTCATGTGATCCCCGAAGGTGCTGGTGTTAAACAAGGACATGGTTCCTCGCTGCATAAAGTTTACATTGACTCCATTTCCAAAGCTCAGAGTCAAGGTCAAGGCCAGAAGAAGCAGAAGGCCGCTTCCAACGTCTCCAATAACCAGAACTTTCATGCGAATAACAGTAGTGCCACTGATGATTATTGTCTTTTCTTTAATTATGCTTCATGTCACAAGTCTCGTTGCGACAAACAGCACTTGTGTAAGAAGTGCAAAGGGGAGCACCGTGCTGAAGATTGTGCTAAGGTGCCTAAAAAATGAAGTTTCTCCCGACGTCTTGATGTTATGGGGGGTCCTGAGAAGTGTCATGGCGTCGGCCAATGCCTTGAGCGTGGTTCTAGTAACTTTGCATGTGAATTTCCCCCTGTATCTGTTGAAAAACCGAATGCATTGTTGTATTATAATGATGATTGCCATGATATTGCGTTTTCTGATGCTTTGTGTAATTTCAGTGCTCCAGATCCTCTTGTTTGTAGTGATTTTGCTGATTTTGTACAAAATGATGAGGTACCGTATGTGTTCGATGCTGACGCCATTGGTTTCGCGGCCCATCCTGGCTTGGAAGTGTATCATGACTATCATAAAGATTATTGCGCTGATTCCATTATGGGCAATGGCCCTGATGTTATATTTGATTGTATGGCTGGATTTGACCGCTACAATGTGTATGAACCTGTTGAATTATGTATTGATTTGCCTATTTGTACCGACAGAATATATGATTATGTTATTGGAGGGTTGCGGTGTGCCTGGAACGTCTACGCTTGGCGGCACGAGCTCTCTTATGAAAATGACCTAATACTGAAAGAATACTTATCCTATGGTATAGAAAATGGTTTTCTAATTGTGGATGAAGGTTATGTACCATCTTATGATCGACGCAATTATTTATCTGTTACCACTGGACCGGCTCACAGTTTTATTTCTGATTTGTTCCGCACTGAATTAGATCAGGGTAAATTTGTTATTACTGAGAACAAGCCACATTGTATTCACTCTATTGGGGCGGTGGGGAAGTCAGATGGTTCATGGAGACCCATAACTGATTGTCGTCGTCCTATCGGCTCCTCGATCAACAATTATATGACCACGACTTTCAAAGAGTTCTCATTCTCGACGATTGACCAGGTTATTAATAAACTTTCCCCCGGCTCCTTCATGGCGACAGTAGACATATCTGCCGCTTACCGCACGGTGGCGGTCCACCCTTCGCACTGGAAATATCAGGGACTAAGATGGTCCTTGGATGGTGAGGAAAGGTATTTGCTGGACACCCGCTTATGTTTTGGGTTGCGTTGCGCCCCGTATATATTCCAACAACTAAGTAACTTTGTAGTTCGCTGTATGCATAGAAGGGGTTTCAAAGACTGCATTTCATACCTAGATGATTACATAATTTTGTCTGAAACCAGGGAGGAATGTGCCCGAGGGCAAGCAGTATTATTCCAAATTCTCGGCTCATTGGGTTTTGCTGTTTCTTGGAAAAAATGCACAGCGCCCAGTCAAGTGACTAAGTATCTCGGTATTATTCTCAACACCAATGATATGACTGCATCTCTGCCCGATGAAAAGGTGAAACACTTACATTTAGAGTTGAAATTTTTCGAGAATAAATCAAGAGCTTCTAAACGCCAGATCCAGAAGTTATGTGGGACTCTCTCTAATGCTAGCAAAGTCATGAAAGGGGGCAGAACCTTTAGTAGACGTGTTATAGACTTACTGAAGGGCCTGCCTGTGGATGGTAATGTGAGAATCCATCTTACTTCTGAGTTTGTCAAGGACCTCGACTGGTGGAGAAGTTATCTACAGGTATTCAACGGAGGGAACCATATGATCAAATATAACTACGGTAGTGGTCCATCCTTTTTCTCTGATTCATCTTCAGTAGGTTATGGCCTATGGATGGGTCATGATTGGAAGGCAGGATTCTTCAATTCAGTAGATACCCCCCTTGGAGCTGATCTCCTTGATTCTTCTCATGAGCACTGGTACAACTTCAATTTCCCAGATGACTTTGACTCTCATATAAATGTGTTGGAAGTAATTCCAGTGTGGCTGGGAGTTATCCGCTTTGCTCCTAATTACAGGAACCGCCACCTGGTGGTCTATACAGACAATCTACAAGTGCGCCAGCTTATTAATAAAGGTGTTTCAGCCAATACTACTTGTATGAGCTTTATAAGAGATATCTTCTGGGTGTGCGCTGTGTATAATGTTCATCTAACAGCGCGTCACATTGCTGGTGTTGAGAATGTGTTGGCTGACAAACTCTCCCGTTGGAAGATGCAGGATGACATCTCTAATCAAGCCTCTGGTTTATGTTGCAGTGCGGCTGGTTTCCATGGGGGAGATAGATAGCAGGTTGGCTTTCTATATAAATCACGCCTGGGCTACTTCGACGCAGAAGACAAGGGCTTCTCAATGGCGCAAATTCATCAACTTTTGTCATTCATATGGCTTGCCGCCTGTACCTGCCGACAACTACACTATTGCTAGATTTATTGCTTACCTGTCAATGAGTTGCACGTATGGAACTATTAACAATTATGTTTCTGCAATTATCGCCATGCACAAGTTCCTGAATCACCCTGCTGATTTTAGAGACTGTTTCCTGGTTAAACTTGCTCTTCAAGGCGTCGCCAGAGACAAGGGAAAACATGTTGTGGCCAAGTTGGGGTTAACTCCATCTGATCTATTCAAAATGTACAAGAACTGTGATTTTTCGTCTCCCAATACTACTGTGTTGTGGTCTGCTTTAATTCTGTGCTTCAGGTCATTGCTGAGGAAGTGTAATGTAGTGCCTGACAAAGTGGATGATTGGGGCCAGGTTCTGCGCCGGTGTGATGTTGCTTCAACTCCATCTGGCATTATGCTGTCTCTACACCGGACCAAGACTATTCAATTCAAGGAGAGGGTATTATCCATTCCCTTATCCTTCTGTGCTTCAAGATGCTTTTGTGCTGCAAGTCGTGTGTTGGAGCATATTGCTAGTGTTCCTGGTGATCCGAAGGGGCCTATCTTCTATATTGGCTCTTCAAAGACCGGTCTTCGACCCTTGCTATACAGTGATCTACTCGCCTTTGTCAAGGCGTCTGGGTCCTCGATTGGTCTGGATGAATCTTCACTGGGAACGCATTCCCTGAGGCGAGCGGGAGCAGCTCACCTCCATGCCCTAGGGATCCCCCTGCTGGACATTATGGCCATGGGCGATTGGACGTCCCTGTCTGCCTTGGACTATTTGTCTACCCCTCTGCCCAGAAAGAGTGCTATAGATTCTCAGTCTTGTGGTTATTTGCAAAATGTTTGATTACGTTGCTTTATTTGCCATTTTTGCTTGCTATGTTTCTTCTTTTTTTGGGGGTTTGGCGGATATATAAATTCCGTGGCCCACAGCTGCAATACTATTTACTTGTCATCTCGTGTTTCATCTCCCCAGCTAGTTGATGTGATATAATGTTCCCATTGTGGATATCAACGCGAGAGGAGCTGCCACCTAGTGTCCACTACTGAAAGAGCGGCGGACGCAGGCGACAGAAGCTACCTGAGCATTCACTTCTACCCGAGCTGTCAGACGTGAAGGATCGATTTTGATTTTTGTAATTTTATGTAATAAAGGGCGGATATATAAATTCCGTGGCCCACAGCTGCAATACTATTTACTTGTCATCTCGTGTTTCATCTCCCCAGCTAGTTGATAAAAAATATTTTTAGCAAAGTGAAATGAAAGAAAAGATATACATGTAGATAGACGAAATCCAGTTATGGAAATTAAAATCGCTCCAACCGGGCATGTGTCCATTTTCATGACAAACCTATCAAAGTTACAACTACGGATCCAACATACACAGATACAGAGAAAAGGCGAAGGTGAAGGCGAACTGTACACGTATCATCTGACAATTTGACGGTTATCACATGATAACATGTTATTACACAAAGAGGAGGCTTAATTTTAGTTTTGATGATTTTAATTTTTGACTTTGATGATTTGTACTCATTGATACAGGAAAGTGCCTTTATCGAAACAGAAAATTTCAAATAATTTTTGACTGATATGAAGCCTGGTTTTATGGAAACATGTAGCACACATGACTATCTGATTCTACATGAGATCACCGTTAAATATTCTATGGCGAACATGTCATGTTTTTTATAGCTTCTATACTGACATACATAGTAGCTATACAAATCATTATTCATTATGTTTAAAAATAAGGATTGATCCTTTTTCGTGTTTAAACAAGAAAACTTGCAATATTTTTGGGTGGACAATTACTTGTTAAGTAGGTAAATATATTCCATATCATGACCGTAGAATCGAAAAAACATTTTCGATACAGTGTCTTGAAATGTCGTACGTATCATATACGCTTTAATGTGCCAAATACCCAAATACAAAATGAAACCATTCCTACAAATAAATCTTACAAGTAAAACACCTTGAAAATTATCAATGTTACGACGTATGAACACATCTTATTTGAGCACTTCCTGTATTACAGTATCGCACTCACGTCTTTGATAATCTGTGATAACCTGTGATAATCCCCCCCCCCCCCACACACACACACTGCCCCCTCCCCACCCGACCAATCTACTACCAAAACACCACCCTAAACGACCGCTACCGCCTATAGTCTCTACCCCATTCTCCCTCCATCTCCGCCCCTCCCTCTACCCACTCCCCACGAGAACCCCTTTCCAGTGATTGCTTCCATATTTTATGGACAATAAAAAGTAACGAGAGCCTTTATAATGGTGGTTGCAGGCAACCCAAGCTCTACAATTTTCCGCCTGATCTCGCACTGACATAAGCACTGTGTTCATAATAGAGAGATTTAGCAACCACAACGCACCAACACAATAGTAACGCATCCACTAACTATGTGTACATTACTACCACTGTGGGGATATCTCGAGAGGCACTAGACTGAGGGCATCTGCATTGCAGGCTTCTCGAGATATCGCCACAGCGGTAATAATGTCCTAATTGTTAGTGGATGCGTTAGTGTTGTGTAGAGGCGTTGCGGTTGCTAAATCTCCCTATTAGCCCTGAACAACCTTGTAGGCTGCACACATTAACCCAAATACACACATCATCTTATATAGCAATTTGCATGATGGCGACTAATGTCAAGGAATCGTTATTGAGCGGTTTGTATTGAAGCAATAATACATTATATTTATCATGGCAATTCCTATGAAAATAGAGATGCATGTGTTGATAAGGGAGTGTAGTTCATTGAACCCGAAGCAGACCCCGAAATTTGTCGTTGGGAGGTCTTGAGAACATTCGAAGCCATAGCAGATTTAAATTGGCAACAATTTGGATTTTGCTTAGCTGCAATATGTTGTGAAAGATGTACAGTGGAAACTCGCGTAAAGGCCACCCCTCTTTAGGGGTCTCCGGTCCAGTTTTGTCCCTAAATTGCCCTTGTAACGGACAATCCTACCAGCGGATAGAGTCTGTGGTCGACCCCTAGAGGACTTGGAAGGTTGTGGTTTGGAGGGAAGAGTCTTATGGCTTGTGATAGAGGACGAGCGATAGCGAGTTCTCTATCACAAGCCATAAGGTCCACCCCTCTATTAAGACAGGTTTCTTAACATCATTTTTTAAAAAAAAAATCCAAACAGATCAAATATGGATTTTTTTTCCAGATTTTTCAGTATTTTGTTACTCGTGTATGCAAAATCAGTCAGCAATATGGGTTGTACAAGTTTGTGATGTGTCACAGGAAAATGAGTCATGTAGAAAGAAATTGAAAGATTCCATTCTATTTTAAAAGATGGAGTTAGGCTGATTCCAACCATGTTTTTCTGTAGCACATCTAATATAAACTTGCATATATATCTGTGTGTTCGAAACAATAGAGCTTACAGATTTCTGGATGGACAATCACTATTAAAGAGCACTAAACTTCTAAAAACCAATCCCTACAAAGAAGAATTCATTTTTTTGACTTTATCTATATATGTAACATATAGCATTTAGTTCAGATATAATTTGTATCCTTCTTCCCCTTTCATCTCCTCCATTCTCTACTCTAGTCCTTTACCCTCATTCTTCATCCTAGCCACCCTTATTTCCCCATGAATTTGCCTTTCCCATCCTCCTCCTCTCTTCCTTCATGTATCCCTTCCTCTACTCCCCTTTCTTCTTTCCTCTCCTGTGCTTTTCCTTAACCATCCCTTTTCTCCTATCCCAATCCCTTTTTCTCCTATCTTCCCATCAGCTCCTTACCACCGGAAATGGTCAATATCCACGATACTCTCCGCATGCTCGGTACCGGACGTTCAGAGTCATGACCCAGATGCACTCTGGGAAGGAAATAGTTACAGATAAGCCCGCCAGAGGTCTAAGAGAGGTTGGCACAACCATCTTTGATTTCCGGAACCCGGGTACTTGTGCCATGGAGTGTTATTCACATTATAGTGCAAGGCCTAATGGCAAAAAAAATAGCAAAAAATAAGTATCATGTTTACTCAATTTTTAATCGCATTCGGTACATCAAGGGATGCTAAGAAAGGATGAGATTGGACGGCATTTGTTTGTTTTAAAGTGAATATAAAAGAAATCTACCTATTCACAAGCAATCAGTTACAATAGCAAAAAAATAGTTCCAAGGTAAAACACTCCATTCATGGCGCCACCGTCTAATTTAGTCTTTCTACGTGTTGAATATACAGTACCTACTTGAGGTATCTATAACTACGAGTCTGGTAGTTGTTATCCACAGTTTACAAGGTTCCCATGATCTAGTTACACTTCTAATATAAAGTAAAATTAATTTATCATTGGTCATGGCAAATGGTGGTCTTATAGATTCCACTTTTATATCAGAGGAATTTTCATATTTGCAGAACCAAGGGAATTGAACTGGAATAATACTGTGGATAGAGATTTAAATCTACAGAAAGGATTTCTCCTGTGTCATGATGTGGTGCAATTCAATATATAGATTTCTGAGGACACAAAGGGAGGATGAATAGTTTTTCTCTAAGGTCTATCCATTGATGTGCAATTAATATGGCTGCTATAATGGGTAACAATTGTAGAAGTAGAAACTATGGATCTATGTGGTGAATTATATAATGATATTGAGAATGCATGAGAAGTGTCACAGAAATATGAATCATGAATGGCATTAATGATATTTTTCTGATGTTTTTCCCTGCTGACATCTGTGTAGGAATGTTCGCAATATTTTTGCTTAGGGATCTCATGCAGTTCTATGATTAAATGTTGAATGATTAATTACACGAGTGTGTATTGAACGTAATCTTTATGTTTCTAAAGTCAATCTATGGAGTATATTTAATTATTTTATCAGTGATTTTCAACCCCAAAGTATTGCAAACTTTTTTTTAAACATAAGGAAAAATCAACCATGAAATAAAGAAATACCATTTAGATTTCCTAAATGTTAAGATGATTGGAATACACTTAATCTCATCTTTCAACTATGATGTTGACGAAGTTTACTATGTGGACCAGTAACATATAGGCGCTGATGGGTTGTGAGGCCGGGTCGCGGTGGGGTCAGGCCACCCAGGCCCATCGAGCGCGCATATATGTAAGGTGGGCGCGAAGAGGACGTCGCGGTAAGGGATTGGCGCGACAAGGTATAGGACCTTACTATGTTGATGAAGACCTCATTGTATGTGATACTTTGAGAGGGATCATTCCTTTTCGATACTTCATTATATCAGAAATGTATATATTTATTGAATAAAAGTTTTATATATATATGATGGCATCTCAATTTATTGTTATGACTCATTTGTCTGCAACACAACACATTAGGTGAGACCAAGCAAATCATACCGCTTGCCCAGCCCACATCTCCAAACTGTCCATATTATCACTCACTTTCACTCAGTTTTGTATTCTTGTTTAGATCGCCTACTTCTGCCTGGCGTCTAATAGGGTGTTTTAGTTCAAAATGGCCGCCACCAGGTTTGTCGCGCACTTGCTGCTTCTTCCGGGAAAGGAAGTGACGTCATTCCTATTGAAAAAGCATTGGGTCGAAAAAATTTCCACTGTTTGTAGATTTCTCCAAGATTTATTTTAGGTTCCGACCACTGGATAGCCATGTATAGGGTCAAATTATTCCATATATGTTGACCAGAAGTTCCGGGACATTGTTGGGGCGATGGAGAGAGGGGATATTTAATTCTCTATATGCATTGCCTATGGCTGTGACATCACTTCCTTTCCCGGAAGTGATACATAACACGATTAAAAATGTAAAAGCGGGCAACGGCGGTCATGACACTTACAGGCCCTATTCATGAATAAATTCTGAGTACTAATGTTAATTCCGGATTCACTTTAAAATTCTGACAGAAAATTTGTCCATCTAGCTTAGAATACGGCTATGATCATGTATTTAAAAAGAGGGTTCCTATAACTGTATTCTCTTCCTGGAACGAGTAACAGGTTAGAGCCTAGAGACTAAAAGAATTAATGATCCTCATTTAGGGCATGCTGGTGCAGATCATTCGCCTCACGATTTCGCCTCTGGATTATATACCAAACAGTGCACTGCAATGGGGTTTATTAATCCTTTTGTAGTGGGCAAGCATGTCCTAGATCAAGGTCATTAAGTTCCTTTACCAATGGTTGCATGGAGGTTGGGGATCTATAGATTCCCATTTCCCTCCCACTCCTTGTCTAAGTACTCAACTATTGAGCGTACTGGAGAAAGGAAAGGAATGCACCAGTGATTAGCAGTACACATAGGGTACAACTCTTCATCATCATTCAATTGTTGTTGTTGTGCACTCACTTATTTGATTTGTGATAGAAAAATGAATTATAAGTTTCAAAATTGATATTTTACAGAGTGTTTTGTTCAGAAGAACTTTTTGCAGGAATCCTTTCAATTGTATATATGTATGCTTTTATTTAGATTGTAACCAGGACACAATGAGAACCACTCTCTTTAGTGAGAGTGAAACTGAATTGTCTCAAACCTGAATAAAATACGTTAAAAATAATCTCTAGTAACCTTGAGTCACTTTATAGACCTCCTTGACTTGATCGTTAAGGCATCATTGATGATTTTTCCTCAGCTGTTGTTGTTGCTGCTTTCTGCAGTGCATTTGCATTCCGAATATAATAACAAATAGAGTTGGACAGAGGAAAGGATTGATAAATTGTGCAACATACGTTCTTTATAATATCCTTAAGTGATGGGGTTTAACCCCAAAACGGAGGGGACAGGAGATCAGACAGGACACAATGAGAACCACTTTCTTTAGTGAGAGTGAAACTGAATTGTCTCAAACCTGAATAAAATACGTTAAAAATAATCTCTAGTAACCTTGAGTCACTTTATAGACCTCCTTGGCTTGATCGTTAAGGCATCAATGACGAATTTTCCTCAGCTGTTGTTGTTGCTGCTTTCTGCAGTGCATTTGCATTCCGAATATAATAACAAATAGAGCTGAACAGAGGAAAGGATTGATAAATTGTGCAACATAGGTTCTTTATAATATCCTTAAGTGATGGGATTTAACCCCAAAACGGAAGGGACAGGAGAGGTTTCATAAGTATTCGGTTTGAGTTCATTGGGGTCTGAAGTTTCGGGCACATTTGCCCTTTATCAAGGTTCTTTATGATAATTAATAAATGACAATAACTACGCATATTAGTCGCAATAAGCACATAGTCTGGTGGAGCCCTGGCTTTGTTGGCCAGATATAGGTGGTTGTCAAGGCAACCTGGTATAACTTAGAAGATAGAGCACTGGTCGTGTAAAACTCAGGTTTAGGGTTGTGGTTTCTCATTATGAAATATATGAATCTGCACAGAAGAAAACATAATGTGCATACATGTTGCCAATGTGAGAGACCAGGTACTATTATAGTACAGTATTATTTTAAAATACCAGGAAAAACAATTCGACCCATTGTTATAGGGAGGTTTAATAGTAATCTAAGAAGGTTTAATGAATAAATTGGTGTCGTGACGATTGAGAGAGAGGGCTATTGGGGACTATCTGACATAATAGCCCATGAAGGCTCTAAATGTCCAAAGCTAATGTCCAGCCTATAGGGGGACATGGAATCTATTAGAATACATTAACACATTTCCAGCTGTGTCTGCACTCTTAGATTGTGAGTTAGAATGTATTAGAATGCTTATACCTAATAACACAAAATGTAAATTGTTTAGTTTTTGTACTGAAGTTAACTGGGAGTGGAGAAAGGATGGAATGCAGAAAGAGAAGATACGGGGAGATTGGGGACAGTTGGGAGGAACTGTACTTGATTAAAGGGTAATGAATTGTACGGAGCTTGCTTATGTTTCGTTGGTTTCCTGTTAAGCCTTATTCTCAGGTATTTTGTAACGAATACTTCATTTTCTTACTTCATTTTGGCTCTAACAACTCTACATTGTACTTGTATTCCTTTAGGAATATTGTTAGTACTATTTAGGTAATTGTGTCATGATATTATCGTTTTTGTGGCATTTTGCTATCCGATGTCCCAGGACAGTTTATACATAAAGCAACATTTGTGATTCCTTACAAAAGACCAAGACAGCAAGACATGTCAGCATCCAAAATATGATATTTAGGAAAGTGGTCAATCTTTTAGAACAACAATCTCTAACAATGAGACTAGCTTACCCTATTCTCTTCAATCATAATGTTACATTTAGTTATTAATAACATTAACCCATGTAAGAAAACTGTTTTTTGCTCATATATCTGTACCAAAACATAGGACCTCTTCAAAGAATAAATTCATCAGAAGATAGCACCCCACCAGGAATATCCCAACCTGTTTTGACTCCTCTGTTCACCGCTTGGGGGCAGTGCCGAAGTCGTGGACGCCATCTTGTAACGTAGTGATACACCAGAAGTTGCATGGCAACCACTTCCGCCGCCTCACAGAGTTCTCCCTAGTGCCTGCCTGTACCTTAGCCTGCTAGAATCAGCTGCTTGTATGACTCCAAGTTTCAGCCAGGAGAATAGTCCGAGCCTGTGGCTACATGATAGTGGGATGTGGTGTGGGTGGGTGGGAGTACAGAGGATGGTTGCATAACGAGTCCTTACCTAAAGCTGCACTCTCAGCTAATGTCAGTCAAAAACTTAAGATTTTCTACTTTTTGTTCCATTCTTTTCCAAACGTTCTAACAATCATTTAAACAACATTTTGGAGGATTTTGTCCAGGTGATTTTGCTACAGGACTTCTAAAACGTCCTCATTAGAATTTTGCAGGACCTGCTGGAACCCTTTCCAGCGATGACTTCACTTATTCTCCCTCATTGGCAGCTGTTTTCGCACAACCATTGTCTTTGTTGTACCAATTGAGAATGCAGCTTGAAAATATTCCTTGATGCGCTATTTTATCTTGATTAGGTATAGGACATTTTGACTGTAGGAAAAATATTCTCTGTATGGCATATTCCTTCCCTAAAAATTACCTACAAGCTGCTCAGTGGGGGAAAGAAGTTTAAGATCAAATCTGTTATAAAACGGGTCCCATGGTCAGAAGTGACTGGAATTATGAGGTGTTTTATACTTTATTTCTTATAAAATGACTCCAGTTCAATAGACCTATAGGGTACCTCAGGGTCAAGCAGGATTCAAATCAGTTACTTTTCTGACCACTTGAGTTGGGTGAGGTGTGTGTGTCGGGGGGGGGGGGGGCAGGACCGTACTTTAAAATGTCTTAGTTGACACCGGACTTGAACAAATGCTTGAACAAAATATAGACACCAAATTCATTCTATTTCTTAGAAAAAGGAGGCATACTTCGAAAAATGGATTTTGAGATATTTGAACATAAGAGATTAAGTGGATTCCAACGATGTTAACATTTTGGAAATCTAAACAGTATTTCTATATTCTATGTTTGATTCTTATGTTTGACAAAAAGGTTTGCAGTATTCTTGGGTGGAAAACTACTTGTAAATAGCTGAATGTTCATTATAGAACGACTTTAGAAATGGAAGGATATTTTTAATACACTGTCTTGTGTCTATGTGTATTCATAGAATCTATTGCATACCCCAAGGATGAGAACTTTCTTATAAAGAGATCGTGTGAATATAATAAAACACTTTGAGACTTATTTTTCCGTAACATCAGATACAAGATTAATTATGCTGATCTACCCACAAAAGACAACTGCAGAACATTTCTTGGGAGTAAGGTTTTCACTGAGCACATAATTCAAATCTTAAAGCAAGCGTTTTACATAGTTGAACAGACAATCAATCAAACATCTCGCTCTTACCAAAAGCGAAGGATTATCTGTTTCTGTCAGATTAGGGCTGGAGGGATGCATTGTCACCCCGGGATATGTCATGTCATCTGTAGACAATGAATGAATGAATGATCACTGATTCTTTCTTTCTGTTTGAAACTGATTGTATCTTCTTGCAATGTCCACAGGCAAAGGAACTGGGAGAATTTCAAAGCACAAATACAGGGATTCATGAGAAATAGAATTGTTTGTCCTGGGACGGGTCAGAGCATCAAACTCCTGCTCAAAATAATAGTTGTTTCCCGTTACCAGACCCCTCCCCCCAATTTAATGATTCAAATTAATTAGTGAAGGTGACACGTCACTGCCCATATTGGGATGGGAGCCTGGCAACGCTGCGCCACGCCCCCTTCCATGGTGACGCCCTATGTCACAATACACGCCTCCTTCCATTCTCCCATAACATAAACACTCCAAGTCCGTTACCCGACCGCTCCACACGCACAAAATTTTGTTCTTACTCTATTGTATTGTATTATGGTATAATAAACCTCCATGTCATTGGTGGTTCAGGCCAACCCTCTGTGTTTCTCGTCATTCCAGTTGTTATATATCTTCCAGCGGACATCCAACATATTAAATATATATCTTGTATCTGCAATCTATTTCTCTAATATGCGAATGCAGGACTTCTAGGTCTGCACGCTTCCTGGACTTGCTGAGTATCAGACCACCTTAGACCTGCATAGTATAGAGGATTTGCACGTGCCACTGCGCATGTCTGTTACACTGCATGCTGGGATTGATTCTGATCCATAGAGCCAAAACAAATCTGACCAAATTTACTCATATTATGACCTACAGGACTGTATCTGCTACAAATATAACAGCAGTGTATAATTAATAACATTAGTCATATATTTCGATACATGACTACATTTTGTAAGAGTTGTACATGTTTGTCCTAAAAGATGGGAATTAAGCTTTAAGAGAGAGAATAGTTGGAATTTATTTTATTGAATACTATTTCAGATTCTCTATTTCATTTCGTTCGATTCATCACATAAACTGCATTTGCATCTATTTATTTATCCTGGAATAGTTAAGACATGCAATAAGGACTCTCCCCTATATGTTTTCCAAACAACCACATGAGGTGGCCAATACGATTACTAAAAAAGTATATAATCCTGGAAAAACTTTGGAAATTCACCTACAAATATTGAATACAAGGTATCTTTTCTATAGCATAAACACTATCCCAATATATCTATCCCATTTATACCAAATGAATTTGTTCTATTAACCTAATAAATTGTATTTGCACCCGGTTTATTTAAAAGCACCCACCGCTTACCCTTAGAATACCACCACCGATAAAAGTGGGAAAAGCTGGACATTTAAGCACATTTGACATTGAAGTACAGACAC
This sequence comes from Sthenelais limicola, assembly GCA_942159475.1. Classification (NCBI taxonomy): domain Eukaryota; kingdom Metazoa; phylum Annelida; class Polychaeta; order Phyllodocida; family Sigalionidae; genus Sthenelais; species Sthenelais limicola. The sequence goes on from OW804096.1 coordinate 57,205,268, forward strand.
TAGGGCATCCTAAAATAGTCTGAGACATGTACGGTAAAGACGCTCGCCCATATTTTGCCAAGCATTGGGCGAGATGGTATATTGCCTCAACAAACGGTTATGCTCCCCTGTCAATAGTCTGAAAAGCAGAAAGCGAAAGTCGTTGAGATACTGGGCAGACCCACCTCGGGGACCCGTCCATCTTGTCTACTGACAGTGAAGGATAGCGAGACTGCCTTAGAAAAACTACTGTATAAAGGCCGGTCCTTGGAACGCGGTTTTATCATCAGTTTTACTTCTAGAGATTTCTAGTAAAATATAAATTTTGAGGTGACATAGGAAAATGAGTCTATAAAGTCGCAGAAATGATATTCTTCGTTTGATTTTTTTAGACGAAAGCTATAGCAAGACTGCCTTAGACAAACTATAAAGGCTGGTCCTTGGAACAGGTTTTTATCATCCGTTTTACTTCTAGAAATATCGAGTAAAATATAAATTGTGAGGTGACATAGAAAATGAGCCGGAATAATGGTATTTTTTCATATGATTTCTTCGTCAAGAAAGCTTACTATGAATGTTACTCTATTGGAGGTTTTAGGGTCTATGGCTTCATGAATGAGTTTCGAGAACCTAATTCCAAGATTGTAGTATGGAAGTATCTTTGTGTTTCTTTCTAGGTATTTTCTAGTGATTGTCCATCCTGGAATATCAATAATTCGATGTGCCAGGGTTAATATAGGTGACTTCTGTTGATATGAAATCCGGTTCGGATTATGAGAATATTTTCTGTCAGTTAATTTAAGAGTACGCCGATTCTCATCTGCTTTCTTCCTGGTGCCAGGGCCTGGAAGAACCTTTGAAACAGAGTTTGAATTTTTAAAAATGTAGATGAAAAAGGTTTACACCATACTAGTCATCCACGTCTGCAGAGTACCCTAGACATATGAATAATGTTACTTTTTTTGTGATTTTCATCAATGTTTATGGTTGAGGAAAGCTATTAAACTTTTGGTATTAATTAATTAATCATTGGTATCTATCAGTATGGAATGGGGCAGGTAGAGACGGAACTGATTAATAACCTTGATTTCTGACCTGTTGGTGCCTTGATGCAAAACCTTTAAATATATTAAAATAATGTTAAATATTGTCTAAGCTAACTATAAAAAACTGTTAATTATTACCATTAAATACAGATCAATATTACATTTCACAAACTATTAACTATCAGAAAATTGTTTCCATATGTTAGATTTCCAGGTAGTTGCTGTCTAGAAGGTATGTTGACAAGGTAGATTCCTAGGATGTAGAACGTCTTCATGAAGGTGATTCCCCAAAAGGCAGTTGTCTAGACCATTTCAAAGCCCCACATCCCCTATCTATACATCCATGTGCCCTACCCTGTGTAAGTGCATGCAACATTCCCAATACACCCCAAGTGCCCTACCCTGTGCGAGAGCGTGTTCACTATACATGGACCTACTTCACTACTGACGTATGATTGTCAAAACGTTGCATGTCTCCACGTCACTCTTGACGTACTGACAACGTCTGTGACGTGTTCATAGTTGGCAGTAAAATTGACAGACATAACATGTAATTTTGGGTTACTTGGTACATGTGTTTCTTTTGCCCTCATCTGAATGTTTTAGATTTTTTTTTATTTTAAATGTTTTAGAATTTAATACCATTCCATAATGGACCAGACCAATGGAATTATATCGCTGTACTTCCCACGGGGATGTTTCATAAAAAAACATTGTAGTCCTACTCTTATATCACAGACTTGTAATTACAATCCATGCTTATATATAAGAGTTAAGAGTGCTCTATACGGGTTTAAGATATATCTTAGATATTTATGAGAAATCTTAGATTTAAGTCTATTCTTACAACATATCTTACTTTTATTAATAACCGTGATAAAACTGTAAATAACAGCCGGAAGAAATGTACTCTATGTAGTCCATAGAGGTATGTCGACCCTTTTGTCTGTTTATATAGTACTCGTTTGCACTCATTTGTACTCAGAGATCCTCAGAGATTTTTATTAAGACAATAAATTGCTATAGAACTTAAATAAGCTAAGTAAAATAATCAAGCACATTATTTAAGAACTTACAGGTCTATATTCATCAACTGCAAAACATCATAATATAATTACCATATGACTGATTTCATATAACACATCTTATACCATACAATGGGTGCATTGCACTATACACGGTAAGATTGTGTCTTAAACGTCTCCCCTCACCCTCTTAAATTTACAACTATGTGCGCTTTATGATACGATGGTTGTTGCATTGAAACTCATGCATTTGAGCGAGGTAAGATGTCTCTTAGATGTCTCTCAGACCTCTGTCAGACTAGTCTCAGAAAATAATCGTATATAGTGCAATGCAACTTTTGCTAAGAGAGAGTTACGAGGCCTCTAAGAGTGGTTAAACACAGAATCGTATACAGTGCAATGCACCCAATGGATCTTCGATTTTACAATGTCCCTAGCCTATTCATATGCCAGGCTTGAGGTACTCCTCGGCTGAGGTTTTTGGTCTGATCTATTAACTGTGCATATCATTTTAATAAATGTTGAAGTGAAAGAGATGTTATATTACCATTAAAAGCATTCAATACTGCATGTGCACTAAGTAAAAGAGTTTTGACCCATGATTGAAACTGTTAGAATCATGATGATGAACATTGTTTTTCTGCCTCTGTAACTTCTGGATGTAGCACATGATGATGGTTCTGGAATGTAGTAACACATCATAATGTTGAAAGAAAAGATAATTAATGCTTGATACATGTGCAAATACATGAGACTATACAAAAGACTATATTTAGGCTAGCAATGTACATACACATGCCATTCTTGTCCATTGGGTAACCATATATCTATTCACCAATTATGTTACTTGGTCCGATGTTCTTGCAGAAAGCAACATATACCAGGGTCAGTTAAAGATATATTCTCAGCTGTGATAAGCTAAAAATAAACTGATTAAAGTCCCACTACCTTCAGGCAATACCAAAATAATTAACTAAAAATGTGTAAAAATAATGATTATTTTATCAAATGTTTGCGCTGTGTTCCATGCACATGAAGCCACCTTATGACATATAAACTCTAATGGAGAATCAAATGTAGCCATAGGTAATAGGTAAATTTGATTCTCCATACATTTGGGAGCTAGGTAAACAAAAACATGGCCTTCAATCAATGCGCAACAATAAAACTCCTTTGGCTATTTCCATTCTTTCACCGACATGACAATTCATACAAACTAATGCACAAACAAGCATAGCAGACAGCTGCATTTTAAACCAGTATCATCTCATCTTTTTATATCATCTCTTTTAACTTTGTCTGATCTAAGATAGAATGAGCCTAACCATATAAAAAATATTGCATACCTCAAATGTATCAATTATGAAGGGCTATTAGATGAGAATGATTCACAGAGTGTGCCATGAAACTTACCTTCATTGTCTGGAAGTTCTGAAGACACTGGTGTTGGGCAGTTTACGGTAGGACAGGTAGGACTTGGGCCTGAAGGTGCACTAACTTTTTCAAATTTACCTCCATATGTAATTGCATGCAGACTTCTTTTGTGATAGTCTTCAAATTCATCATCAGATAATTCAAACTTGGCAGCACATATTGGCATGGCTGGGGGAACTGGAGGGTAATGTGATTGTCCAATATTAAGAATAAGTCTCAAAAGTGAATGTTTGATTTTATGGCAATGGAATAACCATGGTCCAGGATTGTCACTTCTAAAGCGTATGACTGCATATCCAGAAGGTGGAACAGTCACTGTATCAAGCAATGGTGGATCAATAGTATTTAGGCCTGTAGGGGAACCAGATGTCCAGCTAAAGGATAGAAATGGAACATAAATTTTAGAAATTGTCTAGGTAGTTGCCAATAGTGAGTAGTTGAATTGCAAATCAAGAAAGTACTTATGCATTACATATTGTTTGAAGAAACACTTGACTGGATTTATTTAGATTCCTTTTTCAGTTAATTTGTATGGGCAATCCCTTTGGTATAAATGTCTTACCTTGCATGGCGACATAGGGCATCATCACAAGTTAGATCAGGATTTGGAGTCGAAGCAATTGCAAAGGATCGATCCCCAGGCTCATAGTCCTTGTAGTCGGAAAACCCTATCTTCAAGACAGCAAAATGATGCCCATGCATGTGGATCGGATGGGGATGAACAAAGGGGCGGTTCACATCAAGATTGAAATTACTTATGACTATTTGAACAGATTTGTTGAAAGGAATATCAATCATGTGTGTGCAGGAGCATATTTCATCATCTGGGCAGGAAGCACATGGTTCCACATGGCTATCAACTTGATACACAGGTGATGTTGGTGCTATAAAATCATAGGAGTTAAAAGCTGCATTATTCATTATCCTAGTATTGAGGAATATCTCTACATCAGGTTCTGCACTGTTGATTCCATATTTATACCTCTCTCCCTCCTCATAGTTATGCTTTAGGTCAGCCACACTGTAGCAGGACTTGTGTGCTGAGGCCGGGTACCTTAACAATGCACAACCAACCACAGTACAAGGGTCTCCAGATGAGCAGATTCTCTGTGAACTCATTGGCTCACTTGATTCGGAAGCTCCTAAGTAGTGTACAACAGCTCTGACTTCTTTGGGTGTTGGATCAGCCATTAAATCCTTTGTTGTTTGTGCTCTCATCCAATAGTTATCAGTAGTCTCAAGGGTATCAATTTCAAAATCAACTCTGCCTCCAGATGCAAGTATGATAGAATCAGTGACTACAGGTGTAACATCTGCTCCATCCATTGCAGTGACTCGCAGTTTATGGGAATCTATAGAAATTTTAAAAGTCCTTTCACCAGCCGAGTTTGCAACCCTGAACACATGCTTTATCCCTGGTGTCACTTCGAATTTGGTAAGGGGTGCCCAGGTTGGACCTCCAGCAGCTCTTCCACGCCCATTTATAAGGGCACTTTGCCAAACAACAGCTGTTTCTACTGTGCCATCGACCTAATAGGTGAACGGAAACACAAAATGTTAGACATGTTAAAAAATAACTGGTTAACCTTTTATTGGAAGAGTCTTTGTCATAATGCTTATTATTCAAAATCTGTTTGTACATCTACATGTTACATGTAATCATCACTTCTCTTTGGGGGGCTTATAACATATATCTAAAGCTTTTGTACATTCAGGGCATTCTCAAAGATATTTTGATATTATAAATATACCTATTAACTCATTCAGGACAGTTCCGCCAACGTTGCGTCATGCTAGACGACCAAGCACAGGAAAAGGAACATCAATTGATGACCTCCTGAGTTAAACATACACATCGCATCATGACAACGCTTCACTGTGTCCACTGTTCTGCGGATGACGCACATTCTAATAAGGTCATGTCTATCAAGGATGACCCATAATGTCGCCATCACTGAAAAACATTGTTATCATGGTGCTTTTTGGCAATACGTGTCCTTTCCCATGGAGGATTTATCGCATTACGCGTTCTATGTCTGGGAGTGCCTTTACGCAATATGCATCCTACCTTATGGAGTGCTTTAAGGCAATACACAGCCAAACGCATGGGAAAGACTTAAGGCAATACGCGGCATGAATGGGTTAATAATGTTATTGAATGTTGCAAAATCCGCAACTGTATCTATCAATCTATATACCATGTTGATCAGTTTCCTGAATTGGATATGGTCTGTATGAACAGTAAGTGGATTTAAGTACAAACCAGTCTATCTGTGGGCCCCCTGATCTGGCCACCACTGCCACCATTTGCTGGATCTGTTGCTGCATAATAATGACTGTCATAGTGGTACCAGTCAGTCACCATAACAGCGAAATAAGGTACATTAGGCATGCCCTTGTGGATTATCAGCATACCTGAAAAATATTAATTAATAGCAAAGCAAAAGGCTATCACAATGTATAAGATGGACATCATGGAGTAACAGATACATAGATGTGAGTTTGCAATGTATTTCGTTGCTAAAAGTCTAGGGCTGCTAATCTTCGATAAATTAGCTGCAGACCTGGATTTGTGGGCCAACAAAAATGACCTCAGTGCTTCAGTTTCAGGCCACATGCATCTGCTGCAGATAATCAATTTTCCAACAATGTATTAGGGATATGCTCAAAAGGTTTACCAATGAAATACAGAAAGAAGAAATCCCTGAACAGGTAGATGGGACTTTCTATTCACCTTTAAGGCCATCATTTCTCTGGGCCCCCATGTGAGAATGATACCAAAAGGTACCAGCAGGCTCGGCAATGAAGCGGTATGTGAAGTCATGAAGTGGTTGTATAGGGCACTGTGTGATAAAGTCTACTCCATCCATCCATGGGGTGCCCCGCTGGTCCAGGCCATGCCAGTGCACTGTTATCGTCTCATCCCACAACTTATTGACAACTTGAACAACAACCTGAATATATAATTATACAGGTTAAGTATGGAATTGGTTAAAGGAGTACCAACTATTTAAATAACTGAGACTGGAATATTTGTCAACTGTTTATGATTATTTCCTTAAAAAAATAAAATAAAAATAAAATGGATGAAATACAGCACACATGTGAAGCTATACTAACTACACATGATCAGTTTTCCAAACATATCACCTTTTTTCGTTTCTTTATACACAAAGCTAACATTCTTGTTTACCTTACAAATTTAAAAAAACCAAGCGATACAGGAGCGTGTACAGGAGGAGATACAGGAAGAGGTACAGGAGGAAATATAGGAGGAGGTATAGGAAGATGTACTGGGGGAGGTACAGGAGGGGGTATACCTCAACATGTACTAACAGGTACCCCCACAGTGGAACAAAGACTACAGGAATACAAATCATATATCATTTTCGAGTTAATTGGTTGTTATGATCAGATAAATGCAAAAAGATAATGCACGGGGAGTTTCGAATGATTGGTGTTGACTTAGGGTCATGTCTGGAAAATATCACCCAGGAAATGGGTTTATCATCACCAAAAGCCATGAAAGAAATTAAAAAAGTGTATTTTGATATGATTTGTCTTCATGAACAAGGTCAATAACATGTTCTTTCCAACTCCAAACAGAAAAATAGCAAAGAATAACCTTAGATAAATGTATTTTTAGTTGATTTGTCCGTTAAAACAACAATAAAAGAGAATAAGGTGCCCAACGTTGACCATAAAACCTTCTAAACGTCTATATTATGAGGCCCAAATCTCAAGTCCAAGGAATTAATTTTTTAGGCCCTTCAGAAACCATCTGTGCTGCCCCAAAAAGGGAATCGTCCATACATACATTTATACATATAATGTATACATATATGTGCATGTATACATGTGCACAGATAGGTATACATACATTTGGTAGGTTATTGGAACTGTTGGTTTGTCAAATTTATGTTCTGTGTGACAGTAAAAATGTTGCTGCACTATATCTATTAAATCATTTATCTTTGTACACAAATTCATACTCCATACTCAACCAATTTGTTAGTTAATCTGTATCTAAATCGTTTTTTTTAAATCTATGAATTAATTTTTAGCATTATTAATTAATAATTAATCCCATATGAATAAATTGTAACAAAGGTTTTGGGATGGTTTTGAAAAAAGGATTCAAATATAATGAGTACCTAGAAGTTTGTCCTGACTTGGATTCTCTTCTTGCATCCACAACTAGGCCACCTAACCATGTGGTACTCAATGTCGGTCATTAGCTTCGGTGAACACTATGTACGTATACATATCTATTGAGTGCATATATGGGTTGGATATATGGGGAATGTAAAATTGCCGATTTTCTGACATTTTCATCTTATACGGGACAAACAATCCCATGCTTTGGTAATGCCTTTGGTACCACCCCCGAAAGAGACATTCAAAATATATATGTGTACTTTCATACCGATGGGTAATAGCAATTACCTACAATTCGTTGATAATGGATAATTACTGGTTTTAACATCGTCAATACAAATGATTACAGTTTCTGTCTATTGGTATACCCCTGTCAGTTGGCTATGTACCATACACAAATACGGCCGATCTACACATTTATTCAATTCTGCCAAGTTAGATTGGGAAAGAGCCAATACTATGTATATCTCAGTACATTTCATATTGCCTTGATTTAAGCAATCTGTTTGGTTATATTGAACTGAATTTTAAACCTCATTTTTGTATTAAATCTGGGTTATTCAGGAGGATTGGTTAAGGCGAATTGTATATTTTCTGTCGATTTCTCCCATATTTCTATATTTCTATTTCTTCAGAATGTCCGGCACAAAACACAAATTCCAGGGACATATTGGGTAGATATGAGGCTGTAAAATACATTGAACTTGCTCTACACATATAAGTTTAACATAAAAGTGATAAAAAATCTTTGTATACGTTCATTTCCGTGCGAGGAAATTAGGGAAAATGAGTTCAGAATAAGTTGTTGAATTTTGTTGAAAATCGAAAATGATTTGCCGCATAAGGATAACTAGCTATTGGAACTTGAGTGGAGATCATGAATAGTGTTTCAGTGATCTACCCTACTTGTTTTATAGCCGTTGAAAGATTTTTATACCAGATGTTCTGGTGAAAAGTGAATCTAATTGATATCTACAGAAGCCAGAGTGATTATTAGTGATCATTTTTCTTTGGTCATTTTCTTGGAACCAGAACCAGAACCAGACGATCAATTGTACTTCCCTAAACAATCAGACCCATAATATGGATGCATATCGTAAACCAAGGATGAACTATGAACAATGTAAAATCAACATATAGGCAAACTGACCTGTGCTCCAGCAGTGACCTCAAGTGTTGGGGCAGGGAACTCCCCATTTATTGTAATCAGGCTTCTCTTGATTCCATCCGTTGTGATTATATCCTTGGGGTCTACCTCATTTCCTATAAAGTGTCTCAAATTTGGAATATTGGTTTTTGCTATCTGGAAACGCCCGTTTACATCATCATATTCAACATCAAATACTAAACCTTTCACTGGGTCTTTCCAAATCAAGTTTTGATTCCGATTGACAACAAGACTGTACTTGCAGATGGGGCCATAGCAAATTTCACAGGCAACTTGAGAAATAATGATTAGCAATAGAATGGAGATGGTGACAAACTGACGTCTGTTATTCATACTGACACCTTTGCAGACTGCCCACAACACCAGGGCATTCATAATAACCATGCATTAAGAGCTATGTAGAACACTTGCAATCAGCCATGCATCTCATTTTATGTCATACTTCTGTATGACTGGTCGCCCCTGTTGAACTAGAATAAGCAACAACTAGGTCAGGCATACTTCATAACCTTCATCAACAATATCGAAGTACATTACCTGGGACATGATACCATTCAAGGGTTGCTATCAATTTTTATGAAGATTATCTACGGAAAAACATTAATATGTAAAAAGCTTGATGATTGGTATAGGTGTATGATATGCAAAATGACATTTTTGATTTCATGGAGCCTTCAGCCTGCTGCTCATTGACCGAAAAAAATACATACAGTGAAAACAACGAAGGGAGAAATATAGATTCATGAAGTAGTGGATCAAGATTACATCATAGTTTCGAAAGGACTTGCATGATAATTACCAAAGTAGCACTCGAATATTTAGCAGTAGATTTCTCAATATAATATTGGCATTTCGGTGTATGTTTGCAGTGCTTGTCTTTTCTGAAATATCACAAATTTTCTTTTTAAATATAACATAAATAGAAAAAAAAAATGTTTTCTCCCAAACTGAATAAAAAACCAGGAGGGTTGAATAATTTTGAAATATAACATAAATAGAGAGGACTACCCTGCTTCGCCTCAGGGTGTTTTAAAGAACTGTAAATCCCTGGCGTCCACCATGACTTGGTCATTAATCCTTTAGTGTACCACCCATTGTGATATAAATTGAGGATCACACACCAAAACATCTCCACTGATGATAAAATAACATGTTTAAAGAACTGGACTCGCTAGGTGGCATGTGTGCTGACACCCATGTATCCCTTTAAGACAAATAAAAAATACATCAATTCAATTCAATATTATTTATTGTGCTATAAAGTGAAAAGGTCGGTAAGCTACACATCTGACTCTCCTTCCAGTATGGCTCAGAGCTATTAATGCCTGATTTAAAAAGTGTCCCACATGTATACAAGAGAAAAAGATATCCAAAGGTAGAAGTAGGCCAAATCTATAGGTGAGTTAACAGGTGAATTAGCAAGCCGATGAGAGAGGGCTGCCCTATTATAGTCCTAGTATAATCTAGAAAACATGCAGCTCCAGGCAGTGAGATGTGTGAGTTCTATACTTTTCCTAGGTATCGTTTCTGTTGTTAAATACCTTAACCATCCCGCCCTGCCTGGCCCGGCCCCCTTGGGCGTAGCCATAGCTGTGGTTAAGTCTCCGTGTTGTGAATGCTTGTTTCATTTGAATGTGGGTCGGCGGTACTGGTCATCACACGGACAACGCATGGTATATGTGCATCTAGTATTGAGTCAATCTGTCTGTTTCTGTGTGTAAAGCAAAACACTGGCAAGAAGGTATATGATTTTTTTTTTAATAAAAGTCTCATTGCACACAATTACAGGAAATCCTGCTATTCTCATGATAATGCATCAAAACTTTTAGTAGTGTGGGATTGTTTGCATCTTAATTCCACAGTTTATGTGCGAGTCCACAGGAGGAATTTTCAAGTTATTTGAGATTCCTTCATGTCTTTATACCTGATAAACAGCACTAGGTGGTGTGTGTTGTGACCCAATTGTTGTTGTCATGGTTTGGTCCCACGGCACTGCACTGGGAGCCACATTGGGGTCGCTTTGTGTAGAAGTGGTCACACTTGAGAGGGTACACCGGCCTCATAGTCTCAAACAGGTACCTCAGTCAGAGTTAATATTTAGGAAGGTTTCCTGGCAGTAATCCCTTACAGTTTTGCTCAAGTTTTGAATAATGTGGGCTCAGCTGCCTCAGTTATCGAATCTGTCCGTTTTCATAGTTATTCCATCTTATAGCTTTCCCCTATTTACAGGTTACGTTATAGGAAACTATTATACTTATACTATTATTATGTATATTACATTGTATATCACCTGTATGTATCTCATAATAGCCCTTTTACTGTTTATATTATGTATCTTGCATTACACCATTGTTGGCAGGCGTATGTGACTATGCCCTTTGCATAGAGCATTTGAGCACATTTGCACCCCAGTCAGACAGATAGTCGCTATTTACTATAGAATCACCATAGTGGGTGAAGCAACACTTCAGTCAGTGTAACAACGCAAGTTCCCTACACAATGATTAACACATTTGACATGATTCCCATAGTATTTCATTTTAGTCCTGATCTTCCCAATATCTTCCTACTTCTGGATGATGAAAACTTTATGCTGGTGATGGACGATGTTGGTGCCAGGGACAACAGTCTTCATTAGTTTACCAATTATCTCCTTCCTCTGTAATGCAAAGTATAAACACATACTCAAAGGGTCATTGCATCTTCTTGTATGAATTAATTTGAATTTTTAAAAAAAGAATCTGAGTCTCATAGGGATCCGTAGAGATAAGATGCAACACATAGTTCATTAGTTTAGGTTGCAACTCTTATACTCTAGTGACACTGAAACCTTTATTATTGAGGATGGTTACCAGAATAATGGACAATAACGCTATAATACCTGTTCAATAGACATTGCTCTCTTCAGAAACATATGAAGAAAGTCATAATAGCCATTGCCTTCATGGGTAAGATCGATCTCGGTATCAGGCAGTGCTTCTGTAACAGGAAAACAGAAAAATGATATATGACGTGTTCAAGGGATAATGTGTTCAAGCATGAAATTCAAAAGTGCTATGTTTCAAATGGACGTCTGCATTATTTCAGGTGTTAAGTGCTGTTGGTCATACACTTATGCTTATATTGACCTTATACTGACCTAGCTTCCTGAAATAACTTTGTTTTCTAACATTTAAAATATAGAATTAATACTTAGATTTCCTAAAAGTTATCATCATTGGAGTCTGCATTAAAATATTCTGGAAGGATACTGCGTTTTTTTGTAACTTGTATTTTGAATATCATTATTAGCATGAAATGAAATTTTAAAAAAAAGAAAAAAAGATGTAATCCTTTTAGATATATATGATAAATCCAGAAGAATGTAGTAATATAATGACATGACCAAACTTGTCCTGCTGTCAATTGTCTGCCAGTGAGTAGAAATTGTCTTAGACAGGATTTCTATTTTGTGTTTTCTTCTTTTACTACCCATCTGACACACATTTGAATTTGAATTTGAATTCATTAAGAAAAGAAATTGTTAGGGTTGCATATGCAGGGGTGGGAATTGATCCGATGCCGAGGTTGTCTAATGAATCATCAAAGATTGAGTTGATTGGTTAAAAGAGACAGAAGTGCTAGCCTGGTGCTGAACAGCTTGACGAGTAATCCTGGTCCATTCAAAACCAAGCCAATCCTGGTCTCCTTCGCCAAATCTCTCTAGTGGTAATCCAAATGCCCCAAACAAGGACGAGAAAGGTAATCCCCGGCATCCTGAGCATTATGTTCAAGATATTAAAGAGGTTGATGGTTCACGGTGGATGGTTTATGGGTGTGTATGTGTGTTCCATGAAATGTATCACCAGGACAAGGACAACTATTTAGCCTATGTTACATACAAAGGCTCCAAAGAAAGTTATGCGAATAGGCCTGTTCTTAATTACAAATGACAGGTGACATCACAGGTGCTGTATGGTATGGTATGAATCACTGGACAGAAAGCTTTCCAAAATGCCCTCAAGTCCTCCTGCAGTCACCAAGGCCAAGGCTATTCATGACAGAAGTTGGAAAACGCTCAACTTTGATAAGTGGCAGGTCAATGCCTACTGGAACTGGAATGGAGGAGGTCATTGTGTAGGTTGTCGTTATGAACATGGCATTTGCTGCCTTTGCAATGTTCAGCTAAAATGGATCAGGAATTATGTGTTGAGCAAGCCAGAAGTCGGCTCTACTTCTGCTCCCACAAGACTTCACTGAAATCAAGATGGCGTTTACCAACATAATTCTACTGCTGTGACAGTTTTTTCACGGGTTACCTCAAGTAAGGTTCTTACCAATAAACACTTGGAATAATTGTACCTAAAATGCTGACATGTAGATGGTGGGGGTCCTTTAGATGGCTTTTTTGAGACAGATTAAGCCAAAACTTGGGCTCATTACTATCTTACTGACCACTTGGACTATAATACACATTGAATTCTAGACAGTGTTTTGAATGGTTTAGATTTGTAAACAGTGATGCTGGCTTGAAATGTTATACCAATGCGAAGTATGCTTAGAACTACTTATTCTGGTGATCAAGAATTGTTCATATTTATATTTTTGGGGTCCACCCAACTCCACCACATTTTATTAATGATTGCCATTAGTTTTTTTTTCATCCGATTCAAATTATTTCCCGACTTTCTAGTCACATTAATACTGATAACCGTCACATTAATACTGATAACTTCAGCCCTAGAGGTAAAACTATGAGTAAATTTGGCAAGCTTCTTCTTCTGTGATAGGCCTACATCTATGAGAATGCAGCTGTATTTCCTTATCTTATGATGATGGATATATTTCGTGAATTTGGTATGTTAGTAAAACTTTATTTGTGTGTTTATTAAGTTGCCATGCCCGGTCGAAGGCCGAAATGGACTACCGAATATATATTTAATCTCCATAGAAATAATATGATACATTATATGGAGTTTCAGGACGTACTCATGTATTTTGCACAGTTTTTATGTAAGCGTAGAACAACATCGGTAAGCGTAGAAGTATCCTCGATGAAGGGGTTGAAGGTTGTTTTTTATACTGTATGTAGTTTGTACCATAATATTGGATTATATAAAAATGGAATATCTAACAGGTCTATATGATATAGTGGCAATCGTTGAAACCTGGCTAAGCTCAGACATAACAGATGTAATGTTAAGATTAAGGGATATACATTTTTCAGGCGAGATAGAGCATGCAAAAGGGGTGGTGGCATAATACTGTACTATAGAGATAATTGTTTTATAATTTGATTATACTTAATTCGAGAGTGAGAGAGCTCCCAACTACTACCGTATCAAACAACTATTATACATATATATAGCTGACATCTGGAGAGTAAACTGTGAACGTTGGTCACATGACCACTGGACCATGACGGCCATATTCTGGACACTCACCACTCGGATCTCACCCACTGAACTGGAAGGTTGATTTCCCACCCACCACCCAAAAATCTTACCTCTAAAACAAACTATATATATGTTGCCACATGCCTATTTCGTCAGTGATCCTCAAGTTTGATGAATTTTAGCCCATAAAGGGCCTCTGAATAAAATTCTTAACCAGCCCTCTTGCTTTATTACTTATAACTATAAGACTCTCGAAAACAAACTAATTATGTTGCGAATATAATGACTGACATGTGTATCCAGAATCAGGACATAGAATTACTGACCTGTACTATTGTTGGTGGTGTACAGACTACCAAGCGGATCTGTACCACACTTCCTAGAGTCAATACAACAAATGATGAGTTGTTATAGGGAAAATAGAATACTAAATACTAGTAAGTTAATAGGAGGTGATATTAACATATAATATATTATGACAAAGGCAAATAATAATTCTACGAGAAATTTGTCTACTCTAGATAATTTTGGGTTGGTACAATATGTTAAGACATGTACAATGTTAACAGAAAAATCTGAAACCTTGATAGACATTATTGCAACCGACTGTCCCTTTGTGAGTAAAAGTGGCACTATCTTTGACAATACAAGTGACCATCTGCCTGTATATATAATTTAAAAAAAAGAGAAATTGAATAGGATGAAAGATGTAAATAGAACCTATCAAGCACGCCCAACCAAGAGTATGAAACAGGAGGATATTAAGGGGGAGTTAGATAAAATAGATAAAAATAGATGGGAGATATGTGATATTGATACCGCCAGTGAAAATATGATAGAAAAATTTAGACATATCCTAATACATCTAAGAAAAACAAAGAAGACTGTATAATATCAGTTGAGGGAGAGAGGATGACAAGTAAAAGTGCTGCTAATTATGCAAATAGATATTTTTGTAATATAGAACCCAGTTCACATCCAGACGAGGTAGATGATTTGGAAGATATATATCCAAATTTAATATGGGAGAATGATATAACTGCAGCCGAGATATAAGAGGTAATAAATGGACTTGATGATAATAAGTTGAGTGATTTACTAGATATGAATACAACATTTATAAAACTAAACTAAATGTCTAGTATCATGTCTTGAAGAGTTTACAAAGTTTTTAAATAGAATCAAAGGAGAAGGTTATTTCCCAAAGAACTGAAAGCTAGCCATATGTGCTTTGATACCTAAGAAAGCGAATTCACAAAAAATAGATGATCTATTTCACCTATATTGGGAAAAATATTCGAAAAAATACTGGTGAAAAGACTTAACGAACATCTAGAGGGTATTAATTTCCTGAGTAGATGTCAACACGGTCTCAGGACAGGGAAAAGTATAGACACTGCTATTATAGATTTTATGAATATAATATCAAAGAATAAGGATGATGGAGTGGATACCCAAGCTATATATTTTGATCTATCAAAAGCATTTAATTCAATAAATATCTACATTTTAATAAAGAAATTGAGACATTGAGACACATTGATTGGAAGAACAACTTCAGTCTCTCGTATAAAATAACACCAGAGACGAGAACACAAATATTTCAACATAAGATTCTACACAGAACCCTAACATGTAATAAATACTTGAAAGACATAGATGTAAAAAAAAGTGGAAAATGTGATTTTTGTCCAAAAATGGATGATTTAGTCCATTTCTTAGTAGACTGTAAAAATACCAGAAATATGTCGAAAACTCTTTTCACGTGGATATATGAAAATGGATATCAGATTTTAATCATAAAGGTGAAAATATATTCCATGAGAGTCAAATATTGTTGCCTTTAATCATGTCGATATTGTTTTTGGAATTCCAGTGGAAAACCTGAATATGAAAATCATTAACTGGATAATATTGCAGACAAAAGCCTTTGTGTATAGGCAGAAATTATTCGACAAAGGAGTATTAAAACAACTTATGTTATTGTACGAACTTAGATCAAGATGTTCTGTTTCCATATATACTCATTGCTTCAGAGCAGTCAGTAAAGAAGAAAAGATACTATGGAGAAGATTAAAGGCGGATATCGAGGAACAAATAGATTTCTTAAAATCGAAATAACCTTGCTGTGGTAACACTAACCGCCAGAAAAACCTTAGGAAAGTCTTTATACAAAGGTAAAATTCCTATTTTATCTATGTCGTGCTTCCATGGAATGTACCATTATTCACACTTTTTTTCCATTTCAGAAAAACCAACGATCAAGCAGCAACTTTTAGAAATGTAGAAGCCGAGAAGGCAGGATAGAGAAATAAAGATTTTTAAAAAACCAAAAAAGAAGAAATTGAGACATAGTTCTGGGAGGATCACATTTAAATTTAATTATAACATATTCAAAAGATAGAAACCAAATGGTGAGATTTGGTGATACATTGTCGGATATACTCCCATTAAAAGCGGGCGTGGCCCAAGGTAGTATATTGGGTCCTCTACTGTTCATTATATATATTAATGATGTGAGTTATGTGGAATGTAAGAGTGAAATAATAATGTATGCAGACGACTGTGTGGTTGTACACAAACTATGCAACAACAATGACTGGAGAGAAGCCCAACTCGACATAAACATGTTTAAGAATTGGGTTGAAATAAGTGGGTTAAAAATCAATAATAAGAAAACCAAAAGACAGATATTTTATGGTAATAAGAAAAAGAAAAAGAATGTTTTGATTTGTATATTGAGGGAGAAAAAATCAACGATGTACAGACTTTTAGATATTTAGGCTTCTTGCTGGATTGTAACCTAAATATGGCCCAACATATTTCAGGAATTTGCATGAAGGCTACACTGATGTACCAAAGGCTGAGAAAAATTCGAAATCAGATAACAAAATGTATAGCAACTTTAATTTTTAAAACATATATTCTACCTATATTAGATTTTGGTGGAATTATAATTGACTTGTCATCAAAACAACATATGTAAGAGGAGTTCAATTGGTACAAAATAAATGTAACCAATCGATCCCTCGATGAATATATTCGTCATCGGGAGTTCTCAGAGACCATTGTGACGTCACATATGCGCGCATCTGCCACGCCCACCTTCTTGGTGACCACTACGTTCCAGACACACTTTGGTCTCAACGGTCACACTGAGTGGTCACCTCATTATCACTGTGAATTTTTTTTCGTGATATGGGTAATAAGAAGAGATATTGTACAAAGTGCAAGGTTACACATAGTTCTCCAACTGGCTTGAAGTGTGCGAGAGTAGTTCCTGATATTTCTCCTGTATTTTCTGAAGAAACCAAGATTATGGAGGGAAGGTTGGACAAATTGGAGTCATTAGTGAAGTCATTGGTCTCAACAATTCAATCACAAGAGGTTGGGCCGACTGCAGCTAATTCTTTTGACAGTACTGATACCATAGGATTTCGAGGGAGATCACCTAGCCCTGCAGACTCAATTTATCATGCACCTGGACATAGGAGGTCAGTGAGACGTCCTAGGACGAGGTCTAGATCGAGGTCTCTTCCATTTGACCCAACTAAGGACTTAGAGAAAGGTGAATCCATTGACAGTATTGAAAAATTACTATTAATTAATCTGAAGCTTGTTGCTAAACTGGTAACAGACAATCGTCCATCAGAAGAAGTCTTAGGAGTGGTTAATCATTGTATTACAATATCTGACAAAGCTGCGTCAAATGTTTATGCTTTGAAAGCCAGTGTTAACTATGATTTAGCCGTCAGAGCTCGTGCAAATAGGTCTGGTTTGTCAGCTTTTGCCGAGATCCGTCAAGAGGAGGTATTACGCCATTTCTCATTTGAGAATTCAAGAAAGGTTATCGCTACGGAATCGTCCAAGTCGCCTACAGAGAAGTGCTGTTTCAAGTTTAACAACCCGGGTGGCTGCCCCAAGTCGTCGTGTGATTACGCACACAAGTGTTCCTCGTGTGGAGGGGACCACAGTGTCCGTTCATGTATAAATGCAGAGGCTACTGAATAGGATCAGGTTGGTCGGGAGACATTGATGCAACACGGGTTTAATGTTAAATCGGGTAGGGACGATGTAATTTTACCTTTGTACGATGTTTCTGTTGATATTTGTGAACGTTCCATTGGTAACCAAGTTGGCGACTATGGTTGTGTTGTTCAACCGGATATACGTCATGAAAGTTATCCGGAAGCTGGCTGTACAGAAACTGTCATGGCACCCATGTGTGACAAATATCAACTTGACGATGTTTCGACAGTCAAATTATTACCTGTTTCTCTCCCGACCACTCATCTAGATGCAAGCAACGTGGATAATGGTAGTTACTCTGATTTTTGCAGTATTTTATCAATTGTTGATGATCGTGAATGTAGTTTAACCAATGTATTTCACTGTTTTGCTTGTCTGCCGTCTGCGCACGGTTCTGTCAGTGATGTTTATATTAGTTGTTATGTCCGAGGTTTGTGTCGATGTGTACACGTCTTGGAAAATAATCCATTATATTTAGAACTGTGCAGATTTGCTTGTCGTTTATTCTGCTTGTGTGATATAGATATTGTATTTCATGGTGTAACCAGTGGTTTCGAAATGATCGATAGTGAGGTTAGTCCATACTTTTGTAAAAATGTTGACTCTATCTGTGATATGATAGTAGACTTACCCATGGGCTGTGTCATGGACATAGGAGTTATAACGTTGGCCCAGCCTATTGATAAAGTGATAAATCATTGTGATTTTATTGGTATTTACCTGAACATTGATGACTCTTCACCATTGCCATTGGACACTGAGTTCGCCTACAGGAGATCATTGGAGATCATCTATTCTGGACAGTTATTGTTGTGCCTCAAAGGACATGGATGTGTATGTATAGACTGTCGTGTAAGCATTGGAATGACCATGAATGGTTCTTCTTCTCTGTTTGGCTGTTTGGGAATAAAAAATCCAAGATCCCTTGGATTTATTTGGCCAATCAGTTTCAGTATCCATTCATTCCCCACGACCGTCACCCAACGATATATAACCAATCGATCCCTCGATGAATATATTCGTCATCGGGAGTTCTCAGAGACCATTGTGACGTCACATATGCGCGCATCTGCCACGCCCACCTTCTTGGTGACCACTACGTTCCAGACACACTTTGGTCTCAACGGTCACACTGAGTGGTCACCTCATTATCACTGTGAAATTTTTTTCTTTACTCCTATATTTGTGTATTTACTCCTATTTCATGTTTTTCTGCATTATTCATGTCTGTTTGTTTGGGAATAAAAAATCCAAGATCCCTTGGATTTATTTGGCCAATCAGTTTCAGTATCCATTCATTCCCCACGACCGTCACCCAACGATATATCTACGCCTGATACAAAATATCAGAAGTAAAGGTGCAGATAATAGTATAAGTACATACAATAATACAACAATATGATATAATAGTACATACAAACTGTGCAATAGTCCCACAATGCTATAGAAGAACTCTTTGAATTTTAAATTTATTTCGGGAAAATAAAAATAATTTCGAAGAGATTGAACACAATTACAACCTAAGGGATCAGGGTAGGATAGAAGTAGATAGATGGAAAAAAGAAAGAGATTAGAAGAAGCTCAATGGGAAGAGTGAAGGTACTGTGGAACTCATTACCAATAGAGGTTAGAGAAATTAGAGGCAAAAAATGTTTTTCTAAAGAGGTGAAGAAACTATGTATAAATATGTTTATCAACACAGGAGAGATATGGAATTTGGCGGAAAATGTCTTCTGATTGTCCCTGAACGTCTATACAAATTTGAAATAAATTGAATTGTGTGTAAGGTATATATACTAAATGAGAAGAGATAAAAAGAAAAGAAAATACCCTTCTCTTGGAGAAAGAGCTACATTTGGAACATTTAATATATACATAGATAGGATCCACCCTTTTGGAATATTTGTATCAGACACAACGCTGGGGGTTGGTCTTTTATTTCATAACATCTTTTAAGATTATTTAAATATCATTCAATCTGTTTATTATTTCATGTAAAACTGCCTAATGTGCGAAGCTTAACACTATTTTATTTAAAATGATTCGCTTCGATATATATATACATATATATATAGAAAATGACTCTGATAAATGTCATGACATATTGTTACCTTTTTGTAAGCATGCACACCAGGAAATTCTGAGAATAGTGTAACTGTTACATAATGTTTAATTGCTGAATAAAGATCTTAAATACAAATCCCAACTATGGTACAAATGGATTGAAGGGGTTTATCCCAAGGACAATGACCAATGATGTACCGATGTTAACATAGATAATAACAGTTGGTTCTTACCTTCGGTGTAGAGGAGATTATTTTCTTCTATAGCCTCCCTGATCTTTTTGTCGAAATTGATGGCAGAGAAACACCCTGCAAGAATGTTAAATCAGTTAATAAATCTAAAATATGACTCATCATTCTCTCACATATTTATCACTCATGAACCTTTCTAGACACCAAGCTGATTGGAGAACTGACCTATGGTGGCATAGATACCATCATGACTGGTGGTAATGAAGACTTTCCCTCCACTTCTCACCATTGCAGCTGCACGTTTTATTGTACTCTTCAGGTCCTTGAAGTGGTACAACACATGGTTCAGGAGCAAAACATCAACCTTTTCTTCTGGCTCTTCATAATCCTCAAAGACTCCATTATAATATGCCACCTGCCATAAGATATGTAAAGTGATTAAATGCCTCAATAGAAAGCCTTATAGATCAGTGACAAGCTCTGTTTAATGGATCAATTTAGGCGCATGTAACTGTGATCTGCTATATTAACTGTTGGCATAGAGTCTGTGGACAATGTAAACCAACACTGATACACTGTTTCACAAAAAACCTACATTAATGTGAGGGTGTTGTTTTATAATGCAGTCGAGAGTTTCATCACATCTTGTAGAAACTGGTTCAATTCCAACAAATTGTTCAGCACTTTTGCACAGAGAGATGAAGTGACTTTCAATATCACCCAAGCCTGAAAAAAGCAAGGAATAGATATATATAAGAGCTGGTTACTCGAGCGCCACATAGACTGGGAACTTGACATTCTAAAGCACCAAATGGCTGCATCGACTCAGTGTTAGTGTTGCATGCTAGACATGCTCACCAGGTGGCACCAACATTCACTGTCCATACTATGGAGGAAACACCATCCTGCCTAAGGTAGCAGGATGGCGACCCTTTAATATATCTAGTCTTTTATTCTGCGATTTGGCCGAGAGAGTATAGTATATGAGAAATACTTCACTCTCACAACCAGTGAAGTATTTTTGGCTCATACGCCCTAATATCAACTGCACTGAATGTTTGACAAGAAAGCATGGAAAAGCTTGTACATGAAATCATAGAATAAAAGCAAGAGTACCACAGTGTGAAGTACTTGGTGAACAATACTCACATCGTAAGCCCAGAATCAACTCGGCCGTAACTCTGTAATATTGTCCACCTCATACTCATACTTATACTCCACAGTATGGTATACTTACTTTAGTATCATCTGACCATCGCCTCTTTCTGTTATTGATGCTGTTAAGTGGAATAAACCCATTGCTTTGTAGATCTACATTTGACTTTTTCATTTTATGCACTCAATTGAAAGGTGCACTCTCAACTACCATCGCTCAATAACTAAAGATTTTCATTTTTGTTCCATTATTCTCCTACCCATGTGAAAGTCATTTGGCTTTAGGCGGAAGTGTGCATATTCTAGTGGCAAACCATGGTTGAGCTTTTTCTACAACCTTTCGCCCCCCTGGTAGAGTTCACACCCAATTTCAGAAGCCACACCGATCTCTAATTCTGGTTTATGATCATTGTTGCATCAAAAAAGAGAACCCAATACTATATTTCCCCATCATACGTGTATATGCTATGAGATGTATTTACCTGTTCCAACACTAAGAATCCTTGAAATCTGGTCATATTGAAGTAATGAATTTGCTTTATCAGAGTTCAAGAAATCAGCAATGTTCTTTAGCTTATTGCAACGAGCATAATAGTCCTCTAATCCAGCAATGGTTGGATCACTGGGTGACACAACCCTCTCAGTAGAAATTGAATTGATGGGATTTTTCTCAGTGATAACCTTTCCTGAAATAAAACGTTCTTGGTATATATATATACAACATTTATAAGAGCAATCTGTGGAGAATGCATCTTTAATAACCAGCTCTAACCATAGAGCAATGTTGCCTTAAAAAAGTACAAGAATTAAAGGAAAACTAACTCAAATAGCTTACCGGCCATGAACAGGTCCAAAGATGTATCAGGTAGAAGTCCTAAGGTCTTCCAACAGTGAATATAAATATGCAGTGTCACATCTTATAATTATCAATGTTAGATATCAATAGATCTATAAATGCATTCTTATAAGCACGCACTATTTTCTTTGACATGAACCAAATTCCAAGCCATTGGTTGCAGTGGGGTTTAGTCATAACTACCAGGCTACCAGAGTAAAACTTGATCAGGAAATAGAGAGAATAGAACGAGGTGCTAGTAATTATTTTCATTATTTTTTATTTAAAGAGATAAACCACAGTTCAACTGGGAAAAAAACTGAAAATAGCATTTTGTTTAAACTTTGCCTTGTGAAAGAACAAGGTTAGGTTAATTCAAAAAGCCAATAAAAACAATATGTCACCGGGTTAGTTTTGATTTCAGGGAGCCCTGAAATTTATGGTTGTTCACTATAGAAGTCTATGAGAAAAGGACAATTTTTTTCGTTTTTTCAGTATAAAAAAATAATTGAAAATAACTTTTTCCTAAAAATCTCTATAGGCATAGCTAACATATTGCTTTACCCCCTCAAGCAATAAAAAATGGGGGTCACCGACTTTTTAAAAAAGTTATTCAACTGAATCTGCATCCAGATGAGTTAAAAACAGGGATATTGAAGATTTTTAATGCTGAATAATATCTTTCAAAATATGTTGATACCCTGTTCTTTCATGCATGAGGGTAAACCTGTATAGTGGCTATGTTTAGAAGTCATTTCAACTGAAAAAAGTTATTTGTCTGTCTGAAATCTGGGAAAAACTGAGAAAATATCCATATTCCCCACATACTCAAGTGCTAAACTTTGATGGTCTCTAGAATGAAAAGAAATATGCTGAGATCCTTTTTTTTTGCTTTTTGTTATCCCCCAACCATGTCCTTTCTCAAGACAAAGTTTGAAAAAATTATTGTCATTCCTTATTTTTCATGCATTAGTTCCTTGAACTCCCGCCTGCAGCAGTGCATATGACAGTGGTTTATCTCTTTAACATATTTATACGGCCAATTTTTATGTTAGAAGGATTTACAAGCTAAAGGCTCACGGGAGCTAACATGTAGTATTATCCATAATCTTAGTGCAGTGTTAATGATGGAAAAGTAGAAAGGAGAGGGTGCATGAATGACAGATAGATTTTCCTAGGTAGGATAAGTTATGATGAAACAATAAGATAATCTGTCCAAGACAGTCTAGTCATGGCCGTTGGTCTATCTGTGTAAGCCAGGTATATTTCCATCAATCAGAGGGTATTCAAGTTTGTCTGGGCATAGTTAGGCGTGCTCTGGTTTTCTGCCTGGATTCATTATAGGATTCAATTTTTTTAGGTGGTCAGGGAGTTGGTACCATGTCTGAGCATCATAGTACTATGGTTCATTTTTCAGAGTTTCAGATTTGGGCCTGGTTATGGGAAAGTTTCTCTATGAGGAATATCTTATCTTTTGCATGCGCCTATTTGTCAAGCTATGTAGGACTTGAATATTCAATTATTGTATGGGATCGGGTAGCTAGCAATCAAGTCAATAAATATTCAATTACTAGGTGAGTGAATAAAATTGGTTGCTTTACGCCTTTATCAACACATTTAATATGGTTATATCAAGGGCGGGAGAGCTGAGAGGGAGGCAGTTTGTGATCATACACAGGAAATAGAGATAGAGAAGAAGGGAGTGAAAACAGAGAAAAGAGACAGAAAGGCACTTTATGGTCATACCCAGGACCAGTCTCATACTAGGATTCACTAGGATCATATGCCCCTATCATAGCCCAAGTGTAATATGCAACTTAGAGATCTCCTTGGGTTAATACATTTGCGTTTACAATATACCTTTCTCAATTTCTCAATGTTCATGGTGAACACTTTATGGAAATTAATGGTGATATGAGCCTCCCTACAAGCCAGGCTTGACCCGGGTGGGCAGTCTCTTTTGACTCAAACGAAGACGCGGAGGCACATCCACCTGACCCACCTTCATACTTCGCAGAAGGCTAAATCCTTAGTCTTCTGACACCCTGTTGTAGCACATGATTAGTTTTAATGCTGTTATCTTTGGATTTGGAAATGCATTTTACAATACAATCTTCCATATCTCATACAATTATGTGTACTTATGTCTACCTATACACAAATGGTAAACGCTTATAGTGAAGCAGGCAGGAAACCTCAGCCTCTTGACTTATTCTCTGGAAACATTTCAAAGTTGCTGCCGACTTTTAAAGTTGCTGCCGAACCTTGCTCCTACAAGTTCTGGAATTTATTTTTCCCCATCAGTTTGTTTAATAAAGGGTGGCATTCAAGTCACCGTCGATATGCGACTTTCTCTTCTATTATTATTAGTAAATGAACAGTGAAGTTCTCTAGCCCACAGCTGTTGTATTAAAGCGTAATTATTAATTACTGTGAACTAGTGAGCAGACAGGGAAAGGTACAGTAAGAGTGAAACAATATTGATATATAATAAACATAAGGAAACGGAATTACCTATCCAAAATTAATCTTGGTTTCTTCTATTTAGGAATGATTTCAACCGGATGAACTCTATAACTTGGACACAAATCTTATAATGAGACATTGCACTACTTAATAAATGAACTATGGAAATAAACTATACCCCCGTTGCATAACTATCTGCGAGCTTGTGCATTGATTCTAAGATGTTGTAGACAGCCAGCTGTGATGTCTGCACTGCACTGCATTTAACGACATCCTCCATGAGATTGTAGATCTCTTGGCATCCACAATAGAGTTTTGATTATTTCCTAATCTAACAATGGCCGTAAGGTGCCTAAAAACCAAATCTGAATAGCTCTGATTATTGTGATTCATCTTATTGAAAGAATACTGGTATACATCCTTTTGCTGAAAATATATATGATATTTGTTTAATTATAATAAATTACACTTATGGACGATGTTCTCCTATGCATCATGTTGGTGTGTTAATGCCTCTCTACGTTTAAATTGACGCAAACATACCTTGTACTCATAGAAAAAAGTATATTATCGTAGATAGACATCTGTTATGCAACGACCCCATATAGGCTTATCCACACCCAGGACATTTTTATGCTTTATTGATTATTTATGTTTCTAGGTGATATTTTTTATGATGATTTATTCTTTTCATATGTTCAACATTCAGAAAAATCTCAAACACTTAGTAGGCCTATACAATTAGGAGCGTACACATGGGATGTGTATAGAGTATCTGTATAGAAGTCAGTAATAAAATGAAAATGTGGTAAGTCATACATGTCCTATAAATTGTATTACAAGCTTTTCATTATAATATTATGTCTATAAATATTTTTATAGATGTTTATTCTTTGTCTTCTGTTCCCTGTTCCTTAACAATTTAGTCCCACTATTAGTTCAGGGCTATGTTGCACAATGCTGCTCGTATCGCAATCTTTGCTGTTCATTAGTAAATGTTTCAATGCCTTACTCGTTCCTTAATCTTACCCAATCGCGTTCATTCTTTGGCAAACCTACAAGAATCGGTTGCACAACTAATTTGTGGGTTCACGTTTGTGCACACTTGGGAGAAATAGACATTTCAGAGTGGCTTAACGTGTTTTGTTGGTTTGAATTGCAAGTTCAAACACTATTATTGGAATGATAAATGGCAATCAATGACTAGAGAGACAATGAAGGGTTAAAAGGTTGAAATAGACCATGTTCTGTCCATGAATGTGCAGCCAAGGGGTTAAATTGTGGTTGATCTTTGGTTAAGAACAGTTAAGAGTAGAAAAGAGCAGGCTCTGTTGCAGGCTCTGGGCATAATTAGTAGTTGCATGAGATTGGACCCAAGATCACCCAAACTCGACCAAAGATCAATGCTGGCTATTTGAGTGCTATTATTAGAAACAAAAGCAGCAGTCAGGGACAGTGATTGAAGGGTCTATTCAAGAGAAAATGTTATACAATTAGAAAATGGGGTTGAAAAACTGGCATTGTGATGTCATAAAAAGGAATTCCTCTGGCGTCTACTGGTTACCTGTTGATCAATACCGTATTCCATGTATAGGTACGAGAAAGAGTGTGCAGCTTGAGAACGAGTAGAGTTAGGATGGGTCCTTGTGCAACACAGCCTGATCGTTTCTAATCCTGGTCGTTCTTAACCAAAGATCTTCCACAACTTAACTCTTTGGCTGCACGTTCGTGGAAATTCATTGTGCAACAAAGCCCAGCAGAATCCCAGAAAATCATATTTTGTGGTATGAAGCATCATCCATACCACGAAAATTGCTTGGCCCCAAAATCCCAATTTGGCAACTGGACTCTCTAGGATTTCTTACCACTTGTTGATTCTTACGAAATAGGCCCAAACAGTCATGGAGATATGTTTTTCTCTTTGCAAAACCTGTTTATTCAATTCATGTACTGAAATATGTAATTTTTACGTTTATTTTGTATTTTTTTTTCACTAATGTGTCACCCCTGTGATGTCAGCTTGTTAAAATAGGATGTTCCCATCTGCTTCATTCTTCTTGTGTATCTGGACAACAATTTGTTATGAAAATGATATCCTTGCTGCGTGTGCACCATATTCTTACTCACCAACACAACGTGAAGGTTACATGTGTACAATCATAATCCTATTTGATACCACATCTTTAAGACCCAGTTATTTGACATCGATTTTCAGAATCAGAATTATGGGATAAAATTGTCAATTCCAATTAAATTTGAATGGAACAGACTTTGTGTTAGGTGAACATAGGCATTTGCTTCTTTATATACTACCCAACCCAGGTTCATCTTCAATATAGCCATCGTGTTGTGGATGTTCCCCATGGTAAAAGGTGAGCATCGAGACTGTGAAGACAGACCTCCATATCCCAGAATATTTGTTGTCAAGGTTTCTGGCTCCTCATACATATCTCCCTCAAGGCAAATCGCAGCTGAGTGGTTGGGAAACTGCCGTAGTGTGGATGAACACATAAACAAGATGGTTGACTATTTTGAATCTTATGGCATTGACCTGAATGGTCTCAAGGACGATGCTTTCTCCACCTACACAACTCCAGACTTCAGTGTATCATCATATGCATTAAATCCAGCTGCAGATTCCAAGCTTGTAGCAGCAACATTCTATGAATATGCTTCAGCACCCAATACTCGGGCTCCATGGATATCATGGGTTCTTGCAGCTAATAAGGACCTGAGAGGTCCCCGTGGAGAGATGAAGGCTGGCCAGATACAAGCTTATGGCATGTATAGGTAAATGCTTTAAGAATATTTTAAAATGTTTGTATGCGTTTGCTTGTCTTATGCTGATTTAAAGCATAACGGTAGGGTTCCACTGATAAGCAAGAGGCTGATGCTAATGTTTGGTTGAGAAAAGTGTTTATAGGTGAAATCGTAAGAAAATGTACAAAACACCTTCACCAATCTTCTCAAATGACCCAAATTTAAGAGAAAAGTGACGTTCAAAATGCAGTTTAACACATTTTCTTTCAACACAACGCCACAGATACTCTGATATACCAATTATTCATATTTGCACAGTCTAATTTAGCAGAGGTTACTAAATTTGAGCTGCCGAATGTGCAGCTTAACTGAACAGAAGCATAGGAGTAGTAGAGGGGTAGTCATACACCTAGAGCTGATAGTTCGTTTTAAAGATATATGATAATAACTAGGTTAAATGATGCATGTTTACTCCTCTGACTCTTTAGCAATAAAACTAAAACAAACTGAAAACTTATTGATGAAATAAAAACACGGATCAACTTTAATAATACTCCATTGAAAATACACTTAAAATCCCTTAAAGAGTGATCGATTTGTGTTGTTTGATTAATTGGAACAAAATACAAAATATTTGTTCGTTTCATGTCCTATTTAGTGTGTATGAACTGATTGAAAATAAAACAATTCAAAAGATGGGATAATTAACATATATATATAATATATGAGTAATTCTCCCAAACGGGCAGCATTTGATTTAAGGAGGCCATTCTTTTTAGAAAAAATAAAATTCATTGAATCTCTACAATTATTGGCGTACACATAGAAGGGAATGTCAGCATTATACAGACAAAGTTTGGGAAGGCTGTTCCAAATATTTCGATTCTTACACCTATGATTCAGAAACCCCCATTTTTTGCCTTATTTCACCTATATTAAGCCAGATTTATTAAATAATATTGTGTAAATTTGAGATGAGATACCCAGTAGTTATGCCAGCAATATCAAATGACAAAATCACATCTAGGAAATCGATGATGGCCACCAACATAGGACCTGGTTGTAACCAAAGTTTGAATAACTTTTGGTCAAAATATCTGTTTTATTTCTTTACAGTAACTGTGCTAATATAGTAGGATCTCTATATTTCTTTTAATTATGGCGTAATGGCGACGCTATGGCGTAACGGCAACATCCCAATATATGTTCACTGCAATTCAACAGCATCTGTATTTATTCATATTTATATTTTCAACCATTTTCCAGCAGGCTTTAACAATTATTAGGAAAGACGAAATTTCATGAAAATGTTTTTTTTAAAAAAAATATTGTAGATATATCACTTGTCGTAACGTGACATAAAATATTCCCATAACAGTTCAAGGAATTTTATGTCAGAAAATAAAAGGTTTCAGAATCATCTTGGGCTACTCACTTTTTTTTTTATCAAAATATACATATATGTGCATCTTTCGTCCACACATACTAAATGCAATATGATATTAATGTTTTGTCTTTGGGTACTTCATTCTTTTGAAACCAATAGATGATGTATCGTGACACAAATATTCCAAAACGATATTTTCCATGTGTAGATCAGTTTAAATCAGATGTTACATAAATATTGTGTTTTTTCATAATACTGAACATGTGTGCATGTGTAGAAATCATTTTCTTCAGCAGAAAGAATATATTTTCTAAATGCTCCTGTGTATTGTATTCAAATTCCATAATTATTACTTATTTCCTTGCCCGAAAAAAAGTGTTATATGTCAACCTAACTATTGCTATCTTCATTGTCTAAGTAAAACTAACTATCAGCTCTGGGTGTATGACAATCAGGATAGACTTACCCCCTTCATGCGGTGGTGGTAGGCGTGTATAGAGTTGTGAGGGTCATGCCCTGTCACTTAGTGTCAATATTTTTTTTGTATTGAGATTATATACAAAGACACAAGGGATTCCTATGTTCTGGTCTTTGTTTCAATAATATAACTCACAGATTGGTTTATATAGTGAAGTCTTAGATACAAAGGAAATGCAGAAGAGAAAAGAGACAGTGAAGAAAGGTTAGAACGAAGAAGGTGATTCCAAGTTATGAGAGCAGGTGAGACGGTTGAGGGTGATTAGTGATGGGTGGAGTTGCTGCTACAACTGACACAATAGCTGCTGAGGCACTTGCACTGTTGGCTAAGTAGCTAATTAAAACTTGTGCATGATATAAGATAGATATATTGTTAATATTGTAACCTGGCATTTTAGAGTTGTTTTTTTTTTGGGTGGCCAGAGTTCAAATGTGGGCAGGTCTCTCAGTTCCCTTGTAAGGCCATTCCAGAGAGTGGCTGTCTTGTATTCTATGCTTCTATGGTATAATTGTTTCTTAGTGCAGCTTTTTTTCAGTACTAGGGCATCATGCAGTCTAGTAGGCTAAATTAGCTAAATATACTCCATGGGATGATCCTAGAAATGCAAGGATATATTAGATAAATGGTCTTGGAACACCCCACAAGTAGAAACATTCTACCAAAGAGATTTTGAGAATAAATTGCTTTGAAAAAGATTAACTTTCCTACTTATGAGTCATTTTCCTGGAACACATCACATATTAGACTTATATCTTTCCAGGTTGATTGATAAAGACGAGGAGATATGCATTGAATACACACTAACAGAAGCCGTTCCCTTCCCACGAGGCCCAGGTCCCCTAGTCTTTATAATGAAAAGCTGGGACAAGGTAGACTCATCGGATTTCAGTCTGTGAAGGATAAGATGGTAGACGTTCGCTACATCATGACATTTCCAGCCTAATATTTGATTTAATTGGTAGAAAGCTGATTTGTTAGTAAAATGTCTCCATTCCAAACATTCCTTATCGCCAGTTGATGTTTGTATTATTAAATACATGGGTGGCAAGAAATTGCAATTGGAGAAGTGGATGTATACCCTTCTGCATCAGGCATGTTGAATTAGCAATGTAGTTATTATGCCAGGTGTCTCAAGGTGATCACTAAAAAATGGTCTTGTGTTACATCATGTTACACAACTATACCATAACGATATGTAACCTCACAATTACTACTAATATTCCAAATTATTATCATCAATAAGTAATAAGCATAGATATATTGCATTAATTTATTATAATATCCAACTTCAATATGGAGGGTAAGGTAACATGTACAGGAGCTCCCTGCAACCGAGAAAAAACAATAAACTATACCCATGACAGGAGTGAACACCTAGATAAATGACTAATGAATTATTTTCCTCTACATTTGTTTCTATATTTAATATGAATCACAAAGAATTGTATGACACTTGAATGTCCTTATATAGCCTTAAATATTTCAGTTATGTAATGGGATAACTGGGAGTACTGCCACTTGGTACTCTGTTCATTTGTCCAAAACATATAGGCCTTTAATATAAGGAATACCACACTATGACAAACATCATCTAAAACCAATGTTTTTACCCAAACCTATGTATCATGCACTATCAACTTATATAAATAATATTAAGCAATCCTTAAGCCTGACCAATCAGCTAGGTCATTTCAATAACACAGAAGTTTGTAAGAATTTCAAAACATTACATCGTTCCATATTAGCTAACAATGATATGGATATAAACAAGAATAAATAACAACATTTATTACATTTGTTTAAAGATTATCACCCATGGACTAAATATGGGGAACGTCTTACACTCTTTGCATGCTTCACTCCTCATCTGTGTTTCTAGGTTTCTAGGTATTTTATGAAGATTTATCCTCTTGAGTGTACAACACACTGACAGATCCTACCTACTGACTCAATCTCAAGATACAAGCATAAATCTTTTGTAGTGTACATTATATATATAGAATCTTGTTGTCTTACATAACCTTTGGGAATCAAAATATGGTAGGGATGTCAATTGTGATATGTTACAGAGAAGTCGCAAGTCGCAAAATTGGTATATTCAAAGTGTTTTATTCATTATTGGGGGGGGGGGGTGCTTTTTGTAGCATGAACATATGTACCAAACTTTAGGACAGTGTATTAATAATATAGCTTTGCATTTCTAAGGTCATCTTATAGAGTACATTTAGCTACTTCCCTAGTAATGTCCATCCATTATCTTTTCAAATATGACGATATCTCAGAATTCATTTCTTGTGTGTCACCTGAATAGCGCTACCACAACTGAGGCTGGGCCTCAGAAACGAACATTCTACCTGAGCTCACCTGGGCAACTGTTGTTGTTGCTTAGTGAGTGTGGTTACCCCGA
Organism: Sthenelais limicola; assembly: GCA_942159475.1. Taxonomy (NCBI): domain Eukaryota; kingdom Metazoa; phylum Annelida; class Polychaeta; order Phyllodocida; family Sigalionidae; genus Sthenelais; species Sthenelais limicola. The sequence goes on from OW804096.1 coordinate 57,237,225, forward strand.
TTGTGACCTCATCCGAGTTGTTGCAACAACTCGGGTTTGGTCAAGTGAGACCCGTAGGACTCGGTCTGTCTATAGAGTTAGATCACAGTTAGGTCACATCACGTCCCACCAGAATTCATTTCTTGCAACAGTTTGTTGAGCAGTAGCAAGGTAGTACCAGAGATGGGTGCTATTGGACACCGCTACATAGCCATGTTACCTCCCGCTTCTTTTGGCGCATTTTAGAAGCATAGAGTGCTCCGATTTCTGTCAAACATGTTTGATTTGAAATCAGACATAATTAGATATATTTGATATGATTAAAATGCATGGAAATATTTTATCAAATATAGGTGGGGGTGCATTTTAGTTTCACCATCTCGTGCTCTTTCTCAAGACAACATTTTAGAATAATATTGTGAGTCCTTTTTTATTCATTAGTCCCTTGAACTACCGCCTGCAGCAATGTATATGACTGTGATTTATTGATTTAATATATAAAATCCACTTGGTGTCACTTTAAGAAACAGGAAAACAGAATCCAAGCAAGACAAAAACAAATCATAGTATAATGCCATTAGGTCTATAATAATTTTTATTTGTTCTTCAATAATTGATAATTTCACTCACGTTATGCTGACACCTTAGCAGACAGCCCACAACATGAAAATATTCATAACCATGCATGAAGGGTCATATATATATAGAACGTGTGAAATTAGGCTTATCTTATAAAGCCATGATTTAGATGACTGGTAGTACCAGTTAATATGGGATTAATATATGGCTTGGATGCCCGCACTACGCTGGAATAAACACAGAACGGAGGAATGGCCTTGAAACCTTCATCAGGAGGTTTTATTTTCACCATAAACAATTACAATATATAAAAGAAAAAATTATACGTGTGGCGTGGGCGGAGAAGCGGTTGAAAGTGGAAGGAAAGGTGGGCGTGGAAGCATTGGGACTATGACGTCATAGGTAAACACAGGGGCGACGTCATAAGCGGGACCAAGGGGGCGTGGTTACCTAGGCGGCGTAGTTAGGGGCGTGACTTCTCCAATATAATCGGTGATGTTTTGACCTTCACATATATGGCTTGGACGCCCGCACTACGCTGGAATAAACACAGAACGGAGGAATGGCCTTGAAACCTTCATCAGGAGGTTTTATTTTCACCACAAGAGGCCAAACCGAAGTCACTTGTGAGAAGAGAGATGCTCAGCAATGAATGAATCCACTTTAAGCTTTGTGTCCATCTCGGGCGTGATGTAAGAGTCCACACATGAAGAACGCCAATTACCTCGGGCTTTAATGTCAGAAAGCTTAACACCCATAGACGCCATATAAGTGGCGCCACCTCTCCTTAATGATTGGGGGCTGAACACGCCTGATATGCCTGCACATAGAAGAAGAGCATGAAGAAACTTTTTAAAGTCATCATAGGACGGAGATTCACGCCCAGCAGAAGAGAATAATAAAGCTGAAGGAGATTTTCTAGCAAGAACACATTTTTTCAGCCAATACACAGCGCATAAGGCGCAATCACTAAGCATAACCACTGGAATAGTGAATGGAGTTGCTGAAGTCTTAGATGATTTCACCATGACAAGCACGCCCCAGGGCGTCACTGAGACGTCTTCACGGAGAAGAGAGTGGGGGGAGGGAACTATATCGCCCACTCTCAGCAAGGTCCTGAAGAGGAAGATAATCATTGTCCACAATCTTGACTCTGACGCTGAAGAATAATTAACCTGACGGGACATCAGAAGAAGGTGGCTTGGCAATAGCGCTTCAGAAGGAACTGGCGATGCCCCTGGTAGATGGCTGACACCCTTCAGTACAGATTTGATCGCTGGGTGAGACATAGGCAGGCAGTCGATGAAGCGTAGTCGCGCGCCAAACACCACGCCACTAAGGTAGGTGAATACAGAAGAAACTTTCATGAAGGTGGAGAGGAAAGCTGCGAACATACACACCACGTCGACTTGTATGGGGGAGGACGGGAGGTTGTTATCACATATAAATTTACTAAACAGACGCCACCGGCGCTCTCTTTGTTCCAGCGTTGACGGCGCCACAGACGATGCTTGTAGTTGGTGGACCCTCTTCATCCACGCTGACATGCCTATTATAACGACAAGGAACATCAGTAAAACAACACAATCCAGCTTGAGATAATATAGTAAAGTCAAAAGGCATTTTCATATAGGGAAGGCGTGATAAAAAATCTGCCACCACATTATTCTTGGTGTTAATGTATTGAGGAAGAAGTTCAATATCGTAGATGAAAGTGATCCAATACAGTTTGTATAACCACTGCATGCAAGTCTTATTAGAACTCACGCCCGTAGTTAACATTGCCACAACTTGAGTGTTATCTATGAAGCAATGGACTCGGGAACCTCTCAACTAGTCCTTCCAGCGTTTGACGCCCACCAGCACCGGGTAAAGCTCTTGCACATAAATGTTGTCCACACGAACATTCTCAGTAGGGGCGTCAATTAAATGACAACAATCCGTATCTGACCAAGGCACTACACATGCTTCCCAGGCGCCTGCAAGCCAGTCTGCGCCGAGAAATGCGCCAAACCCCTTACTTGAAGCGTCAGACACTAGGGGAAGATGAAATTCAGGTTTATTTAATAACCTCACACCGTTGAACACTTTGCAGAAGCCATGCCACCACATGATATCCTGGCAGAAGGCGTCTGATATGGGGGACCTCGTCAGGCGTTTGCACAGAAGAATCTTGTACAAGTCAAATAGACGCCTACAGAACGTGCGCCCTCCCTTGAAAACTGACGCACAGTGGGCCAGATACCCACACAAACACTCCAAGTCCTTCTTAGAGATGAATTTGGCATCTACAACAGTCGATAGCAGGCGACGAAGCTTGGTTAACTTCCCTTCGGGCAGACTCAGGGTCATCCCAACCGAGTCAATGCTGAAGCCCAAATATGTGCACAGAGTACTGGGCGTAGTAACTTTCTTCCACGCCACGTGAAAGCCTAGATAACGCAGGAGGACAATGAGAGTGTCTCTGGACTGGGTACAGGAGGGCAAATCGGGAGAGCATAGGAAAAAATCATCTAGGTAATTAACCACACGTATATTACACAAATTGAACATGGTAAATGCAATGAGGTTAGAGATACTGTCGAATACACAAGGCCCAATTCTGAGGCCAAAACATAAACGATTATCAGTTAGATATTCTTCCTTACCATTTATAACCCATCTGAAGCCACATAAGTTACGATGACTAGGATTATTGGCGACAGCACGATAGGCCGACTTAATATCAACCACGCCCATAAATGAACCTTCTTCTACCATATCAGTTGCATCGTCAATACTATTATAAGTAAAATTATGTACAAGAGAATCACAGTGAAAGTTTACAGAGTCAGAATCAGGCCGAGAACAATCAGTAATTGGTCTGATACCACCGTCAGCTTTGGCAACTGCTCCTAGGGCGTGAATACACTTGGGCTTGTCTCTAACTACCGAAACACAGCCTTCTAAAATTTCATTTTCGACTATCGTATCCATCTTGGAACGAGCAGGTTCCTCAAGAATAGATGAATAATTTACACAGTTGTACGCCTGTACTGGCGAATCTACGACGTCAAAGCCGTCAATAATACCGTAGAAAACTTCTATATAGCGATTAAAAACTGCACAACCTTGGCTCAAAATTGCCGCAAATCTACACGGCTTTAGTTGCACGGGAATACACCCGAGCGTATGAACACAGTCGCACGTACCATCAAAACATTCACTAAAAAACTTCACCGAACGATCGTTCGGAGAAACAGGCATGGAGAACACCACGCCAGCATAAGAATTATCAGATTTATCTCGATAAAATTCGGCAACAGCCTTGCAAATATAATGGTAATCACAATCACTATCACAAGAAGTCTCAATATCACCTGTATGGAATAAACCGGGGGGAAAATCCTCTTGCAGCATAGTAGAAACACTACTCAAAAAGTCCTTGACGGCCGTCTTACTTTCTAAACTCTCCTCCAAAGCTGGAGAGTCAGAAACGGTCTCTATAGCAATAACAGAGATGGCGCCACTACCCCGACTTACCCCTGCCACATCCTATTTAGACGCCTTGGTCGACGCACAGGTCTTTGCTCCGTGATCAGCTGATCCGCATGAAGAGCATCGGTGGCCGTAGTCACATTGGGACCTGGTACATCCACCAGAGTTAAACTTGAAACACGTACGTTCCTTGGTAGACTTGGCTTTCACAGAAGATTTCGAAGAAGCTGCTTTGCGTGAATTTTCATAGGAATAGTAGCGCAATACCTCCTCCTGGCGTGTATCGCCGAAAGCGACCAGACCTTTCTTGTTGGCCCTTGATCTGACAGCCTGATCATACGCCAATGACGCCTTGAAAGTATACATGGATGAAGCATCTTTCTCCGTCATTGTGATACAGTGAGATAAAACACTTGACAATTCTTCCACAGGGCGTGAGTCAGAGATTAACCTTTCCATGAGTTTTAAAGACAGCAGCAAAAGTTCATTAAAGTTTTCAACTGTCTCACCCTTGTCGATGACTGATTTGCGGTCGAAAGGCCCGGACCTCTTCCTAGAAGAACTGCGCCGACGACGGTGAGATGACGAGCCCGCTGTATATATGGAACTCTCTCTACTGTGCGATGGCTCTTCATCCTCCAGATCCCGACGAGACTTCCTGCCTTTATCTTCATTGATATGAATTTCACTATCGGAGGAGCCTACTGATGACTCGGGCTTCTTTTCCAGCACCTGGACCGCTGTAAGGATGCGACTAACCATGTTCTCCAGACCATCAACACGCCCGGTGAGTTGAGCTGACTTTTCACCTCCTAAGGCCACCACCTCTGCTATCAATTTACGGTTGCAATGTAGACCCGTGGGAGCATCATGCTCAAGTCCGCAGGGCGTGCAATATCTACCCATATTTGAAGTCGAATCTTGACTCAAAATCACGCCAGCAAAAAATTATATGTGTGGCGTGGGTGGAGAAGTGGTTGAGAGTGGAAGGAAAGGTGGGCGTGGAAGCATTGGGACTATGACGTCATAGGTAAACACAGGGGCGACGTCATAAGCGGGACCAAGGGGGGCGTGGTTACGTAGGCGGCGTAGTTAGGGGCGTGACTTCTCCAATATAATCGGTGATGTTTTCACCTTCACATTTCCCGAGATTTGGTGTCTGAGGCATTCGTTTGAAAATAAACCCCAAGGCCCGTCAGGGCTAAGGGGTTTATTTTCAAACAAAAGCCAAAGACACCAAATTGATGGAATTAATCACTTTAATAGCCGATCTTTGGATTCAATACTACTGTTTAAACACATATAAACAAATATTAGACCCTTAAAAAAACGTTTTAGATGTACTTACAGCATGAAGAACTGCAATAATTTAGCTCCTCCACTCGAATACATTGGTTACTATTTTACATCTCACACGGAAAGGGCTGAGTCAAAACGCGGCCTTTATAACGTCCAAATCAGCATGTTTTACACAATTCAAACCATCACATTCTAATATTTAGATTATTTTACCTCTGTCAAACCAATATCACATGTGTACACGTCATTATAACTTCAGAATGTTGGTAATGTCAACCGCACTCTCCGTTCCATAAACAAATGAAGCTTCCACTTTTTGCATGCAACCAACGGAGCCCGGAGACTAGCGCCCAGAAATCAGATGGTACGACCCACACTACAAGTGGCTCCCACTGCTACAAGTAGCTCCCGCTGCTTGGGTATTATGGTCCAAAGGCCCAAGTGTCCGGGGCTCTAATGTCGCGCGCCCAACAGACTTCCAGTTTCTGAATGCCGTGTTCCGTGTGTCTAGGGACTTAAATAAGAAATAAATAAAAAATTCTAAATTGGTAGAAATGTTTTAAATATTGTTTTGACTCGATAGCGAAGTTTTTCTCTATGGAAATCAAGTATTCAATGAATGGCGATTTCAGAAGCCATGTGTTTACGTGCGAGCGAGCTAGCAAGGCGGAAGCAGTGTGGAGACTTTCGGCATAGCCACTTTGTGCACGGTGCACTTGGCGTTGCATTGTGTATGGTAGTCTATATAGCGCACGGAAAAAATGCCATGTTCAGCATGGACTATTTATTAATGTTCTAATGTCAATATCCATACATTATACATGTTTCATGACACCATCTTTCCCATCATGCATTTGGTTTTCATAGATCATTTATAAAATAGTGGGGAAAACATTCTTTATTCTTGAATTCGCTAAAAATGATTCCAAATATTTGTACGTCAGATTTCAACAGAATCCATCCCAGCATGCACTGTAACAGACATACGCAGTGGCACATGCAAGTCCCGTATTTATAAGCTGTAAGTGGTCACACTTCAGAGATTGCACTGGCCTCATAGATGTAAACAGGTACCTAAGTCAGTTATTTCCCATCTTAAGTGTTTTACAATAGCATTTCAACATACTTGTCATACAAAATAGAAATCAAATTCTGAAGACACAACTGTTACCGAGAAGAAATGGTCATTCATGCAGGAAATGGATAACCACTTCTATGATTTGTTCGAAATTGAAGCTGCATTCTCATCTTTTATGACAAACAAAAAGTTGGACAATGTACTCATGTTATGACTTATGAAGGGCAGCATTTATTAATGTTCTGCTGCTGTTATGTACAAGAATCTGAAGTTTAATTGGTTGGGTAAAAATGGCCACTGGTGAGTGATAATCAATCAGGCTGCCACAGGATATGAGCTTGACAGGTCCCCAAAATATAAATGTGGACTTTTATCAAACCCTGCAGCAATGAAAACATACACAATCCTATAAAACTTATAATATAGTTATTGACCAACTTTAACAGAGAGTTCAGCTTTAAGCTTTCCTGGCAAGACCCTTTCCTTTCCAAGACATTTGTTGTTGTGCTGGTTCTGTAAGTGGGGAGGGGTTGCGAGGTCCTCCCTACATGGTTCACTGGCTTATTGATTTGGTTAGAACATGAATAAACACATTAGTCACAGGAGAGTGGGAGGTGATTTTTAGTTGCACCTCCAGTCACACATCCTATTTGTTTGGTTGTCTACAGCACACCTGGTTTGGGGGAGAGATGCTGATGACTTTCCAAGACCTTTTTGATATGATTAAAGTGCAAAGAAATACTTTAGAGGTATGTCAACTTTGCCCCCATCTCCCAGATGATTATGTTGGGAAACTATTGGAGTTCTCCCTGGCATTTGGTATTGTTACTGCTGATGTTGAGTCATCGTCTCCCATTGAGTGATAATGGAGTCTTAACAGTGAGTAAAAACCAGAATTTTGGTGAAAAAGGTGAAATGATCGTTATCCTTATTTTGTATTGCCAGCCTGTGGCAGGATATTTGTTATTTCCTCTCATAATGTTGAGTACAGTACATCATAATTTTCCCAGTCTGTAAATTCCGTTTTTTCTACCGTGCTCTGGCTCATGTTCGCAACGATCTGCACCATCTTACCAATTATTCTAAGCGTTCTATTTAATCATTCATGCATAGTTATGAATCCAGGCTAAGGTCAGTTCAGCAATGGGGACATCATGCCTTCATGTTGTGGGCAGTCTGCAGAACCATCAGCATGGATGACAGACGTCAGTTCATCATCTCCATTCTATTGCTAATCATTATTTCCCAAGTTGCCTGTGAGATTTGCTATGATCCCATCTGCAGGTACAGACTTGTTGTTGATCGGGAGCAAAACTTGGTATGGAAAGCCCCGATGAGTCCTTTTGCCTTTGACATTGCATTTGACGTTGAATATAATGATGTAAATGGGCATTTCCAGATAGCAGAAAACAATTTTAAGACTCCTCTTTCTGGACCTTGGATTGGAAATGAGATAGACCCAGAGGATATAATCACAACGGATGGAATAAAGAGAAGCCTGATTACAATCAATGGGCAATTCCCTGCCCCAACACTTGAGGTCACTGCTGGGGCACAGGTCAGTTTGGCTTCTTGTTGATTTTACATTGTTCATAGTAGATCCTTTTTTCCTACATCCTACAACTCTTTTTTTAAAAATAAAAATATCAAACTTAAAATATAGATATACTTATTAGATCTCTTACTGCTTAACTATCATTGGAATCACCATTACCTCATCTTTTCAATGATGATATCTCAAAATCCATTCTTTGCCATCTTTGACTCATTTTCCCAATACATATATCTTAATTAATACACATGTGTTGTGTGGATCTTGAGATATCATCATATTTTAAAAGATGAGATGAGCCAATTCCAATGATGGTAACCATTAATATATCTAATAGGTACTTAATCAAGCTACATAATTTTTAAAAGTTAAAGAAATGTTAGAAAAATATAATATCCCACTTGACCTGAACTGGTTCGGCTATTACTGTTTATTTGACAATTATTGACAAGAATCATATTGTTCACACTAATTTCACATACACTCTGTGAAAAATCTCTTTACAATTTTCAAGATTACAAAATTGCAGTTTTAACTTCAATATTCTCTAACATTCTCCTTCTTATATTATTCTGTATAACATTCACAGAGAGCATTCTGTATAACATTCACTGAGAGCATTCCTTTTTCCATTCTTTATCTTATTATCTAATTTAATATTATACTGTATTACACTGACAGTACAGTAACATGGAAATCTATTATTATTAATATATTACTTTTTTAAAACTTCAGGTCAGCTTGTGTAACCCAATCAGGGAAAGTAATGGTGTTGATTGTTTTATCTATATGTATAAATAGGCTCAAATAAAATGATTAAGTCTCTTTTGCACTGTCTGGAATTCCACATATATTTGTTGCATTGCCTTTTCCTCTCCCAGCTGGAGAAAATAAATCGCTGTATACATATATATCCTCACATCAATTATCACTATGAAGGGCTGGCCAAATCTACTTGGCAAAGGTTTTGAACCAAATATTTGTTGTTCACTGATACTCATGACCTACATTGAGGACAGAAAGGGTGCCCTAGTTTTTGATGATGCAAAAAGAAAATCACTCCCAGAGAAACTATACACAGCTCATCTAGAACCATCTCATCCCTCCTTTATCTTTCATCAATTATTATGTCATGGGGTACACACCCATTAAAAGGTTAGGCCGAAAAAAGCAGCCTCTACATATAACTATGATCTAAAGAAATGAAGACATTTAATTTAGCTTAGGCTCCTCAGGCAATTAAATTACAGTTTCTTCTAACAAGTCTCCACATACTAGTTTATCCTCACAAATCAAAATGACATAATTATGTTATTTGACTAAATTCTTGTTCAGATGTGTGAGAGAACCGATATATCAGGGCCTTCAGGGCCTAAAAACTATTCCCAGGGGATGGCCTACCTTGGATTTGTGTGTACAGGTAAACCAGTATGTCAGCTTTGTGTGAATGTTGCGATTCTTACCTATATTCTTTCCAGTGTCTAGTGGCCAGTGTTGCACATCTGTGTTTCAGCTCCGTGTCTTAATATTAATTGATATTTAGATAATAACATGTTTTTTTATTGCATAGTTACTTCATCGAGTATATATATAATATATTTCTATTATGAATATCAATTGCAGGAGGAAAGAACTATAGTGTCTGGATAATAAAGCCAAAGGACCAAGGGTTGAATATTTTTAAACGCAGAGCTCAATAAGTGATAACTTCAAGAGAGAAATACTTTCTCCATTGTTCTTTATTCCTCCATGTGTGTTCGGTTGACCATGCTTCCTCAACCCAATGAACATCGAGATATAAGAGTAATCAAGAACATAAGGTACCATTGTGTTTCCAACTCAAACGGGAATTATGAAATCAGTATAATATTATTTATTTGTATTTAAGATTTTTATTCAGCCACATAATCATTACGTAAATGCAACCTTCAACATAAATAGTGAAATAGGTCACAAATAACATAGTTGAACTCCCAAAGGTATAATATTAAGCGTTAATTAATGATGAAATACTCAAGTTGTATAAACTGCAAATATCATCATGGTTGGAAATGTAGACACCATGTGGCATCAGGGGGTACTTCATAGACTCGGAGGTATCCAAAGACAGAGGTAAGAAGACATGGACCTAACCGGAGCTCAATAGAAATATTGCATTATATTTTATATCTTAGCATCGTTACATGTAAATAATTTACCCCCAAAAGGATTTCTCTGTATGATATGTTTAGAAAAGTGAAGATTGAATCAGCCATATTCAGCACATGTTTGATGTCTATAGGATATTATTCTGTTAATGAATGAACCACAATACCACAAATGGAAGCCTGTTTAGATGCTTTTTTTGGTCACTGTTCAGTGTTGTGCTGTTGTTGTGTTACCTGTCCCTGTCCCTGTCTCTGTCCCAATCCCTCTCCGGCTCCCTCTCCCGTTCCATCTTTCATTGTGAGGTAATTAGTGGGTGGGTTCCCCCCTGCTCGACTTCAAAAACCATCACAAACAATAGTTTATGAACTGATTCAACTCAGACGATGCTCCTTTCAGTGGAAATATATCAACTCCCCAACCTGCTCTTGAAATTGTGAATAAATCTCCCCATGTAAGAGGTCCAAAATTTGGAATAACATACCTGGTGATGTTAGACAGTGAGACTGACCTGCTATTAAATCATATCTGAAAAGTCATAATGACTGGTACGGTTGAAATGGTGTGTAAACACAAATGTCTAGAAAAATATCTTAGTATTGTATCTAGAAAACTGACCACACATTGTTGTTTTTATCATTTGTGTAGCCTTATGGCAGAGGCAAAAACCAAAAAACATAATATTCCTAGTTTGAAAGTAAAAGAAACTGTGTTTATTTCTTCACTGATTGTAAATCAAATGAATTTTGTCTGTGGTATCTTGATGTTAAAGTAAAAGGCAAAAAACTTAAAATGTACTTATAACGATTATGCTTTGAAATGGGTTCCATGAGATTACCCTTGTACTGCACAAAAGAACTGGACTCAATAAAATTTCTTAAAAAAAACAAAAAACACCTGTCCCAGCAGTGAAGCAATGATGTGGCCGTCCCTGACGTCATGCTTTGGGTGACCCAGAAACCTGGTGTAGGAGCACTGATAGGTTTTTTTTCAGGCAGTGCTGGGGGCCCTGGATGGGGGTGCACGATGTAAACCCATTTCTAACCCCTTTCCAACCCTAATTTGTTAATAAAACATAGTGGAATGGTTCGGCACCATTTTTGGCAATGTGCATGTGAAATATAATGGAGATCTGGCCAGCGGTTTCAGAGAAGATAGTGGTTTAAGGCTCCAAACCCTTATTTTATTAATATAGAGATGATTGTAGCCACCAGGGGGATACTTGCCATATGTCATGGTTACATTGGGTCCCAAGACTCCCATGCATCGTCCATGGGTCATATAGTCTTCTATGTGTAATTTTTATGAATCTTCTGACAACTGATTCTGCACCCCTGTTTACCTGCTTGATGGAATATTCATAACGTTTTTGCGGCATTTAGTTCCACCAAAAACATTTTGACTCATGTTATGCACCCACCCCATTGACTAACACCCATAGTTCTAATTATGGGTCCTACCTATTTGTGTTGAATTTGAAATTGGTTGAAAATCATTCCCCTGTTCCAACTATGCATGTCTAAGTCAGGAATATATTGGCGACCAAAATGAAAGTTTATTGGAAATGTTTCTATACGCATGTTTCCTGTGGCAGAGCTCAAAGTGTGCCTATATGAAGGGTAACAGAAGTATAAATATGAAAATTATGGGTTGGTATATGCAACAACATATCTCATATAGTATATGACAGGTATATAAAGCATGTATAACTGATATTGTGGATAATGAAGTTGTGGTTCAGGGTCACTCATGTTTAGAAAGTATATCATCCTTTTAAGCATCTATGTACTCTATTTCATCCATTTCATTTAATTTCTTTTCTAAGGTGAATATAAAATGGGGCCAGTTGATGGGCCAGTCTCAGTTATTGAGATTTTTGGCACTTCTTTCACCAGTGTGATAGTTAACTTCTATAATTATATATTCAGGTTGTTGTCGATGTTGTCAATAAGTTGTGGGATGAGACGATTACAGTGCACTGGCATGGCTTGGACCAGCGGGGCACCCCATGGATGGATGGAGTAGATTTTATCACACAGTGCCCTATACAACCACTTCATGACTTCACATACCGCTTCATTGCTGAGCCTGCTGGCACCTTTTGGTATCATTCTCACATGGGGGCCCAGAGAAATGATGGCCTTAAAGGTAAATACCAGTGTTGTCAGCGGGAATTCAAGGAACTAATGCATGAAACAAAAGAAGTCAATATATTTTGTTCAAACTTTGTCTTGAGAAAGAACATGGTTGGGGGAATACAAAATGCCAATGAAACTGGATGTTATCATATTATTTTGTGTTTTAGGGATAAGTGAAGTTTACTTCCATTCACTATTGATTTCAATGGGGGAAACTCATTGTGATACAAGTTTAGCTGAATAAATATTTTCTTAGTTCAATGGCTCCTTATTTTTTTTAATTGGGGGGGTAGAATAACGTGTCAGCAATGTATATGCAGATTTGAAAGAAAATCGTATGATTCAATCATATGCTATTGGGGAAAATGCAGAAAATACCCCTTTTCCCATAGACTTCTATAATGAACAGTAGTAAATTTCAGTGGTCCCTGAAATAAAAACTAATCCAATGACATATGGATTTTTGGGACTTTGTGGGTTCCCCCAGCCATGTTCTTTCTAAATCCAAAATTCCATGATTCATTTATTTATTTTTTTATTAAACACTGGTATTTACCTTTAAAGGTGAATATAAACTCCCATCTACCTTTTCTATTAAAGGAATTTCTTGTTTCTGTATTTAATTATTCATATATTTCTGTGTGTTTTATTGTAGGATGGTAAAGAAAAAGTTAAATTTAGATCACTCCCATCATGGGTTTTGGATTGTTAGACAGAAAACCTTAGACATTGTACACTTCCAAATAAGAAAGCCTTCATCTGCATATATGTAAAGATCATGTATCAATCATAATATTACATTGTTTATGTCAAAATAATGTTATTATGCAAAGTTGCTTTAAAGGACCTACAATTTGAACATTCAGCCATATTCAGCACATATGTTTGATGTCTATAGGATATAATTCTGTTAATGAATGAATGAAATGTTCAGCGACTACACAGAAGACACTGAATATTTTGTAGGCATGCTAATAATCCACAAGGGCATGCCTAATGCACCTTATTTCACTGTTATGGTGGCTGACTGGTTCCACTATGACAGCCATCATTTAGCTGCAACAGATCCATTGAAGGGTGGCAGTGGTGGCCCAATCTGGGAACAAAGAGACAGACTGGTTTGTACTAAAATCCTTTAATCAGAAAACATCAACATGCTATATAGATTGATAGCTACAGTAAGCAATGAGAGGAAAATTTCAGATTTCAGATTTTGCAACATTCATTTATAACTGGTTATCTTGGTTTTCTTCATAGTCCAATGATAACAAAAATTATTCCAATATTAATAAAGTGAACCTGTTAATCATTTTTCACCTTCTCTAACATTTTGTGTTTCTCATTCACCAATAAGGTTGATGGCACCGTAGAAACAGTTATCTCTTGGCAAAGTGCCCTTATAAATGGGCGTGGAAGAGCAGCTGGAGGTCCAACCTGGGCACCACTTACCAAATTTGAAGTGACACCCAGAATAAAGCATGTGTTTAGGGTTGCAAATTCTGCTGGGGAGAGAAGTTTTGAAATTTCTATTGATTCACATAAACTGCGAGTCACTGCAATGGATGGAGCAGACGTTGTACCTGTGGTCACTGATTCTATCATACTTGCATCTGGAGGCAGAGTTGATTTTGAAATTGATAGCCTTGAGACTACTGATAACTATTGGATGAGAGCACAAACCACAAAGGATTTAATGGCTGATCCAACACCACAAGAAGTCAGAGCAGTTGTACACTACATAGGGGCTTCACAATCAAGTGAGCCAATTAGTTCACAGAGAATCTGCTCATCTGGAGACCCTTGCACTGTGGTTGGTTGTGCATTGTTAAGGTACCCAGCCTCAGCACACAAATACTGCTACAGTGTTGCTGAGCTAAGGCATGACTATGAGGAGGGAGAAAGGTATAAATATGGCATTGATAGTGTAGAACCTGATGTAGAGATATTCCTTAATGCTAACATAGGTATTGGTTTTGCTTTTAACTCTTACAGTTTTGTTCCACCGACATCACCTGTGTATCAGGTTGATAGCCATGCAGAACCATGTGCCTCCTGCCCCGACAATGATATATGTTTCTGCACACACATGATTGATATACCTTTCAACAAATCTGTTCAAATAGTCATAAGTAATTTCAATCTTGGTGTGAATCACCCATTTGTTCATCCCCATCCGATCCACATGCATGGTCATCATTTTGCTGTCTTGAAGATAGGGTTTTCAGACTACAAGGACTATGAGCCTGGGGATCCTTTTTATTCTATTTTGTCTACCCCAAATCCAGATGTTACTTGTGATGATGCAATATGTCGCAATGGAAGGTAAGAAAGTTTCACCAAAGCACTATCCTTTTAGAATAAAGAGGAAAAGTGAGCTAAATAAATCCAGTCAAGTGTTCCTTCAAACATTATGTAATGCATAAGACTGTTTTGATTTACAATTCAACTACATGCTATTGGGAACTATCTAGACGATTTCTAAAAGTTATATTCCATTTCTATTCTTAAGCTGGACATCTGGTTCCTTCACTGGCCTGAATACTATTGATCCGCCACTGTTTGACACAGTGACAGTTCCACCTTCGGGATATGTAGTCATACGCTTCAGAAGTGACAATCCTGGACCATGGCTATTCCATTGCCATAATATCCACCATTCCTATGCCTTTTTGAAAGTTATTCTTAATATTGGACAATCCCATTACCCTCCAGTTCCCACAGCCATGCCAACATGTGCTGCCAAATTCAAATTAACTGATGATGAATTTGAAGACTATCACAAAAGAAGTCTGCATGCAATTAAGTATGGAGGTAAATTTGAAAAAGTTAGTGCGCCTTTGGTCGCTAATCCTGCCTGTCCGACCCTACATTATCCAACACAAGTGCCATCAGAACTTGCAAAAAATGAAGGTAAGTCTCATGGCACCCTTTATCAGTCATCAGCACTTGATAAGTGAAGGTGAAAACATCACCGATTATATTGGAGAAGTCACGCCCTTAACTACGCCGCCTAGGTAACCAAGCCCCCCTTGGTCCCGCTTATGACGTCGCCCCTGTGTTTACCTATGACGTCATAGTCCCAATGCTTCCACGCCGACCTTTCCTTCCACTCGCAACCGCTCCACCGCCCACGCCACACATATAATTTTTTGCTGGCGTGATTTTGAGTCAAGATTCGACTTCAAATATGGGTAGATATTGCACGCCCTGCGGACTTGAGCATGATGCTCCGAAGGGATTGCATTGCAATCGCAAATTGATAGGTGAGGTGGCGAAGCTAGAAGGAGAGAAAACAAGTCAACTTACTGGGCGTGTAGAAGGTCTGGAAAACATGGTCAGTCGAATCCTGACGGCAGTCCAGGCGCTAGAAAAGAAGCCCGAGTCATCTGTAGGCTCCTCCGATAGTGAAATTCATATCAATGAAGATAAAGGCAGGAAGTCTCGTCGGGATCTGGAGGATGAAGAGCCATCGCACAGTAGAGAGAGTTCCAGATATACAGCGGGCTCGTCATCTCACCGTCGTCGGCGCAGTTCTTCTAGGAAGAGGTCCGGGCCTTTCGACCGCGAATCAGTCATCGACAAGGGTGAGACAGTTGAAAACTTTAATGAACTTTTGCTGCTATCCTTGAAGCTCATGGAAAGGTTAATTTCTGACTCACGCCCTGTAGAGGAATTGTCTAGTGTGTTATCTCACTGTGTCACCATGACTGAGAAAGATGCTTCATCCATGTACACTCTCAAGGCGTCATTGGCGTATGATCAGGCAGTCAGATCTAGGGCCAACAAGAAAGGTCTGGTCGCTTTCGGCGATACACGCCAGGAGGAGGTATTGCGCTACTATTCCTATGAAAATTCACGCAAAGCAGCTGCTTCGAAATCTTCTGTAAAGGCTAAGCCTTCCAAGGAACGTACGTGTTTCAAGTTTAACTCTGGTGGATGTACCAGGTCCCAATGTGACTACGGCCACCGATGCTCTTCATGCGGATCAGCTGATCACGGAGCGAAGACCTGTGCGTCGACCAAGGCGTCTAAATAGGATGCGGCAGGGGTAAGTCGGGGTAGTGGCGCCATCTCTGTTATTGCTATAGACACTGTTTCTGATTCTCCGGCTTTGGAGGAGAGTTTAGAAGGTAAGATGGCCGTCAAGGACTTTGTGAGTAGTGTTTCCACTACGTTGCAAGAGGATTTTCCCCCCGGTTTATTCCATACAGGTGATATTGAGACTTCTTGTGATAGTGATTGTGATTACCATTATATTTGCAAGGCTGTTGCCGAATTTTATCGAGATAAATCTGATAATTCTTATGCTGGCGTGGTGTTCTCCATGCCTGTTTCTCCGAACGATCGTTCGGTGAAGGTTTTTAGTAAATGTTTTGATGGTACTTGCACTTGTGTTCATACGCTTGGGTGTATTCCTGTGCAGCTGAAGCCGTGTAGATTTGCGGCAATTTTAAGCCTTCAAGGTTGTGCAGTTTTTGATCGCTATATAGAAGTTTTCTACGGTATTATTGACGGCTTTGACATCGTAGATTTGCCAGTACAGGCGTACGACTGTGTAAATTATTCATCTATTCTTGAGGAACCTGCTCGTTCCAAGATGGATACGATAGTCGAAAATGAGATTTTGGAAGGCTGTGTCTCGGTAGTTAGGGACAAGCCCAAGTGTATTCACGCCCTAGGAGCAGTCGCCAAAGCTGACGGGGGTCTCAGACCAATTACGGATTGTTCTCGGCCCGATTCTGACTCTGTAAACTTTCACTGTGACTCTCTTGTACGTAATTTTACTTATAATAGTATTGACGATGCAACTGATATGGTAGAAGAAGGTTCATTTATGGGCGTGGTTGATATTAAGTCGGCCTATCGTGCTGTCGCCATTAATCCTAGTCATCGTAACTTATGTGGCTTCAGATGGGTTATAAATGGTAAGGAAGAATATCTAACTGATAATCGTTTATGTTTTGGCCTCAGAATTGGGCCTTGTGTATTCGACAGTATCTCTAACCTCATTGCATTTACCATGTTCAATTTGTGTAATATACGTGTGGTTAATTACCTAGATGATTTTTTCCTATGCTCTCCCGATTTGCCCTCCTGTACCCAGTCCAGAGACACTCTCATTGTCCTCCTGCGTTATCTAGGCTTTCACGTGGCGTGGAAGAAAGTTACTACGCCCAGTACTAAGTGCACATATTTGGGCTTCAGCATTGACTCGGTTGGGATGACCCTGAGTCTGCCCGAAGGGAAGTTAACCAAGCTTCGTCGCCTGCTATCGACTGTTGTAGACGCCAAATTCATCTCTAAGAAGGACTTGGAGTGTTTGTGTGGGTATCTGGCCCACTGTGTGTCAGTTTTCAAGGGAGGGCGCACATTCTGTAGGCGTCTATTTGACTTGTACAAAATTCTTCTGTGCAAACGCCTGACGAGGTCTCCCATATCAGACGCCTTCTGCCAGGATATCATGTGGTGGCATGGCTTCTGTAAAGTATTCAACGGTGTGAGGTTATTAAATAAACCTGAATTTCATCTTCCCCTAGTGTCTGACGCTTCAAGTAAGGGGTTTGGCGCATTTCTCGGCGCAGACTGGCTTGCAGGCGCCTGGGAAGCATGTGTAGTGCCTTGGTCAGATACGGATTGTGGTCATTTAATTGACGCCCCTACTGAGAATGTTCGTGTGGACAACATTAATGTGCAAGAGCTTTACCCCGTGCTAGTGGGCGTCAAACGCTGGAAGGACTTGTTGAGAGGTTCCCGAGTCCATTGCTTCATAGATAACACTCAGGTTGTGGCAATGTTAACTACGGGCGTGAGTTCTAATAAGACTTGCATGCAATGGTTATACGAACTGTATTGGATCACCTTCATCTACGATATTGAACTTCTTCCTCAATACATTAAAACCAAGAATAATGTGGTGGCTGATTTTTTATCACGCCTTCCCTATATGAAAATGCCTTTTGACTTTACTATATTATCTCAAGCTGGACTATGTTGTTTTACTGATAATCCTTGTCGTTATGATAGGCATGTCAGCGTGGATGAAGAGGGTCCACCAACTACAAGCATCTTCTGTGGCACCGTCAACGCTGGAACAAAGTGGCGTCTGTTTAGAAAATTTATATGTGATAACAACCTCCCGTCGTCCCCTATACAAGTCGACGTGGTGTGTATGTTCGCAGCTTTCCTCGCCACCTTCATGAAAGTTTCTTCTGTATCGACCTACCTTA
This sequence comes from Sthenelais limicola, assembly GCA_942159475.1. NCBI lineage: Eukaryota > Metazoa > Annelida > Polychaeta > Phyllodocida > Sigalionidae > Sthenelais > Sthenelais limicola. The sequence goes on from OW804096.1 coordinate 57,255,699, forward strand.
GTGGCGTGGTGTTTGGCGCACGACTACGCTTCATCGACTGCCCGCCTATGTCACACCCAGTGATCAAATCTGTACTGAAGGGTGTCAGCCGTCTACCAGGGGCGTCGCCAGTTCCTTCTGAAGCGCTATTGCCAAGCCACCTTCTTCGGATGTCCCGTCAGGTCAACTACACTTCAGCGTCAGAATCAAGATTGTGGACAATGATTATCTTCCTATTCAGGACCTTGCTGAGAGTGGGCCATATAGTTCCCTCCCCCCACTCTCTTCTCCGTGAAGACGTCTCAGTGACTCCCTGGGGCGTGCTTGTCACGGTAAAATCTTCAAAAACTTCAGGATCTCCATTCACTATTCCAGTGGTTATGCTTAGTGATTGCGCCTTATGCGCTGTGTATTGGCTGAAAAAATGTGTTTTTGCTGAAAAATTATCTCCTTCAGCTTTATTATTCTCTTCTGCTGGGCGTGAATCTCCGTCCTACGATGACTTTAAGAAGTTTCTACAAGCCCTTCTTCTACGTGCAGGCATATCAGGCGTGTTCAGCCCCCAATCGTTAAGGAGAGGTGGCACCACGTATATGGCGTCTGTGGGCGTTAAGCTTTCGAACATTAAAGCCCGAGGTAATTGGCGTTCTGTGTGGACTCTTACATCACGCCCGAGATGGACACAAAGCTTAAAGTGGATTCATTCATGGCTGAGCATCTCTCTTCTCACAAGTGACTTCGGTTTGGCCTCTCTTGGTGATAATAAAACCTCCTGATGAAGGTTTCAAGGCCATTTCTCCGTTCTGTGTTTATTCCAGCGTAGGGCGGGCGTCAAAGCCATATGAGTAATTCTCCCAAACGGGCAGCATTTGATTTCAGGAGGCCATTTTTTTAGAAAAAATAAAATTCATCGAATCTCTACAATTCTTGGCGTACATATAGAAGGGAATATCAGCATTATACAGACAAAGTTTGGGAAGGCTGTGCCAAATATTTCGATCCCTACACCTATGATTAAGAAACCCCATTTTTGCCTATTTTTTGCCTTATTTTGCCTATATCAAGCAAGATTTATCAAATAATATTGTGTAAATTTGTGATGTGATACCCAGTAATTATGCCAGCAATATTAAATGACAAAGTAACAGCTAGGAAATCGATGATGGCCACCAACATAGGACCTGGTTGTAAGCAAAGTTTGAATAACTTTTTGTCAAAATATCCGTTTTATTTCTATAGATTAACTGTCCTAATATATTAGGACCTCTATATTTCTATTAATTATGGCGTAACGGCGACGCTATGGCGTAACGGCGACATTCCAATATATGTTCACTGCAATTCAACAGCATCTGTATTCATTTATATTTATATTTTCGACCATTTTCCAGCAGGCATAAACAATTATTAGGAAAGACGAAATTTCATGAAAATGTTTTTTTAAAAAAAATATTGTAGATATATCACATGTCGTAATGCGACATAAAATATTCCCATAACAGTTCAAGGATTTTTTTGTGAGGTTTTATGAAGTTTCAGGGATGTTGTATGCTAATAAGTTTTGTTTTTACCTAGATATACATACGTATACATCTTCCTCACACAACAAACTGAATGCAGTTTGATATATTTAGTTGCTCTTGGGGTATTTTATTGTTTTGAAGTCAATGTATGTCGTAACGGCGACACAAATATTCCAAAACAATATTTTCCATGTCTAGATCAGTCTATATTAGTGACTACATAAATATTGTGTTTTTTCATAATAACGAACATGTGTGCATGTGTAGAAACCATTTTGTTCTAGCAGAAGTAATATATTTTCCAAATACATCAGTGATTACATTCAAATTCCGTAACTATTACATATTTTCTAGCCTGAAATAGCCCTTTTATCACAATAGTGGCAAGGATTTTGGTATAAGAACTTTGAAAGGGGGGTTCCCACAGCTTTATTTTTGCCAAGGAATTCAAATAAAATGGTTATGAACATGTGTGATCATCCTAAATACAAGTTGTAGATACCCTAGGCTGGAAAACCAAATGATGCCCTATTGGGAGAATTACTCATATATGTGAAGGTGAAAACATCACCGATTATATTGGAGAAGTCACGCCCTTAACTACGCCGCCTAGGTAACCACGCCCCCCTTGGTCCCGCTTATGACGTCGCCCCTGTGTTTACCTATGACGTCATAGTCCCAATGCTTCCACGCCCACCTTTCCTTCCACTCTCAACCGCTCCTCCGCCCACGCCACACATATAATTTTTTCTTTTATATATGTATCTGTTTATGGTGATAATAAAACCTCCTGATGAAGGTTTCAAGGCCATTCCTCCGTTCTGTGTTTATTCCAGCGTAGGGCGGGCGTCCAAGCCATATATTTAATATAGTTGTATTATTAGGCATTTGATGTGGTTAGGTTAAGCAATTTTGTATTCTTTAGATCAGATGATATGAAGTGATAAGTCTTTGTTGGTTCAATGACACAGGGATATTTTTGTTTCTGGAAAGGTATGACAGTAATGGACAGAACTTTGTAAGCATGGTTGTTTACACTGCTAGTCTAAATATAGTCTGATCTGTTATGCTCCACATTAATTATCTGTTCTTTAAGAAAATAATTCTTGATTACATTTCAGATCTATTAATGGAATCATCATGCGCTACATCCAGAAGTTACAGAAGCAGAAACATGATTTTCATTATCATGGTTATAACATTTGTACCAACTGTGTGTCAAAACAGTTTCATGTAGTGTCTGGCATCAAATGCTTTTAATGGTTATACAAAACTTTGTTCTGTCTTCAATATGTATTAAAGCTACATTCTCAGCTATTGTAACAATAGTAATTTACCAAATATACTCATATTATGACTTGTAGAACTGAATTCATCTGCTTATAGATTTGAGTTCAGCTGCCAGTGAGCAATAATAAGTGATGTCATCTTAAGAAAGGATTCAGGCGGGTCAAACAAATGCAAATAAGGAAGAAATTAGAAGCTCTGTAGGTAAAACACCCTGACAGAATCCTCTAAAATCTCGGTCAAATGAAAATGTGGAAAATATTTTGCTTTTGACCGAGAGTTTTAAGTGAGAGTGCAGCTTTAATACCTAAGCACAAATATTACTCAGACTTACACCCTCAGTTGAAGAATAAGCCTGGCAGATGAGTAGACTACCATTGGAGGTATCATGCTTTCCTGCTTTCCAAAATTCCTTAAGTATATTTGTAGAGCTAGGGATAAACAGAACTTTCCCTACCTATTCTGAAATGGATACATACCTTGACCGCCCAACATCTGCGCAACTTTGCAAGATGTTTACTGCAAGTGTTTCTCCACTAGATGGACCTTGAGCTAGTATTTACTACATTTCCATGTTATACTCTTACTATGTTATTAATATCAATAGTAGACACTACTTTATATGGCTGACCAAATGAGTCAGTACTTTCCTTATGCTTAAAAACAGAATAGTAATACCAGACGTTTGTCCTGTTATTATTACTCCTCTTCAAAGAACCAAGGGTCATTGCATACTGATAGAAAGGAAAATAGTCAACACTTGATTATTATATTGATTTTATTTCCACCATTGACATTCATAATCAGAGTACAGAGTAATACAGGATACATGTGAAGCCATAATCTCATAAAGTTTTTAATGCTCTTTCCAATAATGGTCATTCATCATAGTGTTATGGGGCTATTTCCTGAGATAAGTAGAGTGTTTAGGATATTGCTACCTTTGTAGCTGAAGATCAACAGGTAACAAGTATGTCACTGCATTTCTGAATCAACAAATCTATTTTCTGAATAGGCAATATGCCTTCAGAATGATGTGTTATAGAGGGGCATATTTATAACAGTTTGTATTTATTTATTTATTCATGTAATTATGTACCGGGTATATGTAATGGAATTAACTGCGACTGGGGCATCGGGATGGATTAATGCATACACATGACATTCGTACAGTATTATCAGGCATCCACGTTTTATCTCATGAATCTCTTGCGAGGTCTTCCAGCGGAAATTTCTACAGCTACATGAGGGAAAATTTACATATATATAATGGTTCCCATGCAAACTCAATAATACACAATACTAAGTAGATGTAGTTGTATACAAAAATAATCAGTATTTATGTCTGAGTTCAGGTCCGTAGACATTAGGTATCAATATCTACGTTCACAGGTCTTGCTATTGAATCTATCTGCCCCTCTTCTAGTTTACATGTGTATACATTATACCTTGTTCAGACTTTGGGATTACATTATTTATAACATACAAATATATTGAAGGGCTTAGATCGGATTCTTGTCCCTGTTTTTCGAAACCGGCTGTTAATATTTTGAATGTTATACAATCATTATACTTCTTGTATTAATGGTCTATTAAGATGCACCTCCTGCACAGGAAGACAACATCACTCCCTTATTGTGTAGGCTTATATGTATTTACTATAGATTGAAAAACAGTAACTATACAACTATAACTTGTAACTATAGAATTAGTATGTATCCCTAATAACATTTCGATGCCCCATAGGCAGTACTACAAGTCCATATATATGTTTAAGTGAACGATATGTTGTACTATATTCAAAGACACCACCAAAACGCCATAATATATCTGAAATGCTTCCTTGGCTTCCCTACCTTAACAGGTCCATGGCTGCCGAACTGAATCAACAATTCACTTCACAAAGCTACGACCTCTTCTCCATGGCCCTTTTGAGGAGGGATGGAAGGGCATTTTTAGTAGAACGCTGGAAAAAGCTTTGATGACGTTGGTAAAGCGGCAAAGTTTGTTTTTCAGTACACGTAGGCTATAAGGGCATTTGTATGGGTGCTTTGTAGTAAGGGTTAGGTTGGGGGCACGATGCGATATTTTGCCGTGGGATGTAAGGACTGGGGTTTGTTACACTCCGTCACCCAAAGCTCCTGACGCTATTGATCTCTGGGTAAAGGGTCTATAGGGCGATTGACACCAATGCCTTTCTGAATCCAAATTGCCCAATTTATGTGATCTTTTTGGTATATAAGATTTCGAGATGCATTCTAAAAATTCTTCTCAAATTTACAGAAATGAGCAAATTATGCTGTTGTTACATAAAGTTATGTATATGTTTCAATATAATTATATTGTCTGCGCTATATAGTTAGAGAAATTAGAGGTCAGGTCAGTTGTCGCCAAGTAGCTATGCTAAAGGAGACAATGATAGGATCCAGTAGAATCTAAATCGGAGAAAGTTGTGATCCGTTCATTTGGTATAAAGAGAACAAATCTCCCATTTGACATGAAATTACTGTTATTCTAAACAGTTTAATTGCTTGGAAACTTTTGCCATTGTACCGATCTGGTGACCATTTTGGATCGTTGCTTTCTGTCTGTCCTCTCCTCTTTCTCCCCTCTCCTCTTGCACCCTTTAATGTAAATTATACTCGCTACACTTTCTCTTTCCCTCTCCCTCTCTTTCCCTGTCTCTCTCTCCTCTCTTCTAGTATCCCTCCACACAGTGAAACCCTCTCTGCTCTCCCTCTTGTCCATAGTACATGTGTTACATAACACTCGATCCCTCACTCCCAGTCACTATGGAACAAGGCCCTTAATACTTGCCCCAAGATCAGATACATGAATAAATGTATGTTGGAACGGAAGATGTTCATGCAATCAGCTCATTCACACCAATTGCGAGAAAGAAGATGGTATCCGTTTGACAAGCATTCTCCATCAACCAGAAGGTGACAGGGTCATGACCTTGTCATAAAAAATAAATGTAACTTGTTTAGCCTAAATGTTAGCTCGGGGAGGCTCAAAACAACCACATTTGTAAGTTAGGCGGGTCCAGATGTTGCCATTTCTAAGTTACCTTGCAAGGAGTGTACATTTCCTACGCCAAGCAGATTCCCTCATTAAGTCTGATAATATTTGGGATACCCTTGAACTGCATTTTTAAAGGTCTTAAATTTCGCTATCTGAGAGAAACTGTTCAGAGTGTTATTATTACGTAATTTCTCATCAGTATATATGATGTGTTCATGAAAATGAGTCACAAAGTCGCAAGAATTTGATTTTCAGATATTATCATATTTGAAAGGGTGAGATAAAGACGATTTCAATAACGGTAAACCTGAAGGACATCTAAAAAGTATATCTATATTTTATGTTTGATATATCTATGTGTAAAAACAATATTTTGGGGTGTATATTTGTTGTGCTATTACCAGTAACGTAGTTGAATATACTCCATTGGAGTACCTCAATAATGCAATGATATATTCAATCCACAGTCCCGGAATTTGCTACATGTATTCATACGACTTTCAGAGGAAGACACTCCAAAAATATGAACATTTCTACAATGAGTAAAATAAAACTCCTGAATATAGGAAATTGCAATTTTACGGCTTGTGACTTATTTTTCAATAACACTTCCCATATATTGATTTAATAGCAAATGGTACAATTGAGGGTTTGCACTGATCGAGACACATAAAGAAAATGGACGAACCCTGAATGGGTAAGTCTGGTTTTAACAGCTTTATACATCTAGTATTCTGCAAAATTAAGCTGAAGATGATAAATTTATACTAGGCGTATTTGAGTATATCATGAATTGTATTTTGAAATTCATTCTTTCCTTAAATCAGGCAATCGGAGAAAACTGGTTGAGGCGAGTTGTACATTTCAATCATCAAACCTCCATACAACTCCCCTATAGCTCTCCCTCTCCACCCCAAGGCCAGCCTCGCCCTTGTACACAGAGTAGGCCAATATCTTTTCCAATTTTCTCATCGGCGGACTCATTTTTCCTCGCTTTCAAGGTTCTTCTAGGAATCTGTGTCTTCAGGCCTTTATGAAGGATTCTCCAGGGGAAGGCATTATTTTTCTGGAAATAAATTTGTCAATGTTTTTTTCTTTTGGTCCATATTAGTTTTGATGTTAGTGTGTGAGGTATGATCCTGAAATGTAAAGTGTATCAAAGGTTTTCTCAACATCTTAGGAGATGAATGGGGCTTTCTGTTCGAGTATTTTTGGGGCTGAACATTATGAAAGTATAGTATGTTTCGGGATTAGAGACACCAAAGACAAAATTAATTATGAAGAGTCATGTTTGTTCAAGTTGCTGCGATAGATTTTGATGGATTTGATTTATAAAATTGATCACGAAGAACATTAAGTGCATTATTACGAAGGAAATATCCCTGTTATAAAAACAAATCTTGTAATCACTTAACTTGTGATGGGTACACCTAGGAATAGAGACAATCCTATGAGATGACTGAATGGGGAATCATGGGAGGAGGGGAGGAGGAGTGAGTAATAGGGACTTTAGCTGGGTAAATAGTTCAGTAAACACGTGTGTTGGTTGTGCACACAGGTGCATGTGATTGATAGCTAGACTACATGTTGGTTCCACCGCTGGGGTGGGATCTTCGAAATAGAGGGTTGGGTCAGGTATATTCAGAGTGACAGTACCACGGAGATCCAAGTGGCTAATCAAGATAAAAATGCTGAATGTGTGATAATTCACTTGTCCCATAATGCCTATGGCGCCGTCTAGTATTAGGCGTATCAATGGGAATCTTGTGCAATTTTGCCATTTGTTGGGATACCAGTACTTCCGGTCCATTGTGGTTGTAAGGTTATGTCAATGGAGGCGGTTATTTCCAAGACTTTCAGGGGCTTGATATATGAGAATTCCACCTTGGGAATAATTCTGTCTACCTAGTGAGTTGATATGAATGTTTTTCTCAATGATTAAGCTGCTTTAAAATGGATGACGTTCAGTTACAATGTTTACCGATCATTGTTATGAGGACCCTGGCATCCATATGCGACAACGGTCGCCGTCTGGTTTCAGTAAATAACACAATATATGAATTATAGATATGTTGTGTGAGAGTTATTTACCACATGGGTTAGAAATTGTACAATTTGCCTTCATTAGTCCTAATCCTCTCAGATAAGAAACATTTTTAGGCGAAAATGAGGTTTAGAATACAGTTTGACATAACCGAACAGATGTATCTACTATTACCCGACGGGCCCTGAGTGCAATTGAGTGTGATAGCAATGCGATCATTTTGGGATTGACTGCAAACTAGTGAAGTGTGATATGTATGGCTTTGAATCACAGTGAAATGGACATGCCATTAGCAACCATTATGTGAAATCCATTGCGTCTATTTCCTCCTATGCTGTTGGTGGTCCCACACTTGTGTTGGATCAAGTTCTCATTCATATTCATTTATGTTTGTGTTAACATATATTACTCAACCAATTGTATCTGTGAATACATGTTTTCTTCAAAAGTCAATAATAATGGGTGTGATCTCAATTGCGCATCTAATGCGCATTCAAAATCGCGTCTAAATACTCATCTTAATGCATACCTGACACTGCTCACTCACCTAGCATTCACACTTAATTACTGTCGCGCATCTCTGACACTCATACTCACTCTCTGACACCAAGTAAAAGAAACCCCTATACACACAAAGCTGTATGATGTAACCCTAGCTCCATAATTTTTACTAAAAAAATACTTGATTTTCTCAATGATTTAATTCCTCCTTTTATATTTTCTCAATGATTTAATTCCTCCTTTTATATTCCCACCCTGTTTTTTCATATGAAATTAAATAACGTTATATAATATAGTTATAGCTCACGTTAATCTATATATTAAATCAGGGATTTTCTGTAAAGGAATCTTTCTTTCTGAATTCATTCATTCAAACTAATATATATAAATATATGAGTAATTCTCCCAAACGGGCAGCATTCGATTTCAGGAAGCCTTTTTTTAAGAAAAATTAAAATTCGTTGAAACTCTATAATCTTTGGTGGACATGTAGCTGGGAATATCAGCATAATGCAAGTGACGTTTGGGAAGGCTGGGGCAAATATTTCGATTCATATACCTATGCTTCATATATACCTATATTTCCCCTAATATTTAGCCTTATTTCGGCCTTATTAGACCTGATTAATCAAATGATTTAGTTTGAGATCGATATAAATTACCCTCTAATTCGACTAGCAAAATTAAATGAAAATTCAGAGCTAGAGAATGGATGTTGGCTAGCAAAAGAAGGCCTGGTTCTAACCTGAAGTTTGATTTGATTTTGTAAAAATATCTATTCTTTTAGTATAATATAACTGGGTTTGAATCAAATGGTCTCTTTATTTGTAATAATGTTGGCGTAACGGCGATGCATCTTCCCTTCCCAAAAACTAAATGCAATATGATATTAATGATTGTTTTGGGGACATTTTATTCCTTTGCAGCTAAAATATGTCTAAACGGCGACACAGTTATTCCCAATCAATATTTTCCAAGTCTAGATCAGTTCAAATTAATGAATACATGAATGTTGAGTCTTTTTCATAATAATGAATGTGTGTGCATGTGTAGAAACCGTTTTTGTTCAGCAGAAGTAATATATTTTCTAAATTAGGCCGTGTATTATATTCAAATTGGATAATTATTATATATTTTCTATCCTGAAAAAGCTCTTTTATCACAATAGCGACGAAGATTTTAGCATTAGAACTTTGAAAGTGGGGTTCCCACAGCCTCATTTTTGCCAAGGAATTCAAATAAAATGGTTATAATCATGTGTGATCATCCTAAATACAGGTTGTAGATACCCTAGGCTGGAAAACCAAATGCTGCCCGATTGGGAGAATTACTCATATGGGCATTTCTCATGAAACGTCAACAGAATTCCTAGACTTTATGTCATGATAATGAGTGATTTCGAAAAAATAGTAGCTTGGTATCCAACTGGCTCCTGTTTCACTCAATGTTAGATGTATATGAGTCAAATCAGTGGGTAATTCATCTCGTAAATTTATCTAGAAAACAATTCTATTATATATGTTCGAAATAATGGGAATAGCCCATTACCCTTAGCCAATACCCCTTACCATTATGCGACTTTTCTCCACCAGGTGGTGCAACTGGCAACTGGGTTGCATTTACAATTTCTTTTACAATAAAGGTGCCGCTAATACACTTATGTAACAATTATACATTATATATGCTCCTAACTATTTGATTAGACACGTTACAAGTAATATCTTAAGATAGTTCATTAGTGTAATTTATGTTTTTAATTTTAAAACAGGTAATAATCCAAACACCCCCTATAAATGCATACAGAAATGGTATGGGTGCTATGAGTGCTCTGTAGCCGTTGTATACACACTAACTTCACCTACAGGTAGCTAAACCTGCTGTCTTTGTGAAGTGGAAAGAGATGACGAAAATGATCTTAAATAATTGATGGATGGTGCGTGCATGGAGAATTAATTATGAGTAATTCTGAATGATATTATTCTACACTAAAAAGCCATACAATAAGGTGAAAATTGTGCATGAAATATCCTGCCCAAATGCCATAAGAATTTGCTAAATCCTACTTAGAATTCCCCACTGGGACAAGGACAAGTGATTCTGACCCCAAGGACCACACCACCCAAGCGTGATATAAGAGTGAAATCTTAAAAAAATGTACAATTCGCCTCCACAAATATTCTCAAATAACCCACATTTAAGCCAGATATCAGGTCCAAAACACAGTTCAACATGACTAAACAGATTGTTTGAATCAACCCAATACCAAATATACTCAGATATACATAGAATTGACCATTTTCCAGCCTAATTTAGCAGAATTTTATGGAAAGCTATATGCAACTACCGACAAATCGCTGGAAATCTCGGTAAAAACTCGGTAACTAATCGGTAACAGTATGAGTGTAAAGCCGACTATGTTGGTAATTTTCCGATAGTCGGTATTATGCCCCGACATTGTCAACAATTTTATTTTTACATTTGCAAATATTTCTAAAGTTTCTCCTAATTGGCCGATCATCGGCCGATTTATCGGTAAATAAATCATTTGTCGGCCGCTATATCGGCCGCTATATCGGCCGCAATATCGGCCGATTGTTGGGTCCAATTTTCTAAAATCTTATGATTAGTGAGCCATTATTGGTACCTCTATTTGCAATTGGTACAGTAATTAAATGACAGAGCGAAGATTATGTTATAATTATAATAACCAACCATAAGAATGTATGACTGTATCAAATATTTGGTATGAATGTAGTATTAGCTCTTGATATGCCCATATATATTATATATTGTGTACAAATATTATGACTGAAATAGAATATTTATTATGACCGAAATAAATCTTTTTCCTTTATAATTATAACTTTCTCTCTCTCTCAATCCCTCTATCTCTGTCGTTGTTTTTACATATATAATACATGTACATATTATACAAGCATACACATAGATCTGTATATCTATGCAAACATACATACATATACATGTATACATGGACATGTATACATGTATATAATATATGTATATATACTATAATATGTATACGTCTATCTATATGAGCAATTCCACCAATTGGTCGTCATTTGGTCATCCAGAGCTCTAAAAATTCTTAATTTTTTTTTAATTGCTTTAATTGATTTAGTTTTTTTCGTACATAAACTATACATATTGCTGCTACTATAGACGAAATTGAGAAAGTTAATAATGGTTATTGTCGTCAGGGCAGCTTGGTAGAGTCTGTGACTGGAACTCTGCTGATAAGGGCACTGGAGAATGGTACATATTTCTACATAAATAAGGATCTAAATTAGGAATAAATAAAATAAATGTACATAATGTATTGAATTATTGTGTACGTCATAGGTCTCGACATAAGGGTCATATTGCTTTTTAGTTTGTGAAAATATTCCAACTACAAGAAAAGTATAATAGCCAAATAACCATTCAGTAATGGTAATGATAATGGCAGCGGCAAGGATGACATGTCACTGACCCTCTGCCCACAAACACATACCGGTATAACACGTTTATTTTTGGAATATATATAAAAATATCTAATACTCATTCCCCTTCGTTTTTTTAAGTTGAAATATTGGAATACTTGTATTGGTTGTTCATGAAGGTAAATGTGAGTTCTGTTTAGCATTTAGTGGCAAAATCTTTAGCGATTTATATAGGTTCTCTGTATTTCCCAACAACAGTTGTCAGTGCCAGTATCAGCGTACAGTCGAGTAAATTAGTTGGGGCATTGAATATACTTTAAATTGTGTAAAAGGCTTAAATAGTTTTTAAGTAATGAGCATAAGTATTCGGACATAATTGTAGACATTATTTCGGCGAATATCTCATCATATAGAGTATATTTTATAGCTACTTTACCAACGATTGCAAATAGAGGTACAAATAATAGTTCAACAAGCATATGATGTTAGGACAGTCGAGTAAATATGTTGGGGTATTTAATACAATTTAAATTGTATTGTTATAATTATTGTATTGTTAGTTTGACGGCCGCCATGTCGGCCGCCATGTCGGCAAATTGATGTTTAAGTCACCGACATATCGGCCGACATATCGGCCGACAAAGTTCATTATGCGCTAAGGGGAAGAGCAATTTAAACTGGAGAAAGCAATGTCGGCAGTGACAGCCGATATTTACGGAAATTTACCGACGTTTTTTAAAATTCATTTTTTACACCCGACAAATCGGCCGATAGTCAGCCAACGCGTCGGAAAGCTTGCCGACGTACAACCCGACCTTTTTAAATGTCGCTATACTAATTCTATGGCGATTATCCGACTTTTCATCCGATTTGTCGGTAGTTGCATATGGCTTTCCATAGAATTTCCTAAAATGTGTAGTGCTGCCAATTGTACATTTTCTGACGGCCTGATCCATAAGCGCTGGTGACAATGCGCCTAGCTCCTGCGTACTATATTCGTGCAGTTACGGCATGGTCTGGAAAGGTTCACTATAGGTTAGGCTGAGAGTCAGCGCTGGAGTGTATGAAGGCTTTACTGATGCTATTAATGCACCTTGCTCAATGGATTGCCTCACCTCTTAATCTCTTACAGCACCTAATGTGAGTCCAATATAACGTGACAAATTGGATGGAGGGTTTGCGCTAGTGTATTCCATGCAATTATCCTGTATTCAGCCCAATGGAATATTGAATAGAGCGCGGAATGTCTACAACTGAAGCGCTGGAATGACTACAACTGAAGCGCGGGAATGTCTACAAGTGAAGCTGGTTCATGCACCCCTTATAGCGGTAGATTTATGAATCTAACTGTGGGGGAAATTATGGTGGGTTTTTTTAAAAAATTAAACCAAGTGTAAAATAATGATGTTTTTTTATCAGTAGGGAATTTGCAGGCATGTCCGCATTCCTGAATCTTGATTCGCATGGAGTTGTATGTCAGTGTAAAAGCTATAGCAACCATGATATGTCCTGCATGGAATATATAAAGTTGCCTTCTCAGCTATTACGACAAACAAAACAAATCTTTCCAAATCTACTGATATCATGCCTTATATGACTAAATTTGTCAATGTTCTGGTGCTGTTGTTTGTTGATACAAACATTCATATTGTCAAATCAGCGGACAAACAACTGGACAAACTCCAACAAAATGTTGGTCATATGACTTTTAGATTGGTTGGGGGGGGGGGGGAAATAGAAAGTTGGGGAAATAAAAAAAGATCTTTAGTTATAAAGCTGTAACAGTGATGTTATGCAAATAGACATTTCTTTGTTGATGCCCCGGTGAGCGATAACTAATGAATGCACTGCAGTAAAAGAATTTAAATTATGACTTTTATAAAGCAGTGCAGCAACTCTCAGATGGGCAGCAGAAAATAGGGAAAATCTTATTTTCGATGATAGATGACAATGTAGCTTTAAACGCCTGACAATAGATTAAACTATAGTCCCAATAATTCATGATTGATTAACAAAAAATAGCCTAACCTTCTGCATCAGAACAGTTGAAAAAAATGTGTACCACGCCACATACACGCCGAGCGCCATATTGTATCTAAATACTCCACCAGTCTCCAACAGATCACTCCATCCAGCCCAGAACATTTCACCAGAACCACTTGGCTGAATTATTTGAATTCAGATGTACCAGAAAGGCTTACATCCTCCTCCTCTCGGCAGCTCAAGTATAAAGATTGCATCCATCATCTCCCCAGCGTCTTTTAGTGTATAGGCGAGGAGAGAGCATAAAGTATTTTGGTAATTTAGATCCATAAAGAGATGGCAGGCGGCGTATGTCAGAGTGCATGCCAGCACGGATCAATATGTCTTTATCACTGAGCCCTTGCCCTATGTTAGGGTAATTGGTTCAAGTTTGAAGGGGATGTCAGATTCACTCACTATAGGGGGATTGCATTGGACCCTCTTTTTGTAGATGCATGTGATATGAATAGAGTTTCTGCATGTGTCACTGCGCAAGTCTGTTAGGTGCATCCTGGGATGCATGGATTCTGATGAAATCTGATATACAAATATTTGGCAACATTTTTATCGAAACTTGCAAGAATGTTTTCACCAATATTATAGACTGCAAAAGTGATCTATGAAAACCAAATGCATGATGGGAAAGATGGGGACTTGTGTCATAGAAACACATGCATGATACATTGATATTGACATTAGTGCATCGATAAATAGCATGAGCTCTTGCTCTATCTTTGGGTAATTAGTTCAAGTTTGAAGGGGATGTCAGATTCACTCACTATAAGGGGGTCCCCTTTATTTCACCTCTGGAAAGAAGTGTGCATTGATTTAGTGTAGGCCTGCTCATTCGTCCCTAGGGAAGAAACAGATGACACAGTTATTTCTCTCTGGGATTTTATTGGCTACAGCACTTTGTGAGGCAACTCGCTACATTCTGATTGGAGGACGCACGTCCAATTGCACGACGTAAAGTAGACATTAAGTAGCATATATGTGTGTTTATTTCTCTATCATTTACAAAGTCAATCAATCGGCGAGAAATAGGGTGAAATAGGTGTCAGCTCAGAGCTGTTTTTCCCAGATAGCCATTGGCATATTGTATAAAAAATTCGGTTGAAGACTACATCTAACATCTAAAAAATACAGACTAGAACGGTCAACAATTTGGTTGCGAAATTATATATTCAACCTTAGAAGATAATTGGTTGTGTACACTATCACCAGTTAGATTATTTCGGCATCCTGTACTGGATGAGTACAAACAACTAAATGTTTGAAAAATTATTTCATCAACCTTTGATATAGCTGGCTATGAACAAAGCACCTTTTTATAAATTAACAAGCATCCTGTACTGGATGAGAATTATTCGGGGTTAATTTATACCATCCTATACTAGATGGTTTAACAAGTATGTACATTATTAGACACACCCAACATTAACTCATAGATCTATAATAAAGGGGGAATGGGACTTGTAAGCCAGTCTGACTTTAAGACGGTCCACTGCATACACCTCTAGAAGATGATCAATCGTCATTAGGGAGGTTAAGTATTCCACGGCAGCGGAATTTTGAGGCGCGCAACTGCACCAGTTTGATGACGCGTTGTTGACATGTAGTGCAAAACTCCCATAGGCTATTGATTCCGGACATACTTATTCCATGTTCTATCGTCATTCCAAGAGTCGCAAACCATGGATTTTGAGATACCATCATATTTGAAAAGATGAGATCAAACTCATTCCAATGATAGTAAACATTAGGGTATCTAATAAGTACTTCTATATTCTTTAATCATGACAGAATATTTAGCAATATTTCTCGATGGCCAGTCAATAGTGAAGCAATTGAATAAACACCTCAGATAATTCCAGATATGCATAGAAATGTTGAATATACAGTCTTGGAATTTGGCACATGCATTCATGCAACCGGCATCGCTATACATTTCCAAAACATAAAAACATTCTCTGGAGGGTTCTTGTGGGAAAACATTTTGAAAAATATAATTTTCTGCTATTTATGACTCATTTTTCTATAACATATCACATTTGTTTATTCTCATGAAAGTCGCTTGAAAGTCATTTGACATGTCTCTTTCTCAGTCGCAAGGACAAGTCCTCTATTGGCCTTTGCCTCAGGAACCACGTAGATTCCCCGACGATTTCCTTGGTGAGGTGAATTATTGGAATTAAGCCGCAGCATTATAGAGGTCATGGGGCTGTTTCACAACTATTAGGAATATGGTGTGAATACTGCATTAAAACGTTTATTTTCCTTCTCAATACATCCATGTACAATATAAGTGTTCGGAATGGGAAACATTTTGGCAGACATTCTGCTTGAAGGAAGATTTAAATTCAGTTTTCTTTCGTTTCTGGTGTATGTGCATTATAGGTTCATATAATTATGTGTAGTTTCACAGTAAATCAGTCTGGGTCGCAAAAAATGGGTTTTGACATACCATCATATCTAACAAGATTAGATAAACGGGTTATAATGAGGGCAACCATTAGGAAATCTATATCACTATTCCTGTAGATTCTATTCTGCTTGAAAAATCTATATTTCTGAAGGCTAGTTATCAGTAAAGTAGTTAAATGTGTTCCCTTAGGATGCCATTTGGACAGGCATAGATATATTCAATACTATAGCAAAACAGCATAGTTTCATGTATGAGGGGGTTTATATTCTCCAAGTCTGGACGAAAAAACAACAAGGCCATAGGCCGAGTTGTTTTTCGGCCATACAAGGTGAATATAGGCCACCAAAGACGTGATACTGTGCTATTCTTGCTTTTATTCCATGATTCTTACCTTGAAACAATTTTATTTGCATTGATTTCATCAAACTGTGTTGTCCACATAGTCTCAAACGGTTGTGACGGCACTGTACAATTCACAGAGTTTATATTGTACACCTTGTGAGCGGCAAGTATATCAATTATATTGTACGCTCACAGCCAAATCATGGAATAAAGTCTCTAAATTAATACATGCATTTATATTATGTAAAATTTTATGTGATGAGCGCTAAAAAGAAAAAAAGGAAAACATTCCTAATTAGGGATCTATTGGGTTAGATATTTGATCTATATCGTTGGTGGCAGCATTAGGGTTCTAAAGGGTCCTTATTTGAATTTGGAGGACCCGCACAAATCCTTCCCTGCGAAGTATTCGCTATTATCGCTCGTGGGTGCCGTTTTCCCTTTGCCGTTTTGACTTCAAATTCTTGTATTAGCATTTAAAAGCAGCAGAATGATAATAATTGAAGTCCTATAAATCAACACAGCACAATTATCTGAAGGTATCATGAATGAAATATGTATTATCCTGATTTTAACATAATTTCCAAAGTTCTTTGCGAATGGAGATACAGCTGCTCTACGTATTTGTTGGAGGTCAAAGACTGACCGGATCCAGACCAGGACGCTTCAAGACAAGCATCTATTGATTTAGAGAGTCCCCCATCCTGCCATAGACCCAAATAAAAACCGTCTCCCTCTTTCCATCTTGACGTGTGTTACTCGTTGATAATCTAGACAGGAGGTATCAATTCCCTTTACTTCCTGTTAGATATATCGCATAAGTCATTGATTCTGGATAAAAAAAACTTCTCTTGATCTGGGGGACGGTATGTATATTGCATCTTCCGTAGTGGGTACGTCAATTTATTTTTCACGAATGTCACAAACGTTATTTCATGCTCCCAAATGTATTGATTATTTGTGATGTGATACAGGAAAATGAGTCAGAAGTCGCTAAATTCATGTTTTTCAAAGTGTTTTATTCACAACATTTCTTTTTTCAAATGTTCTGGTTTTTGGAGAGCTTAGAACTTTTGGTCATATGAATCTCATGTACCAAATATCAGGACAGTGTATCACGTATAATCTTGTGTTTTGAAGGTCTTCGTATGGAGTATATTTAGTTATGCCATGATATGTGTGCGTATTCACAAAAACATGGCCAGATTAGCCCATAGCATAAACATGCCTGGATTGCACTAGTGGAATCCGTTTTTCGAATGCAACCTATCTACAACGTTATTTTGATTAGTTGCGTAAATTTAGTTGCGCCAATCAATGACGCTCATTTCATGACGCAACATTGTAAGCGCTTGTTTTTGCCGAGTCCGAGGGTTGCGAGACATGCAATGAAGGTAAATAACTCTTAAATATATATCATGGCATAAAAATATAACTAAACTTGAGCTGCATATGGGGCAACGCATTCACAAAACGCTCATGGATTTTGGCAAGTGTCTTTCACGCATGCCTTCGGCACTTGTGAAAGACACTCACCAAAAGCCACTTGCGTTTTGTGAATATGTTGCCCCATATGCAGCTCGCATTTAGTTATATCTTATTACTCTACTGGTAATTGCACACCTAGAAATGTTGCAAATTATTTTTTTAGAAATAAAGATATTAAACGTAAAATATAGAAATAATTATTAGATGTTCTACTGTTTACTATCATTGGAATCGGCTTGATCTCATCTTTTGACTTGTGACTCATTTCCCTGTAAAACATCCCATTTACTTGACGTGACAGTATAAACTTATATTTATTATTCATACACTATAAACATAATATGCATAATAATTGTAATGACATACAGAATATAATCCCCATAATAATAATAACAATAATAATATATACACAAAAATAGAGTCCTTCTTATGGGAGTTGGGAGTGAATTATCATAAAATGCCAAATGCCAATATATGTTCAGGAATATGGTGATAACTATTCCGGTGCTACTTTGTTAATTATAATGCAAGTCCTTTCTGTAACTTCGATGTAATCTTGACCCAATACTAGATTAATTTACATTTCTTTCTTCTGTGTATGTATTTTGCCCAATACACGGCAGCCTAACGAATATGACTCATTCTCACCAAATGGGTGCATACCCCACTTTTACCCATAACTTGGTAGCTTCCGATCTTGAGGACAAATGAATTGTTGTCTATATACATCTGTCTTGGCATGAAACTTCAGGCTTTATACTTTAGGGCTGTATATTCGACAGAGGGCATGTTTAAAGCCTCATGAACAGGGAATGGGTTAACGTCTAAGTAAAGAATCATGCTCAGAATTAAAAAGCGGCTATTTGAATATATCCTAGTAATACAGAATATCAATATTAAATAAGAGTATCATGGTTATTTAGAGATATAGGCCTGCGCTACGTTTTCATACTGAATACTCTAACTAGAGAAGTTTCTGTACAAAAACGAATGATCAAATTTGTATGGCACCACCTTTTATGATACCTGGGCTGGCGTTCATAAAAAGTCGGTGCCAGGGAACTGGTGCCAGGGAACCAGTGCCGTTGACTAAAACCGTTTTAGCAGGGGTGACCATAAAGTTAGCATTCTCGTGCCATAGAACTCTCGTGCCAGTTTGGCACGAGAGTTCTATGGCACGAGAATCTTTGGAACGGACATTTTGGCACGGATTTTACAGGGAAATTTTGGCACGGAAATTTTCTAAAAATTTTAATTATTTTCGTTATCCATATTGGATGTGGAGATATATTTTGGTCTTTAAATATTCGTTGTTTTGATCGATCCTAAAAAGATGAGATTACAGAGTCTTGTCTTGATACCAAGATTAGCGAGGCACTATACATAGATTTCACATGACGTCACGCATCCGGGGATTCCCTGGGTGCGTCCATTTTAAGGGTCAAGCACTGCGCTCGAGTAAGCACGCTGCTAGCTATATGTCTACCTTAGAATCGTACAATACTAGGCTTCACAATGGTTCATACCTGTGCTATACATGGGTGTAACAATAGGTCAACCAATAGGTCGACCAATCAGACACCTGTAAAGCGGTCATTCTTTTCTATCCCTGCTGTGCGTGAATTTGAAGGAGAACAAACAAAGGAACTATCCATTCGGCGGAGAAATGAATGGATAGCTAGGATAAATCGAAAGAATTTCCAGCCATCAGGACACACTAGAGTCTGCTCTGATCACTTCGTTGAAGGTAATTGTATATATTAACTTATATTGCAACTGTATCTTTAAAATATCGCTGGTAAAATGGTATGTCTTATTGTTGGCAGCTATTAATATTGTCTAGTATTTGGGTCATCGGCGCCAGTCATGTCCTAGTGTCAGGCACTAGTGGGCCTGTCCTGGCTAGCGGAGGATGAGCCTACCAGTACCACTGTCACTCATAGAATTTCATTTTGTTTTATCAGATTCTGAACAGTACTCAGACTATTAATATGCTCACCAATTACGGATTACTATGATACTAGCGTGTGAATTGTTTATTTTGGAAGGAAATAAAGCAATACTTTTGTTTAAATGTAGCAACATTAATTACTCATTGGCCTATCATTTACATAATTAGCAAAGCTTGTGTTGGGTCTATGATGCATCCTGCGAATTATTCATAAAGCAATCTCTTAGTCTGTAAGTATATCAGGTACTGGATTATTCAATTGATATTTTTTTTTATAAAGATTTGATATGTGTATGCCCTCTACCATACTGACGAATCTATTTCTTCATTAAAGGAAAACCAGCATATCTACATAATACTACTCATCCTGACTGGGCACCTTCATTAAAACTCGCTGCTGCAGAGGTGCTATTGACATCCCCATCCCTATCCCAAAAGACTACTGGCATTGATCGATACAAAAGGATGCAAGACAGAAAGGTTAAACAACAACAGTATGATGCTGCAACTTCCTTATTATCATTGTCAACTGTGGAATGCGTCCAGGAGGACTATCAACATACACCCTGTGAAACACAAGAAGACATGTCTCATTCACAAGACAACACATCAGAAAACGAACAAGTGGAACCAGAACGATGTACATCAATTGCCAGTATTTGTGCGGCAACCAGTGCAGAGTGTCAAAGACTATTAAACGAAAATTTGCAGATGCAAGAAAAAATGAATGAACAAAAAATAACAATTGATTATTTTAAAAACGATGACAAAAAAGTAAACTATTATACAGGTCTCCCCAGTTTTCAAACTCTCATGGCTGTTTTTGAACATATAGATGGATTTATTCCTGAAAGTACCCGTACACAATTTACAAAATTTCAAAAATTTGTGTCAATTTTGATGAAATTGCGACACAATTTTCCAATAAAAGATTTGGCCTATAGATTTGGGATCTC
Source organism: Sthenelais limicola (assembly GCA_942159475.1). NCBI lineage: Eukaryota > Metazoa > Annelida > Polychaeta > Phyllodocida > Sigalionidae > Sthenelais > Sthenelais limicola. The sequence goes on from OW804096.1 coordinate 57,276,681, forward strand.
CCCAGCTACGATGTCACGTACTTTTATTACTGTGATACACATCATGTATGTCAGATTAAAGAATTTCATTCATTGGCCTGACAGAGAGAATTTGCGCTTATCAATGCTGCTGGAATTTAGAAAGCACTTTGGCTTGAAAGTGGTCATCATTATTGATTGTTTCGAAGTCTTTATTGAAAGACCTTCCAATCTTAAAGCACGGTGCCAAACATGGTCGTCATATAAACACCACAACACAGTTAAATTCTTGATAGGTGTTACACCTCAAGGGTCTGTATCATTTTTATCAAAGGCATGGGGTGGACGAGCCAGTGATAAGCATATCACTGAAAATTCTGGTTTGCTAGAAAAATTACTTCCTGGCGACTTAGTTTTAGCTGATCGTGGTTTTGACATTAGTGAGAGTGTAGGCTTAATGTGCGCAGAAGTCAAAATACCAGGTTTCACTAGAGGAAAATCCCAACTGCCTGCTCTTGAAATTGAAAGAACTAGAAATATCGCTCATGTGAGGATACATGTTGAACGGGTCATTGGATTAGTAAGGAATAAATATACCATTTTGTCTGGGACATTGCCACTAGATTATATGATGAGCTCTGGTAATGACATTCCAACTGTTGACAAAATAGTTGCTGTATGCTGTGCTTTAAGTAACTTTTGTGGATCTGTTGTACCATTCAATTGAATTGTGAAATATTGAATAAAAATAAAAATAAGTTTAACATAGTAACCAACTGCTGTATTCTTTATTCAAAACTTTATATCCCCTGACACATATTTAATAATTGTACAGACATGATTGTAAAATATGTTTATGAAATTCTATATGAATCACTTATCAGTAATTTGAAAAAAAAAATGATTACAAGAATATCGATTTGTTTATCATGGATATTTTAGCACCATTATCTCAAACATTTTGTAATCATGTAAGTAAAGTATGAAGTAAAAATTACTTTTTTTTTGTTTTCTTAAATGCAGGAAGTTTGCAACATTCCAAACAATACCAAGTAATTTTCGAACTTGGCATCCGTTTTCTATTGATGCATTTCAAATGGAGCCATTGGTATTTACATTCAGTATTTCTGCATTGAACAATGCGTGCTGGATCTGCCCTATACTCCTGTTGGCACACACATATAATCTGAGTTGGATTTGGTAAAGCTGGTGTTTTTTTGGCAGTAGTTGAGGGTGCTTGGACTTGGACGTTTTGTACAGAAGCAGAGGGGGTGGGGGCCATTTCGACTGAAGAAGCTGAGGGCATGATGGTCGTTTCTTGAATAATATTCACTGCACCTGGCTGTGGTCTTGAGTAAATTTTTGCGACTAACTCTGGTAATATTACATGAGTAAAAAAAACCTTTGATTTCGAATTTATAATAGAAAAAACGTCTTCATCAGGTTCAATCCTCTCTGTATGTAAATCAACCTCAGTCCAGACAACAAAGTCGGCGAACTCTCTCTCACATAGCATAAGCTGAGTTTGTACCTGGTAGTAATAAGGATGGGATTTTTTTAGACTTAAACTACCGTCGATATTTTCTAGGCATGATTTGGTAGTGAGAGACTCTGTGATATTTTCTTGGCGAGTACAATAAGGACACTTTATTTCAACTACCCCATTACCACAACAGTCACATGATATTATGCCATCTGGTGATGCACCCATATAAGGATAGTTGACATTGAGGACAAGGCCACTTTTTCTACAGGAGAAGTTTGCATGAGTTTCTTTCATGAAAGCACAATATTGCTGAAGAGCAGTTGATTCATGCTCACAACCCCAGTCAGTTGCAGCATTTCGAAATTTATAATTTTGTGGATAACAAATGCTTTTAAGCAAGCTTTGCGATGGGTTATCTATCTTAGTACTGCATACAGCTTTAGTTCTGGATGCCGTCACCCTGCCTGCCCTAAATCGAAACCACTCCTTGCTCAGAGATTGTTCCCTGGTAATGATTTCTACATTTGTACACTGATTACTTGTTATCTTAATATCACTGAATTTATTTATACAGTGCTCCACTATATCGCTACTTGGAATATCTATCAGGGATTCATCATAGAGTTCTGTGAGGATTTGGGGATAAGCCTCTCCCAATGAAGCTGGAACATAGTGTTTTGAATAGCTTGGCATAATAGACAAAACAGAAGCTTTATCTCCTGTTAGATGTAACTTTTCAAGCAGAATAGATGTTTCTGCATCAGTTGGACTGGGTACGTCTGGAAGTTTCTGTGCAGCCTGGACATTATTTTGAGCAAGTTGGGTGTTATTTGAAATGCTCTCATCAAGCTTACGTTTCAGTGATTGACGAGATTGAAAATCAATATTTTCGATCGTACTGTAATTAATCTTTGAGAAACCTGAAGGTAACAACCAGTAAGCCTTTTCTTGGGTTACTGTTTTCGATTCTCGTATCTTGACAGCAGCTTCGACTGAAAATACCAGTCCCCCAATGTGGCTACAGGCCTCACCCAATCCAGCCATGCAATTGCAGTGGCCTGCCAAAATAACCCCATCTTTTTTAGCTATTACCCAGGGCAACAGGGCTGGATCATTCAGACGCTGGGAGTGCTTCACCTGTCAAATTAAAAAAGAAAATTATATTATATATTTGACTGTGTCAATGGCATAATACTCTCAACGATTCATTGAATTAATAAACACAATTCTTCTAATACGTTGATTGCCATTAAAACCTGATCAATAATACACCCAAGAAAACTACCATTTTTTTTCATCAAAAAATACAATAGAATCAGAATATAATCATGATTGAAGCATTGGTTATGACTGATAAGAATACAGATACTAGCTACAAGCTAGCTAGCCAGCGGCTGAGAATGTTTATGTTTACATGACATGACTGACAACCAACTAGTAGATAAGTACGTTAACATGGTATCTATGGTATAGAGTGTAATAGACTTACCTTAGCTTTAATCAAAATGTGCTCATTTGTTGTCATATGGCGGACGTCAGTCACCCATCCACAGACGAAATAATTATAAGCCTCCAATGACTTATAAGCCTTCAATTCTTCCAGTGTGTAGGCACTTTGAGTGTTGACAAAATAGTTTACGATGTCGGGGTAAGTAATGGCAGGCAGGCCAGCATGGTTGCTGTCAAAGTCCCCCTTTCCCACTTCATACGGATCAATTCCACCAACAATACTTATCTTAGAAAGATACCGCTCTTTGGAGAGACTATCTAAAGTATCTACATACTTTTGTTTAGGTTTGCTAGAACTAGTAGAAGGGGTAGACGGCATTTTCGAATGTGGGAGCACACACGAGGCAGCCAGTCTAAGCTAAGCTAAGCTAGTGTACATGTGGGGATTCCCCGGGGTGGCCCCTAGACATGGCCGCGGTCACTTAATCAGGTCAAGCTGTGACGTCAGTGAAATCTATGTATACCTTGTTTCCTCACTCTATTGTGTCTCCACCTAACCTTTTGTCTTCCCCACCCACCCCCTCTATTGCATCTCTCAATATTGCGTCTCCCCTCTCTCTTTCTCCCTCTTTTCTCTGTCCTCTCTCTCCCGTGCTCTCTCCATCTCTCTCCCCATAAACATAAAATAAATGTGCTAAAATCTCGTTCAAGATATATATACACATTGCACATAACTGTAAACAAAATACAAGCATATCTAGAATTTATGACTTTCAGGGGGCATTCTTTGGGGATGGAGAGGGGATAGTTTTGTTTGATGTGTCACTTGAAAATGAGTCAGCGGACTCAACTGTGGGGAAGAGAAGGCAGAGAGGAGAGAGGGTGAGGGGCGGGGCGATCCATTGGACATAGTAAATATTTATTTTCCAAGTGAAACGAAAGAGAAATGATATGCACAGTTCAATATAAATTACTTCATTCATTCATTCATGCTGAGATATAAACGTCAATGCTCCCCAGCATCCATCTGATACATTAAAGATATAATCATAATATTTGTACTTGTGTATGGAAATGTTCATTGTCCTGAATAAAATATTTCCAAAATCAAAAGATCATGTATTTTCCAACGGAATCGAAAGAGAAATGAGAAAAATTAGTCCATGGAGCCCTTTCATTGGTTCACCCACTACTTGTATTTCAACATGAATGAATGAAGTACACCCTGTCCAGCCTTTGAAGAACCTAAACCCCAATGCTAGCCTATACCGGTACTCTTTGAAGTCTAGGTTCTACAGAGGCTGGACAGAGTAATTTACATTATGCTTATATAGAGCCCTTGATTTATGCTTCAATATCAAAATACGAAATGAAATTGCAAAATAGATATCATTTATTCTTGACACTTAAAAGGCGGCTGCTATACTTATTTTCTCTTATTAAGGTAAAAGTTATGTATTTTTAACATTTATTCATTTCATGGAGTCTTCTGACTGCCGTTTATTAGTCCAGAAAAGTAGGCCTAAAATAGACTCTAGGGTTCAAAAGACAATATCATGGAATATATAAATATATGGTGACGATGCATGGTGATTGGTTAGAGAACAATTCTCTTCATTTGACACCTTTTAGAACAGCCAAGTAAGAAAGACTAATCCATTGAACATCTCCCCCACCACCACCTACTTCCCTTTCGTCCAAACAACGAGACTATATCTCGTTGGTCCAAATATCCAAGAACCACATTCTTTAAAGTAAACATAAACCATCTTTAATTGAGCCCGCCAATGTGGTCAAAGTTCACCACATTATAAGAGAAACTTAAGATGTTTTCATTCTACCAAATTAAATAAGAGTATGGGCCCATTCTCACGAAATAGTCCTTTTGGGTGAAAATAAAATTCCTGTTTTATCGAAATCTTGTATTTAGAACGAACTGCATAGTGAGATAAAGAGAGACTATACAAAATATTAAAATATTAACAGAGGAAGCTATTGAAGTTTATTTTTCATTCTTGGCAAATTAGTGACTTTCTAGACCTCAATCTTCTTACCAAAATTTGTTGCCAGTCTTCACTCCTTTGAAGTCTGCTTAATTATTGGAATGTGATGCTCTGCCGCCCCCCTCTTTGCCTTAATTTGGCCACCCCCACCCTGTCTGCATATGGTCCGCGGACATGGCCCAATCAAAATTATAATCAAAGTTTCTTCCGCCATCCCTATCTTCATTTATTATGTAATATCTAGATTATACATTTATACGGTATGTGGTATGTGGTAAAAGTCTATTCTAATAAACACCACATACCCCATTCCATCAAATATGAATTTACATATAGATACGAACATTCATACACATATTACATACATTATATAATATATCATATAATGTATATATATATACTTACACATTCTATTTAATTTGTTTATTTCATATTCTAGATATGAGGGTGCCGACGTCAGGGCACTTGTATATTCGTTTATTTTTATGATACTTTGTCAGCCAATATATCTTAACATTCAATTACGCATATGCTTGTGTTGCTTTATTATTCATCTTTTTTTTTATTACAAATATTATGGCCATACAGTTACATCTTTCATCAGAAAATACAAAAATACGCTTGTCCACCCTGTGGATGTTTTCTTCCGTAACCTCTACCCTATCTACAATTATCGTTTTAATTCTACACTAGTACTTTACTCAAATAAACTCTCAAGACACTCTATCATTAATATGATCTTTCATTACATTGGCCTCATCATTATTCTTTTCTGTTTGACTACTTACATTTAATAACAAAACATTTTACATCAATCTTATAACTCATAGTTTTTGTACCTCCAGATGGATGACATTGCCTCGATCCCCAATAGATATTTAATTTCACCAGTAATATTCAGGAGGGAAATAGGCGGGAGGATTTTAAATTTGATATGATAAGGTTCCAGGACCATCGTCCTAATCAGAGTAAGCGTCTCGTATATCCAGGTGGCCCATGCCACCTCCCACCTCCTAAGACATTTAACCCAAATGTTGCCTGGTCACTGCATGGTGACCTACTTGTGAGCCCGTGGTCACCTCACACATGTACAATTTTTCCCTAGATATACGAAGAAACAATTAGCTGGAAATACAGCCCTAGACCCTAATCACATTAAATGCAGTGAATTCATTACATGTTAACAACGATTATGTACCAAATACTTGCCCCCTTGTATCATCTTAGATTTCTTAGGTTTTTATAGTTCTACACTGCATATTGTGTGATGTAAATATTCATTGCATAAACAAGGGGCAAGACTACCTTGCTGTGCGAATTTAAATCCGCGCGGAAAGGTGTCAAAGCGCTTAGTGCGCGAAAAATTATCTGCGAGAAAATAAATACGTTTACAGTAGTTGGTATGCAATATTGGGTGGAGACGCAATATTTACTTTGGACGCGATATTTAATTGGGACGCAATATTGAGCACCTCCTTCACCCCTCCTCCACTAATTTATTACGGGGAACGATGGCCTTAAACACCACCCTGCTTGTATGTATACATATATATGTACTGTCTTGTGAGTGTAAACATTATATAGGGCACGTTGTATAAGAAGCGATGGCCGTTCGCAGATGCTTCATAGTGCGTCGCAAATCCAATATGCTTGTATACTCTCAAGAAATCATGTGTCCTTCACAGCCATATCGTACTATCTTCATCGTAAAAGCCCCCACACACATACACGAATTCGGCTCACGAACGCTCGTACGAAATTATCACGAAATTATTGTGCCTACGATTAATCGTGGATCTTCACGAATTTCCGTACGAAAATTCGCGGACCCAAATTTGGTCAATTTTGCCACAAATTCAGTGAATCGTTCACGAAAATGGCATTGGATTTCGTGGCAAGTCCAAATTATTTATCTGATTCGTGCATGTGTGGGTCTGGCCACGAATTGTCGTGGCTTTAACATTAGTGTCTACGATAGATCGTGGATGCTGCCACGACAATCGAATATATTCGATTGTCGTGGGTGAGCCACAAATTTTCGTGGCATGGTATGTTCATGGAATGGCACCATAGGTTATATCAGAATTTAACAACAGTTGTAATGAAAATCTTATTACCAAACGTAGTATGTGCCATACCAAGCTCAGAAAAAGCTAGACAAATTTAGAAAATCACCTCAAGTACAAGCCGAAGAGCCCACAATGTGGAACAGATTATCAATTGATATCATATAGATTATATGTGATGTGTTCCAGGAAAATGATTCACAAGTCGCAAAAACGATATTTTTCAAAATGTTATATTCACAAGATCCCTTTTTCTGAATGCTCATAATTTAGCAAGTTTGGTAGCATAAATATATGTACCAAATCGCAAGACTATATATCGAATATAGCTATGCATATCTGAGGCCATTCTATAGAGTATATTAAGTAACTTTACCATAGTAATTGTACACCCAAAAGTATTACACACGTTTTCTTAAATAATAAATATATCAAACTTAAAATATAGAACTAATAGACTCCCTAATTAATGTTTATTATCATTAGAATCGGCTTGATCTCATCTTTTCAAATATGATGATAACTCAAATTATCCATTTTTTGTGACTTGTGTATGTATTATACATGTGTATGTATGTCTGTGTGTATATATATACATGTGTATGTGTGTACATACTACATGCATGTGTATGAATAAACTATGTATGCATGTAATTTTTACATGTATGTAATCTATGTACATACATGTATGTATGTATACATACATGAATAAATATAATATATATACATACATGTTGTAAATGATTTTACCCAAACAAACTGTATAATATTATTGTTAGGTTTATATATAGATAAAGGGAACGGTAGGAAGACCTAGGTGTAAATCCTAAAAGGTACCTAGAAACCTGTAGACCTGTTCATCGGAAAATTATTGTAAGATCACAGTGATGAATAAAAGATATTTCTATTCTATTCTATTCTATGTGTACACACATGTGTATGAACATGCATATACTAAATTATAATACACGTATCTATAATGCATACCATGTGATGTTTTACATGTATACATGCATGTATACATATACATGTATGTATGTATCGTTTGTATCGTATGTATACATGTATATAATGTGTGTACATGCATTGTATATACTTACATGTATGAATATACATGTTTTAATCTTCGAATAACAAAATATGGATTTTGGGCTTTCAGGAAAAATTTAATCCAAGAGAATCGGACCAGTGGTTCTCATTGCTTGGTCGATTCGAATAGCTCACTTTTATTCTTTAATTCTTAGTCAATTTTGTGATATAATTATTTTTAAAAATTCTTCAATCAACGCTCTATGGGTTCCTGACAAATTTAGATTTAGATAACTTAGATATGCTGCACGATCAGCCTGCAGTTCAACATTGTTTCATGCAGTAGGAATCGAAAATATGAACTGTATTGTACAATAATCCCTCAATTGGCATTTATGTATTCATGTATACATACATGTATGTCTTATACATACATGTATAGCCATGTATATTAATTGAGTATGTATGCATGTTCATACATGTATGTATGCATGTTCATACATATAAGTATGTATGCATCTTCATGTATGTATGCATCTTCATACATGTAATTATGTATGCCGCTTCTAGTTACTTCTGCTAGATGCGAAGAGATGCGAAATAATTGTGAAATAATGTGGTGAAGATAAGAATCTCCTGTGCTGAAACTTATACAAGTGGTGCATCGTATGTCTCTTGCACTTCGTAAGTCTTTTGTTTCCCCCATGGATGCGAGCGCTTGCGAAAACACTTACAACTGGGATACGAAGAGTCTTTTTTATACGACGTGTGCACTTCTAGGACTATTCAGAACAGTTATAGTCGGTTGATTTATATTAAACTGCATAGCATTTATCTTGTGTTGTCCTTGGCAATAGCTCTATCAAAATCTTAGAGCTATTTCCAAGGGCATCGAAATAGGATAAATCTTTACAGTGTCAGATGAATGTTGACGTTTATATCTCAGCATGAATCTCCATACCAAAGAATGCCCCCTCCCATTCCCTTCCCCCGACATCTTCCGCCTCCACTTAACAGGTCATCTCGAAATAATGTCCCCACCTTGTTGGATTTCAATTAATGGAAATAAGGGGTTGAGAAACGAGGACAATGCCATCAAAATCCTTGATCCTCTCTATGTTTCTCCTACCTCTCTCACTCTCTTATTCCACCTGTATCTCTCTCCCTCGTCTCTCTGCAAAAGAGAGACAGTGGAGAGCATTCCAAGAGGGGTGGAGAGAGATGGGGGACAGGGAGAAAACGAGGGGAGAAGTTGGGGAGAGGTTAGGATAGAGAGAGAAGCGAGTGGGGAGTGGAGAGAGAAAGTGGGGAAAGAGAGAGAGACAGAGAGGGATGATGTGAGAGACATAGAGGTATAATTACACACTACATGCCCCCTTTTTAAAACGGTATAAATTGTGTAAAACCAAGATGTTTAAATTCGGTGATTAGGTAAAATTAAGATTCCAAAAATTGGCTGGCACGAGAATTTGGGCACGGGAAATTTTGGAACGGGGAAGTTAGAACGCGAAATTGGGCACGAGAATTTGGCACGGGAATTCTCTGGCACGAGAGTTTTAGCGCTAAAACCGGGATAGCTAAAACTCACCTAAGTTGAGTTTTAGGACTTTATGGACACGGATTTAGCACGAGAGTTTTACATTTTTTTATGAACGCCAGCCCAGATGAATGCTAGTGTCAATCCTGGCAATTCTCAGACTAAAGGGAGCTAAATAAAGATTTGACATTTTTTTGGCTTTACTCCATTTCGTGAGAATGATTCATATATTATGTGAAGTGTTACAGAAAAATGGAGTCACAAGTCGCAAATTGACCTTTTCTAAGAGTTTAATATTTTGTGTATCTAGCGCTGTAAGTTGCATACAAAAATGTACCAAACATCAAGACAGTTTATCAAATATATCCTTGCCTTTCTAATATATCCTATGGAGGATATTTTGCTACTGTACTAGTAATTGTTGACCAGAATTATTGCAAACCATTTCATCAAACATAAAACAAAAAGAAACATAAAATGTCAAAATAAATGTAGCATTTCCTAAATAATAACATCGTTCGAATCAACTAAATCCCATCTTTTCTATTATGATGGTATCACAGAATCCATTTTTTATCGACTTAAGACCCATTTTTCTTACACATCACATATATATGCAAACCATCTATAGACAACTTTCAGATACCCAATGGGCACATATCTACATAGTATTAAAATATTCAGTTGCTCGATGGTCTCCATCGCAGACCCTCCTTTGGCATCAGTTTATGGATTTAAGGATCTCAGGCAAGCCCAAATAAAAATCCTTCAGCTTTGAATCTTAATATATGGGCTTTTCATTGATATTCCTGCAGACGGAATACATCAATATTTTGCTTGAATGTATAGCATCGAACTCCTCGTGGGAAGCAATATGCAAAAGGAGAAGGTACGTTTTATACATGTATACATCTGTTATGTGTTCCAGAACATTCTAAGCAACGGTTTTTGTGGGAAAACGTTTGAGAAAATGTCATTTTATTTCTGAAGCTCAACCACAGTATATAGACGTCAATATATCACTATCGAGGCGGGGTGACTATGGAGAACTTTGATCGATCTTCACTATCAAATCCACCTACTGTGATAGGATTTAGAAAGCTATTCACAGTGATATCAATATATTGAACGTTTCAACTCTCGTTTAATATCCAAGTTGTTTACTTGACTTGTAAAGCTGCATTCTCAGCTATTACGACAAATAAAGTATTGCTAAATTCACTGATAGCTATAACTTATAGGACTGAATTCACCGATATTCTACTGCTGTTAAATGACAATGATTCGATTTAGATATAGGTTTAGAAAATATTTTATTCAGGTCTACTACATTTCCACACGTACAAGCATGAATTTTCTCAGGACAGCCTGATTTAAATAATAGAAAAAAGTTTTGATCTTATACATTCACTCTGTTTAGGACAGTACTATTATGATTACATTAACATGTTAACATGCAAGAAAAAAATTAAAAAATGTTCGTATCAAATCATTTTGCATTACTCACTAAATTATTCAAATGTAAAATAGCATAAGCATCCAGAAACTAAAACAGATTATCCAGCTCATATCACATTGACATTTATGTGTATTGAGCGGACGGGGTAGGTTAAAAACAAATATTATACAGACAACCGACGCCGTGCTCTTACAGAAGTGCTCTTGAAACACACTCGGCAGATTGAAAAAGGGCTGCCTGTGAGCGATAATTAGTGAAGTTTCCACAGGAAAGGATTTCGGTGGATATAAATGTGGACATTTATGAAGCCCTGTAGCAAAAACAACCAGACAACCTCCTCCAAAATGTTGGTCAACTCACCTTTAGATGGGTTGGGAATGATTGGACTTCTGTTACTTCTTTACCTTCTTTGGCTAGACCAACGAGATTTATAACTTTAAATCAGGCACAGTAAAAATATTACATAGGTTGTTTTACCAGGAAAAAGCATTTTCATAATCAAAATTACTTTTTCTAATCTATTTATACGTATATATAAAGCAGTAAGCAATTTCTGTTTGAAAAATCATACTTAGCCAGTGCAATGCTTTACACCACAATTATCCCACCACCGCCAATTATCCCATTTAACTCCCCCCCCCCCTTTCACACTCCTCATGCTATGTATGCGTTAGAATTATTTATTTTTTTAAATATTGATAAAGATATAGATCCTAAAGCTGTGATTCTACTGGCCGCTTTTATCTACGCTATTGGTTTTCCTCTGTTTTTTCTAGAATGCGCTTGATATCCTCAGTTAAAATTCAACACTTAATCTTCTTTGGGAGCCCTGGGACGTTGTGCTAAAATCTGATGTGTTTGAAGGCAATGACGCAACGTACATTCTGCCTCTTGTGGGTAGAGGATCAATAGTGCATTGAGAGTGAACCTTTGGAATTGCTATTAATTGCGTCATTAAAAAAGGGAACCAGTAGAACCGCTCTGCGCACTTATTGCACACACATTAAAGGTAGATGAAAAGTGAATGAAGAGCACACGATTCAGGGCTGAACGGATAGCAGCAAACCATGAGCACAAATACAAACGGTTGAGTGGAATCACCGCTTTAGGTGGGGTCTCCACTGGCTGCGGTAAGCCTTGTGATGGTGTTGGGTTGGTCCTGTAGGTGGAAAAGGATGACGAGGTCCGGCCTTCAATGTTCACTGTCAGTGGAGACGCCCCTTTAGTTGACAGTATTGTCTTTCGGCAATTTGAATTCTTGTATAAACATGTATATATAACAACCACAAACTATTGATAAGCTCCGTCCTATTATAGGCCAAACAATGACTAGATCTGTCCAAATAATGATTAGATCATCTTTTGTTAGAATATAGCTTTAAACAACCCAACTCGAGGAAATGCTATCTCCAGTTGTAATAATATCTTCAAAGAGCTAACTGTACACATTCTTCACAGTTCACCCATATTTATATAGGCCTGTCCTGCCCGCTGGGAATTTCACGTAGGAAGGGCTTTTGTCCTTCCTACAGATGAAGGGATTCTCAAAGAATTGTTCCTGTCCTTAGCTTATCAATACAATAGGCCCCATGGGTCTGTTATATTTATAAGCTAAGGAAGAAATAGTCACACCTTTTCCCCTTCCTTTGATGGTTTGAAATAATAATTCGTACCCACTTTTGAGTCGTTCAAATAATCCAAATATGACACAAAATACAGTTCGATCCAACCAAACAGATCTCTTGAATATACGCAATACAAAATATATTCAAACATACTTGGTGTTTTCTGGCCTAAATTAGCAGAATTTACTTAATGTATAAAGTTGTTCTAGCCGCCATCCTGACCCATATATGCACAATGCTGGGTAGGACGTATATTAGTTTATATCATCTGTTTTATACCTTTCATTATACATTCATATTATATCATAACACAGTATATCTCATAGTCTAGCAAGCTAGTCATTAAAGGGAACGGCTGGGTGAATTGGATGCTATCCAGAAGCCTCCTTACCCTTTTGTCAACCTCTTTTATGTGTAAAATATCGGCAAATACAAATTCCAATTCAATAGGGCATTTCACAAGTTGCTTGTGGGTCATTACCACTACTCCTGCGTAACCCTGCAGTCAGTTTCCATTTACCCTATTATACCCTTCACTAAAGGTGTCCAACTTCCCCCACCTTTCGCTTAAACAATTGTAGCTCGTTGCCCAACATACTAGGCATGATTATAGAATAGTAATAAGTAATTATGCCGGATTCCAGGTCGATTGACCCACTAACTCTTCAGAATGTATCTACAAAAATCAAGTCCAAACGGGGACACATGCACAATCAGCGGGCAGTTCTAATGGTGTTGACGGGCCAGTGAGGGACAGTGGTAGGGTCCAGTGGGCACTTGAGTAAGGGGAGCATTTGTGCAAAATGATTCAAAGCAGTTACTAACTGCAGAGTATGTGAAGTCTCCTATTTCAACGTTTATTCCAATCCACCATAGGAAGAGGAAAGCAGTATAGGAGTTTCCACAAACAACTTTTCTTTCCTTAGCTTATGGATCAGATCGTCTGAAAATGTACATTAGGCAGCACTACACATTTAGGAAATTCTGCCAAATTAAGCTGGAAAATGGTCACTTCTGGGTATATCTGAGTATAATTATTTGCTATTGTGTTGATTCAAACAATCTGTTTAGTTATGTTGAACAGTACTTTGAACCTCATTTCTGCCTTAAATTTGGGTAATTTGAGAGGATTGGTGAAGGCGAATTGCACAATTTCTGAGGATTTCACCCTTATACATCAGGCCCCTGGAGCAGACTCTGACTGCTATAGGCCCTACTTGCTGCCCTTCCTTCAGCATAGATAGTGTGTCTTATCAGCAGCCTGCATATCCCATGGTAGGCTGATCGGCTGTCAGATGTGTTACTGCAGACCTCCCCCCAGCTGTCCTCCCTATCTTATATATAATAATGTCCAGTATGTCCAGACTTCCCCTGTATTTTTATACACCTTTTTACCTTCTAGTTCTCTAGCTCTATTCCATTGCACACACTCTATAATTTCGGATGTTGCTTAAAATAATTAGATGTAACATCAAGCCTTTTCTAAATAGACATTACAATCCCTGACATAGTATATACACATTGCTCTGAGATCAACATATTTAGAGTGATTTACGCACCAAGCATAAGTCATAAGTAGTGCCACGGGACGGGATTGAATGGGACTACTTTCAGACTAAACAAAAATCTGCTACCAGCATTATGGCTGGGATTGACGACGATTGTATCCTAAGGGAGTATATAGGAACAAAACGAAATAAGAATACAATTAAAGTAACCGAGTGTACTCACTCAAAGTTCAAAGAGTGGCTGCAGAAAAAAGGTTCTTGAAAAGGTTCTTAAGACTTCTTGAAATTGTAAAACATTTATTTCCAAGAAAATGTATGAGTTGTGCACTCATTCAGCCATTGTGATGAGAGTTGAAACCTTGGCAATTCAGTACAAAATCAATATGAAAGTGGTAATTTATTAAATACGGTATATTTATGGTTTTAGAAATATTTGAAGAGATCCACACTATTGGGCTGCTAGGCTTGATAAATACATAATAGGCCACTGTGTCTTGGAGCTGAGGAAAGCTAATGGGTCCAATTACCAGCCAGATTCTGTTGGTGCCTGGCATCAAGGGTTGGAGCACCATCGGAAAGAGAGAGAAACTGGATATAGCCTGATTATATGATAGCCAAATTTGCTATGTCCAGAGAGGTAATAGAAGCACAGCGAAAAAATCTTAAAAGTTTTGGCCTGGGAAACTGACCAAACAAATCTGAGTGCCTATCAGAGGAGGAGGAAGAGTTGCTGTGGACAACAAACCAGCTTGGCAAACATAGCCCAGAAAGTTTGTTGAATACAGTGTGGTTTTTCAACAAGAAATTACTTGGTTTTAGAGAGAACCATGAACATAGGCAGCTTAAATGAGGTAATCTAACTCTTCAAAGTGACAATATGGATGATATTTAGAAGTCAATGAGCAGCTGAGCAAGAGCAGGGCTGGATCCAGTGCCCAGGGGCACCTACGGGCATTTAAGCCAAAAATGTATGAGAACAAGGAGGCCCCTGAGAGGTGTTCTCTACATTTCTGAGAAATATACATGAGACATTATCCCGCTAAGATGCTTGACCCATCAAGCGATTTTTACCTTGCAATAAGTTATTCCTGTTAGAGCAATGACTATATATGTTTTAGGAATAAACTCATAAACAATATATCAATGCTGAAGAAGATCAATGTCTGCAAAGGCAGGCATCCAAGGCTGCAAAACAAATCACACCCTGAGGAAGACTATGTGTACAAGGCTTGTATAAGCTGGTGTTCATCATAACCCAGTTGCACAACTGAGTGGGCACAAAAACATCGCCAGCATTAATAATTATATCATAGGTTTGAAAAAGCAATAGGTCGCCATGAGTGATCCTATCCCTCCCCAAAGCAAATCGTCTACACTTCTTACCTTCTGTCATTTCTGCTTCCAAAAGACGGCCAGGTCCTGTCCCCGAGTTGCAGTGATCGCTGAAAACCGAGGACAGAAACAAATGAGCAGTAAGCAAACAATGCGGCCAGGAATGTTTGCTGGTGCAACTTTGCACGGTTGTAATTTCAATTTGCCCCCCACCCCCAGCTAAGTCCTCTAATATCAACCCAATCAACAAATTAAGCTGACTGGAGTATTGAACAAGGCCCAAATCCAGCAGTAAATTAAATATAAAGTCCTCATTCACCCCACATTGTTTGAGCTGCCCAATCCCAGCTGATAAAACATAAATTGCTAGAAATATTGCAATGAATTTGATTTGGCTCCAAAACGTACACAGACCAAATCACCTTTTCCCTGCTTTGCCAGTCAGTCTCTATGGAGACGGAAGTCTTGATACTGATCTATAGGGACTGATCTATGGGGACGGAAGTGGTTTCAGGGAATCTATAGAGAAAAAAAACCTCCCAGAATCTCATCAGATCGATTCTAAAATGCAATAACATCATGGTTTCAGAGTTCTAGTGCATAATATTGTAAATATCCAGTTTGATATCCCTTAAATCATTTCACATATTTAACATGTGTTCTCTCTATCTTCTTTCTTTAGAACAGATGGTATTCTTTGACGCCTATATCATCAATGTATATGATGTTTCCTTTCATATTGAACAGCCATTCTATTAATGTCAATGTCATTGGTGTACCAAAGTGCTCGGTTCAGAGTGCTAGCTCATAAATTGGTCTTAACTCTTTAATATGCTCATTATCGAGCAGATTAAAAATTAAAATCTGTTAACCTTGAAAGTCTAAAATCTGTTAACCTTGAAAGTCTAAGTACCTTCCCTATTTCCTCATGACCAAACAAGGAATTCAATCAATTTGAGAGTTTGTGGTTGAGAAATGTAATCCTTCATGTTTGAATGGGCAGACCAATAACTCAGCTACAGAGACAAGTGTATCGGTATCATTTTTATACTGTCCTGCCTAGCATTCAGGTTCAACCTGACTACCCTTGGACTCTCACAATCACTCATACCTCGCCAGTTCACTCATATTTTATATCCACATGAGGAACTGGCCCATAGATCTCCCCTTCCTAATTTATAGCGATCTATGTACTGGCTTGACTTGATATCGAAATGTTTTCCCTTGCAATGCAGTTTATTAGGAGCCGCTGAAAGTAGGAGAAAATAAATATCACTGGCAGATTTCCCAGTGCTTTGCCTTTAATTTGCCTAGAGATGTACAATTGGCAGCTCTACACAACCGATACATTCTGTTAGATTGGGCTGAAAATGGTCAATACTAGCTATATCTGAATATATTTCGTCAACAATGCTTCTGACACAGTGGACCATGATAGCCTATAACTGAAATTACAATAACAAAGTACATTAAATATAACCTCCCTGGTTGCATTTTGCCTGATCTTATAATTTTAACTTATAACTTTAATCTCAATCTCTGGTTGTAACTCCAATGTATAATGACAAATCTCAAAATCTCCTACACCTACTTGACACATGCCACTAATAGAGTAGCCCTAACGGTTAAAACGCACGATTGATATTAATAACTATCCCCCCCCCATCCCCAATCTCATCATCACCCATTCCTTCATCCAACTTGATTTGTTAATCGAAATGATTTCAAACAATATGAAATGATTCACACACTCTTATTGTTACCAAGATTTATTTTCAAATGTCAGGGTGTGGAGGAAGACCGGGAATTCCCGAGCCACATTAAATGCATGGCATATGCCATATATATAAACATCAACCTGAATAAAGTTCGTTAAAAAAATTTAATTAAATAAAGGTAAATAATTGTCATACACTCCTGTAATTATCTGAACGGGTACTTATATAAATACTCCTTTAGATAGGTCTATGCATGACTTTTGAAATGGAATATATTTGACATTTGGATTATTGGAGAGATTGCTTAAAAGCGAATTGGACATTTTCTGGCGCGCTGAGATATATATGGCACACCGTGATTAGAATTCTTGCTGATTGGAATTTAAAAATTGATTCCTCTGAAAGTCCCTTTCATGATAATTATCATCTTTAGCATTTGAACGGAATAATTGCAGATATAGATATACGTATTTGTTTGTTCTATTTGTGATGTGTTACAGCAAAATGAGTCACAAGTAGCAAGTCGCATAAATTTTGAAATATCATCATATTTGACAAGATGAGAACAATCGGATTCTAATGATAGTAAACATTAAGTACATCTAAATAGTGTTTCGGGTTTGATATCTGTTTGGTATATATTTATGTTCGGAAAAAAGTTAATATTTCTGGGTAGGTAATTATCAGTAAAGTAACTAAATGTAATCCTTAGGATGACCTCAAAGAAACGCAAAGATATATTTGATAAACTGTTTTGAAATTTGCAACATGTATTCATATGGCATAAAGCGCTACACCTGCACACACAATCGGAACGTTCCGACAAAGGGATCTTGTGAATAAATCAATTTTAAAAATAAAATTTGTACGAATTGGGACTCATTTTGCTGAAATAAATCACACTTGTACAATGTACTTATGCTGAAATAAAAGGGTAATGATAAATGAATACATGGCTTCAGTTTTCCTGGCTGGGTGTCTAAACAGCTATACCGTAACGATAGTTTTATTTGTCGCTTGTCATTCTAACTGCAATCCCTTTGCTTCTGTTTTTCTCTAGCATATAAAATCGAAGCGAGAAGGCAGAACAAGATATAGGACGATTTGAAAGCGGGGGGAAATGGTTATCTTGGGAATAGGTTATGTCAGGAAAGTTTGACTAGGTTTATGTATTCTTTAGATAGCTTTGGGGCCGCGTGTACTAAGTTTCAGGGTCTACCAACCAAGCTTTGCATAACAGTCCATGCCTGAATATATCTGCAGAATGGTCAGAACGTCAGCAAATGTACAGTCAGCAATGCTACACATTTGTGATGTGTTATGAAAAAAACTGAATCACAAAATTGATATTAGTCAAAGTGTTCTATTGAAAAGATGTATTTGTGGCAATGTTTTCATTTTTGGCGTACTTAACACCGTTTTCAACACAAATACACTTACCAAATTTCAAGACTATGTATAAAATATATCCATGCATCTCCAAGGTTATCTTATAGAGTATATTTTGCTACTTTGCTGGTAAATGTCCGCCCAGAACTATTGCAAACCGTTTTTTTTTTCAAAAATAAAAATATCAAAATTAAAATATATAAATACTTATCAAATGTCCTAATGACTACCACCATTGGAGTCGGGTTGATCTCATTGTTTCATTGTATCAATATAATGATATCTCAAAATCTATTGTTTTGCTACTTGTGACTTATTTTCCTGAAACGCATCACATCTATAGTATTGTTACAACGCGGTGTCTGTATCACAAAATTCGTAGTAGCAAGGCATTGGGTTCATTGTTTAGCTAGATATATATACTACCGAAATATTATGCTAACTGATTATGCCAACAGGGCGAGTCATATAATAGGGGATTTGCATAGCCGCCATTTTGAATCTTGATTCGCATGGAATTATGGCACTAATGGTATGTGTAAAATCTATAGATCATGCCATATTCAGCATGGACTATTTATCAATGATCTAATGTCAATATTCATGGGTTATACATGTTTCCATAGAACAAGCCTCAATCTTTCCCATAATGCATTTGGTTTTTATAGATCATTTATAAATGATATTGGTGAGAACATTCTTGCAATTTTAGATAAAAATATTTGTATGTCAGATTTCATTAGATTCGATCCCAGGATGCACTGTACCAGACATGCACAGTGGCACATTCAAATCCCTTATTCAACAAGGATTTACCAGTCACTGATCTGGACGAAATTTAGCTTGTACTCCAACCTTAACAGAAATAGAGCTATACTTTAAGCAATGATGATGCCCTGTCCCTGGTAGTAGCTCTGCAAATTATGAAATTGACAAACCTATCTCAACTCTTGACTCTGTGAATGATTTCCTTGCGTGAGTAAAACTGAGGCAGAATGATGGATGCAATACAAATGGCACGCAGGGGCCTTGGAAGTGCCATAAACATATAACATGATAAGAGATTTAACATTTGACTTTTCTATAGGGGACTTGCATGTGCCACTGCGCATGTCTGTCATAGTGGATCCTGGGATGGATTCTGTTGAAGTCTGGCATACAAACATTGGGAACATTTTTATCGAAAATTGCAAGAATGCTGTCACTAATATCGCAGCTAGTATAAATGATTTATAAAAAACAAATGTATGATGGGGGAAATGGAGGCTTGTGTTATGAAAACATATATGATATATGGATTTTGACTTTAGAACATTGATAAATGTACCATGCTGACCATGGCATGATTCCTATAGATTTTATACTCTACCATTAGTCCCATAATGTCATGCGAATCATGATTTAAAATGGCGGCTATGCATATCCCCTATTGAGCGTCCTCACATCAAAAACTCTGACACACGTCCATTGAAGTGCACATGTATTGACCAGCCTTAGGTTGCATGATGCCTTGAGAGAAATAGAGAGAGACATAGCAAAATAAAGAGAGATGGAGAGCAGAGTTGAAGGCTTCGTATTGGATTTTAATGCTCTGTGAAAGAATGCGTCAGGCTCTGTATGGGTATGGAACTTTGAATGATATCGGGTTAGTCTAATTGAAGCACATGAGTGAGAGATGGCGAAATTAAAGCAGCTTTGCTGGGTCTGTGTCTGTCTCTATAATTTAGAAACAGGTACATATTATGTACCTGTTTCTGTTCATTTCCATCCCTGTCTCTCAAATTATGTTTTCTCCCTGTCTTACTCTGTGTCCTTCTGTTGGGTTCTGATTTTCCCCAGTCTCATTTCTTTATTCCAGTTTCAATCTTGAGCTCTGGGAGAATATCGTGTATGAGCGAAATCAGTCTCAATAAAACTTATTTTTAAAAAAATGTCCACAATTCTTTTAGTTCAGTTTCAGTGGAGCCCCAATAACTCCCTTTATTAAATATTCATAACAAGTGCAGCACACAGTTTCTTATTACAGTTCCAAAATTATTATACTTAGGGTTCACTCCTTCAAATTCCACTTTCTTGACTATTAAAAGTATAAAGAGTAAACTAAACAGAGCTTAAAAGAAATGCAATTACTACCATGAAATATTAAACCATGAAATTGAGATCACACCAGAATTCTTCTAAGTTAAAAGCAAAAATACTAGCACATAGTACATGTACAATAAACATATTTTTATCGCACCTTTCATATAGTCTTATATAATAACAGCCGAGACAAAATCTGCAGTGGCCATATGAGTCCATTCAGAAACACAGATCAACAAATAGACACCATCGTGTGCGCTTATTTTTACCATATTATTAAACATTCCATAAAGAGCTCTGCATAGCCTTTTTAGTACCCAATACACTGTACACTCCCTATTCGTGTACACCAACTGGATAATTCCACCCCCGTTTTTTCCGTTATTGATGCCACTTTTATCATCTCCCTCTCAATAGCAGGTCTAATATAATATAGCAATATTCGGTTATGGCTCCACATCCATGTCCTATTCTAAACACATTACAAGGCTGGTTTTATGGTGCTCTGTGCTTACTGTATGTAATTTTAGTAGCTGGTACCACTGCATTGGTTGTGTGTATCTGGTCATAACGATATGATTAATGGGGGGATTGCGTGGGACAGATGAGTGGAAAACATTTGAACTGTCCATTGAAATATCTATTATGTAGCCAGTGTGTTGGGAGTGGGACGAATACAAGTGGTTGTGCATGGGTATAAGTGGTTATTGAATGTGTTGTGGGATGGGGTGGCTGGTTTAGTATAATCTTACTATCTGAGTATTATGGATTATTATGTATAACCAATATACTAGCACTATCTTGGGGAGGAAGGAAGTATTAACATGAGAATACCAGGATTTCCTGTAATTGTGTGCGATAAAAACTTTTATAAAAAAAACAAAAAAACTATAGGTAGCTGCACTAGATAAAGCCCATGACATGGGTTCTTATGAAAATATAAAAATCTACCTTTAATTCGGAATGTGTAAGTTATAAGACGGCTAACAAAGGGTAAAAAACTGGTTGTTCCGCACCCGAAAAACGAAATATTTAAAAAATCTTACATATATACTTTACCGAACTTATGGAATAACCTTGAGGACAATATTCAAGATATTCCCTCGAGAAAAGAATTCAGAGGATATCTGAAACAAAGATACCATACTGACTATATTATGTTCTTAAAATCTCAAGATACCATCTCTACGCAAAATGTTACATAATAAGGTTTCGATGGGAGACACATGATCTGTTAGGAATGTTACGACAGTAAGTCATTGAAAGGGAAATAAGTATGTAATAGGGGGGAATAAACTGGAAATGTATAACCAGGAATAAAACAAGATTGATACATCAATTAAGGGAAAATGTAGGGAAAAAGGGGTCAAACCGGATATTAAATGGGACTATCCAAGATAGTAGCATTTAATAATCTCAGAGGGTTGGGTGTGTGGGGGGAGGAGGGTGGAGAGCAGGGGGTTCTTTTGATTTTATATCAATGGTGAGTTGTATTAATTGTTTATCATCAAAAATTGTGTAAAGTACATCTATCTCTATCCGTGATATGACAGTTTTGAGTCGAAGGTAACGAATGAGCACCTCAAGAAAGATATTTCATTATGTCATTAACAACGTTAATTAGTGGAAATGTATTGATATTCTCACACTATGACTATTGAACATATAAAAAAATATGTAGTAATCTAGATTGAATTGTATGGAAATTTCTGCGATATGACTATTGAGCATAATATTGCACCAGTGAATAAAGTATATCTTCTAAAGTGTAATTTCATAAGAAGGTTAACGTCTACGGAATGAAGGTAAAAGAAAGAGGAATTTAAGGAATGAAAAGTGTTATAGAATGTATAAAAGATAACACTAATAACTCAAAAAGTTAAGTATGTATAAAATTTCAGGAAAAGCAACAATGTAATAGCAAACGGGGTTTCAATAACCATGATATAAAAGCGAAAAAGTTATTCTACAAAGCTCAAAATAATCATAATATTGTAAGGATGATGTGAATTATCTTATAAAGACTATCTGTAATGTCTTAATTTAGTCTCCAATGAAAGGAAACAATTGTAATGCCATATTTTATTATGCAAAAATTTGTACTTTATTGTAAGTGTATTCATTTTGAAGGAGTAACAGTTCTGCGGTCAGCCAGGCAAACCCCCAAGTGAGCAGAGGGTTTAACCTGTTCGAATTAAGCTCCTAGAAACCATGTAACTGTATTATATTGATTTGAATAAAAATATAATAATAATAATAATTTGGTATACTTACAATTTTATAGATTTATTTGTTTTTTTAAGGTAACCCACGCTGAAGGCGGTATGAGTGCCGAAGGCACTTGTACTGGGAAACCTTATATAGGTTCCACTTTTTTGCCTGCTGTAGCAACGTCAGCATTCAGAGTATAAATAGAAAACAAAACTAGCATCCTGCCACCTAAACTTTAGACGCATTAACCTACACATCGCTAGGATTTTACGCTCTCGCAAATTGATAAAAATCGCTATTTCTACTTGAAATACATTGCCAAGATGTTGAAATAAAGAACGGGCATGATTTTCTACCCCCAAATATGTAGTTTTATCAACACTTGTATTTAAATAAGGAAGATATGGGGAAAAGTTTAGGCCTACTGGTAGACCATCAAAATTTCTTGCACGACAATCGGACAGGGCAGGGAAATGCATAAAAGTCATATTGCGTCGTAGCCAGCATATCGCAGGGAAATTATGCTCCTGTGAAATAATAAAAAAACTCTATTTCTACTCGAAATACATTGCCAATGTGTTTAAATTCTGAAAGAGCATGCTTTTCTACCCCCATGAATTTAATTTTTTTACCAACATTTGTATTTAAATTAGGAAGAAATGAGGGAAACTATACTGTTATTTCAGTAACAGTAGTTTGATAAATTCTCAGCGATTTTCAGCAAAATTACATCCTGACAGGATAGGTAGAAGTACAGCGAGAAACTCTCAAAATAAAATATTAAAATAAAGTAAGGAAGAACAGCCCTCTCTTCCAGGTATTTATTAGTAGGATCAGTATTGGTCCAATAAAGAAGATCAGAGGGAAAGTAGGCTACGTTAAGCCTAGACATTCTTTCTAGCCATCCAATGCCCGCGTGGAGTTGGGATCAGTTGGAGGAGGGGGAGGTGTGTTTATTTGTTAAGGGGATTCAGGGGAAACCGTTGTTTCCTTGGTCACAGCCAAAATTTCTTGTGTAGATAGAAATTACTGATGTAACCATGGCAACCAACTAAGCCTACCTATGCTCCATTTTTTGGGAATGTCATCACTCTGGCCATATTTTGGGCTATATTCACCATAGGTTTAACTAGTATTCCAATTAAATTTTGCATTAGTTTTATTTCTTTTCAATTCTTCTTATGGTCAATTATTTGAGAATTCAATATTTACAATACATCATGTCCTCAATGAAATTTGGATATCAACCTTATACAATCTGGGTGGTCTATCATTCTGATTATAGACAAGATGTTTCCTCATCCCTGATGTCTTTCAAAACCATGCCGAAATTAGTCATGGCAACTTGACCAACAAACATGATTTCTAAAAGGTGACAGTGACTATTTCCTACATGGTAAGCTCCTTTGCCTCCTTATCTTCTTCCTTTTCCTCCTCCTTTTCCTTCTCCCATTCCTCCTCTTTATCCTTCTCCTAATATGTACGTCAAATTTCAAGCGGTGTATTAAATGTATGTTGGCGTTCTAGGTTCATCCTTTAGAGTATATTCAGGTACTTCACTAGTAAATCTCCACCCAGAGATATTGCAAACTTTTTTTTCAAAAATAAAGATATCAAACCTAAAATATAGAAACACTTATTAGTTGTCCTACTGTTTACTATCATTGGAATCCACTTGACCTCATTTTTTCAAATATGATGATATCTCAAAATCCATTTGTTGTGACTTGTGACTCATTTTCCTATGACACATCACAATTGTTCACTACTCTTTTGTCTTCTCCTCTACCACCACCTCTTCCTCTTCTACACTCTCCCCTGCCTCCCCCTCCACCTGCTCCACCCCTGTACTCCACCATCACTTCCTCTGCCTGCTCCTCTTCCAGCGTTTTTCACAACCATCCCCCACCCTCCTCCCTTCCTCCTCATCCTCTCCCAACTATCTCAACACGCCCCCCCCCCCCTCCTCCCCTAACTCTGTTTCTTCCACCATCCTCCCCTAACCGGCACCTCCTACCCCTCTTCATCCTCCACTATACCTCCTCCCCCACCACCTCCGCCACTTTCTCCCCTACCACCACGTTCTGCCCAACCACCTCCTTTATCACTTCCCCCTCCTCCACCACGACCTCCACCCCCTCCTCCACCAATTTCTCCACTATCCTCCACCCTCTCCTCCACCCTCTTCTCCCCGTGCACCATCTCCTTCATCACTCCTCTCTCCTCCACCACCACCTTCTCCACTATCCTCCACCCTCTCCTCCACCATCTCCTCCCCCGTGCACCTCTTTCATCACTCCTCTCTCATCCACCACCGCCTCCTCCACCTCCTTCACTATCCCCCACCCCCTCCTCCCCCACCTCCTCCCACTCCCCTCCCCCTCTGTCCCCCTATATTATCTAGTTGTCGCCTGTGTCTAATGGAGGCTTTGTAGTAGCGCTAATAATGCATGTAGATGCATTAGGTTCACTAAGTATGAAGGGGAGCTGTCACGCCCCACACTCGTTATAGGCTTGTCAGACAGTTATTGCCTGAAAGGACCATTATAAGGCTTCATACTCTACATCCCTCATACTCTCCAAATGGGTCAGTCTGCTTAAAGCTGTATTCTCTGCTAGTATGACCAAGGAAATCTCACTAAATTCACTCATATTGTGACTTATAGGACTGGAGTTATTAATATGCTGCTGTGTTGTATCTGAGTACAATAACATGTTTTTAATAACAGCTTTAGATGGCTATAGCCCTAAGACATTTAGGGCAGTGATTACAAACAATAGGGGATTTGCATAGACGTCATTTTGAATCCTGATTTGCATGGCACTATTGGACTAATGGTACAGTATACAATCTATAGAATTCATGTCATGTTCAGCATGGGATATTCATTAATGTTCTAATGTCAATGTCCATATGTTATACATATTTTCACAACACAAGCCTCCATCCTTCCCATCATGCATTAGGTTTTCATAGATCATTTATACAAGCTACGATATAACTGACAGCATTCTTGCAACTTTTGATAAGAATGTTCCCAAATATCAGTATGTCTGATTCAAAAGAATCCATCCCAGGATCCACTTTAACGGACATGGGCAGTGACGCATGCAAGTCCCCTATTACTCACTATCCTTTAAAGATCCACTCTCAGTTAACGTCAGTCAAAAACTAAATAACTTCTACTTTTTGCTCCGTTTTTTTCCAACCCATCTAAAAGTCATTTGACCAAAATTGTGTAGGATATTTTTTTGTCTGTTTCTATTCTACAGTGGTCCTCATTTGTATTTGGAGGACCCGATGGAATCCTTTTCAATGATGACTTCACTTATAATCACTCACCTGCGGCCTTTCTCTTTTGGCGGATTTCAAATTTTCTATAAACATATAACAGCAGCAAAATATTGATGAATCCTTATTGATGAAGCCAGCCCTTCAAGACACAAGCGATTTGCCTCCCGATTGCCCCCCGATTTGGGTCTCCCGATGAATCCTATGATTTCATTTCAAGTCCTGATTTATGTTTTTGAAATAACAAAACTAGGATTGTGTGTGTGCAGGGTCTTATAAATCACAATAATTATGAGTACATTTGGTAATATTTCCTTAATTGTAATTGCTGAGAATGCAGCTTTAATAGAGCCCTCTATAAACCCTGCCCACACACAGCCGATTTGTCCCCCGATTGCCTCCCGATTTGGGTCTCCCGATGAATCCAATGATTTCATTTCAAATCCTGGTTTATGTTCCTTTATGTTCCTTTATGTTCCTTTATG
This sequence comes from Sthenelais limicola, assembly GCA_942159475.1. Lineage (NCBI taxonomy): Eukaryota > Metazoa > Annelida > Polychaeta > Phyllodocida > Sigalionidae > Sthenelais > Sthenelais limicola. The sequence goes on from OW804096.1 coordinate 57,303,310, forward strand.
TTCCTTTATGTTCCTTTATGTTCCTTTATGTTCCTTTATGTTCCTTTATGTTCCTTTATGTTCCTTTATGTTCCTTAGTTTTTGAAACGACATAAACCAGGACTGGAAATGAAACCCTAGGATTCATCGGGAGACCCAAATCAGAGAGAAATCGGCTGTGTGTGGACAGGGTTTCATCTGCAGAATTAGTCCTATGATAATTCCCTCAGAGAACAACAATATCCCTGGGAGGACATTTTCTACATCAATAACGTGTTCCTACTGGTTACTCGGGGCATATATTGCACAAAAATAGCCATCCAACTTTCACTCGCTTTAAACCTGGTAGCCGTCCTTTCTTTTGCCCATCTCCAAAAATAACATTTGACTGATCGCTGAACAGTTTGACATTCAAACATTCATTTCAGTAACATTCGGAAAAGTAGGATATGTACATATCATATTCTAGCCCATTTGTGATGTGTTCCAGGACAATACAGTGTATTGAATATAAAGATCTATGTATTTCTAAGCTCATCCTATAGAGTATATTTAGCTACTTTACCAGTAGATTACGAGGTAGTGGACTACTAATTGGTTGCGTCTAGTGTGAATTCACGACAACATCTAGTCAGGCCAAATTTATTGCAAACATTTCTTTTAAAATATTTTAAATATCTAATTAAAATATAGAAATACTTATTAAATAACTAGTGTTTACCATCATTGGAATCGGCTTGATCTTATCTTTTTGTTATGATGAAATCTCAAAATCCATTTTTAGTAATTTATAATTGATTTTTCTGTAATATATATCACATTTTCTCCCTTAACCTTGATGTTTAATCAGATCGAGTTGTTCTATACGAGAACGTAGAGTGCTAGAACTATCCACACCATACACTATCGGCCATCCAATTCAATAGCTTATCCACTATACCTCAGATAAATGTGTTGATCACAAACCATCAGATGAAGCTCTTTGTTTCCTGTCAACAATCAAATTACACAATCTCCGAGTCAATAGACTCGCCTAGACTCTCTAGGATAATCCTGAGAACAAAAGTCGTCTGCTCCCAGAAAGCCCGCCAAATCATCAACAAAAAGTGAGCTTGTGGTCAATGCTCATAACAAATGTACTTGCAGCTCCATTTTAAATATATAGCGGACTCAAATTAATTTTTGCTCTAATCAATTCGTCCACTAGTAAATTTTTATAAAGGAAGGAAAAGCGCAAACTGTTCACATTAGATTTTATTATATTATGCACAGTAGGCTAAAGTATTTCTTAGCTCATATATTCTACACTAACAATTTGGGTAGAAGGTAGATCTTTTCAGGCGAAAAATGGCATAGGAATAGACAATAGTGATATCATTGTATTTTATTTCCTCTTTTTCTCGTATAAAATTGCTTACTCACTTTATCAAAAAAAAGGGGATAATCCAATATATATTTGATATAATCAGTTTTCAAACAATGATGTAAGTTGGGAGGTGTTTCGGTGAAAACTGTTCTGATATGGTATACTTCATTTGATTGTGTTTGACAGTAATAAGTATGTATATATGTATGATTTATAACTAATCAAGGTGGAAATGAATGGTTTGCGTTACAGTAACAACGATAGCGATTAGCCGATTACACAAACATTATAATTCAACCTTTCCGATTCATAAACGTGGTGTAATACTGATATGTGAAACAATCACCATATCTTGAAACATCTTTAAAAGTTCATGATTCCATGATACTATTTGATCATAAAGATGAATTGATGCTCAGAATGTTTCTTCAATCATAATTTGAACAATTTGTTTAACCAATTTGGTTAGGTTTGGTAACAGTGTACACCTCTCCGTGTTCTGCCCCAGTCACTACTGACTAGAACTCAACACATAATTACACCAGCTTATCTACAATCTAACTGAAGTCCATAGATGCTGTAAAAATTATTTAGATTTAGACAGTAGTCTGGAGGAGCTTCTTCCATAGTTAATCCTTCTTACAGACTATATCAATCACCAACACAGGCATAGGGGGTTTGAATGTGCCACTGTGCATGTCTGTTACAGTGCATCCTGGAATGGATTATGATGAAATCTGACATACAAATATTTTGCAACATTTTCATTGAAAACTGCAAGAATGTTTTCAACAATCTCACAGCTTGTATAAATGATCTATGTTAACCAAATGCATGATGGGAAGGATAGGGAGTTAGGGGCATTAGAGCATAGATAAATATTCCATGCAGGACATGACATAGTTTCTATAGCTTTTATACTGTACCATTAGTCCCATGATTCCATGCGAATCGAGATTCAAAATGACAGCAATGCAAATCCCCTATTGCGATGTATTAAAGCTGCACTTTCAGCTATATATATATATCGTATTTTTTATTCTGATCCATTTATCAAACAGTTACATTATTCAGAACAAGGTTGTATCAATCACCAACAAAGGAATAGGGGACTTGCATCTATAGCCGCCATTTCCAATCTTGATTCGCATGGAATTATGGGACTAATGGTACAGTGTAAAACCTATATAATGTGATGTATATAGCATGATGTATTTGTGCTCCAATGTAAATATCCTTACATTATACAAGTTCCAATAATACAAACCTCCATCTTCCCATCTTGCATTTGGTTTTCATAGATCACTTATACAAGCTATGATATTGGTGACAGCATTCTTGCAATTTTCGACACAAATGTTGCCAAATATTTGTATGTCAGATTTACAGAATCCATCCCATGATGCACTGTAACAGACATGCGCAGTGGCACATGCAAGTCCCCTATTGCGATGAATTAAAGCTCCACTCTCAGTTAACGTTGGTCAAGAACTGAACATTTTCTACTTTGTGTTCCTTTCTTTTCCAGCCCATCTAAAAGTAATTTCACCAAAATTTTGCAGGATTTTGTCAAGTTTCTTTTGCGACATGGCTTCTAAAACGTCCTTATTTGTATTTAGAGGACCCGCCCAAATCCTCTCCAGCAAAGACTTCACTTATTATTGCTCACCGGTAGCAGTTTTTGCTCAGCTGTTCTGGCTTCAAATTCATGTATAAACATGAGCAGAATATTGATTAATTCAGTCCTATAAGTCACAATATGAGTGAATTTAATCAGATTTGGTTTTTCTTAATAGCTGAGAATGCAGTTTTAAATACACAGTGTGATAGAGCTGACCATGCTGATAGTAGGCGGCAATTTCTTGTAGAGGTTGAAGCTGCGAATCCACTGGACGTCTTGTATCAATGCTATTGGTGTGCTAGTGGTTGTCTTCTACATAGTGCGCTTTTTATTAAATTTTTCGTCCGCTGAAATCAAACATTTCAGATTTTAGCACAGTGTTCTGAGGGCTCCCAAATGAGCGCATACAAAGCAACTAGGCAATTCCATGGTTCGCTCTTGCTTCATGCTATGTTCATTTCTTGTCTGTCCTAGCCAAGAAAAACAGAGAAAACCATTAGCATGATAAAAAGCAGCTTGAAGCTGCATTCTGGTTAATTTTGACAAAAAAAACTGACCTGATTTACTCACCCGATATGATTTATAGCATTGTGTTCAAGACTATTCTGCACTGTTGTCATAATTTTAACTACACATTTGAAGACAAATCAACTGAGAGAAAGCAGACTAATGTAATACTGGGATTAATTTCATAGTTGTTAGATGAATTAAAATTGATCAAAATTACTTGAAGGCGAACTGCTTACAGCTAGATTCTCAACTATTATGACAGCAAAATAGCTGATTTACTCATTATAGGACTGAAGTTATCAATGATTTTGCTGTTGGTAAATACAAGGATTTGAAGCTAGATGATAATGATAAGAATGAGGATAAAAGCGAGGAGAGGGGAGATGGTGGTAGAAAAGGAGGCTGGAAAAGCAGGAGGTAGACTTAGCACCAGGTCCCTTAGCCTATCTCAATGGGCACATCACTAGGGCCTCACTGGACTACAGTCGAGCCTGTAGTGAGTCTAACATGATAGTGCTATCGCTTGGTTCAAAATATTGTTTATGAAACAAACAAAAATCAAAGACTTAGAGGATTTGAGGATTTGAGTGGTAATAAGTGAAACCAATGCAGCAAATATAATCGTGAACTTTTATCATGCCTCGTGAGCGTAGTATGTACAACAGAGTGGAATCCTCAACAAGTTTGGTCAAATGACTTTTAGATGAGTATGACAACTGGGGATCAAAAGCAGAAAATCTTTAATTCTTTACCGGTCTTAAATGAGAATGCTGCCAGCCAGTAAGCCAGTGAAATAGACATCATAGAGAATCATTTTATTTCATCCCTGTCATGCGAAGCAATTGTAAAAACCGACCTATAAATCCCCCTGGAGAAGGTAATTACATGGGCGAAAATACGGGTAACAACTCATGGCAGCGGGTTGTCATTTGGTGGCAGGCCTGGATTTTGTCTAATAACCAAGTGGCCAGGCTTTTACACCTTCTACACATCCCCCCTCTGAAATCATAACAGATCATTTCCCTGCCTGCAGGCGCTTCTCCCATTAGATCCTGAGAAACAACAGGGGATATTGCTATTGCTGTAATTGTAAATCAGTCGGATAATAGGGGATTTAAATGTTCGCCATCTTGAATCTCGATTCCCATAGAACTATGGGAGTTGGATGTTGGAGTAAAAGCTATGGAAAATATGGCATGTTCTGCATGGGATATTTAACAGTCATCTCATGTAAATCACATCATATACATAAAGCTCAAAAAGGGTTTTTTTGTCAGGCATGTCCTTGGAATCTGTGATGTTATCAACCGTTTTTCTGCTCTGTACAGTTCCGTTGAGCCTTTCCAGAGGACAATATATGTAGTTTGTGAAGGTATTTGGGGTGAAAATGTGATTTTCTGTGCCTCTTTTAAATCGGGATATCCACACTCTATATAGCCTGAGAAGCAAGTATGGCCAAATCAATGAGCATGTGTATGAGTGAGATTGGTTGCTTTACACCCTTATCAACACATTTTATATGGTTATATCAAGGGCGGGAGATGGGGGGTATGTTCATACCCATGAAATAGAGATAGAGAAGAAGGGAGAGAGAGACAGAGAAAAATAGGCAGAAAGGCACTTTATGGTCATACCCAGGACCGAATGATCATGTGACCCAGAGGCAATGATCAATTGAGACAATTGTTATGGGGGTGAGAGGAAGGGGAAGACATTGTGGCCTGTGGCCCGCGCCCCTGGCAACACGTTCCGCATCTGTGGCAACATGTCCCACATCCCTGACAATGGCAGGGAGGGGAAGTAAGTAAGAGAAAGGAGTAGAGAGAAGAATGGGGTGAGGCAGGGGAAGGGAGAGAGAAGAGAGGGAGGCAGAGGGGGAGGGGGAGAGAGAAGAAGATGGGATGGGGATGGGGAGGGGAGGGGTGTTGGGAAGGGAGAAAAAGAGGGAGAGAGAGAAAAGGGGGGGAGAAAGAGGAAAAGAGGGAGAGAGAGGGTGGGGGGATGAGAAACTGAGATGTAGACAGTGAACGAGAAGAGGGACATGGGGAGAGGATGGAGGAAGGAAGAGGGAGAGGGAGCAAGTGAGAGAGAAGTCAGGGAAGAGGGAGAGAGAGGAGGCAGAGGTAGTGAGTAGTAGTAGTGAGAGAGGAAGTGGGTGAAAGATTTCTATCTAACAGTTCCTATGGTTCCTACCCATTCTTGACCATACCTTCCATAGAAAATCTACCTGTTTTTAACTGTCCGAAGGACGGGTACATACTATGCTAGCGATTAAATAAAACAATACTTTCCCTTCATACATTTGCACAATATATGATATTGGTGAAAAGGTCCTCTTTCGATCAAAATGATGCTAAAGATTTGTATGTGAGACCTAACCCCCGTTGAATAAAAAGGTGTGCTGTGTTGGTATCGTACTGGTTCTGTGTTGGTACTGTGCTGAACGTTGCACTGTATAATAAACGTTCTGTGCTGACACCGGGTCGGCACGGTGTTGACACAGTGTTGGCACTGTGTTGATGCTCTATTGGTTCCAGAATTTGATGTGGGGAAATTTCCTTAAAAACAAGAATACTTGTGTACATTGTTCATTTATATTACAATGCATCTTTTGCATAATGGAATTAATTTTCATGGCTATAATTTTTTTACTTAAAAAAATGAAATCAGTTTAAACACACCTCCAACACACTTTGGACACGCTCCGAGATCCATGCTGTGTTGGAGGTGTGTTGGAAGTGTGTTGGAGGTGTGTTGGAGGTGTGTTGGAGGTGTGTTGGATCCTCAAAAATACCTCCAAAACCAATCAAAACACTAATCAGGCCCCCGTTGCATAAACTGAGCACCCTTCGAAGACCCTTTCAGCACGTGCTCAGATTGGTGTTTTGAGTGGTTTTGGACTCGTGTTGGAGCTTTCAACACACCCCCAACATACCCCCAACACACCTTCAACACGGCCCTATCTCACAGCATGTCCAAAGTGTATGGGAGGTGTGTTCAAACCTTTTGTCAATCCTAAGTAAAAATTGATAGTCATAACAATTGATTCCATTATGCAAAAGATGCATATTAATATACATGAAGTATGTACACAAGTTTTCTTACTTTTAACTGATTGAAGAAAATTTCACAAAGGACATTATTTTAAAGTGCAGGTAGCTCCACCTTGTGTATATTGACAGAGTATTGGAGAGTGGGGGGGGCTAGCAATTCTTTTTCATGGTGGGGGGGGGGGGGCTGTCTGCTGATCTCTATTTCTGGAGTACATAACTACAATTACTAGGACAAGAGTGTTTACTGAGACCCAGTTGATAGTCCTCACATACAATTATTATGTTGTAACCAACACTAAAATTCAACTCTCAGTATGGATTCCTTAATTGGTGAACATATCACAGCAATAATTGTTTACACTATATGGTCATTGAACTATAAGGGCTCTCCCCCTACTCAAAGCTTTGAGACAAGTTTGACAGGCTGTAAATTGTATTAGGATATACATGTATGCCCTGTACATATCAGTTTGATTTGTGCATGAGAATGCATTTTCAATGGATTTGTATGGGATTGGTTTTTATTGAGGATCATAATTGAAAACATATTTTTCTACCTTTGGTAATACTTATATGACTATATGACAATATACAATATTTTCTATAAGCTATCAAATTTTGATCCATAACAATTTGTAGTGTAGAGAAAATACATCATTATCACTCATTATTCAGAGAGCCTCTTTGTTTCTCAACAAATTCCAATGAAATATTTACTGTCTCATTGAGGAAGTATCCTTTGCCACCTTACAGAAATCTGTGGTGAAACTCTTGTGTATCAAGATATTTTCCCAACATAAAATTTCAAAACCAATACAGAACCAACACACCTCCAACAAACCTCCAACACAGCCCCAACACAGCCCCAACACAGAACGCCTATTATACAATGCAACTTTCAGCACAGTGTCAACACAGTACCAGCACAACACAGACTCAGCACACCTTTTTATGCAACGGGGCCCTGGTGGATCCTTGCCCTCACCTCTAGGGTCAGATCTTCAGAAAATGTACAATTGGCAGCTGTATACATTTACTAAATTCTGCTAGATTAGGCTGCAATTTGGCCAATACTAGGTAGATTCGAGGATATTTGTCATTGCATTGATTCTAGCAATCTGTTTGGTTAGGTTGAACTGTATTTTGAACTTTATTTTTGTCAAGTGAATTGTACATTTTCTGGCGACTCTACTTCCCCGGCTCTCTCTTCGCACTCCTCTCACTCCTCGCTTCCACATTGTCATTACCACAATTGCCCCCAACTTTATGACCTTACAATATGATTATGACCAACAGTAGTGTGAAGCCAAGAGAATGCATGTACAATTGGCTTTCACCAATTATCTCAAATTACCCAAATTTAAGACACAAACGATCCACCAAATACAGTTCAACAAAACCAAACTGATTATTTAATCAATCTAGTAGGGAATTTCCTCAAATACGCAGAATAGGAGTGGTCTTAGTTAGGAATTGCTATGGGCCCGGGGAGGCCAGCGCAATGCACCATGGGAGCAGGAAGGTAGGCCACTTCCATGGTTTGTTTACTTCCGCCCCATAGCTCTCAGTAGGGGCTGGGGGTACTCGTCTTTTAATTTTGATTTAACTGGCGTAATATTGCCCATATCACCACCAAACAAAAGAATATTGAAGAAGAAATGATGCATTTTATTTGTGTGTTCACTGGATGTCATGCATTATCCAAGTAAATCAACAGATTGGCTAAGCATCTATAAGTGGCAGGCTCCTTTCTTAACATTAACAAGACAAAGAGAAGAAAGGAGAGCAAGATTTGGACAGATTTCATTAGACATATAGACTTTTCACTTATTAGGTTTATTAATGCATATTCAGGATGTTTTAGGGATGTGCATCCAACAGCTGAAAACCCACATTCAACATTATCAAAGAACAATTATCGTTAACAAAAACGAAAACATCCCCTGATAACTGAGCGTCGGCCGTCACGGGTGTGACCTGGGTGACCGGGGGAAGTGCGGGAGTGACGGCCAAGGGTTGCGGTAGCTACCCGCACCATATGTGGCCTCCCTTGTAGCTGTTAAGCTGCACTGGGAGCACCGACTCATGCCCCAGTACAGTATCTCGGGATACTCCTATTCAGCAGAATTTACGAAATTTGTAGAGCGGGCAATTGTACATTTCTAGGCAATCTGACGCACAAGTAACGGTACTAGTAAAGTACTATTATGTTTATTACATATGTTTATTACGGCGAACTGGTATGTTTTTAGACGATATTAATGTGGGTCATGTTCTAAGAAATGGTCACCGTAAAAAAATCGAATTGATAAGGTGGAAGAAACAACAATTGAATAGAACCACTTTAGGGAGAGTAACTGATATCTGGAACAAATTGCCGGAAGAGTTAAGAGTGATAGAAGGAGATCTTGGATTTAAAAATTCTATCAAGAGACACTATCACAAAAAATTTCTTGACTCCGGTTTAATAGAAATGTGAATGGTTATGTAACAGACTATAGTCCTGTGTGGATAGTAGAATTGATAATGGAATGCTTGAAGGATGTAGAATCATTTAACTGATGTCTCTTTTGATCTTCAGTAAAGTTTCTTGATGTGAAAATGTTATAGATGCCCTGAATGTGTACATTGAAGCTCGTTTATCTTGCGAGAAGTCCATGAGAAAAATGAAAGAGATGATGACAAATTAGTAAAAGTGTCAAAATATATAATAAATAGAAAATGGAATACCCAACGGTCAGAATGTATGAGCACGACGCGAAATTTTGTTTAATTGTGGTTTTTACAAGTATACTATGTTTTTTTAAAAAAAAAAAAATGTTTCTGATTCCTACAAGTGTGAGCTGAATATCTAGAATACTAAAGAATGTAAAGCTGGTATGAACTCTCTTGTATTGACGTACAAATAAGACTTAGCAAGCTACTGTTGATCGGATCATTTGTTGATATGTGACATGTTAATGTAAATTCATATCTAGAGAAATTCTTTTTACCAATAATTCCTAGTTTGAGTAATAGTATTTCGATGTAATATAAATTAAAGTTAATTCAGGCTATTCTGGAAATATTTGTACTGTCGTATGGAAATGTCTATGTCCTGAATAAAATATTTCAAAAATCAAAATCAAAAACAATTTTAGGAATGCTCTTCAAAATCTCAATTATATTATTGTGTATACATATATATAGTTGCTCCACCCCACCCACGCAGCTATCTGATATGAAAGATGGGAAGGGTGAAGTCTTGTTTTATGAAAACATGTAAACCACATGGCTACAAATTTACATGAGATCAATGTTAAATATTCAATGCTAAAGATAATGTTTTCTATAGCTATTGCACTGACTTACAAATCCCATATTTTCATGCAACTCAAGATTCAAGATTAAAGGACATGTAAGTCCCCTATTCGGTGAAAAATAAAGGTGTCAAATGAACAACAATCCAATTTCCCTAGCCATGTCCTAATAGTAGGAGAAATAATGATCAAGAACGACATCGAAGGCAAATTCCCTATTGGCCAGGGCACTGTTGATTGAACAACTGGATGTTGATGTCTTTGGTTCATTTCTTACATGTAGTGTGTTCATGTGACGAGGATCGATTTGATACACCAAGTCAGATCTATTATTTATGGGAAAGGTGTTGGCGGTGAATTAAGATTCGGGAGGTTCTAAGGGTTCACTTAACATCCACAAGATAGTGTGATTCCCTTCCTTATTCAAATTTGCAGGCAGAATCACTCTTGTATATGAGAATCAGTTCTGCATTGGATGCCTAATAAGGGATCTGCGTGTACACCATCTTGAATCTTGATTCACATGGAAAACATGTCATTTTCAATTGGAATATTTAGAAATAATCCGGTGTTAGTAGCGATGTGCTTTACATGATTCAATGAAACAACATTTGATTCTTCCCATGATGCATTTAATTTGAGTAGATCATTTACACATGCTATGACATTAGTGAAACATACTTGCAATTTTCAATAAAAATATTGCCAAATATTTGTCAGAATATTTGAATTTGTCAATACAAGTGACCCTCCCAGATCCTTTCAAGTAACCCACATTTATGATTAATTTGAATCATTAGATAGCCTGCAGCTAACACAGGGACATTCGAGGATAATTCATTTCCCCATTCTCCTCAGCATGAGGAGGTATTAAATTAAACATAAAATGTGATGAATCAATGTAAGTGTTTATGTGTATACATGAGCCCTATTGTCCCAGGTAGTCTAGTGCATGGTTAAGGTGTCAGACTTCCAAACGTGACATTGTAAGATCGAATATATTTGTCTCATTTTCTTAAATTTCACGTTTTCTTCACCTTAGAAACGCATGAATAAATTGAATTGACTGTCTTGAAATTTGGTTCATATATTCATACGACTTGGACCATTAGATATCCTAAAAATATCTCTGGACATCTTCTGAATGCCAACCATATCAATACACACAATAATGATAGAATAATACAGGCACACCAGAATAGGAACACCTCCATATATTCTTCTATCAAGAACCCTCCAATATAACTCTTAGAAGGGCCAGGTGATTTACAAAAGCAAGATAGTTCTGCTTGAAAGGATCGTTTCGTAGACCATTAAAATTCTGAGGTACGGCAATCCCCTGTCAGTATGAAGAACATAATTCCTTTGGACTCGATCTAGGATGAAGAAAAACGCCCCAGATTTCTGCCTTCCTCCTCGCTGCTACTAATGTAGATGAAAACACACATCGCTCCTCATTACGTCAAATGATTATGACGTCAACACCGAGCAGACGACAAGCGGGAGTAGTGAGAATCTAATGGCGTTGAGGGATTTCTCTCTTCCGCATTGACCTAATAGGGGATTTGCGTCTAGTCCTGTCCAGGTACGGGAATCCAGAATGTTCATTCTTTGATAGAAATAATAGGGGAAATGAATCAAATGAAACATGGAGAGAGTCTTTAAATTAGACTTAAACGAGACACGATCTCATGAGAACTTAGGCCGATGGGCGCCACCATCTTGGATTTCTGCAAAAAGTTCAATGTTTTTGTCGTAAAAAACGCACGAAATAAGAGTTAAATCCTTTTCAAAATTATCCGTGTTTCAAAACTGAAAATCCCTCGTATTATATAATATAAAATATCATGCTAATAACATGCTAACTTATAATCAAGGACTACCATGGGACATTTTAGAAGATGTACAAATGTACATAACAAGAAGGGCAGACAAGGAAAGAAAGGATAGACTTTTTTATTCTATTTTATGTACAAATATATTGACGAATTGCTCCCAAATTGCTTCAACACATTCACCAAACTATCAAATACAGACACAGTAAAATTGAATTTGAATTGAATTGAAAAACTTTTTTATTCATTTTACAAATGCTTCGGAAAAGGTTCACTCCAGCTGATGGGAGGATTTCTGCCTTTCCCAGATGATGTACAATAAAGCTACGTAGAAGAACAATCTCGCCTTGGTCACTGACACAGGCCGAGTCTCTACAGCTTTTACTGTTTAAGTTTTTAAATTCACAATATACAATATACAATATGTACGTCAATACAAATTTTTTCTCGACTAATTAAAGTAACATGTGGGTTCTGACAATAATAGCGTGTGGTTTCATTAAAGTTATATAAAATAGTCGTCATTCCATATGTAAACGGATCTTGCTTGGTTTTTAAATGATTGTATATCTAGTTGTTTATGAGCTTCAGTTGGTAGCCTATTCCAAGAATATGGTATTCGGTTGATAATTGATCTTCTAATTTGCTCACTTTTAGGCGTTGGCAGATTTAACATCTTCCGACCTAATTCAAAGTTGCGTGTATTAATGTTTCGAATGTCCATATTCATTGGATTTTGGGCCAGGCGGTGGCCAGCGAGTAACACATGTAACCTGCGCCGATAACTGAGGGGAAGTAATCTCTTTTCGATATGAAGGTCTCTCACACTTGTTCTGGACGGCAGGCGATAAATAATTTTAAGAATTTTGTTTTGTAATACTTGTAATCTGTGAATGTTAGTTGCTGAATGAGAATCATGTAAAATATCGGCTTGGTCAATTATTGGTAAAACCATAACTTTATAAATCATCAGGAGTGTACTTTGAGGGAGTTTATCTTTTAATTTGGAAAATTGCCAACTTTTGTAGCTAAGGGTATTTATTAATTTAGTGATTGTTATATTAAACTTTAATGCGTTATCTATGTCAGTGCCTAAATATTTGTAACTGTTAACTTCTTCTAGTTTTGTTCCGTCCAGAATCATTTGATGGAGAGGCTCTTCATATGTTTTAAGAGATTCCCATCTCGACCTGAGGGCCGGCCTACCGAAAATCGTTTGAGTTTTTGTCTTAGAGAGATTTAAGGATATTTTATTTAGACGGCACCACTGACTCAGCATGGACAGGTCCGTCTGTAGTTTCACTGAAACATCAGCCGGGTCCGATCCTGAGACATAAATGATGGTGTCGTCAGCGAACATTTGAATCTTAGAGTGTTGTATACAATTTGGAATATCATTTATATAAAGATTGAAGAGTAAAGGTCCAAGGGTAGTGCCTTGGGGGACGCCACAAGAAATTGTATTGTCTTTGGAATGTTTTTTATTAACTATCACTTGTTGGGTTCGATTTGAAAGGTAATTCTGGAACCAGGTTAGTTCCTTACCTCTTATTCCAAAAGATTTTAGTTTGTCAAATAGGATTTGGTGATTTACGGTATCAAAGGCCTTCCTCAGGTCGAGATAGGCCAATCTAACTAATTTGTCATTGTTGAGCTGATTATACACATTTGATAAATAACAAATCAGAGCATCTTGTGTGGATCTTCCCTTACGAAAACCAAATTGGTAATCATATAATAGGTTAAAGTCATCGAGATAGGTGGACAGTTGGTTATGAACTACTTTTTCAAGAACCTTAGCAGGCAATTGTATCATGGAAATTGGCCTGTAGTTTCCAGGATCGGTGACAATTCCAGCTTTGAAAATGGGGGTCACTTTAGCACTCTTCCAGGTACTTGGTATGGTTGAGGTACGTTGGGTTAGATCAATAAGCTGTTTGAATTTTGGTAGAATGGCAATAAGAGCAATTTTTAGGAGCCAAGTAGGCATGTTAACAATACCTGAAGATTTACTAGAGGGGATTTCTTTAATAATTCTTGTGAGCTCGTGCTCAGAAACTGGTGTAAAAACAAATTCAGGTAGGTTTTGCCTTGCTTCTTGGTTTTGTACCAAGTCTGTAAGAGTCTTAGCTGACGAGGAACTTGGGGGGGTATGTTTTTGGCAAGTGAATCTCCAATGGTTGCAAAATAATTATTAAATTGATCTGGGATTTCTTCCTCCGGGGTTTCAGTCCCATCTGATAGGAGTTTGATAGTAGTATTTGCATTGGATTTTTTATTATTGTTTAGTAGGGGGGATATGATGTTCCAAAATTTTTTTGGGTTTTGTGTGTTATTTTCGACTTGCTCTTTAATGTAGTTATTTTTAAGGTTTCGTGCTAAATGATTAACTTTATGCCTAAGAGCTTTGGCTTGGTCTAAGATATGAGGATCCTTGAGTTTTTTAGCTTTTTTGAAGAGTTTATCGCGTTGCTTCATCTGTGCGAACAGATCACCTGTAATCCAGGGCTTTCTGGCTTTTACATTTTTCATTTCGTGCAAGGGACATTGCTCATTTGTGACTTCCATAATGTTTTTTAATATTAAGTCCCAGAAGATATTGGGATCATTTTCGTTAGCTAGTTTTGACCAGTCACATTCTCTTAATTTTTTTGTGTAAGTTTCCTGATTATACCTTGTATAGGACCTACAGGTGAAGGAGATTCTTTTGTAATATTCTTTTTCCTTTTTAAGGGTAACATATGTTGGCTTGTGATCACTGATGTTAAGATCAAGAACTCCAAAGAGTTGAACTATATTGGAGTTTGTGTAAATTAAGTCAATTGTTGTTTCTGATGTAGTAGTGATTCTGGTGGGGGAAGTGATGAGCTGTTTCATTGAAACATTATGCTCGAGGGCTAGTAAAAGTGTCTTACTTCTAGAGGGTATTCGGTAATTGACATTAAAATCACCCACAAGTACCATATCATGGTTAGGATTTAATAACCCGAGTATTTCCTGGAGTGCTTGGATGGCAGAACTAAGGTCTCCATCTGGAGGGCGGTAGGCATTACAGATAGTTATTCGTTTACTAGGATTTAGTTTTATAGTAAGGGTTTGCACCTCAATATCTGGAGTATTTGCATGGAGAGAGTCACCGCCTGGAATTACCTCATATTTCTCTTTAACATAAATTGCTAGACCACCGCCAGTTTTTTTAGTATTGGAAGCTCTATCAAGTCTATATATATTATAACCTTCAAGATTTATCAGTTCATTGTAGATCTTAGGGTTTAACCACGTTTCGCTAACACATATCACGTCTAATAGGAACTTTTGACTAATAGCTTCAATTTGAGCTGTTTTATTCAACAGACTTCTTACATTAAGACTTAGTATTTTAAAACCCTTTGCATTAATTAAAGGATTATCGTCAGAAGGTATTGTTTCTGCATTAGCAATGCTAACGCCAAGTTTTGTCAAATACGCAATCCTAGGCTGAGTTTCGGATGACGCCCACAAGTCATATTACAAGATCTTTGAGAAATTTAAACTTATGAACAACAAAGAACAGAGAACAAAGCTTTGATTCAGAGAAGTGAAATAAGTGAGATAAGTGAGAAGTGTCTTATCCTACATTTAAAGTATAATTTTTAAGTCCACTTGATTATTATGATAATTATAATTATAATTATAATCATGAATGAATGAATGAATGAATGACCCATATCTCAAGGCATTATTATTATACCATGTGGTAATAATATTAATTTCGATATCAATAAAGTTTACTGAAAAAGTGTTGAGTAGTCCCAACAATAATAAACGACAATAACAATAACAGAAATGCGCACAGCTGTGACCATTATATCCGCAATTTAAAGGGGTAACAACAGTAGCACCAGATCGGCAAAAGATCAGTTGCACAGTAATCATTTTCCAAGCAGATCGAGTAGTACAGAATAGTACAAAATACAAAATACAAAATAGTACAAAATAGTACCGATTAGCACAGACCTAGTTAGTGCATACTTGGGTTTGCCTTATAGTGCAAGATAGATGGATAGCAGTGGCAAGAGCAATAAACACTACTATGAACAAGGTTACAATAGCACGACAAAACAACCCTTTTGTACCATTACTGAGTACTAAATACTGAATAATGATCAAACCTGAATTAAATTAAATTAAATTAGGAAGTGGTTGTGGCACAGGCGTCAGACTATTAAAGACACTTTTTGTTTGGCGCCTCACTGAGGCTAACCATAAGGTAAGAGGGAATATAATAGTCAGTTTGCCAGGTTAAGCTGAAATACCACTTTAGATATTCGCTTTGCCCAATTATCGAGTCCGTCAGAATCCAAGTGACAACCATCCTCAGCAAGTTTATAATAGGTAAAGAGCTTGTGTCCACGAGTGTTGTGGTGGATATAGTCTTGAGTGTAGGCTGTGGGTACATGATTAGCAGAATTTCTCTGTATTATATCTTTGTTAACTGCTGTGACGGTATCGTTGAGGAGAGATTGGGCGGGGTCGACAAATTCAGGGATTCTGGTATTATACATCCCCAAGTCCATGCCCGTAATGGGACAAAACACCACTGGGGCGATATATGGGTAGAGGATATAGTTAGTGTTGTTCCTTACGGTAATCATATCTTCAGTATACGTTAGTTGAGATGTAGTAATTTTGTCATACCTGGGAGCAACCATTTTAGTGGTTGGGTCTTTTTTGGTGATTGTGCACAAACCACTTGCATATATCACTACAACCGGCTTATCGCGAAATATGGAGTCGGCAGCTAGGTGTGCAGAAAGTCTTAGCGAGGCACCTGAGTATGACAGTACTCTCGTCTTCATGAAATCTGCATGCGGGAGGTAATCCCTGAAGTAGGGTTGTAAATTCCTAACTCTGGAATCTCCCACTTTCCCAGATTCGACTAAAAATGTCTTTAATAACCACAGAAAGTGGACTAAGATTCTTTACCATTCATATGTCAGGAGATTAGGAAGATCTGCTATTAGTATAAGGCCCGTAAGAACTAATACATCCACGATGGTTGAAGGTTACCTTTAAAGTGAGTATTCTTTTTACTATACGTTGCTCTACCCGATCCCTATTGGCTAAGAGGCCTGGAGGCTTTGCTCCTCCTCCTATAGGTCGGCATCCTAACATACCAAGACCATGTTTCCGATATATAAATTACTTTATTTCCATTTTTGTAAAGGTGTTGGTTACAGAGGGAAATCTTGGCGTTGAGGTATAGTGAGGTGTCCGGATTTAGGAGGGATGTTGTAAAGAAATCCTGATTAAATGAATGAAGTGGGGTTCATCCAGGTGCATGCGACACATGACCACTGACACCAATAAATGTTGAGAAAGCGTAGGTAGAATAGGATATAAATCGTTTAAATGTGTTGGATTAAAAATGAATTTGTTTGATTAAAGATCTATCCATAAGGCATGCTAATCAAAGTATCACATGGCGGCTATGAGCGTTTCTCTGAACATACATGTGATGTGTTACAGACAAATGAGTCACAGATTCACAAGATCAGATTGTGGGAATGTTTTCATTTGTTTTAAGTCTAAGGCTGTCCGTAGCATAAATACATCGTATAGAGTATATTTAGTTACTCGTAAATATCCAACCAGACATATTGCAAACTTTCTTTTCAAAACTAAAACTATCAAACTTTAAATATAGAAATAACATTAGATATCCTACTGTTTTCTATCATTGGAATCGGCTTGATCTCATCATCATTGCCATTGTGACTCATTTT
Organism: Sthenelais limicola; assembly: GCA_942159475.1. Taxonomy (NCBI): domain Eukaryota; kingdom Metazoa; phylum Annelida; class Polychaeta; order Phyllodocida; family Sigalionidae; genus Sthenelais; species Sthenelais limicola. The sequence goes on from OW804096.1 coordinate 57,320,738, forward strand.
CCAGCGACACATCACATAGAGCCTTAATCTCTATATATGATTATAACCTACAATAGCTGCAGCTACTTGCAAATCTAAATCTAAAATGGCGTACGTACACGCCTCCTATTACATGGGGCTATTTCTCTCCATTCTACTCCTCTTGATCCTCTGCTTTCCATTCCGCTTTTTCGTCCGCTATTCGCTTTGCCAAAAAGCAGAGCTTGATAAATTGTGTCATAATTATTGGCGTTTGTCGCAATCTATCCCCATTGTCAGACAAGTGGCAAGAGGAATGTACTCATTACCGGAAGCTGACGTCACTTTTTGCTTGTGAGACGCGCAGGAGACGCCGGAAGTGGAGTTCTGTGATCGCCACCTGGCGGGTCCGGGAGGAGTTGTTTTAATAGGAGATCGGAACGCCAGATGGAGATTTGGAGCTTTGTGAGAAATTTAGATAGTTATTATGCTTGGGGGTCAATGTAGTGGGTGTATAACGTTTGGATTAAAAGCTGTAGTCAGACAATATTTTCAAATATTGTGAGTTAATACCACACAGGACATTAAGCCTGGCTTAATATTGTTTGATCAATTCTTTATAGTATACATAACCCCTTAAGAAGTTATACCATTAGCTCAAAAAGAGTGGTATTCACTTCAATTCAATTCAATTCAAGAATTCTTTTATTATGTTTCGATCTGGTTACAACATGGTGATTCGACTTTCTAGATAAACATAAGTTTAAGTAGTTTTTCCGTCCGGTGCCAGTTTTTGATTTCTTAACTTGCACAATTTCAGCATTAACATAGAAAATAAATTATAAGTTTACAACAAGTCAAGTAGAAATGAAATGAATGTTCAAGAAAACCAGCCGTGAAGCTTGGCGTTATATTTCATCATCATTATATTATATTCAATGTTGCGGTAATCATTTCTGTTGATTATGTCTACCGTTATTTCCAACTGAGCTACCAGAGGTCCGGGCGGGAAACCATGGCAGTTGCTATCTGAATGAAACCGTGAGCATGCATTTTAGTTATTATCACCCTATACGGCTAAATGTATCTCATACTTGATTATTATTATTTCACTTGCTGTATAAACATCCTGAATAAAAAAAAAAGAAAAAAAGATCAATCTTAGCTGGAAGGCTGATCTTGCTTTTCGGGAAGGTGTTAAGTGGGTAGATAACAGGGAATAACAAATTGCAATAATTGCTTCAATGCCAGGGTGCTGTGCTCCACACATCCACATAAATAAGATATGTGACTGGAAGTGCAACCTTACCAACCTCCCCTCTGGCTACCTTCACTTTTTAAAGACCAAGTGAGGTCCTTGCCACTCCTCTCCAACTACAGAACTGCCTCAACAAGAACAACACCAGTGATTGCTGAACTCAACATCCACTCCTGTTGTCTACAAAACACATACATTTACAAGCAGCAGGGTAGTACAAGGTAATGGTATTAGGTCCCTAGTGGTAGATTGCAAGGTAGTAGTTTCTTTTTGGTCGTTTCCCATTATACATGTGTTACAGGAAAATGTCACAAGTCACAAAAAATGGACTTTAAGATATCATCATATTTGGCAAGATAAGATAAAGCAGATTCTAATGATAGTAAACAGTAAATACATCAAAGAAGTGTTTCTATATATAATTGGTACATGTATTTATTTGACTCAACTGCTAAACCCTCCAACTTCAGAACATTTGAACAAAGATATCCTACGAATAAATCACTTTGAAAAATATCATTTTTGCAACTTATGACTCATTGTCCCGAAACACATCACATAATTATGGTTGTTCTACAGTTCCCCATGCCCTACATACCCCACTTTCCCTCGGCCTATCATGGACCGATCCATCTATGGATACCGTTAGAAATAGAAGTGTGATTGCTCCTGATGAATAGGACTCATTTAAATCAAATTTGTCAAGGAATTTTTGGCCCAAGATGTGTTGGATCTTTAGTCAGGATGAACTGAGTGGGCACAGGAAATTAGGAAATGTCAGTGGATAAAAAGAGGTTCAGCCAAAAATACATTCTCTTCATGATCAATTTTAATAAATATCATAGGGCCTTGGTATGAGTTCCTTTATTTTCTGCAAAGTTATAGATTGTATTCGAGTGAAGCATGTCTGTATATACTGATTTATCTTAATGAAATAAATGAAAAGAAGAAAAGAAAATATTTTTGAATTCACTGTTTCATACTGCATTCTTTGTCAACATTTGTATTAATCGAATTCATCTTGTTTTTCAAATTCAAGTTGTAGTTTTACAGATGGTTCTTGTTGATAGGTTTTTTTTATTTCAGAAGTGGGAATTTTGAGAGGGGTAAAATATCATGTGGTAGTTTTTAAATGTGTAGTTCATGGTAGTTCTGCAGGTGTTTGTTTTCCAGGTAGTGGTTTGCCAATTTATTTTTCAAAATGTTAGCTTTACATAGTCATTATTATACTGTGCATTATTTTGGTAATTCAACGTTGCTTATTTGCAATATTAATAGGTCGCTGTTTTCCAGGTCGTAGGTTAACTGATCATTCAAACTGGTAGAATAAGGACTGTGTTATTCAAAGGGGTGGTATGAACAAACCTAGTTTTTTTAAACAGTTTTATTTCGTGGCACATCTCACTAGGTGATTTCACTGTACGAAACATTACTGATACAAATACAATTTGAGTAATATAACTACTAACTAGAAATGCGATTTAAATTAACTAGATATATAGTTGTCATGGGGCAACTGTTCAATTCTTCACATCGTTGTAGCATAATTAGTCAGACTTATGAGATACAAGATGTATCGACAAACATTTTCTAAGAAAGAGCAAGAACACAAGAAAAAAAATATTTTTTTAAAATAATTTTTGGCCTAGTACTTCTAAAAGGGATAGTTTTAAAGATGCTACTTCTAAAAGGGGCAGTTTTAAAGATACTACTTCTCAAAGGGATAGTTTTAAAGATGCTACTTCTAAAAGGGGTAGTTATTAAGATAGATGTTGTTGATGAAATATCACTCAAGTCGTCATCTTCGAAAGTTTCATTTTATTCCAATATTTCGCCCTAATTGGTGGGCTTCTTGACGGATAATGAGATATTCGATCATAGGGCTACATATATAGGCAAAATGTGTTCATAATGTGTCACGGATGTTCTACCACGTTCTCATTGGTTGAGCATATTTTGTGTTGCAACACATAATGTGTTGAGGGGGGGGGGTCAAGTGGAGGGAATTTCTACTACTTCTCAAAGGAATAGTTTTAAAGATACTACACTGTTAAAACTCTACATACATAGACTTGGATTTTCGCGTTTATTTTCGCGTTTTGGCGCGTGCTCAGTGCTTGCCATGTTAATGACTCATGGCGCGAAAAAGCTGCGTTCAAATGCGTGCCCTGTCGTGTTATATAGGCCTAAAAATAGCCTATACCTGTGTGCGACCAAGCATGCACATACACCAGTATACCACATACTCACAGAGCTCACTTCAACACCAGCCAGCGCCCGACTTGGACTGTTTGTTTTGTCCCCAATCTGAAAGGATATAAACGTGAAATAGGAAAAATCAAAAATATCCAAGACTTTTCTTTTTGGAATATCCAATACCTTTTTGTCAACTTTCTTTTCCTTTTTGCCAATGTCCTTTTCCTTTTCGGATTATCATTTTCCTTTTAGGAATATACTTTTCCTTTTTGGAATATCCTTTTCTTTTTGGAATATCCTTTTTCCTTTTCCGAATATCCACTCCTTTTCCAAATATCCACTCCTTTTCACCCAAATGTACCATGATGTATTCCTACCCCAACATGACTGGGAGGGAGAAGGAGGGTGAGAGGGAGAGGGAGGGTGGGTGAGCGGGGGAGGGGGGGGGGGGGTGAGCGGGAGGGGAGAGGGAGAGAGGGAGAAAGAGAAAGGAAGAGAAGATGTATTGGATGTGTTATGTAACACTGCTACACTACAAAGATAGCTGGTGTGCCCACAGTCAGGGGTAGTGGATAATGTTACATAACACTGAGTCACTACCCATGTGGGTTAGATGTTCAGAAAATGTACAATTCATCTTCACCAATCCTCTCCAATAACCCAAATTTCAGACCAAAATAAAGTTCAAAATACAGTTCAACCTAGCCAAACAGATTGCTAGAATCAATGCAATACCAAATGTACAGGAATATACATAATATTGACCAAATTGCAGCCTAATTTAGCAGAATATACTAAATGTGTACAGCTGCCAATTGTACATTTTCTGAAAATCTGACCCATGTCTGCTTTTGTATGGGTAGAAAAGGAGTGTACCAGGGAGGAAATCGATTGGAAAAGAAAGACCAAATCTTGACATAGGTATCAGAGGAGCCAGACATGGCTTCTCATGTAAGGGAAATAGGACATACAATAGGAAACATAGGAAAAAGGTGCCGTGACATACTTTTCTGTGGTGATTATTTAAGGGAAATAGTGGAAAAGGAGGCTGACATGGAGAAATCGCCACAGACATGGAACTTTTTGATCTGGAAATAGTCAAATCTGCCTGAACATAGGAAGTTAGCAGTTGGAAAAGAATTTGTAATATGAGAAATAGCTTGTACCACAGAGGAAAAGTCTGTACAGATTTCATCATTAGTACATATGTCTACTTTTGGACGCAACACTGTTTACCACAACACACTTGCAATTTGCTGATGTAGAATCAGCACATACATTGGATTCGAACGACTTAATGCGGCTGATGACGCTCGTAATATCAAGGCTATACAAGTATGAGTCACATTCATCTCAACCTAAGCTTCATTTTGATAGTAAGCACCTTACATTCAGACAATTCTGAAGAGAGGAGTTCGTACTTTAATTCTGCTAGTTTTAGTAGAACAGCAAGATTAACCAGCCAGCTAGAGTGGATTATGGAGTGGACATCAACATCTACCAACGATGCTGGGAATCTGATGAAGGAGAAAAGTTAACAGCATTCTCCCCAGTCATGTCATGAGAATGGAAACGCAATATGATATTCATTTATTTAATTCCCCTGCTAACAACCCTATAAAGCTTTCCTCGCTTGAATGAACCACACCCCCTCCCACCCAGGCTACCTTTGGCTTTTCATGGTTCGCCGCCCACGTCTGTAACAGTAGTGTACTTATACCTGGATAGTCGTGGCACAAAAGTTGACATGATAATAACAGGTATAATAACGCGTCTACCATGTTATTATTCGCTACAGTGTACTTCTAAAAGGGGTAGTTTTAAAGATCCTAATTCTCAGATGGGTAGTTTTAAAGATGCTAGATTAGAGAGTGGTAGTTTCAAAGATGCTTCTATAAATTGTAGTTCAATAAATGGAGTAATATGAAATAGAAATAACATTTTCCCTATGCCCACCCAACTTCACCCTCTGGGGCCTGTTGTATAAGGTAAGAAAAGGAATGAGGGAATTCCTACTCCAGTAAAAAGCAAAAATATTTCTTCTCACATTATACTCCCAGCTGGTCAGAATAGCCTATAGATACTCACAATTGTTAACGAATGTCTATCTCTACCCACTGAAGGAAGGGCAAAGGTATAGGAATTCTCACACACAATGTTTCTTTCCTTAGCTTATGCAACAAGCCCCAATTCGGTCCTTGTCTGATACTAATTAAAGAGGATCTAGCCTGCTTTCCTCATCTATCGTACCCCTATCAATACTCTGGTCTGGTCTACTAGCTTCAAAGGCAAACAATGCTTTTCTGAAGCTGGAGCAAGAACAGATATTAGACGGATCGTGGCTCTAATATTGACAGTGGATTCAATATAAATACATCTTACTCGCAACCATATTGATTTGAGCTGAGGGAATTCGTCAATGCCATTGATACTAGTACTAAAAATATTGGTGGTCGGAGATATAGTGGGTACAGGTTTGGATTTAAGTTGATAAAGCTATTTTTCAACTTCAAGTCTGATTTTCCAGATGGATTTTTCTATTGAGATACAGCCCTCCTATACGAATGTATAACTGAAATATCAATAAATCTGGACTACTAGGGTTAGAAGAAATGTGATGTGTTCCGGGGAAATGAGTCACAAGTCGCAAACGATGGATGTTTAGGTATTATCATAGTCGAAAAATGAGATAAAGCTGATTCCAAATGTGATGTGTTCGGGGAAATGAGTCACAAGTCGCAAAAGATGGATGTTTAGGTATTATCATTTTCGAAAAATGAGATAAAGCTGATTCCAATGATGGTAAACATTAGGATATTGCATAAGAACTTTTATATTTGTTTACGTATGAACAAGAAATTAGTGATATTTCTTGATTGTCGATAACTAGTAACAAATTTAATTATATTCCTTAGGATAACTTGAGATATTATATAGATATCTTCAAACCACAATCTTCAGATTTGGTACATTCATTCTAACTACAGAAGTAGACCTTTGAGTTAAGTGTAATTTCCGTTTGTCAAAATTAAACTTGAGCAACATATATACGATAAGAATTGGATGATGGTTACACATGAAATGGGAAGATAAATGAAAGTATCTGGCTATGGCTATAATAATATTTTCTTTTCAATATTAGCGAGGTGAGGTACTATGGCTCCTAAATGGCTCCTATACAGATCATATACATGAGTATTTCCTTATTTGTCTCTTCAATAGTGGGCAAAAGTAAACCGCCATCATATAAAACCTAGCCGTACTATACTCTCTTTTCCTTTATTGGTATTACATTTTATCATTAATTAAACAGTTCAATTAAAAAAAGATAATGCTTTATAAAAAAGAAAATGGGGCAGAGAAACGAACTGTACTGACGAAGGGAAACTTTTTGACCACATGGTCAAGTACAACGTACCAAATTAATTATACGTATTAAAAAATAGGGTTGTAATCTGAATAAATAATAGAAAATCATTTAATATTCATGGATACAACTTTGACTAATGACTAAACATGTATTATTAATGCAGATATTTTATTTGTCGGTGCAAGGTAGGTCCTGGAAAGATCTGAATTAAAATCCAGAGGGACATCTTCTTTTGGTCACCCTTATGGAACAAATAATATTATAAGTAATAGTACTGGTAGTGGTATTGTAATTGAAATAATATCCGTCTATACCCCAAACAGCATTACATATCCTGATACAAGATTTAGAAAGGTATAACACAGATTTTCGACTTTGGCTGTGAAATTCTATTTTGCGTAATTTATAGTTGATTAAAATTACATAAATGAATTAGATATGATGATAAATATATAAATTGAAATGATACGGTATTTTGAGTTGATGCATACCTCCGCCCACCCACCCCTCACGTCATGTTGACAATCCATGATCCATCCTAGCTTGCCTTGACTGAGCAGTAAAAACTGGTGGCAACACAGCTGTGAATGCTGGGATATTTCAGTTGCCATGACAGCTAGATGACACGCTGATAGACGGTTATTGGTCATGTGAGAGTTATGTGACCAAATAAAATGGTAATTTCGCCATACAAGTCTTTTTAGTGGTACTTTGATGGTGCTTCCAACTGCCGGGGTTTTTGCAAACCAAGGATTATGAACATCCAGGAGACAACCTCCCAATATGAGCAAAGATCTCGTTTATTTGGGAGATGTTATGCTGATATTGCAAGTATAATTAATCACCTTATAGCACCCTTTTCATGGGCACTAGATATGCTTTTTTAAAGATTACGCTTTTGCTCACTGGCAACAACTATACATTCTTTAAATCTATATCCAGATGAGATCGTTGGAAAATCTGTACTTCACAAATCATATCAACTAACCCAAATTCAAGACGAAAATGAAGTCAAATAGTGCAGTTGTGAATAACCGAAATGATATAGGGATTGTGGATTTATTGATAAATGCAAGCTACGGAACCAATACGTTTGCTCATACAGGTGTAGAGAAGCTTAATCAAACAGAGAGGTATAGTATTGTGACTCGAGAGGCTTTTTATCAAATACATTGGACCAAGTAAGGGACTCCCAAACGTTAAATACCGAATGTGATGTATCACAGAAAAGATGAAATGAGTGATAAGTTTTATAAAAAAAAATAGAAGAAGAAGGATTTTGAGGATACTTTTGAAATTATGTGGTTTCCAACAATGTTAACATTTAGTAAATCTAAAAAGTATTTCTATGTTTTGTATTTGATTTGTTTTTATGTTTGAAAAATGTTTGCGATATTTCTATGTGGTATGTGGTTTCTATGAGGTACTAGATACCCCAATGAATCATGAAAACATTCTTAAAAAGAGATCTTGTGATTAAACACTTTTGTGAATTATGAGACATTTTTTCTATATACAAAGAGTATCGAGTACATTCAGATATGCCTAATTCGCCAGCCTCAACTAGCAGAATATTCGTGTAGAATTACAATTGTTCCATCCTTGCCGACCGGACATATATGTACATACGTATGTATGTTACAGTATATAAAGTTTTTTTTTATCCATATAGCACAAATGTCAGCCTTAGGCACAAGGGAGTTTAGAGTAAATATATCTTATAGCCCAGTAGAAAGCCTGCTGTCAGCCCCTAGCCTAATATACAGGGTGTGACGATGCCTCAGGAGAGACTGTTGGACCAACAGAACCTAAGTACACCCTCTAGACTTCCCCAACTCTTTATTTTCTCACAATCGTCACCAGGACAATGCGAGGACATCTAGCGGTACCGACAGACACCACATATCCTTCCCATAATGCCCCAATACCACTTCCTATTGGAGTCACGCGTCTTTCAACTTCCGTCCGTATTTACTTCCGGTCTAAGGACTGGTTTGGGGTACTGGCTTCTCTGTGGGAAGTGATTGCAATAGGTGATTTGCATGTCGGCCATCTTGGATATAATTTGTCTTGCATTGAATTATAGGAGTTGTATGTAAGTGTAAAATCTATAGAAAAATGTAATGTTCATATGCGCATATATAATAAATATGATAATACAATATTATATAAACGAGGTAAGAACAGTTTATAATGTACATGTTCATCTGTCATCAACCATTCTTGTTCAGAAGGGTCGGAACCTCTTTGTAACCTCTTTAAAACCTCTTTGTAACCGAATCCCCGCGTACTGTCATATTAATTAAGGTTACACAATCAAAATCAGACAATACAGTATACTGCAATAATACGAGGTTTAATGGATGATTGTAATTTGATTATAGTCGGCAGATGCATACTGGGCAAAAGAAGAAGCATGCATGACAAAAACATGGATCTCTTTGTAGGAATGTTCTCATTTTTTAGGAGCTCAGCACTTTAGGTCATATTAATCTTTTCAAATATATCCTTGGGTTTCAAAGCTCATCCTACGGAGTAGGTTCAGTTCCTTTGCTGATAATTTCCCACCCAAAAATATTGCAAACTTGTTTTCAAAAATAATAATATCAAACATAAAATATAGAAACACTTCTCACATGTCCATCATGTTTACCATCATTAGAATCTGCTTGATTTCATCTTTTCATTTATAATAATGATGAAATCTCAAAATTCATTTTTGCGGCTTGTCACTCATTCCGTGTAACACATCACAAATGTATTCAACATACTTAACTTTAATTTTCAAATGCATCTTTTGCCATTAGAATACTCAATTAGCGTTTATATCTTTTAAATCACAGAACATTCCCAGAAATTCATTACATCTACCCAATTAACTAAGTAACAACTACTTATTATACGTTCAGGTCAATCAGGGTCGTAGGAAAACTCCCCTATTGCATTTCTTTTCAAATACTTTACATTCAAGACAGGAGTCGGCGAAATGATGAGAGAATAAGGCGCCTTTGGATCATATTACGCGATAGCGTGCTCTGCTCTAGTACAAATAACGCATTTAAAACACTCAGTGGTGTGATTTACTGAGGTAAATAGAAGCTTGATTAAAGTAACCCGATCACTTTATTGAATAGGGTTAGAGGAGGGGAAGAAGTCAAAGGGGGGAACAGATGCATTGAGAAGCTCTGTGAATAGTAGAATCGACGATATAATTATATAGTTTACTGGAGTAAATATCTTCATATTTGAAAGGATGAGGTCAGGGTGATTCCAATGATAGTAAACAGTATTAATACATCTAATAAGTATACATGTATATATATTTTATGTTTGATATTTCTATTTTGAAACGAAATTTTTGCAATATTTCTAGGGGCAATTACCAATAAAGTATACATATTTAATAGCCGATCTTTGGATTCTGCTGGGGTTTTGGATAGTGATAAATTACTGTTTTGACTGGATGTAGTCACTTAGGATAGCGGATGTAGTAAATTATTTTTCGAATGTAGAATATTATTTTTCGGATGTAGAATATTATTTTTCGGATGTAGTAAATTTAATGGTTCCCATGTTGCCGTTCATTCACTTACCTCATCAACTAGTTGTTTGTCTTCGATTCCGCGTTCAGTTTGGAACGTGTATAAAGTCCTAGTCACCCAAAAGTCTTTTCTCCACTGTTAGGTCTCCGATGGAAATATTAGCCATTTTTAAGTTTTTAGGGCATAGGGCTCGCCATAACGTGACGACGATAGACATCGTGCAAGCCATGATGTGATACAATGGCTGCCTCCCAGTGACATCAGACGAAACAAGACAGGCTCTGTAAAACTGCAAAATATCACTACCACTAGGTCCAAAATCACCGATAATGTTCCAAATATGATCCACTTGCTGAATGGTGGTAAGCAACGAAATAGGGAATAATCCAAGTAATTATGTATGTATGTATGTATTAGCTTTATTTCTCATTGATTATACAGTTACAATCATATAATAACGGAAAAATGGATTTTTGTGCCCTTCTGTGAATAAACATAGGTTTTCCCGGACGTCCATTTTATTCTTAGATCGTTTTTCTTTTCTTAAGAGTTCAGTGTCCGTTTTGTAGTAGTGTCGTACGATCTTGAGGTAATTACTCATACTATACTCTATATATAATAATGACATAGAACAATGTCAACTTTACAATACTTAATATTAACAATTATAGCAGTAAATCTCATCTATAGTTTAATTACATTGGATTATTCATGCTATTACCTGTCATATTAAAATTATCAAGAATACAAATACATATTTCATTCAATTGAATGACAACTAGCAATATTACAAATATTCGCTTCAAACATACTTCTACCTGTACATGGATTCTCTTTGACATTTGTCTCTGTATTGAGACTTCGGCGAAATTAATCTTATAATACTGGATTTACACACCATCGACTAGATATCTACCACTTCAGGGGTGAGTAACCGATTCATATCCTCTACCCATGGACTTCTATTTATTGGTTTACTTTTGGATTGTTTTATATTTTCTTTTTCTTTCTTCTTGGGTACTTCGTCTTATTGGATATTATCCTTGAGGAAATTTTTAAACTCCTTTATCGATGGGCACGTTGCCCCTTTCTTTGGGAGATCGTTCCATGTTAATGGGAGTTGGTAATAGATCGATTTCCTCACCCTTTCTGTTCGTGGTTTTGGTAACAACATTTTCTTCCCTTTATTGTGGGAGCGTAGGTTCAGTTTCCTATTATCTATTATTGGGTGCTCATCGCTTAACTTATATCCTATTTCTAACATATGATGTTTCCTTCTGGTACATAAGAGAGGTATATTATTTTCTATTTGTAAATCAATTACATTTGTTCTTTTGTCGACATTAAATGCGACCCTGACGAATGAGTTCTGAATTGTTTGCAGTTTCATAAGCATATTGGATGGTGCTACACTGTAAATACAGTCACCATAATCCAAAATCGGCCTTACAGCTACCTTATATAACGTTAATATATTTGCTGTTGATAATGATTTTTGGATTCTTCTTATTGCTTTTAGTCTGGTTGTAGCTTGGGAGATTTTTTGAGTTAGATGGTTCTTAAATGTTAATTTGTTGTCTATATTCAGTCCTAGGTACGTATAGTTTTCAGTATAATCCATTTTTTCGGTTCCCAGTTTGAAAATATACTTGTTTGAATTTTCATCTTGGTTCGTGGGTAGTATTTCTAGAATATTACTCTTGTTGATATTTATGGATATTTTGTTTTTTCTACACCAATGACTAACTTTTAGCAAATCCCTTTGCAGAGCCTCATTCGCCAGTTCCTTATTCTTATTTGAAGCAAACAACACTGTGTCGTCCGCAAAAAGTTGGACGTTTTCATCAGATATAACATCTTGTAGATCATTAATATAAATTAAAAAGAGCAGCGGTCCAAGACCGGTTCCCTGCGGTACACCGCACCTTACCCTTTGTTTGTCCGAAACCATGCCATCGACACTTACATTTTGGTACCTATCACTTAAGTAATTTGAAAACCACATTAGCACATCATTATGGATTTTATATGATTTCAGTTTATGAAGCAATATTTGGTGGTCGACGGTATCAAAGGCTTTCTTGAAATCCAAGAAAGCCAATACCGTCTTCCTCCCATCATTTATGTTTTCATATATTTTGTGAAATATTCTATGGTGAGCTTGGTTTATAGAATGTTCAGTTCTGAATCCATATTGATGTGTGTACAACATATTCTTCCTCTCTATATAGGAGTAGAATTGATGATGTATAGCCTTCTCTAATATTTTCGCTGGGAATTTTATTATGCTTATCGGTCTATAGTTTGAAGGGTCATTTCTTGATCCCTTTTTGAATAATGGTAATATCGTTGCTTCTTTAAACTCATCTGGTATATTGTTTGTGGCTATAGTTAAATTACATAGGTATGTAAATTGGGGGGCAAGTGTCATTAGACATGGCTTCAGAATCCTTGTGGGCAGGTGTAAAATACCTGATGCTTTATTGTTATTTGACTTTCGCAAATAATCGTATATTTCGGTTACACCTATTTGGCAGAAGGAAAAGACTTCGTCGTCATTTATTTCATTTGGCTGGGAATACCTTTGACCTGGGATTTCGTTTAATTCTTCATTAGATAGTGGTTTAATCTTCTCTGCTAGTTTTTCTCCTACTGAGGAGAAGAACTCATTCAATATTTCCGACGCTTCCAGCCCTCCATGGAGGGTATTTTGTTCGTCAAGAATATTAATGGTCTGCTTGGCTTTTACTTTGTCGGGTGTTAGGAGTGGTTTTATGACTTCCCAAAAATGTCTGCTATCTTTGGGATCTTTAGTGAGTTCTTCTCTCAAATGTTTACTCTTCATTCTTTGTATTTGGGAGTTAACTTTGTTTCTTATTTGTTTTGCTTTATCCCAGTCTTCAGGTTTCTTTGTTTTCCTAGCCTTTTTGAACGCCTTGTCTCTTTCTTTTGCCATTACATTTAGTTGCGGTGTATACCATTTTGGTCTCTCCCTTATATTTTTAAATTCCTTTAACGGACACATTCTGTCCAAATAGTGGGTTATCCTTTTTATTAGTATGTCCCAGCATTCATTTACCTCCCTAGATTGATAAAATGCTGTCCAGTCACAATCTTTAAGTATCTCCTTTAATATTTTGATATCTAAGTTTTTCCATTGACGGGATGTAAAGTTCCCTTTACGGTAAGTGTTTCTTTCCTTCTTCTTTGTGATATATAATGGAAAGTGATCGCTAGTGTTATTGTTAATTGTTCCCTTCTGGTTTATATATTTACCATTTGAGAATATCTGGTCTATAATAGAAGAGGACTTCTTGCTTACTCTAGTGGGTACATTTACTGTCTGGGAGAGACCATACTGCTTTACAAAGTCCATTTGTTTTGTTTCATGGCTTGCATTAAAATCCCCCACCAAATAAATTTCTTTTTTAAGATTAATATTTTCTAGGATATGTTTGATTGCGTTAATACTTTCAGCTAATTGGCTTTGCGGAGGGCGATATATATTTATGATTACTATTGTCTTCATCATGTTCTTTTTACATTCAATAACCTGAGCCTCTAGGTTTGTATTTGATACGTTTAAATTTTCATATAATATGTCATTTATTGAGTATTCTGACTTTATATAGGTTATCAAACCGCCTCCTTTTTTCCTGGATTGTCTATCCAGTCTGATCGCTTGATATCCATCAATTGATATCTGGTTGTCATGAATGCTACTGTGTAGCCATGATTCTTGGATCGCCAATATATCCGCTTTAGTATTCTCTATGAAAGTTGTTATATGTGAAATCTTTGGTGGCAGACTTCTAACGTTCCACGAAATTAATGTTACACCCTTGCAGGAACCTAGGTCCTGTTCATCTATTTCTTGATTACATTTATTGCTTGCAAACTTTACATCAGTTATTTCAGACTCCTCCATCGAACATGTTTCTTATTGCCCAGATTCAATTCCGGTGGTCTGCATAACTCGTTCATGGTTGATGCCATGTTTCTATCTATCTATCTCTTTCTCAATCACTCTCAACTTAAACAACAATGATTTCCTTATTTACACTTACTTTACCCTTATATCTGGACTAAAATTAGTCCCCTATTTTGAAGGCATATTTTTCATTACAGAGATTTTATAACGACATAACTTTATACTTGAGTTGAGGTCGGTTTTAAGAGGATCTGTTGGGATGAGAATTCTATGGAACTCTGTACCTTCCAGATCTCCTTATAACTCCCCTCCTTACTTGCCATACGTTCACATTAAAAATAATTATTTCAATAGTAAGAAATGCATGCATTGGTTCAACTTTTGTTACATTTGTTATAACATATCGGAACTCGTTTACCTACTCTCTTGTAGTAGTACATTTGTTAATACCATTTTTGAAATATTACTTTTGATTTTGATTTCCTTCACCTACCATGTTTGGTAGTTTCAGGCGTTCAGGCTTTGTGTTACGGGCCTCACGATTTGTGTTTTAACAGATTAGACACCGATACAGGCATATAATATTCAGCATATATATACAATGGGCTTCTTGGCTACCTTCATTAAGTATCAAGCATTAAGTATTAACCCTAGTAGTAGTACAATTTTTGCCAATCTAGATTTTAGGTATTTCTTTTCTTAGATCTATTAAACAGTATTATTTCAACAATTCTACGCACTGTCTCTTTCCCTTATTGACCTTGATTGATAATTATATACCTTTCTGTTGGTTAAGGGTTACCCAAATGATCTGACCTTAATATTGGTCGTCAATCATTATTTACCATTGTCATTATATGTGGTTTAAGGTGGGGTGGCAAGAGTGTTCGTAGATATTGATAAGTATATACACATATGCTGTATTGTCAGTTTTCAATTCTTAGCTGCTATAGTCTTACCTCTCCTGCTCTGCTTCCCCTTAGATAAGCATTCTAAGGAACACTATACTTCAGGAAAACAGAACAGGTAGAAGTTTTTAGTGGTCATGAGCTGTTGATTCATCTGGAGTTAGTTGGTATTTGCCTTTTCATAGGCTTTCGCAATCTCTTCAACCATTCGTTCTTTTGTGCCCTGTTGAAGGTGGCACCCGTCTTCAGTTAACTTGTTATAGAAGTTCGTTTTCTTGGCTTGGTGGGTCTCTGGGTTTTTTCTTTTTGGTTTATTTCTGTGTACGAGTTCTCCTACATATGGGGTTGGTAAGTGATGTTCTCCGTTCGTCCTTCTGATGAAGGAGTTGTATGTAACTATTGACTGGTTCAACTGTGTTTGGACTTCTGGGTCATAGGCTATATATTGGTCGTCAACTTTTTTCTTCTCCGCTAGATAGAGGTTGTATTTATTTATGTCTATGCCCATAATGGTTGCAAACATTACTTTTGGCTTCTCATTTGGTAAGGGTACTAGTCCCCTTAAATCAGTGATAATCAGTGGTATGGCATTAGTAACTTCTTCTTCGAATAAGGCTAGACTGTTATGTTTCAACGATATCTGTTGATGTTGAATTTTCTTCGACCTCGTGGTTACATTGCATAATCCTACTAGTATTATTACATACCTAGGCCTTCTGATTCTGATAGTATATGAAGCTGACCTCACTACGTTGTCTAGGGTAAGCCCCCCTATGGTTATGGTCCTCAGCCGAACTCCTGGCAGGCGTTGACGGAGTAGGTTGTTTACGCCGTTCCCCCTTGAGTCGGCCACGACTAGGAGATCCATTCTATTCATGGCGATTTGAGATTGATTCGACTATTTGCAGACTATAGAACTATATGACTATTATTTCCTATCTCTTGTGTCCGTATTCAGTTAGAAGTCCTGCTTTTACTTTCGTCAGTATTCTACCGAATCTGTTCTCACCTTTAAAGTGATGAGAGTTCAGTGCCTCGCGTTTCCCGTCCTTGACCTTTACGCTTGGGTAGCGGAAACCGGTTCCCCACTTCATCGAGGTCGTGATTTCATAGTATTTAGTTTCCTTTTGGTCTTCAAGTAAGATTTTCCTCAGTCTACCATTCTGTTTGAATTTGGCAACGACTATTTTCTCAAGCAAGGCTTCTTCCTCCTTTTCCCATTTGTCGTCAGTAGCGATTTGGTCACCGAGCCGTTTTACTACGGCCGGGCTCGCTACTCTCCGGATATGGTCTGAGAGTTGGTTTTTTCCCGCTCTCTTCGCTTTGAGTGATTGGTAGCAGTGTTCTACCGAAGAGAATGTTGTATCATTAAAAACAAGTGGTGCGGGATAGAAATTTGAGCAGACCGAGTTTTCCCCCTTGAATCCCAGTCCATCTTTGTCTACTGGGCATGTCATGGCGTCATTCGGCCGGCATCCTGGTGGGAGCAGGTGTAGATCATTGACTGTAAAACTCTTTTCTCCGATCTTTATATGGTTTAGAATCAGTTCAGCCGGTTTATTATTCAGCCTCAAGAGTGTGTGACAGTTTTTGAGCAGTTCAAAGTTACCGTCGTACTGATCTGTCCCCATTTTGTTAAACCATATGTTTGAGTATCTCATATCAGAACGCAGATCTTTTGCTTTTGTCAGGACTTTACGCTTCTCCTCTGGAGTGTCAAACTCGATATAAATTGCTCTCGTATCATGAATTCTAGGGATTCCAATCCTATAGATTTTCTTTGTTTTGTTGATTGTAAAAGAATTATCTATGGTTGTCAACATTTCTATCGTTTTCTGGTGGATATTTTCACGATATTTTCGGATATCATCGTTTCTAGTAACCTCTGGCAGTAGTTGGCCTGTCTTATCCATCCAAGCTTCACTCAGTCCCTCCACCACTAAATAAGGATTATCTTCGTGTGGTGGGGGCTTTGCCATTTCGGATTTATTTATATCATCGATTTTCGTTCTGGCATTTTTAATTTGCTCGTTTATCCCTTGTCTTCCATCTTCCAACGTTTTGATACTGGTAACTGCGTCTTTTATTTGTTTTGATAGACTTTCGTTAAGAGCTGTTATTTCGCTTTCTAGCGCTGGAATTGTCAACAGAGCTTTATCGACATCATCTTTCAGTTTCCCATCTATCTGGGGCCCCGGCATTTCATCTGGCGATGCCCTTTCTTCACGTCGCCCATTTATTGATATTATTTCGTTCTCAACTCGATCTATTCTTTCTTTAATAGAGATTTCTTCCTGACTATCTTTATTCTTCTGAGATTTTCTCCCTTTCCAGTTTTCCATCTGCACTTTTGCTTCTAATTCCCTCATTTTCCTCTCCACTGCCATCATTCTCGTGTTGATCCCACTAACTGGGAACGCGTTTAGGTTTGATCCGAAGTGTTGTGATACGGATAGAATTACCTTCTCAGTTACAATCTTAATTATTGTTGACATCATCATACTATCCCAAGATGTACATTTGTTATCATTTAGGGTTGAATCTAGTGTATTCCCTGCTAGTATTTTAAGTGATTCGGGGTTGTTCGAAATGGATATTCCCTTATCCTGCTCCGTCACGGTGCTGTCAGCGTCATTTACATGCGCTACGCGGCCGTCAGCTGTTGCCTGGCTAGTATCCAGGGCCTCAGCAGAGCCTACGCGGCCGTCAGCTGTTGCCTGGTTGGTATCCAGGGCCTCAGCGGTGCCTGGGACATTTCCGCGGGAATCTCCAACCTCGTGCGATTTTGGGCACGGCTGTGGGCGTGTTTTCCGTCTGTCAATCACTTCCCTTTGCTCAATCTCGCAAACCTTGTCCACTATTTCATTGATAAATGCATGAATATCATTGTTTTTTTCACTGTCACTTACTTGTGAAACATCTTGGGGTGGGGGGCACAATTTTTGTGAATCCGTTTCCGTGTTCAATTTCCACCTGGCTTCCCTATGTTGGGATGGCGATTGCACGGCCAGGAAAAAGTCCTCCTCGTCGGTTCTCATGCCCTCCATTTTGTCTCACGGCCTTCGAATGAGTGCGCGTGAAATGATTTCCTCTGATAGTATGATATCTCTTCTATTCTTGATTTTCACAAATGACTTGGATCTTCTCTGGTCATTTATGAACCTTTTTGTCGCTGGTTATTCTTTTGTAAAGTTGTCTGCCTTCATGTGGGAGCGTAAATTCTTTAGCTCGCTAGGCCTCGCCATAAAGTGATAACAGTAGACATCGTGCAAGCCTCAGTTTGTTGACGTGTGGGCACTTTTGAATGAAACCGCCGTGCGCTATATAGACTACCGTACACAATGCAACGCAAAGTGCCCCGTGCACAGAGTGGCTATGCCAAAAGTCTCCACACTGCTTCCGCCTTGCTTGCTCGAACCTAAACACGTATGGCTTCTGAAATCATTGATTTCCGTAGACTAAATCTTGCCATCGGGGTAAAACAATATTAAAAACCTTTCTAGCAATTCAGATTTTTTATTTATTTCTTTTTTAAGTCCCTAGACACATGGAACACGGCATTCGTAAACCGGAAGTCTGTTGGGCGCGCAACATTAGAACCCTGGACACTTTTGTTTGAAAATAAACCCCTCGGCCCTGCCGGGCCTTGGGGTTTATTTTCAAACAAATGCCACCAAATCTCAGGAAATTAATCCCATACTAAATATACTCCATACGAAGACCTTTAAGACACAAAGATATGTTTAATACAATGTCCTGAGATTTGGTACATAGATTCATATGACTAAAAGTTATTCACCTTCCAGAAAATCAGAACATTTCAATAAAGACATCTTGCGAGAAAAACACTTTGAAAAATATTATTTTTGCGGTTTGTAACTCATTATCCTATAACACATCACAAAACCCTGTATGACCTTGTGCTTGTCTTATGTACTGGACCATGTGACCTCGCAATTAGATATATCTAAGTAATTATTGTATATCTTGGACTTGAATACTATCAAGTATAATTGATTAGCGAATGTGAAAATCTATTTAGGATCGACTGAAAATAACAACATACATGAGGTTATTTGTTTCCTGATTATAGAATATCTAAATATGAATATAAATCAGAAGTCAATACATTTGTAGTTTATTTGCCACTTCCCATGTATCATATTATAGGAATCTCATAGTTGAAAACCCTTGATAGAACTATATTGAATGTATTGATAATAATTGGCATCATCAAATGATATCAAATGAACTGTATATCTACAATATAACTAGTTTTATTTCCGCTTTCAAAAATCGTACTTGTAATCATACGGACATAGAATGGTCCCATCTGAAATCAACATTTCTATTTTGTACATAAATCTCATTTAATCGAACACAGGCAAAATAAAATTTCTTTTTCTCTCTGCTCTTCCTCTCCTTTCCTGTCCGTCTCTTTCTTATTTTATTTCAATTGCAATCTAACTGTCTGTCTGCATCTCTCCTTTTTTCTCATTCTTCCTTTTTCTCTGCATTAAGACTCATAAGTTGAGCATATATCATTCATATACCACCAACAGATTCGGTAGCGTAGTGGTTATGATGGTCGTTTCTGAACTACAACATTGGGAGTTCGAGTCCATGCAGGGGCAAGCTTTTTTTCCCTCTGCATTGTCATCTCGGGTCCCGCACTGGCAGCTGTCACATGCTCATGGGCGCACAGGCTTGTCTAGCACTGGTCAGCCGACTATTGGGGGCTAAGGGATTACAAGATTTGTTCATAATCCTTTAGCTTTCTCAGGATATCGTTTATAAGGGTAGAAATTACGATTTGAAGGGGAATTTCCAGCATTTTGTCTTGAAATGAAGAGATCAGCATTGAACGTGAGCCACTTGGCCATTGGTTATATGTAACAGACATCTGTAAACGTTTCTCTTTGAAACGGAAATTCATTAAATTAAGCTGACACAAGTTGTGAATACTTTAAAAAAGAAAAACAGTAATAGAATGTACAGATTATATACGTTATAAAATATTAACTGCAACTGATTCTTGGCTGTCTCATTCTCTCTATGAATAAATTTAACCATGTTGTTTGGTCCAGCTCCTATTGCTCATCTTCAACTAACTATATGTTTCTTCCACCCGGTTAAAACAATCAGATCCCATATTTCTCTGCTTATTAACTGTTCAGAAGAAACCCTAGTCATAAATAGCCATGGGCAATGACAGTATCTGGTTATACGGAATGGACTGTAGGTAAACCAACTGCTCAGTCCGCCCACACTAAATGTGATGTGAAAAATGAGCCCAAAGTCGCAATAATGATATCTTTCAAATGTTTTTCCACAAGATCTCCCCATAGGAATGTTCTGATTCCTGTGGCGTGTATTGCCCTTATGGGCATCAATATTTGTACCAAATTTCAACGCTGTATATTCTGCGTTCCTAATTTCGGTTTTTCTAATGCTATTCTAAAGTTGTATATTTGGAATCCACCTAACCCCATCTTTTTTAAATTGTACGTGAGCATCTCAAAATCGACTTAAGACTTAGTTCCCTGTGACATATTCCAAGTGATCAATGGCAATGGTAGTGAAAAGACTCAATTCAATTAAATAATTTGGCAATTCTTTCTACTGCATGGAAGTAAAGTAAGACACCCAGATGGAATGGTTTTTCGCTCCATGACTAAGCACCAATGCTTTTATATTTGCAAAGATAATAGAATTGTTAGGCCAAATTCTAAACATTATCAGGCTATATGGAATGAACTGTAGGTAAACGACCCCCACTAAATACGATGTGTTCCAGGGAAATGAGTCGCAAAAATGATATTTTTCAAAATGATTTATTCACAATATCTATTAATTTTGTTGGGATGCTGAAATGTCTGGGGGTTAGCAATTTAAGTCATATGAATACATGTACCAATTTAAAGATAGTGCATCAATAAAATCCTTGCATCTCTAAGGTCATCCCACTGAGTACAATAATAGTAATTGCCCAACCAGAAATATTGCAAACTTTCTTTTCAAACATCACATGATCTCGTTGTTGTAATATTCTCATTTCTAGGGTGCATTGTGCTGTTCAAACATGAAATATAGAAACACATTTTAAATGTCCTTAAAGGGTCAGTCAACGGGTTCATGGTCACTTTTAGGACAACAAACTTCATGGAGCCATAAATACAACTCCCAAGTCTCGATTTTTTTACTTCCATTTATGTCTAACTTATAGTCACTTACAGGCATAAATTGAGAAATCCTAGTTGAAAAAGTCTGTTTAGCTCAAGAGGGCACTGAGAGTGCTGTGTGATGTCATAAAGGTGCGCCAGAAATGAACATATTATCTCTACCTTCCCCCCCCCCCCCCCCCCCCATCTCACAGCAATTAAAGCAGTTATGCAATACAGGTAATACCTGTTCAAGAACCAGTCATGAGAGGTCAATACCTGTGTTGTTCGAACTCCTTCCACCCACCCCACCCTCCTTCTTTCTTTCTAGCAGCAATTATGAGAGTTGTTTGCTATGTTCTTTGATTGACGTATTGTTCACCAATTGTAGATTTGTTGCTAGTCAGGGGGTTTTAGACGTCCAACTTAGCGACCATAACCCGATCTTCTGTGTATTGAAGAAAGGGAGATTTGTGACCAATGAACATCCAAGGATGCATAGGGACACTAGGAGATTAACTACCCCAATGATATCAGAAGCCCTGAGTAATATAGAACGCAGGAAGGTTGATACAATAGCAGATATGAATTCGGACGATATGTGGGACTCTCTATATGTAGACTATGTAGGCATCCTTGATGATTTGGCTCCCCTTAAACAACAGGCTAGGAAAAGAATAAACAAAATCACTTGCTCAGAGGAACTAAGGAATGCCATCAAGATAAAGAATAGGGCTTTTAGGAAAGCAAAAAGACACAAAAATGACCAAGCCCTATGGGCTGAAGCAAGAAAGCTTAAACGTGGAGTGAAGGCACAAACTATAAAATGTAAAAAAGAATATTTAGCCAGGGAGTTGGATAGAAATATGGAAAACCCGAAGAAATTCTGGTCCATAATACAGGGTGTATACAATAACAAACCTCGATCCCACAAGATAAGCTATATTCTGAATAGTAATAATGAGAAGTTAGAAGGCCTCGCCGCCGCTGAGTTTAGTAACACTTTCTTTAGTCTGATAGGAACGGAAAATTGTGATGCGGAACCTACACTTGCTAAATCGGTTTGTGGTTCTACGTTTAAATGGGATGATCAGGTTACAGTGAATGAAGTTAAAGAAGTGGTGCGTGAGATGGATTTCTCAAAGTCTTCATGTATTGAAGGTGTCAGTTCTAAGGTTCTAAGGATGTGTGTCATTGCAGATATTGAGAACATAGTTGCTCTTTTTAATAGGATTAGGAGTGCGGGCCAGTTTCCGCAAAAATGGAAAGACGGTATCTGCACTCTTATACCTAAAGGGAAGAGTACTAAATATGTAAGTGATTTGAGACCAATTATTTGTACGCCTGTTATCAGTAAGATTTTTGAGAAACTACTTAATAAAAAGATCAAGGATTATTTGAACGATAATGGGTTACTGTCAACAGAACAACACGGGTTCAGAGAGAATAGGGGAACAGACACAGCCCTAAAAGCGGTATTGGACGATATTTTACAGTATAAAGATTGTTCTGTAAATAGTGCAACCATATTTCTCGATATCTCTAAAGCGTTTAATAGCGTCAACATCAAGCTATTACTGAGAAAGTTAGAGAATCTAGGCTTTAATAACAACATGATGAAATTGCTCACTTCCTATTGTACAAATAGAACGCAAAGAACTGTATTCAATGGTTGTATGTCTAACAAAATCTGTATGAAAGCCGGTGTAGCACAGGGAGGTATTGTAGGTCCCCTGATGTTCTCCATTTATTTGAATGACCTGATTAAACAGAATTTCCACGGGAAATTGGTACTTTACGCCGATGACTGCGCTATTACAATGCCCATTGTTAGTAGAGATTCCGTAAGGTTATTGCAGTTTGATTTGGAAAAATTCAATGATTGGGCCATAAAAAACTTTCTTAAGGTGAACGAGAAGAAGACAAAAATCCTGATTTTTCGTTGTACTGCCGACCTTTACATACGCAATATGCCCGCCGTTTATATGAATGGCAAAAGTATAGAATATGTGGACGAGTTTAAATATTTAGGCACTTGGTTATCTAGTAATCTGTCAATGATTAAACAGATAAGTTGCAATTATGGTATTGCGTCCAGGTATCTAAATAGGCTAATGAGGGTAAAACATCTGTTTACAACAGACAAATGTCTTTTGATATACAAAACCTTTATATTGCCGGTGATAGAACAGTCTTGCATATTTATTGATATGGCACCAAAGTCCAGTTATATCAGACTACAAAAATTACAAAACAAGGCGATGTGTATCATATATGGGAAATTATATAAACGGAAAGGTCTCTTCGAAATGCATAAGATATGTAAATTACTGCCTCTCGCTATGAGGAGGGAAGTCCGGGCTCTTTGTTTGATAGCTAGGACGGGCATCTTTCTCAATCAAAACGTTAGATATAGGCTAAGAGGCGGAATTATTAACAAAGTTAAGGTCCCGCGATGGAAAAAAAGCCAAATAAGTCGATCAATGGCAGGGAGAGTGTACAATTTATGGAATAACTTACCAGAAAAGATAAGAGCAGAAAATGACCCATTGATACTGAAGTCTATGTTAAAAGCTAAATATCGTCTCACCTTCCTGGATTCTGGGAGGGTTGATATGTAAGGTTGATATTGTAAGGTATTCATAGATGTCGGTCCCACAATGTAACAGGCTTTTCTTGGGTTAAACCCACGAATTATTGGAAAATTGATATCATAACGATTCTTTGTAGAGGTGATTATGTGTAAGAGCACGGCGTAGGTGGAGGGTTTTCTTTTACTTATTACTTAGACTATATACTCTTACTGTATTCATTTATAGATAGATTATATTTGTCTGTATTGCTTTCTTTTATTGAAGATGGAACGAATGAGTCTCACTTCTTTTCTTGGTATCCATTTAAAAGTATAGAACAATTTGTATACGAGAGTAATGTGTATTTGTAAACCAAACCATCAGGCTACTCTGAGAATATTTATGCTAGATGTATAAAAATGTTTAATAGTCCTGAATAAAATATTTACAAATCAAATCAAATCAAATGTTCATTGCATGTACATTTCAAGATTGGTGCACCTTTATGACGTAGGCAAACAGTGGCGCCTTGAATGGAGTGTTAAACTGTGGAACTACTTTTTCACTCCTTTAAATGGGTAAAACTCACTAAATAATAACTTGAATTAAGTAAAACTGGGGTGGTAAGATTTCAATAAAAGAAAGGAAATGGATTTGCTCATAATATTTGGGGGTTTATTGACACTTTAATGTTTACCATCATTAACATCTGCTTGATCTCATCGCTGTTATCTTCGAATCCATTTTTTGCGACTTAATTGTGACTGATTTTCCTATAACACATCATATGGAATGAACTGTAGGTAAGCGACCGCCACTAAATGATCAATGACTCCTTCACTATTTTTTCTTCACTCATCCCCTCACTCAGCACCTTCACTTCCTTCACTCTTCCCTCCTACATTTCCTGCCCATTGATCAATCGATCTAAGATGGCCGATAGTGGGATTTGAGCGTGTGAATTATGAATGCATGAAGAGCACACTACAACAAGTGATGGTTCCTGGGGGATCATTTGTAATGTGTTATAGGAAAATCAGTCACAAGTCGCAAAAAAGATATTTTTTAAGTGTTTTATTCACATGATTTCGTTGTTGTAATAATCTCATTTCTAGGGTGCATAGTGCCGTTCGTAGCATAAATAGATGTGCCAAATTTCAAGACTGTGTATTGAATATACATCCATGCATTTTGAAGCTCATCCTACGCTGTATTTATAGCGAATCCACTAGTCATTCCTGGCTTCATCGCCACAGCAGTGATACCGATCTCCATTCTCCCTGTATAAATTAATTTTCACTTCACCACAAATTGCTGAGATAAGTTTAAGAGAATAGGGCTCTAGAAGCTAAACTGGACATGGGTTTTTTGTTATTTTGATGTGTATATGTGAGGGCTTAGATTGCCTAGACAATACATCGTTGGAGGCCTCACTGATACCACACATAGTTGTGGTTAGACGCAGCGGTCCATTCAGTCATGGGCTACTGGACTACTACAGGACTGTAGTAGTTGTCCACCCACAGATATTACAAACAGTTTTTCTTTTCAAAAATAAAATAAAATTATCAAACTTGATATATAGAAATACGTATTGGATGTCCTAATGTTTACCTACATTAGAATCCTTCCAAATATGATGGTATCGCAACATGTTTGCGACTTGTGACTCATTTTCCTGTAACATCACATTTTCAATTAAGTTCTCGCATTTATAATTACTGTGATCTGATATAATACCAGTATTATTATCCCTTTGTTCTACAAAATGAATTCTGAAATACCACCCTATTCTAATGGGTGAGATTAAGTGTTTTTAGGAAATCTAAAAAGTACTTTTATATTTTATGTTGGATTTTGTACATATTTGAAAATTCTTGTTTCAAGATTTAAGTACTGATTATAAGAAGTACATAGGAGTAAAGTAGCGAAGTATACTCGCTAGGACTTTTTTCAAACAATTTTATTAGGCAGATTTTCACAATGTGATGACCTACAGTATTCCTACAGAGATATTTCATGACTCATTTTCTTCTAAAACATCACATTTCACAGTTATTTAGAGTGCAATATTAGCCAAGTTGCATTCGAAAGAGCGCATGAACGGATCCTATTTAAATATGGGATCGTTTGAGGTCTATACAGTCTGCCAAATCATGCATGACCATTTTCTGCTACTGAAATGGGACCTCGGATCCCATGATCCCTTATGCAAAATGGCGTCAACGCAAGTGAGCTAAAAGACATGGGATTTACACAACCTTGAAGGCTTTACTTTTATCATTCATACTTGGGCTTGACGAATTCCATTACACAGTCTAGGCCAAAAGATGAGAGTGTCACTTCAGACGGAAGGAAAGCCTCCCCCCCCCCTTGAAACGCAAACGCCTAGTCCTAGGCAAGGAAACCGATTAGTAAAGTAGGCGTCCAATCACTTACATACGATTTGGGCCTGGACCAATCGGGCCACATCCGCCTTTTGCCTGCAAAAGCGCAGCTTCTTCTAAAAATCTCACCAGGCCCTCCATACCTCCAAAAGAACGGAACTAGGATAAGGGGCGCACAGAAAACACTTTAGTTTGAAATTTCTCCCGGGTTCGTCCAAAACCGCCCACACATTCTTTCTAGTTAGCCCTACCTATACCAAACACGCCAGTCGGAAAGTCTATACGATGCCGTACAAAAAACAAAAAAATTTATGACGAACGACCCGTCCCAAGCTTCTCAACTGGCCACCATTGCCTTGGCCCGTAACGATACATAAGGATTTCCATAGGGAGTAGTCTCCTCTGCACATGCGCAATGTTCTTGTTCGGGGTTCACTTCCGCCAAAACAGTCACACTCGTCAATGGCGTCAAAACAAACGTAAAGAATCTAGGATTATCACATTAAAAAAGGTAACAAAATATATAATCTAATTGTCCGCGCCATCTTATGGTGATATACCATAAGAATGGCGGCAGACATGACCAGGCAAAACACTTGACAACCCCTTTTTTCAATGGATTAATCAACATACAGTCACCGCGGGTCCCGGGTGGTGTAGGCGGCGGACGGTGGGCACATATCAATGCTGTCAGTCAACAATTAATAAGGTTAACTCTAAGCAACTAATTTATCACAGGAAACAAATGTTCTCAACGATTCTGGCGGCTAAACTTCACTGGACTACACAAACAAGATAGAGTTTCCTCACGAGGAACCCACATCCTTAGAGTGTACTTGCTCAAGAAAACACTTTCTTTTACTTCAATGGTAGCGCTGGGTGCGTACCGTCCTTTGCCGCTCATTAATAGCCTCAAGCACTTGATGATGAAAGGGATATGCATCCCATCTATCCTCTTAAATATCCTCAATAAAAACTTCTAAAAGGAAAGACACCATTTTTTAAGATATAGGATTTTCTGTGGTTCAAACACCTTGGAGCACATAGATACACATATCAAAAGTTACTTATAATGGCTGACATTATCCCCAATTCTCTCAATCTTTACCCAATTTGATAATATGTGAATGAACTTTGAGATATCATCATAATTGAAACGGTGTGATGAAGCCGATTCTTATGACGATAAGCTTATTGGAATAGCTTAGACGGATTTCTATATTAAAGTTTTATATTTTCATTTTTGAAAAAAAAGTTTGCAATATTATATTTACTACACTGTCTTGAAACTTAGTAGATGCATCCATACAACGTCAGGCGTTAGACATCCCAAATATATGAATATGCCTGCAAAGAAATCAAATCAAATTCAGATGCCCACAATAAACCGCGATTGTTAACCACAGTCCCAGCAGCTTTAAACTTGTCCCAGTCTAAAGCCGTGGACACACACAGCCGATTTGGCTCCCGATTGCCCCCCGATTTTGGTCTCCCGATAGGTCCTATGATTTCATTTCAAGTCCTGGTTTATGTTTTTGAAATAACATCAACCAGGATTGGAAATGAAATCCTAGGATTCATTGGAAGTCCAAAATCGGGGAACAGTAGTAACCTGGGTAGTATAGCATCATAATCCTTTATGCAAACATTCCAAAAATCAAAACAAACAAAATTTATAGCATCATAATCCCCTGGCCTGAAAACGGACCCTTTTTCGTGTTGACTTAGGATTAAGTTGTTTGATTACACTAATGAGGTAAACACGTGCCGGTGGTATATGGCCATGTAATAGGTAGGTGTGAATTAGGCAATTAATTTATGGCCAGGTAGTAAGTAGGTGTGAATTAGGCAATTAATTTGATAGTGATCAGTGGGGAACCTGCTGACATAGGACTAACTTGTTAGCTTACAGTAATGAGGTAAACACATGATTGGTGCTATATGGTAGAGTAATGAAGAATTAATTAAAATCATGACACTAGTGATTGGGCATATATTAATGAACTAATGAATTAATGACTGAGTGAGTGAAAGGGAAATTTTGACCCAAGTTAAATGTTGTATATACGCAGAGTGGGAGTATGTATTGGCTGGCGAAAGTGTAGGTTTTAAAGCAAGATCGATAGCAGTAGCAGCAGCAACAGTTGAAAATTAGGAGGGAGATTGACACTTGCGGCAATGGATTTTCATACAGAACCCGTTATTATAGAAGTGGAGGATTATGATATGTGGCAAAATTTGTCAGAAATATTTAAAGGCGATGTGATTGAAATAAGTGACGATAAGGACAAGGAGGAGAAATTACACAATGATTCGCTAACAGTGAAGGACCAGGGGTTTATCGATCGAAGCGCGTGTAATTTAACAGCAGATGAGAAAGCTATGGATCGAAGCGCGGAGAATTTGGAACAAGGTAAGAAAACAACGTTTTACCAGCTAATTATGTTTATTATATCTTTTGAACATAATAATAAGACACAACAAAATTATGAACAATGTAAAATTAACCTTTAGGGTTAAAAAAGTAAACTGTAAGCATAGGAATGTGTCAACAAAAACCACTATGAGTATATATATAGGAGAATGAGTATATATGTTATGTCGAGTATATCTTTACATGTTTTATGAACATGTCATGTAACAAAAACCACTAAGAGTATATATAGGAGAATGAGTATATATGTTATGTTGAGCATATCTTTACATGTAACAAAAACTACCGAGTATACAGGATAATGAATATGTTTATGCTATAGAGTATATTTTCTACGAACATGTTTTTAAGATACCATACGCTGAAGTATGACAATGACATGTCTAAACTAACTAACACATTTTGTTTTCAGGTGTTTTAAGGAGCGGTACATGTTTAGAGCAAGCACGTTCGGGACAAGAAACGCGTGAAAAGCCAAGCGCATCGGCAGACATCGATAGTGAATTTGACAAGGAAACAGATGATATTTTACGAACCATTGATATGACCGTATATGAGAATATTTAAAACGGGTGTTTCAACGAACAGTACATGTTTAGAGCAAGTACATTTGGGTTAAGAATCACGTGAAAAGCCAAGCGCATTGACAGACAACAAAAGTGAATTTTACAAGGAAACAGATGATATTTTACGAACAATTGATATGACCGTATATGAGAATATTTAAAATGACTTTAAACTACGGAGAATGATACCAACAAATGACTTTATGAAAATATAGGGTGTAATGACTATTGGAAGCGTGAAAAACTTAAGAAAATAAACAAATACAAATCACATATCAGACTATTAATTTTTTGGGTGCACTTGAAGCCAAGTCACAACTGTTGTCATCGTTGGAACGGGAACGTTTAAAACCATGTTTGTTTTGTGAGTCATTTTCAGACTCCCAGTCCATGTCACTACTGTCCGACGGGAGAGCCGTTTCAGAGGCCGATAATTGTTTGTGAACAACTGCATGCGTTACATGATGGGTTGTGTTGGAGTTACCGAGTGCACATGCACCTAGCTGATGCGCGTTGGACTGTCCTTGTAGGACGGGAAGAGTGCTAGGTCTTGGGGGTCTTTGGGGTGGTGTTTTCGATGTCGCTTCACCGCTAGGAGTGGACATCACAGGAGCACGTGGTCTTTCGGGTAGGCATGGGTGTACAGGGTCCTGAGGTATGCCCGAAGGAAATGATTGAACATCCTCAATACTTGAGCCGTTGTTTTCTTTAGTACTTGAACTGTTGTTTTCTTCAGTTTCACCGTTTTCACTGACACTATCCACTTTAGTTAAAAATGGAAGCTTGTGGCGATATTTTAAGTATACCTTAATAAAAACGGCTATGGAAGCTATGAGTCCTAGAATACTAGAGGTTGTTGATAGCGCAACAGTTAAGGTAAATTGTCCATTGTCCACATGTTTCTTGCCAGCATTTGTTTCAGCGACTGGTACAACTCCCTTAGTCACACAATGAGTTGTAGGCAGTAAAAGTCCCTTTAGGTGTTCTCGGTTTAACAAGGATGAGCAATTGATAGGGTTTTGGCGTAGGTCAATTAAGGAAAAACGGTTTCTGTAATCCTTAGAGGGCAGGTGTTGAATCAAATTTCCTCGTAAATCCATTTTCTGAAATCCATTAGGAATGCCTCGGGTTGAAGGATATGTACGCAGGTTTCGTGCATTACACATTACAGTTTTGCTGTGAGAAATGCATACGCAGTTTTGTCCACACTCAAAGCTATAAGCTTGACAAACTAAAAGAGGTACTAGAAGAAGCGACAGCAACATCTTAACTTGTCAAAGGTTAAGGCACCTACTAAATTGAGTGTGTGTACATAGACATCAACCCTATAACCCCCCTTTACACCCTGCAGCTGCATCTCAGCCGGTGGCATGTACTGGGGAATTCCCAGCCGCATCCTCTGTCCATCAACACAGTCCTAAGGGTGCACTGGGGGAATTCCCAGCTGTATCCCTCTGCACACCAACATCGTCCTAAAGGGGACGCATACGGATGACACACTCAACAGTCATATTGCATAAGTGACATTTTAAACGGGGTATTTACTAAATATGTTTAAAAAAAGTTTGAAATGGGCTCCGTACATTTAATGTAAATTGGATTCGCTATCGATAATGCTTTGACTCTTTTTCTTTTGTTATACGTTATACATAGAACAACTAACACACCTAAGGAAATCAATGCCAAAATAACAACTATAGGTATAACATAAAATATCCAGGAGGTAACGTTAACAATAGGATAATCAGTTATAGTAGTGTTTGGGTCTGAGGTATACAACTCACTAAAGGTAGTGGTAATAAGTTTTTCACTATCATAAGTGTACCCTCGACTAGTTGAGTTGGGAAGTATTGAGCTGGATGTAAACGTTTCAGGACAATCCATTACTAATAGCACATTGGGGCGTTCCATTGCAAATTTTGCCCTATCTGATGTACAGGTAACAAAATACGGATTGTTTTTTATAACCAAAGTTGTTAAAGAAACCCATTCCCTTAAGTTTAAGCGTTGAAATGAAACCAATCCAGTATTTGTAAAAGATAAAGTGTTGGTTCTTCTTAATGTACCAAGATCAAACGTTGGTATTATCTTTACGTTATATCCGATGCAGTAAACACTTTGATGTTTCCAATTGCAGTAACAAGTTTGAGGCGATCCACACATATTCCATGCTTGACAGTTGATACAAATTATCGCGTTAACAACAATTAGCACCAAGGGCAAATATATTACTTTAGACTTATCCATGCTGGAGTGTAAATTATGCTCAGACTGTAACAGTATGCACCATATATATACATACAATTAAGAGGATAAAGGGGGGCGTGTGTACAGGTGATTAAGGGGTGATAGGATATAGAGGGAAGGTTTAACTTTTTATCTTACATATCACATAAGCTATACACATATCTAAAACAAGGGAATAGCTTACATAAATTATTTAGGTTAAAACAATTGGTTTAATCCGCAAACAAAAAATGTCAGGACTGATTGGTTTACTGTGTTTTGCTTGCTACTTACCCGATATATATATAACAAGGTATCCTTTCACATGGATCAGGTTACACTAGAGGATCTTTCATGTAGGAGGACGTTTGTGCTCGAGCTTTAAAACGCGTCTAAACTTTACGTATTACAATGGAGAAAGACAAGGAAAAAGAAATGGGTTCAACGGAGAGTTTAAATGAAATTGAAGACTTAATTGCATCCCAAGTGTATTACCAAGATCTTGATACAGACCTTCAAACCATATTGGATGAAATCGAACTTAGTGAGGCTTTAAAAGCAATTGAACAAGACGGTACATGGAGCGACGATAATAAGGTACAATTTTATTTGTTACAGAATTTATCTTAAAATTACACGTATTATTATAACTTTGATTTGGGGTATTATTTAAATTTTGACTTATTTATTTTGATAGGAGCAAAATGGTAAGGAAGGTTATACCCAGAAATTTGGAAATGAAGAAGGACGATGTACGTGCCATGATAACCCTCAACCAGGTACTAGTTCAAGTGTTGTTTCATTATGCCAATACTGCAAAGAGAGGGAATTTGTACATTTACAAAGTGGTTCCCACGCTAAGCAAAGACGTGTGATGGGTAATGACGCAACAGTACAGGAAGTAAATGAAAGCCGGGAACATGAAGGCGGATTGACCGACGATCGTAATCAAGAGACAGGGGAAGTCACTGCTGATGATCGTAATCAAGAAATAGGGGAGGGTGCACCAGAAGAAGGAGAAGAAGAAGAAGACGAAGGTTTAAATGCTAGGGTATGCATACTTTTATTTTAAAGTGAAAAAAAAATTGCTAGGCATTAAAACAAGTTATATACTAACCGAGGTATTATAATACGGATAACATTTAACAGTTTTAATTATTTTACAGGCATACACCATACACAAAAGATCTGTTCGAAACTTTGATGGTGGGAGAATTTCAGAAACAACGTACAGAGTAAAGCTAAACAACGATTTGGAAGGCCAAAACATTAGCCAAATGACAGAAGCTTTAACAAGAATGATTCAGGAAGTGATTAACAGGGTAACAGCAAACATGCAAGGTGATGATAAAATAAGAATTGTGATACACCACGAGGACTTACACGACCCAATTATTGTACCCCTGAGAAACATTAGTGATATGAATGCTGAAGATATATTGTCTGTAATTGAAAACACACTACAGAGTCATAAGCAATTAAAAATTAACAATGATTTTTGTATCGATATAGGGTTGATACATATTCCAAGAGGTGGTGCCGGTGGTCATTTGCAATTGATTAATATTTTTGGCGACCGTAACTTGATAAAACATAAAAAATCTATGATTGAGATAAGGAATAATGATAACATGTGTATGGCTCGAGCGATAGCACTGTCATGGGCATACACCCACCAAGTACCGCAATCAGAATGGGTTTTAATTGAAAGCTTGCCAAACCGTGAACCCTTAATGGATAAAATTGTTAGAACACGAAAATGTCCCAGTTGGTTTTTTAAAAACCTTAGGTGTAGTACCAGAGTAGACCAAACAAACTTTGCTTTATATTTATGTCAAAAAACAGACGTTAACCCTAATGTGAGAGCCACACTTAATGACATTCAAAAGTTTGAAACATTTTTAAATGTGGGTGTAGCAGTTATTTCCAGTAAAGTTGGTTCTGAGAGCAAGTTTATTCGAGTACCAAAAGACCGGTTACAAACTGTTTTGTACCTGTATTTGGTTGAAATTCCAGTAGAAAACTACTTTCATTTTCATGCCATTACAAAAATCACAGGTTTTTTTTGTAAAGCATATTTTTGCAAGGAATGTTTTGTTCCATACAATACTGCTGGGGATCACACTTGTAAATTTAGCTGTAAAGTGTGTAACTTTTCTCAGTGTCCTATAACAGAAGTATCTGTTAATTGCACCGATTGTAATATGTCATGCAGAAGCGTGGCATGTTATAATAGACATAAAAAACCGCTATCTAAAAAAAACCCAGCAATTAACGGGGTTGTTATGAGCAAGTGCCAACAAATGTGGAAATGCCTTAATTGCTACCGCGTTGTGGATAGAACGCGCCGCAATATAAAGGCACACAAGTGTGGGGAGTGGTTATGTAACTCGTGTCAAAATTATGTTATGGGTAACCATTTGTGCTACCAAAGAACACAGCCTTTAGAAGACACAACTAAATTCAAGTATTTGTTTTTTGATTTTGAATGTTCCCAAAATGAACTGTATCATTGTAATAGTGGCTACCTTTCAAGTAGGGTTAGATGTTTAAATTGTAGAGAAACCGAAGAAAAGTGTTCAAAGTGTAGACTATGTCAAAATTGTATGAATAGCATGTGCGGCCTACCTCAGCACACACCAAACTTTGCTGTGTCTCAAAAGGTTTGTGAAAGGTGTCAGGACTTTGATAAAGATTCTGTATGTTCATATTGCGGGGACAGGTGTTCTATTTGTAATAAATGGGACGGAAAGTCAAAGGAATTTACTGTACCTTTATGTGATGGGTGTGGTAAAAGGGAAAATGTTTTTAAGGGTGTAAACACCTGTGATTTATTTTGTAATTATTTGTTTCACAGCAATAACTCTGGGTTTGTAGTAATGGCACACAACATGAAATCATACGATGGATACTTTCTTTTGGAATATTTGGTTAAACACGGAATTAAACCGAAAAAAATTACATATTCAGGATCCAAAATTATGTCTATGACGGTAGGAAATGGTTTGAACATTAGAGTAATTGACTCGCTAAACTTTTTACCCATGCGTCTTGCTTCCCTTCCCAAGTCATTTGGTTTGTCTGAATTAAAAAAAGGTTGGTTTCCACACTATTTTAACACAAATGACAATCAAGCATACAAGGGCGTGTATCCAAATTTAAATCACTACGGTGTAGACTACATGTCCAATAGTGAAAGAAAAGAGTTTTTAGAATGGTATGAAAATATTAAACACACACAGTTTGACTTTCAAAAGGAAATGTATGAGTATTGTGTGTCAGATGTGACTATACTTAGAGAAGCTTGTATTAAGTTTAGAAATCTTCTTTTAACAGTTACTCGGGAACCTGGCGCTAATCAGGGTGGTGTAGATCCTTTTGATTGTATGACAATCGCTAGTGTATGCATGAAAGTTTACCAGTCATTGTATTTAGAGGAGACACATCAAGTATACTTAGAACACAAACAGACCGGTGAAAAACGTGTAACTACAGGTTATTTCAAAAATGGTAAATGGTTATATTTGTGGAGTGGGGAAAAAGTGGAGTATTTAGTTATATCCGATAAATGGAATATAAAATATACAAGGTTTCTTTCATCTCCCATAGGGTATGTACCGCGCCAAGCATATTGCACCGACACATATTCTAAGGTGTCAATAGCTTGGTTAGAATGGGTAAGTCATTCGGAAAAAATAAGTATTAGGCATGCCTTAAATGGTGGTGAATACAGTGTTCCTCAAACACGGTTTAGATTAGATGGATTTTCCAGTTCTGGGGGCGGTAAACTAGCCCTAGAATTTCAGGGCTGTGTTCATCACGGCTGTTTTAAATGCTTTAAAGACAGGGATCAAAAGCATCCATGGAACCAAAAAACAATGAGAGAGTTATTTATGCTAACAATGAAAAAGAAACAGTATTTATTAAGCCAGGGGTACAAGTACAAAGCCATTTGGGAGTGTGAATTTAACCAACTTTTGAAAACCAATGAAAGGGCCGCTAATTTTGTATCAAACCTTGATATCGTGACAAGGTTGGATCCTAGGGACTCGTTCTTTGGAGGTAGAACAAATGCTAGCAAACTTTATCATGAAGTGCAAGAGGGGGAAAAGATCAAATATGTTGACTTTACAAGTTTGTACCCCTTTATAAACAAGTATTGTAAATACCCTCGAGGTCATCCTAATATAATTACGAATCCAGAAGGAGTGGATATTTCAGCCTATTTTGGCATAGCTAAGGTGGCAATATTACCACCTAGAGGTCTTTATCATCCTGTTTTACCGTTCAGATCTGGGGGTAAGTTAAAGTTTCCTTTATGTAAAAATTGTTCTGAAACCGAAAATAAAAATCCTTGCCAATGTACTCTTAAACAAAGAACAATGATTGGAACGTGGTGCACTCCCGAACTTAAAAAAGCTGTTGAAATGGGATATAAAATTACAAAGATATATGAAGTGTATCATTGGGTGGATTACATGGTTTGTAACAAAGAAAGTGGCACTGGTGGATTGTTCACAGAGTATATAAACTCTTTTCTTAAGATTAAGCAAGAAGCTTCGGGTTGGCCTGAGTGGTGTACAAATGAAACTGACCGTTTACTATATGTCAACCAATACAAAGAAAGGGAAGGCATTGACCTTGACATGGACTCTATTAAAAAAAATCCAGGCTTAAGGTCACTGGCCAAACTGTGTTTAAACAGCTTTTGGGGAAAATTTGGTCAAAGAGACAATATGGTTCAAACTATGTTTATAAGTGATCAGGAAGTGTCTAAGTTTTTTGATTTAGTACTCGATGAAAACCACACTGTAAAGGATTTTCATATTGCCAGTAAAAACCTATTGGTAGTAAAATATTGTATGAAAGATAACTTTGTTATTGCCAACCGTAAAACCAATATTTTTATTGCGACGTTTACAACGTGTTGGGCACGATTAAAACTGTATGACTTGCTTAATACGTTGAACCGCAGAGTGCTTTATTATGATACTGATTCGGTTGTATACATTTCTGATCAAAACCAAGTAGATCCTCCACTTGGAGATTACCTGGGTGACTTAACTGATGAACTACAAAATGGTGATTATATAACATCATTTGTATCTGCAGGACCAAAAAACTATGCGTATGAAACTAGTTTAGGATCCCAAGCTTGTAAAGTTAGAGGTTTTACATTAAATTATACGAATAGTAAAAAAATTAACTTCAAGGCTATTCGTGATGAGGTGCTTAACTTAGTGGGTGAGGGTGTTGTAATTGTTAACCCCTCCAAAATTTGTAGAAATGGGACAAAAATAAAGATTTACAACAGGGTTGAAAAAAAAAGATATCGAAAAGTGTACACCAAACGTGTGATTTTAAATAACCATGACACTGTTCCGTATGGGTATTAATAAATAAAATGCAAAGATTATGTATAATAAAAAGTCATAACAAAATAAAATGAAGTTTTGATTTTATTTATTTCATTTTACACATATATATATAATACAATATAATTTGTTCATAAAACCGTGTTAGTACACATTAATATACATCGAGATACAAAAAAGCTATGTACTAGTTCACACCACTAAGGATTTGAACATTTCTTGACTTATCAATTTTTACAAGGCCAGGAAACTGAGCATACATTATTAATGTAACAGCCTGCGGTAAAGGTTTACTGAACTTAACCTCTAGCCTAGTGTGACCTTTTCTAACATTATTGATAAACTTTGTACAGTTGCTTTGACAAACGTTAAACTTATACAAGCAATAACCTTTAGCAAAATTTTCTCGATCTATATCGTTACTCTCACTTTCATCGTAGGAACTTTCAAAAAGAGACATGTAGGCCGACAAGTAGCTTTTTTCTGAGTAATTGGGTGTAAATGGTTCCCCTGGCGTTGATTTAGAATCCACATAAAGTGACATAAAGTTACAATCAAAGTGTTCAAAGTTATAGGGATTTTTTTTGTAATTACCCATATAACCATCTGAAGCCACAAACCCTACAACAAGTACATCTGGAACCTCGCCTTGGTATATATTTTCAACACACATTCCAAACTGGCCTTTTGCTATGGCACACGTTTTTATATCAGATCTGTTATAGTAATACAAGGCCGGGCTATGTTCTAAAGCACGGGTGTGAGCTATAAAAACGTCAGGATTTAGTTCCACCATGCACACCTTTAAAGCTACTTCCTTTAATTCTATTTTGTACTTTGGACTAGTACTTGAACTCATGAGTTTAAACTCGTTACACGTAGGCCATAACTTCACATTAATTTGCACACCATTAATAATAAAGCGAGATTGCTGGCATATGTCAGCGTACAAAGGACCTTCCATTTCAATTAATTGGCTTTCTTGCGTGTAGCCCGCTCTTGCAATAAGGCCGGAATTACCACCGGTAATTGGGTCATTATCACATACTTTTCCAATGTCCTTGGAATAAATTTGACTTTGCAATTTTGTATTTTTGGCATCTTTTCCGTAATTAAGCAATACATCTATGTATGACTTGTACGGATACCTATTTGAAACATTCGGTGAAATATCCTGTTGGTTAAAGCACACATCAACCTGTTTCCACAAAGATTGAAGAAATAGATTAACAGGCCCTACTTTGGCGGCCTCCGGAGTTGCCTTACCTCCAGCAGATACTGGGTTTGGTAAAGCTGTACCGTTAGACTGGACTACTTTACATTTAACTTGGAGACGCGTGTTTTTTAGATCGATATACTTTGACCCGGCTCCTGAAATGTTAAACTCAACGGTGGAATCCTGATCTAGTTGTCCTACGGGTCTGTATTTAACCCATTCTACATTTTTCACAGTCTGGTTATTAGGAGGCGTGTAAAATAGTGATACTTTGTCACTATGTCCTTCCATTTTAACTAGAAAACTCGCTGTCTTTTCTTTAAAACGGCTGGTAATAAGGTGCTGCCCTGACGCTTTCTATTGCCAAAATGACCAGCTCCTTTTGTTTTTGTTTGTTTTATAGATGATTTTTGTTTTTTAGTGGCGACATTAGGCAATTTAGATTGACCTCTTTTTCGTTTTTGACGTAACCTTTGTTTGCTTTTTGCCTGCTCAACTACTTGCTGCGTTGAGCTGACTATTTTTACTTTGGAACTCGGTTTTTTTACCACTGACTTATTTCGTTTACCACCGCTTTCCATGTTTTTGTTAACAATCCATATCCCATTTTTGTTTGGATGTGTTTTACCCATTGCCATGTGAGTAAAATGTGCTGTCCATTTTGCAGCCTCAGCCATTACAATAG
This sequence comes from Sthenelais limicola, assembly GCA_942159475.1. Lineage (NCBI taxonomy): Eukaryota > Metazoa > Annelida > Polychaeta > Phyllodocida > Sigalionidae > Sthenelais > Sthenelais limicola. The sequence continues at coordinate 57,359,524 of OW804096.1, forward strand.
TTCTCACTCGTGTTTTTTTCTAAAACGAAGTGTGCAATAGGTAGCACTCCCTGTAAATGAGGCTTCGTTCTTACATTCATCTTTTATATATATGGTAATATCGTTTATTGATTTTTTAGTTACTACAAACTCCATAGGAGAGTCAAAGCTTACTTGAAGGTGTTGTTCACTTCGAGGGTATATACGCTGAATGACTGGTAGTTTTTGCTCTCCAATATATGTGTTTGAAACTGCGTCACAAAACACCATGATTGTAGTCGGTACACGCAACCTACATTTAATGTCTTGAAGAGAGCACAGCCATGTTCCTGTGTCAAAGTAATATGTTTCCAGAAGGTTTACTGTGAATAAACCTGGAGAATTATTAGGGTAGTATTCCTTTGAATCGTTGCTACTAAGAAAAAGATATATATCATCGTGATTCTGCATTTTTACAAGACTTCAACGTCGTCTTCGTTAATCCATTCATTAAATTTCTTAGGCCAGTGTAAAAATTTAACTTTAACCTGTCTAACCCCGTTTCGTACTCTTCTGGCAACGATTTTTTCTATTTTAAAACTGTCCCTATCAGAGACGTTCACTTTCTGAAGCTGCTGTTGATAAAATGTTCCATTTATAGGGTCTCCATACCAGTCATTTAGCTTGTACACCGGAATGGTGCGCCTTCTATATCTTTTAGATATTACAAACACTTCACCAGACCATTTTTGTCCATATTCTCGGTCGAATGTGTCCCTAATGTATGCCACCCTTACTTTATCACCAACTTGATACCAAAACCTTTGCTTACGTGTGTCTTCATCGTTTTTTGGTCCACGTCTTCTTTTGTACTCATTTATTCTAACTAGTGCTTCATTTCTTTTAGATACATTTTTCGGCTCGATACCTATGCTACTATGAACTGTGTTGTTGTAACTTTCCACCATTTTTTGTAACACATTAATGTACCTTAGGGTGTTTTTTTTAATCATGTATCTATATAATTTATTTTTAATAGTTTTAATTGCCCTTTCTGCATAATTTGCCTGCTGCTCGTTGTATGTGCTAAACAGTTTAATACCTTTACCTTGTAAAAATCCCCGCACAACATTATTTTGAAATTCCCTACCACCATCAGTTCTTATAGATTTAGGTTCTCTTTTGCCTTTTTGAAATATTGACCTAAGTACAGAAACCACTTCTTTAGCATACTTTGTTTTAAGTGACCCAACCCAAACATAACGGCTAAAAATATCCACAGCCAATAAAAAATACTTTATTTTGTCATTTTCCTTGGCTATTAGGGACATATCAGCCAAGTCGATGTCCCATTGTGAGTCTATACCGTTTACTATGACACGATTTTTAGGAAATTTGCGCGTCACAGAACGATTTAAAGTGTATGTACTTTCCTTTTGTAAATATTTTTGCACATTTTTTAAATTTGCTCTGTTATACCCTCGTTTTTTTAAACTTCCCAACACCTTTCGAGCGCCTTGAAAACTCCCAGGTGTAGAGGGGTTACTATACGTTTGTTTTATCCTCTGCATAATTTACAACGATATCCAAGACAGTTTTTTAACTTTATTTTTAGGTCTCCTGGCAAGTTTAAAGTCGACCAACTGGTTTGGTTTTTTCTTTTTTTTGTTAGATTTACTATCGGTTCTCTTTTTTGAATTTAACACCGACAACTGAGGCATACGTTGTTCTGGTTTGGTTTTACTTTCTTGTAAAGTTTCAGCAGTTTTAGTAGACAAAGGTTGCAACTTGGGTAACTGTGGTTGGGATAATTCTGGCGTGCTCAAAATTGCAGACCCTTCATTTTGTACGCACTGACTGGACAGTTGTTGCTCCGCTTGTAAATGACGATATTTTTCCACAGGAATTAAAACCATTTTTTTAATGTCTTTCATTTTAGAAAGGTTTTCAACACACGTTTTACAGATTGAAGTAAAATCTGAACAAATTTAGGGTCTTTTTGTAAAATTGTTTTCCTGATTTTCCAAGATTTTTTCCGATCGCTTAACCCTTCAATTTTGTTTATGTACTTTTTTAGTTTGGTTTTTTCTGTAGCTCCAACGGGTATTGTTCCATACAAAACATTAATTCCTATTTCAGCTAATGTTTCCAACTGTTCCCGGTCTAAGGTTGATAGTATATTTTTTAGTTGCAGTGACGGTATGTTTTCCATAAGAAACTGAACCAATGGCCAGTTTTTCTGTAATCGTTTGCTCATACTCAGCTACTCAGTTACAAGCTACTTTTAATTTTTCAATCTTATTTTACTTGTACTCACCGGAACGTTAACGCTTGTTCTGACATATATTCATGACTGTTTCATTACATATACAAGACTATCCTCATTGGGAAATATTCGTGTCCTAAGTCTGTACTTTTCATTGGCTTGCGGGGAGCTATCCACAATTAAATATCCAAAATTTGGTTTCGTACAATCTTCATAAACTTTTTTAAAAGTTTCGCCCCTACCAGGATATAATTGCTTTCCCAAATGAGTTATTTGCGAGGCGTCCCTTAAGTTTTTAAAAAGAACCAAATACCAAGTGTTTAATGCTATTGTTCTAGCATTTTTACCCGACTGATACAAGTTTTGTGTTAGATATATCACACTAAAATTTTTATGGTGACACCCCTGAGTCATTAATAGTTCAATTTCCGGATTTTTAACCATTTGATGTATCAAGTCGTCAATTACAATTATATTATGATGTCCGTTGCTTGCGATTTGATCTAGGTATTCTGTTTCGGGTAGTCCTTCGTGCATTATTATACCCGGTATATTTGTTTCCATATCATTATAAAGTTTCTGCCATATACCATAACAGTATAGTATCGTTTTGGGTGGTTCTTTTGTAAACATACCTTTTATATTGCGTAAAAACTTGTACGTCCAGAATGATTTACCACTACCTGTACATCCAACAACGCAAATACTTGAATGTGGTTTAAATGGAATTAAACTTTCGGTTTTCCACCACTCCTCAGACATGGTGCTTACCCCTTGAAATTCAATAATCAAGTAACGTTGTAATGTATCGGTTAATAGGTTTTATATACATTATGGTTAGTATGATAATAATAAGATTTCAACTTAAGGTTTTTTCATTAGTTAAATTTTATTGCTCACATAATTGTTGCTATACTAATAAAAATTACATTGGGCTGCTGAATGTTCATTTTGACATTACATTTTTTCCAAATCTGTTAGCAGTTCCTCAATAGGCATGTAACTTCTGTCCCGGTCCTGCGTTTTGTGAGGGTTGTACTTTCCATCACGAATACATTTTTGGACCACCGATCGCTTCAAATACCTAACAACTTCTGCATAAGTTACTTTACGTTCAAGGCCATAGTACTTTGCCACTGCTAAAGTCGCATCTTTTAGTCTCTGGGCCGAAATCTTTTTATGGCAAGAGTATGCGTTGTTTTGGATCAGCTTTTCTGGATCATCTAAGCATCCATCCACCATGTGGTCAGTTTGGTCAAGACGGTCATTTTTACACCCATAGCAAAACTTCTTAACACGGTCAGTGAACTCGGCTTCTACGATGTAGCAGTACACCAATTTGATTAGCTCCCTAACATCTAAGGCCGCCACATTGTGCGTTTTTACTTCGAACTCAAAGTTCTCATCGCCAGCATGTTTGGTGTGTTCACCAGCATTTTCACAATTGGTTTTGTCCAAAAACATTTTAGAGGACTCATGATCGATTCCGCCATCACCCTTGCGTTTCCAAACATATGTGTACACATCCATGGTCCCATGTGTCTCTGTTACGTCACCGTCCACCCCGTCCCGGCTAGAAAGCTTTCTCTTCTTGGCCTTTGAAAGCACTCGATAGCTGTCAGGAGTGTCAGTATCGTCACCACTGCTAAGCGTTTCGGTAGCCGTGTCGGTTGACTCATCATCATTATCATCATCGTTAGCTTTAGAAAAGCTAAGCTTTAAGTTGTCAAACTCTGCCATGTTTAGGTTAATGGTCCGGGCACTGTTATAAACACACAGAAAAAACTTCCTTTTAAAAAGTTGTATAATGAGTAATATAAAAGTTGTATAAAAAAGTCAATGTTAACACGTAACAACTTATTCATGTGTTTTAACATTGGAAACTAAAAAAACCCCACCCCCCGTAACTCATACAAAAATACTCTACACGTATGACAAAACAACTTTAGTGTATCAAAAAATGTTTTAAAATTACTAGCTAAATTACTTACTAGTCTACACGTATAACAAAAAAACCTCTAGTGTATTAAAGAATTACTTACTAGTCTCGGCTCTTGTTTCTCCGATGAATAAAGCACACATAATTCTGTCCCCTGTGGTGTGATAGTGTCACAAGCCACTCCGATGTTTTGAGAAGTTGTTTTTCGTCTTCCAAATCCTTGGATTCCGATTTGATATCACATTCTAAGCCTTTAGTTATAGCAAACTTGGGTATAAATACCGTCCTACGGTTTATACCACGAATCCTGATAAACTTTACAACGCCGCATAGTATTTCTACATGCAGGGTTGAGCTAATTTCCAAATTAACGGGTGCCATGATGTCGTTGGTTGAGTGATATAAACGTTGTCAAACTCTACCCTCTTATATACTGTACTTTCCATACATTAATCTTGTCTGATCACGTTTTACACGGTAATCATGTTTAATCATGTTACTAAACTTTTCCCTCCTTAGAAACCTGACCCCTTCTAAAAATGTTCAAACAAAAAACAATTACAAAACGTTAATTAACTTTTGACCAAAATGACTTAACAGCTCTATAAACGGTTACACATATATACAAGCTAAGGTGTTTGTCTTATTTTCTAAAAGCTTTCATTGTTTGTCCCATGAAATAATTAATTACACTGTGTGTATGGTAATTTTGTCCAATTATAGCTTGGCACTAGTTAATTTTCCCCAACCAATCCAAAAAGTTAGGCTTTCTTTAGACCCCCTCCCATCCCTTACCTTTCATATATCCAACCTTGCACGCATCCCTTTAACACAAACCCCCTCCCACCCCATGTCTTATATATATCCAAGCTTATACGCACCCCTTGTCACACACGTCACCTACACACAAACAGCCGTATACCTATCGATTCATTTTCGCTCTGAATCTCAAGCGTCTAACCTCTGTATCTCTGTATCTTAACTGTTGTTTTCAACAAGAAAACAATATGGCAAATTTTTCAACCATTAGAACGATTCAAGCCAACGTAAGCATTATTGAAAAGTGTCTTGAAATCGATCCATCCTTTGGAGATGTTATCAAGATAGACATTGCCTTTACTAAAGCTTTAAAAAAAGGTAACCTACTGACATCTAAGGCTGCAAGGAAAATTCTGGTATGTATATCAATCAATATATTAATATCATCAACTTTTACTCTAAAATTTATGTTCATTATGTTCACCGTGTGTCAAACAATCGTATAACTCTTCCATCTTTTTTTTCCTTTTCAACAGGCCATCGGTAATGAAACCAGTCCCGCCAGACTACAGGCCCTACTCGACTTTTGGAGAAACTCTACCGCAAGGTGTTCTGAATACTTTATGATGGACGTTGGAGACTGTTTCGCAAACACCAATCAGTTGGACGCCCTTGAAAAACTTATGAAAGCCTACCTAACACTCCATGATATGGAAAAAGAAAAAAAATAAAGTTGAAATAAAATTAAAAAGAAAAAGAAAAATCAAAAACAAAAAACAAATCAAAAATCAAAAATCAATTCATTCCCTCCCCTCCTTTTCCCCCATCCATTTCAAACCCTTTCCCCTTCCACAATTCTCTACCTTCCAAACTCATTCCCTCCCTCCCTCCCCCTTTCCACTCTCATTCCATTTCCCACTTCTCCCTCCTCCACTCTCCATTCATATTTTCCCCTTCCCCCTTCACTCTCCATCCATTTCACCCCCCTCCCCTTCCACTCTCCATTTCCTTCACACCTCCTAACACCTCCCAACCCATCTTTTACCTCCCAGTACCATTTCACATCCTCCTACCCTCTCCCACCTTAATCAGCACCCAATCTATTTCATGCCTTCTTCTCCTCCATTCCCTCCATAATTCACCCTCCCACCTTAATCAACATCCCAGTCCACCTTTCCCTCCCAATACAAAACCCCCCTCCCCGTCCCCTTTCTTCTCCTGTTACCCTCCATAATCCACCCTCCCACCTTTAACAGTCACTCATGACTCCAAAGTGTCAGAAACCCTCCCTTCCCCCAAAACAAAAGCGTCCATGTCTCCTCGCTCGGTACGCGACATATCTTCCTCATTCGCTGAGTTAATCAAGCTATAACTTTGTTAATAAAAAGTAACAGTACCCCAGTCAATTTCTAACTTCCACCATAATGGCTTGTTATATCACACACACTCAGAAGGACTGCCATAAAAATGTCACCGGTTATACACTTACATTTGAAATTACAAACAAAGTTATGTTTCAACTAATATCAAGCGTTCAGGAAAATAGGCTTTGGTTCATCACTACACCCGTACCTAATGCCATCCAAATGATTCCGGTACCTATACACATATGGAACATGTGGATGGATCTACCCTTCAAATCGGTGGAATCCGAAAACAAGATTAAAGTAATAGAGTTGGGACCTTTCGCCTTCAAATGGTTTCCCCAAAAAAGTCTATGGATTATCAGCGATGAAGCTCCAAAACCTGCATTTGTCTTTGACACAGAAGCTACCCATTTTGGATCTATCTTTGAGGAAAAAAAATCCCTCATCAACACTCTATTCAAGAAATCATGGAGGTAAAACTAATTTCATAAACTCATAATCGCATAATCTCATAAACCCATAACTTCATAATCTTTTTGCCCATACGTTACAGTCAACCTTCACCTTGTTTTTCAGAGAGCTCTCAGAGGACATTCTATCCACTCGCTAGTTTTTCAAGTCCTGCGCACACCTCTCAGGCTGTCAATCAAGTCAACCCCTTGTTCACACCCCCTTGTGTCAACCAAGTGTCAACTAATGCAAGCGATTATACTCACCCTTAACCACCTTAATAACCTATTAATCGCTAAAACACCACATTTCTCATTTAGAATCAATTACTTTCACCCACTTACGCGCTGTACACTTCAAACTAATTGTATCATTCCTTGAATAAACAACTTAATCCTGTGTCAACAGGTAGCACGGTTCATTTTCCGCTGTCTGTTTGAGGTCACTTTCAAAATTAATTGCCTAATTCACACCTACCTATTACATGGCCATATACCACCGGCACGTGTTTACCTCATTAGTGTAATCAAACAACTTAATCCTAAGTCAACACGAAAAAGGGTCCGTTTTCAGGCCAGGGGATTATGATGCTATAAATTTTGTTTGTTTTGATTTTTGGAATGTTTGCATAAAGGATTATGATGCTATACTACCCAGGTTACTACTGGGAACAATCGGGAGCCAAATCGGCTGTGTGTGTGTCCATGACTTTAAAATGGTCCCAACTATATGGACGCTACTCTTAATGTCCCTTCTAGGTCATGATAGGGAGCATGCGGTCATGCAGTAAAGACATGGCATACTTATCTATATCATTCTGTGAGGAAGGCACAGTGAACCTAGAGCCCTGGGGTTAAATTCATGCATGTCTGCCGCTGTCCATATTGATAAGGGACATCCCAGGTCTCTGCCCGTAACCCCGGGCTACAGTCATCTATAACCCTCAACCAGATCCCTGAGAGACCCTCAACCCAGACCAGCTATAGGTCGCTCCAGCAAAATAGACACAGCTAAATTGAATAAAATTTATTTTTTCGCGATCTTTTCTTTCTTTGCAAAGAAAATTCAACTTAATCAAATGAAGTAACATTAATAAGTCATTGAATACCTTTTGATTTTCCCTGTAAGACGTTTTCATTGGAATGTGAGGTTGTATTTGAACTCATTCGGTAGTATGACAATAAGAACGCCTGTTTTGGATATACAGTCAATGCAAAAAAGAATGGTGCTTAAACAAAAAGGGGACATAGAGAAGGAAGGAAAGTGTTAACATAATATGCTTAATTGGGGCGTTCCTCCGGTTGGGCAAATGCATTTGATATGATCAGGCATATTGGACATTGTTCAGCTTACAAAATACGAACATACAGTTGAAGAACTATACAGCTGGACATCTATAGCCATGACCGTATACGGTTAGTACGACTGGTTATGACTAAAAATGACGTGGATTATGATCCGCATAACTTTCCCAGGTTCCCTCAGCTGGACATAGAGCCATGATCGTATAGTGGTTAGTACTTCTCGTTGTGGCCGAGACAACCCAGGTTCGAATCCTGGTCATGGCAGGAATAAAAGTTCTCTCCTGGCTCCCAGCTGTAGTTTTGGTATTGTTCCACTGAAATAACTACATGTATATGGGGTCATTTAATTGGTCATTTCAATTAATTGCTACAAATATGTCTGTATCAGTTTTATTTATATTACAATCCCATTTACATCGTGGAAAAAGGGATTAAGCACATTAACATTACTCAGAAATAATCTTCTGCGAATTCTCACAGGTATTTCAGGTCTCCCCGGAAGGCCTGTGAAACGAAATACTGTGTTTTTGTTGTATCTATTGCAATTTGGTTGTGATGTGTTACAGAAAAATGAGCCGCCAATTTGTCTTTCTTGAAATATCATCATACTTGAACAGATATGATCAAGCGGATTCCAATGATGGTAAACATTAGAACATGTAATAAGTACATGTGTATATTTTACTATGCATACAATTTGGTGGTATTTCATGATGGTTATAGTATATATGTACTCCTTAGGATGACCAAAACACAGTCTTGAAATTTGGTACATGTATTCATGCAACAAACAGCGCTAAACACCCCAGAAATGAAAACATTCAAGCAAGGATTCTTCTGGGGAAACGTTTAGAAAATATCAATGTTACGACTTGTTACTTGCTGTAACATCACAATTTACCCATTTCTTCAGTTCTACATTTAACAGTCGTTAATTTCCATCATTAACGGTCGGATATAACCAGCTGAACACACGACTTGACTATTATATCTGTGTTTGCTTCCCTCTCCTTCCTTACCTTTCCAATTCTCCATATCCACTCGTCTAACCTTGGAGCCAGTAGCAGCTACTGCTATACAGCAGTTGAATAAAATTCTTATCAGTCTCCCAGGACAATATGGGCATACATATGACAAGAGTATGAGATATGCTACCCCTTCTTCTCGCCCTCCCTCCCTCCCTCCATGGTTCGTCAGGAAATGTACAGTCGGCAGCTCTACAGATTTGATACATTCTGCTAAATTAGGCTGAAATATATATTTTAAAGACTAGGTATGTATGTGTGTATTTCGTTTCGCACTGATTCAAAGAATTTGTTTGGTTGTGTCAAACTGTATTTTAAACTTTATTTTTGTATTAAATATGGGATATTTGCGAGGATTGGTGAAGGTGAATTGTACATTTTCTGAAGATTTGACCCTCTAGTATCCCTAGCAAGCATCCAAGCATCCAGTCGTTCCCACAGACAATTGGAAGCCATTGGTAATCGTATTGAAGGCAAAATAGTCAGAACATCTCCGCTGGGACATTGTTCCATTTTGCTTGGTTCCCAGAGAAACGAAATGTCACATGGCGCATTCGATAGACTGCGGGAACATGCCCAAAGTGAAATAGATATGGATGAATCTAGTGGAACATGTACAACATAGGGGCTAAACGACTTGAGATAATGATATAAGTTCTTAAGAACAATATTCACAGCCTGGTACATGTGATGTGTCTCAGAAGAATTAGTCTATAGACGTTTATGAGAGACCGAGTAACTCAAGCTAAAGAATATGGATGACTCTTTCGTTATTTCCTTTTATTACATGTGATGTATGACAGAGAAATATTGAATAAGTCGCAAAAAAAGTGAATTTTGAGATACCTTTATATTTTGAAAAGATGAGTTTAGTTGGATTCCAACGATGTTAACGATGATGATGGAAATCAAAAAATCCAAAAAATTTCCATATTTAGTTATGTTTGATGTTTATGTTTTGATATTTGGTACATGTATTCATATGATTAAATGCACTAGATTCTGCGACTCATTTTTTGTAACATATGTGGCTCAGACGCCTGTCAAGTGAGGAAGGAAGAAGTCAAGAGGAGGAATGGCCTTGAACCACCAAAAGGAGGTTTTATTCACCATAATACATATGAGCAATTCCACCAAAAATGCCACATTTGGCCATCCAGGGCTGAAAATTCACAATTTTTTTAAATTGCTCCTATTGATTTATTTTTTTTCGTACATGAACTAGATATATTGCTGCTAATATAGCCGAAATTGGGAACGTTAATAATGAATATTGTGGTCAGGGCAGCTTGGGAGACACAGTGATCTCTATTCTAATAGTAAGGGGAAAGGGTACATATTTGTACATAAATGAGGAGTTAATTAGAAATAAATAATAAAAATGTATGCATAATGTTTTGAATTTGTGTGTACCTGATAGATCATGATATAAGGGTCATAATGCTCTTTAGTTTGTGAAAATATTCCAACTAGAAGAAAAGTTAGAGCCAAATAACCATTCATTAATGGTAATGGTAATGGCAGCGGTACAGGTCATAGGTCATTGACCCTCTGGCCCATTATGTACATAAAACCCATTATATCTAGAATATGTACAAAACTATCAATTACATGATTTCCCCCTCGTTTTTCTGTTCAGTTGAGTTGCATACTTGTTTTGGTTGTTTATGAAGGTAGATATAAGTTATATTTAGGTATTTAGTGGAAAAATTAGTTGGAAAAAATGTTTAAAAAATAGATTCAACCCCCCTCCAGACCCCCGTTACGGCGACATGGGCGCCCTCTAGACCCCCGTTATGGCGACATACTATTTTTACTTGTTGCTACTATCTCAGGTATATGACAGAATTTTTTTTTTGTATTTATTTATTTTCCCTTGTGTTTCTTACACATTATAATGCTCATAGAAAATAATTTATGCTAATATTAATTTATTTATTGATGAAACCTAGACCCCCGTTACGGCAACAGGGAGCTACCCCATATAATTGTTTCAGTATTCTAACCCCTCTATTTAGCTGGAAAGAAGTAATTGGAGATTTTTCAATGGATAAAATTGATGTACTAATTATAAACAATGTTATAAGTAATGGAGGTAAGGGGGGTTTCATTTTTAGTTCTTCTAGGTCTATATGTTCCAAAAAAATATTTAGACCCCCGTTACGGCGACAGGGGGTACCCCAAAATCAACTTTACATATTATCATCAAGAAATGAATTGAAAAGTTGAAAATATTGATTTTTTATCCATAAAAACATATTATTTCAGAGTAATCATTGATCCTCTGGCCCATAATGCCCATAAAACCCATTATATCGAGAATATTTATAAGTTTTTTCCCCCAAAATACTGGCTGCATTTTTTAAACAGTGATAAAAGGAGGAAAATCTGCGTGTTTTATGGGTGATTCTGGCAGAAAAATAAGCATTTTCTTGGCCTCACGATTAAAAAAAACAAAAAACATTGTAGGATACTTCCCCCTAGGCGACTTTTTTTCCCCTGGATTAAAAAATAACAAAGAAAATAATCTCAGATAAATATCTTAGCCTCTGGAGGAGCTGTTGTATTTTAACCCAAATGATGCACTTTTGGTGGAATTGCTCATATACATGTATACAATAAAGAAAAAGATTGTACGTGTGACTCGGGCAAGTGGGCGTTAGAGAGTGGAAGGGAAGAGGTGGGCGTGGAACACATGGGACTATGACGTACGATGTAAACATTGGGAGGGCGTCATAATAGAGACCAAGGGGGGCGTGGTTCCCAGGAGGCATTGATATGGCTCTGTTGCCAATATATCCGGTGATGGTTCACCTGCACATATCCCATTATACATTAAGCAATTTTCTCAGTAATGCTTAGTCCAGGTAGATATCAATACTAATACAAAAATACCCTAGGGACATAGTGTGAAGCCATTTCCGAAGACAGCAGAAGGAACTAACCAAGTAAGTGGCACATGCGATTGGATGCCAGAGCAATTCTCTGATGCGGTTGTTCCTTCAGAAGTATTTGTATTTAGTAATATTTTTTTTATCCTTTATTGATGTTGAGGGTAAATTTGTCTAAACTATTTATTTCACTACTGGAAATATCGCAATTGTGAAAGTAAGATCAATAAAATTTTCATTAAAATAGAATCAGTTCAAAACCTTCATTGAGTCATTTCTTATAATGTCTCAGTATTTGTTGGTTTACTTCAAAGCTGCGCTCTCAGTTAACATCAGTCAAAAACTAAAGATTCTCTATTTTTCCTGTTGTTTTTCTGTTTCTAAATGTCATTTGACGAAAATCGTGGAGGATTGTGTCTGGTTGTTTTTGTTACAGCCCCTCAAAAACAGTGTATATTTTTTATTTTGAGTCTCGCCAAAATCCTTTACTCTGTTCACTTTATATCGCTCACTGGCAGCCATTTATATCAACCGATTCGGCTTCAAATTCTTGTATAAAGACATAACAGCAGCAGAATATTAGTATATTCAGTCCTAAGTCATAATATAAATGTGAACTTGGTAAGATGTCTTTTATCGTAATAGCTGAGAGTACACCTTTAATATTGTCAAAGAGTCTTTAAACACCAAAAACCTATACTCCAACTGTACGTCTCACCAATAAGCACTATTATGCTCTGTTCGAACAAACCCCTTTCTCCCATTCTCCCAGTTACTTCCCAGTACATTATGAAATACAATCCCATCACTACCCCCATAAATACAAAATGATATTTGCATCACCATTGATCGTATTGTGCGCTATTTCTGAATAATCGAATCGTATCAGAAGCATTAAAAACTGGTGGTGTGCCTTTGGGAGAAGCCTATCTTGGACCTCGAGGGAATCAATGCTCTTTGTGAGACCTATAAAAAGGTGCACCATCTTGATTCAGGGATATTTGATTTAAACCATGCCTTCTATCAGTGGAAAGTCTATCACACATAAAACATAATATACTGTCTTATCCTTCTTATTAACATGGGTTGGTGCAGGAGGGCATGGATGGAGGGGGCTTGGAGGGCCGAGACCACCCCTTAATGCAGTATTCTCAGTCAAAGGTCCATTTTCAGTTAAAGATGCATTCTCAGTTGAAGCTGCAGTCTCAGTTGAATATAAATAATTTTATTTCTCAAAGCACAATTACAATAGTCATTCAGTTGAGAAAGAACGGTGTGCATTCCTTCCAGCATAGAAACAAGTTTCTACACCAGATCTTCCAGGAAGCCCTTAAATCATGACAAATTCTAAACAAGTTACTTCTAAGAATCATATCAGGATATCTAGAGCATTAATTATAGAGTAAATGCAGATTTCAGTGGTAGGCCTAGTAGTTTGACACATATGGATAGAGCTACATTCTCAGCTATTACGGCAAACAAAATCTTACCAAATTTAATTATATCATGAGCTTTAGGACTGAATTTATCAATACGCTGCTGTTATATTAAATTGACTTTGACTCGACCACAGTTTTGTGTATTTAATTTAAGTTTTATCTCATTGAAATGCATTCCGCCACGCCACCTACCAGCTCATGGACCAAACTCTCCTTATTTGCACCACCTCTGATATTATTCAGAGATTACTGTGGGTTCCTGCCTCATTGTCATTTATCATTTATGTCAACCTGTTGCAGATTGAATCCTGAATATATCAAGGCAATTAATTGGCCCAGTCTGGATAAGCCAATCAGACCAATCTATCTGTAATCTACTTAGTTATATATAAGCACAATAAACGATGACCAGGGCCTCTTCTTACTTGGCTCAGTTCTTGAGTCAAAATATCTGTGTGTGTTGCATTGATTCAATTGTCGCCCGACTACCGACTCTAATTCTTTTACAAAGAATCACCCTGAATTGTTCACGATGTTTAAACCAGAATTTGAAGTTGAATCGGCTGATAGAAAAGGGTCGCCAATAGGCGTTAATAAGTGAAGTCGTCATAGGAAAGTAGTTTGACAGGTCCCTGAAATATAAATGTGAAGCCTTGTAGCAAAAACAACCAGACAGAATCCTCCAAAATGTTGATCAAATGGGTTTTAGGTTGGAATAGAAGGGAACAAAATGTAGAAAATCTATAGTTTTTGAATGATGTTAATTGAGAGTGCAGATTTATCATGACAGAAAAGAATCAATTTAGATATTGAATTAAGAATCTTGTAATGACGGTATCCCACTTGTTTTTTTCAAGCTTATGTTCCAGGGGAAGACGACCGTATGGTGATCTGGGGAGCAAACTATTAAAATTCAATCATTACCTCTGATGTACATATAGCTCTTAAACCTGAATAGATTTGAATTTTAAAAAAATCAACTTCCAAATTCCAATTAGAGAGGTATAAATAGAGGGATCTTAACAAGTCCGCATAATCTGGCGCATATGTCCCGAGTTGTCCACAAGCCGAAGCCGAAGCGCAGTAGCGCTGAGTGCTTCCTTGCGGACAACGAGGAACACATACACCAGATTACAGGACAAGTTGGGATCTCGATTTATTACATATTTTTTGAATTTTGATTTTCCTACCCCATAACAAGTACCGGTACTTAACTCACGATGAAAAACAAGAACATCACCGGTCGCACTGTCACCATCAACTCATAATGGCGTCAATGTGCGCTGCCTATTAACCAATCAAATCGCTGCCCTGTCACACATGTTACATAAAAAAACATTTTATGTCCCGCTATTCCGCTTCCATAGGGTTCTATGCTTAAGACCTTGACAGGTATGTAAGAATTAGATGTCTATGACTGTATCCATGGGACCAAGGCATCAATGCATTTTCCAGCATTAGAAACCCCACCCCCACCCCCACACTTCCTCTATCACCCACATGTACATCAGCTAATATTTCCATCTCCACAGGGTTTTTGCAAGATCAATATCTCTCCCATCACAGAAAAGAACAGCTATTAGATTTGATGAGACGATATTTATTGATTTGGAAAATTTATTAGTGTATGTGATTTTTGCAATGTTTTATCGATATGCATTCTGGGGCACTTATCAAGAGTGATAAAGGGATAGAGCAAGGACAAGAAGGGGCTGTCAGATAGCATCATGTCTTGTGCCTTCCTATCGGGAGGTTCCTATATGAAGA
The DNA here is from genome assembly GCA_942159475.1 of Sthenelais limicola. Taxonomy (NCBI): domain Eukaryota; kingdom Metazoa; phylum Annelida; class Polychaeta; order Phyllodocida; family Sigalionidae; genus Sthenelais; species Sthenelais limicola. The sequence goes on from OW804096.1 coordinate 57,374,689, forward strand.
ATCAATCTCATGGCTCCCATGGGATTGCAAGGTCTTTTCAGTACCAATAGGGGGTTTTCATGTGAACATAATAATCCGACTCTTTTTTAATATAGCTTTTGGAATAAGAGTTAGAGCACACGGCATGAGTCACCCCATCGATTGTATTTCCAGCTTGCCATCCTGTACTTAAGTAAATCCTGTACTTGAACTTTATTTGATAATGATATATAAATAGTTGTTTTACACTAGAGGTTCATGTTTTCCATGCAGTCAATACCTGACATATATGGGCTTATTATGGGTTCAAGCTCTACCGGCTTAAAGCTGCATTCTCAGCTATTGTGACAAAATAATTTTAACAAATTACCTCATATTATGACTAATAGGATTGGATTCATAAATATTCTGCTGGTGGTATATGTTTATACAAGAATTCAAAGTGGATTAGGCTGAGAGAAAACAGCTGCCGGTGAGCGATAATAAGAGAGGTGATAATAAAAAAGCATTCGGAAGGGTCCTCCAAATACAAATAAGGACGTTATATAACCCTGTAGCAAAAACTACTCGACAGAATCATTCAAAAGTTCAGTCAAATTACATTTAGAAGGATTGGAAAGAAATGGAATGAAATGTAAGAAATATTTAGTTTCCTTACCGATGTTTACTGAGAGTGTAGCTTTATATGCAGGGCCAGCCTTTGCAAGCCATGTTCGAATGTTCAAAAAGCAAGTCACAGAATATGTGTACATTGATCAAAGATTTGTAAAATAGGAACTAGAAATATGAGGTAATGTAATGAGTGTATTTTGTTATTGCATGAAACCAGAGTATGTGTTCCAATGTACTGAAAGCACACTGACATCTATGCAAACTGCCCTATTCATGGCTACATTTCTCCTATCAGCCTTCTATAGCATAAATAATAGATGTATAGCATGGTTAGTGGTCAAAGGCAAACTTGATGCAAACAGAATTGCAATGTAGGTATAGATGCTTCTGTATGTGACCTGGGATCCGTTGCATAACAACTCCTTACTTAATGTTTTCCTTCCTTGGTTACTTTCCTTACTAAGCAGTCCTATGGAAAGGAATTTGATACAAGGAAAATGCTAAATTCCCCTTGAAGCATTTGTAATTAGTCACCTAATCTAACTACATTGTTACTTACTACTTGTTGTCTTTTTGCTACCTCTACCATAGCTGGTTTGAATATCCAGTGATATATCTCACTGTTAAATTCACCTGTTACTACATTTAAATTAGTAAACTTAATTACTATTTTTCTGGGTAAAGTACTTTACAAGGTAGCTCTTGTTAGTATTAAGTTACCTCAACCTTCTACACACAAAATTATGTCAAAAAGATGACGTTAATTGGAGAAACTGGCTTGCCAGAAATGTAAATCAAATTGTATGAAGATCAGCAATAAAGAATTTTTTAGTTGAATTGAAATTGTATTCCTGGGAATTTCCTAAGCCAGGACAAATTCATAGCTAAGCAAGGAATATTTTAAGTAGGGATTTATTCTGCAACGTGTCCCAGAACGTGAATAAATAGTGCGTGTAAGGAGGACAGTGCAAAATGAAGGAAGCAACTTCTTCCTGCAGAATCCTATGTTCTGTGGAATTCTGTTGGTTAATTTTTGGATGGAACATGTTATGTTCCTTTTCTTGGTCGATTCCTGTCTATATGAAGTCGAAAAGAAGGAGTATACCTAATGAGTATGTTGTGTTATTTCTACTTACAGCAAGATCTTTTGCACATACGCTTATTTAGTCTTCTGAGAGTGGGGGAATTGCGTTTAATGTTTTCTGTTCTGTTGGGGTATTATTATTTTGCGGTTTGTAGCTAGAGATTTTCCCTCAGTTTAAAGGGACTCTCCCAACTCTGAGCCTAGACTGTTTAAAAAAAGATGGCAGTCATGAGAGATCTTTGAATCTCTGCTATGACCAGGATTCGAACCTGGGTTGTCTCGGCCACAACGAGAAGCTATATACGATTATGGCTCTGTATCCAGCTGAAAGCAATGATCATAATTATATAGTCTTGAAGCCCAAAGCTCAACATTTGTTTAGATTGTATTTTTGTTACACACCTGGCATCTATTCTAATACAGTCACATCACGATATGCCTCGGAGAAGAATTATATTGAACTTAAAATTGTTTCTATCATCAGGCGAATGTAAAATTACATTTGTAATAAAGCAACCAATAGGGGAGTTGCATGAGCCACTGCACATGTCTGTTACACTGCATAATGGGATTGATTTTGTTGAAATCTGATGTACAAATATTTGGCAATATTTTTATCAAAAATTGCAAATATTATGTTGTCCTTAATATCAGAGTTTGTATAAATGAGCTATGAAAACCAAATGATGGGAAAGATGGAGGCTTGTGTTATGGAAACATGTATAACACATGGGTATTGGCATTAGTGCATTGATATCGCTGGATGGCTCGATGAGAACATGAACAAGAGATAATATAATAATAATAATAACAATGATAGTAAATTAGTTTGGGAATGTCGAAGTCGAGAACGACCCCCTTTATTCAATAGTGTAAACAGAAAAAACAAAATCTCAGGTCATCTGGGCAGAAGTGGCCGAGCAAGGCCCTGACCAAGGAATATATATGAGCAACAGTCACGCCCTCTGGGGTTAGTTCTATGAGGCGCCTCTGAGATATAACATTCTACCTGGTGGTGAGAAGTGCAATATCGCTGGATGGCTCGATGAGATCATGAACAAGAGATAATATAATAATAATAACAATGATAGTAAATTAGTTTGGGAATGTCGAAGTCGAGAACGACCCCAACACCCCAGCCAGCGGAAATTCAGGTAAGCTGTTCAGTACATAGCAAGTGAAGAAGCTACTAAGTAATCCTTCAACAATCTGATTTCAGGATCTGAAGATAAGTACAATAAAACACTGAGGCTACGCCAATCACCATAATTTTTGATGTCGTGTAAAGGCATCCCAATACAACTTAAAAAGGTTGCTGACCCCCGTCGTAAACTATGAGTAGTGAAATTACCAATCAAACCTGCCACCTTTATCTTGTTTGATAAGAAGGTAGAGTGCCAAGTGTAAGACATCGGTTTACCGGAAAGTAGCCTAAAAAGAGGCCCTTCTAAGGGAATATCAAAATTGCGCAAATAAACACGAAGCCATTTGACTGGGCAAATTAGTGAATTTGTAGCAGCAACTATAGGAATAACCACCTCTCGTTGAGAGAATTGAATGGTCTTTGTAGACCTTAAGATAACACACATACCATACTAAATAGTAAATTCAACATCTGTTGCTAGCATAACATGACCCGAGTCTGTGAAATTACTCTTACGTAACAGACATCTAAAGGCTAGACATGTGGAACACCAAAAGAGAAGATCAGGTAATGATTCATAATCCAAAACATGAAATATACGTAATAAATGTGAAGGGAGCAGAGGGTCACTCTGGACCACCGTATCTCCCAAAAAACGCCGTGCACCCTGCAAAGTACACTTAACTAAAAAGGTACCTCTAGCAATCGGTTCAAAACCGAAGTAATCATGTAAAGACCATAAAGAACTAACATAATTAGTGATAGTTGAGTACTTAACTTGAGAAGATAAATACGTAATGTATAAGCACACCGTGTCTACAGAGGCCGGTAACGGATCGAAGTTATACAGTTCACAGAATGAAAAATAACGAGTCCATTGGGACTTGCGAGCCTTCCACGTATTCTCTGACCAACATAAGGCCTGAACCCTTTTACATTTCTTTTGGAGTTTCGTCACGGAAGCTGTTGAGACAACAAGTAGAAAAGTCAAGTGGTAAACAGTCATACAATTTATCCAGTTTTGTAGAATAAATTCTAGATAAGGCGTCTGCATAAGAATTATCAACAGAGGAAATATGACAAGACAATAAGTGTATGTTGTATATTGAACAATACCAGAATAATTCCCTCAATAAATTCATCGCTTTTTCATTGCAACTTCTACCAGAAGCCAGCATATACTCTACCTGGGTATTATCGGTGTGGATGAGAACAATTTTATCTTTTAACAGGCTACGCCAGCGCCTAACAGCTATAATAACTGGCCGAAGTTCCAATAAATTAATGTTGGAGGAAGAATCTACATCCAAAATAGGAGGTTCCACCGCATGGGGACATAAAGTACCATAAATATTCCAGCCACCGAAGAAAAAATTCTCATCAAACACACCCCCAAACCCGGAGAGGGAAGCATCAGTATAAATGTGCTCCAAGTCAGTATAACCTAGAATTTTTCTCGAACCGTTAAACAACGGTAAGAATTTGTACCACCATAACAGGTCTTGTACGCAAGCACGAGAAATTCTAACTCGTTTTTTACCTTTAGTTGCTTTCAACAAAGCATAAATTCGATGGCAAAAAGTTTGACCACCTTTGATAATACTAGAACAATGCGCCAGTAGGCCAGCAATTCGCTCTAAAGCTTTATAAGAACACCAATTCTTATCAATAAGGGGGAGAATTACAGCCTTAACCTTAGTGACCTTATCGTCCGGAAGACGGACACACCAATCATCTAAGTCGATAATGATACCAAGATATTTTGGTTTATGACCAGGGATAGTTACCTTTTTCATGTTAACTCCGAACCCTAAGAATCTCAGAAGAGAGATTAATATATTCTGCCTATACTGGCAAATGTGAAAAGAACACCCCGGTATGAAAAAATCATCCAAGTAATTTACACAAGGAATGTTCCAACTTGACATAACACGAGTGACGAAGTCAGTCACTGAATTAAATATATATGGGGCTGATCTAATACTGAAGCATAAGGCATTATCTTTGAAGAATTGTTTTTTACCATTCCACCACCAGGAAAAACCAAGATAATTTCTATGAGGTGGAAAAATATTAATAGAGCGATAAGCGGCTGAAATATCAACCACGCAACCATAACCATATCGTCCACCATAGCAATAGCATCGTCAATGCGAGCAAATTTGAATTTAGGGGCTGTATCATCCATAAAATTATTTACCGAAAGATTAGGTCTGGAGCAATCGGTAATAGGCCTAAGTCTACCATCCGGCCTATGGATGGCCCCTAAAGCATGAACACACGTTGGAATAGATGAAGTAAGTGAAACTTGACCCGCAATGAGCTCATTCGATACAACATTAGACATTTGTTTATAAACAGGAACCTGTAGAATAGAGTTGTAATTAGGCATGGTATAAGATACATCAATATCATGATCAACAATTTTAAACCCTCTACATACACCAGTAAGGACGAAGTAGTCCTCCATCGATAATTCAGAAAGGTTCCTTAAATGAAGAACCATTGCGGAAAGTCTACACGGTCTAAGTTGTGTCGGAACAAAGTCCAAATAGTATAAACCAGGCCAGAGGTGATGACAAGTACCGTCGAGACAACCACTCGATAAGTGTAAGTATTGATCGTTATAAACCTTCACACTACAGATATAGTCTTGTGGTAACCATTGTAAACGAAGAAGTAAGTCAGGGTCTACTGGTAAATCATAAACATTTTCAGAATAATGAACAAATAAACATTTGTCGACACTTTTAGTTGTATCCGAAGGAGTGGTAATACAACAAAATAAACCAGGGCGGCCATCTTGGGAAATACCCGGAAGGTGGGAGTTCCCTTCCGGTAACCCCAAAGTAAGAAGTTCCGGAAGCAAGATGGCGTCGTTGTTGTGATCAACACTACATTCAACAATTTCATTATGATCAAAACGCTGAGAAAAAACATTCTCAGTGGGTAAGTAACTTGGATAAACATCACAAGAAATAGTATTAGGAATAACATCACTAATAGAACCTAGATCTGAACGATCTTGACCAGAAAAAAGAGAAAAACGGTCGCAGCTCGTGTCTGGCGAGAACTGCGAAGCTTCACATTGAAGCAGCTCACCAGCTTTGTACTAAGCTGGGCCTTGCTGGTTAGAACTATCAGCCGCCTTAGCTAGACGACAGGTGGTCTTAGCGTGATTTCCATAGCAGTAACTGCATATGTGGGGAAATTTACAGTCAGTAAAGGTACAACAATCTCGATTGAAAGCCCAACAGATGGGTCTATAACCGGCAGAATCTTTCTTAGATTCTCTCGGCTTTCTAGCAGTTCTACTACTACCAGTAGGTGAATTCTGAACCTTATTTTGCTTAGCAGCATATTCATGAGAAAGGAAACGAAGGGATAGACCCATATCACCACTAGAATAACATTTCAAGCCATGTACTTTGGCTTTGTCTCGGATACCTTCATCATACTTCAGTAAACCTGCAGTTTGGTAGGATTTAGATGCGGCCTTCTCCACTATAAAACAATTGTGTTTTAACATACCACAAATATTATCACCAGCTCTGTATTGTTCAAGCATAAATGCCCCATGGCAGTACCAGAGCTTTTCAGTGGAAAGAGTCTTTCTTCGTTCATCATGTGGCAAAAAGCGTTTGATTTTGTACCTACGTTTACGTTCTTTATCTTTTGAAGAGTGACAATGGCGTGACTTGTGGCAACGATGGGAGCCCACGGAGGAAAGGTCAGACGAGCTGTCGGAACTATCCGTATCGGTAGAGTCTGAAGAGGAGGAACCAGAGGAGGAATGAACATTGGGCTACGGCCCCGTTCCATCGTCCGAGGTAGATGGACGGGGGATGAGACAGACTTTTCCTCACATAACTTAGATAGGCAATTCTCAATACTACACAGCTTACTTTGAACCAACCTAGACTCGGTCTTTATAGCCTCCATTTTAATGTTCATGCCCCAAAGGTCCTGGCGGCATTTCTGGTCAACCAAGACACCCTCCACGGGCTGTCTACCAGGAACATTACCAGCAATTTGTGCTTTACCAACATTTTCAATAGGCTTTTTGGCTACCACAGGAACCTGTCGGACAGGTGGCTGTTTTGCAACGGGTTCAATATTACGTGCCGGCTGGCCCAGGGGCGGCCAGTCTGCTGTGTCAAGTCCCAACTCAGTCTCACTCACCCCCACGTCCGAAATACCAACAGCATGCACCGGTTCCTGCTTCTGAACAGAAGCTACATCAGGAGGGCGTAAAAAATCCTGTTTGTCACATACAAACCAAGAGCTCTTTGGAATAGCATCCCTGACTTTAGAGCCCCAAGTCGTGCGTTTCTTCTTCCTACCAGAGGATTTTGTCGGGGACCATTCTTCCCAATCGACATTGTCAATTGAAGAAATGCTAGGTTTTCTATCAACTGACTTAGTACACTTCTGACCAGTAGGAGGTTCGTGCCTGTCCCCTCCACATTTCCAACACGTACGTTTCACCATTGCGTGAGGTGACAGTGGGTGTCACAACACGTGCGTAACCAACCAAGTGTAACAGAGCGTAACTCGCGACCAGTCAGGTGAAACAAAATCTCAGGTCATCTGGGCAGAAGTGGCCGAGCAAGGCCCTGACCAAGGAATATATATGAGCAACAGTCACGCCCTCTGGGGTTAGTTCTATGAGGCGCCTCTGAGATATAACATTCTACCTGGTGGTGAGAAGTGCAATAAATAGTCCATGCTGAACATGTCATGTATTCTATAGATTTTATACTGTACCATTATTCCTATAAGTCCACGTGAAGATTTAAAATGGCAGCTATGCAAATACCCTATAAAGTATATGAATCCGCATTTACGCAGGTTATTCCATATCTACTTGGGGGAAAAGGTGATGATCTTCTCTGTTAAGAGATCTCTACCAACCCAAGCTACTACAGGGAGCGATGTATTGTAAAGGGTAAAGATTTAAGTATGAATAATGTTAAGCCAGAAATACTCAATAGGACTCATTAATTGTCAACCAATCGATCCCTCGATGAATATATTCGTCATCGGGAGTTCACAGAGACTATTGTGACGTCATACTTGCACGCAACTGCCACGCCCACTTCTTGGCGACCATTTCGTTCCAGAGACACTTTGATCTCAACGGTCGCACTGAGCGGACATATCACTTGAAATTTTTTTCTTTCCTCCTGTATTCATGTATTTATTCTTATTCCATGTGTTTCTGGATTATTCATGTCTGTTTTTTGGGAATAAAAAATCCAAGTTCCCTTGGATTTATTGGCCAACCAGTTTCAGTATCCATTCATTCCCCACGACCGCAACCCAACGATATATCTGCAATGTATTTATATTAATGCTAGGTTATATATAATGTCCTAATATTTATAATATAATGTCTCTTTTGGGAGTTCTTCAAAGCATTCACCTCATATGCATAAATGAATTGCGGAAGAACGAAATTTAAAAAAACGGCAAAACTACAGCTGGGAGCCAGGAGAGAACTGACATTCCTGCCATGACCAGGATTCGAACCTGGGTTGTCTCGGCCACAACGAGAAGTACTAACCACTATACGATCATGGCTCTATGTCCAGCTGTATGCCAATCCAACTCAAATACATTTTCAGGTTTTGTCAGTATTTCGAACGGTATTTTGTCATCTATTAAGCATGACATTGTATTACTTGAATCCAGTGGGAAAAAAATGAATGCAGGGCTACAGAGCTCCCACAAGATTTAAAAAATAATCATGTATTTATCATTCTTAGTAGGTTTAGAGGTTTACTGCTGTGACCCGAATGGAGCTTGTGCGTTCAAGGTATGCCCTTGGATATGACATTGAAAGTAAGATAAATAATATTTTAAAATTTCTGTTGGATAATGTGTCATTAAGAATAGGAGCTTAAAGTAAACAGGACAGTTCAGTGAAAATAAAACGACCAGTTCACTTGCCATAAAACTTTCAGGGATTGTTCCTTACTACAGAAGAAACACATAAATGAAAAGAAGATATGTTACCCCGTTAGTTTTTTGGTAGAGTCACTTAAAATAACGGTGGTTTACTATGGGAGTCAATGAGAAAATGTGTTTTTTTTTCACGTTTTACAGAATAATAAATGAATGTCCAGTCCAAATTAGTTTAGATTTGCTACACTTTTATTTGCGATCCTATCCCCGAAATTAACAAAAAAAAACATATCTTGCCCTGATCAAAAAAAAGTTGACCATCCTGTGGACATTTAGTGGCAGCTCTGGCTGATGCCATTTATTTAACATTAATATTTGTCATTGCACAGACTTCTAACTGGTTTATTCTAACTGATCATCATTGGCAGATGTGGGATTTGCAAAAATATGATTGTGATTATACTTCCCACAGTGAAAAATGGTTATTTGTCATGGTAATAAGAAGACCTATGCGAAAATGATGAGAAATGAATTTTGATTGAGACAATAGACACTAGGGGGACCACATCTAGTACATTTCTATTAGAATGACCACTGGCTATTATAACTCAACCAGGAGCCGCATAGGGTTGCATTTTCAGACTCGCCCCTATACCTGTAACTAAGAGTATGGCTGAAAATACAATTTACAGATATTGTTTTATTTTGTGTATATCATTTTAAGACAAATATTTCACAAGTTTTCTCTTGGGCATTGGAACGCAACTATTAGTGTTGATTTGTTATCCTGGTTTTCTGGCACTTCTTTGATAATCTTTTTATTTATTTCTATGGCAAGTTAATATCATTTAAGGGTGGATTACCATCATTATCAGTCAAATACTTAGTTCTGAACAAAATCGCCCATGCACTGCAACTATCTTGTAGATACCTCCCCAGAAAGCTCTATCTGCACTGCATCTGTTAATATTACCTATTTTTTCTAATACTATCAACCCCTATCAACATAGTGAGAAATGCAAATCCCCTATTGACATCAATGGAACTGCCCTATTCTATTAGGCGGAGTATTGTCTTTCAGCAGACGACATGTGTCGTCATTAAGAAAGTCTATCTTTGAGCAGTCTGCTCGGCCTGAATAGCGGGGAAAAGAGCCTTTCAAAGAACGAACATTATTTGTATCTAAGGAACGCTCACTAGAAACGATTCTATGAGGTATTTCAAATAATTCTCCAAGAATCCCCTTCAAATAGACTGTCAAGATACGTCTGAAATTGCTTTGCTAGGAATCCACTCCAGGAATGGTTCAGAGTATCTTGAATCTTTTTAAATTCACCAGTCAAGAATCCTCTCCAAATATACAACCAAGAATCTCCTTTAAATAAATATTGAACCAAGAATCGTACTCAATTTATACAACAAAGAATCTTCCTCCAATATACAGTCAACAATCTTGTAATATCAATCTTGGTGATTTTTCAATCTTTACTCTTCTAATTACAATTAGACATTAGAGCTGTTTTAGGTTGTATTACAGTATCATTCTCATTATCTTTATACAAGATCAATACATCAGTAACTTGATCATTTACACATTCTCCGGTGTTATACTCCCTTTATGTTATTAACATACAATAACTACAGCAACCGTTCAAATAACGATACGATTAAGACGTTTAGAAAGAATTAATGCACTCCAGGTTCACAAATGGTCTAGATATAGACGACTGGGGTGAAACAAGGACAAGTGGAAAGTGCCCGGATGGTGTTACTGACCTAGATAAAAGCCAATAACATTTAAGAGGCTCGAGTTCAATATTTGTTCTTCTACATCAATTAGTTCTCTCTGTTGACAGATGCATCCTGTTCCTCCGTCACTCAGAGTATGGGAACACTGCACTATTAGACAACAAATTCGACATTTATTGCAGGTCATTGATTGATTCTCTCCCTTTCATTAAAATGATGTACATAATGAATCTGCAGGTTTCAAGGTATTTGCCATGAACTAATGCTATTAAAAGTGCATTCTCAGCTATCAAAACAAAACAAATACTACCGAATTCCCTTATATTATGACTTATAAGACTGAATTTATCAATATTCTGCAACTGTTATGTTTCTAGACGAAGTGGAAGTGGATTCAACCGAGAGAAAACTGTAGCCGGTGAGCGATAATTTATGTGAAGTCCTCATAGAAAGGATTTGGGCGGGTCCTCCAAATACAAATGAAGACGTTTTGAAATCCCTGTACATAGCAGAAGCAACTGGACAAAAAACCTCCAAAATTTTGGTCAAATCACCTTTAGATGCGTTGGAAAAGAATGGAACAACAAGTAGAAAATATTTAGATTTTGACCGACGTTAACTGACTACAGCTTTAACTGTTACCTCCATAATATAGCCTATGGTCCTCAAGATGCCTATTCTTGATGCATATCACGGCCGACAAAATCGGTAAGAGTTGCGAAATGGGCGGCTGAAGTACCGCAAATTGCGGCCGCCGGCCCCGTAAAAAGCGGCCGGCGGTGCGTAAAAAGCGGTTCGACGGCCGCGAAAGTCGGATGGAATTTGCGGCTATTTCGGTAATGTTGCGATAAAAACGGTTGCCGCTTTTTGCGCATGCGCAATTTTCGGTTATATGCATTCCGCTTTCCATAATATACCGATTCATATTTGGCAAGCAAAGAACTTTTTCTTTTCAAAATCAAGTTAGGGTATTTGTGGTGCAAAAGAACAGATTCAAGAATATTCATTTAACACAGAAGCTACTGGGCCGAATCAATGTGATTTGTTTCATTTAGCAGTCTGAAGCTTATGTGATTGGAAAACAGAATGTTACTTACTAAAATTCCCACCTTTTACTGAATGACATTGTTAAGTAGGTTCGTCTATCTTTATTTAATCTCAATACAGTTTTACATCAGTCTCTCCCTATTATTCATTATGATACAAAACATTGATTCGGCCCACTAGCTTCTGTGTTATATGAATATTCTTGGATGGTAACCAAACGACCTGATCCTTGAAAAAATCCCAATCTTGACTAAATAGTATTGAAGATGCTCCGTCTTGAAGAACGTCTTCAACAGTTTAAAGCATGTAGCAGAACGTTTAGCGCAGTGGACGGGAGCGCGGGGCTTGATTGTAAAATCGTAATCAGCGCAATAAGCGTCTACAACAATGTGTTCTAAACAGGGTTGAACATGCAACCATGTTCAGCAACGTTTAGATTGAATACAATGTGGTAAACGGTGCCTTTGCAGTGTATGTTGAAAAGAAATTTGTAGAGGCACTTCAGTGCAAAAATATTTAAAATAATTATGCACCTAACATGTTTTCCATACATAAAACCATATAGAAATATTTCTTAGATGTTCTAATGTTTACTAGCATTAGAATCCGCTTGATCCCATCTTTTCAAACATAATGATATCTCAAAATTGATTTTCCTGAAACACATCACATATTATAGAATAATTAATGAAACGGTCTGATGAAAACAGATATATTAATCAATGATAAGTCATTCCATAAGGACGCTTAATGTTCAATAGATCTCTGACCCATTCTCTCACGTGAAAGGGTGCATTGGAGGTCACAGTAAATAGAATCAATAGTCCCTCCAATAGAGAACCTATTTCCCAGGCAGCCGTGACTGAAGTACCAAGTCATTCATCTATCTTTAGCCTCTATTAGACTTCAGCACTCTGATCTGATTGTGGTATTGGGTTGATTGCCCCAAACAGATGTACATTTATAAGGGTGGCCAAGGTATAGGATATCGGGGTTTTAATCAAAATAATACTTAAATAGTGGAAAGTCATGGTCAATCAAGTCAATCAAAAAATATGTTATTTCCAGCTACACAAAATTGTGATAGGCAATTATTATACGGGCAAGATATGGAGAATTCTATACAATGTGCAATCCACTTCATGCTATACATGTATATATTTGTTTTGCCTGCCTCAGAAGTGTTGGAGGGTACACTGTATTTATCAAAATAGGTTAATAAATAGATGATACACATCCGAAGAGGGCTCAGCTTTCTAGGTTCTATAACTTTAGTGTACAAGGCAGAATACAACCCTATTAATGGTTAAGTTACCAGTATCTAAGAGTTCAAGTGTGTCAGACACGCAAGTCTGGTCTGGTCGGGCCCCTGCTAGTTATACAAAACACAGTCCACAGCTTGACATGGTATAATGAATGTCTACATAATGCCAAAGGGACAAGAGGTTGCTGCTAGGCCCCCAAACCTGCCGAAGCCTCACAAAGCGAGAAGTCCGACCTGTTTTGGTACAATTCCATTGCTTTATATATACAGATATTATATATAAATGAAAGTCAACCATGCACTCTGCAACAATATATAGTGATGGGAAACTACTACCCTTGTCCCAGGTCTTCCTTAGTCCCATTAATTCCCCAATTATCACCCTCTGCCCATCTCCAGGAGGAACAATGGCTGGGCCTCCTACTGCATATAATTGCATATCTTAGTGCTTAGGTCTATGATAGAACACTGCCATCTATAGGGTATGAGTCTATCATTGCTGATCTCCTCATTTGTTTGTCTGAGGGAGAGAAAAGAACAAATATGTATGGTACAGGAAAAAAAAGCTATTTTCCAAAAGTTTTTCCACCAGAACTCTTGGTCAGAATATTTCTGTGGAATGTCTGTTAGTGGCATGAATAGATATCCAAATTCAAGATTGTGTATTGATATATATATAATATATGCATATATGAGGTTATCGTAAGGCATATGTATTTAACGGGTCTGACTAAAAGACGCATAGCACTGAAAACCCGCACATCATCCGCACAGCACCCGCACAGCACCCGCACAGCACCGCAGCTACTTGTGCGACCACTATTAGACGCACCACTTTGCCATTTTGTACATGAAATATTTGAGGATACAAATCATTGAATGCGTATCTCAAAAGGCTGTAAATATGGGTTTTATAGCTGGAATAGTTTTACTGTGAACAGCTGTCGTAGTTTGTGATATATAGATTAATCTATTGTAATTAAATCACTTTCCCAGTCATATATTGTAATATTTGTGGAAACTACTTTACTAGTAATTGACTATTAATAAATATCGCTAATTTTGTTCATGCATACAAGAATATGGAAGGACTTATTAGATGTCCTTATGTTTACCATCACTGCAATTGGCTTGATCTCATCTATCCAAATATGATGACATCTTAAAATCCGGTTTGTAAATCATCCCAAATCCAGATATGTTACCCCACTAGTTTGTTTCCTAAAGGCAAGAAATGGTTGTTTATTATAGGAGTCTATGAACAATATGATATTCTTTCCCGTTTTACTGAATAAGAACAAAATGACCAACCAGATTTTGTTTAGATTTGCTACACCTTTGCTACACCTTTGTACAGATTGGCTACACCATATATCCTATAGATTAACATATATGAAAATCATATCTTGCCGCGCCCGAGAAAAAGCTGGAAACATCTAAAGTTGACCATGTCGTCCACTTTCAATGCCATTCATTTCACATTCACATGTGTTGTTGCACAGCCATCTAACTTGTTTACATGGAGTGTCATCATCGGCAGATTGGGTTTTTGCATCAATACAAGCCTGATATATACTTCCCATGAAGAAAAATTGTCTATTTATCTGTCAGTAAGAGGACCTGTGCGATAATTATGGAAATACATTTTGAATGAGACAATAGACACTAGGGGGGACCACCGCTGGTATAGTATTCCTATAATGACCATTGGATATCATGACTCAACCAGGAGCCACATAGGAGCGTGCGTTTGGACTGCCTCCTATATCTTTAAAGTGGATATATTAGTATAAGTGTTTGGGTGATAGATATGATAGAATTGCACCATATGAATAGTGTCAGTTCATTATGTGTGACGTCCCCATTTGCTTGCCTGAGGAAGTGTGTAGAGTATATAGCATGATTAGTTTCTTTTGGTATTAAATACCATATGTGATGTGTCACCGAAAATTGAGTCATTAGTCGCAAAATTGATACGTTTTACTGACCAGATCTTTTGTTGGAAAGTTGTAGTATGTAAAACATAATTAATCAATGATTTGAGTATCTATGTAGATTTTTCTCGCTTAGAAAATGAGATGTATCATCAGACGAGATGGTATATATATCCCATAGGGACTACATTGTAATACGTAATAATATGACTGCCTTAACATAGACCACCAACATAATGTGCAATCCTGTCATATAATTTTTTTTAAAAAAACCCCACAAATATTGAGACCTTTCACCTATACGTGCAGGAATAGGCCTATTCCACCAATCAGAATGCTAACCTGTTCTCATCAATTATTCTGAAGCATAGATATGCTTCCCCACATGCCAGGCTATAGGAGATTGTATGAGTGTTATGTCAGGGTAACAGCTATAGAAAACATGTTATGGTCAGCATGGGATATTTATCAGTGATCTCATATAAGTAGCCATGTGTTATACATGTTTCCATAACACAACACTTCCTCTTTCCAATCATGCATTTGGTTTGTATAGATCATTTACACAAGCTATTATATTGGTGAAACAAACCTGGCATTCTTGGATAGAAATGTTGTTAAATATGTGTATGTCAGATTTGAACTGAATCCACCCCATGATCCACTGTAATAGACATGCGCAGTGAGACATGCAACTCCCCTATTGGCGAGGTCACTTGTATTACAGGAACACTATGCATGCATGCTAACACAAATGTTAATAAAAGTAGTAAGTCTAGATACATGTGCCTTAACTTATCCATGGGGATAGAGAGACAGATAGGGAGTGACATAGAGCGGGGATAAAGAGGGAGGCGAATATACAGAGAGGTATAGAGAGAGAGCAGGAGAGAGACAGTAGAAGAGAGAGCTAGGGGGAGCGAGGGAGAGACAGTAGAAGAGAGAGAGGGGGAGAGAGGGAGAGACAATAGAAGAGAGGGGTGCAGAGATGGGGAGAGAGACAGTACACTGCTACGCCAGTAACATCATTCACATGTTGCATTACATGCTCAAGCCAGCCACAGGCTGAATGTACGTCTGACCAACTATACGCTCTTGGGGTGTTCCATAGCAAGGCGCCACCGGCGCCCCCTCCCGTCACACCAGCGTTGGCGGCCATCCGCAGGACGTAATATTGGGAGCTGCATGCATGACTGCGTCAGAGCTTTATGCTATAAACCCAGGGGTCGGGGGGAGGGTCGGGGGAGGGGGAGGGGGAGGGGGAGGGGGGTGTTTTCATCTGCACTCAGGACGACCACTGTTTATTTGGCTTTTGGGAGGGACAAAATTACTTAATTCATCATTTCATCATTAAATCATTAAATCATTTCATCATTAAATCCTTAATCCAGTGGCAGTTCATCATTTCATCATTAAATCCTTAATCCAGTGGCAGTATCCAGCTTAAAAGTGTTAGTTGGCCTGACAGAGTGATACTCAAAGAGTAATGAATGGATAAAGGCTCCATTTTTTTTTATAGATTCTGGTGATGTGGGGTGATATGGAATGGTGGAGGTGAATGGATTCAATCGCTTTTCATTGTTAGAGGGAGGGCTGTGCTAATTTGTTGCCTCAAATTGGATATTTAAAGCTGCATTCTCAATATGTGTCAAAATATTCCATGAAATTTTCCATGCAAATTGTATAATACTTCTCAGAGTTTAATTAACTGTACCGCTGTGAAACCCCATGTTATTCTTAACTGAATTATGAATGCTTTATGAACTGAATGAATAGTGGTTGGTCACCTCCAGTCATCGGCGGAGGTGGGAAGTGTGAACCACCTAAACTGTACTGCGATAAGAGAGCTTGAAAGCCTCCCTCCAGCTGAAGAATGCCCCCTCCATGCAATTATTAATTGAAATAAAAGTCTTCAAATAAAAATCAAATTAGAGGTTTAACAAGTTAATTGTACATTTTCTGATGACCCGACCGATCCTTGTGGTAGTGCCCATAGTTTTACATGGGGAGACAGTTTAATGTTTAGTTTGGACATTCCATATGTCCCTCCAAGATGGAACCAATATCCGTGAGGGTCGTAACATCGGGAATTGGTCAGGTTGTAAGAATATGTACAATCGCCAGCTCTACACATTCATTAAATTATGCTAAATTATGCAAAAAGTATATGAATATATGGAGCATATCAGTATAATTAGCTAAATTTGTTTGGTTGTTTTCCACAGTTTCAGAGGATCCCAACAACTCCTTCTGAGATCTGACATCTAAATGACTTAGGAAACACTGTTTTAAACAAAAGTGTCAATTACTCCAGTATTTTTTATTATGAAAGGTATAAACACTAAACTAAACATAAACTGCTTGTACAAGAACAGAAATCATAAAACCAGAACCATAAAATGTTAAACAACGAGGGTTTTCAACAATTACGTTATAATCTTCAAATCAAGTTTTCATCAATGGAAGCCAGTAGCTAAAAAGCTCGTGTACATGTATGCACCAGATAGATGTTAAACCTGTTTGGGAGGTTATATCTAAGTTACTTAGGATTCATTGTTTCGAATTGTGTGTTACTCCACTATATTGACTATCAAAATTATAAACAGTAAGCCTGTAACACTTCTTAGATGTCCTTAATGTTAACTATCATTAGAATCAGCTTGATCTCATCTTTTCAAATATGATGATATCTCAAAAGAATAATTTATTGCGATTTGTGACACATTTTCCTGTAACCCATCACAATTGTACACCTGCAGGCTACCCCAACCATCTTATACCCCTACTTCAGTGGGACCCTGCCTAACTAAAGGTCCACATATAGGGCCAAACCGTCTATAACCTCTAGATTGGCAGATCTACTGATACCATTGCGTCGATAATCCCGCCTTACTGGGGAAGTAGCAGGGCCATATAATGTATGATTATCCTCTCAGATCACATAGTGTATCAACCTAGAAACTGGTGTTATCGCACTGCTCTGACATGGAGAGATACAGTCCAGACTAGTTTTTACAACCACAGCACCTTAGTGTTAGGGGGTGGGCCTGAGTTTTGTGAAGGAGAACAGCATGGGTGGGGATCGGAGTCTTGGTAGAAAAGGTAATCTGGGCTTTTGGTACGAAATTGGTAGAAGATATAGACAAAATAAGCAGAAGATTCAATTCAATAGGGGATTTACATAGCCGCCATTTTGAATTTGGTTCGCATGGAATTATGTGACTAATGGTACAGTATGAAATCAGCATGAACTAGTGGACTATGGACTAGTTATTAAATGCTCTAATATCAATATCCATGTGATATACATGTTTCCATAACACAAATGTCCACCTTTTCCATGCGTTTCATGCATTTGCTTTTCATAGATCATTTATAATAGCTATGATATTGGTGAAAACATTCTTGCAAATTTCGATAAAGATCTTGCCAATATTTTGTAGATCTGATTTTATCAGAATCGATGCCATGATGAATTGTATCAGACATGCGCAATGACATATGCAAATCCCCTAATCAATGCATTGTATATTCATACAAGAAAGGTGTACAAAAAGGAGACCCGCATCTGAAAGTGAATTCCAGGTCTTCCAGTGGGTTCCTGACTGGTTTGTTTGATAGATTACAATTTTGATTTTACATTTTTATGCCCAAAAAATAATTTGAAGGCTATTTTTCTAGATGTCTAAACTATTAAAAAATCTCGCAGGTCTGATACATTTGCTCCTAGCAAATAGGGATAAAATAGAATTCCATACAGTTTATATAAGGAAATTATTGGACGATATGCTATGAAAGTTCCGAATGAGACCGATAATCCTTCGATTACAAAGAGAGACTTCCATTCCCTAATAGCTTGAATGAATTTGTAATTTAACCCTATTGATCAAATGTAAATCTGTAATCGTATTTTTGATTGTGTATCACGGGAATATTAGGTTTACCTAACACTGAACACAAATAAAATTTTATAAAAAAAAAACCCTTATAATAATAATGTATAATCTCAACATAATCCTTTACCTGGAGATTAAGGCCCTTTAAAGCTGCACTCTCAGTTAACGTTTGTCAAAAACTATACATTTTCAACTTTTTGTTCCATTCTTTTTCAACTCATCCTAAAGTCAATGGACCAGAATTTTGGAGGATTTTGTCAAGTTGCCTTGAAGGGCCTCTAAAACGTCCTCATTTATATTTGGAGGACCCGCCTGAATCATTCCCTGTGATGACTTAACTAGTTATCGCTCATCGGCCGCTATTATCACTCACCTGTGGATCTCCACTTCAAATTCTTGTATCAACATTATAAGAGGAGCAGAATATTGATGAATTCAGTCCTATAAAACGTAATATGAGTAACTCCTGTATTAACATATGATAAACCTAGTCCTATAAGTCATAATATGAGTACATTTGGTAAGATGTTGTTAGTTATAATAGCTGAGAATGCAGCTTTAAATTCAGCACCCCGCCCCCCCCCCCCGCCCCTTTTTTGAATTCCCCAATCCTCATCCCACTCATATCAATGCCACACATCTACAGCATAAAAAATCATGATACTTGTGAGGAGAGTGACTTTTAGATCGACAATAATGTTGTCAACCAGGATCAGTATAGGGGAAATAGATCGCCTCAGATAGACGGTCAATATGTCAAAGTTACTGCATATATATGTGACACCCCATCAACCTTGTAACGGTGGCCTTAGTATAAGTCTGCATCACCCTGGATTTTGTTGCTACAGATCGCTGTCCCAGAACGTCATGAAGATTTGTTGAGGTCAAATTAGTAGAATAGCCTACGTTTTTATAATCATTATTTTATTATTATATATGTAATATATTTCAAGCAAATGAGTCACAAGTCTCAAAAAAATGGATTTTGAGAAATTATCATATTTAAAAAGATTATACCAATCCGATTCCAATGGTAGTAAACAGTAGGACATCTAATAAGTACTTTTATATTTAAGTTTGATATTTTTATTTTTGAGAAAAAGGTTAGCAATATTTCTGGGTGAACAATTACAATTAAAGTAGTTAGATATACTCTATAATGAGCTTGGGAATGCAAGGATATAATTAATACAGTCTTTAAAATTCTTAAATGGTTTCATTCAACTTAAAACGGTAGATACCAACAAAATGACAACATTGATACAAAGATATCTTGTGGATAAGACACTTTGAAAAATATTGGTTTTGCGACTTATGACTTATTGCACTCTAACACATCACATTTTATAAATTACAATCGCAGTTTTACTCTATGAGAGAGGGAATAATACAATCATACTTTACAGTTTAAGTTTTAATTTAAAATGCTGTGAATCTTGGATCCTATTTAATTCGACATCAAGCTCCCACCGCTTTATTCCTGTATTACTGTATTATTTCACAATTAGCTCCCCCCCCCCCCCCCCCCCCCCCCAAAAAAAAAACAAAAAAAAAAAAACAAAAAAAAACAACACACACACACACACACATTGGTCAGAACAGAAAAAAAACAGTTACTGAACATTTCAATAATATATTCCATAGTGCAGAGGAGAATATGGTGAAGTATCCAATAGAACAAATATTAGATGAAGGCTCAGACGGGGAAAAAAAGAAAAAAAGACTACAAATTGAAGGCAAATAGGTACAGCCACTCAATACGGTTGAACCTAATGGAATGAATATAACATTGCCAAAAATGGGAACTATTTTTGTATAACATGAGAATATCGGGACTACTCCGAAATTGTTTACAATGTTTAAAATTGTTTACAAAAGAAGATTTCCTTTTGTAACGGTATATAAAACAACCTCCAAAATCACAGAAATTGTTAAAAAAAGCATACCTGCAAAACTTATATCCTAGACATTTTAGAGATGAGTCTTTGGATACAGAAGAAACCCATGCCAAATATCAGTAATATGTTAGTTTCATCCAAACTCAGTTGAAGTTTAACAGGTTTATAGCATATTTGTCTCCTACTGCACAAAACTGTGCAGAATTGACAGCTGATTGTGCATTTTTGCAGTTTGTGGAAAAAAAACTCAAAATCGGTTCTCCGATATAATAAAAAAAAGTATTATATTTCAACATCCCCAACGAGATGATGAGTTAGAACCAATTGCCAGTCCAACTATATGTATACTAATAAATCACACACCCCACCTGGCACCGTTACAAGTGAGCCAGGCCACAGCCCGCTTGATCAGCCTGATATATTTGTCGCACCACCTGGTGGATTCTATCCTAACCTTACTTCCATCCTCAGAGACTGCTACGCCATCTATCGGTATAAGAAGCCCCATACCATTCCCAGCATTACATTTAATCATTTAATGCACTACTACTTTGGGTGGTTCCCCCGTCTCAGAGTATAGTTACGTCATTTGCTAAAGTATTAATGACTGCTGCTGGTGCACTGTTTGGTGTATAATGCTGATGTTAATGACTGACATTGAGAGGCTGCTGATCACTCTTGGAGCGGATACCACGTTGCTCCCTCAAGTTGAGTGTGAGAGTCAGTGCCCCAACTTACAATTTATTGGTGTTGTGGCCTTGGGGGTTATCTGTGTCGGGGATACGGTCCTAATGACTTTTCCATGCCACCCTCTAAACCAAAACAATCTTTTGTAGTTCCTCATGTTCATATACAGGATACTTTTACAAGAGGCTGATTGTGTTTGAATAGTTTATACATCGGGAAAAGTTGGAAGTCTACCATGAATTGAAAATTCAACTGATGTAAAAGTGGGAAAATAAGGTATCCCTGGGGGACAGGAACATAACCAAAATTGTTAACAACAAATAATAAAACTATATTTTACTTGTTGTAGTGCATTTTATGTTAGTCTGTAAATTGTCAATTCACTGTAAGAATGATTCACAACAAAGTCCATATCATTGTATACTTCCTAAAATATATATACTCCACATAACATACCTCTGATAAAACAAGTAATCATAATTATAACCTTTCTTTTTAAACCAAAGACATGTCTCACTGATTAATATATACTATCGAAATACTCTTCTTTTCCCAATTGTCAGACTTTATTTCACCCACACTGTAAGAAATAACTTCACAAAATATATATAAATATAGTTACTCTTCTTTTCCCAAGGCAGTAATAGTACATTTCCTTTTATCAAGTTGAAGTTCATATGAAGTCTTGTGTTCAGATCACTTCGATATTACTGACAGACCAATACAAATCATACATACTAAGGTACTATAGTGACATTTTGCAGCTCATTCAAAAGCATATAATATACTGTATGCCCTATTTGCACATTATCAGACAAAACACTGCCAGTCCAATTGTAAAAAGTGTTTAAGTTATCACAAAACATAAAAATATAACATTATTCATAGGTGCAATACTCCTTACATTTTCTCTACGCAGAATCCATTGAATAATTACTTAATATGAGGTGCTAATGTGTCACTGATTTTTAAGTCATTTAGTTACTATGTGGAAGTAACCAAGAAGTCCACTCTGTGCAACAGAAAAGTACCTAACATTAAAGACTATATATTTACTAGCAAATATGTACCAATGACAAGAGAAACTACAATGTGAAAATCAGCCCCCTTCGCCAGTCACGACCACCTAATCTATATAAGCGGAAGGTTATTCATAATCTCAATATCAAAGTTGTTAAAATACAGCCTCCCAATATTACATATTAAAAAGAATAGTGAAACTCCTGACAGAAATATCTGTGAAATCTTGCAATCAGTTTACATAGAGTACAAATTAATGACCTTTCTTTGGTGTTGAGGTCATTGGGAGTTTCTTCCTTTGCCCTTTCTGGGGTGTGGCCATTTTAGACCGTTTTCTTATATTGTTGTTTGTTGGAATATCCACTCTCCTGGGCAAGATGACACTTAATGAAGTGATATGTGACTCTGGCCCAAAGTTGTACTCTATTTCTCCAGATGTGTTTTTAACTAGACACTCGCTACCAAGAAAGTCAGGTAAGGGTGCATCGGCCTTGCCAGCAGTGAGAAGGTAATTAATTTCTAGCTGGATAAGAGAGGCAACATGGTTTAATGCAGACATGGGTGGCAGCCATAGTTGTGGGTTTCTCATTTTAACTGTCCCAAATTCTGATATAGGCCCTTTGGGTTGACGCTGTGGCTGGATTGTTGCTTCTCTGATCTCATGAAATGAAGCAGATGGATCTAACCTCTTTGGACAGAACAGGTGTTTCACGAGTGAAACATACATCGGCACATTCAGTTTGATACTGTTGCTTTCTATTTCAATGAGACTATCCCGGAAATAATCAGTCAGGCCGAGCATAAGGACTTTTGCATGTGAAATTCCATAGAATTTTGGCACAAAGTCATTGCCACCCATACAAAGTAACACTGCTACCTTTACACCAATATACCTGTCTGAATACCTATGCTCGAGGTTCTCCAGGATACCGGTGATGTTGTAGGTGTCCTTTTTACCACAAGCTTTTTGAAGTATGACATGGACTGGGTATTTGTAGGTTCCATCCTCATTTCGTGGCCATTTGAGTGGCAGACAAAACAGATGAATAACCACTGAATCAATATCAGCTGATGTCACGATGGTCACAACAGCATCGCCAATATTCAGAGATTCAGTGGCATCAAATAACCAATCCATGACTGCCAGCTCAGCTTCCCCTTTCCGCTGATGAACATTTTCCAGTTTGGTAACATTCTCTAAGCCTTTATTTCTGTTAAAGTAGCATCTTATTGGTATGGTGTAGGTGCTACACAGGCATTTTCCTTCCCTAGCACATTGACAACCAGACTGGTATAATTCTGAATCAATATCAAGAATCAAGTTAGCTTTTATGTTGAGGATTTGCACATTTTGTGCTAGGTATTTGCTAATGAGCATTTTACCTTCGTCAGTGCTATTGATGCTGGTCTTACTAAAAGTTGACTCACTAACAATATCTTTACCAGTCTTTAGATGGCTGATGGTGGATTTGCTACTAACAACAGCACGCTGTTTGCGTGTAGCTGCCTTGAAATCATCTGGTGTGTGAGAGTACTTCTCCTCACACACAATGATTCGTTCCAAATTTTTAAATTCTTTCATCAGAGGTTGGAGTAGTCTGGCTTGAACCTGTTGGATGTAATGGGTTCCAGTTACTGCTGTTGTTTTGAATTTCATTCCAGCAAATTCAATGGCAGCTACTTTGACATTAGTTGCTGCATGTTCAGGTACACTTCCTTCCTTTAACTGCATTAAATCATGAGGGGAAAATTTGTCCTCTGAAAGAATCTTCTTAATTGCATTTTGCACCCCCATTGCCTTCTGCACCTTCGGTTTTGAGCAGTCTGGTCTAACAAGGGACTGGCATGTGTTCATTTCAGAACTCAGACATTGTACATGTTTGAGCTCACGTGCAACCCCTTTAACACGTTTCTCTTCTTTTAACTGACTTTCTGTCTTTTGAATTTGCTTTGAGGAAATTGCTGTACGCCTCAATGTGACACCTTTGCTTCTCTTTAGTTTATCTAAGAGAGACTTAGGTCCAGATACTATGCCTATATCTGGAGCATCTGCACTTGTTCGTCCAAACAAGTTTTCCTTGCAGGCAAACTTTTCGACTAAATACTCACCAGCTTCATTGCTTTTCTGATCTAGCAAGTCAGCAGAAAGCATGGTCTTAGTTTTTGTATACACATTGTATGGCACAAAATGCACATCTGAGCTAAGTCCGCCTCTTCGTAGAATCAAAGATGCAGTTCTTACAATATGACTGTTGTCTACTTCCGATAGATCCCAGCCAAGATCATCCTCTTTTTGACAATCTGAGCTGTTGTACCTTTCATGGACTTCATTCAGTGAATCGATTACAGACATTCTCGATAACACTGAGCTAGTGGTACTTCCAGACCGGAAGCCTTTCATCACATCTTGATGGTCCATTTCCCTCTTGGTGTCACAAGCAAAGTTGATGATACTCCCTTTTATCGGTGTGGAGAATAGACTTTCCTTCATTTTGGTATGAAAATAACCAGCACTGTAGTGTTCATGAAGCAAGTGCATACAGAATGGACTGTAGCTGCTTGCACCATTCAAAAATGAGAACGATAATGATGATTTGCACACTGCAAGTAAAAGAGTGTAGCCTTTCTCACCTCCCAGTCTTTCTGCTAAAGCCAAGGCCACAACATCATCACAGTGGCGCATCATATCAAGATGGAGAGCAAATGTTGCATTATCTTGACTTGAACTTGTAATAAATTGTTCATACTTTTCGTTCCATGTGTTCATGGTATCCTTAGGACGCTCACATTGTATGTCTTGAATCAATTTCTCTCTGTCTCTGGAATCTAGTGTTTGCATGTAATTCACAAGAAAAGAAATGTGTAGAGCAACTGACAGCCTTCTTACATTTTGTGTAGCTGTGTTGATGTGCTCAGCACTCACCAGTTTGGTCCATTCCTGTTGTTCATCATCCCTCATGTACTGTAACAAATGTAACAGGCCAGCTGACTTGTAAGCACTAAAGAGGGTATTAATCTTTGATTTCCTCATATGGAGTAGGGGAAACTCTGGTATGAAAGAGGAATATTTTCTGTCCTGCTTTAATAATTTAATCAGATTGTTTGCAATTTTGTGATCTGCCCCTACAAGAATTTTGTCTGCCCTCCCTTCAAAAGCTTTATCATTGTGACCAAGTCTTACAAGCTGTTCATCCAAAATTTCCTGCAACTTGTAAATATCATCATCACGACCAACAGCCGGAGGTGGGTGCCGATAAAGAAGTTTCGGGGGCTGATATTTCACAAAGTCAAATATTTGAGGAATATTACTACCCTCAACCACAGTTTCCTCAAGGACATTCAAACTCATTTCACCAATTGATGTTTGTAAGTTTACAATTTCATTGTCATCACTATTATCTACCTCATTGTCACCACCGAATGCTGCAGCATAACTTTGCTCAACAGGTGTAGTGTCCAGAGGGGAAATACCTTCTTCGGGGGGATAATCACTAGAAAAATTGGGAACGCACAACAGATCATATTTTGCTAAGTCATTTGATTCCTCTTGAATCTGCACAGCTTTTTCGATGATCCTTTCCAAATTTTCTTCTTCATCTTGGGCAGCCTCTTCATGGTTGCTTCCAAGGTGAGCCTACAATTAATTTACATGATTAATTAGTCACATATCAGTTTTTATTAAACTATTGTCATATATATCTTCTGGATTCTGTTAAATAAAGTTGTTTCTATAAATGGAACTTGCCTCGGATTCTGATACAACAGCAATGCACACATCATCATCTGTTGTGGAGTCACTGTCACTATCATCCATTACGTCAGCTTGGTCTGGTGATTTCAGGAACTGCGATAATTCAGCTGTAATATTATAAATAAAATAATATATGATATGATAAATAATTTGGTACCTTCATAAAGTTGGTGAAATGCTTTTTATTAGAAAATTTCAATCTATGATAATTATACTTGCATATCACTGCATATAAAAACATAACTTACATTTTTCAATATCCTTCCACATAGGCAGGTGGCCCCAAACACACATTTGGTTGAACATGTGGAGTGTTTGACATTCTTCACCACTAAGTGCTGTGATCACTGGAATGCTGGCTTTTGTCAAAGATGTAGCTTCTTTGCAAGGGCAATCATTTGTTCCATCGCAAATACTAGGATTGTGCCATGTGCTGACCTCTATGGCATCCTTTGGTAGACCTTGAAGAGTTATTGGTAATGTACAAATTTGCTTAGAACGACTCTCTCCAGGCTCAGGATCATTTCTGAATTTCAGCCTGACAAGATTATCTAACATGAATATAATGTGGCAGGAACGCATGTTGACTGGTTTGGATACCAAACCAGCAGTTGTCATATATGTCAATGGATGGGCCTTCAAATAAGTAGTGAAGTAGCATAGATCATCTATGGACCTCACTTTTAGAGATCTTTCTGCTGTAGTGAGACTTTTTGTAGCACCAATGGAAGATTTAATTGCGAACACTGAGCTAACACTCTTAAAGTGCATGAGTAGTTCGTCTGTGTTGGCTTCTTGGAAGAGTCCTGCATAGCGCCTATTAGCGATATTAAGCAAACTGTCATAGAGGCAATAGAGGCGTTCAAGTTTGCCTAAAACAAGCTTATCTACATCTTTGCACCTCCTCAAACTGTTTTTGTTGATGAATGTTTCTAAAAGAATCTGCGTCATCAGTGGGACATCAAGATGCCACTCTTTGACAAGGTGGAAAGATTTCAGACCTAAAGGTGTATGGGCTGTTTCCATGTAACAAGTGTGGCACTTGTTCTTCTCAGCTTGTTCCGAAGATTCAGGTACAATATTGTGCGGGAAGTATTGGTAAAGCACAAATCTTGATAGTTTACCGCCCATCAGGTCATCCCTACACAGAAAACGAGCAATTTTGTTCCCTCTCTTGTACTGATCAAATACTCCGTCTTCAAAGAAAACAATACTAAGGCATTGTAGCTCATGGCATGTCAGTAGGGTGCTTTCTATGACTTGTGAAATCTCATTTCTTTCACTTGGCTGTAAATCACAAGTGGACATTTCCACATAAACATGTAGGCCATTCAATTTTGTTGATTCCTCAGAATTTGTGCATACAATTGAGGACACCCTATCTGGACAAACAACTACAACTCGCTCCAAGAGCTGGGCATCTATTACGCTTGGCAAATGCTTCTCTTGGGCTCCATAAAGCTCTACACCCTCTTCTTCTCTGGCCATTGAAAATCTTTGAAGACGATTAACAATCAGTTGCTTGGACATGTCACGCCATGTTTTTGCTACATCAAGGGCTGAGAGGCATTTTTTGTAGTAGTCCCTCCTGGCTTTCAACTCATGGTCGATTGTTTCTAATGGCTCTTTGTGTTGTAAACCAAAGTGGTACTCAAATAAGCAGATCTTTTTCCATTCAAACTCATTGAAGTATTCTTTATGGATGTCAAATAATGTTTTTATTGGTTGATCAAACTGTACGTCTAATAAAAGTTGGGTTACTTTGAGTGGACCTTTGGCAACTTCTTTATATAATTCAAAGATTGAATCAATATCATCTGAGATATCTGTAACAGTGGCTCCCACAATATGTGCTTCTATGTCAGAAGCAACCACATTGCATGAGCTAAGCTGGGGCACATGGTTATATATGTATCGCAAAGCTGACGTTATGGTTATATATTGTGTGCCATTTAATGTAAGTCCATCCTTGAGCTTCGCCAATGTTCTTTTCAAATTATCAAGCCTGGGGCATGAAGCTGCGTCACTGTCAACATGGTTTTTCACAAGATATTCTCCGAAGTCCTGAAGTCTGATCCAATGTTTGTTTTCAGCCAAAGTAATGCCAAAATACTTGCTCAATATACCATTATCCATGGTATAGAATGATCTAGAATTGAGACAAATTATGAATTATAATACTGACCAGGGAAAAAAAGCCAAACAAATGTGGAAGACCCATAATTTAAACATATACACGGGTGTGAATACACACACCACCTAGCAGCTCCTTTTTTTCTTTGAAATATTTCCTATTTTGGCAAGATTTTCCAGGCCTATCTGGTTTTGAGTAAGGTTTCTTAGATTCATTATTATGAAAAAATTTACATTTTCTAATAGTTTCCCATACTAAAGCACTTTTATTTTCAACCAACTGTAAAATAAAAAATAAGAGATATACTTTTTTTCCCAGATTTCGTCTTTTGTTATGCAGTAAGTTGATAGTCCCTAAAAGTTTTGTGAAAATGTCAGTGGACAATCTTATTTTTCATTGAACACCCCGCATTTAAAGAGATTGATCTAGTTTTCACTTGTGCCAAATTTGAAACATCCATAACATAGGAGAGAGATCTATAGTTTTCACTGTTGTACCAAATGTGAAACGTTCATAACTTAGGAGACAGATCTATAGTTTTCAGTGCTGTACTAACATATCTACGAACAAAAAACTGTATTTTTACCAACAGAATATCAAAACTGCTCATTTTTTCATATTCATCCTCATTATAAAATTAATAAACATTTAAAACCCAACAAAATATTCTATACTAAAGAGCTAGTGAAATAAATACTTACCAATAATGGACCAGCAATGTAATCAAGAGAGCTGCTCCTTCATTTTCGTTGTCTCCATATTACATAGGTATATCCAAAGAAGGATTATTATTGAAACACAATAACATTACAAAAATCCCAAATTAAAACATATATGTTGCCAGGAGTATCCAAAGGGAATATATGGCATGTGACTTGGGCGGAGGGGTATGTAGCTCTAACCATGGAGGGGACCAAAGATAAGGGTCAAAGTGCGCCTGTCTGTAAGCTGAGCGGGGACTATAAACCTGTCAAGGCATCGTAATGAGTTTTAGGGGAACTCCCTCTGAGAAAGCAAGTTGGTATCGGCCGCTACAGTGTGATGCATTGTTTTAGTGCATGATCCTGGGGTTAATGACTGACATTGAGAGGCTGCTGGTGCACTGTTTGGTGCATAATCTGTAGGTTAATGACTGACATTGAGAGGCTGCTGGTGCACTGTTTGGTGTATAATCCTGAGGACAATGACTGACATTGAGAGGCTGCTGATGCACTGTTTTAGTGCATGATCCTGAGGACAATGACTGACATTGAAGGGCTGCTGGTGCACTGTTGGTGCATAATCCTGAGGACAATGACTGACATTGAGAGGCTGCTGATGCACTGTTTTAGATACATAATCCTGAGGTTAATAACAGACATTGAGAGGCTGCTAGTGCACTGTTTGGTGCATAATCTTGAGATTAATAACTGACATTTAGGGAAGCTGGTGCATTGAGGACAATGACCGACATTTAGGGGCTGCTGGTGCACTGTTTGGTGCATAGTCCTGAGGTTAATGACTGACATTGAGAGGCTGCTGGTGCACTGTTTGACCATGTGCATAATCCTGAGGTTAATGACAGACATTGAGAGGCTGCTAGTGCAGTATTTGGTGCATAATCCTGAGGTGAACAATGGACATTGAGAGGCTGCTGGTGCAGTGTTTTAGTGCATGATCCTGAGGTTAATGACTGACATTGAAGGGCTGCTGGCCATAGAGCATGGTTGGGGTGGCGTGGCTGAACAGTATGCTCAATCAATGCTTGTGTGATAGCTGAATGTATGGCAGGTTAGAACTTTTCAAGAAAATGTACTTAGGTAGAACATAGTAAAGTGGCTATCTAGACAAATCGTGGCCCGTGCGAAAACCATTTTCGCCGAAAATAAACACAAGCTTATGACCGCCACCCATACCTCTATAAGAGAGAACCTATATATGACCAAACCCCATCCAACGCACTTTTCTCACTTAATTTGATCTTAGCCCCTCTAGTTCTTTGGCAAATCAAAAGGGAATTGCATATGAAACTACATGTGTGACATTAAAAGAAAACTGAGCTCCCAATGTGAAGATATAAGTGAAATTAAAAAATAAAATGACTCGAAAATGAGACAAATGTAAAAAGGCTGTCTGCTCTGGGACTCGAATTCACAATCCTGTTTGAAAGTCTAAAGCTTTAACCACTAGGATATAGGGGAATATAGAAGGGTACATGCATATAAAAACGTACATTGATTCATCACAGTTAAGGTTTACTTAAGTCCTCCATTGTCCTCATGAGGATTGAGGAGAATGGGGAAAATACACTATCTTTGAAAGTCCCTCTGTTTGACCTAATAACTCAAACTAATCATAAAAATACATCTTGCAACTGCATTCTGTTTCTATAATAAGCGAATGCAGGACTAGTTCTGCACGCTTCCTGGACTATTTTCGGTTATGTCAGGAGAAATGTTGAGAAAATGATGAGTTTAGAGTCTGCATCATAACCTAAATGTGAAGGAACTGATGGTGGGGGACCTGGATTTAGTTGTCTGGTTTGGTCTGTCCGATCCTAGGAGCCTGCACTGGGGTCGCTGCATCCAGATATTTGTATTTATTTTTTATTGATTGTATTACCAACAACGCAAGGCTTGCTCTTTTTTCAGGTTATTGGTGTAACGATCCTGTGAAGTATATGTGATGACTCTATGAGGCTCTAGGCAACCTCTGGGAAACATCTGGAATTACCTCTGGGAAACCTCCGGAACAATCTTTGGGAAACCTCCGGAATTATCTCTGGGAAACCTTCAGGAATCTCTGTGGTACCTCCGGACACCACTAAGGGCTACATATCCAGGACTGCTGCTATTCTCTTCTTATATTAGTTTATTATGTTATAACTAATTATTGGTTAATGATAGAGCTTCCAGACCTCGACCATCTCTTTATGTTATATATTACTCTAATTTATGACAAAGCTTATACTTATTTGCTCATTGTATTTATTTATATATTCCTGACTTATATCATAAACACCTTTTGATACTTGCTAAAATATTAATCACCTCAGTGAGGAGCTTCATGTATCGTATCATGTCGTATCATGGAGCATGGTAACGAAAGCTAGTTGATGTAGGGTCCACTTGTAAGGCACCAAGGAGATCACCCAAGCCCTAGACCCTCTTGTACAGCAGGTTCGTGAACGTTTGCTTCGCCCATAATGGGTCAGAGCCTGTCATGAGTCTAAAAAGACCACCGCAGACTGCTAAGTCTGACCCGATGTGAGAGTCGAGGCAACCCAAATTTGCTACATAAAAAATATCAGTTGGGCTTTTATTGATAAAAACTAGTACAACCAGCGCAGCCGTACTAATGGATAAAAACAAGTTAAAATCCATTCAAAGTGGGGCACGAGTTCCCTTGCTCCTACTTCGTAGAGCGTCCTTGCTCTTGCATTCCGAATCATGGTACATTGTGAATAGAGGATACCTATGGCATCCCCATCGCATGTCCTCTCGCCTCCACCTTCGCCAGGGAGATATCTTGTATCCCTGTGATTGCGTCATTGAAAGGTCACCTTTGACGGTTGGGTCTGAAGTACCAAGCTTGCCATCCGAAGATTCAGTAGTTGTGCTTTACGCCCCTGACTCCTTCAGTATTTTCCTCTCAGTGGTAGGACTAACAACCTGAGAACTGTTGTTACAGCTTTCGTATCCATGGGGGCCGCTGGATCAGGTATGTTGTCCGCGAGAGGTTGGACTTTTCCCACTCGCTCACGTCCAGACGCCGTAACCTTTTTCTGAGTTGTGTGGCCCAGAGCGGTCATCCCCTTAGTTGGAGGAAGAACGGGGAATTCTTCAGCAGGAGCTCTGCCATTATTCCCTTCCCATGCATTACTTTTCGGCAATGGGGCTGGCATGAATTTCGCTTTGAACGAATCATTAGCGGTACTCATACCTGACTCCTTGGAAGTCTTTTGTCTCTTGGACTTTGCCGCCTTAGCCTTGTCAGCTTTGCATTCATGAGCCCTTTCCCGAATCTCGGACTCTTTCCGATATTTAGAAGTTAATCTGTCCTTCTGAACCTGTGCGAGCACTAAGTTGTATGCTCCGGGGAACATGTGAAGGGTCCCCTTGAAGCCATACTGAACTGTGAACTCGCATGGCAACCCACGGAAAGCAGTTGCCATATTCCTGACCACTTTTGTGCGCGTCAGCTTATGGTTAGACCACCCTGCGAAATCGAAACCACCGGCTGTTTGAGCTGGATTCAGCACATGGCGAAATTCAAACTTTCTCCTTTGTGTTCTTAATACTGATATTAGCCCGATACTTTATATTTGTCATACAAGAATCTCCTCACATACCAAATAATTCCACTTGGAACCTTCGAGATCTGTGGTGGGGCTACAGCAATGCACATGGCGTGAAAGCTTTAGGCTTGCATCTCCTGTGTGCAAGTGAACGAGTCGCCTAACTTCGCAGAAACACAATGACAAACATATATCAGAATGATCACAAGAGTTCAGGCAAACTGTTGAAGCTACTTACAGTTTTCGGAATTTAATCCACAAATTTGTAAAAGTCAACTATATAGAGTGCAAGCCCAAGATGTGCTTCACACTTGCTCCTTTCCACTTGCCTGCCTGGCCTCCGGGGCAAAGTCTTCCTGGTCGCCTAGGGTCAGCTGAGCTTCCCATAGGTGCTGCTGTCGCCCAGTGCCGAGTACTAGGGACACATGGGTGTAACCTCGGGTTGACCTAGGTGCCTTAGGTGTTGGGGCTGGGCACCGGTAGAAGTGGAGGACAAGGCAAGATGACAAAGTTGCTGGAGCTCCCCCAGTACACTACGAGTCTACCTTCTATTACCACTGGGATAATAGGTGAGTGAGTGAGTGAGATTGGTTGCTTTACGCCCTTATCAACACTTTGAAGTGTTATATCAAGGGCGGGAGAGCTGAGAGGGAGGCAGTTTATGATCATACCCAGGAAATAGAGATAGAGAAGAAGGGAGAGAGAGACAGAGAAAAGAGACAGAAAGGCCATAATAGGTTCTCTACGATAGTGACCGGAGCAGCTCCTGACAGAGTGACATGAAGAAGAAGTATGCCAAGTTCCCCCTAACTGGCGGGATGATATCTCTTTATTTATATGTGATGTCTATGTGACATTCATCATGCGCTGATCATGCGTGGTGTACGCTTACTCATATCTATGGTTTAATTACGCATTACACTCATGCTTCACTCATGCATCAAGAACGTGTGTAAGTCTTTTGTATCTTGCTACAAGTCAAGATGGCTTTTTCCTAAAAATCTCTATATATACATGACTAACATATGGCTTTATAAAAAGCGGGGGCCACCAGGTATTTTAAAAAGTTATTCGGCTGAATTTGCATCTTGATGAGTTGAAAACAGGAATATTGAAGAATTTTCAAAGTTTAGTTAAATAATATCTTTTAAAATATATTGATACCCTGTTCTTTCATGCATGAAAGCAAACCTGTATAACAGCTATGACTAGATGAATTTTCAACAGAAAAATGTTATTTGTCTGTCTGAAATCTTGGAAAAACCGAGAAAATATCCATTTTCCCCAGACTTCAATACTAAACTTTGGTGCTCCCTAAAATGAAGAAAACATATGGTGAGATCCATTATTTTTGCTTTTTGTTATCACCCAACCATGTTCTTTCTCAAGACAAAGTTTGGAAAAAATATTGCGACTCCTTATTTTTCAGGCATTAGTTCCTTGAACTCCAGCCTGCAGCAGTGCATATGACAGTGGTTTTATCTCTTTAAAATCTTTCTTCTACCTTTGCACATATTTTCAATTTCGTTTTCTTTATTATAGTAACACTTTTTCATATTCTGTTCTGCCATTTTCAAAAGATATTGTTACGTTCTGGGCTTCCGTACTTTTCAGATATCATATCTCAAAATGGATTTTTTTTTTCGTGACTTGTGACTCATTTTCCTGTAACACATTACATATCGTATCACAAAATACCCCTTAGGGAAAGTTTCAGTGAAAAGTCAACAATAGGATTTATAATAAAGTTTTAGTTTTATTACAACACAAATATAGATGAACATACAAATGAGTACAATGACCACTTTTAGTTTACAAATTAATAAATGTTGATGGACGGATGAGACGGAAGTCTCAGTATATTCATTTTTACACAAACCACTTTATTCATCACATGACATCCCTTGATGCTCATATCATACACATAGCATTATTTGTAAATAAAACCTACTAAAACACAAGACAACATACTACTGCCCAATTGCTATTATAGTATCTTTCGATACTAGGAGGGTAGCCCAGCTGATTTGCCTAACTGCTATTTTCTTTTGCTTCTAATTTTTAGTATATAGTTCTTTTTTTGTATTTCTTTTTTTCATTTGATTGCATAGGCAACCATCACTCACTTCCAAACCTGGCCTCCTCCACTCTGGGCCACAATCAGCAGGAGGCATTTCACAGTGATGTTACACTTCAGTTACATAACTTATCTGATGATCTCCTCAGATATTTCCTCTCACTGAAATCAGTTTACACAGATGTACAGATGACAGTCTACAGATCCAAAGATAAAGATCTTACAGGATGTAGCTTGTCAGATCACACTTGTAGGCCTGGCCTAGTAGGAATGCCTAGTAGCCAACCCCCTGCCTAGTAACTATTCACAAGCTTTCAGGGTTGTTCACTTATCCTCAAGCACCATCCTAGTAGCCAACCCCCTGCCTAGTACCCAACCCCCTGTCAATCACAGCCAGTCTGTACACCTCCCTCCCTGTCCTCCCTCCTCCCTCCCTGTCACTCACAGCAAACAGGCCAAGCCAATACACTCCTCTACTTAACAGCACCAGCCAACACAGTCAAAACAGACCCATGTGGCCACTGACAGGCCACCCCTCCAATTTAGACTTAGCCAGGGGTGCGACAGAGGCTCCTGTATAAGTATACCTTTCCTATAGTGATACTAAAAGGAGGCTGCGCCCATTCAATCGAAATACAACTTAAAACAGAAAAACACAGAGGCTACCCTCCTAATAATAATACTATTTAATTATCAAAGGTTTACATTTTGGATGTATTTATAGATATTTCAACAGAGATTGTAAAATAGCTCTTTTTACAAGTAATATACCAAACACCTAAACTTTGAATCATGAACTTCACTGCCTTCATCATGCTAGGTATTATCAACATGGTCTAGTTGGACATTCTGTACACCCTTAAAGAATAATGCTCGTGAAAATTCGTAAACATTAAAAAATAAATTGCTTCTTATATTATACAACAAATTATACCTGAATCTTCACAATCCTTTTCACACTATTTCAAAACTCAAACATAACTCCTAAGTTTAAAAAGACAGTAGCACCTCTCTGTCGTGGACACATTGGGACTTGGTTCAACTGGCACTCGATATAAAACTGTCCATAATAATGAGGCATCCGGGCTGCACTCTCAGCTAACATCGGTCAAGAACTGAATACTTTTTGTTCCATTCTTTTCTAAAAGCCATTTGACCAAATTCTTGGGAGTGTTTTGTTTTTGCGACAGGGCTTCTAAAACGTACCTATTTGATTTTGGAGGACACGCACAAACCCTTTCATCCGAAGACTTCACCTATCATCGCTCACTTACAGACGTTTTTGCTCAGCTTATTCAGCTTCAAATTCATTATAAACATATAATAGCAGCAGAATATCGATAAATTCAGTCTAGTAAGTTATAATATGAGTGAATTTGGTAAGATTTGCTTCGTCATAATAGTTGAGAACGCAGCTTTAATGGGGAATAATGCACAATGAACGGACTGACCCAAACTGTCCATAATAGTGAGGCGTCCGGCCTGGAGAGGTGTCGGCAGGCAGAGGTTTTATTGTAGTAATTCTGTCATTTCACTAGCGTCTTGTACAGGTATACTCGCCATAGATAAATATACTGGACGGTTCACACAAGAGAAAGTCATAGACTTAGTCAAGATAACTTGCATAACATGAAAACCAGTTAGTTGAGTGAATAGAGGACTTGCATGTGCCACTGCGCATGTCTTTTACAGTGTATGCTGGATAGCATTCAGTTCAAATCTGACATACAAATATGTGCCAATAATTGTATCGAAAATTGCAAGAATGTTTTCACCAATATCATAATTGTATCAATGATCTTTGAAAACCAAATGCATGATGGGAAAGATGGAAGCTTGTGTTATGGAAAAATGTATAACACTTGGCTATTTACATGAGATTACTGATAAATAGTCCATACTGAACATGAACATGTTTTCTATAGATTTGACACTGTACCAGTAGTCCCATAATTCCATGCGAATTAAGATTCAAAATGGCGGCTATGCAAGTCCCCTATTGAACAGGGAACTGAAACTCAATTATATAGTTAGCTAGGCTGTACAGCCAATGTGATTACGAAAATGTAAAATAACTTGATATCGGTTTAAATATACGCTTCATCCATATGGTAATGTATAAAATCGAATACAATTTCTTACAGATCCATGTAATAACTCAGGCAAATAATAATTTCTCAAAATCTAGACAAATCATTCTCATCTGGGAATGGGACATTTTCCACTAGTTAAAGTATTATCGACAATGAATTATAATAAATCCACGTATATAAATGGAGGGATGCGCGATAACAATGGCATGAGTCGCATGAGTAGCATTATAAAGATATATACATCTACAGAGAAAAAGCTATTATCAATTCCCAGTGGGAAGAATAGAGCAAATAATGTATACTCTTTATACTATCCTCCTCTGTTACGTTGGACATCTCGTACAGAAACTTCAGACTGGCACAGGACGGTACAAATCCTTGTATTAAATAACCTTTTGTAAAGACAACCTGCATATAATATATGTACTTGAACTGGGAACAGATGAAAACCCCCGTCAGGGGATCTGACACATCCAGTATAAATAACATCTTAAAAAAAGAGAAAAAAAATCACCATCAATACATGTCAGACTCGTATTATATGTATAATGAGGCCTATTACACAATTCCAGTAAATGACTTAAAATCTTGAAGATCAATTACAGACAAATTTCACTTATCAAATTGTACGACAATGAAATGTTAACTCTTAAACCAGCTTCAACGGAATTTACCTACAATTTGTGCTTAAATCAATTTAGATTAAACCAATGATTAGAAAAAGTGGACTTGGTAGACCACAAATTGACAGATAGGGAGGTAAGTACTAAGAAACAACCTAAAGGTCCTAATCCACTAAGCCGATTCTCATGCGATTTTGCGGCGCAGAGGACCCTAGTCCACTAAATTCTGTGAGAACTCGCATGAAAATCGGCTTAGTGGACTAGGCCCTTTAGTCTCAGTATCCATTACTAGCTTCATTCCAACCACTGCAGATTGACAATGAAGTCTATACAAAACACTTATTTCATAAGTAAAACCCTAGGAGCCGGGGGCAGCTGTAGCTGTGTCTGTACTTTTTGAGTTGGAAACAGGAATGGTAGGGTTAGCGACGTCCGAGGGTGTGACGTCATATCCCAACTTTTTCATGTCCTTCATCACGACGTTGAAGGATAACGTCACATGGCCCTGAGATCGCACACGTGTCACTGAAAGATGCATAAACATAAGTAGGGTGTTCAGGTGAGCATTTATTATAATTATATTAAATAAGGTAGAGGTTCTAACAAATAAAAACCGGTACGTCTGTTTGTATTTTTCCAAATGTATTCCCCAACTAGTTTCGGCATATTGGTTAGCCTTCTTCAGGGAAGAGATGTTACAACATTTGCTAGTATATATAGATCGATGGGTGTAGCACGGTGTAGCACGGTGTTGTGTTGGCACTGTGTAATTTTTATAGCACTTGGTGACACTCGATTGCACTCAGTAGCATTTCGGAGGTTGGAGGAGTGGGGGCAGAGAGAAATCGATGAATAATATAAAATGATGGAGATAATAAAATGTTTTGTTATATGAGTTTATTACCCATGAATTGATAAAAAAATATTTTAATATAATTTAAGCATTACCTAAAGCAGTTAAATAGAGAGAAGTCCAATGCAAAAACTAGAATAAAAATATGTTTATTCAAAAAGATGTAACAGCCTCCAATTTTCGTCTAAACGTGTAGTTGATCCTCACATGACCGAACAAGCTCTGATCTAATTATGCCATATAAGGGCAATGGATAGGTTGATAGATTGATTAAATGAATGAAACAGTGAATGAATTAACGACAATGAATCAGTGAATAAATGAAGGATTGAAAGATACATGCATGGAAGTGTGTGTTTGGCGGGGGGGGGGGGGGGCTAATGATATGTCGTATAAGTGACAATTTTATGAGGTTTCATGGAAAAGAGTGAGTGAGTGAGTGAGTGAGTGAGTGAATGAGTGAGTGAGTGAGATTGGTTGCTTTACACCCTTATCAACACATTTAAGATGGTTATATCAAGGGCGGGAGAGCTGAGAGGGAGGCAGTTTATGATCATACCCAGGGAATAGAGATAGAGAAGAAGGGAGAGAGAGACAAAGAAAAATAGATAGAAAGGCACTTAAAGGTCTTACTCAGGACCAGTTCATGGAGAAGAAAATTTGAAGATGTTAAGGAGAATCTGTATATTTTTGGAAGCATAGACTGGCATCCCCGGGTGTGCACAGAGTGTGTGGGTAGGGTGGGTGGGTGGGTAGGGGGGGGGAGAATGACACTTTAGCAAACCGCTACAGGATCCAAACTTCTTAGAGCTTTTGGGTATGAGGCCAAAGATCGCTCAGCCCCCCCCCCCCCACCCACCCACCCACCCCGGCAAATATAATTATATACGTCTAGCAGACAATACAATGACAGTGCAAGGGATCACCTTTCCAAATTTCAGAATGAGCTATAAATCAATTCAAGCCCCCAACCAAAGGCGAATTTCTATTGTATAAGCTAACTTAGGGTTGGCATCGCTATATTATATGTATCTGAGCGTATTAGTTTTGAAATTGTATAATATTATGTTAATTTAATGGAGTAATAGTTAGAACCGTAAAGAAGTTATGTACTGTTTTTCAGAATTGATATGATTTGTTAATATTTATTTCTCGTGATGAAAAGTATCACAATTGTCAAATTCTAGGGAATAAAAACTTTCAATAAAACAACCTAACATTACGCAGGCATGAAGGTGTGTGTACCCCTTGCAAGCCATCCCTTATTGACGAAATCAAACTCTGGTTTAATACATCAATGGCGACATCATCATTATTCCAATTCAACCAAGAGGTAGATATGTTGTTAACTGACCTTCGCGCCCTTCTCCTTGTGCCACGACCTTGGGATCAGTGAATTCTGGCCGCCTGCTCATCAACCAGCTGAGAAACTTCTGGAATCTGGATGAGGACTCGGGAACAAACATGGGGATCCTCCGCACATGCCTGCAGTACAAGAGCAACAGATTGTAAAATCCTGACACAGAGTTAGAGGATTTATTGTTATAAGTCTCATTCAGACATGCATCTGCCACGCCCCCTTACCGACTCAGGTGTTAACTAACTTTCTTCCCGCCACACACTCGTGGGTCACTTCCAAAAATCCAAAGTACAGGTCGCTGTCCAGGTCTAATTGTTATCTCAAAGTTGATCACGTGAGAAGGGAGGGAAAGGACTGACCGCAAGGTCAGGGAGGGGAGGGGGAATGACTCAGAATTCTTCAAGACCATTACCTGATAAAATGTGGACAGCATTGCAGTTGGCAATGCGTCGACATTATTGATACCCCCTCCACTCCTAATCCTACTAACTACCTATATTTATATCCCTCGGTGCACGGCCATCGATATGCCTCCTACACTCACTTCGCCCCAAACAAGCCACCACTACACACCTAACTACTTTTCTCCCATTCACCCACTCCTATTTTCATCAGATTTCATCAACTTATACAACATTATAATCATCAATTTCTCACAAATTTATATTACTTATCATCACCTCAATTCTTTCATCAATTTTATAACAACTTTTACGATCTTAGACAAAGATTAAACATTTTTAATAAATAAAACTTTAATGTAGGGGGGGGGGGATTACAATAATATCTCCTTCTCTTACCTTCATACAGTATACGGAAATTAGTCTTTAACAATAGAGGATTTGCATGTGCCACTGACAGATTGAGTTCAGGTTTGACATACATAATACAAATATTTAGCAACATTTCTATCGATTTAGCAAAACCTCTATTGGAAATTGCAAATAACGTTTTCACCAATATCACAGCTTGTTTAAATGGTCTATTGAAACTAAATGCATCGTAGGAAAGATGGGGAGTTGTGTTATGGAAACAAGTATAACATAATAGTTATGATATAAACATTGGAGCACCGATAAATATCCCAGGCTAAACATGGCATGTTTTCTATAGATGTTACACTGTGCCATAAGTCCCATGGCATACTTCCATGTTCCATGCGAATCAAGATTCAAAATGTCGGACATGCAAGTCCCTTATTATGCAAATAAAGAATATGCCTGGGAGCTGTGCACAGTTACTACTCATCGAGTGGATACTGAACAGATTGAATATTATTCTAAAATTTGTAGAGATTTGATCAGAAACGGAGGTAGGTAGTATGGTAATGTCATCGACAGAGTGTGATTTGATAAGAAATATTCTTTATTGTCCAGATGCGTTATATATAATATATCAGGTCTTCCAGTTTATGCCCGTGTTTTGTTTTTCTTAAAGGGTAGGCCTAAGTGTTATTATCACTGACAGTGCAAGCTGCGATATATTGAGTATACATCTGAAGTACAAATATTTTTTATTATGATGGACTAACCTAACTCTAGCACGTTTTATCTGAAACTAACCTGCCGGGTGTCATGGGAAGATGAGTCATACCATAGCCCCGTACCACATCATTGCCCATAGCATCAGCTCCATATGCGTGAAGTACGATCTGAGGCCCTGGAAATATGCACAGGCAATTTATATTTTAACTCAATACCTGGGGAAATGCAAGACAAAGCTGATTGAAACTATACACAAAAAAGCATTCACATATTAAAAGAAATGATTGTAACAAATAAAACAAGTAGTTTTTTTTTCAATACAAAAATAAATAAGCTTACTTAGTCAAAAAGATATTTGGCCAGGGTATAGCGTATTTAACCCAGGGCGTTGAGTTTTTAAATGCATAAACGCCACAAGCTTAGGAACGACAGAATAGGCAACATTATATCAGAGTTAATAACATAATTAACTGATTATAATTTGTAAAGCGCATACTTACTTCCATAAAATCAAATGATATATTTTAAAAAAATATGGGACAAACATGGATCCGAGAAATAAAGGTAAATCGTTTGTTAAAGGTCATAATGTCAACGTACAGCCATGTGGGTTTGTTGATTTGAAGGTGACATCCAATGGGAAGTTTAGAACAAAGGCCTGCCGGTCGTCCCAAGTC
Source organism: Sthenelais limicola (assembly GCA_942159475.1). Taxonomy (NCBI): domain Eukaryota; kingdom Metazoa; phylum Annelida; class Polychaeta; order Phyllodocida; family Sigalionidae; genus Sthenelais; species Sthenelais limicola. The sequence goes on from OW804096.1 coordinate 57,416,238, forward strand.
TTCTTGGAGAGCTGACTAATACCTTCCTCTAGGCCCTACAAATGAACATATTGTTTCGAGTCTACATGTAAGAATGTACAAGCAATGGGTATGATGGGCGTAAGAAACATTTTTTTGGTTTCCTCAGAAATATACAGTGGTTCAAAATTGCTTGCTTAAAAGGCTTTAGAATGACATGTCATGGCACTCGTCGAAAGAGCTGACATCACAGTCAGAGATGAATAACCAGTTGCATAAACATCCGCAATAATTTTTTTTTAATTGAGTGAGTGAGTGAGATTGGTTGCTTTACGCCTTTAGCTGAGAGGGAGGCAGTTTATGAAGATACCCAGGAAATAGAGACAGAGGAGAAGGGAGAGAGACAGAGAAAAGAGACAGAAAGGCACTTTAGTTTATGGTCTTACCCAGGACCAATATTTGTTAATTGAATTTAATATGTGATATATAATGCAAATACAGTAAAAATAAACAATGATATCACTAATATTCACTGGGTAAATATAATAAAGTTTTAAATGTCCAAAATAAATGAGAACTCAATAGAATGAGTATTTTTTCGGCGTTATGCGATAGCGGTACACAATAATAGAATTACTATTTTCATCTTCCAGATAAAACGATGCCAACATTTTGTTACCGTACATATTGACTGACACTGTATTATCTGATAGGACAATCTCAAATCTACATTCTTAATAGGCCTACCGCACACGTGAAAACATCGGAAAATGTTTAACTTTAACGTTGAAATATATATAGTTGGGTATAGTTGAAGGACAATATCATTTAGACATTAATACAGGATACTTACTGAGGTAACGGCCCAGTCCTGACCATACACGAAGTTATATCGGAAGTATATGTCATCAAATTCTGGAAACTGAAGAAAAATCGAGGACATTATTCATCAATGACATCATTAATAAATTGCATTTATAATTTATAGTTTAGACAACCGAGATTACATTAATTTATATTTTCCCTATTATTTTCAAGAACAATGAGTTAAATCTTCTGCAAGTTCTGGGACGATGGAACCTTGTTTCTCGAAATAGTTTTTCTATATCCATGTATATCCCATTCCTTAGTTTGGTACCCCAGTTTAAAGTTTTAAGAGTAGCTAGGCCTAGGTCTCACTCACAGTCACACATTATATATAAACTAACATATCAATGGGCGATATTAGGGCGCATTTATTTTACAAGTTTCAGAGATATTACATGGCACAATAAACCAAACTGACAGGTCGGCATATAAATGAAGTACCTGTGAGTATAATATCAGCTCGTAATATTGACTGATTAGTCAAGAATAAGAAAAAATACAATTTCCACCCGAAGCGCCAAATCCAAACCAAACACGCAGGGACACGCACTCGTCAACCGGATCGGACAGCCAACACACGTTCAGGCGTTCGGTCAGCTTCTATATCCAGATCACTGCAACACATTTCCTGAAAAATATATCTCTGAAGCATAACATATACCATACGCCTAAATCCTTACCTCTGCTGATTCTATTTGACCGCTAACTAGCAGCAAAAACACGGTTGGGTTGGCCGACATGTTGGTATGGGGAATGTTTACATCGGTACTGGCCTTACCACAAGACGGCGCCACCGACACCAACATGGTCTGCAATCCCGCTGCAATTTAGCGGGTGCGCTCCGTGGGTGCGCTAAAATAATAATGACGGCCTATATTGACAAGCGCCTCCGGCACTTGGAATATAGCAGGTTAGGTCTGCAATTCTCTCTTTTCCCCCTCTCCTCTTCACTCTCCCCTCCCCCTCTTTATCTGGATATATCCCGAGAAAGAAATGAAACGATGCCTTCATTATTTTAAATGTTAGACTTAGACAACTTGAACACTGGAAACCTATTTCAATACAGAAATAATGAGGATTTAAGATGAGCATTTTAAGAATTTAAGGAGATAAATAAAAGACAGGAAAGATACGGAAGGGAGGGGAGTTGAAAAGTACTTGCACCCCCGCCCCCTCCGACCCAGCCACACACACCCCACCATTACATCCATCAATTTTCCTTCTCCTCCTCCTTTCGTTCCCCTCCCCGACTACCTCCCTTGCTCTCCCTCCCCTTTTATCCCCCCTCCTTCACCTTTCCTCCTCCTCCTCCTCCTCGATCCCCTTCCTTCTCCTCCCATTTCTGTCCTCGATCGTCATCCTCCCTTCACTCTGCCCTCCACTCTAGGTCCAAACCCTCAGATCAGATAAGAATGGTATGTCAGCCTACTTTAATTGGTCTCCTCGCCTAAGACTCGGCGTTCTAATGGGAATATAATGACATTTTGCGGTCTTAATGGAATTATAATGGCACTTTGTGGTTTGAGGCCAGAGGCTTTCTCTTCGTTTGGACCTAGGCCTATATTGATTATTCGTAGGGATCTGTTTGCTTTTAGAACTTGAATTTGCAGTATCAATTATAATATTAGGCCATGAATTGGGAGACTGAAAGTAGGTGAAGTATGGTAGGCCTATATTTGAATATGTAGGCTACCGTACAAACTCTTATTTCACCTCTGGAATGAAGTGCCCATAGACTTTGTATAGACTCGCTATATGCAAGTGAGTGGGAAGAAATATGTTTCATTCGTCCCTAGGGAAGAAACAGGTGACCCAGTTTATCTTCTGCGTTTTCATTGGCTATTCCGAAAGTAGGCCAGCGTTGTCATAGGGACACGCCATGCCATGACGTTACGTCCTCTGCTAAGCATTGTAAGTGCGGCGGCCTTCGTCAACGTCACGACGGCCGTCATGAATTTAAACATCAAAGGAATCCCATGCCACACCCTCGATGTGTTTCTCTCGCAGTAAGTTACCGTAATTAAAAGCAACCTAATATGTTTAAAATCGTTTGGAAGAGGTAAAATAAATCTAGAACTAACCTTAGTTATGTATTTCCGATCGTTCTTCACCTCGTTTTCGGCGGGAGGGGTCCCTCGGGTCTACGCTACGCTCCGACCCTCGGGACCCCTCCCACCTCCAACTCGGTGAAGAACGAAACTTGTTAGGCCTACTGTGTGGACCTAGATAGGCTATGGTACATGAGATCGGTCAAATTTTAGATCTATCCTTTTTATTAATGTAAAAACTGCAAAAATATGGTTATTTTATTCTGGAACTAACCTATGGTGAAACCCTGCGTCGGGTTCATTGTATGCCTATGTCTACCTATATGTATGACCATATAACTAGGCCTATGTATAACTTGTTATAGACCTATAGTTCTATGGTATGACCTACCTCAAACAGATGGCTATAGTCAATACATTGTCACTAGGCCTCTAAGTTCCCAGATACGACTATAGGCTTATAATTATGTTCTCCGATTGTGTTTTACCTAGGCCTATTTTTCTTATTGTTATTTAATTATTAGGCCTACTATATAAATGATATGAAATATGTTACCGTAAATTAATTTGTGAAACTTGATAGGATCTGTTTTGTAACTTCGATTTTGATTGGAACGCTGAGAAAATCTGTAGATCTACGATAAAATGTAGGCCTAACCTATAAAAAAACATATAAACTTAATACTAAATACGTTAAGCCAGTGAAATAGGATAAGCCAGCTATAGGTCAACAAGGTGAAGCGAGATACAGACATTCACCTATATTATATTATTGTTTCTGGGAATGTATTTTATACCGGAAAGTTGATAGGCTAAGGGTGTCAGAAAATGTATAATCGGCAGCATTACACCTTTAGTAATCTTGCTAATAACAGATTATTGATATCTAGGTAGCACCGGGCTACAGTCCAAAGAACATCAAGCCCCATATAGACTAGCACCATGTCCCTCAGCCTATCTCACATAGAGAGCATGTATCCAATTTCGGAATGTTATTGTCTGTTCTGAATAGAATATTATATAATGATTTCACCAATATCACAGCTTGTATAAATGATCTATAACAAATAAAAACATGATGAGAAGGATGGAGACATGTGTTATGGAAACATGTATAACGTTATGGATATTGACATTAGAACATTGATAAAATTAATAGTCCATGCTGAACCATTAGTCCCATAATTCCATGCGAATCAAGATTCAAAATGGCGCTATGCATATCCCCCAATGGGCACATTAGCAGGCTGCAGCCAGTGTGATTGGGGCAATAGTGATTCTAATACAATACTTTTTCTTGATATCGTTCAAATTAAAAAATAAATAGCAATAAAATTCAAAGACTTGCACATGTCTACTAATACACCTATCACATCTGGACTAGCTGGCCTTGATTTATATTGATGATCTCTCAATCAGTGGTTTCTAGCAAATGGAAAGGGCAGCAGGGATCATTTGGATAAATCTTTCATTCGAACTTCTTGGTTCACTGGGTTGACAGAATGGAGGTGAGTTTGCCAAGATGTGCAGGTAACAGCACGCATGGATGAAACAACTATTATCTATTATAAATTGTATAAAATTGTGTTCATTCCCATTCACAAATGTTCATCTATATTCGCTGGGACGGTTTTGCTGTCTAAACTTTGGAATAGAACTAAAGTTGGTGAAAAAAGAAACAATCATATTATTGTATTGAACAGTTATCTGATTCAATTCTTATACAATGCAAATTATTCACATCACATCGGTTCTGACTTGATAGAGTTGCTTATATGAGTATTAATGGATTATTTCCACTAGCCATCCCCAAAGAAGCTAGTAATTGACTGCGATGCTGGTACTGATGATGCTCAGGCAATCATGATTGCCCTGGCAAACGAAGACAAGGGCAAGATTGTGGCCATCACAACAGTATTTGGAAATGCCCCACTGGAAAATACAACAAGGAATGTTCTCAGATTACTCAATTTCTGTAAACGTACGGATGTAAGTAGTCAAACACAGTCATGGTTTCTTTCCCTTTTACTCAATTTCCATCAATTTGAAAGAATTATCTGGAAGTAGGCCTACCTGTTTATGTTATGCTCTACTGACCATTGTGGCCTAAAAGTGAAATAATAAAAATGATATTTGGTATAGGGTCCCAATGTCACATTAAAGTATAGGTAACGATGTATCAAATGTAATGAATTATTTCACTTTGATAGTGCACATAGAGTTGGATTAAATCATTAATGTTCATTACAAATAGTTGTTGGGGATTTTAAAACATTGATGAAAACCAGCAATGCATTTCTTTGAATCTTAATTGATGAGTCTTAACTATCTTGAAGACTCTATTAATTATTGGTACCGTTATTATAAATGATGGTGGATGATCAATTAACACCTATAGGCTAATTAATAACAAACCAACATATTACGTAACATTACGTAACATAATGGTTGAAATGTACTAGAAATAAATCCCCGGGTCCTTCAGAAACAGGTCCAATACAATTCAATTCAATTCAAACATTCTTTATTGCCGATTTGTTACAAAACAATCAGTTGTTCAATTCTGGCGTGCCAGTTCTTCCTATGAATGCCACCATACAATGAGGCCCTCAGATACAGAAATAAGATTTATGTTATCTCCAAGTATAATCGCATAGGATAACAAACCGTTACATTTATCGACATGAGATTTAATACCAAGAACCTACTGAAAGCCCCTCTCCTGGGGCTACTCTCATAATTATAAGTTCCTATGGAATTCATTCCCGGCATAGGGCTCACCATAACTTTGCATTACAGATACCTGTCTATGGAGGCAGCAAAACAACATTGACAGGAAAACCTGATGTGGGTGACGGATATCACGGACAAGATGGTTTTGGCGATGTACCTCAGTTGTATCTCAGTTCTAATACAAATCTCAAAACTGAACATGCAGTGAATTGCCTAGTGCGAATGGCACAGGAGCAGAAAGGTTTTTCACAATATTTTCTTTTGTGGATAAGGTGGTGTTTCATAACCCTATCAATTGGTAATATCGTTTGAACAATTTTCAATTTGTACATAATTATGGCCAATTATGGGGATATATTAAATGTGAGATTATGTGAATCATATGAATAATGTGATACCATTTTTCTTTCTATCAACCCAAAAGACCAACACTAGTAACAATAGCAATAATTTTTGTAATTCACTTTTAGGCCAACCATTATATCTTATAGGGATTTTAGCAATAAGATATCTCAAATTGCACAGATCTACTGTCCATTTTACTGTCTATAGTTCTATGTGATCGAAAGCCTGTATTGCTGCAGTAATGGAATTCAATATTAGTATAATCCTAAATTAAAGATTTCATGTTAAACATTATCTATTTACAAGTTTGCTAACTGACATTTAAACAGATAATATCCAATGATTTATGAAACGCACCCTCCTGCCTAACTACAAAGAATAATTCCGTTTCTACTAGTATAAACCGCATAAACACTCTCTTAAAATTGGAATATAACATATCTTTAAGTAACCTGTCTCTTTGGACAAGGCACTCACTTGATTTTCCGCAAACATTATTTCTCTCCAACACTGTGACAAAATGTATTCTTCTCGCCTACTGTTCTGCCTCTTCTTGAAATGTACCTGCTTCAGTCACAAAGAGATAACTGTGCTGTCATTGATAAGTAAATAATCAATTTTCTAAAAGGTCTCTACATATCTGGTCTGGAAAATCATTTGGAGACAAGGTCCAAAGTGACCCATAGTTCAAAATGATATAAACAAGCTAAGAAAATTAATTGAAAGTATGCTATACACTTAAATATTATTACATACATGGGTATATAGCAATCCAATGCAACATACTATACTCATTCCCTGGGAGTAAGTTACGCTCTCAGCTTGGAAATAGTTGTATTTCTACCATGGCTTTTACCATAGTTCTTTTGCCTGGGTGATTGTTAAAAAGATACTAATTGATGTAAGTTCACAGGATGCTCACTTTGAATAGTATTCAGGACTGTGTTTTTTGTCCCTAAATTATTCTGGAATTAGCCACTGAAAGCTACAATTCACCAAGAAAATATTGCATAGAATCAAATGTTTCACCCCTTTTCCTCTAGATACCAGTTCACTGTGGCAGTAGGGCCTCATTGAATGGTACTCATAGTCTAAGTGAGGACTATCATGGCCATGATGGTTTAGGGGATATTGCTGAGAAGCATTCTATGGGTAAATCCTGAGAAGAAGAGGAAAGCGGGTCCTCTGCCCTAGTTAGATTGGCCAGAATATACAAAGGTACCTATGCTGTAGTTAATCAAGCATAAGTTGGAATAAAACAGAAACGAGGCAAACAGAGGAAAAATCAAATCAGATGAAAAACAAGACTGAAAGAAATTAATTTTAAACAATAGCACATGATCTAAACTGTGGATTTCTAGACTTAATGCATAAATGAATAATAAATAATGATTGATTGATTGATTGAAGGTGAGCTGACAGTGGTAGCTCTGGGGCCACTGACAAATATTGCTTTGGCAATTCAGATGGATTCCGACTTCCTTAATAATTTGAAGGACTTTTTCATAATGGGGGGAAATACCACAGGTATGTGTGCATTTTCTCTTGTGACATCCTATTTAATCATATAAGGTATCTCTTATCTGACTTGTTTGAATTTTGAAATTACTTCTTTATCATTTCATTATGCATATCCATGCATATTTTTTGACGGCTCCTCTTTTGGAATTTAGGACGAGGAAATATTACATCAACAGCAGAGTTCAACTTCTTCAGTGATCCAGAAGCCGCAAAATATGTTTTCCAATTCACAAAAGAGCCTACATATGTGATTCCCATGGAATTGTGTGAGGAAAATTCGTTTGAATGGGTAGGTTTGTCTTCTTACACAGCCTTTGATATGAGATGCATTTGTAAACCTAATAAATGGCCATACATATATAAAGAATCCTAATGCACTTATAAATGCATGTGAGGATAGAATAATGTAAAGAAAGAGTCTTCAGGAACAAGACCATTACTATTTACGAATAATTAGATAATTAAATCATAATATTACTGCGCCATATTCAGATGTATAAACAAAAATGTTAAATTTATGTGAATCTAACTTTAGCAATGTGCTACCTTCGTCATCTACGACTGTAGACCTGTTTATTGCGCAAAATCAAAGGAAGATTTGTATCAGGAAAGCAGGCAGACCTCCCACAGTCGAAGAAGCTCTTTCCTTTCCCGACTATGTCAAAAATAAAAGTATCTTAATCTTAATCTTGATAAGAGAATATACCCTTGACAGAGGAAGAAAGTATGTTAACAATATTATACTTTCATTCCCCTGAGTACATAATGCATACATGTATATGTAAATCTTCTGATGTAGTTACTGCTTTTTCATAGTCATGGTACAACAACTTCTGCAAGATTGACACACCAAAAGCCAAATTTGTTAAGGATATTGATGCTTTCATGGTGACAGCAGCTAAGAAATCTGGTTCTCCTAAGTACTGGACATGGGATCAACTTGCCATATCGGTGGCTTTGGATCAAAGCATTATAATAGAATCCAGAGATGTTGCAGCTACTGTGGAAACACAAGGCGAATTCACCAGAGGACAAATGGTCGTCGATTGGAGGAATCGTGCCGAGAAAAGGGAGAATATAAAACTTGTCACCAAGGTTGATATGGATAAATATGAAAAGTTAATACATTCTGCAGTGGCATGAATAAAGAAATAGGTGAATGAACTGTTTTTAACAAGTTTTGTTTAAAAGTATTGTTTAGGCCTAATTAAATTTTTAGTTAAAATTCTACACTATATTACTACACAGCTGCTACAAAAGTAAAGGAATAATAATCGCAAAATTAGACCTTTTTCATGCAAAATCAAAAGTAATGTGTTTACTGTCAAATTGGTACAAATTGGCAAACAACATAACTTTCTACCCCTGAATATATCTATTTAGTTTGATCAAATTTGGTCTACAGATAAGGACGATAGGACAGAAACCTTAATGTTATATTATCCAGTAGTTTTGTTACATCAACAATCTCGCAGGCCAGGGAGCGGTACACTTGTCACACCTTCTCTTGATAATCCTACCTACACATGATACCAGTTGCCACCTGAGTTGTTATCTTTGTTATCCAGGAAAGTTAACTGCTGCAAGAGATCGTTGTGTTTATATCGGCAGAAGGAAATTGGTTTCACCAGATCTGAACGCCTAATATTGTTTTTATATTTAAAAAGAAGGAACGGCCCTCGCAAACCAGCCGGGAGTTTCCCGGCTATTAAACAGCACACAAGTTCAAGTTGTCAGGTGTTTTGCCAAGGTCTGCAGTTGACTTTATGGATCCGCCATAACGCACCTGCAGACATTTAGATTTTAGCAGAAGAATCTATATTTCGTTAGCTTTTTAATGTAATAATCCCAGAGTTTCTACCTTGAATATGACAGCAAAGGAATAACACTGAAGGTCTGTGTGTACACACGAGTTGCCAGAAGGCGAGCACCGGAAGGCTCTAACCAGAGCGTGAGTGGGGTTCTCTGGGAAGGTATGGAAAGGGGCATCCAACATTACGCTGTGAGATCGGTCAATCGGCCAATATAGAGTCCCCACGGTCCCCACGGTAGTGTTAACAAAAGTTGAACAAAGATTGTCATTTACTGGTATGCGTTTCGCTTAATTCGACTGTACTAAGGTATTGCTGTATTATTTTGCTGGCTATTCATGGTACTGGATGCAGACGTTTGTAGGAAAGTAAGTGCGAGAATGACTGAGCAGACCAGGTGGAGCCGTAGTCTATATTTCGTTGTTTACTTATAGGGCAGCGTTCTCAATGTTTTGGTGCATAGCATTCGCTTATTTCAAATAAGCGGTTTTGCAGCCGTTTGTCCAGGGGAGGAGTAAAGGCAGGTGGGGAGGTGGACACGATCAAGGGGATGGGGGAAAAGGGAAGTGACCAGGTTAGACTGACTGACAAGTGTAACTCGGGCATTGGCTATATATAATTAATCAAGGTTTTTGTCTCATTGTCATTTCTTTATCATGTATCTGGATCCCTGATTGGATCCCTTGTGTGCTATAATAACGAATCAATGATGAGAAGAGAGAGGGGGAGGGGGAGAGGCAGGAGAGACACAGAGAGATAACATACATACATGGACAGATATCTTTTATGCTGCAAGAAAAATCTGCCTTCGACACACAAGCAATATCAAGTGTGTTGTGAAGGCAAGATGCAATCCTGGCGATGATGTTAATGATGAAAATGTCACAGTACTGATCTGTCATTAAATAGGCCTACAATTAACAATTAATCATTCTTAATCTTGACAAAGGGAAAACATCAATATATCAGATATACACAAATGCCTTTTGTTTTCATCTTTTATTCGAAACATTTCTCAATATTTCCCTATCAAATATATCTTTCATTGTCTAGAAAACCCTTGACAAATCCATGTACAAAAGCTGTCGGAAAATCTAATATTCTATTGAAAATATATTATACCCGGAATATAATACTGTACAGCAACAATAATAATTTCTAGATCATTTGATAAGGTCATCAATTTTTACATAAATTAATGAAGGAATCTGTCCAGTCAATTATGGGCAGATAACAATATCAATAATATATTGATAAAATATAAATATCACTAAAATCAAAATAAAATCAGAAAGTATCCAGTTTCCTTTTTGAATTTAAACCACTTTTTACTATGAGAATTAAATACGGTGTTTGAGTAAAGTAAAGTTGTGTTCTCAGGTGCTTTGCTGTAGGACTGTGTGGGTGTCACGATAATGTACACAAGCAAGAATTATTATCTGCAGCTAAATTCTGAGCCTTCTCATGTTTGCGGTCCTGGAATGGCAAGAAAAGAAATGATTCTCATTAAATAACACATTCTATAATGATTAGTAATTTTCTACCATATAATTTCAAAATTAAATGACTTACCTTCAGAAAAGGAATTCGATTGTTAAAGGATTAATGACTGATATTGAGGGACTGTTGTTGCACTGTTTGAAATTTAATAGACATTATTAACAAACAATGCATCAGCAGTGCTGGAATGCAGGTTATTAGTCGTTTTAGTCTTTCATCTGGACTAAAGTAGTTATGGCCCCTGGACGAGGCCTGGCCCAGCGCAAAAAGCTTATCTTGCTTAATTTGATCTTAAATATAGCCTTTCTAATTCTTTCACCAATCGAAAGGGATATATCATCAATAACTAAATGTGTGAGAATGAGGAAAATAAATTATCTATGAAGTTCCCTGTGTTAGCCGCAGACAATTTAATGAATCAAATTATCATAAAAGTACATCTTGTATCTGCAATCTGTTGATATAATGTGCTGGAATGTCTAGCTATGCACGATTCTCTGGACTGTTCAAGGCAGTGACTAAATCCATACAAAATCATTTGAGGAGGTGAAGGAGCAAACTAAGAGGTATGGAACAATTTTGCTAAATAATCGTTCAATCTTTGGGATGTTCCCCGAGGGCAACAACAGTTTTTTATGTTAAAGTTCAGTTTCATAAACAACATCTGATACCACGAGGTATTTTCTTCATGAGGGGAGTAATCTTATCGTCCACAACAAGCCCTATCAGTCCCCCAAACGATCATCAAATGCCTTATCTTACTTGTCTATTTAAGGAGCATTTTCTGCGTCTCCATTGTCATAAATAGATCTTTTATGTTAGACAGAAACAGAACCTGAACTGGAACTGGGTTTTTAAAGACTACTTGCTCCTTTTGTTGCTTTGTTACTAAGGCAGCTTTCAACTCTTAATTTCTCTAAATCAGATCTACGTCCTCCTGATATAAGGGTTGGTAATTGTACAAGTTGTACATATATGGTGAGTCCTTTAACAAATACATATTGGGCTTGATACTTGTGATACTTGATTGCTCAATCCATCAAATGCTTGGAGCAAATACGTTTGGCCAAAAGAGCTAAGAACTGTACAATTCAGTCTCAAAGGCAAAACAAGATTTAGTTGACAGCAGGTATTCGGCAGCTGCAGCTTTCATTAACAGGAGTAGACACTAAGCAATACAAAAACCAACCCTAACTATGACCTTAAATTGGTGGTCCTAAGTCAGTAAAGGGTGTAGTGGACTACTGTGTATGAATTGACTATAAAACTGGTGACTAGTAAATAGTAACAGTAGTACAAGCATATTTCACAATTTGGCGCTGTGGTCATATGTATAATTAAGTATAGGGGCATGGTGTTGATGATTGCTGCATCGTCCACAGTGTTTGTGCTGCAAAGTAGATCTAATTCCTGGAAAAAGTCCAAATAAAAGTACTTAAGCTCCAACTAGTGAAAATGTACTCTGTTTGTTATCACACCAGATGTCATTGAAGAATAATTAACTTTGCTTACCCGTTTTACTTCTTCACTCTCTTGATTGACAGTATCCCCAACTTCATTCTCGATGTCAATGATATTCATGATTACCAGTCTTTTTGTCACGCCCCAATTCTGACTGTAAATATGCATCCACCATGAGTAACGAATAATACATGTGACAGAAAATGGTGAAATAAGGAAATGGGTTGGTGCAGGTTTTTAAGGGCAAATACTTACAATTGAATAAAATGGGGAAAAATCTAATCAATTCTAGAATATATATGAGCAAAATAAATGCCTCCTGCAAATTTGAAAACAGAATAAAAGATACTGTGAATTATCACTTGAGAGACATAATGCTTTGCTTACCTTTTCCCTCTGAATATAGAAATTATATCATCACAGGCCGCTGAAAGAGCTAGAAGAGCAGGACTGGCAAGACGCTCTTGGAACTTAGCATGAAGCTCTTCATTGACTTGTACCAACTCTTCTGGAAGCTCATTGAAAAATATCATTTCATGTTCAATTGCTAAATCAAACCACAACTGATCCTCAAGCCCAATATTACAGGGCACTAGATTACAGTATGTGGGCCACCTTCCCAAAGGAGAAACAAGAATTGGATATAAAACATTCTGTTTTCTTTGTCTTGCAAGAGCCACATTAAACTCGTCCATGTCTTTCGATGTGGCTGCCATTCTTTCCGATAAGAATGGGACCACTAATTTAGATTTTTCTACAGCCATCATTTCAGCATCAGCAGTTTCTATGAAAAAGTCAGTTGACAGAAAAGGTGCCCTTTTGTGCAAAAGAGACTCCAAAGCAGTTCCATGAAGGTGATCAGCACAAATAAAAGCAATGTCATAAACTTTGTGTTCTTCCTCTGAAGTCTTCTTCTCTTGCTCCACATCAACATATTCCTCATCAGATTCTTCCTTTTCCAAATTTTCCTTATTTTTTATGATTTCCGCAAGAGCTTTATCCTCTCTTGCATTCATTTCATTGATTATCTTCCTATAATCATCTGTTTTTCTGAAGTCGTCACTTTCTTTTTTTAGAGCCTCTTCATCAAGGTTCCTATGAATTAGTATTCTATTTTTCATGTCATAGTTCTCTTGAAAATACTTTTTTCGTGATTTCTCAAGGATATCTTCCAAATTTTTTGGTATCTGAAAAAGTCAATACCAACTTATAAGATCCACATACAAATTACTATACAAATTATAATAAAAAATATTAAGGTGATAGATCACAAATATTTGAATCCCCGAGGACAAGCCTGATGCCAGAGGCAGAAGGTCATAATTGACTCCTGGCTGTGTCCTGTGCCGCGGGTGTAGCAATTTTGTAAGGGTTTTGTACAGGAGGCTATCAAATATTGGTGTAGAAAAGTAGTGAAAAAACGTCGCTCACCTGTTTATTTTTTAGTGGTGATCATTTCACTCATCTAATTTGTATATCATCGATTATTTCTTACCATTCTCCAACTAAATGTTTTCTTAATGTTTTTCTTTCCTGTATAAAACCTTTTCAAATCATGGACAACAAAAAAAGTCAGAAACTGAATTCCGATATCAATCAGATGAAATATCTTATCATTGACTGTGTTTTTATTTATTATTCTCAAATCGTTTTATTTTTTGCTGTTATTGTTTTTTATTCACTTTAAGGCCAATACAATATTTAAATAGTCAAATAGAAAATATGCAATACCCCTGAGTATTATTAGTTACCCAGAATTTTGGTAATTATATATATATATAATGCTTTTATTCAATATAATTCATACTGTTACAGAGATATGAAAATAATGAACAGGGTTTTGGTCCTCTGCCCCCTCGCAGGTCTTCCTCGACCACCCAAACTAAATATAAAACAATCATTGATTTTGTGACATAATATTACAAGTTATTCATTTATATAGTCATTTTGGCTCGTCGTTCGACTAATACATTCACTTTCGATATCATGAGAATATTAAGTTTCAATTTTTAACATCAAACCGATTACTTCAATAGCACATAGTCCTTGTAGTCATTAGGTAAATCAGTATATACGTATTCAACTTCAAGGTTAACAATACATCAGAACATCGTTATATGTCATTTACAATTCGATTAATCGTGTCATCATCCCTATACCATCCCCCCATAATAATAATCAGCAGCACCCTTTCCCTAACCATAGTAAAATCATTCATCGTTATATTGACCTTCACTTTACTAAGGATTTACATTCCTGTTTTTACTTATCATTCACCTTTCATACCTTTCTGCAAATTTATAGTTAACAGTGACTTTACTGTCCACTGCTTAATCAAAGTTTGTAACAAACTCAATTTGTAAGCGGTCAATGGAGTTATATAAATTCATGTCTTTAACTTTCAAATCCCACCATGTGAGATATGATATTTGATTATTGTGCCGTAACATTTTCCTCCTTAAGATTCAAAATACAACACATTATACAATACAATACAATACAGTACAATCAAGATCAGATCAATGGTTCCATATAGTTTCAGAATTACAACAATTGTTAGACTCGAGGGTATCGAACTCTTTCTTATCTAGCATTACTCTCATTAACTATTCCTTCTTCAGTCCTTAGATATTGGTCTGTTTCCAAGACAAATTCTTGGTTTAAAAACCGCCTGAACCCTTTTCTGTCTTTCGTTAACTGTCTCTCATCTGATAGTTCGTTCCATTGTGTTGGCATTGTATAGATATAAGATTTTCTGAATACTTCATTTCTAGGACGAGGAATTTTTAACTTTTTTCCTTTCTTTAGTCTTCTTAAATTGACATTTTTCAGATCTAAGTTTTCTTCTTTCCTTGCTCGCAGGAAGGCCAAGTCCAACATATGTATACTTCTCCTCGTATCTAAAGCAGTGACTTTTAATTTTGAATGAATTTCTTTAGTGCTCGTATATTTTGGGAGATGTAAAATTATCTTGAGAGCTGAATTCTGAAGCGTCTGTAGTTTTTGTAGGTGCGTTTTAGCTGCGGCAGAGTAAAAGATATCTCCGTAGTCTATTATTGGACGCACCATGACTTTGTAAATAAGTAATAGTGTTTTCCTGTCACATGCCCCATATAGTTTGGACATAGCCTTCACCCTCGTTCTAACAGTGTTGATTTTCTTAATCATGAATGGTTTGTAAGTTAACTGTTTATCTAATTCAACACCAAGGTACTTATAAGAGGTCACATGGTCTAACTCCTCACCCTTTATATTATATTGTACTATATTTTTCTTATCTTCTCTTGTCCTTATGGTCAGGCTTTTACATTTTTTTGTGTTAAGTGAGATTTTATTTCTGGCACACAAGTTCACTATATTGTCAAGGTCCCTTTGGAGTACTGATATTTTAGGGCTTCCAATCGGCCTCTCATGGTACAGAACAGTGTCATCCGCAAATAGCTGGACTCTACTGTTTGATACAACTTCAGGAAGGTCGTTTATATAGACTACAAATAAAAGTGGTCCCAGAGATGTGCCTTGAGGCACACCGCAGGTGACCTGTTTCAAAGAGGAAGATCCATTATTTATCGACACTTTTTGAAATCTCTCAGATAAATAATTTGTGAACCACTTAAGCGGATTTCCAATAATTCCATAATTTCTTAATTTTTGTAATAAAATTTCATGGTTAACGGTATCAAACGCCTTTTTGAAGTCTAAAAATATTAAATCTGATGCTTTCTTATTGTTTAAATTATCATATACATGTCCTAATAAATTATCATGTGCCGTTACAATGGATTTCCCTTTTCGGAAACCATACTGATTATTTGTAATAATTGAGTTTGACTCTAGATAATGGACTAACTGTGTCTAAACACAGCTTTCGAGAAGTTTAGCAGGCAAATTGATGCATGATATGGGCCGGTAATTGCCTGGGTCATGCTTATCGCCATCTTTAAATAAAGGAGTGACTTTAGCCTTCTTAAATTCCCTTGGTATTTCATTAGTCTCAATTGTAAGATTATACAAATATGCAAATTGGGCACTCAGTGCCTTAATACATGGTTTCAAAATCCTAGTTGGCATCATTTCTAGACCTGAGGCTTTATATAGTTACCTACTTTTAAAAGAGGATAATTATCCACATTTAAAGCTTCAAATTTGACATAGATTAGGCGACGTTTTTTTCTGAGTGAAAAAACGTCGCAAAATTGCTTTGAAACATGGATACATCAAACACAAAATATGGAAACATTTCTTAAATGTCATTAAGTTTTCATCGTTGGAATGCACTCCTATCTTTTCAATAATGATTATTTCTCAAAATCCATTTCATACGACTTGTAACCCATTTTCCTAAAACATATCACATTGATCAAAAGGGAAAAATCGCCACCCAATGAAAACAGCCCAGTATTTAAATCAGCAAAGATATTTCGAGATTAACCTGTAAAGTAATTCTTGAAGCTAAGCCATATTTAAGCATTAGGTGGAAAATGATTTAATTTGGTTAAAATTTGGCTGATATCTTTACATAAAAACGTTGCCATAATGTGAAAAAAAGTTGCCAGGTGGCGTCGTTTTTGTCACTGATTATTTGGATTTCTGCTGATTATAGGTAATAAGTATCTTCCAATGCAATGGTGGTATATGTGTCTCCAAACATATTCTTATGAAATCAGACTACGGTATTTAGAGAAAATTTATTTAATAATTTTAAAAAGCACAGCCATTTTGTCTGGCGACAATTTTTCACTCTAATTTATCTATTTTCTTATTGATTGACTTAGGATAATACATTCTGCCAATATATTTAACCATAATATATCACTTTATTTGGTTTTCAACCCCTATTCTATGCCATGAATGTTATTCATATATCAATTCAATTGATTTTTTTTCTATGATAACTATAAGATAGATAGTGATTATTTGGGTATTTCCCCTAATTTGATATTAATTAAAAAAATATACATCATAGATACTTGAAAGTATATATCTTATTGACGCTCATGTAAAGATGGGTGCATTTGTCTTTCAGATCAGAATCGACCAGGTTATTGACCAATAAATGGGAAAATGGGGGGTTGCACCACTTTCGTGAGAAAGGGTCATATATTGAACACCAAGTCTAAGCAGCACAGGGTGAGGGTCTATTATGTTTAGTTTAATTCATTAAAATAATCTCATTGACAATTACGGGTATACATAAACGTTGGAGGCATATGTAAGATTAATTATGCCATGATAGCTGTGCGTATCCACAAAAACATGGCCAGATTAGTCCATTGAATATGCATGCGTAGATTTCACTAGTGGGGGCTGCTTTTCGAATGCAATTTATTCCCCTATTTTGATTGTTTGCATAAATTTAGTTGCACCAATCAATGACGCTCATTTCATGACGCAACATTGCAGGTGCTTGCTATTGCCGAGCGTTACAAGACATTAACTGAAGGTAAATAATGATTAAATAAGACTAAAATATTTATATCATGGCATAAAAATAGAACCCAACTCGAGATGGGCATTGTGCGTTATTTGTGTTGGTGTGTTTTGTGAATACGTCATCCTATATCCATCTCTCATTGAGTTCTATCTTAGTCCACACCTCCAAGGCACACATAATGTGTGTTATTTTTGCAAACAAAAAGAAGTGAAGCAAGCATGCCACAGTTTTAGTAGTTACAGCAATAAATCAAAGCCAGGGAAACATGTTTCTTTGTTTCATCCAGTTATTGTGATTGTGCCAAAATGTAAATTAATCTAATCAACGTGGTTTCGCAACTAGTTCTCTGCATTTTCAATCATATGAGCTCATCCATGTTTTTATCCATATGCAATTACTACATGAGGTTCCCTCAAATCCTGTTGAAAGAAGTGTTCTTGCCCCCTGTTTTGAACAACTTTTAGATTATTTTCTAAAGTAAACAATGAAAATATCAAGTTAATAGTTATTTATTTTCCTTCTTTTTTTACAATTGATCTTTATTTTGCATTACTAAAAGACAAAGTAATCACAGAATATAACACCCTCTCATTAATGCACTATGTTAAGGATAATTTCACTAAAGATTATACAGGTTACAAAGTTTCCTTCAACCTAATAATTATCATCTTACCTCAACTTGATTGAAGAATGCTTTGTCCACCTTTTTCCCTTTCTGGAAATTTATGACACTTTTTACAAGATGTGCTGCACTGGCTCCAAAGTCCTTTGTAGCATCATAAGCAGGAACCTTGGCAAAGGCATCAGGCAGTGTCTCTACTGGCTCAAGTATTATAGGCGCCAACTCTAGCTTGTTCTTATCCTGAATAGGACCAGAAGGACATTATGTAGACACTAGAAACATTTCTGATATTAAGTAGAGTATGGCATTTCATATTATATAGTAATTTTTATTTCTGTAAACATTTGACATAAATATGGCTAGCACCTTCTGCTGAGCAGATTTTCCAGGTGGGCAAGAAATGAATGCGAAAATACAAAATCAGTAAGAGGGTACATAGTCATTAATATTGGTGATGTTTAACATTTAAGAGTAAAGAGACACTATTCAGTCTAATATCTACTGTTGTAGTTTAACATGATCAAGATCTTGGCATGTGCCTGAAGGTGAGAATTAGAAATGATAAATGTCAACATGTATACAAGAGGAACTGCAATATGGAAGAAACATTAATGTGGTTGATACTCTATGATCCATCTAAATAATTATCAATTGGTTATCAATTTTAATCACTGATTTTAATCACTGCGATTTATTACAGTATATTATTCAATGTTTCAGAATGACGGTTGCTGTTTTTCCATTTACATGTTGATCCAGGCTGTTTAGATCAGCTCTTATACTGCGTCTGCCATTATATCCTGTGGTAGTTCATTACCATCTAGTGTTGACAGAAAACAGACACACTGGTTAACTCTTTTTTTCTTTAATTAGGGAACAGAATGTTTAAATACGAGTCAATTATGGGGAGATCATCATCAAAATTCCACAGTGATGGGCAGGGTCATGATATATGCTTTTGATCCAATTGAACACCAAAATGGACCAAACCATAGAATAATTTTACCTCAGTTAAATGCCTACATAATGCGATGCTGAATTCCTCTGTACAGACTTGAGATGAGATATAGTCTGGTGACAACAGGGCCACTAGTATAGCAGTGTTGTCTATGGCATGGTACAGAGTCTGCTGCCAACTGTAACCTGGAATTGAAGTATTATTCTTAATAACAAATCAATGAATATTATTCTATAATAGAGAATGGAAAATATGTTGAATGGCTGTTATTTCCGTGTTGCAGCCTTCTAGAGATACTTTGTACATGTCATATGAAATGAATCATTTCTAAATTATTGTAGTACAATTGGATTAAACCTTCATTTGACAAGACTTTACACTATAAAATTCTGTTTCCTGTGACTATGTCAGCAAGTAAAAGACTACTGCACATAACAGAGTAAATTATCAACCAAAACTTACCAGTTTTTAAGTTGTTCCTGTCAAAGAATATATTAAGATCGGGCTTCAACTTTTGAAAGAGCTCCAAGATGTGTCCAGCTTTCTCACTATTGCGATGTGAGTAGGAGATGAAGACATCATACTGCATGTCCAGTGGTTTGAGGATGCTGTGCTTGGCTGTTATCTTGAGGGATAAAGCAAAGGTCCTCACGCCTGTGATGAGACGCTGGTTTGTTCCATCCCTATCTCTGAAATTGAAAGAGGAATAAGTTATGTTCATGAACTCTATGTGATGTGAATATTTATGTTTGTATTTTGGCCACCCTGACTTATAAAAGGCATTTGTGACTTCTGTCATTATGTGTTGAAATTGGAAAATAGTTGTAAAGCCAAGGAACAGGGATGTAGAGAGTACATTATGCAAATAAAATATTGTATAATTCAATTATTATTACATTGTTTTCATTACACTTTGGAAAAAACTGGAAGTCTCCTGAACATAGCAACAATTCAAACAACAAATTCTTATTAACAAACAACAATTTCTTATCCTAATCCACTGTGTATTGGGTAAACAAATAAAAGCACCTGAGCATCAGATGTTTTTTTTTATTAATGTGGCAGTGAGAACACATAAATACCTTATATTGCTATATGCTTACCTTACATCAACATATTGTACCATAGTCATATAGACTGGCATAGAGTCTATGGTCTCTATGTAGAAAGGAGCCAGGAGATGTTTCTCTGAGCTTCTATTGACACATAAGGCAAGGTTGTACGTCTCAACACACATACTGGAAGCCAGGAAATATGGACTCAGGAATGTCACAACCCTGCAATTTTGATTTTAATTGATCATAATTGAGCCAATTTAACACATTCAGAGCTCTTATAATCGAAACCCAATAAAGACTTTCATTGCTAAAAATCATACGCATGGTTACATCCTTATGATTAAGGAAATAATTTTCAACCATTCAAAAATATAAAAAACAAAGTCCTTCCAAAATCTGCTCATGTCCCAAGCTGAAGAATTAATATCTGATCTGTTAAGCCCAGATAAGTTTGTCTCCCCTTTCAAGAGTAAACAATACCATATCAAAGCTTTACTGTTGTGATGTGTATCAAGTGTGCAAATGAAGATTCTGTTGAAGCAATTAAGTGAGTCAGATAAAGCTAGCAGCTCAGATTGTACAACCAGCAGATAGAAAATATGAAGGCTGGGACAATTCAAGTGTACTTAGGGTCTTTACTTTATGAGGCATTTTGAGGGTTGAAGGTATTGCATGGGTTTGGCCGTCATTTGCCCTCCACCTTTGGTAAGGTGTAAATACCACAATGTGCATGATCAAATGTATACTGTGTTGTCTAATGCGTTTAATCTTTGGAATCATTACTACTGAATCGCAAACTTTAATGTGTCCTAGATAGTCAGGTCTATTGAAGAAAGGGAGAGGTATTACATGAAATTAGCATACCCCAGAACTGCTTAAAATGATGAAAAGTATTACTGTCTTAAAGCTCAGCAAGAGAACGGGGAGAACTGGTGAGAGGTAATAAAGCTAAATCTACCAAAGACAATGTTGCAATATTTTGATTGTTATTGGTAAAAGTCACATGATGGCTCTGATAAACATCATTTTTTTTCAGAAGGCTGAAATTTCTTAGATTCCTTACCTTCTGCATAGTTTCATAGAATCCAGGATCTTCCTTTGGAAGGCCACCCCATCCTCTTTTTCATCATTTGCCTCAAGAATCTTCAGATGTTTATATTCCTCGAGGAGCCGATTTGATATATACTTTACCTTATTGGTATCCAGAATATGATAGGTGAAGTATAGGTCATAGGGCTTCTTCATTGTCACCTGAGTGAAAGCAAAGTAAGAGATTTAAAAATGAGATTTAAAAATGAGATTTAAAAATGAATGAAAAAAAGGGAGAGAATTTTGTTCACTGAAAATAAGCCAATTCTATATATTAGATAATGTGAAAATCCCATGCTGAGGTGGAAGTCTTATGCAAAATGAATCAAAGACGGTCGTTAGAAATTTAGGTTAATCCTAGATTTATTATTTGATTTATACTATTTTATTAGACTATAATTTCATTTATACTATTTTATTAGAATTTTTTGACAGAGTAAAATTCATACCCTTAGTAGATATCTATTAGAATACAAATAAAACAGAACAAACCTTATCTGATTTGGGAAGGGCAGAAACCTTTTTCTTTGTATCAGAGAAGAGATTGACCAGCTCGTCCTCTTCCTTGGACAGCCATGATGGATCTTGTTTGTACAGGACAATTTTCAGATACTTCATGGGTAGCCCTGCCCTCATCCAGCTCACTGCTGCATCCACCATAGCCTTTAGCATGACCTTTCTTGAGTAGTTCTGAAAATACCATTAATTAATATGAATGGGGCCCAATACCCAGCACTAAATTGGTGCTTTAGAAATCCAATACATTTCTAGAGAAATCTTACAGATGACATAATTTGTATTTGTCATTCATTCCTCTCCGGGTCCTGGAAGGTTAAAGTCAAGGATGATTCTGGATGCTGCTACATCTAATATCATACATGCTGGTGCCATAATTATGCAAACCTTATTGTGTAGAGAGAAATAGTTCTGTGCATGAGGTGCCATTTACCTTTTCCATCGCCTTCTTTTAAAGGCATGCACTATGCTCCATTTAATCTTAAATTGGTTTAGCTGAATTCTTTGTTAAACGGAATTGTTTGCAATTTCCCAGCAGATTTCCTGTCTAATATAATTATTATTATTCTCTTGCCTGAATCTTTAGTTACCCTTAACTTTTTTTAATTTCCCCTTGAATTCAGTTATATGGAGCAAAGTGTATGTTAGCTACAACATACTGACCCTATGTTTCTAAAAAAAAATCCATCAATATCTACTATTTCTACAAAAAGTCCAAAGGGCCTTTTTTCCTCAATAATCTTTTGGTCAGGTAAAGAGTCTTCTAATTTTATTTGCTCGATTTTTCAAGATGTGAGGAAGGAGCAAAAACAAAAGAAAATAAAGGTTCCAAGAGAAGTAAAATGGTTATGGTGTAGCTTTAAGATGTTTTTATACTTGTAAGAGCACATGTATCTAAAAAAAGTTGACTATGGTATCTCTTGCATCTCATCTGGATCAAATATTGTTCTCATTCTGACAAACTGAGGTATATCCATGCTGTTTCTATAGCACCTTGTGGATTTGAAATTGATCGGGAGAGGGTGTTGATTCACTATAAGGAAAAACTCAACATTTATATATTTCTTCTCTTATATTTGGATATTTCTTGTCTATAACTTGAAACATGTTATAACAAGAAATTATGGCTGTGACCAAGGCGAAAACGGTTTCCCCCACTAATTCAACAGTTTCTACTAACCCCAACCCCCAACCCATACACGCGGGGAACAGCGTTGTCAAGTAAGACACTACAACGCGCATTACTAACGTAATTAGAAGGCACAACAACTGGTACATTATTGCGTCCTGGCCTGCAAATCGGGTATATTATCCGGCATATCCCATTTCCCTCATCTACCCACCAATAGGCCTAATGATAAAAATACATTTCTAAGGGAAGGAAGGGCAGGTCTTTCTGAATTTCTGCTTTATTTTTAAATATTCTGTCTTTTGTTTACTTTTGTGTACAGACTATGACAACATCCACCCTGTGCGCTTTACCTCACTACGCTGCCAGAGTGGCATTGATCCCTCACAGCATCAATAACAGTGATACATATATGATTCATACCAAATGCAAGCTGGACATTGCTCTTTCCGCTGGTGTATAGGATTAAGCAATTATTTTATGTATTAATTCCTTAAAATGCGATATAAGGCAACCAAGATTTGCACGATGATCAGATTTTTGTCAGTGGAGGCAATCCCATGTTGTAGCGCAGGGCAGGGAAATGCTGAAAACTGTTGTTTATTGTTAACAGTAGGCCTACAGTTTCTCTCAAATCTTATTTAGATACACATGTTGATATAACTATATATGGGGGTAGACAAGTATGCTCTTTCTGAATTTCAACATCTTGGCAATGTATTTGGAGTAGAAATAACATTTTTTATTACTTTGGTAGAGTGTAAAATCCCTGTGATGTGTATGCAAGTTTGTCTTAAATTCAGAAGGCAGGATGCAGAGTTGTATTTTCATTTAGATACCCCACACAGATGCTTGTACTGCCTTTGGTAGGAGAAAGCGGTACCTTAAAAAGATCTCTAAAATGAAATTATAAACACTCACCTGATTGCCAGTTGCCAATAATGGGGTCATGACTGTTCTCTCCCTGTTTTGGAACATGGGTATGAGTGCACGGAACACATCACCAACCAACTCAGCAGGGTGACGGAATCCATTCCATGGTGTCTCAAAACATACAATCTCTCTGGAAAATAAGTTGTACAGCATATCCTCGTTGCTTTAAATCCACCTATTACATGCCGATGCTGAATGAGCGTGGTGCAATAATTAGCATATATACAATTAAAATTTGTTTTTAACTTTTAGATGATTCGGATTTAGCCCTTCTTGGCTTGGGCATTCATTTAGTAAATAATGAATAGAATGAGGTGCTAGTAATGACATATTTTTTGGACTCTCATCCAATAACTTTTCACATACCAGAACCTTATTTCATTCTCTCTATTCATGATATTCAGATCGGAAAGCACAGTTTTGTATTATAGATCTAATGAATTTTAGAAAGAAACCCCATCAAGTATGGAATGGTAGGGCATCTAAATGAATTTATTACCTTTACAATTCCCCAGTAACATATAATCAATGTGGAAAAAAGAATTAGGTTTTTTGTCTGAGGAGGTAAAGATAGATAATAATGCTTATAGAAATATTAGTAATAGTGATGTTAACACTATAACTATATATTATATTAACATCAAGAAGAAGAAGAAAGAAGAAAGAAAGAAAGAAAAAGAGAGTAAGATATTTTACTCACCCATAAGGTATATGTTCTGGTAGAGGGTGGGATTGCCAGCAGTAGAAATTTTTGCGCAGGTCTTCTTTCTTGTTTTTGGCAAGACGACCCACTGAGAGTCCCAGGTTATTTTTCAGGGCACCAATAAGTGTTGTTGGACTGGCTACATAGTTATCTAGGAAAAGAACACAACTTGAACTACAATATCCTGTAACCTATCAAAAAACCATCAGATTTTCTGGCTCTTGACTGGACGTTCCTCGATGACTAATCATTAATGATAATATTCTTGATTTAAACTATACAAAACTCGTTGAAACTGTACAAAACTCATTCATCAGACTGGCTTTTAATTTGGATAAAATGGAAAATGTGTCAGAAAAATCTAAGGCATTAAATCTAAAGTCTTTGTTAAAAGGTATTATGCTCAAAGTACTAATACCTCACACCAAATGAGTGAAAAAAATCCATATCGTACCAAATTCCAATCTTGCGGGATAGCATACCTGAACAAGGCACATCCTGCCCCTCGATTGGGAAACTAATGTATAAAAGCTTCAAGTAATATTTACTAAGATAGAGGAAAAATGAGTGTTGGAGTTATCTAATATAAATGTGTCCACTTTCTGCCACATCAAGTTCAATACAATTCGTAACTCTCCCCCTATGCCTGACAAATGAAATATTAAAACCATGGTAGGCTCTGAGAAAACTGTTATGACTTCTGCTTCTGCCAAAACCATGTATAAGGCCTTTAATAATATCGCTGCAGAAACCTGATATGAACAGATCTAAAAGGGTTGGGAATGACTTTGACAGGTAGAGCAATTGGTTTATGGCACTGGCCCCCATAATGCTTTAACAGACTTCTGTCTTTCCAATACAAGTTGATAGGTTGAAAGATTGCTGTAATAAATACCTTAGCCACAAAGCTTAGGACTATGTGGAAAGAAATGATTGACTGGAAAGGAAAGGCTTTTGGTACAGGTTGAATCATAAGTGATTTGTTTTTGTATATCATGTTATTTAACTTTCTTTAGTCATGGTGGAGGAGTGGCTGTTAGTCTAGAATAGGGGGCTGCATCATGCATGCCATATATGTTCATGTTCCCTACATCTTGCTGAAGCAACCCCGTCCCCCCAATCCCCATTCTACCCTCTATGTGCTTAATCACTATCCATTCTATCCCTCTATATAGCTGAAGCAGTCCCAATTCTACGCTCTATATTGCAGAAGCACCCCCAGTCTACCCTACATCTATCTTATGAACCCCCATTCTAACCTCTATATTGATGAAGCAACCCAATTCTACCCTACATCTTGCTGAAGCACCCCCAATTCTACCATACATCTTGATGAATCATCCTTATTCTAGCCTATGATATATATAAGAATACAAATGTAGTAAAAGGAGAGGAGGAAAAGAGGTGAAGAGAAGAAGAGCAAGTGAGAAGAGAAACAGTGAACAAGGTCATGAGACTGAAATGTAGTCAGGAGAAGAGAAAGGTAATGACGAGCCAGATAGCCTACCATTTTGTAGAAAGGTTATGCATAAAACAAGACTTTAGTCTAGTCTAGTTTAGTCTAGTTCTCGTTGTATAGTAGACCTTTTATATCTGACTTTTTTATATTATCACTGTGCTCTGGTTTCATTATTCCTGACTTTGAGTTACTTTATTATGTGATCTGTGTCTGGTGTCACTTCACTGATGTGTCACAGGAAAATCACACAAATGATATTTTTTGAATGTTTTCCCCACAAGATCTCTTAGTATGAATGTTTTGATTGCTCTTAATTGTATATATCAGTATATGGGCTCAATTTCAAAATTACTATTAGCATGTCTGTGTGTGCTTAAGGTCTTCCTAAAAAGGTATACCTGACTACTTTACTAGTGATTATCCATCCAAAAATATTAGCAATTTTTTCCCAAACATACAAAGGTATAAAAGTACCTATTAGATGTGGTAATGTTTAACATTATTGGAATCTGCCTGATCCCATCATTATAAATAAATGATGGTATCCCAGATCCATTTTTTTCCTGACTTGATACTCATTTCCCTGTGACACACCACACTTGTATGGTATATATAAAACCACTGGGTGATGATATACATGTACAAATTCTTGGTTAAAATGGTCTCGTCTATGAAATGTAACTAAGGTTCTTTTTAATACACTGGGTGAATGGATATTTCTTCTACTCTCTAGCTGTAAGAAAGAGGGATGATGGAAATATTGGGCCATGTATAGGACGATAAAGGGAGAGGACACAGTATTGTGTGGTACACAGATGCCACACCATGTCCCCAGCAGTAAGTCATGGACAGATTGCTAATAAGACAATCTCAATCAAACCTACTTGTACCATGGGGTGGGTGGGTGGAGATGGGGCGAAGGTGGTATTGGCTTGAACTGCATTTTTGTTTAACATATATATGGTCAGAAATATAGATGTGGACTTTTATGAAGCCCTATAGCAAAAACAATCAGACAAACTCTTCAAACATATTGGTCAAATGGCTTTTAGATGAGCTGGAAAGGGAGAAAACAAGGATCTTAATGTTAACTGAGAGTGCAGTTTTGGAGCAAATTGCAATTTGGCCCAAAACTGCAACTTGCCTATACAATTTTGTTCTTCAAATCAGAAGGTTATTGCATTATACATGTATTTTTTTAAAGAGTTTCATTTGAGCTCAATTTAAATGTACATCTATATTCTCGTAAGAATTTATCAAAAACCAATTCTGTACATATTTAACATTAATCTCAGTTACATTGAGATAATTTTAATATTCACCAACTAAACTAGAGTTTGACTAACAACATTATAATCATACTTTCAAAAATTACAAATTTTGTCAGTATACTTTGTGTATTAATACACACTAGCTGCCCCCATTTATCACTGGGTAGACATCCCCTGTTCCCTCCCCCTCCCTCCCCCACCCTCCCCTGTTCTCATCACACAAAATTATAAAGTAAGAAATTCAAACGCCTTAATTTTCCCTCTGCCCTATGATGGGTGCTTACTACCCAAAACCGTTGAGAAACCTTTTGTTTGCAATTTTTCTTAGGTCAAACCCTATTTTTACTGGACTATTAATAAATAACACTTTTGCACAAAGAAAATTACTTTACATTTTTTTCCAATTTAACAATATATATTGCATGAATAGAGTTATAATTTTTTTTAGCCACAATCTATTATGGATATCAAATTTTCTGAATCTACCAGGCAAAAGAACTGTTTTCAGATTATTGGTCCTTACATCATTTGGAACATATTTACCCAAATAATAGTGCATAGATGCACTACTCGCCTTGATAGGGTTAAACTAAGAAAATACTCTGTCATTGTCACCCAATCATTTCCCAGTGCGCCTCTATTGCGACGTGCCCATCTTTCCCATGTATTGTTGTCATGTTATTGATGTTATTTTGGTGATTAATAAACCTAGATAGGCTTGGTTTTTTGGCCAATCCGATAGTCGATATTACTATATTATATTCTCGCCATGCACTCCCAAATATATGACTACCATCATATATATTAGTGCCTACAATACCTCCACCTGGGCATGCAGTATTACACTATCAAATCAACAGGCCAGTGAACCATGCAGGGAGGACCTTGCCACCCCTTTCTATCTACAGAACCAGCTCAAGAAGAAGAATGAATTCATGAGAATGAACAACAGAGGAAATAACTAATTATTCATTTCTGGTATTAAAATCTTCCATTCTACCGCACCATGAGTCAAAAATAGAAATGATAATGAAATAGTGTGTTATGCAGGAACTCCACTATGGGAAAAACGGCCAAAAATGGCTGCAACGAATTTTTGCAACGAAATATCTAATCAAATTAGATATTTTGCAATTGTTGGCAACAAATAAATGTGTTGCCGACAACCTATTTTACCCCCTCATCCACTAGAATTTTTAGTCATGTCAAATTTTCCGAATTTTCCGAAATGTCGGCGACGAATTTTGCCTGTTGGCACCGTTTTTTACCTATAGTGGAGTTCCGCTATTAGACCGATGTTTTCGGTTAAATTGTTGGGCATGTAGTATTACACTATATTTGAACTTACCAGGGAATGCGGAGACAAGCAGAACATCTACCTTGTCCTCTAGAGGGAGTTTAGTGATGTCACCAAAGAGTAGCTGTAATTCCCTGTCCTCCCCCTCATCAGTGTGTATCTTAATACTAGAGTGCAGCACCAGTTCATTGTTGTCATCTGCCATACTGCTGCAAACAATCATAATTATATTCATTTGTTTTTGTTTTTGAACTATTTCATTGAAATACCTTTTATTTTACATTCAATTAGGGATATGTCCTGGATTACAAAAATTGAGTTGGTAATCACTTTATTTCCCTAAATGGAATACTATTACATCAGAAGTATACAGGTGAATTAATGACTGACATTCATTGAGGGGCAGCTGGTACACCGTTTTGCGTATAATACAGAGGTAAAGCCTCAGGATTATGCACAAACAGTGCAATAGAAGGCTTGTAAAAGAGGTTATTAATCCTTTTAATCTCTGTCTAAGGAGGCCATTCTCAGAAAAGTCTCACAAATGGTATCTGTGATCTTCATAACTCTCTGAAGCTGAGGAAAATATAGTGAATGCCTTTCTCTAATTAGATATGAATTCTATGTATCATGAGCTTGTTTTTGATATACAGTTTTGTATATATGTGACGGTCAGATCAAGGGTCATATGGGGGTTGAGTACGGAGGGCAATACTCAATATTTACAGCTGTACAAAGATATTAAAAAAATAAGAATTAAATAAAAAAACATCATAAACCATTAGAATAGATCCTTAAAAAAGAAAGAATGTTTGTCCTGATAATTAGATTCCCACTGGAATAAGCCAAAATCTACTGTCCATAGATTTTATGTCACGATACAGGATGATGGTCTGTGCTCCTTATTTAGTTATAATGTATTCAAAAAAATATGTGAATTCATTGTCCTGACATCAATGTATTCTTATGATTATAGAAATAATCCTCCTTGCATTATCATTGGCTTAGTAGTGGCTCAAAAGTGGAACAGAAGTGTCGATTTTATCAGCATATCACCTTGTGCGATGGCCCTCCAGCGGTTATCATCAAAATATGGAACTATTTCAATTAAGTGGACATTTAAGCCTACCAAGGCCTTGACAAAATAGGTAGGAAAATCAATTCTACTCTCATTTTGCATTGCATATCAAGTAACAGGTGAAAATGTCACAATACAAGGCAGTCACAATACAAGACAGAATTTTCGGAAATTATACATGGACACAGAGGATAGATTCTAAGTAGAAGTAAGCAAATCTGTCAGAATCATGGAAATGTTTGAAATATCCTGAGCAGGTAAGATCCTGCAAGACTGCAGGCATTTTTCTAACACTATGATGATTTAAAAAGTAATCTGCACAGAGTATATTGTATATTATTGTAGAATGATGTTTGAAAAATAGCCTACAAATGAAATATTAGTGTAGAAGTTAGGCTGCAGTGGCAGAGTCAGTGGTTTAGTCAATGATTATATAATTTTGTGTGAAATAAATATATATCATCGACCCATCGATACAGATATTCCGGGGACCTTGCCTCCACGCCACAGCCACGCCCCCTTTCTGTGACGTCATAATAGTTGTGCGACTCTCCACCTTCTTATGTCATTGTTACGTCATCCGCACACCATTCTATTCCACACTTTCTACTGATTCCGCACTGTGCGGAGGTGTTTTCCGTTGGGAAAAATTTTTTGAAGGTGTGATTAAGATATTTACTCGAGATGGGTAAGAAAACTTGCGACAAGTGCAGTAAAGTGCATGATGGTGTTTGCACTGAAGCTTCTACTAGTACGAATGAGGAAGTTGCAGCAACATCGACTAGGATGTCTAGCTTAGAGGAAATGGTTGGTACCATTTTGACTACCCTTCAGGCCAAGTCATCGCCATCAAATACATCTACTGAGGACTCGGTCCAGTTCAACTCAAACCCCAAGCGTGCTGCTAGCCCTGCAGAGTCTATTTACGATGTTGTGGGCACAAGGCATTCCAGGAGAGATAGATCTAGGTCCAGATCAAGGGCTCGATTACAACCGTTTGATCCGAAGAAGGATTTAGAAAAAGGTGAATCAATTGACTCTATCGAAAAATTACTGTCAGTTAATTTAAAGCTTGTGGTTAAACTAGCGAATGACAACCGTCCGACTCATGAGTTATTGGGTGTACTGAATCACTGCATTACGATTTGTGACAAATCCGCTTCTAATGTCTACTCATTGAAAGCGAGTATAAATTACGACTAGGCAGTTAGAGCTCGAGCTAACAATGTGGGTTTGAATGCCTTTGCAGAAGTGAGACAAGAGGAAGTGCTTAGACATTTTTCTTTTGAGAATTCGAAGAGAGCTAATGTGCCCAAACCTACTAAGGCAACTAGGGGGAAAGTCTGTTTTAAGTTTAATAACCCCAGTGGCTGCACCAAGACCGCCACCACTTGTGATTTTCCCCACAAATGTTCATCGTGTGGAAGTGCGGACCATAGTGTTCGTTCTTGCACCACATCGAAGGCTAGCAAATAGGATGAGGAAGGTCGGGGTACATTGACTAAACAACTGTTTAATGTTGAAGAGGATTGTGTGGTTGAAATGTTACCTTATGAGGATGTGTTTGTCGATAAATCATCGGTTAACGAAGACTTCCAAGATGGCGGTGTTTGTTATGGTTCTATTCCGGAAGTGTGTCATAGCAACATGCCGGAAGTAGACTCACCGGAGACTGTCATGGCGGCCACGGATCCCCAAGTGCAACTCAACTCTACTTCGACAGACAGTTTATTCCCCGTCACTCCCCCGACCATTGATAATAGTGAGAATTTCGAAGGTGTATCTGCTTATTGTGATATTCGTGATATTCTAACCAATTTTGGTGCATGTGATAGCAATTTTGCCGACGATTTTCTACTTTTTACTTGCCCTTCGTCTCCGAATGGGCATGTCGTAAATGTTTACGCTGCTTGTGCCCGTGGGCGTTGTCAATGTGTACATCGCCTCGGTAATAATGCCGTTCAATTGAAACCCTGTAGGTTTGCCTGTTTACTCTTCTGCTTATATGATGTAGATATTGCAACTTATCTTGATGTTTTTTACGGTATTGTGGATGGATTTGATGTAGTTGATACTGATGTAAAACCATATAAATGCGAGAATTATAGCTCTATCTTAGACGATGTTTCTAAGAGTAAAATGGATGATATTATTTCTCATGAATTGTGTGAGGGTTTTGTTTCTATAGCCGAAGACACCCCCACCTGTATACACGCTCTAGGTGCAGTTCCAAAACCTGACGGTGGCATACGCCCCATTACAGACTGCAGCAGACCTTTGGGCATGTCCGTCAACGACCACTGTTCTTCTCTAGTGACTGAGTTTTCGTACAAGTCCGTGGATGATGCGATACAACTTGTGAGGGAAGGCTCCTATATGTCAGTGGTAGACATCAAGTTGGCGTATAGAGCTATACCAATTAATCCTGAACATAGAAAATACTGTGGTTTTAAATGGAATTTTGCTGGTATCGATACTGTATTTGTTGACAATCGTCTATGTTTCGGTCTTCGGACTGGTCCATGTATATTTAACCATGTTTCCAACTTTTTTGCAACATGTATGAATGTCATCTTTAAATTCCCTGTCATCAATTACCTGGATGATTTTTTTGTCTGTGATATTGATTATTCTGCTTGTACAAAACACCGTGATACTATTGTGTGTGCTTTGAGATTCCTTGGCTTCCATGTGGCGTGGAAAAAGGTCACGTCCCCTTCTACAAGCTCTACATATCTTGGATTCTGCATCAACTCAGTGAATATGACTGTTTCCCTCCCCCAAGGGAAGGTGGAGAAGCTGTGTAATCTCATCGAGGATGTGAAAAATGCTAAATATTTTTCTAAAAATCAATTAGAAAAGTTCTGTGGGTATATCTCACATTGTGCCACTGTGTTCAAGGGAGGCAGAACTTTTTGTAGAAGATTCTTTGATTTGTACAAAGCCATGATAGTGAAACATTTGCAAAAGATTGCCATTAGCGACGAGGCTCGCAAGGATGTGTTATGGTGGCTGGCTTTCTCTAAAATCTTCAATGGTGTTAGTATGATAAATAAGCCAGAATATAGTATACCGATGATATCAGACTCTTCCTCAAGGGGATTTGGTGTATTTCTAGGTGGCGATTGGGCAGCTGGAACATGGAAGGAATATAGTATGCCCAGTGATGCCAACTTTCCTAACCATATTTATCCTACTCCATTAGAGGATGAACTTGCTACGAACATCAACATTCAGGAGCTCTATCCAGTCGTTATTGGTGTTAAGCGCTGGGCTCACTTGTTTAGGAACACTGTAGTGACATGTTATATAGACAACACACAGGTCATCGCTATGCTTAAAAACGGCACGAGTACGAGTAATCAATGCATGCAATGGCTGTATGAACTGTATTGGACATGCTTCATTTTTAACATAACTTTGAAGCCCTTATACATCAAAACTGATTCAAATGTGGTAGCTGATGCTCTTTCGAGGCTCCCGTATTTAAATACTAGTGATTCTTCACCCATTTTGCTTGTGGACACTGGGTTATGTTGTTTCTCTTCCGATTATTGTAGGGTTGGCGAAATGGAAGGAACAAGTAATACGGTTGAAGAACCGGTCCCTAGCAACGTCTACTAGGTTGCAGCGTGAGAGGCAGTGGCGTCTGTTCGTCAAGTTCACTCAGGATCATTCAACGCCACTCACGCCAATTACCCCTAGCAAGTTGTGTGCCTTCGCTGCTTACCTAGCATCCTACATGAAGCATTCTTCTGTATCTACATATATTTCTGGCATTATATCCCATGCCAGACATTTGGACTTAGTCACCCCTGCTTTTTCTCATCCGAGTATTAAAGCTGTGTTAAAGGGGATTAATTCTCAGCCTGGATCTTCTTCATCTCCAGCCCCTCCAGTAACGCCTCAAATTCTCATGGTTATGTATCGCCATGTGGACTCGTCTCCCCTTCAATTATTATGTTGGGCTGCCTACATCTTCATGTTCAGAACTCTCCTTAGAGTGGGGCATGTTGTTGTCTCCCCTTATTCACTGAAACGCCAGGATATATCTTTCTCTGGTGTAATATGCAAGGTGAAAGTGAATTCTTCCAAGACTTCGAACTCCCCCTTCTACATATCCTTGTATCCTGCCAACGTCAAGCCATTATGTGCAGTTTACTGGATAAAAAAGCTGCTTGCTGCTAGACTACCAGCTCACGCTCAGCTTTTCTCATGCCCCATGCATCCGATCTTCACCTATGAACACTTGTCGTCGAACTTATCGGATCTCGTCATCAGGGCAAATGTAAAAATTCCACTCACGTCTCATTCATTTCGTCGTGGTGGAGCAAGTTTTTTGTCCTCATTGGGCGTACCTACTGCCCAAATAAAACTGAGAGGTAATTGGAAGTCGGATATTGTGAACTCCTATATAATTCCATCTTCTTCTGACCAGGACCGGTCTGAAAGGATGATGGTGGACGCCCTGAATGAATTTTAACTTCTTCGTTGGTTTGGCCTGTTTGGGTAATAAACCTTGCTGTTAGCTGGTTTACCTGGCCACTCCTGCCTTATCGTCCAATCCTTTCCTAGTGTCAAGGTCCCATCAGGACATATATATCATCGACCCATCGATACAGATATTCCGGGGACCTTGCCTCCACGCCACAGCCACGCCCCCTTTCTGTGACGTCATAATAGTTGTGCGACTCTCCACCTTCTTATGTCATTGTTACGTCATCCGCACACCATTCTATTCCACACTTTCTACTGATTCCGCACTGTGCGGAGGTGTTTTCCGTTGGGAAAATTTTTTTTTTCTTTCATTATTCCATTTATTGTTATTGTATATTGTTATGGGTAATAAACCTTGCTGTTAGCTGGTTTACCTGGCCACTCCTGCCTTATCGTCCAATCCTAGTGTCAAGGTCCCATCAGGACATATCGTAACCATAAATAAAGGGTCCATTTCCTACCTATCACATCAACCACAACCAACCACCGGGAACCATCGATATACAAGCGATAATCCTTACCTCGATAATTTTGTGTTATCTGAAAACGATTGGGGAAGAATAATAATTGCAGAACTGTATTTTGAACCAATCTTTCTCGTCATTTTGTGTTATTTGAAAAGGATTGGGGGAGAAGAAGAATTGCAGAACTGTATTTTGAACCAATCTTTCTCGTAATTTTGTGTTATTTGAAAAGGATTGGTGAAGAAAAAGAATTGTACATCTCCCGACGACCTGGCCCAAATACTGTTATAACGTGGAATAAACGTGACCTGCATTTATTAGTCAGCTGCTGAATATACAAACTCAAATCAGGAATATTTAGTATCAAATGTGTATTTCATATTAAATAATAATAATCTTAATCATTTATTTCCTCATTAATACACATACATTTAATGTCGGGAAAAAAGGATCGTTCTGCACATTTCAGATCTTCCAGGAGGACCTCAAGTCTGATCACTATCTAGTTGCTAATAATAGATAGAGATAGTTTTGACTTTATGCTCAATAACAATGTTGGGTCTTCTTATCTTAGCAATGTTCACTGGGATGAGACTATAGGTTATACAGGTGAAGTTGCTCGTAGATCTGCAATTTGATCCAGCGTTGTGAATATCCATAATAGGGGATTTGCATAGCCGTCATTTTGACTCTTGATTCGCATGGAATTATGGGACTAATGGTACTGTATAAGATCTATAAGATCTATAGTAGACATGTCATGTTCAGCATGAAATATTTGTCAATGCTTTAATGTCAATATCCATGTGTTATATATGTTTCCATAACACAATCCCTCTATCTTTCCCATCATGCATTTGGTTTTCATAGATCATTCACACAAGCTACGATATTGGGGAAAACATTCTTGCAATTTTCGATAAAGATGTTACCAAATATATATATATATATATATGTATGTCAGATTTCATCAGAATCCATCCCAGGATACACTGTAACACACCTGCGCAGTGGCACATGCAAATCCCCTATTAAAAACAAAAATAACCCTCAAAAGTTCATTAATCGTTACCTTGATCGGACCAGGGGTTATAACCACCTAAGGTAGGCCTACACCTTAGGGCCATACACGATCAATGCACCAGGAGGCCAGAAATGTCGGTCATTAATGACAGATTGTTGTAATTAACGCAATACCGACTTTAAGCTCACTTCATTAACTTTAAAGTTAAATCTGTATCATTATGTTTAGTCAATATCTATTTACATTGATATAATGAACTTGAAATATCACGAAAGAAAATTGGAGTTTGTAGTTGTAATTATAGTTTGTTCAATAACATTTAGAATTTAGTTTGAGAAATGTACAGTTCCATTCAAATTCAAGCCATAACAGGGGCATTCATACAAACCAAACCCAAAGGTAAATTTGATAACAACTGACCTAATTAAAGTGGACTCACCCGTCAGAAGCAGCCCTTTCAGCTGACACAATCTATCACACTGATAATCCTAGCAATTCTTCATGTAGTCACAAATCGATCCATTAATCTAATTAGTAATACTCATTAACCATTCATAACTGTATATTATATAGGCCTCTATATAAATACAGATAAAAAGAGATTCGTCCTGAGTAATCCTCGTACCGCACTCCAAGTTTTGCTCAGGACTAAGGTAACATTATAATGCTTTCTTTACAAGCTGTTCACCTGAATTCTGTCTGTGTGAGCGATCACAATACGAGAACATTGGCATGAATATCCAATTTAGTCTGAAGATTATATAGTAGTCTACTCTAATAATATCTCTATTTTTAGAGTAGATTTCACCCAGTTCGGATGGCCTGCGGTTGGGATTGGAATAGAGAGCCAGGCAAACAGGCACAAACATGTTGTTGCAACCATGAAATGACGTAACAGCAGAGCAGACGATTACAAGCAGACGACATCCATGCATAACCCAGTACCTGAACGTGTTGGCATACTTGTTACTTGCTAATATGTTTACCTTTGTGCTTGATTTTAGTGGGTTGTGGCTTTAGAGGTTAGAGACCATTGTGAGATATATTGTGAGATATAACTATGTTATAATATTGTTTTATAACCAGGGAGGTATTTATTGCCTGATTTGGCTGTGAACGGACAGTATTATAGCAAGAACAGCATAGTATCGCGTATGAGGGGGGCTATATTCTCTGAGTATGGCCGAAAACTACGAGGCCGTAGGCCAAGTTGTTTTTCGGCTATACGAGGAGAATATAGGCCCTCGAAGATGCAATACTGTGCTATTCTTGCTTTTATTCCATGATTCTTAACTTATTACAACTTTATTTGATTTATTTCATCAAATTGTGTTGTCCGCATAGCTCACCGATAGTCTCGAACGGTCATGACGTCACTGTACAATACACAGAGTTTATATTGTCCACCTTGTGAGCGGCAAGCATATCGATTATACTGTCCGCTCACGGCCAAATCATGGAATAAAGAGACAACACATGCCGCTCACGGACTGACGAATATAATTTGGGCTGTATTAGCATGGTATCGAAAGTAGTCCCGTTTTTTCTAGGCCTACATCGATCCGACATCTCATTTATCAATTCTGAATTAATTCAAGCCCATCTATTAGAAATAATTTGTCAAAATGCATAAATTTGTCCACTCCAAAATGTTTGATCGTAAGAATGTGCGGTAAATTGATGAATAATAAAGTTAACTCCACACAAGTCATAATAGGTTCAGTATATCTCGAGCTTGCTGTTCTGTCTTGAGTGTAGAACTTTGTCAGTGTCAGTTTGTAAGATCACGGGCTTGTTATAATTATTACATGTGAAAGATCATACATGTATACTTCGATTTTTACCCTCCATTTAAATGAGATATTGAATTATATAAGATGTGTTTAATGACAAAAAGTGAATAGAGCCTCCAGAAAAAGAAGAGATTGACTGATACAATTATGCTTGTAAATACCGTAAAATTGTCTTTGAGTTAGCGATTACAATACAGAAATTACTTGAATATCCAATCCAGTCTGAAGATTGTATAGTACTCCAATAAATTATACTCCCGTACTTATAAAATCACTCTAATATCACTATTTTAAGCAAACATTTGACCTAATATGCATGGCCAGCTGTTGGGATTGCAATAGAGAGGCAAACGGGCACAGACATGTTCTGGCAACCATGAGAAGACGTGATATATTTAGCTGAGCGAGCAGACGTCTATACATCGACCCATACACCAGTGTTGTGAGATAAATTCAATATACCTATACATGTCATGAATATTCATGATTATAGAGTACTTTTGAATCCGAAAAGATACACCAGTAGGAGTGTGCTGCATGAGCCAAACAATGGCGTTGATTTGTATTCTAATGTTCTTCTTATTATAATTATTTGCTAGTCTTCTTTTATATGACACTATTTGCGTATCAGTTTTATCTGGCTATAATTTCTTTGTATTTATCAGTGCATACTGAGAATAGTGTCCTTGTTACATAATGTTTGTCTGCTGAATAAACATCTTTAATAACAAAAATACGATCACATTGTTATCATAACTCAACGCAACGTAACTATTTCATGAATATTTATTACACAGCCAATTTAGATTTTAGGTGAAAATGTTTAATTGTTAATTTGATGGGGTTTGCTGGTTAGGCCTACAGTTTAGGTTACTGAGAATATTATCTATGTAAAATGTACATGTACCCGAATAATAAAAAGCCTTGAAAACAAAATAAAACATTAGGCAAATAACTGATGGCTTTCTCAACAAACCCCCAACTGATGATTAAATATGATATTCAATGAAATAAATATGTTACCTCCCTCGGAACAATTAAGGGATTATGACCGAGATTGCAGGTCTGCTCGTGCACTGTTTGGTGTGTCATTATGCGCAAACAGTGCACTAGCAACCCCTCAATGGAAGTTATTAATCCTTTTAGTCGGTGCCTAAGGTGATGGTCATAGCCCCATGACAGATAAAGGTAGTGACTAAAGGCCTGCAGATCTCGTGCGTTGTGGTTGCTTAATCACCCTAATATGTTTGTTGTGAATATTGCCTATGTTCTTTCCATTGAGTAATGAGCCAGTGTTGCACGTCTGTGATATCGCCTCCAGATCTCTTCCGGACTTAAACACTACCGTATTGATATTTAATGATAATATAATCGTGGTACGTCATATAGGTTCCTTTCTCAAGAATATATTATGAATATATTTAGGCAAACAAAAATAGGTGTGTTTCCGATTTATCTGGCTGAAAACTAGGTATGGGGTGTGTGGTAACTTTTTTTTTTTTTGATTTTTTTTGATTTTTTTTTTAGAAAACCACCTCTCAGGAAGTGAACAAATTGTTTATTTCATAACAGTAGTTGTTTTAAACATGGGAAATGTGCTTTTTGACAGTTCCGGGTTCGAAAAACCTGTTTTCCTGCTTTGATAAGCTTTTTTTGTCAAAAATCCGAAAAAAGTAAGATATGGTGAAAAAAAAATCAGGTATGGTAAAAAATGTTAGGTAGGGTAAGGTTTTTCTAGGTAGGGGGGGGGGGGGGTAAATCGGAAACGCACCTAATTTTTGTTTGGCCTTAATAAGAATAGTTGGGGAAAGAACTAATCTCCGTATCAAAGGCCTATAAAGAATATAAAGAAAATACTTGGCGATTCCAGTTTTTATTCCTGGTCTCATTGTTGAGGTTAAGGTCCTTGTTCCCCATCTTATGAAATTTTGACCAATACACTATGTTTTTATAAAAAAATGCGTTCTATTCTAATGAAACCAAACTTATATGTGTATAACCTGGTATAAGGGTATAGCTAGGTCAGGGAAGCAGCAGTCATGTGATCTCTCTCTCACCGGACCACACCTAGACATCTATAGGTCACATGATCCATAAGTCTGCTACTTTCAAATCACTACTATCTTGGCAGCACACGTGCATGGGCGATTGGGCAAGCCTGGCGATCCTAATGTAGAGTGTATACTATTGTTGCTTTTCTTGACGTCTGAAAAGAAGATTTCCTCAGGTCGGTACAGCCCTTTAAATCTGTATTCTCAGCTAGTACAAGATCTCATCTTGATTTATGTTCTTAAAGATGCTTGCTCTGCTTTGGCTAAAGTTCGAAAGGTATCATAAAAGGTCATAGAACCTCAATATAAAATCACATGGCCATGAACTAAAGTATCTCAGGCCCAACCCTCGTTATGTTCTATCATACAAAAAAGTCATGTTATGAAAGTATTTGCTTCACTTTATTCAGTAAAACCTTTAATTCTGGAGTGATGTGGATCAAATTTCGAGTGAATTAAGAACAAATATTTTGTGGTATAATTGGTGGAGATTTAATTGACGGAAATCAGCAGGATCATCACTGTCACCAGCTGACTTGATGGGGAATCTGTTGGTCCATGTTCTTTGAGTATTTTTATTATCCTGACAATCTGAATATCACTTTTGTATTTTTCTGCCCTGCACATTCATTCCCTTCTGAAATGTAAAAGAGGAAAAGTAAAATCAGTGTTGGAGTTGGGCCTTTTATTTCTACATGGAACAAGGGAATAGATCCCAAAGAATTTGGATATTGAACTACAAATAAATGCGCAGCAACTAAAATCACATGATCTCATCTTCTTCTTCATTTAATGTTTATTTTGAAACCCCCCATCACTACATGTGTAACATTAACAGTAACATTTCTGAGGCACTATTTTAAGAAAGGTGTTAATTATTTGCTCCAGAATCCCTGGCAGAAAGATCTGAAACACTACAAACGCCATCTATTCCCGGTTGACCTCTATTGTTACGTAATATGATATAACATTTCTAATAAGGCAAAATAAAGATATCAAAACAACAAAATACATGACAGTGGATCCACAAAATTTGTTTATTGTCAAGTTGCAGTGTTCTCACTGATATGTAAAATGTTTGGCCGTGAAGATATTATTATACAATATATAATACAAAGGAAAATGTCAGAACAAATTCTGTGTACCGCAATCAAAACTCTTTCTTTGTATTTTATCAGCACCAAATTCCGCCTAACAGTAAGGATACATGAGAAATTGAGAGAGAGAGAGATTGAGAGAGAGAGAGCAAATAGAGAGTGGAGTGCAAAAGGGGAATGAGTCAGGGAAAATAGGATAGGGAGAATGAAGAGAAACTAAAATTAAAGTTGCTTACTAAGATTTTCTCTTTTAGACCTTGCAGAAGGATGGTGTCACAATAATACACACGCCTGTGTTTTGTTATTATTTGCAGTTGAATTCTGAGCCTTTTCACTTGTCTGGTCCTGGAAAGGCAAGACAGTGAATAATTCTCATTGAACGCATCTAAATCCATAAGATCTATCAGCATAATGAACTTCCACTATACAAATTAGCTTTGTTTACCTGTTTAACGGGGTTGCTTTTTGCCACTGTCTTTGGTGAATTGTTAGACTGGTTTACTTGCTTCTTTTCACTTGACTGGTCCTGGAATGGCAAGACAGATGGTGAGTTTCCATTGAATGCACCTAATTCCATAAGATTTATTTCCTTACACATGAGGATTTATCAACTGACATATATATTTCTACACCATACAAAATAAGCTTTGCTTACCGGTTTTACAGAGTTGCTTTTCGCCGCGTTCTTTGGTGAATCTTTGGACTGTTTTACTTCCTTCTTAATGACAGGGTCGTCCATTTCATTTTTTATGTCAACAATGTTCCTGACAACCAATCGTTTTGTTGCTCCCCAATTTGGACTGGAAGTAAGCATTCACCACAATAAATTGATAAAAAAGGTGAGAAAAAGGAGCAAATGGCAAGTTTTCTGTTGGGGAGCCTTTAGGCTAAGGAGAATATTGCCGATTTGATCATTGCTGTTGCTGCAATGATTTTCTTTTACTCCAAGCCTCAAGTAAAAGAGAGAAAAACTGATGAAGCTAGAAAGAATGTAAGGATAACAGGGAGAACCTGCAGACTCAATGGGAAGTAACATCTAATAATTCCAATTCTAATTAGACATGTATAATAACTAGTAACTTGTTTAAATTATTGCTTGAAAGACATTATGCAGGGAAGATGCTATTACATTATAGTCGCTGTATACATGTAGCTTTTTGTGTGTGCTAATATGTTATATGATAGTGGTAATGTAACGCAATAAGATTGTTCAACATTGTTCATTTGCGATGATTATTTCGGTAAAGTATTGTGAGGTTAAAGACAGGATATAACAATGTTTTCCTGATTACATCCATATAATATATGAGTAGAGCGATTTCTACGAAAAGAAGTAGTAAAGAGGGGTTTCTTTATGTCACATGTTCTTGGAATCTGGGGTCTCCCCATCTACTTTGTTGGTCTCTGCAGGTACGTCGACCCTGTCTGGAGGTCATTATATGTGATTTGTGAAGATATCTGGGGTGAAAATGTGATTTTAAAGTCTTCTTTAAATTGGGATTTCTACACTCTATTTATAGCCTGGGAAAGCCCCTGTGAGACACTACGTCATTTCCCACAACCTTTCAGGGACCTAACTACATGCAGAGGAGAGAGAGAGGGTGGGGGTATTAGAGAGAGGTAGGGGATGGTGAGGGTGTAGGAGGGGGAGAGTTAAGAAAAGGGAGGGTGGGGGGAGGGAAATCAGAGATGGGGTTGGGAGAGAAAAACAGGTATGAAAGACAGAGAAGAGGGGGAGGGAAATGAGGGAGAGGGGGAAGTGTGGGGAGAGAGGGTGACCGTCCGGAGGACGGGTACTTAGCTTGTATATAATAAAAAGGCGAATATATTGTCAAAAAGAGTTTTCTTGAATTGTGTAAATTGTGTTGGCCTGAGATATAATAAAAAAACAAAATATTCTTTGCTTACCTTTTCCCTCTAAATATAGAAATTATATCATCACAGGCCGCTGAAAGAGCTAGAAGAGCAGGACTGGCAAGGCACTCTTGGAACTTAGCATCAAGCTCTTCATTGACTTGTACCAACTCTTTTGGAAGTTTGTCAGGATGCATCATTTGATGCTGAACTGCTAAATCAAACCACAGCTTATCCTCAATCCCAATGTTACAGGGCACCAAATGACAGTATGTGGGCCACTGTGCCAAAGGAGAAACAAGAATTGGATATAAAATATCCTGTTTTCTTTGTCTTGCAAGAGCCACATTGAATTCATCCATGTCTTTTGAAATGGCTGCCATTCTTTCCGATAAGAATGGGACCACTAATTTGGACTTTTCTACAGCCATCATTTCAGCATCAGCAGTTTGTATGAAAAAGTCAGTTGATAGAAATGGTGCTCTTTTGTGCAACAGAGACTCCAAAGCAGTTCCATGAAGGTGGTCAGCACAAA
Source organism: Sthenelais limicola (assembly GCA_942159475.1). Lineage (NCBI taxonomy): Eukaryota > Metazoa > Annelida > Polychaeta > Phyllodocida > Sigalionidae > Sthenelais > Sthenelais limicola. The sequence continues at coordinate 57,459,344 of OW804096.1, forward strand.
TGAAAGCAATGTCATACACTTTGTCTTCTTCTTTAAGCTTCATATCTCGCTTCACATTCACATCGTCTATTTCAGTTTCTTGTTTTTCTAAGTTTTCTTTTTCCGCTTGTAATACTGCAAGAATTTTAGCTTCCCTTGCATTGATTTCATCCATTTTCTTCTTATATTCATCTGTTTTTCTGAATTCATCAACTTCTTTTCTCAGTGCTTCTTCGTCCAGGTTCTTGTGAGTTTGCTTTCTCTCATTCATGTCATAGTTGTCTTGGAAATATTTTCTACGTGATTTCTCAAGTATTTGCTGCAGATTCTCTGGTGTCTGAAAAGGTAAATATCAAATTACCTTATATCATAATAGCATAAAGATAACATTGTATTTTCTTGATAGAGAAAAGACTGGAAAGTAATTAATCTATTCAGCCTGCTATGAACTAATGTCTGGACCTAACAACATATAAAGTAAGAAGTGAAAAGAAAAATAAGTTGATAGTTTAACACCTATGGTAGTTTTTGTTTGTTACTTTTTTATTTCATTTCAGGCCAATAAACATATTTGAAATGTTATAGAAAAGACACAATGGTTAAATGCTTAACTTAAAGATGAAATTCAAAAGTAGGGTTGAAATATTCTAAAGTTCTATATGTTTCGAAGATACATATTATAAGAATAAAAGATTAGCTTACTTCAACTTGACTGAAGAATGCCTTCTCCACATTATTCTCTTCCTTGAAATTTATCACACTGTTTACAAGATGTGCTGCACTTGCTCCAAAGTCCTTGGTGGCATCATAAGCAGGAACCTTGGCAAAGGCATGAGGCAGTTTCTCTACTGGCTCCAGTATTATAGGCACCAACTCTAACTTGTCCTTCACCTGAACAGAAAACAGAAGGAACTAATGTCACCAGAACCATGTTCACAAGATTTTGAATCCTAAGAAGGAGTTATGGATATGATTATGAGAAGTCAGATTGCATTACATCTTTCTACTTCAAAAGAGATGTTCTTGTTACTTTAGCTGATTCCTTAGATGCAATTGTTCCAACATGTAATGAGGCACAATAATGACATGTGATCAACTTTCTTAGCAGTATCAGACGTATATATTATATAATATGATAAGACTCTCATATTGATCCCGAATAAGGATTTAGAAACAATCCTGGGTTTATTTTCGAAATATGGAGAAATGTCTATAAAGTGAACACAATAGGGACTGAAAGCGTTATAAGAATTCCTTAGAACTGTCCAAAGGTATGTATTTTCAACTTGGCCAGGAAGTACGCCAATAACCAAGTTTTGCTTTACCTCTGTTAAATGTCTACATGATGCCAAGCTGAATTCCTCTGTACAGACTAGAGATGAGATATAGTCTGGTGACAACAGGGCCACTAGTATAGCAGTGTTGTCTATGGCATGGTACAGAGTCTGTTGCCAACTGTAACCTGCAATTTGAGTATTCTTGTTAATATTAAATCAATGTACATTAATCTATAATCGAGAATGGAAGATATGTTGAATGGCTGTTATTTCCGTGTAGCAGCCTTCTAGAGACACGATGTACCTTGTTTCATATGAAATGAATAATTTCTAAATTATTTTAGTGTAGTTACATTATACCTTCATGAGCGAGACTTTACACTATGTGAGCAAGTAAAAGACCACTACAAGCAACAGAACATACCAGTTTTTAAGTTGTTCCTGTCAAAGAATATATTAAAATCAGGCTTAAGCTTTTGAAAGAGCTCCAAGATGTGTCCAGCTTTCTCACTATTGCGATGTGAGTAGGAGATGAAGACATCATACTGTATGTCCAGTTGTCTGAGGATGCTATGTTTGGCTGTTAGCTTGAGGGATATTGCAAAAGTCCTCACTCCTGTGATGAGGCGCTGGTTTGTTCCATCCCTATCTCTGAAAGATAGCAAGACACAAAGTTACAAATGTTTCATAATCAAATTCAAATTACTACATTGTTTTGATTATATGCTTGCATATCTATATGCTGGAAGAAATAGAAATTCCAAAAGTAAATTAAATTTTTGTAAATCTGGCTAAAATAAAGCATTTTCTTATCTTAGTGCTCTGAATTATCAATTAAACAAATAAAACAATTGAGCATTGGATGTTTTTCCTTTCTTAAAATAACAGCATTGATGCATGAAACTCTTTCAGGTAAACTGTCTTTTTAAAAGATATTGTTATTGGTCATACATCTAACAGATTATCAAAATAGGCATAACCAACTAATGTGGTTGTTTTCATGCGTTGCCATATATCATTAGAAAGTACAAGAAAATTTGCATTAAGGTGGGCCCACACTAGCTGCGATAAGCCTTGAAATAGGCTTTGTAATAGGCATATATAGGCAATAGAAATAACAAAATTTGATCTTGACAGACAGAGTATTGCAGAAGTGTGGGCCTCTTTGCAATAGCCTCTGCAATGGCCTTTGCGATGTGCCAAATGATAAGAAATGCATCGCCACCTATCACTAAAGCCATTTCATGACTTGAACCTGTAAATATATCCCTCCTAGAAATTTCACGAGTCAAACAGACCATATAAGACACTCACCTTACATCCACATATTGTACCATAGTCATATAGACTGGCATGGAGTCTATGGTTTCTATGTAGAAAGGAGCCAGGAGATGATTCTGTGAGCTCCTGTTGATGCATAAGGCAAGGTTGTACTTCTCAACACACATACTGGAAGCCAGGAAAGCTGGACTCAGGAATGTCACAACCCTGTAAGCACAGACAATGATGTGACATGTTAGCTTTGTTCATGATATATCACTGATTACATTGACATACATTGAGGTTTTTTAATTCTAACACGTTTAAGGCAGATTTTTGGCCGCCTTCTCAAAAGTGGGCAATACAACCTCGAAGTTCTTACTGTCCTCAAGTGTATGTCAATTTTTATTCTATACATGATTTAATGACAAGGTAAAATATTGGAACTCAGGATGTTAGGGTTTTACTCTTATGTTAGACGAGAGAGATTAGGATTAGATCACCGCAATATTGGTCTTCCTCTAGTACCTGCGTGAGAAAGTGTAACTGTAACCACGCCCAGGTTTGAACCCACAACATGCTTGAGCTCATGCCACTGAGCTGACCCAGTGCTTTAGACCCCTCGGCCACCCCACATCCCCAATAATAACATATTTACACAATAACTATATCAATCACACTTATTATTAAAGGTGTTATCATTACTTTATTATAAATCAGTCAAATATGACAGAAGAAGATGGAAAATCCTTACTTCCTGCATTGTTTCATGGATTCCAGGATCTTACTTTGGAAGGCCACCTCATCCTCCTTTGCCTCATTTGCCTCAAGAATCTTTAGATTTTTATGTTCTTGGAGGAGTAGTTTGGAGATCCCCTTTATCATGTCTGTATCCTGCCTATCATAGCTGAAGTACAGGTCATAGGGCTTCTTTCTTGCCTCCTGAATGAAAGCAAAGTGAGAATGTTTTGAATAACTTAAAAACAGTTAAAGTACTTGAAATAAGTTAAATAGTTCTAGATATCAGATAATAGTAATTATAATGATTTTTATATACTTAACTGGAACATTGTTGATTATAATATTCTAATAACTGGTGATGTACCCAACATAAAGCGGTTATGAATAATACAAAGGCATATGTGCATGAGTGAAATAACAAAACTCATTTGAAATCTAGTTTCCCCCCTCTAGACGTTTCTGATTATTGCATATATATCTTAAATTGTTTAATAATTTCAGTGCACCTCTTTATTGTTGGCTTAGTGCATGGCTTGGCCTTTTAACTTTTCTCACTGTATTGCCAGAGCCATTCAGGGAGACCTGGCTATATTCTAGATTAGTCTAATAAGTTGCTTTCATATTCAATTAGCATCACACCAAGTTCACAAACTTAGCATGATGCTACTCTCTACAGTTGCAGGTTAACTGTATTACATAAAATAAATATGAATAAGCAAAATAAAATACTGTAAAACAATTACACAAATACTTTAAGAATCTATATTTAAGATTACAAAGATTATTTTAGATTTTAGATGTTTTAGCAGTTCAATGACTGCTGCCCATTATTCATAACAGTACCTGGGAGATTTGATATATATTATGTAGGTAGAAGCTACTGTAGGATGACAGAGGTAAATACTGAAGGAAAGGATTATATAAATGCAGTTATGAGGGAGGGAAGAGATACAACATGGTCCTAGTTTTAGTTGGGTGTAGGCAAGTAACTGCTTATTTTTAGAATATAGTCCACCATAAGAACAGACATAAAGTTCAAAATATTTCAATGTTGATACAATAATGTAGGTCTGCACAACCCGAGCGAGAAAGGAGGAGTGACGGTTACGGTGAAATGTTCTTTCTTCCTGCGCACCCATTTGCTGAGACTTATCACATGGTTGGTAACCATCAACAAACCAAGGTGGGCGTGGCCTCGTTGCAGCTATATTGCGGCAAGGGGTTGCCTTCACATAGTCCAGTGACTGATAGTCGTGCCCTTGCATGAGGTGGTAAATAAAAGCTTATCATCAGAATCATGCATTTTTCAAGCCCTGTAGTAACTCATCACTGACACAAATTGCCAAATTGAGTTGGTTGGGTGGGCCTGACATAACATTATCCATTCATATTTTTTCTACTGAATATAATTTATGTCACCCTGATTGAACATAATCAGAATACAACTAAAAACTTTACAAACCTTATCCTGTTTGTGAAGAGCAGAAACCTTCTTCTCAGTATCAGTAAACATTTTGACCAGCTCCTCTTCTTCCCTGGACAGCCATGATGGATCTTGTTTGTACATGACAATTTTCAGATACTTCATTGGTAGCCCTGCCCTGATCCAGTTTACAGCTGCATCCAACATAGCCTTTAGCATGACCTTTCTTGAATAGTTCTAAAAATATCATGTAAGTTATTACATTATAAAAGATGTAATTTAGTTACAAGAAATATTAATAGCATACAACAATATACATACACAAATTTAATCTAGTATAATTCTGTCATTTCAAGACAAAAACTTGTAATGGTGCAATTATTGTAAATTTTTACTTTGGATGTAATAATAAAATACTTCAAGAACCTTACTGGGAGTGAGTAATTGAAAACCCAGTTTCCCAGCAAATCATAATGTCCCAATGCATCACATGATCTATCATTCTACATTCATAGAACAACAACCGTGAGCCAAATTATAGTAAGTGAACAGGTGGGTGATAATAAATTACTAAAGTAATACAAATTTACCTGATCTCCAGTGGCAAGCAGTGGGGTCATAACTGTTCTCTCCATGTTGTGGAACATTGGAATGAGGGCACGGAAGACGTCACCAACCAACTCAGCAGGGTGACGGAATCCTGATCTCAGTGGTGTTTCAAAGCATACTATCTCCCTGGATACAAATTTCGAAACACTTTTTCATTATTTTAAAGGCCAATGAAGTATCTAGCGAAAATAATGGACATACAAATGAACAAATTATCCTAGGTTTATTGGTTGTCTTCATGAACTTCTGACATACACTGCTGTTAATACAAACCCTCTATTGTCATTTTTGACATGCACAGTTGCTGTTACTTTTATTACAGCCATATTGTAATTCCTGACATACAAGGCTGCTGTTACAGCCCACTATATTGTAACTTCTGACATGAACTTAGGCTACTATAACACCCTATTTTAAGGGACGCCAAATATGGCAAGCTGACAATGAGTTTTGGTGGAATCAGAAGCACCATTATTTGTGAGAGTATCATTCAAATTCCTCGATGGTGAATGGACTTCTTTTTAGATATCGTTAGGTTCACTCATTCACCTGAATTCAAAAGCTTTGTTAATGATATCAATTTAAAACCATTTTGAACCTATTCTTATTTTTATATCCTATTACTGAGACTCCTTAATATGTACTTCTTGAGTATTTTTCCAATACAAAAATATTTTTCTTTCTTTACAAAGTACTTTCAAAAGTGAGACGTTGAGTAAATGATGAATATTTTGTAATTGAAACAGATAATGTATAATTTAATTAATAACCCTCTCCAAAAGACTCTCACAATTAGATAAATTGTGACCTAGTTTCATCAAGACAGTCATGTCATTATTAGGTCAGTTACACTCTCTATTTGTCCGAATGGAAATATCCATTTGACAGCTTTAATTTGGACCAGGGAGAGCGGCGATGGGGTGTTTGTTGACATGTACAAAAATATATTAATGGCGAAACATATGTATCAGATATGTAGATGTCGCAAACCTGTATGGCTTATATATTGTTTTAGATAATTGATTGATTGATTGATTGAAGGTTTTTATTCTGCGAAATAACATTAAAGTAACCATAATTTGATCAAATAATTCCATAGAACATGGAATTAATTTGTTTTTAAATTTGAATACAAACAAAGATAATAGTGCAATAGTGATAATACCAGTAATAGCAACAATGATAATTCCCATATATATGAAGAACAAAGATGAATAATTATCATGTCTTACCCATAAGGCTTGTCTGCAGGCAAAGGGTGCGATTGCCAGCAGTGGAAATGTCTACGCAAGTCTTCTTTCTTGTTTCTGGCAAGATCTCTGACTGAGATGTCTAGGTTATGTTTTAGTGCACCGATAAGGGAAGTCCGAGTTGGTATATAGTCGCCTAGAAAAACAACACAACTTGTCCAGTAAATTAACCTATTAAAAATGCCCCAAACTGTCACCTTATGGTTCTATTTTCGCTCTTGATGGAATGTTTCCCAATGACTAAATATTCAGGCGTGTATATATGCTATTGGTAGCAAAATATGTAGACTAAGTGGAAAGACTCAACGACAATGAGAATCAGATGATAGAACTTTGCACATAGCAATGTTTTTATACAGGTCTATATGTCAAAAACTGACACTGTGAGGAATGCAAAGACTTAATTGTTGATATTTCCTCATGGAAAGTCACTGACATTAATAATCATTTTGTATCAAAGTTGGCAATGTTCAGTTAAATGAATATATGCAGATATACGTAGATGGAATTGTGTGGCCTTTAAATGTTTTAATCAAAGAAAATACTCAGAAAGTGTCTAGGCTAAAATATTTTGAAAATCTTGAAAATCTAAAGTGAAACATGGCACTAGAGTTGATTTAAGGCATTACCGTATTATATTTGAACTTACCAGGGAAAGCTGAGACAAGGAGAACATCAACCTTGTCCTCCAGAGGGAGTTTAGTGATGTCACCAAAGAGTAGCTGTATTTCCCTGTCCACCCCTTCATCAGTGTGTATCTTAATACTAGAGTGCAGCACCAGTCCATTGTTGCCTGCCGCCATGCTGCTGTAAAAGTGAATACATGTAACTATCATCATTTTTGTTTCTTCTTTAACCACTACATTTAAAAATCTCATTTTACAGTATTTTACAGTACCCTTCATCTTCAGATGCATTTTCGCATTTTTTCTTGATAGCTGCCTGAAAAAACCCTGATATCTGGCACCTAAGGCCTGATTTGTGCACTCCTACTTTTGACTTATATACAGGACCTATTTGATAAACATTATAACATTGGACCAGAGGATTTGGAATGAGATGAGGTGATATGAGAGCTAATATGATGAAAAAGATAATAATCAGAGAGGATGAAATAATTGTCTTGTATGAATTTTATATTAAAGCTGCATTTTCAGTTAACATTGGCCAAAAACTGACGATTTCTACTTTTTGTTCTGTTCTTCTCACCAATCTGAAACTTTGGAGGATTTCACCCTGTAGGTTTTTCTGGAGGGCTTAATAACTGTTCACATCTAGATTACAGCGGCCCGCTGAAATCCTAATTCCCTGTGGCGGTTTCCCTTATCATGGCTGAACAGCACTTCATTGTCCGATTCAACTTCAAATCATACATAACAGCAGCAAAATATTGGTAACTTCAGTACCGTACCGCGAGAAAAATGTGGTGAGATATTGTTATTGGAATAGCTGGAAATTTTTAATTTTACTAGTAGTGATTGTTTGAGATACATTTAGAGGTGTAGGTTAGTATTACTTATTTTCTTTTCATTTAGAATGTGTATGCAGCATATCCTCAGACAAGTGCCATCAAACAATTGAGAACTCTATGTCTTTGTCACATTCACTAATTGATTCATTATACAATTTGATTCATTATACAATGTCATGTAACAATTATGAATATAATAATAATTAGTAATCATACATTATAACACATGTGTAATAAATTGTAGTGGTATATTATATATATATATATGTACATACATAAGTGTAACGATATATAGAATATAATCCTTATGAATAATTCATTAAACTGTCATGTATTCCATGTGTTATATTCATTGTTTATTCCACATTTGTATTAATCCCAGGTTCACCGTTAGAATTTATGTAACGGACATTTCTATTAATCCCTGAAGACATATGCATTATGTTTTCTTATGTAACAGTTTTTCTAGCTTCGAGATGCTAGACTTCTTAAACAAGGGAACCACTTTGTCCAGACACTATTAGAAGATGCAATCAATATGTTATTACCTCGATCAGTAGCCTATAGATGCCAGTGTATCGTCCATATTTTATATAAATATCTCGATGTAAGTCAGACTTCTTCATTCGCTTCAATAAGCCATAGTCTCCTGGTTTTTTTCAATATAATAAAAGTCTTCAAATAGACTTGTGTAGTACCAGGCTTTTTTTATAATATTATGTGCTATATGTTAAAGCTGCATTCTCAGCTACTACGACAGTACAATTTACAGAAATTCTTCACTATAGTCCCAACGCGGTAATTAAGACAAAACTGAATATACCTATTTTCACATCAATTAATGATAACAACATGGTTTACTACGAATTTAACCCATGCATATAGACTAGGCCTACCGGTAGTCCGGTCTCAAATGTCAATTAATAATGATGAATATAAAATTAACCTAAATAAACTTCACTCACCTCCAAACTTATACGTTATTCTCCGCTTAAACAATAAATTTTGTTTTGCCTTTATGGCAATCGTAATCCTAGTGCTCAAAATGTATCTCCTTCTTACAGCAGTAATATGTCGCTCTAGCTCCATCGATCGAGTATGTATTTATACTCATTGATCATTTACACCTCTATAGACTATACATATTATATGCAATGGTAAACGTAGCGGATACCTTCTGAATATTCCTTTAATCGTAGTCCAACTTCTGCTCACTCAGCGTGCCAGCACTCCGTCCGTGACAATTAAGATCACCTTGATCATCAAGTTATCCGCAGAACAGAATTACAGCCGAAGAATGTTTCCCCTCCTACAGTTCACCTGCCGATCTCATTACATGACTGCAGAATGACGTAACATGTTTGTTGACATGCTGTTTGCATCGTGTCCCCTGACGTGGGAGCGATAGGTCCCGGGCGAAAGGTAAACACTGGCTGCACTAGACAGGGCGAAATCCAATGTAGTTTGAAGGCTATAGTAAACACAATGCTTATTACTATTTTTGGCACACATTCCACGCGGCCGGCTAGCGGAGAATGCATGGGCTGTAGCACCTGTAGTTGTTGTTTACAGTACGGTACCTTAGCAACAAGGAAGTAGCGCACTGCGCGTGCGTGAAGCTGAGCAAGCAGGCGACATTTGGTTTGCACAAGCAGTGCTTGGAGGTGTTGAATCTTTTACACTGTTTTGTAGGTTAGTTTGTCTGTGTGCTTTGATGTATCTGTTGTGGTATGCTGACCGAATAGGGAACTGTTAACCTAACTTATGGGTTTCGAACCCCTAAAGTAAGATTTGTATTGAAACCAATGTGTTTGCCTCCAAAGGAGAATATAGTGCATAATTAATTATACACAATAACTAGACAAGATCGCAATAAAATATCATGAACACATGTTAACTAGATCAGTTGACTGTGTGACTAACTTTCCACAAATGGAAACGTCTCTGTAGGTTTTTATTTGCGGAAATTTCTCAGCGGGATAATGATTTACAAGAGAATGTTAAACACTAATCAAACAATATAGTAATTACTGCGTTTGGCTATTTCTATTACGCAACATCATTGAATATGCAAAATCTAAGTTTATCTTAAACTCGGTACTGTGACAGTAAATGGAATTGTAAATATTGAAAATCATGCACAAACCCTCATTTTATTTTTCAAGATATTTTATTTGCAAACAGTTTCGGGGTGTCCCGATATTCCTACTCAATAAGATCCTCGCGCACCTGTTTACCAGAGGAAAATACGTAAGGGAATGTCTGTATCTGGCATCACCACGTTGACCTGTAGCTGGCTTATTCCATTCTACTAGCTTAGTTTACAATACTTTCATTTTATTTTATTGCAATTTTTACTAGGGACCTCCCTGGAAGAGTTTTGGTTTTCATAGAACAGAGGCATCCTTTTCTGGTGTAAAATTAGTGTATTGTTATTATCTATATATGTATGCATTTCCGGAAATAAACATTATACATTCAAACATACAGAAGAGTCAAAATAACAATATAGGAGCCCCTAGTTGGTGTGTATACGTTTCAGAAAGCAACATTCTTCCATTTAATTCTTGAAATGCACTCAGTTGAAAAATATATCATAAATGTAGAACCAGTAATAGGTCATGTGATATCCTTCCCGTGAATCCATTGTACTGCAGCCAGGGAGAACACTGGGTAGGCCGCCATCTTTGTAGCCTAGGGTGGTCGGGGGAAGAAACCCTCCAGAGAAGACAATGTTGCAGGTGGGGTGAGAGGCGTCCTCTATCACAGAAGAATAAAATGTCAAAGCCACGGTCTGAATAAAAGAGAGAAAGGGGTTCATCATATGAGCGCATCGCAAGAATCGCCCAATAATTATATATTCATAAGGGCTAATAAGGCATGAATCATTTTGTAAATAAATTCGGGTACATCTGCCAATGAGAATGCCAATTAGGGTGGTCCCATCAGAAGAAAACATTGAAAATAAATAAAATAAAATAAATAAATAAAATTTAACAAATCAATTGCTAAAGTGCAAAAATGAATTGAAATATTGGAATTACAAGAATAATTATCATGAATATATTCTAATGCCCAACATTGAAATTTGGGCCTAGTTCCTTCACACAATATGATGCTTTGCCAACTCCAATTTTAAGTTTTCTAATAATCCGACCCACATGATGACTAAACGCAGTCGTTACTCACCGTATTGCCATCCTTTGTCTGTTTAACAGTGTAAGTCAGTGGACCAGAGTCACATTTGCCTACGGGAATCCTATCCGACTCATTGGCTGGCACATTTGGCTTGATCATGGGAGTCCTCACAGTGGTGATACAACTGGAATATATTGAAGTTAAAAAGTCACCAATTTGATCATTTAAACTCAGCTGTTTGGACTCAACATCGTGTTTATCAGTTGTACCATTTAAATTACATTTACCTTATAGTAGTTTCTAAGATTATATTCGGATGTATTATTCACAGTTGAATTCAGAGGAAATATGTCTTTGTAGAATAGCAGAGCTCTTACTTTGAAAAACATTTCCGCAAATTAAGTAACAAATTAATTCAAATCAATAAACAGAATACATTGCTCGAAAAATCGATATTAATATCGTTTTCCTGTGGGTTTTAGAGACGCAAGTCTCAAAGTATATAGCAATTAAAGCATAGTGAAAGCACTCTGAGAATATTATAATTCCACCATGTTATTCTCTAGTCAATTAGTTCATGGTTAGATCATATTGAGTCATTAAAATTGTACAATCTTTTTTCGATAGCTTACTTACATTTAATGTACAAGAAAATATTCTTGCAATCTGAATTCCATATTTTTCTTTTACTTTATCACCATGTTAACTACCATCTCATCTCATCTTATTTAATGTTTCTGTACTGCTTCATCCAACAAATATAAAGATTCCAACTCCTTTCACCACATTAGATCCTAAATTGTGTCTCACGTAATAAAAACAAGCCAGGGCTAAATCTTATCCTCGATTAATTAGGGATGGCAAAGGCCACACCCTTTTATAATACCTGGATCAATAAAGAATTTAATAAAAAAACTTACAGGTGTTGACTATACAATATATATAGCTTCATGTAAATGTAAAAACCTACCTTCCCCATGTGTCATTTACAGCTACTAAGAATTGTATTCTTGCTATCTTCTGTGCATCAATGGATTTTCCCTTGAGACTTGATTCCACCTTTGTTGTCCTGTAAACTCCTTGTGTATTAATATGTTGGCCGTTTATTAAAATAACTAGACCTAAAATAATGCCTGTGAAAACAAGTAATTTCTCCATTGTCCTTCGTGTTATATATGTAATTCCAAAATGTAAACTTGCATTGTGAATGTGTTTAGTGTTGGATGTAAAAATGATGGAAAATCAATCGGGATTAGACCATCGAGATGTATACACAATCTAGCACAATACAGTATATTTTTGGGGGTAATTTCATTTACAAAATCAGCTGGTATATCTAGAATGTATAATATCTCACTTGAAAGCCTATGGCATATGTTTGTGTTAATGTATGTCCCTTTGGAACCTCAGAAAAAAATCAATATTGTCATTTCTTTTATTCTTCACCAACACCAATTGTACTTCATTAGGTTGGAATACCTGTTTGGCTGATGGAAATATATATATTTCACATTGATCCCTCGTTATCGGCCTATTCCTTATCACCCAAGGTCCAAATAACACCACAAACCCTTGTCTAGCTAATGTCTCCATTACTTTCCATTATCTCTCCGTTATTGATTTGAGTTAACGCCCCCTGAAAGGCGACCTGAGGCCCGTTGCATAACAAGTTCTTCCTCAAGATCTTCCGTCCTTAGCTACGTTCCCTTGTTTAGCAGCTGGTAAGGTAATTTTAGGGACATAATTTACTATACGGACAATGCTGATTGTCATTCCCACAGCAGGAATTTCCTACCTAACTAGTTCTTCCTTAAGAGTTTACTTCCTTAGCTACTTTTAGTTGTTAAGCAGTTGGTATTGAACATTTAGGAAAGGCATTTGTTATACAGGCAGTGCTAATTTCCTACCTCACTAAGGAAAAATAGCTTAGCAAGGAACATTTTAAGTAAGGACTTCTTATGCAACAGGCCCCTGTCCTTTCCATTGCCGCTCGCTTAAGCCAATGTCACATGCATGTTAATGTCTTTTTCCTGTATTACCTTAGTTACTTCGAAATTGAATTTAAAACTTGAAACGGTCTTAGTGTCAGTTAATATAAGAGTTAGAAGTATCTTTAATCTATCATATTTACTCATGGTCTGCCCGGGATTTGGCAGATATTTCAGATCTTCAGACATTTTAAAAAGTAAGTTTTGACGTTTTCATACAAACTGTCAATATCCAGATTTGTTCATGTGATGGGAAAGGATTATTTATTTGTATTCTTTATTCTTGCACAAGTTGTGTACTGGGGAAAGTATATGTCTGTTCCTGGCATCGCCCAACATTACTGATAATAATATTGGTAATGTTAAACGGGTAAATGTGTCTAAGGTAATGAAAAAATTTGTATAATATGTATTTGATTCCTAAGTACAAGTGTGAAGCGTTACGTAATAGTCAGTGAGCCCCACGTGGGCACAACTGGGGGTCTGACCAGCGAATTTCATCATTGATTATTATTCTCTTTACTTGCACATGAAGATATTAAACTAAATCTACATTTATATTCCAAGCTCACCAGTCAGTATTATTGCTAGCTCGTATAGTTTCTATTAAATCATCATTTATTCATGTTATATCTTCAATAAGACTACAGCAAAACCTATCCCTGGTAGAGAATAACCGATCTATTTTTATAGTACCAGGCTCATTTTCCCAATAGGAATTTGATTCGAATATGCCAGGTCAAGGCCTATGTTTGACATTCGGAGCTTGTACCTTTCATGGTTGTCACCCAAGCTCACTTATCAGCTGTGTACCGATATATTCATACGTAACACTATACCATATTCCTCCTCTTTATATGTGGTGCACCAATGTATTAGTTTAATGTCAGAGTGGTTAAGGTCTATGTGTACGGTAAACATGACTGTCACATAGGAAACATAAACATAAGTCTATATGAGAGGAGTGTGACCAAGGGGAAGTCCTTACTCCCACTAGCATTCAATGTTTCCCAGATGTAATTTAAAGAAGTTTCTTCACCAAATAAATATAATGAAGGTATTTTATTCATTTTATTTGTAGATGTGGTACAATATAATAAAGGGTTACCACAGTCTATAGGCTCAGAGTTGAGAGGGTCCCTCCAGTCTGAGGACAAGCCTGCAGTAGGCGTCCGATCACTGACAAACTATTCGTATCTGAGATTTAAGTCAACATAACAAATAGTTCTACTCTACTACAGGCATATTCTCAACATAACAAATATTTCTGTTTTACTACACGCATTGTCTTGTACTAGTATCAAGGATAACTTGCACAACTTTAAAATGAGTTCTTCAGTCTTTACAAAATGAGCTTAAATGTGTAGACAATCTAATTGTACATTTACCTAAAAATATGACTCATTTGCGAGTTCCCTTGTAGCCCTTTGTAGTTTACACTTATATCCTGTAGGTGGCAGTGCAGTGGCGATACCCACGCCCTATATTTTCTAGTGGTAGCCTACCCATATGGACCACTAGCCATGTATTCCCCGAAAGAAGAATACATGCAGTTCCTCCTCAAGCACAAATATCCATAATTTATCCTTGGCCTAGAGTTTCTGATAGTCAACGACGATGATACAATATTCTCTTCACTTTAGCGAAGTTAAACTTCAATTAAATCTTAAGAGGGAAATGCACCTGAAATAGGGGGTAAGGGGGGATAGGCCTACTTGTGTAATCTAACTAATCTATGATTCTAGTCCCCTCTCTTATCTAAAACCAAGAAAAGTTAAGAAGTTGCAAGTTTTTGGTGATATGCCCCCCCCCCATGACATATTATGTGGGTTTTTAAAATCAGATATGGTGTTACGAAATTAAAACTTATTTAGTATTACCATATATATACTAGCGCCACATAATATCTGTTATTAACTGGCGTTTAATCCCAATATATTTCCCAGTGGAATTACATTATTTTGTAATACAGAAATTAATATCAAATCTCACAATGATGATGTGCCACAGAAAAATGAGTCTTGAGTCAAAAACGAAAATGGATCTTGAGATACCATCAGATTTTCAAAATTATGCAAATATGAGATCAAGCAGGTTCTAACACGGTTAACCTTTAGGGAATCAGGAAATTGTTGTGGGTTTTTATCTGTTTAAATTAAAAGTGATATTTCTAAGTGAGGAATAGCTAGCAAAGTAATATTATATATATTCCCTTATGATAACATTAGAAACGTATATAATATAGGTTTATTTTGTCCAGAATTTAGATTTTAACGGACCCTGTCATGTTTCCTTTGGGAAACGGAAATGACTGAGTTAGGGGGGGGGCACAAAGACCATTTTAAGGGGCCAAGGGGGGTGGGTGTCCTCCTGGTACCAACACTGCTTATATTAGTCGATTCATGCGCTTGCATCTCTCAACAAGTTCTCATTCCAGGTTGTTATATATATGGGTCAGATTTTCAGAAAATGTACAATTCACTTTCACCAATCCTTTCAAATAATTCACATTTAAACCAAAAATGAGCTTCAAAATACAGTTTAACATAACTGAACTGATACTTTAAATCAATGCGATACCAAATACAAACCTGCATGGTAAACCTGGTCAAACGAATCTATCCTCGTTTGTTAATTCCTTTCACGAAACTCGCGACTCGTGCCCACGAATCTGCGGTTCATTACACATGTAGTTTATAAGTTGTCAATTTAACAGGGATTGCGATAGATTTCAATTAATAAACCTATCAAGATGATGCCATATTTTGATTAGATGTGCCACATAATCTCAGCCTATTCTGAGTATTGGGTTTTTTTAAAAACATTTTTATTTAGGTTTCGAGCGACATACATAAAACTACTACTAAACTAGTCCTCCAGATTGCCATATGACTGTGGTCTTCCTCAGGGCCCTGAGCTGGAAAGCGGACATAAATTACAGTTATACAACATAAGCAGTGAGTATGACTATAGAATGCATAATTGATTATGATTTATGTTATGATTTCGTCTACGGAGAACTATCTGATAATTTTGTAACTTCACCAAAAACGATTCTCAAGATACTCTTGAGAATCAATTGACCTGGCAGTCGACCAATGACTATTTTTATTGCTAAATAACTTTTTATAAAGACCAATACGAATAAAGCATGTAACCTAAACATTCCAATGACGGGTAGGAGAGGGACCGGAGCTTTCAGATCGGAGAGAAGACATTACTTCTCGCCAAACGTTTATTTTCTTATTCAAGTGCAGATGTAGGTTCTATTTTATGCATAGTTGTGATAACGATGCTCAAAGAGGAAGTACAAGTCTTGTCCTTTAGGGATCTCGTCGTCTTTATTCAGTCCTGTATAATATGTACATAGTGACGTTCATCATGGGGCAACCCTTATCAAGAGATGGAATACAGAACAAAAGTCAAACCTGGGAATATTACCCATTGGGGATGTATTACACAACCTTCAATGGAAATTCTCCAAAAAGAATAACCGACTGATAACTTTCGTTTGAACAAAAGGTGCAAATGATATTTCAGTCATGTTGGTTTTATGTTTGCCTGACGCTATTGTAAAACCCTCAAACGTGGAAACCAACAAGATGGCATCATCATAAACTCTGAGTTCACGAAATATACTTCTTAGCTGTAAAGTTTAAACATGAATTTCTATTAGAGATAATATCATTCATTCTGACTAATATATATCTTCCATGTATGACAATGCCTTAAGCAAATACTCTAACAACATTTAATAATCAATCCTTAAAAGATGGCAAGAAAAGTATACCCTCCATACCTTCCGTACCCTCACTATCATCTGGACTCTTGGTCATAACTGTTAAAGCTGATATCATCATTAACATAAAGAGCATTTAATCTTTGCATGAATAATGCCTTTTCTGAAATATACCTAGAATTAAAATGATTATATAAACGAATAGACCGCCGCGTGCTTTCTATCTCTTGCAGGGAGAATTCATTAAGTAGTACCTTCGGATAAATTGAGTTTACCAACCACAACTTTCCCTGTTTCCTCATGGAGCGCAAAATATCTGCGCATTAACCATCTATGCAGGCATGGGCAGAGCAAGGAAAGCTCTGTTTCCAAATCGAAAGCCATATTCAGAAGATGAATTCTATTCACTGTCTCTTTGTTATTATCTAAAAACGAGAGCTTCTCAGAGAATCGACCGATCAGAAAATTGATCAACAAGATTGCAATGATAAAAATGTATACGACATGTAAAAGGTAAACTGAGAGAGTCTCGGCAAGGTTCAAACTGTTTATATCGATCATATTAAATGTAATTGTAACGACAGAGTAGAGAGCCCGACCCGGGTCTACAAACCTCGGGTCGCAAGGGCCAATTGTGTTCTCAACGATGAGCATGAAAAATGTCAGGCTGAATGGGAAGATAACTATGAGAGAAATGATGACGAATTTCATGAGCTCAGGTAAAAGAAGTTGGACGCGGATCATAGTTGATCCAATGAATGAGGAGCCTTGGATATAATAAAAACATGACCATGCTAAACATAGAGAATTGCTCGTGAGTAGGAGATTAGAGAAAAGCTTATTGGGAAGATAACGTATAAAAGGTCGTATTATCATCCCCAAGTTTAGCAGCATGTTAACAGTATCATAGATTACCATCTTCACAAAAAATACCTTGTTCCTGTTACCTGGAAGTTTGGAAAATCGCTGGTGTTGGCCATGATACGCTGCATAGGAATATTCAACGATTACCCACACAAGAACTAGGAAAGATAAGATCGCGAGCGTAAATTCTAATATGTCAGATACAATGCCTGGAACTATTATACTCATACCACTTAGATATGCTTCTTTTACGCAAACAGAGGCCGTGCCATTATAGATATTAAAGTCACCCGTCTGCACACTAGAACTTGTATTAAAAAGTAGATCTTCCCTCTCTTCAAATTTTAATTCACCCCCAGTCCCCAACCAAGTCAAATACAAGAGCGAAAATATAATCTTGTATAGCAGACCGGCAAACAAAACTGGTTTAGTGCATTTTAGCTTGTTCTCGCACCACAAGCCGAAAGGTTGGGTGAAAAGTACCTCTTTTAAGTCCTCATTTAAATCATTTTCTTCAATGCAAGACAGAAACATTAAAGGCGACCACCTCCTTCTGTCATTTTCCGATCCTACGAGTTCGTAGTCGGTGATATCATATACTCTAACACTGAAAATAGCTTGTCTATGTACAGCAATTACATAGACTCCGTCTGTCTCGAATATTTCAGCCATGAATTTAAATAGGCCTAAATGGGCCGCCAGTTCGAGGGGGTAGTATCCATGTCCATCTTCTGCAAAAAGTAATCGTTTCATCTGGGACACTGGTAATAGGCCTTTGAGTTTTTTGAACGTTTCCAACAATCTTTCCGATCGCCTAGGGAATGCATTGGACGCATACAACAGGGAGTGTACAACATTCTTTTCATAGAGATCCTTGCGAAGTACATTAACACCCTTCCGAATATAAAGTTCCATTATTTTATTTGCCCCTATCGATGCAATGACGCAGAATTGGGTTAAATCACGTGCATGCTCTAGTGCTGAGAACGTTTGCCCTTTGAAAACATGAAAAGGTTTCAGGTCGAACTTGCATTGGTGTGAGTTGGCATAGAGTTCAAAATCTGTATCCAAAAGTGTTCCCATCGCCTCAACGTCGTCCGATTTAAGAGCATTCCACCAAGGTAATAATACTTCGCTGCTGCTATCCATGCAGTTCCCATCCAAACCAGACCAACACACCGGTTTGGGATTTATATCAATTACTTGTGTTTTCAATTTCATTCTCAATTCTGACGTATTCTTAGTTCGTTCTGAGTTTGACTTTGATACTGTCAGGACATGCGTCTCTATATAAATTCCTTCCCCGATTGCTATTGTATGAGAAGGTCCTGGTTAAACGCTCAATTTGAATTTCTCCTCTCAGTCAGAATATCATTTGTCGGCTGTAAAACGTTCAAAAGCACCCCCAAGTCCCTTAACAGTGTGAAATCAGCAGAAGAATGCCTTTACTGACGCACGCACACATTATACCTTTCTAATCATGACTTGTTCAGAGCTGAACACATATTTATTTTACACCCTGGAAAGAGAGGGGTGGACTCCCCAGTCCGGCCAACCCTTTAGAAACAGTACATTTATAAATAGTTTGTATACGTCAATCGATGGACTGATACTTTGAACAAGTTAAACAGCCCACCTGAGTACGTATTCTCACTGATATGCGACTATTAAATGCCCTTAGGAGCCCTGTGTAAATTTGTTTTATTCTCGACCACTGAGGTACATGTATGTGATACAAAAACATTATTTTGAGAGTAAACATTACATACGATTGATATACTTGTTGAAGCCTACAATTATGAGCTTTCAGGAGTGTCCCATCGTCATGGGTGATATGTCTTTAAGGCATAATAATATTAACATTGGAACGCCCGCTGAGCGTTAGTTGTCCGAGGACACGTAGGCCTATTGGTATTATGATTTGTTATTGTGTTGATGACTAATTGGACTGCATGTGGCAATGGTCTGCTGCTGTTATATGTTTATACAATATTTGAAGTCGAATTGGTTGAGAGAAAACGGCCGCTGGTGAGAGATAATAAGTGAAACCACCACAAGGGAACATTTCTGCGTGTCTCCAAATTATATGGACGTCCAAAATCTTGATCAAATGACTTTTAGATCGGCTGGAAAATATGTGCAGCTTTAAAATATCCCCTCTTGTATGACTAATAATATTTCTGGTATATATTTATTGGTAGTACAGGCATATTAAGTGTACTCCCAACATTGTCACACGAATACCGGCGCGGAAACACATGATATATGTGTTTTGTATACAGACTTCAAATGGCCAAGAAAATCTCTTTTCAAAGAGCTTTGTATATGAGTTGAATTTAAAGATTATAGCAGCTTGTTTACAGTATTCAACAGAGCCGTCGAAATAACAAACTTAATCTTACTAAACTAACCCTGCCAAACGCTCCTAAGCCTTGTGCGGTCAATTTTCTGGACGGCCATTGCCCCCATCTACGGAACCGAATCGCCTTTAGCATTCCGCTATTCTCATACTTGTTCAGTGCAGATATTATAATCCATATCTCCCTACAGATCCGCACCTCATAACATAACACTCCCTCTAGTAAAAGGTATAGAAAGTTACCTATAATTCTATATAGGCCGCCTACAACTGCTCTAGTGATTTGTCATGATTTACCTAGATATTCAATTAGTAGAATTCCAAATTATGTATAATATAATCAATACGCACGTATTAGTAAAACTTACATACATTTATTATACACGCATGCTATATGAGGAGTGCTATAAGTGGGGTGCTATAAAAATATTCATATAGGACGCGTCCTATAAAAATGTAGTTGTCTAAAAATAGCTCTGTTGATATGCTTCGCGGAGCTTTGGCTCTCCGCGGAGCATGTAAACAAATCCCCGCGATCGGTAATCCACCCGTGATTTTGGTACTATAATTATAGAAATACATAATAAAACCACATAATTAAATAGAGCATTAAATTCTCTATTGAATGATATAAGTTTTATTAATATAGCTCAAGAAATGGCCGCGATATGAACGTTTTAATTCATCAATATTAGTACGCCTACTCCCGTCACGCCTATGCTACTCCCGTCACTTTGCGCGAATCTTTTATGGTCACTTCAACTCACTCAAATTGATAGTTAAAATCGCTTCACAAAAAAAAGATTTACATGGTTTGCAAGCTATTTTTCTCAGCGTGTCAGTGTCAGTGGGGCTCTCTGAGACTTCTTTAATATTTTTTTCAGTAATATCTGATGACATATGATCAAATTTTATAAATATAGAATGGAACTCGCTGGCAATAATCGAAAATTTATAGGACTTGATTCGTCCACATAAGCACGATGCCGTAGGCATCATGCTTATGTGGACGAATCTCGTCCTATAAATTCTCGATTAGCCTATTGCCGGCTCGTCCCATTCTCTCTCTATATATGTAAATGTATCGACTATAATAGAGTACTTAACACTCAAAAAAAGTGAACATTCCTACACAGTTCCTTTTCCGTTATAAAACATCTGAAAAATCTAATTTGATTAGGCTTTTGACTTATTATTCTGTGATATATCTCACTTACGCTTCTATAGACATCAAGTTCTTTTGCGGTGGGCAGAATGACTTGATCTGAATTACCGTCTTTAACAAACCACTCACAAGAGAGGAATTTAACAAAATATTCTTTATTCAGTTTACAAATACATCATCATACATCATGTTCACATCGCTCCATTCTCAGTGTCGTCAATCCCACTGGCTATATGTATAAAAATCTGTAGACTTCTCATACATTATATATCGTCTCTAATATATTGTACATTTTATGAAGGCCAACCAATTGTAATAGTCTGTTCAATCGAAGTTTTAATCAACTTGTAATTAATACAAGTATGTGACTTAGAAAGCATTAAAATTAGCTAAGGGTGTTCAGTAAATTAGGCATTTGTAAAAGCTTAGATTCAAACAAAAGCTCAACTCTTTTGCAAATGAAATAACAAAGAAAGAAGCTTATGAATTCCTTATTAACTTCGCTTGTTTATTGAGACTTTCCGTAATAGTTATGGAATGGCAAACATGCCATGATGGGCATAAGGGGACGAATAAAGGTCAATCTCTTGTCTTAAGGGAAACCGAATGTCCAACTTAAAAAACTAACCATTCCTCTGGTCGTGCTCTTAGTAACGACATCAAAAATTAAAATTTGAATTAATTATTAGCTACGTTAAATTTAATATTTCTTGGCAAAAAAGGTAAACTTTAATGACATTTCTTTGAGTTTTAGCAACTAGCTGTTGCGTTGCCTTAGCATTATCTTTTAATAAATGGATGAGATCGATGTTAGCACAACAAAAGAATACATCTGAATATTATGATGAAAAATAGTTTTCATCTTCAAATTTGAAATTGTTTTTTTATTTGATTAACTCCGTGTTTAACTCTTTAAAAAAAGAATATTGAGTTGACATCCATTGAGTTCCACCAACAAACACCTCTGATAATGGACTTTTCAAGTTGCCTCAATATAAATAGATAAAATGAACAACGAGTACCGTTACTTTCTTATATTTCAACTGATTATGAAAACATAAGCCAGATTCGCAGTTACAATGAGCTTCGTCTATTTACAGTGTCTCATTTCATGTCTTAGAAATCCCATCCGTTACATACTGTGTATATATATTTATATATTCGGCTCCATGCGTGATTAACAATATATTTGGTTATCATAAGCATATTTTTGTTCCCTTTTGCTCATTGGACAATATAAACATTTATAGTAATGTGAATCCAATATCAAATAGGCGTTCCTTTTTCATACTCGTGAAGGAGTTTTAAGAAGCAATTATCAATGTCATTATTGTTTATTACACTGGGAAAATATGCCTTAATTGAAAGCAAAAATGACAGAATCTTGGATTTGACTATGTCTCAAAGTGATGTTGTCTTTAACATGCTTGAATACAGCCCATTTCTTTTTGTTATAATCATGCTCGTAAATTTATTGACAACTAAGCACCTCAAATCACTCATTCCCAAGGTATTATGATTTCATTGCCCAGGATATTAAAAGATACCATTATTGATATATAATTACATACAATATGAAGTTCTGTACAATGTATTTTCCATGCATTCCACCTCGGCTTGAATGGGGATTCCCCTTGGTATATAACCACCGATATAAACATGATATTCCTCCTTATAAACATTAGCCATACATAGTTATCCTTATACCGGTGGTTATACAAGCTTCTTAATGCTCCCAGGTGCTTCGATCCAAAGGGATAAATCCGTCAATCGCAGATCTTCCAGTCATAACAATCGTGGCTACGTTAAACCACATGCCCCACCTATCGGTGTATAATCACATTAAGTATTTACCTTTGATAAAGCTCTTTTTTGTAAAGCCATACACATCGTCCACCAGATGGCATTACAAGACCTTCCAATCCTGCAATGCACCCTTATAACTTATATGTATAATTCTTGTTTCATTTCATGAATCGTTTAACGAAATACAAATCATCTGAGTCCTTGTAAATATCTTAAATATCTTGAATAGAAATTAAGAATAAACTAGTGTGAAGTATCATCCATATCAGGGTCGAGTTGGTAGTATCTGGGGTCTTCCTCCCTCTCTATATGTTCTGTATAATCAGTTCTAGCCAGGGTGTTATTCCCATAGCTTTGGTCATATGATAAAGGTACCACAGGGTAAGCAGGGAGGGTGTTGGAGCGGTATCCGTAGGAGCCACTCGCTCCTGTTCTACTCATTGTACCACAGTTGGACTCATTGCCATTATTGCGAGGTTGTGGTAGGGGCATTTCCCAGATATGAGCGTACTCGTTCTTGTCCTTGCCGTTATCTACGCCACTGTGAAAGCCTTCCTTGTCCATCTCCTGGGGAGGGGGCCCCCGGGGGTCGTAAGCTCCTGATTTTAGGTATTGTTGCGGGTGCTGGCCCCCTTCTGGGCCTCCTGCCTGGATCTGGTGAGCTGTTGGGGGGCGACGTGGGCGTCCTTGCCTGCTGAAGGGATAAAAAAGGTATTGAATATTCAAATTTTCAATATGTAAAATTGTTATAATCAAATTTATTTTCGTCAAAACAATAGGGAAGAATTATTTTTAAAAAAAAAGGATTTATAAAATGGTATTTTGGATTCCCCTCAGGGAAGCTGTGTTTCTATTCATAGGACCAATTTTCGGGATAGCTTCTAAAAATTGGAAATATTTCATAGAAGAACCCCAATGAACCAAACACAATAATTATGATGGATCCCATCGATACATTTCCACGACTGTATTTAATATTTGTTTTTTTAACACTTAGTTGAACCAATTCTTTTTGCATGATGGAAGCTACACTTTGGACCAAAATATACACTGACAAAGGTGATGGTTTTACTATTTTAAATATGTTGAAAGTTAAACAGTTGTTGATAGTACTCACCTCTTGAGGACCACTAATCCAATGACAAAGATCACCAATCCTATTGTGACAGCCACAGCCAATATCACAACAATTGACAAACCTGGATAAAAAGAAAAAAAGAAAAATTTAGCATTCAATCTCAAAAGCTACACACTCTTATACGTCTGGATATAGTATCCATATGTAACGTTGGAAATGATAGCTTGCCCGAGCGATTTGGCAATCAAGGAATCGCGGCGGCCAACCCATAGCGGCGATGAGATTGCCCGGGTGGGCGACCGATAATTGCAGCAAGCTCTAATTTGTGGCATCTTTCAGTGCAGCCAGAAATTCTGGCGGGAAACCTGATTTCTTCTGGCAACCTAATTTATTTTCTTTATTTCGAGCACTGCATATGTGATTAGTATGGATAGATGACTTAAACGAAGGACAAGGGTGAATAATGATGTTCTAGTTGCCAG
Source organism: Sthenelais limicola (assembly GCA_942159475.1). NCBI lineage: Eukaryota > Metazoa > Annelida > Polychaeta > Phyllodocida > Sigalionidae > Sthenelais > Sthenelais limicola. Next base: position 57,483,973 of record OW804096.1, read on the forward strand.
TGATTCAGACTTAACATTTCTATCCAATCTAAGCCATTCATCTATACATGTATACTATACATTGCTCTGAGAAATCACGGTTTAATAGAAATCATAACCTAGATTGTCGAGCGGGACATTGTTATCAAATTTAACTTCTGAGAATATGTCCAAAATATGTATTTCAACTGTTTTCCAAATTCCCACCAATGCATGGTTTTCGATTGGTTCTGTCTCAAAACACAAGGTAGCAGCACCGTTGGTGGGAGGATTGAGTGAAGGCAGGCTAACAGTTGGGTGCAGTATGACTCATAGCAAAGTACACCTTTGTCTTAGGGCTTCTATCTCTTAAAGGGACTGGGCATTGAGTCAAGTGAATCGTAGCTTTTAGCGATCGATCTCCTCTCATCTTTCTCTTAGCCTTGCTTCCATATAGATTCACTCCCCAAAGTCAATTTTCAATATAAGGTTATGATTGTCTAATGAATTGAGTGAATATAATATTGAATATAAGAGGGTGAAATTATAAGAAAATGTACAATTCACCTTCACCAATCCCCGCCGAAAATCCAAAGTGAGGACAAACATATAAGGTTTAAAATATAGTTCAACATGGAGTTTTGAATCAATACAATACTGAATATATTCAGACATATCCATGAATCTGATCATTTTCAGTCGATTTAAGCAGGATTTACTAAATGTATATAGCGGCCGATTCTAGAAAGATTCTAAGGCCAAAAAGAACTTAAAATCTTAACGCCTTTCTCCTAATCAAAGGTATGCACGGAGTGAATGGAAAGAAGGAGAATGGAAGTAGGTGCTAGTAATTCCAAGATGTAATCGAGCCCAGTAAATGTGGAATCACTATAGTACCGATTTCTCTTCCCTGTTTTTCCTATGCCCTTAGCAAAGAAGATTTTTATTCTTGTCAATATATTTCATTTCCTCCATAAGTATTTACAAATTATTGTAACAATGTTAACAATATTATTGAAATACTAAACTTTTTCATTGAGATACAAAACTTAAAGTATGTAAATATAAAATAAATTGGCGAGGTGGGAAGAGATATCGCTTTAAGGTGGGAGTCCCGGGATTTTTCTTCTTGATTGTAGTGGCAGTGAGGAATAATTCCCAGGTATTAAGGTTTTGTGGGGATTTTTATTTTCACTAGCTTTAGAGCGGATATGTGTGCTCTTCTTCAAAAATAAATTGGGATATAAATTTAATGTACGGGTGTAATTAGGTTATATTTATTGCACCCCTGTTACATGTATGGGCATGGGTTGATAATGATAACATAATTATCATAACACGTAAAATGTGTTGTTTATCACATGGCCATTAGATATGAAAGGTAAAGAGGAATGTACTCACCAGAAGGCATGTTTCCTGTACCAAGTACACTATGAGCGAATATCCCACTACCTGTGTGGATAAAGAAATGACAGTGTTTATAGAAAGTCACTCAAGGATTATACAAAAGTATGCTCTGGTATATAAGTGTTCTTTTATATAAAAATAACCCACTCGACTTTGAAAGATCTATAAACCTGATGAAAAACGATGTTTAATTGGACATTAATTGTCTGCAAATGTGGTGAAAAGAAGCAAGACAGCTCCTCTGTAACTCTTATTCATGACCATTCTATTTTGCCTCACTACATCTGTTACTCCAATCCATGGTCGTCACTCACTAGGGTACTACTAACCCAAAGGACACAAAATATAGAAACGCCTTCCATATAAATCTACATGTTTTTCTGATACCATTTTATGATAGACGTCTATAGAGACCAACTGCTGGCCAAGCTATAAACTTGCCCGTCTAAATTAAGGCAATAAAGTTGTCATAGTCTATATTTAACTATTTATAGGGCCTAAATTGATGGCTGATTTTGACACTTATTATGTATTGATGATGTATCGGTCATAACAGCATAAATAGCTTAGTAAAACATGCCTAGAATCCACAAAAAGTTATTTTTCTTTTTACATAATCTCATCATGTTGCTCAAGGTTAACTATAATGTTCTAATTTTGTTTTTGAACTCCCGTGGTCCAGTTACATGGCATTATTTGATTGATGGTTTACCAGTCAGCCTATTTACTGGTGGGAGTTTAGAATGTATGAATTGACGCCAGACTACGGTCAGAGCCTCTTAGATCAGATAAGAATATTATGTTAATGATTTGACGCCCATACAGCGCTAATGATTTTCCCAGTCCTGGAATACGCGTTCTAATGGGCTTATCTTGTGGTTTAGACCGATATATATGCTTTCCCTCAGTTTGGAGGCACTCTCTCAACTCTGAACCTAGACTGATACGTTGGTGGCTGTTGGTATACCAGGTTGTTTCGCAATTGTATTGTACTATATATATATATGCTGAAATCTGAAGATCTATATTCCTCTACGCTCAAACTCAAAAAATTAAAACAAAATAATACAGACAGTTAATTGTGGCTCTACCGAAACTGAATATTTATACATGCTTTCCATCATGAAAATAGAAAAAATCGAGTCATGAATTTGAATTTTACCGGTAATCTTAATAACAAAAACCAGATTGGTTGCCATGACAATCCCACGTAAATCACTAGTGAAATACTCACTATGCGTAAATCACTCTAGATACGTTGTTTTCAGAGCAATGCTTGTATAATAAATGTACATATGTGAGGTGTACTTACCAGAAGAACAATTGCCAGTCTTGCCCACCCACTTGCCGTTCTTGCACTCAATCTCCCACCTGTCCTCTGTATCGTTACACCCTATGGAGGCCTGAGTGCCTCGCCGCTTGTACCACCCGTTCGCGGGCTGGTGAGGGTCCGCACACCCTATAGCTGGAAATACATAAAGGTAAACCTTGTATTAGAGATTTTGACTTATGGAATGAATTCATTCAAGTAACAGATTGGAAGATATTTCTAAAATACCAAATATAATACAAACATAGCTCGGATAAAAGAAAGCGAGGGGTGCTTGAGTAGAGAAATTAAACACTGCAGCTGAAAATACATATAGAGGGTAAATAATGTATTCATAAAAATTTTGACCCATCATCCAGAAATTTAGCCCGCTAGAGGATATTATTTTATTTTCTGTTTTTGTTCTTATAGTTGTCGTTTTTTCTCACTTTTAATGACTGCCCACCATCCCGCCCTGCTTCCTCCACTCTCTCCTTGTTAGTGTTTGTGTGTAACACCTGCTCCACACAGTACCGCCGTCGCCGCTACTGTGAGAGCAGGGAGGGAAGCATGAGCATGGTGGTAGTGGCCAGTGGTGCCGTGTGCAAAAGTTTGAATGGAATAGCCATAGGACCAAAAGAAGTGCTGATCCTGATGTTCGTGTACCATAAACATATGTATTCCTCCAGTAAAAAATGTAATATACAATTATAGCTTTCGATTGACACCAACAAGTTTGCCGTATGGGTTGTTAAAGTTGCTTGATTGGACGATCCATATGACCTAGACATTACTGGGAATGACCGAGATATCCTGCAACAGTTTCAATTTTTTAGTTCCGTGGGAATCCCCCTCTTCTCAGAGGGCGGGTCTGTCGCTGCTGGTCAAGTGACACAGTTTAAAACAATTTGTATACCTCATGCTTGAGTGGAGGTTTCTCATTTGAATTTGTGTCCTTTTTTATGCTGAGAATATGATATATCCTTCGGCTAGATACATAACACACAGATCATTATGAAGAATAGGTTGGTATATCCCTGAGAAAGTAAGAGTCAACTCTGTTGTCTGGTCCCCCAAGGATGAGTGTTTATTAATAGAAGAGCTGAGGTGCTCTTGGTGGTGGGGTGAACACCCACACAATCTACTCCCTAGCTGTCTGACATGACAAATATGCAATAATATAAATATATACTCTAATGACTACCTGTGCTATTTAATTAGTTTTCCTTGGAACCTTAAGCTAATAATAACACTCTTGTATTGTAAGGTTATGGACAGATATCAATCAGCCAATAATAAACCAGCCTATAATCTATAAATTTCACCACTTAGTAACTTTGTAACTTTGAACCTTTATATAACTATTCAACTAGAATTCTATAGGCATTCGTCGGAGGAAATGATACACCTTTATCATGATTGACCGAACTACCTACTTTGTATTTACCATCTATGCAAATAAAGAATTCATGAAATGAAATGAAGTTAATTCCTGGATTGTATATCATTATCGCTAAACAATTGAAAGTCAGAAATGGTCATGGTTCACTTTACGTATCCCCTTCAAGGCATAGGATAGACGCAATACACGTAAGGTATAAGTACATTGTTATTCTGGTCTTGGTTCAGAGAGTGGACTCTAGCTCTAGGTATTGTGACAACCACTGGGTCTGTTGCATAATAAACCTTTGCTTTAAGATGTTGGTCAACTTGTTTTTCCTTGCATAGGTAGGAAATTCCTACTGTAGGAACAGAAACTAGCATTGCCTGTATAACAAATTCCCTCCTAAGAGTCTCTTGGTCGTTTAGGGTGGCGGAGTAGCTATAGAATGAACATCGTAAGTAAGGATTTGTTATGCAACGGGCCCCTGTATTGTGGAATGCAATTAGGCTTTAGTAGGTTTCTCTGTAGCAGTGTTTGGTACCTGCCTCACTCCCATGGCTTCATTATTTACACATCAACAATCGCACAAACATCCCCCAAGCCACAATGAAACACCTTCTTCTCAGCTTTCGCTCAATGATGTTAAAAATAGTAACGATTTCCCGGCAGTTTAACAGTAAAATTTGTGCTTGGTGAATAGCACATTGTCGCTTCTGCGTTTTCATTTTCTGAGTCTTAGATGGGATGTAGATAGCATGCCATGGCTTTATTGTATACATGGAAAAATATACAGAAAATTTTCCATGGCTTTAGAAGAAACCACACTGATGCATTTGTATGAGGCCGGGTGAATGCAGCAGCGACTAGTTTCCAATTACACTTTGTTCAGTCTCAGTTTACAGAGGCTTTTAGTAACAATTTAGGCCTCAAAAGTAATTTTCACTCTATCCTCAGGATATAAATAGCTTGAATTGAGAACGAGTATGGGAGTGAAATCGCCTAGAGATCTACAAATTTGCCTTCTCCGATCCCTACGAATAGCCCAAATTTGAAACAAAAATGAGGTTAAAAATACAGTTCAACAAAATCAAACATTTGTTGGAATCAGGGCAATACCAAATAATTATACTTATATCTACCATTTTCCATTTACTAAATGACCAGAGCTGTCCTTAACCCCATAGTGCTTTTATGTGGCAAACAGAAACAATGATCTATAGCAACATTTCTATGCTCACATGGATACCCCTATACCCACAGGCCCTACAGTTACCCATTACACGAGTGGAGCCACTATGAGTAGTATATGGAAAAGGTTAATTTACCCTGGCATTCGAGCAGCTCCCAAGGCAGTTTATGCTCGCCCAGGTACTAAGGGTATGCATGTCAGTACCAATACTTGCCCCATGCATCAACACATGATAATCGCTCTACACTGTAAATGGGGCTAGTGCTGGTCGTTTGGTGCTGATACACTTTGCCTTCATGTATTAGTTAAAGCTATACCCACAGAGATATGTTCCATTCTTTTCCAACGCATCTAAAAGTCATTTGACAAAGGTTTTGGAGGATTTTGCCTGTTTCTTTTTCCTGTAAGGGGTTTATAATCGTTCATATTTATATTCTGAAGACGTGCCAAAATCCTTTGCTGCTGTGGTTTTATTAACTATCACAAACCAGCAGCCATTTTCTCCTAGCTGGTTCTACTTCAAATTCCTGTATTTATAAACATAAAATAGCAGCTGAATATGAGTAAAATTGGTAAGAAAGATTTTTTTTTGTTGGAATAGCTGAGAATACAGCTTTAAATTAACACAGATCAGTATTAAACTCTCTATGTAGGGGTTATGAAAAATGCCTATTTTCTTTGAATAGAGATTTCCATTCTTGAAAGTCATACAATAAGATCATACAGTGAAACAGTGCATTAATGGAGGTACCCTGATGGAGAGGTAACCGGATTAGAGAGTCATCCCCAAGTAGAGGTATACTGTATGTCACAAATATATTGGTTCTATGGATTATAAGGCTGAACCATATGAGAGGACTGAATTGGATCAACTATTGGGAAACACATAGACTCACAGTGCAAATTGCTTTTTAGGGAGAGCCTTCTGATTGATGACAATGAATAGGTAATGTGATATTTTAATTGGCAGCTCCAAATTCGGACAATCGTCGGTCTGAATTGCCTCCGACAACACTCACAAAGGGGTTGCATCGAGTATAAAGATTTAGGGCTGAGTAGTTTTGCTCCTTTTGTATGTCCCATTCAACCGGAAGTAGATATCTTTTTCCGGTTCCTGATCGCGTTTCGACAGCGTTTCTTTGTGTAAACAATGACACTGTTCTGGAAGCTCCTCCCTAGTCCATCTGTCTACTGAAATAGAGCCTTTAGCTAGGTTTGATTTGGCTATCATGGCTACTTTATCTGCACCCCTTTCACGGAAGAGAAAGGGGCTTTTCAATATACAGTTGAACGGGGAGAGCAAAAATGTAGAGGCTGACTTAGAAGGGGTGGAGTTGAAAATGGCTTGAAGTTGTTAAGTAATGATCTAGGAATGTCTATGAATGAATACAGCAACATGTCAGATGATCTCTTTCCCACCTGGTTTGATGAATTCCATTTAATGGTTAATGAACTGGTTTATGTTTTATGAAACATTAGTGATGGCATTATTTCATCAATTGTGGACATGTTTGAGAACCAATATACATAATGGTGTGAGTGCATTAGTCCTTATATAATCCTTTATCCCTTTTAATCAAAATAGGTAATACAAAACTAAATTCTTGTTGTGGTGTTATTATGACCTAAACTTTATTGCACCAGTTTGATTGTTCTCATTTAATTTCAGGTGGGAATTCTAGAAGCCAGAATCTGTATTCTGGAAAGCTACCGGGTCTGGTATCGGAAAGGTAGTATTTGAAACCAAAAGCCTACTCAGCCATATCTATTACTCTCTTCTGAACTTGCTGTTTTGTAATCAACAATAACATTATATGCCACTCTTTAATTCAGCACAACTCATTTTCTCTAAGATTTCAGAATTAAGGGAAAGAGTTATTCTATGAATTGAGCAATTGAACTGGGTACTTCAGCCTTGTTAAGCCCTACACAATAATTACTTTCTGATACATGAAACCATAGAAGTGCTTTTTGTATAAATTAAAGCCAGCACCACTTTTCAAATCAGCTTCATAAACTATCATATTGCACAGTTCTGAATCATCACAATATTGTGTACATTTGATATCGCACTGTCAAGACCTGAATCCCTCTCTCAAACTCTAAAAAAAGCGGTTTCAATAACGTGTTCGTTCATATATCCTCTCATATATCCGATCTCAGATGAGAAGAATTATTTTTGGCCTTGATGGGAATGATTAAAATAAGTCTGCGCCACGAAAAGGCGGCAATATTCTTGTAAACATTTTAAATGATTTCTCTTGGTGCTTGCATACCTTGTAATTGAGTAGGTACGGTTGTTGTATCAAATACCCTACTCTTTAGTGCTTGAAGTTTTCAAGAGGAAAAAGATCTATTGTCATATTGGGCCATAGTTCAAAAAGTCAAATTTTAAGCAAAATGAACGCTGCATTTGAAGCTAAATCGACCAGAATTTTGTTTGTATGTATTTATCATTCACAATCCATGATATTGAATGTATCGCTATGTTGTTGCGACAATATGATTTAGAAATGTTGAAGTGCCTTCGCCAATAAAGTATACCTGAGTGGCAGTGAACAATAATAAGTCAACCAATTATATCAAATGATTTTTGCTTGCAGTGAAATTTACTATTGAACCCTACAGTAAAAACAACAGAGTAAATTAGTATCTCCAAAGTTGTGTGTCAAATGTTGGGAACGAAACTAAAGATTACTGTTTTGTATTCGATTTCAGCTGAGAATGTAACTTTAATTTGTATTAACTTCTCTCCCTGGGTTACAATGAATAGCCTAATTATTTGGAAATGTCAGATTTTGCAAATTCAAACTTTACAGTTTGAAATTCCGAAACTAAATCCAATGTCGTTAATATATTTTATATATTAATTGCCAGCACACTTCATTTGTATTAGTGTATCCAGTGATAAAAGTCAGAATAATTTCATTACGAATAATAGAATTCATGATTTTGCTAATAACACAAATGGATACTACTTAACAAAATCATGAAAATATAACTTAGAAATGTGATTGAAAAGTATCCCTTCGTGTGAGGCACCTACGACGTTAGGCAATTGAATGGAACAAATTTCAGGGGAGGGTTGGGGGTGATTGTATATAAGACGCTATATATTGAATAGTAATTATTATTATTATCATCTATCACAAACAAAGGCCATACATTTAATCATAATAATAAAGGCGCATGTCGACGTGGTCAATGTTTTCGTGTGTTGCCTTGAAAATACATTTTCTGTAAGTAGATGTAAGAATAGTATTTGATTATGTAACAATGTTTTGGCGCCGCATGAAAAGACACATGCAGTCAGGAAATTGACTGTATGTGGGTTTCTTTAACATGTTGAATTGATTCTATTGACAGATCTTCGTTTTGTTTAGAGTAACAAAGTCGTCTGTTTGCAAACAGACATAGGGCAGAAAAGAGACAGAAAGATAACGAAGTGAGGTGATTAGGATGTTGACTGATGGAGGTTTTACGAAAAGCCCGCTTCAATATAAGAACAGCTAACAGCTTTATTCCTTTAAAGATAACCATAGAAATGTGTTTCCAAAAGTGTTAGAAATGGGCCAATAACAAAAGAATTACGCTGAATAGCAGAGCTCTATCCCAACACTCATGGGCCATAATAGTCAGTTTCTGTATAACTATGCTCCATAAATAGGAAGGATAAACTCTACTACCTGTAGAGAAATAACAACTTTGGCAAGAGTAATTCTAACATATATATTTAACGTGGACCGATGACTGCCTGTTGTTGAAATGGAGGATTTCAATCCATCAATAAGAGCGATCCCCTTTGGATCATGCTCTAACATAGAGACCAGCAGGTTGCTAAGAGACTGACACTCTATCTGTCACCAGGAAGTGACGTATCGCCTACCAAATTCACCGACGCCAATCAGGCGCTAATGTAGCGTAATGGCGTCGCCTTCTCCCCAAGGCAACGGCCGCAGCGCCACACTTTGGGACTAAGTGGCATTTTGATCCTGTAAAATTGGATTTTTTTTCCGGCAGACGGGCAAAATCTGAGCGAAGTAAAAGTGGAGCTAACATCTACAGTGACACTCATGGGTCTAAATTCATCGTACTGGACCTAGTTACATGTTGGGGTGTACAGTAAAGGGGATTTATATATGCAGTACAATTCGTAAAATCGAGGTTTGTAACATAAAAGTTATCTGAGAGTGTTATATAACATCGTTTTACCTAATTTCTATTATTTTTATAAGTGGTACTTAATTGTCATGAACGATGTTACTATATTTGCAAAATCCCTCAAATTGATTTATAACCCACGCTTAGAAGTGAAACTGTTATTCCAAGAATAATAGTTGTAATAGTCACCTACTGCATGCAGTGTAAACCTAATTCAAACATAAGTATACTATAGCGTTAGACTAACTAGAGAGTTGCTCATGAGTAATTGTCTTTTCAAACTTAAGCTGAGAATAGCGTGTCTGGGGTGTAAGCTCATCGAAAGTAAAGTAAAATCAAAATAGAATCCTCTCTGGTTTGTATTTCCTAAAACCACATGAAATTATTATTATGGTTATTGTGATTTCTAGATTATTTGATATTGTAACCAATTTCCCATCGCATTGTACTTGAAGGCTGTCATCCACATTTAAAAACCACAATGGGTTTATTTGCTATATTTCTAATTATAATCACTGATCAGTTATGTCAGTTATAAGCCTAGGCTGGTTCGGTAATGTTAATCTGTACTGCATGTGAACCTTTAGTATTGCTTTACATTAGGTTTGGAACAAGAGGCATTCCCTCAGTATGGTGGAACTCTCAAAACTCTGAGCCTAGACTGTACTTATGACAAAACCTTAAAGGATCCAAGTATACGGTCTTGACTGTATTGGAAGACCTCTCTCACCTGGGTGCACACTTCAGTAGTCCAAAACTAAATAAACGCTTTAAAAAGTAAAAAGTAAAAAAGCTTCTATATTAAGTGGTTTGATACAGGCTGGACGGATTCTAAGAGAGAGAAGTATTGAAGACACGTGTTGCTACTTAGACTTAGAAGAGGGGCTATTACTGCCCTGCATTAGGCAGTTCAGTTTTAGAGAATCCCCCATAGGAGGGCCTCTTACAGTGGCTGCCCTAAAACTGAATGGGGCCACTCATCTTTAAGTGAGAAACCAAGTTGTAACTCTCTGTACTAAAGAGAGTTTAAAGTTTGAGAATGTTGAGAGAGAATTGATCACTATTTTGAGGCCTCCATTACTATTGGAAGAGTCCATAAAAGGGTCAAGGCATCAGGGAATATGCAATTTGTCTCCGCCAATCTCTTCAAATAACCCCAATTTAAGACAAAATTAAGTTAAACTGCAGTTGAGCAATTTTGCGATATTTTGCGTTATTCTCTATACATTTTGCAGTTTTCCTGCCCATCCATCCCTTGATAGACTTTATTACTAGGACCCCTCATTGATACATTGCTCATCCCCTTTCATTTGACACCACCGATCAAAATTGATGACACATCTAATTTAGACCGAAGGGAGATCAATGAAAGCTACTTTCGAGAAAGCCATTACTTTGCTTAAATCTCTAGCCGCCTCAGTCTGAAATATTGCAAGCTTTTATCACAGCCTTTTGGTAAAATTCTTGAAAGGAAGAAGAGATTACCCAGAAGCGTATTAAATTGACTTCGGATATATATGGTATATCATAGTAGCGCTACTAAGGGTTTCACAAAAAAATATCACTCTTTTGAATTTATATTAAATATAGATAGACTAATATTAATCTACCGGGGAAATGTCAATTCATTAATTGTATCTAATACTATATCTTGATATCTTGATAAACATTGTTGATAGACTATTATAAGTTTGAACTAGATTCTTATCATACATTGCACTTCATGAAGAAATGGTGTTTTACAAATACATTAATAATCTCTTGTTTGTATTTTGATGAAGATTTTAACTAGCATTTACGCTGCAGCTGCATATGTGGATAGACTCCCCTTCACAGGTACATCTCCTGATGCGCAATGGCCTCACTATTTCTCACTTATTTACATACTAAATCATGTTTCAAAGTGGACAGGAAGCCAATCTCTGAGCATGCGCACCCCTCACTTCCTGCAGCAGCTTATCCCAGTAGGCTTTCCAGCAGGCAGCTAGCTTTCTTCATCCGGGAACCTTTTGACCTTAGAGACGCCCTCGTGTCAGCGGCTGATTAATTTAGCGAACGCTGCGACGTCACCCAAGCTTAAGCTCGCTTGGCAGCCTCCATTGAAATCGCCCCATTATCGCCCCCTATCGCGAGCCCGTCAGGTCAAATCAGAACACCCCGTGTCATTGCCAGGGCGGAAGGCTAAGTGACGCATGCGCCAGGGGATTGTGGGATGGACATCGGGGCCATGTTTTTTACGACACCGGCTGTGTGGCTGACAAGGGAGGGGGTCAATAAGCGAGGGGAAATTGAGCGAGAGAGGGCTGAGGATATTTCACCCGGCGACTGACTGCTTTCCCCTCCATTTAAGGTGACTTAACACACTGGCCATTGCACCCTCATTGACAGCCCATCCTTGCCCATAGAGCCCCATATCAACTACAAGGGGCAGGGCCAGAAGTGGGGACTGGGGGAGAGGGGTTAGGGGTCGTCCGCACTTGCCATTTTATTGAGATTCATTGCGATTAATTACAACTGATAGCGATTTTTAATGACAAGAACATCCACAATATTACATGTAGTGGATGCCTTTAGCAAAACGTAATCAGATGTTTTTTTTAAGATTACACTATAATTGATCCCAATAAGTTCCATCAATTTTAAAGACGTAATATGTAAAAATGTAAAAAGTCACAATAATTCTAGTGTTTTCTATTCATGAATTAATTAGCCTAGTATTTGATACCTTTTGAATTATATACGTATTCATGAACACACAAATGTCTTTAACGAATATTTCCAACAATATTTCAAATTAGTCTCAAATTAAAAGTTCTGTGATCAGTGAGAAAATGTCATATATATTAATGAGTGAATAATACGGGGTAGAGACAATGCAAGAATCCTTACTGGATTTCTAGCAGATTCTATTACTTCTCTAGCAATAGGAGGAGGGTGCAAGGGGACAATGTAATTGATAGTTGTAATAGAGGTTCATAAAAGGCCCAGAATTGATGCATGCGTGCCTCCTCCCATATGGAAAGCCTTTGAGTAATCGTTATTAAAGAGAGAACTCTCTCTACCCCACCCTGCTCTACATGCAGACCACAGTGAAGATACAGCCCCACAATGGCTGCCTCTGTATGGGAGGTCTTAGTACATCAAATTTAAGGAGACAGTGGAGAAAATTAATAATATCAGACATCCACTAGATAGCTTACACTGTAAGAAAGTGGCTGGAAAAAATGACTTTTTTCTGTGGACTGAAGTGTTGCAGTCGTTTAAAAAGACATACATCTACAGATATAAATTTAAAGGAATGGTGCCTATCAATTATATCTTGGCATTCTCTTTATAGCGTGATATCCAGACTGAGTAAATTGTATATTGTTTCATAACTTTACAAATCACTCAGTAATATCTTAAAGCGATGTAACTATGTGACTGACTAAATATATATATCAACTAAAAACATTACCTTTCATGGATGCAATTTTCAGAAAGTGTGACAAATAATGTTTACCCAACCCCTTAGCCCAGATGTTAGTATTCAGCCACAGGATATCCCTCCAGCAAATAAAAGACAACTTGCAGATTTTGACTTCCAAATCCAGAATGAAAAACCAATTTACACTCGCAAGCAATGATTATCAGTCAGTAGATCTTTCTCCAGATCAGTTGTTTACCTGAACCGAAGAAAATTGTATCCATCATCTTCTCATCTTATCTACATCATCCATCCCCACTCTTTTCTATCACATCGACATTAACTTGTGAGTGAACACAACAACGAGAAGTACCACATATAACCACGACTAACTTTATCAAACAAAATAGCAGCAGTATTGTATGGCAACCCACAACCAGAAAGAAGGAAAATTGTTCCTATAGTGTTACTAGAACCTTGAATAAATAGATAGAATACAACGGTGGATACATTTCTTGCAGTGTATATGGTATGACCATGGGATAAGGGGAGTGAATAATATAACCAGGCTTTCATATGGAGAATGGCAAATCCAATTACAAGAGCAATAGACCAGCCCAGAGTAACTCTCTATTGAGCAGATTCCTTTCCTCTATGTAATTATCCCCTGAATCATAAAGCAATCCACTGCCATAAAGGCCAGCCTTTTTGTTAATCATTTCCCCTCTAGAGGAGAAGGGAGAGGAAGGGCGTGCCCATATTTGAGTTTTCTCAGTCTCTGAAGCCCAAGACATATATCTCTACAGACAAAAAGTTGATAAAAGGAGTTGGTTGAAACGTGTGGTAAAAGAAATTCACTTCCATAAAGGCTTAGTGAAGGATTTGTCTGGCCTTTGGATGAAAGAATTTGGAACGAAGGTATGGTAGCGAATTCAAAGTAAGGTGAGGTTTGAGAAGTCTGTGATGTGAGTAAATAAAATTCAAGGTGTTTTGGTGAACGAGGTGGAAAAATACACCCAGTCTTGTCAAGAATGTTCTGAAACTTTCCAGCCCTCCCGAAATAAAATGTGAAGACGATGAATACAAATTGTAGAAAGATGTAGAAATGTCTGCAGACATTCCGCGTACCATATTGTGCCTTTTTCACAGTCTGCCCTGTTCTCTTTTGCTTGTCTCCCTTTTGTCCTGCTTTCAACGACAAAGACTACACTACCAGTCTTAAGCGAGAGAGTTTTGTTTAAACTGTCTACCCCTTCGTTCTATATGTCGTCCTCTTTTTCTCTCTGTCTCTCTGTCTATATATTTGTCTCACTTCCTCTGTTTCTATCTCTGTCCATCTTCCCTCCCCCTCCCCCTTTCTGCCTGTCTGTCTCGCTGCCTTTGTTTCTCTCTCTTTTCTCTTTCCCCCACCAACCCCTTGTCTGCCTGTTGCATGGCCTCCCTTTCTTTCTGTCTCTCTCCCCCGCCTTCCATGTATCTGTATGTGTATGTATCTGTATCTCACTGCCTTTGTCTCTCCTCCCTCCCTCTATCTTCCCCTACCTCTTTCTTTCCGTCTGTCAATATATCTGCCTCTATCTTTTCCTCTCCCTCCCATTCTCTCTCTGTCTCTCACTCTCCTTCCCCCTATCCTATCCCCCCCCCTCTCTCTCGCTCTCCCTCTATTCTAATGCCCATTTGTGCTACACTTCTTCCCTTGTTAACGTAGTCCCTGAACAGGAAAACACTTATACTGATGCTCTATATTATTGATAGCATGGTAAAACAGCGCTAATGTATTTCCACACATAGTGTCATGTATCACGAACATACACACCTTCCTAACTTTTTGGAACTTGTACAATTTATTATCTCAGCGTTCCTCTCATGCCCATTGAAATCACTACCGTTGAAGTCATCGCTTCGAGTGAAAAGCAATAGGTTCTGATAAGATACAACTGATATACAACATGGTAATATAATGATTCATTTCTCATTTGAAAGAACTGATTCTACAAACAATAGGATTCTCTTTTTCTGCCCTGAGTTATTTCATGATATTTATATGTATAACAGAAGATCTTGTCTCATATATTCGTTAATGCAAAATTGTCAGTAAAATGTAATTATTTCCCAAAAGAAAAGCACGTCATATGTTATAGATATACTTCACATCAATCAGTATTTTCCTAAAACATCCTTTTCATTGACGACATAAGCAACAATTCCTCGAGCAAAGACATGTAAATGTAGCCAACAATAACTATAATGAGTATAATGCTCTCAAATTTAGATAACAATTAAATGAATAATAGTAACTCATAATAATGATTGTACCAAAATAGCCCTTACTTTTCCCACTGATGACAGAAACTATAATTCCTCCGGCAGAAAGGCTACAACAGACAGGCAGACAGACAGACAGGCAGACAGGCACGGCCGCTCAGGGCAATTTCTACTAGTTGCAGGGAGGAGAAGAACAACTTTGATTTATTTCCCGAGTTGTTTTGCTTCCAGTTCTGTACATATGTCCTTAGCTAAATTGCCTCATTCAAAGTGGTTATTGATTCGGCGAAGGGAGGAGAGAGAGAAGTCTCTCCCAAAGGCATGCTGGTAGTATTTCTACTGCCCTCAGCTATATAGACACCCACAATAGGGTGATTTGCGTTGGTGCTATTTCAGAGCTGCACTCACATTCTCAGTTAACTTCGGTCAAAAACTAAAGATTTTCTACTTTTTGAACTAAAATTATGCAGGATTGTGTCCAGGCTTGACTTATTATCGCTCACTGATGGCCATTTTCCCTCGGCTGATTCAATATAAAATTCTTGAGTAAGTTGGTCAACATAAAGAAACACAAGGAACATCTAAACAATGATATTTTATTGCAGAAAAGAAACATAGTACAATGAAATATTGTGCTTAGAGATTGTGACAATCCACCTATAATAATGTTTAATTACAAAACAATACCTTGACCCATACGGACAATTAGAGATTCTCTGAATATCCTCATTAAAAAGGATGATTATTCAATGACCTCCAATATTCATGCTTATGTATTCATGTCTTCACTTTCTCTCAAATCACCTATCACCTCGTTTCTCCCCGACCCTTCCGTCTACGCCCACCTCCACTCATTCCTCTCATTCCAACGTGCTTACCGAATGCCTATTCACTCTATATTCTCTCTACCTCCACCATACACTACCTACCTCTATCTCAAGACTCTCTGGAGAACTGGAAGTGACCCGAGGCAAGAAGCAATTGCTGAGTCATTGCTTCCATCTACAAATATGTTTCCCAATTATGGTGTGGAGACATCATTCCATGAATGTCTATACAGCATGGACTCTGTCTCTACATCCATATGTCTCTCCTCCTCTATAGCTTCCATTCACTGTTACTTTAACATCTACCATTTCTTTGATTCATTATTTTAGACGAGTAGCATGACTGCTGGAGCAACATTTCTTTTCATTCTTTCGCTAAAACATAGTATGTGATGTCAGGGGAAAATGGATCAATTGACAAAAAGAAATTGGATTTTGAGAAACTATTGTATTTTAAGAGGTGAGATTAAGCGGATTCCATTGGTGTTATCCTTTAGCAAATGTTAAACATATTTCTATATTTTATGTTTGATTTTGTTATGTTTGATAAACAAGTTTGCAATATTTTTGGCTGAATAATTACTAGTAACGTAACTAATATTATAAACTCCATAGCATAACCTTATAACCACAAGGATATAATTAATTAAACAGCGCTCGATACGACCAACATGAGAACATTCCTACGAAGAGAATAACACGTTGAAAAATATTCTTTTGGCAACTTATGACTCAAATTCCTGTAGCACATCCCATTTACAGGGTCTCATTCTAATCATAGAAGAACAAAGTTCCTGAAGCTGCATTCACGGCTACATGTATACTAGTCGTCATCTGAAATGACTTCTAAAACTTATTTCTCTACATATTGAATGGCATTTCTAACGTTATCCCTAGTAGTCCAGCGGAATCTCAGAAAAGCATGTTTCGTGGTACGGATGAAGTTTTTTTGTTGATTCTGGTAATATAACATGTCCCGAACAAGAATCAGCCGAATGCCACTTTGTATCCCTTGGGGAAAAATTTTTACAGGCCAAAAACAAAATGGCTGCCGAGCGTCCAGGTTTGTGATCATCAATACCCCATAACTTCCTTATTATTGGTGCTAGAAACTTGATTTTTGTGTCTACACCTAGGTTTTCAGGGTCTAGGAACTCAATAATGAACAAAGATTGCCAATATCTATAATAGAAATTAACAAATTTGAACCTAAGATAAAGAAATTGCGAGAAAAATATGGAACTTTATTCAGCAACTCAACCCTGCATAGAAAATTAGTATGAAGGTATATATTCCCACCCTAGCATGCAACAGTAACCCTTATCAACTGTTCAGAACAAAACAAGCACTATTAAGGCCCATTCACATTACAACGGCCGATTGATGTATGGCTGCAGCACAGCAAAATACACAATGCTAAAGTATTACAGCCGGCTTGGATTGGCTGGCTGGTCGTGTTAATGGGAATGGGCCTTATTAGACAAACCAATGACACCTCCATACATATATACTGATTAGTCATATCAATATATACAGAAAATTACATCACATGACTCTTGCAACATTTTCATCATCATGTGATGATATGGTTCTGGTGTGAATATTGTTACATTCTGCTCCAGCATGACAATTACAGAATTTGGAGCATATCATCCGGGCAACAATGTAACTACATGTACTAGTAAAAAATGAATGTACACATGTGCTGAAGCATGGTGGGGGACATTTATAAATCTGAACCAACACTGTCCCATAGACCACCCCCTGTTGCTAAAGAGTGGTCTACAGGTAGAAAAATACTTTCGAGAATCTGATCAAATCTCCTCTAAATTGATATTTATCAAACGTAGGACTACATGGCAGACAATAGTGGAGAATTTCAACAAAATATGGTTGCCCGGCCTTTCTTTGGTTAAAATCTAGACACAAATTAATTAAATTAAAACAAATTAATTTGAAATAAAAGAAGAGTAGTAATGTTACAATGACAGCTTTGAACTGCCAAATCAACAAAGACATTAATGAAAATATATTCGACCACCAACTTCAATGAAGTCTGATTTATAATTCATTAATTAATTAAAAAGCGATGTTACATCAATGCTGAATCTATAGATCGTTGTAGGCCTAAAAGTTTTCCAACAACTTAAACTCTTTTTCATTAAAAAAAGCAAACCTTATTTTTATGAAAGAGCCTGGTTCTATTAATGTAAAACTTGGCTTTCAGAATTATAAAATTCAATCTCTTGTGTTTCGGTTCTTGCCATGGTATGTCTAATAATATATGGGCTCCATTTATGACATCAATAATCTCACAATCTAACCATTCATTTAAACCTGCCCATCGTTTTTCAACTTTTACTTGGTTAGTCACTCTGACTCAGTGAAAGTATGAGAGGACGACTTTATTTTAAATGTTATGCAAATATTTTTGAAAATATTACTGATAGAAGAGATGAATGGCTTTCTCCATGCTATTTCAATGCTTTAATCCAATGTTGATAGCATCAAGATATAATGGAAATAAATCAGTTTGGTTTGGGCCAGTTGCCCGCCGGGCAACTGATCATACATTTTTAGTTGCCCAGACACAAATTGTGGTTGTCCCAGGCGCCCGGGCACACGATTTGGTGAACCCTGGCACATGGATATGAGTAATGCTGCTTCACATACCAAATCATTCCTACCATCATCTTTAATTCCCAATGACTTCACTGACATTCCAGGGCTTTTCCAGTGCTGTTACTAAGACTGTTGTTACCAATACAATAAAAGAAATACAAATAAGAAATACCAATTGATTCACTAAGATCATGTCAGCCTCCTAAGCCTCCTCATATTGCATAGCTCATTCCATGGTGGTTCTTCCATTATTTCTGATTGCTACTGGAACTGGTCATTCAGATGTGATAACTAGTTCAGTCTTACTAACTAGATTATCAATGAGATATTTAGTGACCAATGGTTTTTTGTGTGTGGCATTCAGAACTACTTTCTGGGCTGGTGGAGGTGTATGTATCAATAAATATATTTGCAGCTAGTGTTTTTGCCAGTTGGATCTAGTTGCATCTTTCGTGCTTGTTGGTGGATATCTATCAAGGATGAAATGTACACAGCACTTGTGAAGATGATTGTGGGCCATACAGTCTCTAGGGCTACTCATAGAAACATTCATTGGTGATATCTAGCATAGGCAAACCTGTGTATATAACTGTATCATCCCTTCACTTATCTCATGGCTAAACTGAAACTGTAATTGAACTTTCCTTCTTTAATAACCCTTTAAGGACGGGAGGCAGTTTACACACCTTAAATTTGGGGCTTCAGGAAGTGCTTCTTTACTCCAAATTCACTTTCCAGCATTTATGTATGTTAGTTATGACATCATCATTATTGTCCCCATGACAACCTACTTATTCAAATATTTTTTATGTGATTCTTATGTGTTTGTTTGCTGATATTTCAAATTTCAGAAGGATCTGTTCTTTTTTTGTTATGGCCCTTTCTATCAATATCAAACAATGTCAGACACCAATGCCTAGACTGCATAAATGCAGCCTCCCGTCCTCAATGGAGAGATTGTGGGCTGCATTTATGCAGCCTCCCATCCTCAATGGGTTAGGAAGTTTTTTCACTGTGAATCAATTTTTAGTGGTTATAGTCCGGAGGCAGAACCACATTTTTGGGCTGATCGAACCTTGCGTTTTGGTCCATACGATGTTTTTTGATTGATTCTAGATCTCCAGAAGTAAAAAGTCATTTGATTAATTGACTTCAGACAAATCTGTGATTACAAAATCAAATCAGTCAGCCCCATTTGTACCAAGATCGAATCACTGCTCAATTGCAATTGTTATATATTATATAGTTGTTATTATATTGGATATAATGGTGTTAATTCTTTTAAGGACAGGTAATAATAGCCACTGTTACTTGTAAAGGAGGGAATATATATACTTGCCTATTGTATTTCTATAAAGGTTTGAGTTGCTGAATAAAGTTTCATATTTTTGTCACAATTTTAAACTTAGGTTCAAATTTGTTCATTTCTGTTATAGATATTGACAATCTTTGTGCATTATTGAGTTCCTAGACCCTGAAAACCTAGGTGTAGACACAAAAATCAAGTTTCTAGCACCAATAATAAGGAAGTTATGGGGTATCGATGGTCACAAACCTGAACGCTCGGCAGCCATTTTGTTTTTGGCCTGTAAAAATTTTTCCCCAAGGGATACAAAGTGGCATTCGGCTGATTCTTGTTTAGGACATGTTATATTACCAGAATCAACAATAAAACTTCATCCGTACCGCAAAACATGCTTGACCCCCAAATCCCAGTTTGGCAACTGGACTACATCTACTTCTCCATCTTAAGTCCCCCCCCCGACACACACACACACAGAGTTTTACATCCCACTCAACATTCCCTAACCACATATCCCTCCCCACTTCTTGTATATGCCACCCGAACACCTCTCGTCCCTGTCTCCTCCCCACCCCTTCTACCTCCCCCGTATACTTTCCCCTCCCCACCCCATCTCCCCATGCCTTCCCCTTCTATCCTCTGCCTACCACCACAACCACCACCACTTCCACCTCACTTCCCCAGCCAGGTTCTCTACATCGCCTAGGGGCAAAAGGCATATACATGATGATATTTGCCCGGTAAAATAGATAGCAAACACCCGCCGGGCCTTCTCCATCAAAATAGATATACTGCCTGGCCCTGACCACCCCGCTACAGTTAGTCCATACCTCATCTATGGGTCCTGCCTATACTCAATGTACCATCACACTTCATACCACCAAGTGGTATGACGGACTTGTAATGAGAATTACAAATCCGTGATACCACTTTTTAACATTTTTCACACTTAACATACTTTGGGGGGGAAATTGAAATCGACAGGTAATGTTTAAAGATAGCTTTCCTCATTAACTAGGTGCAAATTATAGTTAAAGCATATCTTGCTGATATAATCTTTATTAGGGTTGAACTAGTTGGAACCTGTTGGCAATGGTTACCAACTTATATTGATTATTCGTAGAATTAAAGTTAGTATGCACTGGGTTCAACTTAGTTGACTATTTGGAATGATTTACAAAAGTTTTATTTTCATCCGGGGCTTGTTGCATAACTAATCCTTACTTAAACTCTTCCTTTCTAAGATGTGTTCCCATGTTTAAGTAGATTATTCTTACTGCAGAAATAAACGTTTAATAATAACAGCATTGTCTGTATAGCATATCCCTTCACTAAAAGCTCCTTACCAGCTGCTTAGCAAGGAAAACTAGCAAACTAAGCAAGAAAAAAATCTATATCTTCCAGTTTTATAGACCCCCAACTATACATCTGCTGCAGATCGGATCCACATGCTTTCCCACATAGGCTGGGTAGAAGGAGGAGGAGAGGACACGTCCAATATTCATCTCTGTCATTCTATACTCCCTACTGACTAGATGGTCTATTTGTAAGGGCGACTATTAAAAAACAATATTTGTTTTGCAATGGCAGAAGTGCCTGGTCGTAGATATGGAGTGGCGGAGGTTGGGCCGCAGGGGGGAGGTGGGAGGGTGAAAATTGTAGATGCGAGATGAAGAAATGGGCAAGGGCAGACAGAGGCTAAGTTATCGTTCTCTTACTGATAGGGTGATTCAGATATATATGTGAGATGAAAAGAATAACATCTATATGTTTTGGAACGGATATGCTTATAGTAATATGTAAGAGGAAAGAGGGGAGTGAGACTGAGCAAGAGAGAGGGAGACAGAGAGAGAGGCAGAGGAAGAGAGGCAGAGAAAGAGATAAAGAGAAAGAGAGGAGAGACAGATATAGAGCAGAGAGAGAGGGGAGGGAGAGATAGAGGAGATAGAGAGGCAGAGTAAAGCAGAGAAAGATAGAGAGAGAAGCAGAGGGAGACACATATAGATAGAGATAGACATAATACAAAATGATGAAATAGGCAATATCATTCAGATATCTACGTATAATACTATGTATACCATGAGATGAAGGCATTTTCTTTAATCTACACACATATCTTAAATATCTTGTTCAAGTCGTCATCCTATTTCGAAAAGTTTTGTTTAGTGTGCAGAAGACAGAAAATAACATATGGACGGAGGACGAAGAGGAAGACCAGAGATTTTTTAATGCCAACCATGGACACTTCAATTAAGGCCTACATTAATCAAATAACAACTTCCCTTCATCCCCAACCATTGACTACGCTTCAAGCACGCTCTACTCAGATACAATATCTGCCCCACATATGGCAGACTCAAAAGGACGCTCCACCGGATATTGTTATGTCCCAAAATGCACTGCATTAGGGGCTGGTATCCTGGCGGTGACTAACTGAACTATGAGACGCGGATGGCATGCCAATGAGGGCCCGTGGGAGTATTTCTTTCATTTTTTTCTCACGCTCTCGCCCCATTAGGGGTGACAGGGACCCCATGTAGCACAGGTCTATACCTCAGGGTGGGGACGAGAAATATGGGAGATACCCATGCAATCCTGGATGTACTAGCCTTTCTTGTTGTCCGAGCTTATAGACTTTGGGTTGCATTATTAACGCATTAGATTGGATTACTGGTTCAATCTCCAACTGACAGATGGATAGATGAAGTCTTAACTAATAGGTTACTAAAGGTAATGCATATTGTGACGTAACGTCTGATCTGCCCGATGGCGATCTTACTTACACTATCCTACAATTGATGTGAATTTAAATGATATATAAAGGAAACAGATAACTGGTAGGTTTTAACAGTTGGTTTTTTAATGGGGAAACGAATGTCTATGTACCTTCAATAAGTTGTTACTCTTTGCATGAGAAATCCTTTCTATTACTAATATTCTAAGTAGGAATTTCTTATAGAACAGGCCCTGCTTTCAAAGTGGAAATCCACATACATAGTAGGTAAGGTAGAAGGGACTGCAATCATAGCAAGGATCCGGAATGATCCTGCTATTTTCAGATTTTTCCCCACAGTTCTGAATTGTGCATAATATGCATCATATTATATTATGGGGAACTATATATTATATAGTTCCCCATAATATAATATGATATAATATAATATAATAATGGAATATACAGTCAATATGATTTCGATTGAAGTCCCCAATTCTTCGTTGTTAAAAGATCTGAAATCCAATGCTGCGGCTATTCTGAGGGTTTACCATCTATAGATTTGTAACTTAAGGAGGTCCGCTAACCTCGTATTTTGTGTTCTCCAAAACTTATCCTCCCTGCACCTCATCCCCATCATCTCCATCTCAACATGGTTTGAAAGGCTCGGAGGGGGAGGGGGTTGGGTTGGAGGAGTGGGCGAAGGAAGGAACTCCCAAGGGTGGGTGAGCTGGTGCTGGGCAGACAATCAAGATGGGCATTCACCACTTTCTAAAGGCTTTGGTTATAATCATTACTGACTTGATGATGTGGGAAGATTGGTCGAAGGGTGGGAACATTTTGGAAGTGTCAGGGTGTTGTCGTGTGTGTCTAGGGTGGGGGATGGGGATTTGGGTATATGGATGGGGAAGTCGTCAAAACATGTACAATTCGACTTTACCAATCCTCTCAAATAAGTCAGATTTAAGATGGAAATTAGGTTCAAAGTGCAACTCAGCATTACCAAATGGACTCTTTAAATCAATTCAATACCAAATATACTCAGATATACCTAGTATTCAATGTTTCATCCTTAATTTAGCAGATTTAACTAAATGTGTAAAGCTATTGATTGTACATTTCCTGACGACTTCCCCAGTATGCAAGTCAGGGAAAGGACAACCAAGTGCATAAGCATTGTCTTCGAAATACAAAGCAAATTGCCTATCATAAACGCAAGGTTATTTTGGAGGTTTGGAGGTGACAATCCATTAGCGGGTGGATGGATAGTTTTGCGTAAGAATAAAAGGAACATTCAGACAGAAGGACGGCACTGGAATGGAAGAAATGAACTCATGAGGTGAAAAAGTTAGTTTTTTAATTACGATCTCCCTGATTTGATCCTCACATTGAAACAAGAAAAGAATTTAAAGTCTTCTCATCCTTGAGTGATCCATATCTCATCAAAGGATTGGGATGCATGAGACTTTCTGTTCTGTTCACAAGAACACAAGAAGAACCATGATACAGATTGAAAAAACCAACAACTGAGGATTGGCCTGTGGACATCGTGTTCAAGGCTTTATTTTCAACGAGGTGAAGGGAAAACGCTTGAAAATCTACTGCAAAAGCTAAAAACTGTAAGATTTATATTTGAGTTCGAAATATATATGATGCTTCCTAAATATCTAATGAAAGTATCCATATTATTTTTCTAATTTTGTTTTTATATTGACTGTATTCGATCCTGGAATTGAGACAAATATGGCTCCTCCCTTGACTGCTCATGTGTTAATCATTGAAGCAAATGAAGACCAAAAACAAAGTTCCTAAAAGTTGTCATCCAACGAATGATTCAAGATGTGATACCCATCTCCTTTACCGATCCTTACTTCAGGCCAACAAGAAAATAGGTGTCTTCGATTGAACACCCAATCCTACCCGGAAAACCCTTTCTCACTTAAAGAATTTTTACCCTACCCTCTCCCCCTGTAGGTTAATCCCTTAAGTGATATATTTCTCTCGTTCACAACAATTGGTGTTACGAGTGTTTTCAGTTCCTAAACTGTGACTTCCTAATATATTAATATAAAGGCAACATCTCTATCTAGTTTAATCTGCTTTGAACAGAAAACACACCTATTTTTCTTGGCCTCAATGCATGGACATGGTGCCTCAATGCATCCATAGTACAACACAAGGCCTGGGGACATATGTGTCCCCACTTACTACCATGTATGACCTGGATGGGATAGGATGGAGGCAAATAGGAGAATGTGTAGAAGACAGGGAGAGAGGAGGAAGAGAAACGGGATGAAGGGGTATGAATGAAGGGAAAAAAGGCTGGAAGGCAATAGGGGATTTTCATGTAACATTGCGCGTGTCAGTTATAGGGGTGCATGCTGGGATAGATTCCGTTCAGGTTTGACATGTTTATATCTATCAACATTATTATGGAAAATTGCAAGGATATTTTGCCGATCGTGGTATGTGATTTTTTAATAGATTTTACACTGTACCATAACCTCTCTTATGACCCCTCTTGTTTATTAGATTGTGTAGTCTAACTGATTTCTCAATTCCTTGTTACGTAGCGACAGCAGTGGGCGGAAAACCATGGTCGATCATTATTATTACTGATTCTGATACCATGAGCTCATGTCCCATTATGTCAATAGCCTCAGTTACATTATGTGTCACCTTTTTTCTACAATTGGATTTAATATGGTAATGTTTGATGTCACTTCTTTGAGGATACACTGTATACAATTTCTAAACAAATCAATGCGAATCAAGATTCAGGACCGGGGACATGCAAGTCCCCTATTGGTAGAAAATGCATAGAAAAGACTGCTGGTGGATGCATTGTTGCCGAACAAGCCCGCGGACGTCTTAGCCCTGTCTCGCTTGTTATTATGTATGACCTTATTGGGGGTTATTAGGCAATGCTCCCAGGGAGGGGTTGGTGGATCCTTCCCTCTTACTCCAGTGGTCCTTAACCCAACAAAGGCAAAATATTTCCTTTTGCTTCTCCTAGAATGATCCATAACTCATTAAGGCTTTTATTGATGCTCGTCCACTCGCCAATTAAAGCACTGCATGAACTGAATCCAAAATGATGGATGTAGTGCAGAGACCGTGGATACTACATACAATCTATTTTTCTCACACCATATAGCTGGTGTTAAATGTTAAACGGTACTCTGAATTTTAAAAGGATTCAGAATCGTGGCGGTGATCTTCAGGTATGGTAGGCAATTTGACATTTTCAACAAAGACAGCGCTATTCTCCCTGTAAAAAGACATTCCAATAATTGCCACGGTAAAGGCAAAATGGATTTACAATGACAACTTCATTAACATGACATAAAACAATGGCGAACATTGTCATTATTAGGATGCAAATACTTAGAGTAATAAATACAATCTCAGGTAGGGGGGTTGAAGAAAAAGAGACAGGGAGACAGGGAGACAGGGAGACAGAGAGACAGTCATGGCAAGAATCCGAACAAACACAAATCTCCAAAAGAATTCCCCTCAGATACAAAGACATGAGACATAGGTTGGGCGAGACAGAAAGGGACAGGGAGGGAGAGAGAAAGGGAGGAGGAAAGATAGAGATATAGAGTTAATGAGGGAAAAGGAGGAAACGAAATAGAGATAGAGAGTGGGAGAGCAAAAGACAGACAGAGAGTCGCGGGAGAAAGAGACGAAGAGAGGCAGACGGGGAGACAGACAGAAAGAGACCGAGAGTTAGACCGAGAGAAAGAAGGACTGAGAGAGAGGTGAAAAGAACTGGGAGGGTGGAGGATCAACCGCCCAGAAGAGTGGCAGACAGAGAGGCATCTGAGGACAAGAGTGGCTTATAACCAGCGCCCATTGTCTGCCTGGACCACACCTTACTAACTCTCCGGCGTGGGAGGGAGAGACAAGTATACTGGGCGTCCTGTAGACATGATGACTTCCTGTCTCACACAAGACAATACATCCCCACGCCCGCCCGATCCCCCAGAGTTCCATTCGGCGGAAATTAGCCCTAGGCCAGCGTCCTGGACTGATGCAATGGGGCAGTCCACATATTTGGGGGTGGGGGTAGAGGGGGGAGGGCTAGGGAGGTGTAATACTAACAATGCCAGTAAAAAGGCTATTCAGTTAATGTGAAAGGACACCGGTCCATCCATCCAGGCCTCTTGTCTGGCTTTGCTGGCTGCGGCATTCTGCTTAGCAATGGGGGCTGTTGGTGTACTTATGATACACTAAATTATATTTAGCTGTTATGCGTTTACTTTGCCCTGGTGTCACATCTCCTATTTCATACATTTCATGAAATTTTAAAACATTTCAAAATATCAAATTCCTGGGCCAATGATTTCATTTGAACTGCTACAGCATGGGAATGGCGGGTGGGGGGCAATATGAAAAATGTGCATGTCTATCAAGTATATGAAGTATGAATAAACGAAATGCTGAGATAGCTGATTGTCTCTCAGGAATACTGATACTGTATAACTAAATAACAATACATGGTAACTACTTCACGAGATTCAAAGGTTTTAATATCTATTCTAACATTATTATGATGACTTTTTCCTAACGTTGTAAGAACCACAGCTGAACTAACTTTGATCTTTTTGTGCAAATTTTTGCTCATCGGGTCAGATGGACATATGATCAAAGCACACACTTTTTCACGTGCCGTGTGGTTACATATACATGAGGGAAGTCCTTAATTATTACCAGAAACAGGACCACCACGATTAGGGTGCCTATATGGGGGAAAGAGTAATGATAGATTGAAGAGTGGCTGAATGGGACCTAGTTCTTGAGGAGGAAGGAAATTGGGATGACTGGTCCCTTGAGAGGGGCTTGACAAAATATAACGAATGCACATGGGGACAGACAGCAGGCAGGGAGAGGGAGGCATGTAGATCCATGTTTTATGAAGGGGTTAAAAGTTAATTCGGGAATTTAAGACAAAGCGGAGTCGGTGCTGTCGCGAGTAATCCCTAATGGAGGGGATAGTGTGGGGGCTGGGCGAATGGATAAGAATGCTTTAAAGATGCAATCTAAGCCATTTCAAGGAAGACAAATGGGATGTGTCTCAAAAAAATGAGACTAAAGTCGCAAAGTTGATATGTTTTGGATATTGCTCCACAAGAACTCTCTGTGAGAATATTCCCATTTTTGGGGTGTCTAACGGAGTTAGTCGCAAGAAGACATGTATCAAATCTCAAGACTGTATTGTATATGTCTGTGTTTCTGAAGCTGTGCAAAAGAACCTTATTTACCTAATTTAGTAATGATTGTCCATCCATGTATATTGTAATCTTTTTACAAACATAAAATATTATAGAACCACTTATTAGAAGCATTTCATCTATAACATCGTTGAATAGAATGGCATCTCAAAGTACATTTTCTGCGATATGTGACACATCCCAAATATTGCAAAATGTACTTATTCTTTGAATTATATGACTGAAGTCATCAATATTCTGCTGCTGTTATATGTTAAAGATACGAGAATTTGAAATCAAATCGGCAAAAAGGAAAAGAGTAAGATTTTGTAGAAAAGCTATCAAGGACTACATTAAATAATGCCAGCTTATTCTCACCATGTATTGGTATAAATCAAACTATTGCCATTGGAAATTGCTGCAGAAAGACTATCGATATGGAAGTTATAGTAATAATAATTACAAAACAGTAAATCAGTTTCGGGCTCTTGAGAAGGAGAGCAGGTGAGGACCGCTTAAACAGATCTCCAAATCTTCTTAAATATAATTTTGATTTTTATTCGAATCCATTGCAATGACACGTTCTATTAGGTATCTAATGGAATGCCTTAGTGAATGAAATCACCAATTCATACCCACTGTTCTAGGCTAAACATCTTATTCCAGAAGGCTGGTTAGAAGCATGAAACAATCTCTCCCGCTCCTAGACTATTTATTGGTTGATCTGTCCTTGATACACCCTCTTCTCCCCCTCCCTCCCCCACCCCCTCACAGATGCCCTAATTTTTGTGCATTTGGGAGAAGGCAAAGAGGTGAGACAGATGCAATGGCCATGAAATTATTGAATCAATTAAAGTGCACATATGGCCTCTCGGAGCCGGCAAATTGGGGGACGGAATGACAACAGTGTAGCAATTAAGTAAGGCAATGGGTCGACTGGCTGCTGGGAGACGATTGGGGGAGGAGAGGACATGGAGCGGGAGGGGGTGATCGGGATCTCTCTATATGCTCGCAGGGGGTTGCCTGTTTGTTGCATTTGTATGATGCTTTTATGCCTGGACTTCCACTAATTCCTAGGAAAGTATACTACCACTATCTATGTTAATGCTATTTCGGGCAGCCGTTGGTTGGAAGACCTGCAGAAACTGACTTACCTGATTTTACATATGAAAAGAAAAATGTATCAATAAAACTAAAATGCTGTAATATGTTTCACCAGGCTGTTTAGTTGGACTACTATAGCTGGTCTTCCACTAACTCCTGGTGTAGTATATTACTGTCTATTGCTGAGAGGAAACACACTAACAGATGCTTTATCCTACTTCTTCCGAATAATATCAGCAATGGATCAATTTAACCGTCAACGTGCATATATAGTGACCCCTTGGAACCTCTATATTTTCTAATGATCAAATATTGGGATTAGCAAACGATTTTCGTGCTTTGAATTTCGTCAAGCAAAATGAAGAATTCTGAAGAAAGTAGAAGTTCCTCAATACAGTAAGACACCATGTCATTTATTTAGTGTTTTTTTATTTGGCGATTTTCACGTCGGCGCAAGGTGGCCTTTCTCAAAGGATGAAATGAATGACGAATCTTGGGGTACAGATGAAAAGCTGAAGACATATTTGGCCCCCTTTTCTTTCTCAACTGGAGAAAGTGGAGCAAAGTGTTAGGGCGGGTGGGGTGGGAAAGAAAAGGGGGCAGAGGGAAGGAGTACAAAGTACAGCAGTCTTCATCAGTGGCTCGATATGACCTGGTGTCTCGTGTAACTGATTTAAGGAAGGGAAGAACTGACTCGCGGGAACAAGTGGAAGATTTGATAGTCTCCAGTGAATAGGGACTGCTGTAGTAGTCCCTATATCAAATAACGCAAATCTCTTCTTTCCACTGCAAATTATATGCATTCATTTGCTGGCAATATCTCTTGCATCTGAGAATAAGTAATATGTGTGATATGGGCCAAGCTACGAGGACATATCAAATGATGTCGCCTGATCAGAAGTTTCGGGTGGAAAGATTTCATGTCATGCTAATTTAATTCAATGAATAGGGAGAATTGAACGAGGTCTTTACACCATGCACCGTACATCCGATAAGTAACACTAGACGTTACAAATAATGACACCATTGACAATTTGCAATGTACCATTCTCAGCGCATTGGGAACCAGTAATTCAACTATGACCTGTGTTTCTCGGATACTTTTTTTTTAAAAAAAACACAACACATTCAACTCTACCAAAATAAAAGTACATACATGTATATTATATCCTTTTGTAAATAAACTTTACGGAAAAAAATTACTTGTTATAAATAATATATTCAAGTATTCAAATGTTAATTTACAATTCTTAAATATGTTATCCTTATGACCAGAGACATGTATGTTGTACTCAATGACTTTTTAAATAGAGTAACACATGCCAATAGTATTTTTTATATATAACCCGATTTAGACTATCACCCTTCTCCCGTTTCTATTATCAATTAAATAAGCAATAATCCCAAGGTCACGCGTACACTTTGACCTAGAATTTCGGCGCATGTCTATTCCCTCCCACCCACTACTACCATTCTTCCAATTTGTGGCGCATGTTCAGATTACGACAGTTATAAATAGATGAACCTATAAAATCACCCTCTCGCCCTGTCTCCAAAATGTCCTCCCATACCACTGCTGTAACTTTCTCCTCCCTCCTTTGTTCTGCTTTTTCTATTCATTGATCATCCATTTTGGGTGGTATGGGTGGGAGGGGGTTGGGTAGTACGGGGATGGCAGGCGATCGAGACCGGTGGTAGGGTGAGGTCGTCAGAAAACGTACAATTCGCCTTCACCAATTCTCCCAATTGAACTAAATTTGAGATGAAAATAATAAGGTTCACAAGATACAACTCAACATTACAAATATAATGTTTGATTCAGTGCAATACCAAATATACTCAGATACTAGTATTTATTATTTCCTAATTTAACTGAATTTACAATATGTGTAGAGCTGCTGATTGCACATTTGCTGACGATCTGACTCAGTAGTACCCTAAAAGCACGGGGAGGTGGGTGGGCGGGGAGGAGGGGGGGGGGGGTAGTGAGGAGGACTTGTAGGGACAGACCATAGTCTTAGAGGGGCGGGGGGCGCCTAGTTCTTGTCTCGTGCACGCGTCGCGTATTGACGCCAGCCCTGCCGTGCCCCCATCTCTTTCTACGTCCGCTATTATCGTCCATGCGCCATGACGCGGCATTATTAAGAACTGCTACATCATCATGCATAGCGGGGCGGGGGGAGGAGTGTTGGGGGGCTGTATGCGCCTCGCTCGTTGTGTGTTTGCGATTTTGAAATAGGATCTTTATGTGATCAATGGTGGCTGTCTGTTGTATAAATATGCTGTCGTTCTATTGTCACCATGCACGAGATACACGTTCCATGTCGCCATTAGCCGCCCACTACGTTACATTAGGCAGTCGACTGGGGAAAAAACTTTGACAAAAAAATAGTCAAGGATTGCTTTATGCAAAATGTATGTTTATAGAGAAAACCTGGAAATGATTGATTATACCAAGTTATATTTGTGATTCTGATTAAGATTTGTTGAGATTAAGAACATAATTTATACCTACACTGGTTTGTGTTTTTTAAATATGAAATACGGAAATGCATCGTTTAATGTGCTTATAAATAAATATCCATCGAAGTTGATGAAATACGAAACCAGGTGAAGATCTGTGCCTGAAGGAACTATCGCCTGAAAATGTATAGTTTGCCTTCACTAGTCCTCTAAAACTTCCTTTTTAAAATCAACCTGATACTAGATATACTTACATTTACCTAGTATTGGTCATTTCTCAGCCTGATTTGACTAAATCCGTACAGCTGGCGATTGTACATTTTGTACAACTTCACTCACATACATGTGGATACACTGATGCTCATAGTTGCCTGAGTCTAATACAACTTTCCCAATACTACTTACAAATTCTCCAACGCAAGAGATCCGTTTGTTACATATGGAATTAGTTCACACTTTCCTTTTACGTTTGAGCTTGCTTTATTTATTGATGTTTACAAGTATGACTATGATTTATTACAGTATTTATTTCATTACCCTTCTCAGTCATTACTCATATTACTTTAACTCATATCAAGTCGGAACTTATTTGTTGGCCGAGCAACACATATATCTATTTCAGTCGTATTTGTGCCATCAATATCGCCAGATACTTCACCAATACTCTAGAGGTGAGGTATCAGGTACAAAATACAGCTCAACATCACAAAACAGACTTTTTGAATCAAGGAAAAAATACCCAGATATACCTAGCATTCATCATTTGTCAGCCTAATTTAGAACTGTTGATTGTACATTTTGTGACGTACTGAGCGATATGTATATCATATAAATATATGGCTATATCTATAGTGGGTGTTTGTCTTAAGTGGAAGCCTTCCCCATATTGATGAGCGAGTGGGAAACTGGCGTGACTGGGGGTCTGAGTATATACGTACGACTCCCATAAGACTAAAGACAAGTTCGCTCTTCCTATTGATCAAGTTGGGACCTGGAATGACTCCTCTCCCTGCTTCCCCCAGCCAGCTTATCCTGAACTCTGGCCACGAAGCTTCCAGAATGATCTGGAAGGACCTGGAAGGATCTGGAATTATCGCTTCTCTTTTCTTT
Source organism: Sthenelais limicola (assembly GCA_942159475.1). Taxonomy (NCBI): domain Eukaryota; kingdom Metazoa; phylum Annelida; class Polychaeta; order Phyllodocida; family Sigalionidae; genus Sthenelais; species Sthenelais limicola. The sequence goes on from OW804096.1 coordinate 57,516,410, forward strand.
GATGTGCTTTCAATGGAGCCGAGTGTGGGGAAGTTTGCACCCAAGTCAGGATGACTAAATCGAAACGCTTCTCGCTGTCTCATTCGGGGGCCAATCATGGATTTTTGTGTGTGTCCTGATGGTGGGGGTGGGAAGCTTTAGTACAGGGTTTAGAATAGGTTGGAATAAGAGCGTGGGGGGGGGGGGCGTGTTTTCTCGTTCAAAAAGTAAACCAAATATCTTATTAAAAAAACCTATTAAGTGTTTATGATAATATCTGATGTAAGCGCATTGCTTCATTTTGAAAATCAAAAGAGATTTTAATCTAGCATTGATCAGTTTTTGTAAAGATTTTATTTTACAATGGGCACTTATTTTGTTTTGGTTTGGTAAAGAGTTATGGTAGTATTTTGACACTGTCCCTGTCCCCCACCTCTACCCTAACACCCCCGCCCCCTTTTTCCGCCCACCACCACTCACACACAAACTCACTCATACACACGCACGACCATCTTTGTTTAACATAGTATCCCGTTCCCATACCGAAGCGGTCTTTCATGTGTATTGTTGGTCTTCTTTTCTTTTACTATCCTTTCATTCTATCCCAAATACAGGCAGTAGTTGGTCTATTCAGGGCTTTCCCCAAAATGGGACTTTTTGTTCGCATGGTTCAATAGGGGTTGCGGTTTCTGTAACAATGATAAGCCTTCCCTCCTCATTGGAATAATTGTTTGCGTTATGGGTGGGCGAGGAGAATACTCTCCTTACTCACATCAATGGCTTCCCCTTCTGGGTCGCATAGGAGTAAATGCAGTATTCCCTCATTCTTTATTGGCTCCTTCGGAAAATGCATGTAGGGTACCTTTGGATTTAGTTTTCATCGTTATTTTATTCTAATGTCTCGTTTGTGATAGTTCGTTCTTAAGATGCATTTGGGACTGAATTCGCCTTGATACATCTTTTCATATTGGAAGAACCGTTTATGACAGAAACAAAAGAAAAACAGTTCCACATTGTTGGACATTATTAGATTTGTTATTAATGTGCACGAAATGTAGAAATAAAGATTCATATACTATAGAGGCTCCATTTTGTGCATGACACCCTATAGAGATGGGAATGTATGGACACATTTTATGTTTGTAATAATGTAACGTTTCTACACCAAAACCTGAGTTGGTGACAGCATGTTTGAAGGGTATAATTATGGTCGCCCTCAAATTCTACACTTTTAGTTAATTCTTCTAAATTAGGCTGAAAAGGGTAAATACAAGGTGTGTTCGAGTATACACGATTTGTATTGCGCTTTTTCAAATTATCTATTATAGGTTATGTTGAGCTCTTTTCTGAGGAGAGCCTTTGTCTAGATTTTGGGTTATTTCAGAGGATTGGTGAAGGCAAATTGTACATGTTCTGACATTTCCTTCGCCCCCATAGCTTCCTGAACCACATTTTAAAGGTCCTATATTTTGCCCAGCTGCGGCTGACCAGTATGCATCCCACCTCTCTACACTTCTTCTCTACCTCCCCACCAGCGCTGGCAACGGATTCATATTGCCCTTCCCACCTCTCTATCTCTCTCAGGTTGACAGGGAAGTATCCAATGTAAACGTGGCTAATGGACGTTATGCTGCCCACCACTAAGTCCTGTTTGTACAACTGTTCCTCAACACACGGTAAGAAGTGAGAACAGAAGTTATGTCTTCTTATAAGAGAGTCACGTTTAGTAGTCGTCCTTTTTCATTTTGTTCTGTCCAAGACCGGCAAAATAGGTCTGCCTTTAAGGCCTCTTCTACTGGAAGACTGGGCAATCAGAGATGGACAACCAATTTTCAAAACGAAATTAAGAACACTGAATTCAATTCAATTGTTCTTGATGGTGATGATCAATTTCTAGTAAAGTAGTTAAATACACTCCGTAGGGTAACCTCATATATGCATAGATATATTCATTACACATGCTTGACATTTGTTACATGTATTCATGCTACAACCAGCGCGAAACACCCAGAAAGTCAAAATATTCTGAGCAAGGGTTATTGTGGAGAACAAATTTGAATCTTTTTCGACTTTTGACTCATTTTTATGTACCACACCACATATATTGGTAACACCACTTTAAAGCCTTGTAGGGTATAGGCGTTATGGATTCCCCGAGTCACTCTCATGGGGCCGGTGAGTGCGATATCATGGATCTAGTCTCACATCTGAGTCGCTCGCCGGTGCTCTAAGAAGATTAAGGGACAGGGAAAGGGGAGGTGGTGGTGGTGCAATAATATGATTTAGTGCACGCTCCTGGCTGTCAATATGTTAACCCTGGAGCAAGGCCTCTGCTCCGTCCTCCTCTCTCTCTCCATCCTACCCTAGCCTGGGTAATGTGCTCCCTCACCACCTCTGTCATCTATTGCTCCTTGATTTCAATCTCTTGGATCATATTCATTTTATTGTTCTTGTTTGGTTATTACTACTGGCGGATCCAGGGACTGGGGTCGAGTGCTCGTTTATGAAGTTTTGGTTACTGGCTGGATCTATAACAATAGTAGGCCTATCCTTGGATTTCATTTATAAGTGTATCAAAGATCTGGGGTCAGACTATAAAAAGCACAATTGGCAGCTTTACACATTATGTAATTTGCGATGTGTTACAGAAAAATGAGTCATGACTCGGAAAATTCATATGAAGTGCGTGCTCGATCACATAGCGCCAAAATTGGCTCCCCCTTTTTTTTTAAGGTGAGAACATTTGGACACATTCCATAACAAATACATGACATCATGATTGGAATAAACTTTGACAAACTTTAATCAAAGGTTAGCAAAATAGATTGCTTCTTGACATGTATTGTATCATTCCTGACTTAATATGGGATACTTAAATGGAAGCAGTATTTTCAGCATATTTCAAAGACGGACGGGAAGCTTTAAAGCTAGATTTAAAGATCAACAGTTAGCCTTGTAGCAAAAACTACCGAAAACATCCTCCAAAATTTGGTTTAGTGTCTTTTAGGTTGGAAAAGAAAAGAAATGGAAACTTTTTATTTTTTCACCGATGTTAACTGAGAGTGCAGCTTCAATACAATAGGCCTAAGCATGCATGCTATGATACTATTGGACGCCTCCCTAAAACAGTCGCTAAAATTCTTGTCGTACATAGAAAAAAGTCCCAATTGGACCGTACCATCCTCATGATATCACTGTATTCATGTATACGCATATGGCTGAGAGGAACTCTTACACAATATCCCAATTCATCCTTCTCCCCTCTCTCTACCCCCCGCGCATTGCCGTAATGCCCAATGGCCCTAAATTGATGCACGATTGGCGTGTATGAAGGCAATTCATCATTTCATGAATCAGGTCTAATAGCCCTCCCACTGCCCCAGTCGTAACGCACCGTTTATGAGACTTTCCCCTGTATTTAAAAAGCGAGGAAGGAAATATTCTATTTCTATAGTATTTAGTAATGCTTCCCCAGGGTATGAATGATTTATTGGGGGAACTTCTAGAGAGGATGTCGGGATATTTTTATGGAAAGTTGAGGTAGAGGCTGATTATCAAATGCTTGATTCCACCCTGATATGCGAGGATATCAAAATTATGAAATGGATTGGTTAGAAAATAATCTAACTGAATAGCTTCATTAGCTTAAAGTACACACAACTGCAATGATTCTGTACAAAATATTCAACCCAGCTTCGAACTCTGCTTCTGGTACTGAATTGGATGTTACTAAATAAATATCTGATGATCCGATACAATCCCTGATCTCAAAAGTTCGTAAATAAAACCAAAATCTATTTCTAAGGGTAATCTCATTCTTCAACTAAAAGCTTATACCATTATACTTGGATCATTGATATACAAGCGATAAATTCCTAGCTCGCTCAATAAAATTATCAACCATACTGTAAGCATGTCTGCTCAAGGTCTGGTACAAATTTATATTATCGATAAACTATCTCGAGAAATATCTCTAAAAAAATACCCACCCCGCCCTTCTACTTTATGTGGAACACTCATAGACCCCAGGGCTATTCCTCATGTGAATGCATGCAATAAAAAGGCACAAGATAATTAATGCGGTTTCATGGTAGGAGCTAATACCATAAAGCCATTAGCATTTCCCATTATTGTTATGTTGTGATGTTGTGATAATGACCATTATCTGAGCACAAATAATAAGAAGGCCTATGACAGACATCCCGGAGTCATAACATGGGACGATGTGATAGCACCTAGAGGCTATGATAAGAGACAACCCTGTCTAGGCTCTTACTTCTTAGATCACATAAGAGTGGTTTGTCAGTGACTAGACGCCTACTGCGCTAATGGATTTTCTGGCCCTAGAGTAGTAGGCGACCTAATGGGATTATATTGGCATTTTGCGGGTTAGAGTCAGAGGCTTTCCCTCAGTTTGGAGGGACTCTTTCAACTCTGAAATAAAAGCTGAAAGTGTTGCCGTGTAACTGTAAGAACTTCTTTAAAAGCTACAGGTAGTTCTGAAATAGAATAACAAGAATGATTAGAAATTTAAAGACAAACCTACCTTCATAATTTAGCAGGAAATGATCCCTTCCATCTGTAGTACTTGGCTGCCCAACAATGCGGATCTCAATCGTGTTAGTAACAGACGTATAGACGTGACGTTCTCGTCCACTCCCGCCACAAACCGTGAAACTACGAGACACACTCTCTTCCTTGATCGTAGCGTACACCCGACAGTTTCCGCCACCTCGCCCTGGCCCGTCAATTCTCGTCCCGTCTCGTCTCGCGAGAGCAAAGTCGGTGAGACTGATGTTGAGTTTTTGGCCAGGTTTTGCCTCCACAATCCAAGGACAGTCGGGTGTGCCGCATCCTGTTTCTTCTGCGACTACGCTTGCGATTTTGCCTACGTCTGCGCTTAACTTAACCCCGTAATTGCATACGGAACATACACTTTTTGACGTCGACGTAACTGAAATAACAAGAAAAGCCGATTTGAAATCACTGGCAAGGAATAAAGGAGCTTGAGTGGAATAAGAACAAGTGATAAGTGACAGAAGTTCCATTTATAAAAGTTTGGGAAGTGAAAACTTTTTTAAAGGTAATTAAACAGCCCCAAAACACAGAAATATATGTTTCTTCAAGTTTATACATATTTTCATCAATCCCCTTCCCATTTTTATTTCTCTGTTCTCTTCCTTTGCTCTGACGCTTTCTTCTCTTTTTCCCTCTCTTCACTATAATTCCCTATTCTCCTCCTTCTCTCGCTCTCTCCCTTTCTGCCTCTCTCTTTCTCTCTCCTTTATCTCTCTCCCTCTTTCCCTCCCTCTGTCTCTTCTCTCCCCTCTCTCCCTCCCTCTCTCACTCTCTTCCTCCCCCCTCTTGCTCTCCTTTCCCCCTCTCCCTCGGTTTGACTCCTTCCCTTCTCTCTCTCTTTCTCTCTCTCTCTCTCTCTCTCTCTCTCTCTTCACTCTGCCCCCCCCTCTCTCTCCCTCTCTGCCTCAATCTCCTTTATCCCCAATTTCTCTTGTCCGCCACTCAACTTCTCTTTGTCCGTCACTCAATCTACGTTCTCTATCCGTTTTCTCACCAATAGTAATATTCTTTGCTCTATCTACCCTTATACAACGAAACAGAAGAAAAGCCTATAATGAAAAAAACCCAATCAATGCAGACATGTAATTTTGCGCTCTGTCGATGCCATACACTGACTGGCAGCTCAAACCGGGCACCGCAGACATAGCGCAATAAAAGCTATGTCACTTTCCTTACTCATAGGCATTAATTTCTCACTGAAAGGCAATTTCCGGCCTTCCATTTCATATCCGGGGTATTGTGGCCATATAGATCCTTTTTTCAGGCTGCGTTTCACTTTTCAATTTCCAGTTGTGTCGAGGTTTAATGAACGACAACATACAATGCGGTTTATACGCATGGTATCTTCCATGAATACAGATCAGTGTCTTTAAGTACTGATATTCAAATAGTTACTCAGTCCTGAGGGCTATATCCTCTCTCATAGATAGATTATTGGCGTCATTTAAGCTCAATACGTTCATTAGTTGAGGTTTGAACGACCGAGCACACAATTGGTTAAGCGAACTTCAATAAACTTTGTCAAGAGCAGATGTAATTCAAGTAAGATTCCTTAATATCAAGATATAGGATCTATATATATCAAAATGTGAAATTGGCCTTTACCAATTCTTCCGAATTATTCAGATTTAAGATAGAAATAAGGCAATGCCAAATTCCAACTCAAATATATCTAGCATTTATACAGTCTAGGCTCACATCCTCTCAAATCAGATAAGAATAGTATGTCAGTGATCGGACGCCTACTGCACTAATGGCTCGCCTGGCCCTGGAGTAGGCGTCGTAATAATGCACTTTATTGGCAATTGGTGGTTTGGAGCGAGAGGCTTTCCGTGATGCAATTTGGAGGGATTTTCCCAACTCTAAGCCTAAGTCATAACAATTCACCTTCACTGAAGCTCAATCCTGAACAAGACAATTACCAAATATAATCAGACAGACGTAGTCTTTATCATTATTCGTCCTATATTTGCAGAATTTACTAAACGTGTAAAACTGTCGATTGCAAATGTTATTCTTTTTCTTCAGTTCGCGAACATGACATGTTGAACACTTTTTAAAGTATTTTTACGTCAGGAAATTCAATGACAGATCCCTGGCAATTTTAAATAAAGAACGCAGCAATACACTCAGGTTTCGCTATAAACACCACCAGATCCTTTGAGACAGCAATACAAAGCTGGATAACATTGCAGCTATCATTTGAGCTAGGCAGCTTTTTAGATTGGAAAGGTGATGAGTATCGCTGAAAATCAGACTTCTTTTTTCATTCCTGGCTTATACAATGGACACAATACATCTATTCATCCATCCATCCAGTCACTTGCTTTTATTTAGAAAAAGGAAAACTGAATCGAGTGTGTGAGCGGAGGCGGCGGGGGGCGGGGAGGCGGAGTGTTCCGAATAGAAATTTAAAGTATGGTACAATGCCATGTTGAAGAAATTCACGACAAATTAATAGCTACCATTTATGTTCACCATATACATGTATAATGCATGCATAAATGCTTCTTTGAAATTTAAGGTGGCACTCCTAGTTAACCGCAATCAAAAATAAAGACTTTCTTATTCTTTTCCAACCTACTTAAAACTCATTTGATCAACATTGTGTTGCGTTTTTGTTGGTTGTTTTTGGTTCAGGGTTGCATGAAAGTCCACATTTACATATCGGCGATCCACCGAAATCCTTTCCTGCAGTGATTTCACTTCTTATGTCTTACAGCTTTAAACTTATGTCATCATTGTGTTCAAAACATCTCGCTAATAACCCAGTACCCGACCCCCAGGCGCTCCCATTGACATTATTTAATTCCATACAGCTTCCCCAGTAAATCTACTACAAGTAACCATATCCCCCTTTTTAGCATCGCATGCACAAAGCAAAACAATTGAAATTTTATCCAAAAGTCATTTTAGGCTCGAGTAATGAAGGCTTTTTAAGTGACAGTAGTTTATCGATTTAAAAAAGCACCCAGCTCGCTTTTTATGCAACATGACTAGGTTCCTGGAAAAAAGGACAGCCTAGGAGGAACACTCAGGTGCAATAAGCTTTAGGTAAGAGCAATTTTACTGCCAGATCAAATATCACAAGCGCCCGTTTAGCAAAAATCCCGATGCCAATCGTGCAAACTTCAAAAGCGATAAAAATAAATGCTCTTGTTTAAATATGGCATGACTTTTTGTGTACCAGTGGTAAATCGCTTGCTGGGCCGTCAGTACATCAGGATATATCTGGATGTTGATCATTTGATGTTTTTGTATAGTTAAAAAAAATAGAAGAGGAAATCACTTTTTAATTGTTTCATTAGTTTTCGAATCTTAATGAAATCCGAAAACGCCCTTGATTTATCATTGATTATAGCAGTAATTTTGTTAGGAAAGATCTATGAGAGAAAATACTCTATTAGCACAATCGGACACCAGAAATTCTTTCTTTTAAGTTTTGATAAAAGCAACAGAAGAAAGGAAAAATCTGACTTAATAATCTTTATAGTTGTGTGTCGCTCTTGTTTAGATTTGAAAGGAGAATTTAAAAATAGTTTTATTTTTGTTAGAGTATAGGTAGTCTTTGCCTCAGGCGAACTAGCCATGTTCCGAATGCCTCAATTTCACGGACTGAATGAATTGAAAGTGTGATGCGTTCATCGTAAACCATATAATTATACATGTAGAGCGAATAAATCCATATGCCCATTGTAATGGAAGTACTCTATAATGTGACTCTTACAAGAGAGAGGGTCTTCAATAACACCAATAACCTTAAAGACAATTTGTCCCATGTCACTTAACAAAGTGGAAAACAGTAAATTTCCTTACTACAGAAATGAAACACAAGCGTACCATTGAGCTGGTATTAACCCTATCTAATTTCTGAGTATCCCCATTCCCTTTTATTTGTAACCATCAAATAGACTGCCTCCAATCCCAGCATAATCCTTCACTTCTGACTTGTGCAGTGGTCCCTAATGTGCCCAGCTCACTTCCCACCCTCCCCACCCCCCAAGGGACGAACCCCCGATCTTTCCATATGTTTTTGTACCCTGATTGAGTGTTATCAGATCAGGCCTAATCCGCCCCATCCCCCATACAAAGATCCCCATCCATGTCCTTGCAATTTATTCATTGCTTGGTCACCAGGTTAATCTTCCGCCGGCCCCCTAGAGAGAGCCCTGGTCAGCTGACTAGTCACGTGATTGCCTTGTAATGGCCGTCTCCATGGCGAAGTGTCAATCACGGACGCTACGGAGACGCTCGACCTTCCCGGCGTCCACCGCTTCGATTGAGCTTTGTTTGTTTTCCGCTAGGTGGCCTTGGCTAGCCCTTCTAATGTTCTGTTTCTTGCTATTCCCTTGCTCTCCCTATTCAACCTCATTTTGCACATGCGCAGAATGCAAGGGGTACTTTACTTCCGGTGAAACAACGTCTCTAAATTGGACACTGGGCTTCCATGATGAAGAGGGCATGCTGGGAATAGGGAGACATCATTATTGGCTCGTTCCATTTACTGCTGAAAGTCAATTGCCGCTGATCCCGCCCCTAAGGCCTGGGCGATTGTTTAGTTAAAGGTCAAGGCCAGTATTTAGGATACCAAGAAGCCAGCCTTAACAATTCCAACCATACATAGTTCTGAAACACTCATCTCTAGATCACAAATGTAAATGGAGTTTATAGATATCACTATAGGAATACTTTTAGATTATATATGTATGTATATAAACACATTCCAAAATTAGACGAATAACTGTTTTAAGACCTATGACTTTGTTTTCTCCGAACCAGAAGAACAATGTTTATTTTGTATGTGAACATGTATACATGTTTGCAAACTTTTTACAATGATTACACATCAGGTAACATTTCACTGCAGGTCCCAGGAGATAGTTCTTCCTCCCTAAACATAATGCTAGTAGTTTTAATACCTTTATGAATACAATTATAGGAAATTGTGTAAATGGCATCTAAACCAATTGCCCCCACCTTCCTCCTGCCCCCTATCGAGCAGAACCGTACTCAATCGATCCATTAGCTGCAGACTATACATACAGTTCCAGGGAACAGATTCATTCCGTGGCAGGGCCCGAGTCAAGACCTCATTTAGAAATGTTAAAAGTTGGTTGGGCGGACAAGGGCTGTCATATTATGATTTATCAGTCCCATGCTGATAGGCCCAGGAGACTGCTTTACTGGCTGCTCGAGGGGCATTATGGCACATTAAAATAAATTGCTGTTTTCAGAGTGACATGATTAGCTTCTTAACTCTATCCGGGTGAAATGTCAGGCGGAATGACATCTTTCCTTTCACAGAACTGAAGTTTGAGTGACTTGGGCGGCCCACGTGGAGAGCCAAGGGTTTATGGTGGTCAGTAGACTGGAAGGACGATGGATGTGTGTGGTGTAGAGTGTTGAATTTAAGTTAGTTGTGATTATCAAATGAAGTTTTAAAGTAAGTTTTCGTTACAATTGGTTATCCCCAAAGCATTGATTTATAACTTGATTTCAAATGATTTTCATTAGGTAAGATTTGGAATATGTAGGACATACATGATTGAAAGAAGGTGTGTGCGTGTTGTAGTGGGGGGGGGGGGGGGGTAGAGATACAAGAAAGAAAGAATAAAGAAAAGAAATCACAAAAGTAATTCATTTTCTACAGACTTATTTAAAGTGGCACCCGCAAATAACCAACCATTATTATAGAAATGAGGTTCAAAATACATGCATTACGGACCACATTTTAAAAACAACTGAATATGGCCTATCCCAACCATTTTTCATTCTAATTTAGAAGAGTTTATAACGAAATGTTGAGCTGCCCATTTTACATTTTCGGACGGTCTGACCCATATATAAAGAAAGTCAAGCAGGTCGCCTAGAAATCACAATCGGCAGCTCTACACATTAGGCTAGACTCGTACAATATACATTTTCCTATGTACAATCGGCAGCTCTACACATTTGTTAAATTCTGCTAAATCAGGCTGAAAATTGATAAATACAAAGTATAGCCTATTTGGTATTGCGTTGTTTGAAAACATTTTATTGGTATTGTTGAACTGAACTGAATTTTGGGCATAGTTTTTGCCTTTAATAATAAAGGTTATTTGAGAGGATTGATGAGGGCGAATTGTACATTTTCTGACGCTCTGGCCCATAGGCTTATATATATACAGTGTTGCTACAATGTAGTAAAGGATCATGTTTTGAATGCATCAATATGCATGGGATCCCCTTTGTGTCTACAAATACAAGAAGACAAGTGCCTTTGGGAAGGAAGGGGATGGTTTATGAGAGCTCTGGGGCCACATTGTCCTACAATGAGGACATTTAGTATACTACTATGTACACAGGTGGCGTGGTCTACTGTCGCTTTATTCTTGACAACTTATCGCTGCAGTTTGTCTTGTCGCAAATGGCAGCAGAGGAGGGTTGGGGAATCTGTCTGAAAAACTTTCCCTAGGGGGAAGATGGGAACGGGTAAAGTTTCAGCTGACATCGATCAAAAGGGATAAAGATGTTCTACCTTATATTCCTTTTTTACCATAAACATCTGAACGTCATTTGATTTCATTCGATTCCACCGCAATGTTCTTTCTTCTCATTGGGTCAACATACAAATATGGGTGGCCCGTCAAATCCACTTTCACTTATTATCACTCAGTTTTCTCCCGGCCAAATCGTCTTCAAATTCTAGCATTAATAAAGATTTATCAGTAGCACACTATTGATAACTTTAAACCTATGGGTCAAACAATTAATAAATTTGATAATATTCTTCTTCTTGTAATGCAGCTGTAAAGAATAGAGGATTTTGTCTCAAAATCGTATAAAAAAACCTCTTATTTCAGAGTCTGACGTCTTAACCATTACACCACTCCGAACCCGCTCCCTACCCCGAATCACAATGTTGTTTACTGGAGGAGTCAGAGTTCTGGTATCAAAGGGCTGACATACGGATATCACCATTAAGGGGAGCATACTACATAAACAAACTAATAGGAAACCCGGTGATATATAAAGAGCTTCCTGGTTAGGGCGGTAGAAAATGGACAATCGCCAGTGCTACATATATGTACTAAACTCCGCTCGGCTGGAAGTCATAAACACTAGCATAATTCGTCGGTTGACGAAAATCAGATCGCTTATGATAAGCTTTTGAACCTAATTTCTGCCTTAAAGATGCACTCGCAGTTAACTTCGGTTAAAAAGTAAAGATTTTCTACTGTTTGTTCCATTGTTATTCAATCCATCTAAAAATCTTTTGACACGATTGTACTTGTATTGTCCAGTTGTGTTTGCCTTCACGAATATCCACATCGGTGACCGTATTTGCTTGGTCGACCTGACTTCAAATTCTTATATAAACATAGTACAGCAGCGGAATATTGATGAATCCAGTCATATAGGCTATACTATGAGTACATTTGGTAAGGTTTTGTTTGTCATAATAGCTGAGAATGCAGCTATAAATCAAGGATATTTTAGATGGCGAATTGATTGTCCATATTCAGGAGCCCTGACCCAACCACCAGGACATCACACAGACCTATAAAAACAGATTAATAATAGACCCAGGTGCTTTCAGATCTGTGTATATATAATGTTATCACTTTCTGGTAAGCATTGCCCAAAACGGACACTACCTCACCTGTTCCTTTTTAAGTAGCTAAAGCACTCCAGTGGCAAGTGCATATGGCACATAGTGCACTGGGTATTGTGATACACACAGCCGGTGATAAATAATGCAAAGGAAGGCAAGGTCATGCCAGTTCTGATACAAACGTCTCATGTCTGCGTCTTGGATTACCATGGCTTTACAAGTACTCATGACCTTGGTGGGGCAGTGCAATCTTATGGTCTATTAAAGTTCCATACGCAGTTAACATGGGTAAAAAATCTATTTTCTACTTTAGTTACAGTAGAGTTGAAGGGGTCCAGCTGTGTACCGAGGTAGGCCGGAGTTTTAAAAGATGTTGATTATGAAGAACATAATAAAGGTGGTATTAGTTGTATTACTTCTCTCAAGCTTTCGGGCTATTGTGGCCCTTCACCAGGAGTGTGGTGGTCGCTTTTAGTTACATTCTTTTCCAACCCATCTGTTACTTCACCGAAATTTTTTAGGATTATGTCCGGTTATCTTTCCTACAGGGCTCCATAGATGTACATTCTTATATTTCGGAGCAGGATTTTTTAAAAATCACATGTAAAATGCTTCAACATGATTTAGATACGTGTATTTCTGTACTGTCTTAGAAATGAATTATGCTAAAGAATGAGCAAGTCATAGGGTCCCTACCACTCGATCCTTCATATGCATTGCAGCAAGTCAATTGAAACTGAATTTCTCAGCTATTCAACATCGGTGCCGTCAATATCAACACATTCGTGCCGTCTAACTTATTAACCACCCAACAGTTCATGATTACCAAATTAGCCAACCATTGATAAATAAATAATTAACAAAGGACCACTAATTACCGCGACACAATTAGGCTATGCCCTAGGCGCCTGGTACCATTACCTACAAGCGATATTCTACCCTATTTCAGCTGCTAGTGTTTCACTGGTTAACCAGTTCCATTCTTCATGGTTCATTCAATATCACAATATTAGTGCGCTAAGGTCAACACACAATAGTTGTGTTTCCGGTTTAACCACTCCTCCAAAAGAACTTACCAGAAAGCAAGTCTTCCTAACCGGAAAACCCCCAGAAGGTACATTTCTGTTGTTACAACATCTATCGTTATGAAATAGATATTTTAATTAAACTGATGTTACTAAATGTGAGGAGCTACATTTTCTGATGATCTGACCCATTTTTTTATATTAAAATGCGATTCAAATGAATATTCAAGTCATACCAAATGTATATTGATGTTAAATTATTACTTCTTAAAGTGTTCCCAGCCTAATTAAAGCTATTTCAAAGATCTTACTTCTTAGTCACCGAACACCATTGCCCAATTAGCCACCCATTAATAATGAATAAATAATTAACAAAACGCCCACTAATTACCTTTGACACAGGTGTAGCTAGCCTCCAGGTAGGACTTGAGCTCCGTCAGACAGGTACTCATGCGGTCAAACCCTTCATCCGGGATACTGATCTGGCACTTCCGGCGACCGGAGCACCGTCTGTCGGCAAGGTGGAGAACGTCAGTGAGGCAGCCAACGTAGCCGAGGTCAGCCACAACACAGCGGCCAAGGCGCATGCGCCCGTATTTAGCGTGTTTCATGATGATCACTTGCCCCTGTGGACATTCGGCGTTGAATGTCTCGAATTGGCAATATTCCATCATCTCTGGAAGATAAGAAAGAGGAAGAGAATCTGTGAAAGGTGTTCTATGAAGGAGAGATGTTAATTATTGATCTGTTCTGTGATAAAAACAGCGAGACTAAAGGGTGTAAAAAGGTTTCTAATGTTAATTGGGGTCGAAGTGTCGAGGAATCAGGGGATATATCCATAGCAAATGCCTTAAATTAGCGAAGGTTAAAAAGAAGGGAAAGAGTTATGAACGCAGTAAAAGGTGCCCGATAATGTCGGGAGTCATGGTTAATTATTGACGTTTTCTGTGATTTAAACACACACGGAAAGATTAGAGGGTGGGAGAAGACGGAAATGTTAAGCTAAAGTTTAACAGATTTAAACAGGGGGGATCTGAAAATTAAAGCTGCATGCTCAGCTATTGCAACTAAAATAGCCTGTTCATTTAGAATAACCACTAGTTTTAAGATTAGATGAGAAGCAATAGCCCTGAATAGAAAACTGATGTGAACCAGAAATGTTACACAAGATACAGTGGAATCTCACATAAAAACCAACTCATTATAGAGACCACCCCTCTATTAAGACCACTTTTCCCAGTCGCGAATTATTCCCTCTTATTAGATTTAGAGCCCTCTAAAAAGACCACCTCGTTATGAGGCCAAAAATCATTCAGTCCCAAGGGTGGTCTTAATAGAGAGGTTCCACTGTATATAGTTATGAGCCTTTCATCAAACTCTCGAGCTATCGTGATGGTCCCCCTTTGAACTGCTAAAATGGACGAGTATACTTGACTGTAATAATAGAACCCTTCTTCTCCAAGACATTCTGGCCCACGATAGTAGCCACTTTGCTGTAGATCTAATACCTATGTTTCATGTAAAGCATATAGGGTGTAATGTATACCCTGATATTGTGGTTGGGGGTGGTTAAGGGGGGTTTGTGGGGCGTGTATTAAAGGGGGGATAGCGTGAGGGACCTGACTCTGATGTGGAGCTTGTAAGGGATGGCAACATGTCAATCGACCATGTCAGGGAGACTATTGGCATAGCATGCATGCTACCTATTGATATACTCTCTGTTCCCTTCACTTAAGGGAAGGAGAATGGGTTGGGGGGGGGGCACTACTGTATTTCCTCGATTTGGAGCCCTTTTACACCCGGTGTCTATTCAAGCCCTGCTTGTATTAGATTCATAGTAACAATATATTTGTTAATATATTGCTTTCATTATATGTTGCTATAAGTCTAGAAGTTGGGTCCACTGCTACCACCTCTAGTAGCAGCTCTCACCTATGTCACTTGTCACAGATGGTTTCTTTCTCGGTGGATTTCATTGAAAACGTTACATTTAACTAAAGATGCAATTACCCCTGATCTGTATTCAAACCAAGCCAAATTGGGAAATGTTGAATGGTATTCTGTGCAGGTAAAAACAAAATGAAGGCCGCTAACTCGGGGATTGATATGTTTGTACTGGGCAAGAGATTATACATGAGTCAACACTTTTAATGATAGAGAATAAAATCTATTTTCAGAATTCACAGGGATTGGACTGAAACACATCAACATATCAACATGCATTTGGAGACTTACAGGGCAGGTTTACCAATATTTCACATTTCTTGTTTATTACATTTTCTATATAAATGATATAGATATATAAATGCCAAGTTATCTTTTTACTTGTGACACCCTTCCCACGGTATAGGTCTAAAGTCATTCCTGGGGCCAGTTGCATAAGACTACTTAATTCAAATGTATTTTGCTTATATTAATTAGCTACTTCTCCTTGCTAAACAGCTAACCAGTAAGGAACTTTTAGGGAAGGAATCTCCTATGTATACAAGCAATGTTACTTTTGTTATTTCTAAAGTAGGAATTTCCGATATAAGCAAGGGAAAGTATAACAACATTTTAAGGAACGATTTATTATGCAACAGGGTCCTGTCTCTTGCATTGCTGCCGCTGCAATCACCCCCTGCACCACCTTACCCTTCACTCTATAGCCCCCTCCCCTCCTGATATGTTAACTTTCATTGACCACAGATCTCTTGCAGGAGGAGAAGCAGGTAGTATCATGTTAAAGGGAGGTCTACATTTTTGCCATCTGGGAGTACAAAAAGCTTTTTCCCAGGCGGGATTGATTTCTCCTGCAGAACATGACATGCAGGAGGCTCCTTTGTAACCGTAAGGATAGTCGCTGGGTCGGGGAGAGAGGGGGGTTTAGGCGGAGACGTGGGGGGGGGGCTTTTGATAAAACAAGTTCTCAAAGGCCTAGAGTCAAGCTGCCCTCTCACTTAACATCGGTTAAAAATTAAGCATTTTCTCTTTTTTTTTATATGTATATGTATATGTAGTGATAGATCCCCCCCCCCCCCCCCCCCCCCATTATGTGAGTCCACCCTATATAACAGGATTCAGTGCAATTCGTGCACCTCCACAAGCCTGTATTCAAGGCCTCCCTGTATAAGTGGGTGGACACACAGCAAGCCTTGCCAGACCTGACAGTAGTCAATAACATACAATGGCAAGTGGGAGAAGCACAGGTGCGCAATAATCTTGAGGTGAAAGAAACTTTTCCCCCCTTTCTCCGCTTCACTTGTATTCACTGACTTCAATGTACATGTCAGTTTACATGCTTTATGTGAAGAAGCATTTATCCACCTTTGACTTTTGGATTGGTAGAAGGTTTCTCGACCTTTGGCACTATGTTTTGGCGCTTATAATCTCCATCTAAGTGGAAACTAAAGTAAGGATTTGTTTAGCCAGATTAGAAAAAGAAATCCTTTTCTGATATATAGCTTCCAATCAAGTGTGATATAACATGATAAACATCGTAAGGTCGAGATAGACTATTTCTTGATTAGAGTTTCCAAGTATATGTGCACTTGCGATTAGAGTTACATTCTAAAGGGATAATAGTGAGTGAATATCAAAGCTCAATCCTCGGTTAATATCGATAAAAACACTAAAGATCCTGTGGGGTTTATTTATCACTCACCGGCGCTGGTTTTTGTTCTTTCCTTGCTAACAAAATATTGATAAATAAATAAGTGAACACCTTAAACCTTTCCATTATATATATCTATAATATATGAGTGAGGTCGTCAGAAAATGTACAATTCCTTTTCCTCAACGTTGTTTCAATCAAGGCAATACCAAACATACTCAGATATACCTTCTTCTCTCTTTTTTTATTTTTAGCATTTTTCAGCTTATTTAACTGGATTTTCCAAATGTGTAGAGCTACTGATTATACATTTTCCGGCGATCTGACCCTATAATATGTCTTTGTCACATATAAAAGAAAGAATTCTGGTACCACCGCTTCCATATTTGGATACAAAAAAATGCAACATTTCGATTGTTAAGGGGGTATGTCACCTTATCACTACAACCGTCCATCCAATCCCTCCCTCCTCCATTTATATATATACAGCAGTTCTTATCTGACATAGAGATAATGAGATCACGTAAGGGGTTTAGGGAGGTATACGTGACTAAGTTTACGGTCGCTTATTCTATCATTGTGAAACGCAAAGCTCCATTCAAGATCTTATGACAAGCCTTTTGTGTCCTGACTTATTGTCTTCTCAGCAGTGATATCTGATGAGAGAAAGATGAATTTCTTCTATGATAAATAGGTCAAATGATACCATGACCGCAAATCTGATATCAGTATGTGCATGGGGTATATCAACGAAATCTGTCTAATTAGATTGTACCTTTCCCAAACGGTTACACAAAATATGATTGCGTTCAGTGTTGTGTCTCGGGGTAACATGAAGCCCGGTATATTATGTATGCAAACGCGTCCGACTATGACAAATGAGGGAAAATGATATCATGACCACAAATTTGATGTCACTATGTGTCTGAGTCATGTTGGCAGGAATGCAATTAGCGTTTAGCCAGCTTTTAAAATGATTGCAAACAAAAAGTCCGAAAATTAGGTTGAGTTTGAAATATGATGCTGGGTGATCCACCTTTAAAACAACACATGCGATATATTCCTAATTTATAGTGTTTATATAAGTGTCAAAGATAAGCTAAGGAAAGGAAAATTGTGTGTGTGAAATCCTACTCTTTTTTCCCTTTCTTCGGTGGGTAGGAATACACGATCTTACCCATCATTGTGTCTATATTCCTATTCCTACCAACTGGGAATTTCACGTAGGAAGCAATTTCTTTCACAGGAGAAGGAATTCCTACCGAATACTCCTTTTCTTAACTTGTACAACAGGTCCAGACGTCTCACTATAGCTATCATATAACATATGCTAGACTTACCAAGCTCACCAATAAAAATCCATCAAGCAAATATCTTGATAGATAACTAGACCCCGTACCATACAGCTAGAACTGTCTTACAACACTCAAAGGGAAAGAAAATACTGAATAAAAAAATCTCCCATATTTCCTGAATAATGTGGAGAGAATTATTATCAGTGTTGCCATTCCTCATTGGTGAGGTATATGGCTCAGAAAATGTACAATACACCCTTTTTTGTCATAACTCTAGCCATTTTTAAATTGTTTGAAAATTAAAGTGTAAATGTGTGCATACAAATAGAGCACAATACGCATATTGTCCAAGGTTTTGCTTAATATCAGTAAAGACTTTTTTTATTGCAAACTTCCTTCACGATTGGACCCTAAATTGTCTTCTTATCCGAGATAATTCAATATACTATGTAGGCTATGCTGACTCCGCTGACTGTCAGCTTTCTGTTGTGGTCTATAGGGTTCACCATCGGTCTCAGTCACATGCTTTATAGATAGTAATAAAGATACATTGCCTTTCTATTAGGCTCTCATCAAGGTGGATTATTGAGGTAAAAAGAGGATGGCTAAAAAGCTGCTTGCTGTGATAAAGGCCCATATATCCTAGCCGTAAGTTATAGGGGAAGCTGGGTAAAAGATGGAGACGCTGTTATGGCGAATTAAAGCTGGTCTTTCAGTTAACATCAGACAAAAAATATCAGTCAACAAAATATTTTTTAAAGAGAAAATCTTTATTTGGCCGACGTTAATTAAGAATGCAGCAGATACGTATTAATAAGTTGAACATTAAGTAGTCTTCCATATTCGGAAAGGAAGGTCAATAATATATCCCCTTTTAATCCCCTGAACAACGCCTTAAAGCTGCATTCTTAGCAGATTTAAAGCAATATAATGTATGTGGGCACTACGAGGGTCGATCATTAGTTAGCATTAGGGGTTGTCAGAGCCATTCAAGGCTGAATCTCAGTGGACCCATACGTTCATAAAGTTCTAGCCTTTACTAATGTGCCGCCCTGTCTGCCTCTCCATATCCCCATGTATCCGTGAACCTTTAGACTGTATGATTTAAGATATTCCAAAATTGGTGTGTTACAGAAAAATAGGTGTACAGAAGCAAAAGGGATTTGTGATATTTGAAAAAATGAGATCAAACTGATTCCAAAGACGCTAACATTTTAGAAATTTGATCAGTGTGCTTTATACAGTATAATGAATAATACATTATTTGTGTATGCTTGAAACACATATTAGCGTTATTTCTGGGTGGGGTATCACATAGCGCATAGCATGACCGTAGGAATGCATAAATGTATAATCAGTACAGTCTCGACATTTGCAACAAGTCTTTATACGAGTAAGAGCAGTAAATACCCAACAATATGGGAACATTCCAATTAGTTCATATGGAAAAGTATATTTGAAATATCTAGATTTGTCTTAATTTGACCAGTGTAGGTTCAGAGATGTGAGAGTCCCTCCAGACTGAAGAAAAGTTTCCCGCTACAAAACGCCATTAAATTCCCATTAGGAGGCCAATACTCAGGAAACCAGGAAAGCAAACAACGCAGTAGCTGTCCAATCACTGACAAACTAAAGCCATCTGATCTGAGAGCCACTGATCCTAGACTGAATAATTACTTCTGCAAACACTCTGCCCCCCTTTCAAAACCTGTATATATATATCATCCATCAAAGGAGATAAAACCACTTGTGATCAGAGAAGGACGGCATCAGAAGAAGAAATGAGAGAAGGAGACAGAAGAGAAAAAGGAAGGTAAAGCATCGTTAAGCCACTCTAGCAGCTTGGTAAAGGTCCTCTTGGGGGGCCCTGGTGGCATTGTCTCAAGGTAATCCGGAATTGGCTTAGTCCACAAAAGACCCGGATGATCCTGTGTAATGGAAGGATTGGCTTCCGCTTCTGACCACTCTAAGTCGGGTTAAACCTGGGAGAGGGCGCTGCTAATGGTTTCTGTAACAAGATGTCTCAGGCACATGCGTAGTAGAGTGCGTTTCCTCTTCCTGTCATGTTTTATAGTGAATGACAGGCTAATTTAAGAGGTAGGAAGTGTGTGTGTGTGTGTTGTGGGGGAGGGGGGCGGGTTTCTAGGTGAGGGACGATTCTGAGCTGAGAAGAATGGCTAAGGGAAAATTGATTGTCCCTAAATGATGGGTAAAGGAATTTGTTTTTTCTTCATGTGATATAGGTTTTAACAAAGAAACAATTCATAAACGACCTTATATATACATTTACATAATTGGGATATTCGATTCGTTGAGAAGTATTTTACAACAGAGCACATTAAGCATGATTTTAACATGTACATAAAATGAACATGTATTAATCCAGTGGTATGTTTACGTAATTGGGGTAATGGCTAGTCTTTTTATCAAGGTATATCTGCCATTTATCAGCGAGTAACGCTATAATAAATCTTCTTAGGGTAGCCCCCTCCCCCCTCCCCGATTTTTGCATCAAGTATTCGGGGATCCGCATCCAGAGGGAGGAGGTGATTTAGGGGTTAGGTGACCGGGGATTTTGCATAAGGATACAGGCCATTAGGAGACGGTAAAGAAGATAATGGGGGCTTTCGTTACAGAATCTCATAGCAGTCTACCTGACATTGTTATGACAACATGAATTAGCTTTTGCTTGGTAATGTTCTATAGCTTGATTTCATACATGCTTATGAGGTTGCACGTCTTTGTCAGAGGGCTTTCAAGGGGATTAGGTCGTCTAAAAATCTTCATATTTAATATTAGTATTGCCTATTTGTCTATGTGTCCTCAGTATACCAACCATAAATGACATATCCATATGCTATATATATACGATAAAATCAAAACAACTGTGATGACTACACATAGAGACGTGTGAACTGTAACAACTATTAAGTCTTACAAAAAATCAAAGCCATTTAATACCATGGCAATTTGTAGAGCTGACGATTTTATTTTCTGATTGCATATTACTCTATATATAGGAAAGTCATTTAGGTAGGTGCATTTATAGTAGATCACACTTGGACAATTGTTTTCGTGACTTGTCCGAATTAATGATACCCTTCAAGGACCAACCGACAGGTGAGCGGCTTGTTCCGCAGGTAAAACACCTGTAGGTTATTCAATTGCAATAACCAACCAATACACAATATATTGAACCAAACCAGTGGATATGCACATATTTCCTTTTCAAACAATCCTTTCTTGAAGTGAAACTAATCATATATTTTAAAATGTTTGCCATCCTTATTCACATTTCATTTCAGAAGCTCTGGGACTTTACTTGATATGAATAGAAATACCTCCCTAGTGAGGTGAGCAATCATACTAATGATGGCAGGAATTTTATGTTTCAAAAAAGCCTTTGCCATAATTATGTTCATCTACACCTCTTAGCATCCAGACCAATATATTTGTTAAAAAATAGTATTTCAGATTTATTTCCTTTTTTATTTTATTTCTATTTCAAATGTATTAATACTGTAGGTCGCTCCACTTTACAGGCTGTTAAGCTGACTACAGGAAGCTGCTGGTAGAAAAAAGAAATCTTGGCTGCCGGTCTTACTAGAGAAAGAGCCAGACAGGGTTTGATGTAAGGAGGGCAAGGGAGTATGAGCGATGCTTATTTAAGTGGAGAGTTGACTAAATATGCTCATAACAAGGGGAAACGGTAAGGAGCAACTCACTGGGTAGCCACAATTTGTACTCTCCGTGGATGATGGATGGATGGATGGATTGATGGGGGTGGAGGTAGGGAGAGGTAAAGTGGTCATGGAAATAGGGGGTAGGGTGAGTAGGTGAGAGTGAGATAGGGTGTGAATGGTGGAGAAGTAGAAGAAGGAGCAGAAGAGGGAGAAGAAGAAGAACAACAACAACAGGAGGAGAAGGAACAGGAGAAGGAACAGGAGAAGGATAGGGAGGAGGAAAGATAGGAGGAAAAGGACAAGAAGAAGTAAAAGGAGAAGGAAAAAGAGAAGGAGCAGAAAAAGTAGTAGCTGAGGACTGCCAGACAAAGGAGGACTTGTAGAAGAAGATGGCCACAGAGGTCACTGAAAAGCAGAGAAAGCTTTAGAGATACTGAAGACGATTGAAATATAGCACACAAGAAATACAATGAGGGAATAGTAGCAGGATGGTTGGAGAGAGTATTTGAGGAAGGGAATGGTTGGCAGTGAAATAGACGAACAAGAGAAAGAAGAATACGACAATCGGAAAAAAGCAGGAATGAATTGTTGAAGGAGTTCATAGAAGGACAACCCGCAGGGAAATTAAGTGTGGAAGAAGAAAAATGAAAATATCCATCGATCCCAATTGATTAACAGGACATTGAGAAGATGACAAAAGACCATTTATAAGCTTTCCTATAGTAAGTGCGTTGGTGCCCCTCCATGCCCTCTTTTCTAATGCATGTATATACAGAAGTGACTGTAAAGTAGAGTGACACATCGAGGGAGAGTGATGGAGATTGAAAGAGTGGCCAGGCAAAGCAAGGTCTACTTGTATGTACGCTGCCTAACTCACAATAGCTCTCCCCAAACTGCTATTTACGTCTGACAGGAGACGCAGGAAGTGAAGGAAAAAGGGTGAAAGGATATGTCGAGAGTGGGGTTAAAACGGACGTCTGGAACAATGTTAAATCACTTGAGTGAGATGCAATGGACGGAGGAGAGAGGGCGTTTGTGGTAATGGGAAGGTGAGGTGAATGGTTGGGGGAGGGTGGGCAGGGGGGGTGTGTGGGGGGGGGGGGGGGAGTGGGGGTGATCGAGGGGACAGGCGTTGTCTCGGGTTTCTACTTAGTGGGTTGTCTTCAGGGTTGACGCTGGTATCATTGTGCTGATACATGTGGGTCGAAGGACCCGTTGCATAACAAATCCTGATTTAAGATTTGCCTTTCTTTAGCTACTTTTCCATGCGAAGCAGCTAGTAAAGGCGCTTTTGGAGCTTTATCTCACATGCTTATTTGTATTCCTACAGTAGGATTTTCCTGCTGAAGCAAGGAAAAAATGCGTTGCAAGGACACTTTTAAGTAAGGATTACCTATGCAACAGACCCTATAACATTAAATGCCGTCCAACCAGATATAGCTAATGTTTATAATTCTGACTAATTTATTAGAATTTATTATATGTTTAAGCTTCAAAATTAATAGTTTAACTAAAATCACCTCTTTGATATTTTGTGAATATATGACGCCATGTAAACATGTAGTTCTGTATATATATTCTGCTGACCTGATCTTTAGATAAAACATGCCAGAAGTGGGCTCTAGAATGTCGTTGTGGCAGAATGTAGTTTGCGTGAAGGAGAGTGTAGTGGGGAGGGAGGGAGTCTAATAGGGGGAAGAACATCAATATTTTATGAGGGCTGATGGGGCACTTACGTCTGTTGGACGTGAGGGGGGTGGGCGAGTAGGTGGGGGTAGAGGACAGGAGGGGGTCGGGACGGTTTCCGTGCTTGCTGTCATAAGAAATCCTTATCTAACATTTTCCTTGCTAAGCTATATTTCCTTGCATAGGTAGGAATGTAATGCCATAGGAATAAAAAGGTGATAATTATTATGTTTATAGAAATCAGTTTGGTCACTCTTTTTTTGTTTATTTTGTTTTATTTAAGCAAGAAAAACAAATGAGTGGCCTCAGTTATCTCAGCTTGACTAGGATCAGGAATAAGTGGCCTGCTTTTCACCTCGTTCCTGCGCTGAGTGCAAATTAGGGTTTAATCCTCAATGATCCAGAAATAGGGAAAAAAAGAAGGGTGTTGAATGAGATGGGATGAAATGGAGGTCTAAAGGGACGAAACATACATAGGGATTCAAGGAATGAGGTCCCTAACGACTGCAGCCCTGTGGACGTTGTGAAATATATGCCCAAGGAGGGTCATTAATATTGAACGCAATGTCCATGGGGCCCAAGGAGCGAGGGGTTTATTTTATTGATTGAGTCAATTTAAGAAATGCGGGCATATAAATTATACATTTTGTGGGCTGATATAAGGTTACATACGCCCAGAGAGTGAGGCAGGCGTTGGTTATAATTCTTATCTGCCCAGGTAATGAGCCAGGAGTAAAAATATATAATACATATAACATGATACATGGTTCAGTGAAAATGTTTCTTTATTTAATTTCACCCTATCAATCCAAGTTTACACTTCACCTGGCATCTTGTATCCATCCTACATTTTTCACTTTCATTTTTGTCTTGAATATTGCGCAACTACCACTGGACTCAAATCAATGAAAACTTTTATATGCGGTACCAATTTAGGAAACTTGGTGGAGCTTGGTCGAACGCCAATACCTCATGTACGACTGGCTCCGTTCGCCTTACGCCACCACCATCACTAAATTTATGAAAGTTAGGATGGCGGATGGTTGATGGTTGGGAGGGATGAGGGAGGGAGGGTGTACAGGAGGTACTGGAGGAGGCAGTGACATGAATGATGAAGTGCTCCAGTGGGCTTCTCTCCTGTCACTCAGACATC
Source organism: Sthenelais limicola (assembly GCA_942159475.1). NCBI lineage: Eukaryota > Metazoa > Annelida > Polychaeta > Phyllodocida > Sigalionidae > Sthenelais > Sthenelais limicola. Next base: position 57,540,995 of record OW804096.1, read on the forward strand.
CAAAAGCCATCAATTGCGCGTTTAGCGTGTGTTACAGTAATGGCGACGCCGTGTTGCCACCAGACGCTAACGTTTAGACCACTGCTCACTAGGGGCATGTCACACTGTCTCCTACTTTATACATTGGAGGAATTATTGTATTGAAATGCATTGTAAAATAACCACATCAAATATTGGGATTATGTGTACACTGATCTACACTGTTAGAGGTAATACACTGTGTACAATGCACCATAAGAAGAAAGGGTTATGACTAGTTTCATATGCAGTCAAATATAGGATAGTTACTGTAGACGTTAAGTTCATTATTAAAATTATTTGTATTTGACTGTTAATACGTTTTGTGACAGCATGTTTGACGACGACAGAAGAGTAAAGTTGTAAGTATTTTAGAGAGTTAAATATAGTATTGAGGGTTCAGTGCTTATCTAATATACAGCACTGTATTAGTCCCTGTATATTGAACTGTACTGGGCTATAACTACCGTAGGCAGAAAATACGAGTAATAACCTTCATTATGGGTCTGCTGGTGCACTATTTGGCTTTGCCTCAGGATTATACACTAAACATCGCACCAGCAGCCGTCGGTCGTTAATCATTCAATATAATCCCATCAGCTTACCAAGGTATAAGCAGGCTTTACAGAGGAACAAATGTATTATGATAAAACAATAATTGAGTTAGATGAGTGAGGAATGATCTCGGGTTCTCTAGCTTCTTGATTCTCCAGGGGACATCACTCAGGAGGTTGTGATGAGGAATTGATGGACACCAAGCGTTCTGCCAAGCTAATGACTGAATAATTGTCAGTAATGTTAATCTAGGATGTGTGCAGGGTTGAAGAGAGAGAGCGAGAGAGAGAGAGGGAGGGAGACAAAGAGAGGAAAAACAGAGGGGAAGACAGAGTGAGGGAGGTAGAGACACAAACAGAAAAAGTGACAGGTTGGGAGATGGAGATACAGAAAGAGAGACAGACACACAGAGGCAGATTGAGAGACACAGAGAGAGGCAGAGAGAGAGAGAGAGGGAGGAAAGGATAAGGGGGTTGAACTGAATTGTCTTCCAGCTAGTGCCCACGTTGAAGTCTCGCAGTATATCACATCAAAATAAGAACAAAGTAAACATTACAATAACTACAATAGCAAACATTTCATCAACAGTTTCTAAACTTTCAGGTTTTCAATCCAAAGTAACGAAAGTAATATACCTCAAACCTAAACACAAACTTAACCCTGTCTGAACTGAAACTAAATGTAAGTGCGAAGTATAATACCAGTGTTTCCAGAATATCCTTCTATTGGCAATATTTGTAACATTTAATTCCAAACTCCACCAACTACACACACCTTCACTTTTGTCTCCCATTCAATGAAAAATAAATGATTTATTTATAAATATCATGCTTTCTCGACGCCATTTTGTGCCTGACACTGAACTTATGGAGGAAATAAATGTAAATTTACATGCAACTTTGAAGTGAAGGATTGGACTGTTTCCCATCTACGGTGCCATTCTATACTAACCCCATGTCACCCTCTAAGGTCGTTGTCACTTGAGGCATCGGTCTATTAAGATTACAGGTACGTACAATATACAAGGTATTCCAAGGGAAAAACCCGTGAAGAGGACTTGTATTCCCAGTGTAAATAAAATCCTCAAAAAAAGGAAAAAAAGAATAGAACTTCGTGGTAAACCACTGAGGTTTATCCTCTATTCTACCAAAACATACTAGTGGACACACTCCCCTGTACAGGTCTATAGCTAGAGGGACAAATGGACGGTTGGATGGATGTCTGGCTAGTTGTAGTTAAGGATGGAGAACCTGTTTAATAATACACAGGGGAAACCGTCAGGTGGCGCATAAAGCCTTATAAAACCACAAATGTAAAAGCAGCTTTTCTAGTCGAAGTGACCGGAAATGACCTCTAACCGGAAGTCCCTGGAGGAAGAGACAACTCCTGGTTTAAGGGAGGTTTTCAGAGGCACAGGAGGAAACATTTAGCTGGATTAGAGCTGAAACTCTCCAGGTAAAGAGGTGCTAACTCAATTTTACTGAATAGTCACTCTTAGTATTCTCGTGAGACGCATGCAAGATTCAGTGGAATTCCAGACTGTTTTAGTAACTTCGAGTTACCTAACTTGATGTTTTTGTTTTGAAAAACATCTCTATTGGTCTGTGTGTGGCTTAAAACGAATACAACAATTGTAAAAAGAAATCAGATTTCCTTCAGTTGCTGTTGCTCGGACCTTTTTGCTCTACTTTTGTACTAATAGTAATAGTATGCTCTTCGGTCGGAACTTGTTTTAGGAATTTCTTAGCTGGTTGATGCATAGGATGGTGTTTCTTGGTTGTAAAGAAGAAAAACACATTTTAGATGAAAAAGATGAAGCCTAGAATAATAGCTCTTTATTGAACCAGTATGGATCCAGAACTAGGGCTTTATGCCAGAAGTTATCCCAACAACATCACATAAAATTACTCACTTAACTGGAAAATGTCTCAGAAAATTGGAATAAATTCATCCTAATGATTTTACCTTGATATGCAACGAGATTCCACGTTCATACACGTCGAGAACAGTTGCAATGCAAGGGTTAAATACAGTGTACCGTTTAAAGGGTTAAAGGTGTTTTCGGGGAAGGCGTTACTGTTTAGCAGGAGGGTCTAGATCACCTGGATGGAGCCATTGTGCTTGACTTAGCTCCTCTAGATAGGATTTATAGCAGCTTGAGACTGGTCAGTTTCAGACTGACCAATATAGTAGTCTCATTAGTACAGCTATTAAGGTGAATGGAGGGGTGCAATTGGTGAGGGGATGGGAAGAGGAAGGGAAGAGGGATAGGTGAGGCAGTATCTATAGAAGTCTTACTATTAGAGGTCTTTTGGGGTGAAAGCGGGAGCCAAGGGGGATAGGGAGGCAAGGGAGAACAGGAAGAAGGGAAGGGGGCTAAAGGTGGTAAAGGGAGAAGGAGGGAAGAGTAGGGTAGAGGGAGAGAAGGGAGAGGGGGATGGAAGGGGAAGAGAGTGGGAAGGGAAGGGGAGAAGGAGGGAGGGAAGGGCAAGAGGGTCCAAGGAGAAAAGAGAGGAAAAGGGAAGAGGGAGGGAAGGGAAAGGAAGGTACTAGTGAGGGCAAAACGAGGGAGGGAATGCAGAGGCTAGGGCTAAGAGATAATAGAAATGAGAAAATGGGAACTGATGGGAACCAATTACATTATCCCATTCCCAGGAGGGAAGGAGGGGAGGTTATATAGAAGGAGGTTTTGACAGTGGCGTGGTCAGTTTCAAACTGACCAAAATAGAAAGGCCAGTCATTATAGGGCATGGGGCTGGGGGGAGTGATAATAAGGGTTGAGAGGATATAAAGAGGACCAGTTTTAGCCTGACCAGTACAGTGCTCTCATTAGTAGAGTCATTAGAGGGGGAGGGCAGTGCAAAAGTGGCGGAGTAGGTATCGAAGTGAGGGGGAAGGTGCATTTGAAAGCAGTGAGTTTTAATATAGCCTAGTATTGAAGTCATATGGAGGAACACTTTATATGGAGAAACGGGCAGGAGGAAGAGAAATGACATTTTAGAATACTAACAATAGTAAAACAGTGGCTGGTAGTGTGGCGAAAAGGCAAATGTATTGAACTATACTGTAATAAGAAATATGTTTTATAGCATTTAATTCCTAGAAATACTATTTTTCTGTTAATATGAGTCCATTCATTGTTCTATCTGCAAGCAATTTGAATAGCTAACTATTTTCTATTTAGGCTACTCTAAACAGGGAACTAGCACATACTCGCCGTATAAACCCCCCATTGTATTGCCTCTTTAGATTTAGATGAGAACCCATTGTTCTTTATTACTGATTACTTATGTTTACAGGTTATACTCTCAGAAATCTAATCAAATTTCTACATCACTGTTAATAATGTAGATGAGTCTTTTTATTGTAACTTTACTTTGAATTTTATTCGTTCCGTAGACGAGGAGCATACTGGGGTATTTGTAATTTACTCCTGTTTGCACAATGCTTTTAGTTACAAATAAATAATATGTTGAATTGAATTGAAATTGTGCGGCACAGGAGGTGGTGGGGTATGTTGAGGCAGGTTTATACTGAAATAGATGGCGGAGAGGAGAGTGGATGGAATGATTGAGAGAGGAAGAGGCTGAAAATGGCTGGCAGGAGAGGATGGGACTGATAAATTGTTATTGTAACAGAAGAATGGTGTGGTTCCAGGTGTAGGTGGTGTTGATGGAGGGTAATAGAACGAGGAGTAATGGTCAGTCTCCCAGCTTGCCTGAATGATGTCTTAAAGTTACTCTCAGCTAACATCTTTCTTCTTTCTAATTTTATTCCGTTTTTTCCCCAACCTATCTGAAACTATATCCCACAAGTATTGTGTAATATTAGGAGTCATTTTGAGGTTCAGGAAAATAGTAAAAAGTTGTCAGATTTGGCAGACATAAAAGGTAAAAGGTGGCTCTGTATGTCGGAATTATTTTATGTATGTAGGTTGTTGTGCAGTTTGGGCAAACTACTTGAGCACAATTTGCAAAGCAGTTGGGGTGCAAATACCTGCAGTTATATAGCTAAAAACCTAAATTCTGGCTTGTCCATTTGTTCTTGTTTAATTCTACGTTGTATAACACCGGTTGTATATGTTTTATGGAAATAAAAATATATTAATATAATTACGACTAGGTTGGTTAATATAATGTTACATAACATTGGAACAGTGAAATAAGTCTAACCCTTTCCTCACTGACCAATCAAGGGTGGAAGCCTGTAAGCTTAACAACTGTTACTGACAGTCACTAGTGTGGAAACCGCTTATTATATTGTTTACCAGAAACAAGCCTTTGCTGGACATTACAGTGATTTAAACTTTGAGCTAACTTTTGCAAATGGAAAAGAGAGCAGATCCAAAATAAATTTGAAAACAAAACGAAAAAAGGATCTTAGACCCTCAGATGGAACATCAGTCAACCTTCATAGATATAACGGAGTATTTTTTAGTATGAGTATGAGTATGATTTAATTCATAGTCTGGTTTGTGTCTTCAACATTGATATCCCGTTCCTATTCTGGTGTTACTGCCTCATGTATCCAACGCATCATATGTTATTCCTGAAGCTAATATGTTGTCAACTAGAACAGAGGAAATAGAATAAAATACAAAATAGATTAACATCATAAATAAATTGATATATGCTAAATAAACGCTCAAAACTAATTTAGAATTTGATTCAGGACGTACTTGACATTTAAGTACGCAATAAGGCACCTTTAAGAGCTTTTGAATCGTGCTTCATTCAAACTATTATTCATCAGAGGACCACAACAAAGGCCATCCCTCTTCACCAAGAACTCGACATGAAACTTCTCTGCGGTTGTTGTTTAAAAACCACACAGGAGTTTGTGTTAACAAAGTTAATAAATTGACTGCAGATCCCTTATTACCAGAATAAGCCTAGGTTTTATACACTCGCTATTCATCCAGACGATTCACCTGACCACACAGATCTGCTGAGTGCGCATGCGCTACGGACAACCTGACATGCGCAGCGAGTCCCAATCACTGCACAAATCAGCGTTCCCCCTCCAATTATGACGTCGTCAACTGCGTTGATAAATTGAACGCAATTTCGCGAGGCAAGCCCGGATGAAAGCGCTTTGCAAAGAAAAATGAAATTTTAAAAAAAGAATTAAAAAACACTGCCTTTAATAGCTGTTTCGGAACAGGTGGGACAGAAAGATACAAAAGGTGATTGCTAAAAATAAGCTTAATCATTTTGATTGTGTCTTTGCGAATGGGGACCAATTAGTTATGGATATTTTGCTCGCATGATCCACACAGTTGACCTATCGAGTGAAAAAAAGGCAACCCCCATCTTGGTCACAAAACTATTTTAAGTGGCCTTGTTGGCAATATTTTCCACATTTCATCAAGTCTCCCTGCCAACCACAAGCATTTCCCAGCACTCTTACAACCGGAAGTAAAAAATACAAATCCCGTCCAAAAATCCAAAAGCCCCGAGTGCCTCATTTTCGGGAGTGCTCAATAGATGGGTTGCCATGGAACATATTTTCGCATTGCTTTTATTTCATGTACTTCATCTGTTCAGTTTGAAATGAAGAATTTGAAATGATGGCAAGACCATTTTCTTTTAAATAACTTCAATCAACTAATTGATTCATATATATAAGCTTAAAGACAGGGAAGTATATTATCTGTTAATTAAAGCTTCTCTGGATATTAGGACTTTTTATATGCCATTTCACCCATTTATTCACTTTGGAGATCTTTAAATTTATGTTTCCCTAGTGACCCCAGGAAACATATCATTCACAAGTGTCGTGATCACTTTCATTTGCTCCAATCATCAAACCACAACTTACACTCCAACCCCTGTCCTTATTGTTTCAGGTCAATCAATTATTTTCTAACCTTTCATAAAATCCCTACCAATAACAACAGCTATAGTTGTCTGTTTCAACCAATGTCGCAAACTTCACAAAGTTCTTGAACTAGTTCAGATTTGGTTGCCAAATGTCAGCCATCTTTACTCAGGCCCAACACGAAGCACCTCTACAAAGTTAAGCACATTGCCCAAATCCCCTATTATCCAAACAAAGCGGAAACTAAAGATCCAAACTCAACTAGTTAATTTGGCTGAGGGAATATTGGCAGGAAGGGAAATTGATGTTTGGTAAGAGCTCCTCGTTGCGGGAATGAGCAGAGAGCTGCTCCTCTCAGGCTCTAATCCTGACACCTTAATTACATTGTCTTGTCAGGGGAGATCCTGAAATTAACTATAGAGCTACTCGCTGAAGTATGGAGCTCATTCTCAGATTTTTAATTGCTCATGAGCAGTTGGATTGGGGAAGGTTCATTTAGTTGCTTTCAATCCTTTCAAAATTGTCAAACTTTAGACATTAGGTTAAATCTTTCGGATATTTAGATTAATTTGGTTCAGCATGGAGGCTCGGAAAGGTTATTATAAATTATCCCATTGACTATTTAACTAGCTCGCATTAATTCTAGTTAAAGGTGTTGCCCTTTATTATGTAACATGGCCTCGACCTCAACCGAGAACCATGTAAACCCACTTTAAATAGATTCTTTAAAGAATATATATCTTGACAACCCTTGACAACCCTTGCTTTATAGCTGCATTCTCAGCTAACTAAATAATACCAAATTCACCCATTTATTATGACTTATAAGACTGCATTCATTAATATCCTGCTGCTGTCATATGTTCATACAAGAATTCGAAGTAGGGAGAGTTGAGCGAAAGCAGCCACCAGTGAGCGATAATAAGTGAAGCCATCATAAGAAAGGATTCGGACAGGCTCTCTAAATACTAATCCGGGCGTTTTAGAAGCCCTGTAGCGAAAACAACCCGACAGAATCCACCAAAATTTTGGTCAAATGACTTGTAGATGGGTTGGGAAAGAATGGAAGAAAATGTAGCTTTAAGACTCTGGTCAATAGATTACCCCACGTAGGCGTGGCACTAATGGGTCACGATCCTGCTATCTGTGTTTATACAATGGGACCCTAAGCACCATCTCCTTCCACTACTACTATTCCTCTTCCTCCGTCTCCTCCTCCATTTCCTCTGCCTCCTTCATCGCCTCCCTTAACACCCTCTTGGGATTTCCCCTCTTCCTCTCCCTCGCCTCTATCATTAAACTGCAATCTGACGTAAATTGACCTAAATTAGGTTCCAATTTATTATTTATTTAGAATTGAACTAATGATTGTGACTAGAGCAATATATATAAAGGAGCACAGGGATTGAAGATCTGACAGTTTCAACTTAGCTTTGCTATAAGATTGATTTAAATGCACCCTGAATGCAAGCTTAGTTGACTAAATACATTTATCAGAGAATAATGGAAAGTCTAGCCAGTGAAAATTTATTTTTTATACATGAATCATGTCTCTCGATTACCTTAATGAAATAGGTATTTAGCATATATTGATAACACATGAGATGAGAGAATAATCTCATGCACTAAATTCTATGCTGAATAATTACTTTTATTTGTCCGTGTTGGTTGGAAATGGTTAGAGGATTTTGTCTGGTTGGGTTTTTTGCTACAGGGCCTCAAAAAAGCCCACATTTATATTTTAGAGACCTGCGGTGGCTTCACTTATTATCGCTGGTTTCCTCTGTCTTCCTCCATTTAGACTTCAAATTCTTTTATGAACATATATAACAGAAGCAAAATATAAATAAATCCAGTCGTATATTTCATAATGGGAGCAAATCTGGTATGATTTTGTTGTCCTAATAGCTGAGAATGCAGCTTAAATCCGCTCACCTTCCCTTCCTGCCCTCTACTCTAGCTAGAGTTTCATTAAGCCCAGGCTGGTCCCACTTAAAAGGTGATTAACTCGGGGGTCCACTGCTTACAAGCTGCTCGCCTAGTCTGAGCAGGTTGGAGTTGCTCTCTCGCTAAATCCCTGCCTCCAGCCTTCAGTAAATAGGACGCCTGAGCACTTCATTCCACCTCCAGCTTCCTCCTTCTTCCTTCTCCTTATAAACTCTATACAGCTGCATCCTCAGCTGAACCTCAAATTGCAAATTGATTCTTCCATGATGGTTTTAATATATGGGATACAGTCGTGGGGTTTTAGACCATTCTCATGTGAAATATAGCAAAACAATCAACAGGTTTTAAAAATATATGCATAAATCTGTGTTTTTATGAAATAATTGTATTGTTTCCCCTTGTTTACAGTACCATGCATGTAATCTTGCACTTATGGTACATAGACTTAATTGCCTGATGGCGATTCCAATGTTTAATATTACACTGAGCATTACAATTGCAGTAGGTGAGTGTAGCAAATGATTGAAATCGCATAGCCTAAGTGTAATATGTAACTTGTAGATCGCCTAAGGGTAAATCTGTATTTATTCCACTTTTACCGGTATCTTTGGTAAACCAATAGTGAAAATTGGAATGGAAATTAATGGCGGGTGTAGCGGGTAATACACAGGCTCTATCGCCCGTTGTTTGTGGTATGAGGGTCAATGATGTAACGTCACAACATCACAAACTTTTATATTCTACCTTTTATAGAACCATCATTTGGCAATTGGCCCCACCCGATATATAGCAATAATTCCCCCTCTACCAACACATTTAGAATCTTTGGTCGATATTAGCTGAGATTGGGATTTGCTTTAACACTTTCTGCTCCACCTTCTCCGCTTTACACCCCTGTAACTATTCCCTCTTCTAACTCTAGTTCTTTAAGCTTTACTGTTCCAAGCTTTGTGACACATGTTGTTAGAACTCCCTCTTCTTCGACGGTTTCTCCATCTTTCCCCCTTCTTAGGTTTCTTTGTTAGGCCGGTCTCGTTAACCGTTTACTGTGTTAAATCCTGCGTTTCTTACATCTGCTTCTAACTCTTTAAATACTGTAACTTCTATCCATAATAGACGTTCCATCATATATGCACCCCCCCCCCCCCTCCACAAGTTTTCACTAAATCCATGTCCTTTTCTATCTATTTTACAAATCTATCTTGATTTGATTTATTCATGTCCATTTATCTGTACACAGACTAGCTGATTGTCGTAGATTTTCCAATTTTAATTATTCAGATCACGTCATTGATGGTATCACATAACTACAAGTTTCATCAATTTCCTACCTTTTATCAGACAAAAATGTGATTAACGTGTCACTCATAAACACATTATCTAACATTACACAATAAAAACGTAATCATTTAAAGCATAAATAAAAGCCTCTAATTAGACAGACTTTATGACTTCAGCCGTGCCCTTTAATATGAGAAAGTACTGCTATAAAATTACTCCCTATCCAAATCCCCCTTGGGGCACTTGAGCATTCGAAGCATCTTCATTACCATCTCCTTTTCCTCCTCTTCCTCCTCCTGCTTCTCCTAATACGCATGCGCAGACAGCAAAAAATAGCGCCATCTATGTGCTAATCCATTTGTTAATTGGATGCCAAGCTTAATTGGCGTCGGTAATTGCAATCCATCTGTTATTTCATCGACGCATATTAGTTGTATGGTGGGAGATGCTGGGAAGTCGGAGGGAGGGGAGGGTGGGGGTTGATGTTCAACATGTCACTAGATGTTTAATTTAACATGCTGCTGCTGTCTTGATTTTGCTTCTGTTCTTCCTCACCTATCATTCTTTTCTTTGTGTCCCTTCTTTTCCAGTCCTTTCCTGTGAGTATGTGCTTTTTCACTTTCTTTCTTGTCTCCTCTTCTCTGTATTTTCTTTTCTTTCTCTGATTTCTCATCTATCTTTTTATACCTTAGTTACTGTTCGCTCCTAGGCAGCCGATGGTAAGGAACTTTTAGGGAAGGAATTTGCTTTTTAGGAAATGCTAAGGTTATTCCTAGAGTAGAAATCTTCTACCTTAGCTAGGACAAATTATTAACTAACATTTTAACTAAGGATTTCTTATGCAACAGGCCCCAAAATTCGAAATCTCTGGACAGGCGCTGATTTGATTCCCAGTTTATTAATACGCCACAATCAGTGGACTTCGATCAACATAATCTAATATCCTTATCAGCCCATTTGAATGCATCTCATTGCTCATTTTAACCTGCCTTTGATTAAGCAACTTTTATCAAGTCACCATATTACCTATTTATCATCTTCTTCCCGACCATAATTGCCTACAAAAACCACTGACAATTACCAGGTGTCCTTCCAAATAACTCCACAGGACATTGCCAGATTGGAAGTGTTTCCACAAAAAACTGCTTATATCTGAATTGACAATAATTTCCCAATTTTTGATTCGATAAATGGTCGCTAGTGGTGATCAGTGGATAGGGGAAGTTGCATCTCCAAAGGAATTTGTGACAATTATGGAGTTTCTGTCTTTAGTTTCCATACCTTTTTAAACATTATGTAATACCGCATTCCACTGTATCAGTGGGTGTGATAAAAATATGTTTGCATGTCTACAATAAAAAATCGAAATGTTATTCGATTAAAAACCCAAAAGTAAATTGTATATTTCAATATTCGTATATGCTAGGGGCAAATAGGGAATGGGACTCTGTACCTAGTTACATTCCCTCTAAATATTTTTATGTGACTTTTACACTTACATGCAACAACCATAGTTCCATGACAATCACATTTCAAGATGGCGTTCATGCAAAACCCCCTATAAAACTGTTATGGTGTAAGTGGAATATTGAGCATCAAATAAGCGGTACGCATGCGCATAAACTCCTCATATTAAATGCCCCCTACCGGGCTGTTTTACACTAGGAGAGGTTGGGGGCATTGCAAAGGCCCATAAGTTGAGCCCAATACATTAATAAGTGAATATCTTCATATAGATCATTCATAAAACTCACGCATAATGATTCATTCTTATTGGTGTGCTTGGGCCTGCACAAATGGGTCAGATCATCAGAAAATGTACAATTGACGGCTCAACACACTTAGTAAATTGTGCTAAATTAAACGTGAGATAAAAATGATTAAATATTAAAAAATATCTGAGTATTTGGTATTGCATTATTCTAGCAATGTGTTTGGTTATTATTATGAGCGTCAATTCTGTATTAAATTTTTATTTTTTTAGAGAATCGTTGAAGGTAAATTGTACTTTTACTGACGATCTGACCCAAGTGAGAAAGCAATTACATTGAAAATTGAACTCCCCTTGCTGTCATTAAATATCCCTGGGGCCTGTTGCATAAGAAATCCTTATTAAACATGTTCCTTGCTAAGCTATTTGTCCTTGCATAGCTAGGAAATTCCCACTGTATGAACGGAAATATGGCATTGTTTGTATAGCAATGTCCTTCCCTAAATGTTCCTTACCAGCTGTTTAGCAAGGGGAAATAGCTAGGGCAGGAAAATCTCAATTAAGGATTTCTTATGCAACGGCCCTAATAACATTGTATTTCATGTTCATGTTAGCCGGGCCAAGATTCTGCTGTCAGGCTGAACCATGATGAATAACTGCTTTATCTCTCTCTATATATATATATATTATATTGCCTTTATTTAAAACTTTATTTTAAAAGTCTGTTCAGCTATGATAAACTGAATTTTGAAACTCCTTTTTGTCTTAAATCTGGATAATTTAGGACGATTAGTGACGGCTAAATGTAGATGTTCAGGTAATTTCACTGAATGGCATGTGCTATGGGACAGGCGCTATACCCGACCAATTGACGCTAGTATATATACTTAGGTATAGTATAAATAATGTGGGGAGTACATAATATATTCCCCTCACGTACAGGTGGCGTTCTATACAGACCCATATACATAGCATTGTGGGTGCTTATACCAACATGTATGTACGGCATTATATATAAGGGTTATTGGCCTTGGGTGTGCCTGTGCATTTATGTGCATTTATTGGAGATCTCTCACCATGGGTGTATGTTATTGTCATACAGCTATGCGTGTACAGTTATTCACATACATGTATAATGAATATATCCATGTTTGCATTATATATTGTATGAATGCGCATTTCTTCTCTCGTATTTTCAAATGTGTGAATACATACATTTATGTATGGAAATATATACAAATGTATCTACAATATACATACATGTACACGTAAATATATATATATATATATGTCCGATTATATGTATGTACATAGAATATGTATGTATGTATGTATGTATGTATGTATGTATGTATGTAGGTAATTATTATATGTAGGCTATATATATATAACGTAACTACATGTATGCTTGTATGTATCTATGTATATATGAGTTGGGTATAGACTAATAAGGAACTTTATGAGGAAATTAAGCAATTCACTTTCTCATATTCCTTCTATTATTTCCCAAAAGGTATTTCTATTCTCAATTGTCATGAAAAAGACCTGTAAAAACACGAACAGGATGTGCATGTTCTGTCCATGTATAGATCTATTTTGTCGCAAAGTCCTGGTTTCTACCCTATACCAGGATCTCCTCCCCCGCCCCCCCCCCCCTCCCGCCCGCTACACTCCTTTAACGCCCAGGAGTAGATGGATGCCAGTACGAATTTCCTCTCACGTTTTGATTGTCGATTCCCCGTGCTCGCAATCCACCCGGCTCAACCTTCATTTCCGCGCCGGGCGAGACCGGGATTTACCTCTCATCTCTACCGGCAGTGAGGGCTCTCACAGCCCGCCAAGCTTCTCGAGCCCAAACCCGGTCTCGACAATCCATCTTGCCTTGTAGCCCCTCTAAAAGTACCTCATGTAAGGCCAAGATTTAGTGAATGTGGGAAATATCGGTGGTTCAAGATCGATGTATGGGATGCATGCTTGGAGGGAGGTACTTGAGGGGCGATGCTATGTAAATTTGTATGTTAAAATCTTGATTTTAGAGCAGTAGACTACCAAAATAACCAATATTAATTATTCGGGTGACTTCAAGGTTCAAGTTGCCAATTTAAGGATATTAACACACCAAAATGATATAAAACAAATGTTTAGCATACGTAAAAGTGAGTGAAGTACTCGAAAAGGCAAAGTCAGAACCCTCCTCCTAGTTTTGATGATGAATATTCTAGATTGAAAAAATACAGTTCAACATAACCAAGCAGATGGTCTAAATCAAGGTAAGGTCATTATATTCGGATCCACCTGGCATTTATCATTTTCATTCAAATTTAGCAGAATTTACTAGATATGTAGAGCTGCCGATTGTACATTTTCTAACGCCCTGATTCTCAACTCTCTCATGTTGCCAAATTATTTTGGATTGAAATGTGCATGTTATTTACGAAGGTAATGTGTTACAGGAAAATAAGTCACAAGTCACAAAAGATGAGATATCCGCATATTTGAAAAGTTGAGATCAAGGGATTCCAATGATGATAAACATTAAGGACATCTAAGAAGTGTTTCTATAATCTACATTTTGATAATATATTTACGTTTGAAAAAAGGTTTGCAATAATTCTGGTTGGGTAGTTTCCAGTGAAGTAATTAAATGCACTCCATAGGATGACTTTTGAAAAGCACTGTCTTGAAATTTGGTACATGTATTTATATGACTTAACGCGCTAAGTACTTCAGATATTAGAACATTCCAACAAAGAGATCTTGTGGATAAATCACTTTGGAAAATATCAATTTTACGACATAACTCATTTACCTGCAATACATCCCAAATGTAAAACATTAAGAAAATCTTCATGAAATTCTGAAAATGTACCTACTCCAGAATCAATGGTAAACTACTCCTCCGCACCCCTAAAAAATGGATTCGTTCATGTTATTTTATTACGAAACAATCAATATTCCTATCGGAAGTCGGTATAAAACAAAATATCACATTTCAGACAATCTTCCTACATTCGCCTTTTTAAGCAGAAACACTAGAAGATAATGACAGAGATACTTCAGATTGCAATATATCCCTTCCAGATGAGATGTATGTACTTTGTAAGCATTTTCTATTTACCTTACGATAAAACATATCTGAATGCAGCCTACGACAAAACACGGCTACGATTAACAGACAGCCCCTGTAACTCGACTCCACCACTCTGATTATTTATCCAGGGTCATATTTTCAGCTGCTACTCCATTTGTCTAAATCATGGCAACAGAGAAATCGACAGAAAAATTAAATGAAAACAAAAGCTGGAGAGGAAAATAATTACCCCTCCAAGTTATGGGTAACGTGACTGGTGGTTATTAAGGTGTATTTGTTTTATGTTATTCGTACAAAAATGTCAAATAGTTGAACGCTCGCAGAAGTTCACATACAAAACAAGGTTTTCAAGATTTTCTATTGTCCTTTATGTAGACCGAGCAGTGCATGAAGTGTAATAGAAGACTCGCCATATTGGCTATATATCAAAGTTGATTCACCCATATTAAATTCAATTGGACTGAATTCATTAATATTCTGATACTGTTATATATCATATGTGTGTATAACTACAAGAATTTGAAGTCGAATCAGCCGAGCGAAAACAGCCGCCGGTGAGCGATAATAAGTGAAGCCATCACAGGAAAATGTACTTTGTAAGCAAAATACGGGTTGCTCTTTAGATTAAGGACTACAACTAATAGTTTTAAAGATCTATACTCCACAAATTATATTTATACGATTCCACCCAAGTATAGGGGAAGAAGTTAAGATAATGGAAGAATTGGAAGAATATAATGAAATAATAAACCTGTTAACATGCAAACTTGTTACTCGTTATTGCAGCGCAAGCGTCAGTAAAACCCATAACAAAGAACCTATAGAGACCAGATATATGAACATTAATAATTCTACAGACACGATTATAGCGTCTCCATAATTGGCTATCCTCATGTTTCAATTAAAGAAAACGAGTAGAATAGAAAAGAATTAACTTTTACGATGCCCTTAAGGGTAAGATTTGTATTGGGAAAAGCCAAAGTACTTGTCCCCCTCGTCCCGTCCATCATTTATTTCAAAATCTGTAAAAGAAAAAACCCAAGAAAAAGCCCGACAAGAACTCATAATTGGTTTCGATAAAAGTAGAGCCAACTATTTCTATTTCTTCATCGTTGTGAGCGGATATATATAAACCTCTTTATGTCTTACATTTTGAGAAGTTTTAGATTATCTTAAAAGAAATTATTCTCTCATATTGTAAATGTTACTAATGAATCCCATCAGTGTTCTGAAACTATTTGAACTTAGGGAGCTTTATATGAATGTAGGAATATACATTATTAAGACTGAAACAAAGAATTACTCTATTCGCAATTCTTCAATTAATCCGAACACATTTCAACGGAGAAACTTTCATTTATATGCAAATCCCCTATGGAAGCTTCAACTAATGCATTCGGTACATTATTACAGTTTCAGACAAACCATCATGTTTTGTTCGGTAAAGAGCGCACACTGATTAGGCAGGCATGTTGGAAGGGGGAGGCCGCATGTTTTGGAACAAATTGCTCGCATACTGGTTTATTTAAGCTGAGTTGCTCGGGAAGGAGCAGGTTGAGTCATCTTGTTGCATGATGGTTTTTGTGCATGGCTCCAGATTGAGCGCTGTAAATACTGTTTGTGCATATTGTATTGGAGGGATGGAGGTAGGGAGAGGATGCATGGGGGATGGGGGAGAGATGAGAATGCGACAAGAGGTGACAGGAGGCGACAGGAGCCGACAGGAGTCGACAGGAGCCAACAGGAGCCGACAGGAGCCGACAGGGGAGTGTGTAAGTGTACGAGTGTAAGATATTAATGAATGAGGGAGAAATGGGGAATTTAGGGAGGAGGAGTGGGATAAGAGGCGAAAAGTCTCGGACTTGTGACATTAGCGATTTTACTGATCTATTCACTTCCAAATTGTGCTAGACCCTCCACATGTATTGCTAACAAACCTCAAAAAGTAGGAAACTCCAAAGAAAACAAGAACAACGAACGTTAACTAATGTAAGATATGGGTTAGCAAAGTGGCTGCCTGCACCCATGCACTCTTGTCCTATACTACTATACACGAGGTATGAGTAGTATAGGGAAGCGGGGGATTGTATCGGGCACCTTCAATATTATCTTCAATGTTATCTCATGATTGTAAAACTGAAAGAATAGTCTTTAATACAATCACAGACATCTAGAGAACGTGTCACTATTATATTGGTCTATATTCTCATGTGCTCCTCTAGGTCTATGATATATTACACTTATTGCGTAGGAGGAATTAGGTTACATGGTTGAAATCGTCAGAAAACGTACATGTATTTGCCTTCACTAATCCTCTCGATTATCCCAATCTCAAGATAAAAGCTGAGGTTCAAAATACAGTTCAATATAACCGAACATATTTCTTGAATAAACACAAGAACTAATATACTCAGATATACATAGTATGTATAACTTTTCATTCTAATTTAACTGAATTTATTAAATATGCAGAGCTGTCGATTGTACATTTTCTGCTCTGTATTGCGCAAACTTCGGCTTTTGTCTTTTTCTTGCATTTTTACTTCGCTTTCTCATTCAGGGTTTACACCGAGGGACAGTCCTCTCAGGGACTGGCTTTTTATCCAGTGGCCCCAGTGGGTACATGGTTCTAAACTCGGGAAGAACAACCTTTTTAAAATTGCGTTTCTCCGAGGAACTAACAACAGAAGTAGCAAAAAACAGCCCTAAATATAGATAAATTGATACGAAAGCTACTATATACTCGCCTACTACTCATGAAAGCTTAGAGAAAGTGTTTAACCATGTTAAGAGGCATTTGAACCATATTTTCGTATTGAACCTAATGTGATAGAGCATCGGGGATAGGCAGGCTGGCGAATCTTTAGCACCTAAATGATTGATGAGGTAGTTTTAGATCTCTTGAGAGTCAGAAGAGTATTTACAATCCTTCCAAGTAGATCTCAAAGAATTTACATGTCACTTGTTTACGTTAGTTCTAAATTAGGTTCAATTCATGAAAGTCCCAGTTCATAAATCTTAATTATCAAAGAATGAAAATGAAGCAGGTCAGGACAAGGAAACCCACTCAGGAGCTTAGGTGCTGATGAGTGACTGTTAAACCTTTCTATATTGGCGGCACCCCAGTGTCACAGAAAAATAAGTCATAAGTCGACAATAATAGATTTTGAAATACCATTATATTTGAAAAGACGAGACTCCAACGATGTTAACATTTAGAAAATCTATTTGGTAAAAGCTATATTACTATAGTTTATGTTTAATTTTGTTTATGTTGAAAAGAAGTTTGCAATATTTCTGTGTGGTTACTATAGTGAAAGTGGCAAAATATTACAATACACTCCATAGGATTAAAATATCAATTTTGCGACTTATAACTTTGCGAGTAGTACATCTGTAGCACATCACATATGTCAGAAACATTCAAAAGTCATATTTCCAAAAATAATTCTAAGCTGTCCATAATAAAAAAGAGACATAGATATTTATGTGTGTTAACATCTTTTATCCTGTCCGAGCCCTGTGTCTGGCGTTATGGAAGGACACAAACCTGTTCCCTATGGCCTGAATCTAGGCAAACTATCTGAATTTCACGCCGATTTAAAACAATGGAATTCATTGAATAAAACTTTAACACTGAGATGTGACGGCTCATGTACAAGCAAACTCACTTAAGAGCTCAAGGAGTGAAGTAACACAGCTTATCATCATCCTATACACTCCACCCTCCCCCTGAGCTCCTCAGAGCACATCCGAGCACATCGCATTCACTCACTCTCCCTCAGTCTACTTAACGTTAAAGTGTTCAGCCACTGAGTAAATTTGCCTTGATTAGAATTTAGAATCCTCTTAATGGTCTCCATACGTTTTCTCACCCCGACTTCATGTGGCGCTGCTGCATTAAAGCGGTAACGAGGCTCGGATGAAATGAACACCGATGTAATTACATGCTTCTGCCTGGAGGTGGCGCGTCAGACAATTAGATAATTACGTAATGCAAATGACAAACAGTTGCTATCGACGGCTGAATTAAATGCTTGTACTTCGACTGTTATGGTGGTGGTGGTGTTAGTGGCGGTGGCGGTATAGAAGTGGTGGTGGTGGTGGCAGTCTTGAATGAGAATTAAAACTGAGAATTTTAATGAGGTTCGAAGAGAACGTGACATGAAGTTGATATTCAAAATACTTTGAGTTTGAAATCATTATAAGTATGTATACATGATAATGTGAGTGTGTACACTAGGATTTGCTGAAGAGGATCTTTGAGTTCTTGCCATTTTGCGGGATTGCATGTGGTAGGTACAGTTGGGAGTTGAGAGAGAGAGCAAGGTGGACAGGGGAGACACGGAGAGAGGGAGACAGAAGGAGAGGGAGACACACACACACACACACAGGCTGAGAGAGTGAGGGAGACAGGGAGAGAGGGAGACAGAAGGAGAGGGAAGCAGGGAGACAGAGGAAAAGGGAGACAAAGAGATTGAGAGAGGGCATGGGGAAAGGCGGAGAGAAGGAGAGAGAAGGAGAGAGAGGATACGCTAGGGAGAGAGAGGGAGCAGGAAAGGGGAGAGAGACGGACGGAGAAAAAGGGGAGAGAGAAAAGCGTGGATCTGCCGAGTATACATTTCCCAAGGCCATGGCGCATCTATACAAAGTATTTTTGTTCTTTTGTAAAAGCGATGTCCTTCGTATTCTATTCTTCTTTATGCCCCTTCCATGCATGAAAGTCATCTACTTTAAACTTTAATCGGAGATCGGTTTAGGAGTATTGCATAACGCTTTTTCTCACTCAGAAAAAAAGGAAAGTTTGAAAATTGGTTTGAATGTCATCGACTGATTGGTTGGAATTGCTACGCTTACATTTCCACTCCGCAAATGTTTTCGCCACCGCGAATGTCAGAAATGAACTGTGGCGCAAAAGATGTTTTAGTCCCGTTAAACTAATATGATAACGATTTCCATTGAAATTAGCAGATGAAGCTGTTCTCATGATTGGACAATATTGACGCGAATTGAATCGGAAAACATCTTTATTTCCAATCATGCTGTTGTTACAAGCAGAGCTGAAATTAGGCGACTAGTTTTCTGGTGAATTCATAGCTCCAGATCTTTCTAGCTGATTATGCCTAAGAAATATTAGTTTCGTGTGAATACTTGTAGGCCTATACTGCGAAGTAAACTTTACTGAAAGGTATACTTAAATTATCAGGTAACCTAGATCAAAATTCATCTTCTACTTTTTGTTCAATTGCTTTCCTACTTATCTACAAGGCATTTTAACCGCATTTTTAGGATTTTTTCCGGCTGCTTAAGGCTCTCGGAAACATGACAACTACTTTTCTGTGGTGGATATCATTATTATCACTCACTCAACCGCAGCCGTTTCTCCCGGCTAAACTAATAATAGCTGTGAATGCAGCTTTAAAAGGAATTGTAGTCTCTATATATCGTAACATGTGAATAATGAATCTTGCATAATTTATCTTATTCCCATATGGCATCACTGCAAGCGAAACGCAGTGGTTATTTTGCCGAAAATTCAGAAGTACAAGAAAAACAAAGAAGTATACAAAAGCCCAAACTCTCAAGCTTCCCCGAAAGATAATCACTTGCAGAACACAATTTCTCTAACCTCTGTACCCGATGAATCATCCATCCTATCTTTACTACAGCCACCTTCCAGGGCCAGTGTGAACAACAGACTGATACAAACACAGCTAGACGAAATGAGAGTACAGAAACAGAAATGTAGGCCTTGGCCATAAATCCAGCCTTTATTCCTTTTCTCCTCGGAAAAACCTCATCAGGATTTGTTGAACAATAGCAGGGGCATACAATGGTGTGTGTGTTGGTTCTGCACTCTGTGGCGAGCATGCCAGGTTTTGCTTATTGCACAGAGAGGTAAGGGGGTAGACTAATCGTTGTCTCCCTCTTCACTGGAGTCTTTCCTCCTTTCTTGTCTCCTTCTCCTTCTCCTCTACCGAGACAGGCCTACAGGTCTCCACTCTACAGGTAATTTCGGGTCCAGTATGAGATTTTTTCGGTTCGTTCACCGGTATTGGAGAATTTTTGATATGACATTGTGTAAAGGATTTGGATTTTTTCAAGACGTGTTTATTGGGATAAACTAGTCGTGAGCTTGGGAATTATAGGTGAGTGTAGCGTGTAATACACAGGCGTTATTACCTGTTGTGTGTGGTATGAGCATCAATGATGTAACCTAAGGCGTTCAATATTACCCGCTAAAAAGGTGTAATAAAGCCATTGGTTTTATTTCCTCGGAATATAGCCCACAAGTTGCTAAGCGGGTACTATTGCCCCAATCTCCTATAAAGCCACATGCCAAGCTAGCACCCCCTGGTTAATATGATTTGTTTAAAATATTGATGCACAGTGCAGATATACATTTAACGCCTATCTATATCAGGATGTAGAGACCTATAATATATCATTCTCACCAGCAATAGCCACACAAGTGCACGGTTTCATATACCACTAGGGTTCCCGGCTCAATCACGCTACCTTGCTACAATAGTTAATGTGAAACCTTTCGGGGGGAATATATATGTTGCATGTTTTTCCCTTTCCGTATCATTGTTCTCTTTTTCCCTCAGAAACATACACTTAATCTCCCCTTTCTTGAAGGTTAATCATTCAGAAAAGGTTTCCCATTAGAGCTCGTATGACGGCTGAAAAAGATGTTTGCTCCGTATGTAATCTGCACGTAGAGCAACAACTACTTTTTGCCTCTGTAATAATGCTTCTGCAAATGAGTTTAAGAGGAGCTTATTCATTTCGATATCAATATCTATATTAATAATAGGGTCTTTAAGCCTACACTATCAGTTAACATCGGTCAAAAAGAGTCAGATTGTGTTTGTCATAATAACTGACAATGCAGTTTTAATATGTAGAGAGAAAGTATCCATATTTAATCAATTGATACTAAATAACTAAAATAATAAATCAGTACTCATCTTTGAAAAGGACAATCAGACAAATGAGGCAAGTGGAAAAGTGGCTTTCTGATTTACCTCCATCCCCTTCATTATCTAAAAAACCTACCATACCTAATAAGTATATTACCTTGTCTTTTTATTGGGATGTTTTGACCACATAAAACTAAACATATCCACATAATATAACTACGCCCAAAGCTTATATAGGCCCTAACCTTCTGGCCAAGAGATATGGGAAATGACTGTAGCTAATAATAATAATATCCTCCTTTACTTAAATGACTCCCTATTGTTGGTCTGTGGTAAGTGATAAATGGACTATTTATTTCTCTATCTGCCTGACTATAGTTTGTGATTAACCACTGGGTGTACATAGAGTAATGGAAATAGTGGTTATCTGCTATACATACACCCCTGTGGAGAAACAGTTCTACTCCAGGGTATTGCTGCTATCACTGCCTTATCTCCACTCACTATCAGTCACTCCCGAGTCACTCTGAGTCGGTATTTATTTAACCTTCACTGTAATATGGATATAAAACTGGATATGTTTATTTCTCATGACAATGTTATTATTAGGGAGTGCTACAATAGGGAGGCTAAATAGTCGATGGCTGTGAGTTTTAGAGGCGCGCAACTGCACCAGTTTGTTGACAGGAGGCGCAAAACTCCCATATGGGTCAGATCGTCAGAAAATGTACAATCGGCAGCTCTACACATCTAGAAAGTTCAGTTAAATTAAGCTAAAAAAAGAGATAAATACATACTAGGCATATATGCGTACATATATATGGTACTGCGTTGATTCGAACGACTGTATTTTGAAATTCATTTCTATCTTAAATTTGATTTGGGGAAGGCTAATCATATTATATATAGGCTCAGCATTGCGGACATGATTAAATGTTCCTGTTCTATCCTCACTCCAAGAGGTAGGAGGAATTCTGATGACCAGATATCCATCAATATCACCGGAACATTGCAATTAAGGCCACCTGAACCTTTAAACCTCTATGTTAAGGCGTAGGATAGGGGGTGAATATATTTATGCTCACAATGCTAGGTCTATGAGAATTGTTCATTTCCCTCAGCCCTTCGATATGCAAGTGCGTGACTCGGGCGGTTTGTCGGTTTAGTGTGTCTCGTTCCTTTCTTGCAGAAAGGCAGGGCTCCATCAGACTGCATGCTTATTTTTGGCTAATATCCAGTTTAATAGTTATTGTCATTTGTGATTTACTTTATAGAACCTATATTGCAGAGAAGTCAAGCCTTAAGATACTAGGTTACTTTTTGTACATTTGTCACATGCTGCCGCCTTGAATGCCTTCAATGAATCACTCAAGGAAAAGTCTGATTTTCTTGGATAATACAGCGAGGCTTTCGTGATAGGATCAAGCTAGTTGTTCAGTCCTGATCTCCTAATCTCTTTGGTAGCAAACAAGCTTGAGTGTCTTGCGTCTAGAGACAATCTTATTTCCAGATTAGCTCCCACGATCCGGAATGAATTTAAATGAGGAACTTGGGATTTGCAGTATCTATACCCGACTTTTCTTAGCAATGATATTTCCAATGGCCTCAAGACATGTATAAGTTGTAACTTGATGGTCCAATAAAACTTAATTAATCCTAAAATGAGGTTAAACATACCGGAGAATCAGCACAATACTAATATATTCAGATATAAATAGTATTTATTTATTGTTCAGTCAAATTTAGGTCAGATCATCAGAAAATGTACAAGTAGCAGCTCTACACATTTAGCAAATTATGCTAGATAATGCTGACAATTATCAGTGATTGGTATATC
The DNA here is from genome assembly GCA_942159475.1 of Sthenelais limicola. Lineage (NCBI taxonomy): Eukaryota > Metazoa > Annelida > Polychaeta > Phyllodocida > Sigalionidae > Sthenelais > Sthenelais limicola. The sequence continues at coordinate 57,564,181 of OW804096.1, forward strand.
TAGGTACAATTGATATTGTGTTGATTAAAAATATCTGTTTATACATACACTGTTATCATTAGCATTACCACAAAGCAGTAAATTCCAACGATTCCGTGCCAAATGGTTTTAAATAAAGTTACTGCAATGCCTCTATTGCTAAAGCTGCGTTTAGCCACAGTACCTCTATCACTTCCAAGGCCGTCTCCACGCTCCCTCAATCAATAGTAGAGAATGCTGAGGGAGATATATCACTTAGTGCAAGAGCGAGTGGTTTAAAATCGAATAGTTCTGATAATAAAATACCGCTTGACACATCAGAAAATGGATCTGGCATATTGCTGGTTTTTGTAACATTGGCCTTGAGGGATGACGGGTGGGGGTGGACAGTGGGGAGGAGGAGGGGGAGGGTGTGTAAAGGGTGACGAGCCGGGGTAGAATAGGGAAGTGGGATAGGGAAATGCTGGCAACAAAAGTAGGGGAAAGGAGACGTAATAAAACGGTGTGTGGGGAGGAAACTGTCTGTAAAGTAGAGAAAGGAAGAGCTGAAAAGTAGACGATAATAAAGAAGGACATGAAGACGGAAAAGAAGGAAACGGAGAAGAAGAAGAAGAAGAAGAAGAAGAAGAAAGAGGGGACAAGGAGGAGAAGAAGAAGGGAGGGCATCCATTCAGACATAAGGAGGGAGATTATGCAATGTGGCAAGGAAACAAAGGCAATCATGGTCAGTAGGAGCAAAAGACAGTAAAGTTAACCAAAAAATTGCAGAGCTTGTCTTGCAATTCATAATGAAAAATCCAGCGAACTAACGTATTTACGAAATAACATACACGCCTATAACAAAAAGTTGTTTGTCTCGGAGCCTGAGCAAACTTCCTCCTATAACAGTATGCATTTAAGCGTACACAGGAGAGAGAAATGGTGATGTATGTACCTCAGGTCTAAAGCCAAGGCAGGATTGATCAATGCATGATAAAATCACAGTGTTATCTCTTCTCCTACATTGTACCTAATCGCTCAGCTGTGGGCAATACGCGCCTAGCGGCCTATTGTTGTACTAATAATGAACAACAGACCTCCATTTCTGGCTGATTTCTCATTTCCCCGAGAGGGCGCGCTGAGGAGAGGGAGGGAGGAGTGCTGAGCAGGGAGAATTAGGGAAGATGCTTACTTTCCTTTAACGCTCCCTGTGGGATATTTAAGTAAGTTGGTGGACATATTATTCACCCATAGTGTCAGACCGACAGCCAGCTTCCAGGACACTCCTTAGCACTGTTGGAAGCACATTTTTTTCCATTTTCTACCCTTTTTCGGACTATTCTATTCTTTCCATCGGTATTTTTCTCATTTTACAGTACATCTTTCAGGGTGTTCAGGGTGTCTTGATATTTTTCTACCATGTTCCTTCTCGGGTACTGTTTCGCTACCCATTTTTGGTCCTGTTTCTATACCCATTTACAAAATACTTTTCTGCCATCTCAGTCCCTTCCTGTCTAATTGTCATCCTTATGAAATTCTATACATTCTCGCATATGGGTACTACTTGTAACATTTCCATCATATTTCTCTGATATATAACATTACGCAATATTGCTAGACCTAATCGTAATGGTATCAATCATTTATTAACACCAAATTATAATTATTATCATATTTCCAAAAGCGCTAATTATGCTAATGCCAAAGCATTAACTTAGTGTAGATGTTTAACCATATGTCTGCTTACCATTGAAGATTATAGTTGCATGCTACCGGCCAAAATCATCCAGCTAACAGAATAGTCAACGCTGGATTTGATTTTTTTAGACAAGACTTATAAGGGACAATGAATGAATCAACTCTCATTGTCTTCTAGGTTACCAACCCAACAGGGCATGAAACCCCACTGGCATGAGATGATAGTGACAAATGTGCCACATTAAAATCCCCCATTTTTCACTCTAAAACACATCCCCCTCCCCTCAACTGAACCCATGTTGCGTAGCATCTATGTAACCTTACCTTCCTTTCATTTATTTAGTCACCCCATTTTGCCCCCCTCCCCTTCCCCCCATATCCTCCCACTCCATCCCCCAACAGTTCCATACAGCCCTAATTCCCCCACCCCACGGGCTGTCTCGCGTCTACGTCTCCCTTCATCTCCCAAATGAGACCGGGTACCCGTTTAGTGCTTGCGTCATGGCGTCCCACTGGTTCCCCGTGTCTCCGCCATTAGTTACCTTTGGCGATAACGCGCAGCGGGGTCACGCAGGTCGCTTTCGCCTTTGCGGTCGCCTCATCGCTTCATCGCATCATACGCCATTTGCACATGTTAAAACATGGCGACACATCTTCTTACAGCCTTGCCTCCCAGGCACAGATGCGAACGCCTATCCAGGATTTTTTTTCCGAGGCAAGTCGCAGGGGGAAGGGGGAGGGACAGTTTTACATGGTATGATCACCGTTCTGATTTATTATATGTAAAGTCAGTCGGACAACTGTATACACTCACATATATAAAATAATACACGCAAAACAAGACCAGTTGGGGATTATTGCCTAATTATAAAGAGTATTACAGTGTTTACTATCTCTCTCTCACATAGGCCTACCATGGGGCTGTAGTTTCCTATTCCAATTGTAAATGGATTAAGTTTGAAAAGGTGATTTTTTGTCAATGCTTGACAATTTAAAAAAAAAGAGATATTGCTTGTCACACTGAGCTTTTCCAAAAGATATAAATGGGGAAGTAAGTCAATTGCATTCAATATTAATAGTAGAGTCTGTTCGAGGTTGTGAGAAAAAGTGGGATCCCTTTTGCACCCCCACCCCCTTTTCATCCCCACAGCTAAACACAACGATCATCCCTGAACTGAGATTCACCCCACGTCTTCCCTATCTTACCACGTTACCACATCTCCCCATCCCTTTACCACGATCCCTGAGGTACCGCATGAACCTCGGCCCAACCCAAATGTTGCTAATCCTTAATCAAAATACGAGAGTGACGTAATTATAGGAGGGAGATGACGATCGATTAAAGCTCAAATAGGAGTGTGTGTCTGTGTCCTCCAATCTCTGTCCCTGCCTCTTTTTATGTCTTCTTTCTCTTAGGCGCTTTCTCTGTTAGTAAATGATGAGATTTCTATGACCCTGACCCATAGAAATTGATTTTCTTCCTTTCAAAAACATTAATAAATAAGTGCGCGAACACATCGTTCAAAACTAAGGAGCTGAGTAATTGGAGAGCAGCAAACGAATATTGTGAAGGAAAAAGGCCTTTGTGTTGCATGTATTGCCACATTGGAACGTCACTCATAAGAAAACAAGAAAGATTCTAATAAAATCTATTAATGCTGAATAAACATGAACATAGTCGGAAAAGTAAATCATTTTCTTTCATGAGACTATTTTTTTCTAATTATCTATATGGGTCACAGATATAGGTTTAAAGTTAGGTTACCTGTTTGTCATGTTATCTAGCTCTTTATTGTTTAAAGTTTAATTTTTGAAATGGCAACGTGTGAATTTGATATTAGTATATATGTATACTTTGTAACAAATCTGTTTTAAATTGCGGTCAATGCAATTATTTACAAAATATGTTTCTTCTGCACGGTGACCGTGTGTTATCATCGTGAGTGAAATAATCTTGGCTGACCCCCATGAGCAGGGGATAATCAACAGTACCTAACGTAACGCAGTCATGCTGGCCATACCAATCTTTCTTTCCTCTTGGAAGAATGGAAGAATGGAAATCAATGCAAATATAAATTTGCATCTCATTTCGAGATTTAACTTCATAATGTATGTATATACGTATACAATCTGAACAAGAATGGCAGTCAATACAAAAATTAAATAGTGTGATTTTAATATTGTGTCGTGGGAAACAATTTTTCGGATGTTAATGCAATTTAAAAGGTGGGAAATAACTAATCGATCCTGTATACTCCGCCCCGTTCAATGGCATATACAACAAATTTATTGAAATATTTATTAATCAAGGTAAATCAAGGCAAATCAATCTAGTGAGTGACCTTTGAACATTGGTGATTTAGGGATTTGGAGATGTTGTTTTTGTCTACAGCCTGTTAAGACAGTGACTCATCATCAGTGATGTCCCGACAGATAAATGACTTTATAATTATCAAAATTCGAATCATGTCCTTAGACATGTCGAGGTCATTAGAATTCTGATTGATTCATTAATTAGTTAATTACGAGGAATCTTTGAAGAAAGCTATTTATTCTTTTTAATCAAAGTCTTGTCAGTGACCAATTAATGGTGCCTGAAAGCTGAGAAGAGGTTCTTTTTCGGTCAGAAAACTCTCAGAAAAAGTATAATCAACTTCACGTTCACTATCCCACCCCTTTATTACCACATTCGCCCGTTCCCATTCAACCATTCATTCTCCATTCCCTGGTCGTCTCTGTCCTGATTTTCTCATTTCTTTTCTGATTCTTCCCACCTTCTCCCAGGGTCTGCTGCATAATAAACCTTATTTAAAAATGTGTTTGGGGTCAGTTCAACCATAAATGTTCAATTTGCAGCTTGGCATATTTTGTACATTCAGCTAAATTAGGCTGAAAACGGTTAAATACTAAGTGTATTTGAGTACACTTAGTATTGTGTTGATTCAAATATTCTGTTTGATCATGGTGAACTGTATTTTGACTAGAGTTTTTGTCTTAACCTGGGCTTATTTGAGACTAAACATTTATAGAACTATACATTTGTTGGCGACCTGGCCTATTAAGAAATTGTCTGTTTAGCAAATGCCTTTCCTAAAGGTTTCTAACTATATTTGTTCATACAGTTGCAATTTCCTACCAAAGCAAGGTCAAAAGAAACAAGGTTAAAAAGAACATTTTAAGTAAAAGTTTGTTAGGAAACAGGTCCCTGGTAACTCTTTCCCTAATGTTCCCATTTCGTTTACACTTTTCCTCTGACCTTCCTCCGTCATTCTCTGTCTGTCATCCTCCTATTTATTCTACCATCACTTATTCGTTCCCTACCTCATCCACCAACACTCTTCCTCATCTACTTGGTAATTGCTTGGTAGTTGTCGAAAATTGGTATTGCATTTTGTTAGCGTGTTTCTGCTCACGCTCCTTATATGCCCCAATACATTTATATGTAAAGCTACCAGACCCCCCTCCACCTTATTTACCCTTTTCCCCAAAAAAACATTGAATTCTGTATTCCCTTCTAACATCGCCCCCACACACTCGCCTCAGATTGTCAAATTTAGTAAATTCAGTTAAATTAAACTGAAAAATGAAAATACTAGGTATATCTATCTAGGCCTACATAAATTTGGTATTGCCTTGATTGAAACAAAATGTTTGGTTATATCGAACTGTATGTTAACGTCATTTCTGTCTTACATGTAGCTTATTTGAGAGGATTGGTGAAGACGAATTGTGCATGTTCCGACGACCTGACCCACCAACAATTCTTACCCCCTTTTTCATTCGCCCTTCCCTAAGAAAACTCCATGCCTTCCCCCATCCCTCACGTGCACCACAGGGCACCTTAAACTACCTAATCCCTGGTACAGATAAAACCATGATTGATGATCCCCCAACCGTGTTTTACTATGTGTAATCCCCTCCAGATTATCACCATTCATTACGCAACTCCGCCACTAGGTGGCTTCCTGCAAACTGCGTCTGCGCACGTCAAAAGTGAGGGATTATGGGATTGAGTGCAGTCTTTCTCAGCAGGACCAGGATGATCAAACTACCCATAAAACAAACTCATTTGACGATAAATAGTAAAATATTTTACAGACTCTTTTTAAAAGTTCCTGAAAAGATACTGAAGTCATGTCTAGAGAACAAACAATTTATCGACTTAGATGTACAACTGATGAAGTTATAGTCATATATTTTCCAAGAGATTAGTGTCTTTTAAGGATTAAGGGTAGTTTAGAAACATTTTACTCAGCAACACAAAGTTAAACATGAAAAGTGTTGTCCTTGTCCTTACTGAGGGATAAATCGGGCATGAAACAGTCCTAAATAATGCAATTTCGGAAGTTTGATACTATATCTATTTCTGGACGAAACACATATATATCAGACATTCGATTTCTAGATGCAATATCCAACATTTGATGATTTTCGAAGTTTATTTCGACATTCAGATATGTATGGGGATCACAATACATCCACAAAGCCCCTGTTATCACAGCCCCATCACCGGAAACACTGCCGCTCCCAATCTCCCTCTGCGCAGCCGTGTACGCATGCGCTATCACCACCTCCGCTGCGCACGCACCTTATCTCTTGCACCAGGAGATAGCTGTAGCAGTTCGTTTCTCGCTCCCTAGGCGGCACTGGTATCACTTTAGGGGGGATGGGTATGGGAGGGGTGGGGAGTGAGGGCCATTTCAGGAGGGATGTGGTAAGAAAAACACCAGGATATTTGCTTGGCATAAACACTGGTTTCTTGTGTCAACGTCATTTTACCATGATTCCCATTCGCAGTCTGGACTGGAGTAAGCCTGGTGGACGGCAGTCATAATTTGCCATCTGTTGGAAAGGATATCCTACCAATGAGGTATCATATGTATGGTACTGCTCCCCAAAATGTGAGAGGACAATTATAGACCTCCACCTAAAATATGCTCCTCAATTATTATGCTCTCTTTCGTGTCCAACCTTTAGCAGTTTCTCATAGATTTCTTGTTCTTCGATATTACGTTCACTACCTAGCTAAACTCGATTTTCCTGAATTTTGATTTTAACTGATTTTTTCCCTGTAGATTCCCTATTCAATATAGTTAGATCTCTTTAGCTTAAGTTTCGGTTAAACTGAACTTTTTTCATATTTCCTCTCAATTTGAGGTTAAGTGGACTATAGATAGTGTAGCTATAGGTATTTTAGGTATTTGGGAAATACATACAGTACGAATACATACACTTTTATGGTAACCATTGATTGGTATATCCTTTATTGTGCCAACATTTACAAAAGGTAATGCACATCTGAGACCTGATCTGAGCTCTGAACACCCTTGGTCCATAGTCCTGGATCGGCTCCTATTATAAGAAGACTAGAGGTGGGTGGGAGGGAAGCTTCGGGAAATATGTCCAAAACGGGAGAAGAGAAAAAAGGTACATATGAGAGTATCTCAAAACCTATTTTTGTTACGACCTATGACTAATTTTCCTGTCTCACATCACATGTCTACTTGATCAAACATGACAGGACAATCCACATGGTATATTTAAGGTGAATGGAATATGATGATGCGTGTATATGATGAATTGCAAAGCAATTTAACAAAATACAGTCGTACTCACATCTCACAGCACATCGATTCGTTAATTTAGGTCGATCCACAACTTACCTAAAATAGAAAAGAAACAATAATCATTATAAATATTGATCATAGCATAATTAAACAATAACGTGTCATAATTGATTTCTGAAGTATTGATTGGGACAGGGAACCTCTAGCCATTCATATAATTGTACTATCATTGATCCGCTGTCCATAATGTTAACACAATGAGATAGTATTTCTAAAATTGCTTGTTGTTGTTCATTGCACTATATGTAATGCATGGCTTGCAATGGTGATATCCCAGGTACAGACGACACACATGCATTATGGAAAGACAACCAGAACATCCATTTGAGATAAATATCCTGAGATCTGCTGAAGGTCAATCATGTCTTAAATTTGAGAGGGGAAGAGACAGACAGACAAATAGACAAGAGGGGAAAAAAAGTAAGATGGATAGAAAGATAGATCGGAAAATGAAAGACGAGGAGAAACAGGCAAACAGGCAGATAGAGTGAAAGAGAGAGAAAGGCTTAAAGAGAGGCAAAGAAAGAGACACACAGTGAAAGGCAGAGAGAGAGGAGCAGAGAAAGAGACACGCAGAGAGAGGTAGAGAGAGAGGCAAAGGGGGAAAAATCAGAGCGAGACACACCGATAGACAGAGAGAGAGAGAGCAGGAGAGATGGAAGGAGAAAGTGGAGAGGGAAGGAGATACTTATGAATACAGTTCGGGAACAAGAGAGAATGGAGTAGGAGTATCTCTTGGCACTGATATGGAGTTATGGACGGAGTTTGCAATTCCACACCATGGGAATTAATCATGCTATCCGATGCCACATTCAAAATATTATTTTTCCTCTCCTTCCTCATCCAACCCCCGTCCCACTGTCTCTTTCTCACACACATAGTTCCAACTTTGAGAGGGGAAGAGAGGGAGATAGATAGAGAAATGGACAGAGAGAGAAGGAGAGAGAGAGAAAGAGGGAGGAGAGAGATAACTAAAGAAAAAAACATCTACTGTGTGTTCACCACCATGTCAATTAACGTTTTTAATTCCATGGTGTCAATACCTATTATCATATCTATTTCTTTATCGTTTATGTATTGTGAGATTATTGTATTCCGAATGTTTTGAAAAGTAACTGATGAGGGTACCCAATATACGTGTCACTGCATTTATCTTTGGTCTAGAATATGAAACCGTTTCATCAAATTACTATCACTGTCCATGATTCAAATAACGACCCTGAGGATAACAAAATCCCATCATTACGAAGGTTATATGGTATCTTTTCTATTCTTCCATTAGGAAACCTCTAGATATAATAATATAGAACCAGGATTTAAAAAGTAGACATGCAGTCGATGGTTGCAAGTCATATTTCATTATTAAGGATATGCGAATACTCGAACAAGATGCAAATCGTCTATCCCCCTTCCCCCTTCCATCTCCTCTCTGCCAAGGCCGACTGTAATTCCTAACGTGTCAACACTATTTGGCCGCAACACAAAGAAAAAAGTCATTACGGAGGCGTAACGGAGGGGATACGGTTGCTACGCCTCATAATGCATTTTTAAAGCATGTGTAATTATTGTCTCCTCCTGCGGGTGCGGTTTGCCGTAAACGCACTTAACGTACCTTATGGCCTTCAATGATTTATTGGAAGGCCTGTCAGAATATAAGCCTAAATAGGGCCACACAAATATCCCCGCTTGTAAATCTCTATTATTTCTATACTTATTGTTCTGTGGGGGTATTTTAGAGGCCATTATGGAAAAGGGAAATGTTTTAGGGAGAACGATGATGGGGTGGGACTTGCGTGGGAGGTGATGGGAAGAGGAGTAGGTGACTGGGTGGGACATGCTAGAAAAACAATGGTGTCTGTGTCTAATGAGGTGGGCGAAATATAATTTAAAGGTAAGATTATTTATAAGCCTATATTTAAATGGGTAAGGGTGTCAGAAAAATTGTATAACTCGCCTTTACATACTCAAATTACCCATATTTGAAACAAATTGAAGTTCATAATACTATTTTATCACTTTTTGAATCAAGAAAATACACAATAAATTCAGATATAGCAAGTATTTGTTATGTTTCAACTTTATGTGATCGATGTTTATGGGTGGGGAAGTAGTTGGAAATTGTAGAATGACCATTCTCCAAGCATCTGAAATAACCCTAACTTATCATATGGGTATGGGTCAGATCGTCAGAAAATGTACAATTGGCAGCTAATCCCATTTGCTAAATTCAGTTAGATTAAGCTGAAAAATGATAAATACTAGGTATTGTGAGTATATATTGGTATTGCAATGGTTTAAAGAATCTGTTCATTTATGCTGAACTGTAATTTGAATTTTATTTGTGTCTTAAATATGGGTTATTTGAGAGAATTGGAAAAGGCGAATCATACATTTTCAGACGATCTGACCCATATATTGATTTGGCTGGCATCCAGGAGATATCCAGCCAGAGATTGGTGCTATGGTACAAGTTTACGATTTGTTGAACTTAACGTCACTCTGATTAAACTGTCCCCAAAGCATGTTAACTTATAAGTCACAACTGCACATCAGAGTTAATAGATGTTTCAGACAAGTAGAAACACACTCTCTATAATACCTGATTTACTGTTGATATTACATTGTACATTGTCTGATAGCCTGACACTGATACATCATTTTATTTCCACCACTGTAGGGAGCAACATGGTTGAGGGCCCACCCCACGACCTGCCACCTCGCCCATTATACAATATGAGAGTATCATGTCGCATTGTTTATATGGACAGGGACAGACATTAATCATCTGTCTTCTTGACACATGTCACATGTTCTGCTGCATTCTCCCATGCCAAACTAAGCTTCGGAAGCCTGTAACTTGTCCCTATTGGTACAATATCCAACCTCTGAAAGTCTCCTAAAGATGGGGGCAATTTATACATGTTTGTTACACACTTGCAATAAGGGATTTAGATGTCCGCCATCTTTAATCTTGATTCGCATGTAATTATGGGAGTTGTATGTCAGTGTGAAACCTATAGAAATCTTGTCATGCTCAGCATGGAATATTTAGCAGTGATCTCATGTAAAACCATGTGTTTTACATGTTCCCATAAAACAAGACTTCATGCATTTGGTTTGTATAGATCATAAAGAGAGAGATCATTACACAAGCTATTAGTGAAAAGATACTTGAATTCTCCCATAAAAATGTTAAATATTTGTTTGTCAGATATGAACTGAATCTATCCAAACATTCATTGTAATCAGTAATAGACATGCGTAGTGAGACTTGCAAATCCCCTATTAAAGCAGGGTTCCAAAGCCCTTGTCAACTAAGCCAGCCCTCATACGATTCTCAAGCGTTTTAATGAAGAAGGGCCTTCTGAAGGCGGCAAATCGCTTGAGAATCTGAAAAGTGGACAAGGGTCTTATATATTATGCTCTAACCTGATCTCAGAATATGGACTAATTCACTCACCAACTTGGAAGTAAATAAAACTTATGTCAATCCGATCAATCAGTCAATCAATCAATCAATCGGTCAATCAATCACAATAGTAAGGTCTCTGACTTGCTGACAAGTGCCCAATGCTGCCAGGCCCAGCCTCCCAGCATGTGGGATAACTGGTGAACATGGCCGGGTTAATACGTCTAAAAGCATTTTTCTGTAGTGATATGTACGAGGGGAAATAGCTATTCCCTCCTCTCCCATATATCACTATTGCCAGGGCGTTTGGAGGCAGAGAGGGACGCCCTGCCGGATATGACGTATGAGGCATGCGCAGAGGGTTCTGGGAAGGGGGAGGCAGGGGTAACATGGGCTGATTCAGAAATATTTAGGGTAGAATGGGGTACCCTATTTACATTTATGATATTGCACCCTAAATTAGTTATATTTATGTTTAACCTAATTGTTTTTCTCCCTCAATTTATTCTCTTATATCATTATTCCATTCGGGTTGACTTGTACTCTTAACATTTGCTAATTAAACAAATGACTTCAACATGTGGTTTCATATCTACCGTTTCATGTTCTTAAATGTGTGGGGGATTCATTAGACTGAGTAAAGCAGCACTTGTGGTAATATTTTCAAAATAGGAATACCAGGAAATCCAAGAATGGAATTCTAGAACGGTCATATTCCATCGCTCTCGTTTTGTTTCCAGTGCGCTATTTAGCATGGTCTAAAATTTCCAATTTTGTGTAACAAACATCTTTTTAGGGCAGTTTGGAGTGCCTGAACACCATGTCCTGGATCGGCTATTATAGGAAGACGGAGGGGTGGGGGGAGCATGAGGAAAAATGTCCAAAATGGGAGAAGTTTAAAAAAGGTACAGCAAAAGAAAACAACCACATAAAGCTGAGTGCATAATACAAATACAGGCGAGGGTGGGAATCGAAAACGGAAAATGAACACATACATACATGTGTAGTGCAGAGGGGTGGAAAAAGCTTGAAGATAAGGCAACCTGATAGAAGGGATGACATCCATTGGAAAAAAAGATTGAAGAACTGGCATGGGAACAGTAGGAGAGGGAAGGGCTTACCACGAATCTTGAAAAAAAAAACCAAATGCATGCAGCTACCTAGCTTTGGTCCTGTGAATATCACCCCAATATAAACAGTACCATGTTCAGAATCCCACAGCGTAAAATTGGGTAAGACACAGGCTGGGAAATTCTTGCTAAAGTATCCCATACGTTCTGCTTGCTCTGTGTTTTGTACCTCATAAAATCTCTCTCTCTCTTAATCCTTTTAGCTTTCTTCTTTATTTATGGTCTGGCAAAGAGGCAGTCTCTCCGAATGACATGGAGGAAGTGGGTAAGATTTAGGATACGTGTCTTATAGAGTGTTTATTGCGGACCGTTGGGCAGAAGAAAAATAACCCTTTGCCAAGTGTATTTCAGTCCATCAAACGGGAACGATATAAATATATATATATTTCATAGGCTAGGCACTAGGAAGGATGAATTCGTACATACCCCGACCTAGTTTTGATATACTTATTTTAATATACAAAATGTCACATAGTAGTATAGTTGTTATTATACATTCCAAGGGGATTGTATAGAGAATAGTAGTATGCTACTGATGTCATAAGTTTCAATTTTCTATTTTAATTCTGAGGTCCAGGGAAAACGTTACAGAAAAAACATCTAGTCAAGAATAGGAATAGGAATAATCATGTAAGTGATTGGACGCCTACTGCCCTAATGACTTTCATTGCCCTGACGTAGGCGTCATAATGGGATTAAGGGAGCGAGAGACTTTCCCTTAGTTTAGAGGGACTCTCTCAACTCTGAGCCTAGACTGGGGAGGCTTTCCCTCAGTTTGCAGGGACTCTCTCAACTCTGAGCCTAGACTGGATAAGGTGAAAACTGACTGGTGGATCCGATCCTTAACCTCATTTGCCTACAGTGAGCCAATATCAGATCCTCATTGTATAACCTGATCACATCAATTAATCATAGATAAGAAATATAAAGCAACTAATAGAAGTACACGACACTGCTTTATTATCCCCATTTGTCAGTCTGATAGTGCTATTATTTTTCAGCTTCTTTTGTGAAGTCAGTTCATCAATGCCAACAACTGATCCACTGAATGCCTTTTATTTTTACTTCAGGGGCGTGTTTCATAAGACATCCTTACTTTAAACGTTCCTTGCTAAGCTACCTTTCCTTGCTTATAGATTGGAAATTTCTACCGTGAGATCACAGCTTAGCATTGTCTCTATAGCACATTCCTTAAGATTTCCCTAAAATTGCCTTACCAGCTGGTCAGGAATTAAGTTTAGCTAAGGAAGTACATTTTTAATTAAGGATGTATTATACAACGGGCCGCAGCTACATGAGTTCATTAGAACCATATTAATTAGGCATTAATATCAGTCGGTTGGATTGTTATGACATGAGACTTAAAGGAATGAGAGAGTTGTATATGGGCTTTAGATATCGTAAACGTTAACGACAAATCGTAAATTTAAGACTGTTCTTAAGAAGTATCTTACTATTTAAGATAGCCTTGATAAAACTGTTAATTACAGCCTGAATAGGTTATTAGATGTATCAAATAAGATATCTGAGTCAGCAACTAATCATCAGAGATTTTCATTAACAAAGTAGAATTTGCTGTTATGGAACTTGAATAAACAAGCTCAATATTTTAAGAACTTATCTTATTGTATGTTCTAAGATGCATCTTACAACAGACCTTGTACCCGATGCTGTATCTTATATTGTACAATGTTCTCATATATACTTTAATGAAACCCCTACCCCTGGCATTAGAAGAATCAAGTATACTGCACCTATCGGATCTACTGAGGGAAACTAAACATTAATCCCCTCCCCCACCTCCCCTGCCCTGAACTGCCAACAGAAATTGAAGGGAACTAGGCTCTCAAATAAGATGCTCCATTTCAAAACACTGCCTCTTTTTCTGCCTCAGTTCATACTCGACTGGATTCAGAAAAAGGGAGGGAACTCTCCCCTCGTCTCATCTCCACAAATAGAACACATTGGCAGTTGTGATTGAGGGGGAGGATAGTGTTTAGGGAGGAGCTAAAGACCCTAAAAACACTGAAAATAGTTATTTTTCCTACTTGGTGATGGGGACTTCTAATTGGCCATGAGTATCAAATTAGGTACAATTTGTGGATGAAGAGAGGAGATGATGCAATGGAATAAATTACACAAAAGATGCTTGAGTTAGAAATGATTTCATATCATGTTAGGAAATATGTAAACTGAATACTATGTATCACAGCAGCATTGGAAACATATTGCAATGCAAAGAACCGATGCCTTAATACTTTGGATTCTTCAGTATTATTTGTGCCAATTATCAATATTTATTAGCGACAAGTTCAAACCCACATAGAAATATCTACCGGGGTATGTGGGTATGTAAATCGACAGATGTACATTCGGCTGATCCACAGTCAGTCAATAGATTTTGCTAGATTAAGCTCAGCAATGATAAGTACTATTTACATGTAAAGTACAATTTGAAACTCATTTTTAGGTCATTTGAGCGAATTGGTAAATGCGAATTGTACATTTTCCGACCTCCTAATTCACATATCAATTAAAGCACTTGTATTGTTAATTACAGAACATGGGGAGGGTTGCTGGCAGTCTTCCTACAGGATGCCCCCTCAGCCCCCAGCCCAGAAATTTCTTCCTCAGACCGCCCATCGTGCGGTGCAGTAGTGGTTGCGCACGGGTCATTTCAGCTCTGAATAAATGGAGCAAGTTCCTCCTATTCCTCTCACCTCACTTGCTTGAAAGAAAAAAAGAAAGAAAAACATTTCTTCCACTGGACCGCCCAAATACCTAAAGAGCTCTGCAGTAAATCTTGGACAGTAAGCAATCACTTTTCTTTCATATACTGTATTGTTGACATTTGTATTTGAAATGTTTGTCGTTTTTAATTTAAGAAGGTGTATGCTTATTAAAAGAATAGAGGTTTTTATATCATACAAATTACTAAATATTGACAATATGATATAGTTTATATAATCGACCCATCGATGGAGATATTCCCGGTGACCCCTTTCCACGCCACGCCACAACCACGCCCCCTTGTGACGTCATAAAGGTAGTGCGACAAGATGATTCTAATCCCATTGTGACGTCGCACTCCTGATCCTTCCTAACCACTTCTCCTGTTACCGGACTGTGCGGAGGTGTTTTCCTTGTAAAATTTGTTTTTCTCTCTTATTCTTGTATATTTAATGTATTTGTACATTTATTATGGTGAAATAAACCTTGAATCCTGCTATGTTTCTGGCCATCCTTGACTCATCGTGCATTATTCCTCTTATCAAGATCACCCCCAGAACATATTTAAAATGATTTATCGTAAAAGTCGGATCATATCAATAATGTTGTGTCAAGAATAGAAGTTTTTATATGCTACTGGTTATTGAGTATTGGCAATAATTATGGTATAATTATATTTTAATCATTTATTGTAAAAGTCAGATTATATCAATATTGTCATATCAATTTATATGGCTTTCACCTTCAGCTAGAAGAGACATAAGCGGGAAATATCATAATTCTTAGATGTTTTCTTTCTTTTTCTCAGGTAGGCCTATGCATTAGAAGGCCTGGCACATGCCAGATTTCCAGCACTTTTTTAAATCCTTTTTAAAAAATTAGTTCAAATCTAGCTTTTCTCTGGTCACTTTCTACAACATCTATCCATTACATATAAATATAAGCCATAGAAAGGTTATGCCCATACGCTAACCAACCAACCATCCAACCTTTGGCGGAAGGAAACATTCTCTGCGTCTGCGCACTTGATGAAAAGCCTTCTGCTTCCGTTTAGCTGGCGTCCCATAGCAAAATCAGTGTAAAGAGACCTGAAAAGCTCGCCAAACAAATACTAGGCCCGAGGAGGAGGGACAGGAGGGCGATGGTATTCGCTATTTGTAAAAAAATAATGCTTCTTATACAAGTGTGTGGCGAAGTGTTTCCTGTGTGTAGAATAAATGATCGGAATGTGGACGAGTGAAAGGGCTCGGAATGCTATTTAGTTTATTTATCAATGGAGATAAAATGATTTAGAGGCTATTTTTGGCATGGGAAAGAAGGAGAGACGATTAAGAGATTATTCGCGTTTAAAAGGTGAGCATTGGAGCAGGAACAAAAACAACCACGGGGAGAAGAATCACGGTTATCTACCCACAATATTATCTGGTTGCTCAGGTCTTCCAATGGACGCCAGATACAATAGAGACCAGCAACAAATGTTAAATACAATTGAAAAGAGTCCTTCGTAAAACCTAGAGTAGAACAATCTATAACAAATGAAATCGTTGCATTAATTATGATTTACTTCTACCTTTAACCTTCTTACGTTAACCTTTTCTAACTTTAAAATAGTCTTAGAATAGATATAGATGAATAGATGTTTTTTTATTTTTTATTTTGAACAACATTCTGCTGGTACTAGGATCTAGATGTCCTCTATTGAGACCAGCAGGATAAGAAATAGTGTCTTTTGAGGATGGCAGCATGGTGAAATATGGTAATGGGCATGAAATGATGGAGTCTGGATGAATGTGTATCATGTTGAGATACATACAATCTAGAATATTGGCTCTAAGGTCTTAATTAAATGGATCTATTTCAAAAGGACAGCTTCGAAGGATAATACACATTTTATTACAGTGAGAAGAAACAGTGTTAGATATATGTATAGTCCTGTGTGTGTGACTATGGTTATATTGTGGACACTATTTAGATGCTAAGCATCCACAGGGGCCATTTATATGCCGGCTATATATGTCACTTACTATTCTCCCTCATTATTCACCCCCATAGCTCAATCTCCCCCTACACCCAGCCACCCCACACCTCGCCCATTGCCGGCTCTGCTATTATACCCGAGTATTATTGAATTCATGGCAGAATAATTGTCACCCTTTCACTGTAGTCTGCCTCTACCGTATAGGCTAGAGTAAACACAGACTAACAAACATGAACATGCAATAGTAATGGATAATTTGAACAAACACAAAAGTACAGGTACAGATCTATGATCTAAGAAATTCACATCCATAACTGAACTGATTACAAATATTAAGACATCATGGGCTAGCTAATATTTCTTATATTTAGAAGATAATTATGAATATTGGGTGTAGCTCTATACTTTTTGATGTAAACAAATGTGTAAAACTGTATGTGGGTCAAATTTTTTTAGAATGTACAATTGCGATTTTGTGAGGTTTAGGAAGATTGAAAAAAAAATTAATAAGTATAAACTTATATTCCTTCTGACTAGTACCACAGAGGTCCCCACCACCTAAAAACACCAATTATACTCAACAATTATCAATATTTCAGTTTTTATTGTAGTTGAAACAAGGTGATCTTTTTTGGTGGGTATACCCGGTATCAAATGAAGTGTCAGCTTTTCAAATCCTTAATAACACAGGACATAATGATTCAATTTCCAAATAAAAAAATCTTCCTAAGGAATAAATGTTCCTTTACAGGTATACCAATCCATAACGATGTATCATCAAAGGATATTATGTGAGACATGAAAGCAAAGGGATCACATTTCCCCAAAACAGGAGTCTTTTGATGAGTAACATATAGTTCAAATATAATTTCGATAATGCTGCATTTGTTGCCATAAACGGGATGAAAACCTGTTTTCTGGTAACTTATACATCTTCCCCATTAATATAGCAAATTATTAGGAATTTATCATGTTAAATATCGCTGGGACAATTGGTAATAGAAAGCAATCATTGATACCGGGCATCCCTTTACATATAATACCGGGCATCCCCCAGTAAGGTACCTTATATCTGACCTCTCACTGTGGCTAAAAAAAGTGGACAAAACCACTTGAAACCTAACAAATACATGAACAGCATATATTTGGTACACAATTGATCTAATTTCAAGTCACTCCTTGAATAAATATCAGCTTACTTGGCCTGAGACAAATACCCTCTCAAATATACCGGGCATCCCTCTATATACTGGGCATCCCCCTAACAGGTACATGTTATCTGACATCTCACTGTTGCTATTAGAATGGGTCCAAGCATATGAAACTTAGCAAGTACATAAGAAATATGTGTGGTAATGCGTACAGGCTCTAAAATCAATGATAACAAATAAATATAATGGATCATACAATTTTTGAATAAAAATATATAGGGGTTGAGAACATCAGAAAAATAAAATTTTGCACATCTCATTTTTAACGTTCCCACATGTTAGTAGAAGGAACAGGCCATGTTAGTGCAAGAAATAAAGAAGATAAGGTCACATGGGTAGAAGTTATGACAAAAATTCAACTTTTCAGGGGATGCCAAGGGATGCCCGGTATCATGATTTTGATTAAAGTTGAATTAAATTGCATGGAAATGAGACATAAAGCCACATACATATGTACAGTAAGGCATGATATGTTTGAAGGGTAGGTTTTATGGTGATTTGTAGCTTCAATATGGACTTGGTGAAGGGTACTAGGATTGAAGGGGGGATACCCGGTATCAGGGGATACCCGGTATCAACCACTCTTTTAATATGCTTAAAAAAGGTATCTATTGTGTTTATGAAAAAATTCTCACTTGAATATTGACAAAGAAACTGCAAGGGACATTGGCATATAATATGAGGAGCCTACCTACAATAATAATGCTATTTTGCTATCATTTATCAACAGAAAATGATCTGTGTGGGATGCCCGGTATCAATTCATATCACATTTGTTTCAATATGCCTGCCCCCATAATCCTAAAAGTAGGTTGAATTATACATAATTATGACATCTTTGATTAGAAAAAAATAACTTAACATCATCCCCATTGAGAAATAATTGTTAAATGTGCATAGAAATCATGTTAATTAATGATGGTACCGGGCATACCCTCTAGGATTCTTGTTAACTGTGAGTCTATATTAATCTTTCCATTAACATAGGACAGTCAAATGCTTCACTAAGTATTGTTGAAAACGAACTTTTTAAACATATAATTAATGATTAAACAGCTGAATATCACACAGATGGTTGATTCCTAAACATCTTACCAATAATTCCACACCATACAGGTGCATGTATAATCGTTGGTCACCCTCATTCTGGTTGACAATGTCCAAGAAATCCCAGGAATACCTACACAATAACTATATGTGGTGGTTGTCTTGGTTTCCAGAAGATAAAACAGAGGCTTGGCCGTATGAACACCTTTTGAATGTGTATCCTAGCTTTTCCTTTCCTCCCATACCGGGTATCCCTCATGTATACCGGGTATACCCCTGATATGATTTGCATTCATATCTCCACAATAAATTGATTGAAAAGTTTAGCATTTGGTGTGCATATTAGAATAGATACTTGGATAGGATATACAGGATTTTAGTTTCCTAATTGTAGTGAAACTGAATCTACATGATGATATGGCACAGGGGATACCCGGTACCAGATTGTATAAAATCCCTGGTCATCTAAACACTGAAGTATGGCCCAGCTAATGTCTCCATTGCTGGCCTAATTGTACCAGGATTGCATTAAGGATATGTTAAAGTATATTTTGGGCATTTTAAATCATATCTCAAGAATATATTTTCAGTCAGTATACCACAATCTATGATTGATACCGGGCATCCCCCAGTAACTCTTAAATATTGGACATTTGAGTATAGGACTGACATACTGAGAGGAGGGCTATTAGAAGGCTAAAACTTAACAAAGTTGTCATAAATATGTACAAGAAATGAAACCAGATAAAATCTGGTACCTAGAATGTATATTTTTTTTTGAAAGGGAGATAAAATGTGAAAAAGTAGTGAATTCTGAGGTCTTTTTACAAGAATATCAACATTCAAAGTGACTTTTTCATACAAAACATAAAAATAAGTATATTAATGTGCACATTTTCATACAGCTATTGATGTCTTCTTTCCAATGATATCAAGATCATTAGGATTGATTCATTTGTCTGCAATACCCATTCAGTATAATGTGCAAAGGTCAGGAATTTCGCAATTGTACATTCTAAAAAAATTTGACCCATGTCTAGAGTATTCCATTAGGTACCTTTTCCTCTATTATTTTCTCGTCCCTTTTTCTCCAAATCCTTCCAGTCGAACTGTATTGTGTGCCTCATGTTAATCTTAGAATTGGATTATTTGAGAGGAGGATTTGTGAAGGCGAATTCTTATACCTCATTTGCTGAATTGTCCTTTCTCTGTCGTTCGGACCCATAAGTCCTTATCAGCTGGGCTATTCTAATCACCTCCCTGCTCAAATGCCTGATCCCACTCCGATCTCTTGCACTACAACCCAGCTTAATAAGGCCTTTGTTATCAACAACTGACCTTTAGATATATACCAACCATTCTCCCTTTCTCCCTTACGTACTCTCAGAGGAAATCTTAAAGCTGCCTTCTCAGCTAAAGACAATACAAAAATAAAAATAAAAATAAAGATTTTCTACATTTTGTTCCGTTCTTTTCCTACCCACAAATAAGTCATTTGACCAATATTTGGAAGATTCACCCTGTTGTTCTTGCTGTAGGTCTCAATAAAGTCCATAGATATATAACAATGACCCGCCGAAATCCTCTGCGATTCTGGTTACATACAATTAAGATGACCATTCTTTTGACCGTTTCAATTTTAATTTCTAATAAGAACATATAAAAGCAGCATTGAAATTGATAGCAGTAGAATTGATAAGTTCAGTCAAACACTGACTAAATCCTTTAGAAATGTTCTTGTCCTTATAGCTGAGAACGCAGCTTTTATAAGGCCTTTGTTATCAGACCCAGCGGCCTTCGGATATAACCCAGCTAGTCCATATGTACTCTCAGTGGAATTCTTAACAAAACCTGGCTTTCTCAGAAACCATTACTATTGACCATACATTATGAAGGTATATCATCAACGAAGGCCATAGGTCATACTTAGTCAAGGCTCAAAGCCTCTGAGAACAGATAAGAATGGTTTGTCAGTGATTGGACGTCTACTTCGCTAATGGTTTTCCCGGCCCGAAGAATCCTAAGTGGATTGAGATGACTTTCTCTCGGTTCAGAGAGACTCTTTTAACTTTGAGCCTAGACTGTTTTCAGAAGCCATTACGGTAGGACAATACATTATGGAGGTGTATCATCAAGGAAGCCAGAAGCCATACATACCAGGGTAGCAGGGCGGTGGTGGAAGCGAGGAGGTGAATGAAATAAGAATGAAACAATGTAATCACTAGTGGTGACCCTGGGTGCTGGTTTATACACACAACATCCATCTTCTCCAACAACAATTCATTTCCAGCACAAGCAAAGGTTGCATTCAGTTCTACAGACAAGCAGGGCCTCCTAAACACACTCAGTTTACTTCTCATTCAGTCCTCGTATATTGTCTGGTGGTGTTCTTGCTTTGGGGGAGGACCTTCGGTTTTGATTAGTTCAACCATATCTTCCTATCAATAACATTACATTTTCTGCCTATTTGCCAATTTCTGCTTTTTATAGAAGACTATGATGTACAGCCAAAATGGTGTCACTGTTTCCTTTCATCTAAACTTCTGCTTGGTCTTTTACTTCACTTTGTCCTCCATAACTCTTTATTTCGGTTTTCCCGTCCCTCTCTCTTTATACATTTCATCATACTTTATTCAGACATGGTGATACAGTGTTGATTGTAATTGACCATGATTTGATTCCACAATAAATACAACTGAGGCTCCAAAAGTATGACATTACTATGACTATCATTCATTGGGCTTTTATAATAAAATGAAGATCTTCCCCTGGGACTAGGACATAACCTGTCCTTTACTTGTGTACCCACTACTGCTTTCAGCTTGGGCTGTAAATGCTTTCTGCTGGTTCTAAAATAAAACTCAAATTAGCCGAAAAACCTAGATGCTCTCCCAATTAAATCTAGGCCCTTCCATAAAAGAGACCCCCCTCATCAACGTTTTAAAAACAAGGCTGGGTTCGCCATAGAACTCTTTGTTTCAAGTGTCCAAGAGATTTCCCTGTGAGAAATACCAGGTTGAAATATTTGTGTCAAAGCCAGGGTTCCAGCAATCAATCAATTAAACTCCCATCCATCCAGGATGATCTGATAAAAAACTTAGCATGGCCATGGACACTATTCATTACAAATTCCCATTCCCTGCTCTCTAAAAAATTCACAGGGTAGAAATAATATCGCTCAATCATCTGAAAAATTTAGGCTTCTAAATACATTAGATGAAACGAAATTGTTTGATTCTGGTCTAAATTAGTCTGAGCATGCCATCCGGTATTTTCCCGAAACATTTCTGTTTTTTTCGATTGTTGCCATGGGTTTTTGATTACCAGGCAGTTCAAATCTGATCGAGAACATGTCTAAAATACATAATGACAGGGAAAGAATTATATTTTTTCTTCTAAGCTCATGATGTTCGCCATGCAATTGGTTAGTTTAAAATGTATGCATCTTCATTCTTGGGACCATTGATTGCATCCATTGGAAGCAATATCATCTCCAACCAGGACCTTTCCATTACATTTCAGTCTAGGCTCAGAGTAGAGAGAGCCCCTCCAAACTGAGGGGAAACCTCTCGCTCCAAAGCGCAAAATACTTTAGGGCGGAGAGAGCCATCAGCGCAGTAGGCGTCCAATCACTTACTGATCTGAGAAAACGCGAGCCTAAACTGATTTCAAAAGGACATTTCTTGTTGCCTTTACAATCTGATAACTGATTATTGATTTTAAATTTGTAATCTCCTCTTTCTATAAATACGTAGTACTTCAGATAAATTGGTAAAGTAATATATGACAGGGAGGACAATACCTCTATTGGAAATACCTTACAGTCTGTGTTTCTATTCCTAGTATTTCGAGGTACAGATACAACTGAGAATAATGTTTATCATTGTTTAACTGGATACAAATCTTTAAATAAAAGGCAAAGGTTCTGGATATGGATGTGAACCAATTCTAGAATAGGTCTATGTCTCTCCTGTTATTTTCTCTATCTCTCTTGTTATTTATTATGCCTAAATTGCCTGCGCTCTGATCTAATGGTCATGCGTAAGTCCTCTACAAGGGAAGGCTGTCAAAACATTCCCATTGTTTGCTCCAGGTATGCCTACCAGGGTGGATGTTGGAGGCCTTTCTCTAGGTGCTTTCTTTATACCCAAAACATAGTTTAGGTTGGCAGTGGTTTCACCCTTGGTTCATTACCCTGCCCCTTCATTTCTTTCTTTTTTGGCCTTCCTTGTTTCTCATCCTCCTGAATTATTTTTTGTATTTAAGTGGTAGCCTAAGGGCATCGATGTGTCGTGCCCTTAATGTTGGTCCTTGTTTCTTTTACCCCTGTCCTTGGATTCATGTATTACTTTGTATTAGGCTTCTCTGTATTTGGTTCTGTTTTATCTACTCGGTGAACCAAAATTTGCGAAACTCGGATAATTTTCCCAGATGAAAGACTTTTGTGGAAGTCGCTTAAATGGTTGAGGTACTGGCAAATTTTCAGTTTGCTCAAATAACCCCAATTTAAGACAATGCTGAGGTTCCAGATACAGACCAATATAACTGCACAGATGTATGTATGTATGTATGGAATCAAGGCAACACCAAAATACTCTCAGATATACCAAATATTTCTCATTCAAGTTAGGCAAAATTGACTAAATATGTACAGATATTTTCTGATCAATTTCTCTAAGATGCGTCACCTATTATCAACCCTTTCTGTAACATCTATACATATTTGGAGATGAATAATCAGTTAATTCCATTAACTAAATCAGGAAAAAATATTTTGGACCACTTCATTTGCAGAATTAAGCTTTCTTTCCCTCATCCCTGCAGGCCTTACTCGGTTCATCAACACTGCGGCACATTTTCTGTTTTAAATGCCTTTTGCTCTATTGACAGATTGCAAGGTGCTAATGGCCAATTTAATGCCTTTATCCTTGCTCTGCTGGCAAATAGAGAACAGTTTAACTGGGCTAGAACAATACCAGTGCAAACAGACAACCACCTCCCTGAAGCAAATAAAACAATAATGCACCCAATACTCTTTGTTTAACCAGGGAGATCGAGTAGGATAGAAGAAAGTCTACCCATCTCAAAATTAGAATTAAAGAAGAAATGCTAGAGGCTATGTGTTGGGGTGGAAGTGGAGGTGGGGGTGGATGGTTTATGAATTATATCGCTAATAATTATTGTCCTTCCAAAATAAGACAGAAATTAATGCAGATAATTGAAATGTAGATACAAAGTAATACATATTTGGAGAAGTTTAGATATATTGTCTCGTCAGTTTTCAATGCAGAAATCGTTTATTTCACACTATTATGGCTCAAAGGAAATGTATAATGGTCTGATCGTCAAATAATGTACAACCCTCAGCTCCACACATTTTAGTAAATTTTTATAACATAGCTCCAAAGTGGTAAATACTGAGTATATCTGAACGTAGTCACTGCTATGAAAAGTCATTGAGCTATAACCACCAGAGGTAGAGACTAAAACGATTAATAAACTCCATTTCAGGCCTGTTGGTGAACTGTTAGTCCATAATCCGCTGGATTCGCCTCGGGATTATGCACAAACATTGTACTGGCATGTCTTCAATGACTATCATTAATCCTTTAATAATTGGCATTGGGTTGATTCAGAAATCTGCTTAAGTCCAACCTTACTTTGAACCTCATTAGGCCTATGTATTAAGTTTGGGTTTTTTGAAAGAATCGGTGACAATATTTCCCAACACGCTGACCAATTAGGATTAACATAATTCAGTTAGCAAGGAACAGTTAACTTTTAACCTCACTCTGCCAAAAGAAAAAAGATAATTGTCAGTCTGACACCTTCCCCTGTCTTCCGACCCCGCCGAGGTGTGAGCTGGAGATTTGACATTCACGGCCTGTCCCAACTCTATTTATTTTTCTCAGGAAACAAACATAACTTTCATGCTAGCTTCTGCCTCGGGTGTCTGGGAGCTGTGGCTATTTATTTGATCGGTCTAATGGCTTCTCAAGGAGGTGACGGTAGCGCTGGTTTCAAATGTGTTTGTTCTTTGGTCCCTGTATAAATAATCTCTGCGCAGAATGTCCCATTGTTAAACAAGGAGAAAGATCTAATGGGTGCGACTTATGAATTATGGAGTATGTGTGTTTGTTCCAAAGGTGTATATTTCAGTGTAGTTTTCATTGTGTAAGTTTCTTCACCTGTCACTTTTGTTGTTGTGTCTGACTTTTTGTTCAATTCTTGGTTTTAGCCACGTTAACATTGTAAAGCAGGTACATAATTGATATATTATTGTTTTATTATTTCATTATATCTTGCCTCGCTACAATTTCACCTATATCCCAAATATCACACCATATACTACTCGTCACTTTAGAATGATTAAACCACATCACATTTAGGATGATTCAGAAAATCCTGCAGTTAAAAGAGTTTTGTAGTATTCAGTTTACCTCTGATCTTTGAGAATTTTATTTTTGGGTTATCTCTGTCTATGTTTGATGCTCTGTCCGATATTTGTTAATTCCTACCAAAGTACTAAGCATGGTCTTTTCAGTTCAGAAATGACGCCTATGCCAAAAAAAATATTTGAAATTCAAAATGAAGATCTATATGAACAACAACAATGCATTTTGAGTTGCATCAATCAATTGCTTTTAGAATCGCGAAATCAAATAATGAGAATGAAGATTATCGCTTTGGGGATGATTAATTTTAAAAGATTTATCCCCAGAGGATTACTCAGAAACGTCATTACGAATTCATCTCATTGGGAACATATTACATTGAATATGATTGCAACATCCATCAGGTTGGAACACTGGAACTTGTTGTATAAGCTAGGGACATGAATTTTAAGTGGATATCCCTTCACCTGTAGGGAAATGAACATTGCCATTCCCAGCAGGTATGAATAGCCTATTGTATTCTTGTATTCTTGTATGTATTCTTACCCTCCTAAGTAAGGGGGAAACGTGAAGGAATTCTCACACACACTTGTTATTTCCTAAGCTTATACAACAGGCCCCTGGATTGATGTCACGTGGGTTGTATTGAACCTATGTCTCGTCCGCTCAATATATTAATCGCTTAATGGATGAGAAAGAACATCTATATGCTCTATAGATCTAAAGATCTATAGATGCGCACAGAACAGGGACAAAACATCCAGATGTATTTGATTAAAATACCATGTGTGATTATTCCCAAATCTATATCGATATTTGAAATGTAAATTGCAATAATATTACTTAAACAGCATAGGATCGAGAGAGGACTAGTTGTTACCCATTTCTTAAATCAAACCACTTCTTATATTCGTCCCAAAATGAGATTTATTTTCATCAATAAGAATTAACTTTTTTGCAATAGGTTAAAATTAAATATTTTTCCTAAGATCTGGGTGACACCCTTTGAATATAATACTACATTGGTGTTGTGATGAAAATGTACAATAGAAAGCTATAGATATGAATTCCTTATTAGAGATTGGTAAATTGATATAAGGCAGTGCTAAAGTCTATTGTGCTTGTAAGAAAGTGTGTTATACCGGCATTGTTTGGAGAGCTGGTGGGGAGATTGATAAATCCCTTCAATAGTCTCTAACAGAAAGCCTTACAAGACATTAGCTCTTTTCTATATGATTAAGATTAATAGCTGTAGAGGAGGTATTCGGCTTTGCCTATGTGTTCAAGATTTCAGTGAAATAAAATATCCAATATCAAGCATTGATTAATTTATTTCATTGGCGAAGGAATATATGATTCTACCACATTCATTTACCGGGTAAAATAGACCTAAAATTTAACAAAAAGTTGTTGAGTCGTCTTTCAACTTTCAATATCCACACCAAACAAAATAGAAATGTCCGATATTGAGCATTGATTAATTTACTACACAGAGGAAAGATGGTTCCACCAAATTCCTTTCAATAGATCGAAAATTGCCAGAACTGCCAATGAACAAAATTAATGTTTGTTTTTATTATCTGTTTAATTAATTTCTGCCTGGAAATGTGATAACAAACTGAGCATTTAGTGAGGTTTCAGTGACCACAGCCATGCCCCTGTAGCTGCCTGTGCCCCAGTTCCTCTCCTCCACCTGCATATCCACAGGAATCACATTGGCAGATTGCAGGTCAGGTCTAGCAGACAACCTCCAAAATATCAGGCACACCGGTGTCCCGTTCTCTCTCAGCCTTTGTAAATAATAAAACAAAATGTTAAATAAATGGACAAGTCATTAACAAAGATTGACCCCACCACCTATGTACCCAGAAAATAAATGCATTTAGTCACTGGCAGTGGCTATAAGAACCTAATACAGGGAGACTAAACAGATTAATAAGTGGCATATCACGACTGCTGGTGCTTTGTTTACTTAAAACAGTATACCAGCAGCTCAGTAATCCCAGTCATTAATCCTTTGATATACTCCACCTGAATAAACATAAGAACATGAAAAACCCAATGAAATCTTACTTCTGTAGGCCATATACTAGTCTACCACCATTAACAATAGTACCAGCGGGCCCCGAGTGTTCAGTCTTGGTCACCACTTGCCAGGAGAACCTCTCCACTCTAGTGCTCTGCACACCGGCATACTCATAGAAGGTGGACATGATCAGGGTACCATTGGTGGCAGGGTTAGTGGCGAATACACTCACTGTCACCGTGTCATCTTCATAGGCATCGATTGGCCTACGTCTCATTGCTGATAAGTCCACTCCATATGTAGCAAAGAACCTGATTGCTTTGTCAGCGAATTCATCCGCAGTGAAACAACCTAGTTGTGAAGTGTATTTTTTTTTATTTTAATTATTAATTATTTGATTTATTATTGATTACTTATCAAATATAAATGAGTCTTGGGAGACCTGGATGAAATTCCAGAAGTATCTCTATTTCTTTATTTAACCCATTCAGGCCGCGTATTGCTTTAAAGCATTCCCACGCGTGTGGCCGCGTATTGCCTTAACGCACTCCCACGCACTTGGCCGCGTATTGCCTTAAAGCACTCCCATGCGTAGGACGCGTAATGCGTAAAAGCACTCCCACGCACAGGACGCGTAATGCGATAAAGCACTCCGTGGGAAAGGACGCGTATTGCCAAAAAGCATCATAATAACAACGTTATTCAATGGTGGCGACGTAACAGGCCGTCCTTAAGTTACATGACGTTATTAGAATGTGCGTCATCCGGAGAAAAGTGGACGCGGTGGAGCGTCATCCTCATGTGACGTGTATATTTCACACAGACGTCATCAAATGAATGTTCTTTTCCCGCGCGTGGTCGTCAAGCAAAACGCAACATTGGCAGTGCTGTCCTGAATGGGTTAACATATACCATATTTATTTTATTATTATGTTATTATCATTACTAATTTTTCAAGCTGGATAAATCCTTGGGCATACCATTCAGTGATTTATCTACGTTGTCACGTGTTGCCGGTATATAGGGGTAGCCCAGGTGATGGGTAATGAACATCCTTGGTGCCACATAACCAGGGGATTCCCCACAGTCACCAGAGCCTGTGGTTATTCCAACACATACGCCAGAGATCAGCATAACCATGAGCTGCATACGTAAAGAAATGAATATCATCAGTGAGAAGACATGTGTTTAGAATTTTTAAAAATAGTAGCTTGCCACTTTGTGTGATGTGTCACAGGAATATTAGTTATATAAAATATATATTAGATACTTTTCAAAAGTTTTTTCCCACATTTCAAGACAACTGAATATACATTTGTGCATATATATAAATATCCAAGGACATCCTAGGTAACTGCATTGGACCAAGGATTTCCCATCCAGAAATATTGACAACATTTTCCATAGTCAATGCACTGTCTTGGAATTTGGTACACATATTCAAACACCTTCCATCATTGCATACCCAAAAGATGAAACATTCGTACAAAGAGATCTCTTGAAACAACACCTTTGACAAATATCCTTCTCCAGACTTATGCCTAGTTTTTGAGGGCACTCACATAAGATTTGCCCAGTAATCTTTAGAGTTTACACTTTGGTTTATGTCAGATGCAGCTTGACATATAAACGTATAATTTCATAATTAGCAATCGATCTTGTGTGTTCATTTTAGAATAGGATTACATTTATGAGAGTGTATTAGCAATCTGTAATTCAGTGACTGATATTTAGTTATACTTATCTTTGGTTTTATCTTTGTTGAAATCCATTTCTCATGTAGATGTTAAACTATTCACTCCCTAAGAAATAGCAACTTCAAGTGTTGATGACCATATTCTGCAAAAGCCCTTACAAGTGACTACCTTTACGCTCTATATATACGCATCCGGATATTTATTGCACCGTATACATATAATCCTAGCCCCCCAGCTCTATCCCTAACTAATTTTGACTATCTTTATGACAGTAGGCAGGTCAAGCGTGGCACATTAGCTAATAAGATACATATACAATATAATACATATATGTATACATATATAAAATATATTATATAGGCCTATATTGTATTTTTGTTATATAATCTATCAATAGCTCCACGTGATATAAAAACAAGTAAATGATCTTATTATTATTTATCATTATATTATTATAACTGATGGACCTATATTGGACAGTATAACATCTAGATTTCCATTTTGTACAATGGCGTAAATGCTTCACACCAAACTCAATGGAAAATGGTTAATGAAATGAGAGGTAGCCAAGGGTAATAAATATTCCCAATTCCAAAATGAATAAATCTTTAATTTTAGGAAAGATTTGAGATCGGAACATTGTTTGAACATTCCAGGGAAATATTCATCTATTTCATAATGAAACCATTGCCACAATTTAAGAATTATTAAGAATCCTAAATTTGCTTCACCGTGAATGTCAGCTCTTCCTGACTCATATTATATGCATCGGACTAGACGTTAACACGTTATGCCCTAGTTGGCATAGGGCAGTATATCTATATAAATTGAATGTCCTAATGGCATGGACAATAAACCGCTATAATAATGTACTCTATAGCGCTTATAATATAGTGTAAACAACAGTTGTAGGTCCACAAAGGCGTTACTCTTGCACATCTAGTTCTGATGCTATTAAGTTGTAAATATTATGTATTTTGTCATGCCATCAACAACTAATAGAGGAGTTGCAGAGCTGCCATTTTGAATCTTGAATCGTCATGTTTATCATAGAATATGTATCAATGCTCTAATGTCAATATCCATGTGTTTTACATGTTTCCATAACACAAGTTATCGTTCCATCATGCATCTTTCCCATCATGCATTTGCTTTTCATAGATCATTTGTACAAGCTATGATATTGGTGAAAAAATTCTTGCAATTTTGTATAAGAACCCCAATAAACAAACCTCAATAAATCAAACTGTCCCTTCCTTCCTATGTTCTGTGTTGACTTCCATCACTTCGAGATTTTGATAATAATACTCTACATATTTGCATGTCACATTTCTAAAGAACCGATCCCATGATGCACTGTAACAGACATGTGCAATCACAACATGCTGCTGGTAGGGTATAGATAGGGAAGGAATTTGCTATACAGACAATGGTTTTCCATTCATTCAGTAGGAATGTCCTACCTAAGCAAGGAAAAGCAGCTTAGTAAGGACCATTTCACATTTCACAATGCTAGGTGAACATGCACTGGGACTAGATCAAAATTCAACTCATGGGTCCCTTAAGTATGCCAATAGAGCACTGGACAGGTAAATGCACTTATAAAACAAGGATCATAGACAAATACTTAATAGTGTTAACTGTTCAGATGATGTACAGACCTATATCCTATACGTATATATATGTACATCCAATTGGTTTGTAATTTCCCGACAGTTCAGACCCTATATATGTATGATTGTAGTATACTTCAATCTATTCCTTCAAGATGTGTTGTTTAATATGAGTAAGGAATGCCTATGCATAACCAAAGGCAGCATCTTCATTTATTGAATGTCACTTCAATTAGAAAGACATATCTGGCACTGATGATTGTCATCACACTAGATATTTGTGTTCACAAATTAATCTAAAACACTCATGAGCCAGTTGAGTTGATTTGACATAGATTTTTGTAGTTTCTCTTCTCCTGAGTCGATTGCCAATACCTATAAATTGGTCCCTTTGTGTATGAAATGTGTTACATTGGACAGTGCCATTTCGTATGTTGAACTCTGGGACACAGCCACCGGTTATGGTTTTTACAAATCCTTTGCTATTTTCGTTGTAAATTGCAACTGATTGAGTATCCCTACTATTATTATTCATTGTGTCTTTTTGTATAAGTAAATCAGCTTGACCTGAAAATAATGCTGTACTACAGAATGTTCAATGCTAAGTAAAATATTTAAAAACAAACAAATGACTGAATATGCCTATGCAAACTTATGAGCATGGTTATTTCTTAAAGCCACATGTCTAAAGATATGATCAGATATTATACAGATATTGCTTGGATGTAACGCCAATAGTTCCATGAATTAAACACCTAAGAATGGGAATCACACAAACAGAAAGCACAACATCATTTGGCAGAATGTTTGGTTTATTTTCATTTAAAGTTCTTTCCAGGGAATTCAACCATAACACTGTATATGAATGTAGGTCCAGAGTGATCTCCAAAAACCTTCACGTTCCCTGTTCCCCAAACCTTATTCTCTGTCTCTTGGTAACTTACAAACACCTGTGCCTCAAAAGTACTTGTAGGGCCGGTTATGTCTCTCCTTAGCAGACAGAATGGGTCTCCATTATCAATAAACCTTAAATAATGAATGAATAAAACCTAGATAAAATGCGTGATGAAAAGATCTTCCAATATCAAACAATATTCAAGTGAAAAAATGAATGATTTAAACTTTTAAGGCATTACTTTTATACAAATTCTATGTTTTGGTAAGTATGAAAAGATTCTGACCATGATAGGCAGATGGCAAAAAACTAGAGTAGATTCATTTTGTTTCAGTTCTGATGAGTCACTGTACAATTTTTATTATTTAATATAAATTTTGATGCATTCAGCCAATAAAAAATAATCTGTTCTCAGTTAGGGTATCACTACTTAATACTAAGCAACTTTGAAATATAATTCAAGTTATTATTGATTTTATGATATTTATATTATTTTTTATAGCTAGATTATTCTTATATTTCTTAGAACATATCTTACTTAATGAGGGACGTTACTATTCTGGAACCTGAAGGTAAAATCCCTGCATCCCCAGAATGATCCCTCTTCACCACACCTACCCATGAAAACCTGTCTACACGAGTGCCCTGGTAACTGGCATACTCATAGAAGGTGGATATGAGAAGTCGACCATCTGAGTCAGGGTTACCACTCAATGAACTGATCTTTACATATTCATCCTCATATGTATCAAAGGGATTCCTTCTCAAAGCTGAGGCGTCCACTCCATAAGATGCAAAGAACTGGATAGCTTCATGTATAAGGCTTTCAGTGGTATAACAACCTTCCAAGACTTTGAGGGCTGTAGAAGCATTTGTTGGTATTATGGGAAATCCTTTCTGGACATAGTAGAAGGTTCTTGGCACAGGAGATTCCCCCCTGGTGTTGCATTCAGCTAATCCAGATTGAAGGCCAGAGACCATCACCAGTAAAACTAAAAGGCTTATCAAAATGATCAGAGTCAATGTAGTGACAAGCAAATTTCTCAATGGAATTATGGGTTATATACAATCATAGTTGATTTGATAGAGTGTGGTCTTTTTTCATATTTACATGATTGATATGGGCTAACCTGTATGCTGTTGCCACTTTCTCCAATTTAGATCATAATCAAATGCATTCCTGTTCTATATAATCCTATATAATTGTGTATTGCTATGTTATTATACATTCTAACTTATTAACAAAGACAACTGTTCATATTTGTTAATGTGTACTTATCTTCTGTAGTTTTCATGTTTGTGATACAAACAGAACACAGCCAATGTATCAATATCCTTCTTTTCCCTCATTTACACAACCATATGATGTTTAGTAGGGATTCTGCAATGTCTAATAACATGTTCTGCTGCTCTACTTCATAGATTATTCTTAGAAATTAGCACATGTTGCATATTTGCAATAAAATATATGCTAACTTCATATGTATTGTAATGGCAAAGGATCATATATATAGACCAAAGGATAATATCCATGAGGAGGAGTGTATTGTACACATTTGTATGTTTCTTGTCAACAATGGTTGTAGTTTACTAGGTTGTTCTAACTAGGATCAACGGCCTGTGTGAGAGTGGCTAATCGATAGTATGAACATAATATCACTTTCAGATTCTTCCCAATTTCGGATCGAAATCACCAATGATCTGACTCATATAGGCACATTGGTTTGTAATTTGCCATGCTCCAAATGTTCAGACCTTATGTAATATATGTACCATATTATAGAATTGCCGTATAATTACTTCAAGACATGTTGGTTTATTTGGCTAAGGATAGTCTATGCATAACCAAAGGCAGCCTTCCTTATCAAACAAATGTCACTTCAACTACAAAGATATATCTGGTTTTGGTGATAATCATCTCACTAGATATTGGTATTCACCAATGACTGAATATGCCTTTCCAAACTTATGACAATGGTTATTTCTTAAAGTCACATGTCTAAAGATTTGATCAGGTATTGTACAGATATTGCTTGAATTTAACTCGAATAGTTGCATGAATTAAACACCTGAGAATGGGAATCACACAAACATAAAGCACAGCATCATTTGGCACAATGTTTAGTTTATTTTCAATTGAAGTTCTTTCCTGGGAATTCAATCATAACGCTGAATATGGGGGTAGGTAGAGATTGATCTCCAAAAACTGTTCCATTCCCTGTTCCCCAAACCTTATTCTTCACCTCTATGTTCCTTGCATACGCCTGTCCCTGATAAGTACCCACAGGGTTGGTAAATATGTCTCTCCTTAGCAGACAGAATGCATCTCCATTATCAATGAACCTTAAACAATGAATAAATAAAACCTAGATGAAATGCAAATGCATGTTTGAGTAGCAAACAATATTCAATTGAGTAAATTAATAATTTAAACTTTTAAGGCGTTGCGTTTCCACAAATTCTGTGTTTAAATTTTTGGTAACTCAGAAAAGATTCTGTTCACAGAGAGGCAGGTGGCAAAGAACTAAACTAGATTTATTTTGTTTCAGTTCTGATGAGTCACTTCATAATTTTTATAATTAATATTCATTAAATCAGAATTCAAGTGTATTCAGCCACTAAAACCTTTAAACAACATGTTCTGTACTCAGTTAGGAAAACGCTTCCTTGTAATGTCACTACTTAATACCAAGTAACTTTGTAAGTATAATTCATGTTATCATTAATATTATATTATTCATCATGATTATCTATGGCTAGATTATCTTTATATTTCTTAGAACATATCTTACTTCATGAGGATCATTAAAATTCTGGAACCTGAAGTTATGGTCCCTGCATCCCCAGAATGATCCCTCTTTACCACACCTATCCAAGCAAACCGGTCTACACGAGTGCCCTGGTAACTGGCATACTCATAGAAGGTGGATATGAGAAGTCGACCATCTGAGTCAGGGTTACCACTCAATGAACTGATCTTTACATATTCATCCTCATATGTATCAAAGGGATTCCTTCTCAAAGCTGAGGCGTCCACTCCATAAGATGCAAAGAACTGGATAGCTTCATGTATAAGGCTTTCAGTGGTATAACAACCTTCCAAGACTTTGAGGGCTGTAGTTGCATTTGTTGGTGTAAAGGGATATCCTTTCTGGACATAGTAGAAGGTCCTTGGCACAGGAGATTCTCCCCTGGCGTCACATTCAGCTGATCCCCATTGAAGGCCAGAGACCATCACCAGTAAAACTAAAAGGCTTATCAAAATGATAAGAGTCAATGTAGTGACATGCAAATTTTTCAATGGAATATGGGTTATACACATTCATAGTTGATTTGTTAGCGAGTGATCTTTTTCATATTTGCCTGAACTATGATGGATATGGGCTTACCTGTATGCTGTTGCTACTTTCTCCAATATCAATTATAATTAAATACAATCATGTTCCATATCATCATATATAATTGTGTATTGTTATGTTATTAGACATTCAAATATACTAACAAATATAACTGTTTATATTTGTTAAAGTGTACTTATCTTCTGTAGTCTTCATGTTTTTGATACAAACTGAACACAACCAATGTATCAATGACCTTCTTGTCCCTCATTTCCACAACCATATCATGTTTAGTAGGGATTCTACAATGTCTAATAAAATGTTCTGCTCTACTTCATTGATTATTCTTAGAAATTTGCACCAGTTGCATATTTGCAATAAAATATATACTGCCTTCATTCATGGTACCGGCAAAGGATCATATATAGACCAAGGGCTAATGTCCATGAAGATGAGTGTATTGTATACATTTGTACGTTTCTTGTCAATAATGGATGTAGTATACTAGGTTATTCTTACTAGGATAGAGGGACTGTGTGAGAGTGGGAAATTTGAGATTCTCCCCAATTTTGGATTTAAATCCCAAACGATCTGACCCATATAGACACTTTGGCTTATAATTTGCCATGCTCCAAATGTTCAGACCCTATAAATATGTACCATGTTATAGAATTGATGTTTACTTCTCTCTATTCCTTCAAGACTTGTTTAATTTGGCTAAGGATACTCTATGCATAACCAAAGGGAGCCTTTCTTATCAAATAAATGTCACTTTAAGTACAAAGATGTATCTGGTTTTGGTGATGATCATGTCACTAGATATTGGTATTCACAAATAGCTGAATTTGCCTTTCCAACCTTATGAGAATAGTTATTCCTTAAAGCCACATATCTAAACATACGATCAGGTATTATGTAGATATTGCTTGAATGTAAATCAAATCATTGCATGATTTAACCACCTGCTATAATGAGAATCTCACAAACAGAAAGCACAACATCATTTGGCAGAGTGTTTGGTTTATTTCCAATTGAAGTTCTTTCCTGGGAATTCAATCATAACACTGTAAATGGATGTAGGTCCAGATTGATCTACAATCAGCTACGTTTCCTGTTCCCCAAACCTTATTCTGCACCTCATGGAACCTTGCAAATACCTGTGCCGGTACAGTATCTGCAGGGACAGGTATACCTTTCCTTAGCAGACAGAACGGGTCTCTAGCAGACAGAACGGGTCTCCATGATCAATGAACCTTAAACAATGAATGAATAAAACCTATATGAAATGCATGGTGAAAAGTATTAAATAGCAAACAATATTCAATTGAGGAAATGAATAATTTAAACTTTTCCATGTTGAAATATTTGGTAAGTCTGAAAACATTCTGTCAGATAGGCAGATGGCAAAGAACTAAATTAGATTCATTTTGCCAACTTAATCTGTTCCTAGTTAGGAAAATGCTTCCTTGTAATATCACTACTTAATACCAAGCAACTTTGTAATTATAATTAATGTTATTAATAATATTATATTATTCATTATAGTTATCTATAGCTAGATTGTCTTTATTTTTCTTTGAACATATTTTACTTTATGATGGACGTTACAATTCTGGAACCTGAAGTTATGGTCCCTGCATCCCCAGAATGATCCCTCTTCACCACACCTATCCAAGCAAACCGGTCTACACGAGTGCCCTGGTAACTGGCATACTCATAGAAGGTGGATATGAGAAGTCGACCATCTGAGTCAGGGTTACCACTCAATGAACTGATCTTTACATATTCATCCTCATATGTATCAAAGGGATTCCTTCTCAAAGCTGAGGCGTCCACTCCATAAGATGCAAAGAACTGGATAGCTTCATGTATAAGGCTTTCAGTGGTATAACAACCTTCCAAGACTTTGAGGGCTGTAGTTGCATTTGTTGATGTATAGGGATATCCTTTCTGGACATAGTAGAAGGTCCTTGGCACAGGAGATTCTCCCCTGGTGTTGCTGAATCACCATCAGCAGTAAAACTAAAAGGCTTATCAAAATGATAAGAGTCAATGTAGTGACATGCAAATTTCTCAATGGAATATGAGGAAATGAATAATTTAAACATTTATACATTTTTTATTGATTTGTTAGAGCATGGTCTTTTATATTTATATAATAACAATATCGATGAAAAGAAAGGAAAGTCCACCTAAACATTGGATACTTGAATAATAATTATACACTTGTAAAGAAATAAATCGTTATACATATAAGATGGGGCTGACTTGTATGTTGCCATCACTTTCTTCAATCTGAATAATCAAATACATTCTTCTTCCATATATGTTGATATATTGTGTATTTCTATGTTATTATACATTCTAACTCATTAAAAAAAATAATCGTTTATATTTGCACCACCGTTTATATTTGCACCATATAAAGTTATCAACCAAGCCTTGTAGTAACTCTTCTAAATGTTAAAGTGTACTTATCTTCTGTAGTCTCCATGTTTGTGTTAAAACAGAACACAACAAATACGTCTATCTGATATAACCTTTCTTTTCAATCAATTTCTCAATCATATCATGTTTTGTAGGCTGGGTACAAAGTCTGAAAAAATGTTGTGCTCTACTTTGTTGATTATTCATAGATAATTCGCAGATTTACAAACGAAATATATACTACCTACATTCACTGTACCGGCAAAGGATCGTATATGGGTCAGATCGCCAGAAAATGTACAATTCGCCTTCCTAGTAAATATACTCAGATATACCAATTATTTATCATTTTCCAGCCTAATTTAGCTGAATTTACCAAATGTGTAGAGCTGCCGATTTTCTAATTTCGGATGATCTGACCCAGGTATAGAATAAGTGTTAATGTTGATGAAGAGGAGTGTATTGTACACCTTATTAGTAAGTTTCTTGTTAACAAAGGATTTACTAGGTTGTGGTTACTAGAAAGAAGGGATTGCGTGAGAGTTTGGCAATTCAATTTTATTTTGGTACTGGTCTTTATTCAGGCACGGTTACAAGTTTATTATTCATTTCAAATGATATAGATTGGCAGTAAGGTAACCACGACTCACCATAAGGTCATATACCGCCGTTGCCTGAGTTCGGCTGGCCAGCGACAAACAATAAACAATAGAAGAAAATATGAAACACAATTTAAAGATAAACTTGGGTGAAAATACCAACTCCCAAAAATATCAAACTTGCAATGAGTAATATCAGTAGAGTGAGTGAGATTGGTTGCTTTACGCCCTTATCAACACATCTAATATGGTTATATCAAGGGCGGGAGAGCTGAGAGGGAAGCAGTTTATGATCATACCCAGGAAATAGAGATAGAGAAGAAGGGAGAGAGAGACGGAGAAAAGAGACTGCAAGGCACTTTATGGTCATACCCAGAACCAAGAGTAATATCATTAATTTTAATAATATTATACACACATTTAAAGATACTTTACCATAGTTAGTTATAAAAGAAGAAATTACTTTAGTTATAAAAGAAGAAATTACTTCAATCAATCCATCTTCAAACCATTATTCTTATAGTTATAAAGATATAAAGGTCACATCGCAAATCTTGGGAATAATTACAGTGGATATACAAGGCTTGTAAGGCATTGATAAATGCCATGAGCAAATGTCATCAAACCTTCATTGCTTTGACTCAATGAGGTAGACAGAAAGGCAACACTCGCATAGCACCGACCTTCCGGGCTATATTGTATCAGTCATGATTCAATTATAGTATCAGCTGGGAACAGCAAAAAGATCAGTGAAATATTGTTTGGTGTATACACTGTGACACATGTGGACCAGACCGACAGAAAATCGCCAGCTTTACACAGTTAGTAAATTCTGCCAAATTAGACTGAAAAACGATATATACTATATAGTATACATCAGTATATCTGTGTATATATGGTACTGCGTTGATCAAAGAATCTGTTCTGTCAAGTCGAACTGTATTTTGAACCTCTTTTCTGTCTGAAATTTGTATTATTTGTGTGGATTAGTGAAGGAGCATTGTATATTTCCTAGCGATTTGACCCATTATCTCTTATTTCTATGATATGTTAGCATTACACGAATAGATATCAATCGGAATATACAATATTCATACAAGTTCTACAAAGTGAAGATCTACATTTTCTCCAGTTAGAAGGTATGATAGGGTCTTAAAAGAGTAGTTGCTCTTTGTATAAGGACCAAATATGCAGAATTGGCGGTTATTATTCAGTTTAGACTCTGCCTAAGGTAGTTATAGCCCTTGGACCGTAGAGACTGAAGCAATTATTACATGTGTATATATATTCTTTTCCACTGGGAACACATATAAATGTCACATTAAACATACATGTATATGTAGTTGTTGACATATCTGAACTCACACGTATTGTTAAACCAGGTTCAGATGGTATGTGTTGCCTTTGTCCTTGCACAATATTGCATCAAATAAATCAAAGCAAATAATTTTGAGTGAATACAACAGACCAACAACAGTATTGGTCACCCATTCAAAGCTTATTCGGCTCCATAGCTAAAATGTCCATATCTAGTACATAAAGATCTATAAATCGAGCATTATAAGGGTTACCGTTTGAGCAGCAAAGTAGTGAAGCTGAAGGGAGTGACAGAGGGAGATTAGGGGTTACACGAGTATACGAGTCAGGTGGCCAGAAAAATGTATTACCGCCAGCTGCACACATTTAGTAAATTCTTTTAAATCTTCCAAAATCTGATAAATTCTATGTATATATCTGAATAAATTTGCTATTTTGTAGATGAAATAAATGTGTTTGGTTATGTTGATCTGTGTTTTAACTTCATTTTTGTCTTTAATTTGTGTTATTAGAGAGAATTTGTAAAGGGAAATTGTACATGTTCTGGTGACTGCACCCATCACAACATGAGACGCATGTTACAGGTATGAGGAGACGCTAGAGGTAGCCTAGATGCAGACGCACAAGAGACGCTGATGGGTTGGTATTGACATGAGCGATAAAAGGGGTTCTTGCCACTCAGCGTTCCTCGTCATCAAGAAAAGAAGTTGTAGCAATGTCTGTATATATAGGGAAGGGCACTTCCTATACTTTCCCGCTTTAAAGATGTGGAAACCAATTGGATATATATTCATATTTACGTGATATCGATATCATAAACCTAATAAATAGCTTTTCTATAATAGTGTAAGCTAAAATGTAAAATTGGTTGTTCTGCACATGCAGAACATATATGATGAAATACTTGATTATGTTGAACCGTATTTTGTGCATCATGTATGCTTTAGGTTTGGGGTATTTGAGGGGATTGGTGAAGGCGAACTGTACATTTTCTGTATTGGGTTCTTGGCATAAGAATAGATCTTACTTTTATCCAGATCGGTTTCATAATTGATCAGATGATATATAAACCACCAAGGGAAATTGTAAACAAGAAACGCCAACAATCTTTACTTGAAAACATTGTCTATTTCAATGTGGGAAACAGAGTGACATGTCAGACTTTCTTATTGGTTCTAAGTGCCCCACACCCTAGTACACCGTCATCCCGGGGGACATAAAAAGCCTTCCCTGTCCCCTATGAAGAGCTTTAAGCCGCCTTCCTCCCTTTGTGGAGCGGCCGGGGTGTTTTAACCGAGGGCACGGAGCACTGGGAGAAAAAGGCGGGAATCTGGGACGACGGATCATCAAAATGTCGTCTGCCTACACAATGGAGCCAGATTACGAGCCTATCGCGCATGCGCTGTCGTCAAGACGTCAATGACCATAGAGATGATGAGTATTTTTCATATTTCCTCCAGCACCTTACAAGGGCCTTGGAATTCCGCCGTAATATCGCTCAGTCGGGCCGTGCCCTTCACAAAAGATACATTGATGCCTAGCTGATGGCAATATCTTGTAGAAAGCTTTAGAAAAGCCTCATCCATTGCATTTTACCATTGCCAATTTTCCTCCTATCTCGTATTGCCTTCTTTGACAGAACACAACAAAGTTTCTTATTGCTTTAAGATACAATGACCCAGAAGCTCGAAGCATATTTTAGTGATCGCGTCTAGAGTGACAAGCTGAGAGGCAATTTGCAGTTGTAGGAGCAGCAGTACGCAAATACTACGCACATGTACGCATGTACGCAATGTGTTGTTTGCTAGTTGATGAGATCCGGGCCTGTGAGTGGGGTGGATGGCTATAGCCCGTATAGTGAGGTACTCGCGCTAGGGAAGGCAGTCATGTCTCTCATCAAAATCTCCAAAATTACTTTCTGGCCAAACTGGGTAGGGAGGGAAGTGAGGAAGGACCTCCTAATTAATCCTGAGCCCATTCTGCTGCAAATCACTCATAGATAATGACAGTGGTGCTGATGAGTCAGGTTGTGGTTTCGGGGTCGGGCGGGTGTAGAGGGGGGGGGGGGGGCGGGGGGTAGTGGGGGAATGGAGGGAGAGTTGCGAGTAGGGAAGGGGGCGGTGGTGATGGTGCAGGTTCTGTGGTAGATTGAAGCCTGAGGGAATGAGATAAATGGAGGGGAGAGATCAGGGAGAAGAGAGAAATACACACAAACAATATACAGAGGCAGATGTAATTAGTTGTCACGAACGTTCTTAATAATTTTTAAAAATGTATATATATTATAGGTAGTTGTCATGAGTATTTCTATATCCAACTATCGTAATGAGTAAATGGTTTTGCAGCATGTCCTCACACCGTGTAAGCATAATTGAATGATGTACCATAGCCCCCGTTGCATAACAATCTGCGAGTAGCTTTTTCAGTGTTACTATCGAGCTCGTTGAGCTTGTTATGCAACGGGGGCAATCTCTGTGTAACCAAAGATTATAAAGCTGAGAATAGCCTTCATGGAATGTAAACTTAAAAAGATAGAATCAAGCAATCTATCAGGACAGAAACAGAGAAAAACAAAGAGACAGAGTGGACAGAGGGAAACAGAAGAAGTGATAGAAAGAAAAAGAAGAGCTGGAAAGGAACATAGGGAAGGGACGCAGGTCAGGGCAGAAAGCTGGCATAATATGAAAGCTAAGAACAGGAATCCATGGCACCGGACACGAAAGGAAAATAATTGGTAGAGGGGATTGGGGAGGAAGAGGAGCTACACTCTATACGCGTCCTGTAGGCAGTAAACATCAAAGCCCGCTATGGTTAACCCTATGGAAAGCCGCTGCCTACAAGACGCGTACATAGGGTGTAGCTAGGGAAGAAATAGTAGACGACTGGAGAGTGGGAGAAGTCATGATGCAAAATGTAGCGCCGAGAGGGAAAATTTGGAGAGAGAGAGAGAGAGAGAGAGAAACGTTAGCGACAAAAGTCAAAACTGCATCAGATATTGCACTGCATACACTAATTCCTGAGGATGTTCACAATCCTTGGGCTAAGAGCGCCTGTTCAATGGACAATCATACCATCACAATTACGGCACTCTACAAATTTTAGCACTCATTATTTTCTCTAATAAATCATTAAAAGAAGAACAATACCTCCCATTTGTACACTCTTTAGTGAAGTCCCTCAGGGTGAAATAAAACATGACAAAACGCGCATTAAGGATGGGGGGAAATGGTCTATATGGGCCTGAAATAGCTGGAAGGGAGGCATTGAGAACCGGGAAGCGGAAGGGGAGGGTGGGGAGGAGGGATTGGGCGGAAAAGGCAGGGGTGGGGGAGACATCGGGCGCGAGGGACGGGCAGGAGTTCTTTCTAACTGCGTGGCATGCTGTCAATTTGTCCCATGGCAGTAACACAGTCGCAGCATACGTTATTGTAGTTTTTAACGACCAGCAAAACTGAGATCCTGACAAAACCGTCATTTTCTCGCGCATTAAGTCCGCGCATGCCCGAGGTGACTTGTCTTACAGTCATGTCATATGCACCGGTCGTCCAACCGATGGTAGGTTATAGACGGCTCCACTGTGAACTTCAAGAAGGATATTTTTTAAGT
Organism: Sthenelais limicola; assembly: GCA_942159475.1. Lineage (NCBI taxonomy): Eukaryota > Metazoa > Annelida > Polychaeta > Phyllodocida > Sigalionidae > Sthenelais > Sthenelais limicola. The sequence continues at coordinate 57,606,882 of OW804096.1, forward strand.
TTTGATGGTAATGGATATATTGATTTCTAAAATTGTATTTAATATTTTATTGATTGAGACGTGGGTATTTGTTTTACTCAGGTTGTTCATTGATGATCTCATTGGTAAGAAGTATTGATTATGTTATTTACGATCTATTTGTTTTAAATTAAAGCACCATAAACCACTCAAGACATTGGAGTCGCTCTCTTTTATGTATACATCCAGTTGCTTAATATATTTTGATGCAATCCATGCACATGCAATAATGCTAACCAGTATTTAGCCACTATATATAGGGTATTTCTCACTAGGATACGTGTTACTACAGCAGCTCACGACCCCTTTGCTGTTAGTTTTGTGCAAATAAAGAAAACCCAAATAAAATAAAATATATTCTATTATTCAGATATGGGGAGGGTTTGCTTAAAAGAGATTTCGTCACCAAAGACATTATTGCTTCCTTATTCTATAAGCATCTGTAAGCAAAGAGGTCCTTGTCTCCCTTTAAAACCTTTCCAATAAATATTTCATTTGATCTTTTATGATTAATACTCATGCAAAAATTGCGTAAAAAAATAACATATATTTAAAAATATCTAACTTTTTAAAGACGAGACCTCTCGCTCCACTGTCCCTGCCAAACACCTCTTTCCCTGTCATTTTCCCAGCATCCCATCCTTCGACGCCATTAACTGACATGCGCATTTGCTACTTCCTCCCCGAGGGTGAGAACATATAAAGGCAAAAGTAGCCTGGCTATGACTATCCAAGCTCCCGTTGGCATGGCAACGACAGAAGTCTTGTCAAGGGAATGTATAGTGACACTATCAAATGGTAACTTTAACAGACAAAAGAATGCTGTAAGAAAAAAATAATCAAAGAAACAAAACAATGTAAAAGGTACTGTCTTCATATATATATGTGCCTCATTTTCTATGACATTTATTTCCCCTCCTTTTCAAGTCCTATCAAGATTCTACTTCTTTCTGTCTCAAAACTTTATGAATATGTTGTGCAGGCAGCTGCCAAATGTCAAACAGTGTCATAATAGGAGATCATTATGTCCTTATCAGAGCAAAGAATACAATGTTATATATCCATTTCTTTAGGAAGGATGCTGGCATATTCTGTCAACTTCGCTCTTTATGATGATTGTATGATCAAATTGTACCTTGCCTTTGTATGATACCTTTATAATAATCATGGTCACAAGAATTAAACGAGATAGACGTGGAAATATGCAGCAGCTGGGTTTGTTAGACGAAAATCGTCATAAGTCACAAAGATTGAAGAACGTTGTCATCTTTAGGGTATGAAGCTCATTCAGTCGTATAAATACATGTACCAAATTCCAAAACCTATTCCAAGTGTATTAAATAATTGTATAAGGTCATCATATAGTGATTATGTAGCTACTATAGAAGTAATTGTCCACCGAGAAATTCTAACATTTGTCAAACATAAAAAAATCAAACATAAAATAAAGAAATATTTTTTAGATTTCCTGAATGTTAACATAATTGAAATCCACTTAAACTCATCCTTTCAAATATGATGGTATCTCAAAATCCATTGTTTTCAACTTATGACTCATTTTTCTGTTAAAACCCAGTGTTTTCTATGAATAAATCTACCTCTCAGCATTAGTACGTTCGGTGGTTAATATTACTCACGGACAAAACACTCATCTACAATTCGTCATTCTCCCCCCAAAACATAATGCTCTTATGACAGAAAATGTATACAATATTAAAATCATTGAGCAAAGTTAGAAAAAAAAAATGGTAAACAATACTAGAAAAGCTCGCTATTATCACCCTCATCCGCCAAAATGTAAATATTTTAACAGGTTAGTTAGTGCAGTTATATTTGCTGGTATTTTACTGCATAGCTTTTTTTAATCCAGGTCTAAGTAAACTAATCCCAACTACTACATTGTTGAAAGGATTGATTGATCGGTTTTTTTTACTGATTTTGTTTATTGTAACGAGTATTCTCTAATAAAATGCTTTTTCAGGATGGTTTGTCTTGTGTTATAAAGCATGAAATAATGATCATCATAAATAAAATACTTTTAAAGTTCAACACTATTTCAGTTTCATTCTTTTGAAATAAATATCAGATATATAAAGAACATGACCAACAGATGAAGCTTACACTCCAACTATACAACTTGAGGACCTCCTGGAAGACCAGTCGCACTGTGTGCAGAAGATCTTTTTCAAACATAAATAAGAAAAATGTTCTGTATTAATGAGGAAATGAAATAACATTATTATGATATATATATATTCATGAAACCTATGATACATAATATCTACGCTGTATGCATGCTAACACCCTAATCACTTCAACACCATAACTGCTACACATAATGGTATACATACATACTAACACCCCAATCCATATATAGACAAAGGAAATATACTTCTTCCTCTACGTCCCCGCATCTTTCCCCCAAGGAAATAAACTCTGCCAGAACTGATGGTTTGAATCAGATATTTCCATTCGGCAGGAAATTGAGATGGTAAATTGTATGGGAGCTTATTAGGTTACGGAAATTACACTTTAAAACCTCCTACTCCTGCCCTCTCATCTGAAGTGACGAGCACCGGGGCTGTGTGGGAGATGCTAAGTGCTATTGGGCATTTGTTGGTTTGAGCTATAATGGCTGAATTCGCCTGAAAATCTGCAATTGGTTTTCACCAATCCTTTTAAATGTTCGAATTTTCAAGCAAAAATTAGGTTCAAAATACAGTTTAGTATAACCGAACAGACCTTTTGTATCAACACAATACTATGTATATTCAGATATAACTAGAACTTGTCATGTTCAGCTTAATTTAGCAGAATTTACTGATTGTGCACAGCTGGGGAGTGTACATGTTTTGATGATCTGACCCTTATTCTTATAAATAGGTATCTGCATGGAGTGAGGGTACTTGGTAGTTTTTGCCAAAGTGTTGTCTTAAGACAGATAATATAAAATAATTGTAAATGTTAACCTAATTGAGGAGGGCTAACGAACAAAAGGCAATAAATGGTTGAATTAAATTGTCTGGATTTGTCTGAAGTGAAGTGTTATGGGAAAATGTACACATGCTTGTCCAGACCTGATTACAATACATTCTGAATATTCCATTTGTTCAGTTACACATGTGTTAAGTTTAAGAGTGGTCTCCACTGGCTGCGGTTAGCTCTGCGGTAAGCTCTGCGGTAAGCTCTGCGGTAAGCTCTGCGGTAAGCTCTGCGGTAAGCTCTGCGGTAAGCTCTGCGGTAAGCCTTCCGATGGTGCTGTGTTGGTGAGGGGTGGCGAGGTCCTGCCTACATCGTTCACTGACCATGTAGGCAAGGATCTCGTCATTCCTCTCCTCCTACAGAACCAGAACAAACCATCGCAAGGCTTACCGCAGAGCTTACCGCAGCCAGTGGAGACCACCCTTAAGCCAGCCACTTTGAAAGAAGAACGATTGTCACAAGTTTGCATTATCAACGAATTAAGTGTATGTGTAGAAATCATGGTATAAGTAGATTTTCAGCTGGGCAAGTTTAGGATGCCAAGAGTCACTTTGAAATGGGGGGTCGGGAGGGAGCAAACCTTATTTTTTGCAATAGTTTGGTTTTCATTTAATAGGCTTGAATGGTCTATCAATCAAATAAAGGACATCATTAATTCATGTGTGGCTAAATGTCCTTTTACCTATATGGAAAGTATGAGATTATCCTAAAATCTCCTTACTGCAGTCAGGATCTCCCATGGCAGAGACCTGTTCAGAGAGGAAGCTATTTATCAGAAGCCTGCTATTAATCCCACATCCTCCTCCTCCTCCTCCTGATCACTATATATATGGGTCAAGTTTCCAGAAAACGTACAATTGGCCTTCACCAATCCTTGGCCTTCACTCAAATAACCCAAATTTAAGAAAAAAATTAGGTTCAAAATACAGTTCAACAGAACCAGACATATTTATTAAATGAATACAATACAGAATACACGCAGATATACCTAATATCTATCATTTTTCACTCTAATTTAACAGAATCTGTGAGATGTGTCGAACTGTAGATTGTGCATTTGTTGAAGATCTGACCCATATGGCTATATATGAATACTGGGTGTTTTCTCTGAGGTCCGTCCCATCAAGCGGTGGCCGCGCCCTCGCACGGATCACCGGGTTATGTAGTTAGGGGACGTATCAAGGTGGCGTAATGCGGCGAATATTGGCAATCAACGGCCACGTAGCGAACGCAGCCGAGCGTCGCTGATTAGATTACGTCGCAACGTAATAATTAATCAATGACGTTACGTGCAGGGCGTCTTTAAAGGCGGGGACAGAGGCGGGGCGGGGAGTGGCGTGAGGCGAACTCATTTTGGTGGAGGTCTGAGGCTAAGTAGGAAGACTGATGGGGCCCTCTATCGACCCCTCCAGGAACTAGCTTGCGAACGCTCACTGCTGTTGTTGTTTCCCCTCCCTGAAGGGTTTATGGGAAGGTGGGGAGGGAGGGGGAGGGGAGGGGGAAAGGGGGAGGGAGGGTGGAGGGAGGGTGGAGGGAGGGGATGACTATTGGGAATGAGACGACTATTGGTAATCAAAGTTCATCATATGAAAAAAGCGAGGTATTTTTTTGTTATTTTTCTCTCCCCCCCCCCCCCCCCGAGCTAATGTTGTAATGTGCATTCGATCTTGAATAAAAGCCTTTGATATGGTATAGACAACTGTTATTGTTATATAGACCTTATATAGATCTGGAGGCATTCTTCTTTTAGAGGGTTTCAAGTTCTCCGGTCAAGTAAAATTCATTTCGAAAACACTCAATAAGTCAGTTCGTTTATGATGAACTGTATTTTAAACCTGATAATTATTCAGTCTTAAATGTGGGCTATTTGAGAGAAATTGGTGAAGGTTAATTGTATATGTTCAGGTGATACACTTTATAGTAGTGATACTGATTCACAGTCTATTCACCCATCCTCTCATCCCTCTCTGCCTCATTCCCCACAGCTACCGCTCCGCCCTCAGAATCCCACTTACTCTCTGCGACAGTGTAAAACAATAGAAGCCCAGTACACAAAAGCTAGATTTATAGGTAAAAAATAACCCCGCCTGGCCTCTTCCCCATCATTCTTCCTTACAACCAGTAGATTGAATGGGTCACCCACTTACCTATTAGGCTGGGAAATGCCACGAGGAGGGGGCTGGGGGAGGGGGAGGGAGGGAGGAGGAGGGTGGGGTAGTCCGCAGGGCTAAGCGGTTGGAGGAATGATTATTGATGAAGATAAACTGTATCGATTATTATTAAAGTTCATGTAAATGATATCGCCAAATATTGTTTAGTTTGTATAGTGTCCTTTCTGTCCGATTTATTTCTTGGGGGATCTTTTCATGAGGGATCTTTTTTCAAAATTATCCTTGTAAATTCCTTGCTTAGAAAGTTCTTTCCTGAAGGTTCCTTACCAGCTTCTTAGTAAGGAAAAATAGCTAAGGAAGGAAGATCTTATGTAAAGATTTCATACATTTTCTCAAACTCTCCGATTATATCACCGATTATTAAATTCAGTGATTTTGATTCTTACAATGATAATAAGAACAACAATATTAATATAAATTATAATAGAATCTAAACAAAAAGCAGACCAGGAGAGCTATAACAACCCGCTCCCCTCTCCCCCACCCCACCCCTTATCTCCAGGGTGAAGATAGAGGCAGAATATATGGTATTCCAGGCTTTGATCCTGATGAAGTATTTGTGGCTATACCTCAGCTGCAGATCCCTGATAAATACAGTATTCCAGCAATGCCTGTATGCCCACGGCTACAGTAGTCATCTATCTCTCTTCATCTTTGTACTTGTTATTTCTACTTTTTTCCCCTCAGCGCTTTAGTGGGACCTAAAGCCTCAATGCCACTGTGACGATTATCTTGATATGGGACAGTTGGAGGAGAAACAGGGGGAGTTAGAAGTCAGGGGGGTGTTTCATAAAGAAATAAGAGAAAAGTGTACAATATAAGATATAAAATGTGTTGTACGATGCATATTAGAAAATACGATAGCAAAGGTTTTAAAATAGTATTCTGGATTTTATAAGTTCGATAAGAACCAACTTTATTTTGTTAATTAAAATCTCTGATGGAATGTTGAAATGAATTATATCTATAATATTTCAGGCTGTTGTTAAATCTGTCAGCGCACTGCTTACCATACAGACATTGGCTCAGTGGATCCGTGACTTTAGCGTCTCGTTGCTAAGAGTAAGACTCCGGTTCGAAATCTGGAACGTCTTCCATCATTATCTCCAATCCATCATGTACATGTATATTCGAAATTCGCAAAGACCACATTTCTTCGGTTCGGTTTTGGTTTCTTATTTTGCATTATTTACCTTATAACGTAAATTTCTCAATTTTAACGATCGCCTCCTAATCTATTCTTGCTCCTGAGCCCAGCTTTTTTTCCACTGATCTGAAATGTCATAATGTTCTCTTTTCTCGGTATTTTCTACCTCCTCAACCCCGACCTCCTATGCTTTCTCTTTACCTTTTACCTCCGTATAAACCCTTGGACCGCCTGCAGTAATTGGTCCACTAGCAACGTATAACGATGAATGTACAATCGGCAGCTTTACACATTTAGTAAATTCGGCTAAAATAGGCTGAAAATAAGGGTTCAATTCGAGAGATGCCTGTCTGATATGTGATAATGCACTGATTCTAAACATCATATGGTAATGTTGAACAGTGTTTTGATCAGCAGTTCAGTTTGGTTATTTGAGACAATTGGAGAAGGCCAATTGTTCCATTTTTGGCAACTCCAGCCACATGGTCAACCAGGCCCCCGGATGAGCCAGAGAGAGAGGTCTTAATCCCCTCCTTTATATGCATTAGTGACTGACGGGGTCTGGAGGGGGGGGGGGTGATGGACAGGAGGGAGGGGGCAGGGGAGGTGTTGGGCGAGTGGGGGGCTGCCTGAGCGCCAATGATCGCATGCACTAGCCATGTGGGAGAAGCCGTCAGAAAATGTACAATTCGCCTTCAACAATCCTCCCGATTAACCAAATCTAAGACAGAAATATGGTTATATCATACAGATGATATCACTTTTACTTAGATATACCTTGTACTTATCATTTTTCAGCTTTATTTGGCATAATATCCTACATGTATGTGTATAAAGCTGCCGATTTTGCTTTTTTACGATTTGACCCTATCATCAATCTTTTCGGATAACCCAAATTGATGGCAACAAATATGGTTTAATATACAGTTCTAGACAACCGAAGAGATTCTTTGATTCAACATTGGACATTTCTAGACGATCTGGCTCAATAAATATTCTCTTTCATTGTCAATTCCTCTCGTCTAAGAACCCGAGTAGATAAAGAAGTCGGGGACTAAGGATATTTACTATGATTTTCAATAAATTTGACTTATTTATTTGTTCCTATTCTGGAAGACATTCACTCACTGCAACATTTAATGTAACCAGCCTATTACACGACCACAGCCGAAAGCTACCTAGGTAACCAATAATATACTCTTGTGTTCCAAAGAATTTCTCACCTTATTTTATTGTCTGTGTTTTCTGATTATAATGTACATCCCTTCATGAACTTTTCATTTATTCATTACAAATGCAGAATCGTGTATTGACTTGTGAAAGTAGAACACCTGTAATTTTACGATAATTGAGACCCAGGATTTTTTTTTAAAATGTATGCCATTTTTCATCATTTTTCATCACAAAAGGTGCTGATTGATAATTAGATTTCTCAATATTTTGTTCTGTAACATTCGAAAAACAAACTGGCTCATCATAATATAATCAATATAAAATGAGCTTTATAAATCAATAACATACTCATCATTCTTAAAAACCCTAAACATATTTAATTCTAGTTCTCCCTCCCTATCCTAAAACCCGAATTTCTTTAATTGAACCCCTCCGTCCATCCCCTTCCCCTTCTCATGTCGTCCTTGCTACAAGTTATTAGGGAAAGTAATTAGTATCAGGGGGAGCAGAGAGAAGATAACTTGACAAATAATTTGTCTCTGCTCATCACATATGCACAAATTGTTACCGGCACTAATTGCAGTTCTGGCCCGGAGATAAAAAAATGGCCTGGAAATTCCGATTAACAGCTGAGTTTTTGACATTACTTTAATAAGGACATTGCAGAAATAAACTTTAATTAAGCCAAAATGTCATCATAAAGAGCAGCATCGTGGCAATGTGAAAGTTATGCACATGGATGGGATTCTGATTTGAGTATTTTAGGTCGGGTGATCATAAATGAAATGATGTGAATTTATAGTGTAATGTAGTTGTTGCAATTTAAGCTACCGTACTTGTCATTAAGAATTGAATGGAATTGTAATAAATGCATGTTGGCCTTCAAGTGATACAAAGAATGATAATTGTAATAATAATTGTAATAGTAATTGTATTAATAATTGTTTACTGATTCTTGGAAGTAAAATCTTGTATCCACTAGTACGTCAACCCTTCTGTCGAAACTTCCAAGGGCAAGAAGTGGAATTTTCATTCAAAATAAAATTTATTTCCGTTGATGACCATTATCTAGAGAGAAATAGATGGAAATGGGCTAAAGTATGAGTGTGAAAGCCCATTTCAGTTTGTGTTTTACCGTGAGGTTTGTCTTGAGGTTTGTCGTGAGGTTTGTCGTGGTAATGAATACCAGGCTTTACACTAATGTCCCATTCTATTGCCTTAAGACCGTGTGAATTATCAATCTTAAATTGCCCAGTATGAGAAACGACGTGGGAAAAGTTTTGATCACTGTTACAGCTTGGAAAACAGTTTGAATATTTTAGAAGTAACGATACCTTGTGATAACATTTCATCCATCTCCATCATATCCGTTTCAAAAGCATCTTAAATTCATAATTGATAAATGAAATGGAGATTTGAAATTCTATCACCTGAAATGATTGTGAATTCTAAACCTTGTGTTATCCGACTTTTCTACATAAAAATAATCACATGAAAACGTTTCACAATCAACATTAGATCTTAGTGTTTTTAATAACAATCAGTAAATGGAGCCAAGATTCTATTTCACGGAAATCTGGAACTTGCTTGATTTTATCGACAATTACAATTTTCTGCTTGTTTCCTCATCCTTTCCGTAACAATCTTAAACGAATTATGTTAAAATATTAAAGGCCTTCGCCAAGTCGTTTTGATTTAAGACCCTATTGTCACCCAGACATTAATTTCATTTCGCCATAAAGCAAACATTTACGGATGTCTTTCAGATACCCGTCTAATTCACACGATATAAATACTGTTGAGGAGTTGGGACTAGAAGCAATATCTAAGTGCATCGTTAATAAGATGCATAGGAGTGTATTGAAAAACATATCCGTGGCCTTTTGTGGAGTCATTTGCTTTTTTTGGACCAAAAGGGTATTAACAACGTGTGAGTATTGCTAATGATGTTTCTTACTAACAATGGTATATGTGTGAGAGCACGGCACTGGTGTAGGGGTATTTTTAAAATAATTATGTCTGTATCGTGTGTGTACTTATAACATTTTCCAGCAGATGTAATGGGTTATTGTTCTTTTAATATTATGCTATATTTCTGTATTTCTATTATCTATCTCTTACTCGAGACTTTTGTAAAATGTATATATGTTAAAATCAAGCTATACGGAGAACATTGGTGCTTTATGTATGGAAATGTATTAGTTCCTGAATAAAATATTTTCAAATCAAATCAAATTAAATCATACTTTTACATACTTAATGTTGGAGCAAAGGTATTGGAACGTATGGTATTTTATGTGTAGGTGTGCCGAGAGAAACGCACAGAACAAAATTGTTTAGGTGAGAGATCGATGGACGTACAGACATATATCTATTGATGTTCGATTCAATTAACCCCATGGAAATTTAGTTTACTCAAGAAAAGTATATTCCCAGACGGGGAATCGAACCCCGGCCGCGGCAGTGAGAGCGCCGAATCCTAACCACTAGCCCGCCTAGGACACCTGCTATAGGCCTACAGTATTTTCTGGATAAATGCAATTCGCCTTTTTGCAATAATAAGGACGGTTAATTAACCAGTTGCTTGCGTTGATATGGCACAAACTGCACAACACCTAGTGTGATGAGAACAACAGCTTAGTTAACTGATTTATACGCTATTCATGACCTAATATCTTAAAGCCATTTTGTGGACTTCCCGCCAAAACTTGTACATCCCGTGGTCCAGTCTATAAGTGACAAGGTTGCATATCCCACTAGTAGTATATGCATGCATACAGCGTATTCCACTCTAGATATATTGTTTCATATCGTATGCGTAGATAATAAGCCACCACAGACATATTGTGTACAACAGAACAATATAGATGGCCAATTACCAAGCCCTTAAGCCCCATCTTAAAACAACTCTGCATGCGCTCCACAGAGCTCAGTGTTACAATTAGCTGCCATACAGTAACACACAAATGGTCTCTGGCTTCCGTGGTTGCCTTCATTTTCAGGGGATTAAGGCACTTATAGCACAGTATGATGTATAGCAGTATAAGCACTAAGCATAGACTGTATCAACAGCACCAGTAAAACAATTTCCCTCCAGCTAGGACTGGGGCGTTGGTGTTATTTCTACCAATTCATTCTGAAAAGCGTTATACGTAATAATGAAAGGATTGGATTCACATATTAAATATATTTAAAATAAGTTCATACTGTTAAACAGATGGGTCTTGATTTGTTTACCATGGCCATTCCATAGTTATTTATGGATTTATTTTGTTATGTGAAGAAATATTGAATATGGAAGGTTCCCAATGTTTTTATAACACAGTGTTATTCTCCGCCTGTCTGCACTTCCACCTGCTGCCCCGTCTCCTCCTTCACCTTCTCCTCCTCCTCTTCCTCCTCCTCCTACTCCCTCTCACCCTCACCCCATCCTCCCCCTCGTGCTCATCCTTCACCTCTGCCTTCTCCTCCCTTTCGCCTCCTACTCCAATCTTCCCCCTTCTCCTCCTCCACCTCCACCGGCTCATCCTCCTCTTCTCCTTCTCTCTTATATACCACCATTACTACCTTCTCCTCTCCTCCTCCTCCATCTCCTCCCACCTCTTCTTCCACCTCCGTCCCCCCTCCACAGTCGTCTCCCCCTCCCCCTCCTCTTCAGCTCGTCCCTTTATATATATTATATATACTAGAATGCTAATGCATGACATTTATCATCGTCCTAAGGAAGCCATATAGAAGAGAGAATACACTGCATCCTAACACGCGATCTTCTAGTTCCATTAAAAGCAATACCTATTCAATACACCCCTCCTCCCCTCACTATGCTCAAACAAACATACTCTTATGTTCTTGTTTATTACAAAGGGTTCTCCCATAATACATACATGTATGTAATTCCAAAAAGATAAAACTATATGAGTACTAATATTTCATGAATTCTAGATATGATACTTATTGGATTTTATCAGAGGTATGCATACATGTATATGTAGCTCTGATTGTATTGAAAGGAATGACTTCATATGTCATTTAACTAGCAAAATGCAGGAAAAACCAAAATGAACTTTATTACACGACCGGCGTTGCTTGAATCTTTCTTGATGTGTGGAACCTTGGGCTATGTTTTTGCGGGGGAAAGTACCTCGTCTGATTGATCGTTTAGTACATGTCAACAACTATATTCATGTAAAACCACTAAATAACGCACTAAATAACACAACTAAGCTTTCACAAAAGAGTTAATGAACACAGGTAAAATGTTCCTCAATCAGACTCACACGGCACATAAGAGTAATTTGTCGAGCATTTAATCAAGCCTTAAGGACATGATTGCATTAGTGCTACTGGATTGTGTGATTGTATATATTCTAGTATTGGGTGGGGCTTGAAGGTAAATGAGGGATATAATAGGGTTCTGTTAACTGAAGACAGTATTTCGTCCCTCAGCCTTCGCTCCAAGCTTTCACAACTTTCGTCAGCACCTTTTTAAAATTTCATTTTCGCAAATTCAAAAAAATATATATCAAATTTCAAACTTGATTTTCGATTCCATTAGTCACAATCAATATTTGTTAGTCCACCCTTGGAGTAATATTACTCCAAGTTCCACCAAGGAAAAGAATGTTCCCAGACGGGGAATCGAACCCCGGCCGCGGCGGTGAGAGCGCCGAATCCTAACCACTAGACCACCTGGGACTGCTGAGCTAGTCTTCCCTTGTGTTTTTGATTTCAAGGTTAACTAACTTGACAAAATAACCGAATATTTGTTCCTCTAGAAATGCTCTTAAAAATTCCCGAAATTATTAATGGAAAATATATGAAGATCAAGGAGAGGGATGTTTTCAATGAACAGGAAAATGCAGGAAATTCGGAGTGTATATTACTCTCTAATCATGAGATATGATTGATATATGAGTGCTTAAGCTAATGGATATATATCTTACCAACCTCTAGAAAGGTAAAAGTGAGGATTCGCAGTTCAGCGCTCCCAAACTGCACCTTAACAGACGGGAACAGGGACTTATGCAAACCCCCTATTGTTCTGAGTCACCCAGGGTATTGCGCAGTTTTTATGTAAGAAGACAAAGGGCAGATGACACCTATCACTACAGATGAGCCTTTCCCACCAGTGTTAATTAGGCCCTGCCTTTTACTAGTGAAACTCACACAGACTCTGGAAATAACCTGGTCTTTTTCTCTCTCTATTTTTATTTTCATTTCATCCATTAATTAACGTTTGCTCTACCAATCGGTGTTTACTGTATGCTATTATTTCTCTGTCCAATTTTTCAATCATGTATTCTTCACAAAATGTAAGAGACCGATGATGATGGTGAAACCCACCTTCAGTTGGGTAAGAGCGCTAGTATGGTCACCAAAGATGCACAAACCCATATGGTAGAAATAAAAGTAAAATTAGGGAGTTTGACTCAAAGTTTATTGAAATCTCAGGTTTGGCATTATGTCAAAGAACGTTGATAATAGTTGGAGTATTTAGCACCCATTTTCGAGTCATCACTCTCAGATGATCCACATTTGTTATTGCGTGTACATGTTTATGTTAGAAATACTATGACTTTCTGATAGGACGAAATACGTCTTAGCTCTGAGACAGTGGAGAAATTAGACAGAGACGCATACAGAAACAGGGCGAGAGAGGGGGGGGGAGGACAGAGAGAGAGAGGGAGGAAGGGACACAGAGAGGGAGGGAGGAAGGGACACAGAGAGAGAGGGAGGAAGGGACAGGGAGAGAGAGACAGAGAGAGAAAGAGACGGAGAGAAAGAAATTAAAATGATAATTAACCTTCCAAGGTCTTTTATAAACAGGTTCTTGCTTCAGGGGCCTGTTGCATAACCACTCCATTCTTAAAATTGCCCTTGCTAAGCTATCTCTCCTTCCTTAGATACGAAATTCCTACAGTGGGAATAATAAAAGTAGCATTGTCTGTATAGCAATTTCCTTGCCGAAAGGTTTCCTACCTAAAGGTAGCTAAGGAAGGAAAGTATATCAATTAAGGATTTGTTATACAACGGGCCCCTCGCTTCACACAGTCCATATGCTTGTCATTTCATTGAGAGATAAATACCCATAGGGCCCTCCAATGCACTCACCATAAAAACAGTATACTTATCAGTGATGCTGCTTAAAATTGAATCCTCATTATCTCCATTATGCGAGTCTGAATGCTAGTCAAAATGCATTACAAGATAATGTCAATTACACTGATTCTAATCGTCAATGCACCGGTGCTTCTGCTCGTGGACCTGCCACACAAAAATATCCCTGCTACCGCTTTGTACCCAATGCATTAGGCCGGGCGATCTGGGGTGGGGATGAGAGGCTTTTTGATGATACATGAACTTGTTGTTTGAATAATTGTGGTTTGCGTAGAACATAATTACACTATATTTCAAGTAATATGGTTTTGGTTATACACGTTATGGACACGTATATATAGGAGGGTCCACAACTCAGTCATTAAAGACGGATATTTTGTTTATAGATTATTTACATTGTTCTTTCCGGTGGCAGTCTTCCGGAGAGATGCAATGCATTTTCCCTGCTCTTCGAACATTGTATGACAAACATCATTTAATGGGATAGCGTGTCTAGTATATATGGGTCGGATGTATGGTCAGCTGCTCTACACATTCAGTAAATTCTACCAAATAAGGCTGGAAGAATTTCCATTATTCCAAATATTATAAATATCAGGTATATCTGAGCATATTTGGCATTGTATTGATTCCAGAGATTTGTTTAATTATGTTGAATTGTATTTTGATCTCCATTCCTGTCTTGAAAATTGTTAAAGGCGAATTGTAAATTTTCTGACAATCTGACCCATATTGAACACAAGGCAATTGTTATGAATATCTTCCCATTTCCAATGGTAAATATTTCTATTTAGTAGAGAATGCATCTAAAACTACACGAGTACGAAATGAATAAGAAAGGGGCATGCCTAGGTTCCCTAGTGCGCCCCCATCCTCCCCACTCAAGCACAATTACCCATCCACAGCTAGTGCAGTGATCGGGTCTGTATGGGAATAGACAGCTAGGATGAGCGGTGCAAATTAATATGACAATCTAGCTCTTATCGGTGAGCAATGGAGAGAACAGCAGATAAAGGCCATCCTAATAGCAGGAAAAATGAAATCAATGGAACCATAATGATATGGCTTGCTTTTTCCCTTTCCTCTTGTCTTGATCCATATCTTTATCACTGGCGTACAGGATATTTTATTAAAGCAACTGGAGTAATTCGCAATTATAGTAATTGTAGTGCCTTAAAGCTAATTTGAAGGTCGAAGAGCTTAAGTCATTAATAAGGAGCGTATGATGTAATGTTTTCTAAGGTGGAATTAGATAATGATTTTAAGGCGCCTCGCTTTTTTGCTGATTTAATTTTGATTCATGTAGTTATGTTTCTTTAACAAGCCAGGGGCCTGTTACATTTTTGGTAAAACCTAAAAAACTAAAGATCATTTTAACAGGATACACATGTTGCTTTAACCTTTGTCATTACTATTCTACTCTTTTAAAAACGCCTTAAAATTGCAAGAGCCCAGGTGGCAGGACAATGAATAAAGTCCTTTGCCAAAACAAAAAAACACACAAAAACTAAAGATCTTTTATATTTTCGGTCCGTTCTTTTACAACCCATCCGTAATTTGACCAACATTTTGGAGAATTCTGTTCTCTCTTTTTTTGGCTACAGCGTTTCATGAAAGTCCACATTTATATTTCGGAGAGCCGCTGAAATCCTTTCCTGCAATGACTTCACTTATTATCGCTCACCGGCGGCCATTTGGTAATTGTATTCCTAAATTGGCTAACATCAAACATCTATAAAGGTGAGAAGGAACCTCTCAAATCGACCTTCCAGCAATAAGGGATTAGCATGTCTCATTGCGCGTGTCTGTTACAGTGCATACTGGGATAGATTCAGTTCAGGTCCGACATACAAATATTTAGCAACACTTTTTATTTGTCGAATCTGCTTTAATGGTCTATGAAAACCATAGCTTTAATGGTCTATGTCAACCAAATGTATGATGGGAAAGATAGGGGCTTGTTCTATGGAAGCATGCATAACACATGGATATTGACATTGGAGCACCAATACAAATTCCATGCTGAACATGGATAGCTCTCAGGGGCCCATTGCTCCGTTTTTCGCTAAACATTTATAGCGTACATTTCCAATGGAGAAATAGTTAGCGAGAACACGGAGCAACGAGCCCCTGTACATTTTACACTGGCATAGAAGTCCCACAATTCCATGCCAATTCAAGATAGCTGACATGCAGAGTCCCCTATTGGAGTATAGCGTATAGGTAACGAAGCCAGACGCCACTTGAGGAACAGCCGTGGGGCATACGCAAGTCCACCATTTCACCTTACCACTCCAAAATCTGAGTTAATGTCAAAAAGCTTAAAAAGCATCTCTACCCTTCGCCAGGCCTCCCCTACCGCAAAGCCATCAAACTCTTTGGCAAGCGAGAGCAGTCAAACTCAAAGGCATTATCGATCCAAACTTTAAGTACTTGATTCAATTTCTTGTCTATTGTTTTGCAGCATGGCCTCAATTAAACCCCTCAGTCGCATCGAGCCATTTCCCACGACCCCAATTAGAATAATTAACATTTTTTTCCTCCCCATTAAAGCCCCTCCAAGCTTGGATGAGTTGTAGCCTGAAAATGGGCCCTTTGAGAGGACTAGAATCCTATTAGATTGACTTGTTTTTGGAGCAAGATTTTTTTCTGCCATGGAAACAAGTACTCAAAGAGACATGATAGATGGAACGGGGTGAGTGGTGTGTTCCTTTACCAAAACCCAAGCTTTCTCTCACATGAAAGAGGTTAGTTACTGCGCCTGCGTGTGCGGATTTAGCTTCCGGTTCTTTTCTTCGCCCAGCATTCCTTTTATTTCTGCCTTGGATAAAAGTAGTTAGTTGTTCCAGGGCTGGAGTGTGTTCAGTGAATGGAAAACCCAGAAACCCATGCAATTACTGGGTGTTTTTGGACGGTCATGAAAGCTGGGGATTGTGATTGTCATTGCATCATGGCTTCTGCCAGCGCAAAAAGGTAATAATAGTATGGGTACTAGTAGTTCCGGTGCTCTTATTACAGACAAGTTCGTTCAAAAATGATATGAGTTCTACTTGTTCCTGTGCTCTTATTATAATACAGAGCTATGTTCACTCAAAATTGCACTATTTTAACGATGTAATAAACAATGTGAAAAAAGGATGTGAAAAACTTGTTGCAAGATTTGACACTATTCAATTGATTGAATTGTTAGTCAAAGGATATGATTGACACATTGGAAACAAATGTAATCTAAATGAACCTTCTGCGTATTTCATATTAGGATAATATAAAATTCCTGGGATATTGTTTTTGTTTTTCTCTCACTGTTTTCAAATAATTGCTAGCATCTTGGTTTTCTTCCCCCACGGCATGATAACCAAAGCTGCTGAATATCATGGCGTGAAAATAGAATCGAATTCAAGGTCACTTTTCGGTTACAATGAAATGAAACCGTCGAAGGTTGTTGATACGAGTTAAAAAGAAAGTTGAACCTATTGTTTCATATGGATGCTCAGTGTTCAAGGGCAGAGGATTGAACAGCAGCATTTTATTTTATGAAAGCAGACCTCGTGAATGGTTACCATCAGGTACTACGCGAGAAGGGTAGAACTGGATTACATGATCACAGTAGCCCGCAAAGAAATATATCTATCGGTCAGATCTTCGTTAAACGCACAATCGGCACGTTTTAACATTTAGAAACTTCTACCTAATTCTGTAAAAAAAAAAAGAAAAAGAAAGAAGCAAAGATAAATTCTTATCTTAACACTTAATACTTATCTAAGGCCAATTATACGTTTTTAGGCGGTTTCACCCATATAATGCCTCATGCTTGTTGAAAGGCCTCAGGAGCAGCTGTTATTAATTGACCAGAAAACTGATAAAACACTCGAGATTACTTTTGGAAGCCATGCTGAGTACGATGTGGTAGGATATATAGGTTCTTCTCAGCAAACAACTACAGCTGCGTATGAACTTATGAACTTTCCAGATTGCAATAATAAAGTGAAAACATAAAACCTCACCTCAGCAGCAATTGCATTGGGAAAAGGTTATTCCATTCAAATGAGAAGTTTAACTACAGGAAAGAGTGAGATAGAGGGAGCATACGTTTCTATAGGAAAAGTAGTGAGAATCTCTTTTAGGCTACATACTTTATGAATGAAGATCTACTTTCCAAAACAATTCCATTTCATGTTGTAAGCAACGTATATCTTCCACATCGAGAACAACCTTTGAAATATTCCGAAATAGGAAAACATCCGCATTCCCATTCCCCAACAACTAGACCTAACTCCCGTCTCAGGAATATGGAATAAAGAGAAAAGGGCTGTAATAGAAATGATAGAAACTATTTTCTTCGCAGGAGGAATTAGTGAAAGAAGACCTCAGGGAAAACTTAGTCCTGTGTCCTAGGCGAGCATGAGGAAAGATGAGAGGGACAGACGCCCTCAAATCTGAGGCAATTTACCTCAGCCTTAGTCATCGGGGCTTTGATTTGTTAGGAAGCCAAACTAAACAATGACTGCATATTGGGCACATGGGGGAGAGGAGGTAGCCCTGTGTCTCTGTTGGCCTGTTAGAAATGTGTGAATATTTGGGAAGAAGGTGGCAGATGAAAGAGATCTAATGAAACAAAGGACAAGAAGTGTTGAAAGGAGAAGGGAACGAGAAGAAGAAAAGGAACAGGAGAATGTGATAGGATGGCCTGGCCTTTCTGGCAATGCATGGAGTTCGGAATGGAAGGTATAGTACGCATGTATTACACAAACATACTCAAACATATATGCAGGCATGTGAAGACCTGAGGTATTCTTGATTTTTAGCAGTGGTTCAGTGGGTTTTTTTTAATAAATTTTATTGCTCTAATTTTCACATTTTCGTGATAGGTCTCATGATAGGTTTTATGATACATATTTTTATGAAACTGATAAAATAAAATGCTAGGATGCAGAGAACATAAATCATGAATTTCAGAGAAGGAAGGAAGGAAGGAAGGATAGAGGTGCTTAGAAAAAGGGAAATGAAGATAATATCGAAGATCCAGGAACTTTAAGGAAGCGAGAAAGGTAACACCGAGGAGAAACTGGGCTGGAAAACGAGAGCTGGCTGAGGCAACTCTTCTGAGAAAGGAACTCCGACACATCAGAGGGAAAAAGGGAAAAGCTAGAAGCAGCAAAGTAAAAGAGGAATGACTGGAATCTGGCGCAAACACGAACTAACAGATGCGAACTTAGATTTTTATCCAGAGTTTTGCTGTAAATAAATCTCTCAGGACTAAACCGTCTGAGGCAGCCAGTAAGAGGCACCTGGACGCTTTCTTACAACTTCTGGTAGTCCGTGAAGATGCATATTTTAAATCTCAAACTGCTGAAAAGCAATCTGGAAATGATTATAATGGGTTTGCAGTGTAGACGGTGAAGGAGTAGGGAGGCGTTTTTTGTTGCTAAATGATACTCTCAACCATATACATGTATACCATTGGAAGAGGTAAATAAACAGGTCCTCCTCTGGCTTTATCATTTTAAGAGTGTTGCTCTCTTTAAACCGCTTTATATTATTTGCATTTCAGACAGGAATGTGTGTGCCAATTCAACTAGTCGATATCTCATGGGAAAACAGACTAGGCCCAGAACACCTCACATCAGATGAAAATGTTGTGTCAGTGATTGGACGCCTACTGCGCTAATGGCTTCCCTGGCCCTGCAGTACGCGTCCGAATGAGATTAAAATGGCATTTTGCGGTTTTGAACGAGTGACTTTCCCTCAGTTTGGAGGGATTGTCTCAACTCTGAGCCAAGACTGATAAACCCCTATAATTAAACAAATTCAAATAATCAATTACACTCACCTCCATTCTGGGCTAGAGCTGGCAGGATAAAAAGCACTAATACGACCCAGAGACTTTTCCATATTTCCATTTTCCCAACTGTAGTTGTTGTTGTTGCTGCTGAAGGCAAGGAATTCACCGAATTAGAAGTAATAACAGAACTTCCTTCCAATGAAGGCATTGACGCCTGAAAACCTGTTGTTGTTCTCCTGCTGCTACGGCACATGGTAATTAAGAAATCCATGGTAGTCCAATTTGTAACAAGGGTAGAGATTACAGAGAGCACTTTCCACGCCTGTCTGAGTCGTTCCCCTTTGGCCCTCGAGCGGCTCCTTCCTCTGTGAGCTCACACGACCTCAGCGACCTCGATCGCCCGTCCAAACAGTCACCTCTCACCCCGGTGATTGTAAAGTGTTATCTCCCGTGGGTCTATCCACTGGCACAGGCCCGAGAGGAGCGCTAGCAAAGGCGGCGATGGTGTTAGTCCTAGGTTACAGGTCAGGACTATCTATCAGGGGGCAAAGTAAAGAAGAAAACTAAGAATAAAGGAACGAGAACAAGGTTCAAAACAAAGGGTATCGTCTTGCAGTTTTCACTTAAGATGAGATGCTATCAGATAGGAGAGTAGATCACTTGGGAAGTGAACGTTGGTGGTAGGTAGGTCCAATCCGATCCGATGCAATCCTCGAGCGCGCGTGTGGTTGCCTTGCTTTCTGCGAACTCACTGAAAGAGTGAGCGTTTGGCAAGGGACTGGGGGAAAGCGAGTAGTACAGAGACGAAGGCGCGCTGCTGTGAGGGTGAAGCGACGCTGGCCACTGACGGGTAGCGACTGGGGTTGGTGCGCGCCTAAACGCTTGATTAAGGAGGACGGGAAAGATGCGCCTCCTCGCAACCAACACGGCAACTATAGATCGGGACCTTAAAGTACTGGGAGGTACTGGGAGATTTGCATCGAGTCTTTTGTGGATAGCAGGCGGAGACCATGAGGGTTTGATGCAGTTAGTTGTGTGAATGTTGAAGGTAGATTGATTGCGGAGAGTGATCAAATGGAAGGAAGCATTTTAGCCCAGAACAAAGTACATCGTCGTATCAAAAGGAAAACTTATGACAGGACAACAATTCATTTGATTAAAAATACGGTACAAAAGAGATATAGTTCTGCTATAACTTGGCAAGCTATTGTAAATTGATTATGGTACATGCATGTTGGAAACAGTTCATATCTAGGAACCTAATTTAACTTTATAAAACACCACAAAGCACTGGAAGTAGAACATGCTGATATTCAGTAGATACTGAGTTCCGCATTAGCGCCAATTTAAATTAATTATTAGCTGAGAATTGATTACTTCCTATCAGTGTTGACAGTTGTAACATATATAGATCAATCTTAAGCAACGGCTAAAGATACACATGGCTACAGGCTTTCAGAGTTGAAAGAGTCCCTTCAAACAGGGGGAAATGGACCGTTACAGACCTGAACAAATAAATATTCAAAAACAGGAAATCCTGAATACGAAAGAAAGGGGAATTCTGACCACATGAAAATATGATGAATCGCATTTTTAGGAAGCAGTATTAATTTAAAGGGTGATCGAGTCGTCAGGAAATGTACAACTGGCAGCTCTGCACATTTACTAAATTCTGCTATATTAGGCTGGAAAATGATAAATACTGGGCGTATCTGAGTATATAAATATAGTGTCAGTTCATTTGTATCAGTTCATTTGTTGTTAAACCGTATTTTGAACCTGATCTGTGTCTTAAATCTGGCTTATTCGAGAGTATTGGTGAAGCTCACTTATAACTATGACGACGTCACGCTATATAGCAGGGAAAGAGGATTCATCTGCAACTGACATATTTCCTTTACGAGTACACATGCACCCTTGAGTGAAATAACTAATATGAAGCCAAGCTATGCTAAGTGATGAAAGTTTATTCATGTAATGATTTATGAATATGACATCTGCAATTAGACTTATATCAAAGTTTGCAGGGGGTTGATACGAAATAAAAAGCTTACAGATGTAAATAAGGGAGCAGAAGGAGGGTATATAGGAGAGCTTAACTATGCTTTATTGCCAAAGGGTAGGGAATTATGAGTGACAGCCTAACGCAAGCACTATCTGTTCTGCGTAATGTACATTCCTCAAAGCGCGGGTCTATAAATATAGCGATTGGCACACTAACGCACCCTAGCGGGCATATCACAAACTCCCAGCCTTCCTGTCTCTCCCTCCGCATCACCTCTAACTCCCCTATCCCCCCATTCAACCCCCTCCCTCCCGCTATCCCCCCTCCCACACTTCTCCACCGCATCAACCCACTGCCAGACGGTTTTCCCCCCATCACCATTTTCAATACGATGATTTAAGAGGCACTTTTTTTCATCTCGCCAACTCCCGCGAGACTCCGGCGAGACTTTGAGGTTACAATGGGTGGTATTATCATGTTAAATGTTGTCATCGCGGGAGTGGAATTAGCATTATTTTAATCAACTTTTTAAAGAAAAAAATTATGATCACTTGACGTTTTTTTGTTCCGCTGACGGAGATGAGATGAGATTTAGATTGGTGGCGAGCACAATAAGCCGCAAGACACTATCTGATCATTTGAAAAAATGGCATAAAAAGTGAAATTCCAATTGAAGATTAAGAGAGGTATGATAGCTGTCAATTTAACTGTCAGAAGTAAAGGATTATGGGATTAAACACGTTAAATTAACAAGACAAAAAAGAGAAATGGAGAAAAAATGTAAGATTGTGATTTGTTGATCTTGATGGTGATATCATAGAGAGTAGTATAAGCTCGTTCCAATGGTAAAAGATCACATCATTTTACGAAAGATTAAAGTAAGAATATTTCATTATGACAAGCATTGTTGTCGCTTTACTTCACCATCATAAGCTTGTGATAGTTTAAGTCTATAAGTAGCATAGAATGTAGTTGAATTAACCGATGTAACGTCTGCGATTCAGTCTAGGCTCAGAGCCTCTCAGATCAGATATGAGTGGTACGTCAATGATTGGACGCCTACTGCGCTAATGGCGGTCCTGGCCGTGGAGTAGGCATCCGAATGGGATTATATTGTAATTTTGCGGTTTGGAGCGAGAGGTTTTCACTCAGCTTGGAGGGACTCTCGCAACTCTGAGCCTAGACTGGATTATTTGTTGGGATAGCCATGTTAACCGCACACCTGAAACTAAGCCCCATTCCCATATACTACTACGTTCCGTATACTACTAAGTACTAGAGCTAATATGTAGTCATTCGGGGATAAGTTAAAGCGTGTTTTCACACATGTTATCGGGCTGTTATGAAGACTTTCTTTATGGGAAATGTTAACTGTGTTTGCTTGTGGAGGAATGAGTAACCTGTATCGGTAAAAGGGATTTGGAAATGATTAGTCAACGGGTAAGAATACATAAGTAAGAAACCATGATTTGGACGAGGCTTAAATACAACAACATCACATTATAGGTTCTCCTTTGGTTCTTTTAGAGTATTTCCACACATAAATCATATTTTAAAAGTGACATAGCATTCTTAATGTAAGTGTGTGTGTTTCTTATCATGTATAGCATTTAGATATCGCTAGCAATTTATGACATCCATTAAAATACAGTCTACATTTTCCGATATCCATTGAAACGGCGATAATTTATACTGAATATGCACGTATGTATTCATACATCATTTGTTTATCTCCCCGTCTTGCAAGCTCTGATAACCCATTGCGACGACTACAGAGTGCTTTTTATGAAAACATTTACATCAAAACACATCTGCGGGCATATCGGTCACAAAAACACAGCAAGTGTTACAAAACACGGCTAATCGATGACTCAGACCACGTCCAGAATGTTGTTACGCACCGCTCAAAATAAAACAAAGGGAAGACTTGTCAATGCCATATGCCTCCCTTCTCTCGCGCTTTCTCTCTCTTGCTCTCTCTTGCTCACTCTCCCATTACGTTAGCATTAAGAGCCCACGTTAACGTGCGTTAGCGTAGTGACCCCGAGCGATTAATGCCGCATTTCTTATATTATAATATATCGGTGTAGTTCATTTCCCACGATCTGGAGAGCGATTTATTGTGAATTGAATGAATGGAGGAAAACGATAGTGAGGGGTTAGCGACGAGGTGGACCACAGGACTATAACCTGCCGTATGAATAACTGGGGGATGCGTTGCCATTAACCTTGAGGTTTGAGGAAGACCCTCCAATGTTTATATTTAAAATCAGTGACATACTTGTTCTTGTGCAAATCAAGTGAAGCAGTTGAAAAGAGTTTTTGGTATATGTTAAAATGCATTTTGAACCTCATGTTTGTCTTACATTTGGGTTATTGGAGAGAATTGGTGAAGATGAATTGTACATTTCCTGACGACCTGACCCACATATATGTATTTTTAAATGAATGATAATTACAGGGCATTTGTCTACATTGTCAATCGCTCAACCGAGCCTCCGGACTCCAGCAAGGACTAAAATGTGAGCTAAAAGGTAAGCGTCATTGAAGGACAACACAATGCGTTTAAACGCATAGAGAAGCATTCAGTACGCTATAGCACAGGCCTAAGGTAGTACTTAAGTCAACAATACAAAGGTTATAGCCTCTGGATATACTATAATATCTTCATGCGAGTGAATACAATATGCATTTAAGTGCGATGATCAAACGTTGAATGATTATGCTTTCAACAAAAACATATGAATCAGAATGGTAGAAGAAATGTGATAATGAATTATAACTGAAATAGCACTTATTTCGTTTATTCTTTTGGATATATGAAATCATGGAGTCTGAATTCGCTCCTCCTACTGCACCCCGCCCACCCCCACCCCCTGTCACACTCCCACTTGGGCATGCGCGCTCTCTCTTCTCTTTCTCTCCCTCCTCACTCCGCCCTCCCCCTCTCTCTCCTCCCTCTCTCCTTCCTCTCTACCTCCTCTCTCCCTCTCTCTCCTTTTTCTCTCTCTCCCTCTCTCCCTTTCTCCCGTATCCTTTCTCAGAAGCTCTCCTTCATTCTCCTACCTGTCTGTCTCACTATTTCTGTCCTCTCTCCCTCTCTCCTCCCTCTATCTCCTGCCTCCCTCTCTCCATCACCTTTTCTCTGTAGCTCTCCTTGCCTCTCCCACCTATCTCTGTCTCTCCCTCTCTTCCGTGTGGCATCTGTCGCTGTCCCTTTCATTCGCTCTCCTAACAAATCAACTCAACTTAGATAAATATGCTAAATCAATAAAATAGCACTTATCTTCACAATTGTAGGTTAAAACTCATATAAGAAATACTTCGGAGGCACTTCGTTATCTGTTCTGCATTACCATTACATTACCTTTTTCCTCAGCAGCATCAGCACTAATACCGGTGTTATTAATACTAGTTTTTAATAGTTTGATACTTCATATGTAGACAGCTTTCTGTGCTGCAAACTGTCAACCTGTATACAGTATATCTCTTCGCTAGTGGCCCTTTTCTAACCCGGAAAACTCGTTATTATGGACAATGGCCCCCTTAATTGATAATTAATTAATCCTTTTAAACCAAAATTGTCACTGTATGACAACAACATTCAATGAAACAAAGTAGTTACAATCTCGAGGAGATAAACAAAAATTCCTGAATAACCGTGGCACCACCTATTTTACTTCAACTTTAGTATTAAAGAATTAAGAATTGAGGACAAATAGTTTGGGGCCCTAGCTAGGACTGCAGCTTTAATGGGCAAGTTTGACTGTGGTTTTATTATCCCTCGTACATTGAATCGATGATTGAATAAGTGCTAGAATGTGTAACGAGCCTCTCGATAGACCACGATTCTCACATAATATAGCTGATTTATTAACAGCCAGCACATTAAGAGCAAACAATGAATAGCAATGTAAAGTATGAGTTATAATAAAAGTTTGAATTATGATAAATTAGAGAATGTCACAGATGGCAACATTTATGGATAGCAGGGAAAGTTAGTCAGTAATAAAAAGGACGGGTATGACATTAACCATGAGTTTTTCAGCATAATACACTATAAGGTCCCAAGCGTGGTATATACATTATTATTCGCTTTTTCATTATGATTATTATCGATTTTCACAGCTGTTCGTTTCAGTCGATCGTGATTGATTGGTTCCAAACCTATCTGTGACATTAACCACAGTGGTTTTCTTAACAAATACGACAAAATAGCTTGCCAAATTCACTCCTTGTTTGACCTATTGGACTGAAGTTACGAATATTGTGCTGGTGTTATATGCTCATAAAAGAATTTTAAGCTAAATCGACTGAAAAGGAAAGAGCTTGGTTAATATCCCCTTTCTTCCTTAATATTCGTTTTCTTCATTGCTATTTAAACAGTTTGAAATAATCTCATCTTGCTCTCTTGTTAGAGTCACATTCATGAATATTCATGATTAAATCGAGATGTATGGAAACCAGTTATCATATACAAACATATTTCTTTGACATTCTGCATTAATGCTGGAAACTAATTAACATTATTCATTAATTAACATTATTCTCTGCAGTCATTTGGAGTTTATCGCTAGTCATACAAGCTCCAGAAGGCAGGAGCCTTATACCGTTTGCCTATGTTTCGAGTTTAAACTAGCCATACCTAGTGGCTATATATACAGAACCAAGTAGTATGGAAAAAAGGTTGCTTGCCTCGGGCACCCTACACTTTCAAAGGCCTATAGGAGTTACTTAAAGCCATATTTAACCAAAGGAGTCGCTCCCCAGTTAAAGCCAATGATTTATAAAGCTTGGTTCTTGTTAGCGAGCGGAGCCTACTATAGTCAAAGTGCTATATCATGGAGGCAGGCTCCTAAAGAAGGGCTTTAGAACGGCAAGATGTCGTCTGCTCTGGGGAAAACGGCGGGAAACCTTCTAAAGCGGTTTTTGGCAGGTGCAAATATAGCAAATGAAAGAACAACTAGACATTGACGAGATTTGTGAGAGCTAAAGATTATGTGTAATGTGTGTATATGCGTAGCAAGATAAAAAAAAAGCTTGATATATAAGGTGTTTTCTAGAGTAAAATTTCCTACCCACGTGGCATAGTGTATTTAGGCTATTCCTACAAGCTGGGAACGTCACGAATAATTTTTAGGACAAACTTTTTCCTTTGGCTTTGCCTATACAAGGTGAAGGAATACCCACAACAATATTCTCTCCTTAATATTACATCATGACCTAAATGAAACACATGCACATGTCTTCAAGTTGCATATTAGATCCTAGCATCTTCTGATCATCCCTATAATTATGGGTCAGATCGTCAGAAAACGTACAATCGGCAGCTCTACACATTTAGTAAATTCGGTTAAATTCGGTTGGAAAATGATACATTCTAGGTATATCTGTGTATATATTTAGTATTCCAATGATCCAAACAAAGTATTTGCTCATGTTGAACTGCATTTTGAACCTAATTTTCTTCTTAAATTAGTATTATTTGCGAGGATTGGTGAAGATGAATTGTACATTTTCTGTTGAACTGACCCATATACTGTCTGGCGATTGCAATACACAACATTCTATAGACAGCATCGAATACTGACATAATAATGCAATTGCCCCCAATCCATTTTTTATCCTTTTTATACAGCAATACATAATTATTAGGTGATGAATACCATGCTATTCTGACCGGCGCTGTGTGTAGGCTGGGTTTATCTATCTAGGTGCATATGGGACTCATGACCAACTAATATGTTTATAAAACAAAGTTATAACATCACATCTATAAACGTGTACACACCATCACCACATTACCATTCAGAGACGGTTTTATTGTTTACAGTTTTTATTCAGGCTTTGACACTTTACCAGAGTGATATTCACAGTGTAACTCCTGACTATAGACAAAAATAAATGAATAATAAAACAAAAATAACACACGAGTTATAGTGCATATAGTATAAAATTATTCCAGTTATTTCATATTTAGGACGTGCAAATGCACACAAAAGAACCTAAAAACCTGATTTAGTGTCTGGTATTGGTATTTTGAGGAATTCTACCTATTCTCAGAATAATTCCTTTTAAGTTTAGATGACCCTACTAATTCTTAGGCGTCAATACAAAAAAACTATTTTGTTAATCACATACAACTATGATTATCATAACAGTAAAAAACATTAGAAGTGTAGTCGGAACGATATTTCAAAGCTTAAATTCTCCCTCATTAGGCTTTACTATGATATAATGGGCAGATGGTAGAGTAAATGTCAGGATATTACACCCTGGACATATCAGTGGCCACTCTCTCCCACACCCACAGTGGTGAATAATTCCAGACCATACCCCAGGGGCAATATTGATGTACTGGAGGTACGGCAGTGACTGGACGCTGGATTTCCCATATGTATACTTCCAAATTTAAACCATTGTTCTAGTCGGACTGCCAGGGTCATGTCTATTGTCCTCTGGCTGTATATCAAACTTTGCCTTGCCTGTGTATGAATCTATGAGTACATGTATATGCATATCTAGTATATAGAGTTTACGCATATATAAAAATATAGGGTTAGGGCAGCGGAAAATGCACAATATAAGACATCTGTGAATAGGGGTCTGTTCAGTTCAGGTTTGACTTACAAAAATTGATTAACATTTTCCCCGGAAAATGCAAGGATTTTTTCTTTTCACCAATATCATAGCTTGTGTAAGTGATCTATAAAAACCAAATGCATGATGGGACAATGAATTATTGTCTTATGGATGCAATGTTTACTTGTGTTTATATCTACGACGTCACATCCGCCCGCGCAGGCGCAACAAAGATCAGAGTTAGCATGCTGTTCTCTACGTTAATTCACGCTTATTGCAATGGAGACATTTTATTGAGACAAATTCGAGATTCAAATTGGGCGATGCAAATCCTCTATTCGCCTTCTTCCTTCATCTCAAATAAACTACATTCAGTACTGTGCGTACTGTTTATTTCCAGTTTCAAATATTACAATTTCAATAAATAACACGTCTATTTCTGACAATTGGTGTCCCCACTAACAAAGACCCTATTCTCGTTTATACTTGGTATTTATCATTTTAAAGGCTAGTTCAGGACAAATCGACTAAATGTGTTGAACTGTTGTATGTACATTTCTTACATCCGGGCCCCTATATTTTGTATTGGAGAATATGAAATTACGGTAGGTTTTCCAATAGTTTCTGTGTTCTTGGTATGGTTGGTTATACTGCCATGCAATTATGTCATTATGAACCACAAGTGTTATTCAATTATTCTTTCCATTTTTACCAGGACTAGTTCAACTCATTGGGGGTCTTCTCCTAGTACTGTTAAAGGTTCGAACCACACACCCCATTGCACTCATTCCAGTGAGCCGACACAGTGCTTTCAACCGTTCGGCCACCCAAGATCCCCTGGGTCATCCAGCCTTTCTTGTTTGTCGAACTGACAAGAAACTGCATAAGTCACCCTCCTTTCAGAATGATAATTTTGCATATATAAACACAGAGGAAAGGGTTTCCTTTGTCTGGATTTTGCCAAGCAATACATTTCTGCCTCAAGAGTGAAGGAGATTGTGTTATAGAGCAGATCAAATAAGATCAATATAAGGTGAATTGTTTTTGAATATTGCTATCTTTCTTTAATAAGCAAGACAACACACATCATATGCATTACTTTTTTCCTTTAATGAATCAAAGGTATTGTTTGGGGTCGAACATCCATGAGAGCTTTAACAGATAATACCTGTCGGTCGAGACAATCTTTAAAGTGTTTTACCACAGATGATATAAACAGAGATCCCCAGTTATCTCATGCATTAACTTGTTTTAGATTCTATGATTGTAATGTTTTGCACTTGCGGAGCAAAGGTGCATTATCCCCATGCATTAACTTGTTTAGTAGTGTATGATTTTAATGTTTTAATTGCACAACTTAGACGCATTATCCCCAATAAAGGGCTTTCAGTGGCACAAACCACTTATCCGAGTTGTTCAATGGACTTTCATGTGAAAGGGATGTTCAGTGTGTTGATTCAAGTCGGTCTAGACATAAACAGTTACAGTTTCCCACCATATACAGTGGAACCTCAGATAAAGACCACCTCATTATAGAGACCACGCCTCTATTAAGACCAGTTTTCCCAGTCTCGAATTATTCCCTCGTATTAGATTTAGAGCCCTCTAAAGAGACCACGTCATTATGAGACCAAAGATCATTCAGTCCCAAGGGTGGTCTTAATAGAGAGGTTTCGCTGTATATATACAAAATTGAATGAATTTATTTCCTTCGTGGCATGCTTCTACCAGAGAGAGGGGAAATAGGTTAGAAAAAGAAAGTCTATAAGTCATTCACAAAATATTTCATATTCAGGCATCCTGATATGCAAGACTCATGATGAATATTTAAAGGCAGGTATCCATGTAATAATACATATTTGATATCTAGATGATATATTTTGTTTTCACAGGAGCTCATTGCCAATGAGATTACACAAATACACACAAAAAAACAAAGATATTTTAAAATAGGATTCAAAACATTACAAGAGTTTTGCATTTCTCTATTCTTAAAAGATATGTACACGAAGAAAATCTAAAAAATCTAATAATAAATATAATAAATGCTGCCAAAATATAGATTCCAAAGACTGTCAGCCAAAGCATTGGAAGCATGGGAAGCTTCAGTAACATGACAAAGGACTTCTACGGACCAGATAATAAACAGGTATGTAGTCGCCTCGATAATTTACCCTTTGGGCAATCAATGTGCTTCATAAATAATGAGAATAACCTTCTGAAAACAAAGAAAACACTCTGCCAGGCAAACTTATACATGTTCTAAATAGATCATAAATGTCCTAATAACCCTCCCCTAACAACAGCGCCTTTAACAGCAACATTAAACACTCTCAGTTAACATGTGTCAGAAAGATTTTCTAACTTTTGTTCCGTATTGTCCAACCCATCTCAAAACCATTTGAATAAAATGTTGGTGGACTTTCTACGGTTGTTATTACTACAGGGTTTCGTAAGTGTCAACTTTATATTTCGAAGACCCGCCGAAATCCTTTCCCACAGAAGGTTCTCTTATTATCACTCAACAACGTTTGTTTTCTTTCAGCCGATTCGATTTTAAATTATTTTATAATAATCATATACTAAAATATTCATGATTTGAGTCCCAATAAGCCAAACAATGAGTCACGTAGTAAGTTTTTGTGGGCTAAAAACTGAGGATGCAGCTTCTATACTCATCCCCTCACTCAGCTCTTAATATCATACCATCTAACATAGTATCCCATCTCATTTTTCATGTTACGTATATAAATGGGGACAGAATAAAGGGAAAACAACTTTCCCATATACCCAATACACACTGCCAAGGCATAGAAGTAGCTGTACCTCAGAAAAATGTTTCAAGAAAGCCAAGCACTGTAAGGGAGAAATTGCCACCCCAACGCTATCCAAAAACCTGTCTATACTATATTTAAAACCGTATATATATATACTAAACACATGACTCACGAGTATAATCATACATTATTTACCACCCTGTGACTCAATCCATGATTTACATCTAACCTTCAGTCACCCCCTTTATACACAGTATCCTCCCATAAAAATGGATCCCAAGGAGGCCAACTACTACCTAATTCACGTGGATCAATTGCCAATTGTCGGCCTGGAGTTCGGCTCCCTTTTTCATGGGTTATATCGGTCCCACAAGGTCTGGAGTAAGGTCCCTATTGTCCTCCAGTGTATGGACTGGGCTCCATACTCCCTGGAGTAATTGGATATGTAGTTGTGCAATTGGCCGTCTATATAGCATTTCAATGCTACCAGTCGATAAACTCGTGTGTAATAGGGCATTTGAAGGTGCTTTAATAATGGTTTTACTCAAGTATAAACTCTGAAATGATCTTCGGATAGTGACTATAATTTGGATGCATTTTGGATCTCATACGATGATTGGAGCTGTATGTTATTGTAAAATGAATTTCTATAATCTAAGATGGGGGTCATGCCACTATCCTTATATTTGTTTGATAAGTTTTATTCGGGTTACATTGGAAATCGAAAATATGTGTGAAAATAGTTTACTATGTTGGTGTCGATTTAGATAAAAGTTACTTTTATGTCATTTTACTTTTATGTCTGTATTCTCTGTGCCCTCTATGTAATGATTTAATATTTGATGTTCGTAACTATTTGTCAGACTTTACTTAATTTTTATAGCAATGTTCTCTAAAATGATAAGTACCTGATGTGCATAATATAATATAACCACCTAGGCCATATGATAGTGGTATTACTATATAAATCACTATAGTAAACATAACAAGTAGGTGTCGGGATCTCCTGAGAAAAGCAATATAATTCTGCAACGTTACTCATCGAATTAAACCAAAGCCATTCGGCCCTACAATACACCGAACTAAATGATATGTACAGCAATGCAAATGCTCTATTGGCAGCGTATACAGTACTTGAATGCGGAGAGGCAGTTGTATATCTGAGTGACCTTGCATAGGATCAATGGAGTGCAGTAACCGATACGGACCCGAGGCTTTGTTGTCTAGCCCTTGCCAAGACTCTCCTCGTCTCTACCAAAAACTCTTATTACTTGAAGCAGAAAAATATAAACGATATCTTAGTACATGTTATTCAGGTAATTTAGCAGGTGAATGATCGACAAAAAATGTACACTCAGCAGCTCTACACATTTTTGTAAATTCTGCTAAATTATGTATATATGATGCATGGGAAATAAATTGTAGGTATAGCTTAGAATATTTGGTATTGCGTTGATTCAAGCAATTTGCTTGGTTTTGTTGAACTGTATTTCGAACCTCATTTTTGGCTTAACTTTAGGTTATCGGAGATGATTGGTGAAGCTGAATTGTACATTTTTTTATGACATCACCAAATTATGTGTGTAGCCTTTGATAGAGATCTGTTTATTGATGGTTAGAGTGCAGTATACCTTTTTTCCCCCGATTCCATCAGTTCACAAACGGAAGATTCTGGATACAAAAGTTGTTCTTCTTCCCCAAATCAATTGTAATTATTAATTAAAATTTAGTTTGTATCAAGGGTATGATGATTTAGTGTGTATGTAATGTAATTTTAATCTGGGTATGAATTTGGTTCATCCGTCTCATTAACCCCTTTATGCATGACGTTAATATATGAGAATATCTTCTCGGCTTTCCTTAATTCTAAACATACTCAAATGGTCTTTACAGACATTGTGTAATTCGGCATCCCTGCATATTTGAGGAAATGCAGCCAAATTATGACAATGATAAATGTATACCTCATTATATTTGACGTTGGTTAAAAATCTAAAATCTATGTCTAAATGTTGGGATGTATTTTTAACTTCATTTTTGTCTTAGATTTGGATTATTTGAGAGAGGATTGGTGAAAGAGCATTGTACCTTTTCTGGCGCATGGTTATTTATTTCTATATCGGTCAGGTAGTCAGAAAATGTACAATTTGCCTTCTTCTCCAATCCTCCCAAATAAATTAAATTTAGGACTGAAATGAGGTTCAAAATAAGTTTAATAAAACTAAACACATTGTTTGAATGAAAGCAATACTAAGTATAATCAAATATACATGTCATTTATCATTTTTAGCAGAATAACTAAATGTGTATAGCGGCCCCTCGTACATTTCCCGACGATCTGACTCATAATAAGATAAATAAGCTCTAGGAAAGCCTGGGAAAGCATCGCCAAGCTCCAAAGCAAATAAAAGTCAGCACAACATTCTTATCATTTATTATATATACCAGGTCGAGACAGAGCTCAACTACCAAATCACAAAATGTGTGCTTCACTTTAAATGTCTGCCACCCTCAAATGATGGATACTTGGCCGTGGAGCACTACTAGCGCCGCTCAGCGTGGCCAAAGTTAACTTTCCCTCCACCCGGAAGCCAGTAAATCCTCTGGCTTCTCACGCCTCTTCCCGTCATGCCTTTCGGTCCAATTGCACCCTGGGGAACATCAGAAAAAAGGGTTGTAACCTCCCTCTGACCCACGATTGGATTATAGGAAGAGGGTGCAAGAGGCGGACGCCCTAATTCTTTTCAAACTGTTAGCCAATAATTTTGGGCCGTCGGGGTCATGACCTTTCTGCGCATGACAATGGGAGGTGTTGGTCCATGGCAGGCTATTAGTGTCGGGATAGAAATCACAAGTGTTGACCTTATTGATTATTGCACGAGATGATACTAGAACACGGATATATTGTTGGAGGAAAGGACGTTTTAAAGCGATAAAAACACCAGTGAATTTGAACTAAACATTTGAGATGAGTAAAAATGTCTTTAGCTTGTTGTATTACGGCATTGTCAAGGTAAAGGCATTGAATAGAACATTCAAATATCTTCTTATTACACTTCTTTTGTTATGATCATAATTTCTTTTGGTGGTAAATTGTAACTAAAAGATATATGTTTAAATTAATTATTTTAAGTGTTAATTCAAAATATACTTTCCATAATAAATAGACATGTGTCTAATGGTAAACGTTTGGAGGTATTCCTTATGCAAAAGTATGTCAAGAGTTCATTAAATTTCCGTCCCAGTATTCCTTTGTATATTTGAACTAAGTATGTTATTTTGGGGTCATCTAAGTGTCACTTGAATCTATACTTCGCATTTTATAGACTAGGGGAATTGATCTAACTGACCTAAGGTTTGGGAGTAATCCTGGTGCCAGAAATTCCTTTAAACATGTGAAAGAAGACTAATTATTTACCTTATATACCCCAGTGTTATCTTATATATAAGCAGGGAGAACAGATTGTCCCTAATCTACCCTTCTATTTCTCTCTTTCTCTTCCTCTATCTCTCTTTCTTTTTCTCTCTCCTTTTCCCCGTTTTTGTCTTTCTATCACCCTGTCGTATCCCCCCTGCTTCTACAAGCAAGGCAGGACACTCTCTCCCTCACCTTTCCTCTCTCTCTAGCACTCTCTCACATTCTCACTCTGCTATCCCACATGTCCGTCTCATTCTCTCTCTCTCTCTGCGTCGTCCCTAAAATTTCTCAATCCACCCCCTTCCACACACACACACCTCTGCCGCCCCTGACCCTCTAATACCCAATAGCCACTGGGCCTTCTCAGGGTCATGACTCAGCACCGATACGGGAAACGCTCGCGGCAATTGACGCCCCTTTACAGCATGTCCCGCATGATACCGCTTGTTGACGCAAAGCTCATATTGTCCGCTGCGGGTCACGCAGGTTAAACTGATGATTGGCGCCCTCGCTGCCCTCTCCTTGGTTACCGCCCTGGCTGGCCAATCACAATCCAGATATGATCTCCTTACGAGATTAAGTGCATGAGAGACGACCTGTGATAGGGCCAGAGCGTGGGTACAGAGACCAATAGGACATCTGCATTTAAAAACTGCGCGTGTCAGAAGTTAATCATTATAGGATTGACCCGGGTCAAAGAGACGGATGATTTTACACTTTTAAGTAATTGCCTTTTTAAGCTGTACTCAGACTAACATCGGTCAAAAACTCAAGCATTTCTATTATTTGTTTCCTTAATTCCTTTCCAACCCATCTGAAAGTCATGCGACCAACATTTTGGAGGATTTTGTCCTCTCTTTTTTCATTCAAGTCAGTCAAGTCTATATTTCTGAGACCCACCGAAATCCATTCCTGATGGCTTTACTAATTATCGCTCACCGGCGGCCGTTTTATATCGGTCGATTGGACTTTAAATTCTGGTATATACATACGACAGCAATATTGGGGTCAGGTCATCAAGATAACACTCACACAAGCTTAGTTTTAATAGGGATAATCATTTGTGATGTGTCACAGAAATATGAGCCTGAAGTAGCAAAGAAGAGGATTTTGAGAGATCATCATATTCAAAGGAATGAGATCAAGGGGATTCCACTGATCACTGTCCATTAGGACATAGATCCGATTAGCACTAAATACCATAATGTGCCGCCATCTTGGATTCCTTCCTCAAGTAGATTTCAATGTTTTAGTCGGGAAAACGGGAGATGATAATGCTACATCAGATATTAGCTATTCAGAAATGTCTTCATTATTGAAATTAGATTAAGGAGAAGTTTGGATATGACTAACACAATTCTGGCCACTTCTCCTGGAGTAGCTAACACAACCGGACTAAATCCCCCAACATTTTGATCAAATGACATTTAGACGGGTTGGAAATGAGCAGAACAAAAAGTAGAAGATCATTAGTTTTGATTAGTTAACTGAGAGTGCAACTCTCACATCTACTGAGTTGAGCGGAGTTGGCAAGGCTAAAACCCCCACACCCACATCCTCACATGTCCACATCACATGTCCTCACCCCATGCAGAGAGGACGGACCTTTAAGAGATCGCACTGGAGGACGCTGAGGAAAAAGATCAATGTCTCCTCTGGCCTCTGCGCATGTGCAGAGAGATTGATAGAAGACCTGCCCTTCCTGATAAGGCCCTGTCAAAGCCCTTACAAGCTGAGGGCATTTCATACCATGTACTTGAGGCAGGTCCCATGTCTAGTAAAGCCCTTATCACTGTTAGGGGCCCCCATAAAATCAGCGCCTGATATAGCTGGGCTGTCCTTATGACTCAGCTACCTGAGACGCCGACCCTGCCCCTGACTCACAAATCATGGTCCCCGTAGTACACACACACTCTCTGCTTAGCTCTATCCTTTTCCCTTTCTCATTCCCTCCTTCTCCTCTCCTCCTCCTCTCTTCCTCTTTTATTCTTTCTCTCCTCACTCTCTATATTTCCCTCAATCGCTCTCTCTTTCTCTTCCCCTCTTTCTTTCTTTCTTTCTTTCTCTTCCCTACTCTCTCTCACACACAGATAGGTCTTCAGAAAATATACAGTAGGCAGCTCTATACATTTAATATAGTTTAGTATGTTTAGGCCGAACAATAATAAAGACTATGGTAGGTATACTCGAGCATATTTGCTGTTGTGTTGATTCAGAGGATCTGTTCGGTTATATTTTGCTCTTCTGTTTTCCGTCATATTTGCTTTTTAGAGGATCAGTCAAGGCGAGTTGTACACTTTTTAACATTCTGGCCTATAAAGTCTCTTTCGCCGCATGGAAAGCACTCTACATCGGCTGATATGTGTCACCAACACATATATTCCAGGGCACCAATACGTTTACAGATGTACTAGATTATATTGTAAGTAATTCTGACAAAAAACCATGCGGTTGGAAGTTAAGAGTAACTAAAGATACTAGTTCGATAACAAGATAAGGAAATATCACAGTTCTATTATGATTTGCTCCCTATATATATTTTTATGGCGTACAAAGAACCTAGCAACCTGTCATTCCAAGGTGAATGTCGATGGGATGATGGTTTGATCTATTTTCTCTTGACTTATATAAATTGTTTTTAAATTCAATATATCATTTAATTGCTTGCACATCTTTAAAAAGATAAGATAAAGATAAGACTGTAGACTCTTTTGTTGTAAAGAATATTCAGCATATGAACGGATTATTTATTTAAAGAGTCATCTAGGTATAATTATGTTCAGTGAACTATAGATCCCAGTGTATTAACAATCCCAAAAAGCTTCTTTTCTTCTATATTTAGAACGTATTGCACAATTCAGCGAGAAGCAGTAAAATGCACGAAATTATGTCTGTTAAAGAAACGTTGCGTACCACATCCTGAGTCAATATGTGCCTTCCTCTGCTAAGTTTCATCGCTAAGCAGCTATATGTGGCTACACAAGATGTAATTAAATTGTACACTTTAAGACGATTTGACCACAAATAATTGTTTGATGGTATTCCAGAAAGTGCCCCAGTTTACAGCTGCTTAACACTGTACGCTAGTGTAGTTTATTTGCTGCCATGTACTCATTGGGCTATAACCACCTTAGGCAGACACTAAAAGGATTAATAACCTCAATTTTGTGCCTGCCAAACAATGCATCAGCAGCCCCTCAAACTCGGTCATTATCCCTATAATACTACTCTGCTGAGGTATACCGGTTGATGATTCACAGAAATCATTCCAGTTCTCCTGGAAATATGGGTCATATTTTCTATCCTATGTCTGCAAAACTTGGGTCTCAAAAGGTATATGGCTGAATTTGGGGCTTGTTCTTTTCGTTTCTGTCCGATGTTATCAGAGAGTGCAGTTTTAACACTGTATAGTAGTATACTATTGCAGTATACTAGAATACATTTATGTTTGATGAGTCACAAGCCACTTTCGATTTCAGCTCCTGAGTGGTCATTCAATACGTCCTGGGGGCACACTTCACAGCCTTTAGATGCTCTTACAGGGTTTGCTCGGTTTCGCTGCGCTACATCTGGGTGGA
This sequence comes from Sthenelais limicola, assembly GCA_942159475.1. NCBI lineage: Eukaryota > Metazoa > Annelida > Polychaeta > Phyllodocida > Sigalionidae > Sthenelais > Sthenelais limicola. The sequence continues at coordinate 57,644,632 of OW804096.1, forward strand.
AGTAAATATTGCTTCTGTTGTGATAAATATTTGCATATAGCGCAGGAAGTCCTGTTGCTATTGCGTCATGCATATCCATCAAGCCATGCATAAGGCACGTACTTTATATGGGTCAAGCCATCGGCAAATGTACAATTAGCTTTCTCATCTTAAAAAAGGTCTTTATTTCCTAGAATTTCACATTTTATCACGAGAATCTGAAAAAAGATATACAGTTTAAACACTTTAAATGTCTTTCCGTTCTAAGTAGAAACTAGATCGAGTGATTAATATTATAATTTTACATACAGCGACAGAGGATAGATGGCCTTTTTATATACTCGATAATCGACATACCATCATTTTCTTTTCAGAATAATTTTGCCTCAGAGTAAAGACAATGCATAGTGTGTCCTTAGTATAATAAAAGAAAAGTTAGCTCCATTACACACCAATAAAATATTTCATATCATTCAATTATGCTCACAACAATCAGATATAATGCTCTAAAGCATTTCAAAGAGAAATGATGTTCAGAATATAGTTCAACATAACCGAACAACGCAATACCAAATAATATTATATTGATTTTGAGGAATGAGCATGTTTGAAAAGATGAGATTAAGTTGATTGCAACGATATTAACATTTAGAAACTCTAAAAAGTATTTCGTTATTTAATGTTTGTAAAGTAGTTGGATATACTCCATAGTATGACCTTGGATACCCCTAATATGGGAACATTCCTCCAAAGAGATTTTGTGAACACTTTGAACAATATCAATTTGGGACTTCTGACTCATTCTTCGGAAACACATGACATATATATATAGCATTGTTTACTCAGGTTAATTTAACTGAATTGACTACATTTATGATTCGAGCTGCTCTTGTACATATCCTGGTGATTGACCCATGCACCACAAACTCATTTGCATACGCTTGGTGGCACTGGTGTATGTCCATTGTTCCCTGGCTCACAGATATGTGCGGAATGTTATTCCCAGTCTGAGTCACATTGGGATATTTTGGATACTGGGAGGCCAACTAAGCGAAAGCGTATGCATGGAACCCTCTGTATTTGTAATGATAGGGAATAGAGGATGTGCATGACTGTCATCTCGATTCTCTTACAATTATGGGAGTTGTATTTCAGTGTAAATACCAGGCAAAACATGCTATGTTCAGCATGGAATATTTACAAATGGTCTCATGTAAAAAGCTATACGTTTTACATGTTTGAATCACAAACAAGATTTTATCATCTATAGAAGCTATGATGTTAGTGAAAGGTCCTTGCATTTTTTGCAGAAAATGTTTTTTTTATTAAACAATTGTTACAAAAAAAACGCACTATCCATCAAGGAAGTTTTCATGCGGTGCCCATTTTCAATCTATTAATATCATGACTCGAAGACTTCACTCCGTCTCCATTCTATTTCGATCAAAAACTACTACTCTTAGAACCAGTTACAGACAGAACAATAAAGTAACAATTACTACTAAAACTTCAGTTATATTAAAAATACATTCTCACAATGTTCTGGGAACATAGGTCATATCAATTAGCAACAAATTAAACAAAACAGATATAAGTACAGTAACATGTTTAGCTTTTTCACCAAGAGTTTAGTAGCTTTACAATGTTGCTAAAATGTTGAAACGTAATACTTTGGTTTATGATTAACAGTGACTCCTTCCTTGTACCGGGAAGAGGTCAAGGGTATGTGTAATGGTCAAGCACTCTAAACCAAGAGGTTCTTAGAGACCTAGAATCCAATCCAATTAGGGACTGACCAGAGCATGATTTCACCTCCCAGCCAGTGCACGCGGGTATATGCATGTAAATAAACCTGGCAGATAATCACACAAAGTCGGGTATCAGATCATGTTAGCGTGTTTCCTATCTCTATATATGCGAATATTAAACGGGGTGAAAAGCAAGCAACCCTGAGCCCTCAACCCCGCGCACACACACCTTGTATGAGAGGAGGTAGTATGTTCACTTATGAACACTTTTCGTATACTACTTACGGGCTGATACTTCACTTTTTGGTCTAAATTCTCTCTTATAGGCACAGATTGGCTAGTTCTTCCTCTTTTCCCCTCAAGAAGCTGATTTTTATTGTCTGCTATACTATTTGAATGCATGGAGGGATATGTTCTGCTTCACACCGTTTTTGTGACCGTGGTTGCTTCTACATGATACTCACACAACATATCAGAAACCAATATTAGATATTTTTCATTTTTCCCTCCAGCATCTCTGGCGTTCTCATGGGACTTCTTTTTAATGGTATTTTTGATTCATTGGACTTATGTCAGTGTTATTTATCATCCTCCTCAAGCGAATTCCCCTGGTCCTTACGCATGAGAGATTGAGAAAAATTACCATTATAAACCAAAAGCTGTACTCTTGGTTAACATCGATAACAAAAACCCGACCCATCTGAAAGTCATTTGACCAAAGTTTTGGAAGATTTCACTGGGGTTTTTGCTGCATGGCTTCAGACATGTGTACATTTGTATTTCAGTGACCTGCCAAAATCACTTCAAATTTCAAATTATTGTATTTATATAAAGGCAGAAAAATATTAATGACGTCAGTTCTATAAGATAAGCAATGAGCCAATTCGATAAGATTTGTTTTTAACGAAAAGGTTGAGAACCCAGATTTACGATTATAAGCTGAGTCATGTACAATGGGCAGCCCTATACATTTAGTAAATTTTGCAAATTCCAGCTAAAAATGGTAGATACTAGGTATAGCTGAGTATATTCGGTAATGCGATGATGAATGCGTTTGCTTACGTTGAACTGTATGTTAAACCCCACTTTTGCCTTAACTTGAGATCCTTTGAGAGGATAGATGAAGGCAAATTATACATTTTCTGACGACCTGAATCACCTATGTGATTCATTGAGCACGGAAAACTATCTAGGAGAAGGGGAAGTATAGGTCTCGCGCAGGACGTCAAGGTTTAAGTGGAACAGGAGGTGTTGGGCAGAGGGAGGAGCGAGGGAGGGTGTGTGGGAGGGAGGGAGGGACGGGGGGAGGTGGTGGGTGGGTAGAAAGCGGTAGAGGACGCCTGACCTAAATTAATGTAATTGATCGGGAACAGAAGGACGCTAGGGCAGTGCTTCAGGGAGGGACGGTGGCTGCTGCAGGGACATTTAGTCGGAAATGTGTGATGTGTTCCAGGAAAATGAGTCACAAGTCACAAGATATTTTTCAAAGTGATTTATTCACGCGATTTCTTTATTGGAAAGTTTTTTTATTGTTTTTTTTTGGGGGGGAGGAGGAGGGGGGACTGGGCAACTTTAGTCAGATGAATCTATGTACCGAATCTTAGGACATTGTATTCAATATACCTTTGTGTTTCGAAGGTCATCCTATAGAGATGTTTAGATTTAGAAAAAATTTATTCAGGACATTGAACATTTTTCATACAGATAGTACAAATATTCTCAGGAGAGCCTGAATTACAAAAAAAAGTTGTTTACAAAAGAAGTTAATCTACGAATACTAGTGATATCTGACATATATAACTATGTAAACCCATAAGTATCGTCGAACGATAGGACATGAGATTGAATTACGATCGTTTAGATTACATCACACAAATTATAATTATATTTTTGATAAAAAGAAAATAGTCTGGTCACATCGCTAATCACAAATAACAATTTGAGAGCTTAGGAACGGGTTAAAAAACATATATCACCACCAACGCCGTGCTCAATCACACAATCCATTTTTAATACAATGGGGTCGTTGCATAACAAATATCCATCTGCGATATCGTAGACATTTTTTTCTACGACTACGAGGTCTATTTGCAACTCGTAAAAATATACAACAGGTGAAATAATAAATCTGACAGATGTAGAATGGAATACCATACAAATCACTGGGATATTGGTGTTGATATTGTTTTTCAACACAAACGATGTTTATGGGTGGCTTATCACCGTTGTGGCTTTTTACCTAGGATGGCTCTTTACCGGATGGCTCTTTTCCAGGTGGCTTTTTAGCGGGTGGCTTTTTACCGGTCGGCTGTGTGGCCGGGTGGCTTTTTACCGGGTGGCAATTCGCCTAGGAGAATGAGTCATAAGTCGCAAAATATGGATTTTGAGATATCACCATATTTGAAAAGAGGAGATCAAGCTGATTCCAATGATAGCGAACACTAGAACACCTAATGAGTGTTTCTATATTTTAAGTTTGATATCTTTATTCTTCAAAAAGAAAGTTTGCAATGTTTCTGGATGGGCAATTACCAGTAAAGTAATTAAATATACTCCATACAAAGGCCATAAAATACAAGGACATATTTAACACAATGTCCCGAAAATTGTTACATGGATTCATACAACTTTTAGAGTTAAACCCTCTAAGAATCAGAACATTTCAATAAGGAGATCTTGTGAAAAAACCACTTTGAAAAATCGAGTATCCTACCTGCATCTGTATAGTCCACTCTCCCTCCTAATCCAACGAGTTAGAAGGAATGAACTATTAATGATATGAGTGGAGGTCGGTATGTGGTGGTGGGTGGGTGAAAGTCATAAACGATCTATATCTGTACCAAGGCCAAAAGAAAAAGGTATAGTTCCTGAAAACTGATGGGGATATTTTTTTGTCAATAAAAAAGGTTTTAAGGTCGGAAAATTAATCACTATAAGATTTGAGAAGCAACATTGACGAAAGTGTGAAGTTAGGTGGTGACTTTATTTCCAACGTTTCGTGGCTTATTGTAGCCCTTCATCAGGGCTATATTGAGAACTGTGTAATAATAACGGAAGTTGACAAAAAAGGTTTTATTCAATTTAACGTGCCATCGAGGCTCATACAATTCTAAATGGCTTGCAAATCGCGTCACTTAACTTTTATACTTTTTTTTCGGATTTTCCATCTATTCTTGCACCGGCGGAGACCCTTACTGATGGGGATATTAATATTTTGGTAATTCTTTTTAGGTAACTACCTTCATAACACCAGGCATGTAACTCAGGAAACAGAAAACTTACAGGAAACCTAAATCTTAAAGACCTTAACACTAGAAACTTTGCCGAAAGGCGAAAAAATATTAAAACATGTTACCCCGAAAACAGAACAAATACGAAGATCTATATTCTATCAGATACCTTATTCATGGAATGGGCTACCTGCGGAGGCCCATAATATATTAGATCCTAAAGCATTCACCGTATTGAATATATATATTGATATTAGAGATTAACCTAAGGGGTATGTTTTTTTGGGTTTTCTTTTTTTTTTCCCTGATTCAATGTCTGAACCAAAATATCCGCCACTGGGACTTAATTTAGCCACTGCATGCCAGGTGACCCTGGAGTATTGTTGTCAGCAATAGTACCACATATATCCCAGGTAGTATAATTGTTCGAGTAGGTGACTGATGTCCATAGTTCATGTCCATGACCATATTTTAGTCATGGTTATTTTGGTCTAGTGGGTTCAACAAATAGAACGAAATGGACATCACAGAATGTAAGAATGTAAAAAAAGAGAAAGGTATTAAAATGTTCCTAATATGACGATCTTAGAAAACTCATATAATATAACCAGTATTTCGACACAAATACCATTCAGAGTGAAAAACAGGTTTGAAGAGAAAATATGGTCATGAATATAGAGAACCAATCAAATTACTGCGCACTCTGTCTAATATAAAGGAATAAATGTTGAATTTCATGATATTACTTTATCACACTGGATAAGGTTGTTTATTTTTAAAATCCTTTATTAAAAAATAACCTGCCTTTGAGGATTTTATATTGCCAAACATGAGGACAAATAAGTATATAAAGACTTTTATTCACATGCCGACATGTTAACGTTAATGATAATACATGAATAGGAAACTAAACATCTGAAAACAGGTCTTCCAGAATAGCCCTTCACAATTCACAGATGATAGTCAATATATTGTTGTCGCCATCAATTGTTTCGGAAGATCGGTTAAATAAATTAGTGGAGAACATGATTCCTGTGGTTGTTACTCTGTTCGTCCAGCCTCGTCCAAGGTTCGTCTCGGTTCGTCTTGGTTCGTCTCGTGCGTCTTAATCAGTGTTTTAAATGTGGGAATCTACTACGTACTATGGGAGTTGGGACTTAGCAGAAGTAATCCTCCTAGAGTGGGGATCGCACCACCTAGGACTTCTGGAGTATTAATTAAATGGAGTTGGATGGGGATCTGCCCAGCAGGGCCGGTTGACGTCTATCTCCGAAGAATGTAGACACAAAGCAAAAAGGTAGAGTTGGCGATCTTGGCTCGTTTATTATACTCAGCAGTCAATCTGGGGAGGTCTATCTCGTACCCTGCCTGGGCTCCAACTGCCCTTACCCTGAAATCCCACCCCTATTTATACTCCCTCCCCCCATGGACCCGTCCTTGCTCACAATGCAAGACCCTAGCGCCCCAGGCGGTGGACGAACATACCCCAATACATCGCTCGTCCACCACCTCCCAACCCCAACTACAACAATACCCTCCCCTTAATAAATTTTGGACCCCAAAATTACATTTAAAGTTATTATCCCCAAAGTTACATTTTAAAGGTTATTATTTCACAATGATCGCAACACAACTTGTAAACATCTAGTAACATCACTACTCAAATTTAAGGCACTTCTGGCTCTCATCCTTAGTAACAAAAGTTCAAACTACACTAATCATCAGTTTATCACGCGAGATATCTGTTTACACCGCTCTTCTCAGCTAATCGTCCTCCTCCTGGTGGTGAGTTTTCCAGACCGTCTGAACGAACTTTACGAGGCCAGGTTCCAACTCGGTACGGGTGAGTCTCTCTCTCACCATTTGATGAGGATGGGACGCGATCTCTGGGAGTTCCACAGACAGTTCGGGATTAGGTACGTTCGACCCCACATTTCCCCTCCAGACGAACGATCGTCTATACTTAACGGTCCAGATCCCTCCTTGGTCCGCGACGTCCCATTGCTGGCGCCAGTCGCTCATGGTCACAGTTGGTGGCACCCACATTTCTGCCGGGACGGGTAGCTCCACACGGGGATCAAATACCGATCCTGATAGTAATGGGGTGCGACTTCTTTTCCCGAATGGTCCTGCTCGCGGGGGTGGGGTCGTCCTCCTATTCTGGGTAGTGGTTCCTGTCTTCTCCTTCTCCGAGGGTAGTTCGTCCTGCTTATCTCCCTTAGGGCCTAGGGTCAAGTCATGTACCGCCTTCTCCGGGTCGAATTCCTTTTCCCCGGCGGTCTTTAAGGCCTCCAGACTCTTCTTGGAGCCCGGAGTCAGGTCCAGAGGTACCGCCCACTCCATATGCTCGGCCTTCGCTCCCACCCCCAGCTGGAATATTGGGGTGTGGAGTGTCGATGGGGCAGCGGACGAGAGGCCAGGGCGGTCCATCTTGGGCTCGTCCAACGAGCTGTCAGGGTCGACATCCAGCCCTCCCGAGATGGTTAGAGATGGGCCGGTGGTAGTGGATGGTTGCTGGGACGTGGCGTTTTCCATCGAGTTCAACACCTGTAACATCAGCTGCTGGGAGCGAGGTGTCGATAGACTTGAGGGCCACCTCGTCCACAGCCCCGCTGGGTGCTTACCATCTGGGGGAGTGTACATCATGTGATGTCTCAAAGGTTGGGACTGGTGTGCTGGGGAAGGCTGAAGTCCTACAGCTGGAGCTACTTTTCTGTCAGTCACTATCGGGGATTCGTCCTCGATTTGGGGCTCTACGTTTGGAGGGTTCCCTTCTGCGAGTGTGGACGAGACCCGGCCCTTCTGGGGTAGTTTGGGGGCCAACTTCGGAGGGTCATGGATGGTGGTAGAACTAACCGACCTTATTTTCTCTGTTGTTCCTTCACGTTCCTCCTGATGCTCTCCTTCCTTCTCCGTCTCAGGTACCTCGGGAGAACCGGTGGGAGATTCGTCCTCCCCAATGGTTATCGTTGGCTCTGCTCCCAAGTCTCCCTCGTCTGTCTGGTTTAGTCCAACCAATATATGGGCAGCTTCTTGGACTTTGACATCTTCTCTACTCTGACTTACACCACCAGTAGTCTGTGCGCTGGACGGGAGGTTCTTTTCTGGAGATTTCGATCTGGTGCTAGAGGTAGCAGCTCGACTCTTAGGGGCCTTCTTGGACTGGGACGAGTGTTCGTCCCGACGAGAGTGACCCTCCTTGGATTGTCTATCCCGGGGCTCGTCCGTGCTTCCTGAGGTGGCGGAGCTATGGTGAGACGAACTCCGTGGTTTGTGTTCTCTCTTTGCTGGTGCCGAGTTGCTGGACTTGGAGGAGCTCGAGTCTTTGCTGCTGGACTTGGAGGAACTTGTGTCCTTGTCACCCCCTCTTTCTTTCTTGACCTCTGTGGTTCGAGGAGGCTCACGTGAATGACTGGTCTTTTTGTCTGACTGGTCACTTCTCTTCTCTTCGTCCCATGAGCCACATGCCGCCTCTGGTCTGGGTACTGCCCTGGGCGTGGCGCGTCTGGGGGAGGTGCGTCTATCTGTGGCCTCACTACTGACCACTAGGCGCACATCTTCCTTGGATCCAGCAGATTCTACCTTCCTCTTCTTGGTTGGTGGTTCCTCTTGACCCAGCAGAGCCTTCATGACTGGCCCCCCGGGCAACCGTGGGCACATACGCTCCCCTGAGCGAAACAGCGTTATCTCGTCCTCGGTGGCTGGACGAGCGAAGAGTGAAGGTGTCCGAGAAGTCACCACCAGAATACGAGCCATGTGTGGGTCTACGTCGATGTTGACGCCATGGTGTGATTTCGTGTGTGGACGAAGATCAACACCCCGGGAGCCGTACGCTGCCTTCCCACAACCACTAATGGGGCACAAATGGCCTTGGAACAGAATTTCGTGTGTCCCCAAGTGCTTGATCAAATACGCTCTACTTGCCAAGATTCGGTTGCAGGCCCAACAGGCGAAAGACCGGCCATCTGGTTCGGGTGTCACTGCCTCCGCATCCATTCTGGTCCAACTGAGCTCGTCTTCCTCGACGTTCATCATATTGGTAAGGTTAATCGAGGATGCTTGTTCTACTTCTTTTTCGGTGCTCGACTCAACTCTCCTACTGTCACTGTTGATCCCGGAAGTGTCCTGCCGGTGTTTTCGGTTTCCGGTAGCTCCTCGTCTTCCCGTTGGGGCCGCCACCTCCTGGTCTGAACGTTCAGTACTGTGGTTTCCCACTGGTGGCGCTGCAGTACCGCCATTCGTCCGGGCACGACTGTCTCCGGGTATTGTCACCTTCGAGGCCACGACCTTCCTGGTCAAACCCAACTCCTGAGCTTTTCCGTTGTCGATCGTCTGCAGGTTTGCCGACTTAGAGTGATGCCTATGTCCTGATTCTTCTCTCCTCCTCTTATCTTTACTCCTCTTCCTTTCCTCTCTATCAGGGCTCCGAGGCTTCCTATCAGGACTACGAGACCTCCTCCTCTCTCTCTCGTCTCTACTCTCAAAATATGGAGTCATCATTCTTACCGGTGCTAATTGTCCAATGTTCGACTGTTCAGGTTGGCTTTCTGAGTCAGACTGAGGATCATCTGTCTCTTGGGCTGGGGACGTCTGGATCTCCTGGGTGACCACCCTCTCGGGTGCCCCAGTCGATTCGTCCTCCTGGTCCCGTTGCCTGGCTATCTTCAAACTGTCCCCATGGACCACCTTAGTCTTTCGTCCCCACCTGATCTTGTAGGTGGTGGACGAGAGGCATTTTTCTATCTCCCATGGCCCCGTCCAGAACCTCTGCAGTTTTGGACACACCCCCGTTTTTTTTATGGGTTGAAAGAACCACACCTTCTCCCCTTCTTTATAAGAAGCCTCTTTGACCTTGTGGTTGTACCAGGCTTCATCTTTTTCCCGAGCTACTCCTAACTTTTCCCAAGCCACCCGATGGGCCCCTGCCATCTTCATATGACAGTCCTGGACGGGTTCGAATGGGTTCGTCCCTGTCTCCGGGGAAGGATAGCACAACTCCCATGGCAGATGAGCTTCTCGTCCGAACATCAGATAGTTTGGTGAGAATCCAGTAGTTCGGTGTTGCCCGGCTCTATAGGCTGAGCTGACATATGGGAGCCACTCGTCCCACTGGTCTTGGACGTCTGTGATCGTGATTAACATGGCCAACATCGTCCGGTTCCATCTCTCCGCTTGCCCGTCGGCCTGGGGATGGTATGGGCAGGTTCTTGTTTTGTCAATTCCCATCAGCTCAGCCATGGCCTTGAATAAATCCGACTCAAAATTTCGACCCTGGTCTGTGTGCCAAGTCCTGGGCGCGCCGAATTTGCAGATAATCTCTCGGACGAGGATCCGCGCTACTGTCTTTGCTGTCATGTCTACTAGGGGCAGGGCCTCTGTCCACTTCGAGAACAGATCGGTCACGACCAGCACATACTTGTGGCCTCTTTCTGTGGTTTTGAATGGTCCCGTAATGTCAATGGCCCACTCTTCCCCAACGGTAGCCAATGGACGAGCACCCATCTTAGTTCGTCTTCGAGTCCCCTGCTGTTTGGTCTGTTGGCATGTTGCACAGCACTCAATTTCTAATGAAATCTGTTTATCCATGTTCGGCCAGATCTGTTTCCTGCCTATCTTTTCTTTGGTCCGATCCCTCCCCGCATGTAATCCAAAAGGCCCTTCATGAGCCTGTCGTATCAAGGATAGACGAGCCGTCCGTGGAACGAAGGCTTTCCACGTTCGTCCACCGTGTTGGTCTAAGGTCATCAATCCCAACACCCCATTGCGAATGGCAAGATCGTCAAATTTTCGGAGCAACCAGTGGGACTCTACATCCCCGAATCCCATCCCTGGTTCTGGTCTCACTCCTTCTTCCACCCCCCTCCGGAATTCTTGAAGCATAGGATCTTTTTCCTGGTCATTCCTCAAGTCCTCTATTGCCTGATCAACTCTCAAAGTTCCCACTATGCCTGGTTCGTCCTCGGCCTCCTCGTCCACCTCCAATCGTCCACACTGGTGACAGGGCTGTCGTGAGAGTCCATCTGCATTCCCATGTCTGGTGCCCGCACGATGTTCGATCCTGAATTCGTAACACCCCAATTCTTCGATCCATCGGGCCAACTGGCCCTGTGGCTCCTTGGTTTGCATCAACCACTTTAACGCACTGTGGTCGGTTCTGATCAAGAATCTGGCACCCACCAGATAAGGTTGGAACTTCCGCACCCCAAAAATGACTGCTAAAAGTTCCTTTCGGGTGACGCAGTAATTCTTCTCGGCTTTTGTGATGGTTCTACTGGCAAATTGCAGTACTCGTTCTCTCCCTTCTACTTCCTGAGATAATACCACCCCCAATCCTTCCGCCGAAGCATCACAATCTAGGATCATTTCAGACTCTGCCTCGGGAAAGGCCAGTAAGGGGGACGAGCATAGAGCTTGGACGAGTTCATCTTTGGCCTTCTCGCATTCGTCCGTCCATTCGAATGGCACTCCCTTCTTAGTGAGGCCATGGAGAGGTGCTGCGATACGTGCAAACCCGGGGACGAATGATCGATAGTAAGAGCAGAACCCCATGAATGAGCGGACATCCTTTCGATCTTTTAATGCCCCCCACTTCTTCAGTGCTTCGATCTTGGAAGGGTCTGTCCCCACCCCTTTGCCTGATATAAGGTGTCCAAGGAAGCTCACCTCCTCTCTGAACAGCTGACACTTTTTTGTTTTGATTTGTAGACCAGCTTCTCTTAGTCGGGTGAATACCCTCCGTAGTCGTGCTGCACATTCGTCCACCGTTCGTCCAAAGACGATGACATCGTCTAAGTAGACTAGACAGTCTTCTCCTATCATTCCTGATAGGACCGCATCCATTAGCCGTTCAAAGGTGGAGGGTGCGTTGACCAATCCGAAGGGCATCACCCTAAACTGGTACAGGCCCTTATGGGTACAAAAAGCAGTCTTTTCTTTTGAGTTAGGGTCCATTTCGACCTGCCAGTACCCACTGGCGAGGTCAATGGTTGCAAATACCTTGGCACCGGTCAAACTGTCAAGTATGTCGTCCATACGGGGAAGGGGATAGGCGTCTTTGCGGGTCAGTTGATTTAACTGTCTGTAATCTACACAAAACCGCCAGCCACCGTCTTTCTTTCGTACCAAGACCACTGGCGAAGCCCACGGGCTATGTGATGGTTCTGCCATTCCCATCGTCAACAGCTTGTCAAGTTTGTCCTCCACGAGTTTCCGGCGATGTATCGGCACCCGTCTAGGCCTGGTCTTAATCGGGGCGTGGTCTCCCGTGTCAATCGTGTGGGTCGTCCATGCCGTCCGACCTAGTCGTTCGTCAAAAACATCTCTAAAGTCTTTGTACAGCTTCCCTATTAGTTCCTCTTTCCCCCGAACGACAGTACCATCAGTTTGATTCCAGAGGGCTTCGTCTATCAGCTTTTCTTCGTCCTGGACCTGCTCTGTCTCTCCTGGAGGGTGCTGGGTCTGTTCAATTCGTCCCACTGGATATAGATCGTCCTCCCCTCGTCCGACCGATGATAGTTCGTCTTCAGAGTACTCCTCCACCTCCTCCCATTGTCCCACCCGTTCACCTGGGTGTAGTTCTATGTCACTAGAGGTGGGGTTGGACACCCGCACCAATGTTTCCCCTGCTACCACCCGACTGACAGTTTGGGCGGTAAGCAGTCCTGACTCGAGCCAGTAAGGCTCGATCACCACCTCCTCCTGGTGGCCCCACTCCTGGACTCGAACCAGGAGATTTACCCAGGTGCCCGAGGGAATGGTCGTCCCCTCTCCTACCTCCACAGGACCCACCTGTACGATGCTGTGGTCGAATTTGACTGTCTCGTTACTGACATCCACGACCCCTTTCAGAGGTCGCAACACATCCATCCCCAGGATGCCCATATAATTTATGTCCACTACGATGGCCGGAACTGGTATGACTACTCCTTGGAATGTGACTTCTAGGTGTACTCTTCCTAAGATTTCCATGGGCTCGCCTCCCACTCCTACCACCCTGACTGCAGTGGGCTGGAGCACTGGTTTGTTTACCATCTGCTCCCACACCCCTCGTCCCAGCAGCGTGACACAAGCGCCTGTATCCACCAACCAGTCTATTTCCATTCCATTGCATCGTCCTGAGATGAGAATTCCTTTCGAACGGTGATCCCACCTTCCCTGGACACTCGTCTCTCCCGTTGTTGTTCGTCCAACGCTTGTGCCGGATGCTGCTGGGACAGTGGTCCGGCCACCTACTGTCCCCCGGAGTTTTCCGCCGCCGGACTTCTATTCTGACTGACCCGATGAGGGCATTCCCTTTTAAAGTGGCCTACCTCCCCGCATCCATAACACGTATTGGTCATGTCTCTATTCCGATTTGGTCGCTGCCAGTTGTCAGCTTTGGCCAAGAGAGCCTTCATCATCTCCTCCAGCTGGTGTATCCGGTCGTCTGACCCTCCTCCTGCTTGGACCGCTCGAATGGACGACTTCGTCCGCACGCTCTGTTCTTCGGCTGCAAAATGGGCGCCCCCATGTAGCGCTGCTGACCGGGCTTCGGCTAATGTTTTGGGCTTGGCTTGAGCCACCCACCTCCGGAGATGACCGTCTGCTAGTGCGGAGGTGAATAAGTCCTTGCTCAAATCGTCCAGAATCTCTTTATCCGCGGCCGGATAAGCCAGTCGGGCTAGACGTTCGATTTCATCCGTGATCTGTTGCAGTCCCTCTCCATCACGTTGCTTCCTGGCCCGTAGCTCTGTCCGGTACAGTGCTATTTGATCCGCTGGCTGGAATCTGTCTTGTAACGCCTGGACGAGCTTGAGAAACGTCCCTTCTTCCTCGAAATCCACCTTCTCGAGTAGCCTGAGAGCAGGTCCCGCCAAGCATACACCCAAATGTAAGCCCATTTCGTGGCCCGTCCACTGGTTCAGTTCGGCTACTAACCGAAAATGGTGAAGAAATTCGGTGAGGGATCCCGTCCCATCACTCTCGGGGTGACTTTCATCTTTTTCGGCCCTGTCGTCACAGTCGGAGTGGGTTTCGTCTCTCCGGGTTCGTCTTTCGGGGTGGTGTTGATTCCCTGTTGGAGAACTCCAGCTCGTTCGTAGCCTTGGCCCAACCAGCTACTCCACGTTCTCGGATGCACTCCGATTTCTCCAGACGGCGATAGAGGGTGAGATTCGTCAGTAAGCATCCCACCGCTGCCACCATTGTTGTCGCCATCAATTGTCTCGGAAGATCGGTTAAATAAATTAGTGGAGAACATGATTCCTGTGGTTGTTACTCTGTTCGTCCAGCCTCGTCCAAGGTTCGTCTCGGTTTGTCTTGGTTCGTCTCGTGCGTCTTAATCAGTGTTTTAAATGTGGGAATCTACTACGTACTATGGGAGTTGGGACTTAGCAGAAGTAATCCTCCTAGAGTGGGGATCGCACCACCTAGGACTTCTGGAGTATTAATTAAATGGAGTTGGATGGGGATCTGCCCAGCAGGGCCGGTTGACGTCTATCTCCGAAGAATGTAGACACAAAGCAAAAAGGTAGAGTTGGCGATCTTGGCTCGTTTATTATACTCAGCAGTCAATCTGGGGAGGTCTATCTCGTACCCTGCCTGGGCTCCAACTGCCCTTACCCTGAAATCCCACCCCTATTTATACTCCCTCCCCCCATGGACCCGTCCTTGCTCACAATGCAAGACCCTAGCGCCCCAGGCGGTGGACGAACGTACCCCAATACATCGCTCGTCCACCACCTCCCAACCCCAACTACAACAATATCAACATAACTAGTTTATACAGGTCATTTTCCAAAGAAGATATGGGTTTACATATAATAAATAAATCTTTTTCGTAAGTAGAAAATATCGACACTTGTACACAAGGCAACATCAGAAAGACTATTAAAGATATACAGTAGAGTAAAGGAATATCTGAAAATAGACTGAAATCAAGACACAAACTCTATGTACATGCTTCACAACTGGGCCAAATTTGTATACTAATTTGGAAAAGTGACCAAACAGTGGGAAATGGAAATAAGTCATTATATGAATTTTGGCGTTTGACCTTCTAATTCGTGACCTTGACCAAGGTTAACAAGTATTTCCCTCTAGGAAGAGCACATAATTATGGAGCATTCATCCTTCCAAAAGTCAATGGCATCTTGCTTTTTTACATGAGTTATAGAAGAGAATGTATATTTTTAGGCCTAACTGGATGAAAATGTGTCCTTGATCGTTGACCTCATACAAAGAAAATTGTGCATTCCTGGATACTTAACCTTTCTGATATATGTTGCCATGGAATCCTCTTTCATAAACATCAGCAGTTTTAATATTTGACCGAACAGTGTGACACAGAAATAGGTCATTATCTGAGTTTCGATGTATTTTTTACATTTGACCTTCCATTCGGAGAGCTTGACCTTGACCTTCACCACATCAACAAATATTTTTTCGCAGGGAAGACCTTATTTGGAGCTTTCATCCTCCCAAATATCAGAGGAATTTATTCTTTTTTACATGAGTTATGATAGGGAATAATTTTAGGGCTAACCAGGTGAAAAAATGGGCTTGACCTTTTACCTCATACCACGAAAACTATACATTCTGGGACACTTAAAACTTTCGACATAAGTTGCCATCGTATCCTCTTTTCGAATTAGTAGGTCCTACTTATTAGACGAGTTGACGCATGGTGCGTGAATAAAGAATGAGATCGCAGATCAAGTTCTTTATTTACGCGTCTGTGCGGAAAACGAGTCCTATAAGTTGAGACTATAAATGCCTGGTTTTGCATGTAAAACGTGCCTAATTAAATAAGAAATTTTGGTGTGGACCAAGGAAAGAACGGTTTCCCCTGATAGAGCCCCCTCCACGCCACCCGCCCCTCTTTACCCCCTCCCCCACTCTAAGTTGGCGCGGGAAAATCTAAAAATACTAGCTATATCTGAGTTACTATAGCTATATCTGAGTATATTTGGTGCTGCATTGATTGAACGAATCTGCTTCGTTATGTTAAGCTGTATTTTGACCCCATTTCATTCTCTAATCTGAGTTATTTGAGAGGATTGGTGCAGGCGAATTGTACATTTTCTGACAATAATGTAGGCGAGCTTTTTATTGTTTACTTATGTAACTGAAAACTTTCTCTCATATCTGCCTCATTTTAAGGTTGAATTTGATATAGGCCTATATGCTATCAGTTTACTGTGGCAGAAAGTGTTTAATCTGTGTATTATGTATCTAATAGATTTATTAATAATTCCGAAAATAAGACTTAACTTCTGTGATCTTCTAGATCTTTAGATAGTAATGAGAAATGAGATAGCACTCTCAAGGTCTTATAGTTTGGGGAGAGCTTTTGCCTTGCGGTTTTATTTTTTTATTTCGTCAAACAGTATCTAAACTATTTATACTGAATGTTTTGTTGTAGTAAGCTTGTCCATCTATTTGTATCTTTCAAGTGTACATTAACCTTGTTATTACTAGAATTATTATAACAGAACTAAAAACGATAATTTTGAATCAATATTACAATTATTTGTGCTCTAATAACGGTATTTTCACGTACCTCTTTACAATGAGTTCATTAGTCTCTTCCATGCATAGAACATTTCCCCAATCTTTTTCCTTAGGAATCGAACAATCAAGGTACTCATGAAGGATATAAGAACACCCCACCGTCTAGTAGTTAAATATAGATATATGGACAGAGACAAGTATCAGGGTTGTACCGTAGGCAACCCTCAACCTGTCGCTATTGATTCACCCTTGAGGCTTGACTTCACCAGGCAATGTCTTTTAGTCTATTAGATATATGGGTCAGATTTTCAGAAAATGTACAATTCGCCTTCACCAATCTTCTCAAATAACCCACATTTAAGACAAAAATGAGCTTCAAAATGCAGTTTAACACAACAGAACTGATACTCTAAACCAATGCGATACCAAATATACTCAGATATACCTGGTATTCTTCATTTTCAGCCTAATTCAGGAGAATTTCCTAAATGTGTAGAGCTGCCAATTGTACATTTTCTGAAAATCTGACCCATATAGAGCATTTTGATCATCATGAGGACAGTCCATAGGAAGGAGTTACAGGGTCTAACATTTCAACTAGATACTGGAAAATTGTGACGTGTTCCAGGAAAATGAATCACTATCTTTTGAAAAAGGCTCCATTCAGCCGAAACATGTCAGGACCTAATTCAGCGCAATAAACCAATCAAAAAAAGCTACTCTCTATAAAAAAAAATCTTAGTCGAAAAAAATTGATTTTGAGATATCATCATATCTAAAAAGATGGGATCAAGCGGATCTCAATGATGTTAACATCTAGGATACCTAAAAAAGTGCTTATGTCTTTATATGTTTGACAAAAAATACTGATCTTTCTGGATTGACATTTAATAGTAAATTAGTTAAATACACGCAATTAGTACTTACGTACTTCATATAACTAACAGTGCCACTATAATACCCCAGAAATAAAAACATTCTGAGCGAGGGTTTTTGTGGGGAAAACATTTGAAAATGATCATCTTTTACAACCTTTCCTGTGAAACATCACATTCTGCCAATACTTGCAACCGTCGCAAGAGCCTTGAGTAGTGGAGCTGTCCCCTTTGAGCCTCTTTACAAGCCTTGAAGACTCAAACCTTGACCATTGATTACACATCTTAGCCCGACCAACTGTCCCACGCCACACATGAGTGGAGCTGCGATGTTAACCCAATATGAATAGCCTCGTGGCTACGTTTGGTAAAATGTGTTTGTGGCTGGTTCTCATCGATTCTAGCTCCGGATTCTATGCTCTTCCCTACAGATAAAAGCAGCTATTCGTGGACAGTACTCCGACAATATATCAACGTTTGGTTGGGTTGGGTTGGAAAATGTACACAATTTGCTTTCCCTATCCTCTCGAATAATCCGATTAAGAACAAGACTATCCTGAAAATACAGTTCACCATGACCAAACAGATTCCTTGAATCCACATGTTATACTTGAATATCTAGTATTTACCATTTTACAGTCTAATTTATCAGCATTAACAAAGTATGTAGAGCTGCCGATGGTACATTTGTAGGCCACCTGATCCAAGGTCACTGTACCAGATTTCTCTCCACCTTTCCCCTTTCCTGGCACATTTCTGAACGTCAATACCATCAAACTGGCGACTTTTCTCCTCTTTTTGCTGCGCCGTCCCACCTCTCGGCTCTCGTCTACCCAACCCACCGTTCACACTGCCCCGATATCCCCCATCCCCTTTCTCAGCTCATTCCCCGATTTTCCCAAGTTAGTGAACTAACTCCTTTCGACTTTTGCCGCACCGACCAATCTCTTTGCGAGTCATCCCCAAACATCGCCCGACATCCCCCAACATCGCCCGACATCCCCTACATTCCCACTTCCTAGTGTATGGTCCTCGTAGGTCACCCTGCGTGTCTGCTGCATCCTTGCTATTGGATTTCCCCGCTACAGGAGAATCCAAGGAGAGCGGAGGGTGGGGGGAATCGGGGTGGGGGGGGGGGGGGGGCGTTATAGTCAGAGAAACTGATTGTTTTATGTCATTTAGGCAGCAATCTTAGTTAACAGATTTGCTACTTTTCGTTCCGTTCTTTTCCTACCCAGCGAAAAGTCAGTAAGATTTTAAAGGAATTTGTCCAGATGCTTTGGCCTCAGGGCTTTATAAACACCCACATTTATATATATTATTTGGACGGCCCGCCGAAATATATTGCTGTGGTGGTTTTACTTATTATCGCTCACCGACAAAATGATCTAAACATCATCGTCAAAATGAATTAACGGTATTGCCACGAATTAACATATATAGTAATTTTTATTCATCTATCTTAAAGAAATGTCAAACAGATGGCATTTATCGGTCAATATAAGATTTATTTCATTCAAAAGAAACCTTACAAAATAAATATCTGCCAGGGAAGAGGAGGACCAGGCCCTCAGGGCCCCCACAAAAGGGCCCGCCGCCCAACAACCAGTGAGAAGCTACGACCACTGAGCATTGATTTTCCCTCTTCAAAATCGCCTTAAGTAAATAAGCAATCTCATGTTTTACTCCTTCACACAGCCGGCTCGTGAGCTCGCCCAAACACAAAATGATTTTTTCCTCAGGCGCTTGTTTATTTAGGGGCGTGTATTTTAGCCAAATGAACAGCTGCAATTATTTAGCGACAGATCTTCACACAAAGGTGAACACCAGTCGCGCTGTATGCGAAGAATGGCTAAAATATGGAGTTATGTGTCTTTTCTTGGGGGGAAATGACATGTAAAATACTGTATTATTGATTACTTATTCGGCATTTAATAGAAGTTTCAGGATGAAGAGTTTTGTCTTATATTACTTCCAGCCTTCCTCAATATTTTCCTTTGTTAGCTACTTTTCCTTGCTTAGAAGCTGATAGGGAGTTCTAAGGAAGGAATTTGCTATACAGACAATGTTATTTGTGCATTCCTACAGTAAGAGTTTCCTAGGTATGAAAGGACAAATAAAGTCTAGCAAGGAATATTTCTTTTCTTTAAAAGAAAATTTGTTTATTGGACATTTTGTAACAGGCCCCAATTTGCATTGGATCTGTAAAGAACATGAGGATATGATTTTTCAATATATTTCAAGTTCTATAGAATAAGAATATATTAAGATTTTTCCATAGCCAAATTAGTCCAATGAAAATAATGATTTATTGGAAGAAAGTTGAAGGAAATTCCTGTTTTGGCAATTGCGCTAAACTTAAGTGACAGAATCTGGTTATGGAAGAGGAAAATCCTCCAGAAATGAGCGAAACACACATTTCCATCTGGTTTATGTTGATGGAGAAATAATCCCTCCCCGTTCTGATTTCTGGAGATGGTTCAGTTAAATGGTTTGTTTCAGAGATATACAGGCAAGTACATCATAGTTAGACAGAGGCTGATTCGTTAAAACCAGTAGATCTAGGTTAAGAACCCTAGAACAAATTGCGGAACCTAAAACAAATTACAAATTCTCAATTTCTCACCAGGTTTGGGTACTTTTAGTCACCCTTAGTCACATACTAAAAGTCAGCAAAAGATGGCGAAACATGCCAAAATCGAAGGTCAAAAGTCAAGGTCACCAAAAAACAAACCAGCAAAGAACTGTTACCTTTTGATCCATATGTGTATATATCCTTTAGTGTCACTAAAAAAGAGAGTTGCCATATAAAAAGTCTAACCAATATTTGAATATCTTTTGAAGCTCTAAAAATAGGCATTTCCTCAACTGTGAATTGAGGGCAGGTCTAGAGGATAAGAGGTGTTATCTACGCAGTATCTCTTTCTTTACTTCCAATTGAAAATTGGATTAGAAAAAATGCCTGCTATCATGCACTTTCCTTTGCATCTTTCCAAAATTACTACAGAATTTTATTTAGTTTCAATATTTTCTAAGTTTCTTGTGTTCTGATGGTCATTATTCAATGATTGTTATACTTTCTTTCTGACGGTACATAGGGATAATGGTGCTTCGTAAAAAAAATATGCTTGGACGTTTAAAAATTCTTTTAAATTATACAAATTGATCAGCTATCTAAGATAAATGTGTCCACTTTCTGTCACATCAGGTTCAATACAATTAACTCTCCCCCTATGCCTGACACAGGAAATATTAAAACCATGGTAAGCTCTGAGAAAACTGTCATGACTTCTGCTTCTGCCAAAACCATCTATAAGGCCTTTAATAATATCGCTGCAAAAACCTGATATGAACAAATCTAAAAAGGTGGGGAATAACTTTGACAAGTAGAGCAATTGGTTTATGGCACTGGCCCCCATAACGTTTCAACAGACTTCTGCCAAACTTCTGTCTTTCCAATACAAATTGATAGGTTGAAAGATTGCTGTAATAAATAACTTAGCCACATAGAAATTATTGAACTTAGAAAATATGTACTTTTATACCAAGAGGCCTGGGGCCTGTTGTATAAGCTATGGAAGGAATTGTCTGAGTGAATTCAGATTACTTTTACAGACACTATTTTCCCTTTCTTCAATGGGTTGGAATAATAAAACCTACCCACCATTGAGTATAGGCTATCTCTACCTGCTGGGAATTTCCCTCGTAGGAAGGAAATTTCCCTTTCCTACAGGGGAAGGAATTACCGTAAGAAAATTACTCTAATTAGCTTATATAACAGGGACCTGGGGCCCATTGCATGAGAAATCTTTTCCTTTCTTTGCTACTTTTCATTATTAAGCAACTGGTAAGGAACCTTTAGGGAAAGAAGAAGAAGAAGAAGAGATAGAAGAAGAGGAGAAACAAGGGGAAAAGAAGAAAAAGAGGTAGAAGAAGAGGAGGAGGAAGAAGGGGAAAAAGAGAAAGATTAAGAAGGGGAAGAAGAATACGAATGTAGAAAAAGGAGAGGAGGAAAAGAGGTGAAGAGAAGACAGAGCAAGTGGGAAGAGAAACAGTGAACAAGATGATGAGACGGAAATGTAGTCAGGAGAAGAGAAAAGTAATGACGAGCCAGACAGTCTACCATTTCGTAGAAAGGTTATGCATAACGCGAGACTTTAGTCTAGTCTAGTCTAGTCTAGTTCTCATTGTATAGTAGACCTTTTATATCTGACATTTTCATATTATCACTATGCTCTGGTGTCATTATTCCCGACTTTGAGTTACTTTATAATATGTGATCCATTGTGAGGTGTCACTTCACTGATGTGTCACAGGAAAATCCCACAAATGATATTTTTTAAATGTTTTCCCCACAAGATCTCTTAGTAGGAATGTTTTGATTGCTCTTAGTCATATATATCAGTATATGTGCTCAATTTCAAAACTACATTTAGCATGTCTGTGTGTGCTTAAGGTCTTCCTAAAAAGGTATACCTGACTACTTTACTAGTGATTATCCATCCAAAAATATTAGCAATATTTTTGCAAACATACAAAGGTATAAAAGTACATATTAGATGTGGTAATGTTTAACATTATTGAAATCTGCCTGATCCCATCATTATAAATAAATAATGGTATCCCAGGTCCATTTTTTCCCGACTTGATACTCATTTCCCTGTGACACATCACACTTGTATGGTATAGATATATAAAACCACTGGGTGATGATATACATATACGAATTCTGGATTAAAATGTTCTGGTCTATGAAATGTAACTAAAGTTCTTTTTAATAAACTGGGTGAATGGATATTTCTTCTACTCTCTAGCCGTAAGAAAGAGGGATGATGGAAATATAGGGCCATGTATAGGAAGATAAAGGGAGAGGACACAGTATTGTGTGGTACACAGATGCCACACCGTGTCCCCAGCAGTAAGTCATGGACAGAATGGTAATAAGACAATCTCAATCAAACCTACTTGTACCATGGGGTGGGTGGGTGGAGATGGGGCGAAGGTGGTATTGGCTTGAACGGCATTTTTGTTTAACATATATATGGTCAGAAATATACAATTCCCCTTAGAATACACTCAGAAATATAGGGATGGACTTTTTATGAAGCCCTATAGCAAAAACAATCAGACAAACTCTTCTGAGATGTTGGTCAAATGGCATTTAGATGAGCTGGAAAGGGATAAAACAAAGATCTTAATGTTAACTGGGAGTGCAGTTTTGGAACAAATTGCAATTTGCCCCAAAACTGCAACTCGCCTATATAATTTTGTTCTTCAAATCAGAAGAGGTTATTACATTATACATGTATTTTTTTAAGAGTTTCATTTGAGCTCAATTTGAATGTACATCTATAGACTTGTGAGAATTTATCAAAATCAATTCTGTACATATTTAACATTAATCGTCTGTTACATTGAGATAATTTTAGTATTCACCAGCTAAACTAGAGTTTGACTAACAACATTATAATCATACTTTCAAAAATTACAAATTTTGTCAGTATACTTAGTGTATTAATACACATTACCATTCAGATCCGAGATTACAATATCTAATATTCTTCGATAGTGATACAAATGACATGACAAACACAAACAGTGATGCAAATTGTGATTGTGATACAAACAAACCATTCATGCTCTCCATGTAGGAATGTTCTAATTTTTGGAAAATTTAGTTTTTTGAATACAGGTTCCAAACATACAAGTCAGGTTCCAAATGTTGAATATATCATTAAATTTCAAAGGTCATTCTATGGAGTATATTTAACTACTTTAGAAACCCAGAAATAGTGCAAACATTGTTTTGAAACAGAAAAAAGAAGAAATACTCATTAGCTTTCCTAAATCATTAACATTGTTAAAACAAGTTGATCTCGTCTATTTAAATATGGTGGTGTCTCAAAATGATTTTTACTTCCGCCAATTATAAGTGCTTGTTCTGTAACACATCACATCACATATAATAGAAAGTATATATAAATCATTAGAGTCACACACTATATCCTAGAGAGAGAAGTGCAAATATAATTTGTTTATTAGCACACTTTCTTATAAGCAAAACTCAACATTCCACCATTTAGGGCAAATTGTAAAAAGGTCGTATACTATGCATTATACATATTAAGGAAGGAAAGCACTGTCACATAGAATGAATTAGAAACTATAATGGGACACAGCTCAATTCAGACACATCATGCATGTGTTGACAGGCAGTAGAGTTGTGGTGGAGACTGGTGCACCAATAGGTGAGATTCGCGAGGAATAAAAGGTCGCCTAATATGAATGAATAATGGTAAGTTCCTGTGACGGTGGGTGAGGGATTCCCGGTGGGCTCCAGGCCTGACAAATCCCATCACTCAGCGACTACATCCGCTCCCCAGATACCAAATCAGATAGATAAGGGGAGAATATTTACCCGTACACATCCCCAATCGTGACCAACTTCCGGCCGCCAGAAGTTGGTTGCTATTCAATCAAAGCCGACACAGTGCGGGGGGTGTGGGGGTCGGGGGTTGGAGGAGGGGAGTATACAGTAGTGGGAAAAGAGTTCCTGGAAGAGGAGACACTTATACAGAAAAGGCAGCGAGTTATGCAGGTCATAGTCATATATATATATTACACGTTTGATATGAATCAATCTGTAGTAAGATAAATCACACTGGTGATATAATTCTCTCAATTAACTCAAATAAAAGACAAAGATAAGGCTTAACATACTGTTCAACATAACCAACCCTATTCAATGAATCAATGACATACTAAATATCCTACTTGCCTTCAACACATTTTAAAATTAGTTCACAACTGTTACTTCATGCTCATATAGGCTAACAAGAAATACGTTTGCGTTTCCTATTTAAACCAGCTGAAAACTAGGTTGGGTGGTGGGTAAACATCGTCCGACATCATGGTGGTAAATTTCTTTTTCAATTTGTTTGGGAAAGTTCCTTTCTGGAACTGACAAAACAATAGTTGTTTTAAACAAGATAAATATATTTCCTGTTTAGGAAGGTTTGTGTTGCTGTTTTAATTAGCTTTTTGTAAGGTAAACAATCTTAAGTCAGGGATTTTCTAGATAGGGTGTGTGTGTGTAGTGGGGTGGGGAGAGGCTGATCGTTATGGGCCTCCATCATTTAAAGTCCTAGCTAACAGGAGAAACTGCTGGAAACATGTACAAGGCGAGGTAGACGCAGCGGGAGACCGGGAGGGAGGCAGGGGCCTGGTTCATAAAACAAACTGCTTACTTAGGATTTTCCTTGCTAAGCAAGTAAGACACTTTTAGGGAATGAATTTGCGAAACAGATAATCCCATTATTTGTTCCTACAACAAAGTCTTCCTACCAAGACAATGGAAAATCACTTAGCAAGGCAACTGTGAAGTCACAATCTGTTATGAAACGTGCCCTTGTGGATTTGCTGAGGTTAATAGATGATTTATTCTGCAATGATGTGATATAGATGAAGCGGCAGGGTGGGTGGGAGGGGGTGGCAAGAGGGTGGAGGGGGAGGGGGAAGCAGGAGGAGGATGTGGAGAAAGAGGGTGTTAAATGGAACGGCGTGACATATCACATCAAATATAAACTGCATCTAGATAAGTACTGGCCACATGGCTACTCCTACTGAATCAGGTCTCACATAACACTATTTATTTCTCTTCTATCTAGCTGAGCATTTATTCATCGCTGGCTTGTAGAAAATATACATCCTTACTTAATATGAATCGACCTCTTATTGTAACCTGACCTGCATCTTGCTTTTCATCAAAACTTTGCGATGACTTAATCTTAGATCCGTTAGACTTTATAATATATTTCCAATCATTGCACGGCGCTGGGTGGGATATTTATTACTTTATGGTGTATAGGGTTATAAATAGATGGGCTCTATATAGTGGCAATGACACAATAATACTGATAAAAACATAAAAACAATAATTATAGTTAGAGTCAATCAATATTTTCGTGACCGTCAGTGATGAACCTATTGACAGTGGTTAACAGTACATTGTGGTGCCTAACGTCTAAAGTTTCTGTATGTATTCCCTCCTCCATAGTCCTTTATTTGGATAACAAGACAATAATGAGTGCATCTTTCCCAATTAGTTACTCCTGTTGTACACACCTCTTTATCTGTTGGCTGAAAGTTAGTACCTTCCTCGGCAATGGCTTGTGGCATTTCAAATTCTCATCGAAATTAGATAAAACATGTTGCACTAATTTGAAGGGAATTATACAAAATATTAATTAATCGATTGATGACCATTTTATGTTATCTAAATGTACAGATCTTGCCAGAAGAGACTACTATGTAAATAGGATTTTGATTAGATCTATGCCATAAGTCAAATAAGGCAGAAGATTAGAAACTACAAAGGAAAACCTAACGCTGTGGTGACAATTGATATCACATATTCCTTCAATATAGTCGTCCACAATGTCCAATGAAACCCCCTTATTGCCAAACAACAACCTAGCGGCATGCATCTGTACTATGAGGACGAAGAGACAAACAAAGTATTGCCAGCTATCACCGCTAGGAGCGCTGATAGCCACAAGATAACAATGTCCTGGCCGCCAGGCCTCGCCACCGATGATGAGGGGCTTAGTGCGCATGTGCATGTCCTAGGGAGCTTATCTTCCAATCAGAGACGAGCATTGCCGTCAGCCCGTAAGGCGATCCATGTCCAAAACGTTCATTGTGGGTCAGCAACAATCCCGGGCCAGCCTCCCTCCTCCGTCTCAGACCTGGGGTAGGGTACTTTGCGAATTGTGATGTGTCACATGAGTCCTAAGTCGCAATAAAATGGATTCTGAGATACCATCTTATTTTGAACGATAGTATTAGGCGGTGTTCAACGATCTTAACCGTTGGCACATCTAATAAGTACTTTTATTTGTGGTATGTTTGAGAAAAGACTCATTGATATTTCTGGATGGACAATCACGAATAGTTAGCTAAATATACTTCCTTAGGATTGTTTTAGAAACTCAGAGACATATTAGATATACAGTCTTGTAATTAGGCACACACTTATACGACCACAATTGTTGACTAGAAACGATGTAAGGTTGGTATCAAGAGGAAATATATTTATGATAGAACTAATTAAAGTGACATGCATAAAGAATGGTTGGTACCAACGTAACATCATTCTAAGGCAATCTGATATAAATGCAATCAATGACTGAATTGTTATGAATATGAATCCAAGAAGAACGATCCAAGAGAGATGTATAAGGAATATATTTCTTGTGTTCCGTAATAATGTATAACATGCATCAGATAATTAGTAAGTACCTGTTCTGCGTATAATGAACAAAAGTACAGGCCCAGTTTTAGCTCAAGTACCTTCCCGTTATGACCTAACTCATCCCGAGTCCTGTTCCCCCTCCGTTTGCTTCCCTACCGTCTAAATGTTCCCAGCCCCCTAAATCCCCCCAAACTACCAGGACAACCCCCTAATAAACGCCTAGAATGGGGGCGACCAAGGCTAACTGAGTACACGAGACTAATTTCCCTTCAGAAATAACCAAAATTAATTGCTCTCCCTCCTCCCATCTCACCAAACCCTCCCTATGCTAGGCCTGTTCCTGATGAACCGATGTCCCCAGATTATCGGATTAATTTGCTCGGTAACAATATTTTTAATCATCTCATGATCCACTAGGTTATAATATGTGGTATACGAGTTAGGTTACAGAGAAATGTATGGGAGAGATCGGCGACGATATGAGAGTGAAGCCACCTTGGTGAGAGAATTCTGCGCCGACAAGACCTAAACTAATGTAAAATATGTAGATATGTTTCTTTAATAAAAATCGTTGTGAATTTGCTATTGCAGTTATATTAGGTTTATAGGAGAGCTATGGTTCACAGCTTTCATTCAATATTCAAATAATACCAACCAATCTGTCAGTACAATAGGAGAATTTGCATGTCTCACTCAATGGGTATGTCCATAACAGTGCAAGCTGGGATGGATTCAATTCAAATCTGACATACAAATATTAAGCAACTTTGTTATTGACCATTGCAAGGATCTTTTTCACCAATATCATAGCTTGTGTAAATGATCTATAAAAAGCAAATGCATTATGGGAAAGATGGAGACTTGTGTTATAGAAACATGTAAAATACATTGCTATTTACATGAGATTACTGTTAAATATAGGTGGACATGCAAATCCCCTATTACTTGAAGATTATCAGCTTTATTGCGTATGGGCGGTGTGGATGCCAAATGTTTGGTATTCTTATAATAACCTACGAGTGTGTGCTAAATAAAGCTGCATTTTCAGCAAACATCGCTAAAAACTAAAGATTCTCTACTTTCCAACCATTCTAAAAGTCGTTTGGCCAAAGTTTATGAGGGTTTTATCAGATTGTTTTTGCGCCATAGGGCTTCGTCGAAGGCCCCATTTACATTTCGGAGACACGCCAAAATCCTTTCCTGTGGTACCTTAATTTATTGTCGCAACAATAACATTATCTCAATTATGCAGATATTTTTTAATAGTTAAAGTGGATGGCCCTCATTACCTT
The DNA here is from genome assembly GCA_942159475.1 of Sthenelais limicola. NCBI lineage: Eukaryota > Metazoa > Annelida > Polychaeta > Phyllodocida > Sigalionidae > Sthenelais > Sthenelais limicola. The sequence goes on from OW804096.1 coordinate 57,672,499, forward strand.
AAATCCCCATTTCATTTCATTCATATGTTTTTCAGACCAAAGCATTGAACTCTAGGTGAGGAAGGAAACCAAGATGAGATCTCAACTCTTTTAGTTTCGTTCTACACTCACTTCCTTCTTGCTCACACATTTCCGAATTTCTATTATTAAAGATATATTTGTTTATGTTTTTAATTTTGTTCATAATGTTTGTTTTAAAATTTAAGTAAACCTTCTGAACTGTCATACAGGCAACCAGAATGGCCTAAACAATGTAGAAAGACATGGTAGATCTGGCATAATTGCTAGATTAATTACTGATGACAGGACTATAGCCTCTTGCAATTAGCCATAAGACCCCTTAGCCTTCACTCCACACCCCATAAATACATAATAACTTACTGTCTAATCATTAATCCTAATTAAATGTATGGCCCAACATCCTAACTCATTAGACCCCATTCTGCCATACACTATCATTCATTCTAAGAGCTGCATTCTCAGTTACCAAACTGAGTTATTGTTTGAGGTCAAATATGTCGAAAGAAAGCAAGCGCCAAAATATTCCTGTGGATCTAAAAGTAGAAAATGTTTTGTTTTTGATCGGTTTTAGCCGGGATTGTATTTCTTTTTAGATATATATTGTAAATTATGACATCTAGAGTAAATGAACATTGAAATTGGCATCATTATCATTAGAATTAAATATTGTAAATTAATCAAATTATTTTCGTTGTTAATTAATATTTTCATACATCAAAACACTAAAGCTAAGAGCATTAAACTACACCAAAAGGCAGACTTATCTCAACTGGGGGAAACGTTCTTTGATACAGCCTTTTCCAGCCGGTGTTTAAATAAACGACCTCCCTTTCTTATTATGGACACGTGAGCATTGGGAAATATGTCAAGCTGGAAATGCACATACCAGAATCCGATTATCCAGCCAGCCAATCGCTGATCCGATTCACAAAAAGTCAGCTTGTTAGTCGTCCAATCATTTGCCTTGTTAATAAGTTAATAGGGTAGTCCTCTTACGGCTTCTTACATTTGATGAAACACAGGTTGATGTGCAATAGTCTATTTTATCATACGCTCCTTCTGTATGGGAGGTGCCATACAATATCATCTAAGCTATTTATCCAGGCTTAGGTAGGAAATTCCTACTGTAGGAACAATAATTAGCATTGTCTGTATAGGAAGTTCCTCCCCTAAAGGTTCCTTTGAAATAAATAAATAGCATAGCAAGGATAATTTATGAAGGATTTCCCATGCAACAATTCCCTGGTAGATATGGATCAGATCGTCAGAAAATATACAATCAGCAGCTCTACACATTTAATAAATTCCTGTAAATAAGGCGGAAAAATGATCAGTAATAGGTATGTCTAGGTAAATTTGCTATTGTGTTGATTATAAATGTCTGTTTGAGTATGGTCAACTGTATTTTAAACCTTATTTCTGGCTAAAATTTGGATTACCTGAGAGGATTGGTGAAGGCGAATTGTACATTTTCTGACGATCTGACCAATATGGACGTCAGAAAATGTACAGTAGGCAGCTCTACAGATTCAATAAATACTAGACAAATCTGACTACATATTTAGTAATCGTAGCTTATTGTATATGCATTGCTCTGAGAACAACGTATCTAGAGTGAGATTTGCACATTGCATATCTCACTAGTGAGTTACGTTCGATAGTCATGGCAACAAATGATTTTTTTTATCAAGTTTACCGCTAAGATTCAACTTTTGACTAAAAAATGTCAAATGTCAATTTTATTAAAGCATATATTATAGGCTTTCAATCCGTTTGAAGGGACTCTCTCATCTTTGGGCCTAGACTGCTTCATCTTTGTCTCAAATTGTGTTATCGGTTATTTGCGAGGATTTGGTGAGGGTGAATTGTACATTTTCTGATGCTCTCACCCAGTACAGTTATAGCTTGCTTGCTTGTCATTGCACACACGTTAGGATGGCACGACACATGGGCATTACTGTCACTAATGCTATCACTTTAGGCGCATGATTTGACAGTAAGCATGGCCCAGCTCTGACCAGAACACCACCAATCCAGGGTCCCTCCTAGCGACCATTGCGAGTACAAGCGATGGTGGTGGTGGTGGTGGCTTGGGACAGGACCACCACCCCAAATTATAACTGCCTTCTGGGTGATCACTGAATAAACAGAGGATATTGAGGAGGAAGGGGATTTGGGTAGGAGATAGAGGTGTTTTGGGGACAGCGGCGGAGGTGGGCTGGGTGGGGGGCGCGAGTGTAGGAGGTGTGTGTGTAGTGGGGGAGGTGCTTAAGGGAAGCACAGGGGCAGCAAGAGAGGAGTTGGGCTATTATCAGAAAAGAAAGGGAGGATGAGGTGGCATGTGGTGACTAAAAGCGAAGGGGAAAGATGTAGCTGGAGCGAAAGAGCGATGACATAGAAATTGGGATTCGGCATAGGGAGCGGACAGAGCCAGACGCAGAGAGAATGACACGTCAAGCCTCAAGTCAAACCTCACGTCAAACCTTACGTCACGCCTCACGTCAAAACTCACGTCACACCTCATGTCAAACCTTACGTCAAACCTCACATCAAAAATGCCAACACAAAGAAGAGCTTTTTGCATTCACAGTTTAGCTTATGTTCGTCTACTTATTAGAGATCTTGATAGAAATCGTTCCCAGAAAATTAGCTTACTTCAAATGCAAAAGCCTGTTATTGCCCTTTGAAGTTTGTTCATGAGGCTTGAGATAACACTGTCTATCGGGCTTCAGAATAGGAACAGGAATGCTAAGGATAGACAAATGAAGACTGATACTACTAGGCTGGAGTGGGAGAGAAATAGGGAGATAGATACATACAAGGTAGACAGAGAGATATTTACTCGTAAATGAATTGAATATGAAGAAATGAAATGAAACGGGGCTAAAATTATGGATATAGAGTAAGCATTAACTAAATTAGTGTTTAGAAAGAATTGGGGAGAAGGGGACAAGTTGAGAAAAGGGAATGATATGAAAATAGCACCATGAAAAGACAAATGTGAAAATATAACACATCATAATAGGGAGACTAAGAAAAGCTGTGTTTGCACAGATAGTTTTTGAATAGATTATTGTCTTTCTTTGTCCCTTTTTCCGGAAACTGCATTATGACTATGTAACTGTACGACTGGAAATAAAGTTATTACATATATGCAATACATTACATAATTAAAGCTATATTCTCAGATATTACGACAAAATCGTTGTACCAAATTTACTCATTGTGTGTCCTATAGGACTAAAATTATTAATATTTCTTTTAGATTTCCTAAATATTAACATCGTTGGAATTCAGTTAAAATCATTCTTCCAAACATGATGTTATCTCAAAATAAAAAATGCCGAAAAGTGAGTTAGTGAGTCACCAAAAAAAGAGATTTTGAGATATCATCATATATGTGGAAAGATGAAATCAAGCTTCTTCCAATGTTGGTAAACATTAAGACATCTTATAAGTACTTTTTTCATGCATTTCTTGATGATCGTAAAGTATTTGAATATACTCCTTATGATGCCTCACATACAATATAGATAAACATATGTGTCACTACCAGAGCTAAACACACCAAAAATGAAAACATTCTGAGCAAGTGTTATGAAAATATCGTTTTTACTCATTTTCCTGTGATACATCACATATGGACAGTCCCTGTATCGGCCAGTGTCACTCACTACTCCGACTACTACTACACCTACTGGAAAGCCTGTCCCCCAGTACCAGTGGGGTTAAGGGTGATCTAAACCACTTCACTGGGGGAATATGAGCAGGATATGCTCCATAATGGAGCGGATCAAACTTGCCGAGCTGCTCCCGTTGCCAAGGTGACCAGGGGCAAGCCTGGATCATTGAGGGGGTATAAAAAGCTGAGGAGAAAATGAAGAGCTTGTGTCGTGAGGGAGAAAGAGAGAGAGACAGAGAGTGGAGGGATCAGCTAGCCAACTGGCAAGCCTAATCCCCCCAATGTGGCTGTGGTGGGGGGGGGGTCAGATAGAAAGAAGTCAGGCTGTTTACGAGCTGGTAAACCCAGTATTTGCTGAAAAAGGTTTAGATAGATTGGTGTGTATGGAGTAGGGGATATAGGTGGGGGGTATATGGTATATATTATATATTATATATATTTTTTTATTTCTAGAAGTAGCTTTACATAAATCGTAGAAAATGGCACATTCCTTTTGTCAATTGACAGTTCGTTCAGGAAGGTTGCACATAAAGATAAACATCAATTGAACGACATAAAGTAATAATGATACCTTATACAATGGGTAATAACGCTTCCTATGTGTAACTTGGCTATAATTCTCAACTTCAATTTTCAACTTCAATTGTCAACAGTCTTACTTAATGGCTTTGTTTAATTGTTTTAGAACATACGATTATGGTGCTAGTTCAGTAACATTGTAATTATAACATTATAATTATAAATACAAACACTTCAAAAATAAGTCATGAGAGGAGCTGGCCTCTTCGTGTCGGTGCTTATTAGACCCTATTTATTTATTTACTTTCTGAGAAGAAAAAACAATCTGAAATGTTGTTCCTCCATTTTTCTACAAACCGAGCCAGCCGGCTTCTCACACTGACCACTGGTTCTGAGGATCAAAGCCAATGGCAATAGAGAATATTATCACGTGTACTGTCCTTGTCAGGCCCATTGGTGTATTTATATACATATTAGTTAATATACACCATATATGCATTGTATATAATATATATATTATTATATAGTGACTAGATTTTAGATCCATCGCCATTGGCTGGTTTGTATGATATAAACAACTAGACTTAATGAAGTCAATTAGATTTCAGATTTCCAATTAAAATTTAGTTCGGAATAGTTATAACAAATTACCGTAAAGACGTTGTATATTTACTTAATAAAGAATGAGAAGGGCGAGGCAGCGTGCATTGACCACAATAAAGTTTAAAACCAATCAAAATGGTTCTAGATGCATTGTGCTTAAACTCACGCACATTTTCGTTTCTTTTCTATTATTGTAGCTCATATATATAAGATTAATTTTATGAACATGTTTTGAATGATACAGATGGTCTTGATGGAGGACCCCTGCCGATCCCGTCCGACAGCAAGAATAATGACAAATACTAATATAGTTAAGATGAAATGAAACATGTCTGTAACTGGGTATATACCTCCGTCCCTAGTAGAGGGAGCCTAGAAATTAACCCTGTAATCCTTTAGCAAGGCCCATAAACACTAAACAAGTTAATCCTCAGAAGGTATTTCATATGAATAACGAATAATTATTTAATGAGGCATCCGAATAGATCTAGAGATGTTATAGAAAACAAGGTGAAGGAAAAAATGAATAAAAGCCTATTTGGTCGAGTGAGAACGATTTGGAATCTGTTACTTCGGGATATTAGAGCAATCAAGGAAAAGAAACATCTTTTCCAAGAAGTTAGGGATTGGTAATAACACCAAACCACAACTATCCCCACCCACCCCATGATACCGACCCCACCCCAACATCAGGGATGCCAGTAGACAATAAGATAAGTGTATCCGCTGAATAGTCGTCTTTATAATGTACTCCAGTATACAGCTCTCAGTGCCATCCTCCTCACTCCAGGAATGGGAGTGAGCAGTATTTGCACTCAGAAGGGCTTAGAGTTGAATATTCGGGTGTACAATGCACTCGGAGATGTACAATGCACCAAGAGACGTATAAGTCACTGTCAGGCATCCAGCCAGTGAAATTGACCACAATAATCAATCTCAAATTTCAACTAAAACGGCCTTAAAGTGTGATATATATGGGTACAGTCGTCGGTAGCCGAACCATCAACCCTATACCGTGCTACTGTGTACGCGTGAATAGGTCGGTAGCTCTGAAGTATATTTGGCGTTGCCTTGGTTCAACTATGAATTCACCAATACAGCTAGTGGGAGATGAATATAATGTTTATTTGACTAATTATCCATCCCGTATCAATAGGGGATTTGCATAAACGCCATTTTGAATCTAGATTCGCATGGAACTATGGGACTAATGGTACAGTCTAAATCTATAGAAAACCTGTCATGTTCAGCATGGACTATTTATTATTTAATGCTCTAATGTGAGTATTCATGTATTGTCAATGTTTCTATACAAGTCCCCATCTTTCCCATCATGCATTTGGTTAACATAGATCACTTACACAAGCTCTGATATTAGCAAAATCATTTTTGCGATTTTCGATAAAAATGTTACCAAATATTTGTACGGCAGATTTCATCGATCAGAATCCATCCCAGGATGCACTGTAACAGACATGTGCAGTGAGACATGCTAATCCGCTATTATTTAGTGTAATTATAAATTATATATAATATACAATGAATATGGAGTTGCTACCTTATCTGTCTTGAATGTGGGTATAAGTAAACATGCATAATGCCATGCATCCCTATGATTTAAACACAATCTATATAAAATGATCGGATAGATCTACACTGACGGGAGTACTTGTTTCAACAATTGATCGGTCGAGGCACAAAACTAATAGACAGAGAAACAAGAGAGAAAACATACAACCAACATCCTGACTCACCTCTGATGGTTCTTCATAAGTTTAAATATCGATCAACTAAAGGGCTAGATTCTGCCTCTCTGTCTGTTTATCCGATGAAAGTATTTTTTATTATCAGATCGTTTGATAATCAAACAGTGGACTGGATATCCGCACAGATACACAGATACAACGGTCCGACCATGGAAACGCGAACATTTGGAGTATTCAAATCATCATTACTAATACTCATAATATTATTAGACACAATTGAAATCTTAGATACCATCATATATGGAAAGATTAAATCAAGTGGATCCCAACGGTTTAAGAATTTAGGAAATCTATACAGTATTGATATTTTTATGTTTGATTTTTTTGTTTATGTTTGGACAGAAAGTGTGCAAAGCAATATTTTTGGGTGGACAAATACTGGTAACTAAGTTACATATATATACTCCATAGGTTGACCGGGGAAATGCAAGCATATGTTTAATGCACTTTTTTAAAACTTGATGCATATGTTTATAGGTCTTACAGCGCTAGATACGTCAAGAATTAGAACATTCCTACATAGAGATCTTGTTAATAAAACACTCTGAAAAATATCAAGTTTGCAACTCATTTTTCTGGTTAAAGTCAATTCTGTTTTCACCTATTTCTTTATTAAAGTTGTGTTATTTGAGAGATTGTGTGAAGGAGAATTGTACATTTTCTGACGACTTCGCCCATATACATGGGTAGTGAACCCGCAGGTGCAATAACATGCTTTGATTACAAGATCCATGCTGTCGTAAATGTGCAAACACGTTCTAGTACTATGATCATTATTGATCGGAAAGTACATTAATTTTACTCTCAAGAAAAATACGGTAGATGCCCAGATATGCTGGCAAACAATGCAGACTTTGCTCTGATATTGGCACTAGCAACAAGTTACCTCCGAAAATTCGTAGATTTTTTTCAATAAACAAAATAACAAATATACTCCGATAGATATACCTCAGCCTAGACCCAGATGTGAGAGAGTCCCTCCAAACTGAGAGACAGCATCTCCCTCCGTACAGCAAATCCCTTCCCTACAAGTCGCTTACCAGCAGCTGGTAAAGGACAAATTAGCAAAGGAAGGGCAATATTAAGTAAGGATTTGTTATGCAACGAACTCCTGATGTCTGCAAAACTTACATGATCGCTGATACGTAACATCATGACAATTACTGGTATTGGTAAAATACAACAGAAACAAAGATATCTTTGAATTATGTAGCTGATATTTAAGATCTGGGATCAGAGAAAGAATATTTTAATTCAATCGAAGATTACTTATAAGAAGGCATCTCTCCAACATAAGGGAGGTTTTCAGGGCTTCTTATTTATCTTACACTTTTCTTAGTAGCAAAAAATGTCCCCTTCGTCAATGGCTGGGGGCGATTCACTACATGAATACAATTGTGATATAAAAATGTTTGTAAAATGGCGTGCGATCACCGTCTTTACTTTAATTAATACACTCAGTATTGAAGTGACACCTTACCTTTTCTCTGTCTCTCTCTCCCTTCTTCTCTATCTCTATTTCCTGGGTATGATCATAAACTGCCTCCCTTTCAGCTCTCCCGCCCTTGATATAACCATGTTAAAAGTGTTGATAAGGGCGTAAAGCAACCAATCTCACTCATTCACTCACTCACTCACTCACTCACCTTATCTATTTATAACATTATCGTCTATCCAGATTGAAGTTGCCCTAGTATAGCTTTTATAATGTTTTGGGTCTATCATTTGGTGCATTGATACCCCCCCCCCGCACCCACCCCCGCCAATCTTTCCGAAATTATTCATACATTTCCAAAACTTCTTAACCACGTTATTTAAGTTAGTTTCCTTCTGTCTCCGCTCACTCTTTCCCTATTTGTGTCTATTTTACAAATATTTTCTTCCTGAGTCATATGTTCCTCTAAAGTCTCTAATAACACCCCATGCACCGAAATACTTTGTTCCAAAATCTATGACCCACAATATTTGTTTAAGGGGACATAGTACTCATTTGACCTAACATCAAATGCATTTATGGGTTAGATCGTCAGAAAATACACAATTGGCATCTGTACACATTTAGTCAATTCTGCTAAATTAGGATGAAAAATGGTCAATACTAGATATATCTGAATATATTTGGTATTACCTTCATTTAACGCATCCGTTCGTTCATGATTAATTGTATTTTCGGTCTTAAATGTCGGTAATTGAAGATGATTGGTGAAGATAAATTGTAGATTTTCTAACAACATCCCAATGCCTCACCTTCTTCCTCTCCCTCTTCACTACCACACCCCGTTACCTCTTCTTCTAATCTCCCTCTCTCTATGCTTTCCTTCTTTAATGTTTTTTTATTTCTCGATATCTCAGTTATGTCACACTTATCACGCTTGTAATGAGGTGTGTAAAGGACATCTAAAGAGATTCCCCACCAGTGTTGCAAGCGCTCTACCACAGCCCCTTCTTCCCTTGCCTCTTTGTATCATCGCCTTTTACACTTTCTTTCTAAGAATCTGGGTCAGGCCACTTGCTCAACTTCACTTGTATCAAAACAGAAACGAATGAAAATTGATATCATAATCAGTCTAGGTACAGATGATTATATGTAGGAAAGATTATATTTCCTCCTCAAGCTAACTCAAAAGTCAAAATATGGTATTAAATGTACAGAATGGTATGAGTACATTTACTCCCAGTCTAGGTTCACAGCCTCCCAGATCAGATAAGAATAGTATAGGAGTGATTAGACTCCTACTGCGCTGCGAGTAATATTGAGATTTTAATGGCATTTTGCGGTTTGGAGTGAAAGCCTTTCCTTCAGTTTGGAGGGACTCTCTCAACTTTGAAACTAGAATGTGATGCACATATTTGGTAGGGCAATGAGAACAAGTTTATATATTATAATAATGTTGATGACATGATACCTAGATCGATAGTTCACTATCTTATCCCTGATGACGTCATCCTAAGGTGCAATGGTGTTAATTGGTCATATATTGATGACACCTGCGCAATGCTATGGTTATAGCTCAATAGTCAGGCAACCGGAATTAGTATCGGGCAATGATTGGCACATTAATTGCCACCCTTTAGCACTTTGAGAAATCCAAGATGGCCCCCAATATGGCTGCCAAAAGCAAAAAATGCTCATAACTTAACAAGTTATAGTTCAAATCATTCACGTTGTACCACTTTGATACATGGGGTCAAGGCATTTATTCAACTTGTTTTCAGGGCTCTCTGGTTGGTTACCATAGAGATAGTGTCCACAATCCGCAGGACATTGAGATACCTTGGTCAAATCCACACCTTTATTAACACTATATGTGACATTCATAATTATGATTAATGAATACTGTAAATGGTTTTCAAAAATATCAGGTTGGTTATTATGGTAGAATAACAATAACAACAACATAATACAAGGTTTGATGAATGGAGTATTAGAGTTTGCAATTTCTGTCTCCCAACATCTTAACAACATTCTTGATTTGCACCTTGAAGATATCTGACATGCCTCTTAAATCAGCATTGTCAGCTAACATAGATAGAAAACTAAACCGCTTTTTACTGCCTCATATAAGTCCCCATATGATATTTCAGTGACCTGACAAAATCTTTTGCTATGGTGGCTTCCCTTATTATCGCTCATTATCTACTTATCATCGTGCACCGTCGCTACGTTCCCCCCTTTTGACTTCCAATTCTTGAATTGACATACACCACCAGCAAAGTAAGTCAAATAAATCTAGTCCTATAGGTCATACTTATCAGTCAAAATGTAGTTGTAATAACTGAGAATGAAACTGTAATTCTATTTGCTACATATGCATTTCCTATTGTTCCTGTCGATCAGAATCTCGTGTAATGCCCAATCATGTCCTATTACCCCACATTGATACCAACAGTCACCTTCATAGCTAGCTGCCCTTAACACCCCAGTCCCAACACCATCTCCCTCTATCACCCCCTCCACACACCCCTACCCTCACCATTTATCGGCACATTTAAAGGATGTGAACAAAAAGAAGTCAGGCGACCGACATCTTAGATGTGTGACTGTCTTTTTCAGAAGCGCGTCATCAAAGGTTTGGTTGTGGAATTATGGCATGCCTTGCTGTCACGTGTTCAGTGTTAAACAAAATACACCTCACTTGTGTAGAAGCACTGACTGGGCCCAGGCTCACTGGCCGGGCAGGGCACTACAACACACCTGCCATGTCGATACCAGGCTAGGCTCAGAGATGAGAGAGTGCCTACAAACTAAGGGACAGCCTCCCGCGTCTAGGCTCAGAGTGGAGAGAGTGCCTCCAAACTGACGGACAGACTCCCTCGTCTTGGCCCAGAGTGGAGAGAGTCCGTCCAAACTGAGGGAAAGCCTCTGACTCCAAACCGTAACATACCATCATAATTCCATGGGTGATTCCATAAAATAGCTTATTTCAAGGCAACAATTGAGAACGTTCACGATGAATAATGCGTCTTTTTGTATCACCGTTGAATATACTAGGCCTATAGGCCTTTAAATGATTTTTTTTTATAAAGATTTCAATCGGTATTTATTAACATAAAATCAATCCCATTCAAACTTTGGTTTTGGTACAATTATGTCTAGTAAGGTGCTTGATAAATTTGCTGCAATACACAAGACCGTATCCAGTCAAGTACTTTAACAGCCAACAATATTCAATTTTCTATTTTTGCTAGCCCATGAGGTTTGTTAGATGCTTACGATTGCGAGGGCATATATAATATGATACAAGGTTTGACTCATTTAAACAGACCTGAAGGTCTGACACTTATTTAAGAAGAAAATATGTATAGTGCAACCCTAGGAAACCATATGAGGTAGTTATGAGGAGGTTTAAGATGAAATGAATTATTGATACTAAATCGTATAACCTACAATGCAAGTACTAATGTGAGTTAGTAATGAAGCCTCTAAGATTCGTTTGAAATAAGATAATATACAGTGCAATGCAGGTAATGGCATAAGGTAGTCACAGGGTATTCACTATAGTCTTCCGAATGCGCCTTACAAATAGTTACAAGGCCCCTAAGAGTGTAAACACTGCAATGCAAGTAATGATGCAAGATGAAAATCCAGTTTAACCACAAGTGCCCTGCCCGAGACAGAGTGTGTGTCGGGTAGAGAAGGTAAAAGAGAGTTGCCGAGCTTAAAGGCAGTCCGACCCTTAAAGGGATGGCTTGAGGCTTTCATGTGAAAACACGAGGAACATAATTGCCTTCATAGAAGAAGTGGAATAGTGGGAGATTTGTATAAAGCATTCAATCTCACATTGCACTTAAATAAAAGGCAGATCTCAGTTAGATGCTGGTGCTGGGAGAGATACTTTGGAATGCTCTACTTGCAGTTGAAAGGGGTATCCTAAGCCATAAGCAGTTCAGATATGCGCAAAATATCCAACTTAGACAAGGCGGTTTAAATTATAATTTAATAAAGATCACACACATCTATAATACATTATAAGGAGTATGTCCTAGCCTGGAACTCATCAATGAGTATTAACAATACAACCACACATCTTTCATCGACTTTTATTTATGAGTCATTTAATAAATAACCAGTAGTCTTGAACTCTATAGACTAGGAGAAGGTCTATATTCCCTATGATACAAATTATATTATATATAAGACTTACCCATCTACAACTTCATAATATATCAGACGCATGCTCCTTACGCTCTAATGTGTTTTCACTAATGTGTTACGTAACCTTACGTAACAGTTTTCATCCTCTATTATTATTAAATGTAAGATAAAATGTACTGAGGAAGTGGTGACCTGAGAAGGGGTATGCCGACCGAGTGTCACCAGGAATTGTTAAATCGAAAAAACCCACACAAACCTGTTATACTGAAAGTAGGGATGGGAAGGGTAGGAAGAGAAGGAGAAGATAACCAGGGGCTCGATGCAAAATAAATCCTTACTTCAGATTTTCCTTCCTTAGCTAGTTTTCCTTGCTATGTAACTGGTAACGAACTTTAAGGAAATGAATCTGTTATACAGACAATGCTATTAGGTTCCCTACAGTAGGAATTGCCACCTGACAAGGACAGCAGTCCCCAAAATGGACGTGAGAAGGAGAAGGATAGATTAGTTCTAATTATTTTTGAAAGGCTAGTGTCATGCCTGTAAATAATCTTTCAAACAATTACTTATGCACGTTATTGGTATGAGAATTTTAATATTTAAATGATATTTAATTAAACCGAATAAACTCAAACTGCAACATTACAAATCCTTCTTGTTTCCTCCGTTTTGGGGCTCAACATCATACATTATAGAATTTTCAATATTTGCTTAGCTTCATTTTTATTACATTTAAACGATGCTGTTAACCTTTGATACACACTCCTTTAGGATTTCACTGTTTTATATTGCTTTATTTTTATTTTATCTTTGGTGTTACCCACCTAATTCTAATTCATGCATTTGGTAGTCATTATCAAGTTATTAACTTCTATGATTACTGAATGTATTGCTACAACAGAGAAATGATGTACTTTTGGGATCCAATACATACTTACAATATATCTTATTATAGATGTCAGTTAACTAGAGTACTTTGACCATTTCAACTTGACTTGAGATTCTATTAAACAGTTGGATATTATTAGTAACGCTATTTTGAGGATTAAATAGTCATATGACGTGTGACATTTCTATATACTACTCACATGCCATGCCCATTATATACATCGCCTCGGCCGACGGGCAGACTATACTACTTTAACATTGTGTTTTTTGCTGTGCTATGCAGGTACACCAAGAGTAGTTCAGTTGAGCTTGAGTGTTTATGTTCAGTGACTTTCATGTGTATACGCAAATCTGGTGATGCTATAGTGAAGTTTCCCTTTTTAATATCATTTGTGCATACTGGGCAATTACTTCATTGTAGGGTGAAAGGACTTAAAGCTGCATTCTCAGCTATTACGACCAAGTAAATGCTACTGTTATATGTTTACATGAATTTGAAGCCGAATTGGCCGAGCAAAAACGCCCGCCGGTGAGCGATAATAAGTGTTCCCTTGGAAGGATTTGTGTGGGTCCTCCAAATACAAATGAGGACGTTTTAGAAGCCATGTCGCAATAACAACTGGACGAACGCCTCCAAAACTTTGGCCAAATGACTTTTAAATTGTTTGGAAACCAATGGAACAAAAAGTACAAAATGTTCAATTTTTGACCAACTGCTTTAACCCTAATAGATAGAAAGACGGTGGGTTACTTTGATTGTACTTTGCTGCCAACGTTTTGGCACTCATTGTAACACCCTGTTCATCAGGGAAGTAAGTTATTGTTTTATTCACAAGGTGGAGCTTTTATCCATTAGCTTGCTTGTTTTCCTTTCTACACCTTCTCCATATGTATAGTTAAATTTTGCCAGCAGTGTATTCCTTCAATTGTTCTGTTTCCTAGATAAGACAAAATAATAATATTAGACGCTTGTTAATATTGTTATTTCTTCTTAACTAAGTTCCCTGGGTCACTACGCATATATCATCTGCATGAAATAGACAAGCCTGAGTCCATGTACAACACTTTCCCATCCTGAAACCTATTACAACACAGTTGCAGCTCTTTAGAGGAGAAAGGCGCTAACAATTGGAACAGAACCTTTCCGTCTAAATATGCATTCAGAGGCATTAAATTAAAGCTTTTTCCTGTAATCAATAACATTAATTAAGTCTGTTTAGCATTGATAGGAGGCGTCAGAGAAGGAGTGAGCGCAACTAGGGAAGGACATTGGTGGTAATTTATCAAATTAATCGTTACTTGATTTGGAATGAGCGTGATCTACTGCTAACATTTGATTAGTTTGTTCAAGTTATGAGAGTTGAGTCAATGTAGGAAGAAAAGCTAGTGTTGCTCCATTAGTAACGATTTGGTTAAAGCCGTATTCTCTGTTAACATCAATCAAAATCTAAAGACTTTGTACTTTTTGTTTCGTATTTGTTGTCGACCCGCTTATACAAAATGTTCATTCTTTGAGGTTATATCACAAATGTATCTTATCCAGAAGACCGCTTACCCATTTGTCATCCTATTTACCTGTGAATCTTTGCAAATAAAGTATACATTCCATTCCAATCCAATTTTGTACCACTGCATAAGCTAATTATAACATCATTAATTATGATTCATTATTAATTAAACATTAATGTCATATTTAACAACCTCTAATGATGCTAAACCCGTATGTACATCACACATACCAAACGGTTAATCTAACTATTATGTAACAATCACAACTCGGCACCATACTGACGCCTGATACAACATAGCGACACTGGACGGCGATAGACTAGTCTACACTCACTATAGTCATCCCACACAGACACTTATTTATTTCCAATAGTTATAGATTCCAATATTATACGTCCGTTACTTCATCAAGTAAGCTTGTGAGACTTACACCAATACTATATAGGAATTCAAAATGACTGCTGGGTCACAAATCCAAAATGTCCCACAATTTTTATTGTTAATGTCTATTGTTTAGTGTGTATTGTTAAGTGTAGCTTGTAGATGGTATTGTTGGAAGAACTGTATAGGCAGAAACAAAAAAAAGTCATATTATTATTATTATGATTTATTCAACAAAAGTGGAGATAAAGATAAAACATACCCA
The DNA here is from genome assembly GCA_942159475.1 of Sthenelais limicola. Taxonomy (NCBI): domain Eukaryota; kingdom Metazoa; phylum Annelida; class Polychaeta; order Phyllodocida; family Sigalionidae; genus Sthenelais; species Sthenelais limicola. The sequence continues at coordinate 57,687,729 of OW804096.1, forward strand.
CAACAAGAGACATCTTGGTCAGTATTTAATCATCACCGCAGTAAAAATCCATTCTAACCAACGCTTTGTAACAGACAAAAAGGTAACAAGTCTTCCTCTACTTGTTAGTCAAAGTCTTGTTGATTAAGACAGACGAGAAGAATTGATTTCTCCAACCTGGGCCCATATTTCTACGTCTCCCCCGCTCACAGCGAACCTTGACGGCCAATGAATGATATATGGCCGTAGTGGCTCCCCCTAGCCTCCTAGGCCTGTGGGCAAGTAAGAATTTGGAAGCTACCCCCAGAGGGTTGCCGGCCCAATAGGGGAATTGTTAAAGCTGCAATCCCCGTTAACGTGGCTCAAAAACTAAAGATTTTCTCATTTTTGTTCCGTTCTTTTCCAACCCATCTAAAAGTCGTTTGTTTTAAATTGTGTAGGATTTTGTCTGGTACATTTTGCTACAGGACTTAATAAAAGTCCGCATTTATAATCTTGGGCACCCACCGAGTCACTTCCCTGCGATGAGTTTGCTTATTATCGCTGACCAACGGCGGTTTTTGCGTGGCAGATTCAGATTTTCAGATTTTTGTATAAACATATTGCAACAGTATTAATTGTGTTAAAAACTATTTTGTAGGTATAACCAATTACTGTAGTACGGACGGCAGTGCTTTTTAGAACTTTATTACATACATATATATGTGATTTCAGAGGTGCTATTCAGGGATCCTATTTGAAAAGTCAAATAGCACATAGGCGAATATCCATAAGATCGATGAAAAGTAAGGTAAAATACTATTAAAATCGAGTTCTCTTGTTGATTTAGTATGTAATAAATACCTAATAGCACTCTGTTTGGTTTGTAATCGATCTCGACGTTGAGTCAAATCACACTCCAACCCTTTGGGGTTTCGTACAATTTGACCCAACGTCTTGATTACAAACCTCCATCGTGCCATTAGGTATAAATAAATAACAAATTACACCATATTATTGTTATTATTGTAAATAAAAATCCTGTTTTATTGTCTTAGAATTAAAAACCGCAAGTTTATATATGAGTAATTCTCCCAAAGGGGCAGCATATGAATTCAGGGGGCCATTTTTTTAGAAAAAAATAAATTCGTTGAATCTCTACGATCTTTGGTGTACATATAGCAGGGAATATCAGCATAATGCAGGTGAAGTTTGGGAAGGCTGGGGCCAATATTTCGATTCCTACACCTATGATTCCGATACCTATATTTTCCCTATTGTTTTGCCTTATTTTGGCCTCATTATGCCCGATTTATCAAATGATTTAGTGTAAAAATCAAATAATATATTACTCACTAATTCGTCTAGCAATAGTAAATGACAAAATAACAGCTAGGAAATTGATGATGGTCGCCAACATAGGACCTGGTTGTAACCAAAGCTTAAATATCTTTTTTTTTCAAAATATTTGTTTTATTTCTATACAATTACTGTGCTGATATAGCAGGATCTCTATATTTCTATTAATTATGGCGTAACGGCGACACTATAGTCTTAACGGCGACATCCCAATTGATGTTCACTGCAATTCAACAGCATTTGTATTTATTCATATCTATACGTTTTACCAAATTCAGGCAGGCCTAAACAATTATCAAAAAAGGAGAAATTGTATAAAAATATATTTGATTTTAAATATGGGAATTAGTTCACATGTTGTAACGCGACATAAAACATTCCCACATCAATACATTGAATTTTATTTGAGGGAATAAAAGGGTTCATAAATTACATGGGCAAATAACTTTTATATTTACAGAAATATAAATATATATGCATATCCCCCCCTCCAAAACCTAAATGCAATATAATATTAGTGATTAGTTTAGGGACATTCCATTCCTTTAAAGCCAATATATGTCGTAACGGCGACACAACTATTCCAAAACAATATTTTCCAATTCTAGATCAGTTTAAATGTATGAATAAATGACTATTGTGTTTTTTCATAATAATGAACGTGTGTGCATGTGTAGAAATCATTTTTCTTCAGCAGAAGTAATATATTTTCTAAATCAGGCTGTGTATTCTATTCAAATTCCATAATTATTACATATTTTCTAATCTGAATAAGCTGTTTTATCACAATAGGGGCGAAGATTTTGGCATAAGAGCTTTGAAAGTGGGGTTCCCACAGCCTTATTTTTGCTGGAGAATTCAAATAAAATTGTTATAATTATGTGTGATGATCCCAAATGCAGGATGTAGACACCCTAGGCTAGAAAACTAAATGATGCCCGATTGGGAGAATTACCCATATATAATATATATATATATAGAGAGAGAATTTTTATTCAGTAATAAAACGTTACAGAAATGGACCAAGGACTTCTACTAATACAAGTTTAAACCCTGCTCTAATCTATAAGAACATACTGTTAGGACTGTCTGTAGAAGACATACTGTAGAAGACCGTACATTAAGTCAGAATTGTATACATGTTAGCAAGTGTATCTCTAAAGAACACCCCAGTGGCCCCTACAACCCCCCTATAGACACCCCTAGTGTACCCCCTGGAGATGCTCTCACCAAATGCTCAGTTACCCTGGACAAAGCTTTGTCGAGCTACTCACAAACTGACCCTGATACACGGGGGAGTTGCTCCACCTCAATGCGGCCAGTAACAACAACAAGCAAAGCTAGGGGCCTGGGAAAGCTTGGCAGAGCCAGGCCTTGCATTGCTCCATAGCGGGTATCCTGTAGCAAGGTGAGGAGGGCCTAGAAAGCTGCAGGGACATATTTGTTCACTCCCATATGGGGCAAGGCGTCGGCAAATCTTTAACCAACAAATCTAAATATTTAGCAAATTTTGCTATTAAATGAGGCTGAAAATGTACCAATAGTTGTTAAATCTCAGGATATTGTGTGTTGTGTTGATTTGATAATGTTGAATATGTTGAATTGTATTTTGAACCTCATTCATAATCAAATTTGAGTATTTTGAGAGGATTGGTGAAGGAGAGATGTACAATTTCTGACAAGTTCACCCAGGCACACTGGGAGGCATCTTGACCGTGGTATCTCAGAGCTGGAAATAATTGAGACAGACGAGAATGTATGCGATATGCAGATTAACATGGCTATTAAACATTTATAAATTACTTAATTACCTTAAAATCAGGGGTCTGTTCAATATCATCTTTTTTACAAATTTTATTGCCAAAATTCCGCAATAGCGGTACGTTTCATTTATCAATATAGTCCTTGCTAAGTTTTGACCTTTTGTCCTTACTTTGGTAGAAAACTCCTACTGTGGGAATACAAACTAGTTTTATTCTTATATTGTTTATTCATTTATTACATGTTTATGGAAAGCGCTTCATGAATGGACATATGGGAGACGTCATATCAGGAGATTGGTCGAACTGATGGATAAACCCATGCATGTCAGGGCAAATCAAATCAGGTCTCAGGTGGCATTAAAATTGCATTTGAAATACCATTATATGTTTACAAAGAGATATGAGATTAAGCGAATCCCAATCATGTTAACCCTTGGGAAATCGAGAAAGTATTTCTATATTTTTGATTGAAAAAAGCGTTTGCAATATTTCTTGGGGCACAATTACTGACTTCAAAGTATCGATAATAATGGATGATAAAGATGATTTTTTTTAAAAAAAAGTAGCTAAGTTGATATACTCCATAGTATGACCTTAGAAGTGCAAGGATATATTTAATACTATGTTATACTACTAAAAGGGCTAGATACCCCAAGAGTATAAACATTTCTGCAACGAAATGTTGTATCAATCTTGCGACTCATGACTCATTCTTTTGTAACACACCACACATAAAGTTTACTTAAGAATTGAAGAAGTGGTTTCGTATTTGCCCGCACTCAATGAAGAAAGATTGGTGAATTCGATAATGTTAAGAAAAAGATTATATGTATATATCACAGCACCTCAAAACCTCTCCCCCTACCCACTATTCGTCCCACCCCTCCCACCCCTCCCACCCAAAACCCCACATTCTTCTTCTAACTCAGCTTCCATTTCCTTTCACCTAACGCCACGTACCGTCCGAGTGAGAAGACCTGCAAAAGCTTCTTTACTTTCCGCTGAATGACACTGTGAGTCTGAACGCATGCGCTGGAAAACCAGAAGCCCCCCTTGCCCTGGTGGGGGTGGTGTGGACTGATGGAAAGAGATGGATGGATACATCCAGATTCACGCCTACTGGACAGGAGCGTTCAAGGCTACTAGACAAGTGGGGGAAACTCAGGCAAGAAATAGGTGGGCGATAATAGAGAAGGTGAGCATTCACTAACATGGGGATGATTGAAGGAGAATGATTAAGATTAAAAGATTCTAGGGGGAATTCTAAAGAAGGAAAAAGGGGACCTTATATAGGTAGAAAAGACGATTCGTTATCGTATAAGATTTTTCTGAGAGCTAGTTTATTGAACAATTGCAAGTTGAGACTTTATAATAACATTGGGCATCATTTAGAACATTGTTTTATTCATAAAATTTTCAGCTTTTATGTCACAATGTGGGTTGTTATCATATCTGCGACCGATCTGCCTATGTGATATTGTTTCTGTATCAGCACTTGTGTTGATCTGAGTTCTTCAATGCATGGCGCTTCGGATTGGTTTAGATAAAATTCACTCCACCATTGGAGGTGGATCACCTCTCGTTGTATAATGTCTAATTACCACACTTCCCGTGTATCTTTTAAGCTTACTCTAGCAGCTAAAACGAAAAAAACATTCTTGTCCCAATAGGGCAAGGGTAGTACAAAAGGAAACAAATATAACATGAAGATATTGTAGTTCTCTAAAGACACATCGTTATGCCCTGCCTGTATGGTTGATTATATTGACATGATAATAATAAATATAATTAGTAAACCGGTTTGGATGTAAGAAAGGCATGATCATCATTGATAAAATATTATTATCTGGTAGAAGGTGACATGTAATTTCCAGAAATTAATCCTGATATACAGTGCTGATAAGGATATCTTCTAAGTGAATAGAGTAAGGAAGGTATTTTAACTTCCTTTTTTTTCTCTGGTATGTAATGTTTATATTATGTTTTGAGTTCTTATGATTTCGCTAGGCAACGCGTGAAAACGTCCATGGTGGACACTGCGTGTTTTTGTATGCTTTGATTAAATATTATATTGGCCTTAAAGAAAAAAATGATGACACAAGAAGTGTAGGTAATGAGCCATTTACACAAACAAAAGTGGAGTCAATATGGAAGTATAAGAGAAGTAAATAGTACAAGTAGAAATATCAGTGCTGTCCAAAGGCTCCGCCTGGCGTCGAAATATCTAAAAACAATAATACATGCGTGAAACATGTAATAAAGAGGTCCCGCAAGGTAAGTAACATAATTATTTCACCTAGATACGAGATTGGGAGTAGTATAAGCAAAGTGGACATTGTGTAAGGTATCACAAATACCGTTATTTTTCAAACGAGAACATGCATAAAAAGCATAACAAACTTGATCAATTGGTCAAGCAGTGAGATAGACAAATCAAGAAAGTTTTTTAAATTCAGAAATGACAAACATACGATACAGGATGAGCTTAAAAATGCATGGATAGGATTATTTAATACACCGTCTCGGTATGTATCTATACGTCATGGGCCATTAAAAAATGAGTATATTCCTACAAAGAGAACTGTGAATAAATCACTTTGAAAAATATCATTTTTGCAAGTTGTGACTGGAATATATCACAATATGGTGGAAAGGACAAAATTCAAGAACTTACATGTTACTCCGTCACATCTTAGTTATAGAATGGAGTTACATTGTCATTAACATAGCAGCAACCTGTAAAGTTAACATCGGATTCCCAAACATGTAATGGCCTTTTGCTTTGTTCAATCATTCACCCCCAGCACAAGCAAAAAGGGCTCCTTTTTTTGCATAATGTATATAAAGTATAAATTGGTGAAAAAAGAAAAATAAGGGATAGATGAGTAATGCACGAAGACGAGGGGAAAATGATATGGGTAATGGGAAAAAACAGTGTATATATCAGCTAGACTAACCCCTTATTAACCCGAAATATCACAGAATAAATGCGGATTCGCTAACTTATCGGGCTTAACCAGCAGTTGCATAATCAATATGAGTAAATAAATATTAATACATTTGACGGAAATTAAGGGCAACACTGGGTTTACACGCCCATTACTTGTTACCGTGTGATACACAAACCATACCACACACTATGTGGTATGAACGCCGATGCTGTAGGCTATGGCATTCCATATTACCCGCTAGCAAGCTACAATAATATGGACCGCGGTATGCATTATAACTTCCATGCATAGCGGTACATACAAGCCCCCCTCCCCTCCCCCCATAATATCGTGCACGAGAACTCAGACATGTTTAGAGACGAGGAATAAAACAATAGGCTTTGAAAATACTGTCATGATAATAACTGTTACCATAAATTCGTGTCTTAATGGCCTGGCCACAATGACAGCGCAGGCTACAAATCAGCACCATTACAATGATAATTAGCAAGACTTTAATTGAGTTTAATGATGAAGTGCCAAGCAACTGGCACACACATGAAAGGGCGCTACTCGTCACAAGCCTTGTAATCACAGCCTTAATACTGCAAAGAGCTTTCCATGCTTCCTTTAGGAGATGGTGTAGGAAATTCGTAGTAGGCCTGGGGGGAGACTGGGGGGGGGGGGGCGTGTTGGGAGAGTGAACAAAGAGAGGGGGGATAAGCCTCCGTTGGTAATATAGTGAAAGATTAAGGTATTGTGAATGTGTTGCACAAAAATGAGACGCTTAATTGATATTTTAATTTTTTATTCATGAGATCTCATTGTAGGTATGTTCTCTATTTTTGGGCATCTAGCGCTTCTAGACGTTTGAATACATGTAGCCAATTTCAAGATTATATTTAATATATCCTTGCATTTCTAAGGTCATTCTATGGACTATATTTAGGTACTTTACGAGCAATTGTCCACTCCAAAATATTGCTGACATTTTTTTTAAAGATAAACAAAAATCAAACATAAAATATAAATATAGAAATAACTTTCCTAAATGTCACCATCATTGGAATACATCTAATCTCACCTTGTCAAATATGATGGTATCTCAACATCCATCTTTTTAGCTTATGACTCATATTTCTGTGACACATCACATATAGGGTACACCTACCCCCCTGAGCCCCCCCCCCCGCCTTGTTTCCTCAACCCCGCGCTAACATTACCCCGTTTTCATCTCGCCTTAAATAGTTTAATGTGTTTCTATTAAGACTCATTACTTCTTTGAGGTTTCATTTGTTGCTGAAATTAGACCTTTTCTATCAACAGCTCTTGGGGATGGGTATTAGACAGGGAGGCATTTATCTTGGCACTCGATTAAGCAGGGTCTTAAATTGATGTATTGTTGTCAACATGAGGTGTTAAATGCAGCAGTAGCTAGCTTAGGTTCTGTGGATCTAATGAAGGTCTAGGTGTGAGTAGAGATGTTAGATATATCAATAGGGGATTTGCATATCCGCCATCTTGAATCCCGATTGGCAATGAATTATGGGAGTTGTATTTCAGTGTATAAGCTATAGAAACCATTCTATGTTCAGCATGGACTAGATAGCAGTGATCTCATGTAAATAGCCATGTGCTTTACATTTTTCCATAACACAAGCTCAGGATGAAAGCTTATTTGTATATAATCATGTATAACACATGGCTATTTGCATGAAATTACTGTTAAATGTTCCATGCTAAACATAACATGTTTTCCATAGCTGTTACAGACACCCATAATTCCATGCGAATCAATAATTAAGATGGCGAACATACAAATCCTATATTGTACACTTTCTGACGACCTGGTACATTCTTTTTACTTAGCATTTTCATACAGCAAAACGTCTGTAAAACTACTGTCGAGATTATAAATTACTGCATGCACAATGTATGATGAAGTTACAATAATCAATTGAAGACATTTACATGCATGAAATGAGTCACAAGTCGCAAACATGGATTTTGAGATATCATCATATTTCAAACGATGAGCCGATTCTAGTAAACAGTAGGACATCTAATGAGTATTTCTATATTTTAAGTCTGATATTTTTATATTTGAAAAAAGAAAGTTTGCAATATCTCTGTGTAGACAATTACTAGTAAATATTCTCTATAGGATGACCTTAGAAATGCACATATATATTTAATGCACTGTCTTGAAATTTGGTACATGTATTCATCCTACTAGCAGCTCAATGGACACCACAAATTAAAACATTCAAATAAAGAGATCTTGTGAATAACTTACTTTGGATAATTTTGCGGCCTGTGACTTTTTTCCCTGGAACACATCACATACAGATAGAGGAATCACTGGAATAGGTAAAAGATGGCCAGGCTTACTGGCAATGACTGATCTGAGCAAGAGAAACCTGACCCTGGGACAGGTCAACAAACAGGAGCTGCTCAACAATGAGTTGATGGAGGAGAGGAAGATAGAGGCACAGATAGACACAGACCTGTGTTGGCATAGTCTGCTCGCAGCCTCCCACAACCCGTGCAAATCACACAGCATGCCTCAAATGTTCATTTAATCCCTTGACAGTCAAATGATGGATGGGTGCATTCGAGAAATATAAATGATTTATGGATGTTTCTTGCTGCTGTTATGTATGCAGCAATACTGGAGAAGAGGTGTACAGAGGTTATATGCGTTACTGCATCTCATGGTGCATTATTGTTGCACTTGCGTTGACTATTCTATTCCCATAGCATGAATATATACCTCAGCTTTTTTTTCCGATTTTAGATCTAGGCTACAGAAAATTCACTTACTTCAAAGGCATGCTTTTACTTAGAGGTAAGCTGCCACCGTCCCTGATTTTGTATTAGGAGGCTCAAGTCAAGAGGCTGCATAATTAGTAGTCTACGAAGATGGAGGTTTGATGGTGGTTAGGTTTGTTTGTTTCGAATGTTTTTATTCTGTAGATACTCATAAATCATGTATACATATATTTAGGACTATACGAAGATGTGGATCTATCATTTCTGTGAACATAGACTTGACTATAGGTGTGTCACCTAAATATCAAAATATTGTTTTCCCTTCTCTATATGAAATACTTGATATTAATTTTGTTGTGAGCTGTCATTTAATACAGATACTCGTGTGAATACGGCAATGTGCATCTTCTTGTGTATCAGGATTAACTGGGAAGAGCATCGATAGATGATGTAATGTTGATTTCTGAATAAACATAATTAAACATTAAACATATAAATAGATTGATTGTCAGACCTGAATAGCCCAGGCAATCGACAGCAAATATAGGTGTGTGTGTATGGAGGGATGGGGGTGGGGTATAAAATACAAAATATTTAGATTGACTATTTAGATATTTAGACCGGTGGGTTGTTTAATATGGACAAAAATCGTGAAAACATAAAAACAAATCAAAATCGTAAACTTGTAATAATTCTTAATTTCTATTTGTAGAATAGGTATAATAAGATTCCATTTACAAGGTAACATGTTTAGTATTTTAGTAATGATAACGTACCACCCCCAAAGTCAACCCCAAGCCGACGGTTAAAGATATTACCTGGTAACCTCGTCTTAGGCCTACTGACTTAAAACTTAAAAGCCGTCGGACGCCAGGAAAGTCTCTAAAAATCCATGTTGATAAAGAGATCTTCACTTTTTTGTGTGAATAACTAAAGAAACTCCAAAGTTGCAACTCCAAGGATAAAGCGTCATCGTCACATTGATACTGCTGCTTGTGTCAGCCCCAACTGCTGGAACGTGTTGCATAATCTAGCCTATCCTTACTTGCAATACTCCTTGCTAAGCTATATGGTCCTTCGTTAAGTTGGAAGGAGAAATTAGCATTGTTTGTTTAGCAAATCCCTTCTTTAAAATTCTTCTACCAGCTGCTTAGCAAGGAATAGTACCTAGGGCAGGAAAACATTAAGTGAGGATTTGTTATGGAACGGGCCCCTGATCTTCTTCTCACTATCACAATAGTATACTATACCATCTATTGTTGGGGCGCAATACTATTGATTGACGTAACATTTTCCTATGGAGTATATTTAGCTACTTTACTAGCATCTACCAACCCAAAAATATTGCAAACCTGTGCCAGACATAAAATCAAATCGAACATAGACTAAAGAAATGGTGTTTATTTATTGTCAAATAAATATAGGTATAATTGTCGACCTACCCTTGGGCCATATTGTATTTGCTGCGGATAGCGTCACTGGGTTGCTAGGGGCGATTCCCGCCAGTATGTGTATGTAAGCTTGTTGCAAGTTGGTGACGGTTGTGGATAGTCGTTGGAAATTTTTCTCTCCTCTGTCCTAACCGTGAGACTATCAAAAAAATCCATAGAAATAATTATATATGTCGAAGCTCATCAACTGCACATTTTGCAATGGTTTCCACAAGAGGCCTAGCTGTTGGGTGGCCTGGAATAGGGAAAACAAACTGCGAAATAAGTTGTCGTCCAACATGGATCCTTCGAAGGTGGCCGCCATTTTGGAAATGGATTCGAGTAAGTTTCCATCTCCTGACACGGAGGACTATCTGATCTTAGTTGAAAAGGCAATTACTGTGGCAGAAAAGAAGAAAGAGGCACGTGATTCCCTTCAGGATAAAATCGCTGAGGCTGAGGAAGCTTTAGCCAAGTTGACATTGAATGTACGTCCTCCCTGTGTTAATCCTGATCAGTACGGCGGCGGTCAGGGGGTTCACACGCCGGGTGCTCATGCACAAGTTCCCCATGTATTCCCGGACATTAGTAAGTACCGTCCGGAGACTTATCTTGATCATGTTTCGTCATATGAGTCTATGTCTTACAGGGACCTGATGTACGGAGGTTTATGTGTCTTAAATACCCTGATGGAGTCCAACATGCCCGCAGTAAGCATTAAGGGATACTTGAATCATCTTCAGTTCATTGCTTACAAAGCCCACCGTAATGCCTTTGTTGACGAGGCCTTAGTCGCCTATGAACGATCTACTACCACTCGTGTTATTCAGGGCAAATCTCTGAACTGGACAGGCGTGGATGGTTTATCAGAGTCCATGTTCCTTTCTGCCGACAATACTACTGCTGTTAGAGAGATTTTGGCGAGGAAAGATAAATTTTCTCGCAACTCTGGATCTAACAGCTGGTCTGGTACGCGCGGTACTACAAACAGGAAGTTAGTGGAAGAACGTGGGCCTATGTACGACTTCGGGAAATGGCCGCACGGTAATTGTTGAAAATGGAATAATGATGATGTCTGTACTAATTGCTACTATAGTCATGGTGTTTGTGGCTTATGGCGGATCGCATAAAGCAAAAGTATGCAAAGTACAGCTGGATTGGGAACAATCTCGCACGACATCACCAAAGAACCCACCTACGACTTCCGGCGGAAGTTCTTCGTGACAAGATGGCGACCAAAAACAAGAATCTCCAAATTCTGCTATTTCGACTGACGTTTTCGGTGATTATGTCAAATTACCACAGCTTTCTACAACCAGTGATGTGATAGATACCAAGGACTTGGCTTCTCTCTTATACACAGCTTGTTCCATCAAGGATTGGGGGATTTTAGCTGGTGTTACGCGTCAATTTAAACCATCCGCCTGGGCCCATGCCTTGTGCTCAGCTGACTATGTGGACACCGACTGTCACTACATCCTCGACGGTGTGGTGAATGGGTTCAAGCTCGTGGATCCTGATGCTAATATTATTCCTTACCATCGTGATAATTATGCTTCATGTTTCTTCCCCTTATCCAACATGTTCAAACTAGAGAAACAGTTGTTGTCCGAGCTTACGACTGGTAAAATGTCATGTGTGTATGATACGCCCACTTGTGTTCATTCTGTCGGCGTGATAAATAAGAAAGATGGTGATATTCGCATGATTACTGATTGTAAGCGGCCCCTCAACTTGTCTGTTAACAAGTACACTGGTAGTGTTTTTTCTCGATTTCAATATGCAAAAATTGACGATATCGTCAAAGGTATGAATAGATACTGCTACATGTGTTCGGTTGATTTGAAAGCCGCCTATAGGTCTGTCGCCATACACCCTAGTCAGCGTAAATTTTTTGGTATTTCATGGGAATTTGCGGATCGTACTTTTAATTTGTGTGACAACTTTATGTGCTTCGGCTCACGAGTCGCCCCGTATTGCTTCACTAGAATTACGAACTCGGTTTGTAGAATCCTCCAGTCTCGTGGGCACAATGTGATATCATATATCGATGACTTTATTGTATGGGCTGATTCCTATGAGGAGTGTGTAAATAGTCAACAGGCTTTGATTTCCCTAGTTAGAGAATTAGGATTTTATGTGAGTTGGCCGAAATGTTCTAGTCCTAGTCAGTCATGTATTTTTCTTGGTATTGAGATAGACACTGTCAATTGTCAGTTGAGGCTACCTGATAGCAAAATAGCTAAAGTAGTTGCTGAATTGGATTTCTTTTCTGATCGTAATTGGGTGACTGTACGACAACTTAGACGACTCGCAGGGGTCCTTAGTCATGCAGCTAGAGTAGTAAAGGGTGGTCGGATTCATACCAAAAGAATTTTGGATGAATTAAATCGTCTTATTAGAGGTGATATTAGACGGACCAGAATATCAGATGAGCTTCGAGCAGACATATTTTGGTGGAGGGATGGTACGGATATTTTCAATGGTACCTATGATTACTCAAAGGTTGATAATAGCAAATCTATTGAATTGATTTTTGCTTCAGGTGCATTTGTAGCTAATTATGAAGGGAATTTTTGTACTGGTATATACAATGTTGTGGGGGATTTGCCCGCCAGTTCACCCTCTTCTAATGAAGTTCTGGTACCTGTCGTGGAAGACAAATGCTCTGATTGTGTTATGGAGTTGATGGTTGTTAAACATGTTTTTCACCATTTTTCTCAAAGCTTGAGTAATGAAAATGTTTGTGTGCTAGGTATCTCAAACAAGACTAGAAATATTTTAAGTTCTTGTAAAACAATGTCATCAGTTGAGGCAGATATTGTCCGAGAATTATTCTGGTTTTGTGTCGAGCATGATATACGCATTTTCCCTTCTTGCTTCTGTAGAGCTGCTTGAACAAGAAGTACTGGTGATTAGACGACAAGCCCTTGCTGTTTCATCTTTGCGTACAAGGAATTCCCAGTGGGACAAATATTTTCATTTTTGTGAGATATATCACAGAAATCCCTTGCCAGTGAAACCTGATATCGTCGCCATTTTCCTTGTTTGGGCTTCACGTACATTATGCTATACATCACTGAACAATTTGCTGTCAGCAGTGAATCACCTCTCCAAGGTCCATGATGGACATGATATGAGATCGAACTTCAATATTAATTTGCTGATGAAGGGTTTTAGAAGGACCTTAGGTGACAAACCTAATCCGAAAGATGCCCTAATGCCAGAGGACTTGTTGAAAATATACCAACAGGTTGACTTGTCACTTAAGAAGGAGATTGCTTGTTGGATTGGGTTACTGCTGTGTTTCAGGACAATGCTTAGGAAATGCCATATATTCCATGGACCTGCGAATGTACATCTGCTGAAAAGAAAGGATGTGGTTTTCGAGTCCTGGGGCTGTAAGGTGACGGTCCCCTCTGCCAAGAACAATCAGTATGGATTAACTTTGTTAGAGTGCCCCGTTACATACTGCTTCTCGGATCTGTGTCTGCCTACGCAATTAGCAAGATGGTTTCAGGATAATCCTACAGACGACGAAGCTCCACTTATGTCCATTGATGGTTCTCCCATTATGTATTCTTATGCCTTATCTACCTTGAAGAGGTGGTGTAAAAGTGCTGGCATTACTAAGAACATTGGACTCCATAGTCTTCGTAGGGGTGCAGTTGTCTCCATGTATTTGTCTGGAGTTTCTGTTTCAGACATTCAACTAATGGGGGATTGGCACAGTGACTCGGTTTTGCGATATTTGTCTACCCCTCTGCATTATCGAATTTCGGTGGATAAACAGGTGTCCTCTACCTTCTCCTCCTTGTCAGGATTTAATTAATTTTTTTTATTATTTCCTTTACTGGGCGTTGGGCAAAATAAAATCCCGACAAAGGTTCAGCAAACTCTCGTTCTCGTATTTATTGCTATGCTTGAATTAATGTGTTGAGTAATTATGGTGTTTATTTATTGTCAAATAAATATAGGTATAATTGTCGACCTACCCTTGGGCCATATTGTATTTGCTGCGGATAGCGTCACTGGGTTGCTAGGGGCGATTCCCGCCAGTATGTGTATGTAAGCTTGTTGCAAGTTGGTGACGGTTGTGGATAGTCGTTGGAAATTTTTCTTTTTCTTTATTGTAACTGAGGGGCAAAATAAAATCCCGACAAAGGTTCAGCAAACTCTCGTTCTCGTATTTATTGCTATGCTTGAATTAATGTGTTGAGTAATTATACTTTTTAGATTTTCTAATTGTTAACATCATTGGAACCCACATAATTTCATCTTTTCAAATGTGATGGTATTTCAAAATCCAATTTTTCCCCGACTTATGAGTAATTTATCAGGGACACATCACTTATTTCTACAAAAATACCATCGCACCTAGCTAGTTCTCACCAATAATGAATGGGAAACGCACGACCTAACACGTACCACCATCAGTTGAAATGTTCAGTACAATAGCAAATACAAACATAACTTTTCCATGTTGGAGTGTATGTGATTACCCGATGTGACAGCCTCTGTCCGCCATGTCACAGCCGTCACCAATTTACTGTCAACTCCACTTACCCACAACAAAGCACAGGTCACCATAGCAACGCCACACGTGGTCAGGGGGTAATACTGGGCTTGCGAGATTGTGGTTAGTCTGATGGCCAGATAGTGGAGAGTGACCAGTGGTCAGTGTTAAAGGGTAGATACCCTGGGGCTCTGTGAATAGAAGGGCTTAAGGGCGGATAGGGTAGACTGTCCAGATGTTGAGTCTTAAAGCTAGGATCCTGCCAAGATTAAAGGCCAATGCTCGTATGCATTTTAGCAACTAAACAGTCCAGGGCTTCTAACAACCATATGCAGAGATTAAACAGATTAAATGCCTCCATGTCGGTCCTAATGGTGCACTGTTTGTATATAATCCCGAGGCGAAGTTCCTGGTAATGGGTCATGACAAAATGTACAATGAACAATTCTATAGATTGAGCAGATTTTGCTAAACTAGGCTGAAACATTATTTGCACAAGATATGAGATATGTCTGAGTAAATTTGGTATTCATTTTAAGAAATGTGTTCAGTTATATTATATAGTAATTTGAACCTGATTTTCGTCTTAAATTTGATTTAATTTAGAGGATTGGTAAATGCGAATACATTTTTCTAATGCTCTGACCCTATATGTAAATATGTCTACTTTATGTTGTAATGAAAAACTTGTATTAATCGAACTTCTAAATATCTCTTGCCCCTTGCCTCTTGAAATTCGAGATTCTCCCCTTATTTGACCAATATTGTAATATTGAATAAATAAATGAAAATAATATAATTTTAGGGACCTGACTAATCGAAACTAAGTATACATTTGCTATGCTTATCTTAGGGATTGAATATATGATATTGCTATTTTTTAAACTAAAATCTCGCATGATTTCTTTGGACCTTTTTTGCACCAAATGATAGAAAAAAATGCAAGAAGTCTGTACAACATTGGCGTATGTGCATGAAGAAAGACAAGTGAGCAGGTTAGAATGAAAAAATGCAGGTCAAGAAGGTAATATTTCCATTTGTCTTACTCTAATACAATTGGCCTGGCTTTGGTTGACGTCCTATGGTCACTTTAACCACATCAAGCATAGAAGGGCAGACATTGCCTTGTCAGAACAGATCCCAGTAAATCTGCATTACACCCAGTAGGTGGCCCAAGGTACACATTTCTCGCTTGACTTCCTCTTTGACCTCCAGGCCAAGGTCATTCAAACGGTTGATCCCAAGGTTAAACTCAAGGTCAACTGAAGGGCATATCCATAATTCTAGGGGTCAAAGCTATTGATGAGGAGAGAGATGAGGAATGGTGTTGATTAAAGAAATGCGTGAAAAGGATGAAGGGGGGAATGGTCAGTGTGGTCAGTGCATTGGTCATTGTGTGGCTAGCAGTGGTCATGCCGGTCACGATCCGATCGTACAAAACGCTGACGCATGCGCAAACAGAGTGCACCTTGTTAAGGCTAAATCATGGCACTTGGCGGACTGTGTATGGGACTAGTGGAATGGTGGACTAGTGAGCAGGGTCGGATACAGAAATATCCCGGTAGTACTGGGATGTTTGTATATTTGGGGGTTCTGGGAGGGGGGGGTTGCTAAGGGACAGGGGAGGGGGGTTGCTAAGGGACAGGGGAGGGGGATCCAGGGGCTAGTGAAATCAATGTCCTTTTATACTGGAAAAGGTGACTGATCTCACCTCAAAGAATAATTCAGGGCCAGGGTATCCATGAGGACTTATATCTGTCCATTACATCTGTTTATAATATTATTCGACTCAGAATTGAAGGAGGTCCTCTAACACGCCTTTAGTTTAAAAGGGCCAAAACACCTGTGATTTGACACTTGGCATCATAGCCATTATTGATGCAGCATATTTTGTAGTTTAGAAATAAGATTTGGAGAGAAAATACAGATAGTTATTTTAAGTTATCATAGTTCATATCTGATATTTGATATCTGGTGAATACATTTTCTATTCATATGCAGGAGGCTGAACCCTTTATTTCCATATGTGATGTGCTTCAGGAAAATAAGTCACAAGACGCAAACTGGATATTTTATATCATGTATTGTATTTACAAGATGTCTTAGTAGGAATATTTTGATTTCTTGAGGGTTGAGCACCTTCAGTCATATGAATACATGATACCGAATTTCAAGACCGTGCCTTAAATATATCCATACGTTTCGAAGGCCATCCTATGGAGTATATTTAATTAAGTTACTAGTAATTGTCCACCAAGAAATATTGCAAACTTTTTTTCAACATAAATATATCAAACATAAAAATATAGAAGCACTTCTTAGATGTATGTCCTTAATGTTTACTATCATTAGAATCAGCTTGATCTCATCTTTTCAAATATGATGATATCTCAAAATCCATGTGACTTGTGACTCATTTTGCTGTAACACATCACATATATGCAGGAAAGGAGTTTTTTTTAATTTTGTAAATATTTTATTCAGGACAAATAGACATTTTTATACATCAAATATAAATATTCTCAGAATAGCCTGATTTTAAACTATACAAGTACAACGATAGAGTTTCAGGCACTCTTTGGAAGAACTGGTCTCAGGGGCCTGTCCCTGTGACCAGACATTGAACTACCTGTCTTTGTATTACCATCAGCAAATAAAAGAATCTCTGAATTGAATTGAATTGAATTGAATAAAGTGTTTACTTTCTTTACGATTAGCGATTCATCAAATAAGATTGAAATGAGTTATACAAGTTGAATAAGAATTATAACGGACCATTATATTATACCTCTATACTCAGTATATTCAGTGCATACACAGTTTGTTGTTTTAAAATAGACCCTTCACCCGCGCCATGCTCTCACACGCAAACCTGTGTTAATCATATCGATATTATAGAAAAATTTCCATCGTGAGGGGGATGGGTACCCTTTGAGACCCCCTACCCCGCTTGCCTCCACTAATCACACTCACAGTTGGATCAACGTCTGTAGAGCCCAGGGTCTGATAAAGAGTGAAAGCCATGTTTGTCCCCGCCTCTAGTCAATGCGTTCACAAGTACGGCCCTTGAATTAATGCGTTTCTCAAATGATGGGCTTCGTGAACAGAACATGACTGGCATACCACAACCTCTACCACTCACTGCTCATATAGATGGACAATCCGCATACACTGGACAGTGTCCAGTCTTATATGTACAACTGTTTTTTGATAAATGTTATTATAGCAAAAACATTTTGCAATGAAGTAGTATTCTCAGATATTGCTGACAAATCAAATGACACCTATAATAATGACCCGAACACCACACATAATCCTTCCAATATGAGATGCGTCCCAGAAAAGTGAGCCATATGTCACAAAATGATATTAGTCATATGTTTTTAAGACTGTATTCAACAGCTCGCTACATTTCTGTGGTCATCCTAAAGAACTACTTCATAGTGATTGTCTATCAAGAAATATCAGTAACCTTTCTTCAACATACAAAGATATAAAAGTACTGATTAGATTTGCTACCAGTAAATACCATTATAATCACCATCCAACCAACAGAGCTATACTCATTGCTCTTCCTCAGCCATACGAATTGTAGAATCTTGCCCTAGCTTGGGAGGATGGTTATAATCAGCCTAATCCCAACTTGTAAAACATGATGGAATAGCAAAATCTATTTTTTGCGACTTAAGAGTCATTTTCCTGTGACCCCCAACTTGTAATGTATAGGAAACATAATTCCATACATATCCTTATTTTACTATTACATATTATTACATTATATAAACGTGCAGTATCTGTCATGAAACACAATTTAAGTCGAACTGATGAATAATGATTGCGTTTGTGGAAAACCTAACGGTGACTTTCCTGGTGTGGGAACCATATTAGGGGCAAATGATTGAGAGAAAAAACATTCTACTACTTTACAGTATTTCTGCTAGTTATAGCTGATATTATGGATCAACTAGTCGTTTGAGTACGCAGATCTAGCTAGCTTACTTCTTTAATGAAATATTTAAGTAAACATTGTTTCCTATTCCAAGGCCAATTATATAGGAAATCATTACTCGCAATGAACTTTGCTGAGCTATTTGTCCTTGTTTTATTGAGGCGTTTCTACCATAGGGATTTTTTTATCAATAGATTTTATTGGGTCAAAATTACAAATTCATGATATTCTCATATAACCCATTTAAAAATTTCTGTCAGAGTTACAATAGTTTCAATAGGTCTTTAAGTAATTTAAATAGATATGACATCAGGTTTGAATATAATTAACATCATGTTCGAACAGTTAACATTGAAAATGCTAATGATAAAAGATGGCATTGTCTATACATAGCCAATTAATTCCCCAAAGTTCCTTTCTGTCTCTTTGTCTCTGTCTCTCTCTCTTTCTGTCTCTCTCTCTCTTCTCTATCTCTATTTCCTGGGTATGATCATAAACTGCCTCCCTCTCAGCTCTCCCGCCCTTGATATAACCATATTAAATGTGTTGATAAGGGCGTAAAGCAACCAATCTCACTCACTCATCCCCAAAGTTTCTTTACAGTTGCTTACCTATGGAAATCTAATCTTTCTTATGAAACAGGTCCTAAGATACTATTAACTGACTACTGTACCCTATTAATTTAGTTGAGGACTACCACAGAGTGGTTGACGTTTTAAAGTGAACTGAGCCTTTTAATACAAACACGACTACTAGATGTTAGCCACTGTCTTAAACAATCCAGGGGCTTCTAACTATCAAACGCAGATACTAAAATGAGAGATTATTAACAGAATAATAGAGATTATTAATATTGTGAATATTGCCCCCGGATTTGCCTCTGGATTATACCCCAAACAATTAACCAGTGACAAATCCTATAATAATGTCACTGTTCTACTACTAACCCTATAATAAAATACTTATATTCTCACAGGCTCCCTTGATAAAACTATTAGGGTTGTGTGCTAAACACCCTTTACCATGCCACTTGGCTGTACTCACCTTTAACTAATAAGATGAACCCTTACATCATACAATTCACTTATCATAGAGTCAATAAGCATAAATGGGTGCAGAACAAAGGTTATATAACAACCGTCACTAGCCTGATATGTACGGTGTGAAGGTGTAACCCTAGATAATAATATTACAGTGTACTGGCTAGCTCCCACCAGTTGTTTCTATTGTACATACATATCTAAGCACTTTGATTCAATGAGTGTGGGAGGATGGGAAGTCGTTGATACCTCTCTTGCATGATATGATTACTGATATCACTAATTAATGTGGAGATATCTCTAAGAATTATTTACAGATATTACTAAATATCTTCAAAACGATCTCACTATCACAGACATCTCGATGTTTATATATATACATCACAAAATATTTAGAGAATATCTATAAATATTTAGTGATAAATCGTTTAGAACCTTATTTAACTCATTTAATGATTTAGAGATGTCTATAGCATAGAGGAATAAAATAAAGTCAGCTTAATCATAATGTGCGTGGTTAATAGAGACAATATAATATATATATTATGTATCATTAATCGTGCGCAGTGTGCGCCCGCAATTAATACATACACTCTCACAAGGTGCGCATAAAGTATGTACATGTAAAGTGAAGCTAAAGCTAGTGACGTAGTAGTATATGGAAATTGGGCCTATTGCATGGCACCACACATATGCGATTTAGAGATATAGGTAAATGATTAATGACTTGGTGATATATGTAAAAGATTGGGAAATTCATTAAATAGGGAATAAATGTCCCAACGGCTTTCCATATCATAGGCATAAAGGAGCGGTCATTATTCTGACATTTGGTTCATTCTAATTATACATTGCAAAGTTGGGTAATTGTTGTCGGTATGCTTTTGAAAACTGTCCGTGACTTGAGAAACCAGGTTGTATCAAAGAGAACGGATATTTGTCAAGTGTTACATCAATAGATTAATCGCAAAGTCGCAAAATAATCAACGATGTTTAACTTTCAGTAATTTATGCAGTATAGATGTATGACCCAATTTCTTCATATTGGGAGATAATACAAGCGATTCGCCTCCTTACTAATGATCTTCATACATGTATATTCAGTAGAGTCTTGAAATTCGGTACATGTAAATACGACTACGAGTACTAAACACCCAATAAATAAGACCATCCAGTACTATAGTAAGTTTTCAAGACCTTGCTTTCATGAGGTCAGTAACTAAAGTGAACCACATGATCAATGAAAAGGAAAAGGCCCACCTAACAGTTTTAATACTCGGCCCAGCAGCCCACGATCTACATAAACAACAGCTCAATACGTATCACCCTTTGGTGGCTTCGGTTTTTATAGCAACAGGGGAAAGATAAATCAGCAGGTAGACGTAGAGAAAGTGGGAGTAAATAATGTATTATGTCTGGTAAAACATGGAGACAGCAGGACGGTCATATGGCCTTGCACGGTCAAGGACACCAATGGCCTGTTGCATAACAAATCCTTCCTTAGAATGTTCCTTACTAAGCTATTTTTCTTTTCTTAGAAAAGACATTTTTAGTGTTGGAATAAGAATTAGCATTCTCTGTAATGTGAATTCATTCCTTCCCTGAACGTTCCTTAATAGCTCCTCTCTGAACCTGACAAGTTTCACGTTCATCTTTCTGTCGGCTACTTTCCATTCTTCTATAGAGTTCTACCTTACCCTTCTTCTCCGTCCTTCTCTCTTTCCCCCTTATCTCTGTTTTGTTTCGCTTCCCAATCCTTCCCGCTTTCCCCTTCATTTATTTTTGTTTTCCTTTCTTCTCCCTTTCCTCCATTTTCGCCCTTCTGTTTCCCCAATTCCAGTTCTTCATCCTCTTCCCCCTCCCCTAACATTCACCCACCCACAACCTAGTTCTCCCATTTCATCTCTTTCATCTTATTACCCCCTCCCCCACCCAACCCCTTCTCCAGTAGCCTAACCCCGGAGCTATAAAGCCTACTCCCGAGGGAGAACACAAACGTTTAGTTTATTGTTCCCTCCGCAGATATCAAGGTGTTCAGCGGGAGATTTATTTCAGCGACAAAGAAAGCTGAACGACCCAGCACTGTCGCCTTAACCTTATCCACACTAAACCATCGCCTTAGGCGACAAGGCGAATTATAGTACATTTGTATTGACGCGAATCTGAAGAGACATTTTACAGGGCCTTTGGAAAGTTTGGGGATATTTAAGGCCTTCAAAGGCTCCTTTAGTGTAGTACCTTCCTAGTTCTCGGGCACCCATAGGCCCAGGTTGGGCTTTCGACAATGGTGAGGTCTTTGGGTTGGAATAGGTTGAATGTAGATGATGTTAACAGTATAGAAACTAACTCTCGTTGGTGCCCGCAAGTAGATGCTTTAACGCAAGTTGTTTTTGTAGTACCAAATAAAAGATAAGATGTTTGTGTATTAAAAGTAGTATATTATTAAAATCATATCAGTGTGTAGGTTTTATTAATACGAAAAACTAATATACTAATCATTATTAGGGATGTCATGAAGGTTAGAGTGATGATTTCACAATAATAGCAGCATGGGAATTTGGTTACAGTATGGTTGTAATTGAAATTGAGATTAACGTAGCTAGGCACATGTGTAATGAGAAAGAATTGAAAGGCTGGTTGATGTAAAAGGAGATATAATATTGGATCTATAAAGAGGTGGAGGTGGTTTGAGAGGAAGTGCATGGAAGTGTGGAATAGAGGGTTGTGGGTAGGTATAAGAGTGAGTGACGTCGTGATTTTAGATGTCAGTGGCTTATGGGGTGTTACATTGTTTCGTTCCACTGGAAATATATTTGCCTATTTCCATGAGAAATATCATAATTACTTAAAATTGTGCTTAAGTAATGGATCGCTATATCAAGAATTTAAATTCCACGTCCCAAACTTCTACATATTTCGGAAAGAATTCGGCAGATCTGAATTGGATTGCGCATTATAATAAAATTTCAAATGTACAGCATATTTTTGTTGAACTTATTGACAAATAATTTTGTTCATGATATTAATATTATTGTACTCTTACAGTGTGCAGCAGCATCTTCTATGTCTATAATAAGGCCATGTATTTTACCAGCTTAATTCCAGGGGAAACCTGGCTGAGATTTAGTGCTACAGACGCTCACGAGGTTACTCCCAGAGGTGAACAAATCTCACAATCCTTGCTCCAAGCAATCTATGCTCTGTTTCAACACCCCATGAAACGGGTGTAATGGAAAATCCAGCTTATGTTCTCAGCCTTTCAGATCAGGTGAGAATGGTATGTAAATGATTGGACAACTACTGCGCTAATGGCATTGCTGGCCCTGGAATAGGCATCCTAATGGAATTATTATGGCATTTGCAGTTTGGAGCGTGAGGCTTTCACTCAGTTTGGAGGAACTCTCCCAACTCTGAGCCTAGACTGAATCGCCCCTACCATCTAGGTATACAGGGCACATACCTTTGGGCGTAACCTTAAAGGTGCACCCACACATATTATATATATATAATGGACTCCGACCAATGGAGGCTTAGCGCTCAGTACATGTTAAAGATGTATTTTCAATGAATATTGTTCCGTCCTGTGCCTACCCAACTGAAACTCATTTCACAAAAAATGTGAAGGATTTAACACTCTTGTATTTGGTGCAGGACTTCATTGAGGCCTCATACATATATTTCAGTGGCCCGCCAAAATTTGGTCCTGTTGGGATACCCCTTATTATCGCTCACCACTTCCCCTTTTCTTTCGGTCGTTTTAACTTCAAATTATTGTATAAACACATAAAAGCAGGCGACTATTGATTAATTCAGTCTTATTAGTCATGATATAAATAAATTGGGTAAGGTTGTCAATTGCAAAGCGATGGAGAGATTTCTCTGTCTCCATGTTTCCTGGGACAGACTCTGCTTGGAAATCTGAGTTTGTTTTTGGTGAAACTTAAGAAAGGAAATATTTAGATGTCCCGAAAAATCCGATCATGAAGAAGAGGTGTTTGGTTTGTCGCGCGGATACTTGTTTTTATAAAGTATTATGGGATTAAATGTTCCTGAAAAAGCCGGATTATGTGAAAAAATAGGAAATATTTGAAAAGACATTCCCAATGGAAGGAGGAGATTGCTAATGTTTTTAAAGATTCTTTGAGTTCTTTGAGGTTTTGAAATACTTGAACACCCTATTCTACTGCCGTATTTGTTTGATCTTTAAAAACTATTGGCCCTGAAATTGGGGAAATATAAACATTCAAATAACACAGAACAACCTAAATCGATTGGAAATTGTTTTTGAAAAACTGATAGTGAAGCAGTTTAAGATTATTTGTAATTAAATTCGTGATGATTAAAATGTGTAGCATTGTTTAAATGTATATCTGGGGTTTATTGCATAAGCAATCATTACTTAAATATTCCTTGCTAAGCTATATGTCTTTTCATAGGTAGGACATTTCTTCTGGACAATACAATTTAGCATAATTTGTAGAGCAAATTCCTTCCCACAAAGTTCCTTACCAGTTGCTTAGCACGGTAAAGTAGCTAGGGATCCCCAAATCACATGTTATTGACATGGGATTCAATATGGCATACCTCCAACCTTATGCCGTCATAGCAGTGATGAGGGATTATACGATACAAATACGTAGAGTAGTCAGCATACTTGAGTTACAATGATTAGACATGTTCTGTGTTTGTAGATTACATAATTGATATAATTCATCCTTTGAGGACTTTTATATTGTTTACAATTCTATGTATTATTGTGTAAGAAACCCTTTTGTGTACCTTATCCAGTAAGAAGCACAATTTATGCCCGATATTCGTCTACACTGAACGGTCAAGGGTAACACATTTGGTACATCCTAGTTTAGTAAAATATTATTTAAAAATAAAAAACAATGAATAAAAACAAAACTAGAAAAACTCCGAAACAAACAAAAAAGACGACAACAAACTCACATAACCTAAAGGGATTTGAACTCTACAATTACTTTAAATTTGTTTGCAACATAGCTGAACCTTCATAACTCTAAATTTCTAATTCGGCTCCCCTAAACCTACCAGCGTTATGTAACTATTGCTGTATTATTCAGCGCATATTTCCATAGCTGTGGCTTGTGTACAGACGGGAGTATGGAGGTATTTGTAATATTGGAGGGTCACATACCAGGTTTCAGGGGGAGGATTTCTTGTCTCCTGTAAAAACTGTGTGTCTCGTGTGATTCGTATGGAATTGGAGCAAGGGATGAGATGTCGACGTAATAGAATCACAGTGTGAGATGGGGGAGGGGGGAGGGGGAGGGGCGAGGTGCGAGAGAGGGGGGGGGGGGTGAACTGGTAGGATGAAGCAGAGGGACAGAAGAAAGAAAGAGAAAGTCTGACAGACGAAAGAAGGATAGGGAGTCAGACAGACAAAGAGAATGAGAGAAAGCCTGCTAGATAGACAAAGGGATCGAGAGATCCACAGAGAAGGGGAATGACGAAGAGAGGAAGAAATTAAATAAATTAGATAAGATTTGAGGTGGGAAGGTGACGTATAATTTGAGGAATATGGGGAAGGAAAAGTGGTATCTGAAAAACCAGGAATGATTCTTAGAACAAAATAAGTGAGTTTGAGAGACTCAGGAAGATAAAGGGAAGAGGGAGCAGCTGGTTAAAGTTTGATTCCACTGATGTGTATTCTCTCAGTGTATTTTCAATCCGAATATGATAAGAAATGGGGCTGGTCCGAGCAGGTTGTGCAACATAGGTTCTTTATAATAATTAATGTGGCAAGTGGTCCTGGCATGTCATAGCGAGCTGTAGGCGGCACCTGTCACTTCGTCCCTTACCGAACAATGGACCGTGCTACAGACACATATAGTAGTAGACAAAAAAAAACAGGGATTCACACAGGAAAAAGATCAGGATACCCGCAAAAACAAAAATTAAAAAGTCACTTCATCCCTTACCGAACAATGGACCGCGCTGCAGACACATATAATAAAGGGCCTTGTCCACTAAACCGATTCTCATGCGATTCTCACAGAATTTACTGGCCAAGACTCCTCTGCAGCGCAAAATCGCATGAGCTTCGGTTTAGTGCATTAGGCCCTTAAAAGACAAACATAAAAAAACGGAGATTCACACAGGAAAAAGACCGGGATACCTGGAAAAACAAAAATAAAAAAGATATCACAATAACTATTGAACTGCCTATTGGCTGCAATAAGCACTGGGACTGGTGGAGCCCTGCTTTAAATATGGACAAGGGGTTATTGACCGAATGAAATAATGCACTTGGAGATGTTTTGAAACAGTCCCTGTCTTAAAAGTAGGCCTATAGGCAGTCAATGGAGACGAAAACAAAATATCAGAGACCGCTATATTTGGATAGAAATAAACTTCAAGGGAAGACAGACTTGGGTCAGAGCCTCTCAAATAAGATAAGATAAGAATTCAGTGATTGGACACCTACTGCGCTAATCGCCTTTCTGGCTCTTAGTGCGTAGGCGTCCTAATGGGATTTTAATTGCATTTTGTCGTTTAGAGCGAGAGGCTGTCCCTCAGTTTGGAGGGACTAATTCAACTCTCAGTTACGTCCAGACACCCACATTCCTCGATACCACATCCAGCAATAAGCTTAACCGCAAGGCTAAAACTAAGGCTAAAGTGTTGATGACTCCCTGAGACTTAGGTGACCAAAACTGCCTTCTGAACCTGACTGCTCTGAGCCTAGACGGAAGAGAAGAGGTCAATGAAGCATATGCATGACAAAATAGATGAAAAGTGCGTAAGAAGGCGTAGATCTATAAAAGGAGCCAGAACAACTAGTGGCTTAATTGCCAATAAACACCCTCCATAATTACTTCATAATTAGCTTCTTAATACCCATGCTAGATACTGGATCCTCTGAGAGGGAATTATTTATATTAATTAGAGCATGTTGTTGGACAATTAAGCATTAGATTACCGCGCCTGATGGGGCTCACTATAATTATCCCTTATTGACTTTGCACAGTTTATACTCGCTCACTTGGCTGGAAGCGTAGTACTCGGTGAGTGGCTGCATCGTTAAAGTTGTAATCGACCAAAAATATTTTTCTCGATCTTCTTTCTTTGATCCTGAGTGGGGTTGAACGGAAGATTCCAGTAGAGAAAATGCAGAGAAATTTATATTTCCTTAATTCATTAAGCTTTTCATGATGCCATGGGTTTTTTTTTTAACAAATCCTTTCGTGATTTTGGTTCCAATTTTGCTGATATAAAGTAGCAACTGATATATATATATATATATATTATATATATATATGGAATGAATAATTATTTCAATTTGTTGACCTTTTCATCTTCCTAGCTACCCAGTCCTATCCTAAGAATGTTTCATTGAGGATTCCCAAAGTTTAAGATGATTCAACAGATCGGTTCGAACTGTCATTTGAACATCAATTTTGTTGATTTTGGATTATTTGAAAGGATTGATGAAGAAGGTGAATTGTACATTTTCAGACGCCCTGACTCATTTCATGCGTTCACGAGGAATTGCCACCGCTTATGTAGTCAATATTATGCCAGAACTACTGAAAACCTATTAAAGATCCAAAATCATATTGATATAATGAAGTTGTCATCACATTGAGTATACCTCTGGCGAGGATTACATAGTTCGCGAATTATAACAAAAGTAGGACAACAAGATTGTATACATTTTATTTTGTCTCACTTATTATCACAAGTTTTTGTATTCATAAATACAGAAACGTGTGTTTCAATATTCCATGGACACCCTTATATTGTTGTTGTACTGGTTCTGTAGGTGGCAGACGCTGATATAACTGCCCTGTACGTACTTTTTCCAGTGATGATTCAAATTATCGAAACACATCCTATACCTTGATTAATTCTTTAATTGTATCAAATAGACCAAGCAACCACCGTCTCTAATGCTAATATCAAATTAACTGAATAGCTCCGAATGTGCGAATGAAACTGATTCAAATTTTGTAATTCAGAATGACATCATAGTAATTCAATCGTCTTATCAAAAATCAAACCTAGGGGCCCTATGTCTCCTATTCCATCTATAAACAGTACCACCAGTTTAAACATTCATATTACTTCTTCTCTCCTCTAACACACCCACCCACCCCCTTTCACTCTTGGCAACGGGGCAGTGGGGGCGTGTCCCATGCGCACGCAAACCATCCCATAATAGATTACCCACGTGACTATGTTGACATCCTACGCCGAGAGGGGGCGCGTCGGTGTAAACCTACAAGCCATCGGCACGCCATTGTTTAATTGAATCAGCGTTTTAATTGGAAAAATTGAGTTTATTACAAGGTAATATAATCCCTTTCGCTGAGGTGGAAGTGTTTTGAGTAATACACAATGAGGGCTGGTTGGTGTAGATCCAACAGGCCTTACCACTCGAGATCTTAGTATTTGCCTTTGTGGGGGACCTTGGGGAAATTCATTAATAATTGTGCATTTTTTGGGGTGAGTGATTGCTGCCGTTGGTGGTGATTTAAAACTGCATTAACAGGTCAATCGATCTGAAGTAATTTTCCCCAAAGTTAAAAAATATGTTCTCCCAAGTCCTTTGTTATTTGAGCAACAGTACTCTATGTACTCTATCAAGATACAAATGAATGTTTGGAGGAAAAATAATAGTAATGGCTAAAAGAAACCAGAAGGAACCGTATCAAGTTTAGAAAATCTAAATATTCGAATACAGATGCATTATATGTCATTCCAATGAATTCTGTGTCAGTTGCATGTTTAATATGTAATACATGTTCTTGAGCATTATTCGAAAATAAACTCACATATGTATATATATAGAGATTTGGTGGACCATCAAAGGTGCACTCTCAGCTAACATCAGTCAAAAACTAAAGGTTTTCTACTTTCTGATCCGTTCTTCTTCAATTCATATAAAAGCCATTTTGACCAAAACTTGTCTGGATATTTTTGCTTCAGTACTTCATAAAAGTCCACATATATTTCGGGGTTCCGCCAAAATCCTTTCTTGTGGTGGCTTCACTTTGTCATGTTCAACGGTGGCCGATTTCTCTCTTCCCATGCATGACTGTATTTATTAGATATATGTACTCTATCCTTATCTCTTCTAGATCGACTCAATAGCCTTATAGTCGCTTTTCTGTAACCAGCAACACTTAAGTTAAGTCAGGCCTCGGTCTCTAGAGGAAGACCTGTGATACAGATCTGTTCTCTACCCTTATGCCAAAAAGAAGATCACTGAGATGAATGAAGCATATTTGAATTGAGTCACTGCCTGGAATAGTCCAGAGGCATAGACTAAAAGCATTAACCGCCTTCATTTCAGGAATACTGGTGCACTGTTTGGGTGTAAAGTCTTAGCTTCGCCTCGAGATTATGCACCAAACAGTACACCAGCAACCCCTCAATCTCAGTCATCAATCCATTATGAATTAAAGTACTTGATAAACTACTTGCACTTTGCACTCTGACATCCATTCTGCGGCCTACACAAATTCATTAGGACACTAAGTCAACTCCCCTATTGTTCGTTAACTTTAGTTTATGGTAAAGTGCCAAGACCAGATTTCGATGACTATTATTACGTACCATGAAGAGTGGGCTTAACCATTGGCATGAACACAAACCCATTTCTCATTCACAGCAATATTGAATGATTCCCGGACATAATAATAGTCATCAATTATCAATTACTGACTCGAGATTTATTTTATTCATTTAGGGCTGAATGGTAGACCACTAAATCAAACAAGGGGTACAATCTGAATCGTGACTTTGAGGAAATTTGGGGTATCCATTGTTGTAGTTGCTGGGGAAGGAATATTTGACTCCACCACGTTTTTTGTGACTTTCAATTCATGTTTCTCCAGAAAAATAGGAGTTGATGAGATTTTACATCCAGCAGAAATCCAGCAGAAATGTCCACAAAGGATAAACGAGATGACATACAGAAAAATGAGTCATAAGTCGCTGTTTTCGGAAGAATCTTGTCATTCTTGGAGTATCTACCACTTTTCGGCATATGAATATATGTGTATTAAATTTCAAGACAGTGTATCAAATATAGTCTTGCGTTTCTAAGGTCATCCTATGGAGTCTATTTAGCTATTTTACTAGTAAATATCCCCTCAGAAATATTGCAAACCCTTTTTAAACATAAACAAAAATCAAACACAAATTATAGAAATCACTTTTAAAATGCTCCAGTCTAGGCCCAAAGTTGAGAAAGTCCCTTCCAGCGAAGGGTATGCCTCTCACCTCAATTCGCAAAGTGCCATTATAATTCCATTAAGACCGCAAAATGTCATTATATTCCCATTAAAACGCCGAGTTCTAGGCAGGGATACCGATTAGCGAAGTAGGCTGAGATACCATTCTTATCTGATCTGAGGGTTTGGACCTAGAGTGAGGTTAACACCGTTGGAATCCACGTAATCTCATCTTTTCTATGGTATCTCAAAATCCATTTTCATCGATATATGATCGACCATTTTTCTGTGACACTTTACATACCGTGGTTGAGGTAATAATTCAATAATATCTGTGACACTTTACATACCGTGGTTGAGGTAATAATTCAATAATAAAACATGAGTGTTAAGCATAGACAAATAAATAGAATATAAAGTATTGCTGTATACGATTAGTAATGTCATGAGACACTTAATGGACGGTCAATAAGTCATCAACTATTTTCTGTTTGTGGTGAGGACGAAATCATGTAGTGATTCCTTTGGGTACAAATTTAACAGTGAATCTTCATTAACATTAAAGAAAGCAGCTGTAGATGATAAGATATAGAAGACTTACTGAATATATTATTAAATTAAACACTGCTAGTTATGTTATGATATAAAAATAAAACGAAACAATCTTAATTGACTAATTAATAGCAATTCAATGCTCATTTTAATCCACTAATATAATGCACGAGGACCTACATTAAACCCTATAGATACCATGGAAGTTTCAGCCCAACCTAAACTACATAGCAATTAACTGACTAAGATTAATAAAATTAAAGAAACAAGGTTAATTCCTCTCCGGAAATAAATTTAGAATATTTCTCACAGACGATTTGGCAAGAAGGTATAAATAACATTTACAATAATACGATTAGCAAGACCTTCGTCATTCACAAAAATCGACAGTATGTTGTTTTTATTATATTTCTGGTAGATACGTAATCTATATTCGATGTCATCATTATTAAAAGATTGTCATTAATGACTTATTGGATAAATACTCGATCAATTGATGTTATCGTATCTTTTCAAGTTAAATTGCCAGCATGGCAAATAATAAGAATAGAGAAGTTAAAAACAGCGCCAGGCAGAATAGCATGGGTCACCCTGTCAGCTCTGATTTTTAAAAATAGCTATGTCCTTCCGTAGGCCTATGTAAATATGTGGAATGTAATTTTTTTTAAAAAAGAACATAAAAACAATTGATCGAAAGAAGCTAAAACTACAGGCTAGCAGTATAAATATAACAAAAATAACATCTTTTAAATTGGCCTAGCCTAGACGAAACTATTGGAAAGGAAGAATATAGTTGCTAGCATAAAAAAAACAAGCTCCGGTAAAGTGGTCGGACTGATTGGGAGGTGTGGAAGGAGATAGAAGCCAGAGAGGGCTAGACTCAAGGGATTAGCCTTCCACCGAGCTGGCCATTCCTGGCGCTTGCAAATTTTATGTAGGGGCGCCTTATGGTGGCTTTGCAGCGCTCCTGCTGCCCCCTTGTGTTAACTTCACATATCTAGGCGAGGTATCCCTCTTGAGACTAGCCAGGGGCTTGTCAGTGAGTGGGAAAGGTGAATGGGTATATGGGTGAAGTCGTCAGAAGATGTACAATTCGCCTCCACCAATCCTCCAAATAATTCAAATTTAAAGCTGCACTGTCAGCTACCGTCTGTAAAAAGTAAGTATTTATATATGTTCTACTTTTTGTTACATTCTTTTCTAACCCATCTAAAAGTCTTTTGAGCAAAATGTTGGAGAATGGTATGTTTTTGTTTTTCTACAGAGCTTCTAAAACATCATTTCTTTGTATTGGAAGGGCCAGTCGCAATCCTTTCCTATGATGATTAGGCTGCACTTATTATTGCTTTAATGTTTTACTATCACCATCAGACCTGGATTCAGACAAGAGATTTGGTACATTCTAACTTTCTATCGGTCTATTTGACTTTAAAATCTTGTATTTACAGATAACGGCAACATAATATTGATAACCTTAGTCCTATAAGACATAATATGAGTAAATGTGGTAACATTTCGGGTGTCATAATAGCTGAGAATGCAGCTTTAAACAAAAA
Source organism: Sthenelais limicola (assembly GCA_942159475.1). Lineage (NCBI taxonomy): Eukaryota > Metazoa > Annelida > Polychaeta > Phyllodocida > Sigalionidae > Sthenelais > Sthenelais limicola. The sequence continues at coordinate 57,719,759 of OW804096.1, forward strand.
GTATGCTAAAAATACAATTCAACAATTCAAAGTATTGGGTACATCTGAGCAGGCTATATTAGTGATATTTAACTTGATTGAAAAAGAATTCGTTTATTTATATTCCAGTACTGCTGTTACTTAACTGGGCGAGCATGTAAACTTGAACTTTTATCAAACATATATATCCGGTTTTTCACTACGTACTTTTGGGTCTCAGGATATTAGTCATACATATTTATTGTTTGCCGATAACTCATACCTCTTGTTGGAGTTATGGTTATGTTATGGTCTCTGCTATACTGTGTATTTATCTTCTAACTTCAAATATGAATAATTATTAATATGTGAAATCACCTTGCAATACAATTTATTCGGGAATATCATCATAAATATATGTGTCCTTCACATAGCACTGATACCTATAGTTTGCTTATAGACTCGACTGAGCTGTACAGAAATTGTGTAAAACTGTTACTGTCACGAGAACTCACGAGCGCCGAGTACTGTCCATACAACCTACCTCTTGGCTTCCTTACCTCTCTTAAGTGCGCAGGTGCGAGAATCGCTTCCCATTTCCGGTTTTCCTGCAGACATCTACTAGAGGGCCCCCTGGTGTAAAGATCTGCAAACTCTTGCCTCATTTCTTTTTGATGACGTCAAAATATTTTTCTTCCGTGAAACACTAGATGGCATTAATGTAGACTTCGGGGATGGATACGGAGAGGATTCAAACTCGATTACAAGTTGAGAGCTTCCCCTCTGCAGAAGGATTCGTTACCAATGAGTGAACGTAAATGAAACCAGTTTTAAAATGAACTGGAATTGGACTTTAATTATATACTTTCTAAATTTAGCGGCTGGATCGTTACATTATTACTCACTGCTATGATACGCCAGAGCTAGCCTATAATATGACCCATCCTCACGAAAGTGGTGCAACCCAACCCCCTCCCATTTTTCCATTTATTGGACAATAACTTGGTCTATTCTATTCTTAAAGACAAATGAATTGACTTGATACATCCGTCTTAACTTGAGTGTCAATAAAATATATATACTTTTGTGTATCAAGACAAATACCCAAATAATGACTACCCAACTCATAGTTATATTAGAAAAAAATCTCATTGAATTGATAAGTAAAATTCTATGCTCCTAACCTTGATAAATGAGAAATGGCTAAATTACAGAGTGCAAAGGTCGCCATACATTAATGTAGGCCTATTTGCTTTTCAACATAATTAAATGATCCTCATCTAAATAGCAAACATGGGACTTCTGCCAGAGACTCTGTAGGTAGCATAAATCTGACAACAATCACATTGTTTCTTCTACCATATATTTGATAGAAATATAAGTAGCAATCATCAACTGGCATCTAACCATAAACAGTTAATAAATAAAAGAAAAACTGTTGATATAATGATTTACTAATATCAAAAACTGATACTATATTTCTCATTTCTTAATTATTATTATCATCATCTAATCGAAACCAGATACATGGTTCTGATTTAATTTAAAACTTCCATGTTTGCATTTGATTAAAAGCGATTAGAAAACGAGTGTGATGCGATACAAATCCCCTATGGGTGACCACATGCTAAAGGCCTGACACCATGCATACATACGTATGCCCTCTATCGTGCCCTACCCTTCTCGTGTCCTGTCACACTGATATATGAAACCAGATGGGGGTGTTGTTCTGCCGATCACTCACTCTTTAGACTTGCATAAATTCCAACAAATGCCCCTTTTTTTGAGAAATCTGGAAATGACCGACTACTATGTACACTTGCTCAACGATGAGTTCGTGTGAACTTTGTTAGAAATCTTTTTGAAATTTTAAAATTTCTCTAAATTCCTTCTGACCTCTAGAAATTATGATTATAAAACTATTTCTTTTCTTTTCCTCTAGTTCATGAACATACCGGACTACCACAAGGGTCTTTTTCTGAAGTATGGCTCCTATTTAATTTGTACGTCACTCTTAGGTATGAATAAATACTATTTTGAATTGAATTGAATTAACTCTTACCGCCATAGCCTAAATATCTTATTGTAATATTGTGTAGAGCAGCCGATTGTACATTTTCTGACGCCATCACTCATAGCCTAATTATTTCACATATCTAGCCTTGCGGAGGTAAATTAATTATTAAATACCAATTATTTCCAAATCTGGCCAATCTGTCTACAATTCGAAGACCTCAGCAAGTCAGGCAGTGAACATAACAATGAAAATCTGATGAAAAATAAAGTTAACCCGGTTGTTGCAAGTGCCCCATTTTACCCTCCACCATTGGAGAGTGCTATTTAGAAAGGTTTCCCACTGCCCTCTGCCCTTCTATATGTGGAGACTGTGGGAGCTGATCTAGTGGTGGTGGTAATTTACCCTTATATACCCGCCATCCACATATATATATATCATCCGATCACAGGAGATATACATTTTAGAGGAGAGCTGTGGTGAGAACTGGCTGGTGTTTAGGTGATTTAATATTCGTTTTATTCTAATCGATTAATGACTATCCATTCTGCATAGTGCATGCTGATTAATGCATGGTTAAGTGTGTTTAATGATTAGTGGTAGGAAAATGATTATGATGATATATGATGTGCCACAGAAAGATGAGTCTAAAGTCGCAAAATTTATATTTTTCAAATGCTTTTTCATACAAATTGTTTGTAGGAATGCTTTGAATTTGTGGGTGCTTTAACAGTGCTTTCCGACCAACATTCGAAGTATATTTAAGTACTTTACAAGTGATTGTCCGTTCAGTAATATCAGTACCTCCTATTTATTGAAACATAGAAAGATATAAAATATACTTATTAGACGTGCTAAAGGTTAAATTCGTTGGGATCTCAGAATTTACCTTTTTACGACTTATGGCTGATCTTTCTGTAGCACATCACCTATAGACGCTCGATCACTTTGGACTAAAAACATCTTCATATGGCTTACATTTCTCATTTTATGCTAGAATGTCGGTTTTAGGGGACTTACTAACTACAGCCTCTAACATCTGGTACCATATCTTTATATATAATTAATACATTCGTTGATCACAACGTTTACCTAAGGTAGGTTTGGGTTAAAGCAATGTCAACACTATTTAAGCATGGGCACTTATAAATGTTCCTATCTAACTGGAGAAATTATAAACTAAACATTTTTGTATCAGATTATATCGACTATTCAGTCTAGGTTTTCCCGACCCTGGTCCTAAAGTGATTTGAATGACATTTAGCGGTTTGGAGCGAGAAGCTCTCCCTCAGTCTGTAGGGAATCTCTCAACTCCAAGCCTAGACTGTATTTAAGGTCACGTCAGTTATCCCTACCCTAAAGACCCTACCCTAAACTCCCCTAAATAATCTATTGTATAGGCAATCATGTCGCACTGAGTCGACAAAGCATATGCATTCCAGTCCTAAGTTATTTATTTTGAATGGAGAACTAGCTCTCTCCAGAGGAGTTTACTCCAGTGGGACAAGGACCAGCCAAAAATATAACATGGGCATCGTTAAAATCACATCTTAAATCAAACGATAACTGGATGAACTAATGCTCAAATTGTTTTGATGTGAAACAAATGGCATGGGAAACCTGGCTAGTACGTTGAAATAACAAGAAACTACATCGGTGTTAATTAATATACGAATGATTTTTTTATTCTCAAGCGAATGTATTGTATGAAATGTATGTGTGATTTCTTTTAGAGTAAGGGCCTAAATACAAAGAAATCGTTGATGTACTGTAATATTGTATGTAACCTTTGTTTTTGTAAAATGAAAGAGCAAGAGCAGTAAACTGTATTGAAGTTAATGCTTAAATTGTACATACCTTTATAGGAGATGAGACCTATCACATTGTGAAAATCTGCCTCATTAAATTGTTTAAAATAACAGATCATTAAATAGTTGTCATTTGACTTGTTTTTATTAGTATTCCAAGGTACGTCACATGACCAAGAATGGTAAACAATACAGATCATTCTTGTTATCCTGGCTCACTGTCTTCGCTTATACATTGTTGGTACATACATTTTACAAAGAAAACATTTTGTTCTCGAAAAAGGTAAGACTTACGTATCAAAATTGTCAGTACACTCCAACATGTATCGTAGTTAATGTCAATCATAGCTCCAGACATTAAGGAAAGTAGGCTGACTCAAGCTGAACAATAATAAATTATTTGTATTGCTTTTGCAGTATGTCATGCAGACAACTCTTTAACAAACCAAATTGCTTTATTTATAGGTCACATATGTAACCATTAGATACTATATACAGTAGGATGTGCCTTGGGGAAAGCTGAAAGAACCTAAAGAGCATTTACATACATGTAATAAATAATAGAATTTATTGTGTTCCCTTTCAGTACAAGTGTCAACCAGGAACGAAACAAAACATGGCTTTATACAAAAACCTTGAAGGGCAAGACTTACTCTCTCCTCACCTCATCCCCCTGAAAGAAGCCACTGAAGAATCCTTCGCCCCGTTTGGTCGCCTCGTTCACGACTTTGATGCCGAACAAGTATGGATCACCACATGGCCCCAGAAAAGTTGGAGGAAGGTCGTTCCAGGTACAGGAGCTGATGGGGGTATAACAAGTGGTAGATTCACGTGTGGATGGGTTGGAGATTTAGCCATGGCTCACAGCGAATCGGTCCATAGAGAATATGCTCTCGGTCGATTGGCACCGGGAGTTTCGACTGACAACCGAAAGTACCTGTTCACTCGCATTGCCACATACCATCCAGATGGAGGTCAAGTGTTCTACCCCTTAGAGAGTAAGGCTTTTGTCATTATACTGGGCCCTCCTGGAGATGATATCAAGCCTGAGGATTTTGTGGCATTTTATTTTGATGGCACTTGTGGTCTGCAGATTAAGCCAGATGTTTGGCATCAAGGTTTGATTTCTGAGAGTGACTCTGCCACCTTTCTGACTAAACAGGGCAAGGTCCATGCTACAGTGATTGTAGACACTGTGGATGAGTTCGAAAAGTTTCTAATGGTTCCTCTAAAACCTGAACTTTCTGTTGATTAATGGGTGGGGGGAAAATTAAATATTATGAAACATAGCTACCCTGATTCTGCCCATGAAAAACTGTATAATCCTGGTAAAAATTGAAATTCAAGACTAAAAGCATCATGTAACCGACAATTATAGATAGCTGCTTTGTTACTTTACATTTATTTCACATTGATGGTTTCCTCATTTGTGATCTTTCACAGAAATATGAATCCTAAATCACAACAACAAAAAATGATGTTGAGCTACCATCATGTTTAAGGTGACCCAGTGCTGATTTTCAAAACTGATGGATTTCTCTAGAATTTTAACCAATGACAATTTGTATCAGTGTGTAAAGCACTTTTACATATTATAAAAAAAAACGGCTCGATGAATCTTGATGAAATTTACAAACACATGCACAAAAATCGGGATGGATTTTCAGGCTAAAATATTTTACGGTTTCAAGCATCAGTACTGAGTCACCTTTAATAATATGTAAAAGTGCTTTACACACTGATACAAATTGTCATGACGGTGGAAAGAAAATAAAAATCTGGATTCTAGATATCTGCCTTTCACAGTTGCCTTTTGATGAATTTCATCTGACCACCTACTGTATTACTTACCGACTGAAGAACTCGAAGGAATGAATAAAGATAACCCATGGAGGCAATGAACATCATACCATGATTAGTATTGCCTAATGGGAGGATGCAGTGTATCATAATTCCATTGGACCTTTTACAGTTATTCTTAAGTTTGTTTTGAATAAAGAATGAATTTCTCCTTGTGAGCCTCCACTGCATTATTATTATGGATTTCTTTATTGTATCGACTTTACAATATACAGATGGTAGGCCACTTCTGTAAGTACATTCCAGCAACGGTATTGTATACACATGTGTTGCAATTCTTGCCTATGTTCTTTCCAATGTCTGAGTGGCCATCGTTGCACATCTGTGTTTCAGCTCCGGCTTAATATTAATCTGTATTAGATAATGATATTTCGTGATCGTATAGGTTTACTTCCGCGAGAATAAATATATTATGAATATCGATAGCAGGAGATGGGAGGAAATGAACTAAAGCGACTGGATTATATTAAGGATAAAGGACCAAGGGTTGAAATATGTCTATGTTCCAAGACGCAGCTCCGAGATATAACATCAAGAGTGAAATACTTCTTTCATATGTTCCCTTTATTCCTCATTGTGGGTTGGGTTGAAGACCTTGCTCCTCAACCCGATTTATGAACAGGTACATCAAAATAATGAATGATTTTCAAACCACGGTAACATTATGTTTGCAACATAAATCAGGAATAATGGAATACATATAATAATCACATAAATATAAACTTGAACATAAATAGAAGATTATGCAACAAGTATAATGGTTAAAGTCCGGATGGAATCAAATGAATAATTAATTAATGATAAATTAATCACATAATATAAACTGCAAATATCGTCAATGGTTGCAATGAATATCCTAGTGGCATCAGGAGGAACTACCCAATGGAATCCGGAGACAGAGGTGTCCAGATCCGGAGCTATCCAGAGCTCAATGGAAATGTTCATATTGGAATCGTTACACATGCATGAACTACTCGCTTTATTTGACAACTTCCTAGCTAGATCAGTTGCTTGCGGTTCAATGGAAATTTCAGAAGTAGTGATTAGCCAATTTAAAGAGAGTCATCTAACTATTAAATATGATTGAAATATTTAAGTTGTGGACAACTTTTTGTGAATTTTCGTCTTTGGACTCCATGGGGAAGAGGAACTTGTGTAAATCAAATAATCATTACACACTCATTAATCACTAGTACAAAAATAAACATTCAAGAGATAAAACGCGTCGTTACATTAAGTTTAGAATATCAATCATTATAGATTTGAAGTTGTCATTCTCAGCCGATGGTTGAAAAAACAACTAATTAATAATTAGCACAGATACTCATTACTAGTTAACATCAATACAAATTATCGGAATAAAAGAGAAAACAAATAGAAATAGCAACTTATTATTTAAAAGCGCGAGGTATGTATCTTTTATTTGTCATTTTATGTTCGAATAATTATGTTAATGTTACAACTAGTGTAACACAAATAAAAAGGTAACAAAGCAATGAAGTTTGAAGATGTATTTATTCCTGGTACAGATATGCAGTTTGATGGTATAATCTAGTTGGAATTCGGCAGGCAACTGATGGGCGATTAGATCATGAGGTTGTGTTGCTGAGGCCGGGTCTACTTGTTAAAAGGATAAAATTACTACCACCACCACCCATGTAAAACAACACTCAACTCGACTTCTGCAATTTTCTTTACACTTGGCCTTTAAACTGTATTTATTGAATTGATGGACGATAATAGGAGTAGAAGGGGGAATCAATATTGTTCCACTCAGCAAATCCTATGATGTGATTGGACTCTAGCCAGACTTTCTTTCCATCTCGCAACACACTAGGTGGGGTGAGATGCGTGTAAAGGTAGGGGACACGTGACTAGCCCACCACGGTCTCGGTCTCGCGAGGGTCACCAGAGCTCTGTCACTCACCTCTCATACCTCGACGGGTCAACACCTTCTGTACATTACTGAATTTTTTATCCACGTGTTGACTCTGGTATACTGTCATGTCTGACAAAGAGAAACAGAAGCAAGTTTGTTTCTGTTGGGCCTGTGGTGTCAAGCACACCACGCCCACAGGTAAGAAATGTCATATTCTTGCCAAGCAATTCATGGAAGAGGTGGGTTATAGGACTAGCGACTGCGACGTGAGCCCTCCCCCTCCGCTGACGCCCGTTGGCAGCGGTTTTGGTATGTGTGACTGGCCTTCCCTAAATAGCAGTGTAGGTAGAGGACGAGGTTCAGGTAGGGGTATGACTGGTTTTATGGACCCCGGGCGGTCCACTTTTGGAGTGCCTTCAGGCAAGTTAGCTGTCAGCAAGAGTAGAGCTTCGAGTAGAGTTGCTTATGGCCGGGGCTGTAGCAGGCCATTGTCTGGTGAGAACGAACCACAATTGGACCATTCGGTTGTGGGGTTGCAAAAAGACATGTCAAAGCTGCAGGTCTTCTATGACTCAGAAAAAAACCCAGTTTGCCCCCCCCCACCTGTTACTGAATCCAGTCAGCCTGACTCTAGTTCTGAAGAGAGTGCCCCTAGCTCTCCTGTTGTCCCAAGAAGGGCCTCACGTTCTTCTAAGAAATCCACTGTGCCCGTTGGCAGACAACCTAAGAAGTCCGCTGAGACGAAAGGATCGAATGGTGGGCATAGGACGCATAGACGGGTCAGTAACTCGGACGAGAGTTCTGACGGAGCCAAGGGTGGACCTCCAGGAGGCGGACCTCCAGCTCTTCTTCTGATTCCTCGTCTAGTGTTTTGTCATCATCTTCCTCCTCTTCTGGACTTTCTTCTGTGACCAAGAAAACGAGAACCAAGAGAGTACCTAAGCACAAAAGTAAAGGCGCGGCACGTAAGAGAATTTTTAAATTGAAAAGATTTTTGCCCCGTGAGGAGCGAACTAAATAAGTGACTATTGAGAGATTATGGTTTTGCCACGACTCCTTGACTTTGGAGATGTTAAAGAAGGGTAAAGATGTAAAGGGCATGCTCGAACACAGTATTTTCCTTGCCGAAAAGGCCAGCACTAAGGTTTATTTGCCCAGTGGTATTTGTCGCTACGATGAAGGTGTGAGGGAGTGAGCAAGGGAGACCGGTCTGAAGGCTTATACAGCCGGCGACATGGGTCTTTCCATGCGCTTCCTCTCAACCGAGTACGCGAGGGCTAAGACCCAAAATTTCTCTAACTCAAAGAAAAGGAAGGATTCGAAATCAGATGCTCGTTTATATTGTTGGGCTTACAATAGGGACAAGTGTATGTCATCGAACTGTAGATTCCCCCATGTCTGTGGGACCTGTTTTGGAACTTCCCACGTAATGAAAAATTGCAGTAACAATCCGGCAGTTCAGGGTAACCAAGCATAGGTCTTAACGCGGGGGGAAGTTTCTCATTGTATTGATGGTGATTCCTACCTTCAATCCCCATGTGTACAGTATAGTATGTGCGATCCAGGCCCTGTAGTTGTGTCTGATAGTTCTGAAACTTCCCCTGTAGTTGAAAATTGTATCGCTACTGTTTTATTGCCACATTTCGATAATTTAGTTAGTTGTTTATCTTTTTCTCCGACCTATGTCGGCCATCTTGGTATAGTGGATTCTGGTCTTCCAGTCCACGAGTATGTTTTTGAGAGTGATTTGCTATTTCATCCATCGACTTATAGTTTTGATGGTTTGGATTCAAATAATTTCTCTTTCGTCCCAAGTGATAATAGTAGGGACTTATTTAATTTTTACGATAGTAGTTGTTGTTCTATAGTTGAACCTGAAGAGGAAGTTGACCTCGAACCGGATGTTAGTATCCAACATGGCCTCCATCGTTGGCTTACAGTGATTGTGACCGATACTTTTTCTACAAATCTTCCTGATGTGTGCTTTTGTACGCCTTCTACTGATAGTGAACTTAATGATCGAAAGGCTTATTTGCCATGTGATTATATTAAGAGTGTTAAAGTTTATGGTTCCCAGTATCTTCACCTTAAAGATAGTTGTTACGCTGGGACTTGTACTTGTATTTACTTTCTCGACTGGGTCCCAACTCAGATGAAACCTTGTCGGTACGCTTGTTTCATAGACCAATGTGGTCGTGATTTAGATAGTAATAGTTTTATATTAAATGGTATTTGCAGGGGTTTTAGAATATTAGACCCTGACACTTGCCTTCTTTACGATTTACCTAATTATAGTTCAATTATGGAGCCTTCTATGAGGTTACAGATGTGTAAGACTGTCGCACAAGAGCTAGCTGAGGGTAAGGTTTCAATTAGTAAAAGTCACCCCAATTGTATCCATGCTTTAGGTGCCATTACGCGTGCGGATGGTCGTTTACGTCCGATTACAGATTGTTCTCGCCCTTTGATATCGGTCAATGATTGTATGTATGGTACCGCTGAGAAGTTTTCTTTCGTCAAGGTAGATGACGCAGTTAATATAGTCTGTAAAGGTGGTTTCGGTGCTATAGTTGACATTACTAACGCCTATCGCAGTATATGTATTTATCCCCCACATAGAAGGTACTTGGGTTTTCGGTGGCCCTGGGTTGGGAAGTCGGACACAGTTTTTGAAGATAATTCCCTATGCTTTGGCATCAAATCTGCTCCATTTATTTTTAATTCTATTACTGACTTTGTGTCGAGGGTTATGGGTAAATTGGGAGTGCAATGTCTAAACTACTTAGATGATTTTTTCTTGGCCGGCGGGACCTTTTCTCAGTGTTTAGATCGACAGCATCTCCTTATGTCTATCCTACGTTACCTAGGTTTCTTCATCAACTATAAGAAAGCTGTAAGCCCTTCCCATGTTCCTAGATATTTGGGTGTAGATATTGATCTGGTGAGGATGCAGTTGCGGCTGCGGGAGGATAAGCTGGCTAGAACTAAAAGTTTGGTGGCTTCTTTTCTGGGTAAAGGTACATGTAAACGTAAGGATTTGGAGAGGCTTACGGGCCTATTAGCCCACTGTTCAGTATTAGTAAAGGGAGGTCGGATCTTTTGTCGTAGATTATACTCCCTCCTACGTGTTACTCATGGTAAAAGTATAGTGCACTTATCGGATATTTACAAGACAGATCTGTATTGGTGGAATAGTTTCTTGCACATTTTTAATGGCAGAAGGAAAATGATAGTGGAAATAGCTCCGTCCCTAGTCTTATATACTGATTCATCTCTGTCTGGTTTCGGTGCAATTCTTGAAGATGATTTTTTCTTTGGTGCTTGGTCAGGTAGGACTGGTGCTTGTTCACATTTTTTGCTCAGCTCCTTTATGTGATGACTTATTAAATGCAAATATCAATGTATTAGAATTGTGGCCGATAGTAGCTGCGGTTCATCGCTGGGGCTCATCCCTGCGTGATAGTAAGGTTGAAGTTTTTACTGACAATACTCAGGTTGAACGAATGTTGATAACAGGTCGTAGTGTTAACGTTAAAGCAATGGGACTCCTTCGGGAGCTTTTTTGGTGCTGTGCCTTATTGAATATTACTATAATTCCTAGAAGGGTTTCTTCAGAGGATAATGTTACAGCTGATGCTCTATCAAGAGTCTTTTGTACTAAGAATGGTGCTTTGGGGTTTGGCCTCCCCCTTATGTTTAATTTTTGCTGTGTTTCTAGCATCTCTGGCGCAGCTTCGGAACAAGTGTGATTATATACGCTCTTTGAGTTGGGCCCCTTCCACTTGGAAGACGAGATGGTCCCAATGGTCCAGATACTTCAATTTTTGTGATTTGTACAATTTAACCCCCTTGCCTGCGTCAGTAGATGTTATGTGCTTATATGTTACATACTTATCAACTTCTTTGAAGTATTATTCTATTACTAATTACATTTCGGCCGTTTGGTCGCTTCACCAGTATTTTGATTTCGATGTACCAGCTAAGGGGTCATTTCATCTCAAGTGTACCCTAAGAGGAGCCCGTAGGCTGTTGGGTGATTTTGTAAGACAATCAGACCCCTTACTGCCAGAGAATTTAGTACTTTTGTATAGGTTTCTTGACCTCTCGGAGTACGATGACCTTGTTTTTTGGTCAGCTTTATGTCTAGCGTTTAGGTGTCTTCTTAGGAAGTCGCACTTCACTTATTCGGTACATATGCTACAACATAAGGACATTTTTTTCACTACCTATGGTTTCCTCCTTACTGTAAACAGTTCTAAAACTATTCAATTTTCAGAGAGAGTGGTTAAGATCCCGGTGGTTTGTGCTCCTCTCTCTAAGCTGTGCCCTGTATGTTGGCTAAAACATTATTTCAGGAGGGTGAGACTGTGTCCGATGATTATTTATTTGTGATGGGACCGGCAAAGCGTCCTTTGAGTTATGGTTTTTTCTCTAAGAAGCTCTCTGTTTTAATTAAGGCAGCAGGTCTCCAAGGCAATTTCACGTCTCACAGTCTACGGCGTGGTTGTGCTACCTATTTATCACGTTTAGGGTTGCCCCTGTATGATATTAAAACTTATGGGGACTGGAAGTCCCTTAGTGTTCTTTTGTACCTCTCTAGTGATGTGTCCACCCGTTTGGCCAAAGACGAGTCGGTAGCACTTTATTTAAACTGTTTTTCTTAAATATCTCGATATGTACCTTTGTGCTTTTCTTGATATAATTGTAAATAATCTCGATATTTGTTATTATTATCTTTCCTGTGGCTGGGGGGTTTTGGGAGCTTAGGCGAGTCCTAAGATTTCTCGAAGCCCACAACCTTCTCATCTCTCATGTCTAGCTAAAGCCAGCCACAGTAGGTTTACTCGCCATCTCACAACACACTAGGTGGGGTGAGCTGCATGTAAAGGTAGGGGACACGTGACTAGCCCACCACGGTCTCGGTCTCGCGAGGGTCACCAGAGCTCTGTCACTCACCTCTCATACCTCGACGGGTCAACACCTTCTGTACATTACTGAATTTTTCTTTTTCTGTTATGTTTATTGAATAAAAGGGAGCTTAGGCGAGTCCTAAGATTTCTCGAAGCCCACAACCTTCTCATCTCTCATGTCTAGCTAAAGCCAGCCACAGTAGGTTTACGTTTCACTTACACTTAACAGACTCGAAGAAGAAAGTGGACATGGTTGAGAAATAGTTATACATATTCTTGTAGCTAGCTGAACCATACACCCTATAATTTTGTGGGAATAGGGTTGAAGAGAGGCGCATAAAAAACAATAGAAAACACTGGGATCTAGAATTGTGCACAGAGTTGAGCAGGGAAAATTATAGTAGCTTATGTGCTTAATTCAATAAAAGTGTGAAAAATATTGGTTTCATATATGTCAAAATCATATTTTCGTAATAAGTGTAGCTTCAAAATAGGCAATCTTCTTTACATGTCCCTGTAATAAGCTGTGAATCGCTATCTTTTTAACTTTTATTATCTTTCTAACTTTTACTGGATTTTACTCTAACATGTGTATGACAACATGAACGATACAATAAGGAAATATATCTCAGGTTGTTTCTGGCCCGAAGCCCAGACCATATTACCATATACTGGTATTTCAATATTCACTGTGCCACTCAGACTTTCGTGAAGTGTTAGTGATATTTCTTTGCTCATATTTGCTAGTTGGATAGAATAGATATGAAACAATAAAATGATTATTTTTACAGGTTTCACTTGCCACTCAGACACGTTGTGAGACTTGTTTATTATGTTCATTGCATGTTCATTTCAAGATTGGCAATGGAGTGTTAAACAGTAGAACTACTTTCTCCCTCCTTTAACCCATTGGCGGCGGGAGGCTGCCTCAGGGCAGTATTTTCAAAATGGCGTTGGGGGCGGGAGGCTGCCTCAGGGCAGTATGTCGTAATTCGCGTCGGCAGCGGGAGGCTGCCTCAGGGCAGTATTGCACCAGTAATCACAAATAATGTTATAACTCGGCTAAAAATCAACAGATTTGAACGATATTTCGTATATATGTAGGGAAATATATAAAATAAAGATTTGTTGATACGTTTCCATGGTAGATCTGGTAATTTCGTCATCATTTACGTCATGAAACGCTGGAAATATTGACGACGACTAATCTGAGAATCATGGCCGCCGCCTACGACGCCGAGTTCTCAGATTGGGATGATTTGCCGTCAGATTGGGAAGATGATCTTCCTATAAACCCTAGAAAAAGACAAAGAAAAGAAGTGATACCATCCTCATCCTCTTCCTCCGATATTTCTACCGATTGCAGCGATAATGACGACAAACCCTTGGCAAACATGAAGACAGAAAAATCCGGCGACAGAATTTGGACAAGAGAGGGTAAGGGGAAGCCTCGACCCACCTCGACGACTGAGTTTCTTCAAGAAACAGGTGCCAACACAGACAAAACAACGATTTCGGACATTTTCTCACTTTTTTTTAACATCAACCTGATTACAACACTCCTCGACAATACCAACGACTATGCCGAGAAGAATGGAAGTGACTGGAAGAAGGCAAAAAAATGGATTCCCCTCGACGCCCCCACCCTCCGAGGATTCATTGGACTCACGTTTCTGATGGGATTGCTGCGAAAGCCAAGGCTCAAGGACTACTGGTCTTCAAAACCGATTTTAAGAACAGAATACATCACAAGAATCATGTCAAGAGACCACTTCCACCAAATATTAAGGTAAAAATAATATTCCATCATTCATTTGCTAATATTCTGACTCGGTAAATGCCACCATAGGACCTGTTGTATGATCAAGTGCACGATTAGGCTAAATGTTATCGAAATCGCAGAAAATCAGACTAAAAATTAAAAATAATCCACGAAATAATGAATCGGAACAAATAAACATTGTTATCTAATAGTTTTCTTTTCAATTTAGATTTCTCAGCTTCGGAGAAGGGACGTCGGAAGAAGGAGACGAAGCAGACGACACCCGGACCCCGACGACGGACCAAGTACGTTGGCTGTTGTCGGCCTTCAACCTCTCCTCCACCCGCTACTACCGACCCAGACAACAGGTATCGATCGACGAGTCCATGATTAAGGTAACTACCATTTGAATATATTCATAGATAAATAATCATAAAGAACATTGTTTTTTCTTTATCTAAAAGACTTATTTATTTATATATCGATTAAAATGGTAGCCTATGGCTGGGCTTAATATTATGTATCGTTGACCGTCGTCGATAATCAAGGTAAATGCTCGTCGTCGATAATAAAGGTAAATGCTCGTCGTCGATAATCAAGGTAGATACCATATTATATAAATAAATAAATAATCATATTGAAAGTCATTGACTTATAGGCCCCTGGACTTATACTAAAGTTATAGGGCCCCAGACTTATAGGCCCGGGGCCTTGGACTAATAGGCAAGTGATGAGAGAAAGCCCAAACCCAAAAAGTTTTTCAAAATCAATATACATGACATGTACCCTGCTACACTCTCTCGATACTGTACTTGTTCATAATATTATTAGTTAGTTTGTGTATTGTGTATGTAAAGTCTTTGATTTGAATTTGTATGTTGAGGTAAAATGTAGGGTGATAGAGGGAAAGGGTGGACGAGCGGAAGGGTGGATGAGGGGAAGGGTGGATGGAGGGGAAGGGTGGATGGAGGGGAAGGGTAGATGAGGGGAAGGGTGGATGAGGGGAAGGGTGGATGGAGGGGAAGGGTGGATGAGGGGAAGGATGGATGAGGGAAAGGGTGGATGGAGGGGAAGGGTGATGGAGGGGAAGGGTGGATGGAGGGGAAGGGTTGATGGAGGGGAAGGGTGGATGAGGGGAAGGGTGGATGAGGGGAAGGGTGGATGAGGGGAAGGGTGGATGGAGGGGAAGGGTGGATGGAGGGGAAGGGTGATGGAGGGGAAGGGTGGATGGAGGGGAAGGGTGATGGAGGGGAAGGGTGGATGGAGGGGTAGGGTAGATGAGGGGAAGGGTTGATGGAGGGGAAGGGTGGACGAGGGAAAGGGTGGATGAGGGGAAGTGTGATGGAGGGGAAGGGTGGATGGAGGGGAAGGGTGGATGGAGGGGAAGGGTAGATGAGGGGAAGGGTGGATGAGGGGAAGGGTGGATGGAGGGGAAGGGTGGATGAAGGGGAAGGGTGATGGAGGGGAAGGGTAGATGAGGGGAAGGGTGGATGAGGGGAAGGGTGATGGAGGGGAAGGGCGGATGAGGGGAAGGGCGGATGAGGGGAAGGGTGGATGACTTATTTATTTATATATCGATTAAAATGGTAGCCTATGGCTGGGCTTAATATTATGTATCGTTGACCGTCGTCGATAATCAAGGTAAATGCTCGTCGTCGATAATAAAGGTAAATGCTCGTCGTCGATAATCAAGGTAGATACCATATTATATAAATAAATAAATAATCATATTGAACGTCATTGACTTATAGGCCCCTGGACTTATACTAAAGTTATAGGGCCCCAGACTTATAGGCCCGGGGCCTTGGACTAATAGGCAAGTGATGAGAGAAAGCCCAAACCCAAAAAGTTTTTCAAAATCAATATACATGACATGTACCCTGCTACACTCTCTCGATACTGTACTTGTTCATAATATTATTAGTTAGTTTGTGTATTGTGTATGTAAAGTCTTTGATTTGAATTTGTATGTTGAGGTAAAATGTAGGGTGATAGAGGGAAAGGGTGGACGAGGGGAAGGGTGGATGAGGGGAAGGGTGGATGGAGGGGAAGGGTGGATGGAGGGGAAGGGTAGATGAGGGGAAGGGTGGATGAGGGGAAGGGTGGATGGAGGGGAAGGGTGGATGAGGGGAAGGGTGGATGAGGGAAAGGGTGGATGGAGGGGAAGGGTGGATGGAGGGGAAGGGTGATGGAGGGGAAGGGTGGATGGAGGGGAAGGGTGGATGGAGGGGAAGGGTGGATGAGGGGAAGGGTGGATGAGGGGAAGGGTGGATGGAGGGGAAGGGTGGATGGAGGGGAAGGGTGATGGAGGGGAAGGGTGATGGAGGGGAAGGGTAGATGAGGGGAAGGGTGGATGAGGGAAAGGGTGATGGAGGGGAAGGGTGGATGGAGGGGAAGGGTGATGGAGGGGAAGGGTGGATGGAGGGGAAGGGTAGATGAGGGGAAGGGTGGATGGAGGGGAAGGGTGGATGGAGGGGAAGGGTGGATGAGGGGAAGGGTGATGGAGGGGAAGGGTGGATGGAGGGGAAGGGTGGATGGAGGGGAAGGGTAGATGAGGGGAAGGGTGGATGAGGGGAAGGGTGGATGGAGGGGAAGGGTGGATGGAGGGTAAGGGTGATGGAGGGGAAGGGTAGATGAGGGGAAGGGTGGATGAGGGGAAGGGTGATGGAGGGGAAGGGCGGATGAGGGGAAGGGCGGATGAGGGGAAGGGTGGATGACTTATTTATTTATATATCGATTAAAATGGTAGCCTATGGCTGGGCTTAATATTATGTATCGTTGACCGTCGTCGATAATCAAGGTAAATGCTCGTCGTCGATAATAAAGGTAAATGCTCGTCGTCGATAATCAAGGTAGATACCATATTATATAAATAAATAAATAATCATATTGAACGTCATTGACTTATAGGCCCCTGGACTTATACTAAAGTTATAGGGCCCCAGACTTATAGGCCCGGGGCCTTGGACTAATAGGCAAGTGATGAGAGAAAGCCCAAACCCAAAAAGTTTTTCAAAATCAATATACATGACATGTACCCTGCTACACTCTCTCGATACTGTACTTGTTCATAATATTATTAGTTAGTTTGTGTATTGTGTATGTAAAGTCTTTGATTTGAATTTGTATGTTGAGGTAAAATGTAGGGTGATAGAGGGAAAGGGTGGACGAGCGGAAGGGTGGATGAGGGGAAGGGTGGATGGAGGGGAAGGGTGGATGGAGGGGAAGGGTGGATGGAGGGGAAGGGTAGATGAGGGGAAGGGTGGATGAGGGGAAGGGTGGATGGAGGGGAAGGGTAGATGAGGGGAAGGGTGGATGAGGGAAAGGGTGGATGGAGGGGAAGGGTGGATGAGGGGAAGGGTGGATGGAGGGGAAGGGTGAGGGAGGGGAAGGGTGGATGAGGGGAAGGGTGGATAAGGGAAAGGGTGGATGAGGGGAAGGGTGATGGAGGGGAAGGGTGGATGGGGGGAAGGGTGGATGGAGGGGAAGGGTGGATGGAGGGGAAGGGTGGATGAGGGAAAGGGTGGATGAGGGGAAGGGTGGATGGAGGGGAAGGGTGATGGAGGGGAAGGGTGGATGAGGGAAAGGGTGGATGGAGGGGAAGGGTGAGGGAGGGGAAGGGTTGATGGAGGGGAAGGGTGGATGGAGGGGAAGGGTGGATGGAGGGGAAGGGTGGATGGGGGGAAGGAATAGGGGGGGGGCTTGATGGGGGGGAAGGGTGGATGGAGGGGAAGGGTGGATGGGGGGAAGAAATAGGGGGGGGGGGCTTGATGTGGGGAAAGGGTTGATGGGGGATGGTTGATGGAAACAAATAAATAAGAATAAATATTCCAATGTGTCCAAGATCCAGTGCACATGCTTGAATAAAATCCAATCTGTGACGATAATATCCAACGCAATATATAATGAGCTGGGCACGACGACCCGCCACTGCCCATATCTCAATATGAAACATATCATAAGCGATTAAATTCCAGTGAGGTTCCTTTTCGTATTAATATGAATAAATAAATAAATAAGAATAAATAATCCAATCTGCGACGATGTAGAAAACTTTCACATTCACCGTGTGACCCGATCAGGAGAATAGCTGATCTAGGTCAGGTCTGGGTCTCTCGAAGGCCTAAATCTGTGATGACCTACATATAATTTTGGGTCGAGATTTCCATAATATCCAATGAAACTACTAAAAACAGATGTGTGAGGCCATTCCTGGTCTTATTTCCTGTTGTTTTGCCGCTTTGTCACTGTTTCCTGATGAATAATTCAATGGGGATGTCGGTAAATAAAATATCTAATCTCCGACAACAACTGCGCAGTTGGCCATGATGGAATCTCGTGCACTGAGATTTGGGCGCAGCCACAGTAATATCCAACTAGATCGATCTAGTTCAGAATAATGAACCATGTCGACTTCTTAAACTATCACAAACAATAGTTCATGACATGATTTAAGTCCAGTGAGGTTCCTTTTCATATCAATTCCAAGAAATATATCGATAATGATGAATAATATTCCATGCATATAGCGAGTGGCCGATCAGCTGATCGAGGGAATGGCTTCCTTTGTTCTTCCTGACCTACATTCGGTTTGGCAATGTTTGGCAATGTTTTTGGTTGATATTTCCACAATATCCAATGAAACTGCTAAAAACAGATGTGTGAGGCCATTCTATATCTTGTTTCCAGTTGTTTTGCCGCTTTGTCAAGGTTTGCTGATGAATACTTCAATGGGGATCTCGGTTAATAAATATCCAACTGCAGAGATGAAGTTGCCGGGTCCGCCATCTTGTTAGATCTTGAAAGGTGACGCTTGAGCAGGAAGACGGCAAATATCAAAATAATCACTCAAATAAACCATGTCAGCTTCCAAAATGGCCACGAAGAATAGTCTATACACTGATTTAACTCAAGCAAGGTTGCTTTTCTTGGAAATCTTCCTTAATATATCGAAAATGGCGAATAATCTTCCACACCTCCGACTCGAAAACACCGGTTTTGGCGCCAGGCCGGTTCAATCTGGTTCGCTTCCGCCCCCCACGCGAGATAACGTTTCGGCGAGACCCGGGTTACGCGCTAGTTACGCGCCGCGGTTCCCGCCGCGAATGGGTTAAATGGGTAAAACTCACTAAATGTTAGATTGAATTAAATAAAACTAGGGCAGTTACATTTCAATAATAGCAAAGAAGTTGATTTTCTCATAATATTTTGGGGTTTACTGACACTTTAAGGGGACAATTCTCCGCCATCGGGAGGGTTGCGAGCCCTCTTTAAGGCCTTACAATGTTGTGCCTGGCTGTGGACAAATCAGAGACGAAAGTGGTATACAGCAAACCATGTTTAATATATTCTGTTTTAATTATTTCTGGTGATGAGAATAACGGATACAATTCAAGTGTGAATGGGTTTGAAATACTTATACTTGAGTAGAATATGAGGATAAATAACACATTTTTTTTAGTCAATACATTTTTTCTCTTCCCATATTGGAGTTTTCTGTACATTAAATTTTGAAAGCCTTAGGATCTACTAGCTTGTGGGACGTCGTCTGCAATTTATTCCTAGAATATGAGATGCGATTGAATATTGATTTTCTTTCAGTTAATTTCCCACGGGAAACCAAAACAGAGGTTACTGGGTTCAGATCTTGTGTGCATTTGATTGATTGATTGATTAACATTTATTTCCACGTGGGCGCCCACCTCTCTGTATTGATTTTCATGTTGAATATTGGAAGAAAGAAAGAGGAGTCTGTTTAGATTGAGTCATATGGATATACTGTATATTGATATGTACCATAGTGCTGCTATGTCTAGTAATGTTGCCTTCGACTAGATGATATTTGTTAAAATATTCAATACCATAAGCAGTAATTCCCGATAAATAAAGATTATAAAGAATTGCAAGCAACATGTTCTTTGGTAAATATAATATAATATATATGGGTCTAAACTTTTTAGGATGTACAATTGCGATTTTGTGGGGTTTAGGAAGATTGGGGGACAAAATTAGTAGGCCCTATAAACTCATATTCCTTATGACTGTTTGTATTGTAGTTAAAACAAGGTGATATTTTTTAGGGTATGCCCGGTATCAAATGTAGTGGCAGCTCCTTAAAACCTCAATAACTCAGGACATAATGATTCAATTTCCAAATAAAAAATAATTCCTTATAACGAGTAAATGTTCCTTTACATGTATACCAATCAATAACTATGTGTTATGAAAGGTTATTATGTGAGACATAAAAGCAAATGAATCACATTTCCCCCAAACGGGAGTGTTTTGATCAGTAACATATAGTTCAAATATAAATTCAATCGTCTCATAAAATCTCTCGTCTGGTACACATTGATACATGGACCTGCTAATGTCTGCATAAATTGACATGTAAAAAGAAGAAAAAAAACATCCATTTCATGTACAGTGACATTGAACTGGATGTCGCTCCCAATCTACACTCACTAGGCGTTTCGTGTATTTTGACCCCCAATTGGTACATCCTGACCCCCAGTTTTTACAGTGCATACAGTATATTTAACTACTTTACGAATTGTCCACCCGGAAATATTGCAAACTTTGTTTAAAAAACCAACAGTGAAATATAGAAATACTTTTTAGATTTCGTCAATGTTAACATTGTTGGAATCCACTGAATTTCATCTTTTGAAATAGAATGGTATCTCAAAATTCATTTTTGTCGACTGATTACTCGATCATTTTCCTGTGACATAACACAAATGATATACTTTTGAAAGGAGAGGATAAAGGACAAACTTCATGCATATATCCCACATAGTGTAGGGAATCGCAGAACACACTTCATCCTTATTTGGCAATTAGGGCGGGGCTAACGTAATGCTCCCTCCCTTTTCCAGTTTCCTATGGAAGCAACAAATACCTGTTTGGGATATTGATGTTACTAGCTAACCAGTTGCACGTATTGATAAAGGAGGTATTTGCGGCATACTATCGGTTTAAAAGACAGACTTTGGAAAATTAGCAAGGTGGGATATATTCTATTTGTACCTTTTCCAGGAAGAATAATTTTCATAAAAGGTTTCCTTTATGGAACATTTTAGGTACTTGCCTTCAAGTTCTACTATATTTGACATACTACATTTTCTACACCTCTTTTGGAGATACAAATTCAATTTATCCTATTATACTTCCATTCCTTATATCTACCAATATGCCACACAATTAGAAGGTGTCAATATATGGCACAACAAATATATTCAGAATCTCAAATGATCAATTTTGTTACCTTTAGAATATTTTATCAACATTTCTCTTTATTAACATACTAAACATCTTGAATCAAACAACATCAAATTTTACACCAAAAAAGGGGGTGCCGCTCCTCTACGAAACCATAGATCTTCCTGAGAATCATGAAAAATAGGGACAACGCTCTACTAGCGCATCATAGAAACAAAGTTAGAAAACATAGGAAAATCACCCAAAATTAAAGGATAGTTATATATTACTCAAATTGTTGTATTCATCCCAGCCTGAAGCTTAAATATGTAGGACCCTGAGTTAAAATTATTGAACTTAAACAATTTGATTTCATAGATCATTCATCCAAGCTATGATATAGGTGAAAACATCTTTGCATTTTTCAATAAAGATGTTGCTTAATATTTGCGAAAACTCACTGCCCCTCCAATAACCTATGGTACCTTTTTGCCTATCCCTCAGTCTAACCCTTGACTAACATGTTCTAATAATTCGTCTTCAGATGTGGAGATTTCAGAATGTGCTGGGTGTTCCTGTATTGAAATATCTTTTCATTATCCTATCAGTCTACATACTGGTTAACGTAGTTTCATTCTCAGGTATGTATTATATGGGCCTTCTAATATCAAGGCAGAATCTGTATTATCAATTTTGTATCATTGATTCAAATATTCGTTATTCGTAACTGGTCTTGGTTTTGACAAAATGATAAAGAACATGAATATCTGTATCCATCTACTCAGAGCATGGTTGTTAAGATCATGAATTTGAAACTCTTTTTGTGCAATCGCTAACCACTTATACTACCAGTTTGCGTGTGCTGGAAAACTTTCAAAAATACACTTAGTGTAGTCTATCTATGGTAGAAAACCGATGTTTTCTAGGGTCTAAGAGAATTGTGCTAAATACAATTTTCAAATAAAAAATGAAGAATGAGTTTGAAGGCGGAGTAATGTAAAACAAAGCTCCCAGGCTGGGTTGTGCATCAGCACCAGCAAACCATCCTCGAACACAGGATGTCTCTCAGATTCGTTCCTCCCTCAAGACACCCTGCGACATCCTTAGCCTTTTTCGGGGATTCATGAATAATTCATTAGGACTTTCCTCCAATCAGAAGGCCTGCGTTTCTAAACTCTGACGCACCTATTTTTAGCTCTGGTGACTCTGGTGTCCAGGGTGTCTCCAGCTGGTCTGACCCTTCCTCCCATAGGGGACTTGCATGTGCCACTTCACAAGTCTGGGGAAGATGGATGTTTGTGCTTTGGAAACATGTAAAACGCATGGATATTGACATTAGAGCACTGACAAATATCCCATGCTGAACATGACGTTTTTTAAATATAGATTTTACTCAGTACCATAAGTCCCATAATTCCATGTAAATCTAGATTCAAGTCGGCGGACATGCAAGCTGCCTCAGCTGCACTCAATTAAGGGGGTTAGACACACACAGCAGGTGTTCTGCCCGCAGAAAACGGCCAGGATGGGCCAGGGCTCGATTAGTAGAATCTGCCTGGCTCGCGAGGTTGCAGCAAACAAGTTCTTCATTTCACTTGCTCCACTGGCTATGTTAAGCTCTGCGGTAAGCCATGTGGTAAGCCTTCCGATGTTGTTGTGATGGTTCTGTATACATGTGAAGAGGAGTGGCGAAGTGCCCAGTGCATCATGTAAGGAGGATCTTCTTACTCCTCTCCACCTACAGAACCAGCACATCACCATTGCAAGGCTTACCGCAGAGGTTAACGCAGCCAGTGGAGAGCCCTCTTTAGTCTATCAAAGCTGCAGTCTCAGCTAACCACAGGAAAGTATCCGCAGCAAGATTATTACGATTTTGCATAGTTAGTTAGCAAGATTGAGTCTGTATTAAAAAAAATGTTGTTATATGAACGGAAACAGCCAAAGACTATTCATATTGTACAAAAAATCGTCGCACACAACTGTGCAAAGCCGGGAGATTCCCGGCTACTCCCACAAAGATTCCCGGCTACTCCTACAAAGCAATGGTTGTGTGGTGTTTTGCTTGACAAGGTCTGCAATCCATGAAGATGATTTTAGCAGAAGAATCTATGTTTCGTTAGCTTTTTAATGGAATAAACCCAGCGTTTCTAGCTTCAATATGGGGTTTTCCCACTATGAAGTCATTCCTGTAGATCATGTGACAGCTCTTGGCTGTTCTATCAAGTGTTTTGGCTCTTCTGTGCATTGGGTTGCGGTCCCGGGAGGAGGACGGTATCAATGGCTGAATCAAAGATGCCTAGGTGAAAATTAGCTGATGGATTTACAGACTTTATTGGGTGAGAACAGTTTGCTAAATCCCCCTGAGCAAAAGTGTAGAGAAATGGTACGGAGGACTATTGTAGATTCTTAGAAATTTTTTCACTGGGAAAAATGTTGAGAAGAGGTCGAAAATAGTTGGCTGTGTCAAGTAAGAAAGCAAACAACCCAGATGGCAGATGGCAGACACCACTGTCCTATGACTATAGCTGTAGGTTACACGTGAGTATCTTGGCAGCATTACGCCCCAAATCTATGGCTATTACATATATCAAAAACTGAGGGGGATAAAATTGTTAAAGTTGCCTCAACATGAAAGAATCTGCCCATCTGTTTAAGAAATCATAAAGACTAAAAAATGAATTGTACACATAGATCTACTCACTTTTCTAAAATCATCTATCATTTTTTCATGCTTGCCATTCCTTTTAAACCTTTTCTTCACCTGATAGTTATCAGATGTTATTAGTTATGTGATATTACAGTGAAACGTCACATAAAGACCACCTCTCTGTAGAGACCACCCCTCTATCAAGACCAGTTTCTCTCAGTCTCAAATTGCTTCTCCCTCATTAGATTAGCCCCTCTATTGAGACCACCTCGCTATGAGACCACGAATCCCAAGTCCCAAGGGAGAGGTTCCACTGTATAGGGGTCAATAAATCTTCAAAGGTTTAGATTATTATCTTTCTGAAACTTATAAGACATATGTGACGTGTCTCAGGAGGAGGTTAGATGGGCAAAAGTTGATTGCGAGCCACACCAAAACAGGTCCACAAAATTCCATTTCTGTTAAATAAAATAAATTAAATTAAAATAATCGACTGTAATTAACCGTTGTGTATTCACAGGTCCCTGGGCGTATGGTCCATCACCTGTAGAGAAAACAAGGTAAAGGGAGCAACATGATTTATTAATGATTAATCAATGTTTAATTTAATTTGATTTAATTTAATTCCTTTTTTGGGTCAATGCATAAGAGATTGTACAATCGGTATCTCCACACATTATGTAAAGTTAGCTAAATTAGACGGAGTAATTAACATACCTACAAATATCAGAGTGTTTCTCTGTATTGCCTTGATTCAGAAGAACTGTTTGATATTATTTCAGTGGTGAAGGGGATTTATACTTTTTCTGACGCCCTGATCCATATAGAAATATAAATATTGGATGGGGATTAAAACTCAAACTTCTTTAATGAAATAATAGTGGAGCCAGGTTATAATATAATTCGGTTTTCTATTGATCTGGAACTGTATGAAATAATATATTATCTCCAAGCAATTTAATCCATAGCCTGCAATTTACTGTAATTTGTGTTATCAATCTTTAAACAGAGAATATCCAGAAGAAAATGTGGTGAATTACCACAGTTTGAGTGAAACTGCCAACTGTGAGGTCAGTAAACTATATCTCATCACATTGTGTATTGTATGGTACTGCTTTTTAAAGTAGCCTAAAAGTGGCTACAGTAGAGCAGGCTGGCGTAAGCAGGGTGTCATGTTATATTCCCCTTTTATTGCTAGCTGTTGTTGTTATTATTAAACTTAGCTGTTGTTTCATATCAACATTTTCTGACGTGAACCTGTCAAAACTAATCAATTCGTTTCCGTCCAGGTAATCCATATATGTTTAGTAGTACCTCCAACAACAAGGATGGGCAACCTGGTCGGTATGCTGAAGACACTGTTCTATTTTAGAACCTCCCCAATTTTGCTGCATATCATTACAGACACTATTACCCAACACATTTTGGACGTTCTCTTGAGGACGTGGGACCTCGTCCAAGGTAAGGGTTAAATAGCATGTATACACACAGTACATGATTTGGATACTTGTGCCAGATTGCCACTGCCATGCTGGCTTAGTAGCTTCCGACACTGGTAACATTAGCCAGATTAAGCAACCACTCCCTATCCCTGACCAACGCTAACTTTACCCTATCAAGGTATGTACAGTCTGAATATGTAGAGAGGGTGAAATGTGTTTAAGCAGATGATTTCTGCATGTATATGTCCCAGAGATCCTGAGATTATTGTTGTATGTAATCTCTAGATGTTGGTATATATATCTATACAAGGTGAAATTTTGTAGATCTCATGAAGTGGCTTGTATGAAGTCATCCTTATAAATCTATGTATCTCACTCTCTCTGTGACGCACAAAGTGCGCATGCACATGGCGCCCTAGTTTTGGTTTACCACCCACCTCCTTGATACTCTGTCCAGTGCAATATGTTGTGCGGACTCTGTTGTCATGTTCTTGGCGCTAAGGTCTTTCTGTAGCACAGACAGCCAGAAAATCTATGTATAAGAAATCTATGTATAAGACCTTTTTAACCATGCATAACGTGAAGAATTGTGGCCCGTGCGAAAACCATTTTCGCCGAATATAAACACAAGCTTACAACCGCCACCCATGCCTCTATAACAGAGAACCTATATATCTCCAAACCCTATCGAACAGACTTTTCTCCCTTAATTTGATCTTAGACTCTCTAATTTTTTCACCAATCAAACAGGAATTGCATCAATAACTACATGTGTGAGATTAAAAGAAATCTGAGTCCCAGAGGTGAAGTTAAAAAATAAAAGGTGAAATTAAAAAATAAAATGAATTGAAAATGAGACAAATGTAAAATGGCTGGCTGCTCCAGGACTCAACCTCACAATGTCCAGTTTGGAAGTCTAACCAAATTACCATTGAGACATGCATATAAACACTAGCCATACCCATTGATTCATCACATTTAAGGTGCACTTTAATCTCCCAAGCATATGCACTAGCTTATTCTTTATCAAGGTGGGGCCCATAGTATGGGGTTTCCTTGTGTGTATGTTTTGTGAACATCATCCTTTTGTTGATTATGGGCTAAGTTTGATGGTTACCAAATGAGAGAAAATGGGTTGTGAGCTTATATAGGTAGTCTATCCCATTTTCAGATTCAGCTAGATCCTGGCACTCTTGCAAACACGTTGACTGCTGTTAATGCATCCTTTTAAATTGTTTTGAGTACTAGAGGGTCTAGAATAGCGTGCAAACACCAGTGGCAATGAGATCTGTGAGTTCTATGGTTCCTAGTGTCTATATCATTAAGTGGTCATTGTTCATTTCTAAGCATGTAGACATTGTTGCATCCCAAAGTAGACATATGTACCAATGATGACATCCATACACACTTTTCCTCTGTGGTACAAGCTATTTCACATACTACAAATTCTTTTCCAACTGCTTACTTCCCATTTCCAGAATAAAAAGTTTCATTGCAGTGGCGATTTTTCCATGTCAGCCTCCTTTTCCACTATTTCCCTTAGATATCCACCACAGAAAAGTATCACTGCACCTTTTTCCTATTTCCCCTAAATGAAAAGCAATCTCTGGCTGCTGTGACTCCTATGTCAAGATCGGCTCATTTTTTCCATCGATGTCATCCCTGGTGCAGTCCTTTTCTACCCATACCAAAGGAGACATAAACATGTAGTGACTTAGTGTTACATAACATGCTGTAGGCCTACTAGCTGCGTGTGTAGTATCACTAGTTATCCATGCGAAAGACCCACCATGCCGGCCTTGCATGCATGACTGATTTCGCTATATATAGGCACTTCCCTTCCCAGTTGTTAGTTTGATAAAGTAAAAGCGGCTGAGAAAACTGAAAAGAAAAGGATATTCCAAAAAGGAAAAGGATATTGGCAGAAAGGAAAAGGAAAATTGACAAAAAGGAAAAAGGATATTCCAAAAAGAAAAGTCTTGGATATTTTGGATTTTTCCTATTTCACATATACATATCCTTTCCAATAGGGGACAAAACAATCCTCTCTGTTTTTGCCATTAGTATCTTTAGGACTCTTTACCAGACTTCGCAGATTGATTTTTCTGTCATCAAGGTATCTTTTGTCACAACCCATCTTATATGCTAGGTGGAGAAGGTGTGAGTCTCTCCTTTCATTTAGATATTCTAAATATGCATGTGCTGTAACATCTAGTAGCCAATATGTTTCTCTGGTGTACAGTACAACCAAATTAATTGTTTCCAAAATATGTTCTCACTCCAACCCACAACTTTCACAGGATGGGAATGGATGTTTTAGTGGCATGATTGTTCTTGCATATTAGTTTGTAGTTTGGGACATGGTTTGTGACCGACATGGATAACATCTTTTTTGTCTTCCTTTATAGCAAATCAAATCATTCTACTATTAATCAGAAATGAAATAAATAAAAACTAAAATACATCACATTCAACATTTTAATAATTTATTCTTTATTTAAGAAGCACATGATCTGAAGTAGCGTTTGTTTGGTTGTCAAAATATGTTAGTTAAGAATATGACTTATATTTTCAGTTGATGTCAATTTCTACAATTTTCCAGAAAAGGTATGATATCTGATATTTTATTATCATCTTCAATAGACTGATTGTTGTGTGATTTTCTTGATCACATTGTTGATTTGAATTGCATGCTTATTATTGGAATAATCGTTTGGAATAATAATTTCATGGTAATTACTTCAAGACTATTAACACATAAAACCACCCTATGCTTACAGGAACTTGGCAGTCAACTATCAGTTTTGAAAGTAAAACTAAGACTTCAGAACATCTTACCAGAAAACACATCTAGGGTTTGTACTGAGTTTTTGTAATTGAATCAAACAACAGATATAACTCGTCTTACAACTTACCTACCAACTGACATATAATAATATCATATTTTACATGTTTCATATATTGACATGAAGGAGATGTCCTTGAAATTGAATGCTGTTCTTCAACAATACTACTAGCTTCCAGTGAAATTTATTTTAAGTTAATTAACACGTTAACATAAACAGTTTTCTTTGTTTCACAGTTTTACAAAGCCTTGGTTTACAGTTGACTAACTAAGACTGGACCACTAGCGACCACCCCGCCCTCTGAGAAGAGGCAGATTGCCACGGAACTAAAAATTGAAGTCGTTGAGGTCATTTCCCAGTAATACCTATGCCATATATCTCGACAAGTTCACAAACTTTAACAACACGTACGGCTAATTGGTTGGTGTCAATCAAAAGCTATAATCGTATAATACATTTTCTATTGGAGGAATACATACATTTATGGTACACAAACATCAGGATCAGCACTTCTTTTGTCCTATTCATATTCACCTTTCAAATTCGACCGCCTTTTGCACACGACACCACTCGCCACTACCAGTTGCAGACAGCCATAGAGGATTAGAGGGTCCTGTACACACGATGGTGTGTACGGGACACTATAGGTAGGAGGGGTGTGGGGGGGGGGGTAGAGGAGGGGGGGTGGTGATAACAAACATAATCTTACTAACTAACCATGCAAAACGTTCCTTAGCTTTCATATCCTTGTACGGGTCACTTTTCTGGATAACAAAGAAGACATTATCATTATTATGACATGACTAAGAAGGGTTTTTTTGCTGTTGGTAAGTGGCTTAAAATAACCTTAACCTTAGTCTACGTTACTGCCTTTTTGGAAGATTTATGGAAAGCGATAAATCACTGACAGATGACGCAATTTGTTTTGTTGTTGTTGTTGAAACTTTTATTTGTCTTAAACAGAATGACACTATCGGCGGGTACTGAGCTCCCTACATAGGGAGGATTTCAAGCCCTACCGTAGATATTTGGATTTAATAAGGCATAGGTAACAATACTCCCTAAGGTCGACGACAGTAGGGAGGCCTTTGCAACAGTTGGATTAATAAATTTTTTCAAATCGGTGCAAGCAATTGAGTTTATAACGCCCAGATGCAAGTGCTATTAAGACTGACCCATTAATGACCATTAATCCTTTATTGGTCCATCTTCGGGATAATTTTGGGCTATAATTGCTCACTGAGTTAGAATCTCCTGTGATAACTATACAGTGGAACCCCGCTAATAAGACCACCATTGGGACTGAATGATTTTTGGTCGCATAGCGCGCGAGGTGGTCACATTAGAGGGGCTGTAGGGTTAGGTGGGAGGAGTGGGGGCAGAGTGGCGGGGGGGACATTGAAGGATGATTTAAAGTGGTTGTAATGAAACTTTTCTGAATTGATTTATTCTGGATATGTATTGTTGATAATACACTCAGCCTCACTTCAGGCATTATCTAGGGCCCTCTCTCTCCTCAATGGCAGTCATTAATTGATTCTATAATATTAGCTAATAAAAGGCCCTCATCATAGACTGAATCACTAGGATATATTTCTCTGCTACAGGTGATTATAGTGGATGAGTCGATAAGGTTTGTTGAGGATGTACTATTGCTTTGGATGGAATTTGAATATTTCTCCGACAATCATGTGAGTAAACTTTTAAGATATTTAATAGTTGAATGATTGAAGGCAACTCAACTGAAACAAACTATGTTATTGATTTTGAAGTCTTTTATTTGGCGACCCTGACGTGTTTCACCTTTCTTGGTCTTCTTCAAAAAATATTTGTCAATTAGGTTTCCAAAAGACAGTGTTACTCCTACAGTCCATATCAGGAGAAATCTAATGTATATCTAACTTCAGTTTAATCCTTACTTTTAACGTCATGTGGGTGTTCCAGAATTGGAGCCAAATATGAGCCTGAAGGTCAGGTGCATCTGGGGAATCACATAATCTGACCGGGAGCCTCATGGATGGCTCTAATTCTTTTAGAAGTGGTTCGGGGCTATTGCACAGAATATCTGTCATCATCAACCACCAAATACTCCCATACACTCTCAACCTGAAGGATCATAGAGAACTTTTAGAACTCGTTTAGGGATATTACACACACCCCAACATAAACAATGTCTTTCTCAAATACTATTCATTATCATCAACCACTGTTTTACCCCAAATCTCATGTTTCTTTGCTTCATGCTTGGAAGTACGATGCCTTTGGTGCATGGGCTAATGTGTCACCCATGCCATTCCTGGCCTCTGATGTAGTGAAGGTCGTCTATACCCATGCATTCATCCCAATGTAACTCTAAAGAAATATTCTATAATTTCACACCTGGTTTCACGGTATTACAAAGTCAGGTTTGATTAAATCTCTATGTTTTTTTATTTTTTAATTTTCTTCCTCCCTAGAGCATAACTGTTTCGCCTCTATGTTTGCAGATAATCGGAATCCATACTGGGGCTCGCAAACACATTTTGAACTCAAATATCATGCTTCTATATTTGGATAAAGTTCAAGAACAAGGCTCAGTGATGGAAGAATTGCAAAATAGGAAAAACACAGTAATCATTTTCCAATGTCAGAGTTTGTTTTTATTCACCATAAGCTCACATTGATAACAATGGTATTTTTAACTTAAGTAGAAAAAGTATACGTTTCATTTGTAACAATCATCAAACTAGGATAAATACTGATACTAGTAAATGCATGAAATCTCTTAAGATTTCTAATCCAATGTATGATTCTATTCTTATAGTACTTTGTGATTCATATAGCATTTGTAACATATGTCACAACAAAGAGCTCTAGGAGAGGAGACTATTTACTATAATTCTATATACCATTTATCTTCTACAGGTAGATGTTACAAAAGGTATTCTTCAACTCAAAGGTGTGTTTTTCATACACTGTTCCTGGTGTGTACTACCTTTCACAAATTTTGATGAATGCCTTGCTGATACGCCTCCAAAGGTATGAGATTATTTTCCATGAAGAATATGGCTCTCTTCATAATGATGTTATATTGCTGACACAAGCAACGATTAATATGATAATGATGATGTAGTGAGCCCGAATTAATCAATAAAGGAAAAGACTAGGCTATACTTTCCTGGGGTTTAACTAACAGAGTACAGTTAAAGGATTGGCTACTGACATTGAGGGGTTGCTGGTCCACTGTTTGGTGTATAATACTGAGACAAAGCTAATATATAAGTTCTCTACAGCTGAACTTTTGGTTAATCTGAACCTTTTCTGATTTTACCTCAAATTTGGGTTTAATTAAACATCTACGGTCTGACCGTCAAACCTCCACAAATAACAAATGATGATATTACAAACAATTCTTTCCTTTATGCAGGCGTTGCTCTGGACAACAGATCTCCTGGAGACCTTTACAGGGAATGAAGAGATAGAACATAAAAAGTTGCTAGTCAGCTCTATCATGACATCTAGTGACTATCTGATGAGTCACTTGCTATCTCCTTGTCTTCAGAGGAGGACAGAACCCATTGCTCTTACATGCCACATGTTGCGATTTTATGCCACACTAAATCGCAGAACTCTGCTTTATGTCTTTGGAAATCCCAGCAATGCCAGGGGTGGACCTCCGAATGAGGTCACATTGGTGACCCAGTTAACTATGGAAAGGTTCAGCTTCCTGGAGAAGTTAGTTCACCAATGGAAAGGCCGGTTACATGCAGTTTTTTATGTGACTGAGAATGAAGGGATGTCATTGGTTAACAAGGCTGTTAAGTCTTCAATCATTTCACACAGGACGAATGTATTCTTTCATGTAGTTTATAAAAGAGGGGTAAATGAAACTTCTTTCCTTGAAAAGTACAATATTGTTAGTAAGAATTATTAGAAAGTTTGTAATAGTATTTTGACTTATCATTGTGTCAATACGTTATGTGGTCAATGGCCCTGCTTTTTTGATGAAGAGAAGCTATTTCTGTGTGCTCACAGAGTTATAAATATGTGGAAAAGTATTTCTATGATTTAATCATTGGAATCCCTTTACACATAGCTCTTAAAATCTAACCAGTAGCATTCAACTAAGATAGTGTAAAGTAAATAAATCAGCTGACATTATGTTGAAAAGCAAATGATGTTATAATAACACTTGAGGCATCGAGTACATTCAATGCATCATTCCTTTTTCCTCCAGATGTTTAATCCCATTAATTACCTGAGGAATGTTGGGATCAATGAGAGCCATACTAACTACACTTTGTTTGTTGATGTGGACCTTATACCAAATGCTAACATCTACCAAAACCTGAAACACTATATTGATTCACATCTGCTGGGAAAACATGCAGTAAGATAATATTTTTAAGATGTTGATTTAAATATTGTTATTGTCCACATTACATTTAATAGTTCATACAAAAATATTCTGGCTATTTGTATTGTTCACCACATTATTGATTAGACAAATATATTAGCAGTTACACATGATTCCACCGCATTACCTGTTCTCATTTTTAGGAAATCTTCTCTACAGATATAATTGTGAATTCTACACAATACAATATCAGTCATGAAAATACTTTCTTAAAAGTGTTGATTGCTTACATATATTCCACTACCAGCAATTCATCATGCATCAATTGAATTATTAAATTGAAGAAAGAATGTTGATCCAGAGCATCTGAAAAGAATGGAATATAGTCCAGTATTAAAAGTTAAAATAGGATGTTCCATTCTATCTTGGACATAGGTGCTGGTAATCCCTGTTTTTGGTGTCATTGGTGACCTTCGCATTTTTCCTAATGACAAGATAACAATGGTGCAGATGATAAACAACAACACCATGGAAGGTTACAGGTAGCTGCACTTTTACTACACAGAATTTTCATTTGATAACAATATTGTTGTTCTAATACAAAAGATAAGGAAACAATCCACCAATGTCAACACCGTATGCATGTTTCGGGTCCTATATTAATGTTCTACCAATCATACATTAAAAAAGGAAACATTACTTCATATGCATTGTGTGATATGTAATTTTTGCACTGACCTCCTACAGCCAAGGGGATACACCCTAATAGGGTATCATTTAAAGCCTGTGACTTCTTCTGAGATCCTTAGGCCTGTTAAAACAAATAACCATAGCATGAAGATTAGCAGACACACTGCTCAGTGCATTCTACCTTATATAAATAATAATGTATAGGACTGGTCCACTATTTCCTATATTTGTAATGTGCATCAGGGTACTACCATTGAGCTACAATGGAATATATGTGTATTGAAGACACCCTTGAGCAATGTTCACAGTAACGACGTGTCCATGTTAAAGAGGTATCAATATTCATTTAGGAAATGGTGATAACTGGGTGGGTTTTTTGTAAATCTGTCAGGATCAGTATGCAAGAATGGTATTTATTTTAGATCAACACTAACTTAAACAAGTAACTCCCAATTTCTCCCTCATACAGAATGTCAAATGAATGGAACCGTGGTCATAAGCCAACTAACTACTTGTTATGGATGACTGCTGGCAAACCTTACCAGGTGCGTAAAAATATCTAACAAAACGTTCTTTTAGTTTATAAATGTGAAATTGGACATCATACATGATATCTATTAATCTGAAATAACATCATATGTATGTTAGAATTTACTATTTGTGTAAATGATGTGAATAAAACTGTTAATCCAGCTAGCAAATTTCCATGATAGTGTTTTGATTTGAAAGTGATCCTTTTTCCCCACCAAACCTCTCATTTTTCCAGATGTTATTGCCACCAATACAGTGAGGCAGTTCAAGGGTATTAAAGTTGATCCTTTTTAGAATTTGTACCACTCATAGTCATGTTCAATTGATTTTCATGTCACCCCAGATCCAGTTTGAAGGTGGCTATGAGCCCTATGTTGTAATGAGGACCAGTGAACTTCCACAATATCCAGAGAGTCTGCTAGAAAGGGCTGGTGATAAAATAGCTTATGGAAATATTCTCAAAACTCTACGGTAAGTATAAGGTAGGGGTTATCCCTTTGTGTTTCCCTCTGGTGCCTCTTAGCCCTGTTTATCATGGGTTGGAGTCTACTGTGTCATTGTAGAGTGCTGTTCCAAATTGAACATGCATGCTGTTCTACTTCTTGTAGCAAATGACCTGATGGAGTATTCAAACAGATCAAGACACAAACTGGACGAAGTCTGATTTCCTGAAGATGTTAAAATCAGTTTGAACCTGAACAGAGTGCCATTTTCTATTTATTACAATACTGGAATGACCATGAATTTGTTTGATACTTATGCTGTGAGTAGCGCAAGTCTTTTTAACCAACAAGCTTGCACCATAAATTTAAGTCATGTGTAGCCATGGACCCCTAACTGATCACTTAATTGTTCAGTAAGATCAAGCAAACTGCACCCCTGAATGGCACCTTATAACCTGAAGAGTGTGTAATAAAGCTTTATTCCATAATTTGGCAATGAGAATGGCATATATCGGATATCCACCACTCTGACAACCATTGATATATTCTTGGCTCAGATGCCACTTGTATTAAAATGAATCCTGTTCTCCGTGAAATTATGTTTTTAACAAAATTATGGAATAAAATTAAGAATACCGCTGGGTGAAGTAGTCAGTGAACAATTAATACCACCTTGTACTCCATGCTATGGTATACTAACTTCATTATTTTGTTTACATCACCTAAATGATTCTAAGAGTTGAAAACATCATCTACTAGGCATGGAAGTGCTGTCTGTTTTATTTGTAATTACTGATGTATATATATATATATATATTTCTATTGACTTTTACACTAGGTATAAAGCATGGGTTGTACCAGACCAGTTTCTCGTCCATCACCCTCATCCTAGGTCTGCGGGTACTGATTATTTCC
Source organism: Sthenelais limicola (assembly GCA_942159475.1). Lineage (NCBI taxonomy): Eukaryota > Metazoa > Annelida > Polychaeta > Phyllodocida > Sigalionidae > Sthenelais > Sthenelais limicola. Next base: position 57,755,000 of record OW804096.1, read on the forward strand.
TCAAACACAAGTACATCAGAAAGTAAGCATGATGCTTTAGGTTCCAAGAATACATCCTATATTCTTAGTGAACTGTATTGGAAAGTGTATCTGGAAGTGTTTCGTGAAGTGTATTGGAATGTGTATTTGGAAATGTATTGGGGGTGTATTGGGAATAGTATTGGAAAGTGTATCAGGAAATGTATGGGAAGTGTATTGGGGGTGTATTGGGAAGTGTATTAGAAAGTGAGTCAGGTAGTGTATTGGGACGTGAAAAGTGTAACGTGAAAAGTGTACTGGGAAGTATTTTGGAAGATTTAATGGGAGTGTATTGGGTCAGAGGTGTATCAGGAAGCATATAAAGAAGCATATCAGGGTTGATGTTTCCATTAGGAAAGTGCATTCTGATGGGTATCGGGAAGCATATGATCATAGATGTTTGATTTACACCTCAGAGACCTTCTCCAGTAATTTAATAAAGATTCTGCAGTCTATTTCAGGAAAGGGCATGGTGTGTTGATATTATTCATATACAAATTTGCATCATTGCCGTTTCAATTAAGATTATATCATTGATTGTTTCGGGTGAATATTATATTTTCCTAAATCACAAAGTTTCTTATCCTACTAAACAAAATATACAAATGGTACAGTGCAACATTATAGAATTCTTCATGACATAAAACTTTCAATATACAATTAGTAGGGCCCTGCTGACATTGTCAGGTCTGCCAATGCCTACCATTAAGGACAATTTTTCATATTAATTCCAATTTACACTTCAGGTGTGGAGAACAACTTTTCAGGGAGTTTACATATACTATTGAGGCTAAATACAACAGAAGAAGCAAGTCAAAATCTCTGGATTCATCTCATGATCCTTCCCTAGAAAACGTAACGAATTCCTGATGTCAAGGTTCATCTGAAATTATGACTACAGATGATACTGAAGGCTACCATAATAACCTTCATTCTGCTGCATGCCTGTGATTCCTGGACACAGGTTACATGACTGTTGTTGATGACCATAATGATGGCATCACAGTCCTTTTGAATCTCTCACAGTGCATGTCTATAACAATGCATGCTCAGTTGGATTCACTTTATTTATAGTTAGCAACAAGTTAAAAAGAAAAGCAAGGATCTTTTCGCCAATATCTTAACTTGTGTAAATTCTATGATCTATAAAAGCCAAATGCCTGATGGGAAAGATGAAGTCTTATTTTAAAGCATACAGGAAATTGGACCCGCCAATGCTATCAATTATCTATCAATAAACGTATCAACAACAACAACAACAATAGTATTCACACTAATTATTTGCCGTGTACTCGTACTTTTCACGCCATAACAGAGTCTTGTTGCATTCAAGATCAACCAACAACGATCCAAATTCAAGAACAGGCAAATTGTAAGTCTTGTAGATTAAAATGAAATTGTCAGCCGCAATAAAATGTCTAATCCTAGCCAGTCTTGTCAATAATATCTGGACTCAATATTTTCAACATTTTTCCTTGGAGAATAATTTATGTACGTCAACAAAAATATCATATATATTCTTGGAATAAATATACAAAATAGTCCATAAGCACTATAAAGTACAAAATTCAGAAATATTTAAAAACGTGTAGGTATATGCCTTTTCTTTAAAAGGCCGACCATTCAAAACCTTCCCGAAATCCGAGTCAGCTGACATGCTTGTGTAGTGTAATTCAATACTCTAGGTGTCATTGTATTTCATACATTGGAGCTGCTGATTAGTTTTGATGAATAACAACAGAGGCCACTACTGTTTGCTGTACTGCTGCATTGCTTTTATATCTGATCAATCTACATGATCAATGTAACTATTAGCTATCAAGACTTAGGTATGGAGTTCAATACTATTTACCATGATGTGTCAATATGTGTATAAGTGTCTGTGATTCATGCTTCATCCCTCAACATGTACTATTTCATGATATATTTGTGTATGTATGCTGTATGCTTTCATTAAACATCATGAACTCTTAGGTAGCTGAATTATTTAGGAGCCCTCTGAGCCTAGTTTCAGGCAAGAGGCCGGCGGAGGGTTGAGAGAATAAACCTAACATTGGTTCTGCTTACAACATTTGAGTTATGGTTGTTCTTTGCTAAGTCCGAACCTGGGTTGTGTAAGAAGAATACTACAGTTGATTTAATAATCATTAAACGTTGCTCTTCTATTTCATATCTGATGACGTCATTTTTAAAATACAAAAATCGAGAATCCTATAATATAATGGCCAGCATCCAATAATATGGCCAGCTGGTAAAAACTAAGCCTTCTTACTACCATTTTACATCGTATAGACTAGTTTGTTAACAAAGAGAAATGATATCCTGCCTAGAAATTAATTGATAATTTTTTTCGAAACCTTGCAGGCAAACCTTATGATAAAATCAATGACAGCCATATTTTCACTGCTGTCACAACACCGATGTATTTTTTTTTTTTACAAAATCGCATTTCTTGAGCTAGTTTATTCAAATCATCCGACTTTTGTTGAGGTAGAGTTAAATTATACAAACTGATATCATATTGCTCACTCTATGAGCGACGACATAAAGCAGCTTCATACTAAATAGCAGTAATTATCCGCTGGCAGTAGCTGCCGGATACGGCTTCCAATATGGCCGCCAGGTTTAAATATTTTCACCCCAAAACATCAAAATATGTCACAACTACACAATCTCAAGCTGAACCATGTGGAAACCTTTATTAGATAAACGACGTCGATCGTTTCTCATTCATTCCTAAGCCATATAGGACCCACAGTCTATTTCCAACAGTCCCTTTGTCTCCAAGACATCGTTAGCTAGTTGCTCACACACTCTACTCCCAGCCCCCACCCCCAACTTCCAGTCTACATCCAAGGATGCACATTTCTTAATAATATTCTTAGTATTAGACTAATTTTTGTACGAAAAATAGGCAAACAAAGTGATATCTTTAACCTATAATAGTAAAACTGCATTGATCAACATGATGATGCATGGACTGTTATAGGAATACGCTTGTAACCCTATCGTCGATCTTACCGTACGTCCACGAACCTGACTCTTGGTGGGCTAATTGGCCTGGATCTAAACACCATGAACAGAATTCCTTGGCGCCATACTTCCTAAATACAAATATTTTGAAATATTTTGCAAATTCTAATAATTATCACAATATCCATCATTTTTCCCCTATGGGAATTTCAGTACTAACTTTTAGCAGTAGGCCTACAATATTTTCTTTCTAATAATATTTTCCTTTTAACAATAGGAATATTTTCAGGATGTAACCAGGTCTACCATACCTTACCTTACCATACCTATGTGCCCTATCAACTGATGCCTTTTTTTAATTGTCCACAGCCGCTTATAAACAGATGCGATGGGGAGCATATATAATATTTATAAGTAGTTTTATTTCTCTTTTCAAAACAGTTACAACATTTTAGAGAAAATGGGTTATCCTTTCAACAATCTGTTGTTCTTTTGACGATCGAACATCCGCATGTCTTTTTCTCCGCATATTGATTATCGTTCATATTAATACTCTGCGATTCTTGAGTATTAATAAGATATGATATAATACACTAGACCTGAACTCAGTTAATAGACTGTTTTAGCAACCATACCCATCACGCCAACGCTAACCTAACCCTATCTTTTGAGCGTACTACGTCATCACGTCATGTGCAGCTGCTTAGGTAATGAGCTAGTTACGTACATCGAGACCCTATCAGAGCACGTTTCTACGTCGAAGACCTACGCATCGTTCTCAGCAACATATTGAAAAATTTTGGTAAACTTAAATAATCTGGTTGCATGCGCAAAATAGTTTTTTCCCCTTAGTAGTGAAATTGAGGCTCAAAGCCCGTTTATTCAGCTACAAACACCTGATTGTATGGACAATACCATACTCGCTATGAGACCGTCAGGCCGATGGGACTGGCTGACGGGACGTCCTTGGGTTGAGCCTGATGGAACACATCAAAGTTATCGGTATCATTTATCACAATGTGAAAAGGGTAAACATATGTATCAGTTTTGTCCAAAAAGCGTTTCAACATATATGTTCTTGCGATTGACGGGAGAGGAAAGATGCGTTCAAGTGTGCGTGCGTTGGGCCAGGCGTTAAAACTTTTTTGGTTGTGGGCGGTGCTAAGTTACAACGCATCCCTAAGCGATAGGGCTAGGTTAGCGTTGGGGCGATAGGTGTGGAGCGCTAAAACAGCCTAATCTGAATATTTCCCTGCAGTTATCCTATATAATACTACATATTTTGTTTGTTTAACCCGAATTTTTTTAACCCGAACTTGTTGTCCTCCTGATCTAATTTGTGTTTCCCTAGAGCCATTTTCCCAGTTAACCTAAAAGTTTTGTTGGCACAGATATTGCTCTCCCAATGCTCCCCCACTCCATAGGAGCCTCATGTTTTCTGAGGCTTAACTGTTTAACCACTCAGATCACTCACTTCAAAAAACATTGTTTCAATTCAGGGGGAACTACAAAGGCACACCTTGTGATCACAGATAATTAAAACAAATGTAAGACAAATTTCTGAAAACAGAGGGAATGTTTTGAATATTATAGCGCAAATCTTTGAATAGTAGCACACATCTTTGAAGGCAGACTTCCACTGATCGCTATGTCTAATCAAAGCTACTAAAACAAAACAAATAAAAGCTACACAAGACAAGCTGGAACAGTAAAGTCACTTAAAACAGCATTCTTAGCTATAAAGATAACAAAAATCTAAGCTATAAAATCCAAGGGAATATATATATAAGAATTTTTATTCAGACAATCAATATACAGTTACAGAATTGGGCTTAGATCCTCTATCCGCGTGAGCGAGTAGATCTTCCGGCCAGTCCACAAAAATCCTACCCTCCACCACCCCGACCTGGAACCAATCTATGGTCACGTGCTCACTATTATGAAAATTAAATTTTATTAAAAATAAAAATGAAGTACATAGGCCCATATCGAACACCAACATTATTGGAAAAATCTTTGAAAGTTGTGTGTACTCCCTAATGATGTACTTTTGTTTTCGTCACAGGTTCAGAAAGAATGTCATTTAGTTTGTTTTGCTGAACTATATTTGTTAGGTATAGGACCTCCCATTGAGACCACCTCACTATAGAGACCCCTCTATTAAGACCAGTTTTCCCCATCCCGAAGTATTCCCTCATATTAGATTTAGAGCCCTCTGAAGAGACCACCTCGCTATGAGGCCAAGAATTATTCAGTCCCAAGGGTGGCCTTAATGGAGATGTTCCACTGTAATTGTGTATTAACTTTACTATCAAATGGATAAACATTACCACATTATCAATAAAGATCTAGGAAAAATACTAGAGCACAGAATTAGAGTACCCTATAATGTAGGCCTCCATTGTATTGTCACTTACTTTCAATAATCTAAGTTTATATAACATGCAAGTGAATTTGGTACCTGCATGCCTTTAACAATTACAATTGGTACACATAATTTGCCTTAGCTTATACAACACAGCACTTGGTGGTAACCTGGGGGACACCGCCCCCCCCCCCTAGACCCCTTAAAATGGCCCCTCTGCCCTCCTAACTCAGAGTGGCAGGGGGCCCCTAAGGTCCTGATAAGAGCCCCTGTAGTAGGGGCCAGATGCACTGCCATAATTAACACTTTCCTTCAAATCCCTGACTCTACATGTATAACAGTCCCAATAACCCCCTTTTAGTGTGAAGAATTGTTATGTAGATTGAGGGTGTCTGAGAAAAAACAATAATTAAACTGAAAACTATGTAAGATGTTTTTTAACTTAATAATTCTTTTAACATTAATCTATATTGTACTTCTATCACATATTTGTGTTTGCTGTAAAATATGTCTATCGGTGCTTGGACCCTTTTCCAGTAGTGACCACCTTGTTGTTTCAGGGCCTGTATTCAAAAAGCATTTTGAGACCCAGTGGTGTGCGATTCCATCTTCTCATGATGAAATTAAATTGGAAACATTCTATTATGCTTTTGTTGGACCGTATTCATGAAATTTGCACCACTCATGTAATATGTCATCCGGTCCCAAATAATAACATCAACTGAAATGCTAATCTGGAAGTCCCAAATAACCACTCTCTCATGAAGGATGAAGTTTCTAAAGTTTTTCCCATAAAGAACAGCTAATGGTTGATACATGTACTTGGTTTGAGGTATGAATTTTAAGGCCTCCTAGCTTGAAAATGTTAATGCCTATTCTTTCTTTTTCATTCATATGACGGAAAACACATAATCTTAAAACAAAAGCTAAGAAAAATTGCATTTATTTTGGATTTGACCCAACAGTGTCATTTGTCTTAACAGTATCTGCCCTAATATATGTATACTTTTTGATTGTGTTAATTTCATTTTCTCAAAAAAGCTTTTTGGTGAAGCAAGAAAATATTTTAAAGGCTTGTCATTTTTTTAAGACAATTTAAGAGTTGTGGGGTTTTATTTCATTTTCATTTGGTAAATTAACTGTTAAGCATTGTGATGGCATTCCGAACAGGCAAATTTTTGACCTCAAGTATGCCCCCCTAGGACCCTCTTCTGGTTCCGCCTCTGCAACATGCCCCTGAACAAGTATACACATATATGGGTCAGATTTTCAGAAAATGTACAATTCACCTTCACCAATCCTCTCAAATAACCCACATTTAAGACAGAAATGAGCTTCAAAATGCAGTTTAACATAACAGAACTGATACTTTAAATCAATGCAATAGCAAACATACTCAGATTTACCCGGTATTCTTTATTTTTCAGCCTAATTTAAGAGAATTTTCCGAATGTGTGGAGCTGTCAATTGTACATTTCCTGAAAACCTGACCCACATATCCTTGTAATGTGTGAGCTTATATTATAGTTAGCACTAGAGGAATGCACAGTCGATGTGTGTATAAGTTATGAATTTAACACTAGGTAGGGTAGAACTTTACTCCACAAGGCGCGATCAACAGCAAAACTCTCCATTTATGTTAGCAACAGAAGGTTTAATGCCAATATTATAAGATAATGAGGAAGGTTCATAACTGGTTTAGACAAGCAGAGCTATATTTAGACAAGGTAGTAAGGAAACATATAACTTTTCATTTTGGGGGCTTAAATTAAGCATGATCCTATCACACCCGTAGGATCTACCTAAATATTGGAAGCCATAGTTTATGTTCTGCAATCTCTCCCATATTTTCAAAAGTTAATCCAGTTTCAGTGGAGCCCCAACAAGTCCTTTTCATTAAATGTTCTTAACAATTACAGTATCCAGTTTCAAAATAACTAAACATATCCATCTGGGAAGCCTTTTCTAAATCAATTATCACTGACTTAACCATTTTCGTCCAATAATATTAACAACAGGAAATAGTATTTTGTAAATGTTAAAGAATTTTGTGATCATAAAAATAAAATTGTTACTTCATGCATCCTAAAGTTAGGAAGAATACCTAAGCCAAATGTCTTCTTTCACTTTCTCTCTCTTTTTTTCTCTCCCTCTTTTGCTCCTCTCTCCCAGCCTCCTGTCTCTCCCCCTCTATATATCTCTCTATTTCTCTCTCTCCCTCTATATACTCTCTTTCTTTCTCCCCTATATATCTAAGCATTATTTATTTCTCTTTCTCTTATTCGTTCTCCTTCTATATATCTCTCCCTCTCTCTCTCCCCCCATCTCTTTCTCGCTCCCCTTATATGTCTCTCTATCCATCTCTTTTTCTTTCCCATCTATACCTCTCTCTTTCGCTCTTTCCCTTATCTCTCTTACTCTCTCTCACTCTATATCTCACTCCTTCTCTTTCTCCCACTCCCACCGTCTTTTTTTACTTTCGCTCTACCTATACTCCCCCTTTCTCTTTCTCTCTCTCTCCCTCTATAGATATGTCCCTCTTTCTCTCTCTCCCCCTTTTTTCCCTCCCCTCTATATATTTCTCTTTCTCTATCTCTCTCTATCTCTCCCCCTCTCTCTCCCTCTCTCACCCCCTCTCTCTCCCTCTATATGCTCTCCACTCATTCTCCCAGTCACCCCCTATATGTATCTCACTCCCTCTATACATGTATGTGTTGGTGTGTAAGACCCTTAAGCTGCATGTTACCAAGCCTAGGGAGCAAGCACAGGTCAAGAGTGTAGGTCGATTGAATGCATGAATAATAGATGTTGTAGTTCACCTATATTAAGAGTGGAGCCCTGACAGCCATCAGAAAAGTCGAGAGCAACTTCCCTTTCCTTGACAGGGGTGTATTCCCTATGGGAGTTGAGATGATTAGGCATTGCCTCGTGACGTATGTTGTGTGTAACAAGGAGTGATTGGTTTAGATGGAATCATGCGATGATGCACGGGCGGACACGTGTTGACAGAACAAGCAGACATTGGATAGTGTAAGTCAGGCCATATAGTAGAACTAGAGATATGGGCATATATAAGTATAGGAGAGGTGCAGAGACTGGACACTTCTTCATCTCCTACCATCATCATCTTCAACTGATATAGTCTTCAACACCACTCTATATCAGTTAGGAGGAGCCATTGCCCTTTAGGCCTGTTTGCCTAAGAGATAGAGACAGATTGACAGATCCAGGAGTATGGGTGTAAACCCCCATTGGAGACATTGATAGAAGAACTACATATAGCTAGAATTAGCTAATATGGGACAGTCTCCTGATTCAGTCTTCAGAACAATAGATAAGTACATCTACCTGTTTATAACTGTGAACTGTATAACTGTATGATTGTACCACTGTATAACTGCATAACTGTATCAATGGATACACCTGAACATTGACCATTGGGTTTGATCTGTGACTCTATTGAAAGGTATACATGTATGTATTTATATCCAACCTGAACATGTGTGTGAGTAGGAGTCTCACTGACCGGAAGGAAGAAAGGCATTGTATTCAGGGCACTCTATATCAATAATAAACCTAGTATTGCAAAACACACAAGAGCTGGTTAAGATTCTATTTTATGGTACAGGAATTGTGTTCTTATTGGGAAAGCAATGGGTAAAGATTAATACTGCACTAGATAGACCTATAGAGAGAGAAGCAGATGCAGCAGTACCAGACAACTATATACTCCTTACAAGCCAGCGAGCGTAAGCTACCCAAACAGATTTGACCCATTGATAATAGGGGGAGTATCCTCTCTCCTATAATAATCAATCCAGACTAATTGACTAATTAATTGACTATCTAATTAACCCCAGAACACATCAACACTTGGTGGAGAACCCGTTTTGCTCTTGTTTTGCAGATAAATTAATAGAAAATTGAGTGCTTTTTGCCTTTGTGAATGAGTACAGACAAATCAAAAACAGTTGGTGCACGCCCACAGAAAAGGGCTGAGTTTCAGTTATCTACAGCCACAAGATCGGGCTGGACAGACACAGATTCACAGGTTCAATCTCATGAAAAATATTTAGCAGAAAAGAAAGCTAAAACAAAGAAGAGTACTTTAGATAAGAAGGGAGTTTCTGAAACGAAATATACTAAGACTGGCTCATTGCAGATGAGCACGGATAAAATATATATATATATATATTTTTCTTTCTCTCCCTTTCTCTCCCTTTGTATACTCTCTCTTTTTCTCTCTCCCCACATGTATATAAGCTAAATATCTCTCTCACTCTTCTCCCATCTACCTGGAACTAACCAAGTATATTAGCAAGGTTCCAGAGTCCAAGGCTTATCTTTCTTTGTTTACTTGTTTATCTTTATCCTTATCCTTATTATCTCTGGGAATGAGTTCATTTATCTTACTTGTCATCAATACTATCCTGTCTTAAATAATTACATGCCCCATCCTTAGTATATACATTAGAATGCCTAATTTTGGGTCATAAAAGCCACTAGCTCAGTAGGCGTCCAATCACTGACATACCATTCTTATCTGATCTGAGAGGCTTTGAGGATGCTGGTTGTACAATTTTCAACACCCTGACTCATTCAATACCTGGCTTACATTCAAGGAAAAACGGCATTTATACAACGGGGTCTCTATAAAGAGGTACATGGTCTCTATAGCAGGCGTTTTTTAAACATCTAATAAAAGGTAAAAATTCAGGACTGAGAAAAACTGGTCTTAATAGAGGGTTGGTCTCTATAGAAGGATGGCCTTTATGTGAGGTTCCATTGCCCATATTAATAAGTAATTTGATGCTGAGACCATTAGCTGTCATGGCGGCAGTGGGCAAAATAACGTATAGTTGCATACTGTATTTCCTTGAAATACCGCCGGGCCTTGAATAACCACCGGGTCTTGAATTAGCGCCGAGGTTGAGTATGCTCTTTCAGTGGAAAGGCATTAAGTTATGTATTTGAATTACCCCCGGGTCTTGAATTACCGCCGGGTATAAATTTTTTGAGTTAATAAGTGTTAGGAGGCGGTAATTCAAGGAAATATGGTACTTCTACTGATGTGTGAACCAGAAATAAACAATGCCTATAGACTTGGCATTGAGGATATTCACTCCATATACCCATCTAATTAACCAGTGCTAAAACAAGCCACAAGCTACCTGTTACATGACTACTTGTAAGCATGATTGTATGAAATGATTTTTGATACACTGTGTAGATATCCAAGGTGAGGTCTTGTAAAAGGATTCTAGTAGAGTACATACAGTAACATGTATACTGGGATTCTAGTAAAGTATATACGGTAACATTTATACTATGATAGATAGGCTGTGTATTACTGACATTCGCTCTGTACTCATCAATTTGTCCGTGGAACCACAGGTGGAAGTACCAGGGGTGAACACAGAGGTGGGATGTGTCTTCTCTTATACCTGTCTCTTCAAAATAGACAGCTGTGTACTCTTAACTAATTCTGACAAATTAAGCTGCAAAATGATAAATAGTTGCTATGTATGGTATGGAATTCATTTAAACAATTTGTTAATTTATGTTGAACTGTACTTTGAACCTAACTTCTGTTACAACAAACTCATGACCTTTATATTATGATTCACGGACAAAACATAATCAGCATATTCTGGCTTTACCCCTTTCCCAGATCCCCAAATTGCAAAACAGCAGACTTGAACAAACTCATCTGCATTCTCAACTGACTAACTAGAACAGATAATGTGACTGAATCGGGGATTTGCCTAGCTGCCATGTTGAAGAAGTTATTGTAGTTGAATGTTGTATGTCAGTGTAAAAACTAAAAAAAACATTACATGGAATTTACGTTAGTCCTTGGATGTAAATTGCCATTTGTAGGTTACACATAGTATAATTGACCATCCTTTATCTTTTCCATCATGCAATTGAATTCCATAGATCATTGATAGAAGAAATAATATTGTTAGATATATTCTGTATATGTTGGATGTCATGTGGGCTGTGCTAAACTTTGTACATCATGTCTTCTGGTGTCATGTTATATGTGTGTGACAGGAAAGAGTAGGTGTTAAAGGGAAACTATTTATTATATAAACATATCTGTATAAGGAGCTTCATTAGAAAATTATTTAATCCATTTAGTTCACCTTCCATGCTACATAACTAATTTATCAACATAATCTTTCAGAGGCAAAGGTTAACAGACACTCTGATGGCAGGTAGGAATCTTGTATTCACAGTAGCAAAGTCATTAGTAGCAGGTTGCTTTGTAAGTAATCTAGAGTGCTAATTAATGCCATTAGAACTCCACAGGATAGTTTCTGCTTTTATCTGCATTCTTATACAATATTTGTCTGTAGTATACATGCATTCATTACCACATTGGGGAAAGCACATTACTGATGTCTTAGTAAGTGTCTTACTGTCAATACAAGTTACGTCCCAGTTGGACAATGTGACAGTCCAGACAGTTGAGACCCGTTAAGCACCAAAGGGATGATAGAACTCTGGATTTGCATGACAAGACTGGAAGATACTGGTCAGGTGGTATGTGACATTGAGTGTCCACTGAACAAAGCACACACTAATTGTGTTATTTATTTATTTGTGTTCTTTATAACAGATACATGCTCAAATATGTCCTGAGATGGAGGACATGCTGAATATGGTATGTTTTCTATAGAAACCATAATTGCATGCACATCAAGATTTGATATGTCAGGCATACAATTCCCCTATTAACCCAGCAGATGTTATGCTTCTTTGTTGGTGGGTCTAGATAGTGTTTAGTGTAGATGTGTTTATCCACATTTTTTGAGCTAATGTTTTGCACACAGCACTGCACTCAAGGTGGTTCTCAACCAAAGAACTAGAAAGATTTACTAGTTCTGTGTCCTTAACCTATACCTTTCAGTTTGATTTTAAATGTACAGCTGTTTAAATGGTCTGCAAGAACAAGTAATTCTTATCATGTCTAGAATTTCTTCATGAATGTAACCATTAAATCTGCTTGTAGTTAATCAAGCAACCAACCATGATTGCAAGATTAATGAATGATATTCATCTATCTTTGTTCTGTAGGCAAACATCACACATTAACCTTTTTACAAAGTATTTAATCTATAATGAATATGCTCTTAATAAGATTCTATCATGCATAGTGACCTGGTCCAAGTATGCAGACAATTTTCCTGTAAATCATGTTTTTATTTTATTTCTTATTCATTTTTTATCAAACCATTTATTGCTTTCTAGACCCAGTGGAAAGCAATAGCAGACTAATAAGGCTACCCAATGTGGTTCCTCCAACCCACCCTACTGTGATAGGATGGCAGGATTACTTATCCAGGAGTTCTCATGTTGATGTCTTCAAATCATTCTTCAACTCGGAAATAGCTGCATCTCTGATAGATTTTGACAAACTTGAGAAGATAGTCAGCGTGGGACCAGGTGGGTAGGCTTTAACCCTATCAGGCTCAGTATTACCTCAAGAAAATCATACTGACATGCTACTTATTTGTACATGGAATAGAAAGATTGGTTCCACCAAAGGAATGTTGAAATTTAAACCTTGGAATTGTCAGAATCGTCTGGGTAGGTCGAAGAAGCATGTGCAATGATCCGAATGGAATAGCATTGAAATAGCTTCAAAATCACTTCCTTGAAAAGATTATTTTGGGGAAAGTTAGAGCCCTGTACATACAGCACATAAGAACCCTTTTACAACTTGGTTATGTCGTATTCCACAAATTAGTGTATTCATACTTATGTATAGCCTACCTATGGATACTTCTCTACCAGTTGATAATAACTGTTGTTGATGATCCTGGTGACATGATTTGAAATTTCCACAGCTAATCCACAAGCAGGGCACACAATCCAGGTCGATCTTTTCAGCCTACAGTAGTATCATTAATGCCCACTAATATCAAATTACTTTCCAATGACTGATGTACTACAAAAAACTACATTGTCAACATTGTCATTGCACCTGAAGGTGTGAAAGCACCGTCTCTCTGACCCATGATTGCAAACAAAGATATAATTGCACACAATGCCTAAAAAGTTACAGAAAGTTCACAAAATACACCTTTGTGCACAAAACAGATCAGGTCAGCTGAATCAAAAAGATAAAGTCCAGAATATGATCCATTTTTGGTAACTGTCAGTCTATTAGAAATTGGTGAAAAATTCACAAATTGTGGTCAGACCAAATTGTTATACACCTAATAACCATAGATTTGATCATTAATGATCATGAATTCACATTACACATTCCTCTGAAGAAAGAAGTTTCTCACTGTAAGGCTGTCAATTAACAAAAGGCATGATCGGCCTGACTAATTTACAATTAAAAGTGTCCTGGGTTTAGAATATCAGTCTAGCTCAGGGGCGGATTTTTCAAAATCAAGCTAGGGTATTTTGTGGTGGACTTTATCAACTGTATTCCAATAATGGGGGTTGGAAAATTAACATATAGGTCGAAAGGCCTGAAATATCATCACATGGCCTTGAATCCTGTTGGAATCTTCTAAATGGCCTTGAAATGTTCGGGGATTCTCAGTTTCTTACAGAGGGAAAATACTTGAATGCTCTTGAATGAATCCTTGAATGGCGAGTGGGCCTAACTAAAGCTGTATAAATTTAAGAAAAGTTCAGAACCAAAACAAATAATTTCTGGTAAAGTGTTTGTGATTTTAAGATTATCATCATGATCGATTTTATTTTTGAAATAAGTGAGTGGCTTATTTAAATATTAAAGCATTGCAGAACAATAGCTGAGCAATTAGTCAAATATGATTATAATATATTTTATTAGCCAATCTTTGGATTCTGCTGGGGTTTTGGATAGTGATAAATTACTGTTTAGACCAGATGTAGTCACTTAGGATAGCGGATGTAGTAAATTATTTTTCGGATGTAGAATATTATTTTTCGGATGTAGTAAATTTAATGGTTCCCGCATTGCCGCTCATTCACTTACCTCATCAACTAGTTGTTTGTCGTCGATTCCACGTTCAGTTTGGAAGATGTATAAAGTCCTGGTCACCCAAAAGTCTTTTCTCCACTGTTTCCGATGGAAATATTAGCCATTTTTAAGTTTTTAGGGCAAAGGGCCCGCCATAACGTGATGACGATTGACATTGTGCAAGCGATGTTGTGATACAATGGCTGCCTCCCAGTAACAATCAGACGAAACAAGCCAGGCTCTGTAAAACTGCAAAATATCACTACCATTAGCTCCAAAATGACAGATAATGTTCCAAATATCCTTGTACTTAGCATGATTCGCTTGCTGAATGGTGGTGAGCATCGAATAGGGAATAATTCATTTGTCAATTCCGGCAAAACATCGTCATGCTCGCCACAGACGGCCATGACAGTTCTAAGTTCAGAGGTCAAGGTCGGGTCAGGAATAACTTCCGGTTCAAAGTGTTTTTGAATGGAAGGAGGAGTGTGCTAAATAGACTACCGTACACAATGCAACGCCAAGTGCACAGTGCACAGAGTGGCTATGCCGAAAGTCTCACTGCTTCCGCCTTGCTCGCTCGAACGTGAACACATATGGCTTCTGAAATCGCCATTCATTGATTTCTTGATTTCCGTAGATTAAATCTTCGCTATTGAGATAAAACAATATTACAAGCATTTCTACCGATTCAGATTTTTATTTATTTCGTTGTTAAGTCCCTAGACCCATGGAACACAGCATTCGTAAACCGGAAGTCTGAATCTTTGGGTGCTGGACATTAGAGCCCCGGACACTTGGGCCTTTGGACCGTAATACCCAAGCAGCGGGAGCTACTAATAGTGTGGGCCTTACCGTCTGATTTCGGGGCGCTAGTGTCCAGATTCCGTTGGTTGCATGTAAAAAGTGGAAGGTTTGTTTGTTTATGGAACAGCTGACATAGTGCGGCTGACATAACCAACATTCTGAAGTTATAATTACGTGTACATATATGTGATATTGGTTTGACAGAGGTAAAATAAACTAAATACTAGAATGTGATGGTTTGAATTGTGTAAAACTGATTTGGACGTTATACCATATAAGAGTAAATATGTATCTCTTGATAGCGTCATATAGCATCAAGGTATAGTGCTTCTGGGTCCGTTTTGATGGGGCTACTAGGGGGACACATGTTCCCTGTTTTTGTAAATAACTCCCAATATATAATATGTAGAGCTTAGGTAACATTAAACCAGTTCAAGGGGGCTTAATACCCGTTCGATTCATAATTATGACTAGTCTATGATCAGCCTATCAGTACACATAAAGAAAGCAAATAGGATATCATTTAAAGACTTAGTTATGAGTATTGTTAAGTGCACACAGAGTCAATTTATGATATGGTTAATGGAAATTAGCCTATAGTTCGCCAACCTCTCAACGAATCGGAAAACTAAAACTTATGTAACTAATGTCCTATTCATGGTATAATAATGTGTTATATATCAAACGAAAGGTAATCATATCGCCTACAACTAATTTTATGTATGAAGCTGTAGGATTAGTATTTTGGTCGGTACTCGGTGAAATCTGCGCAAATCAGCGCTTTTTTTCCTTTTGCCACATACACCAAGTATATGATAAACCCAAACATGTCCCTGAATATCTAAGAATTCCGAACCCATATGTTGGATATGGGTATGTATACTTTTATATGTCTACAATTTAATGTATATTTACGCTGCTTTAATCCTTTATTCTCACGGCCGTGTAGATAGCCAAATGGCTTCATTACATGCGTGCTAAAAACCTGTTGACTCTATAGTAGAGGTATGTGTATTCGTCCAATGTATAAATAGCGAAATGTACATGGCCTGGCTATTATAATTCCCAATTGAAGACACTACGGACGCCGCCGCTGTAGCCAGCTGTATAGGGGGTGGGAGGCTGTTCAAGGTAAGTATAGCGGTCGCGCATGGGGGGCCGTACGGCCGGCTGCGCCAGCAACATACAGTACGGCTGCTCTCTAGACCAGCGGTGTGGTGGTCAAGCTAAAGACTACCGTCCTTGTGCGACGCCCGTACAGCTCGGCAGCAGACGTAGTATTTTTGCACCTTTCCCGCATCCGACGGCAGGTGCCGTGTCACTCGGGCATCTTTCCTTTTAACCCTATATAACATGAATTATCATGAGTGAGCCTTGTAAATCCTTATAACAGGGATCGCTATATAAGTCTGTGTGGGGTCTGGGGTCAGTAATGCTGGCTGACCCTAGTACAACTCCTTCCCTATACAGGCACCAGGTGTAGTAATTGACCTCTCGCCCAGCGCCTCCATGCTCCTCCCCCTCGCATGCATACCTAATTAGTAAACAGGTTAGACAAACAAACAGCAGGACGCATACAGTAACCAGTATAATGCCATAGCTTTAGCATGCCAGATCTATATCTCATCGCTCTGTTATTTCTTCAATTTTATCCCTGTGTACATGTATCTATCTGTCTTCATGGTTTAGCCTTATTGTGGTCTGTTCATTGCTAAAAATGTGACCATGGATCCATGTTCTTTTTTCTAGCTGAAGGTGATGTTGACTGTAATTTCCTCTCCAGATGTACAAACCTGAAGGAGTATGTGGGAATAGAGCCTATTACCCACATTTGTGAGGTGGCCAAGGAGAAGATATCAAATAAATTCCCTAATTCCAAGGTATGGCAGAGACTGGAATTCAAAATCTCTTTTATTTTGAAGTTTGGTCTCATTATTTGATTAGAGGAAACACATTTTAAGAGCAGCAAAAGATAAAATTCCATATTTCTCTGTAAATAAATATTTCCACTCAATAATTAGAGGTGTTATATTGTTCATTGGCTAAGATGTCAAACTATACATTATCAGAGATAATATTTTGTCGTAAATGTTAAAAATGTTCAGATGAAATTGCAATATAGAAAATATCTGAGTAGCTCATCTGTGGAATTAAGGGAAAGTGAGATAAGAACACATTTTAATATAAAATATTAACTTATAATAAGAAGTTTGTAAAAATTTCTCACTGCAGATTACCCTCTATAATGGGTGCTTTGAAGATGTGTCAAATATTGGGGAAGAGTTTGATGCCTTTTTGTTCATTCACTGTCTGTACCACTTCAAGGATGATCTCTCGGGAATCATAAAACATGCTTCTACCTTCCTGAGACCTGGAGGCTACATCATTATTGTCAGTGCCTATGGAATTCTACATAAAAGTCTTGGTATGCTCTCCATTCTTCTCCAGCCCATCTCAAAGTCATTTGATCAAAATTGTGTCCATCTGTTTTTGCTACAGGCCATTATAAAAGTCCACATTTGTATTTTTTGTGACATGCTGATCTCCTTTCCTGCAGTGTGGCTTCACTTATTTTGTTCCCTGATTTGGCCATGAAAGAGGAGTATATCATATACGCAGAGGCGTATATCATATATGCCATGGTCATGGCCTGTGATGTATAAATGAGCTCTATTACCCAAGTATTGAAAATAGATAAAATGTTGGAATAAAAGGTAAGAAAACATCAGTGTGAAGTACTCAGTGGACTGTACTCACCTATAGCTTCCTTGCTTCTGGGTTCACTCCGTTAGTATAGTGTGCTTCATAATCCACACAATGTATTCTTACTATTATCACTGCATGGCTGATTCAGCTTGAAATTCTAGTTTAACCATATAACAACAGCAGAATATTGATACATATTGTCCCTATACATTATAATATGAGTAAATTTGCAAGGTGTTGTTTGTCATGATAACTGTGAATACAGGTTCAATGACCTTAACTGAGTAAGGAGCAAAAGCAGTACATGCACCATATAAACCACACATGGAATAATAGTACAATTCTTATATAAGCAAATTCCTGAAGTTTGAACAGTAAAGTCCCCCTTATTTAGGCACCCCATATGGAAACTATGATGAGAGGATTCGGGATGCGCTCACTGTGAACAACTTTAAATATCGGGAAGGTATGTTTCAAATTTTATGTTAATAGTATTGACATAAAACCATGGACTAGTACTAGACTAGTACTAGTTTGACTAGTACACAAAACATAGACAACAACAATCTTCCAGTTTAACCCATTCAAGATGGGGGCAGTTTACACATATTTTGCCTGGCTGACGGGGCCCTTTTCCCCCTTTTTGGACTTCAGGACGGGTGTTTAACATGAGGTTTAGGGTTTAAAAACACTTTAAGAATATTTTCTTCAAATAATATGTGTCATATGTACATCGTTTCATAGGTGTAAACAATTATTGATCATATTTTTTCATAATTTCTAGAATTTGGTTTTCAATAATTAAAATAATGGGTATCAATTGGGTGCAATATGGCGGCAACCTTGCTCCAAATTAACTTTCCAGCATTTATGTATGTTAGTTATGACGTCATCATTATTATCTCCATGACAACATACCTATAAAAATATTTCTATTGTGTTTGTATACATATATTTTAAATTTCATCAAAATCCGTTCATTTTTCATTAAGTTATGCCCCCTTCAATTTATAAAAAAATTGATGCCTTGAGGCATCACCCCGTCCCCTGAGCCAAATTATGTGTGATGCCTTGAGGCATCAGCCCGTCCCCTGAGCCATTTTGATGTTGATACCTTGAGGCATCAGCCCGTCCTCAATGGGTTAATAAAAATTCATAATTATTGGATATCAGGATTGATTATTGGAGAGAAATGGACATTTGTAGCAATAAAACAAATATTATCTGCCTGAATTGGTATTGATTTCCGTATATATAACTACAGAAAAACTGGAATCAGATGAAGTGGACCTATCTGAAGGAGGGAAAGACTTTTATGGTTTCATCTCCTTATTATCCAAAGATTCCATCAGCACTGAAAAGGTTGGTTTGCCATATGACTTTCATAACAAAGATGGCGAATGTTTTTTCATGTATATTAATAAATCACCCAATACTACACGTTCTCTCCCATAACTTATAGGGTTTCTTTTTACCCCCCACCCCCATGATATCTATGGGCTTAAATTGGCCAAATTATGGTTTGTCCCTGACCCACCATAGCTTATGGTGAGATCAGCTTTTGGTCTTCCTCTATCCCTCCTGTGCCCACCATACCTTATAGATGGGGCACCACAATCCAACTATCTTCTCTCCCTCCTCTCTCTGCCCACTGTACCTTATGGATGGGACACCATAATCCTCCACTCCTCTCTCCCTACTCTGCCTACCATATTGCCAAAATCCTCACCTGAGTAAATTTATGCCATTGCTAATCATGGATATATTGGAAATTATATCATCTGAAGAAGGGGCTTGTTCTGTTGTCTCTATATATATTGTCTGGATTCTAGATTGAGACTATTAGATTTTTGAAAAAACACTTCACAGTTTTGTTTACTTTCAGAAAAAGGAGATAATATCTAAGCTGCAGGAGATAACAATTTCTGGCACTACACACAAGGTGCTTAACCCACAGATGGCCTTTGTGGTCCAAATATAAGGACTCTGTCCCTAAGAGTGGATCTACACATAAAGTGCCTCCAACTGCTCCCTCTCCTCCACATTGTTCCTTTTCCACCTCCTCCTTCCACCTCCATCCTTCCTCTCCTTCCTTTTTACTCTACTGCCCCCTACTCCTCTGCCTTCTCCTGCTCTTCCTCCTCCCTCTTTCTACTCCTTCTTCCTCCTCCCTCCACCTCCCTCATCCACTTCGCTCCTCCTGGTTCTCCTCCATCTCAGATGACCTTTGTGATCCAAATAAACAATCTTGACATTTTAACTACTGGATAAAGAGTCCTCCTCAACTGAGACTCAAACCTCATTTCTTTGCTTAGCATAGGAATGTGCAAACCAATCCAACCCCCAAGTTTACTGATTCTCACCCCATTACTCGACACCCACTCAACTCATCACTCCCAACTAGCTCGACCACAGGACCACCATGCAAAAAGGATTGACAAACAATTGACTATATTATTAATTAATTGACCATCAGACACTACAAAATATAGTTAGATTATCTTCAACCTATTACCATTGTAACCATCCCCACACTATGCCAATAAAACAACTGTCTACAACTTCTGTTCTTAATTATGTGGAGTTCTTGAGATCATTGACATTAATTAGTATTCAACTTGTATGATTTACAAAGATGTATAATGACAATTTTAAAAAATCTATAATTATAACATCTTTAATAATGATGATGATGGGTTTCGATTCCAACTATTGATTTGTAACCTGAGAAATTTATGGAACAGCATGGAGTTTTCAGCAAGATTGAACATCTTACATTGAGGACAAATTAGGGCTTTGGCTATGCAGATCAGCTGAAATGGCATGAAAATCATTATTTCTCCACTAAAGTCAAAATAAAGTAAAGTTTTGAAAAGAACAGCCCTTCTCCCACTCAGATGAATGTTTTAATTGTTCATTTGTGTTGATTATTAGGTGAGCAAACAGAGGAAACGATTTCTACTGAAATTTGTATGTGCAAAGGAATGAAGGTGTGACACCACAAGGACATCCCTATAGAATCCAGAACATAGATTTCCAAGTGACTGGAGTTACTGCAGACCTTGCCAGGCAAAACACCTGAAAACCCTTCTTTCTGAACAGCCAGACAAAGTTTAGTGGCCTGGTCTCCTGGCTCTGAGTGACGGAGCATACTGTAAAATTAGTACCGATGTGGGTGAAATGAGATTATCAGTATTACAAACATGAACGTTAAGTTGCACATCCATTTTTCTAAAATATATAATTTCTAAAGTATTTTGGATGTTGTGTTTCTAGGGGGTCACCTACTCTGACATTAGGCTTGAAAAAAGCCCAGTTCCAGAGTTGGTAACATGTTTTATAGTTAAACAAATAAGAAAAACACTCCTCCATAGAACCATAAGGTTTCAAAAAGAAAATTTATGTTTTATGTTAATTCTTCCCAAAGGTGTTGAACTTCCATTGAATCAACATTGTTCATGTACTTTATCACACATGAGTTCTCCTTGACATTAATAAATTCTTGTGGGGCAAACGCAGATTAGGTTCAACAGTGTCATCTACTCATCTACAAGTTGGACAAAACACCTACAAATAAGTTAACAGAATATGATATTTTATAGCTAAACCAATTAAGTTTCCTGCCATGGAGTGGAATGTTTGTTGAGTGGGATCAGAGGGGTACCTGACTGGACGAAACACAACTACAGCCTTTTCCGTGAAAATAGCGACAAGCTATAAACACTCAGAACTAAGCATGTTGTACCCAATACATTGGTAAATGCAGTAAGGAGAAAAACACTATTTTATTGCCCACTTTTCAACATCACTCTATAGAAATCATCAATGATATCCACATAATAGCATCATAAGGCATTTTCCTTGGATTTATGCCCATAATTCATACGTCATTTATGAACACAAACAATGATAGAGTCAAGTTTAGCCAGCAACAGCCTCACAGAACCTTTAAATGTAGCACCATTCCCACCCAATGCTGAGGGGAGGGAGGACCTCTTTTGGTAATGAGGCCCGCCATCCTGATACATACTGATACACCTCACTGCCTCTGGTGTTGTGCTTGACCGCCATCAGGGCTGTGGGTGAGAGGGTGATGATAAGACAAGGGGAGCTGTCCCCCAAATCTGAGTTCCTCCACCCTAACCGAGCTGTTGTTTTAATAAGGAGGTAACAGATTTCGAGAGGTTTAATGGAATTCGGTCTTCCACACATCGCCATCAAAGAAATATTGCCGCTGGGAAGTTATCAGGTTACCAACTATAAATGCCACAGTGTTTGCAGATTCTCTGTCTCAACTATTATAGCTCCGTGTTTGGCACTGTCTCCTTTAGACTTTCTTCCTGTCTTTTTCACAGGCCAGACCTCTTCTTTGTCTTTCTTTCCCTGTCCCAACCATTCTCTTTCTTAGCCTTAGTCTCAATCACTCAGTATCTCACCTTGCCTCTGAATCTCTGTTGCACAACGGTGAGCAAAAACAGCATCTTCAAAGGGTTCCATTTGAAACATAAATGGTAAATATTACAGGTATTGTAGTTTTCAGAGAGAAGTGAAAAGAGAAAAATGGTGGAGAGAGAACAAGGAGAGATATAGTGTGGGCCCCATTGCAAGGGTATTGCTAGTAATGTTTATTTCTACATTTTTACATTAACTTTTCCTACAGTTAAAACTGGAGCAGTCTTCGAGGCAGGAGGGGTGAACTTTGCATTTTGGGTCATAAAATATTTTTGTTCAATCCTAAATCTCCAAAATCTGAATCTGCCGGGTGCCAATTTGATATTTAGAATCATTCAGAAAACATTGTATGACCCAAAATACAAGGTTCATATGTAAATGGGGTTCTGCCTCTGGACTAGAGGTAGTTTTTGCTTTCGCAGTCCTTCCAACTACTCCTTTTATGTTACAGATTAGATAGTAGGCTACATGTCTAAATATTACAAGATACAGAGTCAAATAATATATGGTCAAATACCACAATACTTTTAGTTACTGTAAAGATATATAGTGGTAAGATAAATATAACAATAATAATACTAGAATATGTTGGTTTTGTGTTGGATATTGCCTGCTTCGTTTCGGCATTACAGGCCGTGACATACAGTTTAGATTTAAATCAGAAAGGATTCAATTCAATGAATTTTTGTATATCTTAAAATATCGAAATACACATATATAATGTATGTATATAAACATCAAGGGTTGCCCCTGACGTTATTTAGTAAAAGGTTTACTTTGTGTGCCAGTATGTTCCATTATGATATGGACTGTAAAACTGTACTGTAAAACAGGTAATATACAGGTATATGCTGCATAATAGTTATGGTAATATGAGTTATTTTCACATGATGTTATTATTATAAAACTTGTATTCAATAAACATATACATTTCTGCTTAATGCGATAATGAAAAGGAATGGTCCCTCTCAATGTACCTTCTACACTGAGATCTTCCTGGTATCCCTTTAAATGTATGAAGTAAGACATTGTTAAGCTGAGGATTATTAACATTGATAAATTTGAAACACTAGTGAATTTAGTAAAGGGTTAATGAACAATATTAAGAAGCTGCTGGTCCACTGTTTGGTGTATATATATATATATACATGAACAAACAGTGCACCAGCAGGCCCGAAATGTAGGCTATGAATCCTTGTTATCTCTGCCTTGATTAGGCCAAGATTAAGGGCAGTTAACAACTTTGTATTATCGAGTCTTATAAGCGAAGTGTAGCGATAGTGCTCCTACATCCACACTGTGGCAACACCAATCATGAATACCCTTAGCCTCATCACCCATAGTGAATGTAATTAAACGAAGACGCTGTTTACATGGGGGCTTCAGTATTTTTTATAGCTATGAC
The DNA here is from genome assembly GCA_942159475.1 of Sthenelais limicola. Taxonomy (NCBI): domain Eukaryota; kingdom Metazoa; phylum Annelida; class Polychaeta; order Phyllodocida; family Sigalionidae; genus Sthenelais; species Sthenelais limicola. The sequence goes on from OW804096.1 coordinate 57,778,697, forward strand.
ATGTATGAAAATAATCATCAGAGATCATAATATAAATTATATATTCGACCATAAGGATCTCTTCATTAATTTCATCATGACAGTGTTTTTTGATATTGAAAACAAGTTTTCAATTCTGAGAGTGATGAGGGAATACCAAGGTGAGGATGAGTTTAAAGCGACTGAATGATTTCTGTACAACACAATCATGTTACGTTCACCTTCCCTAAAGAATAATAAAAGCATTTCCACAATTTCTACTTTTACATAGGCCTAAGACCTCCCTAGATCGCAGTCGAGAGCTGAATAAAACGTATTTCAATTCAATTCAATTCAATTAAGCTGAAGGTATTCCGTTATCCCTTGGTGTTTTACGACTCCACTAACATATGAATAAGCATCCCATATGAATGGGAAAGTTATTAAAACGTAGCGAGCATTTATCAACAGGTAATTAGGATAATCGTAAACCCTAATTTCAATGTAAGACCATGCGGTCGATATATGTTTAGATCAGCTTGACAATTTCGTACTTCATACATCATCAGAGCCTGAAATATCAAGTTCCCAACAATGTCAGAACATCATTATAAGCCAGGAATCCCTTTCAATGATAGCATTGTTTATAAAAGAAAAATCAACCCTTAAATAATCTGGAAACTCAACTGAGACCTCTGAATCCCACTTTATCCAATCTTGTATGAGTAGGTGTCGGCACAGTGATCCAGTATAGCGTCAGTATTGCGTTAATCCTGACACGGCTGAAATCTGGAGGAGATTAGTTCTCATGGATGATGCCAGGTGGCATCTCCAGAGAATTTTGTTTTTGAATTTTATTTCAGGCCAATAAGTAATACAGAAATTACAGGAAAAAAACGCACTGTCCATCAAGGACGTTTTCAGACGCTGCCTTTTAAAATAATAAACATAGTTGTAACTATATACTACCAAACACGTAAATGTGAACAAAATAAAATAATATAACATCAAAATACAGATACAATCCCTTTAAAGCCTCATTAGTAGTAGACATCTATATAAATCAATGATATTGGTCCCAGATGACTTCAAGCTTGATATAATAAAACAACACATACAGATAATTAGGATCATTCCTCATTTCAATGTAAGACCATGCGGTTGATATAAGTTTAGATCAGCTTAACACTTTCTTACTTCATACAACATCAGAGCCTGAAATATTGAGCTAGATCAATAATGAGTATAAATTATGTTATGCAACTATCACTGTTTCAACTGACTTTGCTACGTCTGCATAGAGGGACACCGTCCCTACAATGTCAGAGCATTATTATAGGCCAGGAAAATCATAGCATTGTTTATTTAAAAAAAACAACCCTGAAATAATCCGGAAACTTATTGTTTTTATTGGCTTTTTGGAATCACCAAACTATGTCTTTCTCAAATCAAAGTTTTGAAACAATTGCACGATATCTATTCTTTTTTCATTGGACCCTGGTATGACATTTAATCAACCAGTATTAATCGTTTTCAGTATGTTTTCAGCCTAATTTAGCAACCTTTACACATAGACCAGTAATTGCAATTCTGGCGACCTGACCCAAATATAGAGAAAGTTACCTCTGCACCTTTCTTCTCTTGACTAATAAAGACAACTTTGCCAATTGATAAAAACGGATGTATTCAAACTAGTAACTATGATTATACTAAATGTAATTCTATTTCGAAGAAATCCCGCGGGGAAAACATAAATAATAATTGTCGAACTATCAGCTCCCAAACTTTATTGATAAAACAATGTGTGGTCTTCAAGCCCAAGCCCAAATAAGCCAAACGTGAGGCGCGGAAAAAAACTCAACACTAATTTATCATGTAACAATATACTGGGATTATCTATAGACCGTTGCCTTCATCTTACTTTTTGCATGTCTTTAGTCCTTGAAAATGTGATGTAAGAAAGATCGTTGATTGCAACTATCATTATTGTATCACGAGTATTTGTTCTAATTATACATGTATTGTGTATTTGTTAATTTTTGTATTGCAGGAAAGTATAAATATGGTGTCGTCGTGGTGATGTTCTTCCCACCGCCGGCCTTCATCCTTCATAACCATAGTAAATCGATTCTTTTAAATAAATTTTATTGAGTCCAATATCTTACGGACCCCTTTTCAAAATTCAATAGGAAACAATGTACAACAAGGACGTTAATCTACCAATTAATTAGATATATACTCTTTGGTATAATGATACTATTATGACAAATAATGATAGTATTATAGTGAATTTGGTGTTATTCTTGGGATATTCTGGTATTCTGGTCAAGGGGAGTAGACCAGGTGAGCATTTAGTATATCATTGTCAGAGCAGAAAGACAATCCACGTCTTGTTGTGGGACGGCATTGATTAACATTTCCTGAATGAAATGAAGACTGTTTACATAATAATAGTATTTATTATTTGTTATTGTTAGATAAATCTAACAGAATTATTTAGATTAAATATTTTCGAACGACATGATCCATGTAACACCAAATGTACCGACTGTCAACCATTCCTCTCAACAATGTTTTGCCGTAAATTGTCTCTTTCCTCGGGTCCGAATCCAACTTTATCCAGGTATGCATCAATGGAACCATATCTACAATGTAGAGGTCAGGGCTGTGGATTATCTAATATCGGGATTATTATGGCTACCTGGACTTATCACACGATAAAGGGTGAGTGGGCAGCACAGAGATAGCATAGGGCAGTGCTACAATGTTATTCAACTCGACTTGTTATTTATCTGCGCTCGATAAAAGAGCATAAAAAGCATACATAGAGAGAATGGGACGAGCCGGCAATAATCGAAAATTTATAGGACGAGATTCGTCCACATAAGCACGATGCCGTAGGCAGAGTGCTTATGTGGACGAATCAAGTCCTATAAATTTTCGATTATTGCCGGCGAGTTCCATTCTATATTTATTATATGTGCATACAAATTTGATGATATATCATCAGATATCACTGAAAAATATCTAAAAAACGTCACAGAGAACCCCACTGTCCCACTGAGAGTCCCATTAGTACAGCGGTGCCCTAGCTGTCAATCTGTCTGTGTGTCTCATGCAGTACATTTACTTACTGACATTGTTGAATTAAAACGTTCATATCATGGCCATTCCTTGAGCTACATTAATTCAATTTATATCATTCAAAAGAGAATTTAATGCTCTATTTAATGATGTAGGTTTTATGATGCATTTCTATAATTATAGTACCAGAATCACGGGTGGATTACTGATCGCGGGGATTTGTTTACATGCTCCGCGGAGAGCCAAAGCTCCGCGAAGCATAAAAACAGAGCTATTTTTAGACAACTACATTTCATATAGGACGCGTCCTATATGAATATTTTTATAGCACCCCACTTATAGCATGTCTCATATAGAATGCGCGTATAATAAATAATTATATAACAGTATATTAGTGGAAATAAAGCATGGCACTACAGATACATATTATATATATATCTGAATATATATGATATATCTGATATGATATATGTGTTATACCAGGTCCTATAATAACATAGGAAAATAGCATGTAGGTTATGCATAACGTACTGTTATATGAACTTATGATATTGAATTTTAAACAGTGTATGTTTTGTACTATTGCTTTTACTTTTACTTTTATAAGGAATGGGTGTAATAGTGGAGACATGTTGCATGTGCCACTGCATTTGTCTTTTACAGTGCACTCTGGGATAGATTCAGTTCAGGTCTGACTTGCAATTAGTTAGCCACATTTTATCGGCAATGGCATGAATGTTTTCATCAATATCGTGGCTTATATCAATGATCTATAAAAATCCAAATGCATGATGGGAAAGAGCACCAATAAATATCCCATGTTGACATGCTTTCTATAGAATAAAAACAGACTCAATTTCAATTTCAATTTCAAACATTCTTTATTGTCTTTTCTCTTACAAAACAATTTTTGGTGATCCAATTCTGGCATGCCAGATCTTCCTATGGGTGCCAGTTACATTACTTTGTTTATGGGACAATATACAAGAAAAACCACAGTAAACCCGCGGCAAAAATAAAAACAAGAAGGTAACATGAATAGTAACAACAAAGGACTCGTCTTGTGACTAAGAACAATAATAGACAGCTTCATGAGTTCGGCAACATGTCTTACACATACAGAGTGAAGCAGCCGGTCAGATTGCAACAAAGCTGGTTTTAGAGGAAGTATATATACAAAAATTTACGGGCGCGGACGGCAGCACAATCACATGGATTAAGTAAGATGCAAGGATATGAATATGCTTATATAAAATAGAAGCAGGACATGTGAGAGAATAGTTACATGGCATCAAGCACTTTGGGTTTGAGAGCTGTCAAGTATTCTAAGTTTGCAGATATTTAACAGATTTGAGTCTTATACTCATGAGTATACATTTCAGTTGACAACTGTGATACAAGAAGTAGACTTAACATAGCGCGATAGGCTTTAACTATCAATATTTGTAGCTGCTCATAGAGACATAATAAGACTAGAGTTACGACGAGGAAATAATCATTTTAGGTAATTAGGTTTAAGCATAATCAAGAAGGATCCATGGTCGTGTTCAATAATACATAATTCAGTAATAGTACAGCACAGTTCGTTCCTAGGTCATGAATTAGTATGCTCGACATGGAGATTAGTCACTAAAGCAAGTTGCCTTTGGCGATGTGGAGCAGCCCAATACAGATGTTTAGGACGAACCTGTCACTGTAAAAGCTTAAACTAAGATAGCTGACAAAGCGACTGACTGACCAGAGTGAGGTTTATAGAACATACAACAAAGTACATCAAAGAGGACAACAGTGTCCAGCAGTATTTCGAGTATTCATTTAGGGGCTAGGAGGCATTGCGTGTATTTTCTGAAAGTTATTTTATTATCGATCTTGTGGGCTATTGGTGTTAGATTGTTCCATCTCGTCTGACACTTAACTATGACAGAGTTGAGGATTTTATTTGATTTGGAGGAGAGAACTAAGAGGTTTCTTTTTCCCTCTGCATGACTGCGCGTTGGCAGCTTCCTCTGATCGAGAGAGGCCTGATCTTGTGCCATGTAAAACGCCATGTCTAATATATGTTTGTCTCTCCTGAACTGTAAAGGCCATATGTTAAGTGTTTTATGTTCTTGATCCACATTTTCATACCTCGATTTATTGAATATTATACGGAGTGCTAAATTTTGTTGCGATTGCAGTCGTTGTAAAAGAGTTTTGGGAGCCGAGTCGTATATAAAATCGCAGAAATCTAGGTTTGGCAATATGGCCATTTTATATAAGTCATGTTTCGCTTTTTGAGTTAAAGAATCTCTGGCTCTATATAAGAGTTTAATTTTCGAGGTGACAGTGGCTAAAGTGACATTTACATGGGGTTTGAAAGTTAGGGTGTCGTCGAAGAGGAACCCTAGATATTTATATTCATGTACCTCTTCGAGTTGAGACAGACCAAGCGAAAGAGAGAGGGAGGAGGAGGGTTGAGATTTTAACTTTGCTTTAGAGGGATTGCTAAGTGAAAATGACATGGATTTGCACTTAGCAACATTTAGTGATATTTTGTTCTCGATGCACCAGGAAGAAATGTTATTAAGATCTTGCTGGAGATCGTGATGAAGTGCCTCAGCACTATCGCTGTAATGGAAGATTACCGTATCATCAGCGTAGTGCTGGACGCAGGCATGTTTTATTACAGAGTGCAGATCGTTAATATAAATAGTAAACAAGATTGGGCCTAAAATAGTCCCTTGCGGCACCCCATAGGTGACTAACCCCTCATCAGATTTTAGACTATTCACAGTCACAAATTGGCTCATACCTGTTAGATAGTTCGAGAACCATAGAAGCTCCATGCCGGTAATACCATAGTGTTTTAATTTTTCTACAAGAGTTGGATGATGGACCGTGTCGGATGCTTTTTTAAAATCAAGATATTATATTGTTTTATTTAATAACTTATTATTCAGGTTTGTATATATATTCTTTAGAAAGTCAATCTGGGCTTGCTGTATAGAATGGTTGGCCCTAAACCCATATTGTTGGTCAGAGAAGAGATTATGTGTTTCAAAATAATTTGTTAGTTGCTGCTGTACAGCTTTTTCAAGAATTTTTGCCGGCATGGAGATGCAGGAGATCGGCCTATAATTGTTGGCATCAAGCTTATTGCCTGCTTTATGTAAAGGGGTAACTCGAGTGATCTTAAAGGCACTGGGTACCCTCCCTAGTAAAAGGGAGATATTTACAATATGAGTCATCTGGTCAGTCAGTGCCAGAAGACAAGATTTCAGAATACTGGCCGGAAGATAATCAATTCCGGAGTTTTTCGTTGCATCAATACCAGATATTATTTTTCTCATCTCCACAGTAGACAGTTCAGAGAAATTAAACACCAGATCACTATTCTCATCCACAGTGGTGGTGGAAGAGGAAGAGGGATTAGAGGTATTGTCAGAGGTATTGTCAGAGGTCGCTTGAGGTATTTGGTTGGCTAGACTGGGGCCAACATTTATAAAAAAAATCGTTAAAAACATTTGGGACTAGGGATTGGTCCAGTTTTTGTCCATCCCTTTCTAAATGTATCATGTTATTTGTTTTTGTTTTGTTAGGGCTGATAATTGGTCTGAGAAACTCCCAGAATTTCCTGGGGTTCTTATCGTGGAATTCCAAATTCAATTTAATAAAGTTTGCCTTTGCGGTCTTACATTGTCTATTGGCTAGGTTCTTTAGAATCTTTGCTTGACGTAGAATATCTGGGTTATTTAATAATTTGGCTTTCCGAAATAACTTATCTCTTTCATTCATGATATTTATAAGCTCATCTGTTATCCATTTAGGCTTTTCTCGCACAGATCTGAATTGCTTTATAGGACACATTCTGTTAAGGTATAACTCGATGTTGCTGAGAAGTATTTCCCAGCAATGTTCAGGATTTGAATTCGAAAAAAAGGGGACCCAGTCTAGGCTCTTCAAGATTTCGTTTAACATTTTTTGGTCGAGAAACTTTGTGTTTCTCGCCCAGAACGTTTTGACATTGTATCTATTGCGCATTTTCTTCTTGACCAGAAAAATAGGGAAATGGTCTGATATATTCAAGTCAATTACTCCCAACTGGCTGACAAGAGAGGAGTTAGAGTAAAAGTGGTCGATTATGGTCTCCGACTTCAGAGTGGAACGAGTGGGCTTTGTAATAAACTGTGTGAGAGAGAAACTGTTTATGAGATTCCTTATTTCAGAAGATAAGTGAGTTTTGGAATGAGTGATTGTGTGAAAATCAAGATTAAAATCCTCGATCATAAATATTTCTTGCGAATTATTTAACTTAGACAGTATCTCCTGAAGATTGGTAAGAAAGGTTTTGGTACATCCACTCGGGGGTCTGTACAGGTTAAGGACGGTACAACATTTGTTCATACCTTTCTTAATTACTGCGATTTGGACCTCCAGATCTTTATTAGAGACATTGAGGTGTCTAAATTTGTCGGCATCCACCACTAAGTCAGACTTAAAATACATACAAAGTCCCCCCCCCTCTTCTCTTGCCAGCCCTGTCTTGTCGGTGCAAAGTGTAATCAGCAAGTTGTATACTGTAATCTTGAGTTCCGCTATTCAACCAGGTTTCACAGAAACCTATTACATCAACACCAGAACCAGATGTCAGCAACTCAATTTGGTTATAATGACGAAATAAACTCCTAATATTCCAAGAGACAAACTTAATACCCTTCACTTTTTGTAAATCACTGAGGGCGTGAAGGAGAGTACAGCTTTCTCCACTAGAGTTCATTACTCACAGATTACCAAAGCAGAAATTAGCAGGGTGCAAGGGCTTAAACCAGTTAAAACCACATCAATAATGAGTGAATATAAATGACAAATAATAATGATAGTAGTAGTTGATTATAATCATGACACTTAATACGTCAAAGTTACTCAGGGACAGTCTGAGAATGTAAGAGTTAACTAATTGCATATCAATACTTATCTAGAGCAGGATACATGGCAGTTAGAACAGTAGGAAAAGTAGGAACAGTGTAGCGGGGCAAGTAACACATGGCATACAATCAGTTATAGAAGGTAACCTATATACAACATGAATGGTCAATAGTCAATAGTAAGTAGTAAATAGCGAATAGTGATTCCGGGGGATACCAAGGAGCCCTAGTTTGAGTGGACTTAAACCCCAGCGATATGCACCAGTTTAAATATTAAGTTGACTCTGAACCCCAAATTCGGAATTAATTTCAATTCATATACAATTACAATTTATGTATTCGTTTTAGATACAGGTACCCGTACATGCAATAGCCAACATCATCACGGCGCAGATACTTCTATGCTTAAATTTAGAGTTGGCTTTAGACTTAAGTATCGGATTAAATTTAATTCGAGCACGAAGTAAATACATGTTCAGATATAAGTGCTTGCACATGTACATGATCAATACATATACAGTTCAGACTCAGTTTCCGCCTAATTTTAGTTATAGTAGCAGTAGGAGTTTCGGTAGGTGACAGTATTTCAGCAGATAAATAAAAATAAAAATATGTATCGAGGTGGGTAAATATCGTATTTATACCAAGGGGTCCAGTGGTTATTGGTAGTTGAACTGATGTGAGGTTGGAAATAAAACCCTTGTGTTATGGTTTTAATGATTTTATTCCACAAGCTTTCGGGCTGGTTTGCCCTTCTTCAGGTCAAAAATAAAAAAAATAAAAATAGAAATAGAAAAATAGCAAGGGTCATGGCATGCACTGTAGTTACATCACAACTTCAATCAAGGAGGTCGGGTAGTTTAGGACCTTTACTTTCATAATTTCTATGGTCATTCAGGATATAGTATCTACCGCAACATATATCAATCGAACATCACATTAGACAAGATAAATCCATGTACTATAACACTGATTCAAATAGAATAGTATGCCCCTGAGTCGAGAATTAGAATGCTCGATATGGGGTTAGGCACTAAAACAAGTTGCCTTCTGCGATATGGAGCAATCCAAGTCAGACGTTTGGGATGGAACAATTTCATTTTACATTGCATCTATCAATTATCCACTAATAATACACCAGCATTGATGAGCAAGAGTTAAGTAAACTACAGGTTTGCGCATGTATTTAGAGACCTATTTGACTGTTAAGGGGGGAATTTTTACCCCATCATCATATCACACCATATTGTTTTATTGAATAATTAATTAATATCGATTAACTAATATTTTCGATTTGACTATGTTGTCGATTAAATTAACATTGATTGACTAACTGAGATTCACAGAGAGGACGGACCAGGTATGTACATAATTCCACCAGGTGCTAGCTATACAGTATCGGGAGACTAAGCTACTTATTACAAATATTGAGGTACATTATACAGAGACAGCATGCAGATTGAGTTACATTAAACAGAGATAGCACGCAGTACATAATTCAATTAATTCTTATTCAAGCTTGTAATATCTAACTCACTATTATCACATTATTATTAGAATACTTTGGGAGGCAATTGATATTAGGTTTTAGGCACTCAAGGTGTATCGATCTTAAGAAGGCGTGTGGGGGGGGAGGCACTAGAACAAGTTACTCTCCCCCGGCCCAGACCTGAGAAGCATTGTCACCGATATTATATGGGTTTACTAATTTTGATTAGATAAAACGTTGGTATTATAGGTTTTAGCGATAGCCTTGGCCCAATAGTCTTGTAATTCAGTTGAAAGGTGACAACCATCTGTTGATAGGTTGGCATAGTTATGGGTGAAAGACCTATTGTTTGCATGATAACGATGGATCAGTCTCTGTGTCCAAGGGGTATTTTCGTCGTTACTTTTGTTGAAATCTTTGATTATTGATGTAGCAGCTTCGACTTGGGTGTTTAGCGTGGCTTGGTCAGGGTCTATAGGGATTTCGTAAGAGTCACCAACATCTCTTTGGGGGTCATATCTTGTCTTGTCTTGTGTTGCACGCTATGTCCATCCCGGTTATCGGTGAGAAGGAGATATTCGGGAGCCCATGGGTGTGATTACGGATAAAGATGTGAGATTCCTGAAGATCTGCTAATAGAGCCTCTTTCATTATATCAATATTGCTGTGGCGAACAGTGACCAGGCCATTGTCGCTATCTTTGGTGGTGAGATTGCATAGACCAGAGACGATAAACAGCTGTGATGGAGAGTATTGTCTCATTTTTCCTTCAGCAAATCTGACAGATTGAGAGATGGTAGCACCGGGTTTTGATGAAATGGTTATGTGAACATTAGGACCTAAGTGTCTGCACAAAGCAGGGCCTAGGGACCTCGCCCTCGAGTCTCCAATCACTAGTACCGTATCCATGCGGAGATTGGACGATAATAGGGGAGCAGTTGATAAAAATAGAGTTAAGAAGTTATTCAATAAAGTCACCTACTATAAACACCACGTGCGATTATTACTGAGTAATTTCCTTCTTTACTTTGCTGAGAATTTTGCCACAAATGTTATTGCCAACGAATTCAGATGATTTTATCATCGACCTATGGCCTTTGTTGTTGATTATATGAGGAAGGTTAAGACCCGTAGCCCACTTCCGGTCGGAAGTCATCTCGTAAAGATCAGAGGCTGGCAGCGCATCAAGTCTTTTTTGAATAGATTCATTTTGGCTGAATTTACTTCTTACTATTTCTTCTAGTACGGATTCCTCCACTTTCAACCACTCCAGGGTGGTTTTCAACTCAATTTTCGCTTTGTGCTTAACGGTGTAATTAAGGATTCGGTGTGAGTCGGAGAACTTCGGCAAGTTCAGCTTGACCTAGATATGCGACCTTATGCGCCTGGAAGGCATGTTCGGCAGAGAGGTAGACAACATCTTTGTATCAGACAGGAATTGGATAGAAGTTTGACAAGAACGAGAATTCACTCTTAAATCCAAGTCCTTTTCCATTGTCTACCTCAACTATTCTGGCATCCTCCAGCCTACAACCTTCAGGGAGGTTGACGAGATCTTTCTTCACATATGAAGCAGGCACTCCTTCGTCCGGGAAGAGTACAATGTGGCTACCACGATGCTCTGCTTTAACTTTCTTGAGTGGCATATCGGACATCAAGGCTTCGGATTTTAGAAATACTAGCCCTGATAGTGGAGATGATTTTCTCGGACGTTGAACGGACTAGGACAGGCCTCACAACCAGGTCTTTCTGGAGACCTATCCTATATATTAGTTGTAGGTCTTCTACATTGAAATCAGGATCTAGTTTAGTGCAGATAGATCTTACCGTCTCCACTATACGATCATCAGTAAGTTCATTTATGTTGTCAAGGATAATAAGCCCACTGTGCTTAGGCGGAGGAGAAGGATGAGACCGACGAGGATGTGCGTGTGTTGACGGGCCCTGGCCTTGTGTCCGCGGCTGCCAACTGTTTCTAGGCGGCCATGGACGTTGAAATCCCGGACCCGGACCACGCTTGTCACCTTGTGGATGCAGAGGAGGGAAGTCAGGAGTTTCCCGGCGCAGTGAAGTGAGTTTGTATTCTGTAAACTCTTTGAGATCAGCAACAGCTGTAACTAATTTCCCTACCTCATTGTTACTCTTGGTTTCAAGTGACTTAAGTTCAGTGCGCAGAACATCAACTGACCATGGCGGAACGTCCCCTGTCAGTGGTTCATAAACAGGAATATGAATAGAATCAATGGCAGTTTCAAGCTTCTGGATACGACTTTCAAGTGATTGGGATAACTTCTCCACTTTGGATTGAACGTCCTGAAGGCCAGTCTTCAACTCAGCAACCGAGGATGTTAATATCGTCTTTGTGTCACGCAACGAAGCTTTGACAGCTGTTGTAATCAATGGTGACAGCTCGGAATGCAGTGCCTCCAACAAGCTGTCGTAGTTGTGACAGTCGGTACTCACATTATTTAAGTGTGCTTCGCTGGGATTCATAGGAGTTGTGGTGTCAAGACTAGGTTTGCTGATATCTAATGGCTGATGTGAATTAATATCAATTTCGCTAACTGGTTTAGTTCTAGTCAGAAGTGGACTCGCCAATGATGATTGATCTGGCGGTGACATGGCTAATGGACTTGACGGCAATACCGGTGTGCCATGAACTGATAGACTTTCAGTGCCTGAGAGCGAGATATACAGATCTGGGCCTTCAGCTGACTTATCCACTAGAACTGAGGGTGAGTTGACTTTTCATTTTTACTGGCTAGGGGAGTGTTTTTGATTGCATGTTTGAATTCAATGCCCAAATCATCGGTAACAAATGGTTGTCGGTCAATACTGACAACAAGGGGTACCGTGTTGTGTCCCACGAGAGGCGTAGAGGTTAAAATTAAATTCTCATTATTCGTCTCCGAGGTTGATCCAGACCCAAAAAATCCATTAATCATTGATGACATGATGGTGGTGGTGGTGTTTTGCGACATTTCCAGGTTGTGTTATAATTAACAGAGTCTTGTTCACATATAAATTGAGATTATCGATATAGCACAAGTGGGCGATAATAAGTGTAGGTCGACGACGAAGAGGTTTTCACCGCGGGCCATGGCTAGCCGATCGGCCGCGTCAGTTTTTTAATCTAAGATTCCTTACTGTATATTATTGTCAGATATCAAAGTTCCAGGTGCAGTGGGTCCAGGCGTGTTTATGATCAATATACGACCATTCTTGGTATTTATGTAGAGGTTTTAGCCCTTGCAAGGCATCAAATCTACTGTTGGGGCGTCATGGACGTCTTCAGGCCTCGAATTGCTCATAATATATGTATGTATATGCATGTGTTGGAGGAGCATGAATATTGCACAATTTGCATTGCAACAAGTGAGATATTCTAAGTGACTGAAACCAACTAGTTAATTAACTGTTTTATTGTATAATTATGCTTTTTTAGTCATGAAGTTAAATTTTGCCAGTAAACGTTGTAAAGAAGACGTTGGTTTCCATGACTACCATATGTAACTCACTAGTGAAATACGGACTGTGTATACACACGCTAGATACATTGTTTTCAGAGCAACGCTGTTTTATCATATAATTATGCTTTTGATAATACAAATAGAATAATTGTTTAGTCATAAAGTTAAATATTGCCAGTTAACTTTGTAAAAAATGCATTGGTTTCCGTGACTACCACATGTAATGCACTAGTGAAATACGCACTGTAGATACATTGTTCTCAGAGCAACGCTTATATAAACACTGGTATACAAATTCTATAATCCAATCAGGATTCAAGCTGGCGGATGTGCAGTTCCCACATTACTTACTGTTTATCTAGATGTTCCAGAGCCTCAACCATGAACCATGCACGTGCTGTCTTAGTGACGGGATGAAAACCTAAGTAGTCGACTGCCAGCATCAACTTGTGTCTTGGCTCCCGGCCATAGTTCTCCTGGGAAACAGAAATAAGAGTACAATTCGAATTCATCATTCCTTTCAAACCACACTGGTCTATTATTAAAAGATTAATGACTGACACAAATGGGCTACTAGTGCATTATTTGGTTAAAATCCCGAGGTAAAGCCAGTAACAGAACTGTACTTGGTGTTCTATTTAATGTACATTAGTGATCTCATAGCCAATGGAGAACACGAAATAAATGATCCGTGAACACTACAAAAGCAAACTTTACCTGGCTGACAATATAGTCCTGGATTAGTTGCTCTCTTGTCCTACCGCAGATATGACCTATGAGAGCGCACATGACACCTGTCCTATCTTTGCCTAGAGCACAACAAATCATGGCAGGCACACGCTCAGGTCTGCTCAGGACTTTTAGAGCTGAAATACATGCATTAAAACGTATACGATGTGTCACAGAACAATTTAATAGTCAAATGTCGCAAAAAGTCTATTTTTCAAATGTGTTTTTCCCCAGAAGAACTTTTTGTAGAACTATTTTGATTCTTGGTAGTTTTCACTCTTAGTCCTATCAATACATCTTCTAAATCTCAGGACCGTATAGTTAATAGGTTTTGGTTTTCTAAGGTCATTCTGAGAGAGTTTAATCCATTCTTTGCGAGGTCAGTCATATATATATTCTTTAGAGCAGCTTTGCAAGGTTTGTGCGTTCATAGATGACCTCTGAACCAGGCCAAAATCTTGACACCCCGGTGTTACATAATCAGTATCATTCAGTATATATATAAACAAGGGCTAAGATCGAATACGAGGGATAAGAAACTTCCCACTACTTCTGTTTCCAAAGTGTTCTTGTTTTTATTCTAAGAGGGCAGATACTATAATATATGTTTTATATTGGGGCTCGATATTCAGGACGGGATAATATAAGGTAAAATAAAAATAAAGAATGCAAAACCAGGTTCAAACCAAAGTCAATAGGCCAGTAGCAACATGTAGGCAGGACCTCGCCACCCCTCTCCACCTACAGAACCAGCACAACAACCACAACATGCAAAAGAGGCAAAAAGTAGCTCTAAAGGAATTAAAGCCCTGATTAGATTAGATTAGAAACTTTTATTTTCGAACTTTCTCGCTGACAGAGGACGGTTCTCCGACTAAGGGAGGTCTCCATGTTCTCTGATGTGTTTACATTTTGGTTATATGTTTGGTTTGTTTGGTTATAGGTTTGGGGAATGGGGCAATTCAAACCTCGGCTTATAACTTCAGTCCAGATTCCCCGACACTAGAGTTGTTTTACAGAGGATGAAATAAGACTTCCTCTTGGTACTAGCATGGAGTATCTACTTAAGACTTTATTGTAATTTACATAGATCTATGCATGTACATCCTATACGGAACATCCAATTGGATTTGCAAATTATTTATTTAGCTCAAGATAGCAACAGCTGGTACTGATTTCTGACAGAGAGCGGGGCCAGTCTGAGGATGGGTAGGGCTCTGACCACAGCTGTATGTATGTGCCTCCACACACCCACTCACACACAGTGCACAGGCACATGCATCATGCCCTCAACCTGCACACTCTCCCGCGCAACGTATCCGCGCGATACGAAAATGAATACGATTTTCTTGTACCCACTTTTGATACGATTTTTTTCGTCTCAGGCGTTTTTCGTACCTGGGAAAGCTAAATCTCATAATCCCTGGTGTGCGGTGGTGCGTTAAGAGTTGGCGCGCCTGGCCGTGTGCGGCAGTGCGTGAAGGGGTGTGCGCTCACCCGTGACGGTGTGAGAAAGCAGAGAAAAAAACCTGCCCATGCTTGGGTTTGATCTAGCAACCTTGTGACTAACAATCCAGTGCTCTAACCATTACACCACTGAAACAGCTATCAAAATGGCCTCAACTAATCAATCTGAATGTTAATAATGTGTGTGAGAGAGAGAAAGAGGGGGAGAGGCAGACAGGGAGATTGCAATTGAAATTAAGTAAGAAAGAGATGATATAATACCATACTAGCAACGATTGCCAAATGAGGTACAGATAATAATTCAATAATTATTTAATTTTAGGACAGTCAAATAGATATGTTTGGGTATTTAATACATTTTAAATTTTGGAAAAGGCTCAAATAGTTTTCGAGTAATGAGCATAAGTACTCCGACATAATTTTAGACATTATTTAGGCGAATTAGTTATACCTGAGTATAATTCAATTCAATTCAATTCAATAACGTTGACCTTGAACACAAGCTATTAAATATTTGGCCTCTACAGGAGCGTAGAAATAAGCATATTTTAGATATGGCTTTCTATCTCTCCCAAAACCCAGAAAATGTTGACCTCAGAGACCTTCCTACCCGAAGTCATGCTGTAGGACGGAAAAATCTCCTGGTACTCCCTGCTAAGTCCACTAAAGTTATCAATTCCCTAGTATACAAATGTATATTTCCCTAGTATACAAATGTATATTTCGCATAGTCAAGTCTTATAAGAAAATGTGTCACAAAATAAAAAAAAATCAACAATATTTCTTTCTGCTTTAGATAGCTCATAACTCCCTCAAAATGCATCCGATCTGAATATAAAAATTATCCCCGAACCCCATGAATGTCAGGAAGACAGCCATGTTTTCAGATTTATAATCAGGCTATTACTTTCTTCGTAAATAATTATTTTCGTCAGCCGCATCAAGTCGTTCGAATTGATAAAAAATATATTATCCCTTTCCATTGTGATGGTCTTCTTGAAGGTGTTAAAGCATTGCTAAGAATTTGTGCGTCAACATTATGGTGTTACCCAGGGAGGGGATTCGCACTAGACTGACACCTCCACCTCTTGACTCTTGTTTTAGGTTAAAACAATATTCAATAAGTTTCACCTTATTGGTAAGCTTCCAAAATCCAAAACTCAATACGAAAAACGGAGCGCGAATACGGAGCATATCATATTTCGTCTCCGTGATTCAAACCACCGTTTTTCGTATCAGAAGTTCAGGCAATTTCGTCACCACAGTTCACCAGTAGCGTTTGCGGTGCTCGGTAGACAAAAATCGTCACACTGAAGACGAAAAAGCTCGCCGCTCCGTATCGCCCGGGTACGGAGCGCGGGAGAGTGCACCGACATACAGCGCATCTGATGACCTGTTGACACTTGTTCTAATAATTGTTTTCCATAATTATCTGCCTCTAAAATGACTTTTATTAAGGATCTCTCTCTGCGTCCATTGGAACCTGTCCCCACATAATGTAAACAGGTGGCTTGGCCCCAGTTCCGGTCAAAATTACCCATGACCCTCTGCTTTGGCCCCTCTCCACTAGTCACCAAATCCGAATTCGGATAACTCCTATAGGCTGAGCGGGCTTGGGAATACGCCCCTTCCTCTTATAAGTGACATGTAGATATACCTGTGACTTACCTGCTAGAATCTGAGGTTGGCTATTATCTAACATGAACTTGTACGTATTCAACAAACTTCTGTCTCCTCCCTGGGACAATATCCGCCTTATAGAAAATGATTTGGCTAATTTAGTTCCAACGCATTTGTCAAAAATATACAAAATGATGAGCCACAACTTTAAAAGAAAGGGTGCGTCATACTTTAAGATTTGATAGTCCATGAACAAAGGGAGGACAATATGTTGCCCCTTTCTGCTGATATCCTCCATGCGGTCTGATACTCCATGTTCGGTTGTTACTGAAACCTCTCGGGGTTTGCACATTCCCCCCTTTCGATCGGGTTCCAGCCTCCATAGGCTGAATTCATCGGCCAAGCCTATCTCCTTTCCAGCGGAAACATCCGCAAAAGAACGTAAGTCTATAATGGTCTCAACACCTTTAGATTTCAGTTGCTTTCCTATGTTTTTGCCATCAGGCTGTGAAGACCTGTATAAAGTGGATCCCCTTATTTTTCTAAAGTTAATTGGGAGGCTTTCTCCAGATGTTACACTAGTCTCTCCCATTGTGAAATCACCGCAGTGTGGAGCTTGGTGGAGGAAAGTGAAGTGGTGATAGTTATTTATCTCTCAGTCCTGTGCTCTGCTTCAATGATAAAAGCTTGGATGCACGATGTATATAATCTCTACTGCCTTCATGTAAGGGTTGGTAAAGTCGTCAGGAATTGTACGATTCACCTTCATATAGTTCAACATACCATGACAGGTTCTTTGAATTAACGCAATACAAGATATATATATATTCAGATAGTGGGTATCATTTGTATTCCAATTCAGCAGAATTTAAAAAACATGTAGAGCTGCCGATTGTACATTTTCTGAGACCTAACCCACAGATTCAGGCCTACGTACCTGACCATAATATTATGTTGACCCAACATTGGGGGTCAAAATATCAGAATATGTACAGTCAGAAGAATTACATTCCCCTAAAATGGCACATTATAAATTAAACTGACAGTGATAAATTCCTTATTAACACGGTACTATTATTACCTTCCTAGATATATGCAGACATTCTAAATATTTCAGGTGATTACGAAATTCTAAATCACATTTGAGAATTGAGCATAATTCCTGTTTGTGCAAGCCTTGGTGTCCCGACCCGTTCATAAATGCTTCCCACATAACTTTATAGGTATGGCCGTCATAAACTGTATAATCAGCAGCTGTACACATTTAGTAAATTCCGCTAAATTCATCTCATAAAGGATGAATAATCTGGAAATGTTTGGTGTCGCTTTGATTTAAAAATACTGGTCGGTTCTGATGATTCTGAGTTTGAATCTCATTAAATTCTATGTTGAATTTGGATTGGACTGGATTTTGATGTGAACATTCTATATTTACCATTGGCCTACATATCCGGAAAGATAATGACAAAATGGTATACTAGCTTCTGGATAATGGCCAGTTTGTATTTAGATATTTGTATTCAGCCAGATATATTTTGCATATAATATACAATATTCTCATTGGAAGCTGTTAGATTTAATTTAAAGAAGTTTACCCGACGAATAAAGTATTTCTAAAAAACATTATATACAAATAATTCATATGTAAGTAGAATATATTTCTAACGTAGTATTAAACAGTCATGTCATATTTCAACAAATACCTTTTTATTTAAATATGAACCATCACATGGCATTTTATGACATTGCTATGGAGTGGATTGATTAAATTGTCCAAGCTGTTACCATAATGTGGACAAACTAATAGAGTTAAGAAGAGTAAATATGATTTTCTGACCGTCTGACCCCGACGTACGTGTGGGATCATGTGGGATCAGACATAAGTTTTAGATAACATGGCTCGTGACAGGGGCGGGTGGGGGCAGCTTTGATGTGAAGAGTATTTCATTCAGGATATGAATTACATATTAATTATATATATGGGATGTCCGCCGGAGTAGATAATATCTGTAATAATGAGAGAGACACAAAGGTTGGCCTGAACCACCAATGAAATGGAGGTTTATTTACCATAAACATATAGGCCTAATAGAGTAAAGAAAAAATGTGAGCGTGTGAAGCGGTTGGGAAACGGTGAGTGAGTGAGTGAGATTGGTTGCTTTACGCCCTTATCAACACTTTGAAGTGTTATATCAAGGGCGGGAGAGCTGAGAGGGAGGCAGTTTATGATCATACCCAGGAAATAGAGATAGAGAGAAGCAGGGAGAGAGAGACAGAGAAAAGAGACAGAAGGGCCCTTTAAGGTCTTACCCAGGACCAGGCACTTTAAGGTCTTACCCAGGACCAGGCTTGGAGTATTATTGTTGTTCACCTTCACATAGAGTGCTGTAAGAAATTATGCATTAAATCGCTACCCTCCTTTATGCCATGATAGGTGTGCGTATCCACAAAAACATGGCTAGATTAGCCCATTGCATATGCATGCGTAGATTGCACTAGTGGGGGCTGCTTTTCGAATGCAACGAATTTACTCCCCTCTTTTGATTGGTTGCGTAAATATAGTTGCGCCAATAGGGAGTTTCGACACCGCTCACCTATCCGCAACTGTATCCGTATCCTTATTACTATAGGGATGCGTGAGCTGGGCGTACCGGAGCCTCCAATTTAGTTTCAGCAGACGCCCCTCAAGGAGAGCCGGTCAGGTCGGCACCCAAGGTGGCGGTCTCTGACCGGGTCTCCGACGCTATAGTAGTGTTTTTTTAAACCATGCTTTCTGCGATAATAGTGTTAACTATGACCAAACTTGCTAGGCAAGGACATCAACAACATGTTTAATATTGTTCCCAAACCTTTTTTTTAAATGTAAAATGGCTGGATAGTTTGTCATATACTTAGGTAAAACCCCCGTAACAAGTGCCATCCTTACGGATTCTCCTGAGTAGAACTCGGTATCGCGCTCATTACCTATTCATGACCTGACATAGTGACCTAATTCCACACCAATACATACGGGTTGCCTCCTCAGGAGGGTCTGTCGAAACTCCCTAATCAATGAAGCTCATTTCATGACGCAACGTTGTAGGCACTTGCTTTTGCCGAGTCAGAGGGTTGCGAGACATTACCTGAAGGTAAATAATGATTAAATAAGGCTAAAATATATATATTATGGCATAACAATAGAACCCAACTCGAGATGGATATAGAATGACGCATTCACAAAACACTTGTGTGAAGCCACAAGGGAAAAACGGAAAAACAACGCACTCGTGTTTTGTGAATACGTCACCGTATATCCATCTCTCGTTGAGTTATATCTTAATATCAGTGCCTAAAATAAGCTCCACCTGGCGTGGTCTGGTTTATTTTAAAATAAATGCACCGATGGTCATAAACCATAAAAATAGACTTTGAGATACAATCATATGTGAAAGGATGAGATCAAGATTCCAATGATGGTACACACAGGGACATCTAATACTTTTACATTTTTGCTATGCATGAACAAAAGTTAGCTATATTATCTATATTATACTCCTTAAGATGACCTAAGAAATGCATGCTTACATTTAGCACACAGTCCGGAAATTTGGTACATGTATGTCTACAACTAAGCACACTAAACTATCGAAACATTCCTAAAAAAAAGTTGGGTTCTTTGTGAAAAAGGCATTTTAAAAAGTAATCTGCAAAAACATGTTAAATACCGACTCGCGTCCAGATGGAAAATATAGACGCCTATATATAGAAGCTCTGGCCAGTAGATAAGGGTGGGTTCCACCTATTAATATTACTCTGATTGGATGTTTACATTTTGACAAAGGTTGATGGGATAACTGATAAAAACGTTGGTTCAATGGATGCAGTGAGTTGTCCCTTCAGTCCCATTATATCATTCATTTTCCAAAATATTAAACAATCAAATCCAGAGGCAAAAAAGGTAGATACACCCTTTAGTAATCATCCTAGTTGGTACAGGCCCTTATCTTCAAGCTGTACCTATACATACGAGGGAACCGTGAACTAAACTTTGAAGTCCTCCGTACATCTTTACCAAAAGTCCCTCGCATTCACTGGTGCCCTCTGGTGGAATGGTCTACCGGATGACTTAAAGTGAATCCTGGGCAGATGATGCCCATTTCAAACGACGACTCGAGAATGATATTTTCCAAAAACATGTTCCGATACCCGACTTCTAAACCACTCTTATGTCATAAGATTATGACATATAAGATTAACTGCTATAGCTCAGACACTGATCATTCACCGTGTTAATTTTGACACATATCAATATGTATACTGAATCACCCATCCTTCGATTCATCTGCCACCTCATTTTCATCCTGACCTCTCTACCATTATACTATGTGATAAAGTGATTAATTCATATGCTATGACCTCAACACATAAGAAAAAACCAAGTAATTGAAAGAGCGAAAAATTCAGGGTTGGGCGGAATACCGGGCCTAGCCTGAGTCCTTCAATATATAGCTATGGCACATGCCACTATTATATAATATATCCTGAATAAAGATATGTAAAATAAAGAAATACAAATTTCCGTACGTTTACAGAATCAGGGTCTGTTGCATAACAAATGCTTACCTAATATTGCCGTCCTTACCTACCTTTCCCATCCTCCGAAACGCAGGATGTATTTCCTTTCGTTCCTCCATCAAGAATCTCGCCCTGGCTTGGAAGAGTGACTTTCCCTTGCTAAGCTGCTGGTAATGACGTTTAGGAAAGGAATTGTCAATAAAGTGTACTTGGTACTTTATACAAAATATAACAAGATATTATTATTAAAACACACATTGCTATTTGTCTTGTTCCTACTGTTGGAGGGTCCGCCAGGAAGACCAAGATTACTCTAGTCTCGTTTGACATGCAGACCTAACCCAGACTACCACTACTCCTGCTGCCACCTATTGCCTTACTCCTACACCTCTTCCTTCTTCTCTATCCACTCTCCTTCCTCCAGCCTCACTTTGATAAACCCCTGCAGCAGAAATAACAGGGGAAGATTCTCCACAATTCTGTTTCAAGTCAGGTTCCATTGACAATGGTTGATGTGATAACCGATGAAAAAGTTTAGTGTGCGTAGTTGTAGACATGTATACATGTAAACAATCAAATTCCAAGTATGTTATGAACATGAACCGAATGTAATGTAACCGACAGAAATGTAAATTCAACGGTAAATCCATTATTGTAAATTTAAAGATATCCCTGGTATAACCAGAGCCATAGGATGGACCAAGATATATCATATCTCATACTAAAAAATAAATGCAGTGTATAGCCAAACGGACTGTTATTCTGTAGACGCATGTATTAATAATTATATTCTGTATCATTATTTTATGTTCGTAAAGACCGACCGGGAGATCTACTCGTAGAGGTTTGAGCCTGATTCTGTACTTATATTAGTCTGAATAAAAATTCTATAATGATAATAATAACCAAATCAATAGGCCAGTGAACCATGTAAGGAGACGTTCGCCAATCCTCTCAAACTACAGAAACAGCACAACAACAAATCAGTTTAATCATTAAATTATCAATTTTCTTCCATCTATGGCATGGAGGAGAAAGCACTTCTTTAATTCTCTTCCTCTCTCTGGCACAGAGTTGAAAACAAATTGTTTCAAGTGACTTTCAGATCGGAAGAAAACGAGTGGATATTACGTTCTCCTCCCCTCCCCCTTTCCCCTGCCTCCCGTCTTTTCCTCTCTCCCTTCCCCTTTTCTCTCTATCGCCTCCTCCCTCTCCTTATCTGATTCCTCCCACCCTCTTCCTCCGCTTCCTCGCTCTCCCCTCCCCCTCTGATCTCTCTCCCCTCACCTCCCCCTCCCTCATGATTCATACAAATAATAGATCAATCTGTCACAAAGTATGATACAAGTAAAGGAAAAGCGAGATACCTAATTATTAATCGGCCACACTTGAGGTATACAATTGGTAAACACAATTGATAGTTGGTATTGAGGTCAATACAGCTATAAATCGGAAATGTACAAATGACTCGACTGACCAGGCCAGGTCAACAGATCAGGACATATTCTTTTTTGTTCAAAATCTTTATTCAAGCACGGTCGCATTTACATCAGGTTCATATCTACCTGGGGCCCGTTGCTCCGTTTCTCGCTAACTATTTTCCCATACACTTTCAAGCGGTGGTCTTCCGACGTTGCCTGAGATTCGACCGACCAGACAGAACATAGGAAATACACAGATAATCTAATCAACACTACGGTATATATTGAATTTCGAAGGTGAATTTCCTTTTTTCAGGAGAGTTGATTACAAAGGAAAAAAATATCAGCCCTGCTAGTCAGACACTCCCTCTTAACCTTTTTATTTAAGGGATTTATAGAGTATTTGCATATTTAGATTACCTTTTCACGGTCGGAAAAAAGAACATCATATGTCTACTCAATAGGAGAAAATCTTGGTTTAAAGTGATAGAAGCCTTCCATGAGAGAGATATAGACAAAATATTCCTATGCAGATATAAACCTGTGTCTTTTATTAACAACTTTTACAAAAAAAATGTTTTATGTATGGAAGAAGTATTATAACAAATTAAAACCTAAATCCATAGACCAAATTCTCAAAGAGAGGATATTGGCGAACAGGTACATAAAGGACAAAGGGCAGATGCTGTACTGGTCCGAGTGGAAAAATCAGGGAATAGTTGTATTGGGTGATATTTTTAATGAAAACGGTAACATGATATCAACAAAAGAGCTAGCAACAAACTATGATTTTATTCCCTCCTGGTATTCTATAGGCAAATGTTAAAAAAGGCTATCCCCCTAGAGGGGTAAGAAGCATAAAAAGGGAGAATGGTGCTCAGATTGAAGAGTCTATTGAGTTTTTCATTGGAGAAACAGAAATGAATTTATTAGCATGATCAGCTTTATTAGCTGCGATTTATTCGCAGCTAATTCTAAAAAAAAACTCCTCAATGGGACAAGCTAGAGAAATGGCAGAACAGGCTAGGCCTGACAAAACAGCAGTTTGATGAAATCAACTGGAAAGAAATATTCTGTAATCCATACAAATCTTCCACTGAATCTAGGAGTCATATTTTCCAATACAAGGTATTGCATGGTGCGTTGGCATGTAACAAATATCTGAAACAGGTCGATATAAGAGAAAATGATGTATGTTCTTTTTGTCCTGAAAGGGACGATATTGTTCACTTCTTGATAAAATGTCAAAAAACTAAAATGTTGTGGCAAGGTATTCTGAGATGAATAAACGATAGTTGTTACCTCAACAAAAATGCTAAGGGAAGAATCATCCTAAACAGGAGAGGAAATGAAATCGTCATTAAGCCAATAAATATCATATTCGGTGTTGAAATTACGAACGACTGTTCTAAGGTGATCAATTTTGGATATTTTTACAGATTAAATCACTCATAATATAGGCAAAAGCTTTTCGCCAGGGAAACTGTGGGTATATGCTATCTGCCATGTACGAGTTAAAAATGAGATGTATGGTGGTGATCCATGCTTTTAAATTTAAAAATGTCCACAAGGAGGAAGAAATGCTGTAAAATGACATGTGCGATAGGTTTATTAATCTAGTAATGCTCTCTCTCCTTTGTTTAAAACCTGAACCAACCAAAATGAACGTGGCTCTTGCCTCGGGTCGGGTGTAAATGATAATGATTTACCATGATGTTTTTGTAGTGTTTTTTTTTCCTGCTTCTGTTCTTGATCAACCATGTACTTAGAACTGTATAAGCCCCGAAGGCAGGTTTCAGAAATAAAGTCGGTTGTAGAAATAAAAAAAGAAGAAAATCATATGTATTCTTTCCTCCAACCCAACCTACTCATCATCCTGTTATTCATTTTTTTGCCTCATAACTATTATCAACCAACACATTGTTAACTAATGCCATTAATTTCATTCTCAACTTAACCAATATAAATTATTATTAATTTAAATTCAACTCATTATTAAACATTTTATATTGATAAAACTTTAATTCTTCCAAACCTAGCTGCTGATTCATTTCATACATTCAAGGGGAACTACAGAAGGAACTAT
The DNA here is from genome assembly GCA_942159475.1 of Sthenelais limicola. Taxonomy (NCBI): domain Eukaryota; kingdom Metazoa; phylum Annelida; class Polychaeta; order Phyllodocida; family Sigalionidae; genus Sthenelais; species Sthenelais limicola. Next base: position 57,803,479 of record OW804096.1, read on the forward strand.
GATTTACTACAATTTAATTGACTTATTTCTGTATCATTACTAATAATTCTTCGTTTAACAAGTTTCTCTAAAATCATTTCAAGCAAACATTCAAGTGTCAGGTCAGAGTATGTTTCATTATAATTTAAACGATTTCACATCAAATGGGATTAGGTCTCATTCCTTATAGATATTTGCTAAGTGAATCGATAAGCAAGCCGAAGTTATTTCATCCATAGCCGACTTGCAATGCAACATTTATGCTTGGTGAGCTTGCATTAGAAATTATAATTGTGGTTTTCGTCGTGTCCTGACCTAGATAATAATTATTTCTAAACATATGTGTACAACCATTAGAATCAGCTTGATCACATCTTTGCAAATATGTTGCTATTTCAAAATTCCTTTTTTGGCGACTGTGCTGGTTCTGTAGGTGAATAGGTCTTCCTGAGACTTGCTGACTGGCCTATTGATTTGTTTAAAACTGGTCTATTGATTTGTTTGAAACTGGCCTATTGATTTGTTTAAAACATGTACGACTTGTGACTCATTTTCCTTAAAGTGTTAAGTGCCATCCATAGCTGAGTACACGTGTCAGGTGAGGTGACAGTCTCTTACATTATAATTTAAACGATTTCAGATCAAGTGGCATTCGATCTCATTCCTTATAGATAGTTGTTAAGTGAATCGATAAACAGGCGACAGTTGATCTACTTTATGATGCATGTGCGCTTCTATGATAACGTTTGCATTGATATTGAACTGTTGTTTGCTGCATAGATCAATGGTTGACTTGCAGTATTGATGCAGATTTTGGAAGCTTGAATGAGTCCCTCCCTCCATGAATTGTCCTTGTCAGAGAAAAATATCAATCGATGATGGGTGAAGTAGTCAGACAATGTACAATCGGCATGTCTAATACTCAGTCTAGGCCCAAAGATGAGAGAGTCCCTTCAAACGGAGGGTAGCCTCTCGCCTCAAACCGCAAAGTGCCATTATAATTCCATTAAGACCGCAAAACGTCATTATCATCCCATTAGAACGCCTAGCCCTAGACCAGGAAACCAATTAGCGAAGTAGGCGTTCATTCGCTGACATACCATTTTTATCTGATCTGAGGGTTTGTGCCTGGACAGGCTGGGCCAATTGCTCTGTTTTCTCGCTAACTATTTCTCCATATATTTAGTACTGCCTTTATTCAAAGAATCTGTTCAGTTATGTTGAAACATATTTTGAACTGGATTTTTTTCTTCAATATAAAACAAAATATTACTGCTTTGCACGTGGCCTCACATACAGTAAACCCTGCCCACATACAGCAGATTTGGCTCCCGATTGCCCCCCAATTTGGGTCTCAATCAACACTACGGTAGCCCACCTCCTGTATACAAACCCTTCAGCTACACCTAATGCCCGAAACGTTTAAAAATTGATCCAGGAGCCTCATGCATGAATTATGCCTTGTGCCGCTATGGGAGTTCATTCACCCAAGCCATATTGATGACTATGCATAGGTTACGAGACACAAACAAGGAGCTCTCATCATCCACCCTCACTATCATGACAGCCGGGGATAAGTCACACACACAGCCTTGTATTCGTTTAGGTGTCGCTGGAAATGCTGATCATGTATGCCTCCCTGAGAGTAGCAATTTTAATTATTTTCTCATTTTTCTTGGATCCTAATGATGCAGCTCTACCAAGTAAGTCATGAAATTACAAAAATGCAATATTATATGTGATCTGTTATAGAAAAATGAATCATAAGTCGCAAAAAAATGGATTTTTCGATACCGTCATATCTGAAGAGATGAGAAGCAGATTCCAATGATGGTAAACATTAGGACATCTAATAAGTACTTCTATATTTGCATATGCATGAACAAAATTTAATAATTAGCAATATTCATTGGTGGAAATGGCCATATATTTAATTGTACTTAATGTCCTCCTATTCTTCATCAATCATCCATCACCTTAGCTATCTCTAGTCCTTAGATAGTCTCTTTCTCTATACAGCTACATGTAAAAAGTCAAGGTCTATAAGGTAATGGCCAACTTACCAGACTTAGCTAGCCTAAGACTGAGGCTATTTCCTACTGGTTCAATATACTATTGATTTTGCTTATTTAATTGTCTATATGTCTGTATTACTTGTCATTTATGTATATTGACTGATAAATACTCCTAATAAAAAAAAACAATACCTTATTGGTAACACACATTAAAATTTTATTCTTTCAGAAAACTGTGCGGAAGCATTTGAAAATGGTGATGGAGGGGACGGCGAGAAGACATTATACACGCGAACCGGAAAACCATTCACTGCATACTGTCGATTCTATAATGAGTATGGCTACCTCTTCCTCTCCAAAAGTACTTTCACTGACGATGCAGCATTGGACATCCACTTAGACGACCTCAAGACTAGTGACTTCACTGATGTCCGTATAGGGTTTTATATCCAAAAGGATGGTGATAAATCTTTTAAATATGCCAAGTTCGAACTTAACAAAAATGATGAGAATGGTAATAAGAAGGTAACAGTGATGAGAAATAGCTACACAGGCTTTGTGGCACCTTCTCCGGCAAGATCTCCACATTATATCTTTATTGGCTTCTTTAAGCCTGCACTAGCTAGTACAATGGCAACACCTGGATTCAAGGCCAACGGAAACAAATGTGAATATACCCGCTGTGATGGAAACCCAAATAATTACTTTGCAATATTTGCGGATATAGGGAGCGGTAGTTCATGGGGCGTTAATGCCAATGGCTTACTGGACTGTATGAAGGATGAATTGTACACTTCAGTTCTAGACCCTCCAGAAAATTACAAACTGTATGGACAGTTCATGTTTGGTGGGTGTGGTTCGGCGAGGACGACAGATACTATGCTGAGTAGGTGGGACATATATGGCATTCAGATGATCTTCCGTAGTAAATACAGTAAGTGACCATTTTATAATCATTAATGCTGTATTCTAAGCAAATCTTGGTCAAAATATAGATATAACTGCCTAACCTATCTGAAAATCAATAAAATATAATAATTAAAATAATCTGCTTGCTTTATTACCAGAATCACCATCAACGCATGAATGCCATTGTTCAAGGATATATAACATTATAGCAAATCACATTTTCGAATATGAAAATCTTCAAAACTTTAGACCAAGGGATAAAGTTACAAAATATAATAGCAATTTACTTTGTGATGGTTATAATATATAATGTAGCTTTCCTGTCCAAGCTGAGGTCATTGGTTAAGAACAGTGAACTCCCATACACGCCACCCCAGTCTTGCATTTCCAATCTTCTTAATTCCTTTCCCCTCCACACATTGCTTTTGCAACAAACCCACTCCCACCTATGTTATAATTCAATTCAATAGAGACCCTTCATGAACCTACATCTATTGCTGATTTACCTTGTGCTTCAGATAGAGAGGTGTACGCATCTAAGGCCATTATATATTCAACTTTTATTCAGTTTACATTTACATTTCTGATTTATGCAATACAAATAGGAATATGCCTTCTTCGAGTAGGTCCTCCAGGTATTCCATAAAATTAGAACAGGAGACAATGGCTGTATCCTTATATAGTCTGTCCATCATTTGTTAAACCATTTAAGTATAATATACCGTCTAGTGTATTCTCTGTAAGTTGAGAATTTTTCAATTTGTTTTCCCAAGAGTGCTATAGAAAAACTCTTTTTGACGAGAATTGTATTCAATGAACTATTCCTAACTCAGAGATTACAAATTAAGACTTGTACATCATGAAATATCCTTTGTAAATATATCATAAACTGTAATAATAGTAGTAAATCACTTTAGTGATATTGTCCACTACTAAATGTTTTGTAAGATAGATAAAGAGGGCTTGAAAACCTCCCATTAGCTGAAGAATGTCTCCTCATCATAATCCAGCATTGAATAATACTTGGCAAATTCAAATTCAATTGCAGCTCATTGTGGAGAGCCAGTTACACCAGCAAACTCTGTAAAAACTGGGACTGATTACAGTATTGATGCATGGGTCGAGTGGTCATGTGTATCCGGTGCAACACATACGTCAGGTAATACATGGAGAAAGTGTGAAGAAGAAACTGGATGGAATCGCTCACCAATTAATTGTAGTAAGTATAATTAACTAATTACAGGTAGGTATTGAGTTAAAGTAACAGTATTATACACGCGCGTTCGACATCGCAGCTGTGGGAGCCGTTCATTGCCAATGAAATGGTAATGGACTGGTACCGTCAGAACTATTTTTTTCCTTGGCTCTCCCTAGAAAAATGGGACGTTTTCATGACGTCACACTACGCATAACTTCCATTCCATTACTGAAGCTTACTTCCCAGAGCAAACATTTATCGCCGATCATTTCCCCGATTTCTCTAGTAATAATGAAGACATAGTCATAAAGAAAATGTCCCCAGAACAAGGAGAATTACATCTACAATTGTAATGAGTTTTAATGATGTACATTAAATATTTGCGCTTAATCTGGCGATTGTTTAGTTAGGATGCTACTTTCTTAGGAAGCCTTGGGCTGCCTACAAAGCTGTCACTTGACAGGGACCAGTTACTGTCACATTTGCAAAATGAAAGAAAAACAGATAAGGAAGTTACATGATTTATTAAAATTATGTAGGCTAGTTTCTCCTGACAAAATGTGGCAAGTCTGATAACCAATAGGGGACTTGTATAGCCACCATCGTGAATCTTGATTCACGTGGAATTATGGTAGTAATGGTACAGTGTAAAATCTATAGAAAACATGCCATGTTCAGCATGGACTATTTATCAATGCTCTAATGTCAATATACATGTTTGATACATGTTTCCACACAGCAAGTCCCCATTCTTCCCATGATGCATTTGGTTTTCATACATCATTTACACAAGCTATGATATTGGTGAAAACATTTATGCAGTTTACGATAAAAATGTTGCCAAATATTTGTATGTCAGATTTCATCGGAATCCATCCCAGCATGCACTGTAACAGACATGCACAGTGGCACATGCAAATCCCCTATTCACAGCAAGCTTTCTCCACATGAATATGAAAATATAAAACTTGATCTGTGGGTATGGTAATGGACACACATACAGGGTGAATGCTGTATTACCAAGCCTACGATCTTGTTCTTTATTTTCCATTGGGCTCTGAACTAAATAAAATCCTCAGATATAAGGGCAAACCACCCTTCAATGTAAGTAATGGATTATAGATAACGGATCCCTATTCCTATATGATATATATAAGCTCGATTCCAAGTTCAAGTTTCAGCCATTGGCTTGAATAGTAACAAAGAGATTTGAGTCTCTTGTTTGGTGTGAAACCAAATGTGTTGAGCATGCCATACCCAAGATCAGCTGGCAAAGAGCAAATCAGGGTAACAAGTCCATCTATCAAACTGTTTTGCAACTGATGGTCCCATAATTGTCAATCCAATATCAATGCGGCTTATTTCTAACCGCTATATCCAGAATCCACTGATCAATAACCGACATGAAGACAAGGCAAAAAGACTAAGGTTACCAGCACACACATTCCCACATCACCCATTAGTCACTGCAGCCTTGAATGGTCCTGGGGCATTAGACAAGAATTATGGCAAGCAATTAATATAAATCTACATATATGCTTCAGCTGTTATCCTTGATATATCGCAATATCCCTAGTAGTCACGCTGCTGTGAAGCAATATAGTCTACTCACAGACTTGGGATTTTTCTTCCCGTTGAAAGCACTCAATCAGCTTCAACTGCGTTTTATCTTTAAATTGTATTTCACCTGGAGGGAATACATAATTTGGGCCTATGCCATCATGTTCGGCAATGATCAGGTCCTATTTTCCACCCCGTTTCTCGCCTAGATTATGCTCTAAACAGTGCAACAGAAGCAACCCCTCAAAATCGGTCATTGGACAATTTGCCAGCGGGGGTAATTGTAATCCCAGATCAGATGTTGAATTATTGCCCACTTCAGACAATACCTGCAGGCAGGTTGGCAAAGTGGTCTGAACCCATAGCAAGAATAACTTATCTTCCATCTTTAGTGTAACTTGGCACCAAGTGTCTGACCCAACAGCACCAGGCTGTGTTTATACCTGTCTGTGGTGATAAACATGCCACAATGCTGGTATTCTAAAAGAGACAATCATTCAGTTTGCCCACTTATCCTTGATGCATACAAAGTTTGCTTGTTGTCTTTAGGCAATGAAGCAATACAATTCAGTCACAGAACTGGAGTTGTTTAGTGACATATACTGAAGTGAACCAATGCTTATACCCAAGCATCTACACTCTTAATCTTCATACAGGCTGGTTGGACAGGTCACCATCCCAATCTATTTTATTATTACATCTAAAAGAATCATGAATGTCCCAAATCTACCTCCCATATCCTCATCGCAATCTACAATTTGCTCCGCATTTGATTATTTATAACGCTTATTACAAATCAACCATTAACAGGTAGTATCACAAGCTCTCTGTAGTCAATACGTCAGTATTAGTTGAATGTTGAAAAGCTTTTTCGTGAAGGACAGGATCTAGGACTTTGCAGTATTGGGCTACACATGCGTAATGTTCACCTGTGGTAATCCGGCCAGTACCTGGAGAATGATACACGCAAGTACATCAGTAAATCTGTGGGTCAGTCGTCAGACAGTGTACAATTTGCCTTTACCATTCCACATATAATCCAAAATAAGGTTCAAAATACTGTTTAGCTTGAGCGAGCGTTTTAAAAAAAAGTAATGGCAGTAGCTACTCAGTATAGTCACATAACTATTTATCAGTTTTCATTTTAATTCATCAGAATTTACTAAATAAGTATAGCTGTTTGTTATACATTATCTGACGACCTGACTCAATTTGTCCCATTAACTAAGGTAATTCCCATCAATACCAATGCTTATCAGGTAAGGTATTATTATATAGTTATCCGGCGTTTTTTATTCATGATTCTGATTGTCTTTTTATTCATGATTATAAATTTGATGATATTTTGGTTGTATTATTGATCGGGATACATTACAATTACCTCTGTGATGTGCTTAGATGTATAAATTTGAATATATATTTTCTAGTCAAACTTAATCCTTTATGTTCATATCATGTATTACCGCTGGGGCAGAATGTCTGAGGAAGATAACTTGAAATGTCTTGAACAGCAATGGAGAAAGGACACTGGTATTTGGACAGAGTTGTTTGTAGAGTTCCCTGCAGTGGGAGAAAAGGGCATAATTCCCCGTATAATATGGTAGGAATCCACTTTACCTATTTCATAAATATAATTAAAGAGTGCCATTGTGTCCAAAAGCAGGTTAGAGATATTTATATAATTCAATGTTTATCACTGTTCTGATGTTGCACTTCACTGTGGAAAATGCCAGAAATGGGATATTGCAGGAAGGCAACTTGAATCTTGATTCACACGGAATTATAAAAAAAGCAAAAGATAATATCTAAAAAATGTTCATGTTCATGTTTCATGTTCGCTTCACACACACCAAGATTAAGGTGCAGTAACAGAATCGAAAACAACATGGGATACTACAATCTTAAAACACCATTTTATATATTACAAATAAAGAAAATATGACTTGATATTCCCATAAATTCCATGCGTTTGATAAGCGATTTTAATCATGCTTCATGTGATTATCTACTGTGTAGGTGTCCTTATACCGATGGCAATCAATAAATCACCCATCAATATCATAAATCATGAATAAGCCTTTTATAGACTTCAAGTGCATTCCATTAACATGTAATATTCATTTGCAGACATTGGTGTTGAGCAACCAACCACTCTTGTCATTGGTCAAGGTCAAAGGTGTGTAGACTCGAAGAGCAGAGAGGCTTCCCATGTTGTATCATATGGACAAACACTATTCAGGATTTTCACCTAGAGCGTAAATGGATCAGAGTACTTCATCTATTAAGAGCATAAGTCGTCCTCCCATTCTGCTACATAATTTATAATGCCAATACATGCCTTTCAAAGCGACTGCTATGTAATGGTCATTTGGATACATCAATATAGAGTATCCACTCAATTTTGTTATTGGTCGGTTGGTATTCGTCATATCAGACAAAGGGATTGACAATTCTGTTCTCATGGAGAACGAAAGTGATGTGGAAACTGTAAGCAAAGAGGTTTTCCATGAAAGGATAATGACTTGATAAACATAGTTTATGACCAGTCATGACATGATTTGACATGATGAAATGATAGCTTAAATACAGGGTGTAACATGTGTTATCACCGAATACGGTTCATGAATAGGAAGACAATATAGCTTATTCATTGATGGTTTATTTTCTGAATCTGTGGATTCAGGAACGTCATGGTATATTGTGCAGACTGGCAAAGCCACATTACAGTAATTTATGCCCCAAGAAATGCTCCTTAAAAAGCATAATCACGGTGAAATCCATGTAAAACTATTTTCTATTAACAGAGTTAACGTCGTCTTTTAAAAAAAAATGGTATATTTAATATTGTGAATGCAATTAAAGTGGATTAATTATGTTTAAATTTCCATTCCTGGTGAACTGAACTTCCTTCTCAGAACATTATTGAGTAACAAAGGCTCTAAAATATATCCTCTTGATTAAAACTGACTGATAAATATAGAGAATAAAATTGTGTCTTGCATGATTGCTTCCTTGTGTGTATTTGTATTCAAAGACTTTTATTCAACACAGACATTTTGTAGCGATTAACATTTAATTCAGTCTAGGCTACAGTAATTTAAGTTAGTGTAAAATATATATTAGGATTCTACAGATTATTTAACCTCATTGCCATTTAAATTAGATGCTGGTGCTGGTGTGTTAGCACTTCAATTTAAAACAGTTAGGCGCGTCATAATTATTAATCAAATAAGAAAAATAATAGAAAAAACATCATTATATCGATCTTTATCTCGAATTTATATAATCAGAGTTTCCATAATTATTGTTGGTGGAAATAACTTTATAAGTTGCGAATATAGATTGGACACGACACCTAACATAGTCAGGTTGCCAATTCGAACTACTTAATATCAATTTCAGATAATTTATACATCAGCTAGGTCGTTAACAGTGGGTCAATCGAATGTTTCAGGTATTGTCTAAAGTGAGTCATAAACAAGGATTTTGAGACACCATCATATATTGTAAAGATGGAATGAAGTGGATTCAAATGATGAGCATTAAGAAAGTATAACTTTAATGCGTTTTTTTTATGTTTTAAATAAATGTTTGCCATATTCTGGGAGGACATTTACTATGAAAGTATATAAACATAGTCAATAGGATGATCTTAGAATAGCAAGGATATATTTAATACACAGGGGATCCTGTAAGAAAACACTCTGAAAAATATCAATTTTGAGACTTATAACTCATTTGTCTGTAACATGTCACATATGGGAGATGGTGCATGCTACGCCTGCCTTCTCCTCCAGAAAACCGCAAACTGCGGTTCAATGAATTAGGATGCTCAGCCTACGTAAATCGGCCTGCATTTTATCTCGTCCAATTATCGTGTATTATGTTGGTGAATAATGGTCTTAATATTATAATGAAAATCCATCGACACCGATCCATGACAAATCGACATGGCCTTTTCTTTGATCAACACATCGACAAAGGTAGGCAGTGACAATCGACAAAGACCTTAATAACCTGATAAATCGACAAAACTCAAGTGGCAAACGACAAAAGAACTTTTTTTTTTTTTTTTTTTTTTTTAAAGAAGTTTTTATTCAGTCTATCAACAAAGAACTCCTTCTTCACGGGGTCGATTACACAAACAATTACATCGGACCCTCTTTCCTCATCATTGGAATTTTAAGCTGGAACTTCACGGATATCAACTTGTACAGCCTATGTTTTAATACACCAATATAAGCGATCCTGACTAATGTTCTATTATATAACAAAGTCAATTTGCGATGAGTTGGAGCCCGCCCTTGCTGAGGGGGCGGGGGGTATAATACCGGAATGAAAACTACACGGATATCGCCTTCTCTCTTCGCTATCAAAAAATACGTGTTGGGCTTATTGATAATACGCTAGCTAGAGAGGACAACGTTTTAGGCAATCATATTTGATTTTCTACGACCAAAAGTATTACACGCATAATAACATTTAAAGTTACACAGGCAAACTATTCACTAGGTAGATTTAGTGAAAGACTAAAGTGAATTAGTGAAAGATTAAATACTTTATAGGTTATACAAATGACAATAATATTATTGCTGTCCCCTATAACCATGGTCTTTCTTCCAGTGTTGTATATAACTGTACCTAATGCCCCTAACGTTAACCTAAGTTACGATCGGACTATTGGATAAGCTAATTATGCATAATCGTCAGTTATAACACGAATAATTACCCCCCAGTGACTTACAAATGATTGAATTAGATATGTAATACAACATAATACAAGGAAATGAATTAGAAAGTGAGGCGTGGTCTTTTTCAAATTTGATTTGATTTGAAAAATACTTTATTCGTCAAAGGGTGCCTTGCCTACGGGTGAGGCGATAAAAATATAAAATATAAAACACAACATATCAAGTTATCGAGTACAGAACACTGTGGGTAAAAGCGATGTAAAAGCTTCTGAACAATGTAGTACCATAATGATACTGATACTATGTGATGGTAGTCCTATATCTCTCATTCGAAGAGCATTTAAAGATATTCAAAAACTTAGATAAATGTAATCCATTCTGTTGGTTCAAGATTCTTGATTCCCAAGTTAATATTGAAAGAAAATATAAATAGTACATCAATGCTGGCTACTAGTGATCCATTATAGCATGTATAAGCGAATGATATCATGAAAGTAAACATATGAATACAACATAATAGAGGATCAGTACGAAGCTGCGTTCACATTAGGTCAGGTAGGATCCACTTTGGATACAGTAATAATATGTATCCTTATATATGTTGCCTAAAACATAATGTATAGTATATACATTTCGGGTATCAACACGATTAATATATATATATTCAATTCAATTCAATTCATAGATTCTTTTATTTTGCAGATCTTGAGTTTACAAATATACAGAGGTAATTCCATGTCTGATTACAGAAATAAATCTAGTAATCAGTTCTTCCAGAGAACGCCTGAATCTTGATTGCTTTTTACAGAGAAGTTTCAACGAGAAGTTTCAATAATAACAAAAGTGAATTAAATTAAAATATAACAGTACAGTACTTGAATTTATGTGATGAGATGAATAATGGATTAACATTAACAGATCATGAGTGATGAGGTATAAGTGAGAAACATTTCATACAGTGCTACTGATAGACAAAACTTCCTAGATGAATCAATAAGGTTTCAAAGACAGTATTACATCAGAGGATCAGAATGAGTCCTCACTATGTGAAGTATAAGCGGACAAAATTTCCAGTTGAGTCAATAGGGTGTCACAGACAGTATAGTATCAGAGGATTTCAATAAGACTTGACTATGCGAAATATACAAAGGTACATCATTGTACATCATTGTGAAAGATACAAAATTTTTTGAATATAAATTAACCATGAGTGGATTGTCATGAAATATTATATAGAGCTGCGTCACCAGAGAAGGTTCTCGTGAATGACAAAGGGTCCTGTAACATGAAACAGGAGATATAATAAATTTAAATTGAGGATGAACAATATAGTTCGCAATTAGACCAGATGTTTTGAGTTATACAATGAATAAATGAATGAGTGAAAAACAGCATCAGAACGGGTTCAACAACTTGTCCGTGTAATGCTTAAAAGTTAATTTGTCAGGAATAATATGAGCTTCTGGACCTAAACTGTTCCATCTGGTTTGACATTTGTATACTAGGGAATTGATAACTTTAGTGGACTTAGCAGGGAGTACCAGGAGATTTTTCCGTCCTACAGCATGACTTCGGGTAGGAAGGTCTCTGAGGTCAACATTTTCTGGGTTTTGGGAGAGATAGAAAGCCATATCTAAAATATGCTTATTTCTACGCTCCTGTAGAGGCCAAATATTTAATAGCTTGTGTTCAAGGTCAACGTTATCAAATTTGGATTTATTAAATATTATTCTTAGAGCACGATTTTGTTGCGATTGTAGTTTCTGCAGTAAAGAATTAGGAGCAGAATCATAAACGAAATCGCAGAAGTCAAAATTAGGGAGAATGGCCATTTTATACAATATATTAATCGTGTTGATACCCGAAATGCTTGTTTGTTGGTAACCAAGGACTCTCGCGCTAGGCATTCCATACCTCGCAGCGGCTGAGATTTGTTCTACCATGTGGTATGTTTTTATATTGTATATATCCCCACGCTATATATATGGCTATATGTATGAATTGCGTAAGCTAGGTGGAGCCACCACCCCAGCTCGGATGGACCTGCTGTCGACACCTGTTCCAGTCACACACCTGACCACCACCGGTCACTTCACACTCCTACTTGTTGTTACCCTTTTGTAGGAGTTTTTTTAATGAAATTATTGGGCGGACAACCCTGTCCGTCGGCGCTCACCTATGATATCATATAGATCTGAATCATATCATATATGATGTGTTACAGAGAAATGAGTCATGAGTCGGAAATTTATATCTTTGTTTGTTTCTTTGTTTGTTTGTTTCTTTCTGTCTTTCTTTAACTTTTATTGTCAAATAGGAAGGACATGTCAGTGGGTCAAGCTCCCTGCAAATGGGAGGATTTCAAGCCCGACTGGAACTATTACGATTTACAAATGAATAAGGACACAATCCACCATTGAGGCGACGCCTCAATGGTGGTCCCTATTTGGAAAATTCGATTAAATGTAATATGATGGCGTAATTTAGATTAATATAAGCTGACATGACAGCATACTGGTAGCATGGTAGCATCTTTCAAAGTGTTTTATATACAAGATCTATTTTCAGGACTATTCGATTTTATGTTTGTATCTAGCAGCTGAAGTCATATAAATACATACAGTACCACATTTAAGGACAGTGTATTAAATATATTATTCGTGTGTTTCTAAGATCAATCTATGGACCCAAACATGTTTTTAGATTTCCTAAATGTTATCATCGTTCGAATCTACTTAATCTCACTGTTCAAACATGATGGAATCTCAAACTTCTCAAAATATTTCGACTTATGACTCATTTGTCTGTGACACATCACATATGGATGAAACAGGTATACAGGCCGTTTAGCATAGATCAGCATTTATCTGAAATGTTTCAAAGACAAAATTCCATAGCTTCTTCAATACATAATTTCCCTATTGTATGAAATGGACCTTTTTTAAAAAGTGATATTGATATGAATAATTTCACAATTTCCTTGATAAATGACCAAACTTACCAGTCCGGAAAGGGATGAAGGCGATCTGGTAAATATTGTATTTATGAGTACAAGTTTGGTGACCATTAAATGCAGATTTGAAATATTAATGGCCATTTGAAAACTATTATGTTCCACCTTTTCGCCTGGGGCATTCAGATGCTGCTACCAACATGAGGATGCATACACATTTCTAGAAAGAAGACTATCAGACGTGGGCCAGGCATTTGCAACATCTACCATCTGAGATTATAACTGTGGTTACTAGTACTGTGGTTTGCATCGAACTATTCAGTATGCACATCTTCCAGATAGCAGCGATCTTAATTTGTTTTTCATTTGTTTTTCATCATTATTGATGGGGCTCATCCAATTAAGTACATTGTTTCTATCATCATCCGCCACCATATCATACCATCCCTTGTCATCATCAAGATTAAGAGTCTCTTGGTGTTGGATGCATTCTCGGCAGAATAAATATTTGACATATCTGTAGGTAAATTATCATGAGTAATAAGATATTTTGGCAAAACTTGAATGGACAACCTCTTCTTTCTGCGTTGATCAATGAATACCCCTAGCGATGGGTATCAATCATAATATATCCCTAGATTAATTAAGCAGTTGTGTAGTTGGGGTTGCGTAATAGACAAGGTGTTGCATTAAGAGTCAAGAGGTCCTTAGCGTCGTAATCTATACTTTGAGCAGTGCAGTGGCTATAACCACATTAGGTAGAGTCTGAAATGATTAAAGACAAGGACAACATATCCTCCTATTTTCTACTTAATTTCAACAATGTTGGTTGAGAAATGAGGAAGATGTGGCTTATGAGAAGAAGTTCTCATTCCTGTCAGTATTACAGTAGCCAAACAACGTTGGATAGGCCACTAACATTATGACATTGTCTAAACTATGGATCTCAGGGAAGTATATAACAGGCCTATTCCGATTAAATTTTCTTGTCGATATTACAGATATTCCGTTTGTGGCTAATTGAGAATTTTAATTTTGTATCCATTCATTTTAAAATGTGGAATCGCGAGATAGGCGGTTGTTTTTCCTTTGTCAAAACAAAATTTGACCAATCTTAACCTTATCAACTACCATTGAAAAGTGTACATGGCAGACAAGCTAGGAAAACCTGCGAATGCAGATAGCTCAAAGTCCTATTTTTTGTATGTACTAATTGGAAATAAAAATCATAATGTCAGTAATAAGTATTAAAATGTTGATTGCATGGCGTATTTCCTTGTTTCGAGAATGTCAAAACAAAATTCACATTTGCATTCTTTCATTAACTTTTCAAACAGATACATGGGATATGATTGAAGATATGATTGTATTAAATTATATAGTAAAAAACTAGTGACAAACATTGTATGTTAATTTAACATGTAATTTTATTGGAGATGTGAAGGTTTTCTCCCCAAATAAGGACAAAATCTATCTTTGAGATAGAAGCACATCCACGTCATGACGAAAATAAAACGTATTAGAGACACATATATCATACTAATAACAAATAATTGCTCTTCAGAAAACTGTGCAGAAGCATTTGAAAATGGCAATGCGGGGGATGGTGAGAAGACATCGTACACGCGAACTGGAAAGGCCTTCACTGCATATTGTGACTTTGTGGGCCAATATGGCTATAAAGTTCTTAACTGAGTACGCCTTCTTAACTGAGTACGCCTGGAGGTGAGGGGAGGGAGGACCAGCTAGGACCACTCCTTTAGGTAATGAGGCCCGCCATCCTGATACATACTGATTGATATGCATGACCGCCATCACAGCCATAACAGTGTTCTGGATGATCGCCATCAGGCTTGTGGGGCAGACGGTGATGATAAGACAAGGGGAGCTGTCCCCCAAATCTGAGTTCCTCTATCCTATCCCAGCTGTTGTTTTCATGAGGAGGTAACAGATTTCGAGAGGTTTAATGGAATTCCGTCTTCCACCCATCCCTATCAAAGAAATGTCACCGCTATACCGGTATCAAGTTACCAACTATACCTATTCCTTTCCAAAAGTACATTCACTGATTATGTAGCATTGGACATACATTTAGATGATCTCAAGACTAATGACTACACATTTGTCGACATATATGCAATCAGGATTCACAATTGGCAGATTCACCCTTCTGACTAAAGATGGGACCGGTAATGAGGAACCAACAGTAATGAGAAATAGCTGGACAGACTTTGTGGCACCTAATCCTGCCAGATCTCGATATTATATCTACATTGGCTTCTTTAAATCTGCCGTAGCCAGTCACCAGACAAAATTTGGATTCAAGGTCAGAGGACACAATAATGTGAATATACATGCTGTGGTCCAAACCCCATTAATTCTATCGCAATCTTTGCTGATGCCGGAAGGGGTATTTCTCTAATTTATCACAGCACACCCCTACTGAACTGTATGGTTGATCAACTTAGGTATACCATCCTAGACCCCCCAAACGATTATAAACATTATGGCCAGTTCACCTTTGGTGGATGTGGGGCTGCAAGGACAACAGATACTGAAAACGACTGAAACATATATGGCATCCAGATTTTCTTCCGCAGTAAATACAGTAAGAGCTTTTTCAGATCAATGTCAGAGACAAAGGCATTGGTGATTGACTCCATGTATGCCTCCTATACTTAATATATCCTGTCTAATACTAGCATACATTTCAAATCCACTTTCTCTTCTGAGCAACTGTCCCTTAAAAAAAAACTCATACCACCCAGAATCTATTGTCTGCGCCATTTCACTCATGAAAGAACATTCACTCCATCATAAGTGTAACATATGTATGACCAGATCTTATTCCCATCCTCATTCTCCATCAAGCATACAAGAGAAAATCTACAACAATAATATTCATTGTAACAAGAAATTTTGGCTGTGATCAAGGGAAACAAGGTCCCAAACACGTATACACGTACATGCACAGGTGAAAAAACGTCATCAAGTGCAACATGCATTAATAACGCTGTGTAAATTAGAAGACGTTACAACATCTGGTATGTTAAGTATTGCGTCCTGGCTAGCATCAGGTATGCCTATAGAGAAAAGGGTATACTTTCCCTCTCATATTCCTTATCTACCAATATTACAAATATTTATCAAATGGAATAAAGAGTTTTTCTTTTCGAATGTCTACTTCATCATGATGTATTCTACGGGGAATAGTGGTTTCCATGCTATTTCTACAGATCATCTCTGGGATTCCTGGAAAGTATTGTTTAGGCATACTGTGTGATATAAAAATACAATTTCTGTCCTATCTTCCTTATCTAAAGACCAAATTTGATCATTATTAAATATATATATATAGGGGTAGAACGTTTTTATTACTTTGCTACAGCGTTAGTTTCCCACGATGTGTATCAAATGCGTCTGAAATTCAGGTGGCAGTCTGTGGTGTTTCCAATTAATACCCCGAATCCTGACGTTTTTCAATAGAGCTCCCTTAAAGTAAAACACTGGGTTGGAACAATTGCTGGTCATACAGGTCAAGTATGGTTAATTACTGGTATCTTTCATTATATTAGGCATTTCTGTGCAATGATATTGCCAGAATCAATCAAGTAAATTCTGTCACGCTCTCCCCAAAGCTAGCTCTGAGTGCTTCCATATTGCTAGATGTATGACACTAAAGGGGGCAGGCTAACTACCGTTCTGCTGGTCAGTCTGTGGTCACGGTCTACATACTGTTACAGTAAACAGTGCCCACTCCAGAAGCATATCGCCAAGGTGGTGTACCGTGTAACTGTTTGGCTGGTTAGTTTAGTAAGATTATTGTACTCAGGATCTATAGCCTCCCTACCCCCCACCCACCCTCTCCCACAAAACTGTTGATTGTTATGTTTACATTCGTTGGTCATGCTCCAGCCTGACCAACTCCATGGGTAGTGGTAGAGGGTTGATAGGTAGTTATTCGGTACTATTCGGAATACACCATGAGAAGGTACGGATAAATACCTTTTTGTTTCTTTTTTAAATATGGCCGTATGAAACAATTCCTTTTGTCCAAGTTGTAGAGGGGTATCACTGATATCGATAGAGAGTGATAATAGCGTAGTTTTACGGGGAATATATATCGGAAAACACATAGTCAGGCATTGTTGAAAAGAAGTGATTTGAGCGCACCAAAATAGTAGCATATAGTAGGGCAATCTGTATACAATAACACTACCTCCAGACTGACGGAAGTTTGCTGTGCTTTGCTGACATCACTCTAGCATAGGACTCTGGGAGTATGGTAGCTGCGAGTATTCCGGATAATAGCCAGTTATAACACAAACAATTACTCCCCAGTGATTTATAAATAATTGAATAACATATTACAACAGACAGAACATCATATTATAGTTTTTCCCAACGTCTGAAAACGTATTATACTCAGTCCAGTGTTCCCCTTTAAAAATAAAACCTATAGATATATAAGGTTTCCCAGTACAAGCGCTTTTTGCGCACATACTGCCATTGGCGGGAGAAACCTTGAATAAAAGCCTTTGAATGTTTACATGGTTTGGGTTTTTTGAATATTTTTATTGGCCTTTAATTTAACATCACAGATCTTTATATGCTAGAAAATACGCATAACTAACAAATGTAGTTTTCTTTCGCGCTTCGGCAAGAAATCCAATATCCCGATATTAATTACTTTTCCAGCTAAGCAAATCACTATCGGACTCGGCTAATACAATATATAATAGACAATAGCTTCATTCTAAAGTATATGGCCTTAAGGGCTTGGCTGGCGACAAGCTTCGTTAAAACAAGTCAAAAAACGATCATACAATTCAGCCTACTTAGTTCACGTTGTTTACAATAGATCTTGAATCAACTACTACACAATAAAACACATTACATAATAATAATGCTTTAGATGTTGGCCAAAAGTTTAAAACATTGAGATTAAGGCATTATATTGAAACATGAACACCAATATTTTTATACTGACTGCGGTTACTGATTGATTGATTGACAGTATTATATATGGCTCAAGGGGCCAATACTAGCAATGAGCTTTGCAATAGTCATCTGCGATAGAAATGACAAAATTTGATCTGGGCAGGCAGTATAGCCTTTGTGATGTGCCTCACAATAAGAAATAGACGTTTAATATTTGTTGGCGAGAAGCATGGCATCGGTCACCTTGCCTTCGCAATTAATTACGTAAGTCTATTGCAAAGGTTCAAGGGATTAATATCCTCCATGTCGGGCTTGCTAGTGCACCAATGATACATGATACCATGGCTCAGTCAAAAGGCAATGGAGCTGTTGATTTAGATGAGATTCTAGGAGTTTATGTCAGTATAAAAGCTATTAAAGTTTGCTTAAGGATATTAAGTCCATTATAAGCTCATAACTGACTGGTAAAAAGTATATTGGACCATAAATGTAATTATTATATGCGCATGCTTTATGAGAGGTGCTATAAGTGGGGTGCTATAAAAATATTCATATAGGACGCATCCTATAAAAATGTAGTTGTCTAAAAATAGCTCTGTTGATATGCTTCGTGGAGCTTTGGCTCTCCGCGAAGCGTGTAAACAAATCCCTGCAATCGGTAATCCACCCATGATTCTGGTACTATGATTATAGAAATACATAATAAAAACCATACCATTAAATGGGGCATTAAATTCTCTTTCAAATGATATAGGTTTTATTAATGTAGCTCAATATGAAAGTTTTAATTCAACAATATAAATACTGCATGATCATACAGTGGGCACTGTCAGTGGAGCTGTCAGTGGGGCTGTCAGCGGGGCAGCAGGGCTCTCTGTGCTTCTTTAATATTTTTTCTGTGATATCTGATGACATAGGCCTAGGCCTATGATCAAATTTTATGCACATATATAATAAGTATAGAATGGAACTCACCGGCAATAATCGAAAATTTATTGGATTTGATTTGTCCATCTACGGCATCATGCTTATGTGGACGAATCTTGTCCAATAAATTTTCGATTATTGCCAGCTTGTCCCATTCTCTCTCTGTGTATCATGCCATTAAAAACCAAAACAAGGAATTGGTCAGGACTAAATGAAATAGATCACAGGTGTTGTGTGTGATATCATGTACAATGCTTGTACAGCCTTGGACTCCTTCATGATCATGAGGACTATTTTTATTTTTATTATGTATTTTTATTTTCATATTATTATTAATAAAGATAAAGATTGTTTAGGCTATTTTTGGATAAAAGCATGGCTGAACATTCACCTGTCATAGTTTAGCTGCATCCACCCCAATATGCACTTAAAAGCTGATTTCTAAATTCCATTAATGTTGGTCAGATGTTCTAAATATTTTCCAGCTTTTTCTATATGTTTGCACAATATTTCATAATTGCATTTCTTAGATTGTCAATGGATTGACGCTCTTCATCAAATTGGGAAGGTCTAATGCTGCTATTTATAGCAGTATTAAACCTTCCCATACATCATTCATTCTACTACATAATTGACACTTATTTCCATATCGACGACAATTGACAAAAGTCAATACATATTTTTCAAGTGCATTCTTTTGATATGTAATGTTCATTTGTAGACATTCGCCTATAGCATCCTATTATTCTCGACATGGTTTGGATAAGTGATTGAATTATTTATTGCCATCAGACAGAGGGAATGGCAGTTGTTTTTTCCTCGATCCACACCAATGGACATACTAAGAGCAGGCAGGCTTCCCATTGTAGGAAAGTTACTTTTGATGAATTTCACATGAGAAACACATATTGTTTTGTGCCTCATTGTAAAAATGCCCCATTTTAGGGGGTTTTTCAGGGCTGGAATTGTGAATATTTGTTTTAGACTCTCAAAAGTAGGGTTCAGATTGTAGCATTTTCAATGGCGGATTTATGAACTGTACAAATCATGTCTAAAGTCAATATCCCTGGAGATATTTTGTAAAAACCTTATGGACACCAAAAAAATAGAAGTGGCCATATGGTTGATGTATAGCTACTCAGACTATTTGATGAGATAGTTTGATGATATTCTTTAACCCTTTTAAACTGAAGGATGCAAAAATTATTCAATCATCTTAAAACTTTAGTAGAATGATATGAGTGGTACTGTGAGTAGATGGAAGAGATTTCGTGAAATTTGATTAGATATTTTCTAAGATATAGGGTTGGTCGAAAACGACCCCTCTGGGCAAATATGGGGTAAAAATTGGAAACACAATGGAGGCTGTATACATGATATAATAATATGACATATTAGTGTAGTTAGTTGAGGCCCCAAAAAGGCCTACTTTGAGATAATTCCATGGAATTTGGTACAGAGGTAAATTTGTTCATTCTCTTTCATTTGAGAGGGGGCCATATTCTTAAATGTGAAAGTGGTTTCCATGGCAACCAATGATTAGTATTTTCCACACATTTTAGGGGGAAATAGCAGGATAATTTCATAACATATAACAAAAAGCAGGCACTCATTACGAAAGGTTTTTTGATACAAAATCGAATGTTACATATTCCATTTGAACCATGACTTTTAAAATGTATCTGATTATCCTGGCAAACATTTTGAAAAATTCTTAAAAAAGGGTTGCTAAGATACAGATTAGGTAAAAAACAACCCTTATACAGGTATATAGGGGGGCCAGGTATTAAAACTGCTTCTGATAGAATAGAATAGAATAGAATAGAATAGAAAAACATTTTTATTTTCGTTGATAAACGCTGTAGAAAGAATATCTCCGGCCATGTGGGAGGTGTTCTAATTCTTTCTCCTTGCTTAATTTAACATACAATTCGTGTAGGGAAACATCCTCGCCTTGGTTGTTGACTCAGGTCGAGTTCCAACAATTTTTGTGGAAAATGTTTTATAAAAAACAATTGGTATGAAAGTTCTACAATATGGTCGTTGAATAAGTAATACTTATATACCTAACAATGGTAAATAGCAAATTAGATGATTACATCTTTGATATCAGACAACATAGGTAAAGTCAGCATCGTTCCAAATAAAGTTTTTGCTAAGGTTTTAAAGGCTTTTTTATCAGGAATTCTATTTATAATTGAATGTTTAATTTGGTCTGTTTTAGGGGTTGGATGTTCTAGTGGTTTTTTTCCTTCCTTCTTCATTTCAAAATTTCTTGTGTTAATGTTACGTAAATCCATATTCCCTGGATTTTGTGCCATATGGAAGCCTGCGATTGGTAGATGGAGTCTTTGCCTATAGCTTAATGGTAACAGATTTTTTTCAATATGGAGGTCCTTTACACTGGCCCTGAAGGGCAGTCAATATATTATTTTTAAATTTTAGATTGTCTGGGAGGCAGTTCCACAGCTTGGCTGTTTGGTAACCTGGGGCTTTGTTGAGGGCTTCGGATTTGGGTCTGGGTAAGTTAAATGGTGAGGTATGTGATACACACCAGGTTGTGTGTAGGCATGGAAGGGTTCGCGATTGGTGGTACATGAGGCAGAGGGTAAGGTACAAATATCTATTGGGTCTATTATATTGGAGTCTATTGGGCTAGTAGTAGTTCTTTGACACTTCTCTTTTTGTTATTGTGATAATACGAACAGCTCTGTTCTGCAGGCTCTCAAGTTTGGCGAGGATGGTTTTGGGTCCATATGCGTAATAGGCACAGTTGTATTCAAGAATTGGTTGGATGGTTGTTTTGTAGATGAGGAGGGCTACTGTTGGGGATATAAATTGTTGTATGCGGGCTAGAGTTGTTAATTTGTCATTGACAGATCTGATAATACAGAATTTTTGGGCCTCACAATTGAGTTTGGAATCTATCAATGTGCCGAGGTATCTTTAACTTTCAACTTCATGCAGTGGGACTGGGCCTAGTTTGTAGGTGTGGGGAGTGGTGGTCATGTGATTTTTGGTGCGCTTCTTAAAGGTCACACACTTTGTTTTAGAGGCATTGACAGTGAGTTTGTTTTTTTCGCAGTATTCTGCTAGGGAATGAAGGGAGTCTTGGAGTGCAGAGTAAGTGTGAGCAGGGGACTTATCAGAATAGTATAGAATGGTGTCATCAGCATAGAGTTGAACTGAGACATGTGGTACATGAAGCGGGAGGTCGTTGATATAGGTGAGGAACAGGAGAGGGCCTAGAATTGAGTTCAGGTCTGTTTGGAGTTTCATTGAAACTTCTTTAGGGTCAGAACCTGAAGCATATATGATGGTGTTGTGAGCGAACATTTGTATTGAAGAATGTTTGATATATTTAGGTAAATCATTATCAAAAATAAATCAAGTTGAATAGCACAGGTCCCAAGGTGGTTACTTGGGGGACTCCACTTCTGACGTTTTGGAATACGTTTTATTAACATGTACTTGTTGAGTATGATTCAGTAGATAATCATTGAACCATAATAATTCTTTCCTTCAATGCCAAACATTGGTAATTTATCTATCAAATTTTTGTGATTTACCATGTCGAAAGCCTTCCTCAGATCAAGATAGGCCGCCCTCACCAGGTTGCCTTCATTAATTGAGTTATATATGTTTGACAAATAGTAGATGAGGGCATCCTGGGTTGAGCTTCCCTTTCGAAAACCAAATTGATAGTTGTATAATAAACTGTAGTCTTCAAGATAGGCTGACAGTTGATTGTGGAGTACTTTTCTAGCACCTTAGCTGGTAGCTGTATTGAGGATATTGGCCTATAATTTCCCTGGTCAGTGACAATTCCTACTTTGAAAAGTGGCAAGTGGCAAGTGGCCTGGCAATTTTCAATAGCCAGGCAGGCATATGATCAATCCCAGATGATTTGCTTGATGGAATGTCTTTAATTAATTTACTGAGTTCAGTATCGTTGGTAGGAGTGTATTTGAATTTTGGGATATTTTTTTCCTCAAGTATATCATTCAGTTCTTTGCTGAACTATTAAGTTTGGTGTAGGTGGGGGTATACTTTTGGCTAGGTTTGCACCTATATTTGTGAAATAGTCATTAAAGTGATCAGGAATTTGGGTACTGGGTATATCAGTATCATTTTCATCTGAGAGTGATATATATAGGTCCTTTTTGGCTTTCTTGTTATTTAATAATGGTGATATAATATTCCAGAATTTGTTTGGGTTCTGGGTATTATTTTACGAATATAATTTCGTTCCCATAGATAAATAAACATAATACAACTCAAGGGGTGTGGCTGGAAGATGCGACCATTGAGGCCGCCAAACCTCCAAAAACACAAGTTAGAATATTAGACAATCTTAGATAAATCAGAAACAATATCAGATTCAATACACATCTTCCTGTGGATGGGGGTATGGAACTGACAAACTTTTCCAATCACCAAAAGATTTAATATCTATAAGTGGTACACCTAAGCCATGTAGATATGAGGCTCCTGAGCGTCTCAATAAATGGAGACCAATATCACTGGGATCATAGCCGATAGAAGCAGTTTCAGAAACCGCAAAAGATCACAGTATAGCAGGTAAGTGCGACTGCCATTCTCAAAAACTTTGAAGAACAGAGGCTCATCTGGATTTGCGAAGCAAGGTGCGGAAACTAAGAAGTACGGTACCACGGCCCTGCAAGTCTGTTCATATATGTTAGAGAGGCTGACAGACCTGAAAATCATAACCAAATCGCTGACTGAGAGGCATAGTTTCTGCTTAACCTCCTTCCCAAGACGATTAGCGAGTCCCATAAGGACTAACTTAATGGAGTAGTTATCTCTGAAGGAGCAGTCGTAGCCTAAGTACTTGTGTAGCGCGATAATGGCTGAAAGGTAGTTGTTGCAAGTACTGCAGCAAGCTGTCCTGGCTAGAAAAGACAGGAAACGACACACAGTTCTAGGATGTGCAGGAATTGAGGGCAGATCGTTGTCGAGACAGAATTGTCAGAACTTCCCCCATTGGGAGTTCCTGGTCTTCAGTGTATTTTTCGACCAACCAGTAGAGATAGCAGCAGAGACTTCATCATCAAGCAAGGCTAGATCTATTTTCATCTTTGGCACTGCAACAGAGAGAAAAATAATTCAATCTGCTAAGATCCGACTCATCGCACATGCGAGACAGAAAATCTGCAGTCACATTCAAATGCCCTGGAATATGGCGAGCCGTCAAATAGATGTTCCACCTGACGCAGAGCCAAAATATATCACGTAAGAGAGGCTTTATGGGCTTGCAGTTAACACTCGCAATTACAGTTGTGTTGTCAGAGTACAGGAGGACATGATTATCTGCCCAGCACTGACCAAACTGAATGACAAGTTCTAGGTAATTAATGTGAAAAGCACAGGAATCAATGTCAATATTTGATCAGTGGTTGTGGGCGACAATCAACTCTGAACTAGGAGGAGGAAGAAGAGGAGGCCGGCCTGCCAGTCATCCAGGTATACAAGGCCGTAACCAGTATTGCAGGCATCCGTGTAGAACACCGGTCCAGAACCATAATTGTACTTCACCATTAGGTTAGAGCCATTGAAGGTAGGGGCCCAGCTCATCCACCATTTGATATCGAGAATGAAACCTTCATTCAGGCGAACCCTAGGCTTGTCAGGGTTGATATTGGAAAGCAGGTCGATGACTCTACAAGAGAAGGTCCTAGCACCTCGTATGACTTTTGCGGCATGGGCCATGAGACCACAAAGTCTTTGCAGTGGCTTCCGAGTTGCTCTAGATCTGCCCGAGAAGAAGTGAAGTTCCAACAAGAGGCAATCTAATTTCACAGAAGGGAGAGACACAGTCATTTTAACAGAGTCAAACTCGATATCTAAGTACACAGCTCTCTGAGATGGGGAAGTTGACTTCTTCCAGGCGATCCCAAAGCCAAGAGAGCATAGTATAGCAATCATTAACTGCTGTGCGAAAAGGCAAGCACATAATTATCAGCTACAATCAAATAATCATCAATGTAGTTCACACATTTATAAGAACCACAACGTTGAAGGCACCTGACGGTGAAATTCAATAGCCAGGTGTAAATGTAGGGTGCGCATTTCAGGCCGAAACATAGTCTTGTATCAATAAGGTAACATGATTTCCCATCAACTACCCAATTAATGCCCTGAAAAGTCCATTGATCTGCTCTGACGGAGACAGTTCTATATGCAGCAGACACATCGAGAGTGGCAATGAATGAACCAGGGGTGATGAGTTCAATGACATCGTCAACCAATTTGTAACAGAACTTTTGAGCCCTGGTAGTCATAAAATTATTGATGGAAGAACCGCACCGGGGATGACAATCAGAGATCGGCCCCAGCGACCGTCAGGCTTGGGA
Source organism: Sthenelais limicola (assembly GCA_942159475.1). Lineage (NCBI taxonomy): Eukaryota > Metazoa > Annelida > Polychaeta > Phyllodocida > Sigalionidae > Sthenelais > Sthenelais limicola. The sequence goes on from OW804096.1 coordinate 57,829,026, forward strand.
GCAGCGCCCAAACTGTGAACACAGAAAGGTCTGTCATATGAACACAGAAAGGTCTGTCATATGAGATCCCATATTTACCCTCCTCCAGTTCAGAAGTAATGAGATTATCAATAAATTCATTGGCCGGGCCAGTCAACACAGATTTGTAATTTTCACATTAATAGCTATGTAATAGCTATATAATATTATTATGACACCAGCTAACTCCCAAAAAGCTGACGCGGGATGGGGACTTGGTGAAAAAGTCATTTAAACCGTTATTATTTCCTGATGGTCCTGATAGTAATAGGTTTAACACGAAGCTACCATATGTTTGGTTGTTACATTATTAATGGAGTACATTTTATATGTGATGGGTCACAGAAAAATGAGTCATAATTCGGAAAAAATGGATTGATGAGATCCAATTTGAGAAGATGAGATTAAGTGGATTTGTACAATGTGAGGGAGGGGAGGGAGAGAAAGCAGGGAGGGAGAGCATGAGGAAGAGGGGGTGAATCGGAGATGGGGTGGGGAGGGGAAAAAGGTATTATTATTGAGAGACAGAGAAGAGGGGGAGGGAAAAGAGGGAGAGGGGGAAGTGTGGGGAGAGGGGGGACTGTCCAGAAGATGGCTACTTCGCTAGTTAGTCATAAACATGTGTCCATCTCTTGATACTGTATAGTGATCCCCCCACCCTCCATCCTCCCCAGCCCACCTCCTGCATAAAAACCTTCAGCTACGCCCAATGCCTGAAACATTTAAATTTTGATCCAGAAGCCTCATGCATGAATTATGCATTGTGACGCTATGGGAGTTCATTCACCCAAGTCATTTTTATGACTATTCATAAGTTACGAGACACAAACAAGGAGCTCACATCATCCACCCTCACTATCATGACAACTGGGGATAAGTCACACACACAGCCTTGTATTCGTTTAGGTGTCGCTGGAAATGCTGATCATGCAAGCCTCCCTGACAGCAACGATTTTAATTATTTTCTCATTTTTCTTGGATCCTATTGATGCAGCTCTACCAAGTAAGTCATGAAGTTACAAAAATGCAATATTATATGTGATCTGTTATAGAAAAATGAGTCTATAGAAAAATGAGTCTATAGAAAAATGGATTTTGAGTATCATATCTGAAGAGATGAGAAGCGAATTACAGTAATGGTAACCATAAGAACATCTAATAAGTACTTCTATATTTGCTTATACATAAACAAAATTTAATAATTAGCAATATTCATTGATGGTCACTCACTTTAGTAACATATTTAAATATACTCCTTAGGATGACCTCAGATGTGCATAGAAATATTCAATACACAGTTTTACAATTTGGAACCTGGATCAGGTTTTCAGAAAATGTACAATTGGCAACTGTACATATTTAGTAAATTCTTCAAAATTAGAGTCCAATTTAGATTAGAATGGATTTAGAGCTGGGCATTCAACCCAGGATGCATTGGTTCACTACTTGAATACTGTGGTTTATGCGGCGCTTAATGATGGTTTGGTTGTTAGGGCTGCCTACCTCGACCTCAGAAAAGCATTTGATACTGTAAATCACACCAACTTACTTTCAAAATTAGTATCCTCAGGTATACGAGGAAAGGAACTAGAGTGGTTCAGAAACTATTTAACAAATAGACACCAGTCAGTGACGGTGAACAAAAACAAATCGAATAGTCTGCCTGTAACGTGTGGGGTACCCCAAGGAACCACCCTAGGACCACTTCTCTTTATTATCTATATTAATTGCCTCCCTAAATTTATTCAAAATTCGAACATACAAATGTTCGCTGATGACACCATAGTTTACGCCACGGGACATTCAGTACAAGAAACAACCAATAAATTACAAACCGATCTAGACGCCCTAAACTATACTTTCTATACTTATACTTTCTCCAGTTGGTAGACACAGCAGTCCCCGTGATCACCAATTGACTGGGCACCTTTATGCCCTCCATTTTCACCGTATCACACATAAATTCGACCAAATCCTGGCACCATGTATGGATACAACATGGACACAACATGAGGCTAGCTCAAGTGATTGTTTATTCCAACTCTCTGCTCCAGGGGCTCTCTATAGCCTGTGGCACCACCTGGAGGTATCTAATACATTTAGTATGTATGGTTCGTGTATTGAACACAAGGACTAAGGACTACATCTAGACAATCATCATAGCTTTTTCTCAGCTTACTGATGGTATGAATAATTTGTGTAGGTATTACTTTATTAACGATGTTATAATTATACATAGATCTTTTTAAATTATTATTATACATCTTTGTAAATTATACAAGTTGAATACTAATGCCAATGATCTGTCAGGGCTGTATTGATTCAAGAACTCCGCGTAATTAAGAACTGAAGTTGTAGACAGTTGTTTTATTGGTTTAGTGTGGGGATAGTTACAATGGTAGTAGGTTGAAGATAATCTAACTATATTTTGTAGTGTCTAATAGTCGATTAATTAATAATATAGTCAATTGTTTGTCAATCCTTTTTGCATGGTGGTCCTGTAGTCAAGCTAGTTGGGGGTGATGAGTTGAGTGGGTGTTGAGTGATGGGGTGAGAATCAGTAAACATGGGGGTTGGATTGGTTTGCACGTCCCTATGCAAAGCAAAGATCTGAGGTTTGAGTCCCGGTTAAGGAGGACTGTTTATCCAGTAGTTCAAATGTCAAGATTGTTTATTTGGACCACAAAGGTCATCTGAGGTGGAGGAGGACCAGGAGGAGGGAGGTGGATGAGGGAGCTGGAGGGAGGAGGAAGATCAGGAGAAGGAAGGGGAGTAGGGGGCAGTAGAGTAGAAAGAGGGAGAGGAAGGAGGGAGAGTGGGGGGAGGAAGGAGGAGGATGGAGGAGGTAGAGGGAAGAGGTAGGAGGAGGTGGAAGAGGGAGAAGGAGTGGAGGTAGAGGAGGAGGAGAAGGAGGGAGGGAAGGAGGAGGTGGAAAGGGGATGAGGTGGAGAAGGAGAGGGAGCAGTTGGAGGCACCTTATGTGTAGATCCACTCTGAAGGACAAAGTCCTTATATTTGGACCACAAAAGCCATCTGTGTGTTGAGCACCTTGTGGGTAGTGCCAGGAATTGTTATCTCCTGCAGCTTAGATAGGATCTCTTTTTTCTGAAAGTAAACAAAACTGTGAAATGTTATCTCTTTTCAAAAATCTAATATTCACAATCTAGAATCCAGACAATATATAGAGACAATGGAACGAGCCCCTTCAAATAATTCTCAATATATCCATGATTAGCAATGGCATTTACTCAGGTGAGGATTTTGGCAATATGGTAGGCACAGTAGGGAGAGAGGAGCAGAGGATTATGGTGGCCCATCCATAAGGTACAGTGGGCAGAGAGAGGAGGGAGAGAATATTGCGATGCCCCATCTATAAGGTATGGTGGGCACAGGGGGATAGAGGAAGACCAAAAACCGATCTCTCAATAAAGAAACCCTATAAGTTATGGGAGAGAACGTGTAGTATTGGGTTATTTATTATTATAGAAAAATGGAATATGGAAAAACATTCGCCATCTTTGTTATAAAAGTCATATGGCAAACCAACCTTTTCAGTGCTGATGAAATCTTTGGATAACAAGGATATGAAACCATAGAAGTCTTTCCCTCCTTCAGATAGGTCAACTTCAGTTGATTCCAGTTTTTCTGTAGTTAGATATGGGTCAGATTTTCAGAAAATGTACAATTTGCCTTCACCATTCTTGTCAAATAACCCACATTTAAGACAAGAATGAGCTTCAAAATGCAGTTTAATATAACAGAACTGATACTTCAAGTCAATGCGATACCAAACATACTCAGATATACCCAGTATTCATCATTTTTCAGCCTAATTTAGCAGAAGTTACTGAATGTGTAGAGCTGCCAATTGTACATTTTCTGAAAATCTGACCCATATACGGTAATCAATACCAATTCAGGCAAATCATATTTGTTTTATTGCTACAAATGTCCATTTCTCTCCAATAATCAATCCTGGTATCCAATAATTATGAATTTTTATAAAACTGGAAGACTGTTATTGTCTATGTTATGTGTACCAGTCAAAGTAGTACTAGTCTAGTACTAGTCCATGTTTTTATGTCAATACTATTAACATAAAAGTTGAAACATACCTTCCCGATATTTAAAGTTGTTCACAGTGAGCGCATCCCAAATTCTCTCATCATAGTTTCCGTATGGGGTGCCTAAATAAGGGGGACTTTACTATTCAAACTTCAGGAATTTGCTTATATAAGAATTGTACTATTATTCCATGTGTTGTTTATATGGTGCATGTACTGACTTTGCTCCAAAGTCAGTTAAGGTCATTGAACCTGCATTCACAGTTGTTACGACGAACAAAATCTTGCAAATTTACTCATATTATGATTCATAGGACAATATGTATCAATATTCTGCTGTTGTTATATATACTTAAACTAGAATTTTAAGCTGAATCAGCCATGCAGCGATAATAGCGATAATACCATATTGTGGAGTATGAAGTGCAATATACTCACCAAGTGAGCCCTGAAGCAAGGAGGCCATAGGTGAGTACTTCACACTGATGGTTTCTTACTTTTATTCCTACATTTTACCTATTTTCCATACTTGGGTAATACAGCTCATTTATACATCACAGGCTATGACCATGGCATATATGATATACGCCTCTCTCATGGCCAAATCAGGGAACAAAATAAATGAGGCCACACTGCAGGAAAGGAGATAAGCATGTCACAAAATGTACAAATGTGGACTTTTATAATGCGGAACAGAACAAAAAGCAGAAAATTTGTTTTGACCGACGTTAGCTGAGGGTGTAATTTTATACCACCAGTTTCTGGATAATGGAGAGCATACCAAGACTTTTATGTAGAATTCCATAGGCACTGACAATAATGATGTAACCTCCAGGTCTCAGGAAGGTAGAAGCATGTTTTATGATTCCCGAGAGTTCATCCTTGAAGTGGTACAGACAGTGAATGAACAAAAAGGCATCAAACTCTTCCCCAATATTTGACACATCTTCAAAGCACCCATTATAGAGGGTAATCTGCAGTGAGAAATGTTTAAAAAATATGTGATATATGGGGTTAGATTATGTTGAATTAGAATTTACAAACTTCATATAATGAGTTAATATTTATATTAAAATGTGTTCTCATCTCACTTTCCCTTAATTCCACAGATGAGCTACTCAGATGTTTTCTATATTGCAATTTCATCCGAAAATTTGTAACGTCTACTACAAAATATTATCTCTGATAATGTATAATTTGACATCTTAGCCAATGAACAATATAACACCTCTGATTATTGAGTGGAAATATTTATCTGCAGAGAAATATGCAATTTTATCTTTTGTCTTTTATCTTTTATCAATGAGACCAAACTTCACAATAAAAGAGATTTTGAATTCCAGTCTCTGCCATACCTTGGAATTAGGGAATTTATTTGATATCTTCTCCTTGGCCGCCTCACAAATGTGTGTAATAGGCTCTATTCCCACATACTCCTTCAGGTTTGTACATCTGGAGAGGAAATTACAGTCGACATCTCCTTCAGCTGGAAAAAGAATATACATGGTCACATATTTTAGCAATGATTTCTTTGGGATATTTTTGCTTTATTTAGCAGACTTATACAGCCATCACTGTTATAAGGATTTACAAGTCCCACTCATGATAATTCATGTTATATAGGGATAAAAGGAAAGATGAGTGTATCCACTAGAAGAGGGCTAGATCAGCCTGCATTGGCAGATTTCACTAGTGTAGCTAGACTGATATTCAAAAGCCTGGACACTTTTTTTTTTTTGTTCAAATATTTTTATTTACATACAGGGAACATCTCAATTCACACTGGTTTTCATAAGAGCCCTGTATCTACTTTATACAATAATAGTAGGGCATCGTAAGATATACCTTCTTATTCAATTCAAGTATTTATATAGAGAAACATAGCAATCTCAATTATACGTTACTCCTAGTCATCACGCCTATGAGAAATAATGAGTTATGAGTTGGATGTGGTTGAAAGGAATAATGATAAATGAAATGAGGGGTATACAGACTATTTGTACCTGGACTGCTATTTCGTAGTGAGTAAATGGAAGACAATCTCTTTTTAATAATGCTCAAATGTGAGACTGATCGATCTGAATGTGATATCATTCAGCTTGTGGAGATATAATCAATGCAAACATAAAGAATACAAATGGGGAAACTACCAATATATAATAATAATAATCAATTAGGCAGAAAATATATACATAGAGTGTCGTTGTGCCAGGTAAGCATGTCGATCTGAATCTGAATGTGATATCATTCAGCTTGTGGAGATATAATCAATGCAAACATAAAGAATACAAATGGGGAAGCTACCAATATATAATAATAATAATCAATTAGGCAGCAAATATATACATAGAGTGTCGTTGTGCCAGGTAAGCATGTCATAATGCCTATACCACTATATCACATATACAGGCAAACAGAGAGAGAGAGAAGGGGCAGGTTCGGCTCTTTTTTTTTATTATTTTTCCAGCCATTTCCTTCTACGTTCATCAAGTTAGACTGTTATTGATTATTTAATAAATACTTCTTGAAACTTGACTTGAATACTAATGGATCACCTTGTAAGCGGATATAAGCAGGTATAGTATTCCAAGTTACTCTAATACTATTGTACAAACATCTCGCTTCCGTTTCCATATGAGCTTGTAGGGTTCTCAACATTGGTGCATTCATTCTTCTTGTTGGCCTTACTGGTTCCTCATAATTATTCATAATATACACTTCTTTATGCGCTAATTTTCCAATGTTAAAGATAATCCTATTCTCAATATTCATTATATTACATTTGCCCCATAATCTTTCGTTGCTCACCTCATTCAGGCGTGGCATAGCCGCTCTTAATGCCTTATTCTGCAGCGTTTGTAGTTTCTTAATATTACTCTTGTTAACACAATATAATGCAAATAAACCATAATCGAAAATAGATAGTACCTTTGACTTCACAATGTCAAGTGCGGCCTTGTTTGTCAAGTTATACCTGATTTTCCTGAAAATGAACAACTTTTGGTTTATTGTACTATTCAGTTGAGGTAGCATTGTGAGATATTGATCTATAATTAAACCCAGATATGTATATTTTGTTACTTGCTTGAGTGCTTCACCATCTAGAAGTATATTAATAGTTTTCATTTTACATTTCTTCTTGCCAAAAAGCATATATTTTGTCTTCTTAGTATTCACTAACAACTTATTTGACTTACACCAGACACTGAATTTCGCCAGGTCGCTGTTCATTTTTTTTTCACAATCATTAATGTTATCTCCAGAATAGTATAAAACTGTGTCGTCTGCATAGAGGAGGCACATACTATTAATTGGTAGATGCTTAATGTCATTTACATATGATAAATACAAGACAGGTCCTAACACAGATCCTTGTGGTACGCCATAATCGATCTCAGCAGTGTTTGAAAGAAATTCACCATTTTTTATATATTGCTTTCTACAATCTAAATAAGATTTCATCCATTTAATTACAAGACTTGATAATCCGCAATCTTTTAATTTGTCTAATAATATTGAAGGCACTACCGAATTAAAAGCCTTAGAGAAGTCGATGAAACATGAAATTGTAAACTTATTATTATAATTGGCCAAATTGATATCTGAGATAAATCTTGCTAAACATTCCGTGGTTGAGCGACCCTGTTGGAAACCAAATTGTCGATCGTTCATTATCTTATTCTCACTCAAGTAATCATACAATTGAGAAACAACTATTTTTTCTAAGATTTTTCCACCTATATGACACAGGGAGATAGGTCTGGTGTCAGACAGAGATTTCGGAAGAGAAACTTTTGGAATCAGCTTGACCATAGAGGTTTTCCAGACGGTTGGAAAAATACCACTGCTCATAGAAAGAACAGGAAATGTACGTGGAGAATAGCGAAAGCATCCTTATAAATCTTAGAGCTTATGTGTCTACACCCAGAGTTCTTGTTCCCATCCAAATTCTTTATTATCTCATTTAAGGTATTAGGATCGATGATCCGATCCACCCATGGTATTGTGACGGTCTCCCGGTATGGATTTCTTATGGTGTCTGCAATCTGGCGGTTTATATCATGTCCAATTTTACAGTAATACTCATTTACAGAATTCACTAAGTCAGTCCCTTCCTCCATTCTATCATTAATTTTTAACTGTTTTATTAACTTCTAATCTTTACCCGATATATCCCCAACTACCCTCCAAAATTTCTTAGAGTCCTTGCGATGGATAAACAGTAGGTTTCTATAATACTCCGATTTTAATCTTTTAATTAATAAATTGCAGGAGTTTCTGACATTTTTCGCCTGTCTTAAGTCAGTGTCCTTCTTAGTTCGATTGGCAATCTTGTAAAGTCTTTCCCTTTCTCGATGTAAGTCTCTAATTTCATTTGTATACCAGACTGGGGGAATTACCTTTTCCTTGAAACTTCTGATCGGGGCGATTCTATCTACTGCTTCAGCAATCGACTGAAACATTAACTCCCAGCAAGCGTCAGGAGTGGTTTTCAAATAAAATTCTTCCCAACTACATCGCCTTAATTCAGTCTCAAGGTTCAATTTCGAATAATTCCTAAGATCTCTGCCTACTATTTTAATTTTGGGCCTAGGAGGGTTGTGACGTTTAAATATAATTAGCGTAGGTTCATGATCAGATAGTGAGAAGCCAACGGTATTTGCAGAGTAATCTATATTACTTTGAACTAGAAAGAGGTCTAAGATCGAGTTTTTCAGTAAACCATAGCGAGTTATTTTTTTCAACGCAACCAGCAAGCTATTATTATTACAGAATTGCATGAGAGCCTTCGTTCTGTTATCATTCGTCGATATGTCTATATTCAGATCGCCACAAATAATAATGTTATATTTCTTGTTAGAATTACCACTAGCCAATCTTTTACATTCCTGTAGGTCGTTAATAAACGAATTAATATTTCCCGCCGGGGGTCTGTACGCAATTATGATCTTGAAAGTGGGTGCGTTACCTTTCTTGACTGAGATAGATAAAATTTCACTATTGTTATTCGATATAAGACCCTCAGGTGACACATTATACTTATAATCCGACCGTATGTAGCAACATACACCAACGCCTCTCGTACCATATGTGCGATCCAGTCTTATTACATCATACCCTTTAGAGGCAATAAAGCAGTCAGGTAGATACGTTTTTAACCATGTTTCTGTAAAAGCTACTATGTCAATCTTATTATTCAAAATTTTGTTTCTTATCGTGTCCATTTTTAGTAATAGAGACCTGATATTATATTGGACCACTTTAAAACCACTAATATCTTTCAGGTCAGACCATGTTGAGACCTTATCAGCAGCCATTTAATGGTATATCGAAACAGGTAATCATCATCTCTATATGACCATTGGTGTTATTTAAATTATCTACGCCGGCCATCGGCAAGTCGAACATTGAGGTAACTAATAAGACAGAACAGCTGGGCATATACGAAACATACAAATGATATAAGGACTTCCGTACACAGTAGTTGCTCACTATGATTGACCAATCCACCGCGCTCCGAGCCTGGTCGCACTGCGACAACAGGTCTTTGCACGGTAGTTTGGACAAAATCATGTTCAGCAGGGATTTGCAAACTACACATATTGTCACGCATGCCATTTTGGCACTATACCTGTAAAAATAATAATGAGCCGGTGGGCATATCAATTTAAGATTCAGGTCAATATCAATGTCACTTTTTTTTATAAATAGGGTCATGATGGAAATTGATGATTTCAGAAGCGCAATGTCTAAGCACAATGTCATCACAGTGAATACCGTCCGATAAACGTTGATAGAAATGTCTCATCTTCTTCTTAGTGCGAGCGTGTACTTTTGAGAAGAGGTTTGGGTGTCTGACGCCTCTTAGGATGTTCAATTCCATAATAGCTTTATTTATATTCGGTATTGCAGAGTTAATAATTGCTTGGAGTGGCGAGTTACCACTGAGACGGTTAGATTTATTGATCTGAACACCTATTAAGCCTCCCAAGCCAATGGAGCAGTTATCAGGAATATAACTCAGATTCTCAATGACTCTGTTAAATTTAAATTTCATCAAATCAACTAGGGCTTTTTTATTGCTGCAAGACAAACTGATCCACTTTGTCTTATAATCTTTCTTACAGAAATCACATATTCTGCCAGCAATGATGATCCTATCCGGTTGCTTAGAGAAATATAACTCACGCGCTTTTTCTGTTAGAACACTTAGCTTTGCTCCACTAAAAACGAAACATTCAATGTCTAGGTTGACTGGTAGGAACGATTGCAACCGTCTGCCCCTTGAATCTGTGATCACGATGGTTATAATTCGCAACTGATTCATCTTTAAACACTCCTAAGGTCTCCAAGCACTTGCCTAGCCTTCTCTTTCTCCTGTAAAGGAGTAAAACTCATACCTTGAGCTTCAGTTGTAGGCTTATTGAATTCTTCCAAAGTTCTAGCAATTTCATCAGAATTCACATTGTTGATTCTAAACGGACTATTTGAGCGTTTACTGACAGATTCCTCAGAGCTAAATGACCTACCTCTCTTTGCAGTTTCGGGTTTGGTGTTAGCAATATAAGATTGGGTGCTATAGTCCCACACGCCTCGGTTGGGTCTCTGGATCTGTGACTGACTGTGACGCCCTACCTCTAGCACTCACTGGGTATCCCCGGCCAAAACCAGTGCCCCTAGCTCTGTTTGAGGACCAATTACCCCTAGCATTATTCAGAAACTGCATTTGCTGTCTGAACTGGTATTCAGGATCAGGGCAAGCTTGAAAGTTAACATCTGTTAGAGCAAGGGAGCTATCCAGTTCATCACATTCCATAGCATTGGCATTTGTTTGTTGCATCAAACAATCAGCTAATCCATGCAGGGGAGGCATTTGTGCGTACAATTCGGTGGTTGGTAACTGGCCTGGATTCGCTTCAGTTATTTTAACCTTTGGTGCGATCTTGATTTCTTTCCTTACATAACCAGGGCCCTCTGTGAGGAACGAGCGATAATCCTCAAGGATTTGTCCCACTGCATTGTTTCCAGTGCATTTACCTTCACGAACTAATTTGGAATGTATTCCACCCCCACATGCCCAGAATGGGTCTTTGGTTGCTTCGCTAAGTGGTTTATTTCCCGTATTTATCAGAAATTCTTTCAGTTCAGGGTTTTGCTGAAATTTTTCTTCAATGAGAACCCTCATCACACCAATTTTATCATTGTCCCAACCGTCTGCGGATTTGATCGAATAAGAGAGCCCTTTAGCACCTTTAGCGTCCCTGCTATCATGAATGTCTTTGGCTACGTCCGGCCTGCCATGGGCATTGGCACGCGCGAACTGGTACGCCTGTTCGACGCTCTTGAACCACAATCCCTGAATACGAATGTCACATGGAAAAAAGTTACTGAGAACACTGTATTCAGAGTGAAAAAACACTCTACCTTCAATTTCCTTAGTTTTAGAGTTTTGGAGATAATCTATAGCCAGGTTTCAAGTGCTCCAATTGGTCGTATCTGTAACGAATACCATTTACTCTAATGTGATCTTTAACGATCGGGCCAGCCTGTGTTTCCTCATTCCCTATTGCCTGAATATGTTTCTGAACAGATATGAGCATATCCTTACGCTCTTGTACCGTGGCAGGGATATCAGAACTGATGAACACTCAATTACACCAAGTAGACTTCCTTAGCCTTGCCCTGTTCTCAAAAATATGATTTCTTGCGTCTAGCGTATTGAATTGCACACGAATCTTTTTATTTCCCTGTACATACGATTTGAAACGGTAGGCGGTTACAAAATCAGGAATGCCAAATTGCGGATTGATTTCTCTGCAGATATCTATTGCTAGTTTCAAGGTATTTTCCTCTCGTTGCTCTTTCATTCCCGAAATAATGATATTGCATCGCCGCCGTTCTAATTCAGATTCAAGGGCTAGGTTCTCAATACGTTCGATTGTGTATCTCAATTCGTGATTCTCCTTTTCTATACGCGTCATGCGTTTGTCGGTCTCATAACCAAAACGGATTAGCTCGTCTATTTTCTTCTTATACTCCGCTGCATTATGTTGCGTGAATTCAAGGGAATTCTTAAGATCAGCGTTAGAACAATGTTCATTAGGCATGGTCAACATTTCATTTCCATACAGGGCATTAGTACCAAACGGTTCTATAGGTTCATACCTACGTGGAGCTTTTGATTTGGCGATTGTTAGATTCGGAGGATTGAAGAAGCCGTCAGCTTTCTCCTCAGAAATCGAGAGCGGGTCCCCAAATTGCATAATGACGAATATATTATCGATCAGAGTCACAAACAAGTTCAGTTCACAATAATAAAGTCTTCTAAATTGTCTCCATGTTACTCACATACAGGTGTCCCGTCCAGTTATGTACTGGGGTGAAGGGCTAACACGCGAGCGATGAATAGGCGATAATCCTATGTTGTAGGCTTGGTGTGGGAGCTAAGCCAGGAGATGTCCGCTCTCAACGAAGCCGAACTCTACTCTACTTTTAAATTAGTCAAGCCGAACAGTGATGCCTTTTGTTAAGTGACAGCCTTATAGTAAGAACCTTCTTTCCACAGAGGAATGTGTAATGTAAATTCATGGTCATTAATGAACAAATCTATGGTTATTAGGAGTATAACAATTTGGTTCGACTGACAGTTACCCAAAAATGGATCATATACTGGACTTTATCTTTTTGATTCAGCTAACCTGATCTGTTTTGTGTACAAAGGTGTATTTTGTGAACTTTCTGTAATTTTTTTTAGTCATAGTGTGCAATTATATCTTCAGGCGCAATGACAATGTTGACGATGAAGACTCTTGTGGTATTAATAAACTCAAGAGGTAACGGTCAAAATACATTCCAGGAGCTATTTTAGTCTTCAAACGTGGTGCAAAGCTAACTAACTTTTTTTGTAGTAGATCAGTCATTGGAAAGTAATTTGATATTAGTGGGCATTAATGATACTACTGTAGGCTGAAAAGATCAACCTGGATTGTGTGCCCTGGTTGCGGATTAGCTGTGGAAATTGCAAATCATGTCACCCGGATCATCAACAACGGTTATTCTCAACTGGTAGAGAAGTATCCATAGGTAGGCTATACATAAGTATAAATACACTAATTTGTCGAATACAACATAAAAAAGTTGTAAAAGGGTTCTTATGAGCTGTATGTACAGGGCTCTAACTTTCCCCAAAATAATCTTTTCAAGGAAGTGATTTTGAAGCTATTTCAACGCTATTCCATTTGGATCATTGCCCATGCTTCTTCGACCCACTTACAGCAGTTGGGCTTTGGACAGGGGGATAGATGTTTCTCTTTTGGGAGGGAGAGGGGAGGATGAAGGGGAAGGGAGGGGGAAGGAAGGAGGGAGTGGAAGAGGAAGAGTACTTACTCAGACTTATCTGACAATTCTCCCTTTATTTTGATCTAATTTAAGTGGATATCATCAGTATATAGAATGGAACTCGCTGCTCGTAATGAAAAGATTATCACATCCAGATACTAAAATGGTGATTCAGAATGAAAAAAACCAAGGTTTAAATTTCAATATTCCTTTGGTGGAACCAATCTTTCTATTCCATGTACAAATAAGTAGCATGTTAGTATGATTTTCTTGAGGTAATACTGAGCCTGAAAGGGTTAAAGCCTACCCACCTGGTCCCACACTGACTATCTTCTCAAGTTTGTCAAAATCCATCAGAGATGAAGCTATATCTGAGTTGAAGAATGATTTGTTGACATCAATATGAGAACTCCTGGATAAGTAATCCTGCCATCCTATCACAGTAGGGTGGGTTGGAGGAACCACATTGGGTAGCCTTATCAGTCTGCTATTGCTTTCCAGTTGATCTAGAAAGCAATACATGGTTTGATAAAAAAAAAAACAAGAAATAAAATAAAAACATGATTTACAGGAAAATTGTCTGCACACTTGCACCAGGTCACTATGTATGATAGAATTGTATTAAGAGCATATTTATTATAGATTAAATACTTCGTAAAAATGTTAATGTGTGATGTTTGCCTAGAGAACAAAGATCTTGCAATCTTGCAATCATGTTGGTTAACTACAAGCAGATTGCATGCAATTATGGCAATCTATAGAAAACATGCCATATTTAGCATGTTCTCCATCTCAGGACACAACAAATATTAAACCTATATTTGTTTTTGTTCTGTTTTTTTTTTAAAGATTTTATTTTCACTGGGTACATCACCTCCAAGAGGAGTAGTATTTTCCGGCGGGACCCAGCTTGGGCTATGAGTGACTATATACATAGGATAATAAGTGAGCAAGAAAAAGGACAAGATAGAAGATAACCTCTTCCTGTGAGAGTGACTTCTTCATAGATTATAAATACAAAAAATGCAAGCAGTGAATAAGTATTTCAAGGTTTGGGGGCGCGTATAGGGATAAAAATTAGTGGAGATATTAAGTCATCAAATAACTTGTTTGGACCGTACCATTGGAGAATTCTATGATAAAGAAAAATAACGTGAAAAAAGAGCTTCGAATCACATAATATTGTTGAATTATGTGTGAGAAGGTTTCTTTTTAGGTAGAATCATATCCACCATTGTTCTAATGTTATGATAGATGGAAATTTTTTCTCACAAATTTAACGTTGGTTTTGTTAGAGAAATGGATTCCATCAGAAGTAGTAGCTGCATAGCGGTGAGAAATGAAGCCTTTTCTGATCTTGTGTGTGTGGCCTTCAAAACCTGGGATAACCAGTCGAGCCATTGCTCTGAGCTTAGGTAGAGAGGCATACATCTGGGAGAAGACTAGATCTGTCAAATCATTGGAGTTATTCAGCAAGGGAATAATTTTTCTATAACCAAGCTTAGTAGAGAAATTATTTATCCCTCCACAGAAATATAATAAATCAAACTGAAGGAGATCAAATAGCATTACCGCCTGATCAGTGATGGTTTCACACGTTCCTCCTGGTACAGATACCGTGGTGATTCTCAGGTCATGACAATTATAATCGATGGATAGTTGTCTCACAATCGGCATTTTCAGACAGTATACGAGAAATCAGTAGGTGGAGAAGCTTCAGAAAGATAGCAAAACAATCTTCCAAGCAGATTTACGTACCTTTAGAGAGAAGGCATCTAGTCTCTTCAGGAGTATTCAGCCTTGATTTCTTCTAGTAGAAGACCGAATGTATTGCGTCCAGTAGGGATATTATTAGCTATTATTTGTGATGAGTCAGCGAGGCGAAATCCACAGCCGTGTGGATTCTCGAAGGAAGCTTCATAGATATGGCCAGGTTTTAGTGACATGAGAAAATGCTTCAAAGCTGGGTGAGTATCAAACTTATTTTTGGCACACGATTTCAAAATGCCTCGTTCTTTGTCTTTCCAGTCCTCAGAAAAGGCAATCTGGTGAGAGGGCCTTTTAATTGTGTACGGATTCTTGATCGCAATAAGTTTGGCTATTAACTCAGGGCTTGCTTTGATGTTAACAGCCTTGGTAACTTGGTACATTTGTTCTACCGAATGTACTATGGTTTTATCGTCCATTTCCAATTCGCAAACAAACATGTTTGACAGGGGACTCATGTGTCCTTGAAAAGCGGTACCATCCGGCGTATCATAAGTGGAGGCTGTCTCAGGGGTAATCCCTAGAGGTAGTTGATCATAATTTTCGGCCTCATATAGATTACCTTTGATTAGTACAGATGTACCACGTACAGTCGCTCTCTTGTTATGGAGAACTCGAGCCGCATGCTTCTTTTTCAAGCAATTGTTCCTTCTCCGACAAGTCGTTAAACGCTCTAATCCCCTGGATTAGTGGGTTATTTCGTTGTTGGGACAGTGCTTTAAAGAAATTGATCTTATTCGTGTTTGATAGAAATGTTAGACGAATAGGTCGCCCATATGTTAAATCACCGGCTTTGTTAGCCATTTCATCATGATTAAACTCTCCAAGTCGTGTGGCCCCTGCTGTTTGAATATATTTTATTGTCAATCTAAGTTGACCTAATAAAGTGTCAATGGTATCGGATATCTTTTCGTTCAAGGGTTCGCCCAAGCCTTTTACGATTATACTGAGTTCTTTGGAAGAATTGGCTGGAGAATCGTTAGATTGGTTTTGAACATTGTTATTGGCAAAATTTAACTTGGAAGTATTTTGTGGATTTGGGATCACTTGTGCTGGGGCGTTAGTTTTGTTGAGAGAGGGCCAGGCACTAAGTTGGGCTTCCAGAGTTTGAAGTCTATTTTCATGTAAAGATAATGAGGATTCGACCGCTGGTAGTGGTTGGTTGATTTCAGCCATATTTGAGCCTAAATGTTTCTGATTTGCATCAATAATGTTCACCCTCTGAGTAGATTCATTGTATCTGGACGCGATAACGCTAAATCTTCTCTCATACTCGTCATTCTTACTGACAATAGCGGCTAGAGATTGCTTCATTTGGTTAACAGATATAGTCATTGTATCCATGAAACTTTCGAGTTTGCTATTGAGATTAGGATCAGTAGAAACAGTAGAAGGAGGGGAGAAAGGTACTATTGAGGAGATAGGCTGAGGAACACTTATCTGACTTGAAGACGAAGTTGTTGTATTGGTTTGTGTCGACGCTCCTCCCTGAGAGATAATTAGCGAGGAGGACATCATGCTTCCAGTACTGGGGAAGGAGAGTTGAGTTGACGTATTTGGCTGAGTTGTGTGCATAAAGTTTGGGTTTCATGAAGAAGAATCACCTAAGCAGCTTGAAACTTGGGTGTTGTAGAAATCCATGGTGGTTATATCATTTAGTTCAAACAAGTTTAGAGTGTCAAGATTTGTATTTGACCTAGAGGGTCATATCGAATGTTGGTTATAACTCATCATTACACATTCCAATGCTTAACTGCAGTAGTACTGTCCAAACAAGCGATGATTCGGTAGACACAAGATATGTATATGGTCCATTCCTACGAAATGGGCCCAGTGCCCTTTTCCCTACCTTTGGCCCCTCTATGCCTCATATCTCAGTGTAATATTCATTGATATTAAAACAAATCATACTGACAGATTCCCCTTGGCATGAGAATTCCTCTAATATATACATTATTATAGGGCTGATGGATATTTTATGTGTTAAAACCCTTTAAAATCAATTTTTTCGTAGGAAAATCCTAATGATTAAACATTCAGGACTTGAGGATTCAGAAATTTACATCATTTCATGTTTTTTATATCTGATTAATTTTCCCCAGTCACCAGGTTGGAATTTCAATGCATTTTAGTAACCCTACTCACTTTTTAACAAAATTGTGGCACAAACAGAATTAAAAAGGTATTTTTTTTGTTTTTACATCGCACATGTTGGTCCCTTTCATGCAATGAACCTGATGTATGACACAAGAATAAAAATCATTTGATATATAAGCAAATCATTTTCTAACTTTTGATACCTCATGTGTCTCAATAGGACTGTTAGTAAGGATGTTATGCTTGTCTAAAAAAGTTTAATAGGAAAATGGCTAATTATGTCTGTTTTTACATCACCACATGTATTGATTGTGCTTTTCTATCCTATTATAAAAAAACATTTATAACTGATATGAATAGATTGGGCAATTGATTCTCTTTTTGCCAGTGCAATATGAATGGTTTAAACTCATATGCCTTGTGCATAGAGAGTGAAAACACCTGTTTTTACGTCGCACGTCACATGTTTTTACGTCGCACGTTTTTACGTTGCACGTCGCATTTGCTTAATAAAAGCAAAACTATTTAAGATAGAAAGTTGTAACATGTACCATGAAAACCGCAACAATGTCAGCTTTCTGCTGATATAAAATCATCCATATCCCATGAATGGTCTGAATAAAAATGCCTCATACATAGAGTGGGAAAACACCTGATTTTAGGTCGCACGTTTTTAGGTCGCACGTTTTTAGGTCGCAATATTTGCTTGAAAGAGGCAAAACTATCTAAGACAGAAAGTTGTATCATGTACCAAACAAATCGCAAAAATATCAGCTTTCGGCTGAGGTAAAATGATCCAGATCCCTTGACTGGTTTGAACAGAAATGTCTTGTGCATAGAGAGCAAAAACATCTGTTTTCAGGTCGCACGTTTTTACGTCGCACGTTTTTGCGCCGCAAAATTTGCTTACTAAAGGCAGAACTCTTGACAATAGAAAGCTGTAACACACACCAAACGAATTGCAAGAATGTCAGCTTTCTGCTGATGTATAATCATCCAGATCCCTGTAATAGAAGCAACCCTACTACCAATTGAATTAATACATTTCTACTTTTAAAATAACCATTTATTGATTTAAATATATAGAATAACATTTTTTCGGCCATAGATTGATAGATAATTGACTCAGGATGCCATTCTTTTCAGGATTATATACAGGAAAACATGACCTTTTAGGAAATATTACCCCAAAACCTCTTACTTTTAATCTAAATTTCATTTTTCCTCATTTCTGTCATTTAAAAGCAAGACTTTTAAGAGAATAGCCCTATATAGCGTTTTTATGTCGCACATATAGTATGAATGAAAAAATAGTGATGAATGAAAAAAGGTCAGGTAGTGCCAAGCTATAGTGGAAAAGTGAAGTGATTTTTAATTTTGCCATTTGCTAAATCAAAATGAGAGACTTATTTCAACACAAGCTGCCAATATTATGAGGAAATAGTCATATTTCCCAAAGAAAATGCCAAATCGAACCTAAAATTAATTTCTCATTGTCAAAATCGAACTATTTAGAGGCAGTTTAATGTGCGACGTAAAAACATAGGAAGTCCTAACCCTGTCTTTAATATTATGTAGAATAAAAACTATTTAATTAATTTAGTAGCAAATTTAGATTTAAAATGCTCCATTACTCTACTTTAGGCTTGCCAACTATGGAAAACATTGAAAGGATTTTTTTTGGTACAATGTTTTCAGGCTACTGGGCCCATTTCGTAGGAATGGACCATATATATATATAATAACTTTTATTCAGTTTCAGCTTACATTGAATCATTTGTCAATCATTATAACCGAATAGGAAAAATTACTCTGCAGAGCAGATCTTCCGTAGGATCCGCTACTTTAAATATTGTAAATGTCAGTGTTCTTTCACTAAGTTTACTTGATTTTCAAGTAGAATTGTTCAGCTTGGTTTCCCAAGTCTATTGTCCAAGTTAAAAGTTCAATATTCCTCCTTCTTAATGGACTTTCACTCATAAAGAACATGTTTATACATTCTTACAATAGAGTATAAGTAAACGATTGATGATATGTTACTATTATTTCACATAAATTTCTGTTCATTAAGCCGACATAGTATAAAAGTGACATAACAAATTGAAATACACAATCATTAATTCCCTACCCCATCGATATGAGTCGACCATATGTCTTACAGATCCTACATGTCTGTTTTCATCCCCCCAATACATAAACATTTCCCTAAAGTTACACAATGCCATTTTCATTTTCATTTTCATTCAGCAGGTAGATATCAAACTCCTGAGGGTATCTATTTTTTAAGTATGTCTTGAAACCTTTTCTTGTTTTTATATCCCTAGCTTCTCTGGGTAAGTCATTCAGGAGGCTAGTTAACTTATAATTATATATAGATATGACTTTCAGAACACTTCATTTTTAGGGTGAGGTACCTTAAGCTTTTTTCCATCATTAAGCCTTCGTAAATTTATATTTCTATCATCAATGTTCTCTTGTTTTAGCGATCTTCTGTAAGATAAATCAAGTATATGACCGTTCCTTCTGGTTTGAAGGGAGGGCATTTGTACCAGTCTATGAATGTCTTTAGTACTCGTATATTTTGGCAATTTCAGCACTATTTTAATAGCTGCGTTTTGTAGGGATTGTAACCTATCAAGGTAATTTTGAGGAGCACTTTGATAAAATACATCCCCGTAATCTAAGATAGGTAACAAAGTAGTTTTGTAAATCATCATTAAGGTGTTGGCATCACATATTCTATAAAGTTTAGACATTGCTTTTATTTTTGATATAATGATTTTCCAATGCTAAAGTTGTGATAGTTCGGTCCAAAAACAGGAAAAGTGTGCGGTCCAAAAAACACGATTCACCGAGCCAGGTATATAAAGGAGGTAGCCGATCGGGCGCTATGTTAATCCCTATAATCCAGCCATAGGCGCGCTGCACTGCTAGACACATCTGACCATGGTAAAAGCCAACTGCCAACGTTATAAAATATTTCCTGAATGCACATATGTGAACACAAATAAATAAATTACAGAATTAGTGTGTGCTCTGTTCAGTGGACACTCATTGTCACCTACCACCTGACCAGTCTCTTCCAGTCTTATCATGCAAATCCAGTATGATGGACAAGACTGAGTTCTATCATCCCTTTGGTGCTTAATGGGTCTCAACTGTCTGGACTGTCACATTGTCCAACTGGGACATAACTTGTTGTATTGACAGTAAGACACTTACTAAGACATCAGTAATGTGCTTTCCCCAATGTGGTAATGAATGCGTGTATACTACTGACAAATAATGTATAAGAATGCAGATCAAAGCAGAATCTATCACTCTAGATTACTTACAAAGCAATCTGCTACTAAAGACTTTGCTACTGTGAATACAAGATTCCTACCTGCCATCAGAGTGTCTGTCAACCTTTGCGCCTGAAAGATTATGTTCATAATTTAGTTATGTAGCATGGAAGGTGAACTAAATGGGATAAATGTTTTTCTAATAAAGCTCCTCATGCAGATATGTATAGATAATAAATAGTTTCCCCTAAAATACCTACTCTTTCCTGTCCCAGACACACGTATAACATGACACCAGAAGACATGATATAAAAAGTTTACACAGCCCACATGACATCCAACATAATACAGAATATTTTAAACAATATTATTTCTTCTGTCAATGATCTATGGAGTTCAAATGCATGATGGGAAAGATGAAGTGTAGTCAATTATACCATGTGTAACCTACAAATGGCAATTTATATACAAAGACTAACATAAATTCCATGTGATGTTTTCTTCAGTTTTTACACTGACATACAACATACAACTACCATAACCTCTTCAACATGACAGCTATGCAAATCCCCTATTCAGTCATATTATCTGTACTAGTTAGTCAGTTAAGAATGGAGATCAGTTTGCTGCTGTTTTGCTATTCAGGGATCTGAGAAAGTGGTAAATCGAGAACATGCTGAATATGAGTAATTCTCCCAATCGGGCATCATTTGGTTTTCCAGCCTAGGGAATACAACCTGTATTTAGGATGATCACACATGATTATAACCATTTTATTTTAATTCCTTGGCCAAAAATTAGAGTGTGGGAACCATACTTTGAAAGTTCTTATGACAAAATCTTTGCCGCTATTGGGATAAAAGTGCCTTTTCAGGCTAGAAAATAAATATTAATTATGGAATTTAAATATACAGTACAGGCGCATTTAGAAAATATATTACTTCTGCTGAAAAAAATACACATGCACACCAATTCATTATTATGAAAAAACACAATTGTTATGTAATCACTAATTTACACTGATCCAGACATGGTAAATATCATTTTGGAATATTTGTGTCGCCGTTATAACATATATTGGCTTCAACACATGTACAATCAAATATTCCTAGAAAAATGATTAATATTGAGTTGCATTCATTCTTTTGTGCAGGGAAGATGTATATGTATGTATCCATATAATATAAAGCTAGAGCGATTTCTAGGAAAGGAGGTAGAAAAGAAATGGTAGAAAGAAGGTTTTCTTTGTCCAGAATGTTCTCGGAATTTGTTGTTTTACAAACCACTTTACTCATCTTTAGAGGTCTCTCCCCCCTCTCTGGATGTCGTTGTATGTGGTTTGTGAAGGTATTTGGGGTGGAAATGTGATTTTGAAGCCTTCTTTAAATCGGGATAAACACACTCTATTTATAGCCTGGGAAAGCCCCTGTGAGATACTACGTAATTAGCCACAAGCTACTGTGTCAATTCAAGGGAGACCCGACTACATGTAGCAACGAGAATCGAATATTTTAATTCTGTTTCAGTCTTTATAAATGCCTATTGGGTGCGCCATTCGTGGAGAAATGAATCACTACTTAATAAGAATAAGAATCATAAATGAATCATGAATCATAAGAAAACTCCAATTATTGGCTGAGATACAAAATGGAAACCCAAATTTATTTTCAATAGGATATGACCAAATTAGTATGTATAAATCAATGGTGGCAGGCAGCTCATGATGGACCTTCATAATGAGAGATTTAGAACATATTTAACTGCTATTTATTAAATATCTGATATATGGTTTGAGATTTATTCATCATTTACATATCAATTATGTTAATTAACCAGATTATCTGAAGTTTATTGTTATGTGATGAGAATTATTTGATATATATTAATGGTATTTGGCCGAAGGGGTTCTAAAGAATTGCTATATTGAAGGCAGTATGTATTATGAATATAATTCAATTAATTTTTCATTTAATCAAAAATTAGAAATATTTGAGAAAAAAATATTTTAAAAGTGAGAGAAAGCGAGCAGGGGGAGCATGAGGAAGACAGGAGGGAGAGTGGGGTATCAGACATGGGGTTGGGAGAGAAAAACAGGTATGAAAGACAGAGAAGAGGCAGAGGGAAAAGAGGGAGAGGAGGAAGTTTGGGGAGAAAGGGCGACCGGAGGAAGAGTATGTTGGGGAAGGGACAGAGAGAAGGGAGAGAAAGCAGGGAGGGGGAGCATGAGGAAGAGGGGAGGGAGCAGGGGGGGAATCGGAGATGGGGTTGGGAGAGAAAAACATGTATGAGAGACAAAGAAGAGCGGAGGGAAAAGAAGGAGAGGAGGAAGTTTGGGGAGAGAGGGGGACTGTCCGGAGGACGGGTACTTTGCTAGTAGTTGGATAAAAAGAAAAGTTAATAGCACATTATATCCCTGTAACCTTTTAATACCTCACATAAAATTCCTTGAACTGGTGTGGGAATATTTTAGGTCGCATTACGACATGCGATATATCTCCCAATATTTTTTCTAAAAAAACATTTTCATATAATTTCGACCTTTCTTATAATTATTTATGCCTGCTTGAAAACGGTGAAAATATAAATATGATTAAATATTGATGTTAAATTCAGGAGAGCTTGTGTACCAATATCACCGTTACGCCATAATAAATAGAAATATAGAAATCCTTCTATATTAGCACAGTTATTGTATAGAAATAAAACGGATATTTTGACAAAAAGGTATTCAAGCTTTGGTTACAACCAGGTCCTATGTTGGCGGACATCATCAATTTCCTAGCTATTATTTTGTCATTTAATATTGCTAGATGAATTAGTGAGTCTATATCTCATGTTTACACTAAATCATTTGATAAATCGGGCATAATGAGGCCCAAATAATTAGGGATTATACCACTCTGGTTATGGCATGAGATTGGTGTACGCTTCCATATACCCCACGAGGCCGCAGGCCGAGTGGGTATATGGAAGCGAACACCAATCGAAAGCCATAACCAGAGTGGTATAATAACTTTAGTCCGTGATGGTTCAGATCAACAACAAAAACGCATTATTTCACTAACCTTTTAGATATTTTAAATATTATTCCATTTTCCATGTTTATACGGTTGACGTACACTGTTCGCAGTATCGCGATCCGTCTTTTTCTGGAAACAACATAGGGTATGGAACGGAAATATGCTCACATAAACTAATAAACAAACCCGGCGTACACACGTTTCGGAACATGATCATCCATATCAAACTGATATTTCAGATATTTTAAGTAGAATACTATATTACAATTAATCTATAATCCATTCGATTTCAAATGGAAGACGATAATGTTGCACAATACTCCGTTCCGTTTCTGATCCAATCTTCCCATCTTTACGGGATTTCCGCTTCTGAACATCCGGCTTGTTCCCACCGATATCACTATGGCGGACAGTCAAGTCTTTAAGTGTGGTGATTTAGTTGAACGTTATTCCAATGGGAAATATTGTCAGGGGATTATAGGATTACACATCCCTACCTGCGACCATATTATTTATGAATTCAAGCCTAGTGACGGCACAGACGGTGTTTGGTCATTTGCTTATAGTTTACGCCGGCTGTCAAACCAGTCAAACCAGGACCAGGTCTCGCAGCAGGATTACGAATTAAGTCAGGAAGTGTTGGAGGCTTTGTGCATTGACGAAGATGAGGAATCAATGGCCGCTTCTTCACAGCAAGCAACACATATCCTCACGGTAGGTAATAAATTATTTAAATTATTATTAATAATTATTATTAGGCTACCGGCTCATTTTGTTCGTACTACCGTAGGGTACCATACTGGTATACTGCCACGCCCACTATAATAATAAAATGCTCGCTTTCCCTTGTGTCGGTAATTTCATTAAATTACCGAATTAAAAATAAGGATAGACTCTGAGGAAGTCGTACAAGTGTGTTTATTTGTAAAAATTATAATATTTGAGGATATATTGATTATAGGAATTAATGGAGTCGGTTATAAGCATCTTTGTTTTGACGCCATTTTGAATTATTTTCCTTTAGCGAAACCACGAGGAAGTATATAATTTAAAAATGGAAAACAATATACTAATTTATTTTTTATCAATGCTAGGAACCTCTTACGGACGCGAATAATCAGACAAATGGGCAGAAAAAACAAAAAAGGGCTACTTTACCAATGGACACTACCGGTACCTTGCAGAAGGCTCAGCAAAATAACACCATCGACATTATACATGTGAGTAGATTATTTGAAAAATAAAGAAACACATTTGTTTCTCGACTCGGAGCAAGTCGTACAACTGTGTTTATTTTTTAAAATAATAATATTTGCTGATATATCGATTCTAAAAATTAATTCAGGCGGGTGTAAGCATGCTTCTTGGATGCCATGTTGTATTATTTTGGTTTAACGCAACCACGAGGAAGCATATAATTGAAACATTAAAAACAATATTATAATTCATTTTTAAATTATTTTTTATGAACGCTAGGAACCTCTTATGGACCGTACTAACCAGACTCATCTCCCGAAAAAGAAAAAAAGGGCTTCTTCAACAATGGAGACTACCTTGCAGAAGGCTCAGCCAAATCAGACCATTGAGCTCATCCAGGTGAGTAGATGATTTAAAAAAATAAATAAACACATTTATTTATACGCAATGATGGGTATGCTTTTACAATAGCAACATAAATTAAGCGAAGAATTAGATATTTATTCATTTAATAATTATAGATTCGTCACCATAGATATTAATCTATTAGCACAGTGTGGGTGTTGGTTATAATTATAGATTCATTCATGGAATATTTATGTCTTCGTCGACGTAGACATTCATTTATCACTACTATATTTGACTGGAATATTTATGCACACATTTCATTATTGGTCATATTGTATTTATAGGTTATTAATTCTGCCAACGAGTTTCAGCCTGCACCCACTCCTGCAAAGGTGCACCGCCAAGAATATTCCTTACAAAATCACAGAAAGATATTGAGGCCTTGATGGTTAAGTCTACTTCAGCTAGAACCATTAAAGGCAAACGCTACTTTCTAGTGGAAAATGAAAATAAATGTCATTTTTCTGAAACTTTGGTATTTGATTCTTGAAGTGTTTCAGGTCATAAGGATGGAAAAAAATCATTGGGTCGCCGTGCTCATTTTTAAATTACAGTGCTTCAAAATTTGGTATCTCAAAAAAACCAATGAGGACCAAAAGGGGGCCCATTTTGCAGTACCTCGACTTCATAGTTCATATTTGCTATTTATATTCACTCAATTTAAGTAAAATTAACAGTTTCAGAGACAGTATTATTTGGCCAATAATTCTATGCCTCTTTTCTATAGGGTGCATTGTTATTTTTATTTTGAAAACAGCAAATACATAATGTGAATTTTAAATTAAAAACTCGAAAAAACTCAATATTTTTCACCATTTTTATAAAAACAATTTTTTTTCCTCCCCACTGAAAATAAATGTCATTTTTCTGATTCTTTAGTATATGATTTTTGAAGTATTTGTGTTCTTAGAACTGAAAAAAAAATAATGGGTCACCGTGCTAGTTTCTGAATTATGGGCCTTTGAAACATGGCTGACAACCCAAAAATCTGCTGCTTTCAAAGTGTTCTATGTTTCCTAAACATGTCTATTTCAGACAGCTACAATTATTTTTTTAACGTGATGACATACATTTTTTTCCCCTATATATGTGTAAAATATTACCTGCACTATATGTGTAGAAAATTCTGGGACATTTGGAGTATCCATTTTTGTTTTATTCCCAAATCCTTGAAAGGAAAATGCAGCATTTCCCAATAGACTTGCATGCTAATTGGGTACAACTGAGAGTACCCATGTTTCCCAATCATGTCTATTTCAGACAGCTATAAAAAAAAATCTAACGTGATGACATATATTTATTCCCCTTTTTATCTGTAGTATATAACCTGAACTGTATGTGTAGAAAATTTTGGGACAGTAGGCGTAGCCATTAATTGTTTGTGTTATTCTATAAAATGTGAAAAAATGGGCTTTCCTCATAGACTGCAATGCTAAAGGAATAGTGCGTAAAATGCACGTAGATTTGGTATATGGAAAAGGGGGGCGTGGCAGTGAATAGTAGCGTATGCCTTTAAATCGACAACTTGGGGTCTAAAGGTGTTCACAGGTTAGTAAAAATATTTAATATATAAATGAAAGTGGATAAATACTTATATTCCCTTGTTAAAAAAAACATAAAATAAATTGTAGTAACAATACAAATATGTCTAATCAAACTACAAAATTAATGATGTATAGGCCATACATTATCGCGTTCAATTAAAAATCTTTAGACTTTTAACCATAAAACAAACGTGCAATATAGTATATGATTTATAATTGACGTTAAAATATTACAGACATAATATTAATATTTAATTTTACAATTTTAAAAAGTAATCATTTCTTTTCTTGAATTTTAGACTGGTTGAAGCATCACGGCCACATAGTAGACTTTGGTACTATTACGGATGGACAGCTTGCAGAATATTTACAGCATTTTTATGGAGAAATCTGTAAATCTACGGGTGAGGAATATAGTGTTTCCTCACTAAATTCGATACGATCGGCTATTCAGAGGCACCTGAATGATCCCCCATACAACCGAAATTTCAACCTCACGACTAATGAAAGCTTTATTTGTGCAAATAAAGTCTTAAATGGTAGGATGAGAGCACTTTCCGAAAATGGCCTTGATGTTGATCTTTCACACAAGCCCATCTCTTCTCGACATTTGAAAGAAAATTTATGAGTCTGGAATATTGGATCCAAGCAATGCTACTGGGCTTCAATTGCGTGTATTCTTGGAGACTGTGGTCCATTTTGGAAGATGAGGAAGAGAAGGACTTCATAGAATGAAGAAAAACCTAATTCGTTTTAAGTTAGATGATGGTGGAAAAGAATATGCGACCTTGGACCACAAACCACTTGAGAAGAATCACCAGCCGACTTCAAAGAAACAGAGGAAATATCATGACCAGCGCATGTATGGTACTGGGGGATCACACTGTGTACTTACAAACCTGAAAAAGTACATGTCTAAGCTCCATCCCAAATGTGACAGGTTCTATCAGAGACCTAGACAGAACCATACAAGTGAAGATGAGACCTGGTATTGTAACATGGGTGTTGGGGAAAACACCATTGGGGGATACATGGGGTATATTTCGGATGAAGCTGGAATTGATCACAGGTATACAAACCATTGTATCAGGTCGACTATGGTCACTTTATTAAAGGGGGCCAGTTATGAGGCCAACGACATAATCACCACTACAGGACACTCTTGTACTCAATCGATTAGTAATTACTCGTCCACAACAGACAACACAAGGATGTCCATGTCACATACCATTTCGGCCTTCATGGGATATTCAGTGGAGGATATGTCATCGCCAACAGTGCCTGCAGCAACATCTAATACCAGCCACACACTTCCTTCTTCACCTCAGGTGGGAAATATCATGCCAGAAGTGGCAGTAGATGTGTCCAAAAAAAAAGCAAAAGACAGTTCCTCTAATGCTGAAAAATGCGATGATCTATCAGAGAGAAGCCTATTCCGAGTTCCTCTACCTCCAAAACCAAAGCCAAGCATCTCCTACGAACCATCAGGTACTCTCCAAACTATGGAGATGAGAGTGCAATTCAATAGTGACGGGGAACAGACTTCTATCGAGGTTATTGAAAATAATCCATCTATTCCAAAGACTCTAGAAAAATCAACACGCCCAGCTTCACCATCATCGGATTTGAACCTTATGTTATCTCAGGTAATTTTATTTAACAATGTAACAAAATTTATCGACAAAATTAAACTGTTTTTTCATACGGTGAATTTTTAATATAACTACATTATTTACAGAAAAATAATTTGGGAATGACCAGATCACAGTAATTTCTGCTATTTAAAATAATACATCAATGGCTAATATCTCTCGCCAGCAAAACAAAAACATTACATTACAGAGAAATCATTGTAAATTATTGAAATAGGAAATATAACTCAGAAGAACAAAAATTATGTTTTTCAGGTGACTGCCTCACAAGAATCGGACGAGGATGATATCGACCTGACCCAACGCCATTCCCAGCCAAGTCCTCCACCACGGACTGAGGAAGAAATTGAGGAAGAGGAAAATAGGATGTACGAAGATCTCGCAAATGTGAGGAGGTTAGCAAAGTCCATACAACAGGAGGCCAAAAAAAGTGACGTTATAAAGGAAAACACAACTTCAAAGGTTGAGAAAAGTCCAGAGGCTAAATCACAGTTCATCAAGTCCAAATCTGTTGGAAAACGTGTGCGAGTGGTAGATGAACTTTTCTCAAAATCAACATTTAATGAATGTAATGTGACAGTAGTGTTCAAATAAGTATATCTGGTGAAATGAATTCAGATTGTTTGCAAAATCCTATTTGTAGTTAAGCAGTTCTCCAGAGACGGCTAATTATTTGGAATATAATACTCATTTCTAGCCTGATTTTTTTAATCCTACACTTGTTCCGTAGGGGTGAGAAACAAACTGACCACGACCCGATGAAGAATAAAATAAATGTCAAGATCCAGCAACTTTATCCTCCACTTTTATTTATTTTAGGGAAAATATATATAAGCTCAGAAACGTGATAAATGGTAAACATTTTTATCAGAAAATACGCATAGCAGTCCAAAGTTTTAATTTTAATTAACTGTAATTAGCAATCATTTGTTAATTAATCTTACAGACTATTTAATGAGATTTGCCTAAAATGCGTATAAAATAAATAATAAAGTAATATAATATAAGTAATAAAGTTAGCTATAGAGATTGACCATACCCTTATTTAGTCAGCGCCTAACGCACACCACGCCAAATAAAGAACCACGTCTAGCTTTCCCTATATAATATGATCAACTGGAGATAATGATGATGATGCTTATGCTACTGTCACCTTTAGAATCGCCTCAAACGTGCTGAATCGAACGGGAAAATGGTTCTCCAGCACACAGTTCATCTACTCGCCGCATTCCTGCTAAGTGGCGATGTTAGTCTGGCCACACGCATTTAACATTGCGCACACACTTGCCGTCAGATGGCATGGCGATCGATTCTCAATGAAAGCAACAAAAACACTTGCCAGCAGGCGTGTTTCTCCATATATAATGCCCACGTTTGAGTTAAAACAGATTTCAAACAAAAACGTAGAATGGTAGATGCATAATTATGAAGCACAGCAAAATATGTCGGCTTTCGTACGACCTATGCTCATATATTTCTTTTTGAAGTTGCTAGATACACAAAAAGGCGAATAGATCAAGGTCAAGGTCGACAAAAGGTGTGCGCTTCAGTCGGAAACCGTATGTTAATGCGACGGCTGGCCGAATGAACTACAGATACAACAGCCAATCAGAGGTGCGTAATCACTGAAGTCAAGTTCAGCCAGCCGGCGTGTTTTTATAAGGTTTCGCTTTTTGCAGATCGTGCGCCCACTCAGAGTTCAAGGTCGGCTTGGGGACTTTCGAATGACATTGTCCGTGCGCTATATACACTACAGTACACAATGCAACGCCAACTGAACTTGGCACAGAGTGGCTATGCCAAAAGTCGACACACTGCTTCCACCGGCTTGCTCAAACGTCAACACATGTGCGATTATCGAAGGGGAAAATGGCTTTATACATCCTTTATACCTTTGTCATTAGATTAATCTTCGTTGACGACCAAGAAGACAACATGGAGATTCTACTACTGGAAGATTGGCGCCTAGAAAAAACAAATTATAGAGGTAAGTCATGTTTATACGAACGGACGGGGCTAGCCTCGATCTTCGGTTTGTCTGCCTGTTTCAATATTTACCTGGGCAGCAAATGGAATATTGAGTCAAGGTCTTAGTCTAAACTGCAAATTCCATTAATCAATGGTAATATATGGTTGCTAAGAATGTATTATATGTTCATGTCGAATTTTATCACATAGTCCGGTTCCTTGTGTAATTCTGTAGGGTATTGATGGAGAAAGTGAAAACTATACATTTTCGGAAACGTCAGGACCCATAGATTATGAAAAC
Organism: Sthenelais limicola; assembly: GCA_942159475.1. Taxonomy (NCBI): domain Eukaryota; kingdom Metazoa; phylum Annelida; class Polychaeta; order Phyllodocida; family Sigalionidae; genus Sthenelais; species Sthenelais limicola. Next base: position 57,859,685 of record OW804096.1, read on the forward strand.
CAATGTTGCCCAAAACGTGTCGGCCATCTTGGCCGCCATATTGGACAATCCAAGATGGCCGCCATTCCAAACCTATTTATGCCCATAACTATCTTATTACTGGTCATAGAAACTTGATTTTGGTGTCTACACCAAGGTTTTCAAGGTCAAGGAATACAATGAAGATATCTATTTGAGTCTGGCATGTGTCGGCCATCTTGAAATCCAAGATGGCCACCATTCCAAACATTCTTTTGCTCATAACTTCTTAATTCTTTATAATAGAAACTTGATTTTGGTGTCTAGACATAGGTTTTCAGGGGCAAGAAATACAATGAAGATGGTTAATTGGGTCTGGCATGTGTCGGCCATCTTGAAATCCAAGATGGCGGCCATTTGGAAAATGACTGTTATTGTAAGAAATCTTAAATCCAGTCCAACTTCTTACTTTTTTATAATAGAAACTTGATTTTGGGGTCTACACATAAGTTTTAAGGGGCAAGGAATACAATGAAGATGGCTGATTGGGTCTGGCATGTGTCGGCCATCTTGGACCACCATTCCAAACATTCTTTTGCTCATAAGTTCCTTATTAGATGTCATAGAGACTTGGTTTTGGTATCTACACCTAGGTTTTCAAGGTCAAGGAATGCAATGAAGATGTCTGATTGGGTCTGCTATGTGTCAGCCATACTGAAATCTAATATCTAGAAATTCCCAAATTGGATTTCATGATGGCAACTTCTTTTACCCTTTTGCATTATTATTGTTATGTCACAGATAATTGATACTTGGCTAAGCCTTGTTATATGGGCAGTTTAAGTTGTACTGGGGCTTTTAGGTTAAATTGTGAAATAATCTTAAACAACCTCTTAATGCAATGAAAGGTTTTGTATTTGTCTGAGTTGATATAATATGTGGTTTTATTCATAGTTTGCTCCAGTGAAAGCAATTTATTAACCTAAGCACAATATGGATGCTCTTTTCTCAGACTACAGATTTCCTTACATAACATGCATTACCTGTAATAGGCCAGCAGCCAAGGGCCAAAAGCCTATCCCTACCCTCTAAATGGCCTGTTTCCATGGAAACTAGTGAATTTTTTGTATTTTAGCAAGAAATAGGTTTTTGTGTCCCATATCTACACTTTTGTCAGCATTGTGACCAAATTTGGGAATAGTGATGGTGTATCTAACCGTTATCATTTCTTTTCGAAACAAAAACTTGATCAAGGTCAAGGTCACCAAATATGACCTTGAAATATAAAAATAGCAAAATTCTGGGATGTGACATCCTATTTTCTCTTATGAAAATATGGCAATAGAGGAAAACGGTAACCTAATGCATACAATAATACCGTAGTGGCCCGTTTATAAGCCGGGACCTGTTTATAAGCCTATCTCAAATACAGACCGGGGGTGTAGGGATCATGAAAAAATAAAATCCACTGAAATTTAATTATCGATTAAAAGCCTATCTCAATTGCAAGCCGGGGCAAGAGGGGGCTTATGAACGGGCCACTACGGTAACTGACATTAGGGGAAAGAAAAATAACCCATTTCTGGTATCATGGGAAAGTCTGCTGTCATGATAACTAAGCCTTACTATTCATTCTACACTAAATTTTGTGTAAATCTAAATTACAAACTGCAGTCTATATCTTGAACAATTTATTTCAAGATGTATCAAGGTAAGTGGGAATATCACTGTTGTGAGCCGCCCTGCAAAGGTCTTATATACCCCCTAAATAAGACCTGTTTTTGCAGAGCAGGCAACGTATATTGTTAAGCCCGGTATGTTGGTTGTGGGATGATGGTAGGTAGACTCTGTCCAGGCTCTGTAGAACCAAGACTTCAATGAGTACTGGTATAGGCTAGCATTGGGGTTTTGGTGCTTCATAGGCTGGACAGGGTGTAGGTACTAAACCCCTTTATGTTAGAATTTGTTTATTTCATCACTAGCTTTCGGGCTAAGTTGCCCTTCTTCCATTTATTTCAAGGTTAAAGGGAATGGTCCCTGAGAGTACAGGGCAATATACAGGCAAAACGAGGATCACACATCACATCAATGGTATTGGAAAGGGGCCATTAAACAATATGGAGGTTATCATATGGGGACCATTAAACAACAGCAGCATAGAGGGTAAAGTGGTGGTTATAGGGAATCATAAGAGGGTATAATAGTGGTTATGCCATAACATAGAGGGTATAACGATGACAGGGCGACCTGTCTTTCTGAGAGGCTGCCAGTTTGTCATTTACTTAGTGGACACTTGGTCTAATAATAATAGTCATGCAGTAACATAGAGGGATTAATGGGGTCATGGAGTAAAATAGAGGGTATAATGGGGTCATGCAGCAACATGAAGGGTATAATGAGGGGTCATGGAGCAACATAGAGGATATGATGGGCATCACATAGCAGCATAGAGGGTATAATGGGGGTCATGATGTTTCATAGAGGGTATAATGGGGGTCATGAAGCAGCAGAGACGGTATTGATGGAGGTCATGTGGCAGCATAGAGGGTATAGTGGGTGTCATGGAGTAACATGGAGGCCAAAATTTGTGTCATGGAGCAGCACAGTGTCATGGGTATCATGGGGGTCATGGAGCACTATAGAGGGTACAATCTATTAAGATTAAGATTAAGATTAATCAGAGATTAACCTCTTATTCTGTAACTTTTTTATCGAATAAAAGTTCAATATATGATGGGGGTTATACAGAAGCATAGATGGTATAATGATTGTTATGGAGCAGCAAAGAGGGTGTAATGATGGTCATGGAGCAACATAGCAGGTATGATGGGGGTCATGGAGCAATAAAGAGGGTATAATGGGGACCATGGAGAATAGACACATAGAGGGTATAATAGGGACCATGGAATAACATAGAGGGTATAATGATGGGGACCATAGAACCCTATAGATAATATATTGATGGTCATGGGGTAGCAAGGAGGGTATAATTATGGCCATGGATCACTATAGAGGGTATGATTGGGGTCATGGAGTAATATAGGGGGTATAATGGGGGTCATGGAGAAGCATACAGGGTATAGTGTGGTCATGGAACAGCATAGAGGGGATATTGATGGTAATGGAGCAGCATAGATGGTATAACAAAAGTCATGGATCTCTATACAGGCTGTAATGGGGTCATGGAGCAGCATAGCGGGTATAATGATGGTCATGGAGTAACAGATACTGTAAACGTATTTATTTTCGCGCAGATAATTTTTCGCGCACTAAGTACTTTGACACCTTTTCGCATGGATTTAAATTCGCACAACAAGGAAGCCTCATGCCATGTTTATGTAATAATTATAGGTTTGCGCAGGATTTAAATTCGTGCACATAGGGGTGTGCGAATGCGCGAACATTAATATGTTTACAGTATACAGAGTGTATTAATGGGTGTCATGGAGTCACATGGAGGGTGTAATGGTGGTCATGCAGTAACATGGAGGGTATAATGGGGGTCATGGGGCAGCATAGAGGAAAGAATAGGTGCCATTGAGTAACATTGGGTGTATAACATTGGGTCATGTAGAAGCATAGAGGATGAAATGGGGGTCATGGAGCAGCAAGGTGGGTATAATGTGGGTCATGGAGCACTATAGAGGGTTTGATGGGGTCATGGAGCACTATATAGATGGTATAATGATGAACATGGAGCAGCATAGCTGGTATAATCATGATCAGGGAGTAACATAGAGTGTATTATAGTGGCCATTGAACAGCACAGATGGTATATTGATGGTCATGGAGAAGCACAGAGGGTATAATAGAGATCATGGAGCTCTATACAGGGTATAATTGGGTCATGGAGCAGCATAGAGGGTATAATGATGGTCATGGAGTAACATAAAGGGTATAATGATGGGTCTGGAGCAATATAGAGGGTATAATGATGTTCATGGAGTAACATATATATATACAGAGGGTATAATGGGGGTCATGGAGCAGCATAGAGGGTATAATGATGGTCATGGAGCAACATATATATACAGAGGGTATAATGGGGGTCATGGAGCAGCATAGAGGGTATAATGATGGTCATGGAGCAACATAAAGGGTATAATGATGGGTCTGGAGCAATATAGAGGGTATAATGATGTTCATGGAGTAACATATATATAGAGGGTATAATGGGGGTCATGGAGTAACATGGAGGGTATAATGATGGGTCTGGAGCAATATAGAGGGTATAATGATGGTCATGGAGCCCTTTTATTTGTCTGAGGGTATACATATATAAGGATCAACCAAGGGGTCATAAAGCAGCATAGAAGGTATAATGATGGCCATGGAGCAACATACAGGGTATAACAGGGTTATGGGGCAACATACAGGGTATAATAGGGTTATGGAGCAACATACAGGGTATAATGGAGGGTCATGGAGCAGCATAGAGGGGATAATGGGGTCATGGAGTAACATACAGCATATAATAGGGTCATGGGGCAACATACAGGATATAATAGGGTCATGGATCAGCATGTGGAAGATGATTAAATCATCTGAATTTCACAGTTTCATTTCAAATGTTCCTATTATTTCAGTTATTGTTGCACATTCATAAAAATTGAAATGTAGGTTCTTCTAGAATTAATCTTGTGGGATCAGTCATTTTTATCTCATAAAGACTGTATTTACTCCATGTTTTCATGGTAACAGGATGTGATATAGTTGTGGTCTATAGCATAGCAATTCCTAAACTTTGTTGCAACAATATAATGTGAAAAAGATGCCAATCTTGTTCTCATGCTTGGTCTTATGTTTTGAGGCATAGTGAGTGAGTGAGTGAGATTGGTGGCTTTACGCCCTTATCAACACTTTGAAGTGTTATATCAAGGGTGGGAGAGCTGAGAGGGAGGCAGTTTATGATCATACCCAGGAAATAGAGATAGAGAAGAAGGGAGAGAGAGACAGAGAAAAGAGACAGAAAGGCCCTTTAAGGTCTTACCCAGGACCAGGCACTTTAAGGTCTTACCCAGGACCAGTTTTGAGGCATACCCTCATGTTATATTTAATAAAATATAGACCTTCCTCGGGTATCTATGACAACCATTGTATTGTGATGTTGCTAGGGGAAGCCATCTTAAAAAAGTCTTGGCACAAAGCTTTGCACTCAAATAATACCATGGTAAAACCATGAATAGGGTGTTCAAAAACAGAAAACCCAGGCTGGATTTGAGATCTTGAGGTCTTACAATAACAGTCATTTTCAAAACGGCCATGATCTTGGATTTCAAGATGGCTGACACATGCCAGACCCAATCAGCTATCTTCATTGCAAATGTTTGGCCGTAATAGTAATAAAAAAAAAAAAATTCCTTGACATCACATGACTAAGTTTTGGCCACCCAAGGGGTGTTGCTAGGTAACAATTAATTCCTGTAGGTGTCACCCCAGTCTCTCTATTTCAGAGAAAGGATGTATGCTCAAAACGGCACACAAACATCTTTTTACAGTGATCTGATATATCTAGTCATTTCCGTTGCCACAGATTGCCCTCTCAATACCTCTAGATTGATGTTTTAAAGTAACATTGTCATCATAGCATGAATAAAGGAGTAATGGACATTTTTCCCTCCTCTGCCATGTGTTGGCCCTGCTCATATGACTGGCAAAGTTCAGTAACCACTCCACCCAAGGGCCATAGCCCAGTGGATAGAGCACTGGCATTTAGAGTGAAGGTTTGTTTTTTTTATCTCAGGATCGTGTAGATGCTGTTATTCTATGCGACAGGGACGAAGGGTGGGTTGGCGTGGTTGGTGGCGATGGGAAAGGCCGGAGAAACAACATATACATATAAAGTTTACAGATAAATACCCATCGATCATCAGGGCTATCGATATGACTAAAGGAGAAAAGAGGCCTCCCTGCCCGTGCTAGCAATGGCCACTCTTCCTGGACCCTGAAAACATATGTGTAGACACCAAAAGCAAGTCTCTATGAGATCTAATAGGGAACTTATAAGCAAAAGAATGTTTTCAAGGGTGGCCATCTTGGATTTCAAGATGGCCAACACATGCCAGACCCAATCAGCCATCTTCATTGTATTCCTTGACCTTGAAAACCTATGTATGGACACCAAAATCAAGTTTCTATGATAACAAATTACGAAGTTATGAGCAAAAGAATGTTTGGAATGGTGGCCATCTTGGATTTCAAGATGGCCGACACATGCCAGACCCAATCAGCCATCTTCAATGTATTCCTTGCCCCTGAAAACTTATGTGTAGACACCAAAATCAAGTCATGGCATTAAGCAACCATTACTCACTCACTCCAAAATCAAGTTTCTATTATAAAAAGTAAGAAGTTAGACTGGATTTAAGATTTCTTACAATAACAGTCATTTCCCAAATGGCCGCCATCTTGGATTTCAAGATGGCCGACACATGCCAGACCCAATTAACCATCTTCATTGTATTCCTTGCCCCTGAAAACCTATGTCTAGACACCAAAATCAAGTTTCTATTATAAAAAATTAAGAAGTTATGAGCAAAAGAATGTTTGGAATGGTGGCCATCTTGGATTTCAAGATGGCTGACACATGCCAGGCTCAAATAGATATCTTCATTGTATTCCTTGACCTTGAAAACCTTGGTGTAGACACCAAAATCAAGTTTCTATGACCAGTAATAAGATAGTTATGGGCATAAATAGGTTTGGAATGGCGGCCATCTTGGATTGTCCAATATGGCGGCCAAGATGGCCGACACGTTTTGGGCAACATTGGTTTTCATAATCTATGGGTCCTGACGTTTCCGAAAATGTATAGTTTTCACTTTCTCCATCAATACCCTACAGGGGCAACTTCATGTACATAAGAACCCTGACTAACACGTTCATGTCGATTTTTTTCACACATTTAGAGCCAAAAATGGCCGCCTTTGCCAGTCGGTAACGACAGCCGTGGTGGGGGTGGGGGTGGTTGAGTGGGGACCAATGGGAAACGAAAAACCCCAAATATACCACGGCAAAAGGGGGGCTCAGGATTATAACCAATCACCATGATACGCCGTGGTATATGGCCTCATATTGCACTGTGAATATAGCCAAAATCTGAGCCAAAATGGACAATGGATAATGGATAATAGGGAAAATATAGGTATCTGAATCATAGGTGTAGGAATCGAAATAATTATTGGTCCCAGACTTCCCAAACTTCACCTGCATTATGCTGATTTTCCCTGCTATATGTACACCAAAGATTGTAGATTCAACGAATTTTATTTTTTCTTAAAAAATGGCCTTCTGAAATCAAATGCTGCTCGTTTGGGAGAATTACCCATATGTTTTGTTTGTGAATCCATATAATATAAGGGTAGAGCGATTTCTACGAAAAGACGTAGAAAAGAAAAGGTAGAAAGAGGGGCTTCTTTTTCCCGAATGTTCTTGGAATTTGTTGTATTACAAACCACTTTACTCATCTGTAGAGGTCTGTCCTCCCTTTCTGGATGTCGTCGTATGTTGTTGGTGAAGATATTTGAGGGTGAAAATGTGATTTTCAGGCCTTTTTGAAATTGCAATCTCTACACTCTATTTATAGCCTGAGAAAGCCCCTGTGGGATAACTACGTCATTTCCTACAACCTACGTCCAGGGTACATGCAGAGTAATAATACCAAAGAAGTTGATTTTCTCTTAATAATATTTTGGGGTTTAGTGTCAGTTGAAATGCACTTTTAAAAAAAGATTGTTCATGGTGCATATGTGCATGGTAATTGTTGATATTTAGCTAAACGAATCATGATATTAATTGATTTAATTCTATATTTTTCAAAATGTAAAATTTTAATTTCTCTCTGTATTTCCCAGATATTTGTTGTGGTGACTCATCACTCAGTACTGGGTGAAGAAGAGGGTGTAGGAATTGAAGAGGGGGAGGGGGAGGGGAAGAAGAAGCGGGGAAAAGTACTGGGAAAGAGAGGAGGGATAGGAGAGGGGGAGGGGGAGGGAAAGAAGAGGGAGGGAAGGAGAGGAGGGAGAGGATATAGGGGAAGGGGGAGGGGAAGGAAATGACTTGCAAAAGCCAAAATCTGTAAAATAATCATTTGTATTTGCAAGGCCCTATAGTAAGCGTGTCTTGTCTGGCTTGCTTTTTCTGAAATATATATATGGGTCAGATCGTCAGGAATTGTACAATTCGCCTATCGAAAATTCTCACAAATAACCCAAATTCAAAACAGAAGTTAGGTTCAAAGTACAGTTCAACATAAATAAACACATTTAAATGGATTTCATACCAAACATAGCACCTATATCATTTTCAGCTTAATTTATCAGAATTAATTAAGAGTGCAGAGCTGTCTGTTGTGCATTTTCAGACGATTTGACTCGTGAAGAGACAGGTATAAGAGAAGACACACCCTACCTGTGTATTCACCCCTGGTACTTCCACCTGTGCTTCCTCTGACAAATTGAGGAGTATCAGAGTGGATGTCAGTCTTACACAGCCTACATATCACAGGATAAATGTTACCGTATGTACTCTACTAGAATCCTTTTTCTCAGCCAAAATATAGTACAAGAATAAGCGAATCATCTATCGTCATTCGTCATTCACCATTCGCCTTTCACCATCATGATATTACTTTTAAGGAAACACTATCAGATGATTTGTCAGCATGAGCGAATCGCCAGGCGATTTACCTTTTGTTAGCTATGAAGAGAAATACATAGCAGGGAAGCATACCCCTGTGTTCTATCCTATAACATTACTCCCCCTTTTGAGGTTTCTTGACCCGTAAGAAACAATGAGAAAGACAATCTCAGTTCCATTAACATAACAGCAAGGCGTAATAGATCCTTTTCAGTGACTTAGTTTCAGCAAGCAGTAACTTGAATCACAGGGACTGTTCATTTTAGTTTTGATAATATAACAACTGGATAAGTCTCTTCTTGGTGGTTGAATCACAGCACTGTTCATTGTTCTTTCTCGTATAGAATAATTAGATAAAGAAAGATAAATAGTAAACCAGCAATATCGAATAAATGTCAGTAGCTTGGAGCAACGCATTGTCTTAGTCCGTTTGAAAGCTTAACCCATTCAAGGTGGGGGCAGTTTACACATATTTTGCCTGGCTGACGGGGGCCCTTTCCCCACTTTTTGGGCTTCAGGACAGGTGTCTAACATGAGGATTAGGGTTTAAAAACACTTTAAGAATATTTTCTTCAGATAATATGTATCGTATGTACATTGTTTAATAGATGTAAACAGCTATTGATAATATTTTTCCATAATTTCTAGAATTTGGTCTTCAATAATTGAAATAATGGGTGCCAATTGGGCGCAATAAGCGAGCAACCTTGCTCAAAATTCACTTTCCAGCATTTACTTATGTTAGTTATGACGTCATCATTATTGTCTCCATGACAACATACCTATAAAAATATTTCTTATGTGTTTGTATACATATATTTTAAATTTCATTAAGTTATGCCCCCTTCAATTTATATAAAAAATGAATGCCTTGAGGCATTCACCCGCCCCCAAGGCCAACTTGCATTGAATGCCTTGAGGCATTCACCCGCCCCCTAGGCCAACTTGCAATGAATGCCTTGAGGCATTCTCCCGCCCTCAATGGGTTAAAAGATAATCATTAAAATTACTGTAGCCATTAACACACACACAAATGGTATCATAATCCGGTTTTGGCACTGTCTAGTCACTCATGTCTCCGGGGGTGGTGCTGTAGGTAGCAGTGGTGTCCTAGGTGTGTAGCACAGCTCCATTCTCCAGCTTCCTCTGTGGCATTGATTGCAATGAATTCTTGACAATCCATCAGCATTTCCATGTTTCTCCTTCCATGAAGGAACTGTTTGTATAAGTCATTGACTAGCTCCTTGTGTGCCCCCACAGTTATATGATCAGTTCGTTTGCACAGTTCCACCAACAGCTGATCATCCTGTTCTCCAGTTTGTTTCTGAGAGGTTCCTCCCATCTCCAGGCTTTCCTCCCCTTCTGCCCACACAGCTATCTTACTTCCTTTTGGGATTCTTATGTCCTGAATCCCCCCATTTAGCCATTCCGCCACACTACCCAGGTCCTGTGAGAGATGGACAGAGCAGGCTACTTGTATGTCAGGCATGAATCTCCCATCTTCCAAGATCACAATATTTTCCACAGACTCTTGGTTATCCAGTCCATTGTCCCACTCGACCTTCATCATCCTGCAGCTTCCAGCTCACACTGTGGTCTCCTGGGCTGCATAAACATAACCCTCCAGGCGACCTGCCCCTGTAGTCGCCTGAGTTTCCAGCCACACTTTCCCACTGTCTGTGTCTACCTGTCCTTTCCTGGCCCTGATCACGTCCATTCCTAGAATGCCTCCCTGATCCAACTTTGCCACTATCACCTGCATCACCTGTACCTGCACTAGGCCCCTATGTGTAGAAAATGTTGGTGCATTAGGAGTTTTCATTTCGGTTTTATTCTCAAAACCATGAAAGAAAAATGCAGCACTTCTCACAGGACTTCCCAACAGACTTGCATACTATAAAATGGGTACAACGAGGGGTACAACTGAGAGCTACTGAGGGTACCCACAGCTAGCTCTGTTTCCCAAACATGTCTATTTCAGACAGCTATAAAGAAAAACTTAACGTGATGACAAACCGCTATTGACAAAATAAGCTATAAACATAATTGAAGGTGTTATTCTGAGATATGTAGTGAGAAAAGACGTTGAGGGTAAACCAGTGTAGTTAGCAAAATACCCATCAGGGCCCCTGCGAAGCAGTAGCTAGGCCTATGCGGTGACCCGGGTGTGGCGATCGCAGCGCTACTGCTGGGCAATTAGAGCCTGAGTTTATTGTCCGAGCTGGCCCTCTAAGCCTGACGGGAACCCTGTCGAGGCCGGAGGCCGAGACAGGTTCCCGAAGGCTTAGAGGGCCAGCAAGGACAATAAACGAAGGCTCTAATAGCTTTAGTCCCCGTTGGTTGGGCTGTTTACCGGAAGTTCTCTAGGCATAGAGTGAGCGGGACCGGTAGTGACCACTGGCCCTCTATGCGTCTATTCGGGATTCGGATTTTTAAAAATTCGGTGTAACCTTAAATAAACATAATTAATCTCTTTATTTTACTTTTGTTATTGATATTTGTGTTTATTTGTGAGAGAAAGTACATCTCTTGCCCTCTATTGGTAATTATAGTTTGGTTTCCTTACACATTAATTGAGTCAGGTATTTTGGGTTAGGCCTACTTTAATATATCCAACATATACATGGTTTCTATAATTTTCTACTGCTAGCACATGATAAGATGGCCTATGAGATATATAGGTAAATTAGAGATATGAGGTTCTTGACGTATGAAATGGTTGACGGGTACATGGTGTATGGAAGGATATACAATAATATTGGTTTTGATAACAGAGTGTGTTACTTTCGGATGCTCTGTTGGAATTACAGTTAAGCAAATTATAAAGATCGGTGATATCCTAAACTTCCCAAACTTCGGCCAAACTTCGGCCGACATCTGACATCTGACATCTGACATCCGACATCTGATTTAACTGACATCGGCCAAAGGATTTTGGTATGAAATTGTATGGGGAAGTTAAGTTCGGGGTTTGGTATCGGTTTGGGGTTCGGTTTGGATGTTTCGGTATGGTTTCGGGCATCGGATGTCGGATATCTGACATCGGTATGTACTAAATTGGCTTTCCATATGAAACTCCCTACTCCCGATGTAGTCTACCAGCTCGCAACTATTTTCCGACGCAGACTTCCAGCTCGGAAAAACTACCAGCTTGGAAAAACTATTCTGTTCCTGCTCATCCAGCCCCAGTGTCAACACCTCATTCCCTGCCGCCCTCTCTGCCCCCCACCCCCGCCCCCGTCTCTATACCTCCCTCTCTCCCTGCTCGATCCACACTTGTCAACGCACCCACTGAATAGGGGAATTAGCATAGCCACTAGGAAATCGATCGATGTTCAGGGGGAAATAATTATACACATTAGCCTATTCCTCGAATGTAAATTGCCATTTAACACAATGTTTTTGTTTTGTAATAGTTTTATTTCCGCAGCTTATCACAGTCACAAACTCGGATGAGGTAGGGTCTATTTTAAGTTAAATCGGTAGTAGTTCTGGCGGATAATAATAATATGCAAGGATAGGACACAGCAAGCTGACTTCCCGGACAAATCGGGACACTTGGCATCTCTGTGTAGCGGTCGGGGGTGGGTTGCCTACGTCGGGGGTGGGGGGCATTTTCATTTAATTTTGTCATATCTCTACACATTACAGACCCTCTCAAAAGTCATTAAATTTGTCGTCCAATATGTTGGCAAGGATATACCAATAAAAGCAAATTCTTATTGGCCATTAATTCCTCCTGAAAAAAATGACTTCTCAAATCACCCATTGCTCCCATTTCGAGAGAATTGACCATATAATTCTTTTATTCCAACACTAATTATATCAGAACAGGACGACTCCTTCTGGCAAACAGATCTTCCACGGTCTCCCAAAGAAAATAAATTATGAAAATAGGTTCAAGGTTGGTACAAATGCAGATAAAGAATTTAAATTATAAGTACGTTTATGTACAATAATCTCAATGGAACCCTCTTTGATTTTGAGTTAGTACAGTGTCCATTTCTTGGAGATATTTTGTTAACATGTATAAGTGCCATGAAAGATGCTAATCTAACGGGTAATGAATTACTGTATATTTGGTGCATACCACATTCCTCGCTAATCACAAACATCAGGCAGACGCGCAGGGTGTGTTTCTAATCTTAGGACAAACAGTCAGACCTTTTACTCTAAGGTCAGACCTTATTATGACACACAACTCCTCTCTGCCATCCTCCCTATGCAGGCCCTATATTCCGCAATGAGTTAATACTCCATACTAGTACCAACGAGATTATATTAACACAGAGGTCTACCTCTACAGCCCTAAACTTCTAAGGCACAGAGTATACCTTATCAGGTATAATTTATCTAACCACAAGCCCCACATCAGAGTCCTCCAGTGCCACACAGCATGGAACCACAGGCCAGGTGGCAATCCTTTAGTCCCAAGCTTGTTTTCAGCCCTAAACTCCATTTTCTGAAACTCCCATAGAAGCCCCTGACCCATATAAAATTACAAGAAAACAGGGTTACTTTGGGCCCAGGTTGTGGCCAGGTTGCTTATGATATCTAGGCCTATATGGCAAATATTTGGTGTGAATCCCCTTGTCTTTAGCTTTCAGATGGTATGTTTCCCATCTCAAAGGACCAATATAGGCTAACCTGGATCTATTGACCTGAGTATCAAGGTTTCAAATTCTCATGAATAGGCCTATTTGTAATTTATATAATGTTCCGATCTGGTGAAAGCATATTCATTACTTGGACATGTGTATAATAACTTAAATAAGGTGTTCAAACTTATCCCTTCATTTTCACCAGATCGGAAGGTAGCAAAATAGCAAAATTATTGGGCCATGGTAGGGAAAACATGCATGAGCCATTGGTTAGCAGCTGTAGATGGGAGACATGTACCCTCACTAAAGTGACCACATCTCCCGACTTCCAAGAAAACCACACACCACTATCTAGCATTAGTACTTAATGAGTGATAAAAATCGAAAACAAGCTCGACCCAAGTGTCCCCATACAGGCCCCTCAGTCAGACCTCTGTGTTAATATAATCTTGTTGCTAGTACGTAGAAACTGGTCGCGGAGTATAGGGCCTGCCTAGGGAGGATGTCAGGGTAGACTATCCCTCCTCCCATCATGACGTTGGTATAGACTGAATGTGACAAATGACAGAGACCACCTGTTTGTCACCCTACCTCGGTAAACATATTGTAAAATTATCAATGTTTTCAATAGTTTATCTTAGCTAAAATGGCGTCGGTAACCAGAATTTCTAGTGACACTTCAGTCAAGTAAGTTAACTAATTAAGGGAAGGCTGCAGTACCGTGGGAAAGAACCGACCAACAATACAACCCACCTTGGTAATTAGGCCTACCTGTAAACAGCTATAAACATGAGGCCTAGGCCTATGTTCAGTTTCAATGGAATTTAGCGGCTATGCTTTCCAGCATTTACTTATGTTAGTTATGACGTCATCATTATTGTCTCCATGACAACATACCTATAAAAATATTTCTTATGTGTTTGTATACATATATTTTAAATTTCAGCAAAATGTGTTCATTTTTCATTAAGTTATGCCCCCTTCAATTTATATAAAAAATGAATGCCTTGAGGCATTCACCCGCCCCCAAGGCCAACTTGCATTGAATGCCTTGAGGCATTCACCCGCCCCCTAGGCCAACTTGCAATGAATGCCTTGAGGCATTCTCCCGCCCTCAATGGGTTAAAAGATAATCATTAAAATTACTGTAGCCATTAACACACACACAAATGGTATCATAATCCGGTTTTGGCACTGTCTAGTCACTCATGTCTCCGGGGGTGGTGCTGTAGGTAGCAGTGGTGTCCTAGGTGTGTAGCACAGCTCCATTCTCCAGCTTCCTCTGTGGCATTGATTGCAATGAATTCTTGACAATCCATCAGCATTTCCATGTTTCTCCTTCCATGAAGGAACTGTTTGTATAAGTCATTGACTAGCTCCTTGTGTGCCCCCACAGTTATATGATCAGTTCGTTTGCACAGTTCCACCAACAGCTGATCATCCTGTTCTCCAGTTTGTTTCTGAGAGGTTCCTCCCATCTCCAGGCTTTCCTCCCCTTCTGCCCACACAGCTATCTTACTTCCTTTTGGGATTCTTATGTCCTGAATCCCCCCATTTAGCCCTTCCGCCACACTACCCAGGTCCTGTGAGAGATGGACAGAGCAGGCTACTTGTATGTCAGGCATGAATCTCCCATCTTCCAAGATCACAATATTTTCCACAGACTCTTGGTTATCCAGTCCATTGTCCCACTCGACCTTCATCATCCTGCAGCTCCCAGCTCACACTGTGGTCTCCTGGGCTGCATAAACATAACCCTCCAGGCGACCTGCCCCTGTAGTCGCCTGAGTTTCCAGCCACACTTTCCCACTGTCTGTGTCTACCTGTCCTTTCCTGGCCCTGATCACGTCCATTCCTAGAATGCCTCCCTGATCCAACTTTGCCACTATCACCTGCATCACCTGTACCTGCACTAGGCCCCTATGTGTAGAAAATGTTGGTGCATTAGGAGTTTTCATTTCGGTTTTATTCTCAAAACCATGAAAGAAAAATGCAGCACTTCTCACAGGACTTCCCAACAGACTTGCATACTATAAAATGGGTACAACGAGGGGTACAACTGAGAGCTACTGAGGGTACCCACAGCTAGCTCTGTTTCCCAAACATGTCTATTTCAGACAGCTATAAAGAAAAACTTAACGTGATGACAAACCGCTATTGACAAAATAAGCTATAAACATAATTGAAGGTGTTATTCTGAGATATGTAGTGAGAAAAGACGTTGAGGGTAAACCAGTGTAGTTAGCAAAATACCCATCAGGGCCCCTGCGAAGCAGTAGCTAGGCCTATGCGGTGACCCGGGTGTGGCGATCGCAGCGCTACTGCTGGGCAATTAGAGCCTGAGTTTATTGTCCGAGCTGGCCCTCTAAGCCTGACGGGAACCCTGTCGAGGCCGGAGGCCGAGACAGGTTCCCGAAGGCTTAGAGGGCCAGCAAGGACAATAAACGAAGGCTCTAATAGCTTTAGTCCCCGTTGGTTGGGCTGTTTACCGGAAGTTCTCTAGGCATAGAGTGAGCGGGACCGGTAGTGACCACTGGCCCTCTATGCGTCTATTCGGGATTCGGATTTTTAAAAATTCGGTGTAACCTTAAATAAACATAATTAATCTCTTTATTTTACTTTTGTTATTGATATTTGTGTTTATTTGTGAGAGAAAGTACATCTCTTGCCCTCTATTGGTAATTATAGTTTGGTTTCCTTACACATTAATTGAGTCAGGTATTTTGGGTTAGGCCTACTTTAATATATCCAACATATACATGGTTTCTATAATTTTCTACTGCTAGCACATGATAAGATGGCCTATGAGATATATAGGTAAATTAGAGATATGAGGTTCTTGACGTATGAAATGGTTGACGGGTACATGGTGTATGGAAGGATATACAATAATATTGGTTTTGATAACAGAGTGTGTTACTTTCGGATGCTCTGTTGGAATTACAGTTAAGCAAATTATAAAGATCGGTGATATCCTAAACTTCCCAAACTTCGGCCAAACTTCGGCCGACATCTGACATCTGACATCTGACATCCGACATCTGATTTAACTGACATCGGCCAAAGGATTTTGGTATGAAATTGTATGGGGAAGTTAAGTTTGGGGTTTGGTATCGGTTTGGGGTTCGGTTTGGATGTTTCGGTATGGTTTCGGGCATCGGATGTCGGATATCTGACATCGGTATGTACTAAATTGGCTTTCCATATGAAACTCCCTACTCCCGATGTAGTCTACCAGCTCGCAACTATTTTCCGACGCAGACTTCCAGCTCGGAAAAACTACCAGCTTGGAAAAACTATTCTGTTCCTGCTCATCCAGCCCCAGTGTCAACACCTCATTCCCTGCCGCCCTCTCTGCCCCCCACCCCCGCCCCCGTCTCTATACCTCCCTCTCTCCCTGCTCGATCCACACTGTCAACGCACCCACTGAATAGGGGAATTAGCATAGCCACTAGGAAATCGATCGATGTTCAGGGGGAAATAATTATACACATTAGCCTATTCCTCGAATGTAAATTGCCATTTAACACAATGTTTTTGTTTTGTAATAGTTTTATTTCCGCAGCTTATCACAGTCACAAACTCGGATGAGGTAGGGTCTATTTTAAGTTAAATCGGTAGTAGTTCTGGCGGATAATAATAATATGCAAGGATAGGACACAGCAAGCTGACTTCCCGGACAAATCGGGACACTTGGCATCTCTGTGTAGCGGTCGGGGGTGGGTTGCCTACGTCGGGGGTGGGGGGCATTTTCATTTAATTTTGTCATATCTCTACACATTACAGACCCTCTCAAAAGTCATTAAATTTGTCGTCCAATATGTTGGCAAGGATATACCAATAAAAGCAAATTCTTATTGGCCATTAATTCCTCCTGAAAAAAATGACTTCTCAAATCACCCATTGCTCCCATTTCGAGAGAATTGACCATATAATTCTTTTATTCCAACACTAATTATATCAGAACAGGACGACTCCTTCTGGCAAACAGATCTTCCACGGTCTCCCAAAGAAAATAAATTATGAAAATAGGTTCAAGGTTGGTACAAATGCAGATAAAGAATTTAAATTATAAGTACGTTTATGTACAATAATCTCAATGGAACCCTCTTTGATTTTGAGTTAGTACAGTGTCCATTTCTTGGAGATATTTTGTTAACATGTATAAGTGCCATGAAAGATGCTAATCTAACGGGTAATGAATTACTGTATATTTGGTGCATACCACATTCCTCGCTAATCACAAACATCAGGCAGACGCGCAGGGTGTGTTTCTAATCTTAGGACAAACAGTCAGACCTTTTACTCTAAGGTCAGACCTTATTATGACACACAACTCCTCTCTGCCATCCTCCCTATGCAGGCCCTATATTCCGCAATGAGTTAATACTCCATACTAGTACCAACGAGATTATATTAACACAGAGGTCTACCTCTACAGCCCTAAACTTCTAAGGCACAGAGTATACCTTATCAGGTATAATTTATCTAACCACAAGCCCCACATCAGAGTCCTCCAGTGCCACACAGCATGGAACCACAGGCCAGGTGGCAATCCTTTAGTCCCGAGCTTGTTTTCAGCCCTAAACTCCATTTTCTGAAACTCCCATAGAAGCCCCTGACCCATATAAAATTACAAGAAAACAGGGTTACTTTGGGCCCAGGTTGTGGCCAGGTTGCTTATGATATCTAGGCCTATATGGCAAATATTTGGTGTGAATCCCCTTGTCTTTAGCTTTCAGATGGTATGTTTCCCATCTCAAAGGACCAATATAGGCTAACCTGGATCTATTGACCTGAGTATCAAGGTTTCAAATTCTCATGAATAGGCCTATTTGTAATTTATATAATGTTCCGATCTGGTGAAAGCATATTCATTACTTGGACATGTGTATAATAACTTAAATAAGGTGTTCAAACTTATCCCTTCATTTTCACCAGATCGGAAGGTAGCAAAATAGCAAAATTATTGGGCCATGGTAGGGAAAACATGCATGAGCCATTGGTTAGCAGCTGTAGATGGGAGACATGTACCCTCACTAAAGTGACCACATCTCCCGACTTCCAAGAAAACCACACACCACTATCTAGCATTAGTACTTAATGAGTGATAAAAATCGAAAACAAGCTCGACCCAAGTGTCCCCATACAGGCCCCTCAGTCAGACCTCTGTGTTAATATAATCTTGTTGCTAGTACGTAGAAACTGGTCGCGGAGTATAGGGCCTGCCTAGGGAGGATGTCAGGGTAGACTATCCCTCCTCCCATCATGACGTTGGTATAGACTGAATGTGACAAATGACAGAGACCACCTGTTTGTCACCCTACCTCGGTAAACATATTGTAAAATTATCAATGTTTTCAATAGTTTATCTTAGCTAAAATGGCGTCGGTAACCAGAATTTCTAGTGACACTTCAGTCAAGTAAGTTAACTAATTAAGGGAAGGCTGCAGTACCGTGGGAAAGAACCGACCAACAATACAACCCACCTTGGTAATTAGGCCTACCTGTAAACAGCTATAAACATGAGGCCTAGGCCTATGTTCAGTTTCAATGGAATTTAGCGGCTATGCCGGCAGCTAGGGGTTGCTGGCCTTGTCGAAGGTTTTGCCCTAATTCTTCTGATATTGTCACGCCAGGGGTTGGGTATACCCGTACACCGTTCTATTTATATCCCTATATGGAATTTAACTGCTCGCGGGGCTAAGATTTGTATAGGTCGTCTTCACCTAATACCGTTCAGAACCGGAGAAATTACCATATGCGTGTATATAGAGCCAGGGGTTGGGTATACCCGTACACCGTTCTATTTATATCCCTATATGGAATTTAACTGCTCGCGGGGCTAAGATTTTTATAGGTCGTCTTCACCTAATACCGTTCAGAACCGGAGAAATTACCATATGCATGTATAGGCCTTATTGCCCCCTACTGTAGACCTATTCCTTCCTCAGATATATGACGTTTCCTATTAAATAGGCCTAGGCCTAGCCTACTTTGGAATTCTACGTTGTATCATTTGTATCATTGACAATGTGTAGGCCTAGGCTATGTTAATACTTTGAGTAGCCCTAGGCCTAACTTTGCTTCCATGATAATGTGTTTCATGAGAAATCAGAATAGGCCTAACACGAACACGAATAAAGACTAGGCCTAGCCTATGCCTATAGGCTAGGCCTAGGCCCCTATATCTGCCTCGGACTATGATTGATGGTTAATTTAGGCCAATATTCCAGAAAATAAATAATTACCGGTATGCTAATGAAAATATTGTTAAGTCAAGATCTAAATGGTCAAGAAAATAGTGTAAAAAACACATGTAGGCCTATGCTAAAATATTATTAAGCCAATGAGAAAGTGTAGCCTAGACAATTTAAAGACCAAATGTATAGCCGGTTTAAAAAAAATAATTAGTAGGGGCGACGTAGGCCTACTAAACATCCATAGTGTTATCGCTGTTTTTCTTATAGATTCCCAGAGCTATGGAAACAATACAGTTGTAGGCTATGTAGGTATAGCTCTGAGATTATATTTAAATATTGTATCGCCTTCAATGAAATTATACAAAAATTAAGACACTTTTTAATGGGTCGATCTATAGATCGCAACTAACATCCGCCGGAAATAAGCATTGCGCCTGCGCGTTAGGGTCAGTTTTACAAAAGGGAGCCAAGGTAAGGGCTCACCACTTTTCTCCTCTTCGTTTTGTTGTCTCTGGTCCTTAATTCTCTGTGTCAGGTTTATAGGACATCGGGATTGATCTCCCCGCTCTGTATGTTTATTCTGATGACATTCCTGTCTGTAAACGGAGATCTGTAAATTCAAATAATATATCTTGAGGACTCGTGTTGGGGCGGAAAGCGGACCATGCTTGTTTACCCTAGTCAGCGAACCTGCCTCCGCATCTCTCGACATCGGTTATGATATGATATGAATTTTAATATATTTATTGATATAGATCACCGTCCAAAGGAAGATAAGCGCAGTTGTCCACATGGTATATTTAGGCAGTGACGACCACTACTTATTACAGTGACAGGCGAGTGTCTGTGTAGACTTGCCACTATCATATATGGACACAAGTAGATTATATTTGCATACATGAATTAATAGGTTCAATATGCACCTCTGTCACCCAGAGGTGCTAATACATATCGTCTTTGATCCTTTGGGTCTTTAGATCTTATAGTCATAGAAGTAGATGTGCAGTCGCATATAATGTTATAACTTATAGGCTTATCCCCTATGCTGGAGTGGTACCGTATTGTAGCTATCGGCATATATATATAGAGCTCCTATACAATATAGCAATCCAGAAAAGGACCGCACAAGGATAGAAGAGCGTTTTGCAGGGTTACTTTAGTAAGATTAAGTTTGTTATCACCCCTCCCCACTCCCCCTCCCCCACCCCCCGTTAATGTCCCCGTACACACCACCGCACTGGCGTGGTGTGTACGGGGAGCTGATGCCTATGGCTGTGTGTAGTGTGGGGTGGTTGAAGCTATGTAAACATGGCAGGACTGAGTGACAATAGGTAGAGGAACAATAGCATTTCTGTACCATGAACGCAGTAGTTTTTCCAGCCAAAAGGGTAGCTAACTAAGTCAAGTTTCTCTCAGACGAATTACAGGTCGCCACTTACAGGGAAAACGTTAAAAAGAAGGCCATAAGTATGGGTCGTGTCTATATGGGGAGTGGACGCTGATGGGTTGGGTGACGTCACAAATTGTTGATGTAGGCTTATCCGCCCACAGAGGGCGGGTCGGTCACATCTCGTCCAGAAGTATCAAACCGCCCATAATATGTTTTTTCCTGTGATAAATGAGGTGCTTGTGACTGACGTTTACCTTACAGATTGTTGAATGATCCCCCCCCCCCCCCCCCCCCCACCTCTCCTGCCCCGTCCCCGCACACACCACCGTGTGTGCGGGGAGCACGCTCAATGCTATAAGCCTGGCCTGGGTGCCCTTAGGGCTCCAACGGGGTGGCGCAAATGGCGGTCGGCAGTCCCAACGCATCCCCATAGGATTAGTATAGAAAACTCGAAAATCTATTTTACAGCGTAGATCGATTATTTCTTCGGACAAAACTTGCAGAGGACATCCTATCATTGCGATTTCTGGGTAAGGAAGTCGGCTATCGGTATGTTTAATAAGAAAACGACGCTGCCAGGTTGAGTTGTGGAATGTACTGAGACATGGCTGTGAAGGCCCGGGGCGACAGAAAGGTTCGAAATATGCCTGCTTGCGCACCGCCTTCTTAAGGCGGTCATTGGTCGCCTCTCGTCAAGACTCGAACACTGAGGTATATTTCTCACTAGCTGTTTGCTAGTTGCAAGCTACAAGCGGACTGATTGTATGTCTTTATTCTCAATATCACATATTTCTGGTTTCTAGGGAGGACTATGGGACCTCCCCTTTTACATACATTATATATGGCATGGATCCAATGATCCAAGCTCTACCTTTAGTCGATAACTTGGCACACCTTTCTACCGTATACATTGGCATGATGGCCTCATTATGACATTACCCCCCTTCCAGCGGATGAGAGTTGACTTCGCAGATTAATTATGCTCTTACATGTGACTTCTGTTGTTTTTTAGACAAATTCTTCATTAAAATACGCACATGCTGCTTTTTATGTTACATGGGTTACTTATTGACTTCTGTCAAATACTGATGCTGTTAAGATCAAGATACTAATTTTATGACTTCTGTCAACCCAAAATTCCTCGTATAGATGCAAGTTCCTTTTTATAGTTTCTAATAAAATTATTGTCATACTTCATAACACTCCTGTATAGTTCTTCGTACAATAGTTGACTGGTCTTCCTTCAGCTATCGCTCCTCAGCTTCATCATTGACACACATACTGCGGCCCGCTGACCTCGATGTTGCGCGCTACATACTTCACACGTTCTTCTGTCCGCCCGACACCTCCGGGTACCTCATTTACATATAACCATGCTGACGTCATATAACCATCGCTCGCGCCTCCTGCCTTGCTGACTCGCATCTCGTGATGCGAGCTCTCTTCAGTCCTCACGCCTTATGCATCATGTCCTCTCGTGAATTTAACCGCTCATGTATTCTATCTTAGATCCCTAGCCTTATTACGACCTGAGTCTCACAACATAAATAATTCTTAACACTGTGCATTCTACATTATATAAGGTTGTAATCGTACTTGACTTCTGCAAACGACATAAATTCCATACTACATTTATAAACATGTAATACTACCTCACTTCTGTAAAGGACATAATTTCTACGATATATACTAACATGTAAAACCATCTGACTTCTGTAGACGACATAATTTCTACATTATAATCTTAAACATGTGAAACCACCTGACTTCTGTAGACGACATAAATTCTACATTATATTCACGAACATGTAAAACCATGTGACTTCTGTAGACGATATAGTTTCTATATCATAAACATGTGAAACCACATGACTTCTGTAGACGACATAAATCCTATATTATACTCACAAACATGTAAAGCCATGTGACTTCTGTAGACGACATAATTTCTACCTCATAATTCATGAAGTTTCACACGACCTATATAGAAACATTATATTCATAAGGTTTTAACACCAACTGACGAGTTCTCACCAATTCTTTTATCCTCACATCCTATTTAAAGTTTTACTGATACCTTCTAACTTAATTTTATTGCTCTAAGCCTTACACCATGCATTCAGATTGTAACATCACGCATCTTCTCTCCAATCTTTGAGTGCTTAACTTCGCTAATTTGTGGCTTGTCGCTTTATTCCTAAACCCCATCTGTGGTTATCAGGTCTCACCACCCAGTAATGTCTATTAAATTCTAGAGCTAATTGCATCGTTGATTCTTATCTCCGTTCTCGATCTCGCCTCTCCTTTTTCCTGCCACATGGCAGGGCCTTCTGGGCGGGCCGCGGCCGGCCTTCCCTTCTCCTGTATGCCGACCCAAGTCTTGTTTCTCGCGTGACGTCCTTGCTGCTACTGGTCGTACATAAGTGCCAGTTGTATTCATTCTAGTCCAGCAATACTGGAAACGTATCTTTTTTTATTAAACCTTTTTAATTTGTAATCCTTGTCTGTATTTACTCAATTACTCAGATGTCTAGGTTTCAAAATTCACAAACGTGATCTATAATTTTGCTGCCCTGGATCTGTAGGGCCGGAAAGGTGGAAACTACCCAGTACAATTTCAAAATTATATATAATTCCAAAAGATAGAGTTTTATGCGGACTGGTAGTACATAAGAATATTTTATTGCTCTTGGTATAATTTAGTTTTGGTAGGAGAGAGTAATGGGGTGTATCTACTCGCTGTGGGTGTGTACTGGGTTGTGTGCATGCCTGTCTGTGTCTGCTGTTGTTTTGCTCGATGGACAGGGGAGAGCAGTCAGTGAGCGTTTTAGTGTTTGTAAAAAAAGTAGGTCTGTATATGGACATCATATTTATTTACATATTTTAGCCAACATGGCATGTAAAAAAAAACATTGCTACTGGCTTTCATTCTGTTGACATCGAAGGACAATAGTTATATGATATATATCACCCGAATGAGACAAACACAAATGTTAAACATTATTTATGCTTATTTAAAGGAGAGGATGCATGACCTTTTTTTATTCATTTATCGGGAAGAATGTCAGTTTCTTGTCTCAATTTTAAAATCTGAACTTGATGCGTCCAATTTTAGCGAAGTTATAACCAGTTTTCTTCATGAAAATTCGTACCAAGAAAAAAATGCTTTACACACCACCTAGCGTGTACTTGCGGCTGCCGTGACGTCACAGGGGTCAGAGGGAGAAGACCCTCCGACAGACATGGCTGAGGGATATAGCGCATCGGGGGATATTGCAGCAGAAAGAGGAGA
This sequence comes from Sthenelais limicola, assembly GCA_942159475.1. NCBI lineage: Eukaryota > Metazoa > Annelida > Polychaeta > Phyllodocida > Sigalionidae > Sthenelais > Sthenelais limicola. The sequence goes on from OW804096.1 coordinate 57,883,766, forward strand.
AACAAATTCCATTTCTTCCCCTGGTTTGGGTCATTCTAAGTTTTGTTTTTGAAAATGATATTCTGCCATAATCTATGGAGCCACAAATAAATAATTATAACCTGCTTATTCCACAGAAAAGGAAGATGAAAAGGAGTGGGGGGATTATCACAGCACACCAATTGGTCCCAGTCCCCAGTCGCCGACATGGTCCTGGGTAAGACCTTAAAGTGCCTGGTCCTGGGTAAGACCTTAAAGGGCCTTTCTGTCTCTTTTCTCTGTCTCTCTCTCCCTTCTTCTCTATCTCTATTTCCTGGGTATGATCATAAACTGCCTGCCTCTCAGCTCTCCCGCCCTTGATATAACACTTCAAAGTGTTGATAAGGGCGTAAAGCCACCAAATCTCACTCTCACTCACTCCCAGTCGCCGACTATTACTATTACTTTTGATTATAATATTTACCATTCAAGTTACATTTAAATAAAGTTCATAATCAGAGGGAAAGGAATATGGAATTGAGCCCTCTCTCTACACTGGAGAGACATGTAGAGAGAGGGTCACAGCACAGAGAGAAGGTTGACTTCTGTATGTATGCATGCATGCTGTCAGGATGGGTGGCTGCCTGCGGCGACCAAGTCATACAGTCACCGCTAGCCATAGGAGGCTACAGCCTTAGTCTCTCCACAGACCCACTATCCCAAGAAAACCTTTAAACAATAGTAATATAACTTTCCTGATCAATCAAGTAACCCTTGGCCATACAACCTTCATATATCATCATTGACATATGCATGTATACAGGACATACTGTAAGTGTGGAAGTCCCGGTGGAAGTGCTGTGTGGACGGCCCGGGGTGAGAAGGTATGTAGGTTGATTTGGCCACCGCACCTAAGTGACCACAGGCCGGAGACCCTATACTAGGCCTTACAGCCTTATGTCCTGACGACACCTTTGTTTACATGTTTAGCTTCTTTTGGCCAATGATGGAAATGCAATCCATCTGTAGAAGTCATGCTACATCCTACAACTATGCACTTAGTTGGTATGTTGTGCAATTCAGCAAAAAATAGCTATACAGATTGTGTAAATCCGAGCGTGGAAATACACTTTAAACAGTGCAGGCAGAGCTATCCCTGATACCGCGTTACCCCTGTGACGTCACGGCCTACATAGGCACCGCTCCTATACAAATTGACCTACTTATTAAAAAGTGTTCCTCACACATTAATGCGTTGCGCCAAAAATGTATAAAAAATTAATAATCTTAGTTTGAACAATTCTAAAGAGAAATACCCCACAAAAAAGACTATTTCCGATTTCATGCATCCCATCCTTTAAGGTGTGCATTGAGTTTGGAAACATTGATTAGAAAAATAGTGAGAGGTGGACAGGCTTGCGCGGAGGGGCAGGGAGAAGGAGCGACAATTTGTAGCACACAGTGGTGAGCGTGGAGAGGCAGCCGGGTCATGGAGGGAGTGCTTGTGTAAAGACAGGCATGGTCCTCCGCTCAGTGTCCTGCCCCTTGCTGACCCAGCTGACCCAGCTGCCAGTCAACTAGTGTGTCTCCTATATGATGCCAGTGTAGTGTCTCATCTGATGTGGCTAATCAAGACTTTTGAAATAAATAAAGACGTTAAATATATATAAATAATGTATGCCAATGGTGCTAAAGATTGGAGTTTGTCGAATTCGGGTCATATATAATATAAATAACGTTCAATTCCACCCCTTTGGTGTGGTCACTTGAGCATACTCGTCGAGTGAATGTATGAAAAAAAAAGTAAATTTATGACGTAGGGATGCCGCGCAACGCTATGTATGCATGTTGATAGGAAGGCCCTATATTGCGCAATGAGTTAATAGTAGGGCTCTCCGTCATATGGATAATTAGAGACGATTGCTGTCGAAGTGTCTGGCATTAATTGGATTCATGTCGACAGGTTGCCAAAATGTAATTAATATTGGTGGCTCAATGATAAAGAAGTGTAAAATTGAAAAAAAACTTAAGTTGAGGGAGTTGGTTGGTCAGTTGTAGATAATAAGACTGGCGATCCACAATTTTGGCAGAATTTGCTATTGGCGCCAACTCTGCAGCCGCATTTGTGACAAAAGGAAGACATGTGTATATCCTTTTTGGTTACTGTAAACGTATTTATTTTCGCGCGGATAAATTTTCGCGCACTGAGTTCTTTGACACCTTTTTGCGCGGATTTAAATTCGCGCACCCACAATACGTTTACAGTATTTCAAAAAGTAGACGTAATGTAAAATAAGCTAATGGCTAAAGATGAATTGAATGGTAAGGTGATGGCAACAATGTTCACTTATTGACGGTGAAGGGAATAATCGTGTGTAGTGAAAGGTAATTTATATATAATGATTTGTGAGGGCCGATTTGTGATTGTGGCTATTTTTTCTCGTGTTGTGATTGGTTAAACATTGTGATTGGCTAGTATTTGGTGGTGCAGGGTGGGGGAGTGAAAAGTGGATGGTTGTTTGGGCTGGGAGTATAAAATGTTATTGCGTTGACAGATTTTGGGCAATGGTAAGTGTTCGGTGAAAATGGGCATATTTGGTGAGTTCAATTAGTGCAGGAATTGAAATTGTGTGGATTGGTAGGCTAATACAAGAAAAGTTCTGTGAGAAAAATGAACTTCGAACAAAAGTTAGAATGAATAAAATAAAAAATAGAGTTGTTTGTCAGAATTATCAGATGTTTTACAGAAAAGTTGACACATGTGTCTGTCATATTAATGTAGATCAAAGCCAGTTAGGTCCAGACACCCCACATTCCTCAATTCCACATCCAGCGATAAGGTTAACCGCAAGGCTAAGAGTAAGGCTAAAGTGTTAATGACTCCCTGAAACTTAGGTAACCACAACTCTTTTCTCTGTCTCTCTCTCCCTTCTCTATCTCTATTTCCTGGGTATGATCATAAACTTAAAGGCGTAAAGCAACCAATCTCACTCACTGACTCTAAGTACAGTAGTGTACCAAGCATAGATTTTCTTCATAGATTTAATAGGAATATAGATAAACCAGTGCAGTGGAAATAATGAAAGGTAAGCGGTGCATGAACAAGAGAAAGACAATAATAAGACCTTAAAGTGCCTGGTCCTGGGTGGGACCTTAAAGTGGCTTTTCTCTATCTCTGTTTCCTGGGTATGATCATAAACTGCCTCCCTCTCAGCTCTCCCGCCCTTGATATAACACTTCAAAGTGTTGATAAGGGCGTAAAGCCACCAATCTCACTCACTCACTCAATAATAAGATTATCAATAGCAAACTTAATAAAAATGAATTTAGCATAGAACAACGCTGAATACATATAACATGAAAAAAAGCATATGCTATAGATCAGCACTCAATTTAAAAAAATGAATATTAAAATACCTTGTCACGCCAGGTAACAGTTGGTATCTCCCTGACGTTGGCCTCTTCTTCGTCACCAGTACTTTCTGAAGTTACTGGGTAGGTAAAACACGAATCAGTTGGTGCCCATTCGTGACCTGTGTGTCCACCACAACCGCATATGTCACTAGAAAATATAGAAAGAATCAGCTATTGTTTTATGCCCCCTTTCCACCGTCTTGAATAGTATTGCTCTTTGGGAAAATTAAAACTTATTAACCCCAAATTATCAACATTGTTTCATTTGTACTTGCAATTTATATATTTTATGTTTTGAAGTGCCAAGATCCGGCTTTTATTTTAACTGCCTGTGTGGAAACATGTCGGCTGGAATACTTAAATAAAGGGACAGAAGAATAATGGCTACATCTGTGTCAAGGCTTTTCATAGCAATGCCGATGAAGTCATGGCTAGCAATGCAGTGCTATTCTGGTATCAGCTTCATGGTCACATCACAACTCAGGAATTAGAATGACTGAAGAGGCAGTGGTGAGGTGACAAGTTATCCATGTGCAACATAAAGAGCAGTATCTCCTAGAACATCTGAACTTTCAGACCAGGATTGGAAGAGGAACTCAATGAGTGCCTCCTTATTTGGTCCACAGGCTAGGAAACCAGTCCACTGAACGGGAAGGTTCTGCTCACCAGACGATATTCGCTGCAATTGGCTTGGGTTGGGTACGCCCTTTTCTCCTCCCAGTCCGCTCTCTCCCCTTGATGCTCAGTTGTGGATACCAGTCGCAAATAAAATCAACACAAGGGCATTTGTATGCTGTTGAAATAGCCAAGATGGACCGAAGAATAAATTTGGCAAGTTCTCTAAAGGTTGAAAGAAGGGGTTTGGGCCAAGTATGTATGAAAGCCATCCCATCTCAGATCATTGCTGAGCATTGTAGGATATGATCTACTTGAGATGTCAGGCATTTTGATTCCACATAGTGCAGTGTGCAGCCTTGTTCCTTTTTGCGAGAGACCCCATCAGTTGATGCTAATGCAGATGGAACAGCATTCAACGGGTATGCTAGCACTTGTCTTTGGTTCACTGTTCGACATCGACTGATGAAACAATCTTTTGGTCATTTCTGAGAACAACGTCCTTACCAGTCTTGGTCTTGGTTTTGGTTGGATTGGAAATTGTCTTGAGTTTCTGCTGCTTGATTGGTTCCTGAAAGCTAGTGGTGACATTTATTAACCAGTTCAACATAAATTCTATTTTCTCCAATAGCATGAGCTTTCAATAGGTCATGGTCCTGGGTAAGACCTTAAAGTGCCTTTCTGTCTCTCTTCTCTTGTCTCTCTCTGCCTCTTCTCTATCTCTATCTCTATTTCCTGGGTATGATCATAAACTGCCTTCCTCTCAGCTCTCCCGCCCTTGATATAACACTTCAAAGTGTTGATAAGGGCGTAAAGCAACCAATCTCACTCACTCACTCACCTTTCAATAGGTCATTGGTGACCTGGGCATCAGCAACAACGCCAGTACTGATGTTCATCATTTCATCACATTCAACAGTGAATGGATGCACCATTTCATCAATGCAGTTTATGATAGCCTGGACATTCCAGACCGATTAGGCCAAAGAAGCCATGATGTTTGCCAGAGTTGTTCTGTATACTAAGTTGAATCATGGGCAAAGAACTTGGGTATAGGTCCAAACATTGCGAAAGCGATGGGGTTATGCCATGTATGAATATCTATTCGTGCAGCAGACTTGATCGTGTCATTAGTAACAGACTTTCTTGGTATAGTATTCACAATTGTTGTGCCTTGTTGACAATGTCCTTGCATTTTCTGGAGCGCTTCAAGGTACATCAGCCATTGTTGCCATTCCATACAGATGCATCATGAGATAAACCACATGGGCCTCAGTGGTGAAGTGAATGAAATTGTCAGCAAGGAATTCATCGCATCTTTTGTGACTAAATGGTGGCCTAAATCATGCCTTAATTGGGCTAATGTTCAGCGGCACTGGCTCCCTTAAACAGTGTATTTACCGCGTCCTGCACAAGTATTTACTACTTAAATGTTTTTGAATGATTAATTTCTAGGTAAATCACCATTACAACTTATTACAAATATTTCAACAGCTCTCCCGCCCTTGATATAACCATCTTAAATGTGTTCATAAGGGCGTAAAGCAACCAATCTCACTCACTCACACAGGACATATCTCTTGAATTGATATTAATCATAGGCATAAAGATGACAGATGATGAAGGTCCAGTGGGTTTTAGAAGTCATGATGTTTTCCAAAGGATATCTAAATGTTCTATGAGATCATTATGTTATAATGTCATTACCTAAACGATGGTATGTTATACATTCGTTTATATACAGGTATACATTCAAGATACATTTGTATATCCCTCGGCCATGTTTTTATTGGTGTAGGGCCCGATAAGTTTTTTAGGGTTGCATTCTGATAACACTTCCCTATAGTATTACACAATAAAAATGTAGGAATACCTATATCATTATTATTAACATGCTTAGGCGGTTGCATTCTAACAAATACTCTATGTAAGACATCTCAACTTATCTGCCCTTGCTATTACCTTTCAATGTGTTAATAAGGGCGTAAAGCAACCAATCTCACTCACTCATCTTGGGGATTTTCAGGACTTAGCCAATATATTTTCTAGTATTATCTCTTTTTCTTAGATAGGAAGGCTATTTGGAGGAATGAATTTTGAATAAGTCTGTTGCTTGTCTAAGAATCTTTTCTGAGCAGGGGCATAGAACACATCGCAGAAGTTGATGAGTATTCTTACTAGCAGCATGGATGATGCAGCAATCATCAACACCATACCTAAACCAAAAGAAAGTTTAGTTGAATCCACCTGCAGAATTTTGCCTGAAGCTTGTTACAGGTGTCAAGGTGGGCCACATCATCATAGATGTCCTCCTTATGACGCTTGGAGTTTATCTCATAGTGAGGGCTGTAGGATACCTTACACCCATGGTCAGTAAAATAATAGGCAACACCACTCTCTGGGTCATATGTGTTAGGAATTACGACTAGTGGAGGTGTTTCCAGGTCTGAATGATGGATGCTTTCAATGAAATTGAACAGTTGCCGAATAAGTGATATAGCCAATTCACAGTTGTTAGTGAGATCTTGTTTGAAAAGGCTTGCCAATTCCGGACATATCCTTTGAAGTGCATCAATAGATGGGCTCTTGTTCCCTCCACTCCCAATGCCATCACAAACAGCAAGGATATCTGTGATCAGAGTGCAAAATTATTTGTCCACCTGTCAATTTAGCGGGTAAATGCAGATATTTACAATACAATACTTAATATATAAAAGAAAAATTATTTACAATAAAAATATTCAGACGTAGTATAATCAATATTGCGTCAATGATGTCATCTATCGGCTGATGTCAAATGTATTAATGGCATCAGTTTCACATCAGCCTCGCTGTATTGAATAGAATTCAGTTTTCATGGTCCTAACTGCACACCTGCAAGATAATAAGAATATTATGAGAAACACTGCATATCAATTTTCGTTGCCTTTCTGTCTCTTTCCTCTGTCTCTCTGGTCCTGGATAAGACCTTAAAGTGCCTGGTCCTGGGTAAGACCTTAAAGGGCCTTTCTGTCTCTTTTCTCTGTCTCTCTCTCCCTTCTTCTCTATCTCTATTTCCTGGGTATGATCATAAACTGCCTCCCTTTCAGCTCTCCCGCCCTTGATATAACACTTCAAAGTGTTGATAAGGGCGTAAAGTAACCAATCTCACTCACTCACTCACCTCTGTCTCTCTCTCCCTTCTTATCTATCTCTTTTTCCTGGGTATGATCATAAACTGCCTCCCTCTTAGCTCTCCCGCCCTTGATAAAACACTCTTAAATGTGTTGATAAGGGCGTAAAGCAACCAATCTCACTCACTCAATTTTCATTCATTAACTCCTTAAATTGTTGCCAGCAAACACGTGGGCCATTTTTGCCGATTTAACCCTGATGTGTTTGGCACCAAAATGTTCCTATTGATATTAATGTCATAACCAATCTAGATCGAAAATTATATAAATCATATAATAAAGCACCTCTGTATGAACCCACTTCGCTGAATACTTCGCTTTTCCCATGTTGACAATAAAATTCAACAGAATTAATCCACCACAACTGAAAAAAATTTCAAACATGTGTGGGTGAATTGAATTGGAGGAGAGGAATGGAGTGTTTCCGTTATGGAAGGTAGGAGGGCATTGTGACGTGGCGTGCAATGATTGGGTAATAATAACAGGTGTTGCGGGGGGGGGGGGGGGGGGGGGTCATGGCTCCCGATGGGCGTTAGCTAGCTACCAGCCAATATAGGCGGTGACGGTCACCTGCACATATAAATTCAAACAAAGCCAGCATCACTACTAAAACCTTCAGATTCCACAAGTCCATATCATCAGCAAATTTTTTTTGATGTACGATGACATCTTGTCACAGGCAAACGGAGCCTATTGTTGCATGTGTTGGGTAGTGGTGGTCAGTACGGTTCAAGGACATATCGTGCACAAACACAACAGAGGGTGCTGGGCCGAACCCTGCGGGGGGGATAGTGGAGACCCCAATGACGAATTTTAAGATTTCTCCCAGAGTTGACATTTATTCTGAAAAAATGTAGAATTAGATTTGTTACATTTTGAAGAAGAGATTAACAATCACAAATACCAATTAGATTAATATGGTTCTCATGTAATTAATGTAACTTATGTAACCATATGTGTGTGATTATTCTAAAGGTAGATGTTCGTTATGGACATATAGACTCTTAATTTTGTATGATCTGCTTCTAATTGATGTTGTAATTAACGTGTATGTCAAGATAACGTTTTTGTAAACATAGGCATAGGCTGAAAATACCGTACATGCATGAGAGCTAATAAAAAAACATGTATGGGGTCATTTTTAAATGTAGGTGTATCTCTGACAGCCGCTAAATGTTAATTATTACCATCAATAGACGTGACCATCTCCATTAGCCAGGAATATATTTTTTCCTCTTCAGCTCGGCATGTACGGTCCTCAGAAAATTTAGTCACACTTCTGTTCCAATGTTCATGAGCTGCAATCCGCTTCTTATTCTGAAATTTGGTATATTTACATTTTTTTAGGAATATGCTAATTAGATGTGATACCCCACTCATTATGACCATCACTTATAGTTCTTGTATATGAGCATAACTGGTATACATGTGAATGGCTGTGATATACACTGGCAAGTCGTTAGGGGGATTCAAATCTTGTAGGGGTTTCTCTATACTGTTTCAATTACTTGTGTATCAATCACACGATCATAATAACTAACAGCATTTTATAATAATTATGCTATTGTTACCCCCTGCCCCCCTCAATACAGTAACTGCAACAAACCAACAAAAACACTCTTAAAGGTGTACTTCACTTACTGGACATATCCTTGTAGTACGTTGTCATATGTAAGGTACCTTGATATCTGGTAAATCACCTTGTCCCTGTCAGCTAATATGAGGATGGGCTTCTGAAGCCCGAGGACTGCAGCAAGTGTGTCGTTATTATACAGCATGTTGGCTGCAGCTGTGGCAACTGAGGCCTGTGAGAAATCCAAATATTAATAAATTTATAGTAATAAATGTTAAATTATCTTGAGTTCAACATTAAGGGTATAACAATTTGGAATAAAAAGCCAGCAATAACAATACAGATATCTATAAATTTGACCACTTGAAATAGATGGATGTAGCCAATACATGTCAGCAAATGTCTTTATTTGACAAAAAGATGTTTAGACTTATGCACTGAGTATGAGATTACTTTGTTTATTCTTTAGACTTAGAAGGGTTCAGACATAGCCCAGAGGCAGCTGAAAATTTATTTATAATATCAATCGCTCTCATTAAGGATTTTTTTGGTTCACAACCAGCGTTAAATCATCAGCGAATTGAATTATCTTATTTTCTTTTTCTCCTAAATTAATACCTTTTATATTTTTGTCGTTCCTTATTACCTCAGCTAATTTCTCGACTACTTGAGTAAATAACAAGACGAAATTGGGTCTCCCTGCTTCATGCCTCTATGAACATCAAACCAGGGAGAAGACCAACTGTAGTAACAAAAAGTACTCTTAGAACCATACAATAGGGTCTCTACCCAAGAAATATACTCCTCTTCAATGCCATAAGAAGTCAATCAGGGATGCCAGTCTTCCATGAATTAATGAATATCCATAATGTCCATCCTTCCAGAAATATTCAGAATCTCCATAACAATAATTTTGTCACAATAATTACGCTATATCATAATACATAAGTCCTTCAGCATTGCTGAGTGTCTATCCAGCCAAAGTAGTGCCAGGACAGGGAGCAGCTGCTTTTGGTCACACTGGTCCCGTCAGTGGTGCGGCAGGCCTTCTTCCATTAAAAGGCTGGGTGTTTCCCAAGCTCAAATTCCACCATGTTTCTCTCATGGAAGAATGAGAGCGGTGACAAGTTGCTGGGAGAGCATCGGCGCACAGTACACCCCTCTCCGTCACCATGGTATAGCAGGGAGGTGGACCCGGGACGGACCCAACACTCACTTAAAGACAGAACTGCATGAATATCGAATGACCATTTAAACAGTATTGTTTTCAATTTTCTTATGGGGGGTACCCCTTCCCCTTCCCCTTCCCTAAACCTTACTCATATCCTCTCCAAAGGTGTTCCGTAAATTTGGTCGACCTTGACTGGCATCCCTGGTCAATGCATCTTTTAAAAAATCCCAGCTTATGGAATCATAAGCCTTTGTAAAATCAAGCGAGGCTATCAACCCATCCCCTTTAGAAAATTCCAGAAATGATACGGAGTAAAAACGCTTGCCCTCCATTAAAATCTTCTCTGGGTTATTAGTAATTTCCCCCTTAATATTGAACCACTTTTTTTCCGATCTATACTTCTCTAATCTACAAAAATATTTAGACCGGTTTCTCTCCCTCTATTATCCATTTGGCTTTGGAGCGAATGAGAGCTCCCTCAGCCTTGCTGAATTCAGCTTCTCTCATTTCTTTCATTCTCCATTTCGGAGAGGATATCCTCTATTCCTATAACAAAAGGTTCATTACCTAAAGGGGTACTATTAAACTTCCAAAATCCTCTTCCTTTGGAAGGCTTCCCTATTTCTAGGCTGGCTGAAACCACTTCATGGTCAGAATGAGCTACTGACGACACCAAGCATTTCTCAACCTTATTGACAATATTTTCAGATACAAGAATATAATCTAATCTCGACTGCTGCTTAGCCCTTACCCAGGTTCTGGGGTGGGGGGGAACCCTTGGAAAAAAATATTTTGTACATCACATACGTCCAGTCTGTTCATACAATCAACAAGAGCTTTACTTGATGGACTAAAATATAAGAGAGATCTATATTGAGGTCACCTGTAATTATTAATTTGTCTTAAGTCAATTTTTCTATACATTTTTCAATATCTAAAACTATCTTTCCTGTACCTTTGGTTTATAAGCGGTGGGTGCATAGATGGTGAAAATGTAGAGGCTTGTATTTTCTAGCTGGATCTTGATGTTTAGCCATCTTCCTTCGTCGTCATTGCCTTGGTCAACAACAGTTAGATGTCTCACCCCTCTTGATGCTTGAGACCCATGGGAGAAGAACGATCCTCCGGGCCATTGTGTTTGCGAGATTTTACTTGAGTTTTCAGTGGACTGCATCTCCTGAAATGCTATAATAGACATTTTGCCGTTCTTATACCTATCAAGAATGGCCTTTCTTTTTTTAGAATTATTTAAACCGTTGACATTCAAAGATTTAATTTTTAGAGGTTGCTTATGGCTTTGCGACTACATTGATACACAACAATTACCCTCTTTATAACTCATGTGATACACCTCCTGTGACCAGGTTGGGTACAATTATATAACCTTTAAACATGCAGCAATACTTCAATGCTAACACTCTTTCATAGCAATTTGTTTTACTTGCAAAAACTCACTTCATAGATATACATGTCCAAGTCCGCCTAGGGTCTAGGGTCAGTCCTCTCCGAAAGTGAAGAGCAGGAAATGGGTGTACCCCAAGGCTGTATCCTCTCAGTGACCCTCTTCAGTGTTAAGATCAACAGCATCACTGAACAACTTCAACCTAGTGTTGAATGCTGCTTGTATGTGGATGATTTTGTCATCTGCTACAAGGGCACCCACATGCGAACAATTGAACGCATACTACAGCAGACTCTGACAAGACTAGCTGAGTGGAGCACCAACAATGGCTTCAAATTCTCAGCAGAGAAAACTTGTGTTGTGCATTTCTGCCGAAGGCGAGGGTGCAAAGAGGAGCCAACACTATATCTCCATGAAAAAAATCTGGTAGTCCAGGAGGAGGTAAAATTCCTTGGCGTGGTATTTGACAGGATTCTTTCCTTCAAACCACACATTGAATACCTCCGGAGGAAATGCCAGAAGGCAATGAACCTGCTGAAGGTCCTCAGTCACCCCAACTGGGGTTGTAACAAAGAGACCTTGCTGACATTGTACAAAATGTATATCCAATCAAGGTTAGACTATGGATCTATGGTGTATGCCTCTGCTCCAAGGTCTTACCTGGACAGACTTAAGCCCATTCAGAACCAGTAGTCCAGTCCCTGAACATTTTGACCCGGAAAAAAATGGTATAAAGACAATTTTGGTGTCAAATGAAGCGGAATAACGAGTAGAATAACATATCAAAAATCCGCTTTGGGGAAACTTTTTTATGTGCATTTGAATGTTTTTTTAATTGTTTTCTTAATATTATTTTCACACACTGAACCGAAATAAAATGGGATAAAGACACTTTTGGTGTCAAATGAGGCGCAATTCCGAGTAGAATAACATATCCAAAATTCAGAAGAATCCACATTGGGAAAACATTTTTATGTGCGTTTTAATATTTTGAAAATTTAAGCATGTTTTTGTATAGGCAAGTTAAATGAATTTGTACCGATTTTTATGTAACATTTGACTGTTCACTCACCTTTATTAAAGACAATGCAGAGTCTTAGTTGCTAAATATTGTTATTTTACTGTGAGGTAAAATAGTAATTAACACATTTCAGTAATTAATGAGCCCAAACTCCCTCCCCCAGCCAGACGAATAGTCCACTCAAAAATGGGCTTATGACCAGATTTAAGTATTTCCTTAAGTATTCTGTACAAATGAGGTATAAGTGGAATAATAAATAACATATCAGCTCACCAGTAAGTAACTACTGAAACACAAGTTCATTATTTTTGTCATCATCAAGTGTAACCTCATGGTCAACTTCGACCCCTAAGCCAAACAGGGTTGGTGTTATAATTGATCTAGGGCGGGCTGCCTGGAGAATGCAGTGTCCAATGCTGTTCTGCTTCAGCTCTGATGGAATAATAATGGACAAGAGTGTCTGTAGATGATCTGGTATCCAATTTTTGCTACGAGCAACATTTGCAATATCATCATTAGTTGGATATGATTTGGAATCATATATACATTCTCTAATTTCGGCTTTTATGATTTTAGCTGCAGCAGTTACTAGCCGCTCTGCTTCATCATTGATGTCTCCTTTCTTTTCTAAGTACCATTTGTCATTTATGATGTACTTTGCCATATTTCTAAAGCAGACAACATCACTACGTCCCTCAACTTCTGCAAAGAATATGAAATCTTTATAATGCTCTTGCAGCCTTTGTTTGAATCTTCTGAGGCTGTAAACCTCTGATTTACCACTAAATTCATTCATCTTAGAATGCAATTCGGAAAGTGTGTACAAATCTGCATCACTTTCTACTTCCAGCCAGTGGCATAGCATTTCAAACCACTTCATCAAACCGGGATCCTCTGGTCTCCCTTGACACTTTTTATCAATTGATGCTAAACTTTGGTCTTTAAGTAGTGTGAAACGTGAATAACAGTTGGCATGATATAAGGCTTCAGCTGCAACTAAGTCAATACATCCATGAAGACGATTTTCGACATCTGTTGCCCATGAGTCCCCTCTCTTGCCACAGCACTCTAGAAGCTGTCCTTGCTGTAAAGGCAGTCCTCTTTCCAGTTGAATGGCAACAATGTGGACCTCAATTTCTTCATGCAATGGACTTCCACATTCCTGGAAGGCAATCTTTTCAAGTCTGTAAAGACTCTGCGGCACTTTGTATGTACTAACACTTTGCCAATAGGAGTTGTACTAATACATTCAGTGAAATACTTCCTAAGATCTGATAATCCACGTTTTTCACTGAAGCTAATGAGACCCAATATGCCCTTTTTTGAAACAGTTACTGACTGGTCTTTTTCAAAGTCTAGCTTGCAGAGTACACAGATGCCTTCCTGAAAGTCAGACATATTTTCTGAATGATTGGTCACAGGGACGTTGGTCACAGGGACATTGGTCACAGGGATGTTGGTCACAGGGATGTTGGTCACAGGGATGTTGGTCACAGGGACGTTCCACCCAGGGACGTTGGTCACAGGCATGTTCCGCCCAGGGATGTTGGTCACAGGGACGTTGGGCACAGGGATGTTGGGCACTCAGTGCATCTTTGCTTAGGGACGTTCCGACCAGGGACCAGGGATGTTGCGCACAGGGACGTTCCGATCAGGGATGTTGCACACAGGGACGTTCCGACCAGGGACGTTCCACAAAAAAAAGCTTTGCTTAGGGACTTTGCTTAGGGACCAGGGACGTTCCGACCAGGGACGTTCCGACCAGGGACGTTCCGACCCGGGACGTTCCACAAAAAAAAAAATTTGCTTAGGAATTATTTTTACACACAAAGTTCAGTGCACTACAATAGCAGAAATAAATACTGTGTGACCATAAATACATTACTCTGCTGTAATAGATATATACATGTACAGCCTAAGCCAATAGACTTCATAATGTGCTTTTCTAATAAATAGAAATAAGCCCTTGTAATATGGTTATGCTTTCCAAATAATTGGAACTACTACATATATGGGTCAGATTTTCAGAAAATGTACAATTCAACTTCACCAATCTTCTCAAATAACCCAAATTTCAGACAAAATCAAGTTCAAAATACAGTTCAACCTAACCAACCAGATTGCTAGAATCAATGTAATGCTGAATATACTCAAATTTACCTAGTATTGACCAAATTGCAGCCTAATTTACTAAATATTTACAGCTGCCAATTGTACATTTTCAAAAAATCTGACCCATATAATGATAATGTGAGACGTATATGAAAGTGTCAGTAATTAGAACAGAGATGTGGCAGACCAGTTCAAGAAAACAGGGTACTTAATGTACACCTATAAGCCAAGTTCTCTGAGACCCGATAGTTAGTAATGGTTAGTGTGCTCAGGGAGCTGGTATGAAAATAATGTAGTAATAATATAATACAGTCAAGTACAGCGGTACCACTGTATTATAGTTATAACTTGAAATGACTGTATAGGTTTAAACTATCATTCAAGTTTCAAGTTTCAACAAGTTTCCCCTTTCCAAATTCTGGAGAACTAGAGCCCCAGAGACAACAAGTTTCCCTTCCCAAACAGTAGAGAACTGCAGTCCCAGAGACCACAAATTTTCTCTTTCCCAAACACTAGAGTACTGGAGTCCCAGAGACAACAACTTTCCCCTTCCCCATACACTGGAGTTCTGGAGTATGGCAGGTGGTGGTGGTGGTGGCTATTTATAGAGGAGTGACCTAATCATGCCGACCTCTGAGAGAGCACCCTCTTCTTTTCAAATTGCTCAAATATTTGTGTTTTCTCATTGACACAAATGTGACTGCCATGCAGTCAAAAATCAATAGCCACACATAAATTTGGTATGTGGCGAAAGCCCTGGACTTGCCCGTCCCAGTGAGATCCTTCATAGATCAACAGAGGGAAATATTCAGGGTCCAGACACAGATAAGTCTCTTAATTCAGCCCAGTTTAAGTGGATTTTCATAGTTTTTGTTAATTTCTGAGATAAATTTGATGAAACCTGCCGATTTTTCAATTCAAACTTATGATGCAACATACGTGCTGATATATTTTGGTCATATATTTGAATATTGTTCATAATGTAGAGTCTGAGATTAAAAGTAGTGAAAAAAAGAAACACAATCTTTACTGTGTCAGGTAATATAATTAATTTTAGGTGTCTCATCTTTATTTAAATTAGAGAGATAGAACCTAAAATAAATTTTGATAGGGAAAATAACCTTTTAACAGGGAACTAACTTCAGAAATCAATTCCTTGCACCTCAATACCTAGAAAAGGTAGTGTTACACATGTATACATGTGGTGCTTATAGGCAGTCGCCATGTTGGATTTTGACTTAAGAAAAATTAATTAATAAGTGTAATGTATTAATTACAATGATATTTAGCAACTTATACCCTGAAGGAGATTGAACAGCCAAATGTTACATACAAATCGATACAAATTGAAACCTTCCTATACAAAAACATGCTTAAATGCTTAGAAATTCAAAAATAATCAAACGCACATGAAATAATTTCCTGTCAGCGGATTCTTGTGGATTTTGAATATGTTATTCTACACAGGATTACGCTTCATTTGACACCAAGATTGTCCTAATCCCATTTTGTTAGGGTCGGTGCGGAAAAAAAATAATAAAAGAATAATAAAAAAATAAAAAAAAAAAGCTCAAACTCAAATAAAAAAGAATCTAGATATGATATCTTTGCAAATTTTGGATATGTTATGCGACTGGGTATTCCGCTTCATTTGACACCAAGACGGGCATTCTGCGATTTTTTCAGGGTAGGGGCGCCGAAATAAAAAACAAAAAAATCAAATATTGATATAACTACTTTAAAACATTTAAACGCATATAATTAATTTTCCCCAAAGCGGATTTTTGCGGATTTTGGATATGTTATTCTACACAGAATTACGCTTCATTTGATACCAAAATTGTCTTTATACCATTTTTTTCCGGGTAGGACCTATTTTTCACCTTCAGGGACCGGACTACAGGGACTGAGACTTTGTCTTGGAGCCTTACGTACAACTCCTGCACCAAGCCTTCATATTGAAGCTGGTATACCACCTCTGGAGTTTCGCCGGGAAAAGCTCACACTGCAATACACTATACGTGTGAGAGCTAACCCCAAGAATCCAGCCCACAAACTCATATTTGACAACAAGAACACTGTGTATCGGGAGAAGCCAAATGCCATCAAGCCAATGGCAGTGACAGCAAGGTCTTTATTCCGAGAAGCTGGTGTACCAATGAAAAGAGTAATGACTGAAAAACCACCAGAGACTCCACCATGAGAACAAAAATTACCCCTGGTTATCCTGAACGTTGAAACAAACAAGAAAACTGAGACTCCTGTGCATCACTCCCTGACAGATGCTGACTATGATATCCAGTTCTGCTGGGTTCCTGGTCATGTCAACATTCCAGGGAATGAGTTTGCTGACAGAGCTGCTAAACAAGCCCTCAATCAAGAAATCACTGTATGTGCATTCCCTCCATCTGACTTGAGGCCCCTCATTAAAACACATACCCAGTCCATTTGGCAAAGTGAATGGGACGAATGTATTGACAACAAACTCCATGAAATACAACCAATGCTTGCAGAACCTATTAAGGCTTCTTTTAACACCAGGCGAGAACAAGTTGTGTTCTCTCGTTGTCTTATCGGACACACCAGACTGACCCATGTCCACCTGGTGAAGCGAGAACCACAGCCTGAATGCATTGCTTGTCAAACCCCACTCACTGTCAAGCATATCCTACTGGAATGTGCAGACTTGCATGATGCCCGTATAAAATATTTCAACGCTCCTGATCTCAAAACGCTTTTTAAAACGGTCAATGGTGACAATGTCATCAATTATCTAAGAACTGCTGGTCTGTTCTCTTTGTTATAGTCTCTTTCATACAAAACCAAACTTTCGTTATAGCTATATCCATTTTATTCTTTGTTTTATTTGTTTGTATTATTTACAGCTGGACTGTAAACTAAATCACTTTTCTCATCTCATTCCATCTCACTAACTTTCATTGCCATGAATATGACTCCGCATGGATGTCGTCATGGCATTAAGCAACCATTACTCACTCACTCACTCCTGTGCATGTATTTGAAAAACAATACAGTAAATTCAGGACACAGTTTGAAAGCCATACAGCCATTTTCACTGATGGTTCCAAAGATGGTAGTCGTGTTGGATTTGCCGTGCATACACCATTTGGGAACTTGAAGAAGGCTCTCCACAAGGAAAGCAGCATCTACACTGCTGAAGGAAAAGCACTGCTTAAGGCACTTGAATGGGTACAGGTCTCACGGATGAAGAAATTCATCATATTCTCAGACTCGCACCCATGTCTAGAAGCTGTGACCAACCTTTATCCTAAGAACCCAATCATACAAGCAATTCAAGAGACATACACTGAAAACAAAAGACTGGACAAAGAAGTGGTGTCGTGCTGGGTGCCAAGCCACATTGGAATAGAAGGAAATGAGGCAGCAGACATTGCAGCCAAAAATGCATTGAGGCGCCCTGTTGGGGCTGACCAAATGCCATACACAGACATTGTACCTGTGGTGCAGGCACATGTCAAACGTAGCTGGCAGCGCACATGGAATGGTGTTAATAGTAACAAGCTGCGAGCAATCACACCATCAATCACACCAAAATTCAAAGATGATAACCTGACAAGACCCGAACAGGTGATACTGACCCGTCTTCGTACCGGTCACACCAAACTGACTCACAGGCACCTTCTAAAAGGTAAAGTGGCTCCTGTATGTCAGACATGCAACACTCAACTGAGTGTAGAGCATCTCTTAATACATTGTCAGGCAACCAAGAGAAACAGAATAAAATTCCTGCAAAATCGCAGGACACTGCAGAGTATTCTCCGGGAATCTGGGTACAAAAATATTCTTGATTTCCTGCGGGAAATCAAGAATTCTTGATTTCCTGCGGGAAATATGGTCCTGGGTAAGACCTTAAAGTGCCTGGTCCTGGGTAAGACCTTAAAGTGCCTTTCTGTCTCTTTTCTCTGTCTCTCTCTCTCCCTTCTTCTCTATCTCTATTTCCTGGGTATGATCATAAACTGCCTCCCTCTCAGCTCTCCTGCCCTTGATATAACACTTCAAAGTGTTGATAAGGGCGTAAAGCAACCAATCTCACTCACTCACTCACTCACTCACTCACTCACTCACTCACTCACTCACTCACTCACTCCTGCGGGAAACCAAATTGTACGACAAAATTTAGGTAACCTAAATGAAGCCTGACTTCGTCAGGCCAAACCCTGTTTCATGAAATAGGGAATTTCACAGAATAAAATAATAAAACCACAGTATATCTGCTAACTTACCAAACCAAACCAAACCTTCTAATAATCATCTTTACTTTGTTTTCTTCGAGATTCCTGAGAATAAAGATGTGACATACAACCAAATCTCTTTAAACCTTGTTTTTACGACCGCACAATATTTGATTCCCAGTGCCAAAACATAGCTTCATTAAAACCAGAAGAATTTCATCTTTATGGTCCAGTCGTCATTTTTGGCCCTGGCTTGACTGGGCAATGCTTGAAGGCCCTCTTTACTTTATGAGATAAAGCTGATTTTTGGCCTATCCAATAACTCATCTTCTTTGACTTGTGTGCAAAATGGGCACAAAGGTCTTCAAACAACTGCCTTGAATGAATACCTGTGTACCACTGTGTCTTTTGGTCATTTTTCAAGAGTTTCTGGCATAGGGACAGCTTTTTTTTGTTGAAAGAAACTGGCGTTATTTTTACTGTTTCTAGCTGATGTTGGAGATCGGTTATCTGTTTATCTTTTTTCTGGGGTGGCCCAACCCCACCCCAGAATTACTATGGGTCCGAGCCAAGGCCCGTGGACTTGATTTTTCCTGTGTCCACGACAAGGCGTTGACCCCAATACCGGTCTATGTAGGTCAAATCTGACTTTGACCCCACACTTGAACCCATGAATAAACCAATCCAAAGGCGCGCACGTTCACGTGCACGTCCTAATCACACATTGTCCACGTGGACAGATCCCGACCCAGATTTTGACGCGCATGCGCGAATCGATTTCTACCCGCCACACTAGACTAGGCCTATACGTTACCTACCAGCCAAGAAAATAAAACTGCTTTCTGACCACTTTGAATGATTTTACACAATAATCCTGGCATATGAGGTTGAAAACAAGGTTAGATTAAACGTTCAAGCATTTATATTCAGTCGATGGTTAATCATTATGACTTCCGTGTCATGTATTGTTTTTCTTATTATCGTTGCTATAAGCGATCGGCGTGCTAAGCCTCACAAGGCCCCTTGTGTACATGACCAGAAAATAACATGGCGGCAGAAGCATGGCTTCCGACGAGGTGGTGAAATCGTGATATTTCCACCGAAAGGAATATCGCCACACGTTAATATGTTCATAAACTATTGTTTGGGATAGGATTGTTTTGAAGTCGACATGACTGATTTACGCAGATTATACGGATATTATCGTGTCAGCGACCAGAAACAGATCGGAAACGGGTTCGCTCGAAGAATGTGCGATTGGTGAAATCGTAAATACTAATAAAAAGGTTGGTTAGATTTAATTCGATATGCTTCGTTGGAATCGTGAGAAATCTGCTAATATATAGGCTAGTATCACTCAATATAAACTCTTATGAGCCTCGTTGAATGATATGTCATGTTGATTTGTCTATACATGAACTTAGAATCTGTTATATTGTGTAATTATTGCAAGGTTCGATTCGTCAGAAAATGTACAATTCAATTCAAAAATTAGTTATAATTGCGACTACAGCCCAGAATCATCTTTCTGACACGTCAGAAGATTGTCACTTGTTCCAAACACCCTAGACAGTTGCAATTGATGGACAGGTACGGACACTCACATCTAATAACCAGCGGTCCAAAGATACTACATCTCTGGTAAACAGGATACTGGGCAAGGCCGTTATTAGTGAAGATATTCCAGCTCTGAAATATGGACGCCTAATGGAAGAAACTGCCTTGAAGGAGTATGGCACCCAGCTGAAAAATAATGGCCATGCAAATCTACAAGTCGCCCAGTCAGGTCTGGTCGTTGACCAAAATAAAATCTATCTGCCAGCGAGTCCAGATGGGCTTGGCTTGTTAGCTGTGACTGTTGTGGGGATGGTTTAGTCGAAATAAAATGCCCACTTAGTGCAGCCCACAAAGACCACAATGATGTGGAATTACCCTATCTGAAACACTCAGGGGGCAAAATAACAGTAAACCCGAACCATCCTTATTACACACAAATGGGTGTAACAGGCAGAAACTGGTGCGACCTCTTTGTGTACACAAAGATGGGGCACATCGTCACGAGGGAGATGGATCAGAAGAGGTGGTCTGAATTAAGGAATGCCTGTGACTTTTTTTTCACTAACTTTGTACTTCAGACAGACATCCAGACACCACCAACAGACAACCCAAACGAGCCACCAAGATTAAGGATGTCAACTGCCCCTACTGCAAGTACATCGAATCCCCCCATTGCCAGCTCATCAACTGGGCCCACAGCAAGTATGTCAACTGACCCCACACCCAAAAAATCCACTAGGGGTGAGTGAGTGAGTGAGTGAGATTGGTTGCTTTACGCCCTTATCAACACTTTGAAGTGTTATATCAAGGGCGGGAGAGCTGAGAGGGAGGCAGTTTATGATCATACCCAGGAAATAGAGATAGAGAGAAGCAGGGAGAGAGAGACAGAGAAAAGAGACAGAAGGGCCCTTTAAGGTCTTACCCAGGACCAGGCACTTTAAGGTCTTACCCAGGACCAGTCCACTAGGGGCAAGATGAAAAAGGGCAAAAGGTTGAGAACTGTTGGCCCTGTGTACTGCTGTGGGAAATGCGCAGATGTCTGTATTAAGGAATCAGATTCTTTAAAGTACGATATTTGCCTGAGGTTAGTTATTGACTGTATGGAAATAATTAAAGTAGTAGAAAGATAAAATGGACGAAAAAAAAATTCTAACCTTTTTAACATCTGTTGATTATTTATATATAACTATAGAATATAGGTACATATGGTCAGAACCTGGTCTCTGGTAATTCAATAATAGTTTATAAAAAGAAACATGTACTAGTAAAACAATGGCCAACCAGATATACTGTCTCCACTGTGGACCTGAGACCTGTACTGGTCATATAACTACACTAGAAACAGCTGTCGTCAACAGATTAAGAATTAACTGAAAATCTATTTCTAAAATTTGAAAGTTAACAAGAGTCATATATATAATATCAAAGTTTCAATATCCCTATCACCATTAAACCCTATGCAAAGCCTATGGCTATGCTATAGTACAGAGTAGTAAGACTGGCTCGTAAGTTGTAAGAAGTACTACTGACCTGTGTTGGTTTGTATCCTAGATGTTGTGTTGGGAGTGGATGAAGGGTTTGGGGCACTATCAATGAAATGCAGACTGCAAATTCTGGAATGTGAATTTGGCTTCCAATTCTTCCCATCAGTTCCTTTACGATTCACCAATTTGGCCCACTTTAGCTGACTCAGTATCACGCTGAAATGTAAACAACTTGAATGGTGCAGCGCAATCACAACTCTTTGTGCTAAAATTACATAAGTGCACACCACAAAACGTCTTGTTTCCAACCCTCCGAATTGTATGTGCTGTGGCTGCACCCTTGCATCGCACAGATTCTCATTTTCAATAGTATTATGGAAGAAATAAAGATCGAGGTTGATAGAGTAGGTCCTGTGTACGACACGCCATGCGCTGGTTTGTTTATCACTCGCAGCCAAACCGGAAGCTATTTTTAGACATGCGCAGTAGGAACCGTGAAATGGCTTATTCGGTTCTTCTGATTATTCTTTAAGATTTTGTTCAGTCACATATTGTATTGTCCTGGGGCATATTAATGATGATCGCTACTAACCTAAGGTCCTTATTTTTACAATGAGCCACATAAGATATATAAAATATATATATAAATATAGAAGCTATAGAAGCTCTGAATATCTTAACTTGAAGCAGCATGGACGTCTTGTCATTTATGTCCATTTCTTTTTTATGTATATGAGGTACAATTGTCTGATATTTTCCAATTCTCTTGTACTGGCATACGCACGGTATAGGCATACGCATGGCATGCTTCTAATGCTCTCAGTAATTATTTTACGCACGGTATACCTAGGGTTGACTAGGGTCCGGGGTAAGACCATAAAGTGCCTTTCTGTCTCTTTTTCTCTGTCTCTCCCTACCACCTTCTCTATCTCTATTTCCTCATCCTCCCAGCAGGGCTTTACTCCTTGCGTCCTGCGTTCCTGAGTCATACGCCCTGCCCCAAAGCTCCAACGTTTCGGGGATTCATGTATAATTCATCAGCCCTCTCATCCAATCACTGGGCTGGTGTCAAGCGTTTTGTACGCAGCTTTCACAGAGGGGTCCCCCTCCACTGACCATTTGCGGCCAAGTCAAACATAGGTCAAGGTCGGGAGGTAGCCAATAAGATCTCTGGACACAAAGCCGGGATATTCAACTTTCAAAACATGGAGTCAAGCTATATACCAATTGTGCAAAACAGGTTTAGAATTCCTTCTTTGAAGAATTGGAAAAGACGCGTTTTTGTCCGCAAAAACAGGTGGTGGGTAGTCCATGTGCTACCGGGTGTTCCCCATTGCTTGGAAGCATAAACAGTTTTTTTGGAGTGACATCTTCATCAACAGATTTTGCAATTCTGCATGCTTGCCGCGCCACTTCAAATGACTTGTTAGCCCCATGTGATGCAATGAGATCCTTGACTTTTTTTACCTGGAGTTCAATGCAGTTGTCATTAGGAAGGTTATGCTCAATCCCTCCTCTAAGGTTCACTGATATGTTCCATTAATATTCATGGGCCTCGCGCGGAGATAGAAGGGCCATCTCATATGAGATCATTCTCCAAAGCCACAATCGGTACTTGGTATGCCCTGTACCAAAGGCATACAAGAACTCAAGTTTTGCATTTCTGAAAACCCGATTCCCATCACATAGTTTATATGCGTTACAATGTGTCACAAAAAAGAAGCAGCATTTTTACAGGGGAAGAAAGAACTGAGTCTTGTGAATTTGCTCCAGGTGTCTGCCTAGTGAAGTTCCACTCATGTCCTTTGAAAAGATGATTCTTAAAATTCCCTAATCATTTGTATTCTTTACTGCATACTGGGCATGTATAACATGAGCTACCTCGTCCCTTACATTGTTGGATAAATGGGGTCCTGGGTAAGACCTTAAAGTGCCTGGTCCTGGGTGGGACCTTAAAGTGCCTGGTCCTGGGTGGGACCTTAAAGTGCCTTTCTGTCTCTTTCCTCTGTCTCTCTCTCCCTTCTTCTCTATCTCTGTTTCCTGGGTATGATCATAAACTGCCTCCCTCTCAGCTCTCCCGCCCTTGATATAACACTTCAAAGTGTTGATAAGGGCGTAAAGCCACCAATCTCACTCACTCACTCACTCACTCACTCACTCACTCCTGTTGGATAAATGCATCTTCCTCTGCATTCCCCTGTAGCTGCTGTGAAACCTCACCTACATTCTGGGAAAATGTATGTCCAGAAGCACTGGTGAGGAGATTTCTAATTGCAGTGGCTTGTTTCTTAAGCCATTGATATTGCGCTTTGTGTCCTAGCGTTTTCAGCAATGGTGAAGGAATGGTCTTGGTAATACTACTATCTGCTTCATCCATTCCAAAATGGAACAATGCTGCAGCGACAATATATGCGTCCAATACATCGTCCAGAAACTTGTGATGAGATCTTAAAAAGTAGAAAAATGAATACAGAAATATCACATGGGTAGTCATAAACATCCCAAACAATTTAACGATCGACCATTTCGACTTTACAATCAACCATTTCGGTTTGACCATTTCAACATTACGATCGACCATTTTGACCTTACTATCAACCATTTCGGATCGACCATTTCAACATTACGATCGACCATTTCGACATGACGATCGACCATTTCGACTTAACGATCGACCATTTCAACTTTACGATCGACCATTTCAACTTTACGATTGACCATTTCGACATTACAATATATTACCTAACCCATTGAGGACGGGGGCAGTTTACACATATTTTGCCTGGCTGACAGGGGCCCTTTTCCCCCTTTTTGGGCTTCAGGACAGCTGTTTAATATGAGGTTTAGGGTTTAAAAACACTTTGAGAATATTTTCTTCAAATAATATGTCATATGTACATCGTTTAATAGGTGTAAACAGTAATTGATCATATTTTTTCATAATTTCTAGAATTTGGTCTTCAATAATTAAAATAATGGGTCTCAATTGGGTGCAATATGGCGGCAACCTTGCTCCAAATTCACTTTCCAGCATTTACGTATGTTAGTTATGACGTCGTCATTATTGTCTCCATGATAACATACCTATAAAAATATTTCTAGTGTGTTTGTATACATATATTTTAAATTTCATCAAAATCTGTTCATTTTCTATTAAGTTATGCCCGCTTTAATTTATATAAAAAATTGGCATCACCCCGTCCCCTGAGCCAAATTATGTGTGATGCCTTGAGGCATCAGCCCGTCCCCTGAGCCATTTTGATGTTGATGCCTTGAGGCATCAGCCCGTCCTCAATGGCCTTAGTAACTGCATCTGGGCCACTGACATCTCTATGATTAATAACATTCTGCAGTTTATTTGGAATATAGCAACTTGATTTTTCTCGGAATTTTTTTGTATATTGTTGATACTATGGAAATTAACTGCGTCTAAACATGGCCTGTCATGAATCTGACACTGTCCCGGGTGAATGGTTTTATTAATTCTTTTATTTCTTGTTATCCTTTTCATTATTACTGAACACTTGTGGCGAAATATATATATATATATAATAATTTTTATTCAGTAAAATCAATACAGAATGGGATGTTCCTTCTACAGATAGTTCTTCCCGGACAACCTTAACAAATCAAATCGTACAGTAATAAATCATGACATTTTTTATTTCACATGGATTATGTATACAGACATAGTCTTTTCGTACTCGCTGTACTGAGGCAGATAGTATTATTTAAATACATTAGACTTTTACAATTTTGTATTCTGCTCTTAGTTATATTTTTACACACTTATATAAATATAGATAGCATATTGTTGAGAGAATTATCACTGTTGTCGTTTACATCAACTGACCTCCCTGTACTAGGATGCTTTCGTTACGATCAATCAGCATAACACTTACTTCTTATATTATCCATTGTTTTACTAAAAGTGACGAGTTAAAGTATTTTCACCTATTTTAGCTTATAATTGCAATTTTACTATCTCGAAGAGATATTTCTAGTTTTATTCATACTATGCAATAGTGTATATACAATATAATGTTAATTTTTTTTTCTTTTTCGAAAGAGAGCCTCCCTGAACTGGGTGGGCATAATCACATATTTTCCCCTGTACTGGGTAACAACAATTCACATTTCACATTACACATTTCACATTTCAATGGTTATACAGAGACAATAAAATTATAATTCCCACCCCAAAACTTAGAATGTTATCCCTCCCATCGAAATAAGTCGATCTTAGGTATCATAGATCTTACTAGTCTATTTTCGTCCCCCCACCCTCAACCATCTTATTAAATAACAATACTCGATTCCAGGTCTGTAGAAATATATTGATCAACCTCAGAGGGATATGTATTCTTCAGATAGGTCTTAAAATGTTTCCTGGTTTTTTTTAGATCTTGCCTTGCTATTCAGATCATTCCACAACATTGGAATTTTGTAGACATGATTTTTTGAACACTTCATTTTTTGGTAAAGGCACTTTCAGTTTGATACCATCGTTTAGGCTCCTAAGGTTAACTTTCCTAATGTCTAGATTTTCATTAGATAGAGTTCTCCTAAATGCCAACTCTGTAACATGGCCATTTTTCCTCGTTAATAAGGATGGCATGTTAAGGTTTATGTGAATCTCTCTCGTACTAGTGTACTTTGGTAAATTCAATGCAATTTTAAAAGAAGAATTTTGTAACGACTGGAGCCTATCTAAGTATTGCTGAGGTGCTCCCAGATAAAAGATATCGCCATAATCAATATGAGGTAAGATTGTTGTTTTGTATATTAATAGTAAAGTTGGTGTATCACATACTTTTTATAGTTTAGACAAGGCTTTTACTTTTAACTTAACAACATTGATCTTTCTTTCCAAGAAAACTTTAAAATTCAGCTGTCGGTCTATATCGACCCCCAGGTACTTGTAACTTTCTACAGAATCAAGTTTAATGTCATTAATACAATAATCTGGTTTCTGGTCAACATTATTCCTAAGCCCAATAGTTAGAGCTTTACATTTTTTGACATTGAGTGAAATTTTATTTATAGCACACCATTTGTATATATTGTTTAAATCTTCCTGAATATCCGCAACCTTACAGGTTTTCCTATCTTTATTTAAATAAATCACTGTATCATCGGCAAAGTGTTGTATCCTACATTTTTTCACTACCCTATGCAGATCATTAATGTACAGGATAAAGAGCAATGGTCCTAGAGAGGTCCCCTGGGGTACCCCGCAGGTGACCTCCCTAGAATTGGAGATGTTACCGTCAACGACTACATTTTTTCAAGTAATCTTTGAACCAATCATAAGAATTATTTAATATTCCAAAATTTTGCATTTTCCGAAGTAATAAATCATGATTAACAGTATCAAAAGCTTTTTTGAAATCTAAAAATACCAAATCCGTCAAAAGTTTATTATTAATATTATTATAAATATATTGAAATAAGTTATCTAATGCGTTGTTGACCGACCTCCCACTCCTAAATCCGTATTGTTCATCACATAGTAAATTGTTTGCTTCGAGAAACCCAGCCAGCTGTCCTTGTACGCAGCTCTCAAGTATTTTGGACGGTAATGATATACAAGAAATAGGTCTATAATTTCCGGGAGATGTTTTTGCCCCTTCCTTATATAGAGGGGTTACCGTTGCTGCCTTAAAATCTTTAGGTACAGTAGAGGTTTGCAGGGATAAGTTGAACAAGTACGCAAACTGCTGACTGAGTATTCTCATGCATGGTTTTAATATTTTGGTGGGTAAGAATTTTATGCCAGAGGCTTTGGAGTTTCCGACCTTTTTTAGTGCTAATTCAACCGAGATATTAGTGATATTCTTAAAGTCAAAGCTAGGAATGATAACAGAAGGATTATCCTTCTCTACTTCATCAGATCTATGATTATTATTAATGTTTCTAGCAAGCTCCGGTCCAATATTAATAAAATATTCATTAAATTCGTTCGCAGCTTCCAGACCTACCAATTTTTCACCATTCTAATTAGATAAAGTGATGTCTTTATGTGAGCTTCTACATTTATCTTTGGACATAATAGGTTTTATTAAGTCCCAAAATTTCTGAGGATTAGCTTTATTCTGAAGGATCTGATTTTTCAAGTAGTCATTCTTTGCCTTTTTAACTTCCTCATTCATCCTACATCTCAAGGCCTTGGCCTTTTTCCAGTCTTCATTTAATCCAGTACCTTTGGCTTTCTTATAAGCCTTGTCACGAATTTTAGAAAGATTTATCAAATTAATGGTGTACCATTCCGGTGTTTTTTTCACCATTTTAAATTTCTTAATTGGGCACATACGATCTAAGTAATGGATAATTCTAGAGTATAACAGATCCCACGCTACATCTACATCACGCTGTTGATAGTAATCTGTCCAGTCTAGATCCCTTAATATTTCTTGTAAAATTTTGATATCTAGGTTTTTTGTATTCCTGGCTTCAAAAGTTTTGAAAGTATATCTATTTCTTATTTTCTTAATTTGTATAAATACTGGTAGGTGATCGCTTATATTTATATTAATAGATCCACTTTCATTAACATATCTGGAGTTTGTATAAATGTGATCTATTTTTGATTTGGATTTACTGCTAATTCTAGTATGAACTTTTATTTTCTGATGCAGATTAAACTTATTCAACAGCGTGTTGAATCTGTTTGCATTCCTGGTTCTTTGCACAGTATATCTGCTAACTTTTAATTACTATTAGCGGAGGTGAAACTAACCAAACCAAACCAAACCAAACCAAAATCTATCACTCTCTAAAATATCCGAATCATAATTTAAGTCACCAAGCACTATGACATCCTTGATGGAATCCACAGAATTTATGGCTCTATCAAGTTTGTCCAGTGCATCATGGTATTCCCCTTGTGGGGGTTTATAAACATTAAATATCATCTTGTTTCGCATGGATTGTTTTAAAATTTCGAAGACCTGAAACTCAATATTTTTTCCTGAATGAGAGAGTTCAGAATATTCCTCTACCCTGACCTCAAGAGACTCGTGAACATATGTAATTAACCCACCTCCCTTCTTTTTTAATTTTCTATCTTGTCTTATAATCTTATAGTCATCAATCTTTATCTCACTTTCGATTGTATTCTTGTTTAGCCACGTTTCCTGTATGGAAATAACATGCGGTGCTAATTCGCGTACTTCTTGTCTTATTTGGTCTATTTTGTTAAGTATACTTCTAACATTCCATGAAATGATCTTAAGTCCCTTGAGGTTTTTTACATGTTCTGAACTATAATCCATCGAATTTTGATAGTTGTACTATCCCCCCTATCGTTCCCCATATGCATCTACCTTTCTTGGTTTTTCGTTGCATTATCCCTACACAGTAAACACAAAAATATACATTTACAATCGTTAAACCGATCCCACATTGAGTTCTGTCGTTTTGACATTTGCTGAACAAATAAACAATTATAACAATACTAAATACACCATATGTGTCACCTATGTCTCTCTCTCTTGTGTTATTGTCAGCCAGAATATTACGGCTTGAGAGAGATTTTATGGGCGATGAGAGAAGGGGTTAATTTTATAATTATATAATGATAACATCAGCACTTAGTTGTTGAGACTAAGTAATTATAGTGATGTCTTTTAATTGTAATGTCTCACTGTTTCAATGTACAGAAAATTTCGATTTATTTACTGGGGGAGGGGGAGGCTGTGGCTGTAAGAGATCAATAATTATCAGAAAAGATCCCATTCCGATATCGGGCTCCCAAGAGCTCCTGTTTCAGAATCGGATCCTTTCGTCAAACAGATTTCTCAAGCACATCGCCATGAAGCCCAAGTACACGTATTCTCAGTACATTATAATATGATAATTAATTATATAGCATGTGGTATAACGGTAATCAGCAATAATCCTGTTGACTAAAATATTATATTATTACTATTATATAGCTTTTACTTTGTTCTCTGAATTTAGGCTCCAAAGAGCTCAATTCTCAGAGTAGAAATATAAGTGTTTGTTTGTTTTTGGAGTTGTAATCCTCCTAGGCTGATACTTGAACTTTCCTATAGGCTTTCACCACTTGGATGACGACTTTTCCCCTTAATTTGTCCGTCAGATGACAGCCGTCTTAACTCAACTTGTGGTATTCGTTGGTGAAGGTGGGTAGATTAGTTGTTTTATGGTACCTCCCCGATCTTCTCATATGCACCAGAGTTCCTATGTACGGTGTTGGGGCCTGGTGTAACTTGTTATTAAATTCAAGCACAATTTCCTTCAAAATCCTACTCTCTCGCTTCCCACTCTCGCATCTGTTGCGAGGTAACATGTCGGCACAGTTTTCCACCGATTCTCTTTGCAGCCACCGGGTTTGGCGCCTCAAAGATTTGGCGAGCAAGGTGGGGGAGGCCTAGGAATTTTGCCTTAGTGCTTTGATAAGCGTGTTCTACCGTTGGATATTCGTTATCATCGTACTTGACAGGAGAAGGGCGAAAATTTGAAAAACAGCTATGAATGCCTTGAAAACCGATGCCCCCGTTATCAGTCGGCAGATAGTACAAGTCGATAGAGGAGAAAGAACTAGTACTGGTTTGTATATGACCGAGAACTAATTTTGCGTCGACATTCTTGAGGCGTAGTAACCTATAACAGTTTACTACCATTTGATAGTTTGGATTTTTCGGGTCAGGTTTGAACCTGTTGAACCATAGATTGTACCCCGCGTGTTTCCTCAATTCTCTAGCTTTGTTTATAATCATTTTCTTCTTCTCCATTGAATCAACCTCCACATATATGGCACTAAGCCATTTTGATGTTGATGCCTTGAGGCATCAGCCCGTCCTCAATGGGTTAAACGATATGTCTCCTAGCTCTTTTTTTAGCGCTCGATTCTCTTTCCATACTGATTTATCGTCACCAATATTCCCAATCCTATCAAGTACTTCATTTGTTATTTTCTCTGTCAGATATTTTTCATAGTCAATGCCTGTTTGCGACTGAGTCAGTTTTATCTGCTGATAGATACGAGTTATTTTTTGGAGTGGGTTGGCGCGATCCGCCATTGGCCCCCAACTCCGAGGTGTCATCACTCTGTCCATTCTGTTGTCATTTTCAGTGAGATTTGGAATTACCTTATCAGGCTCCGGAGAGTCTATTCTGTCTTCCTCTTCCAAATTGCTGAAATCTTCGAAAATCAGGAGGCTATTCTGTCCAATTTTCCCCGGAGATTTTCCAGGGCCCTCTACGAACTGTAGCAATGGGACGTTACGCAGATCGTCACGCAGGTCCAGGTTTGGATCGTCCATCTTGGGTCGGTAGAATGTCCAAAATTCTTTCGAGAATATCTCAGCAAATATTGTGAAGATTTGCAGAAAAAATTTGTGTAGTAGGTCTATGATCATTTATGAAGCTGTGTTCGATTTCAAAGCTGATCTAGATAGACTTTCCTTCTCTAAACATCCTCAAATCTCCAGCGAGCGATCGTTAGCCCATTTTGAGTCTTGGACGTTTTCCCGCCCTTTCAAAATGGTTAATGATTATTACTTTATTTGTAGAATTTTTCTATTTATTTTTCTACGAATTTTTTCTATATTTGTTTAAAGCAGCTTTTCTGTGAATAGTGTACCTGTTGCATAATGTCTAGCTGAATAAAAATCTTAAAACAAACAGTTGGTAGAGGGTTCCCTTGTCACCAGCTCCAGCATCCTTATAGAAGGTTTGGTAAATTCCCTGTATTAAAGAGGTATAAGGTTATGAGCCCATTATTGACGATATCTAGTAATATACAAACTAGATCAATGTGAATATTCTGTAGTGTGCTTCCGACTTTTTTGACATATAAAGTTAGCATTATATTTTCTATTTGGGTTTTAAATATCTAATCAATGATTGAAATTGAATCTCAATATTCGGATTGACCTCGGCATTCACAATAAATATGGCACTTTCTGAGGATAATCTACTTAACTTGAGTCAATCATTTATGTCATAGTAGCAACCATATAAATAGCATTGAATATCTCTTATTTACATACCAGAACAAAATTCATGATGCGATGGAGGCCCTCAGGTCGATGGGTGATTCCCTGTAGCCTTTGGAAATCTGTGGTACCTTTTTGCACAGCTTGTTGGGCAGAGAATGCCCCGCCGTTGGTTAATACATCGCCCCCAAACACAATACGTTTGGCACAATGCCTATCGTCGCCCTTCATTATGCTCGGAACAAATTCATTATGCACATGCTGAATAATCCTGATGATGCCCTGCGCACTATTTTCACTCTCATTAAGCAGATCACAATTAAGGATATTTGATCTTTGCTGTGTTTTTTCCATATATGGATATGGAATATAGGGCGGTAGTGAAGGAAGGAGGAAGGCCAGAGATGGGATGTATGATACAAGAATTGAAGCAATATGATAGTCCAGGTTATTTTCATATTCGTGGAGCTCATCTCTGGTAGCCATTGTGAGGTTGTTAAGGAAGAAATATCAGCCTTCGGTTTGTCATCTGGAAGGTTCTCTCCTAATACTCTCCTCTGGGCTGCCATAAGGAGAAACCAATTCCAGTTCTCCCTCTGACGCCCCATGGTCATGTCTGAAGGACTTTTCAGCATGTCAAGATTGTCACCTAAAATTTCAAACGGAACTGGTTTTCCACTTAAGTTCTGAATTGTTTCCTTTCTGACATAATCAATAGACCCTTTAGAATGCACGTAAATAGTGTTAGTGTATGTCCGATCATGAGAACTAGGGAAGACAATGTTTTGCCTTTTAGTTGTTACTTCCGGTTATACGCCTGTGTCGAAGAATCGACGGGCATATGTCTTTATCAACACTTGAAAGTTTGGTGAATAAAGGTTGGCGATTGATTACCATTACCTTTTGATGACAATTATGCATTAACACACGCGAGATGGCTAGTTTTAGTAACCTACTCGCGCTATCTTTCCTTTTGTTTTGATGTGGTCTCCACCAAGATGGAGGGCTATTCAACGCTCCTGACCTCAAAACACTTTTTAAAACGGTCAATGGTGACAATGTCATCAATTATCTAAGAACTGCTGGTCTGTTCTCTTTGTTATAGTCTCTTTCATACAAAACCAAACTTTCGTTATTGCTATATTCATTTTATTCTTTGTTTTATTTGTTTGTATTATTTACAGCTGGACTAAACTAAATCACTTTTCTCATCTCATTCCATCTCACTAACTTTCATTGCCATGAATATGACTCCACATGGATGTCGTCATGGCATTAAGCAACCATTACTCACTCACTCACTTCCGGCTAGGATGCGTTGAGAATTTTGCCGCCTTACCAAGAAGCGATTATGATGAGATGAAGCGTGGATTCTTTGTTTTTGATTCCTGTTAGTTTATTCCAGACCATAGTTATGTCGAAGATGTAGACTTGGACGCCACTGCCTTTCTAGAGTTCTCGTAAGAATAATACCATAGAACTTCTTGTTTTATATCACTAAATGCCGAGAGCCCTTTCTTATTAGCACGGGTCCTCACCGCCTGATCATACAGCATTGAGGCTTTCAACATATACATCTGAGCGGCATTTTTCTCGGACATGGTGATTACATGAGACAACACGCCCGACAATTATATCTTATAGCCCGATGGAGGTTTCAAATCGTTTGACACGGAGGGTCAAATCGCACAAAACCCTGAATGGGTTGAGTGTGATTTGACCCAACGTCGAGATCGATTTGAAACCAAACAGAGGGCTTTTAGATATTTATTACATACATATTCATCGATTTATTTGTTATATTTACCTTCTTAGTACTGTTTTTCTTGATGAATTATCGGAAAACTTTCGAAACATGCAAGACAGCGCTACGCTTCAGCCGCATAGAGCATGACGTCGTCAAAATCTTAGCCGCTATTGGGATAAAACTGCCTTTTTAGGCTAGAAAATAAATAATAATTATGGAATTTGAATATAAAGCACAGACGCATTGAGCAAATATATTACTTCTGCTGAAAAGAATGGTTTCTACACATGCACACTCGTTCATTACTATGAAAAAACATAATTTTTATGTAATGACTAATATACACTGACTGATCCTGCTGACATGGTAAATATCATTTTGGAATATTTGTTTTGCCGTTACAACATATACTGCTTTAAAACAATCAAATACCCTAAGAGTAACTATTAATATTAAATTGCATTTAGTTTTTGTTTGAGGGAAAATATATATGTATGTATATTTTGATAAAATGAAAAGTTATTCACCCACCACATCCCTGAAACTTTTATTACTTCATATAAAATTCCTTGAACTGGTGTGGGAATATTTAATGTCGCGTTACGACATGTAAAATAACACCCATATTTAAAATATAATATAATTTTATGCCATTTCCCTTTTTCTAATAATTGTTTAGGCCTGCCTGAATTTGGTAAAAAGTATAGTTGTGAGTAAATACAGATGCTGTTGATTTGCAGTGAGCATTTGTTGGGATGTCGCTGTTACGAATATAGTGTCGCCATTAAGTCATAGTTAATGGTCCTGGGTAAGACCTTAAAGTGCCTGGTCTTGGGTAAGACCTTAAAGTGCCTTTCTGTCTCTTTTCTCTGTCTCTCTCTCCTTTCTCCTCTATCTCTATTTCCTGGGTATGATCATAAACTGCCTCCCTCTCAGCTCTCCCGCCCTTGATATAACACTTCAAAGTGTTGATAAGGGCGTAAAGCAACCAATCTCACTCACTCACTCACTACGTCATAGTTATTAGAAATAAAGAGATCATTCTATATTAGCACAGTTATTGATTAAATTAAAACTGTTATTTTGATAAAAAGGTATTCAAACTTCTAGTTACAACCAGGCCTTATTTTGGCAGCCAACATTGATTCCCTACCTCTGACTTTGTCATTCAATTTTGCTGTCCTAATTACTTGGTAGTTCACCTCAGATTTACACAATATTATTGATAAATCTGTGTTAAAATGGAGGTATCTGAAGCATAGGTGGAGGAATGGAAATATTTGCTACAGCCTTCCCGAACTTCGTCTGCATAATGCTGATATTCCCTGCTATATGTATGCCAAAGATTGTAGATTCGACAAATTTTAGTTTTTCAAAAAAATTGGCCTCCTGAAATCAAATGCTGCCCGTTTGGGAGAATTACTCATATATGGAGTTCTTTACACCTACCTGCAATACAGGAATTATTTGTTGTGAAAGAGTAGGAAGGAGAGGAACGAAATGATTTGGTCCCCACCAGTTGGACCGCTCTCTGTTGATGACGCTGGTCCACATGATATGAATGGTGTTCTCAAACCTCATGGTTCTAGGGTGGATGAGTCTGCCCAGGTCATGTGAAACTGAACCCTGCCTGGGATAAACGGATTTCACCCTTGCTCCCAGGATTAATGAAATGGCATGTATTTGCCAAATCCCAATGTATGTGCCTGTCTTCACAATCTTCATAGTTTCTTCCTGAAACAGCTGGTGTATGGCAGATTGTGTCAATGTTGACCCATGTACATATGAATCACTAAAGATGGCATATGTTATGCTTCGAGGAGGGCAGTCATCCATCCCTTGTGCTAGGAAATTATCATTTAGATAAACCACAAGATGTACTGCAAGTACAACAGCAATCCTCACCCTGGCTTCAATATGCTGATCTGGGTTTCCATACATAAAATAGCTTGCAGTGGTCAGTAGGCAGTCACCATTATGCAGGGATCTGGATTGGCTTTAAATCATAGAAGCCCCCCCCCCCCCCATATCCGAAAGGAGAACTGATGACAGTTCATCCACTTTGCCAACATCATATGTTGGAAGACATACATCCGGCTGATTCTTGTATAACCCTTCTAAAACTCTGCTGAGTTGCTGAAAGTCCACAAAGTTATTGGTCTTCATCAGGGAACTTTGCCATGCCAGGAACTGTTTGTTACGTTTCTTGGCTTCCCTGTTTTTTACCTGCATGGCCTTCAGATTAAAATTCTCTGGTCGTTTCTGTTCAACACTCTTGCGTCTGGCTTTTCTTTCCTCCTCCTTTTGTAGTTTTTGCCGCTCATTTATTAACTTCTTCTTTATTTGTTCTTCCTTTCTCTTTTGTTTTGCTTCTTCTGCAGCTTTTTGAGCCTTGTCATATTCTCTTACTTCTCCAGAAATGTCTTCACATGTCAGCACCCGTGCCTTTGTGGTTCTACGCTTGCCAATAAATGCTGCATGTCTTGCTGGTTTTGAAGGTGGAATTAAGACATCAGCAAGTACCTGGGAAATTACTTTTTTTTCTTTTTTTTTTTGGTGCAACAACCTGATTTATTGCATCAATTGCAGGGTCTGCCAAGAACAATACGTAGGGAAAACCAAACAACGGTTCAAGGACCGTATATACCAACATTTCAGATAAATCCAGCTGCCGGATCTACCCCTCCACAACACGTCTGTGTCAAGATACTTCAACTCCCCTAACCATTCAGGGGAAGACGACATAGAACTTTTCATACTTGAATTTGTAAAATGTGATGCTGCGAAGGAGGAATCTGACGATCTAAGGAATGCATTGGAACTAAAGTGGATACACCGCCTGAAGTCCATGTCCCCTCAAGGACTCAACAT
This sequence comes from Sthenelais limicola, assembly GCA_942159475.1. Taxonomy (NCBI): domain Eukaryota; kingdom Metazoa; phylum Annelida; class Polychaeta; order Phyllodocida; family Sigalionidae; genus Sthenelais; species Sthenelais limicola. Next base: position 57,920,043 of record OW804096.1, read on the forward strand.
CATGGATGCCGCCACCTGGAGAACGGCCCAGGGACCCTAATCAATATGTTTGACATACTGCAGCCATCTAGCTTCGTACCAAATTTTACCATCTACCGATGGCTGCTTATATGTTCTCAGACTACACGCTTAGGAAAGGGCCCTCCAGTGGCACATCCAAGACCGCTACACACCTGGTAACGGCCCAGTACGGCACTTATCGTATTGACCCCCATCCTAATGAATCAACATGATAACTACCAAATGTGCAAACCCAGCACTAAGTCCCTGGATTAGTAGGCATCCCTACCAACCCACTTATCCACCCCCCTATCAGAAACTAAATTGATGGGGGCTATCACCTAAAAACCTTTCAGAATATTTGGAAACAATGGTCTAATCACATGTGACACAATAAATACAACTACTATTTATTCACATCAATTAGGTATCATCATTTTCACATAATCACTGGTGGTGGAAAGCAAAAGTAACCCAACTGGCTGTTCCCTCAACTGATCAGATTGAGCAAACTGACTCAATATTCCCATCTAACTTTGGTTATTTTCCCCATAGGGATCCTAAACTGAATGCCCCTTGGCAATGGAAGGAGTGTCCCAAAAATAAAGCATCTTCCCATTAAATCACTAATGGCTAGCCACTTTATTGATGGGCTAACACTCGTCAGTTGACAGATTAAACTTCTGTCAACTGATCTCACCTGGACAATATATCCAGGTAACGAGAGCACCTCTTATGACGTCATATCAACGTTGTCAAGAGCTCCATGAGGTGTTGGTTACCTCTCGGCTGAAGACGTTCCTAACGTCCAGTTGCATGGTAGCATCCTAAGGAGGTAGACCTGTCGTCCCGTTCAACTACCTGGGAAATTACATTTCCCAGGTAGTTGACTAATGGTTTTTCTTTCGAACTTTGAAGAAGTGAAGGGAAAAGTGATGGATTCTGATCACCAGAACTTTCAGTACCTTTCCTCTTAGGAAACTCCAGGTTACGTACACTGGATCACTATTCACTGAGGAAGGCCATGAAGCAAAAGGACCAATATACACTCTTTAGATCTACTGCATTACCTTATCCCCCTCAAACATAAAACCAGACTACACTCTACTTATTAGTGTAAACATCAAAGTGACCCAATGGTGACCCTACAGTGAGACACTCCAAGTAGATCTCAAATAGAGTGTACACTACCCTCCTCAATAACTATTTAAATTTTCTTTTCATCTTTTTCCTTTGGATTTGAGATATATAACTTTAAAACAGTGACAATTTCATATTTGACAACAAGAACACTGTGTATCGGGAGATTCTATACCTTTTTCCACCAGTGCGTTTCCCCCGCACCTCTTCGCTCCACATACCTTTCTCCGCCTAAGTGGAGTCATAAGGAGTGTACCTATTTCCTCCACTCTCAGAACTGTTTTTACATTTTCGCTCTACCCTATTCCACTGCGCTGTTTGCTGTGCACCACTCTACCAAGTGCATCGCTTCAACCCGCGTCAGTGCAAGGCATTGTTTCGCGGAAATAATTGCTCTACATGTTTTGGCGTGTATCTCAAAAACTATCCAAGATTTTCTCAAAGGAAAAGAAGGATTACATAGCTACACATGTTCACTCATGTCTGTTAAAGTTACGTTATCATAGACTTAGTATTTCTACCTTTTTTCTTGATAGTCGCACGGACACTATATAACATGTTTCAACAACATTAAACACCTTCCGCGGAAATAATTAGTCTGAAAGTTTCAGCTTGTATCTCCCTCTCCTGTCCGTCCGCTCCCATTTTGTTGCACCCCCCCCCCCCCACCTTTGCTGAGATGTTCAACATTATTTTAACATAGGCAAAATACAATTTCTTTTCATTTTCTCTATATCTTCCTCTCCTTTCCTGTCTGGACTCAGGTGATTTAAATTGAGTCGAACGACTTGATGCGGCCGACGGAAATAAATTATTACGGAGAAACTAACTGTCCGATTATGAATCTGAATGTCTTTCTGACAGTCAGGGTGTTCTGGGATGATTTTTATTTTCAGATTGAAACCATTTTAAGGGAGCTATGAGCTATCTACTATATTTGTGGCGATCACGCGCCATCGTCAATTATGCACTTATATATTAAGGCTGTATGTATCAGCAAAGGTAATGCCAAAAATGGCAAATACCATAATTTTAAAAGGAAAGAAAGCCTGTAAATCCTATCTTATGCACCGATCGGAATAAATCCTGATTTATATCAAAGAGCCCAACCTCGTTGCTATGGATATGTATGAGGGCAAAGGGCCCCATCTTTGATAAGGGGGTTATCAGGGACAAGCATGGGTGATAAATTTTAGACCAATACATCGTTCACAATTGCATAAATTTATGATTATTTATTTGATGTTTTTTCATGAATTAATCAGGACCTAACTCGAAAATTGTTGTGTCTAATAAGTTAGCTTTCAAGGTCTCCTACATCGTCCACTTGGTTGTTTTAAGGTATTCTAGAAAATGGAATTTATGTGAGTTTATGAAGAAAAAAAGAGAACATACTGGTGGTCTGCCATAATGGCTCATTGTAATATCACTATGCAAATGAATTGCTTATGTGTGGGCAGGTGGTTGGTTGTTGTAATCATGGTGATTAAAGGTATACGCGGGTGTTCAATGGAAAAAAGATTGGTCGGTGACTTTTTCATGAAACGTTCAGGGATCATTCCTGACTACATAAGAAAGCAAGAAATGAAAAAAAAAGTATATCTCAACGACTTATTTTTTTTTCTACAGCCGCCTGAAAATAACATTGCTTTAGCATTGTAGTCTATGGAAAAATGTGGTTTTTTTTCACGTTTTACTATATAAAAAAAAATTGATCGGTGACTTTTCATCAAAACTTTCTACACAGATATTTGGTGTATCATGCTACTGATTTATCAAAAAAAAACTGTACGTTGACGGGTTTAAAAAAAAGTTATGGTCATTTGAAGTATGAAATAACCAATAAAACCCAATAAACATAAGCATAACTAATCAAAATGAATCTTAGAAACATGACTTAAAACTGCTGTAATGAAAATAAACCATGTCGATATTGGGAATCGTGTACAAATATATCTCAACTTATCATGGTAACGAAATATTTCAAAGAAAAAAAGGAGCCGCTAGGTGGCGTGAGCGTTGACACCCGTGTATACCTTTAACTGGTATAAGGAAGAGGGGGGTAGAGTAACAGAGAGAGGGAGTTAGAGGGAGAGGAGAGAGAGGGAGAGGGAGGGAGTGGAGAGAGAGAGGGAGAGGAGAGAGGGAAGGAGAGGAGTGAGCGGGAGAGAGGAGAGAGAGAGGGAGAGGAGAGAGAGGAGCGAGGGAGAGGGAGGGAGAGGAGAGAGTGGAGGGAGAGGGGAGAGAGAGAAAGGGAGAGGGGAGAGAAGAGCGAAGAGGGAGGGAGACAGGGAGAGAGAGGAGGTAGAGAGAGGAGAGAGGGAGTGAGAGGAAGAGAGAGAGGAGAGGAGAGAGGGAGGGAGAGGGAGAGAGGAGTGAGAGGGAGAGGGGAGAAAGGAGACAGAGAGGGAGGGAGCGAAGAGAGAGAGGGAGAGAGAAGAGAGAGGGAGAGGAGAGAGACAGAGAGGAGAAGGGAGAGAGAGAGGGAGAGGAGAGAGAGGGGAGAGAGAGAAAGGGATGAGAGGGTGAGAGGAGAGAGAGAGGAGAGAGAGAGAGAAGAGATAGGAGAGAGGACAGAGAGAGAGAGAGAGAGGAGAAGGGAGAGAGAGAGGAGAGAGACAGAGAGGAGAAGGGAGAGAGAGAAAAAGGGAGAGGAGAGAGGGAGAGAGAGAGGAGAGAGAGGAATGAGAGGGAGAGAGAGAGAGGAGAGAGAGAGAGAGGGAGAGAGAGAGAGAGAAGGATGCATGATTGTGTTAAATACCCAAAATCAACATGTGATGTGCCAGCATAGATAGACATGGCAAGGAGGTTTTGCTCTTTGATTAAAATCAAGATTTATTCAGATCGGACCATATTAAGTGAGGATTTACAAGCTTTTCTTCCATCTATACTTAAGATATTTCCTGTTGTTGCCATTACCAAGTATGTTCAATGAGTTAGGGCCTAAATCCATCTATGTTAGGGCCTAGATCTATCTAGGACGTAACTCATATCCAATCATATAATTTGCTTTCTTTTATTTCAAGTACCCAGGCCCAGGTGTCGGAAGGTTTATAGGGTAAGAATCAACCCTTTCTCGGAGTCCTAGATAGTTTATGTAAGAACATTAAATAAATAATCATATCAGCAATTGTGGTGTATTGGTCTAAAACATATCATGCATGCGTTGCCCCTGATAAGCAACCTCATCTAAGAGAGGCAATGTGTCAGCATAGATAGACATACCAAGGATCTTCTACTCTTTGATGTAAATCAAGATTCATTCAGATAGGGGCATTTTTAGAGTGGATTTACAGGCTTTATTTCAATTTAAAATTTCCATTTATCAGGTATAATTATATTATTATCCTCGCACAATCTCTGTCTCTCACTCACTCTCTCCCCACCATTTTTCTCACTCTCTCTATTCCTCTCTCCTCTCACTCAAGTGAGGGGAAACCATTATCATATATATTATCTAACTCACACATACTCCCCCGCCCATACATGTCTAATATGCTAAGTCGTTTTAGCATTGAACCATGTTACCGTATTTCATCACGGAAACTGCCTCCTGGACTTGCATTATGGCATTTATCTCTTCTATGAAAGGAATAATTATGATGGTATATTTTATTCCTAATTAATAAATCAATTTTAGTGGGCCATTTTAAAAATACTTATTTAATAGCATTAAACATGTCGAGTCAAGCTATACAATTTTACATAGTTATTTACCTATATGTCATATCATTTTGTTAGCGAAAGTATTTAAGTAATAACACGCCTATCTCACTTTCCTAAAATTCTATGGTCATACAACTATTATATAACTATTACTTATACTAAAAACATGAAGCTTTAACTTTGATTTATTTTCCACATGTGTAATTATAGGACCCTGGTTATCGTTTCATGAGAATTGCCCATATATACATTTATCCTATTGCTGACTTTGATTTGTACTGTTTTTCATCGCACCTCGATCCTTGTCTAAATCATAATAAAATACAAGACAACCCATATTTCTATATTGTCATCATTCTTTACCAATTATACTTATTGAATATTGTTATTTCTGAGTTTTCACATTAATATTTACTTATTTCGTTACAATATATAATGATGGGAATAAACGCAAAAGAGATTGGCACCTGACAAAAACCCAATCGTCGCGAAAAAAACTGGTTGCGTAATACCGCCTGTTTGGCATTAAAACATCATTGCATTGCATAGAACTACAAATTATCGGAAAGAGAAGGGTTTAAGCTTGCATTTGATATGAAATATGTTCATGTACCTCCTTTATTGAGGGTGTGAGAGAGGAATGAAAACTATGTGTTCTTTGCGGCTGCTAACAGGTAAAATATGGAGCATGGAGCTAAATGTGGAGCGAAAAGGTAATGAGGAAAGATGTCTGTGTGTGAAATGGAGGTGGGGCGAAAAGGTATAGGGGGAAAGGGGGGGGCTGGGGAAAAAGGTTCTGGAGTGGCAGGGTTCTGGAGGAAAAGGGTTGGTCACCTATCGGGAGAAGCCAAATGCCATCAAGCCAATGGCAGTGACAGCAAGGTCTTTATTCCTAGAAGCTGGTGTACCAATGAAAAGAGTAATGACTGAAAAACCACCAGAGACTCCACCATGGGAACAAAAATTACCCCTGGTTATCCTGGACCTTGACACAAACAAGAAAACTGAGACTCCTGTGCATGTATTTGAAAAACAATACAGGGAAATCAGGACACAGTTTGAAAGCCATACAGCCATTTTCACCGATGGTTCCAAAGATGGTAGTCGTGTTGGATTTGCCGTGCATACACCATTTGGGAACTTGAAGAAGGCTCTCCACAAGGAAAGCAGCATCTACACTGCTGAAGGAAAAGCACTGCTTAAGGCACTTGAATGGGTACAGGTCTCACGGATGAAGAAATTCATCATATTCTCAGACTCGCACCCATGTCTAGAAGCTGTGACCAACCTTTATCCTAAGAACCCAATCATACAAGCAATTCAAGAGACATACACTGAAAACAAAAGACTGGACAAAGAAGTGGTGTTGTGCTGGGTGCCAAGCCACATTGGAATAGAAGGAAATGAGGCAGCAGACATTGCAGCCAAAAACGCATTGAGGCGCCCTGTTGGGGCTGACCAAATGCCATACACAGACGTTGTACCTGTGGCGCAGGCACATGTCAAACGTAGCTGGCAGCGCACATGGAATGGTGTTAACAGTAACAAGCTGCGAGCAATCACACCATCAATCACACCAAAATTCAAAGATGATAACCTGACAAGACCCGAACAGGTGATACTGACCCGTCTTCGTACCGGTCACACCAAACTGACTCACAGGCACCTTCTAAAAGGTGAAGTGGCTCCTGTATGTCAGACATGCAACACTCAACTGAGTGTAGAGCATCTCTTAATACATTGTCAGGCAACCAAGAGAAACAGAATAAAATTCCTGCAAAATCGCAGGACACTGCAGAGTATTTTCCGGGAATCTGGGAACAAAAATATTCTTGATTTCCTACGGGAAACCAAATTGTACGACAAAATTTAGGTAACCTAAATGAAGCCTGACTTCGTCAGGCCAAACCCTGTTTCATGAAATAGGGAATTTCACAGAATAAAATAATAAAACCACAGTATATCTGCTAACTTTTAATTACTATTAGCGGAGGTGAAACTAACCAAACCAAACCAAAATCATCACTCCCCCGCCCCCCCCCCCCCCCTCCCCCACCCCTCATTTCATAACTTATTTTGATATTCCCCATATATGAGGACGGATTTAGGACCTCCTTGACAATAATAGAGACACTTTGCATAAATGGTAACTTAATTCCGTCAAAAGAGGCATTTTAGGTGACCTAATATTGTCACTTAATACAAAGACTACAAGTTCCAAATTATGAATGCTCCCTCTTAATCACGGCAACAATGACACAGAGGACATAGTTCTAGTACACATGGCGTTCACAACATCCCAACGTGGACATAGAGCCCTAATAAAAAAACAAAAAACAATTTTTTTTCCCAACATTGCGTATAGGCTGCAAGTCAAAGCTTTTCTGATTTGAATTCAAAGTTTGTGCGCCTCAGGATCATGTGACAGTCACGTGCAGGATGTGCATAGAAAGTGGGCGTGTCATCGATGCTATTTATACTGGTATTCGGCCGAATACCTCACATAAATGTCAATCGTCTGTAATATTAGCTGGGGAATAGATTAACGAGCAAACACAGGAAGAAATAAATGCGACGAATAATATATAAGAAGTTCAGGTTTATTTGCTTCTTGGAGAACATCCCAACGTGGACATCAAGCCCAGCCCAGGTAGTAGAAGTAAGGACGCGTTGATAGAAGCAGTTAGAAACCAGATAGAGAAGAGGCCACCTTTTTTTCAATGGAGATCCTATGGTCAATGGAAGTGGTCAGATATTTTAAAACACACATAGAAGACCAATCCCCCGCCAGCTTAATATCAGTTAGGTCGACGCCATTGACATGCATGAAAGTAGCAGCACCTCTTCTGAGCCCATGCATGCCAATATCCTTCGCGATTTTTGCAGATTTAGCCCACGATTTTAATTTTTTCAAGGCACTGTCGTAGGAAACAGGAGAACCATTTTTATCACAGATGATCGGCTATGAAGAAGGCCCAGGGTAATCCTTGAGATAATTCTTGTAGGCAGACACAGCACATAGGCAAGAACTAACATAGGCAACAGGGCATTGAAACTCATGTTGGCCATATTGAACAGTCTTAGACTATGAGATATTTATGATCATTCCCCAAGTGTCGAACCTCACCGACGATCTCGTCAGAAGATGAACATCCTCCAAGAAATTACTAGAAAATATATGGCATTTTCTTAGAAGAGATCTGTATAAGATGAGAACACCCAGCCATGATAACCTATCTGCTTCAGTGTTGAAACTGACAAACAAATATATTTTGTAGAGATCCACAGGTAATATAGGATCTTTAGGCTTTGTCTTATCCCCCAACTTGCGTTTCACTCCTGAGAGCAGCAGAGATGAACCAAAATCTTCACGAAGATCTGCCCCATGGTGCCACTTGGATAAAAAATTTAAAGCAGATATCAAGTTGTTGATGGACGAGTAGCTCAACTTGTCAATGAGAGACACTACCAAAGCCCCCACAATCTCAGCTTTAACAGGAAAGTAGGGTAGAAGATGAAGATCGCAGAAATGGTAGTATTTATTCCATTGAGATTTTCTTGGGTGGATGGGGCCAAGGCATTTAGTTTCAACAATTCAGCCTCACCGAGTAAGTTGCCTGCAATTCAACGAAGGAATAATATTAATGTCATACATAAACTTCCACCAGAAGATATCTTTCAGTAGACATGATACATGATCACAGGGGCTTGTACAGACATAAGCAATCGTTGAGTCAAAAAAAGGAACAAAAAAAAACACAAGTCGACTTGGCCAGCTGTTTTGCAGAATAATTGAGAAAACACCAAAGGGAAGCAATCTCTCTGCAGCTAGGCTTGTCGAAACAGCAGCTTGGTAACACCACCACCTCTCCCACTGAGGTTGAGCATAATTTCACGTTTGTAGAATCTCCAGAACAAGAGAAGAAGCCTTGAAACTGGTTTTCATCCTGCTTTATCACAAAGGTCTTGTGATCCATCACACACAAAATAGGAGAATCAAGGTTGATATCACAGGCATTTAGCATGGGAACACCATTCATGGCGACGAGGTTATGTCTCCACCAAGCCAAACCAGCCACGAAATCTTGAGATCCGACGTTGAGAACCGATCTGCTTTAAAGCCTTGAAGAAAGGATAAAGATGCTCTTTACCACCTCTCACAGCTCCCATTCCGAGTGTGTGTACAGCTTTGTGACTAGGTATATATTTCATTAAATTAATCTTATGTTATCAATTCGTTCATTTTTTATTTTTTTTTAAAACGTTTATTATTTCACATATACACTGAAAAGGCAGGAAAGAAATCTTCGCTAACATCAAGCGTTGTTAGAGTCCATCTGCTCTTAGGCGATATCAGTTGCTTAAGCATTTACAATAGTTCTAAACGGTGAAATCATCATTATATATGAGAAATTACTACTTAATGACATAATTCAGAAGTGTTAAATAATTAATATACAGTCACATATTAGGAACGGGATGAGAAGATAAATAATGAGGGATGAGTACAGTACCATATTCATAATTTACAAAAGAGGTGTGAGTGAGGCGGGAGGAAGCCGAGTGAGCTGACGATTATTTAATCCATATTTTCAAGGAAATGCTTCTTGATATAAATTTTGAAAACATTCTTATCTTGAATGTTACGTATTCGAATGGGCAATTTGTTCCATGTATTGGCAGTCTGATAATGGAGGGATAATCTATCTACTTCCCTTTTAGGGATAAAAATCTGAAGGACGGGGGCGTCAAATAATCGAGTTGCTCTGTTATGTAACGGGGTTATTTCAGAGTTGATTTTACTGACAGAAATAAACGCTAGTTTAGATAATAAAAAACCAATCCTATGCACAACTTTCATCGTATTTGTTGATGAATGAATAAAATCAGTGGGCGTTCTCAGGGGACACCCCAGGGCAATTTTTAAGGCTCTATTTTGTAATCTTTGTACAGCTGTAATCGTTTTTTGGTTGCAGCGACAAATAAACGGGGCACTGTAATCTATAATCGATAGAATATTGGATTTGACCATTGTAACGGCACATTTTTTGGTGAGGTTTGGTCTGATTAGTGCTAGTTGGTGTGTACGATAGCGGAGTGACATATGCATATGTACTTTTAAAATGGGTTTTAATAAAGTATTATTGTAGGTTTAAACTCGCCTTATTCCTTTGTCCAACTATTCACTTTCAATCACTTGCCCATCAATAATGAGCCTCGAACCCACAGGCCCAACTCCAGCATCACTTTCCTACTACAATCCGTTTTTGATGATAAGTTTACTGTATGTATCAGTTCTTTGTTATTTATTACACACCATCAGCCATCAACCCCAGTAATTAAATGACGATTCAGATATCGTTGTAAAACTGCAAAACTTTATTAATATAATTTGTCTTCTACAAACAAGGTAGTCAGTACTGTTGTATGGCACACCATGGATAATGCGATAAGTAATGTTAAAATCATGGTCCAATGTAACAAGCTCCCATGACCTGTGTCTGTAAATGCTAATGTGAAGCCAAGAACATTTAACTACTGCTAACACTAAATTCGCATACGTTTTCTCTCAAAACCCTTTGTGATCTGGCAATCTTAAACTCTGAACTACATTACTTATGTACTTTAAAACACATGTCGGTGGCGGCACAAGAACAATGAACATTGATGAACAAAGTAACTAATTAAGAGCCAACTGCGAATTAAACAGCAACCTCTGTCATGCATCTATCTGCATAAAAGCCTACATGTCCTAACATTATGGGAGGACTCTGAGAAAGTACCAACAAAAACTATCTTTGAGTAAAGGAACACCTGCTTTACAGTCCAGTAACGTTACTTATTTGTATTATAGCATTAATGCCTGGGTATCCTACACAGTGAATCTGCATGTGATACATGCATAATACATGGTATCATTATCATGATTACATGTAAATTACCAGCTAACGTTACAGGTTATAAAAACAAAACACAAACATTATTGGAGACAATCGACTTACAGGCTAACGTTACAGGTTATAACATTACAGGCTAACGTTACAGGTTATAAAAACAAAACACCAACATTATTGGAGACAATGGAAAATCGGTGAACTAAAATCAGTCGTTCAATAGTGGCAATAATCAGGCATTAGCACAAATGCGTGTTATGTAAAAAAAAAGAAACACATGACACAGACGGTACAATGAAATTGTTCGTTTAAAAGTGGCTATCCTCATGCACATGTAAAAACATTGCCACTCGTCTCATCTAAGAGACAACCGATAAGTAGTTCGATACCCAATACTGCTTCGGTAAGTATATTAAAATATAAGCCATTAGCACCGTTACAACCGCAGTTCATGTTAAAAAGAGATAAAAACGGGATGGTACAATAAATGTTCAGTTATAAAACATATAGAAATGTGACTGAAATGGACAGTAAAGAGAAAAATACAGCGGCCATACAGTTGGCAGAGTTTGTACTGTTAATCACACATTTCGTTAATGAAACTAGCGATCCCTTGTGCCAGTCATGGCATCTAACGCTTTGGTGTCGACTAATAGTTTAAAGTGTTCGGCGGTATTAGGGTCCATCTTGCCAATTTTTATGGCCAACAATTCGGCCCACTGTTCATGCACTCCCTTAGGTGTTTTGGCGCTTTGTGAAACTACCAACTGTTTATATTCATTAGTAAAGGACTTTATGGAGTCAGCCAAAGAGCTAAGTTGCGTATTTTTAGCGGTGGCCACAGTTGCGGAAACAGTGGGTGACACACCAGACGCACTTGGTGTAGTTTTCGCCTGGGTGTTGGTTTTAGATGCAACTTTGGGTGGTTGCTGGACGGATGTTGTTGGTGTTTTTTTGTGTCCTGTGGCGTTTTTCTTTGGTGATTTTCCACCGGTACTTTCTCCCCTGTCCGTACTTGTACTGTGCTTTCTTTTCAGGGATGTTTTCCCAACGTCCGGTGGAGTTAGTACTGCCATATCTGTGATGAGTGCAGAGATGGTCTCCGTGTGGGTTTGGCGATCCGGAACTCCTCAGTGTCCAAATCGGGATCATAGTTGGGGTCCTTTAGCAACGAGTAGTCTTCTACCTGTTCCGCCCGCCTGGCCTTCTTATTTGCCTGCATCAAGGCAAAAGCCTCTGACGGAGCTGAGCTGAGCCGCCTTACCCGTTCTGAAGGAGAAATCTGTAGTTGTTCTTCTCGTTCCACATGGTCGGGTTCTGGCTGCTGGTGTGAGGGTCCTGCAGTCGATGGTGTTGGCTCATTGAGTGTCTGCGCTTGTGTGTGTACTTGTGATTGCTGCTCCACTCTGGAGGCCTCAATGTCGGACTTGACGACCTGCAAAGCAAAAATTTATGTGATTACAAAGCAAGCTACCGACTACAAGCTACAAAGGGATTCCATTTCCTGCACATACTAGCTAAGAAAGCTATAATAAATATAGCTATAATAGCTATAATAAAGACACAACCTATCTGTACCTACATCAATAAACTAATAAACGTATTCCATAACTGAATAATTTGCCTGTAACTGAGGAACTGTTCTGGTACTGTCAATTAGAAGTAGAACAGGCCATCAGTGTCGATTCATGACTGTTACAGCTATTACTAAGTTAGTTGCCTGTAATGCTTAACTATTGTCATGCCAATAATAACAAGGAAAGTACGCACCACGGTGCTTAGGTTGGATGTTGTTTTACGGTGGTTCACGTGGGTCTCCAGGAACTAACAAAGTTCCATGACATGTGTTTGTCTGTCCATGAGTGGCTTGTCCGCATTATCCCCAGCACCTGAACCCGATTTATTGCACTCTTTGTGAGACTTCGAAAATGTAGAGCGCAAAGTCTCAATGTGGGTCTTTACTTGTTGAACTGAAATTAGTCAATTAATCACTCAATAATTAACGGGTGATCATACACTGGTAACAAACAGACACTGCAACTAAAAGTTGCAACAAATTAGAGTATTCAATTAGACACTACGCGGCAGACATATGTTATTCAATATTACTGCTGAAGACGCTGTGCTGCAATAACCACTTCAACAATATATAATTAATAATTATAATAATAACCATTCAACCAGTAGAGTATTACTTGAGGGAATATACTAATATTACTGTGCGCATTAGAAAAACCCAGAAATCTGGGAGAATAAAATGTTCAAAAACAAAAGGTTGATCGGACAGAAATCTATCATTGTAAATACATGTTTTGTATAATTGAGCGCATATGTATACTATAGCTTGATCTTTCATGTTTCTGTTCTTATAGTAGGGCGATTTTTTGTCATAGAGACACGGAGCGCGGCGCCAGAGGATTAGCAGCATCTCCTCCTCGTGATCGCTCCACAATTTTAACCTTGGGCTAGCGGCCGCACGTCCATCTTTTTTTTTTGCTTTTCCTGACGGGGTAGAGGTGCGGGCGAGACCATTACTTGCGGACAACTGTAAGCTCTGATTGAAGTCGATGGTAGTGTTGATCTCAACGTTTTGTGGCTGATCGGGTTGACTGGGGTTACCTGCTTTATTTTGGACTGTTTTGCTGGGCTACATGGAGAAATAGCAAATAACAAAATTGCATAAGAGGTTGGTTTGTAATTAATTTGTATTTAATTTGGAATTAATTTATATTCTTTGTTACCAAAAACATAAGTACTTCACTGTGTTAACTATAATTTCTAACACCAACACAAACTGTTTTATTAATCGGAGTGTTTGGCTGGTCTACATGGAAAAGGAACAAAATTGAATTATTGGTTGGTTAGCTTGGTTTTTAACTAATTTATACTAGCTGCAGAACCCTTTCTGTGTTACCACAAACATAATTAATTCACCGTGTTAACTAATTTATAACACCAACACAAACGGTTTTATTACCTTCGATACGGTGGAAACTGTTTTGACATTCAATATACCCTGATCATTTTCTTCATTTGCTGCCTCCACTTCTACCTTTCGTAGGAGGTCATGGTTGATCGGATGGCCATATACAAGGTCCACTGATCCCACCTAATGAAAGAATTACATTTTTCCTTTACATAGATATCTGTGCTTCAACATTTGAGTTTCCAATATTTGACTGCTCAATACAAAATGAATATGTATAAATAAATCTAATTATTTTTACACCAGCTCGGGCAAATTGGGGGGTTTTATAATCGCGTGAGAGCCACATCTTTGATATAGGCTTTGTTTGAATAGTAAAGTTGTATGCCTTACCGTTTTTGGCTTTCCTTTCCTATTGTTATTTTTGCCACTGTCGTCCTTGTCCACACCCTCTGTACCATTTCTATCGGGAATGACCTGCAAGCCATCCATGTACCACAATTGAATGGCACAATTCAGACTAATAATACGCAGGAATATTGTGTAACGTAGATAATATAGAATTAGCAAGTCTATGATTATAGGTTGGTTTTCAAAAGTTTGATTAAGCTAGGTGTCGTGCCATTGGGAAGAAACTGGGAAGTGCAGTGGAGTAATTGTTTTAATTACTTCGCCCAACCATTACCATGAGCAAACAATCAAACTAACAGTACAGTTCTTAGTAATACATCAGCGCAAAAAAGAATTATAAAAAATGATATCAGACCTCTGTATCTGTGCGTTCGTTGTCATTGGAGATCTTTTCAATGACCAATAACTCGTCACTCTTGGCCTGACTAGTCGATGCTTCGCTAGTGTCGGGTTCACCTGCCGCCACAACCACCCGTTCCAATTTGACTGGTTCACTCTCCTCGCCCTGGTCAATGATTTCACCAGCCAGATTCTCAACGCTCTGCTTGATGTTCTCCTGGTGTGGCTTTATATTCTCCAGGTGCGGTTTGTTCTTCTCCAGATGTGCCTTGTTCTTCTCCTTCTCCTTCTTCTACTGCATCAACGTCATCGTCAGCAGATGCAGTAACGTCAGTTACCCCCTTTGCAACAGTTTTTTTGGTCGCAGCAACCTGCAAAATAATTTAGCAGAAAGATATAACCAACTGAAAGAGTCTGTCAACAGTCTGTTTGATACATTCAGTTGTTTCATTGCAACTTGTTAAGTACAAGAAAAATGCTACGGAGAGATATATTTAGCAGGGAAGAATCTAGTAAGAACTAAATTTTGCCTTGGAGTATACCTATGAAGGTGTTAAATACCTTTTTATTTTCTTTGGTTACTCTCCCACGGGGTTGCGTTGAACGATTGGCAGAAACACCTCGCTTTGGCACATTTTGTGGGTGATCCTGGAAAACAATTAAATATAATGGTCAACAAACTGAATGTCAATCAAGGAACAAGCTGACCTGTCGGAAAATCACTAGTTATTATTAGGCTAAGAGTAGTAATAACCCGGGAATCCTAATAATAATAGGCACAATTAGTAAGAAAGTACAGATGTCTATACCTGCAGTGGCATGCTTCCTTGGATCATGTCAGCCACCTCACCGCGGACAGTCGCATGTCCACGACCACGTCCACCTACAGACTATGGAGAAAATAATAATTAACTGTCAAGTAGGCCTATGTAGTAGCACAATGTACTCTATAATATTTTGTGAAACCAAACAGTTACAACCAGATGAACGTGTGCATTTGATAATAGTTAACGTGTGCATTTACAAAAATAACACACCTAGAAATAATATTGAGTTGACAGTGTCAGTCGGTACATAAATCCTTAATGAGAGGTACCTTGGCGATGCCCAAAGTTTTCATCCGCGTCCGGACACCCACCATCTCCCGTGTCTCGTCGGTTGCATGAGACTCGGACTCGGACACTCCCTGAAATACGGTGTCAAACACTTAGGAAAGTCAAGCACGGAAGTTCAACTAACCTATGTGGTCGTGTATAGCCAAATATCATCAGGAAACACGAGCTACACACACATTGTAGGTATGGCCGACAGTGATAGTGACAGTGCAGGATCAGTTACGGCTGCGTATCACACAAATGGAGCAAAGGCAACACAAATCAGTGATACTATTAGTAGTATATGAATGGGTGTTGTATTGGGTGCCTGTGGAAGACTGGACATAAGGGACACTGGATACGGGCCTGGGGCAGCCCTGGGGCAATTAGCCTGTGGGCTAATTAACCGCCTGGGGCAATTACCCTAGAAATCAGGTGACCTATTAAGCAGGTGACCTAATAAGCAGGTGACCAGCTATTAGCAGGTAACAGCAGGTAACCTAGAAAGGGTGTTGACTTGATATTAAGGTAGAGGTAATTAGGTTATGTTTACCTTTGTCTCTGTTTATTATGAACTACCTATTAGCAGGTAACAGCAGGTAACCTAGAAAGGGTGTTGAGTTGATATTAAGGTAGAGGTAATTAGGTTATGTTTACCTATGTCTTTGTTTATTAGTGGATATGTAGGTGACCAGAGTTTACAGGTGGGTGGGCGGTGGTTATATGGTGAGCTCGAGGTGGTTATTGGAGAGAGAGAGTGGTTATGTTGACATATAGGATTCTGTTTATTATGAACTGGATATGTAGGTGAGTAGAGTTTAGAGGTGGGAGGGTGTTGGAGTTGAAAATATAGGAAGTGCACCGACCTTGACATTGAAAAGAAAGAATATGGAGGATGGTACATGTAGGTAACAGCTGGGGTTAATGAGTTGATAGGATTTTGTTTATTATGAAGTAGAGTTTACAGGTGGGAGCTGTAGGTAACAGCTGGGGTTGAGGTGAGGTGAGTGCATGATTTGGTTTCTGTGATATATTTTTACCAGGGAAGCCAGAACACTATGTGTATAGTTGGAGTTTACCTCAGGGTATGACTTGGCTTCTTTGCTCGTTTTTTGTGAAGCCATTCTTTTTTTCCTTTATTTTTAGTTGAAGTACGTGAGTGCATATGGGGGAGTGGGTGCACTGACTTTTTTAACTTGAATTACATATAGGAATACCGTTGATTAGGACGAAATTGTGTAATAGAAACGGTTGCACTACAGTAATCACAATGCATTACAAATTTCCAAGATATTCATCCATGGATATACGAATGAATACTTTTCTTACATGGAAAAACACACATATTAAACGCGAGGAGTTAGCATGGGCTGGGTTTTTTTATTTAGGAGGTGGAGATGTAGTTCAATGTTGTTCTTGTGGGGTACTGTTACATTCGTTTGAAGAAGGAGATATTCCTTTGATTGAACATTTTAAATTTTCCCCTAATTGCGACATTGTAAGTGCTCAAATGGAGTTATCTCCAAATTATAGCGTTCGTGTAATGCAAATACTAATGTCAAAGGTAATAGATTTGGAAAAAAAGGTAGAGAATTATAAATTACTGTGTGACCGTCGAGCAAAGACAAAACCGAATGACAAAGATATTGATTCTGGATCAGAAGACGAATGTTCATCTTTTTATATGTCCCATAGGTTAGGATTGGATGAAGTTGATCACAATTTGTCTGGTTTAGGTTTTTAGGATTGATTTATTTATCAAACTAATGGGAGGATGGGGAGTGGGTAGTGGGAGGGTGGGAGAGCGGGGGTGGGGGGAATAATGTAACAGGAGGTGAGAGGACGCTATTTTATTTTATACTCAATATATCTACATTAACGTATACACCATATGGAATATTTTAAGGAAGGAAAGCCATATGTATGGTGGGAGGGAGGGATAGAAGTTGTATGGTGGGAGGGAGGGATAGGTTCTAGATTAGTATAAAAACGTACTTTTACTCTAGCTTCTTTACGTTTGCTTTGCTGCTGGAGAAACACCACCCTGAGTTAGCCTGTGCTTTGCTACTTTCTTTTGGACTTTACGAACAACCACCAGGCGTTTCCAAAATGGGGGATAACAAAGAAAATTCAACATTTGTTCCAAGAACACTTTCAATGAAAACTTCAATGAAAACTCGTGCTCAACAAGGGAAACTACAAGGAAGACCATCACTAAAAAGACAGAACGCAGTCGAGAATGGAGCGCAGAATGGACCGCTTGGCGGACAGCTGGGAATGGATACCGGTATTGAGAATGGTCCGCTTGAAGAACATAGCGCGTCAAGATTGAAAACGGTTAGTATGCTATATTCTACACATTATTATTATATTTATATTAACTACATTACCATTATATTTACAAATTCGGATATGTATTGAATTTATCGAAATTTGAATTTATATTAAGAATTTTTAGAAAAATAATATATGCTAACCGATTCTCTTATTTATATTTATTAGGGATTAGTGACCCCTTTTCCCACTACAACGAATCCGAAGACAGAGACACGAAAAGGGAATAAGTGTAGGAGGACGCTGGATTTTGGATTTACGAGAGCTTCTTTCGGATTACCTGATAACCCATCTTCCCCCACGTCTTCTAGTGATGCACATGATGTACTACCGTTTACTGCATATACTCCATGCAGTTCTCCGACTTTAAAAGTTGCAAATGTGGATGTACGTGAGAAAATTGCAAAGTCGGACGTCAAAGCATCCCCTGAGCACATTTTTGCTCCCTCCACTCCAAATTCTACTGAAAATGGTGGACCATATGATATGAGCTTTAAACTCGATGCTTCCGCCTTCGAGTGCTATGATGAATCGCATGCAGTTAATGTTGCTAGAGATATATTCTTTGAGCATAATTACTGGCAAGGACCTGGGTCCCGGATTATAGTTCCGGGCGGGTATGCCACCCGCACCCAGCGCCTCCACAGGTGGCGGATAGTGGAACGGTCTTCAGATATGGAGACCAGCTGCAATTGCAGTGGCGGACCAAATGGCAGTGTGTGCCTGTATGCATGAGCGGATGAGGAACGACTCCGTGTCCCTTCTAATGGAGGGATGCTGTCTTCCCAACGGTCAAGACCGGAAGAAGGTCACTCATTGACACCCCAACGGTCAACAGGCAACCCAAACTCCACATTACTCAAAATGTGGCAATCTGTTTGCCATGGATTGCAACCTGTGTCGGTGGAGGAAGAGGTCCTGGAGGTCTGAGAGGAAAGGTTGTCGCGGCTCCCTTCTCCCCAACATGGCTCTTTGGCTCCTACTTCATCTAGACAGGAGGTCCAGGTTGGCCCACCTTGGATCAATCGGCTAGTCATGCCTTGCCCTAGGACTTACTAGTTATGTCCTAGAAGGCGGTGGCTTGGGCTAATCAAGGGATGGCCCAAATTCTTTTGGGGGACCATCTTGCGAGTATACCACTCATGTATCTCTGTTACTCAACTGCCTGACATTTGCAGCTCTGGGTTTCCCCTTGTAGGGCTCCTTGGTGGGTGGAGAGCATGAGTGATGAAAGCAAAATCATATAATATGGATAAAAATAAATTATACAACAAAGAGAATTGGCCAAGATTCTTAGTGGTCAAGGCCAAGGAACAAGACCTGAATGGGGTATCCCCATTTATTGTTAATGATGCTGTCACTGCAGCAGCTGGAGAGACAGCAGTAACCAAACTGAGAAATGGTACTCTCCTCATAGAAGTAAGGAGGAGAGAACAGGCTTTAGGCCTTCTCAAAATGAAAATGATGGGCACCGTGGGGGTGGAGGTCTCCCCCCATAGAAGTATGAACTTCTCAAAAGGTGTCATCCGCTGCAGTGACCTCAAAGGCACAAAAGTAGAAGAAATAAAAGAAGGACTTAAGACGGAAGGCGTCACTGACGTCTTCCAAATTAAGTTCAAAAAAGACAAGACTCTGGTGGAGACATCAACATATATCTTGTCATTTGACAGACCCACCCCACCCGAAACCCTGCGGTGTGGCTATATCAGAGTCAGGGTTGAGAAGTACATTCCTTCTCCCCTAAGGTGCTACAACTGCCATAGATTTGGTCATACTGGCAAAGTCTGCCGAAGCAAGGCCATCTGTGGTAAGTGTAGTAAGGTTAAGGGGCAAGACCACAAATGCCAAGGAAAACCCTCCTGCTCCAACTGCAAGGGCCAACATCCTGCCTTTTCGCGGAAGTGCCCTATGTATGTTGCTGAGCAGGAAATACAGAAAATACGTGCCAGGGAAAGGATCCCTATCACTAAGGCACGGAAAATGTACCAAGAAGCCTCAGCAAAGAGGACCTATGCCGACGCTTTGAAACAGAAGCAGTCCGTGCAGGTACAGACGTGCAAAGCAGAGGATGTGGGCAAGGGCATTAAAGTTATCTATGCCCGCACCTCTGAAAAAACAGAAAATCAGACAAAAAAAGGGAAAGGAAAGGAGAGTAAACGGACCCCAGTGGCCAAGAACCCCACCAAGTCCACATCCGAGATTGCCAAGGCTAACCACAAGAATGTAAAGGAGACTAAGCGGGCTGCAGAGAACAAACGCCCCGCGCAGCCTAATTCTGAGGTGGCCAAGGCTCCCCGCCAGGACCAACAAAATAGAGGACAAAAGGTTGAGAACAGGAGTAAGGATGGAGGCAATGACAAGGAACCTCCTTGTCCTGCATCTTCCATACCTCCACCTCCACCTCCAACAGATCCCTCTACAGCAAAAACTCCAGCAACCCCCTCCACCTCTGGTGCAAAGACTACTACCCAGAGCCCAAGTGTGAGTGAGTTAGCGGGAGAGTATGAAAAAAGGAGGCTGAACAGGGATTTTGAAAAAAGAAACCTTATTACAAGCCCAAGGCTGACAAGATCTGGCCAACCCTTGGATGGTCAGACCACAACAATAGGGCAACAGCAGATGGAAGAACCTGTAAAAACATCCAACAGGTTTGAATCCCTCACTAACCATGATGGATCATAAACATACCATCCTGCAATGGAATTGCAGAGGTTTTAGAGCCAACCTGGAGTCATTGCAACTTCTTTGCAAAGACTTCAACCCAGTGGCACTAGCCCTGCAAGAAATAAAGACAATAAAGCCACAACATATAAAACTAAGAGGCTATGAAGTATACCTGAAACTCCCTGATGGTGATACACCAAAGGGAGGAGTAAGTCTATTCATAGCCTGTGAACATCCACAACAGGAAATACATTTAGACACCCAACTGCAGGCTGTTGCTGCTCGTATAACCTTAAATACACCTGTCACACTCTGTTGTCTGTACCTACCACCAGACAAGAGTGTCTCTCAGACAAAACTAACAGGAATAATTAACCAACTCCCGTCCCCATTCATATTGATGGGTGACTTTAACGCTCACAATACTGTCTGGGGGACTCAAGGATAGATGGAAAGGGGAGAATGATTGAGAGAATCATTGACCGCAAGTCATTGTGCCTCTTCAACAGGAAGGAAGCAACCTACCATCATCCTGCTTCTGGAACATTCTCCTCCATTGACCTCTCTTTGAGTGACGCTTCAGTATTTGCTGATTTTGACTGGAAAGTACATCATGACCTTTGTGGTAGTGACCACTTTCCAATCATTATCCAGACTGAACGGAAAAACAAAGACACCGAGCGTCCACCTAGGTGGAACATAGCAAAGGCTGACTGGGAGGAGTACCAAAAGAAATGCAAACAATCATTTCGTTCATGGCCACTGATAAAGGAAAGGGAAGAACATCCTGCCGAGTACTTTGCCAATAACCTTAGGGAAATCAGTGCCATGTGCATTGGGAAAACCTCCATCACACAAAAGAGACAAAAATGCCCCTGGTTCAATGAGCGATGCCAGGAGGCCAGGAGGGAAAGAAGAAAGGCCCTCAGTAAATTCAGGAAGACCATCACACCTGAAAATATGCACAGTTACCTCAACACTAGAGCCATCACAAAGCAGACTTTCAAGCAGGAGAGGAGAGAATCATTCCACACCTATGTGGGTTCACTCTCCAAATCCACTCCTATGCGAAAAGTATTCCAACAGATTCGGAAGCTTAACGGGGACCCTCCACCTACAGTACGTCATCTTCAGGATGGACCTGTAAAGGTGGAGACCCCTAAGGAAATTGCAGACACCATGGCTGAGCAATTCAGGAAGGTGTCATCTAGTGACAACTGCTCAGACCAGTTCCTGAGTCATAAAACTAAATGTGAGAGACAGAAGCTCAACTTTGAATCCTGTAATGAGGAAAGCTACAACAAGCCTTTCACCAAGGATGAGTTGCAGCATGCGCTCTCACAGGCAAAAGACTCCTGCCCTGGACCAGATGACATCCATTACCAGATGTTGAAACACTTACCAGAGGAAACCATGCACCTTCTTCTGGAGGTGTACAATGACATCTGGGTCACCGGAAATTATCCACCATCGTGGTCAGAGGCAATAGTTGTGCCAATTCCTAAACCAGGAAAAAACCCAACGTTGGCCTCTAGCTACCGTCCAATAGCCATGACCAGTTGTATGGCCAAAACAATGGAAAGATTGGTGAACAACAGGCTAGTCTACTTTCTTGAATCGAAAGGGCACCTTTCAGTTCACCAATCCGGATTTCGTCGAGGACGCAGCACAACAGATCACCTAGTGAGCCTGGAGAGCTGGATCCGAGATGGGTTTGCTAACAAAGAACATGTGGTCAGTGTCTTCTTTGACCTGGAGAAGGCATATGATACCACCTGGAGGTATGGGATCATGAGAGACATTCACAAGCTGGGTTTGAGAGGAAGACTGACTGGATTTATTGGAAACTTCCTGACGGATAGATCTTTCCAAGTCCGCCTAGGGTCAGTCCTCTCCGAAAGTGAAGAGCAGGAAATGGGTGTACCCCAAGGCTGTATCCTCTCAGTGACCCTCTTCAGTGTTAAGATCAACAGCATCACTAAACAACTTCAACCTAGTGTTGAATGCTGCTTGTATGTGGATGATTTTGTCATCTGCTACAAGGGCACCCACATGCGAACAATTGAACGCATACTACAGCAGACTCTGACAAGACTAGCTGAGTGGAGCACCAACAATGGCTTCAAATTCTCAGCAGAGAAAACTTGTGTTGTGCATTTCTGCCGAAGGCGAGGGTGCAAAGAGGAGCCAACACTATATCTCCAAGGAAAAAATCTGGTAGTCCAGGAGGAGGTAAAATTCCTTGGCGTGGTATTTGACAGGATTCTTTCCTTCAAACCACACATTGAATACCTCCGGAGGAAATGCCAGAAGGCAATGAACCTGCTGAAGGTCCTCAGTCACCCCAACTGGGGTTGTAACAAAGAGACCTTGCTGACATTGTACAAAATGTATATCCAATCAAGGTTAGACTATGGATCTATGGTGTATGCCTCTGCTCCAAGGTCTTACCTGGACAGACTTAAGCCCATTCAGAACCAGGGACTGAGACTTTGTCTTGGAGCATTACGTACAACTCCTGCACCAAGCCTTCATATTGAAGCTGGTATACCACCTCTGGAGTTTCGCCGGGAAAAGCTCACACTGCAATACACTATACGTGTCAGAGCTAACCCCAAAAATCCAGCCCACAAACTCATATTTGACAACAAGAACACTGTGTATCGGGAGAAGCCAAATGCCATCAAGCCAATGGCAGTGACAGCAAGGTCTTTATTCCGAGAAGCTGGTGTACCAATGAAAAGAGTAATGACTGAAAAACCACCAGAGACTCCACCATGGGAACAAAAATTACCCCTGGTTATCCTGGACCTTGACACAAACAAGAAAACTGAGACTCCTGTGCATGTATTTGAAAAACAATACAGTGAAATCAGGACACAGTTTGAAAGCCATACAGCCATTTTCACCGATGGTTCCAAAGATGGTAGTCGTGTTGGATTTGCCGTGCATACACCATTTGGGAACTTGAAGAAGGCTCTCCACAAGGAAAGCAGCATCTACACTGCTGAAGGAAAAGCACTGCTTAAGGCACTTGAATGGGTACAGGTCTCACGGATGAAGAAATTCATCATATTCTCAGACTCGCACCCATGTCTAGAAGCTGTGACCAACCTTTATCCTAAGAACCCAATCATACAAGCAATTCAAGAGACATACACTGAAAACAAAAGACTGGACAAAGAAGTGGTGTTGTGCTGGGTGCCAAGCCACATTGGAATAGAAGGAAATGAGGCAGCAGACATTGCAGCCAAAAATGCATTGAGGCGCCCTGTTGGGGCTGACCAAATGCCATACACAGACATTGTACCTGTGGCGCAGGCACATGTCAAACGTAGCTGGCAGCGCACATGGAATGGTGTTAACAGTAACAAGCTGCGAGCAATCACACCATCAATCACACCAAAATTCAAAGATGATAACCTGACAAGACCCGAACAGGTGATACTGACCCGTCTTCGTACCGGTCACACCAAACTGACTCACAGGCACCTTCTAAAAGGTGAAGTGGCTCCTGTATGTCAGACATGCAACACTCAACTGAGTGTAGAGCATCTCTTAATACATTGTCAGGCAACCAAGAGAAACAGAATAAAATTCCTGCAAAATCGCAGGACACTGCAGAGTATTTTCCGGGAATCTGGTAACAAAAATATTCTTGATTTCCTACGGGAAACCAAATTGTACGACAAAATTTAGGTAACCTAAATGAAGCTTGACTTCGTCAGGCCAAACCCTGTTTCATGAAATAGGGAATTTCACAGAATAAAATAATAAAACCACAGTATATCTGCTAACTTTTAATTAGTATTAGCGGAGGTGAAACTAACCAAACCAAACCAAACCAAAACTGGCAAGGAGAAGGGAGATTTTCTTTGCGCAAATGGGATCAAGGTAGAGAAGGAGAGCGACTTGGAAGAACGACCAAGGGAGTAACACTAAAGTACAACAGAATAAAAAAACTAATCAAGAACATTGATGTTATCGATGAGTGGTTGGAAACAGTGTTTTCTTCGTCTGTTAATGAGTATCACCTTAAACTGGGTGGAGAAGTTGTCCTTTCGGTGTCAAAATCTTTTTATGGAGTGGATATTAGAGGATGGTTTGCTCCTACTTGCTCTATTATTTTACCTACCAAGAAAGGAGTGTTCTTGAAGATTAATGAGTGGAATAAATTTAAAGAAATTTTGATGGAAGTGAAAGCAAAGCAGCCTCCTATTATGTTTCAGTTGGAATGTGAGTGTGGTCCGTCAGAAAGTTGTGCTGAATGTGAAGCATTTCCAGCTACTGCTAAATTTGTTACGCGAAACAAGTAAGCAGAATGAAACACGATTGATTCTTATTGTTTAATAACAATATTGCAACATATGGTATATTGAATTAAAGTGTAGTGTATGATTCATTTACATGAATGTGTATAGAAATGGGTACAAGGATAATGGATTACATATTAGTTGAATTAAAGTGTACTGTATGTTACTACATGACTTATTTCCATGTGAATTTTATATGAAAATAAAGGTGAAGGAAAAAAATATATATCTGTTTATTTTTTATGACTGGATAAGATACACACACACACACACACACACACAGACTCAATCGTAAATCATGGAACGAGAAAAAACGAGGAATGCATTTAATAAGGATACGTAGTAAATCAAACAAAACTCATATAAAATTGAAATGCTTATTTATTTTTCATACTCAAATATTAAATCAAATCAAAACAACTTTACTACTAATAATGAAAATAATTTAATGCACTGTCTGATGTAAGTAAATGAAAGAAATAAGTATTTGCAGTGAAAATAAGGTTCTATAATTTTAAGACCTTGCATTATGTGCATTACATTTATGCAAATAATATTTATGAATAGAAGAAAATAAGGTTCTATAATTTTAAGACCTTGCATTATGTGCATTACATTTATGAAAATAATATTTATGAATAGAAGAAAATAAGGTTCTATAATTTTAAGACCTTGCATTATGTGCATTACATCTATGAAAATAATATTTATGAATAGAAACTTTATAAATTTCGAGCTAAAAAATCGAGAAGTTCAGTGTCTGAAAAGAAATGATACACATAGATAAAATTGCGCCTGTGTAATGAAACAATGAAACATGAAGAATAGATGGATATAATGTAAATTGGATATACAATTCAAAATTGATTTTAATCGGTTATTAGTTTTATTTGAATAAAGCGATAATAATAATAAATACCATTTTCTTCGGCGCTTGATGAATTACCGAGATTGGAGCTAGCACTATAATTTAAAAAACATTATATTACAAATGCGCTCTAGTTTAGATCAAATACAGTGAATAAAAAAGAAACATATGTAACTAGAATCAGATAACGGAGAGAATAAACCACTGCAATTATTTATAAGTAGAATAGACATTAAATAATCTTAAACATTTTACATCTAAATATAATTATCAGAACTTACTCATTGATAGCATCGATTTCTCGAATTAATTCTTCTACACTTCCGATATCGAGGATCGGGAAATCCAGATGATCGGAAGGTGTTGATGGCAGATGGGGAGGAGGAGGAGGGAGAGTTGGAGTAGGGGTAGGGAGAGCCGGAGAAGGGGTAGGGAGAGTAGGAGGCGTAGGGAGCCCCGAAACTGCCATGTCAATTTCTATGGGGTCATTTTTTGACGACCCCGCCAACACCCCCTTCCTTGTCACCTTCCTTTTTTTTAAGGGAAGAGGGGGCATTTTCTTTTTGGGGCTCACAGCCCTTTTTGTGCTGATCCCTTTGCTCCTACTCTTTCCCTTACTTCGAGTCAACTTCAAAATAAGAGCCTTAATGCTCTTTTCAATCGCTCTAAAATAAAATGAATAAATTATTTACTTTTTGAGAATCCATCAATAAACTAATGTAGAAATTGATTTGTTTCAGAACAGGAAGATTTTTATGTAGAAAAAATATAATAAGTATATCAACATACCTTAGCTCTACTATCGCTTGTTGAGTATCCATCGCGTAATGTAGTATATTCCAATGTAGTATATTCCAATGTATCAATACGCTATTCCAAGGGAATAAAGTAAAGTGAATGGGAATCTAAGTACAAGATAGTTTTTATAGACAAAAAGAAATTCCTAGCCACAGGCCATAAATGTGTACCATAAGCCATAGATGAATTGTATGACGCTTATGTTGTATCGTGTTGCATTTTTTCCTGAAGAAATGCCAAAAAATAATTACAATTTAGTACCAATTATAAAAGATAAGACATCAAGTATTTTCACTTATTCTTAGATCCTAGATAACCTATTGGTTCATTGAAAGCAATCTTTATGTTTTAATAATGATGTCTTAACTAATGTATGCACGCCTCTAGTTATAGCTAGCGAGTTTTAGAGTTTTTAGTGTCATTCCAATAGTTTATCGGATGTTAAAGAGCAGATGAACATAGCTCGAAGCGCAAAATTATCTTTAGTTGACTCAGTGTCACAGACTGTCTAGACATGCTTGGAATTTACACACTATTTCCTAATTAGGGATGAATTATTGGTAGAACGACTAGAATTGAACTTTAATTGAACAAACCAAACACGCCTAAAGTGTATTTATCTTGCTTGAAAACACCTCTGCAGGCGCGCGCCGGATATATAGCGAGTTATGTACTACGGTGAGGTACTACCATGAGTCTACAGATGTCGCCTCGAGCGTAGACGGTGTATGGGTGGAAGTAGTAACTTTCAAGATGTATTAGAATAATTGATGGTTTCTTTGATCAAAATGCAAGGAATAAGTCGAAGATTCATTTATAAAGTATGAGAAAATGCGTTATATAAACTGGAAACGCATAGTTTACTTTACATTATGGGTGTATATTTTTTAGACAGATACGGCATGGTCGGCACTTGGAGGGAAAGGATGGCGAGTGTAAAGTGGATCTTCTGGATTTACTTGATTCTTTTTTTCTACACATTGTCAACGGTTTGGAGTTTTTCCATTGATGAGTATGATTGTGGATCGGTGCAAGAGACATGCTTTTGCACACATAAATCTGTGAAATGTTCCGGTATTTCTTACCCTAAGTCTCTCGCCATCGAGCCCCGTAACGTTGAATATATTCAGTTGCGCGGGTGTTTTATTTCTTTCTACGATTCGGAGT
This sequence comes from Sthenelais limicola, assembly GCA_942159475.1. Classification (NCBI taxonomy): domain Eukaryota; kingdom Metazoa; phylum Annelida; class Polychaeta; order Phyllodocida; family Sigalionidae; genus Sthenelais; species Sthenelais limicola. The sequence continues at coordinate 57,947,657 of OW804096.1, forward strand.
TTTTTTCTAAATTTCCAAATTTGAAAATTATTGATTTACGGTTCATGCAGATCCACTTTAAATGCTCTTCTCTCCCATCCTTTCCCTCCATAAAGATATTTAGCGATTGTGTCAAATCAACACTAAAACCTTTCACAGTTGCATGGAAATTCTTACGACCCCCTCCAGTGGAGCAAAACCGACTTCCCAACCGACTTCCTCGAATCGAAGGTAAGTGGTTCAAGTAAATTGGATGCATATACAGGATAGATTTTCACAAATTAAACTGAATGCATATACAGGTCAAATTTCCACAAATATACTCAAATATATCGTGTATTTATCATTTTTTCAACAGAATTTAACAGAATTTCCTAAAATTAAAGATAAATACCAGTGTTGTCAGCACTGCAGCAGGCGGGAATTCAAGGAACTAATGCATGAAACAATAGAATTCAATATATTTTGTTCAAACTTTGTATTGAGAAAGAACATGGTTGGGGGAATACAAAATGCCAAACAAACTGGATATTATCATATTATTTTGTGTTTTAGGGATGAGTGAAGTTTACTTCCCTTCACTATTGTTTTCAATGGGGGAACCTCATTGTGATACAAGTTTAGCTGAATAACTTTTTTTTTAGTTCAATGACACCTTATTTTTTTTAATTGGGAGGGTAGAATAACATGTCAGCAATGTATATGCAGATTTTAAAGAAAATCGTATGATTCAATCATATGCTATTGGGGAAAATGCAGAAAATACCCGTTTTTCCATAGACTTCTATAGTGAACAGTAATAAATTTCAGTGGTCCCTGAAATAAAAACTAATCCAATGACATATGATTTTTTTGGGCTTTTTGGGTTTCCCAAACCATGTTCTTTCTAAATCCAAAGTTTAAAGAAAATTCCATGATTCATTAATTTTTTAAGTGAACACTGGTATTTACCTTTAATGTGCAGAGCTATGAATTGTTCATTTTTCGAAAATATGATTCATATAGAGGAGCAACTACATAATAAATCTAAGAGTGAATATATATATATATATATAAATACACTACGCACATGTATCAGATATATGATTAGGTAAAATTAAATAGAAGCACTTAAATGCTAAACCAATGTTAAGTTGATTCATGAACCCGAAATACCAGATACCTGAGCAATGTTTATACTTATTTGTATCCTATAATACCAAAATTACAGCTATACTTATTTGATGTTTGATTTGATGTTTAGTCACAACAGAAGAAGATGCTACGACTCAAGAAGTAACAACTCAAGAAGTAACTACAGACCAAGACCAGACATCAGTGGCTGCTCCCACAATTGTACTAGAGGGGATAGAAAATCAAGAGGCGAAAGAAGAAGGCGAAAAACTGCACTCGGAAGGAAGGATGTGGGATCCTCCTCTCTTAGGCCCTACTCCCGCATCAGACAACGCACCTTCTGCTCCCTCATTGACCATGTTGGGGATAGGCATATCTCTCACGATCCTGGCTTTATTTGCAATGTTATGTCTGTATTGTAAAATGAAGAGAGCAAAATGTGCCAGATGCTTAGTTATCAAGAGAAAAAAAAAGGTTCCTATATATTTAATGAGATGATTACTATAAATATTATTTTACATGATATACATACCTGATAAATGATATTGTTAGTAAAGATTATTGAATTTAGAATAAAATAATGAACTGATTCTTGATTACATATAAATATATATACATATATGTTTTTGCTTATACAGATATTATAATTTATTTGAATGAATGAATATGCACACTAATTAAGTTCTTATTTTATTTCATGTAGACCATCACTCTTCGAAAGACAAGAACTCGACATCAAGGCATCAACGAACAAATGCTGTTTACAGATGTTGCTGGGAGAATGAAAAAGTACGAAAATGTTTCAAGTGAGGAAGAGATTGATGTCGTGGCAATGCAAAAGGCTCGCAAACACAAGAAAGAGAAAAGCTCTCCGACTCCGGCTACTAAAACTGTTGAGATTGAGGATGTAGGAGCGAATGAAAACAATGGAACAACTCAAAGAAAAGTAAGAAACAAGTTTTTTGGGTTTTTTTTTTTTTTTCTACTTTTATTTATTAGATATTTGATACTCACTACTAAATCTAACTGAACTAGTTTATACCACTCTATAATGTTTTACAAGTTCTACATCTTTTATTGCATGTGATCACCGATACACAAATTCATTAGTTATGTAGTGCTCACACTGATGAATGCACTTGATTTAAATCATACCACTTTGACATTTCTTACAAGATCAATCTCAATCATTCCTTGTGATTGACAATACACAAAGGCAGTAACAGAATTTGGTATCTCCTTACTAAACCTGGCTGTAATTTGAGTTTGACCTTTTCTAATGAGAGGCACAATTCCTTTCTCTCCGCAATGAGACATAGCAATATCAAACTTAAACAATGTGTTACTCTTCTTGTATGTATTATATCCGCAAAAAGATGCCTTGTCCCCTTCTACCTTTTGTATCGATTTATATGCTTGCATGAAGTTATTTTTTTCAAAATTACATCTGATTGGTTCACCTGGCAAGCTTTGACCATTAAGAAAAAATGCAATCTCTCCCACATCAAAGTGCCCGAATTTATAGGGGTTTTTATCAAATGCTCCAGTTGTTCTATCGGAATCAACAAAAAATACATAAACAACTTCTGGAACAGTATCCATAAGTATATTGCCTACATTCCATTCCTTAGATCCTGTAGGGATAACATATGTTCTCACATCTTCCTTAACATAGGGGTATATAGCCGGGTGTTCTTTTAAGACTTCGTTGTGAGCTAGCATAACAGGCGGATTAATTTTAACATGACAAGCTTTAAATACAGCTTCTTTAATGGTGACTTGATATGATTTCGCTGCATCTCCACTACACAGTCTAAACTCATCAAATGCTTGATGCAAAATGATTTTTATAGGAACTCCGTTAATTAAGGGTTTCGGAATGTTGAATACTCCCATTCGGATTTTTCCCTGAAACTCAGCTTCATTTCCTTCTTCAGTTAGCTCATACCTCTTTTTGAACCCTGTGTTAGTACCTGCGACTTCACTATCAAACGAATCAAAATCTCCCGTATCCAACCAATATCCTTCTGAATACAATGCAGTGTTTCTTTCATTAGAGGTTGAGTTCATTACAACGTCTATAAACGATTTGTAGCCATAGTTGATCCCTACTCCCGTTCCAACTGGAGTATCGTTTAGTAGTACCTCTACTTGACGAAATATGGATGATAGTACATTGTTTGCCAATGCAACTTTTTTATCTCCATCTTTAATTTTAATCCCATCTGCAGCAGTTTCAATGCATAGCTTGACGTACAGATAGCTATCCTTTAAAGAAATATAATCTCCGGAATGTCCGCTGATGTAAAATTGAATAGGAGATCCATGGGAGATTGCACTTACTGGTCGATAACTTCTTATTTCTCTTCCTCGTATCGCAGCATCAGCATTGACTGGAGAAAATATATTATATCCTCTCCATGAGCTTCAACAAAGTTTTCTCGCATGTACTCCATTTTATTGAGAGAGTGATTACTTTTTGGATTGAGTTTTTTTGGATCGGGATTTTGTTGTCGAATCACTCTTGTTCCTTCCTCTGCTTCCTTTCGACTGATCTTTTTTCACAGATTTAATGAACTTTATAGCTTTAGCCTTTCCTCCACCTTTTTGAGGGAGTGGATACATAAGTGAGTCCAATGTTTTAACGCCCTCCTCCTCCTCATCTTGCTCCTTTGCTAATGCCTTTGCTTGCTTTATTTTCTGCTCCGATTCACTAATTATTCCCGGTGGTCTTGAATTATTGTTTGATTGGGATACATGAGATGATTTAAGCACATATATTCTTTTGCTAGGATTACTCTTATTCTTCTTAAGCATGTGGGTATAGTGATTTGCCCACTTGGATGAAGAAGGAGTGTATGGTAAAAGAGACGACATTACAATCCTACACCGACTTTCAGCTTTTGATTTTGATGTGAAGTGTACAGCAGGCTTTTCCACTCGATAATGATATATTTGCAGAATCTGCAGGAGCTTTTATACGAATTCTAATTGACTGTACTACAGTTTGAGAGACGGGAATGTAGTATGAATTACGCACATCATTGGATGGGAGTGTATCAAAAATACCCAAAATAGAAGCATAAGTTCCGTGCACATAGCTGGGTCGCACAATACTGCAGTGCACTTCCATCCCAATTCTTTGAACGGATTGTTTTTTCTTTACTTTTTGAACTTTAGCAGTTGGTTTGCTTTCTTTTTTCTTTAAAGCTACTAATTCTCTCAGTAATTTTGTCATTTCACTTTCTTCTTTTTCTTCTATTGCCCTTCGACCTATTCCTCTTACTCCTTCTTGGACATCCTTTTCCTCCTCCACCACCTCCTCTATTCCCTGTTCGTGCTCCAGTTTCTCTTCATCCTCTGCACGTGATTGGGAGCTTTTTTTCTTTACTGTCCTGCATTCTATATCCTGTCTTTCTTTTTGTGGAACTGTTAATATGTTTCCAAATTTGTCTATCAAGCAAAAGTTTAAAAGACAACATTCCCAAGCTCCGTTTAGAATAAGAGGTTTCTCTAATGAAATTGTGAAATCAAATGGAGTGTTAGAGGGATATGCGTCAGTATTATCTGTTGAGCAAGCAAAGATATACATTGTGGCGCTTCAGTTTGATTATATCAAATGAGACGTTTTTATGATACAACACTAATAAATATCCAATCCATTTCATTCTCAAATTATCATACAAATTTCCAGGATTCTTATTGTTTTATCGAAGTCTGTTTTTAACAGCTCTTTGAGGCATAACACGCCTGTTTCTCTCCCCATTTTCATGAGCGATCCTCTCCCTTCTATTACCCCTTCTTCTTTCCCTCCCTTGTCCCCTTTCTACACCCCTTAGTCGAGCTCTATTCTGTTGACGAACTCCTCCTTCCCTTCTCTCGTTGTTGCGAGCTCCCCTTCTTACATTGTTTTGAGGAGGATTTTGATTATTGATACCCAAGTCTCGCACATCATTTTCAGGGAGCCAAGAATTGAATCTGGAATCCCATCCGAGCCATTTTGCTTTCACTTCTCTCTCCCCATTTTCATTAACCCGATGACCGACTATTTTTTCTATTTCATACTCAGTATTCTTATCAACAATAACTAGCTGAAGCTCCTCCTCATAAAATATTCCAGTGACTGGCTCATTATCCCTATTCTTAATAGAGTAGACTGGAACTTGCTGGTATACTTTTCTATCTGTTATTATATAGATTTGTTTTGTAAACATTTCATCATAAGCACGGTGAAATAAACTGCGGTTATAGCTTAATCGAACCTTATCACTAACATCAAATTTAAACACAGATTTAGACCACAAGTAAGGTCTTTCATTTTCAATGTATTGCTTTTTCCAAAGAAGAGCCTTATCTGCTTGTAAAGCTTTAGTGGGACTCATGCCAATACTGCGATTTACTGAGTTGTTAATAGCTGATGTCATTTCTTCAAGAATATCTACCCACCTAAATGTATTTTTAGATTTCATGTATCTTTGCAAACGTATCCTAAACGTTTTAATAGCTCTTTCAGCATAGTTTGCTTTTTTCTCATTATTGGAGGTGAAATGGTGAATTCGAAAAAGGGAATATACCTTTTTAGCAGCTGAGTTATTAAATTCTGTACCCTTATCAGTTCTAAAAACTTTAGGGGATTCTAATTTAAATATTGAAGTGAGAGCTTTAGCTGCTTCTACACCAGTCAACTGAGTAAGAGCTCGAGTATGAATAAAATGTGTAAATACATCGACTGTAAGCAAGATAAATGCAAAGTTATCATTTTCTTTTCGATAAAAATCTAAATTTATACAATCTCCATCAAACTGATACAACTTGTCAGATACAACAACCCTTGGGCGATTAAAATTTAATATTCTCGGTGAAAATAGAGTGTATGCATCTTGTTTAAGCAACCATGATTTAATTTGAGGTTTTGTAAGATTTAAATCGCGCCTATTATTTTTGGCTTCTCTAAAGATATCATTTATCCCACCAGCTAATGCTTGAGATGTTTCAGAATAAAATATTTCATTGAGAAATCCCTCTTGTTCCGAAGATATAGTTGCCGGTTTTTTACTAACCATTTTTTCTTCTTTATCTTTTTTGTGCAATCGTCTATTTTTCTTGTGATTCACACGTGGTTTAATATCCATTTTTTCTTCTTCTTCTTTGACTTTTTTGTGCAATCGATCATTTCTTTTGTGATTCATATCTGGTTTAAATCAATGACATCCACCCAGGCTTCTGTTTAACGACTTTCTTTCCCTTTTTTTTCTTGTCTTGCAAGAGGTAGAGGGTTGTGGGTGATTTGTTTCTTCCTGCTCAGCTTGAGAAGTAATGGAGATCGGAGAATTGTCTGACTTTCCAGGAGGTGGAAGCATGCCTTTGTGAGAAGATGGAGCATGATCCTTGTGGATTGAAGGTGAAAACTTCGAGGGCGTGCTGATTTTAGACACAATTTGACCACTCAATTTATCCATTTGAATATCTGTATTAGTCTTTTCCTCATCTTCTGGTTTCTTCTCTCTTTCCAAAAGTCTATTGTACTTTTCTAAAGAAACTAGTATCATTTTTTTGGTATGTTTCATAATTGCTGTTCGACTTCTTTCTTAAAAATGCGTAAAATAGACAAAAGGGGAGAATATCGGTTTTGAATAAGGATTAACTGTTTCTTTTTACACTGTCTCTGCTTTGCTAATTTTGCCAACAAACTTTTGTACTTTTTTAACTTCTTCTCAGAATTTGGAGGTGGTGTCATATGACTTATATTTAATGCTATTTCACACAAGACTCTTACTTGACTTGGTGTAGCAGTAAATAATAATGCTTTTGCTTGGAGGCGACTAGATGTGTTTAACAATAGTAGAATAAAGTGTTTTTCCTTCTCAAGATGAGTAGGCATTGTTGTATCCTCTCCAATTTCCCAATATGCAATGAAGAAATAACGCTTTAACCGCAATATTTATACAAAGATCACACTCGTTCTCTATGTTTTATTTATTCTAGACGTTCTTTAGCGGAGTGTACACAATCATTTCATCTTTAAATATGTCGGATTTAATACTAATATCGGGATTGGTTGATTTGCGGTGAGGACTCATATCCAATAAAAGAAATCCGTATGACTTTGAAAGAACAGCATCAAAATAAGCTTTTACCGAACCCTGTTTGATGTGCTAAAGTTGATATCTGTTTGATATCTCGCGTATTTTTTGTTAGTATAAAGTAGTGAGTGTTTAAGCTTATCGAGCGAGATTTTTTTCCTTGTTCAAATAAGTTTTGCAACATGTATATAACTGTAACATTAAAATGGTGGGATGTCCTTGTAAATAGTTTTTCTGCTCCTTCATCTCGAACTAATTCAGACATCAGATCATCAATAACAACAATCGTGTGCTCGTCTTTTTGTGCAGCAAACTCTCGTACTTCTTCCTCTGACGGCAATCCTTCATGAAATGTTATATCTTTTCCTTCGTTTTCTTCATACTTTTTCTGCCATGCACCATAACAGTACATAATTTTTGTCACAGGTTGAGAAAATAATTGATCTTTTTTATCCAGAAGTCTAAAGACAATACTAGTTTTTCCGCTCCCTGACATTCCAATCAAGCCAATACTTGTCGGACTAATAAAAGTTGGAGGAACTTCGATTTCCATAGTTCGTAAAACTTGAGTTGACTCACCGACTAGCAGCATACAAATAACACAAATTGAGGAGCTTATGCATCTTTTATTCCATATACCATCTTTTTCCTAATTTAAATACAGTAATTTCTCTAACAATACACAAATATTTTTTGATCATCAAATAAATTTATTATTTCTCTCCACATTATTCCCACCTTGTTCATCCCGGGATGAAAACGGGGATTCACTGCCCGAGCCATACGGTATTTCAACCCACATGTCCAGTAACCATTATTTAAACACCCAGCTACTATAATGTTTTTAGAATTAACAGTGGAGATTACGTCTTTGAATTCATTTTTGTATGTATTACATTTCAACTCAAGTATTGATCGCATCACATCATCACGACGCATGAGCCACTGAAAAGTAATTTTACAGAAATCCTTTTTTTCAAGTGAATAGCAGGGAAGCATTGAAGTGGATAAGCTTTGACATACTTCTGTATTGTTATAAAAACGAGCTTTTTCATATTGTAATAAGTGCTCGATAGATGAAAAGATGATTCCATACCGCTCGATATCTCGTCTATTATCTAAAGAAAAAAAACATACGGGAGAGCTTGTAATGAATATGTCGCGAGGGTAAGGAGAAAGAGTTAAATCTAACGGGCATGTGCTCACCCCATCTGCCATTACTTCTCTCTTACAATAAAAATAAGTAAAACCTATTTTCTTTTGCTCGTAAGTAAAAATTGAATTTAAGTGGTGTCTAAACCCCTTATTGGTCACAGAGTTTGATCGTTGAGATTTCAAAGTAGAAAGAAATAGGGAAAAGGGATCGTTTAATCTTGCTTTGTTGACTCCTTTTCGCACTAAGCTTATCTTCTTCATCCCCCGCAAGAAAATACGATTTAGAACATAGTGATATCATTTCATTTCCAGTTGCTTCTTTCTTAAACAATCCAACTGTTCTCTTATCAAACAAAGCATCTTGTTTACAGCATTTTCTAGGAAACCAAGTATTTACATCTGATTCATACACTTCTTGACAACTGTTGTATACTCGCTTTTCATACCCTACTTTCATTTCATCTTTAATGCTTTCTTCTAAGCTATGTTTGGCTAATGCGATATAACAACTATCAGTGTCAATCTGACAAATTTCAAAATCTGATCTATCAACATACTTAACAAGAAAGTCATAGTAAAATGATAACATGCGCAGCTTTGCTGTTTGAAGAAGACAAAAAGCTAAATGGATCGGTAAATTCAAATTAATGTTTTTCTTAGCCATATGAATTTCATAAATGTCTGGGGATATTTCATTCATGGACTTAAACATTGAATCGTTTACCATGAATCGAGCTGTATATTCATTCCCCGCATACACAATCCTTTCATGTTTTGTTTTATCCATTATTAACGAGCCAAATGCTGAGTTACCAATGAGCTTTGAAGTGTCTGCAATAACTGTACAGCTCGGGTTTGCATCTCCATTTCTTCTTGCTTCAGACACCTCGTCTTTAAAAGATTTAAAACATTTGAGTGGAGTAAACTCTATCACCTGATGCAAATCGGTAACTTCTAACCCGTGAAGTATATACCATCTCAGCAAATCTGAACTCAATAGTATTTGCTCAGCTTTCATCCCTCCTACTAGCAAGCGTCGAGATTCGGGTTGTTGATTTGAAATCCCGGAAGAAAATAAGTACTTCTTCATATGTGATCCAATTTTAGAAAACGGGATATCAGTTGTACAGAATATTGGAGAAAATTCAGAAAAGTATTCATAGGGACTCATCAACTTTTCTTGTCCTGGAGGCCATTTTTCTGGCACTTCAATATTAACCTCTAGTAATCCATACAGTTTCCCTTCACACACTGCTTTAAGAATCTGATCCTTTGTCGCATTCCTTTTGTTTTGTTTGTAAAACTGTAGTTGAAGATTGTCTATATGTTTCATGAGCATCTTATTTTCTTTACAAAGTGACTCAAACTCACACTCATAGATGCATTCATACTTTAATCCTAGAGAACGGATAAAGCTTTCCTTTTCCTGTGTGTCTTTTTGGCGTTTTAAAAGTAGAGGATCAGTGGTAGTAGGCATGCAGACTTCGTGGTAGTGCCACCAGCAACCATGGAACTTTAAATAAAATAGAATAATAAAATATTAGTACACTTCTATATAAGATCTCAGTGTTTCAACTCAAATTAAATCCAACAAAGGAAACTGATAAATAATATTAAATCAAATCAAATTATACCTCGTAAACTATTCCATTCAAGCTGTCATACCCATCGACCAAAAAATGGGCTATCCGGTATTCTCGCCCCCTATTCAATTTGTGAATAATGTGGGTGTTTGTAGAGGCAGCAATCCAATCCATCCAGTAATATATGCTTAAGTGCTTCCAATTTGGAGAAGGAAAAAACTCATTATATTTTTCTCGCCTGATATAATTAAAACATGGCAAGTCCTCTCCAAGTGCATACAAGTAAAGTGCATTAGCATCTACACCCTCAATAACTTTACACACCTTTTCTTTATTTCCTCTAATATAAGTAGAGTCCTTCTTATGATGTCGAGAAAAAACTATTGAAGGACCTCCAACTATGTTTTTCTGAATAGTGTGATATAAATCAGCATCTTTAACTCCAAAGTTTGAAAAATAAATCTTTTCCCTTTGAGATGCAGAAAATAAAAGTTGACGTGCAACCCCCGGAACACTAATAGCGGATTTAAACACATCGATCCGTTTCGAAAAATAAAATAATTGCAGCTTTTTTACTGCTTCGACAAACGGACGTACATCTAAATTATTGTAATGTTGCAAAAAGTCACAAAGAGATTCCATTTTTTCGCTGTCCCATATTTGTATTAAATCGAGATATTTTTCTTCTCCAGTTTTTGGTGCTAAACCAACTCCTCCTTTCTCTTCCCACACTTCATGTTCCTGATTTAACACGTTCACTTTTTTTAAAAAGCATTATATGGTGGTAAACAGTCGTCTTTCAGTTTATCCATGGAATCTAGATATTCGTATGGAAAATATCCTTTTTTCTCTTCAATTTCATATGCTTTCAAAAAGTTACAATAGCTTGTTCCAGGTGCAAGAAAATTCATAATGTCTAAAAATATAAAGTCTTTTGTGTATATAGCAGTATATAGATTCCCTTTTTTAATGACAAAGGAACAATTGTTAGAATTGTTAGAATCTGATTCATTTGATTCTAAATCATTTTCATGTCCCCCTCCTATTATTTCAATCATTTCTTCACCCTCACTCATATCCATTTCTTCATTCTCGTCACTCTCACAATCATAATTGTCTTCTATTATCTCAAAATGAAAGTCGTGGTCATTTGTTTTTTGTCGTTTACTTGATCTCTTTCGATTAATTCCCCTTTTTCTTTTTTTAATTGTACATATCCCTAAACACTTAATAAGATGTTTTTTTACCAAATTTAAATCATATCGAGCTGAATTAAATCCTAGCACTGGAAGTCTTGAGCAATAAAGCTCTAGCTTCAATTTCAACAATGTAAAAAAGTGAAGCATGTTTTTGTTATAAGATGAAGGATCTGCTTTGATTGATGCGTCTGTCTCAATATCTTGTTCGTTATTCCGAATAACTGATTCAATCATTTGTATTTTTGCATTTATCCCTTCAAATGCTCCACTCAACTTTTCTCGAGCTAGTTCGTTTGATTTAGATGATATTTCCGAAAGGTACAAAACCATTTCTGATAAAAGTGCAGATGTATTTCCATTCACGAAACATTTAGGATTTTCATATCCTTCAACATTAGAACAAACACTAACAGATATTGGGACGTGTTCACTTTCCCATTTAAGGTTAAATGTGGAGCCTTCCATGCTTTCATTGGGTTTCAAAATGGCTTCAAAATCGTAAACTGCAAACCTGTCATAATATCGGTTATCATTCGAAACCTTAATACCTACTTCTTCCAAATCTAAAAATATGGAATTAGGGGGTGAATATACTCCTCCCGGATATTTCAACTTTGTCTTGTTAAAGCATTTTGCTGTATGAATATTCATGTGATCCCTTCTTGTAAAACATCTTTGACATGATGAACATGAGTACTTTTTAGCAAATGAATCAATTTTTGTAACAAAGCTAAAATGATTGCGGTACAAGTTCACATGCATGTATGAAGCGTAGGTGCAGTCTGGTTTATAAAGTGTTTTACAACTAAAATCCGCATCTAGTGAAAGAACATACACTCCAACTTCGAAACACTTTTCTATCACTGGAATTTCTTCCAAAAGCAGACCTGAAAAATGTTTAGGCTTTTTAGGATAGATATTTCCGCAAAATGAATTAAACTTTCTGTACAAGCCGTTTACTTCTTTTTCGCAAAATGAATACGAAACTTTTGATTTATGTAAAGCTAAGCATCTGAATATACACAAATTGTCAGAGTATCGTTTTTTATTCTCATTTTTATGCAATAGCTTCAATGATTTGCTACTTAATAAGTGGGGAGGGAATGATATATCTACTGATGATCCAATCGCAAAATTTGTTCTAAAGACAAAAAAGTTAACATTTGCTATATATATTACCTCCCATTTTGTATTTGGTCTTTGGTGTTTGACTTGTTCATAGTAGTCTAGTATTTAAATCACGCATAAATTGTTCAGCTTGTCTTGAATTCAAAATATGCTGGGGAAAGTCGTACACTGTGTTGTTTAAGTAAGGCGTAAAATATCTTAACTCGCCTGTTTCACGATGACGAAGGATAAAACCTAATGATAAGTTGAATCTAAAAGAATGCTCTTCTTGTTCATAAACTTCCATTAACAAATGTCCGATATTAGTCAAATCTCGAACATCATTAAGAGGGTAATTATACACTCCTCTAACTCTCCCTCTAACATGTCCCCCAAGAATAATTTGACGGTTTTGATCATAGACTCTTTGCAATTCCGGATGTATATTTTCTCCACTTTCACTCAACCAAGGAGCTAATTCTGGAGGAAAAGGAGGTTGGTGCAAAGATTGATTTGAATTAGAGCCATTTAAGTTTGAGTGAAGTTCTCGCCTGTGAAAAAACAATTCATTCCAACTGTCAAACTCAGCATTACAGTCGTTGCACGATAATTTTTGGGAGCGAGTATTGGTTTTTCTGACCTTTAAAGGTTGGTTAACTGAAGATTGGGAATTAGCTGCTGATGTTGATGCACAGTTAATTGCATCTGACTCATTGTTTGAATTCTTAGGGTTCATTTTACACACATTCATGTGTTTTTTTGCTGTACAGGATTTAGCAAAAACTCGGTTACAATAGGAGCATGATCTGTTTTTCAAAAATGCAGAACATTCTTTTTTATGATTAGAAACTTCTTTGCTTGAATCAAACAATGAATCGCACCATGGGCATTTAAATCTCTTTTTTTCAGAAGCAGTATTCAAGCAAGAATGGGAGTGGGTGTCTCTTTCTTCTGGGGTATCATATCTAGATTTACAATGAGGACATGTTATTCTTGGGCAGATTTGTTCATGGTGTTTTAATGTTGAGGGTTTCTTTAACACTTTATTACAATGTTTGCACGTTTTGTTAGCCAAGTACTTATCACATGATTTCTGGTGGATTTGAACTTCTTCTCTCGTAGGAAAATAGGTTGAGCAGCTGCGGCAGATATGATTGTTCTCCGTGTCATTACTCATTTTGCTGAAATAACAATATATCTTTATTTATTTACAGACGCTGTGTGAAAAAGAAGAGTAACGGGATCATTTTATATTGTTTTCTAGTTCAGTTACGACTAGCGCATATAGTATAGTCTTTGTTAAAAAAAACGCAACGATCCAGAAAATTACTCATCATCAAAGTAACTCATGCGTTAAAACTATATTTTTATATTGTATTCTAGTCTTGTCATGTAGAGCAAGTAGATAGTGTACCCACGTACAAATCAAACCATGTAACTCATTAGTCATTCCTATATCTTATTGATTTATACTCTAGTGTACTCTATGTATGTAAACATGGGTATATAGTGTATGAGAAGCAAATCAAACTGGGTAATTTGATAGTCATTCCTTTATAGTGTACCCACGTACAAATCAAACCATGTAACTCATTAGTCATTCCTATATCTTATTGATTTATACTCTAGTGTACTCTATGCATGTAAACATGGGTATATAGTGTATGAGAAGCAAATCAAACTGGGTAATTTGATAGTCATTCCTTTATGTTATTGAGTTATACTCTAGTCTAGTCTAGTCATGTGAAATGTATATTTAAGAAAGTTGTTCCCAAGGAATGACAACTAAAGTGCCTCAAGCATTAAAAAGGTGCTCATGTATAAACTTATACATTTAGGTAAAACATAAATCGTTAGTTGATTCATGTACACTTTAGGCAGCAGACATATTTGCAAAGTGACTGGTTCATCATTATATCTGTTGTAAGCTCTCTATGTTATTAGTATAGGTGCTTTAAACTCTTCATGTTAATAACACAAGTGTTATAACGTTTGTACATCAATATTTTGTACATCGATAGTTTATCTTTTCTATGTATTTACTCATTTCTATATTGGCACATGTGATTCACAAAAATTGTCAAATGTGTATAACGTTTGTAGAACATTGGTTTATATTTAAATATAGTAAACTTGATAAGCAAAAAGGGTATAAGATTGTGCAAACTCATATATGTTTATGTATATAAAAAGAAACTTACCTGACAATAAAATGTCGAACTTTACTCAAAAATGTTGTTTGTTGTTAAAGATCCTAAATCATCGCCTCCATGGTCCAAAAAGAGCATTTGTAATTGAGTAAGGGCTCCAATAAGTCAAAGATTGAATCTAATTTGTAGCTGTTCATTAAAATGTTTGTCAGTGTGATTCCAATGGTAAATTCGAAATTCCACTCCTAATTTCTCCTTTTCTTGTCTAAAAAGAGTAAATAAACAAACATAGGCTCTCCAATTAGAGAAAGTTTGTGTCCATTTTGAACCTGTTGTATAGTAGCATTGATGCACTCAATGGAGAATGTGCCCTTTTGAACCAATTCTGATGTGTTATATAGTAGACGTGGTGCACCCACTCACCCATATGCACTCACACACTGCAGCTAAAAATATAGGAGAAAAAAGAATGGCTTCATAACTAAAAACGAACAGAGAAGCCAAGTCGTACCCTCGAGGTATATATCTTTCATATACAATCCATACTGGCTTCTTTGTTAAAAATATAGCAGAGAAGCCAAATCATACACTCACCTCACCTCATCTCATTAACCCCAGCTGTTACCAAAATGTCATACATATACCATAAACCTCAAACTATAGCAAATAAACCATATGGTGTACTCGCCTCACCTCAACTCCTATATTTTCGACTCCAAATGCTACTCCCCTAAGGGTTATCCTTCATATCCAAGTCATCATAGCTTGTATTTAACTCAATATCTCTCATACAAACTCAATAAATATCCAAGTTAGTAGCTTAATATCGAGATATCCATTCTATATATCACAAAAGAAAGTCTGCCTAGGCCCACGGTCGAACCGGGGACCTTTAGATCTTCAGTCTAACGCTCTCCCAAATAAGCTATCAAGGCGCTGATAAACAAAATCCTATCAACTCATTAACCCCAACTGTTACCTACAAGTACCATCCTCACCCTCTCACCTGTAAACTCTACTCACCTACATATCCACTTCATAATAATCAAATTCCTATCAACTCATTAACCCCAGCTTAATACACGTAGCCCACCTACATATCCAGTTCATAATAAACAGAATCCTATATGTCAACATAACCACTCTCTCTCTCCAATAACCACCTCGAGCTCACCATATAACCACCGCCCACCCACCTGTAAACTCTGGTCACCTACATATCCACTAATAAACAAAGACATAGGTAAACATAACCTAATTACCTCTACCTTAATATCAACTCAACACCCTTTCTAGGTTACCTGCTGTTACCTGCTAATAGGTAGTTCATAATAAACAGAGACAAAGGTAAACATAACCTAATTACCTCTACCTTAACCCATTTAAACCGTGACTTTTTAAATGTATCTGATTATTCTGAAATTTTGGTAGAAAGGTACCAGAG
Source organism: Sthenelais limicola (assembly GCA_942159475.1). Taxonomy (NCBI): domain Eukaryota; kingdom Metazoa; phylum Annelida; class Polychaeta; order Phyllodocida; family Sigalionidae; genus Sthenelais; species Sthenelais limicola. Next base: position 57,963,470 of record OW804096.1, read on the forward strand.
GTCCTGTGAGTACATGGGAAAAATTTTGGAAATTTCTAAAAAAGGGTTGCCAAGATACAGATTGGGTCGAAAATGACCCCTACAGGCATATATGGGGGTCAGGTGATAACATTTCTATTAATGTGGTTACTTAAGGGTAAAAACTGTGAATTTTGTTGCAGAAGCACCAAATTTGGTTAAAAGGTAGTTCTTTTGATTTCCTATTATTTTGGCAGAATCCACATTCTGAAATATGAAATCGGTTGCCATGGGAACCCATTTTAAGGTGGAAAATGGAGTTTTAGGCAAAATTGCCATGTAATTTGAACTAATAAACGTAAAAAGATAAGCAGATATTCATATGAAAGGTCTATTCATAGAGAATCTGATAATGTCGGTTTTCCAACATTTTAATACATTGATATTGCTATGGCAACCATTTTAAGGTGAAAATGGGCTTTTTAAGGGAAAATGGCCAAATAATGGCCATATAATTTGCTCTATTGAACATACATTAATAACCAGTATAACAGTTTTTGTGATGCAGAATTATGTATCCCAGGGTTTTGCTAATTTTGTTACCATAGCAACCACATTTATCCTTAGATTCAACTGCTTTAGGCTTATCTAGCTTAATGATAATACAGCTAGGGGGATACAAGGAGTGGAGAGAACTCTTTGTCTAAAAGAAATATTCATTTCCATTTGAAAATGTAGTTAAAAGATGGATTTCATTTGTGTAGTGTTTTATATATAGTATCTGATTTCCATGGCAACCCCCAAAAAACAGACCAAAATGTCAGAAAAACAGCATTTTAGTGTCCCATTTCAACACTTTGGTCAGGAATGGCACCAAACATGGGAATAATGATGGTACAGATTTTGTGGCAATTATATATTTGGCCATTTTCCCTTAAAAAGCCTATTTTCACCATGAAAAAGGTTGCCATGGCAATGAAAATAAGTAAAACGTTAACAAAATGGATAATTTTGAATTCTCTGTCAGTAGAGCTTTCATATGAATATGTTTATGAATTTTATGTTTATTAGTTAAAATTATATGGCTCTTTTCCCCCTAAAATGCTATTTTTCATCTTCAAATCAGTTACCATGGCAACAGTTTCTAATTTTAGAATGTGGAACCTTCCAATAAGATAAATAATTTTAAAATCTACCTCTATACCAAATTTGATGCCTTTGTACACAAATTCACATTTCTTTTCTTGGTCAATGCCATGAATGTATGGACTACCGGTACCCAATGTATGGACTACCCAAACTGTTTTATACCCCTAGTGCTAAGTTCTGCATCCAACAACAATATGTAAATTGATTACAATCAAAGGTGGTTACCATGCTAAAATTCTATACAAAGTTATCATGAAATAGAACATAATATTATTTCATTGGTTTGGTCTCCAAAATTAGAGAACGTTACTGATTTTCAGGGATTTCTGCAATGAATGATTTACACCTTTAATGGCTAAACTCCAACATATAGGGCAATTCTGATAATAATTTGGTTGCTATGGCGACTAAAGCATTCAAAACCATGGTAATCATACACCACATGATTCGGCATCAAAAGACCTTTCATATGAGGCCTTGCTTACTGATGTATGTCCAATTAAACAAATGTTATGGCCAATTTTTGGCCATTTTCCCATAAAAAGCCAATTTTCACCTTTAAAAATGTTGCCATGGTAACAACAATGTATAAACTGTATTTAAACCAATATTTACAGATTCTCCTTTAATAGAGCTTTCTTATGAATATCTACTCAGCCATCTACATTGATTAGTTCAAATTATATGGCTCCTTTAAAAAAATATGTTATATTTCAATTTAAATCAGTTGCTATGGCAACCAATTTCATTTTTCAAAATGTAGACCCTTCCAAAATGAGACAGAAAAAAAAGATCTACCTCGGTTACAAATTTGGTGATTTTTTCACAAAATTTGCATTGACTAACCCTAATATCAGCTGCTCAGTCATGGTCAGTAATATTGAGATTTTTTTACCCCATATATGCCCAGAGGGGTCGTTTTTGACCCAACCTTAAACAAAGTTAATTATTTCTGTAAAAAATTTTGATAATTCTAGTTTATGTGTGAAAATGGATGTCTGAGGTTTTGGGTAGTCCATTCTATGTATGTTTTTTCTAAAATTACCTAGTATAATGCAATATTTAATCATCTTTAATCATCTTTTCTGCTTAGACATCTTTCTTTTGTAGTAAGCAGACAGCAGTGATGGTCACGTGACCTAAAATAGCCCGTTGTCAATGGCAACACTAGTTATACAATGTAGAGGGGCTAAACTTCCCACACATCTCATAACCATTACATATTTTATTTTATTTCAATATAATAATGCTCATGAAAAAAGCATCTTACATGGGTCGAAAACGACCCCTATAGGCATATATGGGTTAATATCAAGTCAACACCCTTTCTAGGTTACCTGCTGTTACCTGCTAATAGCTGGTCACCTGCTTATTAGGTCACCTGCTTAATAGGTCACCTGATTTCTAGGGTAATTGCCCCAGGCGGCTAATTAGCCCACAGGCTAATTGCCCCAGGGCTGCCCCAGGCCCGTATCCAGTGTCCCTTATGTCCAGTCTTCCACAGGCACCCAATACAACACCCATTCATATACTACTACTATTTGGAACACACAAGTCAAGGATTAACAATAACCACTATTGACTAAATAATAATTAGTAATTAGGCGGCAAACTCACTTTTTTGGTGGCCGCACCACGGTTACGTCTTCCTCTACCCATGTTGATTTGCAAGGTCAAGGCCAAAAGTTGACTGTAGCGCCATCTGCAGCGAGACTAATCCCTGTTCGGTCGATGCTAGTGGAGCGTAGTGGAAGCTAGCGGTACTACGATCGGTGCGCGCCCCGACGCTATTTGGAACACACAAGTCAAGGATTAACAATAACCACTATTGACTAAATAATAATTAGTAATTTAGGCGGCAAACTCACTTTTTTGGTGGCCGCACCACGGTTACATTTTCCTCTACCCATGTTGATTTGCAAGGTCAAGGCCGAAAGTTGACTGTAGCGCCATCTGCGGCGAGACTAATCCCTGTTCAGTCGATGCTAATGGAGCGTAGTGGAAGCTAGCGGTACTACGATCGGTGCACGCCCCGACACATCGGGAGTGTAGCTCCCGATTTTCCATTTTTTTGATAATCAGGAGAGCCATCCCAACTGCTCTGGAAAGCCTCCCTATGCATCGGGACAGTTCCCGACGCTCGGGGCGAGACCCAAACCAGGAAGCGATTTTTAAAAAACAGTGGGAAATTGGGACAAAAGTATAATCGGCTAAGAATTAGGATTTAACTCCTCCTGATTGATGAAAAACACCGCCAATCGGAGTAATTTTGCAATCGGGGGGACTCCCGATTGCTAGAATTATTCCCGATTGAACTCCTGATTGATTGGGACGGAAAGTTAAATCCTAAAATGGATCGGGAGCAGTTAAATCGGATCGAGAGAAGTTAAATCGGTGGAAATCGGCTCAGGTGTGTGGGGGGTTTTACATAGCGTCCTATGGTTTCTTCTGACATAATTGTCTTACAAAAATATATACGAATGTATCACTTCAGAGAAACATTTACTACTTGTATTGTTAATGTATACTTTCTGCAAAAAATGTTTTAAAATCTTCCTTCGAAGGACAAGTCTTCCCCTTTTTTGGCAGCTCATTCCATATAACAGGTAATTGGTAATAAAGCGATTTTTTGACCATCTCAGAGTGTGGTTGAGGCACTTTCATCATTTTACCTTTATTATGAGATCGGAGATTCATATTTCTGCTATCTGTGTACACATCATCTTGGCTTAGTTTAAAAGATGGAATTCACACAAAATACCTCAAATTTAGCTTGTTATACGGTGGGTAGGGGTTCCCTCCCAAATTTAGCCTCAGGCCGCTGTACTATAAAGGGTTATCAAACCCTTGCACTGTATAACTTACTGTATGCACAGCCGCTTGTTTATGTGTGCATTAAAGAAAAGTTAGCGATATTATTCATGGCAAATAAAGTGGCTCATGGCTAGTCAAGTAATTGAATATACTCCTTTGCAAAACATACAGGCAATATACAACGTTTAAAGTTGTTAGATGTATTCACACATGCACATTTGGCCCCATGGGTCAGATCATCAGAAAATGTACAATCGGTAAACATTAATTTTGGTACATTCTGTTACATTTAGCTGAAAAATACGAATGCTAGGTCTATCTGAGATATTCCAATGATCCAAACCGTGTATTTGTTTATGTCGAACTGTATTTGGAACCTAATTTTCTTTAATTTGGATTATTTAAGAGGATTGGTGAAGATTATACATTTTCTGACGAACTGACACTCATACTATAGCAGTATGCATGGGGGAAGTCGTCAGAAAGTGTATAATTCGCCTTCAGCTATCCTCTCAAATTACCCAAATTTAAGACTAAAATAAGTTTCAGAATACAGTTCAACATGACATTGATATTCTCTTAAATCAATGCAATGCCAAAAATACTAGGTATATGTTCAATATACATATTGAACTATACCTAGTATTTATCATTTTTTAGCCAGATTTATCCGAATTTAATTAAAATGCGTAGAACTGCTGGATTGTGCATTTTCAGGTGACCTGACCCGTATAGTGAGTGAGTGAGATTGATTGCTTTACGCCCTTATCAACACATTGAAAGTGATCTGGCACTTTCGTTATGCTGCTGTTTGGGTGTTGCTATTTATACTATTAACGTCACATATAGAAGTTGAACTCAGTGGGTGCAGTTGCCTAAACATGTACAAGTCACCTTTGCAAATCCTCTGAACTTGAGACAGACGTTAGATTTAATATACAGTTAAAATAACCGAACATGCTTTTTGATCAATGCAATACCAAATGTATTCAGATATGTCATGTCTCACAGGCATAAGTCGAAGAAATTGATTCCATATCTGAAAGTATGAGATTAATGCAGATTCCAATGCTGGTAAGCATTGGGACATCTACTTCTATATTTTGTTATGTTTGGAAAAAAAACCTTTGAATTATTTATGGGTGGATAGTTACTATGAATATAGCTAAATATACTCCATAGGACAGCCTTAGGGATGCAAGGTTATATTTAATACATGTCTTGTAATATGGTACATGTGTTCATACGATTCATAGCGCTAGATTGCCCAAAATTGAGAACATTCATTCAAAGATATCTTGTGATTAAAACACTTTCAATGACATAAATTTTGCGGTTAATGACTCATCCTTCTGTTACGTAATCATTTCATAATATGATAAGACATGCCACCAGCCAGTAAACATCTATTTTCTCCTTTTTACATGGAGGGCGGTCGCTCAGACACCGATTTCCAAGTGCCCGTGTGATGCTGTGTAATCCATTCACCTAAAAAGATATATGTATTATTTATCGTTTGTAACTTAATTGAATAATATACTAATTGTATCACAAGTCGCAAAATCATTTGGAAAGATGAGATCAAACCGATTCCAACTATAGTAAGCAACTATAAGTAGTTAATTAAAGATGTATCCTCTTTAGGAAAATGGATAGACACATTCAATACACAGTCCTGGAATTTGGTACATATGTTTATGGTACCAACATCACTAAACACTCCAAATATAAAAGGATTCTGACCAAGGGTTTTTGTGGAAAAGCACTTGACAATATCATTGTTTTGCGACTTGTGACTCATTTTCCTGTGACACATGAAACTGTGTAGAGCTGGCAAAGGTATATATTCTGACCATATGACCCATGTCCCCTACCTAGTCTTCCTCCTCGATCAGACGTGTTAAGCAAGTAAATATACAGCTGGTAAGAAAGCAAAGGATTATAACTTGCAACCGACCCATATAAACCATACTAAATGTGTTGATAAGGGCGTAAAGCAACCAATCTTCACTCACTTACTCACCGACCCATATATCATTAGAAATCAATACAATAATGCTTCTCGACTAGTTGTATGGTAAGAAGTGCTTCAGAATGGGGGATATCTTTGGATTTTACCCCCAGCTTTTCTTTCTGGTTGGATTGATGGGTTTATCTTTCGGTTGTGTTCAAGTACACATTACATCACCTGATGCTCCCAGGTTTATCATGTCTTCCAAATACCCGGCAGACTACCCGAACAATGCTGAGGAATGCTGGGATGTTAACACTCAATCCATGAAGTCCATACATGGTGAGAAGTACCGAATTCTGGTTCTTGTGGAGGACTTTGAACTTTTCAAAGATAAAGATTGCTCAGATTTTGTGGAGGTGAGTGAGAAAGAGAACAAGAACTCAGTTCTGGCTAAATTCTGTGGAAACGATAAGAAGAAGCAAGCAGTCTACAGCGGCGGAGAGAATCTGCGGGTGCGCTTCAGGTCTGATGGTCAAGGTACAGGCGCAGGATTTCAGCTGAGAGTGATGGCTGTAGCTGAAGCTCCTGCAGGGCCAGAAGCTCCCCGCTACTCTAACTGTAAACCTCTGGCTATTGCTTCTCCTGACATCACTTATGTACTTTCTATGCAGGACAGACAACAACAACATGAGCATTCCCCTAATGATCTAGTGAATTATGTAAAGAGACAATGCTTTGTGATCTACCTCACAGATGACATCCCCAACCAAAACAACCTTCGCATCCGCATACAACTGGATCATTCCATGGTAGACAAAATCAAGTCAGGAAGAGTAGACAAGATGGACATTTTCGACAGTGACTCTTCATCAGGGAATTGCATAGCCAGATTGAATGCTGAGTCAGCACATGTGGCCTCCACCCACCTGTCTAGTGGTAAGGTGCTGTACATAGAGATGACCCAAGCACCTGGCCAGGCACACGCTATATTTGAGGTGGAAGATAGAGTCACTGAGCCCAGAGCTCGCAGAATCAAGAGAGCCAGATATTCATCATCTTCTTCTACCTACAGATCGTCAACCTACAGATCGTCAACCTACAGATCGTCAACCAATAGTCTATATAGATCATCGTTATACCGCAGCTATGGATATTACGGATATTATGGATCATATACGTATGTTGGTTTAAGTACAGGACTTGTAATTGGAATAGTTTTTATATGTTTTACAGCGGTGGTTATAACTGTTGTAGTTACTACTCTCTGCTATAGGAAGTATAAAAAGCAACGTACAGGTGTTAGCCCTTCCTCCCGCCCCACCGGTCAGGTCCACCCACCCCCACCACGCCCCGGATTCTCCAGTTACCCTCCTCCTCCTCACCCTCAGGCAAATAGTTCCGCCCATCCATACCCTGGTCCTCCCCCTAAAATGGGATACCCTGGCCCTCCTCCTCCCCCTCAGATACAAACGGTACCTCCTGGAGCATACCCTCCCCCAGCTTACCCCCCACCAAAATCTGGTATGCCAGTTGATGCAGCTTATCCTCCCCCATACCCAGGCCCTCCCAACCAATTTGCTCCTCCTCCTCCTCCTCCTCCTCCTCCTCCTCCTCAGTAAGCCCCTCCCCCTCCATAACCTGGTATGTCAGTGGATGCCGCTTATCCATCTCCATACCCAGGGCCCCCACTAAATCCTCCTCCCAAGCAATTTGCTCCACCCCCTCAGGAAACCCCTCCCCCTCCCGTCCTGCTGCTTTGTACTAAATCATCAGGCTATAGTATAGGTGAGAGACTCTTGCTTTATACTGACTAGCCCCAGGTCTTCCTCTTTTATGCACATATATATGATGTGTTGCAGGAAAATATGTCATAAGTCGCTAAAATATGATATTTTTCAAAGGAACCCTTGCTCAGAATGTTTTCATTTTCGGGGTGTTTAGCGCTGATGATATCTGTAGCATAGATACATGGGCCAAATCTCAAACCTTTATATTTACTGTATCTATATCTGAGGTTATCCTAAGGAGTATATTGCTTTAGTACTATAGTGAATGACCATCAAGAAATATGGCTTGAAATGTAACTTTCTTTCATGTACAAACAAATATAGTTTTAAGTACTTATTGGATGTAGTAATATTTACTATCATTGGAATCGGCTTGATCTCATCTTTTAACATAATTATGATAATATCTCAACATCATTTATTTGCGACTTGTGACTCATTTTCAAACATGGCCAATGCCTTTTTTGTTCTGATTGTTTCACTAGAGCTCTCTTACTTTTCATGAGGTTGATATCAAGAGAAATTTCTGTTTTAAGTGCAATTTAGTCACTGCCTGGGATGGTCCAGACAGAGACTAAAAGCATTAATGACCGTGCAGCTAGTGCATCACTCCCTCAATGTCGGTCGTCTTTAATCCTTTATTGATATTCTGAGGGTAGTTAGAATCATGATATACAGCATTTACTTTTATTATTTCCAAAGAAGAGGTTTCATTTGTCATTTGTACAACTGCTCAGTATTATGATCAGGTCGTCAGAAAATGCACAATTCACCTTCATAAATCCACTCAAATAACCTTAATTTATCACAAAAATCAGATTCCAAATGTGATCCAAATGACCAAAGAGATAGTTTGAATCAACGCAATACCAACTGTAATCAGGTATAACTAGATTCAGCTTAATTTATCTGAATTTACTAAATGTGTAGAGCATTTTTTGACGGCCCATTATTCTATATGACCCATTACTATATAACAGTCTAAGCTCAAAGTTGAGAGAGTCCCTTCAAACGGAGGGAAAGCCTCTCGCTCCAAACGCAAATTGCCATTTATAATCTCATTAGGACCGCAAGATACTGTTATAATCCCATTAGCACGCCTAACTCCTATGCCAGAAAAGCCATTAGCGCGGTAGGCGTCCAATCACTGATATGCCATTCTTATCTGATCTGAGAGGCTCTGAGCCCGTACTGTGGAGAATTTGGGTATTATTTTGTTTTAATCAGGGAGTTGTTATGGAGTCGCATTCCAATCGATTCTGAATATTGTAAACATATCAATTTTTGCTCAGTATTTATTTCCGCTATTTTAGCGCACCTACCTTTGTGCGCGAAAGAAATCCTGCGTGAAAGGTATGATTATTGCATAACCAAGGTGTGAGGCTTCCTTGCTGCGTGTATTTAAATCCGCGAGAAAAGGTATCAAAGTACTTAGTGTGCGGAAATGTATCCGCACGAAAATAAATATGTAAATACCTCCCTATTATCTTTCATTTTCCGGCCTAATTTAGTAGAATTTGCTAAATGTTTAGACTTGCCTAATGTCCATTACTGACTTGATCCTTGTATGTAAACTTTCTAGCTTCACTTTTAATTTTGCCAAATATTCAATTTTTTCAGTTGTATATAATAATGTCTCTTACATGTATATTGTTGCTTAATTAATGCTTTTCGTGATATGTAATTGAATTAAAACTAAAGAATAAGGGACGTATCTAATATCGTCAAAGAACCTGTGATATATTACCAGCATTTATATGTCTTCTGTTGCCCTGGAACTGAGTCTACAGAAGAATCTGTTGAATAAAAAAAAGTAAACCAATGCTCAAATAAAATGTGGCGAGTGAATAAGTCAAAGAAAATGGATTTTGAGATATCATCATAACAAATCAATCAAGGAAGAGATGAAATTGGTACCACCTTGTACTCAATACTCGATGAAAATTCATTTTAAAATACAAGTAATTAGAACTAGCATTGAATGCGCTTGTGCGAGGCTACAGCAGCCATACCGTCATTCATATTGTAATACAACAACACTAGAAACTATTGTTTTCAAACAAATCTATATTGAGCAGTAGGGCGTTTCATATCTAACAAAGCGCGCGTTCGTTATGGTAGCGCAACTATGGGTCAGATAGCGATAAATTTAGCGCGTGTTCATTATAGTAACGCAACGCTGGTTGCCGTCAATTTTGGCCCTTAGCGTGCGCTAAGTTAAAATATGTCGTTCTTTATTTGGTAACGACTGTCGTTAGGTCCTATAACGCGCGCTGTGTTAGTTATGAAACGCGGCGCTGTAACGTTGGCATATGTGATGTGTTTCAGTAAAATGAGTCACAAGTCGCAAAAATGATATTTTTCAAAGTATATATATACTAGTCGCATAGTCCAATACCGAACACATCAATAACACATAATAATAGACGAAGTCAAGGCGGAATGGCAGTTCGGGCAGAACCCAGGGGGTTTATTGAATCCCAACATATTGATTATATATATCAGATGTAAGTCAAAAGTCAATGTCTATGAGAAAAAAAAATTATTTTTTCCCTTCGGTGGAGGTGCGATGACCGTTGGCGACTGACCAGTTCATACGTTGGACGCTCAGTTGCATCACGCCCCCCGAACGTGGGGTGACGTCACAGACAGTCTAGATGTTGATTTCTTATTCACAAATTTTTTAAGGAGACACACAAGCTTGATCAGCTTATCAGCAGGCAGTCTCATCTCCATTTTAACAGAATCCACACTTATTCCCAGATAGATTGTAGTAGTTGATGGAGGGGAAATCTTCTTCCACGACACATGGAAGCCCAGAAACCTTAAAAGATTGATCATGGTAAGCTGAGCCTCCAAGGCCGTGTCGACAGAGTCACATATGCATATAAAATCATCGAGGTAGTGCACCACCTTAAGACTGAACACTGTAGTGAGCACAGAAGACACAAAGGATGATATTCTGTCAAAGTAATATGGGCCTAATGTTAGGCCAAAACACAGGCGTTTATCCATGAAGTATGTGTCCGCACCATCAAGCTCCCACCTGAAGCCCAAATATTTACGATGAGCCTGGCGAATTGGTACGGCCCTGTAAGCACTTTTTATGTCCACCACGGTCATGACAGCCCCTGGGAACACTAGCTGTGACACCTCGTCGAGTCCTCTGTAGGAGAAACTATGGACCAGTGTAGAACAGTGATTATTAACAGAGGTACTTACAGGACGTGAGCAATCGGTTATTACCCTAATCCCTCCTTGAGATTTGGGGACTGCCCCCAGGGCGTGGACGCAGTGGGGCTTGGATTGTGAGATCTCTACCATGCCTTCCTCGAGTTCCGCCCTGATTTGCTTCGACAACAGGGCGTGAGTATCATCACATAAGGCTGAGGAATAATTGGAGCACTCGTAAGGTGTAATCTCTTCATCTACGATGGGGAACCGGGGAAACCGTCCGTAACACCATGTAGAACATCCATAAAGTCCATCAGATGAGGCCAACTCTCATTACATATATAGTGGCCGAACCTGCATGGGTAGAGCTGAACAGGGGACTCGCCTATAACGTGACAACAAACACATGTCCCCTGCTCACAGGCTACGTAAACAACAACATCAGCTCCCAGCGGGGAGGTGGGGAGCGCCCTAACAATGGGCGAATCCTGGTTAATAAACGGAGGAAAGGCCTCAAAATCCTTCTTAAACAACATTTCACATATCTCTTCCACTTCAGTATTAACCCACTTAGACCCAAAATGAGAGTTTTGCTGCTAGACATTTCATATTAAATATCTGATATAGGCTTATAGACCTGACATCACACAAAAAATTTCAGACCTCTACCTATCATAGGACCAAAGATACCAGCCGTCCTACATGTAGGACGGTGGGTCAATCCACTATACTATACATTTTTGAGGACTTTGTTTTATATTAAATCATGGATTTTATATAGGGAACCAATAGGATGCATAGAGACCAAAGTCTCAAAAAGCCATTATTTATGAATCATCCCTACCTATAGTATAACAAGCTAAATTTGAAGTATTCCATGTATAATTTCATGAATTTTCTGAATCTGAAGAGTAAAATGGCAGAAAAGCCGGGTCACATTGTCAAAATGGGCCGTTTCCATGGTAACTAGTGATTTTTGTGGCATTTTAGCAAAAAATAGGTTTTTAGTGCCCCATTTCTACACCGTTATCAGGAATGTGACCAAACTTGGGAATATTGATGATAGATGTAAGGGCTATTTGAGGACCCTAAGTCAGTGACCTTGACCAAGGTCAAAGTCATTAGATATGACCTTGAGATACAAAAATAGCAAAATTCTGGAATGTGACATGGTATTTTCTCCTAATTTTCTCACATGAAAATAGGGCAATAGGGAAAAATGATAATCTAATGTATTGAAATATGAACCAACATTAAGGCAAAGAAGAATTGGACATGCCCAGTTCCATTAGACAGTGTATTGCCATGGTAACCTAGACTTCCTTTCTACTCTATACTAAATTTTGGTTAAATCAAAATTTCATATACTAGCCTGTATCTCTGGAAGTATTTACTCCTGGGTTACAAAATTTAAGCAAGTGATAGGGCTCTAAGAGCTCTGCTATTAGAATTGCTGTCAATGACCTTTGTCAAGATCAAGGTCACCATTTTCAAGGTCAAACATGAAATTTTGTTCAAAATCCATCATAAACTGGAAACTAAGTCATAGTTACCATGGCAACACACTTTGCAATGACACTGGGCTAGGGCCAGTTTTCTCTCCCCTAATGTTGGTTGTTTTTTCTATACATAAAGATTATCATTTTACCCTTTTACCCTAGTTTCATAAGAGGAAAAGTAATGTCACATTCCAGAATTTTGCTATTTTTGGTATTTGAAGGTCATATCCAGTGACTTTGACCTTGGCCCAAGCTCACTGGATTGAAGTCTGCAGATAGCCCTCATAGATGCCATCTATGACCCCAAGTTTGGTCACATTCCTGATAATATTGTAGAAATGGGACACTAAAAACCTGTTTTCTGCTGAAATATAATAAAAAACAATCGCCAGTCACCATAGAAACGGCCCCTTTTTGACAATGATTATGGGTTTATCAGCAAATTTTCTCTTCAAATTCAGAAAATGCATGTAATTTTACATAAGACACATCAAATGTGGCTTGTTATATGGTGGGAATGGGTTCCCATTCAAATTTAGCTTATGGCCGCTGGTCTAAGTTTTTAGGGTAATGAGCAGACCCAATGCTATTATGTTTTATACCCATATAGACCCGGCGTCCTACATGTAGGACGGCCACACATTTCTTCCATTTTCTCCAAGAATATTATACTTAGGAACTCAATTTTTGGCAGGGACATTGATCATACCCTAAACTATGGTCCCATAAAGGTTTCATCACAATAAGAATGGTAGGAATTTATTAATTTCTGGGGTGAACTTTCAAAAATGACACTTTCCACAAATCACCTTTGGGCCCTTCGGATGCAGTGATGTTACCATGGCAACACATCATTATTTAGTTCTCAAAAGTTTATAAATACTAAAATCTGTCTATGTGCATAACTGGTAGAAATATTATTCTGTTTTGAAAAGGATTTCTTGATTTCTTTCAATATTTAAAAAGCATGTTCTGCCGTCCTACATGTAGGACGGTGGGTCTATATGGGTTAATAAAGTCCTGGAGAAGAGGGCAGGACGGAGGGGGATCTGTTTGAATGCTTGCAAGGCCCGGGTCAGGAGGCAAACCGGAAGAGTCGCCATCTTGAGAAAAAGGCAAAAGTTCACTACCGGTAACGTTAACGGTGCTATCAACAACCACAGGCACCGAAGAATTGACCAAATTGCTGGCTAAGAACTTAGAAACAGATTTCGCCCCTCCGACTACATCCTATTTAGTTGAGGCAGATCCTGATTTACATTCCTTGGCTGGGTGTCCGGCTTTGTCACAGTTGAAGCAACGATGGGCGAACACACAAGACTTAGCGTGGCAGCCCGAGTCTCCGTTGAACCTGAAGCAGTAGCCCTTCTGTTTCCTTGCCGAGGGGGTCCTAGGCATGCCACCAGCCTTTTTAGAGGTATCATAACAGAAGAAATTCAACCTGTCTTCCTCGTCAGCCCTAGCAAAGGCCTTGGGGCCTTTCTTGTTGGCCCTGCTTCTCACCGACCGGTCGTAATCGAGGAAGGCCCTGTCCATGTAGGACCCGGTGGCTGCCTTGGTTGCTAGGATTCTACCGTGCTTGACGATGCCCGCCACAGGTATGCCATCGTCAAGAAATTGTTCAATCGTTTTAAAAGTGACTAGCATAAGCTTTTCAAAATTATCTACTTTACCCTCATCAAGATGTTTGTCCTGAGCGAAAGGTTTCTTGCTCTTCCTTTTCTTGTCTTTCTTGCGTCTCCTTGACGACTCAGCCTCCGATGAATCCGAGTCAGACAAGGAATCTGAGCTGTCAGATGAGCTTTCGCTAGAAGATTGTACTCTAACCTTCCCTTTCTTAGGTTTGATCATCAAATCTGATAGCTGGGAAACCATGGCCTCCATGGAATCGAGACGATCAAATGTAGAGGAGCGTGGTTCGTCAGGACTTTTAAAGTAGGGCGACTTCTTAGCTGTTGACGCCGAGGGCCTGTGAATGGAGCCACCTGCCATCGCACCGAAGGAATGGTCAAACTCCCTGTTGAGTTCTTCGTCTAACTCCAATCTTCTGCAATGCTTGCTCGTGAGCTTCGCATGCCTCTCCCCACAAGTACGACAAAGGTTGAACTTTCCCTTCGGCATCGTGGACGAAAAATCAGAGACTCGAGGTAAAATTATTTTTTCCCTTCCGTGGAGGTGCGATGACCGTTGGCGACTGACCAGTTCATACGTTGGATGCTCAGTTGCGTCACGCCCCCCGAACGTGGGGTGACGTCACAGACAGTCTCCTTGGACACTGGTCTCCTAGATATATCTAGCGACACTCGGGGAGGTCGCTGCCACGATTTATTTACAGGTTTTCTTTGTAGGAGTGTACTCATCTTCAGTTCATCTAATGCCCCTGGTCGTATACATGCATGTATCAAATTTCGAGACAGTGGCTTAAATATATCCATGCATTTTTAAACTCACCCTATAGAGTTTATTTAGCTACTTTACTAGTAATATAATTGTCCACCAAGAAATATTGCAAACTCTTTTCTCAAAAATAAAATAGAATAGAATAGAAAATCTTTTATTTGTCCAATTAAGTTGATACAATTACAATGATGTCTAGACAAATGGGTCAACATACCTAGAATCATTAAATATCAAACATAAAATATTATAGAAACACTTATTACATGTCCTATATGTTGACTATCACAATAGAACCGGCTTCATCTCATCTTTTCAAATATGATGATATCACAAAATCCATTTTGGCGACTTGTGACTCATTTTCCTGTAACACATCACATATGCCAAAGAATGAAACCTTACTTTGGTATTAATACCCGGTTTTCCGCTACCCCCTGCTATAGACAAACGGAATTTAAAGGTCACTTAACGGTTTAATGGTCACTTCACAGGGGCCAACTGAGAAAGCTAAGTTAAAAAGTCTGTTTATTATATGCACTAGAGGGGATTGAGGGTTCTGTACGTGTAACGTCATTTCAAGATTTAGCCACGTGCTGGTGTCTGCTAACAGACTCCTGCATGAGCGTAAGCAAAACTGAGCATAAACGTAAGAAGAATACTTCCATGGGAACTACACTTTAACTTTGGGTATGTATACTAAGGTTTGAGTCTAAGTAGAACCGAAGAGTAGCATGGTGTATTACGCTCATTTTCGGCTCTATTTGCGCTTGTTTTAGGAAGCCGAACTTGTTCTGGCTCAAATGAAACATGTTTGATTTGAGCCGAATGTGTTACGTTATTATAATGGGCGCAAGAATAGCGTGAACAGAGCGGGACAATGGCACCACTTTAGGCTTTTTACATTCTACGGTATTTTTTTTAAAAAAAACTCGTGAATGTTAGTGAATTGGGTACCATTCTGTCAATCATCCTGAGTAGCAAGTTCATGTGATACATTTGGGGTGTTGGTTGAGGATTGGTGTGAAGAGTGTGGACACTTATCTGGGAGGATATTTGGATGCCCATCTCTGTGTGATGTAATTCACGCCAACACTACTAACTTTGCACTTATGCAAGGACTGCTTGATTGACAACCTTCTACCATCTCTGCAGTAAATCCCTGAAGGCCAGTGTGACATCCTATTGGTTGACATTTGTTGTATTCTATTGGCTATCTTGGTTTGATTGACAAGTTGCCACTTAAGGCCACTGTATAGGTTTTGAGAGGAACCCATTTAGAGAGGACCACCCATGACTGAATCTGAGTGATCTACACCTACTACACCCTTTGGGATTTCTGGGTTTCAAGTCTTGGAGACAGACAAGCTCGGAATTGCAAAGAAGACAATTGTGTATTATTAGATTACGATATGTTGTTTGATGTCTTATGTCTAATTCCCTTGCATTGTACTTTCATGTTTATCCAACTGCCTTTGTAAACAGGGAGCGTGCAACTTTCCTAGTTGTTAATAAAACTGAATTTTACTTCCACTCCTGTGTTCTTCTAATACAGACATTCGAGGCATTTCAGATTACAGTACGTCTGATATTCATAATCTAGCCATTGCGCACAAATAGTTGACCGTAGAATTTGTTTCCTTTGGAAACGCACAATATATACATTAACTTAAACTGATTATAAAGTTAAACAGAAAAATAGTTCATTAAATGATTGATTAACTTAATAAACTTATAACTTGTTAAGTTTCTTTTTGAGCGTAAACAGCAAGGAAAACGTTCTTATTACGCTCAGAAGCGGCCGCCAAAAAAGTAAATGAGAGTAATCAACAGCACTACTTTACGTTTCTCTTCGGTCAATTTTTTTTAATAATGTATAGGCTTCTTTTGAGATGGCAGATAAAATGAGCGTAAACAAAACCAATCATGAACGTAAGAAGAAGCCAACCAGTGGAACTCTAACTTTATGCTGTGGGACTACATTTTACCTCATCTAAATGGGTAACTCCTCACTAATGCTTATTGTCAGGTTGCGCAGCTAGTAATTCTATTACATATCATTTATGAGAGAGAAGGAGCCTCCCCCTTCTGCCTACTTCGAACATTTCCTGAACTATACCCACACCACATTTCACACCACTGCCCTCTACAGGTAATTAAGGACAACTCAGGCAGCTACAGCTAACTGGACACCGGTCATTCTGGCTTTCGCACCACTCGGGCAAGTTGACCCACCGCCCTCTGATATACTTTTACAAACTTTAAAAGGACTTATATCCTTGCTCATCACTGATGAACTTTGATATGAATTTTAGCAAAGAAAAATACAATTCTTATCCGGCCTCTGGGTTTACTCTTTGAATTCCCTACGAATCAAATAACTACCAATGGGGCCATTACACTTGAATATTAGCAAAGAAAAGTTTATTATCCCTTTCAAATGTAATAAGGTTGTGAAATGGCAAGCTATGCAATATAGAATCTTACACAGAATAATCGGCTGTAACAAATATCTTAAACAAGTTCATGTTCAGTTCATTTCTTTATCAGTTGCTCTAGACCTAGCTTGATATGGGAAAGGTAATTAAGACGATGGGTCAGAAATAGTAAGGTAATATCTGGATTTCAGGAAAAAGAATTTAGCAAGATGAATATTTTGTTATAGGATATACAGCGGTACGAGTAAGTGAAAGACATGATAAATTGGATAATATTAGCGGCCAAAGCCTATATATATAGATAGAGGATACACAATAATAAAATTGTGTTCAGAGCTTTCGTTAATGAATTAAAAATGAATGTTATGATGACTGAATATAACAATGTCATTCAAGGGAAGAAAAAAAGCAAAGACAATGTGTGGGGTAGTCTCCTACGAAAAATGGAGGGGGAAGAAAGTTAAAATTGTGTCTAATATATGATGACGTATATATGTATAGGCTTATAACTAAACCGGAAGATGACAGCTAACCCCACGTGATACCCTAACCTGGATTGGGTCACGAGACTTTTCCCGGCGCCACTTTTGAATTCTCTGTTCGACTGGCAAGTTCGACAGGAATTTTTTCTCTTGCCTAAATGCCTTCTCGAGGCAGATGTTCCAAATGCGGTCTTATACACAAACCTCCATTTGGTTCTAGATGCAAGGGTGCTCCAGCCAAATCGAAGCCTAAAGTTATATCAGGAGTCTTACCTGTCAAATTCCGGTGGCCCTCCGATCCTGTGGTCACTCCGCCTAGAACGACTGATCCCTTACACAACATGGCGCTTGGTGGGTATCATGACCGAGCAGACCCGGCATACCTAGAGTTCCTGGAAAATCACTTCAAGAAATCCCCGAAACCAGTTCCTGGCTCGTCTGGTAACAATGATGCTATGGCTGCTATCCTTGCCAGGTTAGACCGGATCGAACAGAATACTCCTGGCAATA
This sequence comes from Sthenelais limicola, assembly GCA_942159475.1. Taxonomy (NCBI): domain Eukaryota; kingdom Metazoa; phylum Annelida; class Polychaeta; order Phyllodocida; family Sigalionidae; genus Sthenelais; species Sthenelais limicola. The sequence continues at coordinate 57,981,632 of OW804096.1, forward strand.
TCTCTACTGGTGACAACACTGTGACAGCTCCTCCCGAAGGCCCTATGACGCAGTTGGCTGACAGTATACAACAGCTGTCACTGAACGTGAATGATGGTATCCCAGCGAAAAAAGGTTTGGAGTATCGTCCGGAGTTTTATGTCCAGTCTAAAGCATATCAGCTTACTATGAAGCAAGTTGACCACACTAAGTTAACTTCAACTGAACTTTTGTACGGAATGCTTGGTGTTTTTGAGCACATTTTGACTGCTGGCGGTGATAGTATGGGTTACCTCCGACACATGCAATATGTCGGCAGACACGCCATTGAGCCTAGTAGTTTCTCTGTGTTAGGCTGTGTGCTATATGATCACCAGGTGGTTGACCAAGTTCTTGCAGGCACTTCCTCATTTGGCTCCCCTGATTTATTCTCCGCTGGCATTTACTTGAGCGGACATTATTCCCGTAAAAAGTTAGATGATAAAAGCACATCCAATGCAAGCGCCACGAGCAAACCTAGTCCAGCATGGCGGCCGAGCGGCCGGAAGTTAGGTAGAGTTCGGGATGACTCGGGATTTTCTCCGATGCCTGACGATTGGCCGCAGGACATTTGTTATAACTATAACTCAAAAGGATGTTCTCTCGGAAGGTGCTCAAAATTACACATTTGTGGATCATGCAAATATCGTCACCCCATGTCTGCTTGTCGATTCAAGGATCGCAAGGAAGAAAAAGCTTCAGCCTGAAGTCTCGCCCGGCTCGAGACTTCCGGCCATAACTTCCAAGATGGCGGTCTCGGGCCGTGTTTTCCAAACTCGCAGCACGAATTTCTGCTCGATTCATCTCCCATATACGAGGATCATGCCTTTCTTATGCAAGAATACTTCATGGGTGAGCCTTTTAGTGAATACACCCCTGTCTCCTTGCCTGGAACAGCTCGACAGCCGGATTATTCGGTGTTTTCATTCTACAACTCACCTTCCATGCCCTATGTTTACAATCGGTGGTCGTACTCAAAACGATGCACGGACGTTCATTACATCGGGGGCTTACGCAGCCAGTTAAAACGCAATGCCTGGCTAAATGAACTAATTTTGGAACCTGACATTTATTACAGAACGTTTCTAGCAAATGGCATCTGTAATGGGTTTGATATTGTATTGCTCCCAAAAAACAAAAAATACAAAGGGACGCGGTGAACCTGTGATTAGATTTGTATGAACCTCAATGGCAGGAAAAACTGAATAAAACCTTTTTAAAAACAACAACAACAAGTTTCTCGTCATATTTTGGGGTTTAGTGACCCTTTAAACAATGTGAAGAGGCGTGAGCGCAATAAAGATGTTCTTATATTGAAGAGATAGTATAGGTTACAGTTATATAATTATGAGTTTCACCATACACTAGTGCAACTAAGTGACAATAACTCTATTTAAGACAGTAACTATTTGATATAGCCGCACATACTTAAGCTGTCATGCTTGCCTAAATAGAAATATGTTGATACACATCAGAGGTAAGATTTGACTGACGGAATAGGTCAGGCATGGACGTTTCTTCAGAGTGGGAAGTGATTTATGTATGTTTTCATGTTTCCCTCTTTCTCGCATTCCTCTCTATCTCTCTCCCTCTCTCTCCCCTCTTGTCTATCTCTCTCGTCCATCTCTCCCTCACTCACTCTCTATCTCTATCTCGTTGTCCCCCTCAATCTCTCTCACTCTCTTTCTCTTTATCCCTCTCTCTAGCCTCTCTCTCCTCCTCACTCTCATTCCCTCTCACTCACTCTCTCCCCCTCTCTACCTCTCTTACTCACTCCCCCACCCACTCGCTCTGTATCCAACGTTATCTCTCTCACTCACTCTCTCCCCGTCCCTCTCCTCCCGCGCTCTCTCTCTCTCTCTATAACTAAACTTTAGCATAAACTTAAAAGAAAATGTATTTTTGGTATATAACTAGCAGCATAAACCACAGAACAATTCATGGTACGGTTGAATGGAGGTTCTTATATATTCTTTACAGTTTCTGTGTTGCCAACTGCTGATATTACCCCACTTGATGAGGGGCAATGCTTTTTTCTTTCTTTGTTTTCCATGACTTTAAAAATAATGTTTATTGTAACAAAACGTGGAAAAGATCTATAGAGTGAGTTATGCACTGCTAATGCAAATGGCATTAGTGAGTTATGTGCGGTAGTCTTGGCAACCAATCCCTTTTATACCACTTTTAGCGCCACGATTCAACTATATGACTAAAGTATGTGTTCTATTCATATATCAAAGCATTATATAATAAATCAGTTAACTAACTCGTTGGTTTCAGTGGCTTAGAATACTTCACTCATTGCTGCGCAACTCGTGCAATATTCACGCTCTGTCTACGTACGAACTCATTAGTTAACCTGTATAATTATAATTGTGCCAGAATTGGCTGACAATAGCATCACACGATGCATTTTTTTTAAAATTTTATTTGTGAAACAATGTCAGACAACTGATATTCTCATGTTCACAGAAATCTCAAAACACATCCACATCCATTCGGTGCAGCAGAATTTGGAACCTAGTTAGTTAGAGCATGTTTTTATATTTATTAATTTACACTATCATAAGAGAGTGAAAATTAATTTTACACACATTATAGGCAGGTCATGCCTTTATACATGAAGGTACAAACATACAACTTCCAATTCTTTTGGTATTTTTCCTCCGATACTTAATCCTCGGCTAAGAGTATACACAAGATAAGAGCAATAATGTTACAGAAGTTTATTTCATTCATTTTTTTAATTTTTTTTTTACCCACTTCTGCCGAATAAAAATGTTTGGATCGAAATCATGATCATCAGACCATGGACGGTCCTCCAACCTCCCAAACTGACACTCACTTGCAGTCAAACCATTGCAACCATCGGCAACGTTTTAAAGACGAGTAGCTTGGGACAGAGAAGGAAATCGGGACAAAAGGACAGAAGGATGAAGGTATATCTGGTGCTCACTGCCCTGTGCGTCTTGGTCTTGCATGCTGTCGCACGGCCAGCGACCAATAATGAACAAGGTGCGTACTTTTGATTTCATCTCATTTTGTATTTTTATTAATTTTATTATTATTCAAAGGTGCCCACTGGTTCCTTTATTTCACAAAAAAAAGTTCATAAATGACAGTTACATTTTTTTTACAAAGGCTCCTTTTTTGTCGTTTTCAAGAGCATAATAAAGATACAAAAATCTCTGAATAATTGTAGGTTTACGCCTGACTTTAAAATACCTACATTGGCAAATCGAATTAAGTCCCTATGGTCAAACAGCCGATTTCCTTTTTATTTATTTACCCAGGGAAGGTAATTATTGAGTTGAAATGATTTGAGAAAAGAAGAGCAATTAAATTTAGACAATTTGATTATTTTCCACTAAAATTGAGGCCAAGAGAACTAGTTTTGGGTACGTTAAAGAAACATAAGTTTATTGTTTGGCCTTCTCCTTATTTTATTCACGATACCGCAAAGTAATGGAAATGACAATTTAATAGCTATTATACAAGTGTTCCTCTATTAAATGTTATCTAAATCCTATTAAATGTTATATCATACGATATATTGTACCATCATAGATTTGGGCCTCTGCTGGTAGTAGGTGATCCAATGAAACCTTTAAAACTAATATCGACTAGTTCATTAGGGCATTTTGTTTCTGCCATAAAATCTATCTTTTCCCAGAAACGTATATATTCATACTAACACCGGTGTTCTAGTTATAAGATGTTTAAGTTTGTTTGTTTGTTTGTTTTTTTATTCATAAGCTCATGTACTAAGTACAACATTTTCAGCCTATATAAACATAATTAAATAATAGTAATACAAATTAATTCATGAAATTGTACAATCACTAGTCAAATTGATTACGCAATTAAATCATAGTGAAATAGTCAATCATTCAAATACGACACAAATATTATACATGTAAACTTTTTTCCATTTTGGGTATAAGGTAAAACATATTAATGAGTTAGAAAATAAGTAGAAAATAAATTACATATGACTAAACCGGTACGTGGTTTTTCTCTTTTGTTTTAATCCCAACGCGTTTTGGCATTTCGTTGCCGTCGTCAGGGGGGAATCTTGTTATAGTTATTTCTAGTTATAAACTTAATAAACATATTCAAAACATAGAAACTGGGAATTAGTCATAAAATGATCTGTATTGTTTCGCTCACAATTACAGAGCTGTCTTTCTTTTATTTTTCTTGTTCTTACTGGAAGTGTAGTTCTTCATCTTGAAATGGAAAAACTGGAAGGCCTCTTACTTTACAAATGTTCACGACCCTTTTGCCGTAACATCATGTAAATAAAGAGAATTCCAAATCAGATCAGACGGCGGGGAGTTTGATAGAATCACTTGTAATTGGTAGCGGGTATTCACTGGGACTCGTCTAATTTATGGTAGAAAAATATTTTTCTCCTTGCCTCTTTGGAGGTAAACACTTCTCAATTTATCTCGTTGGATAAGGACAATGATTACATGGTTTCAATCTTAACACAAATAGGGCAAATCCAATATTTACGTTTTATCAAATCGGTATATTTGATTGTGTAAATTGTTGTGTATGCATATATATGTATTTATTTCTCATGACTAACATGCTACCACGAGGGTCGATGGTTGTATCAGAATATTACCGACTATTACTAGAAATGTCCTAATGGATATTTTGATTGTTATACATTATAGTGAGATGTAAAGTATTGTTCATATTAAATATTCATATTTGTCTCCATCGGTGATGCTGTCTGCTGAATCAATATTATCATAAACTAAACTATATTAGATTGGGTTAGCTGAACCATCAAGCACAGCTATAGAGACGGGGCGACATTTTGATTGAGTGTCTCCGTACTTCCGATATAGAAATAGGTTGATATATTCATACCTGATACACGCTCCTTCAGAAAATCGGTCAAACGTGACAAATGTATTGATATACTGATTTTGTTCAATTTCATCTTCATCTGTATTCATCAGTCGTCCAAATGTAATTCGTAATTGTTACTATATATATGCTAAAATCTGAAGACTGCAATAAGGAATCCTCAATTCCTAGTGTAGTCAGAAAAAAAACCCTGAGAAATATATGTATGCGTATTTTTCTACTGCTCACCATTGAATATCCAATTGAATATCCAATGAATAACACTTGGCTAACATCGATCGAAAACAAAACATTCTTTTACTTTTTTCTAGTCTTTTCCAACCATTCTCTTCTAACCAATTTTCTGGAGAATTGTGTCGGGTTGCTTTTGTTACAGGCCTTCTTAAAAGTCTATATTTATATCCTTGGTATTATAATAGTACCTAATGGCATTCTTTGGTTTTCAGCGAGTGGCTTTCCCTCTGCTTGAAGGGACTCTCTCAACTTTGAGCTTAGACTGTGTAAGTCTTCTTATGCCTTTAAATCAACAAATCGACACAGATTTGAGAATCAACATTGCCTTTTTTCTAATGTCGACAAATAGACACACTAGTAACAAACGACAAGGGACTTTTCCTAGTGACAAGTGAGAAAAGTAGTTACTTAATATCAAAAATATTGGGAGCCCCTCTCCCCCCCCCCCTCCCCCCTCCCCTCCTCCTCCCCTGCAGCAGGAGTTGATTGCTAATTAATTGTTCTACTTCTATTGTTCTCTCTATAATTATGTCTGGTAGAGCTTGCTAGACTGGTTGCTCCATTAAAAGGACTTCTCCCTCCCTCCCTCTCTCCCTCCCTCCCTCCTCACCTAAATCATGCATGAACATTATACTGTTGAAATCTTTTATTTAGACCAAATACTTTTCCCATATAAAAAGTGGAATATGCGTTTGCGATGTAGCCTAGTTTATTTAACTTGTTGACAAACTTTGCTACACAAAAAAGGAAAAGGAAAAGGACCTTCTAGCAGGGACTATAGCCAATACGAATGGCCAATAGGGGATTTGCATATTTAGGGGAATTGCATGTCTATCATAGTGCTGGGATACATTCAGTTCAAATTTGACATAGGATCCTTAGCATATATTTGAACATTTTTTATCGAAAAATGCAAGGATATTTTCACCAATAATATTATCTTGTTTAAATGATCTATACAAACCAAATGCATATTAGGAAAGATGAAGCCTTGTGTTATGAAAACAACACATGGCTATTTACATGAGATCAATCTTAAATATTCTATGTCGAACATACTGGTTCATGGTATCTATAGCTTTTATACAGATATACAACTCCATAATTGCGTGCGGGCTGAGATTCAAGATGGCAGACATGCAAATCCTGAATTAGTTCAGTCTGACCTACATCAGGTGAATCTCCCATAACTGCCCCCTGGTGTGTTTTATGTCGCCTTAGGCGACTATCCTGCTTGTATTTGTATTTAAATTATTTTATTCAGCGAAAAACATTATGCAACTGGTACACTATATCTCAGCCGTCGCTGATTTTACTAAATAATCATGACAATATTTCATATATTTACCAAAAAATCGTCGTAATTCACTAATTGTAAAAGTTATAATTCAGTTAATCAAAAAAAGACCATCTTTTTTAAATAAATTGTATATTGAGACCAGTTTCATTATGCATGATATTCTCATGATCAATAAAAGGAAATTATTATACAGATTAATTAATATTACATAATAGTTGACGACCTAAATAATTAATGCACAAAGTACAGTATGATTTATGTTCTTACCCTTCCATATTCTGATAATTTCCGACGACTTCATTGTTACGGCCTCGAACAAGAAAAAGATTTTTTTTAGTTTGGTACCTCCAGCTCTTTTGCTGTGCGAATATTCCCATGTGTAGCCAGTTTTTTTTACCTATAAAGATTCAATTTTAATTAATATAAACTAATTGCTTTCTTTTCAGAATGTATTTTCTTTTTGTAATATATAAATGATCAGCACCCTAGTACTGTTTGTGTAATATGATTAATGAAAATGTATACTATATTCCTAATATGTATTCAGTACTTGACTCTTTGTGATGTGATTACCGTTATCAACTCTCCATATAAACGACCTAAATTTTCAAAACATAGTAGATAAAAATTACCTCTAGCTGCATGTAGTGGACAGCATGTGGCGTGACCTGGACTGATTGACGATACCCCGACCTCCTGACCACCCTCAGAATACGGCCATTCTATAGGCAATGTCAAAGATTTTTTTTAGATGGGTCAGGTTTTCTAAGTAGAGTGGGAGATCAAATAGGAAACGCACCTATTTTTGGCCCCAGACAATTTAGTAGAATGTATTAATGTGTAGAGGTGCGATTGTACATGCCTAACCTATGTATCAATATCATATAGACAGTTTTGCTCTATACTGCTCGTAATAACTGCATTCTCAGATATTATGACAAAACAAATCTTACTAAATTCACTCATATTAGGAATTATAGGACTGAATTCATCATATTCTGCTTCTGTTATAGGGCCTATGTTTATACAAGAATTTCCCGGGCGGGAGGCACTCACAAGCAAAGCGGGTTTCCATGCTTGTTCCCGTACTAAAAAACGGACCCTTTTCAAGGAATTTTCCCTCCAATTAGTATCCTTTTTCTATTAAAACGAGGGGATTTTACCAGACCAGGAGGACCCCTTCTGCTACGCAATCTCGTCCAATAGATCTCTACATACATACTTCGTTGAGATTGTTCTCCTTTGACAAGATGAATGTCTTAGTGATGTATCAAAGCAAGGTGTTCAGGGTAGGCTACTATTTCAGAGATACTGCCTTTTCCTGCTATGGCAACAATGTCTGCTGATTTCTTTGTTCACTTTTTGACAGTTTCCTGAGAATATAACATAGAAAATCCTCCAGCTGCTTCATCCAGCTTATTCCGATGATTCCCGTCTTGCAAGAAAATATTTTGCTCTTGATGCTGCAGCTCAACCTCCATTATTATAATTATTGAAGACTTGGACAGGTCCTCCAAATACAGAATCGGACGCTTTAGAAGCCCTTTAGCAGAAACAACTGATAAAAATCCTCCAAAATTGTGGTCAAATGCCTTTTACATGGGTAGGAGAAGAATGGAACAAGAAGTAGAAAATGCTCTGTTTTTGACCGACATTAACTGAGAGTGCAGCTTTAATATGTTAATAAACCATTTAATATTAATAATTAACCATTAAATAAAGTTCCTTTTTCTTTATAGAGAGAGAAATGAGGGAGTTGGTGGGCATCCTGAAGAAAGGTAAGATACTTGCAATCAATAAAATACGTTATTATTGAATGATAACTAATGATTATTATTATAAATTTTTTAAAAAAGATTCTGAGAAAACAAGGGCACTTGATGCCTCAGCACGAGGAGGTGATGTACGAGAGACACCCCACCTCCCCATATTGACCAAATGAGTTCTCAACAGTCTGGTGAAGTAAAAGATCTAAGATTTAAGATTTATTCAGGTATTAACATTACATCACATAATGACATTATCTTCAGTCAACCCTGATCGAATCTAATTACAATCAAAGCAAGTTTATAAAGGATAATACCATTAACAGAAAATTACTCAAACAAGTTATGTGGGATTAAGCAGTTATTGTATAATTATAAGAATGAAAAGGACCTCATGTCACGTCATACAGATTTTTTAGATTTTCCTTTTCTAACCCTTTCTATAGTGCCAACTACATAGAAAGTAGAACTTTGCTAACATGGGGTAAATTTAGTAAAAAAGTACATTTAGCAAAAATATTCAAACCGACAGTTCAGCGAAGCTAATCAAATTTTAGATGAAATTGTATAGCATAACATTATGTACATTTAGTATATTGTTGGAATACAACAGTCAGTATTCATTTCATATTCTTTGGAGAGAAGCTTCTCATCAAATTTATTGTGACTTAAAACTCATTTTTCTGTGACACATCTGTAGTGATACTTGCTGACAATTATTGTAACAAAGCACTAGAAAAAGCCAAACTATTATGATATTTACATGCTTACAACAATGTGATGATATAATTAAAGCTATATTCTTGTTTTTTGTGTGAGCAATTCATTTTATTTCCGATTCCTGCCATCTTGGCTCTTACAATTCTAAATGATAATCAAAACATAAGTAAACACATTTGTTAAGCTTTTTGTTTTTTATTGAGTATTGTCCAGATGTTATTAAAGCTATATTCATTGTCTATCTACAGCCCTGTATAACGGAGAGAAAGACCTGTCAGTTAGACAACTTGGTAAGGCATACACTTATCTAAAGCAATATGTGCAACCTATTATTATAAATGTCAAACCCTGATTTTTGTGTCATGCAGAACGGGGAGTGAGGAGGAAGGGGAAGGAGAATGTAAGAGGAATGGGAAAAGGCGGTGGTGAGGGGGAAAGGGGAAGGTGAAACAAAGGAGGAAAGGGGAGGGCGAGAAAAAGGAGCGAGGGAAGGAGAGGGCGAGAGCAGGGGGCAGGAAGGGGAGGGCGAGAGCAGGGGGAAGGTGAAAGAGGAAGGAGGAAAGCGCAGTAGGGGGGGGGTGATTGGTAGAAAGAGAAAGTTGAAGAGCGGTGGCAGTTAGGGGGAAAGGAAGCGGGAGGGAGAGGAAGGGAAGGGCGAAAGGAATGGGGAGAGCACGAGTGAGATGGGGTACAGGAGGAGAGAATGGACGACAGGTACAATGCTAGTATGAAATAAAGATTTGCAAAAAGATTGAATTATTTCAGTTCACAATCCTCAAAGTAATATGTAACGACTTTGAACAACTTCAATTGATGTATAGATATATTGAAGTGATTGAGTAATTTACAAATGTTTAATTCTAATAGTAATAACCCCAAACTAACTATACCAATATATATCCTTGATTACTCAATGGCATCATATGGTGATATGTTTTCCATTCCACTACGTTAGGCCTATTTAGCAGTGAGTGGTACCGGGAGGAGAAAAGATCAGGTACATATAGTTCATTTATATATTTCTTATAATCTTATACATCATTGTACAATAATAAGACTAAAGGTCAAACAACTAAAGGTCAAACAATAAGTAAATATGGCGAGATTTTTGTTGCTGTAATAACTGAGAATACAGAATATATCACAAATATAGATCTGTAAATATAAAACAATAGATGCATATCACTGAATGCATATCATTTATTTATCTATAGCATTTCTTGAATAAATTATTGATTATTTCTTTGTTTTCATAGACCTGGCAGTTAGACAACCTGGTAATGTATATGAATATAATTATAATGTATCTAAAGCAATATATGGAACAAGGAATAAAATATCTGCAACCGTTTCTAATGTTTTAGACAATGCAAGTTTAATGATTATCTTGTCAGGATTATTCATTTATAGGCATGTATATCACCTTGAAAATCATTACTTATTGAATGTGTTGAGTTTTCAGTCAGAAAATTGGGGACATTTTCCAAATTCCACATTTAACTATGTCTTAGCTGATGTACATGTATATATATTCTTGATTACTCAATGGCATCATATGATGATGTTTTCCATTCCACTACTCTAGGCCTATTCAGCAGTGAGTGGCAGGAGAAAAGATCAGGTACATATAGTTCATTATACATGTGGAACATCATCCATTGTAATAATAAGACGTTTGATCCTTCATTCCCGGCCCATTTGAAAATCATTGGTTCAGGATTTTGGAGGATTTTACCATGTTTATATGCTACATATGGCTATAACAATGTCCACATCTATATTATCAAGTTCAAGTTCAAGAATTCTTTATTTGCAAAGGTGTTGAAAATTACAAATTAGGTCGTTCAATCACTGATGATACATTAATATCATTTCTTCCGATGAGTGCCTATAGAATTCCATTTATAAGTTTTTTAACAGTGGTTTTGAGTAGCCCGTAGGCACAACAGTTACAATGCTAATAGCCACAAATAGCGGGCTATAGTCAACATAAAACATAAAGGTGTTAAACACATGCATGGAGCAGATAGGCTGCACCTAGAGAATTTAGGAGAATAACAGTCAGCCTCCAAGAAGAGAATTAATACAATTAATAACCGATGTGGAGGGTATCCATACTATAAGAGATATAAACAGTAACATCGATACTGGGAAACTCATGTCATAAACGAATTAAGAGCGATGAGTATTTTTGTGACATAGTGTTATCATTCATGTACATTCAAACAGGAGAGGTAACAATCAGTCTCCAGGAGTAAGATTTACAACAGATATTAATTGGCGTAGAAGAAATCTACTTAGAAGAATACATATATACTATGGAACTCAAATCGCAAGTGTACCAACAGATATTACATAGATGTGTCAAAATGAGATAATTTTGCGACAGAGCGTAAATAGTTGTATACATGCAAATATGTGTAATCGAGAATCAACATCAAATTTGAGTTAAAATTAAACAAAGTATGAGATGATTTATGAAATGGTCCGATGATGATGAGTTGGGAGTTCCGCAAGATTTGAGATTCATTACAGTATGTAAGTACAAGAGGAAGCATAACTGGAGAGTTTAGCCCGAAAGTAGGCCATTTTTAAGATAGGTCATTCGAGCGGAAAGGTGAAAAATGGATCTCTGTATATTTCTTGAAGACAGCCTTATCCTCAATTTTATGAGCAATGAGACCGAGGTCATTCCATCGCTTCTGGCATTTATATGTCAATGAATCCATGATCTTTGTTGACTTAGTATTAAGGATCTTTAAATTTTTCATTCCTTTGGCGTGACTCCTTGTTGGGAGTTCACGCGCATCAAGGTTCTCCGGATTCTGAGCCATGTAAAAAGCCATATCGAGCAGGTGCTTATTGCGCCTGTCTTGAAGGGGCCAGATATTTAACAGTCTATGCTCATTATCAACATTTTCAAATTTACTCTTGTTATATATAATTCTAAGTGCAAGGTTTTGTTGCGACTGCAGTCTTTTCAGTAGTGATTGAGGGGCGGAATCATAAATAAAATCACAGAAATCAAGATTTGGGAGAATGGCCATCTTATAAAGGTCACGCTTGGCATTAAAAGTTAATGATTTGCGTGCCCTGTATAATAGACGAGTTTTAGAAGAGACCAGCTGCAATGTATTTAAAATATGTGGTTTAAAGGTTAGTAAGTCGTCAAGAGTGAATCCTAAATATTTATACTCCTGAACTTCATCAAGTTTTACAGCGCCAAGTGTTAAAGAATGACCCGAATTTTGTAGCTGAGATTTTGAATGATGACTAATAGAAAATGAAATGGTTTTACACTTGGAAACATTCAGTGAGAGCTTATTAGCTGCACACCATGAATATACACTATCCAAATCTTGTAAATTATCATAAAGAGAGTCGATATCCGTGTCATGATTTGAGAGCACAGTGTCATCAGCATAGTGCTGTATCTTGGCGTGTTTGATGACTGTATAGAGGTCGTTTATATATATCGTAAAGAGGATGGGTCCTAAAATGGTACCCTGGGGGACCCCATAAGTGACCACTCCCCCGCTCGATTTTGACCCATTCACAGTTACAAATTGTCTCCTTTCGTTCAGATAGTTAGTGAACCAAAGTAGCTCCATATCTCGAATGCCATAAGATTCCAGTTTTTTCAAAAGAATTTGGTGGTGAACAGTGTCAAAAGCTTTGCTGAAATCAAGGAAAATTGTCTTGTTCAGCAATTTGCTATTTAAATTTGTATATATCTTATTAAGAAAATCAGTCTGAGCTTGTTGAATAGAGTGCTCCGATCGAAAACCATATTGAATATCGCTAAATAAATTGTTCTCTTCAAAGTGCCAAGAAAGTTGGAGCTGAACAGCTTTTTCCAGTATCTTGGCTGGCATCGAGATGCAGAAGATTGGCCTATAATTTGTGGTAGACATTCTATTACCGGCTTTGAATAAGGGCGTAACTCTCGCTTCTTTGAATGTGGACGGAACTTTACCTAGTAAGAGTGAGACATTGATGACATGTGCAAATTGATGAAACAGGGCTAGTAAACATGATTTCAAAATGTGAGATGGTAAGAATTCTATCCCAGAGTTCTTTGTAACATCAACTTTCAAAATAATCTTCCTTACATCATCTGAGGATAGCTGATCAAACTTAAATACTGGTACAACGTCAGGAAGGCCTCTAAGACTCTCAGAATCTAGAGTGTTTACAGGAGGTATTTTATTGGCGAGATTTGGACCTACGCCCAAGAAAAATTTATTAAATACCTCTGGGACCTCAGATTGATCCACCATTTGCCCATCTTCCTCTAAATTAATTTTATTTTTGACCTTGACTTTGGAAGGACTGATTAATAGCCTCAAGAAATCCCAGTACTTTTTTGGGTTCTTATCATGGAACTCTAAATTAGACCTTATAAAGTTTGACTTAGCATTACGACAGGCACAATTTGCTTGAATTCTCAAGAGTCTTGCCCGCTGTAGAATGTCTAGATCATTGTTCCTTTTTGCAATTCTAAAGAGGCGGTCCCTTTCATTCATTAGGGCAATCAAGTCCTCGTCATCCAAGATGGTTTGACGCGAACGTTGCGAAATTCTTTTAGGGGGCACATCTTATCAAGATAAAGTGTGATTTTCCCTACAAGTATTTCCCAACATTTTTCAGGATCAGGGTTACAACCAAATATATTATGGTTACCAACTGATAACCTTTACTATTTTCACATATTTTCATTGACCGCTTCACATTTTCCTTTTGCTAATTCAACTTCAAATCATTGTTAAAACATATAACCACAGCATAATATTGATAAATACAGTCTTAATGGTCAAACAATGAGTAAATATGGTGAGATTGTTGTTGCTATAATAACTGTGGATGCAGCTTTAACACAAATATAGATCTGTAAATATAAAACAATAGATGCCACTGAATGCATATCATTTTTTTATCTATACCATTTCTTGAAGTAATTATTGATTATTTCTTTGTTCTGATAGACCTGGCAGTTAGACAACCTGGTAATGTATATGAATATATATAAATGTATGTATGTAAAGCAATATATGGAAGAAGAAATGAAATATCTGCATGGATACTATTTTAGTTAAGAACATGTATGTTGACATATTTATTATAGAAACAGTTTCAAATGTTATAGACAATGCCAGTATAACGATTATCTTGTCAGGACTATTCATTTATATGCATATATGAGCAATTCCACCAATTGGTTGACATATGACTTTGAAATAGATTTTTTAATTTATAATGAGAAATCTTGGTCTGGGGTTATCTTAATCAATTCAGTCTGCTTTCCCGATGGGAAATACATCAGAAATACCCCATTTTTGCATATCTGGCATAGATATTTAAAATTCTAGAGAAGAAAACAGTTTTATTGCCTAAAAATTAAAGAAAATATTGCTAATATGGAAGGAAAGGTGTAAAGAGAAAAAGAATATGCCACTGAATGCATATCATTTACTTATCTATACCATTTTATGAAGTAATTATCGAATATGTTGAGTTTTCAGTCAGAAAATTGGGGACATTTTCCAAATTCCACATTTAACTATGTCTTAGCAGATGTTCATGTATATATTCTTGATTACTCAATGGCATCATATGATGATGTTTTCCATTCCACTACTGTAGGCCTATTCAGCAGTGAGTGGCAGGAGAAAAGATCAGGTACATATAGTTCAGTATACATGTGGAACATCATCCATTGTAATTATAAGACTTTTGATCCTTCATTCCCGGCCCATTTGACAATCATTGGTTCAGGATTTTGGAGGATTTCACCATGTTTATATGCTACATATGGCTATAACAATGTCCACATCTATATTATGGTTACCAACTGATAACCTTTCCTGTATTCACATATTACCACTCACTGCTTCACATTTTCCTTTTGCCAATTCAACTTCAAGTCATTGTTAAAACATATAACCACAGCAACATATTGATAACTACAGTCTTAATGGTCAAACAGTGAGTAAATATGGTAAGATTGATGTTGCTGTAAAAACTGAGGATGCAGAAACAAAACAATAGATGCCACTAAATGCATATAATTTATTTATCTCTACCATTTCTTGAAGTAATTATGGATTATTTCTTTGTTCTCATAGACGTGGCAGTTAGACAACCTGGTAATGTATATGAATATATAATGTATGTAAAGCAATATATAGAACAAGTAATACAATATCTGCATGAAAACTATTTAGTTTAGAACATTCAAGTTATGTATTGAAGGATACTATGTATGTTGAAGTATTTATTATAGAAACAGTTTAATACTAATGTTTTAGACAATGCCAGTTTAATGATAATCTTGTCAGGACTATCCATTTATTAGCATTTATTATACATGCATTGCTTTGAAAACAACGTATCTAGAGTGATTTACGCATAGTGCGTATTTCACTAGTGATTTACATGGGGTTTTCATAGCAACCAATCTTATTTTTTACCAAGATTACCGGTGAAATTCAAATTTATGACTCAATTTGTTTCTATTTTCATGATTGAAAGCATGTATGATAAATTTATTAACTAACTCGTTGGTTTCAGTCGCTAAATATTCACGCTCCTTCAACCAACCCATTAGTTAACCTGTATCAATATTTAGGCAACATAGTTAGAAAACCTGGGTCTGTTCTAAGTGAACTTAATAAGATGTTTTCTATTCCCCTGCTATAGACGGATTCAACAGTGATGACTGGGAGGTGATACGATCAGGTACATTATAGTAGTTAATTATACATGTGAAACATCAACCAATGATACAATTAGAGTTAAGATAAGATAAGATAAGAGGTTTTTTATTTGCCTTTAAAGGGGTACAAATACAACATGATTGTGAGTTTCTATGAGACAAGAAAAAATGGTCGACATACCATTATGAGACTGCCAAGAGTTCATTTCTTCCGGCAGTTACCATCAGATTGGAGAATGGAGATAAACATTTCTAGATACTCACAAATGTGATGTGTTACAGAAAAATGAGTCATAATTTGCCCACAAAAATCATCATATCATCGTATGAGATATCATCATATTATTTGAGAAGATGAGATCAAGCGGATTCTAATGTTTGTAATGATATGCTTGAGTTGCGCAGCAATATTCTAAGCGATTGAAGCCAAAGAATTAGTTACCTGATTTATTGTATATGCTTTTCATAAGGTAGAACAATGTATATGTTGTAGAAATTGCCCTCCCAGTGTTACAGTGTCAATCAGGCAAATAGGCCGAGTAGGCCTACCACAGGCAACCTATAGCTTCTTTATCTAGTAATTTTGGAGATAATTATTAGAAAATGACATTGTACAGAACGTTTTGCTTCTTTTCCTTTGGCGAGATTAATGACTTATATGAAGACTCTTGGTGTGAGCCCAACTGTTAGCTACTGTTTTAATCTGTCAATTTAGAGTGTGGAGCTTGATATGAACACAACGTATACTACTCTATTATAGATTGTTTCAACGCCAATGCGTCTATAATAAAGTCAGATAGACCCAGTATTTGTCATTATCATAATTCAATATGTTAGCAGAATGAACTCAATGTGTAAAGCTGCTGATTATAATTTTCCTGGCGCCCTGACACAATTGAATAAGCATTTAAATGAATTTCAATATGTTAATAAATTTGGAATCAACGGGAATATTTAACAGTGGATTGACATATTTAACAATGATCTCATTGCATTGCATTTTTAGAAAAGAATGTATGTCAAATCTGAAATGTGTCCATCCCATGCTGCAGCATGCACTGTAATAGACATGTGCAGTGAGATATGCAGATCCCTTTTGCTATATTGTCCAGTCCCGGGCTGACCATGGAATAACAATTTTTTATTTTGATCAAAATATTGTCTTTCTCAAAGGCCTAATCCAATAAGCCGATTCTCATGTGATTCTCATAGAATTAAGCGCAAAATAGTCCTCTGTGGCGCAAAATCGCATGAGAATCGGCTTGGTGGACTAGGTCTTTTACAAATAACGATTTTAGAATAATTACCGCGGAGGCCTATATACCGAAACTATCTATTTTTTCAGTTCTTGATGGTGCAGACAAGTAGGAAAGAGGTAATATGTTTATCTAGTTCCTCGCGTATTAATATGAATTCAAGACTTACCATTAGCTTATCATTATGTCATTATATCGTATTCATTTGGTTTAGTAGCGACCCCCTGGAAGAACTATGGCTGCCATAGAAGGGGGCCAACCAATATTACCTATTTGGAGTAGTCTCTAGAAAGCTCAATTTTTCTAATAGATGAACTCCAAAAGGAAAATTGAAATTAAAAGGAAACTATTGTTTTATTCAATGTATTTGTAGCAATGATACGATTATATTGTATGAGCATGTGCGTATCTTAGTTCCTAATTCTTTCATCGAATTGGTATTTTTGAAAATGTATTGTCTATGCATACTGTATTTTATTTTTCATTAATAACATGTTACCAGGAGGGTCGATGGTTGTAACAGATAAACCACATATTAACATATTACTAGATCTGTATTTATGACTATAAATGGATATTTTGATTGTTATACACTATAGTGAGATGTAAAGTATTGTTCATATTTATATTCATATTTGTCTCCATCAGTGACGGCTGAGAATAGCAATGAAAATGTGTAATGCTGTCTGCTGAATACATATATATATCGGTAAGATTTTCAGAAAATGTACAATTCTACTTCGCTAATCTTCTCAAATAACCCAAATTGCAGACGAACATTAAGTTCAAAATACAGTTCAACCTAACCAAACAGACTGCTAGAATCAATGCAATGCTGAATATACTCGAATTTACCTAGTATTGACCAAATTGCGGCCTAATTTGGGAGAATTTACTAAATGTGTACAGCTGCCAATTGTGCATTATCTGAAAATCGGACCCATATCTTAAACTAAAGCTAAAAGGTGCTAATGGATTGCCAATAGCTGGTCAGAATATTCACAACTTGATAACCCCTAGATATAAACATTGATATTAGTGCTAATAAATATTTAAATCATTGGTTTTTTTTCTAGTGGTGTGCTAATGTCGACCCTTTTTGGATCCAGTCTCCCAATACCGTCAACGCCACCTACAGAGCAAAGTTGGACTTAGGACTACAATCTCAGTTAACCTCAATAAAAAAAATGAAAATCTTCTGCTATTTGTTCTGTTTTTGTCCCCAGCACATCAAAAAGTAATTTGGCCAAAAATGTTTTTTTCAAGTCACAGGTAAACTTGAAAAGTATTTGAGTTGTAAATTTTTGTTTTCGTTTCGTTTTGTTTTCCTTTCGTCATTACCACATAGGCAATATAGGCATTGCAGCAGGGGCCTGTTGTATAAGCTAAGGAAGGAATTAATTAAATTGTCTGTGTGAATTCAGGACTACGCTTTCTCCCCTTCCTTTGATTGGTTGGAATACAGATTATTATTAGAATATATTAGAAACTGTAAAGCCTATTTTTATAAAACCTTGTTTCTTTGGACACATTCATGCAAACATAGTTGGACACATTCATGCAAACATTAATTGTGTGTAAACATGACAACTACATTTCTGACCAACTATCATTATTGAGTTGACCTAGTATGTATAGTTTGATTACATTCATTTAAACTATAAAAGTATGCATCTGTCGTAGTCGGTGAGGGTGCCATTTGTTGTTCAGTTATTTTTGCTACAAGGATACATAAAGGTCGGGGACCCGCCGACCTCCTTTCCTGCGATGGCCCCACTCCTTATCGCTCGCAGGGCGGCCGTTCTCATAGCAACAATTGGGGTGTGTCCCAGAGTTATTAAATGAGTTTATCAGTCATAAATTCATAAAGAAAATGGACTTTGAAATACCATCACATTAGACAAAATAAGATTAAATGGATTCCAAAGATGTTATCATTCATGAGAACATTGCTACAAAGAGATCTACTGAGGAAAACACCTTGAAATGTATTAATATTGTATGAATCATTTTTCTGTAACACATCACAATTATCATGGTTAAAATGCAGGAGTAACATGAAATAAAATTACAAACATTTTAAGTAATATTGTTGTGATATCATTTTAATATTTAACTTTGACATTGTAAAAGGCGACTTTAAGGTGAATGGTAGGAATCCCTGACTTACAAGTATCTTTTTATCTATTTATTTATTCATTTATTTATTTGCACTCTTTCGGAACAATGAAAAACAATGTGTGCAATATGCGTAACTACGGGCAAGGTAAACAAGATTATCACAATTCTACTAGACGAGAATGAGCGAAGCATTACATATAGTTATTTGGAATTCATTCTTTTTAAAAAGTGACACAAAGGGGATAACAAAGTTGTTATGAATTTCAATCAAACACTTACAGTAGCATTAGTGATACGAATTTAAGATACAGAAATACTTTTAAAGTAAAGAATGTGATACATTATGATTTGATTTTATGAACTCCTTCTTCATTGAATTTTATTTTTCAAGCTTTTCTTTCCATTGAAATATTTTTAATTATCTGAAAATTTGTATTCGTGCACCAACAAAGCATTAAATGACAAACGCTAAAGGGTGTATATTTTTGGTATATTTTATTTCATAAATTAGATGAATAGTACTGTATTTGTGATGTCATATTGTTACTGATATGTGGGTGCCTCGGTGGCTGCTGCTGGAGCCTCAGTGGCGTACTCTCTGTTGACGTATCCCTGGGTTTGGTATGAACCGTATCCCTGGTTGTGGGCTGCTCCATATCCCTGATTGTGGGTGTTGTATCCGTATCCCTGGTGTTGGCCTCCGTATGCTGGGGCACCATGGGCATGGGTGTTGTAGCCATATCCCTGGTTGTGGGCTACTCCATATCCCTGGTTGTGTGTGCCATATCCCTGGTTGTGGGTGCCATATCCCTGGTTGTGTGTGCCATATCCCTGGTTGTGTGTGCCATAGCCCTGGTTGTGTGTGCCATATCCTTGATTATGGGTGCCATATCCCTGGTTGTGGGTGCCATATCCCTGGTTGTGGGTGCCATATCCTTGGTTGTGGGCGTTGTAGCCATATCCCTGGTGTCCGTAGGCATGTGGGGCATAGCTCTCAACTGGAGTAAGGAAATAAAAAAGGTTTACTATATGAACATGCCATTATTTCTTATGTCATCCAGTTAATTGTGTGTATACTTGGTGAAACGAATGCTTATAAGAAATAGTTATATCACAAACTTTTTAAAAATTTACTTGGATATCATGTGACAATCAAAAAGTATTTCAATATGTTTAAAACAAATAGACATTAAATAACATTATGCATATAAATTTCAAAGAAAACCCCTAATTTTGAAATACTCACCATTGCACTGGTCAACGCTGTTATAACCATATCCATGGACAGCAACACGGTCAGCGCAGAGGGTCCTCACATCAAGGTCTCTTCCCTCTGAACCATAACCGTAACCATCATGTCCGTAGAAAGATCTGCTGACAGCTGTTCCTGCAGGGCAGCTACGCTCTACTGGGTAGAACTTGTAGTTGCCTTCATCATCTTGCCATGGCTCATCTCCGTAAGTGCACTCAACATATTTACATCTGCTGTCTGGGTGCAGCAGGATCTCTCCATTGGCCTTGCACACTTAAATACAAATGGTTACATCAAATCTCTGTTTCATCACATTGTCATTCAGAATAGCAAAGGACAGAACACTATTCGTATTGAATAGTAATCGAGGACTTTACAATTCAATAAAATCGTTATTCATTACATGTATGATTAATTTCTTCAATATTTCAGAAAAAATGTTAATACAACGGTATTTTACTATATCAACCTACCATGAAGAAACTAGAGTATCCCTATATCCTATGCAATACTATATTACAATACAATACTATAATACTCGCACAATACAAAGCAATATACATTTATAAAAGTAAAGAAAGTAGAAACTATGTATACACATATGTACACAGCATGAATGAACAAGTGATAGTATTATATCCAAATGTAAGCAACAGGTTTGTGGCTTTCTTTCTGTGAATACCATCCGTGTAATGAATGATGTAACTTGATAAAAAGTAACACAAAAAGGTAAAGTCCCTCTGTGCTATGCCCACCGTAATTAATCCATCAAAATGAAAGTTTTTGTCAATGTGGTAAAAAAAACTCACAGTCCAAAACCTCTCCAGCCTTGAAGTCCTTGGCTATCATAGCCTTTGAAGCCATGGTGTAGGCCACGCAGGCCAGGAAAATGATTGCAACCTTCATGATTCTAGTTTTTCTGTTCAACTGGATCAAAGTCGATGCTAGAGAATAGTCAAAGGTGTCCTTATATAGTGTTCTGTCGCGGTCATTCTAGGAAGGATTGTAGTCCGAATATGCACTGCATGAACACGCTACTCATTATCGCTCTGGGCACAACCCTCAATCCTTTGTATACTTGTCACATATTTCAGCCTGAGGGCATTGCCCATCTCAGCAAAATGATTCCTGATGATCCCCACGTGCATTGACGGCCGCCCTCCATCATGCCCTAACAATGCTTGGCAAATCTATTAATTACATATAGCTGGAATGAATAGTTGACCTTTGACGTATCTATACCTATATATACCCGCTGGTCATCACATAGCATGCCATAGTTTCAGGGTCAAATCGCCAGAAAATGTACAATTCACCTTCTTTAACAATCCTTTCAAATGAGCCAAGTTGAAGACAAAAATCAGATTTAAAATACAGCTCAACATAACGGAACGGATATTTTGTGAATCAACCAAATTTACTCAAATGTACCTAATATTTACCATTTTCTTACAAATTTCGCAGAATTTAATAAATATCCAGCGCTGCCAACTGTCTATTTTTGACGATCTGACCGTTCACCAAATTCTCATTGACCCTGGCTTAATTAGCTTTATTTCGTCAAAGAGTGTCATGGCCTATGGACCACATGATCGGTATATCATTAGAATCAAGGAGTACTTTACGGTAATGCTTCCCGAAAAGAGGTAATAAATTTCTTTGTTCTTTTGAAATTGTCAGGTTTCATCGGTTACACTTCGTATTAATGTTATCTTTTATTTTGTTATGATCAGGAAAATCAAGGAATATACGAAATGAATAAAAGGTCCACAGGAGCGTTCCTGGGAGTTTATCAGGGATGCATGATGCATCTAACTAAGGCCCCCCCAAAATAGGTGTGTTTCCGATTTACCCCTCCCCCCCCCCGTACCTAGAAAAACCTTCCCCTACCTAAATTTGTGTTTACCATACCTCTTTTTTTTTTACCATACCTTTTTTTTTTGGGGGGGGGGGGGGTGATTATTTTTACAATAACGCTAGCAAAAGCAGGAAACCTGTAACTGTCAAAAAGCACATTTCCCTTGTTTAAAACAACTGTTGTTATAAAATAGACATTTTTTTCAGTTCCTGGGAGGTGGTTTCCTAAAAAGAAAATTAAAAAAAAGTTAACATCCCCCCTACCTAGTTTTCAGCCAGATAAATCGGAAACACACCTATATTTTTTTTTATTTTATTTTATTTTTTTTATTTTTTTTTGGGGGGGGGGGGCAAACCAGTGAGGTGGGCAGGCTTGAGTGAAGGGGGCAGGGGGCAGAGAGTAGCTGGTGACCTGGCGGAGTGAGTGAGAAGTACTCAGCATGCGTGGCCTGAGCGGAGGGGCAGTCGGGTCAGTGTTCCTATATAGTTTATGACAGGATAACTAAACAACGGTGATTTCTCTGTGATGTCGATGTGTGGAAGAAGGAATACCATTAGTCCCTGTTCATCAGTTAACATCCTCATAAAAAACACCAGCTGGGCCATGGGATAGGCTCGCTCCCCTCGCCCCAATTTTGGGGAAAGTTCCTCCTGTCTTGGCTTTAATCCTCCCCCCCCCCCTCGATAACAAGTATATATAGCTATAGCCGACGTTTTAGGACACTTAAATATATATATAGGGGAATTGCCTTATGCCTCAAAGTCCTCTTACTTATTTTTTTTCTTCTGTGTGCGTGTGTGATATCCATGGGTTTCCTGTGTGTATGCCCCCCCCCCCCCCCTTAGGTACAAATAAAGAATACTTTGAATTGAATAGAATGTACATATGCATCTATGGGTGCTATTTAATATTCTACTTGTGTGTAGGTGTATGTATGGTATGTATGTATGATGGTGGTGGTCGCAAGTCTACACAAACTTGGACCGAGGTCACCATGGTGGTGGTCAGTCTGCTTGCTGGTGTAGTCTTCCTAGTAGACATGCCTTGTGCCCTAGTCACTTACTTATTTCCGTCTTCTCTGTATGCTATTTGATATGGGTTATACCTTCTTATCATGAGTGCTTATATATATAACTTTTAATGTATGTATGTTTTTGTTAGATTTCTGTCGCTGTTTGTGCTTTTTAATACGGGTTACCTTCTTATGAGTGTCAATGATATATCTGTTATTGTGGGTATATGCTTGTATATCTGTGTCGTTGTATGTAATAATTGTATACTAGTTGTCTGAAAAGAGGTAATGGTTGGTATCTATATTTCCTGAATCGTATGTACATGCCGCCCAGGTAGTGCACTTAAGTTAGAACTGATAAACTAAATGTATGTTTGTGTTGGTGTGCATGCATGTATAGCATGTATGCATGCATGTATATTGTTATAAGACTTTAATGGTATGGATGTGTGTATGTATTTATTTCACCTTTGAGTGTGGTCAATACGTATGGCCCATTGAGTTAACACTGAGAGCGCAACTGAGTCCTGAGGCCAATACGACGGCCGTATCAGGCCTCAGGCTGATATGGAATGATTATAGTTCTCCAACGATAATAGTACTAGCCCATATAAATGAGTTGCAAAATTTAAAAAAATAGTTGAATACATTTATTAGAATAATTTACTGCAAAGCAGTAAGTAAAATAAATGTACATGACAGTGCCGAATTAAATAATTTTGCATTATAAAATATAGCCCTGTGCAAGTCTAGCATGTAGGAGAGGCAGAGCTACAGATTCAAACTGACCTCACTTAGAGTAGGCACATCCTCCCTAGGCAGGCCCTATACTACGCAGCCAGTTTCTAGTATGGAGTAACTTATTGCGGAATAGTGGGCCTGCCTAGGGAGGATGGCGGTTATGCGGTTATGCCTGCGTTTAGTCCCGCTATATGGACACACATATTCATTAATATTATGGAAGACCTTTTACCCATCAACCGATGTCAAATGTCCGAATCCGATGCCCGAACCAAACCGAACCAAACCGAACCCCGAACGTATACCGAAACCCGAATTACACTACGCCATCTAATAACTATGGAAAGCGGAACCCATACATATAAAAAATTCGGCCGAATCCCAAAAAAATTATTTCTGCGGCCGAAAATTTCTTTTTTGCGGCCGAAAATTATTTTTTGCGGCCGCCAAATCATTTTTGCTGTCACCGAAATTATTTTTTCGGCCGCCAAAATTATTTTTCCGCCGCCGAAATTATTTCTAGTTAAATGCACTCCATAGGATGAGAAGCATAGAGAGATATATTTGATACATGATCTGGTACAGATTTGGTACATAATTTGTACAAGAGCATTAGATATGAAATCTGATCCAGCAGGATTAATAGTAGGTAATTGGAATTAAGAAAGTATTAGAAGAATTGATTTTGGTTAAATTAATTAACAATAAGGCCTTTAATTGAAATTTTAAAAAAAATTAAAAAAAAATAACAAACTGGAACTGGTTTTGTATTAACATGCATGTCAAGAGCAAATACTACATTCACACTAAATATTTGATACAGTCATATATCACACTCTTATGGTCCAGTTATTATAATGATTGTCAATCACCATTTTGGACGGAAATGGGATAGGATTTCGTTTTCCCTCTCCGTTCTCTCTCTCCTCCTTGTCTCCGCTCTCTCTCCCCCTCTCTGTCTCTCCTATCTGTCTCTTTCCTCTATGTCCCTTATATTGCATTATATCTATCCTCTCATCTACCCCCTCTCTCTCCTCTCCCTCTCTGCCTGACTTTCTCTCTCAATCCCTCTATCTCTCTCAACCAATATATTTCTCTATTAATGTAATGCTAATAAATCATCCCTTTTGCTGCATCCAACATTGCCACATACATATAATCCATACATCTACATGTGTAGGTACATACATGGGCGAAAAACCTAGGAAAAATGGCCAACCAAACACTGAACTGAGAAGAGAAGGTCAAAGAAATACATTTTGGTGACTTTATTTAGTCTGACAGTGCCTTCGAAATGGAATTGGTGGCTCTACATGCATAAAATGCATAAAAAACGGACCTACATGCACATACCATAGCGATATACATACCCGTATACATACCATACGAAATGCATACCAAAATGGTTACCTTACTATATACATTGAAATCCATACCATAGGCCTACGAATCCATACCTAAGTACAAGCCATATTGTATACCTACCAAAATCCATACCCTGCACTGTATGTAGTATACATACCATTTATACATACCATATATACATACCATATATATACATACCATTTATACATACCATATACATACCATATATACATACCATATACCATATATACACACCATATAGCTCGATCAACAAATAACATCAGTCAAGGCAGAAGGGCATTCGACGAAGACAGAAGTCTCCCTTTATTAAACAAACAAGAACGAAGAAAAATTTTTCCGGCGACCAAGTGCTTTGAAGCCAGAGAATGTTCTGTTCAAATTTCCCGCGGGTAGGCGTCACGTGATAATTGTACACCGTACGTAGGTCGTCACGTGACAAGGGGACGTGGTGTCTTCCCGCGCTATAAGCCTATAACTCTTATAGGCAACCATAGCTCGATCAACAAATAACATCAGTCAAGGCAGAAGGGCATTCGACGAAGACAGAAGTCTCCAAAACCCAATAATAGATATAATGAAACGAAGTAGAAGAAGTTTTTTTTTTTTTTTTTTTTGATCCACAGTTCAGGAACGACTAAATCATACGGCCGACAAGGCTGAAGAAGATAACTTGGAAATCTCCAACTTGCGATCAGGAGGAGTGGCCAGATACATCAATACGGCCAGGCTGGCCCAGTCGCCTACACATTGAATATCTGACAGTGGCACGCCCAGATTATGTAGATGTTGAGCACCTCCACGTCTGAGCGAATGAAAACCGACCAGCTCAGGATTAAGGCCGACTTTAGAAGAGAGAAGCTTCAAGAACTTCAAGGCTGTAGGATATAACAGTGGCTGGCCATGTACCATGAAGATAGGGTCACTAGCACTACCCTTCGACGACCTCAGATGGGAAAGGAGCAGGGTATAGGCACAAATTCTGTAGTTAGACGACAATGGCAAAATAGGTATTTCCAGGCACTTATTATAATATTTCAGCGTTTTAGAAGAGCTGACACGAAGCACAATCTTGCTTTTGGAAAAAAGAACATCACGTCTCGTCAAGACATGACAGTCTGCAGACTTTAACTCCTGTAAATTCTCTGGTAACACATTTGACTTCCTGAGTAAGGTTGAGAAACACAGAACTACACAAGCCCAACATGCTGAATCATGTGGGTTAGAAAAACACACGAAATCTGACATCATGGACAGATTTGAAGCTAGAATTGGTATTTTTTGGTTAACAGATGTGCCAAGGGTTTTCTTCAAACCTTCCAGAATCATTTTCAGGAGGTAAGAGTCCCTGAACGAACACTCATATCCGTAGCACTTATGCAAGGCAATAATTGCAGATAAATAGTTATTCACAGTAGAGAACTTGGAGGTTTGGGCCTTGTGCACAAGAAACCTGGAAACTGTAGACTCTGTGGCAGGTAGAGGCTTCAATCCATAATCTGAACAAAAGGCGAAGTAAATAGACCACTGGGAGGCTCTAGTCGACTTAGTGTTAGACAACCAAGATCTGGATAACACCTCAGCTACCTTTTCATCCAAAGCTGGCAAAAGAGCTGCAACATAGAGTAGAGTTATTAGCACAAAATATATTCCCATGTTGATGGATTCGGGAGATATAATCAGGTAAGGTGTTGTCAATACCAGGGATGTGCTTGGCAGTAATGTAAAAATTATTCACAGCACTTAGCCAAAATAACTGTCTCAGAAGGGACATGCAGTAAGGATTCGCACTGACACCTTTATTTATTAAATGCATGGTCTGGGTATTATCTGTCAGGACCACAACATGTTTATTCTTCCAAGATTCCTTGTATCTATCGGCAGCAACCAATACAGGAATTGTTTCCAATATATTTATATTCCTGGAGTGCTCAGAGTCAACATGTACATTCACCCAATGAGAATGGGAAGGATCAGTGACATGAAAATCAATGGGAAGCTCGTCACTATTGTAGAATCCTCCAACCCAATCCACGGGGGTTACCAACCCAAATCCTCCCAAAGAGGCGTCCGTAGACAAGGTAAGATCATTATGATGTAAACGAGAAATCATGTATGAGGTCCCATTGAAGCGTTGGGCGAATTCTGACCACCATTTTAGGTCTAACCTGAAGCTGTCACTGAGCTTAATGCGAACATTCCTATCAGGAAGACCTCTCAACAATTCTATCACACGGTGGCTGAAGGTACGCCCACCTCTGACTACCTTTCGAACAGTGGCATAAGATACCACAGAGTCTCTGGACTTGACCTTTAGTGGCATGATTCTTGTCCGTGAAGAAATTGAGTTCATGGTGTAACTTTTTTAACTTATCCGGAGGCAAGGATAATGTCATTTGTTGGGAATCGATCAATATTCCTAGGAACACAGAAGACTGAGAAGGAGACGTACATTTTTTCCAACTCACTAGGAACCCAAGGTCTCCTAGAAGGTGAATCAGTACCATTTGTATCTCTTGACATTCTTTGAAGCTGGAACCAACAACAAAATCATCCAGATAGTTAATTACTCTGAAAAAACCACGACGATTCATAGCTTTAATAATGAAGTCACTCAGAGCTGAGAATATAAATGGGGCCGATCTCAGGCCAAAACATAGACGTGTGTCTTGAAAAAAGGTATTGTCCCAGCAAATGCCCTGTAGCTCCCATTGGGAAGGTGTTATGGAGACAGACCGATATGCTGCTTTCAAATCGACAGTCGCCATGTAATCTCCTGGCTGTAGAATATCACAGACATCGTCAATCGTGTTGAAACTAAAAGGCTGAGCTGTTTGAACCATAAAGTTGTTGATGGAATCGTTAGGAGGTTGACTGCAATCCGTTATCGACGGAAGGTCCCATCTTTCTTGGCAATGGCACCAAGCGAATGGATACACCGAGGCTTGTTGGGCACAATCCTAAATTTCCCATCACGAAATTCCTCGTTTATGAGGTTGTTGACGAAGGAATAAGCTGGGTCGGACAGAACTGAAGAGTAGTTCCGACAGTGGTAGATCAGAACGGTGGACATTGCATCTACAATATGAAAACCATTTTTAACTCCGTCGTACAAGAAGTCACGGAAATAAATGTCTTGTTCAATACATAATTCATTGTGCCAAGCTCCTAGCTTCAGCTGAGAAGGCAAGCCACCGACATAATGGGAATCAGCAATACGGTCATGTAGGGACCAACACTTGTAAGGTTTAACGACGAAGGAGTCCCGGGAGGAGAAACCTGAATAATCCGGGGTTGTATGTGTATGAACACGAAAAAATTTAACACAGTCCTCTGAATACACATCCTCGTCCCATTCTGCCAACAATTGGGGTGAAGAAGCAAACACAGAAGGCAGAATGTCACAATCAGTCACTTGCAGAGTTGGAGAAATTCCCAAATCCGAGCCATGGCCGCCATCTTGACCGGAAGCCACGGGGGAGACGAGAGTTCATGCGACACTTGAAGAATCAGCTTTTTTCTCTTTGAAGCGACAATTTTGCATTGAATGGCGAAATTTGCAGTGGCCACAAATGTGCAGTCTCGCACATTTCCCCATGAAGCAACCACGAGTATTAAAATTATAACATACGTCTGGTTGCCAGTCTTCAGGCATAGCGGGGAAGCCCGAATCATCCCGAGCTCTGCCGAGTGATCGGTTTGTTGTTGTTCCGGGCCGGTTCCTTCCGGCACCTTGTTTCCAAGATGGCGATGAAACTTTATCAGCTTTCTCGTCGACTCTCTTGCGATAATATCCACTCAGATAAATGCCTGCGGCAAATAGGTCTGGCGTGCCAAAAAAGCAGTTGCCGGCCAGGACCTGATCAACTACATGGTGATCGTACGAAGCACATCCAAGCACAGAGAAGTTGACGTCTATCACATGGCGACCTACGTACAGCATGTGTTGTAGATAAGCACGCCAGTCACCATTCACAGAAAGATATTCCAACACTTTAGTCATGCCATACAACAATTCCGCAGCGGACAATTTAGTATGGTCCATCTGTTTGACGGTCATCTGGTTGGCTAATACTTGAACATAATAAGCAGGCCTGTAGTCCATACCTTTCTTTGGCGGAACGCCGTCATTGACGTTCAATGATAGTTGCTGAATGCTGTCGACAAGGTTTTGCATATGGCCGTCACCCTCGTCTTCCTCCCCCGGAGAGGACTGGCTGTACACGCCGGGAGGAGAGCTTTTCTTCTCTATCTTATCCAGACGTTGAAGAATCATCGACAAGGCATCAGAGGGAGGTGTATTTGAAGTAGAAGACTGTGCTTTACCACCAGTTGCTTTCTCGGAGGATTTGTAAGCTTTCTCAAGAAACTCCAAGTACAGAGGATCTGCTCTGTCATAGCCACCAACGCCGGCCATTTTGGGAGAATCACGTAGAGACAATGTAAGCAGATCAAATGTTTCTGGATCATCAAACACCAGTTTACACCTGGAACCGAATGGAGCTTGATGGGTAAACTCGCATTGACTACAAACCCCAAAGGTAGGCATACTCCGTAATAAAGAACATAATCTTGAGAAAATCAGCAAGAAAAATTTTTCCGGCGACCAAGTGCTTTGAAGCCGGAGAATGTTCTGTTCAAATTTCCCGCGGGTAGGCGTCACGTGATAATTGTACACCGTACGTAGGTCGTCATGTGACAAGGGGGCGTGGTGTCTTCCCGCGCTATAAGCCTATAACTCTTATAGGCAACCATATATACATACCATATACCATATATACATACCATATACATATATATACATATCATATACCATATATACATACCATAAATACATACCATTTACATACCATATATACATACCATATATATACATACCATATACATAGATTAATGGCTTATACCCTATGGGCATATGAGTGCAATCATTGCACTCGCTATTGCGTTCACATAGCACAATGATTGCGCAATGTGACCGCAATGGGTGTAACCACTTATTGCGCTATATGAACGCAATAGCTATTGCGCTACCATTGCGCTATGTGACAGCAATAGCCAGTGCTATTATTGCACTGGCTCGTTTATATCCAATATCATAATATCCAATATCATAATGCAAATATTTGTACTATACTGTATCATGCTGTATGGAAAAGAGATGAGTTGTTATCGGCGAATTTGAAGCAAGAGAAGACAAGACAATGGTTACAGTATATACAGTTTACTCCTTTATTATTCAATTATTACCTCCACACATGCAGGTACGCACAT
Source organism: Sthenelais limicola (assembly GCA_942159475.1). Taxonomy (NCBI): domain Eukaryota; kingdom Metazoa; phylum Annelida; class Polychaeta; order Phyllodocida; family Sigalionidae; genus Sthenelais; species Sthenelais limicola. The sequence goes on from OW804096.1 coordinate 58,012,163, forward strand.
ATACATACAATACATACATACATGACATGATCAGAAAACCATTCACAACATTGACCAGGGGAGAACTAGAATAGCTTAAGATTTGCTTACAAATTAATTGAAGCAGATATAGGTAAGATTCGATTTACAAGACCATTTTATAGGATCGATTTGGTCTGGAGAATTGTTTAGGGGATGCATATGCTTATGAATATTTATGACTAAGGTTGTACCAAGGTTGCACACTAGGTGGACTGACCGTATTCAAAATATATTAAGACAAAATCATATGTGATGTGTTACAGGAAAATGAGCTAATCCTACAGAGTATATTTGGCTACTTTACCAACGATTGCAAATAGAGGTACAAATAATTGCCCAATAATCTCAGGAAATTAAGAAAGTCGAATAAATATGTTGGGGTATTTAATACAATTTAAATTGTGTAAAAGGCTTAAATGGTTTTTGAGTAATGAGCAAAATGATTTTTTTCGGCTAAAATTTGTTTACCAAGCCCCGCCAAATGTTTTTTTTCGGCCGACATTAAATAAAAAAAGGCCGAAAATTATTTTTTTTTAATTTAATTTCGGTTACTTTTGTCGGCCGAATTTTTTCTGCCCGATAATATTAGCCGAAATATTTTTTTCGCTATAGTAAAATATGGGCGAATTTTTATTTTCGGCCGAAAAATTGATATGTATGGGTCCCGCTTTCCATAAATAACATAGCGAACACCTCTGACCGAAAAAAAAAAATCGGAAAAATATTTTCTTTTGTGCGGCCTCATTTCGGCCTCGGTTCGGTAATCACCGACCTTTATAATTTGCCGAATGATCCGATATCCGAACCGAGCCGAACCGATATTTAATAAATTCGGGAGAAATTCTATGGAAGACCATTTACCCATCAACCGATGTCAAATATCCGAATCGGATGCCGAAATCCGATGCCCGAGACCGTACCGAACCGATCCGAACCGAATTCCGAACCGATACCGAACCCCGAACTTAACTTCCCTATACTATTTCATACCGAAATCCTTTGGCCGATGTCAGTTAACTCGGATGTCGGAGGTTGGATGTCGGCCGAAGTTCGGCCGAAATTCGGGAAGTTCCGACCTTTATAATTTGCCGAATTAGGGCCGAACCGAACCGAGCCGAACCGATATTTAATAAATTCGGGAGAAATTCGGTAAAATCTCTCTTTTATTCGGCCGAATTTCGGACTAAATTCGGACTTCACATATTGGGCCACTGTGTCGCCATTTCCCAACGGATTGGAATACTTTAAAAAGCTCTGTAATGCTGACATGTTCTCGGTTCGTTTGGTATACAATACAAGTTCATAGCCTTAATTAACCTGCCTGTGTACAGACGTTAATTAATAATTTAATATATATTTTCATATTGTAAAATATTCACCTTATATAATACCTTACTAGCAACGATTGCCAAATGAGGTACAGATAATGATTCAATAATTATATGATTTTAGGACAGTCAAATAGATATGTTCAGGTATTTAATACATTTTAAATTTTGGAAAAGGCTCAAATAGTTTTCGAGTAATGAGCATAAGTATTCGGACATAACTTTAGGTCTTATGCTCCCAATATCTACAGGGAAGATAGTATTGTATAGTTCAATTGTGATATGGGTTTGTACTTTGTATTTAATCTTTGGACGGACCAGCCACTTTGAGGTTCACAGATCCTTGGTAAAAGTAAATATTTTCTGTGCACATCTTTGAACTTTTTGGGGATGTGATAATTAAACCTCCAAGGTATATGCGCTATCTATATATCCACATAGTGGGTATGCGTATTTGTTAATATTGTATTGTAAATGTGTGGCCATATTTGTAATAACAAAAAATAGTAGTAATGAGCATAAGTATTCGGACATAATTTTAGACATTATTTTTTTAGCATTACCATTAATGCATGGTTATTTGGCTGTAACATTTCTTCTAGTCAGGAATATTTTCACAATCTATTAAAGGGTTTTATGACCCCTATCACGTACACACATAATTACAAACATTACCATTGACTATAATTTTAGACATTATTTAGGCAAATTAGTTATACCTGAGTATAATGAGTAATGAGCAGCGCTATGTGTAGAAATGGCCAAAATGAGGCTGTGGGAACCATACTTTCACAGTTATTATGTATGTATATATATATGAGTTTTCCGAAATTCGGCCGAACCGGCCGAATTGATTCAATTCGGATGACCGAAGTTCGGTTGATGGGTAAAAGGTCTTCCATATAATATACCCCCTGCGTTCGGACCATCGCTTGGATCCCGATAATCCTGATTGTGCAAGTTATATTTGGTATACGTATTACAATTCTTAGATACCTATGCTCCATTTTTGGTAATGTCATTACTTTTTGCCGTTTCACTAGTATTGGCATATATTGGCTTTCACTTCTTCCTAGAGCCAGATATTTGAGAATTCAACATTTACAATACATCATGTCTTTAATGGAATTTTAATATCAAACTTATAAATAATCTGGATGGTGAATCATTCTGATTCTAGACACGATATCTTCAGGCGACATCACCCATTAAACGTGATATGGTTATTGGGAAACCCATATAATAGAACGTCTTAACGACCTGTCAGTTGGGCAAATGAATAAATCAGATAGGAGTTTGAACTGGCCAAGAAAATTGATACATATATTTTAGAATAGAAACCAGATTAATGCTGTCAATTCTAAACAGTTGTAATTAATGCAAAAAGTCAACAGGTATACAAAGCCCTCGAAGGCCATTGCACACCATGTACTGTACGTTTAAAACAAGAATGAAGTTCAAAATGAAGTTCAACTAGACATAACCAAACAGATTGTTTGAATCAAAGCAATACCAAATATACTCAGATATACCGAGTATTTATCATTTTTCAGCCGATTTTAGTCGAATTTATTAAATGTAATGTATAGAGCTGCAGATTGTTGTACATTTCCTGGCGACCTTGCCCTTATATACAGTAGGTAAAACAGGTGTTGCGATGATAGACAGGGCTTCACTACAAGGACGTCGGAAGCTAATTTCAAGGGGGGGGGGGGACAAGGTTTAAGTTTGACTTTTGGTACCCGACTACACATTAATAATTTGTAGTGGTATAAAATGTCAAAACTTACTGTATTTTACTATATACTACTGTATATAACCAATGCCCGCAAAAATGACAAATGACTCCCAGGTTCAAGATTGATAGGCTGTAGATAAGCCTGGGATGTATTCCAGTATATTGGTCGGTTTTGAGGGGGGTGGGGGCACCACAATATAATTTAAACGAGGCCTACACCTCCGTCATGGTGTGCATACATTCTTGTTAATTGTAAGCTGCACAGTACTTTTGAAATGTACGTGTTTTTTTACCCTACTAATAATTCACAATTATAAAGATGATAAATTTAATGATAAAAATAAAAATTAATGATAAAAATACCTAAGTATTTTACAAGTAGTCAGAAATTTGGATGTTTTTTATTAAAAAATTATGTATTATGTATATATGTAACTTCGTGTCTAAATTTACAACCGTGAAATTTGTGATGTTAGGGTGATACATGTTTAAGGCTTTAAACTCTCAAGGTTATATGCATATAGTTTAGGAGATATATGTATTTGATTGTGTATCATGTTGGTATCACTGTAATTGCATTATATTCATTTAATGTATTTTGAAGCCAGTAGTTTGATTATTCTAGATGCTCTGGCTCAACATAATAGAGAGAAGAGGGGGAGGGGGAGAGAAAGATGGGAGGGAGAGGATGGGGGAGAGGAAAGAGGGAGGGGAGGGAGAGGGTGGGAGAGAGAGGGAGAGGGCGGGAGAGGAAAGGAGAGAATGAAAGAAGCAGGGGGACAGGGTGGGGGAATCAGATAGGGGAGGGACAATCAATACATTCTGCATCCTTGGCAAGGAGACCTGCGTCCCTGACAAGAGAAGAGGGAGGGGAGAAGGTGAGGGAATAAGAGAGGGAGAGGGACAGGGAGGAGAGACAGGTCGGGGAAGGAGAAAAAGAGAGAGGGTGAGAGGGAGAGAAAGGAGGTGAGAGATTTCTATCTAACAGCTCCTACCCATTTTTTACCATAACTTCCAGAGAGAACTAACCTATTCTTAACCGTCCGAAGGACAGGTATACTTTGCTAATAAATAATAAAACTACAAAAGTAATTAGAGGACAGTACAATGCAGCTTTAATAGTAAGACTATTTGATCCAGAATTGTGCCTCTGAGATGGAGCTATTTTTCCAGCCATCTAGTAAATTGGACCAATGAATTATTGACATGTGCTGATGAATGAGATACATTCATCCCACTAATCTTTCATATATACGCAGATAAAAGAGTGTATTTATATCTCTATAGAGCGGGTTCCTAGGATAGAAGTGCTTGGGGCATAAGGTGCAGAATATGCAGTGTTATTTCCCTCATTGTAAAGCACTAGCTTATAAATGTTAATCACATCAACATGAGTCAGCAATATTGGATTCAGCCCTAAAGTAATAACATGAGTAAATTTGGTAAGATTTTGTTCGCTGTATTAGGCTAAGAATGCAGCATGAATATTTGATCTGAGGATATCATCACCTAGCTACAGTTCTATATTTACTCCACACCACTACCAAAAAACAATAATCAAAAAGTCTTAATGTCCTCCAGCCTTGAGCAACATTCTATTTTCCACTATTTTTGACAGTATGTAAAACTAGTTGCCAGTAAACAGGAGTTGTGACACTAAAGCACCCTAGCTGTACATACACCCCATTCTATTCAAGCCTACATATATAGTAGCAAGGTATTATGGTCGATGGTTCAGCTGTAAACCATCCTACCAATATACCAAGGCATCACTCATAAACTACATTATTATTGATGAGGGACATGCCTAACGCTTTTGACAACTGTCAGCCATTGAGGTGTCTTCAATTTCCCTAATGTAACACTGACGTTTCTCTAAATCAGCCAGGACAATACCTGAATGGTAGATACTGTTAAATGCATTGGGGGTACATTTGATAATCAATGCAGTGCGCATTTGTTTAGTTAAAGCTGCATTCTCAGCTTTTATGAAAAGACAAATCAAGTTCATACATGTATATTATGACTTATATACAACTGGATTTATCAATATTCTGCTGGTGGTATACGTTTATACAATAATTTGAAGTCTAATCACTGAGTGAAACTGCCACCGGTGAGCGATAATAAGTGAAATTATCGCATGAAATGATTTAGGCGGGTCCTACAAATGAGGATGTTTAAGAAGCCCTTTAGCAAAAACACTGAAAAAAATCGGCCAAAATTGTGGTCAAATGACTTTAAGATGGGTTGGAAAAGAATGGAACAAAAAGTAGAAAATGTTTGGTTTTTGACCGACGTTAACTGATATATTGCAACTTTAACTTACACATAGATTTTAACGAATCCTGTTTCATAAAGAGCTGCGTCAACAAATATATGTGGTTAATAGACGTAATACAATTCAATGAGTGTAAAAATTGTTAATGTGCGTTGGGCTAAAGTTTGCAGTTTGTAATTCAATATGAAACAAAACACTGTTGTTATAAGCATCAACATGCGCTACATTGATGAAACGTACGCCAGGTGGTCGGTGGGCATTGGATGCTTTAAATAGTATGCATTCTCCAGGCAGTGTAAGCTCAGAGTTGAGAGAGTCCCTGCAAACTGAGGGAAAGCCCCTCGCTGCACACCGCTAAATGTCATTAAAATCCCATTAGGGTACCTACTATTAGCACAGTAGGCGTCCAATTACTGGCATACCATTTTTATCTGATCTTAGATGCTCTAAGCCTAGACTGCAGGCAAGAAATTCTTAAATTTGTTTACTTATAAATTCATCTCAATGTCGCCATAAGCAAAATTAGAGTGCAGTTATTTATAAAATCGTAGCAAATCATAACAATTACATAACTATTAATAATTATTATATATTATATTATAATAATTAGATGGAACACAATGAAAAGTTGGTTTGAGGGAGGGTTTTGGAACAGTAGAAGAGAATACCTTTAGCAAAGTAAGTTGTGACATAAGATTGTAAATCAATCCCTTTGTAAAAATGATGCACTTCCCCCATTGATTATATGTAAGGGTGTGGACATTCAAAATGTAAACAGCAGCTAACAGACCATATATAATATAGTAACTAAATATGAACTAACTCACAATATTCTGTAAACAGCTCATCCAAATTTTCTACCAAACTACAGACACATACAATTGTTATTTCAATATTTTTTAAATTATATAAATTCCAGTTATTTTGTTGTTATTTATCTAATTTTTATTATGTAAGTTATTCTTCATATATCGTTTTTAAATTGAAAATTGTGTAGAATATGTGATGGCGATATGTATTTTCATGCACCGACCCATGAAGTACAACTCCACACATTAATGTAGGATGCCTAACTATAGTCAGACAAGTCGTATTGGGCGCCAACAAGTCCATAACAAACACATCTGGCATAGGATGGTATACTCCAACATAAAGCGATTCTACCCATATACAAGGACTCACAAACATCTATATCTAATCCATATGTAATCTGGGATTACATCAACAGTTGGATACAAAGAGGTATAATGCCATCAACCATCTATTGGAGTTTAGTTATTTCATGTAATCTACAATATGTTTTCACCACATGTTGGTTGGTTGTATGGGAGAGTGTGTGGTAAAGGTATGTGGTAATGTTATCATTACACCATGATGAAGTTTGTACCACATGCTGGTTGTATGAGTGTGAAGTGTGTACCATGCACATGCTGGTTGTATGAGACAGTACAAGGTATGTGGTAATGTTTAATATCGTTACACCATGATGATGTATGTACCAGACACTGGTTACAAGGAATAAATGTGATAATGTTTTCATTACAACATGGCTCTGTTGATATCTTAGACATTGAATAGATAGCATCATGAAGTAAATATAGAAGGAAACTGGAGGAGGTGACACTGTTTTACCACATGCTCTAGTTATTTCTTTGCTTCATAATGCACTCACACCATTGCTGTTGCAATAACATGGACAAGAAATGACTCCACAAAATAAGGCAACAAAAAACTGTACCAACATCTTGTAAGATTCCCTCATATTCAAACAGAAAGCTGTGAATGTCACCTCCGTTTTTGTTTTCATCATTTATGTTGTACTTGAAATGTTCAGTTTCACCTCTTTAATTTTCTTTAAAGTGATATGCTGGATTGCATTTTCAGCTTAGCATTACATTTGGGTTTGATCTGCAGTAGAGATGTCACCTACTGTATCAGTTGCTCCAAGTAACCTGACATCAGCTGAAGAAGCTCAACAGAAGGCTGAAGACAGTTCAGCAGATATGCAAGTGACCCTTCGATGGCTTTTAAGGAGCATGCGAGTATTTGGAATGTACTATCTGGACTCAAGTCTTGAAACAAGCTCAACATCAGCCAGATTACAGAAAATATACTCTTTATTCTCTGTTGTGCTTACCACATGCCATTTCATACGATTGGCCACTGTTGTCAGAATGATCAGTTCAATGGACACATTAATAGCACATGGAACGATCCTTATCTTTGGTCTGTACTGCACAGCAATCATCATTATAATGCATTTTAACTCTGGGTCCAGATCAGGGTGGACAAATTTGTTTGCATCTTACCGAGAACTAAGGAAGCATCAACATGCCCCCAGACCTGGTGATCACAAACAGTTTTACACAGTCTGTGTTCTGATTACATGGGGCACTATTGCTGGTAACATTATCTTCTGTCTGTATTTAGGCCTTACAACTTCATTCTTTGACATATACACCATGCCATTTGAACCAGATCACCCTTGGGCATTCTCAATGAGAGTCTTTTCCCTTGTAGCCCAGATATACTGCTCAGGCATCAGTGTAATAGCTGTGAGCTGTGTTATAATGGTAAGCCATATACTATGCACCCATTTCAGTGTATTCAACGAGGACTTCAGGAACTGCTCAGAACTTAGACCTGAGCAATTCCCTGAGGAGCTCACAAGAGTGAAGGAGCTGCATCAAGGTCTGTGTAAGTGTGTGGAGAGTGCAGACTGTTTCCTGGCATACCTAATTGCTGCTATAGTGGCTTGTCAGATGGGTTTAGTCTGTACTATACTCTATGTACTCCTGTATAATCCACTGAAAGTGCAGGGTTGGGTGTTTTACGTGAGTGGTACATTCTGGATGGTAGGATGTCCATCCATGCTATTCCTGTCTGTGGCATCGGCAGCCTGGCTTCATGAACATGTGAGTTCTGTTGCTATGTCTTATTCACAGCACTCTTTTTATTCTAGGTTTTCAGTGTTTGCCTTTTTGCTTAGAACCGCATTCTATTGTAAAAATAGTTAATATATTGGTTTGTTGTATGACTTTTAGTATCTTTTAAAATAACTATTACATAATAAGATGAGCGTCATTGATTGGCGCAACTAAATTTAGCAACCAATCAAAATAGTGTAGTAAATTGGTTGCAATTGAAAGGCAGCCCTCACAAGTGAAATCAACGCATGCATATATGCCACGGGCTAATCTGGCCGTCGTTTTGTGGATAACTTTGGGCCTTGCGTATTGACTACATTCAAAGGTGAAATAAAGGTCTTGTTTTGCACTTATTCATTAAGAATACAAAGTTAACATATGATGTCGTGAACCTGAATCAGTCAATGTAACCAGAAATATGAGATCTTTTGTGACAGTTACATCTAGATAAGGGATAAGGGTTGCAGATTAGCGATTATAATAATACCAGTTCACAACAAGGAGAAGACATTTATATTTTTAAGTCATTAATGTACTCCGCTATGTTCTATTTTAGCTTTCTCCATGATTGATTTTCTACCTTGTTCACTGCTTTGATCTTCTTCTTCTTCTCTATGCAGGCACATGGAGCCTTTGATGTGATCCAGGATGCGAAGTTACGACATGTCACTGAGCATCTTACACTACAGGTTAGTCTTCTTTTGTATGTTATTGCCTGCCATTCATTACTTACACTTTGTTTGGGTTTAAACCGAGCGAGACACATCAAAAAACGATTCAAACCTGAAAACAGTGCCATTTACTATTCATCATACACTGGAATGGTGATAATTTATTTATATGTAACCATGGAAGCCTAAACTGATTGTGTGTGCAGTTTGAATGGACTGAACTGCAGCCCTTAATTAACTGCACCGCTCAAACTGATCGTTAACAGCTCATTTATCTCGAAAATGTAGAAGGCCTTTTCTTAAAATTGCATTCAAATCTGACCCATTTTTATTTCAGTTGTTGCTGTTCTCAGATAAACTGAACAGACAATGGATCGGGCTATCAGTGGGGAAGATGTTTATTGTGGACAAGAACGCCATTCTCACAGTATATTTAAATTCTTTCCAGCTTCTATTAGTGAGCCTTAGCAGGTGCCCCTGATGCTGTAAACCTATACACATAGCATGTACTTAAAATGGAGGTGGAGGTGAACACGTCTATGGCTGTTGATAGGTTTCTAACGAACCTATCCACCACATTCCCTAATGCAGGCGCACAAAACATAGATGTCATCACAGCAGTCAGCAATGTGTATGCGTATAGGTTCACACACAGCATAGGGGGCACCTGCTAATTCTCGCAGTCCCGTTTATTCAATCTAGCTGCCGCCTATTGTTTTAATCTGGAAGTAATCAAAACTTTTTGATAATGCTGAAACAATATAGCCAGAGTTACAACATTTGTTGCAATGCAACACAAACCTGTACAGCCACATGCATAGAGGTTAATGCTTTCTTTTTAATGGAAAATGGTACAAAAAGCACGCAGATCCCAGGTGGTCACTTTTCATGTGACCTGCATCATTGATCCAAAAATCAGCATTACATTATTTCTTCCTGATTTGGCCTAAAATGCCTGTTCCATATCAAATGTTGATTATATAAGACCTTAACCTGGCCACAAATGAAAACAAATCCCTTGACTTACAAAATCCAAAAGTTAATCTATTCCATTTTATTGCAGTTCATTGGGGTCCTGGTGACCTACTTCTTTCTCCTGGTGTCCTTCAGGCCGTCTGCTTCACTTGCGACCGGCTGTAACTGTACCACCTGTTGGGCCAGGCTGGCACTAACCACTAATTTGACTGGGCAGTAAATTTGTGATATTTTACAGAAAATCTCAATTCAAAAGATTATTTCTTCATACCTTAGGGGGACGTACAAATAGGAGCCATACTTCATAAAAAGATGTTTTTGTTCTTCGAGTATGTTCCTGGACTAGAGGGAAAGAAGGGAATTATAGGCCAGACTACATTTGGAGTCTATTGTAGTTCTAAGGTCTAGTGCTTAGTGGTAGGCTTATATAGGAGAAATTTATCATGAATTTATCATCAAGAAACATTAGTTTATCAACTAACTATTCTCAATTAACTTATTATAAGGTCTAGATAATACATTTCATATCAAGACATTTACAGTGTTCAAAATGTCCAAAAAGGTGTCAGTTGGTCCACACATAGCGAAGCAAGGCAAGATAAAAGTGAAACATAAAACATATAACAAAGGAAAACACAAACAAGGTCTAAAAAATCACTACATAGACAGTTATAAACAGCATACCACACGATAGGCCTATAGTAACTATGATAAATCAATCTTATCTAGACATACAGTGATATATTTACTAAATAACTTTCAGTCCTCAATTTCATGGGTATTTGTGAATTTTGGTGTAGCATTTATAAAGAGATATACATCAATGCAATAGACAAAAAAATAAGCAGAGAGGAGAGGAAAAAGTGGTCGCAGCTACTAGCGGATATCTCCGACAGAGCGGAGAATATTTAATGTGGCTTAGTCAGGTTAGACGACAAACATAAATAAGCAAAGAGCGTCTGAAATTACAGCAGCGCCATCTTGTGTGAAAGAGCGGAAAAACGCTTACGCTCCAAATCTTAGTGTCGCCGACTAGCGGAAAAAGATTGAAATATTTTTCTTCTTTCTTACAGCATGAGATTTTTTAATGGCAATGCGCATTCGCTTGCTAACACACCTATATTACCATGTTCTAGCTTTGTAGAAGCCCAGAAGGCAGGAAAATGAATAAAAGCTTTAAAACAAAACAAAAAAAATTCTTTTGCCCTTTACATGGCTTCTTGTAGATGTAATTCTCTGGTCTAAATCATAGTGGTTGATTGCCGTGAAATGACTGATGATATGTTTTCTCTCATCAAGAAATACGTTCAAATCGTATTGTTCTAGATGGCCATTGTTTTTCTTTCTTGCATTTTTAAAAAATAATACAAAGTGCGGAATGTTGTCAGGATTGAAGTTTACATAAGCATAAAGAGTATTAGATATCCTAATGATTCACATGCACCCTTGCTCACAATGTTTTCATCTTGGGGGTGTTTTGAACTGTCAGTAGCATAGATATGTACAAAATCTCAAGACTGTTGATTTATTATATATGCATATCTGAGGTCATCCTCAGGAGTATATTTAACTCATCTACTAGTGATTGACCATTTAGAAATATTGTGAACATTTGGTAAGCATAAAATCATATAGAAGTACTTATTGCGTGTCCTAATGTTTACCATCATGGAAATCCGCTTGATCACATGTTTCAAATAATTATGAGGATATATCAAAATCCATTCTTTGCGACTTATGACTCATTTTCCTCGCATTATATTGTTTCAAATTTCCACTGGGCGAAAAACCTGCTTTCCCCTGTGCGTACAGTAGGTCCTTATTGCACCTTATAATGCAAGCCATTATCCCATCAGTATCGCAGCTGCTACATGGTTAACATTTACACGGGACCGTATAGCGGGAACATGGTGTCTAATTACTAAGTATTGAACCACGTGATTCTAGAATAAACAATAGCGACGCACTGGTAGGAATGTTGTGATTGTTGGGGTGTTGAACGCACATGCAATGCATGTACCAAATTTCAAGTTTGTATAGCTAATATGCCTTGCATTTCCAAGGTCGTCAGAAGGAAGTATATTTAACTTTTTTACTCATGATTCGGGCGGGTCCTATAAATATAAATAGGGACGTTTTAGCAGTACCTTAGCAAAAACTGAAAAAAAATCCTCCCAAATCTTGGTCAAATAACCTTTATATACTAAATACTACTAAATATACTATTGAACTGATTTATTATAACAATATTCCCGTCAATTGATTAAAACAATATGGAGCTATATACTCCTCATATGCGCCCTAATATCATACTACAGGGGCAGAGGAGTATGTAGCTCTGTGACTAACTAGGAAGGATGTACACACATTATGAGTGGACCCACCCTGTACTTGGATTACCATGGTCAGCCTTGGTTACCAATTACCAATTACTGGTCTATTGTATACATGAGACAATTGTAAGACGGAATGCGGGTACAGTCCACATATACCCATGAGTGTGTAGGTATGGAGGGGTGAGGCAGGAGAGGGAGAGGGAAGTAGAAATTAAATGTAGATGCGTTTTGTAAGACAGCTGAGAGAGAAGTGAGGTTTGAATGACGCAGAACGGTGGTCTGGTTGGTGTGGATATAAATAGAGTGGTTGTGCTTGATTGGGCGTTTTGGAGTGGACACGAGAATGTTGATGCACATTCCATAATATGTATATGTTACTTTGCTAGGTGACACCCAAAGGTGCAGTTGAAAATATATCCTTGTTTTCCACCTTGATCTGTGATGGTACTGGGCACCTTTACTATCAGAGTTCATGTTATACTAATTTTGAGGTACTCTTCTGTATATATTATATGATATCGTAGGTATTAGAATTAGAATAGTAACTTTTTTTGCCATTGGTTTGACAACTCTCAACTCACATTCACCTTCACTACACTTGTATTAACTCTATTTGAGATGGAACCCCTTCACCATACCAGGCTGTAAATTGTTCTCTCAATGAATGTTTTATAGGCTCTTTACCTTCCCTAATTATTATCAAAACAATTACGGTACTCCTAAATTAATCACAACCCTGTGGGTCGAAATGGACGCCAGTTGCGCTGGCCTGAATGCTATGTTTTGTACTTTTTTAAATATTTTTATTGGCCATATTACATTACAAATATTTATTTCACTCTTCATTTCCGAATACGCATAACAGACATCGCTGTTATATTTCACGCATTGCCCTTACAATTATATAATACCGATGTAACAATGATAATGATATGTAGATATAGTGTTATGGGTTTGTTCAGTGTTTATACAATTCAATTACGATAGCTAAACAATTGTTTACAGTGTTTGACAGTCTTTAATGTCGTGCTTTTCTTTCCATTCTGCAATCTTATTTATCGTGATGATTACCTAGAGGATTGTTTACTAACAACATTCACATACCTCTACTACTCTTTCATAATTACCGTTCTATGCGATCTATAATCATTCTGTTTCAATATATCCCAGCTGATCATACACTGGTCCACTCTAGTAGGTAATCTAAGGCATTAGTCGATTTTTTGTTAACAACATCAAAGCTATCCTAAACTATTTATTTTCAAGAATAATTCCTGCATTAATATATATATAATTGTATTATATTGGTTATGTGCTAATTTCTGTATCATTCACTAGTGTAGAACTTTGATTATTGTGCTAATGGTTAACATCATCGGAATCGGCCTAGTCCCATCTTTCAAAATACGTGCAGGTGACCCGTCATCGATTATATTGACCGAGACCTTGGTGACCGATGCGGTAACCACGCCCCCCGCATCATTTGACGCTACGTCACAATACACAACATTCGTTCCCCCACGTCCATTCCTCACTCCACGCCCATCTCCTGACCCGCACGCACGTCAGAAAATTTTTTCTGCTAGTTTTGCTGTGGATTTGTTTGAACTTTTCGACAATATGGGTCATTGCAGTCATTGTAACACGGTTCATGACGGTAAAATAGGAAAGAATTGTACGAGGCCTAAGAATAATGACATACCTGAAGAAATGTCTGCTTCGGAGAAGGCCGATTTGTTGACGGGGCGTGTCAACGGCTTGGAAGGCATGATGAAAACTATCTTGGACACTGTCGAGAAGTTGGACAAGAGATCTGAGAATCCTGAGATAGCAAGTTCCAGTTCGTCATCGGAGGTAATATTCAATAAGCGTACCTCAAGATCAATGTTCAGGGAGGAAGATGAGTCCAGACATCGTGATGAAAGTGTGGAAAGTTCCATTTATGAAATACCTGTGCGTCGAAGGAGGGCTAGTTCATCCAGGAAGAGAGTGGGTCGGTTCGACCGGGAGCAGTTCCTTGACAAGGGTGAGGTGATAGAGAACTTTGACACTTTGTTATTATTGAACCTCCAGTTGCTGGAAAAGATGGTTGGTGATTCTCGTCCCCACGATGAACTTCAAGGTGTATTATCGCATTGTATAACCATGACCGAGAAAAATTCGTCAGCCATGTACACCCTTAAAGCTTCTTTGATGTATGACGCGGCAGTCAGGACCAGAGCAAACAAGAAAGGTCTGACAGCGTTCGGCGACACTAAACAGGAGGAAGTTCTCCGTCATTATTCTTTTGAAAATTCTCGTCGGGCGTCTGCTACCAAGGCTTCTACTTCTTCGACTAAAGGCAGGAATATGAAAGATAAAGTCTGCTTTAAGTTCAACGGGTTGGGATGTTCGAAGAATCCTTGTGATTTTCCTCATCGTTGTTCTTCCTGCGGTGCGTCAGACCACGGTGCTAAGAGTTGTGTGACGGCGAAGACAAACAAATAGGATGCGGTAGAGAATCGGGTAGGTGGTGGCGACTGTCGGATTACTTTTGAACCATCTCTTGTTTTAGAGGCGGAAACCTGTGATATTTTGTCGAACTCTCCTTCTAGTGAGGTTGGTAACGGTGGCAAGATGGAGGCCACAGTCGTCGAGTTTGACAATTCCGTATGTTCGACAGTTGCTTATTCTCCTGATTCTCTCCCGGTAAATGCTTTTCAACATTCTTGCCATGACAATTGTGTTTATACATCTATTTGTGATCGTATTGCAAAATTTTATCTTGATGGTAGTTGTGATAATGACGAGGGCATTATTTTTGTCTCTCCTACATCTGCTAAGGGCCGTTCGGTCAAAGTTTATGATAAATGTTTTCATGGTAGTTGTAGTTGTATTCATATGTTGGGCGGATTACCCGTTCAATTGAAACCGTGCAGAGTTGCGGCTTCTTTATTTTACCAAGGTTGTGATATATTTACAAAATATCTTGATGTTTTCTATTATACAATTGATGGTATCGATGTGGTGGACACGCCAGTAGAGGCGTACGACCTACCAAATTATTCTTCTATTTTAGAAGATTCTGCACGTCTCAAAATGGATAAAATTGTGGCTAACGAAATACTTGAAGGTTATGTTTCAATTGTTGATGATAAACCTAAATGCATTCACGCCCTAGGGGCAGTATTTAAACCTGACGGTAGTGTCAGGCCTATAACCGACTGTTCTCGGCCAGATGAATCATCCGTTAACTTTCACTGCTCATCTCTTATACGTTCTTTTTCGTATAAAAATATTGACGATGCTACAAGTTTGGTGGAACAAGGAGATTATATGTGTGTGGTTGATATCAAAGCGGCGTATAGAGCTGTATCCGTTAATCCAAACCATCGTACATTATGTGGTTTTCGCTGGACTATTGATGGACAAGAGAAATATTTAACAGACAATCGCTTGTGCTTTGGATTACGTATTGGTCCATGTGTATTTGATAATATTTCTAACTTCATAGCTGATTCTATGTATAAATTGTACGATGTGCGTGTGGTTAACTATTTAGACGACTTTTTCCTGGCGTCTGATTCCCTCCACAAATGTTCCCTTGCCCGCAATACCCTTATATCCTTCCTTCGGTCCCTTGGCTTTTATGTAGCCTGGCATAAGGTTACCACGCCAGCTACATCATGCATCTATCTCGGTTTTGAAGTGGATTCAGTGGCTATGACAGTCCGCCTACCCCAGAACAAAATTGACAAACTTCGGCTTATTCTGGACGATGTGAAACTATCTAAATATATTTCTAAGAAAGAATTAGAAAGACTTTGTGGCTATTTAGCCCACTGTGCATCGGTGTTTAAAGGTGGGCGTACTTTTTGTCGTCGTATGTTTGACCTTTATAAAGTGATGTTATGTAAAAAACTGCACAGATCAACCATTTCAGACGCCTTCAGGAGAGACCTAGACTGGTGGCACGCTTTTTGTAAGGTATTTAATGGCGTGGGTCTA
The DNA here is from genome assembly GCA_942159475.1 of Sthenelais limicola. Lineage (NCBI taxonomy): Eukaryota > Metazoa > Annelida > Polychaeta > Phyllodocida > Sigalionidae > Sthenelais > Sthenelais limicola. Next base: position 58,028,427 of record OW804096.1, read on the forward strand.
TTGTCTAGGCGTGAGTACCATCTTCCGATGGTTTCGGATTCCTCTAGTCGAGGCTTTGGCATCTTCATGGGGTCAGACTGGATAGCAGGAGGTTGGGGCGTTCATTCTGTCCCTTGGGATGACTCAACATGTAATCACATTGCCAAAAGCCCTTCGGAAAATGTTAAATGGGACAATATCAATGTGCAGGAACTTTTCCCCATTTTATTGGGCGTGAAAAGGTGGAAGCATTTATTCAAGAATTGTAGTGTGCATTGCTTCATCGACAACACCCAAGTCGTCGCCATGCTTACATCTGGCGTCAGCATCAACCGTACATGCATGCAATGGCTATATGAACTATATTGGGTTATGTTTATCTATGGAATCGAGTTAATACCTCACTACATTAATACAAAAAATAATGTTGTCGCTGACTTCCTATCTCGTCTACCTTACCAAAGTAAGCCCGTCGACTATTCAATCCTAGATGATGCTGGACTGTGTTGTTTTAATGATGAATATAATTGTAGGAATGGACAAATGGATGACCAGGGTCAGACAACTCCAGTCAGCATCGGTTGCACCATCCACTCTGCGTCAGAGGGAACGCCAGTGGAAAGTATTTAAATCGTTTCTTCACGCCAATGGGTTATCGTCATCAACTATTCGTCTTGACGCCTTGTGTATGTACACCGCATACCTCTCTGGATTCATGAAAGCCTCATCAGTCTCAACTTATTTATCTGGCGTCACCTTCGGTGCCCGTTTGAGACTTATTGACTGCCCGGCGTTATCCCATCCTGTGATAAAATCAGTTCTCAGAGGTATCAGTAAACTTCCAGGGGCAAGTCCCACGCCTGCTGATCCTCTGCTACCGTGTCATCTTAGGAAAATGTTTGCCTTTGTGAACACTTCATCAAAAACTCAAATTAAACTGTGGGCCATGATCTTGTTCCTGTTTAGATCATTATTACGTGTTGGCCATGTTATTTCGTCGCCTCATAGCTTGTCAAGGCAGGATATTACATGTGTTCCATGGGGCGTGATTATCAACGTAAAGTCATCAAAAACTACGTCTACGCCCTTCAAATTACCTCTTGTGAAGCTGGGTAATCGCCCCTTGTGTGCTGTACATTGGCTTTCAAAGTTTTGGGCATCATCACCTTTACCTAACTCTGCCTTGCTATTTGCCACTGCAAGCGTACCCACTCCTGCTTATGAGGAAATCAAATCATTTCTATGTGACTTAGTGCGTAAAGCTGGCCTGGTGGGCGTCTATTCTACCCAATCACTTAGACGTGGAGGAGCGACTTATATGTCGTCAATTGGTGTTAATCTTTCAGATATCAAAGCCAGGGGACATTGGTTATCATCGAGTGTGGATTCATACATAACACCAGACTTGGACTTAAAACTTAAAGTTGATTCGTTCACTGCTGATATGCTCTCTTCATAATCTCTTCGGTTTGGCCTGGTTTGGTAAAATAAACCTCATGTTATTGTGGTTTCAGGCCATCCCTGTGTTTGTCAACTCCTTCATAGATATTATATTCAACAAGTCGAGAGTCACATATGTGCAGGTGACCCGTCATCGATTATATTGACCGAGACCTTGGTGACCGATGCGGTAACCACGCCCCCCGCATCATTTGACGCTACGTCACAATACACAACATTCGTTCCCCCACGTCCATTCCTCACTCCACGCCCATCTCCTGACCCGCACGCACGTCAGAAATTTTTTTCTTTTATTATGTATCTGTTATGGTAAAATAAACCTCATGTTATTGTGGTTTCAGGCCATCCCTGTGTTTGTCAACTCCTTCATAGATATTATATTCAACAAGTCGAGAGTCACATATGATATCTGAGAAAACATTGTCTGTGACTTACAACTAATTTTTCTGTGACACATCACATATGAAACAACGAATCTAAATCCCCCCCCCCCCCCCCCGAAATGACTACTTAATCCTTGGTCATTAAAAATGTTTCGTATGGCTTTTATATCAGAATATGTCAACCATCACTGAAAAAAAAACGTGTATACACTATGACTATCTGCGTCGGAAATTAGGTGTATCCGCAGTCTGCACTGTGTGAGTATCTTTGTGTATGCGGTACAGGGAAATGAGTCACAAGTCGCAAAAAATGGATTTTGAGATATTATCATATTTGAAAAGATGAGATCAAGCCGATTCTAATGGTAGTAAACAGTAGGACATCTAAATAAGTATTGCTATATTTTAAGTTTGGTATTTTTATTTGTGAAAAAAAGTTTGAAATTCCTCTGGGCGGACATTTACTAGAAAAGAAGCTAAATATACTGTATAAGATGACCTCAGAAATACATAGACATATTTATTAAACTGTCCTGAAATTTATTTTTGGTGCATGTATTCAGGCTACAACAAGCATTAAGCATATGTATGTATAGTTAGTTTTGAGTCACAACGAACTGGCTGAATATGCCACCAAAACTAAAGTCTTTTTAGATGATCTGACAAAATCACATGGAGATGAGATTCAAGATAAGATTGAGATGAAACGCCTGACCAAAGATCTGATCAAGCAAGTCAAGTCACTTGAGTCAACCGTTGATAATTTGCAATATGAACTAAGAATACAAAAAGAAGCGAACAACGATTTTGATACAAGGTTAAGGCAAAAGTCCCTGATTTTCAATGGTGTGAGAGGCAGGCATAATGTGGATCTAATTGATACGTGCACCGAAATTATTAAGCTTGCATTACCTGAGTTTAACCCCGGTAGAGTGGACGAGGTTTACAGACTTACCAGCAAGAATAGGTCTCACTCAAACAGGCCCGATCCCATTATGGTTAATTTCATCGCCCTAAGTGATAAGAAGATGTTTTTGGCTAATAAAGCCAGAATTTTTGATCACTCAATTTTTCCAGATGAACAGTATCCCTCACACAAATACTGGTCGTTTGAAGACGATTTAAACCCGGACGTGAGACGATCACGTAACCTCCTAAGACAAATCGCCAAGCAAGCAGCTGAAAAGAAGATTGATCTACATGCTAGGGCAAAAGGGGACAAGGTAGAGATTAAAGGTAAAACCTACTCTGTGAACGAACTCGATTGCATCCCTGTAGAAATCCAGCCAGCAAATATCAAGGTCCAGAAGGTGGGCGGTGTCATAGCTTACCAAGGGCAGCATGCTTGGCCGAGCAACCTGTATAACACCAAGATAAGAATGAAAAAACTTGAGTTTTCATCTGTTGAGCATTGTTTTATGTACAAGAAAGCTCTAAATAATGGTCACTTCGCCGCATCACGCTCCATTTACTCTATGAGGGACCCATTCCAGATCAAGGATAAGGGCTCCAAATTATCAGTCAACGACGAGTGGAAGTCGAAAGAAGCGCAATATATGAAGTCAATCATACGCCTAAAGTTTGATCAAAACTCCACGATTCGCAAGTTACTTCTTGAAACCGGTGACATAGAGTTGGTGGAGGCGACAGGAGACCGTTTTTGGGGGTGTGGCTATTTCTTAGGATCTGTTCATCTCCGCACCCATACATGGGACACGTCTGGATTTAATAAACAGGGCAAGATTTTGATGGAGATCCGAGAGGAGATGAGGGAGAAATATCGAAACGAACTAAACGAGATCACGGTAACGTCCCCACCCCCTCCAGTCGTCACCCCTACTAAGCTTTCGCCCAAGTCAAGGAATATGAGGCACCGTAGGGTCTTTGAAAAGTCGCCTGCCCCCGAAGAAAAGATACTAAATTCAAATAGGCAACTCACCTCTATGAAGGGTCGCAATCTCAACACATCCTTGGATGAAGACTCGGACGACGAGCTGGATACCAGTAATGACTCCTCAACGAGTGAAATGGACGTTGAATCCGAAAATGTCGAAGTTCAACAGCCTAAAAGTAAAACTAGCACCCCGGCGAGTGCCAAGAAATCACCTGCAGCAGGACTCTTTCGACTGGACATGAGTAGGGTGGCCATGTCACTTGATGATACTATCACCGAACATAATATGACAGCTCGACGCGTAAAACCAAAAAAGAGTAAAACCAGGGTGAACTAGAGACAGAAGTAACGTGCTCCTCCGTCAACATTATCTAGACTAATGGCGGACGGAAGTGATTAACCTCGCTTATCGTTATCATCCTCTATAAAAGCGCTTTACGTTTAAAGGTGTCTATGTATGGTATAATCCATGTTTAATCATAAGAATTACATGTAAAATACTGTTTCGAATTATACTGGTACGCCAGGGTTGACCTAATTCCGGTCATAATGCTATTTCAATAGCAGGGCCAGCACGTGCAAAAGTTTATAAACAAACCTCCTCGAGGTCAATTGAGAGGTCAAGGTCGGTCACTCACAAGGAGTTTGATTTCCACTAAATTCTTATTTCACCTGTTCGGATGGAGTTAATGTGCTCTTGTTAAATATTTGATAGAAGGGTATTTGACTACAGAACATGGAAATTTTTGTTGGATCCAAAATTTAGCGGTCAATAGATCGACACGATGCTGGTTCTGTTTTCTACCACTAAGAGCTTGCTGTGCATTTTCTGCGGCATTAGTTCCAAAATGGCGGACGATGCAAGTTTTACGCGAGCCATGAGATCTATGACAAACGAATTATGTATGTATCTTTCTGGTTTCTACCATAAACTTGTCTTGATTGTTGTTAATATTAGATACCTACTTCCCCCACAATATGTGAAATGTACGAGTTTCAGAGGAGTATGGTTAAAAATTGACAGCTGGTTTTATAGTCGGATATTCGGTCGCCGTACGTTACTTAGGCACATTGCTTACCCTAAAGAGGGAACGATTCTGTATTTTGTTTTTAATTTGGGCTATGTCTGGTTTTAAATGTCGCTTATTGTTGCTAACTCGATCAATGCTGCGTGAATGCTCATGCCACTTAAAAGCTTGCCAAGATTGGATATTAGGGAAACAGGTCGAGGAGCGAGATGGTATTGGTTGAGGTGTCTGAGCTGGCAAACATGAAAGGGTTGACCATAATATCCCTGAACGTTAGATCCTTACGAAACAAGGCTGCTGAAATCAATGATATGCTCCTATGCAAAAATACGGGTATATTAGTATTACAGGAGACTTGGTTAACCAAGGCAGACGCTGATAGTCAATTGCTTTTCGGGGACAACTTTAATCTGTACCGCGAAGACAGATCAACACTAGTTGGTAATGAAATCAAGAAAGGAGGAGGCTTGGGATGTTATATAAATAGTACTTTTCAGGTTGATCCTTGGGTTTTCTCGGATCTAAATATTTGTAACCAGAATGTAGAGATTCAAGTTATCAAATGTAAGCCGGGAAATAGGAAACTATTAATACTATGTAATGTTTATCGTCCTCCGGCAGGAAACAAGAAGTCCTTTATCGATCAACTACATAGTGTCACTGATCAAATAAAATTAAGATGCAGACATGGGTGCCTACTGCTCTGTGGTGATACGAATATTGATTTGAAAGACACAAAAAATGATTCTGTATTAGAGCTCAAACACTTGTTGGGAGAATTGGCCCTGAACCAAGTTATTACGGAAGGGACTCGTCAAAATGTCAATAAGAGTAGTTTACTTGATATTATAGCAACCAATTACCCTCATGTTAATAGGTCTGGGATATTGAACACAAATTTGTCCGATCATAATGCCACCTTTATCAATATCAAAAAGGGTAGGAGTGTTGTTGAAAAGCAAGTAAAAACTACTAGAAATTATGGGAGAATGGACCTACAAAATTTCAAGGACTACTGTAATGACCTAACTATAAATAATGAGATCATTCCTGACGAAGATGCTGGTCCTGAGGTTATCTGGGATAAACTAAAAAATAGTTTAACCAGTTACTTGGATAAAAAGTGCCCTTACATAAACAAAACAATAGTAAGGAGAGGTAAACTAACACTTAACCGAGAATGCATTGATGCCATAAAGAACAGAGACAATTTATTTAAATTAGCAAAAAGATCTAAGAAGGTTGACGATTTCAATAGAGCTACTGTGGCCAGACGTAACACTGCAAAACTTGTTAGGAAGGCTAGACAGTCATTTATCATGGAATCTTTAACATCTTGTGAAAAAAATAGTAAAAAGTTCTGGCGTAGATTGAATGAACTACTTGGGAAAAAACAATCAATAACCCAACACAGTTATTTACACGAAGGTAAAACCGTAGAAGGTCGAGAAGCAAGCAATGTACTTAACAAAGTCTTTAAGAATATGGGCAATGTTGATCAGAACTACACAGGCAACCACTTAGATTACCTAGATAATGATTTGGTCCTGAATGCCTCAACGAGAATCCTGATAAACAGAAAATTGGTCCTAGACAACTTACAGAAAATGGATGACAATAAAAGTAGCGGTTTCACTTGGGTTAATACTAGAATTCTGAAAATCTTCCTGATTAATATGATCAATGAGACTACGTTGCTACTAAAAAAGTGTATTCAACATAGTTTTATTCCTCATGATTGGAAGGAGTTCTTTATCACCCCAATACCAAAAAATAAGAATCCAAGAGAGCTAATAAACTTGAGACCAATTGCAATAGTCCCCTTGCCATCGAAATTATTAGAACATTTTGTATGTCAAGCGTTAAGATATCATATGGACGTTAATAACTTGTTTTCAAAATATCAGGGAGGATTTCGAAAGAACCACTCCACTAATAGAAGTGTTTTTGAGTTTTTGGACCCCATTCTTAGAGGGATGGACGAAAAGAAAATCACTATTGCTACCTATTACGATGTTGCGAAAGCATTTAATTGCATCAACCATGATATCCTACGAGCTAAACTTAGAAGGTACAAGGTTAATCCCTCGATTATTGGGCTGATAGAGAACTATTTACAAAATAGGTATCAGAGGACAAGATTGAACAATTTCATTTCCGATTCCTGTGCAATAGAAAACGGTGTACCTCAGGGTAGCCTCCTAGGACCGCTAATTTTTTTAATTTACGTTAATGACTTGCCCTCCTGCTTAGAGAGAGTAAACTATACAAGAAATACATGCGAAATTAATATTTCGGTGTATGCCGACGACACGGCGGTTACGGTCACGGGAGGAGATCCTCGGGAGTGTATGAGAGTCAGTCAGTTAGCTACCAATGAGATCTCAACATGGATGAAAGCTAACAGACTGAATATGAATACACAGAAATGTCAATTACAATTGTTAGGTACTAATTTAAGATTAAAAAGGATCAACCCTATCAGCCTGGGGGAGGTATTTATAAACGGCCGAGCTATAGATCGAGTAAAGACTGTGAAATATTTGGGTTTCTCTATAGACGCTACTCTGAACTTTAATCAGCATTTTATTAACAGTAAAAATTCGATTCAAGAAAAAATTAACAGGCTTGGTAAACTAAGGAGTAGCTTAAATAAAGAGATCACTACGACAGTCGTTAAAGCTCATATATTATCACTGGCTGAATACGGGAACTTTCTGTACACATTATCAAACACTGTACATATTAACAAATTGCAGAGTGTACTCAATAGAGCTGTTAGACTAGTTTTTTATAACAACAATAATGACTTGTCTACTGAAGAGATGAGAAACAGCTTGAAAATAGATACTGTACGGAAGCGAGGAGATATTTCCCTGATAGGGCTGATGTTTAAATTTAAGGAAATGGAAGAAAAAATACAAATAATGCCAAGAGAGACCAGATTGGCACAGGGCGTTAACCTCTCTCAACCACAATGTCAGACCGAAAAATATAACAGGTCACCCCATGTGAAGGGACCAAAGCTTTGGAACAGATTGAGTAAATTAAATAAAGAAAAATCTTGGCCTGCTTTAAAAGTATTTTTAAAATCAAATGACAGATGGAGAGAGTGAATAATCTGTGAAACCCTAGAAATCCGGTCACCCCTTGGGGGTTTGTATGTTGTGTATTGAGATGACTTACATTGGATGTGAGTAAAATGAATCGAGAGCTACCAGGCAATTTAGACTTCATTGAAGTCAGATAGAGATACTTGTATCAACTCACAGTGTTTACGCTGACGATTTAGGTATTTTATCTTGCGACTGTATTATTGTATTTTAAATGCCCACAAAAAAATGTAGAAAATTGGAAGAGTATGTATATGTCATTTCCTTGGTCTATAATTATAATGTACCAATATAACTTAACCATATTGATTAAAAAGAACACTAGAGGGAACCATCAGTAGTAATAATACAGAGTAGATGTAATATACGGCGTGTTGGTAAATAAACTGACACCAGAGGGAGCCACACGCGTATAGATATATTTGAGAGTTTATAGATGAACCTGATACTTCGGTAGATGACTGAGGTTGTAAATGCTTAATGTTAAATAATTAAAATTTATCCTAGATGTATGTCATTAATAGTCTTTCATGGCAATGAGAATTATCACGGTAATGTGAAACTTAGCCAATAAAATTTTCTAAAAAAAAAAAATACACCACCACAACAAGTAGGACGCACAGAAAAGGATGGGAAGGAGTATCTAATACTGGACACACATGGGTATAGAAAGAGGGGAAACAATTTCTCTAGAAAGACAAACCAACGTCATACACCCAAACACAGCATGTGCAGTTTGTGTTTATTCAGTGTGACCCAATTACTTCGTGGGTGGTTCACTGACTTACACCACCAGCCTCTGTACCTATACTTTTGGCTTTAGTCACGGCTGGTTGAACACTGATGGCAATGCATGTAATATGTGTGATGTGTTACAGAAAAAGGATTCTTGAAGACTTAATCTTAGCTGGATACTGGAATTTTTATTCTTATCTTGGCCCTATGTAGTTAAAGTAGTTGATAAAATAGAATGGGATATAATCAACATAGACAAATGATTTAAAGACTGGGATCGTTCTTGGAAATAGATAGAATGATTGGTGTGCTGAAGAAGGATAGGTTTCCAATACAAAACAATTATGGGACGCAGAATCAGAACATGCACAATTCAAGACAAATAAGGTGATATGATTAGCTTTAACATTGTTTTCATAGCATTCAGGGTCCGTACATTGGGCGTCCTGGGATTGTTGTGATAACAATTAGGAAAGGAGCGGCTATTCGGCAGCAAATAGTGCCTGTGTACCATGTAGCAGCTGCGATACTGATGGGATAATGGCTTGCATTATAAGGTGCTATAAGGACCTACTTTACGCACAGGGGAAAGCAGGTTTTTCGCCCAGTGTTCTACATAGCCCATGCTCTCAGAATTCTAAAACTGTTAATCAGATCATTATTGACAAAGTTCAGTAATCGGTAGGAATGATATGTATACATATATGTTTACCATGCTCTCAGGTTTCTAAAACTGTTTTTAGAATATAATGAACTTAACAAATCCAGTCTAAAGTCAATATTCGTGATGATGTAAAATCTTATGGACGCCAAAAGCAGGGAACTGACCATATATCTAATTATTTCTTATCAACTATTCATCAAATTCATTCAGAGAAAGAAAAAAGACTGACTCTGATAATTACTTAATGTTAAACTTCTTTATCCATGTGGTGCGAGTTGTGCTCTATTAAATACCCATGCGTTTATGTTTTAAAGGTTAGGCTTCATCCTCTGATGAAGCCTGAGATAAGACGAAACGCATAAGGATCGCGAAATAAACCGACAATACTTCAAAACATGATTCACTCCCATGATTGTTCTTCAGTTGAGTTGTCTTCACCTTCATTCTTTTAATTTTGTATAATTATCTCTAATCCTTATTAAGTGTTCATCAAACTCATTTAAATGGAGAAAAAAAGGCTAGCTCACATGATTAATTAATGTTGAACTTCTTTATCCATCTGGTGGGATTTGCAATCTAATAATTAATTGTTTATTTTGGACTTCTATATCCACCTGGTGCAAGTTGTGTAAACTGTTTAATTGTTTATCCATCTGGTGGGATTTGTATGAACCTACAATATGTCAACCCATACAATAGGTAACCCATGCCATCGTGTCCATGCTAACTATTGCCGGCTGTCCTTTCTATCCGGATGTCTGACGTATAATATAATGCTTAAAGATATTCACGGTTGTAGACACACACACCACCTAGTGGCTTCTGTTTAATCTTGAAATATTCTTTTGTATCGTCAATTTAATTATTCTTAACAACTAAGGTATCTAGTTCCAAAATTACTAAACAATTTTTTCTTTAAATGTGTACCATATGACCTCCAATATGTGTTGTTACAGTTGTTGTAACATAGAGAAATAAAGATGGTATGATCCGAAATATATTAAAACCTATATTCGGTATACTAATCAAGGCATTTTTAAATTATATAAGTATGCTACAGTGTGGTGTAAAAATATGCGTAGAGAATTTCGGGAGACATCCTGTTTTATCTAGTAAAACGTGACAAAATACTAGATTTTTCTATAGACTCCCATGCTAAACCACCTTTATTTTATTTCTATTTTATTTCTAAGATGGTGGCATATTTTGTTATTCGTTTCTAATGTAGTTAAGGATCATCCCGGAACATTTTGGGAAATCTAAGTGCACATTTTTAAACAGCCGTATACAACCTGTATTTGCAGTAAGAAAAGATTTCATTCAATTTCAATTGTGTTCCTATGTTAATCGCTCCAAAAACCTATCAACACTGCTGAGTATGTTTCGGAGAGTGAATGCCAGAAATTGTTACGAATACCAATATTTAACACTTCTTTTCTCATAATGCGTTTTTTCATCATATCTTTAGTCGTTTATGTCATCTGCCTCTCCAGTCATCCGAACGGAATCATTACAAGACACAGTCACTTTCAGTTAGTGTTGCTTTTATTTTATTTCATGTTTCACAAAGCAATACATTGATGTCAACATTGGGCGTTGAAGGTGTACTGTTATATAACGGACCTCCATAGAGTGGTGGGGCCACCAGACAGCCAATAAATGTTTTTTTATCTGTTGACAGTCACATGTTCTTAGTAGTAGCAATACATTTATCAAATTCCAAGAGGTATTCATGTGTTTCTGAGGTTATCGTAAGCAGTAGGCCTATATCTAACTAATATACTAATGATTGACCCTCAAGAAACATCGCTAATCTTTTTTCCATACATAAAACAATATAGAAGTATTCATTCTATAGATCTATGCCCTTAATTTGTAATATCATCGGAATAGGCCTGGTCTCATCTTTTCGAATATGATGTTATCTCAAAATTAATGTTTTTGCGACTTATGACTCATTTTCCTGTGACGCAACCCATAATATATGTAAATTGTTAATATGAGTCTCTCCATGTGTTTAAGGGATTTTAGAAGAGGGTATTATAATAAATGGAAATAATATAGTAGATACATTTAAAGAGAGGTTTTTTCTCATACCCCATAAGCGAATCACTTGCCATGTGAATTTGACAAGAGCATTTTATAATTCCATTTGTTGGAAGGATACAACATCAGAATGTGAATATAAGTAAAGTCATCAATATGTAAGAGCTGGGTTGCTACAAAAAGAGATGTTCTTGAGGAAAAAGGAACAGGATTCTATCTTCGCCCTGTGGATGTCCGTTAGTTGGAAACTCAATACCAAAGTGGTTGACATTGCTTCATTACTGAAAAAGGAAATGTTTATCTTTATTACAAAGTTTACTTTCAAGGGTATACCTTTTTGATCTAGATCTATACACATTGTGTTACACTATTTTTAATCCATCTTGTTTCATTCTGTCTTTCTTTTTCTTGTTTGTGCTTTCAAACACCCTGACTGAAATATTCAACAAACAGGTAAAAAAATGAAACTGCAAACCAAATGAGATAATTACTGATTTGTAAGAGCGATTGGTTGACATACAAATTATCAATACTCTACCAATATTAACAGATTTATTTCTCATAAACAGCTGGAACCTCAAAATGCACAAATGGAAAAACTGACCCATAGACGTTTCTATTTAAAGGATAAAGTATACATAATAATGTCTTGTTAACATCTGTTTATATTGTATTTGGCATCCATTGGAAGAACTGAGCAATCAGAAATGGACAACCAATGTTGGAAACGAAATAAATTGTTATACAATCAATTAAGCATACCAAGATGTCTTTATTTCTTCTCCTTGTGGTCAGCTAAGTAGCGCAACACTTTCATTACTTTGTTGTCTGAAATTAATATAAATGTTTTTTTAGGTATGTATGTATAATGTTTTATTTTCGGAAGCATGTTCTTTCAATAATATATCAATCAATTTTTACACCGAAAAAAGGGTGCCTCTCTTCAATGAATCCATATATCTTCCCCCTTTGAAAAATGTTATGAAACAAGTGCAGTAGTAGTGGATAGATAGATAGATAGATAGATGCAGCGACTACACTAGCATGACAAACTAATATGGTAGTAATAATAACATAAAACATAAAACTGGGCATGTTACATGCCATGAGGCGAGATCAGAAATGTGTGTGTTTAAGTCCACTACTTATCTGAATGAATTATTATAAGGTTTCGTCTGTGGTCCTGGATCAATAATGTTGTGGATAATTATCTTGTATAGCATGTGGGGAAGCCCAGATATCATTATTCTGTGGCATAATCCAGTTCCGCCGAGTTGAGTTTTAGTTTATTGACATTTGAATCTGATTCTTTCTGTTTTCAGAGTTATGTTCATCGCCTTTTGTTGACTTTAATCAAGATTTTGTTAACCCAGCACTACCTCCCTACCTCATCCAAATCTTGGTGGAGTACCTGAATGGAACAGGAACAATACGGTGTCGTCCACAAAAGGTTGTAGGAATGATAGGAACAATATATTGTGTATAGAGTTGAAATTTCAGTCAGTCAGCACTTGGTCGTTTATTACTAGTATGATACCCTGGGTTATTTCTGTGTGGACAATTACTAGTAAATACCTTCATATACTCCATAGGATGATATAGGAATGATACATATTTTCATATGACCTAAAGTACTAGATGGGAAAAAAGTCTAGATAATTACAGAGGAATATATGAATAAATTATCAGATAATATTATTAATGTTTACCTCTTTTCCAGAAGTCATCATCATCAGCTGTAAAGATGTAAGTTATTGATTTGATTTAATTTTTAATTTTGCTTAAGCATTACATTTGACAATGCTTAAGATAGCTTAAGTTGAAGAAATACAATTATATTCATCATTGTTTTCAAGAGTTTGATCTAATCTTTACCAATACAATTTATATCATCATTAGATCTACCTAATCAGCTAAAAGGCTTCAGTATGCATATCCATTTATCGTTTTATTAGGGATGATTTTAGCACCTTGTATAATTTCTGGATTAATATTAGCTAGTATTATTTCTATTTTTCATGTTTGATTTTTTTAATGTTTGAAAAAGAAAACAGAAATATTTCTGGGTGGACAATTATTAGTAAATAGCTTGATATACTCCATAGGATAATAAAGGAATGGTACATGTTTCATATGAGCTAAAGTGCTAGATGGGAAATAAAGTCTAGATAATTACAGAGGAATATATGAATAAATTATCAGACGATGATATTAATATTTACCTCTTTTCCAGAAGTCATCATCATCAGCTGTAAAGATGTAAGTTCTTGATTTGATTTAATTTTTAACTTTGCTTAAGCATAACATTAGACAATGGTATTCCCAGCATATGTTGAAGAAATGCAATCATATCTTATTTTTGCTTTCAAGAGTTTGATCTAATCTTTACCAATACAATTTATATCATTACCTAACCAGCTAAAAGGCTTCAGTATGCACATCCGTTTAGTCTATTTATTAGGGATGATTACAGCACCTTATATACTTTCTGGATTATTCTGAAGCACAATTTGATTATAAAAGATACTAAAAGATGCGGCATTGGCTGAGATAGAATGGGACCAAAATCTACAAATTGCAGGATACATTTTCCAGTGTTTATGTTAATTCCTTTATTTATAAATTTGGGAGGCTTCTGATTACACTGCAAATTGATGTCTATATCAATGGAAAATGTGTATAATCAGTGCACTGTATAATGTGTAACAGACATAATTATAGCACGGGGAGAAGGATGGATGAATAAGCTGGTTCATTGTTTGTTTAATTCTTTTATTCTGCATAACATTACATCCTGATGGATCAACAGATACATTAATCAAATTGGTCTAGATCAAAAAGGATAGAACAAAGTTACATAATTATGCCCGTAACAAGCTGGTAAATCATTTAGAATGAATACATCATTCCAGTTAAACTAAATTAAGTTACCTGATGAGAATACAAGTTAGCACAAATCGCAAATAGGCTTCTGATCCATAGAATGATACCACACACTCACAATATTCGAAACATGGTAGGAACACGGATTAAAAAATTCTGCCTAAGGTGGTTATATCACAGGGACAGTTCAAAGCAAATGAAGGTCAGGTAGTAGTCTGCTAAAACTACTGTAAATTAACAAGTTAGTGAAACTTCACTTTCTAAAGTACAGTGGTGGTTTTTAGTAGTATAAAAAGCAAATTAAGTTGTTATATTCTGTTCTTGAATCAGTATTTAAAACTCCAAATTATAAACCAGTTATACTCCATAAGAGCATACTCTGGAAGACCTGATATCAATGAGGATTAGTGACTGACATTGAAGCCTAGTTGGGGCCCTGTATGGTGCATAATTTTGATGTGAAGCCGAAAAACAGTGCATAAGCAGGCCCTAAATGGAGGTTATTAATTGTGTTAGCCTAAGGTGTTTATACCCAAAGATGGTTCAAAGCAAATGAAAGTTGTCTGGCAGTAGCCAGATGAAACTACTGCAAATTAATAAGTTAGTAAAACAAATTATATACTTACCACCCCTGACATTCCTCATGTGCGGTATGATATCTGCAATATCTATACAAAGGAAAGAAGATTCAGTTATAACTAAACTTCATTTATTCATTGTGAATTCCATATATATTTGATATAATTAGCACTGAATAATACTATGAAACAATACTATCAAATCATGAGAAAAACTCAATCAGTCATGGCTGATCACTGAATATACCAAATTCTCTATGGTGTCATATTGTTACAGTTACAATGAATGGAAATTGACATTTTCACTTCCTACTTATAGTACATAAGTAGGAAGTGAAAACGTCATTTCCCATTCATTGTGATTATCTTTATAAGTCACCTGCCTCTTTGCCTGTTGCTAGTATGAGACCACAACCCTTGGTCAGTTAATTTAAATACAGGTGTGGGCTAGGTATTGGCCTGTGCCCATTCATGCCCAGGCAAACACAGGGCCTCAATAAATAGATGTAAACATGCTTACCTTCAGGCCATATATCCCCTGCACACAATTAAAGAGAAAAGTGTTCATGAAATACAAATGAACTAGCAAAATTGTCTGTACTGAGAGGTATTGTAAAAACTAAAACTACTTTACCAAATTGTAAAGTAAATTATATGTTATGTTAGAAACACAGACTATATCATATACATATGAAAAGAGATAGCATGGGTAATTCCCTTTTTATATCTTTAGATCTGACTAATGTCAAAAGCAAAACAAAATTAGGTAGTAGTCTGAGAAACTACTGCAAATTAACAAGTTAGTAAAACAAGTTATATACTTACCACCCCTGACATTCCTCATGTGTGGCATGATATCTGCAATATCTATACAAAGGAAAGAAGATTCAGTTATAAACTTACCACCCCTGACATTCCTCATTTGTGGTATGATATCTGCAATATCTATACAAAGGAAAGAAGATCCATGGCTGATCACTGAATATCCCAAGGCAGAGCTGAAAGTTTATGTTCCTTTGAAATTCACTGTATCATTACCATTACCATTAAAGCGAGAATGTAAATTTCAGAAATGTGTAAACATGCTTACCTTCAGGCCATATATCCCCTGCAAAAAATTAAAGAGAAAAATGTTGATGAAATCTAAAATGGTATTATACAATTCTTTGTAGTCATGAAATGAGATAGCATAAACCTGTCAAACTAGAAATGTTGATATTTTAATCTTTTTTCTATTTTGATTTTTAACTTTATGTCAGTGCCCTGTCCTGGATGACCGAGATTGAATTCCAGAAGCCATCTCGTTTTTGTTAAACTTAAATCATGGAACACATAATATAAAAATATACAACTATTATCAACAAAATACTTTACCTCTCTTCTTCAAGTACTCCAACAGCTCCTTTGCAACTTTCGCTATAAAGGAAAAGGGGATTTCAGTCAGATAGGGATAGGCCTTCAGTGTTCAGCTCTATTATTAGACATTTTCATCCTACACGTAGGATTAAAATATTTTTATTGCAACTGACTTATTCCACCTGTCCAGCACATATAAACGCAATTTGGTAACCCCTGAACTTTGTCTTCAATAGATTCCCACTTCAAACCCGGCTTATTCGGTTTTTCATATCTTTACATCTGACCAAATAAAGGTTACACAATAGACTGATGAAACTACCAGGAATTAAAACGTTAGTCAAACAAATTCCTATACTTACCACCCCTGACTTTCCTCTCAGTCGTCTGAATATCTATACCAAGTAAAAAAATATTTTATTCATATTCAACTTACCTAAGTTATTAACTTTTATTTATCATACTCACATTTCATATTTAGGATACAATACACACTGAATAATGCGAATAATATAGAATGAATCAAGGATATGAGAAGACATGTGTAGTCATAGGAAAATGTATTTTAAGAAGGATTTATATGTATACTGTAGCTATAAAAGTCTGTAATGCTTTGATATAAGGTCAATACAAAGACAACCTATTACCTATTATCAAGACATATATATGAAACCACCTATAAATCTATAAAACCCTATAATGCTTTTATCTTTTGTTATATCAAAGGAGCTGGGCTCCGCCCCTTGGTGCCAATCTAGTGGGGCCCACTTACGGGGTTGAAGCACCCCATTCATGAATGTACCATGTAGCGTGTCAGATATTAAACAGTCTACTACAAACTATCTTTGCTTCAAGACTTTATCTTTTACTACTCACCTCTCACCTCACTAAGATTAGCTTCTTGTTATATCACTTTGATATACACTATTGGATGACCTTAACATGAGTAGTAATCAGTAGATTTATACTACTACTATAGTACTTGTACTAAAGGTCAATATATAGTTAAAAATTGAATTGATATCATGTCATTAGAGGTGCCTAGCATGCGAGGGTTAGCTGGAGTACCTAGGGTAGAAGGCAAATCCAATTTCTATGTATCATTGATGGAAATAAGAATCTTAAAATTATAATAATAATACAGTGATTGACTGCCCAGGTATGGTCATGTTGTTAGAAAATGTACATTCTTTCCCGGTTGATCACTGAATAATATACCAAATATACTACAGCATCACTACATGGCCTAATACCTGTGAGAAATGGAGGTCATCAATTTGTTTAGTCTAAATATTACAGATGATTTCAACACCTTATACACCATAAACTCTGTAATGCCTTGACGAGTCTTGGCCTCATGCAAAAACCATTTTTGCCAAAAATAAACACAAGCTTAGCACTGTCTGCCAAATCTCTAGTCCGAAGAACCTATATATAATATGAAACCAGAACTCCATTTAACTCACTTTTCTCACTTAAATTGATCTTAGCCTCTCTAATTCAATCAATTCTCTAATTGATCAACTAAGAGGAAATGACATCAATAACTAAATTAATTTGATCTTAGCCTGTCTAATTCTTTGATCAATTAAGAGGAAATGACATCAATAACTAAATGTGTGAGTTTAAAGAAAACCAAGCCCCAGATATGTTGATATGAGTAGATTTTAAAAAATAGTAACCTAAAAATAAGATAAATGTAAAAAGGGTTCCTGCTCTGGGACTGAAGGTCAAAATGTCCTAATTAGAAGTCAAACGCCTTACCACTGAACCACTAAAAGTGGTTGAATGGGCAAGCATGTAAACACTGTACTGAGTTTGTTTCACTAACCAATCTGCATTGGGCCTGTTAGGCATCTAAAAGCTAATTAACATATTGCAAAGCACACTTAGTGGATAAAACCCTCCTGGGGGCTCAGTAGGTCTGTGAGGGCACTATAGCCCATTAGTTACTGCCTTGAAGGTTTTAGGGCTACAGCAAACTAAGGCATTTATAAGGTTAATACCCTCCATTTTGGGATTCCTTGAGCACTGGTAAAGGATTAGAACCCTCTAGGGCAAACTAAGGCATTTATAAGGTTAATACCCTCCATTTTGGGATTCCTTGAGCACTGGTAAAGGATTAGAACCCTCTAGGGTAGTTTGTGACAGGGATCTTTATTGGTACATTGGATATCAACTGATTTAATCCTAAAGCAAAGCAAAGCCAATATATTGTGCTGAAATTCACTGTATGATTAAAGGTGTAAACATGCTTACTGTCAGGCCATATATCATCTGGAAAGAAATAGAGAGAATAATTATTATGAAATGTAAATTTTTATATTAGCAAAATTCTCTGCACTGCGAAATATCATGAAGAACTGAAACAATCTGACCAAATTGTAAAGCAAAATGTATAAAACTATAGAAAAACAAAATATATGAAACAAGTTATATACTTACCACCCAACAGGTCCCTCATGTGTGGCATGATATCTGTAATATCTATACAAAGGAAAGAGGATTCAGTTATAACTAAACTTCATTTATTCATTGTGAATTCCATATTTATAGGATATAATTAGCACTGAACAGTACTATGAAACAATACTATTAAATTTTGAGAAAATACTCAATCAGTCATGGCTGATCACTGAATATCCCAAATTCTCTATGGTGTCATATTGTTACAGTTACAATGAATGGAAATTGACATTTTCACTTCCTACTTATAGTACATAAGTAGGAAGTGAAAAGATCATTTCCCATTCATTGTGATTATCTTTATAAGTTGCCTGCCTCTTTGCCTGTTGCTAGTATGAGACCACAACCCTTGGTCAGTTAATTTAAATACAGGTGTGGGCTAGGTATTGGCCTGTGCCCATACATGCCCAGGCAAACACAGGGGCTCAATAAATAGATGTAAGCATGCTTACCTTCAGGCCATATATCCCCTGCACACAATTAAAGAGAAAAGTGTTCATGAAATATAAATGAACTAGCAAAATTGTCTGTACTGAGAGGTATTGTAAAAACTAAAACTACTTTACCAAATTGTAAAGTAAATTATATGTTATGTTAGAAACACAGACTATATCATATACATATGAAAAGAGATAGCATGGGTAATTCCCTTTTTATATCTTTAGATCTGACTAATGTCAAAAGCAAAGCAAAATTAGGTAGTAGTCTGAGAAACAGCTGCAAATTAACAAGTTATATACTTACCACCCCTGACATTCCTCATGTGTGGCATGATATCTGCAATATCTATACAAAAGAAAGAAGATTCATGGATGATCACTGAATATCCCAAGGCAGGGCTGAAAGTTTATATTCCTTTGAAATTCACTGTATCATTACCATTACCATTAAAGTGAGAATGTAAATTTCAAAAATGTGTAAACATGCTTACCTTCAGGCCATACATCCCCTGCACAAAATTAAAGAGAAAAATGTTGATTAAATCTAAAATGGTATTGAACAATTCTTTGTAGTCATGAACTGAGATAACATAATGCTATAAACTAAAAATGTTGATATTTTAATTCTTTTTGATATTTTAATTTTTAACTTAATGTCAGTGCCCTGTCCTGGATGACCAGGATTGAATTCTAGATGCCAGCTGGTTTTTGTTGTACTTAAATTATGGAACAATTATATATTATATAGAAATATATAATTATTATCAACAAAATACTTCACCTCTCTTCTTCAAGTACTCCAACAGCACCTTCACAACTTTCTCTATAAAGAAAAAGACAATTTCAGTCAGTTTCAGTGGAGCCCCAACAACTTAGACTATGATCTTCATATGCAGTTTGGAAGTGATGTTACGTTTTTATCTATGCAGATGAAACAGGTAAAATATGTCAAGCTGTAAACAAGATCCATGTATTTTGTTTTTTTTGCAAAAGAAAAGAAAAATCTTTCTCTCCTTCCTTTCCTACCTCTAGGTTGGCATTCACCATTAATTGACAAGCTGTTTTGCTTATACCTTTTAAATGTATGCAGCATTTGGTAGCTAGTTGGGGAAAAGGGATCTCTTGATATAAGATTTTGCCAAGTTGACTATATTATCCAAATAAAAACAAACATTTCTGATGTGAACAAATTGTGGGTAGTTTTAGGTTTTCTTGATGAATTTAGTTACCGATGATAGTGCCATGGCTTTGTTTGGCTAGTTTATTATTGTTATGTTGTGGGTGTGTGTTACACACATGACATGTTGGTGTAGGATGTAGGTGGGTTATGTGACGAGTATAACATAATATTCTTGGAATAAAATGTCCACTTCTAAGCATGTAGTTCCACTTTCTGAAGTACAGTGGTGATTTTTAGTAGTATAAAAAGCAAATTAAGTTGTTCGATTCTGTTCTTGAATCAGAATTTAAAACTCCAATTTGTAAACCACAGTTATACTCCATGCGAGCAAACTCTGGAAGACCTGATATTAATGAGGATTAGTGACTGACATTGAGGCCCTGTTGGGGCCCTGTATGGTGAATAATTTTGAAGTGAAGCCGAAAAACAGTGCACCAGCAGGCCCTAAATGGAGGTTATTAATTGTGTTAGCCTAAGGTGTTGATATCCCAGAGACGGTTCAAAGCAAATGAAATTTGTCTGGCAGTAGCCAGATGAGACTACTGCAAATCAATAAGTTAGTAAAACAAATTATATACTTACCACCCCTGACATTCCTCATGTGTGGTATGATATCTGCAATATCTATACAAAGGAAAGAAGATTCAATTATCATTAAACTTTTTTGTATATATGCACAGTTCATATTTAGGATTCAATTAGCAAGGAATAATACAATGCACAATCATTTGTGGTTGATCACTGAATATTCCAACCCTCTCACACTGACCACTACAGATGCTGGGTTTTATGCATGGAACAAGAATTAGTTAACAGTGATCAGTTTACATTATTTATTTCCGGTTCATGCAGAAGATTGCATTACCAAGGGAAACAAAGATTGATGTCAGTTAAATGTAAAGTTCGAGCGGGAGGGATAGTAGGAGGGAGAGGAAGGGGAGACAGAAAACATGAAATCCATATCCCATATATGACTGGTCACTCCATGTAATTCTGTCGGTCCCTTTAACACCTTCATATGAGGCATCTTACTTCTCAACTTGCCACTTTAATTCACACATGGTCTACCCTTTAATTCACACCTAAGCGCCATCCTCTCCCCCTCCCAGCCATTACCAGCATGATTGACATGATGAGCCAAGATGCTATCAATGATTGACAGTCATCACCCCAATCTATTTAGATTGATGTTATCTCATCAATCTAAAAAGTAAGGAGCACATCCCTCACCTTTTTTATTTTAGTCCCAAATGATTAATCATTGACAATTTTCTATGAAAATATCAATTTTAAAGGGTTATAACACATCAAATATCCATTAGCCCTATAATAATGTATATATATATATATATCAGAGGAATTCTCATGCCAAGAGGAATGTGTCAGTATGATTTGTTTTAACATCAATGAATATTAGACTGAGATATGAGGCATAGAGGGGCCAAAGGTAGGGAAAAGGGGCCTGGGCCCATTTCGTAGGAATGGACCATATATACCATTATTCGGTAGCAGTAGTGTATAGCTTTGTAACAAATTTACACTGGATGCACAAGGATTTACGAGGATGCACTGCCAACATTTTAAATACATGTATTTAAGCAGGGTTGCTACCTTGGGTTGGGATTAGCTTTGAGTAGTGGGATCGGAATCGCAAGTTCCTGTCTTTCTCCCTACCCCATCATACAATCAATAAAATACAGACATTTCTAATCAGCAGCAAGAAGAGAGCATTAAAAATTGAATGGGTTAAGATGTGATGGAAAGGTGCAAGGGATAATAATATGCGAAAATGATTTTTACAAATTACAATCATAGTTTTACTCTATCAGATTGGGAATAATATAATCATAGATTACAGTTGGTTTAAGTTTTAATTTAAAAGACGTTGGATCATTTTTAATTCTACACATCCCCCCCCCTTATTCCAATATATATGCAATACTCTTAAAACCGGGAATTGTTGTCCAGTGAGATTTTATGTCATCAGAATTAGAGAAGCTAAATTTAAATTTGCAAACGATATTCATTGTCGACCAACCTCCATTTCTATTACGTTTTGAAGAAGGGTTCTCTCAAAACTGCATTCTGAGCTATTATGACAGAAAACCTATTAGTTGTTGACCTATAAAGTATGGGCTGAAGTTATCAGTGTTCTGCTGCTGTTACATACGAATTTGAAGTTAAATTGAAAGAAAATGAGTACCGATGAGCAAAAGCAAAGATAAGTAAAACCACCGCAGCAAAGCATTTCGGAGGACCACCAAATATGTTGGTCAGATCTTCAGCAAATGTACAATTTCCAGTTCTACATACATAATGGACTAAAATCTTTAGTTTTTGGATTGATGTTAAAACTACATTCTTACAGTTTATGTTAACAATTCATGTTAAGAACTAAACTTAGCTTAAGGCCAAGTCACTGATGTTCTACGACTCATATTAATGTTATTCAGGTTCGCATGGAATAACTGTTGTGACAGAATGCGTTGCCCATTCTCGACCAATGGTATTACCAAAAAGGACCTTGCTTTCGTTCACCCAATTCAAACTCAAAGTCTTGTATTTACATTGTATCATAACTGCAGCAAAATATTGATTGTTTAAGTTCAGGTCAAACAATCATCAGTAAATTATAACATTATTTTTGTTGTAATAGCTGATTATGTTTGCGAATATTGCGAATGTTATTTCATGTACTGTTAAAATGTGTCTAAATTCATGAGCTACTGTCTATAATATGACGTAGTCTTTCACTGTCTGTTTTGATACCGCTGATGACTTCTAAAAGAATGAATAATGTAGGCCTAACTAAAATATATGTAAATGTGTGACTTCCAAAAGTATGAAAAATGTAACTAAAAATGTAAATGTGAAACATTTGATATTCCAAGTAATGTATTCTATTTGTCAGTGGGTAATTTAGAAATGGTACAGATTCTCGACAAAGAATAACCAATTCCTGAACGAACCAAATACTTAAGATTGGACAAAATTTCGACTATAAAAAAAGGATGCTATATGGAAATATTGTTTAACAGGCCATAAAGCACTATATTGATATTTAGGAATCATAAAATTCAACCAATTATAATGATTGTAAAACAAGAGAAACATTTAATAATGCCTTGAGTCTAGAACTGTTAAGCATAAAGATTTGTATTGTTCTGATAATTTAATAAAGGGGTGCTGTCTTGTGGCCAGTCAGGAAAACCTGCGATTGAGCAGAGGGCTATAACCTCTTCGAATGATGCTCCACTACTATGTAACTGTAATAACTTGATTTGAATAAAACTATTATAATAATAATGAGAATTCAGTCTAAAAGCCGCATTCTCAGCTATTACAACAAAGAAAATCTACCCAACTTTAAGTGTAATAAGTAAAGTCTTCGCAGGGAAGAATTTGGATGGCTCCTCCAAATACAAATGATGACGTTTTAGAAGCTCTGTCTTAAAAACAAATGGACCCAGTCTTCCAAAATGTCTGTCAAATGACCTGTAGATAGTTTGAAAAAGAATGGAACAAAAAATAGAAACAATTCAGTTTTTGACCCACGTTAACTGAGAGTGCAAATTTACACATGAAGCACAGAATTTTAAACAGGAAGGGAGCTTAGAAATTCTTTAGAAAATATTGATGCTCAAAATGTTATATAATGTTGCAGTTAATTGGGAAAACCCTAATATTTTGAGTGTTTAAATCAACTGACTGTGCTATCAACCATGAACGATGATATAAGTGAGTTTTCTAATATTTGTTCTATAATTTGTTTTATAAGGTAATTACTTCTTTTATAACTTAGTTTGCTTATGTTTATGTCACTCTGTCAATCTTTTTTCTATAAAGGTAACGGTTGGAAGAACCTGGTTACCCATTAGTCTATCTCACAATTGTAAAACCTCAGACAAATAAAGTATTTTTCAATTCAATTCAATTCAACAGAGAATGTTAATTCCAAAAGGGAGTAAATTTACTAACCGTCAGGCCACACGTCCTGTGCCCGAGCCTGGAGCACCAGGACAGTCAATATCGCCAGCAGATACAACTTCATCTCGTGTCTCTCTGGTGTCTCTCCTTCTTCCTCTCTATATTTCGATCTGGAAGCTCCTTCCTACCTTTTGGAGATGTTCAGGTTGCAAGGACCCGTTTCAGTGAGGTTTATAAGGGGGAAGCTATGGTGTTAAACATTACCCTAAGCTTGTTTGAGATCCAATCAGCTTCCCTAATGTTGTCAGAATCCATCTCATTCGTTTGGACCTATTCTATGGGGAAGGGGGACAGGTAGTGAGAGGGTTGGATGGGAGGGCGTTGGGGGCGGAGCGACCAAGTTAACCTAGAAGAGCCTCTAGTTAAGAAGAAGCAAAAAACAATATCGAGGCTTTATTAACTGTGCTAAATCGAGTCTGACTATGTACACTAATTAATATTTGATGATATTTGCGTGAAAACATCCATTTAGTATACTGCGTATTTGATGTAATCTTTATTAATATATTATTGGTCTGAAATAAAAATAAATATGATATTTGGATCGTAGGTTTGGGTAGTGAATTAGACAAGGCCTGGGACACACAATTCACAATTCATATATGTGTATATATTAATGGTCAGTTCTCACGAAACGGGCCCACAGGCCTTCCCAAGCTTTCTTGGGTTATATGTCGATAGGGCTTGATATTTTTCAAATTAAGGTTATATTAACATATCCAGCGCAGATGGCACTTTCTGGGGAAGTATGGTTTTGTGTCTCTAAAATGAATAATAAAAAGGTTATGGGCGATAAACATGCTAAAATCGCTCATTTCTCAAAGTTAATATATAAAATCTTATGAAAACGATCCCCACCAGGTCATATATAGTAGTCCAAATAATTACATTTTCTATTTGTAATTACACCCCTATTGGTTGGGCATGTACCTAAACCAAAATATATGTTCATGAATTATATTTGACTTCTCCTATTTCTATTTGTCTTTTTGTGATTTTTGTGCGTTGCGTTCCAACGCCCTTTTTATAAGCTCATGTAGGTATGAGAAATAAATACTTATTCATTACTATTATGCCCATGTTGTTCCCCAAGAGTGTGACTTTGAGTTAAAATGTTAAAAAGGGAACTACACACAACAGTATTTATATCCGACCTGAATGAGTGACAAAAATTGAAGTTGGGGAATTCCTAACGTTGTGTTCCAATGCCATTCATTTTGAATACCATCTTTCCAAATATATAGATTAGTCAATGACAATTGAATACTCAAAGCATCTACATAAATATTACTGCAATAGTTTTTCTAATTTGGTCCAGGGATAATTTATGACTTCTTTAGGCTAAATCAAAGTGTAAACGTTGCGTTCCAACGACCTGTTGCGTTCCAACGCCCTCTGCAAGATGGTTGCAGTGCTTGGACAATTTTTCTCAGAAGTAAGTAATTGACTGATAATAATGGTAATTTATCCTTTATTGACACTTACTGGTCAAAGGATAAGAAAAATTGTCACAGAAGTGCCAGAAAACATTGATAATATATCAACACTAATTGTGGCATTCCAATGCCCGTTCCAACACCCCAGAAAAACATGAAATATCTATCTCAATACAATAGGGAGAAAACAGAATTTTTACACAGAATTTTCAGCCATATACTTAGTTTAGTAACTATTATTAATCGTACAATATTAAACAGAAATTTTAGAATTTTATTTATCTCACTTTCAATATTATATCCAAGGGCGTTGGAACGCAACACAAGGCAATGTAGGCTTTCCCTTATTTTGGCTGCCACAGGCAGAGATTTTTAGATTAGTGTTCCCAATTTTCGATGTTGATCGTTAAACATGTGTATAATCGATGTTGTAAAGGATTAGTAGTTTCAATTAATTTAAAATTTGACCCCAAAATTGCCCCTTGTGACCCCATTTCGTGAGAACTGACCGTTACATATTGATCACCTGATGAAGGGCAAGAACACGCCTGAAAGCAGCTGGTGAAATAAAAAAAAACCATAACCTTTAATAAGGCGTTATTTCCTACCTATATCACGAATACTAAATCATCTACCTGGATACATTTTATATATTTTGTGATTGTTAAAGCTGTATTACTAGCTAAAGCAACCCAAAAACATTTTTCTATGTTTTTCCTTCCTTTCTCCTGGGTACTGTAGAAGCGAAAATTCATATAAAGAAGATGTATTATATATATCTCCTCGAATTTTCTGAGTTTGTCCATGAATTCATGCCTTTTTCTAGAATATTTCTTATATTCTATGTTTTGCTGATCTGCAGTGGCAATCTAGATCAAATGGGGGTATCCTTACATTTTCAATTCCAAATGGATTCCCAAAGTTTAAGAAGATGATAGGGAGTCAGACTTTAAAAAGTTTTATTTCGGATTTCGGTCCTCTAAATAATTCATTTGGGGCAATAGATTCTAAAATCTGAAGACTTGAGAAAAGGATCCTCTAAGAGTTTTACAGAATAATCTTCTTTTTTTTATACTCACTCCTCATCCGACCGAAAACATCTTTTGAATAGTGTTATACATAATATTCTTTTCTCTCATACAAATGAATATTCATTCCTTTTCTGTTAAGTGTTTGCATAATTGCGTCATCTATAATATTTTTTTATCATGTTTTCCTCTCACGCTTGTCCTACCCGCAAAGAAGACTGGAAGAACTACTAAAGTAGATGTCTATCATACTTTTCACTAAAGATTTCATTTGTGTTATTTTTTATTCGAAACACTCGCTCTGAGAAGCGGTTTCCGTTGGGCCCTGAACTAGTTATATTGTTGAGGGTTTTGCATCAATGAAGCTTAACGCAATAGCAATACGACTTCGCATTACTTCAAAATAATATTTGGAAATGGGAATGAATAGTAAGGGATGCTGACAGACTTATAATTGAATATAGTGTGTGGTTGGGTGACTGATCGATAATGTGAATTAGAGATAGCGGTAATCAAATTAAAGAGGGATGTGAGAGATTTAGGGAATTAGTTTAAGAATTGTAGATATAGGCAAAGTTATTTTAATGTGCATCTTACAATTATGCATGACACATGTAACAATTTGTGGAGTGTGACGAAATATTGACATAGAATTGCATGCAGAGGATGATTGAATTAGTAGCAACTGTATGAAGACAACATATATATGTAATGGCATTCGTCGATATCTCCAAATAATTGGAGATATCAAAAACATTTAGAGGTTGATTGAGTAGGAATATGGCTTTTATGAATAGAGTTGATAAATATAAATTTAACTTTAGATTAAGATACATAGGTAGCACAATAAAATGATTGAAATTTAGGATATAAATATATAATTATTTGTGATGTATGACACAACCTCGGAAATTACGGATATCTGGAAATGTATATGAATATTTATAGAGCTGAATCAATTATTTATCAATATCGGTAAATAATTATTGATTCAGATCTATATGTATACATGTGTGTTTATCTGTAAATATTTGGAGAAATCGAAAAATATTTTAAGATATCGATAAATATTTTGAAATATCGATTGAATACTGAATTTTTGGCCGCATGGCTCGCCATAGTCGTACATGTATCAAACATAGAAGTGTCATACCTAGCGAGCAGTTAGAAGTAACTAAATATGATATCGGTGAGTGTAAAAAGTGTCTAGGGTTATTTCTTATAAGAGCGCGAAACTAGGCGCGTGTCGATCAGTAATACTATATTACACAGTCTAGGCCCAAACTTGAGAGAGTCCCTTCAAATGAAGGGAAAGCCTCTCGCCTCAAACCGCAAAGAGTCATTATGATTCCATTAAGACTGCAAAATGTCATCATATTCGCCTTTATTTATCTTCATGCTACTTGTAACATGGGAATCTAATTAAGATGATCTGTAAGAGCACCTGCAATATCTACTAGATGAAACGACGCAATAATTTTCGACCAATTTAGACCTAAAACAGAGCGAGACAGGAAAGGCACTATTTACCATTTAAAAGAGGAATGAAATAATTTAGTCCCTGAGATAAGGAATTTAGATGTGAAACGTTTCAAATCACATTTAACAACTCGGATCCACGAACAACAGAGAAAGTAGAAATAATGGTTTAACACCACGCACACTGGTCTACCCCACCGCCCCCCCCCCCCCCCACCCCCACCCCTTTGACCAATATATTCATGTTACTATACGACAATCTCATACTCAATCATTCATAATCTTCAATCTTCATATTAATATTTAGTAAGATTGTCTGTAAAGCCGGGCCCACACATTCAAGAACTCGCAATTCGTACGAATTGGGGACACACGAAAAGTAAAAAACTTTGCCTATGAATTGTCGTAGGAACCCACGATTTGTCATATGAATTGGAGGTTTCTTCCTAAGAAAGCCCGCATATCACCGAACTCACGTATTTTTCTTAAGAATGATTTTGAATTCATACGAATTGTCTAAAGGTCAATTCGGCTCTGAGTTCTTGAATGTGTGGGCCCGGCATAAGGTAGACAGCTGGAAGATCGACGAGGCGGATTGTACTATTCTGCAATACAAACTTTACAAAAAGAATTAAAACATCTAAATACTACGTCTAGCCTATAAGTAAGTCATGATATAAGATACACAACATCAGGTGAGGGTTTCTTTTATTTTCCTTCGTTTATTGATGATAGAAGGAGTGGCATCGCTGTTTATCTGTTCGGGCCGTTCGTGAAATGATGAACTTGAACGTGAACTTATTACAGTTAAAATTGTTGTTATTTGGTATTTATTAAACTACTATAATCTTTCGGCACTATGCGCCCTACTCAGGTAAGATTCTTCTATTTACTTTGCATTTTTTGTGTTAATGTCCCAATGGTATTTAACTTGCCTCAAACAACTTTATATCATTATAATAGGTTTAGTTTATTATCCAATCACCCATTGCATACCGGTAAGTTAACTTTAAATCTTTCTACCTGATGAAATATCCTTTGGTTCTTGCTCATGATTCATGTTTAGCTAAGCTGACGTGTACCTATGATATGCCTTGTGATGGGATTTCTCTCCCCGGACCCACGAACCAAGGTTGTATGTGTGAGGGCTGTGTTAAATTATATAAATTATGTAATTATGAAATTATCTCATAATGATATGAATCGAATAAAGATGAAAGGGCATTAACATATATGTATGTTGCTGGTGTAGGTGGAGTGGAATGGCAAGGTCCTACCTACACGGTTCAATAGGTAGGCTCTTTTTTAAAAGGTAAAGACATGAAAATACATGTCCAGGATATAGAGACACTACCCTAGCAGTTTAGTTCCCATCTATCTTATATTGTTCCTTTAGCAATAAATGTCCACAGCTCCTTCTGGAAGATCCCAGCTCTACCGAGTTATATTCTTTACAGTTTTACTATACCTCTACCGATAGATTGATATGATTAATCAATATTCAATACTCCCCAATTTGGCATTAATTCATGTGATGTCCCTGCTTCCAAGACATCAACACCTGTGATGACTAGATAGTACCAATAGTGTGTGAATAGGAGGGTAGTACCTCTGAAAGATTTGTAACATTTGTCGTATCTATATTATTTATTCTTTAAAAAACAAATTTTATTAAGCAGGTATAGGTTGGCATATGCTAAGGGATTTAACCCTAGCTAGATATAACCCGGTCTTCCGCTATCCCCTGCTAAAATTGAAAATGATCTTTAAATCATAGTATACAAGGGTGAGCGCAGTGGGGATGTGTTACAAAATTACGAAGGTATTATGTATGGTTAAGAGGTTAAGAGAAATAAGATTTAATTTATTGAAAGGTGATTGTGAAAGAAGAAGATAAGCGAAATGAAATTGAGGAGCTAGTATCCATATATACAAATATAGTAGTGTGCTTCAGTATACAAAGCTCTAGCTATATTCAAAACATACATACTATACCTATATGCGACTATGCCTGCTCGTTTTTTGGACCAGCTAATACAGGATTGATAAATAAACTCAACCGCTGTTGTAGATATGCAATAAGAATTGCTTTCGGTCACAACTTTGAACGACTGTAATATATTACCTCTTGAGCTTCGCAGGAAAGCAGTCATGTTATCCCTAGTACCGAACATCGTAATGGAACAATGGCTAGGGATCGGGAAAGGGGTTTACGTAACAATAACAATCCAAACCTAGAACTAATAAGACCCAATACGGAAAGATACAAACGATCAATAGTGTACGAGGGCAAACGAGAGTGGAACGATTTGAATGGCGAGCTAAAAACAATTGTGGAATATAGGCAATTTAAGGTATCACTCATGGAAAGATATAGATTAGCATATATGTCAGACGGCATGTAAATTGCCTTTAGATTAGCCCCTGTTTTTAATATGAGCGGTGAGTAAGACAACCTTACGACCACCACCTATATTTTGTTTTTCCACTATCGTTATATGTACTGGCAATTGTCGACCGAGAATGGTAATCGGATCCGATATCGCTTTGTTTATTTTTGTTCTCTGTAGACTTATCTTATGTAATTAACACCAACTTTGTACGACGACAGCAGACGACTTTGCTATTCAGAGTAATCTTTGTGAATCATATATCTTTTGAACTCTGTAATATCCTCATATATGTGGTACATATGGTACATATATATATATATATATATATATATATATATATATATATATATATATATATATATATATATATATATATATATATATATATATATATATATGAACAGACACTAGGGGGCACCACATCCACCCTCTCCTCGGTTGACTAGCTCCACCGGCTCTTCAGTGTCGCACAGGACTTTCAACCGACAACACCTGTTTCACCTGTTGATTTTTGGGAATATGTAATTTGTATCTAGGCACCGTATGAAAGATAGCTGCGTGGTCAGTTATGCATGTTTTTCCTCCACTTGATTAAATTAATCTTTGTTAAATGTGTATGGCCAATAAAAATATTAAAAAAAAGATTAGGCTTTGTGGCCGTTAACAAACTTTATATTAAATTGATGTAACCGCACCGAAATATCAAATAGTGAATGGTGATACCGGCTGGGTAATCACCTCCTACGAATTCGGCAGTAGGCAATGAAAGTTGTTCTGGTTTCAGGTATATATATATGTACACATGTAATTGACATGTGCCATAGGTAAGGTAGAATATCTATCTTATATATATCTATATGTAAGTATAGTTGGCTTATGCCAGGTGTAAGGTATGATACAAACCTTTGGGGTCGAACAAGTGTCAGGTACAACAGATGAATGATCTTGGACAATGGGTGACAAAGCGGCAATGACAGATGGGTCGGACAGCCAGAGATATAATATATTAAGCAATATTGGCTCTTAAGATATTTGTTTTACGATTATGTTTAAAACATCATCTAAACTCCGAGCATGCAATATCCGTGAGAAATATACACTTGAGTTGCTATCATATGCTAATGGTAAAGAATGATTTATTTGAATGGAGAAGTCATCCCTTTCAGAATCTTATAATCCTGTCTGGAAAAGATTTATTCCATTCTTCATTCTATATTAAATTACGGTACTCAACCCAGTTGATTGCAAGATGGGGCTGGATTAAGATTGATTTTGTTGTTTCCCTCCGCTTAGAAATCTTACCTTCCATACAATTAAAGTGATTAATCTCGACTCTTCAGGTCAGATATACTACCTCTGATTAATTCTTAAAAAATATAATCAGCATTCAGGAAAAAATTCAGCCATTCAAACTATGCAAATTGGTCACATTGCGACATTTTCATCAGAAGACTATCAATTCATCCTGGAGAGATTAATTGTTGGTTTTCACAGCAAGTTGAAAGAAAAAGAGGAACATGTTTAAAAGAGGATAAAGGATGACTATCGTTGATTGCGATCTATGAGATGCTCTTATAAGAGATGGAGGTTGACATGTTTCATTGATGACTGATGTCTTTTAATCTTATAACATTTACGAACGACTGCTCTTTTAAGAGTTTCTACTTTTTGTTCCGTTTATTTCCAACCCATCTAAAGGTCAGTTGATCAATGTTTATACTACAAGGCTTCATCATTATTTTTATTGAAAATATGTTGTTATTTAGACACAACATTACATCAGATGTCGACGCTAGTCACAGTTATTCCTGCTAGTCTGTTATTAACATGCCATATAATCATATTGTATACATCAGGGACAAATCCGAAATAATTATATCTATTAGTTATTATACTATGCTTGAAAGATGATCATACGAAGTGACCTAATCACATTTTTCTTGGAGATTTTTTCTTTTTCTAATCTGCTATTTGTCCAGACGATTTATAGAAATATTTGAAGAGCAGTTAAACTCGGTAAAAAATCTATGCAATTGTTGAGAGCTCTCGTGGTTTAACATTTTACGGTAATGATTTCTGCTCTTTTAGTTCATGTTAAGTCTACCATTTATACTTTTTATAATCAAAAATAGTTGAGTAACTGGCAATTTTTAAACAATGATTCATTTCGATGTAGCCCCGCAAACAGGCCTTCCAGATGAAAATGTTTAGAAATTATCGACTACAATATTGCATCACTTAAAACATGTACGAGGCCATTATGATAAATTGGGGAATTTATTTTTGCTATGACAGTTTGATTAATGTTTGGAATTATAATTAACTTGTATTTAAGTGACTATTACTTTTCCTTGTACAGAAAAATTCTTTGTTCAAGTTGTTTTTACAAAGTAGTCTCAATCTTGTACAACAACTCCCGAATCATACATGAGCCAGAGTGGCAGAAAAATACAATCGGCAATTCTACAAATTTAGCAAATTATAATAAATTAGGCTGAATAACCAGGTATATCTTAGTAATCTGGTAGTGAGTTGATTAGTATATCTTTTTGGCTATATCAAACTGCATGTCTGCCATTTTGAATCTTGATTCGCATGGAATTATGGGAGTTGAATGTCAGTGTAAAGCTACAGAAAACATGTTATGTTCAGCATGGGCTATTTAACATTGATCTCATGTAAATAGCCATGTGTTCTACGTGATTCAATAAGCAAAACGTTATCTTTCCCATCATGCATTTTATTTTATAGATCATTTACATATGACATTTTGAAAAAATCCTTGCATTTTTCGATAAGAATGTCGCTATGTATTGGTATGTCAGGTTTGAACTGAATGCATCCCAGCATGCACTATAATAGACATGCGCAGTGAGACATTCAAATCCTCTATTGAATCGGTTGTTTAGACCACTAGCATTCTATTAATTCTCTTATTGATTATTTAGTCGCGCTTCTCTTGGTGTATAACCCGGTTAAAAGCAAGGTGGATGGGGATACAAAAATACCAACATGACAAATTGGTAAATTAAGGACGATCAAAACGAAAGGTCGGTGGGATGATATTGAGTCTACTCCAACACTTACATATAAAGTGGCTATTTAATGAAGTTGCCACATCGCTCACTGTCTAAGGGTTTGTTTATTTCTTTAGCAATGATAGTATGTTTTTTCTCTCTTTTGGTATAGAGCTAATTAATCTTTTCAGATTTGTTGATTATGTATTTTTGATAGTGTAAATTGTTGTGTATGCATACTGATTTTAGTTTTCATGAATAACATGCTACCGAGGGTCTACGATACCAGATAAACCATTATTACTAAATCTGTATTTATGACTATAAATGGATATTTTGATTGTTATATACTATAGTGAGATGTAAAGTATTGTTCATATTAAATATTCATATTTGTCTCCATCAGTGATGGCTGAGAATAGCAATGGAAATTTGTAATGTTGAATAAATAAATCTTAAACTTAAAATTAAGGAAATTGTCAATTTTTCATATTACATGCGGGTGTAGCAATTGCAGTAGGTGAACGTATAGTGAAGGAACACAATTGCAATAATATGTAATATGGAACTTGTAGATCAGTTGAGGATCATTTTTTTATCTATTACACTTTTCACGAAATTCATGAACCTGTACTATATGTCTATGCTGTATGAGAGGTGCAATAACAGAACCTGTACTATATGCCCATGCTATATGAGAGGTGCAATAACAGAACCTGTACCATATGCCCATGCTGTATGACAGGTGCAATAACAAAACATGTAAATAACAGAACCATTATACCACATATATCATAACAAATCTATTCACTCCTGGTGCCATAGCGCAGTGACAAACTGCATAATTAGAACTGTGTCTGCTTATGACTCGAATTACGCTATGAACATGCGTTGTTCAATATGGGATGTGTTGCCACTCTACCTTGTGTATGACGCCATCAATGTAAACAGTAACGTGGGTATATTACAGGGGTACATATATCTAGATGATTAGACATATTATGCCTACCAATATATATCAAGATATATACCAATACAATCAGTGTGTGAAATTAACCTTCTTCTCATTTCTTATTTTCATTCACCCGCCAATGAGAGCGGGTAACTTTGTAGTTTTACCCACCCGCGTTCTGTACACGCATGTAGAAAAAAAGTACAGGGAGACATTGATATAGAAATTATAAGTACCCTAGGTATTTTACATGGGTAGGCCTACTTATAGCCAGATGGTTACAAAGAATAGACCTACAAACATAATGTAAGATTCAAGCTTAGAATTGGGAATAATTAGGAATCGTCGGGAGCCAAGGTAAAACACAACCTCACGCGGGATTGGCGTAAGAGAGAAAGCATTTATTCAGAATCAGCTAGAATCGAAATCTCTCCTCCCCCCCCCCCCCCTGGTCGCACCCCCTCCATGGCCTTGACCTTGGGGGTTACCAAAAACCTTCGGTTGAAAAGAATAATAAGTCATAAGGTTGAAAGAATAATAAGTCATAATTAACTAATAATTGATAACTCAACCATTAATAATTGACAGCAAGGCCAATATGAACCAAGATAATAAGTAGATCAATTGAATGAGGCTTTACTAATTAATTAATAGCAATGGATAGTCAATTAAAAAGTCCTAGTTACTCCCGTGGCAGCAC
Organism: Sthenelais limicola; assembly: GCA_942159475.1. Lineage (NCBI taxonomy): Eukaryota > Metazoa > Annelida > Polychaeta > Phyllodocida > Sigalionidae > Sthenelais > Sthenelais limicola. Next base: position 58,063,625 of record OW804096.1, read on the forward strand.
CAATGTTCAATGGTCATTCGAGTCCAAGGAAATAAGATAGGGAATTAAGGTTGAACATAATTAAGAGCTAATTAGGTCATGTGCTCCGATCTCCTTTCTATTTCCCATCCCCCCAGATTTTCTGTGCAACCAAATTCCACATCTGGTCCGTTCGAATCGTAGTATGAGAGTGATTTGGTTGCTGCTGGTCTCTAGGCAACTGCCAAACAAACTAGGTCTCACTACACAAAACATATTAGCATTCAAATTGAATACACGATACATGTATATCAGGATATATGTTTAAATATAATTTCGGATAGGTTGTTTGTGTAAATTAAAGAAAACCACTTTCGTCAAGCTGGCCTTAAAAGGTCCATTAACAGATGTCATGGTAAATGCCATCCTAGCTTTTATGTGCTGAAACAAGTATTGTGTGTAGCGATCCCCCGGGCGATCCCTGGGCGACAGAGGAAGCCAAATAGATAGATGGACAGATAGATAGATGGATATACACATACACGGATAGATAGATGGATGAATGGATAGATAGATAGATAGATAGATAGATCGTCAGATAGCCTAGATAGATGGATAGATAGCCTAGATAGATGGATATATAGACGGATGGACATATCATTAAATGAGGAGGCGAAGAGTAAATTAAAATACATTTTGTTTATTATTTTGGGTAAAAGGTTATAAAGATCCAGCGATGAACATTTTCATTTGTTGAATAAAATAAATGGTGTAGTATATCACATAAATATCACATTGTCTGTTGAAATTGCTGGGTAATAAATAGTTGAGGTTTAAAAGAAATAACCGTTCGTGGAATAGTTTTGTGGAGTCTTTTGGTAAAAGATTTAGGGCGGAGGGTGGGCGATTTCGCTTCTGACTAGGGTGCAAGCGAGAGTCCAAGTGGCGTGTATTCCAGACTTGCGGTGGAGTTCAGTTATAAGTCGTGAAGGTGGCGCCACCCATTCAATGCCCTATAATGCCACGTCATTATTAGCCTCATTAAATGAGGAGGCGAAGAGTAAATTAAAATACATTTTGTTTATTATTTTGGGTAAAAGGTTATAAAGATCCAGCGATGAACATTTTCATTTGTTGAATAAAATAAATGGTGTAGTATATCACATAAATATCACATTGTCTGTTGAAATTGCTGGGTAATAAATAGTTGAGGTTTAAAAGAAATAACCAAGGGGATTCGCTATGCGATTCTCTTTAGGGCGTGGTGAACAGAGCTTCTTGTGGAAGAGAAGGGGCATATATAAGACACCACAGCATCGGATGCCCACGTGCCGTGAGTTTTGACATCTTGGAGGGAGGCTCCAGCAGTGTTATAAGCGTATGACGCCGACCCTCGGCGAAGGCTGTGTAAGGAGAAAAGGCGTGAATCAAGGTGCGAAGCTTTAAGAAGCAGCTTCCATTGAGTCACGATATAGTTGACGGTCATGTGTTGGGCGTTAGGGAATTGCAGCAAGGGAGAGCTCAAGTCTCTAGGGGGTGACTGTTTGTCGAGGCGTAGGAGGGCTCTGCGGAGGCAGAACACTGGATCATCTGTCGTCGGGACAAACAAGACAGTGGCCTGACGCGATGACTGCATTGATTTTGACCACTTGACGGAGATATACGAGCCATCCGATGCAATTCTAAAGTCTCCCCGCGTCAGATGTCTAGTGGCGTCAAAGGATGCCCCAGATCTGGGAGCGAGATTGCTCTGACGCAACATGCCCATATACATGACGAGTATAGCCACTCTGATGTGCGTAGGAAAGTCGAGGAGGTGTATATTCATTAATATTTTCTTCAAGATCTGTGGCGTGACAGGAAGCTTCGGCTTTGGGACATGCCTGAGCGTCAATTGCAGGCCCCTTATGGCATAGGCGACCCGCGGATGGTAGAGAGATGCCGAGGCATACCCCGTCAGCTTGAAGAACGTCCTGACGCCTGTAAGAGTGTTTATAATAGTAGCAGGGACTTTTGTATACTTAGCTAAGTATTCGATGAACCAGCATATTAACTCGGGAAAAGGTTGCTTGAAGTTATGGCCCACAGCTTTGCAGAATGCGATATACTTCCTGACGGCCGCATGCCTATTTGCGACAGTCCCCGGGCGATGTGCTTGGCGTTGTCTGGCCTGAGCAGCTTCCACGAGGTGCCTAGGTTGCCTGCCTAATAGAACATATGAATGTTGAACATATTATCACGAGCACAGGAAATATAAATGTCATTTTCTTTAGCAATGTCTTTAGCTTTGAATAATTCTTCAGAAGAGAGAGCCGCCCGAGAGAGTGCGTCAGCTATGACCATTTGTACGCCCGGGACGTGGACAAACTCATATCGGACTTGAAATTTCATTGAATGATACCAGAGCGCCTGGCGCAAGCACCCAGAGTCGGGTCTCTAGCTCTACCGTCTCTATAGGCAAACACCGCCGCAGTATTGTCACAGTGAATCCTTATTATGCCCCCGGCGTGCCTGGATTTTGTAAAGAACCGAGCAGCTGCCAGGCAATTGATTGCCTCCAAGTGGTTGATGGATTTCTCAGACAACATTTCGGGCGTGAATGTGTACATATAGGCGTGGTGACCGTTGGTGGCACCTCCTCCCTTTAGACAAGCGTCGGCCCATATGTGTTCCACTATTTGTTGACACGGAATTATGGCTTTCCCGTTGAAGGCTTCTGTGTATTTTAGAAACCACTTCAAGTCCGACTTTATGTAGGGGGAGATGGTGACCTTGTCTCCTGCGGCTGCACGGAGGCCAGCCAGAAGTTGCATGAAGAGGCGTGCAGGTGCAATCATTTTGGCGACGTGTGCAATCTTACCGACCAGTGATTGCATGGCACTTGTTGTTATTTGGTGTTGACGCAGTGTATTTGCCAAGCAGGAACTTGTTTCTGCAAGTTTAGAAAGAGGTATTGAGATACGATTTTCTTGAGTATTAATGTCAATTCCCAGCCACCTTACTGCGTGGCTAGGGCCTTGCAGCTTTTTGCGTGCGACTTGTAATCCCAAATCTGTAAAAAGTTCGATTGTTAATTGCATTTGACATTTTACTACCTCAACAGATTCACCGATTATAAGTAAATCGTCCAAATATTGCTTTGCTGTTACACCTTTCTTCTGCAAAGCACGCACTATAAACTCCGCCACAGACTGCATTACAAAGGCAGAACTTCGAGCCCCGAAGGGGAGCACCTTATCGATGTAATAGGCGTCATCTACCATGATTGCCGTCAGCGGCCAGTCTAGCGGGCAGAGAGGAAAGTGTCTATATGCGCGGCTCAAGTCGATGACAGCCATTGCAGGAGCCACGCCCATTTTTCGAATAATCTCGACTGCACAGTTTATAGTGGGTAGTTGGTGATATGCTGGCGCACAATTGTATCGATTTTTGTATATTTTGTCATTGACGCCCCCCTCCGGGAAGGAGTAGTCCACTATAATCCTCCTGGAGGTTGTATCAGATTTTGGACGAGTCATAAGCGGACTGACATTTAACCATGGCGTGAAAGGAGGCCGTTTGTACGGTCCGGATATGGCATTATGTTCCATCTCCTCTTTTACATAATCTCGAACATGCGCCATATGTTGCTGTGCTGACGGATGATTCACTACTGACTGTGCATAATAGCGAGGCCCGCCGACATATTGCATCGGAAAACCAAAGGTAACGCCTTCCAGCACCATTTTATCGCCTTTGTGTCCTGTGGCTATGTCTGACCATTTTTCAATATTTAGCGTCGACTCAAGCGGGATTTTTGCACCTTTATAGTTGGGAACATTGTAGATTTTAACCTTTTCATAAATGCCAGCCATTTTAGAGTCCATATATAGATCAGGGTAAGGCCAGTTTGTATATGCATCAAAGGCATTGTTCTGTGGGCTATCACTATCACATTTGTTGGGTGAAGTTTCATTTAATTCATACTCACAGACGTCTAAGTCATTAGTCACTAGTTCCTGTTCATTAAACACCTGTTCGTAATGTGGATATTGCACTTTTTGAAGAAAGGTAGGGACCTCTCTCGTGGCTTGTTCGCCGTCACTCGCTTGTGTTTTGAAGTCAAGTTCTCGGTCGTGGGCATGAGTTTCAGCCTGGAATTGTACAAAATTGTCATTAGAAATACACATTGCGCCATCGATTGTTTTACTGTTTCTCCTGTTCACATTTTTAATGGTTTGAATCGAACCAACTTTGTTGATATTAACTCTAGAGATAGATTTGTCTGCGGCAGAATAGCTTCTGTCGGAGTGTTCGTGTTTATGTCGGCCATTTTGGTTGTGTTCTCGTTCCTTGCAAGAATCGCGAGGGACACGAGATTTTACACGAGAAGCGGCTGCCATGTTGGCTTGCCCGCTCACGCTAGTATGGGCGCCGCCATCTTGGATGGGGTGTGGCACATAAGTTTTGACGCCGACATATTCATTAGATTCAGAGTCAATTGCACAGTTTAGATTGTCTTGAAAGTTGGTCAACTCACCGATCGTTTGAGATTGTATGATGGAACAGGAGTTTAAGAGTTTTTTGAAGCCTGAGATGCTGGTTTCTTATGGAATGGTTGGTTATTCCTTCGGCCAGCGCCGTCGCCGCTGTGTAAATTGGCTTGAGCTGTTCTTTTATTTTGGCAATCCTTGACGGCATGGGCGTTCTCTCTCTCTTTCATTGCAAAATAACAATATCCACACACATGGAGAAACTTCGTATTGCCATCCGTGTGGCTGTTCTTGTGGGCACAGTTGTCAAAATTAAAGTCTCTACAAATTGCTTGGTTGTTTGCCTTCGTATTATTTTCCACGCTTTTTGTTCCTTGCGTGTCCCAGGCCATTTTAACACGATAATCATTGAATACATCAGTGTGGGACCACTCATTTTGCTCCTCTAGAATAAGATCCAGGCACGCTTGAGACCATGCATGCGCCGAATCCCAAGTGCGGAGAGCTGTATCCTCAGCTAGAGTGGCGAGATGGTGAAGCATAAACCACGATGTCGACCCGTATTTAACACTATTCATGGTCATGCGTGCGAAGCCGCAGGTGTATTCAGCGAGGGACAACTCTCTCTTCTGTTTTTTAATACGTGCCGCCATATCTGGCGGTAGAGAAGTTTCAGGCGCACTAAAAATTTCAGTCCTACCTCGTCTCCCTGTGGACCTGTACTGTGCGTCAAGGGCTCGCTTAACAACCTTCGAGGAACGATGTCTAGCGGTCAGGCGTCGAGGCGAGGGGAGAGAGTCACTATCCGAAGCTGACTCCTCCGAGCTGTGTGCGGGCTGGCGTGATCTATATGAGTTGGCCGGGTGCCGGCTGCGTAGAGGCGGACTGTCACTACAGTCACAATGCTTCTTCTTCCTCCGTCCGTGATGGTGACGGTGGCTATCTCTTGTATATTGCTTTTCCCGGGGCCGTTTAAATGTCACTATGGTATCATCCGAGTCAGCAGATTGGGACTGCTCAAAGTCAATTTGTGAAACATCCACTCTGGACCTTTTGGGCGTGCGATGTACTTGGTGCGAAGCCGGCGGCGACTGCCGCTGCCTCGTGTAGCTGTCACGATGACTGACACTCGCTGACGCAGTCTGAATGGCTGTCGTACAGATCTGTTGTAGCATATCTGACATTTGCTGCATTGGGTTGACACACACTATAGGGGCGTTCTTTGGCCTTCCACGCCTTTTCGGAGTAACGATAGTCTTTCGTTTGGCACGTAAACCACGTCTGGGCAATACTTTATTGGGCGTCTGAGGCAGTCCATCATCTTCCCCGCCGGCAGAACCCCGTAAAGCATGCTCGTCAGCGGCTTCCGCCATATTGGCGTGCTCGGCCCTCTCCTCTGGCATGAAGTCTTGGTCTTCATAAGTTTCCTCCTCGTCTTTATGGTCGTCGACTATTATTTGCGTTTGTTTAAGAAGCCTTTCCTCCTCCTGTTTCTTTAGTTTCTCTGCCTTTTTAGCGGCTTTAGCGGTAGTGGTCCCTTTGGGAGGCATAGCGGAGGTTATCACAACAAGGATTTCACTTCTGACTAGGGTGCAAGCGAGAGTCCAAGTGGCGTGTATTCCAGACTTGCGGTGGAGTTCAGTTATAAGTCGTGAAGGTGGCGCCACCCATTCAATGCCCTATAATGCCACGTCATTATTAGCCTATATAGATAGATAAATAGATCGATAGATTGATAGATTTATAGATACATGGATGAATAGATGGATGACTGGATGCACGGACAGACATATTAAAGACTAATAGATAGAAAGTATGAGACAGATAGATAGATTTTAGCATTATTACCCCTAGGTTTGGTGGTTTGTTGTGGTCTGACCACAATTGCCATACCACAATTGCGAGAATGTTTTCACCAATATAATGAATGAAAACCAAATGCATGATGGGAAAGATGGAGACGACTTATGTTATAGAGTATAGCACATGGATATTGACCTTAAAGCAGTAATAGATATTCCATGTTGAACATGCCATGTTTTCTATTGATTTCATACTGTATCATTAGTTCCATAATTCCATGCAAAACAAGATTCAAAATGGCGGCTATGCAAATCCCCTAATATTCCCCAGCCACACACTATCGCAAAGAAATAGTGGGCAACAATAAAAACTGTTGCCACCGTTTTTTTCCGTTTTTTTCCGCTATAATACAGCGGAATTTATTAAATATGTAGAGATGTAGAATTTTACATTGTCAAACGTCCTGACACTTAATTAAGTGACATCAGCTTGTGTATATTAATGTGATGTGTTACAGAAAAATGAGTCTTAAGTCTCAAAAATGATAGCTCACAAGAACTTTTTCTAGGAATGTTTTCAGTTTGGAGTTGATTGGTCCCCTTATAGTCGACTAAATATTTGTACCAAATTTCATGACTGTGTAATGAATAGACGATTTACATATTTCAAAGAACATTCTAAAGAATTTCACTAATTTACTACTGATTTTCTATACAGAAATATTACAAACTATTTTTCTCTTTTATCAAACATGAATATATGCAAAAACAAAACTACTTATATCGGATATTAGATATCGGAAGGTTTAATTCTGTTGGAACCCGTCTGATCCATTTTGAATGCCTTATGAATCTTCTGCCAGGGCATTGTGTCATCAATCAACCTCAGAAACATTTGTAAAAAGACCAGGCATATTTGGTTTAGTTCAAGATATATGTAATTTATCCAGAAACATAGCATTACAACGAGTCCATTGCTCTTCTCAGCTTACACTGACCAAATACAGCAATCGATATAGGCCTACTAATTTACATTAATTCCGGGTGTCTTTGTATTTCAGCTTAATTTACCTGAAAGACTGTGTATAGAATATATCTATGCCTATCGGAGGTTCTCCTAAGAAGTAGATTACTTCACTAGTGATGGACCATTAAAAAATATTGGACATTTTTTCGTGGTGCATAGACAAACATAGAACTACTTATAAAGTAGGCTTGATCTTATCTTTTCAAAACATGATGGTAATTATTTACTACCTTTCTTTTTTTTCTTTTTTTTTAAACCATCTTTATTAATACCTATCCTTCCATCTTAGCTTCTATATCGCTAATGTTTGAGCAAAATTACCTGGAGGATTCTCGAACTGGTAAGAAACAATAGTACACTTCTGAGCCACCAGGTGGCGCCACTATAAGTGGTTATTCGAACAAGGAAAAAAATTAAAAGCTTTACCAGCATAGAGGGAACACTATTTTTGTTGTTTTTTAAAAAAATATCTACAAAGATATTCCACCTACTATTCTCTACACAATTTTAACACGTTTTATAACTTTTGGTTAAATCGATCTATATTCACAACTGTTCATTCACTACCTTTCTTATATATTTACTACCTTTCTTATATATAATCAAAATTCAAGGGGTGCTCCGAAGACTTCTGACATTCAGCGAGAGTATTCCCTTTTCCATTCTTTATTTCATTCTCTAATTTAACATTACACTCTATGGCACTGACTGTAAAGCATGTAACATGGAAATAAAAATCTATTGTCATTATTATCGCAAAATTTATTTTTTCAACTTGTGACTCATTTTTCTATGACCCATCATAAATGCGTAGAGCTGCTAATTTACATTTTCTGACGATCTTGACGACTTACCAAAACAACTGGCGTTCCCTCCCCTTCCCTTCTAACATACTCACATTACTCGAAACTATACATGACTATAGGGTTACCTCCACATTCACATGGGGGAGCCACCAGTCCCCCTTGCCGCCCTCAAAGCAATGAGGAACTATGCTGCGGCGATGGTAGGCCTATACTGTTTACATGCGTGAGGCGTGATGCGGTGTCGACCTGCGGGCGCTGACCGGTGTGAATATTAGGCCTACTCTCGTGCGGAGGGCACTGCCAACCGGATAACTTAACTGCACACAGTGCTGCCACCTATGTTAATCTTGCAGAGCCCCACTATCCCATGTTAGAGCTGGGTCTGTCTGGCCTACATACTAGCCCAGCTAGGAAGTGAGCTCATGTAGATCTCACTATGAGCTCAAAAACGTCTCACACATGTGATATCAGAACGTTGAGGTCTGGGTGAGCTTTTTGTGATCTTGCATATGTGATCTCACATGAATGGTTTCAGTGTGATCTCAGTGTGAGTTCACAAGTTCTAGCTCACATTTAGCTAACAGCTGTGATATCTCAGTGATTTCAGAAACTTCTCATAGATGTGAGATCAGAACTATGAGGTCTAGGTGAGATGTTTGTGATCTTGCATATGTGATCTCACATGAATGATTTCAGTGTGATCTCAGTGTGATCTCACAAGTTCTAGCTCACATTTAGCTAACAGCTGTGATATCTCAGTGAGCTCAGAAACTTCTCATAGATGTGAGATCAGAACTATGAGGTCTGGGTGAGATGTTTGTGATCTTACATATGTGATCTCACATGAATGGTTTATGCCTTTTGTTCTCACCAGGCGGCAGTACCGTAGATTCCGCTTGGCTTTCACTAGGTGGTGTCACAGGTTACTGCATTACATTTTATGGAAAGCCATTTATGTACATATCCCCATAACTCTAAAACGGGAAGACTAGCATGCTGATCAGGAATACAGAAGTAAGAATAGCCATTGAAAAAGCGTGCGGACTAGGAATTATTTTTCCTGTTCAGCTGCGGGATAGCCCCCAATCCGCACTTTTCCTATTCTTCCAAATATGTTATTTTTTGGAAGAATAGGAAGAGGGCAGGTTGGGGGCTATCCCGCAGCTGAACAGGAAATAAAATTCCCAGTCCTCATGCTTTTTCAATGGCTATTCTTACTTCTGTATTCCTGTTCAGCATGCTAGTCTTCCCGTTTTAGAGTTACGCGGATATGTACATAAATGGCTTTCCATAACATTTACACTTTCTAATAGAACAAAAGTCTCACTAATCATACTTATATGAGGCATTTATACTTCATAGATATTACACATCATAAACTTGGGAATATTAAAAGCAATGAACTTAATAGTTTATTTGGATAATTTACCTGCATTAATGCTGAGAAGAAAACACCCTCACAATACTACTAGGTAGTAGGCCTATACTAGGGTTCCTAGGCAGATACACATGAATTCCAAATAGGATACCTATATGTCAGCTGTATGAAGGGTAAGTTAAAGTGATGAGAAACTCAAGCAAAGAGACCATGCAGTCTCTCCTTGAATGCTCTTGGGTGAAATGCTTCTGTGGAGAAACATTCTACCCTAGCACTGAGCTGCTGTTTAGAAGCTGATGGAAGTCACATCAAGAGATCATTTTGATGCCACTGTGATAGCTCACAGTGTGCTCTTACTTATAACCTCACAGTGAATTCATAGTATGAGTACACTGTGAGCTCACACTGTGAGATCATTCTGAGCTAAATAAGAGGTTACAGATTGACCTTCCTATGAGCTCATAGTGTGAGCTCACAGTGTGCTCTTACTTATAATCTCACAGTGAATTCATAGTATGAGTGCACTGTGAGCTCACACTGTGAGATCAGTCTGAGCTAAATAAGAGGTTACAGATTGACCTTACTATGAGCCCATAGTGTGAGCTCTCTGAGGGGAATTTTGTGAGCTCTCTGTGAGCTCTCTGTGATGTCAAATTCCTAGCTGGGAGGCTTAACTCAGACGCCGAAAGAGATAATGAGAGATGGTTCAACATGTTGAACACTTGGGCGATAGGCCTAGACCGTAGGCCTATTGATGGCGAAGGCCAGGGATAGCTTGCCATTCACCACATGTGATGTCCAATTTGACGTCCTTCGCCGCATTTTTGTGAAAGCTTAGGCCTAACTGTCCCTGAGGCATTGATCGCAACAACAAGAAAACGAGAGTAGGCTAGGCCTAGGCCTAGGCCTAGATCTGGGCCTATTATTTACAAGCCTTTCCAGGGCGTTAGGCTAGATCTAGCCGTGCCTAGCCTACTGCCTAGGCCTACTGATGAAATCGCCTGAAAATGTAGGCCCAGGCCTAAGTTAGGCCTAGGCTACGGTAGGCCTACCATTCGCCTTCACCAATCCTTTCAAACCATAACCAAATTAAAGACAAACATGTTCAAATGTAGCGCTAAAGTTCAGCATAGCCTAATCAAGTTCAGCATAGGCCTAGCCTAATCAGATTGTTTGAATCAACCCATGCTAGACAAAGTATAGGCCTAGGCCTACCGTAGGCTATCCGTCCCCTTGCCCCCAGAGGCAGAGCGTGGGGTCAAGGCCAGCGACGTGGGCTACCCAATAGCCAATGAATAGGCTAGATGAATAAATAAATGGGCCTAAATAATGATAAAGAAATAGCCTAACAGCCATCTGAGTACCGTAGGCCTATATAGGCCTAGGCCTACCATAGATCTAGACTGTAGGCTAGGCCGGCCTATCTTACCGTAGGCCTAGGCCTAGGCCTACTCATTCATTATTTCTCAGCCTAGGCTAATTTAGCAGTGACTGTAGGTCTAGGCTTCATTATCTGACGGCCAGACCCATGCTTAGGCCTAGTGCTTTGGTTGCTAAGGATGAGCTTCACATACCTAGCAACAAGGGCCCCGATCCCAGCGCCACCACACGCCTACCTGCAATGTTATGATAGCCTCACACTAGCCTTTCCATCTATTTACATTATAACCGTTCTTAGGCCCACAGAGGAAATGTACTGTGGGTGTATAGTTATGTTTAATTAGCTAGATTTGTATATAAAGTTTGTAATACGGTATGTAGATATTATCCTAAAAGAAAAACACATAGATTCTAGCCTCGTAACCCCGGTCACGAGGTGTGTGAGAGAGGCGCGCATCGGAATCGGGAGCTGACGTCAGACCTCGCCTTACCAAGTAAGTACGGTACCGAAACTGTTTCCATTTCTATTGAATAACAGAATTTCACATGAAAATGTGTATGACATGTGTTGTAAAGTAAAGGGTTCTACAGTAGAATGTCCAGAGAATGGGTAGAGACGCTTGAAGTGTTGAAAGTCTAATACTAGTAATAGGCCTATAGGACGGGAGTTTCACTTTCGTCGGTTTTCCAGGCGTAGGGCACTAGGGGACCACCGACTCAACGGCACATGCCATGCTGGTTCTGTGATTAGGTGGGGATTAGCGGGGTTTTGGTATTTATTACCCAGTGAACACTATTGCAGTTTTTTCTTTAATAAATTGCGCGAAAATCGGCCGCGATTTTTGCGCGCCAGAACAGCGTCAGATGTTACTCCATGGAGCGCGAAATTGTACCGCGCGTGACGCGGTGCAGTGACGCGCGGTATGCGCGGTCGTTATTGCAGGTTATTTCGCGGTGGTAGGGTCCTGTTCAAGGGGGGGACGGGGATGGTGTTACTATGGTTCATAATTTTAGGGGGGTGGCGGGGTGAAAACGGAAAATATTGGTTTTAATTGTGGTTTATATCCGATATTATATTGCAATTAATGTACTGTACTGTACCATGCTATATAAAATATATGCATTATTATCGGCGAAATTGAAGCAGGAGAAGACAAGACAATGGTTACATAATATACAGATTACCTATTTATTATTCATTTCAAAATCCAGTCACATAAATAATATAACATTTCCACTTGCAATTTATTTGGATGATATACAGACAGGTCCATTTTATTACACTTTCTGAATTATTAACAGTAACATTGGAATCAATTTTCGAATACAATAATATCATAAGTAATACTGCTTGATATCATCAACACCAGCTTTAGACAACATACAATTATGAAAAATAATCGCACACAAACTTGGGTAATAAATATATTAATATAAACTCAATAACATGGAGCAAATCGCCATAAACTTGTACAATATACCATGTCCATGAATAAATTCTTCATATAATTTAAACTATTCCAGTCATTGCTAGCAGAAATCCACTGTGTCGTACTGTGTACACTGTTCCGCACAAAAATATTTTTAAGAAAAGAGGTAGCGTCAGATAAATGAGCTTGTAGTCCGTCATATGGAAACAATTTTGAGTTACAAAATATTAGGCTTCCTCCACTACCTTTGCTTGTACAGACGGCAACATTTCTGACGAAAATCAGTGAAGATCAATTCTTGTTGCCATAGAGTTTGTATGAGGATATGCATGCCAAAATCTGTTGAATATATTAAGGTTTGGCTGTAGTTTGGCGCAACAAAACTCTTGAATTTCTTTCATGGCGGCCATCTTGGATTTAGCCAATCTCATCGTGAAAAATTTCAGGAAATAAAATCTCAGTTTGTCCCCATTAACGGGTACCGACACAGCCGATTTGGCCTTAAGATTATGTCTACGATTTAATTCCAACCCCCAATTAGTCATAGGATCCTAAGACTAATTGTACGACCAATTGTATTACTTTTTGTTCCCCGATTTGAAAGTCACAGGGCCGATTTCACCGCCGATTCGCCAATATTTAGTCGTATGATTTGGACATTAGAAAAGAATGGATTTTTTCCAGTTCTATGATCTGTCTTGCCAGTGTGGGTTGTGTCCCAATCAGTTGTGGCTTTTCTTATAATGGTCTATGACAGATCGGGAGAGGTCCTATGACATTCCATTTAATGGAAAGTCGTGGCCAGACCCCGATTTATTTAAAATATGATTTTTTTATTTGTGAAAAATAACTTCCGAAAGCTGTAACTTCTGAGCTATTAGGGGTACAATGATGTGTCATACATTAGATTAAAGATAATTGTGTCGTCTACAAATGATTTAATATGCATAAACCTGTAGGATTAATATTTTGGTCGGTATTCAAGAAAACGTGAAAAAAGCACCACCTAGCTGCCCTTTAGAAAGAGTTCCCCAATCATATACATGTACATTTTTTAGATATTATATCATATGAGTAATTCTCCCAATAGGGCATCATTTGGTATTCGAGCCTACGGGGTCTTAGGTCTGGATTATTAAATCGTTAAATCGTGTTGGAATCTACCCAGTGTGGGATGACTTCACCACGATTTCACATTTTCCCTGAATCGGACCAGAGTTTGGGTCTCTGTGGGTCGAAAAAAGTCCCCCGATTCAATTTTTTACCACGATTTGGGACACAATGTGCGCCACAATCAATCTTTGACTTTGAAATCGTATGATTTCGCAAACTGATCCAGTGTGGCTACCCCTTTAGGCGACATGCATATATATACTATTGTGATTTTAGTTAAAGCAGAACTTGCATTACTCTATAATAAATTATAAACTCATATAATCATGTTTTTGTGTACAGTTCTACTTGCGTTTAGCACCAATAGTATAGATTGAAAAGGACAACCCACATCATATTACAGTGAAACATTCTTTCTAGGGGTGGTTTCAGGATCATAGTCTACTGCCAGAACGCCAGATTTTATAGGAAAATAAAGTTCAAATTCCAGTTCAACCTAAACAAACACATAGCTATAATCAATGCAATGCCGAATATACCCGAATTTACCTAGTGTTGACCAGATTGAGGCCTAATATAGCAGAATTTACTAAATGTGTACAGCTGCCAATTGTACATTTTCTGAAAATCTGACTCTTTTATAGGATAAAATATGAAGTAATTATAAAATATAAAATTAGGTGAGGGAAAAGACGAATATTAGATGGACCTACAACTATCAAGTGTTCAAATATGCTGACATTTTCAAGTATCTACTTCGCTTTTCTCTGTAATCAATATAAGTAGGTTTGATTATTAAAATAATACATTTGTACTCTGATCCACCAATGATAAACTTTATTGGTCGGTATAGGACATCATATTTTGAAAATAATAATTTGTGAGTAGTTGCATTCGATATACTTTCAAAATGCTTACATAAATCATAAAATTGAGAATTTTTATAAGTATGTGAATCAGTAATAGAGTCGACTAATATGTACTGTATTAGTCACTTGAAAAACATTATTTTACATATTGATGGGTGAGAAAATGCATCAGATTTACTTCCAAAATGCTTCACAGACCGTGATAAATCAAGAGCAATAAACACATAAGTAAGTCTAATAAACATGAGATAATATAAATTATTTAGTGCAACGCATTGTGATTACTATTTTGGATTAATAGACTAGATTGAGAAGGACAACCCTAATTATCCTTATTACAGTGAAATACTCTTTCTAGGGGCAGGGTCACAATCATAGTCCACTGCGAACTGTTGTTGATTCTGGCATTCTTGGCCTGCTTAGCCCAGTAATTTAACCTGGATCCAGCAGCCCTCAGGTTGTTGCAAATAGCAATGGGTATCACCAAATCAATGTCATTCTCTGCAGTTGGCCTGGTGGTCTTGACTGCCTCTGTAATATAATGAAACAGGAAAGGTGTTAATCAAATTAAATATTTTCTTCACTCATTGTTACACACACACATATATATATGGTATAATCATTTGTAACTAATATTTTAATATTAATTTAATAATCATTCAATTCGTCACTCAAAGTACATCATATAATTAATATATTACAGATCTTACATGGTTAGTTCATTCACAAAATGTAAGGAATTATATATGAATTTACAGTGCTAGTGGTGAAAATAGGGGGTCCAAGTAGGGGTGGCCCCACTGGGCAACCTAATAACAGAATTAGCTTGCCCTCCAGATTTTCGGTTGCCCATACAAGTGAAGTGGAGAATGATGAAGAGGGAAGGGAGAGGGCGGGGGGTATTGGAGAAAGGGTGGGGACGGAGAGGGCATAGGAGGGGGAGAGCTCAGAAAAGGAAGGGTGGCGAAATAGGAGAGGGGGATCGAGGGGGAGGGAAAGAACAGGGGGAAAGAGGCAAGGGAGAGGATTAGGGGAAGGGAGAGAGGGGAGGGGGAGCATGAGGAAGAGGGTATGAAAGAGGGTGACCATCCAGAGGTCGGGTATTTTGCTAGTATTAAGTGAAAGAAGGACTGGTAATTGGTAGACATTGCAGGCACAGACATAACGGGGCCCCGTCCTCCCCCACCCCACTTAGGTTGTATAGCATGTTTGCCTTATTAAAAGCTTGAAATGGTCAATTTCCATCCCCATGACGGCATTATTACATTGTACTTATTAAATGTGTTGGGCCCTAGATAAAAATTTACCAGGGCCCAAACATCCAAGGTTGGGGCCCAATCGTCCAGACCCACCAGGGCCCAATCGTCCAGACCAGGGGCCCAAACGTCCAGGGGTCCAATGACCCCAGGGTCCAAACGTCCAGGAAGCGCTCCTGGAATTAGGAGACTTCCCTTGCGTCAGGTAGCTTAAAAACATGACAGGTAATCACCCATAATCACTAACGCTTCATAGACAAGTCGCCCAAGACCGTGTCGGCCTAAGCCCTGTCAGCCCACTTGTGTGCCAGGTCGGCCCACCTCAAAAACTGCGTCGGCCCACACCTAAGGCCAGCTCTGCCCAGTACGAGTATCATTTTGTGTATGGGGTGCCTCATTGCGCATCAATATAAAACAATAAATCATCAATGAATATTCAATAACCGACTATAAAAAAACCCTGTTCCATATATAACTGAATATGAAGGAAACAATACCTAATTCATGCATATATGCCTAAATATGCATACTGTATGTATGCTTATGGGAGAAAAGACACGGAGACACATGCCCATTGGAAATACATATCTAATCATTGTATTTAATAGAGAATTATATTATCAACATTGCGTTCGCAATTCAGTGAAGTGTTTTACCAATTTTTAGAGGTTCCATCATGATTTTGAGGCTAAAATGGCCTTTTTGATAAACCCTGAGTGGGACCCTGAGTAACAAAATCTGGGATTATACCAGTTTCTCTACTAATTCCGTCCATACCAAAATGATCTAAGATGTTATTATTTTGTCAACAATGTAGGCCCTACACATCCATATACCTATGACGGTTCTATGCACCCACATAGCCTATTAGCATTAGACTTCTGGGCTCAATGAATTCATTTCTGAATGTTCTGAAAACGAAATAATGAATACTTTTTTGAGACGTTGAAATCCCCACCCTCACGACCAATTGTTTGAAATAGGCACAATAATATTATGCTTCAATAAATGTAGGTGTGACAGCTAGTACTGCCACTGAAAGTATTGACACAATCTTCACCATCCTGCCTCTAGGTTTTGGTATTAAAAAACGAAGGTAACTACCGATCGCCGCATAGAGACAATATGGCTGCGTGAAAGTTTGGTGCGAATGTTTGCAATCCCTATACTAGCTGATTTTCTTAATCGTTGCTAGTACACTATTGTAATTAAAATTATACTTGATGAGGCTGTAATAATCCACCTTTCGGTGACAATATTATTGTACCTGAAAGCAGTGAATATCTATGCTTAGGCCTATACGTTGGCGTCTATTTGAGATTTTTTTTTACAAAATTTCAAAAAAACAACGCGGTCTTGGGTCGGCTTGTCTGGGTACCATCACTAACACCCAATCTTCAGCAATAAAGGTTTAGATAGTACTTTATATATCATATATGGTCAATTCTATTTTTTTGGCGTCCATAAGGTTTTTTCATAATATCTTCATGGATAATGAATTGAGACATGATCTGTGCAGTTCATAAAATCCGCAATTGAAAATGCTACAATCCGAACCCTACTTTTGGGGGTCTAAAACAAATATTTACAATTCCAGCTTCGAAAAACCACCTAAAATGAGCCATTTTTACAATGAGGCACAAAAAAATATGTGTTTCTCATGTGAAATGAACATAATGAATGTATATATGTAGATCAAATTTATAATAGTTCTGTAGCCAAAATACTTTTACATAATATATCATGTTTTTTTAGATTATATTTGAATATTTTATATATCTTTTTGATAGGTATGTAATAGTGAACCCTAGGTATACCATGCGTATGCCTAGACATTGTCTTCTCAATATTATAATTATTATTAAGGTTGTTTAGGCGAATATGTATTCACATGATAGTAGAACTACTCTAGTTTTGAAGAAAACCAGAAAAATATATCAATCTACAACCATTTTCTGCTGATCAATGAAATAGTAGAGAGACATACACTATAGTCAACTTTTTTGCATACCATGCGTATGCATTATGTATATCCATATCTCAGCAAATTAACATATTTAACATTAAACATTTATGCATAAGTTGGGCCCTTATTCAAGGTATTAAACAAGGTATCTCCCGTTTATGTTGCCAAAACACATTTTAAATAATTATCAAGATTATTAGACACATGCCATGCGTATGCCTATACCATGCATATGCAAGTAAAAGAGAACTGGGAAATATCAGGCAATTATAAGTCATATTTGATATGAAATATGGAAACAATTGCTAAGGCATCCCAGCCGCTTTAAGTTAAACCGGTCAGACCTTCTATAAATGGTATTTTTTCTATTTAATGACACCCTGATATAGGTATTTATGTTGGATATTTTATGCTGATTCCAATAATAATAATAGGTACTCTGAGTAGACAATAATAAAGAATAATACCGCCTAACAATCTAAGTTGATGTGGGGTAATGTTATACATAATGTTGAGATGTAATAATATAGTTTAGGGCTAGCTCAGCTCTACAGTTGGTGAAGATCTTTTTAATGTAGGCTATGTTGATAAAGCCAACACTCACTCATCATATAATAATGCAATATAAAATAATAAATCACCAATGAATATTCAATACCTGAGTATCTAAAGGAGAAGAATTGGACCCGTTCTATATATAACATTGAATTTGATGGATATCTTTAATTAACCAAAAATACCTAACCCATGCATATGCCTGATTATGCATACCATGCGTGTGCCTACTATGAAATAGAAAACCCTCTGGAAATAAATATCTAGTTCTTGTATTTAATCGAAAATTGTATCAGTTATAGGGGTCATACTAAAATCGTTATCCATAGAATAATACACTGTCATAAAAGAAATCAACTGCTGTTTAATTGAATTAAAAGGTTTAGCACTGGTGTTTCTCATGAGTTATACCGTGCGTATGCCTTAGGCTAGGAGCTTATAAAGTATTGAAAAACTCTATCAATTTCTCCTCAAATTTGACAACATATATCAGATACACTCAACTACGAAATAAATCAGGGGAATAAGTATTCGTCATTGATATTGGGAAGTTAATTGCAACTATGTAACATATACTTAGAATACAATGATTTGCACAGGGAAACACCCTCATTTCGAATCCATAGTTATTGCCCAAAATTAGTTTAATCAAATCTCTGCGACTCTGTGACAATGATACATATATATGTTTATCATATTATGAAAAAGAAATCAAGATATGAATAAGCTGATTTAGTTCAATTAGCAACAATTTGAATAAATCACATGGCATACGCACGGTATACTTGATTTGGGCTTCATTTGGCCCATCTCCTATATCCCAGTTAATATCCAGAGATAACCTTACCAATTTATGCACAAAAATCCTTCAAAACATCTAGTTCCCTGACGTAACAATTGCTTCTGATTCAGACCTATTTGAAAAATGACCATTTTTTACCACCCTGGACGCCAACAAATTAGAATTGACCATATACATTATGCCTACCAAACTTAATTTCCAGGCTAAACCCAGGCTAAAGTAAGCCTAAACCCTGCTACCGACCAGGGTTTAGCTTAACCCCAATTCACGAACTTAAACCCAAACCCAAAATGACTAAGAAACAGTTTTAACCTGGTTTTATTTATTTATTGACACTAAACCCGGGTTTAAACTCGGGTTTAAGTTGTGTTTTAACCCAGGTTAAAGGACTAAGAAACCGGGTCCTGGGTCATGACCAGAGCGAACGGGTAGACCTACGGTGTCCCGGGTACTAGGGCAAACGGGTCCCGTGACGGAACACCCTGTTGAATATCGGGCAATCATGTGATTTAGCAGCAATCTGAAATCGCCCGGGGAAATCGCATGAAACTATTACAATCCGGATCACAATGTAAGGAACTGGGATTTGTAATATGGCAGAAAAGATGTGTGCAGATGAAATTGCGGGAGGTGTAGGGAACAGGGATTTTCCCTACTAATAAACACAGGCCACATTGTTGACTGAAGACAACGGCCGCTTACAAACAGTGTGGCAGCCATTTTGATTAGTGGATTGCGTAATGTTGTGGCATTTTAAAAAACGATAAAAGCTAGTTTTAGTACAAAGCAATGAGACTGGTAATCCCTCTCATGTTGTTGGAAATGGTTCATATAACAATATTACTTACCTGGGTGTGATTTGGCGAGAAATTCCAACGTAAATCTCAGTCGATCTGCATAACAAGACCGCTGCCCGATGAAATAACATGTTCCCTCGCTAGAACAATGGGACTCCAATATAATACACTAGGCGGCGCTGCAGTATAATTACTGTCCAGCGCTACGCGCCTTCCTCATTCCAAAAGGACGTCAAATCCCAAGTCAAATTGGGGACGTAATTAAGTTAAACCGGTGTCACTCTTAACATTTGACTTTGTATTGAAGGTCTGTCTTTTGTGTTGTTGTGGGGAGGCCATGTGACATCGTCTACAATAAATTAATGTCTTGAATACTTTAGGCTATCTCTGTGAATCATAGTCAAGTGAACTTTCTTGCAAGATCTTTATGGATCTGATTATTTAAAAGTATACATGATACCAGTTGATAGTTTGGCGTTTTTTTCAATGTAGGCCTACAAGATCACCATGTATCTTAAAATGCTTAGGCCTATCCTCTGTCAGCGTTAATGCCACCCAACATTCTGTCGCATATTGTGATTATGACATTATCAACTGTTTCTTGATACACCAGTGAAAATAACAAAGGCAGAATTAATTTGTATACCTATCTCATCATGGCCTTGATGGACCTACAAATCCACATAATTGAAATAATTCCATAAATCATTATCTACTAATAAGAAGGATAGAAAAAGGTTAAGAATCTAGGCTACTCTATTGGTTTATGGTGATTTTTTATAGCATTTGATTTTCTCCATATTCACCCTAAAATGACGCTTTGCACATATACCAAACTGTGCATAAAAAAATGCTCATGACCCAAATGATTATTATTTAGTCAGATACCCATGCATATAAAGAGCAAAGAAACCATTTGCAACACTTTTCTGGGAATGGCCCTTGAATAGCCAGCTTGAATAGAATTGTTTTGGATTTTATTTTATGGTATACCCCAAGCCCATAGCCTATAGCCAACAGAAACCATTGTGTCCAATGTGTAGCTTCTTTACACTTATATCTCAAACTCACCTCAAGGTGTGATAACAAGTACTGACGTTCTAAATTGAAATTGAAACGAGCTAAAGAAATATATGAATAAAGAATTAAGCACTGCAATAAATTATCATTTTGAAATACAGTCCTATTTCTCGCCCTGTTTTTATTATATAAATTTAGGCCTATCTTAATTTAAACAGGGTTTGGTTTGTTTGAACAACATAAAAATATAAAATTGATAATTCCCTGCAACCCAATCACTTCAGTGGGCTTTGCAATGTTATAGGGCTATTATATATACATGTACATGTGACTACAGTCTACCGATGCTATTCTAATGTGCGCGCTTGTCGCAGTAAAGTAGCGCTGTTTTGGTGCGCGTTATGTCTCCCTGTTGTTTGCTTGTTATATCGCAGAGTGACGCTATATATAGCAGCCGCACGTGTCCGAGCGGGTAGCAAGGCAAGGTGTGACAGCGCTTGGAGAGCGTTTCTCGCGGTCAGAGTGTGAATTTGCACTGAAAGCGCTAACATATCGCAGCATGCGTGTCCATTGGGTAAGCCAACGTCATGTCATAGCCACCCCCTCCCTGTTATTAGTAGGCCAGGCCCGGAGGCCAGGGTTATATATGCTGTTGGACTTTTCCCGGGACTTTTCCCTCCTAAGGGGGGGGCTGGGGGGCACCCCCCCCCCCCTCCCCTAGACCTCCAAAAAGGGTCTCTGTGCCCCCCCCTAACCCATAGGGCAGGGGGCCGCATAATCATGCAGCTATGTGCCCCTGTAGTAGGGGACCCTTTATATTTTACCGTTTTAATATTATAGCTTATTATGATATTATGATTGTAGAAATTATCAGTTTTAAGAATAAATAACAACATGTAAAACATCAAAGAACCCCCTAAAATACCCCAAACCAGTACGGTACAGTAAGAACCCCCAATGATACAATTTTCCCTGACTGAAAGTGAAACTAAGATGCCACTCAAGGATGTGAAACTCAAGTCACTCAGGGGATTTCCCCTTTCTACCCAGAGGGATACGGGAGTTTTCTATCGAATAGAGCAAGGACTACTGCATAAAAGGTAATTTTCTACACTTATACTACTTCTGGACGTGTCCAAAGTGGCATCAACAATAAGTTAAAAGGCAGTATTAAGTGGAAATCTGTTCATGTATGTTCCAACTCATTCTGGCTCGACTCTCCCGCGACTACCGCTTTTGAAAAAAGCTGCCACAAAAATTAGAGCAGTCGTACTGGTTATCACGGTCCTACGCACATAGTAGAAGAAAAGGGAATTGCTGCTGTCTCTGCCCACGAAATAAATGCTCATTCAGCTTTTTTTCCGGTCTCAGTACTACCGTATTTTCTTAATCAACGTAATTAGCCAGGGATTCCTGGAACAATATTGTCCATAAAAGAAGATATAAGCAGATTTACCACCTTCGAGGCCTGTATTATGATTTGGATCGAGCGCCCATTGCCGCGTTTTAGCGTGTAGGCAAACTTGAAAATGGTGTCTCCCAATACCGCCGCTAGCGCTACTGCATAGGCCTACACATGCCTCGCACAGGGGTGAGGCATGTGTAGGTAATTAGACACCAAAACAAAAGCGTAGGAGGGGAGGGGGAGGGGCAGCATTGAAAATGAGAAAAAGATTCCATACTTTATAATACAAGTACATAGCCTAAGACACCACACCCAAATTAATCTCGCGGAAATACTCTGGATTCATGTTCATGTTATGTTCATTCCTCATGACAACATACATCACGTGTAGTACAACAAGAGTCACATGTTGAGATCAGGACCGTTTTGTATTCGTTCACAAGGCTATCTTATGAATGCTTTAAATCCATGAAATTGCACCATTCATGTCCCATTCCAGATGTCGGACAAGAGTAGGAACCGTAAGCAAACAACCCTAGCATCATTCTTTACTGGAAATGCCCCACCTGCCAAGTTAGCCCGATTAGAAAGTCCAGTCGGAGAGCCAAGACCACAGCCTGAAGACATGACTACAAGTAACATCGGCCTGGTCAGTGATTTTGGCCTTACATATGCCAGTGTGAATGAGCTTCCATCAAATGAAAGATATAATGTACTACAGAACTTAAAGCAATATGATGAGAAGTTTGTGTTTCCCAAGAAATTAGAGGGAACAAAAAGTCGTTGCTTTCAACATAATGGCTGGTAAATTATCCCTGGTTGACATACAGTGAATCCCTGAATGGTGGATTTTGTGTACCATGTGTATTGTTTGCAAGACCAGGTCATCGCCAATTAGGAAGTCTAGTGACCAAGCCAATGAATAGATTCAAAGATGGATCTGAAAAGGCATGCTGATAATGAATATCATAAAGATGCACTGAAGGCATGTGCCTCTTTTACAAGTATAATGGAGCAGAAAGAACCTAATGTTTTACAAAGGTCTGTGTCTGGACTGGAGTCCCGTATTAAAGGAAACAGAAAGAAGCTAGAAGCTAGAATCTATTCTTGACACTATAATATTATGTGGTAGGCAGAATATACCACTTTGTGAACATAAGGAATCATGTGAGGGAGATCCAGACAGAAACCCAGGTAATTTTCTTGCCATGCTGGAATTTAGAATTTTGTCTGGTGACACTGTATTGCAGCACCATTTTGAAAATGCACCAAAGAACGCCAAGTATACATCTAATAAAATTCAAGATGCAATGATAGCCTGCCTAGGTAATCAAATTAAGTCTGACATCATTGAAAAAGTCAAGGCTGCCAAATATTTCAGCGTTATGGCTGATGAGACCACAGATACTGCAAATAAGACACAACTTTCTTTGGTTTTGCGATATTGCCATGAAACCATCATTTATGAATCATTCACTGAATACATTGAGTGTGAAGGCACTGATGGCCAAACAATATGTAATTTAATTCTAGCAAAGTGTCGGGAATATGGTCTGGATCTCTCTCTTCTAAGGGGCCAGGGTTATAGTGAGATGGCTGGAAAACAAAAAGATGCAGCAGCAGCATTAGAGCAGTACCCAAATGCAATATTTATGCACTGCAATTCACATGTACTAAACCTGGCAATTGTAGATCCTAAGTACTCCCCTAAACGTGAACGCCTTCTTCAGGCAAAAATCCTAGAAGTCTGCCCAGATAGTACAAAGCATAAGCTGGTTGATTTATGCAAGACAAGGTGGATTGCCAGGCATGAATCCTTTGAAACTTTCATAAATCTATATCCAGCAGTGGTAAATACTCCAGGAAATTCATGAGAACGCAGATGCATGGTCTCAGAAATCAGTTTCTAATGCAGGCTCCCTCTGTAGGGATATCACTGGAT
Organism: Sthenelais limicola; assembly: GCA_942159475.1. Lineage (NCBI taxonomy): Eukaryota > Metazoa > Annelida > Polychaeta > Phyllodocida > Sigalionidae > Sthenelais > Sthenelais limicola. The sequence goes on from OW804096.1 coordinate 58,087,603, forward strand.
TTGATTTTATTATATCTTTTATTGTCTGTCGGAATAGTCTGAGGTATGTGAAGAAATTAAGTGTCAACCTGCAAGGGAGAGCAAATGACATTTGCAGGGCTATGACTGAGATATCGACTGTCATAAACTCAGTAAAGCAATGCCGCATCAATGCAGACACAAAAGGTGAAGAATGGTACAATGAGGCTGTTGCTCTGGCCGAGTCAGTAGAAGCAGAAGAACCATCTATTCCCTGGCTCTGTGGACGACAAAAGTACAGGGCAAATGTACCTGCAAGCACACCCCAGCAGTACTTCCACAGGGCTGTAACTTTGCCCTTCCTTGATCATCTGATTTCCCAGCTGGAGAAGCGATTTTCACCTGCACAACAGATAGCATCCCAGGGCCTATGTCTCATTCCTTCAGTGATGGCAAGTGATCCAGGTTGGATGGTAAAAGCTATGGCATACGCTGAGAGCAGAAAATCAGATCTGCCATCACCAGAAGACATCTCTGTGGAATTGGAGCAATGGCAGGAGAAGTGGAAACTTTGGAAAAATATACAGTCACTGCCAGACTCACTTCATAAACACAACCAGTTCTATCTAAATGTGCAAACTTTGCTCCAAATCAGTGCAACGCTTCCAGTGACCTCATGTGAATGTGAGAGGTCTTTTAGTAAACTGAAACTGTTAAAAACCAGCCTAAGATCGACAATGGCTCAGCCACGATTGAATGGTCTTGCTATGTTGTACATACATAGAGCCAGTCAAATTAACAAGAAAAAGGTTATTGATGCTTTTGCTCGGATGCATCCAAGAAGGATGGAACTAATGAACATTGTGCAAGATGATGACTAAGTACTGGGTTGATTATGATTAATAATGACCATGCAGGTTTGTCGTTAATATTTGGTCTAGTTGATTTATACAGGAAAAGGTTAATTTCCTTGTTCATATTTGGACTAATTTGAATAATGTGGAAGAAATGAAAGATAGCAGGCTGTAGGTAATAAAAGAAATTAAAGACTTCTGCTGGAAATATAACCACAAGAATCTTGCTGTAATTATAGCTTGCCCTGGCGGGCAAGCTTGTGGGCAAAACAGCTTGCCAAATGGCCCGGGCAAGCTCTTATTCCGAACACTGCAGTATCATCCTCGTATCCTGCCACACCCCAGCGTGGTACACTGGTAGACTCAATGCATAACAGTAGCAAATTGGGGAAGTGTTAAAAGGAGGCAACATAATTTGAAGAAACATATTTTTAGGGTCTAGGAACATGTCGGAGGTATACATCATTTCTTTAGACATGCATTAACTTAGCCTAATTTTGTTTGAATAGCATTCATTTCAAGGTAGAGATGTATGAACTATTAATGTAGGCTATTTTAAGATCAATTGGTTGAATATCTACCTCTGGGACCGCTCAGAGGTGGAAAGCTTTCGTATATATTCCAGTGTTAAAGGAGATCTTGGTTCTTATGTATTAGATGTTGTTGATGAGTATAAATACCTTGACTTTGTGCTCGATTATCTGCTTAACCTTAAATCACATGTACAGAGTACTCTGAAGTTAGTTACTTCTAAGGTCAGATTATTATATAAGGCCACAGACTCTTTGACCCGCAAAGCAAAGCATGATATATATATAAATTTGCCATCCTTCCTAATATAGATTACTGCGACTTTATTTATGACTCAGCCCCAAAAGCCTTACTACAGAACTACAATCTCAACAAAATCTGGCATTGAGAATCATTTTTAATAAGTCTAAATATGACAACATTGACCGAGACCATGAAGCCCTGAATGTGTGGCCCCTTCAAATAAGAAGGGACAAGTATATTTTGGACATAGCTTTTTACTTGGCCCAAAATAAAAATAACATCGATAGTAGTTCGAAATAACTAGGATCCACACTACAGGAAAAAGAAACATGACTCTTAACCTCTTAACTAAACAAAGTTACTGACTCTATAACATACAAGTCACGAATACGGTGGAACATGTTGAAGCCCTAGGCACATAGAATTGAAGATAGCACTTTGTTTAGAAAATATACCTAACAACTCCTGGCACCATTCTAGAACCACTCTACCTTTACATTAGATATAGTACTATTTTTACCATGCCAAAATCTCTTAGTAGAGTCTTACTGCTTCTGCCTAAAGACTTTGTGTTTACACCTATTACTCGCCCAATGTACCTTCTGCATGTTATATCATGGCAATTCATACTATGCCTAGGCTGATGGCCTACATATTGCATATTGTTATTAATTACATGAGATAATACAAATCAGTGTTCGAAATAACAGCTTGCCCGGTCCATTTGGCAAGTAAGAATTGCGGCGGGCCTGGGCAAGCTAATTATTATTACAGCAAGATTCAGGTGTATTTAATGGCTAATTTTCATGATTTTTCATGACTTGTTTGAGACAAAGTGAAGGGATCGTACAATCGTTTTTAATGTATTTTATATTTACTTTACTGAGTATTTCGGGAGGTTAGTAAAGAATCTGTAAAAGTAATTATGATTTTGGGGTTTTAAGGACCTTAAAAGTCAGAAATTGTCTATGTGCATCCCTCTAAAATTAGTAGAATGCACTAAAACAGCACGAAAAACCTGATCAGAGGTCTATCATTTTAATTTCTTGGTATTCTTTATAATCATCAAACCCATGTAAAATAACTACTTTTGGGCTTGCTGTTGTGTATTCTAAAGACCTTTTTTCGCCTGCTAATGATTTTAATTTATTAGTAAAAAGGCAGTATAAATTGGGATAATTAGTCAGTAATTTTGTAGTATTAATGACTATATACTTATTATTTACTATTTCATACTTTACTCATTATGTTGGTGGGCAACCTGAAATTTCGGCGGGCAAGCTGATTTGTCATGGAACTTGCCCGGAGGGGCAAGCTAATTTTTTTCCTTATTTCGACCACTGCAAATCTCTCTCAGTTATATTTAGCAAGCTAGTACCCTCACCTACCTTCTCATTTGTACTTACTCATATCATACAATGTTGTTAACTAGATTATTTCATATTGAACCCTCAATAGGGATTTCAATGGTTTGTTTTCAGGCAGTGCTGGGGGCCCTGGATGGGGGTGCTCGATGTAAACCCATTTCTAACCCCTTTCCAACCCTAATTTTTTAATGAAACATAGTGGAATGGTTCTGCACCATTTTTGGCAATGTGCATGTGAAATATAATGGAGATCTGGCCAGCGGTTTCAGAGAAGATAGCCGTTTTAGGCTCCAAACCCTTATTTTATTAATATAGAGATATTGAATCGAATGTAATCATGTAAGTGTGCATAAGAAGGAGGGGTCACAGAGAAAGAGGAGGGAGTATGGAGAGAGAAAATAGGGAGTTAGTGGGAAAGAGATATGAGAGAGAGAAAGAGAGGTGTAGGAGTGGGGAGGAGAGAGTAAGAGGGAAAGAAAGTGAAATGAAACCAAAAAAAACCATGGAAGTTATTTGCCCATAATGCCCCTTTTTGATTTTACTTTCAATGAAACCTTGTGTGAGAATTTACAATCTTTATTTGCACTGTGTTGGTACTCGTAAGTGTGGACGAGTGCACCAGCAAAGGTACTCGTCCACAGCAAAATATACTTGTTATTTACGAGTACAAAGCCCTTACTACGATCCCTGTCAATTGCGACTGACCCGCCCTCAGGATGCGGATAGCCACTCAACTAATTATTCCTTCCATTGCCCAACAATCCGGCAGAATCGCTGGTGTCTGACTCACTTTGTATATAGGCTCTATCACTGATCATGGCAAGGAATTTTCCGCGCAAAAATGCATGACCAGAGCATTAATTTCAAACCTTATGAATGCAATATTGCGGCAGGCGGCGAGGCCTTTAGAGTAGGTAAAAAGGGTCTAATTTGCCCCAAAATTTCCACTCGCCCACAGGATCAGTGGCCAGGTAGGATCTACTAGTCCTTACCAAATTCTGGTCGCCTGGGGCGAGCGGACGACTGTGTTTCGGGAACCCTGCTCTAAGACTATTAGAAGTCAAGTTAGCTAATAAATAGCAAAGATGTGGTTTATTCTTAAAGAATAGATTTCAATCGAATATCAACAAATGATGAGAAATATTAGTGGTATTTATGCCTTTTCTATTCATTAGATTATAGTTTATTGTTTAAGAATAGATTTCAATCAAATATCAACAAATGATTAGAAATATTAGTCCCCACTTATTCAGTTGATAGAACATCACCCTATAATGGGATAGTAAGAGAAACAATATACCAATGTAAAGAAAGAAACACTGGGTTTAACACAGGCTATAAAGCAGCAGTACATCCCTATACACTGTGCATACGGCTGCCACCGTAATTCGAAATACGGGGATACCCGGGTAGTTCAGCTCATATGTGTTTTCTTTCAATTATAGTTAAATGAATGGTTTACTACAAAATCTGAATCAGCAGATATCTTGCAATGTTGTTTAGCAACAGTTTGGTGTGCATTAATAGGGCACAAAACTTATTGTTCCCTCATAATCGGTGTTTGAACAAAATCTGTAGTACCACCGTAATTCCGTTTTTGCCGATTCGAGGTACCTCCGTAATTCACTTTTAATACCTCCGTAATTCACCTTAATACCACTCCACTGTAATTCAAGTATCTATTATAGCAGTGGCTCTGTGTGGTCCGGGAATAGGCCTGCATATACGTTTTCTTCAGAGACCATGTTGTGAAACTTATGATGCGAAACCAAAACCTATGTTGTTATTGGGGTAGGTGCATTAAAATGTTGTAAGAGTTACGATAATGTCGTAACCCTTATGACTATGTCGGAAGTCAAATCAGTGTGAATAAAAATCCGATCATGTCATAACTTCATGTTGTAACTTTTTTCCAGTCGTAAGTCGCACAAAAGTTATGATGCCCTGGGTGGGCATCATAAGGACTTACAACATGATCATAAGTCCTAAAATTGGTGTAAGTGGCGTTATTGTAATTGTAATTGATGTGATTTTCCCCTATTTATTGGAATTTCGTTAGGACGCTCTGCTTGGCCACTGTCAAAATGAGAAATCGTTTTTTTAAAAATATGGATTTTGCCTGGTGTAACCCTGTGTAAACGCAAGTAGGTTTTGGAGTGCATTCATCTGACAGTGGTCGAAATAAGGAATAAAAACAGGTTGCCCACCCGGGCAAGCTACTGACAAAATCAGGTTGCCCGCCAGAATTTTTGGTTGCCCCCCCCCCCCCCCCCCCCCCGAAATGTTCCAGTTTAAATTTTCAGCCTCTAATTGAAGTGTGAAGAGTGTTATTTTTAGGGTTTGTACCACATTTATGATGTTCTAAAACTCATAGTAGACCTACATTTTGATGAACAAATAGAATCGGAAAGAGAATATTTTTAATTGGGCGAAATTTGGTTGTATAAATTGTGGAATTCGTGTGATATCTGGAAATTGTGGGAAGTAAAATATGGAATATAAAATATGGATCTTAATACATGTATTTAAATTAGATTTTTCAAGGCCTTAGATGGCATATATATATGCCAAGACGGCAGGATATCTTGAATAAACAAAAACAAATAAAAATAAAATTAAGGGATGGGGTTTTTAGTTGATATCCATTGCTTGGAGAATAGGAGACACCCACATGAAAGGTTGGAACCTCCTGACCAATTGGGTGAATTACGGTGGTACCAGGAAAAAACCCAACGTTGGCCTCTAGCTACCGTCCAATAGCCATGACCAGTTGTATGGCCAAAACAATGGAAAGATTGGTGAACAACAGGCTAGTCTACTTTCTTGAATCGAAAGGGCACCTTTCAGTTCACCAATCCGGATTTCGTCGAGGACGCAGCACAACAGATCACCTAGTGAGCCTGGAGAGCTGGATCCGAGATGGGTTTGCTAACAAAGAACATGTGGTCAGTGTCTTCTTTGACCTGGAGAAGGCATATGATACCACCTGGAGGTATGGGATCATGAGAGACATTCACAAGCTGGGTTTGAGAGGAAGACTGACTGGATTTATTGGAAACTTCCTGACGGATAGATCTTTCTAAGTCCGCCTAGGGTCAGTCCTCTCCGAAAGTGAAGAGCAGGAAATGGGTGTACCCCAAGGCTGTATCCTCTCAGTGACCCTCTTCAGTGTTAAGATCAACAGCATCACTAAACAACTTCAACCTAGTGTTGAATGCTGCTTGTATGTGGATGATTTTGTCATCTGCTACAAGGGCACTCACATGCGAACAATTGAACGCATACTACAGCAGACTCTGACAAGACTAGCTGAGTGGAGCACCAACAATGGCTTCAAATTCTCAGCAGAGAAAACTTGTGTTGTGCATTTCTGCCGAAGGCAAGGGTGCAAAGAGGAGCCAACACTACATCTCCAAGGAAAAAATCTGGTAGTCCAGGAGGAGGTAAAATTCCTTGGCGTGGTATTTGACAGGATTCTTTCCTTCAAACCACACATTGAATACCTCCGGAGGAAATGCCAGAAGGCAATGAACCTGCTGAAGGTCCTCAGTCACCCCAACTGGGGTTGTAACAAAGAGACCTTGCTGACATTGTACAAAATGTATATCCAATCAAGGTTAGACTATGGATCTATGGTGTATGCCTCTGCTCCAAGGTCTTACCTGGACAGACTTAAGCCCATTCAGAACCAGGGACTGAGACTTTGTCTTGGAGCCTTACGTACAACTCCTTCACCAAGCCTTCATATTGAAGCTGGTATACCACCTCTAGAGTTTCGCCGGGAAAAGCTCACACTGCAATACACTATACGTGTCAGAGCTAACCCCAAAAATCCAGCCCACAAACTCATATTTGACAACAAGAACACTGTGTATCGGGAGAAGCCAAATGCCATCAAGCCAATGGCAGTGACAGCTAGGTCTTTATTCCGAGAAGCTGGTGTACCAATGAAAAGAGTAATGACTGAAAAACCACCAGAGACTCCACCATGGGAACAAAAATTACCCCTGGTTATCCTGGACCTTGACACAAACAAGAAAACTGAGACTCCTGTGCATGTATTTGAAAAACAATACAGTGAAATCAGGACACAGTTTGAAAGCCATACAGCCATTTTCACCGATGGTTCCAAAGATGGTAGTCGTGTTGGATTTGCCGTGCATACACCATTTGGGAACTTGAAGAAGGCTCTCCACAAGGAAAGCAGCATCTACACTGCTGAAGGAAAAGCACTGCTTAAGGCACTTGAATGGGTACAGGTCTCACGGATGAAGAAATTCATCATATTCTCAGACTCGCACCCATGTCTAGAAGCTGTGACCAACCTTTATCCTAAGAACCCAATCATACAAGCAATTCAAGAGACATACACTGAAAACAAAAGACTGGACAAAGAAGTGGTGTTGTGCTGGGTGCCAAGCCACATTGGAATAGAAGGAAATGAGGCAGCAGACATTGCAGCCAAAAATGCATTGAGGCGCCCTGTTGGGGCTGACCAAATGCCATACACAGACATTGTACCTGTGGCGCAGGCACATGTCAAACGTAGCTGGCAGCGCACATGGAATGGTGTTAACAGTAACAAGCTGCGAGCAATCACACCATCAATCACACCAAAATTCAAAGATGATAACCTGACAAGACCCGAACAGGTGCTACTGACCCGTCTTCGTACCGGTCACACCAAACTGACTCACAGGCACCTTCTAAAAGGTGAAGTGGCTCCTGTATGTCAGACATGCAACACTCAACTGAGTGTAGAGCATCTCTTAATACATTGTCAGGCAACCAAGAGACACAGAATAAAATTCCTGCAAAATCGCAGGACACTGCAGAGTATTTTCCGGGAATCTGGGAACAAAAATATTCTTGATTTCCTACGGGAAACCAAATTGTACGACAAAATTTAGGTAACCTAAATGAAGCCTGACTTCGTTAAGCCAAACCCTGTTTCATGAAATAGGGAATTTCACAGAATAAAATAATAAAACCACAGTATATCTGCTAACTTTTAGTTACTATTAGCGGAGGTGAAACTAACCAAACCAAACCAAAACTTGGGTGAATTACGGTGGTACTTACCAGAAAGTCAGTTAGAATTACGGAGGTACCAAAACTGAATTACGGAGGTATTACCGATTTTCTTCATGAACAGATCATGAAGCAACAACAGGTTTTGGGCCCTTATAATACATACCCAACTATTGCTAAACAACATTGCAAGAGATCTGCCGATTCAGATTTTATATTAAACCATTCATTTAACTATAATTGGAAGAAAACACAAGAGGAGCTGAATTCACCTTCCGCCATTTGTATCCCCGTAATTCAAATTACGGTGGCAGGCGTATGCACAGTGCTATAGCTAGTATCTATGCACCAGCATTGGGTTGGGTTGACTTGAATTGAAAACATATTTTAAGTTATACTTACATTGTTGCTTACTGTCCACATTTGAATGATGGCTAAATGATGCACTTGCATCCAAACCGGAAAATGTTCTGTGGAACCATGCAAATTAGAAATTAGACAGGTTGGTTAATCAAATAATTAGACTGGTTGAATAATAGAATAACAACTAAATAAATCCGGTCTTGTATCGTTAGACACTCCGTTGATATTAAAATAGAACGTCGGCTGAAAAATCAATTAGACTAATAATCTAATAGGATTCTCTACGCTTTCTTGTTCAGTTATACAAAACTTTCCTTTTTGATTAGGATCAAGCTGGTACCTCTTGGACACAGTCAATTCATGAGGTACAAGAAGGGCCAGACTATACCAACGGTAGGTACAATACAAATTAGGCACATAGTCACATTACTTAGCTGGCCAAAATTAAAGAACTTTCCTATGCCATAATACGTTTGCAGAATTTTCAACTTTAACTATTATCAAACCTGGAAAGCAACAGTTGCTTTATTAAGAGGGTCGAATAGAGGCTTTTTTAAATGTTAGATTGTATAAACAGATATCACTGATCCTATCGCTCTGGCTATAGTCTGTCTAAAAAGTAGTTGACACGTGATTCCTTAGTCCCTTTAAAGGCAAACACTACTATCTAGTGGAAAATGAAAATAAATGTCATTTTTCTGAAACTTTGGTATTTGATTCTTGAAGTGTTTCTGGTCATAAAGATGGAAAAAAATCAATGGGTCGCCATGCTCATTTTTGAATTACAGTGCTTCAAAATTTGGTATCTCAAAAGAACCAATGAGGACCAAAAGGGGGGCTCATTTTGCAGTACCTCGACTTGATAGTTCATATTTGCTATTTATATTAACTCAATTTAAGTATAGTTAACAGTTTTGGAGAGAGTATTATTTGGCCAATAATTCTATGCCTCTTTTTCATAGACTGAATTGTTTTTTACTATTCTGAAAACAACAAATACCTGATGCAAATTTTAAATTAAAAACTCGGAAAAACGCACTATTTTTCACTATTTTTATAAAAACAATTTTTTTTTCTCCCCATCGAAATTAAATGTCATTTTTTTGATACTTTAGTATATGATTCTTGAAGTATGTGTGTTCATAAAACTGGAAAAAAAATAATGGGTCGCCGTGCTAGTTTCTGAATTACGGAGCTTTGAAACATGGCTGACAACCCAAAATCTGCTGCTTTCAAAGTGTTCTATATTTCCTAAACATGTCTATTTCAGACAGCTACAATTATTTTTTTAAAGTGATGACATACATTTTTTTTCCTTTATATATTTAGAATATTACCTGCACTATATGTGTAGAAAATTTTGGGACAATAGGAGTTTCCGTTTTTGTTTAATTCCCAAAACCGTGAAAGGAAAATGCAGCATTTCCCAATAGACTTGCATGCTAATTGAGTACAACTGAGAGTACCCATAGCTAGCTCTGTTTCCCAAACATGTCTATTTCAGACAGCTATAAAAAAAAATCTAATGCGATGACATATATTTTTTTTCCTTTTTTTCTGTAGTATAGAACCTGAACTGTATGTGTAGAAAATTTTGGGACAGTAGGAGTAGCCATTAATTGTTTGTTTTATTCTATAAAATTTGACAAAATGGGCCGTTTCTCCATAGACTGCAATGCTAAAGGAATAGTGCGTAAAATGCCCGTAGGTTTGGTATATGGTAAAGGGGGGCGGGGCAGTGAATAGTAGCGTTTGCCTTTAAGGGGAGGGAAAAGTGGGGGAGTTTTGACTTCAAACCCTTGCCCCCTGAATCGCCGTTTGCGACCGACCATGGCCAAATATCCAGCTGTATTGTATTGCACTGCCTCTGCTCCATGTACAGCAGCTGTTGTGTTGCTTAGATGGAAGGAAGAGCTGATTATATTGGCCCTGTTACTCCATGGTTGATTGCAATGGGCGACTCCCTGGGCAAAGGGTTGACAAGTCCTTGGCATAAATAGAAATACAAAATCTCCCACTTTTCCCTCCCCTTAAACTAAGGAATCACGTTTCAACTACTTTTTAGACGGACTATATATAGTATGGGGTATAGTACATAGAGACTGCGTCCAGAGTTGTCTGCATGGCAATGTTGTGGGTAGTGAGTTGGTGCGTGTAGCAGTGTGGTGTCCAAACTTTCTAAATTATCCAGAACTTTCAATTTTCACTTCCGAGTTTAGTTTGGGAATGGGATTTTAAGACATAACAAATAGTTGGTATATTGATTATTACTATTTAAAAAAATAAATCTGTTGCTTAATGGTTTACAGTAGTCCCCAAGATAGTAGCATGAATATATTAACAAATAATATAATAAACAAATTGCCACACTAACTGAAAACCATAACTGCCTAACTAATCCGACCCTCTAGGCCTAAAGACCCTCAAGCTATTAACTTTTGTCAGATATTGTTTTAACTTCTACTATTAATTTATTTCAGTTTGGGGCTCTTTAATTCTGTTCTTTATTTTCTTAACTACTGGATTTATTCTCAGATTACAGAAACCTATGATTTAATCTTTACTTATAGAACATACGATAACTTCTACCACCGGCTAGCGTCCTCTAAATTACAAATCTTATTTCAACAAACAAGGTAAGATTAATTCTTTATACAGCGAGCCAATCTTCAGTAAAATGACAGTTGAATCATAGCCTTGCATGTTGTGTACTCGTGATGCCGTAAAAGTTATGAGTCGCTGTAAACTAAATAAACTTTTAACTAATAAATAATTTTTTTTCCAAATTTGATTTACTAGGCGATTTATTCTATTTTAAAGAATAAGCTCTATTTTTCATCAATACTTCTCTAATTCTACTATAGAAGGCTATCAGAATTTTTCGGGACTTAAGAATTTTATATCAATGATTGTTTGTTGCCTATTTAGATTTTATATCAATGATTGTTTCTTGACTTACTTTGCGAGTCCCTCAGTGTTTTTTTTGTATATGGTGAGATTAACACTGAATATTATACTCAATGGAGTTCATTTACATATTTGGATAATGGGCTAACGGGCAAAAATTAGTGGGATTGTTCTGTAACACAGTAGCAATATTAACAATCATTTTCAAACATTTCAAACTTTTCTTTCAGACGATAGCTACAAAGGGGAGGAGCAACACGGCCCCAATCCTTTCCACTATCGGAGGCCTTAATACAGTTCGTATATAATAGGTAACTCCTTTTTAATAATTATTTAATTGTTTGAAAATGGGATGGATTTCATCACACTGCCACCTAGTTTTGATGAGCCGGCCTAAATGAGATATCTTCCCGGAACTAGCTCGGGGATTTGGAGTGATTCACTTCGAAGCCACGGTGACTTCAGTTGTGGCCACCGAACGGTGCCAACAAGGTACATATCAATTCCCATAGGTGTCACCCCCAGTCTCTCTATTTCTGAGAAAGGTTACATACTCAAAACGGCACACGATCACCTTTTTACAGTGATCTGATATATCTAGTCATTTCCGTTGCCACAGAACGCCCTCTAAACATCTCTAGATCAATGTTTTAAAGTAAGTGTCATCGTAGCATAAATAAAGGAGTAATGAACGTTTTCCTTCCTCTGCCATGCGTTGGCCCCTCTCCTAGGCCTACCACTAGACTACCAAAGTTCAGCCTCCCTGCTCCACCCAAGTGAATAGTGCACTGGCATTGAGAGTGGAGGTTTGGAAGTTGGTCACGCAGCCTAATTTTTTTATCTCTGGGTCGCGTAGATGTTGTCATTCTATGCGACTGGGACGGCGGGTGGGTTAGCATGGTTGGTGGTGATGGAAAAGACAGGAGAAACAACATATCCACACAATGTTTTACACGTAATTACCCATCGATATTCAATGGGCTATCAATACTACTAAAGGAAAAAAGAGGCTCCACGCCCGCGCTAGCAATTCCTGGATTTTGATTAACATTTGTTATAAGGCACAACAACCTGCAAAGTTCAGTCTGAGCTAGTTTTGGACGAAGATTTTGTGCGGTTGCTCACCGACGAGCCCACACTATTATCACTTTTTTGGGCTCTATCAGCTGGCCTCTGGCCTTCTTGCAGTGGCCGTTTTTCCAGGGGGGGGTTTCTGATTCCTTCACCTTTTCCCGACCATAATTTGGATTGTCCCCGATTCGTGGTCCTCTGGCTATTGCCAGTCTCCGTTGGGACACATAAGTCCGTACCTGTGCTCCTAAAGAACCAACTGGGCTTATACTTAAAGGGTGGTCTCCACTGACTGCGATAAGCCTTGCGATGGTTTTTGCTGATTCTGTAGGTGGAGAGGAATGACGAAGTCCTACCTACATGGTTTACTGGTTATATAGGCAGGACCTCGCCACTTCTCACCATCGCAAGGCTTACCGCAGAGCTTACCGCAGCCAGTGGAGACCACCCTTAAAGCCCAAACACTATTTAGGAAACTATATTTTTTTTTTGCAAATAACAGAAACATTATAGTCTTCAGAGTACTTGTGCAGCATTATAATGATCGACATCAATATTTACCAGCAGAAACATAACAATAAACAGTCAGTTTCTCTCTTACAAGGAGGCAGACATATTGGTGACCAACAGCGCCACCGGTGGTAATTTACATCAATTGATGACGTCACTGAACCACTCCCTCTGATTAGTCCACCTATAGTCGGGACATATGTAAACAAACATTGAACTTACAACTGCCTCGGTTGAAGCATTGGTATATACATAATTATATGATGTATATACAGTGAGAATGTTTGAATATTCATATTAGTATATATACAAATTGTAAATATGCCTTAATTCACCCAAGAAACTCCTAATTTGTGCGTGCAAATCTCTCCCTGCTACTCAGAAACTGGACGCCGTAAGTGGCGACGGCGGTAATGTTTTGACACATTCACTCCTCTCCCCTGCCTCACCCTAACTCCCAGTAGCTTTAACACCTTCCCCAGCATTTGTTTATGGCATATTCAGGCTCAAATGCAACTCGTTGTGCAAAGCTCATCTTTTGTTTTTATTGAACAATGGCTCAAATCAATTCTCCCTATCCTTAATAGGGCGAAAATACATTATCTGACCGTCACGCCACCTAGCTTTTCTGGCTTTGCTAAGGTGGGAACTTCCGGTTACGGCAGCCGCAACCTAATAAACAGTGTATGCCTAAACATTGTATACACATACAGTCATTGCTCGGGCTCTACTCTTTCAAATACGTAAAATTATATACCTACGGGTAGCTGAGAATATACTCTTTTCATATTTTTTAATCCCATGAAAATCTTTACATTTTTTGCTGGTATTATCACCGTTTTCGCGGGTGGCGGTCGGCGTGAACACCTTAGGCGGAAGCTTCTGTCTTAGCCTACTGGGAGATATTGCAGCCTACAGCGCCACTGGTGTTAAATTCGCATGCTATCTGGCGATCTGGGTTCAGCAGAATTGGGAAAATATGTGACCACTCAGGCAAGGCACAGACATACATAATGCAGCCTGTGCCTCGTTGTGAGTTGTGGTTCATATACGTCATCAGAAGTCACATGACTTACAGCAATGGCGGCCTCCATACAAGTTGTCTGCTATAATTAATTCCATGTAAAATAGCTCCTCACTTCTTTAATAGGTGAGAATTACACAAAATACATAGGTGAGGTCGGTGGGTACGTTTTCCCCGCCTAGAAAATGTACACATGATATCCTATGAAGTTTGGGCTTTAAAGCAGACAAAATTCCCATATATGTTCTTGCCATAACATAACCTTTCCTTGTTGAACGTGTACACTTCCGGATGTCCATGTCGAATTCTTTAAATAATTATATTGTTGATATATTAAATAATGGTAAACTGTTATATAATGTGCGTAAACTGTTGGAAATAAGCTTCGTAAACTGTTGGAAATAAGCTTGTAAACAATTAGAAATAATCTGTTATCTTCTCCTTCAGTGCTTAATAATGAACAGTCCCTATAATAGGATTGTCCTCATTGTTGACCGCGCGTTATGATTCTTGCAAATCCACCGCACTCATTTTCTGCGCTATTTCCATCTATCTGAACATGAAAAACTTAGCAAATCTGCCTCCCATCTAGGCAATGTGTTTATTTTCAAACTCGTTTAATGTATTGGAAGATGGTTCTCTTTCCACTGAGGCACCTCACTCGCGGTGGAAAGGTTCTGCATAGCGAGTTGCGCGGGTGTCGTCTGCTAAAACTTGATACAGTTCATATGTGTCCCATGCTATGTTTTATTACATTTTGAATATAGTTTTGGCCACCTTTTTATATAACGGTGCATTTATACAGCCGCATATCTCCTAAAGCCGACCAGAATTTTAAAAATTATCAAAAAATAGATTGAAATCCAAACGGGAAAAAAAACCCTAAATCGAGACACGTATGCATGATGCATTTATGCAATACATCAGCAGCTCACATAGGGAGTGCATAAATGGTCGATTCTCACTAAATGTCGTCGAATGGGCCTTTTTCTCTCATATGGCCACAATTTGTAATATGTTATTCAAAAACTAATGTGGATGTGACAAAATGATCGGGCTAGAGCAGAAGAACATGTGGGTATATACTTTTTACTGTCTACAATGTTTATTTATGCTGCTGGATGCCTTAAAGGCAAACGCTACTATCTAGTGGAAAATGAAAATAAATGTCATTTTTCTGAAACTTTGAAATTTGATTCTTGAAGTGTTTCTGGTCATAAAGATGGAAAAAAATCAATGGGTCACCGTGCTCAATTTTTAATTAGAGTGCTTCAAAAGTTGGTACCTCAAAAGAACCAATGAGGATCAAAAGGGGGGCTCATTTTGGAGTACCTCGACTTCATAGTTCATATTTGCTATTTATATTCCCTCAATTTAAGTAAGGTTAACAGTTTTAGAGAGAGTATTATTTTGCCAATAATTCTATGCCTCTTTTTTATAGAATGCATGGTTATTTTTATTCTGAAAACAAAAAATATGAAATGCAAATTTTAAATTAAAAACTCGAAAAAACCCACTTTTTTTTCACTAATTTAATAAAAACATTTTTTTTCTCTCTCATCGAAATTAAATGTCATTTTTCTGATTCTTTAGTATATGGTTCTTGAAGTATGTGTGTTCATAAAACTGAAAAAAAAATAATGGGTCACCGTGCTAGTTTCTGAATTATGGGGCTTTGAAACATGGCATGACAACCATAAAATCTGCTGTTTCAATGTGTTCTATGTTTCCTAAACATGTCTATTTCAAACAGCTACAATTATTTTTTTAGCGTGATGACATACATTTTTTTCCCTATATATGTGTAGAATATTCCCTGCACTATATGTGTAGAAAATTTTGGGACATTAGGAGTTTTCATTTTTGTTTTATTCCCAAAACCGTGAAAGAAAAATGCAGCACTTCCCAATAGACTTGCATACTAAATGGGTACAACTGAGGGTACCCAAAGTTAGCTCAGTTCCCCAAACATGTCTATTTCAGACAGCTATAAAAAAAAATGTAACTCGATGACATATGTTTTTTTTCCTTTTAATATGTAGTATATAACCTGCACTATATGTGTAGAAAGTTTTGGGACAGTAGGAGTAGCCATTAATTGTTTGTTTTATACTATAAAACATGAAAAAATGGGCCGTTTCCTCATAGACTGCAGTGCTAAAGCAATAGTACGTAAAATGCCCGTATATTTGGTATATGGAAAAGGGGGGCGTGGCAGTGAATAGTAGCGTTTGCCTTTAAAATGCCATTTGTTAGGCATTTAAAAGAAAATAGATATGAAAATCAAAATTTGAACATCAATATTCCTGAGATCATTTATATTTCAACTTAAAGCAAATACAACATAGGCAGGCTCTTTCTTTTATGAACGAAAACATAGGTACATTTAATATTTTTCCATTGTCATACAACAATCATGTAGTATGCTAGTGATCATTGGAATTAAATTCAATGAGTTCTTGATACTGGAAGCATAGCTCAACACTTCTATTATTTATTGGTATATTTAATATTAGCCTAACTGGAGAAGCCTCATGACAGCATGCCTTTTTATAATATAAAGGGCTTTTGGTGTAGCATCATTGAGCGATACATCTTTATCTATGCATAATTTATTTGCATGTTAATATTAATTAGTCACAATATATGTACATATAGCCTATGTCAATCTCTATTGTTTTAGATATATTTTTGTACATATTTCCCATCATGTATGAAGCTTCTGGATATTTAATAGGAAAAAAATCATCAAGCAATACAGTCGTGTTAATTCTTGTCCATCGCCTCTATCTGGTGGTACTAGGACACAGGAGAAGCAGCATGCAGTTGTCAGTCCACAGGATTGCGCAGACCAGTCAGGTCTACGCCAGGGTTTTCTCTCACCGAGAGTCTTCGATTTTTTGCCAAACTTCACTTTCCACGCTTCTAGATTTCTACCTTGCCACATTCAGGCTTCTACTACCTTTTAAAAGTGGAATCATTTCCTTTTGATCGGTTGTTACGGTTGTTTTATCGTTTCCCAGATTGGGCGATGATCTACCCGTAGCCTCGTACAGCCTTATCTCCTCCAGTTTCATCCTGTTCTACATCCTGTTTCTACATCAACGCTGCCTGCGATTGTACCTCGTGCCACCTTTAGTCTCCAGAGATTGGACTTAATTCTTCAGTGATTGGACTTATTTCTGCTGAACTTTATTCTTTCCCTGAACATTTTTTCGTCATCGTTCTCCACGTCGCTGAAGGAGCCGCTCTAGGAGGTCGAGGTCTAGGTCTAGGTCTCCCCGTTATCGCTCTCGTTCTCCAGCCACGAGGCGGGGGCCAACCCGGATGTCTGCTACTGATCACCCCATGTCTAGGAGTAGATCACCCTCCCCTAATCTCCAGACTCCTTCAGGTCCTGGGTATGACCATAAACTGCCTTTCTGTCTCTTTTCTGTCTCTCTCTCCCTTCTTATCTGTCTATTTCCTGGGTATGATCATAAACTGCCTCCCTCTCAGCTCTCCCGCCCTTGATATAACCATATTAAATGTGTTGATAAGGGCGTAAAGCAACCAATCTCACTCACTCAGGTTTGTTTACCCTCCCTCCTGTTGATACTCCCATGGAGGAGGGTGAATGCATGGAGGAGGAGCTCCGCTCGGGCCTCTTTGATAACTTCCTCAAACAACTTTGCATTGATAAGTCTGTGGGTCCAGCTTTTGCGAGTTCCTTAAAGGGATTCTCGCTGCTCCCCCAGTGGGAAAGACACTAGATGAAACCAGGGGAAAGTATAAAAGGCCTTGTAATATCGATGAGCTGAAGGTGCCTGTGATTCCTTCGGAGGTTTGGAGTAACATCCCGAAGCCGAAACAGCGCAGTGATAACTATTACCAGCGACTTCAAAGCACCCTTCTAGCTGCCACCACAGTGGCTGCGGTCATAGGAGATTACCTAATGGCTGTTTGTACCTTTACCCTCAAGCTAGAAAAGATTCAGAAACAACTCATTTCCTTGATTTCTCCACATGATCAGAGGCAGCCACCAGACATGGCAAAGATTGGTGATGTTTCTTCTAAGATCAATGATGCTATTAATCTTATCTCTTCCTCTGTTACTGCCGCTGTCACTTCTTCTGCTGATTGTATTGGCCTGCTAGCCTTTTATAATCTGCACATCATGACCAAGAAACGTCACTCTGAGCTTGTATCTGTGTTCAAGGATCAGTACAAGGAGATGGCGAGTAACAATAAGAGGTTTCCCTGTACTCCCACACATCTTTTTGGAGAGGACCTGGAGCAGAATATAAAATCTTTGGATGCCAGAAAGAAATTGTTGGTAGTGGTGGACCTTCTAGGTAATGTGCCGAAGGGACAGCAGCCAAAGCCAAAGGGGGGCCAGGAGAATTCCCCAGCAAAGCCAAAAAAAACTCCTCATACCCCTCTGCCATGGGGCAGGGGGGGGGGGGCCAGAGAGGTCAACGCCTACGGGGGTACCGTTCCTCAGAATATGAGTAAAACAGGAGGAATTCGGATTACCACCAGAGGGACAGTCACCGAGACAGGGACTCTTACCACGATCGCCGCGACTACAGGCGCGACGTTAGAGGAGGTAGTTTCTTTTGTTGAAAGTATACCACCTGGAGGGCCTACCTTTATGCTTTCTCCTTCAGGCCTTCGACCGTTGTTATTTCAACCTGGAAATATAAGGAAGCTGGCAGGACATAACATCAGATTCCTCTGTTCTCGCTTTGATAGCAGGGGTATCTTTGGATTTCATATTTCCCCCTGTTCAGAAATTTAGACCATCTCAGTATCGCTTCGGGCCTATTCGCCAGGAGGCTGTGCCATGTGAGGTTTACATTGCCCATCATCCTCCAACCTCCAAAATCGTTTAATTTTAGTTAAGTCAACGCGCCATTGGTGAGAGAGTGAGAAACCATCTCTGGAGTTACCCTACATTTACACGAGTGGTGGCGCTACCTGGTGAGAGGGTGAGAAACCATTCCCTGAGCATGCTGTCATGGCATGAACAGACATATAGAGCCCTAGAGACATTAGTGCGTGGTGCTGGTACTCTGGTAATGATACTAGTAAGAGCTTAAAATCTTTAGTGAAATGTCTCTTAGAATGCATAATCTGGACACTGGGACAGGTTTTAAGTGTGGGGACATAAGAAAACATAGGGTTATTTGAAAATTATAGACCATTTTCCCCTATAGTTTTGCCCCAAGGAGCTTGGGTCGAATTTACTAGTTACGGTGTTTATGAATGCATAATTAATTATGCCACTGACGACCTATCTTCCAGACCTTTACATGTGTTCATTGGACCTACAGGAGGCCTACTTCTCCTTGGCGCTTCACCAGGATTATCGTAGTTTTGTGGTGTTTCCCTGGGGAGACATACTATCAGTTCAATTGTGTTCCTTTCGGCCTTACATCTGCGCCGCTTGTTTTCACAAAGATAATGCAGAAGAACTCTCACCGGGGAGGATACTCTAGAAACTCATTTTTAACTTAGACAGAGACATTCAACATAATCCGACTTTCTATAATTTATGAGCCTAACTCAAGATCGAGATGAGTTAACACCTATATTTGAAATATACAAGTCAAACACCTCTGGGGGATGCATTCGCCATCCTGGATCTGCCTGCCTATACTTGTGTATTATGTGTTCTGTTATTGAATGTAAATTATCAAATTTGGTCATTTCTACACGCTCATTCTGGTTAACTTTAACTTTCTTATCTTTTAATTAGCATAAATTTTATTACGTAACTATTATGTAATCTCACATAAGTAATTAAGCCGCTGATTTAATTCAATTTAACTTGTTTTAATTTAGTCTGTTCAATTTAATTTGTGTCAATTTGGTTGGTTTAAATTTGAATTAATTCAATTGAATTTTAATTTCTGATTGAATTTGATTAATTAAATTTAATTTCTCATGTATAGTGTATGCCCCAGTGCGACCCCCAAATAAAAAGCAGTCCACTCACTGGTAAAGCTACAAGCTTTCCTAATGGGGCATAGTGCCTGACTGCATACTGCACACACTGTCAATCACAATAGATTTTAATTTGATAATTAAAGGCAAACGCTACTATTCACTGCCCCGCCCCTCTTTACCATATACCAAATCTACGGGCATTTTACGCACTATTCCTTTAGCATTGCAGTCTATGAGGAAACAGCCCATTTTGTCAAATTTTATAGAATAAAACAATTAATGGCTACTCCTACTGTCCCAAAATTTTCTACACATACACAGTTCAGGTTCTATACTACAGAAAAAAAGGAAAAAAAATACATGTCATCACGTTAGATTTTTTTTTATAGCTGTCTAAAATAGACATGTTTGGGAAACAGAGCTAGCTATGGGTACTCTCAGTTGTACTCAATTAGCATGCAAGTCTATTGGGATATGCTGCATTTTCCTTTCACGGTTTTGGGAATAAAACAAAAACGGAAACTCCTATTGTCCCAAAATTTTCTACCCATATAGTGCAGGTAATATTCTAAATATATAAAGGAAAAGAAATGTATGTCATCACGTTAAAAAAATAATTGTAGCTGTCTGAAATAGACATGTTTAGGAAATATAGAACACTTTGAAAGCAGCAGA
Source organism: Sthenelais limicola (assembly GCA_942159475.1). Lineage (NCBI taxonomy): Eukaryota > Metazoa > Annelida > Polychaeta > Phyllodocida > Sigalionidae > Sthenelais > Sthenelais limicola. Next base: position 58,108,068 of record OW804096.1, read on the forward strand.
TTTTTGGGTTGTCAGCCATGTTTCAAAGCTCCGTAATTAAGAAACTAGCACGGCGACCCATTATTTTTTTTCAAGTTTTATGAACACACATACTTCAAGAATCATATACTAAAGTATCCAAAAAATGACATTTAATTTAGATGGGGAGAAAAAAAAAATGTTTTTATGAAAATAGTGAAAAATAGTGCATTTTTCCGAGTTTTTAATTTAAAATTCGCATCAGGTATTTGTTGTTTTCAGAATAGAAAAAACAATTCACTATGAAAAAGAGGCATAGAATTATTGGCCAAATAATACTCTCTCCAAAACTGTTAACTATACTTAAATTGAGTGAATATAAATAGCAAATATGAACTATCAAGTCGAGGTACTGCAAAATGAGCCCCCCTTTCGGTCCTCATTGGTTCTTTTGAGATACCAAATTTTGAAGCACTGTAATTCAAAAATGAGCACGGCGACCCATTGATTTTTTTCCATCTTTATGACCAGAAACACTTCAAGAATCAAATACCAAAGTTTCAGAAAAATGACATTTATTTTCATTCTCCACTAGATAGTAGCGTTTGCCTTTAAAGCTATATATAAAGGCATATACGGCCTATGTACCAATATATCTAGGATATTCATGCAATAAGAACTTGTAAGAACTGTAAATTACAATCTTCATTATGAAAATAATCCTTACATCAAGCAGTTGTTCTACTGTACATTCCCAATGGTAAAACATATATAATAATTTACATCTAACAGTGCAATTCTGCAAAATTGCAATATAAAGAATTAGGCTATAACAAATGAATGATATTTTTAATTAATTCAATAATTGTCAATAGTGAGGTCACCCAGATATTATATATAGCGTAATATAAGTTCCCAGTGCTTCCTTAACAGTGCATGAAAATGCACCACAAATGTGATACAAAAACGATTGACTTAATTGTGAAGACTTAAAGAGTTTCAAAAGACCCTATTTTTTTATTATTATCCGCAGCAGGGAGGTATTTAATATAAGTGGGCATCTTGTGTTATGCCTGAAATTAACAGCATACTAAGATAAGAAATTATGAACTTGCTACAGCTGTGAAAAGCCACAATACCTGACACTTCACTCCCCTATATCTGGCATTTCACACTCACCTGTCACTCATTACACCCACCTCTACCTCCCTGTATTTAAGAAACCCCTCTAAGCTAAACCAAACAGTATCCATTGTGCAGTTAAAGCACAGAGGGCGCCACATGCAAGGTGGTCATTATTTTTAATTCTTCTATATTCAAAGCACTACCCATGTAATATTGTGACATTAATGCTGTATTAGAATTGACCATCATGTATCTTGAATTGTTTTCAGTGATATTCTTCTATATTTTGTCTGTGTAATTATTTGTGTGATATTGTAGAGGGCGTGTAATCAAAACACCCCTAATCATTTACATCTGTATATGTAGTGTACCCCTGTGGGTCTGCCAACTCCACAACCCACAACCTACACCACTCAAAGGGAGAATGATAGGCACCCACACTCATGTTGACACTGTAGGCAAAATGATGAATAAATGAATGGTCTATTTTTCCTCAGCGACTATAACTGGATAATCATTCAATCTGAATGTTCATTAAAAATAATAACTGATTGAAAATTTACCCTAAAACAACCTGAATATTTAATACATATATACATAAATGTGCATTTTGATGCACTAATAATATCCTGTATTGATCAAGACTACTATGTAATTGTAGTGAACTCGGTTCGGGACTCTTAACTTAGGAATAAAACGGAACAAGAATTACTCTCGTACTCTGGTTTTATTGCCACACAACCCTAACAGACCAACCTTTCTGGACCAGCCAGAAAGGAAACATACATTGTAAAATGGTATAAAACAGGGTGTGGAGAATATTCACATATCACATATTCTCATAAAAGCGAAGTTAACAATAAGTAAAACCAGAGATTGGGTAAGAACACATAAAGAAACATTTGCATAGCATAAAATGGCAATATACAAGGAGAAGACACAATATAAAGAGATAAATACAAATAATAGTAATAAGCCACAGACCACTCTTCCAGGGTCTGTGCTTCGGATAGATCCGAGAGCCCTTGACTGCCCCCTGGCGTCAGTCCGAAAGGACTGGAATCAACCAGCGGACAGTCTCGGACTCCCGGACTGCACTATTTCGGAACCCATAAAATACACGACCACTACAATACCCCCTCTTTCTTTTAAAGAGTTTAAAACCATGTTTAAAAATCGGGTAATAGAACAATAAAGCATACGAAAAGAGGAAAAATAATACAAATCACCACGAGTAAACACAAAAGTCACTCAACACATAATAAAAATCATAGACAAGTACAAGCAGGAGCATTCAGTGTCCTCACTACTAATACAAGTGGAAAAATAAAAATGATTGGTGTAAATGGTGAAAATAAAAGTAAAAATTCCTCCGGCTCTCTGTGAGAAAAGCAAATCTCACTACTACATTCTGTAGTATAAAAATAGAGAGAAAAATTCGTTACTTAAAAAAGTTCAAGTGGTCAATATCCGTGGGTCATGCCGATTCATCTCTGTGTCCATCCGAATGTGTCCATATCCATTTCCAAGTCCATAGATCAATCCAGTCATCATTATTCACACAGGTCGTTCCATTCCGAGTCCGAGCGTCATTCGTGGGAGATCCGTGTTGTCATCTGGTCCGTCCTATGGTCATCCTCCATCCTTTCACTGGTGGGGAGCGTCCTTCTCGTCGTCTTGCTCCATGGTATCCATGTCTGCATCGTCCTCCACGTCACTGTGACCAGTTTTGGCACCAGGAGTGGGGGGCGCCTGCATACCAGAGCCAGGCGACGACTTTAGAGGGGAGATCATTTTCTCAGATCCGAACAACTGGTGGATCCCGAGATCTGATTCTCCCACTCCTCCCTGTCCCAGACCACTTCCCTCATGCCAAGTCCGGGCCCTGCTCTGTGAGCGTTGTCGGGGCGCGGACCTCTGCATTTGCTGCTGCCTTGCAGCTTGAGCTGCTGATCCAGCAGCAGCAGTGGGAACTGTCCGAGAAGTCTCGGGGGACACAATCATCCGAAAGGGGGATGCTGAAGGATGGCTAGGTGTTTTAACACCCATCTGGGCCATCTGGGGGAGTTTCCCGATCTGTCCCAACAACTGTGATAGCACATCCAGTTGGAGGGCGTTGACCTGGATCGCCCCAGCTTGACCACCATCCACATGTAGAGTGGGGGCAGATGGATCCGTGCCTCCCACACTCTCTGTTGGGTCCTGCTCCGGCGGAGAACTGGACTCCGCGGACTCCAACCTTGACCTCAGCCGCGCGTTAGCCTCCATCAAATCCCGGATTTGATTGTCCTTCTGGGCTAGGGACGCGCGCTGGGTCTTGATGATGACCGCCTGTTGGTTGTTCTCCTCTCGGAGATTGGCGACCTCATCTATCCTGCTTTCCACAGTCTCCAAACGTTGAAGGGGCGTGGTCAACGAAGCGATTGACCGACGTACCCCCTCGCTTAGAGCTATGGCTGCCTTCTCTAGATCCGTCAGGGCAGCTTCAACGTTGACATCCACTGCCCAGACCAGTTCCCGAGTATCATGTCGAGAAGGCAGGTCTTCCTTGGCCTGCTCTACCCATTGCTGGGTTTTGCGGCCCTTCTTAGTGGTGGGTGCCTCCGGATGGCTCGAAGACTGCCGTTTGTGTGTCTTCTTGGAGGTCTTTTTGTCCGAAGCAGACCTACTTCCGGACTCGGGGCCAACGCTGCTGGATGCAGAGCTCACTGACACCGAGTCCTGATGTCCAGTTGCGGGTTTGCTAGGCCCAGAACTGGAGGAAGAGGAGGCTTTCCTTGCTTCGGCCTTCTCAGCAGCCTTTAGCCGGGTCTGGACTGCAGCCTGTGCCCTTCTTAAAACCTTCGGGTGATTGAAGGACAGGTACACCATCTTATAGAAGAGAGGATTCTCTTTCTTTCCGGCGGTCACCGTGTCCTTCACCATTCTGGCCTGGGCCTTCTCCCGACTGAGGTTGTGTTGCTTCACCTCGCCATTCATTAGGTGCTGAATGAGCTCCCCCTTCCGATCCAGGACCTGTGCACAACTGGTGTACGGGCAAGTCCAGGCTTGACGGAGGGGGGCGTGGCACTCGCACAAATGGCGGAAGAACCTCTCCCGGGTGGTGTAAATTTTTACACCCACATCTCGGAAGCCAGTGTACCGGCACACCAGGAAGGGGCAACGGTGTCCTGGCTTCCAGAGCATGGGGGACATCTTGAGCTTCCCCAAGGTGCCCTCATCCAAGCTGTCCTCCTGCAACAGCTCGGGCCAGATCTCGGACTCATAACGTTTCATCGTCCCGGGGAAGTCAACGTCATCCGAGTCTGATTCCGGACCATCAGAGGGGAACCGGAATCCTGGCTTGTCCAAACTAGGGTTGATTGGTGCTGTGTTTTCGGGTTTATCCATCATAGCCTTGAAGTGTTCCAAACTTCCCCCAATCTCACCAACCCTAGCTCTCCACACAGACATCCGAGCGCTGTGAACTCTCCTCAATTTCTTGAAGGACAGCTTCGGATTCTGTTTCTTCTTGGAAGAGGTGGTCCCAGCAGAAGCAGAACTGGTGCTTGGTTGTGGCACCGCGCTCTTGCTCCTCTTTTCCTCCTCCGACCTACTTGACCCGCCTCGGGTCATGGATGCGGATCCCGACTTGCCACCGACGGGGTATCTGCGGCTTCGAGATCTGCCCCGAGATTCCATATCCTCATCGTCAGCCTTTTTAGGGCTCGATGGAGACTGGGATCCATCCTCACTTTTCCGGGGTGCTGACTGCTTCCTCGGAGAGCGGCGTAGGACATCAGGGTCGACAGCAGTCTCCCCTTTGTCCTTCGGACTTGCCTCAGCTACGGGTTTGGCCTTCTCCCGAAGCTTCAGCTCCTCCTTCACCACTTCCTCGGAAGCTTCAGTTTCCATGGCTTCGGACTCAGAACGGTCGTGTCCTTCGTCCTCCACCACTTCACTGCCTTCGGCTGCTAACCCCATGAGATTAGCAGCCCCTTCCTCGAGCAGCTGTTGCTCCTCCGCCTCTGTCATGGCAGGGAGCTCAGTCTCAATGCCCTCGGACATCAACCTCTCTGCCTCGGCCAACTCCTTCTCGACTTGCTCAGCCATAGCCTTCTCCATCTTCGATTACTTTGCTAGAAAAGGAACAAAAACAAAGCATTTCAATGACAAGACTTCATGGAATAACAAAGCCCGGTTTCTGAGCCTTGTCCATTCTCGGACTGAGCTTCGGATGGCCCTTCGGATCCGAACTGTGCTGTCAGTCCCCCACTCCCTTAGCGTGGGTCGATCCGAACTATGTTTTTAGCGAGCCAACACACCGTTGCCACATCTCCCACCAATCCGGAAGGGTTAATTACGTCCAAACATCATAATGGAATAAGTTAACAGGGCATGATGGTTCACTTCTATGCTAGAGAACAACATACAACACGCATACCCGTAGCCAGTATTTCTAACAGTGTGTATATCAAAATGGACGTAGCGGTACCAGGCACCAGCCCGCCAAAGTACAGAAATGCCAATCGGCAACAAAATACAGGGTACCATACGTTCAAATCTCTAGACATCTTACATTCATACAAGATCAACAACATGACAAGTCCTTTATGTAAATCATCACTTGATAAACTTACTGTACGGTCGGCGAAAGTCTGTCAGTTGCTTACTCATACGAGTTCCGGAAGCAGAATGGCGAGGGGTAGAACACTCTTGCCGCACCTGATGCAACGCTAGTACTCCAACCCGACACCGCGATGGTAGCGCCAACGCTTCCCGCGCTCCTTCTCCGAGCACGCTCACATAGCATGATTGGGTGCTAATCCAATAGCTATTCTGATCTGCCTGCTGAGACATGACAGGCCCCTTGTTAATCTCCACTTTCTTTGCCATCAGGATAGGTCTAATTGCTACATTCTACCTGCTATAAATAGATTCCGATCTTACAGCAAGTTCCAGGTCTCATTGACCCGCAGTGCAAGCCTAGATCATGTCAATACCTATCGTTCAAACAAATACTTATTAAGACAAAGATTCGTCTCCCAGTCACAATAGAAATGAATCTATTACGCCGGTAGGGGACACAGCAGTAATTCTCCGGTCTACTGCTAGTCGGACTTCTCGTTGTGTACTTTTTTTGTTTGAGCTAAAACCAGTCCGGTAATTTTAACTCATTTGATACCACATTCTATTTAATTTGCAACCGAACTGGGGCATTGCGCTTGCGCTTAGCCCTTGTCAGAGCTGGGGGAGGGTTGCTAGTATCAGGACCCGGATTATTTCTTGTCCGTCTACCACCCGGTAAGACTGGTGGAACAGCAGCACTTGGTAACTTCCTAGGCCTCCCAACTCTTTTCTTCGGAGTTATGGGAGCCTCGGGTTTATCCGGTACTACTGTTTTCCTAGGTCTTCCCGGTTTCCTTCTAGCCCTCGTCTTTTTCTTCTCCTGTATAGCAGGTTGAGGCACTAATACATTCTTTTTCAATCTGCCTCGGCCTCTCCCTGTCACAGGAGGAGGAGTAGTTGACACAGGAGCTGTAGTTTTTACAGTATCCGTTTTCTTTGTCTTCTTACCCCTCTTTCGGACGGGCTTCTCAAGTCCTGCCGGTTTAACTTTTCGGGGTCTGCCTCTCGGCTTGGTCCCTATAGTTATTCTAGCTTTCGCCGCAGGAACTATACAATCTTTCCCAGCTACTATTTTCCCATCGATAAGTCGGAGAATATCTCTACCTGTTCTAGCCTGCTTCTGAAATTCGGACGCCCGATGCAGGTTCGCCGCCTGTATGGGTCCATTTTCGTCAAAGGCTGGCTTCAAGTAGTCTATATGATATCTCATCAGACCTTCCGAGGTTTCTAATTCACAGGTGGTACCTCCTATGAATCTTTTGATGACATAAGGCCCATCCCATTTGGGTCTGATCTTTTTAGAGGCCTTCGGGGGACAGAATCGGTATACCACCTCCCCCACTTGGAATCTCGGAGGACGAGAACGTTTGTCATAATCCCTTTTCTGGTGGACTGCAGAAATTCCGAGATTATTCCTTACGTACTGGTGCCCCTTTCTCATACACTGTCTCAAGTGTTCCACATATCCCACTTTGCATGGGAAATCCAACTCTCCTGGTGTCACACCATAGACTAAATCCATTGGTGCCACCAGCTCTGTTCCAAAGACTACAGAATTCGGAGTACAGAGTGGACTGGCATGTACCATGGCCCGATAAGCATGAGCAATACAGGGCGCTAATATATCCCAGTTATCTTCAGTTCCATCTGTTAGACATGACAATTGCTCCACGAGGACACGATTGAGTCTCTCGCTTTGACCATTGCTCATGGGTCTGTAGGGAAGAGTAATTAATTTCTCGACCCCCAACATTTCTAACAAGGATCTTAAGAGCTGAGACCTAAATTCGGGAGCTCCATCGGTTTGCAAAGCAACAGGGCACCCGAATCGTAGGATCCATTCTCTGAAGAGTACATCTGCACAACTTTCTGCAGTGTGATCTGCCATGGGATAGGCTTCGGCCCATTTTGAAAAATGATCCGTTACCACCATGATATAATTGTTTCCCCTGGGAGTTGTCCGAAGAGGTCCCAAGATGTCCAATCCTATCCGATTCCACCTATCCCCATGTTTTTCTTTCTTAAGGAGAGAAGTCCCTCCTCCTTGTCTGGATTTCCTCATACTACATTCCGGACAGGCCCGGATCCATCGTTTCAAATCGTACCTCATCCCTGGCCAGTAATATTTCATTTTAGCTGACCAAGAATTTTTAAATGTACCGAAATGACCCGAGATCTTCGGACCATGCATCCCTTGGAATATTTCCTTTCTCAAAGAGGCAGGAATGAGTTTCCTCCAATACTTCCTTCCTGTGGCTAGTCTTGTCCAACCCAGACATAGCACACCCTCTCTCATTTCCATATTACCCAGATGCGGGACAAATGTACGGAATTCATTGGATTATCCAGCTAGATCTTCTCTGCTAGGGATAATATCCTCTGTACCCGCGACAATAGCCAGTAATCTTTTGATGAGTGGATCTTCCTGCTGAGCCTCCCGCAACACTTGCTCCTGTGTGCCTATAGCCACAGTAGTGGGGGCTGCCACAGCATCATGAATACCACAATCCGAGCAATCTAGTCTTCCACATTTCCGAGTGGGAAGTCGTGACAACGCGTCAGCATTTTCATGCTTCTTTCCAGCACGATGGACAATCATATTCTGATCCAGACCATACTCTTGCAGCGTCAATAACCACCGCGCGAGCATATCAGTTGGATCCTTAAAGTTCAGCAACCAACGTAAGGATGCATGATCTGTCCGAACCACAAAGTTCCGATTTCCCAATAGGTAATGTCGAAACTTTTTCAGATAGGTCAGAACGGCTAAGAGCTCGCGTTTAGTAGCACAATAATTCTTCTGTGATTTAGAAAAACTATTGCTAGCATAGCTCAATACCACTTCTCTCCCATCCTGGATCTGAAACAGGATTCCAGCCATCCCGAAACCGCTAGCATCCGTATCCAGAATGAAGTCTCCCACCTTTCGGGGAAATCCCAACACTGGAGAAGTTACTAGGGCCTCTTTCAGCTTGCTAAAGGCATCGTCACACCGTGGCGTCCACACTATGGGCTTGCTATAGCGCTTCTCTTTCCCTGCCGCGGTCACTACAATAAGAAGCAAAACCAAGGAATTGCCTCACCTCTCTGGCGTTCTTGGGAATAGGCCAGTCCTTGACCTTCTGTACCTTCTTCGGATCGGCTTGAATGCCATCCGGAGATACAATTCTTCCCAAATATTCCACTCTTTGCCGAAAGAAATCACATTTCTTCGGTTTTAGTTTTAGACCATAGTCTCGGATTCGGTCTAGGACGAGTCTGAGGTTACTTTGACACTGTTCATAAGTCTCTCCGAAAACCACGATATCGTCCAAATAGACCAGACAGGACTTCCATCTGAGTCCGTCTAACATCTGATCCATCATGCGTTGGAAAGTAGCCGGGGCATTACACAATCCGAAAGCCATGACTTTGAATTGAAATAAGCCCACAGTGGACAGAAAAGCAGTTTTGTGTTTACTTTCCTCATCCATGGCTACCTGCCAATATCCACTCTCTAGATCTAGGGTGCAAAACCACTTGTTCCCTTCTAGGGCTTCTACACACTCATCTATCCGAGGTAATGGAAAACTATCTTTTATGGTCACTGCATTTAGCTGACGATAGTCGACACAAAACCTCTGGGTCCCATCTTCCTTGGCCACCATAACTATAGGAGCACCCCAAGGACTGCTGCTATGTTCAATCCGGCCTTCTTTGTACATCTTCCAGATCTCTGCTTCGGCCTTGTCTCTCTTTGCCACTGGTATCCGACGATACGCTTGCTTAATAGGGGCCGCATCACCCGTATTAATAGCGTGTCGGACTTTATGTGTACATCCCAGTAGTTTCCCGGACCCTGGAATGGAGAAACAGTCCTGATATTCTTTCAGTAGATCTGTTGCACTTTTTATTTCTTTTTGGTCCCGTAGATCTGAGTCCGCTATTAACTTAGCCAGCGGACACACAGTGGGGGGCATTTTCTCGGGCATTTCAGGTGAGATCAAATCATCATCCGCCACAGGTGATTCCATAACCTGTATCGAATTGATGATTACCTCTTCGATCACACCATCATCCTCTTCCCCAGACATGACTGAATCTTGTGAAAGTAAAGTCACACTATACAATCTGCCTACCATTCTCTTCTTTCCGAGCTTAATAGCTCGCCCGGACGGATTACTAAATGCCACCACAGCCTGTTTCCCGTCACCTGATACGTATGTATTCAAGCTTCCCAAGGCATAGTCACTTAGTAATTTTTGGTCTGGCTCGAACATCAATCCATCCGATGTGTCTGAGCCACCGTGAATGTTTAATTCGGCCAGAGTCACTTTGCCGGGTACAAGGGTTACACCTCTTTTGAGTGTCACCTCTATACCTGCAAGTGAGTTTCCGACCTGCACCGCCTTCACAGAGGATTTTTCTTTACCACTACCTTGTCTCTTCAAGAGTTTACAACTCACGGAATGACCGTAGTTATCCAAGTAAAGTAATCCTGACCAATCGAGACTACATCGATGCACATAATAAAAATCTGCACCGAGTATCCCATCCTCAGGGCCTTGTAGACCACTGACAACGAGACATGTAATCATATAGGTCCGTCCGCCTATATTCCACGGACATAGCACTCTACCATAAGTATTAATAGGTGTTCCATCTCCCATCGCACACACCGTTCGGACCGAAATCATTGGTGGTGGATGTGGAAGGGAATCATAGAACTTCTTAGTGATCAAACTGGTAGTAGCACCAGGATCAACCAAAAAGAATCCATTCATCCCACCTACTAGTACTGGGGCATACCATCTCTCCCGAACTAATAACTTAGACGGGATCTCCAGAGTTTCATTCCGTAGCACAGAAACCTTCTGAATCTTGGCAGGTTTATTACGGTTCTTCTTGACCATTAAAATCTGCCCTTCTTCAGCTTGGAATCCGGATTCCCCCCATCGTATATTAGGGTCATCCTCCGGACTTCTCAAAGGAGTACAGACCTTTGAAAGAGCTTTACCGTCCGGCAACGATCTAGATTCTCCACCTTTCGACTCGGATTCGTCCACACTTGGGATTCCTCCGAGCGTACTAAGCGGTGCCTGGGCTTTACTCCCAATCTCTACACTACTTTCATACTTCTCTCGGATTGCGGTATTATGAAGCGCCTTGCCGTCGACCCTCACTACGCTTCTCGTGAGGGCCCCTTCTAGTTTTCCGGATTCCCTGCTGCGGCTGCCCTTGCTTCGGATGCTGCAAGGAGTTTGAACAGCCCCTTCTTCTTTGAACATTCAGAGATTCTATGTCCAAATTCACCACAAAAGTAGCAGGGTTTATTCTTCGGAAACTCTTTCTTTCCCCTATACCCAGATCTCTCATAATAAGACGTTTTCGGGGCATCCGGGGTTGGTTTCTTGTGAGCCTGCCATGACTGAATGGCCTGTACAATTGCGCCAATGCCAGAGTCTTCTTCTTCTGACTCCACCTTATCACTGGCGTGCAATGCCTCAGTAATCTGGGCAATGACAGACTTCTTCGGGGTCTTGCTCTTATGCCCTCCACTAGCTTCAGGCGGTCCGAAAAAGTCCGGCGCTGAGCTAGCGGTAGTGTTCTGTATGGATACAGTATTTACAGCATCCAAATCAGCTCCCTCGAACACCTCGGACCAATGGACGGCCTGTTCCAAATCATAAGGTTCCTGGAGTCGTATCCACCAAGCTCTTTGGCGTTGGACAGGCCATCTAGATATACCTTCAAACATAATGTGCGTCCGGTATAATCTATTACATTGCCGAAAGCAATTCGGGCTTTCTTCACAACTTCATTTGCGAAGTTGCGGCTGGTCTGATTCATCGTCTGTCGCGAAGCATAGAAGATGGCCTCCTTCTTCCGGGAGTTGTGTTCCCCGAAATTTGCCTCCATATGCTGGACAAACTCTGGGAGTTTCAGTCCAGGGGGTAACTCCCCCAGCTCTTGAACTTGGCGGCGGCAGGTACACTTCAGAAACATCAAGAAAATATCATCTGACCAATTCTGAGCTTCTGCCATCACCCTCATCTCTCCCAAATGGATGCTCCAACTGTCTTTGGAAGAATCCCATTGCTTCAAGAAAGACATTTTCGGGACATGACTTGCCGCATCCCGCATATACTCATAATGAAATGAGCTTGCTGCCGGCTCGGGCCCGTCATATCTTAATCCTTGAGTCAAGGATTTATCTTTGAATGAGTGGGTTTCCCTCCTCATTGTTGTACTATGAGCCACAGGAGCATAACTCCGCGAGGAATCAGCACCTGCAGTACCAACAACATTATGGCGGACATAGGTTCCATCCGTGACATGTCCACCCGGATAACCAATAGTATTATCCGAAAGTTTCTTTATGGTGGAGATGCCAGCTCCTATGCCCGGTCTACCCGCTGTACCAGTGGGTGGAGTGACTACTCCCTGGTTTGGTGAGGAAGTTTGGGGGATTTCCGGGGTCATAATCTGGACCTTCTTTTCGGATCCCCTAACGAAGGAAGCAGGAGTCCTAAGTACATAAGACTCCCCCTGTCCTTCATTCCTCACATTACCAGCTTCTTCGGGTGCTGGGTTCTCTATCGGGGACTCGGGTCCAGTGCCCGTCCCCAATCCGAAAATAGCAGCCACTTGCTCCAGCGTTGGCTGTGCTTTTGGAGATTCTACCGTCTGATCTGCCTGATTTATTAATCTGGACAAATCATCGACCCTAGAAGCTTCGGCCCGGAGTTTTTCGTTTTCAGCCATTAACCTGGCTGTTGAACGGTCACTCCTCTCAGCAAAATCTTGTAGAGTTCTCTGGAGCTCTGCATTTTGGTCTTCCAGCATCACCACTTGATTTCTCTGGCCCAAGCTGAACTTGTGCGCCCGTTCATAGGCTTTGCGCCAAGCATCCACCTGAGACTGCAGAGGTGGAGTAGACTCTTTTCCCTGTTTCTGTGGGGAACCCTCATCCGTATCGTCCGAATAAAATCTTTCGCGAGGATCGCGGAATGCCCAAACATCTTGTGTAATTTTCTTCGTGCTTGGACTCGGTCTAGGCACTGCGGTTCGGACCTTCGGTACAGTACCTCTACCTCTACCTCTACCTCCAGACCACCTCTGCCCGCACCTCCAGTAGCCCCGACCGGCTGTTCCGTCTGACTCGCTCTATCTAGGTCTGCCATTTCTACTGACCTCTTTCTCTTTTTTTTTATTTCATAGAATTCTACCTGGATGGATCCGAACACTTTTCAGGCTTTTTGAAAAGCTAACTTCTGGTTGTGGCTAAGAACTGGTCACGGCACCAATTGTAGTGAACTCGGTTCGGGACTCTTAACTTAGGAATAAAACGGAACAAGAATTACTCTCGTACTCTGGTTTTATTGCCACACAACCCTAACAGACCAACCTTTCTGGACCAGCCAGAAAGGAAACATATACATTGTAAAATGGTATAAAACAGGGTGTGGAGAATATTCACATATCACATATTCTCATAAAAGCGAAGTTAACAATAAGTAAAACCAGAGATTGGGTAAGAACACATAAAGAAACATTTGCATAGCATAAAATGGCAATATACAAGGAGAAGACACAATATAAAGAGATAAATACAAATAATAGTAATAAGCCACAGACCACTCTTCCAGGGTCTGTGCTTCGGATAGATCCGAGAGCCCTTGACTGCCCCCTGGCGTCAGTCCGAAAGGACTGGAATCAACCAGCGGACAGTCTCGGACTCCCGGACTGCACTATTTCGGAACCCATAAAATACACGACCACTACATAATTATAGCTTCTTATCACACTTTTAGGGCCTTATCATGCAAGATTGCCATTAATTATTTGCTATAAAGTGAGAGCAAAAGAAGGCTCTGATATACCCTTGGGCCAAAAGTGTTCATTATTGGATTTTAGTAGGATAATAACGAACACTTAAGAGTTGGTATCACGGGTAGCTGCTATTGCTGTATGGACGGCTTTGAAAACGATACATTATACACGTTATACTCCCTTCTGCTATAAGTGAATATGTTATACAACACAATATAAAGTAAATGAAGTAAAGTAGTTAATCAATGCTTGCTGATTTGTGAAAGTGTTGATTATAATGACCTCGCACTGACGTGTCGTTCATTATATACAACAAACAACACTTTCTCTCAGCAAGCAGTGATTAACCACTACATGATGCACATATTACTTATTAGTACTGCGTACTTACACTGTAGTGCTTCCTGACCCACTACAGTGCTGCCTGTGAAACAGTGCGGCAAGTTGTAATCAAAATAACTTGTGAGGAGGTGTGTTTTGATGCACAACAGGTTGTGCATTAAAATGTGGTGCCCCAGTGCGAATGTGCACAACGGGTCCCGCTCTGACCCTATGTGTCCTTGTCTGCTCCTCCTATTTTACTTTCTGAATTACTCATCCTTTGTCAGAATTACGCTCAAGCTGTAATTCATATGTAAATTAAGTGTAGTGAAAAGAAAGGCTAGGTCACCATCGACGGGTAGACGTGTACCATTTGGCCCTTGCACTGGGTTAGAATCGTCAAAAAAAAAATTTTTTAGATCCCTCTACTCTCTTGGCGTGTTTATATATCAATTCATATCAGGGGGAATTAAAATCTGAGGAACCATTAGTACCAGTATCTTTTTGTGTACAAGGGCTTGAAATAATAGTGTAAATCATGGAAAACTAAGGAGAAATGGCCCGTCGCCTAACAGGGACATCAAAACGTGATGACACAGTCACCCAATAAACACATCAGCTGTATTATATTTGCCCCCAAATGAAAAGGTGATAAATATATAGTCAACTTAGAGAATAAGTACACAAACTTATTATTCATCAGAGCTCTGGGAAGAGGAACACGATTTCTAGTCACCTGTCTTATTATTGTAAAACACAAGTAACTAAAGAAAGCCTATAAACACATTCAGTTAATAAATTAAATACCGTATATACCTGTGTATAAGCCGGACCCCGTGTATAAGCCCACCTCGTTTATAAGCCGGGGGTTTAGGACGTCATAACGTTAATATAAGCCGGGTGCTGTACAACCATAGACCTATAATAGTGCTAATTAATGTAAGATGCTGAGGAAATCGTCCAAAACGGGCTTTTAGTGGATCATGAATGATAGTTTAAATTCAGAATTCAGTTGTTGTTGGCTGATTGTAAATTCACAACAATTCTGGAAGAGTTTTCTTTGTCAAATTTGGGCTTAAAACACGGAAACGAGAGTAATTAATTAAGATAATAATTATATATATATATAAGTGTTTTTATTTCCAATTCATCGTACATTTCATAGAAAAGGGTCATGACTCAGTCAATGAAACCATTGTTTTTCTTAGAGTGCCCGTATGCTTCGACATTATTATTACAACTCTTCTCTTACTAGAATGTGCATAGTCAGGTCTTTTCAACATATTTGATCTTTCTGGAATTACACTATATTATGAATCATGGTATATTCATACCAACTCTTAATAACTATGTACAATCATTTCTCAATAAAACAAATTTAATAGTAGTTTGCTTTTGTTTTTAGCAACTTAAAAGTTCCTTATATATAACAAGGTAAACTACACTCCTTGATGACATTATATAGCAGATTAATCCCACTTTTCAACAGTACATGCATACAAGACTTACAGGCTTGAAAAGATGAAACTATTATTGAGTTTTAATATAAAAACTCAATAATGTACAGATATATATATGGTTTAATCATTAACTGACATTTGTCAGAACTGTCTTTTTACTTTAATCATTTTGAACCATATAATCATTTTTCAGATACAATCTGAAATTGACCAAGTCTTCTACCTGGTGACCCTCAAAAAATTTATTATTTTCTGAGTTCCATAAGAAAGATGCTTTATACAAGAATGATCTTTTTATTCTCTCCGAATGTGGAGTTATTATCTTAAGCATTTTCTTTTTGTTACCTTTATTCGACCTTAGATCCCTTTTATTTGAATCAATGTTATCGGTTATTAAAGATTTTTTAAAAGCTATCTCCAATATATGAGCCTCTCTTCTTTTATCCAGAGGAGGAATACCCAGTTCCTTTGACAATTCTACTACATTTGTTCTTTTATCCAAGAACTTTGCCCTTCTTATAATATTATTTTGCAATACTTGTAACTTATTTAACAATGCCTTATTATTAGTCCCATTATATATTGTGTCCCCAAAATCCATGTGGGGAATAACCATTACCTTATACAAGTTCAAAAACATTTTCTCCGTGAAAACATGTCTTGATTTTGAGAGTAGTCTACTCTGATTTTGAATAACATTTATTTTCTTTTTCAAATGAGATTGAAAAGTAAGTTTAGAATCGATTAACAGTCCTAAGTAAGTATATTCATCCGTATGTCCTATTTCATGTTCTCCAAATTGATAATTGTTTAAATCCTTAGCTTTAGATGATCTACCGGAATTAATTTTCATCAATTTACATTTCTCAATGTTAAGAGAAATTTTATTAATTTTACACCACGAATGTATGTTCTGAAGATCAGATTGTAATTCTTCTCCAAGAGTAATATATGACTGATTAACATTGTACAGAACCGTATCATCAGCGAATAACTGAATTTTGGATTTAATAGCACATTTATAAATATCATTAACATATATACTGAACATTAAAGGACCAAGGGAAGTTCCTTGGGGAACACCACAATTTACCCCTTTCTCATTTGATAAAACATTATTCACTAAGACTTTTTGTTTCCTTAAAGAAAGATAATTCTCAAACCATTTTAAAGAGTCATTTTTTATACCATATTTTTCTAGTTTATGTAAAAGAATATCATGATTAACCGTATCAAACGCCTTTTTAAAATCTAAAAAGGCCATTTCAATATTATCGTTGTTATTAATTGCATTGTAAATATCATTAAACATATTATGGTGTGCATCAGATATGGAAATTCCTGAGCGAAAACCAAATTGTTTATCATACAGTAAATGATTCTCTTCAAAGTATTCGTAAAGTTGTAAATGGATACATTTTTCCAATATTTTTGCAGGCAGTACAATCACAGATATAGGCCTGTAATTCGACGCTGAATCCTTTGGGCCAGATTTATAAAGAGGCGTAATAGTAGCCTCTTTAAAAAATTCTGGAATTATACCACTTTCTATTGACTTATTAAACAAATATGCTAACTGCGTGGAAAGTGTCATTAAACATATTTTAAGAATTGATGTAGGCATATAAGGTATTCCAGATGATTTTGAATCACTGGATTTCCTAAGAAAATGAACTATTGTAGATGGGCATATTTTTGCAAATTTAAATTCAACATCACTTGGTATATTTATAGCTTTATCAACATCATATTTACATTTTTCATCATAATCAGGCTCCTCTATTTTAGAGGCTAAAACATCACCCACCGAGGCAAAGAAATCATTGAGCAGATTTGGACTATTATCTGTATCTATGTTACAATGTTCTCCTCCTTTTTCCCCAACTTCCTTTATTCTAATGACACTATTAGATTTGGATTTCGATGGGTTTATAAGAGGTTGAATAATTTCCCATAACTTTTTAGGGTCCCTATAATTCTCTTTTAATTGAGTTTTAGTAAATTCGTTTTTAGCTTTTATTAGTGTAGAATTCATTTTATTTCTCATTTTCTTTGCTTCGTCCCAATCCTCACTCCTACCTGATTTCTTTGCCTTTACAAATGCTTTATCCCTGCTTTTCGATAAGTTTATAATATCTTTGGTATACCATAGGGGTTTAGACTTAACACCTCTAAATTCCTTTATAGGACACATCCTATCAAGAAATTTATTTATTCTACTATATATCATATTCCACGCCTCATTTACATCTGTCTCCGCCTTATATAGATCGTCCCACTTCTCATTTCTCAAAATTTCCTGTAGTATTTTCATATCCAGGTTTTTTGTGTTTCTCGCTTTAAATGAGACTTTTTCATATATATTTTTACCCTTCTTTTTAATCACAAATGCCGGAATGTGATCACTAGAATTGTCGTTAATAGTTCCACAACTCATAATATAATCACTATTCGAGTAAATATGATCTAATGTAGAAGAAGATTTTTTGGACGATCTAGTATCCCCATTTATATATTGTGTCATGTTCAATCCTGAGAAAATATTAAAAAATGCAGTGGTCTTGGATGATCCTATTTCTACCGATTTTTTATAATCAATGTTAAAATCGCCTATAACATATATTTCTTCTTTTCTTCTTATTTCTGAGACAATATGCCTCAAGTACTTATTGGCTTCTTCCAGATCCCCCCCTGGCGGTCTGTAGACATTAACGACAGATAATCTTTTAATAAATCCCCTTTTACATGATATAACTTGGGCCTCTATATCCCTATTAGATATATTAAGTTTTTCGTATGATTTCACATCAATATCCCAATTGTTGTTAATGTAAAGCATTAAACCTCCACCTTTTTTCCCTGATTTCCGATCCCCTCTCACTATTTCATAACCTTTCAGAGCTACTTGTTGATCAGGAATATTTTCACTTAGCCAGGTTTCCTGTAATCCCAATATATCTACCTTAGATTGGGATAGAAAACTATGTACATTAATAACCTTATTTAGAACACTTCTGACGTTCCATGTAACTACCTTTACCCCTTTAGACTTTCTGAAGTCTTCAATCTCGATTAAACCTTTGTTAATCGTATTATTTACTTTATAATTACAACCCATTAAAAATTGTAATTTTAAGTATTTTCTTCCTCTTTTTAGAGGTTCCCCACCTTCGAAGGAATACTAGGTGGCACCAGTTAGATAAATCTATATACAACATACCTTTGTTTAAAAACTTCAAAAATACAATCAATACGAACAGCATCTCTTCAGGATATATATTGTACCCCATTTTCATCTACTAAGACTATATACTTATCTACAAAGTACAAATCTTTCAATTCTCTATCTATAATTGAGAAATTATTTTCCCTACTAGCATCATTTAATCATCATTTAAGCTACATTTATAATCACTCATTGTTTAACTGAACAATGGGAATCACCTTTAATAATTGATAATTGATATTTGTCCGACCTAATAAGAGCTACTCTGCATTTAACACCAACCCATTACACTTTAGTTATTTCAATTTGACGGTTCCAATGTATATTTCAATAAGTAGTCACCTCAACCACTTTATGTAATAATCAGAAATAATATTTCTAATCATAAAATTCAGTCCACCAAGAATATGGTCTCAATTAATGTCAATATAGTTTTGATTAAATGTTTATGGATATATTTATATATTTGTTCTTCTGTACTGTGATCTGGCGACCGATGTGGACTTTTAAATGATGGATAGAAGAGTCGAGTAGAGGAGAGCCAATAAATCATCTCATATTGTTAGTATCTATGAGCCTTAATTATTATAATATTATTTGATGATAAAGTAAAGTAATGACCGAGAAATATCCAACCACATTCTGAAAACGCTAGTTATCAATAACTCGGCCTCTACCCACTTACTTTATGACATATTGTCAAGAATAATATTATACGATTTCAGGAGTTGAAGTCCAATCTTTTCCTTGAGTTCCTCACCCAAGTGGCACCCATCTTCAGATAACTGCGAGTAGAATGTGGTGTATTTGGCTTCAGTGTCCTCTTTCTTCTTCCTCTTTGGTTTACACCTGTGTACAAACTGGGCAATGTGTGATGATGGTATCCCAGCTACATTGTTCGTCTCACGAGCTATCGAATTAAATAAAAAGATGCGATTATTTAATTCCTTTTGAACGTGGAATGGATATTTGTCAGCAGTTGTACCTTTTAAATTACCCAGAAAAGTGTTATATTTGTTAATATCTATGCCTATTGTAGTAGCAATGGACACTAAGGGTGTCGGTAGGTTGGGAGGCAACGACTCTGTCAGGAGAGCTCTCACTTCTGCTATTTCTGACCTTATATATTCTTCGAATAATATAATGTTTTCATGTTGAAGCGAGATTTGACACTTATCGTTGAATTTGTTCCTTTTAGTAATAGAACATATTCCAGCCGCCATGATTATAATCCTTGGCCGAGTGAGATATAACGTGCGGCGGGCCTCAGTTGCTAGTCTTAATGGCGTGGCTCCACCTATGGAAACAACCTTCAACCTTAGGCTAGGACATTGTCGATGTATAATTTGGTAGATTCCTCTTCCACGGGAGTCCATAAGGACCAACATGTCTGTCATTGTTGAGATTTAGCTTATTTCTGTGTTACTTTAAAATATTTACGAAGCTTCTTCTTCACGCTTGTAAGTATGATACCGAATCGGTTGTCACCTCTCAGTAGTTTAGGGTCTACGACTTTTCGAGCGCCATCTTGGATCTGGACGCCCGGGTGGTGGCTTCCCACACCCCACTTGTGGGATGTCGTAAATTCATAATACAAATCGTGTTTTGAAGAGAGAAACTTCTCTCTAAGGTTCCCATTCTGCGCGAATTTATTAAATACGAGTTTCTCCAGTAGTTCATCTTCTTGCTTCTTCCAGTCTTCACTAGCTACTATTTTATCCCCCATTCGTTTCACGTCAACCGGCCATGCAACTTTTGCCATGGCGGCCGCCATCTTTGGTTTACCGTGGTGCTCCGCCTTAAGACTTTGGAAAGCGGTTTCCACGTTGGCATAAACTTTTTGGTCGTAGTAAAAAGCAGATGCATGGAAATTTGAGAGAAAACTGTATGGTCCAGCAAATCCCAAACCATTTTCCCCCACTGGGACGTGTTTAACATCTTCGGGTCTGCAGCCCGATGGTAATTTGTGAAGATCATCGACATTATAGCTGCTATCACCTATTCTCAAGTGATTTACCATCAGCTCAACAGGTTTATTTCTCAATCTCAACAGTTCAAAACAGCCGTGTAGAATGGAATAATCGTGGTCTTTTAACTCCGGTCCCTTTCTATTTAACCATACTTTTTGGAATCTGGGGACACTTCTGATATTTTTTGCCTTATTTACTCATGCAATAGCCAGAAGGTGGCTATTAACATGAGTTTCACATGGCTATTAACATGAGTTTCAGTTATATATACTTGTTTTCCATTGTTGTAATATAAGCCGGGCCCCGAATATAAGCCGGGTCAATTCACCATTTGAAATTAATATAAGCCGGGGCTTATATACGGTATGATAAATTAATTATGAATTTTTATAAAAACGCAAAGAGAGCTCCTTCTCCTCCACCACCACCACCCCTCAGGGCCCACCTGTGGTGCAGGGTGGCTTTGTTGACCATGACAAAATGTGTCCTCTCAAAAAGTTTAGAAACGTGCGGATCAAACCAAAGTGGATGACCGACGATCTATTACATATAATGAATGATAGGGATAAGTTGTTCAGAACTGCCAAATTGAAAAACGACTCGGAAATATTGCACCAAGCAAAAACACTTGAGACGGATGGCTAATTCTAAATGTAAAAAAGCAAAGGCTCAATACATCAAGGCCAATTTGGAATTTTATGACTAAAATCCTAGGAAGTTCTGGGAGTTTTTAAGACCCCTGATAAATCCAGGTAAACTAAAGAAAAGTACCACCATTTATTTAGAGAAAGATAATCCAGCGATAGACCCAGCCGATATACCAGCCGAGTTCAATGATTACTTCCTTAACGTAGGCCCCAGCCTTGCAAAAAAGATTTCCCCCCCCCCCCCCCCTGTACACCTCCCGATAACATTGACCCGCATACTCCAAATGAAAATAATGCTCCAAGCTTTAAATTTAGTGAGCTATCTTCTAAGGAGGTTGGGAAGATGATCTCAAAAATCGATGTATCTAAAAATTCTGGTATTAATTTTTTACCAGCAAAAATTATGAAATCATGTCTGCTAGCATTAACCAATCAGATGACCCATATTGTCAATATTTCCTTGCTCTTAGGTAAAATACCTAGCTCATTCAAACTGGCACGAGTGACCCCGTTAAACAAGGCAGGCAGCAAACTGAACACCTCAAATTATCGACCTATTTCCTGTATCTCCATGCCTGCTAAGATTCTTGAAATGGCTGTCCAACAACAGCTTACCGATCATTTTGAGTCTAATAATCTATTTAACCCTATCAGACCTACGTATTGCATTTATGCACTGCCATGACCTGTACCAACGTATTGCATCTATGCACTCCCTATGCAGAGACCGTCGTATTGCATTTATGCACTCCCTATGACGGTGCCGATGTATTGCATACATGCACTCCCTAGGCAAATGCTGGCGTAATGCATCATGAACATGTGACTCTATTTAGAGGGTCTTTTTTTGGAATTTAAACTATTTTTTGATAATTTTTAAATTTTAGTTGGTTTTAGGAGATATGAGGCTGTATAAATGCATGTTTATATAAAAAAAGCAGCCAAAACTATACATTCAAGTAAGAAACATAGCGCGGGACAAGTATGAAATGTATCAAAATTGTAGCAGACAACACTTGTGCGCGAGGCTACTCGCAGCATGCAGAGGTAGACCTAGATGCTTTCCCCACTAGGGCCCTTTCTCCTATTAAAAAAAGCCTAAATATGACATGAAAGTTATTTACCATAACTCATTATGAAGTAACATTATTGCATCAAACCAGTTTTATCATATTTGCCATCGATTTAAATAAGTAAATCAAGCCAAATGCATGTGATCCCTCTGCGTAACTACTAGCTCACGGTGCTTGTTGACAGGTGCCCGTCACTGTGACTAGCCTTCCAAGGGGGTTGTTCATTAATGGGGTGATGGTTGGCTGGGGGGGAGGCAGAAATTAAATGTGAAAGGGTATAGGCCCATATTAGATACACATAAATACATATAATAAATTATACCCATACATCATATACATCTACAAGTAGGTCTTACAGAAAGGGTTAATTTTCTGCAGACAGTCATACAACCCTCTAAATGATGGCTGCCATCACATCAACTCAAGTGGAAGAATATGTGTGCAGAAACAATCAAGGTACAAAATAGTTCACAACTACCTGTCCTTAACTACTGATTAAAAAATGCACAGCAACTTAACTCTGAGAACCAAAGTGTGAAGTGATTGGAAAAAAACATTGAAAAAAAGAATCTAGAATAGCAGATCTTCAGACCATTTTTATCCATGTGTTAGTGGACTATGATATAAAATCAGAAAAGGCGTTGTTTATCTTCAATTTTCCTTGAATGTTTGTATAGCATAAGTAAGTTCAGATGTTTACCAATGGCAAAGCTTCCCAAAAGTATATAGAGAAAGCTGGATAAGATTCTCGAATACATTCAAAGGCAACAATTCCAAACTATATCTCCTCCTGGCCCTGAACGCCTAGCACAAAATTATTCACTCCAAATGCAGAAGTTTCATCTCTTCTTCCAGAAAGTTAGAATTAACCTGGAAGTCCTCCACCTTCTGGCTATTGCAATGCTGATGATGCAAACGGCTCAGTGGCTAATGATGAAAGTAAGGAAGGCATGGCAGCTGTCTTACAGTCTGAACAAATTGACTCTTTTTGGTCCTCATTTAGTTTTATTTTCGTCCTTATCAAGTCACACTTAAAACTATCAAAAGCATTTGCATTACAGTTTGAACTGCAGAAATATGTTCCTAATGCTCTTGGTCACGAATGCCTTCATGAACCTGAATTAATTTGGTTTTTTTAAATAGGGTACATTTGGGAGGATTTCTTTAGGGTCTTTATTAATTTGTTCTCATTATAAGTAGATTAACTTGGTAAATATTGTTCAGAAGTTCAGATAGATAGACAACTTGCTTTTTTCTTTATTTCAGGTATCACAATACCTGTAGAAATATCTTTCCTTATGTCATTCATCATGAATGCCTTCATAAATCCAATTTAGATTTTTCCCTTTATTTGACAGGTTTTTTTTGGTTTTTTCTTCTTCTCAGTATTAGTAGAATAACTTACTAAATATTGTCCATATTGAATTTATACATGTTTATTCTAGCCCAAATCATGAAGTATAGATTTTTTACTTCAGAGGGTACATTCGGAAGGATTTTTTTTAGCATCTTTTGTTCATTTTTTCCCACAATAAGTAGATTAAATTGCCAAATATTGTCTGTATCAACATTTTCCATGTTCCCATGGATTCCCCATGCCTTAAAACCTAGAAAAAGTGTATTCACACTTGATTACATGTTGATTCTACCCCAAGTTATGGAGTTTCAGAGTTTTAGTGGCGGCCATTTTTGTTTTCAGTTGTCACGGGTTCTCCTACGGGAGTTCAGTTTAAATGTTTTGATATATGTTAGTAGACACCTTTACCAACACATTGGTGAAAAAATTGTTTGCTAAGGAATTTGTTCCCAGATTTTTTTAATATTCCCTGACTAAGAGTATAAGCGTGTGCATGAGGGAGAATACATTTTTTTTCCCAAAATGCTCTCCACTCCCCCTGCCCTCCTTCAGTAGTTAGGCCTACAAAATGAACAGTCCCCAGGAATGGGACATGGACAACCGCGCCGACTTGTAATGTTACGTTGTGAACTTGGCTAATGCATCGCAGAATTTCTCTCATCTTCTGCGTTACCGTATTTCCTTCACTACATAATCAATCTGAACTTGAAAAACTTAAAAGTTTGGAATCCATATAGGGAAGGTGTTTATTTTCAAAGTCATTTAATGTGGGATAGTTCCCTTCCCTGTCAGGCCCCTTGTGGATGGTCTCTGTACATCGCCACAGTTATCCTACCTCCCTCAAGCTATGAGTATCATATCTGAAATATACATAATTCTTGGTACTCGAAACTTTGAACATAAATCCTCCAATAGTTATTCATTTTCCGATCTTTTTTCTAGCAAGTCCATCAACGTATATGTCTCTTCTATTACTAAACTGAATGGCTAGAATAAACAATAAATGAATGATCGGTGATTAATCTCAGCTTGTCCGTTTTCCTACGTCAGGATCAAAAAAGCTCTCGGGCATCACGCAGTGATGACGTCGTCACCCGTGCACAGTAGCAATGCCCTGACCACGCTCTTTCATGACGTTAGCAACTATTTGAACACCCGCTGACCCGATGATATTCGCGCCGTGGCTTATAGGTCTGATAGGGTTAATAATAATCAATACGGTTTTCGTAAAAACCACTCCATCCAACAAGCTCAGGTAGATCTCCTTGATAATTTATATACAAATTTGAACGATAAGCTTTACAATAGGACAGTATTCCTTGACTTTAGCAAGGCGTTCGATATGGTACATCATGAGATTCTTTTAACCAAACTTGAGACCTATAACAGGAATAGGAGGCAATAAGAGTAATGAGGAATAACAGGCATGGAGTTACTATGGTTTAGAAATTATCTAAGAAATCAGAGACAGTTTGTTACTGTAAATGGTCAGATATCCGAAGAAGGGACGGTTACATATGGCGTACCACAAGGTACTATTCTAGGCCCAATCTTATTTACAATTTACATAAACGATTTACACTCAGTAATTAATCACGCCAAAATTCAACACTATGCCGACGATACTGTCATATTGAAGAAATGCGGGACATTCTTCGTAATAATTCAGGGTCAGTAGTTGGGCGAGAAATTACGACTTTGAAATAATGGTCAGACCTGGACCTCACCTGTACCTTTGGACTTTGGAATGATAAAGAAATCCGCGAGTGTTGTGGCGGTAATAAAGTGTATGGAGCCTTCTGGCCGGTAGGGACGTGACGAATGTGTGGCTGAATGAGACTACTTTAACTTAAAATCTAGACAATTTATGCTTGTCAATTTATCAATATATTATCATAGCTCTAAAATTGATGTCCTTCATCACAATCTACAAAACGATCTAAATAATGTCTACTTATGGTGCGCCAAAAACAAACTATCTCTCAATGCTTCGAAATGTAAGACCATGTCTTTCTGCCTTAGCCATGTGGCAAGGTCAAAACTGTCAAACTACGTGTTACCACTCACTCTTGGTACCTCAGAATTAGATTCGGTCCATGAATACAAATATTTAGGCTTCATGCTCGATGATCTACTCACTTTCAAGCCCCATGTCCACAACACCTTAAAATTGATTACCTCCAAAGTCAGATTACTTTATAAAGCTAAAGACTCTCTCACCCGTAAGGCCAAACATGATATATATAAATTAGCCATACTCCCAAACATTGATTTTTGTGATTCTATTTATGATTCTGCCCCAAAAGCCCTTCTACAAAAATTGCAGTCCCAACAAAATTTAGCTCTTAGAATTATTTTCAATAAATCCAGATTCGATAACGTGGACCGGGAACATGAAGCCCTAAATCTATGGCCCCTCCAAATAAGAAGAGACAAGCATGTCTTAGATATAGCTTTTTATTTATCTCAAACCAAAAGTAATATCAATACGACAGACCTACCAACTAGAAGTCATGCAAATGGAAAAAGAAACATGACTGTTTTGACCTCAAAGCTGTCTAAAATAACTGACTCTATAACTTATAAATCCAGAATAAGATGGAATAATTTAAAAACAGCTGCACATAAATTAGAAGATAGCTATTCTTTCAGAAAATACACCCTGCAGCTCTTAGCTCCATTCTGAGCAATACTTTAAATATTAATACCTGGTTTAGAGTCCAGTACCTTTCTTATAAAAATCCAAAGTATGACCATCTATCTAGTATTTAATGTTAACTGATTAACATTGATTACTTACTGTTATCTTAGACCGGCCCATTTTCAGAAAATCAAACTAGTTGAGGCGTTTTATAGTAGAAGCATTACAACACTTGTTCTTAAACAATTAATATGTGCTAAATCCAAATCTGGCTGATGACAGAGTGTATTTTCAAGATGGCGGCTCTTTTACAAAATGGCGGCTACTTTTAAGCTGTGTTACCTGTTTCTCTTTTATAGCTTAAACCATATTTAAGCTAGACCCTTTATATTTTGTGTAGTGGTGGAGACAATATTTATTAATTATCTGGTAAAAAATTGGTGACCTTTCTCAAGGTCAAGGTCATTTGTAATGAGGTCACATGTCAGATATCATCATTTCTACTGTACAATCAAACAAATAGAGAAGAAAACCTTGCAAAGAGATCACTAAAAAGGCTATAGGTGATTCTTTTCAAGGAAGTTGTCCAAATAATATTAACCAGACATCTTACAACATTTTTAGAATTCCAAGATGGCCGCCAATATTGTTAATAATCATCAGATTTTGAAGTGCAGCATACCAAAACATGGGTTTTCAATGGTGAGGGATTCATTGAACATGTCTAAAACCACTTTAGATAGTACTTTAAAAAGATACAGTGTTGCCATAGCAACCAACTTATTGATCAGTGCATCACAATAGGGGAGTTGCATGTGCCACTGTGCATGTCTGTACAATGCATCCTGGGATGAATTCTGATGAAATCTGACATACAAATAATTTGCAACATTTTTATCAAAATTTGCAAGAATGTTTTCACCAATAGCTTGTATCAATGATCTATGTTAACCAAATGCATGATGGGAAAGATGGGGACTTGTATTATGGAAACATGTATAACAGAAGGATATTGCCATTAGAGCATTGTTAAATAGTCCATGCTGAACATGAGTTTGTCAAATGTCTGTATGGGAACCTGTCTTTCATGGTGATATCAATCTTCAATGATTTGTGATTGGTGGAGAAGCCAACCCCGACTTACAGATTTCAGCTGGTAAGGATAGAGTATACATAGATTTCACTGACGTCACGGCCCTGGCCATGTTTGGGGTCAACTTAGATGGCTATGTATGCTGCGATACTTGAAAATATCGTTTCCTGGCTGTTTTAACCTTTACCAGTTTTAATCTGCCACAACAATACCTTCATGATAGGTTAGATAATCTGCCTTTACTGTAGAATTACCCAAGTATCTACTCTTGTGAGGTTTATCAACTTTGTTATGATACCCCTGCCATAGACGGCAAGCGTAGCAGTGACCCCAGATATGGTAGCCACTGTGATACCCCAGCCTACTGGGTGACGTCATGAGAAATCTATGTATACTATTTAGAGAAAGAAAGTAAAAGGTGGATTCTCAGCTATTACAACTATAGTCTGTCTGAAAGGTAGTTCCTTAGTCCCTTTAAGGGGAGGGAAAAGTGGGAGATTTTTTACTTCTATTTATAACAAGGACCTGTCAACCCTTTGCCCAGTGAGCTGCTCATCGCAATCAACCATGGAGAAACAGGGCCCCGTATAACCAGCTCTTCCTTCCTCCTTAGCAAAGCAACAGCTGCTGTACATGGAACAGAGGCAGCACAATACAATACTGCTGTATATTTGGCCATGGTTTGTCGCATATGGCAATTCAGTGGGCAAAGATTTGAAGTCAAAAGTCCCTCACTTTTCCCTCCTCTTAAAGGGTCAAAGGAATCACATGTCAACTACTTCTCGACAGACTATAGGATGTAATCATTGGTCCCACATGTAGATGCCCATGCCACATGTACATGATGATGTTGTGTGACGGATTTACACAAACTTACCAAATCTACTCATATTATGATGGGTAGGACTTAGTCCATCAATATCCTGCTGCTGTTATATGATTATACTTGAATCCACTGAGAGAAAATGGCCACTAGTGTTCAATGATAAGTGAATCTACTAGGGGAACCAATTTTGGAAGGTCACCAAACTCTAAATGGTCTGGCCTTCTGTTGCTGTGTTTCTAATGAATAACAAATAACAAGCATCAACAAATTCTTGAGGAAACCAAGTCCTAAGTTTGCAATATGGTATATAAACCTAGGAATTATATCAATCTTTCTTCAATTCACATAATTATATGCCCAGAGATATGGCCTGTGGAATGCTCCCATATTTCAATCAATACAGCCACCTGAAGTAAGCAAAGTTGAGAACAATATATGTGGCAGAGATGAAAATACTACCATTTGCTATACTGGTTGAATTTACAGGGAAGTTTGTAATGAATTTGTCATGAAAGAACCAATTTGATCAAGTTCCCTCATGCGATGGGTCTCAAGCATAGGTCTGAGATATCCCCAGGTACCAGAGATATTTGGAGCAACCACTAATGAAGCTGTTGATGGGGAAGTTGATGGAGGAACTGGAATCAACCTTACATGCCAAAGGACAACAAAGCAGAGAGAATGGTGACTGAGAAACATGAGGATCTAGTAAATTTCTCAAATGGAACTGCACATGAGCTGCTTAATTCACAAAAGACCAAACAAAAACCCAAGATAACAGACTCTCTTAGGAGCTTCAAAGTATGGACAAGAGACTTGAACAATTCTTACCTGAATTATATAGAGGCAACATTCTGCCACCTTAGATTCTGCCACCTTATATAGAGGCAACATTCTGCCACCTTGAAAATATATTTGAGATTAAGCAAAGCATCACTCACAAAACTACCCTCCCTGTGAACCATTCCATTCTTCAGAAATTAGAAATTGTATGTGAGGCAGGGAGATACATCAATCTCTATGATATTTTAAAGCATGAATTGCTTTTAATTCCTCCTTCTTTAGCAGCATCAGATGGCAGCCCTAGAAGAGGACAGTAAGCTATCCTGATGGATTTACTTATGATAGGGATTGTTTGTCCAAAGACCCTCAACATACCAGATGATTCAGCTCTTATTATTGATGGTCAAGGCCTTGTTGCTTTGTGTAAGACAGAAAACTAGACAGACATTTGGAGATTTGTCAGATAACTCTTCAGGTGCTGCCTTTGGATATGGAGTTGCTGGCGGAACCTTGGCTGACAAGGGAGTGACGCAGGCTGCCACTGCCACTGGTACATAGCTCTCCATATATTTCAATGCAAGGGTTGGGTCTACTCTGGGGTAGATGGACATGCTATTCTGTCAGTCCATTAATAAACAACATTTGAGAGAGATATAGGAAATTAATCACACATACTGGTAATTATAGAAAATCTTATGTTTGCATGGGAAGGGTGATATAAGGATGGCATTGAGCTGTGCTAACACCAAAATTTACTCTGTTATAATGTGGTCAACAAACATATCTTACATCTGCTCAATGCACATGACAAAGCTATCAACAGAGAAGTCTACATGGAAGCTGGCACATATCAGAAACCTAAGTTTATCAATATAAACTGTGTCACATTCTGGTCCTTGGATTCTCAATAGCAGTGATACCCCATGTCTACTATCCCTGCATGCATGCCTGCATTACTTGATTGGATTCTGACCACAATACAGTGTATGTATAGCATTAGTCTGGAAGTGCCATGTCACTAATGTCTTTGCTTGTCAATGATTTTGTTTGAAAAATTTCTTTGATCTTTATAATGAATACAGCTATGGTGCATTGGTCATTATATAGGGTGCTATGGCAACACTATCTTTTTAATATTCTATCCAAAGTTGTTTCAGACATGTTTAATGAATTCCACACCCCTGAAAACCTATATTTCAGTATGCTGCACTTCAAAATCCGATGATTATTAATGAAGCTACTATTTGGGCAGACATATCGGCAGCCATCTTGGAAATTCAAAAAATGCTAAAACATGTCAGAATAACATTATTCAGACAACTTCCTGGACAAGAACCACCCATAGTATAAGGTCTCTTTGCAAGGTTCTCTCAAAGGTGCTCTCTATGGTGGTGGTGCTTTAGTAACTTTTACTGCAGAATATAGTGCTTCTGACCTTTTTGCAGCCATAATGGAGGCCATCTTGGATTGCTTGAATTGATCACTAACACTAAATTGATATCATTGAGACAGATTCCTTGGGCTGAATCAGTCCAAACCTATTTCAGTAAGTTAAGCCCCTCTGTCTGTTTGATTATACAGCAAAAATAATGATATCTGATACTTGACCTCATTACAAATGATCTTGACCTTGCGAAAGGTCATCAATATTTATTTGGATGATTCAACAATAATTTCTTCAACACTACACTAAATTTCAAGAATCTAGCTCAAATATTATTAAAGCTATTATGAATAAACACTTAACACAGCTTAAAATTAGTGGCCATTTTGAAAATTGGCCGCCATTTTGAAAATATTGAAGATATGCTCTGTCATCCGCCAGATTTGGAATTAGCACATATTAATTGTCTAAGAAACAAGTGTTGTAATGCTTCTACTATAAAACGCCTCCACCACTTTAAATATCCATCTATTTCCATTTTGGGCCTAGTCTATCTCCTCTCATATACCTTACATCTCCCTATCAATATCTCCTGTATTATGATGCTTATTATAGTAAGCGGTTGCTGCTCCTGCCTTGAAACTCGTGTTCCTACTTACTATCATTTTTATCCTGAAATGTACTCGATACTCGGTATGAATGTATGTTTTTCCTCCACTTTATTCCATCCAATGAGCTTTACACTCTACTTATATATGAACCTTAACTCATATTATTATTCGACAATGACAAAAGTCTAAAATTAGAATTGCCTGCTAGCACCTTTCATCTGCCTCTCATCTGTAATATTTCTCACCTCATACAAAGTTGAAATACCTGTTAATATTAAGTTATTATTAATCCCCATACAGGGGTTATTCTTCTGTTTCTCTCATTGTAACAAAAACAAATGTTCTAAGTAAATAACGTTGGCAGTCGAGAGGAAGGGCTGGCATGTCCAGGTGTCAGAAACGACCGACCTTTGTAAATCAAGATCGATACAATAAAGAATTTTTTAATTGAATTGAATAGTCACTACCTTGTCTTAGTATCTGATGGGGCAAGATCAAAGGGTTTATGGCCCTGGCGGTGACCCTTTTATCCGAGGTTGTTTGGCCCCTTTTTTATGGCACCCCCTGCTGACTATTACCCTACAGGTGGTAACATATTGTTAGGTCTAGTCGCAATCAATTTTAATTTTTCTTTTAATTAACTTAAATTGGTAGAGAATTATTGTCCCTGTCTTAGGGTTTATTGTCGTCTTTGTTGCATTTTTGTATGAGGTCTAGAACAGAAGATAATTTATATATGTTCATTGCAGGGATCCAAGGTTAAATGTGTTAAAGGTTTAAACAATTAAAAACCGACCCACTTTCTCCTGTCTCTCCATAAGAGAGAAGGTACTGCTCGAATAAACGTTCTTGTATTTATTACATTCACTTCATCTTAATTGCAGGAATAACCAACAGTGAGAAGAGGACTGGAAAGATCTGTGACTCGGGACATCTGCATGCATCAACATCATGGCTTCCAAGATGGCAAACACAATCCATAGAGCTGCATTTGGAAATCAGTGCCAAATTGGGTCTTTATATGATTGTAGAAACGACATAATACTATCGGATATGAATGTATTGGGAGATGATATAGTATCTCAAGTCCATAAAACCAAAAACTTGAGCACAAAACACAATGTTATGCCTATTGAGACAGCTTCTTATAAGGCAGACTTGATAGGATTGGATGAACAAATGAAACTTAGTGTATTGTCGGGTCTTCGTGCAGTTTGGGGTTCAGCACAAATTCTAAATGAGAATGATGAATGGTATACAAAAGGTAAAGTTGGTCTCTCTTATGAAAAGATAGTAGCAACTGAAGAGCTGCCAGAGCGCTGCTTTCACAACTTAGACATGAGCAACATTGAAGAATTATCAGATGCCACCCATGTTGTAGTTGGTATTGAGTATGGGGCTAAAGCATGCATGGTTTTCAGTGAAGGCCAACAGGGAAAATCTGATGTTTCCCTAATGAACATGGTCCAATTGATTCCTAATGTTGATCCAGATGATCATGACGATATGGGAAAGGTGATGCAAAACATCTCTTACCTCAAATCCGTTGAATGTAAAGTTTTTACTGATGACAACATATCTCAAGTTCCTTCAAAATTCATAGACGCGTTGGAATACTACCATGATTGGCAGAAAAATGATCATGGAGTGAATATTATTCCAATACATCTAAAACTCTATCCACTTTTTCAACTCAACAAGGGGGCAAGGAAAGTCGAGAACGATCTAAAAACAGAAACAATAAAAACAGTTGAGGCAGTTCTTGAAGCCTTAATCAAAATCAACTCCGAATGCAATTCCCTGTTATCTAAGGTTCATGCATCAAAAATATTTACAAGTTTTGAAACCAGAATTCAACAATTTCAGAAAAGTGTTTCATCATTTTCATCCAAATTTAAAGCTGATGTTGCAGATATCGTCAAACAAATCCGGGAGGGTACTGCAGATGACCCAGAGCTGATAAAGCTTTCAAAGAAATGGGAGAACTCACCCTTTTCTGCAGCTTCTCTTAGAGCATGGTTTGACAAAGAAACTAAAAGGGTAGATTTTACTTCCTATTGGTTGTCTCAGTTAGACAGTGTGCAGCTGTGCCGCTCAGAAAAGGAAAAGCGTCATATACTGTGGAGGGATGACATCAAGACTATCATTATCTACACCTTCCTTTGCCCTGCTTCTGATGATCAACTCCTGACTATGAAGGGCTATAATCAGGGACATGAGATTGCAGACACGTTGCCTTATGACAGCAAAGCCATCACAGAACAAGACGCCTGGAAAATTAAGACAATGCACCTCTGTAAATCCTTTCATACTTTCTTTGAAATTAATAAAAGTGTGAAGGATGCAGCCTTTGTCATCTGGGAAGAACCACACAAACACCCATATGAAGCCACTAAAGTTCAGGTCTTTGAGGATTCTGTATGTGTTGAACCAGATTTTACTCCAATTTCAAGTCCAGGCAAGCCAGAATCAACCCCAGTTCAGCCTGAAAGCCTGCTTCTTTGTTGGACACCTCCAGTAGGGAAAGTCAGCTCATATGAAATTCATTATGAGGAACAAGTATCCAAGGCTGCCAATACAACCTTAGTGACCACAGAAGAATGTAAAGGATACACACTCTCTGGCCTGCCAGAAAATGCGACATACAACATAAAAGTCAGAGGACAAACAATTGGAGGTTTGTTTGGGCCATACAGTGAATCAACCACCTGTACAACAGGCAACCCTAAAACAACAGAGAAGAAAGCTGATGATGGCAGATTGCTGAATTCTACCCAAATGGGAGCTTATTCAGGAACAAGCACAAACCCAGATCAAGAAGATAAGAAGCGGGACCTAAAGGAATACCTCAAAACTGAATGCTCAACAAAAATTCAGGACACAACTTCCAAGAAAGATATACACAAACTAGACTTGGAGGAAGTGTACAGCAATGATGAATCAGAGCTAAAACACTTTACCCTAGGAACCTTTAATCATAAAGTTCAAAAGGTAATAATGATGGTTGGTGCAACAGGGTCAGGAAAGACAACTCTCATTAATGGGCTGATTAATAGTCTGTTTGGGGTGAAGTGGGAGGATAGCTTCAGATTCAAACTGATAACTGAGGAGAAATCAGAAGGAAATCAGGCAAAGAGCCAAACCAGAGGGGTAACAGCGTACACTTTGTATCACCAGGAGGGATTTGACTTTCCATATACTCTGACCCTAGTTGATACACCTGGCTTTGGTGACACAGAAGGTATAAGAAGAGATCAAGAAATCACAAAACAAATTAAAACCTTTTTTTCTACGAATGGGGCAGGTGGTATACCCCATTTAGATGGAGTTGGATTTGTAGTTAACTCATCATTACCAAGATTGACACTATCACAAAACTACATAATCAACAATGTGTTGGCCCTTTTTGGTAAAAACATTTCTGACAAAATTATGATGCTGCTCACATTTGCAGATGGAAAAGAACCACAGGTACTCAGTGCTTTGCAAGCAGCAGACATACAATATAATGGATTCTTGAAATACAACAACTCAGCCTTGTATTCTGGTGGAAGCGATGAAGATGAGGAAGAAGAGTTCAATTCCATGTTCTGGAAGATGGGTGCCCGAAGTTATAAGAAGCTGCTCGTCCATCTGAATTCAACCAAACCTACAAGCCTGGTGCTCACTAACCAAGTTCTTGAAGAAAGGGAAAAACTTGCCTGTGCTGTTGAGGGTATCCGGAATGATATTCGTCGAGGCTTGTCCACGCTGGAACGCCTGAAAAATGAAATAGAGGTGGTTAAGACACATGAAGCTGAAATAGAACAGAACAAAAACTTTGTCTATACTGTCCACGAAGACAGGATTGTTACTGAACCAGTCGCTCATGGTCTGTATATTACCAACTGCATTATATGTAACCGTACATGCCATGATCTTTGTGGCATTCCTGATGATCATCAGAAGGCTCTATGCTGGGCAATGAAAGATGAAAAGTGTCGTGTTTGTCCCGGAAAATGTCATTGGAAGGAGCATAAAAACCAACCCTACAAGTATGTTGTTGAAAGAGTTTCTGTCACAAAGCGGGCAGTGGATCTGTTTGAGAAGTACCAGAAAGCTGGGAAAATGAAGTTGACAGCTGAAGGTCTTGTAATGAAGATATTTGAAGACTTTGAACATGTCCAAGGTCAGGTCATTACATCAGCTGATGAAATGCGCAAATCCTTGGCACGTCTGAAGGAGATAGCATTGAAACCAGATGCGATGACAACACCAGATTATATAGACACTCTCATTGATGCTGAAAGGCAGTTGCATGAAATAGGCTAGAAAGAGAGGGTGGAGCAGCTGCAGGAAGTGCGAGAAAAGCTGATATCCATGAATGAGGCCTTGAAAGAAAATTTTGATCCTTTTATTACATACAAGGATTTAAATAATTTAGTGCCTGAAACGCCAAAATGCAGAGGCATTGCTTCACGTCTGAAGCATTGGTTAAGTCAGCGTTGGAAAAATTAACATAGTTATAAAGAGGATCCTCTTGACCACTGAAACAGATGTCTGCTTCTCTTATATAACTGCTATAACAATTTTGGTTACATTACATTGTTTACACTGTTCAGTTTAAATTTCAACAGATGAAATCTAAGTAAGCGTTTGAAGTCAGAAACTACTTTTATTGATACAGATTCTTAGTTGAATGTTATAATCACTCCATGTGGCTACCTAGTGTAACTTGGATATTCTATTCTTGTTTGTTCTTGCAACCCATCTGATGAAGCATTTTACCGTTAACCAAGATCAGAATTTGGTTGGTAACATAATGTTAGTGTTTCGTACAAGTCAATCTGTATGCAGTGATCCATCATATTACATTAAACGGCCTGGGATATACCCTGGATATAGATACCAAGGGTGTGTATCATATATTATAAAAAGCTAATCTAACATGATTGTGCACTAAGAATCTAGACACTACCTGTGTGGAAATGTGTGATACAAAAATTTGATAATCGTATTTGATGGTCCAAGGACAGCCTACATTTCAGCGATATTGATGGTTAGTTACTCTGCCATTTAACCCCAGGCATTTCCACCACTTCGGTACTAGGTATTTCCAATTACAGAGCTCGCAGATGGACAGAATATATTATATTTTCCGTCACTTTGCTGTACATGAAGTCTGGCAAATTAAAAATGGTCACATACACATCAGTTGGTGGAGAACCCAGCTGCTTTAGTTTAAGTGCTTATCCAAGTTCTAAAGCAAAGAATGAAAAACTGGAATTCTTTTTCCCCTTCTGTCCCTTTTTTTCTGTCTCTCTCTCTCCCTACTTCTCTATCTCTGTTTCCTGGGTATGATCATAAACTGCCTTCCTCTCAGCTCTCCCGCCCTTGATATAACCATATCAAATGTGTTGATAAGGGCGTAAAGCAACCAATCTCACTCACTCACTCTTTTTCCCAAAATTGATAAGTTTGAGGTTGCTCCTCATGCATTTAATATATAAGATAGCTGACTATGGGTCTATATAGATGAACGCAGTAGTTGTTGAGTGATAGAAGATGAGGTGTACAGGGATGAAAGTCATCAGTATTCTTGAAAGATAAGAATTGTCAAATTTCATCATTTTAAACTAGCATTTGACAAAATTCGGTCGAAACACTCAAAGAATACAATTATCAAAATAACTTTACAAATTACCACAAATCCACCATAAGGTTATTTTTCCCCTTGCCAGAAATATTTCGGTATTTTTGCCATGGTCCCAGATTCATTCCTGGGTGTGTATAGGTATAGAAATAATAGATTGCTCATCAGTTTATTAGTGAACTGTGTTTAATCTGATGAAGCAAATTATGTTCTACAAACCAAAACTAGGATTTTGTTTATTATTATGCAACAAATTGCTTTTTGTAACCTTTATAACTACGAGAATGCAACTTTAATGATGTTCTTTGTAACCTTAATGTCTACTATAACGCAACTTTTAAGATTATTCTTTGTAACCTTAATGTCTACTATAGTGCAACTTTACAAGAAACGCTTTTTGTAACCTCATAGAATGCTAGTTAATAAAAGCTATTTTGCAAACCTTAATTTTAGTTGTACAGTAATTTTGTGATTTCATACATGGTCTTTCTGCTTTTATCCATTCATATCCCATATCCCGTATCCCGTCACTTTAAACTAAATATCTTTAACTTCATTAACCTGAATTTGGGGCAGGCCGCCTAGAAAAGTACAACTGTGGCAGCTACAATAAAAGTATATATTCCCAAATTGGACTGCAAAGGATAAACACTAGGAATATGTTGGTTTTGAGTCATTTTTGTTTTTAACCAATACCTTTGTGGTCCTTTCTTTCTAAAACTAAAACTAAATATCTTACTATGGTTTGTTATGTTGTATCAAATTAATTGTGGTGTGTGAGCAGCATTGAACAGAGACATGCCCTTTCCACTCTACCAACACATGACATTTTTTAAACATTTGATTTAACAGTTAATTCTACAACAAGGCCCTTGGCCCTTGGAAGGAATACTGAATATGGTAACTAAAATCCGGGATGTTTCTTTATTGAACTTCTAATTATTGTCCAGTTCCGAAATCCATTATTTCAATCCTAAAATTATAAGAAAAATGTTCAACTCTTTCACCAAATTCCATCAAAACGTTCAAAAAATTAATTATCAAGATCATTTATTTGGTGTTGTGGGGGTTGGATTTGCCCTGCATTGGGCCTATACTATAGTTGACTGCCATTCAACTGGAATTAAACAAAAAAAGCAAGGAGTTTAAGCTGATGAATTTGTACCTGAATAGAGGATTATTAAATGGCCTTAACATTTTCGAAGATTCTATTTCTAACTACGCCAAGTATTAAAGAAATGGCCAATGAAGGTATGCAATCCGGATTTAATAGGTAAATCTAACCCATCTGGTCACACTGAATGTTTAAAAGGTTTAAATAAATAGATGCCTTTTTTTACGCAATTATAGCCTAGGTCAAGTCTTAAACCATAGGTGGAATTTTGTATGAAATACATGATGGCCTGACATTTCATTTTTAACCATATGGAGTATGATACTAGGCTTACTCTCCATTTTTAGCCAAGTATTTAAGGGTGAACAGAATCGAGATTAACATTTCCTCCACAATATACTTTGGGAGGTCTTGCTAAATCAATATTGATCCATTTGTATTTAAATACCAGATAGGTATAAAATAAACATACCTAGTTTGAAGTAGGCCTACATAGCAGGACGAACGAAGTTGCCTTGTATTGACACAAGGTGGCAGCACTTGTAGGCACAGCCAGTTACAAGCTAGAAATGGTTCCACTAATAGAGGGGTAGTTATACATGCACATTTTCAAAGATATATATATTATATATATAAAGATTTGTATTCAAGTTGATCAGTACAGTTACATGAAATGGACAGGAGCCTCTGCGAACAGATCTTCCAGGTCCGCCCATCATATATACCTACTCCAATCTCCAGAATAACAAAATAAAATACAAAGCACCATTTCTGGAAGATAAGCGTGTTTAATATATGGGCCAAGATGGCAGGTATCTTAACTAAAGTTTGTTTCACAAAAAAGCGTGTTCATTATTTTTGGAATTACATGCAAGATTTCCACTCGATGGAAGACCTGATAAATTTCCTAGATTAAAAAAAAACGGTTAAATAAATTAGATCTGTGTGGTCTTTTGAAATTGAAATCGAAGAATAGTGGATGTAAAGCCGTTAATACTTTATCTTGGTGATTTCCAGGGGGACTAGGAATGAATAGACAGTTCATTTTTTTAATTTAACGAGAAATCTAAGATTTATATTTTTAAACAAATTTGTCTTTATTTAGTTTGTCAACAAAACTTCCAAAGAGCTGATCACATCGCAATTCAATCTTCTCTTTTTATCTCTTTTAATACATAGACAGAGTCAGTGAAAAAGAGACAGAAAGGCCCCAGACTTCTTGTTGTAAAGAGGATAATAATATAAAGATACAAAAACATGTTGTATAATAAATACCAAAGACACCTTATGACTTTAACTGTATGTACATTGGTGTGTATGAGTGGTAAGTGCATATCATAACCGAGTACATGAAGATATAGTCAACAAATGCATTTCACAGCAGCATTGTGTGTATGATATGTAAAAAAAACAAAGCGACTGCTAACTTGTATGTCGAATAACCATGAGTTCTTCAAATGGCCCCTCGTCAGTATACGCTAGTTCATTTGCATCAAGATCGAAATATTCTTGGATGAATTGCACTTGAAAGTAGCAAACAAAATGTAAGTGGAGGTTAAATAAACCGTGTACATGCCTGTAAAAAAAAGGGGAAAAAAGATAAAAGATTTCACATTATTGACTTGATGAAAAAAAAGATCAATGCCTTCTGTCAAACTGTTGAGAGGCTATACAGGTGAAGTCGCCTGAAACTGGACAGTCCTCTCAAATAATCCAAATTTAAAACAATAAACCAAATACAACATGGAGCTCGCCCCTCCGCTCCTTCCCCAACTTCACAGCAGATTTTTTCAATTATCGCAATACCAAATATGCCCAGATATTTCTAGTAATTATTTCTTTTCTTTTTAGCCGATTTGACAATCTGTAGAGCTGCTGATTATACATTTTCTGACGATTTGACTCCAATGCAATATTATATCAAGAGGGGTACGTTCACATTCTGTCAATTTCTCTTTCTCTTCACTGCATGATCAATCAATTATGTAACAATTCTGTTTTGTAAAGCCGTTTGAGCTTTAAGTTTGGATTCAGGAAGACATTATGTCAGTACATTATTTTCAATGCAAGCTGATCCTAATGATTAACACAATAGTATACGAGGAAAATACTTCAGTTACTATCAGGAACATAATAAGCTCCTATGGAAGTCACATACCAGATACAAAGATAATCTGTGACAGTCTCTGCGATTTCCAGTCTTACTGCCCTGTCGGCGAAGACTGGAAATCGCAGAGAATATCAAAAAACATTTACGGGGGGCTGTTTCCTATTAAAGACAATCCATTTACTGAACGATTCATATATCTTCATATCAAAAATACACAAAATGTATACTCGATATACAGTCTATTCTAGGCTCAAAATCAGATAATGCCATGTGAGTGATTGGACACCTACTGCCCTAATAATGGCTTTCCTGGCCCAGGACTAGGCGTCCTAATGGGATTATAATGACGCTGTGTGGTCCTTATGGAATTATATATGCCACTTTGCGGTTTGGAGCGAAAGGCTTTACCTCAGTTTGCAGGGACTCTCTCATCTTTGAGCCTATACTATAGACTGGCTGCCAAGTTCTACATATATATACAGGCAGAATTTGTTTCATGATGAAAAATGAGAATGGAAGTCGGTGCTAGTAATTGAATATGTATGATGATCGGTCCAATAAATATTCAGTTACTAGCACCGAATTTCATTCACTGTTTATTATATATGTCTATAGCATAGGACGATATTAAAATATAAACCTTTGTTTGTGGTTTTGAATCGTCATGAAGTATCTAAAAGCTAAAAGAAAAAAATAATTCGATTCGATTCTTTGCCGATTCGATTTTTTCTAGCAATCATTTGGCCAACATTTTGGAGGATTTTGTCCAGTTAGGATTTCTAATAATTGTCCATATTTCTCATATTTCTATTATGTTTTACTTTTGTTTTTCTTCGCTTGGTCTGGATCGACTGATAACTGATAACCTTTTGAACAGGTATATATGTGTTGATATGAAATTCATTAGCTAGAACTATATGTTAGCTAGTTGAGAAACTAATGTTTATTTTTTATGTTTCTCCTGGGGCCCGTTGTCCGTTTCTTGCTAACTTTTTCCCCATACACTTTCTCAATGGGGAAATAGTTAGCGAGAAGAAACGGAGCAACGGGCCCCTGTATAACTACAAGTAACCTTAGTAGTAAAATACTACTAAGAAGTAACTAAGTACTAAGCACTAGTTCTTTAGGTCAACAATAGCGTCCAAACTTATTCTGGCCTCTACCTCCTATGTCAGACAGATACTGGAAGACTTTTTCTGATGTCTGGCTCCTATTTGTACATCCCCTTAGGTATGAATGAATACTGTTTTGAATTCAATTGAATTACCACGAAGCGTATACTAGAGAGTTTACGGTAGTAAAGTAGTGTAGGAAAACGCCAAAGGGAGTCACCACTATTGCCGCGCGTTATCAATTCTCAACTTCACCTTACTACCACCACCACTGCACCACCGCACCACCACTGCCACCCTCTCTTACCCATCCTCCCCCTCCTCCTCCTCCTCCTCCTCCTCCTCTCACCCAGTCAGTCAGTCAGTGAGTGGGAGAGCGAGTCCACTACATACTACCGTGCGGCGCTCCTCCTCCTCCTCCCAGCCTTCCCTCCATACCTCCCCATTGGTGCTACTACTACAGCTACTGGACCCAATGTAAACTCCTGCAAGCACCTGGGAGAAGAAATACACCACTCACTCACTCACTCCCTCCAGTTGGGCATTTCTAACAGAAGCACTGGAGAAACCTGGTTATTATACTAGTGGAGGATGAATTAACAGGAGGGCCGGTCTACTGCTGCTGGAGAAAGTGGAGGAAGAACTAGAGTGGAATAGGAACCGGAGGAGATCATATATTATATAGAAGTTCTAGTCGATTCACTGGATTCAGATGTTTGTTTACAATCCCTGAATCTGTAAGATTCTCGGCCCCTCGACTCGGGAGTGGGACTGCTGCTTCCACCGAGTTCTTTCTACCTTCTCGAGCGATGTGTATACTATACATATAGGTGTTCTGCTGCTAAAACCTTAGGAGCGCTTATGTGTATGTCTTTCTTATGGATGTTAAAAAGTGGGGGAGCTACAAGCTGCCTTACGGGTCCACTCTGACGGGATAGATAGATAGGTGGCACCGGGAGTAACATGGAACTTGCCATGGAGTCAATGGAGTCTGGAC
The DNA here is from genome assembly GCA_942159475.1 of Sthenelais limicola. Taxonomy (NCBI): domain Eukaryota; kingdom Metazoa; phylum Annelida; class Polychaeta; order Phyllodocida; family Sigalionidae; genus Sthenelais; species Sthenelais limicola. The sequence continues at coordinate 58,149,928 of OW804096.1, forward strand.
TGAGAGAAGTTCCCATAAAGTGAATAACTCAACTCATTTACTTTCATGAACAAAGAGATTGTTGGATTTTACGAAAACGATTGGATGTCCTCGCCACTCGGATAAGTGAATGAATGAATGAACTTCAAGATTGTTCCATATAAGCTTGGATATATATGTGCCATTTATAACAATTGTGGTTAATTATTCTCAATACCAGGGATTTCATGAGGGATGTAATGGAGCAAGATGTATAGTCTTATTACAGATACACCCCTCATTTCACTAACGTTGAGAGGACCTGTTTGGATGTATTGCTTCATTTAAGGATTGATTTAAGGAATGCACATATTATCAAAAGTTTTTCCAGTTAGACTCCAGGAACCCATTGGGATAAGCTTAGAGTATAATATATTACTCTAAGGGATAGGGGAGTTAGTTATGTGTGACTGACATGTCTACCAAAGTAATATACTCAATACAATTGTTCTAATAGCTATTACCTATGCCTGAAGGTATGCATTCTATGCCTGGAGGTATATGAGTGTGTAATTCTAGTGAGAGTAAGTAAGAGGAGGAACTTGAATGCCTGTCTGCCTTTGTGACTCCGTTCCTTGACTCTCCTCCTCCTTGCTCCATCCCTCCCCCACCCACCTCCCGAAGCTCCATTGAGTAATACCACCTGGGATATCATAGCAGAAGACGGGCTTCTGGAGCTGAGATCGTGGATGTGTGTGGAACCCTACATATATATTTGTGTAATAGAGATAGCGATATTGGGATATTACAAGTGGATTGACATAACTGGCTAGTATATATGTTCTGGACTATAGGATGGGACTAGTGGATGTCTACTGAAGGCTGTTCCCATTGCTCCACACCGATGATTATGATGATAACGCTAAAACCACAAGCTTGGCTCAGCCACACTTTTCAAGTGCATGTGGAGGCTGTTGATTGAAGGGTGCTTCCTCTGAGGTCCGCGCTATTTCTAATCTGAAGTCCGCTATGCTGGAGTGCATGCGGGGAGTGTTTGTATGTAGGGATGCCATCCTGGCCTGAAATGGACACCACACCCCACGGAACGTTTTGATAATTGGAATACCCTTACCGGCCATTCAATATCTCTCTCCCTCTCCTCCCCCTCTCCCTCTGTTTCCAGCTAGCTCCCTTCCCCCACTCATTCATTCAAGCTCAGTGGAAGATCGGCCCGTGGACTTGTGTTTACAAGATTGGCCGTTGGGCGGGGCTGTGGAGATAAGAGGGGGACCAGTTGGAGAGAGAGAGAGAGCCTATAGCAGACTGAAGTATAACACTGCTTATCAATAATTTGATATCATAAATTGTTGCCATAGAAACACATCTTCTTCATCGGTCAGAGACTATGTTGGGTATGGTTTCCATCAGTCTGGCTCCTATCGCTGTCTCCAAGAATCTTTTTTGAAATTCGATTCGAAGAATAAGTTATAACTTATCAATATCAGGCAAAGGTTTTCTACATGGATGATATATATACACACAATATATATAGTAGCATGTGTGTTATATGGACCATCTGGTATTGTATCAATAATATCACTCCGGTTATAATATGAACCAGCTAGTATTGTATTCACACTAACTGCATTAAAGTTGTGCAATTGAAGAATTGAATGTGATAGAGAGAGGCTATCCGGGCGGACATCAAGCTTTAAATTCCTATACAAGTGTATGATTGAATAACAAGAGACTATACGAGATAAAACTCCATTCATTTCCACAAAGAATAATAGGACAATATAAGAGAGAAAGGAGACAAGATATATCAATATTTCTTTCAAGCTGGGGATTCGATAGGGGGAAAGGTCTACTCAAGCTTGGATCCAACTAGAATTCTATGCTACACATAGTCTTTCTTCCCTTCTTTGACACACCCAGTTGAAACGTTATTGGAAATCAATAAGTAAACATTATATATAAAAGATAGGAAGCTATTGGGATGAAACAGACTAGATGTTAACCCATGCCGTCTGCATGCCCCTTTTATGCAGGGATAGAGGGCAAGCAGGAGAGGCCAGAGGACATATGTAGACGAGGAAGGAAGAAGAATTTCCTCATTGTGTCCTCCAAAACAAAAGGATCAGGTGCAGGCGAGACGAATTGGGCGACCTCTCCAAACTGGTCGATAAATATATCTTGTATGACACTGGTGTAATTTACACACTTGACTCCTACTCACTAGATATCTCTATCTAGTCGAGCTGGGAGATTTATATAAATGTGTACAAACGCACACATACATTTATATGCATATATTTGTGTGTGATGTGGGAAGTGCAGAGGTAGAAACAGCAGCAAATGGATCAGAGTTCTGTGAATATTGAATCTTCCTTCATGAATATTCATTTTAATCAACCAATGTTTTGTTTTCATGAATGGCATGTTTAATCAACGAGTATTTCATTTGTACTCGATGGTTTAATTTTGGAATACAGCAAGGTGAAGATCATATAGCTGCATACGATCTGAACCCATAGGATATTGACAGTGGATTTCTATATGTGCTGAGACCAACCTAAAAGCCTTGAATAAAGGCCTGATACCACTGTTTCTAACCTACATGCATGACTTCTGTCATGCTATCTATAGCACTGAATCCATAGGCAATAAATCACAGTTGAAGGCAGTGGATTTATTGATGCAACTTGGATTAAATATGTGAATAGTTTATGCATGGATTTAAGTGATTTGGATTATCCTATTATACGAGTGTTTAGTGAATCATAAAAAGCATACAAAAGTTATAGATGATGCATTTAAATGTATTGATAACAAAATATATATTAATGGATATACATGTATGTATTCCAAAATATTAGGGAGCATTGACTTACTTTGAGGGCTGATATTTGATGGAACCGCCATTTTGGATTACTAGATTGGTTAGGATTTACTAGTTGGCTGAGAGGAAATACAGGGGATATAAAATTCCCTTTCATCTTATAGCTCTACATTTGTGGGCATTGGTGGATCCTAGAAAGTGCTGGAATTAGTGGAAAATATACAGATATATGCGCTAATATTATGCAAAATATTGGCATTACTTCTTATAATAGTTATACATTATCCTATGTTTGGTGGAAATGTTAGTTTGTAAGAGTGCGACCCAACGACAGCGAGTGATTCATCACATTTCCCTCTCTGAATGCTGCGAATACACCCTCGCCGTGGTAGGTTCGGGAGTGACAACTCCGCCGGGATCGAACTGCTCCCTGTTGCAAAGGGAGGAGCCACTCCAGGAGTAGGTTGGCCTGAAGAGGAAGAAGAAGACGGAGAAGAAGAGAAGGGAGAAAGAAGAAAAATGGATCTTCATAATCAAGCGGGGTTGAGGAATAGTGGTCGGAGCAATTCCGGGCCGTCATCTGGGTCTTTCCGAGGAGTGCCCGGGGTGTCTGTTACAGCACCCATGTTACCCAACAGCAACAGTCTACCCCATTCTAATGCTGTGAACCACAACAGCCTCTCCCACCACCACCACAACCACCATAACCATCACCACCAACCCAGCACCACAAGCTCAGGCAGTAACTCTAAGAGACCCTGGTGGTACCGCATCACCAGGAGATATGTCTTTCAGAATGAAGATTTGGAGATCATCTACCAGAAGTACATCTTCAACTTGCGGGTGTCATCTCTGGTGGCTCTGTTGGTGCTCATTGTGCTGCTCACTGCCACTCTGGCCATCCTCAACTTTCTCTTTGTCACCCATGTCACCGTGGAGAATATCTACCACATTGCTCAGTGTGCCATCTTTATATTGCTCCTCATCTATATCCACACTAAATACATGAAGGAGAATCACTTGATTGTTATCAATATCATTACACTATTTCTCTGTGTGTGCTTCTCCATTATTGCCTTGCCCGTGGACTTTGGTGACCGTCCCAGTCAGGTCCATACGCCGGCAGATGGAGTTTGGCAGATCACACTTGTGATTTTCCTTATTTATGCTTTAATGCCACTACGGATCTACTTGGCGATTGGGATTGGAATGATTTTACCTATTACGCATGTGCTGGTGTCCATCTTCTTGACCCATAACTTCCACTGGTTGCTATGGAGACAGGTGAGTACTTTATGAAAAATATTTTGTGAATAATCTATTAAATATACCATAGTGGCCAGTTTATAAGCTCAGGCATTGTATTTCTTTTGACCCCTTAAGCCCCAGCTTGTAATTGAGAGTTAACTTTTATTTTTCATGACCCCCAAACGCCCAGCTTGGCTTTTCATTGAGACCAGGCTTATAAACGGAATACTTTTTTGTTTAAAGACAAAGTTCCACAAAAAACATTTTAAAATCCATAATATCAGAGCCACATCTGCCTAAGAATCAAAGCCAAATGAGGCCCCATCCTGATTTGTCCTAAGTGAGTGGGACTTGATGCTAGTCTAATCAGTTCAATAGAAATTTTCTTTATTTGTCACTGGTCTTGGTTTCCACAAAAGGGTAGACAACATCTGTATCACAGGTCTTCCTTTTCAGGTCTTAGGAATCACATTGAAGTAGGCTGAGGGACCTGGCACCTGGTGCTAGTCTAATCACATTGAGATGGGCTGAAGCACCTGGTGCTGAGGGACCAATATGGAGAGATGGCTTGAGGTACTTGGTGCTAGTCTAATCACATTGAGATAGACTGAGGGACCTGGTGCTAGTCTAATCACATTGAGATAGGTTGAGGTATTTGGTCACATAGTCTAATCACATTGAAATAGACTGGGGGATGTGGTGCTAGTCTAATCACATTTAGTCCATTTTGGGTCAGATTTCGCGTGCACTTATGGTACTACAGACCGCGTTGGTCTAGTGGCGCCACCTGACGTGTTCCATCACGAACTAAAATCAATATACAACTCAGATTGTAGCGTTCAAATGGTCTGTACGCCCATAGACGTCCCTCGGCCTTCGGCCTTGGGTCGTCTATGGGCGTTTAGTCCATTTTGGATCAGATTTTGGGTGATTTACTGTGCATTTATGTCATCACAGACCGGTACTGTAGTGAAGGTCTATTTTTTGTTTTCCTAGCCTCCCATTGGCCACCTACCCGAGTGGCCGTCTGTACACGTCTTTCCCCCATCTCCCATTGGCTACTGGCCCTGGGCACGACCCATCGTCTATTTTGTGCCTGTCACTGACCAGTGGCGCCATCTGACGGTATAAGTGCGCATTGTGCGGCCGGTAGTGTGAGAGCCGAATGAACGAAGTGCAAAAACGTCACAAACTATGGCTATGCCCAGTTGGTGAAACATGCGGGCCTATAGAGGCACCAGGAACATTTAAAATGATTAAAAGTTAGTACCCATTAAAATTGCCATCGATCGACGGCAAATCATGATAGAAAGAAGCAGAAAAAAGCCACTTGAAGCTCTATTCACGGCCGTTCGAACGACACCAGTGCCTAACCAACGCAGAGCCAGAGGTCACATCGTGCTCAGTAGAGACCGAGTAGGACAGGCTTTTGTCATCGGCACCTTACCCTGACAGGTCCCGTGCAGCTGTTGTTTGACCAGGCGCCCTCAGAGAGTGGGGGAGAGTGGTCAGTTCCGACATGAATTACACATGGAAAAACATCATTTGCTCAGGAATCTGGGGTTGACACCTTCATGAAACACTTAAAGACAAACAGCAAGTCATTCTTTACTAACCTGTCATCAGTTAACACCTCCCACACCACCTTTACATTCACGCACAAGGAGCGGCCGTCGATCCAAGTTTGCCGCTCGTCCACGGCCTCCTATTTTCGCTCACTCGTACGCATCTAGTGCGTCGTCAAAGAACAGAAAATTTGCCATCCAATAAAAGTTTTTCCGGCTTTCTAGGTCTATTAGAAGTTAATCTAACGTTTATTGTTCTATCTGTTTAATTATTGGCTGTCAATCTGCGTTAAATATTACCAGACACACAGTTGCATGTACATATAGGCCTATGCAGCCTATACTTGGGACTTGAATCAACAATCCTATACACAGATTCGAAAACCATGTGAAATATCTTACATTGTGATGACAGGTTAGTATTAAATGATGTGTTTGTTTTTTCGGTTACTGTTAGTTTGTGTAAGGTTGATGATGGTGGGATCTGATCCATTATGGACTAAAATCAATAAACCACTCAGATTTTAGCGTTCGAACTGTCTGTAGGCCCAGAGACGCCACTCGGCCTGCGGCCTCGTGGCGTCTCTGGGCCTACAGACAGTTCTCGCGCTAAAATCTTCATGGTTTATTGCTATAACAGACCGTTCTCACGCTAAAATCCTCATATTTTATTGCTATATTAGTCCATTTTGGGTCAGATTCTAGGGAATTTCGCGTGCAATTATGGTACTACAGACCGCGCTTGTTACCCTGCAGCGAATTTGCGTGCCTCCCATTGGCTGCTACGCGCTGACCCATCAGGGACTAAAACCAATAAACAACTCAGATTTTAGCGTTTGAACGTACGCCCAGAGACGTCCCTCGGCCTTCAGCCTTGGGACGTCTCTGGGCGTACAGACCGTTCTCATCCTTAAAATCCTCATTGTTTATTGCTATATGAGATGGGCTGGGGGACGTGGTGCTAGTCTAATCACATTGAAATGGGCTGAGGGACTAATATGATATGCTGAGGGACTTGGTGCTAGTCTAATCACATTGAGATATGCTAAGGGAGTTGATGTTAGTCTAATCACATTGAGATATGCTGAGGGACTTGGTGCTAGTCTAATCACATTGAGATGGGCTGAGGGATTTGGTGCTAGTCTAATCACATTGAGATGTGAGGGACTTGTAGATTTTCTGACCGCTTCACCCATATATTTATATTTATGTATTTCTCTCCTGACACATCAACCCACGCTGTATGAGTAGGAGAAGACATATTGCAAGCACTCCAACAGATTTCTGATTCCTATAGCCACAACAAAGACATCTTTCATAGAACACCTGAGGAAAAACAGAGGTAGAGTCTATAGCAGGAACAAAGGGGCTAGTGTATGGCAGTGAACCGTAGCCAAACACTGAGTCACTTAAGTTATGGACAGAACTAAAGCAAACTGCATTCTTTATGATAGAGCTGGCCTTTTAAAAAGAGAGGGAATGATACTTTATACCATAGGGTAGCCCGCATAACCCCTGTTAAAGCTGCACTCTCAGTTAACATCGGTCAAAAACTAAAGATTTTATTTTTGTTCCACTCCTTTCCGACCCATCTAAGGGTCATTTGACCAACCTTTTGGAGGATTTTGTCAGGTTGTTTTTGTACAGGGCTTTATAAGTTTACATTTGTATTTTGTAGGCCCACAGAAATCTTTCCAGCGGTGGCTTCATAAATAAGAATTCATATTTAGATTTTGGTGGCCTGCCGAAATCCTTTGGTGCAGTGGCTCATTATCGCCAATTGGTGCTCAATTTCTCACAGCTGATTCGACTTAACATTTTTGGATAAATATATAAGTTAATAACAGTAGCAGAACATTGATAAATTCAGTCCTATAAGTCATAATATGAATAAATTCAGTACCGTTCTTCTTTTGTCGTAATATCTGAGAATTACTGAAGCAACCTGACAAAACTTTGGTCAAAGGACTTTTAGATGGGTTGGATATGAACGGAACAAAAAGTAGAAATCGAGTCTTTGACCGATTTTAACAGAGTGCAGCTTTTAGAAAATAATTTTATTGAATATACATGAAGTTCTCAGGCATTGAAATGAAGTCTGTATTTTAAACACATACCTTAATAATATAGCCTAGACATCTGTACTCAATCAACTACATCCTATTCCCGCCCCTCATTCACCCTGTATCAATATAACCATACCTGTGCTCAAGAGTCTAAATTTTATTAACTGGCGGCTGGAAAAAAGGTAGATAATAGAAGAAACACACACAAAAAATCTTCAAAACGACTCTTATTGTAAGTTTCTGTCTGTGTGGGAGCATTGACGTGAAGGCCTGGATCAGAAGGTCCCAATATCCCTATTTTACTCTACTCTATGGAAAATGCAGCTTCAGTAATGCTATATTTTCCGAACTCAATGCGTTTTATAATTTGATTCATACCGTTCTGTAAACCAAGCTAATAATTTACCTCCCTAAATCTCTCGTACATAGCTTTCGGTGTTTTAGTTATTGGTCATTTCCATCACCCTGGATAAAAGAGTCCAATTAGATCATGTCCGTTGTATATATTTATATAGTTTTCATTTTTAACAATACAAAGCTATGGCAAATGGTTAATGCTCTCTGTTTAACAGTCCTTCCAGGCACACCAGAAAGAAAGTACATAACGAACGTTGAACTCTTTACTCTTAAACTAACAAAGATTATTTTTATAAACCAAACCGGATATTTGTAAATTGAAAATAAATCTCCCTCCCAGATCTTCAACAAATATATGGGTCACTTAATCAGAAAATGTACAATTGGCAGCTCTACACAATTAGAAAAGTGATAAATACTAGGTCTATCTGAGTATATTTGATGTATTGGGTTGATTCAAACAGTGTACCTTGAACTATATTTTGAACATCATAAATTTGGGTTACTTCTGAGAATTTATGAAAGCAAATTGTACATTTCCCGACGACTTGCAGTCAAATCCTGCTAAATTTGTCTGAGAAATTATAAGTACTATAAATATCTGAAGTATATTTGTAATTGCATTGATTCAAATAATCGGTTCAGTCATTTTGTATTGAATCCTTGTTTTTTGGGGTTGTATGGTGAATGTGACTGGGTAGGGGGGATGGTAACTTCATTTTTTTATCATTCTTTTAAGGAACCTACCTTCCAGCAACTGAAATTTTGTTTTTATTTTGTCTAATAGTAGTACGGTAGTTGTTTTAAAAGAAATCTACCTTTTGTGGGGTTTTTTTTGTTATGAAGACTTGTTTTCCTGCTTTAATTATCTTTTTGGGTAGGAATAAATCAAGAATTAGTTCATACAAGGTCAAAAGATTTTGAGGTGGGGTAGGTTTTTCATGGTAGGGTTGGGGGGGGGGGGCGGAGTTGGAAATAGGAAACACAAAATTTTTCTTTAGCCTTACGTAAGCTTGCACAACGCAACACATGCCGGTGTATGATGACCTTATTGTTGACTGAGAGGACTGAACAGTGTGTATCAGTAGGGTGGGTGGGTGGGAGCTGAACATAGATTATTAAGATTAATGACTTACATTGAGGGGCTGCTGGTGCACCGTTTGGTGCATAATCCTGAGTTTAATGACTGGCCTTGAGGGGCTGCTGGTGCACCGTTTGGTGCATAATCCCGAGCTTAATGACTGGCATTGAGGTGGTGCACTGTTTGGTATATAATCCCAATTGCACCAGCAGGCCCGAAATGGAGGTTATTAATCTTTTTAGGCTCTGCCTATGTTATAGCCCCTAGTCTGTTCAAGGCAGTGACTAACACTGAGGGGGTGTGGGGGGTTGTATATGTTATGAATTAGAATTGATACATATCCAGAGGAAGTGAACAATTACATTTATTATGTACGGAGATAGAGAGAGCGAGCGACAAATATACAGAGAGGGAGGGGAAGTATCCAAAGACAGAGGAGAGAGAGAGTGTGGGAGGGGGAGAGAGGGATAAGAGAGAGAGGGGAGCGAGGGGGGAGGATTTAAGATTTAAGAATGTATTTTATTCAGGAGAGACATTACATCTAGGATGCTGTTCTCAGTAAATCCTTTAATCCCTTAACACTGTTTACATAGAGAAAAGGAAAAATAGTAAGAAAAAATACTTGAGAAATATATAGAGATACTCATCGGTATGCTTCATAATTAACCATTCTAACGTTACTATACATCATACACACACACAAAAAACGTTACTATACATCATAATATTATATATTGAAGGAAATATATGCTAACGGTCAAACCCAAGGGGAGGGGGAGAGGGAGGAGGTATATAGGTAACCACACACACACTACTATTGCCTCCTCCCACCCCCACCCTCCATATTGAACTGCAGAAGTCTAATAACTGCAGTGGGCAGTGTGTTAGGTTTATGTAACAGTCGGCCTATACTACCTGCTAAGCTGAAGCAACAAGGCCAAATCCTGTACAGTCAAGTAGCTTATGGCCAGGCTTCAAGTGCTTCTTAGCCTCAGCGGGACACCTTCCTCTACCTTTACTAGCTCCCTTTACTACCTTAAAGCTGCAGTCCCAGTTAAATCGACAAACTAAAAAAATGTTTCTTTATCAATTCTTTAATAATGTTAAAGAAAGATGAAATACTGACACTTGAGGTAATATCTGTTACTGAAGTCACCAAGCTATATATTTATACGATAATTTGAAGTTAAATCAGCAGAAAAAAAACGAAAAGTAGATGGGATAACAAGGGTTTTGGTGGGTCACTGAAATAGAAATGTGGACATTTATGACGACCTGCAGCACATGGGGTAGAACCCACCAAACTTTGACTACCGTAAATACTTTCAGATGGGTTGAAAAGGAACAAGAAGAAATATATACAATTTTATTTTATTTGATAAATATTAGGTGAGAACGCAGCTTTAACAAAATGCTAGTATACCACCCCCAGTTAGTTCCTATTCTCCTGGATACAATAGCCTCCCCCTACTATATGCCTCTGTTGTGGGCCATTAACGTACGTCGAGAACCTTAAAGCTGTATTCCCAGCAAAATTGAACAATAAGTCTGTTCTAATTCTCCCTATTTAACTGTAGATTGGAAGAATCCAGTATATGGAGTGAAATATAGGATATGATACTAAGCAATTGGTAAGGAACTTTTAGGGAAGGAATTTACTATATTTACTGAGAATGTTAATTGTTATACCTTAGTAGTAATATAAAATATAAATTTAATTATTACTCCAAGGTTACACCTACTGAGGAATACCTACCTGAGCAAGGCTATTCCAGTCTAAGTCCAAACCCTCGGATCAGATAAGAATGGTATGTCAGCGATTTGATGCCTACTTCGCTTATCGGTTGCCTGGCCTAGGACTCGGCGTTCTAATAGGAAATATAATGACATTTTTAGGTCTTATAAATGAAATTGTAATGGCACCTTGCGGTTTGAGGCGAGAGGCTTTCCCTCGTTTTGAAGGGACTCTCAACTTTGGGCCTCGACTGATTCCATTGTCAGACCTGCTGTATTGTTTGATATGTTGATGTATAGTATAAATCTATTATTTTTCTTGCAATGAGACGAACCTTTATTAAGGAATTTTATTAATAACACTTGTATTAAAAAAAAAAAAAAAAAAAAAAAAAAAAAAACCCGCTCCAATAGGGTTGCAAGAAGCCAATTCATTTTTGTATTGCTCTTCTTCATGCCAGGTGTGCAATATCCTCTTATGGGTTTGCTTCAATTGGTCCATATTTAGTCTAGAAAATAGTAGTCATGATAGCAATATTCTGATTTGGTTCTCATCCAGGACCAATCAGTGTGCATACCGGTACATCAAATTATGTTAGGATATGAATACCATATAGGAAGAAATAAAAAATCACATCATCTGTGTCAGATTTGAGCTGAACCCATCCCAGCATGCATTGCAACGGATATGTGCAGTGGCATATGCAAATCCCCTATTGTCAACACCCTGGGCCTGGTCTCCCAATGTTTTTCAGACAGCTTTAATGTTTGGTCGAGTAACACAAATATCCTAAACGTCCACAATTGGCCTTACAGATGTCCATGTTCTGCTTGAAAGGTGACAATTAAATATGTATAAATATGATTCATGTGGCGTCCCCACCTCCTTGCTGCCCACAATATAAATGCTACCAGCATTTCAGTTATTATTGTACTTCATGTGAAACATGACAGAGAGTGAATTACCTCATATTTTCGCGGATATTTGATATAGAAATAAGGGTGACGTTGTCAGAAAATGTATAATTCGCCTTCACCAATCCTCTCAAATAACCCACATTTAAGACAGCACTGAGAGTCAAAATACAGTTCAACATAACCGAACAGATTTTGTGAATCAATGCAATACCACATTATACCCAAATGTATGAAATGTATGTATTTTTCAGCCTAATTTAACATGATTCTCTAATTGTGTAGAGTTGCCAATTGTACATTTTCTGACCCCCTGGCCCATATATTTCACGGATCGTTGAAATACAATATCTATGCAGTCATTAAATTTATCCGTTTGCCATTAAATTGAATGAATAGTATGTTTGTGGAAATTTTTCCTTGAACGCAAATCTTCGAGGATCCAAATGTGTCCTCGAGGTATTTTCGTGAACCTATTTTGCTGACCTGGGAAAAGAGGTGTAGGGGGGCGTTGGTGGGACAATTGTGTGGAGCTAAATATACTTCTTTAAAGTTCATGAATGTGTTGACGAATGTTGAATAATAGCCTGGAAAGGAGGTCCTTATCATAGCTGTATTTGGGTCAGACGTCAGAAACTTACAACTGCGACTCATATATCACTAAATTTTATTTTATTTTTAATTCTTAACTAGTCTACTCTTTCCTGATATAAAGAGTTTAAAATTATATATCATACAAACCCAAATTATAACTGTTAACATTAGATTCAACTGTTTTCAGCCTCTTATACCAAAGGTCGGTCAGAGTCAAGGCTCAAAGTTGAGAGAGTCCCTTCAAACTGAGGGAAAACCCCTCGCTACAAACCGCAAAGTGGCATTATAATTCCATTAGGACCGCAAAATGTCATCATAATCCCATTAGGACGCCTAGTCCTGGGCGAGAAAACCATTAGCGCAGTAGGCGTCCAGTCACTGGCATACCATTCTTATCTGATCGGAGAGGCTGTGAGCCTAGACTGGCCATGTGTACAAGTGTTTGGCAGCATTTACAACAACAAAATCTCACCAAATATATTATGATTAATAAAGGACTGAATATATCAATATTCTGCTACTGTTATGTTCATACAAGAACTTTGAAGTCGAATAGCCCAAGAGAAAACGGCCACCGGTGAGCGATAATCCTCCAACATGTTGGATAGGTCCAAACCCTCAGATCAGATAAAAATGGTATGTCAGCCTACTTCGCCAATTGGTTTCCTGGCCTAGGACTCGGCGTTTTAATGGGAATATAATGACATTTTGCAGTCTTAAGGTGACTCAGTAGTGATTTTGATTATTGATGAATTTCTCTAAAATTTTAACCAATGATACTTGACATGGTATAATGATTATTGAGTGAAAAAAAAATATAGGTCACCAGGCTATTTTTCATGCTATGGCGGTATGGAGATAGAAATAATAAATCATATTTGAGTAATTTTACTACATTTGAGTAATTTATTAACATAATTCGTTTAAAATGGTTCTGACATGAATTCAACATATATATACTTATCATCACATAATTTTTTTCCCCTCAGATCCTGAGTAAGCCCCCTGGAAGCCCCCTAGTGGCAGTATGGGGCACTAGCAAAATTGACTTTGGCTGATGACAATCAGCGTTTTTAAAAAAAACTGTTTGATGAATATTTTTTAAATTTAATATGAATGTAGATACAGTATTTGCCAACTCATATACAAAAAATCAGGATGGCTTACCAGGTTAGATTTTTCGATATTATGGCTTATTTATGAGAAAAAATGGGAAAAAAATGGAAATTCCTGATAAATATTTTAATTGAACAAAAATGGCTGCATAAATCTCAATGAACTTAAATATGGATGCAGCTATCATATTTACTAACACACACAAAAAAAATCAGCATGAATTTCCCGGCTGAATTTTTTATATTAAAACTTAATTATGAGAAAATTGGCTAAAAATGAGAAAATTCTTGATAAATATTCGATTTATACACATATGGCTCCATAAATTTCGATGAAATTTAATATGGATGTAGGGACCATAGATACTAACTCCCACACCAAAAATCAGCATCAATTCTCTGGCTGAAATGTTTATATCAAGACTTAACATACATACTTCGTCTGCATACTGCTGATTTTCCCTGCTATATGTATTGAATACACATTGCATGAAAAATGGCAAAAGTTGTAACCCGCTACTCACGCTAGGCGTCCCCGTGCACCCCGTTACATAATCACTACTGAGTCACCTTAATAGAATTATAATGGCACTTTGTGGTCTGAGGCGTGAGACGTAAGGCTTTCCCTTCGTTTGAAGGGACTCTCTCAACGTTGGGCCTAGAAGTCTACTGTAAATGACTCGTTGAAGGGATGGAAAAAACAGAACAAAAACTAGTGGAACATGTTAAGTTTCTGACCGACGGTAACTGAGTGTGCAACGCTGATCAAGAAAGCAAAATTAGGGTGGCCGTTCACCAAGTATTAGTGGTGGGCCAACGATTACTGTAAATGGCAAACGGTGTCCTCTCTGTCCTTCAGAGATAGACACGCAAAGCAATCGTTAGTTCTCCTCTGTTCCAAACGCACATAAAACCTATAAATAGGGGAATTGTATCAGCCGCCGTTTGAGTCTGTGCCCCAGAATCTCATGGGTCAGATCGTCAGAAAATCTACACAATATAGCTATGTTTGAATATATTGCTTTGAGTTTGCATTGAATATTTGTTTGGTTGTGTTGAACTGTATTTTAAACCTTAATTTTGTCTTAAATTTGTGTTATTTGGGAGGATTGGTGAAGGCGAATTGAACGTTTTCTGGCGATCTGCTTCATGTTAGTATGAAGCCTTGAAGCTGTGACTCTCAACTTTGAGCCTAGACTGTGTACTTTCGAAAAAATAAGTAAGAAAAAAGCTCTGATCATATGGACTGTACTGTACTGTTGAAAGGTCTGTTATAAGGCACTTGCACTGAATGTATGGGTTTGCTGACCATGTACAACTCACGCATCAATTAGTGAAACGTCCTGCTTGACCGCTTTACATGAGTAAACTGACCCATGTCCACTGACCCGTGATGACCTCTGACCCTGGGGTCATCCACCTATGACCTGGCGTCCAGGGCACTCTAGATCAAAATGATTATTCTCGTCCCTAAGTTTGTTTTTCTATTATATAGGATCCATATCGTAAGCTGTTTTCTGTATTTCTGTCAGTTCTGTCTCCTTGGTTTATTATGTGAGGCGCAATTCAAAACATAAAAAGCGTCTGAATTTGATAAATGGTCACAAATAGTCATTGGAATTGGAATTAAAGTTGAATTGACCAATCGGAGAATTGACGAAAGATTTGTCTTATTCGTCTTTAGATTATTTAACTCATTGGACAAATGGTTAGAATCCTTTCAGATTTTATTTTGGTGATCTTCAGATGAGAAATATCACATTTATTTCTTTTTAAAATTGTTACGTTTGATGGAAGGATAAGTTAAAAGGAAATAAATGTATGGAAGGTAAGAAGAAGACTGCTCATCTGGAAGCAGAGAAAAGCAATTATCGGAAATCGTTACCAGAAGTTGGAAATGTCTATGCAAGCGAAAGGGAAATGAAATTCTGTTAACAGAAATCCCTGTGACTGAAAAGCTTCACCCGGGGATGTCGGGTAACCAAGGTAAAATAAAAGCATAAAAAAGAAATAAATATCCGTTGTTGGGGAAAATGTATAGAGATTTACCTGGGATGCCACTTTAATACCATTCTTAGCAGATGTGTTGATCAGTCAAGGCTCAGAGTAGAGTTGAGAGAGTCCCTTCAAACCGAGGAAAAGCCTCTCACTTCTATAACCACAAACTGAGGGAAAGCCCCTTGCTGCAAAATACCGTTATAATCCCATTAGGACGCCCACTCCACAACTTGAAAAGCTTGAGAGTACCTTTGTTAAAAACAACCCATTTCCACATATAAAAATAGCTAGAGGTTATTTTTGTTAATGTTTATATCAAAGTAATCCATGAGTTAATGTATATTCAGAATTATGTACATCCTGGTTAAAGTTCAATTTTCAACTAAATCAACCACAAAATTCTACTTTTTTAAAAACATTTCATTCTCATTTTATTTCATCGTTAGCATTGAGAGCAATTTCAAGTAAAGATTTGTGTACATCCTAGCTGGTTAATTACACTTAATTGCCCGTCTCGAGTTTAGCACCCTTTCTAAATTGCGGCTCATATATCACTTTATTTTATTTTATTTTTAGTTCTTAACTACTCTAATCTTTCTTGGTATAAAGGGTGTAAACGTAGGTCAGATCGTCAGAAAATATACAATCGGCAGTTCTACACATTTAGAAATAGAGTTAAATTAACCTGAAAAATGTTAAATATTAGCTCAGGTATATCTGAGTATATTTTGTATTGGGTCGAGTCAACGATACAATTTACGATAGAAATATATTTTCATGGTTCAGAAATTCCTTGGTTCGCCTATACAGTCTAGGCTAAAAGTTGAGAGAGTCCCTTCAAACTGAGGGAAAGCCTCTAGCTCCAAACTGCAAAATGTCATTGTAATTCCATTAGGACGCCTACTGCATGGTCAGGGAAACCATTAGCACAGTAGGCGTCCAATCACTGACATACCATTCTTATCTGATATGAGAGGCTCTGAGCCTTGTCTGTATATTCAAACGTCCATCTTTTACTCGAGGTATGTAATACCGCTAATTCTAAATAGGTGTATATTCAGTTCCAAGCTGCTACCATAGTAAATGCGGCACTAAAGGGTTAGAAAACACTAGATTGGCCATCTCAAGTGTTGTACCCGCTCATATAAAGGAGCAGTTATATATCACTTATTTATTGTCACCTCTGTCCACCCATTCAGTCCCCTGACAGTGTGACAGGTAGTTGACAGGGTGATAAATAGACTGTCACACACTGGTCAGCACAAAGGCCTTGTCAATTATACAGCTGTCAAAGCTATCTATTGTGCAGTCATACAAAACTGGCGGAGTATGGCCACCCGGATCTGAGACCCCTTGGCCACTTGTCCGACTGACTCTTCTATCTGCTTAAATGCAGTAATTAACTGCTAATAAAAAGCAGAGATATATTTTATTGATTGTTAAAGATTTTGATCAGTATAAACGTTTATTCAATTTAATTTGATTTAAAGCTGCACTCTCAGTTAGCATCGGTCAAGAATTGAACATTTTCTACTTTTTGTTTGATTCTTTTCCAACCCATCTAAAAGTCATTTGACCAAAATCTTGGAGGACTGTGTCTGTTTGTTTATGCTGTAAGTCGTCCTCATTTGTATTTGAAGGACCCACCCGAAATGCTTTCCAGCGATGACTTCATTTATTAGATATGGCGATGCCAGAAAGTGAAAGAATAAAGAAGAAAATATTTAAAATCCCGATTTTGGATATTTTCTGGAAAACATGTAAAAACAGACTTATAAAGATTTCGGAATATTCATGCTATTTTCAAATCAGGGGTTTATATTTTCTGATGCCAGGCAGCAATAGAATTATTGTTACCTTGATCCATTCTAATACATAGCATAGGCTGAAGTGCATGGGAACTGTCATTGATGAGGTCAGTACATTTGACATTGTCAGACTGGTGGTGAATATGAATGATTCGGGGAGAGTTGAACCCCAACCCCTCACTAACCCCGATCTGCCACATATATGTCAGGGGGACAGATATAGAATTGTATTATATATCACCATTGCTCTGAGAACAACGTATCTAGAGTGAGTTATGCACAGTGTTTATTACACTATAGTTAACAGTTAACGTTGCATTCACTCACTTAGAATAATGCACTCGTTGCTATGCAACTCGTGCAAAATTCAAGTGCTTTCAACCAACTCGTTAGCTACACTGTATGTAGCTTTCACAATGATAGACTTGTGTGTGTTGGGGGGTGGGGTGTAGAGGGGGTGGTGTATTATATAGATAGAGGGGGGGTGAATGTAATACATAGGCCTAGAGAGAATGGGACGAGCCGGCAATAATCGAAAATTTATAGGACGAGATTCGTCCACATAAGCACGATGCCATAGGCAGAGTGCTTATGTGGACGAATCAAGTCCTATAAATTTTCGATTATTGCTGGCGAGTTCCATTCTATATTTATTATATGTGCATAAAATTTGATCATCATCAGATATCACTGAAAAAGTATTAAAGAACTCTCAGAGAGCCCCTGCTGCCCCGCTGAGAGCACCGTCAGTAGGCTACAACGGTGAGCTGTCAGGACTGTGTGATCATGCAGTGTTTACTTACTGACTTGGTTGAACTAAAACGTTCATATCGTAGCCATTTCTTGAGCTACAATAATAAACCTTACATCATTTGATAGAGAATTTAATTCTCTATTTAATGGTGTGGTGTTTATTATGTATTTTTGTAATCACAGGTGGATTACCGATCGCGGGGATCTCCACAGGGATCTCTGCGGAAGTGCTGAGTCAGAGCTATTTTTAGACAACTACATTTTTATAGGACGCATCCTATATGACTATTTTTATAGCACCCCACTTATAGCACCTCTCATATAGCATGCGCGTATAATAAACATAATTATTATACCTCTGGGAGGGATGGTATGGTACGCCATAGGCTACAGCACTGGAAAACCTTATTACCCTCTGGGCGGTATTTACATATCATATTGCCCCCTGGCGGAATTTTTGTTGAAAAAATAGGCCCATGTTCGTATCCTTATTTTCAATATTTAAACAATTATTTTCGCGGAAAAAAGATGCGTTATACATCGTGCATAATGATAAAATATAAATGACACTAATAAGCAACTCTAAAAATATCAATATCGAAGATGGAAGGTGTTGAATCACTCCTTTATTTCTAAATAAAGTAGACCCCCATTCTGGCTGCCCAGCCAACTGACAAATAGATCAGCGTGCATAGCCTAAGTGTCTATCACTGGGAGACGTCGATCGTTTTCCCGATTTTCTCTCGAAAATAATGAACCTAGGAACTTCAAATGAAAAGTTTAATCGAAGAATCATATGTAAAAGTGCGATTTTGCTAAAGAATATCAACAATTTAAAGCTGTGGAATTGATTTGAGGTGCCTATGACTTAGTGTGGCTGCTGACAGGAACCCGCTGACAGTAGCCTATGCCTCCCTTACGGTATTGAAGCTGTCGGGAGCGGCCAAGAAAAATTCTGATCAAATAAAGGAAATAAAGTAAAATCCTTTCATGTTTATCGAAGTCTACCCGTTACCAAAGCATTAGTTGAGTTTTTAAAAGATTTAAAGCTGCAAAAAGGCAACAAATTGATTCGAAACCGTGAGCGATTTTCCTGAATCGTTGACTGATTGACTATGTCACTGACAGGCTTGTCACTTGAGTCGGAGAAAAACGGGTGAGGTGGTGTAACCCGGCGAGTTCAAATGAGAAAAGTAAAGACATTTGAACATCAAACTGAACAACATTTATCTTA
The DNA here is from genome assembly GCA_942159475.1 of Sthenelais limicola. Classification (NCBI taxonomy): domain Eukaryota; kingdom Metazoa; phylum Annelida; class Polychaeta; order Phyllodocida; family Sigalionidae; genus Sthenelais; species Sthenelais limicola. Next base: position 58,169,196 of record OW804096.1, read on the forward strand.
TTAAGTATTTTAAATCCTATTCATGTCTTAATGATGGTAATTAACCGAAAATTAAGCGAAATAACGATTCAAAATAGGACTACATTCTCAGGATTTTCACAACCCGGCAGGTCAAGCGCGCATTGATATATTCCCCACTCAACTGGAAGTAAACAAGGAAGCATCACCGCATCGTAGTTGTCAGCTCGTGAGGCTACAGTACAAGGCTTTTTCTAGTGTTTTTATTTAGTTAATCGGTTAGATTCTTTTTTAGATATATTTTTATGGAGGTATAATAAATACAAAATTGGCTTGTGGTCGTGTGGGAGGTGGTTATCTCCCTTGGGCTACGCAAATCGTTGGGGTGCTATGCACCCCTTACAATATTGCTACGCCCGCGGGAGATAACCACCTCCCACATGCCCACAAGTCAATTTTGTCTATTTATATATCTAAAGAGAGGGGTGTAGAGGGGAATTAGATGGAATGCACTGAGGGGTTGTTCTGATTTAGCGTATCATACACTAGCGCATCATACACTCAAGCAGTGTAAATATATGTATCATCAAGAGTGGCAAATCCACCAGCCATGATGCATACATTTTCACTCCAAATTTAACTGATACGTTATTTCAGAACAACCAAGAATTTGAATTCCATATTTATATCACAACTACCCGGTTTAAATGGTGAAAATACCTTGTGAGATCATTCCCTTGACATTGTTTACATGAAACTATGCAATTAACAAATGCCTTTGTTTCTCTGCGAAGCATGTTGTCTGCAGAAATCTACATGTGTTTTCTCTAACTAAAATGTATAGTGTCGATCAGTTAGTAGCAGGGTTGGTAACAAGCTAAGTTGTGATATGACAAGAACGAATGAAAGAGGGAGAAGTGAGAGAGGAGGTATAGTGAGGGAACATAAAAGAAAGAGAGAGAAAACGGAGTGAGAGATAAGGGGTGGTGAGGGAGAATGCGAGAGGAGGAAGGGATGGAAAGAAAAGGAGGAAGGGAGGGGAAGGAGAAAGGGATGGAAAGGAAGAGAGGGGAAGGAGAGAGGAGGGGGAGGAGAGAGAAGAGATAAAGAGGACCGAGAAAGTGGGTTCAGGAGACAATTAAGGGGATAGAGAGGATGACTGAGAAAAAGGTTGAGGAAGGACAAGACAAGAGAATGGCAATGGGTAGACTGATTAAGACGTCCAAAGGGATGTTTGAGCCGCAGGGAAGGAAGTGAGAAAGGACAGCTACGGAAGTCCCAGCATGCCCCAGATTTCACTTCAATACTTCCGGTGAAGGAAACAATGAGAAACTTGAGAAGCTACTGTTTACTTTTGGATTGTTTAACCTTCTCGCCGCCAGGAGATGGGCTCTGATTTATAACAAGGATGGAAGGAACAGACAACCTTAGATGAAAAGTAATTATTGTGAAATAAGGTGGGTTACTTGATGAACAAACTATGTGTACTGAGTTCGAATCCACACTATGCCTATTATTTCATCCAACCGAACATTATATAAGTAGATCTAGTCTAGTGTTGTGTGTTTGTTAGTTCTATATTTTTTCCTTCGAATATTGTGCAAAACACATAACAGCTTTCGCATATCATGACATGCATGACCCTGGTCCATCTTGCAACATATTATGGCTTTATAAATATGCTAAAAAATAAAAATTTGCTTCTACAAGTACTCTTGTATCTCGCCTGAGATACTTATAAAGGATAGGTTTCACTTAGGAGGATTTCCTAATAGACAAACAATAGCTACAACCCACATATAATATGCTCCATTTTCCATACATAATCTTACACCTATCAACAAAAAGACCCGGAATCTCAGCGCCCTCTTCAGGCCATTATCTGAAGCCTCCATTACAGAACAAAGGGTGATATAAGCGGTCTTGCTAATGAGCGATAATAGGGCTCAACTGTGATATAAGCGGCCTCACTACTGAGTGATAATAGGGCGAATTGATGATGGGCGGGTCACAGGTCCGTGGGTGTGGGTGATGGAATGGGAGATGTCAATCATTCCTTGGCCACGCCCCTTTCATTGTGTAGGTTGTCCAGTCGTATAGCCATAATAGCTTACGGAAGGAAGTAGCCATCTTTTGTTCCATATATAGAGATGGACAGTGGTCCTATAGAAAACAAAGGGGGATCCAATATGGCTGCCTCATTGATAAGAGGGTAATTTAACACCTGCTATTGAATATAAAGGAAGCTAAACCAATGACTCAACCTCTAACATCAGATGAGAATAGTATATCAGTGATTTGACGCCTACTGCGCTAATTCATGGCTTCCCTGGCTCTGGAGTAGGTGTCCCAATGGGATTATAATTTTGCAGTTTAGAGCGAGGGGGCTTTTGCTCATTTAGGAGGGACTTAGAGAGTGCCTAGACTGTAGAAAGATGGCAGCAAGGCTACAAACCGCCACATATATAGACAAAAACATAGCGACTCCTTGGTGTTTGCTTTATAGAGGTGAAGTCGCCTACTAAAGACATGTACACATCGTCATCACCAAACCCCTCAAATAACCCACATTTCAGTCGTTCAAAATACAGTGGAAACTGAGGGTGAAATAACGCTCATGAATACCCTTGATCCTGACACGGATTCTTCAGGTTTTTTGTTTTTTTCATTTAGTTTATCTATACAGCCCATGACTTTTCAATCATGATTTTTTTGTATTTTTTAAACTAATATTTTTATTGGCAGATGGTACAATATCTAATAAGTTCAAAAAGGCGCATTAGGCCCCTACCAACAAATGTGATTGTTTTTGTGCGTTGCCATGAAAAAGACTTGACAAATTGGACAGACTAACATACAATATAAATCAATATCCTTCTAGTTTATACAACTACTACACAAATCATTCAGATCCTTGTGATCTTGAGTATTTATAAACACACCAACCTTCCTACTAAATATTCATATCAGGTTCATACATTTTTGTACATTCTTGTATAACGTCTATACTACCGGTTCTGGTTCTTTATTTTGTACTTTTTCATTTTAATCCATGTTTTAGTCTAATTGAATTAATCGCAGATCCGGGATGATGACAAATACCCATTAACAAATCATCAATGCTTTAGGTCACGGTGTTCAATAATTCACCGCAATATCAAGACAAATGACAGTTATATTACAGCCGAGCTATATACATGTATAGCTTTGCTTACAGTAAGGCATGTATAGTGTACAGCGACAGTCATTCCTGTATACAGCAAGGCCATTTTATATATTGGAATATTGGCTCAGATTCGATAATTCAAAGCTGAATGACTATGGTCTTCTGCCCACTGTTGTATTTAACTAAATCTAACCATAACTAGTCAACTAGTAGACCCCTACTGGTCTCAACACTAGGTAGACTAAAATAAGCAGTTCAGGACATGATTGAGAGCGCAGAGCTATAGAAATTATCGATCACATAGAATGTTTTTAAAGCCAGCTGTGTAAATCAAACATGTTGATTATTGACTCTCTACATGGTATCCTGGCCGCTGCCTCTCTGTATTCTTCCCCCACCCCACATCTCAATATCGAGCCAATCACAAGAGAAAAGAAAGTATAAAAGTTAACAAAACCAACAATATTACCAGGACTTTCAGTGCGGACATTGAACTAGGCAGGTGGGAGGGGGTGCAAAAAAATATGTCTGCTTTTTAGACCTGCATTCTTCTGGATTGTCTGTTGGGTGAGTTCGTCAGAAAATGTACCATCGGCTGCTCTACACATTTAGTGAATTATGCTAAATTAGGCAGATCTATACATAATAAATACTAGCTATGTATGGGTATATTGCTTTGTAGTTGCTTTGAAACCTGTTTGGTTGTGTTGAACTGTATTTTTAACCTTAATTTTGTCTTACATTTTCGTTATTTGAGAGGATGGGTGAAGGTGAATTGTATTATCTGACGATTTGGCTGTGATGATCTGGAGTAGTATACTACCCCAGGAGTTAGTGGAAGGCCGGTGTGATATCGAAAAGTGACCCCGTCGAAAAGTGACCCGTGGGTCGATTTTGGACGTCGAAAATCGACCCATGGGTCACTTTTCGGCAATCGAAAAGTGACCCACCCCATCGAAAAATGGCCCACCTATTTATGCAGAGATATATAGACATAACTTTTATACCATATTGAGCGTTCATTTGTGAGCAATCATGAAGCTACATGGAGCTTATGTAACAACATGGAATGTGTTTTAGCTCTCGAATATTGTCGCGCTAAATGTTACACCTATTCAATCACCCTAGGTGTTATAATAGGCTGGCTTATTGTAATAATGCCCTCACCGTGTAGAAACTGAGGGAGGATAATTGTTACTATTAATAGGTATTATGTATCCAGATTATTTTATTAGATTTTAAAACTAGGAAGCGTCTATAGATGTTATGGTAGAAACTACAGTTACTACGGATATTTATTTCTCATTACATTATTAGGTATACGTTATAAGTTATTATACTCACTAGAAACTTTATGTTAAACTATCTATCAAACAACTGAATCAATATACTATATCAGGCATCGTAATATATTATTTCAGAACATTAAGTTAGAAAAGAAGAGGGGGTCGATTTTCGATGTGGTGGGTCACTTTTCGATTGCCGAAAATCGACCCATGGGTCACTTTTCGATGGGGGTCACTTTTCGTCATGACACCGGCTATAGGAGCTGAACTAAACAGCCTAGTAAAACATGTATACATCAATAGATGGTAGTATACTACCACGGGAGTGAGAGGAAGACCAACTACATGAGCTGGCACAGCCTGGTAAAACATGATACAACAGATGGTAGTAGTATACTACCCCAGGAGGTAGGGGAACACCAGCTGTAGGGGCTGAATTAGAATGAGGCTGGTAAAGAATCATGCAACAATATATAGTATACTACCACAGGAGTGGAAGACCAGGTATAGGAGCTGAAATAAACAGTCTAGTAAACATAATGCAACAAATGGTAGTAGTATACTACCCCATGTGTTAGTGTTAGACCAGCTATAGGAGCTATACAATAGATAGTAGTATACTACCCCAGGAGGTAGGGGAACAGCCTGTTAAAGCATCATATAGAATGGAGCAGTAAGCCTGTGGGAGGCGCCAACAGGCCTGCTCCTACTATTGCCTGATGAGGGTGAAATCAAGTGTAAAGCCACTGTGTGATGCACCTGCCAGATCACTCACTCATCATTGCCTCCCTGGCTACTGTAGCCTAAATCTAATAGATGAACTGCAATGCATCTTTTTCTCTTGCAGTCCCAGTTGAATTGGTTCGATTTAGATTTGATTTTCCAGCGCAATTGTGAGTAAAGCACATTGCAAAACAGATAAATTTAAGTGGAAGGAGAGGTACCAATTTACTTCAAGTTGGTGAACCGGTTCCAATGTGTAACTTGAATATAATCGGTGAACTGAAATTGATTTTTTGTTCCCTTTTGAATTGGTTAGATTTAGATTTGATTTTCGAAGTCAGTGTGGTTAACAACGGTCGCAAAACCTAGGTAGGTAGATTGTAAAGTGTACCAGTGTATTTTATATTGGGTTCTGTTACCAAGGTCAATTGTAAATTAAATCTAATCGGAGAAGTGGATTGAGGTTTTTTTCTGGTGTTCCCAGTTGAATTACTTGGATTTAGTTCTGATTTACGAAAGAAATAATATCTCTTTTGCAAATCAGATATATTACTTACATTGCAAAATAAATTCATAGAAGTGTGTGGGAGACCAAAGACTTTAGAGAAACACACTTAAAGTTGCATTCCTAGCTAAAATGACCCAAAGATATTTTTCTGTTTTTTCTTTGCTCTGTCCTGCATACTGTAGAATGGAAGATTTGAATAATTACGAGTTTTTCATGAAATCGGAGCCCTTTCTTGAATGATCTTATTGATTATGTATTTTGCTGATCAGCATTGGCAATCTGGATCATATGGGATTAATAGTGCAATTAGTTGGCTTCTTATACCTAGCTAGCCAGTGTTATCCTTACATTTTCGATTCCAAAAGGGTTTCCAAAGTTTAAGCAGATGAGAGAGAGTCAGACTGAAAGAAGTGATATTTTGGCGGGGGGGGGGGGGGGGGGTCCTCTGAATAAATCATTCGGGAGAACAGGTCAAAATGATTTACTACTCTCATCTTTGGATGGGTCTGGAATGAATAGACCACTAAGTAGACAATTTCATTTTTTGACGTAAATTAGCTAAGAATACAGCTTTAATGTTGAGTTCTAATATCAAAATGAATTGTATCCACCTAAAAACATACATTCATGAATACAAAATCAAATCCGGGGGGGAGGGATGGTTATCCAGGTATACAAGCTTAAAACTCATGTTCAACAAATATTTGTTTAATGTTTAACAGTTATTCAAATGCTCTTTATATTTTTCCATTTCAGGTGAGTGTCTAGCCAAATAAATTCATCATGGCCTGAAGAGGCCCGGGTGAGTATTTTTTAGATTGATTGTACTGGTACATTTCGTAAACTGATATTTGACCGGCTATATATTTCCTCAATTGGTGGGAAAAGGTAATATCAAGATATTTTTTCAGAAAATGCACCATCTACATTTCTCAAATTCTGCTAAATTAGAGTGAAATATAATAAATACTAGGTATATCTGAGTGTATTCTGTATTGTATTCATTCAATAAATCTGTCTGGCTATGTTGAACTGTATTTTGAACCCGATTTTCTTCCTAAATTTGGGTTAATTGAGAGGATTGGCGAAGGCCAATTGTACACTTTCTGGAGACTTGACCCATTTCACGCTGATGGCAAAAATAGCCAGAAAATGATTTTGAAAATATAACCAGTGTAGGGTGGTTACAGAGGTCTTCTAGCTTCTTCTAGCCAATATTACCACTCCCGTTAGGTACCACAGTTGATACTAACTATCCCACTGGCAATAGAACCCATAGTTGTGAGGTGTTGGTGTGCCTGATGGAGGTATGTATTGATTGGTAGCATTGTAACAAACATTGTCTTTCTGCTTTACTTTGTACCTGTACTGGCTGCTGGTAGAGTATTGGTGGGGGTTGGGGGTAGGAGAGAGGAGGGGACTGGAGGATGGATGGGGGCAGGAGTGAGGAGGGGTGTGGTTAGGTGGGGTGTAGGAGAGAGGGGACAGGGGTGTGGTTAGGGGGAGGGGCAGAGACCCGGGTAATTCCACCAGTGTTATCATGAGTGTTTGTGATGTTATATTCAATATTGTAGATCTAGTGAATAAAGGAATGAGTGAATCTAAAGGCACAGATCACTGAAGGCTTTATTGGTATATGATCTTACACTATGTGTAATGAATCCTCTTGGCTGTTGCTGATTGGTTGATGTAGTTTCAATATAGTACAATGGGTACACCTGTGTCACCTAACCCTTCATATGTTGCTATTTATTGAGGTAAATTAATCCCTGATCTAACCTGTCCAGATATAAATACTAATAATTTGGGATATTAATAACTATTAATAATTACATAGTGATTTCTCATTGTTATGTCATAATTACATAACATGATGTAGCAATACCAATTAGTATCCATGCTTCTTTTCCTCTCAAACTCAAAGACAGAACCAATAATTTATGACAACAAATTACAATACATAATGTCTTAAAGAATTGATACAATGTGTGTCATCTTTAAAGCCTATTACAGTGAGAGACTTACATATTTCACATCTTCCTTTATTGCTGTCCTTTCAATACAGAATGAGAGACTTTCTGTCTTTTCATCCTCAACAAACCTCTTCTTTGAGAACTATTTTTAGGGGACTACTTTACTAAGAACTACTTTCTTCAAGGACTACTTTCAGTAATTAGCTAATTCTCCTTAACATCTCCCCAGGTGATGGGAACAGGAGGCTGGTGATAAAGAATGCAGCACGCTATTACTATTCTGGGGCTGTTGGGAGGTTGTGGGTGGCCTTTGGCATTTGTTGTCTGCCTGAGATGGCTTGCTTGATCTCAGCGTGCGTTGGGTGGTCTGTCTGTCTTGAAGAATTGGGTTCTTTCTCTTTATATTTGGGCTCAACACTACTGTACCCTTTTCATTGTACATTAGTGTAGGGAGCTGCGTTTGTAGGGGGGGGGGAGAGTGTCAAGGCATCAGAAAATGTACAATCTGCAGCTGCACACATTTAGCACATTCTCCTGAATTAGCATGAAATATGATAAATGCTTGGTATATCTGAGTATTTTTCTGTATTGCGTTGCTTTAAAATATCTCTATGGTTATGTTCCATCTTGGCTTAAATGTCACTGTTCTCTAAGGTAAAGGCGAATTAGACATTTTTAACGATGTCTGCTGCTCTACTATCTGAGCTACCAGGGCTGCCTTCTAATGTACCCACATCACACAAAATCTTCCAATGTACATAGTTTATATTAGAAGCTACCTTTATTTAATGCAAATATGGTTTTAATTGGAAGAACTGAGCCTTTAGCTACAGACTTTCTCATTTAAAATGAATAATTCATTAAATCAATCAACGTTTTTATGAATATGCAAACCTTTACATCTTTAATCTCCAATTAAGTTATATAATTATTTTGGGTGTTTAAAGACAAATTAGAACTGTTTATCTACACAGCTAAAAATAATATAATTCACAATGGAAAAACGCAAATAAGAAATTATATTTGAGAAAGTTGAAATTTCCCAGCCCAGGTCTTGCAAATCTAATGCTGAAGGATTAAGATTCGATTAAGCCGAATGCGCTGTATTAAAGGTACATTAGTGTGTATAAAAACACCATTAGTTGTTGTCTGCCTTGTATAGCGTTACATAAACAGGCACAGTTAGCTGTATCACACATGCCACTGTGTGTGTGGTGGGGGGGGGGGGGGCAGGTGGGAGGTGGCTGCAATGGAAGACCACACAGAATCGAATGGTAATACGTTTGGTAATAGATTTCTAATACCCCCTCCCCCCCCCCCCCCCCACACACACACAAAAGGAGTTTATAGATAAAAGAGTTTATAATACCCTTATATAGTCCTAGTTTGTAAAAGAAATTGCATTATGACAAACTGGTGATACTGGGCTGTATGTCACTGTTAAACACCATTATTGATTCATTGCAAGATATCACAACCAAAATACAAACTATTGAAGAATACTGATCGGTTCTTTGCTAAATAAATTAAGTTTGGCAGCCCACTTAATCAGGCTTCCTGCCTGCTGTCCCCCCCCCCCCCCTTCCTTTCCCCGAGATAATTATCCTCTAGTCAGTAGAAGCAGACTGACAGGTCGCGTTACTGAGTCTTTCTAATAAAAACACAAAGTTTCACTTAAAACTTTACACTATCATGTTAAATCAGAATCCAGAATTTTCTCATTTTGAGCTTTAGAAATATATGAGTCTTGAGGTGTTTTTTGAGGAGAAGAGAAAATTAAGAGGCCGAGCGTTCCTGTCCCCCCCCCCCCCCCCAACACACACACCCCTCTTCCTCTAAATGTTCCCCAGGTGAATGTTATGCTAAGGTTATGTCAGCTTGTAATGGTAAAGGTGATATTAATGTGTCGCTTACTCCTGCTCTCGACTGTTTACACACCAGATAAGTGCATAACGGTGGGTGGTTGCACATACCTCATTATGGGGCTCTCTCTGTGGTCTACTCCCACACCCAGGCTCACTTGAAATAGCTGACATCAAGGGATGTCATGAAATGTGCAACAGAAGAATGTAGACAAATAATCGCGGAGGCTAGTCTCTGTAGCTCAGTAGTAGAATGCAGGATTCAAGATCTGGAGGTTGTGAGTTCGAACCCCACCACAGACTGGGGGTTTTCCATAGCCTGCCCTGATAACGCCCTTACCTTGGTAAGGGTGTTGTATTCGGGTCAGGTCACCGTTAAAATTATATTATAGTGAAACATCAAACAATAACCCCTATAACTTGGGTTTTATACAATAATCTGGTAGATACTATGTTAATTTCAGGTACATAGTTCTCTGAATACAGTACATTGATCGTTTTTGATATTACATTCAATCACACGTGAATATGCTACAAACCCATAGACAAAAATCCCATTATATCAAAGGATTCCTGAAAAAACACCCCATGTTTCCATCCCATTATCAGCTGCGTCCATAATCCATAATACTCAGCGTTCTTCTCAGATAATTCACTAGATTTTACTAATCCTGCATTTATATTCTGGCTTATCATCAGGAACTAATTAGTATAAGGTTTCTCATGGCATCAAGCTGTGTGGACCGAACTGTAGTACTGCAGCGTTGACACGCTAAGACTTATGTCAAATATTTATGCTTATTTCTATGCCTCCAAAGCCTTGTTTGGGGCTCCTGCACCTATTCAGCAATCAGTGGTCCACCAAATTGTGTATGAGGCAACTTGGCTCCTTTTATTGTTTGTTGTTATTTGTTGTTATCTGCATTAATTTTGTTATCAATTTATTTATTTTGGTGGGTTGGTAACTCTTTATTTTGAGAGGCAATATACTTATTAGGCAGTTACAAAAGATCTTACCAAATTTACTCATATAATGACTTATAGGATTGCATTTATCAATACTCTGCTGCTGATATATGTTTATTATATTACAAGAATTTCAAGTGGGATCAGATGAGGGAAATGACCGCCGTTGAGCGATAATAAGTTAAGGTTTGGCAGGAAAGGATTCGGGCGGGTCCTGCAAATTATATAAAGGCGAGCATTGAGCACAGTATAGCAAAACCACTGGGCAAAATCCTCTAAAATTTGGTTCAATGACTTATACATAATTTGGAAAAGAACCGAACAAAACATAGAAAATCTTTCGTTTTTGCTGATGTTAGCTATGAGTTGGTTGCCGAGAAATGTACAATAACCCACTCTATACATTTTTTTAATTCTGCCAAATTCTGCTAAAAAAAATGGTAAATACTGGATATATTAGTTTGTATTGTGTAGATTTGTTTGGTTCTGTTGAACTGAATCTTGAGGGTAGTTTTTGTCTTAAATTTGTCTTGTTTGACAGGATAGTTGAAGGCGAATTGTACATTTTCTGGTGATTTCACCCATAAACATTGGTCTTAAGCTGAATCAGACAGAGAGAATGCAGAGCATCTCAAGTGTTAAATCAACCTAGAAAAATGAACTTCACATGGTTGGACCATAAAGGGCCTGTCGTTTATGTGTCCCAGATTTGAGTTCACTGGTCTTTAAAATGATTTCCCTGAGTTCTAGGTATAAATAAGTTCATAATATCATAATAACATATGGGTCAGGGTGTCAGCAAATGTAGACTTCGCCTTCACCAATCCTCTTATCTCGAATAACCTGAATTTAAGACAGAGATCAGGTCCATAATACAGTTCAACATAACTGAAAAACTTATTTTGCATTAATGCAAAGTTTTTAACCCTGTTAAACCTCATGTAACATCATTTTATTAAAATAATGTGTTCAAAGATAATTCTGCTGAAGCAGACTGCAATGGCGTTATAATTCAGTCTCAGAGCCTTTCAGATCAGATAAGAATGGTATGTCAGTGGCTAATGGCCTTCCCAATCCTTGAGAAACATTCTAATGACATTTTGCGGTTTGGAGCGAGAGGCTGTCCCTCAGTTTGGAGGGATTCTCAGCTCTGAGACCTGTATTTAAAGTATGGAAGTTATTTTGATACTACGCATACTCAAACTAAAGCAAAAAATTAGACAGAAACTTGGCTACAGATATCATATATTTCTCACCATTATTTTGTTCTCTAAGTTTATATGCTAAACTGTCAATGCTACTTGTATGTATAATGACTAGTGTACATACGGTGAGTGGACTTGTCCTGTTAACCTTATATGAACTTACCGGTATATATACACACATATACATAAATAAATATAATACCCAGTTATATAAGCAAGTTTCTTAGCCTCATGTTTGCAGCTATTGTGGCTTAAGCTTTTACAAGTGTTTAATATAGCGGGCTCCTGGGTGGATGGTTTCAGTCCTGAATATTGACCATAATATTAGTGATAAACCCATTAAACACATATTTATATCATACGCGTGTCATGTATAGGGGGTGTCGTCAGCAAATGTACAATCGCAGCTTTACACACTTAGTGAATATTGCAAAATTAGGCTGAAAGAATTATGAATGCTAGGTATATCTGGGTATATTTGGGATTGCATTGATTCAAACAATCTGTTTGGTTATGTTGTACTGTATTTGGAACCTCATTTTAAAAATTAAATGTAAGGCGAATTGTACATATTCACGCAACTTTACCACAAATAAATCCTTAACTTATAATGTCAATCTTAGCCGTATGGAAATAGATGCAAATTCATATGATATAAATATTGAATAATTGGTAGTGTACTACTCCCAAACATTGGTTTGATTCATTTGGTTGGTATTTTCTGTCAGATACAAAGCCTCTCAGATCAGATAAAAATGATATGTCAGTGATTTGACGCCTACTGCGCTGATGGGTTTCCTGGCCAAGGAATGGGCGCCCTAATGGGATTATAATTGTATTTTGCGGTCCTAATGGGATTATAATGACATTTTGCGGTTTGGAACGAGAGGCCTTCTCTCAACTTTGAGCCTAGTCTCAGGGCACATGATTCAGACATATCTCCTTGTATGTTCTACTGCTATTGGTACCAATATGTGATGTGTTACAGTAAAATGAGTGACATGTCGTAAAAAATGGATTTTAAATCAAATCATTGCCGATTTGAATTACATTAAATTTGTTGCTATTTCAGTTGTCCTTTCGCCTCATGCCTGTGTTTTTCTTATCGGTTTTGGACCTTCTAAACTCACTGAGTACAGATTCCCAGTGCTTATAGACCATGTTGTTTCTTCCTCTCAATTCCTGTACTGACTTAATCTAACAGCTTTTAGTTTAAGTTCTACTTCTTTCATCAATAATTTGAATGCGATGACATGGATGAATACCACTACCATTTACATTGCATACCGCTTAATACATGTAATATCTTGGTCAAAGACCAACTTATGGAGTCACGATTCATGCCAGGCCATGTTGCATAACATAGAGCAAACTTCTAACTGGATATAATGTGACATGGCTAAAGAGTTGAGGATTTAAGAAATAATTAATCACATAAACGATTTGTCATGAGCTCAAATAGGGCATTCGCGTGTCCACCATCTTGAATCTTGTTTACCCATTTATGTAATCAAAATGTTGCTAAATGTTTTTATGTCAGATATCATTTGAATCCATTGAATGCATTGTAAGAGACATGCGCAGTCGCATATGAAAATCCCCTATTGTATATAATCTTACACCTAATTTAGTGGGCTAGTGAGATGAAAAATGGATATTTATTTCTAATCCTACTGAAGTGTCTGAGAGAGGATTGCAAGGGGAAGGCATACAAGATTAGTGTACTCGAAACGTGACTGATGTTTACTTATGAAGTCTTAATGCTATTTGTATTATAAGGCCATGACATGGGCTAATCGTCTATATGAGGTTCATTAGGTACAGTTGAAATCCGGGCATCACCTTATTCAGGTCTTTATGTTTATAAAAGGTTATGTGTAAGAAGTGGGAGTCATTTTTGTGAACCAAGTGAAAGTGAACCATTTTTAGGGTCTAGGCTCAGAGTTTAGAGAGTCCCTCCAAACCGAGGGAAAGCATCTCCCTCCAAACCGCAAAATGCCAGACTGGACTAGACTGTTTATCTGTTAAAGCTGGATGTCTGCTATTACGACCAGAAAATAATCTTACATTGTTTGAGCTGTAGGACTGATGTTATCAATATCATTGCCTCTTTTGTATTAGTGTTTATTTAAGCTGGTAGAAATAGTACATTTGTAGAGGAAAGACTGCACCACTGAAATGTTTTTTCTCATCAACAACATAGCCTATAGACACTTTATAATGTCATGGGTGAAATAAGAACTAAACTAAGAGAAACTATTAACTTCGAAGGAAATGTCAGTATGTTTGCGTTGTTTAAAGAGGTTAGTGTAAAATGCAACATACAGTTATATGGACTGGAAATTGCAAAGAAAAACTTGAAGGTGATTCAAGGGTGGTAACTTTTTAAATGAGTTAGTCAGAGAGATTGATTTAAGAAGTAGATAGAAAGTTCTTTTATTTCAGAATCTATCATTATTGTGTGTGTCATACAATGAATCTAGGTGTACAATTATTTCTTTTATTTGAGGACTTTGATACTCTACACAGTAATTTAAAGTTGCACTCTTACTTAACGATGGTCAAAAACTGAACATTTGCTACATGTTCCATTCTTTTCCAATCCGTCATGTGACCAAAGTTTGGACAATCCTTTCATACGATGACTTCCCTTATCATCGCCTACCGGCGGCAGTTTTCCCTCGCTGATTAAATCCAGTCGTATATAAGTCATACTATGAGTGAATTTGGTAAGATTTGATTTTTCGTAGTACTAGTAGCTGAGACTGCAACTTACTGGAGATTTTGTTGTATTTCAATACCCATAGTCTATCATTTAACTTCTGGAAAAATACTTCCAAAATAATATGTATTTTGTCATTCTCATTTTAAAATTTTTGACTTGGCTTTTATTGTTAATCTTTAAAAAAAAATCCAGAATGAATGCAATATAACTATATCAACAAGGACCAACAGTTTTTGCCCTGTCAAGTTGTGGTTTATTCTAAACTATATATTTGTTTCTCGTCTTTTTTTAATATCATTTTCTGATGTTAAAAAGTTGTTTGCTCCTCCTTTGTGTGGCCTACTTCTGGTTGGTATCACAATTGGAGCGTTAGCTTTCTGTCATTTGCTTTACTTGTGCAAATATTGGCTGTGAGTCAAAACTTATGGATGGATAGGGGGAGGACAGGTGGGCAGAGGACCACAAGGGGTACATTTCGAGAAAAATCAATGAATCCAAGACAAACGGCCGAAAGTACCAACTACTCTTTTATTTCAGTAGTCAACACTTCTAAAAATAAATTGAGAAAATTATTTTGGTCTGATCACAACTTTAAGTCATTAGTTAGAGAGAAGAGCTAAGAGACAACCAGAAGATCCATCAGTACACTAAGTGCAGCACAAATGATCCTTTGTTCAGACACTTGAGAGACATACATCAACACAATAGTTTCTGGAGAAGCAGAGGCGGTCCAAGTATTCAGTCATTTGTGCTCAATAGATTCTACTTACTCACTTGTATCCTGATACTTGGGGGCTAGATCACATGGCTACCTATTTGATATTTGATATATTTGACTCTTTTATAGCTTTTGATTCTCCATAAAAATGTACAGGCCTTGTTGCGACGTTTTAAAAGAAAATATTATTCAAAGTGTTTTATTTGCAGGATCTCTTTGTAGGAATGTTATATTTTTGGGGTGTATTTAATGCTGTCAGTTGTAAATTTCAAGACAGTGTCTTAAAAATATCCTTGCATTTCTAAGGTCATCCTATAAAGTATATTTAGCAACTTTACTAGTCATTTTTTTTTTCAAATATAAAATTCAAACATGAAATCTAGAAATACGTGTTACATTTCCTAAATGTTAACATCATTGGAATCCACTTTTCAAATATGGTATCTCTACATACATTTTTAAACTGAACAACCAATATTTAAAAAGAAAAGAAACCAAATATAAAGCCTATTCCTTCCTATGAATAAACCTCCTTGCAATAATTCGAAATCCACAGGTAAAGAAACAGGAAATAAACTTAAAAAAAAATAACCAAGAAGTAACCTTTAAAATGTTAAATAAATCTTTCAGTACTATATATAGCCCAAGGCTAGGCAAGGCCAGCCATTAACTCCAGCACTTCAACAGCAATCTAAGGCCCCCATTCATCTCACCTGACCTTTCATCTGTCAAGGATGACCCCTCAAATGACATGTATGCACAAGTTCATGGTCAGAGGTCAAGGTTACATACAGGTCAACTAGATGGAAGCGACCTTTCCAGGAGCTCCAAATGATGCATGATATAGGGTGACAATATATATATCCATAATATTACTATTTCATATGATATACGAGTCGGAGCGTAAGCTGTAGTGCCCAGTTTTTGTGCACTTACTCAATTGGGAAATTTGGAGATATTTGCACAATAAATTATATAGAAATAATTAGAAATATTTATAATTTTATGTATATTATATTTATATATATAGCTAGTGCATCCCATTGCAGTAGTGTAGGTAATTATTCATTTTATACCCCTGTATACCGTTAATTGTAACTTAAAAGTCTAGTCTAAGGGACCCTCTGGAAGAGCTGTGGCTGCCACAGAAGAGGACCGACCCATTTCCGATGTAAATTATCTATACGTTTATCATGTACTGTCTTCGGAAATAAACAATATACAATACAATACAATATATTTCGTGTCACATCGCCTAAAGATGTTCAACTGTTCAAATGTCATGTTAACCTCTTATATTTGCTATTCTATTGACCTCCTTTTGATTTGATTTGAAATTTCTCTCAGGAAGAATTATAGAGAAGAGAAGTTGTGCTGATAGTCCATCTACCCGTTACACCGAGGAGAGAAAGAGAGCTAGTGGAGAGAGAAAGAGAGCTTGTGGATAGTAGAGAAAGACAGGTCAGGGAGAGAGAAAGAGAAGTAGGAGAGAGGCGGGGATGGAGGGAGAGAAAGGTTGTTATACCTGAGGTTGCTAATATTCTATATTAAACCATGTCAACAATATCCTACATGCTCATGGTCCTGGGTATGACCATAAACTGCCTTTCTGTCTCTTTTCTCTGCCTCTCTCTCCCTTCTTCTCTGTCTCTATTTCCTGGGTATGATCATAAACTGCCTCCCTCTCAGCTCTCCCGCCCTTGATATAACCATATTAAATGTGTTGATAAGGGCGTAAAGCAACCAATCTCACTCACTCACTCCTACATGCTCTATAACACTCTGCTTTACATGCAGTATACTTCCAACACAGTGAAATGAAACTGCCAGAAATCCTTTTGTTCCAAGTTCCTGGTATAACTTAACAGAAATAACAGACGGGATAGTGAAAAAGGCATAGATATCTGGGAAAAAAATTAAAATGCCAAATATTCTTCATTTTAAATCACACAAAACCAGAGGAATCATCGAGAAGTCCGAGGACTAAAAGAAAGTGTTGCAACTGGCAGGCGATGAAGCTTTAACTGGCCCTCATACTACTGTGTCCGTTGGCCCTAGAGTTCCATGCACTGAAATAATAGTGATATCTGTAAGCAAATTAATTAAGGCTGGTCTGCCTAGGGCTCCTTCCCTGCGGATATAGCCCCCCCCCCCCACACACACACACTACCACCACCAGCGGTATTTACAGGAAACAGAAGTTAATGAGTTAGCTTGTACCGTCAGGAGTTAGTTTAGTAGAATCTGCAACAGATGTATATCGTTTTACCTTCAGGATTTAGTTTAGTAAAAATATTAGAGTCCTATATTTCCCAAAGGTGGAATCTACCTTGGGGCTAAGTATAACCTTCAGGAGGTAGTTTCGTAGAATCTCCTTCAGAGTTAACGATTACATTCAGTAGTTAGTTTAGTAGAGTCTACCTTACGAATAGTGACACTAAATAATACTTATCACTTAACTAAATGACCCTTGTAATGACCATGATTGGACTGACTGAATGAATGATAATGAATAATGATGATGATAAAGATATTAATTGATTTGTATTTTGATCCAAAATTTTGTTGTAATTTTCTGGTCCATGTGTGTGGTCTATTTTAGATGGATCAGTTCTTTTTTGCAATGATGGGGGAAGCGACACGGAAAGAGAAGGAGTGAGGAGAGAGTGAGAGAGAATAGTAGGGAAGAGGAAGAGGGAGAAAAAAGAGGAGAGAGACCATTAGAGATAGGAAAGGATTGGAGGGGGAGAAGACAGAGAAGAGAGGAGGAGAGAAATGATAGAGAGGATCGAGGTTAAGGAGAGAGGTGAGAAAGCAAGGGGAGGAAGGAGATAGGGATAGATAGAAGGGAAGAGAAATGAAAGAGAGAGGGAGAGAGAGAGAGAGAGGACAGAAAAACGGAAAGGGAAAGAGACAATGCTAGGCTATTTAGAGAAACTGAGGGGAGAGACAATGCTAGGTTATTTAGAGAAACTGAAGGGGAGAAAAAAGAGATAGTAGAGGGAGTATGGGAGGGAAAGAAGAGAAAAACTTGTCCGATGGTATCGATGAAAATATTTGACAACGTAAGCAGAAACCCTCACTAGGAATTGGCACTGCAACCACTCCAGCTGCAGGAGTCTGTTGCATAACAAGTCCTTACTTAAAATGATCCTTGCTAAGCTATTTTTCCTTGCTCAGGTAGGAATTCCTACTGTGGGTTGTGGGTATGAGAATTAGCATTGTCTGCATAGCAAATTCCTACACTTAAGGTTACCAGCGTAGCAAGGACAATTAGGTAAGGAAGGAAAATATTAAATATGTAAACGTTTGTTATACAACGGGCACCAGTGGCTGTTTGGTTTGGAAGCTGGGCGTTTTCATACTACTGGGTTTTTATGCTAACCCTTGAAAATAACTTCTGCATGAACGACTATATAGTGCCAAAAGCAGATGGGTTTATAGGTAAATGTTGAAGAATTGATTGACGATTTATTTGATAAGGGTGCTGCTAGTTTGTTATTCTATTGGAACCATGCCATACTTCATTGATCAATATGACCAAACTACCAAATATCGTTTCTGTATTTGGTTTATTTTTGTTGAATCTTTATTATCTCATACATTTATTTTTAATCTTACATACAATGTGTATTCTAACAGTACAAAAAACTACTCAATCTACTTAGCCTACTCTCCCCTACTCTCTACTCTCCCCCCCCCCCCCCCCCTAGAGCTATTCCCCCACCTCTCTCTCCCGACCCCACCTTTTTCTCTCACACTTTCCCTCCCTCTCTACCACTCTCCCCTTCTCGCCTCCTCTGTCTATCTCTTTCTCCCTCTTACCCCTTTTTTTCTCCCTTCTCTTCTCTCTCTCTCTCCCTCTCTCTCGTCTCTTCCTCTCTCTCCTCCCCACTCTCTCTCTCTCTCCTCCTTCTCTTTCCTCCCACTTTCCCTTCTCGTCTCTCCCTCCTCCCTCTCTCTCCCGCCCTCTCGCCTCCCTCTTTCTCTCCCCCCTCTTTCTCTCCTCCCTCTTTCTCTCCTCCCTCTTTCTCTCCTCCCTTGCTCTGTGTGTTCGCTCTCCTCCTTTCTCTCTACCACTTACCCCCTTCCCTCTTCCATTGTTTCCCTAACCTGTGGCATAACATTACCTGACTAGTAAGTCTAGCTATACTGACTGGCCAAGCTGGTGGTTAAGTCATACATCTTGATCATTCACGCTTCCCCTAATAAATATACCAATACTGTCAGCTTGAAGCTCCTTGAGAGGGGGTGAGGGTGAACCCCTAGGGTACTCAAGAGGGGTAACCCTACAATGGTAACCTCACAGGGGTCCCGAAACCTGTCTGGGGGCTCCTGATTTTGTACTGGGGGTCCCAAAAATATTGATTTCATGGTTTATAAATCTACAGGTATACACTGGAAGACCTGCAACATAACAGATGTGTACCACCTGTTTGCCCAACCTATTGACATATATATATATAAATGATATTATCATTATAATGTTATCGAGTTGGCGGGATATAAATACCAATACTAATAGATCAGAATAAATAACCTTTCGACACCCTACCCACCTCAAATCGGTAGACAAGTGAGTGGGTAATACATGAGGATAGTTGTGTTGTGATATATATATGAGCAAATTGTGTAACAGTGGTACTCTAGTGTTAATGTTATAAGAATAAAAATAGAGAAAAATATAAAATTATCGAGCAAACATGATGCAGAAGAGGGACGTGTGTAATTCTCGATGTATAGCTGTCCCGGAGGAAGATGACATTGTTGACAGATTGAATAAAAGAAGTTGTCGTAAAAACAAACAAAAAAATACTCAAAAGGATTAGGGAAAAAGATTAGGGTATCGCAACCTGTTTCCTCTCTCGTCCTGATGCATGTGACCAAACATGTTTGAAAGTATACCGTTGGTATGGTGTGGTATTAGCTTTATTTCTTTTTACATTAGTTTGTACTACAGTGGGAAAAGGAGGTCTCTGTTACCGTATTCTTCCAACTATTCATTGGTACTATGTTACAAAGTTAAATAGCACATGGTTAAATAGTACAAGATATAAAGTTAAATAGTACATGGTTAAATATCACAAGATACAAAGTTAAATAGTACATGGTTAAATAGTACAAGATACAAAGTTAAATAGTACATGTTTAAATAGTACAAGATACAAAGTTAAATAGTACATGTTTAAATAGTACAAGATACATAGTTAAATAGTACAAGATACAAAGTTAAATAGCAATGGTTAAATAGTACAAGATACAAAGTTAAATTACACATGGTGTTAAAACAGTCCATAAATCTCCCCCCCCCCCCCCCATACACCGTTTTCGCCCCCCCCCCCCTTCCCTCACTGACCCATCTAAACTAACTGCTTGCTGGCCCTGTGTACAATATGCTAGCGCACCTGTGCCACTCTAAGGTTACCTGCCTATTTGTCCTTACTCAATGGCCCTCACTCTAATTGACTTCCCGCCACTTCACCATAATTTATTTCAGCCTTATGTAAAGCCCTGTGTTACTCACCCTCAGGGCGGACAGCTAGAAGGCCCTGCTTGAACAGATTCTTGAACACCTTCTTGAAAGTTAATTTTGTATTTAATTTCTTTTTAAATTCTCAGTGGTTACCTTGTTGAAATGGTGGCAAAGGTTAGAAGGAACTTCTTCTTGGTCTTCTTCTCTTCCTTCGTCCTCGTCGTCTTCTTTTTCCTTTTCTTCTTTTTCTTCGTTCTCTCAATTCAATTATTCTCTTATTTCTTCTTGATCCCCTTGCAGCTTTGATCCCCCTGACCTATTGGCCACTGTAACTTAATATAATTTAACAATAGCCAAGAAATATTTCCATGAAGCAAAACAAAATAGGTGCGTTTCCGATTTACACCCCCCCCCCCCCAACACACACACACCACCCCTACCTACCACGTTTAAACATGCCTAGTTCTTTTTATTTTTTGGACAAAAATAACTATTCAGAGAAGATACACACACGTTTCTAACAAGTTCCCCCACCCCTACCTTTAGTTCGCTTTAGCTACTATAACCTGTTCGCTCCAGTCTCCACAAGTGCCTTGTGCCTTGTTGACAATTATGTTTGCCTTTGTTCCAACCAAATGGAGGGCCCCTATCAGGTAATTTTAAGTTTTAGTCTATACTATAGGGGGCACATCTATAACATTAGAAGAAGTTTAGTATGGAGGAGGAGGAGGCGCATGTCTCATTCATCCTTCCACCTTTCATGGATCAAACATGGGTTAGTCTAGCAGAAACATGTAATCATGAGTCACATTATTCAGGCTTTCTAATCTAAGCTATGAGGGGGAGGAGTCCAGTTAGATGACACCTTGCACATACTACAATCCTTTCCGTTATAACTGATAATATGGTGTGTTTCTAAAATTACAAAAATAGAATAGAATAATGTGTCATTTGCTTACAACCATTAAAATGTTGCAATCCTTAGAAAATGCCTCTATTCATGTATCAACCAACGGCCAACGTAGATTCTTTTAAAGGTGTACTCTCAGTTAACGTCGGTAAAAAAACAAACTATTTTCTACACATTCTTTCATTCTTTCCCAACTCATCTAAGAGTCTTTGAAGCATTATGTCGAGTTACTTTTGCTACAGGGCTTCTAAAACATCCTTATTTATATTTGGAGGCCCGCCCGAATCCTTTCTTATGATGACTTTACTTATTACCCCTCACCGGCGGCTGTTTTCGCTCGACTGTCTCTACTTGAAATCTTGGGATCTACTTGCAAGTATACACATAATAACAGCAGCAGAATATTGATAAATTCAGTCCTATAAGTCATAATATGAGTACATTTTGTGGGATTGTGTCATAGGTGACCTGGAAGACCTGTGATCTTCACAGAAGGTTTTGTAAAATATTTATATCACTTTGTCACTTTTTCCGATCTGTAACTGTGATAAATAACGGAAATAAACATGATGCAACAGCTGAGAATGCAGCTTTAAGGACATGGCTTTCGTTTATGTTATGGACGATACACAGCATTTTGCAGGCCTTCCGAAAATTGTTCTGTTTAGGAGAATTGCATTGTTTCTTGGATACCACATAGTCAGAGAACCGAGAGGTATTTCCCTTTTGTTGCATGGGTATTCATTACTTCATGTTAATTGACATTGGTATTCTGCTGTAAGCACAGCAATTAAGAATGTGTGTTTGTACTACAAAAACATTTTGTTATAAAAGAAATGATTATCAATATAGAATAGACTAGAATAGAAAATCTTTTATTTGTCTAAGAAAGTTTACATAATGTGAGACAAATGGGTGGACATGCCTATGTACCGAAATGACGATTCAGCACATTTCTTCCTGCTGTTATATATAATATTATGGCAAGATATATAATAAAGATTATGATGATAAGAATGCACTACTGAAACCATGTATATATTCCAAAAATCCTTGTTTTATAATAATACAAATGTATAAAAGAGTTAATATTAATACTAATATTGAGTGGTGGTACCAACTATTAGTGTACTGCTGGAGTTAGACTGTAGAAGCCCCACCGAGTCTACTTGCTGTACAGGTGTCCCTTGCCCCACTTGGCACTCTCATTGTACTGGTGTCAGACAACAGCACAGGTAGGCATGCAGTACAGCTGTATGCTGGTATACACAATAGGGGGGTTGTGTGTGCCACTGGATGTGTCAGTTACAATAGGGGGTTAGTAAACACTACTGTGGCAGTCAATAGGGGTTGTATACACCACTCTGTGTGTCAGTTACAATAGAGGCTTCGTATACATAGTATTCACTGACGTCACGGCGCTCGGCGCAGCTTGCCATATTGTGGGTCAACTTTAGCTGGACATGAGTGCTCCAAGCCTAAAAAATGCAGTTTTCACCTCCGAAAGTTTTAGAGAATGTTATATAAAGTATGCTGATAGGTTATATGGTCATTTTGGAGTGTGTCATGATGGAATAATAAGTATAATTGCCATTAGCAAACATTTGAAAGGGGAAATCCTGTCGATCTAGTGTCTCCCGCTATCTATGCTGCCACACATTATGGCTGCCAGTGAGGAGAGCCGCTGACTGGGGTGACGTCATGTGAATACTATGTATACACCACTGTGGTTATCAGTTACAATAGGGGGTTTGTAAACACCACTGTGTTTGTAAGTTACAATAGGGGTTGTATACACCACTGTGTGTGTCAGCTACAATAGGGGGTTTGTATACACCACTGTGTGTGTCAGCTACAATAGTGGGTTTGTATCGACACTGTGTGTGTTACAATTGGGGGTTTGTAAACACCACTGTGTTTGTAAGTTACAATAGGGGCTTTGTATACACCACTGTGTGTGTGTGTCGCTTCCATACTACTATGCATCTAAATATGTATATATAAAATCATAGCTCATATCATTAATGAACAAATATGAAAAAGAATTTAACAAAGGCTTTAAAAACATGTATTCGTCTTTCATACTATTTAACAAAACGGGGATAAATCACCACAAATCCAAGAATCAACTAAATCCAAAACAAAATCCTAAAATCAAGCAAAAACATAAAGTGTAAGGGTCCTTAGAAACTGTAATGAAGGGAAACCCACATGCGAAAACAAGCGTGGAGAGATAATTGAAATATAGTGACAAGTCAGAGTGCATGTTGCTGTAGGCGTTGCTATGTCAACCTGACGTATCCATGGTGACATTGATAAACTATCATAGGTTGTCATAGCAACAAAGCCCTCCAGGTGAACTCTGTGTGTGTGGTACATAGCGTTGTTACCTTTCCTCTATAGTGTAATATTGGGGTGTACATATATTTGTGATGAGTCACAGGAAAATGATTCACAAGTCGCAAACAATTTTGAGATATCATTATATTTGAAACGATGAGATCAAGCCGATTCCAATGATGGTAAACAGTAAGGACATTAAGTATTGTTTAATTATTTAAATTAATATATTGGTACTAGACATACGTTACATTAAGCTATTACCACACTAGTCTATATTATACAGATGGCATTGGTGGCTTTACGCCCTGTTTTAACACCATACTTTTCTACATATTTGGTCATATATCAGGGTGAGAGAGGAAAGACATATTTAAATACATTCACAAGTAAAAGCGCATTATTCGTTACGATGTTACAACGGGTGAGTGAGTGAGTGAGATTGGTTGCTTTACGCCCTTATCAAAACATTTAATATGGTTATATCAAGGGCGGGAGAGCTGAGAGGGAGGCAGTTTATGATCTTACCCAGGAAATAGAGATAGAGAAGAAGGGAGAGAGACAGGAAAAAGAGACAGAAAGGCACTTTATGGTCATACCCAGGGCCATGTTACAACGGGAGTAAAGGTATATAACGAAGTATTGGAGTTAAATAAAGGTGTAATTCCTGGTACAGGTATCTACCAGTATAAAGCTAGACTCCACCCAGGTAGGAGCTAGGGTAATGATATAAGCATAAGGCTATGAAGAAATTAAAAATTAGGTAAAACAATATAACATAACACAAGGAGTAACGAGGTATAACAACGAATGTTTTCATGCGTCGCCCTACCTTTCCTGAAATATCTATTTTTTATTCTACAAAAAAATCTCTAAGGACTTTCTGCATAATTCAGTAGCAACAATTTACTGTGAAGAGTTTTTTTTAAATTTATTTTTTAAATTTCTACTTCAATCTAAAGGACATTTACCTTGCACACAATCTTAAGCTTACTTTTTTCCTTTTTTCCCCACTATGGCTATGCCTCGAGGCGCACTAAACACTGATTGCTGGCATGAAACAATCTTGAGGAATTATCTCAAGTGGTTCACTAAGGTAATTAAATCATAAAAAAATAACCTGAGGTACAATCAATGGAAATTAACAGTTTTTGAAGCCTGGCTTGGTGAGGTGTGTTTAAGCGAGCGGGAGAGGAGAGGGAACATTTAGCTGCAGTATGCTGTTGCCCACGTGGAATACTTGTGTAGGTCCAATGTGGTGCATTATGTGTGGATAGGTTCCACTGTATAATACTAGAATCAAGTCCCTCAGCCTAACTCTATGCACACAGCCAGGGACTGAGTGAATAAATGAATGAATGAATTCTTAATTTGAGACTACTCAAAATGATTACATGCTTCTGAAAAGGCTTGTCCAGGTCTTCCAGTATGCACCATTACTAACTAAGATGTAGCAAAAGAGAAAAACAAAGGAGGACAGCTTAGGACTATCAACGAGTGTGGAAGGATCTTCCACTCTCGTTGGGACTATTCTAGATACAGTGTACTACATTTATAAAGCAGCGGTAATTGTTTAAACATCAACATGATTATGTATACATCAAACTAGAATACTTAATAAGAACTCACTCATGCTTGAGCCGTAGTAACTCTAATAAGTAGCGATAGTTTTTTTTTAAAAATTACCTATTAATACCTTGTAAACCAATACAGAAATCAGAGACTTACTCAAGTCTAGTTCCACTGAGCAAAATGATATATATCTCAATGTACCATAAAGCTACTTTCTCAGCTATTACAACATAACAACTCCTACCTGATTTACTCATATTATGACTAACTTATAGGACAGCATTGATCAATATTCTGCTGCTGTTATATTGAAGATTATAGGGCCAATGTTGAGTTTTTTCTCCAGCTGTGCGAGAAAAGGATCAACCTCGATGCCTCTTCCAAAATATATAATTCTTCAATAAAATTCTACAATATGTCTATACATAAATTTGATGTTGAATTGAAATGAAAGAATCTTGGCAGGTACCAAAATAGAAATGTGGTGAATATTGTTGATCAGTCAGACCGAAGAATGTGTCTTTAAATCCTCCCCCCCCCCCCTCCCACATACACACTGCCCACATTAAGCCCAATCGGGACCTACTCAACTTCCCCTGAAGACAGGTTACTGAAATTCTAACCACATGGTCTGTCACATGACAAAGGTCACGAGGTCATCAGCCAATAGGTTTACCTCAGGATTCAAGACTGATAGCTCTTTTAAAACTGCTTAATGGGGGAATCGAAGTGAAATGTCAAGGGACGACAGTTCAGGTGCACGTGCACATGTTTCTATGGCCACGTCCCCTGCAAAGGTAACCTGAGCGGGGTGAAATTTTTGTGGATAATTATATTTCGTATTGAATCTGTTTCCTCGCTTTTTGTTGGTTGTACCTTTTTCCTTTTTCTGCATTTTTTTTAATGTTTACTCTAGTCTGAAAAGCAGGTGCAATTTAGATCGCGAAAGTTCATTGAACTACAAATACAATTAAATTCCTTCCCCAAACTGATCTTTAAGTGCAATGTAAAACTGGAAAATTCCTGTGTGTGAGAGTGGGGTGTGGTGCTTAAGTTAAGTTCATGGTGTTCTCATATACATGATATGCAACAAGTGGACAAAAGGGGCCTAGTATGGGTAGAATGTATGGAAATGAGGGAAAGCACAGAATGTATATTTCCCTTTATATTCGTAAAGATAAAAGAAACTTGTAATCTAGAATAGATTGATTCATGCTACTTCTGTTCTGTCATGACTTGAAAATAATAGTAATACAAAGTTACCAGGATTAATAGTCATTTAATGATATCATTACTGATATATTGTTTCATTTTAGTATAGTGATTGGTAAGGCAAGGAAATATGTGTAGGTGTTTCTGATTTAATGTTTGTTCGTGAATGCTATGCTTTCTGTAACGTTCGAGGCACACAAGCAAGATTTAGATGGGTTCTTACCATTCAATGGTTTTTGCCATTATCTGAATTATTTCCTGTGTACTCAGGGGATTTGCCCTGTGGGCAGATTTAATCAAGAATGGAAAGCAAAGAAAGCGATTGAGGTTAAACTGAGGGTGAAGATATGGTATTTCGCTTGCTATGGTATTTATGTCTCCCTCCCTCTCTCTCTCTCTCTCTCTCTCTCTGCATGCCTCTCTCCTTCACTTTCACGTTCTTTCTGCCTACCTTGAGCTCTCTGTCTTTATCTCCGTCTTCGCTCTCTTCTCTCTCTTTCTCCTCTCTCCATCCCTTACCCTTCATCTCTCAATTCTATCCTCCCGTGTCTCTCCCTCTGTCTCTTTTGCTCTTCCCCCTCTCGCTTTCTCTCTAATCTTTCCCACCTCTCTCCCTTTCCCCTCTCTCTTTCTCTCCTGCTCTCTTCTCTCTTTCTCCCCTCTTTCTCTCTCCCCCCTCTTTTTCCACCTGTCGCCCTTCCCATTCTCTCTTTCTCCCCCTCTCTCTCTTTCTCCCCCTCTCTCTCTTTCTCCCCCTCTCTCTCTGTCCCTGTCATATCGCACATAAGACTAATGACTGAAGAAGGGAGCAAAGGCAAAAGACTAATGACTAAAGAAGGGAACAAAGGCAACTCTAAATTATAAACTCGTAATTGTAGCTTTTGCATTGGGAGTGAATGATCTGTATAAATCTTCTAAATGAACTTGTCTCTTTCTCTGCAGGTGAGTGAATTGTCCAAATAGAAACGAGGCGAAGTATCAGGTAACGTGTATACATTTAAAAAGACAACGAGAATTTTGAGGAAAAGGCCACGAAAAACTGTGGAAATACAAAATACAAAATTTATTACATTTTTCGTACATTTGTAGTATCCAACTCTACATACATTATACAGTGCTAACGATCAAAGAAAGAAATTATTAAGAAAAATCATTATTAGTTGATTTACCTGGGAATGTAGCTTGGGGCATGTTGCACTCTACATGATAATACCGTGCCTCTAAGCACCATCGTTGCTTTATGATATGAGGGATGGGGTATTAACTCATGCATTTGAGGAAGGCAAGAGGTCTCTCAGACTAGTCAGAGAAAATTACCTTACATAGTGCAATGCAAGTTATGGTAGAGAAAGTGAAGGGACTTAATAGTGCAATGCAAGTTATATGTTACAAGGTAGCTTTACACATATTAAGCCAGCCAGTGATGGCACAGTCAGGGCATTCTGGGTTGTTAGGATACAAGTTGTGACTCCTCCCTCCATATAGGTGAGGGTCTCAGAAAGTGTACAATTCACCTTCACCAATCCGCCCAAGTAATCCAAATTTAAGACAAATCGATGTTTAAAATACAGTTCAACATAAACTGAACAGGTTGTTTGAATCAAGGCAATACCAATATACTCAGATATACCTAGTATTTATCATTTTCAGGCTTATTTAGCAGAATTTGCTAAATGTGTAAATCTGCCGATTGTACATTTTCTAATGATCTGGCTCATTCATATACACACCACATTTTACACCTCCCAGATACACTAAGCTGATTTAAGGGTAAAGAGATTAAGGGGATTAAGACTTGATAAGCTCAGAGTTAAACAAGCTTAAGTAGGATTAGAGGGATTAGGAAGGCTAGAGCTGGGCCAGGGGGGATGGTGGGAGATTAAACTGATGATCTAAACAGATATATATAATCTGTATGTTTGGATCATCTTCCTCCTTGATGGAAAGCTTATGTGTTGGGTCGTTAGAAAATGTACAATTCACCTTCACCAATTCTCTCAAATAATCCAAATTTAAGACATAAATGATGTTCAATATAAAGATCAATATGAAATAACAGATACTTTTAATCAATGCAATGCCAGATATACTCAGATATCTAGTATTTATCATTTGTCAGCCTTGTATAGTAGGATTACTATAATGTGTTGCGATTTCTAGGCCCAGAGCCTCTCAGATCAAATGAGAAGGGCATGTCAGTGATCTCTCAGAGCCTGAAAATGATAATGGCTTTTCCGGCCCAGGAGTAGGGGTCCTAATGAGGTTATAATAGTGGGGGGATGATTTGGGGGGATTATAATGACATTTTGAAGTTTGGAGCTAGGGGTTTTCTCTCAGTTTGAAGGGACCCTCTAAACTTTTGGCCTAGACTGGATTATACTTTTTCTGACGATCTGCTGACCCAATTGATGCAAGGTGTCTGGTAGACGTACGTTTCTGGGCTTACTGTAAAAGTAGATATTCACATCCCAGTAGCAGGTTTCCCTCTTCCTCTCTTACACAAGCTTCAGACTGTGGAGGATGCGAGCTGTCGGCCGTCAGCTGAGTGGCTCCTGTGAGACAGTCTGCTCAGTGGACTCAGGGGTTAAGCTGGAAATCCACGAGGCGATTCTTACGCCATATCGCCACTGGAGTCACCTACAGATCGCCAAAGTAGTCTGATGCTTATTTAGTTGCCCTAGCAGATGCCCAGTGGATTCTGGCTGGGGTATTTTGCTTTGGCAACTGTTATAATTATTTGGCGATCATTCTAGGGTTAAAACTAGATGCAGAGATTAAAGACGGGAATCCACATGCCTTGAAAAATACCGGGTGAAACGCACAATCTTGGGGAAGGAAGAGTATGGTATGGGTATATATGGGTGTCCATCGGTGCTTCATAATAGTGATTTCCACTTTTTCAGCTATGTGGATTCCCAGCTTTAAGCCTAGAATCCATGTAGCTAGCAAAATACAGGGCATTTGGCGTCCAGAGCATTTGGCGTTGTGTTGAGTAATAATCTGGCTATTTCAAATAATGCTTTGGCGATTGAAATAAGCATTGGGGACTATGCCAATTGGAATCGCTTGGATTCTGGACACATGGAAGCTTAATATGAACAT
This sequence comes from Sthenelais limicola, assembly GCA_942159475.1. Classification (NCBI taxonomy): domain Eukaryota; kingdom Metazoa; phylum Annelida; class Polychaeta; order Phyllodocida; family Sigalionidae; genus Sthenelais; species Sthenelais limicola. Next base: position 58,198,895 of record OW804096.1, read on the forward strand.
GTTAAGATCGCTGGTTACAGACACCAAAGTAAAATTTTATCTTGGTCACCAAAGCAAAACGCCCCCATCGGAATCCACTGGGCGTCCAGTTTGGACGTCCCCTTTAGCGTCCATCAGCGTCCACATACTTTGACGATCTATACGCAATTCTAATGGTTTTTAAAAATCGCCTCGTGAATTCCTGGCTTTAAGGCAGTATAGGAGCTGATCGATGTGAGTAGTCACCAAATACAATTGGCACTTTTCCTGGGTGAAATTAGGTATAAATGTATAAATTATATATAATTTATGTTTGCCCCTCACACATTATAACCCTCCAGGCTGAGGCTGGGGTTTTAGCTATAGCGCCAGAGAGAGAGAGAGATGGGGGTTTGGGGGAGTAAGATTGAGAGAGCGAGAGGAGGAGGGATTAGAAAGTGAGGGGAAAGAGATGATAGAGGGGAAGAGAGTAGAGAGAAAGGGGACGGAGAGAGGGCGCAGCGAGAGAGAAAGAGGGAGGGCGCAGGGAGAGAGGAGAGAAGGGAAAGAAAGAGGGAAGAGAAGACAGACAGACAGAGAGGCAGGAGTGTAGGGTGAGGGCAGGAGAGTAGAAAAAGGGGAGAGGGAGAGAGCATAGAGAGAGAGGAAGGAGCTCAGCTGAGAATTTGAAGGGAAAGAGAGAGAGAGTTCTCTATACCACCTACACCAGCCTACCCACTATCTATCCAATCTTCCACTACTTCCCAATCACTATTGATTTTCTTTCCTCTTCAATTGTTAAGTAGACACTTTCTCCAATGCACACTTACCTCTAAAGCAATTTTTGTCTCGGGAGCATTTACTCAGTGTATTTTCTGTACGCTAGAAATATGTGCCACTATCACACATTCATTTATATACTATAGTAGTAATAGGACGGCAGGGACAGAAGGAGGGAGAGTGAGAGAGGGAAGGAGGGAGAGGAAGAGGGAGGTATAGAAAGAGAAGGCATCAACAAGGTTATTATAGGCTTGAAGTTTCTATGGACTAGTATGAGATATGTTTTGTTTAAAAAACGAAATTTCAAAAAAATTATATCAATATATTTAAGAGTCACTACTGCCTCATCTGAGTGTAGCCTCAGCTTGATGCGTGCATATATATCCAGACTCAGATGCTTTAACTAAGTCAGAAACACAGATGTCATGCTGTGCTGATATTAAGCTATATTGGCCTTGCATGACTAGCGCATATACATCTCAAACAATTCCCCCACATACTCTGACTTACATATACCATTTAATTGTAAGTACTAAGTAGTATAACAAAGTGTTGTATCAAGGAAGTATATATATTTAGAATAAGCAGAGAGGTTTTGGAGCTGACCGAACTGAACACTGACAAACTCCCCAACCTCTCTCCCTCACTCTTATCCTGAACTGCTACGAGCAGTTACTACTGGTAGAATGTTGAATCTCTCCCCCTCACTATATCCCATCTGATGGTCTGTCTGTATGTCTACCTCTCTCTCACTTCAGCATCTCACTATCCCATCTCTTCCCTCTCTCTTTCTCACTCCCCATCTGTCACTCTTTCGCTCCCTCCCTCTTTCTCTCGCTCCCTCCACTCTCCTTCTCCTCTATTTTTCCCTCTCCCCTTCGCTCTCCTCTCCCCAATCTCACATCTCAATTTCTTTCTACCCCCTTTATTTGCTCTTACTCTCCCCCTTTCTCCATTTCCCCACCCCTCTCTCCCCCTTTCGCCCTTCCACTCCATATATTCCCTCTCCTCCTTCATCTACCGTCCCTCTCTCCCTCCCCATAACTTCCCCTCTCCCCCACCCCGCCATCTACCTTCCCTCTCCCCCCATCTATCTTCCCTCTCCCCCTCCTCCTAACTTCCCCCTGCCCCTCCCCCTATCTTCCCTCTCTCCCTCTACCTACCTTCTCCCTAGGCTCCCCTCCCGATATCTTCCCCCTCCCCATATCTCCCCTCTGCCCCTCCCCATATCTTCCCTCTGCCCCTTCCCTATCTTCCCTTTCCTACTTCCCCTATCTTCCCTCTCCCCTTCCCCTATCTTCCCCCTGTCCCTCCCCTATCTTCCCTCTCCCCCCTCCCCTTTATCTTCTCCCTCCCCCTCCATCTATAGCCACCCACACAATATACTGACATAACACCATGAATCCCGTTCTTTTTCTACCACTCAATAACAATCACAACTCAGCAAATATGATTCAATAGACTCGCTCGCTCTACATTCTACAATTGAGTTTGTCCATGCATTAAATTACATTCTATATCTCACTGCATCACTTATAGATCCGACTTCTGTAATAGTGCCTCTTTTTCTTCTTCTATATTTTATAGATAAGAGGTTCGCTTAAAGTTAGGCACCAATATCTCCAAAGGGACAAGAGCCTAAAACTGCATTTTCAGTTATTAAAACAGAAATAATCTCACCAAATGTACTGATTGTTTGATTTGGAGGACTGAGGTTTTGCTGGTTTATATATAGACAAAATTGAGTTGTGGGCGTGTGGGAGGTGGTTATCTCCCGCGGGTGTAGCAATATCGTAAGGGGTGCGTAGCACCCCGACGATTTGCGTAGCCCAGGGGAGATAACCACCTCCCACATGCCCTCAACTCAATTTTGTATTTATTATACCTCTCCCAATATTTTTGTGTGAAAAAATAGTGAAAATTCGATGGAAATAAGTGTCAGACAACAAACTCTCCTCGCCATTTATTTTGTTTACGGTCACACTTAGCTTCACTTCCGGTCCACATCACTCATTTTCGGGACTATTTTTCTATTTAAATGCGCAATAAATTCGGAATTTTACAGTTGTTTATCATTATAATTATAATTATATCATTATATACGATGTATTACAAGTCTTTTTTCCGCGAAAATAATTATTTCAATACAGAAAATAAGGATGCGAACATGGGCCTATTTTTTCAACAAAAATTCCGCCAGAGGGCAATATGATATGTAAATACCGCCCAGAGGGTAATACGGTTTTCCAATGCTGTAGCCTATGGTTTACCATACCATCCCTCCCAGAGGTATAATAAATGTTTATACACGATTTTTAAGTTGGTCTCAAATCCTTCAATTATGATAAACTATTCTTAAATAAGTTCCAGTTCTCAATTCAATACAATACAATGAACTAATATTTCTTGAATATGCCAGAACGGTCTATAAACCAATGTCTACAGTATGGAATGAATGCACCATCAGCTCTGTATTGTTATACCCGCTTTTCTTTTTGCCTTATCTTTAAATCTAATTACGTAATATTGCATAACATATATGAATATTAATATGCGATATGATATGATGTTCCATAACTTTATGAATCTTGATTAACTAATGCGAAATATGAATCATTATGCATGTCCAGAGGTAAGGAGACACCTGCCGCCATATTACATAACTATCAGACAGACGACAGGCTGTCTCCACATGTAACCATATGTTATCTTTACTAATTACTCGGCATGTCTAGGTTACTGATTATCATCTACACACACCATGCCTCTAATTACTTGTATAAACAACAGCTGCTGTCCCAGTAGGAGGTGGGACCATATAGACCACCATTGGTCAACCATATAGAACCTCACGATTGGCTAATTAGTATTCAGCTTATTATTGGTTAATTACTGAACTGTGTCATGGGAGACATGCTCCCTTCTTTCCTATTGGATTACCTCGATGTACCACCTTGTATATAACATGCATGATTCACAGGATAAAGCAGATATTATTGAAACCGCAACTTGACCTCAACTCTTCTCATTTACTTCATTACATCATTCAGATCGAAGCTCTACCTTTTCGTATACTTAATATTATCGATCACTTCAATGGTGAAGAACCCTAAATTCTCGGACTTATGAAACTTAACTAGCTCGCTACTGGAATGCTAGATTATTTTTCTGGAACAGCCACACACTGGAGCACCAACTGAGGAACAGATTGGTTCCAATTCCTCCTCCAAGACCACCAAGAGCAAGGCGAAACAACCATAGGGGTAGGCAAGAATTAAATCAACCTGTTAATAGAGACATTGCGATTATGGATAGGCAACAGGTAATAGATCTGTTAAATGACCACATAGCAGACCAAATTAATAACGATAGAGCAGCCCAGGAAGACAGGATAAGATTAGCCTTCCAAAATAATTTGCAAGTACAAGTGCAAGAAGCCATAGAACGAGCAAGGCCAGCGGCGGCAGAAGCCGACCCAGTAATCGAGGGCGTGGCGAATCCGCCAGCAGAATGGGCACAAGCAATTGCCTCCTTACGAGCACAAGATCCTAACTTTAGAAGACCAGACCCTTTCAACGGCCCAACTATCAAATGTACAACACGAAATTTCACAAATGACTTTGAACATTACATCGGAATGGCCTACCCTAACGATGACCAAGCCTTAGCCAGATCTTTACCTTCTTTGTTAGCTAGTAAAGCGAAATCGTGGTACGACAGATTTGTAAGAGTGAACAATTGTAGGAACAATTTTGTGCAAATTAGAGATGCTATGATAGAGCACTTTGCTAACGAGGAAAGAAACCTCAGAATTCATGGTACACGATCGCAACGAGCAACCGAATCAGTAGAAGATTATGCGGCAGAAATCAGAGAAATCGTCGCAGCTAGAGGTTTAGATGAAGAAGCCTCCATAGAGAGATTTGTTAGAGGTCTAAGAGAAATCTTAAAGAAAGTAGTATCAGTACAGAATCCAGCAACTCTGGAAGAAGCGGTAATTATGGCCAAGACCAAAGAGGCCGACGAGAAGCAAAATATCACTTTAGACACAGCTGCACTCAGCTCTGTAATGCAGAAATCTTTAGCAGAAATAACGACAGCTAGTGAGAAGAAATTCGCTGAAATCACAACAATGATTCAGGACTTAAAAACAGAAACAAAGAAGAAAGAAGAAATAGCAACAGCGGAAGTAAATCAAATATCGAGTCATAATGGTCAGAACAACTACCACAACAATGGTAGGGGAAGAGGACGCGGCCGAGGAAGAGGCCGCGGACATAGGAACAATTGGAGAGGGGGACGAGGTAGAAACAAGGGCTACAATAACGATAGATATCACAACAACGATGGTTACCAGCAGAATAATGGGTACCACAACAACGGGTATCAAAACAACTATCAAAATGGGTACCAAAATAACTACCAGAACGGTTATCAGAATAACTACCAGCCATCCCAGAGGGAATATCAACAATTCCAAGAGTTCCAACGTTTCCAACAAATGCAGAACCAGGGAAACGGGAAGAATGCGACTTACTAGGGCCAATAAGCCGCACCAACCCATCCCAGATAACAAGAAACAACGATGAAGACCTAGGCAAGATATTGAAAGTCGAATTTGATAATGATTATGTTAATAAGGAGAACGCAAATATCTCGAATATAGCAAAGAATCTTTCTCAGAACAACGGTGATGCAAAAATTACATTGAGTAAATCAGATAATCCCAATTCTACTGTGACAATTGATCTTGAAAATTATTGTATTCCAGTCACAATGGGTAATCAAACGTTTCCTGCGCTTGTAGACACAGGGGCTAGTATTTCATGTATTCGTGCAAAACTTGTGTATTCATTGCAATCTAAACTTGATATTTCCTTTGCTAAAACATCTCTTCGAGTATATCTTGCAGATAACGCCGTATGTCACGTCAAAAAGCTGGCTAGGATCAACTTCAAGCTGAAAGGTATCAATTTCTATCATTACTTTGCAGTCCTTCCCACTTTATTTAGACCAATTATATTAGGCGTAGACTTCTTTCACAATCACGAAGCTTGCATAAAATTCTCCAAAGACCCCACCCCAAACCATCAACCTATAAGAGCGGTTAGGTCTGTCACCATACCGCCATATGCAGAAATCGCCATTCCAGCTGAGATAACATGCCTTTATTCAGTAGCCAATCTCCAAGGTATCGTAGAAAACATGGCCAGGAAGCAAGAAGTTCCTTTTATTGTACAAAGATCGGCAGTGTTACCGAATGAGCGAAACAGACACCCGATTATATTACTAAATACCTCACAGAAGCCATATCGGGTACACAAAGGTCAAATCCTAGGTCTCTATACAAAAACAAACGACGATGAATTTTCCCCAGTATCTGATATTGAAGACAAAAACAATTGCTCTATCGTCGAGTCTGATTTCGCCGGATCAGATTCCGATTCAGAATTTGATGAAGAGGAAAACATAGTAACCGTATCCTCAGAAGCACATGATGCTAATATTGATTCAATAGACAATGTAAAACCTAAGCAAGTCATCTCCCAAACAGGGAAGAAAAGATTAGACGGTTTATTAAAAGAATTCTCAGACGTATTTGTGGGTGAAGATGACCAACTAGGGCTCACGGATCTATACGAACATTCATTACATATGAAACCAGACACCGTGCCCTGTCACCACCTACCCTATCGTATGACACCCGATAAAGCCAAAGAATTTGATAAGATATGTCAGGATTATGTGAAACAAGGAGTCTTAGAGGAGACAACCTCAGGACCCTGGGCTAGTCGCTCTTTTCTAGTTCAGAAATCAAACGGTTCTTATCGTCTAGTGACAGATCTAAGATATGTAAATGCTAATCTAATAAACCAAGCGTTGATATCACCCAGAGCCGACGATTCTCTTGAACAAATAGGCGACTTACAACCCACTATTTTCTCCAAAATGGATGCAAAATCAGGATTTTTCCAAATTCCCATTCGAGAACAAGATAGAGATATCACAGCCTTTTTATCCTATGACAAGAAATATCGTTACAAAGTATTACCAATGGGGCTGAAGACATCCCCACAAGCATTTTGTGCATTGGTAACGATGATTCTCAATAAATTAAAATACCGATGTGCGATCCCATATCTAGACGACATATTATGTTTATCTAAAAATGAGGAACAACACTTTGAGGATCTCAAATCAATCTTTACTGCCTTAAGGAAAGCAAATTTGAAATTAAATCGAGCAAAATGTGAATTCTTTCTTGACAGGATAGATTTCTTAGGAATGGTAGTCACCCCAAAAGGCATACAGCCAGACAATAAGAAGGTAACAGCTATCAAGAATTTTCCCACACCAAAGAATGTTTCTCAGGTACGCTCATTTAATGGCTTATGCCAATTCTACAAAAGGTTTATCAAAGGCTTTTCTCACATTATCAAGCCCCTATACAACCTTACAAAATCCGACCAGAAATTTAAATGGGACGATGCATGCGAAAGAGCTTTTCAGCTGATGAAAGACGGCATTTGCCAAGATGCATTGTTGCATTATCCCAACTTTAATCGCGAGTTTGTCCTCGCAACGGACGCGTCTGGAATTAGCATCGGATCCGTGTTAAGTCAAAGGGATAATGAGGGCCAATTAAGACCCGTAGCATTCGCAAGCCGATGCCTACGTAAACATGAAAAGAACTACAATACAACGGACCGGGAATTACTTGCAATTGTGTATTCAGTGCTTCATTTCCGCCATTACTTGGAAGGAAGACACTTCCAATTATACACAGACCATGGCGCCTTAATCCCTATGTTAACGAACGTGAACAATAGGTATAGACTAGCCAAGTGGGCACTTGACATACAACAATTCTCATTCACAATCCATCACGTCCGAGGAAAACTAAACGTGCCACCAGATGTATTATCAAGAATACAATATGATGAAGACAATGATAAAAACGAAACACCACCTCCCCCAATGAAATTGAAAATAGCAAGGAGAGTTACATTCCATGAGACCCCAGCTATCATTAAATTCAATACAACTAAAGCCCCAATCGATATTCAGAAATTCCTAAAAAGCAAATCAATTCTCAAAGCTCCCTCACATCACCTATTTTGCGATTGCCAAGACAAGTTTAAAGGGAACGACTCAGAGAAGAAAGCTAGTAAGACTTCTCTCGGAGATAAAATACGAACATCTCTGAATTTGCCACCAGAAGCCTATGATCCGATTGAAACAGAAATACCGACTACGGAAGATACTATTCCTAAGTCAGCGGACATAGAGCCTGGGGGCGCATTAGCATCTATTTCAAAATACATGACCGACACTTTACCCACAGATATTGCAAAAGCATCGCTAGTAGAGAAGGCAAAATCAGAGATTAACGATATAGCGGATCTCATCACAGAATTGCCTCCTAGCATGGGAAATGTGGTCACCCTAAAGAAAGATCAGCAAGCAACCTCATACATCAAAGCTATGTTAGATTATCTAAACGATGAATCACTGCCTGAATGCAAAAAGGACAGAACATTTGTCCTAAATAACCACCAACATTTTACTGTCATGAACAATGTATTATTCCATTTTTCTATAGATGCTTGGAAAAAGTACGGACAATTGTCGCTTCAGATAGTTATACCTGAGGGATGGATCAACCACATATTACATTCCTTTCACGATCATCCCATCAGCGGACACGTTGGCCAGGTGAAGATGCTATCCGCCATGTTACCCAGAGTGTACTGGCGACATATGAAACGCGACATAAAACAATATGTGAGTACCTGCAATATATGTTTGAAGGCAAAGAAGACGAATATCACTAGAAAATCCCCTATGACAATCAGAGATATTGCACCGGCTCCTTTCGAGCAAGTATGTATTGACGCTATTGGGCCACTGCCAAAGACAGACAAAGGCCACCAATACGTGCATATAATAATGGATTTCTATTCAAAATACGCAGTTGCATTCCCCACTGCCACAATTGATGCAAAATCAGCTTTTGAAGGGATAGTTTACAATTTTATCGGTAAATACGGAGTCCCAAAAACAATTCAAAGCGATAATGGCACAAGCTATACAGGGAAAGTATTCAAAGAGGGATGCAAATCACATGGCATACAACAAATATTCTCGAGCCCATACAGGCCAAAATCAAATGGATTATGTGAGAATTTTAACAAAAGCGTAGGCAACTCACTCCGCGCTTATGCCATGCAAAACCAGAAATCCTGGGATATTTATCTTCCTTATATGATATTCGCACTTAACAATACTGCTAACCAGAACACTGGTTATTCAGCACATTTTATGGTTTATGGAAGACAACCCAACACCATCGCCGACTCCCAATTACAGCTACCGATTGAGACAAAGACTGCTATGCAGCACCTCACCGATTCTATTCTGGCTCAAGATCTAGCCAAACAAGCTTCTCAAAAGAGAAGAACCCGACAAAATCATAAAATGAAACTCAATCACGACAAAACAGCCACCGAATCAGACCTTCAACCGGGAGATATGGTATACGTACATATCCCCTATTTATTACACAAGAACACTTGTAAGAAAATGCAGCCCGCCTACATGGGCCCATATATACTATGTAGATATAAATCAAACACCTCAGTTCTATTGAGAGATTTAACTACAGGAAAATTACTGACTAGATCAATACATATCGACAGAATAAAGAAAGTCACAGAAGTGAGAAACAATCGCTTCGCTGGAAGATTGCTCGCACATTGCCCCACACGAATCCAAAGATCTTTTCAAATGAAACAGGGAACTATAACCCCCAAAGACAACCTTTTACAAACAGAAAACATCGTTCAGAAACGAATGAGTCATTCTAAAGTCCAAAAGAGATCATAAATAACTCGAAGATATTCTCCTACACCACGTATGATAGTTATAAGAGGCAAAAATCGCTGCAGAAATTATATGATTGCTCATTTATTTTTATTATTATTTTTCTTTCGTACAACCATCAGTTATCGTGCACTTGCAGGTATATTCATTAAGGTTCTAGACAAGTAGACGCTGCCAGCCACAAACAAAACAATAGCTTGTATCAGAAGACACACATGTGTCGCACTGGTAATTTCACACCCCCATATCGGCATTATGAGCGAAACTGTCACATAGGCCTCGACAGGAGATTAGGAAAGCTTGCTGGACGAGACAGACTAAGCTCAATGTCGCGCATTAATGCCCAATAGAAAACAAGCAACCACACCTTAGAACAACAAGCATTGCCGACAGCTAAGCCTCATAGACATAGCCAACCTATGGCCCAATTACTTAAAGGGCAAAGCATGCTTGCTGTTCCTCACTACCCATCCAACCTCCAACAGAGTAATAGTAGATACTGCAGCAGACTTCTAGAGAACCGAATACACCTAGCCTAATAGTGTGTGCACGATTTCAGACCAGAATTTTAATATTCTCGGTCGCATCCAAAGATGGACAGGTACATATAGATTATTATTATTGCTTATTTTATTTTTCTTCCGGTAGAGTCAAACCAAAGGATTATTACGACCTACCAGGAACTCTGCACTTTATTTGAGCGATTTTCACTTTATTCATGACTGGCAAATGCAAAAGGAATATATACCTTGCCGATGAACAATTACTATAGCCTCGCATTTTTTCTTTATTTCTGTACTACAGGTTTATCCTGCTACTCTTCGTGGCAATACTGCCAGTGACCTACTCCTCAAAACCGACGGTCAGGCAGAACGTAGGAGCCATATTTGAACCTATAAGAGCACCAATGGTCAATGGACACGACTTCGCAGAAATGGTTATTGCTATTCCGTACAGCCTCCCATCATCCCCACCTTCGTCAAAACCCTTCGCTACCAAGATGTTACCTTTCACCACAAGGACATCAGAACAACCAGGTATTGATCTCTCCGAATTACTTGTTCAAGAAGCCAACGAAATAGACCAGATAATTACAGAAATAGAAGCGAACATTAAGGCAACTTTAGAAACAATCAAATTATTCCTAGCTTATCCTCTCTCCACAAAATCTGAAGCCAGGACAAAGCGGAACGCTATATTTGGTTTTATGGGAGACCTTTTCCGTGGATTGTTCGGTTTAGCAACCACAGAGGATATTAATAATGTTGTGACAAACGTAATAAACATCGATGCCACACTTTCTGACTTAAAGAACAATGGCATAAGCTCAGCCAAGCTTTTATCTAAGATGGCCGACAGACAGGACAAACTATATGCCACATACTATAAGGATAGATCCGTCATAAATGCAACTATATCTGATGTTGTCAAAACACTAGGAAACTGGACAAATCATTTTGCTGTAAGGCTCGGTAGTGTACAAGCCGACGCCGACAATGAAAGAGCACAGCTGGCTATTCTTACAGAAGCTTTAACTACTCTGAATCACAGATTACATTTTTCTCAAGAACTTAATCAAATATCTAATTCCCTCCGACTATTGTCAACCGGTGTTATCACCCCAGACATAGTAAAACCTTCAGAATTCCAACAGAATTTAATAGCTATGGATGAAAGACTAAAATTATCTTCACCCGGAAGCTCTGTCGCGGTAACAAATACCGAATATTATTATTCTCAAAAACTTTCATTATTTGTCTACAGCGATCATTTTCTTTACATACACGTAGACATAATAGTATCCTCCACCGACGCAGTCTTTAGTATCTACCAAGTGAACACCATGCCAATCCCTATATCGACCAACTCAACTCCAACATTAGGAACGACAGTATTACATAATAGCCACAAATTTATCGCCGTATCAAGAGATTCTTCTCTATTTCTTGAGCTGACAAGTGAAGATCTCCACACCTGCCCTGGAGAAACAGTAAGAGTGTGTTCAAGAACAATACCTAGAATTCACAAGTCAAACCCAACATGCCTTATATCGATTTTCCTAGATTACAAAGACAGTATAAACGACCTATGTGCCTTCACATTCAGACCCATGTCGAAACCGGAGACATTTGCCATAGCTATCAGCCAAGATGAATTTTTAGTATCGACGGATGAAACACAATATTCCATATCTTGTCACTCTAGACCCTCCCAGACACATAGAACTCAGTCATTATCCATAATGGGAATTCCATGCCACTGCACAGTAGCCATTGGGAGATTAGTACTGCCCAACACAAGACTACCATGCAACGCTTCACTAAACTTCCATTACACACTCCATACTACAAACCTCCCATTCCTGACAGCCTTCAAGATAGACCATCCACTAATATCCCCAAGCAGTATACACAAGACACCAATTGTCTATAACCCACCAAACTTAGGCAGATTCTTAAGAAACCTGAACAAATTACAGCCAATTGACGAAACTACTACATACTCACTATCAGCTTTCGCAAAGAACTTGTTAGACAACGCCTCATCTATCAGGCTACCTGAAGAAGTAGTCGGACCAACACCCCTATTGGAAGGATTATTAAACAACCCAATATGGAGGTATGCCTTTCCGATTCTAACCATTTTCTCAGCACTTGCCAACGTATATTGTATCTATAAAATCAATGCAGCAGCCACCCCAGCAGGATTCTTTTCCATGGCAAAAGCATACAAATTTCTTAATAATATTGATTCCCCAGAAGTTTTGAAGCCAACACCCATCGTGATCACCACTCAGCTGCCCACATCGTACACCACCCCGAAAAGTCTTGTGGCTCAACTTCTCTCATTTAATGATTCTCATAATATATTCACGATACTCTGCATCATACTAGTAGCCTTCTGCGGACTGAAAGTTCTCAAATTTCTTGTGAAAAAGGCAAGAGAATTTTTCGGTCTATATCACAGCTCAATGAAAACGAGTTCAACACTCAAACTGAAAATCTATAAAGGTAATAGAGATTACACAACTACCCTCCTCACCATCCCATATGAAGCCAATGCCATAACAGAAGGAACAGCACCGAAACTCATCGACTCAAAGATCACATACTGTCCAACACCCAGATGCTACTTCACCTGGAGTGGACCCGTATACCTTAACATATTTGGACAACAGGTAGAATATAGGCTTCCGAACATGATTAAATTAGCCTGGAGAGCTAAATTCGGTATAATTCCAGCAATGAACGACGATTCTATAAGAAAGGACATAGTTTTACAAAGCTCTAATAATTGTATTTCCCTCCCTACGACTGCATTGAATGATAATGTTGATATTGAAGCTAATGATCCTCGTATTTCAGAGACGGACAATGGCCTTACCATGTATGCATTAGCAAAAGAACTCTTTTCAACTCCAGCACAATTTACCACAGAACAAGGTTAAGAATGTTTTAAACGATTGATCTAAAAGGTAGCAATGTTATTAATGTGACTCAAAACTGATGATGAATATGTCCAACGACGACGACTTGAACAACGAATCCACCTTTATATACAGGTATATGCCAAAGCAAGGCCCAGCCAAAAGTATTACCTAGTATTTCTACTTTTCTATGAAGAGTTATCCGATTGGATTAACCTTATAATCTGTACTTATTACATGTACTTATATTTGTATTTTTGTATGTTTATTTTTCTATTTTTCATATCGCACGAAGATAGTCAAAGCGATCACACTTGTATCATTCCATTCTCTAAAGTCAACACATATCTGCGGCGAGATTATAGTTGACTTGGGGGCGAATGTTATACCCGCTTTTCTTTTTGCCTTATCTTTAAATCTAATTACGTAATATTGCATAACATATATGAATATTAATATGCGATATGATATGATGTTCCATAACTTTATGAATCTTGATTAACTAATGCGAAATATGAATCATTATGCATGTCCAGAGGTAAGGAGACACCTGCCGCCATATTACATAACTATCAGACAGACGACAGGCTGTCTCCACATGTAACCATATGTTATCTTTACTAATTACTCGGCATGTCTAGGTTACTGATTATCATCTACACACACCATGCCTCTAATTACTTGTATAAACAACAGCTGCTGTCCCAGTAGGAGGTGGGACCATATAGACCACCATTGGTCAACCATATAGAACCTCACGATTGGCTAATTAGTATTCAGCTTATTATTGGTTAATTACTGAACTGTGTCATGGGAGACATGCTCCCTTCTTTCCTATTGGATTACCTCGATGTACCACCTTGTATATAACATGCATGATTCACAGGATAAAGCAGATATTATTGAAACCGCAACTTGACCTCAACTCTTCTCATTTACTTCATTACATCATTCAGATCGAAGCTCTACCTTTTCGTATACTTAATATTATCGATCACTTCAGTATCACTCAGAGCATCCAATATTGCAATGTAATAAAATAGTCATGTGGGTGAAGTCATCAGAAAATGGACAATTCACCTACATAAATCATCTCAAATAATCCAAATTTAAAGACAAAAATGAGGTTCAAAGCACAGTTCAACATAATTGAACAGATTTTCAATAACAAATATATTCAGATATACATAGTATTTTTCATGTTCCAGCCTAATTTAGCAGAATTTACTAAATGTGTAGCGCTGCCAATTGTACATTTTCTGACGCCATGTCCCACTGGTGCTGAGTGACAAGGATAAATGATAAGGCACTTAGTGTCCATGGTGGTGCATTCACTGAGGATATTACTATTTGAATTAGAGTGGATCGGGAAAGGGAATAATAGACAAGAGACCTCTCTCATACATAATCTTGTTATGTCTGTGTGCAATATCCATCCTATGGTCTATTACATAGACTGGGCCAAAATGATAAAAAAAATAAAAAGCTTTTTTTAGGAAACCACCTGGAACAGAAGAAATAAACAGTAGTATATATACTACAATATTGATAACTTCAGTCCTAGAGTTCAAACAATGAGTAACTATTGGTAACTTCAGTCTATAGGTAAAACAATGAGTAAATATTGATAACCTCAGTCTATAGGTAAAACAATGAGTAACTATTGATAACTTCAGTCCTATAGATCAAACAATGAGTAAATATTGATAACTTCCATTATTGATACAAATATATCATCTTATGTAAAGCCAAATGTACCTCTCATCACCCTCTGTACCATTATTGATACAGTCATATATTATCTTATGCAAAGCCAAATGCACCATTATTGATACTCCCCAGGCAGAAACAGCATAACGATAATAGGCAATTACACATGATATATTGCCTCAACTCCCTCGCCTCCACTTGCGCTGGATTTCCTTCTGTCCTAGGAGTGATGAACATAGGTAGCATTCCCTTGAACACAGCCGAGAATATCCTGCTTATTCCCCAACCCTCAGTTCATAAAGTTTGAGCATTTTTATCTCTTCTAGACCATTGTCCCAGGGGGGAATTACTACTAGGTAGTGGACTTGTACAACGATGAGTTACATTCTATTGCCTATATATTTTGTTTATCATATGTTTTTTTATGTGTGTTAATGTATACATTTGTATTTGTGCATCTATATTATTGTTGTATGAACTGTTTGTATGTGTATTCATGTATATATGTGCGTATACATGTGTCCGTGTATGTATGCTTGCGAATGGTAGTCCATGAAGTTTGGGATAAATACCTCTACCCCCCCCCCCCCCCCATCTTGTTATAGGGAATGGCCTAAAGGATTTTGATTACACTAAGGTACACTGTCTGGGAAATTTACTTCTTGAAATTAACTTCTTGCTTTACCTCCCTCGTCAGTTTAGTGGTTAGTTGGCAGCTCGATTTATAATCTTTATTATCTATTGACCCGCCTAAATCGCCAATATAAAGCTACTTTCACCATTGTGAGGGTGCGCACTGCCACAAACTGAATGTCAAAGTTTGACCGAAGTTATCGCTCTACTTTCTCTAGCGGATGAATACCTCAGCGGGAGTGACAGGGCTTCTCTGTGATCCATCTTCCGGCTCTTCACTCCCGCTGTGAGGGAACTAGATTGCTTTGACCCCGATTTGACCCCTCGCTCAACGGTCGTGCTCCCGCGGTAAAACAGAGTCCGGATAAGAGGGATGCGCGGAGGGATATTTAGATAAAAGGGCAGGGAACTATGTTCCTAATGCCATTATATCCTTGTTGTTATCACATTGAACCTATGCGAGGGAGGCTCAGCGGAGATTCCACTGATGTTTATGTGAAAATGCTTTGACCTTGCCATTGCCTTTATCGCTTTTGTTCCGAAAATAGTCTTGTTTTATGGTGACTGTTATCTTGCCAGTTTTGCAGATTTGCTATGTCTGTCATGGCCCAAGATAAATGGGATGAATGCGATGAGGGATGAGGTCTATTCGTTATCAGGATTGTTTAGACGAACCCTGTCTAAAATGGCTTCATTAAAAAGAATCTAAAGATGTATATGATATATATGTATTTTTTTTTTATCTTTTCTAAAACCATTTTATTTAAGCATGGGTGCTACATTGGCATTAGCCCTATATAGTGGGATCAGAGTTTTTCCTCCAGTCTTCCTCCCTTCCCTGACATTCATCACATATTAACGTACAGTCCAATACAGTTAGCATCTATAGTGAGAAGAGAGCAAATATAGTGTGTTATCTAATTCAATTCAATTCAAAGATTCTTTATTTGTAGATCTTGATTACATATTTAATGAGATGAAATGGAGTTGTCGATACTGATAGTAGAGTAGCCTACACTTAAATTTGTATACAGTGTTCACTCCGTAAAAGTGGGAATAAGGATATCGCAAGCTATATACTGTGTTTAAGCTTTGCTTTAAATGCCTGTGGGTATAAGATAAGATAAGAGAATTCTGTGTTTGCCATAAGGTGTAATTCTGATAAAGAGGTCGCGATCATCTCAAGAGGTCTTCCAGACCAGCCGTTCTTATGTTTTTCTCTTGTTCATAATCAACATCTTTAAAAGAAACTCCGAGCCCCTTCCCCTCTACTGTTGATATATGTTTTTAATAAACTAATATTGACATTCTAATGACTTATTATGTTAAAATTGTTTATTTATCAAAAAAAGGTTGACAAATAGGTGATACGCATCTGTACCCAAGAGAGGCTACGGATTAAATAAATGTTATACCTCGATCTGTTCTGTACAATTCTATCACTTAATTCACCTTGTTAGATATTTTAATTTCTCCCAATTTAATAATGTATTTATAATATTCTATTTCAAATTCAAGGTTCAATGGGAGTAGCAATATCCCATTCTAAAATCGTTCTGAAAAAAAAGGGAAAAAAGGTCTTCTATTGAGTCAGTTGGCATTGAGTGCATTACACCTCTTATTAGATGAGCACCTCATCCCTTATACAATATGTATGAACAACTCACTACTGCTCCTCGCTGGGCTGTGGCTCCTATAAATTTTCCAGCAGCGACAAATGATAAATTGATCTGCTCCGAGGAAAATATACGGAGGCGGTGACTACAATTTAGAATTTATACAATTTAGAATCACCCAAAATACACAAGTAACGTCTGATATATTAATATCTTCAAATTTATTGCAGTAATAAAAACATAAAGATGCAATGTGGTTGAATTAATTGAATGATAATCAAATCATAGCATGCTCTTATTTCGAATAGGAACGTATACGATGGAAGGTTGGAAGTTATTAATTGTGATGTGTTACAAAAAATGAGTAAAACACAAACAAAAGACAAACATGTAATGTGTCAGAAGAAAATGAGTCACAAATCGCAAAAAATGAATTTAGTGATCCTATCATATTTGAATAGATGAGATCAAACCGATTCCAACGATGGTAAACATTAGGACATCTGATAAGTATTTGTATATATTTTATGCATGAAATAAGGTTAGTGATATTTATTGAGCATCGAGCATCAATCATTAGTAAATTAGTTAGCTGAAGTTATACTCCTTAGGATGACGCATAGGATGACCTTTAACACACAGTCTTGGAGTTTGGTACATGTATTGCTACTACTAGGAACACTAAACTGGCAAAAAATAAAAGCATTCCAAAAGGAGTTGATGTGGTAAAGACATTTGATGAATAACATATTTGCGACTTGTGACTCATTTTTTTGTAATACATCATGCATTTGGTTTTTATAGATCATTCGCAAGAGCTGTGATATTGGTCAAAAGATCAATGTATTGCATTTTTCCATAAAAATGTTGCTAAATATTGGTATGTCATTCCTCCCTGCATACACTGTAATATTATACATGCGCAGTGGGGCATACAAATCCCCTATTGTGAACCCATTCAAATGACAAACATAATCTTTCTATGTCCCTTCAAATTGGTAGAGTATACAACTTGAGCTGCATTATGATAGCTTTGAAAACAAGCCAAACCCAACCATTGTGAATGGACTTCTATTTAATGAAGCTTATTTGATGGAATTAATCCCATGTCTGTTCCACCTATATGATCCCATTCAGCTTGATTGTGCATTGACAGGGGCACAAAGGGGACAAATATGTACTTGTGTACATGTATAGTACTCACATAGGTTGCAGGCCCACTGGGGTGTTTGTTAGACTCCAATATTGGCTATTGATTTCCTCTGCTGTGTGTACACATACCGTATTTCCTCTTATAATTCTTTGCAGTTCTTCGTGTGTTTGTTATTCAAAAAAATAAATTGAAAGACATAGTGGAATGAAACATCACATTTTGTGAAATTTTTATGAAATAAAATTTGTTTAAAATCTCATGCGGACGGAGTAAATGTGTGTATCATTGTGAGTTGCGAAGCCACAAGCGATTATACACACATTTTCACAGCTCATGCAAAAGGTAGGCTTGGACATACCAACCTATTGAAGAAATGCGGGCCATTCTGGCCGGTAGGGGCGCGACGAATGTATGGCTGAATGAGACAACTTTAACCCAAAATTAGACAATTTAGGCTTGTCAATTTTACACTATCATTGCATTCCATATCAATATCAACCCTGACAGCAGGTCTCTTACATTGAATTAGCATTAAGTCAAATAACAATTTTAACGCCCATATGGTGATTATATTTCTACCTGTAATATAAAAGCAATATAAATTTCTATATCGCAGGTTCGTCACAGATTTTTTTTTTTTTATCGAATGAACTTGTACATGAGGTGGATTCTAGAAGTCGCTTCGCTTCAGTTGGGAAGTGCTTTTGAGTGCAGTGTGAATAGTCCTTTCTGAGGTGTAGTGTTAGGCTGAGACAAAGTTGGTTTTATTTGTGCCAGTTGAGCAAGTAAGTCAAGTAACCGATGCCTGAATCTAGTTATCAACACCTGAATTGAGTCATCAGTACCTAAATCAAGTAATCAACACTTAAATTAAATCACCAGTGTCTAAATCGAGACACCAGTACCTAAATCAAGAAACTGGCGCCTATAGAGAAACCAGTGCCAAATAAAGTAATTGGTGCCAGAATAAAGTTACTGGTACCTAAATCGAGTAGTCAGCCATTAATTTTTCTGGCACTCTTTTGCGGGTGCCGAGGTGCTCTGTGAATAAAACAAAATTTACTGGAGGACCCACTTTACCCGCCTCCCACCCAACTCCCCCTTGGCCACTCCCACCTTCATCTGCTCATCCATCAATAGGGAGTAGCTCCCTTGTGCTCTATCCTCACACATGCACTCCAGGGATGCACTACTTGCTACCAAGGGCTGGTTGTTTGTGGCTGGTGGGAGTGTGGGGGGGGGGGGGGAGTCGAGATCTGACCATTTTCCAGTATTATGTACAGCACCTGCAGTAATTCATGCTGCATTTCAAGGTCGTTTTGATAAAAGAAATATATGTATGAATACCATAAATAGATAAATACAGGCGGCAGAAAATTCCACCAATCTCAAAATAAAAATGAGGTTCAAAATACAGTTCAACATGTAAGCGAAAAATTGTTTGTATTCAGTGCAATACCCCATACTGCTATACTCAGACATACCTAGAATGTATCATTTTTCAACTGTTCATTGAAGTCCTTCACACACTAAGTGCACTGACAGACTTTCGAAATACGTCGGTTGGCCAGCCGACTGCATCCAACATAGGTGAATTTGTTCTGTTGAGGGACAAACTGAGTCCATTTCTGACGGATTTTGAACTGAATTCAAAATCCGTTGGTCACATGTTAAAACTCCACTCTCAGATAACGTCGGTGAAATAACTAAACATTACCTACTTATTGTTCCTATCTTTTCCAACCCATCTAAAAGTCATTCGACCACAATTTTGGAGGATTTTGTCTGTGTGTATTTGGTACAGGGCTTCCAATAATGTATTATTATATTGATAAATCCAGTATAAATCATAATATGAGTAAATTTGGTAACATTTGTTTTGTCATAATAAGAATACAGCTTTCATGTATACTTTCATTGCTTTGTGACATATTTATTCATGACTAATTGATTTCACTGATAACCAGTGTTTTTTATGATAAGTTATTCATATTTTGTTATTTCTTACTTCCAGGTGAGTGACTTTCCTCCTTGGTGTATTCATATGAGCTTGAAACGGTAAGCCTTCATCTTGTTGTTGTATCTAATTTAGTGAATACTAATACTAATTTAGTAGAATTTACAAAATGCTTGTACATTTTCAGACAATGTACACTTTCTGACAAGCCGATGGATAAACCCTGGCTTGCTCCAAACCATCCTGAAACCAGTAAGGACTGAATCTCCAAGTCACAAAATGTGGAGATACCAGATCCATACTGTACTGCACAAGCACTAATATTCAGTTTTAGTGGAACCCCAACAACTCAATAGTATACGTAGAAGTATTCCCCACCCTAGCCGATATAATCGATCCTCTGGTGGGAATAGATTCGATGGGCAATATCAAGTTCTCTGGAATGTACCTTATAATACTTTATCATTGTTTGGGTTGTTGGTCACTTTCCTCTCTCTATTCTGTCTCTTCTGTTTCTTCTCTGTCTCCTCTCTCTCTTACTTCTCTTCTCTGCCTCCTCTCTCTCTCTTTTCTTTGTCTCTCCTTTCCCTTTAACTTACTTCTCTCTCTTCTCTTTTTCTCCTCTCTCTTACTCCTCTCTCTCTCTCGTGTCCCCTCTCTTTCTTTCTATCACTCTCTGTCCTCCCCTCCCTCTCATTTCTTCCTCTCCCCCTCCCCCAATGCCACGGCCCTGTCACTGTGATCAAGAACCTGGGTTCTTCTTATTGTGCACCGGGGACAAGTATCCTGCATATAACGGCTTTGATGAGGGTAAGTAGCCGCACTGAGGGCCTCAGATGTCCGTCCTTGGGCTGTGCCATGCTCACTCCATTATAGACTCTCATCCTAAAGGCCAGACTCCACTAGGCCTTTTTTAATGCAAGGACAAATAAAGTCAGTTTTAGGGTCTGAATGTGTTCTTGTCTCCGCGTTGGTTGCTGTTGGTTGGTTGCTGTTGGTTGGTTGCTGTCGCCAAGTGGAGTTTGAAAAATGCAAGAAATCCTAGCAATTTGCTCCCATGCATGGTTGACCCTAATTTTTAGCGGTACAAAAAACAAGCATTAAAGACACCAGTGATATTATTAAGCATGCTTTTTAAAAATGAAATTGAGCGCCATGGGCACTAGTTCAGTAGGCTATCTCAATTGATTGACGTTTCGTCTAGAGGAGTCTCGGTATAATGCCTGTGTCCACTAAGCTGATACTTTAAGGGCCCAGGTCAGTCTTTGACAGGGAACAATTGGATATATCCAATGAATGGGAGGCACCTTAGTGGATCTAGGGCCTTAGGGTCCCATAACTGCCCCCATCGGGCTAGTTGGCTCAGAGGATATATATGAGGCATTACTTGGCAGAATGTCCGGCTGACCTATACATATATCACAACGTATGTTTGTGAATATGAGAGAGTCACATCACACATGAATTCAAACCTTTCCAGGAAAGAAAATGTGTCTGACAGCCCTTGCCCACTAAGTCGATTGGCATGCGATTCTGATGAAATTTAGTGGGAACGTGTCCTCTGCGGCGCCAAATCGCATGAGGATCATCAGCTTATTGGACTGGGGCCTTAAGACAAAACTTTTGACTTTGAGTTTGATTTTGACGCCTCAAAGCAGATGTCTGGCCTAGCTTAACAGTCTCTGCACATAATTGATGACAGGGGAATCTTAGTAAAAATATATCACATATATGTGATAGAATTTGGAATAATATTAATGGTAATGGAAATTCAAGTACTATAATTTTATAGAATAATGTTTTATTTATTATTGGAAAATATCTATATTTGATTCATATGATACCACATAATAGCAGAGAAATATGATGAAATATTATATGATAGTTTTGCCAATGATATAAAAGAATGTATAGATCATACCTCTAGTAGAATAAGAGTAAGGGTTAAATATAAGTCCCAAGCCTATATTGACCAAGAGGTGAAGGACGCAATCAAACTGAGAGATGATGCTTTCAGGAAGGCAAAAATCAACAGGAGTAAGCACGATTTATCAGAGGCAAAAAATCTTAGAGTTATGGTAACTAGACTAATACGTCAAAAAAAGAAGGATTGTCTAATTAATGCAGTTAATAAGAATAAAAAAAACCCACGGGAATTTTGGCGGAACATCAATAAAATTTTCAATAATAAGGATGTATCAGAGGGACATCTGAATGAATTTTACCAAGACAAAACTCTATTAACTGGTTTACCAGCATTAGAATATGCTAACAATTTCTTTGCCACGCTGGGAAAGGAAAACATGATAACAGCAGATACTATTATACCAGATACTCCCATACGTTTCGACATCACAAATGATTTTAGTGTCAATGAAGTGTTAACACAATTAGATAAGATTAAAGAACATAAGAGTTCCGGGTTGACATATATCAATAACTCCCTGCTCTGTATGGCATTGAAGAGTAATGTGCGATATTTTACTTCATTATTAAATAATTGTGTAGAGTCTAGAAAAATCCCAAAAGAATGGAAGTTATCGGCCATTAAGCTGATACCAAAGCAGGGTAACACAAAATATTTGGACAATGTGAGGGCAATTACCATTGTACCAACCATGAGTAAGATAATTGAAAGACTAATTTATGATCGACTTTACAATTTTTTGGAAGAAAGTGAATTTTTCATCGATTCCCAGTTTGGTTTTCGAAAAAATCGATCAACCTTGGGCGCCATACATAGTAATTTAGAAGGTATATATGAGAAACTGGATGCAGGTGGTAAATGCCTTTCAATATATTTTGATATCAAAAAGGCTTTTAATACCGTATCACATAGATTATTCTTGACGAAGCTAAAACAAATGGGGATAGGGCCGAAGTTATGTGGAATATTAGAAGATTTTCTTACTGATCGTTACCAATTTCTAAAACAGGATGAGATATGTACTTCAAATCAAGTGGTACCAAATGGTGTTCCCCAAGGGAGTATATTGGGACCCTTGATGTTTTTAATCTTCTGTAATGATCTAGGGAGAATAGATTTTGGAGGAAAATTGGTCCTATTCGCAGATGATGCAGTAATCACACTAACCAGTAGAGATGAAAAAGATTTGGAGGCAAAGGCCCAAAATGCAATCAATCTTTATAGTAACTGGTGTACCCTGAATGGCCTTGTGTTAAATAAAAAAAAAACGAAATACCAGGTGTTCAGTAATGGTCGAACAGAAGTCAACATTGTTTTAAAATGTGGAGAAGAGGTTATTGAAAGAGTACATGTATTCAAGTATTTGGGCGTCTCTATTGACGAAAGACTCAGTATGAATATCCAAACAAATAATATGGTATCAAAAGCAAAATGGACTCTATCAGGAATTTGTAAAAGAAGAAAATATTTAAATGGTGACCTCTGCTGGCTTCTGTGTAAGACGTATTTACTCCCTTTGGTGGAATACGCAAGTCCAATAATAATGAATAGCAAACTATGATCGCAACGGAAATTGCAAAAGGTAGTCTTCCAAGCTCTACGTCTGGCTTTTGGTTGGGAATTATCAAAGAAAGAATTATTAATAAAAGGGAGAATTTTATCTCTAGAAGATCGTCGAGAAATATCTCTAATCAAGACTCTTTATAGAAAAAAAGAGAAATATCTTGATCTGAGCAATAAAGGGAAATTACTTAGGGGAAGGGGGGGTTTAATTTTTAAAAGTTTCATCCCAAAGTCAGAGAGGATGCGGAAGAGCGCCTATTATAGGGGTATTGGTTTGTGGAATAATCTTCCTGAAACATTCAGGAATTCTGATGATATTGTATGGTTTGGTAAACAGGTAAAGGACTGGTACTGGTCAAGACTCATTGAATCAATGGATTTCTAGCTACTACGGTATCTGTAGTTATTAATTGTCCCCAAATTTTAGATATAAAGTCCTTATCAGGGCTCGGCGATTGTGTATACATGTATAACATAGACTATGGAATTGTAGCATTTGGATACAAATGTAGATCACTTGATGATACTGTGCATTTATTGCAATTGTACTGAAGTTTATTGTTTTCTAAGTATTAGCTTGATATGTTGTAGTATATTATATGTAACGGCTGTAATAATCGATAATAACTTCTTCATGTATTGGAAATTTATTGAAATTCTAAATATTGATAATGGTAAAATTGATGAGTAAAGGGTAGAGGCGACGCAAGAACACATCCACATGGTGGACAGGCGTTTTTTTGTTGTTAACCATTCATAATTGTACGGCCATATTTGTAATAAAAAAAAAATATAAATACAAACGACACTCCAATATGTTGGTGAGCGCCAGAAATGACTCTATCAGGACCATACTTGAGTGTAAAAAGTTAGATTTGTGTGTTTGTACAAGGCATGGCCGCCCTCCCACGGGCTGTGTTTACATACCCCGTGTACTCACGCTCTGACTACATGGAATCTCTGTGTTTAGAATCATGCCAGGAATAGACAGAGAGGATTACCGTATTCTACACATCGCTTTCTCTATCATTTCTTTCTTATGTCCCATATACTCTTATCTATCGCTCATGGTCCTGGGTAAGACCTTAAAGTGCCTTTCTGTCTCTTCTTCTCTGTCTCTCTCTCCCTTCTTCTCTATCCCCATTCTTTATTTCCTAGGTATGATCATAAACTGCCTTCCTCTCAGCTCTCCTGCCCTTGATATAACTGTTGCGATTCTTGCCTATGTTCTTTCCAATGTCTGAGTGGCCATCGTTGCACATCTGTGTTTCAGCTCCGGCTTAATATTAATCGATATTAAATAATAATATTTCGTGATCGTATAGGTTACTTCTTCGAGAATAAATATATTGTGAATATCAATAGCAGGAGATGGGAGTAAATGAACTAAAGCTACTGGATAATTATTAAAGTTCCAAAGGACCAAGGGTTGAAATAGTCTATGTTCCAAAACGCAGCTCCGAGATATAACATCAAGAGTGAAATACTTCTTTCATATGTTCCCTTTATTCCTCCTTGTGTGCTGGGGTGAAGACCTTGCTCCTCACCCCGATTTATGAACAGGTACATAAGGTATATCAATGATTTCTGACATAAGGTAACATTATGTTTGCAATACAAACAGGAATAACTAAATATAATGATGAAATAAGTACGAACTTGAACATAAATAGTGGAATATGTAACAAGTAGCATGGTTAAAGTCCGGGTGGAATAATATGAATGGTTAATTAATGATAAATTAATCAAGTTATATAAACTGCAAATATCGTCATGGGTTGCAATGTAGACCCCTAGTGGCGTCCGGAGGTACTACCCGGAGGTGCCCGGATCCGTAGCTGGTGACGGAGCTGCCCGGAGCTCAGTAGAAACATTGCAATGTATGCATGTCTCAGGATCGTTACATAACCATCTAAAATGTGTTGATAAGGGCGTAAGCAACCAATCTCACTCACTCACTTATCTATCGCTCTCTCTTTACTTTTCTCTCTTTATCCCCCTTTCTCTCCTCTCTCCTCTCTCCTCTCTCCTCTCTCCCTCTCTGTCTCCCTCTCTATATCTCCCCCCCCCCGCCTCTTTCTCCTGTCCCTCTCTTTCCCTCTACCCCTCGCTCTCCCTCCCTGCCCCCACTCTAGCACTACTCTACTCTGCTCGCCCTCTCCCTCCTCTCTCTCTCTCTCTCTCTCTCTCTCTCTCTCTCCACAGAAGCTATTGGACCATCTCCTTATTGTATATGTTATTGTTCTTTTAATTGTTAAGGTCTACATTTTCAATACTAGATTGACATAAGTAAGAGCTGTATATTTGAGGCGAAATATGACAATCATTTCTGTTCTTCTAAAATTTAATGGTTTTCTGAGGATGCAGGTTTAAGGGATTAACGGGCCAGAGCGTGTATGTGAGAGTATACGGTAGCTGTTCCATTGTTTACACCCCCCTCCTGGTACGACTGCCATGCAACACACGTCGCCAGTTGTTTAACGTCAAGCCTCACTGCCTCCCCAGATCTCATTCTGCATTTTTATCATTTTTAAAATTTTATTTTATCATTTTTTCCATTCCCACTCTCATACATGATATCGTATTCCTGCAATGATAGACCATGGTATGTAGAACTATTTGAGGTCATTTCTTTTCTCTATATATGTATGTTCTAGATATAGTACTACCATTCTACAACATCTGATTTAAATCTTTTTTTAAAAAAATGCAATAAGTGTAAAGAGAACATAATTGAGGAACTGCATGTCCGCCAACTTGAATCCTGATTCGCATGGAATTATGAGTCCCTGACGGTGCAGTGTAAAATCTATAACAAAAACATGTCATGTTTATCATGGGATATTTATCGGTGTCAATATCCATGTGTTTTACATGTTTCCATAACACAAGTCCCCGTCTGATGCATTTAGTTTTCAAAATCTTTTATACAAACTGTGATATTGGTGAAAACACATACAATTTTCGATAAGATTGTTGCTATATATGTGTATGTCAGAGTTGACTGAATCTATCCCAGTATGCACTGTAACAGACATGCGTAGCGGCACATGCAAATCCCCTATTATAACAGAAAATGAGGAATAGAATATGAAATGAAAGCTATGCCAGTAGTCATTGGAGCCCCTGGACTCGTGACGCAAAGCCTGAAGAGATATTCCTGCAGATTACATGTCAGAAGTCATTAATATTACAGTCTACAAACTCGAGGAAGTCCAAGGCTGCATTTTTATTTTAAAAATAAATGACATTAAACACAGTTTCATATAAACATGATTGTAATATTGATGCATTCTGTTTCCGTCACAAGTACCATTGTTTTAACGATTATTTCTGCCCAGCTGGAACATCCAATAACCTGCCCGATCCACCAAAACGTGTATTGGTTCTATCGTAGCTTAATGAAGGCTCTATGCCCATATATGGGAGGCTAATCCAATTAGCCAATCACAAACAAACAAGACCTCCACTGACGTCTGACCTCTGTATGACCCCTGGCCTGCGGTTATTGGTGCATAGTGACGGAGGGGGTGGGGCACTTTGTGTTTCCCTTGTATGGTGCTTTACAAGGCTTATGTTCTACCAGACTGTTTAGTTCAGCTCCTATAGTCTGGTCCCTGGTCCACCACTAATTCCTGAGGGTAGTATACTATATCGTATACCATCTATTGTTGTATGATGTTTTACCAGGCTCTTTAGTTCAGCTCCTATAGCTGGGTCTTCCACTAACTCCTGAGGTAGTATACTACCATCTATTGTTGTATAATGTTTTACCAGGCTCTTTAGTTCATCTCCTATAGCTGGGTCTTCCACTAACTCCTGAGGTAATATACTACCATCTATTGTTGTATAATGTTCTACCAGGCTCTTTAGTTCAGCTCCTATAGCTGGGTCTTCCACTAACTCCTGAGGTAGTATACTACCATCTATTGTTGTATAATGTTTTACCAGGCTTTTTAGTTCATCTCCTATAGCTGGGTCTTCCACTAACTCCTGAGGTAATATACTACCATCTATTGTTGTATAATGTTCTACCAGGCTCTTTAGTTCAGCTCCTATACCTGGGTCTTCCACTAACTCCTGAGGTAGTATACTACCATCTATTGTTGTATGATGTTCTACCAGGCTGTTTAGTTCGGCTCATAGCTGGTCTCCACTAACACCTGTGGTAGTACACTACCATCTATTGTTGTATTATGCGCTACCTGGCTCTTTAGTTCAGCTTCTATAGCTGGTCTTCCACCTACTCTTAGTAACTCATACTGTAATCTTTTAGTTTAGTTTATTTTATTTGAAATGTATTTTTTATTCGGCACATTAATTACACAAAGTGCTGTTTTCATCACAATCTGAGTAGTAAAAGTTGCATTGTTTATACAATTCTGTTTAACAGAGGAGCTCTCAATTCTCTCCACTTGTAAATTGTCATTGCTTTCTGCTTTCATCCATATGTATACCAAGTGCCCTGCCCCACCCGCCCTAACTCTGATGCATAGAATACAGGATAATCCCAGATAAGTCCTCTACACTAATCCAGTAAAGCCGCCTGTCGCCCACCTATGTGTGATTGCTGGAAGCAATGTCACAATAGGGGAGTTGTAATGATGACTTATGCTGGCCTTAAGCATGTCACAATAGGGGAGTTGTAATACTGCCTTATGATAGCCTGGTAATGTGTCCTTATGGTAGCCTGAAGCATGTCACAATAGGGGAGTTGTAATGATTATGGTAGCCTGAAGCATGTCACAATAGGGCACCGTTAGCATATTTTCTTTCTCACTCTGTTATGACAAAATATGTATGAAAGTATAGAGGTAAAAGGGGCCTAAAGCACACATACACATACTCCTACATTTATACTGAAAGAAAACACAAATGTGGGAACCACCCTTTCCAAATACCAGAAACCCAGAAGGCAGGGTTCATGATAGTAGGGTGCATGTTTAGTATTCCCTGCCCATGTCCTCACTAAACAAGAGGTAAAACAGAATACTCAGGCACACATAAGAGTCAGGCTGACAGAAAATGCACAATTGGCCTTCACAAACCCCCCAAAATAACCCAGATTTAAAACCAAGATTAAAGTTCAAACAGATATTCAAATCAAATCAAAGCAATAGAAAATATACTGACATATATATATCTATTATTTATCATTATTCAAGCGAGATTTAGCAGAATTTACTAAATGTTTAGAGCTGCTTATTATCCATTTTCTGGCCCCTGACCCATGCATCCAGGTCTAGTATCGGGTATCTACGTGTCCACTAGTTGTATCAATAATCCTTTCTATGGCCTGGGGTATGGGTATGTACTGGGGATTTGAACGATGCCACGTATAGTATGCCTTCTCCCCATGCTTTCTCATAAAGGTTTATCTTCTTGAAAGTATTTACATATATATAACAATGAAATTCTCAGGTATTTCAATTCAGGCAAACCTTTATATAGCCATCCAGACAATGTCATCCTAACATTTTCAATCTCATCTATAATTCTCAAAGTTAGGGCTTAGAAAGAGGTTATCAAATAGTAGCATTACCCCTTGTTAGCCCAACTGCCCCTGTTAAACAGCAAGCTACATTATTTACTCACAGATCCGAGAAAAAGCTATACTATATTCATGAAGAATTCAAGTAATTCCAGGCATTCTTTCTTCATATTCTGTATTAAAATCTTAAAGATAAAGAATTGTTGGTCGATTTTGCTAGGGATCCTGCTTTGAAAATAGTTCTACAGGAAATCATAGAATCATATATTATTTCTGTGTATAAATGACTTGGGACCAAATTAGTGTATGTTGGTTCAGGTTAAGGTCATGGTTTAGGTTACGTTAGATTAAACATGGTCGTTAATTGCAATAAAAAAGAACTCATCAAAATAATAATAATCGCCTGCATTGGAATGAAAAGTTAAAAAGTTGGTGACAAGTGTTCGTTCAATAAAACATATCTCAATATTGCGAAAGTTTTGCAAAATAAAATTCAGTTATTGGTCTTTACAACTCATTACATGGCAAGTTTACAGTTCTTACTTAATGTCAGTCAAAAACTGAACATTTTCTACTTCTCTTTCCATTCTTTTTAAAACCAGCTAAAAGTCATTTGACCAACATTGTGGAGGGTTTCTTCCAGTTGTTTTTGCTAAAGGGCTTCTAAAACGTCCTCATTTGTATTTGGAGGACCCACCCACTCCTTTCATGCGATAACTCCACTTATTATCTCTCACCTGCGGCAGTTTTCTCTCTAATTAGACTTCA
The DNA here is from genome assembly GCA_942159475.1 of Sthenelais limicola. Taxonomy (NCBI): domain Eukaryota; kingdom Metazoa; phylum Annelida; class Polychaeta; order Phyllodocida; family Sigalionidae; genus Sthenelais; species Sthenelais limicola. The sequence goes on from OW804096.1 coordinate 58,228,761, forward strand.
AATTAGTGTATAAACATTATAAACATATGCCGGCAGCAGAATATTGATGAATCCAGTCCTATAGGTCATAATATGAGTACATTTGGTAACATTAAAAAATTTTGTTTTGTTGTAATAGCTGAAAATGTAGCTTTAATTTAATATAAAAAGGTGGGGTTGCAGAGGTGAAATGGTGAAGGCTTTTTTTTTAAACAGATTTAATTTTGAAGTAATTTCAATTGTTTGATTGGCTTCATACATCGAAACAATAGCTTTGCAAAGCCTTTGACCTCTAAACTGAAAGTTCAAATCCCAGATTTGAATCAAGATTCCACTTGGAATTTGGAAAAAAAAAGATTCCACTTGGAATACATGCAAGTCCCCTATTACTTGTTTTGCCTGAATGGAGGACCCCAAATAAAGGAAGAAGAACTGAAGGTATAGAGGTGGGCTAATAATAACAACACAAGTGGCATAGAGGTCACATCAGGTAAAGGTGGACAGGATAATATTTATCATGTCCTTACTGTGCAGTATCTACTGTTTGTATGATAACAAGAGTTAAATACGTCAAATCATATTAACCCGGCTCTGCCTGGTCCGTCAATATTAGCCTAGTTATAGGTGGGTCATGTTGCCTGTACATGTACAGTAGGTTTTCATATGGATGAGGTTGCTATATGTTGTACAGTAGGTTTTCATATGGATGAGGTTGCTATATGTTGTACAGTAGGTTTTCATATGGATGAGGTTGCTATAAGTTGTACAATAGGTTTTCATATGGATGAGGTTGCTATAAGTTGTACAGTAGGTTTTCATATGGATGAGGTTGCTATAAGTCGTACAGTAGGTTTTCATATTGATGAGGTTGCTATAAGTTGCACAGTAGGTTTTCATATGGATTTTTTTTTTAAGTTTCGCAGAGTGATAGTTCTCATTCGTCGTAAAAACATTAAGCGTTACAGTAACTTATATTTCAAGCAGAAATTCTTTGTTCTTATTTTACATATATTAGAGTTTTTAATTTACATTCACATATGATCAATTTAAGCTGTTCTCAATTAAATATCATTTAAACACAAATATTTCCTTCATCCTTTTTCCACATTTTTTTTGCCAAAGTTAAATACATTCCCAACGGGTCAGTCCACAAGAGCTAAAATCACACATATTTATCGAACCCTAGTAATATGAGCATGATATCCAAATTCCATACATTTCGATAATTCGCATTTGTGCTTCTCTTCGAAAAAGAAACAACAGAAACTACATACAGATAAATGCTAGTACATCACAATTGAAACAAACATCCTATTATCCTAGGACAGCTCTTTCTTTCAGATTTTTCTTTAGGTTTGTCCACGACATGTTTTTACAATCCACAGTAAGCTGATTCCACAAATATGGACCCAGGTAGTTCGGACTCTTTTTTATTTTTTCGGTCCTTGGCTGTATTACCACCATATTGGTACCCTCCGCCTGTCTAGTATGTCTAGGTAACTCCTGAGCATAACCTTCTAAATTTTTCAAGTTATACATAAGACCCAGAATGGCTATCAGACCCCTCCTTTCAATTGGATGGAACCCAAATCTTGACATGATTTCCAGTACAGGTGTAATATTATTAATTTCAATCAATCGTAGTCCTCTGTTGAACACACTTTGTATCTTCCTAATAATGTTGGCATTGGCCAATCTGAAGAAAATTATTCCGTATTCAATGAGTGGCAACACATGGGCTTTTAAAATAGTTATCGTTGATTTCTGGTCTATGAAAAATCTAATCCTACTCAGTTGGTTAATTTTCGATTGTACTGAGTTTTTGATTTTTAAAAAATGACCATTGAAACTAAGACAATTATCGATATCAAAGCCCAGGTATTTTACAGTGGATACCATCGAAATTGCATTCCCATCAATGAAGATTAAACCTGTATGGTAATGCCTTAATTTATTCATTTTTCTTTTCGAACCTAGAATTTGTACTTGGCATTTTCTAGCATTTACACGAAGCTTATTTGACAGCATCCAGTTGTGTACATTCGTTGCAACATCTTGTGCAGTTACCATACAATTATCTAGTACATCACCAGTTATGCACGCCGCAGTGTCGTCTGCGTACATTGAGAGCGATACTTTCAAGTTTGTGTTTAGGTTGGCCAAGCAATTCTGCAGATCGTTTATATAAATTATAAAAATCAGGGGCCCTAACAAGCTTCCCTGCGGAACACCTACATTAATGATCGTTTGATCTGAAATATGACCATTCAGTACTGTACGTTGCTTCCTATTGGATAAATATTCTTTTATGATGTTTATTATGGCAGGGTTGATTTTATAATATTGTAGTTTACTAAAGGTGATATTATAGTCTAGGCAGTTGAAGGCTTTCACCACGTCGTAATAGGTCGCAACAGACACCTGACCACTATCTATTCCCTTGATAACTTGGGGTCTATAAATTCAAATACTGTCCTATTTGTTGAGTGCTCCTTTCTAAATCCTCCCTGAGCTGGGGAGAAGAGGTTATTACCATCCATATGCATTCGTAACGCAGTGCATATGAAGTGTTCAAGTATCTTAGAAGGTATCGGGATGAGTGCTATTGGCCGTAAATTGTTAAACATTCTGAGATTACCAGCTTTCGGTAGTGGGGTTATTGTGTATTCCTTCACGATGAGGTTGCTATAAGTTGTACAGTAGGTTTTCATGTGGATGAGGTTGCTATAAGTTGTACAATAGGTTTTCATATGGAACAATAAATCTATAATAAAAAACTAATCAATCAACTAATTAGATCTGGACACATGGTTTCTGTAGGTATTCAGCCTCTTTACTTACTTCAGGTCGAAGAAATGTATTACCACCGGTACAATAGAACAATAATTTACAGACAGTTATGACTAATAGCAAGCCCCATTAGAGAGAGAGAGTAGAAGTAATAAGGAGGTGGAAGGTTGTAGGTGTGTTTGTGTATAGCCAGATAATAGATCTAAAGAGATGTGGGTGACTAGACTATACTAGATGTTATATACAGGTGTCAGAGTTTATACCTGGGTACATGTGATCAGGTAAACATTGCCAAACACCCCACTCTGCCTCCTCCTCCCAGACACAAACATTCCACTTGTCGTACTACCTCTGTACCACAATATTACATGTCTGGTACTCAACCATCGGAGCTACCATGGCTGCCTTGTCTTACTACCTCTGTACCACAGCCTCCCTATTACAGGTCTGGTGCTCTACCATCGGAGCTACCATGGCTGCCTTGTCTTACTACACTCTGTTTGAGACCTACTTAGAGTAAACATCAAAGTGACCCAATGGTAACCCTATGGTGAACCGCTCCAAGTGGATCTCAAATAGAGTGTACCTCTGTCCCTCAACCTCCCAATTACATGTCTGGTGCTCTACTATCTGACCTACCATAACTGCCTTGTACTACCACTTTTGTCCCACAACATCCCTATCGTCATAAAGTTAGTTTCTTCTCCCCTTACAATAACACATCAGGGCCCAATACTGGAACGTATTTCAGATCAAATATTTACATTAATTCCTAATAAGCAGTAATCTTCATTTTTATACCAACTTCAAGATAAAAAGGTAAATGATTTTCTTCTCTGGCTGCCTTGTATTACTACCTCTGTACCACAACCTCCATATTACTGGTGCTGTACCATCTGACCTACCAGGGCTGCCTTGTCTTACTCTATCCGTACCACAACCTCCATATTACATGTCTAGTGCTCTACCATCTGAAGTACCAGAACTGCCTTGTGTTACTACCTCTACCATCTGAGCTACCAGGATTGCCTTGTCTTACTACAGTACCTCTCTACCACAACCTCCCTATTACATCTGAGCTTCCAGGACTGCCTTGTATTACTACCAGAATATCTGCAGTGGATCTATAGAGTTCTGGGTCAGACACCACAATAAGAGAGGACGTTAGGATAAAGGAGTTAGGTACCCCGGGGTGAAAAGCGGGCAATCTATTCCTAAACCTCGAAAACAGACATGCCACTGAAATTGTTATTTCCTGGTTGAATAAAATATTTTTTAAAAAAGGTACCTGCTGTGCCTGTAGGGGGGCTACCCATATTTATAACACAGCTCTGTGATACTCTATTTACCACACCTACTGGATTGTATAGCATCTAGTCTAAACATATCTCGTGATGACTCGGCATAATTACAGATAAAACTTCAACTTACAAGTAAGTCTCAGATAACTGTAAAATTTCTTTCCTATATGTCATATCTATATCATTTAGCCCTCCTCTTCCTTCTCTACCCTCCCTAATATCGTTACTGCTGGTAAGGCTATGGATGCACATAATTTACCCTTGGGTTGATTTTACATACATATGCCAGTATTGATCAATAATTAACTTAATCAACTACCAAATCTACAACCACTCTACCCTAGTTACATAATACAGAGATAATTACCATGCGTTGATGATGACTGGATTCTCTGTACGTCTTGAATACAATTACTGGTCTGGAGATGGGCTTAGTTAAACAGAGACCCAGGACTTGGGGTCAAGTTGTCAGAAAATGTACAATCGCCAGCTCTACACATTCAATAAATTTATACTGATAAATTAGACTGGAAAATGATAAATGCTGTGTATATTTGAGTAGATTTTGTATTAAGTTGATCAACAAGAGTTAGTTTGAACTGTATTCCCAGCCTCATTTTTGTCTTAAATTTGGTTTATTGGAGAGGATCGGGGAAGGCGAATTGTCTGCAAATCTTCTGACGACTTCTGCCTTATACTCGAGGAATTATGCTAGGTTTAATGGAGGCTGATTATGTCCATACAGGCAGTAGGCATTGATCAATAATTCGCTCAAGACTATTATGTGTCCTTTTGATCATGACAATAATATTGAACTGGCAAGGCCTCCGCTATGGATCCCTGTCTTATAATGAAGCCAGAAACTAGAGTCGTTCAGAGTATAGTGATTATGCCAGACGTATAATTCCAACAATATGTCAATTGCAAGGACTAATCCTGCCTGGATTAACCTTCAATAGTCCTGTATGCAAGTTGGGGTAAGTTCAGGCGTGCAACTACAGTTCATATGGCACCTATATGTGATGTGATGTGTCACAGGAAAATGTGTCACAAGTCGCAAATAATGGCTTTGAGATGACATCAAGCTGATTCCATTGGTGGTAAACATTAAGGACCTAAACAGGATCTAAAAGGTGTTTCTATATTTTATGTTTGATATATTTATGTTTGAAGTATAATAAGTAGAATTGTTTTCAAATCAAATCACGCCGTGCCTGGTGCGGGTCTTTTAGGCTATGAACCTAGCCTTTGATTTGTATATTTTATTACCCATTTCAAAAACCAGAAAATAATGGTAATTTGGATTTTGTAGGGTTAATCTTGTGACGGCTCCAACCACTTACACATCAACAGAGCCATAGAACTATTTCAGAAAATCCCTCAAACACACCCGAGTCTCAATATTGATGATCCATCTAAATTTATTCATAAATCATTTCTCATAATTATAGAGGTAGAGTTAATCATGTGAGGATCCCAAACACTTCAGAATCAACACGAGCCATTAAACCATTTCGGAAAATCCCTCTAATACGCCCGGGTATTAGTACTCGGTAACCATGACAAGTGCTTGTTTACAGCTTGATTGCACCGCCTCCCCAAGGTCCTGTGTTTTACCTCTCTTTCCGTTTAACCTTCCTCTGCAGGAGAGCAATCAATATTTGCTTTCAGTTGGCTTCCAGGGGAGAAGTAGTGACACAATGTGATGTACTACTTTCTTGGCTTCTAATAGTAGTGCTCGCTAATATTGCTCTCCTAACATTTTAATATGAATTCCCAGAATTTTGTAGAAGGCATCTGTAGGCCTATTGTATGCGCATTCCACATGAGAGGTGCAATGAAGGAGGTGCGATAAAAATACAAATTGTTTTTTCGTTTTGCTTTTAGATATTGAGCACATCTCTAAACCCAAAACAAAGGCTTAACTTTCAATATTCTTCTATGCTCGGGCAGATAACAAAAAGTGAATGGAACTCGCAATCTTGTCCAATAAATGTTAAATCACTAGCACCTTGTTCCATTCTCTCCATTTATTATACTGCATCCCTCTTGAGGGGTGCAATAAGTGGGGCGCAATAAAAATATTCATATAGTAAACTTAGTACACATACTATAACAATGTAGTTTTCTAAAAATAGCTCCGTCTCCGCAAAGCATGTCAACAAAGTGAAAGCTGCGCGAACCCAAATGATAGGTAATCCACCCGTGATTCTGGTACTATGATTATAAAAATACATAATACGGACCACACCATTAAATAGAGAATTAAATTCTCTCTATCGAATGATATAAGTTTTATTAATGTAGCTCAAGAAATGGTTGCGATATGAACATTTTAATTCAACAATATCAGTAAATACTGCATGATCACACAGTGGGCACCGTTGTACTAACGGGGCTCTCAGCGGGGCAGCGGAGCTCTCTGAGACTTTTTAATATTTTTTCAGTGATATCTGATGACATATGATCAAATTTTATGCACATATAATAAATATAGAATGGAACTCGCCGTCATAACTGATTACTGCCGGCTTGTTCCATTCTCTCTATTCATAGAGCCCATGCTGTATAAGAGATGAATAAAAACACAAGAGAGTGCAATAGGGAGTGTAAGCGTCATGGTGGCAGGGCGCGAAATAGCGTAAATTAGTCACGCACTTGTACCAATGTGTTGATCGGAAACAAGCAATCCCCATAGACTTAGCATTGCGGGTGATAAATATTCACTCCATACATCACCCCATCAGAGGTTTAAAGAATCATGTGGTCATAAGTGAAATATTTTGAATTTAAAAATGGATATCTGGAGTTAGAATTCTTAAAATATCTTGAAATGATAAAAGAACAGAATAATTATGTATGCAAGTTTTGAGTAAAATTGTGAAGTTAAAGATAAATTCAATTCATGAGTGATTTGGTATATAAAAACTCCTCTTCAATAACACACACACCTGAACATAACACACCCACTTGAACATAACACACCCACTTGAACATAACACACCCACTCGAACATAACACACCCACTCTTACATGTGTGATGCCACTACAGTAGCAAATTATGTACTGAGGATTCTATAGCATGTATGATATACTATTATCTGAATAAATAATATATAGCTTGTTTTTTTCTAATTATGTTGTGGCAACGATAGAAAACATCCATGGAGGATAAAGCGTTTTTTTGTAACAGTGTTTTAATTGATTCGGCCACAAAGGAATTACAAAAAATCATACAAGGATCAATATTCCCTATATGTCATGAAGACCTTTACTTATATCTCTATTACTTTATTGTTTTAAACTCATTTATAACAATGTGACATGTTTCCCTTTGTAGGTGAGTTGTTTTTATAAGCCTTAACAAGCATACAAAACCTAAGGTAGGATTGTTACAATTATTCTACCTGAAGATTTATCATCGTGGTATGGGAACTCAGTTTCACCTCCTCCCCCAGGCACTAGTGGAAGACCAGCTGTACAAGCTGAACTAGTCCAGGTAAAGGATCTCCCCCCCCCCCACTAGACACTAGTGGAAGACCAGCTGTACAAGCTTAACTATTCCTGGTCAAGTTTCACCTCCTCCCCCATAAGCAAGTCCTGGTCAAGTTTCACCGCCTCCCCCAGGTACTAGTGGAAGTCCAGCTGTACGAGCTGAACTAGTCCTGGTAAAGTTTCGCCTCCTCCCCCAGGTACTAGTGGAAGACCAGCTGTATGAGCTGAACTAATATCGCTGAAAAGAAACCAACCAATACGAAGACCTGCTTTAAGCAAAATTTGTATTAATTGACCTTATTTCTCAAAACATAGATTAACAATAATAATGATGAAGAGCATGGTATTCTCATTAGTTTATTATACATCACATTATGTCCAATGGAGTTGCTGGTGTTGTTTTGAGTAACTTGAAAGTGGGAGTAAAAGAGGCCAGGAAATGAGAACGTTTTTAAAAAAGATATATTCCACTTTCCTCCTGCCAATGCCAGGAATTCCCTCCCTATATTTGATGTTGCTTCCAAGCCTCGTGGAATAAATAGCGCCAGACATTAGAATTAGAGCAATCTGGCCAGACGCCCTGTAGGAAGGGGGCCAACAAGTTACAACATAAAAAGCACATATTCTACACTCCTACACCTACAGCCAGCAAAACGGCTAAAACTACCTACCGTATTCCGTCAAATAGACACCTGGGCCTTTTGGTTTAACCTGCTTACTTTTTTATTATACGCCCCTGCTGTATGAGAAGTGCAATATATAGAGAGAATGGAACAGGCTATCAGTAATTGAAAATGTATCGAACAACGATTCCTCCATCGAAGTACGATGCCAAAGGCAGAGTACTTCCACATCTCTGTCTGGTCTCTCTTCCTCTCTCCTTCCCTCCCTCTCTCCCTTCATCTCACTCTTTCTCTCTCCTCTCTCCCTCTTTCTCTCCTCTCTCCCTCCATCTCTCCCTCCCTCTTCTCTCTCCCTCTTCATCTCTTTCTCCCCCTCTCTCCCTCCATCTCTCCCTCCCTCATTCTTTCTCTCTCCCTCTCTCCCTTCATCTCTCCCTCCATCTCTTTCACGCCTTTTCTCCCTCCATATCTCTCCCCCCTATCTCTCCTTCCCTATATTTTCTCCTCCCTCTCTCTCCCTCTTTTTCTCCTCTCCCCCGCTTTCTCCTCCCTCTCCCTCTCTCTCTCTCCCTCTCCCTCCCACCCTCTCTCTCCCTCCCCTCGTTTTCACTGTCCATCTCTCCCTCCCCCCCTCTCTCTCCCTGCACTCATCCTCTCGCTATGAACCAGTAGGCAGGTGACAACCCTGCACCTCTATGTGAGTAGATACGGTACCGCCCTCCTCCCCACCCCCATCATCACTTGCTGATTGGTCCCAGCATCCAGGAATAGCCCGGCACAGTCTTATCTCCTGATAAGAAACCAGAAAAAACTATTCAGAGGCGCACTCTAAATAGTGGACGTTCTGGCGCGGGGGAGGTGTGTATGTGTGTGTGTGGGGGGGGGGATCACTGCATATATCTCTTTGTGCTACATTTTTGGAATTAACTGAGACTTACTTGTAAGTTGAAGTTCAACATCTAATTATGTCGCCTCATAATTAGTATAGTGGTAGAGGCTAGGCTACTCTTCTTACTCTAAGAGATTCTTACATTTCTTTACATTTGTAATATTATGTTTTATATTTAGAATTAGAGGAATAGCCGTGTAGATATATTTTCATGCTTAAAAATATATAGAATTACTTATTAGAAACATTTATTTTTACCATCATTGGATTGCGCTTGATCTCATCTGTTCAAATATGACGATATTTCAAAATTCATCTTTTACGATTTATGACTCATTTTTCATTAATCAAAAATTAAACATCTATCAACCGAATACTCGTATCATCGCTGAATTCTTAATTTTTTATGGACAATTAAAGTAATTACGAAAATCTTAATGTTAATGCACCCCCCCCCCCCCACCCCCTTCCCCAATCCCCAATCCCCAGCCATTGCTACTATTGTTAGGTAGGGTCTTCTAGGTGGGAGGGTAAATAAGAAACACAGCTATTTTTTGTTGGCCTAAGCGGTCCTGGGGAAGACATTAACGCTGATCTTATCATATGAGATTAAACGTTACTTGTTTGCATATAATGTGATGTGTTACAGAAAAATGATGAATTTTGTAAAAGATGAATTTTGAGATATCATCATATTTGAAGAGATGAGATCAAGTGGATTCCAATGACGGTAAACATAAGGACATCTAATAAGTACGTCTATATTTTTTAAGCATGAAAATAATCTATATTTCCTGACGGTCAATCACTAGTAAAGTAGTTAAATGAAATATACATAGATACACTCAATATACAGTCTTAGCCGTGCTAAACACCCTCAAAAGGAAAACATTAAGAACAAAATTAAATATCAATTTTGCGGCTTGTAACTCTTTTTTTCTGGAACAATCACATATTGTTAGATGACAAGATGTGTTATTACTAGTAGAAGTATTAGCAAGAAGCTACATTTCTTCTCAGCAACCCCCTTTCCCCGGCCCTTGGGAAATGGGGTAATACCGCTGCTTGAGCAGCAAGAATTAATGATCAAATTGCGAGGAAAAATAGTATCTAGCTCGTCTTGTCTGCCCGCCTCGCCCGTCACTCCCTGTGTTTCTGTTTTCTGGCAATAATCACTTCCACAAGTTTAGTCTACCCTGGTTCACTCGAACTTGATCAGTTTTCTAGCTCTCTGTCAACTCTTTTGTGCCCATCTTATCCTCTCTCCCTCTCTTAAATTCTCTCTCCTCTCGCTTACCCTCTCTCTCCCTCTCTTTCTCTTCCCGCCCGCTATATCTCCCTCTCTCTACCCTCCTCTCGCTCTCCCACTCCTTCTCTCCCCGCCCCTCTCTCCCTCATCTCTCTACTATCTCTCCTCTGACGTCCTCTTCCCCTCCCCTCTCCTCATGTCTGTCTTTATCCCCTCCCTCCCTCTTTCTTTCCCTCCTTCCCTCCTCTCTCTCTCCTTTCTCTCTACCTCTCACACTGAAACACACACTCTCCTTCCCTCTCTCCTCTCCTCTCTACCTCTTATTGTATGTCCTCCCTCACTCTCACTACCTCCCCTCTCTCCCTCTCCTCTTTTCTATGTCTCCCTTTCTTTATCTCTCACTCGCTCTCTCTCTGCTTATCTCGTTTTCTTTGTCTCACTCGCTCTCTCCCTCCTCCCCCTCCCTCTTCTTTCTCTCCCTGTCCTCTCTCTATCTTCTCCCCCTTTTCTCTCACTCGCTCTCTCTCTCTCTGTCTGTCTCACTCGCTCTTCCTCTCTCCTCTCTCCTCTCTCCTCTCCCTCTCGTTTTCCTCTCTTCTCTCTCCCCCTCCTCCCCCTCCCCACACCATAAGGAGCACCATCTGCTTATCTCGCCTCTACCACCCGTCCTGCCCTGCTACTTGTAAACCCCATAGCAGAGATACCCCCAGTCTGGCCCTCCAGTAACTAGGTACTGAACATACACAAAGCATGTCTACCCTCAGTATAATACAATATGGCAATTATACGGGCGCCAGACACTGGTGTCTTTGCTGCGCGGCAAACAGCAAGGTAATGGGGTCGGGAGACAGAATGTAATAAACTTTTGTTAGTTCTTAAATTCAACTTTTAAAAAGATAAGAAAATTGTGGTCAGTCTAGGCTCAGTCTTTCAGATCAAGTAAGAATGGTATGTCAGTGATTGGACGCCTACTGCGCTAATGACTTGTCGGACCCTGGAGTAGGTAGGCGTCCTAATGGGGCTCTAATGACATTTTGCGGTTTGAGAACCCGGAGGCTTTCCCTCATTTTGGAGTGACTTTTTCAACTCTGAGCCTAGAGCTATAGTAATCGCTAATTACGTCACATTTAACGTTAAAAATGTTATCAGATAGTGATTCGCTTCTTCCCCCTCTCTCTCCTCTTTTTCTCCACCTCACTCTCCCATTCTTTCTCCCTCTCTCTTTCTTTTTCTCTCTCTCCCTCTCCCTCTTTCTCCCTGTCTTTCTCTCTCTCCCTCCCTCACCCTCTCTTTCCCTGTTTCTCCCTCCCTCCTTTTCTCTCCCTAGTTTCTCCCTTCGCTCCTTTTCTCACTCTCTCTTTCCACGTCTTTCTCTCTTTCCCTCTCTCTCTCTCCCTACTTTTCTCTCTCCCCCTCTCTCCATATTCTCTCTTCGATGGATGTTGAGACAATCAAATCAAATAATCGTTATTGCCTGATGTTATGACTCTGGGTAATTACATGTGAGAGTACAGGTCTTAACAGTAACGATATCAGACATTGTATAAATAAAGTTCAAGGATTCAACGAATATAATATCAATGGTTAGCTGCTGTTGTACGAGGATTGAAGACGCTTTTGTATAAATGCACAAAATTCACTACGAAGTAGCAGTAATGAATGAAATAATTGTTGAAGGTATTTTAGAATTACTGAGACAAAAGCTATATGTATCCCGATTCCACAAGTTGTATTCAAACCTCAGATATGTTTGTTGAATCATTATGCACTGAAGGGAAAAGACATATTAAAATAAACAAATTTAGTTGTGTGTAACATATCTTGAAGTTGTCGGTCCATTAAAACTACATAGTCTCTGAACCTCCCTCATAATAGAATTTGAAAAAAAATGATTAAAATGTAATGTTTTTAGATATGTTCATATACAATTTATAAATGATGAAGCAATTCGTAACAACATTTAGAGCCATTAGCAGCTGTCAACGCCCTTGCAGCGGTCAAGGTCATTTAAAATAGTTCAGGGTCATTTAAAATTACTCAACCCAATTGCATGTAACCCATTCCTATAGGCAAGCAGCCAGATAGTTACCCCAAAATAAGAGTTATTAAATAAGAGATTGAGTAACTATGGATACTTGGAGGTGTTGGGGGTTGCCTCCCATAAGTTCTGGAATGTCAGTTCCTGCTTGAAGAATAGAGCACTTGCGTTAGCCACTACATATATGTATATGCTTCGAGTCAAGAATCATCAGCTTTTATTTTAATCATTCACTTTATTCCCTTGCAAAAGTAGCTTTTGTGTGAGAGGTGTAATAAATGGGGTGTAATAACAACATTCATATTTTACTAGTACCATATGAGCTCAAACTAATTCTTCCTTTGATTCTAGATACTATCGGTAGGTCCCTCTAAACCAACATTTATTTCTGTTTTTGTTTTGTGTCTTGCCTGTTTCACCCAGTAGTTCCAATTGGTTACAAAACCCGATAGTGCCATTTAGTATAAGTAAATGCAGACATAAAAGCCCCCTATTGCAGCAGTTGGCTGCAGGCCCAGGGGTGGCTAAGTCTGTGTTATCTTATGCAGGGGTCCTCCTGTGTGGAACTACCTACCTACTGGAGGCCATATGGTCTCACTGAGAGGTATTAGGAGGGTGGGGTGGGGTTGGGTGGGGTGGGGGGTTCAGGTGTGTATGTGTAGGGCGGGGGTGACTTGAGGGGGTGGAGGGGCTCGAGGCGAGGACTCATGGAATAACTTGCAAGTATTGAAGATGTTGCTTGAAGCTATTGAAGAGGGGGTGGGGAGACCCCAATGCGGTTTATAGGGTTGTCTAGTAATGAAGGAAAGCACACACAGTTAAACTTTGTCTTGCTAAATGCGCGTTTCTAAATTTACAAGAGGAAGCTTTTCCATGACAACAGCATATAATATGTGTTCGAGCTTTTGAAAGGGATAAAGTTTAAGCTGAGAACGCTGGGACAGCACCAAACTAATGTATCAAACATCATAGAAATAGCTTCCACATAAAGGATTTTAAACGGTGGGAGGCCTTTTTCATGATTTATAAACCCTTAGTAGCATTAAAACAAGTCCTAATAAGTGCGGATTCAACATGTTTTATTGATATTCTTTACAGTATAGGAACAAACTAATGTGTGTTATCAGCAGAAGAAGATACAGAGCGTATACATGCATTTCTCGATGTAATCCACTCAGGTTAATGGTTGTGTTAACAGATTGAATAAAGACCCGGTTTTTTTGGGGGGAAGAAGAATATATAGGCTATATATATATGAAAGCATGTGAAATATCTATGGAATTTTGTACCAAACGAGGACAATCTCAGAGGATTAATGTATAACCGGGCATATCAAAGGCAAACGCTACTATCTAGTTGAAAATGAAAATAAATGTCATTTTTCTGCAACTTTGAAATTTGATTCTTGAAGTGTTTCTGGTCATAAAGATGGAAAAAAATCAATGGGTCACCGTGCTCAATTTTTAATTAGAGTGCTTCAAAAGTTGGTATCTCAAAAGAACCAATGAGGATCAAAAGGGGGGCTCATTTTGGAGTACCTCAACTTCATAGTTCATATTTGCTATTCATATTCCCTCAATTTAAGTAAGGTTAACGGTTTTAGAGAGAGTATTATTTTGCCAATAATTCTATGCCTCTTTTTTATAGAATGCATGGTTATTTTTATTCTGAAAACAAAAAATATGAAATGCAAATTTTAAATTAAAAACTCGCAAAAAACCCACTTTTTTTTCACTAATTTAATAAAAACATTTTTTTTCTCTCTAATCGAAATTAAATGTCATTTTTCTGATTCTTTAGTATATGGTTCTTGAAGTATGTGTGTTCATAAAACTGAAAAAAAAATAATGGGTCACCGTGCTAGTTTCTGAATTATGGGGCTTTGAAACATGGCATGACAACCATAAAATCTGCTGTTTCAATGTGTTCTATGTTTCCTAAACATGTCCATTTCAAACAGCTACAATTATTTTTTTAGCGTGATGACATACATTTTTTTCCCTATATATGTGTAGAATATTACCTGCACTATATGTGTAGAAAATTCTGGGACATTAGGAGTTTTCATTTTTGTTTTATTCCCAAAACTGTGAAAGAAAAATGCAGCACTTCCCAATAGACTTGCATACTAAATGGGTACAACTGAGGGTACCCACAGGTAGCTCAGTTCCCCAAACATGTCTATTTCAGACAGCTATAAAAAAAAATCTAACTCGATGACATATGTTTTTTTTCCTTTTAATATGTAGTATATAACCTGCACTATATGTGTAGAAAGTTTTGGGACAGTAGGAGTAGCCATTAATTGTTTGTTTTATACTATAAAACATGAAAAAATTGGCTGTTTCCTCATAGACTGCAGTGCTAAAGCAATAGTACGTAAAATGCTCGTATATTTGGTATATGGAAAAGGGGGGCGTGGCAGTGAATAGTAGCGTTTGCCTTTAATAAACATGTCAACAACAAAGCAAAGGAGATCTCTCTAGTCCTCCAGTACTCCCACCCGCCACCCCACCCCCACCCCCTCCAGAATGGACCAGACCAGAGAAGCCGGAGTTAGTTAGGATCCAGACAATTTTAGAATATTTGAAGTGATCCAGAATCACATGACCTTTGAGCGAAGTCCAGGATCAAACGGATGAAAACCTCCACCACTTTTCCAATTTGAAAAGACCTTAAGTGCAAATTTCTGGAATATTCTGAACATGAGTCCATGCCTAGTATTCCTTATTTTTATATTAACAATTCCCTCCTCGTTTTGATATCGTCGGTGTAGAGCTAATATATTACTGGTTCCTCGTTGTTGAACGATAAGGTTAGCGAGGGACGAACTGGAATGAATTTCAATGAATATTTATCAGTCGGAGATATTGATATTGTTCTTCTTTATTCACGGCTAGAAATCTTTATCGCACACTTTCCTTCGTGATTATATAACCTGGTCATATTTCTCGTTCTGCTGCACAGTAATAAAGGTTCGTGTAATTATTCGTTCATGGTTAACCTACTGTTCTCTCTCCATTCTCTCTTCTCTCTCCCCTCTTTATCCTCCTACCCTCTTTTTTCTGTCTCTCCCCTCTCTCTTCCCCCCCCCCCCCCCCTCTCCTCTCTCTTCTCACTCCCTCTCTGCGGTCTCTTCTATCCTTCTCGCTGTACCTCTCTTCTCCCCCCTTTCTCTCCCTCTTCTCATCCTCCCTTCTCTATCCCTCTCTACAACTTCTATCTCCCCTTTCTGACCTTCTCTCCCCTCTGCCTCTCTTCTCCCTCCCATATCCCTCTCTCATCTCTCCTCTCTCTCTCACCAACGAGCATAAAATCATTGCTAGCGCTAACTACTCCCTTACTTCTCTCTCCCCTCTCCTCTCCCTTCTCTCTTCTGTCCCTCTCTTCTTTCTTTCATTCCCTCTCTCTCTCTTCTATGTCAACCTTCCTCTCCTCTCCATCTCCATCTTTCTCTGTCGTTTCCCCCTTCCCCTCCGAAATATAACATTGTCAGAAGACCACCTATACAATCATATGCCTGTATGAAAAAGTCAGACTGGAAATCTCTGGGTCGATTTAACTGGGAATGCTGCTTCACGGGCGCATAAAACCAGCAAAACCAAAACATACCAACCCAATAACAGTCATGTGTTAAATCTGACGGCTTAATAGAGTACGGGAGGTGTATAAATAATACACCCTATAAAAGCTGGTATATAGGATTAGTACCATCCGTCCATTAGTGGGTCTGCATAATTGATGGGCTATTATCTATGGCCACTGCATGGGGAGGAATCTATGGGCTTCAATACAACTACCTTTTATAATAGCTGTTAACAGTCTGCATTGATTTGTGTGGGGTGCTCGAGAGTATTGAATGTTTTTGTGTGTACACTCAATTTGTTTTTTTTTCTTTTACAAAAGAAATTTTAGCTTGTATGTTTGAATGATGGATTACTTTATATTTGCTCAATTGATGATATGAATGTTTAGGCATTTCGCATTTCGGTGTGTTGCAGGTAAGAATCCTGGTGTGGCTCTGATTTTACCTCCTCCCCCCGGCACTAGTGGAAGACCAGCTGTATGAGCTGAACTAGTCCTGGTAAAGTTTCACCTCCTCCCCCAGGCACTAGTGGAAGTTCAGCTGTATGAGCTGAACTAGTCCTGGTAAAGTTTCACCTCCTCCCCCAGGCACTAGTGGAAGTTCAGCTGTATGAGCTGAACTAGTCCTGGTAAAGTTTCATCTCCTCCCCCAGGCACTAGTGGAAGTTCAGCTGTATGAGCTGAACTAGTCCTGGTAAAGTATCACCTCCTTCCCCAGGCTCTAGTTGAAGTTCAGCTGTACGAGCTGAACTAGTCCTGGTAAAGTTTCATCTCCTCCCCCAGGCACTAGTGGAACTTCAGCTGTATGAGCTGAACTAGTCCTGGTAAAGTTTCACCTCCTCCCCCCAGGCACTAGTGGAAGACCAGCTGTATGTGCTGAACTAGTCCTGGTAAAGTTTCACCTCCTCCCTCCAGGTACTAGTGGAAGACCAGCTGTATGAGCTGAACTAGTCCTGGTAAAGTTTCACCTCCCCCAGGTACTAATGGTAATTCAGTTATATGAGCTGAACTAGTCCTCAACTGAACTAGACCTGGTAAAGTTTCACCTCCCCCCACACCCCCACCCCCAGACACTAATAAAAGCCCAGCTGAAATCCAGAGAATGTACCTGTATATATGGATAATAAAAAAAACGCTCTCAAATCAAATCAATAAAAGAAAAAGAACAATTCTGTGCTTACCAGCTGGACTAGCACTGAATGTACAGAAATAGCCTGCATGGTAACTGCTCACTCTGCCTTTCTTCCACGTGGCCTTGGCCTTGGCAGTGGCCCTATCCATGCATTATATCAGCCCACACCCTGGTGCTAGGTGGCCTCCTGTGCTGGCACGCCACATTCACCTTTAAATTGATTCCACAAATCTTTGTATTTCTTGGCGCGCTATTCTATACAGAACTTATTATATGCTACCAGATGTTAACTTATACTTATACTTTATTTGCTCATTTAGTTGTACTGAGTCTAGGCAGCTTGTATAGTTGTGACACACAAAAAACATTTACTAAGATAGAACTAAACTGAAGGTGCATATATGCAAGTGTGACAGTGTCACAGGAAAATGTGTCACCATAGAAAAATGTGTCACAAGTCGCAAAACTGATATTTTTCAAAGTGATATATTCATGGGAACCCTTGCTTAGAATGTTTTCATCTTTTGTGTTTAGCATTGTCAGTAGCATGAATACATTACCAACTTGTGAATTGAATATATCCATGTATTTTTTAGGTTATCCTGAATAGTATATTTAACTAGTCTATGTCTAGTGATTGACCATAACAGATATCCCGAACATTTTTTTTCACATATAACAAAATATAGAGGTACTTAATGGATGCCCTAATGTTTACCATCATTGGAATCGGCTTGGTCTCATCTTTTCAAATATGATGGTATCTCAAGATCCATTTTGTGAGATGTGGGACACATCACACTGCCTTTCGATGCATGTCATGTCAAGTGCTGAATGACGTCCTGGTAAAGTTTCACCTCCTCCCCATGGCACTTGAATGGCGTAAACCAAAATACATAAGCAGCGCATAAGCAGCTTCAGTTTAGTTATATTTTCATACCATGAGATATATATTTAACCCGTTAATAGTATTTAACTAATACACATAATTAATACACAAGGTTAACAATTGAATCACATGCATGTGTTCTCATCCCTTCATACCTATCCTAGATATTCTCATAATTGATTGAATGACTATAATCCAAGGTGACTTTCAGTCATGTAGCAAGGCTAATACAATTTCACAATCATTATGTAATCGATACATCTTGTTAAAGGTCACACAAGTACTTCGACAAAAGACAAAAATTCGAATGTGAGTGTAAAAACATAAAAGACAGAAGTCATTAGAGTTATGTTGGGAGGTTTGTTGGTAATTGAGTCAATGATGATGTTCACTAGTCTCCTACATGCTACTTTTCAATGGTGGCATGATATTCCCAAGCACTTAAATACATATAAAGATAGGTTACATATTGTAGCCAACTGGAGTTTATTTTAGTGTTTATGGTGTCAGAATAAGTATAATTGATGCTTAAAAACCCATATAATGGCAACAAATAATGTTAAGATGGGTTGAAATGTTCCTATATGTCCTTAGCACATATAATATGGAAAGTCACTGTGAGGCAAGTCTGCCTATATATCAAAATATACCAAACATTTCTGTTAATTTCTGACGATTTCTAGAGTGAATAAAACGCCTCAAATCCTCTCACATCTGCTTCAACTTATACTGTTAGAACAAACTATAAAGTGCATCAATTTATCCTGAACAAACTATAAAGTGACAGCTATGTATTTGCTGGTAAATCGACACATTACAGCTTATCTACAAGTACTAGAGCACTGAGTATGCTGTATAATGAAGTCGTCTAGCCTATCTCTCTCATCATAATGTTGGCATGTCCCTCCCACTTATTGCTTTCGCTATACTACTTGATAAAAATACAGCATATGACAGACTTAGACTGTATACTTATGTTTATATGTTCGACACTAACTGGGACAGGAGTTGCGGTTGGGAGAGTGGTCTAAATGAGTTCCTCGTAAATGAGTACAGGAGAGAGTCCTGTATGAACAAAAGTATGGATAATGTTTAAGAAAAATATAATATACAAATTTTGATATTTTTAATATTAGTATAAACAATAGTTGATAGATATGTAATGCTAGATGTCTTGTAGTAAGGTATACTCTCTAGGGGTTTGTACTCATGCACAACACAGGTGTCTGCGTCCAAGGCCAAAACCATAGCCAATGAAGGGTCACAAATGAACTATGGTTCTATGAAAAAAGAAAATGAAACAAATATGGTTCTATGAATTATATTTCATTGTCTGAGGAAGCCAGTTGAAATAGGTTTGGTATATCATGTATTATAGTGTGGTATGTGTTTGGGATATCGTGTATCAACGTATGGTATATGTTTGGTATGTTTGGTATATTATAAATCATGGTATACGAACACATCAAGTTGAATACAGGTTGTATAAGCTCAGGCTCAGAATACAAAGGCTTGGCCTTTGTGTTGCTTTTTCCATTTACACCAAATCCCATCGCATATAGCTGCCACTTTACATGGAAGAAAGCAAATGTTTGTATTAGGACAGCCCAACCCATGGGATCAGACTTTTATCTTAGAAGGACTTAGCTTCAAAATATAAAGTAAAAGTCGCTGTGAGGCAAGGACGTCACGTGGGAGAAGTGAGGGTGGGGGTCGTGGGGGGGGGGGGGGGTGGAAGGGAGGAAAGAGGGAGGTGAAAAAGAAAGATCAGGGAGATGGAGGGGAGGTGCGAGGGAGAAAGATGAGCAAGTTGGCATAGCGAGAGAAAGAGGGAGGGGAGGGGAGGGGACAAGGTGAGAGAATCACAATCAGTCTGTCAGAGTCTGTCTGTCAGGTTAAGAGACAGTAAGAGAGAGAGAATTGAGAGAAATAGTGGAAGACTGGGGAGAGAGATAGAGAGAGAGGGAGAAGAGAGAGAAGGCGGGGAGGAGGAAGGAGAAGGAGCCCTAAATAACATGGAAGAAAATGGTCAGGGAAGAGGGAGGTGCAGAAGGAAGAGGAAGTGGGGGTGAAGGGTGAAGTGGAAAGAGTTATAGAAACAGGTTTAAAAGAGTTTTTAACTTGGATACATGTTGGAGTGGGAGCATATGGAGGATAGGGAGGACATGGATGGGGTGGGGAAACTCAGAAAGATGACGATGAAGAAGAGGGAGAAGAAGATGATGAAGAAGAAGAATACGTAGAGTCAGAGAGAGAGAAAGTAAAGAGAGGTGGGAGAGAGACTGGAAGGAAGAGGAGAAAGAAGAGAAAGAGAGGGAAACAGAGAGAGAAGAAGATTGGGAGGAGAAAGACCAGGAATAGGAGGTGTAGGAGGAGAGACGTAGAGATAAAGAGTAGTAGTAGAAGTTGGACGGCTACTCAAAAAGTGGATGGGAGCTGAGCTGTAAAAACTGGAGGGAGGCACATTGTGTTGTGTTTGTTGTCTCTATCCTAGTCTCTATAGATCTGTATACGAATCCTGGTACAAATGCTTTTGTATATATATAAGTACCGAATTATCAATTAAATTAAACTCAAAACCTTTCCATTCAGTTCTAAACTTTCCGAGAATATGAACACCAAACATCAGCCTTTACCTTAGATTCAATAAACAAAGGGACTTAGCTGAAGGATATCATTTTTAGTGCATTCTTCTTAAAACCTTCTTAAAAAGACTTTTTCTTGCATTGTCAATATTTAAACTTTCTTGTAAAAAAAACCATTTCATTGCTGGATTTCGATATAAACGATAAAAACGTGCCTCCTCCGAATGTACATTTTTAGCAAGGGAAAGGTATAGACTATCTTCTGTATACTTATATGTCAGCTGTCTACCAGGAAATAACCATTAAACTTTACATGGGTCGGATCGTCAGAACATTTACAAACGGCTGCTCTACACATTTCAGTAATTTCGACTAAATCAGCTAGGCAGAAAATGATAAATACTATAGGCATATCTGACATTCTGAAGATTAAAACAATCAGTTCGGTTATGTCGAAATGAATTTTGGAGCTCATTTTCCATTTTAGTGGAGCAACTCCCTTTATTAAACCTTTCTTGACAGTCACAATTTATCACGGACTTCTTGACAGTCACAATACCACGAATTTGTAAGTCCGTGACAATACATTCTTCCAATCGATTTGCATACGTGGCAAATTCAACTATTCATGCAATATCAGAATAAAACAGGAAGAATCTGTCAAACTCCAAACGATAAATAATGTGGTTTTTTTTGTTCCTGACATAAAAGTATTTGATGCATTCACCACTGACCAGTCAATATCGGTCAGTTTCTTATAAACAAAGAGATTTGAGTTGGAATCTGAAGTCGCTGAAATAATGTTACTTTCTAATGGTTTAATAAATTGTTGAATTCTTTTAATGAATTACGTTAAATTAGGCTGAAATATTATAAATACGTCGAAATGTATGTGAGTATATTTGGTAATGCGGTGATTCTAAAAGTCTCTTCAGTCTACGCTCAGAGTTAAGAGAGTTCCTTCAAACTGAGGGAAAGCCTCTCACTCTAAACACTAGATGCCCTACCCCAGATCTGGACACGTTATTAGCGCAGTAGGCGTCCGATCACCGACATACCCTTCTTTTCTGATCTGAGAGGCTGTGAGCCTCTAGAGACCGTGTTCGGTTATAATGAACCTCATTTTTGTCTGAAATTCAGGTTATTTGAGAGGATTGGTGAAGGCAAATTGTACGTTTTCTGACGCTCAGACCCACATATACGATACGATATAGGGCCGGCGGCGGAATGTAAGCCTCTACTCCTGGGACAAAAAGCCTATTGTTGTTGTTGTCTAAGATGGATGTGTTTTACTGTTGTTTTTTTGTTTACATATAGTTGCAGGGCCCCTTGTGAGATTTAGGGGGATTTAAAGATCGATTTACTTTAGGAGTTTGTTGAAAGAGAGAGTGTACATAATGTTGTATCGGTCTATATGGTATGGATGATAGTGACCATATGGGACCTATTTGTCAGGCCTATCCTTCCAAATAACCTAAATCCTAGGCAAATATCAGCTTTAAAATAATCATAGTTCAACATATATAACCGAACACTTTTGTTAATTGAGGCAACACCAATTATACTCAGATATGTCCAGTATTTATCGTTTTTCATCCTGATTTAGTAGAATTTACTAAATGTGAAGAGCTGCCGATTGTACATTTTCTGACGTTATTATGTCATACACCACAAATCGAAACGTTTTATAAAAAGTGTTGGAAGTGCTTTGTAGAATTTGTTTCTGTTCATAATACACTCTGTATATTTCAATTTAAACTTCAGCCCAAACCGGGTCTATACACTTCTAAAAATTCTGTTCCCACTAGCTGTTCATAACATAGGGAAAGCTTAATTGTTGTTGTGTTGGAAATGTTTTTGTTCTTTCTCAGTGAAAGTAAAATAGTGATGTGGTGATACCTAGTGGTGACAGTCAAGGTGGGAGGTAGTATAATCAACTGTATAGTTTGTAACCAGTAGAACAGTCAAATAGAGAAATTATGAAACAGTGGTAGAAATACATGTACCAAATTCCAAGACTTTGCTAAATAAGGAGCATATTTATTTAAATTACTAGTGATTGCCACTCAAAAAATATCGTTAACTTTTTTTTCAAGCTGTTTATCTACGTCCCGATGTTTTACCCTCATTGGAATGGACTTGGTCTCATCTTTTCAAATATATGATGGTATCTCAAGCTCCCATGTTTTGCAACTTGTTACTCATTTTCCTGTAACACAACACACATATGACAGCATCGTGGCAATGAGGGTTCTCCTCCTTCTGCCCACCTTATTATTAACTAATCGATATGGTGGTATGATATTGGATGAAGGTTGTTTGTCATTAGTAGTAATGGAGATTAGATCAATTACAAGTCAAGGGTAGGGGTTGGCTGGTGTCTGTCGTATTAGACAACATTTCACATGATACGGTTCATTTATCCATACAGCCCAACTAGTAATTATCATCTTTATTATAGTTTTACGTTTAGATAAGATTATTCTCCCCTCTATTTCCCATACACAAGCTTTACCCTTTGGTATATTTCATTTCGTTTTATAGATAAAGGTAAAAAAATGCCTCCTGATATATTTAAAGTTGTGATAATCTAACATCTGCAATTACATAAAAGACACCTTAGGTTTAAAAAGAGGAAAGAGAAAAAAATAAAAGTGGGGATTTCAGCGGCTCACCGAAATGAACAATTTGATAGATGATTCACATTGGCACCAAAGAAAACAAAACAAAATGATTAAATATTCGACCGAAAAGTAGATATTTTCGTTAGTTGTTGGAAATTTGCAGCAAAATTGTTGGACCAACAATTCGCCATATTGCATTACCGGCGGTGTTATGGTGTTAGTTCTCACTCCATCCAACAGAGGCGTGCTTGTAGGACAAGGTGTCCTACATGTAAACATGACCGCTAGGGGTGTGTGATTGGGGGCAGGGGCGGCGTCTGGTGCCTGGTGAAAATGTGTTGTTTAGATGTTAGCGAGACAGTGCACAATATAAACAGTGCAGATTCTTTGTCTATCTATAGACCTCTATTGTAAAATGCTGCTGGTGATGTTTTCTTTTAACGATGATAATTATACACAACCTCTAAATCCCTACATTATATATTTGTTTGGATAGTCTTACCGATAGTTCTAAAATAAATTATGGATAATATCCTTGAACAATAATCATCTAATTAAACTTATTAAAGGATTAATTACAATCATTAAGGGGATGCTGGTAGGTACAATGCTTGGTGTATTGATTTTATGCACAAACAGTGCACCAGCTGGCCTGATATCAGTGTTATTAATCTTTTTAGTCTCTGCCTATAATTGCCATATCCACTGAACTGCTAATATTTAGAAATAATTATATTTCCTTATTATATATGGACCATATATATACATATATTGCATACAATGTGGTTGTGTGTTCTAAAACGTTGTATTTAGATCCAAAGATATGGGCTCTTATATGACTATATATTTAGATGTATAGTGTTAGGTAACAATATAAAACCTTTATATAATATGTTATTTTAGTCTAGCTATAGATGTCCACACTAAAGTGTAACTTATGGTGTGGTTAAAATGGATTAATTTAATATGGGGAACAGAATATTAATCTAAGCATGCAACCTCAGATCTTTTACGGAGATATGGATGGGTTAATTGATGTGATCTCACTGCGCAAATCTATTACAGTGCATGATGGGATGGATTCACTTCAAATCTGAGGTGTAGTGTGGTGTACTTAGCAACATTTTTATCGAAAAATGCAAAGATTCTTTCACCATTACCATAGCTTGTGTAAACGATCTATGGAAAAAAAGCACGATGTGAAAGACGTGTTTTGTCATGTAATCATGTAAAACACAGGGTTATTTACGTTTATTTTTAAGGTTTCATTGGCCATCTCGACATGACATTATTGTGTAATAGTCCATACTGAATATAACATGCTTCCATAGTTTTTACACTGACATACAAATCCCATAATTCCATGTGAATTGAGATTCAAGACGGCGGACATCAAAATCCCCTATTGTAGAAAGTGCTTT
Source organism: Sthenelais limicola (assembly GCA_942159475.1). Classification (NCBI taxonomy): domain Eukaryota; kingdom Metazoa; phylum Annelida; class Polychaeta; order Phyllodocida; family Sigalionidae; genus Sthenelais; species Sthenelais limicola. The sequence goes on from OW804096.1 coordinate 58,253,361, forward strand.
TAATCGCTTTCTGGCTGTTGTGTGAATGTTAAGCTAACGTTGAGCCTCGTATCCTATGAGAATATCCTAATATAGCTAATAATACAACACACCCAATGGATTAAGTAGGGATAATCCCTGATTACGGCTGATAGGTGGATGATGTATACCTTGTCAACGTAATCCATAATCTCTCACGTTTTGTGTTTAAACCTATCATGTTTTTACGTTAACAATCTCAAATTTAGTTTATATTTAATCTGTTCATGTGGATAGTTGTTTTACATATATATATATGTGTGGCTGCCACACACAACATGCTGTGATGTTGATAGTCACAAGGATATTAAATAATACATATTACAAGATGGGAATTAAGTTTACATCAAATCCGGACAGGGTACAATTGTGGATAATGGTTACTGAGTTTTATTTTTATGATACCCACGTTTCGGTTCATAATTATCTTCTGCCTTAGGCTAAATGAATAAATAAAAAAAGAAAAATAGAACCTTGATCAGAGTTACAAAGATAGTTCATTTGTATATTTAATAAGTTAAATATAATATACTTGAGGTTAAATGACATAAATCTAAGTGGTTAAATGACATATATATATATATATAAGTGGTTAAATGACATATATCTAATTAGTTAAATGATAAATTTAAATGGTTAAATGTGATACATTGAAGTAGTTAAATTGAATACATTACATTTAATATATCTAAGTGTTTAAATGTTAGAAATTGAACATTATTATTCTGTACTCTTCTATACTGTATATATCTCAATCAAAACTAAAGTAAGTTTTGCTTGTCTTGCAGGTAAGATCCAGTTACTGAGCGTTAGGCTGTCGTGGGTAAGTGATATTAGGGGGGGGGAAGAGACACTGATTTTGAGACAGTGTTGGAGAGGGAGGAGGAAGGAGAGTGCGGAAAAAGAAAGGGGAGAAGAGAGAGTGGGAGGGAGGGAGGGGGGAGGTAGAGAGACAGACAAGCACGGACTGAAGCTTCCCCCAGCCAACCCATTCCCCTAATACTAATGGGGGAATCCTACATCTTCTTTTGCTAACACCACATTGTTGGAGCACACTGATTGGATAATTTCCTCTGCTGCAGGGCTTACACACAGTAAATCAGGGGCTGCTGTGCTCGTCATTAGGACGCTGCGTGCATGCCTGTTCGTGTTCTCTACCTACATGTACGCATACTGATATAGGCTGCCCCAAATGCTACTGGGTCATTCCCTCTGCAATTGGGTTTAGTTATAGTGTAAGTATTTCAGGCAACAGTTCCATTGTGCAGAAACTGAGTACAGGCCAATATGTGATATGTACAGAAAGATTAATCTTAATTAAAATAAAAAAATGGATTCTGAGATATTTGAATATATACGATATAAGCGGAGAGTGGATTCCTACGATGTTGACATTTTGGAAATCAAAAAATTATTTCTATATTTTATAGAAGACATTTATTTGAGCGGGGGGAATTCGTTTAAAGATGCATGCTACTTTTTGTTTCGTACTTTTCCAACCCATCTAAAAGCCATTTGTTTGAGCCAAATTTTGGAGGATTTTATCCAGTTGATTTTGCTACGTGGCTTCATAAAAGTCCTCATTTATATTTTGAAGACCCGCTAAAGTCCTTTCCTGTGATGGCTTCACTTATTATCCACCGAATTTTCTGTCACCGATTCGACTTTAAATTGTTGCATAAACATATAACAGCAGCAGAATGTTGATAAATCCATTATAATTCATAATATGGGAGGAAATATGAGTAGAGTCGTATGTTTTTGTTATCGTAATAGCTGGGAATGCAGCGTTGGATAGAAAATATTGATAAATGAGTCGCAAAATATGGATTTTGAGATATCATCTTATATGGAAAGATGAGATCAAGCCGATTCCAATGATGGTCAACATTAGGACATAAATGATAAATTCTTCTATATCTTTCTATTCCTTGTTGGTTAATCACTAGCAAACTAGTTAATTATAGCCTACTCCCTAGGATAACCTCAGACACGCATAGATATATTCCGCACACATGCAGTATACATGCATTTCTACCACTGAGAACACTACACTCTAAATGAAACATTCCTCAAAAGAGTTTCTGTGAGAAAATACCATTGCAGCTACGTGTGACTCACTTTTCTGTGACACATCACACATTAATGCAGACAACAAGTTTTACTCCATAAAAGCATGTTGCTACATGTATACGCGATACCCTCATTACCAATGACCTTGCCCTCATTAACGGACAGAAAACGAGGCACTCATTAAACAACAAAGAGGTAATTGTAAGAAAATGTTTGGAGATCTTTTATTTATAAAATCTGTAGGTGATGCCTTGCCAACTTTTATTCTGGAACAGTTCATGTTATCGTAACAAGTCTTTATTCATGAAGGCTTGTAAAAGTAGAGAACCCTACTAAGAGTTAATTTCTTAGTTTTTAAGAGTCTGATAAAAGGAGTGGGTGGGTGGGCCTCGAATAGGCTGAATGTCCAGTGACTTGAATGCGTGTATGGCGAGCTTATATAGTGGAGAGGGCGAGCGCGCCCTGGTCACGTGATATACATATATACCTTCTCGTGTGTAATGATCACTCATGCTCGCATGACCTCACCATTAAACAACAAAGAGGTAATTGTAAGAAAATGTTTGGAGATCTTTTATTTATAAAATCTGTAGGTGATGCCTTGCCAACTTTTATTCTGGAACAGTTCATGTTATCGTAACAAGTCTTTATTCATGAAGGCTTGTAAAAGTAGAGATACCAGGTAAAACAGATTACACTGTCTTCAGTGCTCTGAAGACTGGGCACGTTGCGTAGTCGTCTACGTACTTGTGAAAGGCTACGGACTTCCATAGACCGTACTCCTTTATTCTCTGTTGAGCTTCCGGGTGTGACTTTGAGACGAATGTCACAGCTCCCCTCCTGATACCATGTAAGGTGTACTTGTTAGGGGGCAGACTATTGCCTGCGATGCCTTGTTTCCACATTGCCTTAATGGTGGCCATAGACATGGGGGAGCGATCATGGTACATCAAGAGGGGGTCGGACTTGTGTTTGGTAGGGATGTCCTCGCACATTTCCATATATGCGGAGACTGGACACATCGGTGACTTGTGAATCCTTGGGATATTGATTGTCGCCTTGTGAGTAGACACCTGGTGTGTCTTGGACCACTTGTGGTTGATTGAGAGGCTGTCACTGGATGTGGATATGTCGCCCCTCAGTAGGTGTCGAGTATGGTCAAATCCTCCTGAGCGAGGGGCTGCCAGGTTGCTTTGACGTAGAAATGAGAAGAACATAATAATAACACAGCATTTGAAAGTTTTGTAATCCCTCTTCTTCTTATTTGCATTTATAACTGACAGGATGACCTGGGGACTAGCCGCAATGGCAGGAGATGGTGTGTGGCGAATGGTTTTATCTGTTGCTTTTAATGCATTTTGAACGAAGAAGTGCTTGAATATATCCTGGGACAGACCCATCTTTTTATATACTACCGAAAGGCTCGAAATATAATTTCTGATGGTTGCTGGCGATTTAACTCTAGTAGCGAGATATTCAATATATGCACATATCAATTGTTCATCGAGGTGTTTAAAACTGATTCCCAGTGGGGAAAGAAACCTGATTAAACCTTTGATGGCCGCCTTATGATTAGCCATGGTACCGGGGCGGACAGCGAATAGCTGCCTGCCTTCTGCCTTCCTCATCCATTTCTCTATCGGTCCTGAAAAGATTTCACAGATATTCAGCAAAGTCATGTAGGTCTGGGTTTATTTCTACAATTTCAAATGCATTGGCTTCAATTATTTGCTCCGCTACTTTCATATCTTGAGGGGATATATATGCCCGGGACAATCCATCGGGTATATGCATCTCCACTCCTGGCACGTGCTTGTATACAATTCTTATATCATTTTTTGCTTCAAAGAACCATATTGCACGTGCCACAGCGTTGAGAACAAGATCCCTTCCCTTATGGTTGCTAAGGGCACATATCGTTGCCATGTTGTCACATAATACCATTACTGTTGAGCCCGGAGTGGTTTTGCTAGCTAGGCTGCGAATGGCAATGAGGCAATTTATACACTCGAGCTGGGATATGTTGAATGACTTGGACATGTTCGTGGGGTACTTGTACATGTAAGCATACCTTCCATCGGCCGCGCCTCCGCCTATTAGGCATGAGTCGGCCGCGATGGTTTGTGCAATTTGATGATTGTTTATGAGAGCTCTACCATTGAACTCTTTGAGGAATTTTACAAACCATCGTAGGTCGGCTTTGATGGTCTTGTCAATTGGGATCAATTTGGATTGGGCGTCGCGAAGGGCGCCTAATAGTCTATTCATAAAGAGGCGAGCGGGCACGACTGCTTTTGCTATGTGATTGACGGAGCCGATTACGCTTTCCAATTCTGTTCGAGACATTTCTTCTCGTCGTAGTATACTATGTATTTTGTGAAGGAATTCTTGAACTTTATCATCGGGGATACGTATACACATATCACTGAGATCTATGTCGATTCCAAGGAACCGGCAGATTTTAGTAGGGGCTTGAGTCTTTGCGTATGCAATGGGGAGGCCTAATTGACGAGTAACGTATATGACTTCGCGGAATTGGGCATGTGCATTGCTGCCTTTAGGCGAGATCGTGATTGCGTCATCTAAGTAGATTATGGTTATGATGCCTCGTTGTTCAAGTGCTCTGGATATAAAATTGGCCGCACGTTGCATGTAGACGCTTGACATGCGGCTTCCGAAGGGCATTGCGGTGTCAATAAAGTAATCGCCTTCATGGTTGATGCATAACAGAGGCCAATCGTAAGGGCATGCTCTGAAGTTGCGATAGGCTCTCTCTATATCGATTGTAGAGAGTAGCGTTTGAAAGTCGTACTTGCGTGCTATGTCGAGAACACTAGACACGGTCGGTAGTTGATGTGTGATTTGAGTGCCAAATATAATGTTTTTATCGATAGCCCCGTTTATACCTGTGCCGTCAGGGAATGAGTAGTCAATGATTATGCGACGTTTGCTCGATTCTCGCTTGGGCCTGGACATTATTGGAGAGATGTTTGACCATGGTGTAAACGGGGGTTCTCGAAAGGGACCTATAATGGTGTCACACTGCCTTTCTGTGTCAATGAATGCTTTGATTGCGTCTGGGAATTGAGTTGCGGACTTGTGATTCTTATTGAAAGAGTTCTTAGTGATTGGTGGTCCCCCTCTATACTGAAGGGGAAAACCGAATCTGATGAATTCTATTAGCCATTGGTCATCTGAGTGGCCCGTGGCTAAAGCATACCAGTTATTTATTTTGAGTGTTGACTTTACTTCTACCCTTGCTCCATATGCGTTGTGAGATTGTTGGGAGCGTACTACATCATATATGGCTATTACCTCTGAGCCTGGTTGAACAGTTACTTGGGGCCATGCTTCTCTTTCTTTTTTAATTTGTAGAAGGATGTGTGGGTCGGGTTTAGTAAATAACTGGTTGCTCGATGAGAGATCAGTAGTGCTGGGAGATTGATCAACTAGGGGCCCCACCTCACCTCCAACACCCACCCCGTCACTATCATGATTGAAACGTATGGCAGGGACGGGGACAAGCACAAGGGGTGGAGGGGAGGGGGGGGGGAGCTAGTTTCCCTTTGAGACTGGCTTATCCTCGGCTTGTTTATACCTGGGTTTGAACTTAGAGCCTTTCTCCTCGGTCGTGTTTGATTTGATTGCTTGGGCGGCTACCTGTCGCCTGTTACAATCTTTCGTGGCGTGCGTGTACTCTGCCCCATTTAGGGCAAAGCAAAAGCTACATGCGTGGGTCAAGTCGAAATCCCCTTGAGTGTGGTTTGCTTTTAGTTTACACTTTCCCTCGTTATATTCTGGGCATGGGACTGACTTGCGAGATTTTTCTACCGGTTTAGCTTTCAGATACTGGTTGATTCTTTCACGTGCAATTTTATCGGCGTCACCCCATGAGTAGCGGCCCTTGGCTATGTTGACTATAATTGCGTTTGACCAACTACGTATATTCTGCCAGGGGTGGTTATCGAAATCCTCAGCTAGCTGACCAATATGTGCTACAATTTTACGAGCTAGTTTATCATCTTTCTCTTGACTGACCATCTCAATTAGACCCCATACATGTAGGTTGAAAGTTAGATCCTCTGGATGGGAATCCTTCTTAATTTCCCTCTGAGTTTCCCTGGGCAAAAATGAGAATGGCCTATAGGTCTTAGTCTTATCCTTACGCTTCTCTTTCCTGTATTTACCTTTGTGCTTTTTGAAATTCGGGGAGAGAAGGGACGAGGCCTCAGACGAGTCCCTGTCAATAGTGCTTGAGGAGCTAGATCTAGTGGTGAAGACCGAATCACTGCTAGTGGACCTTTTCTGTCTCTTTTCTTTTCTAGAGCTTCTAGGAGTACTGGTATTAGGGCCTATGGAACTGGGGCGCCTAGTATGTGATGAAACCATATTACCTTTGTCCGTATTCTCAGGTGGTTTGGAAGCGTTTGCAGAAACGTTTGCTTGAGCAAGGGTAGCCTTCATTTCTTGAACCTCACGAGTGAGATTCTCGCTCCTAGTTGCCTGTTCATCGAACCTGGAAATGAGCAGAGCTACGGTTTCGGTCAGCGTGGCCTTCTTGCCCGCCTTCTCGGCCTTCTTGTTCGGGGAATCGGTATCGCCCATGTTCACCCTCGAATAGGCTGAATGTCCAGTGACTTGAATGCGTGTATGGCGAGCTTATATAGTGGAGAGGGCGAGCGCGCCCTGGTCACGTGATATACATATATACCTTCTCGTGTGTAATGATCACTCATGCTCGCATGACCTCACAATTAGCAACAATATCTAATTACACCGGATCACATGACTTATGACGTCACAGGGCTCTCTCGTGAACTCTCCCTTAAGGCGTGACTTGAGGAGATGTTGAGTTGTGACCTGCACACATGTGGTGTGTGAGGCTATATATTATATAAAGATTTTTTATTCCATAAGAAAAATGTACAGACAATGATCAAGAATATCTGCAGCAGAATATGTAGGGGGGAGCTGAAATATAGAGGAAACGAATGGAACTCAATAGAAGACTTCCATGTCCACCGTCTTGAATCTTGATTGTATAAGCTACAGAAAACATGTTATATTCAGCATGGCATATTTAACAATGATCTCATTAGATACCCACGTGTCTTACATGATTCGGTAAAACAAGACTTCATCTTTCTTTCCCACCATGCATTTGGTTTTTATAGATCAATTACACAAGCTATGATATTGGTGAAAAGTTCCTTGCAATTGTCTATAAAAATGTTTGTATGTCAGATTTCAGAGAGTCCATCCCATAATGCACTGTGATAGACATGTGCAGTGGGATATGCATACTCGTTTCTAAAAAAATGTAATCTTGTTAAGTTGCCTTAGTGACAAATCGTACGATTATCTTACTCATCAGAATCAATATACTTCACAAATTTACGATTTGACAGCTCTCCAATTGTGTTTACGATGACGTTGAGATGCCTTTACACATTTACAAAATATTACCAATATAATAATTATATTTAGAATTATTTGAGAGAAATGAAGCTCACTTGATACTGTATGACAATTTTGTCGGTCTATTTAAGTTCAAATTAAATTAAATTCAACTCTAGGTTGTAGTGGTCAAAGCCCAGACATTGTTGCGACCATTTAAATCTAAAGAACAAGGGGGGGGGGGGTGAGGAGAGAAGAGGAGAGGGGGAGAGATAGTAGAGAGAGATAGGAGTGAGGGGAAAGAGAAAGGGGCATAGAAAGGGGGGTGGGGCGAGGGGGCATAGAGACAGAGAGAGATGGGGAGGGAGTGGCACAGAGAGAGGTAGGGGGAGAAAGAGGGGATAGAGTGAGGAAAAAATAGGGTCACTTATGGAGAGACGGAGGGGGCCTATAGATAGAGGAGAAGGAAAGCAGACTTTAGGTTGCTTTGATCAAAGCCCAGGCAATCGTATGACCATTGATATTTAAAGAACAAGATAATATCTCAAACAAATTCTCCTTCCTACCTAATTTCCATCTAGTTTGCACCGAAAACTCACCTAATATGTTTTCCTAATGAAGACACGGGGACACGGAGGTATGACAGGTTCATTGTAACACTGCCAGCTCCCTGTCTGACTTAGTGTCAACCGCGCCGCCAGGGGCGTGCCAAGTTGCCCCCAGTCACGCTCTAGTCTATGCCAGTCAGTACAAATATAATATATAATATTAGTGAGGTCAAGTCACCTCATTATTGACATATTTACATAATGATGGGAAAGGCACTAATTATTGGTTAACTTTAGTATGTGGACCCCATATGGGGAGAAATAAATAGTTATATGAATAGAAAATTAGAAATTATTTCGACCAAGCTATACCACTTATTATTGACATATTTACAAATGGGAAAGGCACTAATTATAGTGTAGCGTTATTCTGTAGGCCCTTGGTAATACATAGGGATAGGTAAGACAGAGATAGGGAGAAATAAATAGTGCTTGAATACATTGTACATCGACCAAGCTATATGCACCTAGATTTTCACAAATCCACCAGAGATTATTTACTACATATGAAATAAACAAATCCGAAAAAAGTATATGTCACCAACTTAGTTTTTTCCTACAATCGCTTGAGAATAATAGCTTTAGCATGTCAGTCTATGGGAAAGTGTGGTATCTGTTCACGTTTTACTGAATATAATAAAAATGTCCTCTGCAATTTTCCCCAACTTGTCTACACATTGATCGGAGGTCATATTTAGTCTGTAGACCCAGTAATATAACATAGGGAGATATAGATAGTAGTAATTTGAAAATAAGAAATCATTTCGACCAAACTATCGCCAGAAAAGCTTCATTTTATGTTAAATGGATGTTGACAAGTAATTAGTTAAAGCATCATCTGTTCAATATCATACCCATATGAGTTAGCTAAACTAAACGGCCTGGTAAAACCTAATACAACAACTCTGTTTCTATCTATTAATGTATCTTTTTTTGTTTGATGGTTCCCTTGTTTTATTTATAAGATATACCTTAAACTACTTGAAGAATGTTCCATTATGAGTGAAAACCTTCTTAAAGAATAAACATGTTATTTTCTATTTAAAAAAGGAATATTATTGACATTGGCAGAGAATACAGCTTTAATAGTGGTAGAGGACCCTGTGAGACATGGCTTGACCCTGTTCCCATGGTGAGGCGCTTTTGGCTCTTTGATTCCACGAGTCTCGTGCCAAACGAGAGGTTAGGCGAGGACATAGAAATGGCAGAAGTATAGTGGGGTGAGAGAGAGAGGAGGAGAGACAGGGGGGAAAGAGGGAGAGAGAGGGAGAGAAAGAGTAGAGAGGGGGAGAGAGAGTAGAGAGGGAAAGAGAGAGTGAGGGAAAGAGAGACAGAGGGTTAGAGGGAGGGAATGGGTCATTACGTGTCACACCTCCCATGCATTGAGTACATGGACTATTGCCAATGCTGTGAGAAATGAGAGAGGGAATTAAGGTGAGGAAGATTGAATAGAAGAGGAAGGGAGATAGGGAGAAAGAGAGGAGATATTGAAGAAGGGGGAGGGATGGAGAGAGAAGAGGGAAGAGAATGGAGAGAGAATGCATACGTATTGAGAAGGGGAGACGAGGAGAGAGAGAAGGTATAAAGAGGGGAGTAGTGGTTCATTTTCTCGAGTACATGGAATATTGCCAATACTGGGCATTCATTCACTTAAATAGAATGTATTGGTACAATCAAATACATAATGTCACATGTGGAAAATAATTATTTTAGGGAGAGAGACAGAGACATAGGGGGAGAAGAGAGAGGTAGAAGAAAATTAAAACACAAAGAGAGAAGGGAGATAGGGAGGAGAGAGAGGAACGTCTCTAAAAACTATAAATACAATCGTGGTGACACTCCCTAATCAAGCTATACAGAACACACTATAGTTAGCTTATTTATTTTTACCACGTGACATAGCTCACAAAGGGCAATCATAGCGAGAGTATGACAGAGGCAGCAGTTCACCAGAGACGGCCTCAGGGGAAGGGGATTGGGGTCTGGGTTTGTGTGGTGGGAAGGGGGCTGGGTTTGTAGGGGGGGGGGGCAGGTTTGGGAGAGGGGTAGAAGATAGAGGGAATGGGTGAGAGAGAGGGAGTGGGTAAAGGAAGGGGAGGGGGTGAGATAGGGGGAGAGAGACAGGTGAAAGAGAAAGAGGGAGTGGGTGAGAGGGGGAGGGCAGGGGAGAGAGGTTGTAGAAGAAAGAGAGGGGAGAGAGAGGGAGTGTGTAAAGAAAGGGGAGGGGAGTGGGTAAAGAAAGATGAAGGGAGAGAGGAAGAGGAGGCTAGAGAGGGAGGGGAGAGAGATAGTGGGTAAAGAAAGGGGGCGGGAGCGGGTGAGACAGGGGGGGGGGGAGAAGAGAGGGGAGGCACTCACACAGACAGAGACCTTTCAGCTACAAAGGCAATCATGAAGCGAGTATATCAGGGAGGCACCAGTTGGCCACCGACTGCCCCAGGGGAGGGGCCTGGCCTTTGACCAACCAAATGTAAAACACAACAGTGGAGTATAGTTACAGAGGCCTGCGATTCTGCTTCAGGGGTCATATGTATCATCCAAGTATAAGAGACTACCTCTTTCACAGTTTCAGACAAAACATCTCAAATAGTCCAACAAAATCCTCAATAATTGACCATGAAAACATCGAAAATTCGTTCAAAATGCAACCTTCGACCAACCAGCTCCCAACTCCCAATCAACTTTGAATAGTTTGGCGACGATCACTAACCAATAGCTTGAAATGCCGGGACCCTTTCCTCATTCCTATTATGTGTTAAAATAAGGATTTACTTTCATGATAATTCCAAGGCTTTTCTAAGATTATGCTCAGAGTTGAGAGAGTCCTTACAAACTAAGGGGAAGCCTCTCTCTCCAAACTGCCGAATGCCGCCACAATTGCATTAGAACGCATACTAATCCATCAGCGCAGTAGCCGTCCAATCACTGACATACCCTTCAATCCCACGATTATATATATTACATATTAATGAATCAGGGAGTCAGAAAGTGTACAGAAATACACTTCGCCTAGAGCTCCATCTACCAATCCCCCTCAGATAAACCAAGACAAAAGACAAAAACTGTAAAAGAATACTGCTCAACATAAACAAACAGTTTTTAATTAAATTTACTGAACGTGCCGCTTCTTGTATATTTACGGTCCGCTCGTCCTCTCCAGCCCCCCCCCCCCCACCTTGCCCTACCCCCCCCCCCCCCCACTCCCCCAACACACACACACAACTCCCTACAAGCCTTCTATCGATTCCTATACTTGTCCAACTTGTACGTTGCGCCTACATATACCGCATTGACCACCCTCTCACCCAAACTAAAGACAGATCACATGGATCCGCAAAATGCCTTCATTTACTTTTTGCAATTCTAAGGTCTTAACATTATTACATTTTGAACTTATTTCGATTATCTTGAATGAAAGCAACATTCAAATCGATAAGAAGGACACAATAATAGTGAATCAAGTTTCAAGATATCTAGGCAATGGTCCATCTATTTTGATTATAGAAAATAATTCATACTATTAAGAAATATTGCGAAACACAATTACAAAACATAGAAGTACTTATTGGATGTCCTAAAGTTTACCATCATCTTTTCAAATTATGATGGTATATCAAAATCCATTTTTGCGACTTATGACACATGGCATATGGCTTTTGAGCAAGGGAGGTTAGTTGTGGAAATACGGTACCTCTATAGGTCCTTTCCCTTGCAAATAAGTCACGTGCCCAAGCAGCTGGAATAAATGGCCAATCAGCATGAAGAGAACAGGTCACATGTGCTGGTATGAGGCGCCCTCAAGTGTCGTGTAACCACACCCTTCTCGTGTCCAGTTTCCCCCCGCCCCCTGCCCTGTGCCCTCTTGACCAGAGAGACTGGTCAAGCTCTGGTCAAGCTACGGGTCGAGGGTCTCTACGCTGAAGTAGACTGGGCAACAGATGAGAAATTCTCAATCCTAGGGGCATTTTTGAGTACAAAGGTCCATCAGCACTTTTCTGCCTAATTTGGGTGTGCTGAACACGAAAATCACTGTTGGCAAGCTGAAATCTGACTCCTTCCCTGTCAAAAATCAAAAACAAAAATGGCTGCCATTCAGTTTTTAGAACAATCATAAAACACACATATATAGTCATGTGATACCTCAAAATGATGGAAATTGAGGGGACAATCAAGTTTACCCACTTACCTGGATGTCACAGTAATGTGGTTACCATGACAACCAAATATCCACAAATAATATGTATTTTTCACTCATTTCTGGGAAAAATCATAAAAAAACACATATATGGTCATGTGATACCTCAAAATGATGGTAATGCAGAGGGGAATCCATTTCTGATATTCTCATTGTTGTAAGGACATGTCAAAGCATATTACAGCATATCACAACAACAAAATCTGAATAAAAAGTCCATACATTCCTGGCTATAACATCATCGTTCAACCAGTTGAAGAACTGCCATGTGTATGGTGCCTATACACCTAAGTAGTACATCAACCTGATTGGATATGATATCATTGGCATATCAATATTGCTATGAAGGCTATAGATTTATGAAGGCATTTCAGAGACTAGAAATATTTACAATTGTAAAGAATCAGATGTACAGAGAAATCGTCACAAGTCAGCTTTCATATAGTGTTGTGTCTATTCCCTTATGTTGCAGTAGACACCTGAATTTTTATCACACTGACAGTTTTGAAGTGCATGGTAGAATAGTTTTCCTGCAACCTCAATGTTGATTTGTACTCCCAGTCATGCATTGACTTGATATCAGTGATATGCAAGCATCAGCTACAGCGTCTTTGGTCATAAGGATGGGCACAAGTTGCTGGTCCTTTTGTTTCCACCCAAGTGTTGTAGGGTTAGAAATAATAGGATAAACCATATGAGCAAAGTTCTAGACCAGGGCTTGGTAATGGGCACAATAAATATGCAGCATAAGTGCATCAGCAGTGGATAGCAATGCTTCTGTCTTATACAGTTTTCTGAACAGAAGTAACCTTGCATTATCAATTGATGTTGCTCCTGGCATCTTGTACATAGCAGAAGAACTTCTCAACTAAGATACCATATCTTGGCTGAGTTCCAGTTTACTCCAAGTTCATGGAGTAAGTCATGTTGTTCAAGAAACACATTGTACATGGTTTGTTGTCTGTGGTTTGCTATGAATGATGTGTCTGACCTTCTTATGGTATTGAAGGCAGGAAAATGCTAGCAGGGACCTTCAGGGATATTGTGTATAACCTCATGCACTGGAATATACATTTGAAGAAGAATGGATGGCATGGAGAATGAGTAGTGTCTGCTTAGTCATAATCTGCTTAAGTGTTTAAGGGGGATAGTACTTTTCACCTCACCATTGGGGAAGCTGCCACTAATAACATCCTTCCAAATGTATTTCCCATTTCAGAACAGTATCATTAAAGACATTTGTGTAATCCTCAAAGGTAGTGGCTCCATCCAGTTTCCAAGTGCATTGATTAATGCCTGACTATCTATAATGAGGGTTGAATCTGAAATCCCAGCAACAGCAGATGGACAGGGGATGTTTTCAGTTAGTCAATCAATCAAGATAGCTTTAATACCAGTTTGTAGATTATCATTGTCTTCTGCCAGGGAAAATGTTCTCATACTTTTTCCAATCCAACTTCCTTAGCATTTCGATCAGCCTCATTGACACTGATGTTTCTAATGGTCTCTGACCCCTGGGATATAAGTACTGTAGTTTTGCATTCTGAAATGCACTTGTCACAAGATCTTTGTTTGCCAGATTTTGTAAGAATTCCATTGCAGAGAAGAATCCAAGATTAGCAAGTTGGTCTACTAAACGATCCTCATCCTTATGTCTTTCCATATGTTTTGACTGACTTTCATTGAGAACAATATCATTCTTCTCAACATTGTAGTTGGCATATACAGTCATGCTGATGTGGGTACAGAGATTGTAGGACCGTGCCGCTCTGTTCAGAATCGATCTAGTTTTGGTGATGCCTACAATTCCATCAGCACATTTCTCTACTTTGCTGATCCACTACAGTGCATGGTCAGCATCTACTTGTTGTCAGGAAGTTTGACAATGAAGTTTCCATGTTCAAACTTGGTCAGTACATGAAGTGGAAGATTGCCCATCTCTGCTAGGGAGACAGAATCTCACTTTGCATAGATGAAATATGGTAGCACCTTCTTGAAGGCCTCAATGTGGAGGTGCAAGTCAGCATCACAGTAGGCCCTTGTTACCTGTAGAAGAGTCCTAACCATGTTCTTGTTCTGCCACCAGTACAGAAAATTAATGTTCTCCTTTGCTTTCTCATTTGCAAATCAGAGCTAATTTATGTCAGCATTCTTTAGAGTGACTACATCTCCTGATGAAGCTGATACCTCAATGTTCCATCAAGTTCCATCAAGTGACTAACTAAGGCCTAATCAACCATTATTACAGTATAATACTTGCCAAGTTGCTCTGATACATACATGCACCTGAGTGTTAAGTATACCTACTTCATGGGCAGGTGCTTGGATGATGGGCAAGTAACTGATTTTTGTCATTTTATTTGTTGGTGCTCTGAATTGCCTTCATGAATCTAGAGGCTTCTGTTATGATATAGGCAGAGCTTAGTAGAAGGATAATGGATCCAATCAGGTTGATGTACTACTTAGGTGTATAGGCACCATACACATGGCAGTTCTTCAACTGGTTGAATGATGATGTTATAGCCAGGAATGTATGGACTTTTTATTCAGATTTTGTTGTTATGATATGCTGTAAAATGCTTAGACATGTCCTTACAACAATGAGAATATCAGAAATGGATTCCCCTCTGCATTACAATCATTTTGAGGTATCACATGACCAAATATGTGTTTTTTTATGATTTTTCCCAGAAATGAGTGAAAAATACATATTATTTGTGGATATTTGGTTGTCATGGTAACCACATTACTGTGACATCCAGGTAAGTGGGTAAACTTGATTGTCCTCTCAATTTCCATCATTTTGAGGTATCACATGACTATATATGTGTGTTTTATGATTTTTCTAAAAACTGAATGGCAGCCATTTTTGTTTTTGATTTTTGACAGGGAAGGAGTCAGATTTCAGCTTGCCAACAGTGATTTTCGTGTTCAGCACACCCAAATTAGGCAGAAAAGTGCTGATGGACCTTTGTACTCAAAAATGCCTCTAGGAGTATTAAGAGTGGTGTTTAGGTGGATTTTGCCTAGTCTAAAGGTTTTCATGGAACTTTCTATGGGCCTGCATGAAAGCCTTTCCTAGGAAAGTAAATAAAAACTTCTTCAGAGATGACATACTAAGATCATATTTGTATTTTGAGTAATGGTATCCTTTTGGTCAAGAGTCTGTATCCTGTGCTTTGTATGTAAGTTACCAAGTCAGTATTCAAGATTCCATTCGTGCATGCACGTTTTGTTGAATCCATATAGATTTACATTAGCCAAGGGAAACAGATAGAGTTGCATGTGGAGGTATAAATTAGGGGGAATTGGGTTGGGATTGAATATTAGATAATTAAGACTAAGGCTTTAAACTATTTTGTTATTGTTCAACTGTATTTTGTTATTGTTCAAATGTATTTTCTTATTGTTCAATTGTGTTCATGTGTTCAATGTTTTGATATGAAATCCCGTTCAGATTATAGAAATAATGTCTCTAAGTTTAAGGGTGTGACTTTCCTTATGCAGTATGTACTTTTTTCTGGTGTGCCTGGTAGAACGGTTGCATTAACCATTCTCTCTCCCTGACCTCTCAGTCTATAGTCACTCCTAGATACACTGTGTTCTGTATAGCTTGATTAAAAGGAGTCAAAAGAGGAAGGAGGTTGAATATTTGATGATGACATGGCTACTATGAAAGACTTTATTATACCCCTGTCTCAGTACCATCAATATGGACACGCCATCAGCTATATATAGACTCTGTGTTTGTCCTCTCTCTCCCTTCTGTCTCTCTTTCCTTCCTTCTCTCCCTGCATCTCTCTCTCCGCTCCTCCTCCCTCCCCTCTCTCTTTTTCGCCCTCTCCCTCCCTTAGGCCCCTTTCTTTCTGCCTTTCTCTCATTGTTTCTCTTTCTACCTCCCTCTCTCTCTGTCTTTCTTTGCCGCTCTACGTCTCCCTCTCTCCCTTTCTCTCCCTTTCCCCCCTCTCCCGCTCTCTCCCTTTGAATATCCCCCATCTCCCTTCTCTCTATCTTTTACATCTTTCCCGTCTCCATCCTCTCACCCTTACTTTCATTTATTTTTATTAGCTATTTTGCCTCTCCCCTTCTCACCCTCAGTCTCTTATGCCCCATTCACACTACAAACCAAACGGAATCGTTGCGAACTGTATTCTAAAATTCAGTCTATTGCTAGTGGAAATTACCTTCCTCAAACACTAACTATAAGATGTAGTTTTTACGCATACGACCACGCGCACGAACGTACCCGTGGACCAGTGACCTCTGCTGAGTGCCCACCCTAGGGGTCATGACCTTTGGTCCCATCTTTGCCACCAGGGGGCGATACGGAAGGCCTAATTCCTTTCCCAGAATTCCTTGGGATATTCCTTCCGTCCCCAGTGTTTAGAAAGTCTTGTGATCCCAGGTGTCTTAGCGCTTAGATCCTGTGATCTTAGCATTAGACGAGAGGCAAAGACTTAGCAGTGGGTGAAGTCCCCTCAAGATGTACAATAGGGTACTTGCATGTCCGCCATTTTGAATCATGATTCCCATGGAATTATGGGAGTTGTATGTCTGTGTGAAATCTATAAAAAAGTAGTTTTAAATATTAAACTGAGCAGAATGTTTAATCAAACCAATTTCAAATATAATGAGATGAAATTTTATGGGGAATTTATTTAAATATGAAGATGTACAATAGGGGATTTTTTGCATGTCTGCCATTTTGAATCTGATTCGCATGGAATTATGAGAGTTGTATGTCAGTGTAAAAGCCATAGAAAACATTCCATGTTCAGCATGGAATGCTTATCCAATGTCAATACCCATGTGTTGTACTTGTTTCTATAACATGAGAACTCATCTTTCCCATCATGCATTTGGTTTTTATAGATCATTTACACAAGCTGCTGATATTGGTGAAAGCATTCTTGCAAACTTTCATAAAAATGTTGCTCAATATTTGTATGTGAGACCTAAACTGAATCTAACCCAACATAGTCCGGGAGCCAAAGGCCATTTTTGGGCTGAACCCCGCAATGTCGGATAAAGTTTTTTTTTTCGCTGTTTCATGTAGCCTAGGGGTAGGTAATCACAAATCAGGGGGGTGACCGTTCCCACCTATTGAGCAATTTTAGATATTAACCCTTTTATCCTGGTCTTGCCAATATACCCCAAATACAGGATTTTATAGGATTCATAGCATTCATTTATTCTGATCTGAATAGTGCACTTTGTGACACCTTTTTGAAATTTGGTATGCTGTTAGAACAGGTCATAAGGTTTTTAAAAATCACTGGCTACAAGTTGGGGGAGAACCCTGGTGGCCGGTAGCTGCAAAATTCAAAATGGCTGCCACCAAACATCAAATGCACCATAGTTTGGCTTCTACTGGCTGGATTTTCAAGTGTGATACCACTTTTCAGATGTTTTTAAGTATGAGAAATTCATTTCTGTGGACTGTATTGAGTTTCAAGGTCATTTCAAGGTCAGAATCCAACATGGCTGCTGCCATGAAACTAGAATGTCATAGCTCAGCTCCAATTAACCACACATACTTCTGTAACACCAGTTTTAATGTGTTTTCAGGAGTGAGGAAACTATTTCTAAAGTCATTTCTCTCTTTTGAGGTCATTTTCTAGGTCAAAATCCAATATGGCTGCCATTGAGGGGCAAGAATGTAATATCTCAGCTGCTATTTGCACTATAACTGTGTTAGTGAGGTAGCTTGAGGCCAGATTTGAGATAGATGTGGATGGATCAAAGGGCCAAATTTACCCCACATGCTGTCCATGTACTTTATGATTTCTATATGAACCACTCTTGTATATTATGGTGGCCATCTTGGATTTCCAGGGTCACCATTATGTAAAAACCTATATCTACCAATATCTCAGCTTCTAAGCCACCCAGGGTCACTATCTTGGTGTCTAAACATACATTTTCTGGGTCAAGGAATACAACTATATCATTTAAAAAAGACCAGATTGGCTTTAACAACTGTATTTCACAGTATATTCTCATCAGGCCCTTTTGGCCGTTTAAGCTTTCCTCACTTCTCAAAATTGGCAACAGGAGACTTTAGTGCACTTCCAACATGCCCACATTGTACCACATTCTCTTTCACTCTTTGACACACCTATTGCAGTTCACTGTAGGCCCCACTGTCCACAGATAACATGGCCCACATGAATACATAGTTCTTGCCCATTTTCTACAAGAGAGCAGCTACAATAATAATGATCAGACATAGAATGAATGTGCTGCATTGGGCTACATACTTTTTCCACCTTACAGTTGTTCTTTTATTGTACATTTCTTGTCTGACATACCTATGAAAGACATTTATATATATCATACCTGACATTTGAAATGGCTATGTGAGCTGTGTTATACTTTCTTTATTATAGTAGTGATAACCAAACAGTAACATCTATTAATTCATTCCGAAGTAATATCACCAATACTAATAATAAGTTCACATCCCTGGAGAAGAAAGATTCATATCCATGTCGGGTGGACTGTACATAATAACAGTGAGATAAGATTACAGAGACTACTTGGAGGGATTTCAATGGAAGAATGCACTTGCAAAATCAGCCATTGCATAATCAGCCACTTGTGACTCTTGTTAAAAACCATGTAATGTAGTAGGGCAGCTTAGCAAATTAATGTGGACGTTCGTGACAAAAGCACCAAATTTTTACCATGTGTTGACAATGACCCTAGCTTTCAATTTTTGGTAGGCACCACTTTCTCCCGATACATTATGGCGGCCATCTTGGATTTTTAAGATCGCCATCATGTAAAATCCTACATCTACCAATATCTGAGCTTCTATACCACTTAGGATCACAATCTTGGTGTCTAAACATACATTTTCTGGGTCAAGGAATATGCCTATACCATTTAAAAAAGATTAGATTGTATTTATTAACACAAAAACAAATATATGACAAAATATCATCATCAGGCCCTATATCGCCATGACTATGGTATACAACTATAGCTAGATAGTTATATTGATGTACAAAACTGTTAGTAAGCATAATATAAATATCAACCATAACAATAGTCAAGTTTAGAGAAGGACTACATTGGCGGCCATCTTGGATTTGCATGATCGCCATCATCCAAAAACCTATATCAACTAATATCTCAGCTTCTAAGCCACTTATGATCATAATTTTTGTATCTAAACATACATTTTAAGGGCCAAGGAACACAACTATACAATGTAAAAAAGGATTAGATTGTATTTATTAAAACAAAAACAAAATATATGACAAAATATCATCATCAGGCGCTATGTGTCACCTTTGATGCATCACTCTATGCTCTTGCCAAGTTCACACAATGGAACTCATGGAGAAGGTAAATTATTGCAATGTTAGGTGGACTGCACATAAAGATGGCAATGTGGAAAACATTTGGTGACCAATGCACTTACACAAGCATCCATTCCATCATCAGGCATTGCTGACTCTTTTCTGAGAGCCTCACACCTCACTCAAACAAGGCATGCTCACCAAGTGACTGTTCTGGCTGTTGCAATGCTCAAGGAAGTCAAAGAGGCATGGAGGTGGAAAATGGTACAGAAGAGTCCAACAATCCAATACTGGGATACTGTTTTCACTATGGAACTCTGAGGCCTCATCTGCATCAGATCTCACCAAGAAGGGAATTTTTATATTGAAAGTCTGAAGGCATTGGCTTCATGGTATTGTGCTCTAGACCATGCAATTATGTGCGTTGGATCCCAATACACATCCGAGATATGGAGAGTCTTTCCCCATCAATTCCCAAAGAGATTGCAGAGCACAGTCACTGGGTTATCCACAAAACCACCACAAAAGCCCATGAACAAAATAATGAGGTTGTCAACGGGTCGATGATAGGGGGTGCAAATGGTCTGACAGAGAATCCTTCAGCCTTCAGAAAATGAATAGTCTCAGGGCCTGGACAAGCAAGGTTGCTGAAGGAGTTTGAAGAGGAATACCTACCTAAAGATAAAGAGTCAGGTTGCTGTTATCATCATGAAGAGGGATTGTCCACACAGATAAGTTTTAAGGAGCAGGCTGCAAGGAAGTTATAACTTATTGGACATTCTCAAATCATGCAAGAACCAAATCAAAATGAGCAGGGAAAATCTTGTTACTCAATAATGGTGTGGTGCTGTTCTCCCACTTGTACATTGTAATGCAGCACAGGATGAGTGACATGATTACATTCTTCAGCCATGAGAATCATCCCCTCCTTCCTTCACTATCTCATGGTGGAAAATTGCACTTTGGAAAGAAATCGGATCTGTTAACCATTCTGACTAAGGACACCCAGAATGATCCCCCAGTTTTCATTGATGTGAGGTTTCTTGATTGAGCTGATGTGGCGCTCCCCACTAACAATGTTGTTAAATTTGAAGAGTACACTATCAGGTCTTTGTTCCACACATCATAAAACAACTAGAAAACTCAAAATGTGTTGATGTAATATGGGACAAATACATCCCTATCAGCATAAAAGAACCCACCAGAGAAAAGCAAGGAAAGTTGAAAAGTTGCAGGTTAAAATAAGATCCAAGGAAAGTGAGCATACTTTTTGGGTGGCCCAACCAAAAAAGAGGAATTGTTTACATTCCTGTCCAACAAGATTGCCACTGTGGATTGCCCCAAAGACAGCGAAATCATCATCACACCTTCTAACAGATCTATTCTTCAAGGAACTGATTGATCCATGACACTATGTGATCATGAGGAAGCAGACACTAGGCTATATAGGATGCCCTTCTGAATGACAGTACCAACCGTGTGGTGCACACTGTTGACACAGATGTAGTGGTGATCCTAATTGACAACATCCATTCCCTCATCACCTTGTGCAGAGATGTGAACATTTGAATTGCCTTTGGTGCAGGCAAGAACTTTACATATCATCATATCAATGCCATCTATGACTGCTTGGGTTGAGAGAAGTCCCTTGCCCTCCCTGTCTTCCACAGTTTCAGAGGATGTGATACCACATCTTCATTCTTTGGAAGAGGCAAGAAGTCATCATAGGAGGTGTGGCTTTGCTACCAAGATGTGAGACAAGCCTTTACAGTCATGGCACTCCATCCTTTCACAGAGGTCAGTGCTTAACATTTCTAGTTGCTTGAACGCTTCACTATTATTCTATATGACAATTAAGGCCAGTGATCTTGAACATATTGATGATGAGGGCAGAAAGCCGTTGTTTTGCCAAAAGGGGAAGACAATGGAGAACCTCCCAACAACCCAGGATGCACTATTGCAACACTCCAAGAGAGTTTCATTCCAGAGTGGAATATGGTAGGCCATTAAGCAAACAGCACATACCTAGTCTAGAAGGTTGGGGCTGGACTATCACCAAAGTCAGGCAATAATTGGTCCCTGTGTGGACCACATTACCTGTTACTTCTAAGGCCTGCAGAGAACTTGTAAGGTGTAGTTGCAAGAGTCAAAAAGGAAGTGGGGCAAAGTGTACATGTAGCAAGAATTATAGTGTTGTTGATAACTGTTAGTAAGCAAAATATAAATATCAACCATAACAATAGTGTCAAGTTAAGAGAAGGACTACATTGTTTTTCACAACACAAAAACAAAATACATGAAAATATATCATCATTGGGTCTAACAGCATTTGCCTTATTTCTCACAATTGCAATTGTAGAGTTCAGTGCATTTCCAACATGCCTTTCTGCAGTTGTATACTATAGTGATGGCGCTATAGGGCCTGATGATGATATTTTGTCATATATTTGTTTTTGTGTTAATAAATACAATCTAATCTTTTTTTAAATGGTATAGGCGTGTTCCTTGACCCTGAAAATGTATGTTTAGACACCAAGATTGTGATCCTAAGTGGTATAGAAGTTGAGATATTGGAAGATGTAGGATTTTACATGATGGCGATCTTAAAAATCCAAGATGGCCGCCATAATATATCGGGGGAAAGTGGTGCCTACCAAAAATTGAAAGCTAGGGCCATTGTCAACACATGGTAAAAATTTGGTGCTTTTGTCACGAACGTCCACATCCATCTCAAATATGGCCTTAAGCTGCCCTACTAATGTGGCTGTTTTGGCTCTTGCAAAGCTCTGGCTGGTCCCCTCCCCTTCTCCAAAAAGGTACTTATCAATGGAACCATGGAGGCAGGAAATGGTGTAATAGAGTCCAATATTCAAGTGTTGGGATGCTGTTCACAACATGGAACACCTATGCCTTATCTTCATCACATTGCACATTGAAGACATGAAGGTACTGGCTCTATGATCATGTTGTTCTAGAACACCCCAGCTGACATTTTGCATGACCCAACCAAGAAAGATGAACATTTTGCCACTGTGGATTGGACAATGTAATCGAAATCCCATGGTGGATCTCAATACACATCTGAGACATGGAGAGATTACCAACCTCCATCCATTCTCAAAGAGTCTGACTAGCACAGTCACTGGGATTTTCACAAATCTGCCAATAAATTCTTGAATATACCAATTTATAAAGCCCATACACAATATAATGAAATGGTCAAGTGGTCTTGGGGTATATAGTCAGTTTGACTGGGAATCCTTCCGCTTTCAGAATCCCTTGCCTCTGCCCTATTAGATGGTGAAAAATTGTACTTCAGAAAGACATCTAATCTGCTGAACATTCACACCAAGGGTACCATCCTTAATGTGATGTTTCTTGATGGAGTTGATGTGCTGCACTTGCTTCCTATTGATAACACTATAATATTTCTTAAGCATGATGGTCAGATCTTTTAAAACAACTAGAGAACTCAAAAAAGGTGTTGAACTTAGTAAGATAAGGGTCTTTGAGAAAAGTGATAAGAACAACCAATCTGGCTGACTTTGTGCATGACCCAACCAACAATCTGGAGTCACAAATCTTTTATTGAGGAACTGATCAATGCATGGCACAATGTGATTATGAGTAAGCTGGTAATGGCCTTTGTACAGGCAAGAACTTTAGAAATCATCACATCAATGCTAGATCTACAATTACTTGCCTGGGGTTTCAAGTCTACATTCTTTGGTAAAGGCAAGTAATGGTGCTTCTAAATGGAGGTTGGTGCTCAATATTTCCAACTTCTGGAATGGACCACTTCATCTAGTCAAGAAGGTTTGGGCTGGTCTATAAATGAAGACAGTCAGTACTGCACTGAACTCTACTATTTGTCATTTTGAGAAGTGAGGCAACATTAAATAGCATGTGCCTAATGAGAATATATTGTCAAATACAAATTGTGTGTTACTAAAACCAATCTCGCCCTTTTCTAAATGGTGTAGTTGTATTCCTTGACCCAGAAAATGTATGTTTAGACACCAAGATGGTGATCCTGAGTAGTTTAGAAGCTGAGATATTGGTAGATATAGGTTTTTACATAATGGTGACCTTGGAAATCCAAGATGGCCACCATAATATACAAGAGTAGTTCATATAGAAATCATAAAGTACATGGACAGCATGTGGGGTAAATTTGGCCCTTTGATCCATCCACATCTATCTCAAATCTGGCCTCAAGCTACCTCACTAACACAGTTATAGTGCAAATAGCAGCTGAGATATTACATTCTTGCCCCTCAATGGCAGCCATATTGGATTTTGACCTAGAAAATGACCTCAAAAGAGAGAAATGACTTTAGAAATAGTTTCCTCACTCCTGAAAACACATTAAAACTGGTGTTACAGAAGTATGTGTGGTTAATTGGAGCTGAGCTATGACATTCTAGTTTCATGGCAGCAGCCATGTTGGATTCTGACCTTGAAATGACCTTGAAACTCAATACAGTCCACAGAAATGAATTTCTCATACTTAAAAACATCTGAAAAGTGGTATCACACTTGAAAATCCAGCCAGTAGAAGCCAAACTATGGTGCATTTGATGTTTGGTGGCAGCCATTTTGAATTTTGCAGCTACCGGCCACCAGGGTTCTCCCCCAACTTGTAGCCAGTGATTTTTAAAAACCTTATGACCTGTTCTAACAGCATACCAAATTTCAAAAAGGTGTCACAAAGTGCACTATTCAGATCAGAATAAATGAATGCTATGAATCCTATAAAATCCTGTATTTGGGGTATATTGGCATGACCAGGATAAAAGGGTTAATATCTAAAATTGCTCAATAGGTGGGAACGGTCACCCCCCTGATTTGTGATTACCTACCCCTAGGCTACATGAAACAGCGAAAAAAAAAACTTTATCCGACATTGCGGGGTTCAACCCTCTGGCTCCCGGACTAACATGCACTGTCACAGAGATGTCCAGTGACACATGCAAATCCCCTATTCGCCTTCACCAAATAACCAACATTTAAGAGAAAAATTAGTTTTAAATAACTGAACAGATTGTTTGAATCAACAGAATATCAAATATATATACTGAGGTAAACCTAGTGTAACCCATGTAGGGGCTTTGACTAGGCCCAAGGTGTTTTGTGTGTAGGCCGTGGCGTTTATTTATTTAGATGCACATGTCAGGCTCGAAAACTTCAAAAGTAATTTGCTCTCCGGTACCTCCGAGTTTTGGCATTTAAATACAGGTTAACTAACGAGTTGGTTGAAGGAGCGTGAATATTGCTATTTTCTAAGCGACTGAAACCAACGATATAGTTAACAGATTTATTATACATGTATCATGCTTTCCACATGAAAATAGAAAGAAATTAAGTCATAAATTGAATTTTACCGGTAATCTTAGTAAAAACTAGATGGTTGTCATGACAACCCCACGTAAATCACTAGTGAAATACGCACTATGCGTATAACTCACTCTAGATACGTTGTTTTCAGAGCAATGCGAGTATTATTAATAGTACATTAGTAATGTAGGTAGACGTTTAGGAATTTATTGTAGCGATTGCATTATACAAGACATTGTTAGTGTTCTTATGCGGTCTATTTATTCCCAACCCATCCGAAATTCACCAAGAGAGAATGTTTAAGGATTAGGGCCTGTTCTTCTTGTTGTAAAACCTAATTACCTCCCAAATTATTCATTTCGGTGTACACCAGAATGTCTCTATATCAAACATAGGTCTCTTTCATGAATCTTTTCATGTACTTGTGGGCAACAGGGCAATACGGAATCATCAAAGAAATGCAAAATTAATATTTTAAAATCGAGAAAAACCAACAATTGGGTTTAAAAAATGAACAAGCCCTTCTATGAACCTTACATGTTTATACACGGAGCATATTTCATCCTCTTGGAATTGAAAATGTTAGGAAATTCACTTGGAAATGAAAATGATTGGAAAGCACATGGAATTGACTTATCACAGTTTTAATCTTTTACCCCAAACTGACACTGTACATCAGCAAAATAACAAAATTGATATTTAAGAAAAAATCTGGGAAAAGCCAACACTTCAGTGAAAACAGGGGAAATACGAAGCCATACATGTTTAACTGAACAATATTTGATCCAGTCTGTAGTGTTCCATTCCTCTGGGGAAAAAGAAGAAATACAGCTAAAAATAGAAAGAAAGTCTTACATGTTTCCATGTAGTCATGCCATGTTGGAAAGGGTATAGGATGTAGAATCACATGATTAAAGCTTATCGTGATTCCAGCCCAGGTCTAGTATTGATTCTACTTCTACACCGAGCCAGAAAGTTTTTTCATCTAAAGTGGTGGAGGTTTAAAGTAGAGTACCTATATGTTAGCAACACTTTGTACTGCAGGGGGAGGACAGAGATAGGGAGAGAGAGGAGAGACAGAGAGAAGGTGGCGGAAGAGAAACAGACATACAGATGGAGAGATATAGAAGGTGGAGGAAGAGGGAGAGACAGCCATAGGCAGGGAGAGAGAGAGGGGGTGGGGGAAGAGAGACAGACAGAGATAGGGAGA
Source organism: Sthenelais limicola (assembly GCA_942159475.1). Taxonomy (NCBI): domain Eukaryota; kingdom Metazoa; phylum Annelida; class Polychaeta; order Phyllodocida; family Sigalionidae; genus Sthenelais; species Sthenelais limicola. The sequence continues at coordinate 58,279,506 of OW804096.1, forward strand.
GAGATAGGGGTGGGGTAAGAGAGACAGACATACAGATGGAGAGATAGAAGGTGGAGGAAAAGAGACAGAGAGACATAGGCAGGGAGAGAGAGGGTGGGGGAAAAGAAACAGACAGACATAGGCAGGGAGAGAGGAGAGATAGGGGAAGAGAGAGAGAGAGGGCGGGAGAAGAGACAGGCAGATAGAGGGAGAGAGGAGGGAGGGAGAGAGAGGAGAAGAAAAAGAGAGAGGGACAGATCAGGGAGGAGAAGGGTAGGTAATTTATAGTAGACGGAAAGGAGAGAAGGAAAGAAGAGAGCGATAAAGACCAGAGATAATAAGCTAGGGACCGTTAAGTAACGCAACAAGGGGTGGAATGTTGTTAATTCTTTGTATTTGGGAAATATTACCTGCAGTACCAGAATATAAAACATTTAGACAAATAAAAAAGAACAATGAGCGAGGAGCAGTGGGTTAAAGGGGGCGGGGTGGATGGAAAGAAGGAGAGAGAGGATAGATAGATAGAGGGAGGAAAAGGCATGGAAAGAGAGAGAGGGTGGGGGGACAGGAAGAGGAGAGTGAGAGAGAAGGGGCAGATATAGGATAGATATAGAGAGGAAAGAAAAGGCAGAGAAAGAGAATGAGGGACTGGGAGAGAATGAAAGAGAGACAGAGAGAGCGAGGGAAAGAGACAAGAGAGTGAGACAGAAGTGGCGAGAGAGAAAAAGACAGAGAGTAGAATAAAGAGAACATGGATAGAACAGACAACACAGATACATACAGGGTTCTCCCACAACCTCCCTCCTCACTGCAATAAAGTAGAGCCGGGAAAAATCAATATTTTTTCTAGGCACGCCATTTCATCAAGGCTGTTCTCGCACGAGCCCAATTCAGCTGCCACGTTGTTTTTAAATTTATTTTTCTCCCCATTTGTCTTGGGCTATTTACTGTGCTGATTAGATTCAGGTGGTCGGACGGGCGTCCATTGATTAACGTTTAATGCTAATTTGAATTGGTTAATTGCCGCTATAGAGGGAGAATTGATACTTGGGAAATAAGCAATGAAATAATTTATTAATTTCCCTCAGTATTTGATAGAAATATTGCATCTGGGTGCTCCATTGAATGTAATTTATCTTGTCTATTTAAATTCCCAACTCATTCGAAAGTCACCAAAGTAGTTGTCTTCTTCCAAGCTTGAATGAGCTCACAAGAAATTATCCATTTCTGTGTTTTTCCTTTCAGCAAAGCATGTATGAATAGAAATGTTGAAGAAAAGCCATGCATATGGAATTTTTTCAAGAATTTTTCAAGAATTTAAAAAGATGGATTTTGATCGATTTTCTGGCGTAATTTGCAGCTGTGAGAATAACATTGATTCTGACATATAAGGAATTTCCTCGCTGATCTAAATATTCTCCAACTTCCATCCAATATATCCATAATAAATACCCTCCCCCTTCACGCCCTCCACCCCCTGCAACACCTTCTCCCTAATTGACCATTCCTTTAGTTCAGCCACGTGACCTGGGGGCTGTAGTTACCCGGATGAAGGTGTAAAAGGGGTGCACTTTACACCCATTATCGCTCATTGTGGCCTTGTTAAGTAGAGGTAGGTATGTGAACAAGGGGATGGGGGGGGGGGGGTGAGGGACGGGTAAAACCTGGGGTGACTTAGGGTGAGGGTGAAGAGGTTGCTAATCCTTAAAGAATGGGTAACAGACCTGAGGCGTTGCTTTGTTAGACTTCCACTTGTTTTCTACGTCGAAATGGCGTTGTAGTAATCTTTAGTTCCACATTGGAAATCACAGAAAAATATTTCTGGTATGACCCATATTTATAACCATGTGTGAGAGAGAGGGTTAGAGGGAAAGGCAGAGGGTGAGAGAGAGAGTGAGAGGCAGAGGGTGAGAGAGGGAGTGAGATATATGCAAAGGGTGATAGAGAGATAGTGAGAAGGTAAGAGAGGCGTAGGGTGAGGGAGAGAGAGGGAGAGCTATTGAATATTTACATTTCAAAGATTAATTGTATATCTTAATTAAACAATGAACGAGTGTATATTTATTGTGGTGAAATACTTTAAAAACCGTTAATATACAGGATTTGAAATCATATCAAGTCATGTTGAGGAAAACAAAATCTTAATTTTGTAATAGCAAACCTTTCAAACAAAAACAAACTAAAAAAAAAACCAAACTTTTCAAACAAGCCCAAATAGTTGTTAAACTTGTGTTTCTCATTGGCTTTAAATATTCCTTAGATTAAAGACATAAAACGAATGGAATAAAGTGGAATGGATATATAACTTTTAAATTGAGATTGGTCTTTCGGAACTTTGTATATTTGACTGAATAGGAAAGTCACATTATAGTATAATATTGTTCCTTAATAAGCATTAAATGAAATTATATGCTGGTTAAGACCACATGTACAAGTTTCAGAGACAAACGCTTGTACCCTATCTAAGAAACAACCTTACCATGAATAGGAATACTATTGTTTTTGTTTTTTTAAAAAGCGTTACAAAAGATAATGGTAAATGAACTATGGGTCCTCACACTACATCATAGCATTTATTTGTTGATATTTGATAATTCTTGAAATGTTTCTCTCTACTGGGGTTGCCTAAGTTTAAATGGACAAAGTTGAAGTGATCACCTGTATGTACCCCTCTGTAATGCACCTACTGGTATACAGGTGAGATTAATGCCCCATTAACACCTGGGTGGGTGGAGGTGTGTACACACTATAGCATTACCCCTGCTAATAACCCTCAGGTGTTACTATACCATGAGCATAATACTATAGATCCTCGTCCTACACTATAGCCTAAGAAGTCTTTTTGATGACTTGAAAGTTGGAATTAACATGTAGGAGACGTATGAGTTGCACTTAATACTACTACCAATAATAATGTAAAAATAATGTTTATATTACATACTTCTTTCCATTCTCGTTCGTGGAGACTTCTGGATCCTGTTCATTAACCGAACACACAAAGAATTTAAACACACACAAATTTGGTTTTACAATCATAATTTGTGTCTCACTGTTCAGCACCAGAATCCATAACAGACATAGTTGCTTCGGTTTACATAGAAATTCACGGTGACACTCCGGCTCTAGTAAGATGGACCCCTCGTAGGTGTAACATGTATCCATAGTAGGAAGTAGTGTTAATAAAACGATGGAAGACAGAGAAGACAACAAAAAAAGAATAAGTAATATGAAAGGAGCAATTTAACAATCTGGTTGATTGATTGATTTTTTATTTCTATAGGTTTACATGGCATGAATGTTATTTCTCAGTTTAAATCTGCATTCTTAGCTATTACAAGAAAATAAATCTTAACAAATTCACTCACATCATGACTTATAAGCCTGGATTTATCAATATTCTGCTGCTGTTTATACAAGAATTTGTAGGCTAATCACCGGTCTCCGGTGAGCGATTATAATTAATTAAGTGAAGTTATCGCATGAAAGGAATCCGGCAGGTCCTCCAAATACAATTAAGGACATTTTTTAAGCCACTTAGCAAACACATCTGGACCAAAATATTCCAAAACTTTGGTCAAATAACAGTTAGATGAGTTGGAAAATAATGGCCCAAAAAGTAGAAAATGTTCAGTTATTAACCGACATTAACTGAGAGTGCAGCTTTAAGGTTGAAAACAGAAGATAATTGATTGGTACAATACATTACACTACATCATACATTTATAGCATTAGCTATTTTCTTAGATTTAAATAAACTTATAAAACTTCCACTTCTAAGCGTGAGGTATAATACCATTTTTGTGAGTGTTCTAATTCAATAAGAGCATTGGTGATAATTAATTACTCCATTGATTAACGCAATTAAATAAAAAAAAAATTATTTTTAAATCTAAAAACCAATCCCTGCATTATTACCAGATCGGTAGTTTTATTTGGGAATATAAAGAATGTTAAACTCAAATCAAACTTAGGGGCCACTTTCTACCATATAGACCTATAGACCTATAATAGAGGTATTAGAGTGTGAGCGGAATTAGGCTTAAGGGATCAAATAGTTAAGCCTGGGGTAAGAATACACTGAGGCGACACCTGAATCCCTGAGTCAAGTATTGGTCAATCAGGTATCACGCCGCTCTATTCTGCAGTTAGAGAATTACAATTACTCTTGTGCTTACTTAGGCTGGAAGTTAGGTCTGGGCATGCGCGCGAGAAACAACAAACTAGTCATCAGAAGAAGTCATTTAACCAGTTTATTGCTGCGTCACTTGACAAACTATAAATTATTGTAATTGTTATAGAAATATGCTTTACAAGATTAAATTTCATGAAATAGTTATAGTTTCAGTCTTTAATCAACGTGATATCTGGGAATTTCAATACCTGATACGCTAAAGTATTTTATTTCCGTTTAATCTTAACAGGGAAATAACAGAGACTCACTGTATAAACATGCCCTTGTTAGAACTAGATGAGAACATAATATTCGTAAATATTTCACTTTATATCATAGGTAGATGCTGGAAATGTGTTTAGCACGTGGCTATTTACATGAGATCATTCTTAAATATTCCATGCTGAACATAACATGTTTTCTACAGTTTTTACGCTGATATATACAACTCTCATGGTGAGTGCATAATTCCGGGTGAATCAAGATTCAAGATGGTGGACATGCAAATCCCCTATTGAATCGAAGTGGTCTTGGGAATACAGTAAAGCCTCTGCTTGCTGACCCGTATGTAATCTGGATACCTCGCTATTATGGACAAGTCCTGAGGGAAAATGAATGTATTGAAGCTTTAATCCCAGCTATATCGACCAAGATTTGAATACCTGGAGAAAACAAGTTTTTTAAAAAAAAGAATTCATATCATGTTCTAGGAATGATTACTTAATTTTGCACCTACAGTCGCAGTAACAAAATTAGTAATTTTTTGTTATAAATGAACTTTTACTCACGTGGCTAACAAGACAAAAACACAACATAGAATGCCTGTTACTATGATATTGGTGCTTTATGTTATTGGTTCAATTAATGGTCATGCTTAGGCTTCTCGCTCAAGGCAGTAACACGATTAACAGTGCAGTTTTCCATTGTTTTGCTCTTCAAAAACTACAACTATTACTTCTGATGTACCACCTTTCCCATCGAGTAACCACCACCCTCTCTTTCACACACCTCCTACTCCCACAAAAGCCTTTCTTGGACTATATATTTGGGGCAGAAAATCATGTACAATTCGCCTTCACCAATCTTCTTAAACTCTCAAATAACCCAAATTTAAGGAAAAAAGGAGATTAAAAATACAGAACAACATAACCGAACACATTCTACATCAACCCAACAACAAATATACTCAGATATCCCAATAAGGGTTATCATTTATCAACCAAATTTAACACAATTTGACAAACGTGTAGAGCTACCGATTGTACATACTGGCCTCAGCCAGGGAGCCTATTACCCTTTGTTCCCTTTATCCCTGCCCTGAAGGTGTTTTGCCACTAAGGGGACTTTATTCTGTGGTTTACAGCTGCATTCAACTAAACGTGCGGAGGGGAGGTACAGTGGGCCAATGGGCTAGCTTCACACCCACAGGTGTGTATGTGTTGTGGGTTTAAACCCCATCGGAGGAATGGTCGGGAATATGGGTCAGGGCATCAGAAAATGTACAATCGGCAGCTCTACGCATTAAGTCCATTCTGCTAAATTAGCTTGAGAAGTTTGAGATATAGACCTGAGAATATGTGTCGTGTTGCATTGATTAAAAACATCCATTCGGTTATGTTGAACTGTATTTTGAACCTGGCTTCTGTCTTTAATGTGGGTTATTTGATAGGAGTACATGTATATACCACCATTGTACCACCTTCTATGCTCAGAAGCATATTCTAATCTACATCAACAGCAATAACTATGATTCTAAAGGCGACTTTGAGAGTTACAAAAGATAGTAGGGAACTTAGCGCAAACTGATTTGGAAAGATTTGTATAATTATCTATAGATTTATTCAACATTTAAAAACAGATCTGTAAGCTTTAGGCAGTTCTTGCACGAACATAATTTTGTGTAATATTTTGTCATTTATATTCTACAGTTTACTATTCAATTTATATTGTACAGTTTATTTACAATTTATAATCATATTCTACTGTTTAGTCAAAGTACATGTACAGGTTAAGAGAGTTAGTCCCTACCGCTCATATTCTACTAATTTCATATTAAACATTTATGTTTTAATTACTATTAGTTTACTATTACTATTTTGTTGATTGTATGTGCTGACAACAGAAGGAGTTGTGGGGATTCTGCTGCAATATAAACACTGACACTGCTCTCTATTTTACACCTGGCTGGTTTCGTCCATTCAGGAAATACCTGGCGCTGTCTTTGTAGAGAAAGCCTTTATTATGTCTACTGGCCTCACCGGTGCAATATATGGGTGAAGTTGTCAGAAAATGTACAAATTCGCCTTCACAATGCCTAGTATTGATAATTTTTTCAGCGACGTTTAGCAGAATTTACTAAAGTGTGTAGAGCTGCCGATTGTCCATTTACTGACGGCCTGAGTCATATAACAATAGTGACACCATCACTAATGTATACTGTGGTACAATGGTCTACTTAGTCACCCTGTGCCAGACATACATCTAGAACACTCTTATAGCTATTGTTACACTTGTTTCCTCATATACATGTTTATATATAGTATCTGCTCTTCGCATGAATTGGGAAGTTTATTGGATTTATGAATTGGGAAGTTTATTAATATCTATTGCTATAAAATACAATATATTATGTTGTGCACCCCATAATGGTAAGCCTAATATAAATCGGACATGGGCATATATATACATGATAATATAAAATACATAAAAATATAGTTTACAATTTTTAAACCACCTGGGAACTACTATCTTTACATCTACTGTATATTTTGTGACTTGTGACTCACTTACATGTGACACATCACAATTATGTATATGAGTGTGAGAAGTGTTGTACGATCGCTACTATAGCAATAACGAGGATTTTATCGTGAGAACGGTCTGTAGGCCCAGGGACATCCCAAGGCCGTAGGCCGAGGGACATCACTGGGCCTACAGACCGTTCGAACGCTACAATCTGAGTTGTTTATTGATTTTAGTCCATGATGGGTCAGATCCCATACATGCGCATAGCAGCCAATGGGGGCACGCAAACTCACTACAGACCAGGGTAACAAGCGCGGTCTGTAGTACCATAATTGCACGCAAAATTCCACAAAATCTGACCCAAAATGGACTAAAGATGAATAAACATGAGTCTGAGGTGTCGGCACATTTTCTATATTAAAAATTCCTCATGGGTTAGAAAATGTACAGCTCTACACATTTAGTCAATTTTAACAAATTAAGCTGAAAACTAATGAATATTAGGTATATCTGAATATATTTGGTATTAATTCCATAACTGAAATAACACGTTCATGTTGAACTGTAAATTGAACCTCGTCTTTATTTTAAATTTAGGTTATTTGAGAGGATTGGTGTAGGCGAATTGTACATTTTCCAAAGCCAAGCCCTCAGTGCTTATATGCAGTGCTAATTATAATAATAATTGTTATCTTTTGCCATTATAGTCACTTACAAGGACTATGCGAACATAGGGTGATTCAGCAACTTCTACATCCCAGCTCCTCCATGTTCTCACATGGCATGCAGGTGTTATCCCATCATTTTATGTTGTTGTTGTATTGATTGTTGATATGTTATGTTATGTAACGTTTTATACCTTATTCGTCTAACTACAAGACTTTGGTCCCGCTCTTACATACCAGTAATTCTGTAATTGTCCAATATGGTAAAGTTAGCGTTGTAATTTTAATATGATTGTAACTGTGTATACAAAGCGTTCATCCACTAACTATACACTGCAGATTAGCTATATTTTAGTGTAACAGATAAAATTAAATAAGGTAGACCTCTATTTGAGAAGGCCACGACCGTTTTGTTGATGTACCACCAAGAAGACACATAGCGAATTCTCTAATCTAATCTAATCTAATCTTTAAACTGAATAAGTAAAGAATCGAGAAACAAAATTTGGAATCGATTCCCTTAGGATTGAGTCACTTCTGTAGGTGATGAAAATGGGCGTGGTCAAGAATATTATGATTGATGGGTGTGGGCGTGGTCAGGCAGATGATGATTGACAAGTGGGCGGAGTTAAGGAGTCAGAGCTAATTAGGATGGAAAACATATAGCAGTTTGATGGATTAGATATTTCACCCTGAGGACATGCCTTGTATAAGTCGATGCATTAATTCCCCAACTTTCCTAACTCATGAGTATGTTAAAGATATATTTTCAGCCAAAATCGATCAAAAACTAGTTTTTTGATATATCTTTCAGTCATTTCACCAGAATTTTGACGGATTCTGTCCCATTGATTTTGCTGCTGGTCTCCAAATAGTCCGGATATTCTATGTCGGCATCTTTTTTTATTCAAAAACGGAAATATTTTATTGACTTTTAATCGCCTAGTAAAATATGTGTCACATCTTGTATGTGATTGCGTTACTCTTCTTCATTGAATAAATAAAATTTGTTTTCATTTGTAGGTGAGTTAATTTTCCACATTGGTTCTGCTGACCGCGAAAACTAAAGCTTGGGTAAGAAGTTTTAAAAACTCTTTGAATGTTTTCATTTTCAGAGGGGAATTTTGCCGAGAAGGGAAATAAAAGGTCTATATGCATGTATACATGTATGCACAGCAAGAGAACCTATATATAGGGCTAGCTCTGTTGTTCTTTAGATTTTAAAGTGATTTTTTCACCTTTTATTGGGTCGTGTCACTTATTAGATGTCCTAATGTTTACCATCATTGGAATCCACTTAATCTCATCTTTTCAAATATGATATCTGAAAATCCATTTTGTTTTCGATTTATGACTCACATTTCTGTGACACATCACAATTAGGATGAAAAACAAGGAATTCAATATATAGCTCAGTATTGTGCTTTGATCCAAAAAATTTGTTCAGTTATGTTGACTTGTAGTTTATAGCGCAAACTTTTCGCGGGGCAAAAGTCCCGTAAAATTCATGAATTCCATCCTGTTAGGGCGAATTTTATGCCCCGCCAATATTTTGTATTTAATTCTACACGTTTTTGTGTGTCCTGATGGCCTTACCGCAAATGCTAGGATTTTTAGGGTCCATTCACAAATATTTATGCCGCACAAATTTGGAGCTACATGGTAGTTGGAACTTTATTTCTGTCTTAAACTCGGGTTATTTAAGGATTGATAAAGGCAGGTTGTACATCTTCAGTCGTTTTCAACCATTATGTCCCAATGGAAATGCATGCAAGAAAAATCTAAGCTTCAATTAAGCTTCTAAAGTAACAAAGAGAAAGAGAGTTATTGTCATCAGTTATTCATCATGCGCCCTTGGTATTAGCCAGTTTTGCATTAGCTGAAGGTAAAAACACCTGCTCACCGTATGGAAGAAATGAATTATGCATTTTTGAATATTTCATTTTACCTTGAAAGAAGCTGACAAAATAAGTATTTTATTTCATTAAAAGTAATGTAGTGCCAAATTGTATAAAGTAGTCCACTATGGTAACTAATTCTTTATTTGCCGATATTATGGATCTGTGTAGATACTTCTTCGTGGGTAGAATGTTGGCCATTTCATGGATTGAGGCGCATCAGTACAGAGCAGTTTTAACACACGAGTCATTTATTTTTTTATTTTATTAAAAATGAATTAAAATTATTAAAAAATTATTATTTGCGCTCATAATGTACTACAATGAAGAAACAGGGTCTAAAAGAGCTGCGATGTGTCTAATGAGGTTACTGAACTAGGTTACTAGACAAGCCGAGGGATGTTGTTACCAACATTATAAAAACACAGATTGATGAAGAATGGTTAAATAACGATTTCACAGATGAAATAAAAAGGTTTTTCATCTATTCTTGTATCACAATTTAGTTACGATGTCCGCAACATATAAATCAACACATTGCAATTTGTTTGAAGACAACACATATCAAAATTGTGTGCTTCGGGGAGACGTGAAGGTGTTTGTTACTCTTGTAGTTGCATATGAACAATGTTGGGGGAACAATCACACAAGGTAATTTCACCATTTAAACATAGTAGTTCTGGTTTAGCTTTTAGATACTTTATGACAATTCAAAACCCAAACCAAAGGTTTATATATCAATATTTGTCTATGCTAGGGGCATATGATAAATATTGGCGCAATCTTGTCCGATAAACATTCATATACTAGCACCTCATTCCATTTTCTCTATTTATTGTATCAAAGGCAGCATGTGAAAATAGCCTTGACTGTGTTTTTCTGTGTTGGCTTCAACAAAAAAAATTATAAAAATAGAATACTGTTTGTTCTGAAATAGCTTATCAGACTCACTTCGCCACTTACAATGATATATGTACATTTTCACTCCTCGTGTGTCTGATACATTGTCTCAGAACCACCACTAGTTGCATTCCATCTAAAGACTGTTGGTGTATCTTGCTGAAAAAGTGCCTTTAAAAGCCCATCTCCTTCCTTGTCAGAAACAACTCGCTCAGGATGACAACGGAAATGCCACGGCGGAAGTGGCCTGTCGGGGCTGGTTGACCCTGTGCAGAGGTATTCTCGGATATAAATATAGTATGACGTAGTATGTCATGTGGTATCACATGATCAGATTACTGTTGTCATGGCAAAAATGCCCGCTGCGTCAACATAAAATGGAATGGTTTGAAGCAAATATTTGAGTGTTGTCTGGTTTCTGTTTTGATATGAGGTCGAGTTGAGAAAAATCCTATTTCAGGAATACAGTGTGACAATGTATCTTCTTTTTCTCAACTTATATCTCCAAAGATTTCCATACCATTCATAAACAACGACTTCATCCATTTCAATTGTCAATTTGCGACGAAATAAGAATACAGTCAATCATTCAGATTAATTAAAACAATTATTTTTATTCAGATGTGGATTTTGATCAAAGAAACGGGTGAGACCGTTAGAAAATGCACAAATTACAGGTCAACACATTAAGTAAGTTCAGTTAAATTAGGCTGAAAAATGATAAAATAGGTATATCTGAGTATATTTGGAGGAGGCGAATTGTACATTTTCTGACGACCTGACCAACGCCTTTTGCACAATTTAGAATACATTACAGACTAGTTTAAAAGGAGCCTTGAGGCATCGCTCTACTAAGAACCTCTAAAGACTGCATTTCATGGCTGTACACAATGTGATGCATAATCCCACCTGCACATAACACATGCATCACATCATAAAGACCTTTATTCTATTGACTATTGAATATTGATACATAGGGGCAAGTGTATGAAGATGTTATGATATATGCTTCCTCCGTGGTGTACAGATGATTTGTGTGCTGATTAATGAAGATTGTAATTCATGGAAGTTCACTTAAAAGGAAGGATTTAAAGGAGGATAGAAATTATAGGTAATTTATTGAACGTGTTATGTATGATAATTGATGTATTAAAAGAACCCTATAAACCCAGTAACCCATTTATTTTGAAACTGAATATGTTTAGAAATTGTGTATATATCATGGTTGTCTCACTCTTACAACTTGTTTACAGGGAGGCTCTCTATCCTCCTCCGCCCTCCACCTAGCCCTTTGCCTCTTCTTCCTCCTGCTTCTTCTCCTCATTTGCCACCCCTCGTCCTTGGGCACCTCCTGTCTTCCTACATCCTTCTCCCTACTCCACTTCTCCACCTCGACCTCCTCCGCCCCTGCCTTCCCCTCCCCACAATCACAATCTCCTCCTTCTCCCCCTCCTTTACCCCCTCTGCCTCCTCCTCCTCTCATGCTCCTCCTCTTCTCCCTCCTCCCGCTCATTCTCATTCCCCTCCATCTCCCCCGCCTCCTCCTCCGTGTCCTCCCACTCCCCCCTTCTCTTACCGGCCAATGCCTGGGGTAATATAGCTAAGTACCTCTTGTTTATAGGTAAGCAATAGGGAAAGCCATAGAATGGATTTACTCCACCCTCCACCACCCCCTGCCCCCTCCCCAACCCAGGAGTTTATACATGTGGAAAGTTTGGGTCAGGGAGCATTATTATGTCTCCTACTTATCCTACTTGACCAGCTCAACTTTCTCTGCCTTCTCCTTCTGCAAACTTCTGTGGGTAGACTAACCACCAGACCTTCTGGTACTAAAATAAATGAAATTAATATTTGTTTAAAGAAAGTTGTATTTAAGTACTTTTTTCAGGGTGGCATTATATTCTCAAGCATTCTAGTACACTTTAAAGAATGATTGCATAAGCACATAAACATTTAACCTCATTGTAATCAATATTGAGTGGCATACGACAAAGATGACATTGAGTCATTTAGCGAGGCTAATCCTGAAATATTGGATATATATCTGTCTCCCTCTCCTCCCCGTATCTCCCTCTCTCTCCCTTTCTATCCCCCTCTCTCTCTCTCCCTCTCTTTCTCCCTCTCTCTCCCTCTCTCTCACTCGCCCCTCTCTCTCACTCTCTTCTTCTGCATCTCTCTCTTCTCTCTACATCGCTCATCGCCCACTCCCTAAAAAATAAACTACAGCTAAATTTTGTATAGTTTATGTGTTGATTTTAGACCCCTAAAAGGTACTAGGACTGTCTCTCGGAACTGCACTCCTGAATTCTACCTGCTTCCTGTGGTATGGATTTAGAAATCTAAAAATAATCTTGAGGATGTTAGAGAAACCCAGAACAAAGGAAAGGATTGGCCTGTTGATGCATAAGAAATTATTTATTCGGGGGATCCGAGGTTTCGGGCACATCAGCACTTCATCAAGGGCTTTTGAAAGAAATATCCTATGTAATATCAAATAATTATACAGAGAGAGGACCTAACGCAAGGCCATGTATATGTAAGCGGTAGGGATGGGGCTTTCAGCAGCTCCATAAAGTGCAGCTGTTGCGGATATCTGATGCCCCCACTAACTGCACAGGCCACCACTAGGGGCCACTAGGGGTCATTCATCACATTGTCAATGGCTATCTTTATTACTCTTCTTCACATTCTAGCTACAGGACCAGACCTGGCCGTGTGGACAGGATTAAAAATACAGAAACAGTCAGACAGTTGGCCCAATAGGTTACATGACCTTTGCTGTTATTATTTCTTGCATGTGGACATTGTTAGACGTTAGATGATTGAAACCAGTATTAAGATTGCCTCAAGCCACCTTTGAGACCTTTTGACATGTCTTATGTATCTTTAGAGTATTGGCCAAAATCAGATTTTGTTGTTGAGTCAAAGAATGTTTTTCAAGTGCTTTTCTACAAAAAAACGCTTGCTCAGAATCTTCTCATTTTAAGGGTGTTCAGCGCTACTAGTAGCATGAATTCATGTACTAAATTCCAAGACTGATACACTGATTATATCTATCCATGTGAGGTTATCCTACGTAGTATATGTAACTACTTAACTATAACGAGTGACCATCAAGGAATATGAATACAAATGCATATGTATGCCTACAACATTATAGAACTACTCCAATGTTTACCATCATCTGCTTGAATCCGCTTGATCTCATCTTTTCAAATGATGATATCTCTAGATCCATTTTTGGCTACTAGTGCCACATTTTAATGTGATACACCACATATGAATACGCTCAGTTGATTTGGGATGGATTTACAGCCCTACAACGATCTACAAGGATGACCACATTATATACTTTCTGACCTTCTGAAAAGGTATATAATTGCCTCCATCTCCAACCCCAGCTTCTCTTCAAAACTTCTTTTTTTTCATTTTGCCAGGCTTGTTTTCAGACCAAGCCTTGTATTCAGACCAGGCTTGTTTTCAGACCCAGGCTTGTTTTCAGACCCAGGCTTGTATTCAGACCTAGGCTTGTATTCAGACCCAGGCTTGTATTCAGACCAGGCTTTAGCTTCTATTCATAACGTTCAACAAATAATCAGCATCTTAACCTAAATTCGATCTGCCTGTAGCCTACAACGTGTTCCATATAAGTTTGGGGTTGGGCAGAGTTGTAGGGCTACGTGTATGTAAACTATCCCTCTATATGCATTACCATGGTGACACTGGAGGAGAAGGTATACATGGGATAATCTATGACAGAGCAACATTAACGTCAGAGTGTGGGAGATTATCAGTGAATAAAGGAGGCAATACATAACAAGCTTATAACACTGCAGGTTGGCCCTATGGTAATGATTCACTCATAGATTACCATATTTACAGGAATATAACAGGCTATATGTTACCATATTTACAGGAATATAACAGGCTATATGTTACCATATTTACAGCAATATAACAGGCTATATGTTACTATATTTACAGCAATATAACAGGCTATATGTTACTATATTTACAGCAATATAACAGACTATATGTTACTATATTTACAGCAATATAACAGGCTATATGTTACCATATTTACTGCAATATAACAGGCTATATGTTACTATATTTACAGCAATATAACAGGCTATATGTTACTATATTTACAGCAATATAACAGGCTATATGTTACCATATTTACAGCAATATAACAGGCTATATGTTACTATATTTACAGCAATATAACAGGCTATATGTTACCATATTTACAGCAATATAACAGGCTATATGTTACCATATTTACAGCAATATAACAGGCTATATGTTACCATATTTACAGCAATATAACAGGCTATATGTTACCATATTTACAGCAATATAACAGGCTATATGTTACCATATTTACAGCAATATAACAGGCTATATGTTTATAATGTTACCATATTTACAGCAATATAACAGGCTATATGTTACCATATTTACAGCAATATAACAGGCTATATGTTACCATATTTACAGCAATATAACAGGCTACACTGCAAAGGCACCGTTTACCACAACGTATTCAATCTAAACGTTGTTGAACATGGTTGCATCTTCAACTCCGTTTACAACACATTGTTGTAGACGATTTTTGCACTGATTACGATTATACAGTCAAGCCCCGCGCTCCCGTCCACTGGGCTAAACGTTTTGCTACATGCTTTCAACTGTTGAAGACGTTCTTCAATACGTAGCATCTTCAATACTATTAAGCCAATGGAATGATTGTTCAATGAACTCAGGTCTTTTTGTTACCATCGAAATGATCAAGAAAAAAATGTAATATATATTTAGAAGTTGAAAGCCTATATGAGTGGGGAACGGAATGTTACAAATTAAAATTCTCACCTTTTAATGAAAAACGTTAAGTAGGTTCATCATTCTTTATGTAATATCAGTACAATTTTAAATCACTCTACCTATTATTCACTATGATAAAGAACATTAGCCTCACTGTCCTCATGACCAATTGTGGGCCCAATCGTCCAATATATCTTCCTTCAAAACACCTTTTCAATCCTCCTGAACCATTACTACTCAATCATCATTAACGATTGTTCTAAATAAGACTGACCTTGTAACAATCGTGGCGATTTCTGATTATACAATAACCTCTGTTTAAGTTTCACCTTAGCTTTCAAATGTGTGAAAATGATACCACACCGTCATGAGTATGGGTGAGTGAAATGGGGCATTGACAAGTGTTAACTTAAACGTGTGACATTGAGCTATACTATAGGATAGTGTATTCACAGAAGCCATTGTTGGCACACAGAAATGTCCACGGGAAGGAATTGGTTACTCCCTCTCCCAAAAGTATCCCATATATACAACAGGAGCACAAACTAAAGCGTTGCTCTGATCATTCTATCAAGTTATTCCGTCACCCCATAGGTGAGAGAGCGCTGGCTTGTCTTGGCCCATAGTGTAGTGTGACAAATATAGACAAACACCCCACACCAACCCACCTCTACCCCACCCCTAGTGTGCTAACAATATTTGATGGGTCTAGAATAAAAATAAAATGAGCTACGGTATACATTCTGTTCCATTCTATTCGTATGAAGTAAGTGTAATCAATTGATTATTATTAGATCATAACAATTAGGTAGGCTTGTTGGTCCAGTTGAGAGTTCTGGCAGACTGCTTGATACATAAGTTCCGGAAATAGTTGAATTGTAAGTACAGGAAATCACCTGGTAATACTACCACAATCGATGTAGCTATTTTCGAATGAATGCCATCATATTAAAGCGCAGAGTTTTCTCTTTAAAATGACACTTTGATGGCATAAGGTAATGTGTGATGTATTTATTCACTAGTACACAGAAAAAAATGTGGGTTAGAAAGTTAGTCAAAAGATCGAAGATTTTAGAAAAAAGTTAGACTTTTTGACTGTGCTTATTTGTCCGAACTTTCTAACCCTATTTTTGTCTAACCATAGGCAGATTGACTAACTTGGTTAGCGTTTTTGACTAAGGGTTAGCATAAATATTACAGTAGGTCTGTTCAAAATTGTACTACAGATTTGTCAGTGCATTGCACTCACCCCAAATATATAGACGCATTCTGACGCAGAGATAAATCCTTAAATCATGTATTTTTAAAACCAACAGTTTATTCAAACACATATATATAGACATATACAGGATATCAATTCCCTGGCGATGAAAACATCACCACATTCATATCAAATATTAAACCAATCATTCCTATTAAATGTTACACAAGCTTGGTTTTGAATGTATGAAAGTTCTCTGAACGATTTTAGAATAGAGATTTACATATTATCAGTACTGAATAAACAAACAGCCCTATAATACATACAGTAATCAAATTTCGAACCTGTCAATGACTCATTAGCTTTAACTATCTGGATGTGCTCCAAGTCAATGTGAAGGGTTGTGACAAATCCTGATACTCAATGAGTTGTCCTGTAAGTAGAAAAACAATTTTTAAAATAATGTTTCAGATGTTTCAGAAGGGAATCACTCTGGTATACAGGTTAACAGACGGAAATCTGTGCAATATTCATAATTATTGGAAAGCTACTATTTTTCAAATTGAAATGATATTGTCTTATTTTACAATATAAAAGATCTTCTACATACCTGTGCTGTACTGAAGATGTCCTCCATGCTTTCATTCAAAAGTGTTGCCAACCGAAAAATGGGAGCGTAAAATAGCTGAAAAATTAAAATAACAAAATCAAACAAACTGGATTTTGTTTCAGAATCGGCATAACACTGTTTGAGTATCTTAAATTGTAAGCACATAGTGTAACGGAATTTAGTTCCGGGTGGACGATAATCAGGTAGCCATTGATGCAAAACAAAACCTTATATATTTCCCTTACATTTCATAGCAAAGTGAGACAAAAGTAGGTATCCATCCTTTCTATACTTTGTTCTTTGTATAGAACCCAGTTTAAAGGATGGATGTCCAATAATAACACTAGATAATTTGGATTACTCACTTGTAACTTTCCGTTGGTGCCATGTCCATGTTTGCAGAGCTGTAGTTTCCAAAACCGCCACTTGGTGGTGCACTCAGCACTTGACTAACTTATTGTCTAACCCCCATTAGAAAGTTAGACAATTTTGACTACCCCACGTTTTGACTAAGTTTTTCCTGAAATGACTAACCTTTTTTTTTTCTGTGTACTTGGCAATGGCAAAACTAACACATCCTACTACTTCCTACCGATAGCTTGTAGAGTTATTTGATATTTTATTTAGCTATGTACCAAAACAAAGTAATTCCCAGCTTGAGCTTTAGATATCGTTTTTATATAAACATTGATACTAACATATAATGCATTGTCCCATAAGTCATCAAATCGATTTATAGTATTACTTTATATGGTGTATGATGATCATGCTTGAAATAGACGACATACAGATACAATGCGATAAAAATCTAGTTTATTTATTGAATAGGAAATTGATAGCTAGACAACGCATGGAAATCACCTGTTAAAGGTTTTGCATACTTGATAGTTTCTTTAAGTTTAAATGTAATATTGGGTGATTAGATATTTCTCTATTATACAATAATATAATGTATAACTAATATTGTATTCATCAGTAGTCCTAACTATCTATTGAACAATTAAACAATCTAAGTCGATAGAACACCAAAAACTATAATCCCAGCGATTTCCGTCACCATACTAGAGTTAATAGACTTGCGCTAATTAAGTGCAGAGCACTCTGGGCGTCATGCTGCGGTCCTGTTGTTATTTAACAACAATGCTGCGGCGACCACCTCCCTCTAGCTCTACAGGACACCTTCCCTCAGCTTCAAGTTGAATATCTCATAAAAGACAATCAGGTAAGGAGAATTGTTATATTCATAATTCATAATAACATGACAGTAATTTGCCAGGCTCATTTTGTAAAAAACACTGGTCCTGTATTGAAGCTAATTCCTCTTTTTAAATCTTCGCAATGTTGCACAATCCAATATCAATAAACCAATATGGCGGCCATACTGTAGGCCTATCGTATTTACAAGACTGTGTAATTATTTATATACTCTGTACTTATGTAAATATAGGAATTTCATATGGGGGTACCATGGGGCACAGTTGTGGGCCTTATTTTGTAATGTTACTGGGAACTTTGAGGGAGGGAGCTACATTGTCACGATTGTGACTATTGATACATTATATTGGGTATGTAAAGCCCACCCAGTGCACGGGTAGTCTACAATAATGACCGCCTATTACCATGGCCGCCCGCCTCCCGTCGACGGGAGGCGGCATGCTAAAATTGCGTTGGTCTCGTCATGACCGCCGCTATCATTACCGACCATACCAGGCCCTACCATAACTAAACTGGTCAATAATTGTCTGAAATAATTAAATGATATCTAAATGCAAAAAGATCAGCGTGGGGTAGAAGTTATAATAGTGAATAATGAATTGTAGGCTAGCATTGTTTTAGTATTGCAGTGAGTGACAAATCGCATAGGTGTGAGGAATGTTTCTGCCACCTTCACCTCTCACTATGTACGTGAGAAAACAAATAATTACGTGGGTCAAGTTAACTTTCAAGTGTTCCAGCTATATTTCTTCCACCAGTTGGGTTAATGAAAGTAAGGTAGGCATGTGGCTTCATAAGTGTATGGACGTATACATGATTTGTATCCATCTAATTCTGACAGGTAAATTAAGTTGAAGTAACATGGTAGTGGAGGGAAATACTGTTAGTTTCTTTTGGGGGTCTGACAATTGGAAGGATTGGGGCTTCATTAAGACTAGTTGCTTTTACACAATTATAGGTTGGGGTTGTTCGCATGAATTCCTTACTTACTTTGGAAATCTTTATAAATCCCCCCTTTGGAGAGAAGATATTTAACTCTGATCGATAGCTGAATGGTTGTAGCTTGCCTGGGTGGGCCACGATTTTTTACTTGCCAAATGGGGGATCGTTGTTATGATCTCAAACTAAATAATTTACTGAGATATTAATGATTGTCTAGAGCTTCAAACAATCGATCAACGTGTATGGATTTCATATCTAAATAACACTTAAAGAAAATAATGTGTGTTTGTTTTAAAACACTGAGCAAATAGGAACACACAAAAGTATTTATTGTTGTGGTAGAAAATATCCCTTTTGCTCAAGCATCTTTTCTGGTGAAAGCACATTCTACAGGGCTCTGAGCCTCAGATCTAAAATGACTTATGCACTTTGAAAATTAGTGATTTAAAGGCCCTTAAATACATGCCATGTGTATACCTTCACCATGCGTATACACATAAAGGAGAAGTGGGAAATATCAGAAAATTGTATGTCATATTTTAATAAGATAGGGAAATAAATGCTAAGGCATCCTAGCCGCTTTAAGTTAAGACAGTCAGACCTTCTATAAGTGGTATTTTATTCTATTTAATCTCACCCAGATATAGATGTTTAAGTTCAATATTCTATGGTGATACCAATGATAATACTAGATAATCTGAGTAGGCAAAGAATAATAATGATAAAGAATAATACAGCCTAACAATCTCAGTTGCTGTGAGCTAATGTTACATATAATGCTGAGATGTAATGATATAGTATAGGGGTAGTTCAGGTGTAACATTAGATTTTTCAATAATTATAGGCTATGGTGATGAAACCAACAGTCACTCATTATATGATAATGCAATATAAAATAATAAATCACCAATGAATATTCAATAACCGAGTATCTAAAGGAGAAGAATTAGACCTGTTCCATATATAAATGAATTTGATGGATATCTTCAATTAGTCAAAAATATCTAACCCATGCATATGCCTGAATATGCATACCGTGCGTATGCATACAATGAAAGAGAAAACCCTCTGGAAATTAATATCTAGGTCTTGTATTTAATCGAAAATTGTATCAGTTATAGGGGTCATACTAAAATCGTTATCCATAGAATAATACACTATTATTAAAGAAATCAACTGCTGATTAATTGAATTAAAAAGTTTAGCACTGGTGTTTCTCATGTGTTATACCGTGCGTATGCCTTAGGCTAGGAGCTTATAAAGTACTAACAAATTCTATAAATATCTCCTCAAATTTGACAACATAAATTATGTCAAACACATTCAACTATAAAATAATGCAGGGCAATAGTTATTCGTCATTGATATGGTAAAGTGACATATACTTAAAATACAATGATTTGCACAAGGAAACACCCTTATTTCGAATCCATAGTTATTATCTAAAATTAATGTAATCAAATCTCTGCGACTCTGAGACAATGATACATATATATTATATCGTTTTATGAAAAAGAAATCAAGATATGAATAGACTGATTTAGTCAAATTAGCAACAATTGGAATAAATCACATGGCATACACACAGTATACTTACTTTGGGCTTCATTTGGCCCATCATCTATAGCTCAATCAATATCCAGAGATAACCTTACCAATTTATGCACAAAAGCCCTTCAAAACATCTAGTTTCCTGATATAACAATTGCTCCTGATTCAGACCTATTTGAAAAATGACCATTTTCTACCACCCTGGACGCCAAAAAGAATTGACTGTATACTTGCCATGTTCAAATAATATAATATGATATGATAAAGTTCACTTTCTTATCATTTCAGGAACTTTGATGCTAAAGAACAATATGATTCATGATGTCTGCGGATGGTTTCATGATAAGGCAAAGTTGTATCACTCCACAACACACCTGCCACGCTGACGGTTCTGCATTTTAATCTAAATACTACAATAGAACTCCAACTTCACCATGGATATTCCTCTCAATCGACCACCAAAATGGTTCAAAGTCCAGTGAAACACTAAATGACACTGGCAACTATATGGTAATTCATATCACCACACCAGATACTGTACTCTACACCTCACCCCACCTCTCCATCTAATTTATATATTTAGATATAAATATGAGATTGGTTCATATGTATGTGTATTGAAAGCAAAGGTGATTAGTTTCTCAGGGTCCTTCTCTTCCCTCCCCCTCCACACCCGACCCTAGCTTCTCCCCCTTCTCCTGCTCACTCCCCCTCCTCTTCCTCCTCCATTCCCCCTTGTTCACCACCCCCTCCTCCCCTCCATCACTACCTCTTTAGTCTCCCCCTTACACCACCATCCCCGTCGTCCTCGACCACTACCGCCTCCTCTTCCACCTCCACATCAACCTCCTGCCCCCACCCCTCTTCTTCCTCATCCTTATTGTTACATTTATTTTAGATTTGTAAGTTTTGTGTGTTTATACTGGTTCCTTAAGCGAATAAGGTTATAAAGGGTTGAGGTATATTACTGACACTCTGCTGGGGCATACACCTGTAACTGAATGCACACATGTCATATAGTTTCCGTTAGATATAAGCACAATAAGAGTAGTAGACAAAGGGTAGTGTCTACTACTAATAAGCTATCTTGGAAATATAATAATAATAACAATGAGTGTAAACAAATAAATTGTATAATTATGATAGGGTTGCGAAATATTATATTACGGCTGACGTAATCAGTTTTGATGAATAAAAGTATAACAAACAAACAAACATAATAATATGTTTGTGTATTTATGACTGTTTAGATTCAAAGTTTGTTTGTTTGTTTGTTTGTTTATTGATAGCATTTCACTGGTACAATGATAATTCTCAGCATATCTATAATATTACAAAATTTAGTGGAGTCGATTCAGTCGTTAACAATTAATCTTTACATTAAATAAGTAATGAATTTAAATTGACAGTGATGCGCTTTTAATGGCCAGAGAAATTAGATGTATAATGCACCTGTGTGTATTAGATATGGTATTAATGCTCTGCAATGTAATTCTGATGTGTTTGAGAGGGCTGCTGATGTAGTGATAAGTTTGGGTGCTCTGTTCTGAAGCATCCCCTCCTCTCCTCCACGACCCCCCCCCCCTTTTATAACCTCGTCCCTCCCCTCCCCTCCTCCACGCACCCCCTTTTATAACCTCGTCCCTCCCCTCCCCTCCTCCACGCACCCCCTTTTATAACCTCGTCCCTCCCCTCCCCTCCTCCACGCACCCCCTTTTATAACCTCGTCCCTCCCCTCCCCTCCTCCACGCACCCCCTTTTATAACCTTGTCCCTCCCCTCCCCTCCTCCATGCACCCCCTTTTATAACCTCGTCCCTCCCCTCCCCTCCTCCACACACCCCCTTTTATAACCTCGTCCCTCCCCTCCCCTCCTCCACGCACCCCCTTTTATAACCTCGTCCCTCCCCTCCTCCACGCACCCCCTTTTATAACCTCATCCCTCCCCTCCTCTCCTCCACGCACACCCCCATTATAAAATCGTCCCTCCCCTCCCCTCCCCTCCTCTCCATGCACCCCCTCTTATAGCCTGGTCCCTCCCCTCCTCCATGCACCCCCTCTTATAACCTTGTCCCTCCCCTCCTCCACGCACCCCCTCTTATAACCTCGTCCCTCCCCTCCTCCACTCACCCCCTCTTATAACCTCAACTCCCCTCCTCCACTCACCCCCTCGTATAACCTCGCCCCTCCTCTCCTCCACTCACCCCCTCTTATATCCTCGCCCCTACTCCTCCACTCACTCCCTCTTTAAACCTCACCCCCACTCCTCCACTCACACCCTCTTATGACCTTGCCCCTCTGCTCCTCCACTCGCCCCCTCTTATAACCTTGCCCCTCTCCTCCTCCACACACCACCTGTTGCAACCTCACCCTCCCCTGCTCCACTCACCCCCTCTTATATCCTTGCTCTCCCCTCCTCCACTCACCACCTCTTCTACCCTCACCTCATCTCATCCTTCCCCTCCTCCATCTTGCCTCTCTCCTCCACTGACCTCTTCTTCTATATCCACTCACCCCTCTCATACCCTGACCCCCATCTCGCCCCTCCTCACCTCATCTCACCCCCCTCTCCTTCATTCACCCCCTCTTACCCCTTTACCATCACTTGCCCCTCCCGTCCTCCACACATCCCCTCTCACCCCCTCACCCAATATCGCTCCTCCACTCACCACCTGTCATACCCTCACCCCATCTCGCCCGTCCTCCCCTCCTCCTCCCCCTCATCCCACCTTGCCTCTTCCCTCCTCCCCCCACCCCCTCTTCTACCCTCACCCCATCTTACTCCTCCCCTCCTCCACTCACCCCTTCTACCCTCATCCCATCTCGCCCCTCCCTCCTCCACTCACAACCTCCATACCCTTACCCCATCTCACCCCTCCACTCACCCCCTCTCATACCCTCAACCCATTTCGCCCCTCCTCCCCTCCTCCTCCCCCCTCACCCCACCTTGTTCCTCCTTCTCCTCCCATACCCTCACCCCATCTCACCCCACTCCTCAGTTACTGTTCTTCAATATCATTTATGCATGGATTTCTATTCAAATTCTTTGTAGGTGGTGTCAATATTTAACTTTCAGGGTATAAAATTTAGAGATCAATATGTTTTCCTTTGTGTGTTTATCTCTGGGATATAGTATAGTGAGTTAATATAGTTGCAATGAGATTGGTGTGTGTTTTTAAACCCTAAATATTTGAAAGAGTAAACCCTTTCAATAATGTTGTCATTTCTCAATGGTATTGAGAGGCTACATTTCTGATATTTCTGTGATATTTCCCTGAAATATATATTTTTTTAAATTTCTTTATTGTATTAAAGACCAATTACATAATATTTATCAGAACATTTGAAAAAAACGTAGTGTATAACTCAGTGATGTCTTTGTATGTTGCCTTATAAAAAAGTCTCATCAATCGATTTAGAAACAAAATACAAACTCAATCACAGACAATCAAGATAAGAACTATTATGTCTTCAGTGAATATCCATACAAGGAACAAGGAATACTAATACTATAATACTAGAGTTACAATATAATAATACTTTAAATACACAGGCACACTACAAGATAATTTGTGCTACCCTAGACCTACCCTTCTTTAAAATTCTTGTTTGACCATTTTATTGAAGGTCTCTCGGTCTCCCTCAATCCTCATATCTATTGGAAGCTCGTTCCACATCTTTTTGATTTTGTAAATCACACTACCCCTGTATTTCCCTGTTTTTGGTCTACTTAGTTTGAACATTCCTATCTGCCTACGACGAAGCATACAACCATCATTCATTAGTGGTTCATTGATACTTGTTCTTAATGTAGTGAAATCTCTCAACAAGAAGTTAGTTTCTACCTGTTTGCATTTCTTGCTTTATGTACCATCCTTATGTAATAAAGAACTAGTTAAGAAATACTAAATTTGCATTTCTCCTCATTTGTTTTTAAATTAAGTGGCTCTGCTGATGTCATGTATTTAGTAGTGAAATATATGTGATTGTTCAATATTAATTTCACCCTCCATGATTTATCCCCTAAACAATTCTCTAGACCAAAAATGTCCTATAAATGGTCTTGCAAATCGAATCTTACCTATAACTTCATTTGTAAGCAATTTTCAATAAATTTTTTTTCTCTCCCATTTGATTTTGTTCCCGATTATCTAAACGTTTTCTGATACGCTATTGAAGACGGTTTTTAATGCCTAGACGGTAATATAGTAGCTAAACGTTTTTGAACATGGTAACGGAAAAAAACCGTCTTCTAAAAGGGGACAAAAAAACCGTCTTCAAAAACGTTTAGTACGAAGACGTTTTCACTTGCAGTGTATATGTTACTATATATAGAGAGAATAGAACGCGGTGCTGGTAATGGAATATTTATTGGACCAGATCATACTGCAATCACGTCCAATAAACATTCAATTACTAGTATCAAATTTCATTCACTATTTTTCATATGCCCCTATCATAGAAGAATATTGATGTATAAAGGGGTCTGGCCACTGTTGACAAAATCATGTCAAGGTATTGACGATGGAATTGCTGACAACGACAAAGGTTTATTGGTAGCTGCATTGTATTTGCATCGACAACCAAACACTCAAGACCGGCCACTATGGAAATAATTTTCTTGCTTTTACATGCTTATCGACTAGACATTGCTAAGGTCATTAACATCATTGACAATGCTTAATGTAAAATGCCAACTTTGACGATGTATTTTTCTGATTGACAGTTTTGGCTTGCTATTCTGCAGACACAGCGATGACTAATTAATGAAGGTGTTATCAATAAGTATTTTACAAATTTCTTATCGAGTAACTCATCGCCAATGCATCACCAATGATGTTGTTGACAGTGGCTGAACTTGTTTTGGTATGCGAATCATCATAAAATATCTGAAAGCTAATTCAATTCAAACCAATTCAATTTTGTATTGTAAATTCTATATCTATATTCTAATACAAAATAGTTGTATTGCACCCCATTTATCGCACATATCAAGTAGAATGCGCATATAATAAATTACCATATTCACTGTATAGTCTTGTATGGGTGGGAACAAAATATAATTGGGTTTTACATTGGTCTTAAAATAAGGAGTTGGGGATCCCCAATAACCAGACTTCTTGCCCTTTTCCCCCTTCACTATGGCAGGTGGTCCAGTCTTGTTTTACCAGTGTAGATAGATGGGGTATGCGGGTATGTAGTGGGTGGGGCATTCCTGCTAGCAGGGAGGAGGGTAGATGCTAATGGTTATAACCCTGTCACTATGTGTACACCGATAATATAAGAGATAGTGCTTGCTCAGTACGTTGTGTAGTGTACCCACCCAGGTATTTGGCCAGATATCATCACTGGAATATTGTATTGTATATTCGATTTCTTATTTCAAGACACTTACATGGTAGTTAACAGATGATAAAAATAATAAGTCTACTGTGGAGATGGGTGACCCTCTATAGCTATATGTGACCCTATATAACTATAGCTCTTCCAGATGGTCCCTACTAAGAAAGAAATAAGGAAGCTTTTTTTCAGTTTTGGACATGATCTAGTCATTATGCAAAGTAAAGTAAAATTATTGTAAAGGTGTTTCATAAATATACCATGAATTCCATATATAAAAGATAGTGGTTGCTCAGTGGCTTCTCTATGGCTTCAAATCACTAGCGTTCAATTGTGTAATAATCGGACCATTTATTCCTTTAAGTCTACACCAGTGGAAAAGGACATTATGGGACTTACGTGTCTCTAGCTAAAACATCCCTTTCATAGCTCTGCTTCAATGGTGAAAGTGTATTTGTATGGCAGTCAACGTAGTCCTATAATTACGACTCCCTCTCAAGTGAGGAATCAATAGATAGGGTGCTTCATTTGTCTTAAAAAGATGCTTTTCAGTAATTAGTTGCCATGGTAACTGTTACTTGTATAGAGGATGAGCATGTATTTACCCTTATCATTATTTCTCTTGTGATTCCAATTTTGGAAACTCAATATTTCAAAAAAGGTTTACCGGATATGAGGTCTGAATACAAAACTAAGGATGGATAATTGCTGAGTCACGATTGGAGATACTCTTATGGTATGAACGATAATAGGTTTACTTCTCAAGCGCCGCTGTGGTTGTCTTTATGAATGGAGGTGGTTTCCTATCGGACATGACATAATTCATAAGATAAGTCTTTTTGATTCTGGTCTCAAAGATTTAGGTCAGGTTTCTCTTGCAAACTACACTTCCTCCTCCTCCTTCTCCTCCTCCTCCTCTTCCAGCTTGCTCACCTCCTCTCCCTTCTTCTCCTCCTCCTCTTCCACATTTTCCACATGCTCCTTCCCTCTACTCCTCCTCCCTTCCCCACCTCACTTCTCTACTTACTCATTATTTTCCTTCTTCTAGTCGTCCTCCTGCACTTCCTCTTCCTCGTCTTACTCCTTCTCCCCGCTCTTCTTCTCCCCACCCTTCTCCCCCTTCTTCCTCTTCTATATTTTCCACCTTCTTCTCCTACATCTCGTCCCCCGCCCCAGCTGTCTTGTCTACCCACTCCTTTTCTCCCCCTTCTTCGTCCTCCCCCTTTTCCACCTGATCCTCTCCCACCTCTCTCTCTCTCCCCTTTCTACCCCTCCCCCTCCACCTAGTCTTCCACCAGCTCCTCCTCCCCTCCAACACCTCCCAAGATACAAGATTGTTTTTATTCCGATCTTTAGGAAGTCGCATGGGATCATTAAAGACTGAATGGATTGGCTGAGGGATGTATTGACATCCGGGGGCCAGGCGGTGTAGGCCTTCCAATGTACGGGCAGTGCCGTCTGTGTGCATAAATAAAACTCTCCCTCAAATTTTTCAATTCAGAAATGATGATGTCCTTAGATTTCTAAATGCAATTGCTTGTGTTTTGTTCACTGTGTTGTGTTTGTTTGCAATTTTGAATTTTGATAAGGCAATCTTTTATTATCAAAAGAAAATAATTATGTGAACCGATTTGATTGTTCTTTTTACACTAATTCCTGCTTGATCAACTCACCAGAGGATGCTATCATCTATTACTTTAATTTTTTATTATTTGGGTCAGATCGTCAGAAACACACTGGACAGCTAAACATATTTAGAAAGTTCTGTTAAATGAAGCTGAAAGTTGATTGGTATATCTGAGTATATTTGGTATTATGATAATTACACATGTAAATGAACGTTGCTAATGGTTAAAAAGGGCATCCTGTTAGCATGTTTCCTCTGACCCTAATTTCACCAAATATATCTGAAAGTATAGTGTAAGGTATGGTGTAACAGGACATAAGGCAACCAACCTCCCCCTCCCTATAATGAACTTGCTTTCCTTCAATATTAGCTATTAATATATTCAGAACAGAATAATAAAAACTGGTGGCTACAGGTTATTAGAATTCCTACATTTTTACTTACACAACTGCCTATAATAAGCAACCTGCAATTTCTACAGTAGATGGCACAGCTGTCAACCGGAAATGGAGGTTATTCAGGCCTCACAATGTCTCTTTGATCAATAAATGTATGTGAGTACCTGAAATAGAAGCGATTGCTGGGTGAGGATGGATGATGATGATGACTCGGCAACGTTTTGGGTTGTGCCTGTTCAGCAGTATTTCTGTAAATGATCGCGACATGAGTGGGGAATAGGAGATGGCAATATTGCTCCCCTCAAATATCCATTTTTTCCCTCATGAAAGAGACAGTTACATTAATTAAAATGTTATTATTAAAGTGATTAATAAATTTAATAATTAATTGATGAGGAGTTTTGGTCGACCGTATCCCTTCAAATTGAAATACTCCAACGTATCTTATCTAGAAGCTTAAAAATCCAAGATCAAACAATATGTGAATCTTTATCAAAATCGAGAATAACCATTTATTCATAGTATAGTAATGACTAATTAAAGGGAAGAAATGCATTTGGACCGCAAACAAAATTTGTCAATTGTAGTTTTTATCTGTATATATCAAATACTTGGGGTAGACGAGAAAACCCGTAATGGGGATCTGATTCACCAAGTATAAATAAAATCTTTAAGAAAAAAGTATTGATATACGAGCCATTGTAGTCCTGGACGCAAAAGGCTCACGATAATGAATTGTCAAAGATCCACTGTTGGACAGAAATTAAAAGAAATGAAGAAAGGAATATCAGCATCGGTTTAAGAATTCAGGAAATGAGATGGAAAAATAGACAAATGAAACGAAATCAGAGGTTTAGTAACCTCATTCTTCTTCTCTAGATGTTTCCTTAGGCAGGATACCGGAAGCTGGGCGAGGGTGGCAGTTGACAGCTTCCGTTGTCAAGAAATGACAATTGCTCCATTTTGATTGGTTGGGAGAAGCTTCCTTGACAACGGAAGAAAATGTTGTGTTCTTTTTGTTTAGTTTTACTGAACGTCCCCTTGTCTGCCAAAGGGAAGACCCCGTGGTAAACAAACGTGTATAGACATCTACCCTATGTTATGCACATTTTGTGTTAATTTGTCATGATGATATTTGTATTTACCTTTTATTTATTGCTTTCTAAGTAAGGTTTTTAGATTTAAACTATGTGTACATGTGACTATGATGCTTGAGATATGGGACCTTCCTGTACAACTTGTAATTTATTCACCATCACATTTATGCGTGGTAGTTGCATGTCAAAGTAAAATCGAAAAAAACTCCATTCCAGTGAGCAGTGTAAATGACGGTAATGAATAGGGAGAGATGGCAAAATACATGAAGTCGTATTGAGAGGTGTACGATAAACTGTTTGGGCCTTCATACACTCTTTTTATGACTATAACATGTCCGTCGGATCTATAGACTATTTGGGTGATCAGGGTGCTGCAGATTGTATGGTAAATTACTCCGTATCATGGGGTTTATATTGATTTTATATTGACATGATTTCCCCCATGCGTGTCAGCCGGGGCATACATCTATACTTATCTATACTTAAGAAGCCACACCAAAACTATTTGTAGCTGGTGGTTGCTCACAAATTGCTCATGCACTTGAACATAATGGTGGCTTCTTGTGCATAATGTTGGCTTCTTGTACATAACGTTGGCTTCTTATACATGATGTTGGCTTCTTGTACATAATATTGGCTTCTTGTACATAATATTGGCATCTTGAATATAATGTTGGCTTCTTGTACATAATGTTGGCTTTTGAAATATAACGTTGGCTTCTTGTACATGATATTGGCTTCTTGTACATAATGTTGGCTTCTTGTACATAATATTGGCATCTTGAATATAATGTTGGCTTCTTTTACATAATGTTGGCTTCTGCAATATAATGTTGGCTTCTTGAATGTAATGACAGGAGAAAGAGAAAGAGGTGATTAGAGGAATGGTATAGGAAGTATGGGAGCACTGGCAAAATATCATTTACGTAAAAGAAACCACCCCATTGGGGAGAAGATCGTGTGACATTAATTCCGAAATAAAACCCAGAACATTCGTCTAAAATATCACTCCTGAAACCATATTTAGAGAACAAATCCTGGTCTATCCATCGCAGAGGTCGGGAGGTCATATCAGACTGATTGCAGTTTGCTGCAATCTGATTGGTTACCGGCCATACCAGGGACGGAAGCCATTAATTCCAATAATCGAATGTAGACAAATCACTGCATGTGATCAGGCTTTACATCACTCTTATTGAAGTAGACAGGAATCCCTCATAAATTTTACTTTAAGGTGTTTCCCCCAACACCGACATTTACAGATCCCTCATCTTAGGAGGATTGTGGGATTTGTTTGGCCGGGGGTAAGGAGGGAGGAGGATTTTATACGGGAGGTAAAGTGGGCTGAGGGGGTGGAAGTGGTAGAGGGGCTGACCATTTACCAAGTTAACTGTTTCATAGGAGAAAAATAATTTCAAGCATTACCTAAATATTTTTTTGCAACGGGGGGAGAGGAGCGAGAAGGGAGAGGCGAATAGAGAGAGGAGTTGAAAAGAGACATGGAGAGAGAGCGGGAGGGGGAGGGAGGGAAAGAGCAGGGGGAGGAGGGAGGAAGGGAGGGACTGAGGAAGAGAGATGAGCCTGGGTCTTAGAATATGTAAATTAAGTTCACAATCATTCACAACTCTCAAGGGAATAACACAAAGCATCAGGGCAGGTGTTCCAACATTTCAACGAATTACATATCATATTTGAGAACTGATAAAAACGTATACGTTTATAAATGAGGATATACTTTAGGATTACTTCAATCATTTTTGTCATTTCATGAAAGACGTTGGTCGAGGAGTTTATACCCCTCAACTCTATCCAGTTGATCCTCCCCCTATACGGGGACTTGTCCCAGCCTCATTCTGGGCCCTATACCACATGATTGATCACGTGGGAAGATCTAAAACAATCTGGTGGTAGACCAGATATAGGTCAACTCTGGAAATAGGTCAGGACTTGAGCAATCCCATGAGACTTTGCGTGTATCAATTCTCCGCCTTCAAAGGATCGATTCCGTTCATTCCCAGAATGCAACTCGCTTCAATCTGCCTCGTTTCCGATGGGTGACCTATCAGAGTAAGGCTATGTTGCCCATGGGACGGAGGACAGGCTGGTTCGGTTTACAACGCAAAGCTCGGTACATACATATATACTGTTGGGTGATTTAATTGATTAAATGATATAGGAAGAAATTGAGGGAAATCTAGGTTTTCTCATAGAAAGTACAAAGTCGGTACACCATTCTATTTTTGTTTGAAAGAAAGTCAATTTGAGCAACAATTTAATTGTCAAGATTTTGGTGATATTTCTCTCTTGGACTGAAATTAATGTAAGATAGTTTTCCACATCTTTGAATGATAAAACTAATTATTTTTTAACTCCATGAGCATTTCTGGGGAGGCCCATTAGTGATGAATAGTGGATTTGCATGTGCCACTGCGCATGTCTGTTACTGTGCATCCTGCAATATATTTGGCAACATTTTTATCGGAAATTGCAAGAATGTTTTCACCGATATCATAGCTCGTGTAAATGACCTATGAAAACCAAATGCATGATGGGAGAGATGGATGGTTGTGTTATGGAAACATGTATAACACATGGATATTGACATAAGAGCATTAATAAATATGATTTCTTTAGATCTATACAGTAACATTAATCCCATAATTCCATGCGAAATGGCGGCTATGCAAATCCCCTATTGACATTTATGACAAATATACAGAGGGAGGTAGTAATAAATGACAAGAGAATTTCCTGAGCGACAAGTGACAAATGTAGTTTCTTAACAGTGACAAAAATACAAGAAATGTTTTATATCCTGGTCGTAAGAAATATTTGTGTGTGTGGAGAGCCTCCTGTGCGCGGGGGTGTCAGATGGTGCAGGTGTAGGGTGTGTGTGACAAGTAGGCCCTGACACTTCACTGATGGATTACTCCCACCTCTCTACCTTCATACATCATGGATGCGGGGGTTAAAGCTGCATTCTCAGCTATTACGGCAAATAAAATCTTGCCAAATTCACTCATATTATGACTTATAGGACTGAATTCATCAATATTCTCCTGTTGTTATATGTTTATATATGAATTTGAAGTCGAATCGGCCGCGGGAAAACGGCCGCCTGTGAGCGATGATAAGTGAATTGGTGGTGTTTGCCAGGTATAGGCCCTGCCATGCCTATGATGGATTACTCCTTGTTCCTTACGTTCATACATCATGCAGGTGGGTTTAGTAGGAGGAAGGGACGACTATCATCAATAATTGTTTGAAATATTAATCAACCCTAAAGAGTATTCAGAGACAATTTGAGGTATTCAAGAAGGAGCTGAAGAGCAAACTAGTAGGTACAACCACATATCCTGTATATTATATATAGGGTTGACATGATTCTGATGTGTTCTTGATACAACATTACAACCTTATCTAACTTAACACCTGAATTTAAAATAATATGATTATTGTTTTTCATTGTTTTTATCTGACCAATTTTCCCCACTTTTTTGCAGGTGAGTGATTTATAACACAATGAAATTGAACCGATTGAGAGTCAGATAGTAAGTAGCCTTTTCTTTCTGCACTGGATCAACTAGGTATTGATTTTTTCCCCTCGAGTATCTTGCCTTTATTTCATGGGACAACTTTATTTATTTTGATATTTTTTTATTTTAACTAACTACAAACAGTATAACATGTAGACGAGGCATAAAGCACCTAACCTGTACAAATAGTTTTCCTTAACATGGTAATACACCATCTAGCGATTTGATTTTAATAATCATAACTGCAACTAGTAGATATTCTGCATTGGTTCATTTTCGATTTGGGACGTATAAAAGCCTGCAAAGACTAACTTGTGCCTGGTTGGATATCTTCTAGATAATAAAAAGAATAAATATGGACCCATTAGAGGTGAGAGCTCTATAGTCGATGGGTCAAAACCCTAGCCTGAGGCAGGAGCCAGCTGTACCCAGTGTTGGGCAGCCATGTTAGGGGCAGAACATGGATAAAGCATGTACTGACCGCAGGCCATACACATGCAACCCTGGGTGAACTAACAAACTTCCAGTATGCTCGCTTAGGGGCCGCTAACACCTTTCTCTTGTATGTTTGGGTTAATGCATGAAGCTGCATTCTCAGCTATTATGGCCGAAAGTCCTGCCTGACATATGAACAGCAGTTTTGGGCCAGAAGAGACAAAGAAGAACAACAATCAGATTTTTTAAAGAAGAAGATAGATAAATAGAAGTATAGATAGATATAGACAGAAGGATATATAGATAGAAGGATAGGTAGATAGAAGGATGGATAGAAGGATAGCTTCTTTATTGTAACTAAAACGCACAATGGGTGGTACACATTGTGCCGTTGTATCAGGCCTACCAGAGTATGCCCTTACAGACTAGAACAGGGTTTAAACCTGTTACAGTACTAAGACAAGGACAATAGAACAGGGTTTACTATGAAACTAAGTACGGAATAGACTAGAGTGTCTTAAGTTTTGCTTTACAATAGTAAGAACAGAATAGAGCAAAAAAGAACTAGATCCGAAGAAACAAAGAACAGAAATGAAATAGTAATAATATTCTATCAAGTCATCTAAATCTGTTGAAAGTACAGCTTTAAAAGAATATATGGTGGCAATGAGTTTTTTTATTGTTTAGAATTTTATATAGCATATCCTCAGACAAGTGACATCGAACAGTACTATATTAAGGCACATTGTAGTAAACAAATGAGAAATCACCCAATTGAGGCCATGGGATCACGGTATGTGGATCCGTTATGATCGACACTCATGTTCTTTTCCATAACGTCAACTCCCTCTTGCCTGAAGAAACGTTGGGACGCCAGAGAGAAAACACAGAAGAGCAAAGTTCTGTGGGAGGGAGACAAAATGGCCGACTACAGACAAAAGTAGAGGTTCTTTTGGGTTCCCCTGCCTGCCAGAAGGCCTCGTGGGAATTGGTGATGGTGACTGAAGATGATGAGAAGTGATGATTCTTTACGATAGAATTTCTCTGTTGTTCAATTGTGTTCTAATAAGGCATCTCTGGTAGAAGGAGGAGCAAGGAAACTCTTGTGTGTAATAGGGAGTATCAGTAGTCCACTGCAACGGTCCTTTCAGTCGTGCAACTGTAGCAGTTCCATGACGTCCTCCCATATACTCAGCATTGAGGAGACAGTTATTCTCAGTTTTTTCATCATTTTAAGAAATCAGAAGAATTCTGAAGACCAGACATCTATCAATAGGACTAATATATCAACCATAATCGTTAAACCTTTACTGGGGTGACGTATAGAGTGATTATTTACCACCCCAATGCTAAGTCTATAAAGATTGTTTACTTCCTGTTCAGGTCATCAAAAGCATAATCGCCAGCTCTACAAATTTGGCAAATTCTGCCGGAGAATGATAAATTTAATACTAGTTATATCAGTATTTGGTATTGTGTTGAATCAAGAAAACTGTTGGGTTATGCTAAACTGTATCCTTAACCTAATTTTTGTCCCACATTTGGGTTATTTGTGAAGATTGGTGAAGGTGAATTATATATGTTTTTGTTGCTGGTTTTCATAGACGTCAAAATTTATATTTCGGAGACCCGCTAGAATCCTTTCCTGCGACAGTTTATTATCGCTCACCAGGGGCTGTTTTCATTTGTCCAATTCGACTTCAGATACTGGCATAATCATATAACAGCAGCAAAATATTGACAAATTCAGTCCTATATGTCATAACATGAGTGAACATGCTGGGATGTTGTGGTTATAGCTGAGAATGCCGCTTTAATAATGGAAACACAAAACTCAGGAGTATCCAATCTATGCCAGTACATATTATGAGATAATAAAGACTGCATGCAATAAAGCCAACAGTTAGTCAGTGGTAGAGTAAGGCAATGCTTGTAAAGATTGAAGTAGGTCAATAACATACACGTGACTATGTCATGTGATCAGTGATAGGCCGCCATGTTGGATGGGTATCCATGGTAACCACAAACTGGAGCTTTGGTGAGGCTTTCTATCAGACATATCAGATAAGTCCTTGTCACACGAGGGTCCTCCTGCTATCTCGCGGGAGGCTTACTCATTTACATGTGACAACTTTTGATCTGAAATTTTGGGTTCATTTTCATATATATGTGATATGTGACAGAAAAATTAGTCGCAAGTCGAAGAATATGGATTTTGAGATACCATCATAGTTGAAAATATGAGATTAAATGCATTCCAACCATGTTAGCATTTAGGAAAATTATTTCTATATTTTCATACAAACAAACTACACTTCCACAACGAGCAGATAATGCCAGTCGCACAAGGTCACGATTTAATAATATTTTTGCAATATATATATGCATTGTTGTACCTCATAATAATTGTTGACTGTAGCATATATAATGAATCAGGTAACTGACATGTTGGTCTTCGTCGCTTGAAATATCTTTTTAAAAATTTTATTGACAGAAGTTTCACATGAACGATATGTCTCCTTCCTCAACATAAGTATTCATCTTACATTATTAGATGGACACAAGTGTAGCTCATTCCCTCCATTGCCACCATATATAGTCACAACATTAGCTGTCCCCATCTGACCTCTCTTGACCCCCTGCCTGGCCTACAATTGGTCTCTGACCCAAGGCTGCAATCAATGAGTAAACCCTGCCTAATCTCCTGCCTCCGTGAGCTTCTCTGAGCATCTCTGCCTGATGTGGGTCAGTAACATTTATACTGGAAAACCTCTATTGGCAGACACATTGGCTTATCTGGACACCTCACTATTATGGCAGGTTTTCGCCAAGCAGCTGCAGACTAAGTGACCGTTACGTTGTTTTTATTTATCTTTAATATGTTAGTAATCTCATGCTCATTTTATATCTTCTTTTAGTGAACACTTTTTAATCTGGATGCTTCACCATTTTGAACATTTGAAGCCGGTCCACAACCAAATCTCATATTTACCTTTATATGACTGAATTGATCAATATTCTGCTGCTGTTCTATGTTAACACACAAATGTGAAGTCAAATCGGCCGAGGGAAAACTGCCGCTGGTGAGTGATAATAAGTGAAGCCACCACAGGACATGATTTTGGCTGGTCTCCAAACTGTAAATGTGGACTTTAGTGAAACTTTGTAATAAAATCAACCGGACAATATCTGTCAAAATTGTTGTCAAATGACTTTTAGATGGCTTGGATAAGAATGGAACAAAAAGTAGAAAATCTTTAGTGACCTGCGTCAACTGAGAGTGCAGCTTGAAGCTTCCATTGTGTACACCTTTCCAATCCTCTAGCATCATTTCACCTCCCTCCCTCACTGACTGGGTGGGCCATGCGCGTAGCTAAATACCAATGTAAAAGAACCATTTAATGCTAATAATCAAAAAGAGTAGGGTATCACATCACATTAGTGTTTATCTCTCTTGCAGTGACATTGCCACGTAAATACAACCTTCATCGCTCCCCCCCCCCCACACACACACACGCCTTCACATTATTCTATATGCATTGGATATGAAAAAGTGTATACAATAGGATACGTTGCATTAATATGCCACTAGTGGTATACGCTAGTGAATACCAAATATACATGTCTTACAACCGTCAACCACAACTACCCCTG
This sequence comes from Sthenelais limicola, assembly GCA_942159475.1. NCBI lineage: Eukaryota > Metazoa > Annelida > Polychaeta > Phyllodocida > Sigalionidae > Sthenelais > Sthenelais limicola. The sequence continues at coordinate 58,316,295 of OW804096.1, forward strand.
CCAACTCCCATTAAAAGATGGAGGGATTTGATCGGCTAGATGGAGGGTTTAGGGCAAGATCCTCTTGATGTGACTATGTTGGAATTGCCTCAGAAACAGCTGCAGACTAAGTGACCTTTACTTAGCTCAAGGACCTTTTAAGTATTTTATAAAGGTCCTTAATTAAGGCAGGTACGTGGGGGTTGAGTGGGTGCTGGAATGTCTTAATGTTGGCTGTTCCTCTCCTCTCTATCCTCTCTCTCCCACCTCTTCCTTCTTCTCGTTCTCTTGTCCCTCTCTTCCCTATCTTTCACCATCCTCTGCTCCAAGTACCTCCCTGTCTCTCTTTCCCCTTTCTTTCTCTCCTCTCCTTCTGTCTCTTCATCCTCTCTTAATTCCCTCTCCATCCTCTCTTACCTCTCCATTTCTCCCTACTTATCTATCCTTTCTGTCTCCCCTCTCTCTCTCTCTCTCTCTCTCTCTCTCTTCTGCCCCTCCTCACTCTGTCTTCCCTCTCTCTCCCTCTCCCTCTACTCCCTCTCTCTGCCCCCTCTCTCTTCTTCCTCTCCACTCTCTCCCTCCACCTCTTTGTCTCCTCTCCTTCACTCACCCATCCTCCCTCTCATATACTCACACCCACCACACTCACACCAGGCACTAAGCATGATATACGGGGGCTTAAATAAAGAAACAGAATGTTCTCTGTGGGACCTTTAAAACCATTATTACTCAAGATAACATAGACGTGCGCCTATAAAACCGCCTATTCTCAACTCCTTAAAAGAAAAATAGAGCTCTCCCCAAAGGTTTCACAACTACATTACTCTAATACATGCCAAAAATTGATTTTTCATGATTCCTTCTCACGACACTGAGCGATAATGCAGTTCATTGCCATTGTCATGACAGGCCAGAGAGAGGAGACTTCTAAGGAGGTTTAAAGTTTTGCGAGGGGGTGGCTAAGGGAATACCACCCTTCCTATAGCATCAAACCTATTATTGTCACTCTAATGCCGGAAATATAGACAAAGGGAATTCAACTTGTCTCCATCTTGCTAAATACTAGATATATCTGAGTTTATTATATATGCGCATTCCATATGAGAGGTGCAATAAGTGGGGTGCTATAAAAATATTCATATAGTACGCATATTATATGAACTACTTCGTCACCAAGTTGGCTACTTTTTTTCAGATTTTACACATCAAGTTTTATGCCCATATAATAAATACAGAATGGAACTCGCCTGCAATAATTGAAAATGTATTGGATGAGATTAGTCCACATAAGCACGATGCCGTAGGCAGAGTGCTAATGCGGACGTATCAAGTCCAATAAATTGTTTATTATTGCCGGCTTGTTCTATTCTCTCTACATATTTGGTACCATGTTGATTTAAACAATGTGTCTGTTTATGTTGAACGGTGTTTTGAACCTCATAAGTGTCATCAAATTGAGTTATTTGAGAAGATTGGTGAAAGTAAATTTTACTTCTTCTGATGAGCTACATGAACTAAAACTAGTTGGAGTAAAGCTTTCCAATAATTGATTTTGTTCCCTGAGCATGTATGTTGTGGTTTTCATAAACGTCTCCAGTGGCCTGTTGCATAACAAATCCTCATTTGAAATACTCCTTGCTTAGCTATATATAGGTAGAACAGTTGTGATGTGTCATAGGAAAATGTGTCACAAGTCGCGAAAAATAGATTTTGAGATACCATCATATTTGAAAAGATGATATCAAGCCGATTTCAATGATGGTAAACATTAGTGCATCCACCTAGTACAATGTTTTGTTATGCATGACATTGTCTGTATAGCAAATTACTTCCCTAAGGGTTTCTTAGCAATGAAAAGGCGCTAAGGAAGGAAACTATTAGCTAGGATTTGTTATAAAACAGGCCACCCCAGTATTGATTTGATTTTGATTACATATGTTTTTATTTCTAAGAAGAAATGTGGCGATTGACAACTTCTACTTCCGGTTGTGACCATAAATTGTGAGTCCGTAACAAAACGTAATGGAAATCAATTATCAATTATACCAATAATGACAGTGCACCAACATTCAATCAACTACATCAATAGAGTTTTACATTCAAACTATCTTATCCATGTATTTTCATAGCACATCATCCGTGCTGGATGCTTAAACTAGGGAAATGGCAAGCCCTCTGAGACCCTCCCCCTTGCATGCAGATACTTCTTGAACCACTCCTGTGAACTCTCTGAACGCTTCCCCTAATTCTTACACTGCACGAAAATATTCCCTGGGTGCGATGTTGATTGTGGCTGAGCACCACCCACCACCACCAACAACCACCACTCATCATACAACCCATAGTTCAATCACAGGGCAACGCATTTTACGACACTCTCTTCCGAAATTCAGAACCCACGCACGGCAGAAGCGGTTGCCCTGGTGAAGAGGGAGTGCTGGTCTTCCTCCTGAGAGATTGCACTAAGAGACCCCTTGTGGGGGAAAATGAAGTTAAGGCGAAAGGCAGAAACGGATCAATGGAGACTGTGTTTAGTGTTATGAGGGTTATTTTAGTCCCAATGGTTGGGGCGGTGGTGGTGGTGGTGGTTCTTAGTTTTGGGGAAGATCCTATATAAATCATATAAATAATATAAATCATGTTCATAATCCTATACTCTATGCTAATCCTCACCTTTAAATATATCAATTTAATCTTGGAAAGAATTGTTTGTTGTTGTAGAGTGTATATCTATCATGTTAGGACATGCTAATTCTTCTTTGTTCCGTTTGAGAAGAAAGATCAGAATAAGAGAAATTTTATTCCAAATATTTGTGTTTCTTGTCAAAATTATACAAAGTCTACAAACATTTTGAGAAATAGATTAAGGTCTGTGTTTTGTGTTATTAGGGTTATTTCATTCCCAGTGGTAGGGGTGGCCGTGGTGGTGGTGCTGGTGCTGGTGGTGGTTCTTAGTTATGGGCTTGTACTCTACTCTAATTCCTAACCTTTAAGATATACTAATGTAATCTTAAGGAAATATTTGTTAATGCTGAATGTATACATATTAATCATGTTAGGACGTGTTCCTATTTGTTCCACCGGAGAAGAAATGGTGAAAGAAAAGTAGAAGAGAAATGGTATTTCAAGTATTTTTTTTTATAAACAGATTAATGGAGTACAGTTCTGGTTAATGTTATGAGGGTTATCCCTGTCCCTATGGTGGTGTGGTGGCGGCGGGGGGGGGGGGTGAGATGCTGAGGAAGGTAATGCACGGTTTGCATTAGAATGATAAGATAGTGACGTGCAGCCCCTTCTCTTGCAGACAGAAATATGGAAACAAACCATTTCAATACTCATGCTCCCCATGCTCCCCATGTTCAGGAATATGGAACAACCAGGGACAGACTCAAAATGGCACAGACTGACAGAGATCGATAAAAAGAGACACAGACTGAACATTTTGATAGAGACTGGCACCGACAAATACAGACTGCCACGGACCGTCACCAATTAACACATACTGTCATAGACTAACACACAAAGTCAACAACTAACATAGACTGACACAGACAGTCAGCGACTAACACAGACTGACACATACTGATACAGACAATCACCGACTACAACAGATTGATACAGACAGTCACCAACTTACACAGACTTAGAAGACAGTGATACAGAAGTCACTAACTAATACAGACCGTCACCGACTAACACAGATAATCTGCAACTAACACAGACAGTCACAACCTGATACGGGCTAACAAAGACCGTCACTGACTTACAAAGACTGATAAAGTCTTATACGGACTGATACAGGCTGACTCAGACAGTTTCCGACTAATACAGACAGGTACAGACTGACACAAACTGATTCATACAGACAGTCACCGACTTACAGACTGCTACAGCTACCTGTGCTGATTAAATATAACTATGAAGGATCATTTCACAAGAGTAATCAAATTGGATACTTCGGCAATCACCCTATTTCTCCCGCTTCCCAGAAAAAAGGGGAAGTTGATGAGATTACCTTCTTCCCTCTTCACCTGTGAACATGTTGGAGCACTAGATAATTTATCCCTTAGCTGACACCAATCCATCAATTCCCTGGCCTTAAATCATTATTCACTGACTCTATGGATAGTCTCTTGTGTTGGTTACTGGAATCCAATCTTAGAGAAGGAAATTATTTATCCTTTTTATCTTGATGTCAATATAAAAATGAAGACTACTTATTATTAGGAATTAATGTAAACCTTTAACGATTTGATATTTGTCCCAGTACTGGGGTCTGAAGTGTTATTATTGGGAGAGAAGCGAACTGAATGATGGTAGGGAGGTGATGGGACACAGAGACAACTACAGGCAGTATTATCACAACATTACATTGGTACTTGATATAGCCATTTGCCTTGCTACTTTCTATGCACTTTAGTTACATCTGAATAATGAGGAAAACTGAATTCTGTCAGTATTTCACTATATTCATATGCATCTATACGTGTAACTGTGCCTCCCCAATATCATGGGTGATGTAGGAGGGAGGATGTAAGGGGGCAGGGAGAAAGGAGGGAAGAGTGAAACCAGTGAAGAAGAAGAGGGGAAGAAAATAAGAACATCTAGAAAGAAATAACAAAAAACACAAACTTTTGAAAACGAGCGATAGAACTAATTCTTAAGTCGCCGATGTATTCACGGTGTTCGAGTTCCAATAAAGTTCAGTAAATATTATATAATGACATAGTATAGTACTGAGAGGAGAGAGGGGGGATGAGAAGAAGAGAGACAGAGAGAGAGAGAAAGAAGAGGGAGGGAGAGTTAGAGAAAGGAGGAAGGAGAGAAGAAAGAGAGATAAGAACATGAACATGAACAGAGAAAAAGAAAGAGGGAGAGTTGGAGAGTCAGGAGACATGGGAGATAAACGAGAAAGACATGAAAGAGAGGGAGGGAGGATGGTGGGAGAGGGAGGGGGAGTTAAGAGAGGGAGAGGAGACAGGAGAGATGAAAGAGGGACATGACGAGAGGGGGAGAGAAAGAAAGGAGGGTGATGGAGAGAGGAAGAATGAGAGGGAAGGCGAGAGAGAGAGCGGAGGCTGGGGAGAAGAAAGTGAGATAGAGAGAAGAGGGTGAGAAGAGGTACAAATACAGAGAGAGAATAGAAACAGAAAAGATGACAAAAGTGAGTAGTCTACAGTGAGTGAGGTAGTCTATTACAAGTTCCCTTTGATGCCTCCTGCCCATTACCTTACCCTATAAGGCAGTATGCCCTAGGGGCATCTTCTGGGGAGTTCACTCTATGGTGCAGCAGCCTTGACTGGCAATGGTTAGTGTCTTCTTATAATGGCAATATTATACTCCTGCTGAGAACATGGGGGTGTGGGTGGGTGTGGAAATAAATATAAATGCAGCGCCTCTTACAACTTCTGCATTTCGATCCCAATAGTGACTTGCCAGAACATCATATCCCTGTGTACTCTGATTGGGTTATCAAAGGCCGGCTGGGTGTGTAGCTGCCTAAATAAAGGATGCTAATGATTTAAAAGAGTAAGGTATAGCAATAGCACCCATTAGGATATTTCCTCCCTCGCCCTTTCAAACTTTAAAATGGAGCCAAACTGACCCGCTTCACAGAGAACACACAAATCATTTTCAGTAAGCGGAATATTTAACCCAAGTCACTAAGTAGGCCTATAATGATAAAGTTTTCAGACATCCCTCCAAATGAATCATGATATCCTTGTATTTTATAAATACTATACTAGATATATGCAAATTATAGTTTAAGCCGACGTTCCACTGGACCCACGTTTGCATCAGATGGCCGTTGTATGATATTTAAAAGTAAAATCTCAAAATTTGGTTAGTCGTTTTGAATCCAACCCTGTAATAATCTATAGGAAAGGAGACTGCTGTAACCACTGTTCTTCGTATGTTCCTCTGTTTTCTACATCTGCCTTTCAACCAATGGAATCACAGAGAACTGGGTCAAATAACTGGGCCAGCTCATTCTTCCCGAGGGAGGAACACCACTTAATATTTCTTCCACCTCACTCAAGTGACTCCCTATGTTAAGTCTATGGAGACAGGGAAGAAACAAAGCACCCGTTAGTGTGTTTCTTCTCAGTAACCAACTGGGGGACACTTTGAATAAAAAGGCTCTGAATACCAACTGGGCTTCGCTTAGAGCTGTAGTGCTTGTATGTTCTGTTGCTCTAACCCTATTAGTAATGCATGAGCTGCTGCAATAAGGGTTTCCCCAACCCATCATATAAAGCCCCATTATGGGTTTAACCCCTGTGTGTTTATATAAACATTCATGTCAGTAACTAATATGATTACTGCCCCTATGCATAATGTGATCAACCCAATCACTATTGATTTAGATTCCGCCGCTAGGGGAGTTGTAAAGGGGGTAATCTGGGCCGCCTGGGGGCATAATTCAACATTGTTAGTTGTCATGCAACTTACTGATTGTTTCAGCACATCCTGGAAAAGGGGGCGTGGCTAAGGGTGCCTTTAGTGTAGTCTTTGATATTGGTTATTAAAGCAGCAGTCTCAGTTAATTCCATAAACATTTTTATTTTGTGATATTTTCATTCCCGATCGATGCATATATCACCAAGATGGAGTATAGGATACTACCATTTGGTTTGCCTTATACAGCTGATTGGTGTTTCATAGATGAATATAAATTTCATGGAAGTGTATAAAAAAAATCATATTTCTTAAAAAAAGGAACAGCATAGGTTCGTTCAACCATCCCTCCATCACCCCCCGAAATGAATTTCCCGATCAACATTTGTATCAAAACTGGTAAAAAAAAAAAAAAAAAACCCGCCACAGAAAGTGAAATTAGGTTTGGTCAATCTCACAGACCATCCCGAGTGTAGCCATGCAGTGGACAACACCACCAGATAGTATTAGCCATTGGTCAGTAGATAGATGACTAGTCACTCCATCACAGTGTCCACTATAGGATAGGCCGGCCTTTGGTCAGTATTTTTGTCAGACCAGAAATTGGTTCTGTGCTGGACCAGCTTTGATATGGTGGATAGAGACTAATGGCCATTACTGGGAGGGCTGCTGGGTACAGCTTTTATTTTTTTTTAAATTTATAGTTTTGAAGCTGCACCTGCTCGTAACGTCGGTCAAAAGCTTTAAGATGAACTGAACAAAATCCTCCAAAATGTTGGTCAAATGACCTTTAGGTGGGTTGGAAAAGAATGGTACAAAAAGTAGAACATCTTTAGTTATTGACCGACGTTAGCAGAGAGTGCAGCTTTAACTACTAAACAGGTTTAATAATAAACAGGTTTAATAATAAGAGAGAATGTAACGAGCATGTGGTCTAGGGATATGTCTTATAGCCACGAAAAATGTTAGAAATACATTCCCTAGATCACATGGATACGAGTTATGTTCTCTTTTTATATCACAATGCCATATGTTGTAGTAAATATCCAAAACTGTTAGTTTATTTACCTTCTTGCACGAACATATCGGATTTGCGTTGCCTTTGGTTCTTGTGACGTTTCGATTGGCTGATACTTTAAAGCATGACGTCACAAATGATACAATGTCATCCCGGAATTTGCGGATGCGGATAACTTTATATCATGGGACGATTTCACTCTACAGTGTACAACCACCAATCGGGATATAAAGCAACCTATCCCCTCAATACCCTTCATCCCGTCCACCCTACCCACACACACACCCACCTCCCAGTGACATAAACCCTGTTATGTTCACCACCCAGTTTCCTGCACTCATATGTATAGATCAGTTCTAAAGAGAGCCGATACCTCAGGTAGAGGCAGTTTTCAATCTGTTTTGATGGAGAAAAAAGAAACCTGAGATGAAATGTTATCACGCAATGGCATAATTGAATCCCTTACACACAGAGTGAAGGGAAACGCGGGTACAGAGCTTACAGATTCAAACATTTCTATTCCTTTGAAGGGAATGTGGCACAGGTGGAATTGTACTGGTGGAGCAGTGCTTTGGAATTCCATCATGAAATTTGAAATTTTAAACAAAGGGAAAACACCGGGTTCCAGTTACTGTGCAGGCCTCATGCCGTTTCTGTATTGCCCTATAAATTCCTATACATCAAAACAATCCTTTATTTTAGGATATCTTTCCCATATTTCCCACATATTTTGAAATTTATGAATAACGTTTTGCCTGATGTTCTTCTCTATGAAATGTTGGTGGGTTCATATTAGATGATGATGGTGTTGGGCATTTGGGTGTGTTGCTGCTGCAGTATCAATCATTCGGTGCACCGAAATAAAGAACTAACTAACAATGGTAAAAACAGTCCCTTATATGGGAGCTCACAAGCGGAGCCTTTTTAGCGGTACCTGTGATTGGACAGGTGTAGGATAGCTAATGAACGACCTGCACATGGTCAGTTGGGAAGGGACTGCCGTAGGGGTAATAATTATGTAATGTATAGAAAAAATGAAAATTTAGTAAGCTTTCTACAACAAGATACCACCAACTCTTGATTAGTATGCTTAATTAAGTTAGGTACTATGTGATTAAGAATGCTCAAAAGAAATAGATATTTATCACTTATAAAAGCCGTGAAAGTAGAATAAAACGTTACTAGAGGAGCATTTGATACATACGATATTAACTCCTAGTAATTCCGATATCGTTCCTATAATATACTTACTATAAAGTACTACATCTGCCCTATATTTCCTATGAACTCCTAAATCTTCCTACACAAATTCCCATGTTTTGCCCGAGGCCTAAGCTAGAACAACGGTACAAATTCCTCCAAAATCTTGGAAAAGAACGGAACCAAAAGTTGACAATGATTAGTTTCTGACCGATGTTAGCTGCGAGTGCTGCCGTAGAAACATTAAGAGTCCACACTAGTGCAATAAAACCCTGCAAGCTGTGTATGCACTGATGTATGGGTGTATTCTGGTTCTGTACTGGATACTATAGTAGTATATGGAAATGAGGCACAGACTCAGGTACCATCCCTTTTGGTAGACAAGCGCCCATTGCATAACAAATCCTTACTTAATATTTTCTTCCATTAGCCAATTTTCCTCGCTAAGCAGCTGGTGAGGAACGTTTAAGGAAGGAATTTTCGTTACTGAGCATGTTAATTTGTAGTCCTACAGTAGGAATTTCCTACATAAGCAGGGAAAAATAGCTTAGCAAGGAACATTTTAAGTAAGGTTTTCCTAATGCAACAGACCGCCGATATCTCTCTTTATGCAAAGACGCGCTGGGTGGGACAACTATGTCATTGTATCGCTAAGTAGGGATTAAAGGTAATTCCGTACAGCTAGAGTGGTATAACAAGACTAAAATTGTTATTGTTCATGCAAGTTTTATATTTTTTTGTGAAGGCCTTGACTTTAGGTAACATAGTACACCGCTCATCTCAGAACTAGCCTTAGTTTAGCTGTGGTCCTCATATACATTTGAGTAGTATACTACCGTATATTGTTCATTTGACTGAAGTTTAAATTATGCTCTAATAGCTAGTCCTCCCCTATTAGTTATGGGGTAGTATACTACCATTTATTATTTATAATGTTCTAGCTGGTCTCCCACTAACCCCTGGGGTAGCATACTACCATGCGATTCTGTTTAATTCACTGTTCTGGTTTTCATGTTCATGTTTTTTTCAAACCTCATGACAGACCATGATGACTATAGTTAGTTGTAGTATACTACCGTATATTATTCCTATGGAAGATGGTATTAATTATTTCTGTATTTTCTCTTTCAGGTGAGTGAGCTTTGCCATAGATATACATGTATAGCAAAGGGGACGTTGGTGAGTTCTTTTTACATTGGTTAACAATCTTATCAAAAGAAATGAAAAAATAGTTGAAATATGATGTTTATTCCTGGTACAGGTATATAATGTGGTGTGATATGTAGATCGCGTTCGGCAGGTAACTGGTTAGGTTAATGGGCGGAGCCTACCTTATATGCAAGGCTGCACTTTGATTGGCAGTTGCGGGCTGACCGATGGGGAGCCCGCATCTGGTCAATTAGTGGGTAGGCCACTGTACTGGTAGGAGTTAAGGGAATAATACATAAATATGGATATGAAGAATTAAAATTGAGGTACATTGGTATATATGACACAAGGAGGTATAACAGCTCATCGTTTGAATACTAATGTTTATTGCTATAGTTTATGGCAGGTTAATTATAGAGCGGGGATTTCTCTCTGATGTCGAGGTGTGGAAGAAGGCATATTCCATTAGTTCCTCTTAATCAGTTCACATCCCCATAAAAACAGCTGGGCTCGCCTCCCTCGACTCAATTTGGGGGGAAGTTCCTCCTGTTTTAGATTTAATCCTCTCCCCTCTAAGCCAGGTCATGATAGCACATATCAAGTAGGCGACGTTTAATGGCACTTAAAATCATAAAATGACGCCTAAATGACCAATGGATATATGGCCTTCCCTCCCCTTCCATCTACCCCTTCCCACTTCCCTCTAAAGGAAAGGAGCTAAACTATATCATAAACTACTTCTCTCATATAACGAATCACACTTAGCTTAGACCTTGAGAAAATTACTCTTCAAAATTATCTTCGCCCTATAATTTCTTTTGCCATTTCCAAGTTTCATTTCAGGGAGACCTTACACCTCCATCACATGTATATTGAATTAAATCCCCAATGTTACGAACCTCACAATTCCAAGCGCAATACATTTTGGAAATCAGAATAGAAAATAAGGTTTGCTCAATATTGAATGGAACTCAGAATCTCCAGTCCAATAAATATTCTATAACTAGCACCTCGTTCCATTCGCTTTATATATTTGAAGAAATGTAATAAATAAAGCTCAGATATCTTCCATTGGGAAATCATTTAATGTAGGTGAAGTCGTCAGAAAATCTACAATTAGTTACAGATTTAGTCAACTTTTCTAAATTAGGCTGAAAATGATAAATGCTAAGTATATTTGGTATTGCGCTGATTCGAACAATCTATTCGATTATGTTTAATACACTTTTTAACCCCAGTTTTGTTTTAGATTTGGGTTATTTAAGAGGATTAATGAAGACAAATTGTTCATTTTCTCACACTTTAACCTATTACATATTCACGGACATGAAACAGCGAAGAGGTGGAAAGCTAGACTGAGCTAAAGCAGAGGTCTTGGAGTTTATTGAATAAAATGTCTGAAGTCATACATCATTTATTTTATTTCTACTTGTATTGATTCTCTAGAAGACTTCAAATGGATTATTTTAAGTGCGATCCATAAAGCAGGATTTTTATGCCTGTTTTTACAACTTTTCCCCATTATTCTAATGTAGTTGTCAATTCAGGGTGATGGGTGAGAGGCATGGGCTGGAATGAAAGATGAGTTTTCCAAAGTTGAATTGTAAAAGCACTTGAATCATATTCTGTTCCGATGAAAATCAATCAAGTTTTACTTCTCAATCTAGGCTCACAACCTCTCAAATCAGTTAAGAATACTATATCAGTGATTGGACGCCTACTGCGCTAAAAGCTTTTCCGGTCCTGAAGTCCCTTAATGGATAATGGGCCTTCTCACCCCGGAGCCTAGAATGTTCTGGTGCGATATTTCTTTTATCAATATAGCCAAAGTGAAGAATATAATGAAACATCCATAAAGTTGAGGTGTCCGGATTGATGGGATCAATATAAAAATGATTACAGTACTTATAGCAAATGGCACGATGGAGGTTTGGAATTGACTCAGATTAAATGGACGAGACCCAAAGGGTCAAGTGTTACGCCCTGTGTGTTGAGATAGATTGCGAACCATACAGTGTCATTTGCTATTTATTACATACAGTTACTGATAGATTACACACCATACAGAGTGTCATTTGGTATTTATTACATGTGTACAGTTACTGATAGATTACAAACCATACAGAGTGTCATTTGGTATTTATTATATACTGATAGATTGCAGACCATACAGAGTGCCATTTGGTATCTATTATATACTGATAGATTACAAACCACACAGAGTGCCATTATTTTGGTATTTATTATTCAATTATTTGTGAAGAACGTAGTGATATATGTCTGGACAAATACTATATATTGTTTTTAATTGCTGAGGCAAAAATACATGAAGAAAATATGTAGTAGTAACTTAATTGAGAGGTTATGGTATAAGTGGCTTGTAGTCACATAGTTGATAACCTACCCCTTCCTCTCCCCCCTCCCTTTTCTCTCCTCCCACCCCTCCCTCCTCTTCCCTCCTTCTACCCTAGCTCATCAAGTTCCATCAGCAGCCACTAGAGGGCCAAATGAATCATGATAAATTGAATTCCCGGCCGGCCTTATGCCCCAGTGCGAAATTGGGGGTTCTCCCCCCGCCCCAGCCCCCTATTCTATATAAATTGAATTGTCTGCAGAACTGCTGGCTGAGTGCATGGATAAAACGGGACGAGTATGGGTGTGTGGGGGCCGGGGGGGGGGGGAAGAGGGCAGGTCTTCATTCTTCAAATGTATGCATTTGTATTTAAAGCATTTATCTGGTATCACTATTACAATAAATTCTTTTTCTGAATTGAACCTGATACATTTTCTATTTTCTGAATTAGATCTAATACATAATTTGCTTTTTCTGAATTGAACTTGATGCACTTTGCCTTTTCTAAATTGAACTTGATATGGTTTAAAGTTCGTTATAAGAAAGAAATACACTAAATATACAGTTCTTTCAATTATTGATTATCCAATATATAACAACAGGCTTATTTTCAGTTAAATATATTTTCTTAATAAACCAGGATGAACAATAGAACATAACTTTGAAAAACCAGTAAAAACACCAACCTCCATTCTTTATAACATCGGTATCTTTGCCATGTCATATTTCAATGTACCTTTTCTTGCAGTATTTTGAGACCTGTAGGTTTAGACAGGTCACTTTCCTAATCGCACAAATCTATTAAAGATTATTTATATTTCAATGTATTCTTGTTGTAATTCCACTTAAACCTCGTATTATATTGTTTTCCGAATCTCATTGCCTGCCTGAAGGTTTAATTGAGAGCATTCTAGCTGGATTTTATTTTTTGTGAATATCTTTCTCTCACCACGAAAATATTCTGGGAGTAGAATTTGTCTGAGAAAGGGTTACAATGCAATCTCTTAAGGTGGACGGTGAAAGGGGGAGGTGAACGGGAGGGGTGCGGGTCAGGGCGCCGTGAGAGGAACATCTCTATGATGAAATCTGCATAGGAATTAATTGCCTCAATCTAGGGTAAGGAGTGGGTGAGGTGGGTGGGGGGGGGGGGAGTTGTGGGAGAGGGGAGGGGTAGGGGAGGAGGAAGTGGTGATTAGATCTCGTGCAACCAAGGGAAGAAAACAAGAATGGCATGGGCTGGAAGACCTTATTTGGGGATGACCACAACCTCTTTGACGGAAGAGGCAGAGGTGGAGAAGGAGGAGGAGGTGGTGAGAGGGAGGAGAAGGTGAGCAGGAGGAAGAGGCAGGGGAGAGATGAAGGAGGTGGATGAAGAGGGGGAGCAGCAGGAAGTGGAGGGTTGGGGAAGAGGTGGGAGCAGCAGAAGCAGGGAGGAAATTCAAAGATTGAAAAGAATGTGGAGATGGAGAGAAAAGACCCAGAGCATGCAGAAGACGAGGAGAAGAAAAAGGCTGAAAGGTTGTCAGGGCATGGGGAGGATGGGAGAGGGAGAGTGGGAAAGAGGGAGAAATCCCACATTGACTTATGATCTAGGAAAAACTCTTTCTAAAAAATAAGCAGCTGGAAGCAACTTTACTGATAAAAGTCCTTCTTGTGAATTTGTAATTTGTGACTTCTTCAGAGGATCAAAAGTCAAACCATAAAAGAAAAAAAATATCAAATGATAAATACCGGTAACTTTATCCTACATGCCTTAATGTTTATTTGGCTGTTTGACAAATTAAATCTTACCAAATTCTGACTTAATTCATCAATATTCTACTGCTGTTATATGTTTATACAAGAATTGGAACTAGAATCGGTCAAGCGGGTCCTCCAAAAAAGGATATTTTAGAAGCCCTGTAGCAAACATCCCAACAGAATCCTCCAAAATTTCGGTCAAATGACTTTAAGATGGGCTGGAAAGAATAGAAGAATATGTAGAAAATATTTGTCTTTACTGACTTTAACTGAAAGTGCAGCTTTGAGGGATCCTGACGCATTTCGCCATATATGTGGCTTCTGTTGAAGATCAAAAGTCAAACTATAAAAGGAAAAGAATATCAAACGCCAAATCATAAATAACTGACTTTCCTACATGCCTCAAGGCAGATACTGTACCATTAGTACATACAATAGATGGTAGTATACTACCCGTAGGGCTTGCGGATCCACAGACTGTAGTCACACCTCAAAGCAGGTTGTGTACAGAAACACGGATCTATACAACGCCCAACGTCACGTCACATCTCTGACCATGTGACTCTTTACCTGACCCATATTCACACGCATGCGCAATGTTCTGATACCCTGTGATCCTGCGCAATAGGGGATTTGCATTTCCGCCAACTTGAATCTTGATTCCCATGGAATTATATGTGAGTTGTATGTCAGGGTAAAAGCTATAGAAACCATTCTATGATCAGCTGAAATAATACCCGTGTCAGATTTCAACAGAATCCATCCCAGCATGCACTGTAATAAACAAGCGCAGTGACACATGCAAATCACTTATAGTTGCCTGCATTGGGGTGGCTCTCCAGTATTAGGGCGCTTGTATTAGGGCTGATATTTATGATTGAGTTATATTATATGGGTCTGAAACTGTACAATTCGCTGTCACCGATCCTCTTAAATAGCCTCAGACCGATAAGTGGTTTAAATACCGTTGTTTGAATGAATCAGCGCAATACTACATTCTGTTTATTCGGGCAAAACTGGCATAAACAAGCTATAAAGTGTTCAAAACCTAAATTTTCGAGGAAGAGAGGGGACGGGAGAGAGATGGCGTGGGACTGGAGGAGGAGAGAGGCGGGCTGGGAGAGAGATAGAGGGACGTAGGGAGACACACATACCAAGCAATAGTAATCTAACCAAATTATATACCTGAATAAGATGACAGACTCAGGGTCAATTGCAAACGACCTATCTGAAGCTAATTAACTGCTGGGTCTTCAATTCCATTCTCGGAGCTTAGATCTGATATCCCTTACGGGTCACAAAGATAACATCGGGCGTAACGTTACCTGACGTGCTCACGACGTGTCCCTAAATGCCCTTTATTAATGAGTGACCTTGTATAAACCCGCCTATAGTTGACACTGTTTATGACAGTTTGCTTTTGCGCATATGACATTTGCATGTCTCACTGCGCATGTCTATTACAGTGCATGCTGGGGTGGATTCAGCTAAAATCGGACATACAAATATTTAGCAACATTTTTATTGATAATTGCAAGGATCTATTCATCGATATCATAGCTTGTGTAAATGATCTATAAAAACAAATGCATGATGGGAAAGATGAAGTCTTGTTTTATGGAAGATGGATCCATGTAACATGAGATCATTGTTAAATATTCCATGCTGAACATAAAATATTTTACCCAGGATTTTACACTGACATGCAACTCCCATAATTCCAGGCGAATATAATATAGGTGAAGAGGGGTTTCTTTGTTCTCGGAATTTATTATGTTACCAACCGCGTTTTTCTGATCTGTACATTTCCGTCCACCCTCTCTGGGGGACAACTTATATGGTTTGTGAAGGTATCTAGGGTGGAAATGTGATTTTGAAGCCCTTTTTAGTTTTTTAGTTATGTTCTATACAACTATTTTAGCCCTCCCTCTCTCTGTGAATTTCTCTCCCTGTCCCCTCCTTTTCTCCTTTACTCTGTCTATTACCCCTCTCCCTGAGGTTCCTCTCTCCCACTTCCTCTCTCTCTCTCTGCCCCCCCCCCACCCCCACATTCTTGTTGTTGTCTCTGTCTGGTCCCTCTCTCTTTCTCTACTCTCTCTCTTTCCTCTTTGCCTCCCCTCTATCCTCTCTCTCCCTGTGTCTCACTTCATCTCTGCCCAACTCTCTCTCCTCTCTCTCTCTCTCCCTTTCTCCCACTCTCTCTCCCTTTCTACCCCACTCTCTCCCTATTCCCCCTCTCTCTCCCTATCCCCTATTCCCCCTCTCTCTACCCTCTCTCTCTCTCCCTATCCCCCCTCTCTTCCCTCTCTCCCTATCCCCCCTCTCTTCCCTCTCTCCCTATCCCCCCTCTCTTCCCTCTCTCCCTATCCTTCTCCCTCCGTCTCCACGTCCCCCTTCCTCTGCCCACATCAGAGGTAACAGATGTACGGGAGCGATAGGCCGTGATCACACAGCGCCTCTATAAGCCTTCCTCTCTCTCACTTTGTACCCGACCATGACTCACCTCTTTCATCCTAACCTCGTCAATCCTCGGGCATTCTCGCTCTCCTCCGTGAACTATAGAGCAAACGGCTGTGTTCGATCACATTTTTTTCTTATACTTTTTACTTCTTTTTGTATAATATCCATGTCAAAAGAAGCCCGATACATTTTCACCTCAGTGACTGATCCATAAACAGTTAAAAGTCTTCGATTTACAGGACTGTTTTCCACTCCACGAGGAGATCAATTTGGCTTATTTAAGGATTACTAGGAAGGCAAGTTATCTGTCAGCTTTGGGCTGCCGAGGTGTGCCAATATAGATAAATCACAAATGTGAAAATCGCAATGTTTATAGGCCTAGTTTCTCTCACTCACTCACTCACTCCATCTCTCTCTCTCTCTCTCCCTCTCTCTCTCTCTCTCTCTCTCTCTCTCTCTCTCCCTCTCCCTCTCCTTATTTCTCTCCCCATCTCACTCTCCCACTCCACATCTCTCTCCTCCCTCCAAGCCCTCTTCTATTTTTCTCTCCCTTTCTTCTCATCTCTCTTCTCTCTCCCCCTATCCCTCCCTAAGGGGTGAGTCTCGTTTTCTGATTGTGTCGAGATCAGTTTGAACCTGAACAGAGTGCCATTTGCTATTTATTACACACTGTATTTGAATGTTAAAAAATAGATTTAACTTGTTTAGCCTGAAGTTTAGCTTGAGGAGGCTCGATTCAATGCAATGTGTAGGTCTAAGTTACGTGGCTTGAGACAACGTCTTTTGTACATGTTTGTGGGTCGGGCCTATGCTGCGCCAACCAGATTGCGTCTTTTTGTCATGTGTAACCATGGAAGCCCTAATTGATCGTGTGTGCAGTTTGGATCACCTGAACTGCACCTCTGAACTGTACCTTTCTAACTGCTCATGTGTGTAATAATGCTCATTACAGTATATATATTTATGATATTACACATTCTCGGAATAAAGGAAGGAAATACAAAGGTATAAGAAACTTTCTCTTTTAAGCATTTTTTGTGAATTTTCAAATCCAACAAGATGATTTGTGACAATAAATTAGTCCTTACTGAAATTCGTTTTAGGTAGAGTGGTGGGGGGGGGGGGAGAGAAATATCTCCATTTAATTGTCTGCATCTCCCATACATAGGAACTGTTTTCTGATTATTGCTCCTTAAACCTTTTGGAACAGAAACATCTTAGAAATAGGGTAGAAGAGCATGCTTTTTTGTGATTAGCAAGTCTTATAGGCAATATTTTGGTACAAATGACCAGAATTATAGTGCATAAATGCACCACTCGCCCTGATAGGGTTATAAATGCATTCCGCAGGGCCTGGATGTAGGAAGTTACTATGGCAATAGCTGGAGAATATTACCAGGAAAGTAGCAGACGAGATTTGGCTGCTCTTCCCGCGCAAAATAGGCCAGGCCGGTCACGTGATTTGTAGATCAGCGAGGCGGGAGGAAAAGCTATAGAGGACTGCTTTGTGGGAGAGAGATATGGAGAACAGGGAAACAAGGCTTTATCCGGGGCTGCACGGCGGGTGGGAGGGGGCAGGGAGGGGGTGGGAGGGAAGTCTGGCTTCTGGGGGAGATATTACATTGGGTGTGGGCGCCAGAAAATGTACAATTTGCCTTCACCAATCCTTTCAAATAAACCAAAGTTTAATCAACTAATATGAAGTAGTTATGTTCAACAGATGTTTTCGATAAGCGCCATACCAAATTTATAATCAGAGATATACCTAGTATTTTATTTTTTCCCATCCCAATATAGTAGGCTTTTACGCTGCAGATGGTATGTTTGGACATATATATAGACAATGGTAAACATCTGTGTGTGGGGGAGGGGGTAGGGAGGGAGGAGGAGCAGGGGCGGCGCAATGGTTAAGACGTTAGATTTTAAAACATTCTTTGAGTCCTGGATTCGAATCCCATGAGCGCCTTACAAGAACATCATTTCACCTCCCATTCAGTGGATAGACTGTCGTTACTACTAATATTAAAATAGTAGGGTATCACGTCCTGTTAGCGTGTTTCTTTCTCTTACAGGACATAAAGCAACTACCGGTAACCATATTATAGAAGAAATCTCCTTGTACTACTCATATTCATATTCGACTTAAATTCTTGTATAAATTTATAACAGCAGCAGAATGTCATACAAAAGAATATGAGTGAATGTGGTAAGGTGTTTGTGTAATTGGTGAGAAATAATGGTAGCCACTAATACATGTTAACTGCTCCGTGAAATATAAAAGTATATACAAACAATTGAAAAAATATCAAACTCATAGTGCATGCATGAGTCATAAATCGCAGAATTGATATGTTTTAAAGTGTTTTAGTCACAAGATCTCATTTTTGGGTTATTATATCTAGCACTTTATGTCGTATGAATGCATGTATTAAATTTCAAGACAGTGTATTAAATATATCCTTTCAAAGGCCATCCTATGGAGTATATTGAGCTACTTTACTAGAATGTTTCCACCCCAAAATATTGCCAATCGGACATGAAACAAATCAAACATAAAATATAAAAATACTTCCTTAATTTTAACATCATTGGACTCTCCTTTATCTCATCTTTTCAGATATGATGGTATCTCAAAATCTATATTTTCTTTACTTATGACTCATTTTTCTATAACACATGACATTATGACGGCATGGGCGTGTGATAAATATGAGTGGCATGATGCCTTGCCCTGTTATCTCTCCCTCTACCACCACCACTCTAGTGCCTATATGTGGGTAAGGCAAGAATCAATACCCAGAGGCCATATTTTGTACCTTTAAACTATTCCTCGTGGCAAAGTAGACAACCTAGAAAGTAGTACACAAGCCTACACTAGTCCGTGTATACAGTTTGGTAAAGGAATTGGCTGTAGATCTACAGTGTGTTCTATATGACTTGATGAAGGGTTGCTGTAGATCTACAGTGTGTTCTATATAACCTGATGAAGTGTTGACCTACAGTGTGCTCTATATAACCTGATGAAGGGTTGCTTTCCTCACTTTTTCTGCTTTCACTTTTCAACGAATGAAATTTTAGAGAAGTAGGTCAAATAACTAGGTCATCGGTATCTTCCCTCTCACTCATATAGCCTATACTATAGTCTGTGGATACTACATGGCAGAAGTGATTGGTGTAACATGGTATTGACTGCCTAAATGCAAGTCCGAAATTTTGTTCCGATTTTTCAAATGAGTAGGAAGTTACCATGGAATTGTGCTCTGCAATAAAGCCCCACTTCCTCCTCTAACTACATGTATTCTGCAAAGTCATGATCCTTCCATCAACGGTCTCAGAACCATTTCCACCAGGGATTAGAATATAGGGTTCCGTTGCACAACAACTCCTATTTTCCTTCCTTAGCTTCTTTTCCTTGTTAAGCAGCTTGTAAGGAACCTTTACGCAAGGACTTTACTATATATACACAACGCTAATTTTCCGTAACACAGTAACAATTTCCTACGTAAGCAATAAAAAAATAGCTTAGAAGGAACATTTGAAGTAAGGATTTGTTATGCAACATGCCCAAGCTCGTGTGCGTGTCTGTAGGCTGAACAGACAGCATGTCTCTCTCCCTCTCACCACCTTCGCATGTTATCCTATTCAGTGGGCTCTCCCACTAATACATGTTAACTGACCATCCCTACATTAGAGCTATAGGCCACAAATAGAATCATCCTTGAAGTGGAGGATCAAACACTAACATCTGCAGTGAAAGTGGGTGCTTTGGAAATTGTTCGTTTACCAACAAAATTTCATTGGTCGTCTGTTTTATTATTTGATATTTTTCAAGTTATATAGAAACCAATAATGGCCTTCCAAGTGACGCATGAAATTATTAAAATCATTAATTAAAATCTTCTCTACTGTATGCTTAGTGGAAAAGTGTTTTCTTTTGTTTAATTCTAGCTGACATAGACCATAGCTCCTGAGTGGGTGCGCATGTTATAAATTAGAACAGACAGCGTGGCTACCTCCCTCTCTCTCCCTCTTGGCAAATGTGCATGTTATTTTATTTACTGAGGTTCCAGAAATAAATTGCGTTTAAGTAGAATGGTAAGCTCAATATCTTAATTAAAAGACAATATACCGCATTTGCGTGGTTTCTTCACTGAAGAAACCAGGGTTTAATCCTCAACTTACAGGTAAGTCTCGGTTAACTCTCAATTTTACCACCAACATTATAATATATCCATCTAATCACCTTGGGTTGTTTTGATCCTCTTTGATCCAGCCGTGGCGAAGATTAATGTCTGAGAAATTAGTAGTAGACCATTATATACATAGGCAAGCCATTATGAAACCGCCAGCAGGGAGTCAGCAGGAAATAACAGATTTTCGGTCAATCCGTGAAATATGGGAGCTATATGTGATGTGGCACAGGAAGATGAGTCACAAATCGCAAACATTGGACTTGGTAGATATCATAATATTTGAAAATATGAGATCAAGCCGATTCTAATGATGGGAAACATTAGGACATCTAATAAGTGCTTCTATATTTTCATAGATGAAAAGAATGTTTGTAATATTTGTTAATGCCATGGTCAATCACAAGTAAAGTAGTTAAATATATAGTCCTTAGCATAACGTCAGATATTCTTGACATTTGTATGTATTTATTCATAATACTAACAGCGCCAAAGAACCCAAAAATGAAAACATTTTGACCAAGGTGTCCTATAAGAAAAATCAGAAATTCGTTTTTTTGTGAATTGTGACTCATTCCCCTATAACACATCATATATGGTAGGCCTAGCCATAAAGACAGTTATGTGTACGGTATGTTATTAGTTGACAGAGCAGAGACCATGCACTCTCACCCTCTCTACTTCTGCATGTAACTAGTTTACAGGGCTCTCCCACCGCTAATACACGTTGACAGGTAAGCAAGCAAGCTGAGGGGAAACAAGCTAACGGATACGATACCCTGCTCTTTCGATTATTAGCTGAGAATGGAGTCGTCCTTGTAGAGTAGGGACAAATCAGAAAAAATCATCCAATTATTTCCTTTCTCCCTTTCTGGGAGGGTGGGTTGGGTGTGGGATGGGTTATTAGTTGTTTTATGCCCTCCTATACATATATATTTAGATATATATATATTTGGTCGTATCAAAGTGAGAAGAAGCACTCTAACAGGATGTGATACCCTGCTCTAATCTAGAAGATTAACAATGGTTTTCTTAACAGTTTATATTTAATTTTTAATTCATTAAAGGCCAATAATATATTAAGGACATACGTATATATGGTGTACAAAATAGATACACAATGCCTTATTTAACATCTCTCATTCATGACCATATATTATTATATCATATTATTCATATGGGGCTGGGGTGGTAAAACCACTGGATTTCAAAATATTATAAGAATATTCTGAAATATTTAAACGTTTAGGCGTAGCTAAAGCGGCGTAGTATAGCTAGTTTCTTTTGCAAGGGGGGTTCTTTGGTTGTCTGTAGAAGGTTAACATGGACTTATATAAAATACAAGTATCTTTATGTGCCATTATGTATACATAAAACACATTAAAATGGTTGGGAAAGGGATTGTAAAGGGTTAACGTCGTATTTGAATGGTCTGTTTATAAAGTTGGGAAGCCTGAACTGGAAGTGGTGCCACAGTATGACATGCAGACCATGAATCATGCATTAATTAACGCCCGAAGTTACATCTAAGTCATTAATTAGTCCATTATGGTATGTTTGCATGTCATGCCTCACATAAATCCACATGGTTATGAACAAGGATGCTGTTTTCTTTACTTTACAATTGCATGACTGGAGTTTGTAATTTATATGTGAATTATCATACTATTATACTGTACGATGGGGGTCTATGGGGGAGGGGGAGTGGCTAGTGGGAGGGGGAGGAGTCAAACCACCCTGACACTATCAGGGGGATCCAACAACAATCTGTTTGACCTGACATCTTAGACAATCAATTAAAGATGCATTTCCAGCTATTTAGCTGACCAAATTAACTTTATGTTATGACCTTTGAAAGGTGATGAAATGAAAGGTAATGTAGTGCAAGTATAATGCAATGGTAATATTAATCCAATTGGTAGAGCTGAATATTATGTTCATCAAGCTAGTTCATATTTACATCAACCTAATGAACAAAGGGTGACCTGCAAGACCTGTGTTTTTTCACAGAAGGTGTTGATTGAAAAAAAAATCGAATTAACCATTTTCCAGAAATGTAACTAATAAACACACCTATAGGACTGAATTTATTAATATTCTACTGCTGTTTTGTGTCAGTGCCTTGAACAGTCCAGGGGCTATTACAACCATAGGCAGAGACTAAAGAGATTAATAACCTCCAATTTGATCCTGCTGTTGCACTGTATGTGTATACTCCCTCGGATTCGCCCCAGGATTTTACACAAAACTGCACTAGTTAGCAGCCCCTCAATGTCGGTCATTAACCTCAGGATTATACATCATACAGTGCAACAGCAGCCCCTCAATGTCAGTTATTAATCCTTTATAATAAATACTACTACTTAGTGCATACAATTAACTGGTATATCTAAGTCAGTGTATGTGGGTGAATTGTGTAAGATGTATATGCGCTAGGCATGCAATGGCATAAGGCCAATATAGCTTAATATCGGTGCGGCATGACATCTGTGCTTTGACTTAGTTAAAGCCTCTCAGGTCTGGATATGTTATAGGGTACTCAAATATGTGCCTTGCTCAATTTGACAATATTTCATTGAATATGATAGATTATATACAGATGTTGGCCCTGTTGGTGTATCTTTTCAACTTTAATAATCCTTGATGGAATTGAAACTGATATGATAGCACTGGCTATACAGGTATATCGAGTGGCCAACATATTGATTTATTAATCCTTTTTACTCAAATGCTCCTGATGATACAGCTTTAGATATGAACTGCATGAACCACGTACTGACAGACATTTTGTAAGTTTTGGTCAATCAATATTACTCCCTCGCCTCCCCTCCTTCTTTCTGCCCTTCCCCCTGCTCCTCCTTCTTCTCCCTCCATATTCTTCCTCCTCCTCTGCCTTCTCCTCCTCTCTCCCCTCCCCTCCTCCTCCCTTCTCTCAGCTTCTCGTCCCTCCATGGATCCTCTTCCTCTTCTACCTTCTGTCCCTCCTCTCTCCCCTGCACTTCCTTCTCACCCTGTTTCGCCCCCTCCTCTCTCCCCTGCACTTCCTCCTCACCCTGTTTCACCCTCCACTCCTCCCCCTGCACCTCCTCCTCCCCCTGTTTCGCCCCCTCCTCTCTCCCCTGCACTTCCTCCTCACCCTCGGTCCTGGGTAAGACCTTAAAGTGCCTGGTCCTGGGCGAGACCTTAAAGAGCCTTTCTGTCTCTTTTCTCTGTCTCTCTCTCCCTTCTTCTCTATCTCCTTTTCCTGGGTATGATCATAAACTGCCTCCCTCTCAGCTCTCCTGCCCTTGATATAACACTTCAAAGTGTTGATA
Organism: Sthenelais limicola; assembly: GCA_942159475.1. Taxonomy (NCBI): domain Eukaryota; kingdom Metazoa; phylum Annelida; class Polychaeta; order Phyllodocida; family Sigalionidae; genus Sthenelais; species Sthenelais limicola. Next base: position 58,340,097 of record OW804096.1, read on the forward strand.
AGGGCGTAAAGCCACCAATCTCACTCTCTCACTCATTCCTCCTCACCCTGTTTCGCCCCCTCCTCTCTCCCCTGCACTTCCTCCTCACCCTGTTTCACCCTCCCCTCCTCCCCCTGCACCTCCTCCTCCCCCTGTTCCACCCATCCTCCTCCCTTTGTACCTCCTCCTCCTCCTCCTCTTCCACCCCTCCTCCACCTCCACCTCCTCCTTTCCCCTCTCCACCTCCTCGTCCCCCTCCACCTTCTGCTCGCTCCCTCCTCCATCTCCCTCTACAGAAATTAATATCTATCCTAAGTTTCCATTTACCCGGGTAAGATAATAGCCTTACCTCTGCTTCTGCATCATACAGGAAAGCTATATAACATTTCTCTTTGATTTCTTCTACAACTCAGTTATCCCACGTGCGTGCAATATGTGGAAGGTATCACATAGTCCCAACTGATGGATAGACCAGTAAGGTGATACACATGTTAGTAAATCAATGGCGGGGAATTCTATATCTTTATACAGATACAGTGAGTACACTCACAGAAATATAGGATTCTTATAACAAATCCGGTAACAAAGCTGAAGGTCCCTTTATTATACGCGCATGCTATATGAGAGGTGCTATAAGTGGGGTGCTATAAAAATAGTCATATAGGACGCGTCCTATAAAAATGTAGTTGTCTAAAAATAGCTCTGACTCAGCACTTCCGCTGTCTCTGCGGAGATCCCCGCGATCGGTAATCCACCTGTGATTATAAAAATACATAATAAACACCACACCATTAAATAGAGAATTAAATTTTCTATCAAATGATGTAAGGTTTATTATTGTAGCTCAAGAAATGGCTACGATATGAACGTTTTAGTTCAACAAAGTCAGTAAGTAAACACGGCATGATCACACAGTCCTGACAGCTCACCGTTGTAGCCTACTGACGGTGCTCTCAGTGGTGCTCTCAGCGGGGCAGCGGGACTCTCTGAAAGTTCTTTAATACTTTTTCAGTGATATCTGATGATGATCAAATTTTATGCACATATAATAAATATAGAATGGAACTCGCCAGCAATAATCGAAAATTAATAGGACTTGATTCGTCCACATAAGCACTCTGCCTACGGCATCGTGCTTATGTGGACGAATCTCGTCCTATAAATTTTCGATTATTGCCGGCTCATCCCATTCTCTCTATTTATCGACCTTCCATTCTTGTAGTGCATAAATGGGTCAGGTCGTCAGGAAATGTACAATTAGCCGTCATCAAACCCCAATTTATGACAAAAATGAGTTTAAAACATTCAGCATTCAATGTTACAAAGGCAATTTTTAAAAAATTCAGATAACCTCGTATTTATCATTCCTCTGCCTAATAATATAGCTAAAATTGTTTAAAAGTGCTGCAAATTGTACATTTTCTGGCGTCCAGATCCAGATTTACATCTATTACCACCCGTTGTTTCCATGGGAACGAATCCTGCGAGACTCTCACCCACTGGTGCCTGGCCGGAGGTTAACGGTCAAGGTCAAGGTTGGTGACCTTGTGACCTGAGGGCTGGCGTGACATCACGAGATTTGACGAGGAATGGCGAGATTTGTATGGGGCTGGTTGTACTCTAGGGATTTGGGTACCTGTAATATGGAATGGCACCTGACATGGAGTCAAATTGGAGAGCAGAAGGGTGGCATTTGATTGGAAGCGACGTGTGTGGGTGTGGGGTGTTTGTGTTGGTGTGGGTTGTATGTTGGGTGTATGCAGTATTTATCATTTAATCAGTTTATCATTGTAACAGACATATATTGGAATGTTTTATGAGTGATGTATTTTGAGCAAATGCTTGCTGGACGCTCGTCAATGTTACATAAATCATCATAATATCAATTATTGACAATAATAGTTAAAATGGGTTTTTTGTTTCTGCAATTAACAATTAACACTAAACATTAACAATAGAAGTTTTATGGCCCGGCATTCCTTTTGAATTTGTATATATATCATGATTGGTAAAGTCTTACATACTTGATAACTTCCTATATATCAAATAGTAAAAGGATAGCTTGTGTAAGATGATTTTTGTCTTAATAACTGAGAATTCAGCTTTAATCAGTAATAGTGGCATAGCTGCAGTATTGGAGAGGTCCTCATTTAATTCAGGGCTGGGAATTACAGGAGTCAAAGGAGTAAATCTTACAGCGGGTATCCCCGGAGTCTATTTCTTAAACATTCTTTACCCTGTTCCCACTGCCTCCTGTCTCAGCAGACTCATTAACAGATAGAGCGCAGGGGCCCGTTGTATAACAAATCCTTACTTAATGTTTCCCGTCCTTAGCTACTTGTCCTTGCTAAGCAACTGGAAAGGAACATTTAGTTGGAAGGGATTTGCTATACAGACAATGCTAATTTGTATTCCTACAGTAGGAATTTCCTATCTTAGCAAGGAAGAATAACTTAGCAAGGTACTCTTTTAATGTTTTGTTTTATAGCAGAATTAATCTTACAGCATTGCTGAATACAAGTAGCTTATATCGTATCACACATCTTTTTACATACATTTCTCAGTGTTTCTACAATACTGCTCCATGCAAGTCTATGATTATGGTTTTGAGACTATGACAGATATTATTTTACCATCTGTGTATACTACCCCCAAAGACTCCATGAGGACTCCCCAACACTTGAAGTGTTTTTTGTATGTACCCTTCTTGATCATATACGTCCTTTTTTATCTTTCGGTTGTTTTCTAATTTCAAACAGTGTTTCTATAAAGCTAGTATCGCCGTTGTTAAACGATATATATTTTAGGTAACGATTTCTGATCAAACAGCCCCTGGCAATGTACTTGTACCAGTGATTTATTTGTCCGTTACTCTGATTAAACGGCTGTGCTAGAATTTAATGTTATGCCCATTGACACTGCTACTCCATTGCCATTAAATTGCTCATTCAAAATAAAAGGTTTACATCGTTGATATTATTCTGAACAGCAATGCCTGATTGAAAATACTGATTTTTTATTTGTTTAAATCACTGCAAAGTCCGACCACTCTTTTCAAGGGGAAGGCATACCTACCCATAGACAGCTCTGAGGTTTGATTCCCATGTGTAGAATTGTTGTTCCAAAATAAATAGTAAAATAGAAATTCACAGATCGATATGGGTGAAGTCATCAGAAAATGTATAATTCCGCTCTAAAAATCCAAATTTAAGAACAGAGTGAGGTTCAAAATACAGTCCAACTTTACCAAACAGATTCTTTGAATCAACACAATAGTAAATATACCCAGATATACCTACTATTTTTCACCATTTCTCAGCCTAATTTAGCAGAATCTTACTAAATGCCGCCAATTGTACATTTTCTGACGATCTGACCCATAAGCAAACCTGTTTTGACAGGAAATAAATAGTAGAAATAAGATTATGATTGTCGCAAATAGGGGGGGGGGGGAATCGTATCAAATATACAGTCGCCGGTAGGATTTGTGTTTTTCACCACATGAAATGGATAAACAATGAATTAAATAATAATTAAATACAATTTTAGAATGAATTATAATGCATCTAGGCATTGTAATAATATAATTTCTAGAAGTTTCCAATTTCCTATATACGCTACGGATCGATATGGGCGATATTAATAATTTAAAATACAAGAAATTGTTATTATCATCCCGAGAACCATTTCTGACAATCGGATCGATCTCTCATGAAACTTTATCTGACAAATCTAAATTAAATTGAAATTTAAGGAAAGATTTGAAGTAAATGGGGGCTACTTATTGGCTATTTATATGATGTTGTCATGCAGAGTGCGTGTCATTACCAGTAAACACACCCCATGTAAGCCAGGCTATAATAGGCTAAATGTCCTGCATATATGAATAATTAACAGCGGGCGACTTATTACTGATATACATGCAGCTATGTATGTGGGTGAGGTCGTCAAAAAATGTACAATTAGCAGCACAACACATGTTATTTTCAAATAGTTTTCCTTGCTCAGAATGTTTTTATTCTGGGGTGTTTAGCGTTGTTAGTAGCATGAATACATGTGCAGTATTTCAACACAGTGTATTGAGTATATCAATGCATATCTGACGTTATTCTAAGAAGTATATATATATTTAAATAGTTCACTAGCGATTGACCATCAAAAACTTTTTTTCATGCATAATAAAATATAGAAATACTTATTAGATGTTGTAATGTTTACCTTCATTGGAATCAGCTTGATCTCATCTTTTCAAATATGATGAGATTTCAAAATCGATTTTTCTCGACTTATGACTCATTTTGCAGTAACACATCACATTTTAATAATCGATTCTGCTAAATTAGACCGACAAATGTGAAGCACTGGGTATATCGAACTATATAATTATTTGGCATTGTGTTCATTAATAGGACTTGTTCTGTTATGTTGAACTGTATTTTGAACCTCATTTCTGTCTCAAATTTGAGTTATTTGAGAGGTTTTGTAAAGGCGAATTGTACATTTCCTGGCGAATTCATCCATTATACATGGACCAGATCGTCAGAAAATATACAGTCGGCAGCTCTGTACTGATTCGGCTAAAAAGTGGTATGCATTAGGTATATCTGAATTTTTTATACACATTTTATATGAAACAACATATCTAGAGTGGGATACGTTGTATGCGTATACCACTAGGACTATACACAACCTTGCCACCTAAAACACCAAAAGTACTTTTGGGAAAAGTCTCCAAAATGAGATGAAACTGTTTACTTTTAGACTATTGAAGGCTATATTATATGATAAACTTGTGCAATATTCTTAGGGGCTGAAACGAATGTGTTTATCAACCCGAATGTATTTGGTATATAATTAAAACATTCATTTCAGAAACTATATTTTGATGTTCATTTCATTTAGAATTCAGGTTATTTGAGGTATATCTGAATATATTTGGTATTTCGTTGATTCAAACAACTAAATTTTAATCCTCATTTCTCACTTACATTTGGGTTATTTGTCAGCACTTAAATTATATATTTTGTGACGATTTAAGTCTTAACCCATACATCCATGACAGAACCTAGTAAAGAAAAAGTCTTTGCAGAGAGTGCTGCTTTAAAATTTTTCATTAAAACTGAGTCAGTGATGAAGTCAACTGTGATATTAGGTACTGCCCCGTAACACACCCCCAGGGACACCCAGTGGCAGTAAAGCAAACTAAAGCGATCCCACCCAATTGCTGTGTAGCTGGATTTAAGGCACGATCCCCAGCCCAGGGACAACAAAGCATCGTATTACCTTACTGTAGAATTCAAACCCAATCTGTGGGTCCTTCTGGGAGTGGGAAGGGTATTGTTAGACCGAGGAGGGGGAGAGTTGGTGGTGGTTGGAGGGAGGGAGGGATTTTCTTTATTTTAATTCGTTTATTTGATAACATTTGGCTGTTGCTATACGTGTCATTTGTCGTTGATACGTTACATGAATATAATCAAATAATTCTAGAACAATATGGATCCTCCTGCTTACTGTATGCGCTCAGACAACTTTAAATTCCTTTATAATTGTAATAATTCTTCTTGCTTATTCCATCCTACATAGGGGGCAATATGGTCAACTTTTCTTGAATTTCTTTTGCCCGATAAAGATCCTCTGGGGTCACTAATACACAAAATATCATAATTACCGCTCATGACACCCATCTTGAATGTCCTGTTATAATACTGTTTAGTGAGAAGTTTTAATTTAATTCAATTCTGTTTTTAGTTGTCATTTATTATATTCCAAACAACACTATGCTTTCTCCTCATTTCAGGTTGATCGAATCTCCATGGTTTTGGGCACTGTCTCTTAGGTTTTTACTACAAGTATACATCCAATGATAACAATACAATCTTATATCTATTTAATTTCACCTTTCAGTTAGATACTTAGTGCCTAGGGTAGTTGACGGAAGACCATGGTTTTTTTCTCTATTTACATTTACCGCCCCCCCCCCCTACGCCCTAGTTATTAAAAGAAAATGTTCTCCTCTGTTCAATAGAGAAAAAGGAAATTATATTAGAATTTATATTATTTTCCTTCTGTGATTGAGAACTGTTAGTCTGACTGGGGGATAGGGGAGGGGGCTGGTTTGTAATAATACTGTTTAGTTAGGGTTAGGGTTAGTTCTATAATGGTACTTTCTCTTTTCATCAACAAATATTCTTATAAGGTTCCATATGGTAGTGGGGGAGGGGCAGTTTGGAGGCATTTGTAGGGTGTTTAGTTAGAATTGACTCAATTCCATTATGCAACCGTCTTTAATTTTATAAGGTTACACATGCTGGATCTTATTTCTATTTTACAATACATTTGGGAAATTGATTTCTTCATCCACTGTTAGCACCCTTCGTGCCTCTCCCATTCCACATTTCAGGAAATTCCAGCCGACCCCCCGACCCCTATTTTACACCATCAGATAGTGCCAGAGGGCGGGCCGCAGTTGCCCTTCATGCATCAGCTGAGTCATTCACTGAGCGATAATACGAGTATATTGGAAGGCTGGTGCAGTTGCAAGCCTGATCTACCATTTCCTAGTCGTCTGATGAGCGGCATTTCACTACGTGCTGCCTGTGCTTCCACTACACTACCATCAGGGTTCATACTCTATAGGCTTTACACTTACATTAGGTCCTAAAAGTTGTGCAATATAGGGTGAATAATAATTTTAGTTATATAAATAAAATTATGATACGACTCTTTTTACATGCCTTCATGAATCTGAAAATTATTTTTTCCTTTTTCATACAAATGTTAAACTACGTTTTTATCAATAATTGGCAGATTTTTTTCACAAATCCTGCCTATTAAATCCATTTCCGAATTGTGTTTACTTATATTACTCATACTTTCTTTCAGCTTTTATATATTTTAAATACTGTGACGATTCAAAGCCAAAAACCAAGGTTTATATTTCAATATTTTTCTTTGCTAGGGACATATAATAAATAGTGGATGGAATTGGTACTAATGATACAATATTGAGTAGACACATTTGCTAAGCAATCTTGTCCAAATATTATTCAATTAATCGTACCAATTTTCTCTGTACTACTATATATAAAGAGTATGTGGAACGAGGGACTCGTAGTCTAATATCTACCAGACTCGAATCTCTGTTAAGGTCCTCAATTCTAAAGTTGACAGAAAAACAGAATTGGTCCACTTGAGTTTGAGCGATAATGGAATAAATGAAGTCAAATCTAAAAATAGATCGTACTTATTAACGGTACACGTACGTGCAGTGATAACGTATTGCATGCCCCTAACGCTACACCTCAGCTAACAATAAAATAACAATAAAAATGAATAGGTGTGAAATGTATTGGATAGGTCTATAGTACTTTGGGCATAGTCCAATGGAAGTGAATGCATTTGGCTGTGTTTAGGGCATATTTAATCACACAGGGTGAATCAGGGGAAGCTTTATATGCGAATGTTATCTGGTGTACACGCAGGACCTTATTCAGGTACAGTTGTATTGGGGGGGGGGGGGGTAGATTAGAAAAAAAACTTATTCCACCGTGCGATTGTTTGTTATTGATTGATGTGGAGCTATGTTGAGAATATGGAATAAAGGAGATGGTATAGGGCGCCACTGAAATAAATGTTTTCAGCGTTACCATTGTAAATCTATCACTGGCGATGCGGACTTCAGTACCTATTCTAAACATAGCAACAATACACCTATATTTTTTCAGGTATTACCTTACCAAATGAGCTCATTGTTTTTTCTAATAGAACCGAAGTTATTAGTATTTTGCTAATTGTATGTTCATTTGCTCAAATGAATATGGGAGAGTGGAGAGTGAGAGGGGGGAAGGGTGAGAGAGAGGGAGGGAGAGACAGATAATGGGAGAGGTGTTTGTGTGTGTGTGGGGGGGGGGAGGGGGAGACAGTGAGTGAGTGTGAGAGAGAGAGAGGGAGGGAGACAGGGAGTGGGAGGTGTGGGGGAAAAAAGAGACAGGCCGGGGGTAGGGAGGGAGAGAGAGATGGGGTAGAGAGGAGGAGAGATAGGCAGAGAGAGAGTGGGGGGGGGGGGAGAGTTTTCCGATAAATGTCTGTGTCACAATTATAACACAGTGGATACAAGGACGACAACATTAATGTTGGATGATTATTTACTCCGTTAGCCCTTTTACACAATTAGCTGGTAGTACAAGTTTAACCCTCTCATTGATGAATACATACTTCTCATCCTGAATTGCTCCCAGGATGTTTCTATAGAAACTATCACATTATTTCTCCGATATAGTGAAAGCCCAGGAGGAATATAAGAGGCGTGGAGTGGGCAGGACTGGAGAGGTATATGTTCTGTCTCTCTAACGTCCCTAGGTGTATTGTTTTGCCACTGTTAGTTATACGGGGGCGTCAGGAATTGTACAATCGGCAGCTCTACACATTTAGTCAAATCTGCTAAATTAGGCTGAAAAATGATCAGTTTATATAATATAATATATGGCCTGGAAGGCATTTGTTTAACGACGCTGGCACACCACTATTCGTGGATATAGGCCATAGGCCTTTACAATCACAGCTTTACGTCGGGGACCATGAATTTGGAATTTGGAATTTCGAACATTTTCTCTACTCAGCACCGGCCTGGAATTGAACCCCAGACCTCCCGCTCGCAGGGCGTCATTGCTGAGAGAGAGTCCCACGCTCTCCCAACTAGGCCTAGTATATTTTGCATTGTGTTGATTCAAGAATATGTACGATTGTGATATATATATGAGCAAATTGTGCACCTGTTGTATTCTAGTGTTGCTGTCATAAGAATGAGAACAGAGAAAAATATAAAATTGTCGATCAAAACATGATGCAGAAGAGGGACATATGTAGTTCTCGATGTATAGCTGTCCCGGAAGAAGATGACATTGTTGACATATTGAATAAAAAAAGTTGTCGTAAAAAAAAAAAAAAAGAATATGTACGGTTATAGTGAGCTGTATGTGCGAACCTTGGTTTTGTGTTAAAAATAATTTAACTCATTTTAGATCCTGCTAAAATTGGCTGAAAAGGGATGAATAATATTTAAATATATCCGAATATATTTGTAATTGCATGAATTCACACAATTTTTTCTGGTAACGTTTAACTGTATTTTGGAACTCATTTCTGTCTCTAACTTGGGTAATTTTAGAGGATTTGTGAGGGCGAATTGTACATTTTCTGAAGCCCTAACCATCCGAGCTTGAGACCATCCTAGGTTGAGACCTGAGAATCCGCCCAACTCTATACTCTAGCAGAATACCTAGATCAACCTAGGCTGTTCCTGATCTTCACAGAGGCATTAAGTTGATAAAAACTGGTACTTTCTCCCTGTGTTCCTATCCAGGCAGTCTAGTGTACTCTATATAAATAAGTTACTTAGTAGCTAGCTTTTGGTTGCCATAGTTACCCATATGTGTTTTCCAGGGAGATGAGGTGCAAGGAAGCTTAAGGGACTTTATATTCTAACGTGGTCTAACGCTTATGGGTGCATCTGGCATGACATTGCCATATGGCCTTCCAGCAAATTAAAAAAGAAAGAAAACTCTCAAATCTGCAAAAGTAAATTGAATTATTGGGGACATAGTATTTTATTTTGAATAAGCTGAGACTATTTCTAATACAGAAAAACCAGGGACTTGTGCTTTATCTCTAACCTTTGCTATTTTTGTTTAATGTTTCCGAACTGTAATTGTACATATTTTGAAGACGTGACCTTTCAATCCCCTATGCCTTAGGTAGTCCTAATATTGCCAACATCTTAAACTCCTTGTTGTAGGATAAATTAAATTCTGAGCAGGTTTTTATCATTCTCAAATTTGTTGAGTCATGCAATAGTACTCATAGCTCTGACCCTCATAACGTTCTATCTATTTACTGAGATATTGAAAGGAAAGAAGAGGGAATAGTTAATACAGATCAATTAATGTTAACCTATTGCACTAAGGCTTCAATCGTACCTCTTCCTGCTGTTCCATCAAGGTTCCTACCCCCGTCTATTACCAATAATAGCCAGCAGTAACAGTTAGTACAAATGCCAGAGCCTGATTAAACGGCTCCAAATTACCTGTGTCACTTTCTATAGGTCTGCCCACTGGGGATGTACAGAAAGTTGGGGATTTCACCAGGGATTGGATTGTGTATGTATTCATAACAGCATGGACTCTTTCTCTCTCCCCTGCCTCTACCCCTCTTCCTGTCTCTCTCACTATCTCCTTCCCCTCCTCTTCTCTCTATCTCTCTCCCTCTCTCCTCCTCTCTCTTTCTCTTTCTCCCTCTCTCTATCGTTCTCTCCTCATCCTCCCTACTCTCTCTCTCCTCCTCGCTCTATCTCTATATCTCTCCCTCCTCCTCTCCCCCTCCTCTCTCCCTCCTCCCCCTCTCTCTTCTCCTCCTCTCTCTCTCTCTCTCTCTGCCTCTCTTTCTCCTCTTCCCCTCATCCAAGGGGATGGTCCCTCATCCCCTGGGATGATGCATAACACAAGCTTTACCATACAGCTTAACAGACTTACTAATCTTTCTGAAAGACAATTAATTAACTTGCCGAAAACATTTCTAGGGGAGACTGAACAGTCGCCACCTGTAGACGAGGCTGATTCATGTGTTTAAAGAGAAGGCAGCACAAAGCTTTGTGCGAGTGTAAGATGTGGTCAGATGTCAGTGGGATTGGCTTTAGCGAGGACTTGTGGTAATGTTAAATGGTGGTCTAGCGTGAGTCCCGACACTATACCATAGCACCCAGCCCTGCTTTAGAGACAGTCCACACATTACATCACTGTAATCAGTTAGTAATGCTCGACTATTAGCTGATATTGACTGATATGAGATACTTAGATGAAAGGGGGCCTGGGCCCAGTTGCATAAGGAAATGTTCCTTAATATTTTCCTCCATTACCTGTTGTTCCTTGCTAATCAGCTAGTAAGGAACCTTTAGGGAAGGGACTGTACAAATAATGCTAAGTTTATTCATGCAGTAGGAATTCCTGCTTAAGGAAAAATAGCTTAAGAAGAAACATTTTAATTAAGGAATTCTCATGCAATAGGCCCCATGTTGTGTGGAAGAACATACCACAAATATAGAATCTGCAGAATTGTAGTTCTTCCTGCTGCCTCAATAGTGTAAGAAATAACTAGAAGTTACAACTTTCTAACTACACAGTAACTGATCCCTATTGTGGACCGCCCCTTGGACCAGTGGCTGCTCTGGCATTGTTGTAGGCTTGCAGCTGGAGGGGCCTAGACTGGAAGGATTATATCTGTGCTTTATGGAATGTCTGAATTACTGTGCATGTCATGTCTATGGAATGTCTATGCATGGAATGCTTATGCATAGAATGTATATGCATGGAAATGGAATGTCTATGCATAAAATTCTATGCATGGACATGGAATGTTCATGCATAGTAGGCATGAGACAGGTGTGTTGATAACCAGGGACTGAGACGGGTGTGTTAACCAGGCAGTGAGACAGGTGTGTTAACCAGGCAGTGAGACAGGTGTGTTAACCAGGGTGTAAGACAGGTGCGTTAACCAAGGTGTGAAAACCTCTTGCATGCAGTATGTCTCCCACATGGCAGTTATGCTGCAGGTACATGGACCAGAGGGCATTCCACGGGATACTACACTTGTGCCCTCATACATATATACTCTATAGCACAGGCGCCCTTGTAAACACTGCAATATTTTATCAGTAGCTAGTAAGGGCCTGCCAGACCATGCTAGAGAAGGTCATTAAAGGCTGTGTTTTATGTCCCTGAGGACCTTGCTCTCTCATCTTCTGCCTAGGGTGAGCGGGAGAGGGAGGGTTATGTTGAGCCAGGTATTGAGTGTGTGGGTCAGACTGTGGGATATGTACGATCAGCAGTTGTACACATTTAGTCAGATAGGCTAAAAGATCAGACTTCCGATCTTGTTTTCACTGTGGCCATCAGAGGGTCAGCATTTGTAAGCTGCCTCAGCGTTTTTTTCTATTGATTTGATATCATTTTATTTCCATCGTAAATACAATTACAGGAGATTGGTTTCCTCCTTCTGCTAACCAGCAGTTCATCCAGGGGTACCGAGTGTAAAATAATTAAATGACAATCATTGTTTTTTGTTATTGAATCACAACATCATCAATAAAGTCTCATACGACTTTCATAAATCAATGCTTTGACTAGAACATAGGACATATATCAGGTATAAAATTATCATGAGAAGAATTCTTATTTCTACTAATCCCTCGTTGACATCTTATTTGAGTTTAACATTTGATAAGTAAGGTGTTTTACCTTGATGGTGTAACCAGTTTTTATCAGGTCTTACATGCTTCTGTCAAGTTGTTATAGCCTATATCTAAAATATAGATTATACAAGTTTTCAATAAATATTTTTTCTTGAGGATACATACAGGTCTAGTAAATAATGGTTTCAAGATTCTTCTCCAAATATATAGTGACTCTTTAGATAGCTACGGAAATTATACAGATCGTCAACATATGCATAATCATGATATGCACCTCAATATAATTACCTAACCGCTATCTTATTTCAGATTACAAAGGAATCCATCATCCATCAAAGTGCTGTCACTATTAAGTTCCCGAATCAATATATTTGTACAAAGAAAAATAATTTGCAACCTCCCCGGAGAAACTGTTTTTGGTTCCCTGTTCAAGGTCTTGCACATACTCATGTGGAACAGTATATGATGAATACTGTTGTGTGATATTCTTAAAAGGATATAGATCAAAACAAGGTTGGCAGTAGCTTCAACATAGAAATGAAATGAAACCACCACCACCACCACACACAAAAAACACCATAAAATTAATATGCAGAGTTCAGTTTCAGTGCAGCTCCTACGACTCCGTTATTAAATCTTCTTAACAATAAAAATAAAAATAAAATTACAGTATCCAGTTTCAGAATTACTTGACAATTATCATTTTACTTGCGATATACTTGACAAACTGTGAATCCATCTGTGTATAACTAGAAGTACAAGGACTTATCTGCATTTTTGTCTATCTACTTCATGAAATAAAATGGTTTGAATAAAATAAATGTTTTCTCTTATTCTAATTTTCTCTATTACACTTTCAGGTGAGTCCAATATTTCCTTCCTGGTAAAAGGAATCCAGTGATCTAGGGGGAGGTAAGACTTTGTTCACCATCAGAATTATTATTGCAGACCCTTTATATCCATATAATTTAGGTATTGACAAGTTATTATGGTGGTTACCCTGAGTAGTATATAAACGTGACCACTGCGTCAGTTACAGTCAGTCTGGAGCTGGACCTCAGTGAATTAACACCTGCCTGACTCTAGTGGACCCCCAACCTCCCATGCAATTGTTTTCTGTTTCTCAACTGACGCTACAAGATCTGCGAGCGGCGGCAAAAATATATGATATTGATATGATATAAGTTTCTGGAGAATATCTGAAACTGAGAAATCTGAAACTGAGGCACTATAGGGAAGCTGCATTAATCACTTTATATGACTAAAGTGAGACAATAGTGGATTCTTTATTCATTTGATATCTTTTTAAACAAAAAAAATCAATTGGAAAGCAAATCATCACATTCGTCACAATTTTGAATAGAATACAACTTCCTGGCTGAATTGCTTGTCTGGACTATAAATTCTAATACATTCTTATCATATAATGCCCCTGCCCCAGCCCCTTACTCGCCCAGAGCCTTTGAAATAGCCATAATGGGTACAGGGGAATATGGGCGATTTGACATGAGCATTTGTGTTTGACAGTAGCTGAAGTGACAGCTTGTATAATGGGGTTATCCTTATGAGATGGGGTTGGGGCCTATCTGGGCTATGTCTTAGTAATAGAATGATAATAGCGGGGGAGGGGAGGGGAGGAGGGATGTGAATCGAGGGAGAGAGAGGTGGGGGAGAGAGAAGAGAGATATTGGCAGAGATAGACTAAGGAAGGGGGAGAGACAGGGAATGGGGGAAGGGAAGTGGGACGAACCAAGTGTGAGGAAAGAGAGAGAGAGAGAGAGAGAGAGAGAGCGAGGGTGGAGAGCGGAAAGGAGAAAGTAGACAACTAGAAAGATAGAGAAGTAGAGAGAGAGGGAGGAGAGGCAAATTGAGTTAAGAGTGATAGAGAAGAAGAGAGACAGAGGAAGGAGAGAGCGAGAGAAAGAAGCAGAGAAAGAGAGAGACAGGGGGTTAACACATAATCTATGTAGCTGATGGCGTGTTAATACTGGTGGTGGAGAGGTGGAGGTGTAACAATGTCCTTCATGGTAGCCATGTCATCATCAACTATTCAAACTTCTTCCTCCTACTCCTGCCGCTACTAATATGACTCTTTCTGAGGGCTATTTCCCTCCAATATGTGTCTTTAAGGATGTATGGGAACTTCGGGGAAATTACTCGCATTCATTCATTTATTCATACACCACATAACTATGCATACTCACACAAATATGTATAATATATATGGAAAACATAGGAGAGGAGATAGAGAGAGTGGGAGAGAGAGAAAAAGAGAGAGAGGTGGGTAGACAGAGAAGCGATAGAGATAGAGATTTGGGTTTTGTACCTCATTTCTGTCTTAAACTAGGTTTTTTGACAGGATTGATGAAGGCGAATTGTACATTTTCAGAAGATCCGACCCATATAATTGTGCATTTACCAATGTGCACATGTATATAATATATGTATGTACACATTCATACTTCATACACATTCACACACACACCTCCATGACCACCTCCACCACCATCTTTGGCACGCTGCCAGCCCGTGTGGAGGACATCTTTACAGTTATTCACCATTCATTAGCCGCCATCTTTAATCTTTGGTGCATTGAGACCTCCAGTCCTAACCTCTGCCCTCCATGGCTGCCTTACTGGGTCCTGGCCTTTAACTATAGGTCGGGGTGGGGGCACTAGGTCTGGCAAGATTTGGCAATTAAAGATACCGTCTTAGCTATTATTTATATACGAGCAAATACGTCTTACCACAGTTACTCATATAATGACTTATAGGGTTGAATTTATTAATGTTCCGCTGATGTTACATGTTTATACAAGAAATTGTAGGTGGATCTGTCCCCGGTGAGCGATAATATAGACCTATAAGTGAAGCCCCCACAGGAACGAATTTCGGTGAGTCCCCGAAATATAAATATGGACTTTTATGAAGCCCTGTAGCAAAATCTTTTCGATGGCTTGTTAAATATTTGTAAGTCCGATTTGAACTGATTTTTTAAGAATAATTTTATTTGGGCTCAATTTAGACTGACATCTATATATTCTCATGAATCCATCCCAGTATGCATTGGAATAGACATGCGCAGTGAGACATGCAAACCCCCTATTGTTGGCTGTTTGTTATATGGGTAAAGAATAGAATATGAATTTCTGAAATTTATTTTCACTAACTTGCCAAAACGTAACTTACAATACAATACATTTCAATTACCGACAACCTTTCCACCTCCAAATAAACAAAAAATCAGACGAACGAAAGCAATAAATTTGGCAGCTGTGATGTACCGTTACTAAGGCTGACATTTAGATGTATTTATTGGCTGAATGTAAACAAAGCCAGAACAATTAGCCACATTTGACCTCTTGACCGTGAACCGCCTGAAGCGACTCTATAGTAACACTATTGTGTGCAGCAAGCGTCGGAGGTGAGCCAAACTATTTTTAATTGAACAAAAACATTTTTTTAATTCGTCCATAAATATGACAGTAAATGTTGATATGTCTAAAGCTGAGGTGTTTAGTAGACCCTTAACAAATATAAATAATGTGAACAACCAATATGAACTAGAGTGAGCGATGATATGTGCATATATAGAGGTTAGGGTGACAGAAAATGTATAATTCACCTTGACCAATCCTCTCAAATTAGTCTCAAACTAGCCTAAAAAATACAGTTCAACAGAACCAAACAGATTTTCTGAAATAACGTAATAAAAATATATTTCCTATTCAGGTGTCACGTGATTTGAGATATGGGTCTTGGGCGTCACAAAATGTACAATTAGTTTCCACCAAACCTCTTAAAAAACGCAATTTTTAAGATACTATTCAACATAACTGAACAAGTTCTTTGAATCTACACCAAATGATAACACCAAATATCATTCAGATATACTTAGTATTTATCAATTTTCAGCATAATTTACTAAATGTGTAGAGCTGCCAATTGTACATTTTGTGACGCCCGGTCCCTATACTGAAATTGAAAATTTGGAGTAGTTTTAGTTTTGTTTTCCCTAGAAAAACGGGGCAAGAAACTTTCATTATCTATCGAGATCAATTTCAAATATCAGGTATCCGATTCAGATTACCCGAGAAAACAGGTTTAATAAAGGAGAAAATAAGATGAAAACATGAAATCTTAGGAACTGATTTTCATTACCTCCAGAACATTTCACTTTTTTCAAATAATTACTACAGATAAAAACAATCTATTTATTATTCACGATGTTGCAAGAACCTTTATTAAATATTCAAACTTTCTAATCACTTAAATTTAAGTTGTCACTATACCAATTTACTATACAGTTACAAAGTAGCACCCATGTACAGCAAAAATCATCCATTTTCATTATCATTTTTTTCATCATCAAGAAATACGTAAATACTTTGCGATAATGTTTTGTGTATTTATCTTGCAATTCATATATTTATTTTATGTAGAAGTTCTGGAAACGATACGGAAAGAAATATGATTTAACAGTAATGCTATAGGGAGGTGTTGAACTCTCCTACCAGGAGGTACAAAAGTGGCCTGTAACCACCATATTGTTTGTTCTGCTCCATTGTTTAAATCAACTCCTCCACTATTTGATTCGGCTTGGTGAGACCTGAATATGTCCCATAATACCCTCGGGCTATATCCGGTACAATTATAGCACGCTACATTGTAATATGGCCCAACTTCAAAGTGATGCGTTAAGTGAGATGTGGGTGGGTGCGTGTCGGGGAGGGGGGGGGGGCGATGTCGGTGGGGAGGGGGGGGGGGGGCAGGGGCAAGGTGAACAACAACTGGTAATTTTAATGTTTGGTATCTAAGAAAATAACACTAAATAAATGACAAAAGTAAACAAGAATAGAACGTAGAATGATACCAATATTAAAGGTGCTTTCTCAGCTGTTAAGACCAAAATAATCTTACCAAATTTACTCATAATAATCATATTATTTCATTAAGTAATTGTATTATTATTCAATTATGTTTATAAAGGCTGAAAACATTGTATTGGATACATGAGCTTATGAATAAAATAAACAAACAAACAATGACTAAGGACTGGATTAATCCTTATTCTGCTGCTGTTTTATCTGTATAAGTATTCATTGACCGAAAGGAAACGTCTACCTTTTACCGATAATAAGTGAAGCAGTCGCAGGAAAGTTATTGAATAATAATTTCTGCTTTTCACATCAAGTCATTCAGAAGTAAGTCCCCCATCTGCTCATACCCTCCTGTCCCACCTTCACCACCACCAAAGTGATCGTTGTTATGTCCTCAGAATGGTAAACAAGACATCAAAGCAGATCTTGTGGCAATAAGATACATTTCCTGTACTAAGAACAATAGCTAATGATTACAATGATCATTAGTTGACAATGTAGAGCTGTACGTGCATGGAAAACAGAATTATCGGTCATTTAGATCAGGGCGTCAGAAAATGTACAATTGTGATGTGTCACAGGAAAATGAGTTACAAGTCGCAAAGAGGATATTTTTCAAAGTGTTTCATTCCCAAGATACTTTGATGGATTTTGGGGTTATTTAGCACTGCCCGTAGTATGAACATATGTACCAAATCTCAAGACAGTGTAGAGGTTATTCTAAAGAGTATATATGTTTTTCTAAGTAGTATATTTAACTATACTTTACTAGTGATTGACCATCAAGAAATATCGTTTTTTTCATGCACATTTTCCTCATGCATAATAAAATATAGTTTTGTTTTAAGATTTTGATTCAGCTAGATATTATGCAACAGGTACACTATTCACAGAAAAGCTGATTTAAGTCAATAATAGAAAATATTAGAAAACTATTAGAAAACAATTCATAGAAATATCTCGCAACGTGCTCATGATATTATGAGCCTATATATACAAAATTCATGTAGTACCAATCGTTTAACCAATAAGGTTTCACACACAAAAAAAACAGGATAAAAAAGAAAAAAAGGACAAAAAAGAAGAATAAAACCATACACCCGGGACAGTGTCATATTCACGACAGGCCATGTTTAGTATTACTTATTACACGTCCTATAGTGTTTACCATCTTTGTAATCCGCTTGATGTCATCTTTTCTAATAGGATGATATCCCCGAATCCTTTTTTTGCGACTTGTGACTCATTTTCCTGTGACACAATACAATTGGCAGCTCTACATATTTAGTGTATTCTGCCAAATCATTAGACCCCCCCCCCTTTACTTTATACTTTAATAATTTTATAATTACTTCTTCAAAATAAGGTTGTCTTACAATTATATTTAAATCAACACGCTTTCATGTGACATGAAATATTCAGGTATATCCAAGTACAATGTTATAAAACATCAAATGTTGCTTGGATCTTAATAATAGTGATCCATACTAAAAAAAAATAATTTAACATTAAACACACTCAAATCATGTAGACATCTATAGAAATACATTTTTCCAGCACTCATGAGGTATGCTATTCAAAATGACAGATAATATAATTTCAGAAGCGCCCCCCCCCCTGCACCCCCACCTGTGTCAATGTCTTACTTCATCGGGTCCATTCATTCTCCATTGTCAACTAGAAAAATGCCAATATCAAAATGTCAACAAAATAAGGCTGTCTAAGAGAAGTGGGGTTTTTCTATATTGTTTTTTTTTGTTTTTTTTAAAGACTTTTATTTTCTTTAACCTGCCGTTTTTTTTATATTGTTTGATATGATACCTTTATTCTGTATGACCCCTTCATTGGAAGCCATAATAATGTTCTACTTACTGCTTCGAAATAAGGTTGTCTTACCATTATATAGTTAATTAACAAGAGAAGTTGGAGTATTATGTATCATCTGATACACGGACTACAGATTCATTTGATTTTGAATAAAAATCCAAGCCAAACCAAACAATACCTTTTTGGGAGACACCCTTTTGGCTCCCACTCGTCTCAATGTCTGACTTCTTCATTGGATCACAAAAATGCCAATATTAAAATGTTAACATTTTGCGCAGATTCATTCCCCATCCATCCACTTTGTCTCCTTTGTGTGATTAATTGGCCAGAGATTGTTCTCATTCTCCCCCGGCAGACCGAATAATGAAAAAGGCCAATGCAGACAGAGAAATTAAACCTTGTTCTGCAGGCGGGTTTTTGTGTTACGCACTTGATGTATCACTCCTTGCTCGGGTCCTGATAATTGGGGGGTTGCATGTGCCATTGCGCATGTCCATTACAGTGCATACTGGGATAGACTTAATTCAAAATTGGCAAACAGCAACTTTACGATAAAAGGTAGGTATGTCTTGTTGATAGTGTCATATATACATTGATAACATTACAGCTGTACTCTCAGTTAACGTTGGTCAAATACTAAATATTTTCTACTTTTTGTTCCATTCTTTTTCAACCCATATAAAAGTCATTTGACCACAATGTTGGAGGGTTTTGTCCAGTTATTTTTGCACAGGGCTTCTAAAACGTCCCCATTTGTATTGGGAGGACCCACCCAAATCCTTTCCAACGATGACTTCACATATTAGCGCTTACCGTCGACCATTTTCTCTCGGTCGATTCCACTTCCAATTCATATATATGTAGTGGTATTGGTATCTCCGAAGCACCAGCTGGAGCTACCACTGTGTGCTATTTCTCTGTGTCATATTACTGAGATTAGAAGTCACACGTACTTCTATCTCCTATTTCTCTCTGGCAGCATTTTACAGTGTTATTGTCTAACCTTAATGTATAAAGGACTGTGGCCTTAGTGCCCGTGTAACTGTAAAGTATTTCAAATCTTTTATTAATTAGTACTGATGTTCATGTACTCCGAGACACCATGTGGTACTGTGTACCTGGATTGGTGTACAGGTCCGAAAACCAGCTTCGGACAGGTCTTGCTTACCTCTTGAGTCTGAATAAAACAGAGAACGGTGTGGAAATCACTCTTTTGTCTTTATTCTTTGCTAAGAGAACTGGGTTGTAGTGAAGAACACTACACACATATATATATATAAACACCGGCAGAAAATTGTTAAATCCAGACCTATAAGTCATAATATGAGGGAATTCGGTAAGATTTGTTTTGTTGTAATAGCTCAGAATGTAGCTTTTATAAAGATTGCATGCTTTCAATAGTTTTGGAGGTTTTCAATAGTGAAACATTCCATGTGAAACAAGATCCAAAATTGTGGTCATGCAAGTTCCCTATTAGTTATCACAGGTTGTAATTATCTTTTATTTATTTGTATTTTGGACCTCCTGCCTATGACAACTAATAAATTGATTTAAGAATCTGGGATGCATCTGGGATGTCTTTTTAAAATTGAAAAATTAGAATAATAATAATCAAAATAATTATCATTAATGATTATACCATGTCTTTTTTTTGTCTGATTTGTGGTATTCTTGTGTAGTTCTCCCAGAGCAGACCTAAAACTGGAATAAATAATATTTCTGTTACTCTCTCATAGGAGGAAATAACTACAACCATAGTAAATATAGAAGCAGCTAAATATAGTATGAATGGTGACTGTCATAGAAGAAAGAATCACTTAAATCTTC
The DNA here is from genome assembly GCA_942159475.1 of Sthenelais limicola. NCBI lineage: Eukaryota > Metazoa > Annelida > Polychaeta > Phyllodocida > Sigalionidae > Sthenelais > Sthenelais limicola. The sequence continues at coordinate 58,360,851 of OW804096.1, forward strand.
AGTACTATACCCTGTAGTTTGCTATAATCCAGGAGACGGCCAGGCCTCCCCCTGCAAAATAAAAATCTAAGATTTATTTGTTCCGTGAAAATAGATTTGTCTCAATTAAACGGTCTCAATCATTACAATTTTAGGATATTAATTTGAGAAATGATTGATTCGCTTGTTTTGGAAGTTTTCCCTTTTCCCAAGGCACTCATATTATTGGATGAAAGCGAGAAATGTAATTTGTTTGAGAGGCTACATTTGCTACTGCATCCTTTCTTATTAATTCTTTGTCTTATTTACGGTCACATACACGCCCCAAACAGACACACACTTTCTTGTCCTCTCTCTCTCTCTCTCTCTCTCTCTCTGTCCCTCTCCCTCTCTCTCTTTCACTTCCTCTCTCTCTCACTCACTCTTTCACCCCCTCTCTACGCTGTCTCTATCTCTCGGCCTCTTTACCCTGTCTCTCTCTTCCCCCCACCCTTCCCCTTCCTCTCTTCTCCCTCTTTCTGTCTCCTCCCTCACTCTATCATTTTCCCAACCCTTTATCCCTTCTTATCCCTATAGTAAACATGTCAGTGTCCACTATCCCCTCTCTGAATCCCCTGAATCCCCACTTTCTTCTCACACCACATTCCTCCCTTCTAAATCCCCCAAATACCCTAGCCCAACACCACCACACCCCTCCCTCCTACCCCTCTCCCACCCAACACCCTCCCCCCTTGCCCAATACAACAATGGCGCAGAGGTGCTGACACAATCATCACCCGCGTATGAACACAGATAGCCATTCATCGCCCAAATGGAAGTGTCTGCGCGACGCTATATAGTCCCTTAATGGCGCCAATGTAAATCAGTCACTGATGGGATGGGTCTCGGGAATTGTTGTCCCCCAAAATGTTTCACCAAAGGATAAACTATTGGCAAGCAGGATGGCCATGGGGAATATTGTCCGCCAGAATTACTCCCGGGTCATGTGACCAGAGAAAATCAGGACCTGAGTGCTTTGGGACTTTTTTCTATTAAGATGGAAAATGAGGCTTTTTAGGAAGGGGTCAACGAGGGGGGCAGTGGAGGGTTGGTAATAGGGGGGGGGGGCATCTGCATCGATGCCGTTTAGATTAATGTATGAGTATGTCTTTGGTAATAAGAGAAAATACTTTGCCATTTTTAGTTTTAATGTCTATGAAATAAGATTTTAAATTAGATTTATCTTAGAATTTATGTCTTTTAATATTTAATATTTAACACTTTTCAAACAGATTTCCTAACTTTGTTTCACCCATCTGAGCTGAGAGTTGAACAAGGAAGGAGGGAGAGGGTGTAAAGTGTGAAGGTCATTTTGACCACTGCTGTCTCCTCCCTGCTCCCCACACACTAAACACGACCCCCCTGACCTTTCCTAATGGCTACAATTGATCTCCATCTCTCTGCTGTCCCTCCAGGGTGTCCCCTTACTCCCAGCTCCACACGACACGTCTCGTGCATCTCCTATTGCACCAATGTCCCTCTGTGATCTCATGATTATACTCTCTTTCTAATAGTAATTTAACAAGTACACCTTGGCTAGGATTTATGTATTTCTCATCTAGACTACACCAACCCCCAAATCTGTTTCTTGATATTTTTCTTTCTTTAATTCCAAGTACTTTAGGACTTAAGAATATGAAGAAAAAATTATATTTCCTGAGAAGTCTTGGTGACCTTTTAATGGGTCGGAAATGAACAGACCCCAGCAAGTTCATTTGGGATGTATCACAGTAAAATGAGTCACAAGTCGCAAAATTAATATTTATCAAATGTTTTATTGATAAGATCTCTTTGTAGCCACAAACCCCATCATGGTGTTATGGTAACATTACCACATACCTTGTACCACACACTCTCCCATACAACCAACATGTGATACAAACATCATCATGGTGTAATGGTAACATTATCACATACCTTGTACCACACACTCTTCCATACAACCAACATGTGGTACAAACAACATCATGGTGTAATGATAACATTATCACATACCTTGTACCACATGCTCTCCCATACAACCAGCATGTGGTACAAACATCATCATGGTGTAATGGTAACATTATCACATACCTTGTACCACACACTCTCCCATACAACCAGCATGTGGTACAAACATGGTGTAATGGTAACATTACCACATACCTTTTACCACACACTCTCCCATAGAACCAGCATGTAGTACAAACTTCATCATGGTGTAATGGTAACATTATCACAAACCTTGTACCACACACTCTCCCATACAACCAGCATGTGGTACAAACTCCATCATGGTGAAACCAATACCTTACACACCACAAACAGGAGTGCTAAGATAGCATAACTGGCTATCTTATGATCACCATAAAACACAAGATTATTAGCTATTTGACTCCATAATCTTGGCATAAATTCCTTACATCCAAGCTATTAAACATGACCCGATCTCCCATAGGAAATCCCTCAGGTAATAAAGTATAATGAAATAACCATAAATATTATATTCAGCAGTGCTGTCCTTCATGGAGCCGTTATTGTACAAAAAACATTCTAAAGAGGTTGTTGAGTCCATAAGTCCATACCTTAGACAAACATTTTAAATGAATAAATTGAATAAACCTTGACATATTTTGCGTGATATTTTCAGTTATGCAGCTAAAAAGATGTATAATTGAAAATTAATACAATGAAATTCCATATATTTTTAATATTATATTTAACAACATTTACACTCTTCGAAACTGTTAGACCTATTTAACCCATTCGCGGCGGGCTGTATCCTCAAGGCGTCAACGTCAAAATGGCGTCGTGGACGGGCTGTATCCTCAAGGCATCACGCGTTAATTGGCGTGGTGGACGGGCTGTATCCTCAAGGCATCATTGCATCGGTAATCACAGAATATGCTATAACTCAGATAAATATTAATTTTTGCAACTGAGATTTGGTATTTATGTAGGAAATTACATGTATTAAAATTAGTTGACATGTTTCCATGGAAAAATTAGTAATTTCGTCATCATTTACGTCATTAAACGCTGGAAATATTCAGTCGAAACAAAAATGGCAGGCGCCGACGACGACTGGTCGGCCGACTGGTCGGATTCCCTACCAACAGATTGGGAAGATGATTTCCCTTTGGTAGCCAGACCAAGAATAAGAAAGCGGAATATTAGGGAAGTTAGTAGTAGTTCCTCAGAAGTGTCATCGTCAAGTGATGAGGAAGATAATCGACCCTTGATCAACTTCCAGATGGAGAAATCAGGCGATAAAGTATGGACAAGGGAAGGGAAAAACATCGACAGACCCACACCGACCACCGATTTTACTGAGATTCCAGGCGTAAAATCAACAGAAACGACAATATTTGGACTTTTCAGTTTATTTTTAAACCTGGATATGATGACAACTATCTGTGATAACACCAACCGATATGCTGAAAACCACAAGACCGAAACAAACAAGGGCAAAAAATGGTGCGAGATAGACTTCCCGACCCTCCGTGCATTCTTAGGAATAACCTTTTTGATGGGAATCATCCGCAAACCCCGAATCAAGGACTATTGGACAAACAGACCATCGCTTCGAACAGAATATATCAAGCAAACTATGACCAGGGATCATTTCCACCTAATCCTAAGGTAATTAGATAATAATATTCTAAAAATAAAAGGGTATAGGTCTACAGATGGGAAATACACATCTCATTGTGTCGACGATGTGTCGACGACGAGGTATTATGCTCGCTAAAAGAAATAAAACTGAAGAAAAAGTTATTAGAAGAAGAAATTGAAATGAAATATTATATCATGTGTGATATAGGCTTTGTATTTATGTATTATTTATGTATTATATTGATTTTATTAGATGTCTAAGCTTCGGTGAGGGTACAGGGGAGGCAGCAGACGACAATCGTCCGGGGACGAAGGAGCGAGTAGCTGCCTTGATGGCGGGGTTCAACAGCGTCGCCGCCCGGGTATACCAACCACGACGACAACTAGCGATCGATGAGAGCATGATCAAGGTATTTATATGAAATAATTAACAAATAATGATTATTACTTGTTATAGATTTATCGAGTTAACACATCTTTTCGTAAATGTTGTCTAATATAATCTAAATTGAATGAATATGTTTGTTTTCTAGCATAAGGGGCGATGTGTACATAGACAGTACAATCCGGCGAAGCCGACGAAATGGGGCCTCAAAATATGGATGTTGGCGGAATCATTAACTGGTATGTACATGCTTATTATGATTAACAGCTAGACCTTATAGACCCTTACCTCCAAAATTCATAATCTAATAAAATAGACCTGAAAAGAAAAACTCAGTTTGTAGCCTGTTCTCAAAGCATCGAGGCTTAACAGCATTGCCAAACCTTTTCAACTTTCACTGTGTGATTATATTCTGTAATTTTGGTCAGATATTGAATATTATTTTCATTTCAATTTTATAGGATATGTCATGCAAGTGTCCCCGTTCTTCTCGGGCCAAGGACCCCTCAATCTATACGAAGATGTGTGCAGACCCCTCCTAAGTGCAGCTGATGTGTTAGGCAAAGGATTTTATGTTTTTTTTTATAATTATTACACCACGGTGCTTATGTTTTTGGACTTGTTCAACCGATTTAGGACCTATTGCTGTGGAACAGTGCGTAAGAACAGAAAGAATCTACCCAAAAGCCTAATGGTCAAGAAACATCCTGAACTGAAAGTAAAAGGTTCCTCTATATTTTCTCGTTGCCAAGAACTTTTGCTGGTGGCTTGGAAAGATAACAAAATAGTCCATGTCCTGTCTACCATTCATGGTACCAATATGTCAACAGCTATGAGACGAACGAAGGAGGACGGAGAATTCACAAGGAAAGAACTTGACTGCCCTGTAGCGATCACCGATTATAATCAACATATGGGCGGGGTCGATCTGTGTGACCAAATGATAAAATACTATTGTTTTGAACGAAAGTCTATCAAATGGACCATGAAGGTCTTCTGGTATATTTTAGAGCTCATGAAAATAAATAGTCACATTATGTATAACTCGGTAAATGAAAAAAAAATAACACTGTATGATTTCTGTACGATTCTCTCAGAAACCTTATGCTCGGATCTTAGGAAACATACTACCATCCCCCTAGCTGTCACGACCACCCCGGAGAGACTGTCTAGAAAATGCCTGCCAGTTAGTATGGGTCGGAAGACCAGGTGTCGATTGTGTGTGAAAAGAAACAGTAAAAATAATCAACTGACAATTCACCAAACCAAGTATGGTTGCTCCAAATGTAATGTCCATCTGTGTCTACCTCAATGCTTTGCTGAATACCACAGTAAACGGAAGCTATTGGAAGAATAATTTGACTTACTTGTATAATATGTTGATCAGCGGATGACTACTTATTAGACATCATTATAAATAAATATATGTTCCTTCAAGTTCTAAATGTTATTCCCTGTTGTCTCGTAGTCTTTTCAATGTTTCCTGATAAATAAATAATCCAATGGTAAATTTATCCATGCATAAAAATCCAATGGCACTGCTTGAATAAAATCCAATCTGCGACGATGTAGAAACACACACTATGAGCTGGATACGACGATCCATCACTGCCCATACCTCAATATGAAACATATCATAAGAGATTAAATTCCAATGCGGCTCCTTTTTGTATAAAAATAAATATTCCAATGTGTCCAAGATTGAAAGGGAAGGGTAATGGAGGGCAAGGGTGATAGAGGGCAAGGGTGGATAGAGGGAAGGGTGGGTAGAGGGCAAGGGTAATGGAGGGGAAGGGTGGACGAGGTGAAGGGTAATGGAGGGGAAGGGTGGAAGAGGGGAAGGGTAATGGAGGGGAAGGGTGGAAGAGGGGAAGGGTGGAAGGGTAATGGAGGGGAAGGGTGGAAGGGTAATGGAGGGGAAGGGTAATGGAGGGGAAGGTGGAAGAAGGGTAATGGAGGGGAAGGGTAATGGAGGGGAAGGGTAATGGAGGGGAAGGGTGGAAGGGTAATGGAGGGGAAGGGTGGAAGAGGGGAAGGGTAATGGAGGGGAAGGGGGGAAGGGTAATGGAGGGGAAGGGTGGAAGGGTAATGGAGGGGAAGGGTGGAAGAGGGGAAGGGTAATGGAGGGGAAGGGTGGAAGGGTAATGGAGGGGAAGGGTAATGGAGGGGAAGGGTGGAAGGGTAATGGAGGGGAAGGTGGAAGAGGTGAAGGGTAATGGAGGGGAAGGGTGGAAGAGGGGAAGGGTGGAAGAGGGGAAGGGTGGAAGGGTAATGGAGGGGAAGGGTGGAAGGGTAATGGAGGGGAAGGGTGGAAGAGGTGAAGGGTAATGGAGGGGAAGGGTGGAAGAGGGGAAGGGTAATGGAGGGGAAGGGTGGAAGAGTGGAAGGGTAATGGAGGGGAAGGGTAATGGAGGGGAAGGGTGGAAGGGTAATGGAGGGGAAGGTGGAAGAAGGGTAATGGAGGGGAAGGGTAATGGAGGGGAAGAGGGGAAGGGTGGACGGGTAATGGAGGGGAAGGGTGGAAGAGGGGAAGGGTGGAAGGGTAATGGAGGGGAAGGGTGGAAGGGTAATGGAGGGGAAGGGTGGAAGGGTAATGGAGGGGAAGGGTGGAAGAGGGGAAGGGTAATGGAGGGGAAGGGTGGAAGAGGGGAAGGGTAATGGAGGGGAAGGGTGGAAGAGGGGAAGGGTAATGGAGGGGAAGGGTGGATAGAGGGGAAGGGTGGGTAGAGGGGAAGGGTGGGTAGAGGGGAAGGGTGGGTAGAGGGGAAGGGTGGGTAGAGGGGAAGGGTGGGTAGAGGGAAGGGTGGGTAGAGGGGAAGGGTGGGTGGGAATTCCATATAAATCCAATATAATTCCCTACATATACCGTATTCCAAATCTTGCTCAAATATGTTTGTTTATACTTGAGTTATAAGTGTTTCAGTAATTACTGACATAATGGGCGTTACTGACATAATGGGCGTTACTGACATGATGGCGTCATGGGCGGGTGATGCCTCAAGGGATGGGAAGATGGGGAGGGGAAGGGTGGATGGGGAGGGGAAGGGTGGATGGGGAGGGGAAGGGTGGATGGGGGAACAAATGAATAAGAATAAATATTCCAATGTGTCCAAGATCCAGTGCTTCAATAAAATCCAATCTGCGATGATAATATCCAACGCAATATAATAATCCAATGGTAAATTCCATGAATAATAATCCAATGGCACTGCTTGAATAAAATCCAATCTGCGACGATGTAGAAACACACACTATGAGCTGAGTTTGACGACTCAACACTGCCCATATCTCAATATGAAACATATCATAAGAGATTAAATTCCAGTGAAGATCCTTTTTGTATTAATACAAACAAATAAAGAAATAAGAAGAAATATTCCAATCTGCGACGATGTAGAAAACTTTCCCATTCACCGAGTGACCCGATCAGGAGAACAGCTGATGATCTAGGTCAGATCTAGGTCTCTCGAAGGCCTAAAGCTGTGATGACCTATGTATAGTTTTCGGTGGATATTTCCATAATATCCAATGAAACTACTAAAAACAGATGTGTGAGGCCATTCTATATCTTGTTTCCAGTTGTTTTGCCGCTTTCTCAATGTTTCCTGATGAATACTTCAATGGGGATCTTGGTGAATAAAATATCAAATCTCCGACAACAACTGCGCAGTTGGCCATGATGGAATCTCACGCACTGACATTTGGGCGCAGCGACAGTAACATCCAACTAGATCGATCTAGTTCAGAATAATGAACCATGTCGACTTCTAAAACTATCACAAACAATAGTTCATGACATGATTTAAGTCCAGTGAGCTTCCTTTTCATATAAATTCCAAGAAATATGTTGATAATGATGAATAATATTCCATGCATATAGCGAGTGGCCGATCAGCTGATCGAGGGAATGGCTTCCTTTGTTCTTCGTGACCTACATTCGGTTTGGCAATGTTTGGCAATGTTTTTGGTTGATATTTCCACAATATCCAATGAAACTGCTAAAAACAGATGTGTGAGGCCATTCTATATCTTGTTTCCAGTTGTTTTGCCGCTTTGTCAATGTTTGCCGATGAATACTTCAATGGGGATGTCGGTGAATAAATATCCAACTGCGGAGATGAAGGTGCCGGGTCGCCATCTTGGAAAATCTTGAAAGATGACGCTTGAGCAGGAAGACAGCAAATATCGAAATAATCACTCAAATAAACCATGTCAGCTTCCAAAATGGCAACGAAGAATAGTCTATACAATGATTTAACTCCAGCAAGGTTGCTTTTCTTGGAAATCTTCCGTAATATATCGAAAATGGCGAATAATCTTCCACGCGCCTGACTCGAAAAGACCGGTTTTGCCGCCAGGCCGGTTCAATCTGGTTCGCTCCCGCCACCCACGCGAGATAACGTCTGGCGAGACCCGGATATGACGCTAGTTACCCGCTGGTTCCCGCCGCGCGGTTCCCGCCGCGAATGGGTTAAGAAAAAAAATAATAACGAGTGTAGTAGTTCAACATAATGGGAAAACTAATAGTGACATAGAACTAGATGCAATTGTATCTAGATTATACATCTAGACTAAAGTTGCACTCTCAGTTAAAGTCGGTAAAAAACCAAAGATTTTCTACTTTTTGTTCAGTTCTTTTCCAACACATCTGATTTGAGCAATATTTTTTTTTATTTTGTTTTTTTGGGGGGGGGGGGGGGAGGGGTTGCCGAGTTATTTTTGCTATAGGGCTTCTAAAACGTCCTTATTTGTATTTGAAGACATCCCTTATTATCGCTCACTGGCGGCTGTTTTTGCAAGACCAATTCGGTTTCTAATTCTTGTATAAATATATGACATCATGAGAATATTGATGAATTCAGTCCTATAGGTCATATAGTATGAGCAAATTTGGTAAAAAAAAATGTTTGTCATAATAGCTGATAATGCAGCTTTATGGTGAAAGCAACTCGGACTACCCGTCTCTGCCCTCTTCCCTTCCACCTCCATCTCAATGATCCTTGGAGAGACTTCACCCTTGGTACAGTCCACATATTTACAGATGGATTGTACCACTATCTATTGTCAATATAAAATTACTATTTGATAGGAAATAAAAGATACTATAGTACCGCATCCCCATCACAGGCCACCAAAGGGAGGTTCAAGCATTCTCATTTAGCGATCCTACATTACAGAAGGGCTAATATAATGCGTACACATCCATTGTTATGGAGCCCCATTTAGGCCTTAATTACAGGGAAGGGGTGAGGGGAATGTGAAGGTGAATATTATGACTACGACAGAGGCCACCAAGAGTGCTGCAATCGTCAGAAGCTGGGAGCGGGAGCTTTGATGAGTTCTTAAAGGGCATATGGGCAAGTGAAGGTCATTACACATCTATTTTGCAGCGTGGGACCTGAATTATTAAGGAATGGCTGTTTATCGCGAGAGGTTAAGGTGGAGGGTGAAGAGGGAAGAGAGGTGGTGGGAGGGTGGTGTTGGTAGTGTTTGGGTTGTGGATTGCTGGTGGTGGTGGTGGGAGGAGGTGGTGGTAGGGGTGGTGTTGGTGGTAGGGGAGGTGGTGTTGTGGTCGGGGAAATATTGGTGGTGGAGATGGTGGTAGGGCGGTGGGGGAGAAAGGTGGATTTGTAGGTGTTAGGGTGGAGGTGGAGGAGGTGGTGCTGATGGAGTTTCAAAATGTAGTTCAACAGAATCTTGAATCAACCCAATACAAAATATGTTCAGATGTAGTATTGATCATTTGACGCAAACAGCGAACCTAGCCCTGACAAAGGACTCACCAACCACAATGTGCATCACTACAAGACCATGTTTCATGCAGTGAGAGTATTACCATACATGGTCCTCCCCTATCATATATCCCAACGAGAATGTAGAAGACCAGAGACAGTAGAGTAAACAAGGCATCAGCTCCTGTCCTGGTCCCCCACCAATTAAAATGCAGACCCTCTGGTGGCTGCAGTGAGAACAAAATCTGAAGGTCACGTGGGCCAGGGAGAGGCAAGAGCGTCACCTACACAAATGTCTATTTCACACAGTCCCTGTTTCTCTTTCAACACTATATATAGTGATATACTATATATATATAAATATGCAATACTAGCTGAGTATTGGATGCGTTCAATTACTGAACCCTGTGTGATTCCAGGGTGTCATTAGGCTGACCCTTACCCCACATGTGATTAGGATTTGGTGATTGGGCAGATCATGCTTTTCAAGAATTGTCTACATCAAATATAGCTTTCTCTACCAAAGGGTCCAGCTAGCTTTTCCATGATCATGTATTGTACCTTACTCTGGCTACCATAGCAACTCCCACCATATTGTGATTAGGTTACCATAGCAACCTAACCCTTCCCTTGGAGTAAGTATTCAATGTCATATTGTCAATTCGCCTCGGCATCCATTCAGCATCTTCTCAATATCTCGAGTATGGGACTCAGGGGATGTAAGACAAGATATTATAGGACAGTATGACCGTAACACAATAATATTATAGGACAGTATGACCTTGTAAGACAACACTTTATAGGACAATATGACACTCTCCACGATGGCAGCCAAAGTGTAAATGTGAGGGTTATAGATGGGAGGGATGTTCTTGTCACCCCCATCATGCCCCCTCATTAGCATGGTAATGTAATAAGGAAACCATGTAAGATAAGACAGAAGTCATCAGAAAATATACAATTCAATCAACTTCACCAAACCTTTCAATAACCCAAATTTAAGACAAAAATGAGGTTCAAAATACAGTCCAACATAACCAAACATCGAATTATCTGAATCAACACAATACCAAATATACTCAGATCTACCAAGTAAATTGATCATTTTTCAAACCTTTGGACTAGCAGAGTTTACTAAATGTGTTGAGCTGCTAATTGCATATACTGCTGGACCTTACCCGTCAGAGCCTGGTGCTGGTGGCTTATACCAGGCTGACACTGGGTTATGCAGTGTTATACTCTCACAAGTAATACTATCACGGCCACTGTGTGCTTGGTGAAGGCTGTGTCATCAATACCTATTAATTCAATAAAGTGGGTTAAGTAAGCACATAGGGGTGAAGTCAATATGCAATAGGTCTTCACCAATCCTCTCAAATATAAGAAAAAAGGCAGTTCAATATGATATAATATCTTAAATAGATGCAATCCCAAATATACCCAGATATACAGGTAGTAATTATCATTTTATAGAATAAGTTTGCTCAGAATATACTTAATATATAGAGCTGCCGATTGCACATTTTCCGATGACTTGACTAATTGACACTTGAACAATGATGCTACTGATGATGGCGTGATGAAGAATAATACTGATAATATAAAAACACAAAAATAGGGAATCCCGAAAATAAAAAGGGGGGTATAACCCGGAGGGGGGAAAAAAGAATAATACTGATAATAAGATAGTCCACCTTAGAGGTGTCCTGTTGTCTAGCCTAATATTCCCACGTGGGGTCGCCCCAGCATAGCAAGCAGGGGTGAGCGGTAATAGCGTGATATGGCGCTATATGATAGGCGCGCTCATCAGAGCCATCTGGCGGCCTGGCACGCAGTGATCTGCTTACGTAATCAAGCGTCTGGGCGGCATTTATTGACTGGTTATTGGGCCCCGGGGAAAACTGGTTCCCAGGCAAGGTGGGGGCGGAGCATGGAGGAGGGGAGAAAGGGAGACAGGTTAAATCTACATTTTTTACTAATATTCAACCGAAAATAATCTTTTCTACCGTTTGCCCCCTCTTTTAAAAAGGTTTTATTTCTCGAAAGTTTCACAATTATGATACTTTTATCTATTCTTCGGGTCCTATTGATCATCCTACGATATATCATATACTTTTTGTGGCGTTTACTCATTTAAAAGCTAGAATTTCATTTCTTTCCTGTCCCATCTGAGAAAGTCAGTGAGATCATCAGCCAACAAAATGAACATGGATAAATACATTGATGCTCTGACGAAAGTCAAATAAGGGTGAAACGTGTAATAATGGGATCGCATGGTCGCCTTATATCATGCAAGAAATATTCAACACCCGGTTTGTTTCAGTTGAGTTGTCTTTATCTCAATTTCTTTATTAGATAAATACAGGTTAACTATCACGTTTTTGAAGGAGCGTGAATATTGCGTGAAGAGGTGCCCAGCAACGAGTAGAATATTGTAAGCGACTAAAACCAATGTGTGGGTTGAATGTCTATTTAATGTCAATGTAATCAATATAAATAACATATTCATTAATTAGAATATATCATGACCAACAATAGCAACTATATATCATGAATAGCAACTAATATTCCTCGCTGATGTAACAGTAAGAAGTATGTTGTTATACAGAACTAAGACAAAGAAATCCTCATTGGTCTGTTTTCAAGGGATATTAAAATCGTCTGGCTGAAACCTCATCTCCTCAGTAGAAAAGTCAGCAGACGACATTTGGTGTCTCTTATTGGCGGGAAACGAAGGCTTCCCGCCATTTGCCTAATTGGTTCTGGCTTTTATTGTATAGAAAGCCTCAGGGTGAAATGGATATTTAAAGCTTAGAAAGCTCTTTTTATCACCCGGTGCAGCAGCTTCCTTGGGAAGTTTTCAGTCTCTGGAGGGAGGAAAGTACTTCCTGGTGACCGACTTCCGGTTGGATGTCTTGTCTAAACCATGAGAGGCGGAGAGTGAAGGATGGGGAGGAAGAGGAAGGTAACATGAGACGAGCAGGGAGGAAAAAATGGAAATAAAGTGTTATGGAAGGTATTTAAGCCTCTGGGTCCGATTTCACTTGGTATTGGCTTTTACCATATCTTAAAGCTCCATTCCCGGTAAACATCGATTAAAAACTAAAGATTTTCTTTTTGTTCCTCTCCTTTTCTGCACATTTTGCTAAAGATTTCTCCCCTGTTATTGTTGCTCTAGGGTTCAGCCATCGATATCATTTATATTTCGGTGGCCCGCCGAAATCCTTTGCCGCAGTAGTTCCACTTGTTATCGCCCACTGGCACTAGTTTTCTTTCCCTCATTCAACCTTAATCTCTTGTATACACATATTCTGTCCTGACGGTAAACAATAAGTAAATTTGGTAAGATTTGTATTGTCCTAAATGCAGCTTTAAATGAAGTTAAAATCATAAATAATAATGATAATTTGGATGAAAAGCTAATTATAAGAGTTAATTATAATCTTATTTGTTTATTGGGCGTCCGACATTTAGGTAATGTAAGCCCTTTATCAAGGACAATAATTCAAGCAGAGTACTGACAAGGAGGTGACATACATCTGCAGGTGGCCAATTCTTCCGATATGAATCGTTTCACAATATAAATTAATATCCATATTTGCTATACACAATTTACGTAAAAGGTATCAACTTATTTTCACCCTGTGTGACCGACTAATCCCATTCCTGGCGCGCTATACCTCCAGTCCCAGTATGAATGGTAATCCTCACAGCTTGATTCTAGCCAGTATTTAAGTACCCACAAAAATTAGGTCACGTGACCCATAATCCCTGGCATTCTACACATGCGCATTACCTCTTTAGTCCAATCATTGCCGGCTGATTGTGGCGCCATCTATTGTGCTTTATAGTAACGAGGTGAGTCGAGATGGACGGGCAGTTAAGTATGGGCTGTGGGGAGGGGGGCGGGGGATAAGGGGGGGGGGCTGATTTAACTATGTAGAAATTGACTGTGGTTGATAACTTTGTCAAAACTAATGAAATAAAGTCACAGCATTAATTATGATGATATATATATATAAGAATATATCTCATTCTTTATTCGAATAAAAAAAACTGTTCAATTACCATAGGCATGCCAAGGTTAACTAACTCGCTTAGAATATTGCATTCGTTTCTGAGCTCCTCCATCCAACTTAGCATTATTCATAAATGCCCTTTTTAGATAGAAAATAGACCCATTCCCATGTATTGACCTAAGTAAGCCCCACGCCAGCCCCCACCCCCTGTACAGCAACAGCCCTCTGTGCTTAGCACTGATTGGTGGATGCCAGCTAAGGTAATGATTCTGACCTATAGCTGGGTCTGTGTATACAGGGGGTGTGGAGGGGGAGGGGGAGGAGATGGAGAGACGGAGAGACAGTGAGGTAGAGGTTGGAGAGGGATATACAGAGGTATATAGGAGAAAGAGTGGGGAGGGAGAGACAGATATAGAGGAGAGAGAGAGGCAGAGGAGAAAGAGAGAGGGGAGAGATTAAGGGAGGAGGGACAGAGAGATAGGGCTGGACAAGGGGAACCAAATAGAAGAGAGATTAAGGAGGGAATATAATAGGAGAGGAGCAAGGGAAAGATTCCAGAGGACATATAGTGTATAGTGGAAAGAATTAAGAGGAAGGATGAGAGTGAGATAGACAGGGGTGGACAAGAAACAAAAGTGAGAAAACAGAATGAGAAAGAAAGAGAAATGCTGTAGTTATAAACAGACGAGACGTAAGAAAGACAAGTAAAGAAGATCTAGACTTATCACCTGGGCCGCCCAGCGGAGGTGCTATTTATATCTCTAATCACACTCAGAGACGGCGGCCATCTTGATTTATGAGGTATTGGCGAGACTAAGTCTATGGGAATAAGCAGGAGGGCGAGAAGTGAGGGTAAGAGGGCATAAATCTAGGCCTCCCTATAACTTGTGCTCTATATCTCCTAGCTGCCGACTGTGCTACACATATATATGTAGGTTGATTTATGGACATGTAATGTCTCACAGGAAAATGAGTCTTTAATAATAACATTTTATTATTTAAAAAAACCCATATAATTTCGTATCATTTAAATTACTCGAAAGCATATTTTGTATCATTTAAAGAACCCGAAACAATATTTTGTATCATTTAAAGAACCTGAAACAATATTTTGTATCATTTAGGTATCCAAAACCTTATGTTAGTATCCATTGATTGTAGCATTTTATGTACACTGTGTATGTCTGTCTGTGATTCAACTGTCATTTTATGGAAGATTGGCTGTAAATAATTATACTTAAAATACTAGATTTTTTTTAAAGAAATGGAATAATCTGAAACCATATTTGGCTTTTTAGACACACCATACTGATACAACCTATAGTTTCTATTTCTATTCGCATAGCATATCTTAGGTATGTGTGAATACAAATGCTTACTCCTAGATACTGAAAAGAAATGTAATATTCTTTTATAACGTACAGACATTCACATGAAAAACACTTATCCAAACTGATATGAGTACCTGTCATTTCTCTCATTCCGGAAAAATAACATTTGTCGAGAAAAAAATAGTTTTCCTATAACTGAGTGTTTACTCCCTCCTCCTCAGAGGAGGAGCTGACTGTCGATGAGATCTGAAAACAATGATGACAAAAATTAGTTAAAGACTTTTCCAAATAAATAAAAAATGGGATTTTGGAGATTAAGATTTGGTTTCTATTTGTTTTGACTCAAGTTTGCAGATCTGTTTCTCCTCTGGGTTTTACGTGGATTTCTGATCCTTAATATTAACTTTTTGGTGATTTCTGAGTAATCCCAAACGAGTGAGTTTCTGATACCCCTTAGTTTTGTTAAATTAATCACAAGTGGAATGGGATGGATTGAGGATGTTTTTGAAACCTTCTTTCGGCTGAAAATAAACACATTTCAAATTAAATGGATTTTGGATGTATTTAAAATCTCAGAACCTTAGATGTTTTTCTCGATGCTGTTTATTCTGATGAAATTTAAAATTCATTTCAAAATGACAGAAAAGATGGTTGTACTGTATTACTTTAAATCCAGGATCTATATAATTACCAATGAAGCATTATAATTTATAAACCTCAGGTGAAAAATTGAAAAGATGGAAGCGATTTTAAGTAAGACTTTATTGTAAGGAGATCAGGTGAAAAATTGAAAAGATGGAAGCGATTTTAAGTAAGACTTTATTGTATGGAGATCAGGTGAAAAATTGAAAAGATGGAAGCGATTTTAAGTAAGACTTCATTGTATGGAGATCAGGTGAAAAATTGAAAAGATGGAATTGATTATAAGTCAAGATAAGGGACCACCAAATAACGCGATATTTTCTTGAGAATTAAAATTCTTGCAACGTTCTAAAAATGAATAATACAAAAAACGGGCAGGACTTTGCCCTGACACTGTCTTTTCTCAGAACCATTGACATCCAAAATTATCTCAAAGCATCAAGAAAACTGCCGTCACATATTTCCCATGAGACTTCCCTGCAGACCTGCGCAGTGGCACAGTTATCCTCGGACATAAATGAACATTAACTGCGCTATTGATGGGCGATAATACGGCGCTTGATGAGTGTGCTCAGGCCAGTCCCTCGCTACCGGAAACAAGTGTGTGTCAACATTGGTTCAGCCAATCATATTACTGGAGACAAACAGCCTCGGGTTCAGCCATTGTTTGCTATTGGTTGATCTCTAATCTCTGCAGGGCAGCCATATTGTACAGTGTCTTATGGGATACATGGCAATGAGAATCCATAGTGAGGCTGTTTTTGATGTGGTTTGGGGATGGGGACGTTCTTGTATTGAAACTATTCTACAAACGATGCCTTCAGAATCTGATTCTTTTAATGGCCCTTCTTTGGGACAGAGTTTGTTGCTATTTCTCAACCATTTTCAATGAGAAATAATTACATTCTTCAAATATATCTCTGTCATCTGTCCCCCCCCTCTCTCTCCTCCGCCTCCACCTCATGCTTCTTTGCTTCCTCCCCCCGCCCCTATCTCCTTTCTTTCTCTTTTCTCTTGCTGTTTCGAATTCTCTCCTCTCTGATTCTCTTTCCTTCCCTCATTCTCTCCCGCTCTCTCCCCCTCTTTCTCCCCTCTCCCCTCTCTCTCCTCTCTCCTCCCACTCTCCTCCCTCTCTCTCTCTCTCTCTCTCTAACTACTCAACATGTAACCAACAAATAAAACACACATCATTTAACTCAGATTTCACTTATTTTTATAAGAAACTACAAATCCACATGATGTGTTTACTCAGATATAGTAGAAGACTCCCTAGGATAAGTAGTCAGCAAGTCCTTAATATTTTTAACTAAACTTTCAGTTTTTGCCTCCACTTACTCTCCCTATACTGGGGGGTACACTGGAGCTCCTGTCTGTAGGCATGACTTCACCAGGCTGGCATTTTATTCTCTGCATGCCCCAGTATTTGACCATCTGTGCTGGTAGTAACCTCTACTATAGTTCATTCCATACATATTTTTCTCCATATGAATAAAACTCAGCATGAACGTGATGGAAGTCATTCTTAAGTACTTCAGCCCAATCTCAAGGCCTTTAGAGCTAGTAAGTCACATTAGGCCCTTTCTCCTCTATCTCCTCTTCCCCCTCCTCCTTCTCCTCTATCTCCCCCACCCTCATCCTGTACTCTTCGCTGCTTCCCTTCCTCCCCCTTTCCCTCCTCCTCTTCCCCCTTTCCCAACTTCTTCTCCTTTCCTACTTTTCCTCCCCCTCCTCCTACTGTACCTCCACTCCCGGCTCCACTCCCTCGTCCACCTCCTTCTCCTTTTCCTTCTCCCCCACTTCCTCTTAATTGCTCCTTCCCATCCTCCCATCCTCTTTACTCACATTCTCCCCCTGCTCCTCTACCACCCTGTACTTCCCCACCTATTTTGTCTCCTCTTCTTTTTTTCTCCTTCTTCCTTCCTCCTCCCCGCTCCTCCTTCTCTCCCCTCTTACTCCACCACCTGCCCCTTCTCCTCTCCCTCCCCCACCCCACCCCTCCCTATCAAAGCATGTAGTGAGTAAGTGAGGGTGTGTATGTATACATGTGTACACCCCAGGGAATGGCATGTTTGTGTGTGTGGCGGCAAACATCAAAGGTCCCCTCGTGTTACTATAATAAATAACATGCTCCATACATCTTATAAATATTGGTAGACATTTCAACCCCTTATAACACCGCTCCCCCCTTCTCTATGGGTTGAAGGTAGCCTGTAAGGGGGTAGATATGCAAGTGGTATAGGGGATACATGAAAGATATTTGTCCGACTGTGTACTGGGGTTCCTGTAAAGCCCCTCTCAAGCCAGTCAGCCATTTTAACTCTTTCAGTTTCATTTCAGCCTCATTCCCAGTCACCTTCAACCTTTAAGCCGCCTTTCATCTAATCTGTCTTTCACCCCTTTCACCACTTTGGAATCTCCGCCTTCCCCCCGTCAGTCCTCTTTATCCTCTTCAACCCCTTTCACTGCTTCAGCCCTCTTTTACCCCTTCAATCTCCTTTTCTCCCCTTCAGCCCCTTTCTCCCCTTCAGCTCTCTTTCACCCGTCAGGCCTCTTCCTCCTATTCAACTCCTTTCTCCCCGTCAACCCTTTTCTCCCCTTCAGCCCCTTTCTCCCCTTCAGCTCTCTTCCCCCCCCCCGTCAGCCCTCTTTCTCCTCTTCAGCCCCTTTCTCCCCTTCAGCTCTCTTCCCCCGTCAGCCCTCTTTCACCCTTTCAGCCCCTTTCTCCCTTTCGCTCTCTTCCCCCCGTCAGCCCTCTTTCACCCCTTCAGCCACATTCTCCCCATCAGCTCTCTTCCCCCTTCAGCCCTCTTTCTCCTCTTCAGCCCTTCTCCCTTTCAGTTCTCTTTCACCCCTTAAATTCCCTTTCACCCCTTCAACCCCTCTCTCCCCTTCAGCCCTCTTTTACCCCTTCAACTCCCTTTCACTACCTCACCCCCTTTCACCCCCTTAGCCCCCTTTCACTCCTCAGCCTTTATGATCCCCCAATATAATTGTCTACCCCCTCCCACCCTACCCTCCCTTCCCTAAGGGGTGCATCAGTGATACAGATAAGCTTTGACATTGCCCTGACCTTTTCACCTTGAGCTAACCATCTCTTAGCCCAGGCAAATAATCTTGAAAATTTGTAAATTGGATACCGAAAGCCTCCCAATCTGCCGTGAAGTATGGGAGCGGATGGGCTGATATGTTGAGTCGAGTTATTTATAGCAAAACTAAGTGGGAAAACGTAGCAGAACTATTTGAATTCATCTGAAGAATCTGCAAAATCTTGATCAAATATCATGTTCAGGGTTTGTGTTAGTAGCCGGGACCCGAGGAAAAATCCTCGCCTACTTTGCTCATCTGCCCGGCTACTCAGTGACGATTTTTTAAAAATAAAATCAGTCTAGTGTCAGGACCTCTGTGAACTTACATGTGTCTTACATGTGAATTACATAAATCGTCATTTATTCTTGCCTTTAAATTCATTCCCGAAAACATTTACAAGGTAAATCATTCTTAAAACGCAGCAGAATGTACCATTTAAAGTGTTATGTTTTTTTCCTGGGCAAGAACCCACCCCCACCCCTCAGACCCCGTTGAGCAGGCCTATGGCGAATGCTGACTTGACAACCCTCTGAAGTATATATATATAGGCTTAACATTAGAAAAGAATATATCTAAAAAGTACAATTTTAATGCTCTCACTATTCGGAAAGCTGATGTAAAAATGCTCACAGAATGCATCATTTGACTCATACTTTAGAAAATTTTCTATGTTGCTCGCATCTGTCTTTATGATACAACTTGTAGTTCAGGTTTTTTAAGGACCCAACTGGCATCCCGGTTACATAAGGTCGATTTCAGAACTTTTAGTGCGATTTTGAGATTTTTGGTAAAAATGAAAAAAAACCTGATTGTATTCATACTTATATGGAAGAAAGGAGTTACATCGGGCTATATGACTTTCAATTTGCCACAACCTGGGTCAATTATTTTTCCAGTTACAAGCCTCCAAATCATTGGAGCCTGGTCATAGATTCCATACGAATACATGTTATATGGATCGTTTTTTTCCCTTTATAACCCAATTTATTAATAATCCAGATATAAAGGAATTTTAATACCTTTTCTGGCAAATATATGTTCAAAGCATAAGCACCTTTATATAAAACGCCATAAGTGCTTCCAACGAATACACCATTTCATACGAATACACCATTCCATACAAATACATCAGTTCAATGATGTATTCATATACAATTGTGTATTTGTTGATACATCCTTTCTGAATAAAATACCTTAATATAAATTAGATAAGTATTAGATCCTTTCGTTAGGAGACAATGTTTGACAATGAGAATACAAAATTTGTATTTTCCAGCCAGTTCTTTAACGTGTATTGGTCGGAATCGTGTATTCGTATGGATTCTTTTCATAAAAATATAATTTACTGATCGTGGAATGAATGATGTTTTAATTATGAGATTTGTTCTGGATATTAAGCTAACGATTCTAAATGTTAATGCAAAAAGGAGTTGATCAAATATGAAATGTTTTCTTTTTATAGTAGTTAGAAGATGTATTCGTTGGAATGTTTTATTTTAGCCAAAATAACATTTCTCATTATGAGGACGAAAATATAAGCCAATCTGAAAATTTAAAAAATTGCATTGATAGGGGCAGATAAGTTCTTTAATATGGAATATCAAAGTCCATACAGAAGTGGTTGGTTATTTTATTTTGTCTTACTTTTGTGTGTATTCGTATGGACTGGTCAAAACGAAAATGGTCAATAAATGAAATAAAACATTGTTGAAAATATTCTAAGGAATCCATACATACGATTTGTAAGTTTATATGACCAAAATTGTCAACGTTATTGAATATAACGCACTAAAATTTCTGGAATCGACCTTTACATGAAGTGGAAAATGTATAAATGTTAACACTGAAATCTTGATGGAAATTAAGATGACAATACACCAGAAGTCATCATTCTTCATGTAAAATTCACAAATTTTCTGGGGGTGGCCCCCCAGACCCCCCCCAGCAGGAGGGGTCTCCCCTCCCGCACCCTCCCCCACGCTGCGCAAAGCGCAGCGCAATGAGGCCCAATGGGCCTCACCATAAAAAAGGCCCCCCTACTACCATGCACATCCCGCCTACTCAAAACCTTAACAAAAACCCTGCATGTTTTGCCAGATATGATTTGAGACGTTATCACTATAGGTATGTTGAAGCTGCCATCACAAAATTCGCCAACAAATATTTTGGGTATATGAAGCAGATCGTAAAGTTTATTAAAACTAGGTTGTTTACACATGTATAATATAGAAGATGCAAAGTAGAGTTTTTCCAGTGCATTTATTTGTTGTAATAAAGGGATATTAATAGTTAAGATATCAACCAAAGTAATAAATAAAAGTAATAATGTCTCAATTCATTAAAAAAGAAGAATGTTCTATACTGAAACATACTAGAGTGGTTACAAGGTTAAATATATGTTTTAGAGATAATCCTGTACTGCCATGCCTTTACAATATGACCAGAGTAGGAAGGTTCTTCTAAATATTGATATCAGAATGAAAATAAGCATTGTTAAAACAACTTCCCATAGAGATCAGTTCTTCTAATGCCGAGTGCATCACCCCAGGTTGACTCCATTAAAACCAAATTAAATGGGTTTTCTACATCCAATATACTCTCCATAATTATAGAAACCCACACAGCACAAGAGCAGCTAGATATGGAATGGGGAATTGTTTTCTCTTAACCTCTAGATGCTCTATGGCGAGTCAAATTGAGAATCATTTTGTATTTCAATATTCGTCTTCCCTATGGCCTCTGTAGGAATGAGTATAAGCATTGTCTATATATAGCAAATTCCTTCCCTAGGAGCTCTTGACCAGCAGCTTAGCAAGGGGAATTAGCTAAGGAATGACAATATTAATCAAGGATTTCTTATGCAACGAGCACCTGAAATCACGTTCCATGAATCTTCAATTATTAGCACCGAGTTCCATTCACACAAAAGAGCTGCTCTAAGCTATATATAGGCTGTACATAGAGTCTATATATAGCTAAGCGCTGCCTATAGGGCTATAGAGCTAGATAGAGGGCCAGGCTAATGCTTTGACTTATTGCTCCCATACGTTACCACTTGAAGGCTCAAGTAGAAGGCATTACCTAGTAAAGCTACACATACATTACCATACTCTCTCTATGGCTTGTTCCAGGCATAGTGCCTGTTGCATAAGAAATCATTACTGAAATTGTTTTTGCTAAGGTAGGAAATTTCTACTGTGGGATTAGCATAGTCTCCATAGCAAATGCCTGCCCTAAGAGGCCTGCCTACCGGTTGGTTAGTAAGGAAATGTAGCTAAGGAAGAAACACATTTAGGAAGAATTTGTTATGCAACGGGTTGAGGCTGTCGGTCTGTCATTATACTTACTGGGTTTATCGGGAGGTTATGTATTCTATGTGTATTTTATGTTGTTTTCGTTGTCTCAGTCTCAGCTTCCCCGATACGTACTTTCTCTTTCTAATTGCAAAATTTCTTTTTCAAATGATTCCACCTATTGGTCACTGTTTTTCTTCCTGTCTTGGTCATTGCTCCTTCTAGCATTTCTCTCACTGTCCGCTGTTCCTCCATGTCTCTCTCTCCTATCATATCTCCTTTCTCCTCTCACTCTCTACTCTTTCCCTCCTGTCTTTCTCTGTCTCCTCTTTCCCTCTCCCGATCTTCTCTCTCACGCCCCTCTTTCTTTCCTCTCTCTCCTGTCTCACTCCTCTGCCTCTCACAGTCTTGCCTCTTAGCCTTTTCACACTAAACAGCCAAAGGGAATTGAATCGAAGCAAATCAAATCGTTGCGAACTGGTTTATAACAAGTGTTCTGTTCACATTACCACATAATGCGCTTCATAATGCTTTCTAGAATCCGCTTCTTTCTGTGCGTTCTGTACATTTCAATTTAAAGTACACTCCAAACCTATTCGTTTCTGTTCACACTAGCATACGTAACATTGGGAAAGTGAAGCAAATCGAATCGATTCTAAATCGAAGTTGATTCTAGAAATTGCTTTGCTTCGGTTTTGATTCAGTTCGGAAGCACTTTGGAGTGCTTTCTGGGGTATAGTGTGAAAGGGGTGTGTCTATCACTCTTTCTCTATTCTCACATTCTCCCCTCTACATCCCCCCATCACCCTATCTATATATCACACTGCCACCATCTCCTGTCACTTCTCATCTCCCTCCTCCCTCTCATCTCTTAGTTAATGCAGGAAGCTGCACCAGAAGCAAACATCTTGAAGATTTGAATGAAGCACTTTTACCTGACAAATTCAAGCATTGATGCTGGGATTGATCAAGAGTATGGGTGTCGTAATGCACTTCTGTCTACATACCGTATGTTCTATAGCCTTTTGTTCATTTGTCCCTCCTAATGCACCTCCCTCACTCCCCACCCACCCCCATCTCCTGCTCCTCTTGCTCCCTCTCCTCCCTCTCCTCCCTCTCCTCCTGCTCCTCGTCTTCCTCCACCACCTCTCCCTAGCTCCTCCCAGCTGCTCTTCCCTTTCCTTCTTCTGATCCTGCTCCTATTCCCCTCCCTCCCCTATCCTGCTCCTCCTCCATCCTCCACCACCTCGTCCTCGTCCCTCCCTCCCCCTCCTCCTCCCTTTCTTCCTCCTCTTTCTCCTCCCCCCTCCTCCTCTATCTCCTCCTGTTCCTCCCTCTTGTACTTTCTCCTACTCCATCTCCTCCTGATTCCCTTAAGGGTAACGCATAGATCTATAAACCTTCTCACAAAGACCCTTTACTACACAAGGCGTTACTGATTAATCAATATCTCAGTTACGAACATAGGCTTTATCTTTATGAATTGTCTCATTTTAATATTTCCTTTACACTGCATAGACTCAACCGCATCGTGTAGGTCCTTCCCTTTATCCGTTATCTCTGCATGTATTGGTCCTAGTCTAAAGAGAACAATGCACTATAGAAGGAGGAGTAAAAGGAGAACATCTTCTTGATGTACATTACAGAACAAAGGCTGATAAGGGCAAGCCTACCCAAGTGTACATTTCATGTCTTGATTGTCGTATGGAGTGCACCCGTACCTGCCTCTCTCTGATCATTCATTCTTAGAGCATGATAATATCTTAGAGGTTGTCAGAAAATGTACAATTCGCCTTCAACAATTCTCTCATGATTATGTAAAAATCTAAATTTAAGACTGAAATAAGGTTCACATAACTTAATACATTGTTTGAATCTACCCAATACCTCAGATTTACCTAGTATTTATCACTTTTCAGCTTAATCTAACTGAATTTACTAAATGTGTAGAGCTGCCGATTGTACATTTTCTGGCGATGTGACACATATAAAGATACAGCGATTACTTTAATACCTTAGGATGTATGGGTTCCAAATATTCCACTTGAATTGACTTGTGAAGCCTTTAGAATATTAGTAGGGACTCCACTGGTGCGATTTAGCTGCGATATATGTACGATATATATCGCAAAAATGTAGGAATCCCCACACACGATCCTACCCTTAGCTTAGCTTAGCTTAGCTTAACTTAGCTTATACAACCGACCCTTGAACTCAGACCATATAACATATCAAATGAAACTGGTCAAATCCTTTAAATGATGACTTTCATATTGAATAGAAAAGTATTAGGAATTAGCTGCGGTATGCACCTTACAAATCCACCCATCCACCAAGCATCGATCGATCTATCTCTACTGCTTTAATCTCTGACTTCCATCTTAATTGAGTCCATAATTACCCGGCCGCAGTTCAAGCTTATATTTAGATTACATGTGCCCGTTGCACATTGTAATATTTCCCTTCCTTAGCTACTTTTCCTCGCTAAGCAGCTGTTGAGGAACTTTTAGGGAAGTGGACACTAATTGTCATTCCTTCAGTAGGAATGTCCTACATAAGCAAGGAAAATAATACATCAATCTCTGTCCTGTATAGAGCTTTCCGTCTGCAGACCAATGTTACTATCAATAGTATTGAATTAACTCTATTGTGTGTACCAAAATATTAGGAAATAAAATCATAATTTCATGTTTTTAAAGTAGAGAAATAAAGTTTAGCAAGGAGCATTATAAGTAGTGATTTGTTATACACCATGCCCCTCCCTCTCCCCCCCCCCTACTCCCCTCTCCTGATTATCTGCCTTATCTACCATCTCATTGTTACAGTTAAACTGCGCGGATATAGTGTAGGAAGCATAACTCACTTCCTCCCTCACCGCCTACTCCTCCTTCCACATTGAGTTTGAATTTCAGGGAGAATTAAACCTGTTGGGTAAATAAGGAAAGATCCATCTCTCTGTGTTTACGTTACTGTATTCTCTCTGTGTCTAGTTTCTGATCACTTTCCTGGGATCTCGTTCTTTGCTCTCTTTTTTGGCAACTCGAGGCCTTTTCTTCATTCACCCACCTCTCTGTCTCCCCTCCTTCTCTGTTACTATTCTCTCTCGCTTTCTACCTTTCTACTATATATCTCTCCCTCCCGACCCTCTCCCTCTCTCTCCCCACTCTTTTCCCGTCTCTCCCTCACAGTCTGCTCTCATCCGTCTCTCTCTCTCATTCTGTCTCACTCTCCATCTCCCTAGTGTCTGTTTCCCTCTCTTCCTCATTCTCCCCCTTTCCCTCTTCTATTCAAAATACGTCCCCCCTCCTCTCTTCCCCTTCCCTAGATCGACTGCCCCCACCCTCTCTTATCTTCCTCTCAACCACCCTCACCTCAACCCGTTCCTTCACCATCTCTATCCACACATCTTGATAAATAACTTAAGCTTCTTCATGAAAAACAACATTTTTATGATAAGCTAATATAACCTGAATATAGGCGATAAGGGTTATTTCATCTAAAATAAGATCTCTCGCCCATAAACCCTATATCTGCGATACAAACATGTTCAACTGACAGGTTGTAAGTCTTCTTTATGCAAAACCTGATAATAGATCTTGCATGTGAGTCGTATAAAGCTTACATGTGACATATGATACAGCCAGGAGATGTACGAGGGGCGGGAGGGGTAAATGTAGCATGACAGATACAGCATACTTCTTGCTGTGGCAGAGATAGAGGGGGAAGGGTTTTTGTACAAAAAAAGGAGAGAGCGAGAAGGTTGTTGGGGGAAGTGGGAAGTAGGTAGAGAGGGGAAAAGAATGAGACAGAGAAATAAATACCTTGATAGGTGATAGAGGGAGGAGAGGAGTGAGAGAGAGGAGGAGAAAGGGGAGAGAGAGGAGGGGGATAGAGAGGCAGGTAGGGGAGGAGAAAGGGGAGATGGGGTAGGGGAAGAGAGCGGCAGGAGAGATAGAGATAAGGAGAGGGAGAGAGGAGGGGAGAGGGACTGGAGGGAGAGGAAAGAGAAATTGGTAGATACTATGAAAAGAGGTTGAGGGAATACACGGCAAGAGAAAGATACAGCTCTAGGAAGAGAAAGGAAAACAAGAGTGAGAGAAGGGAATGGGAGAACGGAGCGGGGGAGACGAGGAGAAGGAACAGGGAAGGAGGAAAGAGAGAGGTAGGGAGATAAGAGGGAAAGGGGAGAGAGAACACAGAGATGGGGAGAGGGAAGAAGAGGGGGAGAGATTGGAGACAATGGGAAGAGGGAAAGGGTAAAAAGAACAGGGAAGGAGCAGAGAGTGAGAGAGCAAGGAAGGAAAGAACAAGATCTATGAAGGGACAAAGAACAGCGATTAAGAAAGAAAACCGTTACGAGTGATGTGATAGATTTCACTCTATCCCACTATAGGGTGTACACAGCACGTGGAGTAACATACTATACAGTAAGGTAATATACCAGGCAGGTGCTACATCTCCCTCTTCCACACCTGCTCCCCACCCACGCCTCCTCCTACTCCTCCTCCTACCGTCACCTTGGAAACACGCCAGGAAATGGGGTCATACACACAAACACAGACCTACTGCCTGTGCTTCCTCATTTTGTGAGGTACTTTTATCTGAGATATCTTCACTTCATCTCAGTGGAGCCCCAACAACTCCTTTTATTGAACCTTTGTTAACAGTCACAATACATTCTTCAAATTGGGTTTCATTTCATGTGTGACATTTGCTCGTGCAATATCAGAGAGAAAACAGCTAAAATAGGTTAACTGCAAACAAAAGCAATGTTTTATTGTTTCATACATAAGATTATTTCCTTATATGTATTCACTATTAACTGAACAGATCTATACTATCTTTCAGTTTATCATATATTTTTTCTAATTATACATTCTATCTATTTTTTCTAATTATACATTCTATTATTCTATTATTTATTATTCTAATTAACCATTAAGTAAACTATACCTATTGACCATTAAGTAAACTATACCTATTGACCATTAAGTAAACTATACCTATTGACCATTAAGTAAACTATACCTATTGACCATTAAGTAAACTATATCTATTGACCATTAAGTAAACTATACAGGTCTATGCACCATTAAGTAAACAGATGTGAAGATTTCATTTAAAATCCTTAATAACTAATATTATTTTGGATATTTTTATTTGTTTTGTGAGATAATAACCCAGTTACTGTCCTCATGAATAAGGATGGAGAGACGTATCATATCCCAGACTTCAATAAAAGGTTAACTGCTAAGTACAGAGACCATAATCTCAAAATGAGTCCTCTGCCCTCTTTGGTTGGTGAAATGTTGTTAGCACTCATGTTAACACTTGCTTATTATTGAGTTCACATGTGAACCACTGTATGTGATATTTTACAGGAAAAATTAGTCACATGTGTTCTGAGTTTATAATCGAATAATAATCGAATAGATTATATTTGAAAAGATGAGATCAAGTGCATTCCAATGGTGGTAAACATAGTAATATCCAATAAGTACTTCTATATTTATTCATGCATGATCAGAATATAACCTCACATATTCACTCTAGGTCAAAACGCTCAGATCAGATAAGAATGGTATGTCAGCCTACTTCGCTAATCGGTTTTCTGGCCCAGGACTGGGCGTTTTAATGGGAATATAATGACATTTTGCGGTCTTAATGGTATTATGATGGCACTTAGTGGTTTGAGGCGAGAGGCTTTCCCTTCAAACGAAGGGACTCTCTCAACTTTGGACCTAGACTGTATTCATAGATATATTCAATACGTCTTGAGATTTGACATAATATGTATTCATGCTACTAACAGTGCTAAGCAACTCGAAAATGAGAGCATTCCAAGACTGAGATCTTATGGATAGATCACTTTGGAAACATTGGATCATTTTTGCAACTTGTGACAAATTTTCCTGTAACACACCACGTACATTTCACCCTCATGTCGTTGTGGAACTATCTGCTGGAAATGCAAGAAATCAAACTTATAAAGGAGCAAAACAAAGCTGTGAAGTATAGCTGGTAATGGTTTCGTAGCCCTGCTATAGCCATTGATAGCGGGCTGCAGAATCCCTGGGCACACTGCATGAATACAGACCCGTACTCTTTGGTGAATTGTCCCATCAACAAGCATCATAGCTAGGTGATAGTCCCTCTCGCTCAAAACTGCAGAATGCCACTATAATAACATTAAGATGCCTACTTCAGGGCCAGGAGAGATCCATTAGCGCAGTAGGCGTCCAATCACTGAGGATGTGAGTCTAGATTGTGTGGGCTTTCATTTACCAGGTTCATTAAATCCAGTATAGCCAAAACATCTCTTGAAACTTGTTGAACTTATCATGGATCCCGATATTAGAAGTACAGAGCACCAGCATTGTGGTTTCAATAATTCGTGAATAAGTGTAATGAATGGGGAAGAGAATCACTGAAATCACTGCGAAAAGGTTTGGGTATACTTTAGCGCTCTCTTGTTTTTTGTGTCCACCTCCTCCCCCCGTTGGACATAAAAGGGATTTGTCTTGATTATCCATTTTGATTATAGATCTATTCTCTCAATTGTTGAATGTTAATTAAATGTTAATTTATTTACTTTCAGGTGAGTTGACACAATTTGTCCTGTGAATCAGGGATAATGATGACGGTGAGGTTTTCTAATTATGTGAGTAATGTTGCGTGCGATGATTCTTTGATAACCCTTGCTAAGCTCCAGTCATTTGTTAGATATGCCCTTAGCAAAGAAGGATACTATAATAGATTTTGTGATGATTCAAAGCAATATTTCAATATTGTTCTATGCTAGGGGCATATAATAAATAGTGGAAGGAACTTGGTACTACTAATACAAGTTGTTTATTGGATTCGATTGCTGCGCAAAATTCGTTCAATAAATATTCATTTATTCAATATTCAATTTATTATTTTCATTCTCATCCCCCCAAAATTAGCTAATAGTCTAAAGAAGAAAATTATTGAGCTTATATGGAACTAGGGCGATAAGAATATTTGTATTGCACCCCATTTATTGCACCTTATACAGCATAGGTGTATGATAAATACTAATGGTATCGTAGGTACAATTAAATAAGGAAGGGAAATGCTTTATTAGAAATAATTTAAAGCTGCATTAGCTATTACGACAAGAAGGTCTTACCAAACCTGCTCATAGAACTACTATATATGGGACTGAAGTGACATATATGTATGTATGTTACTGCTGTTTATATGTTGATACAGGAAATCGAAAATGAGCTCTGCTGAGCGATAATGCATGAAACCACTACAAAACAGGTGTTGGTGGGTCACAAAACTAAAAATGTGAACTTTTGTAAGCCCTGCAGCAAAGATAAGAGAGTGAAATTGTGTGAAGGGGAAAAAATAAAGGAATTCCCATACAAAATTTTCCCTTCCTAGCTTATTCAACAGGCCCTGGTAGTGAGAGAATAAGTTCACCTATAACTCATCATCAGCAGGGTGGATGGACCGGGCGTGTTGCATAATTAGATAGAACTCAACACGAGATGGATATCTGGGATTACTTTATACAAAACAGAAGTCTTTCAATGGTAGCTTTGGTACTCAGGAAAGACAGAAAACAACACACAAGTATATATATTTCAGCCTTATTTGATCATTATTTACCTTCAGTCTCACAACCGTCTGATTCGGCAAAAGGCAGCACCTCAAACTTTGCATCATGTATGTGCGTCATTAAAAAGAACGTTACTGATTGGTTGAACTAAATTTACGTAACCAATCAAAAGAGCGTCATAATTTGGCCGTGTTCTTGTGGATATATATGCACGCCTATCAGGGCATAACAGATCTTCACTCAAAACGTTCCCTGTGCAACTATTTGTCCTTGCTTACTTAGGAAATTCCTACTGTAGGAATGAAAATTAGCATGATCTCCATAGCACATTTCTTTTATGAAGGCTCCTCACCAAGAGGAAGGAAAATATTAAGTAATTAATGGTTATGCAGCGGGCACCTACACTCTCCCGCGCAACGTATCCGCGCGATACGAAATTGGATACGAAATTCTTGTCCCCACTTTTGATACGATTTTTTTCGTCTCAGCGTATTCGCGCAGCGTTTTTCGTACTCGCGGTTCGCGCAGCGTTTTTCGTACCCGCGATTCGCGCAGCGTTTTTCGTACCCGCGGTTCGCGCAGATTTTGAGATACCATTATATTTGTATAGATGAGATCAAGCCGATTCCAATGATAGTAAACAAGTATTGTACTATACTATGCTGTATATGTAAAAGGGGATTTATTGTCAGCGGAATTGAAGCAAGAAAAGACAAGAGCAATAGTTTCATTATATACAGTTTACTCCTTTATTATTCATTTCACAATCCAGTCACATCTATCATATAACACTTTGAATTGAATTGAATAATCTTTTATTTGCCAGTGTTATGGTAGCATTTACATTAAAAGAAATGACAAATTGGTCGACAGACTTCTGGGATAATCCCAGTTCTTCCAGTCGTTCACATGTGTTTAGAAGATAAACTAAAGGCTATAACATCAATATATTAGGTACAAGTTCAGTTTACCAGTTAAAAATCCATGTTAATTAATTACATAATTAACTGTTTACAGGCAAATGTTTTGTTTATATGAATACAAGGTTTGCTATGTTAATCGTGCAGTACAATACGATTAATTATTTGGGAATTATCCGCATGGATAATTCCCGGTCATTATGGCGGGAGACTGAGTTTACTCACAACGTCACACCAGACTCTTATGTCACACAGACTGAGTTTACTCACGTCACACCAGACTCTTACGTCACACAGAATTGTCACGTCTCCCCTGACGTTCTCTCACGCCGCCATATTCTCCTGTTCACACTGGGAAAATTTTGTTCCCGCCCACCTCCCTCACAAACTCATTCTTATACAGGAACATTATTCTGACATAAACGAAAAATACTCCAAGTGATATTGACTTACATGAAAGTGATATACTTATTTTATCAATGAAATCCTTTCCCCACTACGAAATAAAACATATAATTAAAATCTCTGTAATCAGAGTTATAATGACATAGTATGGCAATGTGTAAGATAGTAACATCAATATCAACAATATCAACTTCCAGTTGCTTATTTTGTTTGTGTGTGTGTGTGGGGGGGGGGGGGGGGACGATATACATACAGACTCATTTAGTACACTTTCTGCAAAGGGCACATAATTATAATAATCATATAATCATATAATAATCAATCTAATCTAGATTTCATTACATTGTACTTTTACCTAATAGCATGGTATTCCTCAAGTACCACTTTCCGAAAAAAGAATATACCAAAACAATATTATTATATAGAGAGCAGACGGAGAGAAAAAATCTTTGATCTTAGGGAAATAACCTGTAGAACGAACAAATATTTCGTCAGAAATAAGGTACTTATTAGAATGAAGACATTTCTACCATCAGCAAGAATAGTATCGATCTACAGATAAAATACACACAATCAAAAGAAATTGTACATCACATATACCCAAATCTGCACACCAAATGCAGGCCCACTATCACTTGATAAAATCTGATGAAAAACAGGCCAGGCCAGCTATATAGAACACTATTGTCAGTATTGACAATTACATCCATAGCAACTGGTTAGGTACTGAATAAACTGAACAAAAATGCTTCCAGATGAATCTACGAAAAATCACGGTATAGAGAATCACAAGTGCTTAATGCAGATTGTGTTTAATAAATAAGACATATGTCATTATAGTAGTCCATGTGATTAGCAGATGAAACCCTTTATGATATCCAGTTGTCCAGTTGTGAAGAAATTAAATAATCCCTGGAGGATGCGGCAACCTTTGCATGACACTCATCTCCCTCTTGCAGCTTGTCCTTGTTTCCTCCTCCGGGTTGATGGCGAAACTCCTTACAGAAGAAAGAATGAAAGAATAATGTATCATCAGACATTAAGAACAAAATATAGGGCCATCCCTATTAGTATTAATCCAGGAAGTACTATCCTGATGTCTTAATTAATAATTGCATGGTTTCTGCGACCCAACAAATATCAAAATTACTGACTTTTAATGACTGATTATCTCGACAGCTCCTGACACTACACTTCACACTAATACAATAAACTGAACGAGATACCTTTGTCTCCAGTTTGCCAATCGTTTGCAAATAATTAATGCTTGCATTACTGGTATTGACATTACCTGTTTATTCACAAAACCTTGGTAAACTATAGAACTATATATAGAGAGATGTAAGTCATGTGCCAGTAACCACAAGCCTTGCAGTGGTCTCCACTAAATGAAATCATGCACTCGCCTACAGGACTATAAAACCACTAGTCCTTTTAGAAATCTGGTAGTCCTTACAACATCAGATATATATTCTACTGACGTTTTATTATTTATATTGCAACATATCTCTTGCTTCAAGATGTGTGTGGGCCAAGGTGCAGAGAGAGAGATAGATAACTGTACATGTATATGGCATTAGTGAACTGGGGAGAGGGGTTAGTCGGTAAAGCAGTAATAGGCACCTTCTAGGCCTAATAGAAAATATTCCAGTGATCGTTGTTCGATGATTATGTTGGGAAATGAGACATTCTGTATGGGTTGAGTGAGGGAAAGGCTTATATCTTTTTTTTTTAAAAAGTAGGCTTATATCTTAGTTTTTCTGTTTCGAATAATCTTTATCGCAATCACTTTATTCACAATATTATGATTATTATATAGACATCTTCAAATTGATAATATTACCAACTTAGATTTTCTTTAGATATATTTGAGGATCCCTCAAGTCAATATTTATTGAGCATATACCAGATCTTCACAGGTGTTTTACTGTTCGGCCTCATGCTGACTACACAACAGTGTAAACAGATAATCTATATATTTAAATTCCTGTTCTAAATCAGAACTGAGATAACTACAAGCTGCAAGGTTACGCTATTAGTTGCATCTTTACAGGCATGGTGCCCCCAATATATAGAGAGAATGGGACGAGTTCCATTCTATATTTATTATATGTGCATACAATTTGATCATATGTTATCAGATATCACTGAAAAAATATTAAAGAAGTCTCAGAGAGCCCCACTGCCCTGCTGACAGCCCCACTGACAGTCCCCCTGACAGCCCCGTTATTAGCCAAGTTATATTGTTGACTTAAAACGTTCATATCGCAGCCATTTGTTGAGCTACATTAATAACATTTATATCATTCAATAGAGAATTTAATGCTCTATGTAATGATGTGGTTTTTATTATGTTTTTCTATAATTATAGTACCAGTATCACGGGTGGATTACTGATCGCAGGTACCGTGTTTACATGCTTCGTGGAGAGCCAAAGCTCCGCGAAGCAGAGCTATTTTTAGATAACTACATTTTTATAGGACACGTCCTATATGAATATTTTTATAGCACCCCACTTATAGCACTTCTCATATAGCATGCACGTATAATGATATTTAATATCGATTCAAGCTCTAAATCTTTAGGAAATCACTCAACTTCTACTGTAAATAATAGTCTATCACGATAGAATTCAAAGGCTTTCTAGAATATATGACTTACATTCAGCAAATTATCAATCTTTTCGAAAAACATACAAGTTCTTAGTTCAAATATCGATATAGCTGACAGGGTTTCCACAGTCAGTTATTTTGATTTTGGGTTTTAAGGACTTTAAATGTCAGTAATTCTCTTAGTGCATCAGTAAAAGGTCAGTAATTTTCAATGAAATCAGTAGAATGCACTCAAACAGCACTCATTTTACCCCAAATCTTCCCCCTATATGGCGTCTTCCACTCCCTCTGCTGTCAAATGTTTCTTGATCAGAGGTTTATCCTTTTAATTTCTCGGCATTTCTCGGCATCATATCCATGCCCATGTAAAATATCAAACTACTTATAATTTCTTTATATTGATGTCTCCCTCTAATTTCTGCTAAACTGTCTAACACACAAGGATTATTATTCAGAATCTAAATGGTCAGTCTCAGCCAAAACGATAATTTTTACCAGCATTTCTTCTTATTTTTAAAAACCAGCGACATACTTTGTATTCAGGCAACTAAAATCTTTAACTTTAACAAGGGAAATCTTTAACATTTGGCCTGCTAATCCCTTTATTTTGTCACTAAAAAGTCAGCTAAAAGGGAAGTTATACCAAAGACTCATTTTTGAGTCTTTCAGGATAGGGACCAAGGAAAGATATTTCAAAGGAGAAATTTCAGAATATTGGGCTATATTGGAAGAAATCACACAGGGAGTGTGGAGAGAACTTACTTTATATTATGGAAGATTGAAATCTGCCACTCTCAACCCAGTTGTAAGCGGAGGAATTGGTGGATGGATCACCCTGTGGCCTGATCTGGTCGTTTTCATGGATGGGAACAATCACCAATACAGACCAATGTAGTAGGTTCTGATATCATCTAAAAAAAGACATTGATTGAAGAAAACTGCATACAATAAAGAGTTTCATAGAACAGGACAGAACCCAGATCAATCATGCAACACCCCAATGACCTCTACTAGGTTTAGGAGTAGGCCTTCGCACTGTATGAAGAATATGAATAACTAGGCCTGTAACCAATAATTAGGTCCAAATACATATAAATTTTATATAAAACGACAATTATATATATATATTGGATCTCAAGTCTGACTGTCACTGTCAGCACTGACTGGCCCCAGGAACCCCGCTGGCAAGACAATGATTATTATTATGATTTTGTATATTTATTCCAAAGTGAATGACACCAATTATGTTTAGATTGTACTATTATTCCAAAAACATTTTTAGTATGTATGATATTTATGCCACATGTACAAGAAATTGCCAGTGTACCATATCGTCCCTAGGTTAAAAACAAAATGTTCTAATTCATACTTACTAACGATAAGCATGTATAGCTTGTAATTGACTCCTCTTCCCTCTTGTCCACATCAGGTGGCACAGCTATGAATAAAAATATACAAAAGATTCCAGTTTTTAGTAATCATATCAATAAAGATATCAAAACAAATAACTGTACAGAGTGTTTGGGTGATCCTCAGGATCTCGAAAAACAGTATCTAAGGTCTAGAAGACTTTAAATTCTATCATGACAGACTAATTCACGTTGGAAGTTGAATATTTTTCTAGAGATTTTGAGCTCCATTTTATAGAATATCCTTAAAATACAGGCACTAAAAAGAATATTCATCAGGGATGGGGCCCGGAATGGCCTTGAATTTTACAAATTTCTGTTAGAGTATTAAATGGCTTGGAAGTTGTCGAAGGTTCTCCTTTTCTTACTGTAAATTCCCCTCAGGAAAAACGGTGATTGATATAAAATGTGAAAATACAACTTGCTAAATACACCATTGACTTATATATAATAACAACTACAACCCCCTTGTTATTAGGATTCTCGAAAGTCCCTCGAATGGGCCTCATAATTCATCTTATCTGTGCCAAAATTTATCATTTGAAGAGTATTTCTTTAATAATCAGCCTGTAATATCGAGTTAAAAGTGAATTCTAGGTAACTAGCTAACTCTAGCATGAAATGCAAGGACAAAATGTCATTTGATGAAGTCAGTTACAAGTTGTAAAAGTTAAGAAATGTCTCACAGACGGTACACAGGGCCAAAAATAATAAAAAGGGCATAGCACCTGATTGGACACATAAATTGGCTAAATCTTTAGCATAATTATAACCTTGATAGTAGCCTTTCTGTGCACCAAACGTCAAGCCTCCCTAAATCCACTAAGCTAGCATAGCAGCAATGACTATATTTATACAATCATTTTTCAAATGTAATTTTCAGGGTTTATTTCCTAATAAATGTTTGCTGCTGCTCTCTACAAAATATCTTGACTAGTTAAATAAATAGATACTTATAATATAAAGAACTTTTGTATTTATATTGAATTATGCCCATGTGTGAGGAGAGCCAAAACACTCATTGTTCTCAGTGAGACCTACACTCTGTGCAGCCTCTGTAGAACCCAGACTTCAAAGAGTACCGGTATAGGCTAGCATTGCGGTTTCGGTTCTTCAGAGGCTGGACGGGTATAGCAGGATCTTTTTAACTGTTTAAATACTTGATATTTTATAACACCCTGCCTCGAGAAAAATATGGCATAAGGTGTACTTACATCATTGATGTGGTTGTCTTCGGGGTTTTTTTGTGCGTTTGTGGAATGCTTAGATGGTCTCAGCTCTTTTCTCATACACTTTAATGATACTCAACCTGAGGTTGTGGCCTGTAATATAACAAATCATGTGTTACTGCATCATGATAAGGAAAAGAAAAACATAAGTGTGACAATTTTTATTTACTAATAATTACAGCAGTGTTGAGTTTGTGTTTAAAGTTATGGTTGCCACCTTCAGCTGATAATACTAGCGAATTTAAGGGTTTTAAAAAATATATTGATGGAACACTCAAGTCAACATATATTGAGCATATTATATTATTGTATGTATTAAATATTCCAAAGTGTTTTACTGGTCGATATCATCTATTATCTTTGGTAGCTACTGTGATGTTAGCTTCTATAACCATAACTCTGCCATAGAAACATACTATTGACTCCCCCTACACCCATAATGGTCATAAACTGAATGTACCGCTCTCTATTAGTTGATATATCATATATGTATATAAAATATACATTCTCCCTGCAATGAATTGTAAAATGATTGTCGGCATCAGGGCAGAACTTGTGAGACTGTTCGCTGATGTTTCCTGAATAAAAGATTTCTTAAAACGTGAAAAAAAACAAACCCATACAAGCTTAGTACATAGTATTGGCAGTGTTACTACCTCAACTAGAGAGGCAACGGGCCATGGCATGGGGGTAAAGGTGTGATTGCTCGACTTACAACAGCTAGCAGTTGACGGGACCTGGTGCAGCGCAACCCGTCACTAAGTCATACAGAAAGCCAAGGTCCATTTTGCTAGCCTAACATGTACACATACGCACAAAAAAACCCCAAGACTAGCCTAACATGTACACTTGAGAATGTGTTGGTTGAAGAAATATTGGTCTATCAATAGAACTTTACTTAACCAGACTCATCCGAATGAAACCATCATTCAAGTCGCCATTTGCAATGCCAACTTGATCAGCGCTAAATAACAGTTTGATAGATTGGCCAATACAGGCAAAAATACAGTATATTTTTTATACATTTCCTACCTCGCAAATCCTTATCTTTTCAGGGTGTAGATCTTGTATACATGATCATGAGTGATGTTATTTTCCTGTAAATCTATCAAGTCTTAGCCGCTGACTTAGCCTATTGTGAATTGAACATGGCGCCAGTACTGTACCGTATATCATTTCTGCGCATGCTCCATGACCTCCACGTACTCGGAGACACTACCTCATATGTAAACAAATAAGGGGGCGTGTGCACGCAAGGTAAAGACACCTACACAATGCTTGACACAAGGGATCTGACACTTCCCATGGAGTGAGGCATACAAGGAATTCATTATTGTTAGGCGACATATATATAACTATTTCAGTATTTGCATGTCAAATATGAAGTCTCTCTGATTGATTTAAAGGTGATCGGAAAGGTGTGTGTGTGTTGGGGGGGGGGGGGGCGGGGAAGGGGTAGGCCTAGGCCTAATAACTATTCATGATCAAATAGTCAGTGACACTGAGAGGGGGAGAGTTTGCGAAAATCAACGCCAGTGGCATCATAATGTTCACCCTTTCTCAGATGGAGCAAACTATATAAGCATATAAAACTAGTAAACTTGTGTACTCACCACTTATAATCCAAGAAACATTCCAGATTCCAGTGAAATTGATAATCAATGATTGATTGAGAAGCAGTTGCCTTATTTCATTCAGGCCAATAACATATTTAAAAAGTTCATATCAAAAAAACATTAGGCCTAGATCCATCATGGATCTTTTCTAATTTTGCCTTGGTTATCTTTACCGTTCTAATGTTATAGATTAGGCTACATTTTCTTTAGGGGTATGCCCATATTTGACCGCTGACATGAGCGGTATCAGAACCAGGGTAAATATACAATTTCACAGAGTTGTAGTGATTCACACAACCAGGTCGCGCATCACCAAAACGTCATAGGGACAAAATGTAAGCTATTGAAATGACAACCTGGCTTGCAGGAACACTGTGTGTGTGAAAGCCAGACGGCCGCGCCACTGCAGAACCCCCACCGTGATCTTTGTTGACCTGTTACGTAATAGGGAAATGTGCCGACACCCTACTATATTGAATGATGAATGATGAAAGTACAAGTGGACGTGTAAAGCTGAATATGAGGGGACATATCAGTAGTATGACACATCCAAAACTCAATACGAAAAACGCAGCACGAATACGGAGCATATCATATTTCGTCTCCGTGATTCAAATGACCGTTTTTCGTATCAGAAGTTCAGGCAATTTCGTCACCACATTTCACCAGTAGCGTTCGCGGTGCTCGGTAGACAAAAATCGTCACACTGAAGACGAAAAAACTTGCCGCTCCGTATCGCACGGGTACGGTGCGCGGGAGAGTGTATAATCTGAGGGGCCAGAGCCATATGAGAATGAGTGGGTCAGTGCATAGAGTGGCTCACCTATAACTCATAATCACTGCAGGGTGGAGGTGATGGAGGCCAGAGTGACTCCACATTGAGGAATTAGTGCCAGCCTGATTGCCCTCCCTCCTTCACTTAACCTTTACATGCTGCCGGGTGAGGGCCAGGTGATTAGAGGGTAGGTGTGTGTGTGTGTGGGGGGGGGGGCGCTGGGCAGCTCATCAAGGTGGTAAAGTGTATCTCCTAGGGCCAAATCAGCGGTTTACACCTGAAAGTTAGGATTGCCATAGAACTAAACAGTTAGCTGATAACCAAATGTCCCCGGTCCTCATATGCTCTGCTAATTGTATTAAGACTCTAAATAATAGTGCATGGGAAGGCAAAGAGAAGGATTAATATCCCGATGTGTCATCATCTGTCCATACTAAACACTGGCTGGTAGCGCAGGAGAAGGTGACAGGCTTAATGACCAGAAGACCCTCCACTTCCCCTCACTCGCTATTTTGAGACAGAATATAGAGTGGGGGCAGATGAGAGACGGTATAAGGGTGGTTTGGGGGAAACTGGAACTGCTACTAGAATCATTGAACGGCCTCTTGAAGACCTGTAATACCCTGAAACACCCTAGAAACCCTGAACTATATCTAGAATGCTGAAACCCTCTCTAGAACCTCTGTAGTCCCTCTACCACCCCTACAACCCTGAAACCATTACTAGTACACCTGAAACCCACTGTTGAACCCCACATTGAATCCCCTCTAAATCCCCTTAACCCGGGCCCCCCCCCCTTCCCTGAAACCTCTAGATCTACTGACATCCCTGAACCCTGAACCCTGAAACTCCTCTAGAACCCCTGACCACCCTCCAATACCCCTGAACCCCCGCCAGTACCCCTGCGACCCCCATCAGAACCAGAAAGTTCAATGTTTCTATTTTAGTGGGTCTAGTTCATAGGTTGGGCCTGGGAAAGTGGTGGGAGGGATATTGGGTGTTGAGGGTATGATTGAGGCAAGGTGGTGATGGGGCTGTATGTCATTGCTTGTGTTAGGGTAACCTTCACCTCGCACCTTATAAACTTGGCCGTAAATCTTCAGTATTTCTACTGAAATCAGTATCTTTCCAAACTTTAAAAAACAGATCGATTTCAAAAGTTATTTCAAGAATGATCTCACAAGCTGATTGGCCAAATTTTGTCCAAATCAATTATCAAAATCTCATTTATTTCGTCATCAACATTTGTGTCTTTAAATTAGTCTTTATGTGTTGGTAAATCGACCCACTTAATGTAGAGGGATATCAAAATGGGAGAGAGAATATAATTTGAGATCAGACTATGATATTTTCCAGAATCTAAATCTTATTTCTTATCTATTTAAAATGCATAAATTTATGGATTTGTAACCGGTGGCTTATTGGGGTAAAAAGGTAGTCATGTCAATATCAAACTCATTTTAAATTCATCAATAGTTGAACATTAGTCTGGTCTATTTATAAATGCTTTTATATAGTATTGAACTATAACTCATGAAAATTGACTTAAGAGTCTCTAACTCCCTCAAGCCTGTCAGATGAAAAGCCTGCCTTTTATCCTCTCGGTCTCTCTCTCCTCTCTTTCTCTTTTCTCTGACTCTCCTCCCCCTCCTCCCTTGTCTCCTTTAGCTATCTATCTCTACCACCCATTTTAAATAATAATCTACAAAATCAGTCATGAATACAAGCAATATATGCTGACTCTGGTATCGCTGTATATATACCACTGGGCAACCATGATAAGGTATTAGCGGAAAGGACATTTTAGGAGAACTAATCATGTCCGATAAAGGAGACATATGAGTGTGAGTGCTAATGGTCACTAATGGGGGCAACTCATTAGTGTCTAATTAACAGGTAACCCAAGCTTAATGTGTGGTCATCTCCCCATACTGGACATTCTCAGGTCAATTCTCTTACTCTGGGCTTTGGTTACTTTGGGAACATCTTGGTGCTCGTTGCTTAAGAAATACTTACTTAGGTTTTTCCTTCCTTAGCTACTTTTCCTGGCTAGGCAGGTGGTAAGGAACTTTTAGGGAAGGAATTTGCTATACAGACAATGTTAAAGTTTATTCCTCCTTCCTGTAGAAATGGTCTATGTAGAAATGGTCTAGTTAAGCCAGGAAAAGTAAGCTTAGCAAGGAACATTCGAATTAAAGATCCTTTATTCAACACCCCCCTCCCCCTTGTATTTGTATTTGCAAATCATATATTGGTATATGTGAGCTGAACTTTTATACCAAATATATTCCATGTTGCAATGCCTTTAAAGCTTAAAGCAAATATATTGTGTCAAATTTGCCCTAAAAACTTCCTCAAAAGCCATCAAAACCAGCAGCTATTTTTGTCTGTTATTTTGTCGAGAAGGTCACTGTACCATCCTTATCTCCAACCTCGTCTTCATCCGTGAACTTCACCTTGGGGACCTGTCCTTGTCACACCGCAACTCCATCTGGTGGGGACCTTGTCAATGATTGGACTTGTCGCTCTGATAAAGTCTATCACTTCCTGTCTTACCCGGAAGTGTTGTCTTGGCAACCTTTGGAACGCTTGCGTCACCTAGCGGGAGTTTGGACATCAATCACTTGGGGGCGCTAATGGTCTACTCTACGCATGCGTAGTGTTGGGGTTATTTGAAAGGCCATAGGTCGTAAAATTTCCAATTTTGAAAATCGATCTTTAAAACGAAACGAATGTGGAAATTTAGAAGTTGTTCACAAAAAAATGCCTCGGGGGAAGCTCAGCATTTGTGTTGTTGCCTTGGATCTCTGTCTTATTGTTAGTGCATATTTGGAGGTTTGTACATTTCTATTTATGAGGTAAAGTCTAATTAGATCAAGTAATTGAGATACGAAGGCCATTTCTATTTGCAACTCATCGTATAATCGTGCCTCTTCTTAAACTAGTGAAATCGTCAATGAATGACTGGAGAAATACAAAAATATTAAAAAAGTCAAGAAAAAGCCATGATTTCGTCAATAACAGGAATACTGGGACCTATTGCATCAGGTAAGGAAATGGACCTGGAGGAACAAAATGCCTTCCTATGTGCCAATCCCAGCTGGTAGGAATTGCCTGTGTACACACAATGGTGTGTAGGAATTGTAACTCCTACCCACCGAAGGAAT
The DNA here is from genome assembly GCA_942159475.1 of Sthenelais limicola. Classification (NCBI taxonomy): domain Eukaryota; kingdom Metazoa; phylum Annelida; class Polychaeta; order Phyllodocida; family Sigalionidae; genus Sthenelais; species Sthenelais limicola. Next base: position 58,402,676 of record OW804096.1, read on the forward strand.
GGGAAAAGTGAATGAATTCCCACACACAATGTTCCTTAGCTTAGCTAATAGTGTTCCCCCTGGTGACTGAGTGCATCACTAGTGTTTGTCCCACCTTCTCAACCCGTCCACATGGGGAGGGAGGGGAATAGAGCATGAAGGTGTCTGGGAATAGAGCTTGGTCAGAAGGATAAGGACATATTTAATAGAAACCTTTCAGTAATCCTTGCTATTTATGTATATAAAGCACATTGTCCTGTTTGTCCACATTTTTTGTTGAACATATATATCTGTATTTCTTTTAGCCTGCCCTCGGGGCTTCTACAAAACTAATCCTGTGTTGGTTCACTTTTTCCACGATCATGTCCTTATGGACGCAGTTATGTACGCCCTTTTTTCAATTACTTTTCTGGACTTTTCTGAATTTTCTTTTCTTCTAACGAATCCCCCAAGCCCCCTACCCTTATGTCCCTTGCTTTTACATACAGTGTCAACATACCTCAAGTATTTACCATAAAATATCATCACACATTAGCCGCCATGCAACTGAACGATGTATCTTGAAGCTCAGTTTTGCCTCAGTATGGATAATTTGAGATAGTTGGTGAAGGTAAATTGTACATTTATCGCCCACACCCTTATACAACTTCCCTCCGTCCCCGTCCCCTTAAAGAAATGGACTGTGTAACTATTCCCATGGTTTAAATTAACGAAATGCCAGAACCTAAGCTGTCACCCTCATTTCAACCAATTTTCACGTCACATTTCCACCATGGAAATCTTCCCGCTCCAGAGATTCACTTCAAATGCCTCCGTCACTCCGGGCGGCCTTGAAAGGTCAGAGAGCACTTTCTTAAGAATCTATAGCAGACGATCGATCATTGTTTCCATGGTAACGGAAGTAGTAAAGCATAAAATGGCGGTAAGGTGTGTTTGGAAGGTGTCGCCACCTGTTGGTAGGGGTGCTGCTTTAATGTGGCGTCTCGTGCGCGTTCGAGTGTGCAGAGAGACTGCGAATAATGGAGTGTCACTACATAGAGGGGGGTGGACGGGGGGGGGGGGGGGGTTACAGTCCGATCTACTTGACTTGATGAATGAATGAGTGAGTGAGAGGGCTTGAGATAGACAGAGAGAGAGAGGGTGAGAGGAGACAGATAGGAGTGGAGGGAGAGGGGAGAGAGAGGGAGGATGAGAAGCTAGGGAGAGGGGGTGAGAGGAGATGGGCTGTTCTAGTTGACTTGATGATGGAAGTGAGTGAGTGAGAGCAAGAGAGATGGAAAGAGAGAGACGGAGAAATTGAAGAGTGAAAGGGTGAGACAAAGAGGGAGAGAGGGGGAGGAGAGGGAGGGGGAACAGAAAGAGTGAGAGTGTGAGAGAGAAAGAGGCGAGAAAGGTGGACAGAGAAAGAGGGGGACAGATAGAAGAGAGAGGGAGAGAGATAGAAGGGAGAGGCGAGGGAGACAGATAGAGGAGAGAGGGAGGGAGATCTTGAATCTTGGTTGTTACGTTCAGCATGTAATATTTCACTGTGATCTCATGTGCTTCACATGATTCAATAAAAAAAGACTTCATCTTTCCCATCATGCATCTATACATCATTTACACAACCTATGATATTGATGAAAGGTCCTTGCAATTTTCAAATAAATTTCTAACTGAATTCATCCCCGCATGCACTGTAATAGACATGCGCAGTGAGACATGCAAACCCCTATCGAGTATTTCACCTTTATTACACCTTTGATTTTAAGTAACCCAACCAATCTTAGGTCGATTCCTCTATCACCAACATAATAAGGGGAAATTCCTGGAAACAGCCACAGTTCCAGTCAGTAATGCATGTATGCCCAGACCAAGTCTAATCTAACTTAATCAAATAAGTAAGAGAGTGGAAAGATCCCGCCACTTAATTTATATATGCCCGGAACGGTAGGCAGACATTAGAGGCGGCTTGGTGGTGGATAAATTGTATTTAATGTTGGGGAGAAGCATTAGCTTCCTCCTGGGGGATACCACTGCCTTTAGTGGTGGGGGGATGATGGGGGTTGAGGGGTCTCTTGCATAAGGAATCCTTATTCAAAGCTGCAATCTCAGTTATTATTACTAAAGTAATAAACAGAATCCTGCCAAATATCCTGAGTATATGACTTATATGACTGGATTTATCAATATTCTGCTGCTGTTATTTGTTTATACGCGAATTTGAAGTCGAATAAGTCGACAGAAAACAGCCGCTGGTGAGCGATAATAAGTGAAGCCAACGCAGGGAAGAAGCTCGGCAGGTCCCCGAAATATTAATGTGGACTTTAAAGAAGCTCTGAAGCAAAAACAACCAGATAAAATCCTCACAGCTGAGAGTGCAGCCTTAAAATAACCCTGGGTAAGCTATTTTCGGTATACGGAATTTCTACTGTATAAATACAAGTTAGCATTGTCTAACACATTCCTTCCCTAAAAGGTCCCTATAAGGAAAAGTATCTTAGGAAGGATAATATTAAGTAAGGATTTTTTATGCAACGAGCGCCTGCATGAATGCTGAAAGATAATTTTATTACTGAAAAATAGACTGGTTATATAAACATTACACTACACTTACATGAAGCTTGGATTCATGATGGTACTGTACATCATATCATGCCCATACATAACATGTTCAACACATGGAATGCATATGGAAGTACGAACATGAACATAGCAGAATCGAAAAGGCTCTGTGTATACATGCAATATCAAATATCTATTTGACAATGTGGAGGTAACTTATTTCGTCATGATCTTTTTTTATGTCATGAATTAAAAAAAGTCTATGTAACAGACTTATTACCGGTATAGCAAGTTAAAGAGTTATTTTACTCGAATATATTTTACAATAATTTCTATTTTCTCTGTAAGCTATAACATCCCCTCCGCATCCACCCCCCCCCCTCCCCAATACACCGCACCCCCACCCCCACATCCCTGAGAGAAGAATCTCTATTCTCGGTGCCAAGAACTTTTAATACCTCAATTACTTCTACACCTCTTTATTATTCATCACGATTAGTTCATAATTATAATTAATGATAATTATTTCTCATTCATGGCTTAGTTTCATGTGTGGGGACTGTATCTGAAAGCCGAAAATGGGGGTCGGGTGTGGATGGCTTATCGTATTGAAATGTATTTAGGAGACATTCTGTAAGGTTCGGTTCATTTGCTTTTGGATTTGTCGTCATTAATTCGATTTGTGGAAGAGCATTGGCATTAGGGCGAGGGGAGAGGTAGGGGAAGTGAGAGGGGAGACTGGGGGATTGGACAGGAGGAATTGAATGAGATAAAGAGGGAATAGAGATATTTATCAATGAGTGGATAAAGGAGAAGAGGGAAGGATATTCAATATGTGAGGGCCTGGGAGAAAAGGAGTTGAGAAGGGGGAGGGACAAGATAGAGGGAGAGGGAGGGGAGAGAGATGAGAGGGGGGGGGAGAGGTTGGAGGGAGCGAGAGAAAGGAGCAGCAGAAGGAGAGTGAGGGAGAGAGAGATTGGAGAGGCGGAACAAGGAGATTAACAGAAGGGGGAGAGGGAGGGAGGAGATAGGGGAGAGGAGAGAGAAAGTTGGATAAAGGAGAAAGAAGGGAGGAAGAGATAGAGAGGGAGAGGTAAGGAGGAAGTAAACTGTGAGAGGGAGAGATATAGGAGAGATTGAGCAGAAAAGAAAACTGAGAGGCGAGAGGAAGGCAGAGCAAGGGGGAGCAGAGAGAGAGAGAAGGGGAGACTCCGAGAGAAAGAGAGAGACCGACAGATGGGGAGAGAGTCAGACAGCATCCATGGGTCCTGGGTCTCACCCACTGGGACAGTAAGGCTTATAGGGTCATTTAGGGTCAACACAACCCTGTCCTCATGGGGGTACATCAGCAACCCCTATAGCCGTATTTACCCCCTCCCCTCATGGTATACAAGCACCCCTGTATCACACACGGCCAGTTATCCATGGAATTCTCTCCTGGGTTTTGTAAGTTGTCAGTATCACCTTGCCACACATGGGGGAGGCCTATGGCCGACTTCCTCCTGGCCATTAATACTCTTGGGAATAAAAGACACAAGGAAGAGGGTGATCCAGTAGCTTCATTCATGCTATTTATATACTGTTTATTGCCTTTGTTCATTTGTATATTGTTTGCTTCTTTTTATCCTTTTTGATCCGACATCAATACTTCTGCATACATACATATACATACACACATTCAGATTCAGATTCAGATTCAGAAATTCTTTATTGCATGGTCTTGATTACAATGGGTCGGTCAATTCTGGCACCAAGACATGCCAGTTCTTCCAATGACTGCCGACGTTTCTTTCTTGAATGTTTGTTTGTTTACAACAGAATGCGAAAATCCCTTTTCGGGTTTCATAACAACTTAATAATAACAAGTATGTCAACGTTGAATGAGATGAATTTACACATGAATTTACATATGAAAACAGTAGATGTGGGTACTAGCAATAATAATCAGAGTCACTGATACATATCAGTATAAAGAGGTATGGTACAGTAAAACGCACAGCTCTTCAACCACGCCCAGTATGTGGTACTAATATAAGTTACCTCGATTGCGGACTATGCGTTGAAGGCGACAAAGTTAATTATATTTTTCAAGTTGGGCAGCGGCAACAAGTAAGAACGCAAATAATTAATTAATTAATTAGGCAGGAGCAGTAATACTCTATATAAAAGCAATAATAATGATTGGAGTACGCCAATCCTGACATTAATGGTAAGTAGAAGCACAAACAGTCGCATTTTCAGTGGAAGCAGAAATATTTTACACATTGTAAGAGTAATGCTAATATAGTAATAAAATGCTGTAACTGTATTGAGATCAAAAAGGCGCTAGAAGCTGTTGTGTATACTTCCTAAATGAGTAAATATCCTCAATTTTGTGCGCCTCAGGTTTTAGCTTGTTCCAACTTATTCTAGATTTATATGTAATAGAGTTAGTTATTTTCGACAACTTAGAAGTTAAAACAGTCATATTTCTGTATACATGTATGCATACATACACCATAAATATGGTTCAGATTGTTAGAAAAAGTGCAATTCGCCCTCACCAATCCTCTCAAATAATCCAAATTCGAGTCAAAAATAAGGTTCAACATACAGTTGACCATATTCAAACAGATACCTTTCCAAATGTACCGTACCTAGATATACCTATTATTGATCATTTTCAGCCTTATTTAGCAGAATAAACTAAATGTGTGGAGCTGCTGATTGTACATAGATCTTCTGACGACCTGACCCTTATATATAATATTCATAAACGTACATTGCAGGACAATTACACCATCTATCAGGAGATTATTCTCCCAGATTGCCCTGCAACTCAAAGTACAAAACTTATATCGTAGTCTCTTAGAGGCTCGGATTGGAGCCATTATACGCACAAAGTCTATTGGGCTTGATATTATTTGTTAAGGATTTCATGCCAGTGGATACAATAATTTATGTCAGTTTAAAGTCCGAAATGGATTTACCTTACAATGTTGGGTTGCTAGTATTGAGAAGACATGTTCCCTTAGTCAAATTTGTAGTTTATAATTATTTAAAACCCGAATAATGATAAGCATCAAATATTAACTTTTGCAAATATTCTTTTACCTGGTTTTTGTTAGGGTTTGTAAGATTAAAATTCGATTGCACATACATGTTTCGGAAGCTTGTCAATATCCATATATGACTCCTTTGAAAATGTGCCCTGATATTATTGTAAACCTTTTCAATACCCCCACCGGGATTCTAAAACCCTGAAATATAAACCCTTTGAGTACACCACCTACCCACTAAACCCTGTGACTGCTAGCCACTTGTAAGCAGGGGTAAACGTGTAACCCTAGTGTCAGTACCCCTACTGGGCTGACCCCTGGTATTCAAATAGTGCATTACATGACTGAAGGGTACTGCGCATGTGTATAACCCTACATGCTTCCTGTAACATGTCACTCACATGCTTTACCTCCTGCTTGTACTCAAACATGGATATTGCTACATGGACCGTCATGTTCTCTGAGGCTAAAGTTTCCTCTTACGCTTCTATAATTCAGTGTGTATATTAGTGGGTTAAAAGCCACTTTCGGCATACTTGTAATAGGGGACTTGTATGTCTATCATCTTGAAGCATGATACACATTGAATTATGGGAGTTATTTTACACTGTAAAATCTATAGAAAACATGTCATCTTCAGCATGGGATATTTATTGGTGCTCAAATGTAAGAAAATTACAGTCTTTTGAGCTGTGTATACACAGGGTAAATGTGTTAAGGTTTCTTCATAGTTATGCTATATTTGTATTTTTTTCATTCAGAATTTGTATACAGCAAGTCCATCCGTAGGTTGACAGGTGAACATACGTGTAGACGTGTACAGAGTATACATACAGTCATGAACAAGATTGTCATGTTTATGAGCTCATGGGTGATATTTCAAACTGATTATTGAACTAAATATTGTAATGTCAATTTCAATTTCAATATTGTAATGTAAGATTCTATCTGCATTCGGTGAGAATAATGTCCTTGTGATATAATGTAAATAAAAACCTTAAACAACAATAGACATTCATATTGCGGGGACAGTCATTCCCCTTCAGAACGCTCTGGTTGGCTTGACAGAGCGTTTATTCTCGACAACTGAGCTTTGAATAGATAAACCTTACCTCTCCTATGTAATCAAAAGTTTTTAAAAGAATATAAACACAAATTCAAACAGCTTTACTTAAGGTCGTTGTATAAAATTGGTAGTTGTAGGAGACTGTTGCTACTATAAGCTCTAATGCACTGACAGGGGTAATTTTGTTGTAGACGAAGTGTGTGTGTGTGTATGGGGGGGGGGGGGGGGGGTAGAGGGAGAGTGATGAGGGGGGAGCGGAGCGGGATGGTGGGGGAGACGGCTGAGCGGGAGAGAAAGAGGGATGAAGGAGAGAGAAGGGGACAGGAGGCATGAGGGAAAGGAAGGGGGATGAGGGGAGGAACTAATAAGTCTCACCTCCTTAGGTATATGTCAGCCGTTATGATTAGACTACTCTATCCAAGAAACATCTCAATACGTCTCCTCGTTGTGCTCTATTTCTCCTCTCCCTCTCCTCTTTCGCTCTCCTCTCTCTGTCCTCTCTTCCCTCTCATTTTAGTACCCCTCCCTCCCCCCCCCCCCCCCACCCGCTCTGTCTCCTCTCACTCCTCTTCCCCCTCTCATTTCCCCCCTATGTTGTGTCACCCTTCTCTATATCTCTTTAGTCCTCTACAGACATGTTGGAGAGATGCCCCCTAGCCCCCCCCCCCCCCCACACACACACCGACACATTACTGAATAGCTGTACACACAAAGCCTCTAGAGTGGTATTGAACCAATTGAACCACCCCCTCCACGTCCGCCCATTAAACACATCTCTAGGACCAATTTAAACTTTTTGCTCCAGAAGGACCAGCATTTCTACTTTACTTGTCACATAGGGGAGTGCATTTACTTCATTTTACATTTAGTTGTCACAAAATTACTTTAGAAAGAAAGATAAAATGAGAATTGAAGAAAATATGGTGACGATGGCAACAGTTAAACCCCCGACTGGTCGTTCCTATTCATATAAATTCGCAAAGTTCTCGAAGTAAACTTGCCCCTCGAGCAGTGTACAATATCAAAGGGGAAGAAGGTGATACATCGTCTGAGCCACTGCTAATAAATACTGGTCCACCTCGGGTATTGATTTACAAATAAATTGTGTTTGGGGGAAAAAGAATTCCTAAGCTTTGGTTTTGTTCGGAACCACAGGTATTTGTGTACCTGTAAATTAAGTTGAAATTAAATTGAAGTCAAGACCCTCGGCAATGTTGGGATGCGCATGTATTACCGTATACAAATATGTGTTTGTTGAAAGGGAATTCCTGAACTTTGGCTATGGTGCCAATAAATTTAGTTATTTTTTACAAAAAGAATTCAAGCTCTTAGCTTTTGGCTGTGTTCGAAAACCACAAGTTTGTCTCACCAGACGACTTTTGGCAAGGTCAAACTAAGTGTCAAATCATCTGCCGCCATTTTCTACCATACTTTTTCATTCTCTTTTTACCTAATTTTATATTAACTCACATGGAGAGTACGGTAATAAATAAGAAATGAGTGATAAACATGGTATTGGAATAGCTATGGAACCTGAAGGCTGCCGTTTATTAGCTGAAAACATCAAATCGGTTACCTTCAAGAAGTTGTAAAATCAAATTACATAGAAGTTATAGAATGGAGTTACATCATCATAAGTATAGTAGTACCTAAAAACTTTGCACCAGATTCCTAAACATTTTCGTTTTATATATTAGCTCACTCCCAGCTCTCGAAAGAAGGACTCCTTTTTTAGAAAAGTAAGGAATGGTCCAACATAAGTATATTGGAAACACTGAGGAGGTTTTCGTAAAGAAAATCAGAATTGCCATCTCTTTTTCCCACTGATACGTATGTACCATGATATAGTTCCATTGATATTAGACCCAATCCACCATCGCCCCCCCCCCCCCCCTCCCCCATGAAACATCATGTACTCTCCGTGTATATGTTGTCCAACATAAGTCACGATAAGAGAGGCACTCTCCCAAACAGGAGATAGGAAAACATCAAATGGTGACTCACTCAATTCACCAGCCTGCCTCCTGAATTCTTGTGGTTACCATGGCCACGAATCTGTCTGTTTGTCTGCAGCCGTACCAGCCAAATATTGCTGAGTCATTCTGGAGAAACACCAAAAACACTTTATGGTGCATTTATTCTATTTAAGTTAATGAATATTCAAAAAATTCAATTCCAATGAACATGAATTCAAAATAACCTACAACAATCTTGCAATAGGGGAAGTGTGTGCATCACTGCGCATGTCAATTGCAGTGCATGCTGGGATAAGTTCAAATCTGATGTGCAACTATTCCGCAACGCCTTAACCTTGTACTAACATAACCCATTCAAATTCAAAACATTGTTATTCATACGTGAAGGAGGTGTAGTAAATTTCAGGTCTTCCATCGTGTTCGTTATTTACATGGCCATTTTATTCCTTACAAATGCCTATTAGATATTTAATTGTTGAGCTATGACCCCCAAACCGAAATACATAACAGGAAAATAGTGTCCATCTTGAATCTTGGGACCAAATGAGTTGGGACTGCCTCTGATTTTGATTCATAATTAATTAACTACCTCCGTGCCAATTTCCATGTTTTTATCATTTAAGTTTATTATACGGGAATATTTGGAAGACCCATGGTATTACAGAAAATATGACCTTTGTTCATGAATGTCAGACATATGGCGATAAAAACAATATAATCCATAAGAGGGAGAGGGGGAAGTGTGGGGAGAGAGGGTGACCGTCCGGAGGACTGGTACTTTGCTAGTAATAATATAATCCTAAAATGAACAACTATGTGCTTATAGCCTATACCAGCTGGACTATCTTTGTTCTTATGGCATGCAACATTAATGAATTAAGAAAAACCCACCCGAATACTTGATAGCCTGCATTTTGGATACCTCACCAGATATAATCTCTACAAGCCATTCTAATTTTCATTTCATGTCATTTCATTTTGTACCAACACAATTAGACAAAAACTGTTGTTTGTCCTTGTTACGAGATTTTTTACTTTTGCATGCAATAACTCTCGCGGTTTATACCATACGATATGTATTTATATACACACAGCAAATAAACCCAATATGATAAGTGCAATATGCAAGAGTTAAATATACCACAAATATAAACGATTAAACCTCAATATACACCAACGCACTCATGCATTGTTTATATGCCGGGGTTGTGATAGTCGAGGCAGGGCGAGGTATGTATTTATATATTCCAGGATATGTATACAACACTAAGTATAAATATCCTTGTTATTTTGGTTCAGGAACTAAGGATGTTGTTATTTTTGGTGCTTCTGTTCTTAGCACATACATAATTATGTATACATTAAAATCAAGAAAATATGGGGGAAATAAAGTAATCATCAAGTAAAAATTATCTATTAGTTCTTTAACTAGTAAACTTCAAAAAGAAATTGAAGAAAAATTGGCTAGAAAAAAGGATTGCTCCAGTCAGGAATCGATCTCACAACCTTGTTATTGCATGTGCAATGCTCTTACCTATAGTGAGCTAAGAACAGTGCCTTGTGGCAGATCTTGACAACCCATGGCTACTCAGCGCTACCAATATGTGATGTGTCACAGAAGAACGAGCCACAACTCGTAAAGAAATTGATTTAGAGATAGCACCATATTTGAATGATAGATGAGACCAAGCCGATCCCAATGATGTTTAATATTAGGATGTCTAATAAGTACTTCAAAACATTTTATGCATGAACAAAAGTTCTTAATGGTCAATCCCTACTAAATTAGCTAAATATAATGACCTGAGGAACCTATTATACCTTTAATTATCACACACTCTCGGAATTTAGTACATCTATTGCTACAACTAAGAACACTACACTGTCAAAAACTGACAACATTCCTATAAAGAACATGTGTGATAAAGACGTTTCAAAAATACCATTTTTGCGACTCGTGACTCATTTTTATGTAACACATCACATATATGCATTAATCACCGCCTTTAAGGTCTTGAGCCTAAACCACCTTAGGCAGACATTGAAAGGATTAAGGGCCAGGCAAACCATTAGCGCAGTAGGCGTCCAATCACTGACATACCATTCTTATATGATCTGAGAGGCTGTGAGCCTAGACTGAGGATTCAAACCCACACCACGCTCTTTGTGACAAACGCCAGCGCCCAAATCTTAAAGTTAACATAATTATCTATGACTGCTGATTTGCCCTTTTTTTTTTATTTAATTTGATTCGACAACGTTTTCGCCAGTAGCCTGGGTCATTACCTTTGTTTTCTAATCAATTTAACAATAATATTTTCCATTTTCTTAAAAATACACATTTTGTACAGAGATTGTTCTTACTTTTGCTTCAATACACTAGTCATGGCTTACTGATCTGTCAATCTATTAATTTGTGTAAATCAATAATAAGGGATACTTTACAATTGCCCTATTGTAGGGCGAGTAAATGCAAGACAGAACAAACAATCGGACAGTATTGCAGCAGGGGGATTCCCCAGTAGACACTAGAAGTATAGGTAGTGCTGGGGGGGGGGGGCTAGAGGGGGGAATGGATGAATGTATGATTAACATTGTTGTTAAGTATAGACAGATAATAACATGTTAAACAATAGAAGGTAGATATAGCTGTACTGGTATATTGTATACAACTATATATCTACATTCTACTGTTTTACATTCATTTTATTAATACAAGTATAGTTTTATAGCAGTATAACTTCAACAGTATAACATCTAGTGAGTCGCAAGATTGATATGTTTTAAACTGTTTTATTCATAAGAATTCACTTAGTCTCATCATTTCAAATATGATTGTATCTCAAAATCCTTTCTTTCCAACTTTTGACACATCAAAAAGGTGTTGGGGTCAATCCACCTGCGTTGTAGTGGTAGGAGGATTTTGATTTGATTTTGAAAATATTTTATTCAGGTCAAAGACATTTCCATACATGTAGTACACATTTCTCAGAATAGCCTGATTTTATCCTATACAGTTTAAGTAGATTATCTAATAACTAATTAGGTATTCAAATGATTCAACATAGACTCAGCTAAATAAAAATTAAATGAAATCTAGTGATTAATCATCATGCTAAAAAAATATATCACATCATTTCTGTTGGCATACACATACAGAGAAAGAGAAAGGAAGCTCACATCCTTTACTTCTATTCTGTACCCTCCCCTCCCCCCTCTCTCATACTCCGTCTCAACTACCTCCTCCCCACTCTTTCAGTTCCCCTCTCTATTCGTCCCCTACTCTCCATTTCTCCGCTCGTCCTCCACTCTCCCCCCCCCCCTCAAGATCCTGATGTCATCCTATGCCTTGAGGCATGAAATGCCGCTGGTTTACCACATTGGACTTGTCACTATAAATGTCTGGTTACATCGTCTATATATCTTTACTCTGTCCCCTCCTCTCTCCCTCTACACTCCTTTCCTCCCCCTCCCCCTCTCTCCCTTCTCCTCTTTTTCCTTTGCTCCGTATCCCCCTTCCCCCTACCTCCCTCCGCTCTTTTTCCTTCCCTCCATATCCTCCTCTCTCCTCAGTCTCTCTCTCTCTCCTATCCCCCTTTCTCACTGTCTCCTCCCTCTCTCTCCCCTCTCTCTCCAGCATTCTCTCACTCTCTCATCTCTCACTCTCACTCTCACTCCCACTCCCACTCCCCACTCCCTCTCTCTCGCATACACCCTCTCCCTCTCACCCCCATCCCTATCTCTCCTCTCTCCCCCTCCTTCTCTCTCCAGCTCTCCCTCCCTCTCACACACCCCCTCTCCCTCCCATCCCCATCCCTATCTCTCCTCTCTCCCCCTCCCTCTCTCTCACTGAGACTCTCTCTCTCCAGGACTCCCTCCCTCTCTCACACACCCCTTCTCCCTCTCATCCCCACCCCTTCTATTTCTATCTCGCCCTCTCGCCATCGTTTCCCTCCCAATCCCTCCACCCCTCCCCATTCTACAAGATCCTGATGTCATCCCATGCCTCGAGGCATGAAATATCACTGGTTTACCACATTAGACCCGTCCATCCTTGTCACTATAAATGTTTGCTTTACACTGTTCCTCTATCATTCTACAACGCTCACTCCAGGCGTATTTCTTCTGGCATTTCGTCTTGTAGTTGTTCCTTTATGTCATGTCAATCAATGCCTTTGTATGTTTTTTTTGTTTTTGTCACGTTTGTGACTTTCGTTATTTCACACATGGAACTTGTGAGATTAAATGTAGGCATTTATTTTAATCTAAAGCTTTAACAAGGCTCTACTGACGAATTAAACAACATTCATGTCATCTTTTATAATCAAATTGTATTAAGCCAAGTATTGTGCAATACAAATATACACTGTTCTCAGTAAGAGCTAAGAAATATACATTACAGTCAGGTCCAGACGGCCACATTCCTCGATTCCACATCCAGCGATAAGCTTGACCACAAGGCTAAGACTAAGGCTAATTGTGTTAATGACACCTAAAACCTAGGGCTCCAAAACTGCCTTCTGGACCTGACTGATTATACATTATAGCCATAGACAAATAGTTAAACATAAAACAATGCTTATACTATAGTTAGACATTATTATACCTCCACTATTACACTTAATAAAAATAGGTGGGTTTTATCAACATGACTAAATATTACATAAAAAGGATAGCAATACTCATCTGGGAGAGGACATATATGCATACTACAGGTGCTGGGTGCAATCAATTACTCCAAAAGCCCAGAATGATTGCTTAATTTTTAGAAGAAAAAATAGAAATATGAAAAGTAGGAGCTGTCAATCGTACAGGTTATGCATGATAATTAATTTAGTCAGAATTTGCTTCTGTAAAGTCCTAAAACTTGACTAAGTGAGAAACCTGAAATTATTAAATACAAATGAGAATTTATGCTTTTTATGAATTTACAATTTGCTGTCTGCAATTTCATATATACAGTAATTTTATCTCTAAATTTACAAAAGAAATATCGTATTTTCTGACATGATTCTGCATGCATGAACGTCAATATTTCATATTACCCTTGGAATAGATATTCGACCTAGAGCAACACACTTAGTAACTTTATATGTCTATAGAAGTACTTCCAATGGGGAGGTACCATTATTCATCTGCCTCAAGATATAAATGGGTGAAGTCATCAGAAAATGTACAATTCACCTTCACCAATCCTCTCAAATATCCCAGATTTAAGAGGCTTTAAATTAGATTTTTTTTAAAACCGCATTGGCTGCCATGACTACTACCCGTAACTCACTAGTGAAATACGCACAGTGCATTACACACACTAGTTGGAGCAATGCGTATATAATAAAGTCAGATGTACCTAGTATTTATTGTTTTTGAGTCAAATAAAGTCGAATTTGCGAAATGTGTAGAGCTGCCAATTGTACCGTTTCCAACAACTTCACCCAAATTCATTCCAACCAATTTCTCCTCATACATACATGATAAGATATAACTGAGGTACAGTTACAAGTAAAAGGGTTTAGGGAATCCAATTTTATCTAGTGATAGGTAATAGAGGAATTGTATTAGCCCCCCGCTGAGATACCCCTTACATTGCCTTGTGGGTTGTATTGTTGGGTTTGACATGTAGTATAGAAATAAATAGAAACTTGATTCCAAGGGCCATGGTAATTTCTACACGGCAGATCGCGAGCTCTGATATGAAGACATACAATGGGGAATGTTCAATGCGAACAGTTCGGAATTTTGATAGCGTGAGCATTTCAACCTTTACTGAATTGTACTTATATATAATAAGAATATTTATTTCCACAAGTGTTGTACATCAAAGAGTTTATTTTTCTAATCTACGTGGAAAAAATCTACACGTGTTAATACAACAATACACTAGTTGTGGTTTAAGCATTAAGGCTTAAATATCATTATTATCAAAGTACAGGACGTGCTGTAATCAAAGTTACAAAATACTGATATACAGGGTTTTTGTTAAGGTTTTGAGTAGGCGGGATGTGCATGGTAGTAGGGGGGCCTTTTTTATGGTGAGGCCCATTGGGCCTCATTGCGCTGCGCTTTGCGCAGCGTGGGGGAGGGTGCGGGAGGGGAGACCCCTCCTGCTGGGGGGGGTCTGGGGGGCCACCCCCAGAAAATTTGTGAATTTTACATGAAGAATGATGACTTCTGGTGTATTGTCATCTTAATTTCCATCAAGATTTCAGTGTTAACATTTATACATTTTCCACTTCATGTAAAGGTCGATTCCAGAAATTTTAGTGCGTTATATTCAATAACGTTGACAATTTTGGTCATATAAACTTACAAATCGTATGTATGGATTCCTTAGAATATTTTCAACAATGTTTTATTTCATTTATTGACCATTTTCGTTTTGACCAGTCCATACGAATACACACAAAAGTAAGACAAAATAAAATAACCAACCACTTCTGTATGGACTTTGATATTCCATATTAAAGAACTTATCTGCCCCTATCAATGCAATTTTTTAAATTTTCAGATTGGCTTATATTTTCGTCCTCATAATGAGAAATGTTATTTTGGCTAAAATAAAACATTCCAACGAATACATCTTCTAACTACTATAAAAAGAAAACATTTCATATTTGATCAACTCCTTTTTGCATTAACATTTAGAATCGTTAGCTTAATATCCAGAACAAATCTCATAATTAAAACATCATTCATTCCACGATCAGTAAATTATATTTTTATGAAAAGAATCCATACGAATACACGATTCCGACCAATACACGTTAAAGAACTGGCTGGAAAATACAAATTTTGTATTCTCATTGTCAAACATTGTCTCCTAACGAAAGGATCTAATACTTATCTAATTTATATTAAGGTATTTTATTCAGAAAGGATGTATCAACAAATACACAATTGTATATGAATACATCATTGAACTGATGTATTTGTATGGAATGGTGTATTCGTATGAAATGGTGTATTCGTTGGAAGCACTTATGGCGTTTTATATAAAGGTGCTTATGCTTTGAACATATATTTGCCAGAAAAGGTATTAAAATTCCTTTATATCTGGATTATTAATAAATTGGGTTATAAAGGGAAAAAAACGATCCATATAACATGTATTCGTATGGAATCTATGACCAGGCTCCAATGATTTGGAGGCTTGTAACTGGAAAAATAATTGACCCAGGTTGTGGCAAATTGAAAGTCATATAGCCCGATGTAACTCCTTTCTTCCATATAAGTATGAATACAATCAGGTTTTTTTTCATTTTTACCAAAAATCTCAAAATCGCACTAAAAGTTCTGAAATCGACCTTATGTAACCGGGATGCCAGTTGGGTCCTTAAAAAACCTGAACTACAAGTTGTATCATAAAGACAGATGCGAGCAACATAGAAAATTTTCTAAAGTATGAGTCAAATGATGCATTCTGTGAGCATTTTTACATCAGCTTTCCGAATAGTGAGAGCATTAAAATTGTACTTTTTAGATATATTCTTTTCTAATGTTAAGCCTATATATATATACTTCAGAGGGTTGTCAAGTCAGCATTCGCCATAGGCCTGCTCAACGGGGTCTGAGGGGTGGGGGTGGGTTCTTGCCCAGGAAAAAAACATAACACTTTAAATGGTACATTCTGCTGCGTTTTAAGAATGATTTACCTTGTAAATGTTTTCGGGAATGAATTTAAAGGCAAGAATAAATGACGATTTATGTAATTCACATGTAAGACACATGTAAGTTCACAGAGGTCCTGACACTAGACTGATTTTATTTTTAAAAAATCGTCACTGAGTAGCCGGGCAGATGAGCAAAGTAGGCGAGGATTTTTCCTCGGGTCCCGGCTACTAACACAAACCCTGACCTATAGTTCCAATAGTTATACCCATAATTGCTATACTGTGAGAGACACATCTATAGTAAATCCCTCACAGGGGGTTACCAGTAATACAGTATTGAGATGACTCTACACAAATAGAGGCAAGTAACACGATGCCTGCTTAATGGAATGTAGTTCTCCATACTCACGCGAACCTTCATTCTAGGCTTATTGCAACTACCGTATATACAGTAGTTAATGCGCTGCCAGAAACAGGTTTTATTTGTTTAATCATTCAAACTCCATATGAGACTGTGACAGATTTGACAGTGAACAATCACAATGGCAGAGACGTGCAACCTATTTCCAGTTAATTGTTGAAGAAAAGAATTATGTAAAACATAACGTAATTTTTATTTACCGTAAATAAAGTTTCAATAATAATAATCATAATGTACAGGAGGAATGAGGTGTATCTTTATCAATGGTTAGCATAAACTGGTCGATGTAAACAACAGAATAGAAGAGTGCATTGATCAAAATATCAATCATACAATGCTATATATACTGGCAACCATAACCCTGAAAGCATCATTTACACAAAGAAAAAGTTACTTATCTCTATATTATACCATATCACATGATAGGTTGATATTCAATTAATTCAATTTAAATCTATTACGAAAGTAAGCTAGTCTATATGGAATGTACCATGGGTGAGGTCTCTCTACCTGTTATGTGTTATGACAGAACTGCATGAGGGGTAGCGTGTGTGTTAAGTAGACAGATTTTTCATGATTTTCCCTCCCAGCACAATTATAGTTATTTCAGGGCATCAAAAACCGGGCCTTTAGCCTATTTATAATGTCCTCCCAGTGCAATTAAATTGTTAGACCAAAAGGTTTCAGGGCATTATAGCTATATAATGCCTGGCTTCAGCGGGCAATTATAGCCAACAATCGTCCCAAAGATTGAATAAATGTGTGAAGTAAACATCAGTGTACTACACTGCAAGGAATAAGATATAGCATTATCAATGGTTAGCATAAAGAGGTAGATATAACATGGCAGGCAAGATACATTAGCGTAGATAAGGCTGGGGATAAACTGCCCCGCCCCCTCCTGCCCACACCTACACCTGGTGGTAGTGCTGTGAGTTAATAAACCACCTGGATAAGTGCCCGCTGTTTGATCCCTCTACAATTTCCATCTCAACAATCAAGAACAATCTCCTTGCTCCTAAATCATCTGTTCTTAATAGCTTCTAGTGCTATTGTATAGCTATTTTAATGTTAGTTATGTTAGTTTTTGTTTCAGTTTTTTAAAAAACAATTCATTACGATTCACTACTTACTCTTGAGATGCAGACAGAATTACTATTCTCATAATAATCTATACAACCATAACAAAATGGGGTGATCAATGGTGATATAGGATGAATTTGATTTGATTTAAAATGTGTTACTTATTCAGTAGTAACATTAACATTATTTTTTCTTGGAAGAGTATACCTTAACATGTGTGCAACTTCTATTGTATGATCTATCTGTTTTGAATCAAGATTAATTTCTGTAAATGCTGTTGTCATTATTTCTATTTTGTAAGCTGTCCCACAAAGCTATACTCTACATCAAGCCGTGCTGTTACTATAGTATGTTAATGCACTACAGGCCTGGATATGTGCCAACTATTGTATCTCTACCCTTCATTCATATCTTTACCAACCTCACCTCTTGTTATGTATGCAATTCCACTACACATCCGAGCAGCAAAATAAGGCCCAGTGCTTGATTTCCTTTTTCAAAATGCTTTTAAAGTCACAATTTTATTGCAAATGGCACAATGGAGGGTTCAAACTAATGAAAGCAAATCCGAAAAACAATTTCTACAAACGAATCTGGATCGTGTTGATCAGTTTGAACCCGAACAGAGTGCCATTCGTTATCTATTACACACTGGAATGATCATAATTTAATCTAAAAAAAAAGAATAGATCCAACTCGTTTGACCTAAACTTTAACCCAAGGACTCAAGAGGCTTGAAACTACGCAATTTGCAAGTTACGCTTCTCAAGACGCTGCCAGATGTAAGTTACACTGCGCTAACCAGATTGCATCATTAAGTCATGCGTAACCATGGAACTAGAACTGATCGTATGTGTGCAGTTTGTATCAATGAAATTGCAAACTAAACTGCACCTTTCAAACTTATCATGTGCGCAATAAGACATATTGGTGCACTGATCTCAGTGCTCCTGACAAATGTTCCATAGATAAATTATGGTATCATAGCGCTCAATGTAAAACCTCCACCCATGTCAGTATATACATGCACAGCCACTGGGGTGAGGTGTAACAGTTGTTAGAACGTACCCCAGGGTTTTAGAGAAAATGTAACAATTGTTAGAACCAACAAGATTATATTTAACACGTGTTAAATATAATCTCGTTGTTAGAACTAACCCTAGGGTTTTGGAACCTGCCCCATTTAGAAATTGTAACAGTTGTAGAACTTACTCCACAGTGTGAGAGAACTTGTCCCAGTGACAAATGTAAAATATGTTAGAATATAATATATGTCCCACGGTGTTAAGAACATGCCCCATGTCCTTTTTTCTACAAAATCCTTCTCCTTGGCGGTTTACAAATGTGATCCACTCTATCTCCATTGCCTTTTAGTGTTGTTTAAGAATTTAACTTAGGTTCATGCTGTTAAAAGTTGCCCTTGTGCCGGTTACAACTTACCCCACGCCTGGGCAAATTGTAACACCTTTTTTTATGAATTGATGTGCTTTTCACTTTACCATGGCTACATAACCTTTCATGTTTTGAACATAGATAATGATTTAGAGCCTACTTTATGTCACGCACAAGTGGGAAGCCATAGCTCAAAGAAACAAGATGATATTGCTGAAAATGTGTTGAACCTTGGCCCGGTCTCCCATACAATATATATATACAATATATAGCTGTAATCAGAAAACATTCTGAATCAGCTTGTATTTAAGGTTTGTTTACATCCCCAATGTTCCTGGTTTCTCTACTCATTTTTCTCTCAAATTGGAATAGATTTGTGTCGATTTATTTACACTTTGTTCCATAAGGGAACGGCCGGAAGAACTAGGTATAAATCCTAAACGGTACAAGGTCTAGAGGCCTGTCGACCTATTCGTCAACATAATTGTAAAAGCTCTGATGAATAAAAGATTTTTCTATTCTATTCTATTCTAACAACAGAAAGAAGGTTACGCATTTAATCACTCTGGTCGCATGGAGATAGACTAATGCAGGCAGGCGATTGAGATTCTTGTATAACTAGCATAACACAGGGGCAAGACATTGATAACTTCAGCCCTATGGGCAAATAATGAGTAAATTTAGCAATATTTAATTCTTCTGCTCTAATACCTATGGAATGCAGCTTTGAGGGCATGTGCACTATATCAGTGGTATAATCCTGAGAGATCTGTGCAACATCATAAAGTTTTTCCCATTCTCCGGTGTAGGAAAAAGGTTTTTCCCATTCAATTCTATAGATTTCTCTATTTGAAATTCGATTTCTACTAAGGTTGCATACTACCGGTCGATAACCAGACCTTAAAATCCAATAGGTTGAATTACACACTGTAGTAGCTGTTGTACTATAGTTTCAATTCAATTCAATATATTATTTTTATTTTCACTTGTGGTGCAGTTCCCTTTATCATGTCCTAGCATCTATGCATTAAAAATAATCTTACAACATCAAACACACAGACAATCATTTGGGCTTTCATAGTTACTTAAACTTATACCGGTACTTGTCTTCTTTTAACCTGTTACTAAATAGAACGAGCTGCGTTGTGTTCCTATGTTTATTTTTATCTTAACTAAATCTTTATTATGTGAAACTAATAAAGCTGAACTCCTCATGATGAAGCTTTATAGTAAATATATATATTTAACTCTTTAGCTTTATATTAAACCCTTTATAATGAAGCTTGAATCTTTATATGGTATGTGTTGTAATTAGGTTATCATCCTCATGGTTAATACGCAGGATTTCCACTACATACTTTACTGTTTATTCACATTATGTTCATTGCCTCTGAACTGTAGTTGTAGCACTATTATTTGTGTTCCATTCCCCACCACACTACAACCTGCCTGTTTGTCTCAGGTCGGCAATACATTCCCCTCAGAGAGCCACAAGGGCGGACTTTCATTATTTAAATAAAAAAAGATTGAAGAAAGAGAACAAATATGTTGAGACGAGGCTGTGCTGCGTCTGCTGGTGTTGTGTGCGGGGAGATATGGAGCCAGACGGTGGATCGTGGTGTCGGCAATGCATTTTTTATTGTGTCCAGTCTAGCTTTTTTTTATCTATTATTTTCTAGTGGAGCTGGGGGGGGGGGGGGGCTGTATAATAGGAGTTTTGTGTTAATTTCTGGTTTAAGTATAATCGGATGCGCTTTAATTAGGTTTCGTCTCAGTCATTTTAACAGCCATTTTTCAAAATTATGGAATGCTATTTGGCTTTTGTTTCACCCTTTTTAGATTATTAGATGGGAAGAAGATTATGGGATGCAATTTCGGTTGTATCAGCCATTTTATTGTTTAGTGGGATACACTCTGGATTTTGTGTCAGCCATCTTTGTAACTTATAGGATGCTATTTGGCTTTTGTTTCAGCCCCTTTAGTGGATAATGGGACATACTTCCGATTTTTTTCATCCCTATTTTGATGCATTTTGGGTTTTGTATCAGCTGTTTTATTGGTAATGGGACACATTTTGCAATTTGTTTCAGCTACTAAGCACCTGAAAGCCATTTTACCCACATTTTATAGTCTTTCCTGCAACGTTTCATTAAGATCCCATTTATATTTTGGTGACCACCAACAACTGCAGTTGTTTCCATATTATCGCTCACTGTCAATTAATGTCAGAAATCATGGGATGCAATTTGGGTTTTGTTTCAGCCATGTTTCTTTGTTCATAATAGCTGAGAATCCAACTTTAATTTGAGGAACTCCACGAAAACTCTCCTATTGTAGACCAGGGACTTGTGGTCAGACTGCAGACAAGTATTTTTCCTACCAGAGTTTATTGCTTTGCCCCGGAGATCAGTCTGACTTGATTTATTGCGGGCTGCGGGCTCATTCACATTAGTTTTTCTCGCCACTTTAATTTTAGTTGGCTTCCAGTCTGGCTTCAGGTTTATAGGTCTGCCCTTTATGTTTGGTCTTAAAGGACTGAGAATTTGGATCGTGTTAAAGCCCTTTGAAGTGTATACCTTAGGAAAAACCTTTCTGATTTAATGCAAATTTAGTTTTGGTAATCAAGCGATTTTAAACTTGCATCGTAGAACTCAGGAATGCTCTAGGGGATTTGCAGGTGCCACTGTGCATGTCTTTTACAGCGGATTCTGGGATTAATTCAGTTCAGGTCTAACCAACGAGATAACAAATATTTTGCAATATTTATACAAAGAATTGCAAGAATGTTTTCACCAAAACCATCCATGGCTTGTATAAATAATGCAAAACCATTGCTTCATGGGAAAGATCGTGACTTGTGTTATGACAACATGTGTATACATAGCACATGGAAATTGACATTGGAGCGCCAATTAATATTCCATGCTGAACACAACATGTTTCTATAGATCTCACACTGACATACAACTCCCATAATTCCATGCGAATCAGGATTCAAGATGGTGGACATGCAAGTCCCCTATTAGAAACGTTTTGAAAAGTTAGCCCTCAGCTTCTGAACCAATTTCATTTACTTGTTTGTAAAATCTGTATCCATGATTTGATGGTGGCACCTATCGGGAGAATTGTTGTTGACATGGAGACGGAAGTGTGCATATAATGACAGATTCAGGCTGCACTGTTTGTTCGGCAGCTACAAATATTGATTGCTGCATTGTGTGTTTTTCTTTTACCTGGTTAGACTCTCGAAAATTGTACAACCCGTCTTCACCATTCCTCTCAAATAACCAAGGTTTAAGACAAAATTGATGTTCAAATTACTGTTGAATGAGTTCTAGAAAACCGAACAGACGTTTTGAATTAACGCAATACCGATTATACTCATATATGTGATATGTTACAGCAAAAAAAAAAGAAATTGGAAGAAAATGTGATTCAGCAGACTCCATTGAAAGTAAACATTAGGGCATCTAATAAGTACTTTTATATTGGTGTTATGCATGGAAAACAACGTTAGCCATAATCAATCACTAGTAAATTAGTCAAATATCCAAGGATAACCTCGGAGATGCACAGATATATTCAATACAGTCTTGAGAATTGGGACATTGATTCATGCTACTAGCTGCGCTAAACATCCTCAAAATGGAAAGATTCTGAGCAAGGGTTTTTGTGGAAAAGCATTTGACAAAAATATCTTTTGCTATTTTTTGCGACTTGTGACCCATTATCCTGCAACACATTGCACATTGTATATCCCTAGTCTTTTTCATTTTTCAGCCTGTCATTTGCAGGATCAAATCTGTTGCCCATTGTACAGGCGCTCTGACCCAGATTGTGTGGAAAAGCATTTGAAAAAAATATCATTTTTTGCGACTTGTGACTCATCTTCCTGTAACACATCACATATAATATCCCTAGTATATATTATGTTTCATTCTGTCATTTGCAGGATAAAATCTGTTGCCCATTGTACTGACGCACTGAGCTAATTTTATCAAGTCTATCTGCGGTGACGGCTGAGCTTGTACTGTTCGTTTGTTGGGCAGTTGGCTAGCAACGGATAAACATACGATTCAGGGGTCGGGCAGGAATAATCTTTATACACACATTTATGTCCGATAAATATCTTCCATAAGTCAAGAAATGAAAACATGAAACGAATTGGCAACCCTAGTCAAGACAGTGAAAACTGCAAATTGAACTTACTGCCTAGTAATAGAAGGCATATGCAATAAAGGCCCTCGTTTACTAATCCGATTCTCATGCGATCTTGCGCCGGAGGAAGCCCTTGCATGAGAATCACCTGAGAATCGGCTTAGTAGACAAGGGCCTTAACACCTGAGTGCTCTGATGACACATTTGTGGCTTAACTCTGTGTTTTCCACCACAGAATGTGTTGTTTATGCTTGTCAGCGTCCGTTTGAACGTACGGAGAATTCTGAATTATTTAAGAAATCAATAGAAAGTGTGGGCGATTGATTGCCCCTGATATATATGGCTAGGGGTGTAGGGAATTGGACAATCGGCTGCTCTATTTGGTAAATTTTGATACATTTTGAAGAAACAACACTATAGGTATAATTTAGATCTGAGTGCAGTCGGTATTGCGGTGATTTAAGTCTCAAGCCACTTGTCTTTAAATGTCGGTTATTTGTTTGTTATTTGTTGCTGGGGTAGACATTTTAGAATCCACCCATTTAAACTTATGATCACATACATAGAAATGAACTGTGTTGAAGCTTTTCAATCATTAATGGCATATTTAGTGATTCCTTATCGTAAAGCTATAACATTGAATAGTCCTTATTCAATCCACCCCACCTACAGAATCAGCAACAACAAAGCTGCATTCTCAGCTATTGCGATAAACAATGTCTTACCAAATTAACTCACTATTATGATGTGTACTAGCAAAGTACCCGTCCACTTGACGGTCACCCTCTTCCTCTCACTGTCTCTCCCCTCCCCTCTCACTGCTTCTCCTCCTTTTCTCACCCTGCCTCTCCCCTCTCTCTTCCTGTACCTACCCGCCTTCTCCTCTCCCTTGCCCTATTCTCTCTCCCCCTCTTCTCGCTCTATCCTCTTGTCCCTCACCTGTCTTTCTCTCCCTCTTCTCTCTATCCTATTCTCCCTCTCCCTATATGATTTCTCCCACCCTCTTCCTCTGCTTCTTCGATCTCCCTCTCCCCCTCTGGTCTCTGATCTCTCTCCCCTCACCTCCCTCTCTCTTTTTCCTTGCCCCCCCCCCTCCCCTCTGATCTCTCTCCCTCTCTCCCATTGCTAGGGACTCTCACAGGACATGTTGCTAGGGAATACCACATTGCTGGGACGGTAGGACATAAATGATGTTGTCTCAGAAAGTCCCAGATAGACTCTCCCAAAGGCTTCCCCAACATTCTCTGGCTAAAAATAGTTAGATACTTCACAAACCACATGTACGTTGTCCTCCGGAGAGGGTGGACGGATCTGTACAGATCAGAAAAACGGTTGGTAAAATACTAGATTCCGAGAACATGTCAGACAAAGAAACCCCTCTTCATGTATATTATATGGATGACTAAATTTATCAATATTTTGAGCAAATGATGAGCAGAACCTTGGCAGGAAAGGAGGTTGGCGGCTCCCCGCAATATAATGTAGTGCTTTATAAAGGCCCGTAACAAAAACAAAATCTTCCAAAATGTTGGTCAAATGACTTTTAGATGTGTTGGAAAAGAATCGAACAAAAAGTAAAAGTCTTTAGTTTTTACCGACGTTAACTGAGAGTGCAGCTTGTATTAACTATATGATCATTACATATTTGTTCCTTGTTTTGTTCCGGTTATAATCCTAGTCTATGTAAATCATATGACATAAAAAGCTTAACTTAATACGAATATGATGATATTCATTTTCACTCATCAAAAGAGTGTCTGACGACTGAGTTTAAATTTTAACAACACCATGGAATTGTCTGAAAAAATTAAATTTGTACATGTTCATGCGACATAACCCATAGCCCTTCCTCTTGCTGGGCAAAACAAATACTAGACCCCTGGGTCTACAGTTGTACATCAATAATAGACCAGGTATTCACGTAACATTCGTGGGAACTGAAATATTTGTTTGAAATACTTTGTTCTGTTCGCATCAATGTCCAGATTATTGTGTAGAAATTGCTCGATGAAATATCTTTCCTGCATGGCTTGTCGATCACACCCATATGGGTCAAACAATCGGAAAATGTACAATTCGATATCACCAAATTTCTCAAATTGCCGAAATTTGATATTAAAATGAGGTTCAAAATGAATGTCAACATTTCTCCCCCCTTCTCTCCCTGAAAAACACCCAGCTTTATTTAGTCTCATTTTGGATGAACGAAATACCAAATATTATTACTAATAGTTATTAGCGTTAGCTTTTACATGTCAATACGATTTGAAAATACATCTATTACGGACAAACGTGGCCCCCGACTGTTTGAGCCACTTTTTCGCCCCCTTCTCCCTTTTCCTGCTGTTCCTATTCTATTCCTTAACCTAGAGAAAAGTTTCGGACGTTTACCTAGTGGTCCAACATTTGAGTTTATAACTCAAAGGCCATTTGTATTTCTGTTTTCGGCACAATGGGTCACATCAAACGAAGTCATTAGGGCGATGATCACCTGACTAAGAAGTTTACCCCTCTGACTAAGAAGTTTACCCCTTATCAGCCCTTTACCCCTTGTCAGATCAGAGACTGCAGAGACTGGGCCAGCGAGCCCCCAGAGCTTAGCCCAGGGTGCGCCAGCTCAGCCAGCTGGTGGTGTGCCCCCACAGAGTCATAAACTCCAGATGTCCACAGTCCAGATGTCAAACTTATCAAATTAAAGGATGTACAAAAATAAGTCATGTCTAAATATATTCTCCTTAACATGAGAAAACTTTTGGTCTTTATTCCATAATTCTAGTTTGTTTAGAAGCCAAGATAATATTTTATACATTAAAACCTTCTGAATAGTTTGTGATGTGAAAGGCTCAGGTCTAGGCTAGGGGTTATTTGACCACATAGTAATAAAGTCCGATGACAACAGCACCCCCGCACCCCCACAGAGAGAGACTGACCGGATATCAGATGCTGATATCAGATTATCCCACCACCACCAGCTTTACCCCAGTGCTAGCACCCCAGTCAGTGTAATAAAAGTCGGACCACATGGTAATAAAAGTCAGGTGTCCACACAGAGCTGTCACAGAGTTGTTCTATCAACTTTTTAAATTTAAGGATGTACAAAAATAAGTCATGTGTAAATATATTCTCCTTAACATAAGAAAACTTTTGGTCTTTATTCCATAATTCTATCTTGTTTAGAAGCCAAGATAATATTTTATACATTAAACCAAACCCTCTGGTATGTGTGGAGTAGGTCCTCTCTCTCTCTGTGGATTGAATTATTGCAGGTGGCTCCTTTCCACCACAACGACCACAATAATTCAGCCTCTCATGTCAGTATCCCTTTCATGAGCCCCTCTCATCACATCTGCAAGCAAATTCTTTTCATTGCTTCTTCTAAGTTTATTTATTCCCCAGTTCAAAGAAATCAGCCTATTAGAGAAATGTAATTTATCAAATTTAATATTTGACTAAGAGAGGCTCTTACAGTCAAATAGTAAATGGCAGGATATGCTGAATAAAACCTTTTTTCTTAAAAAAAATCATAATTATGTGCACTTAAAATAGTCAATGAAATATGCTGGAACTAGCAAAAGGATGCATACAACATTAAAGTTTCCTTTTTAAAAAATGTTTTCGAAACTCATTTCCCTGTGACACATCACATATGGTGTTTATTACACGTTTATTGCACCTGGGCCAATAGGGTTCTGTAAGCACCACCACCTCTACAGGAGTAACCACAAATGGGTCAGATTTTCAGAAAATGTACAATTGGCAGATTTAGTACATTCAAAATATAACTTAGTCTCTCCCTCTCCCTCTCCCCTCCCCTTCTTCCTACTTCCACAATGGCTTCCACCCAACACCCCGCCCCCCCCACCCCCGCTAGGTACTCCTCTCTCCCACTCCTTTCTCGTTCACTCCCCCTCAGTCCTCTCCTCCTCCTCCTCCTCCTCCTCCTCCTCCACCGCATTTTTTTTCATCTACGTTGTCTAGGGTCCTGCTCCTAACCGCAAAATGCCATTGACTTTTTGATTGACAATTCTGATTTTTCGATTGACTATTTTGACTTTCCAATTAATTGTTCTTTCTGACTTTTCGATTGACTATTTCGACTTTCTGATTGACTGTTCTGACTTTATGGTTGACTATTCTGACTTAACGATTGACTTAACGATTGACTTTTTAATTCACTATTTTGACTTTTCTGACTTTTCGTTTGACTATTTCGAATTAAAAATTCACTTTTTGATTGACTATTTTGATTTTCGATTGACTATTTTGACTTTTTGATTGACTATTTTGACTTTGATTGACTATTTTGACGTTTCGATTGACTATTTTGACTTTTTGATTGACTATTCTGACTTTTCGATTGACTTTTTGATTGACTATTTCGACTTTTTGATTGACTATTTCGAGTTTCTGATTGACTTTCTGATTGACTTTTCTAAGTTTCTGATTGACTTTTCTAAGTTTCTGATTGACTTTTTGATTGACTATTTCGACTTTATGATTGACTGTTCTGACTTAACGAATGGCATTTCTGACTTTTTGATTGACTTTCTGATCGACTATTCTCCCCCTCCCCCTCCCTCTCCCCTTCCTTATTTGCGCTCTGTTGTAGGGGGCCTCTGATATATATCTCTCTCCTCCTCCTCCAGCTGATGGGGCAAGATCAAAGGGTTTATGGCCCTGGTGGTGACCCTTTTATCCCTTAGTTTCATGACCAAGTAATAGAATAATACTTAGGATATATCATGAATGAAATCAAAATATAACTTAATGTAATTGTACTTTGTTTCATGACCAAGTAATAGAATAATACTTAGGATATATCATGAATGAAATCGAAATATAACTTAATGTAATTGTACTTAGTTTCATGTCCAAGTAATAGAATAATACTTAATTTTCACTGGTCAAATCAATAAGGCCACCAAAAATAGGTGCGTTTCCGATTACCCCCACCACCAACCCCCTACATAGAAAAAGATTCCCCTCCCTGCCTTTTCTTTGGCCTAAATTGAAAACATCCCTCTTTACCAATGTATAAACACCCCACCTATTAGCTAACGCAGTGTTGGTAAAAAATCCAACACTCTATCAGCCTCATTCCTCTCTTGTGTTTATTTCCTCGTTATAACAGTTGCATCGGGTTTCTACAGGTGGAAATAGGTACTCAGGTATATTTACTATGCCTCATTTTGAATTAACGAAATACCAAATATACTCCCTATTATTTATCATTGTCGAACCCAATTTCGGCATTTTAATTTCACTTAATGTACCAAATGTGTAGAGCTGCTGATTGTACATTTTCTAACGATCTGACCCACACAAATTACATCCCCCACGTAGAGCCTAGACCACATAGAGAGAGAGAGTGTGTGTGTGGGGGGGGGGGGGGGAGTTGCTGGCTGCACTGAATGTATAGAGATAGGTTGTTGGTATAGGAATCCATCTCACCAGCCTCATCCAGGACGAGTGTGACAGAATACGACTCTCTTTGCTGGGCTTATATACTCTCTGGCAGAAAACAGACGGAAGAAATAATAAAGTAGAGAGCTTATATTGGATGATCGATTGGCGAAATGAAGTGTCGGTGGGGCGGGGGGGGGGGGTACTGGCAACTTTACCCTGCAAAAAGCAATTAATTTGTTGATGTAATCATATTTTATTCACCTTTTAATATTTTATTTTCATTTTATTATTCTCATTTATCATCGTTATTCATGTTATTTTTACATTCTAATCAGTAATTTGTTTAATTTGTTGTGGTGGCAGTTTGGAAGGTAGGGGAGGATCTGTGGTGTGTATGTTAGATTGGGGTGATTAATTTGTATCTTCATCTCCATCTTTCTATTTTTTTAAACAAATATCTCTTCAGGTAATCTATCTCATTATTTCTGTTTTATTTACCTTTTATTTCCTACCTTCTCTTATGTGTTTTTTACTTTGCTAATTTAATTTTTTGTTTCGTTTCCATTTCTGTTATCCATCTAATACGCCAAATTCTAAGGTAGCGTATATCTGTGGTTGGAGAGGACGATATTCAGCCATCATAAAACTAAAAAGTGACCTGTGGAAGTTAGAAAGAGACTTTCAATACCATATGAAGCCCCTCCCCCCTCCCCTCTCTCCCCTCCCCCTCCCCCTCTCCCTCCCGGACCTTATCACCCTGGAGGATTCTCCCCTCTGTGGTTCTAATGTTGTTTTGTCCCGCCAGGGAGACTTTATGTAGGTTCAGACCACGTGATATGAATAGTTATAGGCCTGGGTCTGACACTCGGGGATCTCTATATTATATATGTATATATGTCTGTAGTGTTGGTCCAGACTCGTATCAACATAGTGCTGTCTATGAGTGGGGCTATATATAATAGAAACTCTTCAGTACAAATGGAAATTATCATTAGTTGTTTAAGGGGGAAATTATGTGGAGCCAAGGGGCATATTATATAATGTGTTGGTCACAGAAATGAGTCTTAAGTCCAAAAATTTCTAGATACATCATACTATCATGTATGAAAAGGTATTTTAACGATGTTAACCTATATATTTAGTAAATTATGCGATATTATGTGAAAGGGGGTCAGCCCCCTATAATACCGCCTCTCCCCCCCCCCCCTCCCACACACACACATATCACTATCCACTCAGACCGAAATTGTTATTTAGACCCTTAGCTTTCATTTAGTACCAAAAACTAAACTTTTACACGAAGCTGATCTGACTGCCCCTCCAGGCACCCCACTATATTTGGTAATCTGTTCGTTGATGTTGAATTATATTATATTAAGCAAGAGGCTTTCGCTCAGTTTGGAGGGACTCCACCAATTCTGAGCCTAGAGGGATGATGTCGCCAGCAAAATGTACAATTCAATAACTTCACTAAACCTCTCCAATAATCCGAATTTAAAATCGAAAATATGCTTTAAAAAGAAATCGTCCAGAACAAACAGATTTTTTTCTAAATAAAAAGACAGACACAAATAACAAATATATTTAAATGTACTAGTATCTGAGTTTATCCTTTTCGAGCCTTATTTAGCAGAATTTACTTAACAGGTAGAGTTGCTACTCATACATTTCTACGCGATCTGACACACAACACCATATCTGCCCACACTATCAATACATTCCTGTGTATCAAATATGTAATCATAGCCCTCCGCACACCACAGCCCGGATGGCCGAGTGGTTAAGGCGTTGGACTTAAGTTCCAATGGACAGATGTCCGCGTGGGTTCGAACCCCACTCCTGGCATGATTTTTCACGTCTGCGAGTGCTTGTGTGATTGATCCGGTGCCATAGTTGGATCTCTGCCAAAGTGGGCGGTACCCAGACCGTGCCACGTCATTAAACGCTATCACGTGCGCGACGGACGCACCCAGACTCGGAGTCTGTGCATAGTGACTCTTTGAACCTCCAAACATTTTCAATTTGCTTGAAAGATGATATGATAATAAAATATTATGACAATGACATAATCATAAGCTTAATCAGTCAAAGGAAATTGATTAAAGAATTAAACAAACTATTTTTATTCAGTTTTCTCAAAGATAACAATGATAAATTATAAATATAATGATTTAACAATAACTGAAATAGAGGTTTAAATAGTGCCTAGTCACTGTGTAAACTCCAGAGAAGTATGAAATTCGGTTCAATACACCATCTAGTGTGACAATTATTAAAAGCTCGACCAGAAAATAGAACCAAAATCACCATATATGGGTCAGATTTTCAGAAAACGTACAATTGGCCTTCACCAATCTTCTCAAATAACCCAAATTTCAGACGAAAATAAAGTTCAAAATACAGTTCAACATAACCAAACAGTTTGCTAGAATCAATGCAATGCCAAATATACTCGAATTTACCTAGTATTGGCCAAATTGCAGACTAATTTAGAAGAATTAACTACATGTGTACAGCTGCCAATTGTACATTTTCCGAAATCTGACCCATATCATTATTCCTCATCACTTTAGTATGTGAAAAACACCACCCCTCCCTTTCCCTCCTATGCCACCTCCTTCCCTCCCCCTTCCCTCTTCCCCACTCCACATCCATCCTCCTATACCTCTCTTTACCCTCCTTTCCTCCTCCTCTCCCTCTCTCCCTCATCCCTCCTCCTCTCCCCCCATCCCCCTCCTCCCTCTCCCTCCCCCTTCTCTCTCCTCTTCCTCCACCCCTCAACTCTTCCCTCCCCTCTCCAACTCCTGCTCCTCCTTCTCCCCTGCCTTTCCCTCCTCTACTACCACGTACTACCTCCACTCCACTAAGCCCTACCCCTCGTCTCTCCCACGCTCCACCAATTACACCCAGCGTGCAGGAGCATGAATAATTCAAACTAAGACATATATATCCCTCTCCCCTGGGCCTCCATTAGCTACCATTACACCTTGTGCAACATGGGGGCAGCATAATGTAGAATGTACACAACACTTCTAATTCTTCTGTCTGTGTAAGTGTCTAATTCTTAACAATACTATATCTGTGAAGCATGTATGAATTAACATGCTGGGTTTTGAAAATGCGTTATCACACCAAGAAAGTACATTCGATATGTTTCTACCATAAATTTAGATTTAGATTAGTTTCATTTAATGAAATATATGTTTGTCCTATTATCTCACACAAGTTCCCATGACAACAGGTCCTAAGGAGGGCTCCCTATCTGCCTGTTAATGAAGCCACATCTCTTTTACCAAGGTCATCTAGCGTTCAAATACAAGTATCCTCCTGTATATAGGGGTCCACCACCCCACTTATATATATGTGCAACATGGCACTTACATGGCTATATAGGGAAGTAATGGGAACTATTCATTGCTTTATAAACTTACTAGCAAAGTACCCGTCCTCCGGACGGTCACCCTCTCTCCCCACACTTCCCCCTCTCCCTCGTTTCCCTCCCCCTCTTTTCTGTCTTTCATACCTGTTTTTCTCTCCCGACCCCATCTCTGATTCCTCCATCCTCTCCCTCCCCTCTTCTTCACTCTCTCACTCCTCTGCATGTAGTTAGGTCCCCCTGAAAGGTTGTGGGAAATGAGGTAGTGTCTCACAGGGGCTTTCCCAGGCTATAAATAGAGTGTAGAGATCCCAATTTAAAAAAGGCTTCAAAATCACATTTTCACCCCAGATACCTTCACAAACCACATATAATGACCTCCAGACAGGGTCGACGGACCTGTAGAGACCAACAAAGTAGATGGGGAGACCCCAGATTCTGAGAACATGTGACACAAAGAAACCCCTCTTTTCTACCTCTTTTCATAGAAATCGCTCTACCCGTATAGTGATATATTAAAACTAGTTTGGTGGCACCTTCCTTTTCCTCCCTTCTCCTGCCTTCCCCATCCCTCCTTTCCCTTTTCCTCCCCCTCCTGTCCCTTCTCCTCCCGTTCCCTTCTCCTTCCCTCCCTATCCTTCCTTCCCTTTCCCTCTCTCATATCTTTCTCATCTCTCTCCCCCTGTTCCGCTCTCTCTCCTCTCCTCTCCTCTCCTCTCCCCTTCTCTCCCTTTCCCTTCGCACAAACCACAGGTCGACATAGAGTCAATCCTAGCTACCACAACATAAATATTTAAACAGATACAGCTATTCTGCCCATTCCCGGTTCTGCCTCCTCATTCCATTCACCGTGGCAACCATACACTTCCATCCATCCATCAACATGTAACCTAGACACCTATATATGTGATGTGTTAAATCTCTTGCATATCTGAGGTTATCTCAAGGACTATATTGAACTACTTTATTAGTGATTGACCATTAACTGATATTTCACACATTATTCTCGTACATACAAATTAGAGAAGTACTTATTAGATGTCATATAGTTTACCCTCATTGCAATCCGCCTGATCTCATCTTTTCAAAGCAAGGTGCTTGTAATTGAATATTTTATAAATATTAATTACTAGAAACTAGTTCCATTTACTATCTATTATATGCTCCTTACATAGAAGAATATTGAAATATAATCCTATGGTTTTGGTTTTGAATCATCACAAAATATCTGAAAGCTAAAATAAAACCCGATTCGAATTGTTATCGTATACATACAATTAACATATTTGTATTGCACCCCACTTATCACATCTCTTAAGTGGTATGCACATATAATTAATGAGTATAAAGGAATATTTATGTTGAAAGGTGCTTTCACACCACCTGCTGATCTGGGATCTTATGGGATAATGTTTCTGTATCAACACATGTGTTGATCTGACTTATTGAACAGTGTTTCTGATTGGTTGCAAGCAAGCTCCCTTTATCATATGATAAGAAGAGACCGGTAATGTGCAAGTCTATATATAATTGAATCTAACCTTCTGTGATTAAAATATTTGTTTTGTTTTTAGTTCAAAAATAAGAAATTAAAAAGATAATAAGAACAAATAATTATCTTCCAATAGAAGAAGACACAATAATTATGGTTAGTGGGCGATAAAGTCAGTCTAGTATACTTTCTCCTAGAGATGAATATAAGGTAAGGCTAAAACAAGCCTAGCATATAATTGTAGACATAAGGGATGGAGCAGGTCTTGTGAGTAGACTAGACTAGGTGTTGTACACAGGAGGGGGTTAATAGATGGACTTCTGCTGTAGCCACTGGGCATAGATCTACTGGTCATCTACTGGTGATGTACAGACGTAATGACCAGGCAGCTGTCCAGGGTGGGGGAGCGGAGGTGGTAGAGGGGGAGGAGGGGGTGAAAGATGGGGTGGTGGTGGAGGAGGTGAAGAAAGAGGACGAAGGGGTGAGGTGCAGGAGGAGGTGGTGGAGGGGAGGTGGTAGGGGAAGAGGTGGTGACGGAGGAGTTTAGGGAAGAGCAGTTCGGGAAGAGGAGGTGTTGGGGGAAGAGGAGGTGTTGGGGAAGACAAGGTGGAGGAAAAGGAGGTGTTGGAGGAGGTGCAGGAGGAGGAGGTGATGGTGGACATGCAGGGGGAGGTGGAGGAGGAGTGGGTAGGGGTGCATGGGTGCAAGGGAAGAGGTGGTGCAGCAGGAGGAGGATGGAGGTGGTACCTTCTCAAGTAGGTCTTGACTAATATAATGAACACACAAGCTAATATAATGAACACACAAGTAGATCTTTACCATGTCAGGTTAACCGCCTGCTAGACACAAGCTAGAAACTTAGGTTTATGTAAATGTTGATTAGCCCTAAATGCCCTCCCCCTAACTCAAGTTATTGCCAATTAACCTTTGCTTCTTTCTCTGTTCATACTCTAAAGGGTCAGTGGGTACAGGTTTACTGAGTTGCGTAGCAGCCAGGAGTTGTCCAAAAACTCATAGTTTAAGCCCAGAATCAGCATGGAGATTAGTATTTTTTTTTCTGAAATGTCGATATAGTGCCAGGTTCACTCTTTATTATTATTTCTTACTAACTTACTAACTATTAACTTTTTTCAGTTCTTTCTGCTTTCTTCCTCTTCCTTCTTCCTCCCTTCTTCTTCTTCTTTTTCTTCTTCTTCTTCCTTCTTCCTCCTTTCTTCTTCCTCCCTCTTCTTCTTCTTCTTCTCTTCTTCTTCCTCAAACTTGCTTCAGTCTTTATTGAAACCCTACGCTGTTAAGAGGAGTGGGTGTACGAGGTACATGAAATGAACAAACACCATGATAAACCATACCATGCCTCTAACAAATGATAATGAAATGGGTATAGTTACATACACTTACTTACATACCTGTAATTTTATAATAGGGTAAAGTTAGCATTGCAACACTACTATGTGTGTAACTGTGTATAGTGTGCATCCACAAAAGAGTAGCTATATTTTAGTACTTATAAATGTAACAAAGAAAAGAAAATAAGGAATTTATTTGAGAAGGCCACAACCTTTGTTAATGTATCATCAAGAAGACAAATAAAAGATTCTCTAATCTAATCTATTTCTCATATCATGACAGGAGGGGTTGGGTGGTGGTATGATAATCTAACACTTCTCCCCTGATAGGGCTAATCATATTTGTGTTGGGAGAGATTTAATGGATTCATTAGGAAGCGCTGAGCAAGGGTCACACTTCACTGATATTGATGCACACATTATCGAGGCTGTGTCTCTTATCAGGAGATGATGGCCTAAGGATGATTTAATGGCAGTTGATAGTGTTCCTCTGCCACTATGACCATCAATGAAAGCTCCCAGCTGTCATGAACTAGCACCCAGACTATAGCCAACCAGCTTTGTTACATTGGCGCCGTTACCAGCATTCAATCTCAAATTCATCCAAAGTTGTTGGGGAGAGAAAGTCTTGTTGGTTTGATATAAATTTTGCAGTGCAGTATGTTTGAAGGCACTGAGTCTGTGCCAGCCATCTTGTGATAATGTCTATTTTAAAATATTCATGTAACAGTGTCTATGTATAAATTGAGTGTACAGCTATACCTTCCCCTTGGTCCTGGGGGAGGAGGACAGGGACTGGGCAATATTTAATAGCAACAGATACTGTTATAATTAATAACCACCAGGGGAGGGTGGGCAGGCTCTCCACTCCCGGAGGTACATAAAATATAGTAAAGGTAGTCAATATGTTACACTATTCTAATGATGCTATCCACCAGTGGCAATGGTTTTTATCCTTTTCAGTGAAGCCCAAACTACTCCCTTTATTGTATCCGCATTCCACTTGAGAGATGTGATAAGTGGGGTGCAATAAAAATATTGTTATTGTACGTCTACGATACAAATTCCAATTGGGTTTCCTTTTAGCTTTTAGATATTTTATGGCGATTTAAACAAAGGTTTATATTTCGATATTGTTCTATGCTAAGGGCATATAATAAATAGTAAATGGAATTTGGTGCTAGTCATTGAATATTTAATAAATATTCAATGACTAGCACCTTGTTGACAGTCACAGTTCATAGAATATGTCAAACTGCAAACGATGCCTTTTGGATGTTTACACTATTCTTATGTTAATCCTTACAAAGGTGTATATATGGCTGAGGGCTTCAGAAAATGTACAATTCATCTTCACCAAAGCTCACGCAAATATAAGACAAAAATCAGGTTCAAAATACAATTCAACTTAGCTGAACCGATTTATTTTATCAAAGCAATACCAAATTTATTCAGGTATACTTAGTATGTATCTTGTTTCAAAAAGTTAAAAATGAAAAGAAAAGTGTTTGCTTGACATATTAACATCTTTACTCTATGCCATCACCATATGATATTGTACTCTGGACTAATTAACATCTGCCAGAAGGCTGGGGAAAAAACCTGTTTTCAATAGAGAAATGAGAAAACTGCACTCAAGTGCACCTGAGGTTATATAGCCCCCATCAGTGGCAGGGCGGGGCTAATGCTGATGTGGGCGGGTCAGATCGTCAGAAAATGTACAATCAGCAGCTCTATACATTTAACAGATTCTGCTAAATTAGGCTGAAATACCTAAATACTGGTATATCTGAGTGTATTTAGTATTGCACTGATTCAAGGAGTCTGCTTGATTATGTTTAACTGTACCTTGAAACTCATTTTCTTTCTGAAATTAGGATTATTTTGAGAGGATTGGTGAAGGTGAATTGTAGGTTTTCAGGAGTCTTCACCCAGGAGAACCCATCAGATGGAACTCTACCACCTGTGGGAGAGTGAGAGAGAGTTTTTTGTTTTATTTTTGCTGTAAGACACATGTAGGTAGATAGGGTTGATAATGTGATACCTTGCAGCTATGTAAGCTAATTTAGCCGAATTTACTTAATGTGTAGAGCTGCCTTTTATAGATTTTCTGACCCTTGTACATATTTCTTACATTTTGTAATGGGCCCGAGTGTAGGTCACTAATACGACATAACAGTGACCAACACCAACACCCAGGCGCCTGTTGCATAACAATTCTTTACTTAAGATATTCCTTGCTAAGCTATTTGCCTTGCTTAGGTAGGAAATTCCTACTGTAGCAATACATAATTAGCATTGTCCGCGTAGCAAATTCCTACCTTAAAATGCCCTTACCAGCTGCTAGCAATAAAGATTGGCTAAGGAAGGGAAATGATTAAGTAAGGATTTGTTATGCAACGGGCCTAGCTAGTTGTAGCAGATAGAGGTAGAATCAATAAGCTAGTTTTCCAGACCAGTGGACTGTGTTAGAATATATACACGTCCCTCTAGACACTCCCAATAGAATATGTCTCTCTAGCTTTAACATTCGCTTCTCTTTGCCATGGAAAGCTTTAGATGGGAAAAATTAAGCTTGTCTTTGTAATATGTTAGCGTTCTTTAGTCTTTCAAATCAGGATTAATTCGAGTTGTGTGACTATTGGGATTTTGCCATACTTTTATTTTTTCTAGATGTTCCGATTGCTACTGGTTTGTCTTTTGATATTTTTTCCCGGTTGAGAATACAGTACAAATCCCAATTTGAAAGATATTGCTTGTGAAAAGGTTGAAATTCCTTTTATATACACATCTATTACCTTATACCTTATACACTAAAACCAAGATGGGCGTGGAACCTGAAAATGACAGACTATAGGTCTGAATACTTAAGTAGTACCAGTTGTATTTGTATGTTCAGAAATGATTGTATTGGCAATTTCAACTAGCACTATTATATTATATGTAACGCACCATATACGCAGTCTGCGGAA
Source organism: Sthenelais limicola (assembly GCA_942159475.1). NCBI lineage: Eukaryota > Metazoa > Annelida > Polychaeta > Phyllodocida > Sigalionidae > Sthenelais > Sthenelais limicola. The sequence goes on from OW804096.1 coordinate 58,440,535, forward strand.
ATAAGGTGGATAACAGAACGTACAAGAACTCCATTGAATTTAAATTTGAAGTATAATATAATATGATTTTTCAGATAGCTTATGAAACAGTGGATGAGAAACTTAAATTCATGTTTTACGCTGGAATTGCATGCAGTAGTTTCCCTGTGTCATCCTTTGTTCAGAAATTAGCGTGTAATAATATTCACTCAGAATTGTCATCGTTGTTGATTTCTGACTGCGAGTTTGGTAATTGGTTGGGGGAAGCCATACATGCTTCTCATTATTTTTGTCATTACAGAAATTCTAGAAAAATGATTCTGGTATCATGTCATTTGCGGAGGGCCCAGGTAAAACGTTAATGTAGAAGTTGCGTGATGAGAGAGATAGGAGAGCGGGAAGAGGAGGGATTGGGTAGGGGATAGCGATAGGGGAGGGGGAGGTGGTGGAGGAGGGGATGGCGAAAGGGGAGGGGGTGGAGGTTGAGGAGGAGGGGAAGAGGAGATGGCGATAGGGGAGGGGAAGGTAGTGGAGGAGGGGGAAGAGGGGGAGGAGGGCATGGCGATAGGGGAGTGGGTGGAGGAGGAGTGATGAATGAGGAGGAAGAGTAGGTGGTGGTGGAGATGGAGAAGAGGAATGGGGAGGAGGTGGGGAAAGAGGAGGAGATGCAGGGGGGAGGAGGAGGAAGAAGAACGAGAAAGAGAAGTTGGAGATAAGGAAGGTTATTTCGTCATGCTCAGACGCTACCAAGAGGCCAATGTCTGAGGCAAAACATGTAACATAGCATGTAACATAGCATGTTAGCTGTATCAGTTTCTTCTCCTTTAGGAACCAGAAGGTTAAGGGACTGTGTATGTTGGTGGGGCGGTGTGGGGGATAGGTGGGGGGGGGGAGTTGTATATAAGACACAAGGTCTTCACCTGAAAAAAGAGGGAATGTTCATGCAGCAATGGATCCAAAATTATAGATACATTTGTTACCTCGGGGTAATTTTCCTCACGGATTGATTGAATGACCATGGATGTATGATTATCATACGCTTTATAACATTCTGTTAAATTCAAGGTTCAGGTGAGAACATTCTAATAGATATTTGTATGTAATAGTTTTAGTTCCAATTGTCATATGAATACATTTTACTCTGGAAATTTTCTGCATACTTTCTATGAGAAACACAGGTCTTTCTTTCAGGTCATCCCCAACATTCAAATCTTAATCAACGTTGTTTAAAATAAAGTGAAATAAAAATAAAGGAAGGAACCGTAGGAATAGCTGTTGTTGAGGAGCACTAGAGTTTGCCTAGCTAGGGTAAACACAGGAGGGAAGATAGAGATCAGGGTGGCTAGACAGGGGTGTCTGTAGTGGGTGTATATACAAGGGTCTATATATATACCCTCACCTATTTACCCCGCCCTCTGGCAGACTACAGGTTAACTAACGAGTTGCTGGGTGGAGCGACTCAGCAATGTTAGTCTTTTGTATTTCTACTGAAAAAATTTCTGAAAACTTCAAACATTGTCTTTCAAATCTCAAACTCTATTACTTATAACAGACTTCGTCAAAACAAGGTTTCTTAAAATGGGATTTCAAACATTTTCAAAATTTCTCAGATCATCAAATGTGGATAAATCAGTTTAACATATATACTAGGCAAGTAGTAGAGGCCCTAAATATTACAATTTTACTCCCTCTTTCTTTATTTCACAAAAAAACCATAACAGATTTACATTTTTAAATCAAGACGCCCTTTTCTTGAATCTTCCCAAATTACCATATTACACCTTGCATTGACTAAGTACGACTAAATCTATCTACCCTAATACGTTAACCTGATGATTGTCATCTATGTCCGTGAAAACTTATGGCCTTAATGTTTCTTCAGAACCATAGGCCACTTCACATATTCGGCAATCAGTGAGTGCAGAGTTAACCTCTAACTCTGTGCGCGTTTGCAACTCATTAGAGGCATGTCCATCGGCAAGCAGAGATACTGCCCCTCACTCCAGTGGACCGTGAGGCTGTGTGTCTCCCTCACACCATGCCCTGGTGCCCATCGGTCCATGCAACAACCCTGCGCTAACTTGTTTTGGGTGATCCACTCTTACTAAAGTTGCCATATTGTACAATTTAGCGGATTATTCAACCTGGAATTTGGCATGAATAATCTTAACATATGGTCCGATAATCTTGCCTAATCTATTGAGCACAAAGCAAAAAGAATTCCTGTGACAAGTGGGCAAAGTTTGACACCTATAGTGGAGGTATCAGGGCACTGGAAAACTGCCCGCCTTGACCCCTCATATTATTGAGGTCACCACAGTTGCTGCAGGACTGAATAAATTTGTGAAGTGGGCTATTGTTGTAGTATTCTTAAGCTAGTTTTACAGAGAGTTGAAGGAACTTGTCAGACACAGCCATTGTTGTTAATCAGGAACCTTTATTTCCGGTTTGTATTACAATACATGGCGATTACGGGATTCACCGAAATGGTCAATGTGTATACCAACACTACATCTCTCTTTTTCCTTGATTCAAACTCCATATAAGATTATGTAATAATGATGGATAAACATGACTTAGATCACAGACTAGATTGATTGATTCTTTGTTCCATACATCAGCACCATATCATTTATCAGTTTCAAGTTAACACCTTATTTTTCTAGCAACTCAATGCTTAATACTTTCAACCTTAAACTTGTAACATTATGTTATAGTAGCACCTGAGAGAGCATGACGAAAGACGATGATGAACTTTCACTTCATCACATAATCTTTTAAATAGTCGGGGGGTTTTGTCATGCGCTTAGGTCTTAGGCATGTGGGAGAGTTAGGCCTACTCCCAGTTAACAGACTGCTTGGCTTTCCAGGCGATCTTTGTATGTTGGTCTGTTTTGGAGGCACAATAGGTTCTGCTTGCGGAAGGTCCGGGATGGCTTGTGGTTGTACAGCAAGTTCTGGAGTGGCTCTGAATTCACGATTCTGCTCAGGAAATCTCTCAAGGTATTCTGTCTCATGATCACTTATTCTTTCTCGTGCTTTTCTCTGCTGATAGCCTTCCAGTGTAGTTGTATCTAAGTTTATCTTCCTCTGTGTTTCTTTGCGGTTGTACTTCTTCACATGGCTCAAGTTTCTCTTATAGGTCACGCCATCTGGTGTCTCTACAGATACTTGTGTGCCCTTCCTACCTATGACTCGAGCAGGTGTTGTGCAGAAATTGGGTGTCAGCTTATTCTCTCTTTCCTTCCTGAGGAGCACCATATCTCCTACAGCTATGACCTCGGATTCCTGTCTCCCTGTGTTAGCATAATCCTTGATCTTCAATTTGTTCTCTCTGTCCTGGTCTCTGAGCTCCCCATCTTGTTCAGGGAACCTCAGTGTGGGTAGATTGGTATGTAACTTTCTCCCAAACATCAATTCTGCAGGGCTCTTACCTGTGACTGTGTGTGGAGTTGTGCGATAGGCCCTTAGAAAGTATCTGAGCTCTTTCCTCCAGTCTTTCCCTTCTGTATGTGCTATCCGCATGGCCTTTAGTATAGTTCGATTCTGACGTTCCACCTCGCCGTTGGCTTGCGCCCATCTGGGGGTTGTTCTCCTGTGACGCACATCTAGGCAGGCAAGATAATCCTCAAACTCTTTCGACACAAATTGTGGTCCATTGTCTGTAGTTACTGAGTAAGGAATGCCACATATGTCAATCGTTTCATCAAGCGCTGCTATAAGCTTGTCAGTGGTGGTTGTTTTCATAACTTTGATGAAAAAATATCTTGAGTAGTAGTCTACTATCACTAGTATTTGCTCACCTGTGGGGAATGGACCCACAAAGTCTAGAGCCAACTCTTGCCATGGTCCTTCGGGTAGCTGTGTCATCTCTATCGGTTCAGGCCTGCTTGGTTGAGATACCACTTGGCAACCATGACACTCCTTGCAGTACTTCTCGGCTTGGCGATCGATCCCTGGCCACCAGACCTTCTCCCGGAGTCTTGCCTTTGTCTTGACTATTCCTTGATGGCCTTGGTGGGCTAACTCTAGAACTCGGTCTCGCAGTGCTTGAGGCAGCACTATTCGAGTTTGCCGAAGCACTACATAGCCTATTGAGGTCAGCTCATCTTTCACTGCTCTATAAGAAATGTCACATTTTGAGAAATCCCCTGAACTGATACAGTCTCTTATCAGCTCCAATTCCTCATCATTCTTTGATGCTGCTTCCACTTCGCGTGCAGTCATCGTTCGTGGCACAGACTCTTGGGTAATGTTTTTAACATAGTCTTCAATGAAGTCTTCTCCTTTCCCAATTTTCCCAAAGTTTGACAGTCTTGATAGCACATCTGCAATGTTCTGCTTTCCCGGGATGTGTCTCACCTTGAATGTAAATGGTTGGAGTCGCAGGACCCACCTTTCAATGCGTGCTGAAGGTCTAGAATTGGGGCCATAGATAACCTCTAGCGGCTTATGATCGGTGAGAAGTTCAAATTCCAAGCCCATTAAATAGATGCGGAATCTCTCACATGCCCATACTAAGCTCAGGGCCTCTTTCTCTGTCTGAGAATACCTCCGTTCAGTGGCTGTCAACGCCTTCGCGGCATAGTACACCGGCCGATAGTTCCCATCTTTCTGCTGCTGCACCAACACTGCACCTAATCCTACCGGTGAAGCATCTGCAATGACCTGTGTATGTGCCTCTTTGTTGAAGTAGGCCAGCACAGTTGATGAGCTCAAACAGCTCTTGAGTTTCGTGAATGCTTTTTCCTGCTCATCAGTCCATGTGAAAGGTGTGTTTTTCCTTGTAAGGCGTCGCAGTGGCTCTGCAGTTGTTTCGAAATCTGGGATGTACCTTGAGCAGTATGTTGCTAGTCCCAGGAAACTCCTGATTTCTGATGCATCTTTTGGAGTTTTTGCTTCATTGATAGCTTCCACTTTTGCTTGTTCTGCCTCAATGCCGTGACCACTAAGCACATGACCCATGAATGTGAGCTTATTCATTCGGAACTGGCATTTTTCCTTATTTACCGTTAGCTTCCTTTCAGAGAGGACCTGTAGTACTTTCTCTAGCCTTGCATCATGCTCCCCTGTGGTGCAACCATATACTAGAATATCATCTGATATGTTTACAGCACCGTCACAACCACTAAGTACCTGGCTTATTGCATTCTGATAGATTTCAGGAGCAGCTGATATACCAAACATTAACCTTTTGTACCTGAACAACCCTTTGTGTGTGTTGAACGTAGTGATACCCTTTGACTGTTCGTCGAGTTCAATCTGGTGATACCCCATTCTCAGATCTATCTTGGAAAATACAGCACTCTGATTTAGATCAACCATTATCTCATCTATGGTAGGTATTGGATACCTTACTCTTACAACTGCTTCATTGGCCCTCCTCATGTCAACACATATTCTTACATCTCCATTTGGTTTTGGGACAATGACCATTGGTGATACCCACTCGGTTGGCGTTTCTTGAACAGGCTCAATTATATCTAGCATTTCTAGCTCTTGCAGTTTCTTCTCTACTTTATCTCTTAATGCGAATGGTATTTTACGGGACTTCTGAACAACTGGTTTGACACTATTGTCGATATGCACCTTTGCTTTAAAACTGGTTAGCTTACCAAACCCTTTAAACACCTCAGGGTACTTACTTTCTACAACATCACGAATTGATCTGACATACTTCACAACACCTAATTTCAGGGATAAATCTTCAGACAAAATATTGCAAACTCGCGGACCTTTTACAACCAGAATTTCTGCAAGCACCACCTTGTCTTTAGTTTCAACATCAGTTGTAAAAACCCCTTCAACCTTGATCTTATCGTTAGTGCCAAACGGATAAAGTTTACTTTGATGTCTTGATAACTTGGGTTTTCCCAGTTTCTCATATGTTGCCCTGTCAATAACATTAACACTTGACCCTGTGTCAATAATTGTTTCGACCTTTACATTTGCCATTTTGACACATAATTTACCTTTGGGCTCATTTATGGCATTGATAGAATCATGTAAGACAAAAACACTTTCATCCTCACTGGTTTGACCTTGGTCAGTTTCTGACTCACCATTACCTTCATCAAGGTATTGTACACTTCTAAGTTTGCTTTTGCATACTCTCCCATAATGACCTATTTTTGAACATTTATTGCACCTCCTTTTCTTGGCAGGGCACTCTTCATCACTCCCATGCCGTTTACCCCCACAAGTAAAACACATGCTTTTTCTGTCTTTAGAGTCATCTTTCTTTGCTTTGGACCACTGCTGTTTCTTCTTCCCTTGTACATGTTGCACACTCTCTCCACTGGCAAAAGCTTCAGATGCTCCCATCCGCTTGCTCATGGCAGTCGTATCCTCCTTCAGTTTGATTTTGTCCAGCACCCGGTCTAGTTCCAACTCTTCTTGAAGCAGGCTTAGGCGCAGTTCCTCATCTTTCATGTGACCGATGATGAGACACTTTATCATTTTGTCTGCTGACCAGTTATTGAAGTCACATTTTACCGCCGATCTCCGTAGTCTGGCTGCGAAATCTACCATGCTCTCATCTTTTTGTGGCTTCTGGGTCACTAACTCACATAACGCAAAATCGTTTGATTTCTTTGGCAAGAATCGTGCATTTAGTTTAGCTTTAGATTTTGCATAAGCAGTCCAGTTAGCATTTGTTACCCCTGCTGGTTTTTCCACATCAGCCAGGGTGTCATGTATGTCCTCAACTGCCGTCCCAGCGTAAATCAGAAGTGCCATCTGACAAACAGCACTGTTTGCTGCATCACTTGCTTCCACACCATTGTAGAGTAGGTCCCTCTCAAATCTCTCAATCCACCTTGACCATGCCTGTCCTAGAGAGAGTCTATCCCCTGTGACATCAAAGGGTTGAATTTTGAGTTTTGGGCCTTTAGCAGCTGCCATGGTGACATATAGGAGACACAATAGTTTGGTAACTAACAGGAATATGGACCAAAACACAATCAGAACTGTCACTGCACTCAATCTTTTTAGTTTTAACACTTGCCACAGTCCTTGTGTCACACTAGGCCTTGTGTAGACAGTGACAAACACTGGTGACTGAATTCACTCACTTTCACCACACCATTAAGTACATTTCACTCACTGTCACAAGTCCGATCTGCTTGGTCCAGTTTCCTTAGGTTGTAAGGTTCTCCTCCTCCAAATATGAAGGCAATCCTCGTCGCCAATGTAGTATTCTTAAGCTAGTTTTACAGAGAGTTGAAGGAACTTGTCAGACACAGCCATTGTTGTTAATCAGGAACCTTTATTTCCGGTTTGTATTACAATACATGGCGATTACGGGATTCACCGAAATGGTCAATGTGTATACCAACACTACAGTTGTGTCAGGGTGTTTCACTTTTCTAGTATGAAGGCATTTGGGGGCTGTATTTCTAAAGGGTCTACTGCTGCTTGCATTTAATCAATACTTTTTATCAGGTTCTACACAAAAGCTAATATTAATGAGGGACGTTCTTACGTCCATTTTTCCTCCGCTCAGTGTCTAGACGTTCCCATCGGAAGGGCAATATGTGGATCATGGACTCACATTTAAACTTGCCTTCAAAGCTCAACATTCTGTTCCCTATACTTTCATACTTTGGCATTAAAGTTATCAAAATGATGATGATGATTTGAGAACCATTAACACTCGAAATTTTGAGGAGGGGGAAGAACTTTAAAACTAATCAAATTATGTCAGTGAATAATACGAATGTTCAATGTACATTTAATGCCATTTTGTGCACTGTAAAGATGGAAAATGAAGAATAAAGGGTGATCTCCACTGGCTGCGGTAAGCTCTGCGGTAAGCTCTGCGGCCAGTGGAGACCAGCCTTAAGCAGTGAGCCTTCAGTCATTTGGTATTGCTCATCTGCTTTAAAGCTATTGAAAATCAAGAAAGGGTAGCTTGACTTTGACGTTGTTCAATGCACAAATAGAAAATGTTAAGACTTTTTATTATAATTTATATCCTATATAATTGTTATTAATTATATAATTGCAGGTGACGGCAAACATCATTATCTTCGTCACTGCCAACATCGCGGGTGTGTACCTGCATGACCGCACAGAGCATGCGCAGAGGAAGGCCTTCACCGACACCCGCAACTGCGTGGCCGCCAGACTGGAGATGGAGGACGAGAACGAAAAACTGGTAAATTTTGTATTCCATTTTAGTTGAAGAGTGAGTGAGTGAGATTGGCTGCTTTACGCCCTTATCAACACATTTAGTATGGTTATATCAAGGGCGGGAGAGCTGAGAGGGAGGCTGTTTATGATCATACCGAGGAAATAGAGATAGAGAAGAAGGGAGACAGAGACAGAGAAGAGACAGAAAGGCGCTTTATGGTCATACTTTTAGTTGAAGAGTTGATTACATTATAAAAATTGTATAACCGGACATTGTTGTTGAATTGGGTTTGCTCTTTGTTGTGCTGTCACTCTCTGGAGTGGAAAGCCATCTAATTACATCCTCCCTTTATCTCTCGTCCTCCCATCTATCTCATCCTCTGTCTCTCTCCCTCACTACCTCTCCTTCCGTCTCTCGCTCTCTTTTTTCTCCTCTCTCTCTCCCTCTCTTTCCCCCTCCATTACTTTCTTGCTCCTTCTCTCAATCCCCCTCTATCTATCTCTCTACATCTCTCTTTCTATGTATGTATACATGTATGTATGTATCCTCTATCTCATCCTTGGTCTTCCTCCCTCACTATCTCTCCTTCCCTCTCCCTCCCTCGCCATTGCCTCTACCTCTCTCTCCACCTTTCTCTCCCTCTCACTCTCCTTTTCACATTGTGTCTCTTCCTCTCGCCGTCTCTGCCTCCCCTCACTGCCCCCTTCCTCTTCCCTCACTCCCTCTTTCCCTCACTCTCTTATCTATATACATCTCTCACCTCTCTCTCACCCTCTCTTTCTCTCTGTCATGTTCCCTCGGTTTTCTCTTCCCCCTCTTCTCTACCCTCTCCACCACCCCTAGTGTCTCCACCTCCTTCCCATGGAAAACCAACCGCAGAGTACCTGCTCATTCCATTTTTATACCGAAACAAATTTCCTAAAGACTATTTTATCTGCTGCTGTCAGCTCAGATTGCGGGTTGCCTGTCATTCGTGGTACAGCCTAATTGATTACCTTATTGCACATCTCCTCGTCGGATCTGGGTCGTCATGAAACAGAGATAACCCTGAGTAGTGGTAATGTGGAGAGGCTTTGATCTCTGGGTAGGCTGGGGCGGGCACAAATTGCTCAAATTGCCGGAACCTTCCTGCAACTGCTCCACAACTCTTTCGGCTTGGGTGGTAGACGTTGGTGGGGGTGGAGGTGGTGTGTGTGTGTGGTGGGGGGGTGGGGGGAGGAGCTCTTACCCCACCAGGGTGGCGGAGGGGGAATTGGTGATTTACCCTATACTTTTGTATATATTTGGTCATAGGGTGATAGAGGTAACAAGCTAACAAGAGGCAAACTGCTCCTTAAACGGCTGGTTCCATTGGTACGGATACGGATACGGCAAAATTTGCTCACATTAAAATATACAGTCCTGCTTCCATGTGTGCGTATCCGTAAGCATCAAGGGGTCTGGCTCCGAATCCGATAAACTGATCGCTCCATGTAGCGATTGGGTTCGTATCCATACCCCATTTGTATGGATTCCTTCTGTGATGTCATTACATTTTGGACAGATGGGTTCACTCCAAGTTTCCCGTTAAAATTTTCCCGTATCCGCATGACGGATCCGTATCTGTACCAATGGAACCAGCCCTTTAAGCCCCAGTCCATTAAGCTGATTCTCATGCGATTTTGTGCCGCAGAGGACTCGGATGACAATCAGCTTAGTGGACTGGGCCCTTTAGCCCTTTCTGCTTGGGTGGTACTGGTTGGCAGGGTGGTTGGCTCCACCCCACCATGGTGGGCAGTTGGTTGCTTTATGCCCTTTTATTTTAACACCATACTTTCCTCTAAATTTGTTCATATTGGGGCAAGTGGAAACAAAACAGGAGGCAATATCCTACTCTTATTATATATTAAGAAGATTCCGCACAGTGATTAATACAATCTTAGCAAGAGTGTGTATAGAAATTCGAGTGATGAATTGCCACAGTACTCAGCAGCTACTGCCTAGCATTCTGCGCTAATAGTTTGTTTGTTTACGATTTTACACAATATCTATATTACAGGAACATATATACTGTGTCAATATAATATTATGACCACACATTAAATGCTACAAATTACTATTATATGTATACATGTACAATGAAACTCCTCAGGATTTCTACTGAAATCATTATTTTTGAAAACTGATGAAAATGGTCAAATTTCCCTAAATTCCATATTTTACATCAAATTGTGTTGATACTTGTGGAGGACTGAGTAGTTGTCAGCACATATGGTACCAACGTGAATGCACTATGTACAGTGTTTTCAAAAAATATTCTGGGGCAGGGGAATTACCTCCCTGGAACCCCTTTCTTGAAATATTTCAGTATTTTTGCCATGACCCCACTTTCATCCCATTGAGTATACATTACAATCATTAATGTATATGTATACATTATAATATATTTCTACACTATTTGTTTACTACAGGAGCGGTTACTGGCTAGCGTACTGCCACAACACGTGGCCACGGAGCTCAAGAACGACCTGATCGCCCCCCACGAGGGTCTCCTGCAGAAGATTTACATACAACGTCATGAGAGCGTCAGGTAAGCCTTCTCAACTACGTCATAACATTCAAAGGTCATAATGTCTTACTCTTAATGTCACAACATATTATCGCTACGACGTCAAGACGACACAGCATGATGTTATTACGTCATCTGCTCAACTAATCAACAATACTTGGTTTGCCTCTGGTTTAAAGATTTGTGTTTATTTGAACAAGGAAAACTCTTTATTTATACTTTATTATTCGGCACATATTGGGAGAACTGGCCCATGTGAGCTATATAGTGCAATACAAATGTAGGGTATTATAAACTCTATTTAAAATCTTGAATTAAAGAAGAACAATCACATAAAGTAAGTTTAAAGAAAGATTGGGGTGTTCGAAGAGCATAATACCTTTTCAGTCTTTGAGGAGAACGCTAGCTTTGAGAGTAAAGAATATGAAACGTACTTAAATTAATTTTCAGTTCAATGACCTTTTTATGTTCACGTGCATATTTTAAATTTTTACTTGGAATTTGATTCACTAAATTGCCAAAATCATTGTTCTCTAAAAAATAAAGGGCCATTTTCTCTATCAAAACAAATGACATTTTTAATAATTATTAGATTATATCATTCTAAATTCTTAAATATGGGAGCATTTAGATATTACGATAACATATTATTATATAAATGGTTAATGTTATAATAATATGTTTCATGCTTGGTTAAAAATCGATTATCTCTTTATTTCTGATCATCCCAAAAATGTTTTTTAAAGTCGAATGTTTGGATGATTTACAAATTTGGCATACGTAGAAATTCTCAAATCTCTGCCCTCGCAGCGTTCGGAATGAGGTCAGGTGAGTGCTAATTAGGTCAAATGAAGGTCACATTACGATCTGGGTCAAGGTTAATATTTAAAAAGGCATGAAAGATGTCCACGTGTGTCTTACCCCGGAATGAATCATTATCCAATGTTGCATTTCTCCTATTTCATCTCAAGGAAATTAAAACTTTTCAATTGTTTATGTTGTACTCTCTCAATTTAATGTTGCATGGTGTGACCTGTCCTAATGGTGTTCCATTTCTGAAAGAATTCGAATTCTCTATGAATAAATCATTTTGTATTATACTTTATTTGTTTTATAATTCCCATATCTCAGAGTGAGTTTCCCCTTCACTGTGTATACACACCTGATGTTCGATGAATTCCCACGGCCACCCACTCCTTTTCTTTCTCTTTGTCCTTTTTTCCCCATTTCCCCGTTCTTCTCTCTTTCCTTTCTTGCTTCACGCTCTTTCGCTTCCTTACTTTGCCGTCTGATACCCTTCCCCCCCCCCCCTCTCTCTCTCTCTCTCTCTCTCTCTCTCTCTCTCTCTCTCCCTCTTTCTTCTTCCTTTTCCTCCTCTCTCTTCCCCTCTCTGTTTGCTCTCTCCTCACTCATGGTCACTTTCCTCACTCTCTGCTCCCCTCCCGTCTCCCCCTCCCCTCCTCTCCTCTCTCTCTCCTCCCTTTCACGCTCCTTTCTCCCCCTCTTCTCTCTCCCCCTTTTTCTACTACTCCCCTCTCTCTCCCCTCTCTCCTTTGCTCCGGTCTTTCTCCGTCTCTCCTCTCCCCTGTCTCTCTTTCCATATCTCCTTTCTATGCATCACTTTGTCTCTCAATATTTTGCCTAATTATTTTACTGCTTCTTTTGGTTTCCATCCAAAGCCATTGTATTTCATTTGGTCCGATACCACTGTGACTCACATCATTGAAGTGTCTAGAATATATTCCTTTATTACATCCTTAAACCTCCAGTCATAGTTTTTCTACCCTCTGTGTGATTCATCTCTTCGTGTGTTTCATTTCAGATTGCGATTTTGCAAGTTATTCTAAGTCATAGCAATATATGTCAATACCATGTATTCAAAATGCAGTTCAACTGTATTCCTGTTAAGCCTATAATATGAGAGTAATGAATATTTGAATGAAAATGATGTAACACGTGACGAATTGCAGGGATATATCGTGTGAAATCCGTCTATAATTTTACATAACATCAAAAACCTAATGTAGAAATGCCCCTGGCATGTTGTTACCATCTCTAGCTGTAGAGACTAATATAATCAGTGCGGAGCAGACAAGATAATCACAGCATCAAAACATAGGCAGTGATGATGTGGCAATCCATCATCCCATAATCTCCCTCTTTCTCACTTTCTCTCTCCCTCTCTCTCCTTTTCTCTCTCTCCCTACCTTTCTCTCTCCCTCTATTTATCCTTCCCTCTCTCCCTCTCTTTACCTCTTTCTCTCTGCTCTTTTTCTCCTCTCTATAATCCTCTCCCCCTCCCTTTCACTCTCCCTCTCTGTCATCTCTCTCCCTACCCTCTTTCCCTCTCCACTCTCTCTCCCTCTCTTTCCCTCCCTTTCTCTCTCCCTCTCTCTCCCCCTTTCTCCCTCCATTTTTCCCTCTCTGTGCCTCTCTTTCTCGCTCCTCCCTCTCTCCTTTCTCCCCCTTTCTCTCTCTCCCTCTCTTATCTCTCTCTTCTCTCACACACTTTGTCTCTCTCCTCCCTCTCTCCTGCCTTTCCCCCACCCTCTCTCTCTCCTCCATCTTCTTCTCATGAGCTGGGATAATGTATCTATCCATCATCCTACATCTCCCCTCGCTATCTCCATTTGAAATATTTATCTCATTTACTCTCATTTACTTGTAGCATTTAGATGGTTTTTGAGTTCTTTGATAATCTTAAAATCTCTGTAGTTGAAAAAGTGCTGTCTTCTATTAGTATTTAGCTGTAGCCAATGGGGGATGGTTCATAATTCTCCTTCCTCTCTCTCTTCCCCCTCCCCCTCTCTCTCCATCTTGCCTCTCTGTCTTACCCCCTCTCTCCTCTCCCTCCTTCCTCTCTTTCCCCCGTCTCTCCTGTCTCTCTTTCCCCCGTCTCTTCCTTGCTCCTTGCACACTACTTTCGTATGGTGAATTTGCATTATTATCAACTTTTCCCTACTAGAAGAAATAAAGACAACTGTCTTCACAACAAATGTATGGAACCAATGGAGTCCATTCTGAGTCTATAACCGAATTCAGCTTTCTTGAGTCTAGTGGAAAATAATTAAGAGAAAACATGCAAATGCACAAAAGAGGTTCTGGCGTAAGAAGAAAGAAAATAATTTTTCTGATCCGAATTCGATGTCATCTGAGCTTAGCCTGAGCTCGATCTAAGACGAATGGGACAGGAAAACCTCTGGGTCTGTTTTACTTTTGTAGATATGAACTGGCTCGGAATCCCATTATCTTTGTAAAATTAATTGAAATCTAAAATAATCAGTCATTCTGTTGGAATCTGAAATCTGAAATCATTAAGAAATGGGAACAAAGAATTTGCTCTAAGGCTGAAATATTTTCCAGTTAAATTTAAATGTTTTTCGAGGAAGAAGATTGAAATGAATTGCCTTGAAAGGGAAATCACTGTATTTCTTTCTGGATCTGGAAATGATTATTTTGCTCAGTTTTTGTCTGGATTTCAGTCAATGGGTGCAGGAACAAAGGGTTTCCATAAAAGGAAAGCTGAAGGAGCCAGATATTATTTTGATCATTTCAGATAACTATAGCTTACTTTATAAAAGGACGGGGACCAGTGCAGTGTACCGTTATTAATATGACCCAGAGTAATCCACTTGAAATCAGTGCTTATTCTTTTGATTAAGTTTATCCCATAGAGACAGGAGTAAACCAATTTACTCCACATCGATTTATGGGGTTGGGGGTGGGGTATTGGTATGTAATGAAAGCACACTTTCCAAATATAATTCCAATAAACACTAAAAAGTACTGAGTGCATATTTACCTGGTGCTACTTTAACCTCTGTTGCCATGACTACCAGAATACACATTTCCTCAATCAACTACCCCCTAGCGTAGACTGTTGCTAGGTAGAAAGACGTAGGATTTTGTCAAGTTTTTAAGCAATATCAAGAAAACAAGCAGAGACATTTCCTTATTACTTAGGCCAACATATAGGTGCTTATTCTTATATTTAATAGGCATTGATCGATCCTGAGAAAAAATCCCCTTTCATACTATAACCTCAAATTTTAAGCAAAATGCCATTCCCCGATGAAGACTGTATTGGAACGTTGGAATCAATACTGTAATACAATTGTCTGATTTTGATGTAACAACCACAATTCAATAGTATGTATACATAACTGTGTTTCTCTTGCAGTGTGCTGTTTGGAGACATTGTTGGTTTCACAGCGCTCGCCTCTCAGTGTACGGCACAAGAGCTGGTCAAGATCCTTAATGAGTTGTTCGGTCGCTTTGACCAACTTGCTACTGTAAGTAATATATATTTTCATTTCACATTATTTATTCAGTTTACATTGATGTTATGCTTATAAAAATTAATTTTCATTTCCCAACCACAGCTCATCTACCGGTGGTCTTTCGCTGGTGCCTGAGCATTCGGCCGATAGACAGAACTTAGTAGAAAATAGAAACAACCAATACATTCAATAGTACATGTTTTGGTTGGTTTAGTAACCACCAATGATCTCCACTTCTTCCTCCTCTTCTTCCACCACCACCTCTTCCTCCTCCACCACCACCACCACCTCCTCCTCTTCTACCACCACCACCTCCTCCTCTACCACCTCCTCCTCCTCCCCTCCTCCACCGCCTCCTCCTCCACCTTCCACCCCACCACCTCCTCCCCCACCACCACCACCACACCACCTCAGTCACCCCTTCCACACAACACCCCCAATCACCCCCACCACCCTTCTCCACCGCCCATTCCACCCCAAGCTCTACTCTATAAAACTCCACACCACCAGATCCACCCTAGATTGCTCCCACCTCATCCTTTATCAGTTTTTAATCTTGTCTAAATGTTATGGCTGGCAATTGATGAGGTGTAGAGGATGAAGGGATGGAGGGAGGACTAGTAATGCTAATGAGCCCTATAGCTTTAGTCCATCCTAATATTTCACTATCTGAGTCATTTCTCATTCTCATCAGCAGATTCAACCTCCAGGCGTCTGTTGCATAAGAAATCCTTACTTAAAATGTCCTTGCTAAGCTATTTGTCCTTGCTTTGGTAGGAAGTTTCTACTGTAGGAATAGCAAAATAGCATTGTCTGTATAGCAAATTTCTTGCCTAAAGGTTCCTTACCAGCTGCTTGCAAGGATAAATTTATATGGAAGGAAAATAATAAGGAAGAATGTATTATGCATCTGGCCCCTGGTCTTTTAACACAACTATAATATATGGGTGAAGTCATCTGTAGACGTATTTGGGCCAAGTTGCCTGAGAATGTACAATTCACCTTCACCAATCCTCTCAAATATCCCACATATAAGACAGAACTGAAGTTCATAAACCGAAGAGATTTCATATTTTTTTAAACAATACTTTTGAACAATTGTTTTTGAAGCCTACAGAATGTACTTCTTTTATACATCAAATACAAATATATTTCCATGTAGCATACAGTGAAAAGAAGAATACATGGATGAAAAATAATCAAGAAATTCTGAATCAAATTTACATGGAGGTTATAAAATGGACTTACATGATCATTAGTATAGTAGCACCTGAAAAGTTAGCACCAGCATACTAAACATTTATTAGCAGTTCAGTTTATACAATCACTCACTGCCAGCTCTAGTAAGAACTCACTTTTTTGTATAATGTATATTAAGTAAGAAATAGTGTAAAAAGAAAAATAGGAGGGGTGAGTAGAGAAGGGAGGGGAAGAAGAGGATAGATAATAGAAAAGTAGTTGTCTAAAAGTAACATTACAAATCGAAAGACTTTTTGGTTACTGGCGGCTTGTTCCATTCTTTCTATGTATATTTCCATAATCTGAAGCTAATTATAATATTAATTATTCTACTATCTGTTGCAGGAGAACCACTGTATGAGGATTAAGGTACTGGGGGACTGCTACTACTGTGTGAGCGGTCTGCCCGATTCCCGCCCTGACCACGCCCACTGCTCTGTCGAGATGGGGCTAGATATGATAGAGGCCATTGCGTAAGTAAAAATTTAAACATTATATTCAAAAATCATATTGTAATTCTCTGAGGAAGACCTGATTTTCTTGTTTTCTGAAACTTGTCTAACAGAAAGCGCAGCCATATTTCCTTTACTGTCGAAATGTATGAAAAATGGAAATAAAGAATACTATATATTTGCTAGAATGACTAGTCATGTCAAAATGCTATCAGAAAGCAGCATTTCACTTATTTTAAAGGATTCCTAGGGCTGCATGCTCCCAGACTAAGGTAATATTAACATATTTATGTTAATGATTTATTATTATTTGCAGGGCTGTGAGGGAGATCACAGATGTGGATCTGAACATGCGCGTAGGCATCCACACCGGCAAGGTGCTCTGTGGCATTCTGGGATTGAAGAAGTGGCAGTATGACGTATGGAGTGATGACGTCACGCTGGCCTTCCATGTGGAGTCTGCTGGGGTGCCGGGGTGAGTAACTAGGACATTTCTACCCTGAATTAAAGCACCTAAAGTTTATTGACAGTTATATTTTGTGAACTGCTGAACAGAATTTGTCAACCATTTTGCATTTTGCTACCAACAATGACAGTTAATGATAAGGCATGGGTGAATTTTGTATACAACATTATTAGTTAGTAAACAACATTATCCTCATGCATATTACAGCATGAGCTGAAGTAAGTAAGTGAATGTGGTGGTATCTTCCACCTACTGTCTGTAGCCTGGTGTCTCCAAGTGCAGTGGTATTGCTTGGTGGGTTGGCGCCACCTAGCGGAACTGGCTGGTGATGTTTTTTCGTCCCAGCTCTAGCAGTGATGCCATTGATTACCACACAGTGGTGTCAGATCTGCCAGACCTCTACATTGTCATTGGCCATTAAATTTAAAGTGGCTTTAGGAAAATATGCTTTTTCTCCATTGTTTCATGTGTTGCCCAATTGCTAATGTCTCTACCTTGAACAGTTGAGGGGCTACAACCACTTTAGGTAGAGACTAAAATGATTAGTGACCTCCATTTCGGGATATATGCTGGTGCACTGTTGGTACACTTTTCAGCAGAGGTTTACAAAGGTTTTGATGTCAATCACGATTTACGATTATTTCTGTGATTCATGTAAACAAAATTTGTGGTGTTGCCATTGTCTCTGTAGCTAGCCAAGATTTGAACCCACGTGTGTATTTTATCCAGATAAGAACTAGGCAGCACTTTGCGTAGGAATCACACTTCTACAGTATTTGGTTTCCCCTAGATTTTGATGGATGGATTCACAGCCTCCAGACACTCTTCTTCCACCACCTGCTCCTCGTCCTTCCTCCTCTTCCCCACCTCCCCTTTCTCTCCTCCTTCTCATCTTCCACCCCTCCTATTCCTTCTCCTTTTCCTTCTCCTCCTCTTCCAGCATCTACTCTTTCACCCCTCATTCGCGTGCTTCTCGCCCTCACTTCCTCCGACTCTTTACCACAAACTCTTGAATTTGACCTCTTCTTCCTTTCTCCTCCTCCCTCCTCCCCCTCCCCGCTCCCTCCTCCTCCTCAACCCTCCTCCCCATCCCACCTCCTCCCTTTCCTGCTCCTCCTCTTCTCCTCCCCCCTCCATCCTCCTCCCCCCCTCCATCCCCCTCCCACCTCCTCCCCCTCTTCTACCCGGGTGTTGGCAGGAGCTCAAGGTGGCTGGTCGAGGATTAATTACCTGAGGGTGTAAAACAATTAGGTATTGAACCCTCATCAATCCTGCCTCTCACCTCTGCCTCCCTGCCTGCTGGCCCCCTGCCCGCACTAAGTGCACGTTCACCACCAGTACCTCCAGTAGAAACCATCCTATTCTACCTAGTGTCAATACAGGGCTTGATACCAGTCAGCTAAAAAAGATTTCAAACTGGCATTTAGTTTTTTAAAAAAATTAGATCAACAGTCAGATCAACAGTTTGTATACAACAACATTTTCAGTGATGGCACGATATTATATAAAGAGGTACATAACATGTTTTTTTAAAAATGTAGTTTCCTAGTTGGTATCTCACCAAAATAGAAAAAGTCAGCAGTTGTACAGGTAAGGGGTCCAATGCCTCGTCTACATTTTATACACTTATATAACAAATCTTAGCAAAGACTATGATTACAATCCATTAATACGCTTAAGAAAAGTGGTTTGCTCTACTGAGCTTTACCGAAAATCGTCTTTTTTATGTTGACTATTTCATAATTTTACACAAGAGAAGACAAAACATGATGATCATACTTTGCAGCTAAAAACTTTCGCAAGTTAATATTTCGCGGTTGGGCATTTTAAAACAGTATATTTGTAATATGTAACTCTCAACTTCTCGAGACAAAAACTGGCAGTGCCAGAAATTATTTCGCGTAATTCGTGGTACTTTAGCCTGCGAAGGTTTTGCTGCACGGTACCAGTACTGGACTAACCCTTGAGCCCATTAGGGCCCATTGTCCACACACAACTCAGGAACCCTTAACAATGACGTACATCATAATAAAGAAATCCAAAATTGTACTAGATCCTATAGATATATAGGTACATATTGATTTAATATTGTCAAATACCATGATTCTGGCGTTTGATCTTTAGTCCATAATTATAAAGATGTAAAGATGTTGTAGAATAGATTTTAAATCGTCATGTACTTCTCCCATTTAGATAAATTAATACTTATAAATCTAATTGTATGAAAGTTAATTAGTTGGACTGAAAGAATTGCAGTTTAGCGCGAAAGAAAAGGATCACCCTCTAACTTATAAAAGCCTTGAAAAATATCAGAATCTTGTATTGAGGTATATTGATTACAAAGAATTAGACATTGTCTGTGCAATATAACCCTGCTCAAATGAGTAAACTGTTTAGAAATAGAAATATTAGGTCTCTTTCATACTTTCATCTTGTCTCATCATCATATATCATATTGACTCAACAAATTATATACGATCATTAATACTATGTAAGTTCTAAATCGAATCAATTATCTCATTTTTTGTACCCACTGGCAAGCCATATATATTCATTAAACATATTCAAGAATCTATTAACTTGCATACCAATAACATGAAAATAAGAGCAAGCGTAGTACTGTTGATAATACAATCAATAACAAATAATTTTTTAAAATACAAATAAACATTGAGTTACCCCCTATTCCAATGTATAATTTAATCGTAAATACAACTTTTAAATAAAGATAATAATCATTTACCCATAATAGCAAACTAAAACAGCGAATCAGTTGACTATATATAACATTAGTGCAAAAACAACCAACTTCAATAACACATTTGAACTATCCCTTGGAAGTCTTTCACTTTTCGCCTTCCCCGGGCGATAAAAGGGTGAAGTGGAAGTGCTCTCTGCCCATGAGTCGCTATAGAGAATAAAGAAGCATTTTTATTGGCTGTTGGCGGCGGAAATGATGACGTAGATGTCACCCTTAGCAACCAGCGCCCGGGCTGCTGTGGAACTCTCCACCATAAAAGGGGTGAATGATGTGTTCCTTCCTCTCCAGCCTCCATGACCAGGAAGTCTAATATTTGGAGGGAAATTCTCCAGAATATTCTCTTGAAGCTTCATAGATAGATATGGAGACAGACAAAGGGATCCAGGGAGTGATAGAGAGATAGATCTATATGGTAGATAGATACAGTGAGATATAGATAGATAGATATAGAGATAGATGGAGAGTATATACAGAGATAGACAAATGTAGGTAGAGCGAGATAGAGAGTAGACATAGATATAGATAGATAGAAAGTAGACATAGATATAGATATAGATATAGAGTAGATAGATAGAGTGGCAGAGATATAGATGGAAAGATATAGATAGACGATAGACAGATATATAGATAGAGAGATAACCATGCAGCTAAAAACTTTTGTGGGTTAATATTTCGCAGTTGATGTGCGGTGCCAGAAATTATTTCGCAGAATTTGCGGTACTTTAGGCCACAAAAGTCTAGAGATTAATGTAGATAGATAGCGAGATATAGATAGAGACAGACAGATAGATAGAGACAGAAGGGACTCAGAGAGTGATAGGGAGATACAGATAGATTGAGGGATAGAGATATATATAGTATATCTATCTCTATCCCTCAATCTATCTTTATATTATAGAGACAATCATATGGATGGATGATAGATGGTCAGACAGATAGAATCCGTCATTATTCTGTAGTTAAATGCAGCATGTCATCAGAAAATGTACAATTCACATTCCCCGATTCTCTCAAATAACTCAAATCTAAGACAAAAATGAGGTTTAAAATTCAATGGAACACCAAATGTACTCAGATATATTTAACATTTTACAGTCTAATAATTTAGCAGAATTTACTAATTGTGTAGAGCTGTGACTATTTATAGAGCGGCCAATCCATACATAGCTGCTTCCTGAATACCTTAAACTAATTTTAGATCTCGCCAATGTGGCTCAATTTCCTATGCTATCCTCATGTTAGCCTTTGTTATTTCCTGGCTCTATTCACATTACTGTTTCTAAAGGCTGGGATGAAAATAACATTTTTCATTATCCATTTATGGCAATGTTTACGACATTGTTTTACGGCATTGCCGACATCCGATAACTTGCTTTTATTGGTCTGTCCCTTGAAATGTGGACATTTCCATGAACTGCCAATATTTTATTCAACTTCTCATGCGTGGAAACGTTGACATGACCACTGAGGGTTTGAGCGGTGAACTAGCCAGAGCTTTCTGATATATGTTGTGTGTTACAGAAAAATGAGTCATAAGTCGCAAAAATTCTTTTTTCAATGCATTTTATTCACAAGATCTCTTGGTGATGATTTCATTTCTAGGGTATCTAGTGCTTTAATTCGTTTAAGTATGTGTACCAAATTTCATACAATATATCCCTGTGTTCCTAAGGTCTTCCTATGGAATATATTTATCTACTTTGCTAAATATAACGTTTTCTTTTCAAACATCAAACATAATATAGGAATACTTTTGCAAATGCAGAATACAAACTTGCATGTTTCCCACTGAGGCCCATTGTCCACGTGACTGTCATGTGACTTAAATGTAATAAATACAAATTGAAAAACAGTTGATTCCACTTTCAATGACAATTTGGAGAGTGCGATTGGATGAGTATTTTTTCTTTTTAAAAAAAACCAATTCTTTAGTCAGGAGAATAACAGTGGCATATATGCCAATGAACGGTTTTATATGGCCCTGTCTTCCGCCATATCCTGAATGTAACAACAACAATATGAACACATAAACTTGAGCTGAGTGCTGAGTGTATTCAAGCTGCATTCTCATCGAATACGAAAAAAGGAATCTGATTTACTCATATTATGACTTATCAATATCAATTATGACTGAAGTTACCCATATTTTATTCGAGATTTCACTGGTGTTATCGATATCTTAAGTGAAGATGTGCATTAATGGATTTGGCTGGGGCTACGAATTATAAATGTCGACGGTTATAAAGCCCTGTAGCAAATACAGTCCAATAAAAATCCTCCAAACCTTTGGTAAAATGACTTTTAAATGGGTTGGAAAAGAAATGTAAAGAACAAAAAATAGAAAATATTTAGATTTTGACCGATAGCTGAGAGTGCAGCTTTAAGATAAAACTGGTCTAATTCGGGGGTGAATTGGGTTGAATTGAAAAATCATTTATTTGTCCAAGATATACATATGCATGAGGTAGGACAAAATGGTCGACAGGCTTCTGGAAGTAATCCAGCTCTTTCAGCCGTTACCATTAGAAGAGAATAGAGGTTTCCTAAAATATAAGAAAGACTAACTGCACAAAGTAAGATTAAAATAAGAATATTATGTGAATATAAGTCTACCCTATATAATACAGTACAGTAGTTTCTTGTACTTTTCATATATAGGCCTATGTTTATTATTTTTGCATTTTGCTGATGAGTTGAAATTTGTTTCATATGTTTTTATAAGTCTCATGGGATCCAGATTTCTTGTGTTCACCTCTAGGTTATTCCAAATCTGGGCTAATTGATAGCTTGCAGCTGTCTTTGTTCTGTCTTTAGTCTATATTGCTCTAATATACCGGCATAATGTATACGGGTGCCATGCACTATTGATAGTGAAATCTTCTGCTGAAACTTTCTGATTATGCAACAGGTCCCTGGTATTTATTCCCCCTCCTGCACCCTCACCCTCCAGCTATAAATGCATATATAATATTCATGGCCAGTATTGATGAGTTCCCTAAGGGACCGTGAATGCATCACATCTTCCATACATGGCACATGTCCCCATCACATGGTCTGTAGCTCTCCACCCCGCAACATGTAGCAGACATCGACATACATATGAATTAAATTGAGTCAACAAAGTGTGGTCCTCATCCCGCTCATAGCCGTCGTCTTCTAATCTACCTCCTCCCCTCGCTCCTCACCCTTTATCTTCTCCTCCTCTCCCCCTCCTCTTGCTCTCTTTCCTCCTGCTCATCTCCTCTCCGTTACCCCTACTCCCCCTCCTTCTTCCCCTGTTCCCCTACTCCTCCTACTTCCTGCCCCCTCCTTCTCCTACTCCCTCTCCTCCTTCCCCAGCCCGCTCTCCCCTTCTCCCTGATCCTCCCCTCCTCTCCTCCTCCCCTCCCCCTAACCGGTTAGTGAACTCCAGGGTGTATAGCCTACAGGAGGTATTATTCTACTTGATCTCCTGCCCGCCTTGATGTATTATGTACGTCTACCTCTCACCCCGCTCCCGGCCCTTACTCCACTCTCCATATACTACTCACTCATGGCTTTACTATGTGTACTCCCGCTTAGTATTCATAACCTTTCAAGAATGCAAGGCTTCAATATTTCTACTGACGTCAGTATTTTTTAAGAATTCCTGTCCAATCTCTTCCGCTGGGGTTGCATTTATAACCAGATTTTGGTCAGATTTTCACACAAAGATTTTCAAAAATTTGATTGGCAAAATTATTAAAAATTGAAAATCAAAAAGCTCAAAAATCAAAAACTCGAAAATTGGGATCACCCAACTTACATCTCTCTAATGCAGTCCATTTAAAAGTCTTTTCTAAAGTTCGATGTTGCTTTAAAGCAGCAGTTTTAGCTAACATCGATCTTAAGATTTTCTATTTTTTCTTCCAATCTTTTCCTACCCATCTGAACAAATCTGTAAAGTTTTACCCTGTTTTTGTTGCAACTTTATAGAATGAAATCCTTCACTGAAGTAGTTGCAGGGGATGGTGTGTGTGTGGGGGGGGAGGGGGGGGGGGTTGCAATTGGCAAGTGCATTATCTCATTGCTCGTTTTTGTCGGCCAATTCGACTTCTCTATGTCACTCTTTAAGAATGTAGATGGTACGGTCTCTTTACATAGATCAGCAGCATACTGGAAGACCTGGAATTTACTTTTCAGATGTATGCATCCTTTAATGCTTTTAGATGCAAATATAAAGTTGAATTGAATTAAATTGAATGGACCGATTCCTGTATAAACATATAACAGCAGCGAAATATTCATGATGTCCGTGCTATATGTCAGACAATGTGTAAAGTTGGTAAAATTATCTATTGTCATTATACGATAATACTTGCTTTAATGCTGCATCTATCGAAAGAAAACGGGTGAACGATAATAAGTGAAACTATGGCTTTCAGGTGTGCTGGAAATGAACAAAAAGTTTAAAATCTTCTTGACTAATGTTAACTGAGAAAGCTGAGAAACTGAGAATTATTAGTAAATATTATGCATGAATTTAGACAACATTGTAGGATAGAACAAATAATGGAGTAATTGGCAATTCTAAACTGATTCCTAAGTCATTTAGATGTATACATCCTCTCAAACAGGCCCCCAGATGAAAATGTTTAGTACTTTTGAAAATGGATATTATTATTGTTAAGAACAGTTAACAAAAGGAGTTGTTGGGGCTCCACTGAAACTGATAGGGGAAAATAAAATGATAAAAAGATATAGATGCCATGAGTGATCACTTCAGTGACTTCAGCTTTGTAGTGCGAGAGAATATGTATCTCTTACATCAGACTATATAGATGTGGGCTGGAAGTGAGAGTGAGCTGTCTACTGGTGGATACTGTATGTACACTCCTACAACTGATGGGTGACTTGGAGGGAGTCAATAGGGAGATTAGTGGTACATTATTACCGGTGTGACCCCTCGAGAGATCCCCACATCGGTAATAATGTACCACCACATCGGTGGACGCGTTAGTGTTGTGTTAGTGCGTTGTGGTTGCTAAATCTCCCTATTAAGTACTCATGAACTGTATGTGTGCCATTAATGCATCAACATAATGATTTGCAACGGTTTAAAGAGGTATCAGGCAGTGTGTGGAGGGGGGGGGGGTAATTTAATGGTAAATCTGAAGTTTGCACTGGAATCTCACCGGGGATAGGGTGGTATAGTGTCTCAGGTGTTTGACTCTTTATATTACTGAGAGGTTCTTAAGAGTCCTGGATTCGAATCCCATGAGTGCCTTACCAGAGGACCTCCCACCCAGGGCACACCGACTGGATTACCAAAGGCTGGCCATCTGTATAGCAGCCTATGGCTACGTAGAGTAGGTAGAAATAAATATCATGCAACCAATAGAAGAAAACAAGAAAGGTATGGTCTGGAAGACCTCTTTGTCAATGGCAATTAAAGAATTATCTTATCTTATTTTGTACCATAGTTAAAGGACCATTGCTAATGATAACAAAGAGCAGGGTATCACACCCCGTTAGCGTTTCCTCTGGCGCCATGATATGACCAATTATACAAATGTGTAGTGTTAAACAGGGCGTAAAGTAACTGGCTGGGTTACCAAAGGCCGGCCATATTTATAGCTCTCTATAGCTATACCCATGTAAAAGAACCATTGCTAATATAATAATCTAAAAGAGTAGCTCCAATTCATTCCACTGGAGCCCCTCTCAGCCCTACTCTACTCCCTCCTGTACTATATCTAAGAGTGTATAAGAGAGATAAGCACGCTCTAGAGTACACTGCGCTATATAGCTGTATATGTGCTGAGGGACTCTCTAACTATACTAGGCTGTATATGCTGCATGCGCTGGCCAGATATGCCATCCCAGTCTGTCTGGACCAAGTCCTCAACTATGTACCATTGTCATATCAAATGAAAATACATTTGCCAAATTAAAGCTTCATTCTCAGTTATTATGACAAAACAAATCAGGTTCACACATATTATGACCTATCTATAATATGTCAATATTCGCTAGCTGTTTGTATCAGAATGTGGAAGTGGAATAGGCCGAGAGAAAACGGCCACCGGTGAGTGATAATAAGTGAAATCATCGTAGGAAAGGATGCGAGCGGGTCCTCCAAATACAAAGTAATACCAAGTCTTCCAGCTGTTACTGCACCGGTGATATTAGAACTTAGAGTTTATAATACTAAGTATAGGAATAGACACAAGATAAGAAACAAACATAGCCATGTGCAAAATTATACATGTACTTTTGGTGTACAAACACAAATCTGTAGCAATTACAAGATATAATAGAACTTGCGTGTTGGATGGCATGTAATGATACAACAGTTGAATACATACAGAGAATGGAATGGACAGCTAGTAATTGAATTTCTATTGGACTTACAAATTCCAACTCATATCGTATGTGCGTGATGTGAATAATCTTATTGCACTGGCTTTATTGCACCTCTGGTACAGCATGGGCGTATTTGTTTCTGAATGTTTTTATCACATATAGGGAAAAAGGAAATCCTTTTAGGGTGTCGAATTCCCATATATATATATATCTATTAGGCTCCAGGGGATAATATAATGTCCCGGGTCGTAACATTGCAGGTGCAGAGAATATCAAAATATCAACAATTCAACTCCCCTATTGTGTATCATCGCCTATGGCAATATATTCCTTTCTGATGATAGCATCTGATTCCTAGTGCAGAAAGGGTATCAGAAGGCCAACCTATCACCCCTCTACTACTGGCCCTTATCCTGTCCAGGCAGTATTATACTATGTATTATATGTCAATTTGGAATATTCCATGTAGGAGGGTGAGGTGGGTGGGTGGATATAGTCCAATCCTTGATCTCCTAAGGCCTATTATCTAATTACTTTATTTTGACATCTTGTTGCCAACATATATATGGCAAAGGTTACTGTAATATATTAGAGATTTGAGATTTTTTCATAGGAACATAACTATTGCAACTAAAGGGGTGTATTATACAGTTATTATATGCAAAGGCTGACAGAGTGCACATAGAAAAGTTCAAGCATATCAATGACGAGATTGTTTTATCTTTTTATATCACAAGTTCCCCGTTTTGGATCACAAAGACAACAATACATACCTTTATTTTCATTCGGCCACTGTCTGCCTGTTGCCATATGGTATTCGTCAAACAAACCTCTTAAACAACAGCATCTGCTATTGGCTAGCACTATATGATGTCACACTCTCCACGCCAATCAAAATTCATCCACAACAAGCCCCTCCGGTAGTGGTTGTATCAGCACATGTGTGATACGTCTAAACATATCACATAGGCAGATATCACTCATTTATATATATGATAACACCCTTATAACTCGCGATATACATGTATTATGTACCAAATTAAACAGACCAACAGTCTTATATAACATATCACATGCATACATTATAAGAGTCAATCAGTATCAGACCCCAACCAATTATAGCCCTGGTGGAAGGCTGCCATTACACAGTGATTGGTGTAATGGTGGTGGGTGGAGATGATCCAAGGAGACGAGCTATTAGACAGGCTGATTAAGGCTACAGAGATATACACGAGGGGAAGAGGACACCACGTGTAATTGGTCTTTTAGAACGTATGAGCTTTGTACTTAGGCTTGATAGCCTTAAAGCTGTAATCCATGCTATTACAACAAAATACATCTGACCAAATTTATTCATATTCTTACTTATAGGACTGAATTCAGTAATATTCTGCGGCTGTTATATGATTATGCAAAGATTTAAGTTGAGACAGTCAAGCAAAGAAGCCACGGGTGAGCGATAATAAGTGATGTCATCATAAGGAAGGATTCGAGCATTTTAGAAGCCCTGTAGCAAAAACAACTTAAAAGAATCCTCCAAAATTTCCAAAAAGGACTGAGAGAGAACGTTTGCTAGTGAGTGATAATAAGTGAGGCCACTGCAAGGAAAGAAGCTGGCAGGTCCCCGAAATATAAATATGGAGCCTTGTAACAAGAACAACTAGAAAAAAACTCCAAAGTCAAATGACTTTTAGATGGGTTGGGAAAAAACGGAACAAAAATTAGAAAATCTTTAGTTGTTGTGGAGCCCTGCCTATAAATAGGCCTTGGAATACAGATAGGTAAATATTACTATCCACAATGTGCACTTGACTGGCCCCTTTTGAATCCATCTCCCGTCACAGATGGGTACATGCTAGTCAAACAATTAAGCAAATCTTCATCTTTCCTGTAATGCTTTTCAATATCATGAATCACTTATGCAAGATAAAATATCAGAGAAAATGCTGTGCCGATAGAGGGAATTTGGCTAAATGTTAGATTTGAACTGAATCCATCCCAGTATGCACTGTAACAACTACCCCCTATTCTATTGGAATTTTGATATATCAAAACCTCATCTATGTTAAAATTAAAAAAATATAATATGGGAGTTTACCAGTATGAATAAGAGAAAATCTTCCTGCTGTATTTTTGATATTACAATATTGTAAATTCTCTGTACAATAGCATCAAATATGTGAAAGGTTGGGAATTAGCTGAGAAATTTAACAGGGAATGCAACTTTAATGCTCTAGACATGATCATGACATGTAGAGGACATGAGGTATAATTGCTGGCTTAGAAGGGATAGGAGCAGTAATTAGAAACCAGAGGACCTGAAGCCTGCTTTCTAATCGTTATGTCTTCTGAAGACCTCAATTATGTTTCTCTCATAGTTCAGCTAGTTATGGCACTAGCTCCTAAGTAAGTTAATTACAGAGCCTTTTGTTGTAATAGGGTGTTTGCTTGTCTGCCATTTTGAAACTGGGTTTTTAAAGTTTGATGCATCTTGTCTCGTTCAGCCCACAATCATTCAATTATCACTTTATCGATGTTGTTAGGCCCAGATAAAAAGAAAGTAAAGGGTTTTGTATTAGTTTATAAGATTTAAAGCTAGGACAAGAACTTAGAAGTTTAGAAAGTGTTAAAGCTACTTCCAGTTAGAAGCAAAGCACAGACCTTTGGCTAGAAAGTGTTTAAACCACGTCCAGTTAGAAGTAAAGCACAGACATTTGACTAGAAAGTGTTTAAACCATGTCCAGTTAGAAGTAAACCACAGACTTTTGGCTTGAGAGTGTTAAAGCTACATCCAGTTAGAAGTAAAGCACATACCTTTGGCTTGAAAGTGTTAAAGCTACATCCAGTTAATAGCAAAGCACATACCTTTGGCTTGAAAGTGTTAAAGCTACATCCAGTTAGAAGCAAAGCACATACCTTTGGCTTGAAAGTGTTAAAAGGTATGTCTCATTAGAAGCAAAGCACATACCTTTGGCTTGAAAGTGTTAAAGCTACATCCAGTTAGAAGTAAAGCACATACCTTTGGCTTGAAAGTGTTAAAGCTACATCCAGTTAGAAGCAAAGCACATACCTTTGGCTTGAAAGTGTTAAAGCTACATCCAGTTAGAAGCAAAGCTCATACCTTTGGCTTGAAAGTGTTAAAGCTACATCCAGTTAGAAGTAAAGCACATACCTTTGGCTTGAATGTGTTAAAACTACATCCAGTTAGAAGTAAAATAGAGGCTTTCTGGTAGAAAGGGGTAACATTATCACCAGTTTAAAGTACAATGAAGGTATTGGGCTTGAAAGGGTTAATGTACTGGAAGACCAGCGCCATTGTTGTTGTTGGCTGGGGAAGAGATCTTAGATTCCATCCATTCATTCAGCCCATGACCACTTCCAATACAACAAGTTAAATTGAAATGAATAATGTAAACGCATGTTCAATGTCGTGTCTAGTGATTCACGATGATAAGGATATAACAGTGACATTAGATCCTGTTAGACGTGCAGTAATAGCCTTTAGCTTGAAGGGATTAAAGCAGTTCCTTTTGATACAAAGTAAAAGGTATGCCCAGGCTAATTAAAGCTAATAGTCCTAAATGCTAAACGGCTTCCCTCTAGCAGCTTGCTCCATGCAGTGATGGCAGTGATAGTGTTGTTATTTATAGATCTGTTATTCTTTACACAGGGTGAACATGTGGACCATTGCTGCAAGTGGTAGAGGCAGGGGTCCGTTGCATAACAAATCCTTACTTAAGATTTCCTTCCTCAGTTACTTTCTCTCGCTAAACAGCTGGTAAGAAAATCTTAGGGAAGGAATTTCCTACACAGAAATTCCTAATTTTCAATCTTACAGTAGGAATTTCCTACCTAAGCAAGAACATTCGCAGGGAAATTGAAGTGGGGATTTCTTATGCAATAGGCCCTGCAGATTGAATGAAACGGAGGAGGAGTGATTTAGAGGATGTTTGGCTGCTGAGATTCGTCACTGCACTGGTTTCACTTATCATTGGTCACCACTTCTCATTTTCTGTCAGCCGATTCAACCTTTAATTTTTGTATAACCATGCATCAACAACTAAATATTTCCTACTTTAACTCCTGTTTGTTTCTAACCCGACGCAGGCGACGCATCAACATTTCTGTTTTGTCAGAAATGTGCTATTTGTATAATATTTATTTAACTATTAATGTTAATTCTCTTCAGCTTAATAAACATTTTTCAAAACCCATCTGTAGGTCATTTGACCAAAATTGGAGGATCTTACCCTGTAGGTTTTGCTACAAGGCTTCATAAAAATCCATAGAGGTGCATTTCTTATAGCAAATGGCATGATGGAGGGTTTGAACTGATTGAGAAACATCAGAAAACAGGACGAACCCCAAACCCCGTTTTCTGATCTGTTAAGATCAGTTTGAACTCGAGCACAGTGCCATTTACTATTTATTACACACTGTATTTGGATGTAAAAAAGTAGATTTAACTTGTTTAGCTTGAAATTTTGCTGGAGGAAGCTCGATTCACTGCAACTTGTAGACTTAACTTACGCGGTCGGGGATGACATCATTTGTAACAGGTTTGTAGGTTAGGACGCTGCACCAATGAGATCGCATTATTTAGGCACTTAACCATAGAAGCCTGAACTGATCGTGTGAACAGTTCGGATCAACCAAACTGCACCCCCGAACTGCACCTTTCTAACTGCTCATGTGTGTAATAAGTTTGCAAAAAACACATGTGTTTACTGCAAAACGAAGGCGTCACATAGATGCATGTAAACAATGTCAGAAGGGACAGCAGAACAATGTAATTTCACCATTTAAAGTACATACTAACTATCATCAATGGTCAGAAAATAGGAACTATAGGAACTATCATATTGCTGTGGTTTAAAATAGTTGTTTACAAAATATAAAATTGAACTATCCATTTGTATTTAAAGTGATACTTTTTTTGTTATAACAGTTTTTATTGCAGGAAGTTTTACAATCGATGTCGTCGCAATGACGTTCTTCCCATTGCTTGCCTTATCGTAAATGCACTTAAAAGTAAATGCCCATGCAAAGATGAAATCAGGTTAGAGTTAATGTCAGAAGTAGGTCATTATTGTCGTTAACAAGGAGGAAAAGACCAGGTAAGCTAAGAGGGTTTTGTTTTATCATAATGTTAACATTGTTTGTCGTATGTTTCATTAACATTAAGGAGTTCAAACTTCTCGTCGCAGAGTCTATATTATTCCAACTATTGCTACTTGGTATGAGGTGGAGTGTCTATCCTTCTCAGTTCTAGGGCGACTGAGTTGCTACCGAGTTCCTGATTTGGGGAACATTTGCTTAAATTTCAAACATGTGCTAGATCATTATATCAGCAATCCATACCCTTGTGCATTAATGTTAGAAAAATGTATCGTTTGTAGCATTTCAGGATTTAAACATTTGTATCGACCCGACGGGCCATAAACTCTCCCTGACAGGGCGGTTACAGGAGGAAATTGGTGACCTAATTGTGCAACTATAAATAGTTGGTGATATCAAACCACCTAGATGGGACTGGCGTATATCTGAATATGCAACTCTGACTCTCTACTAATACCCAGTCCTCCGCCATTGTCAGTTGGCAGCACTCTATTGTGAAGCTAGCTTCTTCTGTCAGATTAGAATTGACCCAGTGATTCGATTCGATTCATACTATATCTACAAGTATCAGTCTAATGAATACATAGCTGTGACAATTGACCAAATAACTGTAGTACCTATGCAAGTCGTACAAATCTGCAATTACATTTCCAAATGTAGAACATAGTGATCATAACCACTTTATAAAGGATATATCTTATAAAATATTGTAAATCTGCCAGCTTATGTGGTGGAGAGAAATAGACTTGTTAGAGCCTCTTATATTGGGATTATCACATTATACCCGTCTAGAAGTGCCACCTCCCCCCATTCATTACAGTATGCGCTTCATTAATTCCACCAGACCGAGAGGAAATTACACTTCCTAAACAACAACTGCGGTCTACAAGATCTCTTATAGACTTGCACCATGTCTCTATGGTAGACATTCTGTCCTGATTTCTCCTGTATTACTAAATTGGTGATAATTAAATGGCCCACCCTGTCATACTACGGTGGGAAGCTAGCTTGCATATGAAATTAACTCGAGTCTATTATGGGAATATTTCGTACGGACATGTGCGCAATGGTAGCGGGTTTTATACATACTTTTTTCCTTATTTTTCTACTTTTTTTGCCATGTTTCATTATGTCTGAGTTACCCTTAGTTGACCGTTAATCAACTTATGAGCAACAACGGTTTCTGTTATCTGCCGCGATTGTATGATATAGAATACTGAAAATGTTTCTGTACCTTTGATCATGAGTAGATAAAACCAAACAAATGAATTAATGCATCTACTTAACTGGCAAAACCTTTTTCTGTATAAGATTATCCGAGCTACTTAATGTAGTATGTAACTAGATGAGAAAAATATGTTATATTAGATTAAGCTTGTATTCTGTCACAAGATGATCAGTACGTTTGCACAATACGCCAAGAGTCTGGTCGTAACTTCATGCAGTGAGAATGAATTGTGCTCTGCAGCAGTGACTGGCAAGTCTACTTGATATCTGTTGTTCGTCATCTACTGGGGATGAACAGGGAGGCGTGGAGAGGTGGGAAAGAGTTGGGTGGGGGTGAGGATTGGGGGGTGTGTGGGGGGGGGGGGCGGGAGGCGGACGTCCACCACCACCACCACTCTCCCCCTGTCTCTCTGCCTCCCTTCTTTCTTCCTAGAGCTGCCTTCCCCTCACTTTCTCTCTGTGCCTTCCCTCTTTCTCTCTTTCGCTCTGTCTGCCTCCCCTCTTTCTCTCTTTCTCTCTCTCTGCCTCACCTCTTTCTCCACCTCCACCACCACCACCTCCACCGCCACCACCCCTCTTTCTCCCTCTCTCTCTGCCTCCCCTCTTTCTCTCTTGTTCTCTCTCTGTCTGCCCCCCCCCCCTCTCTCTCTCTCTTTCTCCCTATGCCTCCCCTCTTCCTCTTTTCTGCCATTCATATATATGCCTTTGTCTGACTCTCTTTACCATCCTTCTACCTCTCCCCCTGTCTCCTCTTCCTCCCTCTCTCTCTTGTTTTCTCTCTCCCTCTCTCTCTCCCTCGTTCTCTCTCATTTACCCCCTTTCCCTCCCTATCAGTCACAACCGGGTACACTTGATTAGAAACCTTTTACCCATTGTCTACATAAAGGAAATATAAACAATAATGTTCTCCATTATAATGGAAGTTCTGTCAATACCATGTCACTCCAGCATGCTGCTTATTAGTAGGAAATGCCAAACCTGTCAGCTCACACCAGAGGAGCAGTTGGTAGAGTAGCTCATGCACTTATCACACCCTGT
This sequence comes from Sthenelais limicola, assembly GCA_942159475.1. Lineage (NCBI taxonomy): Eukaryota > Metazoa > Annelida > Polychaeta > Phyllodocida > Sigalionidae > Sthenelais > Sthenelais limicola. The sequence goes on from OW804096.1 coordinate 58,474,101, forward strand.
ACACCCCAACAGTGCCTCTTATGACAATATACCCCACATCCCTACACTCCAACAGTGCCTCTTATGACAATAAAAGCTGTTAAAGTTGTTGTTTGGGGAGACAACCTTCACATCAGACCCATTTAATTAAAGCTGCACACTCTGCTAATATCAGTCAGAAACTAAGGACTTTCTAATTTTTGTTCCGTTCTTTTCCAACCCATCTAAAAGTCATTTGACCAAAATGTTGGAGGATTGTGTATGGTTGTTTTTGTTACAGGGATAACAGCAGAAATTTTGCCCTGTGGTGACTTCACTTATTATCGCTCACCATTCAATTTTGCCACCTTTTGACGTTGAATTACAAGCTGCAATACAAGGTAATTTCTGTAAAAAATGAAATTTTCTCCTTTTTGGTCCATTCATTGCGAGCACATCCAAATGTCACCAAGATAGAATAGGATAGGAAAGGATGAAGAAAGAAAGAATTATAAAAAGGATATTTTAGTCGATTTAGCTGGTTTTAAACTAGTATGTAAACTTTCCACCGTTATCGTCATCCTTATCTGTCTTTCCTTATTATCATCAAGAAAAATGTAGAGCTACTGGAAAACATTCTATATACATTTTTTTTCTTTTTTCCTTTCTGCTTTTATACAAAAAGTAACCCATATTAGTAAAACCTAAATATTCAAACTATTATCACCAGAACTATATATGACTTTCTCCTATAATGTGGGTTTACAAAGACCCACATCCTATAATAAATCTAAACTCTTAGCAACACAATCATGAATTTATGTCTCTTCTTCTATGATTTGTCTAAACAGATATTGATATACTAAGAAGTAGAGACCAACATTACTGTTTCCATATGAAATATAGCATGCCACTGCTGTAAATAAGATTTGGTTCCTGTCAGAAATCAGAGGTTATGCCTGACACTGAAAGCCGTAAACAACACATGCGCGGAAGGGTGGTGACATAGAACAGTCATGTGACCTCACCAACTGCATCTAATTGTTGCCTCCCTTACCAATACACCCCACTACTTCCGGGACTCGCTTACTTCCGTTTCCGGCGGGCCTCATGGGAATAAATGGGTCAATATGATCGATGGCGCCCCCTCCTGTTGAGTGTATGCACTGCTGTATTGCCTGTGGGGGTGGGTATAACGCGAAAAGTCGACACATCGAGTTGGCATCTGCATATTTGTTTTCATCATTTGTGATATGCAACAGGAAGATGTGTCACAAGTCGCAAAAAAGTTGATTCTGAGATATAGTCCTATAAGAAAAGATGAGATCAAGCAGATTCCAATGATGGTAAACATTAGGACATCCAATAAGCACTTTTATATTTTTGTATGCATAGAAAAAGTTAGCCATATCTGCTGATGGATTTTGAGATATTATCATATTTGAAAAGATGAGCTTAAGTGGATTGCACCGATGGCAAACATTAGGACATCCAATAAGTACTTCAATATTTTTTATGCATAAAAAAAACACCCCTTCTTGGTGGTCAATCACTATAGTAAAGTAGTTAAATGAACCCCTTGGGATAACCTCAGATACGCATAGATAAAGGCCATGCAGTCTTGGGAGTTGGTACATGTATTCATGCTACTAGCTTCTAAGCATAAACAAATAAAAACATCCCAACAAAGAGATCTCGTGAATGAATCCCTTTGAAAAATATCCATTTTCCTGTGTAAGTGTTGCCATAAGAAGGAGTCATGTATCTTCAAGCTGTCCAATCAAACCAAAACAAATCCACCTAACTAACCATACTTTTATTCCTATCTTTTGATTGTACCTTTCTCACCTTACTTGATTTATGTTTGTCTAACCTATCTTGTTCTCGAGTAGTTTTGTTACATCAAGTGTAGTCTAGCTAGACACAGCAGTGGGCGGAAAACCATGGTTTTTCTAATTTGAATTATTCCCCGTGAGCCCACATTATCCTCATGCATACATGACATCACTTGTTCATAACTTTATTTGTACACTGTGCATGCCCGTTTATGTTCAACTGTTATTTTACTGAAGATCCGCTGTATAAAAATTCTAAATAAAAAAATTTAAAAAAAAATAAAATTGGCAACTGATTTCCCAGGTTTAGTACCACAATTCAACTATATGATGGTAAATTTTCCATTTTAGATTAGTAAAGGCATATAGATATACAAATCAGTTTACTCATTGGTTTTACTTTTACATTTCAAATCATCACCTAGAACAGCAATTTGTTGTGGGAACACAACTTTAACCTTTCATTCTCATTTAAATTCGATTTTTATGGAGTTATTTAATTCAATGTTATGTTATTTCTGGTCCCTGCATGGGGCAAAAGATCACAGAGTGACTAACTAAGTGGAAAGTCACCATCACGGTTCTCTGCAGATCATTCAGTTATTTATTAGCAGTAATCTGGTTTTAATCTTTGCACAAGTATAAAAACGCCAGGCTGTCCTTTGGAATTTACCAGAGGAAGCAACAGTTAATTTGGTGCGGGGTGGCCAAGCGGTCTAACATGCTGGTTTTAGACCCAGAGACTTGAGAATATAGCGGGTTCAAACCTAGGCATGGATGTAGTTCCAAACCCAGGTATGGCTGTAGCTCCAAACCCAGGTATGACTGCAGTTTCATCTCCTCCTCCAGGCACTAGGCCTGGTGCCTGTTGAATAAGGAATTCCTTACTTAAGATGTTCTGGCTAAGCTATTTTTCCTTGTTTAGATAGAAACCTTCTAGTGTAGGAATGAATATCAGCATTGTGTGTATAGCAAACTCCTTCCCTAAAGGTTCCTTACAAGCTAAGGAAGGAAAAGTAGCTAGGGAAGGAAAATAATGAGTAAGGAGCTCCAGCTGATAGCCCCAGCTGTATCAGCTGACCTAATCCTAGTAGGGGAAAAGCTAAAAGGGGGAAAAGCGGTTTTTCATTGAACCACACAACAGTCGCTTTGCCTTATACATATCATGACCATATCACAGTCTAGTCAAACCGAAATAAACACATAACAATGGGACCTCTCATGGTTATAAAACCTATCCTCCATTAATCTTTCTTAAAGACTGTTGCTAACCTTTAAGATAACGTACCACACACATTTTTTCCAGCAGTACAATTTATTCATTTTTACTTAGAAGCTATTCATTGTCCAGGAGGTTGTTCATCACCTGAACCATTCGTATAATCCATTTTAGCACTACTTTCTTTATCCAGCTAACCTTTCGACTTCGTTCAGACAATATTAATTTAACTTCAATTAATCTGTTTTTAACTAAAATTGATTCGCTATTTCCCAGGAGGCTGCCCATCACTACGACTACATCTGGCCATCGCTTCCTTCTCTACAGAAAAACTCATTCCTATATTTCACACATTATCTTTTATTAAAATGTATTAGTTTTTAATTGTGATTTATTCTATATATTCCAGGAGGGTGCACATCACCAAGACTACAGCAGACCACCTGCAGGGGGAGTATGAACTGGAGGCAGGGGCGGGCACAGACAGGAGCCCGTATCTACACCAGCGGGGGACAGAGACATTCTTTATTGTACCAGCTCAGCCTCGCAAAGTGAGTAATTGTGTACATAGTCTAGATGGACTCTTGAATATGTAGGCATGTATTATAAAAACATTCACATACATGTATACACAATTAATATACATATGTAGTGACTTGCTGGAATACAGCAGCCTGGATAGCTCATGAGAAAGAGAATTGTAATGTAAATCCAAAGGTTTGGATTCATATGTATATAATATGTATACACATGTTTATATATGCATAGATACACATTTCCTTCTCACAATGTGTCATCACAGCTTCTATCACACTATGAGATGTTTCTTTTGAAAAAAGGAAATTTAAAAAAAAACGGAAATTCAGCAATTAAAATAGGGATTTCATTATCATTTGAACATACACCAAATATGAAACTAGGATATACCTTCTGGTTTCCTTAATTTGAGAGTAAGTTGTTTTGTTATTATTATTTAAGGGTATCACTTGAAGACCTTTAACCTTGAGAATGTGGCGTGTCTATTGCCTTGTGACAACTGTAACATTATTTGCAGCCATAGCAAACTGCAAGAAAAAACTGCAACAACTCAAAATGTAAAACCAATAACAACAAATTATAACCACTCAATTGGACCAGAATGAGCTAGGATCAAGTTATCATACAAAGTTGAAAAATTTGTCTTCAATTAAAATAATTTTAGCCTTTGCTCCAAATGATTGAGTTTGTTAGTGTTCCACAATAGTATGCCACAATAGTCTGAATAGGACGACTTCAAGTGTATATCATATATATTAATTAATTATGATTAATTAATTATAATTAATCATATATCAATAAATGAATTATTTGACATGTTGGGATTGTGTGACTGGCTTTCAGGAAAGATACCCCACACTGGACCGTACATCTAAGGTAACGATACAGCCCTGATTGTACCAACCCACTCCTACTACTACTCACTAAATATAAACAAGCTTAATTTAATGCTTAGGCCTCCTCTCCACTACCACCACGTCAAATCTCACGTCAAAACCTCCAAGGGGATTAGAGGCTTTTTCATTCTGACTTTAACTAATTTTCATTTATTCTCATGTAGATTTTATCTAAATATTTGAAAATGAGCTTTAGTTCCAATGCAAAAGCCTCTTCTTCCCTTTGGAAGTTCTGACGCGAGGTTTCACATGTTAGTGGATATCGGGCTTTGAAAGATGGGTTCCTATAACAACTAAATAATTATAATATTGCCTCCAAGGTGGAGGATTTACTTGTGACGACATTCATTAAAAAATTAATAACAGACATTGAGGGGCCGACATTGTTTGCTGCCTAAAACCAAACAGTGCACCAGCAGGCCCGAAATGGGGGCTATCAATCCTGTTAGTCTATATTAATGGATCATATTTCCAAAAAACAAACAACAACAAAAATAAATTTGTTGTTGTGGCAGTGCAGCAATACTTCCTCAGCAATGGGTATCGTTTACACAACAGGGCACTGGCATAATGGGGAATGGTGCGTAATGTCAAAACAGTCAAGTTGTAACTTCGTTGGAAGAAATCTTAAGGAAATTACAAGGGATAGGGGGACATCATGGTGATGGTGATGTCACAGTCTGAAAGGGCATATCATAAATATAGAATGGTAATCGATGCAGTAATAAAAGATTATCGAATGAGATTCAGTTGAGTACCAACAGTTACTGATCTGAAGTACCTCGTAACAGTCTATATATAATACATTTTCAGACGTTTTAGACATGAAGACAGCTATTAAACGTGAAGTTCTGAATATAAAATCATACATGGAACCCATCTTTAACCCACAAAATATATTTGAACGCCTTAATAATCATGATGCCTGTACTAAACGTATTTATGTCAACACTGCAACTAAACCTGTATATACATGCTTCCTAATGTTAGCACAATATTAATGTGAAATAACATCAATAGGAAATTTGGTGGTGCTATATTAAGAATATCTGCTAGAAGTGAAATATTTATCTTTCATACCCTTTTTAAAGTCCTGTAAAAGAATAATGATAATAACAAAAGTTGATATTTCAAATCACAAGTTAGGTTGTTATCAAACTCAACAGAAGGATACCTGCCTATGTGATATTGTCTGATCAGATCAACACGTTGATACATCCATAAAGAACATTAAAAATGTCCACTTGTGGACTTCCTTTGATACTTTGATACTTTGATACACACGGTAATTATATGGCCTTAAAATACGATATTAATGCTTAAGTAATTAGTTATCATAATTCATATATAATAATTTAAATTCTATAATGTTATGTGACTTATCTCCACCGTCTTTGAAAGTTTTCACTATTTATAAAGTACCTTGGCCTATACAAATATGTGATTGCAACTCCTCGGTCATCCGACTTGTCCTGATCTCGTTAGTTAGTTCTCAATAGAAGAAAGATTTTATTTGGTTGTATAATACATATAATACATCAAGCACTACTCTCATTGCAGTGTAAATTCCCACCCACCCCCATCCGCCTTCTGTGAATACCCTACATAGTGATTCATTTAACAAAAACGTTATCATCCAAAACTGACAATATACGACCAATGAAACATCGCTCTAACTTTTCTCCTTTTTGTCATTCATTTGAGGCCTATATAATATTTAATTAGTTTACATCAAAAATGGTTTTGATTCCATAATCGTTATTTATCAAATAATTGATGAGTGTTGTTAGTTTTGTTGATTATTAGTATTTATTAAATTATGTCTTAACTGTGACCTGGGAATTTCCGTTTTGTGATTACTGTGACGTCATATCTGCTTCCGGTGTCAAAACTAACTACCGTCATACACGTATAACTGTCCTTTTCCCACTACAATTCAAATTAATTAGGTTCATTGCAGGTAACGTATTCCCAAATCCATAAGTTTTTCTTACAGATTGGAAATGCCAAAGTGTTCCTTTAGAATATCATCCGTTTAGGACTTTCACAAGATAAACATTTAAATAATTCTCGTATTAATGAGTCTGATAAAGTGATATGAGAATATTGTTTTCCCATTCTAAATATCACCAATCATCTTAAACCTGCATTCTCAGTTGACGTCAGTTAAAAACAAAATATTTCTTCTAAAACGTCCTCAATTGTGTTTGGAGGATCCGCCCAAATCCTTCCCTATGATGACTTCACTTATTATCGCTCACTGGCAGCTGTTTTCCCTCAACTGGCTCTACTTTAAATTCTTGTATAAAACCCAACAGAAGAATATCGATAAATTCAATCATATATAAGTCAAATATGAGTAAATTCGGTAACATTGTCTTTGACATAATAGCTAAGAATGCAGCTTTAAATAAGCCAAATTGAAAATAGAAATTAGGTTCATACTACAATTCAACAGAACGGAAGAGATTAATTTAATCAATGCAATACCAAATATAGTTTTGTTGTCAACCTAATTTAGCAGAATTAGCTAAGTGTGCAGAGCTGCCGGTTGTACATTTTCTCATCCCCTGACCCATTATATTAATTAATGGTTCTACTACTGTTTAAACAGAGCTCAACAAATGTCCTATCAAATGTGTGGCAGAACTTTGCCCAAGTTGTCCTAAATTGGGGAATACGTCTATCAATATATTTTATGTTTTGTTAAGTTGAAACGATTTGCTAGTTCCAAGAACTCAAAATGAAAAGTACTTACAAGTTGGATCTATTCTGTGACGTAGTAAATTGCGACGCAAAAGCGTGACTGCGTAGTAGTCTGCTGCAGTGGGGCCCCCTGCTTGGGTACAGTGCAGAATGCTGGTCCAACTCACCACCGCGTAGGCACGGGCAGCCAGATGTGGGCACTACACATGGGGGAATGTGTGTGAAACTGTACAAGTCACCTTCACCAATCCTCTCATATAACACAAATCTAAGACGAAAATATGATGTGCTAGAAAAAGATCAATATTTTCCAAAGCATTTTATTCACAAGATCGATTTTCAGGACCTCTCATTTTTCCGATGTATGTATATCATAATGTATATTATTTATACATGTATTAATAATCTTTTCCAGTCTTATATACTAGGGGGAATACTGGAGGAAAACATGTATTACATTTCTTATTTGCAACTTACGTATAAGGTAGTATTTAGGCATAAGAAATAAATCAAGAAGAGAGCATATTAAATAATAGATATAGATGAAGTCACAATATACAATTAGCCTTCACCAAATACACTCAAATGACCCAAATTTAAGACAAAAATTAGAATCAAGGTAATAAAGAACAACATAACCCAACAATTTGTTCAATCATAGCCATACCAAAGACACTCAATTACCTAGTATTTATTATCTTTCAAGCTAATTCACCAGAAGTTACTAAATCTATAGAGCTGCTGGTTCTACATTTCCTGATGACCTGACCCATTATATATTGCTGCTGTCTATTCAGCAGCCTAATGTGGTGAAGTAAAACATGACTGAGTGCACAAGTATTACTCAACAGGTACCTAGTAAAGTCTGACTGAGTGCACCTGTATTGCTCAACAGGTACCTAGTAAAACCTGACTTAGTGCACCTGTATTACTCAACAGGTACCTAGTAAAACCTGACTGAGTGCACCTGTATTAATCAACAGGTACCTAGAAAAAGTTGACTAAGTGCACCAGTATTAATCAACAGCTGAAACAGAAAAATGTTGGAGACATCTGGGACAGGTTCAGGCAGTGGCAGACTCAAACATCACCTGCTCTTAGATGGTCAACTAATAAGAATGCTAGAGCATATCACAACATCCTGAGCCTATATGTACTGAATGTGATGAGCATATCACAACATCCAGAGTATATGTACTGAATGTGATGGGCGCATCACAATATAATATACAGAGTATATGTACTGGTACTGAATGTGGTGAGCGTATCGCAATATACAGAGTATATGTACTGAATGTGGTGAGCATATCACAACATACAGAGTATATACATGTACTGAATGTGTTCATGATATCAAGGTAAAGTAAAGGCCCCTTCTACATTAAGACCTGTATTGTATTCACTACAAGTCCCCTATTAGAAAGGGAACAGTAGAGCGGCCATAAAACAGCAGCAGGAGGCTCATGGAGGACGGAATTATGGGATGGCAGACACGTGACATCCACACCTGAAAGGTACACGGGCAGGAGGAAGTCATTGTCTAGTACCTTGTATACAATACAGGTGTGTGAAGTCTATACAGAGAGGGAGGTGGAAAGAATTCTTTAATATTTAAATAATTCCCTGTTCAGTCTTTGAGAAAACAAATTAAAAAACTTAACACAGATTTTTGCGGGTTTTGCAGCAATAAATTCATAAATTATGAGAGGACATCCAGGAAAATGGGAATTCTTTCTTGTCATAATGCTATAAACAAATTTACTCTTTCATTTTCCAAATGAATTTGTGTTGAAATTGAAGTGGAATATGTTAGCTTTCAACATGACTGTAATGCATGTTAAGGTATCCCATGTATTCATAAAGACACTAACTAGGGTGTTCTTATGGTGAATTAAAGGTGCATTCGAACCTATTACGACAAAAGATTTTGTAGGAGTTGAGAATTATAAAGTGTCAACATTGATTTAATACAAAAAGGAACAATTGACACTGAGAAAAGTGTATCCATTGAATATTTGAAAATTTTGAAAAGAATGATATAATATTAGAGGAGAGTTAATTGCATCCATCTGCCCAATTTCTGCCCAATTTCTTCATTCATTTTCCAATTCTTTTTCCAACTGTTCTTTTTTCAAAATGCAATAATAACCGTCAAGATGTAGGGGCAACAGTTTGGTGGAACAGCCCCCTCTCCGGTCCAGTGCAGGCGGGGGCCTGTTGCATAAGAAGTCCTTTATATTAAGATTCACTTTTCCATAAAATCAATGATAATTTATATTCCTACAGTTGACATGCTCTACCTTCAATTCGATTCAATTCAATTCAAAGCTTCTTTTATTTCTAATACAAGAAAGGTGTACAACAAGGAGACCTAGATGTAGAAGCTCACAAAATTGATGACAAGCAAATTTTCAAAAAATTCACAGAAAAGCTCCTATACCCCTTTTAACTCTAACCGACTTCTACATTATCCCTATATTACTCTCCCAGTATCTGCACTGCTCTTTGTGATTAACGACTCTCAAGAATCTAGAACTATTATGACTTATTACCTGCGACTAAATTTTCTTATAGGGGGGCCGTGCCACCCAACCAACCTGAACCAGAGTACCTGCTCTCTATCTCACCTCCTTACTTGTACTATCTAACACTTGCTATAAGCTAGCAATGTTAAATATTTCTGTACCATTCTTAGTACTTACCTAAGATATTCACTTATACCTATATAAAGCACATGTATGTGGTAGTTGTCCGCTTGAATGAATATTATGTAAGAGTAACTCATATCGGACTCGATTACTTGAGTATTGTTAATGTTACTTGACCTCTCTTATTCAAGTGTCTTATAACCCTGACACTGCCTCACTATCGACCACATGTAATGAATGGTGCTTTGTTCTATTGACTGGCTTAGTCTTAATCATACATTATTAAGCCACTACTTAGCTACGTGCTAAAACTACACATCGAGAGGTTGCAACTCTTGATTGATTGATTGAATAATATTACTTTGTAAATACATGCCCCTGATGGCATAGTTGATAATATCTGTTACTTAACATTTTCTAATAATGTGGCCCTATGCCAACAGCTGTACCTGGTACTTAGTGCTGGAAAGTATATATGTTAAGTTAATTCTATTATAGGCCGATGCGTCACAAAATACCTATAAATGCCTTACTGTTATTAGGCCAATGCGCCACGAGATAAAACCATAATACCTTAATGTCTTTAAGAGCATCGGCAGCTATCTTTATTCCATAACTCTCATCACCTATTTCATGTTTCATATAAGTTGTTATCTCATCTTACCATACCATACCATACTGTTTTATTGTTAAATCTATAATTTAACTCTTGTTATGTAAGTTGTAAAATGTTAATATTGATATTGTAAACAAAAGTAACTCAAGATTCGGGCACTCGACGGAAGACCTTCTTAGACATTTGTCTAATTAGAATGTTGAATAACCTTATTGTAATGTCATCGAAACAATAAAGAATTCTTGAAATGAAATGAAATGAAATGAGACCCGCATTTAAAATCTGAGTTCCAGGTCTTCCAGCAGGTTCCTGACTAGTTGCTACTTCGAGTGTAAAGATCTTTATTTGGTGTGTGATGCATTCGGAAGAATATTTTGAAACGATTCCATCCTAAAGAATTAAAGCAGGGGGAGCGGCTATAGCACTTACATACCAGGTGGGGTCTTAACCATCTTTGGACGGGTCATGTGACCAGTGACGTCATAGCAGTTACTGCCGTCTTTAGCTCTCTAGGCTTGTTTGTTTACTTTAGGCTACCAACACTGCTTAGTTCTTGATGTGACCCCACATATAAAAAGTATAAAATTGTACAATAAAACAGCTCAGCCAGGCAAAATGGATGATTTATACTAATCTATTCATGATAATGTATGTTTATTCTTGCAGACATCGTCTCTAATCAGATCTAGCCTGACGATGCCAGGTGCCAAGTCACAAGGACAGATTTCATTTCGCAACCTCTCCAGCTGCATTCTGCGCCTTATGCAGGTTTGTACATAGATTTGTCTACCTTATATGATACTCAGTTATATTATTCAATTTCTGTTTTATTTAAAGGAAAATATGATTTCGTATTTCGAAGAGAGAAATGGAAGGTGTGACAGGAATAGGATGATAGCTTGTATTCTGTTGGACCACATTTTGGCAGTCTCAGTCTGTCTTACCTTGCCTCAGTCCGTCTCAATGTCTTTCAGTATGTCTCAACCTGGGGATGTGGGGTGGCCGAGTGGTCTAAAGCGCTGAGTCGGCTCACTGGCATGCCCAGCATGTTGTGGGTTTGAACCCGGGTGTCGCGGCTACAGTTTCACCTCCCCCCAGGTACTAGTGGAAGACCACTGTGAGGTGAACTGGTCCTGGTAAAAAATGCCAAAAAAAGCCCCAAAAACCTGTATGAATCTGTCTCGCAATATCTCAGACCTATCTCAGGCATATCTCACTATATCTCAGACTTGAGTCTGAGACATGTCACAATCTTTCTCAATCGCTCAGTCTGTCTCAACCTGTCCCAATTTCTCAATTTGTCCCAAGCTATCTCAAGCCATTTCAATCAGCTGCAATCCGTCTCCATCTGTCCCAAATAAATCATTACGCTAATGATTGAAAATTAAGTATAAATTCTACCAATGAGATATATGATGGGAATGAGGTAATGTTACCTATTGGAGTACTATCTCAATACAATCTCAGGCTGACTAAGGAGTGAGACAGTGTATTGTTGCTGGTGATAGGATAGAAGACACACGAGGGCCTGCCTCCGCCTTATCCCATCACAAATCTACTTCTCATAAAATATGCAGCGCTTCTAATTGCTGTCTGATCACTGTCTACTGATGGGCCTTCGTTCCTTCCTTATCCCCTGTGTATACAGACAGGGGGTAGGGGATAGAAGGAGGGGGAGGTAGGGGATAGGGGGGACCTAGGGGGTTCTAAATCTTACTAAAGGCTGTGTTTGTAAGAAAAGCTATTGAATCAATTCTTATACATTTGTATTTGTGTCATATCACATGGATTTCACTATTCTAGAATAAAATATCCCTATATATATCCCTATGAATGTGTATGATTATTTTGCCATAAATCATGTCTTCAAAACATACATGTATACTAAATAATATAGTCTGTAAAAACCTATTCTCTCGTAAGCAGGCTTGTATGAGAATAGCACCATAATAGATGTAATGTCATTTCCTTTAATAAAAACGTTTTCAGAATAAAATGAAATAAATACAAAATATGATAATATTATATCATTATCATATTGGACCATCTGGGTAATGCGACCAACGCATTATTACAACCACCAACGCATTACTAGAACCAATTTGGCTTAGTCCTAAAAAGGAGATAAGATAAATTCCGGGTAAACCGGCCGTCCAGCTATACAAGAGAAAATTACTCAGTCCTAACAGTAAAATAAATATAATATAGAATTATACATAGATATGTTAAAATACATCAGATGATATTCAAGGGAAAGTGTAGCCCTTCGAACCCCTCCCCTTCGAACCCCCGCCCCCTCTCTGTATTTGCATTCACCCGATACAGCATGATATAGAGTTAATAGTCTTTGTTCTAAGAGGACTATACGTTAGATTCATTAATCCCTTAATGTTGTATCAAGGGATGGTTTTTTTCATACTTTCCTGAAACATTTCCTTCCTATAAACTATGTGTAGAAACTTCATGTTTATAGGGACTAAAATGGATGTGTAGGGAGAAAGGTTTAGAAGATTAATTTTGAAGAGTACAGTGTATCTTTTAGATGCGTGTATGAATATTGAATATGGTCATCAAGTATTTAGAAAGACCTGTATGAGGTGTTAGCTCTACGAGTGCTACTCCATGACTCGAGTCAACACTGTATTCATATCCAACAAACCGTCATCATGTTGACATGAGTCATGGAGTTGTATGAGTAGTTCCAACGCCGAGTACAGCTCTTTCTTTAGGATAAGAAAATCGCCTTCTTACACTAGTATCATGCCAGCATAACCTGTTTGTAATACCAATGTTGTTCTGAACGTGCAAATAATGGAGTAAGCTCGTCTCTGATTGGTCTGATGTCATCAATGTCTGCAATATTGATCAATCACAGACGTACTTAAATCGGCGACCATGCCTTTTCATTTTTACACGCGTTCAGAAACCAAGACAATTAAATACGCACATTCTTCCCGCTCGCAGGGAATACAAGATTTCACCATGAAAATTCAGTTGTAGTATAGACATCTGTGACTGGAGGATTCACTTTAGTCATGAAAGGGAAATCAAATTTTAAAAAGCTTTAATCTTGTACTAACTTTCTATTAAATTCTTTTCTTGTTTGCCAGGCTTTGAGATTCAGCGCAGAGGTGCCATTTTCACATATCTACCAAACCCTTCAAGAAGATACAAGTGCCAAAGTGGTGAGTTAGATTTACCCAATAGTCCTATGATTAACCTCAATCTAATGAACAAGTCATGAAGATTATGACCACAATGTTCACAAATGTTCACAAATTTTGAAGTAACCAAATTATTATGCTATGAATCGCGAATACTTTCAGGACACATACAAATTTCAGAAATCTGTTTTGTGGTCATTTTGGCAAGACCGAATTATAGATGCCATGTATATGTGATTTATTTGTCAAAATTTCTCAAATTTGCTGGCAAGGTTTCGGTTAATACCACTAGATACCAAAGTCCCTGGCTATTTTGTGCCGACTGCCTGTCTAAATTCTGTATCTCAGTAATGATATATTCCTAGTGTCATATCTCCAGGTGCACCAGGTACACTGCATAAAGAGTGCCCTTCACTGTAACGCTGATTGTGACATATATTGAAACCTATTTGTATATGAGACCGCAGTGATGCGAATCTTATTTTGAGCTTCTGATTTTATTCTATGGACATCATATGACTTTTTAATTACCCTAATTGAGGCAAATTCTTCCTGTCAATAATTTTGAAGCTTATACATGTAGAGAGCACGTTTGTCCGATCAATGGTAGCAGAAACTCCCATTTCTGGAAAATATCTTGCATATACCAATGCATGTATGTATGCTATTTTTATCACAAAATGGATCAGGCTAGGAAAACTGAATAATTTAATATTTCATATGAATGATATTTCAGAACCCAAGATTTGTGGCTATACTGCATAAAGTATGCCCTCAGCAAAAATGTTGATTGTGATGTTACAAATGTTGGACTTTGAGTGAGTGAGTGAGTGCGTGAGTGAGATTGGTTGTTGGATTTTGATGCTGGATCCTTATTTCGTCTTTATGTCCGACCGTCTAAGCAATATTTTTTAACATCTTTTGTTTCTGAATGTTATATTGAATGTAAAACATTGCCCCTGACGCTTTGACTCTGCGCAAGATTGCTATATAAGGGGAGGCATCAAAATATTTTGGCGATGGCTGGCTGGCTTTGGACCCAGAGGCATGAGAATGTCATGGGTTTGAATCCTGGTGAGACGGTACTTTCACCGTGTTCCTCCAGGTTAAGAGGCCATCTGTATCAACTGATTTAGTTCTAGTAAAAAGATATTTAACATTACAAAATCTATTTCAATTGCTAGGGGCATAATTCTTACAGATCGACTTGATGATAAAGTTGATATTCATAGTATTCACAGAACTTTCACAAACGTACATGTCATTCCTGAAATTCTTTTTTATTTATTCTTTTTTTTTCATCCTGAAATAATTTTAATGCCTTCCCTAGAATGTGTGAAGAGAGACTTTATATGCAGAATGTACCTGGTTGGGTAATCTAAGAGTAAGGATTAAAAATGCCTAAATATTGTTTATTTCATGCAGTCAGTCAGTTTACATGCTCAACATTTACTGGTAAGTTAATTGATCAATGCTGACAGTGGTAATTAAGAAATAACAGGAGGTTCTACAACCCTTGGGAAAGTGGCTGGAGTGACTAACGGTCAACTGTATATAATATAATAACCCTGGGTGTATGGGAATGGAACCTACACCCTCCCTCAGAAGGATAAATTGCTGGTCCCCCACCTGATGAGAAAGCTGAAGGTACTAGGATTAAACCTATACCTGCCCTAGGAATAACATAGTCCCCCCTACACATGCCATACCCCCATTTTCCTTCAGAGAAATGTCTGGGGTGACTGATGGCCATAACGGTGGGTATAAAATGTCTGAATGAAATCCATATCCACTTTGGGTGAACATGTAGGATGAGGCCCTTTGGACCTACTCCTAGGAATTCTATAGTTCCTCCCCCATGGCATTCCAAACCATCTTCCTTTAAGAAAGTCCCCATTGAAACTAACCAGCCATAGCCCCACCCTCCATTCCATGTGTGGTCCCTTTTTCAAGCCCTGATTTCCCCAACACTTGGTCACTCACAGGGCCACAACTGCCCTGTCTGACCACCCATGCCCCTCCAATCCTCACGAGGCAGATTCTAACCTATCTTACAGCCAAAGCCCATCTACAACATTTCACTCATTGGCCTGCTATTGCCCTGTGATTCTCTACAACTCTTGGTTCCTGTCTCAGCTTCTGTCTTTCCCCCTCCCTTTCAACAACTTTAGATCCTACCAGACCCCTCAGTAGTCCTATACCGGTCACAACACCAGGTGTGGAAGCTCCTGTTATGTTATTCACAATTATCATCGATGAGTCACTTTGTATTAAAGAATAGCACTTGTATGCACATTATACTGAGTTGTTATAATTATTGAAATGGAGCTCACATAGGGCGGCAATGACCCAGCATTCATTATGTAGTTACCCTGAATACAGCCCAGATTCATAAGTGTCCTTCAAACCTGACACTGTAGCGGCCACCTCATTATTTGTTAATGCATTGTATACCCTGTATAAATATTCTAAATAAAAAAGAAGTAACAAGCAGAACAAGTAACAATTCTGGTTGGCAGTCCTTCTCAGCCTTAGACATTTTGATAGACATAGACATTACAATTTCAATACTTTTAGCTTTTTCTGTTTACTTTGATGGGCCCCATCATGTACAACTTTCCTTTAAAAAATATAATATTGAAACATAATAGGGAAACATATAAATTTACTAATTTGACTGCAATGAAGTCTATTCGATTGAATTGCCATGCTCAATTACTAATATAGAGGGAATGGCGCAGAGATGCAAAACATTTTGGATTTATTGAGAATAATCTAGTATCTAAATTCCTTATTAGGCTTCTGCTACGATGTAACTCTTACAAAAGATTCAGAAAGACCAAATAAACACTTGTTGTACTGAAACGCTTAGTCTGGCAACTTATTCATCTGCCTGATGTGTATATATATTCCCTATAAATGCTGAATAAGATATGCGTCATGAATGTCTGGGTGGTATTTACTGAACGATTGCTGTCCTTGTTGAGCGCCATTTGTGAGCGCAATCTATTATCAGTCTCTGATATTGCTCTCTATATCAACTATCAAAGACTCAGATTTCTCATAATCTCTCCTCCTCCTCTTGTTCTTCCACCATTCTCCAGTCTCCTACATGGGCCAGGGCGTCTAAAAATGTACAATCGACAGCATTATCTTTTTTTTTTTAGTAAATACTGCTAAATTAGGCTGATAAATACTAGGTATACCTGAGTATATTTGGAATGGTATCGGTTAACAAATTTTGTTCGGCTATGTTGAGCTATATTTTGAGGCTCATTAAGAAAATTTAATTTTAAAAAACCGAAGATTTAATTGTGGTTATTTGCTAAAGATGAATTGTACATTATGTGATGTTCTGACCCATGTCTCTCTAGGGATATCACGTCTCGGATGCCTTGTAGTGTTTTGTTGCTCATTAAATGGAGTGAGATTTTGAAGGCCAGGCTGCCTCCAATGATATGGGTCTTACCGATGGGAAATGTACAGTGTACTGTACAAATTTGAATTTTAAAAAATGTATTAAATATAAAGTACATGAAATTTGTAAAAAAAAAAAAATCCGTTCTGAAAATTCTTAACTTTGTTCAAAAGTGCTGGATGATATTTAATTTCGGAGCATGTAAAATCTTTCCAATCTATAGAAATAAAGGGAATCTATTTCTTTAAAAGATCCAACATTTTCTTGAAGAAAACTTCATTGACACTACTCTTTATTCTCACCATCTTTAGATGGGATATAACATGACTGTACGTTCACCATGGTCTGGTCCATATCATAACGTGAAGTGAGGTATCAGATATGATAGATACATACAACCAAGTTATTCTGTATTGTGAGAATACTTTTAGAATCTTCTCCACTATTCTTATGTACATATAATCGTTAGAAAGGGTCATTGTGTTGTAGCACTGATGTATTACACCTCCATATTTTTCAATTTATTCTGCACTTTAGGAAATGAAGGTTCTTAGTGACTCGTGGTTCTTATGTGATCATTATAGATATAATAGACATTGTGTTTATGTGTATGCAATTGTGATGTGTTACAGAAGAAAAAGAGTCAAAAGTAGCATAATTGATATTTTTAAAAGTGTTTCGTTCAAAGGATCTCTTTGGTGGAATATTCTAATTTTGTTGGAATTGTCCACCCACATATATTGCAAACATTTTGTTAAAAGAAATAATATAGAAACTCTTTAAAGATTTCCTTAATGGTAACATCACTTAATCTCATCTTTTCAAGTATTGACAATATCTAAAAATCCATTCTTTGCAACTTATGGCTCATCTTTTTTGGTGACAGATCACAATTGAATTATATGTCCAAGAGATGCAATAACAGGGGTGCAATAACAGAATCATTATTATGGTACACATGCCGTAACATACTGAGTGCTCTGAAAAGCTGCATACATTTTCATTTATTTATGTTTGTTTGAAAACATTCTAATTGTGGAAAAGCGTTAATAAAGGACATGTACAATATATACTCTGGTACAGGACGCCCACAGTCAGTAATTTATGGGTAATCTTGTTCCTTAGATTTCTTCACAAACACCTTGTACCATTCTCTCTATGTGGTTCCTTTAACAAGATGTACAGTGGGGATTATTTCACCTTACAGAAAGACCTGGTCCCGGCACCAATGAATGTATTGTTACAGTCACTCTACTATACATGTGGGTCAGGCTTTTAGGAAATTACAATCCCCTCAAATATCCCAAATTTAAGACAAAACTTTAAGTCAAAATACAGTTCAACCTAACTTAAGCGACTTCTGAATCACAGCCTCTAAGATTAGATAAGAATGGTATGTCAGGACGATTGGACGCCTGCTGCCCTAATGGCTTTCCTGGGCCTCAAGTGGGCACCCTAATGGCATTATAATGTCATTTTACAGCATGGATCCAGCGGCTTTCCCTCAGTTTGGAGGGACTCTCTCAACTTTGACCCTAGACTGAATCAGGCTGGGTTGACTCAGTGGTATGAGTGACAAGTTGTTGGTTTGAACTCTGGGCATGGTTGCAGTTTCACCTCTTTCCCCTAGGTGCTAGTGGTAGATCACCGATGAGGTGAACTAGTCCTGGTAAAACTTTTTAAAAGGTTTATAAAATACAAACTTATGTACACTTTTGAAACATTTGAAACAATTTCGATCTCATCACACATTCACTAGGTTAACATGATGAAAAAGAGCCATATTAAAAATAGTGAGATTCTGGTGTACACCGAAATAAAATGTGTCTCAGGAAAATGAGTCACAAGTCGCAAAAAGTAAATTTTGAGATACCATCATATTTGAAAAGGTGAACTCAAGCCGATTCAATGATGATACACATTAGGGCATCCAAAAGGTACTTCTATATTTAACGTACAATCAGGAATTCTACACATTTAGTAAATTCCTGCTAAATCTGGCCGAAAATGATTCATACTAGATGATTAGTTATGTTGAACCGTATTTTCTGTGTGTGCATAGAAGAATGAAGCTCTGACACTATTAGGACAAAGGGTCCTTGGTTCTGATGAAGGCAAATTTATTATTTTCTGACGCCCTAAACCATTTAGCAGTTTACATGTACCACATATATATAGATATTATTTGTTATCCTACTTCTATAATGATTAATTATTTTTTAGGATAAGGTTTTGACAAATGAAAATATTCTCTGATTTGTATTTTCTTCCGCTCCAGGGCAAAGTTTCTGACAAACTCAGGAAACCATTCAAGAAAAGGTAAGTTGGCATTTATTGTAGTCTCATTTTTTCTCTTACTTTTGTCTATGGCAGGGTCGGGGTGGACTGTAAACTAAGAGCTTCTAAAGAGTCCTGGATTGAAATCCCATGAGTGCCTTACCAAAGCATCATTTCACCTCCCCCCCCCCCCCCCTGTGCACGCCAACTGGGTTACCAAAGATCGGCCATGTGTATTTGCTATGGTTATACGCATGTAAAATAACCATTGCTCATGATAAAAAATAGCAGGGTATCGCATCCAGTTAGCCTGTTTCCTTGCCTCTCTCGCCTTCATATGACCAAATATATATCTGAAAGTATAGTGTTAAAGGAGGTAAAGCAACTCATCACCCTTCCCCCTTATCTGCTGGCCATTTCTATAGATCTGCATGATAGCAGATTGTGTGGACAATGATTACAACATTTGTTTCCTGTATTGATTTGACTCAGTTTGATTGTATTAAAGGAATTGTATTTCAGCTAGGGAAACTGAGTAAACCAGAAGTCACTTACAGGATAATAATAATATACAATTATACGAATTGTCTTTTACTTGCTAGAAATGCTCAAACTAAATACGTAAACATTTTGAATTGAATACATAGATAGAACTGTTACGTTTTCAGAGAAGATGAAAGAAGTTATAAGATCACACAAAACACAACAATACTGGTACTTTGTTTTAATATTGATTGTAATCTTAATCATTAGATATACCATATTTATAAACTTTATACCTAGAAGATAACTATTATATATACTTTGTGACTATAAATTATACACATTGGGTAGCAGTAATATAATGGCTAGAGTCAATGTAAGTGTTGGGCTTGATCAAGAAGTTGTAAAAGAGATTTCCCATCAATTCATTCAACTCTCCACTGAATATGGAAATAGAAATAGAGCACTACAACCAATCAGACATTTTAACTTTAACCAATGAGGTAGCTCGAGACAACTCAGCATGCTGGTCACACACCAACCAGCCAATCAGCGACCTCCTTAGAAAAACAGATCGGGCAGGATCTCCGTCTCTAATCCAACGGTTGAGCCATGGACCTCCCTATCCAATACCGACCCGATCCGATCCAACAATTAGTATGCAGCCATGGTGGGACTGATTTCGGTTCCAAAGCCAGCTGAAAGTCCTTTCTCCTCCTACATTATTCCTGGTCTTAAATAAACGAGATTTCAATAGTTCTCCTCGCTCTCTGCACATGAAAAAGTCAAGTCTGTGTGTGCATAGAATGAAGCTCTGACACTATTAGGACAAAGGGTTCATGTTTCTGATACATTGTAGGGAATGAAACTCTGACACAGTTAGAACAAAGGGTTCATGGTTCTAATACATGTACAGAATAAAGGTTTGACACTGTTAGAACAAAGGGTTCATGGTTCTAATACATTGTACAGAATGAAGGTCTGACACAGTAGAACAAGTAGGGTTCATGGTTCTGATACATGTACAGAATGAAGGTCTGACACAGTTAAAACAAAGGGTTCTTGGTTCTGATACATGTGTAGAATGGAGCTATGACACAGTTAAAACAAAGGGTTCTTGATTCTGATACATGTATAGAATTAAGCTCTGACACAGTTAGAACAAAGGGTTCGTGATTCTTGGTAACACCATGCTGTAATGGATGGTAGTTTACTGCTGTAGGAGTCAGTGCAGGCCTAGATAGTACACCTTTACACAAATGGTAATGTACAGTCGACAGATCTTGTGGTAGACCAGCTATAATGTAGATTAACAGCAAAGTTCTGCTCGCACAATAATAGATAATGCAAGACCAGCTTTAAGAGTTGAACTAAACATGCTACAGATAGTAGTTGAGTGCTCTGATGTTGAACTAAACACAGCCCTCTAATACAACATATTGAAAAGATAGTAGTATAATACAATGAAAGTAAATTAATGACGAGCATGGTCCGTTAGAAACCTCAGGTAACGATGAAGCTAATCCAATTATACCCTGTCAAAAGTCCTGAGAACTTAGCTTGCATTTCACCTGGAAATATCATCCAAAGTTCTAATTGGTTTGCCCTGCATAATTGATGTTGGATGTGTCCCAAAGGGAACTATTTTGTAAATATCAGAAAATACATTTTTGAATATCCTTCACCACTGTACAAACACTAATATAGTTCAACACGGACATCAGTCTCCCCTATTCCTACAAATATATACAAACTTCTAAGTCTATACGTTGTGGGTGGAGTCGTCAGAAAATGTACAATTCACATTCACCAATCCGCTTAAATAACCGAAATTTTAGACAAAAATAAGGTTCAAGAGACAATACAACATGACCTTACCTGAATCAATGCAGTACAGACTATACTCAGATATACCAGTATTTATCAGTTTCCAGTCTAATTTATCAGAACAAAATGTACTGAATGTTAACACTGCTGATTCTACATCTATTATCTATTCAATATATTAATGCGTTCAGAACCATCTCATTAGAGCCTATATGGCCATATTGGCTGACTTACACATAGGCATATTATATACACAATTCACTCTTTTGTTTATATTGATACTAAAGAGATGTACTGGGTACAGAAGTATATATTTATAAGAACTAAATAATTGTGTTTAAAAGATTCACATTAGAGGCACATCTTCATTGGCCGACATAGTCATATATACTTTGCTGACCAAAACCACACTGAGCCCCCTGCAAACAAGCCAGTCACCTATATTATTAAGACTAAAGGGATTTACTGGATACAGAAGTATATATATAAGAACTAAATAATTGTGTTTAAAAGATTCACATTGGAGGCAATATATGGTAAGCCAAATCTTCATTAGCCGACACATATATAGACATATACGTTGCTGACCGAAACCACATTGAACCAAATAAAGGCAGTCACCTATATTAAGACTAAAAAGATTTACTGGGTACAGAGATATATATATTGATCCACTCATCCCCCAGCTACTGTCAGCTCCTATTATCCTAATGTCTATAAAGGCTTATTGTGCCACACCCCTGGCATTAGAAGATTGACTTATGGCACGCTGCCTGATCCTTTCGCACCTATTCCCTCTATATATATACCTGAGGCAGGGACAGAAAATGGCCGAGTCAGCATTCAAATAATACCTAGCTAATGTGTGTGTGTTCATCTCAATTTATTACAGGCACAATATTTCTTTTCTTATCGATTCTAATACTCTTGTATTCAGATATTACTAATTTTATACTGATTCCTTTTCTGTATGTATGAACAAATTTAAATGCTAAGAACCAAATGGTACCTATGTATCATCCAGTATGGATCCTCCAGATGCTTTATTTTATTGGTTCAATAAATGGAATTGCTTCAGAGTCTCTCACAAGAAATCGTCCAGATCACTATTTGTCACACACAATGACAGAATTTGTATTTGTAGAAATAGACAACTTTTCCTTTTATCGTCTTATCACCTTGTCTTATCACCTTGTTACAAAGCTTACAAGACAGCTTCTGTAAGACAGGTCTTCCAGCTCTAGCACTGGTTACAAAGCTTACAAGACAGCTTTTGTAAGACAGGTCTTCCAGCGCTAGCCCTGGTTAAAAAGCTTACAAGTGAGTTTCTGTAAGACAGGTCTTCCAGCTCTAGCCCTGGTTACAAAGCTTACAGGAGAGTTTCTGTAAGACAGGTCTTCCAGCTCTAGCCCTGGTTACAAAACTTACAAGAGAGCTTCTGTAAGACAGGTCTTCCAGCTCTAGCCCTGGTTACAAAGCTTACAAGAGAGCTTCTGTAAGACAGGTCTTCCAGATCTAGCCCTGGTTACAAAGCTTACAAGAGAGCTTCTGTAAGACAGGTCTTCCAGCGCTAGCCCTGGTTACAAAGCTTACAAGAGAGCTTCTGGAAGACAGGTCTTCCAGCACTAGCCCTGGTTACAAAGCTTACAAGAGAGCTTCTGTAAGACAAGTCTTCCAGATCTAGCCCTTGTTACAAAGCTTACAAGAGAGTGTCTGTATGACAAGTCTTCCAGATCTAGCCCTTGTTACAAAGCTTACAAGAGAGCTTCTGTAAGACAAGTCTTCCAGATCTAGCCCTTGTTACAAAGCTTACAAGAGAGCTTCTGTAAGACAAGTCTTCCAGATCTAGCCCTTGTTACAAAGCTTACAAGAGAGTGTCTGTATGACAGGTCTTCCAGCTCTAGCCCTGGTTACAATACTTTCAATTGCAGTATTGATACACATATGATGTTAAAGTTACACTTCTCACTGTTGAGGGCTAGATTATCGAGTAACAGAATTTCTATTTCATTTTCAAGTATTTGGTTCACCTTACCCTACCTAACTAACTCCTGTGGATATCAAAACTCTAACATTCATATTATATCAGATATTTGGTAAGATAGTGAGCAAAATCGTTTTTGCACGTCATACAGATATTCAAAGTGTCAGTTGGGTTCTGGCATCTGGAGTTACATAATGCCAGGCTCGACCAAAGGTCGTTCATAGACTCCTAGGTTAAAGCTAGTTACATCCCTTGTCACTTTGTGAGTGGGGGCACCACTTGACGGCTACTATTCTGTGATTTGAAATCTGGTCTATTCATTACACTTATTCAATGATTATTGAATGAGGAAACAATGTTGGTGCTCTATACTTTAGATATTGTCACACATATCCTATATGGTTACACTGAATAAGTTTCATGTGATTCTGTGACTACTCGTTTTAACTATCTTAGCCACTTTAAGAGTTCAGGCAATACAATATGCCATATGTATATGGAGGAAGAGCCAGATTGTAAGACCTAATCTGGGCATGATTGCAAGCCTATGGAATCGTTTAGATGATGGTACTAGGAGCATTGTTGATGTCAATTCATTTAAAGTTGTGGTGATGAAATTAATTCTGGAGATATCTGTAAGGGAGGGTCTAATTTACTGACCTGCTTATAAATAATCATTGATTCATATTTTCGGAATTTTGAGTTTATTTGCTTATTTGGTTATTTATCAGTTTTTTATTTTATAAACCTAGGCTTGAACTTTGTAGCTAAATAGGCCTATGCTATATTACAACTAAACCTTATAAGGTATCTTATTCGTAACAGGATTATTCGAGAATGTTATAATATATTTCAGTGCATAATCAGGATAATTTGTAAGTGCACGTTAGCGCAGGGTAGTAGGGAGGGGTTCCCATTCTTGTAATTACCTTAAAATTAGTTACCAAAACTCACAATCAGGCATCTCTCACATAAAGACAAGTTTGCTAAAGCTGTAAATTCAATGATTTATTCAGTTCCGCTTCAATTTCAAACGTGATTGTTTGGGTGCTTTACTTTTCATTTGTGGCGACGGGTGGCAGTCCTAGTGGCCAGTTTCCTGTATTGTACAATAGAGCGTACATATAGGCTTATGGTCCTACCATGTACTCAGTGCTGCCACCATTGGTCAGAGAAATGTATTAGTATTCACAATTTCGACGTCTCTCAGACCCTGTGTACACCGTTTGAGAATGTACAATTTTAATCTGTATTTATTGTCTTCAAACATTATGGAATGAAATCAAACTCCTGGGATAAGGTGGGGCATGGTATTAGTGATCTAAAGAAGTAGGGTAGAAGTCTACTTTGAGATGTGTATCAGTCACAGCTGGAAGTGCAGCTTTAACTCTTTCCCCTTGAATTTAAATCACCAAGGAAGGTTTGCCCCTGCTGAAATGTAATATCGTATATCAACTTAAATCAGTTATTGCTGATTAACGGGCAATATCTCTATAAAGTTTGTGTTACATTTTGTCAAAATCATAAATAAAAAAATAAGCAAAATCCGGATAATTTTACAGTCAAACAATGACCGTATTTGATCAGACTACTTTTGTCATAATATAATAGCAGAGAACTCGAAATCGAGACCGTCATCTCAAAACTGCCCACAAAATGTCAAACAAAGCAACCCAACCCCACGCTTGCCCCTGGCGGAAGCTTTTTAATTACAACAACTCAGCTTTCAAGCTTGGTAACGAGAGCCGACTTTCAAAAGAGAGGGGAGGGGGAGAAAATGAGAAATTGCCCAGGAATCAGCTTTTTTTCAGATATCTAAAGTGACTGGAGCATCTCGGTGGGTGATAACGAGGTGTCTGTGTAAGCTCGGTTGTTAAATTAGCTGTAATCTAGCATTGTGGACATGGCTGTGTGAACTTTTATTGATTGGAGGTTATTAAAGGAAGTATTTTTAATTTGTTCACCATAATCAACTGCTAGTACATCAGTATTCATAAGTGGTCGGCAAAGTACATGATCTAAACATCAGTGTAAAAGATGAAGATTGAAACTATGAAATTGAATTTAAAAAAAAAAAACAGCAAGTGCATTTTAAAGGAGGTTTCCATACATGGTTTCATACATGGTTATGAGCTCTAGCTCTAGCTCATTATGAGCTCTAGCTCTAGCTCATTTAGCTTTAGTCTCATGATATATGTTTTAGAAGACAGATTTTGGGTTGTTTTATATTTATTTATCCACTTTTATTTTAATTATATTTGCATTAAGACTGCGAAATGACATTATAATCCCATCAAGATGCCTACTTCAGAGCCAGGAAAGCCATTAGCACAGTAGGCGCCCAATCACTAACATACCATTCTTATCTGATGTGAGGGGCTGTTAGGCTAGACTGAAATGGAACATTAAGCTCTCCTTTACAGTATCTATTAGTCGTAATCACTTTTTATATAATCGGAAACCACATAGTGGATAGGACAAGACCTTGCCATTTATCTGCAGTTGTTGATAATTGCACCTGCTCACTATCAGGTCCCTGCTTGCTAGTGGCCATTGTTCATGCGCGCTGGAGACGCTGTGATTGATGACGTAATCTGATATGGTAGAGATGCTGCTGGGCTGTGAAGTATCCATCACTTCTGCTCCAGTACATCTAGCTCTAGTCTATACTACCTCCTGGGGTCTGTTGTACAACAGATCCTTCTGCTCCAGTACATCTAGCTCTAGTCTATACTACCACCTGGGGCCCGTTGTACAACAGATGTAATAAGTCCTTCTGCTCCAGTACATCTAGCTCTAGTCTACACTGCCTCCTGGGGCCTGTTGTACAACAGATCCATCTGCTCCAGTACATCTAGCTCTAGTCTATACTACCTCTTGGGGCCCGTTGTACAACAGATCTAAGTCCTTTTGCTCGAGTACATCTAGCTCTAGTCTACACTGCCTCCTGGGGCCCGTTGTACAACAGATCTAAGTCCTTCTGCTCCAGTACTTCTAGCTCTAGTCTACACTGCCTCCTGGGGCCCGTTGTACAACAGATCTAAGTCCTTCTGCTCCAGTATGTCTAGCTCTAGTCTACACTGTCTCCTGAGGCCCATTGTACAACAGATCTAAGTCCTTCTGCTTCAGTACTTCTAGCTCTAGTCTACACTGCCTCCTGGGGCCTGTTGTACAACAGATCTAAGTCCTTTTGCTCCAGTACTTCTAACTCTAGTCTACACTGCCTCCTGGGGCCTGTTGTACAACAGATCTAAGTCCTTTTGCTCCAGTACATCTAGCTCTAGTCTACACTGCCTCCTGGGGCCTGTTGTACAACAGATCTAAGTCCTTTTGCTCCAGTACATCTAGCTTTAGTCTACAATACCTCCTGGGGCCTGTTGTACAACAGATCCTAATTAAAGCTGCACTCTCAATTAATGTCAGTCAAAAACTGAACGTTTTCTACTTTTTGTGCCATTCTTTTTCAACCCAAATTTTTGGAGGATTTTCTTGTTTATGCTACAGGGCTCCTAAAACGTCCTCATTTGCATTTGAAGGACCCGCCCAAATCCCTTCCTATGATGACTATGTAGTACAGGCACTTTAGCATGGAACCCGGGGGCCATGCTAGACTGACATAATCCAGGCTCTATGGAGGTTTGTGCCCCATGCCTGCCTGGTGCAAATGTGTCAGGTCTTCAAACAATGTACAATTACCTTCACCAATCCTCTCGATCAAACCAAATTTAAAAATAAATATGGTGTTCAAAATACAGTTAAACATGCCCAAACAGGAGTCTTTGAATCAGTGCTTTACTAAATGTGTTGTGTTACTAAAAAGATGTCAATTGTACATGTTGATGTTTTGACCCATATATTGTCAGCAGATGGCACGTGGTGCGCTCTCTCCCAGAGCCTGTCATGCATTTGGGATAACTTTATTAGTGTATAAAATTGTGGATATTTACATAAAAAGAATAAAAAGAGATTACGTAATATTGTATTGACACCATTCAATATTATTCATTATTAATTTTATCTTAAGGTTTTCTTATGGTCAAATATCGAAAATTGTCATTTGAGGATGCCTTGTTTTGATATAAATGGTGTGATTGATTTAATATGTATGGGAAATGTATGTATGGATATAGATTACGAGATGGTAAAAAAACAAAAGCATCTTGTTAAAATGTAAGATAAACACCAAACTATTTAAGTGGTGACAGAACAAGAAATTTGACTATTAAATTAACTAACATGCAATATATATCTTTCGACTGTGTCTTAAGAGAATATCAATGTATCGTCACTGAGACCACATAAAAATCATTTTGAAAAAAAACCCCACCTATTATATAGAGCATCACTCAATCTGTACAGTCTGGACAGTCTGGGGGTAGTAGTAGTATTATAACATAGGGAAATCAGGGAAATCCTACACGAAAACAGGAATGAGAATAAATCACAGCCAAAACAGAGTTATATAAATACGAGGCCAACTTTATCAATAATCAGATCCAGAAGTCGGTGTGGTAGGAAGCGGAAATGTGCCAAAAACTAGTCTAAGTGTTTCTGCGCATGCGTTACAAACTAAAGCCAGATGCTGGCTCCCTCTTGAGGAGACAAACAAGACTGTAATTTATTTACTCTTGCCTCTCTCTAAACTAGCTCGTGTGCAAGGTGGATAAATAGGCAGTGGATAGTCCAAGTACTATAAGACTCTCCAACCTTAATTATTAATTAAGGTTACTAATGCATGAAATGTTAATTATATAGGGTCAGGGTGTCAGGAAGTGTATAACTGACAGCTCTACAGATTAAGTAAATTCTCTTAATTAGGCTAAGAATAGAAGATGATTATATTTATAAGTATATTTGGTACAGGGTTGATTTTAAAAATCGGTTCGGTTTCATTGATCTGTATTTTGAATCTCTTTTGTCTTTTAAATTCGGGTATTTGAGAGGATTGGATGGACATATAATGAAGAAGTAAATGGCAACATAAGACATAATTATTGACCGTGAATGGTTTTGCCCTGCACTAGATGACTGCATACCGGGTCAGATCGTAAGAAAATGTGCAACTGGCAGCGATACGCATTTAGTCATTCGGCAAAATTAGTATAAGAATGATAAATTCTGGGTACATCTGAGTACATCTGGTATTGTGTTGATTTAAACAATGTGTCTGGATATGTTGAACTGTATTTAGAATTCGACTTTTGTCTCAAATTTGGGTTATTTGAGAGAATTAGCAAAGTACAACTTCCATTGACTTCACCCATCATATAGCTGAACCTATTCTCAATGGCATCTGTTTGTAGTACAGTGCTACTAAAGTACGGTTTTATTTAATTTCAAGGTAGAACAGAAAGAACTTGATGTAAAATTACGTATCTTTATAATGTTTTGGTAGAGATGCTCCTGTTGATGAAAGTTGAAACGCCATGCTTTAGTTCAGGAGTGTTGCCTCCCTATATGAGAGACATCAAATTATATAGAACACACTGTAGGTCTAAAGCAACCCTTCATCAAGTTATATAGAGCACACTATAGATCTAGGGCAACCCTGACCCATGCCCTAACAGTTGGTGATTGATGGTAATTTGTGACAGCGGCCTCACCTAACCTTTGACTTGGATTACATCTGTCGCTACTGACAGTATGTGTATGGATAGCTGTCAACACTTGATTAATGACTCCCATCTCTAACTGACAGCTGAGAATCTCCATCTTGTGACAGTAGATTTAGATAAGTGGCTTCTGTGGCTTCCTCCTGTATTTATACAGCTCGCGTTAGTGTGTTATGTGAATTATGTTGGTTTATTATCCTCCCATGGTGTAGCAGAAAGTGCAATAAAAAGTTATATGGGACACATACCATCAAATTCCAGATCTGCTGATCTCAGGGATCTGGGTAATGTTCTTTGGTAAGGTATATTATGATATATGATGTGTTACAGAAAATGAGTCATTGAAAAAGAATGAATTTCAAGATATCATCATATTTGAAAAGATGAGATGAAGTGGATTCCAATCTAGTAGATATTACAATATCTAATAAGTACTTCTAAATTTGATGTTTGATTTATTTAAATGTTTGAACAAAATTGTATTATTTCTGGACGAACAATTACTAGTAAAGTAGCTAAATATATTCCATAGGATGAACTTAAAAACTCATGGATCTATTCATACAACTTAAAGTGTAAAAATAAGAACATTCGTACAACGAGACCTTGTCTCTTGAATAAAACACTTTGAAAAACATCAATTTTATTCATTTTTCTGTAACACATCATATATATGTGCTTTATGACAGATATTGTATGATTGGTTATAAATCAAATGTAATGTCTATGTATTGGAGTAAGCATAGCAACTTTTTAAAAAAAAAATCGGATTATTAATGAATTAATGTTTCATTGCAGTACAATTTGGTTATACTATAGTAAAGGATCAAATGAATTCACTTGATTACTTGAATGATTGACTTGAATTGATAAAGATTATTGTATGCTATGTATATTTTCACTTTTTTGCCCTCACACATGGGTCTATAATCTACTTTCCCAATATCTGTCCTTTTTGTCCATTTATATCAATAATATCAATCCATTCTTACCCTCTTATCCAGAAAAAGTGAAATTATACTCCTTTTTAATTGGTTGTGTGTCAGGACCATACTTCAAACGAGTGATATTGTCGATAGGTCTAAGGTATTCATGCTATAGGGATGAATAATGAGTAACAATAAACAATAACAGACATATTCAAATTAAATATCTATTATAAATTGTATTAAATGCTGACAATATATTGCCTGTGTTCTTTATTGTAAACGCAACATTTCACTAAACACAAGCTCCACGCTACTGCCCCCTGAACTGTATAATGGAGGAGATAAGACCCGTATGTAAGGCCATAATCATGTGTGCAGTCTCTGTGTTGAATGGCTTAGCCAAAGCTTGAGTTGAAGGTCTATAATCTGCCCTCTTCATGCCTGCGCTATTTGTCACTAGATGGCAGCACTCACCGCTAGGTGGCAGCACCCGCCGCTAGGTGGCAGTGCAGGAGGAGGAAGCCATACCGGAAGTAGACTTGTCTACAGGAGCCAACTGGAACAGATCCAGGTGGCGCCCCCTCGTAGCTTGAGTACTTACTACTGGTGCCCCCTAGCGTTAGAATAGGGAGTTGTTGCTGCGATCTCAGCGCCCCTGGTGTGAGGATTGAGAGTAAAAGGTTCAATGAGTCACACATCTCTCCACTGAGTCTACGTTTGTTTTATATTGCAGTATGTCTGTATGAATAAAGATGTACCGTATATACTGGAATTCAAACCTGGTCTGAATAGAGGCCTGGGGTTTGGAACATTAGAATAGTCTGAATAGAAACTCCCGAGTTTGATCACAGACACATTATGTGTGGTTGTATGAGTTTAATCAATTAATAGGAAGTTGTATTTCACTTGAATCTATAAGAAATTTAGTACATTTTCTATAATTGCAGGAAATATTCACCATGAATTCAATATAAACTGGGACTTGAATACAAGCCTTGCCAGTCTGGAAATAGGGTCTGAAGGCAGATAGTGTTTAATAGTAGCCTGGACAGACTTATTTTAGGATGTATGGTAAGCCTATAATATGTCTAGGGAATAGCTTTACCCTGAGTATAGGAGAGTGAGAACATCCAGACAGCGGGAATGGGAGAGGAATTTAATGTAGCCCCCAGAACAGATTTTTCATGGTGTCTATCAATTTGGGGAACGTGAATGTATAAGGAAATAGGGATTTTCCCTCTGGAGTATACGCCATAAGTGTCAGAAAGCATACAATTGGCAGCTCTACACATTAAGTAAATTCTGCTAAAATAGGGTGAAAATGGTAAATATTAGTTACATCTGAGTATTTTTTTTAAAAATATCTTTATTGGCCACATTACATTACATTTTTTATTTCATATTCACCTCCTGTATGTCCTGTATTGGGTTGATTGATGTATGTGAATGGTATATTTTCATGAAAGGAATCTTGATTAAACTAGCAGACACCAGCAATGGTTAAAGCATCACTCTCAGTAAATGTCAAACAAAAACTATAGATTTCTGCTTTTTCCCTCCCATTCTTTTCTAACCCACTTAGGAGTAATTTGAATAACAATTAGGAGTTGTTTTTGCTGCATAGTTTCATAAATGTTCATATTTATATTTTGGGGACCCTCTACCCGACGGGCAAATGAGCGCGATTCTACGCGATTTTTAATGCGCAATCATCTCGCCATGGTTCTGTGATGAGCGTGGACGCTTTTCACGCAATAATTATTGCGCAATGATGGTGAGATGGTCACGCTAATGGTATAACGCAATATAAGTGCAAAAATTAGCAAATTCTTATGGCAGTTTGAGCGGGATATGTATATACTACAGATTCCTTATATTAATATCATCTGATATAAATGAGACATTCATGGCAGTTTTATGTTCCTCTCCTGGCAGTGGTAGTATATTTTTTCCCACAGAAAGGTATGAAGAGTATCATCATCCCCTAAGAATTTCGAAGAGAGTTTAGGGCAGTACATACATGTATTGCCCTCTCTTTATATGCCTCATTTGATTTCCATCAATTCTACCATTCTCTTTGTGAGCTTGAAGCAAAGCAGGCTCCCATCTGATGTGTTCCAGTTGTTAGATAGCTCTGCCTCACCAAAGCGACTAGGGACAATCTATATGTACTATCATTAGGGTGTTTTGATCACAGCACTTTTCAGTATCAAACAGGTATATAATTGACATAAACTATAAGTGTGTATCACTTATAACATTCCCATGTACATGATGTGGAATATCTAAAGTAGTATAAATGCCATACAAGTGTATTAGGGGCACTTTTTTTAAAAGAACTTGTAAATGCACCCCAGTTGCCAGTTGTGCCACCTGGTGAAAACAGTACCGCCACCTGGTGAAAACAGGTCGCATAATGGTAAGGGCTATTGGCTAAGGGTAATGGGCTATTCCCATTATTTCGAACATATATAATAGAATTGTTTTCTATATATAAAGATTAGGCTCTGAGACCAAACAAAAAGAAGTATCCCGCCCTACATTAAGTAACTGACCAATAATGATTCAAATTTAAAATTTCCCAAGGACTTGTGACTCATTTTCCTGTAACACATGCCATATGAGCACTTTTCATGAAACGTTGACAAAATTTCTCTATTTTTTTTAAACATATTTTATTTCGACAAACAATTCCACACACATGGTCGTTTCAAGTTATCGAAAACAATATGTGTTGAAACAATTATGAGGAGAATACAATTATAACATAATTAGACATTTTAAATTGACACAGCGGTTGTTTACAAGAACTATACCACTCAGATAGTACTTAGATATATACATTCTAGCATCGTTTAAGATATAATATCGATGGGAGCTGTTTCATATAATTATTCTAACCTTCTACAAATGAAGATAGGCCAACTACAGCCTAACCTAATATAAGAATAGAAATAAACATTTGTTTGTACATTTTCACCGCCATTTTAAAATAAATGCATAGGAGCTATCCGCTTGAAAAATAAAACAACGAGGTTTACAAGTAATATAACAAGTTGGTTTTGATAAGTCAAGTCAGGTAATATAATATTGCTGCCATCTGTATAACAGATTTGCAGGCCTCAGAGCATGTTGAATACATATTCTATTAGTTCTCTATCCTACTATTCTCTATAATTCTCAGCCCCTGGATTCGTGATGCCGAATGATGCAGTCCAATTGACTACTCTTTACCTACCCACACACACAAAAATCGTAAATGACAGTATCCAGTACTATTAATCATTGCAAATTCTTCTAAAAAAGATTCCTTTCATTTCGAGCCAAACAAATATATACTCTCTCTACTTTTGCCCGCATTCAGTGCCATATACATCTAGCTTTGTGTGTAGGGGTTTCTTTGACTTGGTATCAGAGAGTGAGCTTGAGTGTCAGAGAATGTCAGAGAGTGTCAGATGTGCGACAGTAAGTGTGAATGCTAGGTGAGTGAGCAGTGCCAGGTATTGCGTCCAGTTGTGGCTGCATTATGATGAGTATTTAGGTGTGATTTTGAATGCGCATTATATGCGCAATTGAGATCACACCAATATTATTGACTTTTGAAGAAAACATGTATTCACAGATACAATTGGTTGAGTAACACATGTTTAATACAAACATAAATGAATATGAATGAGAACTTGATCCAACACAAGTGTCAGACCACCAACAACATAGGAGGAAATAAACGCAATGGATTTCACATAATGGTTGCTAATGGCATGTCCATTTCACTGGGATTCATAGCCATAAGTATCACACTTCACTAGTTTGCGGTCAATCCCAAAATGATCGCAGTGCTATCCCACTCAATTGCACTCAGTGCCCGTCGGGTATAGGTCCTTCCCTGTGGTGGCTTTCCTTTTCGTTGCTCACTGACAGCTATTTTTGCTTGGCCGTTTCAACTTCAAATTCTTATATAACATATAACAGCAGCAGAATATTGATAGATTCGGTCCTATAAGTCACAATGTGAGTAAAATGGTAAGATCTTGCTTTTGATAAAAGTTGAGAATGCAGATATAAGACCCCCTCAAAAAGCCTGGCCTTCTGAAGGTCAAGGTCAGTCTCTCAGCCTCTGGATATCTTACATCAATTTTTCCCATAATTTATAACTGGGATAAGTAATGTCATTCATGGGAACCAAAGGATTTTTTGCATGTATACAGCATTACCATTTGAATTACTGATTTAGTTTTAATAATAATAATAGATTGTTTTCATTTGAAAGTTACAATCTCGATTTTTTTTAGAATAGTGTACCTTGCACAATCTCTGTCTGAATAAAAACTTTAAAACTCAAATCAACAACATCTATGACAATCTCAGATTTCTTCTAAGAACGAAAAGTAGACCTAAGGATTAATATAAAGTATAATGGTTGCCATATACACAGGTGAAATATTTCTACAAAATGAGTAAATGAACTGTTCCAAAAGGATTGACCAAGCTTAACATTAAAATCGAAAATCTATGAAACTTAAAACCGTTCAACACCTTAATATTTCTCAATGATCGCAGATTCAGAAAGTTTCGATGTTTATAATTAGCTTTCCCCTGGTCAATATAGATCATCTGATGATTAAAATTACTTTGAATAAGGCCAAGTCTTTTAATTGTAAATTCAATTTTCATTCATATTAATGGATATCAGATATTACACTCATATCAGTAATCCAAACTTTGCAATGGAATGCATGCTCCAATTGAAAATAAGGTTGTATTTATAAATAGCGTGGAAAGTTCATAATACTTGTGACAGAATAAATGTGACTTGTCACCGAACAAATGAGTCTTAAGTCGCAGAAAAGGATATTTTTCAAATGTATTTTTCCATAAGAACTAATTGTAGGAATGTTCTTGTGTGTGGTTAGGTATAAATATATGTATCAAATTTCAAGACTAATGATTATACATCTATGCATTTCGATGCATCCATTTGCTGTATTGGACTATTATACCAATTATTTCCCATCCAAACATCGGTATAATTGTAGCCTAATATTCATATACGAAAAATAATGAAACATCAAATTCCAAAAGCTAAACAAATTCGAAAATCAATCTTAAATAAAATCTAATATATGCAGTGAACAAACATCAAACCGAGTCCCACAAAATCACAGATTCGAAAAAATTCAAGAAATATTTCACCAAATATTCAAGTTAGTCAGACGAAAATGTCATTGATTCCTATTGCAAAAGAGGACTAGAAAACCTCCCTCTTGCAGAAGAATGTTTGTAGCGATCATGTGATTGAAATAAAAGTTTATATTATCTAATTTAATACTATATAAAGTAGTTATCGGATTTCTGAAAGGTTAATATCTTTACAATCCACTTCATCGCATCTTTTCATTTCGGGACTATAGACTCATTTTTCTCTAACACATCACAAATGGCACCAACAACAGTTGCAGCACATGCCAGATGCACCCGCTCAGGGCTGGCCTCATACAAATTTAAACCCTCCTGCCTCCACACAAAAAGATCATGAGAGGAGAAATCTAATTAAGAATAATAGGTAACATATATCCTCCCGGGCACTGATAAACGCTTCTTGAACCTCCAGACTTGCAGGAATAAAACAAGTATTGTAGATAGTAGCAGAGGTGGAGGGGTGGTGGCAGAACCTCTTAAAGCTACATTCTCAGCTGTTACAACAATTTTCTTTTTGTGATGTCTTCAAAAAAAAGAGTCATGAGTCGCAAAATTGATGAGTTAAAAAGTGTTTTATTCACAAGGTCATTGTTGTGGTATCTAGCACTTACGGTCGTATGAATACATGTACCATGTTTCAAGTATATTTGCGTTTCTAAGGTCAACCTTTGGAGTATATTCAGCTACTTTACTTGTAGTTGTCCACCCAGAAGTCCAAATTTGTTTTAAACATACAAATATCAAACATAGAATATTGAAATACTTTTTGGATTTCCTAAATGGTAACATTGCTGGAATGCCGTTAGACCCGGTGTCCACTGTGGAGATGGAGGATTGACCTAGTCGGCGACAAGCCAAACAGACTATTGGATTTGCCCAATCTTATCCCCAGACTAGCGCACGCCTGAAAAGAGTGTCAAGATTCTAGGTGGACATGTATGTTGTCCACTGACTGGACCTTATCAAGCGAGTCCACCAGCCTGTTAAGACTTTTTCTGTGGTACATCACATATTATGACTATATTCTGCTGCTGTTATATGTATGTTTATACAAGAATATGAAGTCGCTGTTGAGCGATAATAAGTGCAGCCACCTCAGGAAATGATTTCATAGAGTCTCCAAAATATAAATGTGGGCCTTAATGAAGCCCTGTACCAAAAAACAACAGACAAAACTTTGGTCTAATGACTTTTGGATGGGATGGAAAAGAAGGGAACAAAAACTAGAAAATATTTAGTTTGTGACCGATGTTAACTGAGAGTGCAGCTTTAAGAGGAGGTAAAGGGGCTGACCTTGACATTGCGAGCTTGACATTGCGTCACCAGGTCAGATCAGACAGCTGGGCTTCTCATAGTGCCTGGGTCGGGATCGAGGCACACCTGGATTCGAACCCACAACATGCCACTCATGCCTCTGAGCCGACCCAGCGCTTTAGATTTCTTCAACATCCCATCTTTGACATTGCAGACATTGTCTATTACAATCATTTACTATGCATACTGCGATGGATTCAGTCCAAATCTGACATATGAATATTTATCAACATTTTGACCGAAAATGGCAAGACTGTTTTCAATATCATCATAGCTTGTGTAAATGATTTATAAAATCCAAATGCATGATGGAAAAGATGAGGTCTTCAACTTGTGTTATGAAAATATGTAAAACACATGGCTATTTACATAAATTCACAGTAAATATTCTATGCTGAAAATCACATGTTTTCTATATCTTTTACACTGACATACAATTAACTCCCATAATTCCATGCGAATTGAGATTCAAGAGGGCGCATATGCAAATGCCCAATTATGGCTGTTGTCTTCCCTATTGCTAATTGAAAAGATGCTATTCTATATTATGAATCCAAAAAATTATGGGGAACGTCTTGGTTAGTAACTCCGTTCCAGACTTCACAAAAAGCTCTTATTTTAAGTCCCTACTTTGCTACCAGAAAAAGAGGGCTTTAGTTCTAGCATTATTCCTGGTGCTCGTTGCATAACAAATCCTTACTTAAGACTATTTTCCTCCCTTAGCTACCTTTTCTTGCTAAGCAGCTGGTTAGGAGCATTTAAGGAAGGAATCTGTTATACAGACAACGCGCTGCTTATTCCTGCAGTAGGAATTTCCTACCTAAGTAAGGAGAAATAGCAAGTAATATTTTAAGTAAAGAGCTTGTTAGTTACTGGTGCGTATACGTAGGGGGAGAAAAAGGAGAAATGTTTCTTGTTTCTTTTGTAAGAGATCAAAATACATCTTTTACCTGTTTCATCCCTATTATATATTACTTGCATAGATGAACATTTTTAGTCAGTTTGAAACTTGATTTGAAGATTATAATGTACTTGTTAAGAACTCTAATGGTTTAACAAATGATTTCTGCTCTTTTAGTTCCTGTTTAGCTTACCATTTATATTTTACATAAATAGTGGAGTAATTAGTAATTGTAAACAGTGATTCCTAAGTCATTAAGATGTAGCTTCCCAAACAGGCTTCGCAGATGAAAATGTTTAGTAATTTTGAAACTGGATACAGTAATTAGGAAAATTTAATAATGGAGTTGTTGGGGCTCCACTGTAACTGACAAAAAAGTAAGGATTTTTGTATTTATTCATTTAAGGCCATTTCTTATGCAACAGGCCCCAGAAAGTTCCTCCAGTGCCTGGCACCAATGGTAGGGAGTTGACTCTATCAGGCTGGAGTAGATTATGTATGGATAAGCCACATGGACCAAATGGCTCCAGTCGGGGCACTTTTGTCCTAACAGCGCTGTGATATTTTAATAAGTGTGCTGACAAAAACCTCTGCCTTCATAAGTACCACAAAATATGTACTTTGTACCTCAAGTATACTTTGTTAATAATGATTTTGGAGATTTTGTTTGGGTTACCAAAGACTGGATATATGTATGTAGGCCTATGGTTTTTTTGTTCTTTATTCAGGAAAATTATGTCACACTCACTCTGGAAAAGTGTTTTTCATGCAATTTACGTGCAATTTTGTACAGTAGGCTGCAAATCTTTTCAATCCTTCATTTATACAATTTATTACTTATTTGATCAGTTATTCTCCTCTTATTCTCCTACAATACTTTCTCTCCTCTTTGTGACTTAGCCAAACTGGTCGTAAATTATTTATACAGGTTGGTCGCATCACTGAGATGGTTGCTATGCGGGAGTCTACTGTATTTCTGTTCTACCAGACTGTATACAAAGACTGAGAATTACCATGGTTAGGCTATCTATAAGCTTACACATAAGGCCGTAATTACATACAGTGTGTTTTGCTGCCTCTCCATGATTGCTTCCTATATATGGAGGACCAGCAATAAGTGGCACCAACGAACAAAATTTATGTCACTTCTACTGCAAGTTGTCTAGTGTGCCACAGCCAGTGGGGGAGGCCTCTGTGAAGTGTACAGTTGGACTCAGGTATAATGCCGGTATTGATACAGGCTATTACGTCTCAGCTATTACGTAAAAAACCCATTTAATAAAAGGAGTTGTTGGGGCTCCACTGGAACTGAAACTGAAATAAATCTTACCGAATTTACTCATATCATGACTTATAGGACTGAATTTATCAATATTCTGATGTTATATGTTCATACACGAATTTGAAGTCGAATCAGACAAGACACAAGAGACCTGGGAACGATAATGGGTGAAGTTACCACTGGAAAGGTTTTCAGCAGGTGTCCAAACTATAAATGTGTGCCATGAAGCCCTGTCGCAAAAAGAAACAAACACAAATCCTCCAATATTTTTAACCGAATGGAATAAAAATGATAAAATCTTCACATTAACCGAGAATGCAGCACAGTACAGTACACGTTAGCATGTTTCCTCTTAGCAATAGGTAGTAGTATACTAGGCGTAGGAGCTACCGGAGGACCTTCTATAGGAAATGAAGTAAACAGCCTGGTAAAAACATCGTACGACAATAGATGATAGTATACTACCCCGGGAGTTATTGAATTTCGAGATATAGGAGCTGCGGTAAACACTGGTAAAATGGATGGTAGTATGTACTACCCCAGGAAACCAAGTATAAAGGGCCTAGTCCACTAAGCCGATTCTCATGCGATTCTCACAGAATTTAGTGGAAAAGAGTCCTCTGCGGCGCAAAATCGCATGAGAATCGGCTTAGTGGACTAGGTCCTTAAGACTTGAACTAAACAGAAAAATATGATATACAAAAAACCTTAACACTTTTCATTCCTATTACACGTAAATGTTTTCTTTGGAGAGTTTATCCCTTCAACACATTTACTTCAAAGAGAAAAAACTTTGACAGTAGATAAACTGGAATATAAATGACTAGTGAAATTTCTAGAAATAGGGGAGTTACATGAAGTTTAAATTAAAATTAAATAGATTAAGTTACTGATTATACATAAGTCCTTCAAAGTGCCCATGAAGTAATCATTTCACCAGACGGTATGGTATGAAATACGCTCAGACTGACATTTAGATAAGGGACGTTTGTGTTCGCTACATGTAATTTTCTTTTCTGTGAGATGGAATCAATTTACTTTTTCTACTTTAACTTCGGATAAGTCATTCTACTTGTGAAGTGTTTCTTTGTTCAAGTAACTTCCAGTGTCTCTTATTTGCCGTGAGGTTCAGTGTTTTATACACAAATCATTTTACCAATGAAAAACCGATTTCTGTTTTTGTGAGAGAAGTAATAATATTTTCCTTCCTTAGGTACTTTTCCTTGCTATGCTGGTAAGGAACATTTTAGGGAAGGAACTAGCTATACAGACAATGCTATCTATTGCGAGCAAGGAAACATCGTCGACATGCGTATTTTGTATAATCATAAATGCATTGGCCTTTATTTGCAATAAAAAAGAATAGCTTAGCAAGGAACGTTTTAAATAAGGATTTTGAATATGGATGCATGTTCTAACAACCCCTTTCTGAGGACGTTGTGGGTCCAGAATTAATAACATTTTTGGTGAAATTCGAAAGGGCAATCTAATCAGGAAAACAACGCACGCAATTAAAGCAACAATGCTAACAAATTACTTGTATTTTAGGGTAGAAAATATGTGATTCATGTTGCTGGACAATTCAAGATTTCATAAAACATTTTGTAAAATGTTTTATTATACAGAAGTTGTAAATAGTACCCATCGAGACGACATTATAAAACTGCGACTGACATTTCTATTCTTTTCTGTGAGATGGAATCAATTTACTTTTTCTACTTTAGCCAATCTACATGTCAAAGGGAATATTTCTCAAGTAGCTTTACTAGAAATGGACATACCTAAAATAGGAAGTGAATTTAGTTTTCAAATCTATATAATCTACCTCTGTATCTGGTTTATAATTGGACAATGGAACTGTACTGCTGTATCTATTGTATAAGGGTGCAATCATGTGAAAATGTACAATTCGCCTTCACCAATCCTCTCAAATAACCCACATTAAGGACAAAAAGCAGGTTTGAATTACAGTTACTCAACATAACCAATCAGATATTTTAACCAGTGCAGTACCAAATATACTCCGATATATCTAGTATTCAACCTTGTTTTAAGCCATTGTCAGTCAAATCGTGGTGACCTGTCCTATATTGGTGCCTTTGAAGGGTAAATGACCGACATTGAGGGTCTGCTTGTGCACTCGTTAGAAATAGGAGGTTATTAAACCTTTTAGTCTCTGCCTTGGGTAGTTATAGCCCCCAGAGCCTGCAAGGTAGTGAGTAAAGGCCGATGGAATGTGGCTTGTCTGTGTGACAATATGAATGAAGTCACCAAAAAATGTACAATTTGCTTTCACCGATCCTCTCAAATAACCCATGTTTAAAACAAAAACTATACTCAAAATAAAGTTCAACAGAACAAAACAGATCATTTGAACCAGAGTATTACAAAATATAATCAAATATAATAGTATTTAGCATTTTCAGCCTACTTTAGCAAAAATTACAAAATTTATAGAGCGGGCAATTGTACATTTCTAGGCGATCTGACTCATATGTCAGACTCAGGGGTGAGTGAATGCTAATGAATAAAACCTTTGGGTCGTTATAGTACAGTCCATATTACTCATCTCCCCCGCCCCTGCTATTGTAGGTACTTTTACCTTTGTAACTCATCTATCTCCTTTTTTCATTCTCTTCCCTCTCCTCCCCCGCCCTCTCATCTGTTGTGTATCATTCTTTTCATTGACCTTCTCTTCTCTCTCTCCTCCTCTCTTATTATTCTTCCTTTTCCCCCTGCCCTCTACACCCTCTCTTTTCTCATTCTGTATATCTCTCTCACTCTTATCTCCTCTCACTATCTCTCTCTACCTCTTCCCGTCTCTCCCCCTCTGTCTGTCTGTGTTTCTCTGTCACTCTCTCGTTCTCCCCCTCGTCTCCCTCCCTCTCTCCCCCCCTCTCTCTCCCTTTCATCCCTCTCTCATATCATTCTCTTCTACTCTATGGATGTATACATACATACATATCTATTACTATCAGGGTATTGGCAGCTACATAAGCTATACTATATACAAGTGCCAGCATCAGAGTAAGAGCACCTCTTGAGTGACTCAGCCGCTGACTATACTGATGCCCGCCTCCACACATACTTGACTTCAATCTGCTTCATGTCATAACAGTAAACTGAGGGCCATTAGCACTCTCTGCCTCCCTGTCTCTCCCTCCTTGCCACTCTACCTCTCTCCCATACTTCACCCTCTCCCTGTCCTCTCTCTGCCTCTCTTCCACTCTACCTCTCTCCCACACCTCACCCTCTCCCTGTCCTTTCTCTGCCTTCATGTCTCTCCCTCTCTTCCACTCTACCTCTCTCCCACACCTCACCTTCTTCCTGTCCTCCCTCTGCCTCCCTTTCTCTCCCTCTCTGCCACTCTACCTCTCTCCCATACCTCACCCTCTCCCTGTCCTCTCTCTGCCTCCCTGTCTCTCCCTCTCTTCCACTCTACCTCTCTCCCACACCTCACCTTCTTCCTGTCCTCCCTCTGCCTCCCTTTCTCTCCCTCTCTGCCACTCTACCTCTCTCCCACACCTCACCTTCTTCCTGTCCTCCCTCTGCCTCCCTGTCTCTCCCTCTCTGCCACTCTACCTCTCTCCCATACCTCACCCTCTCCCTGTCCTCTCTTGGCATCCCTGCCACTCTACCTCTCTCTCACACCTCACCCTCTCCCTGTCCCCTCTCTGCCTCCCTGTCTCTCCCTCTCTTCCACTCTACCTCTCTCCCACACCTCACCTTCTTCCTGTCCTCCCTCTGCCTCCCTTTCTCTCCCTCTCTGCCACTCTACCTCTCTCCCATACCTCACCCTCTCCCTGTCCTCTCTTGGCATCCCTGCCACTCTACCTCTCTCTCACACCTCACCCTCTCCCTGTCCCCTCTCTGCCTCCCTGTCTCTCCCTCTCTGTATCCCTCTGTCCGCATTTGTCCCTCTCTCCATCTCCCCCTCTCCCTATAGTCATAACAGTCAGTATAAACCTATACAGTGTGCATATCACTATAATAAAGACAAGTAAAGTATAATATAACAGTTATAGCCACAATCTATTCTGAATACCCAATAACACGGCGGGGGAGTCATAGGGAAGCCAACATAATGAAGAGAGGAGGATAATAAAGTCAGTAGTTTAGAGGGTCATCCCCTGCTTGTTTTATGGTACGACCCAGCCGCCTGCCCTTTGTACCCTTCATAGGATAAGGGTATTCCCCTTTTTGTGATGGAAATATAGATCTTCTCAATATAACAATGTATTTTTTTTAAATTTCATTTATTTGTTTCTGATTATCTATGGCCATTGTATCTTTCCACTTGAAAACAAAGAAAAATGTCAATATATATCAAAAACCACAAAATGCAACTTCATAATTTCTCTATATGTTCTCAATATAACAATGTATTTTTTTTAAATCCAATTGTTCGTTTCTGACTGTCTATGGCCATCGTACACGTCCTCTTGATAACAAAGAACAAGTCCGTTTTACTTAAGTACACAATCCTCGCTGTTTCCTATTTGTTGTGATGTGTTAAAGAAAAATGAGTCACATGTCGCAAAATTGATATTTCTCAAAGTGTTTTATTTAGAAGATCTGTTTGTTTGAATGTTTTCATTTTGGGGATGTCTATTCCTCGGGGTTGTATGAATATATGTACCAACTTTCAAGACTGTTTATATTAAATATATCCTTGCGTTTCTAAAATCATTCTATGGAGTATATTTAGCTACTTTACTAGCAATTGTCCACTCAGGAATATTGCAAACCTTGTTTCAAAAATAAATATATCAAACTGAAAAAATAGAAACACTTGTTAGCTGTCCTAATGTTTACATCATTGGAATCGGATTGATCTCATCATATCAAATATGATTATATCTCAACATTCTCCCATTATATAACCCTCGGAAAATTACAAAACCACAGAAT
This sequence comes from Sthenelais limicola, assembly GCA_942159475.1. Lineage (NCBI taxonomy): Eukaryota > Metazoa > Annelida > Polychaeta > Phyllodocida > Sigalionidae > Sthenelais > Sthenelais limicola. Next base: position 58,517,817 of record OW804096.1, read on the forward strand.
GCAACTTCAGCATTTCTCTCTACATTCCTCATGAGAACATATATATCCATATGTAGGCAGATATCCTTTTTCATTTTATTTTTCTTTAATGATGGCTGGAGTCTACACTACATGCTTTCTATATATAATAGTCTTATGATTGAGTGCTACGTGGTCGGCTAATATCGATCACAAAATTCATTTTTCTCCTTTTTTGCTCATTCGCTTCCAACCTATTTGAACGCCCTCTAGGTAGAATAATGAAAAGTATTGACGTCTCATTGGTTATCTTGAGTGCTTATCTTTGACTTCCTTATCATTGCCGACTGAAAATATAGGCGGGTCAGGCCGTCAGAAAATGTACAATCGCCAGCCATACACATTTTGTAAATTTTCCTAAATTAGGATGAAAAACGTTGTAAAAGTACGATGTAGTACTATAGGTTTATCTGCGTATATTTGGTGTTGTTTTAATTGAGAAATTCTGTCGGTTATGTTGAATTTAATTTTGAACATCAATAATGGGAGGATTGCAAGGACTCTAGGACTCAGGTTATCAATAATTACTCATTGTTTGACCTCTAAGACTGAGGTTATCAATAATTGGTGAAGGCAAATTGGCAATTACATAAACAATTTTTTTTTTCTTAATTTTTCTTAAATTCTTAACATTTATTCAGGCAAACATTTCGCAGTATACTAATATTCTCAGTTTTGACATTTTCTTCTATAGATATCTTACAGAAAGGATCAATACCAATGCCAGTTACACTGGTTTATTCACAACTGCTTCAAAGTTGCTTCAAAGTTGCTTTTTAAATTTCAAAGCTGAGATTTAAATACCACATTCTGAAAGAGTTAAGATAAAATTAAATTTTCGGACAATTTAGCGGGATATGCCGCTTTAAGTCCCCCCCCCCCCTGCAATCCCCATGTACCAGACCATGGTGTAGCAGTGTATAGTAGGTGTATAGTAGGGTATTTCCCCTTGTCATGCAGATTCTGATGTATTGCTTCACCCATCTTGCCCTCTTCACCCGCCCTCTCCTGCCTTAAGGTTGTAGTCTCAGCTATTTACAGCAAGGATAATCTCCCCAGAATTACTCATTGTTTATCAATAACTACTCATTGTTTGACCTCTAGGACTGAGGTTATCAATAATTACTCATTGTTTGACCTCTAGGGCTGAGGTTATCAATAATTACTCATTGTTTGACCTCTAGGACTGAGGTTATCAATAATTACTCATTGTTTGACCTCTAGGACTGAGGTTATCAATAATTACTCATTGTTTGACCTCTAGGACTGAGGTTATCAATATTTACTCATTGTTCCACCTCTAGGACTAAAGTTATCAATATTACTCATTGTTCGACCTATAGGACAACTGAAGTTGTAAATGATACCCATTGTTTGACCTTTAGGTCTATAGGACTGAATTTGTTATCAATATGTACTCCATGTTTGACCTTTAGGACTGAAGTTATCAATACAGTGTAAGCCGCTTATTGTGGACACATTGGTCCAAAGGGTTTTGTCCACATTATCCGACTGTCCACATTATGCAATGTGTAGGAAGGAGTACATGTAGTATCAAATGACATCAGCAACATAACAATGCTACTGGGGGTATGAGACAAGTTAAACAGGCACACAATGTAGTGTCATTTTAATTATATAATGCATATGAACATAAACACATGTACCTACTTATTTTCCATGTACATGCTGATGTGAGGAAGGAAGAATTTAATCCGTTTTCTTTGCACAGAAGAACCTTTTTATGCTACTTTGAGTAAGGCTTGATATATACATGTATAGTCTACTTCTGTATGTGAAATAAAGGAGTGGGGCTGGCCTCACTGGTGCCACCTAGTAGATAAGTGTGGACCTAGGTTGTACAGACAGGCATAACAAGTCACTTTGCTTGTATCACTGGAACCACACATACATTGTTTGCACTGCCAATCTCTTTTCCTTTGATGAATTTTCCTTTCATTTAATAAAATCTGTCTATGATCACCAATACCTTGAGCCTCCATTGTTTTTCTCTCAACCACAAACTCTACTATCTCTAGGTCTGAAGTTAACAACATTTACTTATTGAAATAGTTTTATTTCCATTTCTCATCACAGTTACATACTTATATAGTATTTGGAAAAAGGGATAAAGAAATACAATTATAATTATATTCAAAACTATCTGTGAATACACAGGTCTTGTTTTACCATTAGGACTGAAGTTGTCATAATTTACTCATTGTTTGACCTCTATAACTGAAATTGTCAATATTTACTCATTGTTTGACCTCTGGGACTGAAGTTATCAATATTTACATTGTTTTACCTCTAGGATTGAATTTATATATATTTACTCATTGTTTTTTACCTCTGGGACGGAAGTTATCAATATTTAATACCTATATTTACCTCTGGAAATATCAATATTGTCACATGTACATATGATGAAAATTCAGTTGTGACATCAAATTACATCCAAGTTATAGAATGAAATTACATCGATAAAGTAAACCATTTTTAACATTAGCAGAACCACTTCACTACTTATTTTTTATCAAGAAGCGTATTATTTAAAATATTCATTACATAATCAAATTAAAAGGTTCGGTGGCGAGCTGCTATATATATATATATATATATATATATATATACGATAAAGGTTTTAACATCTAGGCAAGCAATCCATATATTTCAGCCCCAGTGCTATAGCTCCAGTGTTATGGTATTCAGCTAAAAGAGAAATGTGTGTGAGAGGCAGAAATATGGATTGCATTATTCACAAATGGATGGGTCTGAGAGGAGAGGATCCATTACCTTCTTCTCCCCTGTATCCTGTCTCACAACACACAACTGCAGGCTAAGATATTGCCTCCAGCCTTCAAACTGTGGATCAGACCTTGGGTATATATATTAGTTGAAATGTCGGTATATTTATTAATTATCTCTAGAATAAAGATGCGCGATGTAACTTTAGATGAAGATTTGCACCATCCTATCAATATTCTATATCGCATAATCAAACAGGTTTTATTGGAACATGTAATAGTTTCAATCATTTTTGACTGTGTTGTATACAAATCCTATAATTCTATTCAAGTCAAGATTCGGGATTACTTCATCCGAATTAAGCTAATAAAATCCAGTCTGAAACAAGCTGGATGAAAACATGATGTGTCCTAAATACGAGATATACTCTAAAATTCAAGAATATGACTTTAGAATATTCCCTTTGAGATGATTATGGGCATTCATAGTTAAACAGTTGAAGCTGCACTCTGAGGTTACCTCAGTCAAAGAACTTTTGTTCCGGTCTTTTTCACTCCATCTAAAGTCATTTGACCAAAGTCTTGGAGGATTTTGTCAGGTTGTTCTTGCTACAGGGATAAAATGCCATATTTATATTTTGGGGACCCGCCTAGCTCCTTTTCTGTGGTGGCATCACTCATTATCGCTCCCTGGCTGCCATTTTTGTTCATCTGATTCAACTTCAAATTCTTGTATAAACATATAACAGCAGCAGAATATTGATAAATTCAGTCCTATAAGTCATGATATGAGTAAATTTGGTCAGATTTTATTTGGCGTAAAACCTGAGAATGCTGAGAACTCGAATTCCATACCAAACCAAATCATTGTTTGGTGACCTGGATAAAGTTGAATCAATTATGAAATATCGATACATTGACAACTATAACTGCTTCATATTCAGAACATGTACATATACATGTTCTAAATATGAAATACATATTTATATATGTTGATTTATATCTGCACTTGACCACTGAAGCTTTTTCTCTAGAACGTTCTATGTTGTGGATATATATGCTCAATTGGACAAGGAATCCATTTCACTGTGTAATTTTGCTGGTTATATCGGCAGCAACAGAATCATTTATTTTTCTAGTTTCTAAAAATTGTTTGTCTGCCAGGGCAATATAATTCCTATATATAGCGACCGCTGCAATTCCCTCCAAAACAGCTCAAACAATTTCTGATGCAATCCCAAGAGCTGTTCTATAGTTATTTTTATCCTTACTGCTCAGAAGTCTTGCTCCTTTCTGCCATGCCTCATCTGTTTGAGTGCTCGCTTGACATCTCCCGCACCTTCCACACCTCACCACTTTGTCCAACTTTCTTCTTTATAACACTTTCAGGTTTAAAGCTGCAATACCTGATAATTTCCGTCAGGACATTTTCTATTGTGTGGTCTATGTCTGGCCCATCTGACAGTCATCAAGATATAATAATACTAATGGATTTAGAGTTGTTCTTATAGGACAACATCAAATCATCTCCCAAAATATTCATCTCAGTGTCTCACCGAAATTGGACTACATTGTATTTTTATACAGCTTTAACAGAAGGGATTTTAACTGGGAATACAGTTTTATCAGAAGAGTTTTATCAGGGAATGCAGCTTTAACAGAAAAGATTTAGCAGTGAATGCAGCTTTAGCAAAAGAGATTTAGCAGGGAATACAACTTTAATTTGGAAATATTATTGACGCATCGCCCTACCACACAAACAATGCATTACCTAATCTGCTGGTCCTGCCAGTTTTAGTAACGCTTTTTATATTTGCTTCACTCAATATTTGGTCATGGGGAAATGATTTATTGATTATTTTTCCAAAAGGGCTTCTTCAGGAATGAATCCAATTTCTGTAAGGTATCCTTTCGCACTCTCACTTAACATCGGTCAAAAACTAAACGTTTCTACTTTTTGTTCCATTCTTTTCCAACCCATCTAAACGCATTTGACCAGGGTTTTGGAGGATTTTGTCCAGTTGTTCTTGCTACAGAGCTTCATATATCTATGTCCACAATATATTTCGGAGACCCGTCATGCTCCCTTCCTGTGGTAGCCGCTTGTGGTTTTCTCTTGACCTTTTCTTTTATAAACATATAAAAGCAGCTCCATATTGGTAATTACGATCAGAAATTGATTTCTTTTCTGTATGTGTGTGTAAAGATGGAGAATTCCTAGAACAAATGGGAAAAAGCTTATCTTATTACTCTCAATGATAACAGACTGGATGCATTTATAATATTGGTGTCCCCAGTCGACCTTATACCCTAGTCTCCTAGTGACCTGTACAACCTTTCACAGGGTCAAATCACAGCCCAGTATGGATCATTACAAGCATATAAAACAATGCAGATATAGGATGTGTCAGAAGAAAATGAACCTAATGGGTCTAGTCCACTAAGCCGATTCTCATGCTAGCGGAAAAGGGTTCGGGATTACAATGGCATTGTGTGGTCAAGAACGCGAGGCTTTCCCTCAGTTTGAAGAGTATATGTGGGTTCTGAGCCTAGACTGGGGAAGCAAAAGCATCAGTTACAAAATCCCACAAATTCCCGAATATTACAAATAAATAGCTATAACAGTGTACATCAGAAGATAGTGAAATGGATTAACAAATTTTTACGATACTTTTAGTACAAAACCTCATTAAAGAAAGGAGAAATAATAGCATTGTTTACAATATTCTACCGATTCCCAAATCACTTTAAATTACATAGAAAATGGATTAAAGTGATAAGAGAATAAAAGCCTTTCAGAGAGCAGCCATTCCCCAGCGTTGATGATGTTTTGCACGGACTATTAGTGGGCTCAGCGGCTATAAAACGTTTTATATGGACTTTGGGTATTGTCTCCTGAATGACTGGTTCCTATAGACCTTTCCCCTGAAATTTGCCAGGAATACCATTTTAGTTGTTTCTATCAGATAATCACTCTGCTTCGTAATATTTATATCATATTTTATTATTATCATACGTTCCCTATCGATTTTGATTTAGTTCCTTGTATAAACATATAACATTAGCAACATATTGATAACTTCAGAAATAAAAACTAATCCGGCAACATATTGTTTTTATTGGCTTTTAGGTTTCATCCAACCATGTTCTATCTCAAATTAAAGTTTGAACAAAATTTCACGATTCCTTCTTTTTTCATTGAACGCTGGTATTTAACTTTTAACAGGCTATGAACGCTTTGAATGGCTAATATAGTTTCTTTTAATATTCCGTTCCTAGATCAGGATGATATGAGTAGAGTTCGTTACTCTATCAAGTGCACGCATGGAAATCTCGAGAATATATTTACATAATTTGTATCCACAAAAAACGAAATCCCTTATATAATATTTAACGTATGTGTGCCAATGTATTACACTAGATTTTCACTATATGACATATTTCCATACCCTCTATATATATTATATTATGGTATATTTGTCCTGTCGATTTTAATTCAAATTCGTGTGTAAACATTTGATATAATCCTACAGTCCTATAGGTAAAGCAATGAGGACATTTTTGAATGGAACTAATGTTGTTTCTTGATATTATTTCCTGTCATACTAGCTAGTCTTCCATAGATGTATGGAAATCTCGATAATAGGATTACACGGTTTGTGAAAGATGATAAATGACAGCCATTAATATGTTAGACTACTTACATACATGACAGGAACCTATTCATAGAACACATGTAATAAAATATACATACATGTGACCAATGTATTACACTAGGTTTTCACCATATGACATATTTCCATACCTCGCCGATGTAAGATTTATCTGAATGTTTTGTTCTCAAAAACGGACGTTGATTAACATCATTTCCCATATTATGTATGACAGATGTGGGTCAGATATCATAGCCAGCGAATCTCCTCCTCCCTGCCTCTCTCTCCCCTCTCTCTTTGTTTCATCTCTCCTCTCTGTCTCCTCCTTTCTTTCCCTGTGTCCTCCCTCCTCTCCCTCCTATCTATCTCTCTGTCCAATGTATATATCTCTGTATGTCGTCCCTCCTCTTTCTGGCACTGTCTGTCTCCCCTCCCCATCTATCCTCTTCTTCTTTCTCTCTTCCTTACTTTCGCCTTCCCCCTCTCTATATGCTCTCCTCTCTCTCTCTCTACTCCACTCTCTCTCTCCTCCTCATTCTCATTCTCCCTTTCTCTCCCTCTCTCTCCCCTCTCTCTCCTCCCTACTCTTTCTACCCCCTCTCTCCTCCTTCTCTCCCCTCCCTCCACTTCTTTCTACTCCCTCTCTCTCCTCCTTCCTCTTTCTGCCCCTCTTTCTCCTTCTCTCCCCTACCTCCTCTTTCTACCCCTCTTTCTCCTCCTTCACTCCCCTCCCTCCTCTTTCTACCCGTCTTTCTCCTCCTTCACTCCCCTCCCTCCTCTGTCTACCCCCACCCTCCTCTTTCTACCCCCTTCCCTCTCTCGCCTCTGTCCGTTTATCTCATTAATATTGATACAGAGGAGAGCAAATCATGTTTATATATCGATGAGTTGCTGGAGTTGCTCATAACAGATGACCCTACTTCTGCTCATGGTAAATCAGAGCTAGATTTATATGGACTGACACATCGGGGGACCTGAATTACATGAATATATGGAGGTACCTCAGAGGGCACTGGCGAACAAAGTGGTTAATAAATAGCGGAGCAGCACAAGTCCCAAAAAGGCCTTATTTTGGGAATATGGTCAGACAGTGCACACCATTTTACTGACACTTCTGTATGTAAGGATATAAGTCATTATTAAGGGATTAATGACCAATATTGAGGGGCTGCTGGGTCAGTGCATTATGCACAAACAGTGACCCAGCTGGTTCAAAATGGAGGTTTTTAATCCCTTTAGTCTATAGATGCCTAAGATGGTTATCGTTTGCTGCTTAAATTACACCTGCCGGCCTAAGCCAATCTTTCTTGTCTGTTTTATAGAACATATTTTCTTTGTTTAGCTCTTTCCTTGTTTTGGAATTTCTGCTGTAGGGAAATCTGTTAGAATAGTTAATTCCTTCGTTAAAATTTCCTAAGCCAGGAAGATAGCTAAGCAATGAACTTTTATTCTAGGTAATGATTTTTTATGAAACAGGTCCCCGTAAATACATATATACTAACATGCACGTACGTACATACATACATACATACATACATTTACACAATCGAGCCCTCGATGATCATATTCCGGAGATCCCCCTTCCACGCCACAGCCACGCCCCCTTTTCTGTGACGTCATAATAGGTGTGCGGTTCCCAAGACCTTATGTCATTGTTACGTCATCCGCACATCATTCCAATACACACTTTCCTACCTGATTCCGCACTGTGCGGTTGTGTTTCCTTTTGTGGAAATTTTTTTTTTTTTCTTATCTTATTCTATTTATTGTACTTGTTATTGGGAAATAAACCTTGCTGCTAGCTGGTTTCCTGGCCACTCCTGCCTTATCGTTCATCATTCACAGTTACAAGATCTCAACAGGACATATATATACATACTAAAGTTACATCTAAACTCAGTTGAAGTTTAATTGGTTTAAAGCATATTTGTCTCCTATTGCACGAAATAATGCAGAACTGCCAGCTGATTGTGCAGTTTCGCAGTTTGTGAAAAGAAACCCTCAGAATCGGTTCTCCGATAAAATAAAAAAAGTATTATATTTCAATATGCCCAAAGAAATAATGAGTTAGTGCCTGTGCAAACATATATACTAATACATCATACATACACATATACACATGATACATACATGCACACACACCTACACTGACATGCATACCTGTACATATATATAATATATGCAGAAACAAACACACACACAGATGATTTTGGCTTGACAATTATGTCTATATAGTTTGTTTGTTTTCTTTTTCTTTTAAATAGCCAGAATATGTATTTTAAATAGCCAGAATATGTATAGCTATATCGTTTAGTCTACCAAGTGCCCTGCCCCAATCCACAGAAGAAGCCTCAGTATGGCATGCATAATTAATTACCCTTCCACAAGGGGGAGCCATATGACAGCCAAGCCTTCCTCCCTCAGCGCCATCTATTATATTGCAGGAAAAACAATATTCATGACCTGTCATAGAGGGAATTACATTGGACAATAGAGGACGACTATTACTCATTCATTCTTCTATTACTGCAATCAATGGGACTTCATGAATAAAGAAATGGGCTGTATATGCCTGGGTTTTGGGAGCATAATTGTAACAGTTTTTTTCGGTTATTGTTGGGAATTCATCAGAAAGGTGACTTAGGTATTTATGTATTGTATGCATGCATGCATGTATGTATGTATATTTATGTGCGTAGGTGTCTTCTCGTCTGATAGTCAAAACTTCGTTCAACATATAATGCGATGTGTTATAGGAAAATGAGTCATAATCAAGTCGCAAAAAAGTTGATTTTGAGACACCATCGGATTCTAAAAGATGTGATTAGACTGGTTCCAACGATTTTAACCTTCAGTATATTTAATAATTGGTCTCCCACTAATTATTGGGGCAGTAACTACCAACTATTGCTTCATGATATTTAACAACTCTCAGAATACATGTGGGCATATTGAGAAATTAGAAGCGCTGACAAAGCATGGAAGAGTCAAAGCCAAAAGGTTGTTGGGACTTTCACTGAGTCAGTATTATGTGAAACTTTTGGCACCTTCTAAAGTCCTACAGTATAGACTAGTTGAGCTCTTAATGATGGTCTTCCACTATCTACTGCTATATGTTTTACCAAGCTGTTTAGTTCAACTCCTATAGCTGGTCCTTCACTAACTCCTGGGGTAGTATGCTACCATCTACTGCTGTATGATGCTTTACCAGGCTGTTTAGTTCAGCTCCTGTAGCTGATATACAATTAGCTCCTGAGGTAGTATACTGCCATCTATTGCTGTATAATGCTTTACCAGGCTGTTTAGTTCAACTCCTATAGCTGGTCCTTCACTAACTCCTGGGGTAGTATGCTACCATCTACTGCTGTATGATGCTTTACCAGGCTGTTTAGTTCAGCTCCTGTAGCTGATATACAATTAGCTCCTGAGGTAGTATACTGCCATCTATTGCTGTATAATGCTTTACCAGGCTGTTTAGTTCAACTCCTATAGCTGATCTACAACTAACTCCTGGGGTAGTATACTACCACCTACTGCTGTATGCTGTTTTACCAGGCTGTTTAGTTCAGCTCCTATAGCTGGTCTCCTCCTAGTTCCTGAGGTAGTATACTATCATCTATTGCTGTATGATGTTTTATCAGGCTGCTTATTTCAGCTCCTTTTGCTGGTCTTCCACTAACTCCTGGGGTAGTAAGCTACCATATACTGCAGGTTGTTTTACCGGGCCGTTTAGTTCAGCTCCTATAGCTGGTCTTCCGCTAACTTCTGAGGTATTATACTACCATCTACTGCCGTATGATGTTTTACCATACTGTTTAGTTCAGCTCCTAAAGCTGGCCTTCCACTAACTCCTGGGGTAGCATACTACCACCTATCGTTGAGATCTGGATTTAGAATTCATCCGAATCTATCCCACAACATTATGCAAAGCCCCTATTAGTCATTTAAATGAGGGATGTGTTTTAAATCGCAGCTCAGAGCAGGGAAAATTAATATACACTGTGATTAAGGCCCCCGTACATATTCTAACTGCGGATAAACGATTGGTATCAGTCCTCACCTAAAATATCAGTGGCAATAAATTCCCAAATAGGCTTCGGGCTGATGTATGGATTATACATGTATTAGGGATAAAGAACTAATTTATACTATTAGCCTATATCCATTTTTATTTAGAATTTTTATACAGCCAATCTTCCGAAAAATGACAGTTGAACATAGACAGGCATGCATAGTGTACAAAGAATGTTATGATCAATGGATGTCATGCACATATGAGGATAATCCATGGGCTGATGGGTCATAATTCAATGCAGAATAACCATGGTCTTCCATCCACTGCTGTGTCTAGCTACTCTAGGTTTAATGTATCAAACCTACTCTAAATCAAGTCGAAGTTAAAGAATATAAAATCGAAAAAAGTACAAATTAGGATTAAGAATAAACCGTGTTCCATCGACCTTGATGCTGTCAATGAATATGTTAAGTAATGATTTTGGAAGAGCTAAGAAGAAACACAGAAATGCGTCTGATATGTTAATTTATTTGGAAAGCATAAGAGTATTGTGTAACCTAGAGTCAGATCCTGATGGTAGGCATACATAGAGCAATGCTATGATATTAGCATAATTAGGGAAATAAAAATAGTAAGTTGGTGTTAATTAATGATTGATATAATTATGATTAGGTCGGGCAAAATTATATAATGTCACATAACAAATAAATGAATTATGAATAACTAACAAAGAACACTGAATAATAATGAAGATTATTATTCAATTTCAGACATAAAATGAACCGGTGTCATGCAGATCAACAACCACAAATTACAGGCCTCTGCCACGACAGACAAAACAATAATGAAAATTAACAAATTGCAATAAATAGCAATACATGATAATGATTATTATTCTATGTTTACAGGTATATAAAAGAAAAGCGGTCTGCAAATAATGTTTAATAATAAAGAATAACAATTATTTTCCCCTATTCACAGACATTCAATTAACCAGTGGCCTGCAGACCAGGTCAACAAGCAGCTAATCACAATGACAAATAATATCGACTAATAATAAATAATGTTGAATAATAATGAATAATTATGATTATTCCTCTGTATTTACAGACATTCTATTAACCGGTGGCCGGCAGACCGGGTCAACAAGCACCTGTTACAGGCCATCACTATGAGGAGTATAGACCGGGAGAAGCGAGACCACGTCAACCTCATCACACTCAGGTTTAAACGCTCCCACATGGAGCGAAGGGTAAGTTCATGCTTTGTTATAGTTGTTATGATTGTTTTAAACATTGATATTTCAGCCAGATATTTTCTATTTCATCTTATCAAAGAAAAAGGAAATTAGAAGGACAGGACTCTGGCTCAGTGGTTATTAGAGCACTTAACAACAAGGTTGGGGTTCAAGCACCTACACTACAGACACAGGTGTTCAGACTTGCCAGCGCTTGGTTACCAATGGGATAGCCTGGTACTGCCAGGGCATAGTGGGGGGGGGGGGGGGGAAGGGGGCGGCGAATGGGAGCATCAGGCATGTGGAAGAATTAAAGCAGACTGTCCCTGTCATGTGTATCTCAATTAAAATGGATTATAGATAATTCTATAATTAGCTTAGATGATATTGCATAATCCTATGTTAGATGGGGTTCAGCCCAAGAACGGAGGGGACAGGAGTGGGGTATGAGTTTTTGGTTCAGTTTTATTGGGTCCGACGTTCGGGCAAATTTGCCCTTTATCAAGGATCTTGCATAATGTTGCATGACAGTGCTGTCATTTCACAAGTATTGATTGGATTTTTTTTTTATGATTTTATTTATACTTGGGTACCGACTCCCCTTTCCGGGGCTATAATTTGGAAATATTTGATTTGAAAATGTTCATTAATCGGGTACTTCTACTTGATTTCCCATTTCCCATCCCATTTTGTCATGAGTATCCCAATTTATATGATAACACATCTGTGTCTTGCTTGCAGTACCAGTCAACTGAGGATATGTCATTTGCCACTGGCATGCTGTGTTCTCTCATCATGCTTGTATGCATAGCTACCGTCCAAGCCATCGTTCTACCCAGGTATGTCTACCTTTTTGTTTGTCTGGTCTATATTATGATATAGAGTGTAGATGTAGCTATTTATTCCTGGTATGATATTGTGTAGTAATCTAATTGGTATATGGCAGGTAACTGCTTAAACAGGGTGGCCCAGCCACCTTAATTAGTGGGCAATTAGCATGGCCCATTATACATGCTAATTACTCACACCTTGATGGACAGGTGCAGACTAACCAATGGGCAGTCAGCACTTGCTCATTATAAAGGTCACTGCGGTCAGGATAAGGTAACATAAACATGCAGAGAAATGGATATGAATTAGCATTAAAAATTAGAATAAAGTACATTATTATGATAGATTATTATATGATACAAGGAGCTTTAACAGTTCAACATGACCGATACAATGAACCTCACTTGTGTCTTAAATTGGTATTATTTGAGAGGACTGGAGAAGCCCAATTGTACATTTAAAGGCAACTTCACCCATATACGTGGAGGTAGGGGTGGGGAGTGGGGGGGGGGAGGTAGAGTATACCCACTACCTCAAACCCACCCCATCAATCACCAAACGTAACAATGGTGGAGTCCCACATGGTCCAGTAGAGGCAGTGGGTATGTGGAGAGTAGATGAAATAACATATTAATCAATTTAACAGAGCGTTCTATAAGTTGCTGTCTCAAATGGTGATATAAAACGCTTATAAATGTTATGCATTTGTTTGTCGATGAGGCTTCCTTCTTTAGGTTAAACAATAAAATTCTATTTTATTTTGATTCTTTTATTGCCATTATGATTGGACAATAGTGTAGAGCTCTTTGGACTGTAATACCCCCAAAATACTTTGATTCATTCTGAAGTGAAAGGTAGAAGGAGGATGAATGTTGGCTTGATTGGTTGAAGCTGCATTCTAAATTATTAAGAGAACACAAATCTTGTACTCATATTATGACTTGTACGACTGGATTTATCAATATTCTGCCGCTGTTATATGTTTATACAACAATTTGAAGTGGAATTGGGTGACTGAATATGGCCGCCGGTGAGCGATAATAAGTGAAGTCATCACAGGAAAGGATTTTAGCGGGCCTCCGGAATATGGCTATAGACTTTCATGAAGCCCTGTAGCAAAACCAATAATTTCAGATGTGTTGGAAAAGAATGGACTTAAAGTAGAAAATCTTTTATTTTTGACCGACGTTAGCTGAGAGTGTAGCTTTAAGTTCTATTTTGAAACGTCATACCTAGAGAGGGAATGGGAGTTGATTGTAGTTTGGTGGAAGTGTAAAACTTTGGGATTGTTCAATATCACAATGCTCAATGCTAGTGCGCTGGTTTCGTGCAGTCACATCTTTCTATTGGACCAGTTTCGTGCAGTCACATCTTGCTATTGGACCAGTTTCGTGCAGTCACATCTTGCTATTGGACCAGTTTTGTGCAGTCACATCTTGCTATTGGACCAGTTTCGTGCAGTTACATCTTGCTATTGGACCAGTTTCTTGCAGTCACATCTTGCTTGCACCAATTTCGTGCAGTGATATTCTGCTATTGCACCAATTTCGTAAGTGATATCTTGGAGTTGCACCAATTTCGTGCAGTGATATCTTGGAGTTGCTAGAGGCTGACCACTTAAGGCTACCTATTTGATACCATTTTTAAAGGAAAGAAGAAAAGTTAGTGAACTTCGTGAAGAATAGTAAACCCTTTGCACCGTATCAAGTTTCAAATTAGATTAAATGGGTTTAGGGACATGGGGCTGGTGGGTGGGGGAGGCATCTCATCTAAGGGTGGCTGCAATTCCCCTGCATCCCCTACACCCCCTCCCAATACCCCATCCCTTCAGGCACTAGTGGAAAAACAGCTGTATGAGCTGACTTAGACCTGGCAAAAAAAATGTTTAGACAAATATTTTGGCCTCATCTCTTAGTTTGTAAATGCCAATTGTCCACCTGTCAGTGAGGTTAGTCCACATCTCTTGGGATCACCGAATATATACATTGAAACGTCATACATAGAGTCCCTCTACACAGAAGCTGAACACCCATGAGACCTTTTTTTGTGTGGACCTCTGAGAGTTCCTGCAGTCAGTCAGTTCACTATATATACTGGTAGACTAATTATAATACATAGAGGATGATTAGGATGGGTGTACTAGTCAGATGTCAGACGCATTTTCTCTACTGTTTACTCTGGCTCAACTCTATATTAATCTGGATATTACATATCTTTTTTATTGTATTAAAGGCCAATTACAAAATATTTATCAGAACAGTTGAAAAGACATAGGCGTCACTCGGTGATGTCTTCGTACGTTGCCTTATAAAAGTCTCATGTTAAGTGTATTATGATTAATCTAGGTCCATTATAACCTCTTCTTAATTAGCTCACTTCTTCAAGGACAAATAGCATGCATGAACTGTTACATCAACCCATAAATTCTCATTACACAGACACAAATACAAAAGGATTCATTATAACCTCTTCTTGAATTATGTTCTAATCTAAAGCTATATCACTAAAGACAGACAGTATACATCCATTGTTACAACGCACTTTTAAAATCAAGTAATCGGAAAACCAGAAAGAGAACCAAAATACATTGAAATAGTAATGTACTTCCCTGTACATTCCCTGTACTTCCCTGTTCTTGATCTCTTTATTTTAAACATTCCGATCTGCCTGTTACGAAGCTCAAGACCTTCGTTAACTAACAGTTCATATTGGTTTTTCTTACCAAAAACCAGTTTCAGGGCAGCTACTTCCGCTCTTTTCTCGAGGGAAAGCATCAAGCTAAGTGAATAAAGATTTAGCTTAATACAAATTCTAATCCATATCAGAAATATGTAAAAGACAATTTGTAGCATTCATTATTTCTTTCTAGAGGGTAATATGGAATGCCATAGGCTACAGCATTGGGGCTCGTACCACATACTGCATGTGGTGTGGCCTGTGTATTATATTATCTTTCTAGAGGGTAATATGGAATGCCATAGGCTACAGCATTGGGGATCATACCGTTTACCACGGCCTAAATATTCACGACGGGACCCTAAAGAGGTGCTTCCACGGATCATCAAGTGTGCGGTAAGGTTATCAGGACACATACAAATAAATAAGATTAGATGTAGAATTAGCCAACAGAGGGAATTCCTGGTGATGGGTTGGATTCATCTTTAGATGGGTTGGAAATAAAACGACCACAAACATTAATAACTAATAACACAAGTGTCTTTTTTCTAAACATACAAAAAAACCCATAAAATATAGAAATACTTCTTACATTTTTTAAATGTTGCAATCGTTGAAATCGGCTTGATCTCATCTTTTGAAATATGATAGTATCTCAAAATCCACTTTTTGCAACTTATGACTGTAACACATCACATATATATGAAGACCAAAGTTTGCCGATTGCGGACATATATCAGGGTAGGTTTTACACAGGGAGTCAGCGGCTCCTTGGCCGCCTGCCTCCATTAATGTATTTGCCTTCAGGGTATTACTATTGTGCCCTCTGACACAGCTCTCCCCACACATCTCACACCCACGTAATAGCTGAATACTTCCTTCTCTGGATGGCTTCCCTGGTTTCTTTAAAGTGGTATTCTCAACTGGCATGAAATATGTGACGTGCTACAGAAAAATTAGGATATCTAATAAGTACTTCTGTAACTTGTATGCATGGAAAAGGTTAAGGTAATTTATTAATGGTCACTCATAAGTAGGTAAATTTATTTAAATATACTTCCCCACATGAACTTACCTGAGCATCCTAAGTATCATGGATGCAAGTTATTTTTAAAATATCAACTCTTTTACGCAAATTTAGTAAAGACTTTCAAAATCTTATTAGCCAAATTTCATCTACATTTTCAAACTCATATATAGGTCATGTAAACTGTAACTTAGAATGAATACAGCGCTGGTTTGCTTGAGGTCTCCTGTCACATGAGGATTGAAGTTGTGCATATCGTGGCGAAGCAGTGACAGAAATGAGGTTGAAAATGCAATTGACAATAACTGAATAGCTTTTTATTCAACCAATACCAAATATATTCAGATATACCTATTATTAGTCAGTTTTTAGAAGAATTTAGTAAATGCGTAGAGCTGCCGATTGTACATTTTCTGACGACCTGACCCATATGGAAAAAAATAATATAAGAGTTGGGTGAACTACATATAGATTTAGCTAGGAATGCTACTTTAACCCGATATCTTTTAAAAAGAAAAAAGGTAGAGACTAGGGAGAAGGCATCCCATTACCTCTATTTGCCTCGTCTCAAATCCCGCGTGATATGGTGAGACATTGCCAGACAAGAGCGATTGCGTCAGGGCCCCTTTGGCGCCCCCTAGTTGTAATTTCAGAAATTGGCGCTAGAGGACCGAGGGTAGGTACTTGACCATTGAGAGCACTTTATCAAGATCTCAGGGAATTGGTTCTGTGTTACTTACTCCTGGTCATCTGTTGTCCGAAGCAATCAGTTATTATATTGGGTTTTTCTTTTCTTTTCTTCCCCCCCCCTCCCTCCCCCCAGAATCCTTTCCTTTATTTCATGTGGAGCACTCTTTTCTTTAGTATCTTTTTATTTTTACTAGTATTGACATGTTTTTGCAGTGGTCCTATCTCAGTTTGGGACATGTATGATTGGACCGGCCTGCTATCCTGCTATCACTTACCTAGTGCCGCTAGCCTACGCTTCCGCCTGTTGGTAGTGCATGGCTATCTCAGCATATGAGCGTGTTATAGTGATTTTGTTTTGTTAATAAGGAGAGAAAGACTAAACTCAGAGGCAGTAGGTAGGGAAATATCTGTGGCAAGTGTCCTTATTTGAAGATTATGATACTTTAATAAGATTCTATTTTAACATATAGTTCAAGCAAGAGAGAAAGACAGAAGGAGAGATAGATGGGGAAAGGCAAAGGGATGAAAGTGGGACAAAGTGAAAGACACAGGGATACAGACCGATAGAGACAGAGAGAAAGACAGATGGAGACAGACGGAGTGGGGCAGAGAGGGAGACAGAGGGATACAGACGTAGTGGGACAGAGAAAGGCAGATGGATACAGACGGAGTGGGCCAGAGAGGGAGACAGATGAAGTGAGACAGAGAGAAAGACAGAGAGAGACAGACAGACTGGGACAGGCAGAAAGACAGGGAGACAGATGAATTAGGATAGAGATAAAGACAGGGGGAGACAGAAGAAGTGGGACAGAGAGAAATACAACACTAGGATTAATAGGAGACACTTACTGTGAGAACTGATTCTGTGTTCTGAGTTAGGAAGGACAGTAAAAAAGGCTCATTGCATGGTGAAGTGTTTTCCTGGGTAATTATCCTGTGGTATTGGAATAACATAACTTGCTGCACAACTCGCTAGGGACAGCTCTGTAAATCCGAGTCTGGTCTATTTCTGTGACAATTGTACAATTGGTATTTTTGTTAAAAGAAACCTATAGAAATTTCTTCATTTGTTGTTTCTTTTCATTAGAGGCCAATGATATATTTAATACAGTTACAGATTCTCATTTCTTACCTATTAATTTACAATACATAAATATAATCCTATTTGTTCAATCTCATGTACTTGCCGACTTCCAACTATGAAACAGATCCTTTTATCTTAATTTTCTTAGTTGGCCCCAGTGAGTCACTATAAGTCAGTGAGAAATGAAAATCTTAAAAATTGAGACATAGATGTTTTACCTACATAATGTTTGTTACCCCCAAAGTGACCAATAACTCCTTTAGTAACCCTTTAAGTTGACGTGAGGTTTGCCATGGTTGTGGATATCAAACTTAAAACATGTGAGAACCCTATATCAACACAACACCTAGAAACTATTATCATAATTAATTAATTGATATAATCATAATTATAACATGTTACCCATGTTCCTTATTAGTACAATTATCGAACAAAATAAGTGCCAGGATCAGGGTGAAAATTGATGACTGAACCCCGAAAATTGATGACTGAACCCCGAGATGACAATTAAATACCACTCAAATTGCTATTTCCTGATTATATCGAATACGTTCTTAAAAGAATATCACTCATTTATCGCCCACTCTCTTTTGTATTCTGTCTGTCATGTTCCCAATAAAACCCAAAGGTTATGAGCAAATAGTAAC
This sequence comes from Sthenelais limicola, assembly GCA_942159475.1. NCBI lineage: Eukaryota > Metazoa > Annelida > Polychaeta > Phyllodocida > Sigalionidae > Sthenelais > Sthenelais limicola. The sequence continues at coordinate 58,536,442 of OW804096.1, forward strand.
AATGGCATGCAAAGACAAGTAATCCTATTGTTGTTGGAAATCCCAATAAATAAAAACAAAACAAACAGCGCCAGCAACGACACAGTCATTCTCTCGGTTAATATCCAATATCCACACATAGAGCAAGGGCCTGTTGCATAGAGAAGCCTGACTGGTACTGTTAATTTTGCTGAGCAATCTAGAATAAAAGATAGCATTGTGTGTGTAGCCTATAGTAAATTCCTTACATAGATGTTCCTTACTATAATTAAGAGAGAGGATTAAATCTAAGACAGGAGAAACTTCCCCAAAAATTGGGTCGAGGGAGGCGAGCCCAGCAGTTTTTTATGGGGATGTGAACTGATTAAGAGGAACTAATGGAATATGCCTTCTTCCACACCTCGACATCAGAGGGAAATCCCCGCTCTATAATTACCCTGCCATAAACTATAAGGAAGGAAATCTTAAAGCTGCACTCTCAGCTAACATCGGTCAAAAGATTTTCTACTTTTTTGTTCCATTCTTTTCCATCCCAACTAAAAGTTATTTAACTATAGTTTTGGGGGATTTTGTTCGTTGGCTTTTGCTACAGGGCTTCATAAATGTCCACATCTATATTTTGGGATCTGCCAAGCTAATTTTCTGCGAGGGCTTCACCTATTATCGCTCACCAGCTACTTTGAATTTCTGTATGAACATATAACACCAGCAGAATATTGATGAATTATTATAGCAAATGGCACGATGGAGGGTTCAAACTGATCGAGACCCCTCAGAAAACGGGACGAACCCCAAAGGGGTGAGTTCCCATTTTCTGAGGGGGTCGAGATCAGTTTGAACCCGAACAGAGTGCCATTTGCTATTTATTACACACTCTATTTGGATGTTAAAAAGTAATTTTAACTTGTTTAGCCTATAGTTTAGCTCGAGGAAGCTTGATTCACCACAATTTGTAGGCCTAAGTTACGTGGTCGGGACGACGTCATCTGGCCTACGCTGCACCAATGAAATTGCGTCTTTGGCCGAACTGTACACGTGAACGATTCGGATCGACCAAACTGCACCTCCAAACTGCACCTTTCTAACTGCTCACGTGTGTAATAAAGTCCTATAAGTCATAATATGAGTAAATATGGTAAGATTTTGTTTGTCGGAATAGCAGTGAATTCAGCTTTAAGTCAGAATGTGTTATGCAACAGGCCCCTGGTATACATTAGTCTTATGCAGTGTAATAAGAGCCCAGGCGTCTATAGCGTGGACAGTCTATGTGGGTATATAGGCCGTCCGCAGGGGGACAATAAAGCACATATATACTCTGCTGTATAATGGCCCTCTCCCTGGATAAAACCTCTGCAATTGACTTCCGTTCCCTACAGCTTTCTCCAGTACAGTATAGCAAATGGGAGAAAATCTAAAAAGTCACTGGTATCTCCAGTAGAAAATGGACAATTCTAAAGAGTTTTAACTATAAAAATATTCTAAAAAAAAGCTTTTACTCGACAATCCTACCACATGGACTTCTACAACTAAAAAAATATTCGTTCAACTTTAGGGTGGGGATTTGCTGGATAGTTTTAAAAATAATTTCTTATATCATATATATGTACCTGGAATAGTAACTTAAGTGTGTGTTTCCTCTCAATATTTTTTGCAAATCTTCATAATGTACTGCTGATATTGAGAATAGTATATTAATAGTGTATTATTATGTTTGTGGCTGAATAAAAAATGTTCCTCGTTTCTAGTATCATTAGAATCTTGAATAAAAATATATATATTGTAGCTCTTTTCCGTACAATATAACAAATTTGGGATAACTGTGAAATGGACTTAAGAGAATAAAGAAATCTGGGGCCTGTTGCATAGGACATCTTTACTTAATATGTTCCTTACTAAGCTATTTTCCTTGTTTGGATAGGAAATGTCTACTGCAGGACTAAAAATAAGGATTGTCTTGTGTATTTAGCAACAATTGTGTCAAAATGTCGCTGATATCATGGCTCTCTAAACTAAATACACGCTTATAAAATCGCTAAAGTGTAAGTGCACCTTAAACACCCCACCCCCACCCTGTCTGTTTTCTCACAATTAGATTGGACAGTAAACTGTCACTCTTGACAGCCCCAACACTTTAATTAATTTCCCCCAGTCTTTATTGAATCAATTAGGGTTTAATATGTGATGTCAGCTGGAAACATGTCATTCATTTTGATTGTGTTATTAAGCAGCTTTGTGCACTCATAGAAAACTCTAGCAGCCCGCAGAACTGGGTTGGAGTGGGGTGGGGTGGGGTGGGGCGTTGTTTAGTTTCGTAATACACCTTTTATATATGCATTACATTTGTCATATAATGTTAAATTATAATAGTTGGTCATATGAGCGTGAGGACGCACTAACAGGATGCGATACCCTACTCTTTTCGAACATTAGCAATGGTTCTGTATATCCATAGCAAGTGTAGTAGCAACACCTGCATCCGTGACTGTAGTTATGGACGTCCAAGATGGCCGCAGCAGTTTTCACACTTTTTTAGTTCATTTTTAATTCTTGCAAAACAAGACGTTTTCTATTTTAAAAAACCTGAATCGGCAGATCCCTTCCTTTATGGGTAAAGAACAGTTGTGAGTGTTTCAATTATGTACCAACATTAAATTTTGTATTCCCTTGTAATTCATGTATGTACGTTAATAAGTACCAATAAGTACTTCTATATATTTATGCATGAAAAAAAGTTCTTGGTCGATCACTATAAAATAAAGTAATTAAATATATTCCTTGGGATAACCTCAGATATGCATAGGCCTAAATAATGAATAATAAATAATTCAATATACAGGCTTGAACTTTGATACATGTATTCACGCTGAAAGCAGCGCTAAGCACTCCCAAAAATGAAAACATTCTCACCAAAGATTCTTGTGAAAAAAACATTTTAAAAATATCGTATTTTTGCGACTTGTGACTCATTTTCCTGTAACAAACCACATTAATTTCATGACTTTTTTCTGAGCTTCTGAGATTTGGGAGTGGAGTGGAGTATGAACTCTCTGGTCTTCCTTTGATCGACTAATGACAATATATCAAGTAGTATTACCTGACACTGCATATCAGTGTCTATATAATCTGTAAAATGATTGTGTGGCTCCGATGAGCTCCTCCATAATGCAGAGCTCTATAACTAGATGGCGCCACTCATCCTTTTGCCTCTAGTGGGGCATCTTGACACTACAGATAAATGTCCTCAGTTTAGAAACGTGATATTATGGGGACACGTGATATGATAGGACCGCACGAGTAGTTGGTCTGGCTCAAAGGATCACATTGACCCGAGACGTTTCTTTTTGCATGGCACACAAGCCGATAGGTGAGTGTGTTATATCAAAAAGAATCGTCGAGGGTCAATGTGATCCTTTGAGCCAGACCAACTACGAGATGTGGTCCTATTTTTACTCCACGGTGCTATTAGATTAATTATAAATTATAACACAAAGTTCTTTATTTACTTACGAAGTTACAGCCATTCTTCTCTCACTGATGCCGGCGACAACGCAATAGTGTAGGCCTACATCATAGGCCTAACGTCATGACGTTAGTAACGCTAGTAAGATATAAAAGTCATTGACAACGCATTCTCCCGCGTGGAAGGGAACCAATCAAATGAGTTTATTTTGCACATCATTTTAGGCTCCGCCCATGTGGTAGGCCTACAAAACAATGTACCACATGGTATGTACCACACGCCTCTACATACAAATGTTATGTGATACACATTTCACCGTGGAGTAAAAGGTCCTTATCAAATATGGTAGGCCCCCTATGTAGCCTAGTCCTAGGCCTAGTATTGATGGGCCACCATGAAATTATTCTCTCCTAACATAAATCCTCTCTTTCTATCTTTACTTAATTTATGTGTTGTTTTTCCCTTTCAGAACACTGCTGCTGCTAGTTCTGTTTCTCGCCACCTTCGCCTGGATCGCTGCCATCCTCATCCTTGTACTCGGGGTCAAACTAAAGGTCAGCGTCATCTTATTATTTCTTTATTTTGCTCCACTTTAGGCCTAAAGGGTCGTAGAACATAGCCACACTGTTCTATTAACTACAACACTACGCTACTGGGATGTTATTTCCTAAATAATTGAATAGAGAGAATGGGCTAATTGTAGACCTATAGGCCTATTTATTGGACGAGATTGCAATAAATAAATGAATAGATAAATAAATATAAAATTAGGCCTAGGCCTAGCCTACTAGCAACGTTCCATTCACTATTTATGATATGCCCCTAGCATAAAAAAATGTAAAACTTTGTTTTTGGCTTTGAATCATCATAAAGTAGCCTATCTATAGAAGCTATAGGCCTAGGCTATAGGCCTACTAAAAGGAAAAACTATTCAACTTATCAAGTGGAATGCACATAGGCCTAGGCCTAGGCTATAATATTAGGGCCTATTGAATAGCCTAATTAGCTCTAATTCCCACACGTGTTAAAATCAGTGACAAACACATAGTAGCTCAAAAGATCACATAGGCCTAGACCTGTTTCAGGGTTTCTTTAGACCCACCTGCGAGTGTGGCCTGATCACTAACCTTAGTAGCCTAGCCTGAAAATAACTTCCTTTGCACACGTAGGACTAGTTTAACACTAGGCCTGTAGGCCTAAACAAGAGTACACGGATATAACATATAAAATATGGGGTTATTGGGAGTGTTGTAGGCATGTAGAGTCAGCGGTTTGAAGGAAAGTGCAAATTCTGGCATTACTTTAGGGGCCCTCTGCCCCTCTGAGTTAGGGGGGGGGCACAGGGACCATTTTAAGGGGTCTAGGTGGGGGGGGGCGGTGCCCCAAGGCTCCCCCCTGGTAGCCTACCGCCACTGTAATTAGGCCTAGGCCTATAATTATATATAGTCTGGCTGACTGTCTGACATCGACCAACACGTAGGCCTAGGCCTACTTTCCTAGCCTATGTAGGCTAGTTACGTTACACAACCTTTATCAGTGCCTGGTAACCGTACCGTATATTAGTCCATGATGTTGAGTTTGACTTCATTAAACGTATGTTTCTATCGGTTCGCCTTCACCAATCACGAATTACGAATGCAGTACGAAAAAGTTGTCAGATGTGGGATTCGAACCCACGCCCACATTCGTGGACCAGAACGCCCGCCGCCTGTGTCACACAGGCAAGGATGAACCTTGAGTCTGGCGCCTTAGACCACTCGGCCAACCTGACAGTTGTTAGCTGAGTGCCAAATAAACGTACATATCAGTATGAAAACAATCTCTCTCCCCCTAGCTTCATATTAAAACGGCGTTGTAGTATCGATTATCTATGTTGTTGTAATGTGTTTTTTTTATCTTCTCTTTGGTACAGCTCGATATTGCTTATTTAAACATTTTCCACTTTAATTGTGGGGTTAATTTTATGTCTTTCAAAATGTCAGCGTTTTTAAGAAAAAGGGGTTAATTCTTAAAATGTTTTCATGGGAAAAGGGTACTTTTTCAGCTCAAAATCCGCGGAAAAGGGTATGTTTTCTGATAGGTGGAACGAGCATATATGGTCAAATCCACCAATTTGACGACATTTCAGCTCCTTGTAACCATGGCCTTGTAACCATGGAAAAATCAAAATCATTTTTTCTGTTTGATATTTTGTGGATGTATAGCCTATATGCCCTAGTAGTTAACCTGAAAGTTTGGAACCATTATCTCTCTTGGTTTATTTTTTTACAGACAGATGAAGGTATACCTTAAAAATGGCAAAATTTGTGAAAATTGGTACCTTTGACCTTGACCTTTGACCTCTGACCTTGACCTTTAGCTGTCACAATAATTCTAATTTTTTTGTTTAAAGTTATTCCACTTAAAAAGTTTATGTTCCATCGAAATTTTACATGCATAGTGCATATTTCAAGCAAAATAATTTAATTTTGATAATTATATTTCCACAAGGGTGACAGAGTTGTACTTGGCAGATTTGAAATTGGGAGATTCTGGAGATTTAGAATTGATGGAAAAGCATTGTATGATCTTAAACACAAGATGTACACCCTCCTGCCCAAGAATAGAACAGAAATTTTTCAAGTGGATGAATATATGAAGATACCTCCCTCCACCCCCCACCCCCCCTCTATCCCCCTACCCCCCACCCCTGTCGCGTCAGGGGGACAGTCCCCCTGACGCGACAAGGAATAGTTTGGCCCTGTATATAATCAAATTAGCAGGAAAAAATCTAAAATGTATGAAATTTAGTGAAAATTGTCTTAATTTCTCTAATTTTAAGAATTAAAATGATTATTTTCCATAATTATAAAAAATATTCATGCAGTAAAGGCTGCATACTGTCCTCCTGACGCGACACAACCCCCCTACCCATGGCCTAGCAGAGATTGCTAATCAAGCAAGTTATCAGTGACTTTAAGGAATTTAGTCAATTTTTTCAATATAAATATATGAAACATTAGTATTTCTTCAGATTAAACACATTAAGCATGTATTATATATTATTTTTCTAGAATTTTGATGGTTAAAAACGGGGGGTGTCCCCCTGACGCGACAAAAGCTACCCCAAATGTTTTTTTAATTTTTTTCTGGCAAATAGAAATAAAAAATGATTTTTTCTTTTCTCCAATATATTCCCTATACCTTCTCCATGTATTCTAAAATTGTTTAATGGTCATTGTTGTATTTAGTTTTTTAGAATATCAAAGAATATCTAAGAAAATTGGGTGTGGGACAGCACTTTTTTAAAAAAAATTGTCAGTTTTTCAAAAAAAATCAATTTCGCCCATGGAAAAAAAACCTTGAGACGTGGTTCCTCACATATTTCTCAAATAATTATTGCCAAAATAATCATATATTGTGATATTTAACTGCTCAAAGCCATTACATATGATATTCTGGAGCTGATATTAAAAGTCGTCAATTTGGTGGATATGGCCATATATAGGCCTATATGTCCTACTTTTTGTAGGCTATATGAGTGCGGGGACCGGGTTCAAACTCTTATAGGGCCTAGGCCTAGGGGCCTATGTAACCTAGGCCTACATATAAATTCAATAAATTAATATGGATAAAACTTCAGTCCTATATATGTCAAACGATGAGTGAAATGTCATAATAGCTGAGAATGTTAACTTGTCCTCGTCACCTCGACCCTCTCATAATGGCCAAAAAAATTACAAAAATTAACCATCACGTAGGCTAGGCTATTCCAACTGAATGTTAATATAGGCTACAATAGCTGAATAGTGGTATGTTCAGGATGTGAGTTAAACCAACGAGACTATAGCCTAGTTAATATAGTCTCTTTGGTTAAACTAGTCTGAAATTTGTTCTGCTAGGAATCTAAATTACTCTAAATATTCTATAGCCTATGTATTGGATGTCTAGGCTAAGTGTATTAGGCCTAATGTCATATGTAAATGACAATTAGGCCTAATTAGATCTAGGGTCGTTTGTCACGCGCCTGAAATTATGTGGAATTCAAGGTATTGTAGGTTAATTACACTGATTATATAAGATCACTATCATAAAATGGATCAAAGTTAAAATTGTCTAGATGTCTATATAAAAAGTTGATCGATATATTGTTTTGTAAATTGGCAAATGGGAAATATCACGTACCGTATGTGAAACTTTGACCCATAAAATTTTCAAAAAAAATAAAACAGTGACCCTAACATGGTAACGTTAGTGACCATAACATGATTTTTTCGAGAGTTCGTTTTTAAACAAAAACAATCAAAGACTTGGAATAATGGAGTAATGAACTATCGTAGAACTGTGAAGGAAACTGGCAATGGCCGGCAATAATTGGCCTGACGTGACTCTTCACCGCCCCGCCCCCCCCCCCCCCCCCCTCCAAAAAAAAAGAAGAAAAAGCACAATGAGCTACCATGAGGTGGGACTTACACTGTATATAATAACTTTGGCGGCTAAGTTCTGAAGATCAGTGAGTCATCATGTAAATGTAAAAAAAAAAAGTGTTTCTCCTGATATGACACCAAATGAATAACAGAATAAATTAGGTGCTAATGCTAAATAATATGACTTATAGATGGTTGTTTTCTTGCAGTGCTAATACTAAATAATACGACTTATAGATGGTTTTATAGGAAATACCAAATAATATGACTTAGGCCTATCGATGGTTGTATAGGAAATACTAGGCCTAAATAATTGACTGATAGATGATTGTTCTATTGCAGTGCCTAGCGTGTAGCCTGACCAAGCTACCACTGGTGCGAGGGCTCATCATGATTGTCACCCTCATGCTCATCCTCTCCGTATCACTCGTCAACATGGTCAGTATACTTTAAACATTTTTGTATTTCAGTATAATACAGTGTATGTCCCCCAAAATCCAATCCTTTAAGTTCTTTTTTTCAAGCTGCAGCGTTAGTTTAATAGAAGAACCTCCGATGAAGACCTTTCTGTTATTCGAAACATGACAGGATATGTGTATTAACAATAAGAATCACCAAATGAAAGAGGCCGTCCAATCATTGAGACTACTTCCACTTTGAAATACCGTAATTTAATAGAAATTCGAATTTTTCATATCCTATAAAAATTCTTCTGCATTTTATTCTCCGACATATGTCAAGAGAAAGATTGATATGATGTGGTATATGATATGTTTGCATATACATAAGCATAATTTATTATAATAACATGTTTACATCCAACCCAACCCAACCACATCAATTATATAAAATTATCATTTTTTTTCTCTCTTCCCCAGTATGCCAAATGTAAATAATTTGGTGTTGTCAGCCAATAAACAGCAACAAAAATTTAAAATATTCTTTATTATTAAAGAATTCAGAAAATATTTAGAAAATGTTGATGCCTAAACCCTCATTACCCTCAAGTACCCATATCCGATTTGGAAAAATATGTTTTATACTGAGAAAATCATAACTCGAAGTGAAGTCAATATCACCTCTGGTATTATGAACAGTTTAATATTATGTACAACTGTAATGATGGGGTCTGCATTATTGAGCTTGATTATTGAACTTAATGATGCTTAATCTAATCAATTATATACTTCATATAGTTAGCTCCTGTAATAGCCTAGCAAACTATCCTTTTAAAGAAACGGCTGGAAGAGCTGGATCTTATCCAGAAGCCTGCTTACGCATTTACCATCCTCTCTACCTGTGAAACTTGGCAAATAAAGTATATATTCCAATCAAATTCTTGTTTCTGCCACCATAGGTGTGCTGCCAGGGAGGCCTGCTGTCCTCTGCGCTGTCCCGCCTACGGGCTGAGCCCCTCATCTCCTTCAACCACTTCGAGCATCTCAAGTGTGAGATGCCACAGTACATCTTCCTCAGCGGTCTCATGGCCTACCTCACCACTGTCGTCTTTCTCCGCTTGGCGGCACTCATCAAACTCATTGTCATGGTCGTCATGGTGACGGGTTACCTCCTCATCGCTGAGTACACACACCCAAATCTATTTATAGAACTTGACCAAACTTACCGGTGAGTTGACTATAATTAGTAGCTTTCCCATTATCAAGATTATTTTTTCCTGATTTTCTGTTCTTTGACATGCCAAAACTAAACTGAACAAACCCCTGTTCTCTCTCTTTAAATGAGGAAACATGCAGGGCTAAGTGGTACTAATTAAGTGATATCTAACACAGTACACTGTATAATATTAAGTACACTTTTAGGTAACGTTGTTTGTGGGCATAATAGCTAAGTAATTAGGTGATATCTAAACAGAATTACATGATGTACCATGTGGATTACCTTATGACTATTTTAGCTTGTGATTACCTTGCAATAACCGTATGATTATGCTAATTTGGCATTACCTTGTGATGATTATATTACCTTGTGATTATTTTGCACTTACCTTATGATTATGTTACTTTTTAGTTACATTGCGATTACCTTGTGACCATGTTACCTGGTGATTACATTGTGATTACCTTGTGATTGTGATTATATTGTGATCATACTTGCGATTAGGTTGTGACTGTTACATTGTGTTGCAGGCCTGCTGTACCGACGCATGTACTGGGGGTGGTGGCACTCATACATTTCCTCATCACCATCTACATACAGAGCCGCCAGCAGGAGTGGACCTACAGGCTCGACTTCCTATGGAAGGCACAGGTAAATATGTAGATAGAACTGGGGATCTGCAGGTCCGGTCCGCCATTTTAGATCCTTTTTCATATGGAATAGGGGATCTACAGGTCTGCCATTTTGGATCCTTTTTCGTATGGGACTGGGTATCTGCGGGCCCGCCACCTTGAATCTCAATAGGCAACGCTCGAAACACGTCGTCGAACGACAATTGCGTTTTTTTCTAACTATTGATTGTATTTAATGTATTGGCCTGAAAATTAAATAAAAAAAAAATTCGCATTGAATTATGGGCGTTGTATGTCAGTGTAAAAGCTATAGAAAGCATGTTATGTTCAACATGGAATATTTAACAGTGATCTCATGTAAACTGCCTTGGGTTTTTCATGTTCCCGCATTATTAACAAGACTTCATCTTTTCCATCATGCATTTCCATCATGGTTGTCATAGATCATTAACAAAAGCTATGATTTGAGTGGGAAGATCCTTGCATTTTCGATAAAAATGTTGCTAAACCTTTGATGTCAGACTTTAATAGATATGCGCAGTGGTAGCCGACATGCAACACTCTTATTATGGAACTTGCATGTCTGTCAAAAACTCTTTAAAACATGGCATATTCTACATATAATCTTGATAAACGTAAAAATACCAAAATCCTTTGATTATAACTGAAATGATAACACAAGTTTTAATCTTTGCCATCAATCCATATTTTATCATGTTTGTACATGACGCTTTCAACAAAAACTTACTACCTATTTTCTTATTAAAAGAATGTTGCTGTCAATTTAGAACTGAATCTATCCCACCATTATGCACTGTATCCGACATGCACTTCAGGGTATAGATTATTGTCATAATGATTTAGAACAAGGTTCCTCAAATCAGGAACACTGCAGCAAGCAAGTGTCACTTCATTATGGCACCACCCCACTAGTAGGACAAATAAGGACACTCTGATGTCAAATTAAATCAAAGATTGAAATTGTTGTTGATTCTGCCCTCCTGACACCCGGTCATGTTTTGATTGGCAGAAATTAATTACGGGCCTGATGAGTTGCATGACTGGCATTAATTAATCAACAATCCAAGGAGTAATTAGGGGCCTGTTGCATAAGAAATTCTTACTTAAGATTTCCCTTGCTAATCTACTTCTTCCTGCTTAGGTAGGGAATTCCTACTGCAGGATGGAAATTACCATTGTCTGTATAGCAAATTCCTTCGTAAAAGTTCCTTACTAGCTGCTTAGTAAAGAAAAGTAGATAAGGAAAGAACATATTAAGTAAGGATTTGTTAAGGAAACATGAGAGAGTGTCACATTGTAATTGTTTTCATGGAATGTCCTGTCAACCGATTGCCTGTATTTCATTCAATTATATTCGTTTGCAACATATCGTGCAGATAAAAACTTATCGTGGCCTAATTGCTGCAAATTCTGTGAAATATTTTCTGGCCTGTGCAATGTTTTCTTTGCAAATTTAGTGCCTCACATATCAGTTTTATGGTGTGGAGGCACTCTATTGTGAATTTCCTTTATCCACAAAACTTTTAAAATGCCCAACCACAAAACATTAGCCCATAAAAGTTTGTATCTGCATAATAACTCATTTTAGGAACGTTTTGTTCAGTTCAATAATGATATATCATAATATTACATTATACTGTATCTAACAAATATTTGCCCGGTGGCTTCCCTTACAGGCGACAGAACAGAAGATAGAGATGTCTGAGCTGCAGAACAACAATCACATGATCCTCTGTAACTTACTGCCCGCCCATGTGGCGGCGCATTTCATAGATGGCGGCAACAGGAGCCATATGGTATGTGCAGCAGTTACTGTATATAAGATCTATACAGTTCATTTAAACTATTTTAAGTTCATTGAATAGTACAACTAAATTCTCAGCATTTAGAATATGTTTGAAGTTTTATTTGAAGTTTTATGAGTGTGATTCCAACATTTCAGATGTGTGGTACAGGGTTTATTTAAAAATTTAAAGGGATAAACCAGCATCATATGCACTGCTGCAGGTGGGAGTTCAAGGAACTATTGCTTGAAAAAAAGTCATCATGGTTGGGTGAAAATAAAAAGCAAAATAAATATGATCTCACCCTATTTTTTGGGGACTACTGAAATTTAGTGCCAGTCACGATTAAAAGACATTTTCTCAGGGTTTTTTTTCAAGGTTATCTACATATGAATCACATTTTTGTCTTAAAGATCTTTTATTTTCTGGAGCTGTTTTTGAATGAAAGAAAGAAGTTATGGGAATCATATTTTAAACTCTTTTAGATTTGTTCTTTTGTCAGGGGGATATTAGTGAGCATGGTAGGGCGGGGGGCAAGAAAAATTTATTATTGGAGAGCAAGCCAATATTGCATTTTCTTGTGCTGTTTGCTGTGGCTTATCTTACAAATTGTTATATTTCACTTGTCTCTTTAGGTTTGAGTTCATGTTATTTCTTTTGTCAAAGAGGAATATTGTACAAATGGTTTTTTATTGGGGTGTGTGGGGTGGAGTGGGTCGGGGTGAGTTATATCCCAGAACCATAATTCATACAACATGGACCAATCCATGGCCAGAACAGAACTGCTGAGTGAACATTTAGCAAGATACTGCTTCTTACAGGAGCTGTACAGTCAGGCCTATTACAAAGTGGGCGTGGCCTTCGTCTCCATACCCAATTTCTCAGAGTTCTACATGGCACTAGATGGTAACAGTCAGGGTATAGACTGTCTACGCCTCCTCAACGATGTCATTGCTGACTTTGATGAGGTAAATATTCATATTTACATTTCTTTTATATTTTGTATAATAAATGATTATCAAAAGAAATACTAAAGCTGCACTCTCAGCTAACGTCAGTAAAAATAAAAGATTTCTACTTTTTGTTCTTTTCCAACCCATCTAAGAATCATTTGACCAAAATATTCAGATTTCTTCCAGTTTGATTTTGCTATACCGTTTGGTGCTTTCATTTACTGCGACTGACAGCTTTGAAAATAATATTTAATGTGAAATAAGCTGACCTGAGATGTAAGACCCTCATTGTTCTTATGAACTACACACTAATGTCTTGTTGCAGCTGTTGAATGAGGAGCGGTTCCGTAGCGTGGACAAGATAAAGACAATCGGCAGCACATACATGGCTGCGGTAGGCTTATCACCTGAGAGAACCATTCAGGTAATAAGCTTTTCTTATTTACTTGTTCGTAGGGTAGAGCAGAGGCTCATGCTTTGTTCATTTCATTATTATAAAAGTTGATCATATGATATCTGGTTATTGTCTACTATTTGGCAGTGAATCTGAAAAATATTGTAATTATGTAAAATGATGAGCTGAATAAATTTATTAATAGTAATAAAAGGCTTAAGCATTTAGAGCCATGACAAAATCTTATTGAATAATGCTAATAATAGGGGTGAATTAAATTGTATGTTATCAAATGGCGTATATCTCTTATTATGTGATTGGTATTGATGGATTGAATTTTTTTTGTATGTCATTGGGTTCTTTTAATCAGAAGATATTGTTAAGGTTAATTTGGAGGAAAAAGGGAAAACAGAAAAAAATGTTTTCTTAAAAGGACAATGTTGACCTAATCAATAGAAACGTTTTTCAATATCGAAAAAAAATAGAGAAATAAAAAAATAAAACAAAATAAATCAAAAGCCAATATTTATTTCCAACAAAACATATAAAAACATTGTCGAAATATAATGTCCAAACAAATAAATTTCAACCCCTTAAAAATTCATAGCATTTTCAGATCCAAAATCATGTCACCTATTCCAGGTATACTAATAATTACCTATGATACTGTTAACAGGAGACAGACGACTCAATGGGTTTCCACATGAGCACACTGGTGGAGTTTATCTTTGCCATGAAGACCAAGTTACAGACCATCAATGACAACACGGGCAACAACTTCAATCTCAGAGCAGGTCTGTAAAGATTTCTTACTAACTTATTAGGAAGCTAGTGTTTTACTGTGTACTGTTTTACTAATAAAGGTGGGTGAGGGAAATGTTTGGCCAGACTGTGTCATCTAAACAAAACTGTCGGGGAGCTTGTATGTGGTTAATTGTGTTCAGGAATATACAAAATACAAAATTCCTGCCATCACTTACAATAATTATAGGATTTAACAGGTTAACCAATAACTTAGTTGAAGGAGTGTGAATATCCGGCAACTTATTAACCCACTAGTGGTTTAACACTTACAATTAAACCAGAGGTGATAACCCCATATCATAGCCAAAGCCTATATAATAAATATCATTTATATGTATAAATGCATGATTAAGATTTATGTATTTAAAATTTGAAAGAAATTTATAATATTAACATCTATATTGATATGATGTATTTTATACAGGGTAACTAACGAGTTAGTTAACTGTTTTATTATATAAATGCTTTTAATTATAAATACATTTTCGAGTTATTAAGTTGGATTGAGTAAAAGTATTTGATCATGACTGCTGTATTTTGCCCATCATGTTTTCCCTAAGTTTGGGTTATTTGAGAGCATTGGTAAGGACAAATTGTACATTTTCTGACGATTCCCGCCCCCACCAAACATGAATGGCTATTACCCCCATATATAAACCATGAATGGCTATTTATACAGGTATCAACATCGGGCCTGTGGTAGCAGGTGTAGTCGGGGCGAGGAAACCACAGTATGACGTCTGGGGCAACACAGTTAATACTGCAAGCAGGCTCGAGTCTACCGGACGCCAGGACAGCATTCAGGTATAATAAGCAATTTTACTATTTTTTTGCTCCATTCTTTCCAGATTAAAACTGCATTCTCTACTAACATTTTTCAAATCTATTCATACAGAAATAATTACTGGTTTACCAATTTTCATGCTTTTATCATAAAATTTAGTCAAAATGGGCTGTTTACCAGCTGAATAACATTCATGAATTTGGAATAATCCTTCAGCTAAGAATGCACCTAAGAAGGCCTTACTGTATGGTGTGTTTTGTACTTCAGGTATCTGAGAGTGTGTACCGGCCGCTACAGAACAAGTATGAGTTCACATGTAGAGGGCCTGTCCTCATCAAAGGTAAAGGACAGATGACCATCTACATACTCCTGGGCAGGAAGGCCGTCTATAACCCGGTAAGTAAGCTATGTGCAAATGTGTAGTAGTGCTTGGGGTAGGAAGACAAATTAGCCCGGGAGTCTCGACAGGCCTAGGGCAGGTCTGTCTCTACCTGGGTATGTTACAAGTGTATACATACAAAGTTCATATGGTCATTGTATGGAAACATAAAATGTTTGTGTTGTTTAATTTGATTTTATATATATTTTTTCTATTACTAAATCAGCCATATATATTACCTTAAAGCTAATAACACTTGGGTCCTGTGCAACACTAGATGTGTTAATCTGATGTAAATATATGTGACCTGGGTCAAGGTGAAAACAGAAATTCCTACCCTGAAAAACTATATGGCTGTATACTAGCTTATACTGCCTAATTGTATGAGATGCTTGATATGCAGTTGAGTAGAAAAAGAAAGTGCTATTTGATATAGACTTTACAGATTGCATCGTCCAATCTCACTCAGATTGAATTTGATTAGAATCTGTCCTTTTCAATGAAATATTTTCACCTAGCTTCTATTAATCTTTGTACATGTTCTATTGCAGCAAATAAGTCTGCCTGGCATGCCCTATCAAAGTACGCCCATTGAGAACCGACAACTCCGTAACATCAAGCGGAGTAGCTTCCACGAGGGACTGCTACGCCAGCGACCCCCCAGCTTCCACAACTCCAAGGAGAATGTGCACACTTCTCCCATCCCTGGTTCCAGCTGGAACAAGAACCACCAGCCTTCAGATTCCCCGACCCAAGGAACTCCTACGGGGAGTCTAAGCCGCAAGCGCCAACCCTCAGGGACCAACAGTGGATCCAACTCAAAGGACAATATAAGTAAAATGACTGGCAACAAGGACAGTAACAATTCCTTGAAGAATTTGTTGTTGCCAGTGACAATGGATCCCAATTTGGCCAGAGGTGTGTCACCAGAACTGCCTTTGTTTCACTACCGCAATGTGAACATGCAAGGCAGTGGAAGTTTGGGCCGCAGCCAAGAACCAACAGGGAACACTTGTACCCTTACCCAGTCTCAGATATTGCAGACGCACCAGTCCCGCCGTGAGAGTCAGGCCAGTTCCACTGGGCATCCTGACCTACAGGACCTGTCAGAAGGTACTGCCCTCTCTACCGAGACCCCGCGAAGTCCTGTTTCCAGCAGCAATGCCTCACTAGGGGGCATCTCCACCCCTGGCTCCACCTCCAGTGGCCATGCTGGTCTCCATGGAGACAGCCACATACCCTATATCACCACCACTAACCTGGGACAGGCAAATACTAACAGTCTTGGCCGGCCTGTTTTTGACGATGCTCGGATTTACGATACCGTACCAGCAGACAATGGGTCCACGTCATGCACCCCTGATAGCAGTGTCACTAGGAATGAGATTGCAGAGCTTGATCGCATTATGGAAGAGTTTGGGAGGAATAATCCTGAGTACCGACCTTCCAGCAGCTCTTCTAGGCCACCTAGTGGCAACAATATCAAGCGTAGTCAAAGCTCCCGGTCTGGACGGTCCAAAAACCAGAGTTACGAAAACAGGCCAGACTCAGCTAAGGGCAAAGGTCAACAGTTCAATGGGGTGAATGCTCCAGTGTCTCCACCTACAGTGCAGACCAGTCTGGTGAGTGGTACCCGGTGCTCTCCTATTAAAGAAGTACCACACCAGCAGCCCACCTCACTCCCTCCCCTTCACTACAGC
This sequence comes from Sthenelais limicola, assembly GCA_942159475.1. Taxonomy (NCBI): domain Eukaryota; kingdom Metazoa; phylum Annelida; class Polychaeta; order Phyllodocida; family Sigalionidae; genus Sthenelais; species Sthenelais limicola. The sequence continues at coordinate 58,553,355 of OW804096.1, forward strand.
CCTCACCATCACCTCACTCAGTCTCACAGCCATCCTCATTTTATGCCTCAAAGCAACCAGTTCCAGCCAGTTCTGCCTGGTTATGTCCAGTCACCTGCTTTCCAGCCCCTGTACTTTCACAATGGTAATGTCTATCACAATGTGGGAAGCCCTGTACATCGCCAGAACCACCATAGTCCTTACTCCCCATCTCAGTCACCTGCTAGGTCATCCTATAACTCCTCACTGCCCAGGAACCTGCCGTCTGGTATGATTGGTGCCAGTCCTGTATCAATCACCTCTCAGAACAGTCTCAAGGACAGACACCTTCACCGGAGCAGCAGTGGTCATGGAGGCTCAGACAGACTCATTGACTCTAAAGGTTTGAGCAGTGCATCTCCTGTCAGTAAGGTGGCTCCCATTCGCCAGCTGCATAAGCAGACATCATTGCCTGATGCTCATGTGTATTATGGTAGCGGAGGATTCAGCAGTGTCCTCCCTCCCATACTTATGGAGAAGCCTCATCGGCATGACAAACATGAGAGACATGATAAGCATGACAAATATGACAAATATGATAAATATGATAAATATGACAAGTATGACAAGAATGATAAACATGAAAAACAAAAGCATGACAAATCTGACAGACATGAGAAACATAAAGATCACAAGAAAGGTGCTAGAAGACCAGAGAGTCCCAGACATGGTAGTCACAAGAAGTCCAGACGTAAGGATAAAGAAAAGGAGAAGGTGAAAAATGGCCGTTCCCATGGTAACGACCAACCTGAGGTATCACCTCCTCCTTTACCACCACCACCTCCAGATGAGTATTTATTACGCTCACCTGAAAAGTATGTCTCACAATCAACAACACATGGCCTCCAACCAGGCCGGTCATCAGAAGCAAGTAAGAATGAAGGCCTTAAACGGTCGCCCCAGTCAGCCTTCATGCCAATCCTGGCGCATGGGTCAGCATCTAATGGAGTAGGCTCAGTAGTGCAGCCCTATCCACAGATCCCTAAGAGGGTGGACTCTAAGCCTGATTATGAGAAACCAATAAGTGGTGCTTCTGCAGCTGGAGCAGCTGCAGGTGCAGCAGCAGGTCCAGTGATTGGTGCTGCAGCAACATCTAGTGGATCCAGGAGCAAAGGGAAGAGATCTCATGAGGCCAGTGCACCTACCCCCGAGAGGCCTCCACCACCAGAGAACTATGAGCCATCTAAGATAGATGTGCCTGCAGATACAGCTGCTGCCATACCACCACTCCCTGGCAATAGACCTGCCCCACCCTTCCAGGTAAAGAGACGCCAGAGAATAAACCCACCACCCAGGCTCTGCCGCAGTCTTGACTATATCCCCAGTGATATGGAAGATGCCATGTCTGTTGCTTCTCGTGTTTCTTCTCGTGTGTCATCCCGGCATTCATCCCGGCGTGGCAGTGCGGATGGTAGCCCAGACCTAGACCTAGCCCGTTTCCCTAAGTGGAGCAATGAGGCATTTATACCACTGACCAGTCTTGTTCGCCAGCTGGCAGACAACATCAGTATCTCCTCCATAGGTAGCAGTGAGATGTCCCGCTCAGACCCTGCCCTTAATTATGACTCAGGCTCTACTGCCTATGAATCTGAATACGACAACTACCGACCTGGCATGGCCAGTGATGAGGACTACTTTATCCCAGAGCCCATCAGTGACATTGACATTGACATCTTTGATGACATCAATGTGGACAATGTCACAGTGAGTGACACTTATAGTTTAGACATGCCCATGGCCATGGGCAAGAGCAAACAGAGCAAGGCTAAGGAGAAGAAAAAGGTCACAGAGGTATAATGAGAGAAGTTTCTAGAAGTTCCTTCAGCTTTAATAAACAATGCAGGAGAAATGTGAACGTATGCACCCTTAAAGAATGACTTTGAAACGTGACCTTCAAACGTAACCCCAAGGTCTTTGGAAGGTTAAAGGTGACTCTTTTGATACTTGAAACAAGAATTGGTTCTATGAAAAAGAATCTCTAATTTTATTGAAATCTGACATTATGTGTTCTGATCAATGCCAGATGATACTGAATTTATTTGGGATTTTCAGGAAAACCATATTTAGAGTGGTTTCTTGAAGATATGATAAGTGAAACCTACTATGATGCGAAAATCTCTTTATGTTATAAGGGTATGGTCAAAAGGTTTCTTTTAATTGTTATGTAAAGAAAAAGACTAAAAGAAAATTATGAAAATAAAACAAGGTTTTGAGGTTTTTTTTCCGAACTTTCACCTGTTCTAAGAATGGCCTAGTACTTGTTTGTGGGTAAATGGAATAGTAAATCAGGTAAAGCTCATTGACTCATTCTTTTTATCAAATAGCCAACTTATTTTTGCAGTGGCCCCAATGACAATTAGAATGTATAGGACATATATATATATTTTAAACATGTATTTCTGTCTGGTCAACAAGAAACTAAGAATCATAATATTATGTCTAGATATCATTATTTCTTGTTTGAGAACTTGTATTTCTGCAATTGCCTTGTTCTGTTTGAGTGATTTTCTATTTAAGAAATCAGGGAGATATATTGACTGGAGGGAGTAGCATACACTGTAAATGTACCTTGTGAGTTCATAGTTAAGTCAATAATGCCATTATGGTCTGTGGGTACTACATTTTTTTTCTATCATGAAACACTTTTCTGTCAGGAATTTCCTTCATTATTTCTTTTATTTTTGTTGAAGGTGAAACTAAGAAAAAAGAAATTAGCAGAAAGAGTTGAAGAAGGCTATATATATTATGGAGATCAAAATCTTCTTGTGGTAGTCTAAGATTGATTAAACCAAATACCCAATTTATAGAAATTAGGATAGATGAAATTAAATACACTTTAAATGAACACCTTTTCTCTTTTGTGCAAATACTTGATGATGGGTCATGTTGAGAAGTATACCTCCCTGATTGATTATTCATCATATATTTATATGCTTGTACATGCTCAGGTATAATAATTATAATTGTTATTAGTCTGCGCCATGATTGTGTGTATGCTACCTATGCATTACTATTAAGTTATAATTATCAATTATAATTAATTATAACGGCAAAAGGAATACATATAAAAAGGGGAATAGTATCAGGCCATTGAAACATACGTGGTGGGCTGTGTCTCAGAGATGTGCTGCTTGGAACTGCAAAAATTGATAATAGATTTTAACAATATTAATTTTAGCCTTTCTTTGGGCCAATTTCGGGCTATAGTTGCCGGAGGAAGCTATCCATTATAGGGAGAGCTATATAGTTGCCCTGGGAGGGTTTTGCCCGGTCAATACACGTTGTTTTTAGGCTATAGAGGGTTGAAACGGTACAGAGGTAGACTAAAAGTTTGCCCCTGGTATTATCAACCACCAGAGAAAATGTTCTTTTCAACAATCAATTTGTTCCCCCAAAACCATAGGTTCTAAAGTATAGGTATAGCCTAATTGAGAAGAAATAAGTGTCCACAACAGGTATCCTTTTCCTTAATTTACTGCCCGAATATTTTACACATAATTTATTCTGTACAGTTGGTTACCTATAAACTCTTAATTAGTTATTTAATTTGTAATATTTCCATTATTTGAGACATAATCCTATTGCCGATGCTACTCCCTGAAATGTAGGCTACCTCCCTGCTGAAACTCATGTTAAGCACTTGAACGTCATTATTTTCATTACTTCCATCTAAAATCTATTTCATTCTCAACATGTTCGGCCAGATAAACCGATCAGGTACCCAGAGAAACAGCTGAAAAACCAGATGAGGTTCACTATATTTGGTTATCTTCAATAGATTGAAAGAATTGGTAGCAAACTTAAGGAAGAATTCGGTAGTGAAACTGTAATAATCTACCTCTCTTGTTGTTAACGTCACTTGGTTAAACTTCACCAATATTTGGTAGCCTGTTATCTGTTCCTACTGAAGATATTTTACTGTACTCTTGCGCACAGTCGTTCTACTCTCCTTCTTCGAGTTCTTAAGAACACAAGACCATTATATTTGAACGAGGTGTTTGGTGTTCTGAAGGAGAAGAGCAAAATGTTAAAGAAAGTTGTTTGTTAGAAAGCTGTCTTATCATATAGCATTGTTAAAATCTGATTACCAAAGTTAGATGATATTATCCAGGTAAGGTGTGATAGAAAATGTATTTTGCATGAAATTGTATACAACATAGTCCACAACAGAATGTATAAAGGAACCTAAAGGTTGTAAGATGCATGCAAAACCTATATTATATGCTGTCCTTGTATCCACTGTTTGATTTGGGTAGTCCCCTATTTGTTTTCACTAGGATAGGGAATTGCAGTGGCACCGAGGTAAGATTAACCATGCTTATGATTGTAAGATTTTAAACCTTTTAGTTACAGTGGAGGATAGAAATGTATTGTATCAGTCGAAAATGCAATGGTCAAGAACAAAGATAATTGTCCCCTTTATTTCATTACTAGCACCCACCCATCTAATAGATTTAGTGAAAGAAAATTGTCAACAATATAAACTCTGCCTTGATATTGATATTTTACGACACTGTTTACAACATTGTTTTGCGACATTGTATTGCGACACTGAACAAATAGTCTATAGTGAGGAAGCGCCTTATATCTTGGTCTTTGTGGAATAATTCATCAGTATAATGTTATTTCTTAAATATATATGCATAGCTTCAATGGCAGTGATAATTAAGGAATAGTTGGTCGTTCATTTATTGACAATTTGCGATATATTGAGGTTTATTGTCTCAGGATTAAATCTACTTGATGGTGAAAGAAATCAATTGTTTCCGGGCAATGCTGTGTTATTTCTTCTTCAGAAATGGAATAATTCTAAAGCCTTATTATTGCTATCATATCTTATTTACAATGCCATGAACTTTTTATTGATGTTCTATGCTCCAAATATGAACTAAATTAAATGTTTGTATGCTTTTAAGTGGTCTTTTCCCGCCATTCACATCGCATTCATGTACATAATTAGCATCGCCACAGTGTTGTATTATAAGGTTCATCGCAATATCCTTTGTAAGTTCACCACAAAACACTTTTGTATAGAAATAAGCTTTAATTCGATTTTAATTGTTGATTGTCGGATTGGAAAGCGCCGCTGAATCATGAATTAAACTCTTCTTTTGAACTCCCTTTCACAGTGTGTTCATATTCGGGGTTGGCTGCCCTCAATATTTCGTCCCAGGTTCCTATACTATACTTTCCTCATGAAATAGTGACTCAAAAATGAATATGGGAAAATATCGCCCATAAGCGACTTCAGACAGAATTCAATAGATAAGGACAGCTTGGGCACTCCACAGACTAACGCCTCTAATAAAGCCAAGTAAGAAATTATGGGCACATTATGATGTGTCACAAGAAAATGAGTCACAAGTCGCAAAATTGATATTTTTCAGTGATTTTTTCACAAGAACCCTTAGATTTAGATGTAGAATTTTTTTTATTCAGTTCTGTCATCCGATCCTATTGTTCAGTTTGATAATAGAAAAGAAGGAATGAACATGACATAATATTATATACTTCGGTTAACATAATTTCTGAACCCTTGCACAGAATGTTTTCATTTTTGAGGTGCCCCAGTACCAAAGATGGTGTATTGAATATATCTTTGCATATCTGAAGTTATCCTTGTAGTATATTTTACTAATATCTTTTTCTGCGAATGGTGACTCGTTTTCCTGTGACACATCCCATTTTTCTCCCTCTAACAAAGCCTCGTCAAATCACCCAATGTATATATAAAGACTGGAATATTTTTAAAGGCTCCAAAATATCTTTGGTTTAATCTATTCTGGTCTAAATGACCTGGTGTTCATATACATATAAACCTCCGGCTTGTAGGTCCTTTCAGGTTTAGGAGCCCAATATATATCAGAGTAGAGAATCTCAAATATAATCCTGTTGTCCACTCCATCATTCAAATATAAAGAGAGAATGGAATGAGGAACCAGTGATTGAATATTCATTGGGCGAGATTCTGGAAGAATTACCCCCAATAAATATTCTATTACTAAAGACCGAGTAGGGAATTTGCATATGGCGCAGTGGCATATATATATGCTGTTTTTTTGGGTTTTTTTGCACAAACTTTATTTCCAACATTAACATGTATAAATCGGCAATACAGTCGTACATAGATACAACCAACGGTAACCTGAAGATGAAATACATTAGCATCCTCGCATCATGTAGAATGACTGCGTTGATTACAAAGGGAGGCACTAGATGGCGATAGCATTGAAACCTTCGGGAAAACGCTTTTGCCGCTTGTTCATAGTTATTTATCATATTCCCGTCTCAAACTGAGATTTTATTCTGAATCGCCAACAAGTATCTAAAGGTTATAAGCAAACCAAACAAAATCAAATTGTTATCGTACATGTACATTGCAACCCCTTTACTGCACCCATCATACAGCATGGGCATATATAATAAGGAAAATGAATAGAATCACGGCACTTCAGAATGCCAATAGAAATCTATTTTCTCTGTCACAATAATTAAATAATGATGATATCTTGTATATGTATTTGGAAAGGTTGCTGGCTACCACATACTTATGTATATAATATATACCCTTGGTAATAATAAAACACCCTTGGCTCACGTTAGATTGAACGCCAATTAAAATTAACGGTAATGTCCACGTTTTAACGTTGATCTAACGTTAACTCAACGTAGGATAACGTTGGCTACATCCTATGTTTATCCTGTATTTGCATGGTATAAATCTGTAGGACAATAGGGGATTTGCATAGCCGCCATATTGGATTGGATTTGCAATGACCCATGGGAGGATTTCGAACGACATAATTATGGTCAATTAATTTCCTATGCTGGGCATGCAATATATTCAAAGATGCGGTCTCATCTGTTATCGGTGAAGAAAGACTTATCTGAAAGTCAATCAATAGTACAATACAGTAACATTTATCAAATACTTCAGGTACTTCTGTATGTTTTTACCTTTGTAAAAATAGTTAGCAATTTTGCTTATAATGGACAACAACTAGTACAGCCTTGCAATTTGATACATGAATTTATACAACTGATACACCAAATACCCCCAAAATGAAAACATTCTTACAAAGGGATCCCGTCGAGAAATCACATGGGAAGTGTCATTTTTGCGACTTTAGGCTCAAAATTCTGTGACAACACATCAAAAAACATCATTAAAAAACGGTACATTAATTGAAAAAATATATACGGATAAGTCCCTGAATGCATTGCAGTCGACATGCTCCGTGGCATATGCAAATTCCCTATAGCTGTATACAATTACTTGGACGTATACTCATCATATATTTTATTACTTGTGTGATATAGAATGGATGGATTCTCTCCTCGAATCCTTCATAGATAAGAGACTTAGTCTGTTTGACAGGAATACAAAACTCTATGTAACCATTTCATTTTATGTATTTCATTTTTGGATATTTTATTGCAAAGTCTGGTTGGTGTCTTTCATTGGATAATTGTAATCACTATGGTCTTGCAAGATGTGGCAATGGGGGAATTGTAAATACATCTGCAATTGTGGCATCATCGCAGAATGGTGCGTAACATTCGAAGTTCTTTCGTACCGATACTTGTATCGTAAATTAATTATATGTATGTGCTGCAACATAACTAATGTAATCAAACAATATGGTGAATAGGAGCCTTGCATGTTTACCATCTTGAATCCTGAATTCGCATAGAATTATGGAAGTTGTATCTCAATCTATAGAAAACATATTATGTTCAGTATGGAATATTTATCGGTGCTCCAATGTCAATATCCGAGTGTCATACATTTTTCAATAGCACAAGCCCTCATCTTTTCCATCATGCATTTGGTTTTCATGTCATGTATACAAGCTATATGATATTGATGAAAAATTCTTAAAGATTTTCAATAGAAATGTTGGTAATATTTGTAATGTGATATATTACAGAAAAATGAGTCGTAAGTCGCAAAATTGATATTTTTCAAAGTCTTTTGTTCACAGGATCTCGTTGTAGGGATGTTCTTATTTTGGGGATATTTAGAACTGTAAGTCATATGAATATGTCTACTAATTTTTAAGACAGTTTATTAAATATATCCTTGCGTTTCCAAATTCATTCTATGGGGTATATTTAGCTACTTCACTAGTAATTGTCCACCCAGAAATATTTTGGGAACTTGTTTTCAAACATAAAAGCAAACCCACATAAAATATAGAAATATTTGTAGATGTCCTTCATGTTTACAATCATTGGAATCCACTTTATCTCATCTTTTCAAATATGATATCAACATTTTTGCGGCGTATGACTCATTTTCTTGTGACACATCTCATATGCCAGTGCTTTGGAAAGGGTGATATTATAAACTTATAAACTAAACAAGGTTCAAAATTCATTCATGCATGATATTGTAACAGATTTTGAACTTTTTTTTACCAAATACATTACAATATTCTCAATATGGAGAAATATCGTTTCACTGTAGGTTAATCGGTCATAGACCATTTGTGCCGTGTTTCCTGTCATCTTGATGTCATCTTGAAAGTATAGTGTTAAAAAGGGGCGTACAGTAATAAGTCCCCCGCCTCTCTACCTCTTGCAATGCAACCAGTGAATAAAAATGTCCTAAGGAGGATACTCTTAATTGAATCTAATTTCAGATATTTGCATCACAGTCATTTATACAAGCATCAGTTATTATCATTTTAAGTATTATTTCTTAGGATTAAGTGTTCAAGTCTGCTTTGTACTTCATTTTGTGGATATATATATGTTTTGTTACTATGGAAAATAGAGATTTGCATAATATAACAATATTATCAGTAAGAAGATGTTTTCTGTATTTTCTATTATCTAGGGTGGCCTGGAATTGCATGCTTATATACGAGGCTCAAGAATGTATAAGTATAACTGAAGAGAGCAAGGTTGATTTTTTTGAATAAATTATAAATAATAAATGTCTGGAGTTTGTTGTTCTTAGCAGGAGTTATAAGCTAATGGTTTATATGGTAGGCCCGTCAGAGACAGCGTCCCGAAGTCAGGATATTATGAGCAGATTTCCCCCTTTTTTAGAATAAAGTAGTTTTGGCACAATAGTCAGAAAAACTGTTTTCTCTCAGCGGATTTACCTTCAAATTCATGTATAAACGTATAAGTTCAATTTTAATAAATCCAGTCCAATAAGTCTTTGAGTAAATCTGTTAAAGATGCATTACCAGCTGTGGAAGATCCTGTAATGAAATGCCTATCCTTGAGATAAACACCCTAAACCTATCATCTCTCCTGGAGAAACGATTTAAATGAAGAAATACTGATTAAAAGTAACAAATTCGGTATCGGTTTTTGCTCTGCATACCACTGCACCAGTGGCCTGTAAGTGCCCATTCAAGACAGGAGGGGTAGTGGGGAACCCCTAGTCACATACATGCGCAGGGTCTATTTTTATATACATGTATGTAGTTTGGGTCCAAAGAAGCAAGGTTTAAGAAATAGGCTTTACAGTTTCTAATAGGCAATCAAGTTATTGGTCACAGTTAGAAACAAACAAACATACCTATCAATGGGGTTCATGCTTCATTGAGCAATGAATCACCAGTAGGGACATAATTGTAGACATGTATAAATGACTATGGTCTGATGATTGGCACTTAAAATCCAATCAATAAGTCCAATACTTAACTAGACACTAGGGTCCTGTTGTATAAGCTAAGGAGACTAAAGTTATTTATTTCTCAAAACTAAAATAATGAGGAGATATTGATCTTACAACCTGTACCTTACTATGCTATTTAAAATACGGGTATATTGGTGCCACGAAACGACCTGTGATTGCTAATTGCTTATGGATATCTTATTTGTATTTGTTTATTGATAGCATTTTATCAGGTACAGAGCAATCACATTAATAAAAAATATTTTCACTATATGAAGCCCCTAAATTGAACATCATTTTAATATAAAGGTTACAAATATTTCTCTGAACTATTAATCTCTTTGAGGTATAACCCCTCAGAAAATATAGTATTTTGTCAGCCATGAGCATAATGCTGCGAAACGACCTTTTTAAATGGCTTATAATAATTATTAAATGACCCTGGAATTTTATTTTATCCAGCTTCATTGAAGCCCAGGGTGTTATTTGCTTGTCACAACAGAAACGATATAAATTCACATAGACAATTCCTTCCTTAAATTCCTTCCTTAGCTTGTACAACAGGCCCCTGCTGCAATACCTTATTGCCTATTTGGTAATGACGTAATTTACAACAAAAATAACAAACATCTGTTCAACATGTGAAACGGAATTCCACAAAACGTCACAATATGCTAACGAGGTCAACTGAGATCATTAGCATATAGTGCACCCTCATTTCCAATATATGATGTATGCTAACAAGGGAGAAATCCCTGTGAAATCTCTGGTTGACAGACGATCCAATGGACGTCCATTCGGTGCGCACCGATTGGAAAATGCACAACTTCTTTTCTTATTTACATGCTTTTAATGGGTTCGGAATTCTTAGATATTTAGGGACATGTTTGGGTTGATCATATACATGGTGTATGTGGCAAAAGCAAAAATTGCGCAGATTTGCGCATGCATAGCTGGTAATGCATTGTTAAGTTTTTTTCATAATAGTTGAGACTGCTAATATGCACTATAGTCTATAAATATTTAAATAGTAATAATATAGTAAAGTATGAAAGCGGTTGGTTTTACCTCGCACCTTGATTGATTAATTAGCACCTAAGTTCATAGAGGAAATATTTAGGTGGAATGGCGCCTCATTGATTAATGAATGCTGTATACATTGAATAAATTATGCTAAATTAGGCTGGACAATTATAAATACTAGATATATCTTGAGTATATTTGGTATTGGTGGCTTTGAAATCGGTTTGCTACAAGAAGTTAAATACAAAAAATGGATTACGACAAACAGGTTATGGTGGGATGTGTGTGTCACCTGAATAGCACTACCACAACTGAGGCTGGGCCTCAGAAACGAACGTTCTACCTGAGCTCACCTGGGCAACTGTTGTTGTTGCTTAGTGAGTGTGGTAACCCAGATTGTGACCTCATCCGCATTGTTGCAACAACTCGGGTTTGGTCAAGTGAGTCCCATAGGACTCGGTCTGTCTATAGAGTTAGATCAGAATAATTTGATGAACTGTATGAGATTATAATAAAATATAATGTTTTCAGTCACATCACATGGGGTTTCTGTGTGGTTTCGACCTTATAAGGTCTCGTCAGGCGCTAGTTTGGCCGCGTTGGTTAACTATAGGTTAAGACTGGGCCCAGTATTTTAAGGTTAATTACCAGTTAATTAAGTTTTTATATTTAGTGACACTTGATAAATATAATGGTGTCCCTAGGTTCGATTGTTAAATACTAGAGTGGGACAGTTTGAGCTACTGTCTCTTATAAGGAGACAGTCCTTCTGGCGACTGAGTGTCGCCCTTATTGCCTGTCTCGTGTTAGGGCGATAAGCAATTATTGAAGGTAGGTAGAACAGTGGTAGGACCGTGGTCCGAACTAGTAACAGCACTAGTCGTAGCCTAAGGGAGGCATTTTCGTGAGAGACTTTATTTTGAACGTAATGGTTGAAAATGTCATTGTTTATCAATCCAAGATATTTAGTCCCCTGGGTACCATTGATTGTAGTCTGGTGATCCATCTCTTCTCCTCTGAGTTTCTGCGTTGCCTAGCAGTCTCACTTTCTGAGTCTGCTGAGATCAACGAGAGGATGGAGATTGAGATGTTTGACCATTTGTCTTTGATATTGGGATGAGAACTATTCAGGTGCCGAGCCACTGTTGTGTCGTTGTTCTTATCTATATCAAAGAAGTGGTTGCCAAATCTGGAGATGACATTGTTTTTGGTTTGTCCCACGTATTGTATTTGGCATGTCTTGCAGGTGATCAGGTAGATTAGGTTGTTGCTCTGGCAGTTCATGTGTCTATGACAAGGAATGTTTTTCTGGAGAGTCACTGACCAAATCTGCCCGCTTGTGTTTATGAGCGGGCAGTATCTGCAAGTCTTGGGTCATTTGCACTTGTGTGCGTTGACAGTAAGGCCTGGGACCTTTTTTGGGACCGTAGAGGCACGGACCAGAAGGGCTCTCAGATTTTGGTTCTTTCTGTGTCCAAATACTAGTTTGGAGTCTCTTAGAAATCTGGAGGTTTTTGTTTTTTCCACAAGGTTCCAATTGTTTTGGATCTCTTCGCGGATTTTTGGGTTGTTAGGGTTGAATGTGTTAATCAGGTAGAATGTGGGATTCGTGGTCCTGTCCCTATCTGGTGCATTCAAGACTCGATTTCTGTTCATGTTAGTGAACAGGGCATCCCTGTCAAGGGCATCGACTTTGTTCCAAGCCTCTTCAATTATGTGTTTTCAACCATTACGTTCAAGACAAACAGGTTATGGAGTGCCTAAATGGGCTTAATAGTCATTCGCTGTGAAAAAGTGTCGTTAGAATAAAGTCATATTTCATTCCCTTTAGGCATATTGAATGAATTCAAAAGCCTTTAAAATTCATCTTTTATACTAGTAGAATGCTGGTAATTATTTAAATGAACACAAAAACCGAATACACCACAAAACATAAAAGCAAAAACAATCCGGACTGGCATCATTTATATTTAGTTTATTTTGAAAGCACCTCCTTGAGCAAGAGAAGAAAGAACATATAATACATGAATTCCATGAGGAATAAATGACAGAATTATCACACAGTCCAATACAAAGTACACACGGTGGTGTTCATCTTATAATAAGTTCATTACATAGTCGGTATTCTACTAATCAATGCAGAGATACATTCTTTTGATGAAAATATACCCAAGGAAATTCTTCTTAAAAGGCAAAAGATAAATTCAGAGGGAAGATATATTGAGCTCAGTATATATGTATACATATGAATGCTAAGGAAGTAGAGTTTATGTTCATCAATGGCCATATTCTAATAACATGCAACAGTTCCATATAATTGTAGAACAGGAGAATATTTCTTTGGAATTGAAAAAAGAAATGCTACTGATAGAAATGTCATTTAGATTATTCAGATATGACAGTAGGAGCATAATATTCAGATTTAATTTTGGAAAGTTAAGTTTTGAAATAGAAGGCTCAGAATGAAAATTGGGGATTACGATATTGATTATTCAGAACTAGAAAACAGAAAAAAGATTCAATAGTATTAGTAGGTATTCATTTTGATTCCGAATTCATACACAATATTAAACACCTCTCCCATTATGTATAATACAGACGAGGCAAAATTCCAAGGAAATTTGATAATAGAATGCTAGTGACTGTTACCCATTTGTGGGGTTTGTTTTGACATATCTGATAAATGGGGGTCGCCAATAAACATGCTACACAGAATTTGATGGGAGTTGTCGAGTTGGTTCCATTCAATTATATCTGATAGTCAAAATACTTTGAAAATACACACGCCCTGCAGCGACTTGTATAACATTATAACTTATAACATTGGCTGAATGGCCTGATTCCACTCCCTCTTATCTACGTTCCTGTAAAGGTGCACATCTGAAACCCCCGAACGATATGTATTTCGAGTCATGAATAGATTATCGAAATCTTGAGAGTTCACAAGTAGACAGATAAAATAGACTGAATGGATTAAGAGAAGAATATTGTAGCGCGTGTGACTGCGATGTTGATGCAACCACAGTTTAAGTTGCAGCCATCTTATAATAAATACTACAGTTGTTGGGTGGCAAACCGCCACTTGGACTGCGGCAATATAATAACCTTCTTTTATATTCTGCCGGCTAGTAGTAACCTATAGCTCGCTGCTACTTCCACTGCCACATATTTCTTGCAGCATCCGGAGGGCCATAACAGAAAGTCTCTCAATGATCACAACAATGAAATGCATAGTGGAGTTACCCCGTAAGAACTAGCCGCAAACCCGATTCTGTGAGTACAAATGTTGGGCAGAAAAGGCAGAGAAACTGTATTTGTTGGATATTCGCTGTCACAGACGATGACCCAAGTTTTCCATGATACAAGAAGAGAAATTATCTCAGCTCATTTGCAGGTATCAAAGTCGGGTAATGCCAAAGAATAATGGAAATCTTCGAGAATTCGTATTATTTATGGCTTCTACAACTTGTACAGTACATTTACACTGATTTGAAAGACAACCATTTTCATGACAAAAAAATCCGATTTTGAGAAGTGTATTTTTTTAGGCAAATCAGATTTTGAGGATTTTTCTATAAAAGAAAATCGACGAAATTTGTGGGGAGATTTGATAAGTTTTGGAAATTTTCAAAAATGCTGATTTCTGTACAAATACTGAAGACTTGCACATCGATGATTAATAGTCTCATTGCAATAAGCACGCAATAGGGGACTTGCAGTAGCGCTACCTGTAATCCGAGCCGCATGGAATCATGGGAGTTATTTGTCATGACACAGGTTGTCATCTTTCCCATCATGCATTAGTTTTAATAAATCATTCCTATAAGATCTTGACAAGAACATTCTTGCAATTTCCTATAAAATTGTTGCTAAATTTTGGTCAGGTTCGAAAAGAAAATCGATCCAGGCATACACTGTAACAGACATGTGCAAATCTCTTATTGGAACTACAATTGTTCAGCTTCATAATTGGAAAAGTTCAATCAAAATTAAAAAAGAATGTAGGCCTTCACATTTAAATTAACCGTATGTTGGATTACAAATGTGTGCACTTGAAATGATTCTTTTTCTTAGAATGCATATGACTATGGAAGTGTTCGAACGGCTGTTGGAATCATTTGAAATAGTGGACATTCTTCACATTGGACGAAGTTTGATGTTATTACGAGAAAACGACAATAGGGAATTATCCTTCTTTTAGAGCTGCTTTTTCATAATTTCCTTAGCGCAGAGAATTGTTAGGTTTTGACAGAAAATAATAGTGAGAACCTGACATCTTTCTTCCCTTTTTCACATAATGTGTTTTTGTCAAAATTTACATTAGTTTCATATTTACTGTCATATTGGCTGTTATGGTGGGGAAAATGTCAACTGAATACATAACAATAACAGTTTTGACAGACATTTACCCAGTTGTCTTTCAGGTGGGTAGGAAAAGATTGGATCAAAAAGTGGAAAAGCGTATTTTTTATACCGAAATTAGCTGAAGAATTTAATTAATATCGATCAAAAACTAAAGATTTTCTACGTTTGGTTCCCTTCTTTACCCACCCATCTGAAAGTTATTTGACAAAATTGTGGAGGATGTTGTCTTGTTTATGTTTAACTGCAGGATTCATAAAAGCCTACATTTATATTTCGGGAATGACCGAAATCTTTCTCTGCAGTCACTTATCATCCCTCATTGTTTTTTTCAGGCCGACTCGACTTCAAATTCTTATATAAACATATAACAGCAGCAAAGTATTGATAAATGCAGTCACATTGATCAAACAACGAGTAAATTTGGTAAGATTTTGGGGGTAATAGCTGAGAATGCAGCTTCAACATATGTACAATATATTTGTTAAACGTCTCAAAGCCGGAATACAATCATTCCAATGCAATGTCATAAGGAATTGTAGTAATCGGTTTCAGTATGTATGATATGCCCAGGCTATCTGAGGTGTACCGATAGAGGAGTGCAATAATTATTCAGTCTAGAATTAAACAGTCTAGGCTCACAGCCTCTCAGATCAGGTACGAATGGTATGAACCAATGGCTTTCCCGGTCCAGGAGTATGCATACTAATGGTATTTTTGCGGTCTGGAGCCAGAGGCTTTCCCTCAGATTTGGAGGGACTCTCTCAACTCTGAACCTAGACTGTTTTGAACATGTATCGGGCGGAAAATGTCACAAAATGTCTTTTAAATTGATTATTAAAGGGCATATAATACATATAGAATGGCACTCAGTGTCGTAATAGGCGGTTTATGGAACCCAATCCCTATTTATAGACAGGAGAAGCAGACAGAGGTTGTAATAGCTATGGATCTTCCAAGAACTCTTGGAGAAATGCAAGTAGCTCAAATGTTTGATATAAAATAGTGCTAATTTACATAGTTAATCTATCCATACCATACAAAAGTGGGGTTACCAGGCGCTTCAACCTGAGGTCATTTGCCCTTTTAGAGTTTTTCGCCCTTTATTTGTCCATTGCTATTTAACAAGAGGTAGTTTACTACTTGCTATTCATGCACCTGTTAAGTTTAGCCCATCTTCCACTGGCTCCTGAAGTAGTATACTACAATTTGTGTAACAGAAAAATGAGTCATAAGTCGCAAAAAATGGATTTTTAGTTACCATCATATTTGAAAAGATGAGATCAAGCAAATTTCAATGATGGTAAACATTAAGTCATCTAATAAGTATACTTTTATACATTTTTATGGATGATTTTTTTGTTATGGTCAAGCACTAGTAAAGTAGTTAAATATACTCCTTAGGATAACCTCAGAGATGCATAGATATATTCAATACACAGCCTTGAAATTGTTACATGTATTCATTCTACCAGCAGCGCTAAACAACCCAAATATGCAAAACATTCTGTGCAAGGGTTTATGTGGAAAATCATGTGGAAAATATAATTTTTCGCGACTTTTGACTCATTTTCCTGAGACACATCACATATTTTGTTTTTGAGTTTTACCAGGCCATTCAAATTTCGGCTCTTACTGCAGCACTTTACTACAGTATACTACCATCTATTGTCGCATGATGTTTTGAAAAATGTTTCTCGCTCAGCTCTTATAGCTGGTTTTACAGGCGTTCCTGTGGTAGTATACTACCATATTGTAGAAATAGGCAGGAACAGTTTGGCCAGTATACTACCTTATAATGGGTCTGTCGCATATATGTAGTCTTGTCTTATGCAACAGACCCACTGCTGATCAGTGTTTTTGCTGACGCTTTTGTATTTGTATTATTTACAGCCGGTCTTTCGTTCTGGGTGCAGTATACTACCATCTATTGCAGGATGGTATACTATCAGGTTATTTATGTTTCAGATCTAATTGTTGACATCACATCCTGGTGTAGTATACTTCCATTTCTTGTTGTCTGTTATTTTACAAGGCTTTTCAGGTTGTTGACATATTGTTGACATTGCATTAGATCCTGGGGTAGTATACTGCCACCTATTGCTGCTGTATGATATCTTATCAGTCTGTTTTTCTCTTTCTCCCTGCCAGCAGATACCATCCTGGGGTAGTATACTGCCACATATTGCTGTATGATATTTTATCAGGCTGTTTTTCTATTACTTCCCTGACAGCAGATCTTCCACTGACTCTCAGAGTAGTATACTACCTCTTATTGCATCACCCACCACCACTAAATCCCCCTATAGATGTTCATCATGTGACAGTGGGGGGTTTGTTGGCTACGTGGGTATCAAACCTAGTGAGTTCCTCCGAGTGTTTGGCGGGGATGGCGGTCACTATCTCGGCTATACCCTCGTACATCAGCGGGAACATGGTCACACTCAGGCCCGGCCGCAGCTTGCCAAACCTACAGGAGCACAATACAGCAATGAATCTGGTTAAAAGGTATTATTATAAATTTACTAATTTATGTCCAACCTGTTAATTTGAGACAAATTACATAAATAACAAGAGAGTTATAATGAATTTACGGCTAGACATTCAAAATGTACTATTAACATTGTTGACATGATAACGGCTGGAAGAACTGGAATAATTCCAGAAACCACTGGAATAATTCCAGAAGCCTGTTGACCCTTTTGCAATTATCATATCTCATATGCATGTATATCTTATCAAATAAAAGATTTTTCAATTCAATTCAATGTAACTTTGGTAACTAAAGCAACAAACGTTTAAGCCCAGATAGCCACTCATGTTTTGTTTGGAGCAGGTGGAGACGCCCTAATATTGCAGGAATATGACATAAAGACTCTCAGACGTACCTTCTATTGATGGTTGCAGTGAGATTCTTACAAGCAGTAATAGTGCCACCAGCCAGTATCTGTAGTACCACGAGCCTAGGGACCTGTAAGCATAAAGTCATATATTATACTGGAGGACACAGCAGTAACGTTGTGGCCCTTTAAGGTCGAGGCCCCTTTTGCCCCCGGCTTGTAATGGGGACAGGCTTCTATTCAAGATAGGCTTTTATTATATTTGTGGTGCATGCATTTTCAGTTTCAAGGGTGCTGGGCGTCCCTTTTCTCTAGGAAGAGTAGTGGTGGATTCAAGACGTCCCTTTTGTCTAGGGAGTGCCAAGGAGAAAAAACACGATCATACTCATTTATTTATCAGTGATCTTTGTACGGTTCTCACTTGTACTGGTTATGATGATAATAGGGAGGTTTGCTTGCGGAACCTCCCTCAATTACGTAACCGTATCCCTATCTTTTTGTATAAATTACGTCGCATCTTTATGTATAAAAAAATAATTGTGAGAGCAAATATTTTGCTTGATATATGACATTACGTTTTTCCCCACCATGTTTTGCTGAACCTCTTTCTTCCTTTTAATGTATGTTTGTATACCAGAGATACGGATACGTTTACGTTTACGTCTAGGTTAGACTTGCTGAACGTCCCTAATAATAATGATAAAAGTTAAACTGCAGCAAGGCTACGTTACCTGTTCGACCATACGGAGGACATCGTTGGCCTGGAAGACGCTATGCTTGGTGAGAAGACACAGCCGCTGTAACTTCTGGCAGGCGCAGAACGCTGTGAAGAATGCTTTGTTCAATGACAGGTGGGGCTGCTCTAACCTGAAACCATGGAAAAATATATGATCAATAAGCCTTGTCAGTCACACCCTAACAAGTCCACTATTGGACACTGCATAACCTATGCCCCACTTGCCGACCACCGCTCTGGGTAATTTAGGAATATTTTATGCTATATATTTGTTTTTAATTTTTTTAACCTATACTATAGTTGGGGACTGTTAACTGGATTATACTGGCCAGTCTAGGCTCAGAGTTGAGTCTTAAAGGACATCCAAGATGCTCAAGAGTTTCTGAGGAAGCTGAGTGAAGTACATCCTTACCTGAAATCCTTGAGGTTTTTACAGAATGCCAGTGCCCTGCATAGAGAGCCACCAAACGACGAACTGCCGAAGTAGGCGAGGGAGAGGAATTCCAACTGACTGCAGCCCTCAGTGATGGCCACCAGGCTGTTACTGGACGTTAGGCCTGCAGGGGGGAAGTAAACAATGGTCAAGTCGTCAGAAAATGTACAATCTACATTCACCAATTCTCTCAAATAACCCACATCAAAGACACATATTAGGTTCAAAATACAGTTCGACACAATAAAACAACAATGCAATAGCAAATATACTCAGATATACCTATCATACATACCATGAGCTAGTATTTAGTAAAAAGTGAAAGTGAAAGTTATGCATATAAGCGATGTTTATTCGCTAATTCACAACTTGGACAGGCTAGATTCGGTGAGATGCGTTCTGTTTACAATTCCAGAAGGGAACATTGGAAGCTAAGGCACTAACAGCAATTTGGTAACGGTTCTACTACTGGTAATTCTAATTAAAACATTTATAACACTTGAGTGAGGACTGTGTATATTCCGGAGGCCTAATTCATTGCTTAAGAACTGTCAAACCTTTATTTCTGAAGAGCCTCAGGGTCTTGATTTAACCTTCATATGGTCAGGTCATCACATTTAGACAATATAGGCTGTGGATATTGTGAAGATGGTCTGAATGATGTTTGTAGGAGAAGGGGACTTAAAACTCCAAACCAACTCAGTTAGTGTTTTGTATATAGGGCGTGTAAGTGTCATGGCCGCCGTGCTGAATTTGGCATATTCGTCAGGTCGGGTGGGTGATCGCCGGTCACGTGTAATGTTGTAACTGGTAGCGATTTGGGTCTAGCAACCAGCACATTTTGTTATATTTTGAAGTTCATGAAATCTAGTTGTCTACTTGAGTGAGGACTATGTATATTCCGGAGGCCTAATTCATTGCTTAAGAACTGTCAAACCTTTATTTCTGAAGAGCCTCAGGGTCTTGATTTAACCTTCATATGGTCAGGTCATCACATTTAGACAATATAGGCTGTGGATATTGTGAAGATGGTCTGAATGATGTTTGTAGGAGAAGGGGACTTAAAACTCCAAACCAACTCAGTTAGTGTTTTGTATATAGGGCGTGTAAGTGTTTGTTTGTTTGTTTGTTGTACTTTTATTGGTTTGTACCATATCAGCGGATCCTGTGCTCCCCAGTAGTGGGAGGTTCTCAGACCCTGCTGGACACAATGGCTTTTGAACATTTTAAATGAGAAAACAATCTACCAACAAGTCAACGCCTTGTTGGCAGTTCTCATTTGAAGTTGGATAATGTAAATAAATTTTCAGTATGCAATAAGACGAAAGAGTAAGAAAATATCATCAATATATTTAAAGTATAGTATTAAATGACGATCATACTTGTATACAAGACAAGACAACTTGTCATGTTCACACACAGGGAATATATGTAGAAGATTTTGGGTAAACAGTTACATGAGTAACTGAGTTACCAATTAATCAATACAGGAATTTCTCGTCCTGCCATATACAATTTTCTCTTGCTTGGGACGCAAAATCACTTGGTTTCAAGATTTGTTGATATGGGGTGGCTAAGCCGTTCCAATAGTATGGAATTTTATAGTATATGGAATTACGAATTAATTCTGATCTAGGATTGGGGCATAACATTACAATCCTGTAAGTGTCATGGCCGCCGTGCTGAATTTGGCATATTCGTCAGGTCGGGTGGGCGATCGCCGGTCACGTGTAATGTTGTAACTGGTAGCGATTTGGGTCTAGCAACCAGCACATTTTGTTATATTTTGAAGTTAATATGCACAGGAAAAATATATTCTATCATGAAATCTAGTTGTCATAAGTATTGTCACCATTTCCGAAGAAATTCCTCTTGATAACAGGGCTATAATGATTAGATTCAGCTCATTGTTTACTACTCGACCCCCTGAACTATGAGTCTGGTGCAAACACGCCATAGCAACTCATAGGGAGCAGTGTTAAAATCGCAAAGTTCCTTAAATTCTATAAAGTTTTAAACATTATCAACCCTCTGTGAGTATTTTCTTGGCAATACTGTACATTTCTATGAAGAATCTAGAATTTTTTTACCCAGTTTCTGACTGTTTTCTGAGCATGTGAAATTGAGCAATTTAGCTCTGGTAACTCAGAAGCGCGGCGTTTGTTGTCACCAGACAATATGGCGGCCAGTGCGGCCGATCACAGCGCCACCTGTAAAAATCGCTTCCGGCCGACCTGACGAATTATACTCTAACACTTCCGGGATGGGAAGTGACGTTACGGCCATACGTTTAACATTGGAAGAATAAGTTTTCACTAATATTTGATATCCTAAAAATTCTGACCATATATAGAGCCAAAATTGTCCAATTATGACCACCAAAAACTTTCAGCCTTTGGTAACGGAGAGAGAGCATATTTTTGTTACACACCCTATTTTCACACGTATGTCGGGTTATTTGCGGCACTCAAATGCGCTCCCCTGCTCCTCGTTTAAAACTGGGAGTCCAGAACCAGCTATCCTCTGCTCCTTAAGCTCCTGTAGTGCAGAGACCACCAGGCTACCCACAATTTATATGTGACAGATTTTTTGTAGTCAAGTCATTAGTTTAATTTTTTTTTTCCATTACTTTAATTAGTCAGTTTTTAATAGGGACACTTCACTACTACCTTTACTGACTTAGGCGACCAATTTAGGGTTAGGTTTAGGGTTAGTTTTGGTATGGTTTGGTATTTATCTTCACATAAAATGTGTATCGGGAGTACCAGGAGTTGAGTCAGGGAGCACGCATCAAAAGGCATGCTTTTACGTGGTACCCAGTATAGCGGGTGGTATGCGTGGTATATGTGACCCGGTACTCCCGGAGATTCACCAATAACCATGTCTCTATTTTCACCTTGTTCTCTGCGGGAGGTTTCACTTGTGCCGTACTATGTCACATACTTGTGACTCTCTTGCCTCTTAACACGTTGAGAACATGCTTCACATTTCTCATTAGGTTCTATCTATGCATACACCTCTCAGCTAGGATAAAACAATAAATGCTCACCCGGGAGTCCAGCCAATGTAAGTCTACGTAGGTGTTTCAGACGACTGATAGGCTCCAGATCTGAATCCCGAACTAAGCGAGTCTCCGTGCTGCAATATATAATTTTCACCATTTATCACATTTTTTAAAAAAAGATTTATTGCTCATAATTCTAAAGAAATAACTTACAAAAGACGCATATACTTATATAAATGGTTGTTTTTTTATGCGTTACCATTTCACTTATTTAACTACACTAAAGAGCAATCAAGATAAAGGTACGAAGAGAGATAATCTAACTTTACACCATATTAAGCCTACTACATTCTATAATTTATGCTACACCATGATTTCCATTAACAAACTGAAGTTCTGAGTCTGACCAACTATCTATGCTGAAATGGACAGATCTTCCAATATATGTATATAAATATTTTTTTATTTCTCTTCATCATTTGCATAAATAATCCAGTAAGAAACTAGGTGAAACCTTTCAGCTCAGAGCTTCTACATTAATGAATATTTCTAGTATATAATATGAGTAGTTAAACAAGTTTCACCTACAATATTGAGTGAGTGGGGCTATGTAGCGTCGTAGTTAATTCTTATAAATGTAATTGGGGTAAATCTTACAAGTTTACATATCATCAGTGGTACATTGTATAATTCAAATGAAGCAGTAAGAGGATGGAGGTGACTCAGGTCCCATCTATTCCTCTAGTATATAATTTCTTAAGAACGCTCTGAATTGTTTCATACTAGACAATTTAATATTGTTGGGGGTGCTGTTCCAAAGTACAGGTCCTTTGTAATACTGACCAGGGCTGGAACTGGGGCACCCTGGGGTTGATGAACTTATTCCTCCTGATTGCTGAGTCATAGCCCACAGAGAGGATCTCCAGCACCGTCAGGTTGGGCGAGGCCTCTACCAGACACGACAAGGCTACTGGAGGACTGGAGGGAACGCTTCTAGAGTCTCCAGGTGAAGAACTACAACTGGTAGATGGTCCAGGCTGGAAGAGGGAAGACAGGATGAGTTGAGGATGTCAATAACAAGGGCGATAGATGCTTTGTTTATAAATTTCGGGAAATAAGTGGTTAACTAACAAGTTGGTTGAAGGAGGGTGAACTTCGTACAAGTTGTGCTGCAAAGATATTCTAAGCGACTGATACCAACGAGTTAGTTCACAGTTTTCTATATATTTAACAAGTTGAAGTATGTAGCAATGTTTTTTTTATAAAAACAATCTTGAGGCGGGGCAGTATTATACTATAAGACATTTCTGATTGTTATAGTCTAGGGCATTTGTAGTGTAGTAGATTGTTATTATACTTATATTTATTATTACTTGGCCTTAGTGAAAATGACTTTAGTTATAAACAAGTTGTACCTGGAATGAACTAAGTCCTATTAAAGCTTAAAGTGTACTAAGCAGTACTTTTACATTGCATAGTATACATACTACATTCATCCATACATACATCCACACCCAAACCTGACATGGATCTGTCACTGACACAAACCCAAACTTACAATGAGTTCAATTGTATAGAATAAACATTTACACATGATTTGGTGAGCAAGGCAATCATTCTAAGCCTCAATGTAACAACATGGTCAACTGCTCTTACACCAAGCCAGTTATTACATCGCACCTAATCGTCTTTTTTTCTTTCATTTTTTTTCTGTTTCTAATCGTGTCATACAGGGCATTTAAAATCAAGTGAAGTGGCAAGTATATCCATATATTAGGGTGCAGCCAGTCCAGTATATTATTAGATCTGGCCACACTGCTCTCTCCTCAGGTTTCTTCACTCACACACCAATATAAACAGATTTCTTTATAAACCTTTCCATGTGGACAGCTCGTACTACTGTTTCTTGTCCTCAGCCAGAGTTAGTGAGACCTAAACCTCTCAGCGGGATCATTTTAACTGTTGAAATACTTGACATTTTAAAACACCCCGCCTCGAGAATAATCTAAATAGGTCATTTTAAAATATAGATGAATGTTGGCGGTAAACCTGGTAAACTGAACTTCTTTCTGTTGAACCACTAGTGGTTTAACACTTACAATTAACCATACATGTGTGTGATAACCAAATTTCAGAGCCAATGCGTTTAATATAATGACATTAACAAGAGAGGCTTAAATAAGATTAAGATATATTTATTCTGATATCTGGGGTAAAACACCTGTTGTTGTACAATAAAATCTGTTGGTGAAACATTGGTAAAATTATCACATTTTTGTTATGACATTTTGTTTGAAATAAATACAGGTATAATGAAGCACGGTAAATATTAGAACATGGCAACATTTTCACATATATAGCATAGTACCCTTCCTATAGGGATTTTAATGAAATGTTTATTAAATATTTTGGGTGGCGGGTGGGAAAAGAAGCGTGCAGTCAGCGTGACTACTTTGCCTCAAGTGACAAATACATGCCACTTCCGGAGTAGTTACGATAGTATACGATAGGGCGCCACCTGTCAATGCCCTGTAATGCCCCGCATTACCGCCTCATTAACAAGAGAGGCTTAAATAAGATTAAGATATATTTATTCTGATATCTGGGGTAAAACACCTGTTGTTGTACAATAAAATCTGTTGGTGAAACATTGGTAAAATTATCACATTTTTGTTATGACATTTTGTTTGAAATAAATACAGGTATAATGAAGCACGGTAAATATTAGAACATGGCAACATTTTCACATATATAGCATAGTACCAAGGAGGGGATTAATTGAGCCTCTTGAGGGCTTTGTGGACCGAATTGCGAGTGTTTGAAAATGGACGTATATAAGCTGCGATGGCATCGGAGGCCCACGTGCCATGTGACTTCAAGTCCTGAATGGAGGCACCTTCAACATTGTACAAATGAGAGGCACATCCTCTCCTGAGACTATGTAGGGAATAGCATGACTCATGGACTCTCGCTGCATGGAGAAGGAGGTTCCATTGACGGCGAATATAAGGGACTGTAAAGGGACGCCCGTCGTCGAAGGCGAGTAGGGGCTCGGAGCCTCTTGCTGATGGGTCACCACGATAGAGGCGGTGAACTGCTCTGTAGAGGCAGAGGGAAGATGTGTCCGCCACAGGGACGAAGATGACCGTCGCTTGCCTCGAAGACTGCATCGTCTTTGACCATTTGACGGCAATCCTAACTCCATCTGTAGCGAGGGCCACGTCTCGGCGCACCAAGTGGCGAGACGGGTCAAACTTGTGTGGGGAGCCCGGGGCGACATTGCTCTGCCTGAGCATGCCGGCGTACATCAGTAATATGGCTACTCTGATTTGGCGGGGATATGTGAGACTATCACAGTTGACAAGAATCCTTCGAAGAAGGGCTGGCGAGACCGGGAGTTTCGGGGCCGGTACGTGTCTGAGAGTCAATTGTAGCCCTCTCATGGCATAGGTAACACGCGGGTGGTACAATGGTGCAGAGTCGAGGCACGCCAGTTTAAAGAATGTCCTTATACTCATGACTGTATTCATGATAGTGGCCGGAACCTTCGTGTACCCCGCCAAGTACTCGATGAAGCAGCAGAACAGCTCGGGTGAGGGGGCTCTGTAGTCGGCTCCTAGGTGTAGGCAAAAGGATATGAACTTCTTAACCGCGGCATGTCGGTTGGCGACAGTTCCTGGCCTATGCGCCTGTCTCTGGCGAAGGGAGGCAGCGCGAACCAGGGATTTTGGGGCTAGTCCTGTAACACATGAAGATTGAAAATATTACTATTGACGTTGACCAGTGTGAGGGCATGGTCACCTACTATATCATGGGCGTTAGACAACTCCTGGGGCGACAGACAGGCACGAGAGAGTGCGTCGGCCACCACCATATGCTTCCCCGGGACATGGACAAATCTAAACACGACTTGCATCTTCATTGAGGTGAACCAGAGGGCCCTGGCGCAAGCTGCCAGTGTGTCATCTCTAGCCCTACCGTCAGTATAAGAATAGACCGCAGCTGTATTATCACAATGGACCTCGACGATCCCTCCAGCATGGTGTGGTTTTGTGAAAATCCTCGCCGCGGCGAGGCAGTTGATGGCCTCCAGCTGATTGATTGACCTTCCTTCTTTGGTATCGGTGGTAAATGTGTGCATGTATGCATGCACGCCATTTGTTGCTCCACCCCCCTGTAGGCAGGCGTCAGCCCATATACTGGCCACGACGCGGCCGTGGGGGATAATGGCTTTCCCATTAAATTGGTCTGTGTAGCGAATAAACCACCTTAAGTCGGCCTTCACTGGTTCTGTTATTCGTATGTTGGCACCCGCCGCCGCCCGCATGGCAGCAAGCACTCTTTGCATGAACAAACGAGCAGGAGCAATGATCTTTGCCACGTGTGCTATGCGTCCCACTACCGATTGCATTGCTTGTGTTGATATATATTTCTGTCGTAAAGCATTGGCCAAGCAGGCACTAGTGTCTGTAAGCTTGTCGACCGGAATTGATAACTGGTTCCTTTTAGTGTCTATCACTATGCCTAACCATTTTACGCAGAAGTCAGGGCCCTGGGTCTTTTTGTGGGCCACCTGAAGACCCAGGCGCTTAAACAGTTGGTGGACGACCGTCATTTGTTCTTGTACTTGCTCTTTATCTCGTCCTATTAGGATTAAGTCGTCTAAGTAT
The DNA here is from genome assembly GCA_942159475.1 of Sthenelais limicola. Classification (NCBI taxonomy): domain Eukaryota; kingdom Metazoa; phylum Annelida; class Polychaeta; order Phyllodocida; family Sigalionidae; genus Sthenelais; species Sthenelais limicola. The sequence continues at coordinate 58,580,078 of OW804096.1, forward strand.
TGTTTGGTGACAAGTCCTCTTTGGCTCAAAGCCCTAACCAGGAACTGTGCAATTGATTGCATTACGAAGGACGAGCTCCTCGCCCCAAAAGGGAGAACCCTGTCGACGTAAAATTGTTTGTCTACACAAATGGCCGTAAGAGGCCAATCCAATGGGCAGAGAGGAAAGTGGCGATAGGCCCTACTGAGGTCTATGACTGCCATTGCTGGGGGCGAGTCAAAGGTCTTGATAATTTCAGTGGCACATGTTACAGTAGGTAACTGATGGTAAGCTGGTACACCATTAAATCGATTCTTGTACACATAGGCGTTCACTCCGCCTTGAGGAAAAGAGTAGTCCACAATTATGCGTCATCAGAGGACTGACATTCAGCCACGGAAGAAAAGGGGGCTTTTTGTATGGTCCAGAGATCGCCTTGTGTTTCAGTTCTTCGTCAACAAACTTGCGTACATGAAACATGTGTTGATTAGCTGATGGGTGGTTATCAGTTTGCTGTGCGTTGTATCTGGGGCCCCCGACATATTGCAATGGAAAACCGTATGTTATGCCATCAAGCACCAAGCGGTCCGCCGCGTGGCCTGTAGCTATTTTCTGCCATTCATCGGTATTTAAACACGTGTCGAGTTTTATCCTAGCCCCTTTGTAGTTTGGAACACTGTGTAATTTGACATGCTCGTAAATAGCTGCCATATTGTGGTCCAGGTCGATGTGTGGAAATGGCCAATTGTGGTAGTCGTCAAACAATCTGTTCTGAGGCGTTGATGCATTATCGCCCACCTCGTTGCAGTCTGTAATCACATTACTTTCACAAATCTGAAGGTCATTATCCTCCGGTTCGACAAACTTGGTTGTGTCATAGCACAGTGTTGGATATTCAATTGTACGTAGAAAGGTAGGTAGATCATTTGTTGTGCACACATCATCGCTCATCCTTGTTTTGTGCCTATCATCGCTCACCGTATCGGGCACCATGTCGCAATCAACAGGTGGCTGAAAGTCATAAACATTGTTGGAATTAGTGAATATCCTTTCTACAGATCGCTTGCTTATACTCCTGCTCTCACAGATTACTTCACTTTTGTTTTTAGAAACTGATTTGGCATTGCATTGAGTTGGTTTGTTGATTGTTATGATATGCTCGACTGTACTAACGGAACATGAGCCGCCATCTTTGTCTACATCTCGGCCTGCTCGAGACTCTCGTCGTACACGAGACCTCTGTTGATGGATGGCTGCCGTATTGGTTTGGCCAGGCATCTTGTTTACGTGGCCATGTTTTAATGGGCGTGGCACACGTACATTAGAATCGATAGTTTGATTGTAGGCATCTGATAGTAGCAAGTCGGCATATAAATTAGAATTACACTCACTCAGTTTTCTCATTGTGAAGCAGGAGCCTGTCCGTTTTTTGACGAGTGTGAAGCTTGTTTCTTGTTATTATAGTGATTTTTCCGATATGATGAATCACCACTGTGCAAACTGGCCTGCGCTGTTTTCTTGTTCTGGCAGTCTTTCACTGGGTGGTTATTCTCCCGCCCTTTCATGGCGAAAAAACAATACCCGCACACATGCATGAACTGTACACCCTTATCCGTGTGGGTAGCAGTATGAGTACAGGTTTCAAAATTGTAGTCCTTGCACACAGCCTGGTTAACACTAGCACTTGCCTGCGCGGCAGCGGCGGGGGGATTCCATGCCAATTTAGTACGGTACTCAGTAAAGACATCAGTATGGCTCCAATCATTCTGACCATCAATGATCAAATCCAAACAAGCTCTAGTCCATGTGTGAGCTATAGGCCAGCCCTTCAGTGCACTGTCCTCGGCAAGTGTTGATAGATGATGCAACATATACCAAAGCGTAGAACCGCGCCGGCATCGTTCCATTGACATTTTAGCAAACCCGCAGGTATATTCTGCCAGTGTAAGGTCCCTTTTGTCTTTTTTGATTCTACTCGCCATGTCCGGGGGAAGCGATGTCTCAGGAGCTTCGAATAAACTTACTCTACCTCGTTTTGTGTTTGAAGAGTACTGTGAGTCTAGGGCGCGTCTCACGGTGCGTGAAGAGCGATATCTGCCAGTCAACTGCTTGGGAGATGGTATGAAGTCTGACTCCGATTCCGACGATGAGTCGGCGGGTTGACGGGACCTGTAGCTATTAACCGGGTGCCGGCGGTGGAGGGGACTTGGACCATCGCTGTCACAGTGGCATTTCTTACCACGCCTTTCACTATGGTGGCGGTGACGGCGGCCACTCGCGTGCCTTCGCCTCTGCCTTTTGGGGGGCGTCTCGAAATCTGTGTACTCCGATTCACTCTCACTCTCGGACTCTTCTTCAAATTGTTCGTAACCTTTTTGCTTAGAATGTCCAGACTTGGCTCGTTTCGCTTCGGCTGTGACAGGCGGAGTTCGGTGTCTCACCTCCCTCCTATGTTGGGCCTGCCCTGACTTAGCCTCAGCTCGACTAACCGCTTCCTGGCACATTTTACTCAACATATTAGACATAATCTCCATATGGCTAACTTCCGGCATGTCTTTCTCCTTCTTCTTGCGTTTCTGTTTTGTTTCTACCATTATTGACTTCCGTCGTGCCGGTGCTCTCGGTCGTTTCGACCTGCGAACAACTGGTTCCTCGATTAACAGTTCATTATCGGGGGTATAATCCTCGTCTGCCGAGTTTGGCGGTGGCTCCTCGTCGTCTTTGTCACCCTCATGGTCATCGCCGCCATCTTTGTCGCCGGTAGTGACCGTCTCGACCTTCTCGGTTTGGTCCAATTCAGTTTCGGAACCAACGTCTTCCACAGTTACACCCTCGGCCGACTCTTTGTCGTTAGCTTTAGCTTTAGCTTTAGCCCCTCCTCGTGCTTTGTTATTTGCCATTTTAGTATGCTGCCGTGTTGTATAATTGTGTAGAAGGTAAAAGCTCAGTAAAAGAAGCGTGCAGTCAGCGTGACTACTTTTCCTCAAGTGACAAATACATGCCACTTCCGGAGTAGTTACGATAGTATACGATAGGGCGCCACCTGTCAATGCCCTGTAATGCCCCGCATTACCGCCTAATTTAATATAAAACTATAAACGAATTCATATTGGACATCCTTGAAGAATTAAAACATGGAAAGATAGATAGGTTAAGATAGATATATAGATAGATAGATATTAACTTAGGATGGAAGAGGTCGAACCACGTTTCTTCATTATTTTTTCCGTTTTATTACATTTGAATAGACTTTCACAGCTTGTATCCGATAGGTTAGATAGATAGATAGATAGACAGACAGAGAAGAATGATTAAAGTAGGAATGGAAGCCTACCACAGCAGCACCTAGGAGAGAAACTCGCTGTCTCTTGGGTGCCTGCCTCCAGGCAGGTGCACAGGCCATGATACGCTTGGCTGGCCGGCTACTGTTGGGCGGGTTCTGTGGGCACAATATACACACCGGCAGTGCCAGACTCTCCAGGTCTGAAACACAAACATTGTATAATGTATTTCTATAAATCATCTGAGGGTGATGCCCTGGAAAAACATTTAAATAAATTATCTGAGGGTGCTGCCCTGGAAAAACATTTAAATAAATTATCTGAGGTTTGCTACCCTAGAAAAACATTTCTATAGATTATTTGATGGTTCCTACCCTATAAAACATTTCTATAAATTATCTGAGGTTTGCTACCCTAGAAAAACATTTCTATAGATTATTATTTGATGGTTTCTACCCTAGAAAACATTTCTATAAATTATCTGAGGTTTGCTACCCTAGAAAAACATTTTTATAGATTATTTGATGGTTCCTACCCTAGAAAACATTTCTATAAATTATCTGAGGGTTGCTTCCCTAGAAAACATTTTCATAAATTATCTGAGGTTTTCTGCCCTGACAAAACATTTCTATAAATTATCTGAGGGTTGCTTCCCTGACAAAACATTTCTATAAATTATCTGAGGTTTTCTGCCCTGGCAAAACATTTCTATAAATTATCTGAGGGTTGCTGCCCGGGCAAAACATTTTGATGAATTATGAGTTTTGTTACCCTGGAAAAGCATTTCTACAAATAATCTGAGATTTGTTACCCTGGAAAGACAAATAATCTGAAATGTGTTACCCTGGAAATACATTTCTATATATAATCTGAGGTTTGTTACCCTGGAAATACATTAGAATGGTGGAACATTGATCCAGATCCTATTCAAGTATAGTAGATGTATAGCATAGCCTATAGCCATTAGATTCCGGATGGAGAGAGGAAACTTCCAACTACTGAGCACTCTTTCTTTGCTTGTAAAGGGGCGGATCCTGCATGTTTCACTGCCTATCGGGGCTTCATCAGGGAATCAGGCTTCTAATCATTAGAATTAGCTGAACACAAGACTTTAGAGTGGGCAGAAAACCATGGTTATTCCCCTTCAAATCATCTCCTGCAGGCCCATATATCCATGAGTTGGTATTATAATTGATATTGTACAGTATGTATGCCATATTGTAATCAATCATTTTCCGTTGATAAGATGTAGAAATATACTAAATTGTTAAAAAGTGGTCTGTACACAATAACCCTGGTGTCAGATGACATAGTGTGTCCAGTATTAACGGTTAAACCATTTGTAACAGCATGCAAACATGGCTCTCTCCAAGTTCTCTTAATATAAAAGGACATGGGCCGGGGACATCGGATCCTCTATTTTAGGGTTGAGAGTTCTACGATAGTATGCAAAATGTGACTTACCTTTGAACTGAGCGAGTAACTTGGATGAATCCCCGTGAAGATGTTGGTGTTCACCAGCAATATTAAGATGTTTAAGGTTCAGGCACTTGTGGAATAAGATCTCTAGACCCCCGAAGGCTTGGCCATGATTCTGAGTATATATGGAGCAATTCTTCATAAAGACATTTGTAATATTGAAAAACTAGAACTATAAGTGCCCGGTATCCACGCATACAGAAATAGCTAAACTTACTAAGCATTATGATTAGATATAATACATGTAACATTGAATATATCAATATATGAATATATGACACTACTTTGAGAACTTTGAAGGGCAAAAAGGCTAATAATTCGTTTTATGATTTGACACATTATTTAGAAGGATGTAGTGGATCCAGACACAAAACGGTAGTTCGTTATTCCAGCCAGCCAGCGATGTAGATAAAACGCAGCTATAAAAGCAGTCTAAAAACTCGTATAAAGCCCCACATTCAACTTACCTCAAAATTCCATGTACATCCAGCTAGATTTAGACTAGTCAACTGTGAGCAGTTGTCTAAGATAACTTTGAGCTCATCTTCAGAATACAGTTGATACTTGGACTTGAGGTTCAAATACTTCAGATTCTGAGCCCTAGAAAAGTCTATGAGTGGATTCGGCAAGTCCACCCTTGAACAAGATAAGTCTAAATTCTCCAAGTTGTCGATCCTTTGGAGGCAGTTCATCAGTTCCTTCTTCTTCGAGAATTCACTGAAATTCACATTGGGCATTAGGAGTGTGTGCCATCGCAGTTCCTCGTTTGGCAATTGTTGAAGAGTGCCATAGAAGAACATTTGAGCACCTGCATGAATATTAGGAGTCAAACTCAACTTGGTCAACTTGCTATAAGCTAACGGGTTACTTAGTATGGGCAGATACAGCTCTGGGACAGCCATTCCAGCAGAGTCAATATTAAGTTCCTCTAGATTGTGGCAATAGTCTAAAATGGTCGGACTCTCTCCATGATATCTCATCAAAACTAGCTCTGTGGAAGTGTAATACAAATGCAAGCGACTCAGGTTTTTTAGAGAGGCTTCGGCGGGGGTGAACATGTCCTTTTTCACATCAGCAAAGGTTGAAATACTGAAGGATAATGCAGTCAATTTGGGGAGGTTGGCGATGAGGCCAACTAGAGATTCTGTCCTCAGACGACACTCAATCACATGGAGTTCTTGGAGATTTTTACAGCTCTGGATGGCCCACTGGATCGTCCGCGCAAGGAACCAGTGGCAATGGTTGAACACAAGTTTCTCAACGTTCTTTTTGCAGGCACTAATGTGGTGTTTGATGTCTTCATCACAGAGTAAGTACTGACCTTCTATGTCACAAACCCTGTAAAGATGAACAATACAAGTCAGACCAATATCAATCTTAACCCAAGAATAGTTTTCGATATTTAATATTCAAGCAAGACTGAAAATACAATGGAGTATGGCAAACAAGGGAGTTCCTTAATTTTTACAAAGCTTTTTATATTCTCAGTTCTGAATCAAAATTATATATATGTGCTTGGTCGAACCTAACCACAGAAACATATTACCATTTTGGACCGATTTAAATGTATTGTTATGATAGTAGGCCTATGGTTTTATTCCTCCCCAATCCATTTTCGTAAAACAAAAGATGCTATTTTTTAAATTAAACATTGAAAAGAAAAAAAAGTTTCAAAACATTATTTAAATATTTCGCAAAGACTTCCTATACCCTGTTTTTACTTGTAACGGTTAATATTTTTAATAATAGTCATAAAACTGATGATGATTAATAAATATTTTTAATAAAGAAGAAATGGTTTCGGTAACATCAAGAAATAGGATACCGGTATAAGATAACATACATAGGCTACCGGTAGCCGTAGGCCTACAATTGGTTCTAATTTTAAGTTAATATATGGACGATGCGAGACAGTACTCCTTCCTCTCGAGAGCATTTTTTAATTTTAAGTTAATATGAAACAAAAATAATGTGGAAGAAATGAAAAGTAACATTTGGCCAGAAGAAATTCCAGACCCATTTCAGTGATTTTTCAGAACCCTATAAACGGGACCAGGGGTTGTAGGCCTACTAATATTGCTGAGAAGGGCCAGTTAGGGGGAGAGCAAAACGTCTGGTTGATTGTTTGCCTGCTGATAATTTTTTTACAACTGTCACAAATTAAAGTCCCATTAAATCATAAAATGGTGGGGTGCCAGGCAATTACATAACCAGAACTGATACAAGAAGGGATAGATATCTCTGCATAAGTATCAAGAAATGATATAAATGTTATAATTTCTTAAATTTGTGCCTAAAATTAGTTTCATCCCAAACCTGGAAGTCAAACAATAAAGGAACGCTGCTAAAAGTATTGAGCGATAACAGGGTTAGTAAGAATGTGAAAATCACTGTCAAACATTGAAGTTTCACGCACCTGGCAACGGATTTTTCTGTGCATAGTTGAGCGAGCCTTCTGTTAGTTTTCGAAATATTTATAACATCTTCCAATGAAAGGTATCTAAACATCGAGATTAGCACAACATCTGGAAGATACTCCAGACCCTTATGCTCGTCCGAAGCCATGCTAAGGTTTTGCAGTTTACGCGCTCACACTGTCACTTAGAATTCAGGATTTCTTGACAAAATAACGATATAATACGCTCATCTTTCAATCATATCCCCTCGAATATAAGAAGAAGCTAGCTTTTCTGCAAAAGGGCTAGGTGACTTTGAAAAGATTCAGTGATATTTCCCAATCTTTGTCAAAGTCTTTGTTGTGAAGAGATCCCTAGCGAATAAATGTGACACTGTAGAGTGGTAAAAGATTTCATTTCTTTAGCCGTTACAACGGCACTTCCGGCGCCGTTTGTTGTTGTTTTGGGTGTCACTTAAAGCACTGACGAACAGTGAGTGTGTGAAGTTTTCATTTTTAATTTCCTCTTCGCGGCAAGATTTTTAGCATTAGTTCACTGTGATCATCTATATTAATGTTTATTGAGTTGTAGCCATTCATTATAAGAGGATAAATCCTTCTATTTTGTTATGACAGTTGACCCAAAGTTAATTAATTCACTATCTCAGATTCACTCAGCCCATTCTGACTCTGAGTTGTAATGACTAATGGTTTTTGTATATATATATTGACAACAGTATTGTAGGCATAGTAGTTTTATTTAAATTTCTGTCACTGCAATTGGTATCCATTTTTTATGAGATATTTCACATAAATCTTATTCTTGAATTGCAGGTTTGACTGGATGTAGGCTTTGTAATTTAACTGACGGGAAATGTTCAAATGATTTATTATAATTTGTTCGGAATTTCCAAGGCCAAGGGAGAGTGGGGTGGAATGGGACACCCTCTTATTAAGCATGAAATAATCACATCATGATGAGGAAAAATAGGCGTTAATTTGTCTGTTATGTAACATGTCATTATGTAAATATGGTGCCACCACTGCAAATAATACATACGGTATTAATTATAGAGGACATTTTGTATTTTATGCCACAAAAAGTATTGTTTTGCCCCCCCCCCCCCCCCCCCCCCCCAATGTCCTCCCTCAAATGTATCTACCTTGGAAAATTTCAGACCTGGTTGGAGCCAAGACTTAGCAAGAATGCCTTGGGTCGCCCCCGACGAGGACATCGAAAATGAAAATGAATCTCAAGAGGCTTTCCTGAAAGAAGAAAATGGCCACCTTGCATCTAGCTGCCGATCCAACTCCTCCGATTCCAATAGCATTTCCTGGCTGGAGAATGTGGAAACCACATTTAAGAATCTCTCCTGTGAAGAGAAAAACAGAACTCTTGACTTTTTGATCAATATTTGTGAAGGTCCACAGCTGTATCACTTATCAAATAGGCTGAATGTGATCTTGAAGCGAGATTTTCTCAAGCTTCTTCCCCACGATATAGTTTACCACCTTCTGCGCTATTTAGATGCTGGTACACTGAGGATTTGTTGTCAAGTTTCCAAGAGATGGAACTGTGTTGTCAGCAACTGTAGCCGGGCGTGGAAATCTGCTGCCCTTTCCCAAGGCGTTAATTTGGAAGATAAATCGGTTAGGAAAGCTACAGAATTTAAGAGACTGTATATGATCGCTACCTCTAATATTCACAATCTGAGGTCGGGGAAAGCATTTAGGACATCAGTAATGTATGGACATAGAGACAGGATAATGATTGTTTATTACAAGGATGGTATTATTGCTACAGGTGGGTTTAATTGATCTATTGATAAAATGGTTTATTGTATCTTTAATTTAACACACATTAATACATAACACATCAAAACAGTTTTCTTATAACAATAAAAGGGACAAAGCTATTAATAAAACATAAGAGGACTATATGGCCTGACAGCATGCCTACCATGCTGTATACCCTCTTAGGCAACCTAAGTTAATATACAACACAATAAATAGAATATACAGTGTATTTTGCATAGATTGTGAAAAAAACCGTGAACAGACCTGGGTTTATTTCTTTAAAACTTCTGTGATGAATTTTATTATTGTATTACCCCACAAGTTGTTGTAGACTTTATCAATCAAATTTTTATTCGCGATTATGGTAGTACGCATGTATACATTCATAGGATACAATTTAACATTATCGATATATAGAACTAATGGGTCCAAACAAAAAATGGGTGTATTTCCGATTTACCCCCCACTCCCACCCCACCCTACCTAGAAAAACCTACTCCACCAAAACATTTTTTTACCATGCCTGAAATTTTTCCTTTTTAACCCCAAAAGCTAATAAAATGTTTTCCTAACCAGGAACCATTAAAAGGTACATTTCCCTTGTTTAAAACAACTATTGTTACGAAATAGACATTTTTTTCAGTTCCTAGAAGGTGGTTTTCTGAAAAAAAAAACAGAACTTAAACTTAAGTTTAAAAATGTTACATTATCCCTAACTATTTTTCAGTAAATAAATCGGACAACCACATACTTTGTACTTTGCATGTAAACCTGATTCATATCAATTCTAACTGCAGGATCTGACGACCACACAGTGAGACTGTGGAACTGCACTACAGGTATATGTTTTAGGATCCTCCACACTGCCAACACCGTGGCCGCAGTCAAGTTCGACCACACTCGCATCGTCACTGCCTCCTTCAACACCACGGCCACCCTCTGGAGCTTTGAGACTGGCGAGAAGCTCATCACATACTCCGGCCATGTGGCAGCTGTGTTCTGTATTGATTTTGATGCCAAGATGGACTTGTTGGTCACCGGATCGGCGGATAGTACAGTGAAGATTTGGATCTTGTCTAATGGGATTATGATAAAGAGTTTGGCGCATCATCGGTCTGCTTGGAAAACTCATGTTAGTTCTCTAGATCTCTATTATAAACTAAAGGAGATAATCTGAGTAGGGCTTTGCGATTTCATTACATCGCTACATCTGCATCTAAATGTGTTTCCTAAATATATATCGCGATATGTAAAATATTCATTATCACCATGGGGAGCCATTGTTGTTTGACCTATGTTTGGTTAACCACAATTGTTAACCACTCACTACTAATTGTTTTGCTGACCACCATTGCTGAATATTTTTTCTATACGTTGGGAGGGGTGCTGCCAACCGATTGAGTTTCAAGTAGGTGAGATTATTACTTGGTTGAAAAGAGAGCTGCTGGGTTCCCGGTTGAGTTTTTTCACTTTTTATTAGGACTTTAACTGGTCGACGTTTCGAATCTTTCGATCCTTCTTCAGGGCCAGTCCAGTGTTATTTTTCTATATATATTTATATATCATACAGCATGTCTTGCTAATTTGCCCCTGGCAGGTGTGTTTGTACTGGAGTCCGGAGCAGCAGTTCTACAGTGTACTGAGTAGAGACAGCACCGTGATACACGCTTGGAGGCTTAATCGTGGCCATGAAGTCTTGTCTTCTTCAGAGCTGGATGTTCCTGGGGAAAACCTACTACCCGGTATTTTATTTTTGTTATTCTAATAATTCATGCTCTATGCATGCCCTTCATGTTAATGACCCATAGCCTACCTTCTCTTATATCCCCATCCTCAAGTCCTATATCTCCTCTTCACTCTCCACAAAGATTTGACTGATATCAGAAGTTTTGGAGCCAGTAGGGGACAGTATACTGTCAGTGTCACAGTCTGTATCAGTAATATCTGCATTTGATCCTCCATAGTATTAGTAAAGTAAATGATAAATATGATCTAAATCTGGGATTCCACTGGCCTGCTCATGGTTTGCTGTTTTTTTGCTAGAGCACATAAGTGACCAAAGAGCAAAGCCAAAGCAGTTCAGTGGAACCATTTAATGTGCTTTGTATACTCTTAAATGTCAACACTTATACTTCTTGGGAGGCTCTTGGGTGGGACATGTCAGTTCTCTTTGGAAGCGTATCAATAGTGCACTGAGAGTACACCAATGGAATAGTTATATGCGCTCACTATACGCTCAATGTACGGTTGTCAGTGGAACATTCTTATGTGGATGTCAAGAGCAGGAGTGCACCAAAAGTGACCGAGCAATTCCATTGGTTTGCTTTTGAGCACATTGGAAGCCCAAACTGAAAATCACAAGAATGTAATTAAAAAGGCCCACCTATAGAATCGCCCTCCACTCTTATTGTGCCAAAATAAAAGCATATGAAAGGCGAATGAAAAGTGCATCATGAAGAAAGAGACCAATAGCAAACCATAAGCACACATATGAGTGGTCCAGTGGAATCGCAGCTTAAGACTCCTAATAAATTCTAGCTGCGGCTTAGTTTCACTAGGACACATAAGATGTCTTGGTTAGGTTTATTTGGCTCCGTAGTGACCAAGATAGGCTAATCAGTTTGTCAGCTTTGGACCAGGGAAATGTATGCAGATGTCTCCTACATGACCTAAATATTGTTGTTATGCAAAAAATAATAGTGCATGTTTTAAAATCTATTGAGAGAGTTTAAGCCATGTTTTTGTATGTATAAGACAGATGAGGTCTTCAGTTGTTGCTATAGTCTATTTTTGCTGTTGCCCCCAGGTTGGCAGGTCAATGGCTCTCACGTGACTTATGCTGGCATGACACAAGATGGCGTCTGTAGGATAAACAAGGTGGACCTGCGCCAACAGGACATTCTTCCTCAGCAGATTGTCCAGTTTAGACCCTGCTATGAACCCCAGGTAAGAAATATACCAAATGGCCCGTTGGAGGTGAAAAGTATGAGACCCAAAGGTTTGGTGCCTTTCAGCCAATGTGTTGAGATCAATTACAAACTGATTTGTGGAGAAGAGAGACATTTATTTTTTATAGCAAATGGCATGATGGAGGGTTTGAACTGTTTGAACTTTGACTCATCCCTTCAGGATTTGTCCGGTTTTCTGATTGTGTATTCCTATTTGTCAATGAATATGTTGATAAATATTTATAGATTTTGATTGAGTCAATTTCAGCATGCACTGTTATAGACATGCGCACTAGTGCATGGACATCCCCTATTGAATCACTCTGAACAGCTTGGAATGACTCCTCACTGTTCCCCTACACATCCGAGTGAGCCTAACTGTTTTTGTTCTCTATTACTTAGACCTACCTGGGCAGTGGTGATCAGTTCGTGCTACTACTACAGGCTGAGCATGGGGAGCGGTCAGTTATATCCATACTACGGCAAGGTACTGGACAAGTGGTTGCCCATATACCCATGCCCCCTGATTACAGGTAAAAGTTTTTTCTCTTTTTATCAACACTTGAGACACTCCCACCCCTCACCACACCCACCCCACTTACATTATCCAACAGAAGCTGGGGTATTCTACCCGTTTTGAGCCTGGTTTATTACTCACAATGTGCATTAAGCACTTGTGAGTATCTATAGCGTAATTTTCGTAGTTTCGTCTGCAGGGATTTTCGTTCAGTAACTGTGTAAGCTGTTCAATTGTTCAAATGTGGTTAGTTACAAATGTGGTGAGTTAAATAGTGGGTTGCATAACTGTATGTATGATTGGATGCCTTACCCGTAGGTCTGGAAAGTCTGACCAGTTTTTAGAGTGTGTCTATTATACTTTGTATGAATGTGCAGGGGATTGGATATGATTGTCAATTTGCAGGCCTGAAAAGTATGTAGTGTGGTTTGTATGGATGAGATTGAAAGTCCTTTCCTTCAATATAAGCTCTCATTTTTTATTTTTTTATTTAGGATGTTTATACAGCAAGTCAAACAATACAGTGAAACATAATTGTGACATAGGCTCACGGGTTTAATTCATTTAAGAATTGCCATGGTTATTCTGCCCACTGCTGTGTCTAGCTATTCACTAATGCTACCGCTAGTATTTTTAATACTTACTCTTATGCTAATGAGTATAAGGGTATACATAAATGCGTTATATAAAATTTTGTGAGGGTAGGGATGTGGAGAAGGGGTGAGATGAGCGGTTATGATGGTTATGTTGGGTGGAATGTCTATTTCTGTTTCATTGGTCAGGAAGAACTTACCGCATGGCCGGTGCGTTTTGTGGTTGTGTGTTGTTTTAGAGTGCATTTTAGTAGTGTAATTTAAGCATTCACGGTCCAGCGGGAAGTTTCTGCATGGGCTGTGTTTGTTCTGTGTGACTGCAGGTGGTTGTGAGTGCAATTTTAGCAATCTTGGGTCAGCGGGAAGTTTCTGCATGGCCCACTATTATTCAATGTGTTTCTTGTTCTTGAGTGCAGTTTTGAAGGTTTCAAATGTTGGTATGTCTTTTTGTGACTGGGCAAGATTGTTCCAGTTTTTGGCTCCTAGGTAGCATGGGGCATTCTTTAGTGTTTCTGTTTTCGGTAGAGGCAGTGGGAGGTTGTATTTATGCTGTGATCGTGTGAGTCTGGTGTTGGTTTCTGGTAGGGTAGGTTGGGCTCTTGATCGTTTGTACATGAGGCATAGTAAGTGCCTGTCTCTTCGGTCTTTGAGTGTATCCAGACCTAGTGTAGTGAGTTTGTGTGAGGCTGGCTCGTGTTTTTTTGTGCGGGTAATGATTCTGATTGCTCTTGATTGGATGCGTTCTAGTTTGGCTATGTTGTTTTGTGTAGCGAAGTGGTAAATAATTGAGTTGTAGTCTAGTATTGGGAGCACCATTGCTTTGTATATTTTGAGTGCAGTTTGTTCTGAGATCATGTATCTAATGCGGGATAATGTGTATAGCTTGTTATTTGTTGATTGCAATGCAGCATCCACCTGTTTCTGAGCATTCAGCTTTCTGTCTAATGTTGTGCCCAGATATTTGAAGCTTTCTACTAGTTCAAGTTCTGCGCCATGGAGTCGTAGGTTTGAGGTGGCTGCGTCTATGGCTCTTTTGGTTGTAAAGGATAGAACCTTCGTTTTGGTTGTGTTGATTGTTAGTTTATTTGTGGCACACCAGTTTTCTAGTGTGTGAAGTGCTGACTGGAGTGGAATGATGGTGTTTGTATGTGTTTTGTCAGCAAAGTAAATGACTGTGTCGTCAGCGTACAGTTGTGTTTTGACTTCTGGTAGGCATGCGGGCAGGTCATTCATGTATATGATGAAAAGGAGGGGCCCAAGGATTGAACCTTGAGGGACTCCGGTTGTGAGGGGTAGGGTGCTTGAGGTTACTCCATTTGCAATAACAGTTTGGGATCTGTTCACGAGATAACTACTGAACCATTTGCAAGAGTTGTTGCCGAATTCAAGTGATCTTAGTTTTTGTATTATGAGAGCGTGGTCTAGGGTGTCAAACGCTTTTTTGAGGTCGATAAATATTGCAGTTGTTGTGTGTTTGCTGTTTATGGCAGTGGCTATGTCATCTATTAGGTTAGCTAGTGCTTGGTGGGTTGAGTGGTTTTGCCTGAATCCATATTGGTTTTCATTGAGAAGGTTGTGTTCTTCAAGGTACTCTGAGGTCTGGTCATGGACTATTGATTCAAGGATTTTTCCTGGTATGGGGAGAAGGGCGATTGGTCTCATTTCATTAGGGGTGCTAGCATTATTTGTTTTCGGGATTGGGACCACCGTAGCAGTCTTCCATGCTGTAGGGAAGTTACCCTCAGCAATGGATAGGTTATAGAGTGTGGTGAATTCAGTGAGAAGGTGTGTCATGGCATCTCTAAGGACACGGCTGCTTAGGTGTGGGATACCCGATGGCTTGGAAATGTTTATGTTCCTAATTTTTGACAGTACTACTTCTTCTGTTGCTGGTAATATTGAGAAAGGCTCATTATTATTTGTGGTTGTTGTTGGTTTGTATGGGATTTTTGTTGAGGGGCATTTAATCTTTTGTGCTAGCAAGGGGCCTATGTTTGCAAAGTAAGCATTTATGGTGTCTGCAACATGCTCCCTTGGCACAGGGGTTCCTTCCTCATTTATAAGTGAGAGAGTGTCATGTGGTGAGTTTTCTGGCATGATTTTGGCTATTGTTCTCCAAAACTTTTTTGGGTCTTTTTGGTTTATTTCTAATTCGTGCTTTATGTAAGTGGCTTTTGCTGTTCTGGTTGTTCTATTTGCTATGTGTCTAATGCGTCTTGCTAGGTCCCAATCATCTGGGTTTTTAGTTTTCTTTGCTTTCTTCAGGAAGTAATCTCGGTCTCTTTGGAGGTCAAGTAGCTCTGGTGTAATCCAGGGTTGTGAATGTTCCCTTACCCTGTGTTCGGTGATGGGGCATAGCTTGTCTAGGTTTTGGATGATGGTTTCGTATAGTGATAACCAGTAGGTGTTAGGGTCAGAGATGTGGGTTAGGTGGGAAAGGTCAGTGTGGTCTAAGAGAGATTGGAATGTGTCTGGGTCGTAGCTTCTGTAAGATCTTCCTAATTTGGGTATCTTTTTCAGTTTTGAGCTTTCTTTCTTTTTTACTAGGTAGATTGGAGAGTGGTCACTTATGTTGAGGGGAAAGGTGCCTGAAACAGAGATGTGTGGCATGTTTGTGTAGATGTGGTCAATTAGTGTGGAGGTGTCCTTAGTTTCTCGGGTTGGTGCTTGTATGAGTTGTTCTAGTGAGTGAGACTTTGCCCAGTTATTTAGCTCCGTCTTGGCTGGGTTTCTTTTGGCTAGTATGTCAATGTTGAAATCACCTAAGATAACAAGTTCATGCTTGTCTCTGTTTTTGATTTTTGATGTGGTGTTTTTTAGCGTGTCAATGAATAGTGAGTGGTTCCCTGCAGGGGGTCTGTATGTGTTTGCGATTATTATGGGCTTCCTATTGGGTGGTCTGATGATGGTCCAGTGGACTTCGATGTCAGTATTTGAGAGGTTGTGCTTTTTTAGTGAGTGTGGGTCAATTTGGATGTGGGATTTCGCATATAAGGCCAGGCCGCCGCCTCGCTTGGAACGAGTGTTGTATGCTTGGTTCCTGTCATGTCGTACAAGGTTATACCCTTGTAGTTGTATTGATTGGTTTGTGGTGGTTGCATTCAGCCAGGTTTCAGAGAAGGTGACAATGTCGACTCCAGAATTCTCAACTTCTGCCTGGATTTGGAGAAAGTTTCCACCTAGGCTGCGTGCATTTAGGTGCAGGATGGAAAGCCCTTTCCTTCGACCCAGATCCTTCATGCAGTTAATGGTGCATGATGAGGCATTGACTTGGGAAGTGGTGTCATAATTTTTAGTATTCTTTGTTTGGCTGTTATTACTGCGTTTTTTTGTGCGGTTGCGTTGTTTTTTTGCTTGTGGTTTTATATTTGTGTGGATCTTTGAGGTTGTGTTTGGGCAGCATTCTGCAGTGAGGAATGGTGTTGGAGCATGTGGATGATGATGGAGATGGGGAAATTGGATGATGTTGGGTAGCATGTGAACAATTGTGGGGCGAAACTAACTTAGTTTTCGACAGTATAGTAGTAGCTGTGCACAGGGTGGGCAGGCCACTATGGTGTGTCAACCATGTATGTTGACTAGGCTCAGACAAATAGTGAATCAATGTATGCTCTCTTTGTACAATACAGAGGACAGTACCTTTTGACTAGGTGTCGTATGTGGACGGGCTGCTTAAATAACTGAGGCGTCACAGTGCAACCGGTGTGATAAAGTGTAGATTATAGGCCCAACAAAATCTAGTACAGTACAGCACAGTACTGTACTGTGTTATGTAACAGTATGTTGCCTTTTGGACCCAGGGCAGTACAGCCTTGGATGTACAGCTAAGTACTTAGTATGGACCTATAGTTCGACACTTGTGGTGTGATGATGACAGTTTGAGGAAGCAATACAATACAATACAATACAATACAACAAAGTACAGTGTAGCACCAATGTAGCACCAAAATGAGTGTGGATGTTGAGTTATTGGTGGTTGACTGAGATCATGTATCCCAGGCACAGTACAGTGCCCTAGTTTTTGACACCAATAGAAGGGATTGACCCTTGTCAGGTTATGGTCTAGTGCTAATTTACATAAGTGAAAACTATGGACAAGGATATATATAGATAATGACAGTGAGTGTAGGACAATATAATAACAGTGATAAAGACGGGTTAGGTAGTACAATAAAATACAATGAACCTAGAACAATGTTCTGAGTAGCACCTACTATGGTGTGTCAGCGTTGTTTGTTGAGTAGGCCCAGACAGATGGTGACTCAGTGTATGCTCTGGTATGTTTATACAGTACAGAGAACAGTTTCTAATGGACTAGGTGTTACATGTTTAGGGGAAGCTTATTCTTAGCTGTGATGTTACAGTGTAAACAGGTGTAATAGAGTATAGATTATAGGCCTAACAATTTCTAGTTAAGTACAGTACTGGGCTGAATTATGTTATGTAACTAGGCCGTACAGTAGGAAGACAGTTTGAGTAACAATATAATACAGTACAAAAATGGAGTAAAATGCAGTGTAGCACCAGTATGAGGGTGGACGTTCGGTTATTTGTGGTTGACTGTATTCCTAGGCACAATGCAGTGCCTATTAGATGACAATAGGAGGGGTCAACCCTTCCTAGGTTATCAGTCTGGTGACAATTTATATAAGCGGCAAGAATAATCAATGGTATATATAGGTAAAGACAGTGAGCATAGGATAATACAATAACAGTGACAATTACAGTATTAAAACATAAATGACAATCTGAACAATTCAATGTCATGCAACACAATGCAGTAGATATGGTTATTCACCGTAATAATTAGTGTGATAAAACAGTATTCAGTAAGATAAAATAATTTGGGTGTTTAGTGCGACCCCTCTCTGCAGCAATGGGGTTCAGGTAGAAGTCTATTGTATCCTTTGATATTATGCATTTATTTTACTTTGTGAGACAGAGGTTGACTCCTGTGGGTGGCAGTTGTATAGTCAATGATTAGTGATTATATGAGGTGATTTGACAGTTTATTGCTAGCGAGAAGTTTCTGCATAGCGTAGTCTTCACTTCAAGAATATTATGTGGATTGTTGCTGGGCACAGGGATGATTGGGTATTGCTAGCGAGAAGTTTCTGCTTAGCTTGTTTGTAATTAGAATGCATAGGAATAAATAGAATGGATAGTTGTTTTGGTAATCTAGTTGGTATTAGTAGAGGGATCCCTAAAGGTCAGTTTGTTGTCTCAGTATGGAGTAGTAGTAATCTGTGCTTGCTTCAATTGATTTGTATATTTTATTTGACCAGTAGGCTGCTGTGTCATGGGTGAGGTGGCAGCCATCACACAGTCGGTCATACCGATGCTTATATTCACCTGAGCGACCTTTTTTGTGGACAGCTGTGGCTGTCCATGGGGTAATACCTCCATTCGCGTCGTTGAATCTTGAGATCATGAGGTTTACCTTTGGGATTGCTGAGTCCAGGATGCTCTGTTCGGGGTGTGGGTAGCTTAGCTGATTGTAGGTTGCGAGGTCGACCCCGGTGATTGGGGCAAAAGTAATGAGTGAATGGTGCGATAGGCTCTTGGTTTGTTGGTAAGTCGATTCAATTGCTAACTTTAATGCTGCTTCAATGGTGTCAGTGCTGGTGAAGCGTAGGGATGTTTCCCTTGTGATGGGGTTTCTTGTGGTGATGTTGCATATGCCAGTGGCGTAGATGATGATTTCTGGTTTGGTTTGTCTGATGAAAGGTGTGGCCCTTGATAGGCCCTGGTCATAAGTTGCACCTTTGAACGATAATAATTCACAGTGTGGGGGGGTGAGGTTAAGTACCTGTAGGTGTGGTGTCAGCTGTTCCCCTCTCGAGTCAGTAATAATGACGGTATGGAGGGGGAAGTACTTCTGTGCCATGATGGGAATAGGAGTAGTGATGATTGAGGTGCGGGGTTAGTTGCCGAAGAATAAGGTCAGTTATTGATGCACTCACTGTATTGGCAATGTGCATGGGCGTGTGTGGAGGTTGGTGCTGGTAATTTCCAATTTTGTCTGTGTTTTGTGGGGCTAAATGGAAAGGAAGCTGCTGACGGAAATTCCCTGGGAATTGACACCAGTTGCTATGTCTCTGTTGGCTGTGGCTGTGTGCTGGCTGTCGGTGTTGCGATGTATTCAGTGTAGGAGTGGGCAGTAGAGGCACTTTGCGTTTGGTCTGAAGGATTTTTTGTTGGTGGTTGTAGTGAGTGATAGTAGGGGAGGCGTTGTTGGAACGTTGTGATGTATTTGATGTAGGAGTGGGCAGTAGTGGTTCTTTGCGCTTGGTTTGGTAGATTTGTTGGTTGTAGTTGGTGACAGTATGGGAAGCTTTGTTGTTTAGCACACTGTGTGGAGGTCTTGTAGGCTGGTTGTCAGGTTTGGAGGCTTGCTTAACTGACCTCTGTTGAATTTGTGGGTACAGCTGTTGTAAGCCTTGGGATATCTTGTCAGAGATACTGCCAGAGGTAATGACAGGTGCTGTAGCATGTATTTCCGATTGGGGCCTATGCAGTTGTTCTGAGAGGGCTGAGTCTACATGTAATTCCGATTGGGGCCTATGCAGTGGTCCTGAGAGGGCTGAGTCTACATGTATTTTCGATTGGGGCCTATGCAGAGGTTCTGAGAGGGCTGAGTCTACATGTGTTTCCGATTGGGGCCTATGCAGAGGTTCTGAGAGGGCTGGGTCTACACATGTTGGGGTGGCCGTGATCTGAGTGCGGGACGTAGGCCTACCTGCTTGTTTAGCCAGATCCACTGTTCCCTGGTTAGATTGGTTGCATTCGGAAGCAGTAGTACAGTAGCTTCTACCTAACATATATCTTTGGTGGAGAACCCTTTATTGGAATTCTAACAATTGCTGAGGATGAGTGGCTGAACTGAATGGGGGCCAATGAGGCCCAACCTACCAACTCATCTGGAAGATGGCCACCCCTTTACATCATCCAATACAAGCTAAATAATTGATCTACAGATGGGGTACTCCATCAGTCTGGTTTATTAAGGAGGCTAGTGCTAACTGTGTTTATCTTTGAATGTTGGAGGCCTCCTTGTCTGTGCAACTCGGTAAAATGTCCGGCCAGCTGCCACTTTTACACCACTCCACATGGCTAATATAATTGTTATTCATGAGGTACTGGTCTGCCAAACTTTCATCCCTCTGACACCATCTTCATGTCTTTCATTCTTCTGATCAACATTTTGATAAAATCTCTTTGATCCTATGATGCAATGTCATTCAGTACAGTCCAGTTGACATCCCTTTGCCCTAAACTATAAGCCATCTAACAGACAGGCAGACAAGACGGGGGGCAGATGGTCAATTCCCATGATAATGGTACAGAAGTGACCAAAATTCAGTTTTACTCAAATGCTCGACATCTTAAGCAGTGTGTAAACATTGCTCCCATGTATTAAAATCAGGAAAGTCTAGTCATATTTAACTGTAGCTGCAACTAGCACTAAGATCTCATTGCAGGATAACTGTCCACAGTTCGCTTGTCATATATTTATGGAACTCAATTCTGTGGAATCTCATTCCGTAAATTTCCAATAATGTGCACTTCATACGATTCTCTCTGTTCATTGAACGGTTTCACCAGAACAACAGTATACAGTCCAATAGCATATAGCATATCTATTAGCATAACTTAATTCTGCTTATTCTCTAATGTTACTCTGGTCTTTGGCCGTTTTTATTAAAACTGTTTCTAGTATTTTTTGAGTGTGCCATGCGGATGCTTGAAACCTGATTTAATATTTCTTTCTTGCAGACCTTCAAAGCGGAGTTCTACGTTTACCCTGGGAGACAGAGGCTGGTTGGAGGGTTTCACAGAGACCATGGACCGGGGCATATTTCTAGTCACTAGTTTGAGGGATAATGGCATTGTGCAACTGAGCTGGAAAGATGATCTTCTACTGAGATGAAGTGTTCAAAGAATCTGGAATTGAAGGATAACTTCTAGGATAAAGATTTATAGAAGGTCAATATCTCGGAAGGGAACATTTCTAGAAAATAGTTTTGAATCAACAATTTACCTCTGAGATCCACCTGGAATAGAAGCACAGCATTTTATAGACAATTCTAAATCAGTGATTTACTGCGAAGATGAAATGTTGAATGCCCCTGGACACGAACCAGAAATTTCTGAGGTGAAGCTCTGTGGATAAACAACTTCCTGAAGTGATATTTCTAAATGTTGCTGATCTGCATTTGGGACACAGTTTTTCATGAAGAATGAATGGAAGGATTACTACTATTCAATTACTTTTTATCGAATCAATATAAAATACTAAAATACCGGTGTGAATATGACCCTGGCTGTCGCTATGGCGTAAAGCATCAATCAGGATAACATTTTATAGAAGGATAACTTCTAAAACAAAGTTTACTGAGATGAGGAATGTTGAATGAACCTGGGATAGAAGGACAACCTCCAGGATAAAACAATATACATGGTCCATACCCAGGATAAAATGTCATAGAACTTCCAGAATTATGCAGCGATACATGCTGATCCGAACCTAAAATGTAAATGTAAAATGTTTCTGAAATGTATTAGCCTTAAATGAAATAATATAAATAAATAAAATAAAATACAAAGATAACTTCCAGAGAAGAATTTTAAATCACTGATCGAATTCTGAGATGAAACGTTGAATGAAGCTGAGTGATTTCTGACGTGAAGATTTGTGAGGACAAATTCCTGAAGAGAGATTTGTTGCTGATCTGCATTTGGGATGAAGTTTTTTCATGAATAATGATAGAAGAATTACTTCTGATGTAATAGCCTAGAATAGAAGGAAAACCATGACTTATGAAATATGACTTTGGTAATACTCAAGTAATACCATATGGGTCAGATCGTCACAAAATGTACAATACTCCTTCACCAATCCTCTCACGTAACCCAAATTAAAGGCAAAAATGAGGTTAAAAATAAACATCAACATAACAAATGTTTTAATCAATGCAATGCCAGATATACTCAAATATAATGTAATTTACATTTTTCAGCGGCAGGCTACTTTAGCAAAAATTACTCCATGTGTAGAGCTGCCAATTGTACATTTTCTGACGACCTGACCCATATTACAAGCGCAAGATTTGTTTAGTTACATTTAAATCTAACGATAAACTTTCTGTTTTATTCCATATTTTAGGTTACATTCCTAACTTTACAACACTTTTTATGTTTTGCATCCCTCTAAGTTTAAGGTAATTTCTTGATGAAGTTGGGATATAATGTTGCACTGGTTGCTGATAGAGATTTTGTATGTTCAGTTTTTACATTACTTTTGGACAATATTATATTAATATTTGGCAATTAGTATGTGGTACATTCCGGTTGTATACATTTAAAAACAACACTGATGTATGGCCATTGCTCTGTGATTTTGTTAGATCTGGTATGGAACAAACCGATTATAATTGGTACATTATGATAGGTACACTTGAGTTACCTAGGAACCATAATGGTCAGGGCGTTACTCCAATACTTAACTTATAACTTGTAACCGTAATTTTGATAGTCTAGAGATAGGTGTGCCATGTTTTGAGGGCTTAAATCGTAAGGATTGCTCAATGTCTATGCCATAAGAAATGATATTTTCTTTTCATTTTTCATGATTAACTTCCTGCGTTTTGCGCAGTATTAATCAATAATGTTTAAGGTTATTTCATTGTGAAATTTGGGTGACCACGTAAATGTGTTAAGAAATAAATGTAAACGTAAATGTAAACGTAGGCATTTCTCCAGCAGGGTTTCAACTGGACCTTGAAAAACCCCAAATCTGGTAAAATAATACCTTTGAAAGTTGGGAGATTGTTTCGTGGGCCTTGTAACTCACCAAAAATGTCTTGAGATCTGCTAAATGGCCCTGAAACTTTCAGAAAATCTCCGATATCTCCCACTTCACTTTTTATTCGCAGATAGAAAAAAAGTTGAAACATGCGATTGTATATCACCATTTGCGACCTAGGAGAAAAAGATTATTATCTCCTATTGGAGAAAACAGGTGATATAAGTATTTTAGGTATAAAATTATACTTTAAATATGACAATGGCTACTGTACCCCAGTACATACAGCTACTGTCATTAACGGCCTTGTAATCTGCTGGAAACGCCTGGAATCTTTTGAACTGGTAGAAACCCTGTGAAGAGAAATACTCTTGAATGGAGTGACCCCATTAGACCTCTAGATACATGTGTGCATGGGGCAGGGCGTCAGAAAATATACAACGAGGTACGAAATACAGCTCAACGTAACCAAATGTTTTAATCAATCGAAATATAGTCTGATATACTACCTAGTATTGATCATTTTCAGCCTAATTTAGCAGAGTTTATTTTTGTTTTTACAAATCGAATTTTATTGCTGAAGTCATGACATATTTGTCCACTGTTACATCTAGGATAATTACACTTTAGATATCTTTTGAGTTGTGTTTTGGAGATGGATATTAATGCCTCAAAATCGATACATGCTACAAATTAACAAATTTTTCGTTTAGCAGATTTGACGAATGTGTAGAGCTGCTGATTGTACATTTTCTGACGCATATAAGGGTTACCTAGGCACTATCTCCAAGCTTCTGTGATTGTTTTCTTTGCTGAGCAATGTATATGTGAAGGGAGTTGAAACAATGATTTTTTTAGTCTTGGATCTTTGTTTCCCCGACACACTACTTGCTAATAGCTAAGACTTATGTATAGATGTAAATATAAAGGTGTTTTGAGTTAACACATGTCAATTCTACAGTCGTCAAAAAATATACAATTCGCCTTCACCAATAGCGGTTGTATACATTTGAATACTACACTCACATATGACCATTGCTCTGTGATTTTGTTGGATCTGGTATGAAACAAACCAATCATAATCTGGTACATTATGATAGGTACACTTGAGTTGCCTAGGAAGTATTTATGATCACGATGTATCGAAAGGATTTCATGTAGGTAACAATACTCCTCAAAATTTGATATGGACCTATTTACAACATGGTCATTAGAGAATAACGTGAGGGTGCAGGATGGTTGACCTTCCACATGAAAGTCATTTATGATCTCTAAGCCTGAAAAAGAGATCAAAGGGTAAAATAATTTGTTGTTCCCTTATTAAGGCATCAGCATAAACTATTTAATGATAACTTTGTTACCTTTCTTCGATGGGAGAATTTGCCTAGTCCTTTTTTTCCCCTTGAATGTAAGCCAGGTTTTGAATAAAAAACTTGGTTGGCTTATATATGCCAGGCCAATTCAGCAATTATTTTTTAAATGTGAGGTTGGTCTGGTATTTAGCTGTTGGTAGGATTTGTGTATGTCTCTTCGGGACTACCACCTTATGCATGTGACGTATATAGAACAGAAGTAAATGTTGAAGTCCGCAATCATTACAATATATTGTTCAAAAGTTTAAGAAGTGATGACTGGCAGTAATATACACTGTCTATAGTCAAATGTGAGGTGGTAATTTCCCTTGGGCTGTTTAATTGCTACATGGAGAGACCAGCAATGGACTTAGAATCATGTTGGAGAAAGCTTGAATTCTAAATCAAAATCTAACATCCCCTTGCTTGTTTATAGGCCAGGGAAGTTGATTTTGGTTGGATAAATTCAAGCTTAATTCAACTTTACAATAACACACTTGTTACTAAGCAACTTGTGTAATATTCACCCTGCTTCCACCAACCTGTTAGTTAACCTGTATTTAACTATCAGATTTCAAAGGCGCTATAGGGCATGTGAGGATCATGGTGGCAGTGAGTGATTTAAAGTAATTGAAACAAGCACTTCCACCAATGTGTTAACCAGAAGTAAACAATCCCCATAGACTTACCATTGCAAGCATAAATATTCACTCAATCCATCGCCCTACTATAGGGTTAAAGGTTCGGGGGATCATAATTGAAATGTTTTGGCACTATGGTCTTCAGAATTCTTGTGGAACGATGAAAGAACAGTGAATAGTTGTGTCCATAATACTGAGCCTATGGAAGTTCTGTGCTTCCTGTCCACAAACTGGTGCAGTGTCGTGCCTCAATAACTCACTGCAATGGACTGCTTACCCTCCCTATTGGAAATTGTGATAATAATTACCAGACCTTGTTGTTGTACTTATCTGTATTATGGAGCAATGCTCAAAAAGCACCCAAACTTGGTATTGTCAGGGTCTTAGACTATATTGCACAAATGATGATTGTATCTCAGAAAGAAGTATTAACTTATTTTCATATAATCCTTAGGATATGTGTGCCAAGCAAAAGTGTACTTAAGCAAACACAGGCCATGGAATAAGAAGTTTGGGGGAGTTGGTGGTATCTTTAATTTTTGTTTTTGCTCATAATCTGAGACATTTGAGTCATATCAGAGACAGAGCAGTGAGCTTTATGTAATCTGCCAAAGGATTCCAGCCCAATATGTCCTCAACCCTCTGAGTATGAGACCAGCCCCTTCAACTGCTGTGACAAACTGACCCCACTTAGCTCCACTTAATCAAGTCTTCATGTAAAGAAATTCACTTTAAGGAGGCGCAGCATCTGAGGTGCTGACTATGTACTTAGAAGCATGAGGTTGTACTGTGTTTGAACCATCAGTGCCCAGGAAATGTCATATTGCTTGTGGAAAACCTGCTGTATAATCTAGATGAACTAGAAATGGCCTGGTAAAATATCTGTTAAAAATCGGTGAATTTTCCAATTTTTGGAATTATAATGTCCAACTTTTACCTTTCTGGGTGACCAGGCTCTCATTATAGTTATTCCATGGCCTAAATGTTATTTATTGTCACTTTGGGCTCCCTAAGAGTCATCACTGCTCAATATTGCTTCTATCAAATACATCTTTCATTTGTATAGTTCTTTGTACCATTGTATGGGAATTAGAGAAGGAGATCTTACTATTTTTACCTACACTGATGTTTGGTACTTGAACATTTATAAACATTTACCATTTTCCTTTACATTCCTATGACCTACAACCTATGAAACACCTTTCACCGTTCCTGTACTTTGCAGTATTAGAAATGATTACTCTTTGTAATGCCACTTTAGCATTGAAAACTGTACATTCTTCAATAAACTAATGAAACCTCACAATTGCTTGCATAAATTTAGGAAAAACCTTGAAATGTCACCAGAAACTTTGGCTTTACAAGGATTTAAAAATGTACGGTTACTTTTTAGTTAACCATGGACTGGAGCGAGGAAGTAGGGAGACAAGGCAGATGTATGTGACCATGGGTTGGAGTGGAAGAAGTAGGGAGACAAGGCAGTTGTAAGTGACCATAGACTGGAGTGGAAGAAGTAGGGAGACAAGGCAGTTGTAAGTGACCATGGGTTGGATTGGAAGAAGTAGGGAGACATGGTAGATGTAAGTGACCATGGGTTGGAGTGGAAGAAATAGGGAGACAAGGCAGTTGTAAGCGACCATGGGTTGGTATAGTGAGAAAAAACATTTCAGTGTGTAAGATCACCAGATATACAATTTTGTGGTCAGGGATTTGATCCCTGTCTTCTCTACTTGAAAAATTAGCTTGCAAAGTTTCTGGTTATATTTTGAGGGTTTGTTCTAGTTTTGTAGCCGATTAAACATTGAATATGTGTACATTGTCATAAATATGTGTGGGTTGAATATAAGTAATCAGGCTTCTGAGTTTGAGGTTTAATGAAATTATATTCACAGAAAATTGTTGCTCATGTAAATATTTTATCCACCAAAGACGTTAAATATATTTGCACAATAATTTCCTGAATATTGTCAGCCTCAAAGCAAAGGATTCCCAGCAGAAACCATTCCAGCTTGTTGTTAAATACAATAATGTCTGAAAGCTACTAACTGTTTCAAATGTGTACTTCCATGAACTGTAGTCTAATTATTCCAAGTTTATCCAAGATTTCATCACTTACCCGGTGACCATTCCTGTACTATTTTCACTCAATATTGTCAGTTTACAATGTTTGGATGTTTAAGAAATGTATTGTAAAACTCAAATATGTTAAGTGTCAATCAAAGGAAAATGTATTGTATTGATGAAAAGTCGCTTTATCAAAAACCATTCAGTTAGATTTCATTGGTGCAACAAATGATATTAGATATGTTTAGGCCAAGATGTGTATCAAATTGATTAGACACATACTTCCAAACGTATCATTGCCACGGAATCACTTATACATATATGGCCATATATATCAGGGTGTGTACAGGGCCTTGAAATGCTTGAATTTTATTTCAATTTGTCAAAGTTCTTAAATTGTGCACACAAGGTTTGAAAAATCTTGGAACTAAAATATGCCAGGCATATGTTGTCTATATGCGAGTGTGGGAGCATATATATGGAATTGACACTAGGCGGCACCTCCTCTCCTTCCTAGCTGAGAGAGCCCCGGGTCCCCGCAGTGCTGCATTGGAATCCATACGGACAACATCATTGACTGACTTGAAAATTTAATTTTGATCAACACGTTTGTTTTTTACCTTATTTTTGCCAGCTGAAAGTCACATAGAAAGAATATTCCTTTATTATCTAAACCTGTCAAGATTGGGGAATCAGCATTGTATGCCATTTGAATATTATTATATTGAATTTTTTTTTCTAGTTTTTATTTCTCAGGTATTTTAATATCCTCTCTTAAATAATAACAACGATTTTATCCTATTTATTCAATGTATTATTTATTTTATTGCTTTAACTATGCATATTCAATATTTATACATTATAGACTCACCTCAATACAGGGATTGTGTTGCACCATTTTTCATCTTATTATGTGAAGCATTCTTGGATTTTATATATATATATATGTTGATGGTTGCAGCAATTGTATTTGAATTTATCAACAATCGTCCTGGGTGGCAAATTATGCTTTCCTATACCAAATGATGTGCTTGTTTAGATTGATATAAAAGATGTTATGTCAGTTAATGTCAACGGTTTAATACATGTATAGTGTACTAATATTGTACCCGCTGGTTATTTATGTAAATTTTAAAACAAGACAAAAAGAAAAAAATAGGTGCGTTTCTGGTTCAGATCTGCTGAAAACTAGACAGGGGTGTGGTAATTTTCTTTAAAGAAATAACCATTCAGGAATTGAAAACACGCTTATTTCATAACAATTGTTGTTTTAGATAAGCGAAATCTACTTTTTAAGTTTTTTTTAATGAGGGGGAGTTTGCTCGCAACTTTTGCTGGGGTGGAGCGAACCAGAAAGAGACTTACTTTTTGCCCAAAGCATGGTTCCTGTGGCCAAGCCAACATCAAAATTACTGACTTTTACTGACTCATCAGCCGAATTTTTACTGACAAAATAAAGTCGTTAGCAGACAAAAAAAGGTCTTTAAAATACACAAGAGCTCTTCATTTTAAAGGAATAATTTCCCTTGATAAAATTAAAGATTTGAGTTACATTAATGTATGTCGCTGCATGGTTGTAAAGATCCCTCTTGTGTCATAGCCACCATATGGGGATATTCGGATATATGTGTGGGGGTCCGGGGTAATGCCCCCCCCCCCCCCTGGAATTTGTTTTTAGTAAAATGGGTTGTTTGAGTGCATTCTACTAATTTTACAGGGCTCTGAGCCTCAGATCGAAAAATTACTGACTTTTAAGGTCCTTAAAAACCCTAAATCTAAATTACTGATTTTTTTGACCGCAGGAACCCTGCCAACAATCCTTGTATACACATACAACTGCAGAATATTGATAAATGGAGTCCCTATAAGTCATAATATGAGTAAATTTGGAAAGATTTTGTTGTAATAGCTGAGAGTGCAGCTTTAAACCTGCATTTTATCTATATATTTAAGAGTGCTGGTAAATCCATACAATTATTGTCTCCCCCGTCACCTGAGGATCGGGATATTTGGAGATGGACGAGCTTTCTGTGCACATGTGTTCGTGTCATAAGCCAAAGAATAAAAGCCTGCTGTTATATCACTAAAATGTCTCCCCAGTCTTTTGTTTACATGGGTCAGATCTTCAGAAAACATACAATTGGCCTTCACCAATGCTCTCAAATAACCCAGATTTAAGATGAAAATTAGGTTAAAAATACAGTTCAACATAACCAGACAGATTTATTGAATGAATACAATACAGAATAAACTCAGCTATACCTAGTATTTATAAATTTTCCCTCTAATTTAGCAGAATTTGATAGATGTGCAGAACTGTAGATTGTGCATTTTCTGAAAATCTGACCAACATGCTGTTTGTATAGATATGGTTACACACAAATAGCATGTAATAGAGGAATTGTCAGTCAGCACGAGTGTGCTCCTTTCTCACATGTTTTAATCTCCTTCCCCTCTCATAATAATATGAATACAAGAAAAATACTTCCTACTCATAATCAAAAACAATGAACATTAAAATATTTTATTTAAGTTCTTTATTTCAATGTGCAACTGGTATAAGTATAATCTCTGAATAATATCTTCTCTCCAATATAATACACAGCGGAACACACAAGCTCCCCCTCTCACAGATATGACCAAAACAATCTCAAATTGTTTTAAAGAAAAAAAAATCAATTTCATAGAATATATCCCTGGATACTAATAAGGAATCTTGCATCTACACTTAGGCAGTCCTGGAAAAAATATTTGCCATACATCTTTCAAATTTTTAATAAAAAGATATTTAATGAAATTGATTCTTTTTCTCAAAAATATCAAATTCTGTTGTGTCAGAGGGGAGCGATCTATAATAACCTGTCAGTCTTATACTACAAATCATGGTCAGAAGATGGTCAATACCACCCCTCAAGTCTCCATCAATGAACACTTTGTACAGACCCTCTATAATGTAATGAGGTGCTTACAAAAAAGCCTCTGTCACACTGCACCGCCAGCCAAACCTATTTACGGCTGGTCTTAATAACTAAATTAATTACTATGTACTTTATTAAAGCAATATCGAAGAAAAGGTATCCAGGCATAAATCCAGTGGAGAGCCGACAAATATCAGTTTCAGAAGCCTGATAGTTACACCCGATGCCAACTCAGCCGTTGTCCTAGGCTCAACATACACAAGTGAATCTTCTTTATAAAGATGGGGAAAAAAGAGAATAAGCGTAATGGGGGATTTGCATCTGCCACTGCGCATATATCTTACAGTGCATGCTGGGAAGGATTCACTGAATCGCTCAGTTAAAGGAGATTTACCGATTCCAAGGACACAACGTGTGGTAATGAAGCCTGCATCCCCAGCATGCATTGTAACTGACATGCGCAATGGCGAACAGAAATGCCCTATTAACAGGAGTCTATGCTTTGAACATGGCCAAATTCTGCTACGTGGCTTAGCGGCCTCAGTCAAATATATATACATTAATTCACTGCTACGTTACGATCGGTACAAAGGTTAGAAAAAGTTATTAGAATAGGCACTGACCAAAACGTCGAGGATACAAATAAAAGACAGATGTTCCACTTTGGACATTTTTAACTCCAACATCCACCATACAATCGCAAAGAACAAACAAAGCTATCAGAAAAATCACTCTAAGTGAAACCACATTTTACACATCGATTACAAACCTTGATCAAATCTCATCTATTTTTTGTCTTATATTAGAAAATGCAAAGAAAATGTTGCTATCACCTCGACACTGTTACTGCTACCCGGGTATTGCTAGGGGCACAACATATTGGGGAGTAAAAATAGGGATACAATCCTTCTCAATATGAGTCAAAGATTACTTCTAGCACGTGTTGATTCGTCCACAGAGCACAAATCAATACACCCTCCTGTAATGTGAACCTACCATACACATTATTATCTTTAATTTTTCAAAATGAACAATAGGGAACAACAGTTTCTGCACAGTGCAAATCTACTTCCAAATGTTGCCCAAAATACCATTAACATATCTCAAGTAAACAGTGAAAATAAAACAAGAGTTAATCAGAACATGTTCTAGAGTACAAAGTTACAATACCCCATACACATGGGCCCATATAAAATGAATAACTTCAACAGGTGAGGCGCATATGGAGATCAAATCATTAAAGCTTAGCTCAACTTAAAAAGCTTGAATATTACATCACTGAAGCACTATTTAAACAGCTGAGCTTGAACACTTGCAACACTTTTATTTCCATTCAAACCTAAAATTTGAGATGAAATAAATAGTAAATACCACCCTTCAAGAAGGCAAAAGAAATATACCATTTTTCATACATAAATTAACCTTAAACCAGATTTACCCAATTTGAAAAGACGCCATTAAGTGTTTTCTTGGTGATTATAGCGTCTGAGTAGCATTGCTTCACACAATCGTAATCATATCCTTGCTGGTCATAATCGTATCGTTAAAGGTTTATAGAAGTTTACGAGTTAGATCGGCAGAAAATGTACAATCGGCAGCTCTACATATTTAGTAAATTCTGCTAAAAGTAGACTGAGAAATGATAAATACTAGGCATATCTGAGTATATTCTGTTTTGTTTTAATTCAAAGAATCAGTTAGGACTGTATTTGGAACCTCATTTTTGTCTTAAATGTAGGTTATTTGCGAGGATTAATGAAGGTAAATTGTACATTTTCTGGCGACTTCACCCACTTACCAATATTGTAATCTGTATTCAAATTGAATTTAGAAAAGGCTCTTAATGGTGAGCCTTGCTTTTGAGCACCTGTTATCACCCTCGGTATCAAACAATAACGATACGATATATTAAACAATAACGATGCGATAACGAACACTCGTTACCGTAACAACACAATGAGTGTTCCTCACTCTTCCAATTTTCTACTGGTAGAACGGTTTCAATGCTCGATCTTATTTCTCTTTTAAATCCCAGATTCCCATCAGACAACAAAACTCACAGAATAGATAACTAACACATTTGTGATATGTCGCAGATAAATGAGTCTAAAGTCGTAAAGAAATGATATTATTCCAATGTATTCTTTCCACAAGAGCTTTTTGTAGGAATGTTCTCATTTCGTGGATGTGCGGCGCCTTTGGTCGTATTTAACGACTACTAAATAAATATCTATGTATTTCTAAGGATATCCTAGGCGACTACTTTACTAATGATTATCCACACAGAACTATCGCTAACATTCTATTACAAACAAAAATAATGCACTACATCATATACTGGATAAAGATTTCAGATTTCTGAAAGATCAACATCGTTGGAATCCGCTTGATCTCATCTTCACAATTATCAAAAATCTATTTTGGGCGACTTTAGTCTCATTTTTCTCACATTTCATCTGGCAGTCCCAATGCGGTTAAATCTCACACAGGTTCTTTGTATTTGACTCAAAACGATGCTTGTTCAGCTATAAAAGTGTTTGTTCATGGGCATAAACGGTTATACTTTAAAGCTGCATTCTCAGTAAAATCAGCCGTAAATTTGAATTAAATTGAAGAATACTTTATTTGTCAAAGGTTTTACACATGTGAGATAGACAAATGGGTAACCAGGCTTCTGGATAAAATCCAGGTCTTCCAGCCGTTCGTTTGTAAAGTCTGCCATAAAACATGGATGTAGAAGTATCGGAAACAGAAGAAAACAACGGAATAGTGAGCTTGTATAAGCGATATTAAGTGAATGGAAACAGATCCTGAAGGTGGGTGGAATTTCGGTGTACACGGAACTGTAAAATGTGAAAGATGTGTTTGGTTACATCGTTAAAAGAAAAATGGCCAAATAGAAATTCGTTATATTGGGAAATGTCTTATAACAAAAACTACTAAACTGTTTAGTAAAAAAGCTTAGGTAAAACTAAAAATTATGGAAACAAGATTTTAATAGCAAAATGATGTGTGATAATAATTTGTCAACAGTTTCAGATACTGATGAAATTTAAATAGGAAATGGCTTTCTAATGGAGTACCGTAGTATAATAACTTTCATGAATTATTATTGTATTTTGATGAATATTTACTTTTTATTTTTCTATTAAGGTATACACTGAAAGAACTGGATTATCTAGATGTGTAGCACCTTAGAGCTCAAATTTTTGGGAACAAATAAAAAATGTAAGTAATATCATTATAATTCTATACCACCAATAACAATGCAAGAATCTTTCATATTCTATTCGCTTCTGCTACGTTGCATGGAATTGGTCAATGACCGAACGTCTGACCAAACTTAGCTGATAGCTGAGAACGCAACTTTAATAGGGGGATTTGCTTGGCCGCCATATTGCATCTTGATTCGCAAGGGAATTATTGCAGTTGCATATCAGAACAAAAACAATAGCAACATTCTATGTTCAGCGTGGAATATTTATCAGTGCTTCCATGTAAATAATCATGTGTTATACATGATATGCTAACGCAAGTCTTCACCTTTCCCATCATGCATTTGGTTGCCATAGAGCATTTCCATAAGCCATTGGCAAACATATTCTTGATTAAAATTTTGCTTAAAAAATATTGCATTTTATAGTAGAACAGAATCTATCCCGACATGCACTGCAACAGACATGCGCAGAGGTAAATGCAAATCCCCTATTGTGTAATTGATTATTGAACAAGTTTGAGTTAGTTTAAATACATTTTTCCTAAATCAAATTATGCATTATGAATATTGGCTTGAATCTCATAAGGTTTATTATACTGAAACAGCAAATCCTGTCGGGACAAAAGCTACGGTATATCTGGACTACAGTCAGAGCATTCATATCAAAATAGCAATATTCTTTTCCAGTAATATCTAGAGTAGAAGGAATGCAAATAAAAGGTCATTCATTCTTTCCATAATTACTCTTGTAATTAAAACATCAAAGCAACGTGTCTTCATTCAGTCTAGAGGCAGTTGCAAACAAAAAACCAGAAGCGACATAGTTTGGTTCCTGACTATCTGATCTCAGCTAAATATTGCATTTGGATATATATTCGTGAGTTTAATAAAGACAAAATAGATGAGGTCCCAGGAGGATTATCAGGAATTGCATCCTGAAGCCTACTGGGATAGGCGTACCCAATAGCTATAGTCTATTATTTATTGATCACTAAAATGAGAACATTCCCCTGTAAATCTCTAGGATATATAATATGCGATATTTATCTTTATTCTTATTCTGACAAGTCTGGCAAGTTTTCGCAAGAGCTTCAGAATCCTCATGAATCGGGATCCAATGTGCTGTACATAATCTTCTTTAATTTATGCAGGATTTGTGAATCACAACAGTAATGTTTTCATACATGTAAAAGTAGTCGGAACTGAACACCTCAACATTTTATGGCCATGATTTCGGCGAACCATCTATAGGTAAAGAATATCAAGTAAAAGCATTTTTCAGACACACTTGGAGAGGTATACACAAAGCCTTCATATTATTAGGGATGCAAGTATTGAAGTCTGGGGATGCCAAAAATACCGAAAGTTTCTGTAAAAAAAAAAAGCTAATTATTTATATTTAGGGCCTCTACTATCAGTACAGAATATTCGAAACAGATTTAAAATCAGTTTGATGATCAAAAAAGTAAAGATATTAAGTATATCAATTTTTGGTTATAAATGGTGGAAAATTGGGGGCAGATTTGAAAGGTTTTGGGAGTTTTCAAATACTGAAGAAGACTTGCATCCCTGTAACATAAAACTAACATTCTCATCTACCTTCACTTGATAACTCAGAAACATTTTGATACAAAATAAAAAGCTCCTTTTATACAGCACTATTTTTATACAGCAACAAGAGTAAAAATCCAGGAATAAGAATAAAAACGTCCCTGTATTCTCTTGCTACAAACCAATACAGAGCCTTCAGTAAATGTTCCGAATTGACAAAGCAAATAATGAATTATCCCCAGAACTAATCCTCAGACATTTTGGAGAGTTTTAGCTCTGTCAGTGACAGTAAAATATAATTTAACATGAACTTAAAGAACATGCTACTGAATGAGTTTCACTGTGAGAGCATCCATTTTAGCCTTTGCCAATCTTCTATAATAGTCTCTTCTCGGCTAATATCAATAAAACATAAAGGAATGAAGATAGCCAATCTCTTTGAAACTGCCTCTATCAGGTTAATATCAATAAAACATGATGGTTTAGATAAGATTAAAAAGCTTGGGTGAAGCAAGGTACACTGTAGACTCAGTCTATACGGGGGGACCGGGTTGGCTTGTGTCGGTCACTGTTTCTGGACCTGAACACTACGACTGGTGTGACGGGCTCATTGTCGAATGGATACACAAAGTTGGGATCTTTCTGCAATAAAAGACATAATACATATTATCATATTGAAAACGACCTTCGCTTTGCGGTGCCACCATTGGTCTGAGATAACGCTCAGGATCTACGTGACGTCATAATCTATGACGGATTAAAGAACATTATTCTATGACGATTTCCATTGGTTAATTACCCCAGATCGTCCTAGATACTTCACTAGGTGAGACTAGTGTATGTTACCTTGTTTGTCGATATAAAGAGATAAATCAAGAAGATTTGCAATAATAATTGTGAATATACACATTGGGAAGTGTTTGACTGTCCAAATTCTTAAAGCTTTTCGTAGCATATGCTTAGTGATTTAATGACTTTGCCTGTAAATGAATACAAATAAAATAAAAATTAGATTATACATATTATGGGTGACTTTATTGGTGCATTGTATGGTGGACAAGTGCCCACAGTGATGATCTAACAGCCATGAACAATTATGAAACTGGTCACATCATAACACTAAAGTAGTAGGCCTGTGCGTCCACCGTACAATGACAACAAGTGCCTACCTTGGCTAGTATGGGCCTGGGTGGCGTGGGTGGGGTGCTGGAGGAGGTAGGGTTGGGCAGGGAGGATCTCCTCCTCTCCTCACACTCCGCCTCCGTGTCCACGGTCAGGTGGTCTTCATTCCAGGAGAGTCGGCCTGGGGTGTGCGGACCTGTGATCATAAGAAAAGACAGTTATAGACATTGGTAGTGTCTGTTGGCTTCTCCGTTGCTACCCAATACATTAACCCATCTATTAATTCCATTCTTGCCTTGCCTTCCATTTTCTTTTTCCAATAATCAGCTGCTACAAGCTACTCCAGAAACAGACATGTTAAATTGTTTGCTGTTTCTTTATTTGGTTGGAAGAAATATATTTTTCGGCTGTGGAAATATATTTTTCGGCTGATTTCTTTTTCGGTCCATTTATATAAATTTCGGCGGCGATTTCATTCTATTTATTTGATCGATTTATTTTTGAAAAAGAGGGGAAAGACAGAGGACTGGCAGAGGAGAGAGTGCAGGGCAAGAGAGAGAGAGAGAGAGAGAGAGAGAGAGAGAGACTAAGAGAGAGAGACAGAGAGACAGAGAGGGGAGGGAGAGAGGGGGTGAGAGACAGGAGAGAGAAAGCGGGAGAGAGAAAGAGAGAAAATGTACAATTCGCCTTCACAAATTTAATAACCCAAATTTAAGGCAAATACTATTATGAGCTTTAAATTTCAATTCGACATAACTGAACAGAACTTTTTTGAATCTACAAAATATCAAATATACTCAGAGATACTTAGTATTTATCATTTTCCAGCCTAATTTAGCTTCCTGTTCATTTACTAATTGTGTAGAGCTACCGATTGTACATTTTCTGACGATCTAACCCAGTAGTAATGAAGAAATTACATCTTGTAGCAGTAGTACTGAAGTACTTACTTGGCGGGTGTTGTCTGATGGCGAGGGCACGACCTTTGTGAATGACCTTGGCTGCTCTCTGGGAGTTACACAGGGTGTGCAGGTGGGTGACTGCATCCAGCTCCTTGTCAGACTGTAGGTAACATAGAGACAGTTACAGAGGCTTCAACATGTGTGGGGGAATAATGGAGCCCTGGGTACTAGCAAGGACATCTTAAAGCATTCACCACAAATCGTAATTTAGGCCATATCCATGATAGAACTGTAACCATTACAGCTGATATCAATGTCTACTTCTGGGTGCTTTGTGGTTATGGGGCGAGGTGTGAGGGGTGG
The DNA here is from genome assembly GCA_942159475.1 of Sthenelais limicola. NCBI lineage: Eukaryota > Metazoa > Annelida > Polychaeta > Phyllodocida > Sigalionidae > Sthenelais > Sthenelais limicola. The sequence continues at coordinate 58,617,002 of OW804096.1, forward strand.
GGTGGGGAAATAAAGAGCAGAGTTGCAATTATATGGGTGATGGGGGTGGGGGTAATGTTATGATCAAAATTACAAATTTGAGTGAATGCTCAATATGCAATGTTTTACCACTTTTATTACAAAATTCCACTGGAGGAAGCTTCCTCACCCCCACCCACCCTACCAGTAATAATCAGTCAGTATAATCTCATCAGTCCCAGGGTTATGGAAGAGTTGATTAAAGTGCATACACATGAGGACAATGTCTATGGTTAGATTCCCCATCACAGCCCAATGTGCTCAGATTACTTCAACTTGTTACTTGCTATTAATATCCGCCATTAGTATTAGTATTCCTTAAACCTAGCCAAGAACTTAACCCTCAGTCAGTGTGCATTCTTGAAGAGGTCTAGTTTACTAAGGTGTTTATTACACATGATGAGGATCTAGCTCAGGGTCTCTGCACCTTTGGATTTTTTTAAAAAGAATTTCAAGACTTTTCAAGGCCTTTCCAGACTCAGTTTAGTCATTTTCCAAGCCGATATCAATGATCTTTCAGAACCTATCTTCAGTTCTTATCTCAGTGGTGGTAGCACAATAGGGCAAGACACACGTATACTTATCTTTCAGAACCTAGATGACAGGACCTGGGGTTTGTAATTATTGTTTTTCATAGGCCAATGATGTGTTTAACAAGTCTTATACTATTCAGATTTTATATCAATCACCTATGAGTCACTCTATGTAAGGTGTGAGAGGTGCGAATCAGGGGAAAGTGTACAGTAAGAAACAGAATCTTCGAAGATTTCAAGGCCATTTAATGGATTCCAATAAGATTCAATGCCCACATAATGGTTTTCCATGCCCTCCGACCAAAATGCCAATTTTTCAGGCTTTTCAAGGCCTTGAATTTATTTTTCAGGCCTTGAATTTATTTGTCCAAATTCAAGGCTTTTCCATTTTCCTCACCAACATCAGAGCATTTACAAACTCATGACAATATTACAACAGCTGGTCATGCAGGACAGATATACCACACAGAGAAGTACACAATAATGCCACAAGTCCTTATCATGATCACAATGTTTCAGGCATTCAACTGACTGGAAGAGCATGCAAGAATTACCATATAGTGCCAAATTTGAGTGTCCTAAATATTTGCGAGGGGACCCTAAAAATATCATTCCGCTGATCATAAATTTTGCGGTAAGGCCACCAGGACACACGTCAACAAATAAGGTGTAGAATTAAATACAAAATATTGGTGGGTCATAAAATTCGCGCTACCAGGAGAGAATTCACAAATTTCGCTGGACATTTGCTCGGCAAAGATTTGGCACTATACGGTAATGAGAGACCTCAAAGCCCTCGCTAAATAATTTCGTTTTTTATCATTTGCAACTTTCTTTTTTACAATAATCCCATTGAACAGGATCTCAGTCCCAGCCATATTAGATAACATACAAAATGAGGAGAGCCATAATGATAATGAAAATAGTGGGATTCTGGTTTTCACCGAAATGAGTAATTTGGGACATGAACATACCAAAATCCGTTAAAATTTTATCTTGGTGACTTTTGGATGGATTGGGAATGAATAGACCGCAATATAGAAAATTATATTTTTACCTTTTTATACCATTTGTTGGCTTATGTTACTCCATACAAAGAGTAGGGAGGTGAGAGGACGTTTTATATGGAAGGCGCATGTATGGGGTGCAGTAGTTTGTTTTAATATGGTTATTCACTCCCGCCATTTTACATTCCAATACATTATTTAAATTATAAACTTTTACATATACAGAGAGAATCTTTAGATAGGGTTGTTTTTAAGTTCATGGTTGATTGCTTAATTTAGCGTTATCAAGGGCGGGGAGGTGAGAGGAAGTTTTTGGAAGGCCCTTATAGGATTCGAACCCAGAACCCTTCACGTCCCTGCTGCAGGCTATTTTATATTGTGTGTACAGGTGCCACCAAAACCAATTTAACTGATCATCGGGTGGACAAAATCGGTTGGATTTGGACATTGGTTTTGGTGGTAGTCCAATTTAAGGAGGATTTTTGTTGGTGATTTAATGAGTGCAGTGCTACCGTCCCTTTCAACCTATCATGGGGAAGGTGCATAATATATATTTTTGTTTTCGCCTAAAGATAAAAATGATCCCGCCTATCATCCGATTTTTTCTCGTGTTTGCTAATTATGAAATTTTGGAGCAGTAATATAATTAGATTAATATAAATAGATTTTGCACCTACCCCAAAGATAAAAACTTAATTTTGGGCACCAAAAACTCACACAAATCCCTCTTGATACTGGGGCTAAAGTAAATTGTTTAAGAAAATGTTATAATAATCACTGTTCTATAAAACCACTGTGGCGATTAGGCAAAGAAATAAATAGTTGCGTTTCCTGTTCAGATTCGGAAGGGAGAGGGTCATTTGTTTCATTTTGATAAACGGTTTTTGTTAAAAATGATTAGGAAAAGTAAGGTTTTCTAGGTCGGGTGGGGGTGGGGGAATGAACAGGAAACTCCTCTTTTTCTTTTGGTCTACTAAAATGTATCTAAGAAAATGTAAAAGTAAACATTTCTATGTTTCAATCATTTCGACAACGTTTGGAGAAACTTTATAATTCAATCAATGTTATGCTCATTACTATAAATAAATTATTATTGCTGTTCGTCTTTTTGTTGTTTGATATAACCCCATATTAATGACCAAACCTAAATTAATTAACGGCTGATTTGATATCAAAGTTCATGTCAAGCATTTAGGTGAAGAAGCGGAGATTTTGTTTGTAAAACCTTGATACATGAACATTAAATAAAAAAAATAAAATCAGGTGATTCGAAAGTTTGGTCTACCCTGAGGTGTCAACAACTCCCTTTTAAGGCTGCACTCTAACATCGGTCAAGAATTAAAGATTTTCTCTTTTTCAACAAATCTAAAAGTCATTTGACCATAATTTTGGAGGATTTTGTCCGCTTGTTTATGCTACAGGGCTTCATAAAAAGTACACTTTTATATTTCGGAGACCCGGCGAATCCTTTCCTGCGGTGATTCCCCGCCCCCATGTTTTTTAGTATTTAGTATTTCTATACAGCAAATCTTCTGTAAAAATGAGTCGAGCTATTGACAAAGTTATTATCGCTCAATGGGCGGCCATTTTCTCTCGACCAATTAGACTTTAGAAATTATTGTACAAACAGTCATATAATTGGTATAAGTCATAATATGAGTTAATTTGGTAAGATTGTTTTGGTCGTAATAACTGATAAGACAGCTTTAAGAGCGGTGGAACATGAAAAGAAGCCATAAATTGAAAGGGGGCGAGGATATGATGAGAATAGATTCACCGACTCAGCCAAGTAGGAAACATGCTAACGGGATGCGATACCCTACTCATTTTGATCAAAGCTAATTATAGGTTATTGGAACATATCCATAAATACAATTATAAGTTCCCTAAAAAGGACCTGTAGACGTCTCAGGGGGACAAACTATAAGAGTGAACCAGTTCAAATATTTGCATGGATTAAAGACAAAATCTATGGTCTAAAAGGTTCCAGCGCCTAGGAATTCCAAATGGTTTGGAATAGCTGATTCCCAATAGTTTCTCTGATAACTCTGTGCTAGTGTTAGATATACCGATTTAAACCACAAAAGTGTCAAGTCTGTAAAATGTGAACATAATGAAGGCACCAATTCCATGATTGAGATGTTAAATGTGTGTTGTTAACTAACCAGAGAGAGGGATTGAGTGTTGCTGAATCTTGGTTTGGACTGCGATCCGGAACTCAATGCGTTATTGGGTCGCTGAGTTTTCACGCTTGGGGTACCCTGGGTAAATCACGATCACATAAATGAAGAACAGGCAACAGAAGTCATTAAATCAAGTGAGGCTGCAGTTAGTGAGGGTCTCTTTCCTTCATGAGGTCCTTTGTGGGTGCTCACACTTGTATATCATAGTCTGTTATATTTATAGACTAGAGCTCACACTTGTTTAATATAGAGAGTGAAGTCGGAATGTATCCCTTTAATGTGAGTGGTCAGAGAGAGGGAGAGAGAGAGAAATAGAGAGAGAGAGGGAGGGAGAGAGAGAGAGAGAGAGAGAGAGAGAGAGAGAGAGAGAGAGAGAGAGAGAGAGAGAGAGAAAGCGAGAGAGAGAAGATATGAGAGAGAGACAAGAGAGGGAGAGAAGAGACAGACAGAAATAGAGAGAGAGAGAGAGAGAGAGAGAGAGAGAGAGAGAGGGAGAGAGAGACAGACAGAAATAGAGAGAGAGAAGATATGGGAGAGAGACAAGAGAGGGAGAGAAGAGACAGACAGAGATGATGGAGAGGAACGTAGGACAAGGTATTTTTGTTACGAGTTTCTTTTTTTGTGTGTTTGGGGGTGGGGGGAGGGGCTGGGGGGGGGGGAGGTGGAGAGGGCGTGCAGTTCTCATGAAGGAAAGAGGACTTCACTGTCACAAATTAAGGCCAAAATATTAGTCACCAAGCATTAATCCAGGGTCTATAGCGTAGAATCAAGTACAAGCCCTTGCAACACCAGACAGTTATGAGAACTTAACATCAAATTACACCACCAACCTTTCATGAATTGAGAAGAGATTTATCATTCATTTTAGTTCATATTAATTCATTCAGTAGGTCAGTTTAGTATTGATTTATACAAAATACCGGTTAGAAAAAGAAAATAAATTATTTACATTTCGGCTCTTTCAAATTAAAGTTTAGTGAGACCCTCCCCACTTATGAACATAACAATAAGAGACGTCAGATTGAAACGTGGCATATAATCATGCCTTTGGTTTTCATATAAATATCTTCAGGAGCTTTTGTCAAACATTTCCATTTTGGAGGAATGTTATTTGAATACGTTATATATGAACATACTAATTTGGTAATACACTTTAAAGGATATTTCTAAACGTAGGATTAAATTGCTGGATGACATTGCAAGGACTGGTACATTTTCTGAAGGTAGGAAATCATAACTGTACAGACTTCATGCAAGAATGCCAGCTTTACAAGACACAATACACAATACTACAATATCAATACTTGCAAATACACAAATAATTAATTATACGTGGTACAATTAAACAAAAACTACATTCAGCATAGTAGATACTTCAAAAATCAGAATTTAGAAATTGGGAGTCTTTGGGGTACATTCAAGAAGCTACAAACAAACAAAATATACCACAAATAAGAATGAAATTTGATATATTTCAGCCACAAAACGATGACAAAATATCAATAGTAATGTAAAAGTAAAATGTATAGGGACGCTAGGTAGATATGTCTAAGCCAGACTCAGACGTATTCTCAAGCCTATGTTCACTGACTGGATCATCTCATTGGGATCAGTCAGCGGTCAGATGGAAAAACGGCCTGACGATTGTCGGGAGAAACTCAAGAGTTAAATGTCTAGTTTTATGGTGGCAAATGTGCTAAGTACTATCGTCTTAAATCTTATTAAGGTTGTTTTAGGGGCAAAGTGCAGGGATATTGCTATTTTGTTTATTTCTATTGCTATTTCTCAGGCCATTTTAAGATGTTCAAGGCCTGTTTGATAAGTTTCAAGTCCCTCAAACCAAACTGATGATTTTCAACAAAGCTATTCCCAGCCTTGAAGTTTCTCTCCAAATCTCAGGCTTTTCAAGGCTTCACTTGCAGCTGTCCCAGGTCAACAACTACACCTCATATATCCCACCCCAGTATAGAGTTGCTACCTGTTTGGAGATGATGTCTTGGATTTTACGTTTTTCTGCCCGTAAGTTCATCATCTGTTGCCGCTTGCGTTCCAGTACGTCTTCCATGCTGAGTCGTGGGCTTGACTCTCTGCTCCCTGTAGGAGGTATAAAATTTACAAAATCTGAAAAATTAATTTCATCAGTCAGATCCGCACCATAACCATCTGCCAGAAACCCCAGTTTCAATGTGGGACAGAACAATTCATTGTCCATGCGGGAGTGAGAGGAACTAGGGACCTCTCACTGAAACTAAGAATCGCAAAGGCAAAGGCAAAGGCAAAGGCAAAGGCAAAGGCAAAGGCAAAATCAATTTCAATTTTAACTGATGTAAAGTTCCTACAAACATAAATTATATATTCATATTAAATGGTCGATAGAAAATATAGAAATTTTGAGAGAATAATAATTAACTGTTTAGGTTGAATTATATACAAGTTTTGTATAATAAAATTATCCTATTGTTTAGATTGTGTGCCAGGAAACACTGGAAGAACTTGGAGCCTTAAGGGCTGGTTCCATTGGTACGGATACGGATCCGTCATGCGGATACGGTAAACTCTCTTGGAGTGATTCTGACTGAACGAATGTCCAGAACAGCTCAGAATTTCAATAACATCCAAGAAGGAATCCATACTAATGGGGTACGGATTCGAACCCAATCGCTACATGGAGCGATCGGTTTTACCGTCCGGATTCGGAGCCGGACCTGTTGACGTGTACAGATACGCACACGTGGAACCATGACTGTATATTTTGATGTGAGCAAATTTTGCCGTATCCGTGCCAATGAAACCAGCCCTTTAAAGCTGTACCTTCAATTTGTACACCTGGCTACAAATAAAGAATCATCTTTTTATTTCACCCTACATTTTATATTTATTTGATATCTTAAGAGCCTATAAAATGAAGGAAGAAGGCCTACCATCCCTGCTGTCTCCACTAGAGCCAAAGTCTTCATAGTCAAAGAGCTGGAATGGGGGCGGGGGTTCACTGTAGATGTTGTGTTCCTCATGCCGGAAGAGCTCCTCATAGTTAACAGGGTAGCGCGGTGTGCCATCCTTATATACAGGCACCTTACCTGTGGATAAAGTTACCACAATATCATATATCAATATACCCTAAGGCCTATATATTCAATTACTAGCAACCTGTTCCATTCTCTCTATTTACCATACCCAAGTGTCTGTTATTACTGGCTAAGCATTTTATATTTCTAATTTTAATTTTAAATTTATACCACATCACATCAGTAAGAGTTAAGTTAAACACTGGTTTATTTCTTGTAGATTTGTAGGCTGTCTTACTGACAGTATATTTCATGTTTCTTAACCAGCACTTACCAACTGTAGTACCAAATTGATTTAGCTCTAATAAAGGAAGTTTTTATCATCCCATATGGAGTTTTTGCGTTATATATAATTATTATATTGTATGACGGGTGCAATAAACATATTATTAACGGTACATGATTTACAATCAAAATTGTATGAGGCACTGTCCGTCACAGTGCACATACATTATATATACTCAGTTCACATCTTACATGTACACATTATTATATAATGTAGATATTTTGCAAGGTGTGTTACATATATGCCCATGCTTTAGTTATGGAGCATTACAAAATATTATTGTACACGCATATGGATCAGATCTTCAGAAATGCATAATCGGCAGCTCTACACATTTAGTAAATTCTGTTAATTTAAGTTGAGGAATGATCAGATAGCTATATCTGAGTATATTTGGTATCGAGTTGATTCAAACAATGTGTTTGGTTATGTTGAACTGTATTTTAGACCTCGTTTTCGTCAGAGATTGAACGCCTACTATGCTAATGGAGTTGGAGGGTCTCTCTTAGCTCTGAGTCTAGATTGTTTAGCTTTTAGATACTTTATGGAGAATCAGATTAAAACCAAAGGTTTATTTTTTCCATTTTCCTCTTTAATAAGCGCAGAACTGCAGCTATTCTCTCTCTATATACATTTATCAAATTCATTCATTTAGTCAGGAGTTTTCAGTAGACCAGGTAAATGGATGTCCTCCTTACCCACTTAGCTCTCTTTACCAGGGTAATATGTGGTCACAGACATGGGCCAACATAACACTGGAGATAAACACTGCGACAAGATCATATTTGCTGTCATACAAGGTATGTTATAGACGCAAACATGTGTGGCAGCCAAAATGGTCGGGGGTCCCAGACTGTGCAGAAAAGGGGTGGGAGGGGGTGGGGTGCTTTTACACCCCTTTTAAAGCTGCACTCTCAGTTAACGTCGGTCAAAATCTCAATATTTTCTACTTTTTGTTCCATTCTTTTCCAACCCATCTATAGGTCATTTGACCAAGGTTTTGGAGGATTTTGTCCGGTTGCTTTTGTTACAGGGCTTTTAAATTTGTATTAGCATGACCCACCGGAATTCTTTCCTAGTAGGATGACATTAGTAGGATGACTTCCGCAGGATTGCTGTTTTCATTATTATTATTAGCTTCAATATATTCTCCCGCATATTGCAATTAAAACATCAGGTTTCCTGATCTACCGTTAAAAAATGTATGTGAGCAGTTAGGAAATTGATAAAAGAATAGGTTTCAGAAGAATGCATTAAATTTAATGAAATGATGACATAATATTTGGTGCTGTCTGATGAACAAGCCTAAGCGAATCATACACGGAGTACTGTGAGTGGGGCAAATTTAATTGTTATAATTGTTTAATAGTATACATTTCAGTGAATTTAAACTTTGTGTTAAATTACTTGTTAGGCTGTTAAGACTGGCGCATAGTGGAAGATCTGAATGGCCGATTTTCATATGTATGCTCCGCTTTTGTAACTTTTATGATACACATCTAAATAAAGAACTTCTTTCATTGAATTTTGGTAGATACATACTGTAAAGGAGTAGGACCCCCAGTGGATTCCTGCACCTGACCTACCCCTATACCCTGAGAAAACGACCCCAGAGTAAGGCCACACAAGGGTGAATGCACAAAAAGGGTGTAAAATCTCACACTCCTGAATGACCCACAACACTCACACCTATAGAGGAATTAGTATAAACTATTTTATAGATCGAGGTTTTACCAGGCTGTTTAGTTCAGCTTCTACTGATGGTCTTCCACTAGCTCCTCGAGTAATATACTACTAACTAGATTGTACTGTTGTGTGATGTTTAACCAGGTTGTTTAGTTTAGTTTATATAATGTCTATAGCAGCTGGCATTTACTAGTAGCTCCTAGGGTAGTATACTACCATCTTTTACTGTATGTTTAACCAGGCGGTTTATTTCAGCTTCTATAACTAGCATTTACTAGCTCCTGGGGTAGTATACTACCATCCTTTATTGTATGACGTTTTACCAGGCTGTTTACGTCAGCTTCTATAGCTGGCCCTCCACTAATTCCTGGGGTAGTATACTACCATCTATTGTTGTATGAAGGTTTACCGGTCTGTTTAGTTAAGCTTCTACAGCTGGTCTTCCAATAACTCCTGGGGTAGTATACTACCATATATTGCTGTATGATGTTTGACCAGGCTATTTAGCCCAGCTCCTATAGCTTGCCTTCCTTCCAGTAACTCCTGGTTTAGCATACTACCATCTATTGCTGTATGATGTTTTACCAGGCTGTTTAGTTCAGCTCCTAAAGCTAGTCTTCCAGTAAATCATGGGGTAGTATACTAAAATTTATTGTTGTATTATTTTTTACCAGGCTGTTTAGTTCAGTGTAATAAAAATATATTTGTTCTACACATACAATAACCATTATAATTGGGTTAGATACTTCAAGACAAATGTTTATATTTCAATATTATTTATACTATATAATAAATAGTGAATAGAACTTGATACTGATTAGACTTAGCTCCTCCACAATTTCAGTCAATATTCAATAAAAAAAAATTCACATCGTATTTTAAAACATTTATCCCCTGGCAATATTTTAAGTCTTTCTTTATCAACTATTATTATAACCATGCACTTCCTAATAATACATTTACTGTAAAGCAGTGAATATTTACCTATGCTGTGAGGTGTTTCTAGAGGATCCACGTCAGCGGCATCCCCACCTGCTCCTGCCTCAGAAGCTAGAGGGGAGAAGACAACGTAAGAGTCGACCACAGGCACTCTAGTGGCTGGTCTCTTCCTCCTTGAACTAGACACATTGCTACTGTCAACAGTGAACACATCTTTGGAATCTCTGTTCCCCACTTCTGCATCTCCTCCTCCTCCTGCTCGCCCACCTGCCCCTGACACCAAATCCTCCACACTCCCCAAAGCTGTCATTTCCTCATATTTAATGAAATCATCGAGGTCCTGGGGCTGACTGCCAGGGGTCCTCCTCCCAAGGACGGCCCTGGGTTTATGTTCAGAACTTGAGGGGGTTTTCTTTGTGTGGTCCACTGTGGCAATCCTCACTGGGGTTAAAGTACATCTAGTGGAGGTGGATAAGGTTTTTGGTGTGACTGAGGATGAACCAAAAGACGTCTTTACTTTGAACACATCATTATAATCTGAAACCTTGACAGAGTCCTTAGACTGAGTTTGACTCAGCAATTGAGAATGGGATAAAGCTTTGAGTTTTTGACTTGAAGTTGATTGTTTTGAGGACGAATTAGACGTTGATTGCTTTGAGGACGAATTAGAAGAGAAGCTTCCAGGAGTTTTAGGCCTAGGATATAGCCCAGAACTAGGAGTAGTTTTGTTGGTAGTAGCTCTAGGAGTAGTTTTGAAAGAGAGTTGAGGAGTTGTTTTATTTCCACGACCTGCTCTGTTACTATTATTAGACAAATGAGCCACTCGGGGCACAGAAGCTGGAGTCTTTGTAGCTTTAGCAGAAGTTTTCAGATGTGTTGGTGTTCTTGTTAGAGTTGATGGCTTGCTTTTCAACCTGGGCTCAGATTTGGGAACTCTCTGATTCAGATGATGAGCACTTGCCTTAGCTTTAGGTCTTGGACTAGTATGAACACAGTGCTTGTGGAATAACGAGCGTGAAGAGGACAAATGAGTGTGGAATTTATGCACGTTTGGTTGACCAATCACCTTCTTTGGTGGAGTCCTTGGGGCTCCTGCCCGTTTACCATGTTTGCTACTCAATCCACTGGAATGATGGTGAGGGGTTCTTTTTGGGACCTCGCGAGCATGAGTAACTGCCATAGCAGGTTTAGATGCTTCGTCGCAAGGCTGCTTGCGCTTTTTTTCCCTCGATATTAATTGGGTTTTTTGTGGGTCTGATTGTGGAAGTTGTTGCTGTTCTTGAACGCTTGGAACAAATATAGGAGGCGATGGAGGGAAATTCACTTCCAACATTGGAGAAAAATTCTGTTCCATGAACACAAGACTGGGGGAATCGGCCAGGTCTGCTGTGGGGGATGTTGAAGCAGCCGGACTTCCCGATGTGACAAAGGGCCTGAGATTCAATGCCTTGGGCACACCACTGAAAGAGGTATGAGGAGAGGTCTGAACTTGGTCCAGAGGAGAAGAGGAGGTCTTATTGACAGGAGGTGCACCGAATTTATAGTGAGGGGAATCACCTGAGAGATGGTCCAGTGGCTGATTCTGTGAGACCACCGTTATAATGTTATCATTAGACAAGGGAAATACTGGTTTCTTGATAGCAACACCTCCACTACTGCCACCAAATCCTAACGACCCTTGTACCCCTGGACTCGAGGGAGAAATCTGTGGCTTATTTATCACTACAGAAAATGGATTATTGTCCTGAAAAGTCACTTTAGACAAGCCATTGGGTGACTTGTTTGGAACAGGACTCGTAGAATTTTTAGGGAGGCTAATTTGTGAATTGATTGATTGAGGAGAGGCAGGAGAATGATTGGTCCCGCTAGCCATCTCTGTATCCTCTTTTGGAGAGGTATCTAAGTCAAGTTTGGTAGTAAAAGATGTCATGAAGTCTTCATCCACTCTCTCATTCATTTCAGGTGTTTCTATTTCAATAGATTCATCTGCAGGGAGGGTAGCATAGATGGATCTGTATTTTCTAGCAGACCTGGGAGCTCCCGGTGAAGATATAGGACCTGTGACACTAGCCACAGTTCTTGTAGAATCTATCTTTGTCTGAATTTCAGGCAGTATGTGGAATAATCCAAGGCCATCCAATGCAGCCCCAAGTCTATTTGTACTAGCCACAACCATTGTATTATCCCCCAAATTCCTTCGTGGTTGAGCAAGTGGGTTCTCAAGAAAAGCATCATTATTGTTACCAGGATGGTTATCATTTGAGGGGGTAATAGGTGGAGGAGATGGGGTCTCAAGGAGTCCAATTAATTCCTCGATATCCAGTTCAGGCAATGCCAAATCAGGGACGATTTCCTCATTGTCTGCTGCCCTAGCTACAATTGTATCTATTGCCATGGCTTTCTCATCACCAATATTAGGGAGAATGTCACTCCCTCCTACTCCTCCACCTCCTCCCATTGCAGTCTCTGTGCTAGGCAAATTTACAGCCTTTTCACAATCTTTTGCATTGCTTGGCTCTTCTGTTTCCTCAACTAAAGTTGGGGTATCATTAATAGGCTGATCATCAGATTTCTTAACTATCTCAGAAGAATTGTTTTCCGATTTTGTTTCTTCTTTTCCAAAAGCAGGAATAATGACAGTATCGTTTTCACTTTCCTTGCCATCCTCCTCAACATCAACTGACTTTTCTTGTTCATGAGAATCATTGGAATTGGAATTGTTTTTGTTTTTATCAGCTTTCTCGTTCTCAGGAATAGCCTCATGGGTGTTTTCATCCGTATTTTCTGGTTGATCTTTTTCTGTCACTTCCTTTTCTACATCTTCCTCCTCCTTTTTATATTCTATCTCTCTATATTTATTTTCCTTCCGTTCTTCTACTTCTCCATAATCCTCAGGCCCCAATATGATAGGACCAGCATGTTCATCATCAGACAGTAACAAAGGACAATTGGGCTCATCCGTTAAGTCATGAATACTCTCATTAATGACTTCAGTGATTAGATTGTGAATATCAGGCTCTAGTCCATCTGAATTCTTCTCGGAATCCTTGACTGAATCTGATTCTTCTGTCTCATCGCCACTCTCGTCCTCTCCACTATCAGAATCAGAATCAGAATCATCAGAATCATCTTCACTATCAGCATCATCTGAATCAGACATGAGAGGGGAGCGAAGTCTGGCCCTGATCACGATCTCATGGAGATCATCTTCCTCACTGTCGGAGCAGTCCTGCAAATACCAAGCTGGATCCACAGGTACTGGCTTGTTCCCCCATGGATCTAACTCTAGTTGATTGTTTTTGTTTATCTTCCCAAACAGGACCAGAGGTTCTTCATTCCCAGTTGATTCGATACTGAGTTCATCTTTAGTTTCCGTCTTCATGACTTTCGGTACTGAGTCACTGTTTTCCTTCTGAGTTGTGTTTTTATTATCAGCAGTGAGTTCTTCATTATTATCAGGGCTATTTATATTAGTTGTTGCTTTCGGTTCTAGTGAATCTCCTTTGGTTGTATTGCTTGATGTATTTGCTCCATTGGAAATGAAGTCATTTGCTTGTTCTGCTTGTTCAGTTCCTACTTTAACATTGTTCTCTGTATCTCTAGTAGTAGAAGTAGCACCATTTAGATCAATGTTTTGTAGCTGGTTGATGAGCTTTTCGTCTTGGCTGGAAATAATCTCAGTACTTTTGTGGTGGTTGTCCCTGAGCGGGGTGGAGTTGTTTCCATTGGAGGTTCTCTCTAGGTCTTGGCCATTAGGGGTTGGCCTTTCCTCTTCAATGTTCTCCATTCCTCCAGCAGGGTTTTCCCCAAGGGGCTTGAGAGCCTGGGGACCCATTGTGTACCGCATGAGGCGCCTGTCCATCCTGAAACCAGGGACGTACACAGCTGTCCTCCTTGACTCATACTTCTTAGCCTTCTTCACTTCCTTGTTTGTCACATCACCGAAGAACACGTCGTCTTCACCACTGTCTAGAGGATCTGGTACCCTGAAACATTAAAAAATAGGTAAATAGTCTGTACAGAAACGTGGTTCTAACGTTTCATTTAAATACATATTTGATCTGAGGATGGGTTATGTCATGGCAAAACTTGCAGTTCCTCAGTCTACAGCTGTGATCTACATGCATCATGCATCACTAAGCGTGAACATCTCTAGGGAATCTGCAATTGGTGACGTCATCAAGTCATTTGTAGATTTTTTTTGCGCAGCGTTACAAGATTTGGACAGATACATGATTTTAGTGAATACGCAACACGCAGTGAACACCATTCAATACATACACATGGGTTTCTAGCCTCACGTGAATACACAATAGCTAAATTAAATTTCAGTGAACTGAAACAGAACTTCCGTCCCTGTGGACATCATTACCTTTATTTTATATACAGGTTAACAGAAGGTGTGTTTCCATGTGTCCGTATTGCATGATGCATTGTGTGTGAAAATCAAAAGTAAAGAAATTAACAGGACTGATCCCATGTGTGCGTACTGCATGATGCATAGTGCGCACCACGTATTCCGATCGCTCCAGGAGGCGATCGGATACGCATTACGTTGCATGAACATACAGAAATGTACTTGCAGGTTTTCGGTGACGTCATCAGGGTGCAATTGTAGTTACTTTGTACGCAGCATTACAAGATTTTCACGGACACATGAAAACAGAGAATACGCATCACGCAGTGTGCACCACACAATACAGACACATGGAAACATAGCTTAACTCTTTGGTTTCAGTCGCTTAGAATATTGCACTAGTTGCGCACTGATTTATTCTATATGCTTTAATAATATGAAAAGAAAAAATTGTTAAGTCATAAAGTTAAATCTTGGCGCCAAATTTGGTAAAAAAAAATGCATTGGTTGCCATGGCTACCACACACAACTCACAAGTGACATATGCACTGTGCATAAATCACTCTAGATACATTCTTCTCAGAGCAATGCATATATATAATAAAGATTTGTTGGTACCAGTAGGTACTCTGTATCTAGTCTTTTTGCCCTTAATTTAAATACTTCAGTCTTCAACTACTCCTATTTCACTTTCTTATTTATCAGCTAACAATGATTTATTACTTTTAGGGCAACACATTCAAATCCAATCAATATTTCTGTCGCGCTTAATTGATACACTAGCCTCCTCTTTGTAGAACAGGGTTGCTGATCACAGCCTGTCAAATCGGCGCATTAGAATGCCCATAACTCACTTATAAATGAGCTCAGCAACCAGGATTTGGGAGTTTATAAATACCTTTTACAAAATAAGTAACCTATAAGTGGACTTTAACGACAAGTATATCAGCCTATAGGGCTGTACTCAACTTCGGGATCGTATCCCATAATTCTCTTATTACTATGCCCTGTATGCCTCATTTCATTCTGAATTTCTCTCGATGTACATTCAGACTGCAGACAAAAAAATGTAATTCAATTGAAATAGATCTACTGATCGGATTGCAATCAATACATGACACATATTAGGGACTATATTCTCAAGGCCGTTTAAGCTGCGAAAAAAAATATTACCAAGTTCATTCATCGTTTGACCTATTAGACTGAATTACTAATATTTTGCTGCTGTTATGGGGAGTTCTATGGATTATGATGATCTGCTCATAGTCAAATTGGCAGAAAGAAAAAGAGCGCCAGTGAGCGAGAATAAGTGAAACCACCGGAGAAAAGAATTCCAGCGGCTCACTGAAATATAAATGGTTATAAAGCCCTGTGGCAAAGACTACAAGATGAAATCTTCCACAATTTTGGTTCAAAGACTTTCAGATGGGTAGGAAAACGAAGGAACAAAAAGTAGAAAATAGTTGGTTTCTGGTCAAGGTGAACTGAGACTGCAGCTGAGACTGCAGCTTTAACGCAAAGTGGTTCAAGGATGGAGAGGGTGGAAATCTGTGTCCACATCTCTACCTCTCCAACCACCTGCTGATGAGTCACCCAAAGGCATAAAAGACATAAAACCCCAAGGAAAGAAAAGAAAGCCCTACCTTTAGAGCGAGTAGGCCAAATAGGGATCCAATTGGATGGCTATATCTGGTCTTTTACTATTCCCAAGAGAAAAGTGTAGACCTAACTTTGTCTACGTAACATTCGCCCATCACAAAATAAGATTCGCAAAGAATTCTTCAACCTTTACATACACAAAGACAAAAAGGACTTCTGACATTGATTTAAAAGGATGTTACTTTCATATTGGCGAAAGGAAAGAGTAGGGATGTAGAAAGAATTGTTGAATAATTTGCCTTTAATAACCAATAATTGGAGCGGATGCATTTCATGCAGAAAAAGTGAACCTTTTCAACATGTCTCCAGTAATGTGGAATGATTATTATTGATGCATATACTCATGGCAAAAAAGCGATGCTTTTCATGAACGTTCCTATAAGATGGAACACTTCAATTTAAACGGACTGATTTTGCGGAATTTGAATTGAATCGCATAGTAAAGTATGCAAACCAATGCATTGATTATTTAAAAACCTGTTAATGATTACCTCCTTTAAAAATGAAATAATATACGAGTAAAGCAAAGTAACAATCTCCACGAACTATAAAAATACCACCAATTTAGTCATCATAAAAAGTTAAAAAAAAATAGTAATAGTAATGGAACAAGTCACCGCAATTAGGTTGTGATCTGAATATCACTATATGAAATGTCCTGGTCAGGAGCAAAAAATAAAACAATAGTTTTCAGGTCATTTTCGATATAATAGGCTACATGGATATATAAAAAATTCATGTCATTGCTATGTGAAAGTCCTTTGACGCTCTTTACTAAACCTAACTACAGAGTTAAATAGGAAAATAAAGGAATGATCTGATAAACAACCATAATTATACGAAAAGGGGAAAATACCAGGGGGGGGGGGGAGAGCACACACCACACACACATACTGCCCCCCCCCCCCACACACACACACACAGACACCCAGATGGGGGTCTAGAAGGGGAGAGTGGAGGGCACTGTGTGGCTATGCCTACAAAACCATCAGAGCACGGAACCGTTGGAACATGCCCAGACTTGTCGGGCGAACCGTTGGCATGACAACAATATGGTAGGTTGCATCTGGACCCATATGAATGGGCACTGGGTCAACCTATAGTATTTAGTTGTAGTATACCTTCAGAGTTTTCTCACCCAACCCTATAATAGGCATGGTACATGTGTTATTATGTTGTAACAATGATAAAAACTGAGGGAGTAAAATACACTACAGTCATGATCTTGTCTAATGATGGTGTTCTAATTACATAGTAGACTATAACTTAGTATAAGCTATTATATCAGTTAGGTTATACATTCAATGTTTTGGTTTCATTTTCTTTCATTTTGATGATTTCATATGGACCCTAAGCTAGCATAGTTTGCACCAGTGACGTACCGGTATATATAGTCATAACCGACATGGTATCACGTTATCAATATATTTTGATTGAGCTATTATTGATGCATGAAATGATGAGGGTTATAAACCTAAAACTATTTCGGTTCTTAAAACCGGGATGACGTTGGCCTGTTTTAAGAACTGAACTAGTTTTACATCTGTTTTGCCATTAGTAGGGCCTACGGTATTAGAGAAAGTCGTCGGTGGTGGTCTATTTTATGTCTCGTGTGAATGAGGGCAATTTTTTATTACTATTATCATTCTCTTTTTTCTACTTGGAACATCGTGTATTCACTCTCATGACCCGGTGCCTCAAATATAACTTTTTGTCCATTTCCAAAAGAATATGATGGTGAAGCACGACTGTACCAGTAGGCCTAAATAGTATCAGGATTATTAGATAATATTGCAGTGAATGATTATAATCTCTACTTTGGTGTAATTTATTTATTCAAGTATATTCAAGTATCATAATTCATGAATAATTATTAGCAAACTAGAATGGCCTAGTAGCATGGAATATGCCAACTCCAATAATAGTTCTACACTCAGTCATAAAAGGAAAATAAAATGTCATTATATGTTAATGCATGCAGGCCACCGGGCCAAGGGATGCAAATTTGATATTTATTTGAATTTCGACCATGCATGCCTAGGCTAAATATCTGGAAATACTTCGTGGCCTAGCCCATTATATATGTCAGCTTTTCATGCAAAATAGGATTATGTAAATTAATATTCAATAATTTTGAAGCAAATCCTTGCAAAATGTAACGTGGTGTGTTGTGTCACTTGTGACGTTGTGTCAACTTGTGATGTCAAAGCTGGTTGGCCAAAGGCACGAAAGACACTTAAAGTCAAATGTCACAATATAATAACCACCGACTGAAGAGTGACACAAGACTCCGAGACCGCAAAACACAAATTATTTAAATCAACAAGGGCTTGAAATTCTATAATCTCTTAAATAAAGAGTAAGAAAAACAAAAACAGAAGAAATATGATACCGTAGCGTAGTAAGTAAGTTATGTAATACTATAGAGCGAACCCATCTTCAAAGTGACCGGTGGGTGTACGGATTTCCATCTGGCCAAATTCCTGGGAAGGAATAAAGGAATAGGCCTACACACAAATAGGCAGATCAATTCATAGTCCGAAAATCAGCACCACAAACTTACCATCGATGCTCTTCCAAATCTATAGTCTGAGGAACAGGTTTCATGTCAGTTGACAAATCCACAGGTAAAGGAATTGAGCTGGTTTTAATAACATTCACATTGCCAGTCTCCCTCCTTTTGTTTTGGTCGTCCTCCATTTTACCGACACGTGAACGGTCTCCACCCAAACCAGAACCGATTTCTATATTTTCCTTGTCATCTGCATCCATAATTGAGGGTTGAAGTAGAACCTGGTCAATTCGTGAGTTCACATGATGATTTACTACCGTCTGGTTCAGCAAGTGATACGCATTTTCTGGTTCAAATGTAAATAAACATGGGATCTGGGTCTGTCCCACCGGAAACTGGTTCAAACTTCGCTCTAAGCAGCCTCCCCGGGTCGCCAGTAGATGGCTGCACTGGGCAGAGCGCTCAATTTTCAATCCTCCGTCTATGGTAGGGTTGCTTGCGCGTAGCCTAATCATACTTCATGATAGCCTACTTAAATTAGGCTAACTTGCTCTGCGATTATGGGTCTTAAAGGTTGCTACTTTTTTTTTTAAAGCTTTTATTTATACTGGGTAGCTCAAGTCCCAGCAATTGGGCTTTTCACTTGCCCCAGGTAGATAGCCCTAGGGGCATTATTTAACAGGAAAACTGTTAAAAACACAAAATTTACTCAAAAAAACATTGAAAATGAAATTTTTCACATAGTCTAGGCCTAGGCTATTAGCCTAGGCCTAGGGCTCCTGAGGGGGGTGTCTAATTTTTCTTGTCGCTACCAAGAAACAACAATTGTCACTTGTCACTAAGACAATTCTTTTGTCGTTTGTCACTTAATTTCCGTAAAATGGCCCGTTTTTTGTCGGTAAGGACTAGGCCCTAATAGGGCCTAAGGTCTTTGTCGATTTGTCAGGCTAAGAAAGTGCTTTTGTCGTTTGTCACTTGATGCCCATGTCGATTGTCGATCCTAAGAATAGGCCTAGGCTAGGCCTTGTCGATTTGTCGAATTAACCCCTCAAGAGCCCTAGGCCTATAATATAGCAAGAACAGCATATTATTACACCCCTGTGCTGTAGTTGCCTATACCTTTAGCATTGTATGCCACACTTGGTCAAGGTGGTGCATAACATGTAAATTATGCCACCCTTGGCGCATACAACAAGTAGATCCGGCAGCCAAGCCTAATCACTGGAAGCCAAATTGTGTATTAATGCGCCCTAATTTCTCTTGAAATAATAAATATGAAGCTTCAAAATGAAAAGTTTATTATTTCGGTTTATTTATTCATTTTCGGGGTGTAATAAATATAGAATGTACCGGTACCATGGGTTCAGTCTGTCAAAGGGTTAGGCCTATGCATCTCGGTTGTGGAGGGAGACCTTGGGGCTACGCTGCGCTCCGCCCCTCAGTCTCCCGCCACAACCTTGATGTTGATGCATAACCCTTGACAGACTGAACCCTAGGTACATTCCATATATGTATCGCGTATGAGGGGGGCTATATTCTCCGAGTATGGCCGAAAACTACGAGGCCGTAGGCCGAGTTGTTTTTCGGCCATACGAGGAGAATATAGGCCGCCGAAGATGCGATACTGTGCTATTCTTGCTTTTATTCCATGATTCTTAACTTAAAACAACTTTATTTGCTTTAATTTCATCAAACTGAGTTGTCTGCATAGTCTCGAACGGTCGTGACGTCACTGTACAATACAGGGAGTTTATATTGTCCACCTTGTGAGCGGCAAGTATATCGATTAGGCCTAGGCTATATTGTACGCTCACGGCCAAATCATGGAATAGGCCTAAAGCCTACTATAGGCCTATAGCGTGGCGGAACACTTTGGAGAAAATGTTGTTATTGTTGCCATGGTAACCCTGAATTCAATGGAACGTCCAAATCATCAATAATGATGTTTAACAGGATTCTGGTTTCCATGGAAACCTATAATTATGCCATCAAATTGTTTCAAATGAGAATTTTTTCTGATGAAAACAGATTTGAATTAGCCTACTTAAATTTTCAGGAAAATGGCAATTATATTATTCAATTTATTGTAAATGATGTGCATTTTGAAATCATATAGGCCTAGGCTATACACAAGTAGGAGGGTCGTCGGGAAGGCTACCTATAGGCCTAGGCCTGTGCAAAAAAAAATCCATCAGCCTCTGGCTGGACAGGTCTTCCAGGAGCATTCTCCTGACACATAGCCTAACAGAAAATAATAGGCCTAATATAGGCTAGAGCCTAGTCTATAGACTAGCCCAGCCACATTTGTAGGCTATTTGAATATTTTTATTCCAGCCAAACATTAAGCCTCTGGCCTTAGGCCTCTGCCCTCAAGATATACCGTAGGCTAATGCCTAATAAAAGGCCTATAGGCCTAGGCCTAGGCCTAGGCCTACCACTTACTATGACTGCCATTAATTACTTAGGCCTAGATCTATAAGCACCAAAACTAAAAATCTTGGGTGAAAATGAATGATTGTCTATGAATGATTGAATGATTGCCTATTGTCACCGTTAAAATTAAATATTAGGCCTAGGCTATTTTGTGTTTGGTTTAGGAGCTTTTAGGCCTATTTTGATTAGGCAATATAGACAATAGGCCTAGTAGGCTTAATATTAATTTTCGAAAATTAGGCCTACACTGCTATTAATCTAGCCTTGCTGTCATCGTCCCTTATTCGTTCGCGGGGTAATTTGAAAGACCGCGAATAAACGATTTATTTATTCTTATATTCTTCTATAGACGATAAACGTGTAACCAGGTTGATTGAAAAGCTAGGGAACCAGTCGGGCATTTTAGTTCCACCGTTAACACCAGGCGCCTCTAGCGTACAAGGAAGATAAACAGAGATTGCGAGAGCTAAAAATCTGTGGAAAATAGCTGATTTCTCACTGAATATTGGTATGTTAGAGGTATGTATTGGTCCCAAGCATCGAACTTTATCCATTTCTTAAAATAATAGTACAATTTTAGTGAGACAGGTTCATTTTAAGCTAAAAAACACTCATTTCGATCTGAGCTCTGTGGACTTGGCCTTGGATTGGAAGCTGGATGACAAGTCATTCCAGTCATCGCGGACCAAGCCCAGTTTTCGCTTCCTCACATAGGTCTACCTGTCAGTTGAAAACTTTGGTAACATTATTGATATCAAGCCATTCATTTAGTGATATCAGCTTAACTTTGCTTCACACTAAAGAAAATATGGTGCTGATTGAACCCGTCCTGGAATTATATTATTATTTTGACACATTCCGTATAGACTCAGCACAGAAGTATTCTGAGATTATAACAATTAAAATCTGGTTAGTTGCTTGAGATGGGTATCCTAGCTGTTAATTGCCAGTGTTGGTGCACTGGTTTTATATATCGAAACCATGCAACCTTTAATATTAACTGTATTAACAATGAGGGATCGAATAGCTTGCTACTAGTTACAACTCACTCTAATCAACTTCCCTGTCTTATGTTTTACAGTAGCCTATACATAACCCTGCCATCCATACACCTCTGATATATGAATCATGGAAATCCATGACTGAGTTGCTATTGTTGGTTCTATGCTGTCAATAATAGGGGATTTGCATAGCTGCCATTTTGAATCTCGATTCGCATGGAATTATATGGGACTAATGGTATAGCAGTGTAAAATCTATATAAAAAAAACATGCCATGGGCAGCATGGACTATCTATTACGCTAATGCTCTAATGTCAATATCCATATGTTATACATGTTTCCATGAACAAGTCCCCATCTTTTGCATCAAGCATTTGGTTCTCATAGATCATTTACACAAGCTGTGAAATTGATGAACCATTCTTGCAATTTTCAATAAAAAATGTTGCCAAATATTTGTATGTCAGATTTGAACTGAATCCATCCCAGCATGCACTGTAACACACATACGCAGTCGCAGTGGCACATACAACTCCCCTATTGGTTTATTTCAATATTTAAACTTCTAGTTTTTATACCAACTATTTCCGATTACACTGTGGTTTATTATTTGTACACCCTATTTCAAGAAATTTAGAGTCAACCCAATATGCTTTGATATTTTATATAATGAACGCATTTATGTGTTTATAGTGAGCTCTTGAATATGTGCAGCCACAAGTTTTACCTCCTTCCAGGTCCGAGTGGACTTTGATAGAATTAATGAGTGGTATGTCTGCCAGTGTTTATCCAATGGCCTCAGTTTTTACCGCCCTATAAGGGACTCCCAAGAAAGCACTGGCTTCGAGTGAGATCCTTTTATAGGTCCAAGCGGCCATTGAATAACATTATTAAATGTCATACAACCTGATCGACTTATATTCGATTTTTCTCAATGCCATATTTTCGAATTAAAGCTGGATTCTACGTTAACATCGGTCAAAAACAACAGTCTTCTACGTTCTTTTCAGGATTTTGCCTGGTTGTTTTAGCTACAAGTCCACATTTTATATTTCGGTGACCCGCCAAAATGCTTTTCTTTGGTGGCTTTACTTTTATCATCGCTCACCAGCGGCTGTTTCTCTCAGTGGATTCGACTTCAAATTCTTAGCAGCAGCAGAATATTAATAAAGCCCGTCCCATATGAGTAAATTTGGTAAGATTTGCTTTGGTCGTAATAGCTCAGAATGCTTTTTTAATAACCAAAGTCAATCGATTTATTTATCAATCTCCTCCTGCCGTGAATATGACTCCACTCCTCCAATTGGTGAGGGACGTCGTTCACCCTTGTTTCATTTGTACAATTTATAATCATATGTCATCTTGTTCTCAGTTTCAAAATGGCTGACCCTACTGAGTTGGAACAAGATGCGGTTGGGTTTGCAACGCGGGCCATCTCGTGTGACCAGAACCAACTGGCAGACACAGCCATCTTTTACTACCAGGTGAAGCAACTTACTGTATCATAAGATATTTATTTGATAAAAAAAGAAGAGACCCATTCGTTTAAAAAGTGATTCCTCTATTTCTATTCCAAACCACTTACAGTTATTTATGTATATATACATGTTCAGGACACAACGGAACGGCGACTTCTGAAAACATCCATGCCGGATAGTGCGTTTTTTTCTTTTGATGTAAATTAACTAAGGATATTTGAATTTAAAAAAAAGCGAAACCTACTCTCACGGTAGAGCGTGTTTTTAATGTAATTTTCCCTGAATGAAACATCTGTACACAATACAAGAATATTGTTGTCTTGCAGGAGGCTGCTGCTGCGCTTATAGCTGCTGCCCAAGCTGGATCTCCACGACTTGCCAGCATTGTACAGAAAGCCAATGAGTACCATGCTCGTGCCGAACAACTCAAGCATATGAGTAAGTGTAGTTTTTTTTAAAAAAAATCCAATTTTATTAGACACAATTTCATATAATGTGTGACACGTTTCATTTGTCCATTAATAACACCGTACATAAACTAGTAATAACGGTTACTTATCCATTATATTGTATCAAAATATCATAAATATTAACTTCCCTCCTATGTCCCTACCCTATACTATAATATTGTTGAACGCTACCTAATGCATTTAATATCTCCCACTCATAAGATAATTATATAGTTATTTCACACATGTTTAAGAGTAAAACATACATACAGTCCGCATAGTATAAAACTCGTACACTTTTTCTCAATAATCACACCTGTCTCCCATCGTACTCCAATCTTATTACCATATTGACATCAGCTACAAGCCAATCAAGAAGCATTTATACTATAATTATGGGTCTTGACTGAATCTCATTTTCTTTTAAAAATTTCTTTTTAAAATTTCGCAATATCTTTTGCTATATTGTTTGCTAGTTACTCTATTACATTTTTTTTGCTCCAAAAAGCCACAAAATCCGCCGATGCTGATGAAATCTTTTTTATAAGCAGGGCTTATTTAGAAGTTGGCACCCTGGTCAGAATACTCGCCTACTTTCCTCAGCTACCTGGTTACTCTGCGACCATTCAAAGCATTTTTTAAAAAGTGAAGTGAATTCAGTGTAAATTGTCCTGTATTTTTTACTTTACCATTGTTTCTGAAAAACTGAAAAGAAGAGGGTAACGATCCAAAGCCTAAAGCAGACCTTGAACTTGCACAGGAAGACGGTTGTTCTGATGCTGCAGCTTATGTTGAAGAAGGGCATAAACATCTTCCTTAAAATAACGCCGTAGGCTTGTCTGTAGAGGAAACCCTGTTATCTATGAGAATATGTTTATATCTTGCTATAGAGCAGGACATGACAAGTTTCTCCCAGCCGGAGAAGACGCCGCAGCAGCTGGACCTGGAGAGAGCCAAGTTCCTACTGGAGCAAGCGTTTGATGAGGACGCAGCCGATAACAAGAAGGAGGCGCTAGAGTTGTACATGCAGGCCGCAGAACTCTTCATCAACCTGGTAATTAATTGTTAATAAATCATAATTAAAAACAATTAATATAATTTCTGTGGTGCTTTCTGACTCGGTTGTCAAAGGCCGGCTGTGTGTATGGCTGTCTGTGGCACTATGCACGTTAAACTTGAAGGCCAATTGCTAAATCTACAAAAAAGTAGGGTAAAGCACCTGTTAGCATGTTCCCTCCCCGGGTTCCCTCACAGTTGGTAGTATACTACCCCAGTAGTAAGTTGAACACCAGCTATAGGAACTAAACATAATACAATAGTACTAAACATAATACAAAATACAAAAAAAACAGGAATGAATAAAAATATGCATCATTGTACATATAACTTCTTTGACAAATTATAATGATAATATTCTAGGTAAGAATATGCTTTTCTAGTTATCCAAGTTGTATTGTAAACTAAGTAATGGCAATTCGACATCTGCTGGATAGGAATCCTGATTTGCCACCACTCTGGGTAAACCTCATGTTTTACAATATATCCTAAATTGGCTCCTTCCAGAGAAGCTCCACTACCCCAGACGTTCAGGCTAAAGTTTCCAAGTTGGCAGAACAAGCACTAGACAGGTAATTGAATATATAATATCATAAGTCATAAGCTTGATGTTAGATGAATATATAGATAAATCATGATGTTTAGGAGAAAGTAATGTGTAGCGACGATAGTTGCTATAATGCAATGCTATTTTATAAAATTATTTATTATTTATTTGGATTTATTAACTGCTCAAATTTGGTAAATGCTATCAGATTCCTAAAATAAGATTAAAAAATAAACACGCACAATGTATCAATTTAATCATAACTTATTTTAAAATAAGGTGGGACCATCATAAGAAACTTAGCTAGGCTTTACGATTCCGAATTTATATAAAGAAATATAACATGCCTAACCCAATATATCTTTTTTATTTATAACATCTTCAACTTTACTTGCAGAGCTAACATACTGAAACAAATTTGAATATTATATCATTATTTCACTTGCGAAGCCGAAGTACTGAGTGTAGAGACACAGTTGTACTAATTATTACAGCTGTAGCTGGTTCCCTCTCCCCCGCAAAATAATATTTTCTCTATAAGTAATATTGAATATTGTATTAATATTATTTCATTTGCAGAGCTGAAGTTTTGAAGGTAGAGACACATTTGAACCAATCAACGGTTTCCTCTCCCCATCATAGTAATTTTTAAAAAAAATAATATCATATAATATTATTTCACTTGCAGAGCTGAAGTTCTGAAGGTAGAGACACAGTTGAACCAATTACCAACGACTGTAGATGACTCTCTCTCCCCCACTCCAGCCGCCACCAACAAGTCCTCCCCCAACCCGTCCACACAGCGGAGAGTTATCAGACCTCTGGGCTTCTCGCTGCAGGAAGGTGAGCCCGCGTCTAACAACAACAGACCCCAGGCCCCCAGCAGACACGGGGCGGGTGGTGGAGGGCCTACAGCGGGCGGGTACACTAAGGAGGAGATCCAAGTGCTCAGGTGAGTGACTTTTAAACTGTTGTACATCGATTGCAACAAGTCCTGGAGGTAAATTTCATTTGTAATTCATGCATGGAAATGTACTCTACCATACGTCCTGTACTTTAATATTCATTTAAGCCTGTAATGCTTAAACCACCTTACTATATTATACCATTTACTGCAAGGAGAATTTGAACCACTAGCCCCATATTCACAAAAATACTCATGCTTATGTAACTGATTATTGTATTAATATATGAAGTTTATTGTCAGGTTCAGTGGGAAAAACTGTCCCTGACAAAAACTGTAAACCTTTTCTCACCTAGCTAGAAACATACCATTTTCATGTACAAGGCTTGTGGCAATAAAGATTCATATATATGAATATTATAATAATCAGTTACTAGGTGAGCAGAAATAATAATTATAATCTTTCATTTCCTTAACAATACAATTACACTTTATGGAATAAGAATCAACCTTCTGCACACAGTGCAGGTCTTCCAGGACGTGAATATGAAGTGAAGTGAATATAAGGTGGAGGTTTTGGGGCTCCCTAATTCTGATATTCTTATATACTGCTTTTTTGACTAGTTATCTGTTTATATATATAGGTTTATTTCGATTTTATGCTCCGCAATTGTAATTTTGGCTTTCCTGTTCTTTAATTAAATTATTTTGTATTCGCGGTTTACAATCCGCTTTCGTTTTTATATAGTTTGCATAGTTTAAATGACATCCATATAAATTATCATCATGTCGATTGTTTGGTATAAAATATATAGAGCTAGACATTATACCCCTCTTTTAGTTTCGTTATATGATTAATTCTTTATTATAAGTGTTATATCTTTACGATAACTTTAAATCGTTTTAATCTTTCTTGCAGATTTACATCGAAGATTAATGGCCGTGAATATGTACCTTTCATGTCAGTAGACATGAGGGAGAGGTTCGCCTACCCGGTGCCCTTCTCGTGAGTATGGATTTAAAGATACATTCACAGCTAAATCTGACAATTGCTTTTTTCCTCAATTCTTTTGTTGATCCACAGCACATTAAAATGGAAGATTTGATTGCTGAAAATAAAGAAAAATGGATTTTTCCTCTATTTTTAATGAATTCATGTTTTCTTCTCACAATTATCTTTATTACTAGTGCAAATTGTTGGCCTCGTGATATGGCTATAGTTAGGCTGTACTAGCCTAACAGTAACATGATGTTGATGTAAATAGTGGAAAATAGTAAGATAAGAAATAGTGGAATTCTGGTGACCACCAACATGAATAATTGGTAGAAGATTATGTTTCATTCTAAGAAGAACAGGTCAAAATCCTTTGATATTTTCTATTGGTGACTTCCAGAACGGTCGGGGATGAATAGACCACAATATAAAAAAACACTGTTCAGACAGGCAGAATGTCCAATTGGACTATTTGATTAATGTCAAGGATCCTTTAATACACATGTAATATAATAGATTCACCTTTGCCTTTGAATAGGAGATTGGCATGTGCCATTGCGCTTGTCTCAGACATGGCGAAAACTTTAGAACTTTCACCGGACAGGTGGACCGATGAAAAGGAACTTTCACTGGTCCTCAAAGGTTTCTCCAAAGTTTCATACAATTTTTCACTAGACATTCGGACCGTTGAAACTTCATTTTCACCTGTCCCACATGCCTTTCAACGGTCAAGGACCGCGGTTCGGCAGGTTTCACCATGTTTGATGTCTGTTCCAGTGCATTGCATGCTAGAAAGGCATCTCTTTAAAAACTCGCATAATTCCATTCAAATCAAGATTCAAAATGGCACACTCGCAACCTTACCATAGTAACAAGAAGATTCCTCTGGTGCTCTCTCTCAGAGATAAGAATGGCATGCTGGCCCCCAAGCAGAAGGTATATTGTACAGATACGAATGGCTTGATGTCCCCCAAGCAGAAGGTATATCTATCACCATGGACCCTATACTATATTGCAGAGATAAGAATGGCTTGCTGGCGCTGTCCCCCAAGCAGAAGGAGAGGTTCAATAAGTGGGTGCGGCCTGAAGACTTCCTACAAGACCCCAAGATGATCCTGGCCGTGTCCAGCTTCAGCATCAGACAAGTAAGCTCGTGATTAATTGATTAAATGTTTGATTAATTGATTAAATAATTGATTGATTAATACTGTCTCAAATATCAAAGATACAATGGTATAAGATGCTAGAATTTATGGAACACGATTCTGCATGAATTTTGGCTACTTCGCCAAGTACCATTCTATATGTGTTATGTACTCTTTATTAAACGATTTTAAAGATATTTTGGGAATTTTCCCAGTTGGCATCATTTGTTTTCACTAGAACTTGGTACACATGTATGTAATCTCTTCTACCCATAATTTAAGTTTCTCTCTCTCCTTTATACGCTGTCGACTCTCTCTGTCTTGTCTGCCTGTCTGTCTTGTTCGCCTGTCTGTATAATATAATATCGAGCTCCCTCTTATTACTAAATCTCCTCTCATTCACGCTGTCTGCCTCTTTGTCAGTCTGTCTCTCTCTCTCTCTCTGTCTCTCTCTCTCTCTCTGTCTCTCTCTCTCTCTCTCTCTCTCTCTCTCTCTCTGTGTCTAGTCTGTCGCCCTTGTATTTGTCTTTCTCTATCACATTTAATTCCTTTCTCATCTCCCTACTCCATTTCCCATTCTCATTTCTGTTCTCTGCACCTTTCCGTATCAGTTGAAAACCAGCTATTAAATCAATCGAAATTGTGAATCGTAAGTACACATATCTAAATTAATATTGTAATATTTTAATTCTTGTTTTCAGACTATCGTGTCCGACTGCTCCTTCGTTGCCTCCCTCGCTATAAGTGCTCAATATGAACGAAGATTTAAGAAGAAATTAATTACAAGGTGAGAAATAGTGGGGAGGGGGACACTTTCGAATATGTATGTTTATTTATTGGTAAATTCAGTCCTATAAGTCATAATAGATTGTTAGATTTGGTATAAGATAAATTTGGTAAGATTTTTAAAACTTTCGTAATAGCTGAGAATGCAGCTTTATATTTATAAGAAACTGTATTTCCAACAAAATTAATAATAAAACAATACACGGAAATCGGTTGTTGATCTGTCTATGACTTCTTCCGAGCTAACCCTTGACTACTTTATAAATTTACTTTACATAAAACATAACATAGATATAAATATTGTGGAGTTACATCGTTTCTTCGGGGCCAAGGGCCGCTGCATTTATGGTTTATTCATATGCGAATAGTTGGTATAGGGCTTACATGCCTATGTCTTCATTTGTAGTCCAAAGTGATATTAAATAATGTATGTCATATATACTTTAAGCTGAATGGAATGAATGTGATACACTTTAATGGATTTAATGTCATATCTAATGAATAGTTTTAATGATACTTATATGAAATTTGACAATTTATCTGACTTTTTTTCAGTATAATCTACCCACAGAACCGTAACAGAGAGCCAGTATACAACCCGTGCGGCAAATACATGGTGAAGTTGAACATTAACGGGGTGCCACGTAAAGTTGTGATAGACGACTACCTGCCCATGTCTGCGCACGGCGACCTTCTGTGCTCCTACTCCAACAACAGAAACGAGCTCTGGGTGTCTCTGCTAGAGAAGGCTTACCTTAAAGTCATGGGTGGATATGACTTCCCTGGCTCAAACTCAGTGAGTTCTTTTTAATATTCATTACTAGCAATGTACCCGTCTGTGACGGTTGACAGTCGAAAAGGGGCCAGTCACCCGACGGGCAAATGGGCGCAATTCTACGCGATTTTGAATGCGCAATCATCTCGCCATAGTTCTGTGATGAGAATGGACGCTTTTCACGCAATAATTATTGCGCAATGATCGCGAGATAGTCACGCTAAGGGTATAACGCAATAGCATTGCAAAAATTAGCAAATTCTTATGACATTTTAAGTGGCATATTAGAGCACGAAATATGCGCAATTTTCAACTTATTTTCTTACTTATATTTGGCGAATAATATCCTTTGGAATTACTCATAATTAATTCTTCATGGTAATACATCAATTATTTTATCATTATTTCCAGCCTGTTTAGGCATCTGCATTGCTGGGAAGGGCTATTCCAGTTCTACTTGAAAACAGGGTGGCCCAGCCTACTTCAGATAATGAAGTATGCAATGATGGGGGATGTCTTGATCAAAACGTTTTTCCATATCAAATAAGTGAATTACACAAATAAACTATAGAGGTATATATCACTTATAACATCCCTGTATACATGATGTGGAATATCTATAGTGGTATAAATGCCACACAAGTGTATTAGCAGCACTTTCATTGCAAAGGAAATTGTAAATGCACCTCATTACCAGTTGCGCCACCTGCTGACAATGAAATAATGAGTATTTAGACGCAATTTTGAATGCGCATTTCATGCGCAATTGAGATCACACCCATAATAATAATAATGTAGGCCTAATCATGATAGTTTTATTTGAACTAAGTTAGGTGTGGAAAATACTACTGGAATATGTGTGATCGTTACGACATTTATTAACTTAAAAACAAAAAAAAACAAATGCTTTTAAATTGCATTTACTTTTTATTTGGGGAAGCTGGATATATTATATCGTAATGGCGAACATGCAAGAGATATATGGATATGTATGAGTGAATGAATGTGTGTACAAGTATATATATATATGTACATGTATATATGAGTAATCCCACCAATTGGTCGACATATGACTATAAAATAGATTTCAAAAATCTATTTTATAGTCAAATGTCGACCAATTGGTGAAATTAAAGATTATTGATTTTTAGTACATAGAATAGTTATATAATGATAGTGTTCAACTTTAGGATAATCAGATAGACATGTCGGGACATTTGCTAGCAAGCCTAAAGGTATTATAGATGCTTAATATCTTACAATATGACAGTAGGCTGCGGCAGAGGCAAGATATCAATATGAATTATATGTTGTTATTTTATGTAATACTTTCACTAACAAATGATATTAGATATAGGTAAATGACCCCACTAATACTGATAAATAATAATACTTATAATGGGCAAAAAAACTCTGTGTGTTGTAAGATGTAAAGATACAAGCGTATGCTAAAAAGAGTAAAAAGAGACCATCAATGTAATGGTGAGTAATGAATGTATAATTTAGATAACGAATGTTAAAATATCACAAATGTATACTATAAATTGCAATGACATCAGCTAAAATCTCTTTTTATGACGAATGAGAATTACTACAGATTGTAGAACTTCTGTCAATAAAAATTTGTTAAAAAAAAATGAGAGAGAAAATATACGGTATCATGGCTCTATATCATATAGATCGCCGTTTCCGCTTATATGGGTCAGATTTTCAGAAAATGTACAATTGGCAACTCTACACATTTAGTAAATTCTGCTAAATTTGGTTGAAAAATGAAGAATATCGGGTATATCTGAGTATATTTGGTATCACATTGATTTAAAGTATCTGTTTTGTTATGTTAAACTGCATTTTGAAGCTTTATGTTTTTAAAGAGATAAACCACTGTTCTCCGCACTGCTGCAGGCGGGAGTTAAAGGAACTAATGCATGAAAAATAAGGATTGACAGTAATTTTTTCAAACTTTGTCTTGAGAAAGTACATGGTTGGAGGATAACAAAAAGCAAAAAAAAAATGGATCTCAGCATATTTTTTTTCTTTCTAGAGACCAGCAAAGTTTAGTATTGAAGTATGTGGGAAAAATGGATATTTTCTCAGTTTTTCCAAGATTTCAGACAGACAAATAACATTTTTCAATTGAAATGTCTTCTAAACATAACCACTATAGATGTTTGCCCTCATGTATTAAAGAACAGGGTATCAACATATTTTGAAATATATTATTTAGCATTGAAAATCTTCAATATTCCTGTTTTTAACTCACCACCATGCAGATTCAGTTGAATAACTTTTTTAAAAGGTCGGTGACCCCCATTTTTTATTGCTTGAAAGGGTAAAGCAATATGTTAGCTATGTTGATAGAGATTTTTAGGAGAAAGTTATTTTCAATTTTTTTTTTATACTGAAAAAACGAAAAAATTGTCCTTTTCTCATAGACTTCTATAGTGAACAACCATAAATTTTGAGGCTCCCTAAAATGAAAACTAACCCGGTGACATATTGTTTTTATTGGCTTTTTGAATTCACATAACCTTGTTCTTTCACGAGGCAAAGTTTAAACAAAATGTTATTTTCAGTTTTTTCCCAGTTGAACTGTGGTTTATCTCTTTAATGAGGGTTATTTGAGTGGATTGGTGAAGGCGAATTGTACATTTTCAGAAAATCTGACCCATATATGACGTATCTATGGGTGCAGGAGGGGGGGGGGGGGCGTCATCATGTAAGAATGTCAATATAAATGTATATATAATCATACAATTCTATACCTACCAAAAGACTGTTTTGCTGAATATTCATGTAGAGTAGTTGAGCGATTGTTCCTCGGATTGTTTCATATACTTAAGCAATTGTGAACGATGTATTGGTCTAAAACTTATCACCCATGTGTTGCCATTAATAACCCCCTTATCAAAGATGGGGCAATGGGCCAGCATACATAGACATGGCAAGTCGGTTCTGCTCTTTGATAAAAATCAAGATTTATTCAGATCAGACCATTTTAAGGGAGGATTTACGAGCTTTCTTTCCATTTAAAATTAAGATATTTCCCGTTTTTGGCATTACCTGGTATGTTCAATGGGTTAGGGCCTAGATCTATTAACAAAACATATCATATATATGGTCGATTCAAGAAAATTTAGTGCGGTTTTGCGATTTTTGGTAAATAAAAAATACTTTGATTGTTTTGATACTTTTAAGGAAGAACGTACTTACATAAGGCTATATGACTGTCAATTTGTGTATACATAATTCCATACGAATACATCAGTCAAAGTAATTGAAATTCCTTCCTAGGCAAGGAAGAACAACTACTTTTTCACTGTTTATTTAGTGGATGTCAAGGCCGACAACATGGTTAGAATCAAAGTTGCAATAAAGAAGAGGATTTATACTTAAACAGATTTACCTTGGTTAGATGACATTGATAAATACGAATATATAAGCCCTTGTAGTGATTTATTCATGAGTAAGACTTTATATAAAGAGAAATTCCGAAATTAATAGTTAATTCACTGACTCTAGCGCCCCAAGTTTAGATTTGTGTATGCATGGGGTTTCTTTGACTTGGTGTCAGAGAATTGAGTGTCAGTTGAGCGTCAGTGGGTGTGAATGCCAAGTGAGTGAGAAGTGGCAGGTATTGCGTTCAGTTGTGGCTTCATTATGATGGGTATTTAGACGTGATTTTGAATGCGCATTATATGCGCAATTGAGATCACACCCATATTATTGACTTTTGAAGAAAATATGTATTTGTAGATAAAATTGGTTGAGTAACATGTTTAAAACAAACATAAATGAATATGAATGAGAACTTGATCCAACAAAAGTGTGAGAGCACCAACAACATAGGAGGAAATAGACGCAATGGATTTCACATAATGATGGCTAATGCCATGTCCATTTCACTGTGATTCAAAGCCATAAGTATCACACACACATTGCATTTCACTAGTTTGCGGCCAATCACAAAATGATCACAGTGCCATCACACTCAATTGCACTCAGTGCCCGTCGGGCATGTGCATATTGTGGATAGTAATCTTTTACCTATCTGTATTCCGAGGCTTATTCCCCTCTTTAACCCTCCTTCTGCCCCTCCTTCTCCCACAGCTACTCTTTCGATTCCTCCCTCCACCCTCTTTTCTGTCATGGAGGGTAGGGAGTCTCGATTCTTAATCTTTATGAGTTAGTTTATTAGTAGTGAGTTGTGAGTAGTAATTAAGATAAGAGAATTCTTTATTTGCCACAAGAGTAGTTTTGACAAAGTGGTCGTGATCATCTCAAAAAGAGGTCATGCCATGCCTTTCTTAATTTGTTTTTCTTTTTGTTTTTGTTATATTCTAGATTTAATTGGAGGCACCTCAACTGAAAACAACTTGCTTCAATTTGATTTTTGGCATATTATTTAGCGACCTACGCGTTTCTCCAGTAGGTTTTGGCTTCATCATGGGGACATGAAGTAGTTTGGAAAAATGAATTCAAGGCCTGGAAAAGCCAGGAAAATGGGCATTTTTGTCGAAGTGTCTGGAAAATCATTTTATGAGCCTTGAATTATGTTGAAATCTATTAAATGGCCTTCAACTTTTCAAAGATACTCTATTTCTCGCTGTACACGTTCCCCTGACTTTCCCCACTCTCACACCTTACTGTAAATGACTCACAAATTAAAAGCTGAAAACGGGTATAAATTATATAAAATCTGAATATAAAACTTGTTAAATAAATCATTGGTCCAAATACAACACTAACTACTAATTAGGGCTATGAAAAATCACTGAAATGGGCCTGGGAAATCACTGAAATGGGCCTGGAAAGGCCTTGAATTTCTTCCTACCAAAAGCGCGGAGACAATGAACGAGCAACATCATATTTATTTCGAGTATGTTTATTGCAGAATATAGACCTGAATGCCTTGACTGGATGGATACCGGAGCGCGTGGCCATCAGACCGGGTTCAGAGGACTACCAGGCGGAGAAGGAGTTTAACCGTCTACAGGACCGCTTCCACAAGGGACACTGTCTCATCACCATAGCGACTGGGGAACTCTCGGATGCAGAGGCTGACCGGGCGGGGCTAGTGTCCACTCATGCCTATGCCATGCTGGACATCAGAACGGTCAAGGTAAGGCTTATAGTGTAGGGGTCAGATCGTCAGAATATGTACAATCAGCAGCTCTACACATTTAGTCAATTCTGCTGAGAAATTATAAATAATAGTTAAATTTCAGGTATTTGGTATTGGTTTGATAGACAATCTCTTCGGTTAGGTTGAACTGTATTTTGGAGCTCATTGTTGCCTTAAATTTGGTTTATTTGAGAGGATTGATGAAGGCGAATTGTACATTTTCTGGCGATTTGACTCATAAAGCCATATGTCTCATATATGATGTGATAGCAGAATGTTTCATCTTCCTCATCATGCGGTTCAAAACCTTAGACAGGGTCTAAGAAAATAAAGCAAAAACTGCAACCACCTGAGGCTGAGTTGTCCTTGGGATAAGTAAATATCTACCCTTCCAGAGTGTCTACCAGTTGGCATACATTTTCAAAGAATTTGTATGTTAGATTTGAACTGAATCCACCGCAGCATGCACTTTATTATATGCATGCACATTCCACTGGTGCGATAAGTGAGGTGCAATAAAAGTATATTTATTGTATCTGTACGATACTAATGTAGTTGTCTAAAAATAGTGTCAGAAGTTATGCACGAGCAGACAGCGTCCCCATGGTGGATGTTACACAAACTAAAATTAGAGGGGCTCTGAGCAAGGTAAACACACGCATTGCCACACTGCCACTTACACTGCAACTGCCACTTCTTTCCCGAGTCGACTACTTACTCAGAGTTATCTGAAGATGTTCATATTTAAGGGCATATAATAAATATAGAACGGAACTCGCCGCTCGTAATTGAAAATTTATCGAACTTGATTCCTGTGTGGAAGTACTCTGCCAGCTGCATCGTACTTCTGCAGAGACATGTCGTTTGATAAATCTTGGATTACTGGCAGCTTGTTCCATTCTCTCTATGTAATAAACCTACGCCTTGACACTTACACATCCTCTATAACTTGACTGAACTATCCAAAGATATCTCTAGGTAGGGTTTATACAAGGCATTAAAACCATTGAAAGTCCTTGAATTGAATTTTAATTTTTCAAGGCCTTGAAGTCCTTGAGTTTTGCACAAAAACTTTGAAAATCTTTGACTATTGTACTCCAGACAGATATGTCAAAACTGATCGTTCACAGAAGCCATTCCATCTCGGGAAAATTAGGAAAAATTACAGAAAAGATATCAAAATATCAATCCTTGACTGTATCGAGTGTGTTTTGTGTTTCTTAAGTCCTTGAAAAACTGCATCCCTGGCCTTGAAAGTCCTGAAAATTTCCATGATTTTTATCATATAATATAATATTTAGAAAGTGTAAGCTCCCTGTTTATTTTGTACTTATCATAGAAGGTAGAAATACCTTAGAATTAGCCAGTAATTATAGGGTCTAGCACCGAACAAAACACAGAAATATAATTACAATAAGAAACGACACGTTTATTCCGTTTTTTCTGCTTGAAAATATACCGGTACCTTAACTGTACCCGTAGAACATATTACATTCACAATGTTCATGTTAGACATTAGAGTCAGATATAAGAGCTAAACTAGAAAAAAACTTTAGCACAATATCATTCAACAATAAATAGTAGTATACTACCTGGAAATCTAATGAAAGACTGACAGTGGTATAGCGAGAAAAATTGAAGAACACTCAGTGTGGTGAAATGCCATACAAAAATAGATTTATTTTTATTTTACAATCTCACGACCTAGAAGAAGGCCATCTTTGTCTTATGTCATTCAATTAATTATCAATGGGTACATGGTTATAATTAAACTTATGTAACTTTTCACTAAAGTTAATATGAATACTTGAGAATAGCATGTCACCATAAAGAAATTTCTTTGAAAAAAGGCCAGCTATAAGAGCTGAACTAGGAGCAGTCTGGTAAAACAAAACAGTAATTGGTAGTATACTGCCTATGAGCTATATAGTGGAAGACCATGAACAAGGTCCTAATCAAAACGAGCTAGGTGAAATACGCAATAGATGGTAGTATTCTGCCCCAGCTGTTAGTGACCAACAAGGTATAATCGCTGAACTAAACGGCCTAGTAAAATATACAGCAATAGATTCAGGGATGCTAGTTGGGATGTTTCAAAAAGTCTGAACAATATTCAATGAAGGAAAAATATCAGTTGCTGTTCTGAACCTGGCAGCCAGCATAGGGGAGAGTATGAGAAGAGTATTTAGTGGATTGGCCTGTATGTAACCATCTATACTACCATTTAAGTTGGTAGTATACTACCCCATGTGTTAATCACTTAATGGAATGGAATGGAAGGTTATGTGAGCTGAAATGAACAGCATGGTAAAACACTATACACGAATAGATGGTAGTACACTACCCCAGGAGTTAGTGGCTGACTAGCTATATGTACTGATCCAAACAAGTAATAGAGGTAGTATACTACCCTAGGAGCTTGTGGAAGACCAGTTATGAACTATATTAAACCGCCTGGTAAAATATCATTCAGTTGTAGATGGTATAAGTAATAGATGGTATCTTCATAACAGTTTAAATCTTGAAAACTGTTTTAATCAAATCTTCATAACAGTTTAAAATCTTCATAACAGTTTAAATCTTCATGATCATTTTAAATCTTCATAACAGTTTAAATCATTGTAATCGTTATAAATCTTCATAACAGTTTAAATCTTTGTAACAGATTTAAATATTCATAACAGTTTAAATCTTCATAAATGGTTTAAATCTTCATAAATGGTTTAAATCTTCATAATGGTTTAAATCATTGGAGCCATTTTAAATTTTCATAACGCTTTAAATCTTTATAAACGTTTTAAATCTTCGAAACTGTTTTAAATCTTCATAATTGCTTTAAATCTTCATAACTGATTTAAATCTTTACAACGACTTTAACTATTGTTAAATCTTCATGATGCCTTTAAATCCTCATTATACAATAATACTGAATCTACTCTGCCTTCTTCTTTCCTGATTTGTTTCTAAATGCACAACAACATCTGATGAGGGCCCTCAATATATATGCCGATACGACCATTATGCAAACAGCCACAATGATGATGAAGCCCCAGACATCTAAACAATACAACTGGAATGAGTTCAAGTGAGCCATCGGCTCCAACTTCATCCTTCCTATGCCTTTATGTCTGATCATGTAGTCCGTGTAGAAGAGGAATCTGTCCTTGGCGGGAAGGGGATGGTCTTGCAGAAGTTGAGAATTATAAACAGCCATAGCTTTGTGCTTAGGGTCACTAATCACTTCAGTTATTGCTTCAAACAGAGTCTTTTCTGTCATTGTTTTGAAATCTATATATATTCCCATTTTGGCATTTTTGGTGATCTTCTTTGCGTTGTCATATTGGTCGAACATGAGTGGAACTGCTACGACTGGGACGCCGTGATGCAATGTTTCATATGTGCCGTGAATCCCGCAGTGAGTTACAAATACTTTTATCTTGGGATGAGCTAGCAGGTCGTTTTGTGGCAACCAAGGCAACAGCAATGTATTTGCACCCACATTCTTGGGAGGTTTTCCCTTAACTCTCCAAATAACTCGGTGATTCAACTTTGCAAGAACCTTCGCTATGAGTTCTGACTTTTCTGGCTCCATACGGTCAATAAGAGAGCCGAATGACACCAAAACAAAACCCTTTTCCCCAGCTCCGTCAATAAATTCGATAATTCGTTTATCCAAAGGCTTAGTTTTGAGTATATGCATTCCCCCAACCAGTATAACATTAGGCAGTAACGGCCTTGGTTCCTCCAGCACAAAATCAGTATGTGAAACCATCATCTGATGTGCGTAAGCATTAGATAGCGACACTTCAGAGTTTTGATTAATATCATATTTCTGCTGTAAATCCTCAAAAGCTCCGAAATAATATGGCCCCACTAATAAATGCAGTGCTGTGAAGATTAAAGTGTTTTTCACTCTTTCCATGAAAGTCATTGAACTAGTGAAAGGGCTAAAAGGAGCTGGAACAATTGACCCTATATTTGGGAACAAAATCTGGTCAACAACAAGTCCTGTGCTTGAATAAGTCATCGTAGGTATTCCAAAATATATAGTCAACACCCTGCCACAGCTGTCAGCAAAATCATTGATAAATAAGTCATATTTTGCTGTTTTTATGGCATCTAAAATTTCCCTTTTCTTAAGAAGCTCCTCACATAGTGGAACGTGTTGAGCCATCAGATCTGTGATCCCGCCTGCTAATGCCTGAGTGTTGTTTTCCTTCTTCAGAAATTGAGATTTCTTGCTTTCGTTTTCTATAAAAACCACTCTTCCCGCAGGGACAGGATAGGTATGGAAATTGGCGCCAAGAACTGCGTCCAAATGTCGTCTGTCTTCTTCATTGATAAGATATGTGACGTCATGACCGGCGTCTATTAGGATGTTGCCCATGTTGCGCATGTCCGCTAGTCTGCTGGTGAATCCATGGCCGTAAGGGAACAGCAGAACTTTGCCTGCTTCCAAATTCGTCGCCATTGTCAATAAGATAATAAGGCATATTGTTACTGGGCATTCATTCGCAAATAAAGCCATGTTTGCTCTTCTTTTTGTGTTAATAATTGATAATTTTCGGGCTGTGTTCTACTTTTGATTGATTTTGTTTTGATGTGGCATAATGGGTCCCGGCTTGTTCTTTAAGGTAATCTCCACTTTGCCTGAAAGGTTAAGAAAAAAACAATCAGTTATCTTGCATCATATGTGTTCTCTTGTTCTGATAAAGGTTCAAGCTCAAATGGAGTATTACATATTATAACTCTGTACTGAAATGCTAAGATGAAAGGAGAAAGGATGAGAGAGAGTGAGTGGGAGAGAGAGAGAGCGAGAGAGAAAGGAGGGAGAGGGGGAGAGGAGGGAGAGAGGAAGAGGAGGATGGGCGAGGGAGAGTAGAGAGAGAGAGCTATATATCGGCGAAAGGCAAAGGATCAGAGACAGATAGTTGGCTCAAAGCTGAGTTACACGACAATTTGGTATCTCATGACATGTATAAACTTGTACGCCTTGATAGAAAGATTGCATCCAGAGGCGGTGGTATTTGCTGCTTTATCCGCAATGACTATGATTACATTTCGAGTGGTGACTGCTGTGTCTCTGATAATAACTGCGAGGCTCTGGGCTTTATGATAAAGAGAAAGATGAATCCAACCTTCACTATAGTAGCTAGCTACAGACCTCCTGATTGTAACATCAAAGAATACTTTAACTCCTTACATACTGTTACTGATCATACTATATCGCTACTCCCCCAGGGAGGAAAGCACTTATTCTTGTGCGGTGATCTCAATATCGATATTCAAGATTCAACTTGTGGGAAATATAAAGCACTGGTCGAATTTTGTAACGATTACTCTATGACAATAAGTATGAATAAGATAACTAGATTTGGATTACTTAGGAACTCGATCCTAGATATCTTCTTATTGAGGTCAACAATTGATTGCAATACAGGTACTATAAACTATAATCTCTCCGATCATCAGCCAACTTATTTAATAGTGAAAAGACCCAGACCCATTAAGATAAAAGTTAAATTCACTGGAAGAAATTATGCGAACTACTCTCCTGAAGGCTTACGCTTCCTGCTAAATGAGTACAACTGGGACAGATTCTATAACTTGATTGACCCAAACGAGTGTTGGAAGATATTGTATGATAACTTGCTAATTGCGACCAATAAGTTAGCGCCACTTAAGGTATTTAATATTAAAAACGATCGCCCAGCCTGGTTCACCAGAGAACTTACGGAATTAGGTATTGAAAGAGACAGACTTATAAAAAAGCAAATAAAAGTCAAATAAAAGTAAGACTCCTGAAGATTTATTCGCTGCTAGGCAAGCCAGAAATTTATGCAACCGCTCAGTAAAACAAGCAAAATCGAATTATTATAGAAACCTTTTAAATGAAAATAGAAATGATTCCAAAAATTTTTTGAGAACTATAGACGAAATAGAAAATAAGAAAAAAAGTGAAATTACATCTATATCAAATGAAAAAAACGAAACAATCTATGGGGTGGAAGCAGCTAATTATCTAAATGGTTATTACTGTAGTATTGGAAGTAAGACCTCAGCGTGTATTGCGCATGTCCCCTACCAAGGTAATAGATCTAACATCAGAGCGGAGTACACTCTCCTGGAGGTTGACAAAAATTCTCTCCTGGAGTTAATCAGAGACATAGCAGTCACAAAGAGCTCAGGTTGCGAGCACATATCTACAAAAATATATAAGGATGCTTTTAACATCTTGATAGACCAAATGGTACATATATATAGACAATCAATTTCCCTTGGGGTTTTCCCAAAGGCATGGAAATGTGGGATTGTTAAACCATTACCGAAGAAGCCCCTCGCTAAAACCCCCAACGAAACCAGACCTATATCTCTAACCCACATAGCCGGTAAACTTTTGGAAAAAATCATCGCAGTACACTTGAATGAATACCTACTGGAAAACGTTTTATCAAGTAAACAACAACTCGGGTTTCAGAAAGGTCATAGCACCAATGAAGCTATCTTTAAATTAATTAGTGATATAAATTCGGCTATGCACAAAAAAGAATATACTCTTGCTTGCTTTGTTGATTTTAGCAAAGCATTCGATTGTGTTGACCATAAGATTATGCTTAAAAAACTACATGACATAGGAATTCAGGAAGTCGGTCTGAAATGGTTTGAATCCTATCTATATGATAGATCACAAAAAGTTAAAATTGGCGAGGTGGCTTCTTCGGAGGGGTCAATATCTATAGGCGTTCCGCAAGGGTCTATTCTAGGCCCATTGTTGTTTCTCGTATATGTGAATGATATTAAGAATCTCGAATTAACCAGTAAATATATTCAATATGCCGACGATACGGTTATCTATTGTTCAGCTGACTCTCTAAAAACATGTGAAGAAATACTAACTCATGATGTGAAAAAATTCTATGAATGGTGTATTCATAGTAAGTTATCTCTAAATGTTGCCAAAACGAAACTTCTAATTTTTAATACTAGGCACAAAACTCAAGGGAAGAGGGTCTCGGTCAAGGTGAATGGCTCTGAATTACTTTTAACCAACTCATACGAATATCTTGGTATAAAACTTGATTCACACTTAACAATGGTTGGTCAATTCAATTTGGTAATCAAGCAGATAAATCACAAGTTATATACATTTAATAAAATAAGGAGAAATTTAGATGCAAGAACTGCAATAATGATAGCCAAATCCAAAATTATATCGCTTTTCGATTATAGCCTATCTACTCTATCTTGTCTAAACAATACTGATATTAAAAAACTGCAAGTGTTACAGAATAGAATCCTGAGGAGTGCGACGGGGTCTGATATAAGAACTCCGGTGGTCAGAATGCATATCCAAACTAAGACTATGTTAATCCAGGACAGAATGTTATATAATAACATGAAGTTAGCACATGGGAAAGCTTACTCAACTGTTATAAATAATGAAAATAGAAACACGAGACAAAATATGGCCCCCACCTTGACCACCTTTATCCCTAGAACCGAAAAGGATAGAAGATCTCTTAGCTTTCAATGCGCACGAGACTGGAATAATCTTAATCTATCTTTACGGCAACTAACGGACTCCAAGATATTTAGCTTGGCTATGAAAAACCATATCATACACCAAATGACAATGAATGCAAACATAAATGCTGTTTAATCTGTATTTTACCAATTATGCTTCTTGCCTTTAAGATGTAAGTCTTTGTTCGTCCCTTCTCATTTCTGAGCTGATATACCACTCACTCACCCACCAACTATAGCCATTTATGTCATTTAAGAAATGTATATATCACCTTCATCTTCCATCAACATTATCATACACAGATTATTAGCACATAAGTAAAAATGTTGCCCTATTCTGGTATTGTCTAGAAAATACATAGAAGTCAACTCTAGTGAAATTATTATTATACTGTAGGGATCAGCTTGCGTAAATGTAATATATTTTTGCATATCCAATCATCCTCTACCCACCTAAAATCGGCAGTCCGCATAGCAAATAATATCAGGGCATGAGGAAAATCGTTGCTTGCGATGAGATTGTTTTTGGTGAAATTGTAACTACCTACTGAATAAAGATTTTGTCAAAAAAAAAATCAATGAAGGGAGGCAGCAGTACAGACCCTACGCCCCTTTTAACCCCATACCTTCGTTGGTCATATCGGGGCGAAAGGAAACACGCTAATGTGATATGATACCCTGCTTTTTGTTAATTATTAGCAGTGCTTCTTTATCATGCGTATAACAATAGACAGCTCGTGGCCAGTCGAGGTGCACTAGGTGGGATGTAAAATGATGCGCTGGCAAGGCGCTTATGGGATTTGAATCTGGACCTGTTAATGGCCTCAACTGTATTAAGATAAGATAAGAAACTACTTCATTCATCCAACTCGTAGAGTATATAGGGGGTACATATAATAATACAGAAAATACAGATAAAATGGGTAGACAGACTTCTAGATTATCTCCCAGCCGTTACCGTAATATATAACTGGCCATGTACAACGTACATGCCTTACTGTAATATCTCTTGTATTGTCTAATGATTGCTGTATAAACATACTAAATATATATAAAAAATGTTGGATGGAATTCTACCAACTACTATGGATATCACTATTATTTTCGATTCGGATCTTCTTGGTTTGTTTGACGCATAGAGTACTCAAATGAGTTTTTGTTTGACTTTCTTTATTGCCTATATATAAAAAAAAACGTCCAACATCTTCACCATTACCATTACACTAACCCGCCCCCCCCCCCTCCATCTCCCCCCCCCCCCCCCATCATAGTAAGGGAGCTTAAGCATGCTTAAGGGAATGAGAGAAATGAATACATCCACACAACAACAGCAAAACGCTTACCACAATCCACAATCCCCACTCACAAAATATATCCTGATTCCTATTGTCTTTATCCTGTAAATTATGAAGGAAAAAAGAAAAAACGTGTGCAAGCATGAGAGTGTACTGCAAGAAGTGACCGGTGGTCAGTGGTAACAGTCAGTGGTGCCAGGTGGCAGAGCAGTCTCTCATGTATTTACACCGCCATCTACTTAAGCAATAAACAACGAGGTTAAATGTAGATAGATAGCTAATAACTTCTCCTTGACACTAGTAGCTGCTAGTGTAAAGCGAAATTTTCGGTTCATCGGCTGTTTGAGTAGCATAAGATTACTATGTTCGCATGGAAATGTTCTCAATAAAATTTCTTTAAAAAAAAAATCGGCTGAAAAATGCGGTAACTTCACCGAGAATGGTGGAGATAATCCCTTCATTGTCGGTAATTACTCTAGATTTACCCGAAACATTCGGTCCTATGCATACCGCTTTCCATAGTATGATACTAGCGGAAATGCACGATTAAACTCCTCACCTCACCCGTTGCTCATTGATAAGATAAAAGAATTCGTCTGGTCAGAATTGTATTGAGGGACAAAGGGAATTAGATAAAATCAGTTATTACTTTGAGAGGGTCTATAGCTTTGTCTCATAGATAAGAGCCATGATTATTTTTCAGTTTCAGTGCAGCCCCAACAATTCCTTTTATTGAACGTTCTTAACAATTACAGTATGATTTTCAGATCCAGTCTCAAAATGACTAAACATTTTCTTCTATGCAAGCAATATAGGGATGAAACAGATAAACATTTCGAGCTGTAAACAAGAGCCATGTATTTTGGTTTCTTACCAAAGAAAAGAAAAACGTTTCTCTCCTTTCCTACCCCTACATAGGCATGCAACATTAACTGATAAACTCTTTTAACTATACCTATTAAATGTATGCATTAGATAGATGAGAAGCAAGTTTGGGAGGCTACATCTAAGTGACTTAGGAATCACTGTTTTAAATTGCTAATTACACCACTATTTTTGATTATGTAAAGTATAAACAGTAAACAACTACAACTACAAATACAATTATTACTAATATTAATCGTAATAGTTGTAAGAAGGTTATGACAGTATATAATACCCTAATTATAATATATTATATTCCCTTCT
Organism: Sthenelais limicola; assembly: GCA_942159475.1. Classification (NCBI taxonomy): domain Eukaryota; kingdom Metazoa; phylum Annelida; class Polychaeta; order Phyllodocida; family Sigalionidae; genus Sthenelais; species Sthenelais limicola. Next base: position 58,661,948 of record OW804096.1, read on the forward strand.
CTTCATCATGGATTATGCAAACATAGTAATCAACAATCACCATTCTATCCCTTTTGATTCATAGCTGTAGTACTAAATGGTGAATGATACAAAAGAACATTCTTTTTGGTATCAATTGTAAGAAGAAGATCAAGATAATAATGATATATATATATATATTTTAGTAGAAGGGTTAGTGTCACACCTCGCCTCGTCTCTCACCATATATATTTTAATTGTTCATATATGCAATATGACTGTTGCGTCGTGAATCTCTAAGGTTATAAGGTACCATGAATCGATTTAATTATTGTTGAAATGTTTAGTACTGTCCTTGATGTGAACTGTATAAAGTGTAATGATCCTAGTTGTAACTTACAAAAAATATGTCATGACTTCATTATATTATGATCAGTATTAAAAAATAACAAGAGAAGAGCAAATGTATTTCTAGATGGTAAATTGCTCTGGTGAGAGGCGTCATTTTGTTGATAGATTGAATAAAGATGGTTTTATAAAAAAAAAAAAATAAAAAAAAAATAGAGAATTGATATCAATATTGATTTTGTATTTTAAATTGATTGACATTTAGTATATTATTAATTACGTATGTATTAGTGATAAATAACTTCAAATCTGAAAAGAAAGATTGTGTGGAGAATATATTGTAATAAGATCAGCTTTTACATGTGTTTCATGAGAACCCGAAATTGAGCGCAAATAAAATTTCTTTTAAAAAAAGGTTTAAACAAACTTAATCCAGGTGTTGCAGGACATACCTAGACTATATGTGGAAGAGACTAGTTCACGCCTTGTAGTAGTCCTAGTTTCTGACCTTTTCAAAACATGGGTCAGAGCATCAGAAAATGTACAAATTCACCTTCACCAATCCTCTCAAATAACCCACATTTAAGTCAAAAATGACGTTCAAAATACAGTTCTTTTTATCATTTTTGTAATCTAGAAGAATTGGCTAATTATGGACGATTTTTACCCTGTTGTCCTTGCTGCAGGGCTTAATAAATAAATCCATATTCATGGTGTAAAACATCCTCTATTATAATATATCATTTTTCATGATACATGGAAACTCGATTTCATAACAAATCTATTATAATACATCTTGTATGTGTAAATTTTCACCCACATTTTTCATTTTTATAGTTGTTAGCCCAACGATAACGTGGGGATCTATAGGGTGGCCGTGGGGAGAGATGACTAGTTCATTCACACAAGTGCCACTGTCAGATTACTATTCATAGGCCAATGGGGCAATAGGGGGATTGTAATAGCCACTGTGAATGTCTGAAGTGAAAAATATGGGATACACAATAGGGGACTTGTAATACTATTAGACACCCTATAGTTGTCTAAAGTGAAGTATTGTGGGATGTGCAATAGGGGTGTTGTAGTAGTCACTTTGATGTCTAAAGTGAAGGATTATGGGATATGCAATAGGGGTGTTGTACTAGTCAATTTGATGTCTGAAGTGAAGGATTATGGAATATGCTATAGGGGTGTTGTACTAGCCACTGTGATCTCTTAAGGGAAGGAGTTTATGTCCGGTCAGGTGAAGTGAAGGATTATGGGCCATGCAATAGACTTAGATGTCTGAATTGAAGGATTATGGATATGCAATAAGAAGTTGTAATAGCCTCTGTTATGTCTAAAGTGAAAGATTATGGGATACACAATAGGGGAGTTGTGCTAGCCACGGGTTGTACATTCTATTGAGTTCTCTAATCTTCCTGTCTGAAGTACAGGATTGACGGATACCCAATACAAAATATCCGAACTGTCTGTCTGTCTGTACGGTGTGTGTGTCTCCCTTCTCTCTTTCTCCCTCTCTTCTCTCCCTCTGTCTACCCCCTCTGTCCTCGTCTTTCTCTCCCTCTCTCACTCCCTCTTTCCCCCTTTTTCTCCCCTCCCCCTCCCCACGCCCATAATCCTCTCTCGTCCTCTATCTCCCCCCTCACGCATATATATCTGATCCCTCTGATTTCTGATAACTTATTTTTTCTCTTATCTTTCGGTGACTTTTGAGAATAGTATCAGTTCCTGAGAATGAAGGATACCCTGAACAGATGGACCTACACATTACATTCCAACAGACATAAACATGCAGACATACAGACAAACATTTTTTTTTTTTTATTTAGTATTTTTATACAGCACATCTTCTGCAATAAGACAGTTTAGTTATGAACAAAAACAAGTACATTGTACAGTGAAGTTCAATAAACAAATGGCATTTACATTGAGATATGGGCTCACAGATGACAATCCAATACAGAATAACCATGGTCTTCCGCCCACCGCTGTGTCTATCTAGACCTAACTCTATTTAACAAAGTCCAAAATAAGACCCAAGGTCAATATCAGAAACCAAATTAATGAAATAAATTTAGAAATTATTAGTATGGTAAATCTAGTGGCAGCGTGAAGGTACAGCATGCTCTTATAGTTTGTGGCATACATGCATGCATATTCAAGCACCCATGTATACACCTAATAATGTGACGAGGCGATAGGTCCGGTCCCTCCTAGTGCTACCATGCAACTGAACGTTAGGAACGTCTTCAGCCGAGAGGTAACCAACAACCAATAGGTATACACCTATACACACATGCATACATGCAGGCATATAAACAGACGTACAAACATGCATACACAATACAATCATGCATACACACATGCATAGAAACATACATACATACATACATACATACATACATACATACATACATACATACATACATACATACATACATGAATAAACAGGCATGCAGACCAACTAACACACGTACAAACAGATAGAAAACAAATAGATCAAAGAATTAGACCAAACAGACAGACACATGATATTATACATGTACATCAAATACTGATGTTAGGCCAGTGCAATGACGTGATATCATCCTGATACGCTCCGTTGCTGCCATAAGGGGATAGGCTTCCCCCCAGATATGTACGCACAAGTTGACTACATTCCCTTCTTCGCCTTGTTTATCTCAGACTACAAGATAGATTAGCGTATATAAACTTATGTAGAATGAAATAACGGTTTGCGCGGACGTATAGTTGTAGGGTATTCACCTTCAATGGAAAAGACTATGTCTGAATTACAAATACTATATGTTTGAATAACACACTGTTTGAATTACAAACACAATGTTTGAATAAATAACATCTCCCTGAAATAGCTGCCTATATTTTCATCCGTGACCTACTGGCCCTAGTCTTGTCTTGGGTATGAAATGGTGAAAAACTATTGACTTCTTTTGCTTTTGTTTGACAAAAAATGTCAAACCCTATTCATCTTTTAACCTCGTTTCATGCTAATATAGATAGATAGATTGCAATTGATATATTGATTTATGAGCGCTATGGCTAGCATCAAAGCACTAGGCCTATAATTAGGGGGTTTAGGATATAAAATAAGATGAGATTTGGGAGGGGGAATATAATATATAATGGACAGATGTCTGCCGCTAAGCTTCTAATATTTGGGACCAGGCATCTCTGCAGTGTACGTTTGTAAGTCAGTGGGTAATCGGCGGCAGACGTATGAAATGGTGATTAATAATGAAACTACCTGAAACCATCTAAATTTAAGTTAAATGAAACTAAATAACTGATCGACGCTGGTTTCTGTGGGCCTCTTTTTACGTATTCCAACTAGAAAAATGAAATCCATCTAAACATAAATTATGATGTTTTACAATTATGATGCTTCCATCAAATCAAATCACCTGATCATTTAATTTTGCAGATAACAGAAAAGTTTTTCAGATATTATTGTATATATTTGTTGATTAAAAGAATTAACTATAAGATTTAGGGAATAAAACAATGTACAGTTTGCCTTCACCGATCCTCTCAAATACACTAAATTTAAAACAAAAGTTTAGGTTAAGAATTACCTAACCTAAACGTTAACATAGTGGAAGTATTTGTTCATAGCATTAAGTTTCTATGCATTTGTCAATATTGGGTATACTAATACTGGACTTTACTGCTTCAGTATTTACATGAAAAAGGAAATACACTGAGCAATACTGCATCAGCATTCATGCATAGCCATTTGTATTTTAGTTTCTAAACATTTTTAAACACCTATATGTGGGACAACTTAAAGAGTAAACCAGTCCACCGAGACCTTCTTAAATGAACATAGCACTTGGTCAATATCATCGTACATAATCGTATTCAACCCAGTTAAGTACAACTCACTGTAGATTGATTAAGGATTTCTGAGATATCCCTCTTATTATCTGAGATAATTACCTGAGACATCCCTGTAATTATTTTTTATGATTTTCTAATAGTTTTTAATTAGGTGATGGTAATTGTGATAAAGATTGGATTTTACCTATATGTGTGTTAAACTTTCCCACCACCGTGCGGTCTCCTGCCAGACTGCTTCCATTCACGAGTGTCGAGTGAGGTGAGTCTTGTGACAAGCTTGGGTTACTGGGCAAATTATAGGTCGCAACCACTTGTAGTTAAAAGTATAGGTCCCCCACACATACAGCTGTGTTATACCTCGTTGTGTCAAACCAATAATTTTCATTTTTATATAGCTAGCTCATATATAATAATTTATTTTATGATGCATAAGATCCATTATTACATGCTCTAAAACGCAGTACAGAGTTAAATGGACAAAATTTATTTGTGTAAAATGTAAATATATTTGGTCTCACTTAGATTGTTGGCTTTTGCAAAATATAGATGTACTCATTCCCGAAAATGAACCAGTGACATACCTACACTCTATACGCGACCTGTAGGCAGTAAACATCAAAGCCCTCTAGTGTTAACTCTATAGCACGCCGCTGCCTACAGGACGAGTGTAGAGTGTACTTGGCTTTATAGGTGCCTAAGAAAAAAATGAAATATTAAATTTAATGTTTTTAGAAGCAAAGTTCTATATCCTTCAAGATCACCATGATGGTTAGATTTCTAAAAAAAAAAAAGATTGGGGAAAATGATATTCTATGGAAGAGACTGATGAACTCATTGTAAAGTTGTGCAAGTTATACCTGGCACTAGGTTCGTAGTATGAGAAAAAGCCTGTAGTAGAACATAAATATGTGTAATGTTGACTCAAATCTACCGGGTTTTTTTTACCAGGATGACTATATATATAGGTGCAAGGGATACCGAAAGTAAAGCTCTGTATGAATTATTTTCTGCATTCGGCGTCTTTTTTAAAAAATTGTTTAGGCTTCTTTCTTGCCGTTTGTCACAATATTTCATGGGCAGACTCTTAGCTGTATACAACCCATTCAAGTGACTGGTAGCAAGGTATAGGGTTGGTGGTTCGGCTAGGGCAGACCCCACATGATCAGTCGGGGTTTTCCAACCTATTTAGAATGCAGTCACAAGACTTTCATCCCCTGTAGATGATGATGAAGTTCCCCCTCCACAACTCTTACTTGTTATACATACTGTTAATGTATTAATGTTCGCGCAGTATTTATTTCCGCTATTTCAGCGCACCAAAATTTGTGGCTGAAAATAAATCCTGCGCGAAAGGTATTACTATTGCATAAACATGGCGTGAGGCTTCCCTGCTGCGCTGATATAACTCCGCACGAAAAAGTGTCAAAGTATTTAGTGCGCGGAAATCTGCGCGAAAATAAATACGTTTACAGTATCCTGCTTACCCCATCCGTCTTGGTCTTCCCGAATCTGGCAAATTTTATTATTCGTAGATGATATCATATTCTCATAAATTGACAGGCAGTACGTCCATCTTTGCCTGCATGACGCCATCGACTAAATTACCTCATGTTGTATATTACATGAAATGTATATCCTATATGGCCGCAGACAGAAAAGATGATATAATGGGAAAACTGTTTCTCACTCCCAAATCGTAAAACTGGTTTTCCTTCGCATACAGTGGCTCATGTGTAATTTTTTTAATGATTCATTTGGATTATTGTTGGTATTGAGCTGGTTATTGGTTAACAAAATAAAATGAACTAGAGAAATTCTCCGTGATGAGAAGTATATTAAAAACTAAAGTTACTTAACCCCTTGGTAAAGTAATAAAATATGGAGTTATAGTAACATGGACTTAATCATATACTCATGAAATTTAACTCTGGCTAAAGACTAAACTGGTAATGGATATCATAACTTTTATATTATGAAAGGGAATATAACATCGCAGCAGAAGCAATGATTCAATGTCAGGTTTCGGTATTAGTTAAGTCAATAGATGTGAACCAACGTTTCGGAATCTTTACACCTTCATCAGATTTTTAATTATGTCCTGGAAAACCTGGACTAGGTCTTTATGAGATATTTTGCAAATACCCCTTGAGAATAATACACTGACCTGTTAGGTCAAATAAAAACAATTTTAGTGCACATTATTTCCTATCAATTGAATAAAACAATGATTCTAAATCCAGTAGATAATCTTTTTATTGATTTCTTTTTTAAAACGTCGATGATTAGAATTCCTGAATGGTTACAAAGTGGGCAGATTCGGAATCACGAGATTCTGGAGAGTTGGAAGCATTCAAAAAATAAATTGGTACAACCCAAAATTCAATGTTCACCAATTAAATGATATTCTGCATCTGGACTATTACAAAGCAAGCCAATCAGTTCAATAGGCTTTGTACTGTCAGAATCACTGCTCAATTTCTCAAAAACTGCAAGGAATTGCATGGAGAACTTTTGGGATATCATTATATAGAGTATAAACAATTGCAAATATAGATGCACTATGTTAATATCGAGTTTTTATCTGCGAACTCTATTTGTATTGATTGTTTTAATTTGGCACAAGAAAATTACAAAAACTCTTTATTCTAATTTCTGTTAATCTGTTTTCACCTAGTAACGTCCGATTTATTAAAATGTTTAGGTAGAAAAGGATGCTAGTCGGAAATTTGTTCCGCAAGCCTCATTGTTCACATACGATAAAACTATTTTTATTGCACCCCACTTATTGCACCTCTCAAGTGGAATACGCATATAATAAGTATGGGTCAGGTCGTCTGAAAATGCACAATCGGCAGTTCTACACATTGATTAAATTAAATAATATGATAAATACTAGGTATATTTCAATATATTTGGTATTGCATTGATTAAGAGAATATGTTAGGTCATGTTGAACTGTATTCAGAACCTTTTTTTAGTCTTAAATTTGGATTATTTAAGAGGATAGCTGAAGACGAATTGTACATTTTCTGACGACTTCACCCATATAACAAATACATTTTCTGTGTATGTGCAGGGTGTGAAGCTGATGCAGTTGAAGAACCCATGGAGTCATCTGCGGTGGAAGGGCAACTACTCGGAGAAGGACACAGCGCACTGGACCAAGGAGATGAAGGACGCACTCAACTTTGATCCCGAGAGTGCAGCCATGGTGGATAATGGTTGGTATTTATTCACAAATAAATTGCTTTTTGGAATTTGGGATACTCACGTTTGTTGTTCCTGTTTGGGGTAAAACTGTATTTTATCAATTGTGTTGCTAAATGGCAAAGCATTTTATTCTGTTTCTCTTTTTGGTAATATATACAGGTTAAACATAAAATAAAAAAATACAGGTTAACTAATTAATTGGTTGAAGAAGAGTGAATATTCTAAGCAACTAAAACCAACAAGTTAGTTAACTGATGTATTACATATGCCATTAATAGTCTATAAAGGAATATCTTAAAGCCATATTTGTGAACCTTTCCCCAAAGTACTTGCGTCGAATCAGGTGGCAGTGTTGTGTATAAAACTAGTGGTATATGCATGCAACGTATCCCACTCTAGATACATTGTTTCATATAAAATGCGTATAAGTATTCATGCTCAATACAAACTATTGTGTCCATTCTGTTTGCCTTACAGGTGTATTTTGGATTGACTTCGAGTCTCTCCAGCGTTTCTATGACGTCATCTACGTCAACTGGAACCCGGAGCTCTTTGCTCACACAACCTGCATCCACCAGTGAGTATTTCTGCCTTCTGCTTGCTGACTTGCAATTTTGTGAACTTTTCCCAGATGTACTTGTGGCGGATCAGGTGGCAGTGTTGTGTATACCACTAGTGGTATATGCATGCAACGTATCCCACTCTAGATACTTACCCGTCTGTCTCCACGCCTTCTGCAATCATTGATGATCTCTTGATGACCACAAGTTACTGGGGTTACTCAGAATAGGGCTCTTGAGGCTAAATTACATATATTTCAAGCATACATATTTGTACCTTAAACAGTTTTCAAATAAAAGCATTTAGGAAATTTATGCATTTATCAAATGAAATAACACCATGTAGCCAAACACTTTGTGATGGAAAACGAGGAACTAACTGACAACTTTAAAATATATTTTCATTTAGGCTTTATCAATATTTAATAGTGTTATATCACAGGGCAATCAAAATAAAAAATACCCATATCCACATAATACTAATATTTTCAAGTGTCGCCTGACTTTCATAAGTAATGCTATACCATGAGACACTATGCAGTATTACAGATGTCATAGAAAGAGAAATGAAAAAGATGTCATCCACGAGAGGAAATAATCAGTGATACAAAGTATACTAATAAAGTTAAACGGACAGATTTGTTGCCATACACCTCACAATATCCCTTTTAAAACATGATATTTATTTCTACTGATACCAGCAGTTTGACTCCATTCTTGCTGTTACTTGGTTAGTGAACTATGCAATCTGTTATCTTCAGTACATGGAAGGCTAAAGAGGGGCCTAAGAAGGACGCCTACAACATTGGTGACAACCCGCAGTACAAGCTGGTGGTGAAGGCTTCAGAACCAGGCGCAGTATGGATACTGCTTACCAGGCACATCACAGATAAGGTACCATTTATTATTCTTCTTTATTATTTAGGGTCGCCAAATAAAGACCTACAAAACTCAATACCATGGTTTGTTTCAGTTGAGTTGCCTTCAAATCAATCAACTTATTATTCTTTATTATTTTGTGTTATTTTCTTTCTCGAAATCGCCCTGTTTGTGGCTTTTTTTTTTCTAAATTCAAAATGCTATTGTCCCAAATTATTTCACTTAAAATTCCTCTCTTTGACAAGGTGTTATTTTTGAATTTTTGGCATGACCCAACTTCAATTTCTGCAGTGGAAAAACTAATGGTGAATAGCTAGTATTCCATGATGACATTTTATAACTTATTATTTTTTTCCAGCCAGGGCGGACGCAAACACCCACGTAAAAATAAGACATTTTATAATTTGACTATTCTGTGTTTACAGGAGGATTTCGCAAACAATAAACAGTTTATTACTGTTTTAGTTTACAAGTCGGCGGGCAAGCGCATCTTCTATCCATGTGAGTTAAACTTTTATTCTTTAATACCCTGAAATATCAGGAATATTTCATTTAAACAAATTATTTTAGTAGTTTATAGAAGGAGGTTTTTTTATTCCCATCTGTATAATGAATAATAAATTACATTTACAAATAGACTGCAGGGAAAGTCAAATAGTTGTACATACCATCAAAGAACCAAACCAGAAGGTGGTATGAACACGTTTTCCTCATCGTGCAAGAAAAATCTGCCTTCGACACACAAGCCATAGCAAGTGTGTTGAGGAGGCAAGATTTTTCAGGCATCTATGAGGAAAACATCTTTGTACCACCTCTGAGTTATGGTTCTACATAAATTTGCTACACAGCTGCTACTTAAATAAAGGAATAATAATCGAAAATTCAGAACTTTTTCTTGCAAAATCAACAGTAACGTAGGCCTACTGTCAGCAGGCAGGTCGGAAATGGTGTAACTTCGCCGGAACTTTCTGGCCATGTTTCAAAATCTAAAATCATTTTCATAAATTTAGTCGGTTGAAGCTGAAGAATAAGTGAAAACGATCACGTCATTTATTTCTACAAAATAAACCAGAAGTGAAGAACTGTCAGATTTCATGCGTTAGTTCTCCCACATAAGAACACATGGCCACAACTACATTCTCGCCCATACACAGGCCGGCTGATACACATTTCAGCGTGTAGTAAAATATGTGCACTTGTAAATGACAGAATGACAACACACTCGTGTCTTGTGAATATGTCCTCCCATATCCACCTCTCATTAGTATCTCTAGCTCTCCCCATCTCCTCCATGTTGTCTTGTCCTCTTCTTTTTCCCTTAAAATAAAATTACAATAATTGTAATAAATAATTGTAATAAATTAAAAAAAATTGTAATAAAGGATCTCAACTCAAAAGATTTAAAATAAAGCCAGTCTGTTACCGTACACTTACAGTAAGGATCTGTTATTACACCCTTGTTATTGCATTGCTGTAATAGCGACTTTAGACGAATACGCTTCCATTCTAACCCATACAATAATAATAATACAAATCATGTTTTCCAGATGATCCACCACCATATAAAGATGGCGTGCGCATCAACAGTCCTCATTATTTGTGTAAGATGGTGGAGGAGCGCGGCACAAGTACTTACTCGCTGGTCATATCTCAGTACGAGAAGTCAGAGACCATACACTACACACTCCGCATCTACTCCACATGTGATTTCTCCTTCGCTAAAATATCTGAGCCTTACAACCCTTCTTATGAGAAACAAGTAAGTGCGTGGGTGTGTGGGTGTGTGGGAGGGGGGGAGGAGTGAAGACACAAAGCTCAAGCCTCAAAACCCATAATGGGGGATCTGATTCACCAAGTATAAATAAAATCTTTAGAAAAAAAAAGACATAACGAAAATGGAAGCACAGACTTGTAATGTGACGTCAGAGAGAAGAGGAGTCAGAAGAGTGCCGCACAAATATACTCGGATAATTCCACGGATTTATCCTTTACATTATGTATATCAAGTAGTTGTATTTCCAAAAATTATGTAACAATTGCACAATATGGAAAACCGGCATTCCCTTCTGAAAAATCACTTCTTCCAGGGCGTCTGGGGAACAAAACTCACAAGATTTCATATTCATAAAACATCTCAATCAACCTTTATTTATCATAATAATTAATGGTAGAAATAATGTATGTATTACTTACAGATCACGGGTCAGTGGAAGGGCAAGACTGCCGGTGGGTGCGCTAACTTCCCAGAGTCGCACCAGAACAACCCAATATTCCAGCTACGCATTGACAACAAGCTCTCTACCAACCAGATTCTAGTCGAACTCAGGGGGCCAAAGTTTGTATTAGTTCATTAATTAATTAATTAATTAATAGGGGATTTGCATAGCCGCTATTTTGAATGATGATTCGCATGGAATTATAGGACTCATAGTACAGTGTAAAATATATAGAAAACATGTCATGTATAGCATGGGATATGTATAGTTCGATTCTCCAATGTCAATATCCATGTGTTATACAAGCCTTCATCTTTCCCATCATGCATTTGGTTTTCATAGATGATTTACATAAGGTACGATAATGGTGACAGCACTCTTGCAATTTTCGATAAAAAATGTTGCCAAATATTTGTATGTCAGATCTCAACAGAATCCATCCCACGATGCAATGTAACAGACATGCACAGTGGCACATACAAACCCCCTATTAATTCAAATATTTCGACATTTCAAAATTTCTTTTCGAACATTTATCTATACAAGATAGAACAATAATGTTGGCCTTTGCACAGTATTTTAGAAAGATGGATTTGGTTTTCACCTTTTTTTTCTGAGTCTCTTCAGCTTTTTCTTTCACGTTCAATGAACCCATGGTGTTCATTGATCTCCTTTTGCCAGTGTTATGGTTGTGATTAATAATCACCTTTCTAATATTGCTGGAAAAATATGTGAACCATTTTTTTTTGTTTTCCAGACAATTTGGGGTAGGATTTGATGTGACCACCGTATCGGAGAACGTACCCAATGCCCCTGGTGCCTTCAAGAAGAAAACATCTGGGGACTTTAGGTGAGTTTTTCCTGGAATTCTCCCTATTTTGCAAGCTAAGTATATCATAATATAAGGAGGATTTTGTAGTTTATCAAGAAGCATATAATTATGCAGTATATTTAAAGTGACTTTCTCAGTTATTACAACAAAACTGATATTTAAACAGTCACTAAACCCCAACATATTATGAGAAAATCAACATCTTTGCTATTCAAATGTAAAGGCCCCATTGGTATTTAATGCAGCCTGACAACGTAGTTCCACAGGTGAACACATCGTTCAGGGCGCCACTGATAGCCTACGTCATAAAGTGGCTGAATCCTGAAATAAACATGCAATGTACATGTATACGACACAAGTCAGGAGTGGCACTGTGTACATTACAGGAGCCACATTCTGATGTCACACAGGACATTCAGTGCCCTCTTGTGTGAAACAGACCTAGTTACCTTAGCTTTCTCAGTTGGCCCCTGCAAGTCACTATTAGACCCACTATAGCATCAAGTCCCTCAGTCTAACCTAATGAGCGCACACAGCAAGGGCCTTACTGTTGCTTGGATCTCAGTCGCAGCTGTAGTGACTAAGGATTTTTTTTAAAAAGATTTTTTTTCATGATACAAAAAAAAGTCAAATAATTACCCACGTCTAAGTCACTATAAGTCATAATCATAATGCAATCTTAAAATTTGAGACTTGGGTATTGTACTAGCTAATGGATCCATGACATTGCTACCCCAATAGTGACCATTGATAACCCGTTTAGTGACCCTTTGATATAACTCAGGTCGTCAAAGCTGAGAATGTCACTTTAAGTGAAGGGGACTATATTTTTATTTATTTTTATTCAGGATGTTTATACAGCTAGTCAAATAATAATAATCAAGTATGAAATATATATGTATCCGTAACATAATCATGACGCAGGCTCACAGGTTAAACTCAACGAGAAATAGCCATGGTTTTCCGCCCACTGCTGTGTCTTACTACTTACTGCTGTGTCTAGTTATGTACTATATTCTTCTCTGTTTCTACAGGCGAGGATTCAGCGTCCTGGAACTAGAGGAGATCTCAGGAGGAGTGTACAACATCCGACCCTGTACGTTCCACCCCGGCAAGGAGGGACCGTTCTTCCTCAACATTAGCGCTAATATCCCCATCTCACTCGTCCACCTCCAATAGCCCTCTCCATTATACAGTCCAGGCTCACAGCCTCTCAGATCAGATAAGAATGGTATGTCAGTGATCGGACGCCTACCGCGCTAATGGCTTTCCTGGCCCTTGAATAGGCATCCTACTGGGATTATAATGGCATTTTGCGGTTTGGAGCGAGAGGTCTTCCCTCAGTTTGAAGGGACTCTCTCAAGTTTGAGCCTGGACTGTATATATAAGTTAGGGCGTTTCAGTCTAGGCTCAGAGCCTCTCAGATCAGATAAGAATTGGATGTCAGTGATTGGACGCCTACTGCGCTAATGGCTTTCATGGTCCTGAAGTAGGCGTTTTAATGAGATTCTAGCGGTTCTTAATGGGTTTGAAGCAAGAGGCTTTCCCTCAGTTTGGAGGGACTGTCTCAACTCTGAGCCTAGACTGGTTTGAAAATGTACAGTTTTCATTATCTTTTACAAATCGATCTTTATTGGTGAGTATTACATGGTTAATGACAGTTGACATCGAGCATGAATACAATAAATGACAATTGTGGTTGTTTTTGTTTTAATCCACAACTGGATAACAACAGTTAAGTTGTTTCTTATGGTCAGGAAACCTGCAGAGGAAAATGCAGATGCGCGTGTTGCTACGGCTAGACCCACTAGAGTGGGTGATTTTTCGTTTGTTTTTATAAACTATTAGTTCTCAGAAATTTCACATTAATGTGACAAGTCTCATTCCTAGACAATAACCCATACCAGTACCATATATCCGTATCAATACATTTAAGTAAGATAAACATTAAACAGAGAGTTCCTACATGATCCCTTCCCAGGCAGATGGCCTTTTAAAATATTTATTCCTCTCCTTGACTACATGCTCAAATAATTAACTGCCTAATACATTTTTTCCAAGATTGTTTGGCCTCAGTAAAAGTAATGGCAGAAAGTTTGCATTTTATTTTTCCATTAAATACCTAGTATTTATCATTTTTATACCACTTTAGCAGAATTCACTAAATGTGTAGAGCTGCCGATTGTACATTTTCTGACGCCTTGACCCATGCATTTTTTTCTTTAAATCGTTCTGCTTTTTCTAATTACGTTAAAGGATTTTCCCAGAAAAGTTCTGATTTTATCTCACTTTTCTGGTTCATTTGTTAAAGTTTCCTGGTAAATATTTAAGCAAATATTGTTTCTATGTATTCTATGATACCTTCCCAAAATAACTGAATATTTAGAAAATTCTTGGGATATAAAATGTATGCAAAATGTTAACTCAAACTGTCAAATTATGAATCAAATTGTTTAATGTCAAACTGAGTTGGAAGTAAGCATTGCCGTCATCTTTTATTGTAGATAACAACATAACATAATAAATATCGAGGAATAGTCATATGATAAGACCACTCATGTGAGGGGCACAAACGCAAATATTAATCGTCTAATTGTAATCAATAGTGATGTATCCATGTCTTCACTTAAAATGTTTTTACACTTATGTTATAATTATCATTTAGGACTGTCTGGAAGACCTACTTGTAGATGCTTGAGCCCTTTTCTGTATCATTTTTGATTGATTAAGAATAAAAATTCAATGTATATATAACTTGATGCTTTTGGTATTTATCAGCATCAAGGAATTTTACGAATAACATAGAATCTTTGAGGAAATGTAGAAATCACTTTAAAATGTTACCAATCCGCCTGAAAACGGTCCACTCTCCTCAATCGTGATTTGTTACATGACGAAGGTGCCTTTGAGTGTATTTTTTCCTTTAATATGATGTTTTTGTGACAAGTTTCATATGATAATAACGCATCAAATCATGTATTTCTGTGCAACCACTTTGTGCAACATCGCCTAAACTTCAAGTCAATTTTCTTTATTATAAAACATGCTATTGTAAAAGCTTAATTATAAGTGTATGTTGGACAAACCTGTGAATGGCCGTTGGGGAAGTGTTAGGGGTAGTGGAACAGGGCAAACTGGTAATAGGTAGGTTGTGGGTTCAAATCTCACAGTCTGTTTTAGTTTTTTTGACCAGGAGGTTGCTAAAATGTTGGGAGGTGAAGAGATCATGTATTGTTCATTGTATTTTGTATTGATATAATATCTCAAGTGTTATTTTCCTGGATTAAGCCATCATAATGATTCCCATTGATTGATCAATTTTGTGTAATTAAACATTTTATTTTATTCATGTATTAAGTATCGTATTAATGCTGCATTTTCAGCTATTATCACAAAAATAAACGTAACAAATTAACCCATTTTTTGAACTACAAACTAAAGTTATAGATATTTTGCTGCTGTTATATGTTTATACAAAAACTTGAAGTTGAATCGGGCGAAAGAAAACAAGAAAGCCTGTGAGTGATATTAAGTGCAACCACTGCTGCACTAAAAGGATTTCGGTGCGCCACTAAAATATAAATACTGACATTCATCCAGCTTTGCAGCAAAACAACATACAGGGTGTAATGATCCACAATTTTGGTTGAATGACTTTCATATTGGTAGGAAAGTGGAAAATCTTAAGTTGTTAATTGAGAGCGACCTGTGTTCAACAAAATCATGACATTGGAAATTTTTAAAGCTGCATTTTCATTCTATTACAACAAAAATAAAGTTTACTAAATTTACTCATATTATGACTTATAGGACTGGAATCAATATTCTACTCTGTTATATGCTATATTCATAAAAGAAATTCTGAAGTTGAATCGCCTGAACGGAAACGGCCGCTGAAGAGCGATAATAAGTGAAGCCACTACTGGAAAGGATTTCGTTGGGTCTCCAAAATATAAATGTGGACTTATATGAGGCCCTGAAAAAAAATCAACCAGACAAAATCCTCCAAAACTTAGTCAACTGACTAAAAAAGACTGAGATTGCAGCTTTAATTACTAACGAAATCATAATTCTTCATATATCATACAGCATATAATATATGTGTCTTCTCTGCTTATCAATCTTGTAAAGTCATGGTATCAGTACTGTCTAGAAAGCCACATTCCTCGAGCGTTGCAGTTCACCACATACAGCAATAAGCTTAACCACAAGGCTAGACTAAGGCTCAAAGTGTTAATGGGAAACACCTGATTCCTAAAAGTTAGGGCGTCATTAGGGCTTTCTACTACTGACTGGCATTGGATGAAGCGTGCGGTCAGCGTGACAAGCAGGCTCCAAGTGACCAGTACAGGCCACTTCCGGTATTTAGTTCCGGAGAAAGGGTAGGGGCGCCACCTGTCAATGTCTCATAATGCCCAGCATTACCGCCTCATTAACGAGAGAGGCTTATATATGAGATTAAGATATATTTATTCTGTTATTTTGGGATAAAACACCTGGTTTGTACAATAAAATTCCTTTGTTGAACATTTGTGGAGTAGTATCACATGGTTGTTGAACATTTAAGATTGTTGAACATTTGTAAAATAGTATCACATTTTCATTGGAGTACATTTGGATATAATAAATAAGAGATGGTGTAAATTAGAGTAAGAACATTTCAAACATATAGCAAGGTACCAAGGAGAGGATTATTTCAGTCTCTTGAGGGCCGAGTGGACCGATGTGCGAGTGTTTGCAAATGGGCGTATGTATGCTGCTATGGCATCGGAGGCCCACGTGCCGTGTGCTTTCAGATCTTGTATTGAAGCACCCTCGGAGTTGTACAAGTGTGACGCACATCCTCGTCTAAGACTGTGGAGTGAGTAGCTCTTTGGGGAAGCGCCCACCGCTTTGAGTAGATGTTTCCACTGGCGCCTAATATATGGTAGTGTAAGCAGGAGGCCATCATCGAAGGTGAGGAGGGGGGCTGTGTCTCCCACTGAAGGTTGAGATCTGTACAGGCGTCTGACCGCTGTGTATAGGCATATTGAAGGGTCTTCCGCTTTGGGGACGTAGATAATGGTTGCCTGCCTCGAAGACTGCATGGTCTTGGACCATTTAACAGCGATGTGTACCCCATCACGAGTAAGAGCAACGTCGCGACGGATGAGGTGTCTTGACTTGTCGAATGAGTATGGCGAGGCAGGGGCTACATTGCTCTGTCTGAGCATGCCGGCATACATGAGAGCCACTCTCACCTGCCTCGGATAGCGCAGGTGGACACAGTGCGCCAAGACCTTACGGAGAAGTAATGGCGAAACAGGAAGTTTTGGTGATGGTACGTGTCTCATGGTGAGCTGGAGGCCTCTCATCGCGTAGGACACCCGGGGATGGTACAAGGGGCCTGTGTTTAGTGATGCCATCTTAAAGAAGGTTCTAACACTCATCACTGTGTTCATTATAGAGGCTGGGACAGCTGAATACTTCGCCAAGTACTCGATGAAGCAACAGAACAATTCAGGTGATGGAGCTCTGTAGTCTACACCCAAGTATAGGCAAAATGAGATGAACTTCCTAGCCGCTGCATGTCTGTTGGCGACAGTTCCAGGCCGGTGCGCCTGTCTCTGACGGCGGGATGCTGCGCGGCGAAGAGATGCTGGCGCTAACCCTGCAAGACATGAAGGTTGAATACTTTGTTATTGACTTTGATGAGGCGGAGTGCGCGATCACGGACTATACGATGGGCATTAGACATCTCTTGCTGAGATAGGCACGCGCGAGAGAGGGCGTCAGCGACGACCATATTCTTCCCCGGCACATGGACGAAACTAAAAGTCACCTGCATTTTCATGGCAGTCTACCAGAGTGCTCTAGCGCAAGAAGCCAAGGTATTGTCTCTGGCTCTACCGTCAACATATGAGTATACAGCTGCTGTGTTGTCACAATGCACCTGGACCACGCCCCCTGCGTGGTGGGGCTTGGTGAACATTCTAGCGGCCGCTAAGCAATTTATAGCCTCCAATTGGTTTATTGACTTCCCACTTTTCGTCTCTTCAGAAAACTTGTGCATATAGGCTTCTGCACCGTTGGTGGCACCTCCTCCTTCCAAGCAAGCGTCCGCCCATATATTTTCAACTATCTGGCCGTGGGGTATTATCGTCTTTCCATTAAACTGATCAGTGTAACGTATGAACCATGCCAAGTCCGCCTTTACATGGTTTGTGATGGCTATCTTTGCCCCAGCTGCTGCCCTCATGGCCGCGAGTAGCCTTTGCATGAATAGCCTAGCAGGGCTGATGATCTTTGCCACATGGGCGATACGTCCCACGACAGACTGCATTTCATGCGTTGATGTATATTTCTGGCGCAGAATATAAGCCAAACAGGCACTGGTGTCAGTAAGTTTTGCGGCGGGGATAGATAGTTCGTTCTTCTTAGTGTCTATGATTATACCAAGCCATTTGACCCGGAAGTCGGGGCCTTGTGTCTTCTTGTGGGCTACTTGAAGGCCGAGGCGCTTGAATAGCTGATAGACTGTTTTCATGTGGTGGTCGACTGATTCTTTATCGGGTCCTATTATCAGGAGGTCGTCGAGATATTGTTTTGCAATGATTTCTCGCTTTTCCAAAGCCCTTACTATGTTTTGTGCGATAGATTGCATGACGAAAGATGAGCTCCTCGCCCCGAATGGGAGCACCTTATCTATGTAAAACAGTCCATCTACACATATGGCCGTAAGTGGCCAGTCGAGGGGGCATAGCGGGAAATGCCGATAAGCCCGGCTTAGATCTATGACAGCCATTGCTGGGGGTTTGTCGAACGTCCTAATGATTTCTGCGGCACACGATACTGTAGGCAGTTGGTGGTATGCTGGCACCCCGTTGAATCTGTTTTTATATATGTATGCGTTCACCCCCCCTTCTGGGAAGGAGTAGTCGACAATTATACGCCTATCATTACTGTCAGCCTTGGGTCTGGTCATCAACGGGCTAACATTTAGCCAGGGCACAAACGGAGGTTGTTTATAGGGTCCTGATATTGCCGAGTGCGCCAACTCTTCTTGTACGAACTTCCGCACATGTGACAAATGTTGGTTAGCTGATGGATGATTGTCAATTTGTTGAGCGTCATATCTTGGGCCTCCTACATACTGCAGGGGGAACCCATAGGCTATGCCGTCGAGGACCAGCTAATCTGCCTTGTGGCCGGTGGCGATTTGCTTCCATTCATCAGTGTTTAGAGAAGTCTGGAGTTTTATCCTCGCCCCTCGGTAGTTTGGAGCATTGTGGGTTTTGACTTTGTCATAGATTGTGGCCATAGATTGGTTGAGGTCGATGTGTGGGAACGGCCAGTTACTATATGCATTGAATAGTCTATTCTGAGGGAAGTCATCAGTATCACTCGCCTCAACACCGTCGTTGCTTGCATTGCTAACACATATTTGAATATCACAGTCCTTTGGTTCGTTGACACTATTTATGCTAGAGCACAATGTTGGGTACTCAACTGCTTGTAGGAAGGCTGGGAGTTCACTCGAGTTACACATGTCGCCGCTCGACACACTTGTGATGGAGTCATTTCCCACTGGCGTCTGAAATGGGCAAACATTGTGCGAATTAGTCACTACTTCGATTGGGTTCGTATTGGATTTACTCCTGCTGGCACATATTTTATCACTTTTGCCTTCGGAAACTGGAATGAAATTAGATTGAGGTGGTTTCATAGTTGTTTGTATATGCCCGACTGTACTATCGTTGCATTGGTGGCCATTTTGGTTTACTTCTCGCTTGGCCCGAGAATCTCGCGCAGTGCAAGGTCTCGTGTGATGCGTGGCTGCCTTTGAGGTTTGGCCATGCATGTTGTTGACATCGCCATCTTTAAATGGGCGTGGCACGTTTACATTGCGATCGATAGTTTGTATTGAAGTGTCAGATAATAGCAAGTCGGCATGTACATTAGATTTCAACTCACCCAGTTCCTTTATTGTGCCGCAGGAGTTTTTTTAAGAATTAGAGCTCACTTTCTTGTTGTTGTTGTAGTGATTTTTGCGATATGACGACTCCCCGCCGTGTAAGCTAGCTTGCGCTGTTTTCTTGTTATTGCATTCTTTCACCGGATGGTGATTCTCACGCCCTTTCATGGCAAAGTAGCAGTACCCGCAGACGTGGAGGAACTCCACTCCTTTGTCACTGTGGCTTGCAGTATGGGTACACGAATCAAAGTTGTAATCCTTGCACACAGCCTGATCAGCACTAGCACTTCCTTTTGTTGCAGCTTGAGGCGGGTTCCATGCCAACTTTGCACGATATTCGGCGAATACATCCAGATCACTCCACCTATTTTGACCATCAATGATCAAATCCATGCAGGCCCTTGTCCATGTATGTGCCATGGGCCAGCTTTTCAACGCACTGTCTTCAGCAAACGTTGAGAGGTGGTGCATCATGTACCATAAGGTGGAACCTTGTCGACATCGTTCTTTTGACATGTTAGCAAAACCGCAGGTATATTCTGCCAGCGTGAGATCACGCTTCTCCTTCTTAATTCTACCGGCCATGTCCGGGGGGAGAGATGTCTCTGGAGCCTCGAATAATGTTACTCTACCTCGTTTTGTGTTAGATGAATATTGGGATTCCAACGCTCGCCGCATGGTCCTAGAAGACCTATATCTCCCAGTGAGACGTCTGGGCGATGGAATGGCATCATCCTCTGACTCGTATTCAGACGAGTCGGCTGGCTGCCTGGAGCGGTAGCTGTTGACTGGGTGACGGCGGTGCAGCGGGCTGGGGCCGTCACTGTCACATTGGCATTTCTTTCTCCGACCCCCACTACTGCGTCGTTGGCGATGGTCACTATAGTGGGGTCGTCTCTGTCGTTTCGGTGGGGACTGGTCCTCAGAATATTCAGACTCACTAGCACTGTCTGACTCCTCTGTGAATTGTTCGTATAGTTTTTGTTTCACATGCCTGGATTTGGGTCGCAGGGCGTCGGCTTTGACAGACGGAGTTCGGTGTCGCACCTCCCTCCTATGTTGGGTCTGCCCTGACTTAGCCTCGGACCTGGTCACCGCATCCTGGCACATTTTAGATAGCATGTTAGACATTATCTCCATATGACTCAGTTCGGGAACTTCCTTCTCCTTTTTCTTGCGTTTAATTTTCTTTGGGGATAGTATTGATTTTCTACGTGCTGGAACCCTAGGGCGCTTTGACCTGCGGACTTTAGGTGCGTCATCATCAGCAGTATCGTCGGCTTCGTGCGTCTCACCGTCAGGTAATAGCGGTGGTGGGTCCTCGTCAAGGATTTCGCCGCCATCTTTGTCACCAGCGGTATCACCCTCAGTTTGTTGGGTGTCGTCGATGTCGATATCTGGCTCCGAGCCCAGATCTTCGACGTTCGTAGGAGGTTCTTAGTCGTCTTTAGGTCCCTCAGGCTTATTCTGAGTTCGTGCTCTACCCCCTCGGCCTTTGTTATTCGTCATTTTGGTTGTAGAAATGTTGTAGAATAGTGTAAATGGTAAAAGCCTAGTAAATGAAGCCTAGTAAAATGAAGCGTGCGGTCAGCGTGACAAGCAGGCTCCAAGTGACCAGTACAGGCCACTTCCGGTATTTAGTTCCGGAGAAAGGGTAGGGGCGCCACCTGTCAATGTCTCGTAATGCCCAGCATTACCGCCTCAAGGCTAGACTAAGGCTAAAAGTGTTAATGGGAAACACCTGATTCCTAAAAGTTAGGGCGTCATTAGGGCTTTCTACTACTGACTGGCATTGGATGTTTCTATCTCTGTTCATTTTCTTGTATTTGTGAAACAATCAATCAGTGTACGTTATTCCAAATCCTATGATATCGAATGTTTTATGATTTGCAGTAAATAATTGTAGTCAATAAGTTTTTGCTATAGCGAAATATGTACATGTATGATTTCAATTCATGACATTTAATTTCATTTCATCGTGTAGTATTTGATTTTTGTAAACATTCTCTAAAATGGGAGTTATTAAGTCCATAATTTATGTATCATGTTTAAACAAATAAAAATAAGCAGGAAATATGTTTAACAGTTTTAAATCTCAATAATTTCTGAACTAAAATAATGATTTTGTATCAATATATATATGTATATGTCAACA
Organism: Sthenelais limicola; assembly: GCA_942159475.1. NCBI lineage: Eukaryota > Metazoa > Annelida > Polychaeta > Phyllodocida > Sigalionidae > Sthenelais > Sthenelais limicola. The sequence goes on from OW804096.1 coordinate 58,683,921, forward strand.
TCTGTGAAAGTCCCTGAATTGTCCTTTATTAAAGCCATATGTGCTTTTTATACATTTACTGAGAAATTTGTCCGTCGATATATCAGGTTACAAATCCAGGGTTCCCAAGGTTGAGAAGAAAGTTCAGATTGCAGAAAGTATTAATGCTGTGGGGCAAGATTTAATTTAACGGTGCCGAGGAATGCTATTAGAAGTATGAGTTTCCAGGAATTTTATTTCACTGCAATAAATGAACATTTAAATCGAAAACCTTTCACTCCTTTGAAGTCCTCTTATCTGATCAAGTGTGGGCCTTATCTGATAAAGTGTGGGCTGTGCTCTCCTCTCCCCTGCGCCAAGCTCCATAGTCCATGAACCTGGACGAGAAGTCGCCAAGTGGCAATGCCATGCATAAAATACCTCAGCTCGGCAATTCGACCCAAGCTCATTGGCGAAACACTATTACGAAAATCTGCAAATAATTTTCAAAAATCCCTACGTTTCCATATGTACACACACTTCAAACCTGTCCCAGTCTCAAGCTTATTGATTTTAAGAGACATTTCACCCAAAAGTTTAAGGTCTTACTAGTATAATTACGGAGTTCCAGCATTACATGCTTACGCCTATTTCTCTGACTGATGAAAACTCAAACGCCATAACCATGCTCGTACTCGTAGGCTCAGCGTGACACGTGACAGCCCGGGTAATGACGTCATAGTCACGGGGATTCCCTCTCCAGAACGAGGCCCATGTAATGACGTCATAGCAGCGGGGAATCCACAGCGCTGTATCATGTACATTCATGATCGGCGCTGATTAAAGCTAAAAAACGAAACGATTTGGAAGGCGTCGGGAGACGCCATAGGAGGGAGGGAAGCGGGTAGGGTCTTGATAGTGTTAATCGACAAAAACAATCTATATTTATGAACGTAAATAGCCCAAGACTTCTCCTCATTCCCATCAAATTGTGACGATAGACTTATCTGGTGCCACGATACTCTCCTAGACCCTCGCTCCGCAGAGAGTCCATACACCAGCACCCGGCTGTAGTAGCGTGATGTCACGCTGACGTCACAGGCCAGGAATTTTTTGATTGGCTATCTATTTTTAGACACGGGCGCAAGTCTTAGAATTTTCTTTGTTTAAAAAACGAAAACTATCATGTTATGGTCACTACCATGTTATGGTCACTCACTCCCCCCTAGACTTGCACAAGTCTTAGAATTTTCTTTGTTTAAAAAACGAAAACTATCATGTTATGGTCACTACCATGTTTTGGTTGCTGATAGCCCAGTTCTTAATTACCCTGGTCCCCATCCTTTTATGAGTCAATGTGATATGGTACTAAGACAGTCCATGAATGGGGAGTCCCAGACCTGCAGTATAGGGCCCTACAAACAATACCAGTCTTAGGAACGAGGGCTAGTCTAAAGTTTGGGTTCAGCTTGGGGTTCAGTTTGGGATCAGCTTCTTCTTCTCTCTCTCTCTCTCTCTCTCTCTCTTTCTCTTCCTCCCCATCTCTTCCCTCCCCTCCCCTCCGCTCCCCTCCCCTCCCTCTCCTCTCCTCTCCTCTCTCTCTCTCTCCCTCTCTCTCTGTGCCGAGTTAAGTGCATTATTCTCCCCCTCCTCCTTCCCTGCATCCCTCCCCTTCTTCCTCCTTCCACAATGGCTTCTCTCCACCACCACCACCTTCCCCCCTCCTCCTCCTCCTCCTCCTCCTCCTCCTCCTCCTCCATCCCTCCTCCTCCTCCTCCTCCTCCACCGCAAATGTCATTAAAATCCCATTAGGACGGAAATTTTTTTTTCATTTTTTTTTCATCTACCTTGTCTAGGGTCTTGCTCCCAACTGCAAAATGCCATTGAAATGCTCCAAACCGCAAATGTCATTAAAATCCCATTAGGACGGAATCTTTCGGAAATTCTCAACCGAGGTTTGCTAGATGTTCGTATACCCCAAGGTGCGAAAGTGGCGGCCTGGAGCGAGGCAGAGGTAAGATCTCTTCCCCCTCCCACTGACTGCAGCCCCCAGGATGAACAGGAGATGAGAAAGGCCATGATCAGCGATCTGTGGGGCCAGACCGATAGATGTGTGACTGAGGGTCATGAGGAAAAGATTCAGAAGCTGTATGAGGAATTTCAGAGTCTATTCCATAGAAAAGGAGAACCTCTGGGGAGGACTGAAATGGCTAAACACCACATCGACACTGGTGCTAGCTACCCAGTCAAGAGTCGGCCCAGACGTGTACCCATCCATAGGCGACAGATTGTGGAAGAAGAATTACGCAAGATGGAGGAGGGAGGAGTGATTGAACCTGGGAATGGTCCCTGGGCCAGCCCTGTTGTGTTAGTGAAAAAGAAGGACGGGGGCTGGAGGTTCTGCGTAGATTATCGTGATTTGAATAAAATCACAAAGAAGGATGCCTATCCTCTACCTAGGATGGATGATACTCTCGACCTCCTGAGAGGCGCCAAGGTGTTTAGCACGCTCGACTTGGCGAGCGGGTATTGGCAAGTGGAAATGGATGCGAGTAGTATAGAGAAAACAGCCTTTTGCACACATCGGGGCCTATACCAATTCAATGTTATGCCTTTTGGGTTGGTGAACGCTCCTTCCACCTTTGAGCGACTGATGGAGACAGTTCTGGCTGGTTTGGTCGGGGAACAGTGTCTTGTCTACCTGGATGATGTAATAGTATATGGCCGGACCGTGGAGGAGTGTGCTGACAGGCTAGCGCGGGTATTTGAGCGGATGAGGACGGCTGGTCTGACTGTCAAACCTAGCAAGTGTCAACTCTTTCAGGCGTCTGTAGCTTTTCTTGGGCACATAGTATCGGGGGAGGGTGTGGCCACTGACCCGGCCAAGATTGAGATAGTAAGGACGTGGCCTTACCCCTCCAGCAAGGAGCAGTTGAGAAGCTTCTTGGGCTTTTGCTCGTAATATAGAGCGTTTGTCAAAGATTTCTCTACAGTGGCCGCTCCAATGTTTAAACTAACCAAGAAGGATGTGCCGTACGTTTGGGATGAAGATTGTACCCAATCTATGGATACAATCCGGAATTTATTGTGCACAGCACCAGTGCTTGGCTTTCCGGATCCAGCCGCCCAGATGATCCTCGATACAGATGCTAGTGGCCTGGGAATTGGCTATGTCCTCTCACAGGTGATAGATGGACACGAGAGAGTGTTGGGATATGCGGGGCGCACGCTTAATAAAGCGGAAAGGAATTATTGTGTAACTCGTGAAATAAACGGGACACAACTCTAGGATCCATGTGTTGACTCTGACTTTATTGCGCATGCGCGCCGGTAGTGACGTAGTACACATAAACATTACATCCTCTTGTTTAACAAATTTTAGATGGATGTCAGGATGAGTGTTTTCAATATAGCACCTGAATAATTTGCTGGTCAAATTATGTTGAACTCAAGTACAGATCATGGGCAGTTGAAATACATGTGAACATGGATTATACCTTTTACATGAGATTCAGTTGACTTAGTGTATAGGACTAGACATTTATGTGAACTGCTAGCACTAAGTCTTTTAGCACCAGAACAGTAAAACACATGAGGTTCAGATCAAACGGTGTAGTATTGAGAAATAACATGATAGTATAAAGTTTGGTCGAGTATGCAGACACGTGGCGTATGTTTAGTTTTTAGTTTAATTTGTAACATAGTCTTTCATCCAGACCGGGTCTTTCCTCTGTCTGCGAGGCCTGCCAGTTGGTTGGACAGGTTGAGTTGGAAGAGGTTGCGCAGGTGGGATTTGAACTGGCATTGGACCGGGACGTATCTCCTGAGTCGGGCGGACTTGAGGTTGTATGTTGGGAGTTGGCCTTTGTCCCTGTTGGGCTGGTGGTCTGATTGGATTCATGACGATTGGTGGCAAGCGTGGCTCAGGTGTCCTGACAGTGTGAGGCTGCTCTTTAGTTGTCATGAGGTCCCTCCTGTTCCGTCTGTACACTCGTCCCTGCTCTCCTGCCTTTATTATGTGAGAGTTTGGGGAGTCGTCAGGCCTGATGTATTCAGCCGGTTTCCAGCCTTCTGGCGTCCATACTCTTGTGCCTTGATTTTCATTGATTGGCTTCAGTGGTTGCGCATCTCGGTCGTAGTATAGCTTTTGCCTTCGCCGATATTCGATCATCTTATCGTGGACCTTCGTTGGTTCTCGGACCGCTGGTTTAAGCTTGCTGTCTGTAATGGGAAGGCTTGTCTGGGCACGTCTACCTTGCAGTCTCTGCATTGGCGAGCCCATCACATCATCTCGGGGAGTATTCCTTAGGTCAAGGAGTGCCAAGAAGAAATCATCTCCAGATTTCTTGCATTTCTTCATCAGCTGCTTGATCTGCCTCACCCCTTCTTCAGCCAGACCGTTAGATTGTGGGTAGGTTGGCGAGGAGGTGATGTGGTTGATGCCATACTCTGTGGTAAACTTCTTGAATTCGGAGCTTGAGAATTGTGGTCCGTTGTCACTGACCAGAGTCTCCATAATGCCGTACCTTGCGATGTTGGTTTTAAGGCGCTTGATGACTGTGGTGGCTTTCGTGTCTTGGAGGAGAGGTGAGACTTCTAGGAAGTTTGAGTAATAGTCTACCATGACTATGTAGTGTGCTCCGTCAAGTTCAAAAAGATCTGTGCCCACTTTGTTCCAAGGTAGCGGTGGAATCGGATGGATTGTCATCGGTTCTTTCTGTTGCTTGCTACGGTTTTCCAGACAGGTGGTGCATTTATTGGCCATTTCTTCGATTTGGGCGTTGAGACCGGGCCAATAAATCATGTCTCTCGCTCTTTGCTTTGTCTTCACAATGCCTGTGTGAGATTGGTGTAATATTCTCAGCATTTTGCTTCTCAGGCTTTGGGGAACGATGATTCTTTCTCCCTTGAATAGGATGCCGTTGTATGTGCTGAGCTGATCTCGCAGGCTCCAGTATGGGACTGCTGCACTCGGAAGATCTTGTTTGTCCATCGGCCATCCATTGATGATTACCTTCTTCAGTACCATCATCTCGTCATCAGTTCTTGTAGCTTCTTCGATCTGACCATGCCATTTGTGTGCCAAAGTGTCTATTTTGCATACCATCAGATCTTCATCCATTGTGATGTCGCCGGGATCACTGGCTATGGGAAGTCTGCTGAGGCAGTCGGCGAGACCAATTGACTTGCCGCTGACATGTATGAGATTGAACGTGTAGGGCTCTAGCTTGAGTCTCATCCGCTGAATCCTCATTGGTGCTGCGTTCATTGGTTTCTTCATCAGCGACTCTAATGGCTTATGGTCCGATTCAACTGTGATGTCATCTTTTCCGTATGCGAGTTTATGAAATTTAGTGCAGCCGTACACCACTGCCAACATTTCTTTCTCTATTTGTGCGTAGCGCTGCTCGGTCGGCGTCAAGGCTCTCGATGCGTAAGCGACTACTGCACCATCTTGTATGGCTGCTGCTCCAAGTCCTTTACAACTTGCATCTACCGTTAGTAGTAGCGGCTTCTTTACGTCGTAGTACTTCAGGACTCGGTTGGATGATAGTTCAGCTTTTATTCGATCAAATGCTGCTTGGTGCTCAGGCTTCCAGCACCATTCTTCCTTCAGTTTGAGTTCTCGTAGGGGGGCAGTTAGTTCACTCAGTCGGGGAATGAACTTAGCAACGTATGCTACCATCCCAAGAACTGTTTCAAGTTCTTTGACATCATCTGGGGGTTTCATGCTTGTGATTAACTCTCTCTTCAGTTGGCTTGAGTCCTTCTCCTGTCAACTTGTGACCGATATAGTTGACTTCGGATTGTCCAACATGGCATTTCTTCTTGTTTAACTTCAGGTTGATTTCTCTGCATTTATGGAGAACTTTATGTAGCCTATCGTTGTGCTCTGTGACTGTTCTTCCATGGATGAGGATATCGTCTTGATATATTTCCACTCCTGGGATTCCTTCAAAGGCTCCGACTAGTGCTGATTGGAACTTGTCCGCTGAGCATTTTGCTCCCATGGGAATCCGTAGGTTTCGGTATCTACCAAAAGGCGTATTGAACGTGGTTAGATGTGAGCTCCTCTCGGATAACTTGATCTGGAAGTAGCCCATATTCGCGTCTAGGGTGGTGAAGTATTTGCTACCGTTCAGTCTGGTGACAATATCATCTATATTGCTCATGGGGAAGTGTTCTCTGAGGATTGCCTTGTTCAAGTCTGTCGGATCGATGCATATCCTCACTTTGTCCTTATCCTTCTTGCTAACCACTACCATGCTGCTAACCCATGGCGTTGGTTCTGTCACCTTCTTTATGATGTTTGCTTTCTCCAACCTGTGGAGTTCATCCTTCACCCTTTCTCTGAGAGCAGAAGGTACAGACCGCGGTGCATGAATGACTGGGGGGAAACTTTCGTCTATTTTGATATCATATTCCCCAGGGAGACACCCAATTTGATCGCCAAATACGTCTGCATACTTGTTTACAATGTTTTCACATGCATCATTAACCATTACTTTGTTTGCGCGAGTCACAAGACCAAATTTGACACAATCTGCTCTACCCAATAGATTTATATCCTTCTTACCATCTAGAACCTGGAAATCTACGTTCCTTGTCATATCTTTGTAAGTACATGGTAGAGTAACAATACCTGTGGCTCTGTTGCTTTGACCGTGAATACCTGTTATGAACATTCTACTAGGCTTCAATACGTAGTTGGTCTTCAGCTGCTGCAAAGATTTTAGGCTAAGAATGTTGCATTTTGCACCTGTATCTAGTTCTACATCAATCATATCATTTGCAACCTTGAAAGATACATAGAAATCATCATCAAAATCATCATCTCCTGCAGTGTAAACATTGACGCTACAGTGCATGGTATCAAATGTGTCAAACATTTCATTCATATCATTATCAACATCAGTGTTATCATAGTAGTTACCGTGGTCGCTGTACTCAGTGTAACTCTCATAACCTTCATTACCATTGGTGTAATGCACATTTCTACCTCGACTGTTACCCCTTCCACGGCCATTAGACTGACCGCGACCTCTTTTCTGGTAATACTGAGAATTATCGCGAGGCTTGTTGCCTTGATTTGCTTGGCATAAAGGTGACCTTTTGTAGTGACCCCTAAGCCCACAACCTCCACAATACTCACTATCTGCTTTACAATATGTTGGTGGATGGTTGCGGCAACATTTGTTACATTTAGGTGATTGGCCTTGGTAGCCTGTACCACGACCTCTACCTCTACCTCTAGCAAAACCTTGGGGTTGACCCCTGCTACCTGAGTGTTTCTGATAGTGTACTTGTGATTCACCCTGATTCTGAGTTTCTAAAGATTTCACATGGGCTTTTGTAAGTTCTACCTGTCTGCAGATCCTGGTAACATTGTTCATAGTTAGCTCATCATCCAAAAGTTCCATTAGTTTTTCAGTACACTTAGAATCATTGACCCTATTTATTATCATGTCAATGATGAGGCTGTCTTCCAAGGCCCCATAGTTGCAATGTTGGGCTTTAGCCCTCAAGTCAGAAATGAAGCCCATGATGGTTTGAGTCTTTATGTTTCTGGTTGTGCCAAGGAACTCCTGCCTTTTGATACTACGGTATCTGTGTACCCCAAAATATGCGTCAAACTTAGCAAATACAGTGTTCAAGTTATACCTGTCTTCTGCAGCAACTCCTACTACTCCTAGGATGCCATTATCTGGGTCAGCTTCAACTGCATCAATGGCTTGGGCCCAAACAAAACTATCATATATTTTCACATGCTCCTTGCCCATGTGTTTTAGTAGCTGTCCCACCAACCTTCTACCAGCGGCATCATGTAGTCCTTTGGAGTCTAGGTGTATTTCAAACTGTCTCTTATATGCTTCCCATTCACTAGCACATGATTCGATGTCTGATGGGTTGAATCTACCAAGCTTGGCTCCACTGTCGTCGTCGGCCATTTTGAGTGCGGGAAAAGGGAGTCACAACCCACGCTAGGTCTAGCTGGCATCAACAAGTCCAAAACAGCTTAAATGTAGCTTAACAGCTCGCTACAGACCTTTGTATGGTATCCCTAGTGTGTTATTAATAAATCCTGGTATTTTCGAATGTCCTGCATTGTTCTAACCAAGGAAAAATCGACCACATCTGACACCATGAAATAAACGGGACACAACTCTAGGATCCGCGTGTTGACTCTGACTTTATTGCGCATGCGCGCCGGTAGTGACGTAGTACACATAAACATTACAACTCGGAAGGAGTTGCTTGCCATCGTTTGTGGGGTGAGGAAATATCGCTCCTACCTCATCGGCGGAGATTTTATGGTTAGAACAGACCATAGTGCTTTGAAGTGGCTGTTGGACATCAAGGAGCCAGAGGGTCAGCTCGCTCGATGGGTGGAGGAACTAGCCACATACACATTTAAAGTCCAACACAGAGCGGGGAAGAAACATCAGAATGCCGACGGCATTTCGCGCATCCCCTGCGGTCAGTGCCATAGGATCGACCCGGAGGAGGAGGGTGAGATCGAGCCTGCTACCATTAGGACGATTACCTGGGATGGAGGACAGGTGGTGATGAAGGAAAACCAACAGAATGACTCCCTGTGTGTGATGTTTAAACAAGCCCTGCAAGATGGTAATGCACCTGGAGCAAACGAACGATTGCCAGATAGTGACTGGTTGTGGCTGAGAAATGAGTTTGGATCCTTGTCCATTGAGCATGACTTGTTGGGGATATGGAGGTGGACACCAGCTGGCGGCAGAGATTGGAAAGCGTATGTGCCTCAATCAGCCAGGAAGGGGTATCTGGAGATGATACATGCGGGACCGATGGGTGGCCATTTAGGAAGAGACAAGACTATTAGTAAGCTCAAACGATCGTGTTATTGGCCGACAATGACCAAGGATGCCCCTACTTTCATCTCCATGTGTGTTGTGTGTCAGAAGAGAAAGCCCCCTCCCCAACAGAAAAGGACCCACCTGGGAGAGAGACCACTCAAAGGAGCGTGGGAAGAGATTGCGATGGACATCACAGGGCCATTCCCCAAGTCTGATGATGGTAATTGATATATCCTGGTTATTGGAGATCTGTTCACAAAATGGACAGAATGTTTTGGAATACCTGACTTTACTGCCAAAACGGTAGCAGATATCTTGGTGGCTGAAGTAGTGTGCAGATATGGCGTCCCGCTCATATGGCACTCAGACCAGGGGAGGAACTTTGAAGCGAATTTATTCAAAGAGGTGGCAAGACTGCTAGGGATTGATAAGACTAGGTGTTGCTCGTACCACCCAATTGGAAACGGGCAGATCGAGAGATATAATCGTACATTGACCACAATGCTAACTGGAATGGTGAATGAGAGACATAGTGACTGGGACAGATTTTTGCCCTACCTGGGGGCAGCATACAGGGCCTCAAAACACCCAGCCACGGGGTTTACTCCAAATTACTTAGCCATGGGGAGAGAGACCAGTATGCCATGGGATATTGTGTATCCGTCCCATGGGGAGAGATTGACCACTTCTCAGGAGGAGTACATCTCTGACATGTTGGAGCGGATTGAGGTTGCTCATAAAATAGCTTTTATGAGCATCAAGCTGACCAGGCAGAAACAGAAGGGGTACTATGACAAGAATGTGAAGCAGATCACGTACACCCAGGGCCAGCGGGTATGGGTATACCAGCCTTTAAAGAAATTGGGTAGATCACCAAAATTCCAACGCTTCTGGACAGGACCGTGGGAAATCATTGATGTCTTAAGTGACATGGTATATCGATAAGGAAGGGAAGACTTCAAAAGGTGGTTCATGCGGACATCATGAAGGCTGCCACCCTTGGTGAGGATGTGATTTACCGGATTGGCCATAAAGCACCACCCAGGAGCGGGGAGCCATGAAATGAGTATTGGGTGTCCATCTGGCCGGGAGATCACACTCCAGGCCCCGATGGGTGTGGCAGACGGATGGATTGACCGGACGAGGAGGGTGAGGGCACTGACAGGAGCTGGAATTAAAGAACAATCAGCTGTGGGAATAAAAAGATGTGAAGAAACAAAGCCGTTGGGCCGAGTCGTCTCCGTCACCGACAAAAGGGAGAGGTGTCCAGGTCTGTGTCCTCCAGGGGAGGGAGGGGGTGGTACCACCCTTATAAAAGACCACTCGTCTCCTGACCCTACATTCAGAGTCACGATGGCCTCAGACCTGGTCTGTCCCTACTGCCCTCTACATTTCAGCGATCGCCGCAATCATCACAAACACAAGGAAACACACAAGGACATCATCTTTGGTGTTCAGTGTCCAGACTGTCCACAGATCCGAGCCACTGCCCGGAGGAGAGAGCTTGGGGACCATCGCTTGGCCAAGCATGGCACCCCGAAAACCGCGCAAGAGGAGCCCGTAGCGAGTATCTACGTGGTCACCAAGGGCCACCCGCTCAGTGGGAGGAAGGCCACACCCCATGAGGCAGTCATGTATGACCGGGGATTCTGTCTACTGGCACAGCTACCCCATTCCCCGGAGGGTGGGCCCACCGAGCCACCCCCACAACGAAAGAGGCAGCGGGGGGCTGATTCTCTAGGACAGGAAAACAAGAGACAGAAAGTGACAGCAGTTCCTCCACCGATCCCCGCCCCTGAGAAGAGGAGGTCAAAGGGGAGATCCAAGACCCCCCACCCCCATAGGACCAGCAGAGGTGGCCCCCGAAAATCGCTGGAGGCGATAGCAGCACCCCCTCCTGTCACGCAGCTGTCCATGCCCCTCCTCAGCGAGTTGGTTGGGGATGGGCCAACACCTCTTCCCCGGAATGACCTGGGCCGGACCCCCCCCTATGTATTGGAGGAAACTGTGCTTGTGAGGGACGTAACAAAGGAGTCACCTCCAGAAACCAAGAAAGCTAGTCGTCCAGATGGCCACAGTACCTCCCAGGCAGACTAACCCAGGAGAGGATGGTATATCTCTCTCTCTCTCTCTCTCTCGGTGGCCTACACAAATCTATCCAATATGCTTGCACGCACCATATGTGACGTCACATATACCGATCAGGTCTAGTGAAAATAAACTTCTCCAAATTCACAGAAATGTTCATTTATAAACAGAATTGTTCATTTGGGATCTTTAATAAGAGTCATATTAAGCTTCCTATCTCTTTAGTTACTTTAAGCTTTCAGCTGTCTGCGGAGCGAGGGTCCAAGCTCATGGACTAGGTGGCAGGGAGCACTGAAGGATGCATACGTATGTATGCGTATACATGTATACATGTATGTATACATGTAGTGTACTTGAAGACATGTGAAAATAAACTTCTCCAAATTCGCAGAAATGTTCATTTATAAACAGAAAAAAAAATTAAAAAAATTAAAAAAGAAAAATTTAAAAAAAAAATCAATTCGGTCCATCAGTCCATCCTTCAGTCCATCCTTCAGTCCATCCTTCAATTCATACTTCAATCCATCCTTCAATCAATCCATCACTCCATCCATCCATCCATCACTCCATCCATCCTTCACTCCATCCTTCCCTCCCCCCCTTCTCTCCCTCCTTCTCTCTCCCCTTCTCTCTCTCTCCCCCCCCCCCCTCTCCTCTCTCTCCCCTTCTGTCTATACTGTACTTGTGTCTATACTGTACTTGTGTGTGCACACTGTACTTGTGTGTGCATACAGTGTGCACACTGTACTTGTCAGTGTAGAGTGTACCGTACTTGGAGTGTACCGTACTTGGAGTGTACCATACTTGGAGGTATTTGGTGGGTACTTGAAGGGTACTTGGTGGGCACTTGAAGGGTACTTGGTGGGTACTTGAATGGTACTTGGTGGGTACTTGAAGGGTACTTGAAGGGCACTTAAAGGGTACTTGGTGGGTACTTGAAGGGTACTTGAATGGTACTTGGTGGGCACTTGAAGGGCACTTAAAGGGTACTTGAAGGGTACTTGAAGGGTACTTGAAGGGTACTTAAAGGGCACTTAAAGGGTACTTGAATGGGTACTTGAATGGTACTTGGTGGGTACTTGAAGGGTACACGGTGGGTACTTGAAGTACACACACTGTACTTGTGTGCACACAATGTACTTGTGTGCACACAATGTCCATCCTTCAATCCACCCTTCACTCCATCCTTCATTCCACCCTTGGTCTGATATATTCATATTTTTAATTATAATTATACTTATAATTATTATTATGTAATCGACCTATATTTATACTTATAATAAAAAATATACTTAATTTTTACTTATAATTACAATTCTATATAATTCGAATAATTAAAAACCTGCGTTTACACAAGCTTATGCTTGTAATTCTTGTTTCTATGACCATGGCCTTTGGCCGCGGTCATAAAAAAACAAACAATGCATGTGGGCAAGGCTAGACCTTGTGTAGGCTACTAATCCATACTTAAGAGAGTGGGAAGTTGAAAAAACGACAATTAAGTCATGTTTTAGCGTAAATTTATGTCATACTTGGTCTCTGCATGGGGAATGTGTGTAGGCGAGGCATTTGTGCGTATGTGTGCGTGTGTATCTGTATGTATAGCACACATATTGCTTTTAATAAATGTGAATTATATGGTAGAACTATCCATGAAAATGGTTAACAAATGTAATACCATCTCTCCACTGGAAAAAACATTTCCCCTCCACATATACCTTCATATCGCATATCAATCATTATTTATATTACTCATAATGACATGTTCCTCATATTATGTGATGTGTTACATAAAAAAGAGCCATGAGTCGCAAAAGATGGATTTTGAGATATCATCATATGATGTGTTACATAAAAAAAGAGTCATGAGTCGCAAAAGATGGATTTTGAGATATCATCATATTGGAAAAGATCAAGGGGATTCCAATGATTGTAAACATTAATTAGCACTTATAGGACGAGTTGCCGCACGGCGCGTAAATAAAGGACGAGACCGCAGGTCGAGTCCTTTATTTACGCGTCGTGCGGCAACGAGTCCTATAAGTTGATTATTGTACATGCCTAGTAAGTTGATTGCGTCGGCAACCTTGCGTCGGCAATCTTGCGCTACCAAACTTGCCTCGCCATGACAACGAGCTGGTAATGTACTAGTCCAATACCACGTTACAAGTAATGTGCGGCTGTCGGGGCCTCAGTATTGAATGCGTGTATAATAATACATTTTAAAAAGTACTTCTATTGTTTCTATGCATGAAAAAGAATTACCACTAATTCTTGATGGTCACTCACTCTTAGATGGTCAATCAAATAGTTCCTTAGCCTTAGGATAACCTCAGACATGCTTAGATATATTCAATACACAGTCTGGACATTTTGTCCCCTCTAGATATACCTTCATATCGCATATCGATCATTATTCATATTATAATGACATGTTGCTCATATATGTACAGTGCAATTGTATACACATAATTACTCATGTGTATTATTGGCTATGCGCAAGTATGTATTATTAATGTATTGTTAATATTGTGTCAAATGCCAGCGCAAATGATGAACACATATTTACCACCTCTCCCGCATACCAGTTTACCAGCACAACCCAAGGCCGACAGACCAACCCATAGGTCATCTCACTACCCGCCTGCTGTCGGTCCATCCGAGATAAATCGATCCAGGAGGCGGAACATCAACAGTGCCTCTCGGGCCAGGGCATCTCTCTGTACACTCTATACTCGTCCTGTTGGCAGTAAACATCAAAACCAGCTATGGGTAACCCTATGCGGCGCTGCTACCAACCGGTCGGTATAGAGTGTAGAGCTAGTGAGGTCATTAGAAAATGTACAATCGGCAGCTCTACGCATTTAGTCTTGTTTGTAGGTCCACCTATGAATACCTTCCACACCTAAGGCATCAATTAGTTATTAAAATATTCTCCTTGGGATAACCTCAGACATGCATAGATATATATTCAATACAGTCTTCACATTTGGTCTATTCTATGAATGTGACCTTATAATATTGTCTGCAGAATATGTATAAGGTATCATTTTGCACTTTAATAGGCCTAACCACCTATGTTATGATCTACTGATCGGGGAATCATCACAGAAACCTGAATGCCATACCTATAGGATCGGTAGGCCTCTCTGTCGTTTGGGAGCCCCAGCGGGTCCGTTTTATTTACTATAAGTCTATTATTACATTATGAGAATTACAATGAATGCATACCGGTACTTTTATTTTTGTACTTATCAGATCACACATGTTACAACCTTTTCCTTCTTGTATATATGATGCCTACACCTTTTTGCCCCTGCTGTAATATTTCTTTCTTACCATCCTTGAATATTATCCAATTTTATAGTTTCCAACCATTATAACCATTCTAACTACAACTACCGGGATTCCCACTATATAGCGATACTCCTTCCAAGCACGCAAGTGTATAGTTTTATATTTAAAAAAAGGCGTATAAAAGAGAGGAGGAAAAAGGGATTAGAGAAAGGGGAAAAAACCTTAAGGGTCCCCCACCCGATCGGTCTGAGGTATAATAGGTAATCACTTTTTTGTCTTATAACATCATGTCTACACATTTAATCAATTCTTTTTAAAATTATAAATACTACGTATATATCTGAGTATATTATTTGGCAATGCGTTGAATCAAAACGTTGCTTCGGTCATGTTGTACTGTAACTTGAATGTCATTTTGTTCTTAAATTTGGGTTATTTGAGAGGATTGATTTGGTAAAGGCGAATTGTACATTTTCTGTCGCCTACACCCGTTTACACAATCGCCCATGCAGCCCATGCAGGGCAGTATAGCACCGCATTACGCGTCTGGTATAGTATATCTGAGCTCTAAGACCCGACCCTGAGCATCACCAGTATTTATACACACAGTCTATGTGTAATACTGAAATCACTCACATTTTAACCACAGCATTTCCCTTCGCCTGAAAACGGAGCATCAGATAAAGGCCTGGGTGACTGGCATGCAGACGGACTTGTGGATTGATTCCAGACACACTTATACTAGCACACCAGCAGCACTATACTGTCAGTTGGCCCTTCCAGGAAGGATATCTACAAGGAATCGTTTGTCAGGCATATTTTAAGCTAATACCAGTGCCTATTGCAAGCAGATCTCTTGACTGTAGATCTCGGCATAAGCGGTGTTACATTACAAGCTAAAACACACACTTATTATAACTGTTTTCACCTCTGGCAGAGGAATTTTTATTAAAGGATTTAACACTCAGTTGTAACTATGGCTGATTGGAAGTTCCTCACGCTCGCCTTCATCGTGCTGGGTTTTGAAATGGACGCATTGGCAATCGCTAATTTTAACTTTGCGTCTACAGAGGCAGTGGTAGCCACTGAAATATGTGCCTTTATCTGTTTTGTGGTGGCCATGCTCATTGTGGTTCTGGTTCGATTTGGAGAACTCCAGGGATCCAAGGTGACCATGATACTCACTGCTGTCTTCGCATTCGCTGCAGGTTAGTCATCCTCTTATTTTCATCCTTTTTTGATCGTCTTCATTGTGTTAGGGACTGTTCACGATTAACCACTGGGGCGGGGGTAGTGGAGAATTTGCGAAAAATTCTTGTTGACACCCATCCACCCACCTTTTTTTAAACAAGTTAACTGGACATTCGCTGACGCGAAACGTTTCATACTATCCCCCTTAAATGTTTTCCCCGTCCCCTTGAAAGACTGCAACATTTCATGACCCACCTACATCATTGTAGTTCTGAGTCTGCAAAAAAAGATGCCCCCCCCGCCCCCCACACACACACTTTTAACTGAACCCCCCCCCCCCCCACACACACACACGCAGTGGTTAAAAATCAACAGTCCCTTAGTATTTTCAAAGGACTAGTTCTACTTCTATGGTAGTGTAACACATTAGCATAGACTGAATACACGAATAGAATTATATCGATGTGCAAGCCATGAAATAAAAATAAAAAAAAGATTCAACATGCAGTACTGTACTGACTACCTTTTTCATTTGACTTTATAACAGCCGATCTAAGCTCAGATTTAAGAGAATCCCTTCAAACTGAGGGAAAGCCTCTCGTTCCAAACCGCAAAATGCCATCATAATCCCATTAAGTCGCCTACTCAGGGCCAGGAAAGCCATTAGCGCAGTAGGCGTCCAATCACTGACATGACATTCTTTTCTGATCTCAGAGGCTCTGAGCCTAGACTGCTATGGTCAAGAACTGTCTATGATAAACACATCGATCGCTCACATCCACCAAGGCCAAATAAAATAGTTGTTTCCTATCCCGCTCCCACACACTCACTACTTAATTAGATACTGACTTGTTTTGTGGCCTTAGTCATTGTTGTTTTTTGCGGCCTCAGCTGTCATAAAACAACAATGACCATGGCCACAACACATGTTAGTTCCGAACTCGCATTTTATTTAGGATATGTTTGTACCTTTTAGGTCATGTTTGCAACACAAATTTATTAAAGTACTTAATCCCACCGTTATTCCATTAATATTGGATCCAGAACATTCTTAAAATCCGTTGGTAAAATTTGAAGTGTGGAAGTGGCCGCCATTTAAATCGCCTTGCTTAAATTACTCCTTCACACATGGCATGTATATACATGGTAATTAGTAGCCAATTAACTCTCTGATTGGTTGGAACTTACCGAAATTGTTTGTCATGATAGTAGCCTACTCCTCAAAGACGTTTCTGATTTGCTGCCGCTCAAATTAGCACAAACAATATTGACAAAAAGATCTCTTCTTTTGCACGTCTTTCTACTGCATGCATGGAAATGAAACTTTCCCACTGACATCATTTAGCTTGTATGAAGTGGATAAAGTCTCTATCTCACCTGCTTTAGAACACTGGACGCTTCTGTTCCTCCAACGAATCACAAGCAGGTCGTCGACCATTAATTATTGACCCGCCTACAAAAAGACCCAAACATAATTCTAGCTAGAACAAAACTACCTAAACTTTTTAAAAAAATGTGCTGGCCTAATTTTGTGTGTTTCATTTCTTTTTTTTTCACCAAAAAGGCTAATTAAAGCAGGAAACATGTCTTCCCAACCAAAAACATTAATGGTACATTTCTCTTGTTTAAAACAGCTAGTGTTACGAAAGAGATCGACATTCTTTTTCAGTTCCTGGAAGGTGGTTTCCTAAAAGGACATATATAGTGCAGTCGATTATAGCCAAACAATTGTGCATTCTTTCATAAAGGCATGATATTTGGCATAGAGGTACTACTTTTCGATCATTTTTGGCTATAGACCCAATCTGGATTTTTGGAAACATGCTGATATAAATTTTGGCATTTATGTCCAGCATTTCAGGCCAGATGGAAGGATTTGTACATATTCATCATTATCAAATGAGTGTAAATGATGTATGAAAAAAGAAAACAACTTAAACGTATAATTATTTGCTTGTTGCATATATAAACTGACCATCCCCGCCTACTTAGTTCCCAGCTATATTCAGAAACAGACATACTTTTCTGTTGGCCCTACAAAAATTCAGTCGTGAAGCGACAAGTGTGCCAGTTCGGGATTTCCAGTATCCTGTAATACCATCCTTACGTTTCCATGTAATCATTACTGGTTTGGGTTGGAAACATTTTTATTTAAGATCAAATGAAGGGTACATCTGTGAACAATATTATTCATGTTTTCATCTGTAGCCCCCGGGTGTACCTTTTATGTACAATGGTGTAATAATATTCATCTAGTTATTTCTACATTGTACTAATTCTATACAAATGTATTAATATGAATTTGAATTATTATTTTATACAATTTTGTACGAGTATTCAAGCTATAAGTTTCAACATACATAAGATGCATTAAGTATGTTTCAGGTCAAGTCAAATACCCCATGTCCTATACTACAATTATTACTGCAATGTGACAAGCATTTCCTCATATCAAACATTTCTGATCAGTAGCATCGTCTCTAACTTTGGTCTTTTGGCTATAGAGGTAATATATTTTAATGAATTGAATTCTTTTGGGTCATTTATTAGATAAATTCTTAGCTGAAAGGTTTATGTAATTTCATTTACTGACCAAGTGTCCCTATGTATTCCTTATACTAGGCTATGTATAATCTGGATATCTGCTAATTTCCCAGCTTGGTGATCGATTACTTCTTCATTTAATTTAGTGCCTGAATTACTGGGTTATTCTCCACTATTTTACGATATAACAAGCAGCGCTATCATTCAATATAAACATATAATAATATATATATAGTCTCAAACCAGGTATTGAATTGAATTGAATTGAAAAATACTTTATTTGTCTAGGTTTGTACATAAGCATACATAAGTAGAGTAGACAAATGGGTGAGCTCGACTTCTGGATAAAATCCAGGTCTTCCAGTCGCCACCTGGTAGTAGAAAAAGTGAACTAAACTAACAGAGTTTACATAGGGCAAAACAAGTGAACATATGGGAAGTAATATAGTTAACTATATAATACTACTTAGACCATGTTGTTAGACATTTAAAACATAATATAATAACAGTAAGGTGCTGACAGAAATTACACTGAAAGCAAGTACAATTTAAAGGTTTAAAGGTATGATTTTGTGTACGTATTTTCTTCACTCACGATTATATACTTAGCCACGATTGTGTCCCAAATCTAAATAAAACAACAATAATGAATGAATAAATAAAGGAATAAATGATAATAACAATAATGAATAAATAAATAAATAAATTATGAACAAATAATAAATATTTACGCAGGCCCCCGGTAAGAAGTTCTGGGTAAATAAGGTAAATTAAGTTGTGTTACTGGAAAATGAGTCATAAGTCGCCAAAATGGATTTTGAGATATCATCAATTAAACAGATTAGATCAAGCTGATTCCGGCCAATGAAGGTAAACATTAGGATATCTAAGTACTTTTATATTTGTTATGCATGGAAGGAAGTTAGTTATAATATGTTTTGATGGTCACTCACTGTAGTAAACTACTATATATAGCTAGTTAAATATGTTATTTAGGATAACCTCACATATGCATAGATGCATTCAATACACAGTCTTGAAATTTGGTACAGGTATTCATGCTACTAACAGCGCTAAACACCCCAAAAATGACAACATTCTGAACAAGGGTTCGTGTGAAAAAACATCTGAAAAATAACTTTTTCCCAATTAAGTTAACTTGGCTGTGTGAATTCTGTAGTGTAATTATAAATGCATGCTTGGTCTCGGTCACCGTGTAAAACATGAAACCCACAGAAGGCACAGAAGTGACGGCCTGCATGGCAGCGCATCGCAGTAAAATTGTTGAGTTGGCGCCAACTTCACCTCCAACCAAAGTGGCAGTTGAAAGTGAAAATGTACACTCGGCAGCTCTACACGTTTAGTGAAAGTTGCTAAATCTTGCGGAAAAACTAACAATACTAAAGGTATATTTCAATATATTTGGTGTTGCGTTGGTTGAAAGAACATGTTATGTTAAAGCGTATTTTGAACCTCATTTCTGTCTTAAATTTGGATTTTTTTAGAGGATTGGTGAAGGCGAATTGTACATTTTCAGGCGACTTCACTCTTTAGGTGAAAAATGATTGCGTTGAGTGAAGTCAGAGGTCTACAGACTGTCATTCTGGTGGAGAGCTATAGTGGTGTGTGGGCGGGAGCATCGGGGTGGGTGGGTGTGGGGGCGGCGAGGGGGAGGGGACAGGTATAGACAGTATAGAATGGATACATTAGTATGCATGTAATTCCTCAGCAGATGAAATAGGTTATCCCAGGTCTACCCGCTTACTTTGCAGTGTTCTCACGATGTTTAGTCCTACAACCACTTGTAAATCCGCCTTCCAGGTAATCCAGGTAATATGTTATATGTGGACAATTTCTGTATTGATTTTAATTTGAGGCAACACAAATACAGATATATAATTATAGTGAACAAAATATACCTCGATGTAGGAGTGTGTGTGAGGGCGAGGGGCATTATACTTATCATACAGTTTTATCCAAAATGAAACAGGACAGAAAATACGATATTTAGGCAAAACAGCACACTTGCAAAAACTGACCCACATGTGTTCATACTACTAATCGCCCTAAGCACTCCAGTAATGAAACTTTTTGAGCAAGGGTTCTATCTTTATATAAACTTTGCGACACATGTGACTCATTTTCCTGTGACACATCACATGTGTCTGACTGTACGTTATCAAAGCTGCATTCAGTTACTGCGCAAAGACTTTCCTGGCCCTGGAGTAGGCGTCTTAATGGGATTTTAATGGCATGTTGTGGTTTAAACCGAAAGGCTTTCTCTCAGTATATATGGAGGGACTCTCTCAACTTTGAGCCTAGACTGCATGTGTTTGTTTGGGGGCCGAGGGAGCGCCGCGGTTTGAGGTTGAACATGTAATGGTGGTTTGGCCCCTGGTAAGCAAGTGGGTGGGGATGAGCTGGCTCCATCTTCAAGCTGCATTTTCAGCTATTTATACAAACAAATCTTACCAAAGTTACTCACATTCTGACTCATAGGACTCATGGATTCATCAATATTCTGCTGCTGTTATATGTTTATGTTGTAAGAATTGGAAGTCGAATCAGCCGAAAGAAAATGGCATCCGCTGAGTGAAGAACGGATTCGGGCGGGTCCTCCAAATACAAATGATGATGACTGTCGGAATTTTGGTCAAATCACTTTTTAAATACGTTGGATAAGAATGGAACAAAAAGTAGAAATTGTTCCCGATTTTACCCGAGAGTGCAGCTTTAAACAGTAAATATTGGTGTTGGTAGGCCTATATACCATGACCTAAAACATATTGCTGCATGTCCTTTTTGTACTGTAATTAGTATTGAATGCACAAACAAATAGCGTGTTCTTCCCATTTACGTCCCCTGAACTAATCAGTTAATGCTATAATATGGCAGTTGATATGGTATAATACACCATGCGGGCGGGTGGTAGTGGCGATAGTGGTGGTCGTGGTGCCGGTGTCAGATGGAAAAGAGACCGCCATCAAAAAGGGAAGGTACAATAATATAGAATTTGAGTCATAATTGATTAGATGGGTTTCTCCAGGATAAATTAAATATTAAATGTGTTGATATATTAGCAGCTTTAGCTCCATATCTGCCTGCAAATGAATGCTCAACATTGAGTAGGAATTATGTCTTTATTATGCATAAATCATTCTGTTACGTTTCGATTGGTTTTCATCATCAAAAATCGACCCCTGGGTCACTTTTAGACGGGGTCATTTCTCGATATGACACCTGTCCCAGACAGGGATTATTGCTGCCAATATAACACAAATACTTCAGGAATATCCTCTTAAAATGCCAAATCATTTTAGTTATACTTCAGAGCACAGCTATTTGAAAATGTTGGATTGGCGTATATATACCATACCGTATTTTTCACAGCCCCTCAGATCAGTGTAAAGGCAAAGGCAGTTTTTATCGCTGTAAAAATAGCTTAGTTTCGTTCTCTTTCAATTAAATAAGACAACCAGGTAAATAAATTTAGTCGCGTATTTTTGGATACGTTTGTAGCGTGTCTTAGGCGAACTAGCGCTTCCTTATAGCTTCCGGTATTGAACATATCTGTGATATGGGCTAGTCTCGCTTCTACCCATCATCGCCTCCTCCTATTTATTGGCCTCGCCCTTGTTCCTGTGGCAATGACCAAGCCTCAGCCCCCAAACCTCAGTAACTAAGACCCCAATAAACACCTGCTAGAAGCAGCGACCATGTGACCGCCTATTATTGTAAAGCTTTTCTTCTGGCCCGATTCGGCGGCACATTCAGCGGTACATTCATACGAATACACAAATGCCTGTGGCTAAAATTGCTATAGGGAGTTTGCAGAAATAGAAAATAGCTATATTTCCCTAGGGGGTGGGAGGGTAGCAAGTCTACGGGCAACCTAATGGAGAGGAGGGGTGCGACTGGTCTGCCTGCCAGTCCCAGCTCCTCCAGGGGTTAATTATAAATTCACCCTAGGCACCCTAGGAACCAGCAGCGCTCCAGGTATAAGCGTGAATTTGGAAATCTCCACGTTGTTATTCCTAGAACCTCATAATGCCATGGTTGACATTAACACATTAATAAGTAATTCTATATTTTTGTATGCCTGAAAAATTATGCTTTAATAGTGTGGGGTAGCTTTCTTTAGCATGTTTTCCCTTTAAGACATGCTTGAACCATTATACTATTACTAAAATGTCGAAGATAAACATCACAATCTCTGTACTTAAGTTTACAGGAATCACAAGTATTTCCTCCTCAAATACACAATCCAGTACCCACAGAGGCAAAATTCCGGTTTGGCGGCACCAGAAGTACGCAACGTGAATCTCATTGAATAATAAATATTTTCACCAAGCCTCAAACACCCCCACCCCCACCCCCCATATGGGCGGGCCTGGTATATAAGAAAGCAAATTAAATCAAAGTTGAGAGCGGTGGAATATAATAATGCGGTGCAAGGTAAGGGAAGAAAAAGATCAAAGGAAGGAGAATGTTGATAGGAACAGAATGAAAATTTGTCTTCAGTTCTTTCAGATTTGCAATACTTGGTATGGCTATGTGGTATGTGCCCTAACAATTGATTTTTCGGGATAGGAAGGATGTTCAGTTTTTGGTCCTTAAATAGACATGCAAAACAAACAATATTTCATAACAAACTGCGAAGAGCGGTATAGGAAGAGGGTCATTTGAGGTCAAATCTCGACGAAGAAAGATGTAACAGTAAGGTATGACAAGGATATTGTTTCGTTGAAAAAGCAGATGGATATTATATCGTTTAGCAAATATGTGATTGGTACTTAATTAAGTAATGAACTTTTATTCGTTATAATGAATGAAGAAGTAAAATACATTTTTTAAAAGATCTCCTATTCATCCTTGGTGGTAGACCTCTTGGAGAATCTGAGGTATGCCACAACACAGCCCCTGGGGGATCCCTGCGTTCATCTCCCAGAAGGTTTACGTCCCGGGAGGCCTCTGTCCACCCTCTGTCAGTGCCTCTATAGAACCGAAACTCTCCCTAATCCACGCCCCTCGAACAATAAAGAAATGTAACAGCTAACTATAACTCTCATCATATAGTTACTCTATTATATAACTATAATAAGGATACCTGGGAAGACCAACATTTTATGTTGACAGGATCATCCTATTTCTCTATTTTAAATGTATAAATGAAAAAGAAATAAAAATACTTATATAAATATATCACTCATCTACTAACGAACTTGTATTGAATGTATTTTCCTTAGTTACTAAGGCAGACGATGGGAGACTGCCCTTGTGGCGACACCGTGAAATATATATATTCCCGGTATATATTCCTGCCAATAAAACCATTTTTTTAAGAATCATTTACCGAGGTATTAAAGCTGTATTCTCAGCTAATATTACCAAGAAAATCTGACTAAATCCCTTATATTAAGACTTATGCAACTGGATTTACCAATATTCTGCAACTGAGAGTGCAGCTTTAACTAATTAAGTCCAATAACAAGGGAGAATTTTCTCATTTTGGGGCAGTATTTATAAATTAAAGCTGCATTCTCAGCTATTATGACAAAGACAATCTTATCCAAATTTATTCATATTAGGGCCTATATGTATGACTTATAGGACTGCATTTATCAATGTTCTGCTGCAGTTACATGTTTATACAAGAATTTGAAGTAGAATTGGTCGCGTGAAAACAGCTGCTGATGAGCGATAGTAAGTGAAGTCATCATAAGAAAGGATTCGGGCGGGTCCTCCAAATAAAATAAGGACATTTTAGAAGCCCTGTAACAAAAACAACCAGACTGAATCATCCAAAATTTCAGTCAAATGACTTTAGATGGGTTGGAAAGGAATGGAAGAAGTTGTAAAAAGTAAAGTTTGTTTTTTACCAACGTTAATTGAGAGTGCAGCTTTGATAAGCTATAATTGATCATTCACAAGGTAATTCTCATGTGCCATGTTCGCAATGATGATATATAGCATCTGTTCACAAGCTAGTGAAATAACAGACCAACCACAATAAGGCCAAACAAAAGTAAAAAGAATAGGTGTTTCCGATTTACCCCACCATCCCCGCCACCCCCGCCACCCCCGCCACCCCCGCCACCCCCGCCTACCTAGAAAAACTTAAACATCGATTACGCAAGGAGGCACAGTATATAACTGCAACATCACTTATATCATGCGTAATCACAGCATTCTCTATAGATAAATAAATCGCTAATTATTTTCAACAATACAACATACAATTTAATCTTTTGCTTCACTTAACTAAAATATTCAGAATATCATATATCTATAAAAGACCAATAAAGCGAATATATCAGAAGAATTGATAACAGCCCAGGGACACAAAACATACATTCCAGGATTACTAGAGCATAGATTCCTCTGTGCATGACCGAGTTTCCGAGTTTTTCAGCTGAAAACCTTCAATAGCAAAGAATAGATAACACTCACTTCTAAGGAAAAATAGTATTACTATTTAGGATGCGTGGGAAGGTCATATAATGGTGTTAGGGACATAAACAATATATTCTATACTCTCTGAGTCTCAATCTATTTATGAGTTAAGTCGCCAGAAAGTGTACAATTCTCCTTCATCAATCCTCTCAAATAACTCAGATTTAAAGGCCCTATATATATAGTCCACTAAGCCGATTCTCATAAGATTTCGCGACACAGAGGACCCTTTTCTACTAAATTCCGTGATAATCACATGATAATCGACTTGAAGTTCAAAATACAGTCTAACATAACCGAACACATTTTTTAATCAACGCAATACCAAATGTACATTGAAATATAACTATAGTGTTTACAACTTTTCAGTTCAATCTAAGCAAATTTACCCAAATGTGTATAAAGCTGCCGTGTGTATATTTTCAGGTAACTTCACCCTTACATGCGCGTGTTTTCGTCAAATACGTTTAACTCGCAGACCCACAGTGAGGATTTTGTATAGGGATTCTTTGTGATACTATGATGCGAGAATTTGTTGTGGCGTTAACATGATTTACTTTGCGATTGTTATATAAAATCTTTGAAAAAACACATTTCTGCAAAATACATTCATTATTTTGCAGGTATGTATTTCATGACATACACTTTCCTCTTTCCTCCAAGATGTACTACTAGTGAATATATGTGATGTAGGCAACACAATTAAAAAACGTTTTGTGTAGGCACGTAAGTCCTTCACCAAAAAGTAAATATACTAATCGTTATTACACTTATTTAAATGTTCAGCAGCGAGCTGGTATTACGGACACATAGTGGGTGACAGTGGGAGAGAGGGGTGTGTGGGGGGGGGGGAGGGGAAGGAGAGGGCGCAGATAGGTGGGGGAGAGGTTGATAGAGGGAGACACAGCCAGAGAGAGGGGGGAGGCATACAGACGGAGAGCATGAGAGAAAGAGAGGGAGGGAACTACAGAGAGAGAGAGAATTTCGCACACTGTTATATTATATACATATACTTCATAAATAGAATATCACATAACTATGACATGAAATGATAATTATCTACAATTGTTAACGTTTTGTAGGGACAGACTTCTTAATTCTGTTGGTAATATGTTAGTTTCCAATTCCAAAGAATAGTGCAATCACAATGGAAAAGGGATGGGATGGATGATTATCTTAACCTAGGACATTGTTTGCACTTACCACAAACAATATGCAGGATGTATAAATGGAAGTATGGGAAGCGTGGGCCTGTTTGAGGAGAATTTTGGGGTGTTAGTCGTATGAAAACATGTATCAAATTTCAAGTCTGTGTATTGAATATATTTATGCATTTCTGAGTGAGGTCATCCTAAGAGGTATATGTAACTACCGGTACTTTACTATAGTGATTGACCATCAAGAAATATCACTTATATATAATAAGAAATATAGTCGTATCAAACATGGACAAATATGGAAGTACTTATGTATATATTAATGGTTAACATCGTTGGAATCCTCTTGATCTCAAAGTCCATTTTGTGCGACTTTTAATCTGGAACATCAGATTGGTCTTTATAGTGACTCACCTTGTCAATGCAACAATGATGTGTAGGTGTTCTTTCTAGTCCAGGAGCCAAAGGCCTTTTTTTTTTTTTTTTTTTTTTTTTTTTGTTTACTTAACGTAGTATTGTCAGATAAAGTTTTTTTCTTAGGATAGGAATAAATAAATACTGTAAACGTACTGTAAACGCAGATAAATTTTCGCGCACAAAGTACTTTGACACCTTATGCGCAGATTTAAATTCGCGCATCAATTAAGGAAGTCTCACGCCTTGTTTATGCAATAATTAAACCTTTCGCGCAGGATTTATTTTTTCGCGCACAAGGGTGGGTGTGCGAAAATAGTGAAAATAAATACTGCGCGAACATTAATACGTTTACAATATGTTGCAAAAACAAAAGCAAAAAAAAAACACTTAATGGCAAGCTTAAATGACATGGGCCTGGTGAGGATATATTGTCAAATACAAATTATGTGTTACTAAAAACAATCTGGCCCTTTTCTAAATGGTATAGTTGTATTCCTTGACCCAGAAAATATATGTCTAAAATAGCTTAAGTGTTTCGAACGGTCACCCCCCTGAATCATGATTACCTATCCCTAGGCTACATAAAACAGCAAAGAAAACAACTATTTCTGACAATTCCCTCTGGCTACTGGACTATTCCTCTGAGGTAAAAAGACAAACAGTTGAAAGTATGCATCACCATGAGTAAGAAGGAAAAAAAGTCTTTTATTCGGACTGATAATATCCATTGAATTACATTCGTGTTAAATAATACTACAATAAAGAAAAGGAAACGGTCCTCCACACAGTATAACCCACAAAATGGATGAATTCCACAGAAAATTTTGCTCCCGCCCACGACCCTTCATAGCACTGACTAGATGTTATCCTATTATTGTAAATGTTCACTTGAATAAAACTCATTATAGATATTCTATATATTTAGTAAATTATGTATACAGATACCCTGATGCTGAAAGGGCCTAGCAGTCCACTAAGCCGATTCTCATGCATTTTTGCGCCGCAGAGGATTCTTTTGCACTATGTGAGAATCGCATAAGAATCGGCTTAGTGGACTATAGGCTCTGAAGATGTGAAGGCCCCAAAAACGTTGCTAATTGATTAATAAACTACCTTTCAAGCCACAGTCATCCACGACTATTCCTTTCATGGTTTTGATGTTCTATTCCCTTATTTAACATATCTATACATTATTGTTTCAGCTGCATTGGTAATTGTTGGCCTGATCCTGCATCGCGACCGCACCAGGACAGAACTGTCTCCCTACCCGACCACGATCCTCGTCAGTGGCGCCGTGTTTGGAGCACTGGGAGGCATATTCGCCATCATTGACATCTGCAAGAGTTAGGAAGCGCAACTGCACTACCCCTTTCATACTACAAATCCAAGCGAATAAAATCGAACCGAATCATCTTGTTGCGAAAAGGACAACACGCACACTGCAGCAGAAAGTGTTTTAAGTAATTAGTCGTTTCTATTCAGACTACAAGCATATTGCAAGCCATCAGGCAAAGAAAATCAATATTTACTGATATCTCTAAATATTTGGAGATATCAGTAATATGTAATACTGATATCGATAAACCTTATTTTAGCTCTCCAAACCTATCTCTAACTATATCGGTAAATATAGTTAGAAATATCTCGAGATATCGATGCTTAAATATTTACCGATATCAGTATTACACATAACTGATATCCGTAAATATCTAGAGGTACCATTAAATATTGGTTTTTTGGCCTAATGGTCTCCGTTGTCCTATGCGTTTATTAGTGTTGCATCTGATTTATATCAACAGGAGACATCAGAAAATGCTTCGCTTCGCATCGGTTCTGTGCACACTGGCAGAAATAACATTGGGAAAAGAAGCAAATTGAATCGACTTCTAGAATTCAAGTGAATTCTAGAAGTTGATTCGATTCGCTTATTTGCTTCACTTTGGGAGAGCTTTGGATTGCAGTCTGAAAAGAATTGACCCGCTGAAAGCTTCACAGCGCTTCGAATCGCTTTCTGAGGTGTAGTGTGAAAGGGGTATAACTGATCGATGCCAATAATGATGCCAATCCGTAAGAACAGGGAGGTAGATTAGATGAAGAGACATCGGACAATCTACCAATGTCTACACATTTAGCCTCGCTTCTTAAATACAAAAAAAACCATGACGCCTATATAGATTCATGAATTACATTTTGCTGGGCCGTACACAATATCATTACGTATTTATGAATAGGTATTTATAAAGTCTCAGTAATGATTTTTGCATAAATCCACAAAATTCAAAAGTAATATCTTGGCGCGATATTTCTAATTATGTGTTAATAATTCGGGTGTATAAGATATCTATAGACACACGCGAGTGCAAGAATAGAAAATGTTACTATGAGCTCAGATCGTAAACCTTCCTTGAGCAAATAGATCTATAATAATATTTGTGATGTGTTCGAGAAAAATGAGTCATAAGTCGCAAAGAAATAATATTTTCCAATAGTTTTCCCACAAAAACACTTTCTCAGAATCTTTACATCGTTGGGTTGTTCAGTGCTGTTAGTAGCATGAATACATGTTCCAAATTCCAAGACTGTGTATCGAATATATCTCTGCATATCGGAGGGTATCCGAAGGAGCATATTTAACTAATTTACTAGTGATTGACTATTAAGACATATCTTTTCATACATAAAAAAGAATAGAAATACTTATTAGATTGCCTAGCGTTTACCATCATTGGAATCCACTTGATCTCATTTTTTCAAATATGATGATATCTCACAATCCATCTATTGCGAATTATGACTCATTTTTCTGTAACACATCACATATACCTACAACTGGTTAATTATGTAAGAGCATCGGGAAAACCTCAAGTTTGCACCGAGTTGTATGAAAGGACTTTATACAAAATATCTTATTTCTTAAATATCTTAATGGCCACATTATTATCAATGATGTTATTACATTATAAGAAGGTTGTTGGAATGCTTGAAACTTGAGTTCTGTTTTATGAATTTTATAATATTATATGGTGTTGTCCTAAACCAGGGTATGAAACATGTGGCTTAGATTGTATACACATATTACTATAATATATAGGATAGATTCTATTTGCTATGGATATTTAACTATACAATGTCGTGGGTCTGTACCAGGTAATTTAGATCTATATATATATACAATACGTACCACTATTGCTATTTTTACACCAATTCTTACAATGTCTATTAAAACAAAATTGCAATGTGTTGAGTTATAAGTAAAAATCTGATCATATGTCATGACACCAGATGTAAAAAGAACAGAAATGTACTTAAAGGTTTCTATGGAGGAAAAGCATCTACACTTCTGGGCAAAATCTAATTTTGGAAACTCAAAAATGTATTTTTCATTGGAATATTGACACCAGATCTTAATATGGACGCTGCCTGGTCCAAAATCTATTTTTTCATTTAGAAAGAAATTGTCTTTATTTACAATGAGACCTCTGTGCTTCCATGTGTATACTACTGTGCATTCATAGGTGCTGCTTATCTTCGTAGAGGATAATTCTCCGATTTTATATTTTAGAATAAGCTCTTGCATATATATTCATTATAGAGTCGCTTTATACAAAAAACTATTTACATGTCAAGAAAAATGTTCTTATGGGAATCGCCATGTTGCCGAGTGCTATCTATCTCTATTTTTTATATTGAAACTCTTACCGAATATTTAAATTTGTTTTTGCTAGAAAAGAAAATGATTGGTGCGAGTCATTTTCTTATATATATTTTGCTGAGTGATTATTCTTCTATTGGTGCTATATTATATCATATAGTATGCAGAATGATTATACATATTGTATGCAGAATGATTATACATAAACCTATGCAGTGGAACTTTCTAATACGTATACATACATGTATGTGTATATCTATCGGCCTGCATCCTTCCTTCTGTAACCTATTCAAGGGAGGCCATGATGTGTTACAGACAAATGAGTCGTAAATAAATGTTTTCCCACAAGACCTCTTCCCCGAAATATTTTGATTTCTGGCATGTTTAGTGGTCTTGGTTGTAAAGTACATGAATTACACAGAATTTTGAGATTGTATTTTATTATTTTCCAAACATACAAAGATATAAAAGTATACTTATTAGATGTGCTAAAGGCCAACATCGTTAGAATCTGCCTGATTCCATCGTTATAAATTGGATGGTATCTCAAAGTCCATTTCTTGCGACTTAATTATCATAATTATAGACAATTTGATTGCTGGTAATTTGAGAGAGAGATGCCACCTACAGTTATCATACAAACTATAGACTTTACTGCCACCTACAGTGACCACTGGTCAATCTCACGTGACACCTACCTACCTGGTACCTGGTCAGTCTGACCGCAGTAATCACAGCATGATACAAGATGTGTCTAGAATTTTACCCAACTCACCGCCCTAAAAACATTTTAATATAATAAACTCTATGGCTTCTATTCTATTCTTCAAGAATGACTACTTCTACAAAAGTTTTAGCCCATAAAGGGCAGCCATCAAATAAAGAAGCTTATCTGGCAAAAGGTTATTTTATAGTTTCTCATTGAGTAAATTATGACTCATTTTCCTGTGACACGTCACATATATATCATGTCAATCTGTACTTCCCATTTACTGCTTGATTTATCAATAAAGTTTCTCTTTCCAAGGTTACTTGACTATTAATTACTTTTTTTATTAAAGCTTTATTTATACACCAATAAAACATACAATAGCACAGATATGTGTGGGGAAAGGGTACATAGATAGGACCTAATGAGAAGGTGCATGGTACTAATGAGATTGAAGGAAACTGGGTCTAAGCTTGGCTTTTCTCCAGTTATTTTTTTAATGACAAGTTTTATTCATCATATCCTGCCTTCTTGGCTAAGATAATTAAGATAATTCAAAGATACTCTACTAAGATAATAGATACTAAGTTAAATAGGTTTTTCATGAACTCTTTCTTATTTAATTTTTATTTTATTATTTTCGACAAACTTCAATACTGGCTTTTTCCTCAAAAGCAATTCCACTAGGACTTTCTGATAATTATACATTATATAAACCCGAAGAGATACCAATGATTATTAAAAATACATAAGGGATCCAATCAGGAATCCAGATTAACAGGATAAAACATGACAATGAGGCAGAAACATTAATTATGCATGTTCAATGCCTGAGTTACCAAGAGATGGCGTAACAAGTGGACCACCCTGGCCTGCCTGATTGTCGACGTCCCAAAAATTATTAAACGTTTACTTAAAATTCTATAAGATGTTTGTTTGTCCGTGGCCCACTCGCCAATCAACTTGGGGTTATGAAAAAAGACATCGAGGACAGTGCAATAGTGTCCCAAGCAACACTTTCGGGTCTAGATTCTATATTTACTGCCACGTTGCTATGTTTTAGGGTACAATGTGATATTATTCTTGTAAAATCAATAGCACTCTCAGGGTCATCTGTGGTCATCCTGAGCAGCATATTTAATTAC
Source organism: Sthenelais limicola (assembly GCA_942159475.1). Lineage (NCBI taxonomy): Eukaryota > Metazoa > Annelida > Polychaeta > Phyllodocida > Sigalionidae > Sthenelais > Sthenelais limicola. The sequence continues at coordinate 58,715,363 of OW804096.1, forward strand.
TTTACTAGAAGAAAGATTGCCAACATTTTTTGCATGCAAACTAACATAATAGGCCAATATAAGTTTAGAGAAATTAGTTCTCTTGTCAACAGATATCCTGTTATGTATTATCATGTTTACCATAATTGGAATCGGCTTGATCTCATCTTTTCAAATATAGCCTAATAGTGCCTTAAAATCTAATTTTTGTGGGTTATGACGAATCATTTTTCTGAAACATATTCCAATGTTTAACACTTCATTCACACATTAGCACATGCGTAAGCAATGGACGCACATGCGCATGGACAACGGGTGACAATCAGGAAACCCTCAATTAACAGGACACCTGCATAGCAACTATTTAAAGACTAGCGGGAACACCTTGTGTTATAATTAAGAGGCCATCGCAAAATAACAGGAAGACCTTGTGAATTGCAGAGTATATTTCCATGACAACCTGTCAGTATATAACAAATAAAAAGGTTAGCAGTGAAGCTAGTGGTAGTAGACAACTGCATGAGAGAGAAGATACATATTCACCTGGAGATTTTGTACAGGGCGATGGGATTTGGTTGCGCGGAATATCATATTTGAATTAGAGGAGCATACGGTAGATCAAGTTTCTGCAACAGATCTGCCAGGAGGCCCTTAAAAGATAACAAAAAACTATCAACTATATTCCTTTTAATAATCGTATAAGGAAGGATATCTAGAGCATTCGTTAATAATAGAGTAAATGCATATTTCAGAGGTAGTAGTTTGACAGATATTTATGTAGGTATATTGATATCGCCTGGATGGAATAGATTGAATACCATTTTGTTATTTACTACCCACTGGTTATAATATTACGATATCTAATTAAAGCTGCATTCTCAGTTATTACGGCACATCAAATCTTACCAAAGTTAGTCATATTATGACTTACTGAATTCATTAATATTGTGCTGCTGTTTGTTTATACAAGAATTTGAAGTAGAATTTGTCGAGCGAAAGCAGCCGCCGCTGATAAGTGGAGTCATCATAATAATGTATTCGGGCGGGTCCTCCAAATAAAATAAGGAAGTTTATGGAGCCCTATAGCAAAAACAACTGGACAAAATCCCCCTAAAATCTTGGTCAAATGACTTATAGATTAATTGGAAAAGAACTGAACAAAAAGTAGAAAGTCTTGCGTATTTTACCGACGTTAGCTGAGAGTGCAGCTTTGACATTTGAATTATAAAGATAATATACTAAACGAATAAAGATGGCGGAACTGACAGTGGATAAGGAGTGTGGAGTTGGTGAGAAAGAAATCAACTTGTTGAAATTCGTCAATGTAGCCTCGAGTAACCTTATGACAGCCCTAGGGAAGAGAGGCTCTGGACAAAAGAGAAAAGTCAACCATCGCAAATACCTCCAGGTTTGTTTTTTTATTATGTTTCCTTTTTTCAAATTTAATATTATTTTTTAGTTTAAGATATATTTATTCAGCAGACAGCATTACACATTTTCATCGCTATTCTCAGCCATTGCTGATGGAAACCAGTATAAGTCTAAACTTTAACAAAACTATACAACTTTCTAGCATATATATATATATATATATATATATATATAACCATCAAAATATTCACCTGTATATACGTAGTCATCAGGACAGATCTAGTAATATTCGGTTGATCTAATACAACCTTCGGCCCTTTTGTAGCATGTTTTTTCATGATAAATAAAATACAGAATGCATACACAATAAATTTACATAACCGGAAAATACCGATTTGATAAAAGATTAAGAACTCTAAATACAATTAAGAGACGGTTGTTTGTTTGTTTATCTTTTTATTTCAATAAGCTCACAATATGTATACATTACTATTCTCAGCTTATTACTGGAAATTCAAAAAGCGATAATAACTATTATTCGTACGATAATGACCCGTCTATTATTTATTTCAGAGGCAACTTGTTCATATAAATGCGCCAACTTCAGGAGCAATAACACCCAGAACAAAATACCAGGGCCGTGTGAAACAACTGCTTAGACAAAGACAGAAAAAACTGTGGCAAAATTGTGGTATCTTTGAAAATACACTCATGCCGCTTGATGAAGGTGTAACCCAGACAGTAATGTATCAGCAGGATGAGGGTAGGATGCCCAGCCATAACCTGACAGTGCATTGTGATAGAAATCACCATCGCTACGTCCCTCAGATCATGATGTCAAATGCAGACACTCCACCCATGAGGTACAATGTGAATGGTGATGGGCTGATTTTTATAATGGATCCGCCTCCTTCTCTAGCGGAAAATGCTTTCAGTAGAAGCCAAGTAACTTGTAACAACACATTGCAGACAAATAGAGGAAATGAATTCATGAATTATCCACTTGGTTTAGATAACTTTCCCACAACCAATGATGCGAGCTCCTCCTTTTCAGACTCCCTTAATGCAGACGAATTCCATGCAATGAATCAAGGTGCGACCTGTTCGCCATTGGATCCTACAAATCAAAATACTTATACTGCACAAGATGTGAGTTTTTCCAGAATATATCAGTCTGCCCTTACAGCAGAAAGTCTACAGAATATGTATATTGAAACTAACAACAGTCAAGAACAGGGTGGTCAGCCTGAAACGCCAGCCATGTTATTTGAAACATGCGAAGAACATTCTATTCCGAGGGGGAGAGCAACTTTTCCTATACAGAATGACGACCCCCCATCACCGAGCACTCCTCCCTCCGTCCTGAAAAACCCAGTGCTAACTGATGTAGTTCTGGGCACCTCCTCTGATGCTACTTTACATGGGCAGTTCCAAGAGGAGGAGGGGGACAACGAGGACATACATCAATTGCTTGTTGAAATGGGGAACATGGCAGAAAGATACCAGGAAGAATCGTCTTTGGCTAGCACTACGACTAGGCCTAGTACTGAACAAGCCAGCTGTCCATGTGACTCGGTGCCAAGGATTGAACACAAAGTGAACAACACGAATAAAGGTCAATTAACATTGCCTTCTTTTTATTCGGCATTTAAATTCTTACTTGACAGACGTTCTAGCAGGGGAAAATCAACAGAATAGCGATTACGTTTCCTTTAGTCTCTGTTTAGTTTACTCTATATACTTTTTTGTATTATTATTCTATTCAACCAATTTGAGAGGCACGTTTTCGGGGTGTTCAGGCATGAATTGAAATGATAATTGAAATGATAATTTGATTTAATAAAAAATAAATCAGTAGTAATCAACAATTTAAAACAGTGAATCCTAATTAAGTCACTTTACATGTAGCCTCCCAAATAGGCTTCACATCTACTCCCTTAAAGGTGAATAGGAATAGTTAAAAAGCTTGCATGGGTAGGAAAAGGAGGAATCTCTTCTTGTTTCTTTTGTAAGAGACCAAAATACATATTTTGCCTGTTTCATCCCTTTATTATTTGCATACATAAAGTGTTTAGTCCGTTTGAAACTAAATTTGAAGATTATACTCTATTTGTTCAGAACCCTCTTGGTTTCGCATTCATTTTAATTCAGTGATTTCGGTGTTTTAGTTCCTGTTTAGTTTACTGTTTATACTTTTATTACTTTTTTTAACAGTGAGTAATTAGCAATTTTAAACAGCGATTCCTAAGTCATTTAGATATAGCCTCCCTTCCCAGATAAAAATGTTTAGTAATTTTGAAACTGGATATTGTACAATTGATAAGAACATTTAATAAAAAGAATTGTTGGGGCTCCACTGAAACTGAAAATCAACAATAAGTGACGATCTCGAGCCCTACAAAGTCAATTTATTGGGAAATGGCTGTAGTTCCCTCCAGTAAGTAGCCCTACTGCAAGGAATCAAGAGCGAATAAAATATTGGTATATACATGTTATCATTAGCCACCTCGTACATACTGACAAGGAGGCATGGCTGAAATAGGCCTATTAATACATTTTATTAAAATTAGTTAAAAAAGTAGTTAAAACTGGTTATTAATTAATAAAATTAAGTATTTCATTAATGAGTATGAATTGATTCGGAGATTTTAATCTTATAATAAAAGAGTTATGTAATACATGGCCAAGCCGGCCTCCAAAAGAGATATTTTGTGGTGTGTGGTGGGATAGAAAAAATAAGTTTATTTATAATAGAAATATGTAAATGCTTGACAGCATAGTTTATGGGGCTTGAGACCAGTCTTTTTTGGGGGGAGGGGGCACACAGTCTCAGCTATTACGACAAAACAAATTTGACTAAATTCACTCATAGTCATATTATGACTTATAGGACTGGATTCATTAATATTCTGCTGTTGTTATATGTTTATATATGAATTTGGAGTCTAATCACCGAGAGAAAACTGCCGTCAGGATTCCGGTGGGTGCTGCAAATAAAAATGAAAACGTTTGAGACGCTCTTTATCAAAAACAACCAGACAAAATCCTCCAAAATGTAGCTAAAATGTTGGCTAGATGACTTTTCGATGGGTTTGAAAAGAATGGAACAAGATGTAGAAAATGTTCCGTTTTGGGCTTAAGGGACATAATTAGATTATTGTGAGAATTAGCAGCAATTACTATAAAACGATTCCATAAATTCCCACCAGGGGATGCCCGGGGAACGCCGCATCCCCATCAATCACGTGATGCGTGTATTGATCTATCACCATTTTGGTACAGGTAAATGACACGAGCTGCGCTGATGACCCTTTGGGATCAAAGGTGAAATATTTTATTATTCCTCTGACCGAGTTAATACGAATCTATCCCTGCTGTAGGCCTACATTTTGCTATGGTGCGGTTTATACAATAGCGGATTTACATAGCCGCCTTTTAAAATCTTGATTCGCATGGAACTATGGGACTCCATAACACAAGTCCCCATCTTTCTCATCATGTATTTGGTTTTCATAGATTATTTTATACAAGCTGTCATATTGGTGAAAACATCCTTGCATATTCGATAAAAAATGTTGGAAAATATTGATACATGCATGTCAGATTTCATCAGAATCCATTCCAGCATGCACTTTAATAGACATGCGCAGTGAGATATGCAAATCCCCTATTGGTTGATGAACTTATAATCGGAAACTAACAAACACTCTATGAGATCAAAAGATGATAAAAAAGAAAAACTGAAAATACAAATTCCACATTCAGAAAGGGTGAATGAGTAATCTTATAAGTTATAGGCCTATACACAGCACCAACTCAAAGGAACTCCACAGACAATTCGTTTTACAAAGAGAGTAATGGTGAGGATCTATATCCAACTTCCAACTATATCTAAAGAGATCGTATATGTTTTAGAAGAGTAGTATACAACTACCAAGCCTGCCATAACTAATAATTACAAGTCATAGAGAGAAGCAAAATAACAAAGAGTAAGCAGTAGAAATAATGGTTTTATTAGCATGCTCGCATGTCATAGTTACATATGGAGGACGCGCCCGAATTCGACGAGACCGAACATGGGTCAGATTTTCTGAAGATGTACAATTCACCTATCCTCTCAAATAATCCAAATCTAAGAGGAAAATGACGTTCAATATGTACGAACGAAAGAGATACTTTTAACCAACATGCAGAAGCGGATATAAATAGCATTTATAATATTCCAGTCTAATTGAGCAGAAGTTACCAAATTTGTAGAGCTGATGATTGTACATTTTACAGATGTCAAGTTCTTGTTGGTAGCATAGTCGTAGAGTTATATATAATGATGGACGCTGAGAAATTGCAGGATATTGAACAGAATACACTTGATAGCCAAATCTTGTATAAAGTGTTACCATATATTGACCATACAGAGTTCTTGATGTAAAGGATAATAATGAAGATAGATCATTACAATTAACTTTAGCGGGGGTAACCTAATGAACGTAAGAGAGAGAGAGAGAGACAGACAGACAGAGACAGAGAGACAGAGACAGGGTGGAAGAAAACCTCTTTGGGAAGAACTGCTTTCGGGAAACTACCTCTGACTTGGGGTAACCTAGACCTAGCAACTCGATGTTTGGAAGACCTAAAATGCATTTAAATCTGTTCTGAAAAGGAGGTAAACTGGGAAAGTTTTATTAATAACGGGCAGATGTGACTTTTCGCATGCTATATAATATATCTATGTTAATTTTGTAGTCCTTGAGAGGAACCTTGATTTTGTTGATATGATATAATAATCATGTTAGGTATTCAATAGGAATCTATGTATTAGGCGATGGCGTTAACCTCATTATCATTTGGATTGTTGTTATTTTCTTCTATTATTTTTCTTCTCTAGATCTCGATGAGTGTTTGAATTTACATATTCACGTAAATGACCAAAAATATGTTATTGCCATTTTAAATTAGAATTGGTCAGTAAGTGATTACTTAACCTTTTAATTGATTATTTGTTTATATGATACTACTGTATACCTTTATTGGTAAATATTATGTATAACTCATGAGATAATAATTAATATGATATTGTATTTCTCTATCTTAAAAGGAGAACAGCATGATTATATGTCATGTTTAAGGAAATAAACAAATCAAATACTAATGCGTATTTATTAAAAGAAACGTGAATAAAAATAGGTTCCAGAGCTGTTATTATTGTGAATATTCATTCAATAAATATTCAATTACTAGCACCTAGTTCCATTTTATCTATATATTAAAGGATTGTTCAATATATGAGACATTAACAGATGTAGTCGACACCTCTCTTATAATTAATGTTAAACGTGCCAGGTTCAATTGAGAAAAGAAATTATTTACTTGATTGCAATACTATCCCTGAATAAAAGCTGTTTAAGACAAACACAAATAATAATAATAAATATGAACACGTTTGTCCGCCTGGACAGTGTGTGAAGTTCAACTATTCGGTGCCAGACACTTACAATTAAATGTGGAAAAGAGCAATGGTGAATTTTCGTGACCTGAATATGTAATGGTAGGTAATATAAGTTGCTCGTGATTCTGTCATAATCACACCAGGAGTCGCTCCATCACTTCAATGTCGATTAAATATATTTTTTTTTAAAGAAGTGGATTCCAATGATGGTAAACATTAGGCCATTTAATGAGTACTTCTATAAATACATCTGTAATAGCCTGCTAAGCTGGCCTTTATTCCTCACAGCTAGGAAACGAATATTGTGTCTAAATTTGTATGCATGAAAAAGGTAAGGGATATTTCCTGGTGGCCACTCACTATAGTAAAGTAGTTAAGTATACTCCTTACGATAATCTCAGATACGCAAAGATATATATATATTCAATACACAGTCTGGAAATTCAGTCAACTAACTGCGATAAGCACCTCTAAAATGAGAAGAATCCAACAAGTATATCGTGTGAATAAATCACTTTGATAAATATTGATTTTTTTCGACGTATGCCATATTTTGACACATCGAGGGACAAATATTGTCAATATTATAGTTAAATACACCATAAGGGGCAAATAATGAAGATGAGCAGCTGATGAATCGGTTTTGTGCAAGACCATAATTATAATCTTAAAATCCACCGAATATAGAGTAAAAAAAACCGTTTGTGTCAGGACTCCACATGGTGCGGATGGGTACTGGGTGTGGGGAATAATTATATAAGTATTTCATGGGAACACTATTTCTGTGGCATTTTTCTGTTTTAGTGCACGGTACCTTTCCTTTTTTTAATTATTTTTATTCATGAATGACAGAAATACAGATTTAGACATCGCTCACGCTCGAGTGTTTTTATGGTTATCTGCCATGATCAATTTACATAAGACAAACTCAATTTTAATTTTAGATAAGTTTAACTGTACGTTTAGTTTCTTTTCATAGAGGTGTTATATTGTACTACTATTATGATAGGAGACATCCATTTTCGATTCGGGACATGTATGACCGAGCCAGCCTGATATTTCACTATCGCTATTAGAGTAGCTAGCCTACGTAAAATCCTATTCATGTTGGTCTCGTCGTAGACTTCAATTTAACACCTAGTGTTTGTATACTATTCTACTTATCACACTATTTGTATTTCCCTAGTAATCCTTTCTGAAATATTTTCTATATTCCACCTCTATTGTTTATTTCTAATATGATTGTAAAACAATAGGACAGGATCGGCTGAGAATATCGTTTCGCCGTAATGTTTGTTTTTCCTAAATAAAAAATCTTAAATCTAAAATCTGCAGTATAGCTTATATCTTTCAAGGTGTTTTATTCACACGATCTCTCTTTTGGTATCTATACCGCTTAATTGAAGTCCTTCAAATACATATAAAAATGCTAAATTTCAAGACAGTGTATTAATTAATAATAATATACTTGTGTTTCTAAGATATTCCTATAAAGTATATTTAGCTACTTTACTAGTAATTGTCCACCCAGAAATATTGCAAACTCTTTTTCAAACATAAGGCAATATATAAAAATACTTATAAGATATCCTAATATTTACGTAAACATTAGGACATTCTATTGAGTATTCTTCTTTGTTTTATTTTATGCATAAATACAATAGAAGTACTTACAATGTTTCCCATCATTAGAATCCGCTTGATCTCATCTTTTCGAATATGATGGTATCTCAGACCCATTTTCTGCGACTTATGACTCATTTCTCTGTAATACATTACAAATTATATCTCTTATTTATAGTCGTCTCATTTAGACTATCCCATTATCAACCACGGAAGCAAAAGGACAAAATAAACATGCGACTCTCTGGTCCTTCCTCATTCCTCCATTAAATTCCATATCAGAGGAAATTAGTGATGTTCCCTGCTTTAATGGATGGTAATGAATTCATGCAGTTTTTATTGTTCATATGTGGACGTATCCATGATAAAAACAGCAAGCTAATGAAGCTATTTGTGATGTGTTACAGAGTAGTCTAAAATCGCAAAAATGATATTTTTTCAAAATGTTATTATCACAAGAACTATTTGTGGGAATGTTTTAATCGTCGGGGTGTCTGACCCTCGCAGTCATAAAATTATATTTATCCCACTTTAAGGCCGTTTTATATTAGTTGAAAGTTGAAATTTGAGATTATAGTGGACAATTTCACACTGGCTGGACGATTATTCCATGCTAAAATTATTAATATACTCCTGTATTTCTACCACTGAAAACACTAAACTCTTAAAATATGAAAACATTCCTAAAAAGCGTTTTTGTGTGAATAATTAGAATGACATTTGTTAAATACCATTTCTGCGACTTGTGACTCATTTCTCTGTGACACATCATATATCAGTGTTAACCTGTGATATTAATGTTTTCTCACATTGCCCATGGCCCATCACTCAATACCTATCAGAGCAAGTAACTATATGACAACTATTTTTATGCTATTTGTTGCCCCCAGGCCTTCTCGCATGGTTCAGATTGAGCCCAATGGTATATGGCTTTTGATGTCAAATTTGAGTTATTTCTATTTATGTCTACAAACTGTCCCAAAATCAACGATTTTAAGTGCATATTATATGTTATTCCCCCAAATCAGAGAGGTATATATTACCTCCCTGCCCAAAATAGTCTTTATTGCCAGTTTCACAATATAGACCCTCCTCGTGCAAGGTGTACATTGGCCCGAGTTGTTCTGTTCTACTTCAAGTTCCATTATGGGACTAGTGGTCAATTATGGGACTAGTGGTACAGCGTAAAACCTATAGAAAACATGCCATATTCAACATGGAATATTTATCGGTGCTCCAATGTCAATATCCATGTCTTATACATGTTCCCATAACAGGAGCCTCCTTCTTTCCCATTATGCTTTTGGTTTTCATAGATCATTTCATCATCAATCGGAGAGGGTCGAAATGTGATATGTTGAAGCCCATAGTGGAATGATTTAGTACATTATGCTAATGAGATTGTATGGATATGCCATCCTTAATGGAAAAAGTTTGGAGAAGCTTGATCTACTAGGGACCTATGTATTATATGTAATTTCTGGATACTTTTCCTTGAACGACGTAGAGTTTGAAGATATAATGATATGTTGTATAAGGGTTTATGTGTATGAGCACGGCGCGGGTGGATGGGTTATTTTTTAAGGTTACAGGCTAAAAATATACTTAATATATATGATATATTGGTATGTAATATTGGTTTATCCCGCTTTTAATTATCGTGTAATTTGGTAGAATATATGATTGTAACTTGAAAATAATATAGAAGTTAGGGACTGTTCATTTTTAACCTCTGGGGGGGGGAGAGGAGAATTTTCAGGGGGGGCCATCTTTTTTTGCACAGACTCTGAAGGGGGGGTCACCTGTTTTTGCACAGACTCTGAAGGGGGGGTCATCATTTTTTGCACAGATTCTGAAGGTCAAGGAGGCACCTTTTTTTTACACAGACTTAAAGGGAGGGGGGCACTTTTTTTGCAGGGCAGTGCCATTTATACTTGGTAAACCTTGCTGAAATCTGGGTCATGAAAGAAGATTCCTGTACTTCAATCATAAAATTCTCTGGTATTTACACAAGCAGACCATTCTCTAAGGCAGTCAGCAAGCATCTGACTTGTGGTGGTCTGGAAGCATGGGAGAGTTGTGGTTTATAACACATAGTGTAGCTGCATGGTGGTCTATGCTAGATGAGAGAAGGCGTGCAGAAAGGTGCAAACCTTGTTCATCACTTGTGCTTTTTCTGGGTCCCTTGCCCACCTCTTGTTGATGAAAGACATGGCTGTTGTGTCATCAGAATAGACCATTACTTGTCTATTCATTGAGGTTGGGCTAAAAAGATGGCAGGTTGGATCAAGAATTGCTACCTTTTGGTATATGATATATTGTCAATGATATTTGGCCACCCTGCCCATGAGACATACACTAACTCTCCATCATTTATAAATCCCCTGCTGCCCCACAACCATCCAATCTGTAATTTTCCATGAAAGTTGGTTTGGCCTGACCATCTTTTTTTACTATCTTAAATCCATCTTGTATGCTGTTATGTAAAATGTCTGTATGAGGGCAGGAGCAACTCCCCCAAGCCTCAAAACATATCGCTGCCATGATCACTAGTGGTGGTCGGGTACACGAGCAGTGCTAGACTTCTTGGTATCCTTTTCACATGGGGAAATTCTTACTTATCCCCAAATCTACAGGTGCCAAACATGGCAAAAGCCCCGCGATATCGCTTCTCTTATACTTGCCCAAGAACTTCTCCTGGGCTTTTGTCTTTCTTTGTTCTTGGGATCAGCAAGGCAGATATATATAAGACCCAGGGGCTGTCCCCTACCTTAAGTCAAACTGCACCTGCAGTCCCTTAATATTAAGGACTGATATATATATTTGAGGATCAAGGGCTACTTGTGGTTCTCCACTACATACAAAATCCTTATCATGTATGCGAGATAATACTCTCTCTGGCCTTTTGCAGGTCTCTGTTGGTCTGGAGGTGACACATGGTCCTCAGGCTGGCCATACCTGATTCATCCATCAACCTAATCTTCATGTTCCTTCCATCAATTGTATAACACAATTGGCTCCTAGGGATGATGGTAACCTTTTCCCACAGTTTCTCAGCCAGTCTGTTTGCTATGTGCTTTGGCACAAACTTGGACACTTTATCAGCCTTGTTTGCATCCTAGCCTCCCTGATGAGGCTGGGTTGTTGCCTTGACCTTCCTTTTATTTGGCACCAGGGACCCCACCCAGAAAAAAAATCGCAAACCAGGTTAGCGAGGGAACTAGGCAACTTTGTGGTGAGATGCCTTGCTAGATGTGGGATTAGTTACTTAATTACTTAGATGACCTTATCATTGTTGGCAAGACTATGGATGATTGTGCCTTCAAACAAAATGCCCTGATCCATCTACTTGTTTAGCTGGGTTTTCGCATCTCATGGTGCAAGTGCTCATCCCCTGCCCAGCAGTGCATCTTCCTCAGTATCCTCTTTGACATTATAAAGATGGAAATCAGGCTGCCGGAAAAGAAGCTAATCTCATTGATAACCTGGCTTTTTTCACTGTGATCGCCCCTCCAAGAGACTTGTGCGGCTCTGTTGTGCATGTTTCAAAGGTGATCTATGGCGGTCACACCTTCTCCAGAAGGAGAATCCAAACACCAAACTAAGTCAAGCTTGAAGTCATTGCTTAACCTAACCCTGGTATCAGTCCAAGTTGGGTGCTGGCTGGTGTTGAAGTGAAGTGAGGCCTACCAGCACCGGTTGAGGCATGACCTAAGTGGTAAACAAGGTGCAGTAATCATGTCCCTCAATAGAGCACATAAATAGAATGTATGTCAACTCATATTGCAATTATAGCAATATTTTTATTGTGAGTTGCCCAGAAAAATATTGCTGTCATATGGATCCTGTGATGTATCACAGTCACTTTTGCTAGCAGAAATGCAAACATTGCAGGCTGTACATCGCAGTATATTGGTTCTGAGGATATTTCTTGGACTAGTTTGAAGCTAGTACAAGAATATCAGCTTCTGTTGCTTAGAGAAAAATTTATCAACAGAATTTCACATTGGAACTCCAAATTTAGGCATCAGATATCTCAAATTATGTACCACATTGTCATGACAATGATATAAATGATAAAAGACGACCACACATCGCCCCTCATTAGGCGTTACAAAGGCCTGCAGCTATTTAATATAAGTTACTACTTTCCACGATTGACAAGAATTAATTGGTGATTAGAGATTCTGTACTTCTTAAGATTACTAAAGATTGCACACACTCGAAGATTGAACTGGAAAATTGTGTGATAAAGGTATATTTATGTCTTTTGTAGATTTTACGATGGGAATAATTCCGCTTGCAGTTTTGTGAGGGAAAGAGCCTTGAAAACCTCTCCCAAAGTTTGCAAGCATTTTTTCTGGGTGCAACATTTTTTAAATTCAGCAATGTTTTCAGAGAATCATTTTTTCTGAGCAGGCTTTCTCTTGCAAACCTATTTCTGCGATGTTTTTTCCTGCGATCTTTTTTTTTTGCTAGGGTACCAGGCCTAGCTAGAAGTCATCTGTCTCATCCTCAGTGGTGGTGTGGATCCCCAAATTTTGTTATCACATTGTAGCACCTCCACATGGTCAACTTCCTTCAAGCTGTTCCTTCCTGCTTTTGAATATTCTGGAGGTTTGGTGCTGGCTGCTGCCTTCATGTGAGGGAAATAGGCATGGACCTGCGGGCCTCACTGCCCCAATGAAATAACTGCCAGTATGACTCTTGTAACGCAGCCCTCTTTAGACAATACTGTTGTCATCTGACAACCTATGTTATGTTCATCTGTCCACAGCTGGAAGTCAAAATCTCCAGTTTTTTCATATTTCCGATGGATTAGCTCTCACCACTCAAGTGATTGTTCTCTAAGGCAATCACTAAGCATAATATTAATCCCTGGTTGTTCCTTAGTCATCAATTTTAAACATGTCGATCAGTATTGAAAAAGGATGGTTAAAAGGGGGGGTCATGCAATTTTGCACAAACTTTGAAGGGGGGGTCAAGCATTTTTGCGCAAGACTTTAAGGGGGGGGTCATACAATTTTGCGCAAGAATTTTTCATGAATTCTCCTCTCCCCCCCTAGTGGTTAATCATGAACAGTCCCTTAACACTATGTCAGAAACAACGACACATTTGTAATAGTAAAATCAGGCTATTCTGAGAATATTTATACTCGATGTATAAAAATGTTTATTAGTCCTGAATGAAATATTTCCAAAATCAAAAAATTTACACAAGCTATCTTATTGGTAAAATCATTCTTGCAAATTTCGATGAAAATGTTGCTAAATATTTGAATGTCAAACCTGAACTGAATCCACCCCAGCATGCAATGTAACACTAACAGACATGCGCAGTAGCACAAGCAAATCCCCTATTACACAGGTATGATTGGATATTGATACGAATTGGATTCTGGGTTTAATACCTGTGCTTCAATGAAAACCTCTATCATATCGACGTCATGTAAATCATTCGTCATTCAGGGGCGGATCCAAAGTGCCCTTTTTCCGCCCAAAAGTGCCCTTTTTATCCGCCCAAAAGTGCCCTTTTTATCCGCCCAAAAGTGCCCTTTTTATCCGCCCAAAAGTGCCCTGTTTTTCCGCCCCAAATGTCTTTTTTCCTGCCCCAAAGTCCCCCTTTTCCCACCCCAAAGTGCCATTTTTTCCGCCCAAAGTGCCCTTTTTCCCATTCCAAAGTCTATGGCACTCTATGAGGAAATGGCCCATTTTTTCACGTAGTATTATTAAACCAACATAAAACCAACAACTAATGGCTACTGCTACTGTCCCAAAGCTTACTACACATATAGTGCACTGGCAAGGGGGGGGGGGGTCGGCGACATCCTGATCCCCCCTCAAAATTTTCATAAGACTTAGTGCCCTTTTGAATAGCCCAAAGTGCCCTCTTTTACAACCCAATATGCCCCTTTTCTGTTGTAAGTGTAACAACCAAAAAGTGTCTTTTTTTACAACCAAACTTTTGAACAGCCAAAAATCTTTTTTAGGAACCAAAGGTGTCTTAATTTCTTTTACAACCAAAAGTGCCTTGCGGTAACAGCTGTAAAAGGCTGTTAAAAGAACTTATAAAATGCTGTTTCCATGACTCCTTAATTTGGGTGTATGGGGCTCACACATGTTTGTTCTAACATTAGTTCCCCCTCTCATATTTGCTTTACATTTATACATCATAATGGACAATCACTTGGGGGCAGTTGTGAGAAAATTAAAGTATTATGCCTTACATTTGTCCTATTGTTGGCAGGCCTGCCTGCAGGAAGTACAGACAAACCCCCATTGATCTGGTACTCCAATGTGACATTGGATACATGTGATTTCATCTTTTGAGGGAGATTTTGATTTCATGTCAATTAGTTAAATTTGCCTTTGAGATTTTCCCCAAATTATTTTTTTGTATCTTTAAAAACAAACGAAACTGGCTAATTATGGTCCAAAAATGCTCCCAGAATACACCATTTTACTCCTTCACAGGTTTTACAATTTTGGGGAGCAACATGCTCCCAGACCTTACATCATGTAGCCATAACTGGTTTTTAAAAATAATTCCACATCTTACAATTTGCATACATCATCAACTGCCAGTGTGTGTTGTATGTTTTGTGTTTCTTAGGTCCTTGCAAACTGGATCCCTAGTTTTTGAAAGTCAAAATAAATAATAGAAATAAAATGAACACTTTCCATGTGTGATTAAATACTGTATTTTGTGCTTCAAAAAGTGCCAAATGCCTCCAAATGGCACCTTAAATTTCTAAATTTCCCGGGGGAGCATGCCCCTGACCCCCCTAGTCAGTCAGATCTTCAGAAAATGCACATTAGGCAGATCTACAAATTTGTACAATTAGCAATCATGCAATGTGTTGTCCTTTAACTTCTGCTAAATTAGACTGAACAGATATGAATTATTGATATATCAAAGTAACATTTTCTGATGATCTCTCCCTTGTATGCCTCTGGCTCATTTTTGGGGGATGGACTGATGTGCCCTTTTTATTTTGACCCCCCCCTCATTTTAGACCCTAGATCCGCCCCTGGTGCAGGTCACATACATTGTGTTTATCTGTAGTTGTAGCTCTCTGAAATAAATAAGTTTATGAAACAGAGCTTGCTGTGGGTACTCTCAGTTGTACCCATTTAGTAGGCAAATCTATTGGGAAATGCTGCATGTTTGGGAAAAAATAAAATTGTTTTTACAAAAATATCGAAAAAATAGTGGTGTTTTTCAAGATTCTAATTAAAAATGCATCTGCTAAATATGTCTAGGACTACTTCACCCGAAAAGATAAACTTCAACTTATATGAATTTTGGAAATTCTATTGATTCCCTTATTTTTGTTGTTGTTTTTACGACAACTTCTTTTATTCAATCTGTCAACAATGTCATCTTCTTCCGGGACAGCTATACATCGAGAACTACATATGTCCCTCTTCTGCATCATGTTTGCTCAATAATTTTATATTTTTCTCTATTTTCATTCTTATGACATCAACACTAGAGTACAACAGTCGCACAATTTGCTCATATATATATCACAACACAACTATCCTTATGTATTACCTACTCATTTGTTTACCGATTTGAGGTGGGTAGGGTGTCGAAAGGTTATTTATTCTGATCTATTAGATCTGTCAGATCCGAGAATATTTTTCTCCACTTTCCATCCTCTTCCCTGTCTACTGTCGTGAGTTTATTCTGATATAAGATGATTGAGATCTTAGATCTCAGTTCATAACAAAAAACGAACCACTCTAACATGCCTTTATGGAAGAGTTTCTGGCGTTGTATAAAAGCTTTTGCTACGAGAATGATCCAATTTATTATCTTACTATTTGTACCCTTCTTGTCGAATCCGAACATGATGTTTATTCTTTCAACATTAAACTCTCCATTGGCATTTTTTTTGATCACCTTTTTCCCACTTGGGTCTTCGTTTAGGTACCCTATAGAGTCTATAAACTCAAAGATATTCCTCCACAAAGTTTTTGTTCTTCCACACAACATGAAAAAATGGACGACATCGTCTCTTTCAGTACAGAATGAGCAAACAGGTAGTGGTTTGATACCAGCATTTTTTAGATAGTAATTGCAAGTGATAGTTTCATGAATAATTCTGTATTGTAACACCTGAAGTCTTGTTTCGCAAGAGGCTTTGTATGAGATTAAAAAGACTTTTTTCCAGTCTATTTGACTGAAGTCTCCCATGTCTAACAGCTGCTGCCACGAGTTGAGTTTCTCTCGTTTTACTTTCATACTTTCTATTAGAGCGTTGTAAATCTTTTTACTGGAGCATGTCAATATATCTATACATTGGCTATTGATGTTTATATTTATGTTCCCTTATTTTCCGCATAATAAAATTTGTCATATCTCATTAGAATTTATCAACCCCACAATTAAAATTGGTTTGGTATTTATTACTAAAATCTATTCAGTTCTGTCTATTGGGCCTAGATTTAGTTTGTGAACATAGTTGTCGAAATAAGTATTAGAAATATCTATGGACTCTTCACTATTTATCTGTGACTAAATACATTTTTTGTGCTCCCAAACGCACCAAATGCCCCAAAATTGCACCTTAAATTCCATTTTCTGACCCCCCTAGTGGTTTTTGTGCATTCGGCACTTGCACAGCCAGGTACACCCAGCCTAGAAATGTCCCCCCCCCCAGTGACCCCTACAGGCCTTGACACATCAATATATATCTATTATAATTTCTACATCATCTGTAATGTAATAAGCAGCAATTCCAAAGCTAAAATATTGTTAAAATACATACACTAAAAAAAATATGCTCATCTACTCAAAATGCAGCAGAATTCACCATCTAAGGTGTATGTTTTTAAAAATTCCCCGAATGAGAACCCTCCCGGACCCTCCTCTGGGGGGCTTCATGCCTTCAGCACTCAGTCCCCAACATGTGCCCTTTTCTCAGACCTGAACCCCCCGCCCCCTTCAGGAAATCCTGGATCCGCCCCTGCCGTCATAGTATATTCTAAATTCACTATCATTTAGATTTGTTCGCATGGCGACATCCTATCATCATAATTATGGATGGACGCTACTATTTTTATTGTCGTTCTAAATTGTACCTGCGTTTTTATCGTTACAGTGCACAGAGGATGATAATAAAAATGACTTTACTCTGATCGATATAATTTGTCTTCACTTCCTTCTAATGAATGATCATCACTAGCTAACATGAGAGGAGATTCTCTCACTCATGAAGTGAAAGGATGAGGAGTTGTTTTTATATTATGGGAGCAAAGCTCTGGAATTTGTTACCAGAAGGATGAAGAAATTGCGATGTTAAACCAGCTGTAAAAAACTTAAGATTTCTCGAGAAATATTTTTGTATTGGTTTGAATTTACAGACTTGAACGATGGTTGTAAGCTTGATTTGTAATTACAAAGGTCATATTAGGGCAGGTGAAAATCCCCGGAAGGGGACGTTACCTATTTTAAATCAAATCTTCTTTTTTTTTAAAAAATTATCGTCCCATATGCATATCAAAGCTGCATTCTCAGTACACATGGGTCAATTAAGAACTGAATATTTTCTATTTATTGTTCCATTCTTTTCCAAAATTTTGGTCAAATGACTTTTATCTAATAGTCATTTGACTAATGTTTGGAGGATTTTGTCCAGTTGTTTTTGTTAAGGGTTTCTAAAACGTCCTCTTTTGTATTTGAAGGACCCACCCGAATCCTTTCCTGCGATGATTTCCCTTATGGTCGCTGACCGGCGGCAGTTTTCCTTCAGTAATTTGACTTCAAATTCTTGTATAAACATTATAACAGCAGCTCAGAATATTGACAAATACAGTCATATAAATCATAATATGGGTGAATTTGGCAAGATTTGTGTTGTCGTAATAGCTGAGAATGCAGCTATAATAGAAATAAATAAAATAAAAGCCCTTATTAGAGCTGTGGCAATTCTTCATTTTATAATGCAAGAATACTGTGGGCATGCGTCGTTTGTAATACCATACTTATTAAATATTTTGGCTGATTAAGTAAGAAAAAGGAAAAAAGACCTGAGCTTGAATAAGATGACAAGGAGAGGATGTCTCATGTTATCTCAAAATAATGTAGTTGATGTTAGGAATGTAGTAACAGTGAACATATAATGTAGTATGTATGGATGATATTTAATAAAGAATAAACTAATTGTTTTTCTTGCTGATTATGTATGATAGTAGTAGGAGTAAAATGTTAAAAGGCAACGCGATAAAACGTCCACATGGTGAGACTGGCACGCGACAAAAATTGTAAATATATTGGCCGTAATTGTAATAATAGGCCTAATAATAAAATAAATAATAATAAAAAAAGCTATGTGCTCGATGTGTGTGTTGGGTCGGGAGGGGGTGAGGACAGAACCTGTAAGGGGAGCAGCTAAATGAAGCAACAGCATATCATATAATTATATCATTAACTAAATACAGCTATAAGCATAACATATTTATAATAAAGCTTAATAAGGCAATCAAGTTTATGAGATGAAATATGGTGCAAAGTATAAAACATTTTTCGCACCAATATCGGCGAAGTACCATACCCAGAATGTCCCTTGGAGGGGAAGGCACCGATTTTATTGGATTATTAATGTAATTTTATGCATTAATATTTGATATATCGAATAGGCGTACTTCACATGTGCTTATATCAATTCATACGCAAGCTGAGATTTTGGAACTTGTCGATGCTTTTGAATCGGAAAACCATTATAACTCCACATTAATTGACTTGTACATATATGTGATGTGTTACGGAAAATATAAGTCAGAAGTCGCAAAAGATGGATTTTGAGATATCGTCATATTTGAAAAGATAAGACCACGCGGATTCCAATGATGGTAAACATCTAATAATTTACTTCTATATTTTTTTATGCAATAGCGATATATTTCGGGAGGTCGTTTGGAAGACCTGCAAAAGCAGAAGTCCTTACCCACTTCCTGGATTTTGAATTAATGTTTGAGAATGATCTAATTGAATGAACAAATAATATTGTAACTGTATATTAAATCCTGAATAAAAGTATTATATTTCTTGGTGGTCAATCACTATAGTAAAGTAGTTAAACATACTCCTTAAATAACCTCAGATACGCATAGATATATCTAATACACAGTCTTGAAATTAAGCACATGTATTCATGCTACTAACAGCGCTAAACACTCCAAAAATAAAAACAGTTTAACCATGGGTTCCTGTGAAAATACAACATCTGACAAATATAATTTTTTTCGACGTGTGTCTCATTTTCCTGTAACCCATCACATATATAGTAATATGTGTAATACTCAATAAACATTTCATATATATGAGAGAAGGAGGAAATAGCATGCCCAAAGCTATTTTCTCGTGCATGACATTGCTCCAGGGCATTACAGCGTTGTATGTGGCCCCAGGGCATTATATGATGTCGGTCTCTATACCTCTTCCTGGTGCCAGTCCACCACGGGCAGCTATATATGAGGAGGTGACAGAGGTAGAGAAGTACAGTCTGATGTCGAGCGCCACATTCACGTGTTAAAAACAGCAGGGAATGTCAATATCATAACCACATTACTTTGATGGAACACTGGAATCATTACAGCTTCTACCTTTGATGCAGCGATATTCACATGGTTGGAACACAACTTGATTATAACCAGTTCTAAAGGCGTACAACTTACAGGACTTGATCAGAACTTGCCGGACCATTAGAGAGAGAGGAAGGGCACACTTTCACGAACAGATTTTGAATATTATCCGACTTAACCCTGAACGATCATCCCTAAGCGAGGTGACAAGAGAAAGAGGACGAAATATTAGAAAACAGGAGCTGGAGGTAAATTATACAGAGAATATAATACTTCTCGCTGCCGACATCGACTGATATCAGGTTGTTATAAAGGCATTCAGGTCTTTATCTGGATTTTTGCGACACAAGGAGAAGGGAAAAAGAAGATATCTCCATGATGCAGTCAGTTTTATTATTATTCCTCCTGCTCACAATCTCCCACTACACTTTCTGCTTACACGAAGGCAAGCCGCATGACATCACAGACACCAGTCAGAATGATGAAGACAACACCTTATTTATAGAAAAGGTTCACGACGTGAGCAAATCAGGAAAATCCAGTTACCATGACGAGGATTATGACCTAGGAAAAAAAGTACGTGATCTGAGAAAAGTCAAGTCCAAATACCAAGACGAGTTAGGTTTTAGCACAGACAAAATATTTGGCTCGAGGAAATCTAAGTTTAGCTATTTCGATAATGTTTATGACGTAGACAAGATCAGTGACATGAGGAAATCTGCTAAGTCCGGTTACCATGACAACGACTTTGATAAAGAATACCATGGTTACCAAGGGTGGGGACAAGGAGGCAAGGGGAAGCACTTCGGCGGGTACCACCACAAGAAGCACTCTCACTACAACCCCTGTGGTACCATCTTTGAAAAGTCTGGTAAGTCCCGAAATTTCTATCTTTTATACTCAGAAACAATGAGTTACAAGTTTCAAAAAATGAATTTTGAGTTACCATCATATTTGGAAAGATGAGATCAAGCGGATTCCAATGATGGTAAACATTAGTATATCTAATAAGTACATCTATATTTTCTATACAGGAAAAAGATGTGGAAGCAATACTTCCTGATGGTCAATCACTAGTAAAGTAGTTGAATATACCCCTTAATCAGGACAACCTCAGATATGCATAGATATATTTAATACACAGTCTTGAAATTTGGCACATTTGTATATTTATCCAACTGATAGCGCAATTTAAGACAAGGCAAGGCAAGGTCACTTGTGGGAAAACATTTGAATAATTATAATATCATTTTTTTTTACTTGTGACTCTTTTTTCTGTAACTAGTTGTGTTAGTTCACATGATGATTAATATGATTATTCCTGGCTGTAATTATAATTTGAACGCCATGTAAAATATCCTTTAAAGTTAGTACATCTCCTATTTTTGTGTTCAGGGGTGCATGCATGTCCATCTTTTAAGAGAAGTTGTATTTGTTAAGTTCAAAAACAGGGTGTTAACATACTTAGAGAAATACTATTCGGCTTTGAAGATGATCGACACATGTACCCGTTTTAACTCATCAGGATACGAATTCCGCTGAATCACTTTTCAGTGTTCCCTGAAATCAAAACTAACCCTGAAACATATTGTTTTGAATGGCTTTTTGGTTTCACCCAACGTATATATATGTGTTCTTTCTCAAGTCAATATTTAAAAGATATTCCATGATTCCTTCTTTTTTTTTTATTGAACGCTGGTATTTACCACTAAATTTAGATTAAATTCATTGTGGATTCCTAATATAGCCAGTAAAGGCTAGAGTAGTGTAATATTATGTCCGAAATGCTTATTTAAACGTTGGTATTGACAACTGATATGCATTGGATCAAACAAAATGATTGAATATACCTGGGAGGCGTAATTAGCCAGCGGTAATAGAATATTATGCAGAAATTACTAGCCAAAGCATTGCAAAGTGTGAATGATTCTTCATAATCAATAACAATTATCTTCATCAGTCAATGGGAACCACTAGCTATTAACCTATCTGCGTAGAAATTATCAATACAGCCCTCCTCTGATAATCTTGAAAATAGTTCCTGTGATTTATTCCCAATATCTTTAATTCAGGATTAAAATTGCTATCGAAAAGAGTATAGGGTATCGCATCCAGTTAATGTGTTTCCTCTCTCGCCCTGATATACTAAATATTATCAGTATTATGGAAGATATGGCTATTTAATTCAACTGATAGCCTCTTTAAAATGCAACAAAATTTCGACCAAATATGACGATTAAAATATACTATCCGGTGGTCAATTGTCTGTGTAGGATATTCATGATTATGATGCTGAGACCAGCATGGCAATCTGATTCCGTCAACACTACATCTATTTCCTTGTAGGAACACGCATACCTCTCTGTGTACACACGAATAAAACCTGCTTAAAATCGGATAAACATAAAATAGTGTCCATGTTAGTGACATTACAATTATAGGCTTAATATCATTATAAAGACGACGATTGTGAATTAGCGTGGATGGCCTATATGCACGCAATTAATGCTATCCTTATTGCTATAAAATAAACACGATATATAACCATCTGAACTGGTTAATGTAATAGGATTGAATACCAATTGCCCCTCATGAAATTGGTCAGTCCGAATATGCCTGAAGAGAACTATTAATCCATCCCAAATAATGAGGTTACATGAACCTCTAGGGGGGGTATTCCTTTTCATACCTTATGAATAGGTGATCATATATACATAGACTGGGATTATTTGAGGGGTCAGCTCTGGGGAATTGTCTCTATTAATATCATATCTTTGAAATACTATATGGGGCATTATTAATTTTCACCGACATGCCAATTAACAGTTCTCTCCCAATTCAATAACTATATAGGAGTAAGGTTCTGTCAGGTTTGCCACACTTGCCATTACAAGTATTCCTTCCTTTCAAAACCCGGACCCAAATTTTGAATTCATCCCCAGATTAATTAAAATTAATAGGAACATAAGTAAATAAAAATGAACGCGATGCATTAGAACTAACATATTGAAAATATAAATAACATTGTCAATGTTTGTCCCACATTTTCCAAACCAAATATATTGATATAATATAAATCATTCAAATAATGGTATCAAAGAGAAGCCAGCGTATCCCCATATAATACATCAAGTACATAGAGCGGCAGCTTGCTAGGGGGTCCATGACGGATGGGGCCGCTCCTGGGAACTTCCCGTTATTCCCACACTGTGGATCTACCGATCATATACTTATGGACTTGGGTATTTAGATAAATTAAGGTTGGACTCTCAGGTAACATCGGTCAAAAACTTTCCACTTGTTATTCCCTTGTCAAGTTATTTGACCAAAATTTGGGAGGATTTTGTTTTTGTAACGGCTTCATTAAAGTCCACACTTACAGCAGCTGAATATTGATAATTTCAGCCCTTTAAGGCATGGTAATGTCTATATTCCTATTTCAACATATATGGACATGGTAATATATTATTTAGACATTTGCAGTCTCATACAAATAATGTGATAAGTGCATTAACAAGGAAGGGGCGAAAAATGGTTCCTGCCAGGAAATTGATATACGCGTAATAATATATAACATCACACAATTTAATACTTTTTCTGAATAAAAATATCTTGAATCTTAATCTTTTTAACACAGATTTTCCTCATTCTTTCCAGGGTTCTGTTTCCACAAGTACGCAGGACATTACGCCCACAGCAATCCCAAATGTTACATTCAGTGCGACGCATGGGGACGTGGATACATACGGCCCTGTGCTAAAGGTACCTATTGGGTGGGAGGAAAAGGACCCACCAAGTACAACAAATGCGTAGGGCGTTACCAGAAACATGGTGGCAACAAACACAACCACGGAGGTTACTATGGTGGTGGCGGCTATGGCGGGAGTTTCTATGGTTACAGAGGCTATTAAATATATAATCTCCCAAAATGATCCGCTAGCACAGAATAAGTAATAGATCAGTCGCTACGTTGTACAGACATGTATTAATTTATTCATTATATCATTATAATTGTAACCAAATGTGGGGATATAGAGTGTTGTTTAAAAGCGATCCTCGTATTTATACTTTACGCGTGTACAAAAGTAGTGTATACTTACTATACAAAAACTTGATATGATTGTTCATTTGTTGTTGATTCATATTAATACTGTAACTCATTTATGCTATAAAAATAGACGCGAGCTACTGTCATTTGTTGATAGTAATGTTCAAGAATATATATATGTCAGAATGAATGCGCAATTCTGTTGAATCATTAGAATGGTTGAATCTATATTTACAAGAGTAAATACAATGGAGAATCAGAAGGTTGAACTCCATTTTCAGCTTTTTCATAATCATCATGCGATGGCGAAACATTTGCCATTTCTAATCATTACTAAAGAGCAGCACATTCTTGATAAATCAGCATTATTCATTGTCCACTACTTGAAAAGATTATAAATTAGTTAGGAGGGACTGAAAACTTCCGAAATTTTTACACTTTCTGACAATCGGACACTTATAAATGCTTGTCATTTATTGAAACTTGTTTTCTAAATCTAATCTAATTCATGTAACGATAGAATAAGAATTGAGCGGTATCAGGATTGTTGATGGTATTAAATGATTAATTAACTATTTTTATCTATTTATTTTCATGTTTTTTTTTTGTCAATTCTCTTATATTTTCCAGCAAGATGAGTTTTAGATCTATTTTTTACGACAAAACATGTGTTATTATGAGAATATTCTCCTTTTACTGAATATCACATCACGCAACTCTACCACATTTACTCCTGTAATAGGCCTACAGTATACAGGCATCAAATGCCACTAATATGAACACAAAATATGTAGCTTTAATTTATGGTATGTATCATTATCAACAATTAAATTGTGACTATTATATAACATCTGACAAATACCTATAAGCCAATTTATATTCATCTCATACATATATTTGTATCGACAACTGAACTGGCCCTGAAGAAGGACAGAGATGTCCAAAACGTTGACCAGTTAAGTCCAATAAAAAGTGCAAAAATTCCACTCCACAACTCTCCTTTTTTATCCAATCATAAGTTAAAAGCATCTGAAACTCAGACGGTTGGCAGCACCCCACCCAACATCTTTATATTCATATCACACTAATCTGGAATGATGACTATTTCATCTAACCATTATATACTGTATTGTATCCACATGTGAAATATTAACACGAGTTATAAACTACTGTAATACTTTAACCATATTCACAACCACTGTATTATTTAACAAGTAATGTAATAGTTGGGAGCTGACAGCCTTCATCGAACGCTGCAGTATTGTTTCCAACTACACCCAAAACTGTAAGATAAGCATGAGGGGAAAGAGTACCTCCCGATCGCTGGAGACCTCCTCTTAATTGCAGTCACTGACTGAAATAAAACGTTTTTCTATTCTATTCTATTCTATATCATTACAATTACCTGCAGCCTGAAGTACTGAATATACTTGTGCACAAACATTCTATAGTATAAAGCAGTTTTAAGTTAGAGGCAGATCATTGTTTGTGTATTTGTTTAAATTATTATTGGCTTTAATCGAAACAAACATGGGAGGATAGAAATTCTTCTTTAGCTCAGAGTGAGCAAGATGTATAATGTATAACCACATAAATCTGACGATTTATATCATAGTACAAAATAAAATACGTATGTCCACCATATCACATGTTTCTTTATTCTGTGTCATACTTATTTAGTCTAGGTTCAGAGCCTCTCAGATCAGAATATGGTATGTCAGGGATTGGACGCCTACTGCGCTAATGACTTTTCTGGCCCAGGAGTATGATGTCATTATGCGGTTTGGAGCGAGAGGCTTTCCATCAGTTTAAAGGGAAACTATCAACTTCAGCCTAGAGGATCAGGTGCATGCATCTCAAAGCTCGATTGACATATTATGGAATAGCAAATAATGGTCTTGCTTATTTATTAAGTCATAACTACCTATTCATAAAGACTACCCAATAGCCCTGTTATTCGTCACGCTCCATCCCATCACTCATTCTCATTATTCAATCATATATGCTAAGTAGTGCTAAGTTCACATTTCTTTACAACTGTTAGACCTGAAAATAGGAAAAATCCTAGTGTCAGCAGAATTATCCACTTAATAATTTTTAAAAATATGAATCCGATATTTTGACTCATAGCGAAAATGATTTATTAGGGCTTCCAAATTTGTTGTTACTTTTATTTGCCTGTTATTTACAATGGTGACAGTGGGAACTGATCTCCCTACTTAGGGAGGATTTAAAGCCCTACCGTAAGAATATTAGATTTAATAGGCAAAGGTAACAATACTCCCTAAGGTTGACGACAGTAGGGAGGCCTTTGCAGCGTGTGGTTTATAAAAATTAGGTTTGTGCAAGCAGCACTACGCGCAGGAAAACAACATAATATAACCATAGAATGGAGACTGCACTAATGAAGACTATAAGTAGGAAATGAGCCCAAACAGGCAATAAATAATATGGATGTCAGTTCCGAATCAATACCATCAACAACACAGGTGGAAGATCTACATACAATTTTATTAGAAAGCCAAAGGCTGTTCAGAATTAACTTGCAAGATTAACGAGAAGGCAAGCGAAGAGGGAATTGCACATGACAATGCTAGAAGATGATATTTATATAAAATAAATATCAGCTTTAATTCATAATATCCTAAGTTGCATAACTTTATTAATCCAGCTCGAGTCTGAGACCTAGATCTGTCATAGTTTTCTGGAAGAAGTCGGGAGGAGGGCAGGAGAAGGTTTTGTTCTGAGACACGATTCCTCGCTTACGTTTGAACATCACAGGTACGGTAACGCTATAACAGTGCACGTGGAGAGGTAGGCTGGCCGTGTCTTTATGTTCAAGGGCTCGGCGCATTGCTTCACAGGGCAAAATCTGAAAGGATGAATATTTTATATACAAATTTTAATTTGTATTGAGCGAGTATAGAAAGTTAATAGCATCAATAATGTCCTATTGTAATTCTAAACATGTAAAAACTGCACTAATTGTAGAGAGTCGACTTCAGTCATTGATTGAAGTGATATATAGAGCTATATAGTCCTCAACAAAAGAAGACTGTATATAATGCTGAACGCGGCTTAAAACCTCTCTCATGCAGGAAAGACCCCCTTCAACAGCAGTCTACGATTGCAATAAGAATGTTTTTCAGTTCAATTCAATTTTCAATAGAAGAAACCCGCAGGATAGAAGTAGTTCGAAGGTTCTGCTTCACAGATCAGCAAAGATCACACATTCTATTATATATAGTATACAAATGTCAAGTTCGGTCGAATAAACTACCCACTGAAGTTCACAAATGTGAGGACAGGTGGAGCTTTGTAAACTACATCGATAAATTGTCTGCTAACTCACTATATTAGTATGTTATTGTAATACATCAATATGTATGACAAGTACATATCAGAACTTAAAGTCCAAAAGAATATATAATGCACATGACAAAACCCCAACCAACCAACTACAGTTTATAGGTACCTGTGGTTGAGGATAGGCGGACTGTGGGTGTACGCGGGTCGGCCTGTTCATCACATAGGCCACGCGGGAAGAATACACATGGTCCCCAAGAACTGGACTCAGTATGGAACTGAGATAAAGCTGTATCAAATCCCATTTACCTGTAATAACAAAATATTCTTATTTTATTTTTATAGAAAAATGTCAGGTCTTTACTGATATTTATTCCCTGATTAGGCTGTGAGCGGCGTGTAAAATGAAAATACTTGCCGCTCACAGACTGACGAGTATATTCAAGGCTGATCTAGCATAGTGTCGAAAAATGTCGAATTTTGTTAGTAATTTTAAATGGAATCATGGAAGATTGTAAGATTACCAAAGTGTCAAGTCCTCGGTACAACAATATTCACCTAGTAAGCCCAGAAGCAACTCGGCCTACTGCCTCTTTGTTTCTGGGCTTACTCGGCGAATATTGTCCACCTCGTACTTGACACAATGGTACTGTCATACTCATAATTCCATGATTAATTGTTCTAAATGTGATTATATAAGGTTATGCAACATGACGATTAAATATGAATATATTGTATGTAAACCTTATGAATATTTTTAATATACGAGATTTTTATTCTGATCTTTATGCAATTGCATCAGAATAGGATAATGTCATATGCAGAGCAGGTCTTTAACCAATATCAATCCTTAACCAATAACGAAGGAAGGTCAAATAACATCGGTATAAACTAAGTCTTGTCAGGTAATTGTTCCAGAAGGTGGTCAATAATTTCAAACATTAAATACATACTTAAAATGATAAATATGAAACGTAATACATAATCGTAGAAAAACATTATTATTACTTTTGATGACGCGAGATAAAAGAGTAAAAGGTATATTACATTGGGTGGGTACTAGTTGGAGTAGAGCTACGTCAAATCTCGGGTTGCTATCCAACATCGTGTGAGAGATGACCGGTTGAAATCTCCCTCTTTCTCGTCTCTGATGTGAACTCACGAACTCGTTAAATACAGACTGCCAAAGATTGAGCAAATATTCAGTCATTATATTCTTTTTTAAAAAAAACAACAAACAATATTCAGTCTTTGTTAGGGGGAAATCTGGCCTGTCATTTCTATAGTATCTGGCCTTACGAAATGGCTTAAAATCAACGGAACATACGAACATGGTAACATTAGAACACATGGGCTTCAGTAGTTTTGCATTTGTACCGAGCGAATTTTCAACTATAAAATATAATTTTAAATTCCTTGGTAAAGAAATCATGTATAATCGGATTCAAATGTATTCAGATTTCGCCAGATATATATCTTCTTACCAGCCTCCAGTCATGGATGTTCTCTCTTCTAACAGACAACTCGACAATCTGTTTCCGATCTTCTGGTATCCCAACTGTCAGAGCGCTAACACAGAAATGTTTAATGCATAGAATTAGGTTTGGTTTTGGGTTGGTTGTTTAATTATACCTCAGCAACAGTGAAAAGTGAGATGACGCTGCAGGTCTTTTTATTCTAATAGATATCGCGTGCACGAATATATTGCTATACTTTATCATGGAAGATTAAATATAATTAAACGTTAATTAGAAATTGCAAAAATTGTAATTGTAAACATATATATGAATCACTGCGCGCCTCTACTATTGTTATTATATGGGTCAGATTTTCAGAAAATGTACAAACGTCAGCTCTACAAATTTACTAACTTCTTGCAAATTAAAGTGGAAAATTTCAAATGCTAGGCATATTCAAGTATCGTTGGCATTGTGTTGATTAAAGGTATCTATTTCTTAGTTTTAAACTGCGTTTTTTTTGTTAGATTTGAATTATTTGAGAGGATTGGGGAAGGTGAATTGTACATTTTCAGAAAATTTGACCCATATGGAAAATGTAAAATCATTTAAACTACATCTAGCAGTGAGCCACTTTCATCCATGATGACAGTGGAAGTGTTCACCTGCTCAAATTTCTGTAAGAAACATGCAAGGGGACTTGAAAACCTCCCTATTGTTGGGGAACACCCCCCCCCCCCCCCCCCCGCTTATTGTGATCAAGATCAAAAATAAACATTTGCAAATACAACAATACAAATTAAATTAGAGCGCCCGATGATCATAATACTTACAAATATTTCTGGTGAAAGACTTTCTGGGCTCTAGTATGACGGAAGTATTTCTGTAGCATCCGGGCACTCTCCTCGTGCTTAGCAAGGATGATGGGACCACTGTACAACCTGCAATTGAAAATGGATTGAGTTTAAAATGTTGTGTTTTTCAAAAAAGCTTTACTTCTAAAAACAGAAAAGCGAAAGAGATTTCAATAATCATATTATAAGTGGATTTCTTTAAGTAAAGGTAGGTTTCAGTCTAGGCTCAGAGCCTTCCAGATAAGATGGACATGTCAGTGATTGGACACCAACTGCGCTAATGGTTTTGCAGGCCCAGAGTAGGCCAGCCACCATCGTCCTAATATGATTTTGCGGTTAGGAGCTAGAGGCTTTCCCTCAGTTTGGAGGGATTCTGTCAGCTCTGAGCCTAGACTGGATTTAACAAAGA
Organism: Sthenelais limicola; assembly: GCA_942159475.1. Classification (NCBI taxonomy): domain Eukaryota; kingdom Metazoa; phylum Annelida; class Polychaeta; order Phyllodocida; family Sigalionidae; genus Sthenelais; species Sthenelais limicola. Next base: position 58,745,448 of record OW804096.1, read on the forward strand.
GTCTAATATTATAAGACTTACCTATGCTGACTGTATGCTGGGGCAAGAAAGGGAACATCGAGTTTCGCCATAAGACCCGGCAAACAGGCTGTCACTGATAGCTCCTCTTCATCTGAAGGTGCAACATCGGGGTCGAGATGTTGGTCATATTTCAGGGCTATAGGACAAAAGTATCAAGATATGGAAATTTTAGACATACATGTTTAATCAAATAGGCATATGATATTAAGCGTTAGGGCGTCAGAAAATGTACAACTTCTCCTAACCAATCCTCTCAAATAACCCAAATTTAAGACAAAAATGAGGTTTGAAGTATGAATCAACATAAACCGAACAGATTTTCTAAATCATCGAAATAGCAAATATACTCAGATATACCTAGTGTTTATCATTTCAGCCTATTTTAGCAGAGCTTACAAAATGTGTAAATTATTAAGAATAAATGCATCAGTATAATCTAAGTAGATTATTCAGGAAATCTGAGAAATTTGATTTATTGATTTTTTGTTATGGGAAACTTTAAAACTTAATACTAAATACACAACAATAGCAATGAAAACTGACCGTGCATGGGCAGTCCGTTTGGTTTATCCAAGACGACGATATTATCTACAAAGACAAGTAATGTGATTTATTGATAAACACGAATAGATAATCGGATTATGATTCTTTTGCCTAAATTGCTAGAGTGAAATGTGATATTCACCAACAGTTAAGGTCCGTCACCAGATTTAAAGCCCTGTTCTCAGCTAAATAGGCAAAATAATGTGTTTCTCAATGATTTTTTTTAATTGGAACACCGGCCAGGTATATTTTAATAATGAAATTTGAGAAAAAGGCCAATATCTCAACTCCGTCGCAAATTTCAATTATTTTCATATCTAATTGAATTTTTACTTGTCACAATTGGCCCAATTTTCTGAATTCCTATACATTTCTATAAGATTGCGGGGGAGACCAGAAGGGAGTGTGAATTTAGGGGGAAATTTGGCGTACGCAGAAAAAGCAAAATGATCATGAGGTAACAGAAAACATGGCTCACACAATTGCATAAAGTACCTTTCTTGTTTGGGAATATTTGAATGAAAATATTGAACTTAGATGACATGTATTAGTACATACTATCCTGGAAAAGGATCCTATTTGCCAATTCCTCTTCCAGTTCGTTGAGTTTGGTGGTCGTCCGTGGAGCTTCAGTATCAGACACTTGGGAAGAGGAGAAGGAACGCACCATCTCCCGTAGAATTCGGTGACGGCACCATGATGTCCGTAAGGTCGCCAGTCTCATAGCCCTGTGAAAATGAAAATGTTACCATAGGCATATACATTAGTATTAATGAGTCTTTATGGTGACAAGACTTTGAAAATACGTAAATGAATAGGCATACAGTAACTAGATTATCCCGGTTTTCAGTGTCGCAGTGATCCTGGAGTGGAAATTGGAATGTTGTAAGTGTAACCACCTTTTTATACACATACTGGATAATAAATCATAATAATAGATTTTCATTTCCAAAAAAACCCAAAGGTATAATATTAAGTATGGACTAGAAATTAAATGGAAAGGGGAGCAGGCCTATTATCTGAAATGAATACAGCTAGGTCTTCCAAATAATATATAATTCAAATTAACCAACATTATATATAGGCCTAATATAAAAGCGATAAACACCATTATATATTATTATACATATTGTCTATATATAACACCACCAATCCCCAGTTTTTATTATACAATGGTCTGCAGGTAGGCCCTATTAAGTTATCAAAGGATTAATGACCGACCTTGACTTGAGGGGCTGCCTGGTGCACTATCTGGACTTTGCCTTTGGTGCATATTAAAGTAAATCCCGAGAAAAAACCTAGGGATTATACACAGACAGTGCCTCAGCAGGCCCGGAATGGAGGTTATTAATCTTTTTAGTCTCTTGCTTAGGTTGTTAACGCCCCTGGACTGTTCAAGGCAGACTACCCCTCTGAGACTGAGCCTCTCGACTCTGGCTCTCTTTCAGTTTCAGTCACAGAAATCAGAACTTCAGTTCAGTTCAGGAGCGGACAAGTTTATGGTAGAATTATCTCAGAATTTATCTCGATCCCTAATTATCAAACGACACATACGAATAGGAATGGTTTCGTCATTAAAAAAAATCAATGACCTTGCCATGCCTTGCTTGTCTCACATGAAACGATTCATAGGCACGTCGTCCCAACACCGCGTCGGCCCAAGCCCCGTCGGCCCACCTGTGCGCCCCGTCGGCCCACCTCCAAAACCGCGTCGGCCCACCCCCAAGGCCGGCTCGGCCCACCCCCAAGATACTGATGCTAACTATAACCCTAAACCTAACCTTAAATGTGTGGTCCTAGGTCAGTATAGGCAGTAGCCTAGGTTAGTATAGGCAGTAGTTATATCCCACTAGCATTCTGACTCCTAGTTTTTAGTTGATACCTTTATATTTACCTAGTGGGCCGACGCGGTCTACCCCTTGGGCCGACGCGGCCTAAGCCTTGGGCCGACGAGGTCCAAGTGCCTGGGCCGACGCGGTTTTGGACCGAAGCGTCTGGGTACCCATGAGACGGCCCCGTGTCGGCTCCGGGTCTGGCAACAATGTTTAGCCGGCGGCAAGCCACTCCAGTCCCGACAGGGTCTTCGCTCAATGCCGCTCCCCCGTGTCGGGAGTAACAGAGCTGGGGTTTCTACAGCTTAAACCAATACAACCAACTTCTAACAATGAAACTGATGAATCTAATAAAAGCAGACATAACCATTCTTCTTTGTATACATGATGTTGTAAAAAAAATGTGTTTATACACAGCAAGAAAGCAGCAATTACTGAGGCGATGTTGAACTTACATCTCGTGGTCGTTCGTTGAAACTGGTATCAGACGCGTGTTTTACCATTTCCAAGATGGCTGCTTCCTTTGCTACCAGAGCACTTCAAGGACTTACAACAAAACTGCTTGTAACTCGGTTAGTTTGTTTTCGTACGTAATTAATCAACGTTATCTTAATTCATACTTTACTCTGACATATGTGATGATTTTATTATGAATATTTCTGTATAGATTCTCAAGTATCGCCTTTTTGCCCATTATCGCCCTGACCCGACCAGTGTTTTAGCGAGTGAAGGCTGAAGCCGGTTGAGTCTGAGTGAAGCCCAGGGATTAGCCCTAACTCCCTGAGTGTCGGTAAAACACTCAGCTAGTACGCCAAGAACTGCAATCTCGGACTTCCGGTAGTACTCTGAAAGCGAACAGACGTGTGGTAGCTTAGGCTCCTCAACTAATCCTTTTTCTTTCAGATAAGCCAGTTCCAGAAGCATCATTTTTCGCCAAAGTGGAGAAAAAGTTAGAAGAAAAGTAGAGACGAAAAGAAAAATATCCAGGAAGCAAAAATAACGACAGAAAATTGGATAAGAAAAAGCTGAAGGATTACGCGCGAACATAACCGCCATTAATCCAGAAGCTCAGCGTTTATCGCCCACCTTGGATTAAGTGGATTAAGACAAAGTGACAGTTAAACGAAAAAAGAGAAAGAGAAAAACATTGTTACTGGAGTACGAATAAGAGCCGAGAAATTCTGTGCAAGGAAAAAGTTTTTGCCCCGCCAAAAACTTTATTTCTCAAGACAAACGTGGAGATTAAATAATCCTCGACAACACGTGAGCAAGTGGATTAACGAAAAAGGATCGCAAAGCGCAAGTAAAGGCTGGAAATATACGGTGTACATCAAAACCGGTAAGAAAAAGAAGCGCAAAAATACTGGATCTAACAGAAAAGTGGAAGTAAAGAATAAAACGGCATAAAAAAAAATAAAGAGAACCACGTGAGGATTATCAGCTTATTCAGAACAGTTGGGATTAGCGGCCATATTGGTCGTCTTCCTCACATCGAGAAAAGAGCGGGACGGGCTAAGTGAGGCTGCGGCTCAATAGCCACGACCCAAACGGCTAAAGACGGAACTCTTGGAGAAAAGAAGTGAATAAAAGTTAAGAAAACCGGAGAAGTACAAAAAACTTTATAAAATTTAAAACATTCGAACAAAAGTGACCCGAAAGTAAACTATTGTAACCAGAAATGGAACTAGTGGGATAAAAAACTGTAAAAGTCGAAAGCCATAAAGCGAGAAAAGTGACGCCGGAAGTAACGGTAGCCATCTTGAATTTAGAGACAAGAGAAGTGAAAAACAAACTGTTGCAACGGAAACCATTTCCGGTGTAAACACTTCCGGGGCCATGAGTTTGGCTAACGCGGATCAGAAAGTACTAAATAACGAAGAAAATAAACAAAACCCAGACGAAAAAGTAAAGAGGAAAAGACCAGCGGAAGAATCCTCACCAACGATTCCAACTAAAAGAGCAAATAAAGCGGAAATGAAAACGGGAGCAGCAAAAGTTCCCCCGGCACCGACGGACCAGGGTCCTGATGGAAAGCCCAAGCCCGATCCGAAGAAACAAAAAAAAGGAGGGGCAGATGGCACCCCGAAAAAGCTAAAGAAGCTGGAAAAAAAGAACATAAAAAGGGTTAGACCGCTATATAAGAGTAATGATGTTATGCAAATGGTACGTGAAATGCAGAAACACAATCAGGAAAGCTTCGACGAACTGTTTGACGCCTTAGGTGACTTAGAAGTCGTAAAGGACACAGTAAACGAAAATATCGTAGCGATAGAAAATGTGAATGCCGCCATAGATGTAATACATGAAGAAAATAAGAAAAGAGATATGGAGAAAGAGGAGATGAAACAAACCATCAAGCAACAGAATGAGGATATACTGATTCTGCAACAGAATGCGTCACAACCAAGAGATACGGATGAGCTAGAGAGGAGAAAAGTAGAGCAGCTGAAAGACCAAGATCTAGTGAGAGAAGAAATGGCAAAACTAGAGAATAATCTTTTGATCGTCGGAATCAAAGCAATGGAAGGAGAAACCCAGGCTGATAGACAAGAAGCAGCCAAAAATGTAATACACGAGGGTATGGGCCTGACTCATATAAAGATCAAGAGAACCTTCAGAGTGAATTCCAAGCCAGGATGTCCCTTGAAAATCGAGTTGAATAATCACGAAGAAGCTGAACTGATTCTTGATAATAAGGAGGAGCTAAAACAGTATGTATACGATGGAGTGGCTGGGCAAGTATATGTAAAAAAAGATGTTCCACTGTTCATGAGATTACGTAATGCCAAGGCGAAAAAAATCGCTGACGCTGCACTACTTATCGGATACGACGAAGCCAGAGCAAGTAAAGGTAGTGTCTTCATTGATAGATGGTATCGCTACGATGAACTGGCAGCAGTCCCTACCGAATTGTTATTATCACAATTAACCAAGAAAGAAAACCATCATGCTCTGGTATTTTTTACGGAAGATAATCCACTTTCGAATCATTACAAATCGCCTTTCAACATCGAGCAGAAGCAGTTCCACAATGTAGAACAATTCCTTTTCTACAAGAAAGCAATAATCGGAGAGGATACTGATAAAATCCAGATGGCCCTCGCAACACAAAATCCGAAGAAGGCAAAGAGTTATATGGCGAATGTAACCAGGAATAGACAGAACTGGGTCCTCCATAGAAAAGAATTCTTACTGTCGGCCTTAAGAGCCAAAGTTCAGTACAATGAGTCGGTGAAACAATACCTACTATTGTCAGGAGACAAACATATTGGAGAGGCTGCCCCCAAAGATAAAGTTTGGGGAATAGGGATCCCCCTATCTGATCCTGACGTCCTAGACTCATCAAGATGGCCACCAAATGGTAACATGCTGGGAAAAGCATGGATGCAGATTAGAGATGAAATCAGGAGGAAAGAGCCTGAAAGTCGTGAGAGCAGCAGTAGTGATGAAGGAGAGGAAGAGGAGGATGACGACGAGGAGGAAGGAGAGGAGGAGATGGAAGAATCTCCACTTTAATCCCCTGGAAGACATTCGGAATTGTGATTTAACTTAGTTGAATTATAAAAATCCGTAATGGAGACCCTAGGGGAAGAGAGAAGCCAGCTGGGTTTTATTTCACTTAATGTGAATGGCCTAGCAGGGAGCATTAAGAGAAAAGCAATTATGGATGAGCTTAAAACAAATAATAATATGATAATAGGGCTGCAAGAAACCCATTCTTCTAGTGAAATCGAAGCTATATGGAAAACACAGTGGCCGGGAGAAATGATAATGAATCATGGCACTAAAGCTTCTAGAGGAGTGATGTTATTAATACCTAAATGTTTAAAATCTAATATAGCTGAACGAGGTCAAGATGATTCTGGTCGGTGGCAGTACGTAGTACTGGACCAGAACAATAGAAAAACTGGAATCTTCAACGTCTACTCACCAACTAGTGAAAAGACAGAAGAGCAGGAAGAAATTCTAAAGAAGATCAAAGAAAAAGTCCAGTCGTTACAAGTAGAAGACATCGTAATGATGGGAGACTTTAATACAGACTTGTCCTTCAGACCTGATAGCAAGGCTAGCAGCATATTAAATGATTTTATAAATGAACTGGACCTATGTGACATCATAAAGGTGAAAAGTAACAACCAACCAGTAAAAACATGGTCAAGAAATGGTAGTGAGTCAAGGCTGGATTATGTTTTTATTTCCAGTAATATTGTGAATAGCATTGTCTCCTTCTCAGTAGATTCGCATGCCCAAACTGATCACAAAAAGATTAGCATAAATATATATCAAGAAATCGAAAAACGTGGTAAAGGCTTCTGGAAACTCAATGTAAACTTGTTGCAGAATGATCAATTTGTTCACAATGTAGAGATGTTGGCAAAAGAAAACAAAGAGTTGTCACCCACTTTGAGATGGGAATTTTTCAAACTTAAAGTGAGAGAAGAGGCTATAAGAATTAGCTCAAATATTGCTAGAGAAAGAAGAAGAAAAAAAGAAATCGAAAATAGAAGATTAAAAATTTTGGACCAAAAAAAAATAATGTCAGAGGAAGAAAAAGAAGAAAGAAAGAATATATTAAATGAGAAGAAAATAGCTGAGTTAAATGCAGCCCAGGGGGCCCTAATAAGATCCAGGGCCAGGTGGGCAATCGAGGGGGAAAAACCCACAAAATATTTCTGTGCCCTAGAGAAATACCAGGCAGAAAAAAAAATCATTAATCAATTGAAGGTAAATGGTGTTTTAAAAACTGGTAAAGAAGAAATATTGAAACAAGGTGAAAAATTCTATAAAGAATTATACACCGAGTTTGAGATAGACGAACAGATCGCAGAAACCTTTATGAAAGGAGAAAACATATATGAACTAGACGAAATAGATAATGATATTTTAATACGACCCTTTGAAGAAGAGGAAGTTAAAAAGATTATATTGTCTATGAAAAACAACAAGTCACCAGGGTGTGACGGTTTTACTGTCGAGTTTTTTAGGTTTTTCTGGTACGCGATATATCAAATGTTTATAAATATGATGCATTTCAATCTAGCTCAGGGAAAAATATCCGAAAGTCAGTCAAGAGGAATAATAAGTGTCATACCCAAAAAAGATAAAAATTTAGAAGATCTGGGAAATTGGAGACCAATAACGTTACTCAACGTTGATTATAAGATTATATCTAAAACTATCACATCAAGACTAAAAATGCATATTACAGATATGATAAAAGAAGATCAATTTGGCTTTATCCATGGAAGATACATAGGCACAGCAGTCAGAAAGATTGATGACACTATTTCTTACTTGGAAAAAAATCGACAGGAGGGACTAATAGTAGCTTTGGACTTCTCCAAAGCGTACGATTCAGTCAGTTGGACCTTCTTAGAAAAAGTCTTAATCTCTCATAATATATGCGACACTTTCAGATCGTGGATAAAATGTTTACTAGAAAACTCTAAAGCTGCCTTTTCGAACAATGGTCATATATCCAACTGGTTTGACATAAGAAGGGGAGTTAAACAGGGAGACCCAGTCTCATCTTATCTGTTCACAATGATAGTAGAGAAGCTAGCAGAAAGCCTAAGAAATGATAACGAGATAGAAGGAATAAATATAGGAGGATATGAGAATAAAATAATACAGTTCGCAGACGACAGCACCCTCATGGTAAAGAATGAAATATCCCTAGTGAAATGCCTTAGAAAAATAGATGACTTCTATTTAGCGACTGGTCTAAAACTTAACGCCAAAAAATCAAAAGGTTTCAGAATTGGAAACTTTGTTCTATCTAATAGAAAGGTGTTAGAACTAAACTGGGAGAAAGAAATAAAAATTCTAGGGGTCACCCTTATGTCGCCAAGAAGCGAAAAAAAACTATCTTTAACAAATACAGTTGATCTTGTGCAAAAAATCAAAAATGTAATAAATGCATGGAGGGACAGATCATTGACGATCAAAGGTCGAATATTAGTCTCGAATGTTTTTGTATTACCACTGGTCCAACATACGTTATCGTGCGTTTATATAGATCCAAAAAAACAAAAAGAGATAGAAACTATTATCACCACCTTCATATGGAAAGGAGGATCTAATAAAATAAGTACTGACTTCTTAGCGCAGAACTGTCAGAATGGTGGCCTAAATCTGAGATGCATAAAAGAAATAATCGAGACAAACAGATTAAAGTGGGTTCAAAGGATGCTAGAAAACAGTAATTCATCATGGTTTAAAATTCTTGAACATGACCAGGGAAAATCAATTGAAGATATTTTCTTAATTAGAAATAAACCCAGTCATGCTTTGAACAAATTTTATGAGGAAGTCTTTGATATTTGGAACAAATATTATTTCTCACAAAAACCAACTAGTGTGGATCAAATCAGAAAAGAAAGGCTATGGAGAAACAAATTAATTGTTGTTAAAAAAATCCCCATAGGATGGGAAAGAGGCGAAAATCTTGGAATTAAAGTAATTGGAGATATATTAAATGACAGAGGTGAACTGATGTCAGAAAAAAAATTCCGAAAGGAATACAGCACCAATATATACTTGCCAAGAAATATCATTAAAAAAGCTGTGCCTATAGAGTGGTGGAATAAGCTTCGTAATAACATCCAAAACCCTGTTAAGGATGTAATAGAAATAGAAATTAAAAATGTAAAGATTGATGTAAAAAACGCGAGTTCAAAAATGTTATATAATGCCCTGGTTGCTAAGAGAAAACCCAAATGGGAAAAGATATATGAATGGCAAAAAATTCTAAATCTGGATGATGAAGAGTTTAATGCAATTGACTGGAAAAAAGTTTTCTATAACCCATATGCTGTTACCAAAGAATCAAGAATCCATGCACTACAATACCGTGTTTTACACAGAACTATCACTTGCAATGTCAAACTAAAAAATATGGGAATAATAGAGAAGAAAAAATGTTCTTTCTGTAGTTATGACGATGACATAATACATTTCTTTGTCGAATGTAAGAAAACAAAAGCAATGTGGCAAGAAGTATTCCTTTTTATTGAATCAACAGGTTACCTGAATAGAACTAATGGAGACAAAATGATTCTTAAAAAAAATGGAAGTAAAATGGATATAAATGCAAGCGATGTTATTCTTGGAATAAGAACAGATAATATTAATGCCAGAGTTATAGGTTGGATTATATTACAAATGAAAGCCATTATACAGAGGCAAAAACTATTCCATGAAGGTATGTTAACCTTTAAAATGATTATATCGGAGTTAGCAATTAAGAGTAAAATTATAATGTACCAGAACAGCACCCAAAATGTAAATAATGAAACCAAAGAAATATGGCTAAAGTTAAACGCGGATCTGATGTCCACCTGTGAGGATCTAAATCAAAATTGATGTATGAAGCTTTTAAAAATACAAAAATGAAAATGTTCTTCTTTTAACACCTTTAATCGTTTATAACAATTGATAATATTAAGAGTCGCATGATGACAATGTATAATTCTCAACCCAAAAGACCTGGGTCAAAGTTTCCCTTTATTTTTATTCTATCAAGCAGGAAAGAGCTATGTAATATTTAATGTAAAAGCTCTAGGCGAAGAAGAAGTTTTGTTGACAGACTGAATAAACCATGTTTCAAAAAAAAAAAAAAGAACTGCAATCTCCTAGATTGTCTTTTAACATTCAGATGACCTCAGCCATGTGATAAACCTAGATCTAAATAGACAGAACATCAACTCTAGTCTCTACTCAGGCAGAAAAACAGTGAATTTTTGTTTTCAAGCTACCGTAGGCGTAGGCGTAGCCAAAATGTCTGACTAGCTCGAGTGCCGAGAGATTGACGATTCATACCAACGCTCATTGCAGTGTACATCGCAGCGACCTCTGCACTACACTACACAGCGACCACTCCCCCACTTAGTGTAATATATAATTTATAGTGGTCAGCAATAATTGCACTTAGTCTTAATTAGTTACCGTACCGTATATATGTAGGCCCTATATGCCTTTGGGTTCATTGATATACATGTAGATGCCATATTGACAATAAGGTACCGGTAGTAGATATATAATTATTGCTTTATAAATCATTTTGTAACCAATAGATGAATGGGCCCAAACGACCAGACATTGGGCCCAAATGACCAATGGGCGCTACCAAATTTTGGTGAATACATTTGATGCTTCTTTCAGTTTTTAGGGGATCAGTCAATTAAAGACTGGGAATTAATGTCTTATAAAAAGCTGGGGGTTATAAATCTCTTCGGTTCAAGTCCGTTGAGCAAATAATCCTATAACTTTTCAAATTCTTTTTCTCAGGTTGCCAGATCCATGGACCAATTTGAGAATTCTAGCTAATTCTTGTTTTTTTACGTCTATGTGATGAAATACTAATAATCAGAAATTTGGTTGTGTATACATGGTTCATCCCTCATGGGTCAGTTATTTCTCCTCTTGTCAACACTTGTTCCAATCATTTCGACGTTATATTCTCTTTGGTTTTCAGGCATGCTACAAGGATACTACACCCGCGTTCGGTTGCCAGAACAAGTTTTCAAACTCGCTACTTCAGAACGTCCTCAACAATATGGTCAAAAGAAGAAGAAGACAAATTAGAAGTAAAGAAAAAGCATATTGCTGCATTAGATAGTAATTTTGAAGAAGATCCGGAAAAGGCGTCTGGGAAAACGACAGTGAATATCCTCAACCATGAATCAGAAGAAGGAATATTTTTCGATGCCTACAGTTCCATGGGTTTTAAACTCAGCAACGGCATGAGGATCGTTGGACCCTGTGCGGTCTTCCCAAGATCCGTCTTACACTGGAATGTGAGTGAAAGTCCCCCCACTTTATCCTTAACTTCTTTGTCTATCAATTGTGGGTTTTGTTATTAATAGTTTGAATTTATATACCTCCATGTTTCTATTGAGAATCGATCACTTAATTGATGGATTTTTTAAATAATAATAGATACACTTTTGTAAACGTGTATTTTCTGAATATCCCCATGCGAAGTAATCAGTCCCACATATTTAAACCGCGTGGAACAAATGTTTTACAGGAAAGAATGTACATTGATACTGTTGCTAGTAATGTATGTTACCGCACGTTACCCTGGTTGTTGCCAGGCGAGGAAAGGTGGAACGTTCGATCTGAATCCGTGCAGATTCGGTTTTGGTAGCGCATTCGGTTGACGCACACGTTCCCAAATAATAAATACACTTAATAGATGGAAGTAGAATATATGAACTATTTTTGATGGATTGATAATGAACGAACTTGTAGATAATAATTTAACTCATGTATGAGTGAACTGATACATTCTGATTGAGGTGTACCTGCTTCATATCCTTAGCTTCGGGCTCGCTTTGTACTGTAATTGATCTTTATATTAACTTTATATTTACAGGTAAAGAATATACGCGAAATCACACCGGCGTCTCTTAAACTATTTACTATACTTGAACCGAAAATTGGTAAGTTCTCCACTTATTTAATTCTGAGTTAAACTCTTTGAAATCTCGAATTCTAATCATAGAGCTTGGAGCGAGATATGATTTCGTGTAAACTCAATGCTAATATCTAAGTTTTTCGCCAGTTTTAGCTGTGAATAATTTGAAGTGTTACAGACTAATGAGTCGCAAAATTGATATTTTTCAAAAGTTTTCCCGCGTGGTCTCTTTGTAGGAATGTGTTGATGATTGGGGTGCATGTCTCAAATTACAAGACTTTATATATGTCTCTTTTTCCAAACATACAAAGATATAAAAGTACTTAAAAATATGCCAAAGTTTAACATTGTCGGGAGCAGCCCAATCCCATCTTTTCAAATGTGATGGTATCTAAAAATCTGAAGCCTTTCTCATTTTTTTCTCTTTCTCAATATGAATTTTTCATATTCGCAGATATCTTAATTGTCGGCGTGGGTGAGAGGGAAAACCTGAAGCATTTTGACCCAGCAATCATTCGCTTTCTGCGAGAAAACCGAGTCAATGTGGAAATATTAGCCACGGTAGGTTATTTGTTTATAAATATTCAAGAACTGTGTAGATTAGCGAAAATCTCCGATAAAGTAAGGACTCTTACAGTTTTTTTAATCATGGAATGGTTTCTTACATTTCCCCTTACCAGCCAATGTTCAGTGAAAACACTGCGTATATATGTATCGGTTTGTGACACTTATTCTACTTACATGTGTTAATGTTTATCGTAATGCACTGCTATACATGTTATACGTCATGCTATACATGTTTAGGTTAGCGACTTATTGACTATATTTCTCCATGAAAACATCATTTTACAACCGGCCCTATCGATATATAGCGATATCCTTCTACTCTGAAGAAGACTTATTAACTTGTGGTTTTTTTCAGGACCAAGCTCTTTCAACCTTCAATTTTCTCAACTCAGAAAAGCGCTATGTTGCCGCTGCTCTGCTTCCCCCAACCTACGACGAGGACGAAAGGTCAGTTGTTTGTTTGTTTTGACTGCAAATCATTTTTAAAAATTCAATTGGTTTATTTATCCAGGCAGGTTACATAAGTGACACATGTGTAAAGTTTAATAAATAATACATACAACTCCAGATCACCGTAAATTGTCTTCTTCTGGTGTCTGGTTCGCGATTCAGAAATAGAAAAGAGAGGCCAGATATAATAAGTCCTCAATTAATATTCATTTTATCCTACTTATAAAATTACACCAAACAGTGATTCAACTATTCTTAGGCCAAAAAAAATGTGTTTCCGATTTACAACCCCCCCCCCCCCGCCCCCAACCTAAAAAAACCTTCCCCTACCTAAACCATTCTTTTTTTTTTACCATACCTTACTTCTTTTCTTTTTTTGACAATAATAGCTAATAGAAGCAGGAAAACAAGTTTTTCTAACCCAGGACAGTCAAAAGCACATGTCCCTTGTTTAAAACAACTATTGTTATAAGATAGATATTTTTTTCAGTTCCTAAAAAAAATTTTTTTTTAAAAGTTACTCCCCTCCCCCTACCTAGTTTTCAGCCAGATAAATCGGAAACACACCTATTTTTTTGGCCTTATAATGATGCTGCCATTAGTTATCAAGGCGACTGATTTCAACATATGGGACTGACCATTGGAAATAGAGAATGAGTTTGCCAGCAATTTATGAAATAACAATAAATATTGTTTAGTTCAATTATTTTGACGTGAGTTCGTCGCTCCTCTCCTCTGTGCTAAAAAAATGTTTTAGTTTAAGTTGATCAATTCCAAACTTGGCTCCAGGACTTTTTGTCTCTCGTTATAATCGTTCGTACTCTTGGAATGATAAACTTTTATCTAATCACAGTTTAATTGAATGATTAATGAAGTTTAATCAAGATGATAGGAAGAATAACTTAACACTGGTAGGGGAACAAAAGTGGTTCACGCACGCCATTTCTCATACGCATATTCTAAGGATAGGTTTAAGCATTAAAAATACTAGCAGTAGCATTAGTAAATAGTTACGACACAGCAGTAGGCGGAAAACTATGGTTATTCCTCGTTGAATTAAACCTGTGACCCTGCGTCATGTTTATGTTCACTGTACGAATTCATGTATTTCATACTTGTTTATCATTATTTGACTTGCTGTATAAACATCCAGAATAAAAAAAACTACCGAGCTGTTGTACTATAACCCGAAATTGATGTATATTTCCATTGTTAATTTCATGAAATGCTTTTATTTTACAGCTTTGACACTGATGCAATCATATCCTCGCGATTAGGTCTGGGAGAAGACATTTTCCTCACGCAGCACGACTACGATTACATACCCGAGGGTCACGAACCTGGCATAACCGACGAAAAATGGGAGTCAAGATACGAAACGACTAGAGAAAGTTTTAAGAGTGCTATGGGAACCAAGCGTTTGGAGAAGGGAGAAGAAGATATGTATGAACCGCCTCCTACACCCCCAAGCAGTGCAGATAGAAAGGATCAAGACTATGTTTCCCCCACGTCAAGTAAAGAGAAAGCTAGTGAAGACTATGCACCACCTACTCCACCGCGCAAAGAAGGATAACGTAAATCATCCTATTAATGTTTAAGAAATTTGTCCAATATTTTTCACTAGGTTTTCACGAGTGTTTCAAACATCCTTAATTTGTCACAATTAAATGCCTTTCTGTTATTTTGTTAGGCCCTAAACTTGGAGAAGCCAATATGTAATCATAACTTACTAAGTTATGTAATATTGTACATAATGCACTCAAAATGTCTGTAACGTTATTTAGATATTTGTAAATAAATAAAACTACAAATGTAATTCTGTCATTGTCTTTATTGTCATAATTATATTGTTTATTCATTATTTCACGATTAGCCATACATGCAGTCGTACAAAGCACACACACAGTACATGAATAATTGATGCACGTACGTAATACAGGGTTCCCGCGGGTCATAAAATTCGGATTTACCTTTTTAAGGTCATTTAAAGTCAGGGTATTTCGTAATTTGTCGGTGAAAGTCATTAAAAATCATTGAAAAAGTGGGATCTCCAGTGAATGTGATCATTAGGGGATTGCCCTGAGGGTCCTCAAAATCATTAGAAAGCCCTAAAAGGGCACTTATTTCTTTAGAGAGATTTTTTCCGGGGGAGCATGCCGCAAGGATATAAGCTCCAGATTTGTTGTCTTATACATGTTGGCAGCCTTGATCGTATATACAGTAATGATAATAATAATAATCTTACATTTCCTTGTCCATACAATTACACTTTTGGAAAAGGGATCGACCTTCTGCACACAGTGCAGGTCTTCCAGGACGTCCTAGAGCTGCTTAGATGAAACATCCCTTTACTTTGACTTTAAGAAGTCATTAAAAATCATGTGAATCGGTGATTAAATTCATTGTGTTCTGGACCGCGGGAACCCTGTCATATACAGTGGCATGACTGAATGCTTCGCATTTCTAAAACGTACAAGTCCATGTTCTCACACAATACTCAAGAGAGTACTTATTACCCATAGAGGGTCCGGCAATACACACACCTTTCCTTGAGGTCGAACTGAAATATCTTACACGTTCAACATAGATTTAAGAGACCGTATATATGTGATAGCAAATTATACACCAATTTCTGGTAATGGGAATGAGAAATGAAACGATGTTATGGATGTGATGAAGATGATTACTATTGCGAGATGATGACTGATGCTAGGGACAAGTTTAAATTATTTCATCTGTCAAGTCTAATCGACGGAACTTGTCCAGGTTGTAGAAGCATGCTTTTACCACGCGACCACCGAAGAAGCGCCCATTCAAATCAACGACAGCTGTAAAACAAGAAGGACACGTTATAGATGGAACTGAGTGGAAGATAATATTTTTTGTATTATTTAGATTTATTAACACAAGGTTGCTCCTGCTTATCTATAACTATCTAACCTATCAGTATACTTTATATTACATTCGTCAAAACTTGTGGAGGTGAAAACGACCGGAAAAGGGCATTTTTGAGTCATGGAGCATACATGTCCAGGTAACGTTCACAAGGGTTGATACAGAACATGACTAACCGTGGCCAGCGCCGTGAAGTCAGTGAATACTATGAATAAAGTGATCGTTCAAAAACACTGTATCTAATAACGCTCACCTTTGATGGCTGATTCAACTCTCTCAAACTCGACAAATATCCTGACTGCCTCGTCATCTGGCACAAGACCATCCGGAGTCTGAAAGAAAAAAATAGGAATAAATCCAGGGTTATCAGAGACATCTACATCTAAGCCTTTAATCAGTGGGCGGAAGACCAGGGTTGTTCCCCAGTGAATAAACTCCCGTGCGCCCATATCTCGATGACTACAACTGTATTTTACGGTTTGAGGAAAGCTTTTGCCTTGCCCCTTTATTTCCGAATCATAAGAACATCATAAAAGTAATTTCATCAAATAGTATCAACAGGCTTTAAACAACTTCTCTTCGTTATTTCTTGTTGATGAGCTTTTTAAATATACAATTTTTTAAAAAATCACTTGCTTAAATTGCTAACTAGCGGGTCCTCTAAATACAAATAAGGACATTTTAGAAGCCCTGTAGCAAAAAGCAACTCGACAGAATCGTCCAAAATTTCAGTCAAATGAATTTTCGATGGGTAGGAAAAAAATGGAAAAAAAATATAGAAAATATTTTGTGTTTTACGGACGTTAACTGAGAGTGCAGCTCTAAGAAGCCACCCAGAAAAACCACTCACCGCTTCTCCTATGGGTTCATGCAGCTCGAATATGACACATTTGTACACTTTGCCGTACTTGGTACACTCCTCAGCCGTCTCTGGCTCCAGGTCGTCATCCACCTCTCCCGGACCAACCATGTTCTGTGGAATATATGCGAAGACAGTGAACATCAAGAAGGCGAACATATAGCATATAATATAGCATACAATAGGCAAGTTCTACCATTGGGAATCTTACTTCGAAACTTTAATTATTATACACACATTGCTCTTTGAACAATGTATATAGAGTGAGTTATGCACAGTGCGTATTTTACTAGTGACTTACGTGTGGTAGTCATGGCGACCAATGCGTTTTTTTTACCAAGTGTACGGTCGTAATTCAACTTTATGATTCAAACATGTTTTCTATTTATATTATTAACTGTATATTAAAACAGTAACTCGTTTTAACCAACTCGTTAGTTACCCTGTATATAAACTTAAGTACACAACAACCCAAAAATATCAATCAATTAAAATGTTCATTTACCCGTAATAAGATGACCTTGGAAGGATTCTTCAGTAAATTAGCGTTGGTTTCAGCCATTCTCGGCGGCTCCAAAACTTCAAAATAAATCAAATATAATTCAAGTGGAGTATAGATACTGCATTGAGGCATCGTGTAAAGAACAGAACCTCCTGTATACACCTCTACAATAGAAAAGGCTCCCATGAGAGGGATGTATATTTTCTATCTATATATAAATAATTTTATTTTTTAAGGGATAATTACAATAGTCATTCAGTTGAGAAAAACGGTGCACACTCCTTCCAGCATAGAAACAAGTTTAATTACACCTTCTTCGGCAGGATCATACTGAGCCCAATATATTACACAGAAAAATGCTGTTTAATGAATAACAAATATTGTACAATATAAAGGATACTGGTTTAATGTATAATATAAAGTAGGCGATTGATTAATTAAGGTAAGATTAACTAAATACGATGAAATCCTGAGGGCTCAAATGTAATCAAGTACACCTTGATTTTAAACCTTGTTTATCGTCTTTCATTCCAAACAATAGTAAGAAGTTGGGACTTACCTTTAGGGATATCTTTCTCGTGGATGATCTTGCCACCGCGTTTACTCGTTTTCTCCACTAGGAGCGCTGTACTCATACCCTGCTCCTTTTTGCCTAGGCCTTGGCCTTCTTTATAGCCATATTTGGCCATGATTTTGGATGCCACAGAACCACTGTAGAAAATAACATTTTAATCAGTACTATAATCGCTGTAGAAAATAACATTTCTGACCAGTAGCATTAAAGCCAAAACTTCATAGGATATCATGTACACATTTTCTAGGCGGGAAAATCGTATCCAACAATCTCACCGATGTATTTTATGTAATTCTCATCTATTAAAGAAATGGGGAGCTGTTTTACATGGATTTAATTATAGCAGACAACATATATGGAAGCCGCCATTGCTGTAAGTCATGTGACTTCTGATGACGTATGGGAACCATAACTCAAAACGAGGCCCAGCCCTTGCCCCTGCCATGCCTAGTATATGCCTTAGTGGACATAGCACTTTTCATTTGATTTGAGCCACTATTCTGTATAAACAAAATGGAATGAGCATATGTCCTACATTTTGTATATGAGTGCGGGGACCAGGGGGGAAGTGTTAAAGCTATGTGGGATCAGATTGAGGCAGGGGAGGGGATTGAATGTGTCAAAACATTGCCGCCGCCGCCGCCAATTGTGGCATTTACTTTCGGCAGAGCAAGAGGAGAGTTGCACACTAAAATCGGGGGTCTCTTGGGTAAATAAGGTGTATTTATGACTTGTTTATAATAGCATGAATATGCAAATCTTTTCACGGTTTATCCATCATACAATTATGTATGTACCAATGCTTCAAACTAAGCAGCTTTACGTTCAATGTTTGTGTACATGTATGCCCGAGTAGGGTGACCAGTCACACCTAGTGGTTCAGTGACGTCATCAATACACGTAAATTACCACCAGTGGCGCTGTTGGTCACCAATATGTCTGCCTCCTTGTGAGAGAGAAAGTGACTGTCTTTTCTCATGTTTCTGGTGGCAAATAATGATGTCGATCATTATAATGCTGCATAAACACTCTGAAGACTATAATGTTCCTGCTATTTGAAAAAAAAAAAATAGTTTCCTAAATAGTGTTTGGGCTTAGACCAGTGAGAGGGCAGTTTTTGCAGACTAAATTTAATCCTAACCCTTGTTCATACTTTTCAGGGCTTTTATGGTGCATTGTATCATGAAAGTAAATAATTTTAAAAGATGATAATTCATACCATTTTCTAAACATTAATAATGGTAACTTATAAATTAATAAATGAGTGATGAAACAATAATAATAATATGGGCGAGATCGTTAGGAAATGTATAATCGGCTGTTCTACACATTGAGTAAATCCAGTTAAATTAGCTTGATAAAATGACAAATATTGGGTATATCTGAGTATATTTGGTATTGTGTAGATTTAAACGATGTGTTTGGTTACGTTGAACTGTATTTTGAACCTCATTGTCTTAAAATTAGGTATTTGAGAGGGTTGGTGAAGGTGAATTGTACATTTTCTGACGACTGCACCAGTATACTGAAGTTTTCTGGAGACCTCATGATACTTACGTATTGCCAAATGGAACCTGCGCAGCGAGGCTGGGGCGTGGTGGGGAGAGGGAAGGGGGCGGGGCATCCACCTTATTATCCGCCTCCATTAGGGAGGTGGGCGGGGCAATGGCAGCACCACCTGTTGAAGAAACAAAGTACTATTTTCAATGTAACCAATGGGAAAAAGGGGCTGTTTTCTGTCGGACTTTAGTCGGGTATTTTTCAGGAACTCCATAGAAATTTTGTTTTTTCTACATACGGAAGGAGATGACCCTGATTTAAATCTTTACCGCGAAACATATTTTCTTTATAAACAGCTATGTTGTAAGGTACATACCATAAAGTTTAACCAATAATAAGATAATATTGTTTCTGGGTGCCACTATTTTACACAACCAGAACAAGTTTGGGGCATAACTTTGCCCAGAAAAAAAACATAGGAGAAATACAGGTTAGCGGATTTGTGACACTCGTCCGCCGGTTGGCACTTGTTATTCGAACGCAACCCACTCAGTCTCCAGCTTTGTTCAATAGGGAATTTGCGTGTGCCACTGCGCATATATTTTACAGTGCATGCTGGGATAGATTCAGTTTAGGTCTGACATACAAATATCAAGTAAGAATGTTTTTACCAATGTCATAGCTTGTATAAATTATCTATGAAAACGAAATGCATGATGGGAAAGATGGGAGGCTCTTGTTATGGAATCATAAAAAACACTTGGATATTGACATTTAGACCAAAAGTTCTATGCTGAACATGACATCTTTTCTATTGATTTTACGCTGAGTCAGTGAGATACAACATCTCCCATAATTCCATGCGAATCAAGATTCAAGATGGCGGAAAGGCAAGTCCCCTATTCGCGGCCATTTGATATGATATTCTAGCTCCATCAAGCCACATATCAGTAAAATGAAAATAAAACCGACCTCGTCTTGCTTGTGAAGAGGCTCTCTCACGTTCTCGTTCGCGTTCTTTCTCTTCTTCGTCGTCCTCCTCCTCTTCTTCTCGCCGTTTTTTCGCTTTTTCAAACTCGGTCTCCTCCTCTTCCACGGTCTCATTGAAACGTCTTCTTTTTCTGTTAAGTATTACGTAAAACGCTAGTTATTCATTATGAGCGTGGACGCAATGTATGTACACACATTATCAATAATTTCCATCAATTCAAGTGAAAAATTGTCATACCTTCCTAACTATTTCAAACCACACAAGGGATTACGGCATGATTTTTTTGTTAAATTTAGCAAGTAATTCTGTCAACACTAGGATTTTTATCCTATTTTCAGGTCTAGTAGTTACAAACAGTAGTTACAAATTATAAAATTGATACTATATATTTTTGTCTTACACAGATATGATTAATGAATGAAAATGAGTGAAGGTATGTTTTTTAAACCTATAAACGATATATCAAAAAAAACTTTTTACGATTGCATATTGAAATTGAAATATTTTGTATTTGCTAAGATGGTATGCACATAATTATGGGTTGCGAACATCTGAAATTGATTCAGGTCGTCCAGTTCATGCCTGACTTAGTGCTACTTTCTTAGTTTCATATGACCATGACTATAGTAGGGAGCAAATAGTTTACATACAGGTGAGTTAAACGAAGCAAGAGTGTCCTACCCGTACCAGTGCTACCATGCTACTGAGGAATTTGGAAGATCCTCAGCAGTGGGTATCCAATACCTCACAATTCCCTTGGTGATGTTGGCATTATGACGTTACAAAGGGGTGCTCTTGTACCCAGGGTATTAAACCCAGCTGATCATCACTTGTATCCAACATGAATACAAGGGACGATGAGTATTAATGAATATTATCAATGTTTATTGTTAGTTAACCCTTTGTTAAAAAAAAGAAAAAAAAAGAAGTTTACATAAAGTTACAGGGAAAAATTGTAAACATCAAGCAATAGTACTAAGGTCCAGGGGTATAAGGGGTACAGAGGGTTAACTTATAATCTAGTCTATAGGAGTATACGACCTGATAAAGGATATAAGGTTGCTTACTCTTTTTCGGGGTTCTTTCTGCGCTCTTCCTCGCGTTCCCTTGCCCTTTGCTCTTTGCGTTTCTTCATAAACTCTTCATAGTCGTTGGGTCTGAGTGGGTTGTACTCGTCTGTCACCCCCGTGAGAGACATAGAGGGAGGCTCACTTCCAATAAACATAGTAGGAGGCATCGCATCAATGCCCGAAGTTCGCTCCAACTGCAACATAGTGAATGTTAAGAGATGTATGAATACCAAGGTTGAAATACCATTGGAGTATCAATGAAAACTTCAAGGGATTCAACAATTACTAGCAATAAAATTCAAAGTTATTCACGTTATGTTCACTAAATGAAAGTCGTAAAATATATTATCGGCCTGAATGATGTTAATAGAAAAGTAGCGATTTAGCAGCATTATCATATATGTATGTTTATAAACTGTTCATAAGACACATAGAACCAAAGCGGGAACCAAAGCGTGATAAACCAGTTTGTAGTCAACTCCATCAGTACAGGTTTAGAAATAGTGTTGGTAATATCGGAAGAAACTAACAAAAAAATGGTTTTAAGAGGTGAATGCTAGTAACGTTTTTACCCTAGCCCGTTCTTTTTTTTCAAATATAAAATTTACGCATCCAAATTTTTGTGTGATTTACAGATTTCCAATTAGGCTGACTTAAGTGGCTGTGTGTATACAATGAATGCCTTTAATTACGAAGTTTGTAGACATAGACCAGGGCCTCCGTACTTTTGGACTGAAGATATTTTGAAGGCCTTTTCAGGCCCAATTTAATGATTTTCCAGGCTGATATCAATGATTTTCCCGAACCTTAATGACGGGACCGGGGTTGTAGTTGTTGTTGTACATAAGCCAATTATGTATTTAACATGTTTTATATTTATATGTTATATCAGTCACCATTTTTCAACTTTTACTTCGTGAGTCACTCTGTGGAAGGTGTGAGAGGGGCAATTCAGCGGAAAGTGTACAGAGACAGCATCTTTGATAATTTCAAGGCCATTTAATAGATCCCAACAATGCCCATATAAAGATTTTTCAGGCCCTTCAACCAAAATGCTCTTTGATAATTTCAAGGCCATTAAATAGATCCCAATAGGATTCAAGGCCCATAGAATGATTTTCCCGACCCTTCAACCAAAATGCCCTTTTTTCAGGCTTTTCTCAGCCCTGAATTTATTTTTCCAAATTCAACGCTTTTCCAGGCCCCGCGGAGACCCTATAGTCTTGACACATTTGAAACAGCTCTCAGGGAAGACCCACCTTCCCTGTAGTTTGATTGAAGTGAAGACCTCCATCGGGGTCAGTGTGACGTTTGAGGTCGATGACCGGCTGCAAGGTAGCTCCGCCTCGCCGCTAAAAGCAAACGCAAAGAAAAGTTCAACTCTTTCAGTTAAAATAAATATACAATGGCTGTACAATAGCTAACATTCACTAAAACCTTAATAGATTGTTAGTAAAATTACCCAGTTAGATGTATATTACTGGGATTTTGTATCTCCTATTGGACTTATAATTACATGGATGTAAAATATGACACTTAATGTTAAAGAAGAATGCCATGTATTCATAACAAACACCAATTTTATTACAAACTGTAAGTCATAGGTCCACCGTGAGGTAAATATTACTGCACACAAATCAGGAGATGCCTATTACAGTACCAGGAATGTATAATGAAACTCTTCCTGGTGTTACCTATTAGATCATTTTTATCAATTTATCTTTCTCAGATATCAAAAGATAATAATATAGATCAGTTTATTTACCTTTGGCTGCATCAAACTAGCTTTATTCTTGGCCTGCAGTACTCTCTGCGTGGCTAACATTTTGTGAATGGAACCCCATCCAGCTGTGAATCAGGAAACGATTACAAATCATTAGTTTCTATTGTATTCTTGTATTGTAGTGAAGTCAGACATTGAAAACATCCAGTAGCTGATCTGGAGGTGCCCTGGGTATAGCTACATCAAACTTTATATTTGATACGAAACATATGATATATATATATTGATTTTGTATTCCTCATTTTCCTTCAGTGCGTTTGATATATTAGGCCTGCACGACATTAGGTATATATATATTTCTTCCTAGCATTCAACTGAATAAATTGTTTGGTTTCTATTGTGTTTCAGATTCAGACAAATGAACGAATTTTTTGGTTCCTAAAGTGTTTCAAAATAACCTAAATACACTATTGCCAGTTCGTTTCGTACATATTTCGCCTTTAATTACATTCAGACAAGACAACTGGACCAATCGTTTGGTTTCTACATTCTTTCATTTTTATTAACAGTTTGATTTAATCGAGTGAATAAGTATGAAAAAAGCGTATGATAGTGAAAACTAAATAATTCAACTTCAAGATTCAATGCAATGACAGTAGACAATAGTAATCATGGCATTAATTGGTCAATGTAATTGTAAATGTATAACT
The DNA here is from genome assembly GCA_942159475.1 of Sthenelais limicola. NCBI lineage: Eukaryota > Metazoa > Annelida > Polychaeta > Phyllodocida > Sigalionidae > Sthenelais > Sthenelais limicola. Next base: position 58,769,106 of record OW804096.1, read on the forward strand.
AGATAGATCTGATAATTCATAAACGGCCACTTACAAACATCGATCGGTTTGGCATCTTTTTCCTTCTCATCTATTCCAAGACCATCGTAGAGAGACATGATTTATATCTGCAATATACAATAACGTAACGTTAGTTTTCTATTTCTAATGCTAGTAATGCCCATAAATCGCATGATGGCATATCATAATACTAATTTCATCAATTTGATCCGGCTCTTGTGACTAGTCTTGATTCTGATTTTGGGCTGGGCCAGGGTTAGTTAGCTAAGGATCCTAGCCCTGATTGGGTCTGAACTGAAGTTGAATATTTGTAATGTATATCAAGAATGAAGATCATAGAGATTAGAGCTGTGGAGTGTGGTGGATATTATGATATTGATAGGAGTTAAATAGGGGCAGAAACAGTCTAGGCTAGGGGCTAGGGCTTAGGCCAAGTTAGGGGCTTATAGGCCATAGTTAAATTCAAAGACAATGTCAATACTTAGCAATATTATAGCACTGCAGCTAGTTAGTATAGAAGTATAGTAATGCTGTAAGTGATGGCGTGATGTTGATAGCTAGGTTAGGCCTATGTCATGTAGATAACCTCGTCTGCCAAATACGGGAGCCCTATTAGAATATTATTTAGTAACAGTATATATGGTCAGAATTTAGCTGACTACGTAGGCGTAGACATAGTAGCCTACGGTACGGTAGACCCGTCCCATGGCATAAGCCATGGCTGCGATGGCATGGGACTGGGACAGTCACACTCACAGTGGGACTGGGAGTGTGGACTCAACCCCCGGACAACCACCTCCACTTGCGCCCGTGCAATATGAAAATAAGCAAGTTGCTTTATACAAGTGTGGACAATGAGAAAGGTAATAACTTAGTTTAATCTGAGGTTTACCTTCGAGAAAATGTCCCTAAAATCTATGTATATTCCGTAGATACACGATACACGAAAGAAGCTTCAACAAATCATGGAGCGACTGAACAGACAGACGGAAGTGGCCGCACTAGCTCCACCCTTGGCGAGTGGTCGAACTAACCAGAACACAACAAACAAACCAACACCTCCCACGAGCGACAGAATGTAAGTAATTTTTACACTTTTTTGCTGACTTATCGTCCCCATCATAATGTGTAATCATGTATACCTTTCTTTAATCACCTTAGAAACACCAGGGTGTAGTTTTGCAACCTTGTTTATATTTCATTTTGTTAAAAAAATGTGTGTAATTTACAAGACAAGGACGAAGTTGGTTTCGTCACTTTGGACAGATAGAAGGGTAACAACTTTACTATCTTGTGACCTCCTTTAACACTTTGGTGTCCACTCTCAGTTTCTGGCATCGATTTTGCTGCGACTGTTCTCTTCTGTTCCACACTTCCCTGGGCCATTCGAGGGAGAATAACCATTAGTAAAAGCCAGTTCATTTGTCGGCTGTCGGCTGCTTTTAAATCAATGGTTTTATTTCTCTATCCATAGGCATAGAACTATATATATGGCCTACACTGAGTATAGTTCTATGCTCTGTCATAGTCGATATGAGTCTGTCTATAGACTATATATATCGTACGGTGAATTTTGCTCATATGGTTCAGGTGCTGCAACCATTGACCACATTCTATAGGCCTACTATAGATAGTTTTGTATGGTTAAGTGCATTTTCCGAAAATGTTCTTCATCTTTCACTTTCATATCTTCATTCATGATTCATAAATGGAAACTGGCTTTAGTCATCAGTGTCAGACATCAGACATCACTTTAATTATTGAAAATGAAATTGCCGTTAAAATAGCTTTTTTGGTTGTTTGTACTTGAAAATTATATTCATGAGTAGATTTTATACGGTATTTCTTTTTCATCTCATAATCATATCTTTTTTCTTATTTGTTTTTAAATAATGAATTATAAGGACTTGAATTACATTTTTTTTTGGGGGGGGGGGTGAGGGGGGCAATAATTAAGCTGGTCAACCTATGCCAGAACAGAATAATCTTTTATGGTCTAAAACTGTTAATTGAGAGAAAGGAACACCTATAGCTAGCTAATATATGTATTATAACCAATCTGATGCAATGTAGGTACCGTACCTTCATGACCATGTAATATATGGATGGAAGTTTTACTAACAGGTGTGCGATCAAGAGGATGAAACAAAGAGATTCATGGAGACCAAAGAGAGTTTAATCAAAGAGAGGATCTATAGTTGTTGAACTTATTTCCTAGAAAATCATACCCTAAATATATAATATATACCGAGCACGATATAATGTGATGATTAGGATAAGATAAGAGAATTCCTTATGTGTCCATGTGCATAAATAGTGGTATATGCTTCGATCTGATTTGGCACCATATAATTAATTATATGCTATAATATAAGCAAAATGTGAAAAACTCGACAATGCTCTCATGCAATAGGGGATTTGCATGTCCACCATCATGGATCTGGAATTATGGGTGTAGTATGTCAGTGTTCAAAAGCTATAGAAAACATGCCATGTTCAGCATGTTTCATACATGTTTTGATTACACAAACTTTTCCCATCATGCATTTGGTTTTTATTGATAATTTATATAAGCTTTGATATTGGTGAAAACAATACTTGCATTTTTCGATAAAAATGTTGCTAAATATTTGTATATCAGATTTCAACTGAATTCATCCCAGCATGCACTATAATAGACATGTGCACTGTGCAGCGAGACATGCAACTCCCTTATAGATAGGCTTTCACTGTAGTTTACATGATGGTCGTCTGATGTAATGTCATATAATTAAGTCATAAATGTGTGCATAATGGATTTACTGTCAATATATAACAGATTTTTAGTTCAATAGATGTATACACTTGCACATATATAAGCGCTTAAATTTCGGGTTAATAACTGAAGTGTCTGATAGCAGATTAATAATTTTCCGACAACTTTTCCTCATTTCTGAGATAATGAAAGTAGACTGATCTCAGCTCTGACTCATGCTGTTGGAGGCCGTGTGTCATCTCTGAGCTTATTATTGCACATCGCTGCCCGAACATCATACATACATGACTGCACAATACAAAATATCCATTGCTAAATAATATAATAATAATATATATATCTATATAATGAATCTATTTACTCGGCTAGCAGACTTGCACGTGTTCCATTAATTGGTTACAGTAACCGATGCACTAAATATTGATGAAAAACGTACTATTGGGGATCATTTACAGGCAGAAAACGCCAATTGGGAATCTGATGCAATAACGTTTATTGGTATTACTATTCCCTCCCGGAGTATAAAGTTGGCATGTTTCTATAATTGTAGCTTTGAAAAGTTTCCTCAAAATGTTTTTCAGTCTGGGCTCAAAGATAAAAGAGTCCCTTCAAACTGAGGGAAAGCCTCTCGCTCTAAACCGCAAAATGCGATTATAATTCTATTGGGAACGCAAAATGTCATCATAATCACATTAGGATGCCTAGTCCTGGGCCAGGGAACCCATTAGCGCAGTAGGCGTTCAATCACTCATGACTGACATACCGGCCATCCTTATCTGAACTGAGAGGCTCTGAGCCTAGACTAAGCTTGTTTAATAATGTAAAACCAAAAGCTGTTATGCGGCATGTTATGTGGCAATAATATTTTAATCCCTTATCCACTCAAAGAGATCTATAGCTTTCAACGTCACCGTTTATTGAAATTCATTTTAATAATGAATTAACAATTTTTATATTAACGACGTTGTTTCTTAGGGTTTTTGTCAAATATTCCAAATTTTCGGGACAGAGATTTAAAATTGAAAAAGAATTCGAAGAAAAAACTTAAAATATTATTGTCTACTATATGGCTGCTATCTAAATGTCTTGTAAATTCTTTTTCGTGGAATCGACATGTGTTTGTACTCAAGCTCAGATTAATTTTAATGCCTTTATCAAATGAATTATACAACAATAAATCTTCCAATTGTATATACCGCAGATTAGAAGGGAACGAGAACACCCTTTATTCCTATACTTGCTTGAATGAAAAAATAATTGTCTGTAATGTTTTACGATTGCGATCTATAGGTTTTGAAACTATTTTTATCAGATTCAGGAGCGCACGCCTTTATATCTGTGGATTATATTACCATTATAACATATATCCAGGACCCTTAGCCAACTCACTGTTGCTTATTTCTTGGGTTAGGTCCGTATATTATCGTTATAACATAAGATTCAAAATAAGATCCTGTACAATCTATGTGAGGATTAATCTGTGTGATGATTATATCTAGGACTATGACCTCATTGTAGCTAACTGACCGATTTGTCTGAGAGCTTAAAAGCTTATGTGTTGGAGTCGGAGATATGACACACTTGCTCTTGTCATCCCATTACGACATCAGTTAATACACTAAGTTTCTGGACATTTGATTAAAGCTGCATTAATTCCCAGCTAAAGCGATCCAAAAATATTTTTCTCGTTTTTTTTTCTTTCCTTAGTACTGAGTTGAGTATTGTAGAATATGGACGATTCAAATATAGAAAATGAATACAAATTTATATTTCCTGCGTTTTTCATCAATTCATGGCTTTTTGTAGAATATTTTTATGATTTTGTTTGTTGCTGATTTACAGTGGCAATCTGGATCAAATGGGATTAATAATGCAATAAGTTGGCTTCTTCATAACCCTATCTAGCCAGTGTTATCCTTACATTTTCGATTCCTAAAGGATTCCCAACGTTTAAGATGATGAGAGTCAGACTGGAAAAAGTGAGATTTCGGCACGTCCTCTTAACAATTATTTTGGAAGATAATGAAAATTTACACCAAGAAGAACAGGTCAAAATCCCTTAATATTCTATCTAAATAAGTGACCTGTGGATGGGTCTGGAATAGACAATTTCATTTTTTGAAGGAAATTAGCTGAAAATGCAGCTTTAATTCCCTGTAACTCAGGGCTTGAAAAAACCTATGTTTACTTGCCCGGGGCAAGTAAAAAATGGCTCTGGGCAAGTAAAATTTATTGTTACTTGCCCGAGTGGGCAAGTGGAAATCTCTACGGCCCCGATTTCAAACCCCTGTTGTGATGTCTACTTACAATGAAACAAGATAATACAGATCAGTGTGATTTCGTTTATAATTCTGCAAATAAATTTGGGCAAGTGAAAAAGGAAGTCGGGCAAGTAAACCTTGGCTGCCACTTGCCCAATGGGCAAGTGAAGTTGGTAGGTTGTTTTCGAGCCCTGCTGTTGTATGCTAAATGTACAACAAAGGAATACATAAATTGTTAATATTATCGAATTTTTATTCATGTTTTCATATGCAGTTACATGGTGTTCTTGTATGCATTACATGTTCTATTCACAAATTGGGAAGACGGTTCTACCCAGTAGATCTTCCACAGCGTCCTAGACGGGAAAAAGTGCTTATTTGAAGAAAGTGCTTATTTCAATGTCTGGATGTCTTCCCAAATCTGAATCTTGCTGTAAATAGACAAATAGATGCGGATGGCCATTGAAACTGATGCGTAAGCATATGTTTCGGGGATGTTCTTTTTTACCTGTTTTTTTTTTCAATTAAAGAGTTCTTATTCACCAGGAGAACAGTAACATTTAGTCTGTGCCAAATCTATGTCGCTTGTACATATCATCAGTTCACCTGTAAGCAAGATTGATTTGATGTTCTTGTGACATCGCCTAACAGCCGTTATTATGATAAAAACAAGTCCCATCATTCACAAGACTAGTCATTACAGTTGGCATAAGGCATACGTCAGAATGCATTACACTGATGGGTGAGATCGTCAGAAAATGTGCAATCGGCAGCCCTACACATTTAGTAAATCCAGTTAAGTTAGCCTGGGAAATGACACATATTGGGTATATCTGAGTATATTTGGTATTGTGTATAGATTTAAACGAGGTGTTTGGTTATATTGAACTGTAATTTTTATCTTGTCTTAAATTGGGTTATTTTAGAGGATTGGTGAAGGCGAATTGTACATCTTCTGACGACTTCACCCTTATGTACAAAGGTATAATCCAGTTATGGACAAGTGTGTACTCAGTCTAATATTAGAGTTATATATCCTGTCTGGGACAACCCATAAGTGATTACATCATATCTAAAGTGTTGCTTGAGCTTGTATGTAAATAAAGTCACCAATAAAGGTTGCTTACATGGAATACATGGGTTTGAAATATAGGCAATGTTTTGTCTAATATTGAAGAATAATTTATCTTTAGACAAATGTCTTTTTCCAAGGCTAGCATGCAGTCGTATGGTATTGTTGAAACATATTTTCTGGTTTGTTGCTATTTTCTTTTAGATGTACCGTACCGGCATAGATTATATGCCACTCCTGAGTAAAATTCCTGTCGGAGTAGGTTCCTCGTCTATTTCTCTGAGGAAACTTCTTATATTGCAAAAATATAGTATAAATCCGGCTTAAAACCTACTAACGGATATTACAATTTTTTGGGACAAGATCTTTATTTAGAAGATATGTACATGCATATTCACCAAAACAATCTCGTTCCTTGGAACGGTTGTACTCATGTCCTGAATAGTTTTGCTTTCAAACTCTTGGCCGAATATAGGTGGGTGAGAACACATAGAAGTTTATCATTACATATAGATCGGGTAATACAGGTACTTTGACTGTTCACAGACTTTATACAGAATAAAGTTTTTGGATCATTTACAGTGGCATTAAGTTGAATGATGAAAGGATCATATGATCTGAAAATAATGAGAATAATGAATGGTTAATATGGACTCTCATTAATTTAGTCTAAATTTGGTGGGTGAGTGAGTGGTATCAGTAACAATGCCCTCATCCATTTGTTTGTCCCCCATTTTAGTATTAGCACCCAGAGGGATCCCCATAGGTGTATTTAAGCATTATGGGGTGGGTGGGTTTAGGCAACCCCTGTTAGTATAGAGTCATACATTATGTGATATGTTACCCCAAAAATAGTCATAAGTCGTAAAATTGATATTTTTCAAAGTGTTTAATTCACAAGATCTTTTTGTAGCAATATTCTCATTTTTGGGGTATCTAGTGCTTTAACTCGTATAAGTACATGTACAAAGTTTCAAGACAGTGTATTGAATATATCCTTGCGTTCCTAAGGTCATCCTATGGAGTATATTTAGCTACTTTACTACTAATTGTCCACCAGAAATATTGCAAACTCTTTTTTAAGCATAAAAATAAACATAAAATATAGAAAAATACTGTAATAATTTTTGTAACATCAGCAATTCTGAGAATAGCATCTTCAATGTAACGTCTGTAGTCCTGAATAAAAATATTTTTTCAAATAAAAAAAATAGAAATACGTATAGATTTCCTAAATGTTAACATGGTTGGAATGCACTTGATATAATCTTTGACACATCACTTATGACCCGGGGTTTACTCTATGGTATATGCTCTGTTAAACCGGGTATAGCCTATAAAGTAGGACACGAGTAAAATATGTATAGATTTGCTCATAATTATACCGGCTGTATCGTGAGGAATCATGACTTTACATATTCATGACCTTGTTTATTGCAAGCTGCTTACATGGTAAATGTCGTTGATAAATTATTCCTTTTGGTTCTTCAACCAGCCATTCAAATACGCCTACGGTAGCACTGTTTGGATATAAAGCTATATAAACGTGTGTCAGACTTAGTATCTTGAGGAATAAGTTATCCTGTATCCTGTATATTATTAGTTCCTTTAACTCCCGCCTGCAGCAGTGCGGAGAACAGTGGTTTATCTCTTTAATGTCTTCAGTTGATTAGTATGACTTCATTGTAGGCCTACACTGTGCATGCTAGTTTATAACTCGAGTCGTTTTTACAGAAGATTTGCTGTATAAACTAAATAATAATAAAAAGAAATCGAAGGACGGAATAGGTATGTCATACTTTGTAAAAAAAAAATAACCTGAATATGGATTTTGTTGGAGAGAAAAAATAACAGAGCCATACATCCAACTCTGGTAACAGTGTATAGTTTCAGTTTAAGTTATGTTTATTCAGCAATAGCATTACATATAGCGCGTATAGCTAAAACAAATGATCTTATCATCTTTTATTTTATTGGTTATGTCTTACGTATCCTGATGCCAGTTATATTTGGTCAAAAAGTAGGCACTGCCTTGAAAAGTCTCAAATTTGAACAAATATGGTGTGTTACAGGAAAATGAGCCATAAATCGCAAAATTGATATTTTTCAACCTACGTGTTTCACTCTCAAGATCCCTTCATAGGAGCATTTCATAAATAGCATTTACCAAATTTCAAGACTGTGTATGAAATGTGTTCTTGCATTTCTAAGGTCATCCTATAGAGTATATTTAGCTACTTTACTAGTATTGTTCCACACAGAAATATTGCAAACTCTTTTTTTCAAAAAGCAAAATATCAAATTGAAAATATAAAAATACTTACTAAATGTCCTATACCACCCTACGCCTTTACCACCATTGGAATCCGCTTGATCTCATCTTTTCAAAAATGATGGTATCTCAAAATATATTTTTCGCGACTTGTGACTCATTTTGCTGTGACACATCACAAATAAATTCAAGCCTGGAATGTTCTGCCAGGGTCTTGACAATCTTTGAATCAGTCTTGAAGTTTTTTTACTTTTTTTTTATAATTTTCAATATCGCCGTTCTCCTGTCCTTGCTAGTGGCTAGTGTAGCTGATGAACAATACATTATATTCTTATTCTTATTTTTTAATCTCACTTGGTGTAGTTAGTCTCTCTTACATCTAAGCAAACCTCTATATTCCTTTCTAATGGTAACGGCTGGAAGAGCTGGATTAATTTCTGAAGTCTGTTGTCCCTTTTGTCATACCTCATGTATATTATATACATATATCTTTGACAAATAAACGATTTTCAAATCAAATCAAGTCAGTGAATAATTGTTTTATTTTACTTTTGAAGCAGTTTGGAGGGGGAGGATGTAAATAGCTTTGTATCCTCATAAGTCAGATATATTTAAAGCAAACTTCTATTTTAGTCTTTATTTAAAAATTATTTCAGTTTATTTGTCTCTAGTCTGTTATCCTACACTTACACCTTTTTTCCTACCAAGATTCTGGAATTCATGCAATTATAGATTAATAGTTTCTTTTGTCTGTTTCAGTAAGATGTTGACGTCTCCGCTGGTTGTTTACCCCGCCGCTGTCATGGCAACCACCATGGCAGCGTCTGCATATTTCTGGTTCAGGAAGCCAGCCATCTTCATTAGACTTCTGTTCAGGTGAGATTTATGTCGCAAGATTTAAAGTTGAACTATGAAAGAATTACCAGGAAAACCGAAGAATGCGGGGTTTTATTTGACCATACATATACATGTACACTTTGTAATAGCAATTTGAAATACATGTACATTTTTTTTTTTTTTTTTTTTTAATGAGATAAAAAGAATGTTCATTATAAATATTGAAATTAGGATAATCATTAATTAAAATAATAATCATCAATGTAATTGAAAATTAATTTCATAATCTGGAATATCTACGGAAAATAAGCAATAAATTATTAGTATGAGTCTATAGTCACTTTGTGAATGAATAACCATAGGATCAAACCATAACACAACATAGGGAGATCTATAGATCTATATGTGACTCTATCAGACGGTCGAGGATGAACCAAAGTAGGAATCGATTTTTGCTACTTTTTATTCATACAGCTTTATGCTAGCCTGCCTTTTTTTTGTTTTTACAACAGACTTTATTTCTGATACCTGCCTGTCGAGGCATATACAATTCTAAGCACATGGTTAATAATATACCGACACAAGAGAAAAAGCATCAAATAACACCATTTACATCTCTATCCATACTTATACTATGCTTAACATGTTCAATTCGATTTAAAAAGAATCATGATTACAAATCATAATGAATATAAATGTATACATATAAACCTCTTCACATTTTTCATCTGGAAGTATAGAACAATTACACATATTGGTAAACCATGTAGGCCCTATTATGTATCTCTCCATATCTCATCACTTAAGTAGCTTGTCACAAATAATCATAAACAGTAGTGATTCGTCATAATTTACAACATCCATAAAGCACTTATTCCTCATTTAAATTATTACAATTAAGATCAATTTTCTCCTTTAAAACTGGAACTTAATATACCATACTTCCTTTTTAAGGACCCCTTAGATATTAATTACTGGATCAAATGATACTTATTAACCGATCCCTATGCGGGAAGCTACCTGCCTTTGCTTGCATTCGAGTTTTTCAACTCTTCTTCAGGCTTAGATCTAATGATATACTTGGATAGCTAGACAGATCATAGATAAGTATATAATTATAATTATAGGATGGCTCTGTACAAAACGGGTTTACGGTTACGCTACGTCCAGGCAGGCAAGTACCGTTACTGTTACGCCGAGCGCGGGATTCCATCACCCAACAAAGCCAGTATTGTGTTCGTGCATGGGTTCTCAGCCAGCAAGGATATGTGGGTGCCAATAGTTCAGGTTAGTACATCATAGGGGATTTGCATAGCCGCTATTTGAATCTTAATTCGCATGGAATTATGGGACCAATGGTACAATTTCAGTACCCAGGATACTCAGTAAATCAAATAGTACGTTCTACGATTTTTTTAGTGTATGGTGTGAATAGTAATGATGCTTATGTACAAATGCCCTTCTAGTTTGTGTACCCATCCCCCTCTCCCCCAGTTTAAAAATCATACACGTTCCGCTTTACCCGAATTCTTTACATGAATGAAAAAGTAGCTGCACTTCTGAAATACAATAACTCAATATTTGAACTATTGATTTTGTTGTCAATTTTTTTTATGGGTCAGGTCGCCTAGAAATGTACAATTGGCTGACTGAGTTCCTGTAGCGTGTGATGATACATAAGGGTCAGATCGGTAGAAAATGTACAATTCGCCTTCACCAATCCTCTTACATAATCCAAATTCGAGCCAAAAATAAGGTTCAAAATACAGTTGACCATACTCAAACTGATACCTTTAATCAAAACAATACCAAATGTACCTAAATCAAAACGAAACGAAAAATGTACCTAAATATACCTATTACTGATCATTTTCAGCCTTATTTAGCACAAATGACTAAATGTGTAGAGCTGGTGATTGTACATTTTCTGACGATCTGACCCATCATGGTTGATATATTATAACTGGCTGCTGTTTGTTGCAGAGGTTGCCCCAGGACTTACACATAGTAGTTGTTGACTTGCCAGGTTAGTTGGAAACGCTTCATTTGCTTTCTGCATGGTCGCATCTCTATTCACTGGTACAACTCCCGACGAAACCTCTTACTGTTTTAACATATATACAGTATATTACATTTTTATTACATTTTGTCAAACAATTGCATGGAATTGGACATAAATTATACAGTGTAGTTCTTACATTCTGTCCAAAAATGGTATAAATTAAGATGAAATATACAATTCTCGAATACAGTGCAATCTTTTTTATTACATTCCATTTTTTTTTATTACATATGCAGTGGGAGATTTAACTCTAGTGTATAATTTAACTCTACAAAACAGAAGTGTTTAAATCAATATTTTCGCCTTTACTGGTGACAGATGTGATTATTATGTATTGCCCATTCTCAGAGGGTGTACGTTATACATGTCTAATTATTGAGTTCCTATTTTCGGTTATATCTGTACAAAGCTAACAATGTTTTGATAGATGGTTCAGTTAATAATTATATGATCTTATTTCTATTTAAATATTTGTATTCATCTGAAACATTATGTGATGCACATTATTTATTCTCAGTTAAAGCTGTACAGAATAATTGAATAAACCAATAAGGTGAAAAGGAGATACATATAATTTTGTTTCTTTATTTCTTTTTCAGGAGATACATATAAGCTCAGTGTTACAATTCTGTGTTCGACATAACACTAAAGTTTATGATAATGCACTGATAAAGGACTAACATACTGACAATTATACTTTTAGCTTATATCTTCCATTAAGATTCTTAATTATAGTACATTTCTCATTTCATTTATTTACACCCTTTCCGGGTATTCCAGTCATACGACCCTTTTATCAAACCAAGATTTAAAGACAAAGAAATGTTTAATTCAATTCAAACTAATACGAATCCGTATTTCAATATGATTGCAATTCGTGATATGATTATCAATAAATCAAATATAAAAGTACTCACTAGGTCGTTTACCAAAGGATGGGTCTAGTTTCCCTGACATCTGTTGGAAATAACGCTATATTCGCCTTGATTCAACTTACATAGATTTTTCAAAGCTGATCAATAATTAATTCACATATTTCTAAAGTATTGTACATGGGCCAATTCCACCAATTTGACAAAATTTGGTCTCCTACCGTGGAAAGTGATTAAATGGGCTTAATACCAATTAATTTCCATTTTTTTTGTGCTTGGATGGTTCAACCAACCTGTGGAACAACATTTTTGGCCTTTTTACCCAACTTTTTTATTATTATTATTATAAAAATCCCATTTTGGGGGCAAAAATCGATTTTTTTACTGTCAATGTACCGTGGAATTGCTGAATTTTTAAATAATCATTTAAATTAAATTATTTTCTTTATTTGTCATGATAGTAGGTTACGTGTAGATCATTTGTGTTAAAAAAAATCGAAAAAAAAATATAATTTTAGGGTGAAAGCCATAACAAATTGAAAAAAAAAGATGTGGGTATCCCCCGGATCCTACCGTCGCCCTAGTTGCTTAAGGTGGGTAAATCTAAAAAAAAAAAAGAAAATTATCCAATGATGCTAAATAATGATAAAATGCATTGGGTTATATTTGTATAGAACATCAGATGTATTTATTTAAGTTTTTCATGACTCATAGGCAAAAAATAACATGATTTCAAAAATCACTGGAACAGGATACTCTGTATCCTACCGTCGCCCTCATTTTAGGGTTTTGAGGGCCTTATAAGGCATTATTTTAATAATAAACTTTAAATTTGACAATTTTATTATTGACATTGCTTGTCTATGTATATCAAAATTCATAATTTCCGAGTAGTTTTTACATTATCCTACAGCAAAATGCTTTTTAGTTGTGCTGTCTCCTACCGTCTCCCTTGCTGTCTCCTACCGTCTTCTGCCGTTTTTTGCCCTCAAATTTGCCATCACAAACTGTTATTTGGCTGTAACTTTTCTTCTAGTTAGAATATTTTCACAAACTAAAAAGCATTATCACCCTTATTTCGAGCCCTATTAGGTACAAAATAGTTCAATACAGTATGTGCATATTTTCTTTTATATATTTCTAATTTAAATCTCCATTAATTTCCCTACTTTGTTAGGCAAAGCACATAAGTGAAGCAGAAAATATATACCTTTTCCCCAGCTCGATTTGTGATGGATTAATTACACATTATTTTACTGTCATAATCATTTCATATCATTTTCTGAGTCTTCATCTATACATAATTATATAATAGGATGGAAAATAAAATATAAATATTAACTTTACTTGCATTTTATATTCTTATTCACATAGGCCGACGGTAGGAGACATGCTATTTTTGTCATTTTTTCCATATTTGGGAGCTATTTTTCACCCCCCTGTAAAAAAATAACTAATAATCAGAATTGTTCCATACTTGGTAGTTCAATGCGCATGAATAACATGATTTCGTATATGATAAAGAATACAAACTCAACTGATTAATGTAAAATTTATTTTTGGGTACCCAGGAGGGGTCTAGGGGGCTAAATGTGGTCAAATTGGTGGAAATGGCCACGTATATATTTACTGTTATTTTACGGTCTGTGATACCAGATCCATTGCCTATTCTTTTGTCTTATATTTGTGCTTGCAGATTGTGTTACGGATTTGTGTTAAATATTCGATTGTTTTATTTATTTCTCACATTTACTTTTTAAGGTCATGGAGACACTACTGTACCTGCTCTTGAAGATGACCTCTCGCCTAAACGCTTCGCTGAATACTTACATGAGGTGAAATCGGGTTATTTTCCATTCATCTATAAGACCTACCATTATAGTCCATCATCTGATGCGTCACAGGAAAATGAGTCATATATAAGTCGCAAATATTGGATTTTGAGATGCTATCATAATTGAAAAGATGAGATCAAATCGATTTCAATGATGGTAAAGATTAGGACATCTAATAAGTACCTCTATATTTTGTATGCATGAACAAAATGTTTGTAATATATATTTATTTTTTAATGGCCAATCACTTGTAAAGTAGTTAAATATAGTCTCAGATATACATAGATACATTCAATACACAATCTTAAGATTTGATACATGTATTCATGCTACTAACAAATCTAAAAACCACAGAAATAAAAACATTTTGAGCCAGGGTTCTTGTGGAAAAACATTTGAGAAATATCACTCTTTGCGACTTGTGACTCAGTTTCCTGTAACATATCACATATGAGTTTTATTTACATATAAATGGGGGTATAAATCTGTAACCTGACTGTCAATCTTTTTCTGAAAAAAAGGTGTTATTCATTGCCTATGCCTGGAGTGAAATGTATTCGCTGCCGAGGGTGTCTGTTATCATATATCATATCATATCATATCATATCATATCATATCAAGACCAAATTATTTGCAACAAAGGAAGAACAAACATACCTTCCTTATTATTTATCAGATTCATATGATTTAGGTCACCGAATCATGTATGATCATGTGTTTTATTCTTTTTTCTTATATGACATTAAGAATTGGAAATATTTTGGTATAGTGTTAAGCTTCAGTAACTTGCTCTCATATGGGAAAGTGAATTTGGAAAAACTGTTTGATGAACAATATGTGTAAGGCACTGGTGGAAGACCAACTGTGAGCTAAGCTTAGTAAGCCCTAGGGGGGAATGTGGTTGGCCTATGCTGGATTTACGTCCACCCCTCAGGAAAGGCCCTCAAGCAGATATTTGTGGTGATATATCCCTTACGTCAGTATGTACATATTTGTCCTATATGTTTCCACAAATGGAAACATCACCCTATCTTGTTATTACATGCATACGGTTATAGCGGTGGGGAGGTATACAGCTAGCCACGAATGGTAGGCCTACATGTGATACAATAAATGAGATAATCTTATATGTGAAGCCTTGCGTTGAAGAAGAAAAAATGAACTGATAGTTTAAACGATCTATGGTTTTCCATTATTGCATTTTCAACAATGTTATAAATATTCGATGACTGTTGGGTTTAAAATAATAATTTTATTGATATTGCATTGAGACTAAACGTCCCACAAAGGGAAAACCGACTGCTCTGTAAGAGAGAAACAGGGCCAGCATTTTGATGTGTTGTTGAATTGAGAGCTCTTAGAGAGTAGGTGTAAGACAAATTCTGAGAGTGCATAGGAGCCCAATGTATCATCAAACTGTGGGTGTGATTTATCGTACTGATAATATTTACTTATGCCCAATGACTTAACACATATATCTGTAACCATCAAAAGACTGTTGTACTCTATGAGATTGATGTTCTCTGGAGGTGTCAAAATAATTTCCTTTATTTGTATTACAGTTCCTCGATGCCATCAACATGCCACGACCATTCCACCTGATAGGCACCTCACTTGGAGGAGCAATGGCTTTAATATATGCAGGGAATTATAGTTCAGAACTCTCTAGACTTACTGCCGTCTGTCCCGCCAGTACGTGTGTATATATAATTTGTTTTGTTTTCTTTGTTTTTTTGGGGGGGTAGGGGTTGCAAACCCCTACCCCCCCAGGGGTCAAACCTTTAACCTTTTAATTTTCATTGTACACTACTTGTGCATTGCTTGTATGTAACTCAACTGTCAGTAGATTATAAAAATACTAAAATAAAACAAAACCTATAGATGTGTTTGTGTTTTATAGTGAAGACACCAGAGACAACCGAGTTCCTGAAGGAGGTGGAGGCGGGCCACTGTCGCCTCATCCCTAACACTGCAGCAGAGATGAAGTATATGATGGACTCCTGCATGTACCATAAAGTCAACATCAACAGACAGGTAACATTGCTCATCCTCGTTTCGTTAAGGTAACGAAAGCGTTATTACTCGTATCGTTAGAGTAATTTTTCAATGTTTCCACCACCGAATGCTGTACTGCGCTCGTACTGGGAAAGCTTAATGTAGTTTTTCCTTTTTGTCATGGGCGCCGCCATATATTAGTAACGTCTGTGTTCCTCCTTTATTTATGAAGAATAGCTAGAGGTATAATACTACGTAGCCCAAGACTGTTTTGGCAGAGACCATATTGATTGTATTGACAATATTGCAATAGTGCTATATTAGAATCAACAATATAATATTATTATGTGCTCAATTGGATTGCAATTTTGTGATGTCACTTCAGTCATAGTGCCCTCCTGGGTATCTTATATTTCAGTTTCTGCAAGGAATTCTTGAATTGCGGCGTCCCAAGAACTCCTTCTTCACACGATGTTAGTCTTTTAGTCATTTATACGTTCTTCGCGATTTCTTCTGCCATGTTAATAATAGGTCAATCCTAAAGTTCCAACTTTGCCCCGACCATAAAGTTGATGTCCTTCTGATATATTTAAGTAATTAACATGTTTTACACTATATTATGATATAATATAAGATGTTAGAGAGGGGTTGGATCGCTATATATATCGAGGGAGCCTGTTTGATAATTTCATGGAGAAACAAAAAGTAGTGTTTAGATGTTTCTGCATTTGTGTAATGTGATACAATAAAATAAAATATATGATATTCCAGTGTTTGAGGTTCTTAGTGATGAGAAGAACCACAATTTCCTGATGAACTTGGTGGAGAAGATTACTATTCCCACCCAACTCATGTGGGGGCGACAGGACGAGGTCAGTCCACACAAATCTTCTTTTGTTTTAAGATTTAAACAAACAAACTACATCATTATATTTATAGATTCAAGCCCACTTTAAAAGATCAATCAACAAAACATATTTCATAATTCTATTGTTGATATTATCATATATTTTATTGAAATTACTCCCAATCTACATAAAGTGCAAGCTTTAGAATTTTCAGGTTTTGATTTTTGGATTGATTTTTAACCTCATTTTTGTCTGAAAATTGAGTTATTTGAGAGGATTTGTAAGGGGCGAATTGTACATTTCAAGGCGACCTGACCCTCATCCATTAATCTTGACCATGACCTTTAATTGACCTTTAATTTCTGTCTTCTAGCTGATCCACGTTTCGGGTGTTGAACGCTTGAAGGAGCACATGACTTGCATCAAGCGGATCGACATTTTTGATGATTGCGGACACTCGTGCAACATGGATCGACCAGGACTTGTCGTCAAGAACCTCCTTCACTTCATGCAAGAGGAAAGCACCCAGGAACAACTCATAGGAACAGCAGAGGCTGAACAGAAAGGGACCAAATTAACAGAATCTGATCATCATGTGAAGCATGATTAATGACACAAATAGAGGCAGTATTAATGCATGAGAAGGGATTTAAGTGGAATTTATATTCACAAAAACCTTTCTGTGCTAAAGTAGTTTGGCCTTATTTTCTAACAGAAATGAAATAATGTTATGAAAAAGCACCATATAGAGTATCATGTTGGTATCAAGGGACGTTTTCGTCCACTTGAGGGATTTTTGTCCTTTGTAGGAAAAGTTATGGGATTATTATATTTGCGTAACTGTCCCTTGCTCATTTGTGCCTATCTGTCAGGAAAAAGATTGTTATGTAACATTACGTAATATTATCTACGCTTAGGGGGCAATTGTAATAGTCAGCAACCCAATCGTGGTCAAGAGTTCAGCTACTTTTATGGGTAAGGCTCATTCTTATATAGACACAAATGGGCTGATGAAATGACCTTATTTGTTTATTTGTTATCGATACTTATTATATTCTTTATAGAATAATCATATATTATATATATATATATATATATATGCCGCACAATGCAAAATTACTGTATCTGTAATGAGTATATCGAACCTAATAGATATTCCAGTAAATTCTTTCTGCATGAATACAAAATAGCTTTGTAAGAAATACTGCTGTTCAAATATAATGGTTGAAACTTGTATCTGCCATGTAGTTTGAGAGGCATTTACTTCTATATCAATGGTAGGAAGATTTCTATTCCATTGGAATACATTATCTGATGTAGGGTAAAAATCATTCCTTTCCTTTTGAGGAAAAACGTGGAGCATATTGAAACATTCCACTAAAAAGCTTTTAGACTATTGATCTACCTTTCATTTACTTCTTTTCCTACTTCTTTTTTGTTTAGATTTCGTTTATTCTTTAAGGGCAATGCCCTGGAATATATCAATGCCATTCCCTCAGTTACATAATTACTCATCTGTGGGTAGAAATGATAGAACTATATCTTTTATCAAGTGATACCTTTAGGCTCTCCTTTTGTCTGCTTATAATGGTCTGCTCGGTAAATGATATAGATACTGTATATGACTTCTATTTTTTTACTTCTTCTTATAACATATTATTTGTTCTTTCTTTGAATGGATTCCAGTAGATTAGTTTCAAATCCTTCATTCCGGATTATATCTTTTCCTCTAAGATATGATGTGGTGTTAAAACACCAACTGACCAAAATATAATTGAGATAACCATGAATTCTGGATGTAAAACTCCTTTTAAATACACTGTACCTCAATTAAGTTTTCAAAACTAAATAACCATCACCATCGTTCGTCAGAGACATTCTAGCTATATCTAGACACCTAGACATTCACTACAACCATTTATACAGAACGCAGTATACATTGCCGTATTTCCATATGATGATGTTTTAAGAAAAATCATAAGTCGCAAAATTGATACTTTTTGTCTTTGTAGCAATATTCCCATTTGTTTGGGTATCTATTGCTTTAACTCGTAAAGATACATTTACCAAAAACATCTACCAAGACAATGTATTAAATATACATCCATCCCCACCCCCGGGGAATGGGGGAAAGCACTGGTCATTGGGGGAAATATGATGAAATCCCCAACCCCCCAGGGTAAGAAATTGGTGTAAATCATCGAGCAATGGGGCACATTTTTCGCACTATCTTTGTAAAATAAAATATAAAACCTGACGAACATCCCCCACTCTAGGCCACCTCTTGATACTTCGGTAAACTAAGGTAAAATCCCCGCTTGGGTCGTGGCATATTTTTTCTGACATCGGCCTACCATTCCCCCATACCCTCGGGGGTGGGGTGGGAAGCAAAGTACATTACTAGTAGAAACTACAGTTCTCATTTCATTCCATGCCCGGTGAATATTCCTGTAGTAAGGTTTACATTCTGTAGACTGGGATGGTCTATGGACGTATCTAAAAGCAATAGTTTTTGATAGCAAGTTTTTGTATATTTGTTGACATATCCATGAACATGTTATGTTGGTATGAGGCCTATTGGATTATTGAATCATATTGTCCCTTTACGAGTTTTAATTTTGTTTGTATGCTCTTCTAGGAACTTGTGGGAAATTTGTGAATACACAATGTGATCCTATCGTAAATTCTCTTATTGAAGTCAACATGTTATCTAACATAAATGGAGATTTTAATAATGAGAAAATGTTTATTCTTTGGACAGATTCTCAATCAAATCAGTATATTTTTATGTTATGTCAGAACTACTCTGTAACAATGTGTGAGGTTTTAAAGAAGCTCTTAATGCCTTCCTGTTGATGGTTAAACATATCACTATTCTTTATCTATCATAGATTACTTCCTTGATTGGTGTAATGGTAAAATTGTTCTTTTGTTTCGATGAATTCTGTTCAGTAACTATGGCTAACAGTGTTACATGCCAGTGGGAGAGATATTCTGTTTTATATGGTGCCGAAAGACTCTTGATAAGTTCATGTACCAATATATTCATAAGTTTTGGTTTGTGAACTTGACCGAAAATGTGGAGCTCTCCCTAACGCTGAATATGTGATGCGTTACAGGAAAATGAGTCACAAGTCGCAAATATTGGATTTTGAGATGCTATCATATTTGAAAAAATGAGATCAAGCGGATTCAAATGATGGTAAACATAAGGACATCTAATAAGTGCTTCTATATTTTTATGGATGATAAAAATGTTTGTAATATTTGTTAATGGTCAATTAATAGGAAAGTAGTTCCTCAGATATGCATAGATATATATTCAATACAGTCTTGAAATTTGGTACATGTATTCATGATACTCGCAGTGCAAAGCACTAAAAAAATGAAAACATTCTGACCTAGGGTTCTTTTGGAAAAAAACATCTGAAAAATATTATGTCATATCATATCATGTGACTCATTTTCCTGTATCCCATCACATATAAGCCCTTCATTGCTCAATGTCTATAGTTATATATATATATAAGAAACTTTATTTCCGAATGGGTTGCTGCTCTCTGTCTGTGACGGTTCTTCCGAGCTAACCCTTGAATCACTCTTAATATTGATTCATACGTTTTTTCAGCATGTTCAGTTTTAGTGAATCCCCAACAACTCCTTTTATTAAACTTATTATATTGTTCTTAACAATTGCAGTATGATCTTCAGTTCCAGTTTCAAAATGACTAAATATTTTCATCTATGCAAGCCATATAGGGATGAAACAGGTGAAATATATATGTCGAGCTGTAAACAAGAGCAATGTATTTTGGTCTCTTACCAAAGAAAGGAAAAAGGTTTCTCTCCTTTCCTACCCCTACATAGGCATGCACCATTAACTGACAAGCTCTTTTAACTATACCTATTAAATGTATGCACCATTAAGTAGCTAGATGGGAAGCCTGTATGGGAAGCTACATTTGTAAGATTGAATGAACATGGGTGTTCTCTGCTTCGATGAGCATATATATTTATTTTGATTTCTTCTATCAGCATATATTATATTAACTACTACGAGAGCTATACATACAATATAATATATGTTTGTACATACAACAATATGTATGTTTAGCTCTGCTACTACCATAATTTTTCTGATTGAGGTAACAGCTTTTATTTTAAAAAAAAGAAAGAAAAATTAGCATGCCAGTTAGAATAGAAGGCTTCAGCGGGAAAGGTCTCTCTATGTCTCTGTGGTCTCTACTAGAGGTTAAACGTTACATAAGATTTAATATAGTGCTCTGCGTTACTTAGAAAAATGGCAGTGATGCTTATATTAGAGAATTTACGGTAGTACATAATACTGGAGTTCCAATGCTCAAAGATCAATACTCTGGTTATTTAGATAGTGTAATGGGGAGGCTTAGAGACAATAATATTAATATTAATAGATTTTTATTTCCATATCACATGTACAAATGGTGTTATACAATGTAGAATTAAAGAAGAACAAAAGGAGTGATACTTGCCATATTTTACCTATAAGGTCCTTTCAATGAATCGGACTTGTCTGACATGCCAACCCTTTGTTATTGTACACAATCCTAATTGTTAATAGGGGATTTGCATGTCTCACTGCGCATGTTTATTACAGTACATGTTGGGATGGACTCAGTTCAAATCTGCAACACAAATAGTTAGCAACAGTTCCGTAGAAAAATGCAAGGATCTTTTCACCAACATGCAATTCCCCTATTGACTGATTTGTTATAAATGGATGGTATGGGTTACCTCTATTAGAGCTTTACGATACCTTCAGAAATGTGATTGACTTGAGATTTTAAATGTTGTTTTTGCCAGCAAATATTTTGTAGAACACACTTTAATTTGTATGTGCCTTTAAAGTTGATACACGAATACGTGTATTCGCCCAGAGTCTAGCCTTTTTTTTCTTTTTTTTTTGGGTAGCTGTGGGACAAGATTTTTTATCCGTTGGACTTGAAGGTCCAACATTTCTTTACGATGCCCCGACTTAAACACGTATGTTATGTCATAAGTTTTGTATTTGCAATGATCTAATTCTTGTTCACAGTCTAGGCTCAGAGCCTCTCAGATCAGATAAGAATGGTATGTCAGTGATTGGACGCTAATGGGTTTCCTGGACCTGGAGTACGCGTCCTAATGGGATTATAATGTCATTGTGCGGTCCTAATGGAATTATAATTGCGGTTTGGAGCGAGAGGCTTTCCCTCAGTTAGAAGGGACTCTCTACTTTGAGCCTAGACTGTTCATGAGTAGATGGTAAGTTCGTGCGTTATCTTTATTACTTTCTTTAGCTTTGTGAATTACTGTGATTTCTGCTACCTTGGATTGGAAAGGCCACATGTGTCTTCTAGCTCCCACCTGTGTCCCTATAACACCTTTGTGTCTCAATTAATGTTTAGTTTGTTTTTATTATCTTTTACTAGTTTCTTGAACAAGAAAATGTTACAACGATCCGGCTGGTTCTGGATATACAATAGTGGTATACGTTAAGATAACAGTGCACTAATTATAACAAAACAAGTCAAAATCCAAATGTCTTTAAGCCTGTAATAGGTCTTCTAATCGGTCTGTAATTATGGGGTGTTTTTAAACAAAGAGTAGCTTATGGTTGTAAAATGATAGTTACTTCTGAGTATGATATCAAGTGAAACACAAATAGAATCATTGTTTCAGAGGCATATTATACCATAATTCTTACCATCTGCTTTTAGTTTGTAGTTATTATTCCGTTAGCACATATTTTAGTGATGAAAAACACATTCTATATAATATTATGTAATACTGTAATATGGGATTTGCATGTGTCACTGCCCATGTATGTTACAATGCATGCTGGGATGGATTCAGTTCAGGTCTGACATACAAATATTTAGTAATTATCTATGCGAATCAGGATCCAAAATGGCGGACATGCAAATCCCCTATTGATGAATGTATCTGACGATTGTGAGGAATGGAGACCGCACTGGTTTAAACTTTATGTAGCGAGCAATATGTATATGTATGATAGTGATAAATGAATGGATGTGTCATTGTACTGTGGGAAGGGAACGCAAATGAACGCTATTAATGCGCCTTTTAAGTGATTTGAACTGTCTTTACTTGTTACAACTCGCTTCCAAACAGACTTGACTCATATTGATTTATAGTACAGTTACATTGATAGGAATTCCATTCGAATTGGCAAAGTGCTAATAAAGGTTATATGGTTTTAACCAAGGTGTTTAGGGGAGTGAGGAAACTGTGTGCTTTATTGCATTTATATTGAAATGGATTCCAACAGTGAAGACATGAATTTTAATTTCTTTTGATTTTGAAAAGTGTTCATTACATTGTATACAATCTAATGATAATAGGTTTCATATGGTATGTAGAAATGCACCGTTTTAGTGAGACATTATACTGCAGATATTAATCGTTTTTTATATAGATGAGATGTGTTACAGAAAAATGAGTCATAATAAGTTGCAAAAATGGATTTTGAGTTACCAATTCATTTGAAAAGATGAGATCAAGGGCATTCCAATGATGGTAAACAATAGGACATAGATATTAAATTCTTCTATATTTTCTATGAATAAAAAAAAGTTAGCGATATTTCTTTACGTCAATCACTACCAAATTAGTTCAATATACTTCTTTTTTTTTACGACATCATCTTTTATTCAATCTATCAACAAATTTCTTCCACTCGCCAGGACAATTCTACATCAAGAAGTACATATGCCCTTCTCCTGAACGTTTGCTTCGGTTACCGAATAAAATCTGCGATCTTCTTTAGACACAATGTTGGATACTTGTCCAATACTTCGACTCAATATTTTACTGAATAAGGTGTTGCTTAAAACATCACACTAGCTAGGTATCCACTTATTCGTTGGTTTAACCGAACTAAGTGAATTAAAGTACACAGATTTATTTATTTAGATCTATTAAATCTGACAGGTCTGAAAACAATATACTTCTTAGGGTGACCTCAGATATGCATGGATTTATTTAGCACACAATCTTCGAATGTGATACATATATTTCTACTACTAAGAACACTAGACTCTCAAAGAATGAAAACATTCCTAAAAAGTTTTTATGTGTATGAAAAATACTGATTTGTGACTCATTTTTCTGTCAAACATCACAAATGTGATTTATTGATTAGAATGTATGGCATTTTCTCCTTGCTTTCTTGGTTCATTTCTTTCTTGTGTATTGACATCTGGCTTATTATTTCAAGCTCAACTGAAAGGAGGAACTTGTGTTGTTAACAGTTAACAACTTTGCATTGATTGTGATCGCTCTCCCGTTCCTTGGTGAGCAAGGCTTGTATTTGTCGCTGGTGCATGTTTGGCAACGCAATAGAACTGTGTCCATTCACTATTGTATAAATGATGAAATAAAGTGTTCTATTGACTTAATTGTTTCTAGTGGCTTTTTGAGTACATATAGTACGGCTTGAATCGACTTGAAAATATCAGCAGCTATATAACATGGTTTTACCTTCAATCTACAGATCGTTGAGCGAGAATAAGCATTATAAAAAAGCATTTAAACTTTTAGTTGTTCACCTGATTCTCCATAGGGGGACAAAGCCTTTCCTACCGTATCCTATCCGGTGCAGAAAAAATGTCGCCAAGATGTTAGCCGTTACAAAAAGTGACCATTTGACCGACCTCTATATAAGGCCATCTGTCTATGGTTATAAGCATATAAAACCATATTACTAATATTCAAAAAGAGTAGGGTATCATATCCCGTTCGTGTGTTTTCCCTCTCGCACTGCATGGTTGTTGGAAACTCAATCGAGTTCAAATCGAACTTTAATTGGACAAAAAAACTAAAAGAATTTTCTACTTTTTGTTCCCTTCCCTTTTAACACATCTAAAAGTCATTTGACTAAAGTTTTGGAGGATTTTCTCTGGTTGTTTTTGCTAGAGGGCTTCTTAAAGTCCACATTTATATTTCAGTAGGTTAGTAGATTCTACGTATTATATGAGGTCTAACATATAACAGCAGCAGAATATTGATGAATTCAGTCCTTTTAAGTTAATAGGAGTTCATTTTTTTGTTGTAAATCGATGAAAATGCAGCCTTTAAGTTTCCCTGGCCTGACGCCACTCATCATTGGTACCGCCCTGGTTTTCATCCTTTGCTTTCATTTTAATGATGTGTATTATTGGCCCAATAATATATTATAAGTATAAATGGGATGTGTTACAGTAAAATGAGTCATGTCGGAAAATTTATAATTTTCCAAAGTGTTTTCTTTACATGATCTCTGTTTAGGAATGCTTTCCTTTTGGGAGAATCTAACGCCCTAAGTAGTATGACTACTTGGACCAAATTTCAAGACTGTATTGATATATCTAGATGCATTTTGTAGGTCAACCTATGGAGAAATATGGCTAACTTTTTCTTCAAACATACAAAATCAAATCAAACATAAAATATAGAACTACTTATTAGATTTCCTAAATGTAACATCGTTGAAATTCACTTAATCTCATCTTTTGAAAGATTCCAAATTCCAAATTCCATTTTTGTGACTTATGACTCATTTTTCTGTGACACATCACAAATTGCATCGACTGGAAATAGACAGAGCTGCCCCCTGGTGTATGTGTCCGCTACTATGGACAGCCGCCTCAAAGAGGAACCAGGTACAACTACTTATACATGATGAGGTTAAGTGGGATTCGGAGGTTTCAGTTCATTAACGTTTTTCAGGTTTTAAGACCTTTTTCATTCATATGGGTTGCTTATTTGTATGCTTGTGGAGGCATACAACACCAAGGAATACTAGCTATAATAACTTTAGACTGTGGAAGTCGGGGTGGAAGTGAAGAGTTTGGAAATGCTTTTATTATTTTTAGGGAAGATGCCCTTAACGTGTTTGTGTGGTACAGACATCATTCAGTCGCTTTACATTCATCATCACCTTGACTTTACCTCATCACTATCAGATTTGGAAACTGGTTTTATCCAAAACCACTGTCATGATGACAATAATGACATCTTTATGATCTAATATTGATTATGATCTCTGATGAGTCAGAGTGTGTTCATACATGTCAGAGGTATATATACAGCAAATTGAAACACATGTGTAAACAATGTCCCCCTTTAATTACATTCACCATTGGTGATGAGGTAAAGCAGTTTCCTTGATTGGTGTTGCCACAGTGAGGCATGCTAAACATCAGACTGAACTGTTGATTGAATTATTGCTTCAAAACTACCTCATAATCCAGTTCATTTTTTGGGTGGGGGAGGGTATACTACATATCCCCATTTTTTATTCAATCTACAAGACAACACACTACTGCCCAATTGCTATAGTATCTTTCGATACTAGGAGGGTAGCCCAGCTGATTTGCCTAACTGCTATTTTCTTTTGCTTCTAATTTTTAGTATATAGTTCTTTTTTTGTATTCCTTTTTTTCGTATTAATTTGTGGATCATGCGATTGTTGGGTGTTCCATTGGATTGCTCAGTTGAACCTGTGCTCCTACCTCTATCCCCTCAATACCCTACAATATGAAAGTATAAGAAGTATGTAACATTTACAGCTAGACTGTAAACTAAATCACAAAACTAAATCACTTTGCTCATCTCATCTCACTAACCCTCATTGTCATGAATATGACTCCACATGGATGTTGTCATGGCAACCATCACTCACTTCCAAACCTGGCCTCCTCCACTCTGGGCCACAATCAGCAGGAGGCATATCACAGTGATGTTACACTTCAGTTACATAACTTATCTGATGATCTCCTCAGATATTTCCTCTCACTGAAATCAGTTGACACAGATGTACAGATGACAGTCTACAGATCCAAAGATAAAGATCTTACAGGATGTAGCTTGTAAGATCACACTTGTAGGCCTGGCCTAGTAGGAATGCCTAGTAGCCAACCCCCTGCCTAGTAGCCAACCCCCTGTCAATCACAGCCAACAGGACAGCCAACAGGCTTCACTCACTCAGTCTGTATACCTCCCTCCTTGTCACTCACAGCACTCACTCAGTCTGTATACCTCCCTCCCTGTCACTCACAGCAAACAGGCCAAGCCAATACACTCCTCCACTTAACAGCACCAGCCAACACAGTCAAAACAAACCCATGTGGCCACTGACAGGCCACCCCTCCAATTTAGACTAAGCCAGGGGTGCGACAGAGCCTTCAGTATAGAGTATACCTTTCCTATAGTGATACTAAAAGGAGGCTGCGCCCATTCAATCGAAATACAACTTAAAACAGAAAAACACTTAGAGGCTACCCTCCTAATTATATCAAAGAAACAAGGAAGCATAGATCTGGAAGCAAAACTTTTATTTTTCGTTCTACAGAAGACCGTAACACAACCCTCTCCACCTGTTTGTTTTTCTTGAAGGACAGTTCCTATTCACAAAAGAACATGGTTAACAAAAGAAGCGCAGTAGTATGCTCAGGCTTCTGCTTCTGCACTTTTTGGCGTTGGTTGAACAAAGCGGCAAGCCATGGCCACGATTCTAGTCTGTACAATGTTGATGCTCTTTATGACAGTTCAATAGGCCACATATTAATTAGCAATACTTATTTCCTAAACAAATTATCATAATAATTCGTATGCCCTTTTAAATAGGTTTGATATAAATTTGCTCATTAATGATAATGCATGAGAATAAGTTCTTGACATTTTCTGAGACACTTCTCCTAATCATCAAGGATTGATTCTCAAGCTATAAATTTCCAATAGGAAATTATACTATAATATGTATTGAAAAACCAACTAAGCAAGGGAACAAAAATCAATACACTTCTCGATCAAATTGAAAAATAACCATGCACGAACAAAATACTTCACCTAAACGATAAGTTTGATCATAATGAGGTCTGTAATTCATGTTATATAAAGTTACAAGGGATTATATAATATGATAATAATAATAATATATAAATAATGTACAATAGATTCCTCAGCCGTCATTGTATAAAGTTATATACAAACACTCCTTGTATTAATACTGGTTACCTTATAATAATAATAAACTACCAGAGAGGTCACATGATCACCAACGGGTCATGCGACCAGGGGGTTTTTGGTTATGAAAGGCAGTGGTTCTCATCAGCGTCACTCAATTATAAATACACATATGCAAACAGGTACAATTCTATGAGTCTCTCCTACGTAATCAAGACATACCCATACAAACCTCTTCTACTACAAATGATCATAGAAATGTAGCACGTTTTGTTCATTATCATATTCTTAAGTTCGGACTTACATTTCACCCGTTTAAAGATTGAATAACAAGTGTAAATGAAGTAGTATTAAGTCATAATAAGGCATTTGTTATTTGGTAAAAAGTATCAGACTTATATCAACATGGTAGATATGATGGAAATGGCTACTTCTAATGACCATGACAGATTGTACAAACACTTCTGGTTTATTTCATAGCAGGAGCAGGCTTAGGAAGAGAATGAATTATGAGACTGTGTTCCCTAAATTAGTTTGAGCTAATTCAAAGTCCCCAAATAAGGAGGTTTTTACTTAGCACCCATATTCCTCCCTTCGGTTAATATTCTCTAGATAATCTCTCTGCCGATTGAATACTCTTTCACCAAAGTAGAAAATCACAGACATGCCAAGGGACATTTTAACTTGTTTTTTTTATTAAAAGAAATCACTCTGCTTCTGTGAGTACATTATTATTTAAAAGAAAGAGAGCAAGGTCATTATTTTTATTATAGGTACATAGTTTTGAGCAGATAACCCAAAAGGGTGAGAAAGTATATAGTCAATATATTCCATATAACTTGGTTAGTGGGTTAAGGTAATTTTCCCCAAAATACGGTTAACCACCCCTTCAACACCATCGGCTTCACTTTTGAGAACAAGCTTGATTGGTAGCATTGAAAATCCAACACCAAGTTATACGGAACAGACAGTAAAGTTGTATATGCTACAAGCAAGACACACAGTTTGGTGAAAGGGAAGGATGTGTGTATGGGATCTACAGAAACCAAACTCTCCAATAGCACCCAGCCAAGTCACCCTCCTCAATCATGGGCTTTTTTCAGACAAGGCAGTCCTACGTCTCTTTCTGCCAGAATTATCTCCTCTTCTAGCTTCTACCCTTATTACTTCAGGAGGGTCTCCTACTCCTCTTTTTCTTAGTTCATCTCATTCATCATTTCAGGATCGGGAATCCGATGGTTGGATCAAGCTTTCTTTTGCTCAGTTTTCGATTAACTCCCAATAAAATGGGCGTCCATTTCTTGATGCTGAAGCTGTTCGATGGCTTGGTTGATGATTACAGCAGCATCCTTGTTTTATTTACTTATTTCTGGGAGTTGTTTTTACTCTCGTGACTGAGAGTGAGATGATCGGTGGCGACCAGTGCACAACGCCTAATGCCCAGCAGGGGCATGTGTAACGTTGGTTGGTGGTGGTCAGAGATCTATTTGTTTAGAAACGACCGCCTCCAGCCATGGCATGCTTCTTGCAGTAGGGCTTGCCACTCTTGGCATAGAAGGCCTGACCCTCCAGGTTCACCTGACAGGTCTGAAAAAATGGTAACATATGTGTAATGATTGGTAGGAGATAAGGAATTACAAAAATAAAATAAAAAAAAAGAATGACAAAAATAACATAAAATATTTAAAAAGATTGTAAAATTGACGAAATGGGTCAAATTTTCTGACGATGTACAATTCACCTTGCCCAATAAGGGCCAATTTTCTCAAATAATCCAAATCTAACAGAAAAATTATGTTCAAAATGCAGATTAAAACTAAGAAAGAGATACTTTGAATCAACACAATGCCAAAGATATTTGGATATGCATAGCATTTGAAATATTCCACTTTAATTTGCTAGAAGTTACTAAATTTGTAGAGCTGACGATTGTACATTTTTTGAAAATCTGACCCAAATGATTTGTTTATCTGTATACAATTGTCACTGATGTGAATTTAGATGTATAAGGTCACCATTGTGAAGCTTGTCTAAAATTCATGTGTCATTTTGCAACAAAATAAAGTTATCAGACCATTGCTATAGAATCATTAAAAACATCACTGAAAAACTAACACAAAATGTAAAAAAAAAAATGAAAAATTTATGAAATGATTTGTTTATCTGTATACAATCGTCACTGATGTCAATTTAGATGTTTAAGGTGACCATAGTGGAAAAATGGTAAAAAAAGGTTCTAACTGATATGCCTGAATAGATTGACTTACCGAGCAGTTGAAGCATTCAGAATGCCAGTTCTGGTTAAGAGCTTCAACCCAGCGATCGCCGGGCTCAATCGGGAATTGACAACCATAGCATTTAGTCTGGAACATGGCCTGCCAATCTGAAGAAGTTTAAAACAGAATGTAAGTTTTTTGCATACAGCTGTGTGACACTGTGTCCACTGATATATTCATAAACAATTCTATTGATATCCTTTTTCTAATACACCCAACGTCTTTTTTTTAATGTTTAGTCAAATTGGAATCTTATGGCACGATGAAAACCAATCGAGAAAAATTTAAATATAGATGTGTCTCTTAAGTTATAGGGACCTCAATTTAATTATTGCTTTTTTTCCCTTAGAATTATGGAAAAGCAAGTTATAACACCGATTATAAATTCGAGGAACCACTTTTAATACTACATTATCAAGTTGATATTAATTCTTAATCAATAAATTAGAAATTAGAATTTTGCTCCTTAAAAGGTAAAATCTGGATAACCTGGAAAAAGAGACAAGAGATCTGTAGTAGTGAAGTAGTAAATATAGTTTAAAATAGATTAAAAAAGACTTACCCTTCTCACAATAGACATTGCCTTCTTCTATATGGAAGCTGCCGCTACCAATAGATGCCCTACATTGGCAGCAGAGGAAGCAATCGGGGTGATAAGTGTTACGCAGTGCGTTAACGCATTCCTGCAACAAGAAAAGTACAAGGTCAGGGGAAGGAATGTACCTCCATGGCGTAAGGGTAAATAACAAAAGGAACCCACTTGTAGAACAAGTCAATATCATCTTTAGGTTATGAAAATGATGGAATTCGGGGGAAATTCGTCAATTTTTGTAAGTTTTTAAAAATACTGATTTCAGTATAAATACTGAGATGTTTATTATACATCATTTTCTAAGGCAAAATCACTCGACAGTAAACAAATTTTTACTTTGTTAGACAACATGAAGGTTCATTTGACAAGAGTCAAGTAATGAAGGTAGTTTTACACCTTTTTATATTTGGTTTCTATTTTACAGTTTCCTTGTTAATTTGCAGCTGTTTATTTACAAATTCGACTGATTGTAACAGATGATTATTCTATTACAAAAATGTAAAGAAAAAACACATCAGCAGATTAAGTATAAAATAAAGGGATCAGACATTGCAAGGCCGATCGAAGTGGAAAAAACCTAGCTTTACTTACACCCACGATAGGCTGGCTACACTTATGACAACTGGGGGCAAAGTATTTCTTGAAATCCTCTTCACAGAACACCTGGCCCTCCTCCTCTACAAATCCTTTGTCGATGAGTGGCGACTTACAGTTAGGGTTGGAGCAGATAAAATGATCTGGACACCATTCCTTTTCTAGAGCCAACACGAAAGGACCTCTGAAGGAAGAGAAAGGTACCATAGTCACAACACCATAAATCAGACAGGATTTGCTAAATGTGTAGAGCTCCTAATTGTACATTTTATGATGACTTCACCCATATAACGTATAACTTATGGAGTAATTTCACAAGAATAAATTCCTACACAGATCTCCTGGGGAAAAAAATATCATTTTTGCAACTTATGCCTTATTTTTCTGAGACACTGTCACAAATGTCTGAATTGAGTATTAATATATCTTAACAATGCAAGACTGTCCTCCCTCTATCAGTGCTACGATGCTATCGAGGACTTAGGAACGTCCTCAGCAGTGGGTATCCAATACCTCACTGTACCGTTATGTGGACAATGGCATTACAAAGGGGTGCTCTTGTATCCATGTAATTAAACCTAGCTTATTATCCATGATAGGGACAATGGTTAATGAGTTGTTATTGAATATTCTGACTGTCATTTGCCCTTAATGGGTAAACACAGTGTAAATATATTTTTTTAAAAGATTGTATTCATACTTGGTATACAGGATCCCCAATTATGGGGTTTTTCATCTGCCAAGTCACATTTACAAGACATCAAATATCAAAATTACGATAACATTTTTCATATAAACTTGTTACTTCTTGATATAATATACTAAGAAGATTTCAGAATTGATGGATCGTTCACTTGTCATTACTAAAAAAATGAATTGAGTATTAAATGTTACCTAATGGCGATGCCACACATGGTACAGATTGGTATTTTTCCACTGCTGGCAGATGCCATGCTCTTAGCCTCTCCAGCCCGACCCAGCTTCATCTTGCGGGGACCTAAGTATAGTAATATCATACGCAAATCAAAACATTGTACAAGAATATATATATAAAGATTTGTATTTCTCTTTTGACATATATACAATAAACGCGATAGAGAAAAGGGTGTGACCTGTCAACATAATGTTGGTCTTCCCAGGTTTCCTTTGGCATATTGAAATTAAATATAACGGTCAATAATTCTCTTTAAATGACAAAATTGAAATTAACATCCATAACATCCACTGGAGGTCTTTCATTCGATAAAGATCTGATACAATACTATATTATCCCCTCTACTGATGGATAATGATAAGCACCCTATAAGTGATTTTCACTTCGATACAATAAAACTGTTATACAAAAATTATATGGATTAACCTGGGACAACCTGGAAGAACTGTGATTTCGCAGGTTTTAAAATGTCATTTTTCCGACAATAATGTAAATGAACAAAATGGAAATAAAACTATTACAAGTACAATACCTGTGGGCACGCTGGGCCTCCACATGGTTCCACCGGCTGGTGCAGCGGCGGGTGCGGGGCGAGAAGGTGCAGGTGCAGGTGCAGCGGGGGGGTTGTAGGGCCTGGAGGCCGGGGCGGCAGGTGCAGCGGGCGCAGGGGCTCCACCACTAAAAAGGCGGGAAAAAATAGAATTTATAGCAGTTTTTTGTCATAGACCACATGGATAGGAACTATCACGGCCTTAAGTAAGATTCTTTACCAATATCTATTAAATCAGATTTTTTACCAGTCTAGGCTCAGAGTTGTGGGAGTCCCTCCAAACTGAGGGAAAGCCTCTCATTCCACACCACAAAATACCATCATAATCCCATTATTAAACTGCAAATTCCATTATAATCCTTTTAAGACGCCAACTCCAGGGTCCGGAAAGCCATTAGCGCAGTAGGCGTCCAATCACTGCCATACCATTATATATCTGATCTGAGAGACCCTGAGCCTAGACAGCATACCATATAAAGATGTTCTACACAAATTTTGCTATGGAAAAACTTTAAATTTATTGATTTCACGAAATTCAACCCCCCCAAAATATACTAAAAAACAACACCCCACAATTTTTTCCACAAGTGAATTTAATACCCAGGGAAAGCCTTAAAGTCGTGATAGTTTCTTTGTATCTACACAATAATATCGCATATATGCATATTGCAGGCATTCAGATTCCCAAAGAAATATTACTACGCAGGTAGTTAGGAAACAATAAAGTACAAATCCAAATCCTACGAATATAAACTATCACTACCTTATAAAACAAACAAGGTAAAACGGGGTCTGGGGACACTTGTCGCGGAGTCAAGGCTACATTTAACAATTCAAATACAATTCTGATCAAAAAGTAAACACTACTCACATGAGAACAAGGAAAGTATGCATTTCAGTATTATCCATATACAGAAGAAATATTGTATTGTGGATCATATTTTTAGGACAACTAACTGGTTAAACAGGAGAAAGGCACATGCCAACACTACTGTAGGTAAATACACTAACAATGAAAAAGAATAGGTTAGGGGGGCATACTGGAGTTTCATGGATTATTTTGTTGATTCAAAATATTTATTCATAAAATGATAGGTAATATTTCATGAAGGTGTGGGAGTATAAGTGGAACACTTACTTTTAAAGAGATTATTTTTTGAAAATATCATTTCGTTAAATAAATATTATTTGCAATTCGAACTTGGTTTAGACTTAAGGGATCATTTTTTTTAAAATATTTTTTATTGGCCCGACATTTAACAGGATACATTACAAAAAAATATGAACTAATTCGAAAGCTAGTTTGACAAAGGTTTTAAATTTGGTGATGTTGAATAAGCCAATCTGAGGTTACCATAGAAAGATAGATATTATGCCTAAACGAAATATTTAATATGATTAAAAACAATGTTTTTTTCCAAGGTCTAATTTTGCAAAGGAATGTGACGTTTTCTTCAACAATTAGCAAATATTCTAGAATGTCCCCAGTCAAAATAATGAATACATCTAAACACTAATGAAAATTTGTACTATTATTAATCAATTTAAATATGCGGATATGTAATGTTTTTCCAATGGGGGAACAACACATAACCAACACTTTCACTATTATTTAACTAATCAATTTCAATAGGCAGATATATAATTGTTTTCCAATGGGGTACAACACATACCCAGCTCTTTTACTATTATTTAACTAATCAATTTCAATAGGCAGATATATAATTGTTTTCCAATGGGGTACAACACATACCCAGCTCTTTTACTATTATTTAACTAATCAATTTCAATAGGCAGATATGTAATGTTTTTCCAATGGGGTCCAACACATACCCAGCTCTTTTACTATTATTTAACTAATCAATTTCAATAGGCAGATATGTAATGTTTTTCCAATGGGGTCCAACACATACCCAACACGCTGGAGTCGGTTAGTACGGGTGGCTGTGTGGGCTGTGCTATTGCTGCTGGGGGTGAATGATTTGACCTGCACCGGGCGGTGCGCACCAGGGTCAGTGGCTGCACCTTGTTGGCTGTCCCCTTGCTGCACC
This sequence comes from Sthenelais limicola, assembly GCA_942159475.1. Taxonomy (NCBI): domain Eukaryota; kingdom Metazoa; phylum Annelida; class Polychaeta; order Phyllodocida; family Sigalionidae; genus Sthenelais; species Sthenelais limicola. The sequence continues at coordinate 58,803,898 of OW804096.1, forward strand.
AGCATGTAGGTTTCAGACGGGGTGTAGCGGCGAGGCCCATCACTAGGCTCAGGGCTACTGCTACATCATGCAGCACACAGGGAAAGAGAGAATAAACACACCCATGCAAAACTCAACTTTGTGAATTGTCAAAGAGAACAAATGATATATAGTGTGAGGATATATTGCAGCAGGGAGGTACATATACTTGGGAGTAGTATAACACATGTTCAAGATCTGACATATTGAAGATTTGGTAGGACAACTTGAAGTACCATAATTAAGGAGCACATGGTTCTTTTGGTTGGAAGACTGTGGACATTTGTGGTCAATGGATTTGAGCTGAGGGTTTTTTCAGGAATTATTATCTTTGTGTATGAACCATTACCAGGCTGTTCCTAGTTCAGCTTTTACAGCTGGTCTTCCACTAGGTCCTAAGGTAGTATACTACTATACTTTTGAGAGCTAACGGGTGTGATAACCTCTTTAAATAGTAGCAATGAAATATCAACTTGTTAAATCATTGTCATGGGCAATAAACTGCTTTTTTCAAAATAGGGAAGTCAGCAGTGAGACAAAAATTGGTAAATGACAAAGAAAATAAATTTGAAGTACCATGAAATAAATGTTCCAAAGAAAAAATTTATGGATTACAGTTACAGACTAAAGTTAAAACTTGTTTTTAATTTATCCCCAAACCATAAGATAAAATATCTAGGTCAAATACTTTAAGGGAAAAACAGGGACGATAGGATTCTATCGCGATTTGGAAGAAACACAAGTAATTCTTTGGGAATAAGGAAAACTGATAGGCAAATACGGTAGGCATTTTCACTCAGGTTATTGCAACTTGATTCGAAACAGAAATGATCCATTCGGAGTACAGGGCTACATTATTAAACAAAATATACTTTTGGAAAATTCAGGACCACTCATCAAAAAATAAAACGATAAATCTGGACATGGGCGGGGCATAATTTAGGATATAATGTCCAATGATCAGAGGGTAATATCTGACTCTGGAAAATACACATAATTTTCCGGGTTGTCAAAGTTTTCACCTACCCCGCAGCCTCTGTAAATGTAAAAATATAACCATAAAACCCAGCCTGACTTGTTTCTAGATTCGTGACTGACCAGCCTCTGAAGAAAGTGTATGGGGAAAGGGGCAGGGTAGCCAATTGGGCTACTCCCTTTATAATATACCTCACTGCTTTCAACAAAAACAGAACAATATAGGAAATTCCACAAATTCACAAATCCTCGGATGCAGACCGAGTCTACATTTGAACATTTATTTCGCTGAGCGTTGATTACGTTTTAACAAAATCATCCATTTCTAATGGGACCCAAATCTTTTTACTTTAAAGAAACATTAAAATTAGTTTTCAAGTTTCCTCCTTTAGAGATGCAATGGGAGAAAAAGCTACAGGTTGACCTTATTTAAATAGAATAGTTTTAATAATTCAAATAAACCCACACAAGTTTAGAAATATCAAGAAAACAACACTCAAAAACGAAGTTTAAAATGATTCTTCCAAGAGATCCAGCGAATATCAAACGGTAACGTTTTTCTGAAGGACAAACCCATGGGTCCAGTAAAGCACCGGTCTCACTGTCAGGGATGCATGAATCTGTGGAATCTTCTATTCTTAAACCCCTTAGTAAGTAAACAGTTTTAAAGCTATAATACGAGCATAAATCCATAGTCATTTATATACCTGCGCCATGGAGGAATAGGATCTGCAAATGAATACCAGTCACAGAAATGAGTATAACAATTTATAAATATACTTTCTACACATAGACCTCACATATATTTGGTGACGGTAAAAAGGTAGACCTAAAAAAAGAAAATCAATATCATCAGAGAGGGTCTATCCAAAGGATATATTACCCTCTCAGACAAACAATATAAGGTAAGAACTTGGGTCAATCAGGGATGAAAGTTGGGGTCATGGCAAAAATACTGAAATATTTCTGAGAAGCGGAAAACACCCTATGGGGGCGGGTTCCGGGGGTAATTTCCCCTCCGAGAAATTGTATAAATGTTGATTTCAGGTACATTTTGGATAATTCAATCACTATCGCCAAGCAAATCCATCCGCAGTTTGTTTAAAAAAAAATGTTTTCAACAGTTTCAACAGAATTTGGTAAATCATATTTAGTGAAATGTTTCTGAGAATTTAGTTATTTTTTTTTGGAAACGGCGAAATTCGAAAATTTTTCAAAAATACTGATTTCAGTAGAAATACTGAAGACTTTCGTTCATCCCTTGACCGTCAATGAATTTTGAAAATGTTAGATAAGGGTATTATCAAGTATTATAGCAGCATAAAATAAATGTTATACATATAAAGACTCCTTCATTCTTTTAAAAGGTTACAGTTACCGGGGGTCGGAAGGTGTCTTGTCATGATAAGCCTCTTTAAGGGCGCTCATATCATACATGCCAATCGGGGTGTTGAACTGTTTGTGCACCACAGTTTTAGGTGGTGTGGTGGTGGTGGAGTTTACACTCGTGGCGGGGGCTGGTTTGCCAGGCGTGGAGAGAGCAACATCGGGAGATTCTACAAGTACAGAGCAGAAAACCACACAGGCATGCTTTGTATCACACGCATTCATTCTGTCAGTAGCAAACGACAATGCAATTTTATTGTTTTTTTCTTTTATCATCCCAATTCTATAACGATTTGGACGGCGGTTTATTCACGATTTTCTTGATTTAATAACTTATGCTATATCGGGATTAAAGTGGGGCCATGGCAAAAATACTGAAATATCTCTGGCCAAGGGGAATAGCACCCATAGGTGGGTTCGGGGGGAATTTTTTTAAATTATTTTAATCTTCAAAAGTTTTAACGGAATTTGTGAAATGTTTCTGAAAATTTTAGAATTTTTTGACAATTTAAAAAAATTATAAAATTTGGGTGAAATTCGACAATTTTTATGTATAAGAGATTAATATTCTGGTTGGTTGGACCCCAATATTCCTCTAACTTTCCAACAGATGTCTTTCTCTAACAAATAGAATGATATCAAGCAGTTAACAACAAAATCAACCAGAAAATTCTTCGCTGTTTACTTTTTGAGCAACGGACGATTTTTAGGCCTGAATTTCCCTAATCTAAGAATTCGTGCAGGAACTCTAACTAGTAAAGACTCTATATACTTTCATCTTCATCACAAAAAATCTACGATCTAATATAAATCCACTGTGCCATTTTCATTCAAGAGCTACAACTACTATCTGTCCAAACTCTATCGATACCACCCTTAAAACTGAGATATTTATGATGAACCCTCACCCAAAGTCCATATAATCAAATCTCTCACAATTGAAATTGAAATAAATCCTTGCCAAATTAACATGCATAGTTAGTAATTAAATTTAATAATATTAAGATGAATCTAATGAGAGATAGAATTGCCTTGAATTATTTTCCAGTGGTAGTAGAACTTATATAATTATATATAATCTTCCTAGGGTCGGGGGATCTGACGTCCTGAACTGTGTGTTTTTGTTCACCAATTTTCTCATTTATTAATATATTAAGTTTGTTAATAGTATTACCGACGCCATAATCCAATTGGGTCCGCAGCATCTTGAAAGTCTTTGACTGGACCTGGGGACTAGTGTAGCCCCATTTCTCCCCATTCTCCTTCTTATCGGAGGACAGCCTAGGAGAGCCAGCTCCTAGCGGGGAAGCAGCTGCCACTTTCCAAGGCGGCTGAGGTGGTGTCACTTTCGGTTCAGATTTGGACGCGGAAGAAGAAGAGGAGGAGGAAGGGGAAAAAGCAGGAGAAGGAGAATAAGTGACTCCTCCTTTCCCTAACATAGTACTAGGCTTCCATGGCGGAGTCACCCCTCCTCGCTGCGGTTCCACGATCTTACTCGGAGTGGCAATGGGAGATTTAATCACCTTCTTCTCTGCTTCAACTTTCCAAGGAGGTACAGTCACGGACCGTTGGGTGTTATTTGTGTTAGTGGAGCTAACGGGGCTAAAACCGTCACCAGCGTAAGTCGAAGAGGATGAGATGGAGGAGGGGGAGTGGGTTTGATTGTGGTCATGCAACATGCTGCTACCAACAGGTGGGTTCCTAGAACTGGTAGTAGTAGTAGAAGCCTGATCATCATCACTGTGGGGAAGAAAACCATGTACAATGGATTAAACACAGATTGCCAGGGTGTGACCATCAGAACTGTCCTACTGGAGTAATGGCTATTTAACTGAATTAAATCCCACCACCAAAACCAAATTTTCATAGCTTATTGAGATGTATATAACCCATACCAACTAAATCTACTCCTTGAAATAGGTGATGTCACTGAAAAAATGAGTCACGAGTCGCAGAAATGCTAGTTTTCACATTCTCGCAAAAACTCTTTTTAGGAATGTTTTCATATATTTTGGGAGTTTAAATGTTCTTAGTGGTAGAAACACATGTACCAAATTCCAAGACTGTGTGCTAAACACATCTATGCGTGTCTGAGGTTATCCTGAGGTGTATATTTAACTACTTTATTATAGTGATTGGTCCTCAAGAAATGGCGCTAACTTATTTTCATGTGAAAAAAATATATAGAAGAATTTATTATCTATGTCCTAGTGTTTACCCTCATTAGAATCTGCTTGATCTCATCTTTTCAAATATCATGCAACAATATCGCAGAATGCATATTTTTGCGACTTATAACTCAATTTTTCTGTAACAGATCACATATATATTTTGGTAGCCGAAAACAACTGAATCTTCCACTTGAAAAAAAACATCATTTGATACCACCACATTTCTGTTACATAAATTTCCCATTTCAAAAAAGTATATAATGGTAACAATATGAATCCTAACCCCATCACATAGAGACTCAATGAGGACTAAATAGAAATGAAATCGAAATTCTAGAATTTGAAATGCAAAAGAAATAAATCTAGCTACCTAACAGCTACAGCAAGACAGTACTTTTAGCAAAAAACTCTCACCCTGAAACACCCATGGCACGTGTTTGTCCAGAAAGGGAATCCATAACATTATCCACCGAGTACATACCAAGAGGTGAGTTGTATTGCTTGTTCATGGCGACCGGTACGGTGCCTCCCGGAGCGCCTCCAGTGAAGGGACGAGCAGCAAGGTTGTAATTCTGGAAAATACAAAAGATACATTTTTTTAAGTGTTTATTCATACTGGGTGGATCAAGTCCCAGAATCGGGGTTTTCACTTGCCCCAGGTGTCCAATATACAGTAGTTGGTGAGTATTTTATACAGTATATACAACATCAAGCATCGCTTATACACACAGAGTTAATACAGTATATACGGTTATAACACACTTAACCTACCTTAACTGTAATGCAAGAATTATTGATTTAGTTAAATGTAATTTGCACAATGAAAGAATTCCTTTTAAAAGAATTAAAAGGTACATAAATGAAAGAATGAATGAATCCAACCAATTATCACTGACTATTCAAATACCTTATCAAACAATGGACGTTTTAGATTAGCCCCAAGTTATATAGCAAATAGCTCATTGGTCAGTCTGCGCCTGTCAATCACAGGTGGGGCTAATTAGCTACTTAACTACTTAAGTGATGGGTTCTCCACAACTCAGGCAGTTACCTGCCGCATACCAACTGGGATATTACACAATATTTATGTTACATAATGTATGTATTATGTATGCTTTTCCATTCCATTCCATAGCACATCAACAACTGTAAACAAAAGGTAAATCTCATACTGAACTGACATGAAACTTTGACCCAAGAATATTGGTTACAGAAAGACACTGCAACCAGCGGATGTTGTATTCCCATGTAAAATTGATATAAATATATCAAATAAATTTGAGGCGAAATTCAGCTCATTCTTTCAATCCTTTACACATAAAGGTGCGCAACGATCACGATAATTTAGAAGAAAAACCTCTTTTGTATATATCAAATACAACACACTCCCACCAGGTGTTAGCGCTTTCTATTTAGTTTTCGTCCTTTGAACGCTAAGTCTAAACATTATTTTCAAAGGATATACACAGATACAAATGGTCAACTTTTCATATTGGCCAGATCGTCAGAAAATGTACAATCAGCAGCTCTACACATTTAGTAAATTCTGCTAAATAAGGCAGAAAATAATCAATAATAGGTATATGTAGGTACATTCGGTATTGCGTAGATTACAATTATCTGTGTGAGTATGCTCAACTGTATTTTGAACCTTATATAGGTACGTGTTGTATTACACGTTAATAATTAATAAGTACTTTGAACCTTATTTTGGGCTCGAATTTGAATTATTAGAGAGGATTAGCGAGGACGAATTGTACAATGTATAGTTATAGCCTGTCAACCTGGAGGCTCTTGAGAAGCTTGACTTACGTCAGGTGGAGAACATGGTGTATGTAACCATGACAGATGACATGAGATTAATGTGACAATGCATCACATAAATCACTCTCTATCCCGCTATGAACACTATATCATCAGACATCTGACGTGTGTTGCAATTAGATGGAATGCAACGAGTGGTTGTTCTGAAATAGCATATCAGACACACAAGGAGTGAAAATGTACATATCATTGTAAGTAGCAAACCCACAAGTGATGATGCATACATTTTCACTCCAAGTGTGTCTGATACGCTATTTCAGAACAACCATGAGTTTACATTCCATATTTATATCACAACTACCATGTTTAAATGGTGAAATCCCTTGTGTGATCGTTCCCCAGACATTGCTTACATAGATCTACAAAATTAACAAGTAAGTGGCTTCGCATCTCGGCAAAGTGCCTCAGTCTACAGAACTCACATGTGTTTTCTCTAAACAAAACGCTCTGCACAGATTTGTGTGTTCTCCAGTTGGTGACAAGGTAAGTTGTCATATAAGAGTGTATAAGTTACTACCCCTTCTGTGAGACTCGTCATTGTTCAAAATGTGACGTCATAAACTTATGACGTTGTATTGAACACTCTCTGAGATTAATTTCTATTGGATAATCAATTCAGATCGTCAGGGCTACTGATCATCATTGTTTTAAATGATTTGAATTAGTTCAGAATATTATTTGGTCCCTAAGTTGTTTTGAGTTTTATCACGAAATTTGTCGGGTATGAAATAATGCTTTAGACATTTCTTGGTATATTTTCATTATTAAGTGTAACTCGAAAGAAAAAAAGTGTGCTGGAATAGATTATTAAAATGGCAATAAGTACCCGATACTTATGTCAAATAACTTACAATATTTGAAAGCATAAATAGTGGGTGTTCAGAATAGTCAAGATTTTTGGTGATTTTTATAAGGGTAATTTGTACGAAATGGTATACATTACAGTGTTGCGCCAATTTTTGCAGGATGACAGATTCATTTGTAATAACAGGTCTTAAAAGTATTATATCCCTAAAATAATGATCGTCTAAGGAAATCTTAATCGTATTGAATTGCGAAATTTTAAGAGACTTTCCAGTTTGTTGTAAGTTTAGATATGTATGAGAATCAACAGATAGGGGCACCCTGAATTTGGTGGCAAGTAAAAAACTCTTATATTGGAATTAATCAGGAGATTTGTGATTTTGAATGATTAACTTATAAGGAAATCATGAAACGAAAAATTGGGAGCCATATGATCTCACCTCGTCAGTAAAAAGAAAAGTAAAAACTCATAGGCATTCATTGATTCACAAATCTTACTTATAGATCTGTATATTGTATAACTAAATCTAAAACCAACCTCCCAATAACTCAGTAAACCCCATACGTACAAATTATGAAAGATTTCACAGGGTACAACGAAAACAAAGAGTGCTTCGTCTGTATAAAACCTAAATAAAAAAATTGTCTTAGAAAAAGAAGTTGTACTTACTGCCTGACCTCCAGGGGAGAATGGTGCAGGGGGCGGGGCCTGGGGCTGGTAGCTCGGGGCGGCGGCAGGGGGCGGGGCATATTGCTGCTGCTGCGGCTGAGGCGGTGCCGGACGACCAGCCCCTCTGTGGACAGAAACAGAATAATTAAAATCATTTTATTAATGTAAATAGATTGTAAATGACACAAAAGTCTTCCTTCTTGGCAATTTTTTGTTATTTTTTTTTTTCTTCAGCTGAATGTTACAAAAAGCAGGTTATGATCCAACACGCTTCGGCTATATCGGGACCTTCATTATGCATGCTGTATGTAAAATGTATTTGACTGTGTTAATTTATTTTTCATAATCATATTTACCGTGGGTTTAACCACCCAGTAGCTTTTCAACTCAGTGATGAACCCCATTTCAGAGAAAAAACAAAATTGACAGTCAGTCATGCATAATAAGTCATAATTGACTAAATTTGATTTTTCTATCAAAAAGGCATAACCAGGTTGGAGAAAAATCACTGTAATCCTCAAAAAGTTTTCATTTCCTTTTTCACTTAGGTTTCTAAGTATTTTGCAGTTTTTATCAAGATAATAAAATCCCAAACACCGAAAAGAAGGGTCTACTTTATTTGACCAACTAATAGGAATGCTCATGTAATGATAAGTCAAAAGAGATTTTAGTTAAGGATAACATTGGATAGCTCTAAGCTCTGACCTGAAAGTGTGTTCCTGTCTAAGTGCCCCCATGAGGCCATAAAAGCAAGGTAAGTTATCAACAAGTCACTAAGTCTAAGCAGTGTGGGTTTGCAATGAATGTTACCCTTTTTAGCAGAATATGTTAAGTTGATGATAGTACATATTCTGACGATCTGACCCAAATACAAAACCATTAATAGATGAGATGTTGAAATGGGTATTTTCACCAGAACCTCGAGGACTGAAACACTGTGGCTCAAAAATCTTCTACTTTTTATATTATTACTAAGTTCAATTTTCCATACGCTAAGATTTAAAAACCACAGATATACTCCGAAAATCATTGGAGCATTTCATAAAAACACATACCCACAATTAAGAGATCATCAGACACAAAATAGCTGCAGAAATCATCACGTACATAAATCACACTCTATCCTCAATATGTTTGTGGGATGTTATTCAGAAATGTTCATACCAAGTTTCCTTCTACATCAGAAACATAATCATAGGAACATTTAAGAGAACCAGAACAAGGTATCAACAGCTACCAATATACAGATATATTATGCTGATAATGCTATATACCTAGTTCCCTGCTGCCAAGATAACACTTGAGAAACAAGTGACAGTCACACTTAGAAATAATTCCATCAATTAATAAAAGTTTGTGCATGTTTAAATACAATTTTTTCTTTTCCTTTCCTGTAGTCCAGGAACATACTGGAAAACCAGAAAAGTATTTTTCTGAAGTATGACTTCTATTTGTACGTTTCCATAGGTATGAATAAATAATATTTTGAATTGAATTGAACTGAATTGAATATGTGACCAGCCTGAACGCAACATAGAGATAGGAGAATAATCATAAATGCTTATAATAATGCAGGCAAAACTGCATACTTCAGCACAGGGGCATTTCCAAGCAAGATCTACCACTAGTGTATGTGTAAATTACCCAGCTGCTCGTCTATAGCATAGGTGAGCTACCCACCCCGTCAACTCATCTACTCCCAGTCTATTTCCATGGCATTGAGAGAGGTGGTCTGGCTTGGGAAGAGATATAGTGGAACTATTTGTAGTACAAGTACACCACCACCACCGCCTTACTCTCTCTCTCTTACTCTCTCTCAGTCAGTCTGTCGGTCCTGAGCTATAAGTATTATAGACAGTATTGAGGAGACTGAACGGACGGCTAGGTGTCTATACCATCTTTCTTCAACAATCACCTGGTTCGCGAGAACAAAAAACCACTTGGATAGAAAAATTGATAATAAAAATACCCATGCATTTCTTCAGCATTTATGCATTAACAACAATCGTAAAAGACAATCGTTATGCATGTTTGTACCATGCAAATATAACTATACACACATAACTATGAGGCTATGTAGAGTTATACTAAACTACCATGAACTGATTATTTAAATTATCCTTCAAGTGTACTACCATGATTGTTAGATTTGTAAAGAAAAAGATGGGCAAAATGATATTCTATGGAAAAGACTGATGAACCCATTATAAAGTTATACCTGACACCAATTAAGTAGAAGAGAAATAATTATGTCGACTCAAATTTACATTTATTACTTGTGTTATTTTAGTATTGAAAAGGTAAAATAAAGAAATATAGGGACAAGCTTGCTAAACAAAATATCCAGTATAAGTAGTTTAAGCCTTTTAATACTGTTTGGCGAAATCAAAATCTATGATGTTGGGCATATTATTGAGTTCAGTTATGATTCATAAATAAACGGGCAAGGCAAAAGCTTTCCCCGAACCCAAATGATGGGTTAATTGTATAGTGTGTATGGTTTAGTCTTTAGACTTTACAAATCAGCCCAGTGCTACAAAAGTGGGAGTAGAAGACAGGCGAGGGTAAAGGTGTGTTTCCCTTAGGCTAGGCCTACCTTCCCAAAACTTCTGGAGTAAAAATGCTGTATTTAGTAGGTCAGGTGCAATAGCACACGGTGGGAAGGTCAAGTCAAGAGACAGGCTTATTATATGATAACGTGTACAAGATAGGCCTTGTTTCCAGAGCAAATACCTACGTAACACTTAGATATAAGCCTTTCCAACTATCACTCTTTATAATAATATAGCGGTTTATCACTCTATGTGGAGTAGGCGAGATGTAATCCACTCATAACGAGGATCATATGGGTCAGAGCGACTGAAAATGTACAATTCGCCTTTTCCAATCCTCTCAAATAACCCATATTTAAGACACGAACAACGTTCAAATTACAGTTCAACATAAATGAAGAGATTCTTTGAATCGATGCAATACCAAATATACCTAGTATTTATCAATTTTCAGCTTAATCTAACTGAATTTAGCAAATGTGATAAGCCGCCAATTGTACATTTTCTGACGATCTGACCCATATAAATCAAAACAAGCAATCTAGGCTTAGAGTTGAGAGTCCCTCCAAACCGAGGGAAAGTCTCTTGCTCCAAACCGCGAAATGTCATTATAATCCCATTAAGGCCTCAAAATGACATTTATATTGGTTATAATCCCATATATATTAAGATGCCTACTCCAAGACCAGGAAATCCATTAGCGCAGTAGGCGTCCAATCACTGACATACAATTTTTTTCTGATCTGCCTGATCTGAGAGGCTCTGGACCTAGACTGTACCAGTGGTTTCCAAGTAGTAGTTTAATTAGATGTTGCTAGGAATTTATCAGCCCATGTGTAATTATAAAGCGATAGGAATGTCATACACCCATTTATATGCAAAACATGCCATCCACTTTTCATTGTAATGGTTTATTGTGTGACTCACTATGAAAACAATGCAATGGACCCTTTTTCTTCTTTTTTTAAATTGACCCTTTTAATATTCATTGATGGAATACCCCAAGAACCCTTTTAACGAAAATTAACAACCTTTGGAAACATATGCATTGGAGGAGAGCCATACATGATACACTATTGTAATTATAGCTTTGCTTGAAGTAAAAACGAAAATTGAAAGTAAAATAAAAATGCATTATATTTACTCATTTTAACAAAGCAAATGAAAGTAAAAATCAACGACGAAAACTAGAACAATACAACTTTAAATCAATATTAATCTCGATGTTATTAAACTAGAAGCTGAACCTTGTATACCGTACATGAACTGTAAAACCACTGTAAGAATTGATCTTATAATATTTCCATTACTTCTGGACGAGCTGGAAGGTTTACTTGTAGAAGTGACGGTTCATTTCTGGATGTTTTAAGACAGAATAAAAATGTAATATATAAAGTGTTAATGTTAGATTATTTCTACAAGGGGATATTAGAAGCAGAACTAGAGCTTTCCCTGATTTATAACCAGGACTAATTAATACAAATTAAATGAAATGATCTGTTTGACAGAATTACTCCCATGGACTGTGTTCCAGACCTCAATGAAGTTTAAGAGATACAATTCCGTGGGAACTAAGTAGCACCTCGATCCTTACCCCAGTTTTATGAACTTTAAACAAATCCAAGACGTACACAACCTTTTAGGCTGACAGACTCCTGGCTATCACCTTCAGAACAGACATTTCCCAAAAGGCCTCGAGTAAAATGTGGGGGAAAAAATTTCAAAATTGCTTTTTTCCCAAACTATATCATGGGGTCAACACCAAAACATCTACAACCGTTTCATCTACAAATTTGACAAAGTTTCATGGTTTTATGAAGTGAAAAATTCTACTTTAGACATAATTACATATAAAGTGAAAAGCGGTATACTGGCTACAGGTATACAGGCATTTCTAAGCAAACTTTTAGGAAGTTCAAATGAAATGCTTCCTGATTTTGCAGGTTGTGAAAGTGTACAATCGGCAGCTTTGCACAGTAAATTCTGCTAAATTAGGCTGAAATTGGTCAATACTAAATATATCTGAATATATTTGGTATTGGGTTGATTAAAAAGATCTGTTCGATAATGTTGAACTGTATAAAGCTGATTTTAGTCTTAAATTTGGGTTATTTGACAGGGTTGGTGAAGGCGAACAGTACATTTTCACCCATATATACATTTTCTATTACGAGAAAGGTAAAGAACCAATTTTGTTATGAAATATGGCTGGCAGTTATTATTGGATTAATCCAAGATTTCCAGCCAGGATAATCATGCAGCACTAAGGGAGGCCGGGAGGGCTTACCTAAGGTACCCAGGGGTACTGACAGTCTACTAAACCCTGCCATGGATATACATCAGCCTGACTGGGAACACTTTATTTTCCTACAGATTATGCAGCCGCGGGATTGCATGATAAAGCCAGAAAAGCATCACAATCATGGACCAAAGTGTGTATAGTTAACATGTGTCCATCCATACACCATCGATTAACTAGTTTTCTCGAGTTAAGAAGGATAAATGGTGTGTTAAATGGATCTATTTTAGGTAATAATTGGAGTTAAGCCTTGAGAATTTCATGGGAAAACATTAGCATGTCTTTCATTATATTTCTAATTAAATGGATTTGGATACACATTTAAAGTAATATTTGGAAAGTGCAGCATTGGTTTTCAAGGAAAAAACATTTCAGAATTCGCTACATAACCCACTAAAGAAGTATACCTGCCCATTTTTTGAGGTGTTAAAAAGATAAATCCCTATTGAAACGAATCAAGATATTTGAGGTAAACATCTGGTGGGTTTAGTGACTCTGAGATATTGGTTCGAATAAACCAAAATATCTTCCACCAATTTTCTCACGGCAGGAATAAACTGCCCATGATCAAATATTTACTTGAGCTTTTTGAGCCAAGAAAGTTCAAAATCAAGAGAAATAGACACAGAAAATAGCATATTTCTGTAGCGAAGGTAGGGGAATATCGCTTTTATATCTAGAGTCCCAGTGTAGTGGTGTAAGGATTTAGTTGAGGAATGTAACGCCCTTTATTTTAGTTGTGGTTTTATCAACAAGCTTTCCACCTTCACTAGTTCTTCATCAGGAGGTTTCAGGTTTGGTAAGGGGCAAAGCACCCGCAGGAATTCAGCAGGAACATTTCTGGGAAACACTCTTTAAATGGTGCATTCAGGTAAATTTGAGATGAATGAACAATACTTTTAAGTGCATGTATTTTAATGACGTTTTACCTATTTCACTTAGGTTTAAAATGATGGAAATTAGACTATTTCCTATTTTCTATGAGTTCAAAAATACTGATTTCAGTAGGTATACTGAAGATTCCCAGTGAATCTACTAAGAAAGGACCTGCCCAAGAGCCACGTGTGCAAGGTATCACCACCTAGAATGTGTTTTGTCAACAGGTTAGGTGTTTAGTGAATCTTGCCAACAGCTTTCCAAGAATAAAGTGTTGTGACTCCTGATTTATGCCTGATTTATGACTCCGTCTAGCTTACAATGAGTGAAGAAACATGTATTTTATGACCAGGGGCAAGACGATCTGTGTCATTATGAATAATTAATTCGTCATTAATTAATAATGAGCACACTTCAGCAACATGAATATCAGGAGTTGCGTATTGATTGCATTCATGACATTCTTGCACTCGTAATTTTAGAATAACATAAATTTGTATACACATGAATCACAACGAAATCGAGAAAAAAACTCAATCAGGAATATGAAACTATGCTGCAATAATGAAAGGTTTTTGCATCGTATTTGTTAAACATTGATAATTTAATTCTATACTTCCATGCACATAAATCCTAACGAAATCGAGAATCAGGAATCGGATACTGTACATGTGATGTAAAGGTAACAGCTTTTGCTAAAGAAAATAAAAACAATCGATTAAAAAAAGGCAAAACATCCACAGCTGTAACTAAATTTACGTGCGTTGGATTACACCAGATATCTATTCAGGCCAACCAAATGACCTTTGAATGTATGTACATTAAAACCAAAAAACAGAACACAAAAAGGCAATGGAAATGTTCCCACTGAATAGACGCCCTGTTTCAATCAATGGTAGCTATCGAAATTCCCGATAAGACTTGACAAAACATTACATATTTCAACCAAGTGGTAGTGATTTCATAGTCATAAACTACCGAAGTATATTTCTAGGAGAAGTTTAAATAGTCAGCATTCTATATTCGTGCAACGGTTCCACAATCTCAAGAGGCTTCTCAACCTAGGAAACGTACCATGCCAAGCTACCAAGCACTGCTGTAGAAAAGGATACTTGTATCTTATCGTAACACTATCCTACAAAAACACATACCTCAAGAAGTTCAACTCTTTCTACCCTCTAAAACATGTAAGCAAACATATTATATGCTCACATATTTCCCTCTACAGTTGAAAATAAACGAATGAGAATGAAGAGAAACAGGTATATTTGATACCTATAAGAAAATGTTCTAGTAACAAAAATAAATGATGCACACTACTTTATACATAATAATCTGATGACGACTTCTATAAAGAAAGTCTAGATACCAAAACATGCAAAAGTATTTGAATATACATCCTTGTCTCACCTTGTAGTACTGGCGCCTAAAGGCCTGACGATACCAAGGCCTTTATCAAAGGACCTTCCAGACCAAAGGAGAAGAAAAATATAGATGAAAAATATGATGACTAATGACTATGTCCACTAGTTGCTAACACAGTTCATGACATTGTCTAGACGCCAGATAATTACTACAATACAATAATAAATACCATCGGATACTGATTAAAAAAATATATGATTTTAAAAAGGTGAAAATGAGCAATTCTAAAAACAAATCCACTGAGAGTTTGCATGTTGATCAAAACAATATCAGAATATATAACAGAGGGGTGAAAGTGGGGCCATGGCAAAAATACTGAAATATTTCTGACAAGGGGAAAGCATAGGGAAATTATTTTGATGATATTGAAATGAAATGTTTCTAAACATGTTTTCTGATATTTTTTTTTAAATGATGCAACTTGGGTGAAATTCGATAAAAATACTGATTTCAATAAAAACTATTGAACACTTTCATTTCTGATACCAACTAAAGTCATTTCCACTAGTTGCATTAGATTATCCACTGAGTGAGTAAATAACTATATTCACTAGTTCCTATAAACCCTAAACAGCATTGGATAATAATAAAAATACCAGATGTATAGGATTAAAACCCCAATGAAAATAACAATTATTGTCCACTAAATTTGCATGATGAATTTCAATGAAAACCTGAATCAAATAAGTCATTCATCCGCCAGTTCCACAGGCAAGTAAGTTGGAAGTAGCTGAGTAGTACGTAAACAAATATCCTCATATCAATTTACCACTTGGGTCAACAAGTGTGCAACACATGTCAATACTTTTCGCCCTGATGAACAGAGAACAAGGTCGGTTCCCAGTAGTATATAGTTCGTGCAGCTTTTCATTATGGGTGAAACATTGCACTTCAAAGCGCGCGCCGTCATATAAACATATACAAATAAGGCACGATGGTAACTAGTCAGTTCTTAATCATGAACACTCACGCTAGAGTCACATATATCATTAATGTGAATTTTTATATAAAATCATCTAATTTATTTTATAGCCCATAGATTGTCTTAGAAGCAATATATAATTCAATATATTAATTCTTAAGTTTGGAAGTAGTGGGGGTAAGTCTCAATGATTGGACTGCCTGGTCAATTTTCATATTAATTTTGTATATGAAATATGAGGAGGTTTTGATATAATAGGAAACATGACTTGTCTTATATTCACTGAAGGGTATGATGTCCAAAATACGGGAAACAACCATTATTACCAACGAGGCATCATAAAAGATATATTTCTTATAACTGTATTTTCCTTATGAGTAAGCTACTCATCAGTCAAGGCATATTATATAAAATTATATATAATTATCTTTGTTTCCCATTGGGTAGACATTAAAAAAGTGGGGGAAAGGGTATAAGCACCGTCACTGAAGGTGCGTCTTCCCAGGCCACTTATCATGGCATACATGCATATTGCAACTACAATAATCTATTCCAATACATTTCTTTGTTTCATTTCACATCTCAAATACACTTTCATCCTTTCATGTTTACATCTCAACTACACACTTCATAGAGTAATACAGTAAACATTTCTAAATATTGATCCCTATCGGGTTAACTTTCTGATGGACTGTATCGATCCAACATTTTAATATTCCTCTAATAGACTATTAGCTCAAGAGAAACGACAACAGCGGGTGTGGGCTAAAGTCAGTCAGGGCAAGTTCTTGTCATACACACCTTGTAGAACAAGCACACATGTTGTGTTACTTCTAATGCTCAATCTAGCAGAAAATTTGGGTAGCTTAAACTGCAGTGGGTGTATATATTTGACTTTGCCAACCTCAGGCACAGGCTGCCAGGCATCATATGCCGGTATGCCAGCGCCTATAGACCTACAGATCATAATATGCTACTGTTTGTTCCATGACTTATTAGCAGCAGGTGAGGGTAATGCCTATAGATCCCTTAGATACCTCTCGCCCATCTTTCTTCTTTTTTGATTCATCTATTTTATCTATAAACATTTGTACAGCGCTCATACCAGCAATAATATTTGATCATACTAAATATATATTTTATACTAGTTATTCTAATATAGATGGTAGTATACCTACCATACAAGCACCAAGGTAAGACCGGCTTTGAAAATAGTGGAACCCAAAACAGTCAGCTAGAATATCGAACAACCATAGACATGTCCTTCTCTGCTAATACCCCACCACTCAGATAAATAAAAAGAATGCTTTCCACAAAAGGAACCATGAGAAATTGGAAACAAATAATTCTTGTAATATTAAGTAAATTTTCCCTCCAGGAAAAGTGCCTGTGGGGCTACTATATACAACTTGGGAATGATCCATAAAATGTTATGTTTCTGCCTCGTTCTTGGCCTCCTGGTGGCAACCACCGACACCAGGAAGCGCTGATTGATTCATGAATTCCCCTTTACCCAAGGTCAGGGTCACCTAGACGCTGGTTCAATCACTCAGGCAAACATTTCTACTTGCATCAGTTATAAAAAGAATTTTATATTGATGACTCTGGGATCGATTACTCCACTTTTCAAGCCATCGTGGTGTGGATATTCTTTACGCTAGGTATGATCAGGGAAACATTAATCGAAAATTAGAGATGATAAAATTGTACTTTTAAACGAGTATGAAAACTCATATACTCTGATATTAAACTTCAGTCAGCAACTTAGTATAAAGTCACATTTTATATTTCCTGTTGTATTACCTACACTTTTTTAAATATACATGTACTACTCATGCTAAATCGCACCTTTATATGTACCATAACCCTTATTAAACCCCCAACATAGCTAGTCACCCATAGTACAATGGCATACACTGGAAGACCACGTTATTATCTGAAGTGTATGACCAGTTTTGTATCATGCAGTTTTTGCAAAATAAAGAATTCATTATTATTATAAACTTTGTGCCTCCCAGATATAATTTAAAGTGAAAAGTGAGACTAATGGTGCGAGACATGCAAGGCGAAAATATTGAATTATTGCATATTTATATTTATTATTGGTGAATCATTTTTTCTTCCATCTGTGTTAACGTTTGTGTATTATGTTACGACAGGTGTAACATAAAAGGTAACGCAGTAAACACAGGTATATGATATATTACTATAGGACACAGGAAGATATACCAATGATTACTTTGTAAGCATTCCTTGCAAGTTTAGATTCATACCATTCTTATCTGATCTGAGAGGCTGTGAGCCTAGACTGTGTCCCAGGTAATTGTAAGGAAAGGCTGGGTTATAGTCATACCTCCAGTCTCATTAGTTATAATGACTAATAGAACTCATGAAGTGCTAAATAATCTAATCCAGGAACATACTGGAATACCTGGAAGTCACCTTTCAGATGTACCTATGTCTCCTTTTTGTACAACTTTATGTGCAAATAAATGATATGTTGAATTGAATTGAATCGACTGTGGTCTGTACATGTTTACGTTCATTATGTACCCATTGCCACCGACTGGCCGCATAGTTCACATATTCTGACTTGTTATAAGCTGTGACAGGGATGAAATATGGGAAATCCAGCTGTTAAAGGTAAACAGTGGCTGAGGTAGGTTTTCAAAAGCTTTCTATTTAAAGTTTATGACTTGAATCTACCTGGAGTGAATGAAAGGTCGGCTCAGGTGAGAGCAATACTGATGATGCTGGTTCATGTGTTGGTATAACAGTGTCAAGGAATGACTTCTTAGTCTAGGCTCAGAGTTGAGAGAGTCCCTCCAAACTGAGGGAAAGCCTCTCACTCCAAACTGCTAAAATGTCATTATAATCGCATCAGACCGCAAAATACCATTATAGTCCCATTCAGACGCCTACTCCAGGGCAATTAGCACAGTAGGCGTCCAATCACTGGCATACCATTCATATCTGATCTGAGAGGCTCTGAGAATAGACTGTTCTCTTCATTGAGATATACAGGTACAGTGATTAAATACAGTGACTCAGAGCTTTAAAGTTTTGATTTGATCATAATTGAATCGAAAACAATTAATTAAAACATTTTCAATTCAAATGTTCACCATGAGACTTATTAAAGTTGTATGCGCATACAGAGGATTACCATTGATGTAACTATGTTATAGTCTAGGCTCAGAGCTGAGAGTCCCTCCAAACTGAGGGAAAGCCTCTCACTCAAAACGCCATTATGATTCAATTACGGCGCCTACTCCAATGCCAGGAAAGTATTAGCGCAGTAGGCGTCCAATCACTGACATACCATTCCTATCTGATCTTAGAGGCTGTTAGTGGAGACTATACATTTATATTTATGCACTAGATGATTAATACTTGGCTATTTCCTGTTACACAGTACGGGAATTAAATGTTGTGGTGTACTTCCAACTAGGTCAACAAAGTCGGGAAATTCCGGATAGAAGCACCGATAAATGACCATATATGGTATAGGCGGTGCTAGCGGAGGAAAAGAAAGGGGAAATCAAGGCCTAGAGCCTATGGGGGGTTTGTATTGTTTGTGCACATCCAGTCTAGGCTCAAAGTTGAGAGAGTCCCTTCAAACTGGGGGAAAGCTTCTCGTTCCACACCGTAAAATGTCATTATAATCCCATTAGGACAGCAACGTCATGGACGAGAACACCATTAGCGCAGTAGGCGTCCAATCACTGACATACCTTTCTTATCCAATCTGATAGACCTTGAGCCTAGATAGTAGATAAATGCATCTACTATGCTGCATGATGGTATGTAAATAAAACCCACCTGCCATACAAAGTTTTAAAACTTTTTTACTTTCACATATGTTGGCATTTATGTAAAGGTTATCTAAAACGAAAAGCATTATAGGAAACATGAAGATCTGTGTTGTAATGCCATCATCCATGTTTAACATAATATGGACAGAATTCGTGGGAGCATTGACAAATTACCCCATTTTAAAGATGGAAGTTTTCTTTTGATATAAAACTCCCCGACAATTCCATACGAATCGAGATTCAATATGGTGTACATACAAGTCCCCTATATGTGAGTGTGACCATGTACCTGTAATACGATGCCATTTATCAGAATGCAAACTAATACAATTAGTATGCAAACACACTAAAGGGGTGAGGATGGGGGTAATAGTCCATTTAATTCCTTGTGTGGGATGTAATCTCTAGGTCACATACATCCGCTTCTTTCCTGCTATTTGTTTTCTAACTGTAGTCATGGACGCCCAATGCTTTGTATTTGTGAAGGTTGACAGAACTGAATACATGATTTGATTTGACGGTACATAAAATTCATTTTCCTGTGACACATCACATATGAAAGTACAGGTAGTGGTTACTAAATAGCCATAGTGTGATCTTTCATAATTAATGGACCAATAGCATACATGACATAACTGATCGACAGTATGTATATTAGTACATGTGATGCGGGATCCAGTACAGCCCAGCATAAACTTAAAATTAGCCAAATAGTATAAATATATGTACGAGTTATGTTTTCTATTAAAATGTATTGTTCTCTAAGGAGATTTAAACATGATGGAATATGGAATAAGTAGACTTATTCAAGTAGATACTGTAGTAACAAAATGCTGGACAGGCCAGCATTGTGACAGAGCTTTTTCCTCAACCTTATTAATGTGTTTCATATATACTTAATGAGAAATACAGATACTTATAAATAAGAATGTTACTTTTAATATTCAAAATAAGTCTTCACTGGCTAATCTTCAATACAACTCAATTGCTATAATCTTCTATGAAGCCATCATTGCATGATAGACCTTGCATGTTAGATGTAAACATGTAAGACATGAATAATCTCCACTCAGGGAAGGAATAAGGACGTCAGGGCATGGTTGGCATGACTCATGCATGGACCTGCATGCCCTACTTGGCAGGCATCATGTTGGGGTCGCTAAATGGCATCATGTATTAAGACACATTGACACATAATGACATGCTCCTATATATAATTCATTAATAGTCATTACACCACATGTAAATATTCACACGCATGACTTCTTCCCAGACAGGATTATCCAGTCTAGGCTCAGAGCCTTTCAGATCAGAAAAGAATGGCACGTCAGTGATTGGACGCCTACTGCGTTAATCACTTTTCTAGCCCAGGGGTAAGCGTCCTTGAGCCTAGACTGAATCTGCCTTATTTTTCGCGTATAGGACGAACACAAACTGTCACAAAAACAACCGGTATATTATTTGTTTCCATCCGCGAAAATTAATGTCCTTGGATTGGAATTAAGGCATAGGTGGGGCTTTGTCGTGCTATTATTTTATTTATACCATGTCAAAATCATCGCATGACGAATACATAATTCTCTAAAAATTCTCTTATCGTCTTAAACTTGTCACATTCTCAAATTATACAAATACATGTAATAAGTTCTACCAATATGACAAAAGCGCCACTCCTAGAAGTAAAGTGAGGTTTAATTATCGTGAAATTCATGTTTCTCATCCGCTATACTAAATGATAAAAACATTATAAAAAAATAGTATATCACCTTTAACTCAAAAGAGATGACTGGTCGATAGTGACTTGGCAAAGTAATATCCTACATTCATGGATGAAAGGGAGGGAGGCTATACTTAGAAAGAAATAATCTCATAATCAGATAATTCTTGTAAAAATAAAGTAATAGATCTGTGGTATGAACCGATAGCCAAATGCACGTCAACATGCAGACTGTGTCATGGACGGAAATTATTTACTTTGCCTTTGGCTTATGCAGTCTAGGCTCAAGAGTTCACAGAGTCCCTTCTAACTCAGGGAAACCTCTCACTCCTGACCACAACATCCCGTTAGAACCCCATTAGTTGGCCCTACTCCAGGGCCAGGAAAGCCATTAGCGCAGTAGGCGTCTAATCACTGACATACCAATCTGACCTGAGAGGCTGTGAGCTTAAGACTGATAGGCAGCTATACACACAGCCTGCCGTTGATAACCCAGTCAGCAGTGGATGATAGATAGATAGGTAGAGGGATGGATGGGCCAGAGTTTTTATTTGTTTGTATTGCAGGGGTGAAGGGATAAGAGGTCTGCCTGTGGAGAGGATGCAGTGATTGCATCAGTGCCAGCAGCAGCAGCAACTGCTGCAACATCTGCGTCCAGACCATCACAGAGCACCACATCTTATGTACCGTATAATCGGCAAATAATCTTATGTACCGTATAATCGGCAAATAATCTGTAAATAACAGGCTTTAGCGCCTAGCAACTCGGACAAGGAGGTGAGTTTATAACAGGGTCTCCGCACTTTTGGACAGCAGAAATTCCAGGCTTATCGAGCTCTTTCCAGGCCCACTTTAGTGATTTTCCAGAACCTTAATGATGGGACCAGGAAGTTTTGGTTATTGTTGTTCATAGGCCAATTATGGAGTTAACAATTGTTTCATATTCAGATTGTATATCATAGGCCAATGATATGTGTTACAAGTTTCATATTCATATTTTATATCAGGATAATAACCGTTTTTCAACTTATACTTTGTGAGTCACTCAATGTACGGTGTGAGAGGGGCGAGTCAGATAAAAGTATACAGTAAGCAACAGAGAAACTTCGAAAAAATGCCAATGCTTTAATAGATTCATTAAGGCCTATATAATTATGGGGATTTTCATGCCACTTCGACCAAATTCTCCAGGCTTTTTCAGGCCTTGGATTTATTTTCCCATATTCAAGGCTTTTCTAGACCCTGGCCTCCGGCAAGGCAGGGATTTTATAAAGCAGGTAATCAAAGCTTGAACTGGGGTTAACTTCTAGCAGGCTCCCCTGGGGGACGGGAAATAAACCAACCCTTGCCCCTAGCCCCCCTCAGCTCTCATCCTGGGCTCAGCAACTTTATAACATTCTCTTTTTATTCTCATCAATATCTATTCCTGTACCGGTATTAAAATTGGAAATTCTTATGTTACCAACTAGCTGGCCTATATTATTTATTATAAGGTGTGGCCATATTCAGAACAACTCTGATTTTCTACGATTTACGAGGCAAACATCAAACCAGAGTAAATGGCCTGATACTACTCCCTCCTTTTCTCCCAACTTAGATTAAAGGGGAGAAGGGAACATATCAATAGGAAATACATGGCAGATGTTGGTTGATATCTTCAAAGTGGTCTCCTCTTTCCAACACATTTACCCATAATAATTCCCAATAACGTGTACACGAATCAGTGCATATCATAATAAAGATCATATGAACAGCCAAGGGGGGAATAGTTGTAGATGGTATTTAACAGCAGAATGTGTGGTTTCTATAGAGATCTAACTTTGCCTTCTATTATAGGTACAAAATGAACTATATCAAACATAATGTATTTATATGATAGGGCAGTAAAAAGAACCCTAAGGTATAGCCTCTATTAGTAGACATAATCCATCACAGATTGTACAGTAGACACAACTATACAGCCTGTCACCTCTCACTCAATCTCTATCCAGAATAATAAAAACCATCAGAATTTATTCATATTTTTAGGAAAGTCAAAACTAAGGTATATAGCTTCCATTGGTAGGTATAATCTATCACAGATTGCACCCTCTATAACAGACACACCTTCTCACCCAACACTCACTCACACATTTCCCATCAGAATGAATGATGAAACCCATCATGATTAATTTATATTTTAAGAACGTCAAAACCAGGGCGTAACCTCTGTTGGTAGGCATAATCGATCCCAGATAGTACCGTACACACTATAGTATGTATATATACCCACCCCCACACCAACTAACCACTCACTCACAGATATACACACACAGTGGAGGTGTATTATCACAAACTACACCACTGCAACATCTACTTCTACTACTCCTCTTTCACCACCTCCAACTTCTCCTCCTCCTCCTCCTCCTGCTCACCCTCCACCCCATTATCACCCCTCTTCTTCTCCCTCCTCCTCACCCCTCTTCTTCCCCCTTCTCTTCCTCCTGCTCTAAAAAAGTTTCTTGTTCCTTCTCCTCCCCCCTTCTCTTCCACCTCCCCCCCCCCCCCTGCACCACCCCATCGTATTCCTCCCCTCCCCCTCCTCCTCCTCCTCTTTTCCCACCTCCTCCTCCCAGGATGTGGACTGGACCTCCTCTTCTTCCCCCCTCCTTCACCTCCTCGTCTACCCTCCTCTTCCAACTCCTCCTTCCCCTTCCTCCTCCTCCTTCTCTTCTTCCACCTCCTCCTCCTCTCCCCCCTCCCCCCTCCCCACTCCTCCTCCTGCAACCCCAACTGTTCATACCTGACGAGGGAGAGTTCCAGGGAGTTGCCTGAGTGGAGGATCAGCGATTGGGCGTCCTTGTGGCGTAGTCCATCGGTTGGGGTATCCCCTATCTTGGCAATAGCATCTCCCACTTGTAGACCGCATTTATGGGCCAAGCTGCCTGGAGTAACCTGGAGATGAGGGGAGGAAGGTACAAGATCATCAGTGGTTCAAGGAATGGGAGGCATGTCCCCCACCTTTTATGGAGAGTGGATGTATTTCTGGCAAGCCAAAGCCACAGCGGTTGGGCAAGAGAACACATGGCGGGCCAAAACACCGGCTAGACAAGTCTAGTACACTTTACACATAATATATTTACTTGCATTATCTCATATTTCTACCAACAACTCTTTAATACAAGTGGGGGCAATCATGAAAATGCTCTGAAACTCAATATCTATATCAATAATAATGAATATCTTCGACTTTTCTCTATGTTAAGGGCCAGATATAAGTATTAAAAATGATATTTTTATTCTATAATAAAACATATATATTTAATGTACATAATAATATTACAGGTGTGGTAGCACATCTACAGACACTGTGCTACATAGGGCTAGTAGTACATGTAGTGTGTATTTATACTGAAACAGAAAACCGAACAAATGTTTGCTTATTAAATGGTGATGACACATCATCTTCCAATCAATCATAGACCCTGTTTTTCTTTTTTTGTTGCCTCAAAGAACAAAAGAATAGAGAATGACTAGCCTCCTCTTAGTCACCACTTGCACTCATGCATCTACGTACACTACTACCAAAGCAAAGAGAGATGTAAAACCAAAATCTAAATTCCGGGTCACCTCCTCTCAAGTCATAAACAGTCTAGGTTCAGAGCCTCTCAGATCAGATAAAGAATGGTATTCAGTGATTGGACGCCTACTGCGCTAATACTTTTCTGGCCCTGGAGTACCAGGCGTCGTAATGGGGTTCTAATGACATTTTGCGGTTTGAAGCGAGAGGATATCCCTCAAGCTGAAGGGACTCTTTCAACTCTGAGCCTAGGCTGTAAAGACAGTTCATAATGAGTGAAGGCAATTCAATGCTTGTTATGTAGGTTTAGGTTGTCTCAAGTGATCTATGGGTTGGCCACCTTGGTGGTACCTTTTCATGCATCAGTTATTCAGATCAAGCGACCGCAAAATCAGAGCCTGGTTATAACAAGTGGAACAGCCTCCACATACATGAGCATATTATACCCGAGTCAGCGCACATCTTGATAGACCGACGTACTGACTCACAGCCAGGCTCTGCCCTCACACAAAAAAAGTGACTAACTTCTACTAATGTGGTTCTAACTATAGACCCTTAGATAATAATAATGGCTAATCATAGACATTTATGGAAATCAAGAATTTGTGTATGAGTCTCTTCTATCATAGATCTATCATCTATGGAGAAATCGGCCAAAGGCACGAGGATAAATATTTTGAATAATTTTATTAAATCACACAATTCAGTTCTTTTCCCAAACTGAAGTCATTATTTGTTATTTTCATGTTGAAAGAATTATTAAAATAAGTTTGAAAATAATGTATACAAATCAAATATTCTTTTTAACGTCAAGTTGTTATACCTTATGGTTACATAAGAGTTCATATCTAAAATTTTCATTTCATTTACATGTTACCGAACTAGCCTCAGTGATAAAGAAAATATTGTTAGAATTAAAGTGCGGTATTAAAACCCACATGCTGAACACGAATAATGTCGACAAGTTGATGAAAAAACATTTGATAAAAAAAGTTCTTATAGACTACATCCCACCAAGGTATGCAGAGAATGGTCAGTGTCAGGCTGACCACTAGATCCTAGAGGACTGACATGGGGTCAAGACCATAATGTCAGCTGTCAACTTGTATCCCACCCTCACTCCACTAGACTCACATAATCTACAGTCCATTCCATTTAACTTGACATGTGCCCACTCTAGGCTCATATAGTCGACAAAATCCCTCCAAACTGAGGTAAAGCCTCTCGCGCCTAACCACAAAATCACATTAGTAGCTATTAGTTAAAATCACATCAGGACAGTCGTTCGTGGTTGGCCAATGACGGACCGGGAAAGCCATTAACGCAGTAGGCGACCAATCACTGATATACCCATCTTATCTGATAAGCTGTGAGCCTAAACTAAGCGTCCTAATGGGATTATTTATGGGATTTTGCGGTATGGAGTGAGAGCTAGTGAGAGGCTTTCCCTCAGTTTGGAGGAACTCTCTCAACTATGACCCCAGACTGAAACCTTCCCAAAATAATGACTCCTCAGGAGGGACCATCCTTGATAGACAGTATCAAGTTGAATGGAATATATTATAGAGGCCCACAGGCGATATCATATAGATGACAAGTACACCTATGGCTTGTGACTGCCATCGAATATTCAACATCAGCAGCAATAGAAATAACAATTTATTATTAGGCCTAATAATCATACACATTTCAAGCTTAACATTTGCCTTACATCAAAGCCCATGTTCCTTAAATTACTTAATATACCCCTATGAATAACACTTCAATTTAGCTGATAAATGTATATAATATTACAATCCTCTTTGACTTTGGAGTCTCCTCCAGGGCATCCAGAGGACTGAGGTTGAGCAAGTCTTAGGCCTAATAGTTGAGTACGGTAGTGAGAGACAGGTTCGCCCCCATGGCCTCTGTACATGTCTGTAGTATAGACAGTCATTAAAATAGCGACCAACTTTCTATACAGTATACTCAAAGGTCCCCCTCTGTCCTTTATAGGCTGTCTATTTCCATCCAGCCTCTAAGCTCCTTCAGATAATGTTCTAAAGTCCCATTTACCTCTCAAGGGCTGGTACAGACAGAAATTTAATGTTTCAATATTAAAGTTAATGCCGGGTCCATTTCAAGTCTAGCTCAGCTGACTGCTAGCTACTGCTGGCCCAGTTTTTTTTTAGAGATAAAAATAACTGGGGAAAAAAACAAAAAACATAAGAAATCTTACAGTTTTTCTTCTAGAGTCAGAGTGCATAAAAAGGCGTTTTAAAGTAGTATGCAACCAATGGAATCCAAAGATCTAAAAAAAACTTTCAACTTCCTGAGACGCCCATCAGCGTCTTAGGTTAGGTAAGAAAGTTCTCAGCACAAGGTTGGTGGAAGCAGTATAGGGCAACTGCACGATCAAGTTACACTTGCAGGCTTACTACTTCAACTCCAGAACTTAGACTTAGTTAGAGACGACCACCACTAGCTACCACTCACTCAATAAGCAAACACCAATAACTAGTTATACCTTAAATGATACACTTTTCTACACCTAGGCCTATATAAAGTATACTCACTCTTTGAATGGTAAGTTGGCAACAGAAATCCTTCCCTCCGTGCAAACGAAATCCCCATGTTGTATTGGGATCGGTGCGGTCAAGTTTAGCTGAGAGGGTTAGGGCCGACATCTTGTCGGTTTCAGGCCTGAGGAGGACCGTGTCTCTGAGGCCGGTGAGGGGGAAGCTCTAAGCCGGCCGTCCTACTCCGTCTGCTGGCAGGCAAGCCGGGTCTTCCAACGGTACACGGACCAAAACTTTTCTCCTTTGCGCCCGGCTCTATTGTTTTGCACACGGCACGAATGTTGTGGTCCGGTTGGGAGCACATGGCTAGTCAGGATGTAAACATTGGGGAGGGGCACGCACGTGGTGAGGTTTCCGCAGTCATGTATGATGTGTTACAGAAAAATGAGTCGTAAGTCGCAAAAATTGATTTTGAGATAGGCCTTTATAATATTATCATATTTGAAAAGGTAAGATCAAGCCGATTCTAATGATTGCAAACATTAGGACAGCTATTAAATATTTCCATATTTTAGGTTTGATATTTTTATTTTTGAATGGAAAGTTTACAATATTTCTTGGTGGACAATATAGGCCTACATATGGCACTGGCAATAATTAAAGTAGGCCTAACTACAATAATACTCCAAAGGATGACCTTCGAAACACTAAGATAATTATGTTTAATAGTCTTGAAATTTAGTACATAAATTCATATGACTTAAAGCGCTAAACCACCTAAAATGGAAAGCATTCCAACAAAGAGATCTTGTAAGCAGATCATTTAGGAAAATCTTTGCGACTTGTAACTCATTTTCCTGGAACACATCACATTATGACTGTATACCGTCAACAAGTCGCGTGTGAAAATGCCAATACTGACTAATCAGAAATTAGGGGTTAGCCTAATGTGTAGGCTACTCATGATAGTTCCAGCATTTGAAAAGTACTCGCTTTCCGCAAATTTTTAAGGCATTTTACCCCCCTTTTTGTAGCAAAACGCGGACATACTATATGCCAGAAAGGACCCCTTTTTATAATTTCAAGGACTCTTATATATGGAAAGCCGTTTATAAATACATATAACCCAAATGTACAGAATTTTAGTAATACTTTTCCTATTTTACCTAACCATATTCCTGATTAGCCTTTTTCTTTTTGAACTGGCATCCTATTTCGGGAGAATTGGTCCAGCTATGAGAAATAGTGCTTTTCCGAAGTAGCAGGCTGTCTAGAGAATTAGATCTCAGCTCGGAGTGAATTAACAAAAGTTATGCCCCAATCAGGAATTGATGAAGTCTAAGTAGGAATGATGGAAAGGGAAGATTAGGTAAATATTAAAAAGCACAATTTGGGAATTTGGGAATTTTCCGATTTCGTGCCTAATTCTCAGCTAACCCGGAATGAAATTCCCCAGTTCGCATGCATTTTCAATGGTGAAATTGTCAGTCATTTTCCGGGTTAGCCTACTAATTCACCCGGTTTGGGGTTAATTTATAACATGTATAAATGGCTTTCCATACTAATATAACATACTATTTTGGCAAAACGATACTATTGTGGCAAAACAGACAATTGTATGCCAAAATGACCCCTTTTCAGGATTTCAAGGAATGTTGTATTATAACATAATATTTGACACTTTCACATACATGAAGGAATATCCATATAAACATGACTTAATGCAGAGTTTCTGTCATAATTAGGCCTATATGCTATTCTGTGCCACAAGTTAGTCAAAATACTCCTCTGGAATTAAAAATATCCCTCTTTTTGAACGATCATGTGTAGGCCTACACATTTCATCCCCGAGTGTGTGTGTGGGGCGGGGCACAGGATTACACTGCATGTCTATCTAGCCTAGTATATCAAGTATATGTTAATAGAAGGTTTCCGACACTTTACAGCATAGTATCGCGTATGAGGGGGGCTATATTCTCCAAGTATGGCCGAAAACTACGAGGCCGTAGGCCGAGTTGTTTTTCGGCCATACTTGGAGAATATAGGCCTCCGAAGACACGATACTGTGCTATTCTTGCTTTTATTCCATGATTCTTAACTTAAGGATGACCGCGGGTATTTCCCAAAGTAAATAGATCAGCCTGATTTTTTCACACTTTGTACTCCAAATCATGCTGATTTCAAATATAATTATTTTAAGGGGGGTCCCCAGACTAGATTTTTTGCTATTTCCGTTTGAAAATAAAAAGTTATTTAATTAATTTAATATGGCCGTCTATGGAGAAAAGGGCGTTTTTGAAACGTTTTATCCATTTTAAACCATATATAGTAATTAGAGTTGGCTAATTTTTTAGTATATCATAGTTTAAGGGATATACTTTTTGAAAATAACAAGAAAACGGGTGGTCCCCAGATTACTTTAGGAGCTGGAGGCCCCCGAACTTGAGAGTGCAGTGAGTGAGAGCTGGACTAGCTTTGAATTTCATGTAAACAAGATAGCTTACGGTGTTGTAAAACAATAACAAACAAGAAAAAAAACATATACTAATCTGTTCAAAAGTCAGAAGTGTTTCTTTTTAACTACTGAACATCACTATTCAAAGAAATGATAAAAAAAAAAAAAAATATCAACATGGTCAATGTCGTAAAATCCCGCCGTTTTTGGCAACTGAGAAATACCCGCGATCATCCTTAAAACAACTTTATTTGCTTTAATTTCATCAAACTGAGTTGTCTGCATTGTCTCGAACGGTTGTGACGTCACTGTACAATACAGGGAGTTTATATTGTCCACCTTGTGAGCGGCAAGTATATTGATTACATTGTACGCTCACAGCCAAATCATGGAATAAAGAAATGGACTCAGCCTCTACAAGTAGGTCTTCCAGATAGCCCTAAAAGGTTGGCTAATCACAGGAAAATTATTTTCACAAGTCACAATAAATCGTTTTTGAGATTTCATTATATCAAAGATGAGATTAAGTGGATTTCAATGATGGTAAACATAAGGCTATCATCTAATAAGTAGGCCTAGGCCTACTTTTATTTTTTTATATATATAGGCTAGCCTATTGAAATTTGGACATTGAGGGGCAAATCTGGAACTGTAAAACTGGAGAAAGGGATTAATTTGGCCTAAGGGTCTTATATGGGTGTTGGAGAGGAGAAAGCACCAGCCAAAACACCTCAGTCTTTTAAATAATTTGAATAATGCATAGGCCTACCGGCATCTATGAGCATGCACTTGAACACGGGGAATGGATAAAGACATTCATAAAGTTATTTCCCCATTCTGACACTTTACAACAAACTGAGCACTGTAAATTACTACTGAGGAAACAACTAAAAAATGAGCACTGGAAAGAGAGTGGTATTGAAATTATTGGTGATTTATTAACCGATGACAAAAAAATCATGTCAACGTGTGAACTAACAAGACAACAGTTGTAATTTTAACAGTCTTTTAAAGGACCTCATGGCCCCAGAGGGTCGGATATGTGCTAACAGTGTAACAGCTCCGGTTGATCAGTTGGCTTATAGGAATATTATGTGTTGACTCTAATTACTCTTGATATCATGAAATTTTATTCCTATGAGAAGGTCGTGAGAGATTTGAAGTGATGGATACATGAATCAATAAACAGATTTATCATTTAGCATTCCTTCATTTTAAAAGTATATTATCTGTTGCAGTTTGAACTAATTACTCATGAGCTGCATGAATTATATTATTTCTATGAGAAGGTGATTGACTTTTCTGACTTTTTGATTGACTTTTCTGACCTTTTGATTGACTTTTTTACTTCAGATTGACTATTTTGACTTTTGATTGACTATTTCACTTTCTGACTGACTTTTTTATTGACCATTCTGACTTTTTGATTAACTATTTTGACTTTTTGATTGACTTTTCTGACTTTTCGATTGATATTTTGACTTTCTGATTTACTTTTCAAACTTTCTGATTTTTGGACTTAGGATTGACTATTCTGATTTAACAATTGAGTTTTCGACGACTATTTCGACTGGTCCCAGTCCCAGTCCCAGTCCCAGTCCCGGTCCCAGTCCCAGTCCCTACCTCTTGCTCACTGATTGACTTTTCTGACTTTATGATTGACTATTTTGATGTCCCAGTCCCGGTCCCGGTCCCGGTCCCAGTCCCTACCTCTTGCTCACTGATTGACTTTTCTGACTTTATGATTGACTGTTTTGACTTTCCGATTGACTATTTGACTTTTCTGACTTATGTTTGACTTTTAGAAATAGTCAATCAAAAAGTCAGAATTGTCAATCAAAAAGTCAATCATAAAGTCAGAAAAGTCAATCGAAAAGTCAAATTAATCAACCATAAAGTCAATCATATAGTCAGAAAAGTCAATCGAAAAGTCAAATAGTCAACCGTAAAGTCAAAATAGTCAATCATATAGCCGATCGTTAAGTCAGAATAGTCGAGGGTAAAGTCAGAATAGTCAATTGTAAAGTCAGAATAGTCAATCGTAAAGTCAGAAAACTCAATCGAAAAGTTGAAATAGTCAATCGAATAGGTCTAGAATCATGAAATCAATGGAAAATACTAAAATAATAATTTCATTCTAGCTAATGCTTGAACTAGTTCCCGAATAATAATATATCCTTGCTGACCAAACAGCTTTCCAAACCTTATTTATAGCCTAGGCCTATGTGAATCGAACCTTGCAATGATTATACAATATCACAGATTCTAAATTCATGTATAGTCAAATCAACATGACAGGCTTATAAGTCTGAGCCTATAAGTCCCGGGGCCTATAGGTCTGCACCCCCTTGAGAACTAGTTCCCGAATAATAATATATCCTTGCTGACCAAACAGCTTTCCAGACATTATAGTCAAATCAACATGACATATCATTCAACGTGGCTCATGAGAGTTTATATTGAGTGATACTGTCTATAGCCTATACATTAGCAGATTTCTAGCGATTCCAACCATATTTGTTCATTTTCTAACAGAATTACGCAGTTGATTTAAAGCACGCACACACACAAGCCTGTTGAGGTTAGTTCGACAGAATGTGTAATGATTAACCATCGGCTGAAAATAAATATATGAACGTCTAAGCTAAGCTTGTCAAATTAAAGTGTCAGTAAACCCCCAAATATTATGAGCAAATCCATTTCCCTGCTATTATTGAAATGTAACCACCCCAGTTTTACTTAATTCAACTTATTATTTAGTGAGTTTTACCCATTTAAAGGAGTGAAAAAGTAGTTACACAGTTTAACACTCCATTCAAGGAGCCACTGTTAGCCTACGTCATAAAGGTGCACCAATCTTGAAATGTACATGCAATGAACATAATAAACAACTCTCATAATTGCTGCTAGAAAGAAGGAGGGTGTACCAACCCAATTATTGACCTCTCATGACTGGTTCTTGAATAGGTATTAGCTGTATTGCATAACTGCTTCAATTGCTGTGAGATTGGGGGGGAAGGTAGGGATATTATGTACATTTCTGGCGCGCCTCTATGACGTCACACAGCACTCTCAGTGCCCTCTTGTGCTAAACAGACCTTTTCAAGTAAGCTTTCTCAATTCGGGCCTGTAAGTGACTATAAGTTAGACATAAATGGAGGTAAAAAAATTGATACTTGGATGTTGTATTTATGGCGGCATGAAGTTTGTTGTCCTAAAAGTGACTATGAACCCGTTTACTGACCCTTTAAATCTAACCAACCTTTTTATTAGTTAGGCTTGTTATACGATTTCACCGATCGCACATGCTGCCGCCATGTTTCTGGTCGCTGACACAATAATATCCATATAATCTGCGTAAATCAGTCATGTCGACTTCAAATACTATCTCAAACAATAGTTTATGAACATATTAACGTGTGGCGATATTCCTTTGGTGGAAATATCACGATTCTACCACCTCTTCGGAACCATGCTTCCGACGCCATGTTTGTTTGCTTTTGGCCCATGCGCATGCGCGTGTCTACCTACGGTTAGACGGTTGTGTTGCCGGGCTTTGTCGCTGTACACGCCGTGGCGGGCCTTCTCGCCGGCACAATGGACTTTCGTGCTGGCGGACTCTTGTCCACCATGTCATTAGAGCCCCGGCCTATGCTCGTGGATACTACGAAAGCCGTAATGATTAACCAACGACTGAATATAAATGCTTGAACGTTTAATCTAACCTTGTTTTCAACCTCATATGCCAGGATTATTGTGTATAATCATTCAAAGCGCTCAGAAAGCAGTTTAATTTCCTCGGCTGGTAGCTAACGTATAGGCCTAGTCTAGCGTGGCCATGTTTTCGCTAAGCCTGGGCGGACGTGGAGACGTTCTCGAGGCAAACACAACTGACAAAGGCTTGGAAAAATATAATGTTTTGAATCGATGAGAAGTTTATTAATATCAAGGAGTTTAAAACCAAAGAGGTTTATTCTGAGCTTGTTATGTTATCCAAACCTGATTATGAAAAACTGGATGGATGGATAGAATTACTGAATGATGAGAATTTTAATGGAACCAACGTGATGTGGAGAGAAAAGTTTATTATCCCTTTCAAATGTACTTAGGTTGTGAAATGGCAAGCTATGCAATATAGAATGGGCGTTATCATGGCAATGCTTATTACGCAATCTGGAGAATCTGTACTTCCAATACATATCATTTTCATTACTTATTTAATTTGAAATCAATATAATAATGCTGTTGAAAAAAACATCTAATATGGGTCGAAAACGACCCCTTTAGGGACAAATGGTTTAATCATTGTTGATACGCCAAAAATTAGTGAAGTTACATACTTTCAAAGTTACCTGCCTCTCAGAATTACTAATATAAACATTTGTGACAGTGACGTCATGAACATGATGTGACTCCTAGCGGGAATACCAGGAACTAGGCCTATAACTCCCGCGGGAAGGTATACCTTTCTGCTTGGCGGGTCACACACATGTAAAAGCATCCCCAAACTGTGATTATTGTGAGGGGCTAGATTCAATTGACCACTTCTTCATCGGTTGTTATAGACCTAGCTTGATATGGTAGGCCTATGGTTTAAAACGATGGGTCAGAAATAGCAAGGTAACATCTGGTTTTAAAGAAAAGGAATTTAACAAGACGAATATTTTGTTAGGTTGCAGTGGTACGAGTAAAGTAAAAGATTTGATAAATTGGATAGGGCCTAGGCCCTAATATTAGCGGCCAAAGCCTATACTTAGACAGAGGATATCCCACAATAACAAAATTGTCTTCAGAGCGTTCGTTAATGAATTAGGCTAAAAATCAATGTTAGGGTGACTGAATACAACAATGTCATGGAAGAAAAAAAGCAAAGTGTGGGGAAGCCTCCTCAGAGAAGTGGAGGGGGATGAAAGCTAGATCTGTGTCTATATAATATTATAACTCTAAGGTAGAAGAACCTCCTACTAACAATGGTGATCGATGAGGATGGAATGACAGAAAACTCGAAAATACACAAAAAAACCCCAAAGGGACGCGGTGAACCTGCGACTAGATTTGTATGAGCCTCGTTGGCAGGAAATTGAATAAAACCTTTTTAAAAACAAAAAAGTTCCTGATGTCACTGCTGGGGTTGGGGGGGGGGGGCCATAGCGATTTAATTGATTGCATAGGCTGGAATGGGTAGAAATATAAAGCCCGCATAGGTGGTGCCACTTTCCATGACTTTCATTGTATGCTAACGTTACTCATAGCAACGAGACTAGGGGACCCTAGTCTCGTTGCTCATAGCTACTCACCTATAATATTATACTAGGCCTACCTATAGGCTACTATAGCTTCACGTGGTCGGAGCGGGCAAGTTTCCCTAGCGGAAAGTCATAAAAATGGACTTCATCATCCATAAGTGGCGCCCTCTTGTAGAGCATTCATCGCGAAGTAATGCCTAACAGTCGATCGTTTAAATTTTTTCAAAGCTACAAACAAGCATAGTTCAACATAACCGTAAGTTAATGGTTGGTATTTACTTTACCGTACTACAAATATGTCTATGGTTTTTTCTTTCTGTTAACGATCTAGGCTACCCGATTCTCTACAGTCTGTGCAATTTATTTGCTGATTAATTTCTACTAGCAGAAGTGAAATCGAGTGGATCGTTTGTGAAATGTACATACTTTACACAGATCTTGAACGAATTGCCCATTATAATAATGGGCAAAGGCATTGCGTCTTGTGTGTTTCTTCTTTTGTGTAGGCCTACTATATAACGTTAACGTATAATAATAGTTGTGCATAGATCTATTCCCAAATGGCAATGGGTGTGTCAATATTAAAATTAGCTGCATAGGACACGCTCGGAATCTTAACAACGTAATACACACTATTGTTTTCCCCGCCCAATATGAGAATATGGGATGTTTGTAGTTTTGTGACCTATCATTTCAGCCTACACCATTCTCCAAGAACTCATGATCGATCTATCAAATACATGTAAATAGTTACTTACTAGCTCTTACTTACTAGGCTACAAGCTACTACATGTTACTATAGCGCCGGCTATAGCGAGACACATATCTATATTGTTAAAAATAAGGTTTTATTTGACATGCCATTCTTATCTGATTTGAGAGGCTCTGAACCTAGACTGGAACAGGATTTATACAAGAAAAGAATGAGGCAGACAGGAGTGTTGGAAAATTAACCAACACAAGCGTTAGCTAATAGGTGGGGTGTTTATACAATGGGGAAGAGGGATATTTCATCAATTTAGGCAGAGAGAGAGAGGGCGAGAGCGAGAGCGAGAGCGAGAGAAAGAGAGAGAGAGAGAGAGAGAGAGAGAGAGAGAGAGAGAGAGAGAGAGAGCAGGAGAGAGACAGGGGCAGGGGTGCACTCACTTCTCCTCCTGGTACATTTGCCCCCATCCTCACAATTAAAAAAATGTATGCCTGCACCGGCTCACTGATAACATGTTTTCAGTCAACCCCTACCCCTACCCTACCCCTCCTCCCATCTCACTCTATCCTGACCAAGAGCAGCAATCTGTTTGGATTTGGTCACTTACAACCACAAGACCACAGGAGGGACTGAAGTTTATGGAGGGGGACCTCTATCCTCAGGAATTACTTCATTAGCTGGGCGGAACAGGTGGTGGAGGAGAATGAGGACAGGGGGCTTAGAAAAATTAAGATAAACAAAAAGAGACAGTAGCTTTGATTATAGACATGACATGTATTGAGAATCAAAATAAATTATTTTATTTTCATTTTTCTATAAAGCTCTGCTCCACATCAGAATCAGTCATAGGGGTGACAACGTGTGAGGATCCAAAATCCTACCCCTAGTTCCTAAAAATATAATTAAAAAGAAAAAAAAGTTATGACCCCAATACCTAGTTTCCAGCTAGATAAATCAAAAACACAACTTATATTTTGGGGAAGAAATGGCTAGGGCAGGGAGGGAGGATTGGAGGAAGCAGGGGATGGAAGAGGCCAAGGAGATTGAGGGAGCAGAGCAGGCGGGAGGGCACAGAAGAGGGAATGCTAAAAGAAAAGAAAGAGAAGAGGGAGAGAGGATGGAGGAGATGGATAGACATAGACAGAAGGAAGACACTAAAGGAGACAGATGAATAAGGATAGAGGCTGAAGGGGAGAGCGGTGAAAGAGGCAATTTTAAGGGACGTAGAGAGGAGAGAGGGAGAGAGAAAGGTTTAGAAGTGAAGGAGGTTGGGGAGGGATGTAAAACTATATACTCATCGATATTCAATAGCTCCTCCTCAGCTTTATATAACTCATTAGTAGTCTTACACAGTTGTATGGAAACCTATGGTGAGTTTATTTAATTATAAAGGAAAAGCTGAGGAAATTGGACCTCCCAATTTTCTCATGGCCAGTCGGACCAGTGCTTTTGAAAAGTTCATGGCCCGACTGCCATTTTTCATAGACCTGGTCCGTTGGCATATGGGTTATGTCCCACACTGAATATATACAAATAAATGCCATTTATCCAAACACAATGACTTTTTCTTGGGCATTACCTACAAAACAATAATTAAACTAATTATTCTTTAACAGAAATGAAATGTATCATATAATAACCAACTTTACCTTGGTCGGATTTCTGGTCTATGAGAATAGCCTAAGGAACTCAGTGTTAGTCTACTAGCCACTATTCAGACACCACATTGTGGTATATGAAAATTAGCAACTGACTCTGGCATAAGAAAGATGGCTATGTGGATACCTCTGTGAGAGAAAGAAAAGAGAGTATCTTTTTGAATATTAGGATATCCATAAGTCATCTTGATTATGATGTTTTGGAATATCTTAGAACAGGAAAATGATATTTGAAAAAGAAAAATGTTGGATATTTACTATGACACATTTTTATCCTGACAGTTTGAGGACAAAACAAGCAAGCGCAGGGAAATGGCTTGCCATCTCTTAATTACCTAGTAGAAGATTGGAGATAAAGAGAGGAGGGGCAAACTAATACAGGACATGGAATATACACTACTAACAGGAGGGGGTGACTGGTGGGGCCAGTTGTGTTGGTGGTGGTAGAGACTCCTCATTTATGCTGTGAAGAGAGAGAGAGATAGAGAGAGAGAGAGAGAGAGGGGGGGGGGGGGGG
Organism: Sthenelais limicola; assembly: GCA_942159475.1. Classification (NCBI taxonomy): domain Eukaryota; kingdom Metazoa; phylum Annelida; class Polychaeta; order Phyllodocida; family Sigalionidae; genus Sthenelais; species Sthenelais limicola. The sequence goes on from OW804096.1 coordinate 58,841,991, forward strand.
AAGGGAGCGAGCAAGAGAGGGAGAGGGAGGGATTCTTATGACATTTGCAGTATGGAGCATTTAAATGACACTTATGACATTTAAATGCACAAGATTATTTATCTTACATTCAAAATCAAACCCATCCATTCTGAAGAGTATACATTGGGTAATTAAGTACTGTATATTATGCCATGATAGGTGTGCGTATCCACAAAAACATGGCCAGATTAACCCATGGCATATAGGTAAATAATGGTCAAATAACGCATAAATATACATCATGGCATAAAAATAGAACTGAGCTTGAGCTGCATATGCAACAACGCATTCACAAAACACTTGTGGCCTTTTGGTGAAAGTCTTTCATGTGTGCCTTCGGCACTTGTGAAAGACTTTCACCAAAATTCACTTGTGTTTTGTGCTCGTGTTAAGTTCTATCTTAGCAGTTGTGTGTACCTCTATGTTTTCACACACACCTATTATGTTTTATGGTAAGAGCTAGTGTGTGGTGGTGGTGGAGAGCCCCTGGGCATCCTTGGACATTGCACCCACTAATTCTTGGAACTACATCAACTCAGGACAAACCAATTATGGGGGCAAAGCACCTAGCACTGAGGGGAGAAGGGTGAACAGTGGCGGTACCAGGGGGGCACTGGCCCCCCCCCCCTAGACCCCTTAAAATGGTCCCTGTGCCCCCCCTAACTCAGAGGAGCAGAGGGCCCCTAGAGCACTGCCAGAATTTGCACTTTCCTTCAAACTGGTGACTCTACGTACAACACTCCCAATAACCCCATATTTCATCTTAGCTTAATAATTTTCTTAACATTAAACTATATTTTACTTACTTTCTATTACATAATTTATTTTCAGGGCCTCTATTCAAAAAGCATTTTTAGACTCAGAATGTCTCAACAGGGTTTTAAATTTCAGACGGTCTCAAAATTGGTATTCAAACAAGAATCAGTGAGGGTGAACAGTTTACAGTTATGATTTGTTCATAACTTGTACAATTCAGGGTTTTTAGTTATTTCCGTTTCCCAAAGGAAACATGACAGGGTCCAGTAAAATCTAAAAAATAAACCTATATATATGCCTCAAATTTGAAGACTCAAGAGGGGTCTCAATAGAGACAATTAATTTCGTTAATTTTATTTTCTCAAAATGTTTTTTTGTGAAGCAAGAAAATAGGGTTGTCATTTTTGCCAGAAATTAGAGTTGTGGGGGCTTTATTTCATTGTCATTAGGCAAATTAACTGATTGCAATAACATTCCAAACAGGCAAATTCTGAAGATTTTGACCTCAAGTGTGCCCCCCCTAGACCTGCCTTCTGGTACTGCCCCTGGTGAAGTGATGTGAACTTGGCTTGGTGGTGGTGAGGATGTGAACACTGGGTTCATTTAGTTGAACCCAGCTAACATTACAAATTACAATTACCTTAATCAGATATGGGCTAGGCCTTGAATTGGCTGGTTGGCCTGGACTTCTAGTAAGGGCCTCTAGTAATCTGGAGATAAGAGCCTTCTTAGTAGAAAGTGATAATCTATCTAATTACTCCTTTGATGTCACCCATTCGCATTTAAAATGCACTCTCAGCTATGCATGCGCAATTTTTCCTTTTGCCACATACACGTACAAGTACATGATGAACCCAATTATGTCCCTGAGTATCTAAGAATTCCAAATCCATTAAAAGCATGTAAATAACAAAAGAGTGGTGCATTATTCAATCGGTGCGCACCAAATGGACAGCCATTTGATCGTCTCTCAACCAGAGATTTCCCCCTTGTTAGCATACATCATAAATTGGAAATGAGGGCGCAACATATGCTGATGATCTCAATTGACTTCATGTCCCTACTGGTGATTCATTGCTGTGAAGCATAAACCCAATTGATGGGTCAGTTTGTTTGTTTCTAACTGTGATCAATAACTTGATTGCCCATTAGGAACTGTAAAGCCTATTTTTATAAACCTTGCTTCTTTGGACCCATACACATACATGCACACATAGTTATACCTTTACAACTAAATTTCTGAGCAGCTATTCTTATTGCAGTGACCTAGTATGTTGTATGATTACATCCATTTAAACTTGGAACAGTTTACATGTTGTAGACTGTGAGGGTGCAACTTGTTGGAATACAGTTGATAATGTATACATAAAAGCATTCATTTTAAGAGCATCCAAGTATTTTCCTCAATGCCCAATTTCATTATAATATATTTTATTTTCAATTTTAGATTTTACTTCTAAAGATTAAAGTAACATTGGGATACTCTCCGAACTCACATTGGCCTGCTTCTGAGAATTATTTAAGTTGTATAAGGTAATAAAGATCAAAAAGTCAGTGCTATCTGTACATTAAGGTTTCAGGAAATAGTTTGGGTTCTAGGTATATATTTTGATACTTGAAGGTGCATTTATGTCATCAACTATAATGAAATGTAAATGAAATAGAAAAAAAAAAATAATAATTGAACTATTTTATAATCTATTTGCACCCCCTCTCACACACCCCTCTGTAAGAAACTGAGAATCTCCAAACATTCCAAGGCCATTTAAAAGATTAAGGATTCAAGGCCATGTGATGATATTTCAGGCCCTTTGACCTATATATATTAATTGTTGTTGTTGTTGTTGAGACGTTTATTAGTCAATGAGTGACCATGTCGGCGGATCTAATCTCCCTTCATAGGGAGGATTCCAAGTCCTGCCGGACATTACAATTAATTAATTCTGTAAGGGTAACAATGCACCTTGGCGTCGACGACACACAAGGTGGCCCTGACTAAGTCTGGTCTCAAACAAACAATAAGATTTATAAGATCAGAATAGCGCACTTCAAGGAATGCAAAATATATATATGTAGTGAATCTACTAATTGTTCGTATCTCACGGATGTCAATAAAGTCAGTCAACAAAGGATTGTCTTACAACCAATACTACTTTATTACCCGTTAGCACAAGTGTCCGTAGCGGCCCAGAAGCATTGGCTTTCTCCAAGGGACACCAAAGTCTGGTACATACAATAAGGGTGGCAATATGAAAGAGCCGGACAACACATGTCCGTAATACCATTGACAAATGCAGTTTTGAAGGGTAAAAGGGAACATAAGTGTTCACAAGTAGTACATAAATGGCATAAGGCCTGAATTGGTTATATATTGTAGTAAAACGGTGGCAAACACCAGCTGCTAATATAATAGACTAGAAGAATAGAGCAGCACACCTAGTGGTAAGTAAACGGGTCAAATGCACTGGACTTAGAGATGTACTAAAGTCACACCAGGGCGTAGCACTTCCACTACAATGCCCCCTCTTTTATTTAAGAGTTTTAAACCCAATTTAAAAATCGTACCATAAGGAGTAAAAAAGGTGAAGGATACATATAAGCAGTTGGTATCAAAAATATATAGAGAATTATCAACGCGGACCTGAGTAAGAATAATATATCTGTGCAGCATTCACAAAAAGGAGCATCAGTGTCCTCGCTACTAGATAACAATAATACAGGTCGCAACATCCCTATGATATAAACAGTACCAAGACAGTATGTCATAAAAAAGGTATCCAAAACCACAATCACAAAGTAATGCAATATTCAGTATCAAGAATATAAAATGGCAGTAATACAAAAACATGGAGAAGAAATAGTAGGTACAACAAAGATATATATCACTGGCAGCAAACTTCAGGAATCCGGACGGTGACTTCAGCGGACGAAGGTAACTCAACAAAAAAGTGTCTCTGGAAGCACGGGAGATAAAAAAAATTATCTCAAAGAGTGTCCGGGCAATAAAGTTAATGCGAAAATCGTAATATATATAACCAGTCCCACTAATCAATCATGTTTCATCTTCTCCTCCTTACGTTTCACTTCCTTTTTCTCCCCGGACGGAGGCTGCTGATTGTCTCCGGACGGAGGCTGGGCAGGGTTCGTCTGAATCCCGGTAGGAGCAGGGGGCCCAGCAGAGGCAGGGTTAGTCGTGGTCTCTGAAGTAAACAGCCACTGGGGAATTATCAAACCCTGAGAAGGAGTGGCAGAAGTAGAGGCAGGCTGGGGCATCTGAGACAGTCCTCTTAGCAGTCCGCTAAGCATCAGGAGTTGAGGCAGTTGGTCCGGCTGCAGGGCTGGAGCCATCACATTAGAAGCAGGAGTGGAAGCACCAGTACCAGCAACAGGTACACCAGCACTGCTAGATGCGGTAACGGTAGTGACTGCTGGATTCTGGTCCGGAAGGGCGGAATCATTGGAGGCGTCGGAGTCCAGCAAACTATGGAGGCGACAATTAGCTTCCTTCAAGTCACGGATTTCAGCGTCCCTTTTTTCCAGCTCACGTCTCTGTTCCCGGATGAGCCTGGCTTGATTTCTACAGGTCTCCTTCAGCTCTGTTGTTTCTGCTAGCTCACGTCTCACCTCCCCTACGGCTCTAAGGGGGGCAGTCAAGTCAGTAACTAGTCCTTGTAACTGGGTCCGGGCACTGTCCGCCGCAGCACATACCTGGCCTAACACCTCAGTCACCACGGAATCGGCACTGGAGATTGCCTCCTCTGTCTGCTCCACCGAAGGAAGCTTCGCAGAAATCCCATCTGACCACTGTTGGGTACCTTTAGACAGTCTCTTGGCCCGAGGGGCCTCATCCCTACCAGCCTGTTCAAGAGATTGGGATCTATCTCTTTTTGGAGCTTTCTTGTCTTCAACTGGTTTCTCCGGCCTAACTACACCAGCCACACCAGTCTCAGTTGGGTGAGAGGGAGAACTGGACACGGAACTTGTTCTTGATGAAGAACGAGAAAGACTCCTAGCCGAGCCAGCACTGGCAGAGACTTTACCTCTCCCAGTTCCCTTTCTCATTACTCGCAAATGCTGTCCGTCCAGAAAAGTGGTCCGGCTAAAAGCTTCATTCAGCCGCTTAACCGGACGGACAAGTTTGGCCCTAGCAATGGCGTCCGGTCGTTTCAGGTGGTGCTGGACGGACTCGCCATTCATCAAATGGCCGATGAGTTCTACTCTACGGTCCAGAACCTGTAGACATCTAGGAGAGGGACATATCCACACCTGTACGTAGGGGGCGTGTTCCTCACACAGGTGTCTGAACAGACGAGCACGAGAACTGTAAGAGCGTATGCCCAAGGGGTTAAATTTTAGGTGGCGACAGACAACAAACGGACAACGATGGCCTGCCCGCCACAACCTGTGAGCACCTTCTATCTTCTGAAAGGTGCCAGCGTCCATGGCATCCGCTCGCACCAATTCTGGCCAAATACGAGTCTTGTATCGTTCCATTTGGCCGTCTTCAATCTCTTTGTCCTCCACATCACTCTCGGGGCAACTGAGGACAGATGCACCCGGCTGATCAAATCTGGGGTCAATAGGGACCACGTCCATAGCCGCCTTCATCTCAGCCCGGTGTCGCTCCACGCTCTGGACAGACAACTGTTCAAACCTCCAACCTGCCCGGTGGACATGAGTCTTTTTGATCTTGGGACGTCCAACCTTAGAAGAAGAGGCAAGGGAAGGGATTTTATACCCAGCCAGAGCGGACTTGGCCTCAGTCACTTTCTCACTGCCGCTGGAAGGTGCGGACTTCACAGTAGAGTCTTTGGTAGAACTTCTCTCAGGCCGACTCACATGCCTGGAGGTAGATGCACGGGGACTGGTTGACTCAACCCTTATCTCTCCACTAGCGATTCTCTTCACTCCCGGACTACGCCCTCTGGAGGCCGTTCTGGAGGAAGAAGACCGGCGGGGTGACGGGGAATCAATCCGGGTCTTAGTAGTTGTCGACCTCAGGGACTTCCTTGGCGAAGCGGACTTCCGCTGGGAGCGCCGCAGAGGACTCTGAAGAGGGGACGGAGATTTGTCAGAATGCAACTCCTCCACATCCATCGGGACGTCTCCGGATCTAGCATTCTGATCCTCGTCGGACTCATTTTCATTGTCAACCTGCTCGCGCAGGGGCTGCAGCTCCCCACCAAGAGGGAAGGTGTCCGGATCGTCCGGACGGCCGGACAGAGCACTCCTTTCACGACCTAAGTGCAGCAGGTCTTCCGCTGCCGTCATTACACGGGCTGCCTCGGCATCTGACATCTCCGGACCCTCATCCTCCTGCGGTCCCTCGAGGTTTAACGGGTCGGAATTCCATACGGTTTCTTCCGACATCTTGTTGAAACGAGCTTGGCTTACAAACTGAAAACACAGGTCACACGTCTGTAAGCACTCATTCCACACACACAACACAGAACAGGACAATACAAGTAACAGTACAGTGAGCGTACAGGCAACCAAGCCTAGCTGTATTTCATACAACCTAAGCAAAGCCACACAAGCTCGAATAACAAATGACAGGTAACATAAACAGTGGTAATAGCAGTCAATGGAGGTGAACTCTTCACAAGAGTCAGCAGGTTGGAATTAACCAACTAAACATGTCCCACAGAGGTGTAAAGGTCTCGTACGACATCATGCTCCACCCCAATGGTAGCCATTACTAACCAAAACAAGCTCGGCCGGCCACACCACTACCGGCGGTCTCGGCCTTATAACGTTAAAATGAAACATTTCAAGCCCACAAACAACTTGTCACACGTTGAATAGGACTATTCTCTTATCAGGCAACAGTTCATTGGTACATGTCAAGCAAGTGTTAACCCATTCTACTTACTTCTTTCTTTCGTTTACACAATGACTTGCCTTCTCCGTGGCAGAGCAGGAAGCAGTATGACAAGGAGTGAAACACGGAGGCGTTACACACGACCAGCGTTGTAACTGTAGTTCCGCCGAGTCACCACCCGATCACAGCGCCAACCGCTACCTTCCCGCCACGCATCCACTGGACTCGCCAGACCAGTTCCTCTCATGACAAACAGGTTGTACAGTGCTGTAATTACTGCAAACCCCTTGATCTTCCACTGAGACTAAGTGGATACTGTGTCCGCGAAGCCCACTGTCCACTATTCCAAGTTTCATAGCGATTTCACCTAACTTTCAAAGGTGATTCAGGCTTTCCAAGGAGAGCTAACTTACTACAAGTTAGGATTACACCTAAGCCAAGCCATTCTCAGAACAATTTTCAGCAACACTTGCAGACGGTTTTAGGGTCCTTTCCCGGTCATTCAATCACTCAAATGCCGCAATGGGGTGGTATAATTAAATCCGACTAATTAACCACCGACTTCTCGTTGTGTCATTTTTTAAGGAGGCTACCCAGAAGCCTCTAGGTGTACTTTATCAAGTCTAGGCTTTATATTGCAACCGGTTTGGGGCATTACGCGTGCGTCTTCCCCTTGCAATTACCTTCGGCGGGCTGTCCACAGTCTGTCCGGGGTTACAAGGAATATTCTGGACAGAATCCGGAATTTTCCTTGGCCTCCCCCTCTTTCTTTTCAAGGCATTTGGCAGATTTGTAACAGGCGGAGGTTGCTGATCAGCAACAACTGAAACTGCTACCTTTTTCTTCCTAGGCCTGCCTACACGCCTTTTTACAGGAGCTAACAGCTTCTTAGCTTTAGAAACCATTTTAACCGGACCTTGCTTAGCCTTTACAGCAGCTAAAGGCTTAATAACTGGAACCGGATCAGGTTTAGCTTGGCGTATCTCTCCTGCTTTCCTCTTGGGCCTACCAGCAGGTTTTACCCCAATGGTAATCTTATCTTTTTTCTTCTTCACTGGACATTCCACACCAGGTAGAACCTTGCCACTCTCCCACCGAAGAACGTCTCTACCAGCTTTCTCCAACTTCTTGAACTCTGGAGCTCGATCCAAATTCACAGCCTGAATAGGACCATCATCATCAAAAGCTGATTTGAGGTAATCTACATGGTACCTCACAATACCTTCAGTGGTCTCCAATTCATAGGTAGTACCCCCTATGAATCCGCGCACTTTGAATGGCCCGTCCCACTTCGGTCCGATCTTCTTGTTGGCCTTAGGGGGGCAATAACGATAGACCACATCCCCCTTCTCAAAGCGCCTGGGTCTGGCACGCCTGTCAAATTCTTTCTTCTGGTGCACAGCTGCAACCCCAAGATTGTCTCTGACAAAACGATGGCCATCCCTCATCCATTGCCTTAGATTTTCGACGTATGCTAGGCGACATGGAAAATCAAGTCCTCCAGGTTCCACTCCATGGACCAAGTCCGCAGGAGTGACAAGTTCAGATCCAAAAACTACAGAGTTGGGTGTACACAAAGTACTAGCATGTACCGTCCCTCTGTAAGCGTGAGCTATACAGGGTGCTAACATGTCCCAATCTGTATCGTTGTAGTCCGTCAGGCATGAGAGCTGCTCAACAAGTACTCTGTTGAACCGTTCTGCCTGGCCATTGGACCGGGGTCTGTACGGTAGAGTAATTAGCTTCTCCACCCCCAACATATCCAGCAAGCTACGTAACAATCGTGATCTGAATTCTGGAGCTCCGTCCGTCTGTAGAGACACCGGACACCCAAATCTCAAGATCCATTCCTGAAACAGAACCAAAGCACATGTCTCCGCCGTATGGTCCGGCAAGGGGTATGCCTCAGCCCATTTAGAAAAATGGTCCATAACCACCATTACGTAATTGTTGCCTCTTGGGGTAGTCTTGAAAGGACCAATGATGTCCAAAGCCAACCTACTCCAGCGTTCTCCGTGGATTTCTTTCTTTAGAGGTGTTACTCCCCCTCCACTCCTTGTCTTACGGGTATGGCATGTAGGGCAAGCCCTCAGCCATCTTTTCAGATCATAGCGCATACCTGGCCAGAAATATTTCATCTTTGCTTTCCAGGTAGTCTTGAACTCTCCGTAATGGCCTTCTAACTGAGAACCATGAAGACTCAGGAAGATCTCCTTCCTGATGGAAGCAGGAACTATCCTTCTAACATACGTCCGTCCGGTATTCTTACGTACCCATCTCAAACATAAGACACCGTCTATCATTTCCATTTTCTCACGATTATGGACATATACACAGAACTCTTGTGATTCCGCGGACATCTTTTCTTTGTCCGGGACTGGACTGGTACCATCCAGTATGCCCATTACACGTTTCAGGAGAGGGTCCTCCTGCTGAGCAACTCGGATATTATTCTCTAGGGATCCCAAAGTAACCGTAGTATCTGCAACGACCGATATTTCTGCAACAACAGCATCATGAATGCCACAGTCAGAACAATCCGGACGTCCGCATTTTCTGGTAGGGATCCTGGACAATCCGTCCGCATTGGTGTGTCTCGATCCAGCTCGGTGGAGTATCATCCGTTGGTCTAATCCATACTCCTGCAAGGTGAGTAACCACCTAGCTAACATATCAGCTGGGTCCTTGAAATTCAAGAGCCAGCGCAAAGAAGCATGATCCGTCCGTACATAGTAGTTTCTATTCCCCAATAGATAATGGCGGAATTTGCGCAGGTAGGTCAGCACAGCCAGCAATTCCCTTTTGGTAGCACAGTAATTCCTCTGTGACTTCAAGAGACTGTTGCTTGCATAAGCCAACACAACTTCCTTACCGTCCTGCACCTGAGAAAGCACGCCGGCCATCCCAAAACCACTTGCATCGGTATCAAGGATGAAGTCACCGACTTCCCTAGCATATCCAAGAACAGGTGCTGTAGTTAATAAAGCTTTGACAGCTTTAAATGCTTCATCACACTTAGGAGTCCAGACTATAGGCTTGCTATAGCGTTTGTGCGTACCTGCGTCCGTAACAATCTTTTGCAAAGGAGCAACAATTCCCCCGAAATTCGGCTGGAATTCCCGGTAATAGGATGCGAATCCTAGAAATTGTCTTACTTCCTTAGCATTTGCCGGCACTGGCCAATTCTGAACTTTCTCAATCTTCTTTGGATCAGCCCGGATTCCTTTACTAGAAACAATCCGTCCAAGATACATAACTTCTTTACGGAATAACTCGCACTTCTTAGGTTTGAGCTTCAGTCCGTACTGTCTTATCCTTTCCAACACCAACTTCAGGTTGTCCAAGCATTCAGTGAGAGTTTTGCCAAAAACTACCACATCATCCAAGTAAACTAAGCAGGATTTCCAGCGCAATCCGTCCAACATGCGGTCCATCATGCGCTGAAACGTAGCAGGGGCATTGCACAGTCCAAAAGCCATAACTTTGAACTGAAACAATCCAACACTGGACAAGAAAGCGGTCTTGTGCTTGCTCTCTTCATCCATGGCTACCTGCCAGTACCCACTCTCCAAATCCAATGTGCAAAACCATTGGTTCCCACCCAAGGCTTCAACACATTCATCTATCCTAGGAAGAGGAAAGCTGTCCTTCTTTGTCACCGAGTTGAGCAAGCGGTAGTCTACACAGAACCTCTGTGTTCCGTCTTTCTTGGCAACCATTACTATGGGAGCCCCCCACGGACTACTACTGTGCTCAATCCTGCCTTCCCGGTACATCTTCCAGATCTCCTCCTCTGCTTTTGCTCGTTTGGACACTGGTATCCGCCGGTACGATTGCTTAATGGGATTAGCATCCCCTGTATCAATAGCATGACTCACCAAATGAGTACATCCCAGCTTGTTACCAGGCAACGAAAAACAGTCTTGAAAATCCAACAAGAGTTTCCGTGCTAAGTCTCTTTCTTCCTTAGTAGACAGGTGAGAATCTTTTATAAGCTTCTCCAACGGATCTTCCACCACAGGTGGGACAACTATCTCCGGGGCGACCAGTTCATCATCTGCTATTGGACACTCCACCTGAATGGAATTAATAATAGCAGCCTTCACCAACGGATCCTCTTCCTCACTTGGTGGAGGAGTTTGTGTCACCAGGGACACCATGCTCACTCTACCAACCACCATATTCGTATTCAACCTCACAGTTGACGGAGACGGATTGCTAAAAGCCACCACGGACGAATTAACGTCGCCGGACACATAAGTGTCCAAGCTACCCAAGGCAAACTCATTTAGCAATCGTTGGTCAGGCTCGAACATCAGACCTTCTGATGTGACTGAGCCTTTGCCCAAGTCTATCTTGGCAAGGGTTACAGATCGGGGTAGAAGGAGGACAGGCTCCAAAAGCTTGACTTCTCCTCCATCTATAAATTCCTTTACCTCAACAGCTTGAACAACGGTTCGTTTCAGGCTCTTCCGGGCATGTTTCCAAAGTTTACACTTCACTGAAACAGCCTGCTTATCTAAATACAGTTCACCAGACCAACCCAACAGATTACATCGGTGGACATGATAGAAATCAGCCCCCAATAACCCATCTTCAGGGCCAACTAAGCCGCTGACGACAAGACACGTAATCATGTATATCCGTCCTGCAATTTCCAAAGGACAGAGCGCGCTACCATGCGTGGTTATGGGTATACCACTCCCCATCGCACACACCATCCGGGTCGGAACCAGGGGCGGTGGCTGAGGGAGAGAGTCATAGAACCTTTTGGTCACCAGGCTAGTTGTAGCACCCGGATCCACCAAAAAGTCACCTATTCCTTTACCCAAACCAACAGGAGCGTACCATCTCTCACGAACAATTATCTTGTTCGTAATCTTCAGCGTGTTCGGCTCATAGACAGAAACTTTCTGAATCCGGGCAGTCCGGTTGGGGTTTTTACCCACAACAACAATCTGCCCTTCAGCAGCCTGGTACCCAGGTTGTCCCCATCTTACCAAGGGACCATCTTCCGGGCTGTCCGGGGAATTCTTCTCACCCAGACTGGTGTTCCTTTCCGGCAACGAGCTAGCATCTCCCGCTTCCTGAAGCGACTGAACTTTTGCCAAGTCAGACTTCATACTAACGGGTGCCTGAGCCACACCACCAGTTCCTATCCTACTCACAAAATCTGGCTGAATTGTGGTACCATGAAGCGGCGTCCTTTGCTCAACCCCCACCTCGCTTCTTATGAGGGTTGATTGGTGTTTTCCGAGTTCTCCCCTGTAGCCTTAGCTTCAGTCGAACCCGCCTGTCCCTGACCAGCCTTTCTCTTGGGGCAATCGGCAATATAATGGCCCTCATCCCCACAGAAATAACACCTAGGCTTGTAGGGTTTACGAGAAGATCTAGGGTTAAACCTAGGCCTTTCTTCTCTCTTCTCAGAGCTAGTAGACCCGTACTGTCCGTTCTTCCGGCGATCTCGCCAAGTCTGGAGAGCTTGGATGATAACAGAGCCAACATCCTCGCTCCCAGATTCGGACGAGGAATTAGCTGCAGTTTGCAACGCCTCAACGACCTGAGTCACTGCTCTCTTTGTCTTTTTCTTTTCTCCCCGCTTAGTGGTGTCCAACTGACTAACTTCTCTCCTGTCCGGAACCACAGCTGCCTCCTGGACCATGGCTGTAGAAGTTGCATCCAAATCACAACTCTCCCACGTCTCTGCCCAGTGGATGGCTTCCTGCAGGTCGTGTGGTTGCCTGAAGCGCACCCAATTAGCCATTTCTACATTCGACAATCCCCTAAGATAAATCCGGAGCCAGTACCTTCATTTCTGCCAGGTACACGCGCCAAGGATCCTTCTCATCCCACACCTTGATGATTGGCGGGCGGGCAGAAGTTGATTTTCGTGTAGCACTACACTCATATTCAAAATCTGCATCAGATTCATCAGAGCCATCATAGTTCAAGCCTTGAACTAATGAACGGTCCTTCATCTTAATATCACGTCTTTCTCTAGACTTCTTTGACTTTTTCTTCTTCTTCTTGTCCTTCCTCTTCTTTCTCTTCCTATCTTCAGAGCTAGAATTGGAAGAACTACTGGAGGGATCTGAGGGATCCCCAGCAGGAGCTGCTCCAACAGGAGGGCTACCACCAACTGCCCCAGCTTCCTGTGCTTCCTGTGCTTCCTGTGCTTCAGGTGTTTCAGGCGTAGGGACATACTTGTCTCCAATCACCTGTCCTCTTGCAGTAGTGGTAGCAACTTTACCCGGATACTTCACAGAAACATTCTTCTTAGTCTCCGTTCTCACAAGACCTTTGTCCGGCAACTCCTCAGCTTTGGCAACTTTCACAGATGTCTGATTAAGTACCAATGCAGTTGGAGAAGCGGACTCCTCATCCAAAGTCTGTGACCAACTATCCGAACAACCTGCTCCTCCCGGAGGGATCACAACAGTCTGTGTAGGCGAGTGAACAAGCACTTTAATCGATTTACCAGAGGTAACAGAACTCCCAGCAGGGGATGAAGTAGATCCGCCGGACAAAGCCCGCTCATCAAACGTCACCTTCTTCGCTGACTCTCCCATAGTATTAACAGGAGAAGCCATGAAATTCAAGGGAGGTTTGGGTCCTCTCGGACCGAATCCAACAGCACCCTCTGCGAAGGTTGAGCAGACAGGAGGCATCCTTTCAGAGTCAGCCATCTCTGCCTGAGACAAAGCATTCGCCATTATCTGCTGGAACGGCAAGAATGGATCAAGTGTCTGAGGAGAGTCATCATCCCCCATATTGTGAAGGCGTGACAAATCATCAACCCTAGACACCTCATTTCTTAGCTTTTCATTCTCAACTTGCAACTTGCGGGTAGATTCCTGCGACTGCGATGAAACCATATCCAAAGTTGCCTGCAGGTCTTGATTTTGGGTAATCAACTGTCTCATTTGATTAGCAAAATTACTGCACCTCTCTCTCTCACGATGGAAATCCGCTTTGGAATTAAGCAATTGCAACCGGAGGAGACGTACTTGACTCCTACCATCCTCAGAGTCCGAACTGTCAGACTCAGGACAATCCCTGTAGTTTCCATAGCCCCTATGGACCTCGTCTTTCCCGGTCTCATAGGCCTCGGATTCAGAGGGAGCTGAATCTCCTACACCAACATCCTCCATCAGAACAGCCACTGTTCCCGGAACCAGTGGTTGAACTTGACTCGGGTCAGGTTCAGAACCGGACATTTTCTTGCCAAGAAAAGTGTCCAGAAAGCCAAACACGGATTATGCAATCCGTCAGATCAGATCAACACGGAGGTCTGTGCTCGAGGTCACGGCACCAATTGTAGTGAATCTACTAATTGTTCGTATCTCACGGATGTCAATAAAGTCAGTCAACAAAGGATTGTCTTACAACCAATACTACTTTATTACCCGTTAGCACAAGTGTCCGTAGCGGCCCAGAAGCATTGGCTTTCTCCAAGGGACACCAAAGTCTGGTACATACAATAAGGGTGGCAATATGAAAGAGCCGGACAACACATGTCCGTAATACCATTGACAAATGCAGTTTTGAAGGGTAAAAGGGAACATAAGTGTTCACAAGTAGTACATAAATTGGTTATATATTGCATGGTTATATATTGTAAACGGGTCAAATGCACTGGACTTAGAGATGTACTAAAGTCACACCAGGGCGTAGCACTTCCACTACATATACATAGATACAATAAATTTAAGCGAGATCAAAATGATACAATAGGATTAACTGTTAAGTTATCAAGAGAATATAAAATATATTCAGTGGTGAGATTCACATAACACTACAGTAAAGTTATAATAATGCGAAGTAGATTATCTACTTAGTGGAAAAGAGCAATAAGTATATTGAAAAATGGAAGTGAGGAAATTTCGAGGAGGCGGGGTTTTGTTACAGTTTTCATGTACTGTGTCAACAGGTGACCAAAGTAAGGTAATAATAAGTGGGAGAGGACTAGTATAGGAAATTATCATCAGGCCAGATGACATTAGGCCTAATTAGGCTGGTAAATCTTTTGCCAGTGTCGGCTTTTTGGATGCCTGTTTCAAGGGCATTCCAGTATTGGGGTAGTTTATAGTATATTGATCTCCTTATAAGTTCAAGTCTGGGGGTAGGGCATTTGAGCGAGAGTCTGTCAGGGTTATGCTGACGTGTGGCACGAGTTTTTTCAACTTTGTACTCATTATTATTTCTGACTCTATATGCTTGTTGAAGAATGTGGAGCCTCCTCCTCTGCTTTAGTGGAAGCAGGTCAAATTGTCTATGGAAATCATCAGCGTTTTGAAATCTGTTTGTTCTAGTGATTAATCGAAGGGAGCGATTTTGAAGAGTTTGTAAGAATTTTAGTTTTGACTAAATAGCTGAATCATAAAATATGTCTGATTGATCAATGAGGGGGAGAATAGTTGTCTTGTAAATTTGGGCACTGAGGTGGACATTTAACCTGCTTCGTAAGTGCTTAAAAAGCCAAAGTTTGTGAGAAACTTTCTTTTTAATGTTTGCTAAGTGTTTATTAAAGTTCAAGGCGCCGTCGACGACAGTCCCCAAGTACTTGTAATCATTTACTTCTTCCAGTTGATTGGCTCCTATAGTAAGAGGGTAAGCAGAGGATTCGGCTTGCCACCTGGACCTCCGGGAGGGTCTGTCTAGGAAGGTCATGACTTTGGACTTTTCTTCATTGAGCGAGATTTTATTGGCTCGGCACCATAACATTATGTTGTTTAAGTCAGTTTGAAGGTGTTGTGAAATGGCATTTATGTTATTTCCAACTTTGCAGATAATTGTATCGTCGGCAAATAACTGTAAATGAGAATTCTTGGCGTGGGAGGGTAAATCGTTTATATATATTGAAAATAGTATCGGGCCTAAAGTGGTGCCTTGAGGAACGCCGCAAGTGATGGTATTGGTACTAGACTGAAGGTTATTGACAGAGACCTGTTGTTGTCTGCCGCTGAGATAATCAGCAAACCAGTTCAGTTCTGTTCCTGTTAAGCCAATCATTGTAAGTTTCTGAAGAAGAATGTCATGATCAACGGTGTCGAATGCCTTCCGGAAGTCCAGGAAGACAGCTCTACAATATTGTTTGGTATTAATTGATTCATACACAAGCTTCAGAAATGAAGTGACCGCATCATTGGTAGAGTGGTCCGGTCTAAAGCCATATTGGCTACGATATAAGATATTGTGGTTGGTTAAGTGATTCATCAGTTGTTTTTGCACGACTTTCTCAAGAATCTTTGCTGGCAAGCAAATACTTGTGATTGGGCGGTAATTTCCAGGGGAGGTTTTATCGCCTGCTTTAAAAAGGGGGGTAACCTTACCGATTTTCCATTTGGTGGGGACTATGCTAGAAGAGAGTGAGAGTTGGATGAGATATTTGAATTGTTCTAATAATGTTCCTAGAATCAACTTCAAAAGAGACGTTTTTAGGTGACTTAGACCAGAAGATTTGAACTGGGGGGAGCTATTGATTATCTGAAGAAGATCGTTGTTCGAGATTTCACCAAACTGGAATCGTGGGGTTTCGGGGGTTTGGCCCTTATTCAGGTTAAAGTTACCTAGTTCTGTTGTACTGAGGGGAGTGATCTTATCTGCAAGCTTAGCCCCGATGGAGGCAAAGTAGCTATTAAAGTTTTGAGGGACCTGTTGAGGATCAATGTCAACATTGTCAACAACTAGTTTGATTTGGGCTTCTGTATCTGTTTTTTCGGGGTTAATTAAGGGTTTGATTTTGTCCCAAAATTTGTGAGGGTTGTCGGAGCAATTTAAGATTGAATTTTTGATATACTCGTTTTTTAGACTTAGCCATTTTATTTACTTGCCTCCTCAGGGCTTTTGCTTGGTCGTACAGAGTAACAGAGTTATATTTTTTTGCCAGCTTGAAAAATTTGTCGCGTTGTTTCATAAGATCGAATAAATCACCGTCAATCCACTCGCAACGAGTTCTGACATTTTTGAATTCTCGGATAGGGCACATATTGTTAAGAACAGTGTGAATAAGATTTTCCATTAAATCCCAACATTTATTGGGGTCTCTGGAGGTGTAAAATTCTGTCCAGTCGTGATCTATCAGGATTTGTAAAAATAATCTTTCATCATAGTGTTTGAAGCTTCTTGCCTTGAAAGTAGTTTTAGTATAAGTCATTTTCATTTTTTTTCGGACTATATAGACAGGTTTGTGATCAGAAATGTTAAGATTGAGAACTCCAGCTTTTAAGATGAATTTGGAGTTAGAATAAATGTGGTCGATAATGGTGGCGGTGGAGGAGGTGACTCTAGTCGGGGCGTCAATAAATTGAGTGAGTTGGTTTGCTTGAGCAAATTTGATATGCTCTTTTGATGGAATAGATCCGTCATCGTGATTAATATTAAAATCGCCCAAGACAAAGATCTCGTTGTCACTGTTTAGTTGGTTAATTAAAGTTTGAATTGACTCAAGTGCTACTGCATACTGGCCACTTGGTGGTCTGTAGAGGTTAAGAATAACCTTGGTTTTATAGTTTTCTTCCTCGACCAAGAGTGCTTGTATTTCAATATTAGAGTTACTAAGGTTGAATTTAGATAGTTTATTACTGTCAAGTTTTAGAGAATCTTTGTAGTAAGTTGCAACTCCTCCACCCCTGGCCTTGCCACCTGTTCGATCCAGGCGGACAAGACTATAACCAGCTATCTTTAGTTGGCTTGATGTGACCCTATCCGAGAGCCACGTCTCTGACAAAAGCAAAATATCCACCCCAGACTTGAGAAGGAGAGTTTCTACCTCCTCGAAATTTCTCAGTAGGCTTCTTATGTTAAGGCTTAGGACTTTAAATCCTTTGGTACATGATAGTTTATGTAGCTGTTGTAGTGAGTCATCATCCATATTGATGAGAGTCAACATGGGAGTACAGTAGCCGAAGCCCGGGACAAAAAGTACATACACACATATTGAATGTATGTATGGCCAGTGAGCCCGGGCAGGCATTTGGATCCAATGCTGTCATTGCAATTAGAAATGATTATTGGAATATGATAGGTTTAAAATGATTACAATTGACAACAACCGGGGAAAGAAATATAAGCGGTTTATAATAAGTAGCTGAGTGTACAGTGAGCAATAGCGATTGAAAGTAAGTTCGGATTAGAACATCAACATTCATTCTTCATAAGATAAGTGAAGGTATTAATATACAGACATTAAACATCACAATTATGAGAAGAGAGATGGGTGAGGAGGAAGAAGGAAGAGAGGACAAGGAAAGAATTAAGATTTTAAATTAGATGTTCAGAAATAACGTATTGATAAGTAAACAGGAACATGGTCCTATTAGGACGAATAGGTAGTTAGTGTATACTCATTGGTGTATACGGTACTCATGCACTCCGCCGACGGCAGTAGTGGATTAATGAATCACATTTAGATTTAGGTATTAGAGTCAGTGGTTCAAAATAAATGAGAGTTCAGTGATCAATGTTCAGGTATATAGTTCGCTGGTGGTCATAAAGTTAGAAATATGGCAACTACCGACCTTATATCACGGGAGGAGAGGGCGAATACCTGTTGAGCATGTTCACTTGTACTTGTAAATATGGAGAAGAAAGTCCATTGAGAGCAGGTTGGCGACTTGCAGGCAGGCTGTAAAGGATTGGGTGTCTGACTCCAGCGCTAGTTACACTATGAAGACCCGTCGACGACAGTGACTCAGCTGTGTAAAGTTGGAGACCCAGATTTTGACCTATAGTCGTAGCAAGAGTAAGTGAGTTGATGGGGGTCCATTTACTTGTGTAGAGGTGTTTGGAGGCAAATGGAGTAAGGTGCATTAAATTGATAACTTGAGGTTGGTTTCAGGTGTTGGCTTTAAATGTAGAGGTCATTAAAAGGAAGAAATGGTTTTAGTCCCGTCGACGACAGTGACTAGATAGCATGAATTTTAATGACTTAGGGTGACAGACGGCGGCAGATTTGGGTAAGCTTCCAAGCCCACTCGTCTATGCCCTTTGGTGGAAGATGGCAACCATCGGGCATCCTGTAGTAGAGGTTCTTGTGTATTTGTTTGAAATTAGGGTGGATGAATGTATTAGTAAAAGGCGTTGGAAGGGAGTGAGCTTCGTTGCGATTGAAAATTGCTTTGTTAATATCAACTATTGTAGCATCAAGACGCGATTGATCTGGGTGAGTGAATGGCTGGTTGTTGTATATTCCTAGGTCCATTCCTACTATTGGGCAGAATATAATTGATGTCTGAGTCGGATACATGGCTTGTTCAAGCTGTTGGTGAACGTAGTCCATGTCATCGTTATAGGATTGCAATGATTCCGCTGACGTGGGGTGTGCTAAACTAACGAGTTTAGTTTGTGCGTCTTTGCGGGTTAGTGTGCAAAGCCCAGAGTACAAAAATGTATTTAGGCCGGTGTCTGGCAATGGCGTCCTGAGCTAAGTAGGCCGATATTCTTAGGGAGGCTCCCGAAAAAGGGTGTGTGGTAAATGTAGAGGGATCGATATAGCTATCTAGGTATTGTTCCAACTTACGAATGCGCGAGTCACCAATGAAGAGAAAATTCTGCCTGCTTGAAGCCATGGTGAGGTGTGAAAGAGCAAACTAGGAATCCAGAGGAGAGGCTATGGTCTGTGAGTGGCGATCTCTTGCTTTACACTGGCGAGTAAATTGCCTTGGTGGTTCTCGCCGCTGAAGGAGTCGGGGTCAAATTCTGGGTCACCTAGCCGATGACCAGTGCCCCAGAACTGGCCCGCGGTCATCTCGTAGTACTCAGAATGCATTGACGACATCAATTTGTCCTTAATTTTGGGGTTTTGGACAAATTTCTGCAGGATTTGGGCTCTGAGTTCTGCCAGTCGTTTACCCTCCCAGTTGACGTCGGATTGAACGCCGTCTCCTATTTTCTTTATTTTATATGGATCGTCTGTAAGAAGGACTGAGTTAGCGAGGGAAGGTTTCTTCAATGCCATGAGCTTGGTAAATTGAAACGACTGTTCAACGGAGGTGAACATCGTGTTCCCATACCAGAACTTAGAGTAGAAGAAGTTGGAGGGATAGGCATGTCCTCTTGATGCAGGTAGCATATCTTAGTTCTCTGTAGCTCACATTATTGGCCTTAGTGTATTAAGGGGTCTACAGACACTAGGGCTCACTCGCAAATTTTCCAACGTTAGGGCTCACCCCACCTCCAATGGTAAGGTCCACCCAACTTCAGACGCTAGGGCCCATCCACAATAAGTTAAATGAAACCATCAAATAACATCCCAGCTGGCTACGCACAGGATTTATTAGTAGGAGACACATTGGGCCCACATCTTCATCTCGCCTTAATCAATAGTCGTGGCAAAACTGCTTTGTCCCTATGCAAAAACATTATGAACGCCTCCCCATACACTGAAGACGTGAAACTAGGATAAGACTCCCTATACAGATTGTTCATTCTCGCATATTTTTCCCTATAAATGTCTGCCCACAGTACTATGAATAGCAAGCAAAATAATGAAGCAATACCTTAGTTCAGTCAAATTCACTGAAATGAACAGCAGTAAATGACAACTATTGTTAAACTATCATTAACACTAGCATGTATGTGGAAAGCAAATTGATCGATCAACCAAAATGCAGCAGAATGCTACATGCGAATTATCATAGTGGTTAGAAGAACAGGAACAGCCACTCTCAGCCAAACAGGGTGACCACTGGCGCGTCTACAGTGATGACATCATAGTGGCAGAACCCCATCTTCCCGCAGAAAAACAACTACAGAATGTTGCTGTCATATTCAAGGTAGGAACTCCGGAAAAAGTTAACGAAATATAATTTGTGGAATCGACCCATCAATGTATATATTTGGGGCTGATGTAGCAAGTAATTGTGACGTACCGGTAATGTACCTGCATCAAGAGGACCAATCAGCGGCCCGCAATATTATGTCACTCGCCCCAACTGGACAGTTGGTTCATTATTCACCTGAGCTGCATAGATGTGCAGGCTATTTGACATTTTTTAATCTTCTGCTGAAATCAAAATGTCTGCAGCCGTCTTGCAAGACTGACTGCACAGCTTGGAGAGTCACATGGCAAAATGCCTGACAACTTGTGTGCTGAACGGCTAGAAACAGTTCAGTAGCCGGGAAACTCCTGGCTGGTTTGCGAAGGCCGTTTTTGCAACTATCTTGTATTTCTAAATACGAGAACAATCTAAGGCATTCAGATCTGGTGAAATATAACCAATTTATTTCCCCCAAAATAAAGATCTCTTGCAGCGGTAACTTTCTGGTTCCCTTTCCCACCATCTTTCTCTGAATCTGTTGCACAACAGTATCCAAAAAGAACCATCTTAAAAGGGGTCCCATTTGAGGTATGAATGTTAATACGGGTACTTGTTTACAGAGAGAAGTTGAAAGAGAAAGATGGTGGCAGGGGAAACACAGAGAGATGAGTCCAGGAAACAAAGCAGGTCGTCCTTCTTATGATTTCTTAACTTTTGGAAATGAGCCAAGGAATTGCTGACCTACTTACTCATACTCATTTACATGTGCTGCGACCAATTAGGGGTCAGGACGGGGTAAACAGATAAGATGCACATGCATACCTAGAGGGATGCAGTGAATCCTGACCCAAAATACACCCCAATCCTGGCTCCCGATAAGGTATTATTCCCTACCCTGTTAGCGCAAACAAACATGTCCCAATTCTCGGTATAGTTGTGTTTTCTCTAGCATGATTTACAAAGAATTGAAAAGAAGTATACATAGGGAACAAGGTCCAGAGTTCAGGTAGAATTGTTTTTGGTATATTGGTAGATTATTTTAAAATCATTTTGTATAGGCCTACACATGTCTGTCAAATTAATAGTATTTCAAAATTCCGAAAGTTGTTATAACACACAAGTAAATAAATCTGATCAGTTTCTTGGAAGTTTAATTCTAATTTAGTTCAATATTTCAACGATACAGGTTTACCCTACGCGTTGCAGCTGTTTTGTCTAATTCAGGAGTAGCCTATGAAGATTTATATTAGATGTGTGGAAAAAGTTAGGATTTGCAATAGAATAGGCAAATGTGAATGTATTATACTTCAAAAGTCTGATGGTTCAATATGTTTGCTGTCTGTCTAAATGCTTGGTGTTCAGTTCCTGTGTGGCGTTATGCAAACATGAATGGGATATGTTGATGAGGAATGCATAACTGAAGATTAATTTTCATAATAATGGAGTGGTAAGAAAGAATATAAAGCTCCTGAATCTAAGGATTCTGTTTTCACTAATGCTTATATAATATACCCTATGCGCTAGAAATTTGGGTTGTAGTGAAGAAATCCTTCATCTCTGCCAAGCTTTGCTATGGTTATGCACTGACCATTGGGTGCGACCTCCTCTTGTTTGTCAAACTATATGGAGCTGGGCACCTAAGCGGGGCCGGGGGCGGAGCATAGCGGCCCTGGGCGAGAGGTCAATTGCATAGGCATGGGACTTGCATTACTTGAGATGAAAGTTGCTGTTATTTATGTTATAAGGGCTGTCAAAGTTTTTTGCTCCAATAAGACGCCGGTAAGTGACCCTTTCTATTATTATGTCCTATGATTTTTCCACACGCATTATAATCATTATTATAAAAATAATTAATTTTAAACAAATAATTTTAAACAAATGAGTTAAAGAATATATGAATGCACATTTATTATGAATTAATCGGTTGGTATTTCCTACAGGAAACAATAGAGGTTGCCAACAAGGCATCACTGAACCCCAAAATACCAATTTGTCTCAAGTTCAAGAAAAGGACCAACTGAAATGAAGAAAGAGCCAGTCACTTCTACCCTTTCTTCTGAAAATATTACCAAATCCAAGGTTTTCACATAAGCTATTTATATGGAAGGTGACACATTCCTCAGAAGGTGAAATGCTTGCAAAAAGCAACGCAACATGTGCTATGACAGGTACTTAGTACTACGGCATTCGATTTATGCATGAATTAGCAAATTGTCATGGGATGGATGCCATTTTAAAAAAATGTTAGCTGCTTTTTCTTTTATTACATTCAAGGGCCAATAATTTTTACATTCTTATGACTCCAGAGATAAAAAGGTTGGGTTAGGGGTCAGTACCTTAACTATAAATCTAGTGATCGTAATTTTACGCAATGTGTAGAGGAGCTGCCGATTATACATTTTCTGAAGTAAAAGTATTTAAGTGAGTGAACATTGTTTTGTTTGTTGAAATGGAGTGAATTCATTACGTAGGCTATCTGTTCAGAAAATTTGAAAATGAATTAAAAACAAACATGTTCGTCAAAAAAGAAATAAATCAGATTTTGAGCATTTCATTTACTTTAAATAACCAGATTTTGAGGAGCTAAAAAAGCCAACAAACTTTGACTACTTATGGTTATAAATGGGGGAAACATATTTATATTTATTAACATTTCCAGAATACGATAGCAGCACAAATACTGTAGATAGGCAACCATCCCATACATTGTGAATGGAATGAACTGATTGGACTTTCAACCCTCTCATACATTTAGTTGGGGATGGAGTGACTACATTTTACTTTCAATGGGATATATATAGGGTTGCTGACGGCGGCAGATTTGGGTAAGCTTCCAAGCCCACTCGTCTATGCCCTTTGGTGGAAGATGGCAACCATCGGGCATCCTGTAGTAGAGGTTCTTGTGTATTTGTTTGAAATTAGGGTGGATGAATGTATTAGTAAAAGGCGTTGGAAGGGAGTGAGCTTCGTTGCGATTGAAAATTGCTTTGTTAATATCAACTATTGTAGCATCAAGACGCGATTGATCTGGGTGAGTGAATGGCTGGTTGTTGTATATTCCTAGGTCCATTCCTACTATTGGGCAGAATATAATTGATGTCTGAGTCGGATACATGGCTTGTTCAAGCTGTTGGTGAACGTAGTCCATGTCATCGTTATAGGATTGCAATGATTCCGCTGACGTGGGGTGTGCTAAACTAACGAGTTTAGTTTGTGCGTCTTTGCGGGTTAGTGTGCAAAGCCCAGAGTACAAAAATGTATTTAGGCCGGTGTCTGGCAATGGCGTCCTGAGCTAAGTAGGCCGATATTCTTAGGGAGGCTCCCGAAAAAGGGTGTGTGGTAAATGTAGAGGGATCGATATAGCTATCTAGGTATTGTTCCAACTTACGAATGCGCGAGTCACCAATGAAGAGAAAATTCTGCCTGCTTGAAGCCATGGTGAGGTGTGAAAGAGCAAACTAGGAATCCAGAGGAGAGGCTATGGTCTGTGAGTGGCGATCTCTTGCTTTACACTGGCGAGTAAATTGCCTTGGTGGTTCTCGCCGCTGAAGGAGTCGGGGTCAAATTCTGGGTCACCTAGCCGATGACCAGTGCCCCAGAACTGGCCCGCGGTCATCTCGTTGTACTCAGAATGCATTGACGACATCAATTTGTCCTTAATTTTGGGGTTTTGGACAAATTTCTGCAGGATTTGGGCTCTGAGTTCTGCCAGTCGTTTACCCTCCCAGTTGACGTCGGATTGAACGCCGTCTCCTATTTTCTTTATTTTATATGGATCGTCTGTAAGAAGGACTGAGTTAGCGAGGGAAGGTTTCTTCAATGCCATGAGCTTGGTAAATTGAAACGACTGTTCAACGGAGGTGAACATCGTGTTCCCATACCAGAACTTAGAGTAGAAGAAGTTGGAGGGATAGGCATGTCCTCTTGATGCAGGTAGCATATCTTAGTTCTCTGTAGCTCACATTATTGGCCTTAGTGTATTAAGGGGTCTACAGACACTAGGGCTCACTCGCAAATTTTCCAACGTTAGGGCTCACCCCACCTCCAATGGTAAGGTCCACCCAACTTCAGACGCTAGGGCCCATCCACAATAAGTTAAATGAAACCATCAAATAACATCCCAGCTGGCTACGCACAGGATTTATTAGTAGGAGACACATTGGGCCCACATCTTCATCTCGCCTTAATCAATAGTCGTGGCAAAACTGCTTTGTCCCTATGCAAAAACATTATGAACGCCTCCCCATACACTGAAGACGTGAAACTAGGATAAGACTCCCTATACAGATTGTTCATTCTCGCATATTTTTCCCTATAAATGTCTGCCCACAGTACTATGAATAGCAAGCAAAATAATGAAGCAATACCTTAGTTCAGTCAAATTCACTGAAATGAACAGCAGTAAATGACAACTATTGTTAAACTATCATTAACACTAGCATGTATGTGGAAAGCAAATTGATCGATCAACCAAAATGCAGCAGAATGCTACATGCGAATTATCATAGTGGTTAGAAGAACAGGAACAGCCACTCTCAGCCAAACAGGGTGACCACTGGCGCGTCTACAGTGATGACATCATAGTGGCAGAACCCCATCTTCCCGCAGAAAAACAACTACAGAATGTTGCTGTCATATTCAAGGTAGGAACTCCGGAAAAAGTTAACGAAATATAATTTGTGGAATCGACCCATCAATGTATATATTTGGGGCTGATGTAGCAAGTAATTGTGACGTACCGGTAATGTACCTGCATCAAGAGGACCAATCAGCGGCCCGCAATATTATGTCACTCGCCCCAACTGGACAGTTGGTTCATTATTCACCTGAGCTGCATAGATGTGCAGGCTATTTGACATTTTTTAATCTTCTGCTGAAATCAAAATGTCTGCAGCCGTCTTGCAAGACTGACTGCACAGCTTGGAGAGTCACATGGCAAAATGCCTGACAACTTGTGTGCTGAACGGCTAGAAACAGTTCAGTAGCCGGGAAACTCCTGGCTGGTTTGCGAAGGCCGTTTTTGCAACTATCTTGTATTTCTAAATACGAGAACAATCTAAGGCATTCAGATCTGGTGAAATATAACCAATTTATTTCCCCCAAAATAAAGATCTCTTGCAGTGGTAACTTTCTGGTTCCCTTTCCCACCATCTTTCTCTGAATCTGTTGCACAACAGTATCCAAAAAGAACCATCTTAAAAGGGGTCCCATTTGAGGTATGAATGTTAATACGGGTACTTGTTTACAGAGAGAAGTTGAAAGAGAAAGATGGTGGCAGGGGAAACACAGAGAGATGAGTCCAGGAAACAAAGCAGGTCGTCCTTCTTATGATTTCTTAACTTTTGGAAATGAGCCAAGGAATTGCTGACCTACTTACTCATACTCATTTACATGTGCTGCGACCAATTAGGGGTCAGGACGGGGTAAACAGATAAGATGCACATGCATACCTAGAGGGATGCAGTGAATCCTGACCCAAAATACACCCCAATCCTGGCTCCCGATAAGGTATTATTCCCTACCCTGTTAGCGCAAACAAACATGTCCCAATTCTCGGTATAGTTGTGTTTTCTCTAGCATGATTTACAAAGAATTGAAAAGAAGTATACATAGGGAACAAGGTCCAGAGTTCAGGTAGAATTGTTTTTGGTATATTGGTAGATTATTTTAAAATCATTTTGTATAGGCCTACACATGTCTGTCAAATTAATAGTATTTCAAAATTCCGAAAGTTGTTATAACACACAAGTAAATAAATCTGATCAGTTTCTTGGAAGTTTAATTCTAATTTAGTTCAATATTTCAACGATACAGGTTTACCCTACGCGTTGCAGCTGTTTTGTCTAATTCAGGAGTAGCCTATGAAGATTTATATTAGATGTGTGGAAAAAGTTAGGATTTGCAATAGAATAGGCAAATGTGAATGTATTATACTTCAAAAGTCTGATGGTTCAATATGTTTGCTGTCTGTCTAAATGCTTGGTGTTCAGTTCCTGTGTGGCGTTATGCAAACATGAATGGGATATGTTGATGAGGAATGCATAACTGAAGATTAATTTTCATAATAATGGAGTGGTAAGAAAGAATATAAAGCTCCTGAATCTAAGGATTCTGTTTTCACTAATGCTTATATAATATACCCTATGCGCTAGAAATTTGGGTTGTAGTGAAGAAATCCTTCATCTCTGCCAAGCTTTGCTATGGTTATGCACTGACCATTGGGTGCGACCTCCTCTTGTTTGTCAAACTATATGGAGCTGGGCACCTAAGCGGGGCCGGGGGCGGAGCATAGCGGCCCTGGGCGAGAGGTCAATTGCATAGGCATGGGACTTGCATTACTTGAGATGAAAGTTGCTGTTATTTATGTTATAAGGGCTGTCAAAGTTTTTTGCTCCAATAAGACGCCGGTAAGTGACCCTTTCTATTATTATGTCCTATGATTTTTCCACACGCATTATAATCATTATTATAAAAATAATTAATTTTAAACAAATAATTTTAAACAAATGAGTTAAAGAATATATGAATGCACATTTATTATGAATTAATCGGTTGGTATTTCCTACAGGAAACAATAGAGGTTGCCAACAAGGCATCACTGAACCCCAAAATACCAATTTGTCTCAAGTTCAAGAAAAGGACCAACTGAAATGAAGAAAGAGCCAGTCACTTCTACCCTTTCTTCTGAAAATATTACCAAATCCAAGGTTTTCACATAAGCTATTTATATGGAAGGTGACACATTCCTCAGAAGGTGAAATGCTTGCAAAAAGCAACGCAACATGTGCTATGACAGGTACTTAGTACTACGGCATTCGATTTATGCATGAATTAGCAAATTGTCATGGGATGGATGCCATTTTAAAAAAATGTTAGCTGCTTTTTCTTTTATTACATTCAAGGGCCAATAATTTTTACATTCTTATGACTCCAGAGATAAAAAGGTTGGGTTAGGGGTCAGTACCTTAACTATAAATCTAGTGATCGTAATTTTACGCAATGTGTAGAGGAGCTGCCGATTATACATTTTCTGAAGTAAAAGTATTTAAGTGAGTGAACATTGTTTTGTTTGTTGAAATGGAGTGAATTCATTACGTAGGCTATCTGTTCAGAAAATTTGAAAATGAATTAAAAACAAACATGTTCGTCAAAAAAGAAATAAATCAGATTTTGAGCATTTCATTTACTTTAAATAACCAGATTTTGAGGAGCTAAAAAAGCCAACAAACTTTGACTACTTATGGTTATAAATGGGGGAAACATATTTATATTTATTAACATTTCCAGAATACGATAGCAGCACAAATACTGTAGATAGGCAACCATCCCATACATTGTGAATGGAATGAACTGATTGGACTTTCAACCCTCTCATACATTTAGTTGGGGATGGAGTGACTACATTTTACTTTCAATGGGATATATATAGGGTTGCATACATTCAATGCCACATTTATACACCACCCACATTTCAAGCAGTATTCATTATGTGGCCAAGAGTCAAGTTATGAAGGAAGGAGGTTTTCTCCTCGACGTTCTCTTCAGATTCCCGCTCTATCTCACCAACGATCAGCTTCATTTTTATTTCAGCATTACCAGCAAAGTGCCGGTACACCTGCGTGAGTAGAAGGCCATACATGTCATTGTATTCACCCAGTGCCTCCTTCTGGCGTGTGGTGTAAAACTGGGTGATCAGCTCCATCCGCTCATGCGCTGCCTTCATCTTTTCTTTCTGCAGCACAGCAAGCAGCTCCCTCTCAGCCAGCAGGTATGCTGGTTCATGCAGCTGGGTCAGCCAGCCTGCCAGGCTCTCTGGCGATTTCAGTGCCTTATGTTTCTCCAGGGTCAGCCTGGTAAGATACAAGAGGGGGTCAATAATTATCTATAAGATGGGGTCCATAAGATACAAGTGTGATAAGATGGGGTCCATGGAGGGTGATAATATGGGGTCCCTAAGATACAAGAGGCAGTCGGTGAGATAAGATGGGATCCATAAGATACAAGAGGGGGGTCAGTGTGATAAGATGGGGTTCATAAGATACAAGAGGCAGTCAGTGATAAGATGGGGTCCATGGAGGGTGATATTATGGGGTCCCTAAGATACAAGAGGCAGTCAGTGTGATAAGATGGGGTCCATAATATACTAGACGGGGTCAGTGTGATAAGATGGGTTTTTCCCCCCTTCTTCTGGGGACTTACGTATGTGTATGTATATGTTTTTATTTCTGGATGCATACACTTTCAACTTTCAATAACATATCAAATTTTGACACCGAAAAAGGGGGTGGGTCTCCTATGAAACCATAGAGCTGCCTGAGATAGGGAAACACGGATAGTGGTTCATAAGATACAAGAGGGGGTAAGGGTGATAAGATGGGTTCCATAAGATACAAGAGGGGACCCCCTTATCCATCTAATTTTCAATATCCACCACAGGGGAGCTTTGCACGTAACTTGAAATACTATTTCCAGACAACTACAGTTTTATTGCAATTGTCAAGAGGAATGTGCACATAATAAGAGAGTAAAGCATGACTTACCTGGCCACCTCTTTCTGGACATGCAGCTCTTTAACCTGCTTCATGTACTTCACAGCAGTAGCAGGCAGCTCAGAGGTAATGTTCTCTTCCTCCTCCTCCTGCAAGCACATATTTACAGTAAATTATGACCACTTTACACAAAAGCTGGAGAGATTATTTAGTGGCTCTGCTCTTTTGGACTCAAGAAATTCCAGGCCCATTTTCGTGATTTTCCAGGGCGACATCAATGATTTTTCAGAACCTTAAAGAAAAAGTTCAGCCTGGGATAAAATAGCTATACATGAACTCCTTACTGTGTTGATAATGATGTATTGAGGGTAAATCTTTCCCTAGCATCCAATTAATTCCAGTATTACAGAGAGAAAAGAACTATTTTGCCTTGTAGAAGCCACCATGTTCTCTCCTCCAGTAACGTATACAGTGATGAGACCAACATGCGCATGAATCTACTATACACTAGCATCAAGGAAGACATGTGATTGGCCTGCTCCTAGCAGGCGGCAAATTCGCACAAGATTTCGCTCACAGTTTAGACAGATAATACATTACTCTTGCATGCCCTAGTACTTGTGTGATGTTTTTCTTGTCTATATGTTCCTATTCCTTGGGGAATATGTTGTAGATGTTCATCATGTAGCTCTTGTTTATGAAGCCATGTTGTTGCAATGCAGTGTGGGTAGGGGCACTTGGCCAATCACACTCTCACTGGGAATCACATAACCCATGACCCAGTTTCACAGCAATGGCCAGGGAGAGAGCAATGACTGAAGCCCCACACTGATAATGAGTGAGAATTAAAGGCGAATCCACGCTGGGGACCCATCGCAATGCCATTAATCATTCTCAACTTGTGATAAGGGTCTGGGAGGCGGCCCCAGACGGTCATGTGACACTCTTGCATAGATAATGCCCCAAACCAAAACTGTCCTTATCAGGGGCACATGGCCCTTCCAGTCAGGAACTTATAAGTAACCAGTGTATACAAAGCAATACTCCGCCCCCCCATGTGGTGTTGTTGTGTCATGTGACTGGTGTAAACAGTCTAGATTGACAGCTAACTATTTCAATTTAAATGTAAAACAGTCATATTCTCAATGGAGTTAATGAATTAGTGATGTAAGGAGTACTACGATTTTTAATGTAAGTAGACATTGCCTCCATATATTCATTTATATTATGTGGTTAGTTACATGAACAAACAGTGGCTAAAACATGAGATATTAGGCTCCTGCTGGCCCCACCCACCCCTTTTATACCGAAGGTTCCCCTTTAAGACTAGCATCAAAGATATTTAGCTATAGATTTGAGTCCTAACATTGTAATTATAACTTTTTAAATGTCTCAAAGTGCTGACAGATTTTTTAGGGCTCCTGGGAAGAGAAAGGGAATGGGAGCATTGTACCTTTGCCACACTCTCTCAGGCAATCGATGCGTGATGATGCTTGGAGATGGAAAGCACTACGAGCGGGAGGAATACTGTGAAACTAGATAAGAATTCCATTTTATAGTTAGCAATAATAAAGGCAGGAAAGGATTGTTGTTCCACAATGCCACGATGATGAGACAAATAGGAGAATTGCAGGCGTGAGTGTCCACCTCCGATCTATGTAATGAGGGTTGGTGTTGGTGTGTGTGTGTGGGGGGGCAGGGGGGGGGGGGACGGACTTCCAACGCTTGTGGTAAGGTTAATTTGAAGATTTGAAGACCTGAGACAAAAAAAAATTCTCTCGGAAAATGACCCATGGAAGAATTTCTCTGAAAACAAGTCAATAGTCAGAAGTACATTAATTTTGGAGTGCTGCTAGGCACTAGGTGGTGAGAACAGTCTACCTATATTTAGTTGTAATAAATCTATCTAATCTGCAAATCCCCCAAATGGTAGGTGTACAGGGAAGGTGTGAGGGATGTTACATCCGGCTCTATGCCACCCTACAATGTACATACAAGCTCACACTGATCTTCCCAGAATAATTGTATCAAAATCAGGAAAGAATAAAACCCTTTTAAAAACAAAAAAAATATCAGGAAAGAAGAATATTTTTTAATCCCCCCCCCTCCCCGCCCCATTGAACCTAATATATCATCATTGCACCCTTCATACAGCATCAGCATACAAGTTGGCAGCCGTCACAGTTTTACCTGGATCTCTTGATCCTATCGGGACAGATATACTCAGCTATGGTCTATCACTTTCGCTACTTCACCAGGAGGGCAGTTGTCGGAGCAACTAGTATCAGTTTAGCTTAGAGGGAATAAGCAGACAGAAATCACCCCCAATCCCCTCAGCACTGTGTGAACAGTATAATGGATGCCATGAGTTCATTGGCTGAAAATCTCAACATCTATACCTCTTGTTGTTTGAGGTATGCATGAAGGTAGCTGCGAAAAAAAAAGTAGGCCGGAAAAAAGTCAGTCATGAAGTAGAAAAAGTCTGTTGCAAAAAGTCAGTCATAAAGTTGAAAAAGTCAGTTGCAAAGTATGACATCTGGGGCTTCATTAGACTTACTCTACTGCAAATCTATTTACAAACTAATATTTTCTCCTGGGGCTTCATTAAACTTATTCTACTGCAAATCTATTTTACAAACTAGTATTTTCTCTTCTAAAAGTCACACGTTTATGCAATACAGATCAAAATGGTCCTAAAGATTATGAGAATATGCCTAAACATGATTCAGAATGTATATTTCACAAACAAAAAATCTTAAGTAAATAATCCCTACATGTGACTTACCAGTCCAGGCCTCTACTGTAGAGATGTCAAAATGAGGGACCGATCAGTATAGCAGTTTAGCTGATCTGTCCCTCATAATAATATAAAAGGCCAACCTTGCAAGGACCCTCCTGTCTGTCCAGCATTTAGAGTGAAGGGAGGGGTCTGTATATTTGGGGAGTGGAGTCATAGTCAGCCAGGTTTGCTCAACCCCTCTTGTATAATTTACTGTAATATAAACATTCTCACCTCAAATGACATGGCGTCGTCCCAGTATTCATCATCCAGCTCTGGCTCTGGCTCCACACTAGGTGATGCCACAGGTTGTATTTTTCCACCACTAGGTGGCAGCTGGGGACGCTTGTACTTATCATTAGGTTCTTGCCTGGTTGCCACGCGTGCCATGTCCAACTCTCCTGTGGAAATACACAAATCCATTCTAATAGTAGAAAAACTTGACTGATGTTACAGCTGCTATCCCTGATGTGTGAGATAAAAATCGCTAAGTTGACTTCTATCCTATTTTTCTAGATCACTAAAACCCTGCCTTACCTTATCCCAAAGTTTGATTTGATTTAATAATGATTTAAAGACATTAAATACAGGTTCAAATCCTTCGTTGAGCATTCGATGAACGTTTTGAAACCCTAATTATATGTGGCGGCAGATAGCAGCACTGAGTAATGAATAGCCCTAGACTGTCCGCTCAGTGCTGCCACCATGAAAAGTAAAACAAGTTTGAAATTGACGGCAGGATAATCTAATAAATCCTTGAATTTAAAGTTTTTAGAAAACTTGTCATTATGTGACCCCTGATTCTGAGTTTTGGTAGCTAATTTGAAGGTAATTACAAGTAAAACGGGTAAAATCAACAATTGGGTCACTAGGGAGAGCAGCGCTTTAACTGAGAGTACAGTTTTCAAACACTTCTAATATAATTTAATATATTCTGAAGAAGACTACCACCGGTTTGAAACATCTGAATTACAATGTATCAATACGAGCCAAATTAAAACAGCAAATGCCGAGTGTTTTCCTTTATACCGTTTAATACAAGAAAGTAGCCTGTGTCCGATATTGTTAAAGGGGCACCTTCAGTATAAAAGGGGTGGGTGGGGCCAGCGGGAGCTTTCCCCAGTCTGACGCAGTCCCATGAAAAGCAGAGCACAGTTTTGAGTGTCTTCCCTAATATCTCATGTTTTAGTCACTGTTTCTTCATGTAACTAGCTACAGATGTAAATGAATATATGGAGGCAATGATATCTACTTACATTAAAAATCGTAGTCCTCCTTACATCACTAATTCATTAACTCCATTGAGAATATGACTTATATATTTGAACTGAAACAGTTAGCTGTCAATCAGGCATGTGTTTACACCAGTCACATGACACAACAACACCACATGGGGGAGGAGTATTGCTTTGTATACAGAGTTCCTTATGTCTATCTGACTGGAAGGGCCATGTGCCCCTGATAACGACTGTTTTGGTTTGGGCCATTATCTATGCAAACGTATCATGTGACCTTCTTCCCCCGCCTCCCCTGACCCATATCACAAGTTGGAAGTGATTAATGGACTCCATGTAGGTCCTCATGGGAGTGCGGCTTTAATCGGTTTTTAGTTGTAAGTCAATATGTTGAGTGAGTGCCTCCTGGCCCAAGGATGTAAAACTGGACTTGTATGGTCAAACTTTCCTAATCCAATATATAACCAGTGTACCTCAGGAGTTCTACCATTAGAATTAGAGGAAAATCTGACCCATGGATAACTGATATTCTAACCCCACAGGGCCTACTCCACTAAGCCGATTCTCACAGAATTGAGTGCAAAACAGTCCTCTGTAGTGCAAAATCGCATTCGGAATTGGTAGACTAGGCCCTTGATATGTAACAAAAATGCAGCTAGCAAAACTGCCAAGAGACTAAAAACACCTGAGAGTACCCAAATCGCAAAAACCCTAAAAAAAGAGACCAACAGACAGTTATTAAATGCTTAAAGACTCTACCTCCATTCTGTTCAAAGAAACCAAAATGATCTAAGGAAATATTGGAAAACTATAACTTAATTTTCCCATCTAAGCAATCAAACGACAACATTAGTCTTAATGATGACTGAGATCAATATTAGCTAATGAACTACCTGATTTCATTAATTCATATTTTGCCAAGATCACTGATAGTCTTGTAAATTCATCTAGCTCACTTAACAATATAACTACCAATGAAATTGAATTCCTACCCTTAGTTATGAACATGACCCTAAGAAATCCTCAGCAATACTCTATATCCAACAAAATACTTAAAGATGCTTTCTTATTATTGCCGGAACTCGCTTATTGTATTAATTTATTATTCTCAACCCATACAGTGTTCCCCAAAAGACGTTGGCATGTCGGCTCCTTTGGCCAACGTTTTGCAGACATCAACGTCACCTCCAATGTAATATTTGATTTGATGTGGTAAGGATGAAAATAATTATTGGCCATACCTATATGCTGACGAAGCCTATAGTGCCTAGATGAAGGAGGTAGATGGAGAAGAAAGTAATAATCGATAGGGGCTGCTAGTCTCGCCACCTCATTCTAACTAGGTTGGGAAACCCCCACTGACAGCACCCCACTTGGGGACCAACGCGTTGGTGACCCCTATATCATAACATTACGTCGGAAATGACAGTAGTTTTCTCCCTAATATAAAGATCAGACAAGAAACAGTAGAAAAGCCTTTGATTTTCGCCACATGGGCGAAAAATTGCTCGAAGAGGGGAAGTGGCGCCCCCTGACAGTAGACGGGAAAAAATTTTAAAAAAAATTTGGCAGAATTTACTTAATATGTACAGCTGCCAATTGTACATTTTCAGAAAATCTGACCCATATAGAGGATGACCAGGATTAAAGTTTGAAACTTAAGTTAAAAGAAGTAATTTGGCTTCTAAGCATGCTAGAATGATGGGACAAAGACCAAAAGTATTCTTATGTTAAGGAGAATATATTTACACATGAATTGCAATAATATGTCACACAATTAGAAAAATTGATGCCGGCACTCTAGCTCTGTTATGATGCCTGTCAACTGTCTGTCTGGCTGTTATCAAGACCTCAAGCGTCAGTTCAAGATAAACGTCTGGTCAGTTCAAGGCCAGACTAATTAACGTATCGCCAGCGCGGCCGTAGCCACGCCTCCACGGTCACATGACCCACTTTGGGGGACCGGACCACAAACAAACCCTAGCGCGAGGGAGACTCAATGCATAACAGTAGGAAATGTGACTTTTTCCTAAGGCCGGGAAGTGATAAAAGGGGGCAAAATAATTTGGAGAAAGATATGTTTAAAGTCTAGAAACATGTTGGAGGTATATATACATCATTTCTTTAGACATGTATGAACTTTTTTCTGTTTGAATGTTGTTTATTTCAAGGTAGAGATGTATGAACTTTTAATGGAAATGTATAGGCCCTACTGTCCTAAACATTCGTCAGTGACACTGACAGAATATTTAATAAGTGGCATAGGGCCTATATATTTATTATTATAAATGTCACCACAGTATATGATAAAGTGTATAACTACAGTGTTCCCGGAAAGACGTTTGAATGGCCGATGTCTGCTCCTTTCACGTTTGATTTGATATGAAAAGGAGTATTTATTATTTAGTTAAACATTCATACAACTTAATACCGTATACCGTACAAATGTTCTCAAATCCTACAGGTACACCTGTAGGATTGCTCAAAGGAAATATGAATATATCCGAATTATAACTAAATATGAATAATACACACAACAGCTGTTATACCTTACTGGGATCTTGTATTTATTATAGTTCACAATAGCCGAATGGACAGCTAATAAAGTACACAGCCCAGAGGTGTGAGACAGGAGGAGTGAAAGCGCCCCTAACGCCGATAGGAGTAACTAACAGCCCACCAGCACCATGTGTGTAGCGCCCCCTACTCCTCGACTCCTGGCGGCGGAGTGGAGAGGGGCAGTGGCGTTATCAGAGGGGGCGGTGAGGGGCGGTCAAGCGCGCCGGGAGGGGGCGGTCAAGCGGCGAGAGGGGGCGGTCAATAAGGCCGGGAGAAGGCAGGGATTATCAGGATTATCAACATTCCATCTTAGATTGAGATATATAGAAGATGAAAGGAAAGTGCCTGTTTTTGAAACAACACCTTTAAATTTGAAAAGGAAAAAATTAATTTAAATTTCCGAAAATTAGACCAAAAGGTGGCGCTTTGGTTATATTGACTGCATGGAAATTTAGAGGATTATAGGACAAATCATGCGGCTTTAAATAGGGGGGTCTCTTATCTACAGGAATGTCATTAGTAACCCGATCTGCCGACCGTTTTGTCCGTATACCGTACTGAATCTAAGAAAGCTCTTCGAGCTTAATAATATATGTAAATGCCTAGAATTCATTAGCAACGTGTTAGCTATCAATAATCAAAAAACGGTGAAGAGTGTGACCACACTGAATGATGTAATAGATTATGTTCTTTATCTCCCATAGTGACTCTATATACCCAGCATTTTGACAGGACCCACCACACCCCTTTCTCGGCCGCTCTCGTGACACACTTGCAGGCCCTATTCAACTGTACTACAAGGGACAGTGTTTAAAGTATGGTATCAATATTTTTCAGGAAATGTGTGAATAGTACTTTGCTATAGTGAGTGCCGCACCCACAGTGGTTGTTTATCCCCCTAGAGTGAGCCAAGTATAACAATTAGCCAAGTATAGTAATAGCAGTTTTGGTGCCATCCATGTACCCCAGCCTTCCTGATTTCGCAGGAAAGCTTCTACCTATACTAGTGTGTAAAGGATTCCTGATATTTCAGGACGCTGGGGTGAGTGCAGGATGAGTGTAAGACATACACAGGCAGGGTTAGAGGGGTTGGAGCTATGGCAGGTTAAGACCCAAAGAAAGCTCTTTGGATTATTGGTCACCAAAGAGTTGGTGAAAATTACATTGATAATAATAAATGAGAGTAGGAAAAATGCTATGAAAAAATCATTTAAAAGGGGGTAAATGCGATTTCAGGAATACTTTGAACACTGAAGGGAGTATATAGAGGGAGTAGAAACGACACACCAGGGAACGCTGCAGTGCTGCTGTTGACACTAGTATTACCTATAACCCAGCTTAGTTAACCTGATATTGGTGTGGGGGGGGGGGGGGGTATAACACTGAAAACTAGTAATAATAGGGGTGGCCTGAGTTTGGGAGTGGCTATGGGCCCAGGGAGGCCAGCACAATGCACCATGGGAGATTTTAGCAGGAAGGTAGGCCACTTCCATGGTTGGTTTACTTCCACCCAATAGCTCTAGGTAGGGGCTGGGAGTACATATCTTTTAATTTAAGAGAAGTAATATAGCTTAGATCACCATCAAACTAAAGGATATTTAAGAGGAAACGATGCTCTTTAATTGGGCTGTCTCTGGTTGTCATGCATGATCTAGGAAAAGTAACAGCTTGGATAAGTATACATCGGGTTCACAAAACACAGAAAACAAGGGAGAGAAAGATTTGGACTGAATTATTTAGGCGGAAAAACTTTACACCTAGTAGATTCACTAAATTGTGTTCAAGACATTTTAAGGATGTGCATTCAGCAGCTGAACACCCACATTCAACATTATTATCATAGAAAATTATTGTGAACAAAAACGAAAACAACCTAAGCTCCCTGTAAACTGTGCATCGGCTGTCACACAGAGCGTGGGGGACAGGGGAAGATGCCCAAGGCATGCCGGGAGTGACGGCCAAGGGTTGCGGTAGATACCCTCACCATATGTGGCCTCCCTGCGGCTCTTAATCTGCACTAGGAGCACCCTCTCAAGCCCCTCATATTGTAACTCGGGACACATCTATTGAATAGGGTCGAAAGACAAGAAAGCGTTGTGAATTCAATTAGATTATTATAGTCTAATTGTTTTTTCAGTTGACGTTCTATTATTATATCAACGGAGTGTCTAACGACACAAGGATGTGAGACCGGATTTATTTAATTGTTATTCTATTATTCAACCAGTCTGATTTATATTATTAGTTGTTCTTCTATTATTCAACCAGTCTAATTATTTGATTATTCAACCAGTCTACTTTCTAATTTGCATGGTTCCGGTGCACTGTTCCAGTGTCCAGTTCCAGTGCACGGTTTGGTTCCAGTGCCCAGTTCAACAGTATGCCTTCAACAAGTCAGAATTTAAAACTCAAAATAAGGTTCAATATATGGTTCCAAAAGTAATTCTTTTCTAACTAGTGATTTTCTGAACAACGTGAGTAATTACTCTTATTAATAACATTTTGATTCGTAATAAATGGGGGTATAGTAGTAGAAAAGTATAGCTAATCAATCAAATACTGTATCAAACCTAGCCCACAGTCAGGGTAAGACAAAAAACATCTAAATATATGCTTATGATTTCACCTAACCCAAATTATTTAATCTTGTTGTTTTGACATATCAACACATTTGTATCCATGTGTTGTATCCACAGCATTCTGATAGTTCATTCACTGTGTATACTGTAGAGGTAGGCAGACTATCTAGGAGCACACTGGTCAGTGGATGTGCGTGGCCGTATCTAGGTCACCACTCCCGTGCATCATGCGGTGACCACCACATGACCACAGGGTACCCCAAATCGCTAAAAAATGTGGTTGCCCGGTGGGCAACCAAGACCTCAGAAGTGGTTGCCCAGCCATTAAATATGGTTGCCCGGGATTTTGATTAAAGCATAAGAAACTGTAAATTAAAGAAACAGGAGGATTTTTTAAACAGCAGATACAATTCAAAATCTAACATATTGTGTAAGGAAACAGTTGACAGGGGCGGATCCAAGATTTTTAAAAGGAGGGGGCGCACTTTTAAATTTTGTTTTAAAGAACATATATATATGTTATAATCATATATATATAATATAAAATAATTATATATATAACTAACAGCTCAGCTTTTGTTCTGCAATGCTTTAAGTATTCAGAGAGGCCACTCCCCTATTTCAAGCATAAAATCAACCATGATGAAAGTACTAAATCTTAAAATCACCCAAAAGGAATTTTCGTTTTCTGCGAAAACTTTACCAGAACTTATTTGTTAAACTTAAGGGTATTTGGTTCAGAACTTTTCTTGGATTCATTTTAAGAGCATCCAAGTATTTTCCCTCTGTAAGAAACTGGGAATCTCCGAACATGTCAAGGACATTTAAAATATTCCAACAGGATTCTAGGCCAATATGATGATATTTCAGACCCTTCGACATATATGTTAATTTTCCAACCCTTGAATTTATTTGCCCCATTTTTCCAAGCCCCATTATTGAAATACAGTTGATAAGTACATAACGTATATTATCCTATTTCATAGTTAGTGTTACATGAATTCTGTTCATTTGTCTTTTGAGCCACAAATGCCCTAGCTTGATTTTGAAAAGGAGGGGGGGGGGGGGGG
The DNA here is from genome assembly GCA_942159475.1 of Sthenelais limicola. Taxonomy (NCBI): domain Eukaryota; kingdom Metazoa; phylum Annelida; class Polychaeta; order Phyllodocida; family Sigalionidae; genus Sthenelais; species Sthenelais limicola. Next base: position 58,881,060 of record OW804096.1, read on the forward strand.
CGCTCCCAGGCCACCCCCCTAAATCCGCCCCTGGTTGACTTTTTATTCAAAATAGGTACCTTCTGATGTTTCCCCTAAATGTAAAGTAAGTTCATAGATCATGCCAACATGTATTCTTAAACTTCAGTAATAATAAAGATATCAAAAATAAAACAAAACTTCATTGAACAATTACTGGGCGGCCTGGAAGAACTACAATGTTGAGGAAGGACTCAGTCCGATTCTGTACTCTTCTTATAACAATACAATTTCAATATGTAACAATGTAAAGATAACCTTGCAACTTTAATACATGTGTAACTGTGTTGTATAGTTAAAGGAAAAGGTTATAGTAAGAAATAGAATCTTCAAATATTCCAACAGGATTCCAAGCCCATAAGAATTGTCCAGGCCCTTCGAACAAAATATCCATTTTCCAGGCCTCAAATATATTTTACATTATGTCTAAAGATGTACGAAAATGTTAGTGATAGAAAATGGGTAGCTTTCTCATTGCTATTTAACAAATTAATGTATCAATCTAATGATGGCATAGCGATACATGTATAATGGAAATAATTAGTTTAGTTTGGACCAGTTGCCCGCCGGGCAACTGACCATTCATTTTTAGTTGCCCAGACATAAAATATGGTTGTCCCGGGCGCCCGGGCACCCGATTTGGCGGACCCTGGACCACCCCAGTTTAGAGATGTAAACATAAACATATTGAAATGGGCGTGGCAGCTTGACCATGTGCTTCCCCCCCCCCCATCCAGCGTTTATCCGTAAGAGATATATAAGAGGACTATTACACATTTTTTTTGATGCGGCTGTAGAAAGGAATGCTTCGCATATCATATTATTTTATAATTTATATACATTAAATCGTTCTCGCATCCTTAAAAACCAATAGCTTAGATACTCTTTAGCAGGCAAGGCTCTTACGAAAACAAGCCAATCATGCATGCCGGGCTGCCAAATCTAACTTTGTGAAACTTACAATTCCATGACAAGAAGTATTGGGAATTCTTAAGACCTTTAATCAACCCCTCCAAAGTTAAGACCATTAATATCATAAATTAAGCTTATAAAGAATAAAAGGAAAAAAAGAGCTGCTCACCAAAGGTGGAGTGACTCTTGGAGTAGTGCCCCTTGAGGCCCTCCTTCCTCCTGAAGTCCTTGCTGCACGCCGGGGCAGGGCACAGGTACACCTGCACCTGATAAACACAATAGACTTTAAGTGGTTCTCAGATTTATTTGATCAAACTTTCATGCATGACAACTGGTAACAACAAAAGCATGGTTCCTGGAGTAATGATTCATCACCCTACATATTTATACCGATATAATTTGATCACTAAGATTTACATTGATTACCTGCTAAATTGTTGTTTTGATTATTACATATTTTCTAACTTTACCCTCAAAGCAACTTTATTTCATTAATTTCTTATAGAATCCACAGGGTGTAATGATATATTAATAATTCTTCATTAATAATCCAAAGTAACAGATATAAAGCACTCCCAATACTTTAAATAGATGAGAACATAAGTGGGACAATGGCTGCAGGGAAAGGGAGAAAAGAAGGGAATGAGAGGGGGGAAGGCATTGGGAAGTAGACAAGACAGACAGAGAGCATTGGAACTAAGAGCTTGCCCAGCAATTTGGCATGTCAAAATTGTGGCAGTTATGTCTGAGCTTTCTCAGCTGGGCAAGCTAAATTTAGAGCAATATTCAGGGGGGTTATATTGTCATTTCTGTTTTTACGATAGGTGCAGCTATTTTGGTCATGTTTATGCAGGATTTAGAGAAGGGGGAAATTTATTTAATGACCAATGAATTTTAATCATGTGTGTGAAGCCTGTAGTTCTAATATTTCCATACCTATCCTGTAGGCCTATGATTAAGCTGAAAAAGATGTCATGACATCATTAAGATACAAACATGACTAAATTATGGAGCGGGGAGCTGTACATTGAGCAAGGTGGGGGGTGAATGTCTATAAAAGCACTGACGCCCTCACTCAGCCATGGGAGTTGTACCACATTACTGTCAGTATGTGAGAGTTGTATGGTACAAGCCACAAGCCACAAGGTAATATTGTCATTACCACATGACTTGTACCACATTACTGTTAGTATGTGAGAGATGTATGGTACAGGCCATGAGGTAATTTTCATCATTACCACATATGGTGTTCTCCTTTTATTTCCCTTTAATATTAGCATCATGGACTAGAAGTACAACTCTAACATGACCACATACATGCCCTCATCACATCTTTCTATGTGACCCCCTCATGCTCTTGCTCATGGGTCACAGAAAAGAGTTGACTCAGGTGTATATATAATGATAATAGATTTTTATTTCCATATTACTTTTACAACTAGTGTCATACAATGTGAAATTAAAGAGAACAGAAAAAGGAACTATGTCTCTTATTATCACAGGTCTACCAACTTTGTATTAAATTCTGTTAAGACTCTGCTATCATAATTCATGACATATTTCTAACTAAATATAGACAAAACCTAATATAGCAGTAATGTTAGCCAACTAATGCAAACCAAATAATGGAATAATTACCTTAGCACGGTGGTAGGTGAGCCAGTGTGCCTGGAATGGAACTTTTCCTGGATAGTGACATTTGGCTCCTGGGCAGGTCATGCAGGGGCAGCCCTGTCCAGGCTTCCACAGCTGAAGGTACTTCAGGGGTATGACTGAACGAGGGGCTTTCTTGGCCTTGCCACCTCCATCCGCTGCTCCACCTTTGACTTTCTCCCCAACTTTGACTTTCTCTCCACCTTTGACTTTCTCTCCAACTTTGACTTTCTTCACAGCAGGTGCTGCAGTAGTGGGCTTCTGCTGCGCTGGCCAGTATGGCTTGGACGGGGTACCGTCTGGCTGGCACTTCATGGTAAACTCAAATGACATGGTGCAGATTTATAGTAGTGAAATAGCTCAGCCTGGAAATCAATCAAAAGGAATCCCATATGTAGTCATTGGCAAGGTCTCTGAGCAATAGAGAAAACACAAAAATTGATTCAAAATAATTGTAAAAAGAACTTAATAAAAGCGTTGAAATCATGACAAAGACAGACATGGCGAAACCTGCCGGACCGCGGTCCTTGACCAGTGAAAGTCATGTCGGAAACTTCTGTTTCACCGGTCCGACTGTCCATTGAAAAAGGTCTATAAAACGTTGGAGAAACCTTTGGAGGACTGGTTTTGACTGGTGAAACCTTTGGAGGACAGGTGAAAGTTGAAAAGTTTTCGCCATGTCTGCAAAGACCCTGGAAATACTGTCATACATTCTTTAATGATTCAGTGTGCAACATAACTCAGAGACCGACGCCCAGGTCTCCATTGAATTTCTGTCGGTCTCTGATATTGATATAGGGCTGAGCCTGACTGTCTCCAATGAAATGAACAAGTGATAAAATACCCCCCTTTTTTCGGTCTCTGTAAAATCTCCACTGTTACAATTTGACAGAGACCGACGGTCTCTGGTCTCCCAATTCACTATGTGTCACACTGATGATTGTGAGTGAGGAAAATACAAAAAAAATAATACAATAAGTAACAGTTGCGAGCATACACACACTGTAAATCTGTGGTTGGTGGGTATGGGTGTAATAATCAATTGTAATTCTAAGTAATCGAAAATAATAAAACATTGCCATCACTATATCCGTCTTATCTGGATCTTATGATCCTATCAGGACAGATCTACTCCATCAGCTACGGTCTATCAGTCTATAGCTACTTCACCAGGAGGGTAGTTGTCGGAGGAACTAATATCATTCTAGCAACAAGTCTATCAGCTGTGGTGTATCTGACAGTCTATCACCTGTCCTTTATTGTGTGATGTATGGCTTGTCTGGTGTTGCATGGACTGTCCCTGTCCCTGTCCCGCCCTTTGCCCTGACCTAATGGGATACTAATAGCAGCTGATGATACAATCAAGTAGTCGTACAGTTGTAAAGTCAGTCGATAAGTCGAAAGTCAGTTGTAATTACGAAAAAGTCAGTCGTAAATTTTTAAAAAATCAGTCATAAAAGTAGTTGTACAGTCGAAAAAAGTCAGTTGCAAAGTCAAACCTCCGTTCTGGCTGGTGCGACTGGTGAGTCATACAGTACAGCCCAAAAAAGTAAACAAACCTCATGTGTGACTTAATAGTCGAGTTTATATTGAGTGGTCCAACCATATGACAAATCGTAAAATATCCTCATTTAATCATTAGATAATAGAAATATATCATGGTGAACCAAATTTCTCATAGAGAAAAACCTTTATCGTTCCTGACACTTGTACCATATAATTTCAAGACAATATAATGCTTGAAGTAGATCCCATATCATAATATCAAGTTATAATACCTAAATAACAATTGAAAAGAATTTGATAAAATGTTGACCTCACGAATCTTCAACATGGCTGCTTATACAAACCATATATACCTATAATTTAAACCTCAATACTGGCTAAATATCCTTCAAAAAACATTCATATGCCAATGAATTTGGAATAAACAGCATTTCAAACCTTATTTTCTCTCTTGGAGCTATAGGCCTAAAAATGTGATAACATTAGAAATATACCATATTCCAAACATCGCCGCTCCCCCTGTGTCTGGAATCTGTGAATAATTTTGATGATCTACTTAAGATATGGCCATATCCACCAATTTGACGACTTTTAATATAAGTCCCACCATATCATAGATAATAGCTTTGAGCAATTAAATATCAGAATATATAACCCCGTGGGGACCCGGGTTAGAATAGGTCCTCAGTTCCGCATAACTTCTTGTAGAAGGCGAGCGAAATGCGGCGGTTTGTTTGCCGTGAATCGCGACCTGTGTTGGTGGAGGACGAGATCCTGGAGTCTGAGGGGAAAGGTTGCTGCGGCTTCCCCCTCCCCAATACGGCTCTTTGGCTCTTACTTCACCTAGACAGGAGGTCCAGGTTGGCCCACCTTGGATCAATCGGCTGGTCATGTCAAGCCCTAGGAAGTAAAAATCCTTTGAAAACTATCAAACCAACACTCTGCATAAATTTCTGGCTGATTTGCCATTACTTATTTCCTAGAAGGCGGTGGCTTGGGCTAATCAAGGGATGCCAAAACTTGTTTTTGTTCATCTTAAGAGTATACCACCCATGTATCCCTGGTGCTCATCTGCTGGAAACCCGCAGCTCTGTGCATCCCCTTGTAGGACTCCGTGGTGGGTGGGGACCATGGGTGATGAAAATCAGTATTCACTATGGGTACAACACAAAGAACAACCAAACGACTGCATGAATCGGACTCAGACTCGGACTATCCCCACGAACAAGACAGATGGCCCCGTTTTATAGTTATTTCTTCCTCAAACCCAGAGCACCCGGTTACTAAATTGTCACCATTTGCAATACAAAAAGGCATACAAGGAGTAGCTGGAACAGTTAAAAATGTCAAGAAGATGAAGGATGGCCTTTTGGTTGAGTGCTCTAGGCAGCAACAATCAACAAACCTCCTGACTCTCAAGAATCTAGCAAACATTCCTGTCATTGCTGCTCCGCATAGGTCCCTGAACTCATCCAAGGGTGTGGTCAGGTCACGAGACCTAGCTGATGTCACTGAGGAGGAAATGATTAGCGAACTGGGCCACCAAGGTGTCACTCATGTAAAAAGGATCACGATCAGGAAAAACGGAGAGGAAATTCAAACCAACACATTTATTATCTCTTTCAATGCACCTACCCCCCCTAAAAACCTAAAAGTTGGATACTTGAATGTGAAGGTGGATTTGTATGTCCCAAATCCCCTACGCTGCTTCAAGTGCCAAAGATTCGGTCATGGCAGAAACTTCTGCAAAAATGAAGCTGTCTGCGTGAAATGTGGACAACAGGGTCATGAGAGCGAAGGCTGCCAGAACCCTGAGAAATGTGTGAATTGCCACCAAGACGGCCACAATGCCATGTCCAAACAATACCCAACCTGGCAAAAAGAGAAAGAGATTCAGAAAGCTAAAGCAGAGAGAGGGATATCCTATCCCGAGGCTCGAAAAATTGTTGAGACCTACCACCAAACAGCGCTACTACCCCCGAGCTATGCTGGGGCAACCAAAAGAGTCAGGAGTATTGAATGCCAAACACCCTTTACCTGGCTTGAGGCTGATAACCCCATTGAAATCAAAACAAAGAAACAGGTGATCGCTACACAAACTCAAACAACCTCAAAAGTCAATGCAGAAAATGTTAAGAAAGCAGAGGCCCCCAAACCATCTGCTACTCCAAATATGAAACAGCAACAAAATAAGAAAGTGAGGGGGCAACCAAAGAGTCAGGAGTATTGAATGCCAAACACCCTTTACCTGGCTTGAGGCTGATAACCCCATTGAAATCAAAACAAAGAAACAGGTGATCGCTACACAAACTCAAACAACCTCAAAAGTTGGTTTAATAAAAATTGTAAAGAGGCCATAGCTCAACGAAAGAAGGCCCTGAGGAAATTTTTCAGGCAACCAACAGCTGAAAATTTGGAAAGGTTTAGAAATAAAAGAGCGGCTGCTAGAAAGACCATCAAACTAGCAAAAAGAACCTGCTGGAAAGAATATGTATCCCATGTAACATCAAAGACTCCCTCAAAAGAGGTATGGGACATGATTAGAAAAATCAAAGGAAAGGGTCCATCTGTGGGAGTGAGCCACCTCAAGCGGGGCAATGTCCTACTTGCTGACATGCCAAGCATTGTTGGCGAGCTGGCCAGGGCCTTTGAGGTTGTTTCCTCTTCTGCTAGTTGTTCCCAAGACTTCCTTAAGATCAAAGAGAAACAGGAGAAATGCCAGCTCAATTTCCAAACTGATAATGCAGAAAGCTACAACAAACCTTTAACTCGAGAGGAATTAGACCACTCTCTGAGGAGGTCGCACAATTCAGCTGTTGGACCTGACAGAATCCACTATGAATTCCTAAAACACTTGCCAGAGGGGGGGGGGGTCTCACACTCCTCCTTCAGATCTTCAATCAAATCTGGGATACTGGTAACATTCCACAGCACTGGAAGGAAGCAACCATCATACCAGTCCCAAAACCAGGCAAAGATCATAGTGATCCATCAAATTACAGGCCCATTGCACTGACAAGTTGCCTTTGTAAAACCATGGAGAGGATGATAAATGACTGTCTTGTCTGGCTACTGGAGTCTGAAAACCTTATTTCAGACTTCCAATGTGGCTTCAGACATGGTAGGAGCACCCTTGACCACCTCACCAAACTCGAAGAAATGGTGAGAAGCTCCTTCCTCAAGAAGGAACATGTGGTTGCCGTCTTCTTTGATCTGGAGAAGGCTTATGACACCACATGGAAGCATGGCATCATGGAAGACCTGCACAATATGGGATTAAGGGGTCGTTTACCCAACTTCATCAGGAACTTCATGTCCAACAGACACTTCAGGGTCCAAGTGGGAGCAACCTTCTCTGACTACCATCCTCAGGAGATGGGAGTTCCCCAGGGTAGCATACTCTCTGTTACCCTGTTTAACATCAGGATGAACAGCATTGTCAATTCCATACCCAGGAACATGACATACAGTTTGTTTGTTGACGACCTGTTAGTGTGCTTTAAAGGCAAGAAAATGAGCGTAATTGAGAGACAACTCCAACTAGCCCTCAATCAGGTACAGAAGTGGGCATCGGCCAATGGTTTCCGGTTTTCTAAATCGAAGACTGTGGCCATGCACTTCTGCCAGCTCAGGAGTGAACACCCTGAACCTGGCCTATACCTGGATGGCAACCCCATCAAGGTAGTCAAGGAAACAAAGTTTCTTGGTCTCACATTAGACAGCAAACTCTCATTTGCACCTCATATCAAGGCACTCAAAAACAAATGCCTAAAGACTATGGACATTATGAAGGTTGTCTCGAGTATGGATTGGGGAATGGACAAAAACACACTCCTACATCTGTATCAAGCCTTAACAAGAGAGGAATGAGGCTGACGGAGTGTTGGATTTTTTTTACCAACACAACGTTAGCTAATAGGTTGGGTGTTTATACATTGGTAAAGAGGGATATGTTTTCAATTTAGGCCAAAAAAAGGCAGGGAGGGGAATGTTTTTCTATGTAGGGGGTTGGTGGTGGGGGTAATCGGAAACACACCTATTTTTGGTGGCCTTATTGATTTGACCAGTGAAAATTAAGTATTATTCTATTACTTGGACATGAAACTAAGTACAATTACATATGATATATCCTAAGTATTATTCTATTACTTGGTCATGAAACTAAGTACAATTACATTAAGTTATATTTCGATTTCAGTCATGATATATCCTTGTGGCGTTTAAATGTGGGCATATATAGAATAGTCAATCAGAAAGTCAATCAAAAAGTCAGAAATGTCATTTGTTAAGTCAGAATAGTCAATCAGAAAGTCGAAATAGTCAAAGTCAATCAGAAAGTTAGAAAAGTCAATCAGAAAGTCAGAAAAGTCAATCAGAAAGTCGAAATAGTCAATCAAAAAGTCAGAAAAGTCAATCAAAAAGTCAAAATAGTCAATCAGAAAAGTCAATAAAAATGTCAAACGAAAGTCAGAATAGTCAATCGAAAAGTCAAAATAGTCAATCAAAAAGTCAAAATAGTCAATCAAAAAGTCATTTTAATCATTTTAATTCGAAATAGTCAAACAAAAAGTCAGAAATAGTGAATTGAAAAGTCAAAATAGGCGATTGAAAAGTCAAAATAGTCAATCGTAAAGTCAATCATAATGTCGAAATAGTCAATCAAAAAGTCAATCGTTAAGTCAGAATAGTCAACCATTAAGTCAGAACAGTCAATCGGAAAGTCGAAATAGTCAATCGAAAAATCAGAATTGTCAATCAAAAAGTCAATGGCATTTTGCGGTTAGGAGCAAGACCCTAGACAATGTAGATGAAAAAAAAAAATGAAAAAAAAAATTCCGTCCTAATGGGATTTTAATGACATTTGCAGTTTGGAGCATTTCAATGGCATTTTGCAGTTGGGAGCAAGGCCCTAGACAATATAGATGGAAAAAAAAATGAAAAAAAAAATTCTGTCCTAATGGGATTTTAATGACATTTGCGGTTTGGAGCATTTCAATGGCATTTTGCGGTTCGGAGCAAGACCCTAGACAATGTAGATGAAAAAAAAAATTTCGTCCTAATGGGATTTTAATGACATTTGCGGTTTGGAGCATTTCAATGGCATTTTGCAGTTGGGAGCAAGGCCCTAGACAATATAGATGAAAAAAAAAAATGAGAAAAAAAATTCTGTCCTAATTGGATTTTAATGACATTTGCGGTTTGGAGCATTTCAATGGCATTTTGCAGTTGGGAGCAAGGCCCTAGACAATATAGATGAAAAAAAAAAATGAAAAAAAAAATTCTGTCCTAATTGGATTTTAATGACATTTGCGGTTCGGAGCATTTCAATGGCATTTTGCGGTTCGGAGCAAGACCCTAGACAATGTAGATGGGAAAAAAATGAAAAAAAAAAATTTCGTTCTGATGGGATTTTAATGACATTTGCGGTGGAGGAGGAAGAGGGATGGAGGAGGAGGAGGAGGATGAGGAGCGGGAGGGATGGAGGAGGAGGAGGAGGGGGAGGGATGGAGGAGGGGGAGGGATGGAGGAGGAGGAGGGATGGAGGGTTGGAGGGTGCAAGGTCAGATGAGTGCAAGGTTAAGGTTAGTCTCCTTCCTCCACAGTGGGACCACATCACATGGGTTTAATGTATAAAATATTATCTTGACTTCTAAACAAGATAGAATTATGGAATAAAGACCAAAAGTTTTCTTATATTAAGGAGAATATATTTACACATGACTTATTTTTGTACATCCTTTAATTTCCAAAGTTTGACATCTGGACTGTGGACATCTGGAGTTTATGACTTTGTGGTTACACTGGGGAAACACCACCTGAGCTGAGCTGGCCCTGGGCTTGCTGGCCTGTCTGGCCTGGTCTGGCCTGTCTCTAATCTGATAAGGGGTAAAGGGCCGGCCTCTGATCTGATAAGGGGTAAAGTTCTTAGTCAGGTGATGATTGCCCTAATGAGTCTCTCTGATGTGACCCATTGTGCCGAAAACAGAAAAAGGATAGACTTTTGAGTTATAAACTGAAATTTTATGCCAATAGGTAAACGTCCGAAACTTTTCTCTAGGTTAAGGAATAGAATAGGAACAGCAGGAAAAGGGAAGAGGGGGCGAAAAAGGGGCTCAAACAGTCGGGGGCCACGTTTGTCAGTAATAGATGTATTTTCCAATCGTAGTGATATGTAAAAGCTAACGCTAATAAGATCAAAGCTTGATTATGGATGTACCACTTATGGCTCAGCCAGGGAGTCCTGGCTAAAGCAGCTAGATACAGTCCACCACCAAGGATTGAGGCTGGCTACTGGAGCCTTTAAAACAACACCAGTGAAGAGCCTCTTGGTTGAATGCAGGGAAGCCTGCCTCGAGAATAGGAGACTTAAGCTGGGACTCCAATATGCAACCAAAATATGGAGCAGCAGACGAAACCCTGCACACAGTGCTATCTTTGGTGAAAACAACAGAGATCTTTTTGATGCCAGACCGACCTACACCAAACCATTTGGTCTGAGATTGAGAACCAGCATTAGAGAACTTGATGCAGATCTCAACATGTTGTCCTTAGTGACTACTCCCAGCATCCCTCCTTGGCTCAGGAAAAAACCTAACATCATTTTTGACCTGACTGCAAGAAGAAAAGGGGATACCTCCCCACTTACATATCTCGAAATGTTTAACAACGTTCGATCCCACTACTTCAACCATGTGGCTTTTTACACTGATGGCTCCAAAGAGGGCAAGAGGGTATCTTCTGCTGTGTTTGGCCGTACAGCCAGACTGAGCAGTCGGCTTCCAGACCATTGCTCCATCTTCACTGCTGAAGCCAAAGCCATCCTGATGGCTCTTGAGTGTATTGCTGATGCAGACCACAAAGCATGCATCATCTTTAGTGATTCCAAATCTGTCCTGCAGTCTCTTGCCCATCTAAAAACTGACCATCCAACAGTCATGTGCATTCATGACAAATTGAACTCCCTGACAGATGCTGACTATGATATCCAGTTCTGCTGGGTTCCTGGTCATGTCAACATTCCAGGGAATGAGTTTGCTGACAGAGCTCTCAATCAAGAAATCACTGTATGTCCATTCCCTCCATCTGACTTGAGGCCCCTCATTAAAACACATACCCAGTCCATTTGGCAAAGTGAATGGGACGAATGTATTGACAACAAACTCCATGAAATACAACCAATGCTTGCAGAACCTATTAAGGCTTCCTTTAACACCAGGCGAGAACAAGTTGTGTTCTCTCGTTGTCTTATCGGACACACCAGACTGACCCATGTCCACCTGGTGAAGCGAGAACCACAGCCTGAATGTATTGCTTGGCAAACCCCACTCACTGTCAAGCATATCCTACTGGAATGTGCAGACTTGCATGATGCCCGTATAAAATATTTCAACGCTCCTGACCTCAAAACACTTTTTAAAACGGTCAATGGTGACAATGTCATCAATTATCTAAGAACTGCTGGTCTGTTCTCTTTGTTATAGTCTCTTTCATACAAAACCAAACTTTTGTTATTGCTATATCCATTTTATTCTTTGTTTTATTTGTTTGTATTATTTACAGCTGGACTGTAAACTAAATCACTTTTCTCATCTCATTCCATCTCACTAACTTTCATTGCCATGAATATGACTCCACATGGATGTCGTCATGGCATTAACCCATTGGGGACGGGAGGCTGCCTGCAGGCAGCCTTTTCAATTGGCCTGGAGGACGGGAGGCTGCCTTCAGGCAGCCTGCTATAAGTGGCCTGGAGGACGGGAGGCTGCCTGCAGGCAGCCATTTTTTATATAAATTGAAGGGGGCATAACTTAATAAAAAATAAACGGATTTTGATGAAATTTAAAATATGTGTATACAAACACACTAGAAATATATTTATAGGTATGTTGTCATGGAGACAATAATGATGACGTCATAACTAACATACGTAAATGCTGGAAAGTGAATTTGGAGCAAGGTTGCCGCCATATTGGACCCAATTGAGACCCATTATTTTAATTATTGAAGACCAAATTCTAGAAATTATGAAAAAGTATGATCAATAACTGTTTACACCTATTAAATGATGGACATATGACACATTATTTGAAGAAAATATTCTTAAAGTGTTTTTATACCCTAAACCTCATGTTAAACACCCGTCCTGAAGCCCAAAAAGGGGGAAAAGGGCCCCCGTCAACCAGGCACATTATGTGTAAACTGCCCCGTCCTCAATGGGTTAAGCAACCATTACTCACTCACTCAGAATATATAATTATTTTGGCAATAAAGGTTTGAGAAATATGCGAGGAACCAAATCTTACGGCTTTTCCCCCAGAAAAATAACAATTTCTTGAAAAAATGAGGTTACTTTCAGCTTGCTATACACGTCTCAGCTCCCAAAGCTCTCCTGCTTGTTATGTGACCTAAACCACTGAATAACTAGGTTTTTTGGGGTTTTTTTTTATCTGCCTTGGCTAGGGTCTTGCTCCTAACCGCAAAATGCCATTAGGACGGATTCATTAAAATCCCATTAGGACGGATTTTTTCCCCTTTTTTTCCATCTGCCTTGTCTAGGGTCTTGCTCGTAACCACAAAAAGCCATTGAAATGCTCCAAACCGCAAATGTCATTAAAATCCCATTATAGTACTCCAGATAGGTGAAATATTTGGAAGAATTGTGGGTTTGGTGAAACAAGCATGAAACTTTGCAGAAAGTTAAAAAAGGTCCTTGGGAAGTGTTTTGGCTATAGGGCCATTCCATAAATCTTTTTACAGACCCCGAAATGGAAGTGTTGCCTAGCAACGGACTAGTATGTTTGGAACAGGCTCTAGCTTCGCAGGAAGTTGAGATATTAAAATTCTAAAGACACCTACCCCCCCCTATTGGTACTATGGGGAATCCACTGGTATCATTGGAGTTTTGCTATGTTTGATGGTTGCCTAGCAACAGGCTTATTTCCTTATTTTTGCATAGCAACGGTGCCAAAAGCAAGCAATAGTACACGTAACTCTAAGGGGTTTTAGGTCTTATCTCTCTTTGAGCTCTGTTAGGATGTTTTGGGTTGATAATGCTATAATATGTCACCAAATGTTGCCTAGCAACATAAATTCCATGTGCATTTTTTCCTAGAAACCTTCAGTGTAGCAGTAATAGTGAAGACGTGTGTATATATATCTGAAATCTGAATATCTAACATGTACAAAATCATTGTGAGGTGAAACCAGAAAAGAAATGCTGTGATATATCCTTTTCCTTGACTATATGACCTTGACCTTGACCCCTACATACTTGACCTAGACCAAGGTCACTGCCAATGTTGGCATTTGAAGCCCTTGACATGTATACATGATCGCATAATTCCATCTAAGATGTACCAAGTACATGGTAAGAAAACTTGATTTTTCAATATAAAACAGATCTTTGACCTTTAACTTCGGACCTTGAGTAGTGATTTGACATCTTGAGTTGTGGTTCATATAGGAAAATGGAAGATCAGTGTTTCAGTAAAATTGTTGAGAAATAAACATTGAGCAGGTTTGGTGATTACAGACTATTCCCTCCTTAATGTGAGGGAATGCACCTGCGCAATTATTATCTCAATCTCAACCTCTACAGAATTTTTGTGGTACTAATTAATTAGCCTGGAGATAGGTAAAATTATTGTGGGTTTGGGATGGTACTCAAGGCGAAGAATGCTGGTGTGATGCATAGGTCGTCCTGGTGTCTAATGCAGTCCTGCTGCCAAAACAGGACACTGTGTCACATCCAGTGAAGCCATGGAACATCGGAAAGGCCACACATCGGTCAGGACCAAGAGCTCTGGCTATCTTATGAGCAGCGATGAATCTGAAGCTCCTCCCAGCTCCAAAGGCAATCCACAGTTCAGGTATGTTGATGTGATTGGCTGATGCTATGGCCAGGACTACCACGAGTGTATCAACAGTGCATAGAATGCCAGTGCCTTGTGTGGTGGTGAGATGTTTGTTGGTGTCAATTTCTGCCCCATTAGAAGCCAGGAAGGAGAACAGCTCTGTTTTGTTGTCATCAATGCGGAGAAACTCTTGCCAGTTTCCAGCAACTGCACTTGATGGCTCAACTTGTCTCCTAACTCCCTTTCCTCTCTTGCTGCGAGTGTTAGCCTTCAAGCTGTCTGCCATATCCCAAACAATATCTAGTCAGTCTGCATTCTGAAGCTGGGATGTGACATATGGCATGAAGACATCAGTGGCATAACCTTGGAATGTCTTTGCAATCCCTGGTCTCAGCGTGTTGACAATGCCAGCACCATCCAGGATGTTGACCTGTACTCTGGGGCTGGAGAGATCCTCATTCACTGGAACAAGGTTTTCCAGGCAGTGCATCATGTCCGACTTGGTTCAAGTTCTCAGGCTGCCCAACGGACACAGAGATGGTGGACAGGCCTGGTTTTCATGCTGAAAGAACTCTTCCAAATCACCATGGCATATCTGGAAGGCAATGTACAGCCTGGAGAAGGGCGAACACTTGTTCTTCAGGATGATATCTGTTGCTGTTTCCTTGACTTTTCTCTGACTGGTGGGTGGCTGAAAAGATGGACGTTGTTCCACTTGATGGCTTCGATAGGCACTGTCTGGTTTACAAGCCTCTCTTCAACATTTGTCTCATACCATTCTTCAAATGGTACCACGTCACTTGCATCTTCTAAGGTCTGGTTGTACTCCCTGTAGGCACTTTGCTAAAGTAGATACAGGCTACTGGCTGTGACTTGTTGAGCCCATCTTGTGTGTGTCACATGGGATGCTTTCAAAAAGGGATCGGCTGTTCCTTTGGTAGCAACCCCAGCTTGAACAAGTCCTTCGGTCCAGCCGCTGCCCTCCAGAAGATCACCAAAGACCTTGAGTGATGCATCTTGATGTGTAGGCCACAAAAACATCACTATGGATTGATCTTCGCCATAACTTGTAGGCCAGCTCCATTGAATCTGCTTTGCCAGAATGCTTTGCCTGATCTATACTGGATATATGGAATGTAGACAAAAGTTGAATATCTGAACTAAGCAGAGTCTAAGCTGCCCAGTGGTGTAGGAAGCTATAGCCATTGGGGGGGGGGGGGGGGGGGGCAAGCTAGGATGTGTGTGGAGGTAGGGAGGGGAGAAGGGTGCATGTAAAATGCTCAATATGACAATAGTTCTCAATGGCCAACAAAACAATTGGTGAATACACAACCCAGAGGTTAGAGCAGGAAGTTGGTGATAGGCTCCCTCAATATATGTGTGAAGAGTGTCAACCTTGAACATGACAGGGTTTTGGATGTTCACAGCTGTGTGTCAGACTATCACCCCTGAACTATACTGGTTATATGCAATGTAGACAATAGCTGAATGTCTGAACTAAGCAATGCCTAAGCTGCCCGGTAACTTTGACACATTAGAACTATACAGGAAAAGTCCAATGTTATACCCATACCCTGTCTTCTCCCCCACTCTTTATCTCACCCTCTCTCTCTGACCCCCTCCCCCGACTGCCCCCCCCCCATCTGCCCCCAATGCCTCCACCTCACCTCCTCCCATCTAGCCCCCACCTCCATGCAATTCATACTGCTGTAAACTGAAGAAAATCCCCGCCTGGGTGGGGGCATATTTTCTCAGACATTCACCTACCATTCCCCCACTTCCCCAGGGGGTGGGGTGGGGGTTGTGGGGTTTTCAATTGACAAGTGCATTACTGCTACACTGAAGAATTCCATTTCTTTTCTGGTTTCACCTCACAATGATTTTGTACAAGTTAGATATTCAGATTTCAGATATATATACACGTCTTCACTATTACTGCTACACTGAAGGTTTCTAGGAAAAAATGCACATGGAATTTATGTTGCAACATTTGGTGACATATTATAGCATTATCAACCCAAGACATCTTAACAGAGCTCAAAGAGAGATAAGACCTAAACCCCTTAGAGTTATCTGTACTATTGCTTGTTTTTGCTATCGTTGCTATGCAAAAATAACGAAATAAGCCCGTTGCTAGGCAACCATCATACATAGAGAAAAGCCAATGATACCAGTGGATTCCCCATAGTTCCATTAGGGGGGGGGGGGGGGTAGGTGTCTTTAGAATTTTAATATCTCAACTTCCTGCGAAGCTAGAGCCTGTTCCAAACATACTAGTCTGTTGCTAGGCAACACTTCCATTTTGGGGTCTGTAAAAAGATTTATGGAATGGCCCTATAGCCAAAAATCTTCCCAAGGACCTTTTTTAACTTTCTGCCAAGTTTCATGCTTGTTTCATCAAACCCACAATTCTTTCACCTATCTGCAGTACTATTAGGACAGAATATAGATATAGATATAGAATTATTTTATTTTGACATCTCAGATTCCCTATATATATGTCATCAATATTGCTTAATAATAAATCTGTTGAATAATAACTTTCTTTAATATTTTAATCTTGAAGTAAGTCAAAAATCATTAGAATTATACACATTTACCGATATATTCAAGTAATAGATAAAGATGATTGATAAACACATGCTCAATCAGGGCTCGAAAAAACCTATGTTTACTTGGCCAGGGCAAGTAAAAAATGGCTCTGGGCAAGTAATATTTAATGTTACTTGCCCGAGTGGGCAAGTGGAAATTTCTACGGCCCAATTTCAAACCCCTATTGTGATGTCTACTTACCATGAAACAAGATACATACAGATCAGTGTGATTTCGTTTATAATTCTGCAAATAAATTTGGGCAAGTGAAAAAGGATGTCGGGCAAGTAAATTTTGGCTGCCACTTACCAAAGGGGCAAGTGAAGTTGATTTTTTCAAGCCCTGTCAATGATGAATGTAATAAGACACATTAAATCCAAAGAAGGCATTAACACATTGTGAATTATATCTTCAATATTCGTAATGGAGGAATACAAATAGGATCTCGAAATTTACTCCAAGAATACTTGGAAAAAATTTATTATGAAAAAAAGAATTAAATTTTCAAGCGTTCATTAGTATTGACTTAAATTTTGACAATGAAACGACAAAGTTACATCCCTGGGGCCTCCATATCTAAAGGTGGATGTTCTTATTTTATTTTTATATTCAACTTTTATTATTTATTTATTAACTTATTTGTATGATTTTTTCTATCAGCTAGAACTGAGAAAAGTGTGTAAGACCATAATGTCTCTCAGCTGAATAAACATAATTATTTAAAAAAAGCTTGTGTTTAAGCCATGGAAGGATATCTTTAATAACCTATAACCCCAGCCTTCCAATAAGGAACGGGGGAAATAACCTAGAAAAAGTTATGTGTAGAAAAAAACCCTGAAAAACAGAGAAAAAATATTAAAAAGGAGAAAATACTCAAGAAAAGTTAAAGGTCCAGAGTAGAAATTAACGACATGTACTCAAATAATCACTCTGCTAAAGTCATGTAATCTTGCTTAGAAAGAGAAAACTGTAAAGCGAAAGTCAAATTTTATATATTTTTCAATGATTCGTTCGATGTATTATTAACTTTACCTGTTATTTACATGTTTTTGTTAAATAAAGATCCGGTGTTGGACAAAAAAAAAAAAAAAAAAAAAGCTTGTGTATAATAATGAACAAGATGAGTGAGACTATATTCGGGATATAGTCTGGGGGCAGGAGGGGTGAACCTTGCGTTTTGGTCCATACGATGTTTTATGATTGATTCTAGACCTCCAAAATCTCCTGATTTCAAATCTGCCGGGTGCCACTTTGTAACCTTTGAGGAAAATTAATTATCGTCGTTTTAAAAAAAAAAGTTAAAAATATTAAATTTAATCAATAAAAAAATTATTTCACCCTCAATATCCACTATAATAGCATAATATTGATGGAACATAAACTTTGTAAGTGGAATTACATATATTTAAAGTTAAAGAATCGATTATGACCGCTGAAGGTCATATTCAAAGGTCAAAGGTCAAGGTCAAAGGTCTTTTTGAGGATTTTTCCTAATAATTCTTAGAAAAATGTACTGACATCTTAGGTCAAATAAAATTAGTTTTAGGGCACATTATTTCCTATCGATTGATACCAGTCACTTGATTCTACATTTAGTACTTTTATTAGAATAGCTTTTCAAAACAATGAGACCATTTTGTCTTTCAGCCAGAAAATGAGGTAGGCCCATATTTTGTGAACTGCAGACATGTCTCTGTTGTAGATAGAGATAAACATGTATACAATGTTTGTTAGAGAATGATATGATCTTTCAATTGCTATATTGTACATGTCTCTCTGAACTTTTTATGAAATTATTGCAATTTAAAGGTTATTCCCATTATTGGTTAAATTAAAAACCTCCCACTTACAAATGTGTACAGCTTGGATTTCTGGTGTCTAGTCACCCATGTATTTCTTCCTGTATACTTGATCATCGTACTTATCATCATGAAATGGATCATAATGCTTTTGAATTTAAGTATATTAAGTAAAGCTATAATATATTCAAAAATATATTCAAAATGGGATAGACTACCTATAAATCAATACCAAAGGTAGACGGCCCATTAAATCTTTTATAATGATAACAAGTACAAACCTCTGAAGCTTGTTCCCAACATATATATACATAAGGGAAATAAGAAAATATTGGCTATTATTTATTGCATTTTAGCATTTAATATTATGTAACAGGTAGACCTACACTATACTCAGTGAGTGCTGATTAATTGTTAATTGATCAACTGTCCTTAAAGGTTGTTTTAATCTCTTTCAAGAAACAATAATACCAGTGTTCAGAATTACCTCAAACTCCAAATTACTTAAATTTTTCCAAATAAACTTAGCTTGATGCTTTCTTTCCTCTGATTTTCAACGATGAATCTAGCTGGATCCCTCATCTTATATCTAGGATTAGGTAGATCCAAGCCACGATTTTTATCCCCAAAATGGTTAACATATATCTTAGATACCTTCTATAACATAATAGAATGAAATCACAACTCATGTGTAAGTTAAACTTCAAAATATTACAGTTACCTCTGTTAATCCTTACAGGTAACCAGTAATCAAATACACTACCGTATATAAGTTAACATGAAAATTATTTATTTTGTAAACTAAATAGACTCATGTACCAAGCATTGTGTAGATAAATTTCAAAGCAAGGACATCAGTTTATAAACAGGATAAAATGATAACTGGCCTCATGAAATGTTGGAAAAATATTTGATGTGTGTCTTGTACTGGGTAACTCAATACAGAGTCACTAAAGAATTGTCATATATGTCATTATATATCATGTATTTTATTACAAATGGAATTTGAGAGACACATAGAGTGACATATAAAATCAACTTCTTGCCTCTATATAAATCTTTATAACTATATTTACCTTGATGTAAACCTTAGCTCCACATCCAAACCTCTAGTCAATCCCTAAATTAGCTAGTCAACCCTCTGTAGCTAGGCACTGGCATACACGGCAAGACCAGGTCCAGACCTGACGTGTACTACCTGTATTTTATAACCTGCTGGTCATGAAATAAAAGAATTTCATCATTATTATTATTAAAATATAGGAAATTGAATGGGAAGATTTTTCGGATAATGTGTGTGAAGCATGAAATAAAAACCCACCGACTGCCAAATGTGGGTAAGGAATGATGAGGGCAGGTAAAACAACACAATTACCCACCATCCTTAATTGGCAGGTGAATGTGAAAATAAGTGACTCAACAATAAATAACCCCACCACTGTCGTCTTGAGTCTATAGACTTGAGTCTATGGGCAAAATATCCTAGAATTGACAAATCTGACTGTCATCCTCTCCCAAAGAAATCATTATATTTCATTATTATGCGATTGAAATCACCACAAACTTCTTTCATTGAAGGGTTATTTGCAGGTGGGTAAATCTTTGCATTCACCCGTCAAGTTGATGAAAAAAGATTATTTCACACACTGCATTATAGGAGATTTTGTAGAAAATTTTGGTGGAAAATATAGTAACATTGAGGGCAGCAAATGTTCCTCCAGGAAACGTTTATTCTACTTTATATGTCTTTCATGGGGTGTACCTGAATAGTCTCCTTACTAAAGGATATTATATGGCCATTTCTACCGATTGGTCCAGTGGATGGGGATTTCAATAACTCAGAAAGTATTCATCATTTTCATTCAATAAATATCATTTAGCCCGGAAACAGAACATGTTTGCTGAAACACCATTTAAAGATGTTCAGCGAATTACTGTACATAGGGTTTCAAGATCTGGGTAATCCATCATGATAGCATGCTAATGTTACAAAAGGGCCTGCGTCTATAACAAATGGTCTGTGTGAGGCTAGTCTACGCAGGCCACATTAGCCTGCTTTCAGGAACACTGTCTTACATGGCCAACTGTTCTCAGGCAATTATTCTGAATGACCTATAATCTTCATGTCTGCTGTTTTGATGACAATACTACCAAATTGTAGTACCAGAAGTATAAATGATTTAGATATCAAGGAAGCAAGGTCTTACAAAATGTCTTATTTTCCTTGTCTCTTCTGTAATCTAGTAGCCCTAATACAAAAGCCATTAGTATGCTGGTTCATGTTTCAGCCACAGTCCAAATGAAACTAGCTATTTGGCACTTTCTACGGACTCAATCTGTTACCCCAAGAACCAAAAATCTTCTTTGTATTCATATTTAATCCATTGACTCATACACAATCATCAAAAAGGTTTACATTAATTGTTTTGTATGGCAACCAAATCATCATCTTTTTTTGCGTTAACAATTAAAGAACCAGACATTCTTGCATAGTGATTTGTTGTCCTTATAATGCTACCAGGAGCCATTCATTTGATGATTCTGCACATATCCAAACTATTCTTTTCATTAACATCTCAAATCATAAAATGTTAAATTTTATTGGGAGACATCTGTATATTATATCAATTGAAAGATCATATTATACTCTAACAAAAATATTATAGATGTTTAGCTCTATCTTCAACAGATACTAAACTGAACTAAGAAATAAAGGCCTACCTCATTTTCCGGCCAAAACACAAAATAGTCTCATCTTTTGAAAAGCAATTGTAATGAGACTCCTAAATGTAGAATCAAGTGACTGGCATCAATTGATAGGAAATAATGTGCTCTAAAATTAATTTAATTTGATCTAAGATGTCAGTGTCATTTTTCTTAAAGTTATTTGCAAAAATCTCAAGAATACCTTTGACCTTGACCTTTGACCTTTGACTATGACCTTTGGTGGCCATGATGAATTATCTAACTTTTTTATATATGTAATTCCACATTAGAGTTTATTTTCCATCAAAATTATGCAATTATAGTGAATATTGAAGACGAAATTATTTTTTTATTGATTAAATTTAATATTTTTAACTTTTTTATTTAAAACGTCAATAAATAATTTTCCTCAAGGGTTACAGAGTGGCACCCGGCAGATTTGGAATCAGGAGATTTTGGAGATCAAGAATCAATCATAAAACATCGTATGGACAAAAACGCAAGGTTCAGCCAAAAAATGGGGTTCTGCCCCCGGACTAATACTATTTGTGCTGAATTCATGAATTAATATAGCAGAGGTAATTTCAGAGGGAAAGGATGCATATAAAGAAAATGTATGTTTTGAAGGTATAGAGTAGAGGGATGGTTTTATTTTATTATACCTGTGTTTGTTTATACTGACTGAAAACATTAAATGAGGTTCTTTGATTAATGTTATTTCTAATTGTCGATAATTTGTGTCTATTTCTAAACAACAATTTTTTGTATCAGATCTTTGTAACAGGCAGCACACTAAGGTATCCATGGTGAACAAAGTGTATTTACATTTGAAGGTTATTTAAATGTCTTGGCCGTAAAAGAAAAAAGAAAAAGGGAAGAAAGTGAAAGGGGGGGGGGTAAGGAGGGAGAAGGGAAAGAGATTGCAGGCAGGACAGGGGGTGCACTTTCAGTAGCTTATGCTGCAGGGTCTGTGCAGGACATTTAAAGCCTTTATGTTGAGAAAATAAATAAACTCAAGGCCTGGAATAGCCTTGTAAACGGCCACTATGCAGGGGGAGATTCAAAGAAATGTCCCGTTTAATGGAAGTCACAAAAATATGGATTTTGAGATATCACCATATTTGAAAAGAGGAGATCGAGTTGATTCCAATGATAGTAAACACTAAGACACCTAATAAGTATTTCTATATTTTTATTTCATACAGCGATCTACTTCCCCACTCCTGATTTTTATTTTTGAAAAAACTGTTTGCAATGTTGGGTAATTACCAGTAAAGTAACTAAATATACTCCATATGAAGGCCTTCAAACCACAAGGATAATTTTAATACAATGTCCGAAATCGGTTACATGGACTATAAGTGCTAAACCCTCTAAAAATCAGAACATTTAAATAAACAAGATCTTGTGGAAGAAACACTTTGAAAAATATCAATTTTGCGACTTGTGACTCATTTTACTGGAACACATCACATATGAAGATCAATGCTATAGCTTTTATTGCCGGTAGGCCTAGGGCAAATTAAACACTCCAAGCAGAATAAGGTACATTAAGGTTTGTCCAAAAATCTACCCATCCAAAAGACGGGTAGATTAAAAATCCACCTGCCTGACGCCGAAATCAACACGTCTCGGGCGTTCGGGAGGTGATCTTGTCGCACCCTGGTTAGCTATCAGCTCCAAGGTGTTTTACATATGTTAAGATTCCTATATTTATAAATACTCTGGGAGCTGACAACTCACTATGTGAGCTCTCAGCTCCAAGGTGTTTTACATATGTATTCCTATATAGATACACTGGGAGCTGACAACTCACTATGTGAGCTCTCAGCTCCAGGGTGTTTTACATATGTTAGGATTCCTATATAAATACAGTGGGAGCTGACAACTCACTATGTGAGCTCTCAGCTCCAGGGTGTTTTACATATGTTAGGATTCCTATATAAATACACTGGGTGCTGACAACTCACTATGTAAGCTCTCAGCTCCAGGGTGTTTTACATATGTATTCCTATATAAATACACTGGGAGCTGACAACTCACTATGTAAGCTCTCAGCTCCAGGGTGTTTTACATATGTATTCCTATATAAGTACACTGGGAGCTGACAACTCACTATGTGAGTTCTCAGCTCCAGGGTGTTTTACATGCAGTGCTGTGGGAGTTGTATCGCCCGCGCTCCGACTTGCCCCAATTTCAGTGCGGGCAAGTGGGATTTTCCCAGTGACCTGCCCGCGGGCAGGTCACTTTCAAATGAATAATCAAACTTTTTCTTTTTTTTTTCATTTTTCACCAATTTATGACTATGATCTATCTGCATATATATGCATCATGAAAGTGCATCGTTGGGCGACCATCTTCACACAATGCGTTCTCAGTGCAGCAATAACTTTTATGTTTATTCTATAATTAGAGGTTCGCACAGACAGATACAAAGAGACATGCAGGTTTTGTTTTGTTTTGAGTTGAAATGGTATCAAGTTATGTCTGTGCCTGCAATGTCTGCTGACCACCAGTCCTTCTTTTATGTAATACTAGCAAAGTACCCGTCCTCCGGACGGTCACCCTCTCCCCCACATTTCCCCTCATGCTCCCCCTCCCCGCTTTCTCTCCCTTTCCCTACATCCTCTTCTTTCCCTCCCCCTCCCCCTCCTCTCTTCCCCCTCTTCTTTCCCTCCCCCTCCCCCCTTTCCTATTCCTACACCCTGTGCTTCACTCTCCCACTCCTTTGCATGTTCTTAAAGTAATACAATAAAAATACCTGATTTATATGACACTTTCACCACCAGGCCAGTGTTTAACCTTTGCGGATATTCTTATTAATATTCCCATAATTTCTATATACTCAATAATGTTTAAAATGAATTGTTACAATGTCAGCCATTTTGACTCTCATACAAAGGATTATATTTGAACATATGAGACCATGTTTTCTTTGTTTCAGAGTAAATGAGTTTGAATGTGCACAGCCCACAACATATGTTAGGGTTTCCTATGTTACCATTTGTTTACATTAGAAAATAAAGCTGAGACGGAGCCTTTAACCTGGGTGCAGAAGGGGTTCCCAACCCAAATATTCATTAATAGTAAATTAGATAGAGGTTGGTACATATACAGCTGGCAGTGGGAGGGAAGAGGGAGAGAGAGAAGAACAGGAGGAACGACTGGAACAGCAGCTACCCAAACCCATTTCTGCAGGTCCCCCAGGTCCCCCTGGACGTAGGTTGTGGGAAATGACGTAGTATCTCACAGGGGCTTTCCCAGGCTATAAATAGAGTGTGGAAAACCCGATTTAAAAAAGGCTTCAAAATCACATTTCCACCCCAAATACCTTCACAAACCACATAAGACGACATTCAGAGAGGGGGGACAGACCTCTACAGATCAGTAAAGTGGTTTGTAAAACAACAAATTCCGAGAACATTCTGGACAAAGAAAACCTTCTTTCTACCATTTCTTTTCTACCTCCTTTCCTAGAAATCGCTCTAGCCGTATATTATATGGATACATGAATGGTACATGTTCAATTTTTCAATGCAGTTTTGTCATACACTTACAGGGCTCTCAAGTCTCATGCATTTTGTGTATGACACATGCATTTAGCTAATAACTCACGCTCTCATGCTGAAGCTCCAAAATCTCACGCATGAAATTAAAACTGGATTTTCGTCGCAAATTCATTCAAATGACATACCAAATACCAGAAAATCACTGATATTCGGATATATACATTTGGGTGCATATTTTACTTAGAAAATAAATCATGAGAGATCCCTTAAATAATATCAGAAGAAAAATTATAATTTTTACGTACAAGGTCCCTACTGGCAGGTGGCATAATAATGCCATTTTGTTCAATCAAACTGTATTTTACTGTCGATTTAAATGGATATCCGACATGTGGATATCTGTAGATTCAATATTAGATTGATTTCACATGGGTAAAAATATGTTTGGTTGATTTTGTAAGAAAAAGAGAAAATTCTTACATGCAGTGTCTGACTCTAGAAAACATCTACAGACTACACTTGTGACTAGGTTGCATTGTTGTTTCGAATGCTTTATAAGCTTTGGACATATGCACATTATGTATATATTAGATGGCTTCCACCTGGATAAAAATATATCTATGGTTAATTTTGTAGAAAAGTAATGATTTTTGGATCCCCTATAAATGGAATCTTGAACCACCTATATAGGCCTATGCTGTCAATTGTTGCCGGCGAGAACCCTGCACCATTACAAATATACACAACATAAATGTGAAATTGCATGGTTAAATGTTGGCTCTAGAATGGCTCTTTCATTAATTAAAATTCCAATTTTTCGGGGGTGGGGGTGGGGGCGCTGTAAGCCCCCACCCCCAAGCTGGGAAAGACCATCCATATGGAAGGCCAAGTAATGAAAGACTATGACCCTGACCATGCCATCGAAGATTTCTTCAATAAAGGAAGAACTCACATGAATGTCTCTGACTGAATAATTAAACGACAGAATAAATAAAAATAACATTCAATATATTTTGGTTCAGTTCCTTTATACTTGCAGCAGGATATGTCTATAGGGTAATTTAAATAAAGGCCAATAATTCTATTTTTGATGGTAAATTATAGTGCAGATTTGCGGGCAAGTGACTTTTTAAGGCGGGCAAGTGACTTTTCCTTGTTCACTTGCCCCGGGCAAGTGAAGTTTTGGGCAACTCCCACACCACTGACATGTCTATTCCTATATAAATACACTGGGAGCTGACAACTCACTATGTGAGTTCTCAGCTCCAGGGTGTTTTACATATGTTAAGATTCCTATACAAGACAACATACTACTGCCAATTGCTACAGTATCTTTCGATACTAGGAGGCTAGCCCAGCTGATTAGCGTAACTGTTATTTACTTTCTGCTTTCATTATTTAGTATAGAGTTCATTCCGTGTAATTCAGTTTTTTATTGATTAATTAGTTGAACAGTCGATTGCTGAGTGTTACATTTGATTGCATAGTTGAAACAGTCGAGATAGCCCACCGTAGAGTCGAGATAGCCCACCGTAGAGTCGAGATAGCCCACCGTAGAGTCGAGATAGCCCACCGTAAAGTCGAGATAGCCCACCGTAAAGGTCCCCCTCTCCAGGGTAACTCTCCCCCTAGCACATAAGTATTTAAGATCAGGCCCCTTTCAGTTCCAAACTTGTTAACCTCATTTAAACCTAAATACCACCTGTGCTCCTACCTCTATCCCATCAATACCCTACAATATGAAAATATAAGAAGTATGTAACATTTACAGCTAGACTAACCTAAATCACAAAACTAAATCACTTTGCTCATCTCATCTCACTAACCCTCATTGCCATGAATATGACTCCACATGGATGTTGTCATGGCAACCATCACTCACTTCCAAACCTGGCCTCCTCCACTCTGGGCCACAATCAGCAGGAGGCATTTCACAGTGATGTTACACTTCAGTTACATAACTTATCTGATGATCTCCTCAGATATTTCCTCTCACTGAAATCAGTTTACACAGATGTACAGATGACAGTCTACAGATCCAAAGATAAAGATCTTACAGGATGTAGCTTGTCCCCCGTCCTCTGGGCCAAATTATGTGGGATGCCTTGAGGCATCAGCCCGTCCACTGAGCCATTTTGATGTTGATGCCTTGAGGCATCAGCCCGCCCTCAA
The DNA here is from genome assembly GCA_942159475.1 of Sthenelais limicola. Taxonomy (NCBI): domain Eukaryota; kingdom Metazoa; phylum Annelida; class Polychaeta; order Phyllodocida; family Sigalionidae; genus Sthenelais; species Sthenelais limicola. The sequence continues at coordinate 58,907,781 of OW804096.1, forward strand.
TGGGTTAAAACAAAAAAACACTCAGAGGCTAGCCTCCTAATAAATACACTGGGAGCTGACAACTCTTTAGGTAAGCTCTCATCTCTAAGGTTTCCTTAGATTTTCATATATAAATACACTAGGAGATAATAGCTCACTATATCATCACTTCTGCAATGCATATTTCATATCTTAGATGGCCACAGAAATACTCTTTGCAAAACTTTCAGTATGAACTAATACCCTTTTATTACATAATGCTGCAGTGACATAGCAGTCAGCTGGGAAGGTAGATCATTGACTAGGTGATCGGTAATGAATAGGTCAAACGAAAGACTTTTCATTTTAAAATAAGTAGATTATTAAGAAACATGGTAGTCGAGAAACGAATCCATAGGATAACAAGTGACATCTTCTCGTGAGAAAGATAATTCTGGCATCGATAATTATTTGATATTATTCAGAATATGAAATTAGCACCCGGCAGCCACCAAATGCAGGTACAAATTTGTGTGGGCAGGTAAAACCTCCAAGTTACCCGCCCTCCTTGGCGGGTGAATGATAATTAGCTATACATGAATAGATAGATTGATGGATTAGAAAAGAAATAAGTAGCTTTAACCTTTTCAATATTATGTATTTTTTTAACTGTGCTCCTAGCCATATGAATATTTTTCTAGATTAACTTTCTTAGCTCTATGATTTAATAAAAGTCTCACACACTGTGGGCCCGAGGCAAAATGACCAGTGTGGTCACAAGGTCCTGGAAATCATTACAACTAGTTAGTGACGATTTGCTTGTTCTGACCTGCTTTGGGTCTGCGCTTTATGTATAAATATGGGATGAATTGTTACTGTGATCATTAATAAACCTGGCGTTACTCTAACACCTTGTTTGTGCACTCCTTCAACTATAAAAGACCTCTAGTCGATTAAGTCAAGCTGCTAGTCGATTAAGAACCAGTCAAAGAACGAAGCGATTCAGATCAACTAGACCTCCATATATATGATTCTGATCCACGAGATCTCCAGAGTCTGATATACTAGACTGTCCAGCTGGCGATTAGTCTAATAACATACTATCAAAATGAGTTTCCATGCATCTGCTTCCTTAGAAAACCTCTGGGATGAGGACGAGACTCTCCCCTAAATCCCCCATGATCCATTCTCCATCCGTAGTAATCGCTCCCTCAACAATATATATTGTTATAGGGCAGCTTATTTGGTTAGTATAGGGGGACGATCGTCACCCAGCTATGTTAGTTATGAGTTCTGGGGTTCATTGAGTCTGCCCCTAAATGTGTCAGCACCCCATTACTTTAGGTATGTGGACGAGGGGACGAGCCATCACCCATGTTAAACCGTCCCCCTTCTTTATGGTTATTTTATGAGTGTTTTATGTGTTTCTCGAGTATATAAGGCTCACTGTGAGTACTCTTTCTTAGCGCGCTCCGACTCGCCAACCAAGGTCACTAAGACCCCACCTACGTCCTACAGGGGGACGACTAAGCCTTTCTCTAAGTAATCGCCACGCTACCATGTTCTAGATTTACATAGGAATGGCCCATGAGTCTGCTCTCTCCCAGGAATACTTGTGGGACGAGTCTAATACAGGCAGTTTAAGTTCTCATAGCTCTAATAGTAATCAACCTAATTCCTTAATTAATCAATACTCAAAGGAGGACGAGATGGACCGCAACAATATATATATCAATAGTTGATTCTCATGAAACGTGAGCCAATTGTGAAAAATAAAACTTTCTTTAATGTTTTTTTGTGGTCATAATCGAAAAGTAGACATCTCAAATATTCAGGGGGAAAAATTTGGTTCCTTAATTTCCGCTGGTGTTTCCATGGCAACACCTTGACCTAGTTATTGCTGAACCTGAATGATCATATAAAATGCATATGTAACACATTAGATAGGGTTGTGGTATATCTAATTAATTATAGTTGTCATTTTTTAACACATTTTGTTATAGACGGAATATTGAGGGACTCTTATCAAGTGGATAAAAGCAAATTTGTATTGATTTATTTGTAAGTGCCCTTTCTTCAAAAAATATTATATATCTGAACAGCTTGGGCTGCAAATTGACTTTGTGACCAATAGCTAATTTATATTTTGGGGATATTGCATTAAGTACATGCAATCTTTAACTAAGAATTATAAGCATTAAATTTGTATATAATTCTTATCTCTAGTGTAATTCAAGAAATCACAGGCAAGATTATGAAATGCATTTAGGCTTCAATATTGTGATTATTTTTTTTCATTTTTCTGTTCAGAAAACTTTTGGAACCTCTAATATCTGGCTATATGGTGGACATTTTCAGAAAATAAATAAATTTGTCCTAAAGTTTATTTTTATTCATACATGAAGCCTTATTTCAATATAGAATTTAACTATACTAAAAATACTGTTAATGAAGGAAATTATAATCTAAATGAATGGTTCAAAAAATGGATCATTTTATGAGTAACACATGATGAGCATTGCAGGTCAACAAATGAATAGCTCTAAACATTGATATTTGTAGCAGAGGCCTTGAAAATACAAAAATTTTGTATGATCCTGCTCAGTAGTATTACCATTTCAAGTAAGCTCCATTTGGAAGAATTTAATTGCAATTATGCTTTCATGAATTCAACATCATTTGCAAATAACTAGTCAACAACCCAACAATTTGTAAAAAAGATGTTATAGCCACTTTTGGGATCATAATAGCATCTCTTTTTTTTTAACATATCTTACTTTTATTGGATTTATTGACAAAAAAAAAGTTATAAAAGCAGGAAAATGGGTTTTCCTAACCCGGAACTGTCAAAAAAACAATTCCCACGTTTAAAAGAACTATTATTATAAAACAGACTTTTTTTTCAGTTCCTGAGAACTCATATAGTGAGTTGTCAGCTCCCAGTGTATTTATATAGGAATAGACATGTAAAACACCCTGGAGCTGAGAACTCACATAGTGAGTTGTCAGCTCCCAGTGTATTTATATAGGAATAGACATGTAAAACACCCTGGAGCTGAGAGCTCACATAGTGAGTTGTCAGCTCCCAGTGTATTTATATAGGAATACATATGTAAAACACCCTGGATCTGTCAGCTCACATAGTGAGGTGTCAGCTCCCAGTGCATTTATATAGGAATCTTAACTTATGTAAAACACCCTGGAGCTGAGAGCTCACATAGTAAGTTGTCAGCTCCCAGTGTATTTATATAGGAATACATATGTAAAACACCCTGGAGCTGAGAACTCACATAGTGAGTTGTCAGCTCCCAGTGTATTTATATAGGAATAGACATGTAAAACACCCTGGAGCTGAGAACTCACATAGTGAGTTGTCAGCTCCCAGTGTATTTATATAGGAATAGACATGTAAAACACCCTGGAGCTGAGAGCTCACATAGTGAGTTGTCAGCTCCCAGTGTATTTATATAGGAATACATATGTAAAACACCCTGGATATGTCAGCTCACATAGTGAGGTGTCAGCTCCCAGTGTATTTATATAGGAATCTTAACTTATGTAATTGCAATATGGCAGCAACCTTGCTCAAAATTCACTTTTCAGCATTTACATATGTTAGTTATGACGTCATCATTATTGTCTCCATGACAACATACCTATAAAAATATTTCTAATGTGTTTGTATACATATATTTTAAATTAAATCAAAATCTGTTCATTTTTCAATAAGTTATGCCCCCTTCAATTTATATAAAAAATGAATGCCTTGAGGCATTCACCCACCCTCAAGGCCAACCTCCATTGAATGCCTTGAGGCATTCACCCGCCCCCAAGGTCAACTTGGAATGAATGCCTTGAGGCATTCTCCCACCCTGAATGGGTTAATTAATACACCGTTATCAACATACTCCATTCAATAATTTTACCAGAGGATAATATGCACTAACTCCTATGGCTGTTTTTTGGGAGCTGACTTTGGGAGCTGAGTGCACCCAAAGTCAGTCCAAGCTCACAGATTGAGCGCAGACGAAATTGTAGCCAAGCATATCAATCTAATGACTCTAACAGGCCCTGTTGAGTCAAAACACAAGGCCCGTTTTACTCACAGCAACCAGGGAAAGAGCAAACCTTCTAAGTCTATACTATGTTTCCATTGATAACGTTGTTACAACGATCCACACTGTAACTTGAGACAAGTCTGCTGTGAGGCATGACGACTGAGCGTCCCCTTCCCTTGGTTCCAAGGGAAGGGACTCACTTATGAGCCAGTACTGAAGTTACCTGAAAAAATGCACTAGGCCATAAGCAGGGGTCTCAAAATGTGTCCAGAAAATGATTTTCGTTGCACCCAACTGGGGACTAAGTGAACTTTGCTGATTTACATGTAAAAAAACCTGCTTAATCCGAAAATCAAACTTCCCACCTCCAAAGCTGTGGACATCACTACGTAATTTGCACTTAAATACAACAAAAATAGCTGAAAATAAAAAACAACAACATATTTTTATGGTATTTGTACAAAACCTTCTCAACCTATTTTTAATCAAATTCTCTGACATCCTGTGACTAGACAGTTGTAAGTTTACATGTTTCAAGTCTGGAGTAGATAAATACATTATTTACCTTAAAAAAATGAGAAAAACAAAATTTTTTACAATATTTAAATATCTCAATCTCATCCAAAATACAAAGTAATCCTGTGAATTTTTATCCATAGAAGGTCAAACATACATAAAACTGGCGTGCTAAATATTAAGTTGATAAGTAAAAGATATTTTAAGTTAGAGCTAGTGAAAGTATATATCCACTCACAGAGGAATAGTGACAGCTGTATACAGGAAGTACCAGTAGGCCCTACCCTCCAATATCATGACATGATGGATTATTGAGTTATATATTGTGCTTTATCATTGAAATGACACAATTTAACAAGCAAGTTCTGATGTTGGAGATATTCTGAGAAATTTAGATTTCATTAAAAATCATGAATAAATAGGAAAAAATGTGAAAAAAATGTGAAAAATCACTTTATTGCCTATACCTAGTGAATTTCACATGATTGTATTTACCATAATAACATACAGTTATTTTCCTATTCGCAGAATATTTGGTAAAAATGCATTTTTTTTAGGTTTAAAGAAACATCATAACGGATGGAAACTACCCCAGAATTTAGCTGTAGTTGGGCCAGGGCTGTATCAAATCGGAGGATATGTCATATGAGGCACAATGTCCGAGCTTGCTTAGTATCTCTAATACATGAGATGAACCAGTAACGAGTACCAACACAACAAATTAAAAGATTGTAAATTCTCACACAAGGTTTCATTGAAAATAAAATCGAAAAGTGGCATTAAGGGCAAATGAATTCCATGGTTTATTTTGGTCTCATTTCACTTACTTTCCTTCTTCCCTCTCACTCTCTTCCCCCCTCTCCCCCCCCCCCCCCCACCTTTCCCATCTGCCTACTCCTACACCTCTCAGGGGCGGATCCAGGATTTTCAAAAGGAGGGGGCGCACTTTTAAATTTTATTTTAAAGAACATATATATATGTGATTATCATATATATAACTAACAGCTTTTGTTCTGCAATGCTTTAAATATTTAGAGATGCCACTCCCCTATTTCAAACATAAAATCGACCATGATGAAATTTCTAAATCTTTTTTGCAATGACAATACTTTACCAGAAATTATTTGGTAAACTTAAGGGTTTTTGGTTCGGAACTTTTCTTAACTACAGCATTAGTTTGGTCCACTCACCATTCAAGGATTCATTTTAAGAGCATCCAAGTTTTTTCCCTCTGTAAGAAACTGGGAATCTCCAAACATTTCAAGGCCATTTAAAATATTCCAACAGGATTCAAGGCCAATATGATGATATTTCAGACCCGTCGACCTATATGTTAATTTTCCAACCCTTGAATTTATTTGGCCAAATTCTAGGCTTTTCCAAGGAATACACTTGATAAAGTGTACACAACGTATATCCTATTTTATAGTTATTGTTACATGAATTCTTTTCATGTGTCTTTTGCACCACAAATGCCCTTGCTTGATTTTGAAAAGGAGGGGGCACGCGCCCTCGCACCACCCCCTAAATCCGCCCCTGCGGCTCTCTTATGCCCACTTACATGATTAGATTAGATTCAATATTTTATTTAATGATCTGCTAACATGCGTTCTACAATGAATAAAATTATCAATTACGTTGCAAACATTTTCGAAAGTTTTTCTAACAAAAACCTCTCCCTCTCAGGCAGGGATGTCACTAAGTTTTGTGTCAGGTGGCTAATTTGGATTTTTAGCCGGCTACAGTACTTTTTTGCCTTTGCAATCCCGACCCACACACTCTTCCAATGATTTATAGAGTTATTAGAGGCCATGAATTAATTATATTTGTAATATCGTTATGCAGGTAATTATTATACTGTGATTCGAATTTCTGTACTTCGTCTTCCATCTCTGTCAATAGTTAGTTATCAACGCCCATAAAAGAAAATTACCGTTTTGTGAACATGAGTTTGAGTACAACTTTGTTATCCTGTATCTCAACCCATTAGGCGTGGGGTCTGGGGCCTGCCTAGTGCCCCAGAAGCTAAGAGTTTTTGCTTGAAGTTTGAACTGCTTTTAGACAAGGGTAAAATATTTTACTCTAACCAAAGATCACTTATTGTCATGTGTAATCAGGCCCTACATGCAAATTAAAGTCGTATCTACAATTAAAAAACGTTTTCAAACTATGTCCACCCTATAGTAGCTGTACATTTTGTTGTTCGAAATGACAAGGAATGAGACCAAAATTCAGGTGGAAATGATATGTGTACGTCTGTGTTTGTGGCTATTTATAGGTTGGAATTTAGAGCAATTCTAGCCAGCGATCAGGGTCATTCTAGCCGGTGTAAATCGCCGGCTGCCAGTGCCTAATGACAACCCTGCAAGTCTCCATCTCCTGTCCCTCCCCAGTAATGCCCTGCCCCTCCCCTTGAGGTTATTCACTACTGATTTAATGTAATTGTACACTTATTACAAATATCCTATACAGTTTAAAGTTATTTACAAAATACCAGTCAAGTTATACATACAATCAAACAAATGTACTTTGTTTAGTCGTTGCTCTTTTTCTTGTCTCCTAGGCCTATATGTTACATTTATGGAACTCGATCCTCTATTATGCATTAAGATAAAGACGCTATCTTGTTTTTACTTCTACAATTGTATATGTGGACGAGTGCTGATTGTTTGTCGACGAGTAGACCTACCTCGATCAGTCCACTCGTCCACAATACTAGTATGGTACTGACCCAAGTCTTAATACAACTCCTGCGGGAACCCCTGCCTATTAGGCCCTATATTTAGGCACTTGTCGGAAGACCTGGTTAATCAGTTTTCTGTTTATCCAGAGTCAAACAACCTATGTTATGCAAGATCAATAATAAAAGAATCCTTGAATTGAATTGATATGATACCAGGACACCTTGACCAAACCAACCAAACCCCATACAATAGCATAGACCTGGCCTATACTATACACATACAAACAAAATGTAAACAAACATTTCTGGCACATGTTTTGGTGTTGTTCAGTGACTTGCTGCTCCTGTCAATCAATCTCAATCCATTGGCTAGCAAACTGAGATATTCGAGGCCACGATTTCACTGTGAAACCATTTACTTTGCCCTTATTCTTGCCACAGACATGTATTAAACAAGTTTTGCGGGTCTCCGACGAAATTTGGACCCCCGCCATATTGACAGGTGGGTCCTGGTCACATGGTTCAAAGCGCGGCCCCTGATTGGTCGACAGAAGGAAGGCCATGGTGTCGCACATAATATGTTTGGGAGAAAAATACTGGATTTCAATCGCTCTTTTCACATCTATGTCCACACTTTTGGGGGTGGGAACAAGGACAATTCACTTTGAAATGCAATAATCTAAATTTACAATGCTTAAGATTATAGTTCCTCGTTGGGTGCAATGAACTTAAACGATAATCGGCGCCTGCTTATGGCCTACACTGCCCAGCCCCATTTTCGTAAATATTTGTTGGTATATTTAAAAACTAAATACAACAATGACCATCAAGTTATTTTAAAATACACGGGAAAGGTACAGGGAATATATTTGAGTAAAGAAAAGTTATTTTTTTAAATTTTCATGTCCAGAAGAATAAAAAAAACAATTTGGGGTAGCTTTTGTCGCGTCAAGGGGATACCCTGCGTTTTTAACCATCAAAATGCTGGAAAAATAATATATAATACATCCTAAATGTGTTTAATCTGAAGAACCGGGTTAGTGAGGGACATTCAGCAATTATATTGCAATGACAGTGATGTTTTTGGTGTGAGGTGCCCAGAAAAAAACATCGCTGTCATATGCATCCTGCGATGTATCGCAGTCACTTTAGCTTGCAGAATAGAAAACATCGCAGAACAAAAAGCATTGGTTGGAGGATATCTCTTGTACTAGTTTGAAGCTGCTTCTGTTGTTTTGAGATGTATTTATTAACAGAATTTAGCATCAAACGTTCAATTTTGGCTAGATATCTCAAGTTACGTACCAACAAGCTTCAGCATGGAAATAAGTTTGCCATGACAATGACGGAAATGGTAAAACATCACAGCACATCGTCATTTAAAGGTGTTGTAATGCCCTTCGTCGAAATATGAATTATGACTTGAATCGTGATTACAGCTCCTTTACTTCTCAGGATTATTAAAAATTACATACCCACAAAGATTGGACAGCTTAAAGGTACATTTAAGCCTATTTAAAATTGTGCGATGGGAATGATTCCTCTCGCAGTTTTGCAAGGAAAACTGCCTTGAAAAACCCTTGCAAAGTTTGCAAGGGTTTTTCTGGGTGTGATGTTTTTCAAGTTCAGCTATGCTTTTGAACTATCATTTTTCCTGGGTGGGGTCCCAGCTGCTGACCCACTTATGAAAATTTGGAATATTTATATATATATATATAAAAATATATAATAACCCAAACAATACAGTTGTTATCAGGGGCACATGGCCTTTCCAGTCAGATAGACATAAGGAACTTTTAAGTAACCAGTGTATACAAAGCAATACTCCTCCCCCCATGTGGTGTTGTCTCATATGACTGGTGTAATAAAACACAGTCTAGATTGACAGCTAACTGTTTCAATTTAAATGTACAACAGTCATATTCTCAATGGAGTTAATGAATTAGTGATGTAAAGAGGGCTACGATTTTTAATGTAAGTAGACATCATTGCCTCCATATATTCATCTATATTTGTAGCTATTTACATGAAGAAAGAGTGGCTAAAATAAGAGATATTAGGGAAGACATTCAAAAACTGTGCTCTGCTCTTCATGGGACTGTCTGACAGGGGAAAGCTCCCGCTAGCCCCACCCACCCCTTTTATACCGAAGGTGCCCCTTTAAGTATTTTAACTTCACGACAAACATTTAAATGAAAAATCACAGATGGGGGAGACTTGGGACAAATTGGTGGGGGAGACTTGGGACATGTCCGCCGGAGATGTGTGGGGGTAGAGGTATTAAACTTGGGGTAGAGATATCTGGAGGTAGAGATGTGCTGGGGTAGAGGTATAAAACTGGGGGTAGAGATGTATGGGGTAGAGGTACCTGGAGGTAGAGATGTGTTGGGGTAGAGTGTGTGTGTCTGTTGGGGCGGGGGTAGAGGTCACTACAGGTAGACATATGTGGCTTCAGGATTTAAAGGATGGGATGCATGAAATCGGAAATAGTCTTTTTTGGGGGGTATTCCTCTTTAGAAATGTTCAAAGTAACATTATTGACTATTTATACATTTTTGGTGCAACGCATTAACGTGTGAGAAACACTTTTTAATAAGTAGGTCAGTGTGGCCTCAATTCATGTAGATGCGGTGCCTATGTAGGCTGTGACGTCACAGGCGTAACGCTGTATCAGCGATAGGTCTGCCTGCACTGTTTAAAGGGGAAATAAAGTCCACTACATATTTTGTTTAGAAGTACTATGACATATACTAAATCGATTCCCAACATATTGGTATCTGATGTGCAATTATTATAAGAGAAATCAGTGAAAATAAGTGGGTTCTAGCCAATTTGAGTGGCGCCATTGCAGACACCAACGCCCTCTAACAGGACTTGAGTAATTCGTAGTCATGACGTCACTCTTGAACTCCTGCCCCTCTTACTAGCTGACACTTGACTTCTGGCTATAGCGTGTACGCATACTCGGCCGTCATTATGTCCACGTTTCTAAGAGAAATATGGAAAACTACACATCTAGACACAAACTTGAATCGAGGGGAAAGATTGCTGGACCCTTTTTCTAAAACATAAGAAACTAGGGCATTGTGTTTAAAGAAATGGCTAAGTTTGGAGCCTCCACCTTTATTCATCTATTCGGCCATTACTTCAACGTTAAACAAGCACACCAACACTACAAACCCTATTTCTGGACATATGCAAGTGTGTCAATCATGTCCACAATTATAATACATAGTTTCTATGTATGTATACACAGTTTCAGATTATTCACAATTAAATTCTTTGTTCTCTATGCTCCCACAACCACAGTTATTACGGGTAGATTCCTGTGTGTATCCATTTACACTCTCCCCATTCTAGAAGGGCCCAGTAGCGTAAGGCAGGACGGGCTGTGAGCCTGCATGTCCCAGTCATCCAATGACAGGGTAAGGGGGTTCATTCCTGTCAGTATGGTGTCTGGTTGGTGCCTTAGTGGCGTAGGTATCTCTATACAGTTCTGCTGTACTAGATCTACCTAGTACAGTTAATGTAGTACTGTAAGGGGGAAGTATAGTTGCCTAATTATCCCTGACTTATACCACCAGCCTCCCAGTACAGTAGAATTATGTCAGGAGAATCAAACTCGATTGAGGAGAAGGGCCATGGACAGTGTACACTGTGAGTGGGTCTGTGCTTATACCACCGCCCCGGCCTCCCGGTAGCCTGCCCCTTACTTAGATTAATAGCATGCAGTGATTTCTAGCTTTCATGGCTTCCTATAACTGGCCTTACATCTTCATTTACATGTGTATTAGTCAGTTAATTTCCTCTTTTCTCCTCAGTGCCCCCATGCAGCACACAGAACCACTATAAAGAAAACAATTACAGTGTGAGAGCCATGAGTGCAAGTGCTTGTTGACATTCATGTGTGTGCCTCATAGTTCAAGAGTGACGTCACACTAAGTTTGCCCCTTCTAACCAGCTAGGTGGCACTACCAGTCAATAGCCCACAAAATGGCGCAATTCAAATTGAGAATATGAGTACTTTAGACCCCTGTTACATTGAAGCTGTTGGGTCTAAAAATCTAACATTTTGGAAATCAATTTTAGGTATGCTCTAGCCCTACCAGACAAAATATGTAGTGGACTTTAGTTCTCCTTTAAGGTGTATTTCCAAGCCGGGATTTACACAATCTGTATAGCTATTGTTTTCCTGGATTTCACAACATGCCAACTAAGTGCATAGTTATAGGATGTAGCAAGACTCCTACAGATGGATTGTGTTTCAATCATTGGCAGCAAGACAGCAAAATTTACTGAATATGAAAGAAATATGTGTGCATAAAAAACGGCCAAGTGGTCACTTCGCTATACCGTCTGTATAGTTCCATGAGTCATGACTATCATCCATGTAATTGGGCTTTTATTATCTGATATCTGTCCTCTATACAGAAACAAGGTGATAACAAACATAGTTCCGTGTGTAACTATTTGTCAGTGAGTGGGATTGATTTGGAGACCCTCAATCCTATAAACAAAGCTGTGAATGTTGAAAGGCCTAGGCTAGTGTAGGGTCCGGTGTAGGGTCCGGTGTAGGGTGCAGCTAGACTGAGCTACGGCCAGGGCAGGGGCAGGGCCGGTGGCAGGCACCTACTTCCCCTCCCCACAGCCTGCATACACACACATGTTCCCTCACCAAACATGCACCCACACCCTGTATACTATGTTACGGTTCTATGGCCCATAGTTGATTGGATACAGTAAAGATTATGAAAGTTACTTAACATTGATTTGATTTAAGCCAGAGTTACAAACAATATGGGTAGGCCTAGCCCTATAGGTTTATATACAGTATATAGGAGCAGTGCCTTCCCAGGCCGGGAGAAGTCAGGGATGATACTTTGTCAGACATACCATATTTCCTCCTGAATACCCTAAGTAACTCATAGAAAATTGGCGGGAAAACGTCTCAGAGGCTAGAATGTACTAGAAATCTCGCTTGAACTGTTTGGGTGAATTTGGAAGGAAGAATTCCGATTAGACCAGATCTGATATCCAACTCGACACACTAAATGGTCACGGAACATTATTGCAACGAAAATTTATTCAGGATAGTTATAATTGTTCTGATAATCATACTTTTGTGCCACCGCATCGCACAAGTCAAGATGGGCGACGAGGGCACCAAAACAGACGTACGTGACGTGCTAACCAACGGCCGTGCTACTGAAGAAACACCGATTGACGAAAATGAAGATAAAAATCAGATAAGTTTGAAGACCACAGAAGTTGTGCCTGCCATGGGTACCCAGGGTAAAATAATCCAAGTTGAAATTGCCCCAGAGGACATCCAACTGGATAAAACTAAGGTGGGTGACACGGCGGTTAGTGACACGGTGGTGGGTGACGCGGCTGACAAAATGGATGGTGACAAGGCCGATATGATAGCCAATCCAAATACATTAGAATTGAATCATGGTCCGGAAAATGCTGAACTTGGGGACTCTATTGTAATTCAATCAGAGAGTGAAAGTAGTGATGAAGATATTGTAATTAATGTAAACAAAGAAATTTTGGACGGGGATAAACCCACAGGCATCAATGTTGAAGAGGGTGAAGAGGAAACGGTCAATGTCACTCCCACTCCTACTCCAAAAATTCTCACTGTCACTCCCACTCCCACTCCCACTCCGAAAACTCCAAAAATTCTCAAAACACCTATTGAAATCGCTAAAGACACTGATAAAGCTATAGCACAAGAATTTGAGGAAATTGTAGATAATTCAGCTAAGAATAAAATAGATCAAGCTCTCATCCAAAAAATAACTGATGAAGTTCTCGATAGGCTATCGTTGGACACCCAGCCCGAAATGGTTTGGAAAGAAAACAGACGGCTGAAGCGGGAGCTCCAGTCCACTAATCTCAAAGCTAGCATGACCGTTAGGAAACTGAATAACAAATTCAAATGGGTAGAGAGAAACTGTTTGAGAATGAATCGTCGTCTCATAGAATTAGAAGGTGTTCAAACTGAACTTGATGATCCGAATGATAATGTTAGTAATGCAGAAAAGGAAGAGCCGAGAGCAGGCGAAACTTTTATTGACACGGTAGCTTTAGAGGCGGTTACCACGCTAGACGAAGAGATCAATCAATCCATACTCGATACAAGGCTTGAAATCGCTGAAAATCTAGAGAAAATTGAGGACATTAGTTCTAAACTAAATAAGATGGGAGATTCAGTAGCATCTCTAAAGGAAGATATCTTAGACTATCAGTCCAAAGTAAAACCCGCCGTAACCAAGGACTCTAAGCAAGACGAGTCAACTCATATATTAGTGGAGGGAGTCCCCGAGAGGTGGCAGCACCGCTCCCCTATGCCGTGCGGGCCAGTCCATCTCGAGGAATTCTCTTCGGTGGTTGAAGATACAGAGAGTATTATAAGAAATTTGTTCGGCCACTCCATGCAAATAAAAGAGGATGGTAAATTTATAGCATATAGGGTAGGAGTGCCTAAGGCTAGGCTAATCAGAGCAATTTACGTTGAACTAGATTCCGTCAAAACAAAGAAGGTTATTCTCAACCAAGCCCAAGAAATTAGACGACGTACTGGGCTCAGAATATGGTTCAATAGATACAAGCCAGACCCGTCCGACCAAAATTATCAGATGGTAATAGATTGCCACAAACTGCTGCAGCTACACAATTTCCCAGCAGACGTCGTACTTGGGCATATACTAGTGAGAGGAAGAGCAAGGCGATCTTTTGCCTCTTCTGACCTAAATTTGCTACCGCCAGGCTGTAGACCAGCTGACGTTTCCCAGTTGCCAGTTGATAACGGTGGCCTGGGATTTCACGGGAGGCACAGTGCCTATTCAAACTTTTATCCAATTGAATTTAAATATAAAGGAATCTTATACCCATCGGCTGAACATGCCTATCAATGTTCGAAAGCACTGTTCTACGGCCTCCCGCACAGAGCTGATTCAATCTATGAGGCGCCAAATGCCGTGTCCGCCAAGCGGATTGGAGGGAAATTAGATAGAGAGGTTGCCTCCAAACAGATACTGGATTGGGAGAAGAATGAAGTACGGGTTCTCACTGAAATTGCGACTGAAAAATTCAGCCAACACAAATTCCTTACCCAAAAACTACTTGACCCAAAAATCCAGAGGTTTTATGAAATAACCGCCGATGACAAATGGGGTGTTGGTAAAAACACACGAGGTGTTCTTCTAAACAATGGCGGCAGGGTCCCGCTAAAATCAAACTCTTTCAAGGGCAAGAACACTTTTGGACGCATATTGGACGAGGTGAGAGTCAATTTATCCAAGTAATACGACAAAAGGCTTACTAAGCAAACCCTTAATAGTTATTCTGATATTTGACATGGCCATGAATATAGCAAGGAGGGAGATAGTAATTCTGGGTGACTCGAGAGCCTCCGGCCTTGAAGCGATATTCCAAGCACAACAACCTAACCTGGATGTGAGGGTCTATGTCGCTAGAGGGGCCGATACGCCCTCTGTAATTTATAGATCTACTAATTATAGGATGATAGAGAAGCCAAGAACAGTGGTAGTGGCGACCGGGATATGCAATATTACAAGGCGAGACCCTGTCACTAAGGAAGTTGGCCTCAGATATGAATGTCCCACGCTACTCGCAGCTGACACAGAGGAAGCTTTGGAAAATGCGAGACTGACCATCTATCGGACAGCCCCACCAAACCTGCCTCAACCCAATGTAATGTTCTGCACCACTATCGGGGTTGATCTCGTCAAATACAACTTGTTTAATTCTCAAACCTCCTGGAGGTTAAACCAAATCCTGACCGAGTCAAAAATCCAAATGATAGAAGAAGACCAAGCGCTGCTCGACAGGCTGGTGATTGCCTATAATAACGTGGTAAAACGTAACAATAAACAACACAGTTCTCCAACTCCATACCTAAGCCAGTTGGTCCACATAAACCGCTCCCACAGGAAACAAGTCACGACTAAGCAACCCATATACAACACCTTATACTGGAAACTTAGTGACGACGGTTGTCATTATACAGATGATCTACGTGAGGGAGTAGTTGGACATATCTATAGAGCATATTCAAAAATTTGATAATTAGAAACTTTTCCTACACTTTAACGGACACTGACAATTGACAATGGTAATTAACCATCCTGCGAGTTTATTATCGCGTTAGCTTAAATATAAAAGAATCCCTTATAGTGTGTTAAAATTGGACCCTATTAATCGGTCTATGTAATTTTGATTAAGTCTTGATTGAGATTTGCCAAAGAGACAGGAGCTCTCCTGAGCACGAATTCGGAGGCACGTCTCAGTTATAGACTATTAATGGAAAGTTCCTAATGGTATGTCAATAATCCAACTCTCAAGCCACAAGGACTTCAAGTAAGTCCCTATCATTACCTAAGGCTTTAAACTGAAAAGACCAAAGATGATTGTTATAATGAGTATAAAGGGTTACCCTTATATTACCAAGTGACACTTTGTAACTATATTACCAAGTGACACTTTGTAACTACCTATTGCATATTGTAACCCTAACTGTACTGTACGTTTTGATTGAATGTTATAGATATATTGGTTTCACAAACTGGTACAAAGTTTGGTGCTAATTACTGTAATGTATGCTATTGATTGAATGTTATGGATATATTGGTTTCACCAATTGGTACAAAGCTTGGTGCTAATTATTGAGAGGGCGGGATATTAGCCCAAACCATACCTAGCTTGAGATAATGTTCCGAGGGAAGAAACTGGAGCTCTCCTGAGCACGACCTCAACCAACGGAATATGTTCTCAATAATTATATAAGGTTTCATATATAAGGTTTCTAAAAGGTTTTCATGATCTAAAAATGTATAGTTCCAACTTCCTTCCTAACCGTTACCCTACGGTTTTACCCAGACACTCCATAGTATGAATACAAATACAGGAGTCATGTATGAAAATTGTACAGCATGTCTCCAGAAAATTATGGGAGAAGGGCACATGAACTTGTGCCCCAAGATTGATTCTGCAGTACAGCAGGAAGATTTGTTCATTGTTCAGAAAGCACACCTGTTTATTGTGCGAATTGGTTGTTCTCATTACTATTACTCTTTGAGAGGTTGTCATGGGGAAATCTGGGGAAATTCGAGAGGTTTCCATGGGGAAATTGAAACTTCAAGTAACTGGGAAACATTGGTAAAGAAAGGTAAACATAAATGGATTATGAAATTGATGACTTTGCAAAACTAAAAGGGTTCAAGATGATAACGTGGAATGTACGTAGCCTAGGCCAAAAAATTGACCAAATCCGTCAGGTGGTTAAAACCATGTCACCACAAATCTTTTCAGTACAGGAGACGTGGCTAAACAGAAACGTCCATGATAATGAAATATATATCGACGACTACAAGCTTATAAGATCAGACAGGCTTTCAAAGAGAAGGGGAGGGGGTCTAGCTACGTACGTCCATAAATCTATTGAAGTTGAGCGGGTGGGTATAGGAGATAATAACCTTTCGGTCTCCAACAATGATGTAGAGATTCAAGTTTTTAAGGTATCAAAGAAATATATGAGATCAAAAACATTCCTCAATGTATACAGGCCACCGCAAGGGTGCCTAATCCAAGCCCTTAAGTGCTTGGATGAAATACTAAACTCAATAGATTCGTCCCAAGAGATTGTAGTGCTTGGAGATTTCAATTATGACTCAGATGTAATCGAAGAAGGAAAGACAAAAAATGCTGACAGATTCGGCACAATTCTTAATAAATTTAATCTTCACCAAACTGTTAAGGTTCACTCGAGGATCAGTAAAAAATCTCGCTCCAAAATTGACCATATCTACACAAATATTAACTACACGAATGAGAGTGGTTCCATTAATCTAAATTTAAGTGATCATTTGCCAATTTTCTTACAAATTAAAAAAACTAGGAATCAATATAAGCAAGAAACATTTAAAGCTCGGAACACCAAAAACCTTGATTTAAAAATACTGAGAGAAATTCTGAAAGACCTCGACTGGACCCAATATTACCAAACCCGTGATGTAAATGAGGCGTGGCGACTTCTTTACTCCACGATTGAACTATATGTTAATCGAATGTGTCCTGTAAAAATTTTCAAAAAGGTTAATAGAACCCCAGAATGGTATTCAAAAGAAATCATTGAAATGTCTAAGAAAAGGGATAAAGCTTACCACAAAGCCCAAAACAATGGTACAACTGAAAACTGGAAGGAGGCGAGAATGCTGAGATGTAGGTTGAACGAAGAAATTAAAAGATCTAAAAATAATTATTTAATTGGGCAAATTAACCTCAATAAATCCAACCCCCACAAGTTCTGGGAGATGATAAAGCCACTTATTTCAAAAGACAAAAGTAAAAATAAGGAAAGGGAAGTAACACTAAAAAATGGTGAAGGGTCAAGGTTAAAGGGGAAAGAAGCGGCCGAGGAGTTCAACAAATTTTTTGTAAATGTAGGACCCGAACTGGCCGGGAAAATTCCTAACTATGATTCCTCTATAGCCAATAGTGATATTAATAAGTACAAAGAGGGAGGGGACAGGGACTTACCCGAGAACAAAGATAAAGATAAAGAAGATTTCCAGTTTAATCCAATAACCGAATTCTCAGTTGAATACTCCCTCCAGAAAGTTGGAAACTATAAGGCTTCAGGCATTGACCTGATGCCAACTAGGATTTTGAAACCGTGTATGCAAGTATTAAGCAAGCAGTTTGCCTATTTATATAACCTATCCATTCAAACCTCAATAATACCAGACGACTTTAAGAGCGCTATTGTAACCCCTATTTTTAAAGAGGATGATAAGGAGAACCCAAGTAACTATAGACCTATTTCCTGTATCATTTTACCCGCAAAGATACTAGAAAGTTGTATCCAGAGACAACTTTCAGCTTATTTAGAATCCAATAATTTACTGTGTGACATGCAATATGGGTTTAGGCAGGGAAAGTCTATTAATGACGCCTTAGATAATCTTTTCAAATTCACTTATGATAATATTAATAATAAAAAGAGTACAGATTTAATTTTTCTCGACTTCAAAAAAGCTTTCGACACCGTTAATCACAAATTACTTTTAGACAAATTACAAAATTTCGGAATTAAAAATCAGTCAATTAAATGGTTCACAAATTACCTTGAGGGAAGAACGCAGAAGGTTGTCATCGATGGTAAGCTTTCCATGTCAGGGGAGGTCACCTGTGGGGTACCACAGGGGACCTCCTTAGGCCCATTACTTTTCATTGCTTATATTAATGATTTACATAGGGTGATTGATAAGTGTCGAATCCAACACTTCGCGGACGACACTGTACTATATTGCACGAGAAACAAAAAATCTCCTAGAAATTGTGACCTTCAGGAGGACTTAAATCGTGTTGTCAAATGGTGCGAAAGCAACAAAATCTCTCTTAACATTAAAAAATGTAAACACCTTTGTATTAGTCTAAAAGCAGACCACAAAATGGATACTTGTTACAATATTGGTCAGACTGGTTTAGAAAATGTGAAGTCATACAAATTCCTGGGGGTGGACATAGACCGGCAGCTTGATTTTAAATTTTTCCTTGATAGGAAAATAAACCTTGTGAGGGCAAAAGTGAAATCTATGTCGAAACTCTATGGTATATGTGACAAAGACACCCTCCTGTTAATATATAAGGTAACCATTCTTCCCCACCTAGATTATGGTGATATATTCTACCAGACAGCCCCCCAAAGATACACTGACCGTTTACAATCCCTACAAAATGCGGCATTAAAAATAGCCCTGAAGCTCCCAAAATTTACGAGCACAAGGGAAATACACCGCACTGTTAACATACCCACTTTAGATACAAGGAGACGAAGTCATACTCTCGAGATGGCATTCAGGAGATCATTGATCACTGATAACCTTGACAATAGAAACATAACTCTTCGGGGGTTAACAAAGGGGAAACAACTCAAAGTGCCCCACCCCAAGAATGAACGTTTTAAAAAATCCTATATATACCGCATGTCGAAACTATGGAATGACCTTCCAGCTAAACCTCGAGAAATCCAAACCAGAATAGGGTTTAAGGGGTACCTCAAATCCTCCTACCCCAAGGAATTTGATATTTACCTGAGTTGTGATGATTGAAACTGTTGTTGGAGACCAGGGGTGCTTATAATAGTAGGAAGGGGGGGGGGGGGATACTAAACGGGATTGTAAGACCTGTGAACAAGACCAATTTATTGGTGTGAGTGGGAGGGGAATGTTTCTTAAAACATTGAGGGACACAACTAATTTTAAGAATTGAGGGATGGTAAACCATTCCCTCCTTTTATTGTTGCTTTGTGAAAATCAGCCAGTACAGGTTGAGATGAACGAATATCTCCCACCCCTGCCAGTATAGGTACTGGGGTCATTTGTTGAAAATTTCCTGAGAAAACGAATACAGAAGATTCTGATGTACATATACCAATTAACAAAACAAATGTTGAAAAGTGCTGAATACTCTAAACCTCTAGAATATATTTGTATAAGAAACACCGGAAAAAGAAAAATGCGCACCAAATTATGCAACTTTAGGCGAATTAGACTGTATATTAAGGTTAAAAATGTGCTAAATGCAGGCACAAACCATAGTAAACATTGTAAAACGATTAGAAACAAGTTGGACTTCTGATATCACCTTATCACTACATTGATTATATGTATAGCTAGCAAATTGTAACTGATTAATGTCAACTCATTCTTGATTACTGAAACTTCATTTTACACTTTACCCCAAATTGTTTCAAGGGGCACATCGGAAGATCTCCATTGGAGAAAGATCTCTGTCCTTTTCATTGTATTTTCTTGATTTATATCCAATAAGAAATTGTACACTGTGTAAATGTCTCTTGAATAAAAGTTTCATAATAATAATAACTGTAGCTCCAAACTCGGCCATTTCTTTAAATTTAATGTCCATACACTCTTGGCTTTTACAAAAAGGGTCTGGCAATCTTTCTGTCAAATTTATTTTCAATATAGATGTGTGTTTTCCCACATAAATACTCCATTGCACTGCCATCAGAAGCTATCAGAGCTAGGGCTACTACATAGCTCTACTGGCATGGGGCTTTGGGTGTGACCCCTGTGACGTCACACAGGCAGAAAGTCACGGTAGGTGGCAGTTAATGCGTTTTATTCCTAGCTCTAGTTTTCATGAATAAAACCTTTTGTTACTTTGACAATATTGCTTGTATATGATTTAGATTTTAAAGTTGGGACAAGGAACCGACCCTCTTCCCGATAAATAAAAGAAAAAAGTTCATGCATCCTCTCCTTTAAAAGGGCCTATGGGATTCAGAGCCAGATTTAATTTTTCCAAGTAGGGATTGCAAATTGAAAACCTGCGGGAGGTAACGGGGGTAGAGGCATACTGGGGTACAGGTAACAGAGGTAGAGCCATACAAGGGTAGAGGTAAATGGGGGGTTGATGCATACAGGGGTATAGGTAACGGGGGTAGAGCCATACAGGGGTAGTCATACCTGGGTGTAGAGGTGTGCAGGGGTAGAAGCGCACAGAGGTAAAGGTAACTGGGGGTGAGGTAAAGGGGGTAGTAAAGGGGTAGAGGTAACTGGGGGTAGAAGCGCACAGGGGTAGAGGGGTACAAGGGTTGATGTAACTGGGGGTACCGATGTACAGGGAGGGGCACATGTGTGTGGGTATCTGATCTTTCATATGTTTAAACTTAGAACTGGCCGATTCTGTCGATCAATTCTGTAAAATATACTTAAAATACAGGATGAGGAACCAAAAAGTATATTCATTCATCTCAAATGCACCATTTGACAGGTATTTGTTCAAAATATTTCCAGGGGGAAATCCCCCCCCCCCGCCCCCTCAAGACATGAAAATTGTTGGCTTGGATCTCAACATGCCCCAACTCTAGCAAAACAGAGGTAACAGGCGGTAGAGGGGTACAAGGGTTGATGTAACTGGGGGTAGGTAGAGGTGTACAGGGGTTGAGTGAGGTGTGCAGTGGTAGAGGTAACTGGGGGTACTACCCAGGGGCGGTACCAGAAGACAGGTCTAGGGGGGGGGGGGCACACTTGAGGTCAAAATATTCTGAATTTGCCTATTTGGAATGTCATTGCAATGCATAACAGTTAATTTGCTTAATGACAATGAAATAAAGCCCCCACAACTCTAATTTGTCTAACAAAAATGACAACCCAATTTTCTTGCAGCACAAAAAAACTTTTTGAGAAAATAAAATTAACAACATTTTTGAGAAAATAAAATTAACAAAATTAATTGTCTCTATTGAGACCCTCTTGAGTCCTCACATTTGAGCATAATTATATAGGTTTATTTTGCCAAGAATTTAGATTTTACTGGACCCTGTCATGTTTCCTTTGGGAAAAGGAAATAACTGAAAATCCCAAATTGTCCAAATGATGAACAAATCATAACTGTAAACTGTTCACCCTCACTGATTCTTGTCTGAATACCAATTTTGAGACCATCTGAAATTTAAAACCCTGTTGAGACATTCTGGGTCTAAAAATGCTTTTTCAATAGAGGCCCTAAAACTGTATTATAGAAATATAGTTTAATGTTAAAAAAATTATTAAGCTAAAATAAAATATGGGGTTATTGGGAGTGTTGTACGGTACATGTAGAGTCACTGGTTTGAAGAAAAGTGCAAATTCTGGCAGTGCTTTAGAAGCCATTTAGGGGCCCTCTGCCCCTCTGAGTTAGGGGGGGCACAGGGACCATTTTAGGGGGTCTAGGGGGGAGTGCCCCCCAGGCCCCCCCTGGTACCGCCACTGCGGTACTGATGGACAAGAAGGGGTACATGTGTGTGGGTGAAGAAGTAACTGGGAGTAGAGATTGTGGGGGTAGAAGTAACTGGGGGTAGAGATTACGGGGATAGAAATAACTGGGTAGATGTGAGTGGGGTTGGAGGCAACTGGGGGTAAAGGTGTGCATGGCTAGAGGTAACTGGGGCTAGAGGTGTGTGGGGGTAGAGGTAACTGGAGCTAGAAGTAACTGGGGGTAGAGGAGTGCAGGGGCTGAAGTAAGTTGGTAACTGGGGGTAGAGGTGTGTGAGGTTTGAGGTAACTGGGGGTAGAGGTGTGTAGGGGTAGAGGTTACTGAGGCTATAGGTGTGCAGGGGTTGAGGTACTGGTTGGGGGCTAGAGGTGTGGGTAGAATCATTTGTGTCACAAGATAAATCATGAGTGAGAATATAATCATTCCTACATTGTTCATACTTTTAGAGCTTCTGTGATTTGGAAGTTATTTTTGTCAAGTAAAAAATAGTGTGCTTGAGCTAGACGACAAGGCGTCATAATGGCATATATTATATGCCTCAGGCATTAGTACTTTAGCATATTAGCCATGCCCACCGACTTTCGAACTACCAACTATAATTCCGACCTCCTGTGGATCGTGTGAAAATGCCACTTCCTGACTTCCAATCACCAGAAACAATGTATCAAGGCCTAGGGAAAAGCCTTAGCGTGAGAATACCTCCAATACAACAGGGTCTTGCTCATACCAAAACTGAATTATAACCGATTTCCCAATCCCTATTCCTGACAGCTTTGATTGACTTTCATGCGTACAAACACATGGCAAGCGAACAAGGAACCCTTGGTAACCGTCGGGTTTATACAAAAAAAAAGGAGCAATCACAGGGTGTGTTACATCAACCTGAGGCCAGCCTCAGGCCACATCGCTCAGCCAATAGAAACAAGCGTTACTCTGTGAATGTACATGGCATTGCCGTATACAGCGATGGTTTGCACATGGATTTATAGGCTTAAACGAAATGATTTTAATGTATCGGGAGACGGGAGGAAGGAGAGGGAAGCAGGTAGGGTGTTGACAGTGTCAATTTACAAAAAGAATCCATATTTATGAAAGTAAATAGCCCAAGACTTCCATTCATTCCATCAAGTTGTGACAATAGGCTACTCTGGTGCCATACACCTCTGGAATCCAGGTTAATAGTATAATGCCACATCTGTTGTACTAAAACTCAATCACTGTAGACCTACTCTATTAGGATAAGCATTACCTTCATCCAAGCTACCATAGCCAGGATCTAATATAGGAAAAACTTCAGGTCAACACATAGGTCGCTGTCCCATGTCTCCTCCCCTAGGTGTCCCATGTCCCCGCCAAGTCTCCCTTTTGAAGGGAGACTTGGGACAGTGCCCCCAAGTGATTAATAACAATGTCGGATAATAACAAGTTATAAGTTTATTAAGTTAATCAATGATTTAATCAACTATTTTTCTGTTTAACTTTATAATCAGTTTAACTTAATTACTTAACTTAAATATATTCTGCGTTTCCATAGGAAACAAATTCTCGGTTTCAATTATTTGTGCCCAAATTAATCAACTCTTTTTTATTTAACTTTATAATAAGTTTAACTTAATGTATATATATTCTGTCATAGTCCTTCACCTCCTCAAAAGTTAGTCGAAAAAAAGTGGCCTAAAAAAATCATAAAAAACTTAGTCGAAAAAAAGTGGTCAAAAAAAAAGTTTAGTCGGAAAAAAGTTGGTCGAAAAAAAACTTAACCAAAAAAAAAGTTGGCTGAAAGAGTTGGGTCAAAAAAAAAAGATGTGATTATTACCTTGGCGGTTTGGAGCAATTAAATGACTTGGTCTCAGATTCATGAACTTTTAACAAAAAATGCTCAACAAGGAAGGTTTTAAGTTTATAGGTTGAGAACGTTTATTTTTGATTAATCGACTAAAGTCTTCAGTCTGAAGCAAAAAGTTGGGCAGGAGAGGAGTTTAAAGGTTTATCGTTTAACGATTATTTTTAACAGTGCGCGATAATATGGTATTTAGGTCTGCCAAGTGTGGCAATGTGTATAAGGCTTAGAATTAACCATCGCAATGACATATCTAATGAAATAAAGCATACCTCCAATCCAAACCAGCAAATTTCTCACGATTCCAACCATATTTGTTCATTTATTAACATGACAGAATTACGCACTGTTGGTCGGAAAAAAGTTGGTCGGAAAAAAAATTAGTATAATGTTCGCGTCACCTCTTGTTCTTATAAAGGTAAACCAGTAACTTGTATTTGAACAAATTGGGTTACGTCTGGTAGAACTGCTGAGGCAGAGACTGCTAACCTAGTTCTGGAAGATGTAGCATTTGAAAGGACCAGAATAAAAATACAATATATATATATATATATATATATATAATAGGGGGGAAAAAAGTTGGTCAGGAAAAAAAGTTGGTCAAAAAAAAGTTGGATCGGAAAAAAAAAATTAGTCGAAAAAGAAAAAAAAGTTGGTCGAAAAAAGCTGGGTCGAAAGAAAAAAGTAATTATTACCTTTGCGGTTTGGAGCAATTTATTAGTTCAGATTCATGAACTTTAACAAAAATGCTCAACAATGAGTTCTTATTACTAACTCAGAATACAGTTAGTTGAGAATACCAAACCAGACTCTAGTTGGTCCTTCAACTCCTCACCAATAGTGGCTCAGTTTGACCAATAGGAGAGAGGTTGACAGGCCTGAGACAGGGTGAGAAGAAGGGCCAGGGGGAGATTTGATTGACAGGTGGAAGCATGCAGGCACTTAAGCAAGAGGTGGTGGTTGGAGGGGTGCTGGCCATCTAGGTGGTGGGTGCAGTGAAGGTAGCAAGTTGTCAATCAAACAAAGTTAGCCAATACTAGAATACAAGGAATGTCAACCAATAGGATGTCACTGGCCTTCCGGGATTTACTGCAGGGAAGGTAGCAAGTTGTCAATCAAACAATCCTTGCATAGGTGCAAGGTTAGGAGTGGTTGCGTGAATTAAATATCAGAGATGGGCATCGCGATATCCTCCCAGATAAGGCTCCACACTCCTCCACACGAACACCTAACACAACGCCACAATCTATAACATCGACTTGCTATTTAGGATGATTGACAGAATGGTACCCCTTTCATTATCATTCTCCGTTTTTACTAAAAACGGAGAATGAAAAAAGCAAGTACACATTTTAGAAGATAGTACATATAGCACAAAGAACTTAACAGATCATTGAAATCTCATTAGGTCTCCGAGATATGATTTGAAAAGTGAGAGCGATGAAAAATGTCCCAAGTCTCTCCACTCTCCCCTACACAGTGGTCGAAATAAGGAGTAAAAATAGGTTGCCGTAATCAAAATGACTCTAGTATATATACAAATCTTAGCATTAACCCACATTAACGTAGCAGTAGAAGGTCCTATTGGAAGATTTGTCTGTCTATGACAAGGTGTGACAAAGATAAGCGACCCATTTCCACATTCAGACTTTACTGATCCTGTTTAAAATGGGTCTGTACAGTAGGCCTACTACGTTGACCTTATTTAGTAATAGTAGCCTAACGTTAGTAGGCTACTGTAGATAGATAGACATGCTTTATGTAAAGCGGAAATATTTATGTAAAGTGGAAATAAAGTTTCATATTTATCAAATTGTGATGTCACCATGGAAATATGGAATAAATTTTAAGTGAGATGGCCATAATAGTAGCACCTCGTAACTTGTTGCACACTAAGTAACAGTTACAAGCAACTCATGGCCGCGTTAACCCGTGGCCGAGTTACTGGCCTTACTCGCCGCCTTCTACGCTTTAGTTATAGCTCTTCTGTCCAACCCATTATTCGATCTCATACCTTGAACTATGATTCTTCTGGAGATAGTATATGAGTATATTTTAGCTTTCCCCGCTCACAAACCCCACCAAACCCTATAATGGAGGCATTACTTACTGCGTTTCCGTACAAAGTCTTAGAGGAAAAAGTTTGAGTTGGAAGACACGACTCACGAGGAGGATACAACTTTTACAAGCTCAAGAATATAAATAACAGTTTTAATACCTTTACTGACCTCTCACTGGACCAAACAACAGCTACCGAGCCTTCCCCGAAGCGCAGATGAAACAAAAGGCCCCAAATTAAGACCTGCCTTGCAGAAGTTGATGAATTAGACTTATTTTAAGCAGATTCCAGCTCGAGCGCGTCCAAGTTTACCAACTTCTGTAGCATCTGAGCTAATTCGAAACCAGGGGATTCCCCAGACTTTCAGCGCGAAAGTCCGGTCCGAGGGTGCTGACGCCCTGTGGCAGTAATATACATTTGTTACAGGAGCTTTCGGTACTGGACCCAGGGACGGCCAGTGTGTGTATGCCTTGATAGGAAAAACGCTAAGCTATGATATAGATTGTCTATGTTAAATCCCTTATTATTAACTTGTCTTGTTGTAACATGTGTATAAATGTAACATTGAGTTTAGAATATTGATACAAAGGACTAGGCCTAATGCAATGTCAATGTCAAATTTCTAAAACCTTTATTTATTTAGAACTCAATAAACATTGTGACCTCTATTATCTACATAACAGTGCCAATTTACTGCCATTTAGTTCTCCAACGAGTTATCGGAAATGTATTGATCTTAGGACGGCGGGTGGGGGGGGGGGGGGCAATAGGAGGTCGCTAGTAAAAGCTAGTAAAACTATGGAAGAAAAGCCAGATTATACGATCATGTACCCCGCCTCTGGAATAATTTAAACGACAATATTTGGGAAATGGAGGATGTCGATTCATCTAAACCTGGCATTAACAACTTGTATCAGAAAAAATGTATTGAGCATAGACAAATTGTGATGTGTTTCGGGAAAATGAGTCACAAGTCGCAAAAATGATATTTTCCAAAGTGTTCTCAAAATCTCTTTGTTGGAATGTTTTGAATTTTGGAGGGTTTAGCGTCATATCAATACATGTGGAGTACTATGGAGTACGGTAGGCCCAATATGTAGTACTAGTTCATATTGTTATTTAATGGTCACACTATTTCATTTAATCTCTATTAAGTACTTCATTTTTCTAAATTGTAATCGTAGCATGCATAATTTATTTTGATATTATTATTATATTATATCGTTATTATTTTATTATTAAAGCCTTAATTATATGTTATATTCATAACCTAAAATAACGCCCCTAGTAATAATAATTATAGATGTTTATCTCCATAAACGTTAACAAGGTATAATGGAAAGTGCGGACTAGAAATTAAATGGAAAAGGGGTATCTGTAATGTATACAAATTTCCCTGAATTTGGAAATTTTGATCTATACTAGTTGACAATATAATATGATATAATGAGATCGCTAGTATCTGTGCAGTACTCACTGGTAGCAGTACCTACCTATCTATAAACATAAATAGGTAGTATAGGTAAGTAGATATCGACATTAGGTGGTTAGAGCCTGAGTTTATGGTCCGAACTAAGGCTGCCGGGAACAAGACGAGGCGTAACACCAAGGCTTGTTTCCGGCAGGCTTAGAGCCCAGTGAGTACCACAAACGAAGGCTCTAATGGCTTTAGGCCCCGTTGGTTGGGCTGTTACTATCACTTTAGTCTGTTAGTATCAGTTTCCCCGAAAAAATAAATTATAAATTATAACTTGTAGACATTAGTTAAACCCCCCAGTCATCCCTGTTTAACTCTTGTTTATAGCTACTAGAGGCGTGCGCCAAGTGCACAGAATGACTATCCCGAAAGTCTACTGTTTGACCAATCAGCACACAGGCCATGAGTTGTGTGACTGCCATGCTACCTCCACACAGGTTATTTGTTTACCTAGTAAGCGCACCACACATCCCTTCTGCAATCGCCATTCATTGACTCACATACACTAAAATTTCGCTATCGGGGTAAAACAATATTGCCAACATTTCTACCGATTCAGATTTTTGATTCACTTCGATTTTAAGTCCCTAGACACACTAATACACACAACCTGTTGTGACAGGAAGCTGCGAGTGCCATAGAGGCCACTCCATGGGCGCCTCTTTCAGCTTACAGTGCCTGGCTACGGCGGGGTGGACCATTCTATGCCTCTCTAACGGTCCCCGCCAGACCAACCAACGGGGACTAAATATATACATGAGTTTATAAAAATAAAAAAGGGATGTAATGTTTTGCAGAATAAACCATTTATTAAGGAAACAAAATAGAGCAAGACAAGAGATGCACATACAATTTTTCTACTGTGTTTCAATCTATACCTAAAATTCTTTCATATAATACTTGATGCAATTACATATAAGATGTGTCACAGAGAAATGAGCCATAAGTCCAAACAATGGATGTTGATATACCAAAAGATGAGATTATGTATAAAAAGTATAAATTTCTATTTTATCATTTTCTATTTCTATTTTATGGTTGATTTTTCATGTTTGAAAAAATATTTGTAATATTTCTGGATGGACAATTATTAACAAAGTAACTAAATATATTCCATAGGATGACCTTATATATTTAATACACATACAAATTTGGTACATTGGATCAGGATTTCTAAAAGTGCTACATTGCAATTTAGGGGCAAGGGGCCTCTTTCTATGACTCATATTTCCGTTCACCACAAAGGTATATTAAATGTAGACTAGCATCAAGTACCTCTTCCCAACTCAATGATCGCACACAGCAAAGGCCTTACTGATGCTTGGGCGATCACTGGACAGATTCCTCAGTCAAGGCCGTAGTGACTCTAATATGAGAATATATTTTTCATAATATTGTGTTTTAAACAAAAAGAATCAAAGACTTGCACAAGTCTATATTAAATGTGATAATGAAAACTTAACATTAAACCTTGAGGTGAAAAGTCCTAAAAATCTAAAGATCTGTTTGTGATTGCTGAAGTTGTAATTAAATCAAATCATAATCCTGAGTTGAAGGGGTTAGCCTATTAAAGCAGGAAGTGAGAACCTGTCTCTTATCTGCCTCTCCCACTCTCACTCTCTCTCTCTCTACACACGTCCATAATAAAAGGACAGGCGCAGATAAGATGAAAGAAAATACTCCCAATTACAGCCTGCCATAAATTTCCACAATCCAATAGTGTTATTGATGGTATACTGTGTAACATTTAGTCAACACGAGGTGGTGGTATAGAGTTGGTACTTTATTTTGTAAAATATGCATGGTTATAGATGTCGTTAAAGTAGGTCAGCAGGACCTAGAACCAATCGTTATATCTCCCTTTCTGTCCTTTTAGGTTATGAATATAACATATAATTAAGGCTTTGGTTAGTTATAGAAGTACCTTGAATTATAATGGAGATTGCAAGTGACAAACAGATTCTAGATCAATGATGTCTTAGAATTATTAACTGTAGATCATAGTCTCAATGTTCTATAATCAAACTTTCTAATATTCTTTCTTCTCTTGTTACTTTCTGCCGATATCACACCAACAATCAAAACATTCCTACCAGTGCATCCCTATTGTTTATTCTAGAACCACTGGTTCTAGAATAAACAACCAATGGAATCGGTGGGAAAAACTCATAATCCATTTTGCAACTTTAGAATAATTTTTCTGACACATTTGATGCTAACAAAAGGACAGGGTATTACGTTTTGGTTGGTGGAAAGCCATAGGGGAAGATCAATGATGGCCATTCAAAATACTAAGAGACTTTGTTTTCATTTTCCTTATTGTTCTTTGATGCTTTGATATTTGATAGAGGAAGATTTTCATCATCATCACTTTCCTCATCGTCATATTGCTCAGGATTCTTTTTCTGGAACTCTCCCAGGGGTAGGTCATCATCATCACTGGCTTCCTTGTCCTTTTGCTCAGGATTCTTTTTCTGGAACGCTCCCAGGGGTAGGTCGACATCATCACCATCTTCATCGTCCTTTTGCTCAGGATTCTTTTTCTGGAACGCTCCCAGGGGTAGGTCGTCATCATCACCGTCTTCATCGTCCTTTTGCTCAGGATTCTTTTTCTGGAACGCTCCCAGGGGTAGGTCGTCATCATCACCGTCTTCATCGTCCTTTTGCTCAGGATTCTTTTTCTGGAACGCTCCCAGGGGTAGGTCGTCATCATCACCGTCTTCATCGTCCTTTTGCTCAGGATTCTTTTTCTGGAACTCTCCCAGGGGTAGGTCGTCATCATCACCGTCTTCATCGTCCTTTTGCTCAGGATTCTTTTTCTGGAATGCTCCCAGGGGTAGGTCGTCATCATCACCGTCTTCATCGTCCTTTTGCTCAGGATTCTTTTTCTGGAACGCTCCCAGGGGTAGGTCATCATCATCACTGTCCTCATCATCATTTTCATTCTCGATGTATTGATCGTAGTTCCTTCCTTCATCAAAAACAAGCGTATCATCCTCATCCTCATTCTCATCTATGTCTTGGGTTAATGAAGTCTCCCTCCATTCAGGGCATGTGAAAGTGAACTTGCTGCTGCTGTAACAAAATGGGTTGAAACAACTTGTTTCCCTAGTGTATAGCGTTCCGTTGTTTGGAGCGATGGCATGACACTTCATCAATCCCTGTATTGATGGGGAATTCCATGAATCCATTTCAATTTTCCTTTGGAATATGTCTTGTTCTGTGATAAGCAACAAGTTGCACCTCATCCCAGCCGCCTCTAACCGATCTTTGAATTCGGCGGCTGATCTGAAGGGAAGGCTTGCTTTGACCAGGGTGTCTGCCTGGCTCTTTAAAGCAACCCCTAGGCCATCGCACGGCCCCTTGCCATGGCCTGCTTCCAGCCAGGACCATGAAGCATTCTTCTCAAAAATACTGGGAAATTGCGAAACCAAAGAAGTGATATGATGGTTGCGGAACTGACTGCTGGGTGAATCACTAACAAAATGAATACATTTTACCTGGGGGAACAGAACATCTAACTTCTTCATTAGTGCTGCAACAAAAGCAAACACAGTTGGGGCAGCATGGGACTTTACATCAGAGATATCTGCAAAACATATGGAAGAAACATAACCAGAATTTGAACAGGAGTGAACAACCATCGGCATTATTGTTATCTGCTTCTGGTTGAAGTAGATGCTTGCTGGCTCATCCTGGTATTTGGACAGATAGTTCTCACTAAAGTCAACCTGGATTGTTAGTTCCTGTGGGGTGAGAGTATCTCGAAGAACCTTGACGGCTGCATATTGCAAGGTTACCCTTTCGCAATGTTCACGGAATAATGGCAACTTGGATAGCAATGTTTTCTTGAACTCTTCTCTGGTTGCAACAATATCATCAAGGTAATCTTTCTTTAAGACTCTTCCTTTGAAAGCGATGTCTGCCTTTATCCATTGTTGATATTTCAATTCATTTGCATCATCCAGTTGTTCGATAGCATTCAATATCTGCTGATTAGTGAGGCTGAGGAATGCTGCAATCCTGTGTGGCAGTGTTGGAGAAGCCTTCAAAAGTAGCTGAAAATTTGCATGATGAATACATACACACATGCGCTGTTGGGTATATGCTACAAGTTTGATATCCTTTGACCTAGCTGCAAAGAAGAAACTTCTTCCAATTTTCAGGTGGGGGAATTAATCTTTGAAGGAGGAATATAAGCTGTCCATTGTCTCTGTCAATCCATATTTAGAGCCAGCTTCCTTCTTTCCTGGAAACGTGACACAGTGTTCTGGTTTTCTAAGGAAGTTGTTGATGACATTCTTTCTTGCCTCACTTTCTCTTTTTCTTTTGTCATGGCCTTTTCTGCTGTGGAATACATAGTCCCTAGACATATTTTTGCGATGACTTTGGCATTCCGTTTCCTTCTCTTTTCTTTGTTATCAGGTTTGAACAGGGTTTTCTTTATTCCAATGGGAGCAGATCGGACCCTTTGTATTGTTTGGACAATGGGCAGGAGGGTGTTAATCCAATCTGGTCGAGGTGTAGCTTACAGGTTGTGCAGCACGCTCATCGCTTCTTGTTCTTCAGGTGATAAAGGAGGGGAATTGTCGGCTGCATGTTGACAATTTTCAAGTTGTTTCTCAAGTGATTGGATGTGTTTGTCCTGGGCTGCAATTTTCCTTGACAGGTTCCTCACTTTTGGATGTTTCGAGAATGGCATATTTACGATCATGCTGAAAAAAAAGTGAAAAGCGGTAAATAATAATGATAAGTGCATACAAGTACACATCCGTCTCTTTTACGATATTTGAATATGATCAATAATAAATACTACTAGGTGACAAACTTACTAATCTACTTTTAGCACAACTGTAGATCAAAGTAAGGAATGAGGCTATAGTTTACTTACATTTCATTTCTCTCCAACACACTGATTGCAGCATAGCAATAAAACACACTAATTTCCCACGATTTTTCAACCCATGGCCATAAGAATTATAAAATAATGATATTCAATGTAAGGTTCAAAGTTTATTTCTCACTTTTTTTTTTACATAAATATAGGATAAATATGTCACCTCCTGTGTGTATCATAAATATATATTTTTGTCATACATAATATTATATGTAGAAAGTTATGATCTAAATCTGTAGAAAATATGTAGAAAGTTATGATCTGAATCTAAATGGATTGATGCTTCAACAGGCTGCCTTTGGACGAGTTCTGTAAAAAAAATATAAACACCTCAATTTTTTAACTGAACAACGTCAACACAATAATGATAATACTAATAATAATATACCACTGACATACCAATAGGGCAAGTTCCAGTTCGGAATAAACAGTATATCAAATGATATATAATTTAATGGTTAAATACCTAGATGCTACTGGCCCATGTCGTTTCCTTGGAGCTATGCCCAGTGATGTCGATGGCTCAGGTTCCTCTTGCCTCTGCCTCCTTGATTTGCGCTCTCCCTCTTCATATTTCTCCTTTTCCAATACCCTTTCATTTGATATCAAAAAACCTTTGTTGTACTACTTTTCACAAAAAACCCCCTTTTTCAAAACCCGCCCCAGGACTATTACTGGAACATTGCTCATATGCAACGGTACATATTTCAAATGTACCCATGTTCATTAGTCAAGCAGAGAAACAACATTGACAACCTCTTCATACCTATGAACATACATATGTACAGGCAGTAAAAGTTTCATTTATTATCTACATGTAGATTTTGAATCCTAAAACACACCTTTAGCCCGAGCTCTGTTGAATTATTGCTTCATCTCACCTTACAATGTGTTGCCTCTTTTACACGATATTCCGAGCTCTGTTGCATCCTGGCCCTATACTCTCTCATGTACAGCCTTTTTGCTGCACTTTGGTCGGCTGTTAGAGCCTTACAACGAGACGTCATGGTTCTAATGAAAGTTGGCAAAATATATGTAAACATTATGGCATTTTACACTGTGATTTCAGCTGAAATCTGCATATATATCAAAGCTAATAAGATATAACTAAACGCGAGCTGCATATGGGGCAACGTATTCACAAAACGCAAGTGACTTTTGGTGAGTGTCTTTCACAAGTGCCGAAGGCACGCGTGAAAAACACTCACCAAAAGGCACAAGCGTTTTGTGAATGTGTTGCCCCATATGCAGCTCAAGTTTAGTTATATTTTTATGCCATGATATATATTTAAGAGTTATTTAAGAGTTATTTACCTTCATTTCATGTCTCGCAACCCTCTGACTCGGCAAAAACAAGCGCCTACAACGTTGCGTCATGAAATGAGCGTCATGAAATGAGCGTCATTGATTGGCGCAGCTAGAATTACGTAACCAATCAAAATAGCGGGAGTAAATTGGTTGCATTCGAAAAGCGGATTCCGCTAGTGAAATCCAGGCATGTTTATGCCATGGTCTAATCTGGCCATGTTTTTGTCGATACGCACAGCTATCATGGCATAATAATAATTAACATTATAATTATACACCATCACTATAACCTTAATCATATGTTGATAACCATCGTTTATGGTTCTAGCAGATATAATAATTCACACTAATCACATTCACATAATTCACATCTTCGCACACATGATTGAATAATTGATAAACCTCTTTGCAATAATTCACATGGAAAAAATCAGTCTATCTATAAGAATTTAAAATAAAGTGTCTCACCATATTGGTCTATTAACCCCGGAAACACTGCACTCATAATCATGAATAGTTCAACAGTAAATAACTTTCAAAGTTACCCAATGTGCTACTAAAATAAATTTGGAAACTAGTCATATCATCCTTGTGTGTCTATGGTAACGAAATGACTTAATTAATTAAATAATAACACTAGTCGCTTCAAACTTAAGAATTATAGAACGATAAATTGTTGAATTAAATACCCTAGAAATTGCATAAATATTCCATAATTTATGGAATCTTTATGTAATTTCTAGTGTAATACTCACTCATTATCTAATATTAACCTAACTTAACTTAACTTAACTTAACTTAACTTAACTTAACTTAACGTAACTTCATATTTAGTAACTCATTTAGTTACTTAACCAAACCGATATGCAACACCATACCATCATGGCTATAGCCTACAATGCTATACATAGGCCTACAAATAATTTTCCCCGAACCCCCCAGTAGCTCCCTTCAAACTTTTCAGGTTAGAACACTGTGACGTTTGAAAAAATATTTAAACCAGTGAAATATATTTATAAGTGTAGCACATGCATCATGACCTGAGAGTTACTCATAGTTGCCCCATTGGATTAACATGGCATGTAAGTGACCGTGTCGCATCAAAACTACCAAGTAGGTGGCGGGAACCACCGTAGCGTATATTGTGTTCAACCTAAAGTCCCCCATTATCGTTCAATACTTATTTCTTCCTTATTTTCTTATTAATTTCCATTTCCAACTCCAAATATTTTTTCACTTTTTGGGACTTGAATTCAATGTTTTTGTATTAAATAAGCAAAAAGTCATTTTTATTACTTATTAATACTTACGAGTATTAGGCGTGAGCACAGCACCCACAGCGTAGTGCGTTGGAACCTCAAAACAGTCAATGTTTCATTTACGTCTGAAACCGCTAGGTGGCTGAGCATGACACAATTGAATTTTCCCGCTTTTGATGCACAGTCGCTTACAGCACACAGTCGCTTACACATCGTAATATCATATAGAATATCAGGCAACGTAAAATCTTTTAGAAATGGAAACATGTTAAATACGTTCCTTATAATATATATATATGACACAGTCGCTTACATTAAACTGTGCCCATACTAAACATGATGCCATTTTTACAGATATCCAAAGAATAACAGGATTTTATTTTACATTGCCGAGATAAGGAAAAAAATCTACTATTTAACGTAGAAAACTCGGGCCAAAATTGTATTGTTTTATTTACAACAAGCTTTTAGGGTGTTGTAGCACGGTCGCTTACATCTTACTACCCCACAACTAATTTTGATTCTACAACTCGAGGGAGTGTCCACTATGATTCGTTTTTTAAGGATTTTTTTAATGTTATTTTTTCACATGTTATTATGTATCTGAGTTTATTCTAAGCTGCTCTATTTTTATTCAATGTGTGTTTCAATATGAAGAGGTCAGATTTTTTAAGCAAATCATGCCTACAAAACACATATTATCTACCCTAGAGAAGCGAAAATTTATATGATGCATATAAAAGTGGTATACCATTGACAGCTTTTGATGAGGGGAATACGATTATGCTAATACTTCATTTGAATACCTAGGAGTAAAATCACTATGGAGCAAGAATCATATGACGAAATATTGGTGGATAGACTCATGTACATTATGGCTTGTTAAGCACTCCTTGACGAAGTGACCTAGTTTAGAGCATTTCCCACATTTCTCCCCCTGTGCTGGACATTTGGCTTTACTGTGCTTGTTGTCATACCCGCACCTTGGGCATTTGGAGATTGTTTTGTGTGTTTTAGTACTCTTCCATTCCTTGTTAGGAATTCCTTGTTTGAACCATGGATTGCATGGACTTTCGTATCTTCACTACTTGCCATGGACTGGATACGTACTTTGTATGGACATTTCATGGTTTTGTCCTATGCTGATAGCCTTGTCCAGTGTGAGTTCGATACCTTCTTCTAGACATTTCTGGGGTGTAATATCTTTATTACCATAGCATCTCTTATCATGCAGTCTTCTAGGTTTCCATATGACCAGTCTTTAGCCAGTATGTGAAGGGAAAACAAAATCATCAAATCTCTCATTGCTTTCCTGTTTTCTCTGGTTGAATTTTACAGAAGCTTTGATCTCATTTCTCTTTGGAGCAACATAAGTATCATATTTTGCATAAACTGATGCCAAAACCTTGTCTTCTCCAGCAACACAACACTGCATTTCTTTTCACTCGTTTGCTGCTAATTACAACCTGTTGACAACTCTAGTTGGCCAGGAAACACATATGAGTCCTTTTTTTAAAAACTGGTTTTTATTCATCAAAATTTCACATAGTGATACGTTTCATTCATATGGGTCCTTATGGTCACAGTTTGTCCATTGCTGTGGGTATTTACTGTCTTCAAGAGTTCATATTTTGCATTAATTTGACACTTCTGACTTTTGACTTTTGACATGTAAAGTTTAGTCAACACAAGGTGGTGGTACCAGGTCGGTACTTTATTGTCATAAAATACTTATGGTTATAGATGTCATGAAAGTAGGTCAGCATGACCTAGAAGCAATCGCTACATACTGAGCTACACAAACACTGTATATGGTAGTACCTAACTCTTCCAGAGTGTGAAACAGAGAGAAAGAGAAAGGAGAGGAGAGTGGGAGAGAGAAAGAAAAAGAGAGAGTTATGATTTTTAACAAGTGCTACCTCACATCACTCAACTTTGTCTGCAAGGTTAATGAACAGGTAGATTCAGTATCAGAACTTTCATCAATAGCAATGTTGAACCTGTAATTGTAGCACAACTGTGAGTAAAGGTTTAGATGATACATAATGTTCACAAATCGTGTTTTATCATTGACTTATTCTGTGTCGTTCAATGATGCTTTTATATATGTACTAGCAAAGTATGCGTCCTCTGGATGGTCACCCTCTCTCCCCACACTTCCCCCTCTCTCTCGTTTCCCTCCCCCTCTTCTCTGTCCTTCATACCTGTCTGATTCCCCCCCTCTCCCTCCCCTCTTCCTCATGCTCCCCCTCCCCTCTCTCCCTTCCCCTACATCCTTTCCCTTGCCTCTTTCCCCCTCCCCTCTTCTTGGACGGTCACCCTCTCTCCCCACACTTCCCCCTCTCCCTCTTTTCCCTCCCCCTCTTCTGTAATTACAATTTATGGTTTAAAATTTCTCCATAGACGCCCATATAGAATTAATTAAATAACTTTTTATTTTTAAACTGAACTAACAAAAAATCTAGTTTGGGAACCCATTTTGAAAAAATTATATTTGAAATCAGCATGATTTGGAGTACAAAGTGTGAAAAAATCAGGCTGATACTATTACATTTGGAAATACCCGTGATCATCCTTAACATTGTGTGGATTCATCGCCATTTCAATCCATCCCTCTTGCACACTTGGCATCACTTGTGTAAGCTTGGGTGAACTCGGAGTAATGGTTTCTCACTCTATCACCAGTAGTGCCACTGAGCCTTCCCACCCGTGACTCGGGTGTGCAATACCATTGCCGTATATCAGCGATGGTGTGCACATGGATTTAACACTAAACGAAACGGGCCCCGGGAGGATGGAGGGACAGCAGGGAGGGTGGTTGGCAGTGTCAATCTACAAAAAGAATCCATATTTATGAAGGTAAATAGCCCAAGACTTCCCCTCATTCCCATCAAATTGTGACGATAGACTGGTGCCACTCACATTCTAGATATAGCACTGTCATTGGGAACTTGCAACCCCCCCCCCCCCCCCCCCCGCACACTTAATCAGCAGCCTTCAATATAGCACTATCATTTGGAGCCCCCGCCCCCATCAGCAGTCCTCAATATAGCACTGTTATTGGGATCCCCAGAGAATAGAGGTCTGGTGAGATAAGTTAGTTTCATAGCATAGAGGTCTTGGGAGTTGAGACAGTTTCACAGCATATAGAGTTCTAGGGAAATAAGACAGTTTTACAGCATAGAGGTCTGGGGAGATGAGACAGTTTTACAGCATAGAGGGAGATGAGACAGTTGCACAGCATAAAGTTTGGTGAGATGCGGCAGAGTCACTGCAACAATGGATATGAGACAGTTGCACAGCATAGATGGAGATAAGACAGTTTCACAGAATAGAGGGAGATGAGACAGTTTCACAGCATAGAGAGAGATACGACAGTTTTAGAGCCCAGTGGTCTGGGGAGATAAGGAGATAAGACAGTTTCACAGCATAGAGGTCTGGGCAGATAAGATAGTTTCACAGCATAGAGGTCTGGAGAGATGAGATAGTTTCACAGCATAGAGGTGTGTGAAGATATAAGGCAGTTTCACAGTATAGAGCTCTGGGGGGATAAGACAATAATTATTGCCCTGAAGAAGGGTCACAAGCATTTCCATATGCATTATAATCCACCAGAAAAGAATTTGTTCTCCCTCTGCTGCAGACACCATTGTTGTAAGTCCATCTGAGGAAAAGCATCTCTGGCATCATCATAATATGCTTCATTTGGGAGATAGTAGAGTGTGCAAGCAGTAACTTGATGAGCATATGCCTGGTTCTTGTAATGTGGCTTCCCTTACGGAATGATTCAGCGATGCCTAGGGGGCATCAAGTACAGTTTTGACCCGGCCACTGTTGTCCTGGAGGTTCCCAAGAACTTTGAAAATTATCATTTCAGTGTGTAAGCCGCCTAGTAAAATCACAGAATTCTGCTCTGTAATCTCTGAATTTGGATTCCACTGCTCCTGAATGCTTTTTGCAATTTCTGGTTGATCTTCACATACTATTATACTGGTTGCCCTGGATTAACTTGGTCAGCAACTGCTCTCAACACTTTAAGACAGTGGTACACCATTGTACACCTCATATGGAAAAAGTGGCAAATTGCATTGACAGATCAGATGGTTTGCTTCAAGTCCTTATTGGCATGGTATGCTCACCAGCTGTGACTCTGTGAGTCCTGTGCAATATCATGAGAACAATGACAATTGGCATGTTAAAGCCACTGGAATTCAGGACATTGTTTCCGCCTGACAAACATAATTATTGGAAAAAACTTTGTTTTTCAACTGAAATGCAATTTAGGTTACATTAATTTGACAAACAGTGTTTCTCAATTGACAAACAGTGTGTCACTGTGACAAACATTGTTTGTCAAGGGAAAAAACAATTCTGACAAACAGTGTTTTCCAACAGACAAACAGTATTTTTCAACTGACAAACAGTGTTTTACAGAGAAAAATAGACAGTGTTTTTCAACAGACAAACAGTGTTTTTCAATTTCAGTTGGGCAACTCCTCAGGTTGTTCAATTACCCCTGATTGCCCAAAATCTCCAGTATCCCCTTGGTTGCCCTCAGTCTGTGTTGCCCAACTACCCTTGTCGCCCTT
This sequence comes from Sthenelais limicola, assembly GCA_942159475.1. Taxonomy (NCBI): domain Eukaryota; kingdom Metazoa; phylum Annelida; class Polychaeta; order Phyllodocida; family Sigalionidae; genus Sthenelais; species Sthenelais limicola. Next base: position 58,947,236 of record OW804096.1, read on the forward strand.
TGTCCAGGTTGCCCAACTTCCTGATTGCACACCTACCCTGGTTGCCCAACTTACCCATGGTTGCCCATAGTTCTTCCCTGGTTTTCCTAACTCCAGAATCCTCATCTACTCAACTTGGGTTGCCAACCTACCCAACTGAGTTTGCCCAACTTTCCTGGTTACCCAACTTTCCTGGTTTCCCAACTTCCCTGGTTGCCGACCTACCCCAGGTTGCCCAATAGTCTGGTTGGTTGCCCATTACACTCTGATTGCCCTCTAACCTGGTTGCCAACTACACTACAGTTGCCTTCTAGCACAGTTACCAAACACCTCTGGTTGCTGACTACCCTTAGTTGCCAGGCTACTGGCCAACTGAAGTGTAGGGTAATCGGATGTAGTGGGAAACCGGAGTGGTGGGCAATGATGGCTAGTGTGAAGGGCAACCAGGGTAGTGGGCAACCTGAGAGAAGGGCAACCAGGTATGGTGGGCAACCAGGGTAGTGAGCAACCTAATCATAGGGCAACAAGGGGTAGTGGGCAACCAGAGTGTAGGGCAAACAGGAATGGTGGGCAACCATGGTAGTGGGCAAACCAAGTGTAGGGGAACCAGTAGTAGTGGGCAACCAGGCTAACCATAGTGGGCAACAATAGTTTAGGGCAACCCATGTTAGTGGGTAACCATAGTGTAGGGCAACCAGGGGTAGTAGGCAACAGGGGATAATGGGCAACCAGAGTGTTGGGTAACCATGGTCAGTCGATAGTTCAGAGCAACCCATGTTAGTAGGTAACCATAGTTCAGGGCAACCAGGGGTAGTGGGCAACCTGGGGAAGTGGGCAACCCGGAGAGGTGGGCAGCCGGGGGTAGTAGGCAACTGGGGGGTAATGGTCATCCAGAGTGTTGGGCAGCCATGGCCAGTGGGTACAAGGGCTACAGGGCGTGGAGTCTTTGGGTTAATATTGGGCAACCATAGTGTTGGGCAACAGGGGGTTGTGGGGAACCAGGGCCATAGGTGGGTGTCTGTAAGTCATTTGAAAAACACTGTCAATTTTTTCAATGGGAAACATTATTTGTCTATTGAGAAACACTATTTGTCTGTTGAAAAACACTGTTTGTCTGTTGGAAAACACTGTTTTTCAACATTTTTCCTTGAAAAACACTGTTTGTCTGTTGAAGAACACTGTTTGTCTGTTGAAAAACACTGTGAGAATTTTTTGTTCAAAAACACTGTTGTCAGTTGAGAAACACTGTTTGTTGAGAAATACTGTTTGTCAGTTGAAAAACACTGTTTTTCTTTGAAAAACATTGTTTGTCAGTTACGAAACACTGTTTGTCTGTTGGGAAACACTGTTCTTCTGTTGGGAAACACTGTTTGTCTATTGAGAAACACGGTTTGTCTGTTGAGAAACACTGTTTGTCAGAATTTTATGTTGAAAGCATTGTCAGTTGGGAAACACTGTTTGTCTGTTGAGAAACACTGTTTTTCTGTTGAGAAACACTGTTTATCAGTTGAAAAACACTGTTTGTCAGAATCTTTCTTTAAAACACTGTTTGTCAGTTGGGAAACACTGTTTGTCTGTTGAGAAACACTGTTTGTCTGTTGAGAAACACTGTTGGTCAGAATTTTTCGTTGAAAAACACTGTTGGTCAGAATTTTGAAAAACAGTTGAAAAACACTGTTTTTCAACAGATATACAAAGTTGCGCGAAATAATTCTGTCATTGACAAACGCTGTTTGTCATGGACAAACAGTGTTTGTCAAAAAGAACTACTGATATCAGTTGATATCAACCAAAAGATAGAAAAACAATGCTTGTCAAACTCAAACCTTGTTTTTCACTTGACAAACACTGTTTCTCTGTGACAAACAGTGTTTTTCAACTGATGTCAGTAGTTCTTTTTTGACAAACAGTGTTTGTCAATAGACAAACAGTGTTTTTCACAGGGAAACAGGGCTTGTCAACTGAGAAACAGTATTTTTCTAATTCTTACACAAATGGCTTGCCATATACAACACCATTTTCTGCATAGAATTTACAAATTTTGTCACCCAAGGCAATAGTTAAAACTCAGTTTTATGAGACAGATAGGCCAATGGCATACAAAGCATAGATTAGTTGCCTCTGATGGCTAGACTCTCCCACGACCACCGCTTTTTTTTAAAAAAAGCCGCCACCGGCTACTCACTAAAATTAGACCAGGCGTACCCGTTATCACGGTCCTACGCACATAGTAGAAGAAAAGGGAATTGCTGCTGTCTCTGCCCACGAAATAAATGCTCATTCAGCTTTTTCTCAGGTGTGAGAACTACCGTATATTAGTAAGCAATGATATTAGCTAGTGATTACTGGAACAATATTGTCTAGAAAAGAAGATATAAGCCCATTTACCACCAGCAAGGCCTGTGATAAGATTCAAATCGACGGCCATTGCCGCGAAATATATCAACAAGCGCCGAAAATGGTGTCTCCCAATACCGCTGCAAGCGCCCCTGCATATTATAACGATCTTAGAAGCGCTGTTTGCTGCTGAAGCAAACAGCGCTGAGGGTGGGGGGTTTTGGGAAGGGGACGGCTGGGATTCAGCTAAATATAAAAACAATAATAGGCATACAGATCTTGAGAAATATAACCAAACTACTAATATAAATACATCTTTCAAGCGGTTACTTTCTGGATGTGTAAATCTTTAGACCCACATATACACTGGTAGTGGATGCTCTCTGTCTTGGCTGTAATACTGATGAGTGACAATGCTTTTTATATGGTATCACTTTACGGTATTATGTTTACTAGTTGAGCAATGAAAGGAATAGACTGGATAAACATTCAGATATGGACTGATCCGCAATATTGGATCCATTTGATATAATATTCAGAGAAATTAGGGTATGGGATGATGCTTGAATGTAGTGATGAAGTTTATGATCAATTGTGCCACACTTTGTCAAATTTGCCTTGTATGTCCAGAGCTATGACACATACCTCTTCTCCTATGACCCAGGTACTGTTCCAACTGGCCAATCCTCCAGATGTCTAGATATTACCCTAGTACACCCTGTCCAGCCTCTAAAGAACCGAAACCCCAATACTAGCCTATACCGGTACTCTTTGAAGTCTTGGTTCTACAGAGGCTGGACAGAGTGTAGTAACACTACGTTTGTAATCAAGAATGGCTGAGTCAAGATATCTCTCCTTGGCAGCCTTGTAACACACTGTAACTGTTGATGGAGATTGAGTCGAGGACGGTGAAGGACCAAATTCTGACTGATGTAAGCCATTGCCATTCTAGGAGGAAGATTACAATGACAACCCTCCCAACTGCTCTTTAGCTCTAAGGTATTTACCACAATCTTTGATATCTTCAATTCTGCTGTCCTACTTGTGATCAACCTTTCCACACAGATAAACAAGTTGGCCTTTGGTGACGCCAAAAGGAACCACAGCACAATATAACATTTGGCATCCATCAATGATGTTTAACTATTTTTTTGTCTCTTGTAATGTCGAGAAAGATTTTCCAGTCTATCCTCCAACCTAGCTAGTCTTGTTCTGTGAAGCAGGCAACCCAGCCTAGCAACAGGTAAACGAGTCTCTTACAGGTGTTGCTTTGTCTGGTGTAAGTTCTTTTAATATCAAATCTTGTTATTGTCAATTTGTGTTAATTCATATTATTGATGGAAGTAGATTGATCAAGATGAGCGGCAGTAGCAATTGCATCTGGTAAGGCCTTGCAGAGTACTTCAGCTTTTTCCCTTGCTGTGATGTGGAAAACATCTTTATGAACAATTACAGACCTCCTCATTGTTGTACTCCCACTGACATTTTCTCAGTTGGACAAAGTCAACTTTTGTCACTGGAACCTAGCCAGGATTCACTAATTGTCTTCTTGACCACAAGCATTGAGAATTTCTGTATGGTCGCTGATGAGGCCTATTCATAGAAGTTGGGGAAAACTCCCAACTGTGCCCAATGGCCTGACATCTTCTGGACATTGGCTACAAAATGTCAGAAACCTTATCCCTAACATATATATAATATTAGAACTTTTATCCTTAATAGTACAGGCATTTTAGCATGGAACCCGGAATAAAATAATGTAAAGCTGATTTTTGGATATATGATGCGGGACACATGGGGGAACATTCCCTGAAAAGTCCCCACCTAGGGACTGTGTGCTTTTTGAGATTTTGACGTTTTTGTATCATTTTCCACAAAATAGCATTGGTCTCTATGGGAAAAAGCACCTGGCTCAGGCCATTGTTGCCAATATTAAGAATATTTAGCATTATTATTTGCAGGGAATATATCATATATAAAATATACTGTACAGATTGGGGTACCATAGTAAACAAGTACATATGGAGATTCCAAAAATATATATTTCAACAAAATATATATTTTTTAAAATTTTGTTGCCATGGCAACGGTCAGATATTGGTGGAAAAAGCATTTTTTGGATCAGGTCATAATATTTGGGGACCTAATTGTGTACATTGTGCATGTTGTGACACGCTTTTAAAATTTGGCATGGTGTTAAATACGGCCAGAAATTTTCAAAAAGCACCAGCTACAAGTTGGTAGATACCCCTGGTGGCCAGTAGCTGCAAAATTCAAGATGGCCACCCAAAACAGTAAATATGGCATTTCTTGGCTTCTATTTGGTAGATCTTCAACTATAATACCAATTTATTGATGTTTTTAAGTATGAGGAATTCATTTCTGAAGGTCATTTTATGTTCCAAGGTCATTTTCAAGGTCAAAATCCAATATGGCCACTACTGAGAAACAAGAATGTTATCTCAGCTCTCGTTGTAGGCCTATATGCATTCAATTGGTGTACATATTGATGGAGAAGAACAATTTTTATAGGATCAAGGAATTGAGGAATCCATATTTTTTTTCACTTTTTGCCTTGTAGATCATTTTGAAGGTCATGATTCAATATGGCTGACAGATTCCTCACACCCTTGATCCTAAAAAAATTGTTCTAAGTAATGAATATCTACACCCACAGAATACATATAGGCCTTCAACGAGAGCTGAGATAACATTCTTGATTAAAACCAGCGTTTCTGTTTGATACACAGTTGTTTGAAGAAACCTTGTATATTGACCGATATCAATATTTCAGCTTGATATCAATTTTTAAATATCGAAAAACACTGTTTCTCCTCCTGTAACACTGTTTCTCCTCCAGAAACACTGTTTCTGGTTGATAAACACTGTTCTGGTTGATAAACACTGATTCTGCTTGATAAACACTGATTCTGCTTGATAAACACTGTTTCTCCTCCAGAAACGCTGTTTCTCCTCCAGAAACAATGTTTCTGCTTGATAAATGCTGTTTCTCCTCCTGAAACGCTGTTTCCCCTCCAGAAGTGGGCAGGCAACTGGGTCGGCAACCAGGGAAGTGGATGGGCAACCGGGTAAGTGGGCGGTCAACCGGGGAAGGGGGTGAGCAACCAGGTAAGTGGGCGGGCAACCGGGTAAGCAGGTGGGCAACTGGGGAAGCAGGTGTGCAACCAGGGAAGTGGGCAGGCAACCGGGAAAGGGTGCGCAAGTGGGTGGGCAACCGGAGAAGCGGGTGGGCAATCGAGAAAGGGTGGGCAACTGGGTGGGCAACCAAGGAAGCCTGTGAGCAACTGGGGAAGCACTTGGGCAAAGTAGAAACAGTGTTCTGTTTTCTGAAGGAGAAAAAGTGTTTCTGCAAGAGAAACAGCGTTTCTGGAGGAGAAACAGTGTTTATCAAGCAGAAACATTGTTTCTGGAGTGAAACACTGTTTACAAGGAGAAACACTGTTAAACAAGGAGAAACACTGTTAAACAAGGAGAAACACTAAACAGTGTTTTTCCTCGATAAACACTGTTTCTCCTCGAAAAACACTGTTTTCCCTGTACCAACAGTGTAACCCACTGCCCACGGTTGCCCAACACTCATGTTGCCCACTAGCTGCCCGCTACCCCCAGTTGCCCCAGAGGCCTCCACCCGATTGTCCAACACTATGGTTACCCACTAACTTGGGTTGCCTTAAATTCTTGTTGCACACAAAGGTTACCCACCAACACTGGTTACCCGACTTCCCTGGTTGCCCACTTACCGGGATGGGCTGTATGTGTTATACTTACACTCCAAGGGTTGTATGTGACTTCCCTGGGTGCCCACCAATTTCTCCGGGTGCCCATCCACTTTCCCCCCATCCGCTTAGCCGGTTGCCCACCCACTTCCCTGGTTGCACACCAACTTCCCCAGTTGCATACCCGCTTCCCTGGTTGCCCACCTGCTTCCCCAGTTGCCCACCCGCTTACCTGGTTGCACACTCGTTTACCCGGTTGCACACCCACAAATCCATTAGCCCACCAACTTCCCTGGTTGCCCACCCACCCCAGTTGTCCAGGATGCCCAGAGTGCAGGACAACCAGGGGTAGTGGTCAACCAGGATGTTTATCAAGCAGAATCAGTGTTTCTGGAGGAGAAACAGCGTTTATCAAGCAGAAACAGTGTTTATCAAGCAGAGACATTGTTTCAGGAGGAGAAACAGCATTTCAGGAGGAGAAACAGCTTTCTGGAGGAGAAACGATGTTTAAATTATCAAGCAAAAACATGGTTTATCGAGGAGAAACGCTGTTTATCGAGGAGAAACAAGGATCTCTGTTTATCGACTAATAAACAATGTTTCACTGTGAGAATCACTGTTTATCTAGAAAGTACCGTTACCACTTGATATACAAAATGTTCCAAACAACTATGTTTATCGAAGAGAAACACTGTTTCACTTTGACAAACATTGTTTTAGCTCTATAAACGCTGTTATCGTTCGCTTAACACGGTTTTTCAAGGTAAAACATTGTTTTTCATTTGAAAAACAGTGTTTTAGGTTGATAACCAGTGTTTATTGAGCGATAAACAGTGTTTATCGAATTATTACACAAATGGCTTGCCATAGTATGAGGGTCAATGACCTGTTACCTTTGCCGCTGCCATTACGATTACCGTTACTGAATGGTTATTTGGTTGTAACTTTTCTTCTAGTTAGGATATTTTCACAAACTAAAAAGTGTTATCACCCTTATATCGAGACCTATCAAGTACAAAATAGTTCTATACATTATGGGCATATTCATTTTATATATTTGGACCATGGGGCTTTTAAGGAAAAGTGCATATTATATAGGTCAGATTTTCAGAAAACGTACAAACTTGTTGTATTCGCATACATTCATATGCAATATTTAGACCATAGGCATATGCAGTCCCTGGCCCTCTGGTTGAATGAGGTCCTCAACTTGGTGTTGTGTGTCTAGTTATTCATATTTAGACTTGATATTCTGGATTCTCAGATCGCACAAAGCATAGACAACTCCCCGTGTATAGGTTGTTACCGGAAGTAGTTTTATTCAGGCGTCAATACACATATTCGGTTAGCGTGATGACTCAGATATTACATCACTTCTTTTTTTTTAAAACGTTATACACTTGATAGCGAGAGTGTAAGAATCGTTAAGCGTATGTAAATCGTCTATACAAGAATGGTGGACTTAAACTGCCACATTAAACTTAAGACCTTTTTTATTTTACTCAAACGTATTAATGAGTTTTAGCTTTTGACATGAGCGTTAATGCTAAAGACTTAGATCCACAATCATGAATAATACAGCTGTTAATTTTCCATTATGTAGTCTTTGAACTTCTGTGGAAGCACAATATTACGTTGAGGCCTAGCCTCTCTCATTGCCACTGGTTCTTTAGGTGTTTCAGTGGTTACCTTTACAGGCTCTCCAATACTAGTTTCAACATTGCTTTGTTCGGTGTTATTACAAGCTTGGTCAGTATTATACCTTTTGACATGAGAACTGTTACGTTCATATTGGACACCTTCAGGGCTTTCAATAGTCACCTTGCTGCCTACAGTGCTTTTAATTGGCTCGGGAGCATTCGGTCTACTCACAAGCTGGCATCCTTGACACATTTTGCAGTGTCTCTCAGCCTCTCGCTCCATGTGGGGCCACCACACTTTGGACCGTAGATTTTGCTTCGTCCCTACTATCCCCAAATGACCCTCATGAGCAAGGGATAATTGGGATAATAATTCTATTTCCCCTCAAAATCAACTTCCCTATCGAGCACAACTCTGTACTCACTGCGGCATACAGTTTCTCAGAACAGCTGTCCCACTTGCCTGTCTCTATGCACTGTCTAACTAATTTCAGCTCTTCGTCAACGTCTGATTCTCGCTCAACTTTGCGAGTTTTCAGAGCTGCTGGTGTCGCCTGCTTGGCAACAAATCTAACATACCTTTCTGTTTTGTTATCCGTCTCCTTACAAGTCTCTTTACCTAGTAGCCTAGAGAGTGAATCCGCTATGTTAGTCTTTCCCGGGATATGGACTACCCTGAACTTGTAAGACTGTAACCTCAATACCCATCTTTCAATTCGAGCACAGGGTTTAGACCTTGGCGAATAGATAACCTCTAAAGGTCTGTGGTCAGTCAGTAACTCAAACTCAGAACCATAGCTATATGGGTGGAATCTTTCACAAGCCCACACTAACCCTAGTGCCTCTTTTTCCGTCTGCGAGTAGCGTCTTTCTACATCAGTCAAGCTACGACTAGCATAACATATTATTTGAGATTCTCCCTTTTGGACTTGCACTAAAACTGCCCCTAGCCCTGATGGGCTTGCATCTGCGATAACCTTAGTCTTAGCGTCTGGGTCATAGTAACCTAACAACTGCGAGCTACACAACAAATCTTTGAGTTTCTGAAATGACTTCTTCAGCTCGTCTCCAAATACAAAGGGTTCATCTTTCTTAGTCAGTCTTCTAAGGGGCTCGGATGCGGTCGACATGTCAGGAATATGCCTACTACAGTAATTGACCAACCCCAAAAAACTTCTCACCTCAGTTGGTGTCTCAGGCTCTCTGGCCTCGCGTACGGCTTTGATTTTCTCGTCGGTCGGGCACACCCCCTTGTCTGTCAGTCGGTGCCCCATGAAAGTCATACTGGATGTAAAAAGCTCCGTCTTGTCAGCATTCACAGTCAGTCCGTTCTGTCTTAGTCTGGCAAATACCTGGTCAAGTCTGTCTTTGTGAGTCTTGACATCGGCAGTGTGTACCAGAATGTCGTCAGATATATTCACAACTCCAGGAATACCCTGCAAAATATCACGACTTATTCTCTGATAGATTTCGCTTGCAGCATTAATACCAAATGGTAAGCGACAGTACCTAAATAAACCTGTGTGAGTCACAAATGTTGTTAGCTTACGAGATTCTTCATCAAGTTCTATCTGATGATAGCCCCATTTCAGATCTATTTTGGAAAATACTCAGCTCTGACTCATTTCTAACAATGCCTCGTCCATCGTAGGGATAGGCTGTCGTTCTCTAACAACCGCTTCGTTGACGCGTCATAGGTCAACACAGAGCCTAATGTCGTTATCTTTCTTTGGTACTATTACGACTGGACTCACCCATTCAGTTGGTTCCTCAACTGGTTCGATAATACCTTGCTCTTTGAGCGCTTCTATCTTAGCTTCAACACCTTTCCTGAGCCGAAAGGGGTCCTCCGAAGAGGTTGGGCAACAGGTTTGACACTTGGGTCTGTTTTCAATGACAGTTTTACATCTTTCATTTTACCTATGCCCTGCATGACATCAGCATTCTCTTTCAAGACTTGGGCTTTAAGCTGTGCAACACTTGGTGCAGACTCTTCGGACACCTTGTTAATGTTTAGACCGACCTTTAGAACACCTAAATCCTCAGATGTTTTCTTACCTAGTAAGGATGGGCCATCCCCATTAATGACAGCAAATTCAGTTTCACATATTCTGTCTAGTACCTTGACTTTCGCATCAAAACATCCTAAGATTGGAAGAGATTTATCTGCTCCATACGCATACAATTTCTGGTCTGATTGACGGGAGTTACATACAATACCTTCTTTCTTACAGCAGTACCATTCTTTTGCACTGATCAAATTGGACTCACAATAGTCAATAATAAATGACATATTAACCCCGCCCACAACAACAGGAATAACATCACTCTTTGAACTCTTTACGGAATATACATGAAAGGCATAACCACACTCACTTTCATTCCCGGCGTCATTGACAACCTGTCGTACCTTGGTAGGCTTTTCTTTACTCTTACATTTTGCTGCAAAATGCCCTACCTTGTCACATTTGTTACATTTCTTACCTTTCGCTGGACAGTTTATGTCCTTGGCTTTATGCCCTGAATGCCCACAATCAAAACATGTAAAAGATTTATACGATTTGTTAGCACCGTATGCACCTGACCCTCTTTTCTTGAATGTTATCTTATTCACCGACTCAGTCTGAGACTTGGCTTGAGGGTTCATATCAACATTTTGTTTGTCCAGAGCTTCATGGAGGGCAGCAATAGTCAGAGTCTCGGCTAGAGTTAGTTTCAGGCCTTTCTCCAACAGTTTCCTCCTCAGTTCATCATTCCTGCAGTAACTGGCGAACTGGTCCCTAATCTGCACGTCTTTGTCCGTGAACTCACAACCGTCTGTGGCTCTCCTCAGTCTGCCGGCGAACTGCGCTATTGACTCCCCTTCCTTCTGTACAGTTGACTTGAACAAATGTCTTTGATACAGACCATTCACTGGTAGGAGATACTCATCATTTAAGATTTTCAGCAACCTTTCGTAATCGGTAGATTCCCCTTTATTCTCGGCAGCGTTTAGGACTTCTCTCACCTGAGCTCCTGCTGTGTACAAAAGCAAAGCTCGTCTTCGGGCTTTATTGTCAACCTTGTCTGCAACTATGAACATTCCCTAGCTGTCAGCATATGCTCCAAACTCTTCAATGTAGGCTTTCCATCTAAGAGACACACTGGAGGCATCCCCCTCCACATCAAAGGGCTTCATACCTCTGATGTCAGTTCCCATATTGAGTAATACAGCTTTCAATATAGAGAGTCACTACAGCATATATGATAAGGCCTATGTGAATGTATGTGGTAGCATCAGCACATGTCAATCCACCCTTCAGATTTGGTGCCCACCTTGCTTGCAAGATATACAGTCAATTGTTCATAAACAGCCTTCAATACCTGCCCGATTTTACTTCCTAACCTTTCAGAGTTGAAGTTTCATCCTCGTCGCCATTGTTGTGTGTCTAGTTATTCATATTTAGACTTGATATTCTGGATTCTCAGATCGCACAAAGCATAGACAACTCCCCGTGTATAGGTCGTTACCGGAAGTAGTTTTATTCAGGCGTCAATACACATATTCGGTTAGCGCTATGACTCAGATATTACACTTGGCAATCCTGCTCAAGCAGGGGACATTCCAGGAGGTGCTTCATTGTCTGAGGTTCCATGCCATATACACAGGTCACATCCTCCTTGTCTTCCTGGTATCCCCATTTCTTCAGGGTCAACTCCTGTTGTTAGTACAGACGTCAGCTCTACAAATTTGGTAACATCTGCTAAATTAGACTGGAAAATTATAAATGCTATGTATATCTGAGTAACTTTGGCATTGTGCAAGATATCCTTTTGTTGTGTTAAACTGCATTTTGATCAACATCTTTCTCTTAGATTTGGCTTATTTGAGTGGATAGGTGAGGGCGAACTGTACATTTTCTGAAGATATATAGAGAGAGATTGAGCTTTATACTTGGACTACTTGGACAGACATAAAACTTGACAGTTACTGCATTGTCTTAAGGAACCCAGTGTTGCAGGAACTGTGTATGTCTTTGCATCCATGGGCTCAAGTTATGAATCAAAGGTTTTTTGTGTTTATTTTTATTCAGAATTTTTATACAACCAATCTTCCATAAAATGTCAATTGAATCATGGATAGGCATGCACACTGTACAATGAATGTCACAGTCAATGGAGAGCTATGGAGGTCATTTACATATTAAGATAATGGGCTCATGGGCAATAATTCAATACAGAATAACTATGGTTTTCCACCCACTGCTGTGTATAGCTATACATCACTCTAGAAATCAAAGGTACTCAATTAAATTAAATTCAAAATATTATTTATTCATACCTTAGGGTGACAAACAAATAGGAGCCATACTTCAGAAAAAGACTTTTCTGGTCTCCCAGTATGTTCCTGGACTAGAGGAAATCTTTATCTTTAATTTGAACTATAATATTTAGAGGTCAGAAGGATTTTGGAGTCTATTGCAGTTGTAAAGGCCCAGTATTTAGTGTTTGGATTTTATAAGAGAAAATAATAAAATAAAAGCTATACAAGTCATGAGATCGAGAGTGTTACTCTACTAAATTGCTAAACGCCTGACTGAGTAAATGGGACAGAAGATGGTAGTGTATAAAGCTGCTTCTGGATAAACTTCATTTGCATGTCTCACTGCGCATGTCTATTAAAGTGTATGCTGGGATAGATTCAGTTCTGGTTTAACATACAAATATTTAGCAACATTTCTATAAAAAAATGCACGGATCTTTTCACCAATATCATTTCGTTTCTGTAAATGATCTATTTAAACCAAATGCATGATAGAATAGACGAGGTCTTGTTCTATGGAATTATGTAAAACACATGGCTATTTACATGAGATCAATGTTAAATATTCCATGCTGACAGGCTGATGTATTGACATGTTTTCTATCGCTTAACACTGACATACAACTCCCATAACCCCATGCAAATGAATCAAGATTCAAGATGGCAGACATGCAAATCACCTATTGGCTAACATGTGTGGTATGCAGCATTTCTGTACTACCAAGTTGCCTATTCAACTATGATAGTAATGTATAGCGTTTTACCTCACCATTATATATAGCTTTGCATAACATGATGTGTGTCCCCACTTGAATAAAAGGGTGACCCTAACTTTCAATATCCTGGATTTTTTAAAAATTATTTTAAAAGATCATTACAAGTCTCCTAATTTCTTAGATCTTATATTTCACAATAATGTGGACATAACTCAAATTAATTTTAGTGGCACTAGACTATGCACCTTTTTCAAAGGCGGGTTTGTCGCATTTTGTCCAGAAAAGGACCGCACAAGGATAGAAGAGCGTTTTGCATGGTTACTTTAGTAAGATTAAAAGAACATACCGCCTTCAGTACAATGATAGCCTTATCCCTACTTCTTGAGGTAAAATCAATGTCAGCTAGGTTCAAACATAAATATGGTGAATAATAAGAGTCCTGGAGGGCTTACAATCTCGGATTATGATGTTTAATATAGGCAGACATCTTCGGAGGACTCATGACGTCACTCATGATAAAATCCTGCCTTCCATGCTAGCATGCCGAGTGCACCATGATCATGCTCCTCCTCCTACTGGCATTTTGGCAATGATATACAGCAGAAATAGACATGTTCTCATTAGATTTGAATCTCTACATGCTATTCCTGGCCAGATTTCACTTTTTAAAGTGTGATGTTATGAAAGAAAAGATGTTCTGTAAGTGGTAAACAAAGTCTTGCTAACACCGGAACTGACAACACTCTTATCGCCCCCTCTTATCGCTCACAGATACACCAACATTTTCGGGACTCTACAGGCTTCATTTCAAACCATCTAAGTTCAAACAACCCCATAACACTCTAGTTATAGCCTATGTCACTCAATATTAGCAAGAAAAATTGCTTTTTAGGGGTTTGAAGGGAGCAAAACATGATTCAAACTGCTACCCAACCACACCCACACTGCCGGGTGTCGATGCCAGGAGATGCCGGCATCAGCTTAGAATCCAGCCTTGATGACGTCAAACTCAAGGAGGATTCTGGCTAATATTCCCCCAAATGGCGGCAGTCATGAATCTTGAATCGAGTCTATTTCGGATGTTTCAAATGCTTATATCAACGCTGTAATAGATACTAGGGATATTTCTGAACTACAGGTACGTTTTTATTTAATAAAAGAACCTATTGCGGTACCATTGTACTGAAGGCGGTACTTTATTTTAAGTTTGTTATCACCCCTCCCCACTGCCCCTCCCCCTCGCCCTCTTCTCAGAGGGCGGGGTAGTCGCTAGTGGTCTAGTCATGTCATGTCTATATGGATATATCCACTCATTTATGTTGTGTGTATAGCTATGCATTCTTCCATCCCATAAATACTTCATCAATGTATTATCAGATAATTCAATGTTTTACCATCTACAGTAATTTCTGACTTCGTATTGATTTGAATCCCCATCAATAATATATATAGAAATTCACTATAAATACCCAATTGTAATGCTTGGATAAAACTGCGTATAATGCATTAGGACGGGTCTACATTATGCGCTCAGGACATCCCCAGTGGCTTTGTGCTGAGGCCATGGAGTCAAAAAAGAGATCTATTTATAGAATAACACCACTTACACCATCGTTCTCCTCTCTGCAATAGGTTCCTCATTATGGAAGCATCTGGATTCATATGTATGTATGATTTGGTTATAATATAGCACTGATTATATACTTGGTTTTATTCTCATAGAGTTGAAATTCTAAATGGGGCATTTTCTATTATTATATCGTGCTGGGGAGTGGTGTCAATGCTAGGAAAATAACTGTTGGATATGTTTTTGTTAAGATTATTATCTGATTTTTACCAACCTTTCAATATCGTAATATATTCATTGGCATTTATGAATACCTCCACACGGTCTGACATTAAGCTTCCGATATATTTAACTTAGTTTATTTTGATGCCCGCTACACACAGATCCGCACATAGTAGATGCATGTAAACAATGTTGGGAGGGACAACAGATCAAGGTAATTTCACCATTTAATCATGGTAGTTGTGATACATAAATATGGAATACAATGTCGTGACTTCGCCACCCAAGATGATATGTACATTTTCACTCCAAGTGTGTCTGATATGCTATTTCAGAACAACCATTCATTGCATTCCATCTAAATATGAAAATCGCCTACTTATTGTTTCCAGAATAGGGGATTTGCATGGTTCTCTTTCCAGGCCTTGTTTTATAGAGCATTGTGGACTTGGTTACGAGATTTCATTCTCACCATAGAATAAATGTGAAAGATATCTTGACAATTGACAAGTACATTCAAGAACACAGTCTCAACTCTCACAGGGGGTTGATGTTTGGACAGGTCCATCATATGGGGACAAGCTATCTATGGGGTATATTATTATTGGTTATGGTACATAGAGAACATGGTGGAACTTGAGAATAAGTAGTAAGCATTTTCCCAAGGTTGGGTGGAATATTTTCACTAAAAACTCTTTGGTAACTTTGTGCTAAGTCACGATAATTCAATGTTCAACCAGGACATTTACTGATGATTATATGACCAGTGTAATCAGTTGGTTGTTTAAATATCTAATGTTTATCTAAGTCATATCAACGAGAATATACTTCAGTTACACTCTCGTTGGTCATATCTAAACAGTATACACTTCTAAATGTTAAGTACTCCACTATAACTTTGTCTGTAGGGATGATCGATCCCTGGTTTGGACTAGAGACACAAATTCATATTATGGATAATTTAATGGGGCCTAGCAGGGAGGTTTCAATGCATTACATAGACAAAATTGCCCGACGGAGATCCTGACGTTTGTGATATGAAACTTTGATATCGCCCAAGGGTAATTTTGTATATATCATACTAATTACCTGATATAACAAAGTCGAAAAACGTGTAGATTTTCTATGGAAATAATGCACAGGCCATATTTCCCACTGTATGTGGGTCAGATTTTCAGAAAATGTACAATTAGCAGCTGTACACATTTAGTAAATTCTGCTAAATTAGGCTGCAATTTGGTCAATTCTCGAGTATATTTGGCATTGCATTCATTCTAGCAATCTGTTAGGCTAGGTTGAACTGCATTTTGAACTTTATTTTGTCTGAAATTTGGGTTATTTGAGAAGATTGGCGAAGTTGAATTGTACATTTTCTGAAAATCTGACCCATGTATGTGTTATGAGCGTTAATGCTGTAGCCTATTGCATTCCATATTTCCCGCTAGAAAAGTATAATAAAAGATTATAAGATAGATTACTGCGCATTTTGATTTCAGATGGTGCAATCTAACCCTGGCAGGTCCTTGTAAATACATGTATATATATATAAGCCCAGTATGGCAATGCATTTATTCAACGTGTATTTGACTGGGAAATATACAGATACTGCCGATTTATTTTGTGACTATTGAATGGCAAAAATAGCGTTAAAATAATTATGGAAATGTTCTGGTGATTTTGACAATACTTCCACCAATAATTATATGTTTACTTTCATATGATCCAGTATAGGTAATTAACATATGCCAAACCCAGCTTGTGCAAGTATCTCTGGCTTATACAACATGACTTGTTTACGTTGTATCTGATGCTTGAGCTAGAACTAGATTACTCAAAAGCCAAAGTGAATATAGTTTTTGTTATAATTGTATATGGCTTTATCTGGGACACGTAGAAAAAACACTTAAGAAATAATACAGGTATAGACTTGTGAAGAAGCAATTGCACATGCAAATATATGCAAATGTATGCAAATTAAGATATGGAATTGAGGCTTTGGATCACGTACATGCCCTTCTTCGAAGACCCGGATATCAGAATGTCAATACGATAGCACAGCAATGTCCTTGTTGATCATTCGTCCTGAACTTTGTTCTACTTAGATACTCCTTATGTAGGCCGTCGACTTAGTGGCCCTGACAGGAGGACTGTAATACACATATCTATAGCTAAACATCTAGACATAGCTTATGATCTCTTGAACGCCCCTCCACATGCCTCCAGCCTAGGCTCAGAGTTGGGAGAGTCCCTCCAAACCGCAAAATGCCATCATAGTGTTATTAAGACCGCACAATACAATCATAATCCCATTAAGACGCCAACTCCAGGGCCAGGAAAGCCATTAGTGCAGTAGGCGTCCAATCACTGACAAACCATTCTTAGCTGATCAGAGGTTCTGAGCCTAGACTTCCCCTCCCGTGACAGCCAACTGTATTTTCTTGTATATTCCTTACTTGCAAGCATAATTCATTATGCATGTATGTATGCTTATATTCATTAATGGGTGAATTTAATTACATTATTTTGAAAATATTATTTAATTCCTATTTATATTTGTATAAGAAGAGGCTTTCCATGACTGTCATGCGTGTACTATCTGAACACATTATCTGATCTCTTTGAAAATCCATAATTTTGTGTAACGTTGGTTCTATACATATTTTATGATATTGCTGATTTATTATAGACCATATGGCCTTGATTATGATCATTTTCGATCAGACGTGTCCTATCTTATCATACATAATACATTTTCTTTTTATTCATTTGAGGCAAACATAACTTTCAAGTTACATCAAAAAGAAAAAAAACGTACCTCCAGATGTTTTCAGACGTCGCCATTGTGTTAAAAATAAAGTGTTATAATAGGATCAAAAATGCCTTCCTGGAACTTTCCTGAAATGAGTAGAGTTCGATGAATTCTAAAGAACAATCAAAATTAGGTATTAGCCATGAAGCTCCTATTACCAAGGTAAGACATAGTAATTTACATTCAAGGACCGATGTATATTCCACAATGAACTTTTTACACTGACATACAACTCCCATAACTCCTTGAGTGAGGATAAGGATTCAAACTCAGATATAGGTAGATTTTGTAAATATAGGAATTAAGTACATCTCCATCGAATGTACATATGAATGAGAGCACTATATGCATCGTGAATCAGAAGTCTAAAAGTGCGACTAATACTCAACCTCGAGAATCCTGCTCAAAGATCGATAAGTCGAAATCCAAGTTATAAAATGGCAAGAAAAATAACTAGCATTTGTAATACAAGTAAACCAAAATATGGACATCAGTCCGAAGTACCTGGATGAGAAATTAAAGTAGGCTATCTAGACTAGAAGATATTGTTTGAGCATATATACTAGAACAACTGGATGATATTGTAACAGGGCATTTGTACTATAGATAAACCAACATACAGGACCAAAATACCTGAACGTGACATTGTTGGATGATATTAATTATTGTTAGGAAAACCGTAGAACTATGTTTTAATTGAGTTTAGTTTAGGATGCCCGGGAAGACATGCTATGATGCTTGTCCCATTCCATTATCTGTATTTTATGAGGAATAAAAATTGAATATATTACATTATGTTTCAATTAAGGAGTACATATCGGCAGGAGATGGATATGTTACACAGAGAACGAAGAGGAAAGCCTTATAAATACGTAAATATATGGACCAGTTCGCCTAGAAATGTACAATTGCTGTCAGAATGGCAATTTTAAAAAGTTGGTAAATGGAGACTTTATCTGATCTTAATTGAGAGAACACAACTCAAAATTTAAACGGATATATATAGATTATACTAACGTAGTCTCAGTTCAGGGGGTTCTTTTTCTGGCTGAACTAAAATGTAAATAAAGTATCCCGAATATCAATTCATCCCAATTAGACCCTCTCCACACTTAACTTGTTATGATATAAGGCAAACTAACTCCATTATAGTTTTACATGTTTTTTTAATTTTTTTATTATTATAGATTGTATTACTAACAACACTAGGCTGGCTCCTTTTTTCAGGTTATTAGTCCGCAAATTAATAGACTCTTGAATATTTTAAATGTATCTGACCAGTAGGTACAAAAAATGAGACAATTATATTAATGAATTAATTTAACAGCCAGTCAATCTAGAAAATACATAGCATAGATGATCGTATATATATAATATGATGATTTGTTGAGTCAATATGATATGTGATGATGAAACAATATGATAGCGACATAGTGTTATAATTTTAAATTTTTACTCATATGAACTGTGTTATATCGCTGTGGAGTGTTATATTAAACTACGACATTTCACATGATACCCTTTGTTTAATGTTTATTTCCGGAAATGCGTACATACAGACCATAATAATACGGTAATCTTACACCGGAAAAAGGTGCCTCTCTTCTATGAAAACCATAGCTCTTCCATAGGGTCCCTAGTAAAAACTGAGTTAAAATAAAATAAAATAAAATGATACACGTAGTAGATTTTGCACCTACTACGTCAAAGTCTTTCTGAAGGAGCACATAAATAACGGTACGGGGGAGCACAGCGTCCCCCTCCCTGAACTTAAACTAATGATTAGTGACCTTATGACAGCTTTATCTATTGAATAGAGATATGGACAGACTATCGCAGAGTAAATAATCTTCAAGTGATCTGTATACGATGCGACTTAAGAATTGAAGTGAATCTGGTCTGATAAATTGAGAATTGACATAAACAACAGGCGTTTTGAATCTTCATTCAAAAATAGGGGAGCTGATGGGTTAACAAACCTTCAGTTGCAAATTTATTTCAAAAGTAATTTAGTAGATAATGCATCTGCGTTTACACTTCCACAATACTATTTCTTTACGGTATTTATATCCGCTCTTTGATAACAATTATTGGGATATGGGTATTTATATAGGGAACGAGTTCCATGGGTATGTGGGTAAGATTTTCACAAAAATGTACAATCGTGAGCTCTACAATTTTGGTAACTTCTGCTAAATCAGTCTGGAATATTATAAATTATATTCATATCCGAGTATCTTTGGCATTGTTTTGATTAAGAATATCTCTTTCTTTGTGTTAAACTGCATTTTGAATGTCATTTTTCTCCTAGATTTGGATTATTTGAGAGGATAGGTGAGGGAAAATTGTACATTTTCTGAAGATCCGGATAAACAGAAGAAACAGGATATTACCCATATGTGCCTCATATGTTATCCGGTTGCATCTGATAAGCGGTCACAGGAGACAAATCTATGCCATTCAGACGGTCATTGACACAAGCACACGTTGGATCATTGCATGCCTTGGACACATCATATTATGCGTTTAAGGTATGTTTAAACTATTTTTCATTCTGATTTCTTCCAAGATTCCTAGAGGTGAATTCTTCGCAAAACCTCACCTATTACAGAGACGCATATATTTCTGCCAATGCCATTGCAACGTTTAAATCAAATATTTCACGTAATCTTTTGTATTTTATTTATACATGGGGGTAATGTATTGTCATTATAATCAGTCTAGGCTCAAAGATGAGAGAGTCCTTTCAAACTGAGGGAAAGCCTCTCGCTCCAAACCGCAAAGGGCCATTATAATTCCATTAGAACGCCCAGTCCTGGACCAGGAAAGCCATTAGCGCAGTAGGCGTCCGATCACTGACATACCATTCTTATCTGATCTGAGAGGCTTTGAGCCTAGACTGATAATATATACTTCTGTAGATTATTGGAAAGTCTAGGCTTGTGTACGAGAAAGATGGGAGTGTGAGAGATGACATGGCCATTTACAATGTTCTCACTCGTTTATTTATGTTACCGAATTGTCATTCTGTGAAGAGATTATTTTTACAGTAATGATGTCATCTTCTCATCCTGTCCATCCCTTCTATACCACCTCTAGTACCTGTTTCACAACATGTTATTATTTCCCCGGTGTAGCTCGGTGTTGCAGGAGATGCGTTAACATAAGGATATAATTATGGGGTGCTCTAGAGCGCGTCGGATCCTTGTCCTTAATTTTACTACTATATCCAATGGAACCATTAGTGATAAGGATACGTTACATAATATTGTATTGTATTGTAAAATACTTTATTTGTCAGTAGACAAGCTTCTGAATATAATTCAGCTCTTCCAGCTGTTACCATAAGAAAGAAAGGTATGCTAGAATATTAGAGTAAGTGACTACATGAGATACATGATATAATACTACAAATTATAAAATACCGGTTACAATATATATAAATATGAGATAAAATGCAAAGTACAAAATAGAAAACACTCTGTTACAGGGTACATAATATAATAATAACATAATATCATGGTGAGAGATGCCTTCACTGTATGTAACTTTTCCGAAGTTGGTAGGATTGTTAATTAAGTATAGTTATTTTCTAAATCATCCTATACAGGGTACCTAACGAGTTGGTTGAAGGGGCGTGAATTGACTGATACCAACAACTCAGTTATTATTATATATGCTTTTAATAACATAAATAAAAGATATTTTGCATTGGTTGCCATGACTACCGCACGTAATTCACTAGTAACATATGCACTGTGCATAACTCACTCTAGCACGTTGTTCTCAGAGCAATGTATATATAATAAAAATGCGATATAATTAGCCTATGCGGATACCTCATGCAACGGGCCCCTGAAGTTCGTTTGCGTTTGAAATACTTGGAACATTATATCATGTAAAATTGCACTTTCCCAAATTCACCCCATACTAGGGAGTATGATACTCACTATAAGACCTCGAGTACCACCTCCTTATCCAAGTCGTGCAAGTTAAGATTTTGCTTTTACTTTTTTGAGGTAGTCCGAATAAAATATCTACATGTACACTATATTCTTTTGATATTTATTTTTAGCCTTGTAGATTCTTAGTATTATACATTTTGGTGCCAGACTTCTCGGTGGTTTTGAAGTTTGCAGCGTGATCCTTATTGCATACATAGATCATACAAATTGAAATTAGTGTTAATAATGATAGTCTTATAATTTTTGGAGGAAGGAGGTGACTAAGGCTTATCTTGTAACATGGATTCCGTAAGGAAGGCCCTGAAATATTTCAGGTCGTGTGATTTAACTTTGTTTGCGATGCTGTTCCAAAGCATTGGTCCTCTGTATATGAGTGATCTTTTTATTTTTTTATTTGGTACTATCAGGTTTTTCCTGAAGTCAAATTTTTCTCTTGTCTAAATTTTTTTCACATTATTTATACGAGGTTAACGATCTTCCCACCTATGGAGCTACCATGCTACTGGAACATCGGTGACGTCAGTGAGCAGTAGGTTTCCAATACCGACTGTATCCTTAGTGATGCCACGATGACATCATAAAGGTGTGCACTGGTTACCTGGAGAAGTATCCCCAGGTGATATTGGTATTTATTGAGTTGATTCAATAAGACCAATGAGAAGGAAGGGAGCATATATTATTAATTACCCAAATAAATTGATGTAATGAACAAAATTTCTCTCTAGTTCTCCCTCTATGCTCCAAAGGGGGCCTATTTGGCACAACATGGTTTCGCTTAGTATAGCTCATCAGGCCCATGAGTTGGCTGTTGAGGCCAACCCATAGGTGGATTAATAGCAATTAAATTGCCATAGTTATAATATTATTTTCATTTTTATTGGAATAAGTCCAAAGGGAAAAGCGCCATATTATTGTTACTGTGCAATAGTATGATCCTAACCCAGGTAGAGAGACCAGCTGAATATTCTGGGGACTGTACCATATAAACCACAAACCCGAATTATAGGAATTGATGTTATTTCCAATAACTGATGGAGAATAAAGATTTGTTATGTTTTATTGTTTGTTTAATCGGGTAATGTCCATAATTCCCTAGGGGAATAAGGGGCATTACAGGATTATATCATGGAGCGGATGGCCTCACTGGGGCTCCGTGGTTGTAGTCCATATTGCTATCGATGGATAGAAATTTTTTCAACTTAGCTAGATAGCTAGGACTGACTGGCCAAGGGACCTCAGGTGGTCTGTTGAGTTATCCATGTAATCGCGTCCATGATATTGAGGCCTTTTGGCGACATGCTTTTCAGGCGGTGGATCCACTTTAGTTCTAATTCATTCCGAGCATCCTCAGCGATTGCTTTTTCGGTGCTGTATGGTACAAATTCCAAAATGTGAAATGTTGTATTGTGTTCCCCGTTGTTACCTGGGGAGTTGAAATGCCGTGAGACAGGTGTCATGCAAGGGTAGGTCAGGTATGTTGATTGTCCTGAAATGTTGGTACATACGTTGCATGAGTCTCTGTTTCGTCTTGCCTACATATTGCATATTAGAGTTATTGCATGTAATGCAGTAGACAAGGTTGTTGCACTTGCAATCAATGTTCTTCTGCGATATATATGATCGTTTTGTAACATTTGAGGTGATTCTACCAGATTTATCCAATTTGGGACAGTAATTGCAGGACTTGGTCTTGCAATATGTCCTTGTCAGAGTGTTGGTAGGATTTGGTGTGGCATTGGGGGGCGCTTCCTGGGTGGGGGCTAATCTAGCCCGGATGAGGTGGTCCCCTAGATTCTTAGGGCATTTGTAGGCGATTGTCAATTTGCGGTTAAACAAATGTTTTGTGGTGGTAGATCGCCCAAGGATGTCCCAATTTTCCTTGATGCCCGATGCAAAGACATTGCAAGACGGATGGTAGGTGGTTAGAGCCAATAGGGGTCTCTCGTCCGTTAGGGCTGTGTCTTTTGCTTCACGTGGGGTGAGGAGGTCTGATCTATCAGCCTCCCTCGCCTGTTGGAACGCGTTTGTGATAATCTCGACTGGGTATCCGCGTCTAATGAAATGTTGTGCTTTCACTAGGCAGTGTTGGTCGAAGTCAGCGCGTTTTTTGCATATTCTGCATATGCGCATGAATTGACTATACACGATGCTGTCCTTACACCTCTTCCAATGGGCGGAGGTGTAATGGAGAAAGTTGTTGGCACCTGTGGGTTTGCTGTATAAGTCTGTGTAGAGACGTCCATGTGAGTCCTTCTTGACAATGGTGTCGAGGAAGCTCACCGCCTTGTCAGAGATCTCTGATGAGAACTTGATAGAAGGGTGGACATTGTTGAGGTGATTTATAAATACCTCTAGATTTTCCCTGGTTCCATCCCAAACCAAGAAAATGTCGTCGATGTACCTGCCATACAAAACAGGTTGGTCCTTGTAAGTATAGATATACTTGGGTTCAAACCAATCCATGAAAATGTTGGTGTAGGTCGGAGCGACTCTGGTACCCATAGCTGTGCCACCTACTTGTATGTAGTAGGAATCATTAAATCTAAAGTTGTTCCTTTCCAGGGCCAACCTCAGTAGATCAATGATGGGGTCATTGGTGACTCCTAGCCCAGGTGTGCGGTATGCAGGTCTTTTGAGGTCCAGAAAATCTTGGACTGCTAGCATCCCCTCTCTGTTGGGGATGTTGGTGTACAGTGAAGTCACATCTAGGGTCACTAGTAGACTAGTAGCTCCAGTGTGTGCGACCCCGTCTATTTTCTTAATGAAATCAGACGTGTCGTTGATGTAAGATTTAATACCGGGGACAAAGGGTCTCATGATCAAATCAATGAAGCCTGAGATTTTCTCAGTTGGTCCTCCATTGCCGGAACAGATAGGTCTCCCAGGACAAGGAGTCTTTTGTTTGTGTATTTTTGGGAGTAAATAGGTGTTCAAGGTGTTTCGGTAATTAGTAGATCATGGACCGCTTGTGGAATCTCTTGGTCGTCAAGGAGGGTATTGACCCTTCTATTGATCAAGGTGGTGTTGGATACAGTGGAGTCTGAATCTTCCTTTCTATAAAACATACCATCATCGAGTTGGTGGTTACCCTCGGTGATATACGAGGACCTACCCCATACTACCATAGCTCCTCCCTTGTCTGCCTGTTTTATAACAATCGATTTATCATTAGAAAGTGCCTTGAGGGCAGATTTCTGTTGCATTGAGAGGTTATGTTTGTGTGGAGAGCGGGGGTCGGTGTCATTAATCCTAATCTCATTAAGTCTTAGGAAGAACTCCAATTCTGGAGGTCCCGGTGGGGGATTCCAGTTGGATCTCTTTCTAAAAAGACTTGATGTTTTCATATCCCTTATTAGGTCAGCTGGCATTCTATTCAAGGGGTTGTTATACATCGGTGTGCGTATAGGGTTAATGATAGGTTGGTTTAAGGTGTTCGCTGTTGATTGGAGGGGATTATCTTTGTTAAAGAAATGTTCCCGCCTGCAAGTACGTGCAAAGGTGTCTTGGTCGCCCCTTATTGTGTTAATGTCTGTAGAGCGTAGACACTACAATCAGGGATTACTACTATTGGATTACGGAGTTACTCTAATTACTCGGATCTCTCGCGATGTACTTATAAATAGGGGTAGCTTCGATTGGTTAGACGTCTCAAAAGGGATATAGTGCTTGGCTTGTAGTTTCAGTAGGTATAAGGTAAGGCGTGGAGTACAGAATGGCTTCTTTTATTAGACTTCAATATAACACAGTGTTCATGTATAGCAAGTTATAGCATGGTCAGTGTTCAAGGTGGCAGGGCTTCCAGTCAGTTCATCATCATACAGCATACGGTAGTACAGCTCTTCAGGAGAAGTCTGCCTATACAGTGACTGGGGACCCTTATATATTCTAGGTATTGCACCAGACTAGGGATGCATTTCATCATCCTTCCCGGGCGTACTGCAATGGTCAGTGGGCATTTCGTCAGCCACCAGGGCTGTTGAGAATGCACCGCCCCTTGCATCAGCCTCCAGGTTAATGGCGGAGTAGCTCACATGCAATGTCGCTGGGGGATTTACGGTAGTACAGCTCTTCAGGAGAAGTCTGCCTATACAGTGACTGGGGGCCCTTATATATTCTAGGTATTGCACCAGACTTGGGATGCATTTCATCATCCTTCCCGGGCGTACTGCAATGGTCAGTGGGCATTTTGTCAGCCACCAGGGCTGTTGAGAATGCACCGCCCCTTGCATCAGCCTCCAGGTTAATGGCGGAGTACCTCACATGCAATGTCGCTGGGGGATTTCATCATCCAGAGACATTGCATCAGCTCTCTCCGCCCAGGGGTCAGACCCCCTCCCTACCACCTCTCATATGATCGACCAGTAAATAAGTAAACAATCGACACACATATAAATACAACATACACATAGGCTTAAATATTATTAAAAATAAATTGGGACATTGACATTTGTCCCAAATCAGGTTCACCTGGTGTGGGACAAAAAGATTTTCCGAAGGTCAAGACAGATTTCGCTATGGCGGATAAGGGTCTATCTGAGAGGTTAACTATATCGGGGGTCTCCATAGTGGGGGCCGTTAATAGTTGTGTCTTAAACTTCGCTCAAAAAAAAAATGAGGGAGAGGATGTGGGGAGAGGGAGGGGCAGCAGAAGGGGAAGGGGAGAGGGGTGTTTTGTCCCCAAACTGTCAGGATAAAAATGTGTCATAGTAAATATCCAACATATCCAACATTTTCTTTTTCAAATATCATTTTCCTTTTCTAAGATATTCCAACACATAGTCAGCATGACTTATGGATATCCTAATATCTGAAGAGATACATTCTTTTCTTTCTCTCACAGAGATATCCACATAGCCATCTTTCTTATGCCAGAGTCAGTTGCTCATTTTCATATACTACTATGCAGTGTCTGAGTAGTGGCCAGTAGACTAGCACTGAGTCCCTTAGGCTATTCTCATAGACCAGAAATCCGACCAAAGTAAGGTTGGTTATTAGATGATACATTTCATTTCTGTTGAAGAATAATTACTTTAATAATTGTTTTGTGGGCAATGCCCAAGAAATAGTGCTTGTGTGTGTATAAATTGCATTTATTTGTATATATTGATATGTTTTAGATTAGAAAAATAATCAAGGTGCGCAAGTATATCCATGACAATAAGAAAGGAAGCAAACAGAAAGCAGTCCTAACTGTCATATTTGAAAAAAAGCAACTGTAATGTGTCATAACAGCAGATGACAGTCATAGGTAATAGGGGAGTGGTAATAGTAAAAAGACTTGTTGTAATGGGAGAAAAGATCTCAGTAATGAAGAAATAGTTGTGCCATGAAACTATTTGTTCCAGGAATAGGAATATCTGGTTGGTAATAGGAAAAGGTGTCTTAGTAATGTATTTTGGCTATGCGTAATATGTGCCAAAAAGAGGAAAAGTCTGTAATATTACATATATCATACAGATGATGACTCTGGGACACAACAAGGGGCTACATAAAGTCAGGTGCAGTGGGCCTGTGAGGAAGAGGGGGAAATACCTTCGATTGATAACCTCGTAATTATGGCTAATTCACCCTCCTGCTTTCCTCTCCCTTCCCCCTTCTCCTCATCTCCCCTGCTCTCCCCTTTCTCTCCCCACCTCCCTCTCCTGCTCTTGCCCTCCCCTTCCCATTGTGCATGGTTGCATTTCTGACCTGACTTTGACCTGGTCATGTTGACCTGATACTGACCAGGTGCTTTACTAGTGGAAATCGTAAACGGTTTTGAGGCTCATAACTTAATATTTTAATGCTCTATTAACCCGATTTATAAATGCACTTATGATACTGTCAACAATGCTCTACGGACCAGGTTTATGAAGGCAATTCTGATGCACTCAACGATGCACTCTTTACCAGGTTATAGAATGCAGTTCTTATACACTCAGCTAGCCACTTTCAATGCTCTTTAGTCCCAATGGATTTGAATTGTACATTATATTCCTAATATATTTCAAAAGAGTATTGCATTTTGCCTTAAAGGTGACCCACACAGGGCCGATTTCAAAAATGGCCCGATTTGGGGTTCCCCGATTAGTCGGCACTGAAATCCTAGGATTTGGGTAGTTCCCCAAAATGGAATCGGGCCTAAGTTATCCACCCACACAGAGCCGATTAGGGTCCCGAATAAGGCATTTTGCCTCCCGAACACTTCCCAAACTGAAATCGGTGGGCCTAGACCCACACAGCCCCGATTTGGACTCCCCCGATTTGGGGGATGCACAATCTACAGTTCCACACGTCTCTCAAATTCTGCTAAATTAGAGTGAAAAATGATAAATACTGAGTACATATGCGTGTATTCTGTATTGTATTCATTGTGACTCATTTTCCTGGAACACATCACAATTGTAATACCCCCATTTTATGTGTTACATTATAAGACTTATAAGGACTAGTCTCATTTAGTTATGAATTCGGATATAAATGTATTATGTATACATGCACGTTATTCATTACATGTATTATGCATTCAATTATATATGTGCATACAATATACATATATATACCGTATGTGTGTATGCGCACATGTATACAGGTATATGTATGTATGTACATATATGCATGCATGTGTGTCTAGGTATATGTAATATACAGGTCAGTCTTTGAGAAAATGTACAATTCAACTTCGCCAATCCTCTTAAATAACCCAAATTTCAGACAAAAATAAAGTTTAAAAAACAATTCAACCTAACCAAACATATTGCTAGAATCAATGCAATACTAAATATACCCGAATTTACCTAGTATTGGCGAAATTTTAGTCTAATTTTGGAGAATTTACTAAATGTGTACATCTGCCAATTGTACATTTTCTGAAAATCTGACCCATACATATTATATATGTATGAATATGTGTATACATGTATGTGTATGTTTATATACATTCAACCTCCACTTACCTACACTACCTCCCATTACTACTACCATTACTTGTACCATTACTTTTATCTCTATTTCCCTTTATCATAACCAGTGTTATTAGTGTATCTCCTGTCCCTTATCTCTTATCTCTCATCTCTCATCCCTCATCTCTTGCCTCTCATCCCTCATCTCTTGTCCCTCATCTCTCACCTCTCGTCCCTCATCTCTCACCTCTCATCCCTTATCTCTTGCCTCTCATCCCTCATCTCTTGTCCCTCATCTCTCACCTCTTGTCCCTCATCTCTTGATATTTCTCCTTCTCACTCTGCCTCCCTCTCTCTGCCCCCCCCCCCCCATCCTGTCCCCTTTCCTGTCTATGATACATCTTGCCCTCCCATGCCCTCTCTCCCCCTCTGTCCCGCCTCTGTCATTCTCTCCCTCTGCCCCTCTTTGCCCCTCCCTCTCTCTCCTCTGCCCCTCTCCATGATCTATCTCTTCCTGCACCACTCTCCCTTGCTCTCCCCTCCCCTCTCTCTCTCTCTGCCTTTCATTCTTCTGGAAGGTTCTGGAGAGGGGTACAGGCAGTTACTGAAAGGGGTATTGGATGTAACTGGAGGAGGTTCTTGGGTGCGGTGGCTTGGGGTATAGGCAGTTACTGGAGGAGGTTATTGGAGGAGGTTCTGGACTGGGGTGGGGGTATAGGTGATTACAGGAGGTTACTAAAGGGAGGTATAGGTGATTACTGGAGAAAGCATTGGAAGGGGTACAGGACGAGGTACTGGAGAAAGTACAAAAGAAGGTACTGGAGGAGGTACTGGAGAAAGAATGGGAACTGAAGTGGTACTGGAGGAGGGTACTGGAGGAGGTACTGGAGGAGGGTACTGGAGGAGGGCACATTGGAGTAGAGCACTGTGCCGAGCAGCACTCTAGAGTGCAGAACTGTGCTGCACAGCACATTAGTGTGCAGCATGGTGCTGCGCAGCACTCTAGAGTGCAGCACTGTGCTGCACAGCACATTAGAGTGCAGCGCTGTGCTGCACAGCACTCTAGAGTGCAGCACTGTGCTACACAGCACAATAGTGTGCAGCATGGTGCTGCGCAGCACTCTAGAGTGCAGTGTTGTGCTGCGTAGCACTCTAGAGTGCAGCACTGTGCTGAGCAGCCCTCTAGAGTGCAGCACTGTGCTGGGCAGCACTCTAGAGTGCAGAAACTGTGCTGCGCTGCACAGCACATTAGAGTGCAGAAACTGTGCTGCGCAGCACTCTAGAGTGCAATGCTGTGCTGCACAACACTCTAGAGTGCAGCATTGTGCTGCATAGCACTCTAGAGTGTAGTACTGTGCTGAGCAGCACTCTAGAGTGCAGAAACTGTGCTGCGCAGCACTCTAGAGTGCAGTATTGTGCTGCGCCGGGCAGCACTCTAGAGTGCAATGCTGTGCTGCACAACACTCTAGAGTGCAGCATTGTGCTGCATAGCACTCTAGAGTGTAGTACTGTGCTGAGCAGCACTCTAGAGTGCAGAAACTGTGCTGCGCAGCACTCTAGAGTGCAGTATTGTGCTGCGCAGCACTCTAGAGTGCAATATTGTGCTGCGCAGCACTCTAGAGTGCAGTATTGTGCTGCGCAGCACTCTAGAGTGCAGCATTGTGCTGCGTAGCACTCTAGGGTGCAGCACTGTGCTGAGCAGCACTCTAGAGTGCAGATACTGTGCTGCGCAGCGCTCTAGAGTGCAGTATTGAGTTGTGTACCACTATAGAGTGCTCTAGAGTGCAGTATTGTGCTGTGCAGCACTCCAGAGTGCAGCACTGTGCTGGGCAGCACTCTAGAGTGCAGAAACTGTGCTGCGCAGCACTCTAGAGTGCAGTATTGTGCTGTGCAGCACTCTAGAATGCAGCACTGTGCTGAGCAACACTCTAGAGTGCAGAATCTGTGCCGAGCAGCACTCTAGAGTGCAGAACTGTGCTGCACAGCACTCTAGAGGGCAGCAAGGAGAGAGAAAAAGAGGGAAGGAGGTCCTAATGGAGTGGAGGGCACAAACGTCCCTAACGTCCCCGGTCCCAAATGTCCCCAGGCAAAATAGTACCTGGGCCCTAACATCACACAAAGGTCCTGTACCTAACGCCCCTGGGCCCAAACGTCCCCGGGTGCCAACCAACGTCTCCGGGCCCCTAAGGTAAAGTCCTAGGGCCCAAACATCCCTAACGTCCCTTGGCCTTGAGTGCAGAACCGTGCTGCATATTAGAGTGTTAATGCAGCATATTATAGTGCAGCACTTTAGAGTGAAGAACTGTGCAGCATATTAGAGTGTTAATGTAGCACATCTGAGTGCAGCACTGCGCTGAACATTGCTGTGCAACACAGTGCTGCACTATACAGTGCTGAAAATTACTGCACTAAACTGTGCTGCACTAAACAGTAATCTCACCATTTCAAATAATTATGATATCTCAAAATCCATGCAACATGTGACTCATTTTCCTGTGACACATCACATGTCAGCAATACGTCGCTTCTCCCTAGCGGGCGAAAGGTGGTGGAAATAGCGCGACCATGATGCACATCAACGATATACGCACTTCCACCAGCCTATGCACCATTCGCCTGCTTCTGTTAATGCTTTCATGGTGGTCAGCGTTTTAATCAGAGCATGTAAATTTCAAACTCTGTAAAAATTAATATTAACACTTTGCTGAAAATTGCTGCACTATACAGTGCAATGAACAGCGTTCTCATCATTTCAAATAGGATGGTATCTCAAAATCCATGCAACTCCATGTGACTCATTTTCCTGTGACACATCACATGTATTTGCCATATTATGAAAAAAGAAATTTTCAAATATGATATCTAAAAAAAAAAAATAAAAAAAAATTGCGACTTGTGACTCATTTTCCTGTGACACATCACATGTAAAATTATTTTTATGAAAAAAAAAGGTAAAATGTTGGAATGTGCAGAAGGGGAAGTGAGCATTATAAAAGTGGAAAAAAATTGTTGATACTCCAAAAATGAGTAAAGTTATAAGTCTTTTATAGAAATAACATAATTTTTGAATTTTTTCCTTACCCACACCAATCAGACGGTGGGTCGTTCCCGATGATTCATTATAGTGAATCATCGGTGCAGCATCCCCGACCACACGCTATGCTACACCGACTATTCGGCCCTAAACCCACACATGGCCGAATTGGAATTACTAGGATTATGTCAGTGTTAATCCTAGGAATTCAATTCGGGGCTGAAATTGGGACTCCAGCGTCCTATTCGGCTCCAAAATATCATCCGAATAGGCTCCCGAATACACGGCTAGTCGGCCGACTACTCGGGCCCAGACCCACACTGGCCCGATTTAGGAAAACAAATTCTAGGATTTCAGCCGTATTCCTAGGATTACTCGGGAGCCCAAATCGGCAGCCAAATCTGCCCTGTGTGGGTGGCCTTTCACTCTTTGGATAACAATGCATCAGTTTCAATCATTCATTCACTCTATTCCATGGCAGTGTTGGGCCTGGCCACACACTTCATACAGAGATGGCCAGAGAGTATGTTCATTCCAGTTGGTGCAGCATCTTGGGTCTCCCAGCAGACTAGGCACACTCATATGTATAGTTATGTGGGTGTTTCGATCAGTAAACTTCCAACATCAAACAGATACATTATACAAATAAACTATAGAAGTGTATTACTTACACTATTCCTAGGTATATGATGGGCATTATTTATAGTGTCATATAAGTGTATATGTGGTGCTTTTATTATTAAAGAAATTGTAAATGTAATACGGTGACCTGTCGTGCCACCTAGTGATAAACAAGTGATGCTACCTAGTGAGGACAAGTTGCGCAGTGGTAAACGTATGAAGAGATGCACCATGTATTGAGAATGATTGGTGATATTATATTCAAGTCTACCAGCGTCCAAGCTGCATTAATTATTCATATTTTCAATGTGGCTTATCAAAATCGGGGTTCCTTCATCTGAGAAATACCTCATAGCAATATAACAACATAATTATAACGTTTTAAAGTTTGATCTATAAATGAATTCATTCATCACTATGTTAATACAGGTATACCTTATAGGAGTATATTGCGAACATTTCCTACATTCCTAATTTACCATCTATTAGAATTACCTTGATCTCATCTGATCTCATCAAGCATGTGGTATCCCAAATCCATTTTTCTGTGACACATCACATAAATCCTTATGCAAATGAATACTACATTTTGTCTATTCATCAATTTGAATCACTGTCAATACGGTCAACCCAGATATTTTGTTTGGTATATGGGTGATTCTCCTAAACGGGCAGCATTTGATAACAGGAGGCGATTATCTTAGGGAAAGAATCAAATTCGTCCAATCACTACGATTTTCGACATACACATAGCCGGGAATATCATCATAATGCAGGCGAAGTTTGGGAAGGCTGTGTCAAATATTTCGATTCATACACCTATGCTTCAGATACCTTTGCTTACCAGAAAAACTAATGCAATTTGATATTGATGGTTACTCTTGGGGTATTTCATCATTTTAAGTCATATGCCATAACATGACGAATATTTCAAAACAATATTTTCCATGATTAACTTATTTCAAATTAATTATTACATAATCGTTATGTCTTTTTCCATAATAAGGAACACATATGCATGTGTAGAATCCATTTTTCTCAGTATAAGTAATATATATTCTCAATCCACCTCATTTTATCATTTTTCCGCCATAGCAGCAGCAAAGATTCTGGCATAAGAACTTGTAGGGGAGGTTCCCACACTGACTTATTTTTGCCAAAGAACTAACATAAAATGGTTATAATCTATTTTGTGTAGGCATCTCAAATGCAGGTTGTAGACATGAAAGGCTGGGAAACCAAATGATGCCGTATTGGGATAATTACTCATATATGTTAAATGATAATGTTTTCCCAGTGTCCCCACGGATTGTGTGATTGTGATAACGAAACTGATGGGTCGAAATTGAAATTAATATGAGCGTACGAAATCAAATCGGAAAAATAATAATACACTATAATACATTGTCATTTTGCAGATGCAAATATTCACTTATAAACTTAGCTAGAAATGGGTGAAAATATTGTCTAGAGATTTTATTTCAGATGAAGAATGGGGCGGCAATTATACAAGGAGGAATTAAGTCAGTCGGGGGAAGTGGTATTTGTATAATGTGTAGGACAGGTCATATAGTTTTGTTCAGTTTCTATGACAGAGTGTTAGAGCATGGCGTGTGCAAAAATAAATCGGAGGTTATAGTGTATTCACTGTGATTTTCATGGGGTGCGTCTCATTTAGAAAAATCGGTTATAGGTAATAATTGAATAACAATTAGGGGTCGAATATAAATCCCCAAAGCTCTAGGAAACGTTACTCGCAAAATATTAAGTATACCACTTACGAATTGGTTTAAATATAAAGTGCGTACTATCAAAATGTGTGTACTATCAAGATGTTTAGCTATCATCAAAATTAAGAGTGTGATCGACAATGGTGCGTGATTGTCAATACCAGTGACAATAGCTACATCAAGAGAGAAAGGGAGGAAACAGACAGCCTGAACATTTGTGACAGAGAAAGAGAGAAAAGAGGAGCGAGCAGAATGGGAGAGAGAAGGGAGGGGGATGAGACAAGGAGACATACGGAGACAGTTGTAGAGAGCATGGGCTGTGTGTGTGTGTGGGGGGGGGTCTGACTTTGATAAGTTATTCAATTTCAGATGAAAAACTGGGTGACAATTAGAATTGTTATATCATGTTTAATCCACTGATTAATTTATCCTACATATGTTATTGAATAAGAATATCACACTACAGACAGTTCTTCCCATTGTAACTTTACCTTCTAAAAGTAACATTCAAATATATTTCCCGCTTACCCTTGCATGCAGCAAGTGCATTTACACCCGATATAGATACATAATTTTGATACACATATTGAAGTGCATCAGATGAGGCATGTTTCACCAGGTGTATAACCAGGTGCAAAACTGCTTTTTTGAGAGGATTGCACTTATGTGACTGGTCAGATGCACTTTTGCATACACTGGCGGATTTTCCAATGCACATCGGGTTCCTCTCCCTCCTTTCCTTTCTCACCTATTTCCCCACCTTCCTATCACCCCCCCCCTAACTTCCTCTTGCCCTCTCCGATCTCCCCCCACTTCCTCTAGCGATCTCCTTTCTCCCTGCTCTCCCCTTCCCCTCCATTACCCCACTCCTCACTCCCCCTACCTCTCTTCAACAGTTGACAGGGCAAGTTACATCTCTGAGTTACATGATCAATTGGCTGTAGGGCACACTGATCATTGCCTCTGGTCACATGATCATTGGATTGACCATACTTTGATCTGAGTAAAAAGTGGAGATTTTCTGAGTAGAAAGAAAAGTTTCACCACAAAAACTCCATCATGAGTTTCCTGTTGCCAGGAAACCACACTAAGAATACAATCCATGCATTATTTGTTGGAAGCAGTGCATGAATCACTCTGAGATATATCCAGGGAATGGCTGCGGGGTTGACGCTTTGTGAATGTAATTTAGATATTTTTAGACCGTTTTTCTATATTATTGTTGGCACATGTTAAATGGATATTTTGTTTCGGTATTTTAAGCCTTCACACCCACCCTAAACAATGCAAACCCAACTGCCCTCCCTGTCTCGTAGACTCACATAACATCTACGCAGCCAAACAAGTAGATCTTGAGGATGAAAAAAAAAGCTGCAAGACCCAGCCGAGTTTCGAACTTGCGATCTCACGCTCGGTGGGCAAAAGAGCCCTACCAGATAGCCCACAAATCTTGGATGGGAGCATGTGGCTTAATTCTGCTAGTGATATAAGAATGGTCGACTTGTGCGTAGTGGGGGGAAAGAGATGATCTCATTTCTTGTTCCACTATCAGGAGAATGCCTCTAAACTATTAGTATCCTTCTTCTCGGGGGAGTCGGAATCAGGCAATGGATGTATGGGTTAAAGGACGTTTCTGCAAGATAATGGCAATAATGGTTGGATCCTGTATCTACCTTGCCCCAACCCTACTGCTGCAGTGCAACTGCGCAACCCTGTCTCTTTTTCTGTCTCCCTCTCCCTTCTTCTCTATCTCTATATCCTTCGTATGATCATAAACTGCCACCCTCTCAGCTCTCCCGCCCTTGATATAACCATATTAAATGTGTTGATAAGGGCATAAAGCAACAAATCTCACTCACTCACTCACTCACTCACTCACTCAAGAGAGTTACCTACCATGGCAACTACCATGCTGCCGTCTGGGTCGCGTTTCATTTAGATTCCGAGAACATATCTGAATTTACCTATTATTATATGGATTATGGTTGAGCTAGATGGGAGTGGTGAGCATTGTTGAACAGCTGACATTGATAGTGTAAAGGTTAATGCGCCCACCTTAAATACAAGATATCAGGTGTTTGAGTCCCGGCTGAGGAAGGCTGTTTTTCAGCAGGTTCCTTACATATTATGTACACCTGCATGCCTCACTCGCTGAGGGAGAATAAAGCTAAGAACAGGACCCAGGATCTTTCAATATTATATTAGTACTGATCTATACATTACTTCACAGCTGTCAAGTATATAAGCTGATTAATTAAAAGTGTCAGCCATTCAGATGTTTATTATTTTTATGTTTCCTCCTATTGAATTAGAAATTAGTGGCAATTTAATGATAGTAGAAATTTCAGCTAATAATAGCAGATATAATCGTCAGACTTCTGGAAACTGTTCTAATAACAATTAGATGAAAGCTGTCATGTTAATTCTTTATAAACAGCTGCCAAATAATTTAGATGTTTGTTATTTTAACGTTTTCCCAGTTTGATTGAGGTCCAATGGCAGAAATACATTGCATTGAATTATGAACTTCTGTTCCTCTTTTTTCCTGCACCCTTTCTCTTAAAATGTGTATAAACATATGACTTACATTAGTTGGCCATTACCACCGAAGAATGACATGATATAAAAAATTAAGACATATTTTTTACTACATATATACTTAGAACACACTGAAAGTTGCTTAATACAAATGGCGAGGGAAGGGAGTCCTAGGGGGCAAAAGTCCTAGGGGGTAAAAGACCTAGTCCTAGGGGACAAAGAGCCGGGTGGGTGGGGGGGATGTCCTAGACCTGTTCATAAGATGTAAAGCACTTGATAACCCAAACAATTTGTGAAAATATTTTATGATATCGTATGACTCAACACATCACATACTGTATGTTCAATGCTTATTCCCTTCCCAGCCCAACAGTGGTATCGACAGAGCCACTCCATATACACATATACACGGGCCATACCTAAGTCATGGATGTTTAAGATAGGTGTTGATGTGTAATGACAGCAATGATTTTAGTGAATAGCAAGGAGTGTTCATATGTACTGTCTGTACATATATTCTGCTCCAATAACATCATCATTTTGAACTCTTTGCCAAGCCAAACTCGACATAGCAGATCAATTAATAATCCATGAATTATATGTGACAGCATGATTATATTCTGATTTGGTGTAATAACATTTGCTTGCCTTAGGAGGTATTGACGTGTGTGTTTCATAAGGCAAACAATCTGACCCATTGCCAAGTGTGAGTATACTCACTGTGTTCCTTCCATGTTGTAACTTAAACATTTCATATGTTGATATGGTGGGGCAGCCAATATAGTAGGAAGGGTGGATTCATTATGTGTTACAAGAAAATGTCACAAGTTTAGTTCACAAGATCGCTTCGTAGGAATGTTCTCATTTTTCTGGTATTTAGCGCTACGAGTCGTATGAATACTTATACCAAATTCCAAAGCTATTATACTTCCTTGTAAGGTTTCTAAGGTCATCCTATATGGAGTATAAGTACACCAGGAAATATGGCAAACCTATTTGAAAGCATAAACAAATCCAACATAAAATAAAGAAATACCTTTTAGATTTCCTGAATGTTGGAATCAACTTAATCATATAATATTGTCACATATATATGAAGGGATCTCAAAATCCATTTTGGGAGACTTAGTGATTGATTAAAAACGTGTATGGCTATAATATGGACATTCAGGGGGGTTCTTCTTTAAATTTATGAGGTTCTCAAGCCCACCTGTTATATATAATTTGGTATTACATTATTTCTATAAGGTACAATAGCTGCTATCGTCGATGACAACTGCAACCCCAACATATATATATCTCATGAAAGCTATATATTTGATTCATAAGAATATGGTGCCGAATCAATCAAAACATTTTTGTGGTATATTTACAAAATAGACCTTATGACTCATCGTTCTGTGACACATTAAAATCATGTTGAGTGTGCACACATATACCACTCCTCGATGTTTTTCTTTAATAAAGTTTGTTACACTTTAAAAGATGTATACAATCTATTAACCCATTAAGCCCTAGCTCTATATTTTAATTTTTTATTTCAATGTTGGTGTATGGACTGCCAATATTCTGATTGCCAATCATGTTTGGGACCAATTTACATCTTTTGTACCTATATATAGCTGTCAATTAGACCAGAAGCACTTTTCGAAACCTCCCATTCTATCCCATGTATGCCATACATTAAAGGCAAACGCTACTATTCACTGCCACGCCCCCCTTTTCCATATACCAAATATACGGGCATTTTACGTACTATTCCTTTAGCATTGCAGTCTATGAGGAAACGGCCCATTTTTTCATGTTTCATAGTATAAAACAAACAATTAATGGCTACTCCTACTGTCCCAAAGTTTTCTACACATATAGTGCAGGTTATATACTATATATAAAAAGGAAAAAAACCATATGTCATATGTCAAACTGAGCTAGCTGTGGGTACCCTCAATTGTACCCATTTAGTATGCAAGTCTATTGGTAAGTGCTGCATTTTTCTTTCATTTTTCTTTTGGGAATAAAACAAAAATGAAAACTCCTAATGTCCCAAAATTTTCTACAGATATAGTGCAGGTAATATTCTACACATATATAGGGAAAAAAATGTATGTCATCGCGTTAAAAAAATAATTGTAGCTGTTTAAAATAGACATATTTAGGAAACATAGAACACATTGAAAACAGCAGATTTGGGGGTTGTCAGCCATGTTTCAAAGCCCCATAATTCAGAAACTAGCACGGTGACCCATTATTTTTTTTCAGTTTTATGAACACACATACTTCAAGAGTCATATACTAAAGAATCAGAAAAATGACTTTTAATTTCGATGGGAGAAAAATAAAATTGTTTTTATTAAATTAGTGAAAAATAGTGGGGTTTTTTTCGAGTTTTTAATTTAAAATTTGCATTACATATTTGTTGTTTTCAGAATAAAAATAGCCATGCACTCTATAAAAAAAAAGGGGGCATAGAATTATTGGCCAAATAATACTCTCTCTAAAACTGTTAACCTTACTAAAATTGGGTGAATATAAATAGCAAATATAAACTATGAAGTCAAGGTACTCAAAAATGAGCCCCCCTTTTGATCCTCATTGGTTCTCCTGTTCCTCCTGCTCCTCCTGTCTTATCATTAACCCTCTCTCCCACAATATTCCAAACTTACGTTGGTATGTTATAGGAAGAAATAAGAAGTGTTAAAGCAGCAAGGCCATATCGGCTGGTCCCTCTAAATTATTTATAGTCTGGTTGATTGTATGAGGTGTTGCTCAGGATCTCTCCCCAGATATCAATTCAATTGATCGAATCAATTGTCATTAAAGTGTAAACCAAATGTATCTCGTTAAATTTGCCATTATCACGCGTTTCATATGCGTTGAATTGAAACTCACTTTTTTTCATTAAACTATTTATGTAGCCCCCCAAAATATATTTCGCTAAATTTCTTATTACCAAACATTTTCATGTTGAGTCACATATGTCACATATGACTCATTCACTAATTAGCTTATTTGTGATGTGTTCCAAATAAATGAGTCACGAGTAGCAAAAATGTTACTGTTAACGGTAATTTATTCACAAGATCTCTTTGTTGGAATGTTCTTATTTTTGGGGTATCTAGCGCTGCAAATCTTATGAATACATGTACCAAATTTCAAGACAGTGTATTAAATATATCCTTGCGTCTCTAAGGTCATCCTATGGAGTATATTTAGCTACTTTACTTGATTTGTCCACCCAGAGATATTGCAAACAACTTTTTTTTTTCAAAATAAAAATATCAAACTTAGAATATGGGTCAGATTTTCAGAAAATGTACAATTCACTTTCACCAATCGTCTGAAATAACCCAAATTTCAGACGAAAATAAAGTTCAAAATACAATTCAACCTTACCAAACAGATTGCTAGAATCGATGCAATGCCGAATATACTCGAATTTACCTAGTATTGACCAAATTGCAGCCTAATATAGCAGAACTTATTAAATGTGTACAGCTGTTAATTGTACGTTTTCTGAAAATCCGACCCATATAGAAATACTTATTAGCTGTCCTAATATTTACCATCATTCGAATCGGCTTCATATCGTCTTTT
This sequence comes from Sthenelais limicola, assembly GCA_942159475.1. Classification (NCBI taxonomy): domain Eukaryota; kingdom Metazoa; phylum Annelida; class Polychaeta; order Phyllodocida; family Sigalionidae; genus Sthenelais; species Sthenelais limicola. Next base: position 58,986,909 of record OW804096.1, read on the forward strand.
CAAATATGATAGTATCTCAAAATCCATTTTTGGCGACTTATTTTCCTGGAACATATCACATTTATATGGCGCCAATAAGGGAATAATGACCGATATTGAGGGGCTGCTGGTGCACTGTTTGGTGTATGTCATATAAGGAGTCATTTGTATTGTATTGTCTTATGATAACAATACAATCGCCGCTAGCCTTACAAAGGCCCCTTGTACCAATGAAAATAACAGAAATAAACACTATACAGTGTATTCTCCCGAGGTGAAGCCGAGTGACTGATCTCTAATCATATTCAAAATACATCATACCAATTAATCTGTAATCAAATTCAATGAACTACATTATTAAATATACTGACAATTTATTCAAGTCCATGTCATTGACATTTGATAAACAATAATCTAATATACATGAATATTTCAGCTCAAATTATCAAATTAGAATAGCAAGAAACATTAGCATATGCCATCTAAAAAGTCCTGGTTCACCCAAACTCGTCCCCTTTCCACCAAGTGCATAAATCCCTTTTAAACCATATAGGCTTTTGCACCTTTCCTTCTTGTTCTTTGAGGAGATTCTCTCTTCTCACCCAGTCCCAGACGTTTTTCATTCCTTTGCTCATACCAGAAACATTTTGATGTCACTTGGGGCACCTATCATATTCTCCAGGAGATTTACTGAGATATTAATCAGGGCTACTTCATTGTCACCATCAAGGATGCGGTTCCTTTCCAATGCTTTCACTTGTTTGTCTAAGGGTTCTTTAGCCTTTTCATCACTTTTCTTGATCTCTTCAATTTCATTAGACTGATCCTCATGTTCTCTCTTTATTTCGTCCAAATTCCTGGCGTTAACATTTTCAATTTGAGATGAGTTTGCAATAGTTGTTGACTCAATTTTGGACGTTGAGTCCTCCAGCTGTTTTAAGATACTGTCATATTGCTTAGATATTTCCATCAACATAGCCATAACTTCTGCATTTGTAATAGTTTCTGCCATTTTGTTATCAGCCATATACTTTCCTTAGATGACAACCATCTGAACTGGATGTTTATGTTCTCCAGTCCCTCTTTCCGGTTGGTTATGCACATGGATGGGTTGTGCACATAGGGAGAATTTGGTACCAGCAAAATAAAGTTCTAACAAACACTGCACAACTGCAATTTTGTCCATAACACACAGTCCTTTAGTCCTTTTCTGAGGTATAATCTGACTTCTTATTTTCAGTCTATGTTGCCTATCTTTTGATTCTTGTAAGGTTCTAAATGGTGGCTGGCACACTGGTGTTTGAGCGGGAAGCTAGAATCGAAATCACTCCTTCTCACAAAACCACCCTCACATAGATATCCTGATAATGACTAAATCAGACACTGTTGTGCTGCTTAAATCAGTTCTGTGAACTTTATGTATCTTCATCAGGGTATATATAGCTTTTCAAACCTTGGTCTGAACAACTTCCTATGTATTTCCTGAAAAAGTAACAAGCCTAGAGCTCAACATTTACCAAGTACAAAAGCTCAACCGAAAGTCGTTTATATTGCCATGTTTTGACAACACAGGGGTCTGCCACTGATATATATATACTACAACGTATTCAACTGCAAAGCTCACTGGGAAGAGCGTCACAATAATTATATGTGATCTGTTTCAGGAAAATGAGTCACAAGTTGCAAAAATGATATTTTCCATAGTGAATTATTCATAAGATTTCTTTGTAGGGATTTTTTCATTTTTGAAATATCTAATGGCCTACGTCATACAAATACATGTACCAAATTTCAAGGATGTCTACCAAAGACAACCATGCATATCTAAGGTCATGCTATTGAGTATATTTAGTATACTTAAAATATAGAAGTACTTATTAGATGTCCTAATGTTTACTATCATTATAATCCGCTTGGTCTCATCTTTTCAAATATGGTATCTCAAAATCCATTTTTGCGACTTATGACTCATTTCTTTGTAACACATCACATATTCAGTTTGAGATTAACCAAGCTGACTCCAATGTAAACATATGTGATGTATCTCAGGTGGCCACCGAAGTGGGTTGGTGTTGGGCAAGTTTGTTTATAGTTAAGACAAGGGTTTGTCTGTGATTATATCACAATTTGTCTCAAGCTGAGTTGAGGATTGGGACCTTCATAACTGTCTGCAACTCAGGTTACGACCTTGGACACCACTTGGATGTGACTTGATAATCCCTGAGCGTACTGGTTACCCAGCTGGACGCGAGAAAAATTGGCTTGGGACACGACCATGGTCGCGTCCATTGCGACCCTATTTTGACGTCACCCCTAACCCCTACCTTTACCTTACCTCAAATACTAAAGGATCTTGACATTTCTAGTATAGGGAACAGTGGAATTAGAGTACCCCATAAAGTTCAGCAAGGCATGTTCAGACTTAACACTCTTGAAACACTATATAGGGGGTGCTAAATCCCTGTCAAGTTCAAAGGTGACACTCTTTGTGTATATATTGGAGAAGGTTTGTTACTTTAAATCTTAGCCTATAGCCAAGCCCATGCACACTGAAAACCACCAAAACTCTCTTAGGAACCGTGGTATAGAGTAGGCACTAGCGGACATTCCCAGACCCGTCCAGTTGATATTGCTGTAAACTAAGGGAAATCTCCGCCTGGGTGGAGAAATATTTCCTCAGACATCAGACAGTAACCACAGTTTCAGAATTGTGGGTGTATCATCATAATTAATTGTTATTCTTTAGTGTAATTCTGGTATTCCACCGATGTTATCTAAATATTTACAGTGTGTTGACATAAGTGCAGAATAACAACCCGATTTACAAATACTCGATGGAAATATTCCAAATAATGACTACTATATCAAAGGCTGCAATTTAAAGCTGCACTCATTAACTTGTGCACAGTTAACGTTGGTCAAAATCTACATATTGTCTACTTTTTGCTCCATTCTTTTCACCAAAGTTTTAGAGGATTTTCATCAGTTGTTTTTGCTAACGGGCTTCTGAAATGTCCTCATTTGTATTTGGAGGACCTGCCAGAATCCCTTCCTACAATGACTTCACATTATTATCACTCACTAGGGACCTTTTCTCTCGGTTGATTTACTTCCAATTCTTGTATAAACATCAGGCAGCAGCAGAATATTGATAAATCCAGTCCTATAAGTCATAATATGAGGGAATTTGGTAAGATTTGTTTTGTTGTAATAGCGTTAAGTCTTCCCCAAACATGGCTGTTACCTTGCCGCTCCAATGATTATTACCTTCCCCCCTTCCCTCCCCCCCCCCACCACCACCACCCAGACAGGCATGAGGATCCAATTGAATGATTGATAATGCTTTATTGCCAATAGAAATGAGATAGTCAGAGGGGTCTTCTCCACAGTTTGGAGGCTTTCAAGCGTAGTGAACCTGGTTCGGACTCTTAGCGGAATAAATATGGAACAAGGTGTTAAGCTTATTGCAAAAATATTTATTACTTCTGAAATAACTCTCTGGCGACCAACCGTTAGTAGACCAGCTACTAAGGAATAAGAACAATAAGGTCTGGTATCATAAAAGGTGTGTAAGCAAATAAGAAGCACCACATAATAACACATAATATACACATAATATGTCAAATAGATGCAAGTCGATGGTAAGACTAGAATACACAAGTAAATAAAAAAAAAATTATTGAGAGTTTGTTATAAGACATCACGAAGATAAAACACATGGAATGAATAATACAGCATGGTAATCCATATAATATATGGGAACAGCGATTTCTAGGAAAAGCAGTAGAAAAGAGGGATTACTTTAGGTAGAAAAGAGGGGTTTCTTTGTCTCACATGTTCTTGGAATTTTTTGTTTTACAAACCGCTTTACTCATCTGTAGAGTTTTGTCCACCCTCTCCGGAGGACGTTGTATGTGGTTTGTGAAGGTATCTGGGGTGGAAATGTGATTTTGAAGCCTTTTTTAAATTGGGATCTACACACTCTATTTATAGCCTGGGAAAGCCCCTGTACTACGTCATTTCCCATAATCTACTACCTCCCTTCCAGGGGGACCCGACTACATGCAGAGGAGTAGGAGAGGGTGGGGGTATTGGAGTGGGGGAGGGGAGGGAGAAGGTGTAGGAGGGAAGAGTGAAGAAAAGGGAGAGGGTGGGTAAATAGAAGAGGGGAGGGGGAGGGAAAGAAAAGGGGGAAGGAAAAGGGGGGATGGAGGGGAAGGGAGAGAGGGGAGGGAGAGAAAGCGAGGAGGGGGAGCATTAGGAAGAGGGGAGGGAGAAGAGGGGGGGGATCGGAGATGGGCTTGGGAGAGAAAAACAGGTATGATAGACAGAGAAGAGGTGGAGGGAAAAGAGGGAGAGGGGGAAGTGTGGGGAGAGAGGGGGACCGTCCATTGTATTATTAGAATTAGATTTTACCATTGCTTTATTTTTATTTTACCATTGCTTTAACTCTCTTGAGGGTTACGCCATCACAGCAGGACCTGGGGCAAGGTATAGATACCGGATCCAACCATTATTGCCATTTTCTCACATAAACGTCCTTTAACCCAAACATCCATTGTCCGATTCCGTCCCACCTGAGAACAAGGAGACTAATAGTTTAGAGGCATTCTCCTCATATTGGTACAACATACCTGTTATGAAAAGGTATGTCAAGAATGGGTAGTCCCCTGAACTATTAGATATACAATTTCACCTTCTTCCTCTCTCAATCGCTCTCCCCTCCTCCACTCTCCCTCCTTTCTTCCACCCCTTCCCCGCCCTCTCCCCCTGCCCCTTTTCTCTTTCACTTTCTCCATCTCTCTTTCCTTCCCCCATCCCCTCCCTCCGCTCTTTTCCTCTCTCCCCCACACCCTCCCTCTCTTTTCTCTCTCTCTCCCTCTCTTCTTCCCCATCTCTCCTTCCTCTCTCCCCCTCCCCCTCTCTTCTTCTCCCTCCCCTCCCCTGCCCTCTCCCCCTGCCCATCTTCTCTTTCACTATCCATCTGTTTCTCTCCCCCACCCTCTCCCTCCTCTCTTTTCCTCTCTCCCACTCTTCTCTCTTCTTCTCCCTGCCAACCCCTCTTCCCTCCCTATCCTCTTCTCTCTCCCCCTCCCCTCTCCCTCTCTTCTCTCTGGCTCCGTCTCCCTCTCACCCTCTCTTCTCCCTCCCCCTCCCCCATTCCCTCCACCCCTCTCTGCCCTCTTCCCCTGCCCTCTGCTCTCCCTCCCCCTCCCCCATCCCTCTCTCTCTTCCTTCCCCACCCTCTCTCTTCCCTACTCGCATGTTCTCTATCCCTAAGCAGAAAAACGGTTGGAAACATCACAGATTCCGAGAACATCCATGACAAAAAGTCGCCGTTCCCCTCTAGTATATGTGATATCATACCATTTAAAGATATATGCGGGTGTTCAATGAAAAAAAGAGTGTCCACTGATATTTTCATAAAACTTTCGGGAATTATCCCTTACTACATAAGGATGACAGAAATCTCACCGCCCTAGTTTATATTTAACAGTCACTTAAAAATAAGTGCTTTAACATGGCGGTCTATGAAAAAAAAACGTTTTACATTATAGAAAAAAAATTGCCCACTGACTTTTTCCTCCAATTTTCTACACATATGTATTCGGTCATATGCTACAGATCTATTGAAAAAAAAAATGATAAAAACATACTGTAAACGTATTAATGTTCGCGCAGTATTTATTTTCGCTATTTTCGCGCACCCACCTTTGTGCGCAAAAATAAATCCTGCGCGAAAGGTATCATTATTGCCTACACAGGGTGTGAGACTTCCTTAGTGCGCGAATTTAAATCCGCGTGAAAAGGTGTCTAAGTAGTTAGCGCCCGAAAATTTATCTGCGCGAAAATAAATACGTTTACAGTAGTAGTGATGATTTGAAGTTGACCACATCACCCAAATTCAGCAATTATGCAGTATAATCAATAATAATGAATCTAAAAAACGTAACTCAAAACTGTAATAGAAAATAACTTGGAGATATTGAAAATCGTGCCAAAATATATATCAACTTATGATAACAAGGAAATAATTTTAAGTACAAAAAAGGACCCGCTAGGTGGCGTGTGTGTTGACACCCGCATATATACACTTATCCTATGGCCTATTCATTACTGTCTCTTTTTCTCTGTCTCTCTCTCCCTTCTTCTCTATCTCTTATTTGCTGGGTATGAACATAAACTGCCTCCCTCTCAGCTCTCCCGCCCTTGATATAACCATATCAAATGTGTTGATAAGGGCGTAAAGCAACCAATCTCACTCACTCACCGATTGATTATTATAGGTTTGAAAACTGAATTTGCAATTCGTCAAATCTTTCTTTCTCATTGTAACCTTGCCTCCCTTATCTTTGTTCTACTAACCTTTAATGTTATCAGGCCAGCAAACTGTCCCCGAAATTCTACCTGTAGCTTAAAAGAAAGAATAAAGAGAAGGGCATGACGCACATGACAATGGGGGATTTGGATGTCCGCCATCTTGAATTTGGATTCACATCGAATTATGGGAGTATGAAGAAACTGGGGATTATGAAGTCCGGTAGAAAAAAGAAAAATTGACCTCATCGATCTTAGTGAACATTTCATGAGCACTTTGCATGGTATCTTGTACAAAGTCCCTTGATTGATATAAATGATTCAATCATATTCAGACTTTTTTCATGAACTCTTTATCATAATTTCAAGGAACCCATGAGTCCCTCTCGCTATCCCCATGTCCATCCGCCTCAAAATTGATGTTTTTAAATGAGAAATCTGGCACAATTGGGGATTTGTATGTCCGCCCTCTTGAATCTTGGTTCGCATGGAATTGTGAGAGTTGTATATCAGTATAAAAGCTATAGAAATTATATTAAGTTACATGGAATATTTAACATTGATCTTGAATGTAAATACCCATGTGTTTTACATCTTTACATAAAACAAGACGTCCATCTTTCCCGTCATGCATTTGCTTTTTATGGATCATTTAATTACATTTACACAAGCTATGGTATTGGTGAAAAAAATCTTTGCATTGCAATTTTCGATAAAAATGTAAATTTATAGTTTTTGTACGTAAATATTTGTATGTGAGATTTGAACTGAATCCATCCCAGCATGCACTGTAATAAACATGCGCAGTGACACATGTAAACTCCCCTATTGGGTTATCCGGGCTGGTAAGTATGTCATAGCCATGGTGCGGCGTCGCTCGACCTAATACGCAGAACGAACTCACCCGACTATAGACACACATGTATACATTTGATTGGCGGTGGATTTGCATGCATCCACCCTGTATTTTATTCGAGTGTCTTATCATAATGCAGTGGAGTTTTGTCTATAACCACCCTGCTGTAGCAACCTGTAGCAACCAATGGGATTTAGACCGTTTACATATAACCATGGAAATTATGTGGGACTGACCCGAATGAAGGTTGTAGCCTGTGTTATTACTCAGAATATATTTATCTCACAATCGCTCTACGGATAGCACTTTAGCCACTGTAGTAGCTCGACCCCGACGTCTACTGCATATAATATGCTTCCATCGTGTAATATTATATACAGTCTATCTATGCTCTCCGATCCGATAAGATCGGTATTTCAGAGATTGGACACCTACTGCGCTAATGGCTTTTCTGACCCTGGAGTAGGGCATTCTATTCATGGGATTTTAATGACAGTTTGCGGTTTGGAATGAGAGGCTTTCCCTCAGTTTGAAGGGACTCTCTCAACTCTGAGCCTAGACTGTAGATGTCTTTGGTATAATATGAGAAGGTTTCATGCTTTCATTCCCAACCTTTTTTCCAGGTGAATGATGAGAAGAAGAAGAGGAGAATCAACAGATCGCCATAGTTTCCAGAATAGTTCACATCTACTCTAATAAGAGACATTATATATACACGTTTATTGGAAAGTTCGCCAAGCGCCTCAGAGGCCATGGCGAATACGAAAACAATATGGAAAGGGACTCTCCTACATAAACATCGACCCTTGGCTGACATCACTGCACTAGCCGGATCCACAACACAATTAGGAGTCAAACTGTAAGATATTTTTAAATTACTTTCGTTAATCTATAAGGCGGTGCTTAACTGATAGCAACTATAAGTATAAGGCCATGCATGATCATCGAGAGTATTTATGAATGCAATTCTTTCAGATCGATTTGTTTAGAACCTAGCTGTGACTCGTTGCTACAGAAGTATTCCAATGATCTATTAACACATCGTGGCAGGCTTATTATATACTGGGATAATAAAACTTGTCCCATGATGTCAATTATTAAAGGTCCCCTTCATTTGTGATGCAAACACCGTGGTATGAATGAATTACAACCGTGCGAGCAAGGTGGTACCTAAGATGGAGCAATTTACAAATCGTACATGGACACCCAAGTTCCTAGGTTTATTGCAGTCTGATCAGAGCCTCTTGGATCAGATAAGAATATGTCAGTGATTGCACGCCTACTGCGCTAATGGGTTTTCTGGACCTGGAGTAGGCGTCTTAATGAAATTTTGCGGTTTGGAGCCAGAGACTTTCCCTCAGTTTGGAGGGTCTCTCCCAACTCTGAGCCTAGACTGAATAAAAATTATTCGACGGTTATCACACATGTATTGACGTCATAGAGATATCGTGTACATTTCCTATTATCATTCCTTCCGTGTTTGCCCGGCGTATTTGCCAGTTGCCAAACTGAGAGGACTTTCAAAATGAAAGCTTACTCGGTCGGGTGTCAACACTTCCCCTTTAGATATATGCAAATTATGATGAGTTGTATATATTTCATATATTGTTATGGCTATAATTAAATCTGTTCACAATAAATGGAATGTTTGTACACTATGACTGAGGTGCTGCTAATGATTGCTAAGATTTGGTTCTCGTGCGATATCACTGGTTTAGTTAATACAGGATCAATCTCTTCAAATATTGAAAGAAAAGATAGATTTTACCAGCGAGTCAACTATTTTCACCCGTTTCAGGTTAGTATCAATAAGGATGTTTGAATTCTCTTTCAATAATTACCATTTCTATCAATCCAATAAGATAATCCCCTGAGATTAGGATTTGATTAAACCTTCGTTTTGTTTCAGGTCAATGCTCCAGAACACAAGTTATTATATTTATTCTACAAATTACATAATAAGTTTTGAGTTTAGACGCCTACTGTGCTAATGGCTTTCCTGGCCCATGAGTAGGCGCCCTAATGGCATTATAATGACATTTTGCGATTTGGAGCGAGAGGCTTTCCCTCAGTTTGGAGGGACGCTCTCAGCTCTGAGCCTAGAATAAATATGTGATTTCCAGCTGAAGTAGATTACGACCTGTACTCAGTAGTTCCTTAGCTTTCCTTGTTATATATATGCCACTCCCCCAGTCACGCCCCCAGTTCTATTTTAAGGACAGTTTGTCACCACATTGGAATTCTTGGAGATTGACTGTGCTATGGGTTTTCCCTGCCATTTATTGGAAAGATATAAGGATTGACTAAACCTCATGTTGCTCATCACATATACATTCATACGGGTCTGACTGATAATGGTTATCGATCATAAATTGTGTGTATGGTTAAAGCTGTATTATGACAAAATATAAAAGATAATCTTACCAAATGTACTCATATTATGACTTATATGACTGAATTCATCAATATTCTGCTACTGTTATATGTTTATATAAAAATTAAAAGTAGATTCGGTAGAGCGAAAACAGCCGCCGATGAGCGATAATAGGTGAAATCATCATAGGAAGGACTCTGAGAGGTCCTCCAATTACAAATAAGGACGTTGTTTTATAAGCCCTGCATGAAAAATAACCTGACAGAAATTTTCGGTCAAATGACTTTTAGATGGGTTGGAAAAGAATGGAGGAAAATATAGAAAATATTTTGTTTTTTACCGACGTTAGCTGAGAGTGCAGCTTTGTCCCCCTATTATAATATAATAATATATCGGCCTGGAAGGCATTTGTTAAACGACGCTGGCACACCACTATTACATGGATATAGGCCTGTGGCCTTTACCATTACAGCTTCACGTCGGGGACCATAAATTTGGAATTTCAAAGATGTTGTGAAGGCCTTTCAAGTGAGAAACCTTTGGTGGACACCCAGGATGAAAACTCATTCTACTTGGCACCGGCCTGGGATCGATCCCCAGACCGCCCGCTCGCTGGGCGTCATTGCTGAGAGAGAGTCCCACACTCTCCCAACTAGGCCACCATTATATATATTCAGTCAATGATATATTGGTTGGGCCTTTTATTTGTCTGTTAGCAAACATATATGCTACTGTGTAAACGCTGTTCCACATGTATCCGCCATGGTTTATTCCAATAAGGTTTTATGGCCACTACATCAAAATAATAAAAGATGATCCATTTAATAAGCTTATACTATACTTTATTCCATGATTTGGCCGTGAGCGGACAATATAATCGATATAATTGCCGCTCACAAGGTGTACAATACAAAGTCCCTATGTTGTACAGTGACGTCACAACCATTCAAGACTATTGGTGGGTTCCGCAGACAACTCAGTTCGATTAAATAAATTGAAATAAACTAAGAATAAGGTAAGAATCATGGAATAAAAGCAAGAATAGCACAGTATCGCATTTTCGGAGGCCTATATTCACCTCATATGGCCAAAAAAACTCGGCCTACAGCCTTGTTGTTTTCAACCATACTCGGTGAATATAGTAACCTCCTATGCGATACCATGCTGTTCTTGCTATAATATCATGTTAATATAAAAATTCAACTTAACAGTTATTCTATCAAAAATGTTGAATGCAAACACAGTCAGGCATGTTTCCAGAATTTGTTCTTGTACCCTTTGCAATGATTTTTTTATTGGATTCCTGAATTGTATTACTTTTAATTGTGATATTTAGATGTAGTCAAACTAGATTTTTTAGATGTTCTCAGGCTTTCCATAATGGCATGTTTACTACGAATGGGATGAATGTAGAGGGAGAGACATGAGGTCATCCTTGATGGTTGACTTCCTCCACATTATTTAGCCTGTCTGACATATATACATGGATTCCTATACTTACAGTCTAGGCTCAGAGCTGAGATCGTCCCTTAAAACTGAGAGAAAACTTCTCGCTCCAAACCGTAAAATGTCACTATGATCCCATTAAGGCCGCAAATGCCATTATAATCTCATTGCATTAACACTGCCTACTCCAGGTCTAGAAAGGCCATTATCACCACTGGCACACCATTCTTTTCTGATCTGGGAGTCTCTGAGATTAGACGTTTAGTCAATTAATCATGTACTGATGAACTTTAAAATTCAATCATTTAAATGGAGTATCAAGAACTCCCTTCATGTAGAACAATTTCATACAGCAATTGTCAAACTATATATATAACGCACATACATGTATACATATATAATTACATGCATGTGCTTGGTAAATATAGATCTGTAAATATGAAGCTAGTTCAAGGGTTGTATATTATAGGTTTGCACAATCAAAACTAGTAAAGACGCCGGCCACAAAGCCCACATGTGCTCAGACACCAACTAGTTTTATCAATTTTAAAACTTAGATAAAATTAATGTCTCTAATTCCCTCGAATATCTAAAGGTCTAAGTTCTTTCGTTGATATATGGTATATGAATAATTTATGACAGGGGTGAGTCAGAGGCTTAAATAATTACCAATAAAATATAAAGTGGTTTTAAAAGCTGTATGTCTACTCGAATCTCATACATTATCCTGGATACAGCTACATTGCCCGTCATGGATGATGGTGATGTAGGTCAAGAGGATATATGGCTTTGGTATATTGTGGTATTTATAACTAGATGTATATTATACCTATAGGTATCCTATATCTTCATGTATATGAGATGTATATAAACATTATAATATACTATAGTATATTATAATGTGTGATAGGAGTTAATGTCAATTAAGTAATATTATGCTATTTATGTCATTTCATATGAATTCCCATTGTGAACAATTGTTCAGTGATTTTAGTCAGGAAACCACCTAGTCATTTGAACTACGCAATTGCCAGAAATCGTTTTATGCTTGGTTGCCCCCAACCTTTTTGCAAGCTCACACCTGTAGGTTGTATGCATTAACTGACGTTACAGCCTGAATACTGTCAGTCATTCTACCACTAAGACAGCTGTAAATGCCAATGTCAGACAAATATACATTACACGTTATTGTTCTGTGAATAATCCTATATTGAAACTGCTGAATTCTAGCTTCAGGGGTTATTTTACAGGGTAACATAAATGTTTTTTTCCAATCAATTTTGTCAAACTGTGCATCGTTGAGGCGCAAGTCCTCTTGCCAACTGTCAAAATTTTTCTTTTCACCTTTCGACCCAAGATTAATTCATTATATATCTGTTTGGCATTACACTTGATTATATTCAGCTTACGGCCTCTTATGTTGAAATCAATTGAACCGTCTTCTAGGCTCGCTTCATTATCTCTAATTATTTTGAGCCATTTGTCAGGTATAGCTGTTTTCAATTCGATTCTCTGTGAGGCTTTAGGTAGAAAGCTAAAATATTTGATAATGTCCCTTGTGGGCATAATGAAGCCATTTTCTTGAACAATGTCACCTACAGTTGAAATTCCGAACTGCTCCCATTTCTTCCAATGTAACATGGAGCCCTTTAGTTTAACATGTCTATTATTCCAAAGTCTCTCACGCAATACATCATTTACATTTTCTGGGGAGTGCTTATAGTATACCTTATTCCACACTCTGTATACTTCTTCATAGAATTTATTGAGGGGGTTTGTTGGCTTATACCTCAACAAAAAGATATCTTCGACTTTTCTACCAGAACGGGCTGCGATTGCATCAAACCACCCATTATTTCTTCCTAGTAATATTCTCTTGACCCACATAATACGGTTGGTTTCGTATACCTCTTCTATTAAACATAGGTTTAACCCTCTATTTTCGATTTTTTGGGCCAGGAACTCTTTACTAATTTTAGGGCCTTTTTTCTTCCATTCATTTGTCTGACCTTGGCATTGTCAGGAACAACAAGTGTTCTCTATGTAATAAAAGGGACGATGTAGTCCACTTCTTCATACTATGTAATAAAGCATACAGACTCTGGGAGAACATCCTGGAATGGATAAGAGATATAGGATACTTGAACAGAGGATATAATGGTGAAGAATTAATTCTCACTAAGAGAAGTAGAGGGGTGGTCAATAATTTACATATTATGTTTGGAATTGATCAAACTAACTTGTGTACAAAAATAGTCAATTGGCTGTTTTTCCAAGTGAAAGCGTACATTCACAGAGTCAAGCTATTTGATTGAGGGAACTCTTCTCTCCTTCATTTGATGTGTGAATTAAGAATGAGAATCTCTGTCATCCTGCATGCACAAAAAATCCATAATGTAAGCAAAAAGGAGAATAGACTATGGAGAATCTTAAAGGACGATACCACCGAGCTGATAGACACATTGAAAACTTAATATATATTTCTGAAATCCCAGCATAGAGTTTGCGATACACCAGTGTGAAATCTGTGCATGCCTCTTTTGTTTGATCACTACCTCTTCATATCATAAAATGTGTTAGCTTTGTATAAGCCCAGCTGGCAGGGATCCTGAATAAATATGTTGCAAAAACAAAAAAAAGACAGCTGTAAACAAGATCTATATAATACATACAATTGGATCCGCAATATCTCACATTTATTTGTGAACCTGTACAAACAGCTCCTTTGTTACCCTGTATTCATACTATATAATGATATTATAATATCAATGTCACAGATGGTGGGAAAACAGATTGACGGCCGTCTGGCATGTCCAGTATTGCGTTGGGTTTACCTGCTATGAAATGCAAGATGAAAAGACACACCAGTGAAATAAAACAACTTTGCTGTCCACCAGGGGTAATAAAGCCGTCGCCCAGCATCTAAAAAGCTCCTATGACATACTGCATTTTATTGCGGAACATGCATGGCAATTGGACAACAATAATATTAATTTAGACACATTATCCTCCTATTGGTATACAAAAGCAGATATTGACATCGAAAGAATAGTCCATTGACTTTACGTTGTTGCCAGAACTAGGTCATAACCCCAGATATAGTTCATGCCAGTCACTCTTGCTGTCCAGCTCTCCCCACGTCAAATGAATGGGAGTGAAGACAAAGTAGGCTATGGTATCTATCTCTATTAGTCTAGTGTTAAAATAACATTCAAATGATGATGAAATATAATGATGAGTCAAATCAGTAGTTCAAAATATCCCATATATACAGCAATATGGCTAGTTCAGAACCAGCTTGATATTAACTTGCTTCTCACTCCATGTTGACTCTGTTATCACTCAATTCCCAACTTCTAATCATAAGGTAAACAGACATTAGGTATGGTATTAACATCCTGGTACCCTGAAGTAACCAAGGAGTAACCAAGGAGAAGTTTCCTAACCTAATATATGATTGTACAGGGGTCACATGATCGTTGAACAAGCTAAAGCAGAGAAAAATATAGAGGGGTAGCTGTTAGGCTATTACAGTGCTAAAGCTTAAAGTTGCTAAAGCCTATACACCAGTCACCCAATACACAGAAGATAATCCCTAGCTTGTCTGCTAGTTAACCTTACATCTTACCAATATATCAAATTATACCAAATAAAGGTCCAATATACTATCATATTTCAAATATAACTTTTTACACTAGTAACAGTGTTTGAGGGAAGGCCCTGACACCATACACATAGTCACTTAAGTCACAACCTCCACAGCTGACTGTATTCTGGGCCTGATTTATCAGGATAACCACGGGCCAGGGATGGGCGACGACCCACATGAAGGCTGGCAACTGGCAAGATATGTCTCAAACCGAAATGGACCCACTAAAGTCACATATAAAGAAAGAGAGGACCGACACAGAGAAAGTGAAGAAAAAGAGATAAGAGGAGGAGATATGAGCAGATACAAGACAAGATAATGAAGATGGAGAGAAGAGATAGATAATGTGTAAACAATAGAAGACCTTAGAACAGACGAGAGAAGAAGAACAAGGAATGTGAGGATAGAAAGAAGAAGACCTAGAGATCAGAATGAAAAGATACATAAGAGAAAAGGGAGGATAATAAGAAAGTGAAAATAAAGGTGTGGTAAAAAAGAGTTTGGCTAGAGCAACCTTCCTAAATCAGAATGCCAGATAAATGGCGTCATAAATCTGCACACAATTTCCCTGACCATCACATCAGCAATTGTCTTTGCTGTGAAGTAAGGTATGGAGAATGCTTCCGTCCATTTTGTGAATGAGACTGTGACTGTTGTGAATGAGACTGTGTCATCTATCACCAACACATATATTTCTCCTCACTGTTACAGGGAATAGTCCAGTTATATAATTCCGTGCTGAATTATTAAGTAAGTCAAACCACCAATGGAGAGACAACAGTGTTCATTTTGATCTTGGGATAAATATCTGCCATTCATCACCACCTCTTCCAAAGGACCTCTTAGTATGGTATGGTATATATTTTTTACCACACCTTTACCCTAATTTTGTCTTCTTCCACCCAAGAGATTTCTTCCACCCAAGGTTTTCTCCAATAACATGGCACACATGTTGACACAAACCAAGTTACATCGGCGGTCAAAGAAGGCCAATATGCTGATCTCTTTACTTTAGACAATATCTTCTCCTGCCACTGGTGTGCTCTCTATTTTCCGTCATGCATTTGTTCAATCCACAGGGCACTTACTCTCTCCACTCTCTACCTCTGCCTACTGACAATCTCCATTTTCCAAGCACTCCTTTCTGTACTGCATGAAACTTGATATTATTTTATCAACCAATCCAATTACCTCCTGGCAGCCTGCCATTGTCGGCTGGAGATTCTCCATTCTCCACAGGCATGTTAAACAGAGCACATAGTGGCTCCTTTCCTGAATTTCCACCAATGCCTCTCATACCTTCATCCCAGGTGATAGTCAGTACTGAATACACCTTCTTGTCTCCCTTCAGCTAGCTCATTGATTCTTTCTTCTTTTGCTTGTACCTTCAAGTGCATTTGCGTTGTGTACAATGCTAGCTGGTCAGCTGAGTGGAACAGCTGGTCTAGTTCCACTACCAGCGGTTGGAAGCAAATCCCAGCATCTAGATCTATACTTTGTTCAGAATCGCCAAAACGGAACAATCCATGCTTGCTCCCAAATACAATCCACACTCTCTATTCACTGAGATCTGCAACTACCCTAAAATGGGTCAAGAAATCATTTAGGGACGGCAGCCTGATACTGGCTGAGTGCAATGTTTTCATTGTTGTCATCTGATGCTCCCTAATCTCCTGTTCCTATGACATTGATTCGCTTGCTGGGTGATCAGCTCTCCAGTGGTCCATTTATCTTGGGTTGACTGATTTTCAATGAGGGATATAACGCAATAGGGGTGAAATCCATGTTGGATGGTCTGTTCCGCCTGATTGAATCCTCACCACCAACACCATTCTTATCATTGCAGTGGTAACTGACATAGCTGATCACACTGCTACCACTGTTGTTACCATTGCAGTGGTAACTGACATAGCTCATCGCACTGCTACCACCATTGTTACCATTGCAGTGGTAACTGTCATAGCTGATCACACTGCTCCTACCATTGTTACCATTGCAGTGGTAACTGACATAGCTGATCGCACTGCTACCACCCTTGTTACCATTGCAGTAGTAACTGTCATAGCTGATCACACTGCTACCACCATTGTTATCATTGCAGTGGTGACTGACATAGCTGATGTCACTGCTACCACCGTTGTTACCATTGCAGAGATGACTGACATAGCTGATCACATTGCTACCACCATTGTTACTGTTGCCTTGCAATTTGTTATTTCTATTTGCAATATCTTGATGAATCATGTCATGCCATGTCACAGTTGGGCTTGTTACTCGATCATTTGTGATTGTCTACTTTGTCTAGGTGTTCCATTGAGATGGATCGATACACCTTTTTTTTTTATTATTCAACTTTTTTATTCAGCAAGGCATGACTATTTTTCAAGACCAAAGCTGACAGCATCTATAATATCCTGATCTGATATTCTGCCTGGCGCTGTGTCTAGTGTGGTTTTAACTATCTAGGTGCATGACTAAATAATGTAACTAAAAATAGGAACTAATAACATCGAAAAGATAGTTTCTATCAACATATATACATACGGTACACCAGCTTTCTGGTTTTATGTTTTTTGTGTGGCGTGCTGTTGTTGTGTGTGTGGTATGTTTTGTGGATCTGAATGTTTTTTTGGTTCTCTTGGTCCAGTGTGTTATAGCTCTAGGTGTTTCTTTAGTACAGACTTGAAGCTGTTTGGGTTGTCTATATTTTTTAGATTGTCTGGAAGGCAGTTCCACAGCTTGGCTGTTTGGTAACCTGGGGATTTTTTGAGGGCTTCAGTTTTGGGTCTGGGTAAGGGGAAGTTAAATGGTGAGGTGTGTGTTACACGTCGGGTTGTGTGTAGGAATGGAAGGGTTCATGATCGGTGGTACATGAGGCAGAGGGTAAGGTACATATGTCTGGAGTCTATTGGGCTTAGTTTTAGGGCCGGTAGTAGTTCTTTGACACTGTCTTCTCTTTTTGTTATTGTGATAATACGAACAGCTCGGTTCTGGAGCCTCTCAAGTTTGGCGCGGATGGTTTTAGGTCCATATGCGTAAGTGCGTTCAAGAATGGGTCAGATGGTTGTTTTGTAGATGAGGAGGGCTACTGTTGGGGATATAAATGTATGCGGGCAAGAGTTGTTAATTTGGCATTGACAGATCTGATACTATGTTTTTGGGGGGCCCCACAATTGAGTTTGGAATTTATCATTGTGCCGAGGTATCTAAAACTTTCAACTTCTTGCCGTGGGACTGATCCTAGTTTGTAGGTGGGGGGAGTGGTGGTCGTGTGATTTTTGGTGTGCTTCTTAAAGGTCACATACTTTGTTTTAGAGGCATTGACAGTGAGTTTTTTTTTTCAGTATTTTGCTAGGGAATGAAGGAAGTCTTAGAGTGCAGAGTAAGTGTAAGCAGGAGACTTGTCAGAATAGTATAGAATGGTGTCATCAGCATAGAGTTGAACTGAGACATGTGGTACATGAAGGGGGAGGTCATTGATATAGGTGAGGAACAGGAGAGGGCCTAGAATTGAGCCTTCTGGGCCTCCTGTGGAAAGTGTCAGTGTACTGGAGGGGAGGCCATTTGTTAGTACTTTGTGGCACCTGGTTTCTAGATAGCTCTCAAACCAACTCAGTGATTTGTGGGTAAGACCAGTTTTATTTAGTTTTTGGAGAAGGATGTTGTGATCTAGTGTATCAAAGGCTTTCTTTAAATCAATGAACATTGCAGAGGTATGTAGGGCCCTATCCATAGCCAGGGAGATGTTGTCTAATAGATCACAGAGTGCTAGATGTGTAGACTTATTTTTCCTGAAACCGTGTTGGTTGTTGTGGAAAAGGTTGTTGAGTTCAAGGTGAGGATAGAATTGATTGTGGATCAGTCTTTCAAGGGTTTTCCCTGGAATGGGCAGGAGGGAGATAGGGCGCAGGTCACTTGGGTCCTTTGGGTTTGTCAAACCTTTGGGTTTGTTTGTTTTTTGGGAGGGAGGGTTGGTTGATCTGGGCAGTTCCTTAAGTTGGGGTTTGCAGATGTCTCTAGGGAAGGCGTAATGTTAGCTGCAAGGTAAGGGCCTATGTTGGCAAAATAGTCATTTATGTGGTCTGGGGTGGCCTCAGGTGGGAATGGGTTGCCAGATTTGTCAATCAATGATGTGGTATGGATGATTTAGTTTTCCCAATGAGTGTGTTTATTTTTTTCCAAAATTTGTTGGGATTATTTTGGTTCTCAGACAGATTTTGTTTGATCAATTCAGATTTTGCTTGTTTAATTGCTTTGTTGGCTTTATTGCGTATGCAATGGGCTAAGAACCAGTTTTCAGGGAGTTTGGTTGTTTTTGCTTTCGTTAAAAAGTGATCACGGTCTTTCAGTAGAGCAATAAGTTCTCGGGAAAGCCATGGGGGTGAGTCATTTGGTAGACAATGGGTTTTCATGGGACAGAGGATATTTAGTTGGGTTTGCAGAATGTTGTATATTCTGTCCCAGCAATCAGAGGGATCATCGAAGGCCAGAATTTCAGAAGTGTCTATCTCACTTAGGTTTTTTAAGAGCTTATCAGGAGAGTAGTGTTGGTAGGTTTGGCCTCTTAATTGGGTTTTGGTTACCTTGTGATAGGTCTTTTTTTAAGGATAAATACTGGCTGGTGGTCAGAGATGTTGATTGAGGGGGTACCTGACTGTGATACATGTGTAATGTTTGTGAAGATCAGGTCAATAAGTGTGGCTGAAGTGCTTGTGGAGCAGGTGGGTGAGTCAATTTTTTTGATTAGGTTGAAGAACCTGGCCCATGTTTGGAGGTCACAGGCATGGGGGTGGTTATTGGAGAGGAGATTTATGTTGAAATCACCAATTATTGTAATTTCTAGTTTACCAAGACTTGGGATGGATTCTGATGACGCAGTCATTTAGTTTATAAAATTCTGGGCATCTCCGGAGGGTGGCCGGTAGATATTCCCGATGAGCATTGGTTTCTGATGATCTTTTTTTAGGAGTACCCACTGTGACTTTATATCACTGTTGCACTTGTTCAGTGAAGCAAATGATAAAGAGTCAACATTGAGTCCATCTTTGTGGTATATAGCTAGTCCACCCACATGTTTTGATCTAGTATTGTGGGTAGTGGTTCGGTCAGCTTTGGTTAAATGGTAATTCTTTATCAGAACAGAGCCATCTGAAACTCCTTCCTTTAACCATGTTTCAGAGAAGGTAAGTATGTCTATATTAGAGTTTGAGTACTCTAGTTTGACTTGGTCAATATTATTTACCTGGCTTCTGATATTGTGGTGCAGGAGAGACAAGCCTTTCACTGCACCTAGGGTTGTAGGGGAGGTTATAGGGGATTTGAGTTTGCATTTATTAATATTAAGTGTGCTTGGTTTAGGATTTGGGGAGGCATTTGGTTTATGAGCATGTTTGGGTCGCATGGGTTTGGTAGGTATTTTTTGCTGAGTGGGAACTTGGGATTTGACCATGGGTATGCTGGTTTGATATGGGTTTGAGTCAGTTGGCATTGGTGGTATGTGGGTGGTTGGTAGGAACATGGGCATGTGGGCTAGTTGCTTTGTGAGATGATGGCAGGGCAATGGTTGCCATTGTTGGGTAAATGCGTGTGTGTTAGGCCAAGAGAGTGTGGCTGTGTTCAGTAAATAAGAGACTGGGTGTAACCAGACTGGTGTATAGAAGTGCAGTGGAATAAAGGTTTTTGTCATGTGGTATTTTGTTTGGTCAGATATATGTTGGTGCTGCACGCACTACAAGTGTGACATAGTATAATTGTTAAGAATAGTATACAAAATAAGTATTGGTTGACATGTCTGAGTAAGATTCTCATTAGCACCACTACCATGTATGAGTGTTTTTTCTAATAGTACCTGAGAACAAGAGATCGATCATATGACCAGATATATATGAGACCGGTCTTCACCTCAAGGGGCTGTAGCGCACAACTCCCCCACCACACACCTCTGCATGCTCGCAACCTGACTGCAAAAAATATCGCAATCAGGAGTAACAGCTCATGGGATAGGGAGCATAAGCCACAGCCCACCATGTGTGTATACTGAGGGTCAGTTAACATTGATGTGGGTACATTAGCATGGTGTAGATAGTACATACTATTATAATTCTTACGAATAATACACATTAATATTGATGCACATGATACAAATATACAACAAATACATAGGATCACATTCTTAAGTTAACATTCAAGTAGTAAAATAAAGTAGAATATAGGCATAGGCATATATGTGTTAGTCAACAATCGTTTCACAAAAATGGAAAAAGATAAATAAATAAAAAAACCTGTGCTTGCATTAGAACCAGTGTCTCATTCATGTGACTGATTGTATACAAAAGTAATATGCATCATTTGCGTCGATTCTGATATATGGAATTATTCCTTATATAAAATATGGAGATTCTGATTAGCACCAGTGCCACTCTTGGGGTACAGTGGTCTGTCAAATTGTACCTGTAAGTGGGAGATCACATAATCATTACAATTATATTTGAATTAAAAAAAATATAGATGTAAATGGGAGATTCGTATTAGCACCAGTGTCACTTGTGATTTGACTAATCTACATCTTTATATTAAAGGCAAACTCTACTATTCATTGCCACGCCCACCTTTTCCATATACCAAATATACAGGCATTTTACTTACTATTCCTTTAGCATTGCAGTCTATGAGGAAACGGCTCATTTTTTTTCACGTTTTATAGGATAAAACAAACAATTAATGGCTACTCCTACTGTCCCAAAATTTCCTACACATATAGTGTTATATATTACACATGAAAAGAATAAAAAATATATGTCATCGCTTTTTTAAAAAATTTGTAGCTGATTGAAATAGACATGTTTGGGAAATAGAGCTAGCTGTGGGCACTCTTAGAGGTACCCATTTACTATGCAAGTCTATTGGGAAATGCTGCATTTTTCTTTCACGTTTTGGGGAATAAAACTAAAATGGAAACTCCTATTGTCCCAAAATTTTCTACACATATAGTGCAGGTAATATTCTACACTAATATAGGGAAAAAATGTATGTCATCGCGTTAAAAAAATAATTGTAGCTCTCTGAAATAAATGTTTAGGAAACAGAACACTTTGAAAGCAACAGATTTTTGGGATGTAAGCCATGTTTCAAAGCCTCATAATTCAGAAACTAGCATGGTGACTCATTAATTTTTTTTCAGTTTTATGAACACACATACCTCAAAAATCATCTAAAGAATCTAAAGAACCAGAAAAATGACATTTATTTTTGATGGGGAGAAAAATAAAAAAATTTTTATAAAAACGGTAAAAAATAGTGGGTTTTTTCGAGTTTTTAATTTAAAATTTGCATCATGTATTTGTTGTTTTCAGAATAAAAATAAATATGCACTCTATAAAAAAGAGGCATAGAATTATTGGCCAAATAATACTCTGTCCAAAACTGTTAACTTTACTTAAATTGAGTGAATATGAATAGCAAATATGAACTATGAGGTCGAGGTACTGCAAAATGAGCCCCCCTTTTGGTCCTCATCGGTTCTTTTGAGTTACCAAATTTTGAGGCACTGTAATTAAAAAATGAGCACGGCGACCCATTGATTTTTTTCCATCTTTATGACCAGAAACACTTCAAGAATCAAATACCAAAGTTTCAGAAAAATAACATTTATTTTCATTTTCCACTAGAAAAGATTAAGATTCTATTGATACAGGCATTATAGCACCATAACAATGACCTGATAGGTTGAGAAACATGCGTTAGACAATTGAGTAATTATATGTTAGATAATGCTTGGTATGAGCATCTTTAGAGACCTATGTAGCATTGCAAATTCACTAAGTTAGCATTTTTCCCTTTCTTTCTCATTTGTTTTGTTGCATATGTACATAAACTCACGGATTATTCAACACTGGTTAGTTACCTGTTTTATCCATATGATATCATTAATGTCAATACCAATACAAAGAATTCAATGTGGTACATACATGTGGCATTTAATATATCCCTTACCAGGGCACTGACACTGAACTACATGGTTTATCATACTGAAAAAATTCTGATAATGCTAGTAGTGAGAAGGGGTTACAATAACTCTGTGAGCGTCTTGACGTCAATTATGAATATGCATTTTGAATAGGGTTCTAAATTAGCAGATGTAATATGCCTCTTGGCCTCCAGTTGCTGGTTCCCAGTTGCCCAGTCGGTTTATCACTCTATAAACAGAATCAAGAATCAAATAATGATCCACAAAAGCAGGTATGCAGATTTTCCCAGTGTTTATTCAGGGTTCCAAGTACATAGCCAATACTTGCTCATGCAACAATCTCCAATATACCCGCCTCCAATAGGGCATTTTTCAAATTGACAGCAGCGCCATACAAAAAGTGGCGGAAACTGCCCAAACTATGAGCTAGGCGGGCAGGCTCACAGAAGCCTTATGTATTAACCATAGGCTTCTAACTTTCTACTTTTTCTCTCAGAATTTGAGTTATTGTATGGTACTGTAAGCTATCCAATATTATTAAATGACATGTTAAGATTGGTCATGCTTAATAAGAGAACATTTTATCCGCTCAATTTTAGTATATGGCAACTTTTGTAAGAGTGTATCAACAAAAACAAGTAAGCGTAGGTGTACAGGCTGCAGGGGGTCAGCGGCCGTGTGCTCCTAGGCATACACACACCCCTGCACGTCCACCGGGAGCCTGGGTGCGGTTCAGCCCGCATAGCTAGGTGAGTCAACTGAACTGCGCATGCGCAGAATGACAGAAGTTCATCCCGCAGTTACTGGTGCGCACTGGAGGCGGAATTTGTGAAGGGGGCTATTGCATACAATGACAATATTCCTAGGTATCCCTTATTGAAGCTCCCCTTTTTACAAGTCATATGCACTGCTGCAGGCTGGAGTTCAAGGAACTAATGCATAAAAAAGGAGTCACAATATGTTTTTGAAATGTAATAGAATATGAACAGGTAAACTGAGTAGCCAGAGATAATTGCCAAGGAGACTTCTGTACAAGTTGCTTGGGCGAATAGTCATTATAAATATCCCGGCGATTTCGTCATTTTCCTGTACATGTATACATACACACATACATATATGTGTCATACATGAATAATATACATAGCATGTACATACATGCAGCCATGATCATACATGCATAATACATACATGCATACATACATACATACATACATACATACATACATAGAAAGATTCCTATTATTATACCAACAAGACTACACAATGCAAAAGTCGAGCTACCCAGGCGGCTATTATATGAACACAGTATCCAAAACATGACTGCCACGTCATTGAATATCCTTTAGAAATCACACAAATATTTAAAACCATTCAACATGTCATGCTCTGGGTTGCTAGGACTACACATTATCTACACTGAAATCGGATATGTTAGTTCAAATCACTCTATTATGCATCACATATTCATTCATCTAATCATCTACATATACTCCTATTTCATCCCAGAGGGAAAGATAGGAAGAGGGAGGGATAGATAGACAGAGGGGAGGGGGAGAAAGAAGAAGTGGGTGGGGGAATTGGAGAGGGGACAGGAAAAAAGGGTAAGAGAGACGTGGAGTACACTGTTAAAACTCTGCGTACGGTACATAGACTTGGATTTTCGCGTTTATGTTTGCGTTTTGGCGCGTACTCAATCCATGGTCGCGTTTTATAAAAATAGCCTATACCTGTGTGCGACCAAGCATGGTGATGTAGCAGCAGGGCTATTGTTTTAGTAACAGGTAATAGTATCTAGGTCAATGCACACATATACACCAGTAACACAAGGGGTTCAGTCAGTTAGTTAGAGGACAGGACCAGAAGTCAGTTAGTTTGGCTGTAACTACTGTTCTACGAGTTCTACTGTATATACCTGCCACGCTCACCTGTACATCTACAGTCCTTGCATTTGTTTTGCAATATTGGACAAATTGAGTGAATTTTATATAATTATTCTGCTGTTTGATGAGCGTTTCTCCTGACTATTTGGAATCACGGACATTATTAATACCTCCCGTCGATTATCATTAATTAGAATTAGAATAGATCACAATACTAGTCTGTTTGAGCAGAGCTATCCCCATACTCTCACAATTGGAACATTTCAGATCATTACTTATTTAGTCAAATCATCGACTCAGCTATTTAGATTTAAACTACAGGCATTACTATCACATATATATGTGTTCATATTTTGTTTATTTTGGTCTATTTTTCTTGTTCATTCCTATGGGGTTTTTATAGTTTTCTTTTGCAAATTGACATAACAGGTAAAGGCATAAACAGGTAATTACTTGATGTAATTGAAGGAGAGCATGCATGCATGAAATGAAACAATGGCAAGAGATAGAGAACGTGGCTTGCGGAATTTACAGCTATTCAGACCCAATACAGAAATATATAGGTGATCCATTGCATACGATGGTAAACGGGAGTGGAACAACCTAGATGGCTATTTAAAAACAATTGTAGACTATAGGTAGTTCAAGGTAACCCTCCTCGATATATATAGACAATCCTATATATTGAATGACATTTAATTTTTTTAAATTTTTAGTCCCTGTTTTTATTCTGAGCGGTGAGTTTGATAACCTTATGACCTCCCACGATAATTGCTATACCAGTATCAGTGTTTGTGCTGGTAATGTAGACGTACCACTTCTGAATCCAATATGATAAAACTTTGTTTGTTTTCATTGGTCAAAACATATTGCATTAATATCAACACCGCCCAACGCAATCATACAAGGCGTTAACGGCAAGTCTGAGTAATTGTGTTTAATATATACCATCTGTTTAAAATGGTACTATTCTCATTTGTATTTTGTATAAGGCAACGCATGAAATATAGCTGCATGGACAGTAATGCGTTTTTCCTCTTCCTCGATTCAATGAATTATTTGTTAAATAGTCTTATAAAACATTATTATTACTAGACGTGACTTTTTTTCTTTTTTATTGTGAAATATTTTCTTATTTTGTATGGTACATTTCAGTTTTAGAAAGATAATTTAAACAAGAATCTCAATGCTAAGTACCATTCATTTAATTCCCCGCTCATCCTAGGAAGCTTTCCACGCTTTACTGAACCACACCCCCTCCCACCCAGGCTAGCTTTGGCTTTGTCATGGTTCACCGCACGCCATCCTACTGGCATCTGCTTGAAATTAAACGCGACAAGCATAACAGTCACGTACAAAGACCTGGATAGTCATGGCACAAAAGTTGACCTGTTAATAACAGGTATAATAACGCGTCTACCGTGTTATTACTAGCTACAGTGTAGGGAAACATGGGGGGGAAAGAGGGGGGTATGTGTCAGAGATGGGAGGGGAGGGAGAAGAAGAGAGAGGAGGAGAGGGAAAGAGAGAAGTGGAGGAAGGGGGAGAGAGAACAAGGGGAAGGAGAAAGCACAGAGAGGGAAGGTGAAGAAGGAAAAACAGGGAGAAGGGGAGAGAGGGGGGAGAGAGATCAGAGGAGAGGGGGAGATCGAGGAAATAGAGAGAGGTGGAGATGAGAAGAGAGAGATCAGCGGGGGTGGGGGAGAGCAAAGATGCAGAAGGTGGGAGGCATCAGATAGGAAGAGAGAGAAGAGGACAAAGAGAAGAGGGGAAGGGGAGAGAAAAAATGGGAGGTAGAGGATGGGAGAGAGCAAAGGGGAGGGGAGGGAGAAGGTGGGAGAGAATGAAAGAAGTGGAGGGAGAGGGCGTGGAAAATCGGATAGGGAGAGGGAGAAGAGGATACATAGAGAACAGGGCAGGGGAGAAGAGAGGATGAGGGTAGAAACAGGGGGAGAGAGAGGGGAGAAGCATGGAGAGAAAAGGAGGAGAGGCAGGGAGAGAGGGGGAGGGGAGAGAGTGAGAGGAAAGGGGTGACCGTCTGGAGGAAGGGTACTTTGCTAGAAATATGTGAAAGGGACGAAACTCGCTAATCATTGTGGCTATGTTTGTTTGAGAAAGGTCTTATGTGATTAATTGCCGCTTTGTTTGTATAAAATATGAATTTCTTCAACTTCTAATGAAATTAGGTTCGCCCAAATTAATTTTCAAAATCAGCTCTCACACTTTCTCCTGCACCATAGCTCATCTGTACGTTTCCATAATCATTCCTCTGTCGCTTTCCCTCTCCTTCTCCTTCTCTCTCCCTCGCTCTCCTCTCTCCCTCACTCTCTCTCCCTCTCCCTCCTCTCTCCTCTTTCTCTCTCCTCTCTGTCTCCCTCCCTCTCCCTCTATCTCTTTCCCTACTATCTCTTTCTCTACTCTCTCCCTCTCCCCCATACATTCTGTTTCTGTTAGAATGGCTCCTCATATGATGCTAGTTTTATACTTTAACCAGCTTTTCACTTAAAATTGTTTATGCCTAATTGCGCAATTCGTTGGCTTGTCTTGTATTCCAGTTCCTCCTCATTGTTGAGGCATGACAGCATCATCTACAAGCTCAATGTTGAGAGGTATAACAATACATGTTGTTTTATATTGCTTCTTTTGGGCATAATCATTGGGTTTAATCTCCCTTGCTCATGATATGGCTGGTAATAACACAAATTGGATGATAAACAGAAAAATACCCAAATCTACTGTCTAATACTTCCTTGGGGGTCTTTGATTTTGAGTCTTAAGTCAAACCTAAGATGCAACAAAAGTTAGTCTGAAGCATACATTTGCGAGCTTACCTCAAAACAACAGTGATGTGATAGTATTTACATAGTATCAGCAGTCAGAACAAATATGTGGTTCTTTACCACATTCACAGGTCACATCCTCACTTTCCAAACATCACTTCTACTTTTACAGCAAATGAATTTTCAAAGATCGTCTCTTTGCTGGTTTGTGGTGGAACAGGGAATGTAGCTAGTCTGGCGCTGACATTCCTTACTACTCCTTGCACTGCACCAGATATCTGGTGGCACTATATCTGATAGAATGTGTAGGCTGATGGTTGTGTCCTTAGATGACAGATTGCAGTGATGGCTGGGTCAATTTTCTTTCCCAACCCGGGATGCATACTTAGCAGTTGAGAAGCAGAAGGCTATGGCAGTTGACTGAAGGGTATCTGAGCTGGTACACAACTTGTTCCAGCATGTTTCTTCACAACAAAAATCTTGAAGGAAAGGAAAGGATCTAGGGTGATGCCATGATGTATTGGTTACTGGCAGCTTCCAAGTGAGTTACCAGACCAGATGGCATTCATTTGGCAGTTGGCATGATTACAGAAATGAAAGGCATACTGTCATAAAAGGTCAGGAAATCAGCAATTTGATTTTCCAGGCCTGGAAAGTCATGGAATGCTGGAGGGGTCATGGAAAATTCTGAATTTTAAAATTAACCGCTGACAAGTGCTACATTTTATTCAGCATAACACTTGTTCAAAGAGTCAGTGTTTGATCATCTGTCTTACACTCTTTGATGTCAGTCCTTTTTTGTGTCAATCATATCTGGGATGAATGTTTGTTCTCCAAGTGCTGTCTCCTACAACTCTATTGTTATACATGTGTAAGTAGGAAATTGCAAAGGAGGTGGATGGGTCAGACAGCTTTAGTCTGATTATTGAGTGTCATTAAATCATTCATGCATGTCTGTAAATTCATGGAATCTGAATCCAAATGATCGGTAAGATCCCTTTAGATTGATTTGTAGATGGTGTCCTTCATAATAGAGTGACAGATCGTTTAGAGCAATGTGAGTCTCTTCAACCAAATGCCGCTATCTTGCAGCTACACTTGGCAGATGGTTTGTGTATTTTTTATTATTTTTTTTTTGTGTATTTAGTATTTTTGCAAGCCAGTATCTTTATGAAACGGTATTCAGATTTATGATCTTTTTTAACGAGAAGTTAAAATCAAAATATAAGTTGTCACAATATAGGATTCTCTTTTCTTCTTATATTTTACATGCAAATAACACACAATATCATTGGAGCTTAGTTTGTTGGTTCCATGTTCTTGTTGTTGTTGTTGAAACTTTTATTCGCCAAACAGTGAGTCAATTCAGTGTCAATATCTTACTTCAGTAGAGAAATTTGAGGTCCTCAATATAATTGAATTCTCCTTCACTTTTGTCAAATTCCTTAGATGATTCAGTGTATTCAGACTACTCTGAACTCCACCTCACAACCAGGACTCAATCAATACAACTCTGACTGAAATGGTGGTCAGGTACACATGCCACGAGATCATTGTGGCATTATCATTATGGAATGTGAAATGTATTTAACATTTTACTAATCTTAAATAAACTTCTCCTAGAATATTTGAGCACCTCCAGGAAGATTGGAACACTGACAATTTTGAATTCAAGAATGTGCGAATATATATTTTGTTGCTATCGGTATATCCGAGCCAATTGAGGTGCATATCTTCTGATTCTTGGTCTTTCTCGTCTCTGTAGAGTTCGTAGAAAGAGGATTAATCAGGGGAAACATTACTAATGAAAGCCATCTAATCGTTTATGTTAAGTTGCGTTATCTAGTAGAAAGTGGCAGTAAACTAGTCTTAATGCTAACACAGGAAGAAGGATGGGCTAGGTCCTTAAGGTGATATGCTGTGTAGATGTTGTTGGTCAATATCCAGAGGTAGAATGCCAGGACTCTCAGTGTCTGATCTTTTTCTTTTACATAAAATTGTGACATAATCAATAGAATGTTTCAGCTCGGCCACAGACCCAACCGCTCAGCTATACAAACTGCCAAAGCCACAAGTTACCATGACACCAGTGTCAACAAGTTGCGAAGTTGATGTCCACAAATACATTTTCACGTTTTTACCAACAGATTACCTGATGACATTTGCACACTGTAACAATATAGATGAGATAATATAGGTGACTGCCATTGCAAGATTATATCCCTCCAGAATTATTTTCTCAAGTAGCAATTGTTATATTAACACTACATTTTTTGCCCCCCCCCTTGCTGCAGCACTATTGAGTGGGAAGGCAGTATGATCATAACCAGTACTGCCCCCTTTCCTATCATCAGGCATTCGCTTGAATTCAAGCTAAAGCAGTAGATATCATTTAAGGGGGTGTTACACCATGCTCCTGGTGGATTCCGGTTACTATGCATCAACTCCCTACTGATTGATTAGAAAATGAAAAAGTATTTCATTTCATAATATGGAACAGTTTAAAGGAGGAAGATCCCTCCTGTATGAAACAGCTGATTTAGAATTAATCACCAGGAACAAATCACTAATGTAACACCTTTATATGAGAGACTCTTTTCAATGAAATCATTTACTTTCAGACCGGAGAAGCTGCATGTTCAACAAAAGATCAAATATGAGAAATTTGCTGTTCAAGTGCTCCCCCAAACTGTGCAGGACAAGAAGACGCATTTGTCCTGCAAAATGGAACAATGTAAGTACTCCCACTTTATTTCATCTTCTAATATTGTTGCTGTTTTGTTGTTATACGTTTGTTCAGTGATATCCATTAACATTGATTCTTTTGTATTTATATTAGTATGCTACTGAGAATCATGTAATGTAATACATTCTATACGGTATCAAATCATCCAGTGATCATTAAGGCAGGAAGGGGCTTCCCCTATGCCCTTTAAGTCAGTTGACTGCCAGGTGCTTTACCCGTGCTGAAAGAAACAAATGACGTCACTGCTATGTGCATATTATATATCTTCATCTCTTGTGCCGAGAAGCGGAATTTCTCTTCCCAATTCTAACAGATGGTAGTATACCAATCCATAACTATATCAGTAAAAGTTTGATTCTACTAGATCAGTGGTTTTAAATATAATGCAAAGTAATCTGATGAATAACTAGCAGCTGATCGAAATCCATTGTCATAGAACTGCAGTTGGTTTGACATCTGGGGTTAGGTCACTCTATCTACTTTGGTCCATGGCCACTCTGATGACAGGTATACAGTGAACCGAATCATGCCAGGAACATTGCCACAATTGCACCGAGTATTCAAAAATAATGAATGAAACCACAAAGCTTGTGGTCTATACTTGAGATATTGCCATACCTATCCTGTATGATTAAAGTGGCTCTTCTCATTAAAATCAGTAGACATGAAATCCCAATAATACTAGCATCTTTCTCCCTTTTTTAAAGACATTCTTATTAAGAATGAAGCTGTGGATGCTCAGTAGTAGAGCATTGCAATGTAAGTCCAAATGTCCAGGGTTCAGTTCCCTGTCTAGAAAGGCTGTTTTCTCAGTGGGTGATCAGAATATTATATATTTGTCTTTTAAACTGATAGTCTTTCTACATGTCTCTCTCCCTCCCTCCCTCTTTCAACCACCCAGCCACCCCTCAATACACTGGTCTTGATATCTAGAGTCATGATATCTAGAGTCAGGTTGAAGTAGTCGATCTGTAATAATAACTCTAAGTAGACCAAGAATCTTCAGGAGGAGCAGTGTATTGCATGTTTATTCCACTATAATAAAGTAACGAAGCAAAGCACAGATAGTTTCAATATAGGCAATAATTGGTCAGAAGTCTACCAAGGTTCAGTCACTATATATATCCAAATAAGCCAAACTGCCTGAATGACTAGCTGACTGAACCTTATATCATTCCATGGCTGGGTCATCCTTACTCGGAAGGCATAGAAGAGCTAATATCTGGATACCCAATGCCATGAGCCAAACATTAAATAGAAATAGTTATAAGCCGAAAAATGCTCAAAGTCATTAATTACAGGGAAGACATTGACACTGGCACCTCACTCCCTGCTGGGAGTGATAGGGACCATGACGTGAATACTAATCAAAAATCACAAATGTGGTTCAAGAAGATCTCAATCAAATAAATGTATAGAATCAACGAATTTCCATTCTACAAACAAAAGAGAAAAATAAATATCAAACTAAAAAAACCTCCACTTAAACTAAGTGACATAACTTGAAAGACATTTTCAACAGTGAAAGTACCTAAAATATGATGTCTAACATTAAGATAGACACTCTAAAGTCACCATTCTTTCAGGAGTTACCAAACAAATGAACATGCATTCCTGCTTTAATGTTTTGTATGTTTCTTTATGATTAAAAGTGGTTTGTTATGTCCAAAACTGTCTGTGCATGGACTGGCATAGACAGACAGTAATAGATGCTTTAGGATCTATGTATGGACTAGACTGCACCTCAATTAAGTTGTCAAAAGAATACATTGATACATGTGTTCATGCTACTAACAGCGCTAACCACTCCAAAAATAAAAACATTCCTACATAGAGATCTTAAAATAAAACATCAATTTTGTGACTTATGTCTCATTTTCGTGTGACACTTTACAAATAAGAGATGTAAGTAACACACGTGCAGTACAGCATGTACCAGTCACGTGTCATAGAGCAAACATCTGACAGGCGTAACTGCGTAGAGGTCACATGACCTCGATGATTACCATATATGAAATATGGGTCAGTGAGAGATCTCCGTGCTTTTACTGGTGTTACAAAACCTACAAATGAATGGATGTGTAAGGGTATATTATATATTGGTCCACATATCAAGTGTGTCCGATTTGTGCATGCATACCTGGGAATAGATCTGGGAATATATATATATATATATATGCAAATAGAAGTATTTAAGTCTTGAACACTTCAATTCCAATTTTTGCAAATGTTGCAAGAAAAAAAGTGCAACAATTAAATTACTTTATAAAGCCAGACAATCTCATTTCGGTTTGGGGGACTTAATCATGGTGATATATTACAGAAGAATGATGTTACTAACAATGATATTCTGCAAATGCTATTTTTTGGCAAGAATTATTTGTAGGAATGCTTTCATTTCCGAGGTGTTTAGTGCTGTCGGTCGTGTAAATACAAAACACAAAATGTCAAGGTTGTACTAAATATACATCTCTGTATTTTGAAGACTAATGAAATGTATTTGACTACTTAACCAGAAATAACACTGAAATCTTTTCTCAAACATCAATTACATAATGTTTATTTGCTGAATAAAAATCTTAAATACAAAATGTAATGACCCCATTGGTACTTAATATAACCTAATATAACATTTTGTGAGTTTTACCCATTTAAATGAGTGAAAAAGTAGTTCCACAGTTGAACACTCCTTTCAGTGCACCACTGTTAGCATAGGTCGTTATGTGGCTGCATCTTGAAATGAACATGCAATGCATAGAGTACACAAATCAGGAGGGGCATTATGTACATTACTGGAGCCACCTTCTGGCGTTACACAGGACATTCACTGCCCTCTTGTGTTAAACAGACCTTTTTACCTTTGCTTTCTCAGTTGGCACCTGCGAGTCACTATAAGTCAGTCATAAATGAAATGTTCAAAATTGAGACTTTGGTGTTGTACTTAAGGATCCATAACATTTGCTGACCGAAAAGTAAACATTAACCCCTTTAGTGACCCTTTAACGAAAATAAAGCATATTTAAGTAAGTGAAACGCATGAGGATGAGCCAATCTCTGCCTATTAGATTTTCTTTTTGCATTTTGATGGCAGTAGTTTAACATAGACAAAGCTCATGTGTGAGACATAATGCTGAAGCAAAAACTAACTGTGACATGGGAGAAGGACCTTAATTACCCTTTTCTGAGTTTTGTTTTATGTGCAGGACCCATGACCCTAGCTCCTCATTGCTAGGTGGCATGCTGGCTCCCACTACGATCTATTTATAATGGTTCAGGAGAACTTTGATGCCCCTATGTGATGTATCACAGGAAAATGAGTCACAAGTCGCAAAACTGATATTTTTAGTTATTTCAAGTTATTTATTCACAAGAACCATTGCTCAGAATGTTCTCATTTGTAGGGTGCTCAGCGTGCTTTTAGTAGCATGAAGACATGTACCACATTTGAGGACTGTGTATTGAATACACCCATGGATGCATATCTGAGGTTATCCTAATTAGTAGTAGTACATTTAACTAAATGTATCTACTTTACTATGGCATAAGTAGACCTTTGGCACATGTTGAAGAGAACGGTGATTATGGGGCCTTAATCAAAAGTAACTTGGGAAAATTGAGTATATTTCCAATATGTCCAAAATTCTTATGAGTATTTGTCACTTATCAGGGTTATGTTTTGCAGCAGTTTGTATGTTACAATAGTCCCTTGGTCTATTCAAATCTGAGAGCAGAAGCAACATGCACAAAAGGTTGCTGTCCTCAGAATCAGATACTAACAATTCCCATCTGGTCTACGCTCACTGACACAATGTTTATCCATATGAAGATTTTCGGAGTTTATCCGACAGGAATTTTTGTTCAGATTGTTCAGACCCGTTTGTATGGATGTCAGCGGTGCACATTGCACTTGTCTCATGATAGTTTAACTGTGGCTTAGTGGCTGGCTGTATAGGTGGAACTATTAGGTGGTCACTGGTGATTATAAATAGTCAAATGCTTTTAACTAGCATTGGTATTTATAATTATCAAAGTGTCAAATGCTTATTAAGTCAAGTTGTATGGCTTACTTGTTTTCACTGTAACAAAGTGGATTTCAATCAAGGAAATGTACAATGGCATATGGACAGTAGCATAGTAGCAGTTGGTGTTGGAAGTTACAATAAAGGGTTTAATGGACTGTCAAAACTTTCACATGCTTAGTTGAAATGTAAAATAGTTCTTCACATAATAACTACAAATACGAAATGGTCTTACTTGGTTATGAATTTAGACATCAATATGATATGTATGTACATGTGATATACATGTAAATATATGTGTGTGTATGCACATGCATACTTGTGTGTATACATGTATAAATACATGTATTGGTGTGCATGTATACACATGCATTTATATATTATGTGTAATATATGTAAACATGTGTTCATGAATACATGTAGTATGTACACTATGAACATGCTGCTTCGCACATTTTGAGTTTTAATAGAACGTAGTCAATTCCAGGTACAGTTCATAGAACATGTACATAAATGGAGTGGTATAGGTCATGGACTATACATTGGTTGACTTAGTTGATACACAGACCCTCAATGGAGTTGTGGTCTATGGTATATCCTGTGGTCGTTCATGCTCTGTAAAGCAGGATAATAGGGGCTATAAATACACTGCTGTGGAAGCGTGATACAACATCTCCCTACTTCTGTTTCTCTTGTTAAACCATTAATGTTTGATATTGAGGAGGAACCTCCTCCACCAAGCATTTAAACAGGTGCCAACGCCACGTGTACAGTCCCAGACAACACAATGTCCATAATATCAGTAGTTCTGTGAACCTTTCACCCACTCTTAGACCATGTCGTGTTACGCATAGGCTACACCTAGCTATTTGGGAGATTAGGAATGCTGACACTAGGAATTTGTTGAGGGAGACTAGGGGATGGGTGGTCTACAGCACAAATAGAGTGTACTTTTTTTGTGCAAAATTATTTACCAATAGAGTGTAGGCCTACTTCAAAGAATTTTGTTATTCACCATAGCAATGATTCTTATGCTGTATTCCAAATCATGGTATTGTTTTAGAAATGAATAATAGAATATAATATGCAGACTTTATACTAAGCCTTTTTACATACATTATTACATACACATATGCACCTCAATCAGTCCCATATCATCTGTAGGGGATTTGCATGTCCGCCATTTTCAATCTTGTTTCGTATGGAATTATGGGACATGTATGCCAGTGTGAAATCTATTAAAATCCTGCCATGTTCAGCATGGAGTATTTATTGATGCTCCAATGCCAATAGCCATGTTCTCTACATGTTTTCATAGAACAAGCCTCCTTTCTTCCCATCATGCAGTTTTTGACGAAAGTGTTGCAAAATATTTGTATGTTAGACCTGAGCTGAATCCACCCCAGCATGCACTGTAACAGACATGTGCAGAGGTACATGCAAATCCCCTATTGAAGCATATAGAAGACATCATACAAAATGGTAGCCTGTGACCCACCAAACCTTCACCTCATGTAATACAGTAATTAACTAAACCCTCAATTTCTGAATACAAGATATATCTACTCCAGCAATTGGCTTGTGCTTGTTGATTCTACACCCTATTGGGAAGGGAACGATAGCCCATTGGAAAGAAGATGGCCCAATGACCAGGTCTAATGGCAAACCAATGCACAGGTTTGATGACTTTAATGAACATGTAATGACACGTGTGTGCCAATGCACAGGTCACATGTGCCAATGCACAGGTCATGTGACCAAAATGCACATCTAATGCACAGGTCTTAAAGTAAAACACTGGGTTGGAACAATTGCTGGTCATACAGCTCAAGTATGGTTAATTACTGGTATCCATCATTATATAAGGCATTTCTGTGCAATGATATTGCCAGAATCAATCAAGTAAATTCTGTCCCGCTCTCCCCAAAGCTAGCTCTGAGTGCTTCCATATTGCTAGATGTATGACACTAAAGGGGGCAGGCTAACTACCGTTCTGCTGGTCAGTCTGTGGTCACGGTCTACTTACTGTTACAGTAAACAGTGCCCACTCTAGGGTATGTATGGAAAGCCATTTATAAACACATGACTGATCCTCCCAAATAAACAAACATACTCCAAGATATACCTGTGAGCTAATATCACATATAATAATGATAGGACCTTATGATATAATATAGGGGTAGCTCAGCTCTAAAGGTAGTAAAGATCTATCAATTTTGGATATGTTAATGAACCCAACTTTTATATTATGAATATAAATAGCTTTCCATAGTAATGCATGCAATGCTGTCAACCTGACTTGTCAACAACAAGTTGGTAGTGATCAGGAATGAGGAGGAGGAAATTTATTCTTTGCACCTTCCTTTATCCTTCCATTGAAAATGTAAACAATGAGGTCCATAGGGTCTTTTCATTCCTCATTAGTTCTGGTGTAACATCCATGAGCCTCAAAGTCAGGCATTGTTGAAAAGAAGTGATTTGAGTGCACCAAAATAGTAGCATACAGTAGGGCAGCCTGTATACAATAACAGTACCTACAGAGTGAAGGAAGTTAGCTGTGCTTCGCTGACGTCACTCTCACATAGGACTCTGGGAGTATGGTAGCTGCCAGTATTCCGGAGGATAGCCAGTTATAACACAAACAATTACTCCCCAGTGATTTATAAATAATTGAATTACACAGACATCCAATTGTGGATTTCGAACCTGCCAGGGTATAACACTACCTTAAGACAACCCCTCTCTAACAAACAGATTTTGTTCGGCCTAGAAGGCCAAGGAGTCAAAATTCTGCAAATTAATTTCATCTTGCTTGTCAGCAAATCATACATACACAGGCAAAGACTTTTTGGTAATAACCACATTTTATTTGATGGTTTCATTATAGAGATTAAGAAAAGGCTGGGAGCCTTAAAGGTAGCAGCAGAAACCAACATCACGGCTGAAAAACAATTTAAGCCATGGACTGATATCTATGTAAACCTATAATACCCAAAACCTCCCGCATAACGGAGAAGTGTATGTGTTACATTGAAGAAGAGAGAGTGTAAATCGAAAATTGAAAAGTCAGAAAAAAAATATAAAAAGAAGAAATCCCTTCTAGAAAATGAGTCCGCATAAATAAAATAATAACAAGGACCTACCTTGTAAATTGTAAATGTCAAATTATCCTGTTTTCATCAACATGAATCAGTTTTAGAAAAAAAAAAAAGACAACGGAGTCAAAACATAATTTTTGGCATATCCACCAGGTATAATCATCTAAGGGCCTTCATGAGACGTCCCAAATTCAAGATATCTCGATGTTACAAAATTCTCACCTTAACCTATTGTAAATGTTTCTAATGAATAAAGATCCGATGTTGGACAAACAAAAAAAAATAATTGAATTACATATTACAACCGACAGAACATCATATTATAGTTTTTCCCAACGTCTGAAAACGCATTATAGTCAGTCCAGTGTTCCCCTTTAAATGAACAGACAAGTTGAACTCAAAAGAAAAAGTAATATTACATAAAGTGCTAATAAAACCTTAGTTGTTATACTATCAATCCCTGGTGGCAGCCATTTTGGTTTTGACCTTGAAAATGACACTGAAGCAAAAATATGACTTTGAGAATGGAATCCTCACACAGATAAAATAGTGTTATACATGCATAATTTAGTGTTAACAGGAACTGAGATATGGAGATATGACATTTTAATTTCCTAGTAGCAGTAATAGTGGTTTTTGACCATGAAAATGAACTTGAAACAGAAAAATTAAAAGTTTCAGAAATGGATTCCTCATGCCTTGAAACCTAGAAAAACTGTGTTTATACATGGTTATAGTCCTAGCGGGAGCAGAGATATGATATTCTATGTCAATTGTATCCTGAGTTAGAGTCAAAGCTTTGCTAAAAATCATGAGTGGCAGCCATTTTCTTTTTGCAGTTTTAGTACTTTTCTGGGCTCTATTCTGTCCAACTCTTGATATGTTGTTCAAGACATCTAAAATTACTAGAAACACCATTAAACTTTTTGTTTCAATGTGTTCCAGGTTGGGCTATTTTTGAGCTTATATTGACTACTATAAGCCTGTCAGTCTGTCAGCCCCAGCCTGCTGGCTGGGAGGCTGGGTGGCTGGGTGGCATGGTTTCCTTACCAGTGTGATAGATGCCCATTAAATGGCATAAGTGAGGGTCATTAGTGCTGGTCAGCTTCCAGGGTGTCAATACAAATAACATTATCTTATGTCCATATTCCACTTCTTCACCTTACTAAGCAGGCCCAATGAAGTCTGGTCTGTAGTCAGAGCATGCTGGTATATCTGGGGTGGACGGGGAAGGGGGTTGGGAGGGAAGGGAATTATTGTTATTGAATACAGGATTCAATATGAATGAGGGAAGGCCTAGTCCACTTTGACTACCCAAGTACCATCCCATACTAGGACTACTAAAGGCTAGGCACCTGTATGGAATTCCGTACATCTGGCACCTTGGCTTAGCCCACCTATGTTACAGGTTCTAGTGTCAACAATCAACCTTGTCATCAGCTTGTAGAAAATCAATATTTTCTAGATTCACCTCGATACTAAATTCACCTCGATAATTTACAGGCTGTTGTGGTTATATCCCAGTGCATCCCCTTGTTATGTGAAGTGGATGTCTGCATAGATAGACAACTGCCAATCAACTGGCAGCACATACTGAACAATTACCTTGGAAGCCAGACTGTAATAGACCTATTGAGGGTCAGTGTATAGGCCAGCTGCTGAGCCAGCAGGAGAAGCACTGAAACTTATGGCCTATGTTGATGTGAGTGACCTACATGCCATGTGACCCATAATTGTTGACCTACATATCTGTGTATCATGGAGCTTGGTTGGGGGTGATGAAGGATTAATCACCCGACAGGTTTTTGTGCAGGCCCAAACACTGGAGGGGATTAATCCTTTTAATCTTATTCTACCCCAATTTCAATTGTGACAATAGCTAGATGCCTATATTCATTAAAAAACATAATTAATGTGTATATAGCATATATTTGACTGAATATAGAGGCCTAGTGGCCCCATGTTAATATAAGCTTAGTTTCACATTGTTCCACAAGAGGCCACCACCATGCTTTCCTATACTAGCCTTTATGAAGGTCAAGGTCATTTCTATCTTCTTTTGTCAAATTAGCATTTGTGGTAACTCTTAAGTTTCACAAATTTCCATTGTTGGGAAATGGGATTCATGAGAGACATGGGGAAAAGGGTCCAAGTTTCCTGCCTGTGTATTTTGGGAATGATACAACCACAGATCTGAGGGTGAGTGATATGTGCGTGAGTCTAAGTACCTTTGCCAGGGCCAGTCTGAGGTCTAAGAGTGAGTCCAAGTAGGCTTATTGGATACAATGGCGGTGGAGGAGGGGGTGGAATGTTGTACCATCCGTATATTGTTCCTAGAAAAATTATATTGGAAAAACTCCCTCCCCCAAAAGGATAGAATAAGACTAAAATATGAGAGACTGGGCTCCAAGGTCAAGAAATAAACATGTTAAACCAAGTAGAAATGGTTTCAGGTAGAGTTGCATATGGTGAGCAATTGTGTCTCAATGGGTGCAAAGATAACAGCATTGGGCAGAATTGTATAAACATATATATACATGTGTCAGATAGTCATGTGACCCAGGGCCCTGATGGGGGACAACAATCACAAGTTGTTTTGATATGTTAACTTATTCCAGCCGTATTTACAACATATTTACACCTAAGAATGTGATCCTGCCAAAACACAACTAAAAGCATTATATACCCTGGTGTTTTAACATTCTCCATGAAAGTTGGTTAAGCCATGGGAGAAGTGGGAAGAGGTGGTGATTGAGAAGTAGAGGGCAGAAGAAAGAGGAGGAGGAAGGGAGAGAATGCAAGGGGGATGAGGAGAGAGACAGAGTGGGAAAACTATACAAATGTGTAATCACCATAGGTTATTTCAAAGTCTCTGATTTCAGTGATGTTCTAGCTCTATCTAATCGCACGTCCTTTTCTTGTAATTTTAATTAATCTATTCATTGTTCATCAAGGTATCTGCCTATGTGCTGATATCAACACTGTCTGACCGTTAAACCTTGTTCAATGCTTGAGTGAGCCTGTCCATGTGCCTCACATGTGTGGCAACCCTGGTGTAGGTGTTACAACTACATACATATAAATTCCATTCCACTTTTGCTACATGAATAATAAAAATATTGGTAATAGATTCTTCCAACAGATCCTCTACAAGCTACATTTAAAGTGAATAATAAACAACATTAAACAATAAAAGTTAGGAGATATTTGGTCCTTGTGACCTAGCAGTCAGTGTGAGATATATTTTGAAAATGGTGTAAGTCTTACAAGCTTACTTATCAAAATGCACAATGAATCAGTTTTTGGGGGTGACTCAGGCTCTGACTTACTCTTCCAGCATACTCATTAAAAAATCATCTGAACCGTTTTAAATCAAGTAATTTCACATTATAGGGAATGCTGTTCTACAGGGCAGGTCCATGACAATATAACACATCGCAATTGAAAATGCTCATTCATTACACACATCTACTTGCTTCAGAATGCTTTATCTATGGTGATGCATTCAGGATACAGCATGATAGGAAACATTCATATCTCACTTGGCATATAATAATAATAATCGGTATATTTCAGATTCAGAAGGTGGCATTGGCTTTCAACCCTGTGTTCTACAATGTACAGACCAGGCTGGAAAATGGTTGAAATTTGGAGATTTTCTACTGAAGGATCAATCTGTAAGTCTTGTCCTTGTCACAATAGGTCTATCTACAATCAATATTGTTTTGATTTCAAACGAATGACTTCTTTGCATAAAGTAAACATTTTCAAGTAAGATGATAATTCATCAAAAAGCAAATGAAAAAAGAACAAAATTTGTTTTTTCTGTGTCATTTTCTGCAAGAGCTGCTTAGCTAACTAAACTATTTTCATCTTGTACACCCATTTTCCGTATGGTAGTGTGTCTGCTCAGGACTGTACTCCTGAGCATACACTCATTTGCTGTATGCAAATACCATATTTCCCAGTGTATAAGGCTGCCCGTTTATATACGCTGGGGGTTCAGCAAACTGTTATGTTAATATTAGCCAAGCCCTCTGTATAAGGCCGGTGCCTGTGTTGCTATCATGAAATAAGGGGTCAACATAATGAATCAGCTGAAATGACCTGTTTTATAATTGTGGAAACTAGTTGGACATGAATGTCAGATGAAATAACTGTTGATTAATAACAGATAAAGCTGACAATAAACATTTGTAAGCTTCAGATCACCTAATTTTTTACTGGGTTCCCTGTTTTCAGTTATTGTAATATAAGCCCAGCACCAATTAAATATAAGCCTGGTCTTATGAATGGGGAAATACAATATTCGGGACAGTGAGCTGGCTATAGGTGTTATAAAGAGGTCAAGCTTGAACCACTCCCACCAAAGTACTTAGCTACGGAAGACGAGAGTGTTCATGTGATGAAAAGTAAAATTCAGTTTTATTTAAAAAAAAAAAATCATTTTCGTTTCATCTTTGATTCCTTCCTCAGGGGAAGTGAAGGGAGAGAGAGAGAGAGGGAGGGACAGAGAGAGAGAGAAAGAGAGAGAGAGGGGGAGGAGAAGAGAGGGAGAGGAGAGATGCGGATGACTGATATAAGCATAGCTTTCTTTAATCTTCTAGTTAGCCCTATATATGTGCTATGTGTATGGTATGTGTCACAGTTATGATTATACCATCAGGTATAATGGCCAATCATACCAGACCTAGTTTCACCTATACATCTATCAATTTTCCTTCTCCTCCCCCTCCCTGACTACCTCCCTTGCTCTCCCTCCCCTTTTATTCCCCCTCCTTAATAATAATGAGTAATGTGTGGACAGGTACATCGTTCGTAAAAAATTGTAAAAAAAGTTAGTCGAAAAAAAGTTAGTTGTAAAAATAGGTGGTCATAAAAAGTTGGTCGGAAAAAAAGTTAGTCGAAAAAAAAGTTGGGTCGTAAAAAGTCGGTCGAAAGTCGGTCGAAAAAAAGGTGGTCGGAAAAAAGTTGGTCGGAAAAAAGTTGGTCTCCCTCCCCTTTTATCGCCCCCCCCCCGCCTTCACCTCTCCTCTTCTTCCTCCATTGCTTCGATCCCTTCCTTCTTCCTCCTCCCATTCCTACCTTCCTGTCCTCATCCTCTCTCCCCCCCACACACACACACACTCCCTCAGTCACCCTGGAGAAGGTTGGGGTGGGGCAGGAGTAGGAAGAGAGAACAGGAACATAGATAGCCGTGTCTAT
Organism: Sthenelais limicola; assembly: GCA_942159475.1. Lineage (NCBI taxonomy): Eukaryota > Metazoa > Annelida > Polychaeta > Phyllodocida > Sigalionidae > Sthenelais > Sthenelais limicola. The sequence continues at coordinate 59,029,225 of OW804096.1, forward strand.
CTCTATACAGTTCTGCTGCACTAGAGGCTGTTCTGCTGTACTAATACAGTTAACGTAGTACTGTAAAGGGGCAGTACAGTTGCCTACAGGAACAGGGATAGAAGCATAACCAATCCAAGATGGCGGCCCCCATAGGTGCCGCCATTTTGTGCTCGAAATCTCGTGAGATCTCATCTCGTTTTAAGTCTCGTTCATAGATTTTCATTTCCATTTCAAGATGGAAATGAAAACGGAAATCAAATTCAAAACGGAAATGAAAACGCCTGTGTCTTTTGAAACATACTTTAAAACAAAAGGAATTTTAGTTTTTAAATGAGATGGAAAATGATTTTGAAATTCAAAATGATTTTGGAAATGCAAATGATTTTCTATTTAAAAAATGAAACTTTCCATGCGTGAGCACTCTCGTCTTCCGTACTTAGCAATGTGGCAGTATCTAAAGTATCTATGTTCTTTCTCCTTAGGTTGGAGTTGCCAGTATTGAAGGCCGATCTCTGGAAGAAACCAGTATATGTGTGTTCCTGATTCCAACTGCCTTACTTGAACCATACCTAGGTATAGAGTTCTTCTACATATTTTCAAAGATGTATTCATTCATCACATTGACATCATATAAAGGAACTGTTTAACCTTTTAATAAAATCGATTTATATGTTTATATTTAACTAGATGAAGTCACCACGAATGCTGCAGGAAAACTACTTGGACTCTTTTCATGGAGATCAGAAGAGACTAATCCCATGTGAGTTCACATTTTTTGTATTCATTATCAAAACCTAATAAGATTTAAAAATAGAAGTTAATTTGTTTAATTCGTTAAAAGTCATAGGCTGTCATAGTACTTTCCATTAATTTCTTGGTGACATTTATGTTGCTCTTGCATGGAGAAATCTAAAAAAAGAATGGTGCAAACCTGAGGTACTAATCAATCCTGGATCATAAATCCATTGCCCAAAATTCTGGGCAGTCCACTGCCCATGTCTTATACTTTTATTCACTTCATTGTATCATGGCCACAAGTCTAAAGAGTAGCCTCTAATTTTCCTATTATTTGCCTATTATGTGCCTCAAAGTACCCATATATGCCTGAATAAATTGCAAAAACTGAAGTTTGAGGTTGTGGTGTCTTTATTTATTTAATATTTCCTATCATTTTGTTGTTGATATGGTCCATCTAAAATCTACCTCATTGAATAGTCTAAACTCTTATTTAACTCTCTGACCTATTGTTGTGTGGACTCTGGGTCGGATTTCTAAGGAATGTACAAAGGAATATCCAGTATATACCGGATGTTTCTATGTTATTTCAATGGGAACATCCAGTATACCAGGTGTTTCATTGTACATTGTTAAAAAATCCGACCCATACAATCCTTCCCATATAGAGTCAGTTTTTTATTGTACCACTTTTACATTTTTAGTGCTGAGGAGCAGACATCAACAACAAATGATACCCAATCCAAGAAGACAGAACATCCCCATAAAGAATCCAGCAAGGAAGGGCATACTGAGAAGCCTCAAACACCCCAGGTTTCTCCCAAGCCTGCCATTGTTTCCTCAGACAAAAATCCTAGTGGGGATATTCCTCATTCTGGTACACATGGTCAGCCACCAGATTCAGACTCTGCAAATGCTGGGTCCTCAGATCTTGTCAAAAAGTCTAACCCTGCAAATTATTGCCTTTTACCCAAGAATACAGATGCTGATACCAATCAAAGAACTCTTGCTACACTCCCCTCTGAGGGCAAGATTTCTGGTGGTAGTCAACAAACTCCTGAGGCAACTTCAGCCAGACAAGCTGAAGAAAATACTGCAGAGAAGACATCCCAGAAAGCTGTGGCACCACCTTCATCAATTGGGAATGCCCCTGATAATAATTCTGATGGTGAAGCCACACCCAAAAGACTGGCTAATGATGACAACCATGAACCCAATGTGGAAGCTGAACCACAACACACTACCTCTGAGGGCATGATTTCTGATGGTTGTCAACAATCTCCTGAGGCAACTTCAGCCACACCAGCTGATGAAAAGACTACAGAGAAGACATCCCAGAAAGCTGAGGCACCACCTTCCTCAGTTGGTGATGTCCTTGATAATAATGAGGATGGTGAAACCACACCCAAAGTGCTGGCTAATGATGATGACCATGAAGCAGAAGTTCCTTCTACACCAGCGGTTGATCCACTTTTGCAGAACCGACCAGTTGTAGTTCTGACCAGACTCACCAAGAAGATTATATCAAACCATTCAGCAAAGCCTAAAAAACATTGGGTCAAATACATGAAAGAAAGGAAGAAAATCAAGGTGAATTCTTTGCTCAAAAGTGGGAAATCTGAAACAAAAAAGAAAAGGAAAAATCTGCTTTCTGAATATGAATTTTGCTCTAGTAGTGATCTCTCAAATTCAGGTTGTTACACCTCTTCGGAGATAACCAGCGATACAACCCAAAGTGAGTTTAGTTATGACCCCTTGCCTACAATCAAGGTAGAGCAGGATGACACAGTTGAAAAATGCTGCCCTGAACATCCAGGCAAATATTCAAAAACAATTGTTGCAAAAGACCAGGCACCTGTCAAAAATGTAGAACCTAATGTTACAGTGAATAAAATACAAAAGCATCCATCAAATGAATGTAATCACATAGATAAAGAATTGAGTTCATCAGTTCATCCCAAAGATGAGGTTACCCAAACTCCACTTGACAAATCAGCAAAATCATCGTCCAAAACTGATTCCAATGATGACAAAATTAAAAGTGAAAATATTTTAACACAGAAAACAAATACAAGCAATGAAAAGGCTAAAGCATGTGTCCTCAATGAATCATCTGTGCCAAGAAATCCAGTGGAGGACAAGCAGGGAAAAGCATTGGAGCGGCCTACCACACTGCCTGTAGATAGTGCTACAGTTAAAAGCAAAACTAATTCCCATGTTAGTCAACCAAAACCTAAAAATGAAAAGATGATTGTGAAATCTAATAAAAACATTGCGGATGAGGGTGTAAAGGGTAGATGTAAATCACCTCTTGAGAAAAATGGATCTAGGTCTACTGATATAAAGGCAACTAGTGCTAAAATAGATGTAAAAGCTCATCCAGGATGTGAACCTGTACAAACAAAAAAGAAGGTTGAGAAAGTACCATCTACTTATGAAAAAGCTCTTGAGTCCAAAGGTCACCCAAAATCAGGTTTGAATACCTCTTCAGAGTACAATGCAACCTCAGATACAGTAAGTGATCATATCATCGACACCTTGCCAGATATCAAGGTACAGGAGGATACAACTATTGAAGTTTCCTGCCCTATAAATCCAGGCAAAAAAAACAATGCAGTAAAAGATAAAGATAAAAATGCTGTTAAAGATGCAAATAATTTCTCTGTCAGTCAACCAAAACCGAAAAAAGAGAAGAAACAAGGCTCAGAGAAAAAGAGAAAAGCACCACCCACTGACAAATCTCTTAAGCACAAAGGTGTCTCAAAATCAAGTGTTGATACCCCTTCAGAGTACAGTGGTTCCACAGATACAGAGCAAAGTGATTTAATTTGTGACACCTTACCTGATATCAAGGTGGAGAAGGATGATACTAATGAAAAACCTGGCTTGGGTATTCATGGCAAAAGTACAAAGAACAACTTGCCCCAAAAAGACAATGATGATTCACTTGGCAAAAATGTAAAACCTGATGTTGTAGTGGATCAGAAAAAAAAGAGTCAATTTAATGCCTCTAGCCAAAGAGATAAATTCATGTGTTCATCTCTATTACCTCAAATAAAGATAACAAGGTTGCCTGAAATACTATCATCCAAGTCATCATCCAAGACTGATTTGATTAATGAAAAGGTTGGGAGTGGAACTAGTTTGCCTGGAAAATCAATAGCAAACAGTCAAAACTCTCAAGACTCTGTCAGTATTGAATGCAAACTTTCAGCCCAAAAGAAGCCTGTACAGGGTCGGGAGGGTCATGATCAGGAGCCTAAAGTTAAGCTCACTGATGTTGCTGATAGCAAAAACAAAACAAATTCTTCTCAGAGTCAACAAGCAAAGAAAGTTGCTAAAGCTAAACAAGTTTTTATTGCTGATGAGGGAGAACAAGAAACTAGTATTCTGCCACTAGCCACCAAGTCTGCTGATATTGGCAATAAACCTAGTGATGTAAAAATTAGATGTAGGACTGAAACTGTCCAACCACAGAAGAAGCATATGGAAACATCCACTTCTGAAAGACTACCCGATTCCAAAGGTGAAGATAACGGGCAAAAGGGTATCACAAATGATAGCCTTCAAAATCAGAATGGAAGTAAGGCAGTCAGTAAAACTCCTCTTGAATCCAAAATCTGTCAGAAACATTTAGGTCAGTCAGCTCCACTGAATCTTCCTAGAAATAATCCAAAGCCTTCTGTTGAGAACCAACCAAAAGTAGTTGGGAATCCTGCTTTTTCATCTTTAAAAATTGTTGAACCTGGTAGCCATGGGAGTCAGAAAAGTCAGAGTGAAAGACCCACTGAAAAAGGTACATCTTACATTTCTAGAGAAGGAGAAATTAGTAAAGACAAAGATAGAAGTTCAGAAATGCACAAAGAGACAAAACATACTGGTCAAGATGAATCAGAAAAAATGGCGTCAAAAGGTAAAAAGCATCATGAAGAACAGTGTGGTACTGATCCTAGCAGTGCTCCGAGTGGAAGTCTTGCATCAAAGCCTATCACCAAAGCTCCTTTAACTCAGGAATATGATGATTGTGTCTCACCCTCTACAGAAACTACTAGAGACAAGGTCACATGTGCAGTTCAAAATGAAATGCACAAAGAGATAAAACGTACTGGCCAAAATGAATCAGAAAAAACTGTAGCAAAAGTAGGTAAAAAGGATCATGAAGAACAGCAAAAACCAGCATTAAATATGGCAGTAAATAATAAAAGTGATATCCATTCTAGTAGTGCTCATACCGGAAATGCTGCACCAATACCTGTCACCAAAGTGCCTGTAATTCAAGGATATGATAAACATATATCAGCCTCTACAGGAATTAGTAAGCAGCCTTCACCAGAAGTCCAAATGTCTGGGAATACTGAACAATTCATGAGCATTTCTGTGGTTGGTCCCTCTGGTAAATACAAGAGGGATGTACAAGGCAACAAAAAGTTTGACTTCAACTGCCATTTACCAAATGAAGTGCCTGGTGAACCTCTTCTTGATCAGGCTCAAAGGCCACAGAATGATGCTCGTCCTCCTCTCTTACTGCTGCCAGACCCAGACTTCAGAAGATATTCTCATGATGGGATTCAAAATCCATCTCCTCAAATAAATAGTAGTGGTAGCTTCGCACTCAATTCACAAAAGGCCCTACCAAATAATATGGCTCAAAATGCTTTTAACAAAGAACAAATTATGACAAATCAAATAAGACATTTGAACAAAGGTCTGTTCAAAAGGGCAACTCCTGCTGCAACATTGTCCTTAGATTCAAATTCATCTGAGAGCAATGTCCCCAATAATACAACTGCAACATATGCAAGAAGTAGTTCACATGATATGTATGGTGCTAAAGTAAAGAAGCTGCCTGGATGGTCCTTATCTGATGACACTGGCTGGAAATCAATCCACAGTCAACAATGCTATGCACAAGCGGTGAGTGAGAATAAACAAGGTCAAATACCACATCCATCCAAGCCTTCCTCAAATTTCACACCATTGTCTGGTAAAACAAACACCATTTCAAAATCTCAACAGGCCTTGAACTCAGGTCCTCTCAGTTTTCGTGACCCAAGGAGGAGGAATCAGAAACCTGAGACTACTTCAGTGAAGAAGCCCAATACTGGGTTTTCAAGTATAGCACACATTCTAGAGACTAGTAGGGCTGGTGATCCTGACCATGATTCATACGATGAGCCATTTGACATGCCCACCATCCCGGTTTCAAATGACACCCAGAGGACTAACCTAATGTACCAAGATGAAAGTAACCTTTTTTCCCCCAATAGAGCCCTGCCTGGAAGAAAAAGGATCCCATTTAAAAAATACATCAGTGATAAATCTGCCCGACGGTCATCTACTACTGATACTTCCCAACAAACGGAGGAAAGAACAATGAAAAATAAATCCACATGGGTGAAAATGCACAGACAATTGAGAAGTGTGTATGTACAAACTTCTGAGACTGACTCTGTGAATGAACTCGAACAATTTGCTATAAAACAATCAGTATTAGGTGCTTTAAGTGCGGTAATAACAAGTGTCAAAGCATCCATGCCCGCTTCAACCCAATCAACTGCTGTTCTTACTATAGAGAAAATTATGGATATCATAGACAAAGCTGCCACTTTTAATCTTAGGCATTTTGGAGGAACTGAAAAGGCCCCAGTGCATAGTACTCCCAAAGATCCTCCCAATGATAAAAGCAGTGATCCAAATCCAAACATTAAAGAATCAATATCATCCACAAGGAAACAGAAACAGTCCCACGTCAAATCACCAGAGGAGGGTTCTGACCAAAATACTGGGAGTGAGTGTACCAAAACCAAGGTCAGAAAGATTTCTCTTGGTTCGCTAGAATCACCAATATTGATTCAAGAAGACAGCACAATCATCCATAATAGAAGGGAAAAATCACCAATTGTAATTGATGATAACCTAGAGCATGAAATGAAGCCTAAGATCCGTCACCCTTCCAATCCTGAAAAGTTTGGTACTGTAAATTCGATTACCATCTTTAAGAAATCAGCCCCTCAGACATTGGATGTGTCTCCTTCAGTGAAACTTGAAGTTGAAGAACAATTTGAAGGCCAGAACAATGTTCAAAACACTTGTGGTACCAAGGTTGGACATTCAGGTCCAGCTGAACCGAAAGATAACTTCACAAATTTGAAGGACATAGCATTATCTAAAATAGAACTTTCCTCAGAAACCTGGACACATGTTGCCAGGGCATTGAATGGAGATAATTCCCCTATGGACAGAACTGACCAGCAAGTTGAGGATGATGACCCAACATATTGTGAAGATGCATATTCCCATCAACATCCACCAGCAAGGGAAGAAGGCCAGCAATGCCAGTCCAACATACATCCAGGTTACAGCAATCCTCCTGGTATGAATTCCAACTACAACCAAGCTGTAGCTCCTGATATGTGGATGGCTCCACCAAGCTATCCTATGGCACCCCATGATATTCAGCATCAGCATATGAATTTCTACAGGGAATCGGATGGTTTCCCTGTGCAGCAGTCATTGGAGAATGGTGACTATGGTCAAGGCATAGGGCCGGATAATAGTCTACCATGGGAAGATAATTCTTTCCCTGGATATAGCAACTCAGGAAATTACCAACAGTTGTCAATGGAACAAAACATTGAGAAGATTGTAAAGGAATGCCTAAATGATCACCACAATCAACGAGTCAATCAAATGGAAACTTTAACCTCAGAGAACATGGCTTTTTCAAAAGAACTAGAAGGTGGTCTTCTTGGAAGGCTCCTTAAAGAGTTAATTGATGTCACACAAAGTCATTTACCTCCACAGAGAAGAAGGAACTTACATATGAACCCCAATGTAAGAGCACAATTTATGAAAGGACTGAGAAAACAAAAATTCCCCAAAGTTGCCCAAAACTTCCAGAAAAAGGGTCCATATTATGTGCGGGCAGGTAAAGATGACTCAACTGAGAGAAATAGTCAGTTTACAAAGAACAGCAATCGGAAGCCAAAGGGAAATGGACGGCGGGGGAAAACCTCCCATTATGTAAATGGGCAGTACAAAGGCTTTTCCATCAAAGAAGGGTATGGACCTGACTCAAAAAAACACCCCTCAGCAGCATCTGGACGTGGTGATAAGTCCTCAAGGTATCCTCCTACCAAGAACATGGAACCCAGCCCTACTAAAGTGCCCCCTAGAGTAAATGAGGAAGACAGTGCAACCTGTGGCACTGACCAAGATGCGAACTTTGCACCTCAAAAAGCCCATCAAGGCCTGCCTAAAAGTGCACCAAATGAAAAGAATAACACCGAGGAGAATCATCCTGCTGAAGATACCAGTTCATCTGGAACACCAGTTCAGGACGAAAACTTGAACAAGAAGACTCTTAACAATAGCCAAAATGGTCAAGATCAAGTCAAGAACTTAAATATGCAGTCACCAGGTATTTGGCCAAATTCAAACAAAAGTACTGCAGAGGTTGATTATGAGGCCATCCAAGTCGTTAATCAGTGCCTACATGGAGTCATTGCAAATGATAAGAGATCTGTGACAATTGAGACAACTTTAATGTCTCTGGCAGGTCAGCCAGTTCAAGAGAAAGTTGCTGGACATGAAAGTACAGATGGAAATGTATACCACTCAGTTCTAGTACCAGATGGTTGTGAATACATTTCTAGTGATGAGAACCTGTCCACAGATTCTCAGATGCTGTACCTCAGTAAGACCAGGTCAAAGCAGCTGGTTCAGGAGGCACCCTGGAGAAAAAGGCTGTTGGGGAATAAAATGGAAGGCCCATTGGTCAACAACAAGGAGGACGGATTCCAAGGTGAACTTGATAGATCTTTGCCCAGTGGCTCTGTACCTGAAGTGGATAAAGAAATTGCCGATGCTAATGTTAATTTGACCAAAAGCTCACAAGATAGGGATGCCTATGTTTCTGATGAGGTGACATCTGATGATGACGATGCAACAGATTGGCTTAGAAGTCCCCATCGCAAAGAGAAAGATAACAAGAATACATCAGAAAGAGATAGACGGTCTCACCAAGCATATCACACCTCAGATGACAACTATTATGATAACTCAAGAAAACGAAAAAGACCTGATGGCAGATATCAAGTGGATGCACCAGATCAATATAACCACTCTGAGGAAGGAAAAAGTACTCATCCCAGAAGGCGGGAATGTCTAAAGCCCTTCATAAGGAAAATAGTCCTTTTTTGTTCAGATTGGAAGAGATGGGATGAACACAGTGAAAGAAAACGTGTCATTGAAGTGTGGTATAATGAAATAGATAACATGCGTCAGATATTCATGTATATGTACAATAAAACGCGAAAAACCAGTCATGAAATGAATTGGGATGGAGAACTTATTACAATGAGTATAGCAAAGGGCATGTCATTTGAAATTAAGATGACTTCTGTCTTGCTCAAATTCATGGATGTCTTTTGTTCATATCATCAGATTATTTCTGAATATAAAGACATTGAAGACATAGCCAAAGCTGAAAACTATCCATTTAAAGAGGTGTTAAGTGAGATCAATGAGTTGAAAAGTTGCCTTTCCAGCTGTGCCTATTCCTTTAACTCCTGTATGGGAAATCCCCAATTCAAGCATGGATTAGTTGACTGTGACCTCAAGGAGCTTGTGCGTGAACTGAACGTTGAGTGCAACACTTACCTCAATCACTCAGTTGATATCTACTCAGCTGTGAGCAGAAAGTATGAGTCCTCCAGGGGTATGATAGGCAATGAGAAGCTCAGGATCAAGACCTATCTCACAGGTCGTGGGGCAGCAAAGATAAGGTGGTCTTATGGCTCCGGCTCTACATCTTTGATAGGAAATCGGGACAAGTACACCAAGTCTGATCATAAACGTCATACAAGCAGTGACAAATCCTTATCTCCAACAAAACCTCATAATCCTGAGCTTCATCATAAGTCTCCAACCCCCGAAGAGCCTCTTATTTCTCCTCCCAAAAAGAAATTGAAAAGTATGGTTCAGCGTATCCCAGGTCCTGTCAAATTGGCCTCCACTCGCTGGGACAGTGATGTTGAAAGTGACAAAAATGAAGACAATGAAGAAAAGGAAGACACTACCTGCAGATACCAGGTATCACCAGAGCGTGAGAAGCTTTGGGAGGCAATAACAGCTATCAAAGTAGGTCCAACCTCTCATGCATCAGATCTTCTGAAAAAATCCTCAGGAAGCCATACGCCTTGTCTTGATGAACGGAATCTGCCTCTGTCAGAGATGAGCCCAGAAAGAAAGGAACTTTCTGACAGCATTACTGACTACATTCACAGAATAAGGTATGGTGTAATGGATGCCACTTTGAATGAAATTCAGAATGCAAACAATGAGATTGAGGATGTGCAACATATTCCTTTGCCAAAGCTTGTAGACGAGGGCTATGGTTTGGATTCTGAATCTGTCATTGATGCAGAGGTGGATAACGGTGGTCGTTTTAAACCTATGACAGACGAATCGATAGAAGCATCAACAGCTTCTGAAGCAAACCTGGAAGTTTCAAAGCTGAATCCTTCCCGACCAAAAGTGTGCTTCTCCATTAAGCCCAAGGGCTCTGGAACTATGAATATTTTCCAAGGCTTTAGTGACTCTGAGAGTGAAAAAGAGATCATATGAGCATAGTTTGCATGAAATAACTTACTTTTTAAAGACTCCATGGCAAGTGAACAATATTTCATCTTGCAGGACACTCATTTTTTAGAACAACCTAGAGTGTAAACAATGCCGTTTAAACGTTTCAAAACGATTTGCCAGTAATTGCCAATCATGCTATTCTCCGATAATGTGTATACCAAGGCAAATCTTCAGTATTTGGTCTGCTTGGTTCACTATCTATAATGGACTTCCCCCAATTTGGGGAAAAAATATAAACTTTTGAGACGTTTTTACTATATTTGGGACGATATGAAATATGAAACCTGGTTTGAACATTCATGAACAATTTTCTCGGCAACTTTATCTTCTTCATATATATATATACACCATGGTCTTGTTTTCAAATAAAGAATGTCATTCATAAGCGATCTCAGGATGAACTTAGTACTCCAAGCAATTCTATTCCAACATTGGCTTGTAATTGTCTTGTATATATATGGGTGTATAACCTTTTGTATGTGTAGGTTTCAACACTTTTAGTAGTTAGAAGTAGATATAGTAACCATTACCACTGAAGGCCTGTTTGTTATATTGCTTTTTAGACTCAAATCCATGGCAAATCTGATTGTATGGTAACTCTTTAAAAGGGATATTTTTATATGAGGCATGAAGGCTGCTGTCCTGTCATATAGACTAAATCTTCATTGTAGATATAGGTACAGGCTTTAATAGATAGATTGGCAAATCCTCATATTCTTTATATTGATTTTAAAATGCTGATTATTTTTTACCAATAATCTACTTACATGTGTTCCGTCCCTTACTTGTATCTGCAATGAAATATATATACATGAAATAATGACATAATTCTGAAGTGCCATATGTTTGATAATGAAGTCAAAAATCGATTTCTTTCTTTCAACCAGCAAAAGTACAGATAAGTGATGCCTCGTGCTTTTATTTTGTGGTAAGAAGCTATATTGTATATACTGCTAAATTTTATTTCAGTACAGATTTTTATATAATGTATGTGTGAGTGAGACGGAGGTGCTATAGTTATTCAGGATCTCTGAAAAAGCTGGAAATGCCTTGAATTTGGAAAGATACAAGGCCTTGAAAAGCCTGGAAAACTGTCATTTTGGTTTTGGAGCCTGGACAATTATTTTATGGGCCTTGAATCCTCTTGCTATCTATTGCACGGCTGGGACAATTTACATGACTGACTCGCAAAGACAAAGTTGAAAAATAGTGATTGATATAAATCATCACTGAAATGGGCCTGGAAAGGACTGGAATTTCTTCTGGCCAAAAGCACGGAGACCACATATAATGTGCTATAATTATTTAACATACTAACAGGTTATATCTTTGGTGTGTGCTATGTATCAACTTAGGGTAAATTGATAAAACATGTCTTTTGAATATATGTGTGTAAGATGCGTCTAATTCATTTGTATTATATTACAGACATGCTTTTAAAAATATTTCCCATTTATTGATTTGCTGTGATAATGTATGCTTATATGCATGTGCCATTAACTTTATAACATTATTATAAGTAATTCAAGGGTCGAGCAAACCTCCTGCAAACATCAAATACAGCAGCCAATCAGAATTCTATTTCCCTTTGTCCAGTTCTTCAGAGTTCAAGTTCTGAAGTGAAGTATCGTCCAGGACATAGGATTCTAAGCTAAAAGATGTCATTAATACTGAGAACCATTTGAGGTTTGACCCCCTTCTACTAACATGCAGATAAATATATTCTATACTGAACGGCTAACCAGCTTTTTGCTCAAGCGTGTACAAGGCCAATACTATTTTTTTCTAATAGATCAACAAAAAAAGGAGTCCCTAACAACGCCAAACAAAACCCTTCAAGTATCACCTCCGTGTCCACATTATACCTACACATATTGAATACTTTTATACTGTCTATGTATATAGCCTATATATATTATATACCACTTGTGTAATTCAACGGATCTTTTGCAGCTGAAATCCCTTTGTTGTAACTTTGTACGTTTGATAAGGAAACACTTAAGTGAGGCCATGTTTAGTTCCAGCCTCGGCTCTGCCATGTGATTTCCTTCTATGTCATTATCCTCCTAATTGAGTCACTTTGGGAGGAAAACATGGAAATAAAGCCATGAAAATATAGTTGTCATTGTTCATTCATTTGTGTTGTATCCCACCAGATGCACTATATCTGTCATCAGATTTATCTGCAGAATATTAATACATAATCGCTATTTATATTAAAAAGCACACTAAAAACTCTGACTTTATCTGTACATTTTATCTCGAAGACCTAACTCCAGGGTTTAATGAGTCATGTTCACTTATTGCCATTAACAATGTCTAAGATTGTTGTGTTCTAGTTGTTTGTATAACAAAATGATTAATTTTAAATGACAAATAGTCTTGAATTGTTGCTCTCACTGGAGCCGGTTAACGGTCCTTATTTTTATGTCTTAGCACTGTATGAGCCAAGAGGGCAGTATAAATGCAATAAAAGGATTTTTAAAAAAAGAAAAAAAATTCCACTTAATTAAAGGAATGTTTAGGCATACCAACAAAAACCCAGATGAATAAAGTTTTATTCTAGGCCTGGATTTGGCCTTAATATTTCAAATTTTGCACCTTGTCATCATGTAAATTATTTCGTAAACTTCAGTATGATGATATTGGTAAGTGACAGTATTTCATGACGAGGGGAACATTTTAATATGATTAGGTCAGCAACTGCATGCTACACTCTTAGGGAAACGATTTATTGGAACATTCATAGAAATCTAACCTCAAACCTAACCAAATCTAACCTAACCTAAAAAATCTGATAGTTCCTAGTTGGTATGTAAACTGGCATATATCCATTGACAGCGAAAGACTACATAGGTGGACAGGTGGATTGAGTTGCCTAATCTCCCCTACTACACTGTTTCTCAGGTAGGTCCTTATCTACATTTTGTGAAACCACAATTTAGAAGGATATTGTGTCCTGTCTATGTAGTTTACATCTAATAGGGATGTGTAACTGTCATGGCCACTATTGTCCCACTCCATCTGGATAGTCACGTGTTCTACCACTTCCAGGACAGGAAGGGACGTTATGCCCATAGGATTAGCACAGCAAACATAAATATGCTCTTCTCCATCACCCCAGCAAAGACTGAAAGATGTTGTGGTTATAATTGGACAATTTTGGCACTATAATTATATGGATATCCAGCGGTCAGAATATTTCCGGGCTTTTGTGGTGATCACATAATGGTAAAAACTATTTCTTCCAATGCTTAAGCCTATGGCCATAACATCACTTCCTGTCCTGGAAGAGGTAGAGGTGCGTGCTAAATTCAGTATGGCGGCCATGACACTTATACACCCTATAAGAAAGCGTCATGTTCCAGATTATCTTGAAAAGGTTGCTCAAACAATATATATTTTATCCATATCTATCATTTCATATTATAATTATACCAAGTTCATAGGCTATAGACCAGCAGAAACCAAACCCAACAACAGTAACCAAATTATCGCCTCCAACTCCCTGCCCTTCTTTAGTGACCCTCATTATGACAGTATGTGACATGCAACCAAAGTCTAGCTGTCAACTGTATTATTATTAGTACTTTATTGTAGTGCTAGAATTAGCACCACTGAGGCTCCGTATATTTAGACACAGCAGTGGGCGGAAAACCATGGATATTCAACATTGAACAGTCAAATTACAATCTATGTTTTATGCTCAGTTAAATCTTTATGAGTTGTTTATGTTATGAATTTTCTATGGGCTCACCCTGTACCGACCATTTTTTGTCGAAAAAAAACCCAGCTTGGCCTCACCAGTAAACATTGACTGAGAACCTTGTTATAAGAACATGTTATCATGCTAGCCTATTACATTTATAAATGTGAAATCTGACTGGTCAATACTATATGCTGTCAACCCTCATCAAAGGAAGGAAAATAGATTAAAGTCCACCCTGAATATTAAATTGCTGAGCCTATATATGTATTATTCTATATCATCATCACCATCATCTAATCTACCCACCAATACCCATCCCCTTCCTCCAATCTTCCCATGCACGCAGTGCAGACATACATGGGAATGTCCGCCCTGTTAAGATGCACAAACTCTGTACCCAACCCCATATCTATCTGTAGAAGAAGTATTATAAACGTAGCCTATTTCTTTTATTTCCCTAGCATAAGTTAGACACAGCAGTGGGCGGAACACCATGGATATTTTTCACCAAATATACTACCGTGAGCCCATATCTCAATGACCCCAACTGTATTATAACTGACAATGTACAACATACATGCCTTACTGTAAATCTCTTGTATTATCTGATGATTGCTGTATAAACATACTAAAAATCTTTTGAAGATATTTATTATATATAAGATTACACCAAAAATGCCGCTGTCAATTTTCATCAGCTGAATAAGTTTCTAAAGCAACTATTTTACTTTTACTAGATCAGGCTGACATTTTCTATGACTCAGCAGCAAAAACAAACCTTAAGCATTTACAGTCATGTAAAAGAGTGCACTTAAAATAATTACGAGGTCAAACAGATTCCACTGTGTAAACTACTATCATGAGCAATTGAACATCCTTCACGCATGATATAAAATTTACCCCCTTACTAGCCATGAGGCGGATCTTTATTATATAAGCCAATCAAGTGTGACAAGAACATATCAAACAATAACAATACAACAGTTGTAATAAAAGTACATGAATAAAAATAGAATCTTCTATACTTTGAGAAATAACCCGATGGGCAAGGAGCGCAGAAATTGCGCAATATTTGTGCAGATATTGCGCAATTTCTGCGCTCCTTGCCCATCGGGAAATGGATCATCGACGGTACCTTTGTACTGTTCTTTCATTGTTTACTCACACACTTCATCAGCCACTACTTACAAATTCTAAAAGCTTGCTACCTGAATCTAACTTTATCAAATACCAAACAATCCCTTACTCCCTGTCGTGGTTGGTCTTGTTAATCAAACTCTATAGGGTCCATACCTATTACCCCTTACTAGGAGTGACATGCTCACAATCCGAACAAAAAATTAAAACAAGATCATATAGTTTCTACCCAGTCTTTCTTGTATTCATCATACTTCCAGTTGTAATCCTTCCTAGATTTTCTTCCTTTATCGTCCACCTAAAGGATTTCAGCTTGTTCCGACGCGGTGAAAATGTTATTGCCCGGGTTCTCCACCAATATTATATCTGGGATAGTATACTTATAGGTATAATAAGGGAGTCCACCCTGAGGAGTGCTAGTAGTGGTAACGATGTTAAGGCAAAGATAGTTTGTAGTAGACTAGTTTTTAATGTCATATACATGTGTACACATACTCAGAGCCTGGGGGTTGAGACCCCAGTGCTTGCCCCACTTGATTGGCATCTGGGGGCAAAGCCTAGCTCCCACATGATATAACAGAACCACTTGAGTCTCCACACATAGTTGTAAAAGGGTTTGCACTGTCTCCATGTACTGATTTCAAACTTTCAACATGGCTTACATCCAACCCAGGTGAGGTTACCTGGGTATTATTTTGTCTGAGGTGTAGATATCACTAGGATATACTTGGAGAATATGGTAGAGTCTTCAGTCGTTCAGCTTGGCAAATATGTGTAAGGTACACCTGTAGGATTACTCAAGGCTATATTACTATGACTTCGAAATATAATTAACTATTAATAACACACACAACTGCTGTTATACCTTGCTGGGATCTTGTATTTATTTGGTTCACAATGGCCGAATGAACAGTTAATAAAATACACAACCCAGAGGTGTAGAGCAAGTTGGTGGTGGCAGTCTCTAAGTTAAAACAGAAGTTTTAGCGTTTTTAGCGTTTAGGCGTTGTCTGCTTGAACTGTAATGAACCGATTTGCGGCAATATAATCTGACCTACTTTTCCACCATGATGCAGACAGAGGCTGGGAGCGGGGTCGGGCGGGGGTGGTGGCGGGCATGGAGGGAGAGGGCGGAAAGAGGAGGGGAGATATTTTAATTGGCTATAAATAGATTGTAGAGATCACAATTTAAAAAAGGCTTCAAAATCACATTTTCACCCCAGATACCTTCACAAACCACATATATACCTCCAGAGAGGTGGACAGAACCCTACAGATGAATAAGATGGTTTGTAAAACGACAAATTCCAAGAACATGTGAGACAAAGAAACCTCTCCTTTCCTTGTCTGGATTTTTACCTCTTTTCGTAGAAATCGCTCTACCTGTATATTACGGATGACTCTGTAACCAGGGTGGTTATTGGCTTGTGATTGGCTGGAGCACTTGGTATTACTCGGAAACGCTCGGGAACAATATAGACTCCGAAGCCCAAACAATCTGCTTCCCATATCTCTGTGAGGGGAAGTGATGAAAAATCAAACATTGGTATGAAAAGTCAACTTTATTCACAATACTGCAAAGTAGTGAAAATGCAATTCCTTAAACCATTAAACAAATGGTACTGTAATACATATATAAGTTATTCAAAACCTGTTAAATTGTATATCATATCATATGTTCTAAATATGACTATATTATTAATACATCATAGTACAACCATAATTATAACCACGATTACTTTTGATTTATAAAAAAAATAATTTTATTGGCCTCCTTTTTGTTCAACCAAAATTAAACGGAGTGCACAAAAGGGTAACCGGAAAGACCTGTATGTTTTCCGATTTATGTGATTATGGTAATGGTAATACAATTATTACACAGCGGGACATTATATGGACATATATACACATGGGGAAATCTAACGCAACCAGGACAGCAAGATACATAGCAGATGGTTTACCGCTGCATTGAATTTGAGTGGAGCTGTGTACTTGTTTACCCCTAAGTGACAATACATTAGTATATACAGGCTCACAGATAGGTCTGGAACCGCTCCAATCTCCTAAGGTCTCATAGGAAATAGTGTACAAAAAACAACCATAGAATAAAATTGGATATACCACATCCCATTGAAGGTGGGAGCTATTGTTGTGAAGGTTCTTCACTTCCATTTACCATCTTTCAAGTGAAGCAGAGATTGATTTTGTTATCATTAAAAAGATTGTAAAATAATTATAATTATATAAAAACTTATTCTCATCAGTTATAATGCGGACATGATGTATGATGGAGTACTGGTCGGTCTTTCAACAAATGTGTTGAGAACGAAATGTACCTAAATTAAATCAAGAATTAAAGCAGCCTAATTTGTGTGGCTTCTAGTGATAATTGTTACATATAGAATAAACGTAACAATAGGGGGATTCGCATGTCCGCCATCTTGAATCTTGATTAGCATGGAATGTTGTATGTCAGTGTAAAAGCTATAGAAAACATGTTGTGTTCAGCATAGAATATTCAACAGTGATGTTATGTAAATAGCCATGTGCTTTCCATAAAACAGGACTTTATCTTTTCCTTCATGCATTTGGTTTTTATAGATCCTTTACACAAGCTGTGATATTGGTGAAAAGATCCTTGCATTTTTCGGTGAAAATGTTGCTAATATACATGTCAGATTTGAACTAAATCCATCCACTATAATAGACATGCACAGCGAGACATGCAAATCCCCTATTGCTTATACTTTTTGTCAGGAAAGGATAATAAGGATAAATGCAGTGCTATGGGTTAAAGATCAGGTAAACTTGGTAAGATTTTCTTCGTCGAAACAGCTGAGAATGCAGCTTTAAACAAAATATCTAAGCACCACGCCATTTCTCTATTTTACCTAGCCATGCATATTATATCTACAACTCCAAAGGCACAGTGGTACATCTAATGTATTATTCCCCTTAAGGCAAGGAGCCAGCATCAAGTTGCTGGTCTATTCCACTATATAGGCAAACATAACATTGCTCCTCTCAGATCCAATTATGCAAAGCATGTCCTGTGCTTTGGTGTGTGAATATGGAAGGAAGGACACAATTAACGTCCAATCTAACTCACTTATCATGCATTGCCTCTGTGTATATATTATACCAGTGTTTCCCCTGGTTTAGGTCTAAGAGCTTTACAATAATTAAGCTCTTCGTTTATGTTCAAAGATCCACTCTGAGCTGACAAAGCAAAATCAAATTAAAATCTTTAATATAATAATTTAAAATCTCTTAAAATTAAGAAGAAGAAGAAGAAGAAGAAGAAAAGGGAAACTGGTAACAGCCTCCTCTAGACCGACTTCAGAGTGGGTGGTACCCGAAAACAGTGCATTCAAAAAGCTTTAACACGATATAGAATATTGTACTTTTACTGATTTAATGTGGATAAATAACGGATGCTTCATATATATATACATATATTGATATGTTGGGGCTTCTGCTGAATCTAAGATGAGGAAACATTGATAAATCTATGTGTGTTGAAGGATGGAGGGAATGTGAGGGCTTCCTCCAGGTGGAACAATGAGTGGGAGGAAGGGCCTGCGTTAGCATTGGCTCCCAGGATGCAGGTACGCATATATATGCGTCATAACAGTGATTACCCTATGAGCACACCCATTCTGCTTCACAGCTTTTTAGGCCTATTTAAAGTGTATGCCTGACTGAGTGTGACCCGCACAGAAAAAGCAGTCCACTCACTGGTCAAGCTGCAAGCTTTCCTAGAGTGTCATAGTGCGCGACTGCATACTGCACACACTGTCAAACACCATAGCTTTTAATTTGATAATTAAAGCTATATAAAGGCATATATGGCCTATGTACCAATATATCTTGGATATTCATGCAATAAGAACTGTTAATTACAATCTCCATTATGAAAATGGATTTCATCGATCAGTTGTTCTACCTGTACATTCCCAATGGTAAAACATATATATAATTTACATCTTACAGTGCAATTCTGCAAAATTGCAATGTAAAGTATTAGGCTCTAACAAATAAATGTTATTTTTATTTAATTCAACAATTGTCAATTGTGTGGTCACCCAGATATTATTATTAGCATAATATAAGTTCCCAGTGCTTCCTTAACAGTGCGTGAAAATGCACCACAAAACTACCCTCAAGCATCTAGGCTACTTTAAGCTACCCATTATACTATGATACCCCTCCCTGACATACAATACAAAATGTGATGTGATGGGTTATTATTCACAGCAGGTAACTATTTAAAATAAGTGGGCATCTCGTGTTATGCCAGTAATTAACACAGCATACTAAGATAAAATGAATTATAAGAGATTATGAACTTACTGCAGCTGTGAAAAGCCAAATACCTGACACTTCACTCCCCTATAGCTGTCATTACACACTCACCTGTCGCTCATTACACCCACCTCTCCCTCCCTATAGTTTAGAAACCCCTCTAAGCTAAACCAACCAGTATTCATTGTGCAGTTAAAGCACAGAGGGCGCTACAAGCAAGGCAGTCATGATTTTTAATTCTTCTATATAAAATTACTACCAATGTAATATTGTGACATTTATGCGGTATTGGAATTGACCATCATGTATCTTGAATTGTTTTTGGTGATATTCTTCTATATTTTATCTGTGTAATTATTTGTGTGATATTGTAGAGGGCGTGTAATCAAAACACCCCTAATCATTTACATCTGTATATGTAGTGTACCCCCCTGGGGGTCTGCCAACTCCACAACCCACAACCTACATTGCACAAGGGGAGAATGATAGACACCCACATTCAAGTGGACACTGTAGGCAAAATGATGAATAAATGGATGTCTTTTTAAGGATACCAGTGATTATTGTTAGCACTGGGTTTCCTTAGTGACACTTACTGGATGATCATTTAATCTAAATGTTCATTAAAAATAATCATAACTGATTGAACATTTACCAAAAAAAAAAGCTGAATATTTAATACATATATAAATGTCCATTTTTATGCGCTAATAATATCCTGTATTGATCAAGACTACTATATAATTATAGCTTCATGATGCACATATTACTTTTTAGTACTGCATTTTGATTCGCTACATTGTAGTGCCTCCTGACCCACAATGCTGCCTGTGAAACAGCACGACAAGTAGCAATCAAAACAACTTGTGAAGGTGTGCATTTTGACGCACAACATGTTGTGCATTAAAATGTGGTGACCCAGTGCGAATGTGTCCAACGGGTATTGCGTCACCCCAAATATAATCACTGAGGTGTCGATTCTGTGAACATGAATGTACTTCTTTCTAGGAAACCTGTATTGGAACATGAATGTACTTCTTTTTAGGAAACCTGTATTGGAACATGAATGTACTTCTTTTTAGGAAACCTGTATAGGGACATGAATGTACTTCTTTGCTTCTTTGATTTGATCGTATAACTACATCTGTAATATGCTGGGCTTTCTTATTTGCCCTTCTAAGATCTACTGAACTTCAACATTCTGATAATTAAAAAAACATATAAAAAAGAGGTGATATATTACTTAATCCGTATAATATATGTGAAGAGGGGTTTCTTTGTCTCACATGTTCTTGGAAACTATTATGTTAATAACAGTTTTTCTAATCTGTACAGCTCCGTCGACCCTCTCTGGAGGACAACATAATTATGTGGTTTGTGAAGGTATCTTGGGTGAAAATGTGATTTTGAAGCCCTCTTTAGTTTTTTAGTTCTGTTCTATACAACTATGTTTAGCCCGGGAAATCCTCTGTTAGGAAGTAAAAGAGATTGATGTCAAACCTCCCCCACCGTCCATGGCAACGCGGGATTCCCTAACAATGCATCCTTGGGAGTTTGTGTGTGTGGGGCTTATACGTCAAGATACTAGACAAGCTGACTCTCACTCTAACATTTGGCGGCCCCCCCAAGAAACACAATAATCACGGGCCCCTGCGGGGCCCCCAAAGACACCATTCTCGCACTCAAACGTAGATGGGGGTGTTGGGGCCCCAATTTTACACTGACTTAGGACAACTAATTTAAGGTTAGGGTTAGGGTTATAATAAGCATTGTTATCAATCCATGGCCCTGGCGGCCCCCGCCATATAAACTAAAAATGTTAATTAATTTCAAAATTTAATTAATAAAATACATTTATATTAGTCTCTATTACCTACACTGACTTAGGACAACTAATTTAAGGTTAGGGTTAGGGTTATAATAAGCATTGTTATCAATCCATGTACTTCATTCCACCAAAGAACCACACAAAATTGTCATTTGGAATGGTGATTTAAGTTTTTAATTGTTTAAAATGTTTAAAAATATTCAAGTTTGAGGAGGGGCCCCGGGGGCCGCGGTAGGTATATAATCATGAATATATGGGGCCCTGGGGGTGTTTAGGCAGAATTTGGCACCCCGATTGGCACCCCAAAAACGTTCCCAGGAGGCCCCCCCGGGGCCCCCACTTTCTTGGTGGCCCCGGGGGCCCCTATCCAAGCAGAGAAGAGCGTTGGCGCACCAAGTATCTTGACATGCCTTGTGTGTGTGTGGGGGGGGGGGGGGATCAGGGTGGGAGGAATGGGAGAGAGAGGGGGAGGGATGACAGAGAAGAGGAGTAGAGAGTGGGAGAGGTAGAGGAGGGAGAGGGAGAGAGGTCAGAGAGGGGGGGTGAGCGAGAAAAAAGAGAGAGGGGGAGATGAAGGGGAGAGAGATCACAGGGGCAGAGGGGAGAGTGAAGTAGCAGAGGGAGAGGGGGAGGAATCAGATATGGAGAGGGAGAAGAGGATAGAGAGAAGAGGGGCCGGGAGAGAGAAAAAGACGGGAGGGAGAGGATGGGGGAGAAGAGAGGGAGGGGGAGAGAGAGAATGAAAGAAGCAGAGGGAGAGGATTGGAGAAATCGGAGAGGGAGTGGGAGAAGAGGATACAGAGAGAAGAGGGGAGAGAGAATAGGGCAGGGGAGAGGAGAAGGCGGGTAGGGACAGGGAGAGAGAGAGGGGGAGAGGCAGGGAGAGAGGAGGTGGGTGACCGCCCAGAGGACGGGTACTTTGCTAGCGTGATATAAGCTTAAGTGATTAATGATTAATACTTTAACGGTCATGTTGCTAGCAACACACAAAATATGTAAAACTGTTCATGATAAATATACCATAAACCATTTATGAGTCATAAAGTTGAATTCTGGTGGTAAACTAGGTAAAACAGGTATTTGGTCATTTATCTGTTACATCACTTTGGTTTAATAAGATCTTTTCTTCTATGTCTGTTTCTGGGGCAACGTGGCAGGGGGAAATAAAAGGAGTGTTAGAGCAACACCCTAGTCCGCTTCCTTGACCCTTTGTTGTTTAGAACATAATACGATAACAATAACAAACTACAAATTCTAAGTCTTTATATCTTAACATACTGTTGAAACATTAATTTAGGATTTGCGTGATTCACTTTGTAATCACATGAGATATGTGTATAGTTTATCCAAAGATTGTTTTATTAGGGTATTAAATCTCATTGAAGCGAGTTTAGGCCTAGTCAGTAGAGTCAATATACGATTTAACCCCCAAAAAATGCAACAAAACGTTTTATGGTTGTTTCCTGTACTATAAACTAGACTCTCTATACTATAGACAGAACAACAATGACCCCAAAAAGTTTTGGAGGATCATCAACGACCTAATTCCTGGAAAAACTGGTAAATCAGTCAAACAGGTTATAGATCCCACCACCGGATTATTAGCATCTATTGGGAAAAGCACAGAAATTATTAATGACTTCTTTGTGTCAATAGGTAAGGAGATAAACGAGAACACACCAAACGTTGCTAATCCTACTACCATGAGACAATATGAAAGCCCTCTCCTCACAATTGCAACCCCAAACTTAAAAGAATTATCTAAATTAATAGATGATATAGACTGCAAAAAATCCTCAGGATGCTCCAGCATTAATGCACGAATATATAAAGATGTCCTAAGGACTGTACCAAACATACTAAGACACATCATACACATATCACTAGCCACGAATAAATTCCCTAAAGCATGGAAAATGGCTCTGGTAACACCCCTCCCTAAAAAAGGAGATCCAACTTTAGTGGAAAACATAAGGCCTATTTCTTTGATCCACGTATGTGGAAAAATAATGGAGAAAATAATAAATAAGAACTTAATCTCCCACCTCGAAGATAATCAGATGCTCTCTCCTAACCAAACCGGATACAGAAAAAACAAATCTACCTCCACATGTGTAGCCTCCCTACTAGGAAAAATCGTAACATCCTTCAACAAAAAAGAGTTTATCTGCTGTACCTTTTTCCACTATAGGAAAGCATTTGATTATGTTCCTCATGCTCCTCTGATTGACAAACTAAAATATTATAATATAGGTAAGAATGTGGAAGAACTACTTAAGAACTACTTGGATGGCAGAGGCCAGCAAGTCAGAATAACAGATCAAATATCCAGAGTGGCTAAGATTACAACTGGGGTGCCCCAGGGCTCAATTTTGGGTCCTTCAGCATTTATCTTATACATTAATGATGTTAACAACCTTCCCTTGGAAGGAGAAATCAGATTATACGCGGATGATATTGTGCTACTTAATGTAGAAAGCTCCTACAACAAACTATTAGAAAGCACAACCAAAGATTGCAACAAAATAATCCAATGGAGCAACTACAACAAACTTAGCATTAACATTAATAAAACCAAGTGTATGTATATAGGAAATAGGACACAACTAAGAGTACACAATTCTGAAATACCTCTAAACCTAGATAATAACCAAAGTATTGAATGGGTGCAAAAATTCAATACAACATGATCTGCATTTTGACTGCAGCTTTAAAGATCTTGTAGGCCAGGCTTCTGCTAGATTGAGAACAATTCAACTGATAAGACCCTCTCTGACCAAAAGCTGTGCCCTACTAGTGACAAAATCCATGGTACTCTGTTATTTCGATTACATTAATTTTTGTTACCTATCTTTAAATAAAAATTCAAAAGACAAGATACAAACCATACTGAATCGAGCCCTAAAGATTGCAATGGGTCTCCCCAGATTACACCCCACTCTGGATCTGCATCAACTAACCAAATGCCTGCTTTTTGATCAGAAAATGGACTTTAATCTTCTAAAACTTATCCATAATGACATCTTTTCAAATGACAACGACAAAATCTTTGAACAAAAACCAATGGGAAGAACTAGAAGGTTTGATGGAATAGTACTACATCAAAACATACCCAGATACGATTTATTCAAAAAAGCTTTCCTATACCACGGAGCAGGGATTTGGAATAACCTGCCTCCTCACATAAGGCAACAACAAGACCCACTAATTTTCAAACGATTAATTAAAGAAACATTTCAAACATGAGCAATTTTCTTTTTGTATCAACCTATGAAAAGGAAACACAAACAGGTATATTAACCCAGAGCACAAATGTATATCCTATATCACACCTTCATCATCTGTACTAACTCTATCTCATCTCATATCATTACACACCTATTTTACTAATTTTCTGTTATATTTTCTTAAATCTTTTCTTTTTAAAATTCACAGAAGATCTGTCAACATCCGAATAAACCTTGTGCATTTCATTATGCCAGGGTTGGGGTGGAAATCGGACAAATAGTCCGATCCCCAAACATGAAAAGGGAGGCAAATGCCTAACCCTGTTTATAACACCTGGATAAATAAAGAATTAAAAAAAAAGATAAGGTGTACTGAACAACATACCAAAAGTAGAAGAAAATCGGAGCTCAGGAAAGCACAAAAAAACGCAAAAATAAATATGGCTGCCACTGCTGATTTTAGGCACTATAACTCAGGGTTAAATTTACATGTAATGTCATATCTCAGCTCCTGTTAGCACTAGTCAGTAGACAAATGGCCTTTTTTGGTATACTATAGGCCTATACAGTAATAATACATTCAGTGAGTGGCCAGTCAGGCCAGGAGGAGGGCAGGAGGAGTGCAAGGGAAGTGCAGAGGAGGATTAACAGGCGACTGGCCACACCCACACCTTGAGTGACAGACAGCATGCTTCACATTGTAGCGACAACTGATTGAAACAAGGTTCAAGGGGATTATTCAGCTTATCACTTCACATATTGGTGTTAAGCGAGTGATGCCAATTCATATCAAGCAGGGAAGCTCCGCCCCCCCCCCCCCCCCCACACACACACACACTTAAAAGTCATTGGTTACCATGACTACCACACTTAACTCACTAGTGACATAACATACTGTACATAACTCACTCTAGATATATTCTTCTCAGAGCAATGCTTATATAATAAATCATTTTATTAAATGAACCCATTTAATCTGGAACTGTATAGATCTAAGCAATTGACCCAGATACAGATATGACCCAGATACAGAAAACAAGCTAAATAAGTTTTAAAGTTGCACTCTCAGCTATTTCGACAAACAAAATGTCACCAAATTCACTCATATTATGACTTATAGGACTGAAGTTATCCATATTATGCTGCTGTTATATATACAAGAACTTAGAGGGACTAGCTTTTCACCTTTCATTGACATTTATTTCTAGCAGTGGATATTAGTTATAACGAGCAAGTTATTTGTTAGAAAGGACTAAAAATCCAATTAAAATAGAATTCATATGGTCAGGACAAATTATAGCAAGGCAAATTGGAAGGCAGAATTTATGGCATTCCCTCTAATCGACCGCCCTGATTCTATTTATCAAGGTTTTCGACTGGGCAAAGGCATATATATCCTTGTCTTGATTCTGTATGCTTAGAAAGGTAAGACGTATAACATTTAGTGACTGATGTGACACCACTCACTCTAATCAACCAGGATAGAATGAATATATTACTACAATCTTTGCTCTAATCAACCTCCCGTCAACTCACCTCCCTCATACTATATACCAACGTCTTCAAACAGAATATGCAATGAATCACTCTATACTCATTTCAAGCAATAAGATCATGCATATCACTGTAAGAATTTGCTATCAGGTCCTTCAACCAACGATCCTCTAGTTACACATGCAGGATCGTTGCTTTAACGATAGGTTGGTAGTGTGGTTACGCGTTTCAGACTTTTATAATGATGCATTTCCTTAGGGGTTTGATTTTTTGGGATGTGTTACAGAAATATGAGTTGCAAGTTGCATGATGGTGACGTAAAAGGATGCATCTGGACATTGGAAGCACTGAGAGAAGATTTGGTTCAAAATAGGCCTATGATGGGGAGTCAGGAGTAAGAGGCAATGTTACTATGACAACACGTTCTATCTTATGACGCAGTGTTGAACCTCTTTGAATCATGCTGGCTGGTTGTCTGGTTACATTCTTATGGAAAGTCGGATGTAAACAGGTGCGGGTCTGAATTGAATTTGAAACACTTTTAAAACACTTTTATGCGGCGAGAAATTGCTCATAAAACATTGTGGAATGTGTTCCCACTATGCAAAAGTATGTCCACCGTGAGATATCGTGGCAATCCCTCCAGCGGTTTAGGAGGTGAACCCTTTTAAAACCCTTTTTTAGCCCTAATTATTTTATCAATATTTAGATGATTGTGTTACTAAATAACTATCCCTACTGCCTTCATTATAAATGAAACATTGTGTCCAGGAATATTCTTATCCTTCAAAATGTTCTCATTATCCAGCACGCAGAGAACGCTAACATACTCTATAGATACTCCTATTTGTGATGTGTTACAGAAAAATGAGTCTCAAGTCGCAAAAAATGAATTTTGAGATACTATCATATTATTTGAAAAGATGAGATCAAGCCGATTCCGATGATG
The DNA here is from genome assembly GCA_942159475.1 of Sthenelais limicola. Taxonomy (NCBI): domain Eukaryota; kingdom Metazoa; phylum Annelida; class Polychaeta; order Phyllodocida; family Sigalionidae; genus Sthenelais; species Sthenelais limicola. The sequence continues at coordinate 59,056,236 of OW804096.1, forward strand.
GTAAACATTGAAGTACTTCTATTGAAGTACCTCACATATGGATAGATATATTCAGTGCACAGTCTTAGAATTTGGGGACATTTGTGCATGCCACTATAGCAGCGCTGAACACCCTAAAAATAACAAGATTCTAATCGAGGGTATTTGTAGAAAAGCACTTGAAAAATATGATATTTTTGCGACTTATGATGTCGATTTTCCTGTAAACACATCACATATTTTGTTTACATTTTATGACATTTCCAAAATCAGTCTCATGTTTGATTGTACATACCCTGACGTTTTGACCGATAGTCAGAGATGCCCAGTCTACAATGTGAACTTTGAAGGACCACTATTACCTTAAATGGTCTATGTATCGATCCACTGTACAGTAGGAGTGTGCTCGGGTCAAGGCGGTGCACGCAAAGGTGGATAACAAAGGTGTCCACCTGAGTTCCTCTCATTTACAGTGAGCAGCTTCACCTATACTAAAAATAGTATCGTGAGCTGACACATGAAAGTAAAACATTGAAATCTGAATCAAATATATGCGATGTGTTATAGAAAAGTGAGTCATTATTTCAATTCAATCATTCAACTAATTTATATGGGGTCGCCAATAAATGTGCTACACAGAATTAGATGTGAGTTGTTTTCAATTGAGTTGATTTCGTTCCTTCAATTATACTTTATTAATTAATGTTTTGTTATCGAAACCATTAATCTTATCTAGGGTTGAGTTAGCTGAGGCATCGCTTCCTAGTATTGCAGGTACTGTATAGATCTGCCTCTGATGTGCTGGACTGTGTATATGTAATATTATGATATTGTTGAAGATGGTCCTGGGTATGACCATTGTATAAAGTGCCTTTCTGTCTCTTTTTCTCTGTCTCTCACTCCCTTCTTCTCTATCTCTATTTCCTGGGTAACATCCTAAGCTGCCGCCCTCTTAGCTCTCCCGCCCTTGATATAACCTTCAATGTGTTGATAAGGGCGTAAAGCAACCAATCTCACTCACTAACTCATATTTAAATCATTTGTGTTAGAGAAATATGAGTCTTTTTTTAAAATAAATTTATTGGGTCAAGTTACAAATCCATGATATTCTCATAGAATCCATAAATCGCAAAAAAACTGGATTTTGAGATATTTCATTTGAAAAGATGGATTCCAATGATGGTCAACATTAGGACATCTAATAAGTACTTCTATACTTACATGTACAATAATATATTAAATTCATGATGGGGAATACCTAGTAAAGTAGTTAGTTCCTTAGGATAACCTCAGATATCCACACATATATTCAATACATAGCCTCGACATTTGGTAACGTGTTACATGTATTTATGCTTTAACAGCGCTAAACATTCAAGGACTAGTACATTCTGAGAGGGGGTTCTTGTGGGAAAACATTTGACATTTTATGACTTATGAGTTATGACTCATTTTCCTGTAACACTTCACATATGTCAAATGGGAATCTGGGACAGCAGAACATGTTTTAACGAAATCTGTCCATATTTTCTAGCTTCAAATTAAAATATAAGCCTAGATCTTCTATTCGATCTGAAGTCGAAATTGCCTTTTCTCTAGATTGTTGTTTCTTTCACTAGACCCTATACCAATAGATCCTTGAATAATTACCAAACGAAAGTGGTGATGTGAATTTATTTTAGGCCTTACCAAATTCGTTTAGTTTGTAATTTATGAATTGTAATTTTAAAAATTGACGAACCTGCTGCGAATGCAGCTTTGCACTCTCAGTTAACATCGGTCAAAAATGTCCACATTTATATTTCATGTTACAGACACCCGCCGTAATCTTTTCCTGCAGTGGCTCCACTTATTATCGCTCACCGGCGGCCGTTTTCCCATATAATTATATAATAGCAGATGAATAGTGATAAATTCAGACCTAAAGGTGATAATACGAGTAAATTTGGTACGATTTTGTTTGTCATAATATCTGAGAACGCAACTTTAATTGGTCGTTTAAAAAGAAAATTAGCTCAGGTATGAAATAACCACCCTTACACTGCTCACAGATCAACCAACAAGAGTAATGAAAGGGTAAAATGAAACAAGCTCGCTTGATTCCTTGTATTTATATGCTGAGCCATCTTCCTCCGATGTATTAAATTGCTACGTTTTATTATGACATGGAATGATATTGCATTGTAACCTGATAAATGTGTTCGGTGGTGAGCTGAGAGGGCCTAAAGAAACGAACTCAATCATTTTGTGGAACATCATCTTTCCTTCTAATGTTCAAAATAAATTCAAAATAAATTGCCCACGGCTCAGTTGCGGAAGTCCTGACCGTTCTAAAACATATTCTCATACATTTCTTTTTTCGTTTTTGCCTTCTTGGCATTAGTTGCATTTATCTTTTTTGTTTTTAAAATGTTGCATTTATCTTTTATTTTTCTGTTCTTTTCGAATTGTTCTTTACACAACCCTGCCACCAAATATGGTGATACTTTTTCATGCTAAACACACATCTCTTTATAAATACAACATGTTCCATCTCTTCTATTGACTTCCTCCACTCCTTGGTTTTCTTTCTTCCTTTACCTTGCTTTTTTAATATTCTCCGATTTCGTTAATAAATGCTTGACAAGTAATCACATTGTCAAAAAATAAACGCTGTCTGTGCACAAATTGTGTTACTGCTAATATTTACCAAGCTCTGAATTATTTTTGCTTACTACGACCTTCCTACCCAAGCATGATGTTACATTTATTAATTTCCTTTTCTTCTATATCTGTGAGCGATGCACTTGTGCTAAAAAGATAATTGTGGCAGTACCACTGACAGGGTGTCCTTTTCTCCTCGCCCGCGATGAAATAGACAACCTTTAATTACAAGGGAAAATGGTTTTAATAACTAAATAACATAATTCTGAAGGTGAAATAACATAATTATTTGGGAATTGTCCGTATGGATAATTCCCGGTCATTATGGTGGGAGACTGGGATTCTCACAACGTCGCGTTACGGGGTGGGGCCTTGAATAAGATCCCTGTAAAGAAGTGGAAAAGGACTTCTCTAAGTCGTACAACTCTTGGCCAATTACCCCACTCTGTGGAACGGTTCAAATGAAGATATTAGACTGCTCGAGGGGAAACACCAATTTAAGGCAGCAGTAGTTAAACTTTATCTAGCCATTGATTGACCTGTTTATTGTCGAGTTAATTGGTTGACTGACCTAAACTGTGTATGGTTTTTCTCGTGACGTGAATACAGTGATTCTATAACTTAATTATGTAATTAATTTGACTAGTGAATGTATGATTTCATGAAGTAATTTGTATTATTATTATTTAAGTATGTTTATATAGGCTGAAAATGTTGTACTTGATACATGAGCTTATGAATAAAACAAACAAACAAACAAACGTCAGACTCTCACGTCACATCAGACTCTCACGTCACACTAGACGTCCTCTCACACCTCCATCTTTCCCATCTACAACAGGGAAAACATTTTGTTCCCGCTCACCTCCCTATTAAAACCACTTAATTAAAGGAACATTATTCGGCCGTGAACAACAATATGAACATACATTGACTCTCACCGAAAGTGATATACATCCATATAATATACGGCTAGAGCGATTTCTAGGAAAGGAGGTAGAAAAGAAATGGTAGAAAGAAGGTTTTCTTTGTCCAGAATGTTCTCCGAATGTGTTATTTTACAAACCACTTTACTCATCTGTAGAGGTCTGTCCCCCCTCTCTGGATGTCGTCGTCTGTGGTTTGTGAAGGTATTTGGGGTGGAAATATGATTTTGAAGCCTTTTTTAAATTGCGATCTCTACACTCTATTTATAGCCTGGGAAACCCCCTGTGAGATACTACGTCATTTCCCACAACCAACGTCCAGGGGGACCTAACCAAAATTTTAAAAATCGGGTAAAAATTTCCAGTTATAGGCCCATGTATAGAATCTGAATAAATATTCTAGGTGGAATTTACTTCAATTTGCCAAGGCTTTAGAATCTGATATTTTACAATTATATGGGTCAGATTTTCAGAAAATGTACAATTCGCCTTCACCAATCCTCTCAAATAACCCACATTTGAGACAGAAATGAGCTTCAAAATACAGTTTAGCAAAGGGGGAGGGAAAAGAGGGAGAGGGGGAAGTGTGGGGAGAGAGGGTGACCGTCCAGAGGACGGGTACTTTGCTAGTATATTATAAAATGAAATCCTTTCCCCACTACGAAATAAAACATCTAAATAAAATCACAGTCTTCCGTTTTATAATGATATGGAATATCATCGATACTGCATGCTATAATGTCTTGAAGATTCTGTGTGTATTAATCATTGGTCAAAGATATGTAACACACTCAGGAGTGGGTATTCAGGTCCTTATATGAATAATTAATTAGCTCTGATGTATTTATATATAAATAGGCTTCAGAAATAAACGATCTCTCTCGTTTGTTCTTGACCAAAATTCCACCTAATAGTTGCGTTGGTCATGTATGCATTCTCACCCAGCTGAAGAGCCTGAGTCTCAATTTCCTTCAACATAGTAAAAAGGGTTATGACACTTTCTTATTAGTCCAGGAAGAGTGGCCATATGCTAGCGCTTGCCTGAATGCTCATTTTTTCCTTTAGTATTATCGATAGCCCATTGAGTATCGATGGGTACTTATTTGTGAAACATTATATGGGTATATGTTGTTTCTCCTGCCTTTACCATCACCACCAACCACGCCAACCCACCCTCCATCCCTGTCGCGTAGAATGAGAGCATCTACGCGACCCAGAAATTAAAAAAAATGGTAGTGAGAGCTGTTGAGGCTCGAGCTTACAACCATTGAGTCTGCAGTCCAGTGCTCTAGCCGCTGAGCTATGAATGCTAGGTGGTACTGGGAGTCTAAACTTTGCTAGTCTAGGAGAGGGCCAACACATAGCATGGGAAGGAAAACGTTTATTACTCCTTTATTCATGCTACGATGACTGTGTAACTTTATTACATTAATCTAGAGGTGTTTAGGGGGCGTTCTGTGGCAACAGAAATGAGTAGATGTATCAGATCAGTGTAAAAAGGTGATCGTGTGCCGTTTTGAGCAAGTATCCTTTCTCTGAATAGACAGACTGGTGGTGACGCCTCGGGATTTGATGTACCTAGCGGCACCTGGTGCCACTACTGAGTCACCATGGCGTCCAGCAGCCGTGGGGGTGAACCCGGCTCTGGAGGTCCCGCAATAGTTTTTTTGCTGATGTCGTATCTTTATACCCTGGGGAATATGAATCTGAAGAATGCCAACCTGTAACCCGGGCCGTGAGCGTTTTGAGAAATTCAAGCATGTCCAAAAACTACCATGTCTTTTCAGCTTATAACTCATGAAATAATAGGAGTAGAAAGACAATTCTTGCACTGGAGAAGAGAATTACAGCTTAATCTTTTTATATTGTATTATGTATACATGTATTGTGTATACATGTAAATTGCCGTGCTTCACAGCTCTAGATGCGAAGGTGTTGTTAGTTTTGTATATATGTGTAGGCCTAAACAATGTTGGGGATGATTGCTCAAGTTAATTTCACCATTTAAGTGATATAAATATGGAATACAAACACGTGGCTATTCTGAAATAGTGTATCAGACATATGAGGAGTGGAAATGTATGCTTCATCGCTCATTGCTTCACCACTCACCACTCACAATTTACACTCCTTGTGTGGTGTCTGATAACTTATTCCAAACAATCACTTGTTGTATTCTAAGGATTTACATATCATAGATATATTTCAATAATTATTGCCACAGACATGCATGTCCATTATGCCCAATATTTGTATTTTTCATTTAAAAAATGTTATGAAATCCCCCCCCCCCCCCACCCACCCCCACCCTAAAACAAAATAGGTCTGCTTGGACAGGACTCTTATACATAGATGGGCATGGATACGGTCATATTATGCCAGGCTTGCAAAACTTCTAGATCGCTTTTTTTTGTTTATTTCAGATTTTCGCAACAAGAGCCTCATGTTCTACTCTCTGTCATGGATAAAATACATTTGTCACGCCCTTCCGCCCTGTCTGCATATATAGTTTATTTACAGCACCTGAGGTGCACTGAGAGAGATAAGGTTTGCCAAAGGGGGATGTTATGAGAGAAATGACGAATTCCTATTATACGTCTGGCAAATTATGTTTGTTTATGCGCGTGCACTGTTTAGACGTGGTATTCATTACAGCTGAATGGAAAATTATATCGAAACCTTATATCGGGGATCAGGAATATTATCTGAGTATTGGAAGTATTTGTAGGGCATCAGCAGTCGGTGGGATGAACGTATTGGCTGCGGCATAGTTCTCACTTCCTTTCTAATACTCTTGTAAATGAGGAAATTGCATCTATAGTTCTAACAAATGTGATGTGTTAGAGAAGAATTAATCATAAGTTGCAAAAATATTATATTTTTCAAGTGCTCGCAAAAACTCGCTGAAAATCTTTTTATTTTAGGGTGTTCAGCGCTGCTAGTAGCATGCACAAATGTATCTAATTCCAAGACTGTGTATTGAATATGTCTATCCATATGTGAGGCTATCCTAAGGAGTATATTTAACTACTTTACTATAGTAAGGGTCCATCAAGCTTGGAGTATCGTTAATTTGTGTTCATGCCTAAAAAATCTAGAAGTACTCAAATGTTTACCGACATTAAAATCCGCTTGATCTCATCTTTTTAAATATGATGATATCTCAAAATCCATTTTTTTCTACTTGTGACTCATTTTCCTTTGACACATCAGAAATGTGGTTGCTACACTATGTTATACTAGATGTTAGGTCTGTTCTGAAGCAAAACAAATAAAAAAATAACATTCCTGTGAAAAGATCTTATGAATAAAATACTTTGTAAAATATCAATTTTGCGACTTATGGCTCATTTTTCTAGAACACATCGCATAGGCCTATCCTGACACCCTTGCCCACCTAGAGCCCTACACTATACTGGCTTCTGTGTGGGCACTGGAGGTGACAGGTGTGGTGGGAATAGAACCGCCCCCTCCTCCCCCCCCCCTCCTCCCCCCTCCCTCCGCCCTCCCTCTCTCGCTACTACCTTTACCTCCTTGAACACAGGTTGGCAGAGCAAAAGCTGATACGCTGGCGATGGAGGTTCCGACTCTACCACCAGCATTACCATGGAAACCTATACACAAATCTCGTTAGGACAGTGCGGGACAACAATGGCGCGCAATCTGCCTCCTCCTCCCCTCATATCTACCATTATATAAACTATACATCCAGCTTGGAGCTGGCTACGAAAAAGAATTTATAAGGGTTTTTTGCTGCATGCTAGTGATTAGTGAGTTGAATATGTCAGTACTGCTTATATGGAGGTGCATTGAACATGTTACCGGGAGCAATACGGACCGCTTGGCCAGCCCTTCATAGGAGTATATTGTGTAGGGAGGATGGGATGGAGAGTTAGTGCTATTATTACTACTACGACTACAACGACTATACTACTATAATGCTGGCCCGTCAGACACGGTTGCACATGTCTGGGGCACGACTGTCTCATATCTGCTTCTCCACCTCCTCCTGCAGCTCCTCCAGGGGATATTGCCAACAAACCCCTCCTGTGTCCTGTGTCCTGCATCCTCCCCTTATAGCGTCCTTTTTGCTGGATTGTATTATTAAACAACACTAGCAGATGCGTTATATGTACCCTGATTGCATCTATAAATATATATATAAGATTTAATACTCACACATTTCCCTGTGACACATCACATATAAACATAATATTTTCCTATAGGTGACACATCGTATACAATAACATTTCCCTGTGACACATCACATGTAACAATAACATACATGCAGCCAGCCTCCAGACGTGGTATTGTATAGATATAATATATCGTAGTAACTATAAGCAACATGTATTCTTCACCTGCTGAGGAAGAAGAGAAGAAGATGAAGTCATCATAACATCATTATCATCACAGCACCTTGCAATGCCTTTGCTCCTTGTCATCCATTTCGTTCACTTCAATCCCTTCTCTCGGTGATCCAAGTGAAATCACACACCTACAGGTGGCAAGTAGTCTCTGGTGAACTGCAAAATCCATCCTGGGGTGACAGCTAAGGCATTGCAAACAAAACCAGAGAACAACGAACTACAGAGGGACAGAAGAGCGAGACATAGGGAGGGAGGGAGAGAGGGGACTTTCGTCAGCTGGGCAGCTCAATCAATACCCAGAGATTCAAGTGAGGCGCTCCTCCATGTTTCCTTAATTAGGACTTGCTCTCTTTCTCTGAGCATAATAGACTCCTCAAATGCTATATAGCTACCTCCAATAGAACAACGACCAATGGTGTGCAATTGTTTCGGTAGTAGGGGTAAGTAGACAAAGCTATCTTTATAAATGTTTACAGGCTACGATGTGAGGAAGACAATGGGATAGCTGTTAGCCTGACGGGCCTGTCAGACGCTCACCAGTCTCAGTTTGTTCATCATGTTTGTTTTGTTACCCAAACAAGAAAGAAGAGGCGATCGATCACGCTGGGGGAGCCAATTCCATCATCTGGAAGCAAACGTTAGGATATGCGGCAATATTTCTACTATTTATTCTTCATCTACACCTTTACAGGTGTACTATAGGATATACATGCCCCATGAAAAACATCGGCAACATTATTTATTTGTCCTTGTTTTGTATATGTATATTTCACCACAATTGACAGGAACCACTTGTATAATGAACATTCTACATCTAGATTCCCATCTGCTCTTTTGATTTTTCATCGACCTTTTCTCTAAAAATGCATTTTTACCACACTTGGCATAATTTATTCATCTTCAGAAACTTTCTCAGAGTCTTTTTCCCTTATACTACTGCAGGGTAACATTAATTATGAATATCGTCAATTAAAGTATTTTTTAAGGTTGGAGAGACCTCAAGGCTTGCCACTATTTATTACAACCGATATTTGTAACATGTAATGAATCTATCGGAACATAGACATTAAGCATCAACTGGATTGGTTTTCTTAATTCCCAGTTGTTAATTATAAAGCTTTTCCCTCGATTAAATAGTATGCCTTGAGTGTGTTGTGGGGAGGGATGCGTCGGCATTGCTTGTATACACGATGACCAGTCAATACCTGTTGCATGTTATTTAGAATGAAGAGGCAACCTCATCATCTGACTAATTCATAGAACCGACCGCCAACACTAGTTTGAATCCCACGTTCAAAGTAAGACTGATTACAGAACTAGGTCTAGTGTAGACTAGTCATTTCCTACTTCCTGAAGGCTGTGCATAGTGATATGGGGGCCAGTGTTTGATGTGTATTATTTGACTCGCGTTTCCCTTTCGCTGATAATATTCATTGATTTATTATCAAGGTGGACAGGCAGTTTGCTCGCCTTTTGAATTATTCAGTAACAACTTGCATGGAAATATATATGTGATGTGTTACAGAAAGACTAGTCATAAGTCGCAACAAATGATTGTGAGATATCATCATTTGAAAATATGAGATCAAGTGAATTCGAATGACGGTAAGCATTAGGACATCTCATAAGTATACTTCTATTTTGTGGAGTCATAAATAAAATTGTTGATGGTCAATATCTAGTAAAGTAGTTAAATGTACTCATTAAGATAACGCGATCCTCAGATGTGCCTAGATATATTCAATAAACAGTCTTGAAATTTGGTACATGTATTTAATATTACTAACAGCGCTAAACTACACAGTAAATCGTAATAACTGCAGAGTTCTGTGTTTTAACAGTGCGGCACCGGAAACCCGGAATGCAGGTGCGGTACCGTACAAAGGCACCGTGACAAGGCACCGTAATTATCACAGTGCCGCTCCGTGCTGGTCACAGTACCGCTCCGTGCTAATAACGGTACCGCTCCGCGCTAATAACGGTGCGGTACCCTCCATATATACAGGCCTATATGGCACTGTTACTGGGCACTGTTTTATGGACAGTACCGCACTGTGATTCGGCACTGTAATTTTTTCCGAAATTTAAAAAAAAAATGCTCCCCCCCCCCCCCCCGCACTTGCCCAGGTTAGAAAGTAGTAACTTTGGAATTTGAATATAATACACAGGTGCATTTTGTAATTATAACTATATTAAATCAGTCATAATACTGAGCAATGCATATTAATAATAAGAATCTCTTAGACTGAACTCTAAAGGCGAATCTACTAAATAAAGAAGTATAAATTGAAGTGAAATTGAAGCAAGAGAAAACAAGACAACGGTTAGGCTTAGATTATATACATTTTACTCCTTTATTATTCATTCGACACTCCAGTCACATATTCCCGTATATATAATACTTTGGCAGTTATGTAAACATAAACGTCTTCAGAAGACACAGCACCAATAACATATAAGTAGGCCTACTAATACTATATAGGAGAGCTATATGTATACAATACAAAAATATATAAACATGTAATAACCTTTTGCTTCAAAAATACATAATATTATGGAACCTGAGCGAAGGCAGGGATTAATACAGAGTACCCTAACCTCCCATATGTTGGACATTTTCATGCGTAGCCTAGAAAAATCATAAGAACTCAAGACATAATATATGGTCGTTTCTAATGAACTGTCCGCTTTCGACGTTTGAGGCCATAACGTGGTTAATATAATAGATAGAGACATGTATTGTATGTCCCTGAATCCGCCTCGCCGAGACCTTTCGGGGGATACCCATATTTATATACGTGTGATAGTAACTTATATTTCTATGGGCCCAAAACATGTCATTTTTCACCATTTTTTAAAAAAGACTTTCCTCAGTTTTTTTTGGAAAACATACAGTTTAAAAATCGGACAAGCTCCCACGAACGATATTTATGTCTATATATTACCAAATATCTACCTTTAGCTAGGATTTCTTTTTAAAAAGTCACTCCTGATTTTTAAATATTCTGTGAATTTGTTTGTCATTGTGTAATTATGTGTCACCATGATTACGAAAAAATTACTGGCCCTATACTTTCCTTTTAATATCATCAGTTGAATAATTTGATGTGTCAAAAACTATCACTAAACCCTTTATTAATCATTGCAATAACAGAAATAGCAGTCAGATATCTGGCATCCTCCGTTTGCTATCATTCTGTAAAATTAACCCGTTTTTGTATAGTTTTTAGGTTCTTAGCCACAAATCCAGCAGGATCCTTCAAACCAGTGCAGGCCTTGTTGTTTTAGTTTAACATGTATAATTGTATTGTGTATTATATAGAAACATATAGATGGCCAAATACATTTTTTTACACCATTTTGCCCTTGCCTGGGGCCAAAATCATCAAAAATACAATTAGGACATTTCAGCTCTGTTTGCGTTTTTATATAAATTTGGATCTATGAGAATTCAAATCCCTAGTATGGAACCATTTGTATCAATACTTCCTTGTTCACAAGGGCTTGACATATTAGTGTAAATTATGGAAAAATTTTGAAAAGTTACAAAAGACATTATAAGTATAATTATATTTAACATATTTCATTCCAACATCCTAGGACCTAGTTTGGGAGACATAAACATCTGTTTGTATCATATACATTGAATCTCTCTACATCATTGCACTAATTTCAAAATGTTTCAAATTTTATGCAGACATGTATATCACTTATCTTTTGGTACATAATCACAGGTACCTTCACCTACATGTGCCGATAATAATTGTATGCACATTCATCATGACATATATCACATAGCCCTGTAATGGCCCATTCAAGACAGGTGGGGTATTGGGGAACCCCTGGTCACATATAGACCTATATATATGCATGCGCAGTGTCTATTTTGATATAGCTTTGGATAACTGCACCTCAATATCAACACTTCTGCACCACAGCGATGCCAACACATATGGGCACATAGATTACCATACACTGTATTGTAATCCAAGTATAGCTATAGTGTACTGCTAACCATGTATACATGCATGTATACAGAACCATCACAATAGCAACCCCCCCCCCCGCCCACACACACACACACAAATATATACCCACATATTCCTCTTTTCCAGCTCGATCATTTAATCCCATCAATAGGATTATTTAAAATACCTACGACCATGAGAGTAGAGGAGGGGCGAGATGGGGTGAGGGTATGAGGAGGGGAGAGGCGAGATGGGGTGAGGGTATGAAATGAGGGGAGGGGTGAGGGTATGAGAGGAGGCAGGGGAGAGATAGTGTGAGGGTATGAGAGGAGGGGAGGGGTTAGATGGGGTGAAGGTATGAGAGGAGGGAGGGGAGAGATGGGGTGAGGGTATGAGAGGAGGGGCGGGGCGAGGTGGGGTGAAGGTATGAGAGGAGGGAAGGAACGGAGAGGGTGATGGGTGGAGGTGATTGCATAAGAGGAGGGGGAGGAGGAGCATGCGGAGCAAGATGGGGTGATTGGCGAGATGGAGGGAGAGTAGTGGACAAGGGGAAGGGCGAGATGGGATAAGAGGGGATGAGAGTACATGAATACATGAATTTATCTTTAAAAGTAACAGCTATAAGAGAGGTAGTGTGAGATGTTAATTCTATGATTTACAAATACAAACCTGTACTTGATAGACAGACACTATTTGCAATAAATAACTAATAGCCTCCTGGTGCAAAACATATTGAAACCCTAGATCATATATCACCTCTTTCTTTTACTGTAGATCGTCAGGCCATGTCAAATTTCAATATCTGGGCAAAGTTCTATGTAGACCTGGGTGTCAATCTCAGCAATATGTCTCACACTGGATATAACCACATTCCATGGTTCCACGGTAGAAGTACTTGCTGAGACTCTGAACTTGTTGAGACTCTGAACTTGTTGATGCAATGAGAATCATCTGTCTGTGTCGATCTTAATTGGCTCATTTCCACGCAGATTTCATTTAGGGAGTGTTCCTCCCATATTGTCAACAGTGGTTTGGGCATATATCCGCCTGCATCTTGGACTGTTGATAGGCGCTTGTCATCCTTACAGCTTCTGTTTTAAGACAGAAGCAGTGATAGAACTTTAATAACAAGTCATAAGCTGATACGTCAACATGTTGTAGAAAATAAGTACAGTAAAATTGTGATTATAATACATGTTTAAAAATTAGGTATGTTTGACTGAGCCAGATATGTAGACCCTGTGCACTTACCGAAAACGATGTTCTACAGGTGATGATTGTAGAATGTTCCTTTCTTTATCCATCTCTTGTATTAGCCTGTTCATGGAGTTGAAGGAGAGTTTCTTTGCCGGGCGGGGGGGGGGGGGGGGGGGTTCATTGCCCAGTGGGGGAAATACCTCCTGAAGAAGTAGAGAAATCTGGTTAATATTCATTAAAACAACATTCAGGCAATAATAATCAATAATCAACATTATTAATAGTGGCTACATCCTTAATTCACCATTCATTGAGGTTTGATAAAATAAAAGATACTATTATTACAATGCATAGGTAGAGGGGACAGAACACCAATCCAGAATAATAATATTGAGGAGGGTTATTGAGTTAATGGGTGTTTATCACATATTTATATAACAGTACACATACAACAAACGAAAACATTGAACATTTTACATAAACAATATAAAAGGTTCAAATTAGTTTTATTTGATATCAAGCCATCAATAGTTGCATTATATATAGGTACGGTAGTAATTAAAATTTTCCAAGACATTACAGACTATTAGCAAAATTTAGACTCCTTTCCAAATCTACACAACCCTATGACCATTACCTAAGGGCCACATGCTTTGTAAAGCGCAAATTTGTAGGTATCTGTGTACGGTATGTATAGTATTTTCGTGTATCCGTCTATTTTTTTTGCGGTATGTCCGTTCAATCTTGTCATAAGAGAAAGGATATGAGTCATATTAATAGACTAATAGAATATATAGTTTATAGTCTCGCATCCTTAATAACTTGAATAAAAGGAATATAGTCAGGCGTTTTGATCTGACTCCAGCAGTGTGCCACATTAAGATTATGTTCTGATCCCTTTTATTTTCAAATCAAAATCTAAAATCAATCATCAAATATATAGGCCTAATGAAAATGGGCATTATCGAAAATACTTGGATGCTTTTAAAGTAAAGTTCAGAATCCAAACCCTAATGTTTGACAACTAATTTCTGGCAAAGTATTCTGCACAGCCACAGGTCGTAAATTCCTTTAGGGTGAATTCTTTAGATTATTTAGTAGCATATATGATTCTCGAAATAAGATCTGTTTATAAAAAAAACATATTTTGGTCCTAAATTTTCCCCAAATCGTAGTTTGGGTCATGCAGATCGTAGCATCGTATTTTGATGCTGAAATCGTAGTGACTACAACAAAATTGTAGAAATTGGCCGCTCTGGAACTTATGGTAGGGGCAGTCATGACGAGACCAACGCAAATTTAGCATGCTGCCTCCCGTCGACGTGAGGCTGCAGGCGGTCACAGACCTGCCAAGTTGCGGGGATTGAAATGCGTGAGGTTTTCTGTGTTAGTGGCCCAACCCACGACTAGGTGGGTCTGGGTCCATGCCACCCAACCCCCAACCCCCAACCCCCAGAAAAAAATCTAAATTTTAATATATTTGTTATTTTAAGGTATTTTTATGGGTTATTTTTAACACCATCAGGTCAATGCCTTAACAATAAAAATTTACACAAAATCTTTGAATTTGAATGATATACTAGTAAATTAAATATATTTCTTTTATTTACAACTTTAATCATAAACTTTCATTCATTCTTTCAAAATACACAATGATTCATGAACATACTTTACAACGAGTTGAACTTGAAGCTGAGCTAATTGAGTGTGTCAAATGCATGATCTACTTGATGAAGACAAATGCTATATCATTTCGTTCTGAGATTTTTTTTATTCAGTTTAAAGCCAATACAATATTAAATATCATAGAGAAAAAAACGCAATATTTTTAATGTTGAAACAAATAAAAACTGTATGAATGTATGCTATGCGTATAATGAATGTCATGTACAATAACTTAATAAGTAAAGCTAATTTTGACATAATATTATGTAATGTTGTTTGTGGAGTGGGAAGAGATCATGGGATATCGGGTTGGCCAGTGTGGTAAATGATTTTGGTCGGATTAGGAAATAAACCCTTAGTTTTTGTAGTCTTTATTTATTATTCACAAGCTTTCGGGAAACACTCCCTTCATCAGGTGTTCATGTAATGTTAGAAATGATCATGTTCATGTTATGTTAGAAATGAAAATAAATTAGACATTAACTTTCATTGTCAGGGGAATTTGTGTGGAAGTAGAAGAATAGGCCTATATGGAAATCCATATATATATCCAGGATATAAGGGAAGCCTTGTAGTCGATTCCATGTTGTCATTAGGAAAGGACTAAATATGTAATAAGGGCCATAGAGAGAATTAATAGTTTTGAACATTAGATTTTTTGTTAAATAAATTATGGTGTTCTCCCGAGTTTAGGATATTCTCAAGATGGCTGAGATTTTGGACTTAAGTCCTCAGGGACTTTAGGAGAAAATAAAAGTACTCAACCGTAAATAATAAAGTTTAAATTGTTCATTGGACATCAAATTGTACACATATACTGCAGGGCTAATCAGGTCGACGAACAAATATTTATTGTTAAAAAATGTAGGAGATTGCTATAATTTTTCTGCGGGAGGTTTTGTCTCCTTTGCAGGTAGGCAGGAGGAATTACACAAATGCGGGAGCCTCCCACAGGATGCGGGAGGCTTAGTAGGTCTGCGGTCATGGTAAGGCCGGGGCGGTCATCCCTTGTACCCGTCCATACAGACAATCTCGCTGACAATTTGGTGCTTTCTCAAGAGTTTCTCATAGATTTCCCAGTCATGATGAAATATTCATGCTTCGAATTTTGTAATATCGTCAGGTTTCAGAGTTTGATATTCGCCTCAATGAACATCATCATTGTTGGTCATTGCTGTGGCGAGTGGGTCCCATGACCAAACCCCGTGTAATAGCCTACACACACGCCTTTGTTTGGCCGCCATATTGGAATAACAAACAGCATGTATTTAGGCTAATTAACGATCATAAATTAAACCTGTAGTTAATGAGTGATGCATATATACATGAGCCTGATAACCCCTGTCATGTTATTGAGTAATAATAGAGCTTACCTGGTGAGTTTGGGCGAGAAATTCCGACTTGTAACTTGTAATAAACTGCAGGTAACGAGCGCTGGCCAAAAAAACAAAGCGTACAGCTTAGAACAAAGGATTGGTAGCTGTAGCCTACGCTAGGTGGCACTGCGGGCGGCGCAGTGCAGACGATATTTGCCCCATAGACTAGGCTAAGTCATGGGCGCGAGATTTAGGATTTACCAGGAATTTCCGACGAAAATTTTGGCTGTTTTACACAGCAAGGGGGGTCATATATCTTTCAAAATGGCTTCCTCACGATGTAACAAGGTTGTAATTAAATGGATTATTGCATGAATTTCATTTTAGTTTAGTTTTTTATGACAAATGGTTGATTTTAAAATTGCATTTCGATCGCAAATTCTCTCTATGGAGATTTAACACTGATGGCTTCCTTATGATGTATCCAAGGTCGTAATGGAATAGATTATTGCATGAATTTCTTTTTACGAGCACGATGGTTAGGGTGCAGTGCACATGTTTGAAGTAGGCCTAGGCCTAGCCTATACATCAGCCAAGTGAAGAAGGAAATAGAAAATATTGCAGTTCAATTATTTGATGTGCATGGATTGGACATAGACATCTATGAACAAGGCTGGGAGTCTGAATCTGAAGAATGGGATTAGAGAAATGATTAGAAAAGTGTAGGCCTACACATTTCTCATTCGGACCCATAGGGGCCTACATGTAGCGATGTCATCTAATAACGTCGCCAGTTTGTGACGCAACTATTGGGGAAGGAGCGTGGGAAAGGATTTCTCACGGGAATCATAGGGTCGCAGTGGGCGTGGTGACGCACCCAGTTCCATGGCTGTGTGTTGCGGTTAGATGTACACTTTTCAAGTTTAAATTGGCGTTATTATACTACATAGGCCCAGAGATGCCAACTTTTTCATCAAAGGTTGCGGGACACTATCCCAGCATATAAGGCGTGGGGTCTGGGGTCGATTGGATGAATATTTAGCCTATCTCTGAGCATCAATTTTAAATTTAAGTTTAAGAGAGAACACTAGCTGTATATCATTATCAAGGGAGAAGGAGCTATAGGCTGGGCTGCGTTGCTCTGTTATTTTTATTAAACTTGCGTTTAATGAGATCTAATAAGGATACAGATTGCTAAAAGTGTGTGCCTACTTCCAACCACATAATGTATTAAAATATCAATCATCTAAATCAAGGGCTGTTCTACAACTGTTGCACCAGTGTTCTACCCATATACGACAGAGGGACTTTTGGCACATTAGTACAATTTGGCTCCTGAGCTAAAAAAAAATTAGGCCTATAGTGATTGCTATTTCTTTGGAGCAACACTTTTTGCAGCAAATATTTCACGTGGAAAAGGAAGGGGGACGTGGGAGAGGAAGATAGGAAGGGGAAAGGGAGCGAGGATAGCCCATGAACACTGATCTATACAGATTACTTTTTTAGTCAAAGGTTTTGGTCACAGTTAGAAACAAACAAACAGACCCATCAGTTGGATTGGGTCTGTTTTTCAATAAGCAATGAAGCACCAGTAGGGCATAATTATAGACATGTATAAATGACTGATCAGACAATTGGCACTTAAAATTCAATCGCCTCAATGGAAATAGTTTTAACGCGCTGCAAAAATCGCGGTGATAGCATTGCGGGAGTGTAGCTATATGGGCTATGAAAAGTACATGAAATATTTGTTTTAAAATAGCTGGATGCTTTCAGACATAGACCTACTATCCCACCGTCATGGTTAATTTAGCCGAAGTTTTAACACTTGGTAATGCCCCATTTCGCTTAGCCATGCTCATGGGTATGTGGCCTCTATTTCACACATTTGAAAGCTAATGTGAAACTTTAGCAGAAGTTATTGTGTATTCAGAAATCGCCACGATTGTTACAAGGTCAGTCTTCTTTAGAACAATTGTTTATAAGCAATAATTGAGTAGTAATGGCCAGGGAGGGTTGAAAAGGTATTTTGAAGGTGCCGCTTTTAAAAAGAAATTAGAATGCAGTAATTTGGCACTATTATTAGAATTGTAAGAAATACTTAAGTTAAAAAAAAATTACACATTTCTCAGATGGACCCATAGATGTAGAGATGCGTCACTAACGACACCAGTTCGTGACGCAACTATTTGGGGAGGAGGAGCGTGGGAAAGGATTTCTCAGGGGAATCATATATATGGTCTAAGTGGACGTGGTGGCGTGGTGGCGTGGTGACGCACCCACTTCCATGGCAGTGTGTTGCGGTTAGGCAAGCTTCGCGGTAAATACGGTGCGGCTCCGATATCACACAGTTGTTATAGGGCACCGTTCTAACACAGTGCCAAAATTGGGCATCTAGATTTTACAGTACTCTATCGTTTAAATCTGTAATAAAACAGTACCGCACTGGAATTTTACGCTGAGGATTTAGAGTGTACCCAAAATTGAAAACATTCTGGGCAAGGGTTATTGTGGGAAAACATTTGGAAAATATCATTTTGTGCGACTTTTTACCCATTTTCCTGGGACACATCACACATCGCCAAAGATCACTGTCTCTCTTTCCATCGCGGTCTTCATTATGTGTTATTTCTGTTCTCAAATCTAATTGAAAAAGCTGTATGTATACCTCAAATATCTCAACGTACAACATACATATTGAATTAAAACAGTTTCTAGGACAGTAATTCGTTTCACGGAGCCTTCAGGCTACCGTTTATTGAGCGAAATACATATACAGTGAGAAGAAAGAAGGAAGAAATATATATATTCATGAAATAGTTGGTCAAGATTACATCGAAGTTACAGAAAGGACATTATAATTAATAAAGTAGCACCGGATTGGTTACTAACAGATTCCTGAACATAATATTGGCATTTCAGTTTTTATAATAATTCACTCCCAACTCCAATAAGAGGGACTCCTGTTCGTGTACTATATGCGTATAAAGTAAGAAATGGTCTTCTAGGACAATAGTTACATACGCAGGCACATTTACAACATTCGCCGATACCTACTGCATGAAATAAGGCCGATTTGCAAGCCCATTGGGGTGGTATACATTTGATTTGATTTGGAAATCGTTTATTTGTCAAAGATATGTATATATGCATATAACTAGAAAGATAGCTGGCTTTCCATTCCCTTTGAGTTCTATGATACATGAGGTATGACCAGGCTTCTGGAAGTAATCCAGCTCTTGATGCCGTTACCATTAGAAAGGAATATAGAGGTTTGGTAAGATGTAATTGAGACTAACTACACGAAGGTTTAAATGAATAATTTGATACGCCGATTTACAAACTTAGTACGGTACTATACTACTATACTATCTATGTACTTGTATCAACATTATATTCTCATGTTTATTTTTTATCTTAAGGCCCTAGTCCACTAAGCCGATTCTCATGCGACTCTTACCGAATTTAATGCAAAAGAGTCCTCTCTGCTGCGCATAACTGCGCATAACTGCGCATAACATAACCAACGGGTATTTTACTGCATGGTAAGGTAGGCATATATATGCATATGAGACCAATATATTTGATATACTTATATTATTGGCTGATAGTCACTCTTAGTCTCACACACGACACAACAACCTCCATGCTTTGAGGACAAGTTCTTACATTTCAACGTGCATAAGCAATAGAGAACGACTAAGGTCAGAGCCTCATACAATGTACAATTGTCCTTCACTAATCTTTTCAAATAACCTAAATTTGAGACAAAGATGAAGCACAAATTACATTTCAACATAACAAAACATTAATGCACATTTTTCTGATAATCTGATGATTTTTCAAATGGAAATATCATTTGTATTTGGGCGAAGTTTACACAAAAATATTAGCAGTCGTTTTGTTTTTCTTTCTACATGTTTTTGATTGGAAACAATTATGTTTTGATATGTATTGTATGTGTGAGCATTGCCATTGTAAAAAATCATTTTTTCCCACCTTGGAAAGTAATATTTGGTATTTGTTTTATTTTTAATTTATATTTGTGTTTCTTTTATACAAAAAAAGTATTTCTGATTTGTGTTTCATTGTGTGAGCCTGGTCGGCTTTCGTACTATACTACTTGGGCCCTCCTGTATTCTGTATCCTCGAGTGCACACCGGCGACCC
The DNA here is from genome assembly GCA_942159475.1 of Sthenelais limicola. Classification (NCBI taxonomy): domain Eukaryota; kingdom Metazoa; phylum Annelida; class Polychaeta; order Phyllodocida; family Sigalionidae; genus Sthenelais; species Sthenelais limicola. The sequence goes on from OW804096.1 coordinate 59,076,469, forward strand.
ATACAACAATAATCAATGTTCCATTTGGACACCTGCATTTCATCTTTCTCAAAAGCATTCATTGTCTTACCTTATACCCAAAAAGGAAAAACGTTTACCTGTATAATATTATGTGTCGGGTCAGATGGCCAATGCCGACGACTGATTGACTTATTTGACTAGAATTTAATTACGTAATTAATTTGACTAGTGATTGTATGATTTCATAAAGTAATTTGTATTATTATTATGTTTATATAGGCTGAAAATGTTGTACTTGATATATTAGCTTATGAATAAAAACAAACAAACAAACAACAGACAATGGCTTGCCGACAGGTTTAATCATACATATATCCCGAAGTCTATGGCGAGCGTGGGAGTGATATAATTATCGAGCACATATATGTGATGTGTTACAGACAAATGAGTCACAGGTAGGAAAAATGATATTTTTCAAATGTTTCTCCACAGGAACCCTTGCTCGGAATGTTTTCATTTTTAGAGTGTTTAGCGCGGTTATAGGCATGAATACGTCTACCAAATCTCAAGACTGTGTATTGAATATAATCTATGTATATCCGAGGTTATCCTATAGCGAGTATATTCAACTGCCTTACTAAGATTCTTGCATAAAAAAATATGGAAGTTTACCCATGAGTAATTCTAAGGTGCTATATACCTATTTGAATACAATGTAATTTTATCTACCCACACTTCTACTCTGAACTGATTAATTGCTGCCTCCATTATTTACATCTTACCTTCATATTAGGGGGCACTGGAACTCAACTGCCATATATATTTATTATACACATATTGCTCTGAAAACAACATATCTAGAGTGATTTACGCATAGTGCGTATTTCACTAATGATTTACGTGGGGTGGCCTTGGCAACCAATCTGTTTGATTACTAAGATTACCGGTAAAATCCAAATTTATGACTCAATTTTTTTCTATTTTCATGATTGAAAGCATGTAGGATAAATCTGTTAACTAACGAGTTGGTTTCAGTCACTTGGAATATTGCACTTGTTGCTAGCAACTTGTGCAATATTCACGCTCCTTCAATCAACTCGTTAGTTAACCTGTATATATATTAGTCTTTATAAATGTAACAACTCTTTCTTTATCTCTTCTAGGTAGACTTACTAGTCTTAATCTCTTTTCTGTAACCAGCATAGGAGCGAATTGGGATGCGAATTGGGCCTTGCGGCAATTCATACGACTTCAGACGAAATCGCATTGATTTTTAAAACAAAATCGCCCCTATGTAGGGACAGCTGCGACCAGTTGCAGAATCCTACGACAAATCGCAGGGGCAAAAATTGTCCCACACACATGCAAATTCATGTGCAATTTCAGATATGCCAGATCGCAGGTGAAATAACCCAAATCGCATGTGAAAAATCTCAGTTGATGCGATTTCAAATGGAATCGCACCTACTTCTACAAGCATTTGCATATGTGTAGGGCTAGCCACGACAATTCGTAGACCTATGTTACTGTCCAAGACTAATCGCAGGAGGTCATGCGAATTTCGGAAATATCCAAATTCGCATGTGATTGCAGGTATGTTTGAACAGGTGTATTTTAAAGAGTTATAAATGAATCATAACAATTTTTTCACAGAACATGCACAGACATGTTGTCTCAAGCATGTTAAGATTTTGTGATTATAAATTGATTTCTTCTACATTTTTTCAAATCGTCGCAAGTACACCTAAAAAAACATTTTCGGTCTTCTCTCCCACCATTTTCTTATAATTTGAAGTGATCCAAATCGCACATCTGCTGCGAATCCAGACCTGCGATTTCACATGAGTTTGCAACTGAAATCGCACTTGTGTAGGGATTAAAACATCAAATCGCAGAGTATTATCTCTGAAATCGCATAAGATCCCCGCCGATTCGCACAGGATTTCTACGATTTCACATGCAAATGATCACAAGTGCCAGATTCGCAGCAGTTTTTTAATTCGCCCCTGTGTAGACGGGGCATAAGCGACCAGTGGTGAATAACAAATATTTGAATTGAATGTTTACTACCATCATTATGTTTTTCATATATGATGGTATTTTAAAATTCATTTTTGTGACTTATGACTCATTTTTCTGGGACACATCACATTTAGAATTAGTCCCTGGAGACAGCCTGGTGATCTACGAATGATGTATCGAATTTGATGTAGCATCATGATAAATTCCTGAAAATCTCAGGTATTATTTTCAGTGTAAGTGACTGTGAGAATCTTGCATTTAAATCTGTATTCATGATAATATTACAACAAGTGTTCCTTAATTGAACCTCGTGAAAAATATTATACATTTAAGAATTTGATAAAGCATAAAATCATAAAAAAATGAATCATCAAGATATTATTTCACAATCCCAACTCTTTCATGTTTTACCACATAGAACATAAATTAATCTGTGAAAACTATTACAATAAATTGAATTTTCTGTTTCAACAATTATTATTGGAGTCCAAAAGCATGGTTATATAAATATACCTGATATGGCATTTAATGCAACAATAGATATCCGCTAGTTCGCCATTAGGTATTTTGAACTGTAATTCGATCATCATCATTGTCTTAAAGTTACACACTCAGTTAAGGTCGGTCAAAAACTGAACATTTTCTACTTCTTGTTCTCTTCTTTTCCAACCCATCTAAAAGTCATTTGAGCAACATTTTGGAGGATTTTGTTCAATTGTTTTAGCTAAAGGGCTTCTAAAACGTCCTTATTAGTATTTGGAGGACCCGCCGCCTGAATCCTTTCATGCGATGACTTCACTGTTTATCACTCATTTCTCCCAGTTCTCCCTCGGTGATTATAGACTGCAAATTCTTGTATAAGTAGCACAATATTGATGCCCTATAAGTATAATAAGTATCCTCTTAAGTATAATAATATGAGAAAATTTGGTAAGATTTCATACTTATCGGAATAGCTGATAATTCAGCTTAATAAATCTGGGTTATTTGAGAGGATTGGTGAAGGCCAATTGTACACCTGCGTGTGACTTGACCCAATGTATGTAAGCGCACGTGCATCAGTCCTCTACTCGATTGTCAAATCACATTTAGAAGAAAAAGTCCATATTTAAATGTCATGACAAATAGATGAATCATTATTCAAGAGTATCACGTAATCAACCTTCTTGAATTTATTGGTTGTTTTATTGAATCATCATTTTTCTCAATTTTTTTTAAAAAGTATAATCTTTTTCCTTTCAATTGAATCATACACTTTTGTTTCCAGGGTACAGTTCTGTTATAAGGTTAACGGTTTTTCGTTTGTATCTCATACTCATTTTTTCAAATATGTTATGTCGCAAAGAAATGGATTTTTGAGATATCATCACATGTGAAAAGATGAGATAAGGCGGATTCCAATGATGGTAAATATTACGACATCTAGTAAGTAATTCTATATTTTATTATGATTGAAAACAAAACCACAAGTAAATAGTCAAATATACTCCTTAGGATAACTTCAGTTTGGCATAGATAATATTCAATACAGAATCTGGAATTTTGGTAAATATATTCGTGCCATTAAGAGCACTGAGCACCAAAGAAATGAGAACATTCTGACCAAGGGTTCTTGAGGGAAAATATCATTTTCTTTTGCGATTCATTGCTATATTTTCTGTAACATCATTTGTGTCAGTCAGTTGATAGGTTTACCTTTTATATAGTTATCTCATGAAGATCCTTACACTTTGGTTTCCCCGTCACCACGCTGCCCAAACTGCCAAACCGACCCGGCCAATACTTGGAAAAGAGTGTGGGTGACAACAATTGGTAAAGATATCCGCTACACAGGCTATAATTTATCTAGTTATAGGTTTTGTTACCCTGGTGAAGCTCCTCTTAATCTGGTAAATCTCCTCTTCCTATGCATCTACGCTCCTTCAAGTGATGAAAATGGTAAGTGAATTGAAGCAGGTTGTTTGTGCTGGCAAGCATATCATGTTTTAAAATATATTTAGGCCTAATCATCGGAATCATACCATTGTATCCTTTTCGTGTATATCAAAAAGTCCTTAGCTTTAAAATGAAGAATCGTCGGATTCAGTCTAGGCTCACAGTAGAGAGAGTCCCTTCAAACTGACGGAAAGCCTCTCACTCTAAACCGCAAAATGCTACTGTAATCCCATTAAAACGGCTACTCCTGGGCAAGAAAGCCATTAGCGCAATAGGCATCCAATCACTGACATACCATTCTTAACTGATCGGAGAGGCTGTGGCTCTAGACTGGATCATAAATTATAAATTAGACGAACTGTGAGGACAGGACACGTTATGTGAAGAGTAGTATGTAAGATGATAATGATTTGGTATTTTGTAAATCTGGTTATAAATGTGAGTAAAAGCTTCTTTTCTTTCACTGACAACGCATAAAAACAACCACGCTCAAGGATTATTGCGTCTTTATATAACTGAACGTTCAATGTTTATGGCCAATAAAAGGGTTTTTAAATATCTTGGGACCTTGAGACAACCGATTCAATGATACTTCAAGTGCTACTGTGTAACAAAATCCACAGTGTGTTATGTAAAGCATTTCTACCTAGACACTTTAGGTCTTGGCTTGTCCGCGTGCCCTTGCATAATTTTTTAAACATGTTTTTATTTCAAGTTCAGACATTCTAATAATAGTCTTACATCAAGAATTACACCCCCCTTATTATAGACAATATTTTGAGGCTAGTAAAATGATATTACATTCAATACTGAAATTTCCTCTTAATTATTTGGTCGCCAAGAAGTCATTCTGTGTGTGAGAGGAGTAAGAGAGAGAGAGAGAGGAGAGAGAGAGGGAGAGGGGAGAGGAAGACAGAGGGGGGGGGGGAGACGGGAGAGGGACAGAGAGGGAGTGGGTGGGAGAGAGAGAAGAGACAGTGAGGAGAGACAGAGAGGGTGGGGGAGAGAAGAGAGAGAGAGAGGAGGGGGAGAGGGAGAGGGGAAAGTGCGAGGAGAGACAGAGAGGCAGTGAGAGAGAGGAGACAAGGAGGGAGGGGGGGAGCGGAAGAGAGGAGACAGAGAGAGAGGAGGGAGAGGGAATGGAAAAGAGGAGATAAAAACAGAGATAGGAGAGGGGGAGAGAGAGTGGGAGAGAGAGGAGAGAGAGAGGAGAAGGAGAGAGGGAGGAGAGACAGAAAGGGAGAGGGAGAGGGAGAGGAGAAAGAGAGAGGAGAAACAGGAGGAGTGAGAGAGGGGGAGAGAGGGGGAGAAAAAGAAGCTAAACAGAGAGGAGAGGATGGAGACAGAGAGGAGACAGAGAGAGAGGAGAGAGAAGGAGAGGGTCAGAGGAGACAGAGAGAGGGGAGACCAATAGAGAGAGAGGAAGAGAGAAATGAGACAGAGAGGAGACACAAAGAGAGAGAAAAGAGAGGGAGACACAGAGAGATGAAAGGGAGGGAGAGATGGTAGAGGAAGACAGAGCAGTGATTTAGGAAGTGGGGGGGGAACACAGGGGCCATGGATTCCACCAGATATAGAGTATTATGTAACTTTCTGAATAACATAAAATGCCAGTAACTAGAAGGTAGTGTTTTATTAACATAGAGCTGGAGAGAGTAGTTTCTCATATCTTACAAAACTGGAACTAAAACACACTGATGCCACTATTATTTCCCCATTTTCATTAGGAATTCATTTCCTCCAATAGGCGAATTTGTGGCGAGCTTGGCATTTGCATTCTCAAAATTAGTACAGTAGGGCACAACTTGGTATTTTGCAATGAAATCCAATTCTGAGTATACCAATTCACTCAGGAAAGTATGCTTGGTCAGGAAGTTATTTAATTAAAAGAGACATAGGACTTCTTCAGGATACTTTTCCCAATATCCTGTTTCACCTTTCCTAATATCCTGTTTCAACTTTCCTGAGGAAATTAATAAATGTCTAGGGTCCTTCATTTTTCTGTGAAATCACCCACCTTTCTGAGAAAGTTTGCTGAGAATTTATGCTGAAAAATTATTACATGTATAGGTACACCTAGAAATTGTGTTGCCAAATATTTCGCACCAAAATTGGCTTAATGGTTAATGGAGAATTTTCCTAGTTTTAAATTTTCATTTCTTTTAAGATACTTTCATATGCCCAAATTTTAAATACATTTAAATTTCATTCTGAAACTGATGCATTATCCAGTGTAATTGGGTTTCATTACATGGTATTTCGGAATGGTCGATATAAGCGCACAACCAATAAGTAAATTTCATCATTAAAACGGCCATACAGGGTGAATTTTGTGATATAAATTTGGAATACAAACGCACCTGTCACACTCAGAGTGAAACAGTGTCACTCGCAATGACACACAATCTTACACCTTGTGTCATAGGAAAACTATTACCAAATCAAAGTTGCCCCCCCCCCCCACCCCATGTTTAAATTGCTTTCTACAGACAGGGGGAGACAGAGAACAGATAGAGAGAGAAGAGAGAGGGATTCACGTAGAGAGGACATAGAGGGAGACAGAGAGGAAAGAGGAAGTCAAAGGAGACAGACAGAGAATACTCGATATTTCATATATAGGTGCATTCATATGATTTACCCGTATGATATCCCTATAATTGATATTGGTCCTAATATCCTAATGACTCTTAAGAGGATGAAATGACTTTCCTTGAGAAAGACCATAAGAGGATAAAATATGATTCTTCTGGTGAGGCAATATAGTGAGACGAGAGCCAGAAATGGAGAAAGAAAGAGGAGCCGGGGATATCAATACCAGTTGATATTGTGACATTTATAAGATCAATATACGTATCCTTCCCTCAAATCAATTATTTATGGCATGTGGGAATATAAAGTCCTTGGTAAACACCGTAAATCTTAGCTGCTTGCGCTGGATTTACTAGATAGCTTTGCCATTTGCCTCTTCTATCTGCTATAAACAGTACTTTACTTACAAGAACGTTCAGAATTATTTCAAATTGAAATTGTCAATCGTCAAATCCAGCAAAAGATATCATACATATTTCTGAGAAGAAAAGAGGAACACAGCTGTTCTCCTTAATCATCTAACACAGCCTCATGGTCAGTGCACAGGCATAGGTAGTAACACATCAATATCTATAGTGGTCCTGGGTAAGACCATAAAGTGCCTTTCCGTCCCTTTTTCTCTGTCTCTCTCTCACTCCATTCTTCTCTATCTCTATTTCCTGGGTAAGATCGTAACTGCCTCCCTCTCAGCTCTCCCGCCCTTGATATAACCTTCAATGTGTTGATAAGGGCGTAAAGCAACTCACTCACTCACTCAATATCTATACTAATCCAGGCAATTCAACAATCTGCTGAGGACTGATAAATGGGCAAAAGCAAAAATACTTCGAGGAAGGAGAAATAGGAATAGGAAAGCTGGCAAACCCCAGAACCATGTCCAGATGGGATCAAACGAGTCATCAATGCTTGTAAAGTAGAAACCCCCAGAATTGAACTTGTCAACTTTTAGAATGTATAGCTTTCGGGACTGCGACTGAGACTGTTAGGCTGTATGTTGGATTCGATTATTGTACATTATACCCTAATTTATTTCATTTTGGAGAAAAAATGGAAGAACTACTCTGTAGAATTGATGTCCAATCCCATGGAACTGTTTGACAAATGGAATATAAATTCAATATAATATTACATAAACTATCATCAGGGGATGTGGGGTGGCGGAGTGGTCTAAAGTGCTGGGTCGGTTCACTGGCATGCCTATAGTTTATGGCAGGATAGTTTTAGAACGGTTATCTTTCTTTGATTTTGATGTGTGGAAGAAGGAATGCCATTAATTGCTATTAATCTCTCACCTCCTAATGAAAATAACAGCAAGTTGTGCTCGGTGGAGTGACTCATTTGCAGGACAGCTCGTCCTGTTATCATTAACAAGGCCATATAAGCCTGCCCTTCCAAATTCATTACTTCCAAATTCATTACTAAAATTCATTACTAACCACCAGGTGGCGAGCCCTCTCAGGGGGGGGGGGCAGGGGGGCGCAGTTAATTACCAAGGCCCTTTAACAGCCCTTTCCCTCCCCGTCCCTTTAAACTTACCCTGTTCAAAACTATAGCATGTTGTGGGTTCGAACCCGGCCACAGCTACAGATTCACCCCCCAGGTACTAGAGGAAGACCCCGTGAGGTGAACTAGTCCTGGTAAAAATGTATATATAAACTATCATCCAGTTTGTTCCACAAGCCTGGGTTTCTGTTTGTTCCTTATACTTTTGATTTTCTTTTAGCTCCACGCTGTGAACTGTGTACATGACTTTGCTCGTCCAAAGGTTTATTATGACAATTTATATTTATAACATCTGTCACGAACGCAGTTTTACAATGTGCCTTTATAACCAGTACTCGACCCAGACACTGCAGCTAGAGACAGCATCGGATTCTTTTTTTTCTTTTTTTCTTTTTTCGCAAATTCTTTATTTTCTGTTTCTGTTTCTGGGCATTTACAATTCTAAACATAAATCGTAACAACAATCGTAACAATAGTAAAACAATTGTTTTCTTAACTCTTGTCGTTGACTAAATCAACGCACTTCCCCTGAATACAATCTTGACAATAATATAATCAAGTTTAAACTGTTGTACTTAACATCAGATTCTTATATATATATTTTGAAGCGAATGTTGGCGAATAATAATGAGAAGCAACGAGGTCAGATGTAGTTTCAATAATATCTGTAATCATGTGTCTTATGTAGATTTCACCCTCACTCTCATTTCCTAACGACTGTTGAGGTATATGCCAGACAACGGAGTTGCCTATTTACAGACTGGCTCAATACACGGGAACTGACTTGAGTTATGTGGTGTGTTACAGAAGAATGAGTCACTAGTCGCACAAAATGGATTTTGAACAGAAGAAATCAGGCGGATTCCAATGATGGTAAACATTAATACATCTAACAAGTACTTCTGTAACTTGTATGCATGAAAAAACCTAGAACAAATTCTTGATGGTCAATCATTGTAAAGTAGTTAAATATACTACCTCAGACACGCATATATCTATAGAATATCTGGAGTCCTCTGCATGCGGCAACTAATATAAATGAGAACAGTGAAGAAGGGATGGCCTTGACCACCAATAAAGGTAGTTTATTTCACCATAACAAAGTACATAATCAATACATAAAAAAAAAATTTTTTGGTACGTGCAGTCAGTTCGGGAGCTGGAGAGAGAGTGGGGGGAAAGGAACATGTTTGTTGTGGCATGGAAGGACAGTCATTATGACGTAACACCGTCACCTGGGCGTGCGGCGAGTGGGCGTGTCCGAGGGGGCGTTGCCTGGCACCGTATCCAATATACCCGGAGAGGGTTCACCTGCACATATCTGGAGTCCTCTGCATGCGGCAACTAATATAAATGAGAACAGTGAAGAAGGGATGGCCTTGACCACCAATAAAGGTAGTTTATTTCACCAAGGAAGGCCAAACCAGAGTCACAGTAGTAAGAGATGTTCCGACATGAAGGTGTCCACTCTTAGCTTAGTCTCCATCGAGGGGGATATGTACGAATTGACACAAGAAGAACGCCAATTTCCCCTCGCCTTGATATCTGACATTGATGCTCCAATGGATGCCATAAATGTCGCCCCTCCCCGTCTTAAGGATTGAGGGGAAAAAACACCAGACATTTTGGCTTTAGCACAGCAAAGTTGAAGAAAACTCTTAAATTCCTCATAAGAAGGATTTGCCTTCGTGAGGGTAGAGAATAGAAGAGAGTCTGATGATAATCTAGAAGATAATATATACTTCTGCAGCCAAAATACAGCGCATAGCTTGCTATCTTTTAGCTTCACCACAGGTATTTGGAAGGCAGAAGATGATGTCTTGGATGAATTCACAGTAATAACCATCCCCCATGGTGTCAGGGATATGTCACGTTGACGGAGCACATGGGGGGACGGAACGACGTGACCTACTCTTAGGAGTGATCTGAAGAGCATGAGTAGCATAGTCCACAAGATACACTGACGAGATGAGGAGAAATCTACTTGATGAGACATCTTTACTAAATGAACAGGTAATATGGGATCCGAGGGTGTAGGGGATGAACCTGGGAGGCGGCTGATACCGCGAAGCACACACTTTATAGATGGATGGGAGAGCGCAGGACAATCGATGAGGCGTAACCTGGCTCCAAACACCACGCCACACAGGTATGTAGTCACCGATGAACTCTTCATAAACGTAGAGAGGAAGGCCGCATACATGCACACAGCCTCGACTGATATCGGGACTCGTGGAATACAGTTCTTGCGAAGGAAATCAGAGAACACCTCCCACTGGCGGTGGCGTTGACGCAGTGTAGACGGTGCGACTGACTTGGCCTGTAGCATTGCCACTCTCCGCATCCATTTGTCCATGCCTATGAAGATGAGAAGAAGCACATGACGAGAAACAGCACAAACCGGCGTCAATTAACGTAGCAAAGTCACAGGTCTCATCCATATAAGGGAGACGGGATAAATAGTCAGCAACTACATTATTTTTTGTGTTAATGTAATAAGGGCATAACTCAATGCCATATATAAATGTAATCCAAAACAGTTCGTAAAGCCACTGCATGCACGTTTTGTTGCAGCTTATGCCATTGGTCAGCATGGCTATAACCTGCGTATTGTCAATGAAGCATTTCACACGACAGCCTCTAAGCTTGTCCTTCCACCTTTTTACCCCAAGGAGAATGGGATATAATTCTTGAACATTAATGTTGTCGTGCTTCAAATTCTCCCGGGGGCCAGATGCTAAATGGTGGCAGTCTGTATCTTCCCAAGGCACAATATAATGTTCAAATGGGCCGGCGATCCAATCACCGCCCAAGAAAATTCCAAAGCCACGGCTTGAGGCGTCAGAAATCATTGGAAATTCATATTCTGGCTTTACCAGCAAACCTACCCCATTGAACACTTTACAGAACGCATTCCACCATCTAATATCTTCTCTGAAAGCGTCTGATATTGGGGAGCGATTTAGCCGTTTTGACAGGAGAATCTTGTATAAGTCAAAAAGTCTACGGCAAAAAGTACGCCCACCTTTGAAGACAGACGAACAATGGGCTAGATATCCGCACAGGCGTTCTAAATCTTTTTTGTAGATATACTTGGCGTCTTGCACATTGTGAAGAATGACCCGGAGCTTTTCCAATTTCCCTGGAGGAAGGCTCAAAGTCATCTCAGTAGAATCTATCTCAAAGCCCAGGTAGGTACAGGTAGTGCCAGGGGTTGTTACCTTGGGCCATGCCACATAAAAACCAAGGAATCGCAGGAGGGCAATAAGGGAATCACGGGCTTGGGTACATGAGAGGAGGTCACTGGTACATAGGAAGAAATCATCTAAATAGTTAACCACACGTACATTGAAAAGATTTGACATACATTCAGCAACCATATTAGAGATACGATCAAATACACAAGGACCTATTCTTAGGCCGAAGCATAGTCTGTTATCAGTGAGGTATTGTTCCTTCCCATCGATGATCCATCTAAACCCACATAGGGTCCTGTGTTCAGGGTTAATAGCAACGGCCCTGTATGCAGATTTAATATCGACGACGCTCATATAAGAGCCTGAATTAACCATATCAGTCGCCATGTCAATATTATTATAAGAAAAATTACGAACCAGTGAGTCGCAATGAAAGTTCACAGAGTCTTGATCCGGGCGCGAGCAGTCTGTAATAGGCCTGATACCACCATCAGGCTTGAAAATAGCTCCCAGGGAATGGATACATTTAGGCTTAGAATTAACAATTGAAATACAACCTTCAAGGAGTTCGTTATTGACAATCTTATCCATTTTGACACGAGCTTCATCTTCCAAAATAGAAGAATAATTAACGCAATCGTATGCCTGTACTGGCGTGTCGACTACATCTACACCGTCAATGACACCATTAAAAACATCTACATACCGTTCAAATACAGAACAGCCCTGGTGGAATAAAATAGCCGCAAAACGGCAAGGTTTAAGCTGAACAGCTAAATTATCAAGTTTATGTACACATTCGCAATTACCAGTGAAACAACCACGAAATACATCAACAGAACGACCATTCACAGACACAGGGGTAGAAAAGATAGCACTATCAGGTGATACATCATCATTACCACGACAAAATTTGTTGACAGCATCGCAAACACTTCTGTACTTACATTTACCGTCACATACCGTAGGCAAGTTCTTTAAAGGGTGAGAATCAGGAGGAAATTTACCTGTCGAATCGTCAGACTCGATCAAAACACTGTCACTAGCATCCATGTTGTCATCATATACAACCTCCAATACAGAAGATTCACATTGCGTAGCAACACAGTCATTCACTAAAACATAGGTGTCAGCACCATCCTGACTCCCGGTCTCATCCTATTTGGCGGCCTTGGTTGACACGCACGACTTGGCACCGTGGTCAGTTGATGAGCATGTAGAACACCGATGGGGATACTCACATTGTCCCTTAGAACAACCACCAGCGTTAAACTTGAAGCAAATTCTCCCACTGTTACTGGATGCAGACTTGCCTTTGGACGTTGATCCGGCTTTCGTCGACACTGCCTTCTTGGAATTCTCGTACGAGTAGAAGCGCAACACCTCCTCTTGCTTCACCTCGCTAAAAGCCGAAAGTCCCTTTTTATTGGCTCGCACTCGGACGGCCTGATCGTACATCATTGAAGCTTTCAAAGTGTACATTTGTGAAGCGTTTTTCTCCGACATGGTGATAACATGTGATAATACCCCAGACAGTTCCTCATGAGGTCTACCATCTATCAACATCTTCTCTAACATATGCAGTGATAGCAACAACAGATTATCAAAGGTTTCTATGCTCTCACCCTTGTCCAAGTGTTGATCTCTGTCAAATGGGCCAACTCGTTTCCTCGATGAACTACGGCGGCGACGGCCAGAAGTTGAAACATTATAGATCGAGCTTTCCCTGCTTGGCGATCTACTCTCATGAACAACATCACGATGAGGAGCCCTAGAACCTCGGATTTTAACCTCAGAATCCGATGATGAAGCCTCAGATGGCTCAGGAGTGACAGTCTTTTCACTGGATGTTTTCTGTAGACCCTCGACGGCAGACAGGATCCTCCCAACCATACCTTCGAGACCAGCGACTCGCTCGGTAAGTTTCACATTCTTCTCTCCCTCCAAGGCTGTAACTTCGGCAATTAGTCTCCTGTTACATAAATGACCAGTCGGGGGTTCGTGGGCATACCCACAAGGCTCACATTGCTTGGCTCTGCCCATCTTGAATAAATTCCACGCAATCGACACAAAACTACCACAAAATATAAAAAAATTTTTGGTACGTGCAGTCAGTTCGGGAGCTGGAGAGAGAGTGGGGGGAAAGGAACATGTTTGTTGTGGCATGGAAGGACAGTCATTATGACGTAACACCGTCACCTGGGCGTGCGGCGAGTGGGCGTGTCCGAGGGGGCGTTGCCTGGCACCGTATCCAATATACCCGGAGAGGGTTCACCTGCACTTTTAATTTTAATTTGGTACGTGTATTCATGCTACTAACGGCGCTAAGCACCCAAATAGTGAAAACATTCTAAGCAAGGGCTCTTGTGAATAAATCACTTTGTAAAATATCAATTTTGCTACTTGTGACTCATTTTCCTGTGACACTTCACATAATATATGTTTTATATGATCTGAAGCCTGGATCAGTCCATTCTGCTGCTCCGGGGTTGGGAGGAACATCGGGATCAGTCCAGTCATCTGCTCTAGGGTGGAGGAGAAATGTGAAGCCTTCATCAATAACATAACATAGACTGGCATAGTCGGCACTAGGTGGCCTTGCTGTGTTCATATTGATACCAGTCAGTCCCAATACAACTATATTGGTATCTATATGTACATGTGCATGGGACAAGTCGTCAGAAAATGCACAAGTCACCTTCACCAATCCTCCCACATAGCAGATATTTAAGACAACAATCCTATGTTAGATGGGGTTCAGCCCAAGAACGGAGGGGACAGGAGTGGGATATGAGGTTTTGGTTTATAGGGGTCCGACGTTTCAGGCACATTTTCAAGGCAACAATAAGGCGCCAAATACGGTTCAACATAATTAATCCATTGTTTGAATCATGGCAATACCAAATATATACTCAGATATACTTAGTATTCATCATTTTTCAACTTAATTTAGCAGAATGTACTAAATGTGTAGAGCTGCCTATTCCACATTTTCTGACGTGTGGGTGGCGAATAATCTTTGGTTCTTTAACTATTCTTTATTTTATTTCTTGTATATATAGCTATAGCCTTTAAGACATACAGTAGGTGACCTCACTCTGTTTACATTGATATCACCAATGATCCGGTATCAATAATACTGGTATCTTATGATAGGATGTAACGAGGTTGGTTTCTGACTTACCATATACGATGCCCACAAGTTTTTTCTTACCAAGGATGTCACGAAAAGCTGCAGGCTTCGAGTTATATCCCTGGTCGAAAAAACGAGTGGGCATCGTATACGGTAAGTAGAACCAACTTAGTTGCATCCTATTTTTATACCACGATCTTATATCTTAAAATAAAACGCATGAACAAATTATTTATTTACCTCGCTTCTCTCCAATGATCCACCATTTACTTTGATGCCAACATGCTAGACAGGTGTATAGCTGAGTGGCTAATGAACGACGCCATGGACTGTGTATGACGCCATGAATGGGTGTGATATCATGAGCGAGTGTAACATCAACCAATAGGGAACCTTCTTATAATTAGGCTTTAAAAAACGTCATATTTTCACACATGGATCCATTTGACAATATACGATAGCATGTATCCACTCATTTGCAGCATGTACAGCCCCCGATCGTGGTATAAAAATCTGTGTGGTGAGTAATCTGTTATTCTTTTTATTATTCTTTATTATTTAGTACTTGTACATAACTCTACAATCACTATATATAATATATGCCAAGACAATCGGTAGGATGCATTGCTCTGTTCATATTTATATAAATAGCTGTGTACACAACAATAGATATTAAATATATATAATACATGTATAGGATATATGTTTATATCTTTTTAACTTAGCTTGTCATCACCTTGAGAACACATAGATCCATGCGGTGTGTTTTATTAGAGAAACACATTCATTACATGTGATATCTGCAGACTGACGCGCTTCACAAAGAGATGCAAAGGTGCTAGCTAATTGCATATATATAGTTCCATGTAAACCATGTCAGTAAAACAACTGCACAAGGTAATTTCACCATTTAAACAGGGTAGTTGTGATATGAATATGGAATACAAATTCGTGGCTGTTCTAAAACAGAAATCGGACACATTCAGAGTGGAAATATGCGTATATCATCATTTGTGGCTGCACCAATCTCAATGATATATACACATTTTCACTCCTCATGTGTCTATGTGATACACTATTTCAGAACAACCACTTGTTGCATTCCATTCAAATACCCACGACGATCATTGATTACATTTACAAGGGAAATAATTATATGATGTTACTTGAAATACTGGTTTCAATAAATGTAAATACTAGCAATCATTGAAAAGCATTGTGAGTCATTGATATACTTTCATGTTAGATGTAACTGTATGGAATATGTCATGTCATC
Source organism: Sthenelais limicola (assembly GCA_942159475.1). Taxonomy (NCBI): domain Eukaryota; kingdom Metazoa; phylum Annelida; class Polychaeta; order Phyllodocida; family Sigalionidae; genus Sthenelais; species Sthenelais limicola. The sequence goes on from OW804096.1 coordinate 59,092,085, forward strand.
AGAAATAAAGTTCGATTTGTAAAGAAAAACAACCAAAATAATCAAAAATGAAACTTGAGGAATACACTAGCCCCCTATTCGCACCGTAGCTACTAGATAATTAAGTGAATCACTGGGTGTGTAAGAATGAACGCATAGTGGAAATTAATAGATTGCATTTAGAGATTGCTTATGTAGATGATTAGGCCTATGCTACACAACAAATGCTTATCCAGATCAATTTTCTCAAAGATCTAACACATTATCCATATTGATATTTGCCAATTAATATATAACGAGGCATTTTTTCGCCTTTACATCTCAGAATGATCCATACATATACTGCCAACCATACATCAATTTCATGTTTAGATAAACATACCTGTAATATGTTCTTTTTTGCCCAACATTAAACAGAATATTTACAATTCAGTCCACTATCATGATACAAATCCATGATTTTTTTGTTCAAACCCTAAAAAAGATTATCAAAATTTGCATCTTACTAGTACACAGCAGAACGTGTTTTTAATATGAAACTTTTGGACAAAAATAAAAATAACATAATCATAAATATAAATAATATTCTCTGTTACAATATCTTTTTTCAATAAAAAATACCATCTCAACACCATTGAGTTTTGTTTTTCTTGGTAAATGTCACAAGAAATAATCTTAGCTGGCAACCTAGCATAAATTTACCTTATTTTGCTATTTTACATGGCTTAACCGCCTGAACAGACATACTTTTGATTCAACATACATAGACAAAGAAATAATGGACTTTTTCTCAATTTTTCACGTTGCGGTTGAGGTGTTTTTAGATTAACACCAACAGCAAGCCTTTTATGGCGCGGCATATCTTGGACTCTGATTAGGCTACCTCTGTCAGATTGTTCATCAGACCTATAGTATTGAGATGCATCCTCTTTTTTCTACCGAATCGAAATTATACATATTCATTACATCAACAATTGGTAGTGGATCGCCAATCTCTATGGAACTGAGGTACTTACAAATGGCTATATTATTCGCGAGGTTAATTGATACACCTTTATCACTATGGAAGTACAGCATAGATCTATACCTTGAATAGGAGTGGAGAAAATGTGACAGGATTCGTGAAATAACCATTTTGTACCTTTTTAAACGACAGAAAATAAACGTTTCACTCACATTCAAGCGTGAAAAGTTCCGCAGGGCTACCTCCTTGTACTGACTCAGGCATAGATTAGTAGAATCTCGCCCTGACTTGGGAGAATGTCTTTAGCCTGTATTTCGAAAGTTTCGCAGCGCTGTGAACAAGGATAATGTCCTTTTCCTCGCTAATCAATAGACGGCGCCACAGAACGTTTTCGCTCCAAGCTTTGAGAGTGTTCAGTTTCAATATTCACGCGGATCATTCGTGATATGCGAGAGTAGCACAACTCCAGATCATCCCAAAGCTGAATGCATTAAATGTGTCATCCATGATTGACTGTGTGTGAAACATCCCGGCAATGTATAAAAACTATCCTAAAAAGAGTTATACGTCGTTCGGACGTCTTTTCATTTCATTCATTTTCATTTCGTTAAATATGAGGGTGACAGATGAAAAAGTTAGTATAAATTTATAAAGTCAGTGTGTTTCATCTGAGGGGATAGGGGGGAGTGGGGAGGGACCGATGTGTGGCCTCACTTATATATTCTCATTAGACTGCGTAAATAGAATATTTCTTTTTAATGCAGATTTGAAGATATTAATTTATAGGTCAGATGGTCAGAAAATGCATACATCAATAGTAAATGCTGCTGAATTAGGCTAAAATTAGGCTTTTTCGCATTAAATTTGGGTTATTTGAGAGGATTTGTGAAGGCGAAGTGTACATTTTCTGACGACTTCGCCCATGTATGTGATAAGTATTCCAAATATATTTGCGTGCAATCGTTCCCAGGGAACAGATAATCAACAGCTGTCAGCATTTTGTGATGTGTTTCAGGAAAATGAGTCACAAGTCGCAAACTTGATATTTTCCAATAAGTATTTTATTCAGAATATCTCTTTGTACGAATGTTCTCATTTTGGGATTATCTAATGCTTTGGGTTGTGTGAATACGTGTACCAATTTTCAAGACCGTGTATTAAATATATCTATACATTTTTAAGCTCATCCTAGGAGTGTATTCAGCTATTTTACTAGTAATTGGCCGCCCAGAGATATTGCACTTTTTCTTAAAACAAAAAATATAAAACTTAAAATATAGACAAACTTATTGGATGTTCTACTGTTAACTATCATTAGAATCAATCTTGATCTCATCTTTTCAAATATAATGATATCTCAAATCCATTTTTTGCGACAAGTGTAGTTTGTGACTCATTTCTCTGTGACACATCGCATTTAAATGATAAATAACCTTTCCAAGATGACGAGACAGCTAGCTGGAATAAATTGAACTACTGCAGACAATATAAACACGTTAGAAAATAAATGAATCCCACCAGCGAGTTATGTAATGTTATGTACGTGCGAAACTAAGAATGACTTGTGTCTATCTCTGACATTAAGAATCGTAGCCCCTACGGTCCTACGAGAATGTTTGGGACACACTAAAATGTTTTTAATGACATAACAAAAAGCCCTTCGCAATTTCTAAAACTAATCCCATTTGCAATTGATTTATTTACGTTTGTTTCTATGAATGTACTCCAATGTAGGACTATTGTAGAACTAAGTTGCGTAATCTTACGCAGTAATTGACATTTTGTTACTCACTCTTATTGTTGCTTGGTCTTATACCGCCCACACGGCTATGTGTGATGTGTTACAAAAAAATATATCATAAGTCGCCATGAATTGATTTTGTGATACCGTCATTATAGGAAAATATGAGATTAAGTAAATTCCAACGATGTTAACATTTAGGAAACCTAAAAAAGATTTCTATATTTTATGTTTGATTTTGTTATGTTTGACAAAACCGTTTGCAATATTTCTGGATGGACATTGTTAGTAAAGTAGCCAAATATACTCCATAGGATGACCTTAGAGACGCAATACAAGGATATATTCAATACAAATTTGGTAAATATATTTATACGAGTAACAGCGCTAGATATCCCAAAAGGGAGAACAGTAGACTGAACACATTCCTACTACGAGATCATGTGAACACTTTGAACAATGTCAATTTTGCGACTGTAGACTCATGTTTCTGTAACACATAACTGTATAATGCAGAACAGCTGACATTGAACAAGTATTTGTGATTGGTAAAAGGCCTCGGGGTTTCGGATGTAACACCAATGACAATCATCAATCATAAAATCGACTTCTCAGAATATGTTCTTTTCGTTCAACTTTATCTTTTCCTAGGCTCATCTAGGCTAATCTTTTCCACGGCCCAACAGTTCCTTCCATCTGTTGATTTTGAAAGACAACGTTCCAACTTATCGATTATTATTTCTTTATTTTGGTAGCAGATTTGGTGTATACAGAATCACAACTCAGAGGTGCGAGCACAATCTGCCTTCGTCACATGAGCGATAACAAGTATGTTGAGAGTGGCATGGATTTTCGAGAACCTGGAAATATGTTCATATCCTCATCCTCATATCATAATACCAGATAGAACCATTTATTATTACAATAATTTTATTTCCTCCATGGACATCCATAGTCAGATTACAGGGTGATACCAGGAGAGGGTCATGTTATCTGTGTTACATACAGACAGGTCTTCTAAATTATGCCCATAAATGAAGTTCTAATGAATGGATATATTACATGCACAATGTCATCAACCTTTTAACTAATAATGTTACATCGCATGGTTTGTTTGGTCTACTTTTAAAGATTATCAACATTTTTACGACGATAATAGATTATCATCATAAAAACGTTATTCATATACAAGTTAAAGTTAATAATTTGTTCACATCACGTCAGTGTCGACTGAAATTATCCAATGCTTATTAATGGTATAATCTGAGATATCGTTTTTATCTTCTGAGTTCATCAAGGTTTACATGAGTGTTATTGTTGAATCTTAATATTAAAGATATTATATTAAAATTTAAATTGTTTTACATTGCTATGGTATGATAAGCTTTAACAAGGGATTTGTTTTCATGTTCTCACTTGGTCATATTTCAAGTCCGTTCAAATTGATATTCTCTCTATATATCTATACATAGGATGTATTACATACTCAAGGGATTAATTTAATAATTGCTATACACATTCACATATATTTCCATATCCTTTAATTAGGTCTTAAATGTCAAAGTAAGTTATAACGGTTAAAACTTACTGAGATCAAGCCAATAGTATTCACCTACAGAAGTATTTTAGGATCCTATGTATGGGTAATCTTCTGACTTGCATGAATTTATTATGATTTGTTCATTGAGTTTGATGGTTCATGCATGTCATCATCCCCCGTATATAGCTATAGCTATCATTATAGTTGCATCAGATTACTCTATACTTTGTTATGTCAGTAAATTATGCTTTCTTTTTGTTAATCATAAAGGGTTAGGGTTGATAAATACAAGGTATATGTGACTCTCGACTTGCTGAATATAATAAGACGTGAATGATTGAAGTAACACAGGTATGGCCTGAAACCACATAAAATGGGGTTTATTTTACCATAAACATATACAAAAGTAAGAAAAAATTTTTGATGTGCGTGCGGGTCAGGAGACGGGCGTGAAGTGAGGAATTGGAGGAGGAGATGGAATATTATGATTATGACGTAACGTCAATAGATGCGGAGGGCGTGGTTACCGCATCGAGTCACCAAGGTCTCTGTCAATATAATCGGTGACGGGTCACCTACACATATGTGACTCTCGACTTGCTGAATATAATAAGACGTGAATGATTGAAGTAACACAGGTATGGCCTGAAACCACATAAAATGGGGTTTATTTTACCAAACCAGGCCAAACCGAAGAGATTATGATGACAGCATGTCCGCAGTGAAGGAATCCACTTACAATTTTAAGTCTAAGTCCGGTGTAATGTAAGAATCTACACTCGACGATAACCAGTGTCCTCTCGCCTTGATATCTGAGAGATTAACTCCAATAGAAGACATATAAGTTGCTCCTCCCCGTCTAAGTGATTGGGTAGAATACACGCCAGACAAGCCAGCTTTACGCACTAAGTCATATAAAAAACACTTGATTTCCTCATAGGCAGGATTGGGCATTTTTGCCGTGGCAAATAGCAGGGCTGAGCCAGGTAGAGGTGAAGACGCCCAAAACTTTGAAAGCCAATATACAGCACATAAGGGATGTTTCCCCAGCTTCACCAGGGGTAATTTGAAAGGCGTGGAAGTGGTCTTAGACGATTTCACATTGATTATTACGCCCCAGGGTACACATGTAATATCCTTCCTTGATAGGCTGTGAGGAGATGAAATAATATGGCCAACTCTTAATAATGATCTGAATAGGAACAAGATCATGGCCCATAGTTTGATTTGAGTTTTTGATGAAGTATTCACAAAGGCAAACATTTTCCGAAGTTGAGTCGGTAGAAGAGGATCAGCAGGTGTGGGACTTGCCCCTGGAAGTTTACTAATACCTCTGATTACTGACTTAATCACAGGATGAGATAAAGCCGGGCAGTCAATAAGCCTCAATCGGGCACCGAAGATAACGCCCGATAAATAAGTCGACACAGAAGAAGCTTTCATGAATCCAGATAGATAGGCGGCGTACATACATAAGGCGTCCAGACGAATAGGCGATGATGCTAACCCGTTGGTGTGAAGAAAAGATTTAAATACCGTCCACTGGCGTTCCCTCTGACGCAGGGTGGAGGGCGCTACTGACGCAGACTGAAGTTCCTTGACCTTGGTCATCCATTTGTCCATTCCTACAATGATATTCACCATTAAAACAACACAGTCCAGCCTCATTCAGGATCGAATAATCTATAGGCTCATTTTTGTAGGGTAGACGAGATAGAAAATCAGCAACAATGTTATTTTTTGTATTAATATAATGAGGAATTAATTCTATTCCGTAGATAAACATAACCCAATATAGTTCGTATAACCATTGCATGCATGTACGATTGATGCTGACGCCTGACGTAAGCATGGCCACAACTTGGGTGTTGTCGATAAAGCAATGAACACTCTCTCTCTGTGACGCACGAAGTGCGCATGCACATGGCGCCCTAGTTTTGGTTTACCACCCGCCTCCACAATAGTCTGTCCAGTGCAATGTGTTTTGCGGATTCTGTTGTAATGTTCTTGGTGCTGAGGTCTTTCTCTAGCACAGACAGCCAGGTGGCTGTCTGTCCGCCTTTTCTCTTTTTTACTTTTCTAAGTGCCTCCTCTAAGGCAATCTTAGCTGGTGCTTTGTCCGGTAGTCTTATTACATGACCGTACCACCTTATTCTTCTCTTCTTTATTACGTTACTCCATTTTTCTTGCTTGGTCTTATTATATAGGTCTTCACTAGATATTTTCTTTGGCCATCTGATGTTAATGGCCTTTCGGAGCAGTCTTCGTTGAAATGAGTCGATCTTATTTTCTGTCTTCTTGGTCGATGTCCATAGCTCGGCATTATAGAGGAAGATGCTTTCCGAGCAGGCCTTGAAGACCCTCATTTTCGTTTGTATATTTAACTTGTTGTTCTGAAATATATAGTCATGTTTCCTCATTGCGTTTTGCGTCAGTTGTTTTCTTCTTTTTACATCCTCTCCGGTGTCTAGGAGGCTTCCCAGGATCTTGCATTTTTTCCAGTCTTCTGGTCCTTCTTTCGTCACTATATATTCTTCCGTCTTTGCTTCGTTTATTTTTAATCCCCTTCCTTTTAGCTTTGGTATGACATCTTTCTTTTCTGTTTCGATCTTATATTTGTTGTTGCATGATGCCCACCCTATGTCATCGGCATATTTTGGCCTTATTATAGTGCCATACTCTGGTGTTATGCTGTAGGTGTGATCCCTTAGCTCTGGGGGCAGATTTTCTTCTCCAGCTTTGCTTTCGGGTCCACCTGAGTAGTTGTGCTCCTCTTGTTGGTTTTGATGTTGTAGGGCTTTTGCTAAGTATAGGGTAAAGAGGATTGGGCTGAGGCAGTCTCCCTGTGGGACCCCCATCTTTGTTGTGAAAGGATCTGATGTTTCTGTCCCCACCCTTACTCTCAGTCTGATGTCTTCTACTAGGATTTTTATGAGATGTAGTTCGGCCGGATCTAGGATGGTCTTTAGATCTTCTATTAGGGTGTGTCTTCTTACGGTATCGAACGCTTTACTCATGTCCATCAATGTTATATATAGGGTATAGTCCTTCAATGTTATGGCCTTTTCCGCTAAGATTTTGTATGCGAAGGTGTGTTCGGTGGTACTTCTGCCTGCTCTGTATGCGGCTTGTTCGACGGGTATGTTTTCATCAATCTTTTCTCCTATTCTTCTTATCAGGCATATAGCCAATACTTTTCGTAGCATCGAGAGAAGTATGATGGGTCTTAGGTTTGCTAGTGGTCCTTTTGGTTTTCCCGGTTTCTGTAATGGTGTTAAAATGCCTTCCTTTATTTCGGTAGGGAATTCTCCGGTGATGAATGAACACTACAATTCTTGAATAAGTGCTTCCATCTTTTCACACCCAGTAAGATGGGGAAAAGTTCCTGTACGTTGATATTGTCCCATTTAACATTTTCCGAAGGGCACTTGGCAATGTGATTACATGTTGAGTCATTCCACGGGACAGTATGTACGCCCCAACCACCTGCTATCCAGTCAGACCCCATGAAAACGCCAAAACCTCTACTAGAAGAATCCGAGACCATAGGGAGATGGTACTCACGCCTAGATAATAGACCCACGCCATTGAATACTTTGCAAAAAGCGTGCCACCAGTCTAAATCTCTCCTGAAGGCGTCTGAAATCGTTGATCTATGTAGTTTCTTACACAACATCACTTTATAAAGGTCAAACATACGACGACAAAAAGTACGTCCACCCTTAAATACTGAAGCACAATGGGCTAAATAGCCACATAATCTCTCTAAGTCTTTTTTCGAGATATACTTAGACGCTTTTACATTGTCCAGGAGAAGTCGAAGCTTGTCAATTTTATTCTGAGGCAGGCGAACTGTCATGGCGACTGAATCCACTTCAAATCCAAGATAGATACATGATGTAGATGGCGTGGTAACCTTATGCCATGCTACATAAAAGCCAAGGGAACGTAAAAAGGATATAAGGGTATTGCGGGCACGGGAACAGTTGTGGAGAGAATCAGACGACAGGAAAAAGTCGTCTAAATAATTTACCACACGCACATCGTACAATTTATACATAGAGTCAGCAATGAAATTAGAAATATTATCAAATACACAAGGACCAATTCGTAATCCAAAGCATAGGCGATTGTCCGTCAAATATTTCTCTTGACCATCGATAGTCCAACGAAAACCACAGAGAGTACGATGGTCTGGGTTAACTGCCACAGCTCTATAGGCCGATTTAATGTCCACTACACACATATAATCTCCTTGGTTCACCATATTTGTAGCATCGTCAATATTTTTATACGAAAAAGAACGTATAAGAGAAGAACAGTGAAAATTAACCGACGCCTCATCTGGTCGCGAACAGTCGGTTATAGGTCTGACACTACCGTCAGGTTTAAAAACCGCTCCCAGGGCGTGAATGCATGTAGGTTTCTCATCTACCACTGAGACATATCCTTCAATTATTTCATTAGCAACAATTTTATCCATTTTGATACGTGCTGAATCCTCTAAAATCGAGGAATAATTTGGTAAGTCGTACGCCTCTACTGGCGTGTCCACCACATCAATACCATCTATGGTATAGTAAAAAACATCAAGATTTTTTGTAAATATATCACAACCTTGATAAAATAAAGAAGCAGCAACTCTACACGGCTTCAACTGGACGGGTAAGCCACCCAGAACATGTACACAACTACAACTACCATGAAAACATCTATCGTATACCTTGACCGAACGGCCTTTAGCAGATACAGGAGAGACAAAAATCAATCCCTCTTCATTATCACAAATACCATCACGATAAAATTTTTCAATACGATTACAAATTGATGTATAACCACATTTGTCACGGCAATTAAGTTGAAAAGCATTTACCGGGAGAGAATCAGGGGAACAAGCAACTGTCGAAGGTATGGAATTGTCGATCTCGATGATTGTGGCCTCCATATTGCCACCGTTACTAGCCTTTTCAAAAGGAGAGTTCGACACAATATCACAGGCTTCCGCCTCTAAAACAAGAGGAGGTTAAAATTCAATCCGACAGTCACCACCACCTACCCGATTCTCTGCCGCATCCTATTTGCTTGACTTTGCCGTCACACAACCCTTAGCGCCATGGTCTGACGCACCGCATGACGAACAACGATGAGGGAAGTCACAAGGGTTTTTCGGGCATCCCTGTCCGTTGAACTTAAAGCAGACTTTATCTTTCATGGTCCTGCTTTTAGTCGAAGAAGTAGAAGCTTTAGTAGATGACGCCCGACGAGAATTTTCAAAGGAATAATGGCGAAGAACTTCCTCCTGTTTCGTCTCACCGAACGCAGCCAGACCTTTCTTGTTGGCCCTGGTCCTGACAGCCGCATCGTACATCAGTGAAGCCTTAAGGGTGTACATCGAAGACGAATTCTTCTCCGTCATGGTTAAGCAATGTGATAATACACCCAATAGTTCATCATGAGGCCGTGAATCACCAATCATTTTCTCCAAAAGTTGAAGATTCAGTAAAAGCAAAGAGTCAAAGTTTTCTATAACCTCACCCTTGTCAAGGAACTGTTCCCGGTCAAAACGACCAACTCGCTTACGAGATGAACTAGCCCTCCTTTGACGCCCAGGTATGCCATAAATCGAACTTTCCACACTTTCATCACGATGTCTGTCGTCAGAATCATCCTTGAACATAGATCTAGAGGTACGAGAATTGAATAACACCTCCGATGATGAACTTGAACTAGCAGCGTCAGGATTAGTGGATTTCTTGTCCAGCTTCTCGACCGTGTCCAAGATAGTCCTCATCATGCCTTCCAAACCGTTGACACGCCCCGTCAACAAATCGGCCTTCTCCGAAGCAGACAATTCTTCAGGTATTTCAGTATTCTTTTGTCTCGTACAATTCCTTCCTACTTTCCCGTCATGAACCGTGTTACAATGACTGCAATGACCCATCTTGTCGAAAAATTCAAACAAATTCACAGCAACAACAGCAGAAAATTTTTTTGATGTGCGTGCGGGTCAGGAGACGGGCGTGAAGTGAGGAATTGGAGGAGGAGATGGAATATTATGATTATGACGTAACGTCAATAGATGCGGAGGGCGTGGTTACCGCATCGAGTCACCAAGGTCTCTGTCAATATAATCGGTGACGGGTCACCTACACATATGTCCTATATTGGGTATTGCATTAATTCAAAACAAATTCTTGGTTATGTTAAACTCTATTTTAAACATTTTTTCGGGGCTTTAATTTGGGTTATTTGACAGAATTGGTGAAGGACAATGATTAATGTGTCGCAGAAAAAAATCGTCATAAGTGGCAAAAAAAATGGATATGGAGATATCATCATATTTGAAAAGATGAGATTGAGCAGATTCCATTGATGGTAAACATTAACACATCTCATAATTGAGAGTGATAAGTGCTTTACGCCGCACCGACTGTCATGGTCATATTCACGGCAGCATCTAATAAATATCATGACATTGAAATCAAATGATTTATTAATTACCTAAATTGCATAAAACTGTATACTATTGAACCATGCTCTGATTTATATAATGTTAATTCATACTTATATTTGTTGCTACAGAAAGCATGATATAGTTTATGTCAGGGTAATTATAGAGCGGGGATTTCTCTCTGATGTCGAGGTGTGGAAGAAGGCATATATCCATTAGTTCCTCTTAATCAGTTCACATCCCCATAAAAAACAGCTGGGCTCGCCTCCCTCGACCCAATTTGGGGGAAGTTCCTCCTGTCTTAGATGTAATCCTCTCCCTCTAAGCCAGGTCATGATAGCACATATCAAGTAGGCGACCTTTAATGGCACTTAAAATCATAAAATGACGCCTAAATGACCAATGGATATATGGCCTTCCCTCCCCTTCCATCTACCCCTTCCCACTTCCCTCTAATAGTCAGGTAGATTGGTGCAAGAATTGTTCAAATTGGTATGAAAGCATGAAATTTGGTACAGTGATAGATTTTGGTATGCTGATTAATTTTGGATATTGACCCATTCTGAAATATTGTTTTCTTGGGTTCTGTTGCCATGGTAACTTTTTTTCAGTGAAATTTTGGCCATTCCCCGGAAATACTGAATTCTAACCAATAATTTGATATGGTATACCCACATAAAGTAGTCTATAGAATAGTTCTCTAATTTTTCTAACTATTTCAGCTAATTATATGGTTGCTAGGCTATGTATGGTTGCTAAGCAACTGATAATATACTGAAATTACTCCAAAATGGCTCATTTTATGTATATTTTATGGGGTAAGGCAATCATTTATGTTCTAAAATGTAACATTTATTTAATGATAACATTTTCAGTGATATGCTTCAGCTTTTAGAATTTCCAAGATGGCTGCCAAATGGTTCTAAGATCCAAAATGGCTGATCAAAAGACCCTTCAGGCCCACTTCCTAGTTGACTTGACTTTAGCTTGCAAGCTCATTCATTGTTTATATCAGTATGTACTTCAACCATTTCTGAACATTAGAATTAGATCTGAGAACCTGAAATTTGGTACAGAGATACATTTTAATATGATGATTAATTTTTTATATTGACCCATTCTGAAAAGAATTATTCTCTTGGCTTCTGTTGCCATGGTAACATATTTTTAACTAAAATTTCATCAATTTTCCTGGAAAAACTGATTTCTAACAAATAATCATTACCAATATACCAAAATAAAGCAGTTATGCAATAGTTCTCTAAATTAGGTAACTATTTCAGGCAATTCCATGGTTGCTAGGCTATTTATGGTTGCTAAGCAACTGAAAATATGCTGAAATTGAAATGAAATGACTTATTTAAAGCATATTTTCTGGGTAAAATCTATTTTTAATGAACTAAAATGTCATATTTCTTTGATAATCACAATTTCGGTGATATGCATCAACATTTAGAATTTCCAAGATGGCTGCCAAATGGTTCTAAAGTCCAAAATGGCTGATCAAAAGACCATTTTTGCCTCTTTCCTAGACATGAGCATGTTCATTGTACATTCAATTCAACACATTCTGACCATTGAAGTGACTCTTTTTCACTGTTCTGGACTAGACTCTGAGCAACCGACATGCCCTCTAGAGGGCGGATTTTAGCCCATCTCAACACCCCCTTCTGTTGCCCAAAGAATCATGGTCCATTCTCTAATAGAGAAGACCTGTACATATGGCCTTGTTTTCTATGTATTCCCATGTAAATGCCCACCATAACATTGTCTGAATGGCAAGTTTTGTTCCTCATGAGGCCTTTTCAGGGGACGACTTATGCATAATATGGTACAGGAAAGTAGCAATTTTAAATATAAAAAGTGGCACCCAGCCACCCAGCTAGCCCTTGCGGACCTCCTCCCCTCTATTACACATGCACTGTGTTTACATAGCTTCAGTACTGGTCACTGCCTCCATTACATAACACCCACGCTCACTGAGGCATGTTTTTAGGCCTTTTTATAGGGTGGCTTGTGGAGGATGGCTTGTGAAGCCTAGTCACCACCATGTGGTGACTAGGCTTTATTAACACTAAATCAAATGGATATTGTAGTTAGGAGGGGTAGAGACAGGGTGGGTGGGTGGATGGGTTCTATTTCCACCCAAAAATACTCGCAGGTAAAATTTCTGGATTCATAAGTAACATCAGTTACAAAAGCTCCTATTTTCAAAGCAAATAGGAGAGCTAAAAGTAAAAAAAGATCATGATTGGACTATGGTGCTTTGTTTTAGTTGTTGGGGGCATTTTCAAAGCAGTCCTTGAATACTCCCCAATGTGTGTTATTAACTATCTTAGCCACTTTAAAATAGATCTGAGAACCTGAATTTTGGTACATAAATTATATTAAAATAAATTATGGCATATATTATATGAACTTTTTTCTCTCTTGATATAGCTATAAGAGGATATGTTTTGGTTGCAGTTTTGAGGCTATTGAAGGTCTAGCATAGACTTTTGCCATATAACCATATATCAAACTGGAACTGGGAACTGGGGGAATAACCAGCTGCCTTCCACTGGAGTGTAGGAGCAGTGTTCTCTAATGAGTTGCACATGCACACAGAGAGGTTAACTCCACACTCCCTGATTACCAAATATCTGATGTGGCCTATCCATACTATATTAATTGTGGATTTATGACACTGGACCTTGTACACAAATCCTTGAAAGACTTTTTACTTGCTGCATGTACAGGGCTCTAACTTCCACAGTGGTTTCCATTGGTATCGAGAAAAGTTACCTTGCCATTGATTTCCCCAAAATCACTTTTTTCAAGGGAGGTGATTTTGAAGATTTTCACCAACCGATTTTGTGGCAGTTACCTTGCTGGGATGATTCAATATCTGTTTTGTTGTTTCGTTGGTGTATGAGAATTTGTGGAGGGAAGGCAGGGCAGTCCTCAAGGTCTGCTTAAGTGTATGGGTTCTTTTCCCTTTATTGGGAAGGGGGAAGGGGGAAGGGGAGGGAGGGCAGAAAGGGGAAGATGGGTAATATATATATATATTGAATTTTTATTCATGAATTTTTAACAATTACATAGTCATGAAAAGGGCATACAATTCTACAGTGCAGGTCTTCCAATGTGTCCTTAACCCATTGAGGGCGGGCTGATGCCTCAAGGCATCAACATCAAAATGGCTTAGTGGACGGGCTGATGCCTCAAGGCATCACACATAATTTGGCCCAGGGGACGGGGTGATGCCTCAAGGCATCAATTTTTTATATAAATTGAAGGGGGCATGACTTAATAAAAAATGAACGGATTTTGATGAAATTTGAAATATATGTATACAAACACATTCGAAATATTTTTATAGGTGTGTTGTCATGGAGACAATAATGATGACGTCATAACTAACATATGTAAATGCTGGAAAGTGAATTTGGAGCAAGGTTGCCCCCATATTGCACCAAATTGAGACCCATTATTTTAATTATTGAAGACCAAATTCTAGAAATTATGAAAAAATATGATCAATAACTGTTTACACCTATTAAACGATGTACATATGACACATATTATTTGAAGAAAATATTCCTAAAGTGTTTTTAAACCCTAAACCTCATGTTAAACACCCGTCCTGAAGCCCAAAAAGGGGAAAAGGGCCCCCGTCCACCAGGCAAAAATATGTGTAAACTGCCCCCGCCCTGAATGGGTTAAATAAAGTGAAAACGAACATATATCTTGATTTACATAGTAATTCGTCAATGATTTAGGCTCAGTGTTACAATTTTTATAGAGAGGTACTTAGGTAATATTTAGGTCCTATTGTACTTTAAGACCTTTACATCACAGTCGGTTATGTTACAACAGGATTCCCTGGTAATTAATCTATTTTCTTACGATCTATAATGACGGGGTTTCAATATTTAATCATAAATAGGAAAGGAGTGTGAGGGAGACACTATATGTTTATTTGCTTTGTTTTTCCCCATCCCTGGAGTCTACATTAATAATTGCTAGCTGTGATAGTTACTATTAAATTCCATTTCATTTGATGGGTAGGGGACAGAGAATATGTCATAATTTAAAAAGATGTGCATACTGAGACATTTTTATCTGTCGGCATGGTGTTGAGGTCACCTCCTTGTACAGGTATGCTCAAAATCCAATATGGCTGCCACCAGGAAGCAAAATGTCCTATTTTAGCTCCTTAGCTCTAGACGGCCGGCATCTATCTGCCTATGTTTACATAGCGTAGATTGAAAATAGAACGTTTCGAATGATGCCCGATAAATTGGGTCCTTCGCTTCATACTTACGCCCACCGAGAGGATCTATGTTTCTTTCCCATAAAACTGTGCTATTGTTACTCTCTATCAACATCACTGATAGTAATCTACAACTTGGACGGAAGGAATTGCTTCATACGGCCCTATTTTAAAAACGAACAAAAATTGTGGTTACCGCATTACGTACCGTTTCATGGGGGCTCACGAATAGTACCGATGACCCGTCCGATCGCCCTCCACACTCACTCACCTACTACCGCTACCAGCGGACATAACCAATGCTTGTCAACAGAAGAATCAACAACTTTGTGGGGGAAGGGGGTGGGTGGAGGCTAGACGGTCAAATAGACTATAGAGAGAGGTGACAATAATCTTACTAAACTAACCAGCCAAGCAGTTACCATACACAAATTCTCACGCGGATACTCCCCTGGATCTTAAAAAGGACCTAAATGAAAGCATCTCATAGAGCAAGCACATTTGATTTATTTGCTTTTGTAAACATCAACCATATAACATTGTTCTTTAGGATGAGCCCATACTGTGACAACTAGAAGGAAGAGTAAATATTGAAGCTACAATTCCATGTTAGTCAATATAGAGTAAGGTTGGTGGGGAGTATGTTACTCCTAGCTGCACATGGTGGGTTCTCCATGTCCAACAGGGCATAGCAGATCAGAAACAATGAAATAAGTAATTAGTTGCTGGCCTCTATAAGTGGTGAAATAAAAAGGTGGTATTTGATGTTACTAACAATGATTGATCTTTAGAAGGTAAACCTAAAATGTATGTATTTGATGACATACAGATTATAAATATTCTACCAATATTGATAGGATTATTTCCCCAAAGGCTGCTTGAAAAGGAAAAACTGCTCATCAAGGGTGGTGATACTTAGAGTCTCAGCCATGATTCAAGCAGGAGAAGACTTTCATTTGTCAAAAAAAAGGAAATATATTAAGTTTTGTCACTCAGGTACTTCAACTGATTTGAATTACCACCTCATCACAGCAAAAGATTGAACCTTGAACTACTCAACAATAAGCCAACTACCCTTGCAGGCTTGACCTCATGCCAGTCAGAAAAAGCTAACTCCTGCCTGACAGTCAGAATTTCACAGTCTCAGGGCTGTGGATAGTGATCAGTCAGACTGGTAGGTTTGTTTTGGATCAGGAAAACCATACAAATAAATTAAAATCCACCATTTTGCACACATTGCCTTGAGCCTCCCTTCCTCTATGCATTCTCCGAGTGCAACACACTATTTACAATGTTAAGAGGTGTTATGCCATAACCCAAGAGTTTCCCAGGGGGTAAGTCATGGTCAGTGGGTTGTTTTGCTGCATATTTAGGGCCTAAAATAAATTATTTTTGTTTCCAGTCACCTCATGGTAGAAATTTCGGTTGGTTGGTCAGGAATCCATTTTTATTTTATTTTATTTTATTTTTGGTAGCAGTGATGGAGACTTATCATATGTATCAAACCTTGCCATGGTGTTAAAAGAGTCATTGCCACATGTGGCAGAATGAATTTGATCAAGTTTTTCATTTAAATTAATAATTAATTCCATTCAATTGGTGCTAATTAATTCATTTCCTATAAAGAAAACATTCATTATTTTGGTCGTAGGAAGTTTTGCAATGCCCTAAAAAATGCTTCAGTCAGTTGCAATGTTTTCAGGTGGGTCAGGGACTGAACATAAAGTTAATTCTATTTTAGGCCTAGTGGTAGTAGCCAACCATAGTCCAACCCTGCCCACCTCCAAAGACATACACCAGCACACACCAGGTACATTTGATTCATGGCTCCTGTAGGTGCAGTGATGTCATGTCTCTGTATACCCAGAGGAAGTATGGGAATTTCAAGTACCAAGAACTTTTTTCTAGTTGGAGTAGAGGTACATATGAGGACATTTTCTGAAACAGTTTTAACCTTACCAATGGTGGCACTATCTTGGCCTTGTGTGGGGTACTTTTGGAGATGAAAATGAGTCGGAAATGTATGTTCTTCTGACCTGTATACCATATGCGCTGCCAGTCATTTTAAAGAATTCTGTTCCCAGAATTCGATTCCACTTGGGTGCTGTCCATCTGGCATACTTTATCTCCAGCACTGCACTATGTTCATCTACAGTCAGATCTGGTGTGTGGACTCAGTGAATGATGTAGGAAACATCTTCCAACCAAGAATACTCGCTAATCAACATGCTAAATCCAGCTGAAAACAATTTTCTGCCAAACCCAAGATTGCAGACCCCAGTGAATGGGATTGGGAATGAAGTGTCAGACCCAAAGAATTTATACCATATAGGAGAGATCTAACAGATGTCATCCTGGCTTGCTCATTGATATCTCCTTATACCCTTATGCTCAATCATAACATTGTTGCAAATAAATGGTCACAATATGCACAATACATATTATTCCCTCTCCATTACCAATCAAATCAATTGGAATTCCATATCAATTCTCCACAAGCGGTTCCACATGATGGATTGTACCCATATTTACATGTCTAATTACCATATCCACTAGACTTTAAATCATCACTATTCAGGGAGTTAGACCCACTGACCCTGCCCCCTTTGTAGACAAATAAAGGATATATTATTGCCTAGGAATTGTATATGCTAGGTGTCTTCAATATTTTAAAAGCAACATTCAATGCAGAAAAATGCCATAGCAACAGTAACCAAGGAACAATATTTGAGTATGGGTCTACTCTTAGAATGACCAAGGTCCTCTATATATAATTTGAACTTAAATTATTTACAACAAATGAACTCACAAACCAAATTCAAGTCAAGAGTAAATCACCAAAATTGTGATTATCAAATAAATTTGTGGGCATAAAAAGTACCAGACAATATACACAAAATAAGTCAGATAACTCAGATCAATTTCGATCAGAATATTTTCAGTTGCATAGCAAGCCTACATAAGCCTAGCAACCATAGAATTGCCTGAAATAGTTACATAAATAAAAAAACTATGGCATAGACTACTTTATACGGGTATATTATTACATATTATTTGTTAGAAATCAGTATTTCCATGGAATGGCCAAAATGTCACTAAAAATGTTACTATGGAAACAGAATTTTTCAGAATGGGTCTATATCGAAAATTAATAAGCATAACAAAATCTACCCCTGTACCAAATTTCAGGCTCTCAGATCTATTTTGATGTTCAGAATTTGTTGTATTACACATGTACCATGAATTAGTTTGCAAATCAAAGTCAAGTCAACTAGGAAATAGGCAAAAATGGTCTTTTGATCAGCCATTTTGGACTTTAGAACCATTTGGCAGCCATCTTGGAAATTCTAAATGTTGATGCATATCACCGAAATTGTGATTATCAAAGAAATATGACATTTTAGTACATTAAAGATAGATTTTACCCAGAAAATGTGCTTTAAATAAGTCATTTCAGATCAATTTCAGCATATTTTCAGTTGCTTAGCAACCATAAATAGCCTAGCAACCATGGAATTGCCTGAAATAGTTACCTAATTTAGAGAACTATTGCATAACTGCTTTATTTTGGTATATTGGTAATGATTATTTGTTAGAAATCAGTTTTTCCAGGAAAATTGATGAAATTTTTGTTAAAAATATGTTACCATGGCAACAGAAGCCAAGAGAATAATTCTTTTCAGAATGGGTCAATATAAAAAAATCATCATCATATTAAAATGTATCTCTGTACCAAATTTCAGGTTCTCAGATCTATCCAAATGTTCAGAAATGGTTGAAGTACATACTGATATAAACAATGAATGAGCTTGCAAGCTAAAGTCAAGTCAACTAGGAAGTGGGCCTGAAGGGTCTTTTGATCAGCCATTTTGGATCTTAGAACCATTTGGCAGCCATCTTGGAAATTCTAAAAGCTGAAGCATATCACTGAAAATGTTATCATTAAATAAATGTTACATTTTAGAACATAAATGATTGCCTTACCCCATAAAATATACATAAAATGAGCCATTTTGGAGTAATTTCAGTATATCATCAGTTGCTTAGCAACCATACATAGCCTAGCAACCATATAATTAGCTGAAATAGTTAGAAAAATTAGAGAACTATTCTATAGACTACTTTATGTGGGTATACCATATCAAATTATTGGTTAGAATTCAGTATTTCCAGGGAATGGCCAAAATTTCACTGAAAAAATGTTACCATGGCAACAGAACCCAAGAAAACAATATTTCAGAATGGGTCAATATCCAAAATTAATCAGCATACCAAAATCTATCACTGTACCAAATTTCATGCTTTCATACCAATTTGAACAATTCTTGCATTTTTTTGCACCAATCTACCTGACTATAAAGGAAAGGGGCGCTAAACTATAGAAGCACGGTTACATAGACAGATAAATACTGACCTATGTTGTTTAGTCATGTAGTGAAATGAAATACCTGTTAAGATGTCATTTGAATACAACCGATGTCATTTGGATACAACAAAGATTAATAAAAACATTATAACAACAACAATGTAGGCTACTTCTATATTTGTTTATGCTTGAAAAAAAGTTAGCTATATTTCTTGATGGTCAATCACTAGTATCGTAGTCAAATATACGCCTTATGATAACCTCAGATATGCATAGTTTTTTTTTTTTTTTTAATTATTTTATTTTTCCAGGTATTACAGAGAGGGTTTGGCCTTTGCCACCCTTGTTCAAACGAGGATCATTCTCATAAAATACAAGTATGATTTACACCTCGCACCTGGCTTGAAATGTCATTACATAGTTCAGGAAAAAATGGGATAAAAAATTGATATTAATATGGTGGTTTGGTGGAATGAGATGAGATGAGATGGAGGATTGTACATGGTGATTATTTATGAAAAATAGTTCAGTTCTTATAGCTTAACGTTATACTTTGATATTAAAGTTGTTATTGTTTTCATTATTCTTGCTCTAGATATAGGTTTTTCAATCTTTTCTTAAAAATTATGACATCAGTTTCTTGTCTAAGATCTAACTGTAAATTATTCCAAAGACTAGCTCCCTGGTATAAGAATGCCTTTCTGTAGATTTCATATTTAGGCAATTTCTGCTCAAGGATAACACCATCATGCCTTCTGGTATTTCCAGGAGTTTTTTGCTGAAATATTTTCTCTCGATTATTGTGGTGGACATCAAAATGGATCTGCTTTAATAGATTAAAGTTCATTTTCTTGTAGAAGAGTAGGGTTTTTGTATTTCTATGGAGTTGAATTGTGGGATAAAGCTTAGGTAATTTTAAGGCCAGTTTCAATGCTCTGTTTTGAATTGATTGGATTTTATCAAGTTGATTTTTATTAAGTGTCATATAACAGAAGTTAATATAGTCCAAGTGACATAAAACCATAGATTTGGTAAGTTTCATAGCACAGTTCTTTGTGAGGCTGGCTCTGATTAGCTGGATTGTTTTTAGTCTAGATGATATTTGACCTATCATAGAATTGTAACTCTTGTCGAATTTTAAATCTTCTTGAATGGTTATTCCAAGATACCTAAAGTGTGTTACCCATTCTATTTGTGACCCATTGTCGAGTTCAATAGGTTTTTCCTTATCATGTCTTTGTAATTGGGCTCTATTCCCAATTATCATTGATTTAGTTTTACTAGTATTGACACTCAACTTGTTATAATTACTCCATTTCATAATTTTCTCACAATCATGTTGCAATGATCCAATCAATTCTTCATAGGTGTTTTCTATATTTACAAGAGCTATATCATCTGCATATAAGTTCATCACTCCTTTTATTTCTAACTTTGTGATATCATTGATGTAGATAATGAACATAGATGGTCCTAAAATCGACCCTTGTGGGACTCCTGTTACTAGGCTTGCTTTTTTGGAAATGTGTTCTGCTATCCTTACCTGTTGGCATCTGCCATTCAGGTAACTTGACATTATTTTTGTCACATTACTACTAATATTGTATAGTTTCATTTTATCAATTAAAGGTTGATGTGGAACGCAATCGAACGCTTTTCTGTAGTCGAAAAATGTGCATGAGATGAACTTTTTGTTGTTGAAACCCTGTAAAATTGGACTTAGTAGAGATGTTACACAGGCTGTTGTTGATTTCTGTCTTCTGTATCCATATTGATTATCAGAGATGAAACCTTCTTCCTCCATATGAGTCATTAATGCTCTGTTAATAATTTTTTCTAGAATTTTTCCACAGATGTGGGTTAGTGATATAGGTCTAATATTTTCTACTAGGTTGGAATTGCCTTTTTTGGGAAGCGGTGTTACAATTGCTCCTTTCCATGCCTTAGGAAATAGATTTTTTCTAATTGAAAGTCCAATTACATAATGGAAGATGTCAGGTATAGCTATCAGGGCGTCTTTATATACTCTTGAATTTATGTTTAGACATCCTGACGATTTATTGGAGTCAATTTCTTTTATCAGTGTTATTAGTTCTTCTAGGGTGGGTACCTGCAGATTGAGTGGCTGCTTATCAGAGATTCTATTCTCCAATGTATTCGGATTTCTTTCGTTAGGTGTGTTATCATTTATCTCTGCACCTATAGAGGTGAAGTAGTTGTTAATAATATCCGGAGTCTCCTCTTTGTTAGCAAGTTTTTGAGTTTTTGGATCAATCACTTGTTTAATTCCCTTATTTTTCTCGTTATTAGGGATTACATCTTTGACAATCTTCCAAAACTTCTTTGGGTCCCCTTTGTTTTCATCTAATTTTCCTTTAATATAGTCATTCTTCGCTCTTTTAAATGCTCTATTTACTACATTTCTAAGTTGGTTAGCTCTCTGTTTGTCCTCCTCGTTATGTAACTTAGTATATCTTTCTAGGTACTGATCCCTCTCATGTTTAAGTTCTATCAACTCTTGTGTTACCCATGGAGTCGGTTTTATTCTTACATAAAAGCTTTTCACTGGGCATATATCATTAAGAATCTCCAGTATATTGTGATAGATCATCTCCCAAGCCTTATCAGGGCATTGATACAATTGATACATTGAAGTTATCTTCAATACACAGTCTTGAAAAGAAATGAAAACATTTTGACCAAGGGTTCCCATGGAAAAACATTTGGAAAATATAGTTGTGCGACTCATTTTACTGTGATGCAATACATATATATTCCCTTGGCAAAAATAATATTGAAGTATAAGCCTTTGTTTTTTTATTCTGAATCCCCGTGAAATATTTAATCGTTAAAAGTAAAACTGAACTCATATATACTAGGCCTAGGGATATTTTCAATTTCATACAGCACGCAGAACGCCCGTCCAATTAGATCAACTCATACAGCATGGACCTATACTCCCTTTTCTGTGAAAATGGGTTCAAGGGTTGTACCTGAAAACCTATATATAGCCTGACCTGAATGTTTCCTATTTTATTATTGTATCGATTTCTACCCATCCCAAAACGGAAAACCTCTAAAATTCTGGATAATTTTATTTTTTAAACAAAGCCTGGGGAAATAGCAAAATAGTGCTTGCAAATGTACTGCTCTGGGTGAATTTTTATATCAGGACAATATTAGGCCTAATTTTATTTTAGGGCATTAATGTTTCCCATGATATCAATCAATGTGCCCCAAGGGGTTTGGGATTTACAAAGAATTCTTGCCCTGGGGGTCGATCATTGTAGTGTTCATAGCGATCAGGTCGATCAGGTTTAGGCCAGTCGATCTAGGCTCAAACTTGAGAGAGCCCCTTCAAACTGAAGGAAAGCTTCTCGCTTCAAACCGCAAAGTGTCATTATAATTCCATTAGGATCGCAAAATGTCATTACAGTTCAATTAGGACACCTAGTCCCGGGTCAGGAAAGCCATTACCGCAGTAGGTGATGAATCACTGACATAGTCCTACCATTCTTATCTGATCTGAGAGGCTTTGAGCCTATCTATCCAGTTAATTAATAGGCCTATAGGCCTATATTTGTATGGCTGTGGAAGCACATGACGAAGAAAATCTCCAGTTTAAAAATGTTAATTTTTTTTTCATGGAAATACAGATTCATACGGCATAAGAATACAATCTTGAGCGTATTTAGAGGCTGTATGTAGGCTATATATATACCACACACATATATAGAGAGAATGGGACGAGCCGGGAATAATAAAAAATTTATAGGACGAGATTCGTCCACATAAGCACGATGCCATAGGCAGAGTGCTTATGTGGACGAAAATGGCGAGTTCCATTCTATATTTATTATATGTGCATAGAATTTGATCATATTTCATCAGATATCACTGAAAAAATACTAAAGAAGTCTCAGGAAGCCCCGCTGACAGCCCCGTTAGTAGGCCTACAATGTTCAGTGCCCACTGCATGTGCGATCATGCAGTTTTTAGGCCTACTTATATTGTTGACTTAAAACGTTCATATCGCAGCCATTTCTTGGCCTACATTAATAAATCTTATATCTTTCAATAGAGAATTTAATGCTCTATCTAATGGTGTGGGTTTTATTATGTATTTCCATAATTAAAGTACCAGAATCACGGGTGGATTACCGATCGCGGGGGTTTGTTTACATGCTTCGCGGAGAGCCAAAGCTCCGCGAAGCATATAAACAGAGCTATTTTTAGACAACTACATTCATATAGGACGCGTCCTAGGCTATATGAATATTTTTATAGCACCCCACTTATAGCACCCTTCATATAGCATGCGCATATAATAAATCCCCACATATGGATATTGTTACATTATAGCAATATCGATGTAAATTAAAAGTCAGGGGCTGTTTCATATAGGCTAAGCCTAAGGAATCCTTAGGCCTACGTAAAATATCCCTTGCTACAATATTTGTCCTAGCTTATCAGGAACTTAGCATTGTATGTAGGCCTATAGCAGATTCCTTCCCTACGCCTAACTAATAGTTCCTAATTTAACCGGCTGCTTATAGCAAGGGAAAGAAGCTAAGGAAGGAAACCCTTAAAGATAGCTAAAGATGCAACAGGCCCAGGTGTAGGGGGGGCAGGGACTAGCTAGGCTATAGGCCTATGAATAGCCCTATCTAAGATATGGTCGTCTGTGTTGGCTAGGTTGGGACAAGTGCCTTAAGAGTCAATGAATTCCTTGTGTGAGAGCAAAAGCAGCGGCAAGGGGGAAATCAGTAGGACTAACGTTAGTCACTGCAGAAACAGAAACAGCCCATACTTGTTGTAAGCTGAAGGCACCTTTTTAGGTGCTCTTGATGGGGTAAGCCTCAGTGTATAGTACAGCTTTCCGTTGGAATGTCGATGCTTGCTTTCTCTCACAAGCACCCACCACGGTCAGTGAACTTGTAACGACTGGCATCATCGCCTTACTTAGTCTTAGTCCTGCATCGTTTCCATGCTTCTGTGTTTACGGAAGTCCTAGGCCGGTCCCTCAGTTGTGCGCATGCCGACAAAGCCACCAACCAGTGCACGGACTAAGTTGGCAGCATCATGGATAGCGGTAGGGGAGGTAAGGTGTCTGTTTTTCCTTCATTAATACCTCTATTTCTCTCGATCAGAATTAGGCAAGTCCTGCAACGACACGCACAATCGATCTGTAATGGATTTTGCTACAGGTTTACGTTGGAATTCGAGTGTGACCTACAATTGTAAAAGGGTTTGAACAAGTTGGTGCACATGAGTGAGTCGCTTGAGCCCATTCTTTCCGTCGTTCTGTATGGCACGTTCCCGGGATCGACAGGGGTTCGTGCCGTTGACTGCGCCCGGGCCATGACTCGGTCTCTCACTCTCTCACTCTATGCTATTTCTATACCACCTCGAGGCCCCAATCGATGCTATAGGATGGGTTGGTAAACATGTGTTCAGCCGAGTGTGTCGAGTAAAACATTGACGATCTACTGCCCTTATTCCACTGACACGACGGACGGGAGTTACATCAGAACAAAAATAAACACGAGATGTGCATTGCCATCTCTAAACTATAATAGGCCTAGACCCTACTATGATGTGAATTACCATTTGCAGCACAACTAGAGCAGATCAAAAGTCTTCGCCCTGAACCAAAAGATAATCAGTGAATGTAGAATAGCTTAGAATTGTACATTTTAATGTAGGCCTATTAGGTAGGAATAGTTTGTTTTAAACTTTAACAAGGTCTACTCTTGGGATTCCCTCCCCTCATGTCCACTCAAGTGTAGGCCTATTGTAGGCCTACCGATCCTAGGTAGGCTATGACAATTGACATTCGGGTTTCTCTGATGATTCACCGCTCGGTGGATCATAAAGCAGGTGGTTAAAGTTAAGTGCAAAATGATACCTCGTATTCTGCAGACAATTTAAGATTACATTTGTAGTGCCTTATGCCTTTGGTGTGGCATGTATTCATATAGGTCGACCTAGCTGTACTAGAAAGTATTGTATAACTAGGCTACTAGTAAGTGCTTGTTAGAATATACTGTAATAAATCATTTATTCATCCGCAGTTCACTATTTGGACAGAGGGGTTACATGGCTCTTGGGAAACTCTGGCTTTCCGTATTAAATTTTTGGTTTACATGTTCACCTTTAATGATTAGGCGCCCTAGGCTCAGAAGTGTTGAGAGTCTCTCCAAGCGGAGGGAAAGCCTCTCACCCCAAACAGCAAAATGCCATTTTGATTATAATCCCATTAGGAAGCCTACTCCAGAGTCAGAAACTCGACTTTAAAGTCAGGGGATTCATTCAGAACTGTGTAACCTTTGAAACTAAAAGTTAGTAATATATTCAAGGTTCTTCTTAACAGTTTTATACTTCCTATGACTAGGGTAGTCTACACGGTAGTTATATTGTTTATAAGTATACACCACATCCTTGTTAGGGCTAAGGAATATAGTGACGTAAAAGTTCCAGAATGTATAGGCCTAAGGACATGCGTATACACTGAATCAGGATTTCTTCCTGTCTTTTTAACATTTCGACTTCCTATATATATATATTCGTAATCAAAGGGCCTGGAACAACCATAATGCTATAACCCTTCGTCATTTTGTTAGGGTTTTTTTTTCTGTTGTAAAAAGACACCATTTGTTTGCGCCTATCACTCAGGTGAACGCCCCCCCCCCCCCCGCACACACACCTTTATACCAGTCACTTCTTGGATCATTTCATAAATCACCACTAATGGACCGGATGTGATTGAAGACATGCGGAATTTATCAATGATATATTTTTTACTTTGATGTCTTGTTTATGATGGAATAACTATTCCATGTTTCGCCAAACCTCTCTCCTTCAGGTTATTCATATTTGTCAGATTCTTTTTTAATCGTCATATTTCATATGACTCTGATAGTGAGCCTCGACCGACTGTCTAATTAGTCGTATATTATATATAATAGGCCTAAATCACAAGCCATTAAATCACATTTGAAGCATGGATCACCATGGGTGCATTCATAGATTATGACATGTATAGTCAGCTGCTGCCACTGATTTGTAATATGTGTAACGCTATTAAATCCTAACCATTGAGCCGTGCCCCCAAAAGGTGGGTTCCCGATTTATATTAGGGGTACTGTATATGTAAGGTAGTAACCTATCTTATTTGATGTATTGTTGAAGGAATGTACTGGAAGAAGATGTTCATTTAAACGGTTTTGATTATATTTCGATGATGAAACCTATCACTATATAATTGTGACATTTGTTGAAATAAAAATTTGTAACAAATAAATATATAGCTGAAAACTAGGCGTGGGGGATGGTAAGTTTAAAAAAGATAAATTTTTAGGTAACTACTTTCCAGGAATTGAAGAAATGTCTATTTCGTAACAATAGTTGTTTTAAACAAGAGAATTGTACCTTTCAAGGGTTTTCTGGTTAGGAAAACTTGTTTCCTTGCTTTAATTTGCTGTTTGGGTAAAGGGGGTCTCCACTGGCTGCGGTAAGCTCTGCGGTAAACTCTGCGGTATACGCCTTGCGATGGTGCCTCGATGGTGGGAAGTGGCAAGGTCCTGCCTACATGGCCAGTGAACCATGTAGGCAGGACCTTGTAATTCCTCTCCACCTAAAGAACTATCACAAGGCTTACCACAAGACCCCCCCCCCCTCCCCCCCAAAAAAAACCCCAAAACAAAAAACCTCCTGTCTCATCACTTTGAGTTAATTAGTCGGCTTTCCTGTTTGGTATAATTATTGTTATTTTGAAACCTAGCCGATTTGTTTGCAAACATTCCATGTGTTTTTGAGTTTGGTACATTTTTACCTCAGTGGTTGCTGGCTTGATTATATGAATGGATGTCTGTGGCACTAAAAACATTTGAAAAGAGTAAGGTTAGCATACGTTATCATGTTTCCTTTCTACCAGAGGAGTTGGTGGTAGACTATCTATAGAAAATGAACAAAACTACATGGTACAATATAGGAGTAGGGGCCTACACGTCAGATTAAAATCTGGTCTTCCAATTTGAGTCGGTTTAGCTATACTTCATAACCGTGATACCTAGGAGGTTAATTAGTTCGCTGTCACATGTTTATGTTACACAACTGCCCTCCAACCCCATACTGTGACGGGAAGTATGGACAACGAGAAGAAATGATGTAAGCCCTTTATACATGTCCTTGATCTGCCACTTAGCTGGATCATTCCTGCATGGGAGGTATTTATGATGAAGTCTAGGCCCAAAGATGAGAGAGTCCATTAAAACGGAGGGAAAGTGCCATTATAATTCCACTAAGACAGCAACATGTCATTATATTCCCATTACGGCATTAGAATGCCTAGTCTTAGGTCAGGAAACCGATTAGTGAAGTAGGGGTACAATCACTGATATATCATTCTTATCTGATCTGAGGGTTTGGACCTAGACTAGATGCGTTAAATAAGTCGCAGAATTGGTATATTAAGAGTGTTCAATTAACAAGATCTCTTTGTTGGAATATGATTACTTTTTGAGTATCTTATGCTTTAAGTTGTATACATAGATGTACCAAATTTCAAGAAAGTGTAATAAACATATCCTTGCGTTTAATTAGCTAGTAATTGTCCACCCAGAAATATTGTAAACTCAAGCATAACATATAGAAGTACTTACTCGATATATATCCTAATATTTACCATCATTAGACTCCACCGAATATCATCTCTTTAAATATGAAGATTTCTCGAAATTTATCTCTTCGTCTTTCCTCATTTTCCTGTAACACATATATAACCTGCAAAATAGTGCCTTTCCTGAGTAGTTGATTCAGTGGTTGTGTGTGACTGCTTTGACAGCTTTGACAGCTTTAATTAATAAACAGCTAGATCTACCAGAATTTACGCTTAGGACAGGAGGTCCCTAAAATATCATGTCTTCATTGTGATCAGTGTGTATGCTTTGTGCAAACAGGCTCTGATTTAACTACCTAATCAAACTCAGACATTAGTTGCACTGGAGGGAGGTAAGGGGGCTGAGCATTCATATGGGATATCATAGATTGATTATAAGTGTAACTCTTTTTATGCAGGTGACGTTGAAAAGATCCATGACGGATATAATGTTTTTTCATGTGAACTTATTAAATATGTTATTGTCCTTAATGAAATATAAAAAATAATACTATGACTATCTCGACAAATACAATTTGTAACTTGACTTGACTATATATGACTCAGTCTAGGCTCAGACCCGAGGGAGTCCCTTCAAACTGAGGTAAAACTTATCTGATCTGAGAACCTGTGAGCTTAATCTGGAATCATTTCTCCCCCAGGGGCCACCATTAATATAAGGCGTTCGGTTAATGGTGGATTGTTCTCCTATTACTTTGTAAACAATAGTGCGTCCGGACGGGCTTGAAATCCGCCTTCTATCTAAGGAGTTAGACCCTCAGATTTGACCTTAATACATGGCAATAACAACAACAATGAACAACAAAATCAACAACAGCAACAACAATGTATACCTCGACATGATAATTGATTGATATTACACATATTGACAGTCTAGGCTCAAAGTTGAGGGACTCCCTTCAAACTGAGGGAAAGCCTATCACTACAAACCGCAAAATGCCATTATAATCCCATTAGAACACCTGTACTCCTGGGCCAGGAAAGTCATTAGCACAGTAGGCGTCTAATCCCTGACATACAATTCTTATCTGATCTGAGAGGCTCTGAGCCTAGACTTTTGATGCTCGATATCGGGTTGTTCATATAAAGCCAACTATTCACGACCTAATTTTAAAGATCTCTGTGTAAGTGAAGAGGGTCTCGGCAATCGGACTGAATAACTATCTATTATACTTCTCTTTATAAAACTAACCAATACAAAGAAAACTGGACGAATCTTGGTAAATTATGAATTAACCGAATATAAGACTGTCTCGATTTTCACCAGGCAGTTTCTCAGATTGGACATTTCGTTACATTTGTTATGTTTATGTTATTCATATCAAAGTCTAGACGGTATATAATCAAAATGAAACCAATGTTCCATATTACGGTGCGCTTATATGTTGCCGAGTGCTTGTCAAGAAACCCAAGCATGGACTTAAATAGCTTTCTCACATGGTATTCTTGGCTGGAAGCCAGACTTGAGAGAAATATACACAGCTAAGTAAGCGATCCAGCTTCTGACCCTAAACATGATCACACATACCATGTTCTTCTCACATATGATATATGTATAATGAGAATGTCGACATGGAGAAATTAGCTTTGTTTTGTATTACGTGAGTTCATGTTGCTTTTGGGACCCGGGGACTCTCCCCCCCCCCCCTGTTTTTATTTCAGGGTAGGATAGTCAGGTATCGAGTTAATTCCCCTTGGTTTACTAAGGCCAACAAAAATAATTGTGTTTCCGATTTGTATAGATAAAAAATATTGGTAGGGGGGGGGGGGGGTAGATGGTAACTTTTTTTTTAGGAAACTACACCTTCCAGGAACTGACAACGATGTCCCTTTCGTAAGTAAAAATAGTTGTTTTAAACAAGAGAAATGTACCTTTTAAGGATTTTCTGGTTAGAAAGACTTGTTTTCCTGTTTTTATCAGGTTTTTTTTGGTAAAACAAAAAAAATCACAGAAAGATTTTCAATTTTTTTAGATGGGGTAGGCATTTCTAGGTAGAGGCGGGGTTAAATCGGAAACACTTATTTTTTTTTGGCCTAATTCCCCTGGGTTTACTAACCTATACTTCTTGTCTTTAGCGATGTTATGTCACCATTAAATCCTTCTTGTTATCGAAGCGTGACGGTAACTGCCGTGTATTTTCATATATACTCAGAAGTTCAAGGTGCTATTAAATAATGTCATCTCAGTTCTATGCTTTGGTTAGGACTATTTACACTCTGGTAATGATATTTTGTCATAACACGATTACTCGCAGTTAATCGTATGAGCATAATTTGAGAGTCACACTATAATAACTTTTCTTTGAAAAGGGATTACCAATTAATGTTTATTAGTTCCAGGAGCTTAAGTTGGCATTAAATGTTTTACAATTTTTTCATGACGTCATTACTTGCGTCTTGATGTTCAAGTTACAGCCATTACATCATAGAAGAGGATAATACTTTAACAACTAGCTTATTAGATACATATTTAAATAAAGGTCAGCAGTTTATTTTATTTTATTTCTCATTTATTCTCTTTCAAAAGCTGAAGTTATAGTAGTGAGTAGACAGTTTTACAATGGTTACGAGGTAGGGACATACACAGTTTCTGATATTCATGAAAGGGTCATTCGTGCTGCCATTTAGAATAGATGAGTCTGAGAATATAAGAAATTAGTTTAAATTGAATTTTTAATACAGGTTCCCATCACTGTTATAAGTACAAGTATTGAAAAACAAAATTGTTTATAAAAGATTACTAGTAGTTAACGTTTTTATAGACCAACTTCCAAGCAAGTAAAGTTACCATGCCACAAAGTGTTAAGATATAATTATCTGAGAGACTCTGAGCCTAGACTGCCTCTGTTTTGAAACTCCCTATTCCTCCCCGGCTAGCATTTATGATACAACTTCGCAGTTAAGCCTCTGGACTATTCATTAGCATTCGGTGCTACTATTGGGAGAGCTCTATAACACTAAAGTTGGTGGCATACACCCCCTGTTATACCTGGTCCATGGTCGGTATTTGCCTGCTATACCCCACGTTTACTTGTAAAGGTATGAACGTTATGGATGAAGTCGCCAGAAAATGTACAATTTGGCAGCAGAAATCCTCTCAAATAACCCCAATTTCAGACAAAAATCAGGCTCAAAATACAGTTCAACATAACGGACCAGATTCTTTGAAACAATTCAACCCACAGTCTAGGCTCAAAGATGAGAGAGTCCCTTCAAACTGAGGGAAACCCTCTCGCTCCAAACCGTAAAGTGCCATTATAATTCCATTAGGACCGCAAAATGTCATTATAATCCCATTAGCACGCCTAGTCCTGGGCCACGGAAACCTATAGGGATAGCGACCTGCCCTAGTCATAACAATGTATTCTGGCATATGTCAATTATGCTTCCCGAATAAAGAAATGTGAAAAAAAAGAAAGAAAAAAAAGTGCAGTAGGCGTCCAATCACTGATATACTAATCTTATCTGATCTGAGAGTCTTTCAGCCTAGACTGGACATATATTGATAAGTGAAACTTGTGTATAATTGTCACATAAAGTCAGTGGCTGATTGGACTATGTTCAAATGTCATTAGTCAATATGTCCTATATAGACTCCGGCCTGCCTCCCTGTCGGCTTTATTGATTTCAATATTTGAAAGCTGACATAGTTGACACTTGACACACGTGCAGTTTCCAGGCCATTGCTTGCCTTCATGTATAGGTAATGGATTATACCAAACAAAACAAATGACTATCGAATTTTAAAAAAACAGTATGCTTCATGCTGAAATATTATATTCCTCAAGTTTGACGGCCTGATACCAAAACAAATGACTATGACAGACTCCAATTGTAAAAGGTGTGCTATAAATTGAATACATTCTGTAGTATTCATCTAGTTTGACAGTCCGACACTTCTATGATATGACTAGGCCATGCTAGATGATTATGCTCTCTGTTCCTATAGTTTGTATACGATGTCCAGACAGTTGATGATTAACTTGTTTGGCATTCCAACCAAATAGTGCTTGGCAAAAGTGACAGAAGTGATATGTAATAAAGTCAAAAGTCAAAAGGACATCCCAAACTGTGGAGATGGGAATATATATACCGGTAGTAGAACTTAAAGCCGAAACACAATATAGGAATCCAAAGATTTATTTTTGCAAATAACAGAAACTTTATAGTCATAGGAGTACTTGTGCAGCATATTTTAGTGATCGTTATCATCATTTACCAACAAAACCATAAGAAAAGAAGTCACCTCCTCTCTTAGTCTTACAAGGAGGCAGACATGTTGGTGACCAACAGCGCCACTGGTGTTAATCTATGTTTATTGATGACGTCACTGAACCACTAGGTGTGACCGGTCACTCTACTCAAACAAACAAACATTGAACTTACACTCCTCACCCCTGCCTCACCCTTACCCCCAGTAGCTTTAACACCTTCCCCAGCATTTGTTTATGGGTTATTCAGACTCAAAGGCAACCTGTTGTGCAATGCTTGTCATTCGTTTATACAAAAAAACTGGCTTAAATCAATTGGAAAATTATATGTCCAAGACAGGGGTAAAGGCCTGTGCCTCGTTCTGAGTTGTGGTTCAGATACGTCATCAGAGGTCACATGACTTACAGCAATGGCGGCCTCCATACAAGTTGTCTGCTATAATTAATTCCATGTAAAATAGCTCCCCACTTCTTTAATATGTGAGAATTACATAAAATATATAGATGAGGTTGTTGGATACGATTTCCCCGCCCAGAAAATGTATACATGATATCCTATGAAGTTTCGGCTTTAAAACTCAGGAAATTCGGAGAAATATAAATTTTTCTCCATTTTCTTTTGTTCAATCTTCCATTCTACAGTCCTCAGGATAAAGGAAAGAAAACCGAGAAACATATCTTTGGGTTGCTTTAGTTGGGAATGCAGCATTAAGAGCAGATGGGAATATATATAGTAGAACTTAAAATGTAAGATTATTAGGAGACAGTTTGGCAACAACTTAACCCTGTGGATCAAAATATATATATCTTATACTGTATTGTATTACTCTCTAATGAGTGTATTCGAGATGAGATATAAAATGAGAGGATGAAATGTATTGAAATTTATTGAATCGAATTAATGTAGTTGCAAAATGCCATAGGTAGCGTGGAAGACCGACCTCGTGTTGACCTTTCCCCCCAACTTTCTAATGTATACTGAATGGGAAATGTAGATGATTCTATATTATGTATCACTTTATTATTTCCTCTTTTTCATATGAATATTCAGATGGTCAATACAAGTGCAATACGTTTTAATTAAAAGGATCCTTAAAATAGTTTTTTTTGTTCAATTTAGTGAAAAGGGACGAATGTTACTGTTCTTTTTAGAATTAACAATTTCATTTGAGCAATTCTTTCTCTTCAATTGCGCTGTCACATTGTTTTTGACTTGCATCCCTTGCTCTGTTTTCCCAAAGCATCGATTCTTTCATTCATGGGTCAGTTGTCTTGAAATATGATCAATTTCCTCAAAACAACCATGCTTTTCGGTAATCTGGTTAAAACTGGCATTTCCTTTCGCTCAAATGAAGCGACATTGCTATGGAAGCCTCTGTGACTGATTCCTTTGTGGGGCGTCTTGCGGCTA
Organism: Sthenelais limicola; assembly: GCA_942159475.1. Taxonomy (NCBI): domain Eukaryota; kingdom Metazoa; phylum Annelida; class Polychaeta; order Phyllodocida; family Sigalionidae; genus Sthenelais; species Sthenelais limicola. The sequence continues at coordinate 59,125,683 of OW804096.1, forward strand.
TGTACCGGAGTAGTGCAGTTCGTACAGGTACAGCTATATATAGGCGACTAGGGGCTGATAAACACTGGAGACAAGAAGGGGGAGGGTAGAGGGGGGCGGGTGGGGAGGGCGGGTTGTGTGCAGAGGGACTGCCGGCTTTCGTTTTCCGGGGAGCCGAACTCGCTTTATTTCTTCATTGCCATAATAATATCAAAGGTACAACTGATATACATGTGTTCTGTTTCAACAGTATTCCAATTCGACACCATTTTTTTTAGGTTTTATATGAAAGGGAAATAAGAATGAAACAAGTAGATGAAAGGAAATAGAACATAGTAAAAGATGAGTGAAAAGAGATTACTGAGGCTACGTATACCTTCTTCCACAGAGTAAAACAAATAATAGGCGCAGCACTTCTTAGATATGTGGAGCTAGAACCTTAAACAAGAAAAGATGTTTAAGTCTCTCCTGAATCTGTTGATTTTATTTTTTACCAGCGCAAGTTTAGCCCATACAGGTGTTCTTCCACTAGTGCCTGTGGGGAGAGGCGAAATAGCAGCCGCACCAGACTCAGATCGTCAGAAAATGTACAATCGGCAGTTGTTCACATTTAGTCGATTTTGATAAATTAGACTAAAAAATGATGAACATCTGACTATATCAGGTATTGCCTAGATTGTAAAAAGTCTGGTTGGTTATGTTGAACTGTATTTTTTACTTTATTTGGGTTTTAGCAATTTTATATTTCAATAGGGGACTCGCATCCCCGCCATCTTGAATCTTAATTCGTATGTAATTACCGGAGTTGCATTTAAGTGTTTACAAAACCTAAAAAAAACATGCCATTTTTAGCATGGTATCGGTGCTCTAATATCAATATCCATGTGTTATACATGTATCCGTTACAGTCTTCCTATGATATTGGTGAAAAGATCCTGGCAATCTTTGATAAAAATATTGCCGAAATTATCCGATTTGAACTGGACCCATCCCAGCATGCACTGTAACATGCGCAGTAAGACATGCAAATCCCCTATTGCAAGAGAAACCATCTGAATATAGTAGTATGTAGAGGGTATAATTCCAAATACAATAACACATTATTTACACTATTTACTGAGGGAGGGCTACAAGTGACAAAACATGTGTTACAGTAAAATGAGTCACAAGCCGCAACAATTTTTTTGTTTTCATAGAAACCCTTGGTCAGAATGCTTTCATTCTGTTTAGTGCTGCTAGTAGCATAAATACATGTACCAAATTTCAAGACTGGTGTTTTGAATATATCTATGCGTATTTGAGTTTATCTAACTACTACGAGTCTATTTAACTACTTTACTAGTGATTTACCATAAAGAAATACCACTAACTTTTCAATCTATCCATAGCAAATATAGAACCACTTATTGGATGCCCTACTGTTACCATCATTGGAATCCGCATGATCTCATCTTTTCAAATATGATGATATCTCAAAATCCATTTTTAGATTGATGTTATCATCAATCTAAATGGATTGGGGTGAGATCTGTCAATCATTGATAGCATCTTGGCTCCTCCCATCCTGGATATCAGTGTGAAGAATCTGTTGATTCTGATATCAGCAGATGGGATCAGAATCATGCTGGTAATGGCTGGGAGGGGGAGGGGATGGCGTTTAGGTGTGAATTAAAGGGTAGACCATGTGTGAATTAAAGTGGCAAGTTGCGAAATAAGATGCCTCATATGCAAAGGTGTTAAAGGGACCAACAAAATCACATGGAATGACCAGTCATATATGGGATAGGGATTTCATGTTTTCTGTCTCCACTTCCTCTCCCTCCTACTATCCCTCCCTCTCGAACTTTACATTTAACTGACATCAATCTCCGTTTCCCTTGGAAACGCAATCTTCTACATGAACCGGAAATAAATAAATAAATGTAAACTGATCACTGTTAACTATTTCTTGTTTGTGACGGGTGACTCATTCTCCTGTGACACATCACATACATATACACCCCAGCCAGCCTCCCCGTGGTCAATGGACTGGGTGCACTGAATGCCCAGTAGCTAGGAATACCAGCATGGAGAGTCTATGTAGATATTAAGAAGCCTTAGGCAAACATACACAGCCATAGCAGTGACGCTTCGTCTGAATTCCTCTTCTAGTATTTACTCCCTCTATACATACATTTCCACCTGGGTGTATAATATTTTTTTTATGCTCATTGGGTATCCTCATGTTGTTGAAATGCTTTTCTTATTTAGGCAGAGATTTTTTAAATAGGTTGTGGTGTTACATAGTTGTAGTGGTATCTGTATACAATGCTATTAGAGCTAAATATTTAAGATTTTATATAAACAATATGGTAAGAAAATGGGATTAATGAAATGAAGTCTCCTGGCTAAGTAATAATACTAGTTTCTTGTAATTCAAAAGTGCTGAACATATCCTGACATGTTTCGGTCGGTGGTAGACCTTTTTATCAAATTACAATTAACTGCCTTTTTACATTTTGTGGCTCAAATTAGAATCCGGTCCACTTAGAAGCACCTGCTGGAGTTGCCCAGGAGATCTTCTTTCCCTTTCTCACCAATAAAGCCCGCTTTCTACTTTTTACACAAAGGAAACATAAGGAATAACGCATCGCTTACTGTCTCCCAATAATAAGCTTTCTATTCGCTCATTTCTTCAGGAAAATAGCAGGCATGTAAGTGCTGGGAAAGCAGAAGGCTTATTATGAATGGCGCCATTGTTGGGGGAAGGAGCGTATGAAGGAGAGGATGGGAGAACCCAATCTGTATGCATTAGTACATTGGGACTTCTTAAAGTTGTATTCACTGATATTATTTCGGACCATGATTAAAGCTGCATTCTCAGTCATGTTGACAAACAAAATCTTACCAAATTTACTCATATTATGACTTATAGGAATGAATTGATTTCTATTCTGTTGCTGTTATATGTTTATATAAAAAAAATACAATAATGTCTGTAGAAATAACAAAACATCATACAGCCACTGAAGAGAAACCTGGCAAAATTATCTGATATTTTATCCAGATGGGATTCAGATTGGGCGAAAAAGGCCAAAATTGGAATCTTTTATTGAAATTAGCAGAGAATGCAGTTTAAGACATCAACATTAGCAGTGAATGCAGCTTTATGACATCAACATTAGCAGAGAATGCAGCTTTATGACATCAAAATTAGCAGAGAATGCAGCTTTATGACACCAAAATTAGCAGAGAATGCAGCTTTATGACACCGAAATTAGCAGAGTATGCAGCTTTATGACATCAATATTAGCCGTGAATGCAGCTTTATGACATCAAAATTAGCAGAGAATGCAGCTTTAAGACATCATCATTAGCAGAGAATGCAGCTTTAAGACATCATCATTAGCAGAGAATGCAGCTTTAAGACATCAACATTAGCAGAGAATGCAGCTTTATGACATCAAAATTAGCAGAGAATGCAGTTTTATGACACCAAAATTAGCAGAGAATGCAGCTTTATGACCCCAAAATTAGCAGAGAATGCAGCTTTAAGGCGGGAGCACACTAGCTGCGATAAGCCTCGCAATAAGCTTTGCAACAGGCCTCTGCAATAGAAATGAAAATATTCGATCTTGCAGTGCAGTGTATCGCAGACGTGTGGGCCTCTTTGCAACAGGTTCCGCAATAGCCTTTGCGACAGGCCTCACGATAAGAAATGCGTCGCCGTCTATCGCAGGAATATTGGACATGTTTAATATTTATTGGCGACAGGCATTGCATCGCAAATGTCACCATGCTATTGCGGTTAATTGCAAGGCTCTATTGCAGAAGTGTGGTGACGTTTCCAACTGGCCTCCCGATAGGCCTCTGCAATAGCCAGGCCTATCGTGAAAGCCTGTTGCGAAGCCTATCGCAAGGCTTATTTCGGCTAGTGTGGCGCCGGCTTTATGACACCAAAATTAGCAGAGTATGCAACTTTATGACACCAAAATTAGCAGAGAATGCAGCTTTAAGACATTGCTTGAGGTAGGCACTGTGATAGTACAGCGCATGCGCGTGGGCGGAAAGACTTGAGCCTTGAGACAAATAGGAAGATTGCAATAAAAATCTGGCAACAGGAATTGTGCAAAATATTGTCATCGATCAAGGCGATGGCACATGTAATGAGAGGAAAAGGGATGTATCAGGGATGTATTTGAGCGAGGGGATCTTTGAGAGAATCCAGCAACATGTGCCCATGCTATGCCCATGCTGTGTTCCAAATGTATTATAGAGCTTTATGGGTTGACTCGTGGCTTGAATCAGTGATGTCCAATGTAAATAAGGCAGTATTGGATAAATATATTCTTTATTTCGTTTAGGAAATTGGTTGTTCATTTCTCAGTGCTCAGGTACATGTATTCCAATGGATGCTAGATTAAATGAAGAGATTAACAAAACTGTAGTTGGAAAATGTACATAGAAATACCTTAATTAGTATATCTATAACAAATGGACATGGAAGGTATAGAGCCTGTGTCAAAAATAAATTGCATTCTGCTTCAGTTCTTAGGATCGAGTAGTTGAGTTCATTCCTTCCCTATAATATTTCCATTATTACTGACCCGAGCCATGTAATTAGATTATCTTTCAGTCATGACCACACAGACTGAGATAGGATTTATTCCATAGAGTTAGGTCTAGCTAGACACAGCAGTGAGGCGAAGACCATGACTATTCTGAACTGAATTGTCACCCATGAGCCCATATCTCAATGTATTTATGTCTTCAATTGATTAGTGTAACTTCATCGTACATTGTGCATGCTTGTTTATAATCTCGACTGTCGTTTTACAGATGTGCTGTATAAAAATACTGAATTAAGAAAATAAATAGGGGATATTTCTCTAAATACATAGATCTATACACCTATATGTGTAACTATATAAGGGTGGATGTTAAAACTATATATATGCTCACTGTAGCTACTCAGAATGTTGCACTCTAGGTACAAACCATCAGATGAGATAAGAATGGTATGTCAGCCTACTTCGCTAATCGGCTTCCTGGCTTAGGATGTTTTAATGGGAATATAATGACATTTTGCGGTCTCAATGGAATTATAATGGCACTTTGCGGTTTGAGTCGCGAGGCTTTCCCTTCGTTTGACGGAACTCTCTCAACTTTGGGCCTAGACTGATTGGGCGTTCTGTCAGCTTTTAGTCCCCCTTCCCCCATCCCCCCATCATGTCTTCAATTTTTAATCTGCCTACAGTTATTTACCAGCCTCTGTACCAAACACTTGATAGACAATGCAAATTAGAGACAGAAGGCAGCTCATACATAAACCACCTTATACCGCGCATCGGGTTTTCCACACAAGTGAAAAGCAAACTTTTGCTTGTTCTGATTGCAATGTTAGCCACATATTTCTGCAAAACAGGGCGGCCAACATGTGGGCATGTGTCAGGGGTACTTACATGTGATGGATCTGTGTTTGTGTTTAGCAAACATTACGCCGTGAGTGTGAACCAATTTGCAATTCAGTAGATGCTCGTCGCTGTATGAATGATATCCTGTTCATATGTATATGACCTGCACCGCTTTTGTGCACAATGTACACCAATTACTGCCTTTTAACATAATCTGTGGGTCGTCTGACACGCGGTTTGTCGATGTTTGGGGGTTTTCCCCCTGAAAAACGTCTTTATTATACGTAGTGTGTTCCAGGAAAATGAGTCACAAGTCGTAAAAAATTAATTTTGAGATATTATCATATTTGAAAAGATGAGGTCAAGGCGATTCAAATGATAGTAAACAGTTGGACATCTAATACATATTTTCAAGTTTGATATTTTTATTTTGGAAAAAGAAAGATTGCAATGTTTTTGGGTGGATGATTACTAGTAAAGTAATTAAATATACACTATAGGATGATCTTAGATATGCATAGATATATTAAATATATATGGACTATATAAAAGCAAAGTGAAAACATTTTTGCAATTTTCGATAAAAATATTGCTAAATATTTGTATGTCAGATCTGAACTGAATCCATCCCAGCATGCACTGTCATAGACATGCGCAGTGAGACATGCAAATCCCTTATTGTGAAAATGACAGTTTATGTACCGGTATTTTAACCCTGTTTGCTTTTCCCCCAACATATATCATCTGTTAGTCTATAGCTTATGCCCCAGCAGTCCTTAGTAATTGCTGCTGTTTGACGATTGATCATATTTCAGCTCAAAGACTTCTGAAGCTCGTTTAATGTTAATACACAGCTTTTCCCCTTCTGATGTCAACATACGAACTCATAGAAGCTCTGCAAACAGGCAAAAGCCTAACTTCTGCCAGTTGTTTTTGTCTCTCAGTATCTGCAAATTCCATTAAAAGCCAAACTGTGTTGTAGTATAAGAATAAAAATATAATATATGCAGCGGGCGTATAGCGAGTAGACTCTCTGGAGGGAGGGAGCCCTCTCCAGAGCCAGACTGAAGCTGATGAATTCGATTATTAAGTCAAATAGGAGATTGGGCACACAGAGGTGTTGTTCTACTTCAGCCAGTGCTAAATGAAGTCTTTGTGTGCAAATCCTACAGACACAAATTGGATTTGAAGCGTTGATTTCACTGTCCTGACTGTCGCGGCATTATTCATCGCTAACTGAGCGTTCTCCATTTGAACTGGCTTCAGTTTAGTTTCCCCTCCCCCCCCCCCCCCTCCCCGACTTCTACCACAAGTCATTGTCTGGGTCGTGGCATCAGAATATGTACACTAAATTCATGGATATTCTTGGATGTAAGTCTTCAGTATATAGAGAAATCTGTTGAAGACTTCCCCAAATTGTCAAATCTCACCCAAATTCGACCATATATATATATACTGAAACTGGATATTGATTGGCCATATTTCGCCATCATTTTCCAAAATCAACATTTTTGACACGAACTGACTACTTTCTTCTTTTTTTTTACATGAACCGACCCTGACAAATATTAACGACACATCTTGAAACTAATATTTAAACATGATTTTTTTAATTATTTTTTAAATTTAGTATTTCTATACAGCAAATCTTTCGTAAATGACAGTTAAGTCACACTGTGTACAATGAAACTTATAATTAATTGAGGAAATTTACATTATTGTAATTTGATATTATATTATTTGAATGGATTTGCTGACAAGTGACAATGTTCACTTTGGGACTGGTAATTGCTCCCTGCAGTAATTCATTGGGTCTGAAATATAACATTAAAGCTAATATGTGTGACCTTGGCCTAGGGCCTGATGGCCTGGCTAGTCTATATATCTCTATATAAATAGATCGAGATCGATATACTATATCTTACATATCTGGCATCCTCAGAATATGTGCAATAATGTAGTCTAAACACTCTGTGATGTCCTCGACATAATTACAGATTTAAACCTCAGCTTTCAAATAACTGAACTCAGTTAAATCTGCATTCTTAGCTATTTATATATATACGACGAAACATATCTTACCAAATTTACTCATAATTATTATGACTTATAGGAATGAATGTATCAATATTCTGCAACTGTTACATGTTTATATGAGAATTCTAACTGAGTCGGCCGAGAGAAAATGGCCGTCGATGAGCGATAATAAGTGAAGTCATCATAGGAAGGGATTCAAGAAGGTCCTCCAAATACAACCCCGTTTAAATCCTCCAGAATTTTGGTCAACCGACTTTGAGATGGGTTGGGGAAAAAATAGAAATAGTAGAAAAAATGTAGAAAATGTTGTGTTTTGGACCGACGTGAACTGAGAGTGCAGCTTTAACTTTATATTAAGAGAATACAAGATGTAACACTATGCTGTGGAATATTCACTGCGATAGTAATTTAAACTGAAAAATTAGTATTAAATCACTTTCAGTCAATGACGATAGAGCACTTGTCTACTACTACAACACCTGTAATAGCAAAAGAAGGCTTCAAAACTTACCATCTGCTGGAGAATCGCCTTCTCAGGGCAATTTTTTGATGAAATAAAATATTTTCTAAATCTAAATGTAAAATTACCAACCCAAGTAATTTAAAAAGTATAAATTAAACTACCCCACATAATTTCATTCATTTATTATATCAGTAAGTATTCCCAGTGTTCATGTAATTGCATATAGATTTATACAGGTCTAAATATTCCCAATATATATCCACAATTTTGTGGAAAAATTCATTAAAAAAAGAAGTCCGATTAGCACTGTTCTCTGGGGCCGGGCCCACAATTATTATAGGTATTTGAATGTTTACTTGTAATCTTCTATTGCAGTGTGAGCTATTGGGCGATAAAGCGGGATTTACACCCCTGCCGGGCTGGTCACAAATACCAATAATGAGCTGCAGTGCAGATCTGAATGGGAATAATTGGTGGTAGTGGCTTAGATCGTCACAAAATGTACAATCGGCAGTTCTACACATGTAGCAAATTTAGCCAAATTAGCCTGAGAAATGATGGATGCTAGGTATATCCGAGTTTAGTCGAGTTTTGGTAAGATTTTTAGGTGCTGTGGGTCATATTAAACCCCTGCTTCGAGGGGGTTAACATTTTTAATTTTAATATCATTTTGTTTTGAAATTTGATTTTTTTAAAAAGAGTATTGGTGAAGTGTACATTTTCAGGCGATTTCATCCGAGTATAGTTGTAGTAGTACATGGATATGGGGGATAGCTCCAGGCACTGCTGGCAGCCGCAATATGTTGACAATTAGACGGCAGCTGCAGCGCGTAATAATCGCGCGACTAACGCTGAGATTATGTCAGCGTTGCTCTTTGATGATGCAGTAAATTTGTGGCGTTACGACTCTGGCAAGTGCTACTCATTCCTTTTCTCTTATAGGAGGGGTGAGGGTGTGGTGGGGCTGGTGGTTGGGTGGAGGAAGGTGTATGAGGGGTAGGTGTGTGAGGTGGGTGTGTTGGATGGTGGCGGTGAAGGTAAAGTGGGTGTGTGGGAGGTATGTGTGTGAGATGGGGGTGTGTGAGGTGGGGTGTGTGAGGAGGGTGTGGGTTAGGTAGGGGTGTTGGTGAGGTGAGTGAGGGTGTTGGTGAGGTGGGAGGAGGTGTGTTTATGTGAAGTGAGGGGTGAGGATGAGGGTTGAACTCATGAAAGTGTTGTGGGAAATAAGCGGACGTAAGAGGACGTAGGCGGCAGAGGAGCTGCTGCTTTTGTTTTAGCCGAGTAATGGATTGCATGTGTTGTGTGGTTATTGTTATGTTGGCAAGGCCATGTTCTACTTAAGACTGTATCATACAGCAGTACTGAACCAAGCCCCACTTCTCACCAACCCATAGACTTCTATTGTACGATCATTAGGCAGGATTGTGTACACAAGCTGCATTCCTCTTTTATATCTGACTTGTATTAGGCCGACAAATAGGTGTGTTTCCGATTTATATAACTCGTTTAGGAAACCACCTTCAGAGAACTGAGAAAAATGTCTATTTTGTAACAATAGCTACCTACTAATCTACCTTATAAGGACTCATGGTTAGGAAGACTTGTTTTTCTGCTTTTATTAGTTTTGTTTTTGGTAAAAGGAATTATCAAAAGAAATTAAGAAATGCTCAAACATTTTAGGTGGAAAGTGTGTGTGTGTGTGGGGGGGGGGGGCGGTTTTAGGTAAAAACATTTTTTTGGGGCCTTATTTGACGGCATCCAATCGCCTATGTTTACATAGCGTAGCTATTAGATAGAACATTTCGAATGATGCCCGTAAATTGGGTCTCTCGTACAATACTAGGGCCCGTCAAGGGGATATGTGCTTTCCGATGTATATTCCCCGTAAAACTACGCTATTATCACTCTCTATCGATATCAGTGATACCCCTCTACAACTTGGACCAAAGGAATTGTTTCATACGTCCATATTTAAAAAAGAAACAAAAAGGTATTTACCCGTACCTTCTCATGGTGTATTCCGAATAGTACCGAATAACTACCTATCAACCCTCTACCACTACCCGTGGAGTTGGTCAGGCTGGAGCATGACCAACGAATGTAAACATAACAATCAACAGTTTTGTGTGAGAGGGTGGGTGGGGGGTGGGGAGGCTATAGATCCTGAGCACAATAATCTTACTAAACTAACCAGCCAAACAGTTACACGGTACACCACCTTGGCGATATACTTCTTGACTTATCTTGATCTATTCTAATCTTCTAATAAAAGATGTCACCAAATTTGGAGAGCTGCCGATTGTACATCTTCTAACAATCTGACCCATGTATATTCTCCTGTATGGTCATTGCTGTAGTGTGTGGGAAAGCTCTGTCCATCATATACAATGCACACAGATGGTTCGAAAGTACCTGATCAGCCCGGCTAATGAAAAGTGCTCCTCGATGTTTGTCGAGGCTAATAGTTCTATATAACAATTTCCTCTATCCAATTTCCTAATCAATACTCTTCATCAGCCCTCGTTAATGGGCGTTTGATGTAAAAATCAACTTGTCTGATACCCAGAGCATTTTCTCTTTTATAGGATTTTATGGGAGAAATCATGGAATTTGTAGGAAAAATAAGTGTTCAGATATTGGTTTAATGTCTAAAGTTGCATTCTCAGCTATCGTGACAAAGAAATCTTAACAAAGTTACTCATATTATGACTTATAGGACTGGATTTATCAATAATCTGCTGTTATATGTTTTAAAAAAATAGAAGAATTTTAAGTTGAATCGGCCAAAAGAAAAAAAGCGATGATTAGTGAAACCACCATAGGAAAGGATTTTGGCGGGTCACCAAAATATAAATGCGAGCTTTGTAGCCAAAACAACTGGACACAAATCCTCCAAAATCTTGGTCAAATATCTTTTAGAAGTACGAAGCAAAAAGTAGAAAATCTCTAGTTTTTAAGGGAATGCAGCTTTAACATTATCATTATAGAAGCAAGAGGCAGTCATTACTTCCACTTTTCGCAATGATGTCGGATATTTATTTCACATTTCCCCTAATGGAAGGAAGGCTTTGGAGGGATTTCTGTGAACACGGATGGGAATTACATCAAAATCATATTGCATTTGTAGCACCAAGGCAGCTGTTGCCTGTCCCCAGCCCTGCCATTCATGCCATATTCCTGAGAGGAATACAACATATATATATCTTTATCATATCAGGGCATGGGCAGCTGCAGCTATAGATCCTATTCTTAGGCTTGAACCACAGAACAGCTTTTATTGTATAGCAGTATATTGTGCATTGAATACCACTGTATGTAGGGGATTTGCATGTTCACCATCTTGAATCTTGATTCGCATGGAATTATGGGAGTTGTATGTCATTGTGAAAAATGAGACATATCACACATGTGAAAATACTGTCAATAAAATTTGTTTGTAAAAGTGTAAAAGCTATAGAACGCATTTTATGTTCAGCATGAGATATTTTAGGATGATCTCATGTAGTCCAACAATAGCTTTGTGTTTTACATGTTTACATAACTGCATACAGGCAGGCAAATAAGAATAAAATAGCAAATAGCAAACATTGATTCCTACTGTGGTTTATCCTCGATTGTCTAAACTCACATACGTATTACAGTAGCTTGTCTTATCTAACAAGGAATGCAGTAAGCTAAGTATAATTATTGCCATCGGTGGCTAATCAGATGGTGAGAAATATAGCCCAATAAGGTAACGTAAGGCCTTTAACAACACTACGCCAGTATCAGTGTTTGATAAGGTATAAGAAGTATCAAGTAATATGGACTACATTATATACATGTCTGCCTCTCTATATGGTATGGCAGTTTCAGTGTTAGATATAGGCATTATCAAGTAACATGGACTACACTATACATGTCTGCCCCTCTATATGGTATGGCAATTGCAGTCTTAGATATAGGCATTATCAAGTAACATGGACTACACTATACATGTCTGCCCCCCTATATTATATATATATATGGTATGGCAGTTTCAGTGTTAGATATAGGCATTATCAAGTAACATGGACTACACAATACATGTCTGCCCCTCTATATGGTATGGCAGTATCAGTGTTAGATATAGGCATTATCAAGTAACATGGACTACACTATACATGTCTGCCCCTCTATATGGTATGGCCGTAGCAGTGTTAGATATAGGCATTATCAAGTAACATGGACTACACTATACATGTCTGCCCCCCCCCTATATGGTATGGCAGTAGCAGTGTTAGATACAGGCATTATCCAGAATAGTATACCGCACAAGTGATTATTATTTTAGTAGTTTGGTTATATTTTTCAAGATCTGTACGCCTATTATTGTTTTTATTTTTTATATTTAGCTGAATAATTAAAGAATCGTTGCAAAAACGGCCTTCGCAGCCGGGAGTTTCCCGGCTACTAAACTAAACGTTCAAAACCAGACCAAGAGTTGTCAGGCATTTTGCCTGGCTAGATCTGCTGTCGATCTTATGATTCCTCATAAGATGACAGCAGATATTTAGATTTAGGATTCAATTCTGTATTTCGTTACCTTTTTAATGGAATAAATGATAATCCCAGATTTTCTACCTGCAAAAGGCTATGAGCTTTGTTTTTCTGATCGGAGGGCTTCCCAGACTTGCCGCTATATATGACGTCATTGTCCCCATGGTCACGGGACCGATTCGCATGATCTGATTGGCTTAGAGTCGTAGTGGCTCTTTCTTCCATCTATTTTGTTATGGCGGCCATTGTTGACAGCCCTCGATTCGAATACACGGTTAGCGATAACTTTTTAATCATTCAGTAAATGACACATGTTCCCATTTGAACTTGGCTCCCCTTGGCTCAGTCTAGCTTCTGGGATCGGTTAGAAAGTTCCAGAAAAAAATAAAGCATGAAAACAGGTCGATCATAGGGAGGTTTGGTATATACGTCGTTTCTCCCTTCGGTCAGTGCCCCAGTCACGTGATTTGAGAAACATAGCGGAGCTATTCTGCTAGTAAGGGGGCTGTTTGTCAAGTAACATGGACTACACAATACATGTCTGCCCCTCTATAATTATGGTATGGCAGTAGCAGTGTTAGATATAGGCATTATCAAGTAACATGGACTACATTATACATGTCTGCCCCTCTATATGGTGTGGCAGTATCAGTGTTAGATATAGGCATTATCAAGTAACATGGACTAAATTATACATGTCTGCCCCTCTATATGGTATGGCAGTATCAGTGTTAGATATAGGCAGTATCAAGTAACGTGGACTACACTATACATGTCTGCCCCTCTATATGGTATGGCAGTAGCAGTGTTAGATATAGGCAGTATCAAGTAACGTGGACTACACTATACATGTCTGCCCCTCTATATGGTATGGCAGACGTGAGCTGAAGTTTTCGTGAAGATTGCCAATTGCTTTACTTTAAATGCCTAAAGCAGGAGGACTATTGTCAGGAGCGATCATGTGCCCATCACATATATGGGGACTTGAGAAGGATTCTGCCTATGATATACCTGCCTGTCCAGCATAGTTAATACAGAATTTATAGAGTTTATTTCCACGTGGGTGGCTGACGAAGGAGGGTGATTTTCTGACAGCTTGGGTTATTATGGGAGATCACGACCGATCTCTAATCCCCTTCCTAAAGTCTAGAATACCCCACGTACATGCAGGGCTTGTCAATCACTCTCAATGTAGCTTCATATGTGTCCTAATCTAGTCTAGACGAGTGTGATTTTTTAAATATTTTTTTATTCAATATATCTATACAGCGAGACATAGCTTTTCTCCGAGACCAGTGCTCACTGGATGAATCATTCATGCTATTTGACAGGCGCTGTCTCTATTGTGTCTAGCTAATTAGCTAATTTACGATAGCTATGATTGTTACCATTGTAAGATTGAAAATTCAGGTTACAGAGGTAGACCGGGATTACCCGAGCTGCTTAAAACTCTAGCAAATGCCACTTATCTTCCTGAATAAAAATTCGTCCCCCCCAAAAAAATATATGTACAATCTATGTGCTTATTAATAAATTTCGCTGTGGCAACAATTGAGTGATGTTCTTTTTTTTAAAACATATTATTTAGACTTGGTGTACAGATCCCCATTTTGGGGTTTCATCTGTCATAAGTTTAGATTATGAATATGTACAGACAGAATCAAATCAATACAGCAGAATCTGACTATATGATACGTTAGTGTAAAGCCTGGGTTCCAATAGCGGGACCAAAGAAACGGAAGGAGTAGTGGGAGAAGTAGCGGGACAGTGGAACCCAGGCTTTATGTATGCTGTGAATGAGACTACAGGTTGCTTTGTGCGATCGCTAACAATAATATATGTAAGACAATGATATATAAATTATATATAAGACAATAATATATAAAGTATCCAGCCATATTTTCATTAGTTTTAAAGACTTCTATTCATCCGATATTTCGCTGTCTTGCTGTCTTAGTTCTGAAGCGGGGTACTTTTAGAATGGGAGCATCAACATTTCTTGTTTGTTTATTACGGATTTGAGAGAATTTTGATTTCTTGATATTTTAAATGCTAATGTTCTTAAGGGAGCAGAAGTGTTATGTGCCATGATCCAGTCTAGATCCTAATTCTCAGTATTATAGGTGTGGTCACAGAATCGTGTATAATTTATGTGTTTAATGTTTTATTTCTGAAAGCACATTATCACTCTTGACATTGATTCCATTTGAATAATAGCAAAGAAGTTGATTTTCTCATAATATTTCGGGGTTTAGTGACTCTTTAAAAATGCATTCATCTTTCCCACTGACAATTCACTAATTATTTTCTCAGAAAGGGCACACGTGAGCTCTTGATGGTTAGAAAAGGCGCTACAACATCACCTGCCTCAGGGAAGGACCTGTTAGCCAATGCAGTTATCGATGGAAGTGGCTCTTCCTTTGAGCTTCTCCTCCCTCCGGCACAGGAAAGCTTTTAAGAGCTACATCTTTGCCTAGAACTGCATTGCTGTCTGATAAAGCAGCATTCTCATCTATTACGACAAACACAATTTTACCAAATTTACTCATATTGTGACTTATAGGACTGAAATTATTAATATTCTGCTGCTGTTATATGTTAATACAAGAGTTGAAAGTCGAATCAGCCGAGAGAAAATGGGCGCTAGTGAGCGATAATAGGTGAAGTTTTCGCAGGGAAGGATTTGGGCGGGTCCTCCAAATACAAATGAGGACGTTTTAGAAGCCATGTAGCAAACACAACCGGGCAAAATCCATCAAATGTTTAGTCAAATGACTTTTAGATGGGTTGGAAAAGAATGGAACAAAAGGTTGTCTAGTTCTTAACCGACGTTTAGCTGAGAGTGCTGCTTTAAGAGCGTCCCTCTCCCTTTTCAAGGGCTCGCTGAAACTAGGAATTAATGACTAGGATTAAGATGGGACATTATTACAAGAGCAGTACTTTCAGGGTAGTAATGGCCAGGGTTGTTGTTGCCAGATCCTTTTATATACAGTATCGCTATTTGCTTTGATATTTGCTCCTATGACAACGACCATAAGGATCTATACTGAACCCTTTGATCCTTTGGTAACCTTTAGGTCCGCTCCCCCACATCTTAGACGCTTAGATCTCAAAGTATCCAACCATATTTCCTATGCCTTAATATTAGGGCACTGGGGACAATGAGAAGGTCTGGGAAAAGGAAAGGGTTGGTGACCCCTCGATGGCGAGTGATTGAGCTACTCAAGTTTGATCTGGGTCAGATTTTCAGAAAATGTACAATCAGCAGTTCTACTAATTTGGTAATTTCTGCTGAATTAGACTGGAAAATTATAAATAATGGGTTCATAAGAGTATCTTTGGCATTGTGTTGATTAAACATATCTCTTTCGCTGTGTTAAACTATAATATTTTGAACGTTACTCTTCTCTTAAATGTGGGTTATTTGAGAGGATTGGTGAAGGTGCATGGCGGATTTGCATGTCTCAATGCACATGTGTATTACAGTGCATACTGGGGTGGATTCGTAACATCTGACATACAAATATTTAGCAAATATTTAGCAACATTTTCACCAAATGTGTAAATGATCTATGAAAAACAAATGCATACTAAATATAACATGTTTTCAACAACTTTTACACTGACATACAACTCCCATAATTCCATACGAATTCAGATTCAAGATGGCCGACATGCAAATCCCCTATTGTACATCTTCTAACGACTTGACCCATGATCTAGGTCTAGTTGGGAAGATGCCAGTCCTCCTCCACACCCACTTGTGAGCGGGTTACTTGTGGAAATTGCATTTCTTGCCGGTAGAGGGATGGACAGAGGGCTGGTGTTGGTATCTGGGTGATTGATCCTGTATGTGGACAGCCTCTCAGGGATGAAGATCATGCCCCAGACATGACCTTCACCGGTTCTGCCTGCCTTGTCCATACTAGATGTACTCGTTCACTTATGTTCCTTCAGGTCTGAGGGCTAGTCCGTTTACTGATGGGGTGGATCAGCTGTGTGTGTGTGGGGGGGGGGGGGGGAGGGAGGGGTTCCCAGAGAAAACAAATTATATTTTGAAACAAAGAGAACATCTTCAGTGTTTAATCTGAAATCAGTATGTTTGAAACATTTTACAAATTGTCGAATTTCATCCAAATTCTATCATTTTTAACATAAAATTTTCAGAAACATCTTACAAAATTTGATATACCAAATTTCGTCAAAACTTCCAAAGATTGAAATCGTTAAAATAACTAGCTTGCAATAAAAATCCTAATAGAAATAAACCCCTTATGGTCTATGCAGTCCCGATGTAACGGTCCTATATAGTAGACTGAATAGGGTATTGTGATTGAATAAAGAGAAATATGAGGGAGGGGACCATAAGTTTACACCAGCGGCCTGTTCATATGCACGGCATGAAGGGAGGTTTCAGCATTGTTATTCCTGTCATAACCATGTAGATACACCCGACTAATTACAGATTAAGCTAGGGTAGTGTCTACAAAAGTCAATGGGGAATTATACGGGATTGAAAGATACTGGCCACCTATGCTTCATTATGCATACGATTTCTGTACCGACCTGCATACAAAAACACAGAGGGAAATCAGAGCACGAGAGGACTAAATGTCAATCGTACTCTCTATGATTGTTTTACCCCCAGTGATCGTGGATGTCTGTTTTACTACTGGGCAGTCTAGGCTCAAAGTTGAGAGAGTCCCTTCAAACTGAGGGAAAGCATCTCGCTCCAAATCGCAAAATACCTTTATAATCCTACTAGGACCGCACAATATCATTATAATCCCATTAAGAGCCTACTCCAGGGCCAGGGAAGCTGTGAGCGCAGTAGTCGTCCAATCACTGACATACCATTATTATCTAATCTGAGAGTCTGTGAGCCTAGACTTTGGGGCGAAGTCAATTCAATTCAATTCAAAGATTCTTTTATTGATGGTACATGGTTCCCACGGGTCTTAAAAAGTCATTAAAAGTCATGAATTCTGAGTTTGGGTTTTAAAGGGCCTTAAAAGTCATTAATTTTCACTGTGAGTCATTAAAAAGTCATGAAAAACTATCTGAGCCCCCTCCCTGACCATATTCTGCATTGAAAAAGTTTTGCAGCCGGCTAAAAATCCTAAATAGCCACCTTAAACAAAACTTAGTGACATCCCTGGATCTGCTAGGTAGAAGTGAAAAGTTGGCATCTCTGTCGAAGGAGTTCAGATTCAATGAGGAGCGAACTGTTTTTCAATCATTTTGACAGTGTTAAGCATTCATTGATGCGTTTTAAGAATTATATATTATGATAAGATATGTGATATGACATTGATATGTTTAAGAAGGTCATAAATAATCTGCTAACATGACTTCATGTGGTCATTAAAAAGTCATTAAAAACTGGGGGAATTTGTCATTAAAAGTCATGAAAAATGATGGGCTCTGGGCCGCGGTAATGTGACAGGTATTACATTTCAAGGTAGTTCGACGTCTGGTTAAACAGAGAAAACTATTTAGCCAGTCCCCTATTATTAGTAAGTCGCCTGAAAATGTACAATTCACCTTCACTAATCCTCTCAAATAACCCAAATTGTAAGTAGAAATGTGGTTGAAATACATAGCAGTTCACCAAAACTGAATAGATAACTTGAATCAAATCAGTACCACATATATCCACAAATACCAATTATTATACACGCATTCAATACTGAGGCCCCGACAGCCGCACATTACTTGTAACGTGGTATTGGACTAGTACATTACACTAGTACACTAGTTACACTAGTACATTACACTAGTACATTGGACGCGTAAATAAAGGACTCGACCTGCGGTCTCGTCCTTTATTTACGCGCCGTGCGGCAACGAGTCCTATAAGTGCTAAGTATAGCTATCCTTTTTATACCAAATGTAGCAGAGTTTACTAAATGCGTAGAGCTGCTGGTTGTACTTTTTGTACGGCCCACTGGGTTAGTTTTTAATACTTGCTCTCATAATTTAGAGTAGAATTAGAACAAGCTTGTGTTGTTCCCTACTATGTTACTCTCTGGAGTGATACAGCGATACAACATATCTACAGCAGCGCATTATCCCTCTCATTTACATTTCCCCAATTTGATAACATCAATTAATTAGGAATATTTACTGGTATACATTTAAATAAATCCACCTGATGGAACTCATAAGAAATAACGATATTTGGGGTAAGGGTCTGGGCGTCAGAAGATGTATAGTTCGCCTTCACCAATCTCTCAAATAACCCCAGTTTAAGACTAATATGATGTCCAAATATAGTTCCACGTCTCGAACAGATTCTTTTGATAAACGCAATACCAAACATACCCGGCTATTCTTAATATACTTCATTTTTCAGCCTAATTTAGCAGAATTTACAAAATGTGTAGAGCTGCTGATTGTACATTTCCTGGCGACCTGACCCATATATATATATATATATATATTTGTATTTGTCGTCCGTACTTGATGAACCAACCAAGGGTAACTCCAGACCACATGTGCTGTATCATATTTTAAGGTCTCATGGTCTAACTATAAATAGTACACTTTATGTGGAAAGCGTTACTTATATTTATTGCAGTGAAAGGGTATATCTTAAAAAAAATATCGCTTTATTTATATGTATATATATATTTTATTGCTTAAAGGCCAATACATTTAACATTATATTTCCTTACAATTTCTTATAGCTTCAGTGCGTTCCATAATAACCAACCTTTGTAGTAAGCACTCATCCTCTTCATTCTGTCACCTTTAGGAATACATGTTTCACATATTATATATTTCATTAAAGTTTTACTCTCAGCTAATTACCGTAAAACAAATTCTCTATTTAGTGGTCTATTCATTCTAGACCTATCCAAAGGTCACCCAGATAGAGTATTAAAGGATTTTGACCTGTTCTTCTTGAAGTAAAATTGTATTATCTCCCAAAATGTTTATTTAGAGGATACCCCAAAATCTCACTTTTTTTTAAGTCTGACTCTATTAAGCTTTGAAAATCCTATTGGTATACAAAATGTAAGGATACCACTGGCTAGATAGGTATATGAAGAAGCCAAATAATTGCACTATTAATCCAATTTAATTCAGGTTGCACTGTAGATCAGCAAAAAAGAAAATTATAAAAATTATATTAGAAAAAGCCATGAATTCATGAAAAACTCAGGAAATTCGAGGAAAAAAAGTTACTAGAGAGTTTCAGAAGATGCAAACAAGTAACTACCCATGAGAGGTGTACGGCAGAAGGATTTATTTTCTCTATGATATAATATATAATACGGTATCTATACTATTATATTTGATGTCTTTCTAGAAAAACTATGACCCTGACACGGGCTCCTAGTAAATCTAGCTTACTTCAGTGTTTAGTTTTATAAATCGCCAGGCCTTTCTCTTCTTTCATGTGTGTCATCGCTCTTTGGCTTTGCTTCATGTACCTGGGAAACGTTACTTTTAGTTTTTCAGTGCACCAACTCTTAAATTCGTTGCTCTTCAAGAGTCCTTATGATGCTTTTAGGTACTTCATATTGCCAGAATTTCGTTTAGAAACAGTAAAAGCTTTTATTTATAGGCCAGCTGGAATAAAAACACTCCTCAAGTCCCCCCATGCTAAGTGTTGCCTAGCCTTTTGTAAATATATCCGAATCGTAGTGTGAGAGTGACTTGATCGTTGCTAGTCACTAGGCAACCGCCAAACAAACTAGGTCTCACTACACGAAATATATTAGCATTCAAAATGAATACACAATATAGTTAGTTACGATATCGGTCAAGGAAATAAACAATAAACACAGGGGTGCGGATTAGAAATCTGCGACCATGTGGCCGCCAAACACCCAAAAAAAACCAAGCAACTCAGGTTACAGGTCCCCCAGCAGTGAGGTAATCCTGGACTCGATGGACTCCTTCCTATGCTCAGGGGTGTGCAGGTAATCAAGGACCGAAAGGCTATGCCAGTCCCCAAAACACTTGATGTCAACAAGAGGAACCCCCGCAGCATGGAGGAAGGCAGCCCCGCTACGCCTTAAGGAGTGAAGACCAATGTCCCCAGGGTCGTAACCCAGCAAGGAGGCCTTGGCCTTGATGAAATCAAGTAGATCGCTGTAGAGTAGATAAGATCTGAGACCCTTCTTGTTAAGCTTGAAGAAGAGGGGCTCGTCTGGACCAGCTGGGAAGGTCACGAAGTGGGAACACAACTGCGCGACCAAGTCGAAGTAATAATTGGGGCAGGACATGATTGGTATAATGAATTTGTCCTTGCGGTGTTTCAGTGTCTTGGATGATCTGACAACAATGGTAAGCCCAGTGTTGCTGAAGATTATGTCAGAGCGCCTGAGGACATGTCCCAACACATCCGGAGTCTCAGGCACAACATTGGATTTCCGGAGTAAGGTGCGGAAAGACAGGAGGACAGCAACTGAGCAGGACAACTCATTGATCTTAGACCGGTCCACGGAGATGAAGATATTTTGAAGGTCGATGACACTCAAGCACAGCTTGCGCTTGACCTCTTTGCCCAGTTTGTTTGCTAGACCCATGAGAGTAAGCTTCACAGCATATTCTGAACGAAAATCTGCAGGGAATCCGAAGAATTTATGTAGGCTGACAATAGCAGATAGGTAATTATTACAAGTACTGTAACAGGAGGAGCGGGCTTGGAAGGTGATGAAACGACAGACTGTGCGAGTGGAGGCTGGCAAAGCTTTCAAGTCGTTGTCGGCACAGAATGACAGAAAACGTCCCCACTGGGAATTCCTAGTCCTTAAGGTGTTGGCAGACCAGGCAGTAGAAACCACTTCAGAAACCTCACCATCCAGCACAGGCAGCTCCACCTTCAAGTGGGGTACTACAACATAATGAAAAGGAAGACAGATGAGCTAAGTCTTGCACCTCTCGCACTCTGGAGAGAAAATCAGCACAAACATTCAATTGGCCTGGGACATGGCGAGCCGTCAGGTATATATTATCACAAACGCACAGCCAGAAGATTTCTCTAACAATAGGCATGATTGATTTGCTGACGGTGGTCCCTTTATTTATGCATGCAATGACAGTTGAGTTGTCTGAGAACAAAATCACATGGCAGTTCGCCCAGGACCTGGCAAACCTGAGTAGGGCTAAATGTACTGGAATCATCTCCAGGTAATTAATGTGGCTAGTAGAGGGGTCCACATCCACATTCAACCAATGAAGATGGTCAGGTCTGGGCATCTGTGGAGGCGCATCAGGAGAGAACTGGCCGAGTTGCCAATCACCGTTACAAACTAAGCCATAACCGGACAGGCAAGCATCAGTAAAGAAGGAGGGTCCCTGGCCATAGTTGTAAGCAATCATCTTGTTTGACCCATTGAAGTCATGAGCAAAGTTCTTCCACCACTGAATGTCGAGTCTGAAACCGTCGTTTAGGCGGATGCGGGATTTCCCTGGGGGAAAATTAGAGAGCAAATCAATAACCCTCCTGGAGAATGTTCTGGCTCCCCTCACCACCTTGGAGGCATGGGCCATCAGGCCACAGAGACGTTGTAGTTGACGGCGAGAAGCTCTATCCTTGCTAGTGAAGTAGTCTAACTCACGCAAGAGGCCTTCAAGTTTTGGTAGAGGTAGAGAAACAGACATAGTCGACGTGTTGAACTCAATACCCAGATAAACAGCAATCTGGGAGGGCGAGGTTGACTTTTTCCATGAAATGACGAATCCTAGAGAGCCCAGGATGGCGATCAAAGTCTGTTGAGCAAGTTGGCACTCTGCATAAGTACTGCCAATAATCATGTAGTCGTCGATATAATTCACACACCTATGAAAACCTCGCCGATTTAAACATCGGACAGTGAAGTTGGAGATTTGCGTGTAGATATAGGGCGCACAACTAAGGCCAAAACAGAGGCGAGTATCCATTAAGTAAGACATAGAGCCATTCACTGGCCATTGAATGCCCTGGTAGGTCCATTGATCGGCCCGCACAGAAACTGTACGATAAGCACTAGCCACATCAATGGTTGACATATAGAAGCCTGGTTCCAGCAGCTCTATGACGTCATCCACAGTTCTAAAACAGAACTTTTGCACAGTGGACAACATGAAATTATTAATTGAACTACCAAGAGGCCGCTTGCAATCCGTGATAGGCCTCCAGCTCCCATCATGCTTGGGAACTGCGCCCAGGCTGTGCACACATCTTGGTTTTTCCTCTGCTATAACATATTTCCCGGCCTTCAATTCATTCAAAATCAGGTTATTCACAAACGCGTGGGCAGGGCCATGTAACACTGAGTTGTAGTTGGGGCATTCATATGAAGCAATATCAACATTTAGATCAACAATGGTGAAGCCGTGTGTAATACCATCAGAAATATACGACCTCAAAGGTACATCATTCTCTTTACCCAACTCATGGGACCAAGCCCGTACATTCCAACTAGAGAGTAAACCTCCAATATAGTGATCAAAAACCCTGGGCGTGAAAATAGGGAAATCATAGCATAACACATTGACTGGGGCATAATTGCCATAGCGATCAAAAGCACTCTCAACATCAAAAAGTAAAGTATCAGTGTAATCAAAGGACGTAAAAGGATCACAACACATTATATCATGCGGTAAGCTGTCAGAGTGATCAGCGATGGTACTACGATTACGGGGGGCCGGCTCAATTACAGAAGAAGTGTCGACTAATTCAAAGGCATCACAATGTATAAAGTCATAGTAAGAAACCGATTCATAGCCAGCAAAACTCACATTAAGCGGAGAAACATCGTAGTTGATTGAGAAATCATTGTCCACAGCTGTCTGACTGACAACATTGAGTCCATGTACGCCATTTTGAGAAATGGTGTCGCACACTTCCGGCATGGAGGTGTACGAAGCAAAAGTTCATTTTTTGTTCGCCGATTCCGTGCATGTCTGAGCCTTGTGTTCACCAGAACATTTACGACAAATATGGTGTTTGGGGCATTTATCCTTGTTGCAGACACGGTAGTTATAGTGAAAACATATGTCATCAGGGAAATCAATCGGCACCTGGGAATTTGCATCGGACCTTTGGCGTGACCTAGATTTCTTGCCACCTTCTGGTGCAGCCGGAAGCACGTTTGGGGAATAACAAATGGAGACACCAAGCGTATGCTTCTCGGGGTCAAAATCTGGGACTTTTCCTTCGACAACTCGATCTATGACATATTTATCGTACAAGACAGATGCACGATCGGTAAATTTCCTGGTGTTGTGCATTTCACATACAAAGGCTAAGTGAGAAACATAAGTGACACTCCTATGATCAGCAGCCGAGGTGAGGTTGGACAAAATAGCTGACATTCCATGCACTAGACTCACAAAATCCAGTTTGGTGTGGTCTGGTTTCTTTAGATCGGGAAGTGAATAGGTCTCAGGGCGGAAAAGTTTACCTTTATCTGAGTCGGTGCCAGCTATCCTGTCCAAGGCCTTGATGAGTGGGCTTGAAACCATGTCTGACGCCGGGTCACCAACGAGACCACCAAGGGAGAGGCCACCGGCCTTGCCGGCGAGGGAGAGCTCCACCGCGGCCAGCCTGGCCGCTATCAACGTCAGAAGACCAGAGTCAGTAGGTGGAGATTCAGGTGACTCAGGACTAGCAGAAGATGAGGTGGCTCCGAGTTTACCCTGCAGTAGCAACATATTCTTCTCCATGGAATCACGATCTTTAGCTGCTGTTGTATAAGCCGTTTCTAGCAGCTGTAGGTATTTAGGATCATCCTTGTCAACCCCACGAAGCACCGACGCCATTGTACCTAGGCAGGACTTTCCAAAGGGGTAGAGGTGGAGATTGTTGCAGTTGGAGCAGCGTTTAAGCATCAGGTGAGCAATGCAAAGTACCAACACTGTAGATCATAGTAGTAATAAGATCTAGCTCCAAGTATGGACTCCCAAGAAAACGTCTAGATTCAGATTTTGTGTGCAACCAAATTCCACATCTGGTCCGTCCGAATCGTAGTGTGAGAGTGACTTGATCGTTGCTAGTCACTAGGCAACCGCCAAACAAACTAGGTCTCACTACACGAAATATATTAGCATTCAAAATGAATACACAATATATTAAGCTCTCAGGGCTCTTTGGCAGGCAGAATTAGGATAGCAATTTGTGTTCCCATGCGAATTTTAATTGAATGCAGGCATAAAAACACAAGTCTTTGACACATATCTAAGGACTGTTTATAGACTGTCTGTCCGAAAAGTAGTTGACATGGGATTCTTTCGGCCCTTTAAGAAGACAGAAAAGTGGGGGACCTTTAACTTCAAACCTTTCCGATCGACCATGGCCAAATATACCGCTGTTTTGTATTGCGCTGTCATTGTTCCATTGTAGCAGCTGTTGTTTTGCTTAGATGGAAGGAAGAGCTGGTTATACTGGCTGTGTTTCCCCATGGTTGATTGCAAAGAGCGGCTCGCTTGGCAAAGGGTTGACAGATCCTTGTGATAAATAAAAGTAAAAAATCACCCACTTTCCTCTCTTCTTAAAGGAACGAAGGAATCCTGTGTCAACAACTTTTTGGACAGACTATTAGTAATAGCATAGAGCCTGGTTTTGCTTACCCCGACGGACTGGTAATTTATTGACTTGTGCTAATTCCTAGCCCTCAACTATATCCACTACACGTGACCCTTTGTTTATGGCGGGAAAAGTGGAAATAACGATCTTGGTCATCGGATGTGACGTATTTCAGGAAATAAGTCAAAAGTCGCAAAAAATGATATAACTCTAATGTTTTTTCACCGGAATCTCTGGCCAGAATGTTTTCATTTTTGGGGTGTTTGGCACCGTTAGTAGCATGAATACATGTACCAAATATCTAGACTGTGTATTGAATTTATCTATGCATATCTGAGGTTTTCTAAAGGAGTATATTTATCTACCTTACTAGTGATTGACCATCATGAAATATCGCCATTTTCATGCATGAAACAAAATAGATGTACTATTAGTTTTCCTAATGTTTACCATCATTGGAATCCCCTTGATCTCATCTTTCCAAATATGATGATATCTCAATATCCATTTTGTGCGACTTATGACTCATTATGGAGGTAGGGAAGACTTTTAAGACTCACTTGGGTCCATTTGTCTCTCTCGTTCTCCCATCCCAGCGAGAACCTTTCTCCCAGACAGACAGAGATGTATGATTCTCTCCTATTTATTACCTGTGTCTATCTATTAGAGCTCCATTTTTATCTCTGCGTGTTTTCATTAATGTTGTCTGAGAAGGTTTGGGACTCTTTCAAAGGCTAAATTGATTGATTTACGTTGGTAAATTTAAAGCCTTACAAAACAGAGCAGATGTGATGTTTCTCTATTATAATATGAGACGTTCCTAAGGGACATTTGGCTGTTTAAAGTTCTAGTTCCACTTATTTAAGAACTGCTGCAGCGTTTTTACTGTGTGGAAGAATCTATGTAAACTCACTATTCTTTTTTCACTTCTTTCTACTATTTACTCCTACTTTATCTCCTCTCATCTACTTTTTCATTCTCATGTCCCTTTCCTATAAAATCTATAAAGAAAGGTTGGTGTAGAATTGAGATATTGTTGAAACAGTATACATGTACATGTTAGTTAGCCTATATCTTGGATATTATTTTATTAATGAAAAAATAACGTTCATCGACTCCACTGAAAAACAAGTTAAAACGTTGCAGGCTGCATGGATTACATATAGCGAGTCCATACTTAAAGCAATACATTATTCATAGTCTGGTAAACCTCTTTTATAAGTATCATATGGGTGATGTCGCCAGCAAAATTAATGTACAATTCGCCTTCACCATCATCAAATAACCTAAATTTAAGACAAAAATAAGGAACGTAATACAGTAAAATATAACCGAACAGGTGTTTAAAATCAACTCAACATCTATTATTTTTCAGCTTAATCTCTATATTAATAAAATAAGGGTTTTGAGCCTTAAACCCCTATCTTCTCTGAAACCGCTGGCCAGATCTCCATTATATTTCACATACACATTGCCAAAAATGGTGCCGAGCCATTCCACTATGTTTCATTAACAAATTAGGGTTGGGAAGGGGTTAGAAATAGGTTTACATTGAGCACCCCCATCCAGGGCCTCCAGCGCTGCCTGAAAACAAACCTATCAGTGCCCCTACACCAGGTTTCTGGGTCACCCAAAGCATGACATCATCTTGCTTTACTATGGGACGGGAGTGGATATATTATGGAATACCGTATACTATGGCAAAATCCGATGTCTAAATGACCGAAAAAGCTCGGCAATGTACCATAAAGAAAGCATTGACAATGTCTGATATCTATGGTAAATTTACCGATCGGAACTTACTGAGGGAGGGCAGGGGAGGGGGAGGGAGGGTGGGTAGAGGAGGGCTGGGGCAGGGGGGAGGGCGGGGAAGGGGACAGGGGGAAGGGGGGGGGAGTGGGAATGGGAGGCAACAACAATACAACGGTTCCATTTGAGGTATGAATGTTAATACAGATACTAACTTACAGAGACAACTTGAAAGAGAAAGATGGTTGGAGAGGGAACAAGGAGAGTGGGAAGATGTGGGCCCCACTGTCCCACTAGCAAATCCCGTGCGAAGCAGGGTATTTGCTAGTTTAACTAAATGTAATAAATGTGTAAAGCTGCCGATTGTACATTTTCTGACGACCTGACCCATATGCGTCTCAACCGACGATCCTGTTAAACATAAAGACTAGTTAACTTATATTGTTGACCTAATATTGATATCTATTACGAAAATATGTTCAAGTACCACGATTTCATATAATGTATTAATATAATATAATTTAACCATTTGTTAAGGGTAGCCCCTGGAAGACATAATCACCATTATAGCAATCGTTATGTAATTGATAATTATAATGATATATGTACATTAATAATAAACAAGATATTAAATTCATATTGGATAATAGATACATCATGGGGCAGGTTATTGGGTCGGTTTTTAATCTGTTAGACAGTTACTGGATTAAACGATAAATATGGGCCGATCCTTCTATTTTGACTAATTTTCTGAGGTTCAAAGACCTGGGACCGCGAACCTAACAAGAGATTTTGGTTGTGACCAAGGAGAAAACGGTTTCCCCCGACTAATACACCTAACCTCTAACCCCAACACCCATGCGCGGGAAAAAAATGTTGTCAAGCACAACGCGCATTACTGACGTAGAGTAAGTTAGAAGATGTCACAACGACCAGTACAATATTGCGTCATGGCCGGCATATTGGGTGTTGACAAAAAGATAGGCCTAACGTTTTCCTCATATCTTTCTTATTTAAATTTGTGTTGATAAAACTACATTATCATGGGGTAGAAAAGCATGCCCTTTCTGAATTTTAACATCTTGACCATGTATTTCGGGGAATCAAGGCCAGCAACATGGGCTATGCCTAGGCCTACTTGTCAAGCAGCAGAGGAAAGGCCGAACATTATTGTTCAATGGTAACAGTGCAGTTTCCCTCATAGCTTCCTTATTTACCTATAAATATTGATGAAATTAAATATATAGGGGTAGAAAAGCATGCTCTTTCAGAATTTCATGTTTTTGGCAACTTATTT
Organism: Sthenelais limicola; assembly: GCA_942159475.1. Classification (NCBI taxonomy): domain Eukaryota; kingdom Metazoa; phylum Annelida; class Polychaeta; order Phyllodocida; family Sigalionidae; genus Sthenelais; species Sthenelais limicola. The sequence goes on from OW804096.1 coordinate 59,153,642, forward strand.
TGAGTAAAAATAGCTTTTTTTTAATCATTTGCGGGAGCGTAAAATCACCACGATGTGCCTGCCACCCCTGCAGAACCCAATAGGGTCAGGTCGTCGGAAAATGTACAATCGTCGGCTCTACACATTTGGTAAATCTGGCTAATTTACTCTGAAAAACAAAAAATACTAGCTATACTACAGTATATTTGGTGTAACATTTATTGAATGAATCTGCTTGGTTATGTTAAACTGTATTTTGAACCTGATTTCTTTCTCAACTCTGAGAGGAATGGTGCAGGCGAATTGTACAATTCTTGCAACCTGACTCATGTTGGCCTAGACTTTGGCTATCTTTTTGTTTACTTAGGCCTACTGAAAGGTTTCATTCATATATGCTTTATTTTAAAAACTGACCTTGATATAAACACATATATAGGGGTAGAAAAGCATGCCCTTTCTGAATTTCATGTTTTTGACAATTTATTTCGAGTAGAAACAACGATTTTTATCAATTTGCGGGAACGTAAATTCACCGCGATGTTTACACAAGTGCGTCAGAAATTCAGGTGGGAACAGGTGGAGTCGGGTTTCCCTTATAAGGGGGCAACGCGGACGCCCAAAGAACAGGCGGCAAGAACTGGAACCTATATAAGGTTTCCCAGTACAAGCGCCTTCGGCGCTCGTAACGCCTTCGGTGGGGAAACCTTAAAAAAATAAGGAATTGGTTAGAGTTAGGCATCTGGTTTTTTCACTGCAGAGGGAAGGAATGTTTTATTTATTCAATGCAAGGGTCATTTTATTGCACTCACTATTTCTTGCTGAAACCCGACGCTGTATTTTCAGGAAAATCTTCAAATACGCCATATTCAAATAAATATATCTTATGTCTTTCCCCTGGGAAACCCAGTAGCACAGTAGCAGTAGCAATGGTTTCAAATGGTTTGCAATGGAAGACTGTTGTTGGTCCTCCTCCCGCTCTCCTTTCTCACCTCCCTCTCTCACCTCTGTCTCCTCTCCTCCTCTCTCCTTTCCTCCTCTCTTCTCTCCTCCTCTCTCTCCCCTTTTCTTCTCTCTCCCCCTCCCCTTTCCTCCCTCTCTCCCCTCTCTCCCCTCTCCTGCTCTCTCTCCCCCCTCTCTCCAGGGCCCTCTCCATCTTCTCTCCCCCCTCCCCTCCCGCCTCGTAGAATGGGGGTGTAGCTCTCTATATGGGTTGGCTTTAACATTGCAATTCCTTCTCTTATGTCGGTTGTTTTTCCTGGAGATCTAAAAAAGATCACGTATTGACATGACTGCTTTGGCATACATCCAATCATCAAGTCCCTTACGAAATTTCCTTTCTGGCAATTATTATTTCATCGCCTCTGTCAGATTCTGTCTCTATATTCAAATTGCCTCTGTTTTTGAGCCCGGTATCCCACCCTCTCCTCTCTCCAACGAGACTCTCTTTCTTGCGTTGTTTCTCTCACTCTCACTCACTCCCGTCGTCGTTCCTCCTCTCTCTGTCTCTCTCTCTATGCTCTCTCTCCTCTCACCTCTCTCCTCCTCTCTTCCCTCTTTCTACCCCTCCCTCTACCCCTCCCTCTGCGCTCTCTCTCCTCTCTCCTCCCCCCCTCACACTCACTTCATAATATCAGTAACAAACTCAAAAATCGTTTTAATAAATGCCTGACACCTCTGCCTATTGCCGGTAGAAATAAGGCGCCTGGGATCATAATTCATCACAAATTACAAGATTTGCCAAGCTGTTGGCATTGTGCTCAGGTTTCGAACGGTTCACTTCAGGAAATGAGGATCTGGCAGTTATTATATTGTTATGATCGTGCATCTACTCGATTGCTTGCCTCACAATCTCATTAAGTTGCCTGTTGTGTCCCAGAGTCGTCATCTGTACAATATATATGTACTATTACAGACTTTTCCTTTTTTGTTGTACATATTACGCATAGCCAAAATACATTACAAAGACACCTTTCCCTATTACCGACCAGATATTCCTATTCCTGGAACAAATAGTTTCATGGCACCGACTATTTCTTCATTACTGAGATCTTTTCTCCCATTACAAGGAGTCTTACTATTACCACTCCTATATTACCTACGACCTGTGTCATCTGCTGTTATGACAAATATGACAGTTAGGTCTGCTTTCTTTTCACTTTCTAATCATCATGGATAGACTTGCGCACCTTCATTATTTTTATAATCTAAAAAATATCAATATATACAAAGAAATGCAATTTATCCACACACAACCACTATTTCTTGGGCATTACCTACAAAACAATTATTAAACTCATTAGTCTTTAACAGAAATGTATCATATAATAACCAACTTCACTTTGGACGGATTTGTGGTCTATGAGTATAGCCTAAGGAACTTAGTGCTAGTCTACTGGCTACTACTCAGACACCACTTATATGAAAATGAGCAAGTGACTCAGGAAGGAACAAATGAGATATCTTGATGTTAGAAAGAATTTCCGAAATTCAAGATAGTTTGTGTCTTGATAATAAGATATCCATAAGTTCCATTGAAAATGTGTTGAAATATCTTGGAAAAAGAAATAGATATTTAAAAAAAGATATGTGGATAGTTCCTATTACATATAGATATCCTGACTTATTTGGGACAAAACAACGCCCAATGACTGCCTTTATAAGCCCCAAAGGACTGGGGACAATTATCCTATATGTAGAAACCTCCGTAAATGTTAACAGTCTACTAGAAGTAATAATATTATTATAATCTACCGTCTATTATATATCCTTCTCCATTATAAATAAATCTACAAAATTTAGAAACATTTAAACAAGTTAACAGTCTATGCTCATAGCTTCTCAGATCAGATTGGAATGGTATGTCTATGTTTGGAAGATGTGTGTGTGTGTGCGTGTTTGAAATACATGATATATAGTGTTGAACAGATAAAACATTTATAATTTGATGATCAAGTTTGATTTATACATCGTTTGTCAATTTTGTAGTCTCAGTGTAAACAATATCGAGAAATGATCTCACAAGGTATCTTTCAGCATTTAAACATGGTAGTTCTGATATAAATATGGAATACAAATTCTTGGTTGTTCTGAAATAGTGTATCAGCGAAACTTGGAGTGAAAACGTATGCATCATGGCTGGTGGATTTGCCACTCTTGATCATACATACATTTACACTCCTTGTGTGTCTGATACGCTAATTCAGAACAACCACTCGTTGCATTCCATCCAAGTATCAATTGAGAAATGAATTAAGAAATGGTGTAACGTGTATGAAAATCTGTAAAGGAGTAAAAACTACCAGGATATGGTGTTTTCAGAATAGCGGACTTTACCAATTCCGTCACCAGTGCGTACCAGTGACTGCGGGATTAACTTTCACCACTGTGCGCATGCCCAGTCCAGGTGACCTACCTAGCTATGCGGGCCAAACCGTGCACTCCACCCGACCTCCGAGTGGACGTGCAGGGGCCGCTGACCCACACGGCCGCTGACCCACTGCAGGCCATACACCTATGCTTACTTGTTTTTGTTGATACACTGTTACGAAAGTTGCCATATACTAAAATCTAGCGGATAAAATGTCCTGGTATCAAGCATGACTAATCTTAACATGTCGTTTCATAATATTGGATAGCTTACATTATTATACAATAACTCAAATTCTGGGAGACAAAGGAGAAAGTTAGAAGCCTATGGTTAATACATAAGGCTTCTGTGACCTGCCCGCATAGCTCATAGTTCAGGCCGTTTTCCGCCGCTCTTGGTATGGCGCTGCTGTCATTAGTAAAGTCCGCTATTACATCGATCATAGCATGGTGTAATTTAAAATAGCTGAATATTTAATTTAGGGCAATTCACTAAACACCTTTGAAATTACACAATTTAACACGGTAAACACATTTCAATTGTAGGATTTGAAAGTAACCAAAGACTCCCTGGTTACCCTTCAACCTATTTTAATAATCGTATTTCACGACTAGGCCTCTCTGAAGGCCTAGGCCTCTTAATTAGAAGTTAAGAAAAATGTAGAATCACTTGGCTTTGCCATAAGGTCAGCATGTACATCTCCCCATAGGAGAATACTTAGAGGAGGAAACTAATATGGCCAGACAGACTTTAATGAATACAGATGTGACTGTTTCCGCCCCCGCACTACCCATATGGGCCAGGTTGTCAGGACATGTACAATAGGCAGCTTTACACATTTATTACATTTTGTTGAATTAAGCTGAAAAATAATAACTATTAGGTATATCTGAGTATATTTGGTGTTGAGTTGATTTTAAACATCTGTTTGGTTATATTTAACTGTATTTGGTACCTTATTTTTGTCTTAAATTTGGGTTATTTGATAGGACTGGTGAAGGCGTATTTTCTGGCGACATCACCCATATCCTCCATCCTGACTCTTAGCTGGTGTGTTCTGGAAACTAGGATCAATTCAATTCAATTTTAAAAAATTGTTTATGAATGTGGTGTTATACAAATAGGAGCCATACATCTGAATATAAACCCAGGTCTTCCAGTATGTTCCCTAACTACATGGTGTGGGTCAGAATTAACATTAATTATAAGTTAATTATAGAGTCTGCAAAACAAACTTGTAAAATAAAGGGTGGTCTCCACTGGCTGCGGTAAGCTCTACGGTAAGCCTTGCGATGGTGCTGTGATGGTGAGAAGTGGCAAGGTCCTGCCTACATGGCCAGTGAACCATGTAGGCAGGACCTCGTCATTCATCTCGACCTACAGAACCAGCACAAACCATCGCAAGGCTTACTGCAGAGCTTACGCTGCCAGTGGAGACTCCCCTTAATAGGATAAGATACGACCATCTCACTTTCTCAACTAGCTAGATATATAGTATAACTATTATGTCTTTAACTGCTAGCCACTCCCCAACCCCATCCACCCCTCACATTCCCTCCCCCCCCCCCCCATCCCTCTACCCCCGTCCCTCATGAAGTGTTTCAAAAAAGAATTATGTTTGCAAAAAGAGGTTTCGCTACTCGAAATGACCTTGTAAGAGAGAATTTGGCTGAAGCTACTTGAAGAATGGTTGTTCTGGTTTTTGTCTTGTATTCATTGTTTGTCTCATGTATCACTGCTCTATATAGACCACAGTTGTGTTCTTGCTTAGACCTTTGCTTAGAGCTTCTTATGTTAAGCTATCGTTTTTGATCTTGATACACAGATTAGAAAAGCCTGCTCTGAGAACTGAATCTGGCAACCTATGCTATAAATGGATATAAATAAGTTCTTATCAAAGCATGACAGATAGTATTGATACCAATTTCTTATACCAGATTGAGAAATATTGAACTCTTTTTCAAGCATAACAACATCTAATATAAATACAGAAGTACTTTGTAAATTCCCTAAAATTAATGTTAGCATCGTTGGAATCCACTTAATCTCACATTTCAAATATGATGATATCTCAAAATCCGTTTTTCCAACTTCAGACACAAATTTGATCTACTGGAATAGAACTCCATATGTGTGAAATCGCCTCAGAATGTACAATTCTTCTTCAAGAATACTCTAAAATAACCCATATTTCAGACCAAAATAAGGTGCAAAATACAGTTCAGCATAAGTTTTAAAGTTTTGAATGATAAATAAATAAAGAATCCTTATTGGTGTTTGTTTTAGATAAACAGCTTACATGATTGGTGAAAGGTTAATGTTTATTGAAGGTTGAACTGGTGTTTTGACACCAATTTCTTATCTGGAATTTGGGCCTTCATTGCTGAATTGTTGGATTGATTGCACTCCCAGTGAGACCAGCTTTCCTAAATGAGGCTACTGTGGTCTCTGGGATTTTCTGGTGCCAAGACAAATGTAAAAAACATCAAGAATGATAATAGAAGCTGAATAATTGAATTACGTCTCTGACAGATTCAGTCCCTGATTGTGAAGCAGACCAGAATATGAAGAATGTTCTGGCTCCTGTAATTTGTTTGGACCTTTGCAAGTTGTCATTTTGTGATGTGTTACAGAAAAATAAGTCACAAGTCGCAACAAATTTATATTTCTCAAATATTTTTTCACAAGAACTCTTGCTCAAAATGTTTTCATTCTTGGGGTGCTTAGCGCTGCTAGTAGCATGGATACATGTACCAACATCTGAAGGCTGTGTATTGAATATATTCATGCATATCTGAAGTTATCTTAAGGAGTATATTTACTACTTTACTATAGTGAGTGACCATCAAGAATTTCTTTCCCTGCATAAAAAATATAGAAGTACTTATAAAATATCCTACTTTTTACCATCATTGGAATTGGCTTGATCCCATTTTTCAAATATGATGATATTTCAAAATCCATTTTTGGCGATTTGTGACTCATTTTTTGTGACACATCAAATTTTGTTGTGTCAGCAACCCGAGGGATTAGGCTCCTTTAGTGAACCAGTGAGTCAGAAATGGAGGTTATTAATCAGTTTAGTCTCAGTCTGAATGGAGTTTGGTAATGGGAGCGAACGTCATTGCGTGTATCTTGCAAATGGAACCAGACTTGGTCGCATATACAATCGCTTATATGGTCGCAGTGGTGGAGGAGTTGCTAGTGAAATGGTAGTGAACCTGGACCTGGGGAGTCACTGCTGACTCACTAATACCTTTTGGATTTTGAAAGGTGGATGTCAGTGTAGAATATTTAATACTCATACCATCTTACCTGAAGAAGGGCAAACTAGCCCGAACGCTTGTGTAACAATAAAGCCAGTAATAACAACTTTTTTACACCTCTTATACATCATTTGCCGGACGACCGAGATCGATATACAGCGATATCTTCCCCCTCTACTGAATACTTAAGTTGAAGAGATGATTTTATTCAATTTGCCCAACGTTTTGGGCCTATTTTTCCCTTCTTCAGGGGATGAAATGAAGTAATGGTACTAATGGTAATGAACATGTTCACTACCCCATTTGCAATCTGCCCATGTTCACATATGTTCGGAACAAATTGATTTACGTTGCGAACTACCATGACATATACAATCCTTCGCAATCGTTTGCTCCTGTTGGCACAGGTAGAGGAGGCAGTGGTGAATGAAATCACTCACAAGTTAGTTTTCAAGCATTCTCATGTGTCAAGTTTGCAAGGGCGTCTTCCATGACTTTTACTTCTGTGGAGGACCCCTATAAGGTGGCAGAGCTGCCAACTTCTACGATTTCGCCGTAGTTACTACGATTTCAGCATCAAACTACGACGCTACGTTTTGTATGACAAAAACTACGTTTTTTTAAAATTTGGGATCAAAACATGTTCTAGACCGTAGTTTGTAGGCCTATCCGCCGCGGACTGCACATTCTGTATAGATCAGTGTCATGTTGACTTTCTCCTAACCATCAATTATCATAATTTGTCACAGCTTTTTACCATGGAGTGTTTTTAAAGTATAAATAGTTACTATCGAACCTGTATATATATATATATTCAGGCTCTATACATATACCTGGAAATTCAGGTTCAGGTACCCATCACTTGCCAAAAATTAAAAAAATTATTCAACCTTATGTACTGTGTGACTCAAGAAATATTCCCATTTCTAAAAGTCAATTATGGGGTAAGATTACCCTCAGAATGCACCATTTGACTCCTAAATTGAAAAATTTTCAAATATATATATGGGCTTCGTGCCTTCGGCGCTAAGCACAGTCGGCTTCCGCGAAAAACTAGGATTTGGGATCCTCCCAGGTTGGCAGCTCTGAGGTGGTTATATACACCGGTTAGGAACCCCTGTAAGAAGCCAACGTTGATGCTTCTATGTATAGTATTATGCTGTATATAACCAGATACCTAGTCAATAAAGCAGTATATTAGTGAGTCCCAAAACCTCCACCTTATAATATCCACTTGCTACTTAGTCCTCAGTAGATTAGGTAAAAAATTCCACATCGTAAACCAGATAATCATATCTATCAATTAATGTACACACTCCATCTGAACAGCTCTAGGACGTCCTGGAAGATCTGCGCTGTGTGCAGAAGCTCGATCCCATTCCCAACAAATGTCAAATTGTATAGTTTTTTTTGTTTTTTTTTCACAAATTTTATTCAGGAAGATAAGTGGCATGTGCCAAAGATTTTTAAGCGGCTCGGGTAATCCCGGTCTTCCTCCGTAACCTGAAATTTCGCTTGTTTGCTAATTATACGTGGTTATAGCTGGCTTAATTAGCTATTAGTTAAGGAAAATACAAGATTATTAATTACTATTATTAATGCAGGGACTAAGATTAGAGAGTAAAATATTACCAACAGATCTCGGGAATTGCAATGCGTATGAAGATGTACATTGAAGAGGCAGAAACTCGCTTATTCTTATTTTGTTCTGTCAGCGATTAGTTTGACCTTCAGGGATAGTTCAGTGAAATGGGAGACTTTTTCATGTCAGTTGGGTTTCGTCTTTCTCCTCATTTCCCCATGGGGAAACAGAAGCTGTCAATGCTTTTTAAAAATTAGTCTCAGACTTCAATGTTAATTTTTAATGATCAAAATGGTTCCTGCTACTTAGTTACTCAACCCCACGAACCAAATTGATGTTTTATTCTTTACTGTGGTCGGGGGGGGGGGGGGGGGGGGGGGGTCAATATATCGATTTTCTTATCACTGTCATGTATGGTCAAGATGAGGATTTTATATTCCGGTACCTTCTCTCCTTTGATTCGATTTTTTTTTAGCTTAGTAGAGTCTACAATCCAGGCTCAAAGCCTCTCAGGTCAGATAAGAATGGTATGTCAGGGATTGGACGCCTACTGCGCTAATGGGTTTCCTGACCCAAGGGAAGGCATCCTAATGAGATTATAATGATACTTTGCTGTCCTAATGATTATAATGGCACTTTGCGGTTTGGACCGAGAGGCTTTCCCTCAGTTTGAAGGGACTGTCAGATCTTTGAACCTAGACTGTCTAGGCCTAGTCTATAGATAGTAGTAGTACCCCAGGGTTTTGTCTACACCATTCCAGGCGATTAGAGCCTGAACTCCCATGGTGCCATGGTGAGAAAGCTGTAGATACTGGGTTTAAACCAGCACCTGTCCTAGGAATTAAACATCATCTCTCCATACACCACCCACAAACAAATCCATCTCTCATGGAAATTATATAATTTCCCATGTGCACTAAGCATATATATTGTAGACATAGCCATTTGAGAAGGTCACGACCTTTTTGTTGATGTACCATCATGAAGAATTCTCTAATCTAATATACTCCAATCCAAACCAACCGATTAGAATCAATTAATGGTTGAGAAATGATTGTATTGTATTTTTTGTATTAAGCAATTGTGGAATAGAACGTATATTAGAATTATGTGGGTATTTTTCGTAATCATTTACAGCACCTCAGGATTCTATTTAAGTGCTGAATTGTATATCTCTCTCCCTCTCTCTCCACATTGTGTATTGGAGAAACCAATGTATTGGTCGTGTTGAAAAAGCCAGTTGTACTGTCCTAATCAATATCCATTTATTATTTAGATGTACCATGGCAGGTATCCTTCCAAAGGAGGCAAGTTGGTCTTGATCTTTGAATAAATGCCTGGCTGCTTAAAACAGGTCATATCTATTACCCCCAGAACCCGTGAGCAGTTCCTGCCACGAGCAATTCCCCCTTCACCTACATGCTCAATGCATTATTCATCCTAGCCTCGTGGAAAACTAGTTTCTCACGTTCACATGTCCGTCCTTTTAAAATCATTACAGCCAACCTGGTTCTCTCTATATATGTGTTGTGTTACAGGAAAATGAGTCACAAGTCGCAAAATTGATATTTTTGAAGTGTTTTACTGACAGGATTTCCTTGTAGGAATGTTCTTATTTTTGGGGTATTTACAGCGTTAGGTCGTATGAATACATTTACCAAATTCCAAGCCAGTGTATAAAATACATTCATGCATTTTCTTAGGTTATCCTATGTATAGTATATTTAGCTCCTTTACTAGTAATAAATACAAATATTGCAAACTTATTTTTCAGAAATTAAAATATCAAACTTAAAATATAGAAATATTTAATTACCTATCCTGATGTTTAACATCATTAGAATCAGCTTCATTTCTTCTTTTCAAATATGTCGCTTTTTCAAATTCCATCTTTTGCGACTTGTGACTCATTTTCCTGTTACACATCACACATATAATGGGGAGCTTCTCCAGATAAAGCTGCTCGCAGAAATAGGTTCAAGTAAATGATTCCTCCCCAATCCAGCCTCGTTGATGCGTATTCAGTAGTTAATTCGGACAGGTGGTATAGGTTTTCAACCCATTTGGAATTAAATACTTTGGAAAACCTAATTAAATTTGTTCAGTAGTCAGTCATCATGTCGATGTCAATGACTGCTGATATTAATTTTTATCATAGGTCTTCATGATAATTAACCTAAACATATGCAAGTGCGTTTGAATATATTTCATTCCAACACCTTGTAATATACTAAAGTTGTCTCACGCAAGGTCGAGGTGAAAACCTAGGTCGAGGTGAAAATCAGATGCCTAATCTGATCCTCGATAAATTAGGGATGGCAAAGGTCACACTCTCTTATAACACCTAGATAAATAACGAAATATTTGTTTTAAAAAAAACCATCCAAAATTTTAATAAAATGTATAAAAAATCCAATGTACTGTAGCAGTTGTAATCTTAACCATGCGAGGATGGGGTCCACCGGAGAAGGCCAATGGACGCTAGATCTGGTTATGTCCATTTCCTCCAGTAGCACAGAGTAACAGGGATATGACTGGCCTTTGGGGTGGGATGCTAGTCTATATATAATCTGATGGCTGTAGAACATTGTGTGTTGGGTGTATATCATATCATATTGCTACCTCGTTCATCCGTTCTCTGCCCATCAGGCCCTCATGTAATCTGAGACTGACTACCATAGAATCTATACCCCTTGGTCATGTCAGCTTCTTTGCTGCTCTATAATATACCCTTCACCTCTCTCTCTCACCCTCCTCTCTTTCACTCTCCATCTCTTGTCTCCTCCTCTCGTGTCTCTCTCTCACACACACTCACTGCCACTCTCTCTCTATCTCTCTAAGCCAATCTTTATCTCTTATTTATCTCCCATTTATCTCCCTATGTCTATTTCTCTTCCCCACTCTCTCTCCCTATATCTCTCATGCACGCCTTATCTGTATCACTCTCTCTTTACACCAATCTCCCTTTCACTCTCTCCCTTCTGTCTCTCCCTCTCTTCTCCCTCTCCTCCCTCTCTCTCCCTCCTCTCTCTCCCACCTTCCTCTCCCACCTTCCCTCTCTCTCCCCCTCTCTCTCTCCTTCCTCTCTCGCTCTCTCCCCACTCTCTCTCACTCTCCCCTCCTTCCTCTCCCTCCCTCTCTCTCTCCTTCTCCTCTCGCCCCCTCCCCACTCTCTCTCCCTCCCTCCCCACTCTCTCTCTTCTCTCCCCACTCTCTCCCTTTGGATCCGACTTTTCTCCACCTTCGTCATCTGGCCATCATTATGGTCGAATTCTTTGCCCATTACCGGTTGTTGTGACAATGTTGCCCTTTTTATTTCTGTCAAGGATATTTCCTGGCTCTCAAGATGAATCTAAAAAAATGTTTTTATTATTTGTTCCCAGTTCCTTCCTCATCGTTATAAAACACCTGGGCAGTGTGTTTCTTTTTTTAAAATTTTATATTTTAAATTCAATTCATCATTCCCTCTCTTATTTGTGTCATCATTCCTTTAGCGTTCTTCTCTTTCTACTTTTTTACTTTCATAATTCAGGTTCTTCACACTTCTAAAAAACAATAAAAGTTTACCGATCTTTGGCGTGCATCTTCGATCCTCTATGTCAGTAACAGAACATTCCCCAGGCGTGGGCTCATTTGGTGGTGCCTACATTTGACTTTTTATATCACTTTCTATCCCACTATCTCCCTATATCCCTTGCCTCTCCTGGGCTGAGTTTGCATTACATATAGGCTGGGATATGCTCTTGATTACATTATCTGGGAACTGTCGCAGAGGGTCGCAGACATAGCCCGCCTACGCTGCTGTACTTGGCTTCCTTTATCTGCATACTCCCCCTCCCCCGTCTGTCTCTGTCCATATATAATACAATATAGATTTGATGAGAAGTGGGATGAACCAATCGTGTTTTCCATGTTTTATTTAGATTTGGTGACTTGCATTCTGAGCTTTTGACCTTCCTTCAGTATACACAACGTATAATATTATCTCTCTCTCCCCCTCTCTCTCTCTCTCTCTCTCTCTCTTTCTCATCACTCTATTTCTCTCTTCCACTCTTGGACTTTTTCGTGGTTGAAATGAAGGCTTATGAGAAGAAATTAGTCTGACTTTCACAGAATTCTTCCACTACTAATATATTATTTACATATATTATTTTCACCCATTTAAACGAACGCTAATAGGTGTGTATATATGTGTAGTGAACCTGTTGAAAAACATCCTTGCCTAGACTGGGAACTGAACCCTGGACATTTTGGATGTACATTCTAATGCTCTACGTGCTAAGCTATCCAGGCTGCCGTATTTCATATATATGTATGTAATAGTGCCAACTATTATCATTTCACCAGAATAAGTTTGGTTTCCAGGGAATGATGGTTCTTAGATCCATAGTAACGGTGCTATTGCTCTTGATATTGGACTGGTGTAACATAAACTCACCAATTTATGCCCAGAAATCCTTTAGTGCAGTTGTATTCGCCTTCTTCACTGGGTATTAAATCACTGGATAAGGGGGGTTTAAGAGGCTACGTGCTTTGACAAATGGCCTGTGGTACAAATCTTCAATATGATGTATGAATACTCAAGTGGTCTTGTCTTTGTTATAGGCATTTGTTATGTTCTTTGTTATAGACACTTTTCGCTCAATATTCCAATAGTGGCTGTGTATACCAAAAGACAATACAGAAATAATACAAATTAATATTAAAGAAGGAAAAGTTAAACACTGTAATATTGGTAATGGCATGAACATTGGAAGTCTTTTTATCTTTATGTACAAGAAAATTTGGCCTGTTACCTAATGTTTCAGAAATAAAGGATCTGATTTTTTTTTTTAAAAAAAGAGAAAAAAAGAAACGTTAAGCAAGTTTAGTGAGACTTATTCCCTTATATAAAATCATATTATATACCTACCTATGCTTGTTTTCATGCTTTGCCATTAAATTACAATATAAAGAAATCTGTATAAAGTTACACAAAAATAAATATAATTTATGCACAAATAAACATACCATGTTCTTTAATCAAAATAAACCCAGTTTAACTTATATTTCATATAATTCAATCCCTAATTATCATATTAATATTTATTCTCCAATATTTTTTTCTCATCTTAATATGACTTTCACATTCATCTAAACTATCTGAGTCAATCGAACAAAACATTGAAACAATAGAACAATCGGAACTATAACTGGCAAAACGATATATCTAAACCAAATGTGCTAGCCAATGACTGAAACTTAGTGACAATTAGGAACACCTAAGAATCAAGTGAACCATCATTGTTATGCCAACATCTCAATCACCGTTATTATATTTTACTATTATTTAAAGGATTACTATACTTTACTATTATTTAAAGGGGGCCCTGGAAGAGATACATTGTAGGTCAGCCCTATTCGATAACATACTTGATTATGTACATGTTTACTGAATATAAATTGAATATTATATACCTTTCTATAATGATATACAATTCTTCTGATCTTTTATGTCTTACATAATTATTGCTGAATATTAGATACTTCTGGTCAGCCCCCGAGGCTTCAGTAAGAAATGGCTGTAGCTAGTTAAGCACCTGTTCACAAGGAACAAACGCTAGTCGTACCATACAGTTCATTCATTATTGAGAGGCTAAAAATAAGCTAATCACCAATAATCCCTTGTGGCACGTGCAGGAAGAATTGCTGAATTACTGCGAACGGTTTTGAGGAGTGGGCATCCTGTACACTTTTTTCAGGATGTGTATGGGTGAAATCGTCAGAAAATGTACAATTTACCTTCACCAATCCTCTCAAATAAAAAAATCCAAATTTAAGACAAATGTGGTTCAAAATTTAGTTCAACATAACCAAACAGATTGTTTGAATCAAGGCAACACCAAATATGCTCAAATATATCTAATATTAACCATTTTTCAGTATAATTTAGCAAAATTTACTAAAGATCTGCCGATTGTACATTTTCTGAAGATCTATCCCGTATACACCAAATCAAACAATAATATTCAAGTATGTAATACGTGAATTCGTGAATTCGTACTGTGAACACCATTATGATGCAGGCTCAGGGATTCAACAAGGAATAGCCATGGATTTCTGCCTACTGCTGTCTAACTATTTACTTTTTTTCAGTTACTTTTTATGCTTAGATCTATGCTAATGATATAAGAACATGCATAAGTATATGAGTTCATACTAATGTCTTGGGCCAAAGAAAATAGGTGTCATTGTTTCCCTCAACTCAGAAAGATTTAAGATTAGAATAGACAAAAATAAGTGAAGTAAGGCAATTAAAAAGATGTTTCTGCTTTACTGCGCCCCCCCCCCCCGCACCTGCCTACAAAAAACTACCCCACCTAATGGATGTTGACCTTACTTTTGTTTCTTCTTTTTTTTTTGACATTTGATTAAATCGCAATTGACAATTGTTTCAGTTCCTGGAATCGCCCCCCCCCCCCCCGACACACACACACGCTTACCTAATTTTCATTCATATAAATCGGAAACAAAACAAATCTTCCTTTTTTGGCCTTACACAGGGAGGGAAGTGGCGAGGGAAGCATTATAGGTCTCCCCAGGACCCTTACCATTTGAATGATTGGTGTATTTAGGTAATTGATTAATCGTGTCCTGTGAATGTTGTTGACACTGTATTATGGCAAGCCATTGGGGAAATAATTAACGATTTCTTACCCAAAGGGCTTGCCATAGTGTGTGCTTATTAGGAAAGTACTTACTAGGAAATATAAACTCCTTCTTTCGGGAATATTAATGTTAACTTCAGGGACATAAGCGGTGCAGAATCATGCATAGATCATCGTTAAATCCACCAAAGTAGGCATTTGTGTGAAACATATTAAATATGTGATGTGTTACAGAAAAATAACTCATAAGTCGCAAAATAGATATTTTTAGAAGTGTTTTATTCACGAGATCACTTTGTGGGAATGTTCTTATTCTTTGGGTCTCTATCGCCATGAGTCGTATGAATACATTTACCAAATTTCAAGACGTTGTATTAAATGAATCCTTGTGTGTCTAAGGTCATCCTATGGAGTATATTTAACTATTTTACTAGTATTTGTCCACCCAGAAATATTGCAAACTTTGTTTTCAAGCATAGATAAATCAAACATAAAATATAGAAATACTTTTTAGATTTCCTAAATTATAAAACCCATCATTTTAGATATAAATATTTCTCATAATCCATTTGTATTACTCATTTATAACTCATTCTGTAACACATGGATGGAGATTAAATCGCATTTATTGTTATATGTCAGGAGGCTGCTAGCTCTACTTCCCGATCCTTCTCATTGGTCAAACACATTTCACGGGACCTATTTCTAGTGCATTTGGCGCCACAGGTAAAATCTCACCACCAAGCCCCCCTCCACTCCTCTCCCCTCCTCCCCCCCGCCTCCCCTTTTCTCGAGAAATTACCTCCTGTCCTGTCTCACCCCCAAAGGTTCACAACCAAATAAAGAATGAACATAAATGTATTCAGCATTGTGATAATGGCTAATACCCGGCCACCCTAATGATTGAGGGACTGAAGCGAATACCAGATAGCTCCTTATGGGAATGATCTTAATCAGCCTTCTTAATGGAAAGTCGTGAGAAGTATGCATTTAACAGTCCCCCCAAGCTTAGCCAATTTCCAGATTTTCCACTTTTCGGACGTCCAGGGGAAAGAACGGTCGCTGCGGGCCAATAATATATTGGATATATGGTAGTGGGGTTTCATTGTCATTCCCGTCATTTCGGAAATTTAATCATGCGAACAGACCATAAGCAATGAAATGCCCATAACTCTGCGTCCAGGCTAACAGATTTTGTATTGAAATATTGGCAGGCCTTGTGATGTTCTATATCATATCTGAATTTGATTAAGATTAGAAAATTCTATATTTGCCAGTGTGCTACATGTATAGGAAGGAATTAACACAAGCTTCTGGAAGCTTCTAGAAAAACTCAAACATAAAATATAGAAATACCTTGATCCCATCTTTCCAAATATGAAGGTATCTCGATTTTCTTTTCGAAGTATGACTCATTTTTGTGTGCTACATCAGATACGTTGGGAGAAGTCATTGGAGCTGCCTTAGTAGAAATCTCCCTTTGTTTTATCCTGTTGGCATGGAGTATCCGAGAGAGACTTTTGCTAGAATTATTTGCAAATCTTAGAAAGGCGAATCGTTGGTAAAGAGATGTTATTTCAAGCTTTTAACATTTAAAATAACTGTGAAAACTTACTTTATCAAGAAGGTTTTAATAATAATAATAATAATAATAATAGATTTTATTTCCATTTCACAGTTACATACATATTAAGTCAAACGAAGAATGGAAGTGGAATACTGTCTGTGCTAGTCACAGCTCTTCCGAGTACCCCGTCGGTTGTTTTGGAACATATAAGAAGTTCTAAGTAATAAAAGTTGACTAGTATAGTCTCCAGTCATGCGGAAAAAAATGTGAAACATCAGTTAACGCATCTGGAATCATGTGGATAGCTGCCTATGGCTATATGGGTCAGATCTTCAGAAAATGTACAATTCACCTTCACAAATAACCCACATTTAAGAGAGAAATGCAGTTCAAAATACAGTTCAACATAGCCAAACATATTGTATAAATGAAAGCTATACCAAATATATTCAGACATACCACTATTCATCATTTTCCAGCTTAATTCATCTAAATTAACTAAATGTGGAGAGCAGGGTATCGCATCCTGGTAGCATGTTTCCTCTCTCGCCCTGATAATACCGAATATATTTTTATTCAGGATTTGATATACATACTACTATCCTTCCAGAGAACGTTTTTCGTTGTACCATGAACCTTAGAACTTAGATGGGTATTCAGAAAGTATGGTGTCAACATAGGGCGTAAAGCAACCGATCCTCCCGCCCCCCCCCCCCACACACACACACCCAAAATCAGGACATGTGGAATCAAGGTTTATAGGAAGCCGTATAACTTAACATCCCTTTGTGCAATCCCTATTGGTTTGATAGGCAACGCATGGCGTCGTTTCCATGACGACAAGTTTGATAGAGCGTGTCTTTTTGCTGCCGCCTGGAAGCTCTGTCTGACCGACCAGGCCTCTAACGACCATTAAATCCTCCATTATTGGAATTGTAACCCTGCACTTGACAGAACAATGCTGCTGGGCGGCCACTAATCCATCCTCTTATTTGCCAACGTCTTAAATTGGATTAATAGAGGATGGTTTATTTTTGGTTCAAGTATGATGATCAATAGAGGAGGGTTTATTTTTGGTTCAAGTATGATACATTTTTAAATGATTGAAGAAGGAACAATGTGGGCCGGTTCGTCAGACAATGTACAATTCATCTTTACCAATCCTCTAAAAATAATGTGAATACAAACATATGATGTATTACAGGAAAATGAGTCACAAGTCGCAAAAAATGATATTTTTCAAATGTTTTTTCCACAGGAACCCTTGATCAAAATATTTTTATTTTTGGAGTGTACCAAATTTCAAAACTGTATATTGAAGATATACTGTATAAGGATGGCCTCACGACTGAGGCCATCCTTAGGAGTATATTTAACTACTTTACTATAGTGAGGGACCATAAAAAGTATCACTAACTTTTTTGCATGCATAAAACAAAGATATAGAAGTACTAATGTTTTCCATCATTGGAATCCGGTATCTTAAAATCTCTTTTTTTTTTACCTTGTGACTAATTTGTCTGTAATACATCACAAATGAGGTTCAAAACATACATACATACATACATACATACATGCATACGTACATGTATACATGACCCCAGCCGTCCACACGGCCCTATAACCCGACCCCTTGCGGCCTCATCTTTAAGGCAGTAACCAGTGTACACCACCCATCTCCTTATACTACTGATGCCTCACTGTTGGCAACATTTCTTAGGCTGCCCTAACCATTCAGTCTCGGCTCGGAGTCTCTCAAACCTGAGGGAAAGCCTCTTGCTCCAAACCGCAAAATGCCGTTATAATCCCATTACATGATTATAACGCTTACACCATGGCCAGGAAAGTCATTAGCGCAGTAGGCATCCAATCACTAACATAACATTTTTATCATATCTGAGAGGTTCAGAACCTAGACTGTCTGCTCTCCCTCCTATCCCTCTCTCCCCCTAATGGACGCCTACTCCAGGGCCGGGAAAGCCATTAGCGCAGTAGGCATCCAATCACTGACATAACATTTTTATCAGATCTGAGAGGTTCCGAACCTAGACTGACTGTCTGCTCTCCTTCCTATCCCTCTCCTTCTACTGGACGCCTACGCGAGGGCCGGAAAAGCCATTAGCGCAGTAGGCGTCCAATCACTTACATACTATTCTTATCTGACCTGGGAGGCTGTGAGCCTAGACTGCATTACTCATTTCATGTACAATTACAATTAATTGCCTTGCTGCCACCATGTCGACAAAAATGATCCACCCAAGACATGTTCGTAGAAATGAATACTCTCATCTCAAAAACTCAGCCAAGAACTCACATGCGACCACTTTCGATCCCTCTGGTGACTTGTCTAGCTCAGTCCTTAGATACGTCAAATATTTTGATGCATTAGCCAGACTAAATATAAAGCAATCACATTTCTTTTTTAAAAAAAAAGAAAAAAAGATCGATGATGACCGATGCACGAGTGAGGATAAATATAAACTGGTTGTGTTTATAATTCGCCTCCAGGGCTGCTAATGGTGGATCAATGGTGGAGACCGTGCCCGGAATATGGACATTATTCTAGGGCTGGGTGGGTGGGTGGGGAGATGCTCTCTGCCTGTCAGTGTGTATTCAGATCCTATGTTCGCCTTGGGGAAATCAAGCAGTGAAACTGAGATCATACCCGCAATGCAACAAACAGTAGTAAGGGTGAATGCTATAGGATTTCCTGCAGTGAGGGGGTTCCCAATGTTCGAGCTACAATACCTTAAGTGCCTTGTTGTACCTTTATTCTATTATTTTGGTTTCTTAAGGTTGATGATGTAGTGTAGTGGTTAACGTTGTTTGACTCTTAAAGTTGCACTCTCTGTTAACGTCAGTCAAAAACGCAAGATTTTCTAATTTTTGTTCCGTTCTTTTTCAACTCATCTATAAGGATAGATCTTTTAGATGGGTTGGAAAAGAATGGAAAAAGAAATAGCAAATGTTCAGTTTTTTACCTTAGCTGAGAGTTGTCTGGTGTTAATTGTTAATTGTAGCTTGTCGAAGGACTGTTTAGGCAGAAACGAAAAACCCATTTCCACGTAGATATAATTATTATGATCTATGTATATACAAAAGTGTAAATACAGATTCATATAGATATCATATGGTGTCAAAATATGGCGTAAAGCAACCGAATCACCCCCCTCCCCACTCCCACCCCCACTCACTCCCTTCGACCCCCATTCAGGCATCCAAGAGGACCCTCTACTTACTACCCACAACACTGGAAGGGAATTGTATGCCCTGAGGGAAAGAAGAGGTTATAATCTGTGTCATAATCTCTGTGTTGCTCTGTCCCCTGGCCTCACACTCCTTGCTTTTGAAAGGCTGTTGTATCAATGACGTATTATTCAGCGGATTGCACTTTTATATGGGACGATTCAGCATCGGATATTGGTTCGTCTTAAAGGAAGGGACTATAAAGGATAAAGAATAGGGGATTTGTATGTCTCACTCAGCATGTCTGTTACAGTGCATGCTGCGATGGATTCAGTTGAAATATAACATTAAAAAATCAAGCATCATTTTTATCGAAAATTGCAAGAATGTTTTCACTAATCTCATAGCTTGTGTAAAATGATCTATAAAAACAGAATGCATGATGGGAAAGATGAGCACTTGTGTTATGTAAACATGTATAACACATGGATATTGACATTGGAGCACCAATAAATATCCCATGCTGAACATGGCACGTTTCCTATAGACTTAGAACTCCCAATAATCCACGTGAATCAAGATTCAAGATGGCGGACATGCAATTCCCCTATTCAGTGTTGTGAATGGTGTCTTTACAATTTCATCGGATGGGATGCTGTTATTGTGCCTTAGCTCAACTCGATACCAATGATAGCTCTATGGATAACGGCCAGGGTGCCTGGGGTAAAAATATAAAACCAGTCAATCGTGTACTTAGACTAGTAAAAGGGCATTGCTGTTGTACAAACAACAGGCTAGGGGATATATATATGTACTCTAGACTAAAATCCCTTCAGTAACTTTGGCAGACAAATAATAAAATATATTAAAATACCATCATTCCACTATTTGTAAACCCCACATAGAAATTAAGAATGATTTATCAGGACACGACGAAAAACACTCATAAAAAGAGAGTGTACAATACCTGAATAGAAATCTTGTTTTTGTCTAAATTGGAGGAATAGTTAGACTACATGTTATCATCTATTATGCACGCAATCTGTGTAAATTTAGGGAAATATTCTTGGAATGGAACCATCTTAAAACTCATCCATTTAGAGGTTTTAACACCAGCATTCATTTATGATAGTAAGTTATTGTAAAGCAATTTAATGAGTTAATCAATATTCCAATTAACTTTTAGTCACTGTGATGATTTAGGAAAGGCTGGAGACCCCTTTGGCCCCACTGTCTGCATCCACTTGTGATGTGTCACAGAAACATGAGTCACGAGTCGAAAATGTGGATTTTGAGACATCATCTTATTTGAAAAGATGCGATTAAATGCATTCCAACGATAGTAACATTGAGTAAATCTAAAAAGTATTTCTATATTTTATGTTTGATTTATTTCTATGTTTGAAAAAGAACTTTTGCAATGTTTCTGGGAGGACAATTACTAGTAAAGTAGCTAAATATACTCCATAGGATGTCCTTAGAAACGCAACTCATTTGTGTAACACATCACATGTATTTTTAGAGGGATTAGAATAATTTGGCATGTATTTCTTAACATCCTAATATTTATTATCATAAAAGTGGCAATCTGATATTCTTTTGTAAGACATCACTCTTTTGTAGGTGTTGTGATACAATCAAATAAATACATTACTAGTATTGGATATCGATAGTTCCCATACTATAAGCCTGGTACCCTCGATCAGATGAAATACACGTGATACTTGCAATGTGGGCCAACTACATGTTTTAGTAATACATTCATGTCCCAGAATGATACTCAAATGTAGGACGAATACAATGCCTATTAAATTTATATCTGATTGTTCCGTCTATGATATCCGGGCCCCACTGATACACTGTTTCCCTGTTGTAGTTGTCTGTTATAGTGTCTGAGGAGGTGTGTTTGTATGTGTGTGTGTGGGGGGGGGGGGGTATAAACTCTTGTCTTAAGGGGCCTTTCCAACAACTCTCTTCAGGATGGTAATTACCTCTTACCCAACGCCCCTGTACCACGAATTGCCAATACATGTATAGTTCACTCTATAGTCATCAACCCTCACCTCTCCCTATCATGCCATCTTACATATTATCCCATCTCATCATTATTATATATATATATATAAATGGGAGGAGGAGAAGGAAAACAACTTTCCAATTTTTCCAAAACACTCTCCCAAGGCAATGTTCCAAACTGAAAGAAATCACCCCAACGGCATTAAATAAAAAAGCTGTCTATGCTATGCTAAAGGGTTAGAAGCCCTGGTCCTAGGGACCTATAGTGTGTGTGTGTGTGTTTGGGGGGGGGGGAGTCTGGAACCCTCAGTCTTACCCCCTCCCCCAGTATATCCCTTACAGCAAAGCTCACTCTTTGCGTTAAATAAGGATAGTATATATGGGTGAAATCGCCTGAAAATGTACAATTCTCTTTCACCAATTCTAAAATAACTCACATTTCAGACCAAAATCAGTTTCAAAATACAGCTCAACATAACCAGACTTTGTGAATCAAGCCAATACCAAATATACTCAGATATACCTAGCATTCATCATATCTCAGCTTAATTTAGAAAAAAATGACTAAATGTGTATAACTGCCGATTGTACATATTGTGGCAATCTGAGCCATACCATCCAATAGCGTAGCGTTCAGAGTTTAATGTAATTGATGTTTGGAGGTATTGAAACAGCGTGAGAAGCTCCCATGATGATGTATGAACCATCCTGCATGGCGGAGCATGCATCATTAAACATATAGCATCCATGTACACATGATTTCAATGGGACCTGCTACCTGTATGCGCTGATGCTATAACAACACGAGCTACCACTATTGGACATTTGAGTACATCCATACAATGCATGCTAAGGGTAAAGCAGATTGCCAGGAGGTGTGGATGCACTGGGCCATGAGGGCAAAATCGATTAAGTAGTATAAAGTAGTCCAACATATTTACTTAGGATGTCTTCAAGCTCCATTTTTTAGTTATTACGACAAAGTCTGACCGAATTCACTCATGTTGAGACTCATACGATTGGATTTATCAATATGCTGCAGCTGGTATACGTTTATACAAGAATTTGAAGTCTAATCACCGAGAGAGAAATGCCGCCAGTGAGGGATAATAAGTGAAGTCATCGCATGAAAGGATTTAGGCGGGTCCTCCAAATACAAATGAGGACGTTTTGATAGTCCCTTGCAGCTTTATAGATACAGAGATGTATATATAGTACAACCTTGACATTTGGTACATGTATTTATACGACCACTTAACACCTCAGAAATGAGCGCATTCCTACAATTACTTCGCGCCAGAAAACATAAATCGAAAAACGTTATTTTTTGCGACTTATGACTCATTTTCTCCAACACCACATTTGTCCAGCAGATTCATTGCAAATATAATTAAAAATGGCGTCAGTGCAATTTGCTTACTCGATACATCATTGAGGGAAATATCGAGGATATCGGATTCACTCCTCACACAAGAATTAAACATTCAATCGCATATGCAAAAGTTAGCTTAGCTCAAATCAATCAAGTGCAACTAAAGACTTCCCACAAAAAGCCCTGGAGAGAAAAAGTACTTTTATTTCCTGGGGTGAGAAAGATTGGTGAGGGGAGAGAATGACTAGTGAGCCTAGCCATGATACAGGCATCCATCATTTACTGGGTAGCAAAGTCGCTGGGAGCTCTCCTGGAAATCTGAAAGACCTGAAAATAGAAACTTTAATCCACAGGAATGGAAGCCTATAAATGTGTACTAAAATCGGTATTTTAGAAATCCTTCCAAAGTATTTTAATCTTGTCCAATTTTAATCATTCTATAACACAATTCTTAAAAAAACAATAGTTTCAGATTTGCCAAATTTCGTCAATTTCTTTTTTAACTCTGCTTAAATCTGAGTAGTTTCTTTTGGTCATCAAATAAATTTAAAATATTCTGTACTGGTGGTAAAGCCTTAAAGACTTGCGTCACTGAACCCAACATAGAGTATAAATGTAGAACCTCTTGGAAAGAAGAGATGGCAGCCCTTTTAGTAGTGTCATGTTCCTCTGAAATATTTACTGTAATCTACTGCTGCATTCATAGGTGTCAGGGCATCAGTAAATGTACAATTCGCCTTCGCCCATTTAGTTCTGTGTCAAACCATTCCATATATATAGTAAACTAAACGTTTTGCAGAGTTCCTCTCGTTGCTAGAAATATTGATGCCTATAGTTATTAATGAACAACCTCTTTTTACATTCCATCCATACAATGCATATGAAGAATCATATTATGCCGGTATCTCTGCCTGTTGTAAATATGGATGAATGTTATGATTCAGAAGAGAACATCTGTCACATATTTGACTCGCTGCTGGCAGATTGTGCATTGTTTTAACTTAATCCCCCTGTTAGTATGAAATGATGGAAAAGTTGGTCGATATTCGCCGAGAAATGATGCTGGTCCATTTATAGGCACCTGGAAAAATATTACTAAACCGAACCATGAATTAATCGAATGTTATGTAGTATGGGAAGTACGTATAAATACATGTTGTGTATATATATGCCTCCCTGTTTGAACTTTGAACATATATCGACGTATATATATATGCATATATATATGCCTATATCCATGCATATTTCACTGATTTTGCATTGATGGACACATGCATATATGTCTATGTACATAATATGCCCATGCATTATCCTTTAAAGAAACTACTTAGATGGAATGCAACGAGTGGTAGTTCAGAATTAGCATATCAGACACACAAGGAGTGAAAATGTACATATCATCATGAGTAGCAAACCCACAAGTGATGGTGCGTACATTTTCACTCCAAGTGTGTCTGATCCGCTATTTCAAAACAACCATGAGTTTACATTCCATATTTATATCACAACTACCATGTTTAAATGGTGAAATGACCTTGATCTGTTGTCCCTCCCGACATTGTTTACAAGCATCTGCAAGATTAACAAATAACTTTCATTTGTTTTATGAAAGCTTAAGATAATTCTGCTAAAACTAAATATAAATATTTTTGATACTTAGATTAATGCATGGCCTTGCATGGGTCCAGCAGCCACAGGACTAAGACATGATTCTCATACCATAACTGTTTCCCGGTTCATGCTGTTATAAACAAATGTTTCATCCCCGTCATAAATGCTTGTTTTCATCCGCCATGTGAGTGAGGTGATGTGTTGCAGGAAGCCTGATGACTATTATCTCTGAAGCGCCACCTGGGGTAACAGCAGTTAGTGTTCAAAGGTGTATGCTTGTTTTATGGCGGGAACATATCAGGGCAGACGGCAAGAATAGGCCTTTCTCTTTGTGTTCTCCTCTGATGATGGTTTACAGGCTTTTCTCATCCTACCACGAGCGTTAGGAATGGCCCTCCTGTGATATGATCCCCCACTCCTGCATGGGGCTGATCCAAGAATGCCCAATGGGTAGGGTGTTGCAAATTCTGAAGACAAATTATTCTGAGCATGGGAAGTATCAATGACTAGATTAAGCTGAAATTCCACTTGACCACTCATATCTGCACTTATCATTTGCAGTTGGTTCGCATCTTCATAGTGCGTTTTTCATTCGCTTTTATTTTTAGCATAATAAGAACACAGAGCAATTTTATTGATTCGCTATCAGTGCACTATTGATATGCTTCCAAAAAGAAGCGGTTAAGCTGCTATTTCCCTTTACTGCTCTTAAGTAAGCTATTAACTTGGTAATCAAAAAGGAGAAGCAGTAGAATCCCTCTGCACTCTTATTGCACTGAAAATAAAAGCAGATGAAGAGTGAATGAAAAGCGCGAACCAATAGCGAACCATGAGCTCAGATAAAGTGGTCCAGTGGAATTGCAGCTTTACGCTCAAATCAAACATGTCAGGTTTTAGAGCGATGTCCTGACGGCCTGAGGGCTCCCAAATAAGCGCAAGTGTTTAATTTTAACAGCAATTGCAAAATACCGCTCTGCCTTCACACTTTGGTTGCTTTCTTTCCGCTATAGTAAAATAATAAGAGTAAACCATACCAAAAGAGTGGCACAGTGGAATGGCAGCTATAAAGAATGATGTCCGGTTTAGAATCTTGACTATGTCTACTGGTGTATTCACTTGTTCCTTTTCTACATACCATAGTTTCAGACCATGAATATGTATTAGCTTACTGGCAAAGCTATACACGTTCATGAGGTAACGGCTATGTACATATTAATACTATTTGTGTGAACTGAATGCAACTTACCAATCATATTCCCTTGAATGTAAGGCAATTGATGAAACAAGGCGCTAACAAGAGAGGCCAACATAATAACAGTCATCATTGCTATTTTGCACAATAACTTTAGTTGACTATGTCAAGCAGAATGTCCTGTTAATTATGTTATGTTTAATCTTCTGCCTTCAATTATTCAGGAATAATAGCATCTGCACATTATAAAGATTACCTTTTTAATCAACACATATCTTTGCATTATTCATAGATTTTCTAAAATCAATTAGATTGCATTTGGAATGAAGGAAGTCTGTTAGTCTGTCAGATTGTAGAGCAGTCGATCTAATCTATGGCATCAGTGATGTGGACGTTTTATACTGCCTAATCTAAAGTAAATTTAAGATTTATTGTTAATATAAAACAGTAGGCTTAGTCTATAGATGCAATTATATATGGGCCAGGTAGTCAGAAAATTCATATTTAGCAGCTCTACGCATTAGTAAATTCTGCTAAACTAGGCTAAAAATAATTAATTACTAGGTACATTTGGTATTGCATTGAATAAAAGAATATGTTTGGTCATGTTTAGCTGTATTATGAACCTCAGTTTTGTCTTAGGTTTGTGTTATTTGACATAAAATGTTCAGGCGAATTGTACATTTTCTGACGATTTGACCCGTATACAGACCTACAGATCAACTTCTTTAGTAATACTTTTTGAACGAGATTAAATCTCGTTCTTTATAATCTCTTTGTCCTGGGCTGTTTGGCCGACCGTCTTTGCGTCCTCCTTTTCCCGTTGAGACCGTCCTCATAGCTGTTATTTTGGCCGTCGATGGGGGACCAAAATGGGTAGGCCAATCCACTTTACGGTGCTTAATTCCCAATTCCATGTACTACTTACATACTCGCAGTATAGGGTAGATACACTGGCCAACCAATGATGTGATAGGATTTAGTGGGACTGTTGCATAAAGTTAGGGAGGACAAATTTGTATTGATATGAATATTGGACCCCTACTTCGTTAATGGCTTTCCCTACCCTTGAATGACTGGATGTGTCTGTTTCATAAAGTCTGTAAGGAAAACTTTCTCCTTTCTATCTCTTCCCATCTCTTTTCTTCCTCTATCTCCTCCTCTTTCTCCTCCTCCTTCTGCTATTCCTCTCCCCCCCCTCTCTCTCTCTCCCTCTCTCCCTCTCCCTCTCTCCCACCTCTCTCTCTCTTTCTCCTCCTATAGTGTATGTAAGTAAAAGCCTACTTTGCTAAGTGTCCTCTTCCTCCTTCTCTCTCTCTCTCTCTCTCTCTCTCTCTCTCTCTCTCAGAGCACGGCGTCGATAAAACTGTATTATGTATTTATGTTTTTAATTCAACTCCCACAAACAATGCTTGCACATTGTCAGTGAGTTGGACACGTTTTTATTCGTTACGTGAGTATCTGTAAAACCTTGTTTCTAAAGATAACTGAGATAGATTGACGTATTAGAGTTTGTTGATGTTTAAATATATACAACTTATGTGATATCCGATAATAATAATAACATCTAGAACTATGTAAAACTTTTTGTATCATTTAAATCTCTCTTCTCAGGATAGTGCAAGGGGACTGCACTTATAGAAGCTCAAACAGGACATCCCTCCCTCGGCTTAAAAACAGAAATTCAATTAATTCACTCTTGTTTGCAGGCCACTCTCTCAGGGTCTTCAGTCTCCTCTTTTCAATTGCTTTCTGTCGGAAGCAAGAAGGGAGTTTTGTTATTTTATTTTTAAAATTGTAAGTTGTTCGCCGACGAAGGCTGACCTGCCGTTTAGCCTTGAACCTTTGGAAGAAGTTTGTTGATGTTTAAATATATACAACTTATGTGATATCCGATAATAATAATAACATCTAGAACTATGTAAAACTTTTTGTATCATTTAAATCGGGCTGTCCTGAGAATATTCGTACTATATGTGTGAAAATGTTCAAACGTCCTGAATAAAATATTTTAAATCAAAAATCAAATCAATCTATCTATCTCTCTCTCTCTCTCTCTCTCCCCCCCCCCCCCCCAACTCCCCTCAGCCGACTCATTTTCCTGTGACACATCATACGATTTACCCCCCCCCCCCACTCCCCTCAGCCAACTCATTTTCCTGTGACACATCATACGATTCTTTCTCTCCCTCACTCTGATTCGAACCTGGGACACCTCACTCACCTCACATACTCACATAGTTCAGCATTCTAACGCCCTCGGCCACAGAGCCCAAGCCAGGGCAATCACAATGTACCTATTGATAGCATACTTGTAAGTATTGTTTGATTGTATGTATATACAATGTGTGGCAGCAATACACACAGTGTCCAGGATAGTCAAGGGCGGGAGTCTGTGCTTCACATGCAAGGGTCAATGCTAAGTGTCTTTTCCAATTTACACATGCATGAATCCCAAACCACTAAATATCTGACTGTAAATTTAGAATGGTACTTCACTGTATGTGTGTAAACTGTATGTATGTCATGTGCGTTATGCAGGTGTTATGTGCATGTTGTTTGGGTGTTATGTGTGTGTTATGCGGGTGTTATGTGTGTGTTATGCGGGTGTTATGTGTGTGTTATGCGGGTGTTATGTGCGTGTTATGTGTGTGTTATTCGGGTGTTATGTGTGTGTTATGCGGGTGTTATGTGTGTGTTATGTGTGTGTTATGTGTGTTATGTGCGTGTTATGTGTGTGTTATGCGGGTGTTATGTGTATGTTATGCGGGTGTTATGTGTGTGTTATTCGGGTGTTATGTGTGTGTTATGCGGGTGTTATGTGTGTTATGCAGGTGTTATGTGGGTGTTATGCAGGTGTTATGTGGGTGTTATGTGGGTGTTATTCGGGTGTTATGCGGGTGTTATGTGCGTGTTATACAACGTCCAATTCAGTGGGAGACATGAAAACTTAGCCCATACACTTAGCCCATATTATAAGGCACAATTTACTTTGTAGGCGCGCAGTGTCGGCTCCCACGCTTGAATGACTCTCATTGTATAATTGGTTGTGTTCGGAAATGTCTCTCTGTCTGTCTCTATCACTTTGGGTTAGTACTTCTATGGGTGTATGTAGGGTCTCTCTTTTTCTCTCACATGCAATGATCAATGCAAAGTGTCTTTTCCAATTTACACATGCATGTATCCCAAACCACTGGTAAAGTGTGTGTGTGTGTGTGTGTGGGGGGGGTATTGCCCCCCCCCCCCCGAATATTTTGCAAGTATATTAATGAGGATATTTTATGAGTTGTCATATGGTACTTTCTTCTTCCCCTCCCCCCTCTCTCTCTCCGTTTCTCATTAATAAACTTATTCTAAGACTTATGCTATTATTAAATTACTCTCATACTTATAATTATACTTATAATTATATAATCGAAATCTTGTTCATAACGAGTGCCGTGGCACTCGATTTTCTCTTGTTAAAACCTATTTGCCTTCACATAAATAAAGATAGAAGGAAATATGTTCATTCTTTCCAAATTGCCTTAAATGCAACTCAAGAATGAAATTGAAACTTCTTTTAACTTCGTTAGTTTACTTTGTATCACTGATTATTTCCTCTCGTGGATGACATCTTTTTCTTTTCTCTCTCTATGACATCTGTTATACTGCATAGTGTCTCATGGGAGGCCTATAGCATTAATTATGAAACTCGGGCTACACTTGCAAATATTCGCATTATGTGTATTTTCTATATTGAATGACCTGAAATGTTACCCTATCAAATATTGATAAAGCCTGAAAGCCTTCAAACACACAAACAAATAGAGTCCAAAAACCAGATTTCAAATTCTGCAACTCTTAAATATTAACAAGCTAATCGATCCATCGGAGCAATAGACTTTTAGTTTTAATTTAGGATGGATCTTTTTTTGAGAATCTAGGGCGATCGATCGATTGTAGCCATACCTCTCCCACTCTACCAACAGGCTGGTATTGTTATTGAAGCGAACGCTTTCTTTTTTTCGAATTATTTCAATCACTTCAAAGGCTGAATAGGTGGCCTAATATCACTTTAGCAGATAAGAACCGTCATGTACATATAAAACAATTGTCAGAATCAATGCAACTTCATGTCTTGTTGGGTAAAAAATGACGGGGAATTATAAATAGGTGTTAGCTTGTCAGCTTCAACACAGCAACCTGTAGTTATTTCCTGCGTGATGAATGGCAATATGGTTGCACGCGATCCGAGTGTTTTGTGGTAGATTTATATTTATGCCTTGGCGTTATGATATTGATAGAAATGGTC
Source organism: Sthenelais limicola (assembly GCA_942159475.1). Lineage (NCBI taxonomy): Eukaryota > Metazoa > Annelida > Polychaeta > Phyllodocida > Sigalionidae > Sthenelais > Sthenelais limicola. Next base: position 59,183,721 of record OW804096.1, read on the forward strand.
GTCACCGTTTCCCCATTCCTTCCCTCCGTCCTTCCGCTTCCGACCACTGCTTCATGTTACTTGGAGATTAGAAAAAACTCGATCTTCATTTGGCCTTAAATAAGCTGCAAAGCAGCAGGTCTTGCGTGCAGGTTTGAATCGATTTAAGGGAGATCTAGTGCTATGCTGATGCTTCATTCTCAGTGAGGTTGGAGGTTCCAATCCATCGTATAGGGTCTCTTTTGTACATTTATTTGTATATATGTAATGTGTCAGAGAAAAATGAGTCATAAATAGCAAACATATTTTTCTAATGTTTTCCCTCAACAACCCTTGCTCAGAATGTTTTCATATTTTGTGTTGTTAGTAGCATGAATAGATGTACGAAATTTCATGACTGTGTATTGAATATGTCTATGCATATATGAAGTTTTCCTAAGGAGAATATTTAATTACTCTACTAGTGATTGACCATCAAGAAATAGTGGTATGCTGGTGCTTCATTGTCAGTGAGGATGAAGGGGTGCCAATCCATTGTCTCTTTTGTACATTCTGATTTATTTGTTTATATATTATGGTCGCCCAAACATGTACAATTTTATTTTTTTACCCCTAAATCATTGTACAAATTGATTATAAAAAATAGTATTCAAAAATGTATTACTTCACCTTTAATTCTTAATGGATATTCTCTTCATTTTAGTCAAAGTTTAATTTACACATTTTAGCAAGGCTCTTAATTCTACATGTTCTGGATCATATATAATATATATTCAATACATCTGTATTTGGCACAATACATCTGTATTCAGATCAGAGGTTCAACATTTAATACTTATATATATATGTATATATACGTATATATACATGTATGTATGTATATATGTGGTTTGTTACAGTAAAATGAGTCATAAGTCGCAAAATCGATGTTTTTCAAAGTGTTTTATTCATAAGTTCTCTTTGTAAGAATGTTTTGATGTTTGGAATGCTTAATGCTCGTAGTCGTATCAGTACATGTGCAAAATTACAAGACTGTAATTTAATATATCTATGCCTTTCTAAGGTCATTCTAAAGAAGTATATTTAACTACTTTACCAGTCCATCCAGAAATACGAGTGACCTTTTTTTGCAAACATACAAAGATATAAAAGTACTTATTAAATATGCTGAGGCTTATCATTGTTGGAATTAGCCTAATCCCATATTTTCAAATATGATGGTATCTGAAAATCCATTTTTTGGCGACTTGGGACTCGCTAAATGTTAACACCATTGGATACCACTTAATCTCATCTATTCAAATATGATAGTATCCAAAATCCATTTTGTTTGTGACTTAAGACTAATTGTTCTGTGACACATCATCATATGTATGGTCCTTTATTGTTGTGTTATGAAATGCAATCGTTCCTAAACAAGCATCCTTTCTTATCCTACTATTCTTATATCAGTTTTCAGGTCTAGGAGCCTGAAGGATCTGAGAGCGAAATTTTTTCATAAGCAGAAATTAAACGCAGTTCACAGTTGCACCAAATGGGAATACCAATCCAGTTTCGAGGATGAACTACAATTTCAACAGCAGCAACAACACTATCCAAAGCCCCGCAACGTGCATCGCCGCACCAGCAACCGTCGTAATAGCTACAACAACAACAGTTTCGAAGAAGTAGGCTCACAATTGAGCCAGTCCAGCTTTGAGCTGGACATCGCAGCTCATAGCTCGGTCATTCTGGACAGCAATAGTAACAGCAGGCCACAGAGGCAGCAGCGACACCACCACATGCCCTCAAGTAAATCAAGTTTCGAACTGGACTCACCCCCGAGCCCAGACTATGATAGCACTTCATTCCTAGGTAGGAAGTCGCGGAAGGCCAGCCTGAAGGGTTCCAGAATTTCCCTGTTCAGTCCCTCATGTAAGTGTGCCTTACGACTACACATCCCAACAGCTTACTCACCCACTAACTAATGGTTTTGGTTTCACTAAGATAAGACACATATATAATTGAATTTCTGCCCCAAGCCGAGATGGGATCATCCTATATTTTGAATGGATTTGGCAACGCATGGCGAAAATCATGTCTTTGCGTTTTTTTGTGTAACTGAACTTAAAATATGATGGCCAATAAAAACATTGAAATATATATAAGTGGTGGGTCTATGGTTTTAAAACAACATGGGCAAAAAGTATCTTGTGAGATGTGTTACAGAAAAATGAGTCATAACAAAAGAAAGTCATGTCGCAAAAATTGAATTTTGAGATATTTGAAAAGATCAGGCGGATTTCAATGATGGTAAAAATTCGGACATCCAATAAGTATTTCTATATTTTGTATGCATGGAAAAGTTTGTGATATCTCTTGAGGGTCAATCACTAGTAATTATACCCCTTAGGATGACCTCAGAAACGCATAGATACATTAAGCACACAGTTTTGAAATTTGATACATGTATTCATACCACTGGGAACACTAAACTGACAAAAAATGAAAACATTTCTGAAAAGACTTCTTGTGAAAAAGACATTGACAATTAACATTATTTGCGACTTTAGACTCATCTATCTGTGATACATCACATATAAATAATACTACAATCGTGATTAACATTTACGCCCAGTCAACCGTTGGTAGGGGTTATCATTGGACATTTTCTTCAAGAATAGTAGATACAGAATGAGAACAAACTAAATTATAATTTAGTTATGGGGTGATTTAATCTCTCTGAGCATCTGTGTATAAAGATACACATGTTTCTTAAAGCTGTTTTCTTAATTCCCCCGAGCAAAATCAATTACTGGTTGTATAGTGATTAAATTACCACTGTACACTGAATCTCACAGAAACAATCCCAGTGAAATCATTTTTCTTTGCTCGAACACTTCTTGATAGTGCAAGGGGACTGCACTTATAGAAGCTCAAACAGGACATCCCTCCCTCGGCTTAAAAACAGAAATTCAATTAATTCACTCTTGTTTGCAGGCCACTCTCTCAGGGTCTTCAGTCTTCTCTTTTCAATTGCTTTCTGTCGGAAGCAAGAAGGGAGTTTTGTTATTTTATTTTTAAAATTGTAAGTTGTTCGCCGACGAAGGCTGACCTGCCGTTTAGCCTTGAACCTTTGGAAGAAGTTACCGACCAAATGTCGGTGCTTTAGTTGCCTTTTTCATTGCCTTAAATCAAAGTTGAGACAATGTACAAAGTTATAAATCCAGTAACAACCCTTCAGTCTAGGCTCAGAGCCGACGGAATTCCTTCAACCTGAGGGAAAGCATCTCACTCCTAACCGCAAAATTACATTAATATCTCATTAGGACGATGGTGATTGGCCTATGCTCCGGGCCAGAAAAGCTATTAGCGCAGTAGGCGTCCAATCACCGACATATCAATTTTATCTGGGAGGCTCTGAAACTAGACTGCCTTCGTGAAATGACCTTAGCTGTTAAGATCCCATATCTATCAATAGCTTTTTATATCATAAATTGATTTACAGTGCCAGAAAATATATAAGAGCATTAAGAAGTTCTATATTCTAAGTGAAAACAATGTTTCAACTTTGAAAAGGCATCAGACTTATATATATATATAACATACGTACACAGTACGCCTCCCGAATTTGCAGCCATGTTGCAATTTATACTAATACTTGTACTAATTCCAATGCTTCCATCTTCCCTTTCACGGTGTGCATTTCCCTGCGGTGGTATTTTCTACTTACATCAATTCAAATATTCATAGTCTGTAAATAATCCATTCATTTTAGCTCAAAGCCAAAGCTGTATACACGCTTTCTCCACTAACATCACCTTCTGTATTTTGCAGATCTCCTTTCCCCTCACCATTTCCTTACTATATAGATCGTAATATGCATTATATATGTATGAGACATTAATGGATTTTCTCCCTTTAGCTTCACCCTTTCAATATTCAATATCACACCCTTCACAAATTCATTTCTCATCTTGTTTACGGCAAACCGAACGCGCTGCGTCGTTTGATATTCATATATAGCGGTCGCCTGAATGTTGTTTCGCGATTCATGTTAGATTTACCACTGACTATTGCAGCCGTAACCTTCTCACCAGAATGGTTATAAATCTTTTATTTCGTGTGTCATTTTTGTCGCTACTACACAGAGTGTGAAATCCGCCGTAAGCCATTGCCATATCTCTAGGGTTATAAACATCAGGAGGGTCCCTGGGCTTAGATATAAATCTATAATACATATGGGTGAAATGGTCAGAAAATGTACACTTCACCTTCACCAATCCCCTCAAATAATCCAAATTTAAGACAAAAATGTGGCTCAAACTTTAGTTCAATATAACCACAGAACTAGAGTATTTATCTAGTTCTGTGATATAACCAAACAGATCGTTTGAATCAAGGCAACATTAGACTATGCTCAGATAATATTATATCTAGTATTAACCATTTTTCAGTATAATTGAGCAAAGTTTACTAAATGTGTAGATCTGCCGATTGTACATTTTCTGAAGATCTATCCCATATATATACATACATGAGCCATTCTCACGAAATGGGACCGATTAGGCTCAGAGCAGAGTGATTGACAAAGTTTAATAATTGAGGTTGGTATTTGGGCGAGAATAAGTACTCAATTGGAAGTTCAATATCCTGCGTTTGCTACTCCATTGGGTAATGTAATTTTACAAATTTGAACTTATTCTTATTTTATTTTTTTCTTAAAACACTTGTAGAAGATACAGTTTGTTGCCCAAACCAAATGCCATGCATGTACTGGATAACGCAAGAGTTAACTAATTGATTTGAATTGAACATATCATTTATTTGCACCTAAAGGTGTACAAAAAGGGAGACATACATCTGAAAGGAGACTTCCAGGTCTTCCAGTATGTGACCTTTCCATTTTACAACTAAAATTACTAGCAAACATACGTGTCATGTTACTACACATATAAACTAAACATATATATATTATCCAGTTCAAAAATGCACAAAAGACCAATAAGCCCTAAGGCACTCAACATATCATCGCAACCTATATAGAATAGCAAAGATCTAGATCTCTACATACAACCAAACTCACACCAAAGAAACCATGGTTATAAGTGGGAGACCTATAGCCCATATACAGGTGGGAATTCCCCTTGTCTGACCATTGTCCCCTCCTTGCCTCGGATAAAGGCCGTACATAACATCAAGAGGCGACATTATGCGGTATCTTGCCCAATGTCAATATCTAAAATTAGAAATGCCCCCCCTAGTGTCAACTGGTGCTGTGTTCATGAACCTCTACTGAAATTGCTGTCTCCAAGTATTGATTTTAGCCCACGTGGGTATTAGCCTGCCCTGTTACAGACATATAATTGTGATGTGTTACAGGAAAATGAGTCAAAAGTAGCAACATTTATGTTTTTCAAAGTGATTTATACACAAAAACCCTTGCTCAGAATGTTTTCATTATTGGGGTGCTTAGCACATGTTAGTACCATGAATACATACACCAAATTTGGAGACTGTGTATTGAATTATGACATGTCTATGCATATCTGAGGTTACCCTAAGGAGTACCGGTATATTTAACTAAATTTATACCTTCTTTGCTATAGTGAGTGACCATTAAGAAATCACTATTTTTCTTCCTGCATACACAAGTATAGAAATATTTATTAGATACCTAATGTTTACCATCATTTGAATCCCCCTGATCTCATCATTATGATGGTATCTCAAAATCCATTTTTGGCGACTTGTGACTCATTTTCCCGTGACACAATACATATCTCCCATCTCATACATCTCCCTCGGTAAATGGGTATACATAGAAGAGGAAGGTTCGTGATAAGGGTCTGTTAAAGGCCAGCTTCCATTGTTCCTCTACACCATATTTCTTTGGTTACATGCCCCCAAATAGGTATAAATAAAATATAAACCTTGAATGCCTTCCTCCTATCTGTGATCAGTACTTAATTATGTATGAAGTGAATTTCTTCCTTATTTCCCTGATGTATTTCTCTGGCTTTATGTTATTCAGATACTGTATGTATATATCAGGTTCCTTTATTGGAACAGATCGTAAGAAAATATACAATCAGCAGCTCCACACATTTAGTATATTCTGGTAAATAAGGCTGAACAATGATCAATAATATGTATACATTGTATCTAGGTACATTTGGTATTGTGTTAATTGGAAATATCTGTTTGATTATGGTATTTTGATCCTCATTTTTGGCTAGAATTTGGATTATTTGGGAGGATTGGTGAGGACAAATTGTACATTGTCTGAGGATCTGACGCTATTACCCGTGTGAATTTGTTGCCTGGGCAAATAATTCAATAATAATTATGGGTCACGTCATGAATTCCAAGCACGATGGTTTTGTTGTTGAACAATAGGGGATTTGCATCACTCACTGCGCATGTCTACTACAGTGCATGCTGGGATGGATTCAGGCCAAATGTTAAATATTCCATGCTGAACGTAACATGTATTCTACTCCCATAATTCGCGTGCAAATGAAGATTCAAGATGGCGGACATGCAAATCCGCTATTGAAATGTGTATAAAATCACCAGCATATTTTGTGATAGTAATTAAAAATTTGACAGTTTAAAATGTCATAATTTGAATAACTACGGTGAATCATTCAATTGAACTTTTCACCGAAATCATCTAAAATTCTAATCGTGCAATGGACTTACCGGTATTTATATTGCATGTCCATTAACCCCATTAAGTATGTATGATACATGTATGGCCGACATGGTCAACATGTTAGAGGATTTAGAATAGTCATTCTAGGCATAAATAGACATTTCCCAGCTTCACCTACCAATGTATCCATGCAATAGTTTACCACATATCACTAGACTTGTGCAAGTCTTTTTGTTTAATAAATGAAGTCTCTGAAAAAATAAAAACTATCATGCTATGTTCACTACCATGTTAGGGTCACTACCCCTCGATTGAGGTCTTTATGATCACAACTAATGGGAGCACTATACCTGCCCTAGGGCCCTATAAAGAACTCTGTCTGGGGGATGAGGCCTAGTCTAAGACTATCAGTGAATGGGGAGCACTAGACCTGCACCAGGGTCCTATAAACAACACTGTCTTGCTGGCGAAGGCTGGTCTAAGACTATCAGTGAATGGGGAGCACTAGATCTGTCCTAGGGCCCTATAAACAACTCTGTCTGGGGGACGAGACCTAGTCTAAGACTATCAGTGAATGGGGAGCACTAGACCTGCATTAGGGCCCAATAAACAACCCTTCTAGGGGATGAGGGGTGGTCTAAGACTATCAGTGAATGGGGAGCACTAGACCTGTGCTAGGGTCCTATAAACAACTCTGTCTGGGGGACGAGACCTAGTCTAAGACTATCAGTGAATGGGGAGCACTAGACCTGTGCTAGGGTCCTATAAACAACTCTGTCTGGGGGACGAGGGCTGGTCTAAGACTATCAGTGAATGGGGAGCACTAGATCTGTCCTAGGGCCCTATAAACAACTCTGTCTGGGGGACGAGACCTAGTCTAAGACTATCAGTGAATGGGGAGCACTAGACCTGCATTAGGGCCCAATAAACAACCCTTCTAGGGGATGAGGGGTGGTCTAAGACTATCAGTGAATGGGGAGCACTAGACCTGTGCTAGGGTCCTATAAACAACTCTGTCTGGGGGACGAGACCTAGTCTAAGACTATCAGTGAATGGGGAGCACTAGACCTGTGCTAGGGTCCTATAAACAACTCTGTCTGGGGGATGAGGGCTGGTCTAAGACTATCAGTGAATGGGGAGCACTAGATCTGCCCTAGGGCCCCATAAACAACCCTGTCTAGGGGACGAGGGCTGGTCTAAGACTATCCGTGAATGGGGAGCACCAGACCTGCATTAGGGCCCAATAAACAACCCTTCTAGGGGACGAGGGCTGGTCTAAGACTATCAGTGAATGGGGAGCACTAGACCTGCAATAGGGCCCAATAAACAACCCTGTCTAGGGGACGAGGGCTGGTCTAAGACTATCCGTGAATGGGGAGCACTAGACCTGCAATAGGGCCCAATAAACAACCCTTCTAGGGGACGAGGGCTAGTCTAAGACTATCAGTGAATGGGGAGCACTATAGACCTGCACTAGGGTCCTATAAACAACCCTGTCTAGGGGACGAGGGCTAGTCTAACAGATCACTAATGGATTGTATCCTACCAGCCTGCATGTGAGCAGGTTCATGTTTTAATGATGCTATTCCACCGCAGTGTCTGTCAATATACCTATCGTTGACGTTAGGTCCCAATAGCGATTGCTGACAAATATACACACATGATCCCTGCTAAAACAAGTGATATCGAGATACTAATCTTGTTGTTTCTGGTTGTATTACATTACTCTTATACGTGATAGCTCAGGCCAAGGCTCAGAAAGAGAGGTAGGGAATATCTGTTCTTGTTTCTATTTATTTCTGTTTATTCAAATTATCAACAGCAATAGAATCTCTCATCTTTTCAGGCTGAAGACACTTATTCATAATCTATTATTAAACAATGGGTGATTATAGGAGGAAGAGAAAAAGGTAATTAGACGGATGAAATAGTAGATGCAGTATCATGGAGAAATCAGCTGGATCAGAACATATCATTATGAATATTGATCATGAACTCTTTTCCAGCTTTATTTCAGCTAATTAGTCATTCATATGATGCAAACCTAGTATAAATTGGAGTACCTTGATCAAGGCCGATACCTCAGATCTAGCTAGGGCATATATTTGCAAAGATATATATTATATAGAAAGAGTCCAACGAACTTGGAACAAAGATTGGATAATGGAAGAGAGACTACTAACAAAAGGTTATTACACAGTCTAATGTTCTGCCCTTGCATATGCGATCTGAAATTGCTTCCTTGAAATTAATTTATGACAGGATGGAAAAGCATCACGTATCAACCTCTCATCCATGAGAGAATAAATCTCTGAAATAGGAGGCAAAGAATGGTAAAAATAAAGAGGTGATCAGCTAGAGATCTGAAAACGGGTCTCACTCCTCGTCCTGCACAAAGTAATGTTCAAATCAAATAAAATTATGCTTTAAATCTGCATTCTCAGCTAAGTTCCGCAAAAAAATGAAATTGTCTATTTAGTGGTCCTATTCATTCCAGACCCATCCAAAGTTTACCCAGATAGTATATTAAAAGATTTTGTCCTGTTCTTCGTGGTGTAAAATCTTATCATCTCCCAAAATAATTATTTAGAGGACCACAGCTGACATCTCACTTTTTTCTTAAACTCTTGGAATCCTTTTGGAATCGAAAATGTTGGGATAACACTGGCTAGATAGGATTATAAAGAAACCAACTCATTGCACTATTCATCCCATTAGATCCAGATTGCTACTGTAGATCTTGAAAGAAAAATCATAGAAATATTCTAGATAAAGCCATTACTTCATGAAAATCTCATCTCGTTCCATTTTACAGTACTCAGGATGAATTAAAGAACAATATTTTTGGGTCGCTTTAACTGGGAATACAGCTTTAAGTACTAATATGCCTAGGGCATGGCACTTGGGCAAAAGATGTTAAACACGCCAGTCAGTACGTATAGCATCCATAGGCATGTCTTCCACAATTCATTTCCTGGTGCTGACAGTGCTTTTGTTCCTTAAATGCCTTCCCCGCCTCACGCCGCTCCCCCTGCCCATATATGATGCCCCTGCCTTACTTAGCAGCCCGTGCACAATGGCCAGAGACAGGGCCTTGTTTCAGGTTTTTACAGAAGCTCTAGGAGTTGCACGGGGCAACCAATCGGTATATGAGTGATGGGTCAATCTATGAAGAGTGGATGAGCGAAGGCAGTCATTTAGGCTATAAAAACTCCTCCTGTCTCCCTTCACCTTCCTTCTAGAAGGTAGAGTGTTCAACTGGCATACAAATTAAAGAGTGATGAAGTCAGTCTTGCGCTATTAATCTACTCTGTCTTATCTAAATTCATGGTATTTAGAATGCACTGAGTGGTTGTTCTGAGTTAGAGTATTAAACACACAAGCATGTATCATTGCAAGTCGCAAGATGATGACTACATTTACATTGCAAGTTTCTGGTACGCTATTTTAGAATAACCACAAGTTGGTATTCCTTTTTTATAGCACAATTACTATGTTTAAAATGTGAAATTACCTTGTGGGATCGTTCCCCTTGACATTGTTTGCATGAATCTATGAAATTTACAAACGCCTTCACATCTCAGTGAAGCAAGTCATCTGCAGAAATCCACATGCGGTTTCTCTAAACAAAATGCATAGTGCGGATCTCACATTAGTGGGGTGGTAACAAGCTAAGTTGTGATATAAATTTTAATGCTATCAAGAAGTGATGTATTATTAGCCTGCTACAACTGGGAATATCTGTATTCATTCAAACAATTGTATTTGTGTACTATTGTAGTCATAATGTATATTTAATGAATAAGTTGTTATGCATTGCATTATCCCCTAAATACAACTTAATTTGATCAAATCAATTGATTACATCAAGTAAATAGAAAATTGATATAAAGATATTTATCAACAATGATAATGATAAACTGATTATATCCATGGAGAATCCTAGCTATGCACAATTCAATTCAATTCAATATATTATTTATTTGCACCCAAAAGTATACAAAAAGGAGATATAGATCTGAAAAGGTGACTCTCAGTTCTTACAGTATGTTCCTAGTATGTACAACAATTAATATAAAGATAATTATTAACAATAATAGTGATAAACCAATTATATGCATAGAGAATCCTAGCTAAGTGTATGGGTATTTTTTCTCCTATGTAGGGGTAAACGGGTGCAACCCACTTGTAGGGTTATCGCCATCATGGATGATATCTCTCTGTCCATATCGTATTTCCGCTTAATATAAGATAAGGATTGTGTGGAATTAATTCTACAACACAACGAGCTGCTGAGGAGGGTAAATAGGAGTGGTATTGAGCTAATACGAGCAATTGGTGGACACGAGCAGGTTAGAACCTCATTGCTTGTGGCTATCTGATGACACAGCTTAAACCCTACAGCCCACTACTCGTGTGCGCTAATACTATGGCGGCAGCCAGTCACTCTAAGCCTTGCATAAGCCCGGCTAGGAAGGATCCAGGTTGGTAAAGGCTTGACTCCACTAACGTTTTTTCCCCTCGGTTGCATTCTGCAGTGGATTCTCATTCCGAATATAATGACAAATGGTGCTGGTCAGAGAAGAGTCTAGATAGGTTGTGCAGTATATATAGGTTCTTAGATGGAATGCAACGAGTGGTTGTTTTGAATTAGTTTGTCAGGGTGTGGGGGTGGAGAGAGAGGGGGTGTGGGGGTGCTCTAAATAATACTTTTGAAAATTTGTACACATGTTTTCCCACTTACAGGATAATATCTTTGGTACAATACAATGAATCCCTTCCCTCTCCCTAATAATATTAGTGTAAAGTCTTATGTAATATTAGTGTAAATGTCGTGTAATGTCAGCGTAAGGTGTCATGAAATATCAGCGTAAAATGTCATGTAATATTAATGTAAATTTTCATGTAATATTAGTGTAAAATGTTATGCAAACTAGTGTAAACTCCTATGTAATACTAGCGTAAAATGACTCAGTTTTGTCCCAAAGGCAAAGCAACAGCAGTCACTAGTTTTTACAGTGTGTGAGCAGTGAGGTATATCATGTCGCCGACATGTAAAACGCCAGCGATATAACACCACAGACAGTAATGATGGTGGTGTAGGGAGCACAGACCTCAAATCTATTTTTCTCCTGTCCCATGCTGTTATCACTGCCACCAGTGAAGCTGGTTTGAACCAGGGATAACATTATTAACCTCTCCTAGCACCTGATTGTGAGTATTGCTGATTTATTCCATAGTCATTTACCTTTTCTATTTAGCTTTTCTATTTTGGGGAAAAACATCATAACTAAAGGAACTACTCGATAGTTGTATTTGTGGATAAATCAGATTTATACTGTCTTGTACGTCAATGTTTCAGAATGCATTATTCTTTCATCAGAGGAGAATTTTGAACTCTTAACTATTTACTGTAATTATTATTTTACGACTCATGACCTCATTCCATTATGCCATTATTTCATTAAGTGATATTACTGCTATTTATACCATATAATGTATTTGTGTATAACACACACACAACTTAAATTCAAAGGTACTACTAGAGAAATTTCAGGATATGATAGAAGACTAGGGTACACCCCAGCCATACCAAAATCCCATCTGACATATGCCAGTATATATCGTTTTGAATAAATAAAAGTTATTTTAAAAAAACAAATATTTTTCATAATAAATTCAGAGTGTTGATAGTTCATCTGTGTGGAGGATTTAGACACTAACGGCCAGTGATATATAATTCATGGTTGTAATGATTAACCAAGGGGCAATAAATAATATTAAAGCTAAACCACATTAGATCAAGAGTAGCGATAGTGTAACAAGCCAAGGAGAGCTGCTGCAATTACCATTAAATCATTATTACCCTCATTTAAAGCAACTTCAAATTGCAATGACTATCTTCGCTTGGAATCTCTCGCTCTCGTGGGAGTATTTCAATTACATTACATACCATTTTTTCCTACACTCCTGGAATACTTTAAATTGGGTTAACATAATTAGGAATCAATGAGAAAGCTAGTCTGTGACATCTTCTCTTGATATAGTATGCTGATGGGATGAGGTATGTGAAAAATGCACCGTCAGTGGGTTTTCTAAGGACCTGGCGTATGGTACTTATTGTTTCATCAGGAAGAAGTAATCTCATCAGGAGAAATACGGAGCCCTTCCTCAATTGGATTACTTCTCTTGTAGGCTCTGGCATACATGGGGAACTTCACTTCCCTATTTCCAAGTCATTACCTGATTGAAAGTTTGATCTGATGCATCGAGTCAGATTGCATGCATATAAATTCATACAAATGCATACGCACATTTACATACATACATTATATACATGTACTCACATCCAATGCAATTTGGAAATGAACTAGTCTTTGGATACATGAGAAACCCTAATATCAGCAATATGTTAGTTTCTTCTAAACTCAATTGAGGGATATATGCAATGTACAATACATTTGGTTTATATCACTGCATAAAATGATACTGTATACATACAAGCATACACGTGCATATATATGCATTTATTATACGCGCATGCTATATGAGAAGTGCTATAAGTGGGGTGCTATAAAAATAGTCATATAGGACGCGTCCTATATGTATGTAGTTGTCTAAAAATAGCTCTGTTTATATGCTTCACGGAGCTTTGGCTCTCCGCGAAGGATGTAAACAAATCCCCGCGATCGGTAATCCACCCATGATTCTGGTACTATGATTAGAGAAATACATAATAAAAATCCCATTATTAAATAGAGCATTAAATTCTCTATTGAATAATATAAGTTTTATTAATGTAGTTAAAGAAATGGCTGCGATATGAACGTTCTAAGTAAACAATATAACTTGGCTAATAACGGGGCTGTCAGCGGGGCTGTCAGTGAGGCTGTCAGTGGGGCAGCGGGGCTGTCTGAGACTTCTTTAATATTTTTTCAGTGATATCTGATAACATATGATCAAATTTTATGCACATATAATAAATATAGAATGGAACTCGCCAGCAATAATCGAAAATTTATAGGACTTGATTCGTCCACATAAGCGCTCTGCCTACGGCATCGTGCTTATGTGGACGAATCTCGTCCTATAAATTTTCGATTATTGCCGGCTCGTCCCATTCTCTCTCTATATATATGTATACATACATACACCCACACATACATACATTTGATTGATTCCTACTGCATGAAACAATATTGAACTGCAAGCGGATTGTTTAGTACATTCATCTTTGATTCCTACTGCATGAAACAATGCTGAACTGCATGCTGATTGTGCTGTACATTCGGTTTCAACCAGGAACCCATATAACACTCGTTTTCAAGAGCAAGGTAATGCTTTGACCGAGAAAACCTCTCAAAATCGGTTCTCCGATGGAATAAAAAAATATATTTCAACATCCCTCAACGAAATAATGAGTTAGAACCTGTTGTCAGTGCAAACCTATACCAAAGCATCCGTACATGGATACCTATGTAAGGCATGTGCATATAATAGTACTTTCCATGTGCAGTGACCTATGCATATTTAAATCACACTTTATACCTCCCCCAGCCATTGCATTACTTCAATGCAAGGCAACAAAATCATGCCGAATTTACTCCTATTATGATTTATAGGACTGAATTCATCAATATTCTATTACTGCTTTATGTTATACACATTTATGTTTATAATTGAAGTTGAAATGATCGAGCGAAAGCAGCTGCCTGTAAGCAATAATAAGTGAAGTCATGGTCCTCCAAATATAAATCAGGACGTTTTAGAAGCCCTGTAGCAAAAACCAGCAGGCAGAATCCTCCTAAATTTCGGTCAAATGACCTTTAGATGGTTTGGAAAAGAACCAAACAAAATGTAGAAAAGATAGGTAGTTTTTTACCGGTGTTAACTGGGAGGCATCTTTAAGGGAGGTTAATGTATTTGTACATATAGCTGTGGCAGCATACGTGCGCACTGATATCTGATAGTAACGACTTGGTGCAGAAAATAATACCACATCCTCTGACTTCACATCCTATATATGGGACAGTAGCTGTGTATTTGCTATTATCCTTTTGTTCTGGATTACATAGATGGACAATAAATGGAACAATCTTTTTTATTTATATGATTTCGGAACAATATTACGATGGGGCATTGGCATTTTCAATTGAACCTTAGATTTAACATAGATTGTTATTCAGACATTACAGAAAAGAAGGAAATACAAAAAGTTACCATAATCATTAGTCCCAGGTACATTATGAAATAGAACAAAGTAAAATATATATAATAAAAAAGTAAGTTTAAGTGAGAAAATGATAATCAAATAAAACGTTTTTTATGCTAACTTAATTCTTAAGGTATAACAAATAAAAACAGATAAGAACCACCACCTGATACGATTACATAACAACATACTTTTGAAAAACTATGAATCAATGTACTATACCTGGTCAGAAATGTTAAATCGCCAAAGCTTATTGCCAAAAAGATGTATGACAAGGCAATATTCATAATAAGTTTCTTCAGAATGTTGCGAGTTGCGTCCACGCCTCATTGCACAAATCTATATGTCTCTGTCATGATTTTTTTCCAAACCTAATATTATATTTTTATAACTACATTCATATTGTGAATCCGTCGATGGCATGTGGGGTGACCGATTGGTCTAAAGTGAGTGGTATGTTGTGAGTCCAGGCGCTGCTACAGCTTCACCTTCCCAGCAGGTACTAGGGGAAGACCATCAAGTCTGGTAAAAAAAATGTTTTTTGAAAGAAATGGTCCAAGAACAGCTGAAGCCAACAAAGGTTTTACTCTCTCAGCCTGGTACTCGACTGCATTTATGGTCAGATTATCATAAAATGTACACTCAGTAGCTCCACACATTTACTCAATTCTGTTAAATTGGGCTGAAAATGATAAATACTATGTATACCTGTGTATATATGGGGTATTGTCTTGATTCAAGGTATCGGCTCATTTATGTTGAACTGTATTTTGTCCTTCATTCATGTCTTAAAACTGAGTTAGTTGACAAAATTAGTGAAGGCGAATTGTACATTTTCTGGCGATTTCACCCATATATATGCACGCAATTCCTGAAATAACCTTCTACTCCCTAGCAGTAAAGCTGGCGTGTATGTCATTGGTAATCCCATCCAATCGGACTCTACTGTTAATGGTCAGCTTTGTCCGTAATATTGCCTCCTGCCTCTGAATCCAATCCTTTAAAGGACGAGATCGTATGAGGGTTTTTCATCTACAGAAGACATCACGAAACATCTAAAGATCCTCTCCTTAACACAGGGGCCATAGATTTGATTTCTGAGGGTTGTCTTATTTAGTATTTCTATCCAGTAAATCTTCCGCAAGTGACAGTTAAGTTTCAAACAAGCATGCAGTGTACAATGAAGTTATAATCAATTGAAGTCATGTATGTATGTGGAAATTTGGGCTCACGGGAGATAATTCAATATAGAATGACCAAGGTCTTCCGCCCACTGCTGTGTCTAACTACACCTAATTCTAAGTCCTAAGGAACAAAAATTCTACTTAAGCTATGTTAGGATGTGCCGGTTGCTCTTCATATATATATAGACTATCTATTTTTCCCTAACTCTTTCCCTCTTTTTAATTAGTAACGCGAATTATTTTGCATATAAATCCCATCCATGTCTCCCATGAATTATGTGGTCATATCATAAAAGGAGGAGGGTGGCTGGCTCTGTCTGCATGAGGGTTAAGCTTCGATTCCACAGGTTCCCTATTGGTTCACTTTTCATTTGCTTTTCATCCACTTAAATCAAACGTGTGGAATTGTATCCGCTGTAAACATTCTACACTTGTGCTTCTTTTGGAGCCCTCAGGAGGTTATGTTAAAATCTGACATGTTTGTCTTGGGGGTCACTATGTAGAAGCAAACCATGAGCACAGATACAAGCAGTCCAGTGGAATCGCAGCTTTAAAATGCCATTTCTTCCTCAGTTGCCCTACATGCTTGTTTAATATGTTTCAGGTCCTCAAAGGCTAAGGGCTGTAGACAATGTCGATAATACATTATTTCTGAAATGAGAACCTTGTAAGTAAATATTGAACAAGACATAACATGAAACTAGTTTACGGAGGGTAATGTAGTTGCTTCTAAAATCGATGAAAAGGGGAGCTGTATCAATACCCATTTTGAATTCAAAATATAAAGATTCACCTATAAAGGTGTGTATATGCCAAAATAGTGGATTTGCATGTCTCACTGCGCATATCTATTACAGTGTATACTGGGATGGATTCAGTTCAAATCTGGCATACAAATATTTAGCAACATTTTTAGGATCCTTACCCCAATATCATGGTTTGTGTAAATGATCTATGTATGTGATGATATGCGAAATGCACTTTTATCAAAGAACAGCTAAGCAAAGCACAATAGCTGATTAATGGTGAATGACAAAAGAGAATTCCCCCTTCTCCCCTCTTCCTGCCTTCGCCACCCGGCTCGCCCAAGTCCCAGAGTCATGAGAAATCACCCAATATACCAGAGGCCCTATTCCCATCTATCATTCAGGTACCAGACAATATAGTCATGCTATATTTCAGCCTCATGAAGAGCGCTTTCTGGCCCGGCTGCCCGTGCCTCCTACCCCTGTCAGAGTCCCTGATGGGGGTGATATCGCCTAAAAATGTACAATTATTCTTCAAAAATACTCTAAAATAACTCAAATTTCAGACCAAAATGAGGTTCAAAATAAAGTTCAACATAACCAAACATACTTTTTTAATCAAGCCAATACCAAATATACTCAGATATACCTAGCATTCATCATTTTCTCAGCAAAATGCTTAATGTGTTGAGCTGCTGATTGTACATTTCCTGACGATCTGAGCCTTGAAAGCCTTGTGGTGGAGGTGATGTGCGGTCACCTTTTTTTCTGACGCACTGTCAGGGCAGTGTCTGGATTTGACCAACACATGGTGAGTAAGCCGAATAAAAAGGGAACGTGTTGATGCAAATGGATGTATTGTTCCACTCTGTGAGAAGTGCTTTGCTGTCTAGACTCAGAGACTCTTAGATCAGATAAGAATGGTATGTCAGTGATTCTACACCTACTGCGCTAATGGATGTCCTGACCCTTATTTCATAGGCGTCCTAATGGGGTAATAGTGGTATTTTGTGGCTTAGACCGAGAGGCTTTCCCTCAGTTTGGAGGGACCTTTTCAACTCTGAGCCTAGACTGTTTGTTAGAGCAGGAGCGGGGTGTATTGATGAAACAGAGAGCGATGTCTGTTTAGTCTCGGCCTATTTATGAGAAACATGTTTAGAACCATTTTAATTAAGTTGAGTAATCTTGTCACAATAGGGGATGTGCATGTCTCACTACGCATGTGACGGTGCATACTGGGATGGATTCGGTTCAAATTTGACATACAAATATTTAGCAAAGCTTTTATCGGAATTTAAAAATAGAAGGATCTTTTCACCAATATCATCGCTTGTGTAAATGACACAAACTAAATGCATGATGGGAAAGATGAAGTCTTGTGTTATGGAAACATGTAAAACATGGCTATTTACATGAGATCAGTGTTAAATAACCCTGGCAGAACATAAGTTTTCTATAGCTCTTACACTGACTCCCAAACTTCCATATGAATCAAGATTCAAGATGGCGGACATACAAATCCCCTATTAATGGTTTGCCTATTATGATATGGTAATAGAGTATATCATTCGCATTAGTAATCACTGCTCTAAATTACATTTTGGTAGTCTATACATGGCGTGGGAAAATTTACAGCATCTAATTAAGTCTAATAATTATCTTTTCTCATTAATTCATGTCCCAGGTTCAATTAAGACTATATAACAAAAGTAATGGGGCTAGCGGTTTCATTTTTTAAAATTTAAGATATGTTTATTCAGCTGCTAGCATTACAATAGTTACATTGCTCTTCTCAGACTTTACTGATGTTGGACAGAACAACTTACTCACTCAAACTCACTCAAATACATTAATGTATGGAACATATAGATTCTTTACTCAGATAATACAGCAGTACAAAGATATGTCGAGATGGGCCCACTCATTAGAGAGGATGAGTGGAGTAATCCCCGATGTGATCACTTCATGATCACTTCATCATCATTATTTCTAAGTTAAAGTAGACATCTTAAGAATTGAAAAAAATATCCTCTACATATAGAAGAAGACAGATGATATACTAATCAGTGAGAGAGTGTTATTAGCTCACAAGGAGCATAATTACTGATATATCCAACAATACCTATACTACATTCTCAGGTCAGTCGGTCGATCATGACATAAACACAGCAAATGAAAAACGCAATGCAAGTGAACACAAAAGTAAGATGTCGCCTGTCATAGTTGTTTGAGTGCCCCCTCGAGTCACACCCTTAACACTAGGCTCAATGGCTCGATGCCTACACCCTCTTCTCTATTGTCCTAGAAGCAAATAGTCTCCCCATAGTTGTAGTCACGTTTTCTGGCTCGAGATGGCGCCACGCCATGCCTGCGGAGACCGAGCGCGTGAGTCAAGAGTTACAGCGCCGCCTGCGGCTTCCTGTAGTACTTGTTATTTAATGAGGACTACAGAGCGCTTACATATATATGAGAAGTATTATATAGAAAGTGATTGCTGCACGCTCTAGGCCATACCTGGCCCTAGGCATAGAGACTGGATGGAGGTTTCTGTTTGATTAGAGCCTGTGTTACCAAAGGTAAAGTCTAGAGTGATGTCGTGGGTGTTAATATAGATCCAGTTGATTCATTGGATCAATCAATGTTTAATATGGGATGTGTTACAGGAGAATGAGTCAAAAGTAGCAAAAAATGATATTTTTGAAACGTTTGAACCCTAGTTCAGAACGTTGTTGATGTCTGGGGTGTTTAGTGCTTATAGTGCAATAAACTTATGTTCTAGACTATGTATCGAATATATCTATGCATATCTGAGGTTATCCCAAGGCGTATATTTAAGTTCTTTACTATAATGATTGGCCACCAAGAATTAACGCTAGTTTAACGTTTTCTTATGCATGGAAAGATATAGGAGTAATATTAGATGCCCTAATGTTTACCATTGTTGCGAATATGTTCTTTCCATTGAGTGATGAGTCAGTGTTGCAATCCACTTGATCTCATCTGTTCAAATATGATATCTCAAAATCCATTTCTTAAGACTTATCACGCATCACATCTTTCATAATGGATGAACCCGGGTTTTACCCTAGCGTCGTTGGGCCCTAACGTTTGGGTGTTTTACTATAAAGAGGTTTACCGTCAAGTAGTTTTGAATTGGTCTTTTATTTTACCGACAGTTGAATCGAATTTTCCTTTTATTTCCAACCATACACATTTTACAGGGAGAAATGAGAAATCTTCTGGGAAAGTACATGGTCTGCCAAAGATTAAAGAGCTCTTATTAGATGTCCTGATGTTTACCATCATTTCGACTTATGACTCATTGCCATGTGACCCATCAAAAAAGAAGACATCAGGCCCTGAGCCTGTCCCTAAACCGGGACCGCTCCATCTTAATTCCACTTTCAGCCCTGAGTTTGAACCTGGGACCATCAAGTATAGATGAAATTTACGAAAAGCATGGGGCATGAAGTGCCCTTGCAAGGTGTTCCTAGTTCGCTCCTAATTGGCTTTCTATATGAGTTATGCCCACAGTCATAACCTCCATTGAGATGGAGTGTCCATAATCTATCTATAATGAAGATTACAGACAAAACAAGCAGCCTAAATACTCCTCACACAACAATTCTCTCATGTAATAAACTAAGCCCAATATTTCTTACGGGTTGGGGTTTATTTCTGAATCATATCTTAACACAATGTTTCCAACTTAGTAGATTTTGTCAAACAGTATTAACAGGCTTTAAACTACTTATATATATATACTGGATATTTTGTTCTAGTAAGCTTGTCCCTATATTTTCTTTATTTTTATCTTTAAAGTCTATTCAGTCTTTTGAATGCAGCATTAAATTTCCATTCTGTTTGTTAGAATGTACTGATATGAGATTACCTGCCCTGCGTTGAAAGGCCATTCAGCACAACTGAAGTGCAGGTATACTAGTGTTTATATATCAGTGATATTATATACAGTTACTTAGCCGCAGATTATGGCAGACGATTATGACAGACTGGCGGAATAACTCTAGACGTCCTGCGAAGAGTTTTATTTTATACTGTTTGATTATGTCCCCCTACAGCGTTGATAAAGGATTCACAGTACGGTGACAGTCTGTGAGATTGCCATAGACATCCCACAGATTGCCACCATTTAAAATATGAGTGCAATGGAAATTATATGAAATTGGGATGGCAATTTACTTCAGGCTTTAAAGGCTTTTATTTATTCACAAGTTTTAAACCAAGCATTTAAGACATTCCTGAAATCATACATGGTAAGAATCAAAATCAAAATTAGGCATGTAATGCCGAGACCATAAGTAAGAGAAGAGATAAAGTTAAAAGAAAGGTCAGAGAACATGCTGCACACTTTATATTTTTATCAACTGTTTACCGTGTATTGTGTGTAACTGTTATAGTAATTGTGTGTAACTGTTACCATAGAAACTCAGGGGTAGCTGGGAGAACTGCTGTAGCAGAGGCTATCACCTTTTTCCACTTGTAGATAAAACTATGATGTACCTATTATTGGTGTGGAAATAAAGTTAAATAGTGATAATAATGATTATTTTTTTAAATAATTGTATTTCCCGAACCTTTCACATCCGTGATTTTTCTCATTTCGAGAAGGAAAAAACGAGATATTTAACCTGGGACTTGTGACTCATTTTCCTGTAACACATTACATATAGTAGGTTATTACGTATATACGTGTGATACAGCCCTATGCTGCGGATCAGGCAAGTGTTCTATTCTCATTGTAACATGCCTGTGCTACGGGCAAGTATTTAGCAGCACGCCGACACTGAATAAGCATGTATTTGCCCAGTGGAGACAAAGGTAAATTATGCCCTGTCAAACTCTACCGTTATTGATGAATGGCAAAGCGAGGAAGAAGTGGCATCTGATAACATAGCGCCACCACGAGCCTCCAATTATAATTAATCTTTCCAGCAGAGACAGATCGCTTCATGGTGATTAGTTAGGTTAATTTGTGCTAGTCACATCAATTGTAGTTTAATTGATGTTTCCTCAGACATTAGGTGCAATCAAAGATACTATTACATAACCCCTATAGTATGTTATCAAAGATACAATTAGTACTATTGCCTATAGTATCTTATCAAAGATACAATTAGTACTATTGGCTCCTTTATTATATGCCATTCCATTTGAGAGGTGTGATAAGTAGGGTGCAATAAAGATATTTTTTTCTCATGTGCACAAATTCGATTTTTTTTTTTTTTTTTTTAGCTTTTAGACACGTTATGATGATTCAAAACCCAAAACAAAGGTTTATACAGGCTGCTCTTACCCCCGGCGCTTTTTCGAGGCAGGCGTTTATACGTGACGGGCGTTTATTCTTTTATGTTAATGAATGCAAGACACAAACTACTTTATTGGTCACCACCATCTATAATAGTATTACAAAGATAATACCGTCTTTTACATATATGCTCTTTGATGGGTGTAAGAGGTGACCCGGCGTTCATTCGGGGCCGGCGTTTATTCATTTCATGAAGTTAAATGACCAGGCACTTTTTCGGGACAGGCGCTTATTTGGGACCCGGCCTCCTATCGGTGAAACAAGGTACTCCCAACACCCTGATGGAACCCTGCATGATGGCTCGCCACCTCTATGATGAGTGTGGCTTGTGGAAGGTCAGCTGACATGACTTTGCTGCTTTAACCCATTCCTTCCTATAACATACCAAAGTAAACTTTGGATATTGTGGGGGCGAGGGTTAATGATAAAACAGGAGAAGCTGTCCCCAAAATCGAGTCGCTCCGCCGAGCACAAGTCATGACCCAGCTGTTGTTTTTATCAGGAAGTGACAGATTTCTAGTGATTTAATGGCATTCCCTCTTCGACAATTGATCATCAGAGACATATCGCCGCTTAGAAGTTACTTGTGTAGGAACTATGGCCCTACACGTCCGAATTCTGAATACCAAACTGAACGTTAGACAAATGTGATGTGTCACAATCAAGAAGAAGAGTGAGTCACAAGTCACGAAGAATGGATTCTGAATTTTTGTTTTAAATATGTTTATTCAGCCAGAGACATTATGTAAAGTGTACACTATTCTCAGTTTTAGCTGATGGAAAAAAGATTAAATATATAGATTCGATACATCAAGTAAATATATAAATTAATGGTAAAGGAAAGAATTTTATCGTTAGAAAAAGATATATATCGCCAAATACAATAAAACAGATAGCGAGATTAAGAACCATCACCTGGGTATGGAGTATCGAATTATCATCATATTTGAGAAGATGAGATCAAGCGGATTCCAATGGCAGTAAACGTACTTCTATTTTTTTTATCCATGAACACGATTTAGCGATACTCCTCGATGGCCACTCACTATAGTAAAGTAGTTAGGTATACTAGGATAACATGGCATATGGATACACATATTCAATACATAGTCCTGAAATTTGGTACATATGTGCATGCTTCTGGCTAAACATCCAAACAGCGAAACCATTCTGAGCAATGGTTCTTGTGGAAAAGCACTTGAAACTTATCACCTTTTTCTTCTGACTCATTTCCTGTGAAACATCACAAATCGATGACAAAAAAACATAGACTATTAATGACGCTCGCTATGTGTATCTCACTTAAATATATCATCCTGTCTCGGACTGATATCAATAGTAGCCAAGGATGGGGGAGGGAGACAAGGTTGGGCGCCTATTGACCCGCACCTGGCGACGACTAGACAGACTATTCTATAAATAGTAACTTGACAATAACTCTCAACTGATATTTTCCACCTCGACCAAGGAAACCATCGATCTGTCATTACGTCTGCCTTTGAAAAATAAAATGGGTCCCTTTTGAGAACAGCATAATAAATTATGTGATGTGTCACAGAAAAATGAGTCATAAGTCGAAAAAGAATAGATTTTGAGATACCATCATATTTTAAAAGATGAGATTACCATCATTAAGCAGATTTCAACAAACTTAAACTATAACATATCTGATAAGTACTTTGTATGTTGAAAAAAAATAATTACTGATATTTCTGTATGGACAATCGCTAGTAAAGTAATTAATACATTTCTTTAAGATGACCTCAGAAACGCAGAGATACAAAACTCAAAATATTCCTACGACCAGTTCTTGTCAGAACCTTAAATTTAAAAGATGAGATTATAAGTGGATTCCAAGGATGTTCACATTAGGAAATCTAAAAAGTATTTCTATATTTTATGTTTGAAACAACAGTTTGCAATATTTCTGGGTGGACAGTTACTAGTAGAGTAGCAAAATATACTCCATAGGATGACCTTAGAAACGCAAGGATATATTTAATACACTGTGTTGAAATTTAGTGCTTGTATTCATACGATTTAAAGCGATATAGATACCACAAGAAAAACATTCCTACAAAGAGATCTCGTGAATAAAACACTTTGAAAAATATCAATTTTGCGACTTATGACTAATCTTTCTGTAACATAACATATGTTTTTCTCAAGACCTTGAAGACAATCATGGTGATTAATACGTCTTTTTGTAACTGTTTAAATATTATATTGGCCTGAACTAAAATGATAAAAAAAAATATAAAAATATAAGATGCCTTTTCATACAGAGGCAGTACTTTGCAATGTTAAAGGTGTGAATGGTAATAGTGATTAGGAGATAGTGATTAAAAGTCCATTGATTTTCCTTGTGAGTTGCATTTCAATGACTTGCATTACAGCAATCATCGTCTCTATGAGTATAACCTTCTGTCATTACTGTAGATTGTTTCACATCAATATGTCTCTTTTTGAACTCTCTACTACACGCCAAATGAGATTTGTTTGAGTGTTCTTATCACTGATTATATTGTCCCCTCTCTCTTTCTCTCTACCTCTCTCTTTCTCTCTACCTCTCTCTTTCTCTCTACCTCTCTCTCTGTCTCTCCCCTCCAGATCCCCCCTTTCCCCTCCTCCTTCTTCTGTCCCTCTCTCTTTCTTTCTCCCTCCCTCTTTCTCCCCCACGCTCTCCCCCTTCTTCTGTCCCTCTCTCTATCTCCCCCCTCCCTCCCCCCTCTCTCTCATTTCTCCTTCCATTGTAGCGTCCACTTCTAAAACCTAGAAGGCCTGCAGTTCTAGGTTGCAATTAATGTGATTGATGTTCTATTCCTAGCTGTGGAGGGCTGCAGGTACCCATAAAAAGTTAACATAACCAACCTTTAATCTCCTCATTATGAAACATTTGCACAGAAATGATAATTTTTCTCTTGAGATTTAGAATAAAGATCTCTCTTGGTTTGTATTGTCATTTGTGCCCTTGCATCTTTTTCAATGTGATATCACTGTACTTGTGACGACAATATCCGAGGAATAATTGTGTTGTGTTGTTCTTTTGACTATTATAGAATGCTATAAGGTGGTAGGGACCTGGTTGTCAGGTAAATAAATACGACCTTTTGACCTTCAATTCAGATTCAATAGGTGGTATTGTGATAGTACGAGTTTACTTGGTATTTTATATAGATAGCCGTGTCATTTGCTCGATATTGTCGTGGTTGTGTCGTTAGTTGTTACTTAATATGTTAGCTTTGTGAAGGAAGTTTTGCTTCAGGTGTTGAGTAGAATATTACTTTTTATGTATTCTTTCTTTCTTTCTAAATTTGAATTAAGTTAAAGGTTATCCCGAGGTTTAATCTGGTTTCGTTGAAGTGCAAAATATCTCAACTTGTCTTGTATGGAACGCAGGAGGGCGTGGCCTGGGAAGGCGAGATCCTATTGGTTCAATGACCCACCCCCATGGTAACACATAATGTTAGAAATATAAGTTATTACTTTTTAACTGAGTTCAATATATCTATAGCGAGGCTTCAGGCAATTTGCCTGCTTTTCACCCTGTTCCTGGACCTTATATAGTTTATAATGGCCTATAGGACAATTTTTGGAAATTAAATGTTGGGGGTGGAATGATATGAGATGAGATTATAATTAAATGACGAGAGTTAGTACAACGAATACAGTGACAGTTACGGTGACAGCCTTTTTTATTTTTATTTTTTTCTATAAAATTCAGTTCGGGGGACTTCCACCTTTAGGTGTAGAGGCATCAAATTACTTGGTGACAGTGTTGTTGCTGTTTATCTGCTGAGAAAAGGTTAAGTAAATAGACTAAAAGATAAATATCTCAGGCATGCTGAGGTGGGAAATCACCTCCACTGAACAGCACATTTACATCTCTACAATAATGTAATCAAAGCAGAAGATACATTAGTAATTATAGTACTAATTTTTGGTTTAATTAGCAAAATTTCAACGATTTAAATTCGATCAACATTAATAATAATCTTCTTCAGAATTGGGGATTGGCTTTTAGTAGCGATTTCTATTCTTCCCTTTAGGCAAGGAAAGAATGCAGTTTGTTCAATCTCACGAGTGCTTAATTTTGTATTTGACTCTCTCTAGAACTGGAAATCTCATTTCCTTTCCATTCTTAAAGCTTCAACCGAAGGTCTCCAAGACGAGACAGAGCATTGATAAAACGTTAGATTGACAGCTTTGAAGATTTGAATAAAGGAATGCTGATGGGAAATTTCTTAGAATAGCATTTCTAGAGTCATTTTGATCTCGCGTATGGATAGAAAAATATATGGTTTGTGTCAGCTTTAGAAATATGTGAAGTGAGTGAGAGAGAGAAGGAAAGAGAGAAAGGAAGAGGGAGAGAAAGGAAGACGAAGAAAGAGATGGAGGGAGAGAGAGGCAGAGAGAGAGAGAGAGAGAGAGAGAGAGAGGGACAGAGAGAAGGGGCAGGGAGAGGGACGAAAGAGAGAGAGAGTAAGATTTAGAACCCTGATAGTTATGTGCTTTTGCATCTACATATCAGCATAATTCGGTGTTAGATTTGGATGGAATTGCTTGCAGTTTATGCAGTGTGCACATAGGTTTATAGCATATATTTATAAGCGTTATTACAGGAGCAAGTGTTGTGTACCATAGATATTAGTCATTTACATTTACCTCTTTAATGTCTGCTTTAAAACGTATTATATCGAAATGTAGCATCTTCGATTTGGAATAACATTTCCGTTGCATAGAATCGCTTATATTTTGTTTTAATATGGATTAATTATCAAAATGGAACTGGAAGCAGTGTCATGATAAAAGCTTCTCTCCACATTATTAAATGTTGAGAATGAAATATGAAAATGTTCTTTTCATCGGGCTGTAGAACGCGCGATCGCTATTACTAGTTTCGGGTTTCAAAATGAGTTTCTCTTTTGAGTCTTTCAATGCGATGTTATAAATAGTACGTGCTTGCTCATGGAAAGAATACAAAACTCTCATGTAACGTGAAGTATCATATTGAAAGAATAGATAATGCATTCAGCTGACATTAATCTTCAAAGTCCTTTTGATACGGTATAGAAAAATCTCAGAATTGTAACTGGAAATCTCTATTATGGAACAAGATGTGTGCGACACTATCGGGTGTACTGAGATTGGAGTGCAACTCCGTATGAAAACTATCAGAATTTAATATTTGAATCTCAGATCTAATGGAGGAACTGTATTTAATAGATGGCATTGGCCAATTTCCTTAATTGGAATTGCTTGTAATATAAAATAAAAAAGATCTTAAGCTAAAGCTGCATTCTCAGCTATTATGACAAACAAAATCTTGCCAAATGTAGTTATAATATGATAAATATGACTGAATTCATCAATATTCTGCTGCATTTATATGTTTATACATGAATTTAAATTCGAATCGGTCCCTGAAAAATAAATGTGGTATTTTGGGAATATAATAAAGCCCTCTAGGAATTAAAAACAATTAACTGCACAAAATTCTTCAAAATGTTGGTCGATTGACTTTTAGGTTGGAAAGGAATGAAACAGAAATTTGAAAATCTTTATTTCTGACCGATATTAGCTGAGAGTGCAGCTTTATGGAATATAATGGTTATCGCAGTTTTATACAATGCCAAACAACTATTGTATAGCTCAGATCATATAATATATGAATCCATTAGCCTTGCCTTTTAAGGAGTGTGATGATTCAAAGTTAAATATGAAACCATTTTATCTTGAAAAAGACCCAACATATTTTATTGACAAGATTTCGCTGTTGTTATACGTTTCATTTGTCATTGGAAAAGTCTTAGACAAATATATATATATATCAATTCATCATTACATCGAGATCGTTTTTTCGTTTGTATCCTTGATGATTCTTAACTTATAATACTTTTCATTTTATATTAGGGAATGGTTTTTTTTATAAATTGCTATATATACAAGATATAAGAGTATTATACATCGTGGTACTAGAAGATATATATTATGCAAGGTGATAATCTTTATGCAAACTTCATAAGATTCTTTATACATTTAGGTCTTTAGCCTAGGCTCAAAGTTGAAAGAGTTCTTCAAACTGAGGGAAAGCCTCTCGCTCCAAACCGCAAAATGTCATTAGAATCCCATTAGGATCGCAAAATTACATTATAATCCCATTAGGACTCCACCTCCTGGTCAATGAAAGCCATTAGCGCAGTAGATTTTATGGAAAGCCATATGCAACTACCGACAAATCGGAAGAGAATTCGGAGGATCTCCATAGACTTACTATAGCGACATTTACAAATGTCGGGTAGTACGTCGGCAAGCTTTCCGACGCATCGGCCGACTTTTACAAAATATCGGCCGATTTTTCGGGGGCACAAAATGAGTTCTAAAAAAAAATCGGTAAATTTCCAAAAATATCGGCTGTCATTACCGACATTGCTTTCTCCAGTTTAAATTGCTCTTCCACTTAGCGCATAATGAACTTTGTTGGCCGATAAATCGGCGATAAGTCGGCCGATATGTCAGTGACTTAAACTACAATTTGCCGACATGGCGGCCGACATGGCGGCCGTCAAAGTCCGAGGGAGGGCCTGAGGGAAGGGTGACTGAGGGAGGAGGGGGCCAATCTGTGGTCTGAAGGGGCCAATCTGCGGGAGGAGGGTGTGTGGGAGGAGGGATTGAGGGAGGAGGGTATAAGGGCGGAGGGTATGGTGGGAGAAGGATGTGAGGGAGGAGAGTAAAAGGGCAGAGGGTATGAGGGAGAAGGGTGTGAGGGTGGGGGTGGGGGGGTATGAGGGAGGTGGGTATGAGGGAGAAGGGGGTGAGGGAGGAGGGTATAAGGCAGAGGGTATGAGGAGGGAGGGTATAAGGGCGGAGGGTATGAGGGAAGTGGTTGTGAGGGAGAAGGGTGTGAGGGAGGAGAGTAAAAGGGCGGAGGGCCTGGGTATGAGGGAGAAGGGTGTGAGGGCGGGGGGTATGAGGGTAGGGGGGTATGAGGGAGGTGAGTATGAGGGAGAAGGGGGTGAGGGAGGAGGGTATAAGGGCAGAGGGTATGAGGAGGGAGGGTATAAGGGCGGAGGGTACGAGGGAAGTGGTTGTGAGGGAGAAGGGTGTGAGGGAGGAGGGTATAAAGGCGGGTATAAGGGAGAAGGTGGGTATGAGGGAGGAGGGTGTGAGTGGGGCCATGGACAGGGAAGTTATAGGTGGATATACAGAAGATTGACAATTGCTTGAATATAGGATTATTTATTTGATGTTTTTTCATAAATTAATCAGGGCCTAACTCAGAAATCGTTGTGTCTAAAAAGTTAGCTTTTAATGTCTCCTACATCATCCACTTGGTTGTTTTAAGGTATTCTAGAAAATGGAATTTATGTGAATTTATGAAGAAAAAAATAGAACATACTGGTGGTCAACCATAATGGCTCATTCTAATATCATTAATCATATGAATTGCTTCTTATGTGTGGGCAGGTGGGTGGAAGGGTAACCATGGTGATTAACATGTATAAGGAAGAGGGGGTAGAGAGAGAGGGAGAGAGAGAAGTATGAGCAATTCCACCAATTGGTCGTCATTTAGCCAACTATTTGGCTGAATTTTTTAAAATAAAAATTGGACCCAAAATCGGCCGACATAGCGGCCGATATAGCGGCCGACACATTATTTATTTACCGATAAATCGGCCGACAAATCGGCCGATGATCGGGCCAATTTGGAGAAACTTTAGAAATATTTGCAAATGTAAAAATAAAATTGCCGACATGTCGGGGCATAATACCGACTATCGGAAAATTACCAACATAGTCGGATTTACACTCTCTCTGTTACCGATTTGTCGGGAGTTTTTACCGACTTTTCATCCGATTTGTCGGTAGTTGCATATGGCTTTCCATAAGATTTAGATTTAGAAACCTTTATTTTCGATTTTCGCTATCAGAGAGCAATTCTCCAGCCATGGGAGGTCTACATGCTCACTGTTATTTTTACAGTATTGGTATGCAGTGAACAAGCCCACAGTCGTCAGTAGGCGTCCAATTACTGACATATCATTCTAATCTGATCTGATAGGCTTTAAGCCTAGACAGAATTCATACCGATCACTACACTTCAAATAAAGTTTTAATTTCGCCCTATAAACAGCTCTGCTGAAAACTTCTTATAAGAATATAAATACTCACTCCAGCTAGAATCTTTATTATTCATCACAACCACATTAGCAGAGAATTAATTCTCCCTAATTCAACCCAAAGTGTTGACTCGTTATTGTTTTAATTACACCTCTGTTCTCTATTAGAGTGCTCTTGCTGCCTAGTGTATGGCCTATGGCAATGCATGTATTATGTAAAGACGCCTATGCCTTGTCGCTATGCTAGAGATTTTATTTCTGTCAACATTAATTTACGAGTGCTCCCAGCTAACCGGGTTAATGCTGGGAAGCCACTTTGCCGTTTATAACAACCTATTAGTTGTAGGACGGCCCATTCGTCCGTCCAATTACCAGGTTTTTAAGCCAGCTGAACAAGCCTGTGGTTTCCCCTCAAAAGATCCTTCCTGTGTTTTTATCATTACACCCAGACAAATTTAAAGCCTAGATACTTGTGTCAGGGTCGTATTAATGGGTTTCTTTATCTCGGATGAATACTACTGGTTATGATATGCCGCGATATGGGTAAGGTGGTCAGAAAATGTACAATCGGCAGCTCTACACATTTAATCAATTCTGATAGATTCCACTGAAAAATGGTAAATACTGGATATATCTGAGTATATTTGGTATTGTGCTGATTCAAACAAGCTGTTCGGTTATGTTGAACTGATTTCCGTCTTAAATTTGTGTTCTTTGAGAGGATTGGTGATGGCGAATTGTACTTTTCTGATGCTCTGACCCATAAGATGAAAAGGCAAAAAGGCCATGGCTTATTTATGTCTCACGATTGCTCTCGAGCTCGCAATTTGTGCGTTATATTCATCAATTTCCATCGCATGTCTTTCGTGTTCATGTCTGGAAGTCTTTCATTATAGAACTTTAATTGTTTCTCTTTTTGACAATACCTTAATGTGTTTCTTTGAACTGGGAACTATGCGACAAAACACGAATTCCTTCTCGTATTTTCCCATAGTACTAGCAGGCAGTGCATGCGTCATGAAACAATTGAGCTTAATTATGCCATCTTTACCGGAGATGATGTTCCCGATATTATTGTGATTCTAGCATTAGTATTCGTACTTCATGACCTAAAATAATTCTGGTTAATTACATCAGAACCATGCGATAGGCATGGAAACAGTCTCCGTAATATTTCAACCAAGATAATTAAATTCCAATCAATGCATGGCATTTCTGTGTTATCTCTACATAGGTCTACCTCCCCTATATATACGTATTTTTATTTTAAAAAATGAAGGATGCTTTCACCAATATCATATAGCTTGCATAAATGACCTATAAAACCAAATGCATGATGGGAAAGATAAAGTCTTGTTTTATCGAAACATGTAAAACATATTGCTATTTACATGGGATCACTGTTAAATATAACAGGTTTTCTATAGCTTTTACACTGACATACATTTCCCACAATTCAATCTCATCAAGATTCAAGATGGCGGACATGCAAATCCCCTATTGGAGGGGCCTATCTGTAAGCGACATTTCTTCCTGGGTGGTAATGTGTATTATCATTAATGTTTATTCGAGCTCGCAGGGAAACCTGTTCTAAACTTCTACTGCCCCGGCACGAGTCGGCCTTTTGCCCTTGGCCTCTGATAGCTGGAGGCCATGTAAATATCCTATTAAAGAGTTGAAGTGGAGAGCAGTTAAGAGCTGACGGGCTGACTGCTTTTAATATGTGATTTGTCACAGAAAAATGAGTCACAAGTCGCAACAAATGGATTTTGAGATATCATCATGTTAGGCCTATTTGAAAAGATGAGATCAAGGGGATTCCAATGATGGTAAACATTACGAGATCTAATAACTACTTCCATATTTTTTTATACATGACAAAAAAAGTTAGCAATATTTCTTGATGGTCAATCACTATAAATTATGCTAATACAATCACAGCTCGTTACTATGGTTACAATTAAAGACTATTACAATTTTAGATTAATTACCATCTCTGAATCCCTGAAGACGGACAGAAGTTGCCCGAAACGTTGGACACAACATCATTATATCGGAATAAAAATCAAAGATCTAAATCATAAGTCGTCCTCACTGTGATTCCACAACCCACACAGCCTCCGGGTTAAGATCAGTTAGTAGTGTGACTCCCATAGCATTAAAATTTAAGTATCTTTCACTACTTTCTGTACATTGGTACACTCTGTTCCATTCACAATCGTCCCAGACAAGTCGCACCTCTCGATGGGGGTCTTTGTGGGTTGAGGCCAAACAAAATAATAGATGTGTTTCCGATTTATCTAGCTGAAAACTAGGTAGGGGAGATGGTAATTCTTATTAGGAAACCATCTTCTGAACAAAAAATGGTGATTTTGTAACCATTTTAAACAAAATAGATGTACATTTTAAGGATTTTCTGGTTAGGATGACTTGTTTTTCTGTTTTAAATTAGCTTTTTTCGCTGAAAAGCAAAGAATCACAAAACAAATTATGGAAGGTAAAAGAAGACTTAAGTAAGGTAATTAGTGTGTGTGTGTGTGTGTGGGGGGGTTAAATCGGAAACACCTATTCTATGTGTGGCCTTAGTTAGCGAGTCAATTATGACAGGGTACTGACAATTAATCCAGGTGTGCCTTCTCACAGTGGTCCTATCCACTATAGCTACCTCACCTGCCTGTCTATTGATCTGCCAGTCCCTCCACCCAACCCCCTCATTACCAACACTCGACCTTGCCAACACACGCGAGCTCCCACCCCAAGATACTGGAGAATGCCTTGCAATTAATCATCAAGGCTCCCGCCATGTAATACACCGTCCACACATGTCCCTTCCAGAGTTGTATTCTTACTTAAAAGAACCAACTGAAGAGAGAAACCGAGCTGTGGCCTTCATCGGATACAGCAGTTTTCTGTGTTTATATTATATGATTGACATGGTAGTATTAATAAAGTTTCTTAATTATTGCGTGGTCAGTACTACAAGTATAGTAATAATGAATTTGTAAGACTAAAAGCTACCAATTTCGTAATTCCAATCCGACTTAGAGTCTGGTCTTCCAGTGGATGCCATGCTACAGAGCTTCCAGAAACTAAAAGAAACTAAGTACAAGGTAATATAATGCAAGAATATTACAATTACATACTAATAAATATACACTATATATTAATTAGTTCAGCTCCATGACTAGTAGTCCACTATTACTCTTGGGGTAGTATACTACAATCTATTGTTGAGAGAAAATACACTAAGGGCAGAAGAGTCTAGGCTCAGAGCCTCTCAGATCAGATAAAGATAGTATATGTCAATGATTGAACGCCTACTGGGCTAATGGCTTTCCTGGCTCTGGAATAGGCGTCCTAATGATGGGATTCTAATGGCATGTTGCTGTTTGGAGCGAGAGGTTTTCCCTCAATTTGGAGGGACTCCCTGAACTCTGAGCCTAAATTGGGCATATATCATACTCTATTTGAATTCTAGCAGTCGATTGTTAATGTACCTAGTGTCACAGACAACCGCATACATATTAAATTTATATTATAAAGATGTCTTATAAAGATTCATTGGCCACTTTTTCCCATTCATGGAAATAACATCAATGAAGTAGGTGCATGGATGAAGTTCGAGATGAAATATTGATCCATCGAGGAGTGGGAAAAGGTAATGTTTATAATCTCGCTGTTTACCTGATTTCAGCTACCATGTCTCAAGTTACTTAGAAAGTAAGCAAACATCGGGTAGAGTCTAAATCGACATATGTTTGTAGAGGCCTGGTGCACTGCTGATGGAGAGTCACGAACTAGCGGCAGCTCTATTGGCTGGCTAAGCTTCCCCACACGAAGAGCCAAGAAGCTCTTATCATATTTGGTTGCTATGAGGGTTCACATTATCCCATTATGACTGCTTCCCTCTTATGCAAATAGCAATTTTAAAGGGCATCTGGAAAGTAACTTAGTGCTTTTAAAGGTTTTCATGAGAAAGGCGAAATGGTGGATAGGATTAGATAGCGGGGGAGAGAAAGGGAGTGTGTGAGAGAGAGAGACAAAAGAGGAAAGAGAAGATATAGAGAAAATGAGAGAAAGAAGAGATGAAGAGAGAGATAGTGAGAGGGACAGAGATAGAAGAGGGAAACAGATAGAGAAAAAGAAGAGATGAATAGAGAGGGAGAGAGAGGGAAGGAAAGAGAGAGTAGACATAAAGGGAGGGAAAGAGGGAGAAGGAAAGAGATAAAGAGAGAGGAGAGAGATAGAAGAGGGAAAGAGATAGAGAAAAAGAAGAGATGAATAGAGAGGGAGAGAGAGGGATGGAAAGAGAGAGTAGACATAAAGGGAGGGAGAGAGGGAGAAGGAAAGAGATAAAGAGAGAGGAGAGAGAGAGAGGCGAATAGAAGTTTAACTTTATTGAACTAATAATAATCAATGGTTCATGAATTATTGATCATAGATCTATTGGTCGTCAGTCAAAGCTACCTTCCTGATGCAATTTGCAAGAGTCATATTTGAATAATTATGTTCACTGTTATGAGCCAAAGGTAATTTATTAATTTAAAGTCGTAGGTGGCTTATGCATGGTCATATGCCGTATACTGTATAGGACAGATAACACGGCCAATGTAGCCGAGGTATATTCCGTTTGAACTTGAGAATCCAAAATTAAAGCAAAACTAAAATTCATTTAAAGACGCTTGAACTTATAAATCCGTAAATCTTATTTATAAAAACTTTGCTCATAGCTTCATTACTGCGTCATATATATGTTATGTGGCAATATATATATAAATGTATATTGTATTGTGTTTTAAATCCCCGCTTTTGAAAGATTCATATATTCCTTGGCCAAATATGGCCTTCAATTGAATATCATTCCTTCGTCTTCTATCATAAATTTGAGTTGAAGAACATTTTATACTGATTTAAGGGCATGATAGATATTCAGAGCTACAGTTCAAGCTCATTAATGGATGCATTTAATCTTCATAGCTAAGATTTCTTTTCCCCCAAGTATTCATTAATCTTGCATGGTTTCTGAACAATACTTTTTAATAGCTTCCGATTTTAATCATCAGTTCGTCTGTATACGATTGGTGTAAAAGCTGCGTTCTCAGCTGAATTCACCAAACATTTGCTTTTTAAAGTATTTCATAACTATACATACATGTTATAAACATTGATACTTAGATCACCTCAATGGTGGTCTTCCCCAAGTACCTGGGGGGACGAGGTGAAATTGTAGTCACACCAGTGTTCGAACCTACAGCAAGCTACCCATGCCACGGAGCCTACCCAGATAGACTTTTAGATCTATACTAAAGATTAAATTTACTAAATGTTAACATCGTTGGAGTCCCCTTAATCTCATCTTTCCAAATGGTATCTCAAAATACATTTTGTCCCCAACTTATGACCCATTTCTCTGTGACACATCACATGTGTGCAGTTTAGGTATGACGTCAGTCATTTCTGTGCATCTTGTTTTCTTGCGCCATTATTGACGATCCAATAGTGTATCAATTCAATTGCACTGACCTGGCTGCCCATGCAGGAATCAATCACACTGCCAGGCTGGTCATTGTCTGAAACCAGGGTTATCAGCCATAGAGAGGTTTGTTCCTGGTCACGTTACATGACCTTTATGACCTTGATCCTTTCCAGACACGCCCGAGATCTCTTCCCTGTATACATACTTTATACTTCAATATAGAATAAACATTTCATACATATGACACATTTATATTACACGTTTAGGTGTTATCATATAGAATTGAGTGATTTCTGCCTATGGTATACATTCAGACACATGTGTTTAACGTTAAAAAAGCGAATCAATGACTCGTTGTCTTTAGTCTAATTAGATTTATAAAATTTACATATATTACATCACATTTATCAAATGTATAGAGCTGCCGATTGTACATTTTCTGACGCCCTGGCGCATATATGGGTCAGGTTGTCAGAAAATGTACAATTCGCCTTCACCAATCCTTTAAATTAACCCAAATGTAAGACAGAAATGACATAACTGAACAGATGTTTTGAACCAACGCAATAGCAACTACACTCAGATACACCGTTTATCTATCACTTTTCAGCCTAATCAATAAATAGAAAAGTAGTTGAACAGAATTAATTAGTCCCTTTAAGAAGAGGGAAAAGTGGGGGACTTTTGACTTTGCTTTGCCCCCTGAGTCGCCGTTTGTGATCGACCATCGCTAAATATACAGCTGTATTGTATTGCACTGTCTCTGTTCCATGTGAAGCAGCTGTTGTTTTGCTTAGAAGGAAGGAAGAGCTGGTTATACAGGCTCTTTTTCCCATGGTTGATTGCAAAGTGCGGCTCGCTGGGCAAAGGGTTGACAGGACCTTGTCAGAAATAGTTCTAAGTCAGAAATCCTCCACTTTTCCCTCTTCTTAAAGCTACTAAGGAACCCCGCGTCAACTACTTTTCGGCCAGACTATAGACAGTACTGACCAAATGCATATATATATAGCTACCGATTGTACATTTTCTGACACCCTGGTGCATGTACATGTATGTATGGATTAGTAAGGGCAGGGAATGTCCCACTCCAGCGATAAATATCAATCATATACACGACCAGTACATGGTTTGTGTATTAGCTTGGTGGCTGTTATTGCTAATGGCAACTGGGCAAAAACCTTCTCCCAGGAGGGAAGTCATTGCTGTAGACAGTGTCCAACACGCGAGAGGATCCAGCCCTGTTCTCCTATGATTCCTTAATCCAGACATTCGTGATGTGTCACAGAAAAATGATGATTTTGCGATATCATCACATTGAAAAGATATATATATGAGATTAAGCTGATTCCAATGAATGTAAACACAATGACATCTAATAAGTACTTATACATCGTTCATGCATGAAACAAAAGTTAGCGATATTTCCTTATGGTAAACTAGTCAAATATACTCCATAGGATAACCTCAGATATGCATCTATAGATATGTTCAATACAGAGACTTGACATTTGGCACATTTATTCATGCTACTGACAGCGTTAGATACCCAAAATATGAAAACATTCTGAGCAAGGGTTGTTGTGGGAAAACATTTCGAAAAATACCATTTTTAGCGACTTGTGACTCATCTTTCTGTGACACACCACATTTGCCAATCAATTTCTCGAGTACCAGGGAGAGACTCGAGGGGGAGGTGGAGGAGGCGGTGAAGGCGGAGAAGACCTTTCTTGCCCTTTCCCTCCCACACACACACAATAATCGCAGAAGGGCATAGAGAAGCAAAGGTCAAGATGCTCTGGATATTTCCCTCACACCAATCACACCCCCTAGAGATTGACATGGATATAACAATATAGGACTGACTGATCTCACGTTGATGACAGATCAGTTTCTATATATAGCGCCTGTGTGAGGAATAGGCTTGATAATGATACATAAAAATACTGGCAGCATTTAAAGCAGCATTCTCGGTTAACGTTGGTGAAAAACTGAACATTTGCTACTTTTTGTTCAATTCTTTTCCAACCCATCTTAAAGTCATATGACCCACATTTTGGAGGATCTGTCTCGTAGTCGGCGGTTGTTTTCTCTTGACAGATTCACTTCGAATTCTTATATAAACATAAAACAGTTGCAGAATATTGATAAATCTAGTCATAAGTACAAGTCATAATATGAGTAAATTTGGTAAGATTTGTTTTGTCGTAATGGCTGAAAATGCAGCTTTTAAGGGAAGACACCTCAGGGTGTTGCAATGGTCTGATTCATATCCCTATAGCGTGGTTTGAATATAGATCGGACTTCTAATAGCAGATTTGCATGTCCGCCGTCTTGAATCTTGATTTGCATGGAATTATGGGAGGTGTATGTCAGTGTGAAAGCTATAACATTTTGTGTTCAGCATGAACTATTTTAAAATGATATCATGTAATATTATATCATATTACGTCTTTTACATGATTCAGTAAAACAAGATCGTATCTTTCCCATCATGCATTTGGTTTTTATAAATCACTTAAACACAAGTTATGATATTGGTGAAAAGATCCTTGCAATTTTCGATAAAAAAATGTTGCTTAACATTTGTATGTCAGATTTGAGCTGAATCCATCCCAGCATGCATTGTTAAGGGGCCTAGATATGCGCAGTGAGACATGCAAATCCCCTATTCCCGTTGGGGGAATGTAAATGTATACCCTGGGCGGCTGTTAAGGTAGGCAAACCATCCACCCCCTTATCCCCCTGCTTGTGTATTTCTAATACAAATCCATCCACAGACCCCCATTTCTTGATACTACTATACTATACCGCCCATGCATCCATAATAAGAGCTCTGCCTTCTTAGGAAGCGTCAGAATGGGGTGCTCCGGGGGGTTGCAGTTCCTCACCATTTCTATGGTTACACTTCTGCTGGGCTGTAATATTTTGGTGCCGGAGGAGGAGGAGCAGGAGGAGGTGGTGGTGGTTATGTTTGAAGCAGTTGCTCCGCCAAGGAGGAGGAAAGAAGGTGTTTGTATTGTGTGGCAGGCCAAATACTAAGGTCACTAGGCGTGGGGAAAGCTTTAGCCTGCAGGGACAGCACCCCAAGTGACAAGGGGAGAGCGGTGCGAGGGAGTGAAAGTGAGGGGAAGGAGTGGCAGTGTATTGATGGTTCCCCTACAGCTGTATATGCCCACCATACTACTTTTATGGTAGTATTAGGCCTACTATAAGTAGTAAAAGTACTGTAGCTTGTCATAAGCAAATTCCATGCAGTGAACGTGTGTGCCTGTGTATCATATACCATTAATTGACTGGTCTGGATCTGTAGTAGTTATTAAAGTATTAATGACCGACATTGAGGGGCTGCTGGTGCACTGTTTGGTGCCTGAATTATAGATTAATTTTCTTAATATCTGCCTTAGGTTGTTAATATAGCCCCTGGACTGGGCCCCAATCGCTTCCTATTACCTCCTTTTCCAGCTCCTGCTCCTGTTCCTATTCTTGCTCCTGTCCCTCCTCCCCCTATACCTGCTCCTCCCCCTCCCCTCTTCCTGTTCCTGCTCCTGTTCCTCCTTGCCCTACTTGACCTTCCTCCCCCTCCCCTTCCTCCTCTTCTCATCCTTCCCTTCCTCCTCCTCCCCTTCCTTCCCTTCCTTCCCCTCCCCCTCCTCTTCCCCCCTCCTCTTCGTCTCCCTCCCCCTCCTCCCCCTCCTCGCCCTATACCTGATTATTACCTGAATAAAACATCTGCACAAAAACATACCTTCACTCCTTATCTCCTTCCCCTATACCTCCTCCTCCCCCTATACCTACTCCTCTTCCTCCTCCTATATCTCCTCCTCCTATACCTTCCTTTCCTCCAGTGTGTCATCCATGCTGGATCCAGCACAAGCTCATCCAGCACAAGCGCCTCCTCCTCCTACGCCTGTGTGTGAATGACTGGAGCAGTCGAAAGGGATAAGCCACTAGTACTATACTCCACCACCACCACCGCCGCCGCCACCACCACCACCACCCAACCAACACCAACAGAGAGCGGCTACCCACCATCACAAACTCTCTCTCCGCCGCCACCCTCGTCCCACCGAGGAGGAGTGGAGAGGACGGACTTACCCAGGACGATGATCACCCCCACTGCGACTCCTCGTGGTGTCTGTGTTTATAAACTACAACTTCTACTCATGGATTACATGCTTCTAACGTTGTCTTC
Organism: Sthenelais limicola; assembly: GCA_942159475.1. NCBI lineage: Eukaryota > Metazoa > Annelida > Polychaeta > Phyllodocida > Sigalionidae > Sthenelais > Sthenelais limicola. The sequence goes on from OW804096.1 coordinate 59,223,593, forward strand.
ACACCCAGTGGATTAGATGAGTCTTCTAGAGGCCCTGGATTAAGAGCTATCGGATATGGATGAGGCCTCTACGGCGAGCACCTCAGCGAGTCGGTCACCTCGGGTGGCTCAGAGGATGGTCCAACAGCTCATGGATTGGTATGGTGAGTAACTCAACCCTTCGTCCTCGTGCTCCTTCACAGCAGTATCACAACTGCTCGGTCATCAGCTCTTGTTAGCTTCATTACATAGGCTGCTAACACTTGACGTAAACTGAAGCCATTTGGCCCAGTCCAGTGAGCAACTTCTTCCCCTGAGCAATTGCTCTGTCTCTCTGTACTATTGACAGAGGCTGTGGAAGAAGAAGTATAGGTCTGTGGTGGTGCAAAGCAGCTGCAAGAACAAGCTGTGTACACTTTGAGGAGGACGTTATGGGGGTAAGGGGGCATGTGTATGTCCCTTCTGCTCCAGGGTTTCCTCCAGTGCTTGTTTACGTCGCCAGTGACTGGCTCCGGCCTGGAGGATATATCTGTGCCTGTTTGTGTGTCTGTATATACATGTACAACTCAGAAGAAACCAGGGTCATGTTGTCTCTTACGTCCTAGTTGCAGGGTATAGCTCTGGAACAATACACCAACCAACTTGAACGGTTGGATAGGAAGGGATATATAGAAAGCAAGCCTAGAGGCTGGGTTGTTATTTAACATAGAAATGCTAAGATAATGTATGGGTGAGCTTCTATAATACAGGCGCGATACATAAGGATACAGAGGGTATGAAACCCAATGTGAGGGAGACACACATCACTCCTACTGCTGCATTCCTCTACAAATTCATCGATCGTTTGTCGGGTTTCCCCTCCTACACACTAGTCTCCCTTCCTCTCTCTCCCCTCTCTCCCCTATCTAGATCTTTCTCTTCACTCGTCCGCTAACTGACTGAGGAATGTCTTCTTCCCCAACTCTCTCTCCTCTGTGTGTGTGTATATATATATATATATATATATATATATAAGTCTGGCTAGTCCGACTGTCTGTGCCCTCTCTCCTAAATTAGTCGCCTTACAGTAGCAATTACCTACAACAACCGGTGTCACTACAGCAAACCATTTCCATCAAATCCCAATTCCAAACACAGCGTAAACATTTGTACTCAACCCTTGTTTTATTCATGAATCAAAGGTTGGGGGATTTAATACCGTGACTCTGAATTTTGTATAAGTCTTGGCAGTGTAGGCTCCATTGATGCATGTCCATGTCGGTTCTTCTCAATGAATGAACATCGACTTTCATTAGGGATCTATTTCGGTTCATTGGTTACGTTAATTTCAGAATCACCCTACACTTGCAGTGTACTAATAAATTAATGCACGGGTTGGTGTTTATGAAGCTTATACATCTATGTATGATCAGAGTTTATAACTTGGTTGGTAAGGTACAGATAGAATTGCATATTATATGTGATGTGTTACAGACGTATGAGTCACAAGTCGCAAAAAATGGATTTTGAGATATCATCATATTTGAAAAGATCAAATCAAGTGGATAGTCAACATTACGATATTCAATAAATAATTCTATATTGTTTTATGAACTCTTCTTATATATTTCATAATTTAAAATGTTAATGTTTATCTTCATTATTTTTTAAAGGCGAATTGATGTATTCCGAATTAATGGATCTGGCTTTGCCGATCGACATGAATAATGCAAGTGATCCTTATCCCGTCTAGGCTACCACATATAGGCCTATTCTGTAAATAATATTCCGTATTACAGTAATACTACTGTAATATTGATGCCTTATAATATGCGTGTGCATCGATATTTATCAGCCAAGGCATGATAACGGTATGAATAAACCATACTGTAATATGGCATTATTATAGATGTACCGTTAATCATATATGCAGGCCAATTCCCTTACCAGGGACTACTGTTCGATATTTGATATTGTTCCTTGCGATGGGGTTCATTCAGGGATCCCACAGTCTTCCCTCGTAATCCCTGATGTCTGCACTCTTTGAATATAGAAGGACTATTGAACAGATATGGGGACATAACTAGAGCTTGCCTCAAGTACGGTTCGCCCATGCATATATGGGTCTGATTTTCAGAAAATCGCTAGCTCTACAAATTTAGTAACTTCTGCTAAATAAGACTGGACAATTATGAATAATGGTACATCAGAGTATCATTGGCATTGTGTTGATTACAAATATCTCTTTCATTGTGTTAAACTATATTTTGAACGTCACTTTTCTACTAAATGTGGGTTATTTGAGAGGATCAGTGAAGGTGAATTGTACATTTTCTGACGACTTCACCCGTATAAATATAGATATATCTGTCAATGTTTCATGAGATAAAGGTGGGTAGAGTCAGGGAGGGGTGAGTGAGCAGTTATGATAGGGTGAAGCACCCATTGACAATAGAGCAGGGCTGGGTCCCATCGATCCCTCGATGACTGTTGTCACTAAACAATCCTAATATAACCCAATTTCTGTGGGAAAGGGTGAGGTTCGTTCTCGTGCCAGAATATCTATCGTACTCAAAGGACACTGCCACATCACATCACATCACCATTTTACTAATGGATCAGAAACAATCCCTCATTTCAACACAAAACACGTGTAGTTTTAAGCTCCAGGCTTTTGACTATTTCCTATATTAAAATGCAGGCACCCACTGGACAGATTCCCTCAACTATTGTACTGTAACCTTAAGGTAGAAAATACATTCTACGAGTATTACTTGTCATCTTGAAGTCTATTTTTATATATTTTATCTTTAATCTAAGTCATCTTTCACCTGTTATGGTAACGGCTGGAAAGCCTGGTAATTATTCCAGAAGCTATAGCTCACCTCTTTGTCAACTTTCGCCTTGTGTAATGATCTTGGCAAATACATTGATATCAAATCAAATCGATCAGCTGACAATTATAGACACCCCCCCCCCACTAGGTAGGAAGACCCCAGCTATTGCTTGCGATCATGCCATTAGGCTAGACATTGTGATTTAAATGAGGATCGAGCTTAAGTTATAGGACCCCTCCACTACGTCGGATGGCCTTGCGATTGCTTAAGGCTTGACCCCACTGTTTCCCTTTGTGGTCGTTGCGGTTGCATTTTACAGTGCATTCTCAATCCGAAAATATAATAACAAATGGGGCTGGTCAGAGGGGAGTCTTGATAGGTTGTGCAACATAGGTTCTTTACAATAATTAATGAATGACAATAACTATCAAACCGCATATTAGCTGCAATAAGCATGCAGTCTGGTGATACAAAGCAAGAATTTAAAAATAATTAGATGTTTTCACCAATATCGTAGCTTGTGTAAATGATCTATAAAAAAACAAATGTATGATGGGAAAGATGAAGTCTTGTTTTATGGAAACATGTAAAACATGGCTATATGCATGAGATCACTGTTAGTTAAATATCCCATGTTTCTATAGCTTTCACACTAACATACAACTACCCATCATTCCACGCACATCAAGATTCAAGATGGTGGACATGCCCCTATTTATAGTTTAACTATTATGATATGGTAATAGAATATCGCCTATTGAAAGGCATTGAATCACAGATATCACTAAAGCAATTATTATCTAGCTGGAAAGCTTTCAGTGGCTAGAGAGTGGACTAGACCTGCCTCTAACATCCACTATTAGATGATAGCACCCAGCGTGACATGCATGCCTAGGGTGTGTAGCAGATTGAATTATTCTGTTTTATATTGGAGCTGACGGGGCCACATTGCTACCATCAAAGTCCATTATATCTCAATGTAACATGCTAAACCGGGGTTGGAGGAGTAGTAGTGATTATCCTGCACGCTGGGCACTGGAGGATAGATTGATACGGCAAACACTGCCCCACGATCAGATCTTCTGAAAATGTACAATCGCCAGCTCTACACATTTAGGGAATATTACTAAATTAGTCTGAGAAATGATGAATCATTGGTATATTTGGTATGTACTTGAATCTAACGGCCTGTTTGGTTAGGTTGATCAGTTTTTTAAACCAAATTTTTGTGATAAATTTGGGTTTTTTGAAAGAATCGGTGATGGTGAATTGTGCATTTTCTCACGACCAGACCCATCTACAAGAGAACGCCCAGCGTTTCGGAAGTGATCGGGTGTTGTCTGATTTAACCCCAGTCTCTATTATCAACTCGCCATTACCCACAAAGGCATATTTGATTAGTTTATAACATACACTAACGATTCCGGGGCCTAGGTCTATAGGCAAATAGATTGGTCGATTGATATGGCCAGATTGGTTTTTCCTCCTATACACTGCCTGCTTCAATTTCTGCTTGCATGTTTAATGGCCATTGTACCGAATCTAACCTTTGTTTCTGGGCATTATTGAACATTTCCCTCCGCTTTAGCCTGCAGCTGATGTTTTGTCCCTAAAGTCCCATATTTGTGGCGCCATGGCTCTCCTCCCATAGGGCGCGTTATATATAAAGGCATAATAATGTGACATTGCCCTATATACATCAGCCGTTTATAGGCATGCATGGGAGCTGGACAGCAACATCTAGACAGCTGGTTTTACATTGGACCATGTGTATGTATGTGATGTTTTACAGAATCACAAGTCGCAAAATTGATATTTTGTCCAAGTACTCTCTAGAGGTCCGAACCCTCAGATCAGAAAAGAATGGTATGTCAGTCTACTTCGCAAGTCGGTATCCCTGCCTAAAACTCAGCGTTTTAATGGGAATATAATGGCATTTTGCGGTCTTAATGGAATTATAATGGCACTTTGTGGTTTGAGGCGAGAGGCTTTCCCTTCGCTGGAAGGGACTTTCTCAACTTTGGGCCTAGACTACAAGTGTTTTATTCACAAGATCTCAGTGTAGGAATGTTCTCATGTTTGGAGTACCTAGCGCTTTTGTTCTTTCTCTCTCTCTATCTCACGATTTCTCTTATATAACACTTTCAGTTTTCAAAATTCATATACCAAGTTAATATCAAGAGAGTGTATGAAATATATTCTTAGGTTTCTATAAGGTCATGTTTCTCCCAAGTGTTTTGTTCAAAAGATCCCTTCGTAGGAATGTTCTTATTTTTGGGGTATCTAAGTCATGGACCAAATGTCAAGACATTGTATTCAATATATCCTTGCCTTTCTAAGGTCATCCTATGGAGTATATTGTATATTATGTATGGGTGAATTACCAGAAAATGTACAATAAACAGCTCTGCACATTTGGTTAATTCAGATAAATTAAGCTAAACAATGATGAATAGTTGGTATATCTGACTATATTTGGTAAGGTCTTCATTCAAATAGTGTGTTTGGCGATGTTGAACTGCATTCTGAACCTTATTTGTGTCTTAAATTTGGCTTATTTGACATAATTTCGACTTCGAATTGTACATTTTCTGACGATCTGACCCATATACTGTATTATAATACAGATGCCCGCTTTATCCCACATCGCCCCTTTTGTGTCTATATTTAGCAGCAAATAGACGGACGTCTTGGCTGGTGTTCGGGGTGGCAGAGGAAGAAGATAACGTCTAGCCAAAGTCGTCTATAGCTGATAACAAGGGCAGGATGGGGCCATATGGGGCGTTGAGCAGGGGAGAAATATACCAGGTCCAGCACTTTATATGAAGGCAATACCATCGTTACACTCACCCTGAGGTTTGATTCTTGCCCTAGGGATTATAGGATGAAAGGAGAGTGGATTGATTCTAGCATTCTAGTCTGTCCCTTATATCCAATCAATAATTGATTTGTCCACCACCACCTTCACCACCACCATACAGGGCAGCTTGCAGCGACAGCTCTCTTGCTAATCTGTACAAGTTCTCAGCACCAAATAGGCTAGTTATTTGTGTATGGTTTCCCGTAACGTTTCCCATAGTGACAGTGGTCATTTGTGATGTGTTACAGACAAATGAGTCGTAAATCACAAAAGATGGATTTTGAGACACACCATCATATTATTTGAAAAGATGAGATTAAGTAGATTCCAATGATGTTTACATTTGGGAAATCTAAATGTATTTCTATATAATTTATGTTTGATTTTTTGTCGTGCTTGAAAAAAATGTTGCAATGTTTCTGGGTGGACAATTACTAGTAAAGCAGCTAAATATACTCCATAGCATGACCTTAGGAATGCAAGGATATATTTAATACACCCTCTTGAAATTTGGTATATGTATTCATACGATTTAAATTCTAGATACCCCAAAGATCAGAATATTCTTACAAAAAGATCTTGTGAATAAAATACTTTGAAAAGTATCAGTTTTGCGACTCATGTTTCTGTAACACATCACATGAGGAATATCATCCAATCTGCCTAACGATGATCTACTCTATACAAAGGCCGCACTGGGGAGATGCCAGTGACAGATTGGTAAATTCCCTGCTGGGTAAGGTTCTGTTACCATGGGTTATACACAACTGACTTATCTCAAGTTATATGGGCCCCCGAATGCCACTCGGTATCCCAATTTTTCATTCCTCCTTGTCAATTGGGAGTGGATATAGAAGCATCTGATGATACTATAACACTGGCTTTCACGCAATCTTGACTAATGTTGGGGTCAGGATTTGAAGTCAAATCGGCCGAGCAAAATTTGGTGCCGGTGAGCGGTAATAAGTGAAACCACAGTAGGAAAGGATTTTGGCGGGCCACCGAAATATAAATGTGGATTTTGATGAAGCCCTGTAGCAAAAATAACCGGAGAAAATCCTAATGGCTTTTAGTTGAGTTGGTAAAGAACGAAATAAAAAGTAGTAAATCTTTTAATTTTGACCGATGTTTACTGAGCTTAATTAAAAAGTTCTATTCATGTATAAGGTCTGACTTCATGGTTAAGAAATTATATAAGAATTAAGAAATTAAAAGAAAATGCTCAAACGGTACACCTTTTCTAATTACGACAAAACCCTAATATTGTGGAATAATAAATAATGTAAATAACGGTGAATATATGTCATTAATCAAGACTCTATTCATACAGATATCAGTAGTAGCGTTTCCGCGCTACACCCAGAGCAGCCAATCACAGGCCAGGCTACTACTGATATCTGCCTTCCCTTTTATAAAATTGGTGAAAAATCCTTGCACTAATTTGACTAATGAAAGTAGGAAATCCACCAGCTTTGCCAAACCCATCTTAAAGTGACACTTGCCACTAAGTACTTGATTTGCGGGACGTTTGCTTGAATTTCAATCATGGGCTAAAGCATTTCACGAGCAAGCCATTCCCTGGAGCATTAATGCTATTAAAAAAGTGTATTTGGAGCTTTTACGGAGCATTTAAAACTCCAGATTTGATTCAACATGGCGGACTCTAACCTCTCCCAGACAGGACAGTTCCAAGAGAGAAGTTGGTGACCTAATTGTGCATCTATAAATAGTTGCTGATAACATACAACCTAGATGATATTATTGTATTATCAGTTAAGAATCATCAAGGATACAAACGAAAATGCGATGGCAACATCGAGATGTACCTGTCAGAGCAATAAAAACGTTACAACAACAACAACTAGATGGGACTGGCGTATATCTATATATGTGCCTCTGCCTCTCTACTATTACCCAGTCCTCCGCCATGGTCAGTTGGCAGCACTCTATTGTGAAGCTACCTTCTTAGTCAGATTAGAATTGACCCAGGGATTCGACTCCACTCGAACTATATTTACAAATATCAAATAATCTATTGAATACATAGCTGCGACGACCCACCCAATATAGGGTAACACTGACTGTACCTATGCAAGTCGGAGATATCTGCACTTACCATTAGTTTTAGAACAAGAGAATTCAAGTATTACATTTATAACTTACTTTTGGTTACCCATTTTAGATATTAGTTGGTGGGCTTAACGACTTTATACTTCAAGTCATGATGCAAAGGTCCCCTTTGGTATGGTAGCACCTTAGGGCAATAGAAAAAGATTTATCCTAAGACACGTGTGATATCACCCCCCGTTTTCGAAAAAATGACGTTTTTACAAAATGGCCGCCAAAAATTCAACCAACATCCTAACTTCACTTCTATTTGACATAGAAAGACAAGATTAGTGTCAAAACATAGGTTTTCAGGGTCAAAGAATGTGATAGAAAGGGTTTTAAGTCTCAAAGAATGATGGTTTTCATTTTAAAAAGAATATTAGAGGTAAAATCTGAAAAAAATATCAAATAAAATTCACTAAAAAATGTTTTACTAATTTATTAAGCAAACTCCTTCCTTGTAGGGTAAATACACTCTTTAGTGATTATGGCTGACCGCACAACATATTTACAGCTGAAAAAAGTGTTTGAAAAGATCATGTTTAGCTGAATAATGCACAACTGCGAATGAGCAGAGGGTTTCAACCTATTTGATTATTGACTCCGCATTTATGTAACTGTATAACTTATTTGAATAAAAAGTATTATATATATATATATATATATATATATATATATATATATATATATAACAGCAAGAGCATGATCCCAGGCATCCACATAGAGATAAGCAGGGCTGTTTCTGCTTGAAAAATTTACATGGAGGTCTACAATCTGGCTTACAGTGGCAAAGAGCTAGTTCAGGCTAATCGTGAGAAAATGTGTTGTATTATGATAGAACAAAATAAGGGAATGGTATGAACATAGGGGTGAGAAAAGTCTGCCTTTGACACACAAGTGATAGCGAGTATGTTGAAATGTTTTTCAAGCACCCATGAGGAAAACATGTTCATATACCACCTCAGAGTTGTGATTCTACATTTACTACACAACTGCTACCAAAGTAAAGGAATAATGATAAAAAAATAAAAGCTTTTCTTGCAAATAAACAGTAATGTAGGCCTACTGTCAGCAGGCAGGTCAGAAACTGTTTGACAGTTGACTAGCTAAATTGAAAGGAATTAATCTTAACAGAACTAAAAACTGTATGACTCATAGATTCAATTCAACTAACAGAATCTAAAGTTCACTACTTCACACCTGATATGCTGTTGATGAGATTTGTAGTTGCTGTGTCTCAGAACTTGTTGGCATTAAGTCAAAATATTTGCCTTTAAGAAAAAAGGTGTTGACAACCTTCATCTACACTCTTTTGTATTGTCATCAGATACACTATAGCTTCATTACAAATTTCTGAAACACTGGTGAATGGGTCTCAATCATCTCAGTAGTAGGTAAGGACAGCAACTGCCATGTGGAGCATGCAGCCTCCTTGCCTTTATCAAGGAAAGCATTTGTCATCACACCCTGTGAGAACATGAGAGTATTGCCATGCTTTAGATGGTCCAGGACTTGATCCAATTTCATGTAGAGGAATGTACCTGACAAGGAAAAGAAATCCCTTATTCATCAGCCTTATCAAATAAAAAGAGGAGATAACCGAAACTAGCTCAAACATAGCTGTCTGCCTGAAATTGCAATAAACCCCAAATGCAATGTAGAGTGCAACTACCTTCTCTCCAAGTGCCACAAAAGCAAATATGCCTAGCCTAACAACATCACTATTGTTGCTTCAAACAACAATCTGACAATGACCAACTACAGTGGCTGCAGCAATGTATAGAAACACCCTGGTGTCCGCTTTCTCATGGTGCAAGAAGCCATTGCATCAACACCAAAACTGGCTGGAGAGCTTATGCATTTCCCAAGTACAGTGGTGAAAAGTACTTTGGCCTAAAACAAGATAGACACTGAAATAATGGAATAACAATCCTTTATAATCCATTCACTACAACATCCATCAGAACAATATGATTCCATATATTTCATTCGATACATTCTACCTGAAGTTGCAAAAGCTTGAACCTTTTGGCCAGCTCCACAAAGAATTCCTGATTTTTGAGGTCCACCTGAAAGCTGTCCAGTTGCGAGGCACTTTTGCTGAAAGAGTAACCCTCCTGAGATTGTGATTAAGTTTGTCTTAGTGTCGATGTCCCAAACAATGTCCAATCTATTGTTTCTTCAAAATCATGAAGAATATGTTGAGTGAAGACCTTTTGGGCATAATGTCCAATAGTAGAAACACTAGTAGGACGTAGAATTTGGACAAGCACAGCCCTTTCTAAAAGGTGAGTTCCATGGCTATGCTACTTCTCTCACTACTCCCCCATTACTATGACAGTCTCTTGCTTCCGTTTCTTTAGAAGTGGGAGCAGGAGAATGAAAGTAACCAGAATGGGTGCTATGGCCATGTTACTTCTACCACTACTTCTACTGCTACTCAGAAATCTGAGCAGACATCACAACATTCTATTTTCACATAAGAATGGATGCCCCAATAGGGTTGGAAAAGTTCTGTAGCCCGGTCTGCACCACCCAGGTCAGCAATGTGGACAACCAAAAATCAATATTTGGGCGTTTGGACAACCAGGTTTCACCTTTCATTGGTGTGAGCAGACAACTACATATTGTCATATATATATGTTGGACAACCATACCCCTAAGTAGCTTTTCAAATCAGGCATGGGCCTTCTTTACTAAGATCACAATCAGGGTATCCCCATTTAATAGCTTGAATAGTGGCTGATCAGCCACCATTACTGGTATTTGACCAGGATTCATGATCAACATCACCTCTGAATATCTTGATATCCAAACAGATACTATCTTGGATTCTTTCTGTCACATAGCTATCCAAATATCGAGATATCCAAATATCCAAGGGGGAAGTATGGGAGGGAGAGCAACTGAGAGGGAGAGAGAGGCATAAAGAGCGACAGGGAGGCAGAGAGCCAGAGAAAGAGGGGTGTCTGTGGCGGTTGAGGAGGGGGTGGGATAGGGGAGAGAGGCATAGGCAGAGAAGGAGAGAGAGGCTTCCCATGTACTATGAGTGTGGGAATGGGGTAGAGTGACAAGTGGTAAGTACATATGTGCTGAGGACCTCCCTATGAGTGAACAAGTGTGTTATATAACAAATTTACCATTGCCATTAGCAGAGAGGAAAAGGAGTGAACGATCAAGGTAGTAGTTCAAAGGAGTGAGCTGTATTAGGGGAGATACCATAGTTGCTATGGTGAGTGGTAATAGTAATATAGACCCTTGTTATAGCTTCCTGGTTGTTGCAATAGGAGAAAACCTATCAGTAATGGAGAAATAGTCTCTACAGAAATAGAAATCTCTGGTCGGTAATAGGAAAAGGTGTCTTAGTAATGTACTTTTGATATGCTTAGTATCTGCTCAAAAAGAGAAAAAGTCATATGTTGTACAGATTGCCACTATTGGATGCAACAAGCAGTTAATAATAATCAATGAAGAGTGCATTTGCCCTACAAGGAAAGAGTTTGTTTGATAAACTAGTAAAAAAAACTTTTTTATTCAATTTTTCTTTTCTTTTATCTCAAATATTCTTTATAAGAGGATAAATATTGTTCTGTCAGACTTTAAACCCTTTCTATCAGATTCCCTGACCCTGAAAACCTATGTTTAGACACCAACTTTGTCTTTCTATGTCAAATAGAAGTGAAGTTATGATGTTGGTTGAATTTTTGGCGGCCATTTTGTAAAAACGTCATTTTTTCAAAAACGGGGGGTGATATCACGTGTGTCTTAGGATAAATCTTTTTCTATTGCCCTAAGGTGCTACCATACCAAAGGGGACCTTTGCATCATGACTTGAAGTAAATGGCCTGTTTTGAGCGCTAAGCCCACCAACTATATTGCCCCATTCCCCAATTACAGTAAGTGCACTCAAATCTGATTTAATTATTACATGACATTCAAGACATTCTCGCAGAATGCTCCCCCACCTTTACGGTTGTTAACCGCTGAAACGCTTGTTATTATTGTTAACGTCAGATAGGTATAGAATTGGCCATTAGTCAATGTGAGTAGTCTATAGAAATGCCTATAAAAGGCAGGCACAGGCACGCGTGCAAGTAGTACGTACAGATGGGTATTTTTAGCTGGCTCGCTGACCCGCCGTATGGGTTGAATGGCAGGTAGAGTGAATTTAACCTTATAATTTGGCTTCACTCTTCATTGGATTCGGCGTGAACTGCCCTGATCATACGCGCGATAAAAACCTCTCAGCGTTTGGATGTTTGGGTAGGTTTTATACTCGCTGGGTCTCACTCCTCCAACCACTTTGTGGATGGAGTACTACTACAAACCACAGTATTCTAGCTGCCACCCTCTGGTTGGATATTGAATTGAATTGGCGACTCACATTGAACCCCTTTTTAACGGTTTAGATCATCCCAGTTTATATATGAAGCGCCAGTTGTACATGTATAGGGAGTACCTACATACATGAACCTCGAGAAATGTATCACAGTAACGCACCAGGTAAATTGTAAAGATTACTTACCTAGTCAATGTTAATTAGATATGTCAATTAGATCGATGAAGAATGTCCCATTCATAACCACAGAGTAGAGTACTGAGGATCGTGTCACTCGAAACTCGTGTCACGCGAAACTCGAGCCACCCCTGTTATATGTGCTCATTATTAGCGTAGGTGTGACTAGAGTTTCACTTCATTTCCTATGCCTTCCTTTTATATGTTTTGGCATTCCTCTGTTAAAGCTGTACTCTCAGCCAACGTCGGTCAAGAACTGAACATTTTCTACTTTTTGTTTTATTCTTTTCCAAAATATCTAACAGTCATTTCACAAAAACCTTGGAGGATTTTGTCCAGTTGTTTTTGCGACATGGCTTCTAAAACGTCCCCATTTATATTTGGAGGACCCGCCCGAATCCGGCCGTTTTTGCCTCAAATTCATGTGTAAACATATATAACAGCAACAAACGTAATCTCGTTTATACAAACGGTTTTCGTCTTAACCAGATTCAGTTCTATATGGGTCAGATTTTCAAAAAATGTACAATTGGCAGCTCTACACATTTTGCTAAATTCTGCTAAATTCTGCTACAATTTGATTAATACTAGGTAAATTCGGGTACGGTATATTCGGTATTGCACTGATTCTAGCAATCTGTTGGGTTAAGTTGAACTGTATTTTCAACTTTATTTTTGTCTGAAATTTGTTTTTTTTGAGAGGATTGGTGAAGGTGAATTGTAAATTTACTGGCGACGTCACCCATATCAGTTCCAGCATTGTGTTTTGATATATGTACAATCTTAGGAAACATTATAAGTAGGGGAAAAGACCTTTAAACAGTATTACTAATCAGGGTAGACTAAATCATATCGTCGAGAGCCTCCAATGAAGAAATAATGAAAATTCGAATTTGCTACTTTTTATTTGGTAACATTTCATGTAGCCTGCTTGGCATACATGTATACAAACATACACCTACATACAAATACACACCTACATACATATATACACCTACATACATAAACACACCTACATTTATACCATTTTATATTTGGGATCCATATATAATATAATATATTTATATAACCACCTCCATTGACACCAGATCGAGATGTATTTATGTATCATATAATATTAAACATACGATGATGTTAGATTGCTATATATATAGTATTTGACCCCCAAAAGACAGGCATTTATATTAGAGGGGGTATTTTTTATGCCTACTATATTGTACCCAATTGATTCTCCGTCCCTTGCCGCAGATCTACAGTCTGGGCCCGGCTGCAAGGCCGCCCGGAGATTAGAAACTTCAGGTCTGATTATAAACCATTGAAATGGATCTCCAGGCCATCCCTGCGCTGGAATGATTCCTCTTGAATATCCACTTTAGTCTCTTTAGTCGGCGCTTCTGTCTAATCTGGCTCAAGTGCTCTTTTAGTAGCTTCTGACATCACTAACGGATTCTGAAGTGTTTAAAAGGGGTTCAGGGCTTCTAGCTCGCCCCTCTATGGGGGACTTGCATGTTCGCCATCTTGAATTCCTTTTTAGGACAGAGTGAATCAAAACTTGTATTACTACAACCGCATTTTCAATTCGTACATGCCATCTTGAATGTTGATTCGCATGGAATTAGAGGAGTCGTATATCAGTGTTAACTCTATAAAAACACATGCCATGTTCAGCATGGAATATTTTATTGGTGCTCCAATGTCAATACCCACGTGTTATACCTGTTTCCATAACACAAGGCTCCATCTTCCCCATCATGCATTTAGTTCGTATAGATCATTTACAAAAAGCTACGATGTCAATACCCACGTGTTATACCTGTTTCCATAACACAAGTCTCCATCTTTCCCATCGTGCATTTAGTTCGTATAGATCATTTACAAAAAGCTACGATATTGGCGAAAACATTCTTTCAATTTTCGATAATAATGTTGCTAAATATTTGTATGTCAGACCTGAACTGAATCTATCCTAGCATGCACTGTCAGAGACATACGCAGTGGCTTATGCAAAATCCCCTATTAGTTTTTAGGAATGTATCGATACATGCCAAGGAGGAATGTTTCTCTGAAGAATCTGAGCCATATTCGTTCTTATACTTCATAAGGATGCTCTAATAATAATGTTCTAATAAGTCTAGGATGTTTTTCCTTGGACCAATGTCAGACCCCCTCCGACCCCTCTTATCCTATATCATGCCCTATATTAGATGTCTGCCTGGATTAGTGAATTACTCATAGAAGAGAGTTGTATTAGCATGCAGGGCATGCCTCCTCCACCCTCTCCTTAGAATTTCATTTCTTTCACTCGTTCAATGGGAAACGCTTGTATCGATGTCTCTATTTTAAAGAGCAAGGCATGCAAGGATCCCACTGCGGTTCCCTTTGAATGAACCAATTCACTTTCAGTGTCAATTTCCCAATACCCAAGAGGTCAAACTAGCCTTCGAGGCCCTCTTTCTTATGATACTGGTGTTTGCCTAGGTACCCGCTGTATCCTGACTTGGGTTTACTCTGAACAACTTCTTATAAAGTCATAAAATATTTCCTCAACTTCTTTGCTAGCGGAATACCTTTGGTTCTTTTCATCTTCCCTCTATTATATGAAGGTTTTCTGAATACACCGACAAAACAGTAATATAATATGGAAGCCTCCCTTTTAGTGCATTCTATTAGGCAAGGGCAGAGCCTAGCTCCTTTGTAATGAATCAGATCACTCGCTTACACCTATGTGTCAATTGATAACCTAAATATCTATTGTAAATCAGTTTGCATGCTCGTGTGAAGTGCGCCCTTATGTAACAGCTAGTCACAAGCATTCGCACTAGCTCACCACCCTTACATAAACCTAAATAGGGCAATTTACATAGCTATCATTTCGCATTTTGACAAATTTGGATTAACCTTTACGTTATTTGCCCCCCACCCACTCTCACGTTTTCCTTGGAAGCGGTCATAGAACAAAACAAAGTGAACCAGATTGATGAAACTGCTTCCCCAGGAAACTGTCGTAAATGATAAGTAAAAGAGTGAGTGAGAGAGTGAGTGAGATTGGTTGCTTTACGCCCTTATCAACACATTTAATATGGTTATATCAAGGCTGGGAGAGCTGAGAGGGAGGCAGTTTATGATCATACCCAGGAAATAGAGATAGAGAAGAAGGGAGAGAGAGACAGAGAAAAAGAGACAGAATGGCACTTTATGGTCTTACCCAGGACCATTCATAAGTAAAAGAATACGTCACTGTGAACTGGATTCTTGTCATGTCATAGAATAGTGATGCCAATCTAATTTGGACACCTAGCTATGGCACTCCTGAATTCTAAATGTATTTAAATAGGGCGAGGGAATATATTTAAGACCCACTCATTTACCCAGCCATGGCTTGCTCAACAAGTGTGAATTTACCTAGATCAGACGTATACTATCACCATCTGATAAGATGGATCCCGAACCGCACCCACCTGGGATGCTGTACAATAATCACTGGGCTGATAAGATTGTTAAGATTGAACATAAGTGACTAAAATCCATGGCAACTCACGCTTCGTGTACCTCATTGGGATCACTCTGAGCGCTCAGTTGTCACTTGTATAGCTAACAGTATAGTACTCGCTTTCTCCATATGGGTAAAGTCGTCTGAAGATGTACAATTGGCCTTCACCAATCCTCTCAAATAAGCCAGATTTAAGACAAGAAATGAAGTTCAAAATTTGATATGCGAACTAATTTTTTAATCAACGTTACGCCCAATATACTCAGTTATACCTACTATATTAACCATTTTCCTCCTACTTTTATCAGATTAAAAAGAAATTAGTATCGGACAATACAAAGATATGATAAGGTACATTGTCAGTTATAATACTTTTGAAGTCATTGAGATATAGACTCACGGTAGTATATTCGCTGGGGTGTCTTCCGCCCATTGCTGTGTCTAGCTAATACTAAAGAAAAATAGGCTACTGAATATTTGTTCAGTTTAACATGAGATGTGGTACAGGGGTTACTAAAGATGTAAAGCTACCAAATTACATGTCTGACAACTTGACCCATATACTAATGATAAACACTGGCTTTAAAGCTCCGTTCTCAGCTATTACGACAAACATAATCTTACCTAATTGACTCATACTAATAACTATGACTTATAGAACTGAATTCATCAATATTGGGCTGGTGCTATATATTCATATACAAGAATTTTATGTCGAATCGGCCGACGGAAAATGGCTGCTGGTGAGTGATAATAAGTGCAGCCACTGCAGGAACGGATTTCAGCTGGTCTCCTAAATATAAAGGTCGACGTTTATGAAGCCCTGTAGGAAAAACAACTGACAAAATCCTCAAGAAATGAGTGTCATTTTTTAGACAATGTTTGTCAGATATGTGAGAAGTTGTATTTGTTGTAAGAACCATGTTCTAGAGCTCAAATTTATTCTCTTATGATATCATTATATAATTAGTAGAATTAGTTGACTTGTGAGGTTTAGCTTTATAGACATTTTTAAGGCAACGCTTGAAAACGTTCATGATAAACAACTTTTTTTAAAAACAATTTTATATGGCTGAATTTAACTGCGTCTTTTGTATCTCCATTAAATATATCATAGACCTTTGAATGAAATTGAAAAATATTTCTTTTGTTAAACTGCTATAGAGGAATTGGACATTTCGGAAAATAAAGTAGAAAATCTTTAGAAAAGTTTTAGACCGATGTTAGCTGAGAGTGCAACTTTGATAGTCGTGACGTACTAAAAAAATAGTCGTGACGTACTTCTATCTAATCCGTGGCCAAATCTGTGTCTTGGGAAATCATGATCTAGACATTGGATCTAGACATTCACCTGTTCTCACCGACTATCTATGATAGATACAATTATGATACGCCTATCTGCTATTATATACCAAGTTGATGTTATAGCGACTCGCCATAACATCAAACTGGTATAATAGCAGAGTATATTTGAACCAATTGCAATAGCTTAAAACAACTATGAGGACCTACTTTATTGTGTACTGGTCAAGCTGTGAAACATTGTATCGTTTAGTTAACTCACGGGGTGCATCACATGTTGAACCATGCCTCCCATCTGTCCTGTTGTTCAACCGCCGCAGGTTAAATATCAGGTTCATTGAGATATTCTAGGCTCAAAGTTGAGAGAGTCCCTTCAAACTGAGGGAAAGCATCTCGCTCTAAACAGCAAAATGTTATTATAATCCCATTAGGACCGTAAAATGCCATTATAATCCCATTAAGGCGCTTACTCATGGGCGAGAAAATCCATTAGCGCAGTTGGCGTCCAATCGCTGACATACCATTCATATCTAATCTAAGAGGCTCTGAACCTAGACTGCATACCAACTAATAGCATATCCATGCGATAAAAAAGTCTATAAAATATCTCGGTTTTTCTGATGTGGAACAGGATGATTATTGGATCCTTATTGAGCAAAAAGATAAATTGAGAATAAAATGGTACCGCAATGATCTACATAAATTATGTTTCTTATTGACGGTTCGCTAAAAGTGGTCTTGTTTCCGCGATCAACTACCGGTGTCGTAAGAAAGCTAGCTGGCATTTTAAAAGGGATTGTAAAATATTGATGCAGCGGCCGGCTTGATACGATAGAGTGGTTTCAGAATAGATTACACTCTCAGAAATAAGGGTCTTGATATTCTTTATTGATTAATCAAGGTATCAATTATGTAGGGTTTGACGCACTAATTGGGCATTGACAAACTTGTTAGAAACTCGTCGGTGGAAATTATCGACCGCTTCAATGTTGTTAGCCACTTTTATAACAGAAGAAAATTAGTTAAGGCATCCTCCAAGTCAATTTTAAATCAATTACCGGGGAGCGAGGAATATTGTCTGGTGGGTAGAAGTTATTCCTTACGACTGGACGGATCAATATTTTAAGAAATGAGGGAAGTATGTTATGACCTATTTTATGAGCTGTCGTATTCCACTGTTAACATAATGATAAAGCTGTCTAAACTCTTGTTTCACGAATGTAACTTTACACTGTAGACTGCATGTCATGGGTTACAGACAAATGAGTCATGTCGCAAAAAATGGATTTTGAGATATCAAAATATTTGAAAATATAGGAATAAGAGGATTCCAACGATGGTAAATATAAAGATGATATTATAAAAGATGAAAAACTCTCCCAGAGTCTTATCTGGTAATTTGCTCAAGTTCTTATCCCATATATATGTTTCTTGCCATATATTTGTCATACCATAACTAATAATAGGGTAACACCGTATTTTAGATTAGATTACAAAGCAATATCCAGGTGAGACTAACAGTTAATATGTGCAAAAACACATGTTAAATAATGCCTCCACCTTTTGTGGGTGAAATAAGCAATTCATTTCCTAATTTTTTTTTCAATTCAGCGTACGTCAATATTCGATTTCTTATTAATATGCCTCCCTTCCCCTCCAAAACCAACGAAATAGATTAGTAATTTTAACTTGGAAAATATTCAAGAGACTAAGAAATTGCAATAATTAGTCCTCTTTTGTCATCAAAATGACCAGGGTCATATCAACGCTATTAAAACAATGATAATTTTGATAAGAAGTCATGAATAAATGAAAAAGCACCGTTGCTATGTTCTAAACGGAAATATTTAAATCTTAAATTCTATCGTTGAATGAAAGGATAAGTGGGAGAACAGACACAGGAAAAGCAAATTTCTCGTCAGGATAGCCAGGAACACAGCTTAAACAGGAATCTGATAAGGAAGTCCAACTGTGGATGGATCTGATGCATAGGTCAAGGAATGGTCACCAAAGAAGCCGGGTGGTTGCCAAGCTCAAGCCCCTATAATCCAATCAAATTGCTCATTGCCATGTGATAGATTCTCTGCTGTTCAGTTGCTAGCCAGACGTCTGTCTTGGTCTGACATCTGATCTTATCGACTTTCTCGAAAACTTTGTTGTGATCACCTTTATGGTCACCAAGGAAGCCTGGTGGTTACTAAGCACAAGCCCATATAATCCAATCAGATCCTCGTATTGGAGAGGCCACGCCTCATCCAATATAGGCCTATGATATATTCTCTGCTGTTCAATTGCTAGCCAGACGTCCGTCTCGGTGTCTGACATCTGACCTTCTCGAAAACGTTGTCGTGATCCCCTTTATGGACACCAAGGAAGCCTGGTGGTTACTAAGCACAAGCCCATATGATCCAATCAGATTGCTCATATTGGAGAGACCACGCCCCCTCCAGTATGATATATTCTCTGTCTGACAGGTACAAAAATGAAGGTATATTCTTTTGTAAAATTCGTTTTCCTAATATATTTAAACACAGCTTGTACTGAGAATATTGTCGTTTACAAAATGTCTAGCCTAAGAAAAACATATTAGAACAAACAATATGATATATTCACGGTCGGCAGACAACAGCCTCAGTGTCTGACGTCTGGCCTTATATTTCTAAAAAAAACTTTGTTCTGATAACATTTACGCCAAAGTTTCATGTTGAGAAAATCCCTTCAGGGATTCTGGCCACTCAAACTTGTGTTATCTACCGGGTGTTGACGTAGACTATTTGATAGCCTATGGCATTTCATGGCATCAGCTCCTTAGTGTACATATCTGGGTTAGATCATCAGCAAATGTACAATTCGCCTTCACCAATTCTCACAAATAACCCACATTAACGACGGAAATGAGGTTTTAAATACAGTTGATAGCCAAACACATTGTATAAATTCAATTCAACCAATTCTTTATTTCCAAAGAGTGTACATGGACAACAGGTTATGAACTGATCCGGAGATCTCCTCCAGCCCATGCCTTCTTCGTTAACCTTACCAAATATATTCAGATAAACCAACTATTCATCATTTTCCAGCTTAATTTATCTGAATTAACTAAAAAAAAAAGTACAGAGCTGTCTATTGTACATTTTCTGGCGACTTCACCTATATGATACTTCAGTACCAGTAATAACATTTAACTCTTGAAAGGATCATATTATATAGGCTATGGCAATGCAAACTGGTCGCCAACGAGCGAGTGGAGAAGTTTCAGTTGGCAGTAAACTGTGTCAAAGATCTCTCTGCTTAGTGTTTTAAGAGGCATGAAGGGGATTATCTAATAAAATGTCTGCTGTGGAAGGGTCAGGCAAATCACCTGTGTAATGTACGGAGCCAGAGGCGTTATCCCCTCCAACCACGGCCCCATGAAGTGATGTGTTTCCAAGATAAATGCCATTCGTTGCGAAGATGGCTTAGAGAGATAGTGCCCTGATTACCAATTTATTCTAGGCTAGCCAGCCCCCCTAAGGCAATTACATTTGATTTTCTCTTTCCTACAACCTCTGAAGCCTTCATATGCTGTACTGGTACGGCAGTGAATCATCTCTTAGAAATTCCTTGGCACAGCCAACTATAGAGTTGCTATTCTTTAACACAGAACGAAGGTGCCTGCATCGGTTCAGATTGGTTTCACCGAAGAAGGCCCAAATTCAATTTGCAATAAAGGCCTGTGGACACTTGCAAAGACTCTGAGAAGATAGGATTGGCTCCGTGGGTCTTATAAAGGGCCAAGCTGGCCCGCTTTGCATCCAGTATTGAAAAGCTGTGAACGAGCTTTACTTTGCCATGCTCCGACAGACGTCCTCCTTCAAAGCTCCACGCCCGCTGGTGAGAGCCGAGCAAAGCTCCGGTTTCTGGCTCGTCTCGATGGCGATAGATGGCGCCACGGCGTGTGTGAAAATGAAAGTCTGTCTAGCCGTCTTATCATCCATATACCCCAAGTCTCATCCACTCTTTCTTTTATTGATTACAGGGTTTTTATGCTTTGTCATATTGGCATAGCTCTGCCTCCTTCAGGTCCAATCGCTATACGGCGACACTGATATAAACCACACTTATCTCTAGCTGGTTGGTGGCACAAGCATTTAATCAGTGCTTCCTATAGGCCTACGGTACAAGGGTGCTTGTGTAGGGGGAATGTCGGTATATATATTAGTCCTCTGTGGAATCCCAGTGTCTCCTGTTTCATGATTTGTGACTCAGCTATATTATTGAACTTTCCATTCGTTTCTCTGCGAATATCACACGTTTTCTATACTCGCTTCAAGGCTTGAAGGCAAAAGAATCTTAGTGGGCTACATATTTTATTTTTAATCAATGGAGTTCTATTGCGCTCCTTGTAGGCCTATGTCACTAATTTAATCCTTATACATAAAAATCGTTTCCTTTATCATTTAGTAGTTTAAGTTCGACTATGGAAATAGGATTCCAGATATTTTTTCAGATATTTTTTATAGTCTCCTTTTTCTGTGATATTCGTTTTTGATTTACCCCTATCCATGCATTCTGATAACACCGGCAGACCTGGTATTATCCATTTGATGCATACACTTCGAGAATCCATATACAGAAAATTGAATCATTAATAATTATATTGCCTTGTTAATGCAATGCAATTGTGTATCCGCACAGATATTATCAGTGCTATCGCAGCACTATGGATCGTGATAATTGCCTTTGCGGTCTTATTTGATGTACTGGGCTCAGCTGCATGGGACCGACTCATTTATTATAGTATTTGTCCATCGTACTTTCCTGATTAACTTCGTGATATGTTCCCTTGAATAACGAAGGTTACTTTTCTAATTGAACACATCATGAAGCTGTATTATATTCCTACATTAGGCGGCGCCATCGTGTTATGTGTCAGTTTTGCCTCCAGGATGGCCACACTCAGGCCTTTGGGACCCCCCCCCCCCCACACACACACACCCAATGTCACACAAATGTAATGTGTTAGCCTACAGGAAAAATCGTCATGAGGCGCAAAAAGTGGATCATCATATTTGAAAAGATGAGATCAAGCGGATTCCAATGATAGTAAACATTAGGACATCTAATGCGTACTTCCATGTTTTGTGTTTGTCTTATTTTATGTTTGACACATCTTTGAGCCTAGGCTGTAGAGGTTTTCTGTACAATTAATACAAAAATAATTCCATTCCAAGTTTACTTATAGTATTTAGGGCAGGACTCTTAGTGTCACCAAACATTATGAGTTAAAAAAACGAAGGGTGTACCTATCCTGACGCCCTTACTCATACATAATATATTCAGATAGTATCTCACACAGAAAAGAAATGCTAGCATTATCAGGGCTTGTTCGTGGGGAAGAGACAAAGCCTATGGATTTGGCGTCTTGATCCCGAGCATACGGACTTTGCTGCCTCTAAAATACTCTTTCTAAGTCTGTGGGCCTCGTGAGAGGTAATATTCTTATCTGGCTGTGTAATACGCTCGGGGTATCTGCCTTCCCATATATATACCCACCACATATTTTTCATTATTCTCTACGGAAAGTAGAGGCCCTCCATAATAGGTATATTTACTCTCTTTTTCCGAAGATTTTCAGTATTTTTCTTGCATCACCCAACTTGTATTCCCGAATTGTATGTCAGTAAAGGTGTGACAAGTATATGTGCAATAATTAGATGCTTTGCTGAATTTGGTAAACAGAACAATCTATAGATTATCACATCACATTTATGCTCCCTAAAACCAATGTCACTTCGTAGTTTGAGTACACATATTACATATCCTATCACTTGGAGTGCAACAGGTGGGCCTAAGCATGCACATGTATGTGATATAAATGAAAATTGCAAAATTCATGGACCATGTTCAGGCCTGAAATCATGCACTTATACCAGAACATGTCATAATGTTTTCACCCGATACCAAATATATTTCCCAAAACATTGTGATCTTTTTAGCTCTGCCAAAAGCTCCTGATGGTACATTTCATTCGGCTCAATATTTTGACATTTTATAACCGGTATGCAAATATACTTATATAATGTTCAATAGAGTTTTTTCCTTTGCTTGATTTTGAGTTCAGTTGAAGTAAAACTAGATAGGGATTGGTATTCGTTTGAGCTTAGGCACCAAATTGAAATCATTTTAATATTAAATGTTTTAACATAGATTGTATGGCACGAAACTGTGACGAACAATCAAATGCTCGTACAAATATGTGATGTATCACATGAAATGAGATAAAACCGATTTTAATGATAGTAAAAGTTAGGGGCATCTAATAAATACTTCTATATTATTGTATGCATGAAAAAAGTTTCTTAATGTTCAATTTTCTAATGGAAATCACTAGGAAATTAGCTAAATGTAGCACACAGAATTTAGAATTTAGTAGGCTACACGTATTGCGATTATTAGACACTTAATTGTCAAAAAATGAAAATATTCATATCAGGAGCTTTTGTGATACAGACATTTGAAAGTTAACATTTTTGCGACTTCTGTAACACATCACATATAGCAATTGATCTCGATTACATGATACGCAATGTGTATATGTATTCTGTGAATATTGGATGAAGCGAAAATCTATGAGAAATTGATGTTACAATGAGCACTTGAAAGACCTCTGTTGACCAAGCCTTTTGCCTGCACCCTTATGTACATACATGTATATAGATCTGTAGTGTATGCCTTGTAACGTATAGACTATATGTATACCATGCAGGAGGTTGTTGGTGGAATGGACATCTATGTTGTGCCTATGTTTGGATCTGGATCGAGGCAGACAGCAGGATGGTGGTGAGAAGAAGTCGAAGTGATTACACCCAGGAGTTCTGGTATACCAGTACGGTCTGGAGACAAAGATCTGGTAGGCGACTTCCTCTTCATGGGACATGTGGCTTTCCACCACAAATAGTTGTGTTTCCGATTTATATAGTTGAAAACTATATATAGGTAAAGGAGATGGTATTTCTTTTTTTAGGAAACCACCTTCATGACCTGAAAAAAATATCTAATTCGTAATTCTATTTCGAGAAATGGGCCTTTAGTGGTTCCTAGTTGGGAAAAGCTTTTATCAGCTTTTGTGGTACAAAAGGTATAGGGGAGAGGGAATCGGAAACACACCTATTTTATTTTTGGCCTTACTTCTTCTGCTTATTATGACGAGGATGAACGAGGGCTTCATACAAAGCAAATACCCTGCCCTCGTTAAGTCTTTATCTCTCTCCTCCTCCCCTCCAGTACCACCCTACAGGGCCTCTGTTTGTACAGGCTCTCACTACACAAAACAACCTATACCCTCTTATGTTCCTTTATCAATGCATTACCTCACCACGCCTTCTACGCCTGGTGCCCACTATTTGGACTTCTTCTGTCTCGTCTTCTCCTATCTAACCCCCCCTGTGGAAGCCCGTTGATGAATACTCTACATTTATCTTCCTAATTAGTGGGCTTGGAAGTGGATGTAGACTGTGCATATAGTGCATCTTTATCACTGTCTTTGCCATCGGCGCGATAGTCCAGTCTAGGCTCAGAGCTGAAATAGTCCCTCCAAACTGAGGGAAAGCCTCTCACTCCAAACCGCAAAATGACATTATAATCCCATAAGGATGTCTAGGCCAGGCCAGGAGAGCCATTAGCGCAGTAGGCGTCCAATCACTGACACACCATTCTTATCTGATTTGAGAGGCTGGGCGTATGTATCTATGAGTCTATAGATTAGATGGGGAAGAGGGTGAGAGACTAACGTGTGATGTGTCACAGGACAATGAGTCACACAAGCCACACAACATGGATTTTGAGATATCATCATATTTGAAAAGATGAAATCAAGCTGATTCCAATGGTTGTATAAATTAGGAAATCTAAAAAGAATTGCTACCATATATTCTATATTTGACTTTTTTTTATATCTGAGAGGTTGTGAGCCTAGACTCCATCGGTCGATATTGGTGCATGTGTATAATCTATGGGAACTTTATATCGATCTCTCCCTTCTCTCATCTTGCTACCTAATGCTAGGCCCTGTTTAAATACTTTGTCGGTGTAAATCCTTTGCCCTATTGTGGCTCATGTTCAAAGCATTTTATACATCGATTGGCGGCGCCTCAGACTCAAAGGGTCTTTCCCATTTTCCTGTTGTACCAGTTATTTAACTACGCGAATAGCCAAGTACACATGGCTCTGTGGTAAAGCTGACAAAAAGCCGTCGTCCTGAATAAAAGATACCCCAGACTTGGCGAGAATAGACTTTTAATGTCAACTAAATCACTTCCTCTGTCTAGTGGACTTAGCAACTTGGCAGCCACTCTTCGCGCATCCTTTGCAACTTTTCCCATACTAAAAACGCAGATACCAGAGACATTTTAGAATGAATGAAAGACTTTTTATTGCTACCTGACAAGGGACTGCCAATGTCACATCCGAGTTGGGAAGCAAGGTCATTGGGAAGCATAATATTCCGGATTAGGGGTGTCATGGTCGGGGATTAGGTTGGAAGTGGTTGAAGGAATTTCAGCAGGATCGACAGTCCATTTAGGTCCTCTCACACAGGAAGTGCCTTCTGCCTGAAGACTTAGATACCAGGCCTTCCTTCCTCACTGTTGGGGTCGTGCTTCCATTAAAGTTGCATTCCCATCTAAATCTGGTCAAAAAGTTTTCTATTTTAGGTCATTATTCTCCAATATATCTGAAAGTAACCAGTGTAGGATATCAAACGGTTTTGCGCAAGATCTTACTTAATTTACTCATATTATCACTTATAGGACTTAACTTATCAATATTCTACTGCTGTTATATGCTTATAAATATAGGAATTTGAAGTTGAATCATCCGGGCAAAAACACACACTGGTAAGCGATAATAAGTGAAGCCACCGCAAATGTAACTCCCTGTAGCGAAAACAACTGAATAAAATCCTCCAAAATCTTGGTCAAACAACTTTTAGATGGGATGGAAAAGAACGGAACAAAAAGTAGAAAATATTTAGTTTGTGATCGATGTTAACTGAGAGTGCGATTACATTAATTTAATAAATAAGTAATAGAATAGTTGGTTGAATTACCTAGTAATTCACCTTTAAGAGCTCTACGTCTCAATACTAAAGACATGGGAAGGATGTCTCAGTAGGGTGGACTGATGTCCCTTGGTTACTGTAGCTATTCCTTCTAATGCATCACGTCTGCAGGTGGACCAGACAATAGATGTTTTGTTAGATAATCTTAGTGTGGACGCTAGCCTTCCATCATCTGGTAAATGCAGGCATTAATTTCCTACCCCAGCAAAGTGTTACACTTGTTTTAACTTAGTGTAGGATTTGAAAGCCTTAATCAAGAATCCCGCACTTCGATTGGAGTTGAAAAGATAAAGGGCCTTTTGTTTTGGATTAAATATGAATGAATTAATTACTGGATGAATGGATGCATGGATGAAAGGAAACCTGTACATTTTTGTATTGTCTATTTTTGATGCTTAAAGTCATAGTGTCACTTATACTAGTGTCATAGAATCTTAAATTTTGTATATATAGTAAGTTTTTATTTCATGATAAGTGTACATTATTATTCATAATAGGTCATAAAACAAAGTCTTCTTATAAAAAAACATTAAAAAAGGCAAACATTGAAGAAGCAAATTAAGTTGGTACATCGTATTGAGCGACTTTTAATGTGACTTGAAAAATAATGTTTTTAGAATATATATGTTTTTGAGCCGTGAGATAAATCTGTTTCTAACTACTGATAAGTATTTTGTTGTTGATGGGGAATCTTAGGTTTCACCCATTTAGTGAACATAAATGATAACTTACATCGAAATGAACGGTCTTGAAGTATTTTCATCTTTAATGTCACATGTAGTGATTCCTTAAGATACAAGTTTAAGAATGATTTTTTTCTTGTTTAAATGAATACTGCGTTGTATTAAAGTGGCTAAGATAGTTAAAAACATATGTTTGGGAGTAGTCAAGAATCACTTTGAAAATGTACTCAACAACTAAATCAAACCTTCTTAATCCTATCACGCTCTTAATTTTTCTTTTAGCTTTCCCATTTGCTGTGAAAATACAATCCTTTTGTAACTTGCCTCACTCATCACTGCACCGCCCCCATGGTGGTTTGAATTCATAGAACTAGGTCACAATGTGGTTTAGGAGAACTGTCAATCTAGTTCAAATCGCAAAATAGCCAGTGTCATGCCTATTTTTTGGTTCTAATTTAGCCCTCTCCCTTGCTGATTCACTTTTACATCAAATGTATCATTTGGACTTTCTTCCTAACTTTGAAAAACGCGTTACAAAACCTTGTCACTTTCCAGGTCAGTTTGTGGTTACACTGGCCAGACAGGGCCAGCTCACCGCTGACTGGAGGAACCTCTCCTGTGACCTACTGCGCATGACAATCTCACTAGCCACAACGGTCACTCACCCAAATTTGCGACGGCTGCTATAAATAAATTCACTCTCTTTATGGTAAAATATCAGTTAAAGTATGAAATATATAAACTCCGCATCTCCAGGGATCAGTTAGGGAGGTTCAGATGCACACCATACTAGAATATTGGGAAGAAATTCCGTTACTCGTCATTCTAGCCCAGAACAGCGAGAAGAGTCACTTTAATTATAACGATATTAACCTCTTCCGTATTTTTGTCTGCCACACATCTTATATATATGCGTAAACTCAAATTATCATGTTTTGACTTATAAGGGCCTTATGTACTGATAAATGTACTGATCTATTTGGAATACATCAGTCACCTTTATGTTATTACTTTAAGTCCTGTTGGT
The DNA here is from genome assembly GCA_942159475.1 of Sthenelais limicola. Lineage (NCBI taxonomy): Eukaryota > Metazoa > Annelida > Polychaeta > Phyllodocida > Sigalionidae > Sthenelais > Sthenelais limicola. Next base: position 59,251,475 of record OW804096.1, read on the forward strand.
TTTTAGCATTGGTCTGAATATTTCATAGCCTTGGCTTTAGCGCACTCACATGTTGATCATTGGGAGTGTGATTGATCTTGTCATTGGTGGGAAAACTACTTCTTGGCCTTCTTTACTGATGCAGACAGCCCGATTGATAGTGTAGTTGCTTCTCTCCAACCTCCAACATAGTATAAGTGAAGTGAGGCAAGTATAGGGGAGTTGCATGTCTCACTGCACATGTCGATTACAGTGCATGCTGGAGTGGATTCAGTTACACTCTGACATACAAATATTAAGCCTATTTCTTTGTCGAAAAATGCAAGGATTTTGTTTTACCAATATCATAACCTGTATTAATTGATCTATAAAACCAAATGCATGATGGGAAGGCTAAAGTCTTCTTTTATGGAAACATGTAAAACATGGCTATTTACATGAGATCACTATTAAATATTCCATGCTGAACATGGCATTTTCTATAGCTTTTACACTGACATACAACTTCCATAATGCCATGCCAATTGAGATGGCGGACATGCACATCCCCTATTGTACACTTTCTGACGATTTCACCCGTCATTCATTCATCTTTATTCAATTCTTTATTCTTTGATATTTTTCAAAGTGTTTTATTCATAAGACCTCTTTGTAGGAATGTTTTCATTTTTGGGGTGTTTAGCGCTGCTAGTAGCATGGATACCTGTACCAAATCGCAAGACTATGTATTGAACATATCTATGCATATCTGATGTTACCCTAATGGTATATTTAACTACTTTATTAGTGATTGACCATCAAGAAAACCAAAATTTCATGCATAAAATAGTACTTATTAGATGTATTAATGTCTACCATCTTTGGAATCAGCTTCATCTGATCTTTTCAAATATTATGGTATCTCAAAATCCATTTCTCTTTAACACATCACATATTACATAAAAATCAAGATGGCGGACATACAAATCCCCTTTTGGGACTGATAAGTAAAGGGTTGCTTCCCTCGATAGCCAGCACATACTGAGGCCAGTAGGCGTCCTGTATATATTCCCTGTGTGTTGCACAGAGGGCATTATATAGTCTAACCCTACTAGTGGTGGCACAGGCCAATATTGAGGTACCCGAGCAATGCTTTTACTGTTATGTATTTCTGTATTGCTGCTGGTTGGAAGTGTAGGTGGCTGGTGGTAAGGATGCTGCCTGTTCTGTCTCTTCCTTGAAATTATCGCAATAAAAAACGAGGGGTTATCTTATTCAGTGGAAGAAATCGCCCTTGGAGATGCGAGGTAAAGATTTAAAATAACCAAGGTCGTTTTAAAAAGCCCTTGTCTGATATTGTTGGCCATTGTTTCCAGATATCTGAGAGGCTCTATACTGGGTAAGATGTATTTTATCAGTAGAATACATCTGTATTTATTGTTCTGAGATTAAAGCTGCCTCCTCAGCTACTACGACAAACACAATCTTATTAAATTTACTCATATTATGACTTATAGAACTGAATCTATCAATATTTTGCTGTTATATATTTATACAAGAAATTTAAGCCGATTTGGATGAGAGAAAAAAACGGCCGCTGGTCCGCGATAATAAGTGCAGCCACTGCAGCGAAGGATTTAATTTCAGCAGTTCTCTGAAATATGACAAAGTCCTCTAAAATGTTGGTCAAATGGTAGGTTGAAAGAGAATGAAACAAAAAGTAGAAAATCTTTCATTTTTCAGTAAACAAAATATCTTCTGGATTTTCTTCCATTCTTTCCCAACCCATCGAGCTCTCCGTTTGTTTTTGCTACAGGGCTTCTAAAACGTCCTTATTTGTATTTGGAGGACCTGCCCAAATCCTTTCTATGACAACTTCACTTTTTATCGCTCACCAGCGGCTGTATTCACACAACCGATTCTACTTCTTATTCTTGTATAAACATATAACAGTTGCAGTATAGTGATGAATCCAGTCCTATAAGTCATAATATAAGCAAATTTGGTCAGATTGTCTTTGTTATAATAGCTGAGAATTCAGTTTTAAATGAGAGTGCAGCTTTAATATAATATCTTAGTTAGTACAATATTTATTTCCACGATGTCTTCATGGTATTGGATATAAAGTATTTAGGTGGATACAGGTTGTATTTATTCAGCTTCTTCCTATCAGTCCTGCTCCTGAATAATATTACTCTCCACCCTATTTCCTTGCACCGACTCGTTCCACACTCAAAAACCTGCTTATTTAGAGAGCATTTGCTTGCAGAAACTCCCTCCTTATTCCAGCGTTTATATTGGTCCCTGTCGCTCTCATCTCGCACCATCTCTGCTTCTCCCTCCCCCTTTCTCAGTGCATGTCCATTGTAATCCCTTTCTCTTCACCCTCTCTCTTATTGCCCCCATTCTCTTCACCCTCTCTCTTATTGCTCCTTTCTCTTCACCCCTCTCTTAATTATTGCCCCCTTTCTCTTCCACCCTCTCTCTTCCACCCTCTCTCTTATTGCCTCTCTCTTTTTCCCCTGTCTCTCACCTTCTGTTATCTCTTGTTGTCTTCCCCTTTCCCCTCCTCCTCTCCCCCACCCATTCAGTCCCTTCCTTCTCTATCTCCTGTCTCACCCTTTCCCAACCTCTATCTCTCACTTACCTCTCTCCCTCAATGTTTCTCCTGCTCCCCTCTTTCAATTACTCTCCCTCCCTCATTCTTGACGGAGGATGTGTGAGTATATGGGAGGATTCTGCTGACAGAATACCAGTATAAGGCAAGCGGCTCCACAGCTATTCCACACTCGGACCTGCTCCTGTGTCCTAAAACAGTCCTCTCCTCCTCCTCCTCTCCTCCTATTCGTGCTGATCACCCTATCGCGTGGTGCTAGAAAGTCCAGCACCCCTCCTCCTCCCCCACCACCACCGCCCCTGCCTCAACACCCTCCTCCTCTCCCATCTCCATAACCTTTACAAACCTACAGCCCAGAGCAATTATATCGGGGACATTGGAATCCATGACTTATGACTTGTTACAGAACAGAACAGCCATTAACTCTTGAGACTTTTACACAAGTACCTTCTGGCTCTTCCTCTCTACTTCTTCAACCCTCAAAGCTGCACCTCTCGCTCTGATATCGGTCATAATGTACCATTACCTTTTCTACAACCACTTCGCCACCTAGGGTAAACAAGCCATGTTTAAACATTGGTTACCTCAATGCTATAGCAGGCTGCAGTCTATACAGTAGTACCGGCTTCGACAAATCCATCCCCGTCTCCGGTTCCAAATTCCCATATACTACTTACAGATATCCTGTAAGTGAAAAAAGAAAGAGCCCAGGACCTGTTTGCCTACCCATCCAGCATGGACACACGTATGGGCCCCAAATATTGGATCTTGTTGGCCGGCTGGCAGCCTTGCTTAGAGACAAGTTCCTCTGCCACCACTGCTACCACCGCCTCCTACTCCTCCTCCTGCTCTACCATCCCCACCACCACCACCTCCTCCTTCTATTCCTCCTGCAGCGGCAGTGGTAGCATTCTCTCTGCTGGAAGAAGATAGATTCAGTCTTACTGGAACCTCTGGTAAGAGAGGGCAAGCTGGCTGGGCGGTGCGTTCTGGATGTACGGGTCATGTTGTTGCCAGGGTGAGGTAGGCCTTTACCTTCACAGATAAACTCACATCTTCTCTCCTACTCTACCACCAACAGAAAACTATTTATTCTCATTCTCTGAAATATTCCTATTGTCTATATCCATTCTCATCAATAGTGCCATTATCTATATCCATTCTCTGAAATATTGCCATTGTGTATATACATCTCAGCAATATTCCCATTATCTATATCCATCTCAGCAACATCTCCATCATCTATAGGTATATATCCATGAACACGGAATAGACTCTTATGGGAGGAGAGGGGGTTAGGTACATCTTGTGTGTATACAGGCAATCATCATCGCTAACTTTATTTATTGACCTCAAGGACCTCCTAGCTTGCCCTAAGTCTCTGGGGATGAATACTAAGATCTTTTTTTTTTTTTTTTTTTTTTTTTTTACAAATAGCGCTAAAGGATAGTTCTAAAATCTTGGAGGCAGTAGCAGGTTGACCTTTGTATGTTTCATGATTTGTGGTAGCTCATCTTTTCAGTCATTGGCGAGTTTTCACTGCAGATAGATCCAATGTTTTCCCCTCAACACCGTCTACTTTCACTTATTCTCCACACACACTCTCCCTCCCCCTCTCTCTCCCTCTCTCTACCTCCCTCTCTCTCTCTCTCTCTCTCTCCCTCTCCCTCTGTCCTCTCTCTCTCCCTCTCCCCCTCTCTCTTTCTCTCTCTATATATTATATATATATGCCCCCGCCTTAGTGATTGCTGACCACGCTGATATATATTGCCCTTTAGATCAATATTACCCACATATATATAATATATTATATGTATTGGTCAATAGAGTTGTGTCTATTTTGACCTGTGACGGACATCCCACTTCTACAGCGACTGGGCGAGTGGTCAACCATATGTTGAATGGTACCAGACCAAAAGGCTGAAGTCCGACTCTCCAGATTCGTGACGCCCTGACTGGTTTATCAAACTTTGACTAGCTGGAAGCAAGCTGTCACCTTGTGTATGCACCCCTTGAGTGATGAGAGTGTCTTCCTTCCCTTTGTAAATGCTCCAATAATTATTAAAACAAACATAAGGTTCCTAGGAGCACCATATGGAAACAGCAAAGTAGAATTGCTTCATCAGCATTGTGAATGAAGCAAATGATTGCTGTTGACATTTTTGCAGTTTCTATATTATGTATATGGCTCAGACCGTCCGAAAGTGTACAATCGGCGGCTCTACACATTTAGTCAATTCTGCTAGATTAGGATGGGATAAAAAATGCTAAATACTAGGTATATCTGAGTATATTTGGTATTGGCTTGATTCAAAACGTCTGTTCGGTTGAGTTGAGCTGTATTTTGAAGCTTGTTTTGGTCTGAAATTCGACGACGAGTTGGTTGAAGGAGCGTGAACATTGCACGAGTTGTGTAGCAACGAGTGCAATATTCTAAGTGACTGAAACCAACGAGTGACTTAGCTGTTTCATTATACATATTATGCTTTAAATGATATAAATAGAAAGCATCTCTGGGTCATGAAGTTGAATTTTGACCGTAAACTTAGTAAAAGAACTGTATTGGTTGCCATGACTACCACACGTATCTCACTGGTGAAATACACACTGTGCATAACTCAGTCTAGATACGTTGTTCTTAGAGTAATTCGTATATATCATAAATATCATCTATCTTTAAGCATCGGCAGATCTCTTCATGAAGTGTGCTCTTATCAAATTGATTTGTAGGCTATTGCATTAGCCAGGCTATATTTCTGATAGGATCACAATGACTTATGTAACTTGGGCTTTCAATATTATTGCTCCTGTTTCATGGCTCGAGCTGGGACAATGGTGGGCACACTGAGTTGTGTGGATAATGATACGTTAAGTATTATAGTAGTTTAGTGACTTAAGCTAACATTGCTTATGTATGGCTTCAGTCCATTATATGTGGGGAAAGCGGCAACGTAGAGCGAATATGCTTTTATGGAGTTCCTTTATTTAGGATAGGATAAATCCCGTATCGTACATATGCGCTCGTTTTTACCATACCGGCCTCCTCTGATGCATTCGCATATACACATCATCATTATATACCCCAATAAAGGATTTGCATGTCCGCCATTTTGAATCCCGATTTACATAGGATTGTGGGAGTAGTATGTTAGTTTAAAAGCTATGGAAAACATGACATGTTCAGCATGGAATTTGCAATAGGGATCTCATGTAAACAGCCACGTGTTTTACATGTTTCCATGAAACAAGACTTTATCTTTCCCATCATGCATTTGGTTTTTAAAGATCATTCATAGAAGCGATGATATTGGTGAAAACATTCATACAGTTTTCGATCAAAATGTTGCTCAATATTTGTATGTCAGATTTAAACTGAGTCCTTCCCAGCATACACTATAATAGACATGCGTATAAATTGAGACATGCAAGTCCCCTATTTCCTCGAGTTGGTATTGGATATAAACTAGCTGTGCTGAAGATATATATTCCACTTAACATCCCCTCAGCATTCTATATTACAGTTCTTTTGTATCGTTGCTAACGTATAGGCTGGTAAATCTATCGGAGAAGGTAGCCAATAGTACCGTGTGAACCATGTTAAATATAATATGAATCATCAGCAAGCACCATTTGTATGACAGCCCTGTATCCCTCAATCTAGTCTCTAGTTATAGGAGGACACACCTAGAGTGAAATTGTCAGAAAATGTACAATTCGCCTTCACCAATCCTTTCGAATATATCCGATTTAAGACAAAAATGAGGTTCAAAATACATTTCAACATAACCGAATAGATTTTGGTAATCAATGCAATACCTAATATACTCCGATATACCTGGTATTTATCATTTTTCTGGCTAATTTGGAAGAATTTACTCAAATGTGTAAATCTGGCGATTGTACATTTTCCGACGACCTGACAAACATAAATGTCTGGTACATATCTACCTTCGCATTGCAGTGCGCGCATGTAGATCTACCTTTATTAACTTCCTCTAAAGCAGAAAAAGGAGAAAAATAAATTAAAAGAAAATTAAGAGGCCTTGGTCCATGACTCGATCCCCTTTTTTCTCTCAAACGATCCCAGTGAGTTGCTTTGAAGTTAATTGAAAAGCCCAAGTTCTAAATCAAGTAGCTAAAGGTTATCCCTGAACTGATGAGGTGCATTAATGCTAGGACGTGCTCGTCCGTCTCATCACCTGATGCTTTTACCTCAAAAGTTGTCCTTTGAAAGCGCGCAGTGACAATCATTCTTTTCTTCTTTGAGAAATCAAGATTTATTGGTCGAGAAGCTACAATCTATGCTCAAAGTTGAGAGAGTCTCTTCAAACAGCTTGCTCCTAACCGTAAGGTGCCATTAGAACTCCATAAGGACCGCAAAATGACATTATAATCCTATTAGGATCCCTCTAGAGTCCTGGGCCAGGGAAACGATTAGTGTCTTAGTAGGCGTCTAATCACTGGCATATCATTCTTATCTGATCTGAAAAGCTCTGAGCCCAGACTGGGAAGCTAGTAATGAAGTCTCATCTGCGAGAGTTATAAGGGCTCCAGGGGGTGTTATAAAAATACCCCTTTGGAGTGTAAATCAGGTATTGATTTGTATTGATTTCAGACCAACAACAACACTTTAGCTGTCGATTCTGATAGTTCACCCACCTTAGAGCTGATGCCTGATCTCCCACTGTTGTGATATTACGTTGCATGAGACAAACACGTTTTAAGGAACATGTGATACGATTATAAGTTAATATATCGTAGGCAATGATGCAACAACTCTGAGTTGTTGCGACCTTTTGGTATGCGCAACGTGTGTTGCACAGTGTCTTGCCATAGGATTTGAAGCTGGACATTACAGATAGGACATATATATTGTTTTTGTTTTTATTTTCGTGATATCTTGTTAATCTTAATAGACATTTGTCAAATATTTTTAAATGCAGAATGACATCAACGACATTGTTATTACCATCAATATCTATATTCACTGAGAAAAGCGTCTAAACGATGTTATGTGTTATTGCAGAATAAATATATGTTCAATCTATCAGAATATCGCATCAGTGGAGTGGTGCCTGAAGTTTCCCCTCCACCAAACACCCTTTATTCCTACACCAGCCATCTTCACATGGGGGATATCTTTTATTTCAACCTCATTTACTGTCGCTGCGTGATTATCGACTGTGCTGAGTTATAATTAGAACCATAACCACCGAATATCATCATCAGCTCAAATTTGTATTTTAGTCTCCCACACTCTTCCCCATCCATTGGCTCAGTCTAGGCTCACAGCCTTTCAGATCAGATAAGAATGGTATTCAGTGATTGGACGCCTACTGCGCTAATGGTTTCCTAGCCTTGGAGTAAGCACACTAATGGGATTCTAATGGCATTTTGTGGTTTCGAGCGAGAGGCTTTCACTCAGTTTGGAGGGACTCTTTCAACTCCTGAACCTAGACTTGGGAGGCTTTCCCTCAGTTTGGAGGGAATCTCCCAACTCCGAGCCTAGACTGGGGAGGCTTTCCCTCAGTTTGGAAGGACTCATACCAACTCTGAACCTAGACTGGGCTTGTCTTGCTCAATCACTACCCCACTATCCATGCTTGCCTGCTCTCTATAAGTGGCCATTCCAAAATTCTTTTTAAAATATTCTCAAGATCCCTTCAGCTGCTGGTTTCTCCCGGCGTTATCCTTCCTCCCCAAGTCATGCCTCATTTGTATGGCCAACAATAAACCGCCCCATAAATTTCTACCAAGCGGTAGAATCAAATCACACATCCCACACCGACCCCTGACCGTTACCAATAGGCGAACTTTTTTTATCTTTTCGCCCAGGCGTTGGGTGCTTTATTGACATGATGGCTAAGGCATATTTGATGGCAGCATCTTGAATACCCCCTACACAACTATGTCTTGACATGGACTGAGTATGGCCTCCCCAAGTATTGATGACAAGTTGCTGAGGGGCCCATGAACCATAGATTTAGTGGACAATTAAATGTGATTTGTCACTGGAAAATGGGTCACAAGTTGCAAAGATTGATATATTCTTTAAGTGATTTATTTACAAGATTTCTTTGTTGGAATTTTTTTATCTTTAGGGTGTTGCATGCTTAGTAGTATGAATAAGACTACCGAGTTTCAAGACTGTGTATTGAATATACTGTAAAAAACCTCCATCTATGTACACCTTCCCTGCTCAGTCTCTGTATATAAGACTGGGGCAGGCGAAAAACCCCGTTAGGACCTTCGACTCCCAGTATAAATAAAATCTTTAAAAAAAAAAAAAAAAAAAAATATATCTATACGAACGTTACATTATTCTAAGGAGTATATCTAACTACTTTACTATATTGATTGACCATCAAGAAATATTGCTAACTTTCTTTTCATGCATGGAACAATATAGACGTACTTATCAGATGTCCTTATGTTTACCATCATTAAAATTTGCTTTCAAGATCTCATCTTTTCAAATATGATGGATCTAAACTATATCTGAGTATATTTGGTATTAATTGCCATGATTCGAAAAATCTGCTCGGCTCTGTCGAATTGTATTTTGAAACTCATTTTTGTCGTAAATTTGGATTATCTGAGAGAATTGGTGAAGGCGAACTGTACATTGTCTGGCGACCTCAACCATTATATGGTCTTACTTTCCTCGTCTCTGCTTCTTCGACCTAAGCCTACCCTATCAATATGCTAAACCAGGGGCTACCAGCTCATCCTAATTCGGCTCAGGTCTCACTGCGTTTTGCAGTCTAGGCTCAGAGCTGAGACAGTCCCTCCAATCTGAGGGAAAGGCTGTCGCTCCAAACCGCAAAATGCCGTTATAATCTCATTGTATAGGACACCTAGGCTTTCCTGTGTATTCAATCTAGGCTCAGAGTTGAGAGATTCCCTCCAAACTGAGGGAAAGCCTCTCGCTCCGAACCTCAAAATGTCATTATAATTACACTAGGACACCCTACCCCAGGGCCAGGAAAGCCAATAGCGCAGTAGGCGTCCAACTCATGGCTTATCATTCTTCTCTGATCTGAGAGACTGATCTTAGACTGGTATGTGCAATGCCATTGATGTGGGTGTATACTTAGTAGTTGCTCTGTCAAGTGCTTAAAGTCGTCACAAGTCGCTGTGTTTCTTCACGTGCCAATTTCATTTAATATGTCTCGGGAGTCATTTAAATAATATATTGTCTCTAAGCATGTGCACCTGCGGTATGCCGAGCTCTAATTCCTTCCTTATCATTACCAATCATATGGAAATTCTAATTATCTATAACAAATAGCTCAATGAGTGTGTGCAGTTCTTGTATTTGATCGTTTGATGAAAGTTTGTTTCATTTATGAAAGCTTTTTTCTTTTTTTACATCGTTTCATGATATTAGAAATTGGACTATGCTAAAAGATTATATACGATACGTTCTGCACTGATATGTTATTCTGTACGCGTCAGTAACCTATATTATATTTTTTATTCATTAATCAATTTAAAAAAAAAGATATATCCTATATTTTTTAACGAGTTTTATGGATCGAAGATTTCACAAAATTATGTGATACATTTCACCTCATCAAATGAAATCATATTACATAAACACTCAATTTCAAATATGTATATATCTATATAAATCATTTTCAATTAGAATGTTTATACAGCAAGTCATGAACTCATGACACAAAGAGTCACATAAAAGTTACATAATCATTGGATCTAAATGGATTGGTATTGCCATGTGGGCTTATGGAAAGCATGAAGCATTAGTTTAGACCATTCTTTGATATGGGAATCCGGGCATTTGCAGATGGCGCTGCGGTCGGCGGCGAGAACGCCTCGGGATTATTAGAGACAACAATAGCCATGACCCATTAAACTCTTGTGTTAAATAACATTATTTCAACTCACTTGAAACCATACATAAACGGGTCAAAATGCAAAGATCGTATATTGAATATGTCAAGTAGTGTTCATAGATTGCAGTCACTTACTCCGTTATGTCGACAATTGTGTACAATTTATGAAATCTAGAAGGAGCATGGAGATTTTAACTTGGTTGCTATCATCGCCAAGGAGTGTTGTCACCCACGGCCGAATAATTATCGTAAGGGTTAATATTTTTTAAAAATGTGATAAAATGAGCTTATTGCTAGACTTGTGGATGAACGGAGACCGTCTCAAAGAATGCTGGTGTTATACATCACGATTTGGTCCTAATAGATTCCTTGGGTTTCTCTCCCAATGCTTCTAATGCTTCTCAATTCTCTCTTTCCAATCACAGCAAGAGGCAAGACCACAAGCGACGGCCTGCCAGTCATTACCACCCACTGGCCCGTGCAATAATTACCCTAATGCAAAATGTAAATCTAATCTTGGCCAATATTTGCATATTTATTTGATAAAGCCTGCTCGTCCTAACGTCTTCCACTGAGAAGAATACGCAATGCAAATTGTCTTAGGGCAAACAAAGAATAGGTATGTTTCCCATTTATAGAGCTGGAAACTAGGTAGGGTTATGGTAACTTTTCTTTAGGAAACCACCTTCCAGGGGATGGAAGAAAATGTCTATTTCGTAAGATAGTTGTTTTAAAAAAGGAAAATGTGCCTTTTAAGAATTCCTGGTTAGGAAGACTTGTTTTCCTGCTTGTATTAGCTGTTTTGATAAAATAAAATCACCCACGGCTAAGATTATTTTAGGTGGGGTAGGTTTTTCTAGCTAGGGGTGTAAATGGCAAACTCATCAATTTTTGTTGGCCTTATGTGCTGCTGATGGTATTGTATATCGGTGTATCGTCAATGCTCTGAGTCTGTGGTAGTCATTGGGACTTGGGCTTGATTGTTCATGATAGGTCTTTCCTAATGTATACCACAATCAGCAGTGGATATGGCCTTCAATGAAATATATAAAAAAAGAAAGAAACATATCCCAACCATTAATTCTCACTGGTCGTGTCTTCTTTCTCCGTTATTGGATCATCACCGGAACCGGAACCAGCGGTGAATGTTTTGCCAATATGCCAGAGCCATTGCCATTGGTTGGAATGAGCCATGTGACCAGTGACGTGTTTCTTGGATTAACCTCCAGTGACTGTTAGCTGCAGCGGAAATGGTCGATTTAATGGCTAGAGCAGGGATTCTCCTGTAAAGGAAATGGTCGATTGTGAGGCTATAATAATAAACCGGTGCTCTGACCGTTTTCTTGCAGTGGAATAGAATTGAATGTATTCTTTATTTCGTTTCCAAAATTGGTTGTCCATTTCTGATTGCCCTGGTCTTCGTATGGATATCGTTTTTCTCAATCTTTTATTTAAGAATCTAACAGTCATAATACTCTTAAGGGATATAAGAAAGTCAATTTTTCATACATGGGACTTTTCTCAGCCGTGATGGAATTTTGTATAATGATATTAATGGCTAAATATATCATCACCAAATATGAAATGACCTTTTTAAATATTCAAAACAAATAATCTCCAGCTTAAATAAAAGCAACATTTTATGCTTAACAGAGTTTCCGTGGCGAGTGAATGTGTAAATGCCATCTGTATCTGTTCAATACTTCCATGTTACATATGATGCACCTGTTGCTAATAGTATACAGCGACCTCAATTCTTCCTCATTTCTCTCCATACCATTGCATCTAATGTGACTACAATCCATGGTGCAGAGACAAAAGCCGGAAAGTGCCGAGTCCAATGTCGGAAAGAATTATATTTTTCAAATGTTATCCCACAAGAACCCTTGCTCAGAATGGTTTCATCGTTGGGGTGTTTAGCGCTGTTAGTGCCATAAATACATATACCAAATTTCAAGATTGTGTATTTGGAATTGCTTTCATTTAAACAATTAATGTATTTGGATACGTTAAACTGTACCTAATTTCCTTCTTAAATTTGGGGTTATTTCTGAGAATTGGTGAAGGTGAATTGTACATTGCCTGACTATATATATATACCCAACCCATAAATACTTCAGACACATTTCCACAATGGTGAGAGCTCTGGACTAAGGGGGAGGGGGTCTATAATGTACACTTATATATAGGTTCCCCCAAATTTCCATTAATTTGAATTCACAATTTATGGAAATTGGTTCCGATCATCTGTTATTGACAGTTCTTACTGATATTGATTGCATCCCAGACTCTGCATCATATTAAGCAAGGTATTAGCCATGGATCAGATATAGCATATAGTGTATGACAGTACCGACTGCGGCCTGATGTTATCTTGTCATTCTCCTGGTCACATATGTTGATTCTAATTACCTCCGTACATGCTAGCCGATTATATATTCGCTTGCAGCAAGAAACATTATAATTAATGACAAATAACATGATACATCAATTGAATAATAAAAACATAATTTAGGCTGCTACGAGCGCAAATGTATGTGAACCGCCCATATATAATGCTCTTCCACCCTGGTAATTTAAAACTGAGTGTTTGATAGGTTCCTGACCAGACTAGATACATTGCACAATCGGCTTGAAGTTCAGCATTGTTTCATGCAGTAGGAATCGCATATGATATAAACCATATATATAATTATATGTATTGTTCATTGCATATATCCCTTAATTGAGTTTAGAAGAAACTAACATATTGCAGATATTAGGGTTTCTCTAGCTGTGTCCAAAGACTAGTTCACCTCTAAATTGTCTCTGATATGAATTTTGTAGGTTTTTGTATGTGTTTCTAACGATGTCAGTGATTTTGTTAGAGGTGGCATTACATACCGTTACAAAGGAAATAGTTTTAGCCTATTTTATTTTCATTCCATTAGGTTCAGCAATGGTTAGTGCCGGTATCCATTTGCCTTCAATTTGTAGTCTTTCTTTCTTCCGAGCCTTGATCTAATATTTGTTCTATTGGACAAATCACCATATCTTTTTCTATACAGTATGGTATATGTCGTTGAACAAGCATTATATTTATGTAGACTCAAAGAGTCTGTTGTTACTCATCTTCAACTATTTACTATATTCTTATACTTTTTCTTCATTCTTATTTCCCTTTCATATAAAATAAGAAAAAGGTTGGTGTCGAATTGAGATACTGTTGAAAGAGTACATGTATGTTAGTTGTATTTTGGAATTCATTCTGTTAATAAAAAAATATAGGGAGTTTATCGACTCCACTGAAAACTAAACGAACAGACTATACTATACCTCAGCCATGAGCAGGTGGTGCCCATACACACTAGTTAACTGGCTTTAATTACCCTTAAATTAATGAGTGACAAAACATATGTTTTGCTCTGACTAAAAGCCTCATCAGCTAGTGATAAAATGGTTTGTGTACCGCAGGTTGTACTCTCAAACAGGTTTCTGCACCAAGTACATGTGTAATCATGCGCATACAATTAAAATTGCTCCACGCCCTTAAGCCTCGCATCAAGCGAACCACCCCATTATCCAACTGACTTCATCACCAAATGATAACTCTCCCTGGGGTATAACATCCACGCCTATCCATGTTTTTCAGTCGCAGCGTATTGATTGTAAGCTTTTATACATGTAAATACCAACAATAGATATAGAACATTAAAGCTGCACATTTATAGTTCGGGAAATCCTTCTTTCCTGCGATGGCTTCACTCATTATCGCTCACAGACGGCCGTGTTCTCTCGGCCGATTCAACTTCAATTTTTTTGCAAACACATATAAAAAGCAGCAGAATATTGATTAATTCATTCCTATTAGTCATAACATTTGGTAAGATGTCTTTGTCGGAATAGCTGAGGATACAGCTTTAACGTTAGGAGGCAGAAAGCAAATAAAATACTCCCCCCTCCCTTCCTTTACCTCTATTGTGGAGGCCAATACGTCTGTGCAAATTACAAATTACAATACATCAACATGGATGCTTGCTCCAATTCATAGCAGTTGATTTTTGTATTGATTCCTTTATTTACGAGGCTGTGTGCTCATCCATCGCATGGTTTGCATAATACCCCTGTATATTGAAACAGGCACCTGTTTCCCATTTTTTTTTAATTTCCCCGGGAGAAAATATAAAAGTTGGAGAAAGGCCATTCAAAAAAAGCAAAAAAATAAGCATAATTCAGCCCGCCTTACTAAGAAAGGCTTCATAGAGGAAGCATAATAGAAGACTATAAAAGCCTTTCTGTCGGAATGGATTGGCGCCGATTTATATAATTATCTCATCTAATGAAGCACAAATCCTTCAATCATTCTCTCAAGAAAGATCGATCGAGGTTTTTCCCATTAGTTGTTCCCAGTCCTTGCCAAATCTAATTACTTGTAATGATTACTTCCTCTTCGAATTCCACTCGGCTCTTTACAGTTGTTAGATCAAGCGAGAGCATATTTCTGAGTTCTGTTCATTACTTGGGACTGTCATATTAAGGAGTCTGAACTAAATATTCACTTGGTGTCTAAATGCTATTTTAAAGTGTTTTGGTATAGTGTCTCTTCTGGTGAAATAGCTGTCTGGGTGTCGGTAATAAATGTTTCCTCACTCAGTAGCATAATTAATGTTTTTGAAATATGATATTAATGTCTAATAATGATAAATCATAATTAATAATATCATGATTACCTTACGCAATTGTGATGTAATATATAAATCAGTTATAATTATATTTCTGTATTTTGTTTCTTAGTTGGGCCATATTTCCCTATTAACGATCTATTTTCATGTACGAACTAAATGTTGTATTGATCAAGAGCATTATAGTGTAGATTGATTGTCCTCTTCAATGGTATTGCCGTCTATACATGACATTAAATCGCTTGATGACTTTCTGACTTCTGTTCATTAGTTATGACAATGTGTCATATTTAAATGAATTTCTCTGTTTTTGTTTAAATGAATTTCGTAAATATCAGTTGGTCTCTAAAGCTATTTTAGTTGATTCAGTCCTTTCCGTAAAGGAATGAAAACATACCGAACAAGGATTCCCGTGGAAAACATTTGAAGAATATCAGTTTCTGCGACTTTTGACTCATTGTCCTGTAACACAGCAGCACAGATGGTATCTTCTCTGCTGGTGTAGAAGTCATTGCTGTTCTCCGCATCTCTGGGGACCGATACACCATTAAGACTATATGTAAAATTACTTATATCAAACTCGGTCTGTATGGGGAATGGGATGTGTACTTGATAATCTATGGTAATCTTGGAATTTGAAAAATCCAAAATCAGATAGGAATTGTAAGATAAGTATAAACGGTTTTTGTTTGAACGGTGCTACCACAACTGAGCTAAGAGGGAGGACGAAGAGGTGGGAGGGGGAGGAAGGACAGGAATGAGATGGAGGAGGAGGAGGAGAGAGAAAGGAGGAGGGGAGTGGAAAGGGAGAGAGGAGGAGGCGGGGGAAGAGGGGTGGAGGAAGGAGGGAGGTAGAGAAGAGAGAGGAGAAGGAGGAGGGAGAGGACAGAGGAGGAGGAGGTGGAAGAGGCAGGAGCAGGGAAAACTATTTCATGACAATTATTACAACTATTTAAATCCTGGCAACAATTTATTTCAGAATTATATTTCACCCGAACACCGTTGGGAATTGTATTCGGCTTCTTTCTACAATAATTCACGTTTTCATATCATGTAATGAATATTATTGTACGCCGCATGGTATTCCTTATGCAGCATTAAGATTAGTAATACAAAGGATGAGTGATCCTTTGATATACTATCAAGAGAAGTGCAGCAAACGAGGAAATATAGTAAGAAGTATAAGCCATAGATAGTGGAGATAGCATACAAACAAGCACTTACAGTTCATTCCATATGGCCTGATAATAGAGATGGGCCACTATAATTTGATTGTATCATGTCATAATGAAGCATTCTATATGAAAGCATTAGTTTCTATGTTGAATAGCGGATTTACATGTCCGCCATTTGAATCGTGATTCACATGGTATTATGGGAGTTATGTCAGTGTACAACCTATAAAAAATATGCCATGTTCAGCATTGAATATTTATCGGTGCTCCAATGTCCATTATCCATGTATTATACATGTTTCCATAACACAAATCTCCCATCTTTCCCATCGTGCATTTGGTTTCATAGATCATTTATACCAGCTATGATGGTGAAAACATTCTTGCATTCGATAAAAATGTTGCTAAATATTTGTATGTCAGACCGGGACTGGAACCATTCCAGCATGCACTGTATAACAAACATGCACAGTGGCACATGCAAATCCCTCTATTAATATAAACCATTTGCCAATAGTCCATCAAACCTGAAAAATGATCTGCATTGACTTAGATCCATGGTGGACCTTTGTGTAATTTGCATTAGTATATGAAAAAGCTGGGTCAATAGACGTATGTAAGTTTGAATGGATCAATAATTCGCATCAGTGAAATGACGGCACACGTTCAAAGCAATTGAACATCGCAGTATGTATACCATATGGGTCAGTTCGTCTAAACACATTTAGAAAATTCGGTTAGATTAAGCTGAAAAATGATAAATGCTATATGTATATCTGAGTATATCTGGTATTGCCTTGAGTCAAACAATGTGTTTGGTTATGTTCAGTCTAGGTTCAAAGCCTCTCAGATCAGATAAGAATTGTATGTCAGTGGTTGGACGGCTACTGCGCTAATGGCTTTTCTGGCCCAGGAGTAGACGTCCTAATGGTATTATAATTTTATTTTGCGGTTTGGAACGAGAGGCTTTCCCTCAGTTTAGGGGGGCTCTCTCAACTCTGAGTCTAGACTCTATTCAACTGTATTTTAAACATCATTTTTGTCTCAAATGTGGGGATATTTGAGAGGATTGGGGAAGACAAATTGTACAGTTCCTGACCAGTGGGCCCATATATGGGTGAAGTCGCCTGAAAATGTACAATCAGCAGCTCTACACATTTAGCTATTTTTTTCTAAATTGGGCTGGAAAATGATAAATATTAGGTATATTTCAATATATTTGGTATTGCGTTAATTCATAAAATATGTTCGGCTATGTTAAACTGTAATTCGAACCTTATTTTAGTCTTAAATTTGGGTTATTTGACAGGATTTGTGAAGACAAATTGTACAGTTTCTGTCGACTGGACTCATATATATGTAGAGCCAGGGTGGGTGGTACCCTATAGTGTATTAGACTCCGCCTCTCCAGCTGATACATGTATTTTTCACCAACTGCACCTGTGTAGCTAGAGTTCTGCTGGACCAGTCCGACCCCACTATGTAATCTATGTTGATATGCTGGTATAAATTGATCTCAAGTGTAGCTTTGGAGTTTATTATTATCATTGCACAGCATATATACATACACATAGTTCCAGACCTGGAATGTGAACCATTGCATGGACTCACTCAGCTATAGTGCTAGACTCCATAGGAAGTTTTTAATGGGATATTTGGAGCTTGTTCAAAAGAAACTGGAAAAAGTGGAGATACTTTGTATGAATTAGACCTGGCCTTGAAATCTTACTAGATTGCTGATTAAGCATTCTTAGAAGCCTTTCATTTGGATCAAGAGTGGGAAAGGAGAAAAAGGACAAAAAAGTAAACGATTGGAGGAGAGGGCTGTCGCAGTGCACTTGAGTTTCAATTCAATAATTCACTGTTTGTACAATAGTGGCTGCTAGACTTATATGCCAGGATTTCGTGGAGGATTTGCATTGACAATACGACAAGTATCAGCCCGGTTGGGCATTGATATTTGTAACAGAACTTTTAGGATTCCCTCGTCGGGTGATGCTCGAGTGTTGCTGATGCGGTCCCCCTCTCCTGGGAATCGGCAAAATCTGACTGAATGTTCTGACTATGCCTCGCACGGTTTGCGAATCGCCTCATATCAAGCTGTGTTAGTTTGATGTTGACCGCTTGGCCATTCCAACTGGACTGAATATTAAAAAACACACTTTAAAATTTGTTTAGCACATTTTCTTCTCCCTTTTTAAAGGAGGGATGCAAAGAAAAACGATTGTGGCTTTTAATTGAATGATAATTGCCCTTTCGTTGAACAAGTGGGAAAACTTTCGCTTGATTGATTCCTTTTGGTGAACAATCATTGATCATTTTTGACAGGGACTAGAGGCTGTTTCTCGGTCAAGGAGGCTGACAATTTATTTCGAGATTGGCATATCATAATTATCCGAAGAAATACAGAAACCACCATTTGTTAATCCTGAAGGCTTGGTGCAGGTTGTTGGAGTCAACATGACCATCAGCTTAGACCACGAAACTCAGGACGACGAGTCATTCAAAGCTCCTCCTCCTTCAAAAAAAGCGTGGAGTAAGTTTTTAGCTTTTCTCATATCCCTGAAATAATTCATGTATGAACGTCTTCAGTATTTCTACTTAAACCAGTATTTTTGAAACATCATACAAATTGTCAAATTTCACCCAGACTCCATCATTGTTAACCTAAAAATTGGAAAGAAAATCTCAAATTTTCAGAAACATTTCCCAAAATTCGATTTACCAAATTTTCAGAAACTTTCAAAGATTAATAACATCAAAATTAATTTTCTCCTAACCCACCTAGGAGTACTTTTTCCCTTGCCAGAAATATTTCAGTATGTTTGCCATGCATAGCCCCACGTTCATCCATGCTGAAGAAATATTGCCATTACGACCGATATGATATAACAGAATAATAACCATTTACTGTGGTCATATATCATTAGTGTATATTTATCATATCAAAAGTATGATGGATGTTCTCTCCCCCTGAATAGAGTTAGCTATCATTTAGTTACATATCACCTTCTTAAATAATACAATTGTAAGATTTTTTATGGGAATTTTGCCCCTGCGATATTTCCTTATCGTTTATAACACTTTTGGTTGAATATATTTCCAATGGCGTCGCGATTAATTCTAATTATCAATCTAGCATTTTATATATACTGGTTATGAAACATATATGGGATAACCCCATCCTTTTGCCTTTTCTTATATAATACCCATATTTACTACTGAATATGATATCAAGCGCATCCTAATGTACACAAGTTTAAAAGGTTATGCAGAATTCACCTGCCCGTATGATGTTCATAGTGCACTAGTCTATACATTTCAATCACCTTTGTAGCACCCACACGGTGATGCGACATTTTTTTGACATGGCCTTTATCCACTGACCCATACTGTATACATGTACCTTGTATAACTTCTATTACACCAGACTGATTAACCCACATACCATTAAATTCAATAATCAATTCATTTACAATTTAACCACCCAAACATGGTTGATATTAATATCTAATTAGAAAAGTGCCTTACTTAATTAAAATAACCATAGTTTAATATTAACTTAACATTGGTCATTAATCCATGGATAATCTGTATGGAAATTTAGTAATTAAATATGAAGACAGGTCCACTTGGAAGACCTGCAATTGAACAATAGGTCTGAACATATGTCCTGTATTAAAATCATCTGGAGCTGTCCACGGATGATACAAAAAACTATAACGAACTTACGATAACAGATTTACAGATGTTTATCTATAATTCCGGAGTTGATGTTGTTTTAAGATTCTTAAAAGATAGTCTTTTTTATTCTTTCTCAGACTAAAATGAGTGATCAAGGGAGTGGTCTATAATTTATGAGATATTGCCTTTAAAGGGAAAAGATTCCGAAGGAAGAAAAAGTCTCGCGAGGAGTCTACTGAGTCTTCTGACCCCGAGCCTGTGCTTGATCAGGACAGGTCTTGTGATGAGGGTAGGTACCTTAATGTAAAAGTATCTTTTACCATGGTAACCAGGTAAACTAGAGTGCGTGTATAATGTAGTCAAAGTGGTGGTTGGTCTAATAACGGTGGTGGTTGGGTCTATTCCATATTCTCTCCCAAGTTCTTCATATTCTCTCTCTGAAGTTCCAAGTTGATGTACTAAGCACAAGTGTGTACCTTTATGTTTTTTTCACTGCTAGTATATAAAATAGCTCTGGTAATAATATGAAAAATTAGACACGATATTAGCCACATATTTAATAATGTGGTGTTATACTCTTATACTGGGAGTTCTGTAGTGAACACTGGGTTTCTTACACTGGGTACTGTACTGAACTTTGTACCAACATACTATATAATCTTATTTTATATTTTAATATTTCCTTAATTTTACCAAATGTAGTTAGTCACTCTCTTACATTAGCAACCCACTCTTTCTTATGTTAACGGCGAGAAGAACTGGATTATACCCAGAAGCCTGTTGACCTTTTTGCCATACCTCATACGAATGTATGTATGTTATCTTCTAACAGATAAAAGAGTTTTCAATTCAAATCTATTAATGCAATGGAGTTAGTTTTTACTCACCTAGTTTTAATAGTTGTTTGCCGTTTACTAACTAGACCCTGCCCACACACAGCCGGCTGGCCTCCCGATTTGGGTCTCCCGATGAATCCTATGATTTCATTTCAAATCCTGGTTTATGTTTTTTAAATAACATAAACCAGGACTGGAAATGAAACCCTGGGATTCATCGGGAGACAAATCGGGGAGCAATCGGGAGGCAAATCGGCTGTGTGTGGGCAGGGTTTCCCTGGTGTCCTCATCGGATAAATTGATGTAGATGGTTGTGATTGCTTTGCAAAGTACAACAGAAATGCAATCATAATTTTATTTTTCATCATTTGTAAGCAGTACAAAGATTTCACAGCATCGTCTTATCGACTTTCGTAAAAATGAGCTAATTAGTATATTTATGTTTATTCTCCTATTTTGTTCCAAACTCATGCACATGTATACCAATATTGTTCTGTATTATTTAATTTAATTCTTTCGTATAGTTATATTGTATCAGGGCGGGTACTTGAGTAAATTAAAACACTTGGGTTGCGTTCTATATCATCTGACCGATACAGAGTTTTTAAGTGTTGGCTAAGATTTACTAGTATTACTAATTATCAGGTTCAGGGTTTGGGAAATCGGGTTGGCTGAAGAAAGTGCTGGCTCTGGACTCAGAGAGGCATGAGAGGGTTGTGAGTTCGAATCCCGATAATGGCTGTACGACCCCCCCCCCCCCCCCCCCCCACACACACACACATACACATCCACCCTCCAGGTACTCGGGGCAGACTATGGCTTAAAACAATGTTCAAAAAGTATCGAGCTTGGATAAATATCAAACGGGAGAGCATGCGAATAACTTGCAAAGTGCATAAACGAGATAATACAAAGCACCATGCATGTCCAGGCTGAACGGTTAGTGACTTGGTGCCCAATGATAGCAATACAGGGGTCCGATCAGCAGAAAATGTACAATTCGCCTTCGCCAATCCTCTCAAATATCCCAGATTTAAGTAAGATCGGATGTTCAAAAAATAGTTCAACATGAATGAACACATTGTTTGAATCAAGGCACTACCAAATATATTCAGATTTACCGAGTATTTATTATTTCTCAGCTTAATTTAGCAGAATTTGCTGAATGTGTAGAGCTGCCGATCGTACTTTTTCTGACGATCTGACCCACAGCTGGCCTTCACTAGTGCTATTCTATCCGTGCAGGGAGCTATATATACTAAGCCTCCCTCATCACTGTAAATCAATCACACCATTAGCATCCTTTAGCGCTATATAGAGAGATAAGCAATCCATGCCCTTACCACAGGGAGAATGAGGGAGGCATATCTTAATTTATTTTGTCACATACGGGCCAAGAGATCAAGATATTACCAAATCAAATTGTAATTCCTGGTTAGATATAATAATGATATGATAAATAATAATGATAAATAGATAAAAATCGATGCTCAACACTATATAGAATAATTGATATATTAAGAAGAGCTATGTACATTTGGGTCAAATCTTCAGAAAACGTACAATTGGCCTTCACCAATCCTCTCAAATAACCCAAATTTAAGAGGAAAATCAGGTTCAAAATACAGTTCAACATAAACAGACAGATTCATTGAATGAATACAATACAGAATATACTCAGATATACTTAGTATTTATCAATCTTCACTCTAATTTAGCAGAATTTGATAGATGTGTAGAACTGTAGATTGTGCATTTTCTGAAAATCTGACCCATTTAGTTCTACATGAACGCTGATATCTAATAATGTATCAATAATTAAATATCCAAACCTATTTCAACCCATAATTATTGATGTTAATATTTTGGGTTAGTTCACTCTTTATAGATACACATTTCCGTTGCCATCATGGCACCATAGATGCTACTAAATATCATATACTAAATATCATATATTGTTATTATTGTCATTACAATTATTGTCATTATTCCAACAATTTGTAGAGTAACGGGTTCGTTATCAGTTCAGGAATGACCAGCATATTTATAATGTTTACAGTTGCGGTAATGGGGGTCATGTATATATAAGTGCATGGGTCACATTATTAGAACATGTACAATCGACAGCTCTACACATTTAGTAAATTCTGCTAATTTAGACTGAAAATTTATAAATACTGGGTTTATCAGAGTATATTTGGTATTGCCTTGATTCAAACAATAAGTTATGTTGAACTGTATTTTGAACCTAATTTTTTTCCTAAATTAGGGTTATTTGGGAAGATTGGTGTACATTTTTGGACGCCCTGACCCAGAGATATGTACGCAGTAGCAGTCTTACTTCAAGCCTCACGACCCCCTTTGGAACGACTCCATTGTCTCTAGCTGGCTTCCTTCCAGGGGACAACATATTGTGGGAATCTTCTTGGAGAGGAGCAAGAAGAAGTCTCTTTCTTCGTCTGCCTATTCTGTTTACTCTAGTTTAGGTACCACTCGACTAGCCAGAGAACAGATTGATTAGTTCTATTCCTGGTGTTGTTAGGATAATTGAAACCCACCAGTATGATTGGGGTCGGATTTAGATTGCTTCACTTGCGTCGGAGTACGTGGATTCTCCAGACAGAGACAATGTGTGATTCTACCGATAGTGTCATGTCTGCCTCCTCACCCTGTTATATCCCTTTACTCCCTGTCTGCGATGGTAAGTCATATATTTTTTTTATTTTTTTTTATTCAGATTTTTTTTACAGATAAAACAGTCAGTTGCCCCGTTTCATGGAGCCTTCAGGCTCCCGTGTTTTGAGCGAAATACATAGAGTGAAAACAAAGAAGGATGAAATATATATTTATGTAATAGTGGGTCAAGATGTACATCGAAGTCGCAGAAAGGACTTGCATTATAATTACAAAGTAGCAACACTCAGCTTCAGTGGAGCCCCAATAACAGAAGTTTAAGACAAAGATAGGTTCAAAATACAGTTCAGCATTATCGAACAGGTTTGAATCCAGGCAAAACCAAATATACTTAGATATGGCCTAGACGTCTAACTCAGATATGCAATGTACCGAGTATTTCCAGGTGTTGCAAAGTCAACCCACAAGAAGGGATGACATGTGGGGTTGAGTTTGGTTTGTTTTATTGGAGTTCCGACGTTTCGGGCAACAAACGCCCTTCATCAAGGAGGATACCTCGTATTTGTAACTTTTCAGCAAAATTGATCAGAATAGACTAAATGTGTAGAGCTGCCGATTGTACATGTTATGACAAACAGATCCATAGATATTCACCCCGTTTCCTATCTGGGAACATGTGATTTCCCTTGTGTGTGTATGGATTTGTAATTGTTTTATGTTATATGCAAATATTAATAATACAATATTAATTTATTTATAACTAATCTCTGTCACTCCAGCTAGATATATCTTGTAAAGCTGTTCAGGGCATGACGAAAACCACTTAAAAAAAAAAAAAAAAAAAAAAATCATTTTATTCAGGTGTAAGTTAAGTGTAATTTATACATTATAATATGGAATCGTAATATACATTCAGCATCTATAAGATAATGTGTTCAATGTATATACATAGTTAACACATTCAGGATATGGCAGAAGGCAGGGTTTCACCCTAGCCATAAGAAAATATAGGTTGGCATCTGCCACTGTTATTCTCCTAAATAAAGAAATGTATTAAATTAAAAAAAATATATGATGGATTAATGGCATGACTTCACCAGGTCACTTTGACGGTGGCTCTCCCTGGTTCCTGTAATGAGTGAGATTGTTGTAACTAATAAAAACCCTAATAAAACAACAAATCATAAAATACATCATATACAAACCAATTCAATTCAATTAAATATTATATATTTGCACCTAAAAGTATACAAAAATGAGACGTACACCTGAAAGGGTGACTTCCAGGACGTCCAGGATCTTCCTAGACTAAACTACTGGACTTGAGATTAAGATAAGATACATCAAATTTTGATTTAAATTTTATAGGCTGAAAAAAATGAAGGCTGTTATCTAAAGGTGGTGTGGTTGATTATTTGGGAGAAGTAGTTTATAATAGCAATACACATTATAGTTTCTTAACTAGCTAACCGATAGCATGGTCTATCATTGTATACGAGCTTCTATAAAGTCATTATGTACATCTACTTAGGACCATATGGATCAGCATTGTCTTAGCAAAGGACTAGTAGCATGAATGATCCCATTCATTTTTCCTCATTACAAGAAAGAGCTTTACTGCCTTAGTTTACCGTTAGTATAAGGCTTTCTATAGTCTGTAGCGGGCATGAAATAGTGGCCGCGATCACAGAGTCGGCAGACGCATTAAAAAGCCCACGCCAGTCCTGCCTAATTGGTTGTCAGGCTGGCTAAGTCGCCCTTGTTAAAAACCTTGTTAAAAGATAATGGTAAGATATATTGTGTGTGGAGGTCATATGGCCAGATTACATGATACCATGGGAAGGGGGCGGAACGGGGGAGGGAGGGGTTGAATATTTGATTAAACGGAAAGACCAAATAGGATGTGTCACAGGAAAATGAGTCATAATTGCAAAAAAAGTTATTTTTCAAATGTATTTTCCCACGAGATGTCTTGCTAGGAATTATTTCAATTTTGGGGTGTTTAGCTCTCTTGGGTGTATCAGTTCATGCAACAAATTCCAGGATATTTAAATAATAATTGAATAAATAGAAAAAGAACAACAAATAAAAGGTCATCGACAGTAGTAGTGGCGGCTTTGGGGCATGGGACACACCCCCTTTTTGCTGCGCCAAATCAGAAAGGTGTATCTATAATAATATTCATTTCCAGATGCATATTCTCAGTGATTCTGATACAGGGAAAAGGGATATTTAAAGAACATTTGCAATAATAGTCCAGGAGATTGAAGTAAAAAAAGGGCAAATTGCAACAGAAGGTTTTGTGTAGCAGAGTGCCCCTAGTAACATACTAAAGGTCCCGGAAAATGTAGGTGGGGAAACATGCTCAAAATCGTAAAAGAAAAACCCCACCAAAATAGCCGCCTCTAAAAATTTGGAACTCCATAACTTGGGGTAAAGTTAACACACAGCCAAGTGTGAATCCACCTTTTTAGTGTGTTGAGGCATGTAGGATCCGTTAAACTAAATATGAATAAAGGTGATATAATTCATATTTAGCAAGTCATTCTTCTGATACAGAGAAAAGGAGAAAAAGTGAACAAAAAACCTCTGTCGAATATATCCTGCAAAGTAAAACCATCTAGGTCAGATTGTATTAAATGCATTCAAGACCAAGGACATTAGATAACATATTCCTGTAGTCCAAACTGGAATGCAAACATTTTTAATGCTTATGTTAATGCTTGGAGTAAGTATGCGTCCTAATGGGATTATAATGATATTTTGCCCTCAGAAGCCAGAGGCTTTCCCTCAGTTTGGAGGGACTACTGTCAGCTCTGAGCCTAGACTGGAGAACATTACCCACCCTGAACTCGGAGATACTATCTGTCGGAATAAAAAATCATCAAAACAAATCACATCTATAGTATATATGCTGTGGGACTGGAAAGTGTGTACCCCTGTTCTGAGGATCCCTCGTCCACCCCACCGGGTATAGTAGCGTATATCGCCTGTACTACAAGGTATCTCGAGTATTGGGTGACTGTTTATAATGCTTCTGTATCTATCTCCCCCCACATTGATTGCATTCTAGATCGTTTTAGTCCCCTCGATCCCATCTCAGACTCACAACACTACTATGTCCTTATTTTATGGCAGTATTTTTCTGCTTGGTTTGCGCTCGGATCTTCGCGTTTAGAACTCTTAGTTCATCGCCAGAGACCTATATCTCTACGTCTGATATGCGAAAAAAATAATTTCTAAAACTCTACAGCCAATCTTTCCATAGTTAAATAACAAAAAGTTTTTTCTGGAAATTGGGTAGAGAGCAGTTAACTATGAATACCATTCTAGTATTCTGACTTTGAAAGCAGTTTATAGGGATGCTTAGCTCCGAATAGAGGGTCCCTACTCGAGCTATGTCTCCAAATTGCCTATTCTTTTTTTCCTCTATAGTATGCGGGGGTGCTGACAAAATCTCCCTGCTCCCAGTCCCACTGGGAAAGTGATAAGTCCGTCGAGTGTGATTGCCTCTCCACTGGACGTAAGGGCCCTATATTTATTTTACCAAGGGCATTGGCCTTTTTAACCACCATTGATCCTGCATGTTGTTCATATTCCTCAGTCGGAACCACCGCAATAGCCAGAACCATGCATTGTAGAACTCTATACATGTATAAGAAATACTCCAGTCTAGGCTCATAGCCTCTCGGATCGGCTCAAAGTGGTATGTCAGTGATTGGACGCCTACTGCGCTAATGGGTTTCCTGGCTCAGGACTGGGTGTCCTAATGGGATTATAATGGTATTTTGTCGTTTGGAGCGAGAGGTGTTCCCAGTTTGCAGGGACTACTTTTGTGGAAAAAACTTAAATGATATTTGAGTTTATGCGGGAAAACATGTACATGAGGTGATACTATTAGTATTCACGCTTCCAGTACCATGACATAGGGAAAGGCCAGGAATCATAGATCAACGGTAGCTATAGCTAATTTCTGTGAACAATTAAATGTTCTCTTATGTGTTCTATTGATTCCCAGGGTATCCTAGAGTCACCAAGAGGAAACATATAAGGATGTTGACCTGTTCTTATTAATTAGTCTGTGAATTTTTTGTTAAATATATTTTATTGATCGAAGTTTCACAGCGTGTGATAGGTCTCATTATTGAATACGGTACATTATTATTAGTATTGAAGATGGAAGTCTACTCAACTGAAAACAACTCGTTGTGATTACTATTTCAGCATTTTATTTCGCGACCCGACGCGTTTCGCCTTTGGTTTTGGCTTCTTCAGGGGTTATTATTATTAACTAACTTTATTTCCATATAAATAACAGTTACATCAGACTTTTCTACAAATGAAAAAAGTGTTAGCCTGGAGGATAGACAATATATCTATGTATATCTGAAGTTATTAGGAGCATATTTTTAACTATTTACGGAAATATCATTCTTTTTCACAATATTGAAGTACTTCTTAGACATACTTATGTTTACCATAATTGAAATCCGCTTGATCTCTTCTTTTCAAATATGATGATATCTGATATCGCCTATTTTCTGCTACTTGTGACTCATTTGTCTGGAACACATCACATATATATTACATAAAGTACAGAGGAGACTCCCTCAACCTCTCTTCAGTTGTTATCTATATATGTCGGCCGATGCATTTGTGAGAGATTGTTCACCAGCATCCAGCGAACATGAGAGCACCATTACCCATTGTCTGGCCGGCATGGGGTAACAACTCCTTGTCCCAGGCTGTCTGGAGTGAACCTGTCATATAACAGAGGAGGACGGGCTCTTCCAGCAGCCCCTCAATATGTCATATGTCACTCTATAGGAAAATGAGCCAACGGTCGAGAAGAATTATATTTGTCCAATGTTTTTCCACAATAACCTTTCCCCAGAATGTTTTCCCCGTTTACTTACTTCCGTTTACTTACTTCCGTTTACTTACTTCCGTTCACTTACTTCCGTTTACTGGGAAGCCTTTTTGAGAGGCTACATCTAAATGACTTAGGAATTACTATTTAATATTCCTAATTACTTCTTACTTTTACAACTAAATAACTAATACCTTTTAAAGAATGAGGCATATATGTAATTGTACCACTAGTGGGTGAAACTTGGGAATGTATCTCACAAGAGAGACATCATTGCTTGGTTTCCTCCTCCCCGAGATGGAAATAAAAATAAGAGCCAGACCTGCTTCTTGGAGCAGTGAGAATGGAGACAAATGTGTCCCTCGGACTCAACCAGGTGGTGCCGAATTTAGCCCATTGTCATTAGTGCGACACTTTCCACTCGTGTATCTGTTTGGCCATCTCCCTATAGCCTTCCATGGCAATTTATCTTAGCTGACGAGACTTGCACGAGCGAGTGCACCAGTGTTTCCACTATGCTGGCTTTCAAACGATGCACCAGTGGAACTCGGGTGGTACCTTTGGGTCGGATCGTCAGAAATTATACTTGTATTTCCCCTCAAATAAAACCATATTTAATATTTAAGAAATGAGGTTTAAATTCAGTTCAACTTAACCAAACCGATTTTCTGAATAAAGCAATAATACCAAATGTACCTGAATATACCTAATATTTTTTTTATTTGATTAAAGCCCAATACATTTTAGGCTATTTTTATCATTTGTCAGTCTTATTTAGCTGAATTTACAGAAACTGTTAATCTGAGGATCTATTTTGTGTATTCATTCATTTCTCAAAATACATCGAATATATATATCTTGCTGTACAAAGCAAAGTGTCAATAAGAGATGTGACTTGGAGTCCTATCAAAGGCTGGATTATCAGTCTATCACTAGGCATTCATTTCCCCAGACACACGCAAGTTATGTGAACCAAGAATGAAGCTCCATTCACTCCAATGTAATTTTGAATTTACCCATGTGTGTGAGTGAGTGTGTGTGTTGCAGGGGTACTTGCAAGGGACCCTCTTCTTGTGAGTGATTCTTTTATCAGGAGGGGAAAACTACTGGAACACAGAATTATGGACAGGGACGAAAGGCTGTTTTGATTTGACAGTGATATACATTACTCTTTCTAGTTCTCTATCTACCTTACTCATGAATACTAACGTATATTTCAGTAGTATAAAGATTTTTTTTCTTAGATTTTTCACATATTATTATATATATATAAGAGGTCAACACTGATAACTCGGTGAAGTTACATGATGTGTTTCAATGCGTTTTGGTCGCCGTGCACCTGTCCTGTTAGTGGGTGGATATAACAGAAATATGCAGCAAAGGGGCTGGTCACTCTAGTCCACATCACTGACCTTTCAACAATGCACCAGTGCACCTCTGATGCTATACAGTAGCATTGGGTCAGACTGTCCGAAAATGCACAATTCACCTTCACCAATCCTCTCAAATAACCCAAATTTAAGACAATAATGCGGTTCAAAATACAGTTCAATATAACCAACCAAAGTGTTTGAATCAAGGCAATACCAAACACACTCAGTCATAAGTATCATTTCTCAGCCTAATAGGGGATTTGCATAGCCGCCATTTTGCATCTTGAGTCGCATGGAATTATGAGATTAATGGTTCAGTCTAAAATCTATAGAAATCATGTCATGTTTAGCTTGGAATATTTAACAATGCTCTAATGTCAATATCCATGTGTCATACATGTTTCCATAACGCAAGCCTCCATCTTTCCCATCATGCATTTGGTTTTTATAAATCATTTATACAAGCTATGATATTGGTGAAAACATTCTTGCTTTTCTCGATAAAAATGTTTCTAAATAATGGTATGTCAAATTTCAACAGAATCCATCCCAGGATGCACTGGTACAGACATGCGCAGTGAGACATGCAACTCCCCTATTTAGCAGAATCTACTAAATGTATAGAGCTGCCCATTGTCCATAGGTGGGGTCGGTTCAAGAAAGGTGATTGGGGGTTGGAGCCATGCATACGCCCACCGACCATGATCCTCCTCCTCCATGAGTTAATTTATCTCCAGAGGACATTGCTACAGGACGATGGAAGGAATAAGGGAAAGGGCAATTGACTCGCTGTGTACAGTAAACCACTTTATTGTGGATACCCTTGGGACGAGGGTCTAGTGTTCACTGTGTGTAGTCGTCCAGATTGATGAGGACCACTATACTAAACATGTACTGTACAAGTAATTGACCTATTCGTCCATGAGGGTGGGATGTCTGCTTTGATAGGGTGGGGGTGGGGCGGTTAATGGGGATGTACCTGTAATAAAAGGTCAGTGTCTTGTGTTGGTATGGTGGCGATGTATTGGCCCAAACTGTCCCTTAACAATTGCTATGTGTCCAAACCTAATTATACCTGAGACACATGTCCACACATGTCCACACATACTGTGTGCTACTAATTATGAGGATCTAATTGTTATTGTTCCCGCTTACTTTCTAAAGTTGATATTTGACTAGAAGTTTATGATTGACTTCTGGTGGGATGAGGGAATATCTGCCCTCCATTAGTTTAAGTTTCACAGGGACATATTAAGCTACAAAAACTGTTCGATCACGTGAGTCATCGCAGACATTCCCTCATCCCACTAGAAGTCAATCATAGTCTTCTAGACAAATATCAACTTTAGAAGATAAGTCTCATTCAATTTTAATTATATTAAATTCTGCTCATTGGGCGCTTCCCCAAAATGTATGTTTGCAAATTTTAACATGAATTCCACACGGAGGAAAATACACTATCTCTGAAGGCCCAGATCTCCCCCTCCCCTCTCTCTCGGAAGAGCTAAATTCCCCCTCCTCTGAGAAGAGCCATACCCCCTCCCTCTTCCTCTAAGAAGAGCCAGACCTCCCTCTCCTCCTCTCAGAAGAGCCAGACCTCCCCCCCCCCCCCACTCCTCTAAGAAGAGCCAGACGTCCCTCCCTGCCTCCTCTCAGGAGAGCCAGACCCCCCCCCCCTCCCCTCAGAAGAGTCAGACCTCTCCCTCCTCTCAGAAGAGCCCTCTCCCCCCCCCCACACACACACGCACACAAAGAAGAGCCAGGCTCCCTCCCCCTCCTCTCAGAAGAGCCATACCTCCCCCTCCTCTCAGAAGAGCCACCCCCGCCCCCTCCTCTCAGAAGAGCCAGACCTCCCAGGCTCCCGCCCTTGCTAGTGACGACATGGTGTAAGGATTAGAGCAACAACAAAACTTCATGAGCAGCTTGTTTTCTGTGAGGTACTCGGCCGGACGTTAAAGTAGAGGCCAAATACTACTTTCTAATCAACTCCAACTTGTGCATTGGCCCTGGCTATCTATTCCTCCTCTCCATGTTATGGGATCTAGACACGCGGCAGACTATGTGAGGGTGCTAGTGTAATGGTGGTACACACAGTGAGCCAAACACTAGCCGGGTTATTGGTCTGGCTTTTTTTAAAGCTGCTGTCTCAGCTATTATGATTAAGACAATCTTACCAAATTTACTTATATTATGACTTATAGGACTGACTTCATCAATATTCTGCTGCTGTTTTATGTTTATACACGAATTTGAAGTCGAATTGGTCGAGTGAAAACAGCCGTCTATGAGGGATAATAAGTAAAGTTATGATAGGAAAGGATTCGGATGTGTCCTCCAAATACAAATAAGGCCCTTTTAGAAGCCCTGTGCTTTGTGCTTTGGGGGTGGAGCACTGGCCATGCCTCGCACCCCCTAACCAATAAAAAACAAACAAAACAAAAACCCTGTAGCAGAAACAACCAGATAGAATCATCCAAAATTCCTGTCAAATGACAGAAAATAGATTGTTTTTACTGATGTTAATTGAGAGTGTAGCTTTAAGTGCTCTTCTAGTTTCTAGGAGTTCTAGGTGCTCTCCTATTGTTGAGTCAAATCTTTTCCATGGCAGTCCAAGCCCATTCTGTTACGTGAAAGATTATACACGGACCCATTCAATCCTATCGATAATAAGACCTACTCGTGACGTTCTATCATATTAATTTATCTTATTAATTTGGTGTGTTGAGGTGTGAATCTGTATGTATTATATCATCAGTGAACTACAATTGGGAATTGAGGATGTGTATTACTTTCCTATGATAATTGGTCATACCTGTCCAGCTAAGCTCTTGTATATGTAGTTTGATTTCCATTTTTCACATTTTATAGTCAATATTTATGGACAGTTCTTCCTGGACATCCAAAATTAACAAAGTATTGTACACATTGTTTTGCTTTCTCCCTATAAGGACAATCAGTGATACAATAAATTAGTGATTCAACTATAAACTGTCAATTATATAGATG
The DNA here is from genome assembly GCA_942159475.1 of Sthenelais limicola. Classification (NCBI taxonomy): domain Eukaryota; kingdom Metazoa; phylum Annelida; class Polychaeta; order Phyllodocida; family Sigalionidae; genus Sthenelais; species Sthenelais limicola. The sequence continues at coordinate 59,284,145 of OW804096.1, forward strand.
ATTGTTAGTACTAGTATAATTTATCCTAGGATAATTATTTGGCGGGGATTTTCGTTTGATGGCGATGTGTTGAAGAAGGAATGCCATTAACTGTTATTAATCTCTCACCTCCTGATAAAAATAACAGCTGGTTTATGGTTTATGAGATTTGTGATGAAGTTGAGCGGGTGGAGTGACTCAATATGGGGGTCACTGGTCAGCTCCTCCTGTCTTATCATTAACAAGGCCATATAAGCCTGCCCCTCCACATTCTTTACTAACCACATAGGTTAGGTTGTGAGCCCTATAAGGAGGCCGAGGGTGGCGCAGTTAATTACTAAAACAACTGGCCTTTCCTCCCCCTCCCTTCAAACTTATCCTGGGATAAACTATGTCTCTTTCTCTCCTAACATACAGTACTTTCTACTATACATTTTCATTCGCTTGGGTTATGGTAAAAACAGTGTTAGGGTAGGCAGTATAGATCAATAATTTATTATCCAATTGATCGAATATAGATCAATAGTATTAGACTTTCGTCAAGTGTTGTTTCTTGTTCTTCAATGCATCAATGAGACATTACGTCCTAGTCACGATAATCACCCAGGGATCGCTTCGAGGAGAAGAATTAGGGAGATTTAGCAACCACAACGCACCAACACAACACTAACGTATCCACTAACTATTACTACATTAATACCGCTGTGGGGATATCTCGAGAGGCCTGCAATGCAGATGCCCTCGGCCTAGCGCCTCTCGCTTCTCGAGATATGCCCATAGCAGTAGTAATGTACAAGTAGTTAGTGGATGCGTTGGTGTTGTGTTGGTGCGCTGTGGTTGCTAAATCTCCCTAATAACACTCAACCAAGGTCTAATATTGTCACGCTAATTTATTCATAGTTCCCTTTGGATGATGGCCAAACCAGTTTACACATACAACCGGTGTAGTAAGGAAACAGAAGTTCATTCATGAAAAACAACTCCACCTCGTGGATAGAAATAAAGACGCAATAATATTCCGGGTATAAGCATAGCGCGTGCTGCGTGCGCACACTATAAATGAAGACGAGCAGAGTGCACGTGCACTTATATAAAACACACGTCAGTAGTATAGAGAAAGTGGACATATCATATGGCAACTCTAACACACCATTAAGGTTGTGTCCAATTCAATGCAATATATATTTATTTGTACCTAAAAGAGCATGCTTTTAGGTACAAATAAATATATACTAGAAAGGAGACATAATTCTTTAAAATGATGATTGGGTCTTCCAGTATGTTCCGAGACTAGAGGGAAAGTTTGGGCCTAGTCCACTAAGCCGATTCTCACACGATTTGCGCCACAGAGGACTCTTGTCCCCTAAATTTTCTGAGAATCGCATGAGAATCGGCGTAGTGGACTAGGCCCTTTAAAGCAAAGTAAATTAATTGTGAAAAGATCAAACCAACTACATCCATAATGTGATGTAGAAATAATTTCTCAAAAAGTGTAATGCAATTGTTTCTAATTAAGATAGATAGTTTATAGAGAACTAGGGAGGTGGTAACATATATCATAACAGTCAGTTCTATATTGGATTGTAAAGGAAAGGACGTGACTGATCTTTGGCAACCTTATCCAGTGGCAGATAGCGTTGCCTACTTTACCTGTCGCGAGGCACTGGTTCATAATTACCATATAACTACTGCTGTTGGGGCGTGCAGAGATCCCAGAATATCACCCTGCCTGTCTGTCTACCAGCAGGTACTGGCCGGGAGAGAGCACCATGTGGGTTAGGGCCTGGGAAAATGTACAATTCGCCCTCACCTATATGTGATGTGTTACAGGAAAACGAGTCACAAGTCGCTAAAATGATATTTTTCAAAGGGGTTTATTCACAAGATCTCTTTGTTGGAATGTTCTGATTTTTGGACGATTTAGCGCCGTACGTCCCCTGAATATATGTACAAGATTTCAAGACAGTGTATCTAAATATATCCTTGCGTTTCGAAGGTCATTATATGGAGCCCATTTAAAGACTTTACTGGTAATTGCCCACTCAGTAATATGGCAAACTCTTTTTCAAACATAACCTATCAAATGCTGTTTACTATCATTGGAATGGGCTTGACCTCATCTGTTCAACTATGATTCTCAAAATCCATTGTTTGCGACTTGTGACTCATTTGTCTGTAACACACCACATAAATCCTCAACACAAATGTGATGAGTCACAGGAAAATCAGTCACAACTAGTAAACGATGGATTTTGAGGTATCATCATATTTTTAAAAAGATGAGATCAAGTGCATTGCAATAATGGGAAACATTAGGGCATCTAATATAAGTAATTCTATATTTTCAATTTTGATGTCTTTATTTTTTAAAAAAAGCTTGCAATATTATTGGATGGACAATTACTAGTAAAGTAGCTAAATATACTCTATAAGATAACCTTAGAAATGCATGGATATATCTAATTTACTTCTTGAAATAGTGTACATGTATTTATGTTACAAGCAGCGCTAGCAAATAATTTAACTCTAAATTAGCAGAAGTTACCAACATTTTAGAGCCGTTAATTGTACATTTTCTGACAATCTGACCCATGTCCTTGCTCTTTCTCATTATTATTTCCCTCATCACTCATCTCTGAGACGTCTAGCCTCTGGTCTTCCGCCTAGGTGGAGGTACTAATGAAAGCTTTCCATCCTACCCCTCCGTCCGGATCGACCAGAGAGCGTTCCCTTCCTTCTAATTGTTCCCAGGCATTTTGTGATGATTTTATCGCACGATTCTATTATTATCGTATTGACTTTGCGTTAAGCAGTGGACTCTTGATGCCAGTGTAGGAGGGGGTGGGGGGTTACATTTCTATCATGTGATCCATTCTGTTTTGATTCACTCTTTCTGGTGACGATTTTGTGTGGAGTGCTGTGTGAAGTTTAAGTCAACACTTGGTGTCTAAAGAACTATGGATTCATACGGTGGTGATTGTCCTACTGGTATCCTTGCCGTTACTTACAAAGGCATTTATATATATAATAGTATGACTCATACTATTTTATTAACCGGTTTATGGGCTTTTTCTGATAATAATTATTGTATGGGGTGTTTATGATGACAGTTTTAGTCAGTCAGTATAAGTAGGCCCATCAAGTGCTGTCTTTCTTTCTCTAATATCAAAATATTTGCCAATATTAATGAAAAGGCATTGATGTGATCCATAAGATATATATTTCTCACTTATATATGGGGCGTTAAGGTGATTACAAGTAGTTTGTTATGATCAAGAATTCGCGCCATGGCAAATTATATTCAGTTTGTGTCTACCTTGATAGGTAGAGACTAAAGGGATTAATTTCCTCCATTTTCTCCATTATGCCTCGAGATTATGCACCACCTGTCCCTCAGCAGGCCAGAAATGTCGCTCATAAATCATGACATGTTATATGAGTGAAGTCGTCAGAAAATGTACAATTGGCTTGCGCCTATCCTCTCAAATAACCCAAATTTAAGACAGAAACTATTCTCAAAATACAGTTCAAATGAACAAAACAGATCTTTTGAACCAGAGTAATACAAAATAAACTCAATTATACTTATATTTTCTTAATTAAAATTTAATTTCTTAGTCGGAGGTTTAATCCAAACGGGATTTTGTTTCAACTCAGTGGTCGTACAGTTCTCGGAAATAACAAAATGATTGTATAGAGTGGGCAATTCTACATTTCTAGGCGATCTGACCCATACTCATTACTGCGTTTATCAGTCAGTTCTGATGGAAAGTGACCACCTGGTATCAAAGAAAAGAGTATCCTCGCCATCGTCAATGATAAAAGCCCATACTGTATGGGTATACCTTTTTCAAACAGGATATATTGCATTATCGGTGACTTTCAGTCTAGGTCTATATGTATATAAACTTTTCTTTTGTCTCTATTTCCTGATGATTGAACACAAGGCCTTTAATGTTACCGCACCCAGCTAAGTTTTTTTGTTTCTTTTTTAATATCCCATTTCAAACACTACTGGGCTTTCTTCTCATTTCAGGCTGATCGAATTATAATCACACTGTCTCTCAGGTCTTTTAATAAAAGTATACATGCAATGATATCCCTATAGATAACAACTCAACATTTAATTTGCAGTAATGACTTCTGCATGAGGGTGATTGTGATAATGATCAACATTGAGTCATGAGATATGGATGAGAGAGTATGGTGGCGAAGATTTGTCAGTTGTGGATTTATGTCAGAACTTTGACATTTTACTTGTATTTCGACTGATTTGATTTGTGGAAATATCAGTTAAAAAGTTCTACCACACCCTTTGTGTCTTCATTGACAACAGAAGTCCAAGAGAATAATGGTATTGTTTTGGATTCTCTGCTGTTGAACTGTTGAATTTCAGTATGTTTTTCATTTGAATTGCATTTCATATAATCAAGGAAAGTTTATTTTGACTTTCTCCAATGTATAGTCATCAAGCCTCATGTGTATGTGTTCCCTTGCCCGTATTGTGAAACAGGTCGAGCCATGCTGGTCCATTTTTGTTTGCCAAAAACTTCATGTAATACATTATGCCCTTTTATAAGGGGTCAGATCTTCAGAAAATGTACAATTCACCTTCACCAATCCTTTTTTAAAAAAGCTCCAAATTTTAGTCAAAAATGAGGTTCAAAATACAGTTCAACATCACCGAACAGATATTTTGAATCAAGGTAATATAAATACTAAATTATACCTCATATCTCTTATTTTCAGTAAAATCTAGCAGAATTTACTGAATGTGTAGAGTTGCCAATTGTCCTTTTTCTTACGACCTGACTCTTATGAATATGCATTCTTTACATGTATTGAATAGGTGTGGGTTTATCAAATCACCTTCATAAATGAGCAGAGTGCGTGCGCACATTTTCAATTTATCTGTTCCTAACCATCACTTCCTCTTCCTGTTACAGGTGTGCGAGGAGCGGCAGAAGATCGTCGCTCCAAGAGTTCGCTCGATGTGCGCGACAGCGACTCCCCGCCCATCAGCCGCAGCCGGAAGATGTGGAACTCCCTCAAACGCTCGGCCAAGCGCTTCCGGTCGCGCAGTCGCGATAAGCTGCAGAAGAAGAGCTTGGACGACGGGGGTCGCCTTGCTCACAGCCAGCCGGACATCTCCAACTCCGACTGCAACAGCCCGGGTCCGTCCAACGAGAACGAGTTTGACGTTCTGTTCCAGAGCCAGGCTAAAAGGCACGCGAGGTTGGAGAGGTTGGAGAACGGGGAGAGGAGCTTCAGCGACCCCTCAGTAGCACACGGCGGCTGTAGCGGGGGAGGCGGTGGTAGTGGGGGGAGAGATGGCAGCCAGGACAGGAGTCGTAGCGAAGAGAAGGACAGTGAGATCGACAGTGGCATTGCTGTGGTCGACCATTCTGTAAGTACACCCATTATGTATGTATCTATTGTCTCTGAAAAACGCCCCCACTCCCCTCCCTTAATGGGCGAAATATTGGATTCGACAAGAAAAGAGGTGTGTGTGTGTGGGGGGGGGGGGGGCAGAGATGACGTCTGGAGTGAATATTTACCCAACCGAATTGTATTTATCTGTTTTTGAGTGAGAACATAATGATAATCACTCAAGTCGTCATCTTCGTTTTTCCATATTTTCTTTCTCTTTTCAGTCTAATATCTCGCCCTGCAGGGGCGGCGGAGTGTGGGGGAGGGGGGTTGCTTCTCCCGGGACATATTGATCTATATATTTATCTAATTAGTAAATTTTGTTGTTGTAGGGTTCAGGGCGTCAGAATGTGTATAATTGGTATTCAACACTGCAAATAATGGCAAATACTGTCAATAAAACCAGAGATATACATATACAATGTATATGTATAACTCTGATCAAACTGAGCTTTGCAACTATTTGTTTACACCGTAGTTGGTTTTAGACAATAACATATATAAATTATATAGGGCCTACAATACGTATAAGTCACATAATTTCAGCTCATTTCCGAAGTTTTGAGGAATTGCAAAAAACAAAAATAAATAAAAAGCCAGATGGTACACATTTTGATGGTAGGTCCAACGAATTTCTTAGCAGTCCCAACATAGCAACAGAAAGATGACCTATTTGTTTGGAACATGGTGGATGTTAACCTGTGTGAAACTATGTTTTGAATATTTTATCTTTAATTTCATAATTGTGATCCAATAGTAATATTCTCACACCAACAACTACACAAGTTCTTTACAGCTGAAATAACTTTCCTTCATATTGGGGTCGACCAGCATTTTGAAATAACCGCATAAAAGAAATTCCAGCCAAATATCCACATGACGGAGCTATTGTATATACATGCATGTATGTAAGTATGTATTATGCAAGACATAGGCATGATATATGAAGGAGAGGGGTGTATGTCCTTGGATAGAGGAACAGCATGCCATAGGGGAACCCTCCAATATAAACTATTTCAATCTGGAGTCAGTCTTGTCTGAAAATCCATTCCAGAAGCAGCTCATGTTCTACCATTATGTGGCAACAAAATGGCGCTTCACAGAAAATTATGCAATCTATCGGGCGACTTGTAAATCCTGCTTCTAGCGACTTTAACATGGCAATAACTTAAGGAAATTTCGGCTGAAAATTCCCAGAAGAAGGGACTAACTCCTTCTGAATCATCAATCCATGTTCTTCGTAAAAGTATCGATCCCTGAAACCCTCCAAGGGATGAACTAGAGTGGAAAAAAATCTCGATTTCTCCGAGAAGACGAGTCCACTTTCGTGTTTGGTCAACGGTACTTATCCTCTTTTATGTGGAGCTAAGACCATATTTCCTCCGTTGTCCTCGCTCTGCTAGGCCCCCTGAGGTTTCACCATCCTGGCGACTGGTATCTCTCTGCGGCAAAGACTTTGTTGATCGCAAAGTCTGGTGTTTTAGGAGAATCTGAGCAACAGGATTAAAACAATGGGCTCAGATAGATAAATAGATTGATATCTATAAATATGATCAACTATTTTTTCGCCGATTATTGGTATTTTTTACCAAGAGGATTCAAGAATCAATAATTATGATCTCCCGGTCTTATTTTGTCAATCTTGTAGGAATATTTTTCATTTTAGGGTTGATTGGCTCTCTTGGTGGTCTGATTATGTGTACCAAATTACGAGACTGTGTACTGAATAGATTATATCATAGAACTAAAAGTGGTTCTAGTTCTATGGATATATGCATTTGAAAGGACACCACTACTTTACTTTTTAGATATGATGATATCTCCATTTTTGCGACTTAAAGACTTATTTTTCTGTAACAATGTTATGCCTTATCCTCCTATGTCTTCTGGAGCGTTGAGAAACGTGATAAAACTAGAGATCTATGTCGCTTTCTCTTAACATGATATATAGCACTACATTTAACATACCAATAGTGTTAGTTGAATTCTTTGAAATCAGTTACGGAGCATATATATGGAGATATATATTTAAGGAAATACTTTCTAATGATTAAATAGATTCTGATGTAATGAATGATCAAGCCGACTAAAACATTTGGTTGATTTAGACTTTATTTCATTTCTCCAAAGTTTTGTCCGAAGTTGGGCTTCCTCAGGGAGTGTGACACATATTAAAAGAGCACATTTTCTATAAAAAAAATTCTTAATAGATTACCTAAAATTAATTCAGCTGTGGCTTCAGAAAGAGATTCAGAGAGGCAAGTCTGGCTTTCAAATTTTATCCCGCTTAATCGTTTGGTTGTACAACCATCTGACAAGTGTGAAACTTCTCACAAAAGTCCTGAAATGGGATGAATACCGTCCATTTTGGAGCGACCGGCCGTACTGTTCATTCGCCTTAAGTGGGTCCTAAATATGATAAGAATTTCACTAATCGATTTGAGTTGCCACAATCATAATAATTGCACCATTTGGCGTGCAGATCTGGAAAGCTTCAAAATAATCCGCCTCTTTCGTTTGCTCGTTCATTAGTCATTCCAGCTTTTTCTTCTGGCGAAAGACTTCTTCTTCTTCTTCACACCGGTTGTGGTACGGGTAAAATTGGAGCTATGACTGCACGCCTTAGCTAGAAAAATATGATAACTTGCGCTTTGAATTTCAAGAAGGAAGTCTTAATTGTGATAAAATTGCCTCTTTTCACAATCCTTCCCATTCAATAATTCATATTTAACCATTAGTTAATTGATTGGTAAAAATCGCTGTGAAATTAATGATTGCGATGAAGAATAAAAATGTGTCTTTAAAAATTCTTACTTCGATTTTAAACAAGCCAAATTGTGAACAATTGTCATGAAATTTCTTAATTTATTCATGACGATTGCCTTGGAAATAATTTCATGTTATTTTCTTCTATGTTGTCGTACGAGCAGCACAAATAATAACAGCCTTTACGACGTATGAGTAATTAAGAGGAATATAACTATTGTTTGAGTTCATCTAACGAGTACCCAAGAATGAAATATTGCTTTGTCTTAATTAAATCCTCCCTAATTGCATTTGATTACAAATCTATTAGCTTCCAATCCGTGACCAGGCTGTTATTGTGCAAGGAATGCAGTAAACTCAGGAGAACATGGTGTTTTATTGTTAGTAAATTCTCTCCTGTTGAGTAGTCATTCAAGGATGGACTGTTAACCATTGACAAATTAGGCGCCATTAGTCATTTGTAATGAGTTGCAGAAAAATGAGTCATAAGTCGCAAAATTGATACTTTCAAAGTGTTTTATTCACAAGATCTTTTTGTTGGAATAGTTTTATGTTTGGAGTATCTAGCGCTTTAAGTCATATAGATAGATGTACCAGTTTTCAAGACAGTGTAATAACCATATCCTTGCGTTTCCAAGGTCATCCTATGGAGTAGATTTAGCTACTTTACTAGTAATTGTCCACTCAGAAATATGACAAACCTTTTTTTCAAACATACAAAAAAATCAAACCTAAGATATAGAAATGTTTTTTAGATTTTGCACTGAACAACTTTAAAGTTGGACTCTGTTAACGTCGGTCAAAAAAGTTTTTCTACTTTTTATTGCATTCTTTTCCAACCCACGTTAATTATATCACTCATCAGCGGCCGTTTTTACTCGGTCTTCAAATTCTGGTATAAACATAATAGTAGCAGAATATTGATGAATTCAGTCCTATATTAAAGTCATAATATGTGAAGTCACAAAAAATGAATTTTGAGATATCATCCTATTTGAAAAGATGAGATCATTTAGATTCCAATGATTGTAAATATTATGAAATCTAATAAGTACTTCTATATTTTTGTATGCATGAAAATAATGTTCGCAATATTTTTTAAATGGTCAATCGCTAGTAAAGTAGTTATATATTACTCCATAGGATAACCTCACATGGCCATAGACATATTCAATACATACTCTTGATATTTTGCACATGTTTTCATGCTACTAGCAGCGCTAAACATCCCGAAAATGACAACATTCTGAGCAACGCTTCTCATGGAAAACTATTTGGAAAAAATACTTTTTTGCGACTCATTTCTCTGTAACACATCACATATGAGTACATTATGTAGGATTTTGTTTGTCACAATAGCTGAGAATGCAGCTTTAATATGGTCTGACTCTTCATTCCCAGTCGAAAAGCCACTTGAATGTGCAGAAGCCCACAGCAGCGGAGAGGAGACATTCCTGGTCCACGAGCCATCTCTTGTTCCCGGCATTCTGCTCTCGTTCTCTCTCCAGTTCGAATCTCTTTGGATCTGGGACGAAGAGTACAGAGGTCAGAGGCTCCTACACTTACCCAAGTAGAAGTGCCAGCCTTGTTTCATGGGGTCCTCTCTTAGGGCCTTTTCCTTCTTCTCCTAACGCTCTTTTTGTGTTAAATTAACCGCCTTTAAAAGCCCTTAATATATTCATGATGGTGCTATGGATATATATATAGTTAACCCTGTGTTTTACGGTGTTTCACCGGACTCTGCACGGCAATACATCACCATATAACCATGGTGAAATACCGTACATTTGTGTATCAGTGTGTGTTGAATCAATTATAACGCCTGCATATGAGAGGGTGATTTTATAGTTAATCTCTGTTCAATGAAATCTAACAATTGTTATATTTGTAACCTATACATGTATAGATTTCGCATGACGTCACACACCTGGCTGGGGAATCTCAGTGGCCGCCATGACAGGGGTCAGCGCTACCCTTGCATGAATAGCCTGGTTATAAAAACAATGCTGATAAACCCCACAATGTTGGATAATTTAGTAATAATTTACTAAAGAAAGATTACCTATCATATCAACAAGGATTATCATGGGTTCATTACAAATGGTAATGGTTAAAACGGCCGGAAAAGAGTATTTTTGAGTCTTGGACATCTAACGTTTACACGGGGTAGCCCCCTAAAATGGCGACGCTCTCCTCGGCCCATGACGTCAGTGAAATCTATGTATAAATGGTATGATATATAACATAACACTGGTACTTGACAGGCATCTTCATAGTTAACCCTGTGTTGAATGGTTTATCACATGCTTCGTTAATCCCCCTTGGAATGAACCATTAGTGTGACATTGGGAGGTGAAATATTTTGATCTGCGGTGCCTCCGCATGCATGGGTTAGTCTTCAACAACTTTTATGAAAACCTTACTGGCTTAGGGACTTTGCATTCTGAGTGTGTAAGTTCGTTTATACTGGGCATGTGTTCAAACTGTATTAGGAATCTTTTATAAATTCCCCCAAGAACATTCACAACTGGGCAATATTTATGGACTTAATTTTCAGACGATTCATCCACAGCCTGTATACCAGTTGGAGATAATGTGTAAGAAACCTGAAACCTTGAAGCAGAAGGAATATTGATTTCCTATCTGAAATATTATATCTTAATCCATGGTGTCTTCAATGGGCATCAGATACAACAAACTCATTCTTATCACCTTTTCTGTCATTCTTTGTTATTGGACCTGTCCGTTTCAAATGAAAGTTTTTGTTGAAATAAACCTATAGGATAAGAATCTGTATAAAACCAAACTTAAACATCCATTAGGTTTAATCCTAGTATCCTGAATTTGGCGAATAGAAGTGGGAGGGATATGCATTACATACTGTTGTCGTGGTCATCTTATCCTCCTTTTCCAACCGGTATATTGTTGTTGAAGGGAAGGCTTTTCGTTTGTACATTGGTATAACGTATAAAATGACTCTTTCAAATATTACTCATTCATAATATTTACTACACGCTGAAATGTGTATCACCCAGCTTGTGTATGGGCGGGAATGTAGTTGTGGCCATGTGGGAGAATTTGCAAGAAAAGGTTCTAATTTTGTTTATTATTATTCCTTTATTTGGTAGCAGTTGTGTAGTGAGTGTAGAACCACAACTCGGAGGTAGTATATGAACGCGTTTTCCTCATGTGCTTGAAATATCTTGCCTTTGACACACAAGTGATAGCAAATGTGTTAAGAAGTGTGGTTCTATCATAGTATCAGATATTCTTGTTATGATAAGAAACATCATACAGTCTAGACTCAGGGCCTATCAGATCAGATAAGAATGATATGCCAGTGATTGGACGCCTACTGCGTTAATGCCTTTCCCGGCCCTGTGGTAGGCATCCTAATGGCATTTTGAGGTTTAGAGTGAGAGGCTTTCCCTCAGTTTGGAGGGACTCTCTTATCCCCTAGTCTACACTGCATAAGTATTAAGAAGTCCTGTTTTAGCATTAATACCCGAGGTTTTGGCTGGTTTCCGGGGTCTATTGCCTTGGGGAACATTCGAGGGCGTAGCCCGAGAATTTCCCCAGGCAATAGACCCCGGAAACCAGCCAAAACTTGGCTGGTTTCCGGGGTCTATTGCCTTGGGGAACATTCGAGGGCGTAGCCCGAGAATTTCCCCAGGCAATAGACCCCGGAAACCAGCCAAAACCGAGGGTATTAGTGCTTTTAGACGCTATTTGGTCGGATTCAAGGAACCTATATAATACCGCGACGGCTGACCGAATGAAGCTTCAGCCACAACAGCCAATCAGAGGAGCGTATTCGCTAATGTTTATGTTCAGCCAGCCGGCCTGTTTTCGCAAGGTTCCGCTGCTTGCTATCCAAAGCATCGGACACCGCTTTAATCGAAACCTACATGATACCGCGACGGCTGGCCGAATGAAGCTTCAGCTACAACAGCCAATCAGAGGTGCGTATTCGCTAATGTTTATGTTCAGCCAGCCAGCCTGTTTTTGCAAGGTTCCGCTGCTTGCTATCCAAAGCATCGGACACTTCCGGTTCTCGAATGCTGTGTTGCGTGTGTCTAGGGACTTAAAAAAGAAATAAATAAAAGATTTGAATCGGTAGAAATGATTTAAATAGTGTTTGAGCCCGATAGCGAAGATTTAGTCGACGGGAATCAAGCAATAAATGAATGGCGAGTTCAGAAGCTATACGTGCGACCGGAAGAGATGTGGAGACCCTTCGGCATAGCCACTCATGTGCACATTCACTTGGCGTTGCATTGTGTACGGTGGCCTATATAGCGCACGGAGGATTTCATTCGAAAGTGACCCGCACGTCAACAAACTGCCGTGTCCGTGTGTCTAGGGACTTAAAAAAGAAATAAATAAAAGATTTGAATCGGTAGATATGTTTTAAATATGGTTTGAGCCCGATAGCGAAGATTTAGTCGACGGGAATCGAGTAATAAATGAATGGCGGCTTCAGAAGCTATACGTGCTTACGTTATAGACCGGAAGAGATGCGCTGCGACTACGGAGAATTCCTATAGACAACCCTCAGCCGCGCAAAGACCAATCACAGGGAAGAATCCAGGTGAGGAAGTGGCGTTGGAGTGGTCTATAAGGTAAAAAATACCCCCCAGAATCAGACCAAATCGCGTCTAAAAGTAGGATAGACAAATAGGCCCATGAACCAGGATCATAAATATATCCTAATGCAATCCTACATAAATGATCTCAAATCTGATCTGCTTTCCTTCCTTCTAGACGTGAATATCATATAACGTGTGTATCCATTACATAACTAATGAAGGCTTTCAGGGAACAAAATGTCTCTATTGTTACATAACGTTCCAGTGTTATTCCTAACCTCTGTTTACCCTCATACTATTTTAGCACTCTTTGTGCTATTCACGTATTGGTGATGGCAAAGTAATTATAACTGTCAAGCACCGCACCGCATGACAACTTCCCTGAGGGATAGTGCGTCGTTTTATAACAATGTTTAAATATGTCTATTGGCCTGAAACAGAATAGGAGAAAAGAAGGAAAGAAAGCAAGGTCAAGGACTCATTCTTCTGTGACACATCACATATATATGATTTTTTTTACATCTTCCACTCCTTATGTACATATTTGTCCCACTCAGTTACCCCAACAGTTGCACTGGGTACTATATATTTCAAACAGAACCACTGTCCTTCATTCTAGCTCAGTGTCCAAGCCTCAAAAGAGTCGATCATATTCTAAGGCTCGCAGACTGAGGACTACATAGAAAGAGTTTCTTTCATATGTTCTACATCTCCTCTGGCAATGTTGATACAAAGGTGCTGACATAGGCTTGTTAAAAAACTCGCTTACACAAAAGACCGGAACGACCCTTTTTATGGCGTTGCTTGATCGATCATCTCCATCGTCTATCCTCGATAATGTTTGCTGCTATCTGTGCAGACAAAAAATTGTCAGTGATATTACTGTTCTTAATGCAGTATAGATTGGTGGAGAATTATATGCATCAAGGTTCATCCCCTGAAGTCATTTTAAATGTTTTTTTGATTGATGGTTTGATTAGGTTTAGATTAGATGTCCAACTTACTTTTTATGATGTCTTATTTCTAAACCATCTAAAAAAGATAATTTATCATGTTTTCAGTCGCACGCTTATGATTTTAAGTAATTATCTCTATACATAATTTAATTATGTAATATCATATATTTCTTTCATATACATTTCTTTGGGGAGGTTTTTTATGGATGTTAAGATCGTTGAGTTGTGTTTTAGCAATTTTTCCAGGACATTATTGACTTTCAAACAAGATTCTTAGATAACACTTACTTCTACTTCTCGGACCGTCTTTAGCGTCTTTAGCGCCACTATACATTTCATCTATGTTGTCCTTGCTCTAATATCTATCTTACCCCACACCTTTGGTACCAAGTGTCTCTTTATATAGGTTGATGGAGGTTAATCCCCGTTCAATGTCGTTTCTTTAGCGTGCAAAGAAGTGTTCACATGTATCATAGGGGCGAGTGAGTATAGGAGGTCGGTCGAGGTGAATACCATAGCATCAGTGCGTTCATAAGACTAAACCTGGCCATCAATAACCCTGCTGTGTGTTCTTGACCCGTGCAACTCAATTTTGGGATCAATTTGTCCCAAGCGCTATTTCTCACACTCGTCAAAGCATTAGACGCCATACCAGCGGATCGTGGCAGTCGGTGAGGTGGGGGGGGGGGCTGGCTTTCTCCATAGTTTCTTTTTTAAAATATATTGTTGCTGTTGTTGTGACATTTACTGATCGTATAGTTTCGATATCATCGGTGGGTCTAAGCTCCTATAGAGAAGAGAGGATTTCGAGCCTTGCTTGATTTTATTGGGATACAAATAATGTAAGTGAGGTTAACAATACATTATCAAATCGACGATTTGACAATGGGCCTCACGCAAATCTGATGTAAATTTTCATGAATTAACGCACGGAATCAAGTATTGAGTGTGTTATTCTGTTGACGCTAGAAATTCTCCTATTTTCAGGTATAACAGTCTAAAAAAAACTTCTTATTGCTGTTTTTTCTAAGGCAGATATGGTTGATGAATGAGTGATTGAGGGGATGGGGTGCGACAGATAAAGTTCTAGGCTATTGGGTAGCCTTTGTAGCCTTTATGACTTTTGCTTAGTCACCCGATGCTTTAAAAAATAGTGGTCAAACAGGTAGTTCTCCCCGGCAGTCTTTAGCTTCCTTTTAAATTATTCTATTGAAGGGAGATCCTTGTCATGGGGTGGAGTCTCATAGTTGATGTGATAAATACCACAGCCCCCTCCTTCACTCTAGCGCTCCAAACAGCGGAAATCTGGTTGATTTTCTGTCAGGGGTGCTCTTTGCATGAGCCTAAGTGTAATGACTAGGACAAGGAATGGAATCTGATGGCCCCTCTATATTCAATTATCTACTTCTTGACAAGGGGAAGCTCTCAGTGCACTTATAGTATTTTACCTTCATGTTATCAAATACTTCGCTTATGCAGTCTAGGCCCAGAGTTCACAGAGTCCCTCCAAACTAAGGGAAAGCCTCTCGCTCCTGACCACAAAATCCCATTATGTGCCCAGCAAATCAGAAATATATAATATATAAAATATAATTAAAACATTCTGTCATATAGGGTGTCTTATTGCTTGAAAATTTGGCTCGGAGTCACCTTATTGGTCCATTATTTATTCCCTGGTGATATCTGAGCATTACATGACTTGAATCTAAGACAAATATAGAGTAATTTAGAACAAAAGAGCAGTCACCCGGCCACAAGGAGAGATAAGGCATCACAGGTCGTCCAACGACTGCTGATCAGTCACCCCGCCCCCCCCCCCCCTGGTAACCAGGATCCCTGTCTTAGTTATTGAAAATAAAAGAAAACAAGAGACATGCCAGTATATAACCTACATATTACTTCTCTGGGGAGTGGGGAATCCTTATTCAGGATTATAATATTTTTGTTTCAACTAGTGATGTTAATTTACATTATCAGAATGATTCCATTCTATTCAACCTAATTACCATTCAGCTTCATTTAATTAATTTATGTCATTAAAATCTACTCATCCGAGATATAGGATTAGCATATAATTATATATTATCTGCTCTGGAAAGTGCTTGCATATTTAATAACATTACATAATTGATTGATTCAGCATTATTATATAGCTTTTGTGGAAGGTTGCTCGCGAAGTTCACACCAATTACCGATCCTTAGTCATCAATGATTTATATTTGCACTCGATCTTGAAGCGCACAGGTAATGTTACTTATAGCGTCACCCACTCATACAATATTATTGGTCCCAATCTTCACACCCTCGGCACCTACGACCCCAACTGCAGTTACCAGCATTGTTGTTGTTGTTGGCACTGATGATTTTCTTTGAAATCTTGCTTAGAAATACTTTATATAACAAACTGAATCGATAGATCTCTTCCTTTTAGGTATGACACCATTGTGATGGGTTCAAATAATGTACCAGGGTTGAAGTTTACTTGTATTTTGTACTTGGAATAACACACTGTATGACCCCAACTGATTTCCACTATGACCATAACTGTATGATGCAGTTACGGGTATACCACTCAATGTTTTTCACCTAGATTACACTGTATTATAAGCCAGATACATGTATCTGATAACACTCGAACCTAAATGCAACTATAGTAAACATCCACAGAACATGACAGCTACTGAAAACGGCTTTTGTTAGGTAAAAACCAACATTGTTTGTTCTAATGGGAACCCACCTTCCGCCATTTTGAATGCTGGTAACTGCAGTTGAGGTCGTAGGTGACGAGGGTGTGAATCTTAAAAGCGCCCCACACCACCTTGTTCAATATGTACTAGTAGTAAGTTAAGCCTAAGCTCCACTGAGCCGATTATCACGACAGAAGGTAGTTGGAGAGGAAACAGAGGGCAGTCAGGCTTGTGGTGGAGTAACAGAGGGCAGTCAGGCTATTGAAGGAGAAACAGGGCAGTCAGGCCACTGGAGGAGAAACAGGGGGCAGTCAGGCCAGTGGAGGAGGAACAGAGGGCAATCAGGCCTGTGTCAGGCCTCAGATATTAGCATTCCAGAGGCCACAATGGCATAATATCTTGAATAAAACTGTAATGCAAAAATGAAAAAAGCCAACTGCCCCCCAGTGAGAAAATCATCTCAGTGGATCCTCGGCTTAAATTGATTTCTGTAGTCAGCATTCAGTGAAAAAGTTCACTATCAACCTGAAACTGACGAGCAAACCAGACACATCTAAGACTGCCTAGTAAAAGCATGTAATTTGTGATAGCAAATGGACTTCTTGAAGCTCATTTCCTTGATGAGACTTTCTATAGTAAATACGTGCGGTGTCAACTTCACCTTCACCCAACATCGATCTCTGCCAGTCTCTCCACCCTCCCTCTCTCAGTGCTGTTTACACACACCTTCACTGGGGAGATGAGTGCACTGCTAACTACGTGTAACTCACCGTCTCCGTCACCTCCAATACAAGAGTCTAGGGAGAGAGAAAGAGGCAGAGAGAGGGCGCGCACTTTTCTTGGAGGTGAAACTGTAGGGCAGTCCAGTGGGCAGTCAGTCCAGTGGGGTTTAGTCTGACAGAGCTTCTCTTACACAGAGAGAAGAGAAAGAGCTAGAGAACTTCTCTTACACAGAGAGAAGAGAGAGAGCTTCTCTTACACAGAGAGAAGGGAGAGAGAGCTAGAGAGAGCTTCTCTTCAAGAGAGAGAGAAGAGAGAAAGACATGGAGAGAGAGACATAGCTAGAGAGATCTTCTCTTCAAGAGAGACAGAATCACAGACAGAGAGAGAGAAACAGAGAGAGAGGGAAACACAGACAGAGAGCTTCTCCTCAAGAAAGAGAGACAATGAGAGAGAGAGACACACAGAGAGAGCTTTTCTTCAAGAGAAACACAGACAGAGAGATTCTCTTCAAGAAAGAGAGAGACAGAGAGAGAGACAGAGAGCTTCTCCTCAAGAAACAGTGAGGGAGAGAGAGAGTGAGAGAGTTTCTCTTTAAAATCAACATCTCCGTTCGCTCCCATTATATAGCCCTCACCTCTCTATCCGTGCACCTAATGTATCCACATTAGCGCAAAGTGTTATGTATGTTCACTGTTATGTGACAAGAACATCACAGTCAATTATCACCTGCTTTCTACACATTATTGTTGGAGAAGAGGCGAGCAATAATACCATACACATTCACTTATTTCCCCCTCCTCTGCTGCTGCTTCACTGTCTTCAGCAGCTATTACCTCACTGGCAGAGTTTTCGGATAATTCATACAGCACGCAAATAGTCCAATGTACCTCTTGCGGAAAAGCAGTATTTTAGTGGGAATAGGCAGCGCTCAGAGTGGACCGTGGCGATCGGAGAAAAGAGAGCTATCTATCCATCCCCATAGGAAAGCGATTTCAAGGGAAGTCTTGTGTTAATGTATATATAATATCCATATATATGTGTGCAAAGGGATTAGTCAATCACTGGCTCGGCAACAGCACCACATGAAAATCCACCCATACACAGTTTGTTTTTAAACTGGGAAAGTTTCCCTGCTCTCTCGAGGATAAAACATCGTTATTTCTCCTGTCATTTTCATGTAAATATACAATGATTGTCTGGTGGCATGGAGGGCTTTAACTGGAGGCAAACACACACGTGGCAGGCAAGCCAATACCAGCAAGATTGATAAGGCCAAAGCTTGCCAGGAAGAAGATACTCTATAGCCCTCCTGCCTCATCTATCTCCCCAACTTATGGCGCGAAGCGGTGCTAATATATAGCGGAGAACAAGGGAGATTTATTTCTCCTTGCGTCTCGGTTTACCCCTCTGTTACCCCCCGTCCACCCTCCCAGCTTATACACCCTCCCACCCACCCACCTATCCTCTTTCGCCCACCCTACCAAGGGGCAGCTGGAATTTAACACTGGAAATGAGCATGTTGATCAGATCTCCTAACTCCAGAGTTAGTACATGACACTAATTCTATTAATTAACTGGTGTCGGTGGTCTACATGGGTTGATGGATATACAACTAGATCATCAGCTAGCTATTGCATGTGTTATTATCCGACTCTTTTCGTGCCCTTTCTACGGAGGAGACATACACATGATATAATCCACTCTTTTTATCCCTAACTCAGTAGGATTTCGTCTGAGTGATATGGGACTACGAGACCCCAACATATCACAAACTTCATATCAATAACAGCATCTCTCGGAGGAGATTTTTCTTCTGGGGAAATTGAAGCTTTGTGGAAGATATTCTGGCTGGAGTTGCTCTTGTTAATGATAAGAGATAGCGACGGGGCCATGTCCGGCATTGTGTTTCCCTGGGATACAAGGTTTGCTGACTGGAGTATGGATTCTGATAGAGAGAGCACAGGCAGCGAAGCTTTGGACTTCACCTCGGTAAATATTTCTTTCATTTAATTTCTCGTTTGTTTATCCAAAATACGGTTATTTCACATATTTCCACTACAAATTGTATTTCGGAATAATTGAAATCTAAATACATATATATATGAGAGAGAGGAGAGATATTAGAGAGGAGGTATATGAGAGAGAGGGTATGAGATAGAGAGGAGAGGGAGAGACGAAGAGAGGCAGAAAGAGAGGAAGAGAGACAGACAGTGAGAAGAGAGAGAGGGGGATCGGGGAGGGATAAAGAGAGGGTGGTGGAGAAAGAGCCGAGAAAACATGTTGTTTTCGTTTCAGCACCTGTCAGAGAAAGGCCTGTGGGGACCACTATCTGTGGTAATAGTGTTAATCTAGCCAGTGTAACTATTATACTAGGGACATAATTATGTCTTTATTTGACCTTTGAACAATGTATTATAATAACAGAACTTGCACAACGCCATTGACAAAATACTATGGCATATACTATAACTTGATACAAGAAAAAACATCTAGGTTTTAACCTAATTGCCCCAAAGTGTCTGTCCACTCTTGAACGGCCATGTTGTTTGATATGTATAGGGCCTACTACTAGTACTACTCTTTAGAGGGTGACCCTATACTAGTTGGTGGGAATGACACTATTCCTGTTTGGCCTGGTTGTGTATTCATCAGGATTACGCTACATTAGAATGAGTGTGTGCCCTAGTGACACGCCATCTTAATTCTGACCATGTACCAGCTTTTCTGTTTAAGGAAAGATATATCTTGTTTATTTTTCAAGAATTCGCCTTTAAAATGGTTGAACGTTTTGATTAAATTCTGGTCATACAAAATATGATCCTATTGGCAGATAGTTAGAGTGAAGGGGTCATTAAGGAAATAAGGCCTCCGCACGGTCTACTCCAGGGCTGGGAACGCCATTAGGGCATCCCTGACATTCTGATCTTATCTGTACTGAGCTTAGACTGTGTTATGGTATCATATATAATAGCAGCCCCCCCCCCCACACACACACACACACCTGTTTAGGTATCTGTTCAGTGCTTCTGGCATTATAGCCATATATAATCAAATATACCTAATTTAACTAAAAGATTTTATATCCACACCCTACTGGTAGTACTGTAATTATGATTAATTGAAATCATAGTAATTTAGGCGCATATCAATATAATGAATTGGCATTGAACGTTATGATTTAATTGCGGTTAAAAAGTGGATATCATCCCTTGAATAATGATCACATCCTATTAGCCCAGATTTGTGCTCAATTTCCATTGTGTTCACGTCCTGAATTTATTCCCAGTCACTTTCTTAACCAGTCCATGCGTGTTGACACCGTTGATTAATGGTGAAATGTCATGTCCGTTCCACAAGTCCAGCATAATTAAAATTGTTTTTGTTTTTTCAATTAGTCAAAAGGTAATTGTGCAGTGTTTGTCTCGAGAATTATGCCACTTCCGGTAGCGTGTAATATTAGTTAATAAATATGTGAGATTGTGTTGGGCACAACAAGAAATCCAGTAAAATGTTATGTATATGTTTCCGATAATTGTTCGGCAAGTGCTGGTGCACAAACCAATTATTTCGGTTCAATGAATGTTTTCCATCGGATGTTTTATTTCCCAGTTTGAAAACATGTTAAAGCATGTCTAAAGCATTTTGCTACTGCGTTATTGGGTTCCCTGGCCCAAGACTAGGCGTTCTAATGGGATTATAATGACATTTTACCGAGAGGCTTTCCCTCAGTTTGGAGGGACTCTCTCAACTCTGAGCCTAGACTTGTGTGGTTCATTTCAGTATATAAACTAATCAGTCAAACAGTTAGTTCATGCTAACAATGTCTTTTTGACTTTGAGTATAGTTAAATCTATTTGTTAATCTCGGGACATTTCTGAGGAATACGACCTCTCCAACTTTCAGGAATACTCTAGTTATCTCTGGGTATATCTAGAATATGATGCTTGCTAAATAATTAGATTTCCTTCATCTTAAAGTTGAACATCAGCATATATATACATGTCGTATTGCCTTGATTAGTTTATTAAGTCTCCAACTGTATGTACACTGGCCCAATCCCTTAATCGTCGTGTGCCTTTACAAACATTTCTCTACTTGAGTGAATAGCGCTACTTGTGATTTTGCATGCAGGTGTTGGATTTACCTCACACTATTGCATGAGTAGATCGATTGTGTAGCATTTACCTTGCTTCATTATTGGTACAATATAACATGCAGCTTCATGTAATGTATAGTATATATTATTATTGCATGATGCCTGCATGCACTTAGTGTGTTTCCTCTCAGAACTATGGTAGTATACTACCACAGAAATTAGTGGAAGACAAGATATAGGAGCTGTCTGAACAGCCCAGCTCCAGCCCTAGCCCCAACCTGGTCAAACATGATAGATACCAAAAAGAAGGTTCCGTATACATTAATACATGGATAAAAACATGTTATCGAGTATCTGACAACACTTGGGACTTCTTGGAAAATGGATCTACAATCAATATTCAGTGTTTACTTGGGGCTAGTGTGTGAGTGAGAGTCATAGACAGTGGGAGTGAGAGAGACAGATACATATAGACAGGCTGTAAGACAGAGGAGGGGAAGGAGAGAGAGAGAGGCAGAGACAGAGAGAGGGGGGAGGGGCAGAGTGGGGGAAGGGAGAGACAGACCGACAAAGAAAGAGAGGGAGAGAGACAGACAGACTGTATGAGAGAGAGGTGAGGAGAGACAGGGATAGAGAGGAGGGACTGAGAGAGCAGAGCAAGAGAGGAGAGAGATAAGATGGAGATGGGAGAGAGAGGGACAAATGAGAGACAGAGAGATGATCTAGAGAGACAGAGGAGAGAGACAAATGGTAGAGACAGAGAGAAAGAGGAGAGAGAGAAGTGAGAGGGGCAGAGAGAGAAGAAAGGGGAACACAGAGAGATAGAGAGGAGAGAAAGCTCTACCCTGAAACTGGAACCTGAGCAATTGTTACCACACACTGCCCTGCCTCAGTACAATGAGACAGGCAATAATAGGAAACAAGGGATACCAGATATCCCTGGAGACCAGGCTGATCTATCCTTCTAACTGGATAGGCTCTGGCCTCACCCTCTCCACGTGTATCACATTATGGCAGTCAATTCCAAACCTTTCTCATAACAATTGATTCGGTTCTTTCATAAAAGCTCTGGGTAATTTGAGTATTGTTCCAAATGGACCAGTAAGAACCATAGAGTTCCTCTGCATTAGGTTCAGAGTATAATGCCTTCGTCATTTCATTTGGTTGTCTCTGTATGAATGTAGCTTTAAACATTGTTTTAGTGCATTGAGTTATTTCGTCGGAGAGCTCAAGAAACTCGAATATGAAATAAAAAAATACATCCCTTCTTCTCCTGGCCCTGAGCTTTCATTAATGAAATGCTATTGTTACCAAAGATGACTAAATGGTTTATTTATGATTAATTTATTGTTACAGCATGCTCACCCCCTTACAGGTGACTTTCGTTGTGTCCTGAAATCCAGTTCTTTTCTTTTCAAGTGAGGTGACCAAATTATTCATAACGTTCAATAATTACTTAGAACTCTTTATGCTACTTTACGCTACAATTGCTTGATTTATAGACGACGTTATGAACAGATTACAGGGAAGTGAAGGTTAAGTTGAGAGTTAATAACCATCTCTTGTCAGAGTTTCTCCTTGACCTTCTCACTATAATTTCTTGAGTAAGCTTTAATGGTTTCCATGGAGTGTAGAATGGAAATGAGAACACTTAGTGCAGATTTAGAATAGATTTAGAAATATTTTATCCAGGACAATAAACATTTTTATACATAGGTACAACTATTCTCAGAGTAGCCTGATTTACAATAAGCTTTACGTATATAAGCTTTCAATATATCATAAGAATTATAGACACTACTAAAAAAGGTTTGTTACAATCCAGTCCATCAAGATACTATGATAGTATATTTGAGGTTATAGATGTATATAAAATATTCCCACCACCCACACCGTGCACATTTACATTGTCCATTATTAAAATGAATAATTAATTATAAAAAAATACAGATTTTCTACTTTTTGTTCCGTTCTTTTCCAACTCATCTGAAAGTCATTTTGTAAAGTTGGTAAGTTTGTCTGGTCGTAAAAGCTGAGAATGCGGTTTAAGTCTTTGAGAAAGTGAATTAGGGAGACATGGGCATTCAATATGACTCAACGTGAAGAAATTGAATAAGCCTCACGACGTCTGACATAGGTCTCGCGCTTTTTAGCTCAAATTGCTCGTGCGAGTTGCCTGAGACTAGTTGCTCGTGCGGGGATTTGAATAATGTTATTGTATTACAGTTGCTGTGTTGGGTGAAACTGGTGGAAGGAAGGAATGCAGCTCTTGCCCTATTTCCTCTTCTATTACCAACGAATGCCATTTAGTTCATGACCAACTTGAATTCTGTGGAAAGGAGATATTTCATACTCGAGGTTTAGATGAATTTTACCTTTGGAAAGAATGTCATTATGCCATTAAGTATTATTCCAGTACAGACTTGAATTGAATTGAAATACACTTTATTTGTCAAAGCTTTTTGTTCAAATGAGTTACGAACATTTGACCGGAGTTAGGTGAATAATGGTTGTTCCTATCATTACCTATTTCATTTATCTATTTTTATTATTCAAATTTAAATTTTATTATCCAACTGAGGGAAAGCCTCCAAACCGCAAAATGCCATTAAAATCCCATTAGATCGCCTACTCCATGGTCAAGAGGAATGCCATTAGCGCAGTAGGCATCCACTCACTAACATATCTGATCTGGGCGGCTTTGAGCCTAGACTGTATAAACCAACTATCCACCAAGTCGCCAAGAAGTAGAATGTAATATTGCACAAACCTTTAGCTGGCCTCCCCTAATTGAGACTCATCACGCACAGCAAACGCTTATTAAGGTGGAAAGAATAAATTGGCCTTAGTTGTGAGAAGGGGTAATCTGTATGTCTAGAATAGCGTGCAAACACCAGTGGCAATGAGATCTGTGAGTTCTCTATGGTTACTAGTGTCATTGCTGATTTCTAAGCATGTAGACGTTTGCTCCCCCCCCCCCCCCCTTCCCCCCCCCTCCCCCTCCTAAACAATGCAAACCCATCACCGCAAAGAGGCCAACGCCTTCGCAGCGAGACAAGTAGAAGTAGTGGGATAGGCTTGATTCTCCTATATCTTATACTAACTTATAACAACATGCCCATGCTCAACTGCATGTCGGCAGAAATAAAATAATTGTACAGATGTCAGACAATTTACATGATAGTGCATCTAAACTCAAAGCCAACTTAGGATGTTGTGAATGCCTGCACATGGTTAAAAGAGAGGTCCACAGGAGAAGTTTTTGATTTAGTTCAATGGTGGCCGATGTCTGTAAGCTAGAAAGAGCACAAGGTGCTTGTATAAGTGACCCGATCTGTGTTGTTTGGTTTGGTCGGTCTGACCCTAGGGATCAGCACGGGTTGCTTAGTCCAACTTGTCTGGTTGGAAGCACCACTATTATCTCAAATGTGATGATAGATAACCACTCTATCTTAGCTCTGTGATGATACATAACCCCTCTATCTTAGCTCTGTGATGATACATAACCCCTCTATCGTAGCTCTGTGATGATACATAACCCCTCTATCTTAGCTCTGTGATGATACATAACCACTCTATCATAGCTCTGTGATGGTAGATAACCACTCTATCTTAGCTCTGTGATGGTAGATAACCACTCTATCTTAGCTCTGTGATGGTAGATAACCCCTCTATCTTAGCTCTGTGATGGTAGATACCCCCTCTATCTTAGATCTGTGATGATACATAACCACTCTATCTTAGCTCGGTGATGATATATAACCCCTCTATCTTGGCTCTCTGATGATAGATAATTCTTTTATCTTAGCTCTGTGATGATAGATAACCCCTCTATTTTAGCTCTGTGATGATACATAACCCCTCTATCTTAGCTCTGTGATGATAGATAACCACTCTATCTTAGCTCTGTGATGATACATAACCACTCTATCTTAGCTCTGTGATGATACATAAGCACTCTATCTTAGCTCTGTGATGATACATAACCCCTCTATCTTAGCTCTGTGATGATACATAACCCCTCTATCTTAGCTCTGTGATGATACATAAGCACTCTATCCTGGCTCTGTGATGATAGATAACCCCTCTATCTTAGCTCTGTGATGATAGATAACCCCTCTATCTTAGCTCTGTGATGATACATAACCCCTCTATCTTAGCTCTGTGATGATACATAACCACTCTATCTTAGCTCTGTGATGATCGATAACCCCTCTATCTTAGCTCTGGGATGATACATAACCACTCTATCTTAGCTCTGTGATGATGCATAACCCCTCTATCTTAGCTCTGTGATGATAGATAACCCCTCTATCTTAGCTCTGTGATGATACATAACCACTCTATCTTAGCTCTGTGATTATACATAACAACTCTATCTTAGCTCTGTGATGATAGATAACACCAATATCTTAGCTCTGGGATGATACATAACCACTCTATCTTAGCTCTGTGATGATACATAACCACTCTATCTTAGCTCTGTGATGATAGATAACCCCTCTATCTTAGCTCTGTGATGATACATAACCACTCTATCTTAGCTCTGTGATGATACATAACCCCTCTATCTTAGCTCTGTGATGATACATAACCACTCTATCTTAGCTCTGTGATGATACATAACCCCTCTATCTTAGCTCTGTGATGTTGAATATTGTAATAAGCTACATTAAACACAGCAGCGTTCCCCTCTTGTAGACTGTAGGTATACTGCTGTTAAGTAAATTGATTCATCTAAAATATTTAGTGCAATGCTGAGCATCTTTATTCTGAAGAGGAATGGCAGTTGTAGATTCAGAGAGCTGGAGAGCTTTCTCTTCTGTCACCTCCTGCTCTCTCTCCTCTCTCTCTTTCTCTCTCCTCTCTCTTTCTCTCTCCTCTCTCTTTCCCATCTCTCCTCTCCCCCTCTCCTCTCTCTCCTCTCCTCTCTCTTTCCTCGCCTATTTTGGAATTGTTGGAACTACTGTTTACAATGTGAGTGCTTGTTCACACACCGCTCTATGCATATTGTCACAAAGCGCAGCTTTTATAGAATGAATTAATGAGAGATATGCGCGGTTTAATCATGCCCTGCGTGGCCCTCGATTCACTGCTGCTGCAAGACTCCTCTAATATCGCTCACTCATCCACCAAATTATATTCCTGCTACTGTACACAGTGTAATTCACTCAAGCTCCATACTCGTCTGCTTCACTTATATTTAGTGAAGGTGCACTCTCAATTAACGTCGGTAAAAAAACGAAATATTTTCTAAATTTTCCTCCATTCTTTTCCAACCCATCTAAAAGTCATTTGACCGAAATTTTGGAGATTCTGTCCAGTTGTTTTTGCGACTGGGCTTCTAAAACATCCTTATTTGTATTTAGAGGACCCGCCCGAATCCTCTCTTATGATGACTTCTGTTATTATCGCTCAACAGCGGCAGTATGTCTACTTCAAATTCTTGTATAAACATATATTAGCCTACAACAGCAGAATAGTGATGAATCAAGTCATAATATGAGTAAATTTGGTAAGATTTTGATAGTCATAATTTTTTTTAAAACGTTTTTATTTTCACATACACACTGAAACATGGCAGAAAAGTTGAGAATGCAGCTTAAGTTTGTTGTTCTTTACCTTCTCCAGTCTATTTTCCATTGGTTCAAATCGTCCTAATAAATTCGATGCATCAGACTTATCTATACAGCAGCTTAGTTTATGATAAATTTCGGACTCAATACCCATATGAGAGAGAGATGGGGAGAGACTGACAGAAACAGAGACAAATAAGATAGAGATGGAGGCAAGTGTGTATGTATACTATGCTTATTCAGGAATATCTAAAGTGGTACTAATGTACCAATACAGAGTGTATCTAAGGAAAACTCGTATTTGTATATGTATTTATTTGCCTCCAAATGCCATAATAATTGCATACAGTAGATCTATAAAATAGCAACTAAATATCATGCATGATAAAACATTAGATAGATCAATTGACTAGAATTAATTAAAATGGAGATAAAAGCAGATTTAAAATGCTCCGTGAACGGTCATCGAATGTTGCTATATATATAGCATTTGGCGTAGGCCCCTATGCTGTCAATAGAAGGAATAGGATTAGAAATGGATACAACTCTACAGCAACTGTCATATTTCAATCAAATGAAACAGGACACAGTCTGAAAGGGTATCAGTTTAGGATCCCTCTCCTGAGCCTCCACGCAAAGACCACTAGAGATGGATATCCCTGTGTCTCCGCCCGGCCTTTTAAAGCCTTGAATATGAGGAAATATATTCAAGGCCTTTTAAAGCCTTGAATATGGGGAAATAATTTCAAGGCCTGGTTAAACCTTGAATATGGGGAAATAAATTAAAGGCATAGCCTGGAATAGCCGGGAAAGTGGGCATTTCCATCTAAATCCTGAATATAAAACTTGTTAAACACATCATTGGTCTTTGTACAACAATAACTACAGCTCCCTGGTCCCGTTTTAGGATTCTGAAAAAATCGGCCTTAGAAATCACTGAAGTACGCCTTAAGAAAGACTGAAATGGATATAGAAAAGCACTGAAATAGGCATAGAAAAGCACTGAAATGGGCATGGAAAATCACTGCAATAAGCATGGAAAAAACTTGAAAAGCCTTGAATTTCTTCTGACTAATAGTGCGGATACCCTGTGTCATGTGACTGAGAGTGGAGCCTGAGAAGATTTATGCCATCAGTGAGCACGTGTTTTACAGCCTCCGCCGCTTATCCGTTTGCTTTCATAACCAGGATCCGGAGCTTGCTGCTTCATTCCTTCCTCCACCAACTGATTTATGGCCTTCATTGCCACTCATACTCCGCCCACTACGATTGAATTATATATTAGATATTATTTGTGTGTGCTAAATAAATATTTCCTATTGATAAAGGCTATCTAGATATCTGGATGACCCGGGGGTAGTGTGATTGTGGATATGACCTGGAATACGGTGTTTCATGCAGTTGTGCCTGCGAATGTTTGATTTGTTTGATGCGTTATTCGGGAACATACTTTGGAAACATTCCCGACCATCTCCTAAATATCTCTTGTCTCATGGATTATCTCTTATTCTGTTTATTCCCTTCCTCTCTCCCTCTCTTTTTCCTTTTCTCTCCCTTTTTCTCCCGCTCTTTTATCTGCCCCCTTGTCTGCCTGTCTGTCTGTCTCTCCCTCTTTCCTCTCTCTCCCTCTCTCTGTCTGTCTCACTCATACTCCCTCTCTCCCCCTCACTCCCTCTCTCTCTCCCTCTCTCTCTCTTTCTCACTCATACTCCCTCTCTCCACTCTCTCTTCCTCTCAACCTCTCTCACTCTTCCTCCCTACACTATCAGTACTCCTATATTCATGTTTCATGTTTTGAGTAGCCTTGTCCACTACTCACTCAACCCTTTTCCTACGTTGAGTAAACTCTCTTGTTCTATACTAGTATCACCCACTATTTCCATCGAACTGTTTGTAAACATGTAGTCAGCTACAGCCAAGAACAAATCTATCACAAGCCAGCGAGTAATAAATGAGCAAAAAGCTCTTTAGAACTGCTCGTGAACTTCCTCTCTCGTGAGAGAAATATGCAGGAAACAATCTACAGGTTATCTGTCCTTATCACGAAAACGGTTATAAATTTGCATGACAGATTGCTACCATAACTTAGCCTTCTACCTAGCTCTACCTCCTCTCCAGGTGGCCTGCATGCACTCTTATTATAACCTCGAGCTCCCAGTGGTCGAAATATTTTCCCTGGAGCAGGTTTAAAATGTTATTGCAGCCACCTTACGAATAAGCAGCATTCATTCTGGCGAGGGAGAAGGAGAGAGAGAGAAAGAGAGAGAGTTAGAGAGAGAGATAAGAAGGGCACCTCTGTACGATTGCGTGCACTGAATTTATATAGCTCCGTGCAATACCAGTCAATCTATCTGTCTGCCAATCTGTGGATCCAATTGGATTTGATCATGAAGTGAGTTGGTTGGAAGTCTGTGTTTTTGCATCTCATAAAAAAGCTGTAAATATGATCAGTCGAGCTGCTCTCAAGCTGTAAACACTTGTCAATGAGCTCAACAGGAGCGTGAAAGAGGGAGCTTGATGAAAGGTTTGATTATATCCCATTCCTGGCGTCCCATTCCCGGCCGCTTTCTCTCAAGTCTCAGTGCAGAGCTTAAAACAGGAGGGATAACACTGTCGAATTGCTTGCAGGCCTTTTATACCATATACCAGCGACTCGCTCCTTCAAGGGGCTACGTATAACTAAAAGGCAGCTTGCGTTCCATTGACGAGCATATCCTGCAATGAACTGGTCTATAGCAAAGGTCATCTGGCAGTCGAGGAGAAGTCTATTTTGCGCGGCGTTCTCACAGTGTGATTTCCTCGAGCATGTCTCGGCCCCACCTCTACACTTATAGCTGGTGGAAGGTAGTAGGTGCAGGAGGAAATGGAAGTATAGAGAACAAGTGGCAGGACATGTGTAGGTGATAATATAGATACTACCGCTACCACTGCTAATAGTAGCCAGTATGTCTATAGCGAGCTGCCGGAGTGGAAATTGGCCGGAGCAACTTAACACGAATGTATATGCTGGCTGAATAGTAACTATTCTCTCCAGATTTTCCTTGTAATAGTGGAATAGAATTTGGAGCTTGCATTGGATGTACTTTCTATTGATTACTTCTATGCGTTAGGATGTGGTATATCAATCTGGGATGGGCATTGCGAATGCCATATAAACTAATGAGGGAAATGCATGGAACAATCAGAGGAAATTGGAGCAGTAGCTGTCCTCGCTTTCTCTATGTAAACAGTGGAGTAGAACTTCAGGTTACTTGTACCTTGCATTGTATCTGGATTTCCCATTGATTTCCTAAGCGCTGGGATGTGACTTTTTAATCTATTGTGTGAATTAATGTGTGTATTGGCATCGTGAAGATTGATGACATAAATTTAGCCATCTTTATGTAGAGAAATTCACAAAATCTACAAATATATATTCATTATATATATAGGGATACATGACACAACTATAGAGTAAATTGGAGCCAGCTTTTCAGGATTTCTGTCTACTGCAATGGACACCAAAGGGTTTGGCTTACTGCCTCCAATTTCTGGACTAATTAGTTTAATTTAGCAGGGTGATATCTCGTTAGGAGTAGTGCTTGTCAGGTACAGACTGGAAGAGTGTCAATTTCACCCTTCAACTATGGAGGGATGTACTTCAGCGAGGGATGTGGAGGAGACAGCCGTAATTAACAGCAGTGAGGTCTTAACTGGAGATGATGAGAGCTCTGTAAGTAGAACCAGGATGATTAGTCACGCTTACATATCTTTTTACATTGTTACAATGTCCCCCCCCCCCCCGCCCTTCAGCTATCAGCTCCGAATATTAAATTCATTCGAGTTCATTCATATCGACATGTTCTTCCAGTGCCTCAATTGCCTACTATACGATTCATGTTTCATATTTCTAGCGACAGAATCATTTTACATTGGTGACTAACACGCATACTACCATTCAGTCTAGGTCCAGATATGTCAGAAATTGGACACCTACTGCGCTAATGGCCTTACTGGCCCTGGCGTAGCCGTCCTAATATGTTTTAATGGAGTTTTGCGGTTTGGAGCTTTCCCTCAGCTCTCAATGCAGCCTAGACTACAGTAATCTTACAGTTTTATATTGCTGCATGGTTTCACCAATATATAATATATTATATTTACTTTCTCATAAATGATATTTCTGCCTTTTTAATAAACTCTCTATTTATACAGTTGTTAACTTATATTATGGGCCAGGTCCAGAATCCTCTTCCCACAATATCACAATACATTAGTAGACTTAAATAGTCTACTTGTAAATCAATTTCAGTCATCGATGAACATTGAAAGTGAAATTCTACTTTACTAGAACACCTGTAAGATAAAATAAGGGTTTCAAACCTCCCATTAGCCGGAGAACCCCCACCCCCACCCCGCCCCACCCCTGTTGCGATCCTGGTATCAGAATGAATGTTCTTTTTTTAAAAATAGGAATATACTTAGGCTCAAAATAAATAACTTGACCCCCTTGTACCTGGCTGGCTAAAGATTAGACAGAGTTTCCGTCCCCCGTATCCTCCCGCACCCCGGAGCGGGGACGGACAGTGCTCATTCAGAAAAACGGCGGAATCTGTCCCACATTTCAGAATGCCTAACCTACCTCATTATTGTCAGTTCTGTCTCTGCTTATAAGTCTAGTCCATGTTTAGCAACATTCATCAGTAATGTTTACCGAAATTCACATAATGTGTCAATATGGGCCAATAATAGACACAGTATCATCCCCGACTTCTCCCGAACATGATTTAAAAGCCAATTAAAAGGTATACGGCATGGACGGACATAGTAAATTAAGTGCATTTCACGGTTATTGGGATTCATTAAAGACTCGCTGAAAGTGTGGGTATGCTGCGTCCTGATGCAAAAAAGTCCTGGCAAATTCGCTTCTGAAATCATCTGGGAGTGCGAGGCCATTACATAGGCTAGCTAAAGATGATCTACACTAAAAATAGAAATGAATGAAAGGGTGTCTATGCCGGTGTTAATCTCTATACAAGGCTGGCTGGCTGGCACGCTAATCCTACATCTGTATAAGATGAAAGGGAATAATGAGTGAGTAAATATACGATCAGGTGTAGAAGCACGTGTGGGCTATTAGTCTGATTAAATCCACTACCTCACCCATTAGCATGCCCTGACCTCAAGTTCGGCTTCTTTTTAAAGTTAGAAACAGCTGTAGAAGCTTTTAGTATGCTGCTTGCGTGTGTACTTGTTATCTATGGATAACGTCGTTAAGATATGGGGGAAAATATTTATCTTAAACTTTCCTACTTAATACCGATTAATTATTATGCTTGCTCTAATCTTGCTGGCCAACGTATGACAATAGGGGATTTGCATGTCAGTGCATTGTAGTATTTATAGCCAAATACATGTGTAATTTATGTGAACGATATATAAACCGAAATATACTGACCATAGGTGTCTTGTTGCCCAAAGAATTGAACTGACATCTTCTCCTTCATTCATTCATATAAACTCTAGCCAAATGACTACTTCAAATCTACAGCATCCTGGGATAGATTCAGTTCAAATCGGACATACAAATATTTAGCATCATTTCTATCGAGAATTGCACGGATCATTTTACCAATATCACAGCTTGTGTAAATGGTCTGTACAAACCAAATGCATGATGGGAAAGATGAAGTTATGTTTTATTGAATCATGTAAATCACATGGCTATTTATTTACATGAGATAATCTTTAAATATTCCATGCTGAACATAACATGTTTTCTTTAGCTTTTACACTGACATACAACTCCTAGAACTCAATGTGAATCAAGATTCTAGTTTTCCTCTTTTTGGTAGCTTTCCACTAGAACTGTCTATATTCTGTTCAATACCGACTCATATAATGACTTAAGCTCCGAGGTTATCCTATATGAGGAAAATTATTTTGGGAACCATAAATAATTAAGGCGCATGTGTGATCTTGGAACGTGTTTCCCAGTGGTTCTGAGGCCAACAAAAATAAAATGTGTTTCTGATTTATATAGTTGAAATCTAGCTACCTTTCTTTAATATACTTTATTTTAGGAAACGCACCTTCCAGAAACTGAAAAACATGTCTCTTTCGAAACAATAGTTTAAACAATAGAAGTGCACATTTTATGGGTTTTTTGGTTAGGAAGACTTGTTCCCTGCTTCAAATTTTGGGGAGTAAGTTACAAAAATTACAAAACAAATTAGACAAGCTCAGTTTTGTTTTAGGTGGGTTAGGTTTTGTCTAGAAAGGGTGGGTGGATGCAAGGAAGGGTGGATGGGGGTAAATCGGAAACACACCTATTTGTTCTTTGGCCTCAGATAAAAGATTGCTACAAGGCCAGTTTCCTAAGTATATATAGAGGACCAAGCAGCTTTGATCTCATCCTACCTGGATCTTACAGCTTACACGATAGGCCAACCCTTTGAAAGGAATGTTTTCTTATCTTTCTGTAGGGGCAAAATGAAAGGTAGGCCGGAACCCATTGAACCGTCATTCTCCAACATAAATCGGTGTTCTTTTTACCTATAAGCTCCATAATTATGTTTGCCATTATTTTAGATGAATACTTAAAAAGTTCTTTTGTTTTATCTTAGTAACTTGTCAGGTATACATGGGGTATTTGCTTCGAGTATTTAATAAAACATACTGGGTGGATTCCATGCATGCTTCTGAGATATATAGAAATGCTTTTACGTCCTAGGCTTCATTTGATGCCATTCATCATGAGGTTATCAGCACGTAGAACATATTGTATCACTCTTACAGGTATTAGAGTAAGACCTTAACATGGCGTATATTATTTCTAGGTCTTCAAGGGCAAGGCTCTTTTAAACTTTTGCTCAATAGATAAACAAAAGTTACACGTATATCAATTATGTTGGTCGTACAATTGTGCCTCATACTTGTCGAGTTTTGGAAGTTTTGGGAGTTTCTAAAGAATGCTTTTTCACTATAAGCACGAACTTACTCTTACGAGAGGTACAAGACAGGCGTGTCTAGGAATCATGAACGTATTTCCCTTAACGAAATGATTTTATTTATCTTCAATATATGTCATACTAGCTCAACTGCTCGTTGGTATTTACTCAATGAATATTATACTCTATTCGAGTGAATGCATACATATGTAGGCCCTAATATGTATATGGTACTCCAACTGTGATGTACCAGACCTCCATGCACATATTCTAGCTAACATTACATCCCAGCCAGTGGTCTTGCAGTGATTATCAATGTAAGGAGTGTTGTTCAAACTTCATGGTTTCATGTTGCCTCCTTAACCTTGCCTTCTTTGCCAGAAACCGAGCCAAGAATTAAGTGCCAGAAATAATATAATTGTTCTGGCCTTTTACCAAGGCTGCATGTAGTACAGTTACTTCGCCCCTAGTATATATGTACTGATCTGATATTGCTGATAATCTTACAATAAGCTGTGTTCAATTTGTGTTATTGTATTTTCTTTACAAATCATGGATAATTGATAATAATTGATACCTTTTACTCTACTAGTAAATATTCTAACCTGATATATGATCAGGCTCATGGTTACATAACTTACGGCTGCTACTTTATAAATGTATTAAGGCTTATGTATCTAGAATAGTTTTAAGCTGTATTCCTCCTATGTTTTACTCTTTCCCTGCCCCTTAGTTCTTTTTGTTGTTTTTTTAATCTCATTTCACGCCAATTTAATGTTTAAATAGTTACAAAAACGCATTAATCATCATGATTGTTTTCATGCGTTGCCTCTGACAAAAAAATACAAATACTGTCACATTATTTTTAAAAGATGGGCTAGTTACACAACGGTGCATGCTGGAACACCTTTTCAGAATCATAAAACCAATTTGAGTTGTGTCAAATAAGTAATACAATACATTCAATTCAATTCAAAATGGCAGTACAAATGGCTCTTTTGCTTTTTAAGTACATTTAAATGAAATGTCAAATATTTAGATCATACCAACACGTACTGCATGGTCGCGCACCTGCTGGAAGGTAGAAGTACCACTCACTGTAGGTGACTACTCTGCCACCTGGTGTACAAGGTGCTCACAAATGGAAGGATGCCTCATTGCGTTGTATTCCAGTAGAGTACGCCACTGTTGTCCTGGTGCCATTCGTTCACACATTGATCCATATTAGCAGATACTCTGGATGTCAGATTTGATCGAGGGCTTAACTTTTGACTAGTCGCAAGTTTCCTATTTGGCTGTATTTAACTGAGGAAAACATGACTCAAAACTAAGCTCAAGAATTCCAATACACGTTAGTAACAGATTGCAGGGTTTCCAAGCACATGATCAATCTGGTCTGTTATAGTGATATAGGCTCACGGGTGAGCAATTCAGTATCCATGGTCTTCCGCCTACTGCTGTTTCTAACTACCATTATTGCTATGTGGTATATAGTCTATCATTGATCTAGGTTCTAGGCTATGTCGCTTAAACTAGTTGGTTGCGTGTGGGTTGGAAGGAGGATGGGACTGTACAATTCATAATCAGCACCATGAACAGGTCTTCGGCATAATTTAACACACGGAAATTGCCACAAATGTGTTGGTTGCCCACTGGGCATTCCCTAGGCAAGTGCTAGTTAGCCAGCACTTCAAAGTAGTTGTCCAAGTATGTATTACTGAATTGTATTGATTACTGATTTCTCCTTTAAGCTTATACTAAAAATACTGAATACTGTCTTGAAATTTGTTACATACATGTATATATACATTCACATGACTAAAAGCGAAGATGAGAACATTTCCACAAAGAGATCCTGTGGAAAAAAACACTTTGAAAAATATCAATTGCGTGACTTATGACTTATTCTTCTGTAAGACATCACATATAGTATCCAGTGCAACTATGGGGGTAACTGAATGGGGCAGATATTACGTACATAAGTAGTCACTCCAACATTGCTCTGTCCATGCATACAAGCGACCAGTAAAACCCTGCCCACACACAGCCGATTAGCCTCCCGATTGCCCCCCGATCTGGGTCTTCCGATGAATCCTAGGATTTCATTTCCAATCCTGGTTTATATTATTTCAAAAACATAAATCAGGATTTGAAATGAGATCATAGTATTCATCAAGAGACCCAAATCGGGAGGCAAATCGGCTGTGTGTGGGCAGGGTCTAAGCTGCTCAAGACGTCGCTCGGTTATTGGGAACCTGACCACAGCCAATCTACCTGCTGTCAGCATGTATTCAGGCCTTCTGATACGATGGCTGACCCTCCGAAGGACCTTTTGACCCTGTGCCACACCCTAAGTAGGGTAACATGTCATTTCTTGGGATGTTTCAAATGTTGCTGTCACAGGAAATGTGGAGGTAGCGAGAGGTCGGGGCAAAAGATGGGCCCGAGTGGAATTAGTTTAGTTTAGTTTACATCATCTTTATTCAGCATAAATAATATACAGTAAATTTGTAATATGTGATTTGTCACAGGGAAATGAGTCATTAGTCATAAATGAATTCTCAGATATCATCATATTTGAAAGAATGGGGTTAGGCTGATTCCAACAATAATACGCTTTAGCATACATTTGATAAGTACTTTTGTATCTTTATATGTTTTGGGGAAAAGTTACTGATATTTCTGGATGGACAATCACTAGTAAAGTAGTTAAATGTGCTTCTTTAGTCGCAAAAAGTGGGGTTTTGAGATACCAAAAGATTAGATAAAGCTGATTTCAACTATGTTAACATATAGGAAATAGGGAAAAAAAGTATTTCTATATTTTATCTTTGAAAAACGGTTTTCAATATTTTTGGGTGGACAATTGCTACCAAAGTAGCTAAATAATTATACTTCATAGCATGATCTAAGATAAGCAATGATATATAATGCACTATCTTGAAATTTAGTACTTGTATTCATACGACTTGGAGCGACAGATACCTCCAAAATGAGAGCTTTCCTACAAAGAGATCTCGTGAATAAAACACTTAGACAATTATCAATCTTTCGACTTATCGCTCATTTTTCTCTGGCACATCACATATACCCACAATATCACATGATTTAAGCAGAAGGTCGAGAGGAAGGAAGCAAGGCTCATTTCGGAGCTCTGCATTGCATACTCTACATCCTGCGAGTCTTTTCTTGCCTGAGTTGCTCTTTTACACCTGCTCCCCACCTTCCACAGCTCCAGGCATGTGCTCCTAACACGAGCACCTCCCCGTCCTTGCAGGTGCTCAGATTATCAATATAGAACCTCTGGTTATATTTAGACGCCTAAGTGATTTACCCCTGGGGGGAAGAGCTTGTCATAAAGTGTACTTGAAGGCATAGATCTACGCCCGTCTCTGTTCCTCTCCGTTGTACATCTATATGAAAAATAGTCTTTATGCCTGTGCATTATTACCGTATAGGTTAGAGTAGGAGCTGGGTCTGTACTGGGTATATAGTATAGGGAGTTTATCACAAAAATATGGGTTAACATTACCATAATGATCATAGTATCACCTCACAGTGTTCTCATATGTATGACCTTAGAGTGAGATCGTAGTGTGAGTATCCTGTGAGATCATATTGAGAGATCATTCTGATACCACTGTGAAGTTACACTTTGACCTCACCGTGAGGTCATATTATGGGCTCGCTCTGAGAAACATTGTGAGCTGACTGTGATCACACATTCTTAGCTGGGGAGATATAAGGAGTAGTCCCTCGCATCTGTATCTCAGTTCCATTTCTCTGGAATCTCCAGATGAAGGAAAAGACTGGGTGCTGTTGTACAAGGTTATGAATCAATAACATTTTTTTTAAAGAAATTTTATTTGTGCTCAATTTCGGTTACCCGATATTCTCATAAGATATTGAAAGCTGATCTCATTACAATATATTCTCCACACAATCTTTTTTAGATTTTAAGTTATTTCTCACTAATACATATAATTAATAATATACTAAATATCAATCGATTTAAAATGCAAAATAATGTCCACAGCTACCACACTTGGGCCTCCCTAACTCACTCCCAGTAAAACAGAAGGTACTTACTCCCCCCCCCCCCCCCACCCCGCGATTAGATGAAAGATTAGATGGATGGTGAGAAAGAAGATATTTGTCAAATATTGTATTTAGGTGTTTGGTTAAACAGATAACACAAAGGTCAGAAGTAAGTGAGCATATTTGGCTAAATTAAGAGCAAGCAACTCCACCCCCTGCTCTAAAAATCATCTTGCAGAAGGTCAGAGAGTACAACATGTGTTGGCATGGCTTAGATGGATTAAATTAAATGCAAGCTAGAGCTTCAATTCGAGGCAATACGGCATGACCTTATCTTAGAGTTTGTTATCCAATGAAGGATATCATTCGGATGTATACTCTCATGTTGTGCGAAAGTGATCATAATTCAAATCAAACAAAATGTCAATTTGATGCTTCAGATATTTTTGCCAATATTCCATTTTTGGACCTGAATGTTGAGGATCTTATTAAATCTTCATCCTCATTTGTTGTCAGTTTGTATGTATGGTAATCTCAATTTTAATATAAACGCTTTACATGATACCGTTGGTCCATATTGGCTAGTAGTAATAAGTAGTCTCAGATTATATCCGTCCAGAGAAGCGGAGGGATATGGTGGAGAGGGGAAATAATTAATTAAAGGCCATCAGGTTGGCGGAGGGTGTTGATCCGGCTGGGTAATTGCCGACACAAAGTTGCTGGCATCAGGAAATTGCTGACATCAGGGACTCACATAACGCCTCGTATCCACTGAGCCGATGATAGGTAGGGTCCACACTAGCAGCAATAAGCATTGCAATAGACTTTGCACTAGGCCTCTGCGATATAAATTACAAAACTCTTTCTTTGAGTGCAGTGTATCGCAGACGTGTGCACTCCTTTGCGACGTGCCTCGCGATAAGAAATGCATTGCCACCTGTTGCAGAAATATTAGACATGTTAAATATTTGTTTGCGATAATCACGGTATCGGTATATTTGTATCGAAAAGTCATCGCTATTGATTGCGAGGGTTTATTATGAAGGTGTGGCGATGTTCCTAATGGTTCTAGGCGAATTGCAACCCGGTAAAAAGCCACCCGACCACAAAGCCATCCGGTAAAAAGCCACTTGGTAAAAAGCCACCTGGGAAATAGCCACCCGGGAAAATGCCACCTGGAAAAGAGCCATCTGGTAAAGAGCCACTCTAGGTAAAAAGCCACCGCGGTAAAAAGCCACCCATAAACATGTTGAGAAATGGCAAAAGAATGTAAAAAATTGCATAAAAAAATCTCTGCCTACACCAATGCACACATTTAAATAATTTAGGTATTTTCATATGCTTATTATTAAGTAAATCATTTATTAGTGTTTTATAAAATCCTACTGAAGCCCAGCCTAGTTTTAAGATATATATTCCGAATCAATATATCAGGTAATACCACAAGGACATTCATAGAGAGTTTGATAGGGTATGGAGATCGATGCTTGGCAAATATATGTAGAAATATGACCAGAAATGTCCATAAATCAAAAGTCTTACAGAACATATAAAATCGCATATATTATATAAGAGTTAGTACTAGACTTCTCAACTAAATGTATCATAGGAGATTATAGAAGACGAAGATGTCTATACGATCAGAGTATACATATATGTACTTTCGAATATTATTTCATCCCTATATATTTTTTATATGAAAATGGTTCTGGATAGCTGACAACTTCCACACCAGAATACATTCAGATTGCCCACATATATTAGTTGCCTCAATGGGGAGGCTTTATGCCTATATAACAATGTCGAAGGAGCGCTCCCCAGCTGAAAGTGGGTGGAGTCGGTGGGTTTTTACCTAGGTGGGTTTTTACCGGGTGGGTTTTGCACCTGGGTGGGTTTTTAC
The DNA here is from genome assembly GCA_942159475.1 of Sthenelais limicola. Lineage (NCBI taxonomy): Eukaryota > Metazoa > Annelida > Polychaeta > Phyllodocida > Sigalionidae > Sthenelais > Sthenelais limicola. The sequence goes on from OW804096.1 coordinate 59,323,811, forward strand.
CGGGTGGCACTTTACTAGGTGGCACTTTACCGGTGGCTTTTTACCGAGTGGCTTTTTACCGGGTGACAATTCGCCTGACACCGTTCCGGTTCGGCTTCGTGATAGGCCTCTGCAATAACTAGGCCTATTTTACAAATCTTTATTGAGGTATAGCAGGTTAAAGAGTTACTTAATGTCAAAATTATCATTTTATGAAAATTCATTCTACGTCCATCATGGCCCACTTGTATAGTGTCTAGTCTAGTAGAGTTCATAGGGACCTAATATAATTTTATAAGTATCATATCATTAAATAGTTTTTACACTGTCTTTACATTGAGAAATGATGCATGTCGTCGGAATTCATGAAAGATGAACTTAGCTGACTGTAGGCCGTCAGCGGAGTACCCCACGTCAGGACTGGATTGCTCCAATAGTCGGACCATATTTCCATTATTCAGCGAACTTTCCCCGTGAGGAAATCGGCTCAATGGACCTGGGGCCTCAGTTGGAAGATGAGATGGCATGCCTGTGTCAAATCATCGCCCGGTAGTGGAAGCCATCTATCCATATTGTGGGTAATTTCTTTCTTTGGCCAAGCTAAGAATTTCTTATGACGGTGTTTGTGGGCTGGGAGTGGGTTAGACGTAGCCACCTTACTACTATAGTTATAGCTTGTGTTACGATCATTCGCACTAGTTGTGTCATGTTTATAGGTTTCCACATGCAAACAATGGTACCAATTTTTGCCTGTTGAGAGCACGCCTGCCAAAAGCTGTTCTTATGAAGACATTTGAGATGAAATTGAAGGTTTTGACGTCATGTATCAGAATGACAAGGTGGCCTCATCGATCTTGGTGACAAGATTTCATGAGGAACTTGCATGGGGTCATGTAAAAAGTCCCTTGATTGATATAAATTCAATCATATTCAGATGAGACTTTTTCGCAGGAACTTTTATCATAATTTGGAGAAACCCAAGAGTCCCCCTCGCTATCCCCATATCCATCCGCCTCAAAATGAATATTTTGAAATGACGAACATGACACAATAAGGGATTTGCATGTCTCACTGGCTATGTCTATCACAGTGCAGGCTGGGATGGACTCTGTTCAAATATGACATACAAATATTTAGCAACATTTTTATCGAAAAATGGAAGGATCTTTTCACCAGTAGCATAACCTGTGTGAATTATCTATACAAACCAAATGCATGATGGATAGGAAAGATGAAGTCTTGTTTTATGGAAACATATAAAATATATGGCTATTTACATGAGATCACTGTTAAATATTCCATGCTGAACATGGTTTCTATAGCTTTTACACTAACATACAACTCCCATAATATTATATCTTAATATATTCAATATTTTACATCTAAACATAATTTAGATGTAAAATATTGAATATTGAATTTATACTTAGATGTAAAATAGTATCATTTCATGATGTAAAATAGTATCATATTATAGATGTTTTTGATATTGTATAATGAGAGCAGGAATGGCTGAGGGCAGCATCAAACGATGTAATGTTATTCCTGAATAAAAAGATATTTTAAATCTATCTTATAATTCCATGCGAATCAAGATTCAAGATATTGGACATGCAAGTCCCCTATTGGTCGCACGCCAGGAAGTGCTGGTCACGTGACTAATTGTGCCGGTGGTGCGGTTATGTACACATTATATATCACCTTGTTAATCACGGGCAATGGCCGCCCTGCTTGCTTCCATTAGCCAATCATTCATGCTTCGCCATCCGTTACTATAATATAATAACAGAACAATTATTTTCCCTTCAGGATACGCTGGTTTCCATTCCGCGAGTCTCCCATTTGTTATTCATTTTATGGCCAATCTAAACTTATGAATGCCAAATGGACGACATGTGGAAAGCAGATATTTTATAAAGAATGCCACGCACGATTTCAGCGTATAATAAGTAGTTTTAGACCGTAGCAGATGCAAAATAATATAATAGAAATGAGAAATCTTTGGAATTTCAAGGTTTCAACACTAGGGATTGACCTAGTCCTCCCCCCCCCCCCCCCCCTGCGTTTTTTCACATTTACGAGTGGTTTATTTGTTATCGCACTTCGAAAGGGTGTCAGGACAAACACCACCCGGACAAACGCCACCCATGTATTCTCTAAGTGTTATACAATACTTCTTTATTTAAATAAAGTTGCGGTTACAGTAACAGTACTCAGGACAGAAACAATTCAAGTGTTCCAGAATTCAACTACTGTAATCCTTTAAAAGGGATCCATATCTCCCCAATTTCTTCACAACAACCACTTCTTCCAGTACATCACCTATGAGACCACATTAGGGTCAGCAAGTCTAACCTAAACGTAAACGTATCCGTATCTCTAATTTATAAACATATATGTTTGTAAATTAGAGATACGGATACGTTTATGTTAACAGGAAGAAAGAGGTTCAGCAAAACATGGCGGGAAAAACGTAACCTAACATATCAAGCAAAGTGTTTCATCTAACAATTTATTTTTTATACATAAAAATGTGACGTATAATCCACAAAAAAGATACGGATACAGTTACGTAATTGAGATAGGTTCACTTGTGGAACCGCCCTAGCATTTACTCTTTCGCATGTCAGCATCTATGAGATGTGACAGGCGGGCCTGTAGCAGTGGCCGAGGTATTTTGGACACTAATGAATGCAAATAAGCTTACTAATTAGAGCATAGGCCGGAAGGGAATTAATTTAGCAGAGGACTAAATGTACGTTTGTGTCACCTACGCATTTATCTACCCTTGTCTAACGCATGCACAAATTGATAATGGCAGGACAATTACTACTGCTGCTTAAACCTCCTATTGGAGATTGTCAGCTGGTGTTGCGTCCTAGGTTCGTAATCTGTACAATATATGTAATATTACACTCTCCTTTTTTTTGCACATATAACGCATAGCCAAAATACATTACTAAGACAACTTTTCCTATTACCGTCCAGATATTCCTATTCCTGGAACCGACTATTTGTTCATTACTGAGATCTTTTCTCCCATTACAAGGAGTCTTTTTACTATTACCACTCCCCTATTACCTATGACCTGTGTCATCTGCTGTTATGACACATCACAGTTGCTTCTTTTCAAATATTACCATTAGGATTGCTTCCTTTTTTCCGCTTTTTTCCTAATCGTCATGGATAGACTTGCACACCTTGATTATTTTATAATATCAATTTATACAAAGAAATGCAATTTATCCCCACACAAGGGACTAAGGGACTTAGTGCTAGTCTACTGGCTACTACTCAGACACCACTTAGTAGTATATGAAAATGAGCAAGTGACTCAGGCACCCAACAAAGGAACATTTGAGAAAAACAATGTCCAAAATCCAAGATAGTTTGTCTCTTGATAATAGGATATCCATGAGTTCCATTGAAAATGTGTTGAAATATCTTGTTAAAAGAAATAGAAATTAAAAAAAAATATGTGGATATTTCCTATTACATATAGATATCCTAACCTACTTGGGACAAAACAGCTGGTCTTTTTTATTGGATAAGAGCTGAATTTGATATAGCAAGATTATGGAATTCATGCAGTATGATATTGGCAATCTTGAAGTTGTATGACGCTACTTTTAGCCACAATTTCATGAATTCTGCTTTGCTTTTAAATAATATTCATTGTAGGTTCAAATAAGACACCATGACCAAGAGGTTTGTATACATATCTTAGTCAAATTTGTCATTGAAATGGTTTCAGATACACTCAAATAAATAGGGGAAAATAATACATTTTAGTTTAAGTATTCTTGTGATTTTTTCTTAAACTGGCCATGATCAAAATAATTATAAAAAAAACTTCTTGACACGGTCAAAATAAATTTCTACCGATCCCATAAACCTTCACTATGACATGCTCAGTTGCTAAGGCAACTCCCCTATCAATGGGGCTAGGTGAAAATGCACAATAACAGGAATTGTAGCCAGCGCCGCGACCCTATTAGTAGTAGGCTGTGTACCATCAACCACACACATTGGTATTTCATTCAGTATTTTATGCAATACACTGACGACAGCTCTGGGATGGACTGGGCCTGTTCCTGATGGCATCAGTGGGACTGGAGGCGTAACAATGGGACCCTTAAAATAATGAGACTGGTCCGAAATGGCTGACCTTGGGAACCACTCCTTCATCTACAGTCCATTCCATTTAAGTTGATGTCTTGGCATTATTGATACACACCTATGGAGTGACGTGGGACAGGTGGGTCTGATGAGAACTGAAGTGGGCAATTCCACCAGTTGTGCCAATACAATCTGATTTCCCCATTTTGTTAAAGGTTCGGTTTTCAAAATTTGATGATGTTTCCCCCCGGAAGTCTGCCATTGTCAGAAATAGTTCAGTATTTTCCCCATAACCCCATACCTTTCATCCCCGCCTTATAATGCCTGGTGCTCTATATCTGAGCCATCAGCACCCACTACACTTATCAGTACTGTATACTTCTATACTCCTACTATAGACTTCTGTGCACTAATTGTCAGTGTTATATCCCATAATAACATTGTATGGTAGTGCATAATAAGAACCAAAGACAGAGGACTGTGGCAATGTCCTAATTCTAAATTACATACGCTATGCCACCCCCACCCCCCCCCACACCCCCCGTCCCTGTTACCAACTCTATTGACTCACACTGTGATTGGCAGCACCAAGTTATGCAGCACACACTGTAGCTTCATAAGAAATGCATAGGAAATGAACAAACGTAACGGTCTTGCTGGGCCTGCCTTGGTGTTTGTTCACTGCCGACTATGCATCCCTACAGTCGTGTACTCTCTCTATAACCACTGTCAACAAGTCTGCTCTGGTGTCAGAAAACGCTGTAAATACTGGTTAAAATTCCTGACACCGTACGTCTTGTTTAAACTGCAACCCTAGCTATAACATGGTAAAAACCAGGCCTTCTGCTTATTCATGTCTAGACCTGGAATGTGTGCTTGGAATATAAGAGAGAGTAGAATTCTGACATGAAAAAAAATCCATAATTCATATTAATTCAGGAAATGTGGTAACTTTCTGATTCATCAATATTTCAGTGCTTTCCTGAAGCAATTATCAAACGAAGTATTTTTCACTGAAGCATTTGAATGTAACCTTTGAATGTTCCATTCAAATACCTTTGTAAATATAAAAAGAAAAATAAAGAAGAGTAATTATGGTTAAAAGGTCAATGCTTGTCTAGTTTGAAATACCTGTATACCGGCCTATTCATAATGCGGCGGTCTATTGACAACTGAAGTAACCAATTGTATAGATGCGTGGTTAGATCTATACATGTGCGTCATATATATGTACACATGTATGGATGTTCCATATTCCCATTATTGCTGTTCTCAGCATTGCATATTCTGACCCTTATTTAGTATAGCAGTCATGATACACCTTTACCTGCATGTATTGGTTGCATACCTGTATCTATAGAGAGAGAATGGAACGAGCCAGCAATAATCGAAAATGTATTGGACAAGATTCGTCCGCATAAGCACAATGCCGTAGTATCATGTGTAAATCTTAAAAAAGTAGTCCACTTGGTGACGAAGTAGTTTGTATAGTACGCATACTATATGAATATTTTTATAGCACCCCACTTATTGCACCTCTCATATGGAATGTACATATAATAAATAATGTATGTGATCTGTCAGGATTCCAGTCTACGCATGAATTGTCATTTGCAAAGATGTTGCTGTATAAACATTCTAAACGAAAAAGAAAGTGAAATAAAGAATTTGGATTTTGAGATACCACCATATTTGAAAAGATCAGATTATAAGTGGATTCCAATGATGTCAACATTTAGGAAGTATTTCTATATTTAAGATTCGAAGGTGTTTGAAAAATGTTTGATATATTTACAATCACTAGTAAAATAACTAAATATTCTCCATAGGAAGACCTTAGAAACGCAAGAATATATTCATGCGAAAGAATGTGAACATTTCTGCCTGAGATCTCATGGCAGAAAGCATTTGAAAAATATCATTTTTGCGACATCATATGATATGATTGTAACACATCATAGGTCACATATATTATTATGGCCCTTGTATATATCCTTCACTCGCATGGTGGTCTCAGGCCTTGTACTAACGTTATATGCTATATATATAATACCCCAGGGCTTCTTTTATTTGCAAGGAATAATAGACTTTTACCTGTCAGCTGTCATCGATTCCAGGTCACTCTACCCCTGCCACGCCTGACCGTAAATATTGCGAGACGCTTGGTACGTGAGGCATCCTATGTCTCTGCTTCACGTTTCCCATTCCAAGATTTGCTCTTGTCCTGCTGGTATTTCACCCGCATATTTCTAAACAAACTCAACTCTCTGTTATGTTTTATCCATAGTTTCCCGCGTTTTGTTATGAAGAGTGATATCCTATGATAACCAATAGGACATTGACTGTTCACTGTTCACTGTTGGGTATTCTTGGCATTATTATTGTTGTGAGATGCACTGTAATGATAAGTGTTATTCTTATTGTAATGTTAATATCTATTGTTCGGATAGGTTTATTTAAATGGATATATATCGTTATTTCAATCGCCCGCATCTCGCTTTCCTTGGTGAACATTATTCAAGTTGGTCTGCAATTCCTGGAATAATATTCTACATAATCGGTAGCACTGAGTATTATTGAATGGGATGGTATGATCATATTAATCCATGCCGGTATTAAGTACTCTATAATTGTAGCAATAGTCCTGATGGGTATAGGGGATTTGAATATGTCACTGCGCATGTCTATTACAGGGCATGCTGGGATGTATTTAGTTCAAATGTGACATACAAATATTCAGCAACATTTTTATCGAAGATTGCAAGAATGTTTTCACCAACATCATAGCTTGGTATATATATAAAACCAAATGCATGATGGAAAAGATGAAGTCTTGTGATATGGAATCATGTGAAACACATGGCTATTTACATGAGATCACTGTTAAATATTCCATGCAGAACACAAATGACATCCCATAATTCCATGCAAATTAATGATTCAAGATAGCGGACATGCAAATCCCCTATTGAACTCTATTGTAAATAAGAGCGAGTAATGATACTAATAAATATCCGAAGAATTAGAGTAAGAGGATTATTCAAATTTGTTTTATACTTTCACATTTTGTGAGGAACAAAATACACTCTGTTCCACTTAGACTGAAATCGGATTACTTGTATACAAAGTCATGTTTTTGCTTAACTGAACTTTTTTGCGATTTCTGCAGATTTTCTACTTAATGTACTAGCTCTCTTTGGCTGAACTTTCGGTTAACCTGAACTTTTTTGCAATTTCCCCTGATAGGGTCTCCTCCCATTTTCTCTTTCATACTCCACGTTCCAAGCTGTGGCAATGTGGTGAACCCTTTTATCGCCCCTGATCCTAACTATGCCATCATAACCGATGAAGGATCTCCAATGCTTTATCAAGAGACAACCCTTATCTATAATGCAACTCTAGCCTAAAATCCTATTACAACGGCACTGAGAAATATAGAGGAGAGGGTGCCAGGTTAGAGCTATAGTAAGCTTAGTATATAATTGTGACATGTCACAGGAAAATGAGTCACAAGTCGCAAACAATGAATTTTTAGATACTATCATATTTGAAAACATGAAATCAAGCCGATTCCAATGATGGTATATCCAATAAGTACTGCTATATATGAAAAACCTTTCGCAATATTTGTTAATGGTCAATCACTAGTAAAATAGTTAAATATATATACTTAGGATAACCTCAGATACGCATAGATATATTCAATGCGGTCTTGAATGTTGACACATGTATTCATGCTACCAGCAGCGCTAAACACCCCAAAAATGAAAACATTCTAAGCAAGGGATCTTCTGGGAAAACATTTGAAAAATGTCATTTTTTGCGACTTGTGGCTTATTTTTCTGTGAGACATCCCAACTATGCCATCATGACCAACGAAGGATCTCCAAAGCTTTAACAAGAGACAACCCTGATCTATAATGTAACTCTAGCCTAAAATCCTATTACAACGGTACTGAGAAATATAGAGGAGAGGATGCCAAGTTAGAGCTAGTAGCTTAGTATATGGATCAGATCGTCAGAAAATGTACAATTGGCAGCTCTACACATTTAGTAACATCTGCTAAATTAGGCTGAGGAATCGTCAATGCTAGGTATATCTGGGTATATTTGGTATTGCCTTGATTCAAACAGTCTGGTTGGTTATGTTGAAATGTATTTTAAACCTGATTTTTGCCTGAAATTTGGGTTATTTGAGAGGACTGATGAAGGTGAATTGTACATTTTCTGACGATCTGATCCATATATAAAGGTATAGTGCCAAGGCTTATGCGAGGATTGGACTCCGGGGAGCATGTCCCTCGAGCTCCTGGAAACGAGCGATAATGGGTGCTTGCTCTACACGTGCTTGCTACATGTCACGTTTGACTGGGGGCAGGGTCTGGGTCATAACATGACTTGTATACACTGATGCTTTAGTTGCATGGACAACTATATGGTCGGTCAGTCTGTGGTCAGTTGAATGATCATCTCAGACATTGACCCCTGCATGTCCGAGGAATCGGTGGTGGAAGAATGTTGTCATTTCCTGAGGTTGACTAGACGAATTGAATACTGAGGTTGATATCTGAGGAAAGGGTGGTTTGATCCATCACGATATGTGCCCTTGGCAATTATTCCTAGATGATCCATCGTGCTCCCAGTGCATTACATATACTATCTTCCCAATATGCAATAGGGGAACAGTCCAACAGCTAATATATGAGGGATCAAATGCCTTTTATTGAGAAAACGTTAAAGAGGGTGTGACAATTTAGTATTATTTAACTATGTGTTGGCAATATGAGCATTAATAGGCTGTAGAAATGCTGAGAATTTTGTACAGTTCATTAAATATAAGTTCGCATTGCCTAGGGGACAGTATGCTACAATAGGTTAGGTATATTGCATTAAGATTTAATCTTTATTGATCTGAAGACCCAGTACATTATCCCCTTGTGGGGCTTTTCAATTAACCCAGTTTTATGATGAAATACTACAATCAATGCTAAGTCAAATATATAAAATAGCATTGTTGCAATTTTTTTATTTATTATTCAATTAAGGTCAATAGAATATCTAAATGATCAATACAGATACAAGTTAGAAAAAACGCAGTAACCATCATGGTTGTTTTCACACGTTGCCTTTAAAAATAAAAAATTATCAAACTGAATTATTGTACTTCTCAACATACATCAATATCCATTTGACAAAACACAAAACATTGGTTGAATCTTATTAAGTCAGTTTGCATATATCAAAGTATATCACGATATAAACATAATAACCACAAATATTCACTCTCAGTTGTACATTAAACTGATATATAACACGTTTTATTTTCCTTGGCCTATACATAATTATAGGCCCTATATTTAATATGGTGAAATATGGATTTAACATCGGGGTTCTCTATCAACTTACCCTGGTCAATAATATCCATCCAGACACCTGAATTAAGACTCTGTTATATAATGTAATGTACATCTAGTAGTAGTCATAACATTCGCGAAGCTGCTCTAAGCCCTGGAGTGCATTAATCTTCTTAGATATATCTTGCTTATATGAGCGTGACTGATACAAAATCAATGCATGGAAACACGCCATGCCTTCCCTCTAAAAGTACGATGGTTGCAAGGGAATCTGTTACCCGTCTATGCTCAGACTTGGGAGAATTCCTCCAAACTGAGGGAAAGCCTCTCTAGTCTAGGCCCAGAGTTGAGAGAATCCCTCCAAGCCTCTCGGTATACAAACCGCAAAATGCTATTATAATCCCTCCCATTAGGATGGCTATTCCCGGACTGACTGGGAAAAACATTAGTGCAGTAGGCGTCCAATCACTGACATACCCGTCTTATCTGATCAGAGAGGCTATTGAGGCTAGACTACCTACACAATCACAGCAACTATTGAAGAAACAAGTCCACAGTAAAAAAAGACAACCTATATCAAAGAGGGAAATAGCATTTTAATAAATGGAAGACTGAAAGAGTTCGCTTGCTCCTTTGGGTTCTGCCTGTTATGTTCGTATCAAGGTTGAGTAGGGATGGAGGGGGACATATGCTAACGGGCGCTATGCCCTATACCTTTCTGGTATATCAGCAATGGAAGTAAGATGATGCAATGATTGGATCTATAGCTTGCCTGATTGATCTTTGTTTATCTAGTCAGTGAGGCACTGATCTAAGACGTGGTGTGCTTGGACAAAACTGCTACAGTCGAGTAGAGAGAGAGATAGAAAGGGGGAGAGAGCGAGGGAGAAAGAGAGAGAGACGGAGAGGAGAGAGAGAGGGGAGAGGAGAGAGAAAAGGAGTGAGAGATAACCAATAGGACCCAGAGAAAGGAGAGGGAGAGAGAGGATGGGTAGAGCTTGAGTAGTGAGAGAGAGGAAGCAAGGGGCCTGAGCCTTTAGTTGCATGATGTCATTATGAAAAGCAGAGGAAGTAGAGTGAGAGAGAGGGGTTAGTACCAGCAGTGGTGGCGGCGGTGGTCGTAGCTGTGGATGGTGGCAGTGGTGGCAGTGGTGCTGGAGTAGGAAGCATAGAGAGCTTCCCTGTATGGTATGTTAACCCAACAGTGGCAGACCCCTCCCCCACCTATAGTTGTTACCCATTCACTGGCAACTACTACTGCTGGCACTGCCCTTCTGGGCTGTCATAGAGACACAGAGAGAGACATTGAGAGAGAGGAAGGGAGAGATAGAGGAAAAGAGAGAGAGGAAGAGAGACATTGAGAGGAAGAGAGATATATAGAGACAGATAGAGAGACATTAAGAGAGAGGGATAGAGAGACATTAAGAGAGAGGGAGGGAGATACAGAGAGAGGAAGAGAGAGAGACATTAAGAGAGAAGGAGAGAGAGACAGACGGAGAGAGACATTGAGACAGGGAGGAAGATACAGAGAGAAGAAGAGAGAGACATACAGGGAGAGGGAGAGAGACCAAGAAGAGAGAGAAACAAAAACAAAGAGAAAAGACATTGGACATAAAAGCTCAGGCCCTCCAGACAACAAACATAACACCTATCAGCCCACAGATGCTCAAAACCCCCTCTCCACAATCATTTATATTAAACATACCTACATATGTACACACCCAATAGAGGCCACGCCTGCCACAGAGGTCCTTCAGCGGGTTTGGCTGAGAGCAGAAGCCCCTCCCCTTGCAACTCCTCCTTCCTTCCCTATCCCTCAGTCATCCTCGGTGCAGTGTAAAGGGACCACCACGTACGCTGCGTACCCATTTCCCTTCTCACCCCTCCCGCCTAGCCACTGTCAATGCCTAGCTGTTGTTCCTGCAGTGGGCATTACAGACGGCCCCTTCTTCTTCTTCCTCGGCTAAGCCCGGTCCATTAGGACCTCTTGGAGTACTGTTTTCTGTCGGGAACATTGGAGCCTACCGCTCCCTGGATCGCCAGGCTTAATGGATATTCCTGTCCTTCGTAGTGTTGCATTGCATACTGTGCTGTCAGTATTCTAACGATTCTTGCCCGTGTAGTGTTCTCAGGACGAAGGGGTAAGGACCCATTCACGGAGCTTGGCTGTTGTAGTGCCTACGCACTCGACAGCTCCAGATCTTGCCCTTGAAACTATAACAGACGGATACAGAGAAAGACAGAGAAACATAGGAGAGGGACATTGTTGTGACATACAGAGAGACAGACTCACACAGAAACTGAGAGGGAGACAGGGACAGACAGAGGAGGAACAGAGACAGAGAAACAGAGAGAGCGTGGACCTTATGGCATTCAGCTCCACCTCTACAAGCCTTCCTCTCAAAGCCACCAAGCCATGTCAGTCGATACAACATATAATAACACCAAGACCAATATCAAACAACGTTTTCTTGTATTGAACTGGACTGTGCTATATACACCACGGCCTCCATTCCTCCAGTAGCCTCTACTACCACGTACACTGGAAGAAGGCATGTTTGGGGTTACTCACTGCTATTAGTATATGCCTGATTCTGGCCCTGTTCCAAGCACTAGAGTATCAATACTCTGGCCGGCCAATCTCCTGCAAGTGAGTAGCGGGACGTGTGTGTTATATTATTATACACCCAGCATTTGATATGAAAGCAGGCGGCGGGGACAGGGAGAATAGAAGTAGTATCCTGAGAGTAGACTTTGTCGCCGGTTGGATAACTTTACCCAGATTGGAAATCGCGTGTGAACTGACATAAGTCATAGAGACGACTGACATCTAGAGAGTTTGATGTTTCGATGTTTTGCCTGAGATCTATCACTCTTAAAACACCACCAGCGCTGTGTTGGTTCTCTGGGCATGTGGTGGTTCGATTTAAGTTGGTCTATGGACTGGGCACGGTGCTATTACCATGTTAGAAACTAAAGTCGGTAATTTAAGGATTAGACCCAGATGTTATGTTACAAGGATAAAAAGTGTTTCAAGGCCAAGAAATGGAATCGATGATACTGTTTCATGGCATTCTTCCGAACGTACAAGGTCGACTCCAAGCTACTCCACCACCTTCAGGAGAAGACTTTTCTTTGCATGGATGTATATACACAACCAAGGAAGATTAAGATATACATGATAGGGTGATATGTACAGTGAAAATGCATAGGAGGAGGCTGCCAAATGCGTAGTATTCCTGACCCATGACGACCCCATATTGACCAATACACTCTAGCAGAATAGAACCAGGAGGCCCCGACTGAATTATATTACTATCTATGCTTGGGCGTTCTCAAGGGACGATTGAATCTATCGCCATATTGATCATTCCCATTGGAGATCCATCCCCTTGACACTCTCCACTTGACACGATGGCTCTAACCTCATCCATCTCCTTTTCTCTCTCTACAAAGCAAACAAATCGTTCTTATTGAAAGCCCCCGGTGACAGAACATCAACGAGTGATTAATGAGAGTCACTCACAAGCTGGGGATATATAAGTGTAACTGTTAGTTCCCCTATCCATGAACCAGTGCCGAGAGCATCGATTGCTCTTTGCTTTCTCCACTACACTCTAGCCTCGTGACACAGTTCACGACCCACTTACACTCTGTTTACTTTACTTTGCCATGTATGTAGACATACCTTCATGCCACCGGCATTCACTATGGACTGCTATAACTCCCATCATCTCGCTCCTAGAGAGATTATATTGACAATGTCTAGTGAACTGGGTATAGTCACATTGTCAGCCAGCTTCGACCCCTTGAGCAGCATGTGATGTAACCATGTTTCACAGAAACAAACAAAAGGATATTAAAAGGACGCCAAGCTTAGAGGATGCCCTCTTCTCCCCTTTGAGGATCGCCTATGGCACGGGACTGGATAGCTCAAGTTTCGATAGTGGAGGGGAGGAGTCGGCCAGCCTGGATAACTTGGCTCTCATCCCAGACTCGCCTGCTTCTAGGAGGATTGAGGTGGGCAGTTCATCATTTGTGGAGTGTCACAGGAAAATCACAAGTCGCAAAATTTATGATTTTTTAAAATGATTTATTCACGAGATTTGTTTGTGGGAATGTTAAAACATTTGGGGTATCTAGTGCTTGAAGCTTGATGTACCAATTTTCAAGACAGTGTATAATACATGCAATAATAATACGCAATGATATATTTAATACAGTATCAAATATATCATTGCGTTACTAAGGTCATCCTATGGACTATAATTAGCTACTTTACTAGTAATTGTCCGCCCAGAAATACTGCAATTTTTTTTTTCAAAAATAAAAATATCAAACTTAAAATATAGAAATACTTATTAGTTGTCCTAATGTTAAATATCATTGGAACCCGCATGACCTCATGTTTTAAATGTGATAATATCTCAAAATCGATCTTTAGCGACTCATTTTTCTGTAACATATCACATTTAATCTGTGCAGTCTACCGACCACCTGATCGTTCCTTCAGCTCCCTAATGAATAGTCGAGGCGCTGGAAGGAAGGAAGGTTTAGGAATGAATGTAGTACACGAAACTGGCTCCTTTTTAAATACATTTTTATTGGCCATAATTACAAAGTATCTGGTAATTTTTGTTTGTACAACTATTTTTGTTCAAATAGTTTCATAGCAGAAAGATTCTCAAGATTCTCAGGATTTACTATTATATGTATTGCCGATAGTATATTTGCTGACGATCTCACGCATGTTATGTGCTATACTCGGTGTTCTCCCTCGCTCTCATATACACTTGGGCCTTTATTGTATAACTCTTATAATCTCTCTCCTCTCACCGCCACATCCTCTATCTCCTTCACTTTCTGCCCTCCAACTATTGCTGTCTCGCTCATTCACCTTGCTTATATAAGGAACATATCTAATTATCTATCGCAGTGCTGGCAATTACCGGTCCAGTTGTACGAATCCACGTTACTGTACTCTTCTATATCACGTTATAGTGCAAAGGCAAAACGAGGAGGACGAAGGGGAGGGGGAGATGGAAGAGGAGCAGGAGAGGGAAGAGGAGCAGGAGATGGAAGGGAGGGAGGAGAAGGAGAACGAAGGGGAGGGGGACGGGGAGATGGTGGAGGAGGGGGATGGGAAGAATAGGTGAAACTAATATATTGTAGAATTTAGAGTTAAATTCTGTAAATCTCAGCATTTCATTCTGCCTGTTTTGTTGTTATAGTTATGCATTAGTATTTCACCAATTAACAACAATGACATCATCCCGCTCAAGGAAACATTACAGCATCTGTTGTAGATTCCTCTGATTCTGAATCCGTTAAAATTGAGATCGTAGTTTCCATGTTCTTGGGATTAGCATAACCTAGTTTACTATTTGTTTGTTTAACCGTTCTTTGGGACCTCTCTCTCTCTCTCTCTCTCTCTCTCTCTCTCTCTCTCTCTCTCTAAGGGCAAAGCGATGATTTGGAGACGTGTATCCACTCGACTGTTGTCGACCGATTCCTCAAATGTTTTCCCACAAGAACCCTCGTTCAGAATGTTGATTGATTTGATTTGATTTAGAAATATTTCATTCAGGACAATGAACATTTTTATACCCAGACCTGTACAAATTTTCTCAGAGCAGCCTGAATTACAAAACTCTTGCCGACAATAATGTATTTAAGTAGAGACGAGAAAAAATAGAGAAATAAATTTTACGTCTGTTGATACAAGAAGTAAATATTTACCATATTTGGGGTGTTTAGCGCTGTTAGTAGCATGAATACACGTACCAGATTTGAAGACTGTGTAGCCTATTGAATATATGTATGCATATCTGAGGTTATCCTAAGTAGTATATTTAACTACTTTACTATAGTCATTGACTATCATGAAATATCTATTTCTTTTCCTGCATAGAAAAATATAGTTTGAGTATGCAAGTACTTATTAGATGTCCTAATGTTTAGTATCATTGTAATCCGTAGCCTTTTAAATATAATGATATCTAAATTCCATTTTCCCCAACGTAATTAGAATATATAATACCGAATTATAGTATTTTAACATCATGGGAACTTGTAACTCCGATTGCGGTCCAATTGTGCTAAAGAATTCGCGGAGGAGAAGGATTTTAACAATTTAAAGGATAAATTCCCTTTTGAGTCATATCGGGAACATGGTTACTATATAACTGCGCAATAGCGTGCTTCCCCGTCCTACCATGTCACGCGAAAACTAAAGATCGTTTTGATTTTAACGGGAGCTACAAAGTCCCATAGCACGGGTGCCGCATTTGCAGAGCAAATTGCTCTAGGAAGTGAATGAAACAATTTGTCATCCTCATCTATCAGATATTTTACCAAAAATAGTATCCATTCAAACACTTACAGAATTAATACTTTAACAAAATTGTATTCGGTCTAGGCTCAAAGTTGAGAGAGTCCCTTCAAACTCAGGGAAAGTCTTTCGCTTCAAACCACAAAATGCCATTATAATCCCATTGGGACCGCACAATACCATTGTAACCCCATATTTTAGGACACCTACTCCTGGGCAAGAAAAGCCATGAGCGCAGTAGGTGTCCAATCGCTGACATACTTTTCTTACCTGATCTGAGAGGCTCTGAGCCCAGACTGTATTTCAAGTTGAGTCTTGGGATCCTGCATAATGCAAAGATGGCTATAGGTAGTAGTCTATGTTAGGTGATTAACGACTTGGATAATTAATGGTCCCTTGGTCTTGTTATCCCTTTGATGGAGACATCCTATTACTGCTATCTGCTTGATTGTATGCCCTTCTACAACCACCTATAACCTTTGTTGTGGCCATTTGATGTGAGTAACATTGTTTTAGCAAGATCAGCTTCGGTTATAGTATGCCAAAGGGCGTGTCCAAGAGGGTCAGATCGTCAGAGAATGTACAATTGACCTTCACCAATCTTCACCAATGTTAAAATAATTATCTAGTTGGTATATCACCAAGGGCTGAATTTCCCCTGATTTCACGGTGTTTAACGGTCAGGTTTACTTGTTCTGACGATCTGGCCCAAGACGTTGGTCTAGGGGAGGATCATACAGAGACTGACGTAAATATTGACCCTGAATTGATGTGATACATGCCTTAATTTACTTAAAGTTGCAGTCTGGTCTTTCCCAACCCATCTAAAAGTCATGCGATCAAAATTTTATTTCAAAACCAGTCCAGTCCAGTTGTTTTTGCTACAGGGATTCATAAATGTCCTCATTTATAATTTGGGGCCAATCTTCTCTCCTGCGATGGCTTCACTTATTATCGCTCACCGGTGGTCCTTTTTTTTGCTGGACCGATTTAACTTCACATTTAACTTCACATTCTTGTATAAACTTATAATGAAATATTATGAAATAATTAAAGCCCTGGGGTACAATTATTTCTTGTATAATTAGGGGAAATGGATAATACAAATCATAAACTATCTGCCTCTCAATTTTAAAGGTAACGATTGGTGCTTGCTTGGCATATATTATACGGTACTAAAGGATTAATCACTGAGGGGCTGCTGGTGCACTGTTTGGTGTATAATACCAAGGCGAGCAGTGGACCAACAGGTCCAAAATGGAGGTCATTAATCCTTTTAGTCTTTACTTATGGTTGTTATAGCCCCTGGACTGCTCAAGGTAGTGACTAAATGAGGACAAAGCAGAGGATTGCTGCTTGCTTGGCATATATACATATAAGCCTACGTTAAAGGGGGACAAGCTACCGGATCAATGGTGAATCAATGGTCAGGAGTGTTGAGTGTACATATATTATGGTACTTGCCCCATCCTTTGATGAGTACTGACAACCGATATAAGCATGCAACCCAGTGGACATCAAGTGCTGCTACCTCTGTGCTATCCACCCTTTTATCTTCAATGAGGGCGCGCGGCAAGCGTGAATAGATCGTATGAATTTTAAATCAGGAATGTTATAATCGTGGCCTCATATTATCAAGTAGTGGAGGAGGTATGATATAATATATGTGATGTGTTACAGGAAAATGAGTCACAAGTATGGTAGTAAACACTAGGGCTACTCTAATAAGTATTTATTTACATGCATGAAAAAAGTGTTAGTGATATTTCTTAATAGTCACTGACTATAGTATAAAGAAGGTAAATCTAGTTAAATATACTCCTTAGGGTAACCCCAGATATGGATAGATATATTCAATCCACAGTTTTCCAATTTGGTACATGTATTCATGATAGTAACAGTGTTAAACACCTCAAATACGAAAACATTCTGACGAAGTTCTTGTGGGAAAACGTTTGAAAAATATCAATTTTGCGACTTGTGACTCATTTTCCTGTAACACATCACATATATAATGTATTCACTCCTGCTGGAATCGGTTTTGATAGTACACTCCGATATGCTGTCCCTTTTGATTCATGACATTTTAATGTGGCTCCTCTTATTACAATTAGCAGTCATGAATTCTCTTGCAATTTGTTCAGCTTAATCATATACAGTAGGTATGGCACTATCTGAAATACAGAGCATCACTATTTTGTTTTCATTTAATAATCTTTGAATAAGTACTGAATGGGTCAGAAGCTTCTACCCATTTCAAACCACAGAGGAAAATGTTCAGCCACGATAGGGTGCTGCCCCCATACTCAAAGTGGACAGAAAAGTAACGGATTTTCATATTAATTGACCAATTACTCACCCTTTATCCTCCAGCAACCATACCCCAAAATAGATAGAGGGATGCTAAACCAACTGCTGTTCTTTGACCATGAACTTTGTTGAATTTCGATCGGCAGCTAGACTGATGTCTATCAGACTAATTTGCTCTGAATTATATTTAAAACCACTGATCTTATAGAATTGAGCCTTTACGAATATAATTATGGGGTGGTGTACTACCATATGTAAGAATTGGGAAGAGAAATTCCCTTACTCGACATTATAGAGATACAGATAGCGAGAAGGGCCACTTTAAAAGTTACTATCTATCGTCTCTATATCAAGAATAACTTCGTGTCTATGTTGCTTGGGAAAATGTTGATTACAATTGATAGCTTAGAAATATGCCCCTTAGGATTGTCACTTCTAAATCCTATCAGGATTTGATTACATATGCCATTTAGAATAGCGTATTTTAATCACACTCAGCATTTTACTGATTAATCACTAATCAAAATTAATACCTATCAGATTGCACTAGATGTACAATTGTTAGAGGCTATGTAAATGCAAGGGAGGTGATATATTCGCTCGCGACAGACTTTCTAGCGATTGTTTCCACTCGTACACCCATAAGTGCCTGCCGTTCTAATACTATTAGGGAATTTGAATGTCCACCATCTTGAACCTTGATTCACATGGAATTCTGGGAGTTGTATGTCAGTGTAAAAGCTATAGTATACATGTTGTGTTCGGCATGGAATATTTAACAATGATCTTATGTAAATAGTCATGTGTTTTAGAAGTTTCAATAAGACAAGCTTCCCTCTTCCCCACTTTCCCATCATGCATTTGGTTTTTATAGATCATTTACACAAGCTATGATATTTGTGAAAAGCTCCTTGCAATTTTCCATAAAAATGTTGCTCAATATTTGTATGTCAGATTTGAACTGAATCCATCCCAGTAGGCACTGTAATAGACATGCAAATCCCCTATTGTAAGAAGCTATATGCAAATGCGAGAGATCGAGGTGATACCTTCGCTCGCGAAACATTATTTAGCGATTGTTTCCACTGACACTGAGCACAGTATAGCCATTGCCATAAGTGGCTTCCTTTGTAATTGGAGTCAGTGAGGCTTGGGAAGCGAATGTACCACTTCATGTCCAAACTGGTGATCAGGAGGTGGGCGAACTCAGCTTTTTGTTCTCTCCAACATGGACTTAATCAACATTCAGGATCCAATAGAACCATGGTAGACTGCCCTTTCCTGCAGCAAAATAGCTCGCCATACATCCCCATGAAAGGATACTTATATTAAGTTAGTAGACAGCTATGGTGCTTTGGTATACTGAACTATAGGGCCTCTACAGTAATGGCCTTGGTAGTGAAGATCAAACAGATAGGGATATTACATATGAGGCTCGGCCCATATCTTTATTGGTATTTCTCTTGTTAGTGTTTTTAATAATTGATACGTTACCTATGTATTGATGTGGTTGATTTGCAGATTGTTCCCCTCTTGGCCTTCCCTTTCCATGGCACCGAAGATATGTTTCAGTTGATCGTATCTGTATTGTAATAATTATATATGAATCTTTATTTCCCCTTTTGTTACATGGAGAATAATATTATTGGTAATATGTTCTATCGTTTTTCTTTTTTTAAATAATTTTATTTAGACTGGGTAAATAAAGCAAGTCCTCTTCTCGACGTTTTTCACTTGCCCCCAGTATCTACGTGGAAAAGGGTTTTCTGTTTCTGCCTAAACAGTTCTTCCAACAGACCCTCTGTAAGCTATATTTAATGTGAATTATAAACAACATTAAACAATAGAAGTCATGATAATAATTTGTAATAATAATACATTTTTATTTCCATATCACAAATACAATATTCTGATACAATGTGGTAGACTAGATAAATACAAATGGAAAAGGAAGTGTTCTCTGTAAAGACTACAGGTATTCTGAATACCGCCAAAAATCTCATCAATTTCCCCTGCAGACTTCTAATACTTTATATCATCTGGTAGCATTTGCCCTTTGTGATTCCACAATTTCATAGGTAGAAGAAGATGCCAGAGTCATCTAAAATGATGAAGTGCATTCATATCGCTCACGATCCGAGGCTGTGAGGTGATCCATAAAAATTGCCCGAAAGATGAGGGGAACGGGCTGTGCATATTTATAGCCTTAGCACCATCGCATAGTTATTGCTCAAAAGGGGGAGATCAAATAGGCTAGACTGGACACAGATGGAGGACCTGGGAGCTGATATAGTATTACACGATGCCACGTTCAGATAACACTGCTCGTCTAAGCTTTGTGTACTAATACTTGGTATCTGTATTAAGGATTTTCGTTCTGCCAAGACATTGATAATAATACATTGTTCTCAGTTTGAGCTGATGCCATTTAATTTACAGAGATTTGTTAGAATATACAAAATTAGTGAGTGGTCTCACATAAATATGTGTTACAGGAAAATGAATCACAAGTCGCAGAAAATGATATATTTCAAATGCTTTTCCACGAAAGCCTTTGCTCAGAATAGTTTCATCTTTAGGTTCTTAAGCACTGCTAGTAGCATAAACATATACCAAGTTTCAAGTGTATTGAATATGTCTATCCATATGTGAGGTTATCCTAACGAGTATATTTAACTACTTTACTATAGTGAAGGTTCATCAAGGAGTATCGCTAACGTTTTTTGTTTTTTTTCATGCATAAAGTCGCATAAGTACTCCATTGTTTACCATCATTGAAATCAGTTTGATCTCTTTTTTTTCCAAATATGATGGTATCTTTTGTGACTTGCGACTCATTTTTCTGTAACACATCACAAATACCACAAAAATACTCAGATAGACCTAGTGCTTATGTGTATTTCAGCCTGTTGTAGCAGAAGAGCTGCCGATTGTACATTTTCTGACGACTGGACCCTCCTTATGCACTACTAGCTGTATTATTCCCTGGGTACAAAGCAAGTGTGTCAACCTTTTACTATATTACCAGCATTGCACCGAGCAAGTGAGTGGTTGAACCATCGCGGCGGGAATCGCTTGATATTGATATTGAAAGATTAAAGGAGCTCACGGTTTTCTATCTGTGTGTGTATTGGCTTCTTGAGCAGACGGGTTTCTTGGAAGTGCATGAAAGGAGAGGGAAAAGGTCATAGGTTCATCAATCTATCTTCAGTGCCAGAGTGTTCTTGCATACGATGGTTCCCATGGTATTGTGGCAATTCCCACCCACAGTTCTAGCTGTACAGAGTTTTTGTTTCCCCTGAAAATGAGGGAATGTGTATATAGTCAAGTGAGTGAGGGAAACCTGCAGCAGTTGGTAATATTTAATTCCATATGTCAACTTGCAGTATTTTGCATGGAAAATATAAAACTGCTTAAATATCCGATCAAATTGGAGTGGACACAGAAAGTTAAATATTTCATATAATGTTTTTGATATCATGATATATCATCATATTTCAAAAGATGCGATCAAGCTGATTCCAATGATGGTAAACATTGAGACATCAAATAAGTATTTCTTAGGATAACCTCAGATAAAGATAACTATATCCAATACACAATCGTGGAATTTGGTACATGTGTTCTTGCTACTAACAGCGCAAAACACCCCCAAAATGAAAACGTTCTGAGGAAGGGTTCTAGTGGGGAAACATTTCAGATCATTTCAATATCATTTTTGCGACTTTGGACTCTTTACATATAGATGTATTATATTTATAACTCTGCCATTCGGGGTTTATCACCTTCAATATTGCCCACCCATATGCTGGACTTCATATTGTGAATGGTGAATGTATTGTCCTGTCATGTCCAGTTCTACTGATCGCTGAACAAGATGGATGCCCAATCTGAATATGCCCTGTCAGGTAGAAGATCAATCGGTCAGCAATACAATCGGCAATAGTGCATAGGCATACTTTATATTTTACATATAGAAACTCCCTGCTCAGATATCTATGTATACATGTATACTACATTGGGTACGTGCTGCCGTGTTATCATGTGTTATCTCACATTTCTGTACGTTATCACGCTATGGTATGGTTTTCCCTATAGGTTTCCATATATTCTGCACTGTATAAGTTGTACTTTTATACGAGCCAAGGGACATCTTATGATCCTGCGTGATGTTCTGTTTTAACTCTATGGATATGAGCAAATCTTATAGAACAACAACTTCAATAAGAGCAATTTCTTGGATGCATATAATATTATATTTTTAACATTTTTATTACAAGATCTCCTTATTGGAATATTCTTATTTTTGAAGTATCTCGTGCTTTACGTCGTATACATAGATGTACCAAAATTCTGAGTTCATCCTATCTAGTATAGCCACTTTACTAGTAATTGTCCAACTCTTTTTTCAAACATAACAAAGTCAAGCATACAATATAAAAATACTTTTTAGATTTACTAAATATCAACATCGTTGGAATCCACTTAACCTCATCTTTTCAAATATGATAGTATCTCAAAACCCATTTTTCCCGCCTTATGTCTCATTTTTCGATGACACATCAAACATTATATATATAATATAAACATCAAGTCAAGTCAAGTATTCTTTATTGCATTTGATCGTAAATTACAACGAGGTTATTCAACAATCTAGATAAGCAGCTGCCTAAGTAGTTCTTCCATTGAGTGCCTACGTGAATCTTGCTTGAATCTGAGCATGTATATAATATACACATAAACATGTATATAATATATGTTGTTTATCCTTTTTTTAAGAAAGAAATCAAAGAAACTTAACTTACTTGTCTTGCAATTTCATTATCAAGCTCCTATAAGTATGGAGTGTATTACTCTTCTGTTTGGCTGTGCCTCTGATACCTCCAATCGTGTTATCATGCAATGCCTCGAGCCAATCCTCGCTATTGGTGGTATTCGGGTATTAAGTTCTCTGATGAATGCCACCAGTATCTCGCCCTGTCCGCCGCACAAAACAGATGTAATCTCTTCATTAAAATGCCAAGGCATCTACTGAATATGCCGATGGAGGCGGCCTTTGAAAGCTGTCCATTTGTCAGATGATACCTTCATTAAGGCAGAGAGAATCTATTTAATACTAGCTACTTATACTATTGTGGCTTACTGGCATCTAAATGACACCTCCTCTCTGTGTCTCCCTCCTCCCTATCCTATAGGGGAGTTGTATGTGCCATTATCTTTTACAGTTCATGTTTATTTGTTTTAATAATTTTATTCAGCTAACAGACATTGTGCAATTACACTATACCTCAGTCCAAGCTGATCGAAAAAGTGAAAAATATTTATGTGATATGACAATATATACTATTCAGGTTAATAAAGACAATATTTTTACATAGAATAGATTATCCCTGATATAGACAGGTCGCCGTGTGAGTGGGCACAAAGTACAAAAATAAATGCTGGGATAGATTCATATTTAAACCTACAAAATTCAATAAACATATATACTAATGAAGATCTACCCCCGGGCGACCTCTTAATAGGGGATTTGTATGTCTTAATGCGCATGTATATTACAGTGCATGCTGGGATAGATGTTTATCAATCTGACATACACATAATAAGCCACATTTTTATCGAAGAATGCAAGGATCCTTTCACCAATATCATAGCTTATGTAAATGATCTATAAAAACCCAATGCATGATGGGAAATATGAAGGCTTGTGGTATGGAATCATGTAAAATACATGCCTATGTACACGAGATCACTGTTAAATATCTATAGCTTTACACTGACATACAACTCCCATATAATTCCATGCGAATCGAGATTCAAGATGGCGGACATGCAAGTCCCCTATTGCATGTGATATTTTTACCTTCTTGTGCCCTTTTTTAAAATTGAAATTTAGCGTTGCACTGGGTTAGCCGCACCACCATCGAGGGATAGCTTCATTAGTCAGATAGGTGCTTTAAATGCAGTGCTCGTGCTTTCCACGAGTCAATATCGGCGACAGAAACCTGGTCATACGAACGCAGCTTGCTAGGATTGTATACCAACAGGACACTGGTTTTAGCAATACATTCTGCTTATCGTATATCACCAACAAAGATTTCTGCTACCCATAAAAGCCGTTTACGTGGCTTTTGGTAAGGAGGCATTTGTAGGCGATACATAAAAACATGCCCCTGCTTCGAATCCTTTCCACAAGAACATTTTAAATCATCGCTGCCAACTTTTCATTTCCCATTTCACAAATCAAGGCACCACTTTGGACACATTGACCTAGGAACGCTGAGAAAGCGCGAGTGGTCTCGAGAGAAAAGTGGGACCAGAGATATATATGTTTACATATATAAAGAAACATTGGTGACAAGCAAGCAGGGAGCTTGAAATGGGAGGAGTTATTTTTGCTGAGCTGGCTTGTTGTAATTGCGCTCGGTGGTCATGACTTTGGAGTACTTGTGGCGGCTGTGGACCCCAAGAGGCTCGCCTCCTGCTCGGTCGTCGTCAGAGAAGCAGGTGCCTAGGTCTCGTCGCGAGAAGAAAAGGCGACGAGGGCTGTCGGGCCAGGCAAGGCGTCGCTACCACGCTCCTCTAGACCCTTGGGCTCCTGCGGCGATATGGCCCCTGACAAGCCATATCTCGCTACATGCTGGCTACAGAGATCTGGTGAGGAGATGGCACCACTGAAATAACACCTTCTCTCTCTGAAACATTTGTTATTTTGATATGGATGTTTTTTGTTCAGATCGCAGTATGATCGCTTCTATTGAATTGAATTCAAATATTCTGCACTGGTCTTGGTTTTCGCGCCCTAGAATTGAGTTGGCTTAAGTATTGATGGTTACAGAAAAGAGATCAAGACTAGTAAGTCTACCTAGAAGAGATAAAGAAAGTTGTTACATTTATAAAGACGTGTGTATATATATGGCAGTTGAGTTCCAGTGCCTCCTAATAGGGAGATTTAGCAACCACAATGCACCAAAACAACACTAAAGCATCCACTATTACTATACTTGTACATTACTGCCGCTGTGGTGATATCTCGAGAGGCGCTAGGCCAAGGGCATCTGCATTGCAGGCCTCTCGAGATATCCCCGCAACGGTAATTTTAATGTACTAATAGTTAGTGGATGCCTTAGTGTTGTGTTGGTGTGTTGTGGTTGCTAAATTTCCCTATTATGAAGGTAAGATGTAAATAATGAAGGGAACAATTAAGCAGTTCAGAGTAAAACCATGTTAACATTTATGTTTGAAAAAAAGGTTCACAACATTTCTTGGTGGACAATTACTAGTAAAGTAGCTAAACATAGTCTATAGGAAGACCGTGCAAGCATATATTTATTGAACTATCTTGAAATTTGGTACAAATGTTCATACTACTATCAGTGCTAGATACCCCAAATATAAGAACATCCCTACAAGGAAATCATGTGAATTAAAAACTTTGAAAAGTATCAATTTAGCGACTTGCATAACATATATACCACAGTGTACAAGTGTTACCTTTGATATATCACGTCTCTCCTCGTGTCCGGGATATACAGGCTAATAAGGACTAATACTGATTATATATTATTAGGGACCCTGATGTAACCATCTCCCATTAGGGCTATACTATGAGTAGTAATGAATGAAACTGGACTCTGTGTGATCTGACTGTCTTTATATTACCTTCTCCTGTCAAACGAGCCTGGAAATCTGAAGCATATGTGAGGCGCTCCATCAAAAAGAGTCCCATGTCGGCAACTTTCATTTTGAGATATAGGGCTCCAAAGGTGGTATAGGACTTTTTCGGTCGAAAACTTTTTTTCCCGTAATATTAATCTTTATTATGTTTTTTTTGAGACTGGAAAATATTTTGTACCAAAAACAATTATTTACGCTTCATAACGGCCGGTAAACATTTTCCTAACATGGTTGGATGGGTTTAAACAAAGGAGCCGAAGGCTATTTTTCACTAAATTCACTCGTACGCCATGGACATTTGATCGTAGGGTACCCCAGCACATTTGGTATCCTCGGAAAGCCGCGAATCTCCTCTAGCCAATGGGATTCTTCCCTTTTGAATCGCCGCGTAAGTAAACCAATCACAGAGCTCTCTCCAAGTGCATTCGGCGTAAACAATGGTTGCTAGGGTTGTCAAGGGAGCCCACGAGGGGTTGATACAGCCCTGTGATTGGTCCAGCCGCTTTAAAAGATCAACTTCCGGCTGACGCCATCTTCTAGCGTGGTCTTGGATTTGAATCGAAGCGACCAGTTATTCCTCGATTCCAGACGATACAAGACGTGTTTTACTCTCCAACAAAGTTTTAAATGGACCAAGGTTTATTATTTAAACATGGAAGCTGAGGCCACCGTCGCAGACGCTCTTAATGGCATCGCTCGAGCCAATTTGGGAGGTGTTGTCGACAACGCCGAATGGCGTAACCTCATCGAAGAGTATTTTGTGTTCAACGAGGAAACAGAGACGGTGGAATCTGACTCAGATGGAGAACCAGACGTCCCTGATCAGCCTGAAACTCCGGAGACGAACGAAGAAGAAGTTGAGGAAGCATCAGAACCTATTCTTATTATTGATCACATGCAGGCAGTCCTGGACAAGGAACGGGAAAAGTGCTCCACGTTTCGGTAAGTGTTGGTGCTCTGCAGCCATCTTTTCTATCGTGTGTGTTGACATGCTGGGGGACGCGATCTGAAAACTATGCTATGTACATCCCTGGAAATCATTCCAAATCTATAATCCAATGCTGTTATATGTGCTAGATACCTTGTGGGTATATTTAGAGGTTCTAAAATTTAATTGGTGTATGTTTTAAGTCGCATGGTGTTGTTCGTGCGTGGGGAGTTTAAGGCCCTCGAGATCTGGGGAGTAGCTATTTACTTGGGACGTCTGAGATTCCTTACTCGTCTCGTATGGAATGTAGGGTTAAAAATACATTGTTTGTTTGTGTCATTATGGGCAAATTAAAATCTAGGATTTTGTCCATTTCAGATGTAACTGCCGATTGTTTAACGGCGGGCCATGCATAGACCAGTTCACTGTGGAACAGCGCATCTCTCATCGGTCGGAACATGACCAAATCCATCGAGGTAATTTCAAAATAATGTTTTTCTCTATTGCCTCATTGCCTATACATGCCTGTATAATACTCATTCAGTATTTTAATCAGTATTTTAAGCTGTAGCTTGTTAAATAATGAGGACACGTGCTACCCAATTACATAGGATAACTAATTACGTAGGATAACTGTAGGGACTCAGACTAAGATTGGTGTCGGTGATATTAGTCAGTCACAAATTCATTTTTACATTATTGTTATACTGTCGTTTCAGATGAGCTCGACATGGCACTCTTTGGCGTTTTCAATACTGTTACTGACAACAGTGATCGATGCAGTCCAACCAAGAAGGGGCGCCAGTGGAAGGGAGAGAGAAAACACCCAAAGAGCCACTACAGGATGCATAACAAGCCTATTTGCAAAGCTACCTTTAAATTCCTTTACAAGTGAGTGTTATCATGAATCTTGTGGTGCCCATTAATACTGAACATTAGATAGCTATTCATAATAACATGATTATTTGCTAAGAATCAATATTTTGGTATTGTCATTTTAAGATCCTGCATTATGTTCAATTTCTTCCTTTGTCAACGATTAAATTATTATTAATTATTTTTTCTATTTCTTTTCTCTCCCTTCACTTCTAGGATTAGCCAAAACTTGCTGACAGTTTTGCTAAAATCCTTCGCTGAGGATGGTCTGGTCACTCGTTCACGACAGGGTGGTGGTCACCGTGCTGTGAGGTCTTTGCCAATAGATGACCTGAAGAACACTATCAACTTCATCACATCTTATGCCGAAACACATGCTCTTGTCTTGCCAGGCAGAGTATCTTCTCACCACAGAGACGACATCTTAATTCTCCCCTGCCGTTCTACAAAAGCTGAAGTTCATCGTCTTTACACACAAGCCATGCAAGAGACTGGCAATAGGGCTGTTGCCTACTCCACTTTTGGTCATTTATGGCGCAAGTATCTTCCTAAAATAGTCACAAGTCGTCCCATGACAGACCTCTGCTGGGAGTGCCAGCGTAATAACAGAGACATTTCCTGTAGTAGTAATTTACCTGATGTTGTGAAAGCTGCCAAGTTAAAGAAACAGCAGAAACATTTAGACAGTGTAACCGCCGAAAGAACTCTTTATCAGAAATTTTGTGCTGATGCAAAAGAAGCGTACAGAGACAATGGTGAACCCCCCCTTGGCAAACATGCCCCTTGCTCATGTGACATTCGAGTACATCTCAGTTTTGACTTTGCACAACAAGTGCATTTACCTTCTTACCCGATGCAACCAGGTCCCCTTTATTTTCTCACCCCGAGGAAGGTAGGCCTGTTCGGTATTTGCATGGAAGGAATGCCTAGACAAGTTAACTACCTTATAGATGAGAGCCATTGCACCAGTAAGGGGTCAAATGCAGTTATTTCTTATCTGAATCATTACTTTGAAAACTATGGTCTGGGGGAGAAAGATTTAGATCTTAACTGTGACAATTGTAGTGGCCAGAACAAGAACCGGTATGTTTTGGCCTATTTGATGTGGCGTGTCCTTACTGGAAGGCACAGGTCTATTACACTTAACTTTTTGATTACTGGGCACACTAAGTTTGCCCCCGACTGGTGCTTTGGTCTCTTGAAAAAACAATTTCGTCGGGACAACGTTTCTTCTCTTCAGCAATTAAAAGCCAGTGTGCAGCGCAGTACGCCAGGGGGGGTCAACCAGGCCCAACTTGTAGGTGATGAAAGGGGTACTGTTTTTGTTCCATTGTACGACTGGCAGGCATTCCTGTCACCTTTCTCCAAATCTTTTCCAGGTATCAAAGGGTATCATCATTTTGAATTTTCTAGTGACAAACCTGGTGTTATTTCTTTCAGGCCATTTGTAGGCCCTGAAGATAGTGGTACTTTTAAAATGCTTACTGTTGATGTGGGTGATGTCCCTCAGGACAACCCACCCATTGTACCTTCTCCTGGACTGTCTGCATACAGACAGTGGTATCTTTTTAATTCTATTCGTGATTTTTGTACCGAAGAAACCAAAGACATTATGTGCCCCAAACCAACTGTACCTGAAGAAGGGCCAGGGAGGGGGGGGGATGGCTACATTGTACAGGCTCCTGCAGTCGCCCCAGTAAGAGGTAGAGGGAGGGGAAGTGGAAGGGCTAGAGGAAGAGGGAGGGGTAGAGGAAGGGGAAGGGGAAGGGGAAGGGACAGGGAATCTTCTTCTGATGAATCATTAGAATTAGGTGGTGATGAATCTTCTGAGGAGGAGGAGGAGGAGGAACCTCAAGAGGAACCTCAAGCTAGGGGTAGGGGTAGGGGTAGGGGTAGGGGTAGGGGTAGAGGAACAGTAAGGGGAAGGGGCAGGGTAAGGGAATCTTCAGAATCTTCTTCGGATGGGGAGGTTGCACCTCCTCCAGCAAAGAGAGGTAGGGGGAGGGGGAGGGGAAATGTTCAGCAACGCCGGCCAGGGAGGGGTAGGGGTAGGGGTAGGGGTAGGGGTAGGGGCTGACTGCTATTTTATTGATTTTATTACTGATTTTATTACTGATTTTATTACTGGTGAATACTGTTGTACATTTTGTTTTGTTAGAATGAATAGGTGTGTTATCATGTATATATTGCAAGCACTGCACCGAAGAATTTTGTACAGAATTATTATACTCGTGTTAACAGGGTAATAAAATAAAAAATATTAAATGAAATGCACTGATTTTTTTATATATTGTGGCCCTACTAGTCTATAATACCTGCCCCAAATCTGAGAAAAATCCAATCATATGAACTGGTCATTTTGCATGACGACGCGTCCGACATAAATCCCACAAAAGTCTCCTAGAAATGTATTTTGCCCAAATTTCACCCAATTTTCATCGCGCGATAAAATGATAAGTTACTAAGTAAATGAACTGAATTTGGTATATGTTATGGCTATGGCAGTTAGTAAAGTGTGTCCCAAATTTCATAGAAATCGCTTGATAACAAATGCCCGTAACCAAGGATGGTGCGCCGAAGGTCACTCGCCGAACTTAAACAGGCTGTATCTCAGTTTCCGGCTCCTCCAGTAACCGCGTCCCTTAAATACTCACCGCAACCATAGAATTATACCCAATAGGCCTAAAATTAAGCTCTATACATCATTGGAAAGCTCTTTCCTGCTGCTTACCCATCCAATAGCTAACTCCAAAATCGATTTGGCCGACATGGGACTCATTTTGATGGAGCACGTCTCATATGGATGTTTTCCATCTAGGACTACTATAAAACGCGATCAGATATCGTGCTCATGTTTCTGCTCTGCTCCAGTCCTTTTGGCTTCCCAAGTGTATTATTATTATTCAATGGAGCCCAACGGTTACTTTATTTCACAAAATTTTATATACAAACTACCAAAGAAACGGGATGACTTTAAATGCATACATCGGCGTGTATGAGTGGTAACCTGCATATCATAACCGAGTACATAAGATATAGTCAAGGTATTTCCCGTCATTGTTCAACTCTGTATTTGTTTCTGCTCTTCTTACCTGTGCTATTATATACCTTTCTACCTTCTGACTTACGTAAATGAACTTATTACTTACATAAATCAACTTCTATAGACTAGTTAATTTATCATTTTTTATATGCTTTTCTTTTGCAATACGTATGCTTTTCCATCATAAAGCTGTTATTAGTCGGGATACAAAATCTTATCTTTCCTGGGATATAGAGTTCCCTATCGTATGTCTTAAGCTTTACCGTTTAAGGCATAGAATGCTATGGGAGCTTTAATTTTCTGTTGCAATTCACTTCTGCAAATGCGTGCTTTCGTGCACTCATGATTCTGGATTAGTGTTTGTAGTCGATTTTCCATATGCAGCATGTTATGTAACATGAAGCGTGTAATGACATTTTCATGTGTTGTCGTAGGGTAACACAATACGCTCTCATCCATGTGCACTGTTTGTGCAGTTTCCTATATAGACCATTTTCGCCCTAAATGAACTTGGTCTCGCTTGTCTCAAATGTAAACAACATTGGATGTGGAACGCTGATAAATGAGATCAATATCCCGTTTCTGAACGGCTAATGGTTTTGTATCTATTAGCGGACCTTGTTTTTTATCATGGTTTGGCAGAGTGGGAGAGAGCGAGGGAGAGACTGGGAGGCAGAGAAAAAGTGAGAGACAGATACACAGAGAGAGGCATAGACAGGGATGCAGATACAGAGACAGATACAGAGAGGCATAGAGAGAGACAGGGGGAGAGGCATAGAAATAGGGAGTCAGAGAGAGAGACTGCAGATACAGAGGCAGACAGAGAGATATTGGGGAGAGGAATAGTTATAGACAGGGAGGCACTGAGAGAGACAGATGCAGAGAATGAGAGGGAGGGGCGGGGGGAGGCATAGAAACAGGAGTCAGAGAGAGCCAGATACAGAAGCAGACAGAGAGATATTGTGCAGAGGAATATTTCTAGATAGGGACGCAGAGAGAGATAGATACAGAGAGGCAGGGAAAGAGATAGGGGAGATATGGAGATAGGGGGAGAGGAATAGTCGTAGACAGGGGGCAGAGAGAGAGAGAGGGGGGAAAAATACAGAGAGGCAGAGAGAGACAGATAGGGGGAAGAGTAATACAGGCAGGGAGACAGCTACAGAGAGAGGGAGAGAGACCGTGTAAGAGAGCACAAACAGACTGTCAGACAGGTGGAGAGAGAGATACATAAGGATAGAGAGGAGAGAGTGATAGAGGGAATCATCTAGAGGGAGAGAGGATTGGGGGAGAGTGGAGAGGGGGAGATAGAAGGAGAGAGTCACAGAGAGAGGGAGAGAGGGATAGAGAGAGAGGCACACAAAGACAGATACAGAGAGAGAGAGACAGAGTGGGAGAGACATAGAGACGGGTGGCATATATATAGAGAGAGAGGGAGTGGGAGAGAGGGAGAGGGATAGAGAGAGAGGTACAGAGAGACTGAGAATGGGAGAGAAATAGAGACGGGTGGCATATAAAGAGAGAGTGAGGAGAGGGATAGAGACAGGGAGGCAGAAAGAGTGATACAGACAGAGATCGAGTCTGTTGCTCTTCCCTCGATCGGCGAATCATGCGAGCATGTAGCTGTTGGCATGTTTATCCATTATACAATCACGCTGTTTCACACACCGGCTCACATTGGCAGACCAAGAGGAAAATATGGAGAGACCCTCGCTAAATTAGCACCTCCGCTGGTCATTTACTGGCAATATTACTGTATCTACTTCAACGACGAGCGAAATAATAATGATGGCCCAGGATCCTGGGTGCCCTTTGCTGCAGTCCATTATCCGCCCAGGATCAGTATGACGTTGCCTTTGTCTAGCTGATAATCTCATTGGAGCTCGTTTCGTATTGCACTTTCTATAAAATTGCCAGAAAGGTTATCGCTTAAAGGACTTGAATGAGTTGTAGGCTGAGACAGGCTGGTTATTTTGAGCCCGGGCCATCATCCTCTTCATTGCATGCTCTCACATTGAATGTGATGTGTCACAGAAAAATGAGTCATAAGTCGAAAAAATGGATTTTGAGATAGATATTTGAAAAGATGAGATTAGGTGGATTCCAACATTAGGTATATTTCTAAATTATAGGTTTGAAGTTTGCAATATTTCTGGGTGGGAAAAAGAATTACTAGTAAAGCTGCTAAATATAGGCCTACTCTATAGGATTGTATGACTCTTTTTCCTGTAACACATCACATTCATCTTAGCCTAGCTTCACCTAACAGCCTGTCCCTGACATTCCCCTTTCCACTATTAGCTTTATGATTGGCATTTCAAGACATAAACACCCTGGCCTTCTAAACGACAGCTATTTCTGTGTCCTTTTTAAAAGAAAAAAATACATGACATATGCAGTTTTGATGAGTTGAGAATGTATTTAGCCAGAGTCGAAGCCTACTCAAGCATAGAAGCCTTTCATGGGTGAAGTCGTCAGAAAATGTACAATTTACCTTCACCAATCTTTGATAACCCAAATTTAAGACTAAAATGAGGTTCAAAAGACAGTTTAACATGACCGAACATTTTCTTTAATCATTGCAAAACCAGATATATACTCAGATATACCTAGTATTTATACTTTTTCAGCTTAATCTAGCAGAATGTACTAAATGTGTAGAGCTGCCGATCATTTTCAGGCGACCTGACCCTAGTCATCTTGATGACTAGGCTGGGGTGGGGGAGGGGGGAAGGGGTGGGGGAGGGTGGAAGTGGTGGGAGCAGCTTGATGAGAGAAATTAAAGCCGGAGACCTGACTATGAAAGATTACCCCGATCCCTTTTTCTCCTAATTGTCATACCTTGCATTGTCACGTCAGCACCTGTCGCTTTTCCATTCCAGTGGCGTTCCATCCTATTCACCTGATTAAATAGGACTGGGCTGCTTTTTATTGGCTCCTATTTGAACTTTTTGTATTCATGCCTACATGGAATATGAAGCTTTAATCCTTCGTTTTATTAAAGGATAAATGACCGGTGCATAATACCGAGGCGAGGGGCCGAAATGAAGGTTATTAATCCTTTTAATCTCTGCCAGTGAGTATAGCTGTAAAGATTGTTAATTGGTAATTTGGTAAGTTTCAACAAACGATAAATAATTTACAATATAATATTTGATGGGAGACTAAACACAGAAGTAGATTGAGAATTATAAAGAACCCAAGGTAACCTGATGTGACGGATCGTATGTTAATGGGTGTATCAACTAGTATGTAATGGATGTGCATAAAAGGGTACATGTTCCCGTAAAACCAAACCAGTTTGATTTTACGGGACCATATGATCTTTACAGGCACGTTCACGGGAGCAACGGTATCCAGTTGTGCGTAAACGGGAGGAGAGGCCCTTACAATCTGCTATATGATATGATCCTTATAATAATAATAAATTTCTATTTCTATATAATAATTACAAATCGTGTCATACAGTGAAAGGTCAAAGTAAAGAACATACAGTGGAGAAGAAATGGGAAAAGGAATGCTTTCTGTTCTACTTTACATATATTCTTATTCAAATATATTATGAAAATGCTTTCATGTTCCTTGCTTTTGGTGGGAACATTTTAGTGTTTATTTCTCCAGTTATAAGACAATTCAAGTACTACATGGATGATTCCCAATTGTTTTGTCGAGCTAAGAAAGAGTGGTGCTTGTTTTGTAAGTAGAGCTCTTCAAGAGCTTCGTCAACTGTCTTAGAAGGACCTACTTTACCCGAGACTTCTTTGGTTATATTTTAAGAATTTCTTAGAATTCTCCGAGTACGTTGTCGTTTGGGTGGAGGAGGACAGAGATAGAAATGTATTTGCGTGCCTGGAATTAGTATTCCTTTCCAAAAAGCCTTTGCCAATTGAGATAGAATGAGTTCATTGATCCAGCAGTTTTCATCCAGGGTTACCTATCGATTTATGCCTCTGTTAACCCCAGAAAGGATATGTTCTTGGAGTAAAAGAGAGTTATCCATACAGTTTCGCAATATGTATCGTGCAATCATCTTTACTTCTGAGCCTTATACATAATGTTGTACAAGGTGCTTCACATCACGAATATCTAAATATAATCTTAAACATGTGATAGCATCAAGGTAAATCAATGGTCTATAAGGTACAACAAGTGATGTTAAGGGTATCATCAATATTGTAACGATATCAGAGATAAGATAAGAAAGCCATGTTAGCGGGAAACCGAGCTGAAAATGATGCATTGGATAGAGTACAATATCAAAATTTGGCAATCATTTTGATTAATTTTCTACAGTATTCCACCTACAAAGATGCTGGGCTGTTGTTACCGTACTTATTTCGTTTGAGTGTGTTTGGGGTGGTGGGGGGATGCTTCTTAGCTTTGACCTCCCCATGAATACCATCTCTACTGCTCTGGGAACCTTTCCCTTTATCCTATGTGTTCAATTTATCTCTTATATAGATTATATTTGTCTGAATATGTTCATAAATGATGTAGTGAGACCTCATTTCTTCTGGTGTTTGCTAGGTGACCACCCTTGTGTTTGGTCACTACCAATTCGACTCCCATGGTCGACTGAATGTGACAGCAGTCTCGGCGACAATCTCTAAAGCACCGGGAACCACGTTCTTTATCCTGTGTGTTCTCTTCATTTCTTATACAACTTCCTCATATAAGCAACGATCCTATAGTGAAGCTATAGGATCGTTGATATAAGTGACTCCCAACATGCTAAACTACACATGTACAGCTTTACTACAGGCACGGGCGTATGTACCACATAAATAATAAATTTCTTCTTCTCATTTCTCTATAGGAAGCCACCTCCAAAGCACAGAGAGAAAGTGCTTTTCGTGCGCACCCGTTCTACCAGATGGATGTGGTGCTCAAAGAGGGCCGCGACCTAGTCATCAGGGATAGCTGCGGTATGTCGCAATATTACTTTTTCATTTGATTTGATTTTTTGTTATTACTTAGCTTACTATACAAGAATGCTATTCCCAGCTTAAGGTCGGAATGCGAATTAATAGGGGATGTACATGTCTCACTGCACATGTCTATTAATTGAAGTGCATCCTGGGATGGATTCTGTTGAAATCTGACATACAAATATTTGCAAACATTTTTCTTCGCCGACATTGCAAGGATGTTTTCACAAATATCACAGCTTGTGTAAAATGATCTATGAAAACCAAATAAATGATGGGAAATATGGGGAACTATGGAAATATTTACAACATATGGATATTGACATTAGAGCATTGATAAACAGTCCAAGCTGAACATGCCATGTTTTCTATAGTTTTTTCTCTGTACCATTAGTCCCATAATTCCATGCGAATCAAGAATCATGAAAATCTGCCATGCACAGCCTTTTACGTTAATCATTAATGACATCAAGATAGTTTACAATTATTATTACGAGGCTTCATCACAAGTAAGGATTATGATCTTAAAAGAATTTCTTCCCATCTTGTTTTTTTTACCTTAGTGTCGATGGCTCCCAAGTATTTTTTTTTTTAACGTTTTTATTTTTCATTACACATGATGAAAACATGCAGTGGAAAATGTCGCTGAACCTCAGCGTTCTTCTAAGTCAGCTGCATTCTATTCTATATAATAGTTTCTTTAAACAACATGGGGCCATGTACCAGATAATAAGTGTATTCAGTTTAATTCTGATGTATAATATATATCAGAGACTGATCGATAGCATGAAGTAAGAGGCTTCCAGCTTCCTTTACCCAGTCACCAAGGACAGTGGTATGTCTTCGGATTACTTTTTACATTGACTTCCATGCCACTCGCTTTAAGTATAGGAGCCATGACAACAGTTCACAGTGGCCCAATAAATCCCTCGATACTTCCCTCCCCATCTTCACTGGTTTCCCTAGACAGGCCATCGATGGAACATAGGTAGAGAAAGGTTGGGGGGCAAACTTGGCGCAGTTTATCTGTGTGGATTGTATTTTATTGCCATTTTGTGCCGAGATCATGGGGGACTTTGTTTCCAATTGCATTCCTCTGTGTATGTGGTGTGCCTTTATTATCTCAATGAATGGGTTTTATAGTGCAATCCCAGGTGGGGGAGTTGATGGGTGGCAGTGGAATCTCTGCATTTTACTCCATTGAATGAGGCCAATCCGTCACTATGTAAAGAAAAGTAAAGTGCAGTGTTGCCAACATTGTGAACAAGAATGAGAATATTCTAACAAAGAGATCCTCTTAAAATCACTTGTCATGTCAAAATGTCTTGTCAAAATGTCATTTTTGTGACTGGTGACCCATTTCCTTAAACACATCCCATTTAAAGAATCTACTAATCCTACATTGTGTAAGTTAAATAAAACATACTATTTAGGAGGGAGATTTCTAAATCCCTTAGTTCATATTTACGAATTTGAGCCAGGCTCATATATAAGGTGTCACAGAAAAAAACAGGTTTGTAATATTTGTAGGTATACAATTACTAGTGACGTAGCTCAAAACACTCCATAGATTTATCTTTGATATAGAAACGGAAGGATATATTTGATACACTTGAAATTTGGTCCATGTATTCGCATGACATCACGCACTAAATGTACCCAAAAATGAGAACATCCTACAAAGAAATCTTGTGAATAAAAAACACTTTGACGAATATCAATTTTGCAACCCATGACTCATTTTTCTGTAACACATCACATATGTAAATAACAGCTCAAGTGATGAATAGCTATAAGATTGCATGTCATCATGTGGGGGAGGGTTCCATCAGGCTGGGGTAGCCTCCTTTATTATACCATCTATCTTCCCTTGTAATGACTTATGGGCTTTTGATAAGCTGTATCGCAGCTACTATATACAGGGATGCATATTTACTCTGTAAAAGCCACCCCTTCTATGTGTGAACTTATGGTCTATTTATTATTGACTATCCACTGAGGAGAGCTCTGGGCAATTACTGCTCTAATCTCATTAAGTCCAGGGGAAATACAACCTTACCGGAAAGGATGTCGTATTTAATTTTCATCATACTAAAAGAATAATAGAATGTGATGTGTCACAGAAAGATGAGTCATAAGTCGCAAAATTGATGTCAAGTGTTTTATTCACAAGATCTCTTTGTCAGAATGTTCTTATTTTGGGGTGTATTTAGTGCTTTAAGTCGTATATATATATAGATGTACCAAATTTCAAGACAGTGTATTAAATATATAAGTTGCATTTCTAAGGTCATCCTATGGAATATATTTAGCCACTTTAGTCCACCCAGAAATATTGCAAACTTCTTTTTTTCAAGCATAAAAATGTCAGACCAAAAATATAGAAATACTTGTTAGATTCACTAAATGTTAAAGTTGTTAGAATTCATCTTGTGATAGTATCTCAAAATCCTTCTTTTTCTTTAAATTACTTATGACCCATTTTTCTCATTTATCATACTGTGAAATCCACCCACTCTATGTGTGAACTTATTGACTATCCACTGAGGAGAGCTCTGGATAATTACTGCTCTGATCTCATTAACTGCGAGGGAAATAAAACGATAAAAAGGATGTCCTATTTAATTTTCGACCTAATAAAAGAATGATGAAATATGATAGGAGTAGAAAAAGATGTTACTGTCGTTCTTTAATTATTCCACGCCCCAGAAGGCAAATATCTGATTGGATACCCACCTCAGGGTTAAGCGGTGAATACACAGTCAAGATTTGGGGGCCGATTTGGCATCCACGATTCGTCGTACGATTTGGAATTGTCCATTTGAGATTGTAGATCAGATCGTGGGTCCCAAATCGTGCCAAATGCCCTACACATGCACGATTCAGCGCCGATTTGGATGTACGATTCATTGTAGGGGGAAAAAAGTGTCTTCTGCGATTTCAAATCAAATCGTCGCTGCTTCTACGATTAATCGTCCATGTGTAGAGAGTGCTGCGATTTATCGTAGACCTTTATAATAAAGTCTACGATAAATCGTAGGTGCTTCTACGATTTTCGGATTTATTCAAAACTCGTGGGTCTATCTGCGATCTGGCAATATAAAAGAAATGAATTTTTTATATTTTTACTTTGAAATGATATAACTTCACTAATTTTTGGAGTATCAACACAATTTTTTCACTTTTATAATGCAGAATTTCCCTTCTACACATGTCGACATTAGGTCTCATTCTTCTCATATTTTATATTATTCTATTCAACTATTAAAAAGAGAAAAAAACCCACCAGAAAATAGGTGATGTGTCACAGGAAAATCAGTAATGTTATATTTTATTTCATTTTTACAGTTTTTTACTTTCTTGTTTGCTTCTAGGGTTGTTTTTTAAAACAATTTTCTCAACTCTATATTTCAGAATCTCAGATCAAATCTTGACTGCCAACCCACCCACGATTTCACTTTTTACCCACGATTTCACTTTTTTCTCCATATCGTGCATGTGTAGGTCCAAAAATAGGCACGATTTCAGGCAAATAAGCACCCACGATTAATCGTAGATCCTGAAATCGTGTCTGATTCCCAAATCGTGACTGTGTATTCACCGCTTTAGTTTAATCAAGCATATGTGATGTGTCACAGAAAATGAGTAATTTTATTGTTATTTGCAGGAATGCTTTCATTTATTCATTATTATTTCATTTTATTCAGTTTATTCTGAGAACACTAGGAGGTGAGGATCCTTTTTCCAGGTCTTCAGATTTTCTAATAACAATGAAACAATATAATTCTTATTATGTTAATACATGTTAATACATGGTTATGTGATTGATGAAGAGGATGAGATGGTAGATGAAGATGTAATAGGATATCATACATATATAATCACAACTATAAATGATAATTGATATAATTATATGGTATATTATATATTGGGTATATTTTTATACAATTTTGTATTACATAATCGGCCGTACATTTAAATTCATAATAGAAAAACGCATGTCCACCATGTGGAGGTATTCATGCGTCGCCATATTGAGAATTTTCTATAGTGCCAGTTCATTTATTCATTTCACCAACTGATATAACATGGATAGTGGTATGATGGTTACGCTCAACCCCAAAGGTCACCAAACATGGCAGATCCTTTCGTAATTTCTCCTATGACACATATAAGAATCTTCTTCTATCCAACCCCCCGGACATATCCATCTCAAACAACCCAGATGAGATCTGGGATTCTCTCTACTCTCACATAGTATCTGCTGCCGATCAGATCTGCCCTATCACTCAAATACGGCTCCCCTCCTCGAATCCTCCATGGATCAACACTGAAATTCTGGAAGCAATAGCAGACAGAAACTATTTCCTCCGCAAAGCGAGAAGCCTCAACAACCCTAATGTGTGGGATCTTAGTAGAGCCCTTAGAAACAAGGTTAACTCCCTCATTAGATCATCCAGAAAACATTACATTTCGACCTATCTTGATAATCATGCTAGTGATCCATCTAAATTCTGGCTTGAAATGAAAAAGCAACCATTGTCCCGCTTCCAAAAGTAAAATCTCCACAGTCACCTTCTGATCTTAGGCCAATCTCACTCCTACCTGTCCCGGGTAAAGTACTAGAACGCATTATGCACTCTCAGACTTACGATCACCTTGAATCTTTTGGCCTCCTACATCCGAAACAGTATGGTTTTCGCAAAGGAAGATCAACCCAAATAGCTATCTCTGAAATCATTGACGACATCACTAACAACTGCAACAACAAACAATCAACAATAGCCCTCTTTATCGACATGCTTTCTGGACATGGCAAGTACCACATCTAAAGAAAAACTGGAAAGAACACTCAGGAGAGCAGTCCGCATTGCCTCTCTATCAAAGAGAACCAGCAATGTGGACAATATTATGTCCAAATACAATCTCCTCCCTCTACAAACTAGACGCACCCTCCAACTCCTCCTCCTTATGCACAGAAGGGCCCACAGCGGTCCCCCCCCCAACCCATCTACCTCTAACAAAACCAGAGACACTAGGGCCTCCTCCATCTATAACCTCCCGATCCCTCACCCAAAAAGGGAGGCGTGCAGACACACACCTGCCTATTCTGGAGGAACACTTTGGAACGAGCTACCAAAGGCAATAAAAAATGAACAAGATTCAAGATCATTTAAAAACAAAGCCCTAATCATGCTAAAATCAGATCGGTAACATAGCTCTCTCTTTTTAGGCAGACACCAACTTAGTATTGCTGTCTAATCACTCTCTGCTACTACAACACTCTGTCTATATCATAAATCTCTAATTCTATCATTGCACACTGTTGGAGGTACGAAGTTACCTCACACTGCATTGTATGTATTGTAATCAAATCTGTAAGTCATCATTACCATTATGTAAACCTTGTTTGTAACCACTGTGTTTACCATGCTCTGTACTATATTATACCGTATCGACTAATTCACTGGAAATGTAGTATTATTTCTAACCGGATATGTTAATCTAAAGTAGACTGCAGCAGCAGGTGGAACGCCACAGAATCTGTATTGTGTTACCTGTTCTCGACTATATCATGTGTATTTGTTTTGAGAAGCTGGATAAATAAAATTATTAAAAAAAAGTAAAAAAATAATGGTCTCTTCCCAACCGTTCTACTTACTCACCCGTGTTTATACGAAATTCTCGATCATGAGGTCTGCCTACTTGTGGTCCAAGGAACCAAGTTAAAGCTAATGTTTCCGTGACCAAAATCTGTGAGTTCCAAATGTTGCTAAAAAGCTGGCTCGGATCAGACTATCAG
Organism: Sthenelais limicola; assembly: GCA_942159475.1. Classification (NCBI taxonomy): domain Eukaryota; kingdom Metazoa; phylum Annelida; class Polychaeta; order Phyllodocida; family Sigalionidae; genus Sthenelais; species Sthenelais limicola. Next base: position 59,365,156 of record OW804096.1, read on the forward strand.
ATCGTCAGAAAATGTACAATTGGCAGCTCTACACATTTAGTAAATTCTAATGGGAAATGATGAATGATAGGTGTATCTGAGTATATTTGTTATTGCCTTGATTCAAACAATGTGTTTGGTTATGTTGAAGTATATTTTGCGCCTCATTTCTGTCTGAAACCTGGGATATGTGTGTGGATTGGTGAGGGCGAATTGTACATTTTCCGATGCTCTGTCCCAAACACGGTTTTAGTCAAATGACACCAGGTCGTGTACACAGCCCCCATGGGTGCGTCCGAAGTAGATTACAGGCCAGACCTCCTTCCTCCTGATAGAAACTAGCATCAGGGCCAGACACCAACACTCCCACCTTATCTAGAGCTGATATAGGAGGACATATTGGTGCATTTAAATGGGCGGCTAGTGGTCATGAGGCCCTCCCAGTCCTCAAACATATGTTGGGGCTTCTGCTGAATCTAAGATGTGGAAACATTGATAACGAACAAGGAATGGCCATGAACCCCAGCGGAACCAAGGTTTATTTTTACCCTATACAAATTGCAATACATGTATATATAAGCAAAAAAAACATGTCGATAAATACATACAGACATACACAGACAAAAATAGATAGGGTGAATATAATTACAAGAAATTGTAAGAAAACAATACGAATAAAATTCTCGTAGACAAGCACCTCTATGCGTGTCGAGGGATGGAGGGAAAGTCCTCCAGGTGAAACGATGAGTGGGTGGAAGGGCGTGCGTGGATTAGCTCCCAGGACGCAGGTATACATATGCGTCATAATAGTGATTGTTGCGTCACCCCAAATATAATCACCGAGGTATCGATTCTGCATATTGCTCTATTCTGAATAGGAATGTCTTTCTGATATGATATGGAAAACATTCATGTAAAATACTGCAGTTTTGGTGTAATCATTTTTAAATACATTAAATAATATGTCCTGAAAACAAAATATAGAAATTATGATATGAAAATACTTTATTTGCTCACTTTGTACCTATAGTTCTTACAGTGGCAATTGCTAAGCGGTGATATTTCTTTGTTTACTCCACGTTGGTGTATGTACCACATGCTATTTGTATGGGCGGGAGTAGTGTGGTAATTTGCACTAGTTAAACGAGTGTGGTATGACTTCCTGTCCCCAGTAAACATAGCCATATACGGTATACATAGCAACGTGGGAGTAAATATAGAACCTAAATTAGAGTGTGGTACAAGGGACACTATTGCACTGTCCGAGATGTTTGTTTTTTCGTGGCACAGGAGCCGATAGGTGAGTGGGTTACGAAAAAAAACATTCTCATCAGGTTCCATCTATTGACCACAGAGGCGGCGAGGTATATCAGGGTGTTGGGAATAATTACCAAAACAAGCAGGCCTTCCCTACAGAGTTGCTAGGTTAAGAACTATATAAATATTGTTATGTGGTAACACACGCCACTTTCTATATACTACTCACAGTTGTAGTCGTGCAAAGTTTCATTCTATTTCATGTTACTGCCCTCCATCCTCCATCATCCAAAACTCTTTTGTATTATCTTATGCATGAAATGTCTAGTCTCAAGAGTCCTCTCACCACAAGGTGGAGCGCTAAGTTCATTTGCTATCATTTTTATACTATTCCTCTCTACACCAGTCTTACAATGTGTAGCATTTTAACCTGAAGTTGGGAATGTGAGGTAAATTATAATTTACCTCACATAGGATTTGCCTGTGATGCATATGTCCTGTCCTGTCCTGAGCGGATAACCTGGGTCATTACAATCATCAATCATAGGCATTTGAATTAGGTATTAAAGGGTTAGAACAGAGATCTAACCATGACACCCACCCTTGATATGACCTTCAATGTGTTGATAAGGGTGTAAAGCAACCAATCTCACTCACACACGCCCACGTGCATTGTTGTTTTTCTATGCCGAGGCCGTTTGAGCCGTCAAACTAAAAAATGCAAGTATTGTTGCTTTTATTTTGGGGGTATTCATTCCATAAGGCACTTAAATTGGTCATTCAGGACACTTATTCTAATAACATTTTATTGCAAGATATGGAATATGTGACCCGCCAAGCAGAAAGGTACCTTCCCGCGGGAGTTATAGTTCCTGGGAATTCCCGCTAGGAGTCGCATCATATTTATGACGTCACTGTCACAAATGTTTATATTGGTAATTCTGTGTGACAGGTAACTTTGAAAGTCGGTAACTTCACTAATTTTTGCAGTATCAACAAAATTCTTTCACTTTTATAATGCTCATTTCCCCTTCTGTACATCTCCGTCAGTTTTTTAAATTTTTTTTGTACATGTGACGTGTCACAGGAAAATGAGTCACTCCAACCAATCCAATCAATTTGAGACCATCTACTGAACACTGACATAACTTTACAAAAAAAAAGCCCATATCTCGGCAAATTCTGGGAATATTCAACTATTCTTTTCGGTTATTGACTCAGGAGGACATGCAAATTCAGAATCTATAATAAACCCAAATTCGAAAATTTGGCGCTGGAGCCCCCTTTCTCCTTGGCTGGTCACATATCTTTGGCTTGCTTCGTCCGCTCCCCTCAAAGGAATCGCTTATATAAATTCGCCCCTTGAGCCATGTATTATGTCTGGCCTTGGAGATATTTTTGTACCCCTGGCTTTGATCATTGATAGCATGGATGTGAAGTGATGTCGGCCTGTGATGATGTTCACTACCTTATCCAAAACTAATTAAACCTCTCCTCCTCATTAGGGCTAATGAAAAGTGACGACTAGTTGTGGTCGCGATCGCCTTGATGAATTGTGTGACCATTAATTTAATGCGTTATTATCTCTGGAGAGATGAATCCTTTCATGCTGCTGTATGCTTTATATAGGCCGTCCCTGCCCCTTAAATTACATGTGTCACCTTCTGTTAAAGCTGCACTCTCAGCTAACATCTGTGCGAACCTAAAGATTTTCTACTTTCTGTTCCGTTCTTTTCCACACCATCTAAAAGACATTTGACCCAACATTTTGGAGGATTTTGTCAGGTTGTTTTTGCTACTGGACCTCATAAAGGTCCACATTTATATTTCCGGGACCCACCGAGATGCTTTCCTGCTTTGACTTCACTTATTATCGCCCACCAGCGGCCTGTTTCTCTCGGCCGATTCGACTTTGAATTTCTGTATTACTATATTACAGCAGCAGAATATTGATGAATTCAGACGTATAACTCATGATATGATTGAATTTGTTAATATTTCTTTTGTCGTAATAGCTGAGAATGCAACTTTAAATGACATTTGTCAGCCCCTTTTAACTCATGTTTATGGAGGCTGCCTGTCTGTAGGATAAATGAGTTAAACATGACTGCCACTGCTTTGCTTTAATATATGAGGAGAATAAAACATGCCCATTAATGTTTCTTAATATATACGAGAGTATAACGATGGTGGTTGTGGCATTCACCAGGCCTTCCCCCACAAGGTTGTGGGAAGTATTAACTAATAGATGGCCTAGAATAGCTGAACATATGAAATGTTCTACCTATAATGAGGAAAATAATTAAAATTGATTTGGACATGCGCATAAAGATCACTACAAAACAAAGAACCTATCAGCCAATAGAGGATTTGCATGTCTGCTATCTTGAATCTTGATTCGCATGTAATTATGGGAGGTGTATGTCAGTGTAAAAGCTATAGAAAACATGTCACGTTCAATATGGAATATTTAACAATAATATGTAAATAGCCATGTACTGATACGTGATTCCATAAAGCAAGACTTCATCTTTCCCATCAAGCATTTGGTTTGTATAAATCATTTATACAAGCTGTGATATTGGTGAAAAGATCCTAGGATCTTTCGATAAGAATGTTGCTAAATATTTGTATGTCAGATTTGAACTGAAACCATCCCAGCACGCACTGTAATAGACATGCGCATTGAGACATTGGAAGCAATATAGAACTGGATATTGGCAAATCTTTCAAATGACCATGATTGAATTGATGACAAAATTAATGAAATTTAGCAATACCAGGGTTACATAATCTAAGTAATAATAAAAGGTTTGTTTATCTTTCGTGTTAACATCGCAGGATGCCTCACCCATTGTTCTTTTTTTATAAGACATTTTATTGACAAAATTTCGCAGTTGTGATACGTTCATTTATTATTGGAAAAGTCTTAGACAAATATATATGAATTCATCACTACATCGATATTATACATATGCTTTTAAGTATTAATTCTTTATACAATATGAGATATATTTATACACAATGACTACAACTTCTTCGTGTTTCGGCCCAGACTATAATATTTTACCGCTAAAACATGATAAAAGTATTACTCATGTTAACTACAAACACACCTATCTGAATCATATGTTACTATATTTCATGTCATTTCTAGTTCCAAGAACCAACCTTTCTTCCAATATTCCCTTGGGCATTCATAACACCTATTAAAACTAATAGATAGGAATAATCTTTATATGTTACAGGAACAAGTGACCCCTACGTTAAATTCAAGATTGGTAGCAAGCAATATTACAAGAGTCGGATAGTTTACAAAAACCTGAACCCCAAGTGGGACGAGAAATTCTCACTGCCTATTGAGGACCCCTTCAAACCCGTCCAAGTCAAGGTGTTTGACTATGATCGGGGACTCAACGATGATCCAATGGGATCTGCCGAGATCGACCCAACGTCGCTGGAATTGAGCAAGTAAGTCAACCTTCCCCCATTGTGTCTTTTGAAGAAGCTGTGCGCCCTATGGTACAGGTCACAAAGTGCTTGAATGAAGGTGGAGCCTTTTGCTATCTCGGGATTTCTCGCCCACTCTATTCTGATCTCCCTTGGGAAAGTATACTAAAGAAGTCACTTTGCTCGACCCTTCACTTCGCTTCAGGACCTGGGCTATTAGTCTGGGTGAAGTGGACAGGGGCTCGCAGTCTGCTGAAGCAAAAAGAAATAAAAGTCTTCGCTAAAACTATACATCATTTATAAGACTGAAATTGTTCTTGGCATCATTACACATTGGCTTTATATCGGAAGGTAACGGGAGGATATATCGGAGAGGAAAGGTGACAGGTCATACTGAGGTGTTAAGACAAGACGAATGGAGAGGGTTAGAAGAAAAAAGATAGATAAAAAAGAGTGTGTGCAATGTTTCTGGGTGGAGGAGTACTAGTAAAGTATCTAAATCTACACCATAGGATGACCTTAGAAACGCAAGGATATATTTTATACACTGTCTTGAAATTTGGTACATATATAGTATTATAGATTTAAAGTGCTAGATCTATACATCGCATAACACACCACATATCGGAAAGGAAAGGTGGCACTGGCAGATCATACTAAGGCATTTAGACAAGAGAGAAGAATGAAGATGGTTAGAATTATAGACATAAATAGAGAGCAGTCTAGCCTCAGAGCCTCTATCTTTGATATAGTAATAATAACAATATGGACAAAAATGGGTTAAACACAATCAGATGACACCGTCCTATCTGAGAACTAATGACAATGTATCGACTAGCCACCAAATAAAAAAGATTAACACAGATAATGAAAAGATTGAAGCCAGTCTAGGCTCAGAGCCTCTCAGATCAGATCAGATAAGAATGGTATGTCAGTGATTGGACACGTACTGCATTTATGGTTTTCCTGGCTCTTGAGTATAAGCGTCCTAATGGGGTTATAATGGCATTTTGCGGTATGGGGCGAGAGGCTTTTCCTCAGTTTGGAGGGATTCTCCCAACCTCTGAGCCTAGACTGAGAGGAGGAATGATTGGTGGAAGGGAAAGGAATTGAATGTGAATGAGAATTGGGAATTTGAGGGTTTGTATCTAAACAAAGAAAACGGCTAAACTCCAAATGTGCCTATTGTGGTGAACCGACACAAACAGACTCTGTAATAGTAATCAGAATAATAATGTGCGGGCCCCAAAATAGTTATATCTGTGGCTAGATCACCGTAAAATCATATCATTCTGTTTTCATCTCATCTCATTTCATTACTCTACCGTTTTCCTAAACCTACTCAGAAAAGAAAAACGCCAGGAGCAGTGTGAAAAGCTTCATTACCTGATCCCTGTAATGTGGCAGTGTTGTGCAAAGGCCAACGCTATTATTGTATCACTTTCCATGATAAATAAAACCATTAAAAATATAATAGCTTACAGGCTTTGAAAAAGTTTATTGTTATAACATTGTTATTTTTCCCTAGTACGAGCCATTAATAACCTCACTCAAAGGAACGCCATTTAGATGCATCAAAGGGGGCTATTCTATCTTTCCCTCCCATCTGTTTCTTTCTAGTCATAATCCCCTTACATACCCCGTCTATAGTCTTGTCTATAGCTACTTGTATTGTTCGTGTGAAGAGCCATACATCAGGAGTTTGAAGAGTCATTGCCCTCGCAATTTTCTTTCTTATCACTTGTCCTACCTATAAATCAGAGCTCCCATTTAGACCCAGACAAAATAACAACAATATACAATAGCGCGTCAGGTATGTCTTTAGAACAAATTACGCCATTTGGGCTCCTGCCGCTATAGGTTTCATCTATTATTTAGGAAGGAATGTTTACATGATCTATACATTACCATGATCCATAGGGTGTTACATAAAGGCTTTGCTTGCACAGTTAGCGGTGTAGTCATTAGAAGTAGAGGGTGGTAAGGGGGCTCCAGAACCTACGCCCGACCACTCAGTAAATTGTTATTGTTCATTTACTTATGGACTTATCAAAGAATTAACTTTAAAATGTTTATTTATTATCCTGGTCACAGCACCAAAATACCCGGGAAGTTATCTTGAGGAGGAGATTATTGTATATAAGATTATTTTATTCAGCCACATACATTATGTAACATACACTATTCTCAGTATGAGCTGCATATATATAGTTCGCTACTTACAGAAAAAACATGTACTCAATTTACAAGTAAATGTGATGTGTTAAAGGAAAATCAAAGTCACAAAAAGGTATTTTGAGATAGCATTATATCTGAAACGATGAGATCAAGCCAACTCCAATGATAGTAAACATTAGGACAGCTAATTTTTATTTTTGAAACAAAGGTTTGCAATATTTCTTGGTGGACACTTACTAAATATACTCTATAGTTTGATTTTAGAAACGCAAGTATATATTTAATAAACTGTCTTCATACGACATGAAGCGCTAGACTCCCCGAAAATGAAAACATTCCAACAAAGAGACCTTGTGGATAAAGCACTTTGAAAGATATTAATCTTGCTACTTGTGACTCATTTTTTACCTATGATACATCACAAATGAGAAATGATTTATAATAGTACAGACAAATAAAACCAACACTCAGCGACATGACATTCCTTTACCGTGGTTTTCTTTAAATTTATACATAATCCATATTCCTAATCAGCCAATTAGACTTCTTTCAATGAACCAGAATGATGTATTAGACAAGCATTATTCTGTATTTTTTTATTTCCTTACCAAACATAGACCAGAAGTAAATATGATATTAGTTCTCTATAATAGTTCTGGAATAATGAGGGGATTTTGTACGGTCCAGACCTCATTACTGTCATTAAATAATTTCATGCAAATCTTTCCTTGGTTATATACAATAGTGAGACAATACAGATAAAGGTCTACTATTGTTACCGTTTTATTTCCAGTAAGCAAAGGCTGGTAACTATTCCACACTACACTCAGAAATGGTGTATAGATATAATATTTAACTGTATGAAAACAAGCTCCACCTCGTAGGAAATTGTATCAACTGGACAATTTGCGGTGGTCCTGGGTATGACCATAAAGTGCCTTTCTGTGTCTTTTCTCTGTCTCTCTCTCCCTTCTTCTCTATCTCTATTTCCTGGGTATGATCATACACTGCCTCCCTCTCAGCTCTCCTGCCCTTGATATAACCTTCAATGTGTTGATAAGGGCGTAAAGCAAACAATCTCACTCACTCACCTGAACAATTTGCGCATAGCAATATAAGGATTGGCCTTGTTGAGCGTGGCTTTACGCGGACAGAAAGAAACATGCGCAATAAGAACGCAATGACCGTGAGTAGTATATGGAATTGTGCGTGCACATACTACATCACCTTTGGTTCTGGATTCAGCAAGAAATTATTAGGAGAGGGGGGAGGGAGACAAAGAGGGGGAGAGAGAAAGGAGAGAGAGCTGAAACAGAGGAGAGGAGGGGGAGAGAAAGAAGAGGGGGAGAGAGAGAGAGAAGACGGACAAGACACAGTGAAAGAGAGAGAGAGAGAGAGAGAGAGGAGACGGACAAACTGACAGAGACATAGAAGCCACAGCTCCCACTCATCAGGTCAAAAGTTAATTTCTGAAATGAGGTTTTAAAGATTTGTAAGGGATTATATCGAATAAAGCGTAGGCGGAATATATACAGAGCACAGTCAAGTAAGCATTCCACCTTTCCGATTGTGACCAGTCTTTAGTCCCCTTATCATCGCCAGCTTTCTTTTTAAAGAAGGATTATATCAGATATAGCATAGGCATACGATATAGCAAGACTACTGCAGGGGTGCAAGATTTCACTCAAGTGACTGAAATCAGTCAATCGAATTATTTCGAATATGTTCGTAAAATTGTCTGCGAATTCACACCTTTCAGCTATAAAAAATGCAAAATGATAGACCCTAAAATAGTGTGGTCTTATTACTTTTTAAAAAAACGTCAACAATATTTCTTCGTTTAATCGATTTGGAATGACGTAGGTGATAGAGGAGCCCAAGAGTAACTCAAAAATGTTTCATTAAGATATCTCACTCCACTAGGTTCCGAAAGAGTTCAGTCAATTCTGCAGACCCCGACTTGCATCCAGGAAGACTAGTCTCTTGGAGGCTGTTTAATATATCGATTGTTATTGGGTAATGGCAACTATTTATGGTTAATCCATCACCTATTCACCATATCAACGTGTAACACATGCTTATGGCTTCAAAGCCTGAGTTCAATCTGCCTCAGATCGTTAAAAATATGAGCTTCATAGCCCAGACTCGTGTCCAACAAATGAGTCAGATCGTCCAAAATGTACAATCGACAGCAAGATACATTTAGTAAATTCAGTTAGATTAGGCCGAAACTTGAATAATTGGCATTTGAGTAGGTTTGATATTGCAATGATTAAAGCTATCTGTTCAGTTATGTTGTACTATATTTTTAGCCTCATTTTTGTCTTAAACTTGGGTTATTGGAGAGGATTGGAGAGGGTGAATTGTCCATTTAGGATATATATTGGTGTAAAATTAAATCAATCCACTCTATAGGAATGTCATGCAACAACACTGCGCCAGGTGATGGTTCTTATTTTTTTTAATTTAATCTTAAATGTGACTGTTTAATACTTCATTAGAAATCTATTGTACATACACTTGTACTGATGAGTATATTATCATTACTCTTTTCGTCAAGCAAAATCTGTCAATTGAATCTAATAACAGCTTTGACTGAGAATATGATATTCGAAATGTATGACGCCGAATTTTTGCTATTGCATTACCAGCAACACTAGGCTTTTATCAGGTTATTGGTATGCAAGAATATTGTATTTCGACTCTTGAATATTTGAAATACAAATATCTGGCCAATAGGTACAGACAATAAGACAATTGTGTTAATGAATTGATATAACAACCATTCAATCTAGAACATACATAACATATATGATTGTATATGATGATTTGTGGAGTCGATATGATATTTAAATACCAAATACATTATCTGTTGACTTGAGCCATATGGCACTAGTAATTACTTCCATAGAGTAGATGGCCGAGCTACTGTGGGTAAGAACTATTGGTGCCTTTCAGCCTCCTCCACTGCCTCCCACTTAGCCCACTGTTAGATTGCTTATCGATCAATTGTTCCTAGTGATTACCCAATGATTGATTGATCGCTAAGGTTTGACGGATTAGCTAGGGACGGTTTTAGTTTGTCAATGGGATGTTATTGCTTCTTAAAACATCCCAGTCATTCATTTCTGGCATCCAAACAAAGAAAGGTTCAACAAAATAAGGCGCAAATAGATGTGTTTCTGCCTAAAGGAGGGTGATTTTTTTGTTAGCATCAAGATCAATATAAAGAACTGAAAAAAAGTTTATTTTGTAATGTTACATTACAGAAGACGGAACTGTAGACCCAAAAGAGAAGATATGTAATGAAAGAAAACGTCAAATTATTCCCTTTTTAGGGTCACAACAGCATTATGTAATAAACTAATTATTTAGAAAAGAACGGAAGAGAAATGAGAAAATTTAACCGATGTTAACTAAGAGTGCAGCTTTAATTACTGGTCGACTATCAGGTAGGTAGATACCTGCTCCCACTTGCAATGAGATATAAAACCCATCAGGAGATCTCCTACAAAAAATACAGCAAGCGGTGGTGAAGCAATGTTTTTATCATTGGACGTATCTTGTTCTTCCTATGTATCCACTGCATCAATATCATACAGCTTTTTAAGAGATATATAGGGACGCAGGGAAATGTGGTAAGGCGAGGGGTGATATTGATAGGTGCAAAAAGTTCTTCATAGGTATTATTTCTGCCATCTAATCTAAGGTCGAAATCGATTAATGGAGATTTAATTAACAAAGATAATGAAAAGATTGAAGCCCGTCTAGGCTAACATCCTCTGAGATCAGATAAGAATGGTATGTCAGTGATTGGATGCCTACTGCGCTAATGACTTTCCTGGCCCTTGTGTAGGCGTCCTAATGGGATTTTAATAGCACTTTGCGTCCTCAGTGGAAGGAGTCTCTCAACTCTGAGCCTAGATGGACGTCTAGGATGGCTTCTTTTGCTAAGGTTATGTTGCATAGAACTAGATAGATCTACAGGAAGCAAGTAGTCGATGCATCTTAGATCAACACATGAAGCATTTATGAGGAGGATGCTAACAGCTAAGTGAGAATGCTAAGATCTAAGAGTACAACTAGGATGTTTTTGATTATCAGGGGACTGACTAGAAGGTATATCTTTTCAAGGCAAAAAAAAGGTCTCATATCAGTATTTGCAATATTTTTATTCAGGTGAATTTGGGTCGGATTTTTTTTAGGAATGTACAATGGAACGTCCGGTACACCTGAACCCATTTATACAAAGTACTTTCGTCCCAAAGAATGATACAATGCTATTACAATTACAGTAGTGGGTATTAATTAGCTAATTACAATCCCCAACAACTACGGAAAGTGTTTTAACTTGATATTAAAAAGAAGAAAAAGGCAAACAGCAATAGAAGTATTGATTTAGGATGCTTTGACATGATTTATGTAATGGATTTCATGGATTTACAGGTGCTTAAACCTTAGACCCCCACTCACCGACCACCACAATCCCCACCACCACCCTCAATCTAAGAAATTTCTAGGTCGCTGCAGAGACTGTGGAGATTCATCGCATTATACGGCAGCACGAGTGGTGTATGATTGTATGTGCATAATTCAGGCCCCATAGGACTGCCTGCCCTACAACTAGTAAACAGCCAATGATAAAATATCTCCCCTGAGTGGGGATGCCTCGCTCTGCTGAGAGACCTGTATATTAGGCATTCATTACGTAGACTGATGACACAAAATATAGTATTCGTATATCACCTGGTTTGTACCAGAAAAAGGGGTATATATATATGCATATATTTGCATCTCTTAACCCAGCGTAAGGTGCAGTTTGTATGTTACCATTCTTTTAATATGATCTGAATGTCATAACATTCTTTTATGAATGCCCTTTTGATTAGGTCCCTTCCTGCAAAAATAGGAAGCATATAATATATGAATTAACGTAGTTTTGTACCACTTATAACTTTATAATTTGGGGAAATGTTTCTCCAACTAACTGAAACATCAACGTGGAGTAGCTATATTATATTAACCATGTAATGTGAAGAAAAAAAGAAAGGCAATGGCCTGGAAAACCTCTGTTTGAGAAGCCCACAGTCATGTTTGTGCAACATCCCGAAGGCCAATAAAGAATTCTCATAATTATCTTATTTTATTCTTTTTCCTTGTCCCTATAGGGTAATAAAACGATTGACATCTGGGTGGATATTTTCTTAGCACACCCTGACTATCAATCTTAACATAGTTTTTGTCTGTGTCCTGTTAAAACCTCTTTACCATTATAATTTAGCTTACATACATGGGTTAAATAGGAGATGTGCATGCCTCACTGCACATGTCTGTTACAGTGCATGCTGAGATAAATTCAGTTCAAATCTGACATACAAATATTTAGCAACATTTCTATTGATAATTAATTGCAAGGATCTTTTCACCAATATCATAGCTTGTGTAAAGGATCTATGAAAAACAAATGCATGATGGGAAAGATAAAGTCTTTGTGGAAACATGTAAATCACATGACTATTTACATTGGATAAATATCCCATGCTGAACATGAGATGTTTTCTATAGATTTAACGCTCATATTTCCATGCGAATCAATTAAGATTTGAGATGGTGGACATACATACAAAACAAATGCATGATGGGAAAGAGAAGTTTTGTTTCATGGAAACCTGTAAAACACATGGCTATTTACATGAGAATCTATATTTAGCAACATTTCTTATTAAAAATTACAAGGATTTTTTACCAATATCATTTATAAATGATCTATAAAAACCAAATGCCTTGGCTATTTACAGGGGATTGTTGTTAAATATTCCATGTTGATCATCAAGATTCAAGATGGTGGACATGCAAGTCCCCTATAGGAGATGGGACCACACAAAAATACCTGTTCAAAATGTCTTCAAGAAGCTATTCATCAGAATATCACCCCCAGACAGTTCCTATTTTGATGGATATGATGGCATAATCTCCTCCCCGGAGGACGGTTACTTGAGGAATAGTCGTCCTATGGGACTTCACACCTTTCTTATCGTCTCACAAGGAGGATCCCAATCAATCTATCAATTGGCAGCAGACCAGGTCCAACAAGGTTAATCGATCTATAATTAAATCTACTCCTCTATTCCAATGATGCCTGACACGAAGGTCTGCATTCAATCTGACTTCAAGCTGCATTCTCAGCTATTGTGGCAAATATTACCAAATCCAGTCATAATATGACTTAAAGGACTGAATTCGTCAATATTCTGCTGCTATGCAAGAATTTGAAGTAGAATTGGTGAAAACAGCCGCCGGTGAGCGATAATAAGTGAAGTCATCATAAGAATGGATTCGGGCGGGTCATCCACATTCAATTATAGCAAAAACAACTGGACAAATTTTGGTCAAATGACTTAATTAAAGATGAAAAACTGAACAAAAAGTAGAAAACCTTGCGTTTTTTACCGACGTTAGCTGAGAGCGCAGCGTCAACATTCATTCCCCTATTCCATAAGCTGAAAGACCATCAGCATTATTTTGTTATTCTTTTTCATTTCTTTCTTTTCTATTTCATCTATATATTTAATCTCGTATTAATGGTTTCTTAAAAACCAGATATTCCTGGTTTGATATACTATATTCCTTTTAAATCCTTTGAATCGATTTGACTGTACCTCCACCTAGATTTAGTGAGTGGTATTATAGATGTTATCCCGGGTAGAAAGCATAGCTAGACCCTCAAACGACATGTATCTCGACCTTTTATGGGAGCTTACCTTCGTTCTGCAGCCATAAACCAAATTATACACTGGCATCAATGTGTTATTGCTGGGATCAAACAATTTTATGGCTGAATATTATCATTTCCCAACCATTCGACCCTTCTTTCATTCCCCACCACTGCAATTCGATATACCTGCTTTCCAGGTGATGATGTTTCCTCTTGTATATTCGGATGCAGAATAAATATAAAATATAGGAAATAGGACACCTGTAAGGTATTTTAAGCTTTACTCGATAGGTAATTCTGGAATTTAACTGTCATCTAATTACTCAGCGCTCTGGGAATGGCCTTCTTTAATACTAGTATCAGGTGGCATTGAGATACAATCATTATTTTGTGAATAGCTCCTTTGAGCTCATTTGGAATGCAGGGCATGTTTTAGCTGTGCTAGGAATAGCCATCAATTTGTTAGATCAATGATATTCTGTATTCTCCGGGATTTCATGAGTGGTCTGCGCAGTCTAAACTTAAGGTACTTCAGACAGCTTGATTCTTATCTTGACAAGCAGTCAGGGTATGATCACAAAAAGCGCTACTTAAGCAAAGACCGACTACTATGTCATAAATGATAAGTTTTTTTTATCATTTTGGTTTATCGAGATTATTTTGATACCAGATAGGCTAAATGGAGTGATCAATCATATCACAAGTTCTACTCGGCCATGAGGGATGGCAACATGATTGGTTCCAATATAACACTGGTATCTTAATTTTTGTTTTGTTTTTACAAAATGAATTTATTCAAAATAGCCTGCCTTGTTTGCTTCTACAATGCTAAAACAAGTCATTTTGGCGTTGCTTTTGTATTTGATTTGTGTGTTCTCAATAGCTTTTACAACCTTGACGTCAACTAGTGGACTTCCTTGCTATAAAATTAATTTATTTTAATTAATTTAGTGAGCTTGCAGAACCACGGACATGTATACATACGTCCCTGTCGCATTCTCACACATGTAACACCAGCAACAGTAAAACCAGAACTCAGGAGTTAGGTTTGGTGGATGTTGAGTAGCAGACCTAGAGACAGGAAATTACCATCTAGGGACATCAACATGTCCATCTGGGCATGTAGTGTATGCAAGCAGTACCTCTCTTGATGTCCTCTAAACACTTAGCAAGAAATTCGTCTTGATTTCATTTGACAGGATTGTCGTATGATCGTGATGTGTACATGCTTAGTCAAGGTATATTTCATGTTAAGGCCCTAGCCGATTCTCATGCGATTTTGCGCTACATAGAACTCTTTTACGACTAAATCCTGTGAGAATCGCATAAAAATCGGCTTAGTGGACAAGGGCCTTTGGCCGTTGCTGGGTTACAACAGAGATGCGCATATCTAGTCAGGTGATCAGTCAGCATCCAGTTCCAAACCAGCAAGGTGGCAGCTTTTTTTTTATTCATTTCAAATCATCTTCCACTGTTTAAGAATATGTCTTCGCTAAAACTTCAACATCAGACTTTAGTTTTAACTTTACGCTAGTAAAACCTGCTAAAACATTATAACTATTTTTGATAACTTTTGTAGCCATATTTCCAACAAACAGAGATTGTGAGCTCCAAAATGGCTACCGGAAGTCTAATTCGCAGCAGATGAACAGTTCACATTGCCTGAGGTACAGATTGCCCTGAAACCTGACACTCATCTTTGCTTCTTAATGCTGATGCTGTGTCTAGACACCTGCTCCTAATCCAAACTCTTGTGACATAATCCGAATAAGAACATTTATGGTGATGGTTTCTATTCAGAATCCTAAGAATGCTGATGTAGTAGGACTAATAGTAGGTACATTGACAACTCATAATTATTTGCGCTCAGTGATTTGCGAAGGGAAGCGAAGGAGGCATCAAAACTGGGAGTGTTTTATCTTATAATGGGTTAACGGTTACTTTGAAATTATATTGCAAACCAGTTGACAGCTGTGACGTAACCTGCAACAGCTGCAGGATTTATGGAGTTTCGCGAAGTCTGCAAAATGAATGTGACGCGATCCCTAAGTTATTATTCTTACATGTAAATTTAGCTCAATTATCATTGCACTTAAATGTGTAGTCACCATTGTTTTGCTTTCAAACATCCATTTTCCTGCGGCATATCACAAATAAGTTGATTACTGTGGTACAGTGTACCAGGTATCTTTAATTGATAATGCCTCCGTTTGCATCATAGAAATCACATAAGCCTTTGGTGATTATTATTTCATCGGCGAAAAATACAGTGTTTCAATTAATTCCTGTTTTGCCTAGGCAAATTCAATTTCCTCTGAACTAATGAACGTTCTCGGGAGATTGGGTGATCTTGGAGCGGAGGAAACACTAATTGCTGGCAATTCTAGAAAGGAAATTCCTTTAACCCATTCATGTATGCGCAAGGTTAAACAGTAGCAGATGTAGGGACTGATGGTGAAATTGCTTAGGAAAATTTCATTTGATCATCTGGTGTATGGTTTATTCTTTTAGACTATCGACTATCGACTATCACTATATTGGATCAACCTTATGGAATAGTCTTCCGTCAATTATTCGTTTGAAATCCTGGGATAGTATAAAAAGTCATCTTAAATCAACTGATGACTGGTATGGTTGATTCTAAAACATGTCTCTATCATTTGCTAGAGCAAATCAAATCAAATGTATATAATATCTTGCATGCGACGTGTCTTTTATCTGTCATGTGGCGGACTATGTTATATTTTTGAGGAGAAAAAAAAATCTATGTGTTTATTGTAGGTATTATATGTATTTTCCTCGGTAGAGGTACCTAATGTATTCACCAAACGAAACTTGTAACCTAAAACAACAAGGTATAATATTAAACCTTTAATGTATTAATGACTCAACTTAAATACTTAAAATATTTAACTTATTATAAAATAACATCGAACTTGCCTTTAATGTATCTTATACTGCTTTTGAATCTAAAATGTTTTCTGGACTACCATGAAATTATCATTGTATGAAAATGGATCCAATAAAATTTGTTAAAAAAAAAATCGACTTGAATACTTGTAATGATTCTCGGAACCCGGTCTCTCCGTCTCACTCCCTCTCTCTCTCTCTCTCTCTCTCTCTCTCTCTGTGACAATCTCTCCCTATTTCCCCTCTCTCTTTCTCCTCCCTCTCTCTCCCTCCTCTCTCTCCCTCCTCTCTCTCCCTCCTCTATCTCCCTCTCTCTCCCCTGTCTCCCTCTCTCCTCCCCACTCTCCCTCTCTCCTCTCTCTTCCACTCTCTCTCTCCCCCCTATCTTCCTCTCACTCCTTCTCCCTCTCTCTGTCCATCTCACTCCTTTATCTCCTCCTCCTCCTCTCCTCCTTTATCTCTCCCTCTCCCCTCTCTTTCTCTCTCTTTCTTTCTCTTTCTGTCTCTAAACCGGACCTACAGTCCCCACTGTCCACGTCGTTATTTTACTGGACATTTTATTTGTTCTATCGTCTGGGGGTGTTGGAGAGGGGAATATTTGCTTCACGTGTGTGTACTACCATTCAAGCAGTTCCGTCTGTTGCCTGGCTCCGGAGTATTATGCCCCCTCTGGATAGTCCCCCTGTAATTTCCTGATTTCGATAAGAATGTGATTGCTGCATGGCGCTCTACTCGAGCGCATACATATGACAATATGTCTGGCACCAAATGTATCCTGAGTTGTCTCCTCGCTCTAGCACTATTTCAAACATAAATATGAGCTGAGACTGTCTAGTTCTCTCCGTATGCTACTCAGTGGTACGACATATTGTGGAAAGCGCGTGGTGTGGTACCATTCAGCCAATGATAAAACCTAAACTTCTTACATACTAAGCTGTGAAAGATTATCCATATAAAGTGAAATCTAATATATAAAGCTCTAGAAGGGAATCTGTGATCTCCCCATCTGTCTTTTTGGTCTGTACAGGTCCGTCGACCCTGTCTGGAGGAATTATATGTGGTTTGTGAAGGTATCTGGGGGTGAAAATGTGATTTTGAAGCCTTTTTTAAATTGGGATCTATACTCTCTGTTTATAGCCTGGGAAAGCCCCTGTGAGATACTATGTCACTTCCAGGGGGATCCGACTACATGCAGAGGAGTGGGAGAGTAAAAAAGAGGGGAGGGAGAGGGGAGGGGTATTGGAGAGGGGAGTGGGAAAGAAGAAGGGGAAGGAAAAGAGGGGAGGGAGAGGATGTAGGGGAAGGGAGAGAGGGGAAGGTGAGAAAGCAGGGAGGGGGAGCATGAGGAAGAGGGGAGGGAGAGGAGGGAATGGGAGAGAAAAACAGGTATGAGAGACAGAGAAGAGGGGGAGGGAAAAGAGGGAGAGGGGGAAGTGTGGGGAGAGAGGGGGACCGGCCGGAGGACGGGTACCTTGCTAGTATTATATATATGCACAAACCCAGGAGGGAGTAGATATCCATCTGATCCAGATGGCTCAATCTAACAGTGACTATTATATAGCATTGAAACCATATCTTTGCACAATAATCAAACTGGAATGGGACTCCAACCCATGACAGAGATCTACCTTCAATATAAGAAATTAAAAGAAGCTAAGGAATAATCTGAAGACTGCCAGAGAGAACTACTTATATAGTTTGACCACTATTTTTGAAACCATGAGCTGACTATCCAAACATCATAAATCTCACACACCCCATCCCCTCACACATTCTCATCATCAATGTCCGAGACAAAATAACAATATGTTTGCAATTTTCCAAAGTGTTGGACCTGAAAATAGGAGAATCCCCAGTGTCAGCATAAGTACTAAATAATATTTTTTTAAAACCTGTTCAATTGGAAATTTACGATTGTCTGAATAATTTTAGCAAACCAAAGTGTATAAATAAAGTTGAATGGCTAAGGGAAAATATCTATCCACTTTTACTTCTAGGTTATAAGGGATTAATAAATGCATCTTCCTTACCCTTGGTCATTTGGCAAACATTCATTATAGAATCTACTATGGAACCCAGCATTCGGGTCGCACAGTTGTTAAGAAAAACGTGCAATTCATTATTGGCTTCTTTTAAGGCTTCAGACAGTCGCTTACAACTTGGCTATTGTCAACAGTTCTCCAATTAATTTGACGGCCATGTTTTGCACGTCTCCTGTTCTCCTCTTTCTTTTTCACTTCTAAAGAATTTCAACGGGATGGAACTGTTCTTTAAATATCTACATCTGTCACATTGCCTTCCAAGTGGTGGACCAGCCCTGATCGATTGCTGCCCCAATAGAATCGTATATATAAGAAAGAGTTGTTTTTAAGGCTGCAGTTAACATCGGTCCAAAAATAAAGATTTTCTACTTTTTTATCCGTTTTTCCCCAACCCATCTAAAAGTCATTTGACCCAACTTTGGAATATTCTTTCCGATGGTATTATATACCTCATTGTGTCAGGTAGTAATATATCATATATACCTTTGTACTATTTTTTAATGCCCATGCTAGTGTTACCATTATGACGGTCTCCTTCATAACCAGATGCAAACTTCCCATTGGTCAGCCTGCAACTGTCAATCACAGGCATGGCTAATTACCATATGCTAATTAGCCACACTTAAGTGGCCGCTTCTTCCCTCTTCAAGCAGTTACCTGCTGTATTACATCAAGGCTAATACCAGGAATAAACATCTATAACACTTTGTTACCTTTTATGTTACACCACTCGTAACATGTTGGTATAAACCTATAACAGCAGCAGAATATGTATATACTGATATAAATTCAGTCCTATAATTTATGATATGTGTAAATTTGGTAAATAGTTTTTTCTGCTGAGATAGCAGATTTAAGGTGGAACTCCCTGGGAGTCTAGCATCTGGCCGTCATATAGATCGATGTTATTTGGAGGAAAGTTGACAGTGCACGAACTGCCTCTTGACTATTTGGTTAGAGGACAAGTCTCCAGTGGCTATATTCCCGCTGTCTGGGACCTATGCTTAACAGCCCCGCCAAATCCGCTTCAATTAACCTTGCCCGGATTGAGTCTGGTATCGCTTTTTTTCAATTTTTTTTCTAATCTCCAACGGTCGCGTGTTTTGGCGCATGGCCGCGGTCATATTAATTTAACATTGAATAGGCTGCAGTGGAAGTCAGGAGGCCGGAGGCATGTAATAACCAAGCCAGATGATTTGAGTTTAATTCCCACATTCTAGGCTCACTGCTTCTGAGCAGATTACATAAAAATGGTATGTCAGTGATTGGACGCCTACTGCGTTTATGGGTTTCCTGGCCATGGACTAAGTGTTCTAATGGAATTATAATGACATTTTGCAGTCCTAATTTAATTATAATGGCACTTTGCAGTTTGGAACGAGAGGCTTTCACTCAGTTTAAAGGGACTCTCTCAACTTTGAGCCTAGCCTTTCCAGGCTTGCTTAGTTGGTAGGCAGACTGGTAAAAGTGGCATTGGGGAGAATAATCAAGTTTGATAAATTTATTTTGATTTTCTTTTATGTTGGAAAAAGGATCGACCTTCTGCACACAGTGCAACTGGTCTTCCAGGAGGTCCTCAAGTTCTACACTTCATCTGTTGGTCATGTTCTTTAAATATCTGATGTACAAGTTAACAGGCATGTTTTGTAGACTGGGGGAAGTGAGAAAATCGTTACTTTTTGTTAGCGATTTAAACTGAGAATAAAGCTTGGAATAGGTGAACAATAATATAATGGTAGTCTTCTTATGCAGTTACCAGCTTTCCTTTCATTGTGCATACAGACATCCACCACCCATAGAAAACCCTTAGCACCAGTGCCTCTTCCATATGCCCAATTAACTCTCATACAGTCTACAGGCTCCCAGTAAATCCAGGCTAACCTTTCGGGTCGCCATTGCTTGCTTTATCCGTTTATATATGAGGCCCTGGCCACCTATTCCACCGTGCCAATCTGAGGCTTAAGTGATAAGACATTATGCTGTCAGCCCATCCGCGCGGCCTAGGTCTGAGACTTACTCACTGATCTGTTGTTAGTTGGGTTTTAGAGCATGCCTTGGTGGTGATGGACAGAGAGGAGGAGACATCTTAAGTGCTTACCCTCTCTATTACTATTGCTGCTACACCTATACGCTGTTGGCTGTTGACAAGGCATAGAGACAGCAGCAGTTAAATATTATTGCCATGTGATGGGTAGTTATATGGCTGCCATGTCAATATAAGGGAAATGGGACTCCGTGAAGTAAATAATCTCTTCTCTGCTGAGTGTAGTACAATTGTAGATGTGTGGTCTCTGTGACAAGGTTTGTTTTCTATCTTAAATTCTGTTTCCCGGATTTATAATATACTAGCAAAGTACCCGTCCTCCGGACGGTCACCCTCTTCCTCTCACTGTCTCTCCCCTCCTCTCGCACTGCCTCTCCTCCTTTTCTCCCCCTGCCTCTCCGCTCTCTCTCCCTGTCCCTACCCACATACCTTCTCCTCTCCCCTGCCCTGACCTATTCTCTCTCCCCTCTCCTCCCTCTACCCTCTTGTCCCTCACCCTATCCGATTCCCCCACCCTGTCCCTCCACTTCTTTCATCTCTCCTTCCCTCTCCCTCCCTCTCCTTCCCGTTAATATATATAGCAAAGTGAGTACACATGAAGTGAGAGACATGAGTAGTATAGTAAAAGTTGGCAGTTGTTCTGGCACTACATATTCATGTATACATATGTCTACGATATCTTAGCTTAAAACGTAAGAAAATTGTCTCAATCCATGTCCTTATCAGGACTAAAGGGCCTAGTCCACTAAGCCGGTTCTCATGCGATTTTGCGCCGCAGAGGACTCTTTGCTACACAGTTAATTGCTACATTACATGCAGGCGACTAGCCCCACTATCAGTGAAATTCTAATTTATGGTTCTATAGATTCCTCTCAAATATAGTATATGAAAATTGATGCACTGCATATATATGCCCAATGCACCTAACTATAATCCTTCTGTGACTATATGCAGCATCTTATTAAATAAGGAACTATGTTCAGTGTAATACCCTTACACTTAAGATATTTCTATGTCATTCTCTAAGCAATGACTCTATAGAGTTACAGCACACATTTGACAATATACTTGGTGGACGTATAATATAGCATTCTAGCATATGCAACTACATGCCTAGTTGCTTTACTCAGTACCCACTGAAGAGAGAAAAAACCTTTGGTGAGACGAGGGCGGGGGATAAGAATCGATTGTTTATATCTCTCAGTCATATATATTGGTGGTCACTTGGAGATAGTCTAAGGCACGGCTGACCGTCCCCTTGCTAGACTGACTGCCGCTAATGTCGCAGATCAATAGGGGATTTGCATCTCTCACTGCGCATGTATATTACAGAGCATGCTAGGATGGATTCAGTTCAAATCTGACATATAAATATTTAGAAGATTTGTATCGAAAGATGCAAGGATCTTCTCACCAATATCAGAGCTTGTATAAATGATCTATAAAAATCAAATGCATGATGGGAAAGATGAAGTCTTGTTTAATTGAATCATGTAAAATACATGGCTATTTACATAATATATTATGAGATCATTGTTAAATATTCCATGCTGAACATGATATGTTTTCTATGGCTCCCATAATTCCTTGCGAATCAAGGTTCAAGATGGTGGACATGCAAATCCCCTATTATTTGGCTCTGGTCTCACCCGCCGATACACTTGTCCAACTGGCCCTCCCTTCTGTTGGGTAAATACTATTCGGCTACATTTCCGAGAGCGACTAGTCAAGCAAGAGGTTATCGCCTCTCGATAATGGGCCGTCTCTAGGCATTTGTTACCCGAGGAAGGTGTATGTATGGGGGTGGCACTTTGTGTGTATATATTTGCCATAAAATATCTGAACTGTCACTTTAAAAACTGACCTTGTTCAAACCGCTGCAATCGAAAAACAGTATTGAAATATTGAGATAAAGAAAATCAGGACAGCAGCGACTGGTTCTTTCAACTTTGAATGTAAAACGGTAGCGTCTGGTTGCTAGGGAAGAAACCAGTTTAAATCTAGTCCGGTAGGTGGCGACAATCTACTCGCATATACATATATATTATATCTACTATATACCATATAATATATAATGTATGAATCTTTATTGCCACTTTTTCGTATATCTTCCTTGTTATATATATACTTTACTTCCTGTATAGTAAGACCCCCATACACTCTATAATATTTTCTCAAACCTCACTGATTCATCTGTTTTTTGTACCTGTGCTGGGGATGTTAGAACAACCCGGAGACTAAAAAATGATCACCTAGCTAAATGTTTAAAAAAATATAAATATTATTAACAATATCAATATAAACTATGTGGAAACGGGTTAATAGTTTCTCTCATAGACACTTGTTCCAACAAGTCCCTCTACAAACTACTATAGTTTGATTTTAACAATAAACATGCATAAAAGAAATATATAAATACTTATTAGACATCCTAATGTTGACCATGATTGGACTCTCTATGATCTCCTCTTTTCAAATATGTTGATATCCCCAAATACATCTTTTGCGAACTTTGTCTCAGTTTTCTGTAACACATCACATATGTGGCCTGTGCAATTCCTTTGGTATATATATACCCTCTTTCAGTGTGAGGGTTGAATCACAAATAAGCTAAGTTTTGCTAAGAAACCCTTGCCTAGTATAGGTGTTTGCCAACGGCTTACACGTGTTGGAGTTAGTTCTCTTTCTGTCCTTCTTTCAGAACAAATTAATTGAAAGCGCTTTGTTTGCAAAGATGTTTCAACTAAATCCCCTGTGAAAACATGAAAAAAATTAATCTTGGATTAGTCCTTATTGTGAGAATTGTGTTTGAATTCTATTGGTACAAGCCAACAGCCTGCAGTCTGAAACGTTTGATCCAACTCGTGTCTCTTCCATAACCATTTTCGTGAAATAATATTGGACAAGGAGGGGAAAACAGGCGGCCAGAACACAAATTGCCTCTTGTGTAAACTCGTGCTGACAACTCGTGTCCAAGAAGAAGAACCTTTGATCTCTTTTTCCTCTCTGTTGCCACACAATCCCTTGTCCTGACAATCCTTATTCTTTACTCATTTGTTCCTGGTTTGGTTGTCTACGTGTCTTTGAAAGTTGTAGGCTACTTCTATAGAAGAGGTCTTGTCTATAATTATAGGGAATTCGCATTGGAGATAACAAAGGATTAATTCATTATTTAATTCAATTCAACATATTATTTGGATGTGCCTAATCCTATTTCTATTTCTATTTTTTGTAAAAACATAAAATGGGGGATGGGGAGGATAGCCTTGCAGTTGTAAAAAAAACTTTATTATGGTTTTATGAAGACACAGTTTCCTGGCAATTATGTACGTGACCGATGTAATAAATATCAATACATTTATCAAATGAAATTGATCCTTAGCATTGTTGAACACCTGCATAACGTTTAGTACCCAGAATTAATAGATTTTCAATATAATAAAAGAGAAAAATACCATAGAATGTATTTTGCCTAAAGGATTCATTACTTATTTTGATAAAGGAGAAATCCTATTGATATTTATATTACTTACTTTATTACTTTCAGACCAACGGAACTGAAGCTTCATTTGACCGAGAAAGCAGGAAAAGGGAAGCTGTCCGATGTCGACATGGGCTATCTTATCGTCCAATGCACTCTAATACCCAAGACACAAGATGAGAAAGAACAGGTGGGTAAACTTCACGATTCTCTGTTGATGTCCAGTTGGCATACTACTTTGTACTATGCTAGTTGGCGTTTCTGGCCTCAATGGACGTCTTATATATATTGAGTCCGCCTTTCTTTCACTGTGCCTTGAAGAATGGGTTTATTCACTAGCTAGATATTTTATTTATTTTCAGAAAGACTCACTAAACATAAGCGATATTTTTCTGTATTTTAAATTCATTATTCACCATTATAACAGAGTACTTCTTTGGGTTCTTCGATATCCGGAGCCAAATCATTACGTCAAACGGTAAAAATATATATATCAATTTCAATTATGGTTAAAATAGATCACTTTATCTGTTGTACTTTAGATGTGAAACAGGTGCTTCGGATTTGATATTGTGGAAAAGGGTTAATATAGATAATTATACGTGATAGGTCTTTCATATAGTAAAGTAAACTAGATCATAATTATTTTTATCGGGTGGTTTTTTGTTCAAATTCTTCGGTGGATCGACCCCCTAGGGAATCACCATAAGAATAATACCATAAGAATAATAATCATTTGTTCATTTATTTATTGATTGGTGGTAATAGGAAATGCCAAATGAATGAGAAACCTTTTTCTCATGCTGAAATAGCCAACTTTGTGAGCTTGTAGATCTGAACACCTTGTCGAGAACTCTAAAGAAAAAATAAACTTCACTAACAGTAAATTGATGTCAAATAATATCACCTTGCAAAATCTAAAACAAAAATGAAATGTCTCATGTTTGGAACGTATCCCCCTCACTAATTATAATCACTACTAACATTTTTCATAACTCTTCTCCGTCATTTCTTTCGTGCACTCTTTGACAACTTCTTAGGCCTTATATAGTGGTCACAAGGTATGGGAATTTCTTAATATAAAATAAAAGACCAATGAGTGATCTCTTTGGTTTGTTTTAACTTTTAGGGCCTTGTAGGCACTGTGAGTAACACCATTCTATATCATGATGAGTGTATGTCCTGTCTATATTTTTTATATTTTATCAATAGAGCGCAAGGTTTAGTGTCGCGCCTATATATGTGTGTGTTGTTGTGTTTTTTTCCGCAGCAGCTTCTCAATGATATCTCCCTTAGGCTCTAAGTCCTTCCCCAAAACGAACACATTTATACCTTACATATTATATACAAACCTTAACACAAGTTTCCTCTTATATAATCTGTGGCTGTTAAGACTCCATGTCGGAAGGTAACTATTAATTCTGGAGAAAATATATTATATAATAATCATATTAACTATCCCAGTCCTCTTTTACGCTGAGAAACATACAATTCCAACATCATTTTGTCCATTACTCCAAACCTTAACCTTTTTTCTTCTTAAACCCTTTTTTGAAGTATGGTATAATACAATTAAGAGCCTTCATTCCCAATCCATTCATTACGCATACAGATATTCTGTTTTTAAACAATTTTCATGAGTTTTTAAAATCTGTTCTTTTCGCTGATAACAGTTGCATAATCCTAGCCTATATAATCCATTTAGCAATAAATGACATGATCCATTTTACATGCTCTTTTCTCTCATGAATGTTATTTTGTCTTAGTGTTTTCTATGAGTGTTCCTATTGGTATATTTTCTACAAGCAAGGGCGACTCGAGCCCTCCTCCCTTGGAGCACCTACAGAATACTATACTCTTTTTATCATTGCCTTAGTCTCATCCTCATCCCTAGCACGTATCTTCTGGTGAACATATGCATGATTATCTATCCCCAAGAAGGTACCACTCAGAACTGACTATTACCTCAAGATTTTCTCCCTTCGCTTTATCCTCTCTTTCCTCTCTATTCGCAATTTATATCTATAGATCTATCTATATTATAGCTTTTATTACATCTAGGCATACGATAGGGGATGTGTGGCAGTGCTCCTATCTCTGCCGGTAGATTACTTGATAATCGATTTCATTATAAGAAACACAATTCATCCATGGCATGGTCTACTCTTATTAGTTGTTTAGTTAATTGCCTGACTCTATACAAATAAATAATGACCATATATTTCGTGCTTGTGTACGTTATATTAGGCTATGCCTCGACAGTCCTTTCCTCTGAAAACAACGTATCTAGAGTGAGTTACGCATAGTGCGTATTTCACTAGTGAATTATGTGGGGTTGTCATGGCAACCAATCTATTTTTTTTACTAAGATTAATGCTGAAATTCAAATTCATGACTCGATTTCTTTTCTATTTTCATGATTGAAAGCATATATTATACACCTGTTAACTAACTCGTTGGTTTCAGTCGCTTAGAATATTGCACTCGTTATTTACTTCAACTTGCTTTACATAAATCATAGCTATGCGAAAATGGGTCGCTTATCTCTCTCATACATAGATCTTCCCAGAGGGCCTTCTACATCAATAAACATTTCTAGTATATAATATGAGTAGTTAAACAAGTTTCACGAACGATATCGAGTCAATACATCAATTGTCAACTGCTACTAGAGCTGGTGGCTTGTTGTTGGATTGGCAAGGCACTGCTGGTATTAATTGCAATTAAAATTACTGCCGTCAGCCCACGAGCTTCCTGGTGTATTCAAAGGAATCCCAGTGCCAAGTTATAAAGGTCAATTGCTTTTAACCAGCGTGGAAGGCTCGGATTGCCGTTCATGGAAATCTATGAATGGAATTGAATGTTGTTTGTGTGGCTATTTGAGATCCTGCAGCAGCCAATTGGTCATGCCCCTCGTCCTGGGTTCCTCCAGTGTTGAAAGGTCTGATCAGGCTTTAGTCTAAGGCTTGCCCAGCCTGGGCCTGACAGCTGCTGTATCTGTGTGTGGACCCTCGGGTTGGGATTGATAATATAGAAGCCAAGACAATGATGACTAAATGGCTGAATCAGGTTGCTGCCGATGGATAATCTCTTATGGTGACAGTATAATGATCGAACGGAGGAGATTAGAGGGAGGGAGGGAGGGAGGGAGCTGGGAGGGGGGAAGTGTTTTCGATGATGTAGTATTGGAAAGGCAAGGCTCTCTTGGTGTTGAAGCCACTAGTGGTGGCTGCTCAACGATGGTAGTGGAGGAGGAGGAGGAGGAGAAGGAGAGGTTGCAGGAGAGTGCTATTGCTTAGGCTGGGGACTGGGACCAGCGTCAGACTAGGTAGTAGAAGAAGAGTTGCCAGCTATGGTCATTTAATATGCTGGAGACTTGGTGCATTGGATCCGTCCCCACACCACCGCGCCAGGCCCGACACCTCCCTCCTCTCGGAAGCCCAGTTCTGGAATCTGCCTTTGCCTTGTTGGGCCACCATACTGGATATTGCCATTGTTGTTCTCCTGCTCGACATCCTACTGTTCCCACTTATTCCGCATCCGTCATCTTTCTTCTCCTCCTTCTCCTCTTCCGACTGCTCAAGGCTTCGATACAGGGGAGTAGTTGCGAGCTAAGATACCCCACACCACCACCATCATCACCTGACCCATGGATTCTCCTCATTTGCATCGATTCAATGATTTTTATCTTTCGCTGGCGCCCTTAATCAGATTCCTCCAGTCGGTCGCTTAGAAAACTGGGTTGCGGAAGCGTTGGTGGGAGGGATGGTCGGCCAGGCCATATATCACCGACTAACCTGTCATCTACCTTCTCGGGAAACCTTCCCTGCA
This sequence comes from Sthenelais limicola, assembly GCA_942159475.1. NCBI lineage: Eukaryota > Metazoa > Annelida > Polychaeta > Phyllodocida > Sigalionidae > Sthenelais > Sthenelais limicola. Next base: position 59,393,043 of record OW804096.1, read on the forward strand.
TGGCATTAGATTCCAGCTCTATACACCAAGGATTTCTTTCTTCTGAAGTGTGGGTGTCAGCAAGGTGCTTCTTTAATAAGGAAGATCACCGGATGAGTTATTTACAATTGAACACTAGCCTGTAATGTACATAACTGTCAGTCTGGATCTGTGTTAATTCCTGTGACGCAATATCTTTCCTTAAGTAATCAATTGCACTGCCATTATGCTGAGAATCATCTTATTATGTATAGATATATATCTTGGTACTGGAATATAATGCTTCGATATTGAAGTGAAATATGGCATATTTTCTTTCAAAGAATTTTATTTGAGAACAATTTCAGTTGATACTGATATTCCCATGGGACTCATGAAAGATTATAAAATATTGTCATATACAATTTTCTAACATTAATTAATCGATTACATTATCATTTTACCAGTACTTGTGAAACATACGTTGCATAATATAGAGTAATACGAGTACACTCAAGTAGCTTATTATAGCCTTGAGTTTAATACTGTTCATGTTGACTCAAAATATACATTTAAAAAGAACTAAAGCTATCAATTCCCAGGAGACTGAAAATCCGACCCTGGCTTCAATAACAATGATGCATGGACGAATATCATTTATCATTCTTATAATTCTGTTCATGTTGACTCAAAATATATACCTAAAATATCTATCTGATATCTAAAAAGAACCACTTCCCAGGAGACGATGAAAATCGAATCCACCAAGCTGCCTTGAATAACAACGAAGCAGGCAGAAATCCCGAAATGAAGGAGGTTCTGTATGGCTTTAACCCTCGGAGGGATCTCTCTTATAGTATCATACATGGCACCACTGTGGCTAGGCTTAATTAGAATATGCAGAGAAAGAGGTAAAGCCAGATATGGCTGCTGCATATGTGTGAGGAGGCTTGATGACAGCAATCGTTAGAGATAGTGCATAGGATTAGGCACATGCACCATTGCGTCTTAATAGAGACTGTGGGCGGGTGACATAGTTATACTGTGTGTGTAGCGATTGTTCCCATGAGTAGTGCAGAGAAATGTAGCAATGCTCCAGGCACCCCCGTTGGCTAATTTCCCATCTGCCTAGACTTGTGTCTAATCAAGAACTTCTGGAAAGAGTTGTTACTACTATATGTATTATGCAGAAAATGTCAAAGGTTCCTGTTGTTTTATATAAGTATGTATTGATTAGGTTGTTATTAAGTGCCGATTATGCAACCTGTGTTTATCAATTTCGGAGGTAATTAATCGAATTATTATTTTTGTTTTGTTTTAAATCCTTTATTCATGTTAACTATTTTAAAGTTACGTATCATTTTCAATATAATTATCCACATCCTTCTGTGGTCGCCTCAAAACTGATGTCACCTCATTCAATCAGTGTACCAAATCAGCATTTTGAGATGCAGTGGTACATGTATGTAACTCTAGCCCTCGCAGTGGCCATCAAAACAACTGTAAATATGAGTATCACATTCCAGTGGTCACCTCGTTTGACATTTAATTAAACTGTACAATGGTCTGTTCTTGGCATAGCCAGGGGTAGTAGACACATACCTAACACCCGAGCACCAGTCCTGTATGTTGCACCGTCATGAAAAATGCATAACACGATCCCATTACTCGAGTAGCAAGTACCATTTGTGACAATCTTGAAGGAGGACAAAACTGTTCTGTCTCTCCTACCCTGTGCCTGGATCATATTTGCTACTTAACTCGGAGCCAATTGCTTAAGCCTCGGTTGGAGGAACGCTTGCAGGAGGAGAGAGGGGGGAAGTTCTCCCAAGTATAAAACTAAAGTGGAATCGTATTACTGGTGTGAGACATAAGAGTCCCATACATTCGCCGGATTGCCGACATTGCATTGCACGATTAAGAGTCATGAAAATGAATATTTACAAGGTAGGTTTCATGTTTCATCGTCCTAAAATGGTACATAGAGGGACAACTAGTTGACATACTCTTTTCGTGTAGTACATCTCTCAAAATAAATGAAGGGGGGACTTCTTTTTGAGACTGCTCAAAACAGTTTAAAATAAAAATGAATTCGTTAAATAAAAATATTTGTTAATGTGCTATGGTGTCAAGGCAAAGAATATCTCACAGGTATAGACTTAAATCAATGATTATTAACTTAATTTTAAATGAACAGCTTAGTAATATACTAAACCTATATTAATATTATATCCCATGTTTTCAGTACGCAGAAAACAGATGGGAACAATTACATTTTTAATTGCCTTAGAATTCCTATAATATATATGAGAGAATCGGCCGATCTTCATTTAAATGGAATATATGGTCCATTATATCGTAACAAAGACAAATCAATTAATCTAATTCCCCGTGAGCTACTCACTCTAGCTAGCTAGTAGTGTATCCAGGGATCATTTCCACTATTGCTCGATCCACGCTAAATCCAGGTGTTGTGTGCACAGGACCGGTAAAATCCACTCTAACCGAGGGATCGTTTTCTGGGACCGAGAATGGGAGCCACCGAGTAGCAACAGCTCGTTTAGAACAAACCATTTTCCCACAGGCCCACAAGCAAGAGCTCATTATGGATATGACCCTTACTCCTCCTTACCATTGTCTCGCCTTGTGATTATGATGGCGCTGGGGCTTTGCTGTGCTTGGATACAACAATGTCCGCTGCTGTCCTAAGGAGAGTTTTATGTACTGGCTAATAGTACTGTTGGTGGACGTATCTAAATTCGCCTGTTTATATATATCCATCTAACTGTTACTGGAACTATACCATCCCACTAGAATCATAGCTGCAGAGGTGTTGTTTTAACAATTCCCATTCAGGAAGTTTCTAGGGGCATAGGCCAATGTAAAGGGTTCTTTCCTGCCAACTTTTCCAATTTATCACAAGTTAGCGCATAGTTAGGTTATGTTGGTTGTTGATGTACCTTTAAGAGTGCATGGTGAGTGACTGATTAATACATGGGAAGATGAAGTGAGGTAATGAGATGGAAATAAGATGGACAAAAATGTCCATGATATGCATATAGTGGGTGCTTCTATGAATTTCTATACAGATTTGTATCAATCTAATGCATTCACATGATATCATTACGTAATGCTGCAGCCCCCTAGCAGACCAAGACTTATCAATATGTTAGGGTATAATATACTCAAGTGTGGTGTTAGCATTAATATATCAGAAGTTGATGCCAGAGTCCATTATTCTATATTGCTAAGACGTCCTAGAAATCTGGAATAGCAACTTTGTGTTGTAATAATATATCATTTTTAGGATACTTTTGAATGGTTTTAGTCACTGCCTTGAGCAGACCAGGGGCTGTAAGAACCAGAGGCAGAGAAAAAAGATTAATAACCTCCATTTCGGGACTTGCTTTCAGCTTTGCCTCGGCATTATGCACCAAACAGTGCACCAGCAGCCCCTCATTACACCTTAACTAAATTAAACTAAATTAAATTTAACCATAACTTTGTTTTTTAATATATCAGTTTTAAGCCTACCTTTGAATAGCTGTTGCCCTATAAAGAGACTGACAGATGCTCTTGAGTCTTTACCTCTGGATTATACACCAAACAGTGCACTAGCAGCCCCTCATTAAATCTTTAAACTTTTTGTTGTAATGTATCAGTTTTAAGCCTACCTTTGAATGGTTGTTGCCCTATAAAGAGACTGTCAGATGCTCTTGAGTCTTTGCCTCGGGATTATAACCAAACAGTGCACCAGCAGCCACTCGATGTTGGTCATCAAACCTTTTAACTTTGTGTTGTAATATATCAGTTTTAAGCCTACCTTTACCTTTGAATGGTAGTTATTCTATAGAGGGATGGACAGATGTTGCACTTGAGTCATAATGCTCGGATAGCTGCCCCAGCCCATGTCCTTTCATCGGTTCACGGGCCAGTTACCCAGCAGGTCACCATCATATATACACATAACTCTTGTATAGTGTATTGTCAGACCTCTAGTCTCCAATACCTGTAATTGCCTTTGTGGCGAATGGCAGGGTCCTCTTGTTGGACGTTCTAACATCTCTGAGAATAATATTGAAGTAATTACAATCATGGCGTCCGCCGATGGCAAAACGGATCAATCTGAAGATGAGCAAGATGGCGGCATCAACATCAGGAAATCCGTAGTTAGAACATCTTTATCCATGGATAGTATAATGAGAATGGGAGTGAGTATATTATGTGAGGTTATCCTAAGGAGTATATTTATAACGATTTTACTATAGGGATTGACCATCAAGAATTAGAGCTAAATTTTGTTTCATGCATACAAAATATAGAAGTACTTATTGGATGTCCTAATGTTTGCCATGGTTGAAATCCACTTAATCTCATCTTTTCAAATATGATGATGTCTCAAAGTCCATCTTTTGCGACGTGTGACTCATTTTCCTGTGAACCATCACATTGTATTGACCAGCCGACCAGCTGAGATGGGTGGACTCAATATTCAGTCGGAATCATGACCATGCAAATGACTATTCAAGAGTTGGCTTTACCATTATCTGTGTTGAGATATCATGCTGGATAAAGCTACGGCATATTATCCTGTATATAACCACATTTCTTCCAATCTTCATCACGATTATAAGGATTGTTAAGATTATTAGAATTAAGAGAAACTGAAAAGGGTGCGACATTAGAATGAATCGCCACTGTAGCACATTTCGATTGTCCGTTTCCAAACTTTGTATGGACCTTTTATTACTTTCCCGCTTGGAGAAAGAATTGTGTTCTTGCCATTGTCAATGCTTTTCATAGTTGTATTCAGTCGTAGGCTGGTTACCTAAACTTGTCGATGATTCAATATTATTTTGTATTGCACGTGGCGATTTATTCACAACATCTGGTGAGTAGGGTGCTACAATGTTCGCGCGAAATGCATTTGATATCCAGCCTTCATCACGCGAAAGTTCTCCGGTAGCATATGTATAGCCTATACATAAATATTTAAATACAAACTGTGTCACACTAATGAAGGCTTTATGAACTGTATAACTGATAATAGATATGTTGCGAACTAATCAATTGAAAAGCTTCAATCGGTGTGGGTCACTTGGAACTATAGATAAAAAAAAATAAAAAAAATAGATTTGAGTGATTAACGTGAAATTAAACCATAGGCATAATATCGTGAGAAATTAAATGCCTATAATAATAATAATAATAATAATAGCCCACTGAGGCTGACATTAATATAATATCTTGCATAATATTGTAAATTAATTATTGCATGTTGCATTTATTGTGCTAAAAGGCAGCAGTAACCTGTCAACCTGCCAAGCCATTACGTAATCTGTTGATCAGGAACACTATTGTAGTAATTGCTTTGCATCCATTAACTATTGGAAAACTAATGGCTGTGTCATGGTCTTTACTCAAATTCCATCTTAAAAATGGAAATTGAAATTAGCGAATGTTGGGTGGAATGGGTGCGTCGGAATGTCAATTTAGCTTGGCTTTGTCTAGTAAACTACTTTACATCGTTATATATGATATATACACGACACACAAAAGGATATTTAGAATCTTTATCTATCCTTCCAATGCTGTATTGTTGAGTATAGTCTATATTTTCTATCGTACATACATTTGTGCAGATGTTTTGTAATTTGTTTTATTCCCCTGCCCCTTAAGAGTATGACCGGTTTCTGTTTTGTTTTTATCAATATTTTTAAGTGCAAATGACCTCGATTCCAGTGATTGTACAGTGTGATAATGATAGTCAAATGACCTTTTAAAAAGTATAATATCCTTTTCTATTCGATCTCAGTAAGTTATAAACTATAACATCTTTATATTTTGTCTGTTTCCATAATTTAGATTCCCCCTGTTGTGGCATTATTTAGAGTAATAGTAGAACTAGAAATCATTTAATTAACGATTTTAAGCCTGTCCTTCTGTTTATATTTCAGTATTTCAAGAAAGCTAACAAGCTTGGGGACCAAGCCAAGAAACTGAAGACGCAAATATGGAGTTCTGTGGTCACAATTGTCCTGGTTGAGGGCAAAAGTCTTCTTCCAATGGATGATAACGGTTTCTCAGACCCTTATGTCAAATTCAGATTAGGAAATGAGAAATACAAGAGTAAGGTACGTTTCAGTGTGCAGTGATATTGTGTATGAAATATGCATGGACGAATATCACTGGTATGCAATCAATCCTTATTTCTCTGTCCATATCTTTTTTCCATTTAACTTTTGCTACATTCTTGTCGTTTCAATGAGAAGCATTGCCTTACCGCCACAAATAATGCCTCTCGTAAGTCAATCAAGCTTCATTTCGGTATTTGTTCAACACTTCTTCTGAAAAAACATTACGTTGCTCTCGATTTTCACTGACTTGCTCTCGACCTTCAAATGTCATTTACCTTGGGCTTCTATGTTGAGTTACAAGGGGGACATATTTTTTTTTCATGGAGCCTTCAGGCTGCATACATATATATATTTTTGGAAGCGCTGGCCATTTTTTTTTATTTTCCTAAATACATCCGTTGTATTTATAGTATTTAATCATGTATGTTCATACTTTATCATAGATAATCTTTAATCAAACAAGGGTAAATTACTTTGTTTAACACTATATGAGATGCTCAAAGGTAGTGAAAGATCCAACTGTTTTAAATTAAATAAGTACCACTTTTTTCGAGTTGTGCCCTCCGTATTGGGAAAGACAGGGATTTGTCAAGAATGTCTTTTTAATAATGACTAGGCAAATAATGCTTGAAATATCATCCTTTGAGAAAGAACAAATATTTTTCTCCAATTTGTATCATTTGAATCATTTCTATTTTCTATGGGTGAATCTGAACATAAAAAACACACTCATTGCTCTGTAACATTCCCAAATAGGGAAAGGATATCCCAGTAACTGACCATTCAAGCATCGCCCTAAAATAATCTTTGTGCAGCAACCCCCACATGCTTCTTCTAAAAGAATTAAATCTTAACAGCTGAATTATTTCAAAAGATACTCGGATCTAGAGATCGTAAATATCATAACAATAACAGCTATAAAGCTCTGGAATATCTGTGAGAATTTGTCCTTTCACAATTCCTTCTAGTTTAAATATTCAAGGGGAATGAAGGGAATTGGTCCCTGGACACCAGTCCATCCCTACTATAAGAGAAGGGGGTGGGTGGGTGTTTGGTATGGGAGATACTCAAATATACCGTTAGAAGTTCATGTAACTTTCTACACATATATGAGCAAGTTAGCTCGAGAGAGAGTTATGAAAAATAAGAAATAAACTTGGCCATTTGTGTAACATCCTCCCATAATAACCATACGATTAGAGCAGTGTCATATTTTACCAACAAATTCTTCATTCTTCCCACGAATTTTGGCCTTTTGCGCCATACCACATTCATATGTTATGGAAGATATTACCGTATGGTCCATATCACACTCTGTATTAAGGGCCTAGTCCACTAAGCCGATTCTCATGCAATTCTCACAGAATTTAGTGGAAAAGAGTCCTCTGCGTCGCAAAATAAGAATCGGTTTAGTAGACTAGGCCCTTAATACACCTATCGTGTGATACCAAAAGCAACATTGGTTTTAATCTAAAAAGCTAAACACCATTACAATTACCTTCACCCCCGAGATTATACTATACATACTTCATTAATTAACACTAATTACTCCCAAATTCTTTGGTCAATACTTTTTTTTAAACAATTTTATTTCTCAGAAAAACATTTGGGTTTATCCAGAGACCCCGATACCATTACATCTGTCTCGCTCCCCGAGTAACATTTCTTTTTTATTTCTCTAAAACGACTGTGATACTGATGTAGCTGGTGCTGTATGCTGTTCCTTCAGGTTGTGAGACAACGCCGGCGAGCAACCAGGTCACGTCATCATGTAGGCCCCCAACCATATGCCTCCTCCTCTACCTCTTCCTCAATCTACTGTTCACCCTATCCGGACAGTACTGACAATGTGACTAACTCCTTAACCATTTGAATATTAATCATAATGTACACTAGATGTATCAACCAGATCCAGAACGTTTATGCTGTCCATCCTCCTCCTGTCCAAACGAGTGTTATTCTTTTCAGTGTGAAAGAAATAAGACAAAAGGTGGTTCAACCCAGGGCTGGTTTCACCAAGCACTGTCACTACTACCTTTTCAAACCATCAAATTTATACTTAAAATAAATTAAACAAAACCATCAAATTACTGATAACATTTTTTAAAAACTGATTTAAAAAAAAAACAATAAAATTTCTGGAGAGAGGAAAAAAAACGATAAAAACTGCTTTGTATTATACACAATGAGAAAGCATTGTTTAAAAAAGTTCTATTAATTGATGCTTCAAAATTATCTATATCTCAAATTTAGTGACTGGGGCTCTGTGAAACATTAGCCAGATCCATTCACTCTTTAGTTCATTCCTCTTCATTGAGTGGTCAGTGACTTTTCTTTGTTGGAGCCCGACCCTGCAGTAGTTTGGCCAAACTAATTTGTTCTTTGTTTAGGCAGTTGGTAATATCGCTGTTGGTGTTGTATATATAGGGCTGCGAGAAACATGCTAATTGACCATTGGATATATGGAGTCCATACTTAATTAGTTCATTAGCCTCCATTCTTGGAAACATGTCCCTCTTAACACTGCTATACCTTCTTCGAATGGGTTCATTTCAAATAGCTGTGTCCATCTTTAATTTAAATTTTTCAGTTTTCGCCAACTTGTTATTAAATGAAAGCATTCACCACTTTGTTTTATCAATGCTATTGATATTCAGTCAGTCTGTTGGTTGAATGATCACATACCATACAAATTATTGGTTGGTTATTTGCACACTAGTTTCCTATTGCCAATATATATACAAGTTGCACAGTTATGCAGTCCAATAATGCTACACACTTTACCAACACTCAACACTGAAATTGTTTTACACTGTGAGCTTTTATTCATCATTTAGTCATTTATAAATGTCCTTTTCCTCGCAGTTTGGACATTACATGCATTTTCTTTGATTGTGTGGTCGCTTATTCATCATTTTTTGAATTACACTTTCATATATAACAATAATAATACCAGTAACATCATTTACAATGTTTTGATATGAGAAAACCTCGGTTGAATTTGACTTTCGGCTATTTAGATAATAAGTTATGCACTTCATAACTGCCTTTAAGAAATGTTTGCGCTTTGGTTTGCAGTTGTTGAGAAATTTCTTTCTAACAAAAAGCACATACTTCACATGTACAATTAAGTTCTCTCTTTTCTGAAACACTTTCAAATACTGACAAAAATTATTTCAATGAAAAAAGAATAAAGAAATATTATACAATACAATTATCCTCTTCTCAATTCAATTCAACCAGCCATACTTAATTTCCATTACTTCCATTACTTTAAAACAGATTAAGTATCAAAATATGCATTCAAATTGTTCTTCCCGATTGCAATATATATATATATAGCGCATTAGAAAATCCCTTTCCGTGGTAGTTAATGATTTTCCATCTCTTTCTCTCACCTTTTCTAGTATAAAGCTAAAACGTTGAACCCGCGCTGGCTCGAGCAATTTGACCTTCATATGTTTGACGACCAGACCAGTCATTTGGAGATTTCCGTGTGGGACCACGACCACGCTGGAAAAGATGACATCATGGGCAGGTAGGCGTCTTAGCTTACTTTCACTTTCTCTCTTCACGTTGCTCGCAATGAGAATAAATAGAAACTTTAGACACACTGTGCGTATCGTGTAAAGGGAGACGTAAACTTATCCGGCAGCTCACGGTACCTGACGCTGAAATCTGAATCTGAAATCTAAAATCTTTTCACAACAAATCTAGCTGGAAATTAAGCGTCGCTGTGTGGGCTCAGCCTATCTGATCCGAAAATTATGCAATCAATGGATGGGAAAAGGTGATTTCGTACACTCATTAACTGCTTTGCAGGGAAACCCAGCAGTGAAACTATATTAATTATTGACCAGACCTTTTACCTACTAAGAATTAGATTGTAAAGATTGCTATATGTTGTTAAATTATCAATTCTCTCAGCCTTTCCTAGATATTAGATATCATGCAACATATTATTACAAACACTAATTCCCTTGTCAGAAAGCAAGCATTAATCAATAAGAATAATACACGAACATGCCCAGTCATAAAGAAACACCAAACACACTACAGAAACACCAACCACAGTACAGGAACACCAACCACACATAATAACCACACTTTTCTCACTCCTCCCACTGCCTAAGGCTGTTATTGACCAGAATAACCCATGAACAAGCCCGGTCCTGAAGTAACACCAAATACATACCTTGAGGCAAGCATATAAACACAGGTATTATACCAGGAGGACAAGGTAGCTCAGCATAGGGGGGTTTAAGCACTCGTCAGTCTTCAGATGAAAAAGGTACTGGGTTCAAACCCACACTTGTCCCAAGAATGAAACCTTTCCTGCCCATGAAATCTCTCAGAAAGGGACAGTGCTCCTGTGCACCTTGAACAAACTCAAACCAGCCAGGCATACATTAAAGTATTACTGACTGACATTGAGGACATAAAGAAGGCCCTGGTTGTTGATAATGGCCAAGGTGAAGCCGTTGAAATGGAAGTCATCAATCCGTTTAGTTTATTTAAGGATGATTTGAACCCTCTGTAACCTATAAATAACATGCATTGACTGGAAAAGACTCTTCCCAGTGCAACACCAGCACTGCCCTTCAGGCCTGCTAGTGCACAGTTTGATGTATAATCCATAGGCAAAGCCGATGGATGATTATACACCAAACAGTGCACCAGCAGGCCCTCAATGCCGGCTATTAATCCTCTAATGATGTTACTATGACCCCACAATGTCCCGAACATACTAAACTGCAATATTCATCTTTCCTCACTGCTGAGGGCAGTATAGCCCTATAATGTTCCAGTGGGCAACTATAGCCCCAATAACCGTCTCTCCTCTCTCCCTAGGGCTACTATTGACCTGACCACACTGGGAAGGGAGAAGACACACATGCTGGACACACAGCTGGAGGACGGGGCGGGCATTATCCGTATACTGCTGACCATCAGTGGCACCAGTGGCGGTGAGTCTATATCAGACCTCGTCAACTACACGCCAAACCCTCGCGAACGTGAACAGATCGTTTGTAAACATGTAAGTGATGATTTATAAATTTGTTAGACTTGTTCTTGTTTTTATTTGGGATTTGGTTTTTCTCTAAGATATTGCAAAACGTAAAGAGAAATTTGTTTTTCTTGTTCTTGTTTTATTTTCTTGGTGAATTTGTTCTTCTATTTTGTCTTATCTGCTTAGCCTTCTTGTTAAGACTCGTCCATCCTCTTAATCATTCTGTCATTGTCCCTCCTCTTCCTTTTCTTCTCCTCTTTCTCCTCTTCATTTGCTTTAGCACTGCTACGAATATTTTCTCCTTTTCTTCTTCTGCATTCCATTCTACCTTTTTGCTTCTTATTCTTCATCACCTTCTTCATTTTTCTTCTTTCCTCCCTCATTTTCTTCTTTTTGGATTGTTATTCCTCTTTTTGATACTTTATAGATTTGTTCTTATTTCTGAGTCTTCTCCCTTACCCTTCCTGTCTAGTTCTTATATTCACCATACCCTCATATGACAATGATATCAAATGTTTTTCATTACTTTTTCATTATTTTTATTGTCAATTAATGTTCCAGTGCCTGGAATGAGTATAACATACCATGTACGTTTTCTTCAATATTGCCCTTTGAGTTCAATAAAAAAAATCAGAGAGCTATATCACAGGGTATATTAAATCCTGAGTCATAAACACAGAGCTAATAATTATTTGTCTATATCATTACCTCGTGTATTAGAGGGTATCTTTTTAGAGCTCATAGATAAATTCTTATTGTCCTCAAACCATCAGGTCATAGCTCTGTCCTTCTCAAGTTCCAGGTTAAAAAAATAAGCTTTCTTTCCTGTCATAATTATATTACCTTAGAATAACGGCTTTTACTGTATGTATAACTTTAAAATGTCTGTTGTATGTATTTCCAGGGCCTTATGAACTCATTTAAGAACATCAGAGACATTGGCTGGCTCCAAGTCAAAGGTAAGGCAAAATAGGAACACTGTTTCCCAGCAATATTTTTTTATATTTCATTCAGGCCTATATAATAGTTAACAGTTACAAAACGACGCATTAATCACTATGATTGTTTTCAGGCGTTGCTTTAGATCTACTTTCTTCTGATGAAATATATGGGTCTTTTTTAGTGTTTCTTTTTCTCTGACAGGCGTTTGCAAACCTTAGGCTCATTTGCGGTCATGCAAGGGTTGGTGTCACACCTCGCCTCGCCTTTCACCACGACATTAATTCTTGAATTATTTTTTTCAAATTTCAGTGATAAAGGCTCAGGGTCTTGCTGCAGCTGATATTGGTGGGAAAAGCGACCCCTTCTGCGTATTAGAACTTGTAAATGACAGGTTACAAACGCAAACGGAATACAAAACTTTGTTCCCTGAATGGGGCAAAGTCTTCACTCTGTGAGTACCTATAATTTCTGGTCTAATTATTCTGTAGACCTTTCTGGTAGATTATGTCTTTGCAATTTGGTATATATGAGTTATTACCAGACATTTCCTTGCCTGAAAATGAGCGGACAGCACATTTGAAAATGCTTGATTATTTAGTCTTTGAAATATCAATTAATAATATTGAATTAACAATATTTGAATATAACCACTTGTAAATCAATTTAATTAAGCTTGTGTTATGTATACGAATCCGAGAATATATTTTTGTAGTCACTTTTTTTATGTTACTGCTTCCTCAAATACTTTGAGATGTATGATGTATTTTGTCACGGCTTAGCTACGGCCATGTGCATCCAGCTACCGGGAGCATGCACTCACCAGTGTGCTCCCGGCTTCCAGTGTTATAGATAGGAATGTAGAAGTAAACAAACCCATTTCTTGGAATAATTACTTCATTTAAACCATTTTCTCCTCAAATCATGCCTTGTAAAAGGTGCGCATTGGGTAAATGTACAAGTGATAACCATTACCGGAAAGAGGAACATATGAGAGGGGTGGAATTCTTTAGATTTCCCCGTCCAAACCTATCTGACCCTATATAGTGATGCTAAATACATGCCATATGCTTCCATTTGTTTATACTATATAAGGCATTTACTATTAACTTCTCTTATAACAGGAAACTAGTAGGGGTAACTGCATGTTATTACAAGATGCAACCGATTTTGTTCTTTCTCAATGTGGGCCAGTCACTTGTTTTAAGTACAATTAGTAGTTTCAGTTTTAGGGTAATTAAGGACCTGCAAATAATTGAATGGTGTAGTAACATTGTTTCTAATTAATGCAATGGCTGACTAAGTGTTTGCATCAGTCCTCTTGTTTCTTAATTCTGTCTAACTACTTTCTGATATAAAGAAGCAACAACTTCTGATTTTAAGAAGCAAGATTATTTAACTAAAAATGTCAGTGTTTTTTGTTTTCTTAAAAGAAAAATCATGCTGGAAAGTCAGCGTTTTCATGAAAAAAGGGGTCCTTTTTCAGCTTAAAATCCATGAATAAGGGTCCAACTTCTGATAGGTAGAATGAGCATATGTCCTAATATTAATTCCTATATGAGTGCAGGAGTTAGGGGTTTATGGCGATCCCCAGTTCACTGACAGCTACCCACAACTCAACCAGAGATGTTGTTCTCTCTTTGGAAGTGAATATTCCCCTCTCTTTTAAATATTTTTGCAATTCCTTCCCTGAGCGTTTACACCATTGTTGTCCACTTGCTATATCCCTAATTATTTGGCAATATTCTCTCAAAATCTTGAGAAAATCGAGTTTTAAGAGCAGAACACACAAACAAAACCTATGAACCCAATGGTAGCCCTATGTAAACTGGACGCGCTCCCCGCACGCAGATGCTCCCGTGTCTGACCAAAACCAGATGTGGACTCCATAGGGCAATAGGAAGAATAGAGAAAAGGCTCTATCCTTATTTGTAAGGAGGAATTGCAAAAGCCTACCTCCAAACATGCTCCCACAATAATATCATTTAATAATAAAAAAAATAACGTTTCGAATCTCCTTGGTGTGCCGTCTTAACTGTAAACCGTGCCACTATATTTGCAAGTGTAAGTTTTACAAAATGTGACACCTGCAGCTGTTGCTGATTGTTAATATTTAATGATTTTTTAATATATTTATTAAATTTCATTTGCAGCAATGTTAAGGATATACACGCTACGTTAGAAGTAACGGTATACGATGAAGACAGAGATAAAAAAGCTGAATTCTTGGGCAAAGTAGCTATTCCTCTTCTCCGGGTAAGTATTCTAATGATTAACATTACTTAAATACATTGCTTATCACAAATATAACACAAAATACATATGTGCTGTGTCACAGGAAACGAGTCAAAAGTCGCGCAAAAATTTTAATTTTCAAATGTTTTCCCACAAGAACCCTTCCTCAGAATGTTTTCATTTTGGGGTTGATTGGCGCTGCTCGTAGTATGAAAATATTTACCAAATTTCAAACTGTGTATTGAATATATTTATGTCTATCTGATGTTATCCTAAGGAGTATATTTAATTACTTTACTAGTAATCGACCACAAAGAAAATCATTCATGCATAAAACAATATAGAAGTATACTTATTAGATGTCCTTGTGTATCATTGGAATCTGCTTGGTCTCATCTGTTCAAATATGATGGTATCTCAAAATGGATTTTGGCGACTTATGACCCATTTTTCTGGCACACATCACATATAGTCACCGACTATGGGGGTTATTATTTGTGGTTTAACGTATCGCGCTATCAGCCACTTTTATCAAGCTACATGAATTCACTTTGTCGTTCATTATTGATCCTTAATAATACGCGTTTGATTTGAGACATTGGATGTATCACGTTCAATTCCACAATTTGTTGCTTAGTTATCAGTTTGTGACCATGCTAAAAATAAAAGATATATAATTATTATAAGAGTAGTCAATTATTGTTCCCCAACGAAAAAGAATTTTCCAAGACAACCGTTGAACCTTAGTGCCACAATCTGTATTCTGTTTGGTATTAAAGACACTATATTGGTTTGATAAACAATTCGAGTGTGTCCCTATTCTAATTATATGTCTAACTATCAATTTGAACATCACTATGTATGAATAGTTTTAACTTCCATGTTCAGAAATATCTGGGAATGATCTTGTCCATTTGATACTTTATCTATATCTTTTGCATTTGCGTACCATGTCTACAATTAGTTTTTCTTTTTAAAAAACCGCATTTAAGGATACCATGTATTTGATTTAACATCCATGTGATTTCACATTTCAGTGATTGATTTGCATAAACATCCATTTGCATAAACATCCAACATTATTTCACAATTCACATTTTATCCCTATAATAATGCATGGGCATTTTATTTTAATTGGTATGTAATTAAAATAAATTATTAATTTAATTCATTATGCATTTACTTGTCCCACGAGCTATGCTTTTGCCAAAGCTTTACTTATTTATTTATTTCTTTCGTCTGTTACCCTTTGAAGTTACATGGGGTGTACGGCAACCCTAATTTTCAGATACGTGTCGGGGAGAGGCGGTGGTACGCCCTAAAGGACAAGAAACTCACGGGTCGAGCCAAAGGTGCAATCCAGCTGGAACTGGATTTCATCTACAACCATGTAGGTTGTCTCTGTCAGGAGGAGGAATGCCTGCCTCCCTAATCGCTGTCACAAGCTCCCTAATCGCTGTCACAAGTTGCCTACACACCTTTGAGTTAATCAGTTACCCAGCTTAGAGACCAGCAATGTCTTCCCTATCCTTGCTTAGTCAATAACGATGCATTGCCAGCTATTTTCATATGAGAAGTTATTTTCCTACTCTCGGTTTATTGTCTGTCTATAATTTTTTCAATGGATTTGAAAGACAAATATTTTGATGACAAAGAAAAATCCGATTTTGAGAATTTTTTATTTTGTAAAATGTTGGCGAAATGTGGCCAGTCAATAAGTGTTTTTGAAAACTTTACAATTTCTTTTTGTCCAAAATTTGGTTATATCATATAGGGCGTCTGGAGGAAATATCAAAGAAATTGATCCAAATTGTGTTGGGGATAACCCCAAATAATCTCAGACCATTTTTGAGTACATGTATCCATTGTTTCACATTCTAATAACAAATAATGGATTTTTATTTCCATACCACACATACAAAGTTAGTATGACTATAACAAACAATCAAAGCGCTAAGAAAAATGAAAGAATAGCTGGCATTGCTCATACAAATTAATTTGGCTTACTGACATTGGCCTTGTGAGGTATAATAGGCCTACATTACTCAGCGCATGGGAAATCTTCACTTATGAAGCCTAAACATTGCTTTCTCTAGTATGGGTCTGGTTGCCATATTGTATTGTCACCACTGTATTGTATGTGGGATATGTGGATGTACAAACTCCTAGCCTGTTTACAACACTGCACCACACAGTTCACAAAAGCAGAATATTTGTTTAAATCATATTTCAAAAGAAATCATTAATCACTTATACTGGATGACAAAATTTGAAATGAATCGAAGCGATGAAAAAAGCAGTTACATTGATGCTGATTTGAAAAATATATTTGAAATATATATTTGAAATTATTTTAATCAACCTCAAGGTTTACATTGCTGAGTGTTTTTGTTGTTTATTTTTCAAAAGAATTGGTTGGGGAAAGGACTTTTAAGCTATATCCAAAACATCTTTTATTCGAAATTAATTATTAGGGCTTAAATCCTACCAAAAAGATTTTTGTGAAGTGTGTTGTGTCACCATTTCGCTCTGCAACCCTTAGAAACTAGCATGGACGTGATGGACTTCGGTGTCGATGTATATGTACATATATACATATAATTATTCTGCTCCCTTGTTGATTTGCACTTACTTGTGGTCTGTTCATATTATTCGGCATTAAATGACTTAAAAATAGTGCTTCACTAACCTCAAATATGTGGCACCCATCACTGTTTGCAGATCAGAGCTCGAGAAAGGCGTTGGTATCAGTTAAAAGATAAGAAAGTCATGGGGCGAGCCAAGGGGGCTATCCTTTTGGATATGGACTTCGTGTTTAATCATGTGAGCCTCTGTGAGAGTGGAGGATTTGCTTTAAACATCCCTTTCTTCCTTAAGACTTTTCTGAGTAGAGATTTCATATATAATACTTATATATATTTTTTATTGAAGTTATACCTTTTTAAATGAGTATTTATTCTCTTTTGGTGTGCTGGTTTTGATTGACAATACTTAAACAGAATTGATTAATTTCTTAACGGTTTTGAAAATTAGTTACAATTTCCGGTCATAAGGGAGATCATTTTAATTGCCATTATCTCCTTTTCTGGTTAAAATTATGTTATAATCCTGCCTCCCTGGGCCTATGAGCCTGACGTGAAAGTGTTTTGGGTAGTTTCTTTTCTGAAATGAAAGTTCATAACTTGGGATTAAATTGTTTTGCAATTTAGTAGGGTTGAATGCGCATTTCCGATTGCCTCTTCTTTAACAGTTTTGTCTTTTTGTGTCCATCTCTTAACACTCTCTTCCTACTTGTTTCTCCAAGTGCTTGTTATTAGAGATACTTATAACATCTTAATAACGGTGAATAATTTGCTTAAGATTCCAAGGTAATTACTGACGATTCATAGAAATGCTTAACGAAACCTAACACAACGCATGCGCAGTTAACCTAACATGATATGTTTTGATAAAACTTTGTTGAATAAGACCATTTCAATAGAGTAATGTTTAAGGTCATTACGATATCATTTTGTTGACATTTCTCTAGCCTCCATAAATTCGAATGCCTTTTAGCCTAGTGTATATTCTTAATTAAAAGACATCATTCTTTTTTTAAAGCCCCTTCAATAAGTTACCAGTCAATGTATCTGGATTTAATTCGTGTTTAACATATTTCCTTCAATAGATAAAAGCTGCTGTCAGGACTTTCAATCCCCGAGAAGAAAAATATATGCAACCTGAACCAAAGTTCAAAATATCTGTACGTATGATTTAAAATAATGAATTTGAAGCTTCATATTTGTATCTTTATGAATAGTATACATGATAGAGAAAGTCTCTTAAGGGCAATTTCAAAATATAGATAGTCACTTTCTAGAGACACATAACTTTCATCAGATATTTTGCTTTAAGTTGATACAGGATACAAACCCCTATTTATCTATATAATTATATATTCAATGTTAACTCTAGTAAAGATTTAACTAAATATAAAATATTTATCATGGGTATTTTATAAATGTATTGCAACCATAAATTTCATAGAGACATCGTTAAACGAACTGATTTACTTAGATTGTATGTTTCTTTTGGGATACAAAGAAGAATAAAAAATTGAAATTTGGCATACATACATGTAAAATACATTCAATTTAATCTGAATAATTGTATTAGTTAATAATTTTAATACCATCATTTTGCAGGTAATGAAGAGGAATATAGACCGGGTGAGTAAGCTGGTCGAGGCTGCTGTTGAAGCCAGCAAATTCATTCAGAGCTGCTTTGACTGGGAGTCGAAAATAAGGAGTTCAGCAGCATTTGCCGTAAGCAGTCATCATTTAATCATATCTCTATCTTTAATAAATTGGAGTCTTACAAATATTTTGGAACATTAAAGAAAATAGGGAGACCATTTACAAAGGTACTTGGGAACAAGTACTAAGTTAAGAAATTATCAAGTTAAGTTTGGTTTATCTATTTAACTTTACAATTAGTGTCAACTTAATTTATATACCTGGCGTTTCCAATGGAAATGATTCTCAGACCGAATTACTTGTGTCCGATGTCAATTTATTAACTTGTTGTCCAGGCGGAGAGCGTGAGGTCATTTGAATTTAGTTAGACATTATTAATGTGCATTCATAGCAGATTTGAAGGAGGCTTAATTTAAAATTTTCTCGGAGCCCCGGTCCTAATTTCCCGACCTGTAATGTAATGTGAATGGGCCTTTACACTCTCTTTTTCTCGATCTTTCTCCTCTCTCCCTCTGCCTCTCTCTGTGTCATTTACCAACCCCCATGTCCCCCGTCCTCCACCTTTATGTATTTCCTCTGTAACTTCTTTGTAAGAACCGTATAAAAAGAGCTATATTATTCTGACATTGTGAGATATGATTTTAAGCTTAAATTCGTTCAACCATCTGTTAATTCCTAATTGTAGATGCAACATCAACAAATCTGTCTTTCTGAAATGTTAAACTGTAAAGACCAGTAGAGGGTATTGAATTCAGTTGCCCCTAGCAACGGCGGGTTTTAAAGCATGTGGGGGACTTGAAACATAGAGGTACATTTGGAGAAAATGTGGGTCTAAATTAAACAAAAAGATTTATTCTATATCGGTGCATTATGAGTGGAGCTTTGAGGAGGAATTAGAACCATTCCCTCAGCAGTCAGAGTCAAAACCCTTGCAAATGGCCATGTTGATCAGCCAGAAATTAGTCATGACCGTAGCCCTTCAAGCTGACAGGTAAGGGGCGTGCTAGTGTGTGTGTGTGTGAGGGGGGCAATATAAGAATACTAGCACTATTTATTGAAAGTCAAAAGTATAAAAATACATGAATAATTTCCCTTCAACTGTACAACAGTACAGTAACACATTTGTGAGAAATGGGATGAGACCTGTCAGCTCAGAGTTGATCTTCCCCAATATCCCATGGCATTTTTGCGTACATAATTTTGTTTGCTTAAAGGATGGGATGCATGAAATCGGGAATAGTACTATTTTTAGCGTTTTCCTCTTTAAAATTATCCAAGGAATCATTATTGAGCGTTTAAACACTTTTGGTTTAACTAATTGATGCGTGAGAAACACTTTTTTTAAAGTATGTCACTGTGACCTCAATTCTAGTACAAGCAGTGTCTAAGTAGGTTGTGACGTCACAGGGGTAACGCAGCTCTGCCTGCGCTGTTTAACTGCATCCACCCAACACATAACACATGATAACAAATGCAGTAGTTCTGTGATTATCTTCTGTGTAACTTGTCATTTATCATCAGAGATTGGAAACAAGAGGATAAAAACCACTACAGAGTGTAATAGGACACTATGAGTGTTTGTCATTGAGTAGGACTACTTGAGAAATGACCTAAAGTTATACCAAACATGGATGCATTGGGATGCATTGAAACAAATGCCGTCCTTCAGCCCTTGTGTTGTATGCAATCTGTCTACAATGAAATATCCAAATTCCTACCGAAATCCTTGTGGAAACAAACATATAAAGCAGGAGGCATCTGTAGTTACAAGCCATAAGAAGGACCAACTTGGTTATTAATCATGAGAGCAAAACGATAAAGTAACCTACAGTGGGTACAGTGCCCATACCGGGTGTTCCTATACTATTGCTATATCAAGGGTCTGTGTGTATGCTCCAACCGGGCCAGGGAGATGGGGTCAGGGGTGGCTTGGACGCGCAGGCACCTACCCCCAGTCCACACACACTGCATCCGTACCATACACACATGTTTCCTCCTTGTGTCAGTACACCCCCAGTATTGAACGTGGAGATTCTACGGCCCAGGTTGTTTGGATTCAGTAAAGATTGATATAAGGAAAGTTCCTAAACATGGACTTAATTTAAGCCCGATTTACAAATAATGGGGTAGGTTTATGAAGGAGCAGTGTCTGTCCCTGGTCGGGAGAAGTGAGGCCCATAGAGCGCGTAGCGGTAAGGTGGGCGCGAAGAGGACGTCACGAGAAGGGATTGGCGCGACTAGGTATAGGACCGGGTGAGGCAGGAAGGGGGGGGGAGGGAGGGGGGGGGGGGTGAGGGGGGTGAAGAGGCTGAGGTGTTGGCATAACAGTGCGAAATGTATCACTGATCAGTGAGTTAGATATGGCATGCTCCCCTGATGTCATATCTAAGCTCTAACACCTTACATACAGCTACAAATGTTATCAGATGAAGAATGATTGGCGTATTTAGTAGTGACTCATTTGATCTCAGACCTCTTAAAGAGGTCTGAGATCAAAAACCACCTGTGAAGTGAACTAGTCCTTAAGCAGAAAGAAAAGGAAAATTAAAAAAATAGTTCTTAAGCAGAGGTTATCACCTTTTCCCACCTAGAGATGAAACTATAATGTACCTGTTGTTGATGTGGAAATATAGTTGAATAATAATACTGTTATTATTTTTTATTTTTTTTACAAATCCATTATTTATTCACGATATCCTGCCATCGCGGCTTCTACAATGCTAATATCCACTTTTCTCATTTGGGAATATAAAACACAGTCTCACGTTTTTACCCACATGATTGACCTCCGTCATTATTATGCGTATTATTATATCAATATGAAGCCCGGAAACCAGATGATATTGAAGATGTGTAATTTTCTCCTTTGCAGGTTTTTATGATAATCGTGTGGAACTTCGAGCTGTACATGTTGCCAATCACGCTGTTAATTGTGTTCGCCAAGAACTTACTCGTCGTCCATATAGCAGGCAACCTAATGAAAGAAGACGATGTAAGTCTGACTTTTTGTTATTGATTGTATCACATTATTTACATTACCATTAGTTACATTAACAATCCTTTCAGGCCTGCAAAATTCAGCAGCAATAGGGGACTTTCATGACACACTGCGCATGTCTATTACAGTGCATGATGGAATGGATTCAGTTCAAATCTGACACACACAAATTTAGCAACATTTTTATCGAAAAATCTTTTTACCAATATCATAGCTCGTGTAAATGATCTATAAAAACCAAATACATGATGGGAAAGATGCAGTCTGGTTATATAGAAACATGTAAAATATGTTAAATATTCCAGGCTGAACATAACATGCTTTCTATACATTTTACACTGATTTAGTCGTGGGTTGCTGTAAGTGTGGTCAGTGTTGTTGTATTGAATGTGGAGGTTGGTTGAAGGCATAACTGGTTTTAGGGTTTAATAATCAATCAATAGTAAGTTAATACTAGAGCTATAGATGCTCTACCCGACTGATATCGGTAGATATCATAGTACATGACTATATATATGTTAGCTTATTCTCAAGCCAGAAATGACAGCTTTAGTAGTTGGTCGGGAATTATTCCAGTAATTCTATCCTGAAAGAGGATATCTTACCCTATGTTTAGCCTAATCAGATCTAATTGCCTATTTGATGCTCTTATTATATCATGCTTATATCTGTAATTCTCTGTGCTTTTGCAGGAGTATGTGGATGAAGAAGATGACGAAGAAGAGGAGGATAAAGAGAAGGTAAGCGGATGTGATGACGCTGGATCTTTTCCATTAGGGTCTGCCATTTTCTGATGTAGCTTCTATATCCTCTTCTGGCTTAATCTACCTTTATATCGTGTCATAACGATTTAGATTTTAAATTAGTGTGCTGTTGCTCCAGCTTAAATTTAGCTTTCTTCTTTTAGATAGAAATTGCATCAATATTATCATTGAATGTTACACCACATTCTTTCGCTATTTTTTATTTCACATCAGTTTTGTATGTGTCTAATGTAAATGTATACATTTTGTGCACTTATTTGAGCCGATGTACTATCATTGTTGTTATGTACTTATGTGTAGACATCAATACATTCTGCTGTTGTAAATGGATTGTTTTATACGTTTAGAGTCAATCTAGATCCCAATTAGTAGTAGCTTTTTTAAAATAATGTTTAAACAGTTAACAGTCTACGCTCAAAGTTGAGAGACTCCCTTCAAACTGAGGGAAGGCCTCTCATGCAAAACCGCATTAGAATACCATTAAAACCGCATTAGAATACCATTAGAATGTCATAAGGACATCACCTCCTGGGCCAGGAGGGCCATTAGCGCCGTAGGCGTCCAATCACTGACATACCATTCTTATCCGATCTGAGAGGCTTTGAGCCTAGACTGTAAAGGCCAAATGACTCGCATATGTAACTCCAACATGTTGTGTATGTGTTTTCTATTGTTGTGTGTATCATTATTTATTCTATTTCCTCGTTTTTTATTTGTTCTTCTCAGCGCAAGGTAAATAACTTAAGAGAATTCAGGGTTACTGTTCCTCTCTCCATACCTATATTCTACCTGGGTGTGTTACATGTTAAGAAAGGCCCTTGTAATATTACTCTTTACTTTGCCTTACCTCATACCAACCCCTCCAAGAAAACATTAAGTATATTAATAAGGGATGAGGTGTGGCCGAGTGGTCTAAAGCGCAGGGTCGGCTCACTGGCATGCCTAGCATTGTGTGGGTTCGAACCCGGGCGCGGCTACAGTTTCACCTCCTCCCCCAGGTACTAGAGGAAGACCACCATTGAGGTGATCTAGTCCTGGTAAAAAATATAAAAAGAAAATGAACACGATTTGATTAAAGGGTCCAGCCTACAGAGATAAAGAAATTGTATATCAATCTATATCTATGCTATAGCCTTCCTTGTGTGGATTAAATATCATTACCTTTATTTCAAATATTCCAGTGTGGCTTTTTTAGTATTTGATTACATACTGTTAGTACACATGTAAGAAGATTGAAGCTGTTGCATATATGTACTATACGATAGTTACTAAAGTTCATTTATATATTTTCTTATATACTAATTTAGTAGGTTATCACATTTGTTTAAGTTAAGGAAAATGTAAAAAGAAACCGCAAATCATGTACTTTAAAGTCAACTAATTTCTTAAAGGAACTCCATTAGATGTTTAAATCGTACTTAATTAAGTTTATTCTTGTATTTTTGAGAACTATTTAATTTTGAAAAGCAAAATAGAGGAAATATTCTCATATTTTTGTGTTTTTATCGTTTAATGTCTTCGTTATTGTGTGTTCGATATACTTTTTCTTTGAGTTTGTACAAAAAGTACTCTACAGCTGTAGATAAGCTTATCGACAGTTTTTCTTTGGGACTTTTTAAGAACAAATATTTGGCCTATGCCTACCTTTTTTATTCCTTAAGTGTGCACACCATTTATTGTAATAATTGTCTTTCCCCTTGATGTTTTCACATGACAGCAAAAGGTAAATAGGAAAGAGTTTATGAAGAATGATCTTCTTCCTTGTCCGGCGAACATGCCTTTCGCTGAGTCCTATCTCTTCACTATCTCTCGTGTTACAATTCTCCACAATCAAATAACTCAATTTTTTTGCAAGTTTCTAATTATCATCTCTGACTTCATTATTAAATAAGATCTACATCTCCTCGTCCTCCTCCTCCTCCTCCTTCTCCTCCTCCTCCTCCTACTGTGCTCGGAATAAGATTTTGACTCTTTGCCAATTTTTGCCTAATAATATAAAAATGTTTTGTGTGTTTTTAAGTTCATTAACGTTTGTTGGGTTGAAGCTTACATGGGGATAGTATCTTATGAGAAATGATTGATCCCTCCTGAATAAATTCAGTTTACTTGTTTTACTCCATTCACAATCATTCTAGTCATCTCTACTGTCCATTTTTGCATATTAGATACATATTTGATTTCACAATCTACATTTATAATCAAACTATGCAGTTCATACGCAGCAAACATGATATGATTGATTCACAATGATAATTGTTATCACCACAGTTCACTAAAATCATATCTCAAGGACATTTAGTTGTATCAGGGAATCGTTCTCAGCAAGTATTAGGTACTATAATATGTAGCAAATGAACAAGACAGTCCGAATCCAGTGTGGTTTTTTTATATTGAATATAAAAAGCTTCACAAAATCGCTAATACCATGTTAAATAAGAACAGTCCACCAGGAAACAATATGAATTGTATGTAAAAATATATCCATACATATAAGGTGGATTCGGAGTTAATTTTAGCTGGGATTTCAGGACGTCAACTTGATATGTTAGTCAGCATTCATTGGGGCAGTTGGGTTAACATGGACCCTATAGGATATTGCTGTGCAGGATCATATTAAACTTTCCCATGGTGAAACTGAAAAATGTCCCCCAAAAGACAAATCCAAAGGTCTTTCTTGGGGAGTACACAGAATGAAACGTTTTCTTCAGATGAATATTATATTTCTCCCTAACTTTGTTGCAGCCCGAGGTAACCATTTGTATTTGATTGTAACACTTGGCTAACCATCTCACCACACCTTCCCCAATAATTATTGGTATAAATACATATATATTGGGGAGGCACATATTCAGGAGAAAACCTGTGTCAATACAGTCATAGTTGCTATAAAACACTGTAAACAATATAATGTATTTTTTTATTTTATTATTATCATAACATTAGGGAAATTAGGTAATTCCTCTTTGTGAAAGAGAAATTAACTCTAATCTACAAATCACCCATCAGATTCTTTTATTTCATAATCTTTAACTGTTGAGTTGTTTTTTTCAAGAAGTATCGCGATTTTCCAAATGATGTAGTAGCCTTTTCCAAAACAAAATCACATACTCATAATCGCACTGATCTCAGTTATGGTTATTTGTCTGATCTTTGTTCATTAGTTTCGCGATTATAAAATCTGTCCTGCCTTATCTTCCCACCTAGCTGGAAAACATTAGCTTGGACAGAACACAAGTGTGCTAACCCCTGCACAGATATTATATCTGAATTATTGGTGTTCAAATA
Source organism: Sthenelais limicola (assembly GCA_942159475.1). Taxonomy (NCBI): domain Eukaryota; kingdom Metazoa; phylum Annelida; class Polychaeta; order Phyllodocida; family Sigalionidae; genus Sthenelais; species Sthenelais limicola. The sequence goes on from OW804096.1 coordinate 59,418,605, forward strand.
ATTCAAACAAGGCATTATTACCTTATTTTGCAGAGCACCATCATTGACTCGGTGTATCATTTGGTTCTGATGGTGATTTACACATTGATTAAGTTTGTCCTACTCTACTAACCCTAATTAACTAATGATAATTATTTCCAACTAACAAAACAATAAATCCAATGCATTGTTCTCCTGGTCTGCCTTTAGTAGACAATAAAGCGTAGCGATCTTTACCCACTGCATTATTTAAACGATTTCATCCCATCACCTAATGGGACTAAACTTGCAAAGCAACCAACTGGGCTTTATTGTGGTTATAAACCAGAGAAATCCTCTTGATACCTTAAACAGCTTGAACAGAAAGCAATGCTTAATTCTGGTCCACACCGCGAGTTCCATTTCACGATGTGCCCCCTTAGAATGGCAAACTAAACATGCAAATTCAAAGCAGATACGTCCTATGCTTTAAAACCCTCACCCATTTTACTATTGCTTTAATTATCCAGATCATTATAATGACCAAGCCTATAATGATCTTTTAATTGCGCATTTTAAAGTGGGACCTATGCTTATAGAATACTTTGATGCTTACCTTCCGAGAATTAGATTTATATATGCAGAGAAGCAATATCATGTATCTATTAAGGAAGCATCCTCCTTCATTCATCTAAATAGATATTTCATTTCAATTTGAACTACTATTTTATTAACATACTCGGCTTTTGTTGCTCATAGATATAGTAACCATGTCGTGATACATATCCCTAAATTAAAGGATTTATTAGGGCTACATTTTCGTTGTTAGATATCCTACCCTTTTGATATATTCATGTACGTTATTGCTATGGAGAACGAGTTCAATCCTTTTGCATGGCCATGTTTATAATTTGACTTATGTTTCATTTACAGGAAGAGAAAAAGAGTTTTAAAGAAAAGTTGCAACAAATACAAGAAGTTTGTTTGCAAGTCCAAGAAGGAATGGACATGGCCGCCTCCATGGGAGAAAGAGTGAAGAAGTAGGCAGTTTTGATATTTTTAAACTTTCTAACCTAGAAATGTCAACATCAGTAAAACCAAGAAAATATTCTCTTATACTGTTCAATATGGTAGAAATGATAAAGTATCATCATTAGGTTTTATGGCATTAGATTAGATGTGTTACCGGGTACATTAGAGTCCATGGTGTTTGTACTTTCAATGTTTACTGACAAAAAGCTTCTTACTCATGAATTATATTCATGTTTTTGTTTACAGCACATTCAATTGGACAGTACCGTGGTTATCATGGCTTGCCTTTATTGTACTAACAATTGCTACGCTGGTATTGTACTACGTACCCATCAGGTACCTTATCATGGCGTGGGGTAAGTATTAAATATATAATTATTGCTATCGATAGTGAGATATTTGACCCTATAAATTGTTCACATACTCGTATATGTGATGTGTTTCAGGAAATTGAGTCACAAGTTGCAGCAAAAAAATGGATTTTGAGATACCATCAAATTGAAAAGTTGTAATCAGGCAGATTCTGATACAGACAAATCATAATTATTTCTATGTTCTAGGTTTGGTATTTTTATTTTTGAAAAGGAAGTTTGCAATATTTTGCAAACGAGTAAAGTAGTTAAATACACTCCATAGGATGACCTTAGAAACCCAGGCATATATTTAATACACAGTCTTGAGATTTGGTTTATGTATTCATGTTACTAACATCGCTAGGCACCCCAAAAAAAGAGATCTCGTGAATAGATAACTTTGAAAAATATCAATTTTGCGACTTGTGACTCATTTTCCTGTAACACATCACATATGTAGGACTCGGTATAAGCTTAAAAATAAAGGCAATTGACAGTAAATATTCTCATATGTGGTCCATTGAAATATGATGGGTTTTAATTTAAATCCAAACAGTTATATGGAAAATGAAATGTAGCTATTGCATATATATAATACAAACCATATATGACCTAACTTTGAATTAACTTAAACTCTTGTTTTCATTGAAACTTAGTTTTAAACCAGGGAAGCGTAGTATTACATCTCCTTTATTAAAACTACTTTTGGGGATTCATCCTGGCCATCTTATTTAATATTCCTCAGGCATTAACAAGTTCACCAAGAAGTTGCGCGCACCAAACGCCATTCCTAATAACGAGTTGTTAGACTACTTGTCACGCATCCCGTCAGACAAAGAGTTGGTAAGTTCTCAGAGGGATCTAGAGTTGTTTAACCTGGGGAATGTACAGAAACACTATAAAGAACTGCAACATAATAATAAGAATAATGGTAATATGTCATGAACTCAATCAAAGATATCACTAATGAAATTAAAAATAATTTCTAAGCTTTTCTGAGCTTCTGGCAGAGTTGTATTGATTGATTTTCTGTCCAACACAAGGTGTAGCTGGACTCCCTCTGAATCCTCTATTTGGAACTCATCACTATTCTTTTTTAACAAATTTCTCTCACTCTTTATAAGTGGTTTTCGTACCCTGAGAAATCTTTCTTGTGGTGTGTACAGGTTCGATGTTTTTTTTAAAAAAGATATTTTGATTGGCCAGGACATTTAATATAAAAAAAAGATGCATAACCGACTGGCAGTTGTATTCTTGCGTTGCCATTGTTGATTTACTTTTATACAAAGCCTATATAGTATTTAATGTATATAAATGCAATAAGTAAGATATGATGAGGAGGAAGAATAAAGGAGCATGCCTAACATATAAGATTTGTATTTACTTGTTATGAATTTCATTTTAGGACAAACAGATTAAATTATCATTATTATCACCATATTTGAAGTTTGGAATTTTATTTCAGATAATGTATCGTGACCTCCGGCCCGATCCAAACATAGGTACAATGAAGAAGAAGCGGTCAACATGAGTGGGAAACAACTATAAATATAAGATGTTCGTTTCTCACCTACAAATTCCTGTGGCTTCCATTTTGTACCTAGGTATTCCTGCCAGACTCTCATTCATTGAAAAGTCTTTCAAAAATGCTAATTGGGATACTGCCGGCCCGGTCATCTAGAACATCACTTGTTATCCTGATTGGTGCCTTCAACAATTATTGTAAGAAACGGAAGAAAAATGTCGTCTGCTTTGGCAATTATTCTGGGTCCTTACCAAAGGCTTAGATATAAGCCGACCTCTGATTGGACGGCGTCCATCTGGGACAGGTTTCTGCTGAATAAAGGCAGTTTTTTGTTTTCTTTCCGGCTGTGAAAGGACACTATATATGCATATAAGAGGCGCTTTTGTGGTATTTAGGTGTTTCTCCCCGTGGGAGTGGTTTTCATCGTCTAGAGAGTGTCATGTGTTATTTAAAAAAACAAAATGGTGCTGATCTCATTACACAAAGAATGCACCACTACCACACAATGAACGAACAAGAGCCTCATTCTAGTGGATGCTCATTATACATGTATACCAGAGGTTAATACAACGCTCTAGTATCACGCTCACTGATGACCTTTTTCTATTTATTGATGATATTTTTTTTGTTAATTTCTGCACTGATGAATTGTATAAATGTCTATCATACGTTTATCTTCCTATTGTTTATTTAATATTTATAAACCTTTCGGATTGGGTAAAATCTAAGGTTATTTATGATTCTTTCCTTCAAAAAAGGTATGCTCAAATGAGCCTGATTGTGGGCCTTTTTCCTCGAGGGTCGGTTCTCTGAACAATTTGAATTGTCGTCACCCGAAAGGTCCTTATTGCTGACACTCTTTGTTGGTACTTCTCTTATACTCAGGGCCATATGGAAAGTTCTGCATGGCCATGTTTATATTTGAGTGTAGTGGGGTGTCTGTGGTGGCTGAAATAGTGGTGGTGGTGGTCCTGAGTCTACCACATCCATAGCCTCACACATGAACTGTTAAACCATCCACCAGAATATGACTAACAACTGCTTAAGTGAACCGACCCTCTGGGGTGTAAAGACCCTAAAAGTGTTAAACTATTGACTTATGTCTTGTTTGGTATATTAATACCAATGCCCTGTCCCTGTTTTATTAACACATGGGCATTGCAGTAATGATTCACTACTGTGTATTCCAAGACACCTCTACCATTCCATTTAACCTTTACCACAACGAGAATTGACTGTAATACTGTGATTAATAATTTACAGTGCATATAACGTTACTTTCCTGTAGAAGTTCCAAATGTTGATAAGTTTTTACGAAGTGTTCCTTATGAACATAAGCCAGACGGACTGTGGTATAAATGTTGTCTAATACTGTGTGTATTTTAACGGTTTAATTATGTTATTAGCCATAAGCACTGGACAAGCGAGGGAATCTTAGCAATGAGTCAACCTTTAAAAAGCTCCAACTGAACAGTTTGCTATGCAATAACGAGACATTTTTGCTTAAAAAGTAGCCCCCCTGAGAGTATGTTTTAAAAGTTAATTATGAATCGATTGTAAAGTCAACTCATCCACATTATTGTTAACAATACATGGTTGTGATTTACAGCACTGTGCTGTGCAAAAATAAGGAATTTCTGTAATTCCCCGAGATATATTGGTTGAATAGTCGAGTAAGACTATATCTTATTTATCTTACGGATTGAACATTTACTAATAATCATTTTGACTCAGTTTAGTCTGTTTTTTAGCAAACTTCGAAATCTTTTATTTATATTTATATTTATCCCAGTGAGGTTTATGGTATTAACGTTAACTCCTCGTAAGTCCTGACCATTCCGGAGTAATGTACTTTGTATATAGAAACCTTTAACTCTCTGTAATGGAAAATCTACAGTCTGTGTCCAAGTATGTACTTTTTTTTAACTATTAGGTTGAGTCCCATATACTTTTCCAGCTTTGGTCCCATGAAGGGTCTTAGAAGTAAAACGGGAGAAGAACTGGAGGACTAGACTGGATCCAAGTACCAATTTTAGTTTTGTTTACCTATAATCTCGTGTATACCTGTCCCTAATTTCTTATGCTGTGTTATTGATAGACGTCCGTCTTACTTCTGTGCTAGAAGATCCTATGGGTCAGATCTTCAAAAAATGTACAATCGGCAGATCTACACATTTAATAAATGCTGCTAAATAAGGTTGAAAAATGATAAATTCTAGGTTTATCTGAATATATTTGCTATTGGAGGGGGGGGGGGGTTCAAGCAATGCGTTGGTTAAGTTGAACTATATTCCTAACCTAATTTCCGTCTTGAATGTGGGAAATTAGTGGGATTTGCAGAAAGCGAATTGTACATTTTCTGACGATTTCACCCCTATACCTGCGTTTTTCCATATGGCAGCTGCTCTTTATACTAAAAATGATCTCAGTTTTACATCTGTCTCATGAATGTATTCTGTTCTTTATTTAGATTCTCTTAATAGAATAGGACAGGATGGTCCTCTTATCTTTCGATCTCTTAACACAGCCTTTTTATTAATTTGATGATTTCCTCTTTGAGATCGGTACAGCATAGGTTTTGAAGATGCTTTGTAAGATAATCTCTTTGTATCTATAGAACATCTGCAATCCACTGGAATATGTATCAAGGCAGTAGCATTCAAATGTGATTTTTCCCTACTCGTTATAAGGGCATATAACATATAATAATATGATTATTTATCTGTGTAATCCCTACCCCTCGTGTATATATATATGTATACTATAGAGACTACGTGAAACTAGCAAATGTATTCCTGATAACCTTTTCTGACCGACATTCCACATGGAAGATGATATGTTATTTGCTCATTCGTGGTGCTCCTATTATGAAATGATCCTAGGGTGTTATAATAAGTAAATAATGATTAGAGAGTAGATAAACAATGATTAACATCATTAACTATAGGGTATCGATGTAGTAATACCAATGATACTCGGTCTAAAAGGTTAGAGCTCTCGTTAGTAGTCGAACATAGTATCAAGATTCTATTTTTGATCTGAAAAGATTTCCATCGCCACCCTTCTTCTTGCTTAGTGGATTTTGATATGGACTGTGTCAAATTGCCGCAACCCTGTGCCCCGAACGTAGACCTTGTAAACACATTTGTGCGGAAACAATGCACAGTTACTCCATGTACGTCTTTGGTGTGTGAAAGTCTTTTTCCTCTTTCATCAACCTATGGGTGACCCTGGTGGTTAGTTTTGGGCAACTATATTATTTTATGTGTATTACATTTCTTTAATTTAAGTAATATCAGGGAGGTAGATGAAGGGGAGTGGAATCAAGCTATCGTTTCTATGGTACTAGCTTGGACTCGCTACGTATTCAAAATCAGAGCATCTTAGAAATCTCTTGATCTTTAATTAACAGCGCTCATTTTAAAATAGATTTATCTATATGTTTCAAAATTGTTTCGCACAATATTGCATAAAATTATCAAATGAGATTTGGGGACTAAAAACCTATAACGCTATTTGGAAAAAAATCCAAAAATTCTGGTTGCAAGGTCAAGTATGTCACTACTCCCTTTATATATCATCAGTAGCTTCCCTGATTATTTATCCTTCTATTATAAGAATAAGAATGTCAGAATAAAGATGCTCCTTACCTGGAAAGAGGCAAGAGCTGATTTGATATGACAGGATGTGACTCGCCCATAGTCACAGTTGCAGTTCATTTCTTAGACGTGCGTGGGATACTGTGCCTAGAATGTCTTTCTTCATTGAGAATGTTTTATACACATCGCCGTACTTTGCTTTAAATAAAATAAATTCCAATTTTAAAGTAAAGGCTCATCGTATCCCTCAGAAGGATCAGTTGTATTGGCCATACATTTATTGTGTATTTTGGATGTTTGGCTGAAGCTTTTAGAAACAAGCAATGCAAGCATTGGTAAGTGTATATTATGAATGAAAAGTAGTTTCGAGAGTGGAAGAAAGACAAGAGGGAAAACACAAATAATATATAGGTGGTGGATAGTTATGTGTCATAACCTATTATAATACCATCTAATTTAGCCATTTTTTACTCATTTGGAAATTTGATTTTACAGCCTTGTTGGTAATGGGCAATGTTGATGTGTTTTAATATCCTTGCACCACCGTTCATTTCTGTGATTGCTTCACCCTTCTATGCTGTGATTTGATAGTTGGATTAACCGAATGTTACACCCGTTATCAATCGACAATAACTAAACCCTGTTATCCGTTAAATAAATGTGGCTCACTCCGTCTAACTGGAATTAAGACTAAAATACCCATGAGATATGTTTAATGTGCAACTAGTGAACATGTATCCGGATGTTTTCCTTAATTTAACGGTACATGTAGCGAGCTAGGTCATTTCTGTTTTATCCCTTTAGGGGTCGGATCGAAAAATAGACATCATCGGGTTACCTATGCAAAACTCTTAGGTCTTTTAGCTTTTTAAAAAAGAGTTTGAATTCAGCTTTCTCATTGTACATACTCCATCATAACTAAGTGCAGGTTAGGTTGGTTTTATTTTGCATTAAACGCTAAAAGGGAAGAAGGAGAAAACAGACATTTTTATTTCTCGTAGCATGTATAAAATACCATTTCACCTGTCCGTTGATCCCATTTTATAACATTCCATGTATACATCTTCTCTGATACTATATATTGTATAATAAAGGGTACGACATGGCCAAAGCAATCCAGAACAAGGATTATGTCATACCCTGGTGTCATACCCTGGTGTCATACCAGCAAGCAATAGATACCTTGAAATGTTAACACTATAAGGAACTGTATTTTGCTATAGCTATAATCCTAAACATTTATATTTACTCCTCGGGATTGTTATTAAAGCATATTTAAATACCTTCATCTTGTTCAAATTATCTATGAGAAGTCAGTGTGATTCTCACTTTCTTATAAATGATTTACATTTTATTGTTGGTCCTCGGTTTTGAAATCCTAGACGTTTGTTACATTTTATTGTTATTATCATCCTCTTGAATCAGAACCTCTATTTAGAGTTCATTTCGCCAGTTCTTTGAGACGAATAGGGAATGGTTATAGCAAGGTATAACCCTTAGATATTTTGATAAAACTTGAATAAAACATTGCAAATCTTGACTTTAAATTATGTAACCAATTTCCAGTGGTACTAAGGGAATTGAATAAAAAAAAATATGACAATTGATGTTCTGTTTTTGCTCGTTATTCTTTTCCAAATATTTAGTATTCTTTAATTATTAGTTGTTGTTCTTGTTTATGATTATGTCCTTAAATCTCAAAATTTTCAATATCTGTGTGTACACTGTCCGAAGGGCTTCCATATATCCAAAATTGTCTACTGTGATTGGCCATCGCCTCTTCTCTCATGGGATAATTCTCATTAAGCAGAAGTGCAGAATCGTCCCTGATGATTCCATCATATGCTACAATATCTCGTAGATCTGAAAACAATAAATAATCGCGCAATTCCTCTCCAATACCTACAATCTTTCTGATTGAACGCAAGGGATTTCCTCGAATGTGAGTCCTCACGCTTGTTCTACACAAAGCTTTCAAACTTAAGCAACCGTCATGGAGTAATTTCTGAACATCTGGCCTTCCTCTGACCATATCCCAAACTCCTGGAGCAGTTATCAGTTTCCTCCTGTTATAAGTTTTGAAGCCAGCTGTATGAAGCATGGCTGCTGTACTGAGTTTACCACTTAGCAGCGCGTATCCAACGATACCAACGTCCTCGACCACTACCTCCGCCCTCGCTCTGTCATTCAAGTGCTCCTCAAAGCCATCAAAAAGCACATCTCTTGACAACTCGTTTGTTAGCATGGTGTCCACAATAGCTGGGTCCTTGACGCCTGAGATGGTTTGTCTTGCCATTTCGTGGATCTGTTGCTCTACCCCAGAGTTTGAGAATGTCCATTTAGAGGGCAGGTTGCTGATAAGGGAGATAAGGTTAGAAGCTAGAACGCTGTCCCCTACATGGTGCTTGAGCAGGCTTTCTACGATACTGGTTTCTTGGAGCACATGGCAGGCGTACCTGGAAGGAGATGTGAAAAGGACTGTTTAATAATACAAGGAGAGGATTTAGGGTTTCAAATGCCGTTAACAATTTAAAAACATCTAGCAGTGAGCCGAAAGTGGAACTGTTTACTGCTCAAATTTCTGTAAGAAACATACAAGGGGACTTCCTATTGTTGAAGAACCGACCCCTTATTGTGATCAAGATAAAAAATAAACGTTTAAAAATACAGATACAAAAAAAGGAAGATTAATTTTTTGTAAACTATTTTGTGGACTTTACTCAAAGGTAGGTGGTGGGGAGATTTATCATTAACTAACATCCTAAATAATTTTCCTCTTACCGAGCTTTTGGACCATGGCTCTGGAAGTGATTAGCCCATTCAGCCTATAGCAGCTGCCAGCCGCCAACCGCCACCCCCAACCCCCCAACCCCGCCCTCCTCCTCCCTCCCTTCTCTTCTCAATACACTATTGGTTACAGAATAGGGATACATTATATATAACAGATGATTTTTTTAAAATCTCAGATGTCATTTTATACTTCAGAAACTTGAGGCAAATCCCCACTGATTGTTTCAACAAACCATGAAACAATTAAATTGTTACAAATGGCCACTATATAACTTTTATATATAGTGTAAATTATTACCATGTGTGATATTGTGGTGATATATATGAACATTACACCATGGATTTATATTACAATAACATCTAATCCTAGTCTAGAAATCCCCCAGACATGACTTGTCTCAATCATTCCTACCTGAGCAGGTTTGGGGACACCTTTGCACCTTTGCACAGCATTAGCTTGACTGCGTCAGCTACTCGGGACTCTACTGCATAGTGAAGGGCAGTCAGCCCAGATTTGTTGACCATCCTAACCTTGGCGCCCCGTCTCAAGAGTAGAGAAATAGCCTCCACAGCTGCTGATGTTTTCTCTCCCCGGGTCTGGCGTTTGAGGCATTTGCTGGCCAGAATTAGAGGTGTGTCCCAGTTAAGGTCGCGCATATTTACCGAGGCCCCTGCAATGGTCATAAAACAAAGTTACACGCTTATAAATAGAGGCTTTATTATCATTATTGAAATTTTATTCCAGCTTTACAAAACAAAATTATGGAATTCGACAAACAATTCTACGATGTAGTTGTTATTTAAGGTATAGTAAATAGATAAAGAATTATACATGTAAGCAACGACATTACATCAATGTTTTTAGTGACAGTTCATGCTGCTGATTTTACTATTCATGCTCTTCTCAATGTCCATTTGTTTTTCTGTTGTTGTAAATGTTCCTGATATTTTGAGTAATCTACACGTTTGATTAATATCCGTTGTGTTATCTATTACTTTGTAGTTATATTATATGCGATGTACTACAGAGAAATGGGTCAGAAGTCGCAAAAATATGTTAGCGATATTCTTGATGGTCAATCACTAGTAAAGTAGTTAAAATATACTCCTCAGAATGACCTCAGATAGGCATACATTCATTCAATATACAGTCTTGAAATTTGGTACACGCATTCATGCTAATAACAGCACAAAACACCCCAATAGTTAATATTATGAGCAAGGGTTCGTGTGAATAAATCACTTTGAAAAATATCAATTTTGCGACTTGTGACTCATTTTCCTGTGACACATTACATATGAGCATTCCACTTGAGAGGTGCGTTAAAAGGGGTGTGATAAAAATGTTATTATCGTATAGGTGTACGATAAAAATATCGAATAGGGTTTTCTTTCAGCTTTTAGAAACTTTATGACGATTCAAAACCGAAAACAATGTTTTATATTTCAATGTTCTTCAATTATATATAGGCATATACAGTAATAAATAATGAATGAGACTAGGTCCTATAGTAATTGAGTTGATTGGACTCGATTGCCTATGCATTGTATGCTTATAAACCCCCGCATTGTGGCAATGGTCTCCGGTCTTAGCCGAGTCCAGCAAGAATTAATGCTTTAGAAATGGATAAATTGCCTCCTCAATACGCGACATATGGTTTCCCATGTCTGTATTCACAAGATTAATCTATCATGGTTTACTGCAATTGCTTGCAATATAAAATCTTTGGCATATCTATTGATACTTAATTGTTATTGTGCATATATATACTATACAATCATGATTCCTGTCATTGTTATTATTATGTTATGGTTTCGATTTTCTGCTTGAAAACAACATAGGGTAAATTAAGGACAGCGGCAACCTTTACAAGAGTACTAGTTCTTCTATATAAGTCTGTAGCTATAGATGTATGCATGGTCTGCATGTATGAATATATCATGCATGTTTATTGTCATATATTATTGTCTGTATATATAAATGCATATTCATGGCTTTATGTATATATTATAGGTATGTATACGTGTATGGTATTATGTATGACATTTTATGTTCAATTACTCTGTCAGTTTAATACTACACATGTACATACAGAATGATGTATACATGCGTATATAATACATGCATATGTAGTATATAAACATGCATGTATGTATGCATGCACGTATGTATACGCGTCCGTATAATTATATGAGCGGATTCTATACGGGATTCTATACCTCAAATAAACATCCGACGCCACGATTTTCTTACACATACTCCTACTAAATATCACACTGCCATGTAATAATGGAAATACAACACACACACATACCTTCATTAAGTAACATAGTCATCGTCTCTGTATTAGCTGCCAAAGATGCAAAATGTAGCGCAGTCCTTCCTTTCACTGGATCCTTCACATCTACTTTTATTTGTCCCAGTTTTAACATTAGGTCTAGGAAAGTGATCGACTGATCAACCGAGGCCGCCATCCCTACAGCTGTGAGGCCTTGTTTATTCGGTATATTGCATTTGGCGCCAAACTCCAACAACAGAGAAACCAATTCCCTCGAGCCACAGGCAATTGCTGCATGTAATGCCGAGCCTTCATAATAGGAATGGTTCTTCTTCTTCTGTCTTCCCTTGGAGTCATTCGTTTGGAGATTGTGTAAAGGGGAGGAAAGGTTCTGGTTAAGAGATATTGTCTTTTTCACTGTCAAAGGGGTGGGTCCGCTGGTTGGATAATTCCTATTGGGGTCTGCACCAGATAGTAGCAATGTCTTGCATATGGAAACGTTGCCCAAACTGGCAGCCAGAATGAGGGCTCGGAGCAGTTGGTTGTGGCTGGGCTCTGATTCGTGTAGCAAGTCGTGGACGCCCTTAAGGGATTGGCTGCCCACATGATCCAGTAAGCTGAGATAACATGAAACATTATTATATTATGTAAGATATATGTGTGATGTGTTACAGAAAAATGAGTCCCATGTCGCAAAATTGTTATTTTTCAAAGTGTTTTATTCACAAGATGTATTTGTTGGAATGTTTTCATTTTTAGGGTGCTTAACGCTTTTCGTAGCATGAATGCATGCATGTACCAAATTTCAGGACAGTGTATTGATATTCATGCATTTCGAAGGTCATCTTACAGAATATATTTAGCTACTCTACTTGTCCACCCAGAAAAATATCAAACATAAAATATAGAAATACTTATTAGATTCTTCATGATTACCATCATTTGAATCGGCTTGATCACATTTTTTCTAATAATGATGATATCTCAAAATCCATTTTTTGCGACTTGTGACGCATTTTCCTTAAACACATCACATATGTGCGATGGGCGATCTGAGGGTTTGGATCTAGACTGCATGTCCTTTAATCTATTATGCATGAAAAAAAGGTAGCACTAATTCTGGATGGTCAATCGCCATAATAAAGTAGTTAAATATACTCCTTAGGATAACCTATATATTATATATGCAATTATTTAATTTTGAGCCCAATGTAAATTCTTAACCATACATATCTATGGCTTAAACGTTACAAATTACGTTTATGTATTATGAAAGATTAATGTGTTTGAATGTGTCAGGGTTCTCATCATAGAATAATCCTCATCCTCAATGACATCCATTCTACATAATCGGAACGTTTCTATAAAGTAAATTGTACCATATGTCATTATGATCTTAGACCCTCCACTGTGATCAATCAGTTCATTATCTATTATATAAACAACATAATATTATATATCATTTATCGGAGTGTTTTTTAAATGTAATGCCAATATATATAGGCCTATATGTTATTCATTCGTATTCATTAAAATCCCCAACGCATACTTACCTTGGGGATTGACGTTTCCTGTCCATTGAATCTTAAGTCCCTCATACACCCGTTTTAAGCTACACCTCGCTTTCTGGATCAGCTAAATGATAAAATAGCTCGATGTCGATCCTCAGGTCCCAATCGTTTACAACAGCTAATGAAGTGAAAGAATCAAATTGACGGTAAAGAAGTCTGATTAGGAGCCTGGAACTCTCTCAAAAGCTCAAAGGGTCGATGTTCGGAGCGCTTATCCGTCCCGAGCTATAAGTCTACTACTTGTGAGGCCCTAAAGTTTGAAGAGCGGTTGCTGTGCCACTTCTCACTCGGGTAGTAAAGCAAGGCTCAATGGATAGACAAACCAGCTAACTTGGCGAGTACAGTTGATATGTATACTTTTGCTTTGGATGGCCGTGTGTGTGTGCATTTGCTTTCATAACATGCAAAAGTAAGAGGGGGAATATATTAAATCAACTTGCTATTTACTTCTGGATATATGGTCCCGGACGGGAACAGGGTGTCTGAATTGATCGTTTACCTTGCACTATGTACTCGAGACCTTGCTTTGTAAATTCAATACCCGCAAGTACTTGTTTGTAATGAAAAGTTGCCAAGATTCAAGTTCAACTTATGGTCCTTTGTTGGTTAAAGAATATTACTTTATGGTAGCTCTCGCCTATATATTATAGTCGAACTAGAGGGGCAACGTGGCGTGTTAATGTTGTTAAGATCATCTTGATATCAATTCCGATGGTCAACTTTTCAATCTGTAAGTTATAATCGCTTTAACATACCCGAGTAAACTTGTGAATTCAGCTCTACAATGTGACATAAATAATCCAGGGTGTTTGACAGCAAATACAGATCTAATAGTTTAGACAAAAGTTAGGCAGAGAAGAAACGTTTTCGCTGAATATATATGTATGTGTATTGTTTGGCAAAACAGGCGACTATAAAAAATATGACTTGTGCATATTGGACGTTAATCCACTTATCTTGAAAGTTCTAAGAGCGTCGGATCTAGTCTTCAAGAGCCAAATATAGTACACATTATATATGTAGTATACATAAATGCATTTGATGCTGTCTTACGTTGAGGTATGTAAATATTTAACGATAATAATTGTATTGGGGGAGATTAATCGATGCCTACGGAGACCTTAAAACGGTCGGAAAAAATAGACAACTATGCTTGTAGAAGGGAGGTCGATAGGGTTGTGGTGTGGATTAGGGGTGTGTGTGTGGGGGGGGGGGGTCAAACCTCATGTGAAATAAATAGGGAATGGAACGAGGTGCTAGTAATTTATTAAAATATTCAATTATTAGTACAGTGCCATTCACTATTTATTATCTATATGCCCATAGCATAGAAAAATATTCTAATATAAACCTGTTTTTAATCGACAAGTACCTAAAAGCTAAAGATTTTATTTTTCATCTTGTGTCTATTTATGTAGTTTGAAGGTCTGAATTTTGTATCTGATTAAAATGCCATAGACCGGTATTGTTTTTGTACTTTGCAAGGTCTCGTATTTCTCTTGTACATTAGATGGCATAGACCAAAGAGTTATAGATATATGTATTATGTGTTCACACTATCTTTAGCTTATTGGGTCATTTTCTTTAATTTAAATGGCATGGCCCGACATAACCTAAATCTTATATAGAGTTCCGATACCTTTATTTGCTATATTAATTAATTAGCTACAGCATGATTTAGAAAAGTGTAATCTGCATAATGTTCTTGCTTAATAAAAATCTTTAAATGCAAAAATAACTATTCTATTTTTATTGCACCCCATGCACTTATAGCACCTCTCGAGTGGAATGCATATATAATAAAGGTGAACAATGGGTTTGTATAGCGATAAAGGTAAAATTCAAACAACACAAGTACATAACTTTGATTTTATTAGGGAAATCTCATATTCGCCACATACGGTATATTTCTCCAGACATCCTATAATTTGGCCTCGTGGGCAATAAGTACATCTTTCCCAGTTGCGATTTATTCAATATTTAGGTATCACGACAGTATTTTAACACACACGGTTCACAACCAACCACTTTTTGACATGCTTTGACTCTTTCTATTGAGATTATTCTTTCTTTCTCCACTAGAAAAGTATTGTATTGCTCTATTGCATGGTAAACGATAGAATTACAAGATAAAATACACCTCCGGGGCTTATGAATATAAGGAAAATGTTCAACTTTTCCCTCAATTTGTCACATTATACTGTAGTTGCTTTGGGCAAATGATATGATGCCCATATACATGTTAAATACATGTGTGTATCATGTTAGTGCTGCCTTGAATTTAATTCTGTAAACACGAAATAAGAACAGCCCGACCTGAATTTAGTCAATGCTTTGCAGACCATGCAATTATTTTTTTTTCAAATGGTGAAGTTCTCATTTTAAAACAATATAACATATTCTCTGGACAGATAAATGCAACAATATCTCTGGAATCGGATTGTCAGTGAATCTCAGGGAAAACAAAAAAAAATATATGAAAAGATGGGTGATTGCATGATACAAGTGAAAGAAAGAATATGCAGTGTAAAAGAAAATCTCAATTTTCTAGATACACATATTCAGGCCTTATATCACTCTTTTCTTGTTAATAATTCTAACTATAAACAAAAATCGATCCCATTTCTTAGGTGACAAATACACAGTATGTGGGTATGAATAAATGCAGTAAATATATTACAATCTTATGCTGTGTAACTTTGTTCACTGCCAAGCAGCTGCGCATTTTGTAACCTATGTTCAATGAATTAATGCATGAATGGTGAAAAAATACATCCATATATATACTAGTATACATTCCAGTGTGTTATAATGTCTTCAATTGCAAAATAAATCCCATTTATGTCACGAATAGATATAGAATAACTGGAAAGTACTTTTAAGTATGCGTTTAGAAAAAAAATCTTTCAAAACCCCCTACATCTAGGAGTGATATGAGAATGTCTATTATGCTCAAAGAAGCTACATGAATGTAAATGAATGAAGTCTCCAAATGAAGGGTGGAGATAATAAAACATCCAATAATATACAGAGCAAGGATCTATCCATCCCTCTGGCTCAGATACAATAATAATGCACTATCAGAACAAGTTGGCTCAACTCCTATCTTTTATAGCAGTACATCATTACACTCACACTCGATATGTTCAAACGGTTAAGAGAGGGCCAGGCACATGAGACTAAATACTTTTTCAATCCAAAGCAAACAAAAAATGTCAGTTATATATACTCTTCTCGGGGGGGGGGGGGGGGTTGATAAATCACAAATTCAATTTCGTGAGTTTGGAACGACGATATAGTGTAAACACCGGAGAAAAACTGAAATAATATTCATAATAAAAATGTGTCAAAATCGAGAAAAAAAATGAAGAAAATTGAGGCCTAACTCAATGAATGGCAGTCACTCGAGCGATTTTACATCAACAGGCAAGTCAATCCCAGAAAATAATCTAATGTCATCATTGGAAAATTAGAAAAAAAAACACGAGAAAATGTACAAGGTAAATAGGTTTGAGTATCCTGTTGAATCTCCAGAATATAAATGAAAGGACAGAGAAAATACTAAGGTTTCATTTTGACAAGAGGTATGTTCTTCGTTTGAAGACATTTATCGCAGACCCACTCCGCGTAGACTTCCTGGGTGAGCATTTGGTACGCAGCCTCAGTGAGTCCAGTGCAGCTGCGGTGGAACCAGAAGTTACAGCCGCTCTCACAGAGTACCGCCTGGTCATTGTCGTGCACCTGCAAAACAAGTAGAGCATGATGTTACTCTCCTTTAGTAACTGCCTTGAACAGTCCAGGGCTACAACAATAGGCAGAGACTAAAGAGATTAATAACCTCCAATTCAGGCCTACTGGTGTATTGTTTGTGCATAATCCCTCAGCTTTGCCATGCGATTATATACCAAACAGTGCACCAGCAGCCCCTCAATGTTTGTCATTGATCCATTAGTAAATACACAAGTCCCTACCTGACACCCATGAGAGACCCTCTAGCCACATGAAAATATATTTTGTTATATATCCATCCATTATATGGGCATTATGTTTTATATTAGAATCTCTTTTAAAATGGCATTGGAGATGGAGTCAACCTCCGCAATCCGCAAGCCTGCAACCAAAACGAGGGCACTTCTCACACAGTTGAGATCTCGCACTGTACTTTTTCTATTCTTATGAAAGTTATTGATACTGTAAAGGACTCTTGATTATTAATCACTGGAGGGGGGGGGGGGGGGGCTAGGAGAAATGGGCAAAATTCTTGTGTATAATCAACACGGCACTGGCCCTCTATGTACAGTTACGGAGTGGTCAGCTTCATCGTGTAACCAAGGAAACTTCACTGACCACTGGTACTCTACCCCGCCACCATGAGGGCTAGGGGTATCCCTGCTCTCAGTGGGAATAAACAGTTAGTAACAGACTATCTGAGTAATTCAAATCAAGGATAAATCAAGCTATGCCAGAAGACACCTAGTTTCGTGTATACATAGTATTCACCTGACGTCACACGGGCCAGGGGCTAAACCCACAGGTAGGTATTTTGTGTGTCCATGCAGAGAACGGTAGCACCAGATCGGCACATAAAGAATGACTATCTAACATATGAGCATACTTTATATTAGGTTCGCTAAAACTTGTAGAGGTGAAAACGGCCGGAAAACAGCATTTTCGAGACTTGGAGCCCACATGGCCAGCTAATGTTCTCAAGGGAGGACACACAAAATGGCGATTGCTGTGACATCAGTGAATACTATGTATAGGTAGATTTACTATAGGCGTACACCTATCCACCTGCCTCTAAGGAGGAGGGGTATACCTACCCCTTGCGACCCTCTAGGATATATACTTGACTTCTACAATAACATTTCACAACAACTTCTGCAATAGCATCCCCTCATCCACCAACCCACCCCATTAAGTCCTACTTGGATCCAAGAGAACCAGTTTTGTCTGTTGGGGGCCCCACCCAAAGTCAAGCGGTGCCAAACGCTCTTGTTACCCAACAGTGGCAGTGTCAATATCTATCTGGATTCAAGACTTCTTACATACATTATATTATGTTAAACCGACAGATTAAGTTGTCAACAGTGTGTCCCATTCACGGATCTTCTCGACTCCCCCGGACACACAGGGCAACAATTCTGGTCACACCTCCTATTGTGACCTCACTAAGGTCACCATGGAAAATCTACTGGGTTTGAACCGCAGTCATGACGTAATAGGGGAACTTACGTCATTCCCATGGTAGCAGTTTGGCTGGAAGGAGGGTCGCTGCTCGTCAAATATATGGAATAGCAGATAAAGGATACTATACAATTTTGCACACAAATGTATGAGAAACTCCCAAAGGAGGCTACTAAATAATACACAGGTATTATATACTATGTCTTAGAGAAGTTAAAAGATATCTCAACTAGGTCTACAATAAGGTATAATAAACACAGAGGGCAATACATACCATATCTTGACTCACCTCCTTATGGCAAATGCCACACGGGTAGATAGGTGGCGCGTTGGGGTTGGACGGGTTGAAGAC
The DNA here is from genome assembly GCA_942159475.1 of Sthenelais limicola. NCBI lineage: Eukaryota > Metazoa > Annelida > Polychaeta > Phyllodocida > Sigalionidae > Sthenelais > Sthenelais limicola. Next base: position 59,437,251 of record OW804096.1, read on the forward strand.
CATAGACTGGTTAGGGGGGTAGATCTTGGCCCCTCCGGGTGGTATGTTTCCTTGAGGCATTGGGGGACCGTGTGGACCGTGGGGCCCTCCCCCGACATGCTTGGGATGCATGCTGTAATGTCCTGGAGGGGCAGGATGAGGGGGAGGCGGTCCGTACTGGTGGTGGGGGCTGGCACCCGGGTAGCCCTGCGGCGGCTGCTGTTGCTGGGGCGGCGGCAGGTGCGCCAGCGGCGATTGGCGCAGGTCGCTGAAGGGGTTGTTAGCCACGATGTGGTCACCCGGCCCACCCAGTGGGGGAGGGAAGAGGTCAGGCAACGATGGACTGCACCCCTGCGTCAATGTGGAAAAATGGATGTCATTATTTTTTTTAATTATCAATAAACACTTCTAAAAATAATAATTCGACAATAAACATGCTACACAGAATTCGATGTGAGGTATCTTCAATTGAGTTGATCCCATTCCTTCAATTATAATTTTAAAATAATTGATGGAACATCGTTTATTATGGGTCAGTTCATCAAAATATGAACACTCGCAATTCACACACGTAAAAAAATAATACAAGTATTAGATGAAGCAGTCTAAAAACAATCTTTTCTGTGTTAAAACATGGTCTCGCGTTGTAAATTATTCAAAGTTTCCATCAAGAGGCCAAATTGTACTTGTGGCATCCTACTCTATATCTATACATGTAAACTCTTATCAGGCAACCAGTGCTGCCCCTCAGTGTATTACCACATAAACTGTATTGTAAGAACTAACGCAATGAATCTTTCCATTTTTCACTCAGAGGGTTTCCTTCTGCTTACTGGAACCCATACATGTACGCAGACAAGGAATAACTAACATTACTATAATACACTGCCATCTGCTAATTATTCTTTATTATATTACATTATCAAAACGCTGCAACGACCATGGTTGTTTTCACGCAATGTGACCCAGCTGCAACTAAGGGATCTAGCAATTTCAATTAGACCTAATTACCTGAACAGCCCTCCGTTTCGCCTGTGAACTATTTGCTGATCCAACACCTGCGCTGGCGTTGCTCTTGTTCTTGGGCCCTCCCTCGCCCCTTTCTGTAAAAGTGCTCAATGTTAGCTTAGAAGAAAAAAAATGCAATAATACTACATCTAGGCCTATCATAGAGTACACACATACTTAGCTTTAAGGACATGGTAGGTTAAATGATTTAAAATTATTTCTGTCTTTTTATAAGCAGATTAAATAAATATAATAATAGGAAAATGATTAAAGAAAGTGCTTCTGTATAGATTCTTAGATTAAAAGGAGCAGTGTATAAGTATTAATCTTCCTAGTAGAATCTTTACAATTTACTTCAATCAGAAGAAATGTTATTTATGGTAAAGAAGGGCCTATGGTATCTACTTACGCTTTTAAATCAACGTAGATTGGGTCTTGTTAGGGAAAGCTGCGCAAAGAAAACCATCCCAAAAGCTTAGTGGCAAGACAAAATGAAGATTGAAAGACTCTCACAGAATTAAAAGGTTTCAAAATAAGACATTTAATGAGTGCTTACTATCGTAATTAAAACAAAGCTAGATCCCGAATCCGTAATTAGCTATCCACAGTTCATAGGAGGAGTTAGTTACACAAAAAAGGAAAAAGGAAAATAGTAGTTTTGAGGCCGCCACCGGGTCGGGAGAAAAATGAAATAGTTTAGAATATGTACATTTTAGGTCTGAGTAAAATTGTAAGCCAATTCGTTTTTCCTAAAATCAAGAAATTCGGAATTCATGAAAAAAATGATAATGGAAATTCTGCGGTTTCAAATGGTATGGAATCTGTCTATATTAAATGCGCATATATCAGCCTTTCTTCTGGAATTCAGGCATAGCTGTCTTCGACGTCACATCGAGGTGCCTAGGGCCTTGAACTGAGCGAGGATCTTTTGGAAAGAATGATATTCCATAAGAATTCCATAATCAAATACTGGTAGGTCTTATATTCATCAGCTCAAATATATCAGAGCTATACATACATCATAACATGTATATAATGATAGCTCTGAATATATTAATACACGACTGCTGAAACCTAGTACAATAACAATTAAATATATTCCCTAAGACTAAGTCGACTCACTATAATGTATGTGGTATAATCGTATTGCAAATTTGATTTTAAAATATTAATATTAGCTAGGTATCGTACCATACATGACAATTGAAATGACAGCTATTGACATGTCAAGAAATGTTTACCGTACAGTACTTCTAAGTCCTAGTCCTAGATAAAACAGGATTCAGCGTGTTGCATATCCAGTAGTAATATTGGCAGTGCAAAATCGATCTGACAGAAACGCCTTGGAAATCGCAGAACATAATATCAGTCTTCAATTAAATTCGAAGAGTGTTTACTTAGGCCTAGTGGGCTATCACGAACCGCTATCTGAATCTGATAGTGATCGTAGATTAGCATGGCCACTTCACTTGATTACTTGACGTGAATTTGGGCTGGCATGATGAGCCAAAAGGACGTTGCAAATCGAACAATTACAGCTGCATAACATGATCATGGTTCGTCAACAATCGACCATAAGTTATGAATTGTTTAAATAGATCCCCAAAAGATTCTTGTCCACACCAATATTGCTAATCACTGACTGCGAATCCAGCTACCTTAGCTCTCAGCCCACTCTCCGACAGTCAGTGAGTAGGAGTGAGAGTGCATGAGAGTGACAGGACTCGGTGACGGTAAAAGGGGTGTTTAGTGCACTATAACCTCTAACCCTTCTCCAATATTACGAATACCTTTACTTTTGTTAGCGCCACGCCGCTCTCTGGGCATTAGACCAGCCTTCTAGATCACATTATCTTCAAGAGAGACCCTTTCTTGATAAGCCACTTATGCGAACACTTTCCCCTCAAAATGGCGTTGTAGAAATCTCCTGCAACCGGAGGTAATTTAAGAGCGTGCTTAGTGGCGACATCTGGAGGGATTCAAGGGACTACAGTTTACTTTGATTATCGCCCAATACAATATGAGAGTTTGACAGGAGGGAAAAGCTGGATAAAACTAAGAATATCGTCATTCTATTAATATGAATTATGGCGACAGCCTGCATGAAACTTAAGCAACTACAAGGATATCTTCAGGATGTCGACGTATTCGAAAAACCGAAAATATTGCTTGAACAGTACCCTACAACCCCTCACATAGCTGGTAAGATATCCCTCAACACTGACAACAGGGCATGGTGCGGGGACAAACATTTTACCTATTAGCCTATATAGGACTATTATTTAAAATTGCCTGCTCTTTCCATCTCTTTGGCTTTGATTACGTGACCATTCCAGGTTCCTGGATCACAGATTTTGGTGTTCTGAGCCTATAATTATAGTGACAGTCTGAGGCTGAAAATGTGAAATACCAGACTCAGAGCTCTGAAAATACTATTACTAAGTCTTAGAATGTTGTTAATTTAATGTTTGTTTGATCTTAAATAAATTTAATTATAATGGAATGGATAGATCATACATTATAAATTATGTAAATTATATTTTAACATCAATAACAATTATTTTTTAAAAAACGAAAAATCGATGAAAATTGTGTTAATTTAAAAAAAATGTATCTTATCTTTAGGATACGATTATTACCATTACAATTCAAAGATCTCATGGAACATACTAATCTATGGTTAATGGATAGTTATATCTTAACGGTACCTTCAGCCAGAAACAATCCCGTCAAGGAAAATAAATTATATGAATAATACTAATAGTAATTCGTTTTTTTTAGCATGTATGCTGCATACCATCCAATCACGTTATGGGGACATTGAAGACAGACTTATCGCTGATCTAGGAACTGGATGTGGCATTCTCAGTGTTGGAGCATCGATGCTGGGGGCTGGGTAAGTGCTAATTCCTATAGTCACCTAACATTTAAATATTTTCACATGATTAAACAAAAATGCATGATGTGTCCTCCATTGGAAAGCTGGTAGCAGACGGGTGGCACCACTGTGCCCATGTCAGGGTTACCACAGGAAAATAATTCATCAATTCCCTGTTATTTTATATTATTTGGCAGAATGAGAGCTATCACAAACTGTGAATGTTTTGTCAAATAAAATTTATTAAAAAAAAAAGAATTTATCCGTAAAAGTGATACAAAATCCACATTAAATGGACCAGGTAATGAAGCTACCTGCTTTTCACCCTGCCCCTGGCTTATTCTATTTTCTGAGTATTGTATTGTATATTGTTTATTTCCGGAAATAGTACATGACATAATAAATATGAATATAATATGTTTGGGATTGTTACCAGTTGCCAACACTTATGTCTCACTGTCTGTTCTTCTTTTCTTTCCAGTCTTTGTGTAGGTTTTGATATAGACGACGAAGCTTTAGATATCTGTGCTGGTAATTTGGAGGATTTTGAGATAAGCAACGTGGATTTGGTACAGTTAGATATCACCAAACAGCCGCTAAAAACATCTAAATGGCACAAGCAGTTTGATTCTGTCGTAATGAACCCTCCCTTTGGTACAAAACACAATAAAGGTTAGTATAGAAAACGAAGATTACCATTCATTCTTATCGCGTATTGCCCTTTCTCTTGGATTCCTAATGTAACTATATTGTTTCAAAATCGATAAACCAAGAGACAACTAGGTGCAGTTGGCTCAAACCCTTTCATGGCCAACTCTTTATTTTCCAGGCATAGATATGGTATTTCTCCAGTTAGGACTTGATATGGCTATCAACTCAGTTTACTCATTACATAAATCATCAACTCGTCAGGTAAGATGATGTTTTCTTTAGTCCTGGTTTGAAGCTAAGATATTAATGTCTCATTTAGTGCTTGGTCGGTCTACTCTTGATTGTGTTAATCATTCAATCCAGAAATAAGGGGCGGATCCTGAAAACAAATCTCTACCCATTCGCTCTAAGTTTCTTTTAGTTTTTCTTTTGGATGAATATTTTGTTTGTACATGAGTATATACAGTGAATTTTGTTTTTGCCTCAAAATAACAAGAGGAACATATAAGGTAGTACATCTACTTGTCTCCCCCATGTAAAATACTTTAAAACCACAGAACTATTATAGTTCTGTGTTTGAACCAAGATGAAATGAGTTATATTTTTTTTTACAGCACATCGAAAAGAAAGCAGCTGAATGGAATATCTCAATGGAAGTTATGGCAGAATTACGCTTCGACCTGCCTGCCACTTATCGCTTTCATAAACAAAAATCTGTTGATATTGAAGTAGACCTTATAAGATTTTCTCACGACTCAAAACATAAACCTAAGCTGAAATAATACTGTAAGTAATATGATCTATATAATTTGACGATATCCCTTCGAACATTATCATTGTCCCCATCTAAATAAAATCCTGTACATACATATATACACTGTGTCTTTCCACTACTGATATCAAACTTCAATTAAAAAAGGATGGGGGAGTCGCACTACTAACTGGACTGTAGAAACCAAATAAGGGTTGTTTGTGGGTTTTGCAGAGACGACGTCCAGTTGATTTTGGATGTTGTTCATTGATAGATTTACCCAACGTTCATCAGGGGCGGTAGTGCAATAATTTATTTATAATTTTAAAAAATGTTGTTATTGCAAACCATAGAACCAGAAACAGCTGTGTAGTGGTCATAAGGTTGGGTACGTTGGCTTAGGACAGGGTCTCTGCGCTTTTGGAATGAATCAATTCGACGCTTTTCCAGGCCCATGTTATTAATTTTCCGGCTACATATCACTTTGTGTTACTTAATTTTTTTTCCAAATTCAAGGCTTTTCCAGGCCCGACGGAGACCCTGTATAGGGACATTATCTCTGCTGAAATCCCCAGGATTTGATCTAAAATTGTCATATTTCTCTTCTCCCTGTGCATGCCACCTGGGTTAACAAACAACAGGCCTGGTGGTATATATATGCACATTAAAGACCCAATGGAAATTACTGAAAAAAGTACATAGTATCTCAACAATATATAGATACGCTATGTTGTAAAGCTGAACTAGAAACAACCTGCTAAGAAAATCATACAAAAAGTCAATTCAACAAGTTTTCAATAATATGTTTATTGCCCTTCTGGGTCATTCCTTGCTTCTGACATTCAAACAAGTGATCATCCTTTAGTCGATGCGTTCAGCACACCCAAGTAAAAAAAACAAAAATGCCTCAACATTCTTGAACTATTCAAATATAATATTTTCAACCAGGATTGTCCACTCCATAGTTCTTAGAACAAAAAAAAACAGTCATAAACGATCAGAATAAAAACATCTGAATAGACATTGGAGCAACTCGTAAATATATTTGGATAAAATGATAAAAAAAAGAGAAGAAAATAACGAAATTTTCTTAAATAAGTTATGCCAGACAACCGTCTTCTTCCTAATGCTGACCACATTATGCTATATAAAGCTGTATGCATAGAGAATTGAGATAATCTGAATTAGAAAAGTATACCCTCACAGACATTGATATCTAAAAATTGTTTGCTCTTATTCAGAAATATTTATATAAGCCTATTTAAAACATTTGGGTGTTACCCAATTTTTGGCACAGATTGTTACAATTCTCTCAAAATATTCAATACACAACACAGATTCAGCCAAACTTTCTGACAATAACATCACTGTTAAAAATCTCACCTTTTCGTACTCAGGTTTAATTCTAAATTCTAATACTTTATGTGGCTTTAAAAGATGGTATACACATGCTCTTCATTTACTATCCTCCCTTATAGTTTATCTAATACGATAAAAAATAACTTTAGTGGGTATTAGTTTGCAGAAACGTGCTTAGTCTATTTTATTCTCTTATTGACAAATGCATTCAAAAAGGTATTTTATATTTACTTTCTGATTCACCAAGTGTTACATTTCCATGTATTCCATTAGCTATTCACTCATATTACCAGTTCATGTACTCCATGTATACAATGCAAACCACCTTTAACGTTTGAATATTACAGTACACAATACGATTTGTTCATAACAGCAGTATAATCCTTTGTTCTATCTACAATTATCACAGAATACAAGATCACTCACTATATCCATCTCCCTAAATGTATAACAACCGCGTTAATAACTCAATCCCTCCTTCAATAACTAAACATTTATGAAAGACAAACAGAAAGGCCAACAAAACTGTTTTAAACAAGGAGTAAGGCCCCAAGATAGAATTTAAAAAGCCCTAGATTTTTCTTCAAAATTCCCTTAAGTTCGGTCAAGTTTAATTAACGAAGAACACTAAGCAAGCTAAATACAGCAAAATAAGATAATTTTTCCAATATTTCTTTTTACAGCAGACATGGGACTTTTAATTTATAGCTTTCATGTTTTTCATTGTCCAACCAGCAATTGATCCTTCTTTTTTCAAAGGAGAGAGTTCGTGGTTTTGCAATACTGATTTATGTGCTCGAGAAATCATGAGGAGGGTGTCCTATGTGAACACAACTCCTGCATGAGAGTCTCTCATATCTAACTGCTTTACGCGCAGATTGCTAGTTGTGCCACGCCCCACTCGCTGATGAGATTTGGTCGACCTGAGCCGCACCTCCGCTTGTGCCCTCGGTTGTTGTGGAGAACTGCTGTGGGTTCCTATATCTGGCCTTTGTATGACTGGAGCTGGTGCCGAGACCACTGATAAGTTATTAGTCATTGGATGGGGAGTTACTTTCATCACTGGTAAGTTGTAAGGGTTGGATGGAAATTGTCCTCCTCCTCCGCCTCCTGTTCCATTGGTCAACGGCGCAGAGGAGTTCTGTACATAGACCGACCCAGAACCACTGTACCGCGGCGTGATGCGACTACCTGCTTGGTTTTTCATTCAGAAAAATAAACAAAAACGAAACAATATATATACACATGATTCTGGAAATAGGATTTGGGCAATGATTTATAGATTCATTTTTGGAAAATGTCGACACCACAAAATAGAGAAACCAGTGCAAAAAAAACACAGGCCGGTCAAACGCATTCCTTTATACAGATGGCAAACTTGGTAGCAGCTAGAGGATTAGATATGAGCAAAGTGCAGAACATAACAAAGACACGTCACACTTAAAATCATGCAAGGGAAAACATGATACAACCAGGCTTGACTTAAATTTCAAACTCTATATGTAAATCGCGCATGCCAATTATTAGAGATGATTATTGTAATAAAGAGACAGACAGGGAGTCGCAAAAACAGGTCTGTTTGGAACCCTCAGTACGGTGAGTACCATGATACATATACAATATTATCTTCCTCACTTTTGCCCACGTCAGAATCCAAAGGTATATGTAGTCATAGCATGCACATAACAATATTATTAGTTCTTCCAAAGTCCTGCAGTTGTTTGGTTTGGTTTGTTTGTTTTCTGGTTAATTTCGTTTTTGTTTTTGTTTTAGAGAGATGGTTGAACCTTGGAGCACCCACCTCCCTCCCGGCTTCGTTGAGTAGGTGAGCGGAGGCTGCCATCGGAGTGCGCGCTCTCACCTCGAGGTTCATACCCATGCCTGCCATACACTAACTTGTATCGTGGATCCTCAGCGTCCTGAAGCGTGGCCATGAAACGATCATCCTGCGGGTTGGCCCCGCCTCCCCTCAGTGGGACATTTGATTGACGCCCACTACGCTGAGACCCCCTCCGCTATATATACAGCATCAGATAGATATTTATTATAATATTGTAGAAGAAAAGTTGCCTTTTTACTCGTAAAAAGACATTAGCTTCGCTCTATATATGGGTCTGATCGTCAGAAAATGTACAATTCGCCTTTAAAAAATTCTCACAAATAACCCACGTTTATGACAGAAATTAGGTTCAAAATCATAGAACTACATAGCCACCCCCCCCCCCTTCCCTTACTAGCGTCCTCCCCTCCTCTTACCACCAAGTTGGTTGGAGGGGCGGCGGGTATGTAGCTCTATGGTTCAAAATACAGTTCAACATAGCCAAACACATGGTATAAATAAAAGCCATACCAAATATATTCAGATATACCAACTATTTATCATGTGTTAGCTTAATTTATCTGAATTAACTAAATGTGCAGAGCTGGCTATTGTACATTTTCTTTCGATCGGCTATACCACTTATCTACAAGAGAAGTAGCCTTCTTAAATTAACCTTATAATCAGAAGCTCCGTTCTAAACATGTGTTTGTTATTTACTACTGCAGGCATATCAAAACTTTTAAGTACAGCTGGGCCTTGTTAATACGAATTGCTAAATGTAAAATGTAAAATGTAATTGTCATGAAATCTGTTTGGTTGTTGAGAAACATAAAAATTATTATAGAGGGGTTGACAGATAAAGCTAGATAACAGATTCCAACCTCAGCTGCATTATTAATACTCCGAACCGGACACCTAGTACAACTATAAATCTGCATTTTCAGATGCATCTACACTAATACAAGTATTTTTTCTAATAGTTGAAAGACTCATACACCGGGTTGCACATGTATGAAAGGTCACTATATAGCAGTACATTTGGGTTCAGGTTTCTACAAGACAACACATACGACATTTGGCATAATATATTTTTACACAAATTGTAAAATTACAAACGGGAATATGTACAGTTCTTCGAGAAATGATCATCAAATTTGCGAATCATGCTCAATCTCTACTATTTAAGTGGGCGCAAAAGCTTTTTAAAATGGAATGCGCAACACGGTATAATTATTGACATAAGTTATAGATGGTTGAAACATCACAACTGTTACATGGCATCGCCTATGACGTAATAGGCGGATCGTGATGTAATAACATCGCTATGGAGACGTTCTAGTCTTCATTGCATGGTAGCAGTTTGGCCGGGCCAGGTGAACGTATTCGCTTCGTTCAATATAAGTTATAGATGGGTACACTGTAGCATGGTCGCGTCTACAAGCATTTGACTTGCTTCTAAAGCGTCGACCTCTCTTGTTTTAATAATTGTTTTAATATGTTTAGGGTAATGAACCTTTTCAATTCATGGGCATGCGTTTTGCCCTGGCGAGGAAAAAAAAGCGTACTGAGAGTTGACTTGTGATTATTAGTAGATCCTGCTTATGTTATGAGGAATCCTTTTACTTTATTTTATGATAAATCATTAACAAATAAGGAAAGCAAACAGTTTAGTTAATTTAGTTAACGAAATAAACTAGCATTAGCGTATATAGAACGAATGAAGGTACGATAAAGAAGAGAATGGTGATGATGAAAAAGGAAATTTGTCTAGATCGACAGTTAATCTAAAATTGCGCAACAGGGATACAGTCTATGCCTTATTCTAAGAAGAGAAAGAATATATTACTCTTGCAAAATACTTTGTTAAAAAGATACGTGTGCAGGTGCAAATTCAACATTGAATTTATAATTTGAACATATTTCTTAATATGAAATACAAGTCATAATATCCAACAACACGATATTTTAATTTTAAATCTTTGTTATATTACCTATCCCAAACCAGTTCTGTTACCAGTTTTACTTGCATTAGGACATACTACGAAACCTACAATATGAAGTAACCAATAATGGAAAGTGAACTTGTGGTACAAATTGGTGTATAATTTACCTGAAGACTTCTATCGTTAACCTGTGCGAGGCTGGCGCCGTGGCGGGGTGTTTTCCACATCTGACCCGGCTGGCCAGAAATGAAGCCCCCTTGTCCCCCCTGATGGGCGTACACGTTCCTGGATAAGGCGTGGTTGTAGGCGTGCAGGGTGCCCAGATTGGCGTTATTGTTGTAGCTATAATTAGCTGTGGAGGTGACCATGTGGTGGGGCACGCCATCGTGGAGAGCCCCCAGAACGTGGCTGCCCCCTCCCGCTCCTCCACCACCACTGTGGCCCTCGTGGTGGTGGTGATGGTGGTGGTGGGACTGCTGCAATCGGGGAAAATACATCACTGTAACTTGCACTCCATGTCAGGTGAAAGATGGGTTACAAAGAGGACAGTTTGTTAAGAGGAATATAGATATATATGTTTCAGACAGAATGGGTAGTAAATTCCAAAGGGCATTTTAAACCTGATTCAAAGCAATTTTGTCAGGCCGCCTAACTTCGGAAAATATTGGAAGAAATTGTGAAAAGAGAAAATATTACATTGTTGATAGACAAGGAGATTTAGGTGAGTGCATGACTAAATATTTATACAATATATATAAACTAGCAAAGTATTTATACAATATAAACTAGCAACTGACTTCTCATTCAGTTGTACTACAAATATTACAAGTATTCTGATTCCAAATAAGAAGATCGAAAATAGATATGTAGGTGCGCAATTAAATATATATAGCCTTCTAGCAGAAGCAAAGCGCACTGAATCGTTATAATGGCTTGCGTTTAGAAGTTAAAAAGATATCTTTTTTAAATATGGGCTTCTTCAGGTCGTTGAAGTTTTTAAACATAAACACCAAAATAATTCAACTATGTGACCATAATAATTATTATTATAATCATATATCGCTTCATACTTCTGCGCAAAATAGAATGAACATGCTGATGGGAAATGATTAGAATGTTTGAAATTTCATAGATCATGTACGTTATCCTGAAGATTTGATATCAAGAGTTGAAGAGATTTAACCAACTCAGGGAAGTCAAAGAAGAGTTAGAGTTTTTATATGATTACTTTTGAACAAGAATATTTCTTTCCATGACATCAATTTTGCTCAAAGAGATCGAGTGCCTGTGTTAGTAATTATAAAAGAAAGATTATTTATTATTGTCAATTTTATCCACACAAATCCTTCCTTATATACTTGAATAATCCAAGCAAAGATCGTCGATGATATTATAAAGTCAATGAGTAATGCAGCTTACTCTCTAGGACAAATATTGTTATGATTTCACACTAGAGCAAAAGTATTTTCGCACATGTTTTTATATGGCTTTAAATAAAGATGACAACGCTACCTCTAGTTATGGAAAGCAAAAAATATACAATAGTGTACAGGCGTGTACTTGAATGAAATCTTGTGAATTTCCAGTAGAGAGAAAAACAATTATTAATGGTGATATGCCAGATGCTTATGAGTAACCTACTTGGTCGTCCTTTTTACCACAGGTGTGTTGTAACTTCTAGACAGGAGTAATTAAGCATTCTGTATTACTCTATCTTTATTTCAAGAGCTATTCTTATTTAGCTGTACAAGAAGATCGAGTCAATACCTGTGATTCAGAGCCAGAATTAATGGTTCTAACAAGCTACCGGTCATTTAAATTAAAACGGAGAAAATGTGCATGCAGTTGGGAAAAAAGATTATTAAAAGTCAAAATAAAATGTATGTGAAAGATAGTGAAAAGAGTTTCCTTTAGTATGGGGTTGGTGTTTTGGAGGTTCAAAATGCAAAATTTTTGAGAGAGAAAAAAACAATTTGTCAAATTTAAAAAAATTGTGGTCAGTTGTTTCTCAAAGTTGGGATGAAAATTTGATGAACAAAATATGATATGGGCGTCCTCCCTAGGCAAGACAAGTTGCTACTGTACTATGCCCTGCCACAATGTATTGTCTTTTGGTGGGAGTGGATCAGGCTTGACCTTCGCCCACAGCCCCCCTTCCCAATGTGACCTACTGTAAACGTATTAATGGTCGCGTAGTATTAATTTTCGCTATTTTAGGGCACCCACCTTTGTGCACGAAAATAAATCCTGCACGAAAGGTATAATTATTGCATGAACAAGGTGTGAGACTTCTTTGCTGCGCGAATTTAAATCTGCGCAAAAAGGTGTCAAGTACTTAGTGCGCGAAAATGTATCTGCGCGAAAATAAATACGTTTACAGTATACAGAACTAAAATAAATGTGTACAGTATTAGCAACGCTGAGTGACACTTTGAATGGCTGGGTGAGTTCCCTATACTCCCACCAAAACGGCAGGGTGTAGGGAAGAGGGGACTGGAGCGAACGCACTGCCTAGGGAGGACGATGTATTATAGGGTAGTTGCTCGCTTGTGATTACCTCCAACAAATGGGACTTTCCATATACTACTAACAGTTGGTAGGCAACTCTTCCTCTATACATAACAGGAGCTAAAACTTGCTCAGCATTTGATCAGTTATACACGCCAATACTTCATGATACTGTATTAGATCCTAAGAATAAATATATTATTTCACCTTGCAATCGTTTATAAATGCATGCATGTGGTCAATTATTGAAGTACAATGGTTAAAATCATCATGTTTCATAGTCCAAGGAATAATTACAAATGGGTTCACACGGGAGGTCAAATGAATACCGTATTTATATTGTATACAAGCCTAAAAAGGGGACAACATTTGGCGATTGTTATGCATAGTTATCGGTTCCAGGGGCCCAACCATTTCCCTGATTAAATGGCGAAGTTGACTCTATCTGCACTAAACACCAGCACTAAAATAAGACTCCAGCAATATGTTAAGATTATGGCTAAGTCCATGCAATGTTGGAACACAGCTACATTATATTTATAGCTATCTAATGTGAATTATACGTTTAAGTACCAAACCTAGGGCTGACATTCCTGTGATGCGCCGTGGGGGTGGGATTAACCACAAGCTGGCTATATATATATTTATGTATGTATATATAATATGTGTGTGTGTACATGTATGTATAAGGGTCAGCCTTAATCTGTAGCAAATCTAGGCACTTATAACATGGTTGGCGGAGATTCTTACCATCGGCTGGCTCAATTCCCTGGTTTTCAGCGTTCCAAGCCCCGAGCTGACACTGGAGGTTAGGGAGACAGGGAAGCTGTTGCTGTGGCTGCTGTTACTGGTTGCAACAACGGTGGAGGGGGAGGGGGAGGAGGAGCTGGGGGGCATGTGGTCCAGGAGGACACCGGCAGTGGGGATGTTAGCAAGATCAGATAATAGAGGAGCAGGGGAGTCTTCTGTAGGCTCAGTTTTGGTGTAATTTTTCTGTGTGTAGATTTGGGAAGAGGGCATTTTGCCCCTGTATATACAGTCTGACACTGGGTTGAGTGAGGTGTGGTTCAGCTTGGGGGTGTCTCGGGCCAGGGCTTCTATCTCATTAACACGTTCTAGCAATCCCGCGTGTTTGCGAACTCCAGACAAGGCGAGTTCAAGCAGAGGGTAGCCACGGTCTTTCTGTGACAGTTTAGAAGAGAAGAATAATACTTGGACTGTATATATGCGTTCGTCTTTTTTTGTATTACTTAGATATCTCTAAAGATATATATATATTCCTACTACTACTACTATAACTATGCATGGAGTCCTTAATAGGAAGGTTTATTCCATTGATATAAACACTGTTGTTCTTTAAACCCAATGTAAAGGAACGGTGAATAGGTATGATATTGCCTTCTGGAATATATGGTTTCAATCATTCATTCTACATTCATTGCAACTGGGACTTTATGATAATATTATGAATTCCCAAATGTCAATACCTCTTACTGCGCATCTTTTCTCATGTTTAATATATTCTACAAGACAGATGCATGTTTATTTCCCATCCACCCATAGGCTACCCATCCACCGTCCCATCCACCTACCTGACCTCCCTTGTCCCAACATGGACACAAGCTAGCCTGTGTATTTATTTTAACCACTTGGTTGTATCCAACATCCATTTTCATTCACTTTTACCAATATTAGATTAAATCCATATCATATATACATATCCTATAGAAAACGCATACATCATTACATGAATATCGCATCGCCATGGACAATACTCAATATGTATCAGGGGACATGCAATTTCATTAACTCAGTTCTCGGTATCACAGATAGGCTCTTACTTCCCGAATTGTACACCAGGGGCAACTATGGTGCTACATGAGCCTGGTGGCTCGAGGTGTTAACTTCCGGTTACCTGTTTCCAATTAAACAAACATGACACAATATGTTTGAGAATAAATATGAGGCTCCTTTTTAGAACCAGAACGACATTTTTCAATGATTTCTGGTACATTGCATCAGAACCGGAAGTCTACATCTCAAACAGATTCATTCAAATTGAAACACTAGGAAGCGTGCTAGTCAGATCGCGATTTTTCTACCTATCTGTGCTACCGAGAATTTACTGACAATAAAAGCTTCTACTGTCAATAATATCCAATGATAGCCACTTACATGGTACTTGTCAGAGGGTTTAAGTTGCATGCTCATCGTCCCCGGCGTGCAATGCAGGAGGCGATATACATGCTCCACGATCCCCAGTCCCCGCACTAAGTTATCTCTCTGAAGCAGGCCAGAGATTCGCTCCAGTTCCTCTTCCTCCACAATGTCCTGTGGTTCCTTAGTGTCGATTGGCTCGTAATTAGACGGCCTGAACTCCTCTGACTTGGCTCCAGATAAACTCTGGTAAGGCTGAAATATGAAAAAATGGGAAAGAATTGTTGAATAACTGGAAGAGATCTGGTCCATAACAAAGTGATATAATGTAGTTCACAAGTGACTCCATGCAAGTTGACTTGAGTCGCATAAACAGCCGTAAACGAACTAAATGTGATACGATTGTGGAGGAAAATGTACCTGATACAACACTTGAATACAAGGACAGTACATTGTTTTCTATCTACTTGACTTTGAAGTGATTATAAAAATGTATAATGGTGCAGGATGACAGCGAAACCATTTGCATAGCTTGAAATATGACACATCATTAACACGTGCAATAGTAGAAATTGAAGCACCTTTGGCAATGCAGTGAATTGATTCATATTTAAGCTGATCAGTGAAACATCTTATGTCAGATACCAAGGCATAATGAGTACAAAGCCCACTGAAATGCCAACAACTCGTGTGACCTTAACTCTATACTCCATCTCTTAATTTGTACACGACCAATGAACACACTTCTGCACAGAACTGGGCTTATGGATTGTTTTAAAAAAACAGCTCTATGTAGAAGGTGTTTTAACCAGAGGCCTTGTGAATTAAGAAAAGCTGACAATTCAATTACCTTTTTCCACAATGCAAGTTGCTGGGATGAAAGACAAAAACCTTATAAAAATGGTGACATGCACCTATACAGATTTTCCTTAAAACTTCCATTAAAGTGTGGTAAGAATCAAGTACGTAACCCTTTTATTATTTGAGTACAAAAGCTTCCTCATACAATAAACGTGCCAAGAGACAATAAACGTGTAGACAATAGATATAATTGGGCTTTAATTACAGTGTAGTACTTACGGGCCAGTTTGTGATATTAATCTGGTCATGAAATGGAATCGACATTAAACATTAATTATGATGGGGCGGTGCTTCATTGCTTCATCAGATATACAAGAATTAATAGGGGAGTTGCATTTTCGCCATTTTGGACCTAAATTCACAATGCATTGTGGGAGTTCCGGTTATCTTTTTCAAAATTACATAGAGAAAAGAATGGATCTATTACAAGGTCTATTAGAGATGCAAAATAATGATTAGAATTTATAAATGATTATGAATGATAATGTGATTATTATTTGGTCTTACCCATAACTGCATTAGATCTGTTTCTTTTATATGCCCCAAATAAACAAAATGAGCTGCAACCTATGAATACAGTGGCTTCCCATGTTCGCGTTTATAGCATTGTGAAATTTACCAATAACTATATGATAAATAACAAATTATGTGGGACAATATTTGGCCTTCCTATTAGAACAATTAGGCCATGTGTAAAAATATGAACTTAACCATTTTCTTTCGCACGAAAACTATCGTCAAATTATAACTGACCATCTCTAAAAACAGCTACAAAGTACCCCACAATACCTCTTTTCAGATATGGACAGTATACATGGCTAATGCAACTCCCTAATTAAGGTGTAATGTACATTAAGCCTCTGACTTAGGGGAGGGGCAGAAGGTTGGGCTTAGGCACGCACATTCATGGTTCGGCTTCTGGGATCTTCTTACGATATATAACTTTTAAATGTTGATATTTTGCCCCGATTGGTACTCAAGAACACATTTGAACTTTCTAACTTTATTATTATTTTGTTGCAATCATCAATCATGAAGTAATTAACTTCTTGTACGAAAATCTTCTGAAGTGAGTTAGAAACCTTAAAAGAGGGGAATACCTAAATAAAGAAACAATTAAGGCCAACATGAGAAGGAAAGGATGCATTTCTTATTCATGGTTGCGTTGTTATATCTCTTCTCGAAGGTTTAACCACACAATCCAAGCTAGGACGGGGGGTGTTTTCTTATATATGATTCGGTGCAATCTCAGAATGGAAATCTTAATGTATCCCAATCCTAACGTGGGCTCCTTATCCCAATCTCGATTGATTCTTCTCATATCTTTTGTTTTAACTTTGGGTTGTACAGAATCATACATGTTATCACCGAATAATACCAAAATCATTAAAACACTCACACAGAAGCAATAATATTTATACGCAAAGGGACTGCACCAAAATTTAGATTACCGGTATGTATCTCAAAGGCAGTCCAAAATTTGATTTATCTTGAGAAAGAATAATTCTACAGACAACTGAGGTGTTTAGGTTTGTAACAGATTGTATAAATGTATATACCACTGGGTGGAGGGTATTACATAGTATCTTTAAATAAATACCGTCCTCTAATCCAAAGATCTAGGAAGACTAATCTTACAATTACTGACTAAAGAGACAGTGCGATGGTGCTCATAGGACATCCATTAGTATGCTAAACTGAGAGGTAACTCCAGTTTAAAACCTGGTGCGCCTAATTCTAATGTAATTTTTAATCAATTAATTTTCACAAAGAACTTACTGTCGGGGGTTGTTTTATCACGAAAAATATACAAAAATTTAGTTCGCTTAGTGCCACACATTATTTTTTATGGATGATAAGGGAATAAAAAGCCAGAATTATAGATACAAGGTGTGAGCATATTAATGAATATGTACGCCATACGGTGATAACATTGTCAATGGTGGAAGACATGGTTCTGTGCACACAACAAAGCTGTCATATCTTGCAATGATAAATTATGATATTTTGGAACTACAGGTAGGGGATGAACCATATAAGGAGGTACTCCACTGTTGCGATATGATTTGCGATAAGCATGCGACATGTATCGCATCAGTTGAGGAACATGTGACGCAAAGGATTTTCATGATGCTCCCATATCGCATTTTCTCAAATAATTCTGATAAGGTTCAGAATTAATTGTTATTGCATGTGATACATATCGCACGAAGAAATCGCACAGTGGAGTGCTGCCTTAAGTGTAGAAGCCTGTAATATACCTTGAGGGTCTTTGCTAGTGTATACTGAACCCGGTATTCCCGGTCTTGTATGTCCCAACGCTAAAAATAAAAACAATTAAAAAACACAAAAATGAATCTTATGAATGAAAGAAATCAAATAAACTATAAACGCCCCGATACTTTGTGTAAAGAAATGTGGTATTTGAAAACACACCTGGATATGTTCATCACATGCATTATCAAAACAAACTGCTACCTTGATACTCATTATATAAAATCGATTGCAAAACACCGATGGTATAATATGCAGACCATTCAGAAACTAAAATATCGATGAATAAATAAAGAGAGTATTAATAGATTCTATAAATAGTTGAATACTGCAAATTCATTATTGTTTAGTCTTCGCCGTAAATGTTAGGTACCATCACCTAAGCAATGTATTTATTTACAGGTGTGGAACAAATAAATGGCATCAACAAATTTTAAAAACCCTGTGTAGCAATAAAGTGGTTGGGATAAGGAAAGGGAGGAGCTTTGCAGTAAGAACATGTCCTTAAATAGAAACTTTAAATTCTGCTCAGTTATCTTCTAGAGGTCAAGGTCAAATGTCGCTATCTTTATCAGCAAACTAAGTGCAGACTTATTGTTTAGTTTATATACCTCTTCGAGAATCTGTGGACAAATGGCGTATACAACCTTTTTAATCTTCTTATGCTTTACAACTTTCTTTTTTACTGTTGTTTTTTTCTCTTTTTCTGGAACTTTTTCCTGAACCTATGGAAGGTAAAGCTGAAGCTGAAATACAACTTTGCCTGTCTCTTTTCAAGGATAAAATTTTATCTGAATCATCAAAACTCTTCTCTCATGTGTAGCTGATCCATGGGAGTGGGGACAAGTTTATAATGTAGTATAAAGGTAAGATATATTTTTAGGGACCCAAGGCGAAACTAGTAGAATTGGCTTTATTAAATTATATTATTTTAATGGTTTCTAGTAAATTATTTCAGAAAAGGACAATTAACAAAGGGAATTCCAATTTTTGAATTGGAAAAAAATACCCTAATGCATGTTTCCTATTGAGACCAAAGCCCAGCCTTTTTACATTATGTATAATGTCATCAAATTCGAGGAAAAACATAGTAGAGCTTCTGTTTCTATCATTTTCTATGAAATCAACTCTTGGGAGATAACCATGATATACAGAACTTCGTATGATTGGGGGCTTTAGGATCTTCTGTTTTAACGAAACTCGATTTAAATCACAACAATGAATGAAAATATCTTTTTCTTAAAAATGAAATAAAGAAATATCTGTTTCTACTTACTTCCATTCCCCGGGCAGTGTTATATCGCCTAAGGGGTAACGTTCCTCGTTTTAGTTTTCTTCTTCTTGATCCTGGACTCTCAGGTCTCACGTCCCCATTCTTCTTCTTTTTCAACATCATTTCCAATTTCTCCTGTTTCCTCATTATTTCCTCCCTTTGTTGCCTGTTAACAGAAAATGGACATTTTCTCTTACTTCACACTCAGAAAACGTTACTGCAGGGAACATTAAACATAAGAAATCAACTGCATACTTCTAAATGGAATAAAGGTGCTCGACGTGGTTGAATATTTCGAATTCTTTTTAGAAATATGAATATCTTTGGCGTAATTTTAAGTTGTATGTGGTGTTTTTCAGAAAGAACAATAATCAAGCTCTTAGTCGTGAGCTGTCATGGAAATGTGTAGTAGAGCACAGCATAACGAGGAGTGAGAGACGACGAGGAGGAGGAGGAGGAGGAGGAGGAGGAGGTTACAAATAATCAGACCTTTACCTTGTGCATCAAGTTATGAAGGTGCTTTTGTTACTGTGACGCATCCATTTGTAATTCCTCGACTATTCGATATTATTAATTCCCTGCTTTTTGGGTACTTGTTAGAAATTCTAATTCATTTCTAATTTCATTTTATATTTTGTTTCAAATGTTTCAGCTTAAGGGACCGCCGACATAACCTGTGATTGTGAAACTAGTTTTGTTTTCAAACTTAGAAACATGCTTTTTTAATGTTGTACGATTAAGAATCTATACCCTTGGCTATTGACAAAGAAATCGGTTTTCTGTCACTAAAGCAGAACTGCCAATCCATGCTTGCTAACTTTGTACAATTCCGAAGAGGAAAACACTACGGTACTCGGAATTATTTATGGTGGCCATATCCTTAGGGAATAGTGCACCAATGGACCAATATATCTACAAAACGAGACACATCATTCCTCGATGACATCTCTAATTAAAAATATTGGTGTCGCTCATATAAAATTATCTGGAAACAAGTCCTTCGGTTATAAACGCTACCATTTGTACATTTGATAAAACCAAAAATGAAATAAAACTTCCATATAAAACCATGGTTTAATTGTGTCAGGAAATTAAATGAAATTAAATGAAACTAATAACTAAATGTTCACCAATGGGACTGGATTCAAACAACACTATCTGTCTGATTTGTAAATGAATTGACTACATATATATCTGTACAAATACTAAAATGGTCGGGTCACAGCTAGATGAAAAGAGGGTTTTCCCCTCACCAATCAACCATTAGTGAGAAAGGACAGTTGGGGGTTCAACCAAGCAGGATACCACTTACCTCTGGTTTCGCAAAGTTCTTATAGGATCAAGACACAATCGATAACACAGCAATATCAGAAACATGTAATAGTACACGACATCGAAATCAGAAGCAAAAATTAATACAAAAATAATTCTGCGGTTGATTTTATTCATCAAGCAACATGGACGTGTGATTATAGTATACCTCTGTAATGTCATGGGTTTGTTTTATTTGATTAGAATAAATTGATGGTATATATGTTATGTCTGTGTATATGTCTCGATGCGATTTGGTTTATATATATTTTTGTGTGCGTGCTGAAAATATTGTTGTAACGATAATATATATAAATAGTCCACAACTTACACTTACAAATGTGTACATGATATTCTACTAACAGAGAAGGAAGTTTGGATGTATGTCTTACAGTCTATATATACACAATTTGCTGTGTTCTCAATAATGTACAAAAGCACGAACACAAACGTAGGTGTTACAGAGCGATTATCTGTCCAGAAAACACTCAACAAATTCATTTGTTTATCAGTTTTTATGTCTTACCGTGCACATTCTGATCGCGCTTTGAAAGCGGCCGTCTCTTGGTAAAGTGATCCACTACTGTGGAAATATTTCTCATATTTCTGGTCTGTGTTAGGCCCTGGGTAAATTCTCCTAAAGTTACCGAAGTGGTTGTCCTCATACTTGGTAAGCGTCTCTAACCAGGCGGATTGAGCCTTGTCAAACTCTTCCCTGCAATTAGATTAGGGTAGGAAACATATTATTCAATTCTTGTGATTGCCGTAACTGCATATCTCCAGCTTTAGGGAGGTTTTCAAGCCCTCTTATATGCTACAGATGACTGGAAGGGATTCACTACTATTCATCAATTCTTAATCTTAATATATCTATGCGGATCTGAGGTTATCCTAATTGGGAGTCATTGGAATCCGCTTGATCTCCTCTTTTCAAATATGACGGTATCTAAAAATCCATTTTTGCGACCAATGACTCACTTTCTTGTGACACATCACATGTATACCAATCTAATAAAAGTAAGAGCATGTTGCTTGTCTGTCTTATAATATACATTATCCGTGAATACTGAACTATGAAATGTGTCTGGCGGGAAAAGATAGATATGAATAAGCAAAGGATATCACATGCATTCCATTCAAGGAAATGCATTCTCATTGTTGTGCAAGTGTCACTTAAACAAGACAGAAAGAAGAGTGATAAAGATTGGAAATGTCTTTCCATTAGGCATATCTATAAACGCCATGCTAGAATATCCTGCCTGTTGCTATAAAGTGCTTAAATATTTGCTTATGGAAATGAATGCGCAGTGTCAAAGCAGCTTGAGACTTTGCTCATGCATTTGTACATTCAGACTTATCGCGTGAATGAATGAAATCTTCCTTTGTAGACCAGATAAACATACCTCTCTTCATCGTTTATAGGTTCCTTAATGTTTGACTGTCTGCACATTGAAAGGTATACAGTATTTTCCCCTTTTCAAATAATAAAATGTTTTTTTATTCAAATGGATTAGTAACCTTGAGAATCTATATATAATATATGTTGATTTTAGGCTAGTGAATTGACGTTTTCTGATCATTTTGAATGATTCGATATTAAAAGTTCATCTTACTTTGTTTCCCTCTTGTTTTGCCTTTGAAAAAGACGTTCCTTAATTTTTCTTCTTTCCTCTTCAATGCATTTCTTCTTGTCCACAGCACCAAAGTTGACGAGGGCGAGCGTATCAAAAATCAACGCTTCTTTGATTTCCTTATCGAGCTTAGAATCCGTATGGAAACTTGGAGAATGGTTAACCTACACCAAAATAGAAATGATTGGGATGTCTGACTACAAACTGGTTGAAATCACTCAAGGGTTTAGTAGACATTGGTTGAAATGATGAGTCGTTCTGTACTGGTTTTAGTTTTTTTTAGATAACTTGGATAACGTTTTGGACTTTCGTCTTTCATCAGGGACTGTTACCAAAATAAAAAGTGGTCGAGAAATAGGTGTAGTTTTGCCATGGATAATCGATGAGTTTTATGTAAAAAAAAATGGCACTTTTTAATAATTGTTCTGACTGGCGTGTCGGCTCCGAGCGTGGGTCGATGCATGATCGACGCTCCTGAATGAAATCACTTTGAAACTTGACTTTTATGCCTTTGCTTGTCTCTATAGCTTAGAACCACTGATCTTATTTTCTATCAATAATTAATCGATAAAGATATTTTTTTATTTAATCGATATCCAGACTCAACCTAGTGGAGAACCGACGGTCTTATTACCATAGTAGAAACGTCAAAAGCAAAGTTTGACATTTTCTCAGTATCAGTGGATACACTCGCCAAATTACAAGCAAAGGCGATCAATCTATTTTTCTTTTTATTATTATTATTAAGGTGATCAATCTACAACTAGAGCGTCTAGTTATAACAAGCTGTAAATAGCTTACCATCGCTGATCTTATTTTCTATCAATAATTAATCGATATCAAGACTTAACAATAATATTCTTTTTATGTCAATGTGTATTGCAAGTAATCGTGTGGGGGAGGGGGGCGGTGGGACAAGGCTTATTTTCCGAGAATTGTTACATAACTTGAACTTCGCTTCAAAGGGACCGAACACAATTGAGGTTACCTATAGCTAACATTTTAATAGAATGCAAGGTGATCCTGTATAAACACACCTAAAAGTAGCAAATGTGTGCAGTAATTTAAATTGATTTACTTTCTATTCATTTCTACAATGAGTCAATATTTAAGTATTAAAACTCAGCAAGCAGAGAAAAGCATACCTTGATTTGCTTTTTTCTCATGTTACATTAAGTTAACATTTAAGGATTAAAATTCTGAAAGCAGAAAAGTCATACCTCTAGAATATAAGGCTTTAATTTCTTGTCAAACATGACGTCAAAGCCGAGGATTTCGAAACATGCTGACCCTTTCACATGATTGGGGAAGCAGGTTCGATAGTTATGTTTGAGCACCGCGTGAGAAGAAATTAGCGTTTTTATGATGACGTCATCAACGTCATTCCATATTCTGTCAACGTCGTAACCATTGTCCCGTAACCATTTGTTGGTGGTTGTGATTCGCCTAGATAGAACAGGGAAATGATAACAGATATGATAATGTGTATTTTATGTAGAAAAAAAATAGTCATGAATTTCGGTGTTCTTTATTATTATGAAATGTGGACGCCTTTCAGAGAAAATAAAGCCACCTACCGTTTACTTCCAGCTTCGTCATCGCGTACAAAGTCAGAACTGTGTTTGTTTATAGCATAATTTGTCAGATGCATGTATACATTGTCCTGAAATCATAAACAAATTGCATAGTTCCAATTATATATTATATATGTTTGCTTGAAGAATGAATTTCCGAATGATAAATGTGAAAAATAGTTTGTACAATGTTAAAACAAATAAATTTCTTGTAAATTTTTTTTGACACTTTAGACAATTTGACAGGTATTACCAAAAGTTTGTTATTAGTTTGGTCAATCACTTTATGAACATATTTTAGGTAGTGGTCGTTATAAAGTAGCTCAATCGAACTTCTATAATATTCAGAGCAGCAGAGATGGGTTAGGCACACTAGAATATCTATTTCCCCTTTCAGGTGTGCTAAACCCTTCTATTTTAAGTGTCAAGGAGTAGCATACAAGTTATAATGTCATGTTAATACTCTCAGAAGTATCGCGATTACTCGCACTCATGTACTAGAAACAACATTATCCTAATGATATACAAACTCTCTCATGAAGCTACTTGACCAGATGTACATATATGTACATGAACAGGCTAGAAAACGGGTAAACAAGATTTGTCTGCGATCTTTCACACTGGTCGGGTCAAAAAATATCTCACTATAGAAAAAGAAGAAGAAGAAGAAGAAGAAGAAGAAGAAGAACAACAACAACAACAACAACAACAACAACAACAACAACAACAACAATACATAATCATTTGTAGGAAATGGATCTCTCAGGAAGACCTGCTTAAACCCCCCACACACCTGAGCAATTTTGCGCCGATTTAACTGTCCCGATTGTGTCCCGATCCATTTTAGGATTTAACTTTCCCTTTTAGGATTTAACTTTCCGTCCCGATCAATCGGGACTTCAATCGGGAGTCATTTTAGCAATCGGGAGTATCCCCGATGGCAAAATTACTCAGATCGGCGTTGATTATCAGCAATCGGGAAGAGTTTAATTCCTAGGTCTGCCTGATTAAAGATTTGTCCCGATTTTGGCCGTGAATTCTATAATCGTTTCATGGTTTGGGTCTGTGGCCGATGCGCCGGGAGCTGTCCCGATGGATCGGGGGAGCTTCCCGATATCCAAAAAATGGATAATCGGGAGCACACTCCCGATGCCTCGCCATTTTTGGGGTGAATTTTGCTTTGGCGTCCATACAACGTTTTTTGAGTGATTCTATATCTCCTGAATCTCCTGATTTCAGATCTGCCAGGTGCAACAATGTAACCTTTGGGCAAAAAAAGTTATGACCATTTGGAAAAAAAAAGTTAAAACATATTTTTTAATTCCTAAATAAATAAGATATACTCTTTTAATACCTAAAACGGGACACAAATCGGAGACATCGGGACACAAATCGGAGAGAACTTGGGTAGGTGTGGGTCAACGTCCCTGGTGTGGGTCTCCACAAATGGACAGTTTTAAAAGTTTATTCCTTAGAATTCTTGATCGGGAGCAGTTAAATTGGATCGGGAGCAGTTAAATCGGCGGACGCTCAGGTGTGTGGGGGCCTTTAAGGGCCGCCCACACCTGAGCCTCAAGAATTCTCAAGAACCTCAAGAATTCTAAGGAATAAACTTTAAAAATGGATCGGGAGCAGTTAAATCGGATCGGGACAAGTTAAATCGGCGCAAATTTGCTCAGGTGTGTGTGTGGGGTGGGGGGGGGGGGTTTAGGCAGAGAGTAGTATCCAATTTCGGAATGTTATTGTCTGTTCTGAATAAAAATGCAATATAATTATAATGTTTTCAACATTAATGAACACTCACCACATTGTGATGACTGGGCTCTATATATTTACAAGTAGCGAATCGTGCGAGACCGTCCTTGAAGACAAATATCCGCAGTGGGTCGCATGACGTCACTAAGGTGTACACACGAAGATCAAACTTGAAGCCATCGATAAGAAACGGCTGAAAGAGCAAGCATAACAACAATGTTACGTATTTGCGGCTATGGGTGAAGTCGCCAGAAATTGTACAATACGCCTTCACCAATCCTCTCATATAACCCAAATTTAAGATATAAAGACGAGGTTCAAAATTCAGTTCCACATAACCGAACCGATTTTTTGTATCAATACGATACTAAATATACACAGATATGTGTAGTGGGTCAGATCGACAGAAAATGTACAATAGCCAGCCCTTCACATTTAGTTAATTTAGATAAAATTATTAAGATGGAAAATGATAAATTGTTGATATATCTGAATATATATGGTATGGCTTTCATTTATATTATGTGGTTGGCTATGTTGAACTGTATTTTGAACCTCATTTCTGTCTTATGTATGGGTTATTTGTGAGAATTGGTGAAGGTGAATTGTACATTTTCTGAAGATCTGACCCTATAGTATTTATCATTTCCCAGCCAAGTGAAACGAGATGCTCGCTCTCCTGTGCTACCACTGAATGAATCAAAACGCTCTAATACGTGACGTCACACTGGGTGTGACGTAACTGAACACCTGTTACAGGTGATAGTATTGGTTATCACTTAGTAACATTACCAAGGCTAGTGTCTGCATGGTGACACTGTCATTGTTTTGTCAACAATGTTTAGAATCTGTCAGTAGGGATATATTCTGATTAGTTTTAAATTTGTAATCAGTTTATATCGGTTGCCGTGTTATTCTTTCTCTTGCTTTTGGGAGTCTGATGTGAAAAGAGAAAGTTTATTAGGTGAATAGGGGCCGCAGAGAGACGTTAAATGAAAAGTTATACATTGTGTAAGTGTATTAATCTTTATTCGTTGATAGGGTATTCTCAAAGTGGCAAGTTTTATGACAAAAAAGAATTCCCGGGCAAGTTTAGCAGAATTTACTAAATGTGTAGAGCTGCCGATTGTACATTTTCTGACGCCCTGGTCCCTATGCATTTATCCCGTTCGGTAAAAAAATATACAATTTAAGTCAAAGTTAAAATAAAACTAGAATCCCTGACAGGAAATATGGCGGCCATCTTGGATTTTTTTAAAAAGTTCAATCATTTTAATTTAGGGTCCTACATGTTTAATCTCCAGGCTAGGATGATGTTTAACCCATAGGGTTGAGTCCCAATTCATGTAATATAATTATCCTTCAATTTTCGGGAATTTTCCAATATTTTTAAACTTTCTTTTTTGGGGGCACTATTAGAGGGTCGTCCCCATTTTCCATCGTTCTAGATTTTTGATATCATGAAAATACAGATCTGTAGATTTTAAAAAATTAGGTTTGAAACTACTGGAATTTATTCTAGGTAGTATATCACTAAATGGACTATGTTAGCTAGAGCGGCTACACTGCATGAAAACATGCCCCAACTGCAAAGTTGATTGACTTAACACTGGAACGCACACGTGGGGTATAATGCACTACGTGATCAATGGAAGCGGGTGGAGATCAATTCAAGCAGTCATTTCCATTCCAATAGCACAGGCGGAGCTAAAGATCATGACTAATGACTTAAGTATACAGGAATCAAGACACGTTCAAGACACCATTTGCTCGGGTGTGTTAAGCGTGGTCCAAATTAGGTTCACTCATTTTGCCATAGAACCTGTTCCTGTCCGTTCAGCTGTGTCAAATGTAATGTGCTATTTCCAATTTGATTTCTTTTGGTATCAAGAAATGGTGAACCTTTTCACAAATAAGTGATTGTGGGTTAGATCTTCAGTAAATGTACAATTCGACTTCATTTATTGTTTTAAATAACCCACATTTAAGACAGAAATCAGCTTCAAAATGCAGTTTAACAGAGCAAAACCGATAATATAAGTATAAATCACCGTGACACCAAATATACTCAGATATACCCGGTATTCATAATTTTTCAGCCTAATTTATCAACATTTCCTAAATTTTTAGAGCTGCCAATTGCACATTTTCCGAAAATCTGACCCTTGCATATTCTTGAGTCATTAAAAACTGCGCGTGGGAAGTATACAGCAGGTATTGTAGTCACAGAAAAAGGGAGGTATAACGGGGCTTCATCAGGAAGAAAGCATGAATTACCTTAGATAAGTATTGTTGGCATAACATGTGTTCATTGGGTTTAATGTCTTTGGGATTTTTTGTGACCCATATGCCTTTCCCTTGGCAGCCACTTTCTGGCTTCAATATGTACGTCTTGTGTTTCTTTTGGCGGGCGTACGCCTGGAAATCTCCATAGCTGAAATAAAGATTAGGACTTCGATTCAGACTTGGATAACTGGTAAATACTGGATAGAAAGGAATGTTTGTTTAACGGTGCCGTAGAACTGGGTAGCATGCTCGTTGACTATAGCTTTCCATGTGGGTACAATGAGGGTGTTTGTATAACTTAATGTTAAAGAGGCTCTTTTTTTATCATGATCATAAATTGCGATACCAGATCGGGCTGCTTTTGAGTGTGTGCACTATTAATACACAATGTGGACATAAACATTATATTGATGTAATACTTACTCGGCAGGAAGGCACCATGAACGGGGAAATACATTATACTCCTTTGGGAATAACCTAAGCATACGATTCATATTTCTAGCCAGTAAGTCTTTCCTACAAATCTCACTCATTCCGGGGAAGTGGTTAATTTTCTGTAAGAAAAAAACATATTTTTTGTGTTATTTTATAGGTTCCACAAATTATGATTTTTGTCAAGTCATCTATTATATCGTAGTTTCAATCTTGTGGGGCTCAGAACATCTACCTGGTATTTTTTCATGTCCATAACCCTTTCAAGGGCCACTGAGTAGTCTGTCCAATAGAGATTCCAGTCTTCATCCTCTCCCACCTCCTTAAAACCATACCTTTTGCTGCACCGACGAACTGAAAGTGTATCAAAATGGTATAAAAACAAGTGATCCTCAACTTGTCTGTCATATATGTGATGTGTCACAGAAAAATGAGTCATAAGTCGAAAGAAAATGGATTGTGAGATATCATCATATTTGATAAGATAAGATTAAGTGGATTTCAACGATGTTATTCATTTGGGAAATCTAGAAATTTGAAAGAAAAAGTTTGCAATATTTCTAGGTGGACAATTACCATTGAAATAGCAAAACATACTCCATGACCTTAGAAACGCAACAAGGAGGTTATAACTTTACTGCATGAAATTTGGTTTCATACGGATGCTAATTGTGGTTGTACTTCAATTCTACCTTTCGTATCATCTTTGAAGATCTAAATTGTAGCAAACTAGACGACACACAATTATTGGTTTAAGACTAATCCTGCACAGCGCGCACTAAGTAGCTTATCATTACACCTTTACAAGTTTGGCAGATATATATTTAACTGTTAGGTCATGCGTAATGAATGATATGATACGAGGAGGTTTTATCTGATTAACATTTAATAAGATTTGACATTGCGTTTTTAATCTGCTCACATAATAGAATCTTATACTAAAATTGAATTGAACACAAAGGATAGTCGTATTTACCTGAGTCATATTTGCAATTGACTGTGCAACAGTACAGGAATCTGAAGAAAGAGAAATAAATACGATTAATTCACCTTCTTCAACAGAACTCTGTTT
Organism: Sthenelais limicola; assembly: GCA_942159475.1. NCBI lineage: Eukaryota > Metazoa > Annelida > Polychaeta > Phyllodocida > Sigalionidae > Sthenelais > Sthenelais limicola. The sequence continues at coordinate 59,466,776 of OW804096.1, forward strand.
GCTTGAAAAATGTTTGTCTTGCTTCTTTGTTCTTGGAACCTTAATGCCTGGAAGTAGGTATATAGGAGACTTTTTCTTGGAGCAGATTCTGAGGTGAACCCCGAAGAGGAAAATATTTACATTCTCTTTGCCTGACCGTGGGAAATAAGCAGGACACTTCAGATGGCAACTGTAGGGTTGTTGCTTGCCTTATGGCACACTAATTTAACCCCTTCTTGCAAAGAGCATATTACGTAATAAGTGTTATTTTTAAGCATAACTCTTATATGAGAAGTGACATTGCGTAAATAAGTCATGGTCCGCTGAAGTAGAAACATGAGGGTTTTTCTCGGATTTTCAACATAAGGAAATATGATATAAGTTATATTCAGAGTCAATTTTGGGCACCGCATGAACACTTCCCTCAGGGATATTGCGTCTTTTTATAACAATGTTTAAATATGTTTATTGGCCTGAAATGAAATGAAATAAAAAAAATATCTGGATATAAGTGTATTCCGATTAATAGATCAATTTCAGTTTAGACACAGACAATTTTGTAGATAGATAGTAAGGGATAGCTGACGAAAATACTTTCAATTGTGGGTCAACACAAAGTTTGGTTTTAAACTGATTAACATTTTTGGAAATGCGTGTGGTGTCGAAATGGGTTCTAACTGATATTTAATCCATTTGATTTAATTCGCGATATCAATCAGTGTTTTGAATCTCGCTTAGGTTAATGTCCCAATGATATTTAACTTCCCTATCCCTGCATCATTTCTCTTCCATTGCATCTGGGTCAGTTTTAATCAGGTTTAAAATAGAGAGGCTGATCTTGGATACCAGAAAGAGCCACGAAAAGGCATCTTGCGTAAGATGTGTCATCATCAGTCTCTCTGTGATCTCTTCTCTAAAACAATTTATTCTGATTCTGAACTGGCAGCCCATTCAAACCAACAAAAAAACATTAAAAAGAAGCTGAATTCATATAACTTTAAGCACGACGTAAATTACAGTGAAGCCCGAAACAAGTCAGGTCACATCGACTACACTAATACCCGACAAACTATCCTGAACGTATTGACATCGATCCAGGACCTCCCAGTGCAACAACGTGTCGTATATATATGATACTATAAGTTATATTCCATATAAAGCAGGTTTATCAGCTGCTGATACATCCATTTCCCTGTTGTCATATCAATGTTACTCGTGTAATATCCACACAAATCCGATAGATCGATGTAAGGCCGTGTCAGGGAGATTAACACACAACTTTAACCATGGCTACACGCTAGAGTTAGTTTAGCGACTCCCTAACATAATGCAGTATGTAGGCTTTCGCATTTCATATGGTCTACCCCATATATAGTGTACTGTTTATTTATCTTTATTTAATCGCTAGAACAACAAACTATATCAATTAATATTGTTGTTAATATTATATTATTATAATGTTATTATTATTGTTATGTATGCAAATGCGCGCATGCACTATTATGCACACCGAATTAACCAAGTATGGTTATTACGAACACGAATAGTATAGGGTAAATACGTATAAGTTATAGGCAGAGCAGCAAACCTGGAATTAACCCCTGGTCTATTCCTTGGTGTGTGTTTATTACCGTATATTGATATGATCAATTGCTATAGATTATTCAGATGAAAAAAAGATATATTACAGGTCGTGATTAGTGCATGACTGATGTAATACGTATAGTTACTTCAGAATCGGTCCAATATCAATGTTATTTCATGAAACGTGCACATTATACATACATACAACTCAGCCCTATAGCTGACCTTGGTTGTTTTTATTCAAAGCATAAACCAATGTGGACAGTTGAAGGTTCATATAGAGTAACTGGAATAATTGTTCTCAGTCCTAGACTGGAATGTACTGATGTGGTACCTTTGTTGTTGATATTTATTACCAGGTCCACTGCCGATATGTAAGTAAGAACGCACGAGTACAAAGGTTTCTGGAGCAGTCATATATATGTGGGTTGGACCGCCAGAAAATGTACAATCGCCAGTTCTACACATTTAGTAAACTCTGCTCAATTAGGCAGAAACATTAGGTATATCTGAATATATTTAATATTGGGTTGATTTAAAATATCTGTTCAGTGATGTTGAGCCTTATTTTGATGCTTACTTTTGTCTGAAATTTGTATTATTTGAGAGGATTGGGGAAGGCGAATTGTACATTTTTGGACGATCTGGCCCATATGTGTATGATCAATGGTATAAATCCATACCACAGGTAATGACTGCGGTACTAACCGACTGTATGTTTTGTATGGCAGGTCTAGAGACCACAAAGTCCTATTACAGCCATCCGGTTTGTATCATAGGATCCAGCTATATCCGCGTTACCATGTGTATGTTCGCTACACTAACGCAAAAATTAATACTGATTGTATTTTTTATGGACCTCTCCCATAAGTTATGATCGAATTGATATGTCTTGAATGTCTAAGACGTCTAAATAAGTACTTAATGTTAAAGGTATAAATTGTTTTTTTATCACATTTGAATCTGTATCCGCTGAGAAAACTATCTGTATATTATGTGATTTTTTAAAAATTGCAATGTGTGAAGAGAATACAAATTTCAATAAATCAATTTAATATAATGGAAGGTCATCTTAGTCCGGTCCTAATATATCCCTGACAAAATTATTTTTGTCTTATAAAAGTCACACAAATATATAGCAGTATAATATATGTTTTCAAAAATATCAATGTTAATGAATAGATTAATATTGTCCCTAGGATTGAGAGATTCCTCGATGGAACCGATTTTCAAATATCCAGTTTGGGGACCACTTTGTAGAGGAGAGATCTATAAACCCACACAAATATATGTATCTAATTAATACCTCCCTAATTTTCAGTGACGTGGAGTCAACCCGTGGCAGGGTCCAATCACGTCGATAAAGTGGGTTTAATTTAAAAAAAAATAGCAGTTGAAGATTAATATGTAAACATTGGCATTCTAGGATTCAAAACCAATTTTGAGGACATACTATACAATGTATGAAAATATCATTTAGATCAGAAATTACATGGTCGTTAAAATTTTGGAAGATGTAAAGACAGTCTAGGCTCAGAACCTTTCAGATCAGATAAGAATAATTTGACGGTGATTGGACGCCTACTGTGTTACTGGCTTTCCTGGCCCTGGAGTAAGCGTCCTAATGGGATTTTAATGGGATTTTGCGAGAGCCTCAGAGGCTTTCCCTCAGTTTAGAGGGACTTCCTCAACTGTGAGCCTAGACTGAAAAGTTGTACATCATAAATCCCGAATAAAAAATTTCAACAACAACTATAGCAAGGGGGAAGATAAGTGCCGAAAAGGTACACACATACTTTGATCTACTGTATAGCGCATAAATTTAACATACTGATACTCAGTCATTTATATCTAGACATGCTAGATAAAGAGTACGATTCAGGACTAGTATACATAAAAGGGCATGTATGGTGCTCCACAGGTACTTGAAACCAAAAAGTCATCCATTTAAACATGTTTTGTTAAAAGCCGGCACTTTATGACGCCTACAAATGTCGAGATCACTTTTTAATACTCATTTCCAAGCAACAAGTGTTAGCTTTGTGAATGTGACAAAGCATTTTTTCTTTCTCATTTCTTTGATGTCTATCCGACACAGAACGATACAAAATTCCTGATTTTTGCAATTTAAATTTGGCTATTTACTAAGGTCGATTCATACAGTAGAAGTTGTTTAAAGCCTGTTGATATTTATTGATGAAATTACTTCTATGATGTTCTTATAATTCTGAAATAAACGGGCAAGGCAAGAGCTTTCCCCAAACCGTATACTGAATCAGTAACGATTGTGTGACTTTACGATAATATAGGTTCTCTTCAATGTTATCACATGACAATATAGCTTCTCTTTACTTTCATGATGCAATACTTTTCATAATGTTACAATAAATTAAGGGTATTAGATAATTCCTTAGTCTACTTTCCTTATGGCAGATAAAAAAAACAGAACTCGTAGTGTGAATGATTTAATCAGACCAACGGCTGGGGAATCTGGCTACCTGCCAGAAGTATTGACATTGACTCTCTGCTATTCTCCAGTTACACTATATTCAATAAACTTCATAATCAATAAGAGTATACTTCAGTTCTGTACGTACAATCCGCATGGCTTGATATGCCTCATTATACCCAAAGACCTGCTTCACCGATAGCGTGCCAAGGAAGGCCAACTTTTGAGATGTAAATAAAATAGCGAACAAATGAGGAACATGAATACCAAAGACACTATTTTGATCATTATCGCGTGATTAAATCCCATCCTATACGTTACAGGCTGTTGGTCAATATTGTTCTACGAGAGAAAGGTTTATTCCATTTGTTCTATATGACCGATTCTTATTCTGACTGGGATTGGGGTTGTTTCACGCTGTGTCTAAGCTCAGAGGTCTGAATGGCTGTACATATTACGTAGCAATGCAAGCTTCTTATGCCCTGAACCACAAAGCAGTTTATTTTGGCCTCTGCCTATTCCTTTTGTAATGATATCCTAGCTTTGAAGAGAAATAGCTGCCCCGGGGCCTATTTAAATAGCACTTAGAAGGTTGTTTCCCCCTCTTATTATAAGTTGCCTATGAGATTCTTGGGCACAGTTAGTTATGTACAACATTGGGTGCCTCCTTCCTTTTAAATCGCCACAATTGTAGCACATGCATGTTTAATACCGTAACTCCATGTGGCCGAGCATATACTAACACAGCATTGTGAAATCTCAGCCTAAATGCCAGGTTAAACATGTCAATTAATAGGTTGGCTACATGTTCTGGTAAGGTATATTCTTCGTCATTTATTCTATGGGAGAGAGAATAGTTTTCAATGTTTGTGCTGGGGATAATTAGATATTAATTTTCATGCATCTATATGTGCAGAAATGTGTTTTGAGAGTGTATCAATTCTTTATGAGTCTAAATAGATCTTAGTTGCTATTTTGATACTAATATGATTGAGCATTTATGAAGGATCAAAAGGAAGTACTAGATGTTCAGTGGCATATACATGTATACATGCATGTATACGTGCAGCATGTCAATTGTCATCCGAATAATTATACTCGAACAAAATGCAGTTAACCGATCCTAAACTCTATTCAGTAACGCGTTACATAAGCCCAGGATTTATACAGGAACGAACTAAAAGAGTGGTCGCCAAACTTATAGTTGGTTGCCTGTTGGAGTTGAGCTAGGATCGAAAGAACCCGGCAGTACTCGAGTCAAAACAAGCCACTACACCTTGTTACATTAGTCGGTGAATGCGAATATTGAAAGTCAAGCCATGAATGGTGTGCTCCAACTCAATGTTAATTTATATGCGTAGTTTTTTGTGTGTGTTGGGCTTGTTCATAATGGTAAAGACAGGAACTGAGTAAGTTCCATTCAAAAAGTGTGATTTAAGTAATATATTTATAATAGTATATGTAAGATTGGCAGGGGGGGGGGGGGGGATTTTTGCTTCTCAACAAAATAATTGAATAAAAAAGAAACTAATTACTTAGATATGTATTTATAAGGAAATAAGCATTCCCTTACTATTATGCAACAATTATTTAGAATATATACTGCCTAACATTTAGCACCCACTGGGGTATAAGCTAAAGTGGGCCCGTCTCTTGTCTAATTATATTTAAACCAGACTTGTCGCGAATGATTAAATCTCTGTTCTGACATTAGAAGGAATTATATCTCCTTCAGGTGCGAAACCTAAAACAATTGTCATGTTAAGCTGTGGCCGACAACTAAACACAGGTGGGAGTACGTTTTAATCTACACTAATCCTGTGAAATATTAATTTCTCCGTGACTCAGTCGGTGAATGGTACTTAGGAAGGAAAGCTAAGAGTATCCGCGTTTCAATTGTGAAAATCGATACCTCCCAATAAACGCTACACTCAGATAATGATACCTACGCACGTTATCGTCCATATGGTCAATTATAATTCATATATTCCTGCGCTGAAGTTAACGCATTGTCTTAGTTTTAGAAGGGATATTACCTTAGTTTCGTTATTTATTTGATGAATACATTAATTATGTGTGTGGGAGCAATTACCCAAGGCACCCAACGGAAGACCTATCTAGACAGCTGTTTATTTAGAATGTTGGACCACCTTATTGTAAAAACTCCTTCAGCAATAAAGAATTCTTGAATTGAATTGAATTGAATGTGTGTGGGAACAATGTAAAATGAACACTCAAAAACATAAAGAATACAATTTCTCACACATAGAATTCAATGTCTGTTCACAATGTGGGCGGACAGACACAATGTATCCCACATGTAACCAAATAGTTTCGATTTAACCAATATTTTTTTCTTCAAAGTACACAAATAGCGAACATAGGAATTCGCACGCGCCTGAGCAAACATAAATGACAGGGGCATGTATATATGTTTAGGCAATGAGCCTTATATACTTATAGAGCCCAGACCTTCAATAAGTGGTAATGAAGAAAGCTTGAAACATGGCCTCTGATGTCTGCTACTCTAGATGAAAGCCATGCACTAATCTGGCTCTTTCAGTGCTTCGCCAATGCACAATGCAATCGGTAACAAAGGCCAATCACATCGATCGATCAATTATTTTGGGCGCAAGACTTTGGGATTAGCGGCGGTATAGCCATCCTTTAGCCAGTGTGTTTATGGGAGCATCATATAAAGCGGTCCTAACACGAGTTTGGTTTGAATGAATTAGTAATGAGCAATTCCCAGGAGCTCACATAACCCGCTGATCTCTATAGGATAAGCTTGCGGTGAAGCAGCCAAATCCTCATGGGGGTATCATTTCGATCAGAGGCACAGTTGTGATGAAAATAGGATTTTATTTTAGTCTTGCCAAAGAACAAACTCCAAAGCTGCACCAGTGCCCACTCCCGCCGAAATAAAAAAATACACACTGGAGAAAAAAAAGAAGGAAAAAATATAACTTTCCTCTATCATTTTTTTTTTTTAAAAACGCCATCAAATCGATTTCTTTCAAATTGACGAGACCACTCGGCGGTGAAACCGGTGAAGCCTATCAATTCTACATGGAAATATTCATAAACGACTTGAATATTTGAAAGTGCATTGATCATAGCGCAAGGCATGTGATTTAGACATTATCTGATCACAACAGTTCCTTGTCTGTTGGGACAGGTACAAGGTTAATAGCTTTTGGCAACCGTCCCTAATCTTTAGATACATTTGCCAACTACTTTTCCTCCTTGAATTCTTACAGGGATTGAAGGCCAAGTCTACAGGTTTAGGTCGGACAGATTGGTGTTCAGAGGCACAAAGATACAACTTCCGGATTGACTATTATGTTTAATTATTAACACTAGTGCTTTTCCTTTACACAAAATAACGTTGCATTTGTATGCGCTTGCTTTAAGTAAATTTGAGTAGAATATTAATAATTTTTCAGGTGGATAGGGAAGCGAGACTATGTTGTCGACAAAGCAGAGGGACACTTTATGGCTCAGCAATATCAGCAATATTCTGTGGTTGTTTTGGTGCATATAAGTATGCGAGTTTTTATGATACTGAATGAGAAAGATGTGAAAATAATACTCGGATATCAACATTGTAGAAGCCACGATGGCAGGATATTATGAATAAAATAATGGTTGTAAAAAAAATATGTTAACCGATTCCCCGGGTTATATCATAGGAATTATTTTGATAGATCAAGTATCCACTATTTGAATAGTCACTAAATTTGACTAGTTTGTGTCACTAAGCGACGTTGATAAATGTTATTCTTTTGAACTGAAAATAAATACTTAATTAATAAGTTGCGCCAGATCCAGTGAAGTTGTACTTACTTTTTTTTCTTTTTCTTTTTCTTCTTGGGCTTGTCGCTCTCGGTTTCAGAAGCAGCTATGCTTTTCTTCTCCGACTGAACATCTATGCCACTTTCAGTTCCATCCACTTCCCCGGCGTATTCCCCTTGCTCACCTTCACCTTTTAACAATACCAATATCATAGGAAATCAATAAATGTAATTTTTAAAAAAAGAATAAAAAAAATACAGGAAATCAATGCAGATCTGGGCAATCGGAAAAGATTGGCTGTCTGGACCAAAAGTCGGTACATCGAGATTTACATATCCTGGGTTATAGACTTTCGTGGATTGTTTGTTTTGATTTTCTGTTCTTTTCTCCATTTATCTTGCAATTCTTGTGATTTCCATTGTGTAACGCTATACCTTCCTTGCATGGATTTAATGATATTTATGATAAGTGCGTCTTCCCTTAAGGGCTGTTGTTGGTTTTAATTATTATCTTGAATAAGGTTTTCCACTCAATACTTGAACCAGGATTTGCTGGATTTGTGCAGCATGCATATCGTATTGTTCAGACATACTAACCCCTCCTCCTTTATAAATACCTCAAAAATAATATTGTTATCGTAATATTTATTTCTCGTGTAAATTTACTACAGCAAGATAGAAATTTCTAAAAGTTATACAAAGAAAATTAATAAATAAATTATGGAAAAACGGCATAGCCGGGAAATGAAAATAATTCGAGGAAATAACTTGGTAATTCATGCGAATATATGATTGATATTAATTGTTCTCTTCATTTTAACTTTGTTCTTAAACCATGTTCTTGATACAAGCATACAGCCGATAAAAGTTTGGAATCGCATCTCCTGATCCGATATTTCAATGATACGGGCATGGAGGTATTTGTGTTATTCCCCAATCCTGGTTATGCAGCATAGCGCAATATCACCATGCATACATTAGACTATGGGGAACGTATTACGATTTACTGATCGCATGGCAATAGCAAACAATTTCTCGAAGGAACGAAAGAAATATTGGACCAAGGTCCTTATGCATAGTTCATTCTCCCCTTTTTAAATAAACAGGACTTAAACATATATAATTATATAGTAATGGGTCGGGTCATATATTATATTCCCCCAACTCTCACCCTCTGCATCAAATAATGGGAATTCAAAATAATTTGTCGGATACATTTTTTGTGCTACAATAAAAATCTGCCTCATTTTTTTTTCTTAACAAATTTTATTGACAATTTCACATTCGTGATACGTTTCATAATTGAAATCTACCCTCATAATGAGGGTAGATTTATTCATGCCAAAACACAAAGTACCAAAATTCAAAACTACTACTAGTAAAATGAATTATCAAAAATTAACAAAAGTTCATTTAGATTTAATTCATATTGTGAGTGGGTAATGAAGAGGATGGCCCACTAATTTTGCACATTTTTAGCGTTTATTTTCGCTTATATTGCTGCCTGATCACTTGCATTCAACCCTTTTGATTTAACTTATATAATATTAAAAATAACTCTTACCTTCGTGTTCGGGTATAACGCTGATAATGAGCCCAGAATCCTCATCATCTACTAGGGTAAGTTTCTTTTCACTGGTATCTCCTGGATTCTGGGGTACTGGTGCACGATCGTCATCTGATTCAGAGTCTGAGCTACTACTGCTGCAACTACTGCCATCGTCTGTGGTAATTGTGGTGTTGGCTCGATGGCTATGCGCCCTCGTGCTCTCCTCTGCCTCAGAATCCATCGCTCACTTCCTTAGTTGACTGTCACCTTCGCACAGCTGCTACCAATACCATCCTATCTACTTCTGAAGACTCTGAAGTGGAATAATTAAATTCAGATGTAAACCTCTATTTCATTAGACTAATTAACGTACAATTAGCGTGGTCGAATTTTGGTAGGTTATAGCTTATAGGTCATGTTTAAGCTGGTGTGAACACAAATTTAAAAGATTATCATTAAGGTGCCTGGACGCATTTTATTTAGACACAACATTGTACGTAGGCCTATATATTATAGTGTATACTTGTGCTCAATATAATTTGACATAAAATGTACAATTGGATTTTCACTAGATCTAGCCTAGAGATCTCAATCAATATTAAGGACGGTAACGGTTGTTAAAGTAGCCTAAATCAAACGAAATATATAGGGTTACATTTTTTAGAGTTTTTTGTAATTAAAAAAAAAAGGCGAACGATCATAAAACGTAATTTAATCCCTAATTCCGTGTTAATGTTATTGTTTGTATCTAACCATATAGGCATAGTAAAAAAAATCACAACTATTGACTATTGTATAGAAGTTCCACATACAAATTACAATCTGTCCAGGTTATGTCTAAAAAGACATGTTATGACAACATCTCCAATTAATGAGACCATATGCTATATGTACATGTATTAACAGATGGTGTTATTCTCTAATTTTAAAGTTGACATAATCGGAACATTATGTAGGCCTAGGCTATATAGTGATTGGATAGGTGGGGTATACATGTACCTCCCTGCTAGGCCCAATGTAAATAGTGTTAATTAAGCTAGGTTCGGCAAGCAATTTGGTGGTAATTAATTAAAATACCGTAGCCTATTGTGTAGCAATAAATAGTCTTCCTGTTTATTTCTGGTTTGGTTTGCTGTTTTATGTGGACGTCCATTAGCATGTCAGATATTACGACTGGCCTATTCTAAATGATCAATGCACCAACGTTTTTCTCTAGCCCTAGGCCTATAGGCCAAGAGCAGTAGGCCTGCGGTAAGGTCTTATTTAACTTTAAGTAAGCTTATTTCCTAATTAGGCTAAAAGCATATTGATACGGTATACTTTGGGCATTTTGATTGCTATATATTTTACATGTCAATTGTATTCATCACACATTTTTTCTTCGCGAGAGCATATCAGGATAAATGATATGTAAATATTGATATAAATAATATGTCATCTGTCGTAAATTATTTTTAAGTTAAAATAAATCTTGGGATAGCAGGCTCAGGTCATCATTCTTTTCTTTACTTCAAAACAGATAGAAAAAGAAACTTTTTTTGAGACATAAAACACAACTATCAGACTTACCTACATATATAGGGAGAAGGACATGTGAAGGAAATAATCCTCAAGCCATATATGCAATATCCAGTAAGGAGTGCAACTAGATCCGTCACTTGTTTGGTCAAGTCTAATCACTGCAGCTACTCCAATGTGCTACCTACCAGTGAAGCGATCGAAAACAAGACTACGTCTACGGTCAGGCCACAGTAATCCCGCTGAGGTTTGAGTCAACTTTCCAATGGATCGCGGCTCTTTGCACAGAAATCAAAGCCGCTAGCAGCCAGAAATTAAATGTGTAATGAAAAGTAATGAAGTTGTTTCTTGTTTGAACCACTTTGGTCGATATCCATACGGTATGAGTCCATTAAAACGTCAATAATAACAACAGTGGGTGTCTCATTTCGCTACTTCCCTTTGGTCGCAAGGGTACACTAAATCCGCGACGCTGATTGGTCACTGGTTGCTCAGAAAGTCGGTGCCCGGAGTAGTGTTAAGTTTTGACGCTAGGTAGCAGCACAAATGCAACAAGTCAGCTCCCGCCAGTACTGGTGCTGACCTAATCATAGATTCTGTGGCCTGATCGATCCTAATAGAACCGGGGTGGGGGCCTGTCAAAAGCCAGAGGATTTATCTGAATCAATCCAACCTGAGAATAATGTACCCCGTACGTGAATGACAATGGTTTGATGAATAAAGCTTTTAAAATAAAAAAAAATATATCACCTAAAGATCGCCATCGCTTATCCTGACATAAAAATCGGCAGACAATAGGTTTGGCCTATTCCAGTGGGAATTTAAATATATCAAGAAATTTATCATACTATTTTTTTCAAGATTTAAGAATCTGCTACATTTGTTTAATGGTGATTTTTCATACCATTTTCTTTTTCTGTATCTTTTTACAGCTGTACATATTGAATATCGTCCTATGGACATCCATTCATAAGGCGGTTTCCATACTCATCCCCAAATTACCTTGATGTGACTCTCGCACATATATACCAAAATGTACATAGGGAAACATGACTTGAAGAATTAATGTTTAATCCCCAGAGAAGCAATCCCTATATTTCCATTGGCTTCTGAGACCCATTAAGAGCAAAGACACCATTTGCACCACTTTTCTGAGAATGGCCCTTCAATGAACAAAAAAGCAATATTTCTTAAGGTGCAATAACTAGTCAAGTAGTTAAATATACTCTTTAGGGTGACCTCAGATATGTTAAGAAAAAGTCTTAATTCTAGTACATGTATTCATGCCTTTAGCAGTGGTAATCACCTTCCTAATGGGAACATTCCAACCAATAAAACACTTTGAAAAGTATCAACTTTGCAAGCTGTGACCCATTTTCCTGTGACACATCATATATGCCTTTAAATAGAAAGCTATCTGTTTGAATCCATAGCGTTATTAATTTTAGCGGGTGCATTAGTGTGGTGCTAATCAATTGATGTATCTGATAAAACTGTCTGTCAATAAGGTATGTAAAAGTGAGATGGTGGGAGAAATATGAACACAATTAGTGAATGCTTGTAATTTTAAAACCTTTATAAAGTTCTGATTTCAAATTTGTATGCTAAAAGATGTCCTCAAATCGTAATGAAAATATACATGTCGTTTTAATCAAATTTTAAATTATATTGTAGTTTTACTTTAACTTTATTCTTTTTGCTTAATATGATATAATGTGTATCCTATAAGCATGCGTTTTTGGATCGTCTTAATATTATAATCCATAAGAATGTTTTGGCTTTTGATGAACAATTGAAGTTTAGAGAACAATTGAAGTAAAGAGACAATCGTATGACTGTGTAGTACTGTAGGGTACCAAAGGTCAAACTTATAACTTGCCCCCCCCCCCCCCCCCCCCACCCCCCACTTCAAATTAGCTTCCGACGCCCCTGTATAGTTCTATGCTAAGCCTAAGATTGAGATTGAAGAGCTGATTGACGTACTCGTACCCTAGCTGCTCTTCTCAACCACTGATGGGACACAGATAAAAAACTTTAAAAAAATAATTATTGACTGAAGACTTTTACAATGTGATAACTACGTTCCACTCCACCAAATAAAGTAAATCATATTGCAAACACGTTCAACCTCATTATACCGAATAGTTATTTTTAATAATAATTGTATGCACTTTAACACAAAATCTTATATACTTCAAGTAATTCTCACTCGATCCCGTCAACTCGTTCGGATAGGCTTACATGTTGATCAATTGTTCTTGACCTTACTAACATTATAAATTGTCTTAAAAAAGTTGTGCGGATCTAAAGCAGTCTTCTGTAATAATGGCTTTTCGTCCGACTGGTTTGCGGTGAAGAGGGGGATGAAACAGGGAGATCCTGTTTCGTCAATCCTCTTCACCATAGTGGTAGAGAAGCTAGCCCAAAAAATCAGAGATTGTGATGAGGTTAGAGGAATTAGTGTTCTTGATCACCAAGAAAAGATTATCCAATTTGCTGATGATACTACACTCGTTATTAAAGATGAAACATCTCTTACCCAGGTTTTTAAAATACTTGATTCCTTTGAAACAGCCTCAGGACTGTCGCTAAATCCTGGGAAATCCAACGGTTGTATAGTGGGTGATGTAAGGCTAACTAGTAAAATCAAGCATGAAATCAAATGGGGAAACAGACTAAATGTACTGGGGGTGACACTGTTATCACCCAGAAACGAGAAACTTATGTCTAAAATTAACGGTGAAGCTGTAATCTCCAACATGATGAATGTCGTGTATGATTGGAGAAACCGTTTCCTCACTCTGAAAGGTAGAGTTGTTGTTGCGAATGTATTTTTAACATCAATTATTCAGCATACAATATCTTGTATCTCTATGGATAAAATACTAAGGAAGAAAGTTGATGATATTATTCTGAATTTCGTATGGAATGGTAAGCACAGACCTATCTCAGCCCCATTCCTCACCCAGAGCATAGATATGGGTGGAATGAATTTAAGATTGATGGAAGATATATACGAGGTTAACCGAATAAAGTGGGTGCAACGGATCCTTTCCGGAAGGCATACTGCCTGGTTCTCTGTATTGGAAGAGTGTTTACAAAAGAATGTAGAAGATATATTCTTAAGTAGATATCAACCAAAAAGGTATATCAACAATTTTTATAAGGAGTTATTCCTTGTTTGGAATCGATATTTTTATACACAAAAACCAGAAGGGCCTGAACAGGTCAAGAGAGAGAGACTATGGTCGAATAGATATATAAAAATCAAGAACAAAATGGTAGATTGGCCCTGTTGGAAAAATAGAGGCATAAATGTACTAGGGGATATCCCAGACGAGCAAGGTAAAATAATGTCCACCAATGAGTTAAATAGGACATATAATATTAAGACAAATTTTGCAGAGAGAATAGAGCTCGCTAGAGCCATTCCAAGAGAATGGATAATGTTAATGAGAAACTCAGTCGACATACCGGACGAAGGGAAGATTATTGTACAGATAGGGGAAGAAAGAGTTAACATCGTGAATTGCTCCTCGAAGCTAGTACACCAAGCATTAATCAAAAAGAAGAAACTAAATTTGGAGAAGTTTGATAAGTGGCAAGAGATTTTAGGACTGTCGGATACAGAGTTTGATGGGGTCGATTGGAAGAAAATCTTCCAAAGAGTCTATCAGGTCTCTGAGGAGACTAGACTACAGTCTTTCCAATACAAGGTATTACATAGAGTTATACCATGTAATGACCATTTAAAAAACATATCCATAAAAAGAACAAAACAATGTAATTTCTGTAAAGAAAAAGTGGATAGTGTAAGCCACTTCCTGGTGAATTGTCCTAGAGCCAAATCGCTTTGGCTAGAATTGTTCAGGTGGATCTACGATATCGGCTATGTCAATAGATACCAAAATGGTGACGAAATAATAGAAAAAATTAATGGTACCATACTTGTGAACCCAGTGTTAATTCTATTGGGTATTCCTGTCGGTAATGACAACACTAGAGTGATCAACTGGTTAATAATACACACTAAGTCCTTTATTCATAGGCAAAAGTTGTTTTATAATAATGAATTGATATTTGTCCACCTCATTAATGAGTTGAAAAGTAGGTTGAATATTACTATACGATCGATACAAATTAACCCCATTAAGAAGAGGAAAGATCTTCCATGGAGAAGACTTAGAGATGACTTCTCTGAAATATCAAGCCTACAAGGCTGAAGGAGTCGACTGAACGTCTATGATTACATTTTATCGTCGAGGAAGACATAAACCTGTGTACTACTATTTTGAGTATCATTAAGCAATCTCCACCCTTTGTAGGAGCATTTGCATAAAAGTTGATAATAGATTTCTTAATTATGTTGATGTCTTAGAAATGTAGAGGCCGAGATGGCAGGAAATGTTTTAATAAAGATGTTCCAAAAAAAAAAAAAAAAAAAAGACAACATATGGGATAAATATTCACCATGGTTATATTTATTACCTTACCACATTTGTATGATAGGTAAACATAATATAATTTAAATGTGTACAAGTATATGAGATAGTCTTAGTATGGTAAGTTCCAAAATCATAATATTTTTAGGGGTTTTTTTTTGCCTGACAATAATAGTTTAAAATACATAAATAACAAGAGTCTGCATATAAAAACAATCGGTTAATAATTATACACCTTTCTTTACATGTCACAGAAAATACTCACGTAAATTCACAATCTATAGGAGTTTTAAGTCTATACTTGACTCCAGCAGAGGTTATTTTCTCTACTTCTAGTTGAAACACCAATACTGGTCGAAGCATTTCATATTCATTATTGATTCAACTAGTCGCCACTGGCCTTTAAAAAGATCTTTATATTTTGGGCCAGGATTTGATTTTCTCTAGTACTGGCAAATTATTTCATAATATAGGTCCTACCATACGAGAAAATTTCCTCAGTTGTTCCTCTTTGGGGACAGGGACGCACGTTACCTCATCACATATGACGAATGCAATTATAAGTGGTCATTGTTTACATCTGGGTTTAGGTATTTATATAGTTCTGACATGTATGCGAAGCATCATTAAAGATAATATTCGATATTCAATCAAGAAAATCGTCTTAGTATGGTCATCTCGATGGTGGTTTATATATAATGTGTGTTAACAATTCTGATTGCGATGTGGTAACGTCAACTGTTTTTTTTTGTGGTCATGCCTGTAAGGCAACTGGATGAGGCATGTAGAGAGGATTTGTTAAATATATATTCTTAACTTCTATGCAAATGTCTTTGCCAAGAATGGGAAATACATAATTAAAGAACTATAGCCTATACATGAGCAATTCCACCAATTGGTGGTCATTTGGCCGTTACGGTACTGTAGGGCTAAATTCTTATATTTTAACAAAAGAAAATGCATCTATTGGTATAATTGCTTTCGTACCTAAACTAGACATAGTGCTACTGATATAGACGAAATTGGGAACACTAGTGATAAATATTGATTGTGGTCAGGGCAGCTTGGCTGATACTGTAAGGCTGCCTTTCCACGAGGGGGCGGTACATATTTCAAAATAAATGAGGATATAAATTAGAAACAAATATTTATTGGGGCATATAATGTTCTAAATTATATTGTACAATGCACTTCATAGGCAGGGATATATTAGGGCCATAATGGGTATTTAATGGATGAGAGTGAGAGAGTATCGCGTCACGAAAACAACGAAGAACGGCGCGAAAATGTCGTGAACGGAACATGGAGGTAGTGTTTCCAGTTCCATAATCCAAGATGGAGGACATCAACAATGTATCTGAGTATCAACAATGAGTTTGAGTAATCAGGATCCAACAGTTTCCGCCCATGAAGGTTTATTAGAGAACGTATTTGATTCGTTTAAGGTAATATTGATTAATGTTAATGGCTTGGGGCAGATTAAAAAGAGAAAAGCTCTGTTTAGCAGATACGCGAGTGCTAAAAATGACATTATCCGGTATTATCGCCATGCAAGAACCTCACCCAATCTGAGAGATTTAAAAATAGCCTCTACTATCAGGGCATCCAGCTATAGAATGGATTAGCAATCCACATTAAGAGGATTGAAGATTTTAACCTTTTTAACAGAGCAGTTAAGCCTTAAGGTCCTATTAAGTGCAGAGATCAGAGGTTAGCATATGATTGACTGTTTGTTTTTAATTGCCTGTGTTTTTATTATAAGTGTAATTGCGGTGACGATAGATAGTGGGAATCAAATGAATTGTATGACAACTGTTTCTAAACATTTTAACAGAGGAGTCTAGTTGTATAAATTTGAACAACGATTGACTTGGTTGGATGAGAATGCTTGTGTAATCAACATACAATTGTATAAGATGTTGTTTTCTTGGGTAGGAATATCCCAGCTAACAATTTTCCGTTGTATTCACGTTGTGGCGACGTTATTTTCTATTTTTTGGTTGGTTGTAATTACGTAAATCTGTATGGAAGAAATAACGTGAATACAACGTAGAAATTGTTTTTTAAAAAAATTATTATTCTTTAATTTAAATTTTCTTTTGTTTAAAAAAATGAAAAAAATGTTTACGTTGCATTCACGTTATTCTTCCATACAGATTTACGTTGCTACAACGTAAACAATCACAACGTAGAAATTACGTAGTGTGTTAGCTGGGATAGTTGTAATGGACTTATATAATATGATAGTATTTGTATCACTTGTAAGTGATTGTAATTTGGGTTTACATGTACTTTGATCGGGGAAAGGATGGAGCGGTATATAATATAAGGAATCTTGTTTCTAATTTTCGGTGATGCACAAAAACAACCACAATAGTTGGTTATGCGTATTTTGATAATTTGTTAAATGTTTGGCCAATAAAAATATTCAAACCCAAAAACATTTTAATTGAAAGTGTGTGATGAAAGTTTATGAGTATATTTTATTACTTCTGGTTGTTTAGTATTGTAAGAGCTGCAATAGCAGGGTATGATAATAAATAAGGGGAAAAATAACAATATTATAACAATATATCTGTCTACTATACATAGATTTCACTGACGTCACGGCCCTCGCCATGTTTGGGGTCAAGTTAGATGGCTATGTATGCTGCGATACTTGAAAATATCGTTTTCTGTCTGTTTTAACCTTTTCCAGTTTTAATCTGCCTCAACAATACCTTCATGATAGGTTAGATAATCTGCCTATAGTGTATACTTACCTAAGTATCTACCCTTGTGGGGTTTATCAACTTTGTTTTGATACCCCCGCCATAGACGGCCAGCGTAGCGGTGACCCGGGACATGGCGGTCACTGTGATACTCCAACCTACTGGGTGACGTCATGTGAAATCTATGTATTGTAATATGGTGTGATTAAGGTGACTCAGTAGTGATTTTGATTATTGATGAATTTTTCTAAAATTTTTACCAATGATAGTTGACATGAAATAATCATTATCGAGTGAAAAAAAAACATAGGTCACCAGGCTAGTTTTCATGCTATGGCAGTATGGAGATAGAAATAATGAATCATATTTGAGTAATTTTACTACATTTGAGTGATTTATTAACATAATTCGTTTAAAATGGTTCTGACATGAATTCAGACATCAAATTTCACCCAGACATTCAACATATATATTATTATTATTGAAACTTTATTTTTCCAAATTCTTTTTTTACATATGGACTACTCGGAAAAATGGGTCACATATCTCTGCCTTGACAGTTCTTCCGATAGAACCCTCAATGTACTTATCATACTTATATACTTATCATCAGATAATGTTTTTTTCCTCAGATCCTGAGTTAGCCCCCTGGAAGCCCCCTAGTGGCAGTACGGGGCACTAGCAAAATTGACTTAGGCTGATGACAATCAGCGTTTTAAAAAAAAACTGTTTGATGAATATTTTTTAAATTTAATATGAATGTAGATACCGTATTTATCAACTCATACACAAAAAATCAGGATGGCTTTCCAGGCTAAATTTTTCTATATTACGACTTATTTATGAGAAAAATTGGGAAAAAAATTAAATTCCTGATTAATATTTGATTTGAACAAAAATGGCTTCATAAATCTTGATGAAATTCTATATGGATACAGCTATCATAGTTACTAACTCGCACACCAAAAATCAGCATGAATTTCCAGGCCGATTTTTTTGTGTTACAACTTAATTATGAGAAAATTGGCTAAAAATGAGAAAATTCTTAATAATTATTTGATTTATACACATATGACTCCATAAATTTTAATGAAATTTAATATGGATGTATAGGGATCGTAGATACTAACTCCCACACCAAAAATCAGCATAAATTTTCTATCTGAAATGTTTATATCAAGACTTAACATACATACTTCGTCTGCATAATGCTGATATTCCCTGCTATATGTATTGAATACACATATATCAGTACTGAGCTATATGTGTTGAATACACAAGATCAGTACTGAGTCACCTTAAATCATTCCTCACAGTGATCACTAGGGTCAGCCACTGACTGCTAGGTAATGGGGATCACCACTGCCAACCTGTAAGAAAATAAATTTAATATTTTGGGGAATTTAAAAAAATATATATAATCTGCCTTTCATATTGCTTCTTGTAGATAAAATTCTTTGTCTATAAGACCTTCATTCGTGGCCATACAATGACTGAGATTTATCATATGTTTTTATCTAGATACAATAAGTTCAGAACTCAGTGCTCTTGATGGATATCACTTCCCTTGCTCTCTTAACAAATAATACCAAGTGCAGCAGCAGTGTACTTCTGATTCTCCAGATATTGTTACCTTTTAATTTTAAGGTACTCATACTAAACTAACATGAAAACTCATATGCTAGTATCATACTAAAATTCCTTATAACTAAGGCTGCTGACTTTACCAACAATCGATTACCCAGCATGCCTCACCGGTGTATATAAGACTGTACTTTCCCTTGCCACCTCACTTCTTATCCTATCCCTGAAGAAGGGCTACTGAGTAGCCCGAAACGTCGGACCATATAGGCAATAAAAGAAAGTCAAACAAAACTCATTTGAGTACTTTATGCGTCACACAAACCAACAAGATCCGAATCGAAAATAATAGTGATATCCATAGTAGTTGGTAGAATTCCATCCAACACTTTTAATTTTATATACTCAGAAAATTGTGATGTACAGTTTGTAAATTGATCAACTATATATATTTACAGGTGTGACGTTTGTGAGCGCTTTCATCCAGTAGGATTTTGGACATTGGCACATAAACATAGTCATGGAGACTATACTGATGTCAGAAGGCATGGTGCATCACAGTTTGACTCATACAGGGGAGGCAGGACAGGCAGCAAATGCTACAAGTGTGACTAGTGCTCCCTCTCTACTGATGTCAGAAGGCATGACGCATCACAGTGTGACTCCTGCAGGGGAAGCAGGACTGACAGCAAATGCTACAAGTGTGACTAGTGCACCTTCTCTTCTGGTGTCAGAAGGCATGATGCATCACAGTGTGATTCATGCAGGGGAAGCTGGACAGGCAGCAAATGCTACAAGTGTGACTTGTGGACCTACTCTACTGATGTCAGAAGGCATGATGCATCAGAGTGTCAGTCATACAGGGGAGACAGGACAGACAGCAAATGCTACAAGCATGACGTGTGTACCTTCTCTACTGATTGCCAATATATTCAATGTAATTCATACAGGGGAGAAACTACACAACTGTAGTATGTGTGTTAAAGGATTTACTGAGAGCCATAGTTTAGAGAAACATTTGCTCACACACAATGCTGAGAATAGATATAGACTTACTCGGTATAATTATAGGGAAGCACAGTCTGGACATCTGAGGAAACACATGAGATCACACCCTGAAGAAAAGACGCATATATGTACTATGTGTGATTATAGGGCAGTTAATGCTTCAAAGCTGAGGGATCACATAAAAATACATACTGGAGAAAAGCCATATGAGTGTACCAAGTGTGATTATAGGGCAGCACAAGCTGGAGCACTGAGGAAACACATGAGAACACATACTGGAGAAAAGCCTTATATGTGTACCTTGTGTGACTATAGGGCAGCACAGGCTGGAGTACTGAGGAGACACATGAGAACACATACTGGGGAAAAGCCTTATTTGTGTACCTTGTGTGACTATAGGGCAGCACATGCTGAAGCCCTGAGGAGACACATGATAACACATACTGGGGAAAAGCCTTATGAGTGTACTGAGTGTGATTATAGGACAGCACAGTCTGGCGACCTGAGGAAACACATGAGGACACACACTGGTGAAAAGCCTTATAAGTGTACTGTGTGTGACTTTAGGGCAGCACAGGATGGAACCTTGAGGACACACATGAGGAAACATACTGGAGAAAGACCTTATAAGTGTACTTTGTGTGACTTTAGCACAGGGTCGTCCGGATACCTGCAAATTCACATGAGAACACACACTGGAGAAAAGCCCTATAAATGTACCGAGTGTGACTATAGTACAGCGCAGGTTGGGCATCTAAATGTTCACATTCAAAGGAAACACTTGAAAATACATTCTCACGTATGTACTATGTGCTACTATAGGGCACCTCAGGCTGGCCAACTGCGAGAACACATGAAGAAACACACTGGTGAAAAGCCTCATAAATGTACTGTGTGTGACTATAGAGCAGCACAGGCTGGCGCCCTGAGGCAACACATTAGAACACACACTGGGGAAAAGCCTCATAAATGTACTGAATGTGACTATAGGGCAGCACATGCTGGAGCACTGAGGGAACACATGAGGAAACATACCGGAGAAAAGCCATATAAATGTACTCTGTGTGACTTTAGAACAGCATATTCTGGAGCCCTGAGGGATCACATGAAATCACACACTGGAGAAAAGCCTCATAAATGTACTTTGTGTGACTATAGGGTAGCACGGGCTAAAGACCTGAGGGAACACATGAGAACACACACTGGAGAAAAGCCCTATGAATGTACTGTGTGTGACTATAGAGCAGCATTGGCTGGAACCCTGAGGAAACACATGAGAACACATACTGGAGAAAAGCCCCATGAATGTACTGAGTGTGACTATAGGGCAGCACAGGCTGCAATCCTGAGGATACACATGAAAACCCACACTGGAGAAAAGCCTTAAAATGTATAATTATGTATTTTCATTTCTGTTCATAATTTACAAAGTCAATTTACTCGACAAGAAATAGGATGAAACCTGTCAGCTCAGATCTGTTCTTCCCAGGTACCCTTCGCATATTGTATACAAAATTTAATTTGCTTGAAGCCTACATCTATCATCTAACAATTAAGTAAAAATACAGACTAGAATAGTTAACAATATGGTTGCAAAATTATATTTTCAACATTAGAAGATAATTGGCTGTGTAAAATATCACCACTTAAAATATTTTGGCATTCTGTACTGGATGAGGGCCGAAGTAAACAACTAAATGTTTGAAAGATTATTTCATAAACGTTTAGTAAAGCTGGCTATAAACATAGCACCAGTATGAGTTTATAAATTAACAAGCATCCTGTACTGGATAAGGATATCACAGCACCGTCTTATTAGTGTAGGTGGATGTTGTCCTGCATTACATCTGCTACCCATGATACTTCCATATCCTGGTGTAAACGCCGGAAATGGAGTCAGCCATACTCCTTGAGACTACTCAAATCAAAGGGAAGAGACCATCAGAGTCCTTCAGTGAGTCAACTGCCATAATCACGCTTGAAAGAATAAATTTGACTAAATTAATAGATCATTGATAAAATCAAAATATATTTATAACAGCAACTTAAAGTTGCAATATTACACCACCAAATATTGAAAGAAGAAGAAAGTCCTTGATATTCTTCTTTTCTTCTCTCTCTTTTAGGTGCAAATAAATAATATGTTGAATTGAATGGCATGATAACTTACAGAGCTGTGGTCTGGCAGAGGCAATTGCCAGGCAGACTTAGTACAAAGCCATTGGCAGGCAAGCTCTGGCCCTCCGACATCACATTGCCAGTGCGCACCTTTCTCAAGGAGTTGTTGGCAGACTACCTTCCCATACGGGAACATATACTCCTAGCGAAGAACCAGCATACCATGCTAGAAGTTCCCATCTATCAAGGTGGTACATTATGCGACAGATTCACCATCATCGCAGTATCGAAACAATAAGATGCTCCAAGTAATTTGTTGCAACCTTGAGCTGCTGGCTATTGAGGCCACATGGACCTACTTTGAGGCTGGGCACAGGCACAGGGCCATGTGATGGGGTGGGTGGTGCAGCCAAGCGATGTGCCAATGATCTAGTCAAAAAGGGCGTAATCATATTTGGTGCTGAAGATTTAATAGTTCACCTCCCTGAGTCAGGCAGCAATTAAGGTCCAATAGGTTTATGTGTCCTACCTGGACAGGACCATTGGCCGAGAGGAGGAAGTTGACCTGGCCTGGCATTATGAAGGTGCACAGTGTTGTTGCTCCATTGACCAACACCTTCAGAGACTGTTGCTGTCCGTAGGGAATCCTGCTGGAAGGAGTGCTGCTGGAGCAGTGGCTCCACCTTTGGATGTGGTGGTTGGAGGACAGTAAATGTCACACCCCAGGTCAAGCCCACCAAACATCAACCAAAGACTTGGCCCACTGAAACTGCACCCATTATACCACCACTGGAAGTCTTTGTACCACCACCACAAGCCTTTGTACCTCTTGTGAAGCGCTCATGTTGAATTGCCAATATGTCCTTCTAGTTTCTGGAATTCTGGATCTCCTAAATGGTAGCTTTGTCAGTCTTGTAGGTAGAGACTTGTGTTTTCTTGTGTTTTCTTGTGATTTCTTCTAAGTCATGGAGGTACCAAGACCGGGCCTGTTCTTCACCAGTGATAGGTATGAAGACAAGAGAAGTCGTAGTTGATGATTCTGTAGTTTATTGTAGAATGAAGTGTAGTAAGGTATGCTTACTGAACATGGGTACATGTGAACTATATATACTGTTGCATGCAAGCAACGTTCTAGCAACGTTTAGAATGTTCTAGTTGGATCCAGGTCTATCATGTGGATCTTTCCAGAGGGAAGATCCATGTGATAGATGATGCAATGATCCAGAAGGATCCTGATCATTGATGATGCAATGTACATGAAGGTTCTAGATCATGGTAGAAGTACCAGTCAACATAAGGTTGACATGATGTATATTAAAGAATTATTTAAACCGTTACCTTTATTATCATTATAATCATTAGTTATTCATAATCATAAATCATATTAATTAAGGTTATGCCTTGTTACATAATCATACAAGGCCGGATATGACACCTCTGTACCACAACCAGAAGCACCCTTTGTCCCACGAGAAGAATCTGGTCAGCTAACACCTATGGTTGGGGACTTTGTAGGATGCACCTATGAGTCAACCTGGTACTTTGGCCAGGTCCTCTAGCAACTGCCAGAAAGGGAATTTAATATAAATTTCATGAAAAGGGCGAGCACAAAGATGCAGCGGTACTATTGGCTAGAGAAGAGGGAAGAGGTTGACAAATTAGGGGTTGACTCAGAGAGCTTCAGAGGACATCATAGATGTGGTACCTCCACCAGTAACAATTGCTTCAAGCAAAGATTATAGTGTTAAGATGCGGCAGTCGTGCATGCGTCTACGGGAACGAATTAACGAATTCCCCCTTTGTGTGGTAGGGTGGCTGCATGGGAACGTTGGTCTAGTATACAGTCTACTTCCAGTCATTTAATTAATTCTGGCTAGCACCCTCCCCTTCCCTTATTTGGTACATAGCTAAATAAAATATCTCATAATTCTAAAATATATTATATAATAATAAATGCATTATATGGGCACTTCTCATGAAACGTCGAGTTTCTAGACCTGCATTTCTGGGAGAAATTGGCTGAGTTAATATCATTTCGCCTATGTTGAAGCCTCTGGTTTTACTGACATTTAAAGTTAGACCAGACACTTCAATAAATTCACCAATTATACTCATCATTCTGGCGAGTGAACTTTTGTTGTCAGCCATGATGGTCATATCATCTGCGAACTGGATTATCTTGTTTTCTACGCCACCAAAAACAATACCACTACACTCTGGGTCAGAACGAATTCTTGAAGCAAGTCTTTCTACCACGACAATAAAGAGCAGGGAAGATATAGGGTCGCCTTGTTTGACACCCCTTCGAACATCAACCCACTCAGACAGGTATCCATTATTGGTAATGCAAGCTTTGGATCCCGACATAAGACACCTAATCCACTTCAAAAAGTTGTCACCCACACCTAAATCACTCAAACATTTATATAAGTATTTCCATGATATTGAATCGTACGCTTTTTTGAAGTCGAGCAATACAAACAGCCCTTCTTATTTCTGTCTAAATATTGCGTAACATCTTCCAGTCGTCTGACTGTGAGTGATTTATCTAGTGATTTATCTGATCTCGATTCCAGAATGCCTCTTAAGGATTTACAAGTGCTAACCTGGTCTTTGTACATGTCTTTGGTTTGGAAGAGATAGAATATTCTTTTTGATCTAATAGCACATCTGTGTACGCGATCCTTTGAGAAGAATACAAAAGTCTCCTCATCCTCCCTCTTAGCCAAAAATCCAGGTGTGAATTTTTTTGGTAGCATCTCCAGCTGATTATGCTTATAATGCCTGGTATCCAGAATTACATCCCCGTGGGCGTTCACGACGTTCTTGTATCTTCTGGAGGCCCTGGCAGCAGCTACACAGGGCCTAGCTCTTGCTATTTGTTTTCTTATTACGTCAGGTAGATCTTTCTTTATCCAATACTTTCTTTTCCCTTCTAGATCGACCTGGCGTTCCAGGTTGCTACGCCTTCCCCATACATTGCGTACATCTTGGATACATTTGAAGCTTAGCATTATCGGCGCATTCGAACCTCTGCCCATTCTTCTCGCTTCGTACTGGATTTCCTTGGACACACCCATATAGTTCTCTAGTACAAATGCAGCCATGTTTTTACACATCAAATCATCCTCTTCCAAATTTTCCTAACTTGCACCGTCCAGCATGAGGTTGAGTTCTAGATTCTTAATCTTTTCTCGTAGTCGTTCTTCCTTGTCAGCGGCCAGGGAGGCGCCTAATGCCACTAGTCTCGGGTCGTCCTTCTTGACCATGTTTATCTTTATGACTTCTATCTGTTCCTTTTGCATAGCTAACTCTTCCACCATTTTATCCGCTTTTTCGTCCCGAGTGAAGTTATCGCCATCCATTTTGTCAAGCCTTTCCTCATGCTTAACTATGGACTTAGAGTTTGCCTCAGTGGTGCCCGCAATCTGAGCTTTGATCTCGTCGAACATCCTTTTGATTTCATCGTTCGATATACCGGCCATGGCCACGGCCTGTTTTTTACACCCACTCTCCTCTTCGTTATCTGACTCTCTTTTTCTCTTGTCCGTGTCTTTTGCACGCGTAGAAGTCATTTATATGTTGTGTTTTACCTTTGTCAAACGTGTGCAAGTATCAAAATGGCCGGATGTTTATCTTTAGCGTCTTTTCCGGTTCCTTTCAGCTGCGCATGGGCTGTGAATGGTACCAGAACTGGGTCGCTTTGACCTATATCCAAAACTTACGCTTAGGGCTTTTCGCACTCAAATATATGAGTAGAGTGATCTGAGTCCAAACTATAACATCCAATCAGTGAGAGATCCTAAAGCTCATATTGTATCTGATTTTGTGGAGTTTGAACTAGATTTGCCTGTTAATTGTCCTGCACGGTCAAATAATTTTTGTGCAACTCACATGTACTTACCGGATGTGCGCTCCTGCGTATGTCAGGCGGTATTTTCCACAAGTCCAATTTATAAAGCAAAATATATATCAAAATCCACTGTAACAAGCACTTAAACGTGTATGGGTACAATCCAGAGTTCCACTAGAGTCTTTTGTTATCTCCCTGTCTTTCAACAGTCGTTAGATGGGTAATCCAAGCATATTGTCACTTTCACCATGGAGGAGCCCTGGAGGCCAAGATGGCTGCCACGCTTACTCCTCTGACTCACGTGCGCGGATCTTCGAATGCCAATCTCTCAACAATATCTAGTCTGGGAGTACAAATAAACCTTTCGAGTTGCTCTTTGCACTTTCATGTAGCTCTCTGCCACAAATAGTTCTCTGAGTCTGCCTTAGAACTGAAAAAAAGAGGGACAAATAGGCACGCGCCTGTCGGACACCTTTTCTTGTCTCAATCCGAACCGGAAGCTCAACTTGATATTATTTGATATTTAGATGATATAGCAACATGTTTACTGCCTAATTGCCAAGTTTTGTAACTCACAGATACATTTTGACATGTCTGCATGGATTGTAGTATATGCTACTCTATAGGAACATAAGTGATGAGAACTGCTGATGTAAGTGATATTTACTAGGGGTTTGTCTGAGGGCCTATACCATGTACAAACATCGTATTTCTGTCCAAATATTCACTTGATCTAAACAGGAAGCATGTGTGGGGGGTTGATCAAGTAATTTAATACTAATCTTTGGGTGATTTGGGGAGCTTTTTTTCATATGACAGTGGCAAATCTTATATTTTTTCTATTTTTAGCTTTAGGCTGCTAGTCAGCCCAGAAAACTGTGTAACTTGACAGTATTTGATGTTCAGGTGATAGAGCAACACGTTCTCCACATAATTACCAAGTTTTGTAAGCCTAGGATTGATTTAGACATGTCTGCAAAGATTGCTGTACATGCTAGTGTATAGGATTTCAAGTGATGACTTTAGGCTACACATGTGGTCAGAAGGCCTAATACTAGCTACCTAATGACCAGCTTCCAGTGACTGAGATGAGAGAGAAGGAAAGAAAGGGAAATTATTTTGTACAAATTGATTGAAAATTTAATTAAAATCTATAAACAAAGCGACACTGCAGATGAAAAACCATTTGCAGTAGTCACTTAGTGTTTTACAGGGAAAAACAAAACATGTTTGCTAGTTGTGCAGACATCTGTCTGTATTGGGTTAAACGGAACTGATAGGAGTATAAAGGTACAATCAGGTGCATTCTGAAGCTAATAAAGAGTTCTTTGAAGATGATTAGGTCTTATTTTGTATTTCTAGTTTTAATTCTGTCCCCCATACCTTTACTCTTACATAAGTCAATAACCTGACCTATATATATCGTCAAAAAGACTTAGTACAAAGTCACTCTCATATTAATCCTTTACTAGGTAACGAATAACTGGATTCAATTTGTATTCTATTATACCCAACTCAATATACCATAGACTGTTTTACTATGTTGTGATGCTATACCGCTGGCCCTTGCATTGTCTTCCACGACTCATACATCCCAGCGGACATAAGTTTTGTATTATATTCTTCAAGATGAAAGGGCCAAGTATGAAGCCAACATATTTTATTATATTATTATTATAAGTGCCAACTCTAAACCATGTATAACAACATACAATTTATGTCACTGCCGAACTCATGTTGACTTCCGACCCCTTGTCTCCCTCTCGTATTTTAGAGCTAACAAATGGTACACGCTAAGAAATATCCCTAGAAATAGTATGAAATTGCGTAGTGCATTTTGTGGATTGCGTAATATTAATTCTACGCAGCAAGAGGCATTGGGATAACGCAATGTATGGATTACGCAATCAGTCAAGCGCGCCCAAATGGGAAGGCCTGCCACGCCATTGTCTTAAGTAACACCTCCCATACATGCTTTCTCTCTATATGACTAGGTGCGAATATGAATCCATATTCCCTTGTAGCACTGTTGCATGAAATAAGTTGCTATTGTGTCTCTAATTATCTCACACCATACTAGGACTAGCATTTAGGACTCCTGATAGAGAGGACAGTCACATAAAGGGGACAAAACCTTCTGGCCGACACACTAAGTCACTTCTTTGTTAATTGTTTAAAAACAAGAAGAATATGGATTTCAATCCTAGAATGGATTTACGAACTAGATTATATCAATGTGAAGAAAACGGAGAAAGAACAATAAGTAAAAAAAGAATAGAATAACTCCTTCGGTTAGAGAGATCCTCTTTGGTATTGAAGAAATAAATCCCCAAACCAAGGTGATAAATTGGATTTTTCTCCAGGTTAAAGCATATATACACAGACAGAAATTATTTAATAATGGTGAAATGAACATGCTGTCGATAATGCATGAGCTAAAAACAGAGACACTAAATATTAGGGTCTCTGCTAAAAATGAGAGCAACCTTGGTAATAATAAATATAGGAAGAAGCGAAAAAAGGAGGGACGAAAGAAAAATGTGGAACTGTATAATGGAAGATATCTCAGAGTGCATAGAAAAATTAAAGAGGTGAATCCTCCAGTGTCATTTATGATATATCGTTTCATAGAACATGTTTCTAAAGTAATCTTATCCTAGATGTATTTTGCTTAAACCTGTTTATGTGTAAGGAATAAAACGATGATCGCAAAAACAAAAAAAAACGTGTCCACAATAATCGTTTCGAACCACTTGATGCGGCCGACGGAAATCATTTTTTTACGCAGGAACTAACCATGCGTTAATAAATCTGAGAGCATGGCTGTGTTTCTGACATTCATGGGATTCTAGGATATTTTTTATATTCAGATCAATGGAGTTATGAGCTATCTAAAACGGAAAGCAATATTCTTGAGTTTTTTTTAGATTGTGACACATTTTCCTGTAACTCATCACACATATACCTGGATATATTCAATATATATTCCCGAAACTAAATATTCCCTGCTCTTCCTCTCCTTTCCCACCCATCTCTTTCTTACTTTCTTTCAATTGCAATCTCCCTGTCTGCCTCAACCCCTCTTTCTCTCTCTGTTTCTCTCTCTCTCTCTGTTTCTCTCTCTCTCTCTTCCTCCCTCTCTCACACACACTATTAGCATAGTAGCACTTATTCATAGCTGGTTCTGTGGTGTAGTGGTGAGCACCCTCGCTTGTGAATCCCAAGGTTCTTAGATCGAACCCAAGCATGTTCAGCTTTTTTTCTCTGCTTTCTCACACTGTCACGGGTGAGCACACACCCCTTCACGCACTGCCAAATGCAAGACACAAATTCTCGAAGAATCCCCCATGGTTACAATCAAAATACATGAACTGTGTAACAATCGGCAGTTCCACACAGACTAGGCCCAAAATGGAAATAGATGGATATTTAAACTAGTTGAGGCGTTTTATAGTAGAAGCATTACAACACTTGTTTTTATACAATTAATATGTGCTAAATCCAAATCTGGTGGATGACAGAGTGAATTTTCAAGATGGCAGCCATTTTAAAAAATGGCGGCTACTTTTAAGATATGTTATCTGTTTCTTCTTTATAACTTAAACAATATTTAAGCTAGACCCTTTAAATTTTGTGTAGTGGTGGAGGCCATATTTATTTATTATCTAGTTAAAAATTGGTGACCTTTGTCAAGGTCAAGGTCATTTGTAATGAAGTCAAATGTCAGATATCATCATTTCTCCTGTACAATCAAACAAACAGAGAAGAAAACCTGGCAAAGAGATCACTAGTGATGTTATTGGTGATTCTTTTCAAGGAAGTTGTCCAAATAATGTTAACCTGACATCTTACAACATTTCAGAATTCCAAGATGGCCGCCAATATGGTTGCCTCAATAGTAACTTTGTTAATAATCATCAGATTTTGAAGTGCAGCATACCAAAATATAGGTTTTCAAGGGTGAGGAATTCATTGAACATGTCTAAAACCACTTTAGATAGTATTTTAAAAAGATATAGTGTTGCCATAGCAACCAACTTATTGATCAGTATACCACAATTTAATCATTATAAAGATGAATTATATTTGAAGAACTGATTTGTTTTCTAGAAAACACATCCTAATGACTTCCACTTCCATGGGTAACAAGGTACATGATATATATTGTGCATGAAACAACATATAGATGGATAAAAGTAGTTAAAATGGTCAGAATCAATGCAAGATCTGTTTTCCTAAAAGGTGACAAAGATCATACTCCCTCAGAAGTTTGTCAAATATGTGTCTGGGAACTGTCTGGTGATATCAATGTTGAATGGTTTGTGATTGGTGGGGAAGCTTACAGATTACAGCTGGTAAGGATACTGCATACTATTTAGAGAAAGAAAGTTAAAGATGGATTCTCAGCTAGTATAACTAGTATGTAATCATTGGATACATGCAGATGCCCTGTTGTGTGATGGATGTACACAACCTCACCAAATTTACTCATATTATGATGGATAGGACTGAATTCATCAGTATCCTGCTTCTGTTAAATGTTTACACAAGAACTTGAATCAACTGAGAAAATGGCCACTAGTGTGCACCAAACTCTAAATGGTCTCAGATTTAGGTCAGGCCTTCTGTTGCTGTTTTTCTAATGAATTTCAGACAAGCTTCAACAGATTGTTGAGCAAATAAATCCTAAATTTGCAATGTGGTATACAAACCTAAGAATTGTATCAATCCTTCTTTAATTCACATAATTATATGCCCAGAGAGATGGCCAACAGGGGCTTTCCCAGGCGATATAAATAGAGTTTGGAGCTCCCAATTTAAAAAAGGCTCAAAATCACATTTTCACCCCAAATACCTTCCCAAACCACATAATGTTCTCTGGACAGGGTCGATGTACAGAATATAAAAAACATCTGAGGACATAAAAGATTCCAAGTAGTTGAATATCAAAAAACCCTTCTTGAGCTTTATATGGTCAATTCTATTTTTTTGGCGTTCATAAGTGTTTTGCATGATATTGTCAGGAATATTGACTTTAGACATGTTTTTTGAGATTCACTGAATCCGCTATGAAAAATCCTACAATCCGAACCCCCTTTTGAGGGTCTAAAATTAATATTAATAATTCCAGCTTTAAAAAACCTCCTAAAATAGGCCATTTTTACAACAAGTTAAAAAAAATGTCCATTTGTCATGTAGAAAGAACATAATAAATAGAGAGAATGGGACGAGCCGGCAATAATCGAAAATTTATAGGACGAGATTCGTCCACATAAGCACGATGCCGTAGGCAGAGTGCTTATGTGGACGAATCAAGTCCTATAAATTTTCGATTATTGCCAGCGAGTTCCATTCTATATTTATTATATGTGCATAAAATTTGATCATATGTTATCAGATATCACTGAAAAAATATTAAAGAAGTCTCAGAGAGCCCCGCTGCCCCGCTGCCAGCCCCACTGCCAGCCCCACTGCCAGCCCCGCTGCCAGCCCCGTTATTAGCCAAGTTATATTGTTGACTTAAAACGTTCATATCGCAGCCATTTCTTGAGCTACATTAATAAAATTTATATCATTCAATAGAGAATTTAATGCTCTATTTAATGATGGGATTATTATGTATTTCTTTAATCATAGTACCAGAATCACAGGTGGATTACCGATCGCGGGGATTTGTTTACATCGTTCGCGGGGATTTGTTTACATCCATTGCTCCGCGAAGCATATAAACAGAGCTATTTTTAGACACCTACATTCATATAGGACGCGTCCTATATGAATATTTTTATAGCACCCCACTTATAGCACTTCTCATATAGCATGCGCGTATAATAAATGTATATATGTAGAGCAAATTTGTAATAATTCTGTAGACATATTATATGATGTTTTTAGGGATTCTATTTGAATATTTTATGTATCTTTTTTATAAGTATGTAATAGTCAACCCTAGGTATACCATGCGTATGCCTATAGTTTAGCGCTCCTTTCCTTTAGAGGAAAGTGGGAAGGGGTAGATGGAAGGGGAGGGAAGGCCATATATCCATTGGTCATTTAGGCGTCATTTTATTATTTTAAGTGCCATTAAAGGTCGCCTACTTGATATGTGCTATTATGACCTGGCTTAGAGGGAGAGGATTACATCTAAGACAGGAGGAAATTCCCCCCAAAATGGGTCGAGGGAGGCGAGCCCAGCTGTTGTTTATGGGGATGTGAACTGATTAAGAGGAACTAATGGAATATGCCTTCTTCTACACCTCGACATCAGAGAGAAATCCCCGCTCTATAATTAACCTGCCATAAACTATAGACATTGTGTCCTCAATCTTATTTAAATCACAAAGGTTGTTTAGGCGAATATGTATTCATATGATAGATGAACTACTCTAGTTTTAAATGAGACCAGGAAAAAGTATCAATTTTCCCCACTTTCTACTTATCAATGAAATAGTAAAGACACATACTACTATATAGTCAACTTTTCTGCATACCATGCATATGCTATGTATACATCCATATCTCAGCCAATTAACATATTTAACTTTAAACATGTATACATAAGTTGGACCCTTATTCAAGGTAATCTCCCATTTTTGTACCAAACACACATTTAAAATAATTAGCAATATTATTAGAAACATGCCATGTGTATGCCTATACCGTGCGTATGCCATTACAAGATGATTGGAAAATATCATAGAATATCATTGGAAAATATCATAGAATTGGCTTCCCAAATACATAAAAAATGGAAATGAATGATAAGATGTCCTTGCCACTTCAAGTTAAGACTCAGAACTTCTATAACTGGTATATTTTTCTATCTGATGTGGCTTATTTAAAAATTAAACACCTTAATCCAGTAGTCATTGTCATCTACATGCCCCAGGGCAGCACAATATGTGATAGAACAAAATCGTATAGAATAATCTGAAGGACCAATTACATTTCATGACATTAACGACACTCATAAGTGTATATGTACTTACTTTCTATTTTATGTTTCATAGGATACATTACATAATGCAGCATACACGTGGCACATCCTAACTAATGCTATCAATATTCAGTATTTGTAATTCTTAAAACCAAGTCGAATGCAATGTGTCAAAGTTGAATGCTACTTGAAAATGCCAAGTTAGACTCTTAATATAGCTTTGCACATGTTTCTAACCAAACTACATATCACATGCATATATGGTATGATGGTGCATACCATGCGTATGCATAAAATGAAAGAGAGATTCCCATTGGAAATAAATATCTAGTTCTTGTATTTAACCAAAAATTGTATCAGATATAGGGGTCATACTAAATGCGTTATCCATAGAATAATATTCTATTATAATAGAAATCATCTGCTGTTTGGGTTGAATTAAACAGTAAAACACTGGTTTCTCTCATTGATTATACCGTGCATATGCCTTAGGCTAGGAGTTTATAAAGTAATTAGTGGGGCAGATAAGTGAAACAATCTTTCAAAAAATGGTACATGCAACAAAATTGGTATACATGGCCTTTAGGACCCACTTTTTAAAAAAAGCCCGTTAGCCATAAAAAATTTTTAATTGGCGGCCATTTTTTCCAAGATGGTGACTATTTGGTACACTATTTTTGCCATAACATCTTACAGAATTGTCTGATTTGAAAAATCTTGGTGTCAAACTATGCTTTTTACTATGCCAAACAGAAGTGAAACTAAAAATTTCAAGATGGCGGCCATTTTGACCATGAAAACACTATTTTTGGTGGGGCAAATAAGTGAAACAATCTTTCAAAAAATGGTACATGCAACAAAATTGATATACATGGCCTTTAGGACCCATTTTTAAAAAGAGCCCATTAGCCATCAAAAATTTTTAATTGGCGGCCATTTTTTCCAAGATGGCGGCTATTTGGTACACTATTTTTGCCATAACATCTGACAGAATCATCTGATTTGAAAAATCTTGGTGTCAAATTATGCTTTTTACTATGCCAAACAGAAATGAAACTAAAAATTTCAAGATGGCGGCCATTTTGACCATGAAAACACTATTTTTGCCATAGAATCGGTCAGAATAGTCAGACTTGAATGGTCTTGGTGTCAAATTATATGTTTTAGGCTAAACAGAAGTTGAATAGCTACTAAGAATAGTATTTTCATGTATATAATGGCTGCCATTAAAAAAAATGGCCGCCATATGAAACATGAAAACACATTCTTCCCCATAAAATCTGACATAATAGTCCATTTTCAGTAATCTTGGTGTCAAAATATAAGTTTTTGACTATGCCCAAGCTGAACTCCCAACACTTAATGTTCCTAGATGAAATTTTTTATCATCTTGTGCAGAGTTATATAAAAAAATTATTGGTGATGATATTAAATATGGTACTCTAAATATCAGCATTAACCACAAATTTTATTGGTCTTCATGAAGCAGCACTCTTAATCAAATGTACATATATATATATTACCTTCTAGGGTCAACTAATCCTGGCATCTACAGCTGCACAGCGCTGTACATGGCAGACCAAATCGATAACAGGTGCACCATCCAGAGCAATCCCTTTTGCACCCGCACTTGGTGAGCTGCTGACAACTCTGGGCAATTGGTGGCAGTATGGCCCAGTAGATTTGCCACACATCACCCTCTTTTGTCCATCCCCAGTCTGCTGGACTGTGTGGTTCTGGTTGACAAACTATTGATTGGCTCCATATGCAGCCTGCCTCATAGGCAGCTCGTTTGACATGCTGGAGGAGGGCTGCTTGAGTTGGGGGAATGGCTTCGTATGGTCGCTGCTTGCGAGCAAACATATCAAGCCGTGCATCATCAACCCCAGCAGCAGGTTGGAGGTCTGGTATGGTAATTTGTGCCTCAAGAATGGCAGCAAGTTGGGACTTCTGGTAGGTGTGAAGCTTTCAATTGTCACTCAATGCAGCTGGGAAGGACTGATTCTCATGCCGAAAGAACGCCTGTAAGTCACACTCTCTGCTCTGGCATAAGATAAACAGCTTGGAAAAGAGGTGACAGCCTTCCTTCAGTACTTTTACTTTTGAGTAACTAAGACCTGGGTCCTGTCGGAAGAAATCGATCTTGATCTTCTTGATTGGGTCATAGAATGTGGGCACTTCCTCACTCTGTAGCCTGTTCATGCATTCTTGGAAGCATATTTGCCCCCTCTCATAGTGTGTGGCAATCATTTCAGCAGCACTAGGGTGTGCAATGTTCTTTGTGTCTAGTCTAAGCAGATCCCCTGTCTCTTCCTGGAAAGGATTGCCCATATATCCGTTATCACCTTAGTTGGATTATCTACTTTTTCAAGGAATCTCTTTGAGCTCTTGGTGTCTGCTCATGGTGAGTGTGACATTCAGCTTCTTTGGCTCATACTGAGCAACTACTTGACTGACTTCAGGGTTGGCTACCATCAACCTTGTCAAGCCTGATGGTTCAGTCAAACCATTGATGATAGCATTTGCTTGCTCATGAGCTTGGTTGATAGCCATTGATGAGAACTCCCGTTCTGATTTATGAACAACAAATTTCCCTTTGTGGAACTCAAGAGCAAACTCTGGAGGGTTTTGCTCTAGGGTCACCATTATATGTCTTTAGGATGGATTGGAATCCACCATGCAAAGTTAACATTGTTATTGGCAAAATAGTATGGTATCATCCTAAGAAGCTGGATGTTGAAAAATTGAAATGCTGGTTCCATGGAAGGAGGTTGTTGCTGTTGTTGCATATTAGGATATTGATCAATATTGTCCATGGCAGAGGGGGTGGACACACCACACCATCCCTCACATGCTTGCTAACAGCTGCATCTCCTAGCTGTGCAGATATTTCCACTTTGCTTAATAAATAGTTGAATGTAGGTGAAACTTTGAAGGCTGACCTAACAAGACATGCCAATTGTAATGATGTCTATATGACCTGCTTCATGAATGCCAATAAAATGGGTGGTTAATACTGACATTTATAGTACCATATTTAATAACACCAATAATTTGTTATATAATTCTGCAAGAGATGATAAAAAGCTTCATTTAGGAACATTAAGAGATGGGAATTCAGCTTGGGCATAGTCAAAAACATATATTTTGACACCAAGATTATTGAAAATGGACTATTATGTCAGATTTTATGGGGAAGAACATGTTTTCATGTGCCTTATGGCAGCCATTTTTTTTAATGGCAGCCCTTTTATATATAAAAATACTATTCTTAGTAGCTATTCAACTTCTGTTAAGTTCAAAACCTATAATCAGACACCAAGATCATTCAACTCTGACTATGTGGTCCGATTCTATGGCAAAAATAGTGTTTTCATGGTCAAAATGGCCGCCATCTTGAAAAATGGCCGCCATCTTGAAATTTTTAGTTTCTATTCTGTTTGGCTTAGTAAAAAGCATAATTTGACACCAAGATTATTCAAATCAGACTATTCTGTCAGGTGTTATGGCAAAAATAGTATTCCAAATGGCCGCCATCTTGGAAAAAATGGCCGCCATTTAAAAGTTTTTGATGGCTAACGGGCTTTTTTTTAAAAGTGGGTCCTGAGGAACATTTATGCTAATTTTGTTGCTAGTATCATCATTTGAAAGATTGTTCCACTTATCTGCCCCACTAATACCATGTCTTATGATTATAATGTTTTAGCTGATATTTATGTAACTATTAGATGAAACAGCAATGAATTTATGGTGTCTATTAAACCTTCATGTGAGTGTAGAAGAGGGTTCCATAAAATTTGACACCAAGATGATTAAAATTGTATTATTCTGTAAGATTT
Source organism: Sthenelais limicola (assembly GCA_942159475.1). Lineage (NCBI taxonomy): Eukaryota > Metazoa > Annelida > Polychaeta > Phyllodocida > Sigalionidae > Sthenelais > Sthenelais limicola. Next base: position 59,504,138 of record OW804096.1, read on the forward strand.
TATGACGAAAATAGTCTTTTCATGCTCCAAATGGCCGCCGTCTTTAAAAATGGCCGCCATTTTGAAATCTTCAATAGCTATTTTGCTTTTGCATATTAATAACCACAATTTGACATCAAGATCATTTCAATCGGACCATTTTTTCAGATGTTAGGGGGAAATTAGTATTTCCATGTTCCAAATAGCCGCATCTTGAAAAAAATGGCCGCCAATTAAAAATTATTGATGGCTTACGGGCTTTTTTTAAAAAGTGGGTCCTAAGGGCCATTTCTACCAATTTTGTTGTATGTTACATGATTTGAAAGATTAAACATGAAAAATGCACTTATCTGCCCCACTAATGAACAACTCTGTAATTTCTCCTCAACTTTTAATACATATATATGTTAGACACTCCCAACTATTAGAAAAGGCAGGCCAATAATTATTTGTCATTGATATTTCAAATTAAACAACACTATTAGATAGATCCTCAAAATGGAATAATCTCCACAAAGAAACAAATCCATAAATTATCTAAAATAAATTTAATCAAATATCTTTGATTTTGAGACAAATGAACATATATATTTTCACAATATTATGAAAAAAGAAACCAAAATATGGATAGACACATTTAGTAAAATTGCCAAGACTTTAAATAAATCATAGGGCATATGCACTGTATAGTTACTTGGGGCTCTTTTAGGCACATTTCCTATAGCTCAGCTAATATCCAGAGATAACCTTACCAATTTATGCACAAAAACCCTTCGAAATATCTAGTTTTGTGGTATAACAACAATATATATTATACAGTCCTATTTGAAAAATGACCATTTTTCGACCCCCTGGATGCCAAAAAAATAAAATTTACCATATATATGATACAGCTATGATGCATTGATCAATATATTGGGTGCTGTGGCAACACTATCTTTTAAATATTCTATCCAAAGTTGTTTCAGACATGTTCAATGAATTCCACACCCCTGAAAACCTATATTTCAGTATGCTGCACTTCAAAATCCGATGATTATTAATGAAGCTACTAATTGGGCAGACATATTGGCAGCCATCTTGGAAATCTAAAAATGCTGAAATGTCAGATTGACATTATTCAGACAACTTCCTGGAAAAAAAATCACCCATAGCCTAGGAAGAGATCTCTTTGCAAGGTTCTCTCAAAGGTTCTCTCTATGGTGGTGGTGCTTTAGTAACTTTTACTGCAGAACATAGTGCTTCTGACCTTTTTGCGGCCATAATGGAGGCAATCTTTGATTTCTTTAATTGGTCACTAACACTAAATTGATATCATTGAGATAGATTCCTAGGGCCAGAATCAGTCTAAACCTATTTCAGCAAGTTAAAGGTATACGCGGGTGTTCAATGGAAAAAAGATTGGTAGGTGACTTTTTCATGAAACGTTCAGGGATCATTCCTGACTACATAAGAAAGCAAGAAATGAAAAAAAAAGTATATCTCAACGACTTATTTTTTTTTCTACAGCCGCCTGAAAATAACAGTGCTTTAGCATTGTAGTCTATGGAAAAATGTGGTTTTTTTTCACGTTTTACTATATAAAAAAAAATTGATCGGTGACTTTTCATCAAAACTTTCTACACATATATTTGGTGTATTATGCTACTGATTTATCAAAAAAAACCTGTACGTTGACGGGCTTAAAAAAAAGTTATGGTCATTTGAAGTATGAAATAACCAATAAAAACCAATAAACATAAGCATAACTAATAAAAATGAATCTTAGAAACATGACTTAAAACTGCTGTAATGAAAATAAACCATGTCGATATCGGAAATCGTGTACAAATACATCTCAACTTATCATGATAACGAAATATTTCAAAGAAAAAAAGGAGCCGCTAGGTGGCGTGTGCGTTGACACCCGCGTATACCTTTAAGCCCCTCTGTCTGCTTGATTATACAGCAAAAATAATGATATCTGATATTTGATCTCATTCCAAATGACCTTGGTCACCAAAATTTATTTGGTTAATTCAACAATTATTTCTTCAACACTACACGTCACAAAATTTAAAGTATCTAGCTCAAATAGTGTTTAAGCTATTATGAATAAACAGATAACACAGATTAAAATTAGTGGCCATTTTGAAAATATGCTCAGTCATCCGCCAGATTTGGAATTAGCACATATTAATTGTCTAAGAACAAGTGTTGTAATGCTTCTACTATAAAACGCCTCAACCACTTTAAATATCCATCTATTTCCATTTTGGGCCTAGTCTGTGTGGAACTGCCGATTGTTACACAGTTCATGTATTTTGATTGTAACCATGGGGGATTCTTCGAGAATTTGTGTCTTGCATTTACGCCTTGTGGAAATAACGATGACCGAATGGGGAAGGAAAATGTCAAGGAACGAAGGGAACGTCTTTTGATGACAGATCTTTTATTTCATGAAAACTTATATACAATGTTTTGAATTCCTGAAATTCATAAATGCTGCACATTGACTCAATCACGACACTGTCAGAATTTCCTATCAACCGCCTCCTTCTCCACAATGATCCCTAGTACACATGCTTTCATAACAAATATCTTACGCTCCCAGCACTAATTTAGCTAACAGATTTCAGTTCTACTTGAAACTCTAGTGTACTGTTGGGAGGGATGGTTCCAACGCGCTGAGTACCATATCTGTAAATAAATAGTAGTAAAGTTAAAATATCATTTCAACCCACACCACCGCACCCATTTCAGGGCACAAAGAAAATTGCTACTTATAACGAGAGTGCAATATTCCATGTAAGCACGATACATTAAAAAAAAGATGAACGGAAAACCCTCGGGTGTAATTTTAAAATCAACATACATGAAAGGACAACGCCAACCATTTAACCGTCAGCTTCATTTTTATTTTTATTTTTGGAAACAGTGAAACGTTAAATATGATTGGAAATCTTCCGAAATAATATGAAAACCCAGATAATTGAATGGCTTTATTCTACTTTTGAGAATTTGAACTACATGTACTTACGCTTGAGAGGCAGGTATCGTGAGCTTCCTCTTGCCGCCCACTTTCATACCTGGAATAAGAGTTATTACACATTACATCACATACCAAGACGAGTTAGCCACCATATTGATGTACAGTTTCAGATGGTTTAATAGTAAAGAACTGATACCACCGCTATACGACAGTGCTATTGCTTTAATACTAACATGTCCTACTGGTGTGGTTTACCCAACTAGTATAGAATGAAGACTGGTTAAACATGACAGGATAACAGACGGCATGGATTCATAAGTCCTATTTTCATTTACAACTAAATTATACAGTTTTCGGGTCTCGGAAATAAGTATACACTAGACCTCTCGCCAACCATAGGAATAGCTGGTTTCCACAAAGCGTTAATGGGTAGGTTGGAATTCATTACTTGCAAACAGTTTAATTTTGTCATAATATCTCTGGGCTAACTGACTCTGAAGAAGGCAGCAAATAAATTGTTGGTGGTTTTATTTAATATGGTGGTACAATTCCCGAAGTTTCTGACCACCAGTTTTTTTATAAGTTCTGAATTACAGTAATTAAATTGGATGAAGATGACACTCACCAGCGACGCCGATATCCCAGCCACGAATAACTTCCTGCTTTCCAAGCCTGAACTTGAATGGTTTGCCACTGGTACAGGCATCAAACACTTTGCCGCTTTGGAGACATCCTTTGTAATATACATGGACCTGAAAGAGCAATATTATGAGGTTCACCATTTGCATCAGATGAGCTTGCGAGTAAAGGTGGTCTAAAGGGGGTATCAGGTTAATAACACTTTTTATCTGATTTGTACCGTCGAGAAAGTGTACAGTACAGTAAGAAGATTGAGTTGGAAGGGAATTCCATAATAGGGAGATTTAGCAACCACAACGCGCCAACAAACACCAACACATCCACTACCTAGAACATGTATTACCGTTGTGGGGATGTCTCGAGAGGCCTGCAATGCAGATGCCCTTGGGCTAGCGCCTCTCGAGATATCCCCACAGCGGTAGCAGTGTACAAATAGTTAGTGGATGCGTTAGTACTTTGTGGTTGCTAAATCTCCCTATTATCCTAATACAGGAAAACTACCCATCCCTGCAAGTAGCATCAACCCCATACGTACCATGCTGGCGTTCTTGGCTTCGGGTCCGTTTCCAGCCTTCAGCTCCTCCATAACAATGCCTCCAGACAGAACTGTCTTCTTGGCCTTGCCTTGTGGAGTGGTACCCTGGAATACAAAAAACAACAGGTCAATGTTTATTTACAAATGTGTCTAGACTTAACAAAACCACTTAAAAAGATGGAATTAATCTTTCGTCTTTCAAGTGTGCAATCGTTCAATTTATAATGCGCCTATAAAGAATCTGAAAAACAATTTACAGCTTATATAATCTGCTAGATAGTGATCATGTGATAACTATTCTCCGATAGTGAAGTGGTAGAGCTATAGTAGAGTTGGTTGGAGATATGTATGTCTAATATTAAAATGATTTCTAGGCTAGCGGTGTAGCCTAGAGCAGAATGACAAGGAAAAGAGGTTAGGTCAAATAATAGCTAAGTGATGACATATTTAACACACATCTGTGCCGCAGTGGTGGATCATAGGAAACTTGTAAAATGTAATGGTTCCTCATAATGTAATTACTTGCCACAACACAATTTAGGGTCTCCGCGCTTTGCCCAGAAGAAATTCCAGGCTTTTGTAGGCCCAATTAGATCAGTGGTTTTCCAGGCTCAGTTTGGTTCTTTCTAAACTCTTATGACGGGACCAGGGGGTTGTAGTTATTGTTGTACATAGGCCAATACAAATTTATATTCAATTTTATATCAATCCCCGATTCTTAACGTTTACTTTGCGAGTCGTTCTATAGTGCGAGAGGGGCAGGTCAGGGAAAGGTGTACAGTAAGAAACTGAATTTAATCGCCGACAGGATTCAAGGCCCATATAATGATTATCCAGGCTCTTTGATCCACGGATACCCTGACTTTGGGGTGAGCAGTGTTTGGCTTGCCTATACTTTGTAAACGGTAGGGCCCAAATCAATGTCAAATGAAAGGAAAATGCTACACTGATAGTGAGGCGTAACAGCACACATGCATAATATGACAAAAGGAGCTTCAACAAATTCTCAAGTCATTGAGAGTGGGTCTGGTGTCATTCACTCTCACCATGTCCCATTCCAGAAGGTCTTTGAGATTTAGAAAAATTATTTTTTGATTAATTTTCTTTTTCCACATTAAAGGTTTGTCTATTTTGATCTTAACTTTCTCAGAATTGGAAATTTGGGGCTGCCTAAACTTCGGCATGAGTATCTAACAAAACCCTATGGAATTTACTACAGCATTCTAAGAATCAAGAGTTGGGTCTCCTTAGATTAGAAGAAAAGGTTGGCAAAGTTGGGATCATTCTTGAGTTAAGGAACACGAGCGTGGAGACTGGGTCCTATTACTGATTAGGGCAACTGGGATATTTGCGCTGGAGAATTTGTGGAACCTCCTATTAAATGTTTTCAAATGAAAAAAGAAATAGAATTTTCAACGGTCATAAAAAACACTAGCAAAACAGGTATAAACGATACCCAAGCGCCTTACATAATAAAGAACAAAGAAACTTACCGACCCACAATCAGAAATTCAAACCAAATGCCACCCCACATGAAAATAATAAACACTGGAAAGAATTACCAAACTAGATCTACCACCTTCCAAACGACTCCCTGTTCTTTACAGGGCAAGACAAAAGGTTTGTTTGAAACTAATGATTTACATCTCAAATCGTACAACAAAGCACATATATATACGAATCATCGCCTACGACATCTCAAAGCTAAGAGTACATGCCTAGAATATTTGATGAGACAAAAAATATACATGAGCAAACAAAATAAAATATACATTGGACTGAACTGTCATTGACGACATCTCAAGATCTATGCTAAAAAGAAATATATGACAACCAAAAATCTGAAGATAATATTGGCGTCTCAAGCCAGACAAATGATGAACCTCGAAGTCAACATGCAGCATACACTTCGAGACTCAGGAGATAAGTTTCAGATATGTTTACGCTGTTTTCCTTTGCTTTCTTTTTCTTCTTTTTTTCTGACTTGGGCGAAGAATTTAGTGAAGCTGCCTGTAAAAAGAGAACACAAGCATATATCCATCCCTAATTATTTATTGGAGCAAGATTTTTCCAAGCGTTATAACAAGTAGTAACGTCTTATTAGTAGGGTTTTATATTAGTATTGAAGAGCACTTACGTTCTGTTGTTTTTCAGATTGGGGAGACTTTGCTTGGGGAGTCTTTGCTTTCTTGCCAGGAGTCACCCCATTTGCAGGAGACGCTGCCTGAAAATCAATAAAAACAAAGCACCAATATTAGAATGGGCACCAAGTTCGAGCACTTCGTACTATTGTGATACATGTACATAGAATTGAGAGATCAAAAAGAAAACCTCAAAACTGTCATCTAATCACTAGTACGACAGAAAAAAGCACACTTACAGCGCCAGTGGCTTGTGGAGTTTGGGATTTGTCCTTTTTCTTTTTTTTGCTGCCAGGTGTAGCTGCGTTTTCAACCTAATGCATAACAGACATTTTGTTAATGCAAGGAAAGGAATGTCTTGCGATTTGGGAAATTAATTCTGTATTCAACTGAGTCAGGTCATGACAAAAATTCTGACAATAACGAGAGAGAAAAAAAGATTATTTAGTGCCTTTTACTACATGTCCAAAAATTTGTTTTGTAATTTGTCCAAATTTTGGCTATAGATGTTGAAATTTGAGTGAGATGCGACAATATTGAGAAGTTATCAAAAATACTGATTTCAGTACAAACACTGAAGACTTGCACCCCTGATTTAAAATAACAGCTAATCATAAAATCTCTAACAGAATAATCAAACTTTATTCATACCTTTGCAGCGACCGGTGTGTTTGCGGCACTCTTCTTGCCTGCAGGGGTTTTGTCTTGTCCTTTTTGCTTCTTTTCAGACTTGGGGGTTTTGGTCTGTTCTTGTTTTGCTTCCACTTTGGGCGTTTTCTTAGCCTCAGATTTGGGCGATTTCTTGGGCTCGGATTTGGGAGTCTTCTTCTCGGCAGCTTGAGGTGTCTTTTTCTCCGCCTTGGCAGGGGTCTTTTGTTTCTTTTCCTCAAGGAAGCTTCCAGTCATATCTTGTTCTCCATCTTCACTGTCGTCCTCTTCATCACTGTCTTCTTCCTCATCATCGCTATCGTCATCATCATCTTCATCATCGTCGTCGTCGTCACTATCATCTTCATCTTCGCTATCGTCATCCTCACTATCGTCGTCATCACTATCATCTTCGAAACTTACCATTTCTGAAAAGCTTGGGTCTACTGAATAAGACAAGAAAGCAATAATTAGCTGATTCGTTTAGTACTACAATTTAGTTGAAAGTTGGAAGTTGATTAGACTTGAGTGCCTAATGGCCCAAGGATGCGAGACCGGTACTAATTTGTCTAATTTTTCCTTTATACGAACAGTAAAGTCAGAAAGTCAATCAGAAAGTCGAAATTGTCAATCAGTCAAATTAGTCCATTGATTTAATTATAAATACACTGGAGGTACACTGAAGTTAAATGGGGGTACACTGGAGGTACACAGTCGTGGCTCATAAGAGCTTGGACGAAATCTTTGTCGAGCGTCATATCAAGCTAATGACTCTAACAGGCCCTGTTGAGTCAAAACACAAGGCCCGTTTTACTCACAGCAACTCCTATTATGAAGGAAGAGAGCAGAGGGAGTCATTCTCTCAGACATTTTGGCTTCATGCCAACACATCAGCTGGTATCTATCAGAAACTGGACACTGATACCGCAGCTGTTAATTGCCCTGTTCCCCCAAAGTCCTGATATGGTAAACATCTAAAAATAGCTGCCTTCCACCCATTCTCCCTCACTCATTCACTTGGTCTTTCCTCACTGCTCATTTTGAGTTTCACTACTCACTTTAAGTAGCAGTCACACTTAGATTCAATGTTGCTCAAGAGCTTCCTTTCTTGATTATATCAGTTATTTGTTGGTGTTAGTGTTGTGACTGGAAAATTTTCATCATGATGAAAAGGAAGTAACAGAGCTTAGTCCCAATTGACCCTAGACAATGTAGATGAAAAAAAAAAATTAAAATAAGAAAATTTACGTGCTAATGGGATTTTAATGATATTTGCGGTTTGGAGCATTTGAATGGCATTTTGCGGTTGGGAGCAAGACCCTAGACAATGTAGATGGGGAAAAAAAAAAAAAAAAAAATGGGAAAGTTTAGGAATGGGAATGGGAAAGTTTTATCAAGAACAACAGGCGGACTTGACCAATTCCCACCGATCTCTGATCAACCGCATCATCAACGACCTCAACAGCAATGGCGAAATAGATGATGAGACGGCAGGCCTGCTTCAAACTGAGACAAGTAGAACTCCCTAGTTCTACCTGCTACCCAAAGTACACAAGAATCAGACCCCCTGCCCCGGGAGACCAATCGTCTCCGGGAATGGAGGACCAACTGAAAAAATCTCTGGGTTTATTGATCTATTCTTGGGACCATATGTCCCAAGGATAAAATCATTCATCAAGGACACCATGCATTTTGTCAATGTCGTCTCAAAAATACGGACGGCACAATCCTGGCATCCCTTGACGTTTCCTCCCTTTACACAAACATACCTAACTTTGAAGGGAAGAAGGCGGTTGCTGAGTTTCTCTGAAGAGTCCGGCCCCAAGGGGACGCATTCCCAGGAACACTCAAAAATCGCAGCATAATACTTCTGCTAGGTTTAGTACTGGAGAACAACAACTTCGATTTCCGTGGCAAACATTACCTACAAGTAGGCGGAACTGCCATGGGCACCAGAGTTGCTCCCACGCTAGCAAATATCTTCATGGACTATTTCAAAGAGAAATTTGTATATACGTACCAACTCCAACCACGAGTATGGGGTAGGTATATAGACAATATTTTCCTGGTGTGGGACCATGGACCGGAGGAACTACATAAGTTCACAGACTACCTCAATAGTGTCCACCCAACCATCAAATTTACAGTAGAGACAAGTACGTCCCATGTCAGCTTTCTAGACACTCTAGTCAAGAAGGAATCTGACCCTAAACTTCCCTAGTGTGTAGTGTGTATGTATAACCCATACCGCATTTTTTTCCTATGTATGTTAAAAAAGTGATTCTAGTAAGGATCCGAGACATATTAACAGACTAATAGAATAATTAGTTTTTAGTCTCGCATCCTTAATAAAATAGAACAATTTGCACGCTTGAATTACAATCATAATTACTAGATATCCTGTAAAGGGACATTGATTAATTGACAATACAAATAAATGGGACGGTAGGGATACACATGATGATGGAACTCACCTTCAGAATCATCAGAATCTTCTTCCTGGATAAGAGAGGGAAATACAGATGTCAATCACCAACAATGCTTGGTCAATCCTAAGAAATAATACCCCTGGAGGGAATAACATAATTCAGATGGTCGGAAATCCGCGAATGGTCAATTTTGGGTTGGCTAAATGAATGATCATGATTATAAAGTTATGACTTTGTACATTAAAAAAATTGTACAAATAAAAATCAGCCCAATTAACTTTCCAAAAGAAATGAATTTCCTGTTCACTCACATCCTCATCAACGGGTGCTGTTTTCAACTTTTTCTTGGCATTGGCTCCAGAGTCATCGCCTTTCCTTTTAAACGACTTCAAAGCTTGCAGCATAGGGATGTCTGTAACAGCACAGAAAGCATTTAATTACACTAAGCATAATAATGATAAGATGCATTTCGGCACGATAATAAACATATTTCATGTTTAATGTAATCACTCTATATCCTACTGACAGACAGTTGTCTGATATTGTATAGGCTAAAAATTGCAAATTTGACGGAAGGAGTCTGGAACGCCAGAGGCACGACATATTGAATGGGGGGGGGGCCTCCCCCAAGAATTTCTTTTAAAAAATATACTATTAAATGATGCCTTCTGGTGAATTTGAACTGAATTATGAAGCTGATGCCGTGATGGCTTTTAATGCCTCGAAAATCAAATTTAATGACTTCAAAGATGCGTGGCAACCCTGTCACACTAAAGATTAAACCATCTGTGGAATAAAAACGAATTCTCTGGACCAACCCCACCCTTGGCCACCTGCTGTCGACAAGGAACACCCCTAACCACTCCAGTTTCTTATTGAGTGAGATTGGTTGCTTTACGCCCATATCAACACATTTAATATGGTTATATCAAGGGCGGGAGAGCTGAGAGGGAGGCAGTTTATGATCATACCCAGGAAATAGAGATAGAGAAGAAGGGAGAGAGAGACCGAGAAAAAAAGAGACCGAGAGGCACTTTATGGTCTTACCCAGGACCGAGTTTCTTATTGAAGAGATCCTGAACTATCGATACCTATAACAAGACAACATACTACTGCCCAATTGCTATAGTATCTTTCGATACTAGGAGGGTAGCCCAGCTGATTTGCCTAACTGCTATTTTCTTTTGCTTCTAATTTTTAGTATATAGTTCTTTTTTGGTATTTCTTTTTTTCATTTGATTGCATAGGCAACCATCACTCACTTCCAAACCTGGCCTCCTCCACTCTGGGCCACAATCAGCAGGAGGCATTTCACAGTGATGTTACACTTCAGTTACATAACTTATCTGATGATCTCCTCAGATATTTCCTCTCACTGAAATCAGTTTACACAGATGTACAGATGACAGTCTACAGATCCAAAGATAAAGATCTTACAGGATGTAGCTTGTCAGATCACACTTGTAGGCCTGGCCTAGTAGGAATGCCTAGTAGCCAACCCCCTGCCTAGTAACTATTCACAAGCTTTCAGGGTTGTTCACTTATCCTCAAGCACCATCCTAGTAGCCAACCCCCTGCCTAGTACCCAACCCCGTGTCAATCACAGCCAGTCTGTACACCTCCCTCCCTGTCCTCCCTCCTCGTCACTCACAGCAAACAGGCCAAGCCAATACACTCCTCTACTTAACAGCACCAGCCAACACAGTCAAAACAGACCCATGTGGCCACTGACAGGCCACCCCTCCAATTTAGACTTAGCCAGGGGTGCGACAGAGGCTCCTGTATAAGTATACCTTTCCTATAGTGATACTAAAAGGAGGCTGCGCCCATTCAATCGAAATACAACTTAAAACAGAACAAGAATTACAAGCATAAGCTTGTGTAAACGCAGGTTTTTAATTATTCGAATTATATAGAATTGTAATTATAGGTAAAAATTAAGTATATTTTTTATTATAAGTATAAATATAGGTCGATTACATAATAATAATTATAAGTATAATTATAATTAAAAATATGAATATATCAGACCAAGGGTGGAATGAAGGATGGAGTGACGGATGGACATTGTGTGCACACAAGTACATTGTGTGCACACAAGTACAGTGTGTGTACTTCAAGTACCCACCGCGTACCCTTTAAGTGCCCTCCAAGTACCCTTTAAGTGCCCTTCAAGTACCCTTTAAGTACCCTTTAAGTGCCCTTCAAGTACCATTCAAGTACCCACCAAGTACCCTTCAAGTGCCCACCAAGTACCCTTCAAGTACCTCCAAGTACGGTACACTCCAAGTACGGTACACTCCAAGTACGGTACACTCCAAGTACGGTACACTCCAAGTACGGTACACTCCAAGTACGGTACACTCCCAGTACACTCTACACTGACAAGTACAGTGTGCACACTGTATGCACACACAAGTACAGTGTGCACACACAAGTACAGTATAGACACAAGTACAGTATAGACAGAAGGGGAGAGAGAGGAGAGGGGGGGGGGGGGGGGGAGAGAGAGAAGGGGAGAGAGAAGGAGGGGAGAGAAGGAGGGGAGGGAAGGATGGAGTGAAGGATGGATGGAGTGATGGATGGATGGATGGAGTGATGGATGGATTGAAGGATGGACTGAAGGATGGACCGAATTGATTTTTTTTTTAAATTTTTCTTTTTTAACTTTTTAAATTTTTTTTTAAAGTTTATTTTCACATGTCTTCAAGTACACTACTTGTATACATACATGTATACGCATACATACATATGCATCCTTCAGTGCTCCCTGCCACCTAGTCCACCTCCGCAGACAGCTGAGTGGGCTGAAACCCCCATTATCGCCCACTCAGCTGGGCCAACGAAAACATCTTTAAAAGTTATTTAATGAATTATTTAAAGTAACTAAAGAGATAGGAAGCTTAATATGACTCTTATTAAAGATCCCAAATGAACGATTCTGTTTATAAATGAACATTTCTGTGAATTTGGAGAACTTTATTTTCACTAGACTGATCGGTAAAGAGTGTGCTGTGTGTGTACGTGCACACTGCACTAGGTTTGTGTGGGCAATTTTCAACTAAGACGGACGGCCGAGCGGGTAAAGGCGTTAGACTGAAGGGTAGACTGAAGGGTCCCGGGTTCAAACCGCGGTAGAGGACGGGAGGGATTTCTTTAGGCAAACATCATAACATGAGAGAGAGAGAGAGGACGAGCGCAGTAGGGGTCCTATCATTGGGAGCGGGGAGAGAGAGGGAGAGAGAGAGAGAGAGAAAGAGAGCGGGAAAAATATTTAGTTTCCAGGGCTGAGAAACCATTTTAAAAAAAATAAATTCCAAGGCAATTTACCCATAGGAACGCAGTAGGGGTCCAATCACGCAATTACGCAAAGAGGAGCAAGAGGAGGAGAGAGATAGAGAGAGAGGAGGAGTATAGGAGAAGGACACCACTTGTCAATCCTTGACCTTTTAGTACAGAGTATATAGAAGGCCTCTGGGAAGGATTATAGGAGGAGGAGAAGGAGAGTGTTTGACGACGAAGTAGGGGTCCTATCACGCAATCGTACGCAAAAATACCAATTCAGCTGCAAAACGCAGCACCAAACCCTACCTATGCCTACCGAATCCAGAACTAAGCCTACAATAAGCTTACATATAGGGATTGTAACATGGGGGATCTGTGAGTAGTATATGTCATTTTAGGATTGCAGCGTAAAGTGACGGCTCCCGGCGGACCTGTATATTGACTCGTCCCGTCAGCCGCAATTGCGCAGCAATCGGATTTCCCCTCAGATCTAAAGGCAACGCTGACCAGAGTGCACGGTCACTGAAACGGTCACGGGCGAACCCATTCCCTTAAACGCAGGTGCGAACCTGCGTTTAAAAACACAGAGGCTACCCTCCTAATAATATAGACTATGAGGGTGAGCGTACCTTCGTCACTGTCAGCTTCTACGTCCTCGTCTTCGCTCTCGGAAAGACCTTCCAAACGACTGTCAAACTCATCCTCTGGACCTCCCTCAGGTACCAAGTACCCAGTCAAATGCACCACACCTATGAGTAGAAAACAGTGTTAAGAAATGGGCACCAGTTCTAGGGGTACATTTTCCATAAAACGCCAATCAATGTATAATAATTTCAGATTATTCCCTTTTCCATACTGTGTCTACATTTCCTACACTGTATAACGAGCAAAGGAAATGTGACATATGGAAATAAAAATACATCACAGAAAATACATCAGAACCTTGAATGAGAATTCAAAGACGATACTAGTTATTGTTAAACATACAATTACATATATGTTTTTTTTAATAACTTAACTAAACTAAACTAAACAAAAAAATAAAAATATGATAGCAATCATGGCTAGTTAGCCAAGGTGATGTGAAGTTAGGGGTAGCCTACATTGCTCAACCAAGGATATAACTAAGAGAGATTTATTTAGAAACACTGTAGGCATTATTATTAGGCTGCTAAATTTGAAATATGGGAGGTCAACTAGCAAATCATAATATTATCTCTTCAGCAAACTGGTTGGTTATACCGGACATTACCATGAACGTATACTTTACCTTTTCCATTAAGGAAAAATGTGACTTCTTCTCCCTCGGTGAAGTTGAGATCAAGCGAATGTTGGAATATACTTTTGTTGTCAAGCGTACAGAGTAGGAATTCAGCCTTTTCATGTTGTATCATTACAGCAACCCGATTGGGTTTGGCACCTGAAAATTGAGATAGGCGTCCCTTAAATAATAATTCGACCTAGATAAAGATCATTCACAAGTCTTTACTCAACTGTATTAAAGAAACAATTATCAAACATACTACCTAGCAAATGTAATCTTTAAATGATATACGGTAATACCGTACCAGGCATTGACAAAATAGTATTGTAATTGAGAATGAAAACATTCACAAACAAATGATAAATTATACCTGTATTTGAGCCGACGTCAAGGGCGGCATTGGAGATGTGGAATGACGTTTCCACAGTCTGTGTGTAACGCTTACCACCATCTAATGTCACTCCTGAAAAATAAATATTAGAGAAATATTGATGTTTAATATCACCAGGAAGTAGTTAGGAAGGTTAAGATGTACCAGATACCAGTAGAAATTCAGTTACTCGTGATTGAAGGTTTAAAATAACAAATAAGTGATTTTTTTTTATAGATTATTTCAATTATTGTTCTCTACTGACTACTACTGTATTCTGGCTATTAATTATGTTGTAATAGTTAGACTATAGTACAAATATATAAAGGCTACTTTTAGATCAATCAGGAATTAATTCGCTCTAGTTCCTCGAAAATAGATTTGCATAGAATATCACCCCTATCAATGTCATAATTATGGCTATGGCCTATACATAGGCTATAATATCTGATATAGTGTAAAGAATTGAATTCTTTTGGGTTGGTTTTACCAGCTAAATGGCCGTCCCTGCCCCTTCCCTCTCCCCCCCCCCCTCCCCTCCCCTCTGCCTGGGCCTTGGCCGCCACGCGGGACCTGGGTGGAAAGGGGGAGGGAGGAATGCTGGACAGCTGTTGTTGTGTGTATACATGCTTGATTGTCTAGCAACCAGAAATAGAATTATCTTGTGTTCCCTGTGCGAAACTCATTAGTGGGTGGGGGGAAGGGACTGGGGGAGGGAGGGGACGCTTCAATCATGCTTGGGTCAAGGGTAATTGGAGGGGAGGGGGGGTGAGAGTAAGGGATCAACTATCATGTGAACAGCGCATGACCTTGGCGTGGGAGAGCGCTAGGAGGTCATGTTCATGGGGTAGAAAGATCCCTCTCAGCCAATCATAGGGGTAGAACGCCAGGAGCGCATTTGCTAAGACCCAATTGATGCTAATGAATAATTAACTTGTGACTAAATAAAGGCCAAGCCAAAGCCATGGAGATCTGGACACACCTTGTTGCCTGGCCGAAGACTACTATCATCTGACTTCTCTGACTTCATCATTTCATACATAGAACACTGAATCTCTGGGCAAATTGCCATTGGATTCTCACAATAGCCTAGGCCTAGCTTCGATTTTAGAATATATATATGAATATATATGAAGGTACTGGCTGGTCTAGGCCATTGGCCTTTAATGCCAGGTCGTTTTTTTTTTTTATTTTAATGATGTCGCGCACGCTTGGGTAGAGGGGAGGCTCTATAGTCGGTTTTAAAGCGGGTGGTTTTTTCAATGGCCGTCTAGTGCAATCTCAAATCCAATGACAGTCCTTGCCCCCACAACCCTTGGTGGTAAACCGTTCCACGCATCCACCACCCTGACGGTGAAGGACTGCCTCCTTTTTTTGGTGTTGGCCCTGACTTTCTGCAACTTTAGTAGGTGACCCCTTGTATTGTTTTTGCAGAGGGTTAGTAGCCCATTTGTCACCTCCCTATCGTAGATATTGGTCAGGATTTTGAAAAGAGATTATTTTTGTTTTCATTTTCACGGTTAAATTAAGTTTTCCCATTTTGATCATGACAAAACTGTTACTGGGTTCTGAGTCCGAATAGACAAAGGATCGATTGACAGAATCATTTTACAATGTCAAGCATGTCGGACCCATGCTTTGCGATGGTAAGAGATCGCAATCTCGTGGATCACAATTTTTCACGGGTTACATGCTTAGAAAAAAAGGCGGACTGGAAATTTCCGAGAATATTGGTAATATATACTAAATACTATAGATATTATGTACAACTTGTATGTCAATCTAAAATATTAAATGCTATTTAAAGAGCCATGGCATGGCATGGGCTATTTCACAACCCTACGGCGGGTTTACACTACAGGCCCCAGCTACTTCGGTCAAGAAACGTCAAACCCGGAACTAGCTTTTTACCTCATATGTAGGGGACATACATACGAGAAAAATAACTATAGAAATCAAATGAAGAAGGGGAAATAATCGATTCTTGAAAGTCGAGGACGGGTGCATAGGAACCGTCTAGACTTACTCAGGTATGCCACATGTGGTCAACTCGCCGGGGAGGGAAAAGCCACGAGGACCGGTCCCAAGCCCCAATTTGGCCCAAAGCCTTCCAGTTCAAACCGTTTCTACTACTTTTACGGCAATCCCCATGCAAGAATTTGGGCATTAATATACAAGGTGCGGAGATCCGACTTGCTGTAGTAAAACATTTAAGCTGACAGGTAGAATACATACCCCAAAACATGTTTTCAACTTCTTCGATCTCCACCATTTCAAAACTCTGCCGACCTCGTGTAGTGCAGCTCCGTGCTCAACGTTAAGTGTGATCTGATTGGCTGGGACGGAAGTACTTCCTGTAAGTGAAGCTGTAAACTTCTACTAGGTGTCACTACTGCGCCGTGCAGATGCTCTGGGGTATCTACACTTTAACACCAGGTGGGGTTATCTGCTGCATTTTGCCTAGGAGGTAAGTTTGTCAGGTAGGGTCTACCTGTAGGTAGGCCTGTCTAAATAGCAGTAGTAGCAGTGAACGGAAATTATTTTTTAAATAGTTACAACAGGCCTACTGTTTGAATGAAAACTTGTTATCAAAACCTGTTTGATTCTGAGAAAGTATCATCATTTACTTCTCAACATTTAATATTAATTCCCTATTTTCTTTGAAACGAAATGTAAAAAAAATAAAATCTGCCATATTATAATAATAAGAATCACTACTGCCCCCACTGAGGAATCAAAAGCCTATCAGTGAATGGGGAGCACTAGAACTGTACTAGATTTAAGGCCCTACAAACAACACTGTCATGGGGGCGAGGGCTAGTCTATTTAACAATAACATTCCTATTTTTTAATTTTCCTTTATGAGAGGCCTAATGGTCTGACTACGTCTCCCGTACACTTTTATAAATCTATTAAATATTTACCATTCATCAACATTTCTAATTGCAGCTCATTTCAGTTTATATCCTATATAGATATAGAGATGACAATCCATACTTATATCTGTATATTTGTGTACTGCACCGTATATCAAGCATATAGGCCTATATGAATCATGCCTATGAGCATAGGCCTACATGAATCATGACTATGAGATTAGTTAAAGCAACGAGGAAGCTCCAAAACAATAACTAATTCGCTAGTGACCAAAAAGAAGGTCAATTATGAAAGGTTCGACGAGTGGCAAGAGCTTCTCCAATTGTCTGATGAGGAATTCAGCAACATTGACTGTTTAGACGTGTTCAGACGAGTTTATTTGATTTCCCCGGAAACTAGATTTCAGTCCTTCCAGTACTAGCTTATGCATAGAGTTATCCCATGTAACCTCTATCTGAAAAACATTAGGGTCAAGAGTTCCCCCAGGTGTGCCTTCTGTAGGGAAAGGGATGACCCTGTTCATTTCCTGGTGGTTTGTCCGAAAACCAATAGGTTATGGCAGGGATTATTTGCATGGATATACAACATTGGATACCTTAACAGAGGTGTTGGTGATAAAGAAGTTATAACGAAAGTTAATGGTGCTATTTCTGTAGACCCCAAAACTATTCTCTTTGGGTTCGAAATTGTCAATGAGAACGTTAAGATCATTAACTACTAGGTGTGTCTTCACGCTAAGTCGTTTGTTCACAGGCAAAAACTGTAAAGGAGAACTTTCTATGAGCCTTCTCATGCGTGATCTCAGTTTTAGATGTGATGTCACAATAAGAGCAGCCACGATTAACAGAAAAAAATTGAGCTCCCTTCCTTGGAGAAGGTTGAAAGAATTTAGTTGAATATTTAGAAAATTAATTCAGCGAGTAGTATCCCTAATAGAGGTAATCAACAACAAACTATCCTTATAAACCAGCTTCAGGGGACGTAATTCCTAATTAGGGGGTTTATATTATGCCGTCCAAGGTCACTTACATTATGTGGAATCTGCTATATAACAGAATTAACCTCAGAATTTTAATGTCTATATCTCAGGGTTAATAATCCACAGGTGCTATTTACATGTTCACCATTGTCGCGTCTACACATAGATGAGGGAAGAAGAGAACAGGATGTGTTTCTTGATGTCAACCGTTCTGGTGGATTTGTTGATAGGCTGAATAAAAATTTGTTGTAAAAAAAAAAAAGATAATTTAAGGCGAGTAGTCAATCGGGACTGTCTTCAGGGGAATTTTAGCATGTCAAGGCCTTGTCGGAAGAAATCTCAATGAATTTTGTGAATTAAATGGTAGGCTACTAGTGAAATATATATGTCCAGAAAATTCTATCATTTTGCTGAAGTTTTCAGCAATACGTGGTCAAATGAATATATCAAGCGAGTTTTCAGTGTAGGCCTACGGTATTATCAAGTAGTTTTTCTTAGAATAGGTCAACCAAGGAGACGCTAGACACTCTAGGTCCCAACCAGGATTTTCCGGCTCTGACGGGCCGATTATGTAATACCATTCGTCAATTGTATATTATGTATTATAATGTTCTATTATTGAATAATCAACTCGGCACAGGACGTACAGCTATGATCTAGTTTATTACTATATCCGTCAGATGGCAGCAGTGCATAATATTATGAACAAGCGCATTCGGTATTGGGTGATATAAAGATATGACAACATTACATGTACCGTATAACAGGCCATTACAGCACCACGGCCGAGTGCACTGTCACACCTAACCAAAACCATGTGCTTCATCATTGAGGCATCCCCCTCCCTCTCTTAAAAGGAAGTACCGCCTTTAGTACAATGATAGCCCTATCCCTACTTCTTGAGGTAAAATCAATGTCAGCTAGGTTCGAACATAAATATGGTGAACAGTAAGAGTCCTGGAGGGCTTAGAATCTTGGATTATGTTGTTTAATAAAGGCAGACATCTTCGGAGAAGTTGTGACGTCACTCATGAGCCAATCCGGCCAGCCATCCTAGCATGGAGAGTGCACTCGGGTCATTCTCCTCCTCCTACTGGAGTTTTTGCAATGATAACTAGCAAAAGTAGGCATGTTCTCATTAGATCTGAATCTCTACATGCTATTCATGGCCATATTTCACTTTTTGAAGTGAGTTTTTATGAGGGAGAAGGTGTTCTGTAAGGAGTAAACAAATCTTGCTAATACCGGAACTGACAACACTCAAATCGCCCCCTCTTATCGCTCACAGATACACCAACATTTTCGGGACTATACAGGCTTCAATTCAAACCATCTAGATTCAAACAACCCTATAACAGTCTAGTTATAGCCTATGTCACGCAATATTAGCAAGAAAAATTGCTTTTTAGGGGTTTGAAGGGAGGAAAACATGATTCGAACTGCACCCCAACCACGCCCACACTGTCTTTGGTCGATGCCGGGGGATGCCGGCTTCAGCCTAGATTCTAGCCTTGATGACGTCAAAATCAAGGAGGATTCTGGGTAATATTCCCCCAAATGGCGGCATTCATGAATCTTGAATCGCACCTATTTTGGACATTTCAAATGCTTCCATCAAGGTTGTAATAGATACTAGGGATATTTCTGCACTACAGGTACGTTTTTATTTAATAAAATAGCCTATTGCAGCCCCAATGTACTAAAGGTGGTACTTCCTTTTAATACCCAGCCTCTCTCTCTCCCTTATAAGAATCCACCCACTCAGTCACATCACAAATACAAAGCTTTAATATCTTTCCTCATAGTCGTCACACATTGATGAAATAAAGATGAGAATAGTTCTTATGACTAGGAGAAAAATGATTTAGTTAGTATATTTCCCAATTTAAAAAAAAGTTTAAAGATGAGTGGACCACCTGCTAATACTGACACCACTTGCATTCGGGGCCTAATTGATACATGTTTGTGTTAGGGATTAGGGTGGAGGAAACTTCCCCCTGCTGATAGTTCTCTGCGGACAAACCCTAGACTGTAAAGTTTTACTCTAATAATCAAATGTTACTGCCAAACTTGGCAAGATTTGTTTTGAGCGGTAGTATGGGACACTATAGTTTAGCGCTCCTTTCCTTTAGAGGGAAGTGGGAAGGGGAGGGAAGGCCATATATCCATGGGTCATTTAGGCGTCATTTTATGATTTTAAGTGCCATTAAAGGTCGCCTACTTGATATGTGCTATCATGACCTGCCTTAGAGGAGAGAGGATTAAATCCAAGACCAGAGGAATTTCCCCCCAAATTGGGTCGAGGGAGGCGAGCCCAGCTGTTTTTTATGGGGATGTGAACTGATTAAGAGGAACTAATGGAATATGCCTTCTTCCACACCTCGACATCAGAGAGAAATCCCCGCTCTATAATTACCCTGCCATAAACTATAATTTGCTTTGTCTTAAAGTCATTTTCAGGGCAAGATTTATTTCAGGATCAAACTCGAGGGGTGAGTTGATTTAATTCAACAGAAATTAACTTTGTTAATTAAATAACGGATTAAATCGGGGATGTAATCGGTCATGCCAACAATACTGGTAATTTTATAGAGAAAAAAAAGTGAATTTATACCATTTAGGGCATCTACTAACTGCACAGAATATGACGTGGGGAGATGTTACAATTAAATTTAGGGAGGTTACAAAAATACTGATTTCAGTACAGATACTTAAAGACTAGTATCCCTGATTAAATGTAAATATCATTAAGGGGATGGCAGGATCATGTTGAAAGACACCAAATGGACAAAAAAGGATGACATCTTTTTAAGTTTTATACAATTTTATTCTTCTGCAGAAAACACAACATCCATTCATCCATTCTTGACTCGGTACAAAGACATCTTTTTATTTCGTTTTACATTTTTTATACAAATTCTTTCGTTTTAAACATGATTATAGGGCCAGGTGGACATTTCCTTCAAGACGTGCGAACACAAACGTAACCAGACACCCCGTTTGGATTTCGTCTTCTGTGAAATTATATATACTTTCAGGAATATTTGGTATTTATTTTGTAATAATTTACAAGGGAGCACTGACACGTTCACTTTTCATTTAATGCCTCCTCAGTTTTCTGCAGCAATATGGATATTATATCTAGGTAAGCACCTCAAAAAGGAAATAACCAAATGACATTCCATTTCAGTTCAACAATAAATCATCATCCGTTCTTTAGATACTTTTATATTTTCTACACTTAGTGCGGCTGGCATGGCCCGTCAGCCAGTAATTTTTGGTGATGTAACTCAAGTGAATTTCCCTCCAATTGAAGGTTAGAAAAGTTTTTTTTCAGCTGCTTTACTGATCAACGGATGACGACTATTTCATCAAGGGAAAAAAGATGATGTCGCCAGTACTTTTTTTAAAGATTGACATTCAAATCTGTTAAGGTCGATCAAAAACATCTAAATCTCATTCGTACGATCACACGCTGCAACCACCACCAACCTGGCGTTTGGCCAACTTAACCAGGAGACGAGTGGTGCCCTCTGTTATTTACCTTTCAAACAACTCTCATGTCAAGACCTGTATAATCTCACGATCGCAAAACGTCAGTTATGCTCCAATATCAACAAAACAAAAAAGACGACCTTATATGACCTTCATCAATATAACCATGACATAACATGACGTTCTAGAATGCCACCTAGGGGGAGACAGGAGAAGCAGTATAACCTGCTTGGCAGCCCGTAGCGCCCCCCACTCAGGACACAGGAAAACGTCACATACCACTATACAATATACACATCAGAGTCCTGCCTAATTAATAATTGATTAATCAAACATTTATTTCTCTGTATTTGTTAATATTTTTTTTACTCTTAGCGTGAACACATGTCGTCCCTGGTGTGTTTATATTATAATGTTTTCTTTTATCATAATATTCCCTATTTGGATAATTTCCCAATTTATAGTCGTATACATAAATCTGGGGGGGCTACGTTGGTCTATGTTGCCCATGTAATTCCTCTTATAATAATGATAACCAAACGAAGTGTTTCAGTTTACTTGTCGGGTTCAATTTTCCCTGAGTGAACAAATAGGAATTCACACTGTGTGTACGTATGTAGTATATAATAATAATCATCGTCGCAACATCTCTCTTCCTCGCTTCTTTTGTCTAGAAGGGCTTTCTAGGGTTTGGAATAGGTCACAACTGTACCCACACGGACAAACACACACACGTTTCTTGTGGGTAACTTATCTATGATACAATTCTCTCTCCTCCACCTCATGCGTGCATATGTGCGTGTGGGGCATAGTTAGTCGTTTGTTTTCTGAGGAAAGATCCAGTAGGTACAAATCTCCCAATTTTCTTATCTTTTTCTTGTCTCACAATGAATCATAGAAACTGCCATGCAAGCTATGTTCTTCTAACTTTTTTTATGTTTGTTTATTCTGGGAACAACACCAGAGGGGGTGACGCGCAGGCTGCTTAATTTTGCTGCTGCTACTGCTGCTGCCACCGTGTGCATGAAAATGGAGGTATAGTTGTGTTTTGTCTTGAATGAATCCTGAACGTTTCTCTGTCGGGCGGTGGTCTCCTTTATGTGCTGTCTCTTTATATATTACAACACTATTTATTATAATTATTCTTCATATGGTACAGCCATTACAAAGTTCTGCTGCGACACAATCAAGTAACACTTTCTGTTTTAGCACACCGCCCCCGGATCTCTCATTTTGTATTCTTTCTTCAGGAACTACTCCTCTGCGGATGAACTGCATCATCATCATTTGTAATAAGGAGTGTATATTCTTGTCCTTTAATGAGTCATCGAGGTACATGGCATCGGCTTTGAATAAGGGAAAAAAAATCACTTTGAGGTACGAACATCAGTCACCCTTTCTGTGTTCGGGTTGCTGGGTGGGCGGGCTTGTGGATGGGTAGACCACAGCACCACCACCGATGGCCAGGGTGCCGAGGGTTAGGAGCGGGTTCACTAGGGTTCACGTTGGTTGGTACAGCTGGCTCGCCGTTAGAACGGGTTAAGCACATCTCACTCTCTCCGTTTTCTTATCTATTTAACAACATTTCATCCCACACCGTCATCACCTTAATTTTCTTACATTCCCGCATATGTACAATTTTCCTCTTTTTGATCCATTCGCCCGAGCTTACACATATCATACAAACACCGCAACATACCAACAATGAAGGATTCGTTATACAGTCACAAGAAAGAAAATCTTTTTTGTTGTTTGAGTATGAGCCGCCTTCTACGTCCATGAACATGAAATGCTTTGGAGGACATACTTAGTACAGTTGCCGTAACTTTCCACACTTAGGCCAACTAGAAATCGCTCCTTTCGTGAGACCCAACTCGCCATCGGTATAACAAATGTGTTAGAAAAGAAATATCCCCACGCAAGGTCTTGTTAGAAATCAACTTGTCAAAACAGAAGAAGTGTGCAGATTCTTGTATTAGATGCCCTCGGTCTCTGGTCTCCTCGTTGGGCTATTATCATCTGATATAATTATCTTCATTATATATCATAGTAAACAGTCTGTAGCTGACACTGTGGAGATCCATGTCCAATCTCTTGGCCATCAGGTTCTCTAACGTCTACGTCAATATGTACACGGCCTCCATGAATACATCCACAATGCCACAAATGCAAAAAAGAATAGGAAGTGACCGTAGTCCTGCACCATACATCTAAAGCTGCTCTCACTGGCTATTATCCCTTCCAATCGGGGGCCACCGCCCGTGAGCCACTTGAAAAAGTTCCACAGAGCTGAGAAAAAGACATTTTCCCGCCCGCAATTTTGTGGCGGGGGCGGTCGGCACTGTCCCCTATTGTGTAATTCATTGTATCTCCGCAGGGGAAAAGGAGAGAATAATAATGTTCCGAAAGAAGAGCTGTTCCTTTGTTGTTTAGAAGATGACCTCGTATAGTGTGGCCTTCTTGTCGCCAGATCCTGTCACGATGTACTTGTCATCCGTAGATATGTCACAACTCAACACTGACGAGGACTCCTTAGACTGAAAGATGCAAAAGAGTCAGGATAAGTATGGGTATCAAAAAAATAATACTATGATGGTGCTTAAAACCATTCACAACAAAGGAAAACATGCTACTTTTTCCCCCCAACAAGTTTCAATTCAAATAATATCTTGAAAGTTCGACCAGACATGTCAAAAAGGAATTTATGTTATAAGGACACTATTAAATTGAATGATTAACCAAGCATTTGAAACTTTTTGGGGTGAAAAACTTAAACAATTTCATTTCAAAAAAAATTTTCTCTCAAAATAATCACAATCCAAGTAGGTTTGACTTTCAGAGGTCACTTGTTATAGGAGAAGGTAGTGTGTCAATCGCACAAGTGTAAATTTGTTCAAGCATACACTGCAACTATTTAAACAGTTGTTCAAACAATAGCTTTCCATAGCGTCGTATTGACAGCTGAGGTATGTTCCGATTGTCAATTGATATTCTTTATCAGTCGGGCAGCTGTGTGAAAGCAGCCGCACCAGAGCGCATTAAAAACAAAAGGCATTTATATAAATATTTACTAAAAACTTCAGCTGCTTCGAAAAATAGATTGGGGGGGGCAAATTTACCCGGGTCATTATCTAAGTTTTAGGTTCTTTTTGAACAGTTCAGCTGCGTTAAAAATAGTTGGGGTCAAATATAGCAATTCCAATTATTTAGTTTTGTTGACTGTCTGGGGGGAAAAAATATAGAAAATCTCAAAAGTGTTTTACGTTCTTTTTATACCGAATTCAGCTTTTTGCCAAAATTAGTTGGGGTCAAATTTACCAACTTAATCCATAAAAAGATTAAATTGAAAAAATGCGTTTTAGTTTTTTAAAAAACTGAATTCGGCTGCGTCAAAAATAGTTAGGGGTCAAAAATGAGTTAATTGTAGATTATTTTATTATAAAAACAATCTCAAACATCTGGTCTCACCTGGAATATACTAGCGCCATACGGTGTCCGCCAAGCGTTGAGCAAGTTATCTTTGCCGGTAGAAATGAACCACTTGCCGCAGTAGGCAAACTTGAGTGAGAGTACACAGCTCTCGTGCAGGTGTAACTGGTACTTGTCCGGCTTACTGTGGTGCAATACCTCCACGTTAGAGCTCTCCATACTGCAAGGTAGCAAAGGACGGTTGGAGGATTAGTGGGCGGCTAACAATGGGAGAGGGGCTCTGCAGGCTACGTCACGTAGAGCAAGAGCGAGCCTAAGTCTAAGTATTTACTCGGTATTGTAGAAATTATCAATATTCCCTTTCAGAGGGTTATGTCTCTCCCCCAACTTTAAATACAGTACGCTGGGAGAAAGTTCAGGAAACAGGATATTTAAAATACTTCAATGGTTAACCTTCTGCTACCCAAAAGGGGTTCCAGGCTACCCCTTTTTATTTACATGGAAGATGGCCATTTTTACCTCATTTTAAGTTGACGGTGGACTTTAACATTTTGTAGGTTTGTGATAAATTACATTAAATGTTCACTTTAACACTCGAAATATGTTATGTATGTACGAGGTATTCAACTTATTGGTAGCCAAATCAAACTCAGAATCAAGGTAGTTAGTATGACCTATACTAGTCAGTCAAGATAAGAAGGGAAAAAGAGAAAAGGCAAAACTTACCCAACCGCGAGCCATTCGCCAGTTGGACAGTAACCCAAGGAGAATATTTGTGACGTGAAGTCGTGCTGCTGCAATTGCCGACCCTGGAGTAACGGAAGAAGATAATCAATGTCAACAGGAACGCACAACTAGCGAGATATAGTTAATCTACCTCTACACTCTGGCATCGCAGACCAATGACATACACTAAGGCATGGAGATTAAGAGTACTTTATTATCAAATAGCCTAAATATTCGTTATCATCCTGTGAAAACATAGATCTACTCCATTACATAAAATACAAGTTGATATGTGAATTATACATGTTGATCAACCCCAAGATGTCAAGTATGTAATCACTTAACACATATTTATTAAAACACACAAAGTGACTACATTTACTATATGAGATTATTAAGGATTTATAACAGTCTAGGCCATACATACTTCTCTGAGATCCCAAGATCTGACTGTGTTGTCGAGGCCCCCCGTCCATAGTTTGTTTCCATCGGGCGAGATGTCTATACAGCTGGCCCCATCTGTGTGGCCTTGGAACTGTCTGTTAACATAGAAACACACACACATAAGTACCTCCTCTACCTCAGGTATAGCCTACACCAACCCATCTATAGCAGGATTCTCTACAAGTGAACTCAGTGACACCTTTAGCTTACAAATATTCTAATTAGTGTATCTATATTCAGCCCTACATTATGGTGCATTTCTCGGTGCCTAAACATTACCGTATAAACAATATTTCATGTCAAATGAATGTGGCAATATA
Source organism: Sthenelais limicola (assembly GCA_942159475.1). NCBI lineage: Eukaryota > Metazoa > Annelida > Polychaeta > Phyllodocida > Sigalionidae > Sthenelais > Sthenelais limicola. Next base: position 59,530,669 of record OW804096.1, read on the forward strand.
GTTGCCTTAACTAAGGTAGTTTCGATTAAAATACGGTATTTAAAAATTATTGATGTAACCTGATGTCGCCTTATTTATCAGATGCCAAAACGATGAATTAAATACATCTCTGATGACGAAATTACTGTAATTTGTGAAGGGATTTGATAAAATAGAAAATGATGGGTGAAGAAAACAGAATAGATCTACTAAATGTAATAAAGATGACCATGGTTCAAGCTCAAGCAAAAGGCACCCACCTGACTAATGTCTGGTTATGGAGATCCCACACTGCGATGTTTCCATCTGAGCAACAGGAGAAGCAGACTTTGGAGTCGGGGCTAATGGCCAGAGCATAACAGGCGGGGGCACTGGACGTCAACTCTGCCTTGATCCTTGGGGTAGGCTGTAAGTATACAACAGGGCCACAGGGTTGTTATTAAACGTAGGCTTTGCAGTAGACAAGTCTGTATTCGTTAGGACAGAACTTCAAATCAATAGCTTAGGCCACAATTTTCATTACAGGCTATGAATACTTAGTAAAGGTATATTTTTATTAGACTTTATTTAATAAGTGTTTACAATATTAGTTTGGAAAAGGTACAATTAGTGTAAAATAAACATTACCAGAATTGATATACGTGGTTATTTGTTTTTAATATTATATTGTCAGTTTAAACTACTGACTAAACTCATCTTAATTTAAAACTAAATTCTTTCATTAGAAAATATATCATTTGATTATTTAAGGACATTAGTTTGGGGAATTTCAGTAATCAAGATTAGGGATATATTGTTTCTTTACAAGACAACAAATAAATTTGAAACATCATAGGCAGAAATAGGGAATGGGTTCCAACGTTACGAAGAAACACCACCTGCATATAATCACCATCATAAGTGAAAAGGCCAGAGAACTAAGGAAACAAACAACTTAAAATTATCCACTGATCAAATTTAAGAAAGGAAAATGGGAAATGAGTAGATGCACCATTACTGTTAAACTTTCTTTTGGGGGGCTTGATCAATGATCATAAATGTTGTTGGTTGGTATTTTTAAAAAAAAATATTTCAGACAATTTCCTTGACACTAAACAAGTTGAATGGGTTTGGTTTTTTTAAAGATAGAAAATTAATACCCAACCCTTATGATACTCCATTAGTCGATATTATCATCGGCACACTTATCTATTTGTTTAGAATATCATTCTTCCAGGCTGCCTCTAGTTCAGCCCATACAGCTGTTCTTCCACTAGTGCCTGGGTGGCTTGGCCAGGATTTGAACCCAGTACCTTTCCTGCCCAAGGGTCAGAAGCCACCCCAAACTTGAAACCCCATGTTTACACACTTGTTTAATACTAATTAAAATGTCCTGCTCTGATGGCAAGATGAATAAAGATCAATCAAAAGTAGAAGAAACTGATAGAAATGATAAGAAAGCCTAAGTCCTGTCTATTGCCCACTTTCCCCTGATTGCCCCCATGTAGTAGAAGTAGAAGTGGATGGGGTGAAGAAGGTACAAAAGCCCACTCACAGCTGCCAGGTCCCATATAGAGAGCGTACTCGCTTCTCCACCTACGATCAGTGTACGCCCGTCGTGCAGCAGTTTTATGGAACGAATATAGTTGTCACGTTGCTGAAACCAAGCAGACAGACAAACCGAGGATGATCAAAAGTAAGACACACATATATAGTGGACAAGGAGCAGGGACTTACAGCGGCTAGGTCCCAGATACAGAGGAAGGAAGCCTCCCCTCCCACCACCAACGTCGTGCCCTCCGTCGCCAGTTTGACAGAACGGATGTAGTTCTCTCGCGGCTGCAACAAAAACCAGACAAACAAAGCTTGTGATTAGTGCTACAAGTCCACCGTGGGAGGGCGGGGGGTAAAGGGGGAAGGGCTTTAACCGGAGCTTGTAGGAGCGGACTGGAAGAGGAGGAGGAGGAGGCTGTGGTGGTGGTGTGATGGTGATGATGGTGAAATTCGTTGAGCAATTGTATGTCACGAGGCTGTTTAGTTCAGCTTCATAGTTGGACTTCCTGCTGGGTTACGGTAGTATACTACCGTATATAGTTGAGGGGAAACACGCTAACGAGTGCTATACCCTACAGGCTACTTTTTTTAATATTAGCATTGGATCTGTAATGAGTATAGCGCCAGAGACGGACATACACATTAATGGCTCAGTCAGCAAGCTTGCACTGGGGTGAAGGGGAAATGGTGGTCACAGCAGGGTTTGAACCCACGACCTTAGTGCCTCTGGGTCCAAAGGCAGCAGCTGAGACCTCTGCTCCACCCCTCCCAAACTGAAGGAGGTCGATGTGGTTGTTACAGCATCTATGTGTGGTAGCTTTAGTTATGTCTCTTGAAAATTAACCAAATAGTGTTCAATTACTTTTTGGTTGTAGCTGGTAGTTCTGGCAGGAGAAGGAATATAGGAGGACGCCGTTATGGTAGATTTGGTCTGTCTGAGTCATCATATCCATTGATTGGTTCATTGGTGTATCTCAGATGGTATTTTGTGATATTCTCTTATTAAGGCTAAAAAAACGCAAGACGTCAGCAGAATTAGCCACTGTTCGAAATATCCACCATTCAAAATACCTAACCGCAGGAATAAAAGGTAGGTCCCTAAATGTCAGACGAAGCTGCTTCTATTAAAGTTATTTTTTACATTTGGCATATTTATTCCTTCGAAAGAACATTGATACAGGTATAGAAAGAGATTGACGATTGGCAGAATAGTCGGAATATTGTTTCAACTTTTTCATTAATCTGACCATAAGGCAAGTCAGGATCTTCTTCCGATACAATTTTTAAGCAGGGAAATCGCCATTTATTCTCAGCTTGACAAGTTAAGGCAAAATTTAAATCTGGCATCTTGGGATGATTACTGAATGGTGCTACAGATTTTTTTCTCCTGATTGCTTTCTTCTTGCGATAAATACAAATGAGAAGTTTTTTCCCTCTCCATAATCAGTTCTGGTCCTTAAAATGCAACTCGTTTCGCCTATTTAACTATGCTGGTTTTCATGCTGACAGAGGTTTTTTCCTCAGTCTCTCCCTCTTTCTCCAATTCAATGACCTGATGTCATGATGAAATCCCAGTCGTTGATTTCACAATGGATGAAATGGAAATTTCACAAGACATGTCCGCTCGCTGAAAGCAACTGTAAACACATAAAGCGGGAAGACAGCTAATTACAATGAATATGTACATGCAGGGGGAGGAGAGGAAAAACAGCCCTGAACTGAAAATACTGGAGATAATCAAAACAAAAGCTCGAAAACCGATTTTTAACATTCATTTTTTTTTGCTGTTATCATTTCAGGAAAATGAGATGGCACTGGTTGAAAGGGGGGAGTTTTTTGTGGAGCACTTTCACAAGTATTTACCTGCAAAACAATCGTTCGGTGAATGTCGTTCGTCACAATAAATAAATTAAAATTGGAAAAAACAAGAATGATGATTTCAAATCGGGGGTAGGCACTTCACTCGAGTCAGTACCGACCCTCAAACTGAACGAGAAACAGAGATGCAATGAAAGGTTCGAGGAGGGGGAGACTTGAGATTAAGCTGTGAAAGGGAAGAACGATACAAGGGGGTAATTTTATCTCCTTTTTATAAATGTGAAATGCAAACAGTACAAGAAGCAAGAGTGGTGGGAGTGTGGTGAGCGTCTGAAAAATAGTGAAACGTGAGAACAACATCTGATTAAAAGCTGCAGTGGTTCATGCATGATACGAGGGACAGCGAGTGCGATGTGGCTAGGCAGAATACATGGACTGTGTAACACGAGAAACACACACTTTTTCACATTTCTCTTTTCAAGGAACCTTTTGAGAAATGAAGCCGAATAAACAACTAGACAAACTACCAAGAACAAATTACCAGAAAATATCCTTGTTTTTGTCGTTTCATGGGTATTTTTTCCCCCAAATGAAAGTAGCGTGTTTTATTTTTTTGTGTGAAAAGCGATGGATTTGTTTTTTTTTCTTTCTTTCGCAAAATGAGGTGTTGTTTGGCAGGGGAGTAATACAAAGCCGTCGGTATCCACAAGCATACAAATACACAAGCAGCACATATTTCCAGCGCAATGCAAACACTGAAAGGAACAAGGCAACATTAACTGTGTCAGGCATGTGAGCAGGCCCATATCAAATACACGAGAGCAGATGGGTGCCAGTAATATCATTCTTATTCACCCCTGGAACAATATTAATTCTACTGATCTCTCAACAAGGCTTCAATTGTTACATAATTTATAAAATTTTAACAACAAAATCCGAATGGATGTTACATTATTCATCATATAAATTTATATATAAAAAATTAATAATGGCAAACAAGACCAATGGGAATTGAAATATGGCAGTCAATAGAACGATTGATGTAATATAAAATGGTACACATAAGATGAAGCTTGGTTTTAATTTTTAAAAAAGAAATGAATAAAATACTCACCAGACAATCCAGTTGTGATACAGGACTCTTATTTCCAGGCTGACTAATGTCCCAAACCTTTACACAACCCTGGAAAGGACAAGACACACAGAGAGATGAGTATAAGTTTAATATTGAATCTAGGCTTGTTTCTAGACATGGATAATAATGGCGATGCGATTGCTAGCGATACGCAGGTAACCCAAACTAGACTCAAGTTATCGGGAACAATCGCTCGAGTCTAAATCATAACAAATCGATTCGCCAAACACACACTGGGCTATTTGGCCGCTGTGAGCAGAGCACACAACGAGGAGCTTTTGGGCAAATCTTGACACACACGGGGGAATTGGATCTGCCAACACACCTTTAGTGTAGACCACTCATGGGCCGGGCTTTAGGGCCGGACAAGGTGAACACACAGCAAACAAAGGAGGCAAATCTGACATAGGACGGAGAAGGAGAAGGAGGAGGAGACTCTCCCAGCCAACATCTGTCCTCGCCAGGTTTATTCACATTTATATATAGCCTAGGGTAAATACGCCCGGCAAACATACATTTAATGCTTCCATTCTAGACTCTATTTGACGGCAGTTCCCAAGTCCTATTTGTTTTAGCTCGGGCAGAAAGTGAGCTATTTACTACTGCCCCGCCAGCACCAATATTTCCTCTCTCACGACGACGAGGAGGAGGTGGAGGAGAGATACTGGAGGTTTTTTTTGTTTCTTTTTCTTTTTCTCCCACACAAGTGCAATATCAGAAGCAATAACTTTTGATACCTCTGCAACGAGACCAGGAGGGGAAAAAGGATAGTCACCGTGAGTTCTAAGGGGGAAAAGAACACACCTAGGATAAACATGTCGTTCATGTGAGGAGGGGGTGGGCTGAAAAAGGTTTAATTCCACCCCATGGTCATGTCAAAAAAGGACATCAGAGGGAGAGGGAGAGAAGGGAGAGAGAGACAGACAGGGGGAGAAGAAAGAGAGAGAGAAAGGCAATACAAACAGAGACAAGAGGTGAAGATATAGGGAGAGGGACAGAGCAGAGAGCAAGAAAGAAAGAGACACACACACACATACACAGAGGGGGGAAGGGGGTAGGTAGAGAAAGGTCGGGTGGGGAAGAGATTTACAGATATGCCCTTGTCATTTGAGTTAAGTCTGGCTGTATGTATGTACACAAACCTCCTCACATTCTAACCCTCCTCCCCCATCCCCCCAAAATCCTATAGGCCAAACACACAGTGTTGTCAGTATATACAGGCGGCCGGGCGAGGGATTACTGGAAAACGATCGTGTGTTCAGTCAACACCTGCAGCATTGCCATCCCCCTATGTACACACTGGCACCTCCCAATGTAAATCTCCACCCCCTCCTTCCACCCTGTCTCTTTCTCTTAGTACACATTAACCAATGCTAATATTGACACCTCGCCAGTAAATCTATTCCCCTGCTGGCCCCTCTTCCAGGATGGCCGACTAATAACCATTGGCCAGACTCGCACACACTCGCCACACATACTACGACTTGCATGTGTTCACTCACCCACGTACATATACACATACTCTCTCTAACACATACACATATATAGTCCCAGCAAACCATGCTTTCTCTCCTCCATGAGTATACGCAGCATGGAGCATCAATATTGACCTTGCCTATACCCGCCCCCCCCCCCCATAATCAAACACTCCCCCCTAGTCCCCCCAACCCATTCTCCTCCTCCTTCAATCCCAAGCCACCTCATCTCTGTAATTGCACAATGACTGTCAAAAACCGCCGCTTGTTTTCTCCTGGCAAACACTCGAAGCGGTCGCCATGTTGACAAGGCTCGGAGGACGGCCATCTTACCCCAAACCAACACTCTCCATACATCCAACAGCCAGAATCAACAAGCTCCCCGGCACGGAGAGCCACGGTCAATATTGCCTCCTCCCTCCTCTCTCCCCTCTCCCCACAGCCCCAGATGAGAACTAGTTGTGGACGACTTGCCTCTCGCCTGCTTGACAAACACAGGGGACAAAGATAAGAATTTAAATTGCTAGCCGCTAGTGTTTGCTCGGGCTTCTGGTTTTTTAATGCCTTCAATCACCGGCGCTGTGAAAACAGTGTTTGTGTGTCAATGTTTGTATTGTGGCTGCGAGAAAGGAGAGGTGCATGGGGGGAGTGGAGGGTTTCGTATTGGATGAGGAGAGGTGGTGGGTGGGTGGGGTGTGAGGTAAAGCTATACGGGGGGCGGGGGGAGGGGGGGGAGAGAGTCTGATCAAGCCTTGTAGAGCTGCAAGGGCAATATTTGTATATAGCTTGGATCATCTCCCTCGCTAGATATACATGAACGGGCGGATGAGTGTGTGTATATATGCATATGTATACACATTAAGCCATGTGTGCGGTCCCCTATACACCCAAGACACTGTAACTAGGTACTGAGTGAAAGGCGTTCCTAACGGGGGCAGGCAATAATATCATATATAAAAATATAGTTGACCCAAATATCTGGGACCATGTTTGAGCATATACATCTGTTGCAGAATAAACCAACCAGATTTAAAAATTCAGTTTAACCTCATCTTTTACAACTTATAGTTGCTAGCGTCCCTCGATGTCTCTAGCCTTTATTACAACAATGTATCCCACTCAATTGCTTCGGATTTAAATTGCATCCCTCTTGTCTTATTATCAAGTTAAATGAAATGTACTCTAGCTTTCATTACTCCACCAGAGGCTACTAGCCAACTGAGAGTCCCATTAGAAAATGAACCCTTTAGCTTATATCAACACAGACCCATGTTGGCAATGAATGGATGAGTCGATCCAGTAGTAAATGACTGAGGTGTGGAGGTGTTCCAAGCTTACCTTTCCTCCTGTATAGACATGTCTGCATGGATTGCTAATTGTCACGGCGCATACGACCTCGCCATGGTTGAGTGTGTTGATTTGCCGGGCGTGTCTAGGGATGCCGGGTCCGATGAGTGCGTCCGGGGGAAAGGGCACAGGTTGCATCTGCCCGTCGGCGCTAACGTGGAATGAGTAGGCCCTGCAACGTGTAGATTTTATTATTGTTTGGGGCAACATCACAGAGGTTATTATATATAGGCGGGTGGGTAGGAAGCACTTGATTATTTACACTATATTTTTTACCAGATAAATGTTCTCCTAGTGATCATGAAGTTGTGTACCCCCACCCACCCCTGAACAGTAATACGGGTTGAAAATAATGATCGAGTATATATACGGGTGAAGTCGTCAGAAAATGTACAATTCACCTTCACCAATCCTCTCAAATATCCCTAGGGGTTCAAAATACAGTTCATCAACCCATTGTTAGAAAGAACGAGATACCAAATATACTCAGTTCTTTTTCCGCTTAATTTAGCTAAATTAACAGTAGAGCTGCCGATTGTACATTTTCTGACGATCTGACCCATATGAAGATCCCAGTTGTTTATTCATGCTATATATAGTTGAGCATATTCACGGCGTATTATTTATAAACTTTATCTTAATGTGGTGGTTGTTACTAACTATAGGCTTGCTTATTGAGATAGAGATAGAGATAGGGAGCGATTGTAGGCTGTCAGTGAGGTGCCAGTACATGTATGATTGATGACTACAGATACTGGGGATATATGCACTTCACCTATTAAACAGATGTCAGGAAACAATGCTAGGAGATAAGAACTAGTCAGCCTCATGGCTGCAGGGGAAAACTGAGGAGTTTGATTTAATTTCTTTGATTTTATAAATCTGCAAGGAGATACTTACGGTTTTCCACCCATGTTGGCCATTGGTGCCCGCATCATTCCGGGAGGCTCGAAGCCGCCAACCTGGAAGACAAGAGATCCAAAATACATCGTAACAGTTTCTATTTAAATGGCCAGAGAAAACAATGTCATAACTAATCGAGCAAGGATATGGCCCATATCTGATCTCAGTACGTGACCTGTAGTGATTAATTCATTCCTAACTTTTCATAGGGTAGATTCCATCTGTTTCTAGATGTACCTTAGTGATGGACAGAATCTGATCTCTGAGGTCATTAATCATCTTGCATAGCATAATCACCGTTGGTTACCCGATCTAACATAGTGATAGTTTCTAACGCAGATCCAGTTCAAGGCCAAGTTTAATATCAACATGAGAACGGATCGCTACAGGATGAAGGCTTGCTCACACTTATGCGATTTCTCATCGCCGACTCCACACAATGATTGTACATATTCAATCATCGTGTGAAGCCAGCTGCTGACACAAAATCTGTCGCGCAGTCAGCTGATGTTGTCAGCGACAAAGACTACAAGACTGAGTGTCAGCGATGACAACAGCCTAGCGTGAACACTCACACGGGAATACAATCGGCTAGGATTTCATCAGACGAAATCGTGTCTGTTGAAATTATTTTTATCGGCCTAAAAATTACTATTAGGAAGATAGGTATTCTGGTTCACCCTATTTCAATGCTTATTTGTTCTTAGATGTTCTTAAGATATCTACTGACCATGTTAAGATAGTGAAAGGTTATCGATGCTACGACAGATTACGCGCAGAAGATATATTTAGATGGAATGCAACGAGTGGTTGTTCTGAAATACCATGAGTGGTTGTTCTGAAATACCATATGATCAGAAACACAAGGAGTGGAAATGTGAAAGTCATCAAGCAATGCTGCATACATTCACACTCCAAGTGTCTGATATGCTATTTCAGAAGAGCCACGCGTTTGTATTTCATATTTATATCATAACTACCATGATTAAATGGTGAAATTACATTGTCACATAGTCTTTCTGGACATTGTTTACATGCATCTATGAGATTAACTAACATATTTGTGTTTTTTTGTTTGCAATCAATGTGTGGATCTGCATTTCGGACGTCATAACAAGCTAAGTTGTGATATAAAAGTATGTAATAAAATGTGAATATACTTATGCCAACTCACCATGGCTGGTCGTGCAGCATAGGGCATCCCTCCTGGCGATATATTGTTGATGTTGTTGTGTGGTATCATGTTGTTCCCGGGGCTGAGATCTGGGTGTAAAGCATGGGACCCTTGAGGAACATAGCCAGGGTACCCACCCGGCCCTATCGGTGACGGGAGGAAACACAGGGTCTGTCTTAGAGCAGGTGCACGACTAACACACAACTAATACACACAACTAGAGAGAAGTCACTACCCACACAAGCCTGTTAAGATCCATACACTTTTTAATATTCATTATTTCTTACTTTTTTTTCCCGATAAGAATTACCAGATCAATTAATTATGTTTCAATGATTTCAGAATTCTTTGAAGAATAATCCAATCTTTTTGAGAGGCAAAGGTTCATGCCTAATGATCATGAAATTTTGTTCCCCCACCCACCCCCGAATTTCGAGCATATTTCGTCATCGACAAACGGGGCATTTTTTTAAATTTTAAAACACTTTGTGTAAGGATCCTTTATGTAAGTAGTAGTAGTAGACACACACCAAGAAATAACAGGTTACTAAGTGACATAGAAGAACCACAGCAAAGTCAGGACAAGACATAGCTCTATATGTTATTGCATTTTGTTAAGGACACAGAGGTTTCCCCTCATGATTAAACATAACCAATAGGATATTTAAGGAATCGAAAATTGATATTTAGACTCGCTAATACTGAGCATACTTAAATTTGCATAAGTTTTCTGATGATGAGATATTGAGCTATGAACTGTGGATGTCTTTGAAAATATATAACAGTGAGAAGGCATTAAAATACGCCACCACTACGATACACAATGATAAGTCTTTCAAGTTGGGAATACGAAATAAAAGTGGGCAGTCAGTAGTATTGATTCAGTGTTATTGTACCAGGGTTGGAACTCATTGCAAAAGCACCAAGTCTAAGCCACAGTTTCAGCAATCAGGTTTCACGATATTTTTTGTGATTTACATTCAAAATTTATTATCGTGAAATATTAATGTAGGTGTTCAGACAGTTCTACATAATTCAATAAACGATTCTAGGTGAGCCCTAGAAACTTTGTATGGATTTTTCAAATTCTTGAATGAAAATGTTGGGTTTTTCCCAAGGTCATACATAATATGCTTAAGCAAATAGTGGATATCAAAAAGGACAGGGAACAGGGAAAACTAGACATCTGGAAGCACGGTCGATTCATTACTCCGGCCAAAGAGACAGACTACTTGAGGAAAAGATGCAACTTCTAACTTTCATCCATGTATGTGTACGTTAAGTCCAGAATATGCATTTTTGTGCCTTTTTAAAATAAAGAGACGTGCTATAGTCTATACATGACATTCCTTCTACCATTTAATGCAAACAGAAATAAAAGAAAATGGGGATATGAGAACTAATCAATCATTCATTATTTTTAAATATTAGTCAGCTACTCAGTCTTTGCTAGGACACGGTACACAATATTCACATTACACCGGCGGAAAAAAAGGATTTTTGTTTTCACAAGCAAGTTCTATGGAAATAAGAAGATAGATAACGCAGAAAAAAGAAAAAAACAAGCTAGCATAGAGCGTCAAAAAGATCTACAGTGAGAACATGCAGGATACGAGGAAATCTATGTGCACAAGAAGGGGAAAAGCTGCTCCAGACAATTGTTTGTGCGTAACCATGGTAACGATACGTAAACAATTAAGGTCACCGTAGCAACCTATACATGACATTGATAATAAGCATTTTACTGAGCCGGGCACGCGGGAGACAATGCTCGATAATTGGAACAATTTGTCAGCCAGTTCCCTTTCTCTTAACGTGATAAATTAGCTGACAACCAATTGGTTTTCCCAGTAGATAAAAGGTTAGCAATGCTTCTTCTTACTTGGCACTTTTAACGCTTTTCTCTCCACCATTTTCATTCAATCCACCCATTGAGTGATCAGCTTTACTAAATACTTAGAGAGGTGCCTTTGATTGTGACTTTTCTTACAAGTACATGTGTAGTCCATAAAAGATATCGATCATAAGTGCTTTTAATGAATGAAAGGTTTTACCGGGCAAACTTAATGCATCTGAGAAGACTCTTTACAAGAGGCCTTTCTCTTTCAACAACTCTTGCGCTTAAATTCTAATCATGTGCCGAGAGGAATAATTTAGCAATAAATAATTACAAATGGCATTGGAAGATCTAAAACAAATCCCAAGAAGAAAAGATATTTCAATTTATGATAGGGAACCGGGAAATTCATGAAAAAGAAAAGTAAATATTCAATGTATAGTTAACTAGCGAATTTTCGGTTTAGAAGTGATGGTGGTTGCACACTTAATTAATTAAGGGTGTTTATAAACTGAATTGGGATTTGTTTTAGCTCGCTCAGGCCTCCTTGTCGCCAGAGGTGATACTTACCAAGAGGAGGCTTTGGCTTCCCCGTGGAAGGCCCAGGTGTGACGGAGCCTGAACTTGTGGGCGTGACAGACTTGGATACAGGTGTGCCTGGCTTCTCGTGCTGCAACAAACCACACCCACACGCTATTTAACCACGCCCCTCAGAGGGTGTAGGCGGGGTTGGGAGGAGGGGGACAGTGGGGGGAAGACTGGAGAGAGGGAAAGGGAGAGAAGAGAGGTGGAGAATCTGGGGGAGAAGGAGGGTGAACAGCACCCCGCAGTGCTCCAAGCTATCTGAGATTCAGAGGTTATTATCTCTATTTATAAATAATAGAAGGATCAAAATTTGTCCACATGAGCCCAAAAAGCTGGTCTATCTAAGTAGTAGTTGTAGTAAACGCTTTTCCTCCAGCGCGTCAGGGCTGTCTGAGGTGAAGTTAATCAATGCAAAAATTATTATTTTTGATTGAAATACATTTTTAGATGTATCGTATCAATACTATCTATAGATAATGAAAGTTTAAACGCTTATGAGCATAATTTAACTAAGTCGGAACTTGGAGCACTGCTTCTAGGGTGATATAGGTTCCATTCACCCCCTCCCTCAGTTTCCCCCTCCCAACCCAAACGCCCACAAGGAATGATAATATATTAAACATGAAGATAACAAATATGTATATATATAATATATAAAAATATATCAAAATATATAGCAAATAATTTATCATCCGACGCCTGACCCTAGCTATTCTACGTCGAGCTCATGTGCGATTGTGACTGGGTGTTTGGCCTCTGATTTATAACGACTGTCTCAGATCATTTTCCCCTAAGTTCTCAAAGTTTGAAAGTACATTTCTCTTAAACTGGTCTTTTTACCAAAGGTTCACTAGCTCGCGATTGGTTGGTAGGAGGTAATATGATAAACAACATTACCACCACCGTTGATTCCGATACCTTTTTTATTTAACAACAGAAATATACAGAATTAACACACGTGGTCAGTGAAGAACAAAAAATAGCCCTCACTATTACCAAAGTTGTAAATCCAAAATTGAACCTTTTTTTTCAGAATATTTTCCTAGTTTTCATGAGTGGAATTTCTCAATTTCTGTTGATAATTAGTGAGATTATTCAACACAAGTAGAGCACTCGAGTGCATTATGTATATGTATATACTAAATCCTTATAGAAATAATCCAATTGTTTATCATAGTTAACAAGAACAAATTAGATCTATCTTAACAAAAAATATAAAAAAAAGAAACCCACAAATCTTCACTGCAGTAGATATATACACACAATATCACATTTACAGATCGGATACAATGAGATGCCCTGTTTTCCGCTTCAGTTATATTTCATGGAAAAGGCATTTTACTTTCACCACAACAGTTGGACACTTAATAATAATAATAATAATATCAATAGACAACAGTTCGTTTAAATAGATCCAGTTTCCCCCTGGCTTTCCATTCTTTTTTTTTTCATTTTTCAAAATCCTTTCCATTTTGTTTCCAGGTTTCATGGCAAAAAATAAACCAACTCGTTCCAGTCACATCATCCTAATATTATATAATAATATGTATAAGTCATGAGTATATGGCGAGGTCAGAGGTCTTTTTAGAGGTCACGATTATTTTCTTTTTTTTGTTACTCAGTGCGAGTAAGAGAGCGGCGAGCAAGAGTCTGTATGTATATAACACATGATTTGTCGCGGATGTACAAGTAGTAGAAGGTAGGTAGGAGGGTGTGTTTACGGTGGCAGTGGAGCCAACCCCTCTCTATCTATAATATCCATACATGGGGAACATGGGGAACATAGGGATGGGCCCGCCGCGACCCAGGCCCCCCATGGAGGCGGCGGCAGAGGCGGCCGCCATGGAGGCTGCTGCCATGGAAGCGGCCACGTTGGGAGCAGCAGAAGGCATGACACTGTGCGGGTCTACTACCTGTGCATCTTTGTGTTTGGAGGAGGGTGTGCTGCCGTGCGACGAGCCGTCGCTGCGCGGGCTGACGGGAGGCTGCTTGTCGTTGTGCTTCTTCTCACTCGGACCGTTTTCCCGCGGCGACCGCTCACCATTCAGCGGAGAATTGGGCTATTTAAGGAGGAAAAGAGAAAAAAAACATCCACTCTGTTAGTTTTATTATCTATTTATGTAATGTTGATATTGCAGATCGGGATTTTACGATAAAAGAATGGATCAACTGAACAGTTATTATATGGGAAATTTGGATTTTACAATAAGAGAAAAATGTGAAAAAGATCCATTCTATCATAATATTTATACATCACAACATCGGAGTAAAATGACCACAACAGAAAGTGGTGAGATCATGATTAAATTTGCATTTTGCGTGTAATATAAATAATTGTAAAGCTAAACAACACGGATTACAGTAAGTGTCGACTTCTCTGAGAGCATAAAATACACTTATGTCTCGATCAAATTTACTGTATTAGGATAAGAAAATGGTTCCTTGGTATGAAAAGGTGAGTTTTCATTACATAAGAAGACAGGCTAGTGGTGTAAGTGCTTTGTACCTCTGCATATTGTCTTCTTACCTCGTTGGAATCGTCCACAACTAAATCTTGGTCGCTTTTCTCACCATCACTCTCCTTCAAATAGAAGCAAAACATGATGTGATTGCCATAACAAGAACTACCTACATCAATTAATATCAATACTATTGGTTAATGTCAAATGCTAGGATTATAGAGTATTTTCTTATTGCTATTCTACCTCGAATTTCAGAAATCGTATTGTATTTTTTATCAGAGCTACATGTACATATACTTGTACCTCCAAGATTTTGATTCAAATTGATGAGAAGTTTTACTACAGTAGGTACAGCTATCTCACTACCGTACATCCTGTATTAGAAGCCGAACCTCAACTTTTGAGGTCTTGGATTTGTGTCCATACATTCATAATAGATTTAGGGAAACACTTATGGAAGGGTTCTAATATTGGCCGTTAGAATCGTCCACAACTAAAATCGTGGGTCTCTTTTCTCACCAGTTCAGCAAAATATATGATTTTAGAACCTGAATACTAATTTTGGCCTTGTCTTTATAGTTACTCAGTAGCAGGCCAATTTTCAAAACTGGAACTTCTAATACAGGTTTTACGGTAATAGTAGTAGTGTCCCTGTAAGGTTTAACTCGTGTAAGAGATCGCACTCACCGTTCCCTTCCCGTCTATCCGTCGTTTCTTTTCTACTACATTTGAACTCGCCTCGGGCGGTGACCGACTTCTTGTTCTGTCATATTTGTCCCGGTCATTCGGAGAAGCGGAATTTCTCTGTAAGACCCAAAAGAGAGAGAAGGCGTTAATGAGGCGTGAGTCAACAATTAAGTCAAGACATGACATTCAAATCACAAGATCGAAACGAAAATCTGTTAATAATTACATAAATAGCTTCTATGGAAACACAACAAAAGGTATGAGGAATTACAAATGGATCCATGCTAATGATGAGTGTCTAATTAAATTTTCACTTGGCACTGGGAATCAATTACCAACCGAGGATTTCCCTGTGCAAAAAGTTGACTCAGGAGACCATGACATTCCCCCAGTACTACGTTACACACGTATCTCTACCTAAGCCCTCTCTTTTTCCTCCATGTTGAAAGCTTTCGACACTTGACACCAGATGTCAGCGGTGCGGCCTCCTGCTTCGGTTAACCTATTTTGATACCCTCTTACCACAATCCATGCCACCCCGTCTATCTCCCCTCCCTCTCACCTTGGTCCGTGAGAACTATTACCCAAGACGTGAGTCATTACTATAGAAAAGTAAAGCCAGGAATTAAAGACCTCGCTATGATCAAATATAAACGGGAGCGGGAGGTTTGGTCCACGTTTAACCTCCCACTCCAAAACCTGCCATAATCAGTTGAGTAAATTTCACTCGCTTATTTATTTTAAGCAACGCCATTTGAAAGCCATCAATATTACTACACTCGGGTCGAACCGAGTGGAGGGAGGGAGGGAGGGAGGGGAGAGAGTACGATGGATCTTGTGGGGGCGTCTTGAAGTAAATATTGGTTTTTATCTTCGAGTTACCAAAGGGGTTGGCTAACATTCTGCAGCAGCATGTTGAAACGGACTGAAGAGGGCATGACTTACCCTCCCTCTGTCTATGGATAGGCCTGGTTCAATACACATTTACCTTAGGCCCTCCTAGTATCCCCCCTCCTCTGGGTTTTCCCACTTCCCAGCACTACACATGGCGGGGCTGGTTTATTTATGATGCATCTTTTATGCCATTAAATACAACATGAGACCAGGCAAACAGATGGCATGGCTGGCAGCCTCCGAGCACACAGGTATACAAGGCAATTGTTTGATTACACGATCTCTGCAGATTTTCCCACGAAAACTGGTGAAGAAAAATTAGGTTCAATACAAAGGTGAAGATGAGAGGCATTATCTATTTAGTTGACTCCGGTTGCTTCTTTATGCACCTTTTTTCACTCCGACCAGAGCGAATGTTTGTTTTGTGGAGTTTTGAATGAACAAAACCACTGTTCCTGTTTGTGGGGGAAATACGATATATCACCAATGTTAATCGCTGTTTTGGGTCATTAATTTAGCCACTTTTTCCTTCGTTTTCATTCAGTTCCACCTTGATATGTTAGGTGTACATATTCTTTCATCAACAGCCACCTATTAAATGTTAGATAACTATACTATATAGAAACCATACATGAATAGGATAATGGTTCTCACAACACAGTTAATCCCCCCAGTCAGTTTTAGTACATGCTCCTCAAAGGTCATCCAATAAAAAGTCAACTGCTGAGTTGGACGATCATGTGCCAACTTTTCATTTCGCCCAGTGCGAGTGGCAGGCATACACATATATACGGTATATATATCAAAGATCTGACGTCACATCACACCCACGTCGCCGGGCCTAAACTAACAACCCATGTCGTTTCCACTGGCCAAATGGTGGAAACGACGAAATATGAAGTTGTTGTTGGCGTTGTAACAGGTATGTGTATAGTCTGGCGGCATTCCACGTCCGATGTTTCAACGGTGATTACACCAGGGGTCACTAGTGGCTTTAGGCGGAACCTTACAATTTAGCGCCGGCTAGCCAAAGTGGACGGGGCTTGGTAGATCCGGTGGGCGGGGCTTACTTGTCTTTACTAGTCATGTAATTAGTTTTATTAGTCTATTTTACTCTGGAGTGTCCACTACCCGCTTTACTGACTTAGGACCACCAATTTAAGGTTAGGTTTAGGGTTAGTTTTAGTATTGATTTCTGTTAAGTAACATTTGACAGCACTTAGTCAAGCCGGCTCTAGTTACAACAGCCAATCACGTCACTGAAGCCACATTCAGTCGCCGGCGCTAAATAGTAAGGTTCCGCTGCTTGCTCACTAGTGTGGGTCCGGCACCTGGCGCCGCGCCAGAGAACCATGTCCAGACAAGGCATTAGGAACAGAACATGCTAATAGCTGCTGGTACAGAGGAACAGGAGAAGGAGGAGGCAGAGGGTGGGTGGGTGGGTGGGTGAGGTTCTGGGGGAGGGTGTCACGGAGCTGGTTGGATCTCCAGACCACCACCTCCTCCTCCTCCTATACCACCACCACCCCATTCGCCATCCACTAGTGTCTATTACCAGGTATGGGGCGGTTGCCAAGAAATCCTGGGAAGAATGCCAAATATGGGTGTAATCATCCAGGCATGGGGGCCAGCGACATCACACGCACTGTCAGAAGTTGTGTCAATCAGGACTGACTCGGCTCTGGACGATCCTCACACAATCAGACACTTAGAATCCCACCATTCCGCTCATATACCACACCAGAACATCCAGCTTCCTTCTGGCACACTTTTTTCTTATTTTAATTATTATCATTATGATATCTAAGGCCGATATCCTATTTAAACAGTTACCACAAAATGTATTATTCACCGTGAATGATTTCAAGCGTTGAAAAAAAATGTATTTCATTTTTATTTTCTTCATAATTATATCATGATATATTATATATATCATTTATTTTCACAATTGTCACCACCAGTGGTAACACAGAGCATGAAAACCACATCGTATGAAACAAAATAAAAAATAATTAACATACTTAAAGACTATACATGTCTAATTAACATGTTATGATGTTCAAGATTGGAATCTCAAGCTGCGAGAATCCACTTCCTAGTTGCTAACAACCCACCGACGGAGAACAAAGGCATTCACTTCCAGATTAGAATAGTTATCGACAAGTAGTCCCCTTTAAGAAAACATGAATGGCTGAAAGCCAGGCTTTTCCTCTCACAGTCCATAAGCTTGCTCGATCGACATGTGCCCACACCTTTGTATTGTCGCTGGGGTTTGAGTAACAAGTAGGTGATGGGAAACCAGAGTGGTCTGTGGAGGGCCATCAGAGCCCTTGGTCAGGGCATTAGGCAGAGCCCGGCCCCACAATGGCCTGACCTTCTAAAAGCAGAATCAAGTAAGGGACCAGACGAGGTCCTGTCTTCCAGGCGAACAAGATCAATGCGGCCTATGTTTCCATGGAGGAAAAAATACCAGGTGTACTCCAGAGGCAACTGGAGTGTTTGAGTGTAGGGATTCTATTTGTTATTAGATACGTCCCTGGGCGAATTGCGAATTGCGGCTGCCACTGTATCATTAAACAAAGGAGGATCTCTCCTTATAAGGGACTAACTCAATAAGATCCTTATTAAGGGATTAAATTGTCATATCAGATAGGGAAGCCATTATCATTCGGTGTGACAGCATGAATTAGACTATCATCAATTACCAAGTTTGCATGGATAATTTAGTCTGGGAGGGATTAGGCCCGGCCTCAGTGATACCAGCAGCAGATGTCAGGGTATTTGCTGGCCAGAGCATTATAGCGGGTAATAGGCGAGTGGGGTTAGATTGGGGATGAAAAAGAAGAAAGGGAGGGTTGGAAAGTTGGAAAAGAGAGAGAGGGAGAGAGGGTGAATGAATGAATGAGGCGGGAGAGGGGGTGGGGGTGGAAGAGGGGGGAGTTGTTGGTTGCAGTTATAAGGGATGGGGGTGCATTTGTGGAAAGGGGCGTGTGGAATATTTGGACGGGTGTGTTATTCATCTCTCATCAAAGTGACAAAAGTAACCACAGGGCGAGTCGGTGGAGCATGACTGTTCCACCCCCT
This sequence comes from Sthenelais limicola, assembly GCA_942159475.1. Lineage (NCBI taxonomy): Eukaryota > Metazoa > Annelida > Polychaeta > Phyllodocida > Sigalionidae > Sthenelais > Sthenelais limicola. The sequence continues at coordinate 59,549,582 of OW804096.1, forward strand.
GCGGCAGTGTGTGTAACAAAGTATTGACTTTGTGTATGCGCGCAACCAACCGTGACAAAGTAGGGGAGGCTTACTTAGTGGTTGGTGTCACGGGAGGAGGTAATGGCAATGGTGGGCGGTTGTGTGTGGAGAGAGAGGGGGGGGGGGAGAGTGTGTGTGTGTGTGAGAGAGAGAGGGGGGGGGGGAGAGAAACAGACAGACAGAGAGAGAGACAGAGGGAGAGAAGAGAGATGAGAGAACATTGATAGAATCATAGAAGTGAGAGAAGAGTGGGAGAGACAGACAGAGAACGAGAACATAGGACAGATAGAGGTATGATGGGGGCGGGGAGGGGGTACAAAGCCCTTACCATGCCCCCATGCCCCTAACCACCGAACCAGCCGTCCCCCAAACCACTGTCCGACCAACCTAACAATTTTCTGTCACCACAATTACCTCGTGAATATCTGGCAATCACCGAGGCGCGTCGCTCGAATCTTTCTAAACAAAATACATACAAGCTAAGAGATACAAGCATGTATATAAAGAAAAAAAATTAGGGGGGGGGGGGGGACGACAAAAAAGGCTAGTTCCCCCACACCCCCTTTCCCTCTCATTCCAAATGAAATTTGTTGGCTCACGTTTGGTTATTTTTCTCCCTCCTTCCTCATTGAATGCAACCCCCCCCCCCCCCCAGCAAGTTCTTCTCTTGTCCCTGCCATGCATGGGCAATCGAGTGGGAAATATGTAGGGGGGTGGGAAAATGGGCAAATATCGGCAGCTGGTTGAACGCATAATGTATGTCCAAACACCTCAGCGACGAGAGCACAGCTCAAATCTGACATACAAACACACACAGATAGACGGTCGATTATAAGGCCATGGGTGATATGTAAATAAACACAATATAATAGTGTGCCATACAGCCCCTCTAACAATCATTAAACAGCTGAATCCAGCTCTTTCTCCTGCTCCTTACCACGAACAGAGTCAAGTTTCTCTTCGATGAGAAGAAGAGAAGAGAGCTGTTGTTGTTCCGACGTTCTGCGTCTCCTTTTAATACCAGAAAGCGAAGGTCTTGTATCGTAGCGTCAATTACACGAGACGAGCCAAGGCTCAGACACCAACAAAAGACACAATCAAAATGTCGGGGGGAAGGTGGGGAAATAGAAAGATGACTCAACTGCCAGAGCTTTGATCCTATAGATCTCATCTTACAAGTATTGTAGCGTAGGGATGTCAGGAACCCAATAGTCCACACAATGACATGAGAACTACCTGGATCACGGTGTACATTCCATTAGAGGAAGGTTATATCTACCCAGGTGGAACAGCGAGCTGGGCACTAAATTTGATTTATCTTAGGCAAGGTGATGAAACGTGACAGCACTACGTTGAGAAGGAGCAATTAATTGTATTCCAGCTATCCTTCACTTGAACAGTCTCTTTAAAACGCAGGGAACTTACTACAATACCGTGAAGGTATCGGGACCCCCCCTCCCCCCTCCCCAATACACACTGCCTGCTTTAGTGTAGTGTTACGCCATTTGATTGAGATTGGACAGTGTCTAAATTTTGATATTTTATCTCGACTTTCAGAAACATCTTGCCATAGGTGAAAAGAGTAGCTTTACATGTTTTTGCATTTCCAAAATAAAAATCCCAGAACTCCATGATCAAAATTTGATAATGGATGCAGTGGGATCAAACGTAGGTTCTTAAACTTATAAACAGTCCACCAAGAGGACATATTTGAGGTTTGGAGGTAGTATTAAGTAAGGCCAATAACTTATGTAGGTAAGGTCTGAGGACATCTCATGCTTGGGGCAATACACGTGTAGACACAGCACACTTGGCTAAACACTCATGGTTGCCCAGATCATTACCAAGCAGTGTACACTTTAATATGATCCATTAAGCTGCCACCATATACAAGTTTAAACAGCATTTTCCTTCTACATTCAACCAGTTATCATATGCCACTGAGGCAGAGGCACAGACCATGGGAGAGGGCAGCAAGTTGAAGGGGAACGATCCCAGAGGTCGGTTGAGGTCATATAAAAGTTGAGGGAGCAAGTGATTCAAAGCACTTTTTTCTTAATACCAATTAAGGGCTTAATTTCTGATAATGGGGGTCGAGACCGTGGGAATGTTCTCTGCATTACAAAAAGAGTTAATCTGAATAGCGTCGACAAGATAAATCATAGCTAAACCGCGATGAAAGCTTGCACTTTCTTCTCTCCGAGCGAAAACTATTTTATCACCCGTTCTTGCCATTATATCCCCATATAATAAGCCTTCGCCACACAATTGCATTTAACCTCCAAACCACCGGATACCCTCAGTGTTTTTACTTAACACAAGAGCCATCAGAGTATGAACAAATACCCGCAGATAAAGGCACTCAGGCTGGGAAACCAATCCCCGAATGTTTTACAAAAAAGTGAATGGAGAAACCAATGAGACCTCCCTTCACTCATCTACCCACACTGTGTTACCTTTGCCAGCTCGACCTTGCCTCATATCCATTCCACCAGCTACCCCAGTCACCACAAAGTAAATCATTTCACTGGTAGTAGCTACAGCAGTAGGTATTTCAGCCGTCCCCAGCTTTTTTTCACCCCTCTCGCCAAACCAAACCGCCGAATACAGAAAAGCACTTAACACCTCGCCACTTGTACAAGTGGGGGAGGCCCTTGTCCCTAAGTCAGGCAGGTAGAGTTACCAAGGCCCTTGTATGATGCCCTTAACACTGCACTAATAGAAGGGAAGGCCCCTCAGGCCCTCAGTGAGAGGAAGATAGGGATGCCAGGGATGTAATGATAAGTTAGTCAAGACAAATGATGACCACCCAACATGTTGTGGGAAGATTACTCATGGCATGAACTTCTTTTTACTCAAGGAAGGAAGGAAGCAGCATTTTTTCCTGTTGTGTACTTGGAGTATTGGTGAGTGAGCGATGGTGGTTTTACGCCATGCCCAGTCAGGGTTATATTCACGGCGCTGCATCATTCGTGTCAAAGGGAAATATTTAAATAAAATGATCAATAGGGGAAAAGGAAGCAACCCAAAACATGGAGCCAGCGGGCATTTCAGTCTGAATAATTCATTCACCATTAGAATATTGCTCACAGATTATCATACCCATTAAGGGGTTTGTTCATGAATTGTTATTAAAACAAGATATCTTGATAATCCAGATAATAAGAAATAATCCAATATCCCTCCTCAGCCTGTCAATCTAAGCTTCAGCCAACACTTTATAGCATGATGTACTGATGTCAGAGGCAAAGTACACTCAGTAAGCTTGGGACAATGTAGCAGGGCACACCAGCTGTGTACAAGAAACGGTCCACAACAAAACGGGACACTTAATGCGGCTACACCTGTCCACTGGTCAGCCTGGCCCTGTTCCCTCTCCCACCACTCTTTCTCTCCAGCCATTAAAGCCAGATAAATTCCTAATGAAATTCCCTGCTGGTCTGAGTGGCTAAGTGCACTGTCAGGTCCCAGAGGTGGGAGAGAGGGAGTCGGGGAGGGGGTTCCTGACCAGCAGGGGGGAGGTGAAGAGAGATGCTACCCCATCACCTACCTACCCACCTCACAGCAACTACACAACCCAGAGGTGGGAGGGGGTTGGAGTGGTTAAAAAGAGAGAAAGGAGATGGTAACTACTCCACCCCCAACCCCCACACCACAGCAACTACACTACTCCCACTCTAACTCCAGACCCCCACCCCACCCCCAACCCCATGAGCTAGCACCTGTCAAGACTGCCCTCTGCCTATAATTGACCGGCAGCGAGTGGTCAAGCCGCAGGCGCACAAAGCAATGACCGGTAGAACGGCTAGTACTCGCCCATACTGGCCGCCCCTCCATCCACGGGGGTATTGTACTGGCTTTTGTTGCCTCCGCTCGCTCTGTCCCTTGGGGCACCAGAAGGGGAGGGGAGGGCGAGGGGGAGGACGCAGAGAGAGGTGTATTTGCAGAGAGGGCGTGTGTATTTTCAGTCTATCTCTCAGCTTTCCCGGGAAGTCGGTAATTACCCTCACAATCACCTCCACCACCTACTACACGTCTGGTCAACCGACACAAGACTCCAAATTAAGGCCTTTTCCCAGGACAGTTTTTCAGTTGGAATTTCCCAATAAATTTTGACCCAGCTGTTTCCACCAGTATTTATAGGTCAATATCCGCTTTTCCAAACGGCTCGAATTCAATTAAATCCCCCTCACCCCACCCCACTAGTCCACTCCCATTAAATTTAGATTATTTCAAAAATCCATTTTTATGTATAATATATTACTTTTACCCTATTATTATTAGCATTCCTTTATATAAGCAAATGCCAAAATACAAACAATCTATTGCCATACACATTGGCTCCATACAAGCAATGATACAAGTATTCCCACAAAAGCAATAAACTTAGGAATGTCCGAGAGAGAATGCTCTCCCCATTCAAAGGCTGGACAAAAAAGATGGCAGATCTGAATTGCAAATGCCTCACATGGTTGATCCCTTGGCACCACTATACACCACTAACACAAGCACCAGCACCGCAGAGCAGCACCACTACTCCTCCTGGCCATAGTCACCAATACAATGGGGGGGGGGGGGGGTAGAGGGAGGCAGATAGCGAACATTGTTAGCATGAATGAAGGATGTCTCGGAAACTGGGGAGTATTAAATAGCTGAAAAATTCTGTGAAACCATCCCCAATTATTAATAGGCTCACCTCACCACTTTATTATTGATTTACATCTACCTTCCTACTTGCCCTTACTGGGAGTCGAACCCAGTACCCCTTGGAACACCTGGTCTGAACTGAAGCATTACATTACAAGTTACCATCCTTCCTTTAGCCCTAACCCAAATTTAGAGTAATGTGAGACACCAAAATACTCTTACAAACACCACCAAATAAATTACGCTTTGAAGGTCCTGGGACCACAAGAACAGTTTACTACTAGACCTAGAGTAATATCCTTTCTCTAAGGCCCAAAGCAGTTCGTGGGATTCGAACCAATACCCCTGTAAGCCATAGCATACATGGTTCAGTGGTCTGATGCAACTCCCTCACACCTCCCCTTCCTCCCCAAACAATGTATCCAGCCCAGCAGAGGGCGCCACAACAAAGCGGGCGTCGCGGCGGCAGACGCGGGCTAGGTTCGCGCCGCCGTGTAAAGCAGCGGCGCGCAGTCGTATAGATACCTGGCATACAGGGTTAATGAGGCGGCCACAAGGTTGCGCCACTACTTCAAACAAAACCTCGGCCGATGGTGGCGCTGTTGGCTGTGAGGCGCTATTTTGTCTTGTTCTACTTGCGCTGCTTGTGTGAGCGTGTGTGGTGTGTGTCTGTAGTCGCATGACAGGACACACTCACTCTCAGACCAGGCAATGCATACTAATCGCCACAAGGCCAGTCATCAACACACTATCTAGCCGAGCAAAAGCTGCGCTTAAGCAGAATGAGGGAGGCATCGCTTGTACTCTTTAAGTCTGCACAACACACAGCCAGGCTCTTTCTTCTCCCACCTTTTGTTACAAATCCAACCAACATGCAGCGCATATTTTTAAGCGATTCGTACAATTGCCCATCCATGCGAGGAAGGGGGTGAGGCAGCTAAAGGGAAGTTCAAAGTGCAGGGGAGCGCTCACAATCTGCAGGTGCAGGTCAGAGGTCAACTCCACACCTGACCAAGGGATGATTCAACATTTCCTCCCCCAAAGGACCTGATCCCAAAGGTACAGTGAGTGCTCCTGTGCATCTTGCACGAAGATTAGACAGTCTAGGCTTAGACTTGGTAGCGTCCCTCCAAACTGAGGGAAAACCCTCCGAACTGAGTGAGGGAAAGCCTTTTCATCTCGCTCCAAACCAAAACATGCCATTATGATCCCACTACGACACTTACTAAAGGGCCAGGAAACTCATTAGTGCAGTAGGCGTCCAATCGCTGACATACCGTTATTATCTAATCTGAGCCTAGACCGGACAACCTTAGCTAACACCAACCGACCACAGAGACAAGCCCTTACAGAGCAGAAGCATGGACGAAAAAATGTCAATGACCACCATGTTTCAACCAACACGAGCGCAACGCAGGCAAAATTCAGCAACAAAAGCACTTGTCTTCCAACTAATCATCAGAGACCTTTGAGGTGAATTACTACTACCACTAGTGGAGACCTTTGAGGTGAACTGCTACTATGTCCATCTTGCAGGCTGTATCAGTAGCTGTAGAAGCACCAAAGTGGTTCCTAAAAAGCTCAAAATCTTGGCACCTCACAGGGAGAATCTCAAATCTTGGACACGTGCCAAACAATGAAGGTTATTGGGTGAGAGTCGGGCCGCATGTTTGTGTTATGTCTCTGGAATGTAGACTGCTGGATCTTCTTTGGAAAAGTCTTTTAAATTTCCAACCGGAGCCTGCCAAGCCCATTCACACACAATTCACAACTTAGCTGCCAGTTGTCCTTTTTTACCATGTCTCTCTTTCAACTGGTAAGCTCCAGGGAGCCTAGGTTTATTTTCGTCCCTCGTGACGAATTCTTGCACGAGTTGCGGAGGCAAGGCACGTCGCTCGAGCATTGAAAAGCTGGGTTAAGTAGACCTATACATTAATTGTCGCCATTCAAGGAATACATCGGAGAATGTAAGCCCCCAATTTAATCCCACGCATGTGGAGAGAGAAAGATCCCCCTCCATAGACAAGAGAAAGCTCTCTTGGCTAAGACTAAGATTTTGCCTTGTCAGTCTAAAAAATTCCCCCGATGTCAGAAAGTGTGATTGGCACGGACCAATCATGCCCTGTCTATGCAATTAAAACATTCATTCCACATTGAACAAATGGGTGACATATCTCTATAGTCTAGTTCACACATGGCACGCCATACTAAATGCCTTCAGCAGAATTAGCCGGCCAGACGTGCACTTCAATCAACTCCGCACCGTAACACATGTCCTTGATACTTCCTCACACGCTATAACCAGTTTCTTCCTGCTTCTTTTTCTTATTTCCCCAGAAAAAAAAAGAAGCCTTTACTGCATCACCCAACAACACAAAATATACCTCCGAGCTAACTGGGTAGAGAAAAGGTTTTGCTACTACTACTACTACGAAGAAGGAGGCTGACTAAATATTTTATACTACTTACTAGTCTCTCAGATTGTTCTTGGGCTGCTGTTGGGCGTTTCCATGACGACAGGTTACAGGCCGGCAGCAATGACAGTGAGCGCCAGTGGCAGTGCGTAGTATACCCCATGCGGTGGTAGAGGCAGGTTAAAGTGGATTGGGCAATGGAAAGAAAACAGGCGACTGTTAGTCCAAGCTCATGTCAACATTCCTAAATATATTGTACAATATATATGATAAACATATATTTTAACTCCATAATAATAATGTAGCCTTATGTTTACTTGTACAATTAATTTTAAAGAAATATTTAGATTTACATGAAAAGATGATGTCTCCAGTGAACAATTCATATTCATGAACATGAATATCTTGGGTAATTTCTTACAGAAATATTGCAACAAAATAATTTACAATACAAAATGATTTCACTGCTCAATATCAAGTTTACATCAATAATATATTTAGACTTTGTTATAAAGAAATAAATCAACAGTTACATTGCAATATATTGCTCATCAATCCAATTTTTATTAAAGTTCAAAACAAGATATCATAAGTCTTTTCCGCGGGATAAACCCATCGCAGAATTCACAGAATTTTGAGAGACTTACCTCTTGTTAAGCACTGAATTAAAATTATGATTTCTTTTCGGGGCAACTCGAGAGATGGCATTATTTTTTACTGTCAACTACAGTAGTAGTCACGTTGTAGAACCAAGCTAATATAACTGCCCGCATATAACCATGCCTTCGAGGAGTATCGTACATAGGGAGGTGAACAATGCAACCTGATCCGCCTCGATCATTATTAGGACAGGGGCAAGAAGGAGGAATTCCACTGACCTTTCTCATCTTTGACATGGTGACCTAGTTGTGAACCCCCGAGCGCTGACCCCATGACGCCGAGGATGCCCGCTGACGAGGAGGGAGGCATTCCCGGTGCCCCGGGCATGCCTGGGTGCGGTGGCATCGGTATAGGAGGTGCATGTGCGTGAGGTAGGTGCTGGGCCTGCATCTGTTGCTGGAGCAAGAAATAGTGCATTCAGGGGTCATAGAGAGCAGCATTATATAGGATCATCAGGAGGTAATCTCTATATAACGCCAATGTTAATCATGTGTTACTTGTTGCTCATGTGGTTTAGACTACGTCTACGGTACTATAGCCCTCATCTGTCCCCCCAAGGTTGTTTGTAGAGCCCTAGCCCTAGTCTAGTGCCCCCCCCCCCCCTCTCCCTCGTCCCCATTAATCACTGACTCGAGCGGGTAGTGACCCTTTTTTTTCTTAAGAAATTTCTTTTTATAAACTTAATAAAATATCTAATTTTGCACAAGTCCAAATGAAGTTAATCTTGCTTACAGCTTAGCTATTTTTACAGAAAATAAAGGCCTTTCTTATCAGACCAATATCTGACATTGTTGTTATTCAGGAAGGGGTGGTTCGAACCATTAATGCACTGGCATATTGCCATTATATTTTCTCTCCTGAATAAAGGTTGTTTAAAAGATATTTTAAAAATATGTATGTTAACTTAACTTAATTTAATAGTTAACATTAAATATAGACTAGTTACCGCGAATAGGACTAACTGGTGTGGTCCAACAAAGGAAAGCGCCGACCTGAGTACTTTATCTTTTTCAGACATTGAGAAAAACACTTAAAGAATTTCCTGTACATTGCAATGAATAATTTAATGTATTTCGAGGTCATTAGGAGGCATTTCTTAAGTGTATAGACTGGCTGTTATCCGGTTGGTGGAAGCGACCATATTCCCAGAGTTCTATGCCGGAATCACGTGCTACAGCGCCTGAGAACTTCCGTTTCAATAGAAGTAAATGGACACAAACAAAAGATTTGTCTATTAAATCTTTATTATCCACCAACGACCACATGCCTCAACAATATCAATCTGTGAGGCATGATGGTTTTTACAACAGTAATCAGTGTCGAAACAAGTATCTTAGGGCTTTCTTTATATAGATTTCTGCTGTAAGTTTCTGGGCTATATATTAAAGTTGCCCACTTCGAAGTCATCATGGCAGAACTCAGACGAAAGAGGCAATCCATATATTTCATTGTTTCTGTAAATGGCAATGTACAGAGGCGGCTTTTACTAGGTCAGTTCGTTATCTTCAACCACATGTCTTATTAATAGCCTCTAATTGAATCAGGTCGGCGCTTTACTTTAAGCTATGTCCCCCATAATATCTATTAAATATGTTATTGGCCTTTAATAAAATTTTAAAAAATAAAATTATCAAAAAAAATGTCTACTTTGCTAAATGCCATTCGATATTGAAGATAAAGAAGAAAATATCAAAGGATGATGGAATTAATGATAATAATTTTGTACAATTATTGAGAGTACAATTTCTATTCTAGGAATGCTTACCTCTTTTAAAATAGATTAAATGAAAATTACCAGTCCAAAATCATATTCGCTAAGATCCCCTGATAATTCTTCCCTAAAAACTACTACACGGTGACGGTATAATAGATATACAAGCACCGTAAAGCACCGTATTAGTACTATAGAGAGAGGAAGGTGCTGCACCTGGCCTGGTTAGTATAAATGTCAATCTGAAGCGCAGAAGACTCACCCCTATTATAGCGTTTAGTTCTGTCATTGTGACTTGCTTTGCACGCTCCACGGCAGCAGCTACCTGTTGTTGATGCTGGGAGAAAAAAAATACATAATTATAAATTAAGCGAGTATTATATGCTTAGGTCGTGTCGATAAATAAGCGAAGTCCTCATTTTGCACCAAGTAAACAATTTGTGTTATCAAAATGAGTTGATATTCAGCGAAGAGGGATAAGAGGCTTTGCTTGAGACACCAAAATACTCTTATGAACTGCTTAGGCTACCACAAGACCAGTATACTACTTAGACTCACCCCAGGTTACCCCAACCCCAGTATACTACTCACTACCGGAGGCTAACTTCGTTTACTCTGAGGTTCAATAAGCATGGCCTATAAACCAGTTCACCAGTCTAGGCTCAGAGTCCCTAAGTCCCTCCAAACTTAGAAGAAGCCTATCGCTCCCAAACCGCAAAATGCCATTAGAATCCCATTAGGACGCATGCCTACTCCTGGGTCAGGAAGGTCATTAGTGCAGTAGGCATCCAATCATTGACATACCATTATCTGATATATGAGGCTCTGACCCTTGACTGTTCACTATCATACATGTGCAGACCAGTATATATATCACTGTAAGATTATATATCAATGTTAGAGTAGGTTAGACGCACGCCAACCTACCCACCCATCCCCCATTCCACTTATCCACCTTCCCCTTTTCCAGCCACTTTCCTCAACACCCCTTTCCTCCGGTAACCCTTGTCCTTGCAGCCTTCAAGGCACCGATATGCATGCCCCACCTGCCATGATTACTAGTGCCTCCCACTTACCAGGCCTAACATGAACCCCCTCCCCCTGCCTCTTGGCTCCACCCCTGCCCCTGCCCCCACCCACTCAGCTGCCAGCCAGCCTCCCCTCGCCCCAACACTATCTACCTCACCCTGCATCTTAATCTAGATAATGGTAGCATGAGGACCTCTAATTCCCAGCGAGAAATGTCATGTACAAGTCCACTTATCTCCGGCTTCACTTGCTTCCCCCCTGTCACACATGGCGAGTGAGTGCCTCCCCCCACCCCCACCCACTCTCTCTAGACTCCCTCCTTCCCTCCCCCTCTCTCTCTCTCTCTCGAGTCACCTCCTCAGTGGACCTGCCCTTCAATTACCTGTAAAACCAACCCCAACCCATGTTGGTCTGATAAGAAGTGCCTTTATTTCAGCAACCTCAGATGGTGCGAGCTTAGAGTAGCAAGGCTCTAAGGTGAAAGGCAAGGAGGATCTGAGACGGGAGTCTCTTTAGAAGGCATTGAAAGCCAAGGTAATGATTTATTTTTTTTGCCTACCCACCTTTTAAGTCGTGGATAATAGCTCTCGTTGAATACAGAAGCCAATTTAAAATCCAAGCAGGGAGTGTGTTAACACGATGGGGTGGGAGAGGGGAAGGGGTTGGGGGTGAGGGGGTCCTTTGTCTTCGCCGATGAAAAAAAAAAGATTAAAAAAAGGTTTTGGGGAGGCGGGAGGTAGACTTCACACCAACGTATGTATTTTTCATCGCCCAACCACTGTCAAAGATCAGGGGAACCTGTTAACACTGATTATCTGCAATAGAGACCTAGCTACTACGACTACCTAAGGCAGGCGTACATAGATCTATGCAGTCCAAGCAACCCTTGACCCATTTCGAGATGGCTGCCTTGCTAACCTATGCCTACACTCAGCCCCGCTGCCTTTAGCCAAACCAACGTGCCAAACCCAGAGCACATGGCTAAACGATACCTTCAACCAGCTACTACTGAGAGCGACTCTGAACTAAGTGCCATTTTGGAAGCGCCTTTCACGCCTTCAATCATCTTACAAGCCTCGCCATTATGTTCCCACACCACTCTACACAGTCTAGGCTCAAAGTTGAGAGTCCCTTCATACTGAGGGAAAGCCTCTCGCTCTCAACCGCAAAATGTCATTATAATCGCATTTGGTCCGCAAGATACGATTACGATCGCATTGGGCGCCTACTCCAGGGCCAGGGAAGACATTAACGCAGTAGGCGTCCAATCACTAACATATTCTTATATGATCTGAGAGGCTGTGAGCCTAGACTGTACACCCCTCTCCCCCCAACCCACCCACCCCACCCAAGAAAACCTTAGGTCTCCAGTTGTTGGAAACAAGAATTTTTATTCCCCGCGCGGGGCAAGGCGTTACCATCAATTATTTAAGGCATAATTTGCCTGGGGCTCCTTGAGCTGGTATTGAGTCAGTGACACAGTAAAGTATACCAGCACCTCCACCTCCACCACTACCAGCACTGGCATCGTACGATCTCCTCCAGACCAACGCTCGCCCATTCAATTGAAAGAAGAGCCTTTTAGAGGAGGGATATATTTTTCCTGTAAGCATCCACACCTCGGCTCACATCTAATTCGGAGGCGCTCAGACGAGCAGACCAAGAAGGAACCTGTGTGTGTGTGCGCTAACTATGGCCTTTTTTGTTTCCTTTTTACCTCCCCTCTCCAACTGCTGTCCACTCAAGGTCTACTTTACAAGCTGCGGATAGGGAGAGGGCGTAGTGCCTTGTCGCTGCCTCTCCTCCACCTCCTACTTCACCACACATTGAGTCAAAGCACCAACAACCCACCCACCCACCCTAGCACCCTCATCACAACAACCCCATCACCACATGCTTCTCTCTCTGCTTTTCTGCTTGGCAAGCGCTACTTGTTCATCCTTGCCAGCAAGTTTGCCTTGGAAATTATTATTTCCATTGACAACATAAAAAACTCTCCCATCATTTGAGAACTATTTGCAATAATTTGATGAGAGGAACCCTTTCAGAAAGGTAAAAAAAAACTGGACACAATTTCCCAGCTGCATTATTGCATTTAAGTTTATTTAATTGTACTTGCTTCAGTTGCTGGGTGGCATCCAAGAGGAACTGAATTAAAGATCCAAGATTTTTTATTTTACCTCGATGGGAAATGCTTTGTTCTTGCAAGCTAGTGTAAATACAGTCAGGTCCTCCTCCTTCAGTCTCCATATCAACCCTTGCTATCTGAGTTGTATTCCAGGCCAGGCCTTCACACCAAGTGTCATCGACACCATTTTCCATGAGGCCCATCGGTATTCATCGCCCATCTCCAAGCCCAGCCTCCGGATATGCCCAGACACAAACTCCCTATCCTAGCACTCCGGCCCCTACTTATAAACACCCATATCCCACCTACAGTCCACTCCAGACGACTTGATAAGGCCAGCCAAAGATCTCTAGCATATGTGGTATTTAGAGCATAACCAGTCTGGGGTCAGAACCCATCACTCAGATGAGATATGATCATACAATGGTTTTCCCGACCCTGGATTAACCACTACTGCCCTAATGGGATTGTGCGGTCAGTTTCCCTTAGTTTGAAGGGATCTGATAGTCTCTTGAGCCTATAGTATTTTTTACACGGTTCAATTTCTTCACTACCAATCCAATGATACCACCGTAAGGCCTCTCCTAAATTGATACCTCTCCAAAAATACCAAAGTGCCCAATACGGTGTACCACAGTCTATTAGAAGGGGATACATGTGACATCATCAATGGCAATTGCCATGCTCCAGGAAAATATAAACACCTCTTCTTCTTAATATAGGCATTTACCAAATTCTGTATTGTGTACCTTATGCAAAGGTTTACTTCTAAATTCTGCAATCCTTCACAGTGATATGTCTGTAGTCGTCCAGAATCCCGGTTTCTCAGTTCCTGCCGCCTTTGGTTATGTATCCACTACTTATAAACATTACCCAGTGGGAACAGATGATTGGCAGTGCACATCAACCGATGTGGAACACACTATACCTACCCACTTACTCGCCACTCTACTAGATCCTCACCCTCCCACCTCCTCCTCCTCAATGCCTCCTCCATGGCGTGAAAAAGACACGAGGCACCTGTCTAGCGGTAATAACGCCTGCGTCTACCTACTAACATACACCAATCACGACAGACACACCTTTACAGTGTAACCATGGCAACCGTATCAGCCCCCTCTCAAGCCCCCCATACAGCTATCATGTCGTCTGCTGCAGAACGTGCCTTCCTCCTCCTCCTCTAAGAGTGCACGAGTTGTGCATGGGGGAGGAGGATGGCCATCTTCAAGATGAATGAACTTAGGCACCCAAGGGGCGTAAACCAATATACTGGCCTCCAAAACCTTAGAGCTTAGGTTAGCACTGAGTGGAGGAAGATGAACTCCACTAGTAATAGTTCTACCAGAAAGCCTCATTATTTAAAACCAGCAGTCACTCCCAAGCGATTCCCAAGGAACTTTCAGCTCGCTGAATTCACCAGCTGACATCGTTTTAATGGCCAAAATAAAAAAGTCCCCGATAAATCAAATGAACATATCAGGAGTTAGCCTAATCTATATGGGGATTTAACCAAAGGAGAAATCTCAGTGTCAGTACTTGCGTCCCCAACCCCCTACCCCCACCTACATCTCCCATTTGAGCTGGTCCTTAAGCAGTATTTTTTCTAGCCATTTTATGGCCTGTAAGTATGTGTTATCACTTTTCTGGTCATGAGAACCTCGTAGCTTGCCCCTTTGTGTAACCAGTCAGTGAGATACCAGGCTCGCTCCTATCTACACTCAGGAGAAGACATCGGGCTGGGTGGTGAGTGGTCAAAGTTGCCAATAGCTATCACTCGCCTCTAAACACCAGCTCTCCTTATCTCTTACATAAACCATCCACTAACCCACCCCCTCATCATCCCACTGCCTCCTCAGCATTTGTGAGTTCATAATGCCTGGGTTCAATTCCCACTGGCGTGCGGTAGCCAACAGCTGGCAAAAACATGGGTGTACAATATGAAAAAAGTCTTAGAAAATGTTTTGGATACAAAAGAAAAAAGTCATAACGAATAAAATCATCCAAATCCCAATGGTCCTTGGTAGCCTTTCTGCAGGGAAATGCTTGGTGTATAGTTAGGTGTATAGTACCAAACATAATTATAAGAGAAAAATAAACTGTAAATCATGTAAGTAATAAAGGTAGTTTTAAAAGATTCCAATCAGATGGCAAAGACTTAAGTTGCTTTCCCTAATGAAAATTCGAAAATTCAATGAGAACTAAAAGCAGTATCCCCCAAATACTTGTTTTTAATTTTAGAATTTTTAGTCTGAGAGACTTACCTGATGAGCAGTAAGGTGAATTAAAATTATGATTTTTCAGAAAAGGGGTCTTGAGAAACCCTTCCAAAGATGGAAATAATTCCGCAGCAATTGTTCTTTTAATGAAAATTCCCCCTCAACATACAGGACATGGCTATGGCTCAAAATATGATTATTTCGAGAACATGCAAATACTCTTCAAGATGACAGTTTTGTTCTTTTTTTCTTATTTTTGCTCTTGACAGGAAGGAAAAACTTACCTCTTGAGACAGGAAGGGAATGACTTGAGCTATGATGGCGTTAAGACGCTTGGCAATCTCCGTCTGAAAAAAGCAAAATAAAAGATGAAAATTAATTAAAAATTGCAAGATCCCTTTTTAAAATAAATTGATGGCAATCCTTTCAATTCGCATGTGCTAAGTGCAGACCGTCTTAAGAATTCATTTTTTCCCCAATTTAAAGAAACATTCATATTCAATCAATAGCCCTTTAAATATTGATTGGGACGCTCCTCTTGCAATCAATACACACACGAGAATGATAATCCCCCCGCCTTTGAAAATTACCTTGCGAAAAAAATCGGGCAAGACACCAGAAAGAAAAGTAACAACAATATAAACGAGAGTGCTTTCTGATTGTTTTAAGGATGACTGGATGGGGAATTATTCTTGTAATTCCAAGATTGCTTTTCAATACTTTACTTCTTGATTTTCTTTTTAGGGTCCTGGTATTGTTGTAAAAGGGCGCCATTGATGAAACAAAGGGGATGCAGGTGGGGAAAAGAAAAGAGGCGTGGGGAGGGATGAGGGCGATAGGGGGAGAAGAGCTGGAGGGAAGAAGATGGGAATCGGATGGAAGAGCCACATTTAAATTGCAGTCATCAAATTACGGTCGCACCCACTCGGCGTCCGAAACCATTATTCCCATCGGTGCCAAATTACAATCCAACCTTCATTTATTTTTTTGCCTCTTTGATCCTGCAAGAGGGAGTCAGTTACAGAATCAATATGGCGGCGACTAATCCAGAAGCAGACAAGGACTGAGAGCAGGAAGAGCAGGAGGCCAGGGAGATATGCAATAGGGGACTTGCACATATGTCATGTGTATGCCAGGGCTGCACTAGGGGACTTGCACATATGTCATGTGTATGTCAGGGCTGCACTAGGGGAATTGCACATATGTCATGTGTATACATGTCAGTGCTGCAATAGGGCACTTGCACATGATGTGTCATGTGTATGTCAGTGCTGCAATAGGGCACTTGCACATGATGTGTCATGTGTATGTCAGGGCTGCAATAGGGGACTTGCACATGATGTGTCATGTGTATGTCAGTGCTGCAATAGGGGACTTGCACATGATGTGTCATGTGTATGTCAGTGCTGCAATAGGGGAATTGCACATGATGTGTCATGTGTATGTCAGGGCTGCAATAGGGGACTTGCACATGATGTGTCATGTGTATGCCAGTGCTGCCAGGACTAGCGCAGTAGGCGTCCAATCACTGGCATCATACTTATTTGATCTGAGAAATGAGCCTAGACTGGGCAGGCAATTCCTCCAAAGCTGACAGGAATGTTTTGGGACTATTACTGACAAGATACTAGGAGGGCATCCAAACGGGTAAAGGCACAGATGGAGTCTTGTGCAATCATGACATGGCGAACAACATGTTTATTTACATTAGAATGGGAACAAATAATCTATGGTAAACTTGGAATGAATTCCTCACTTTAATACTTGCACGGAGCATGCTTGTACAACCCCCCAATAGAAGATGAGACTCGGCCCACTTCTCCATTCAGAGGCATTGTCTCTCTGCCCATGATTGTCAAGACTGATTTCTAGGAGCACAGAGACCTACAAATTTCAATCAAGACCGACGCAGATGTCAGACTCGTGGCAGAACCAGTCTAAATTGCTCCAGATTAACAGCGTACAATGGACTGGCAAGCGCTACTTAATGGCCAAGATGAGTAACAGATCTCCTTCTCCCCAGCTCCTTGCGAGGAAATATGGAGCCACACAACATATGTTGGAGCAATTTTTCTCTTACAATAATATCAAGGCGTGTAGCTGTTATGGGCCAGGGCTCGGATAATTGTTTTTCTGACAGTACTTAGGATGGATGGGCAATTTGGCATTTAAAAGGGCATCTCCGACCCTCTTCCCTTCCAATCTCACATGCCATCAAAGGCTCAAGGTCGCGCTGGGTCACAGAGGTCACGTGGCCTGGCTGGGCCAATCGCCATCCAGGAGTCATCTGTCAGGGACCTCGGTCCCACGCTTCCCTTAGCTACAAAAACTAAAGGTACGATTGGCAACAAGTGCATTCAGGGAGATAAGATACAACAGGGCCGGTTGCCATCACATCAGTTCTCGAACTTGTGAGGTGCGAATAGATGATCTGCACTTTCACAACTCAGAAAATAAATCAAGACTAGTAGTCTAGAGTTCACAAAATGAATCAAACATTCATCTGATGACTTTAAATAGCAACAGCGTTCTTTGTTTTGTTTTTTTAATTGGCAGGTGACTAACTGTAGCAGTCAAGTGAAAAACTAGTTGAGCCATTGTTGGGAATGGTTATAGATCAGGTCTTGGTTTTCTTCCAAATATTGTAAAATAATCGAAAAAAGAATAAGATTGCACTCATAGCCATGAGTTCTGTCCTGAGTCAACAAAAAGCAGACTAAAGTCAACATAATTCAAACTCGTTCCTCTTTAGCTTTTTTCTTTTTCTTTGTCACTGAGACTTGAACTCTCAGCTGAATGGATTCGATATTCGTTCTTCAGGCAAAAAACGCCACACAAAGGACTTCCTCTAACTTGCCACATGTGCTACTGGATGATATCATAACATCGAAGCTAACACAGAAAGTGCCATTCATACAGCCGGAGAAACAGCCACCAATAACACACGAGGTATTCAATTCCAGCAGTCATTTAAAAACACCTGCCAATAAGATTTTAATCCTCTTGACGAAACTGGTGCGATGGAAAAACATAGCCTTTCACTCCCTTGCCTCGCAAATGCTCCTTTTCCAGCCGATAGCTGGCCTAATCCCCATACAAAACGTTACCCGGCCGGGGCCTTGCACCCAATATACACACACATATACTGTGTTTAATTTACACAGCTGTCTTGTTTACACAGTGAAAAATATGGATTGCAATTTTTTCCTCTTATTTGCCCACCCCCTCCCCCGTTAAGCACACACCTCTAAGCCCCCGTTCTCTTCCAGCTCTCAACCCAGTGCTTGTTCGCGAAGCTCTTGCTGTTTGCCCTGACAACAATGACAGGAATTTGGCCGCCACGACCGTGTCAATATTTCCAGAGCAAATATTGGGGGCACCACTCCCCCCGCCCGCCCTAAACCCGATCTCAAGCCCCCCGCCCCCCTCCCCACCCCCTACCTTAACACTCCACCCCGCAGTGAGCAAACACTACAGATCCTACTCGCCCTCTGGTGGTTTGTTCACGAACAACAAGGTGAGATGGAATTAGAACGAGGCTGGCCCCAAGTTCTGGAGGTCCGAACTCTCGTCTGCGTGGGAGCCAGCGAGATTTGATAATTGCTTTCCTTTTCTTATCATTCCCAACAAACGGGATCATGATGCTACCGTAATACTTATAATATTGGCGACAAATCCAGCGCTGGAGACGCCACAACATAGAAGGGAAATTAAGGGGAAATGTAACTTGGGAAAAGAGATAGTGTTAATGGTGGAAAGGGAGGAGCGAAATGGGTGGTGTTAGTGGTGGTAGCAAGCCCTCAAATAATGACGGTTATGTTTTGATCTGGCCCTCATTGAGTGGAAGAGAGTCAATATTACACCAGGACAAATACACGCTGTATTGCACGGTGTGTGGACAGTTAATTTACTCTGCACATGGCGGGTGACGTCGTCTTGTTTGATATCAAACAGTTTTATAGATCTAACAACCCCTTGATTACATCATGCTAACAACACAGCGAGCAAAATAAATAGAGGCCGATATTTACTCAACTACCTCCGCTCATAATGCACTCGTGCACTTAAAACAGTTTTACTCGTATTATTAGTAGTCCCAGTCTCTGCTAGTCCCTTTCCCGCTTGAAAACCATCTCCAAACAAGACCAAAAATGTACAACAAAACCGTCCATGCATCTCTCTTCCGGCCGTGAACAATGGCCACCACTCGAATGGACTATGTAAGCTAGGGGATATCCCTTTATGCTGAGCTGACAAAAGGAATGCCAGAAATGGGACTGCACAATGTCGCAATCGATAGTCAAGTCAGGGAAAACCATTTAGACTTATTGAACTGGACTCTAGTCTATGTCAATAGGCCAGTGTCAACTGTTAATGCATTGGATTCTTCCACATGTGTTGGTTATGCATCATAGCACCAAAGCATGAAAGGCTTGGTCATATATGTGGTGTGATACATTGAGAAAAGGGTGGGGGGAGGGGGAGGGGGAAAGAGGGCCATTGTTGGGGATATTACCTTGGATTAACCTCTATAATCTATTAATGCAAGGCATTAGGAAAGGGAGGGAGGGGAAAGCGGTGGGACCAGGGGGGTTAACAGCTATTATTCTAATCGTCTCTGGGCATTATAATAATCCTAATCATAGCTAAATTCAGAGATTTTGCACTGAAGAGACCGCAATAACACTTAATAGCAGAAAAAAAGTAAATCCACCACAGGTATAACCGCCCGAAATAGGAGTTACACACGAACGAATTGGGGAACCAGGTGTACCATAATAACACACCGGTCCACCATTAAAACGCTCTAATTTCATAATGACTCCATCATGTAGCCATTACAACGCAATTAACATGTAGACACGGTGTCGTTCAGATGTAAACAAGCCATGGCGACGAGCTGGAACAATACCATTATTGAAGGTAGCACGTCGACTCGAGAAGGTGTCGTTTTCTCCCTGGAGGTCAATGGGCGGGCAGAGATGATTTATCGACAGGAATCAAATGAGAATTATGCATCATCCTGATCGTAGAGGAAAAAGGTCATCTTCCCGCTCTTTCAATCACTTAGCCTCTTCAAACTTTGTTTTCACATGATGATGATGGAAACGACCTTGATTCACCGAGTGATTTAAACATTCATGAGAACACTGCTTGAGTTCCATTGACAGTTCATAACAACTTTAATTACATCCACCGGTGTGGTGTAGTCTAGACACAAGCCCAATATTGCCATTATTCGATATCTTGAAGAGAGTAAGTTCGAAATGATTTTTCAGATTAGATATTAATAGATTATTATTAAACTGTCGTCAGGGATAGGAGCCATGAATCGGAGCAACGAGTATGAAATGCTTCAGAAGTTCATTCTATATTCGATGATCCGGGTTCTTGTCCGATGCGATCAGAACTTCTCATAGCTTCCTGACATGTGGGAGAAAACAGAAAAGGGAAGTACAATCAATGACATATGGCCAAGAGTACAAGCAGCAAATGCAGTAAAGTTGGCCATGGGTGGGAGATAGGATTTCAAACCTCTCCCGTCACTGATGATCTTGCCACATCTTCCCAATAATTTAAAAATAAGGAAGGACATGGGCAGTCAGGCAGTTAGTGAGGGGGCTAGAGTGTGTATGGAGGGGAGGGGGGGGGGGGGGGGAGAGGCTGCAAGGTCATTAAATCTCGCCCTCCCCACATTTCGGCATATCCCCGGTCTTGCCGCTCCAGTACCCCATATCCCTACAAGCCACGGCCAACACCCAATAAAGGCCCACATCTGGATTCAATGTTAGCCAAACGGGTTCATCAAAGACAAACCAGTAGACCCCCCACGCACCCCTCCCATTGGCATTCCAGATACAACACACAGAGCCTACAGTTCCTTTCACATAACTTGGCATTGCTAGGAACCATTATAGATCGGTCCAGATAAACTGATACTAATGAAGAGGACTATTCATATTCACACTGCAGGAGTCAAATTTATACTACAAAGAGTAAAAAATTGACCACCTCACTAATAGCCTGGCATGAGGATCATTGACTGAATGGTTCTTATAATAGTAAAATGAACAACACAATTACAAGGATTGAAATGGGATTGGGAGTTAACATCCTCTTGCCACTAATAGTAATAGCGCTTGTCATATTTTATTATTTGGGCCATGTGCCCATGTGTTTCCTCTCAGCAATAGAGGGAAGTATACTACCCCAAGAGTTAGTAGAACAGCCTCTCAGATCAGATAAGAAAGGTAGGTCAGTGATTGGACGCCTACTGCGCTAATGACTTTCCTGGCCCTGGTATGTGTCCTTATTTTGCGGTTTGGACTCCATGGAAGGACCAGCCCGAGGAACTGGTAAAAATATCATTATCAATTATTTTTTCCATAGACCAGCAGAATACTGGAAGACCTAGAAATTACTTTTCAGATGTATTATGCCTCCTTTTTACAATGCCTTTAGATACAATAAATAATGTTGAATTGAATAAAAAGTGAACCATCACCAAGTCATGTAGAATGGACACACAACCCACACCCAAGTGACCCCCCCCCCCCTCACTCCCTCCAACACACCACACCTCGCCACGGATACAGAACCAGCACTTTTCAGTTTGCAGACGCCCACCCTGGGCCAGCTGTTGACCAGATTTGTTTGTCAGCTTGCTGCCAGCACTTATTAGCCGTAATGACCTAATGTAATTAAATACGCAGTTAATTAAGTAATTGACCAAAACTATGGGAAAGGCGCGGACGCCTTGGTTCTGTTCGCAGTTGGAACTGAAATCGGCAGGAGCAGGAATGCTTTGATGGCTGGATATCGAATCATGGCTTAGGGTAGTTCATTAGGGAGTACATCAGTTTGGCTTGTCAGGAAGAAATTTGACCATGGTTTCACTTTGTGCTGGACTTGGATTGATAGTGTGTCAGATAGAAATCTAATCACGATGGATATCTTCTAATGAATTTAATGGTATAGATATTTAATCTTAATTTGTTGCAAGAGATAGTCAACGGATGAAAGCAGAGGAAACGTCCCATCACAATATGACAAATGTATTCATTTATATTTTTACCATGTGGTACTACAAGTTCAGAAAAGGTCCTTTACTCACCTGTTTGTGCATTTCTACATTTAATCCATAGGACATCTCATAATACTGGAAGAGAAAAAAAAGAATTGTTTAAATACAAGTATCACAGAACAACACTAAAGTATTTAATCATCAATCACTGGTGCAAAAAAAATAAGTAGACATGCCAAAGGCAAAGCCTAGTGCAACATCTTGAGCAGACCCATTAAGTATATATCATAATCTCAAAACTTATCAAGATACACATCTTCCCTCCACAATATTTCCACGGAATGACCCCGTGTTCATGTAGGCTTTATTGTTTTAAAGCCATACATAAACTAGGCACCTGGCAGACTCGTTCTAATTGTTGATCCTTGAATAAATCATTTGATCCCCCTTTCCGTATTATTTATTTATACTTGTACTAGCACTCCTTTTTTCCATGACCCCCCTCCCCCTGCTAAATCATTACATACAGCCTTCTTTGTGTGATATAATCATCACCTGAAGATTAGTTTTGCACCCGACTCATTGACCTAATCCTGCTCAACCTTGATCCTTCAAGTTGTTGGAACGAACTCGCATACACAGCCGGTTGCATGAGGGAACATTATATATAATATATAAGCTGGTCCCTCCCATTAAAAGCCATACTTATGAAGGCTTATATACATTCAGGTCCATGGTCTTAAGAGGCTTTGGCTACTCCTCCTGCCTCTCGCCTCAACCTTTGGTTGGCTATGGCTGCCCAACCCCCTCCCACCCCAACCACTTCCCTCTTCAGGCTTGAGGTAGGGTAGGGGGTAGGTAGGGGGAGGGGGGGGGGGCAATGGCAAGAATTAGACACTCTAAGCCCTAGTAATAAGCGGATAGTCTTGGCAAGGAGCGGCAGCCCCTACTATAATCGAGGCTTTGGCTGGGATCAAAACATCGGAGTTTCAGGAATAGCAAAGAGTAATCAATGAACTGATGGCGTGGGTAGGTGCAGGGGGATGTAATTATAGCGGGATTATATCCAACACGTGCCAAGAATCACATCTAGGAGGATGGTGTCTCTCTCAAGATGCACTGGAGTAGCAACGCTGCAAGAAATTGTGGTGGGGGTGGGGGGAGGGAGGGGGAGAGACTAGGGAGCAGAGAGAGAGAGAGACCAGGGAGCAGAGAGAGAGAGAGAGAGAGAGAGAGAGAGAGAGAGAGACACACACACATATATAAGGTAGAGAGTGTGTGTGTGGGGGGGGGGGGGGGGGGAGGAGACCAAGAGACACAGACAGAGAATGGAGAGAGTGACAAAAAAACAAAACAAAAACGAAACATTTAGAAGAGGGTGGTGTGGAAAGGAGGAAGGGCTGGGCTGGCTCCCATGGTGAGTCGTCTCTCTCTAGGCTCCACAAATAATTGAACATGGGTAATCTGCAACCAAGTGATAACGACTATCACATGATGCACGAAAGCACTTGAAAGAATGCTTCACACAAATGCAGAAGGTGCGAGATCCATGAGAAGAAATCCATTGAATCTTGTAGAATACTTTTTTTTTTACAAATCAATGCCAAGTGGTTCAGTCTAAGTTGAGCGTTTGAAAAAGGAAGAAGACCCACAAAAGAAATCAGTGTTCTTCACATCCAATTAAAAAAACCTTTTTTTACTTATAATATTTATATAAATCGGTAGATAAAATTAAGTACGAATGACACCAGTGCATTCACAATAACAAATCGGTTTTTATAAATATGAGATACAATACATGGATCGAACAGAGGTATTCTGGCCCTTCATACATGAACTTCATTTTTTGTTCTCAACAGTAAATACCCATGTTGAATGACAGTGCATCCGCTGAAACATATCAGTTTTCTATGTCATGCATCATGTGCATGTCATGGCTTAATTCCAGAAAAAAAAGTATGCATGAACCAGCATAATTGGACGAGTACGTGTACTTGTCTTACCAAGTAAACATTGCACATAATCAAACATAATCATCGAGGGTAACTAATCTCCTACAAAAATGATAGCTGAACAGGATAATGTATAAATGATCGGCTCATGATTGCCCACAATTTTCTCAGCTACATGCCAGCAATATTATGTCCTTTTTTTTATGGTCTTCGACTTGGCATGACACAACATATATGAGAAAAGGGGCATAGTTACACTGTTGCTAAAGAGGGGACTTACGTCAAGGTTTACGATGCTGTTTACTGAACAAAAATGCAAGTACTTACCATTACATAATGTCGCTGCATTTCTGTCTTTTCTTGTGCCAACTTTTCACACTCCATCTTTAAACTGAAATAGGTTAAAAGAAATCATATTTAATAATGTTTTTAAATAACAATATCACATAAGCATAGACAAATAGGCCTACTAATAATGTATTAAGAATAAATTCAAGCATCCTAGTTATTCATTATATTATTACGGTACATTTCTTGGTTTCAATCGGAAGCATTCTGCCATTCTGAATTGAATAGGTAATTGCTTCATAGCAGTTCCATTAGAAATGTTTATTCGAGCCAGGTTTACCAATAAAATCATAAAAATAGGGAGGCATTATCTCTGGAACTGTCATTATCTCTTCCAACAAGCCATGAAGGGATTTATTATTATCGCCTTCGGTTATTGTTGTATTATATGCTCTTTTTTTTATTCATCAGCTTTCTTTTTAACCATTTTTTTTGTGGTCGAGGGGACAATGCAAAAACAAGGTCGGGCCATGACGGAACAAAAACACAAACCACACTGCCTGGTTAGACAGGACAGCCACAGAATAGAGCCAGGCTGCTGCTGCGGGTGTGTGGTATTCGGGTCAGCGGACTCATTATGACTCTGCAAACTCTAATAGACATGCAGGGACAGCGGCCGGGCACCGAGAGATCATGTCAATCACATGCGACACACTCACCAACATGTCCCTTGTCATGCTCTAGCCAGACATATTACATCCTGACCTACAAAGCCAGCCTGGCTGACACAGATTAGCAACATGACCCACTTAGTGCACGCGGCCTCTTTTTTACCATCTCCTTTGTGGCATTCCTCCTCCCCCTCTCCCACCGAGCAACAAACCAACCTCGCCCCATTTTCTTGTTCTTTTTTTCAAACCCCAAAGGCCCCCCACCACCCACCCTCTCCGTCCGG
Source organism: Sthenelais limicola (assembly GCA_942159475.1). Lineage (NCBI taxonomy): Eukaryota > Metazoa > Annelida > Polychaeta > Phyllodocida > Sigalionidae > Sthenelais > Sthenelais limicola. The sequence goes on from OW804096.1 coordinate 59,574,627, forward strand.
CGTTTGTTTTAATGTGATTGAAATCTGAGTGTGTATCACGATTTGCCGACATGAGAGAGTGGCAGGCGGGGAGGCAAAGGATGGTAGGTTTGATGTAGTGCTTAAAATTATTATTTTACTATTACCGCCTCTCATGAAAAGCCCACTTCCTTGAGTTACTCACGAAAAGGCCTTTTCTTGGGTAAAACATGCCTTGAGGCTCTACATCAATAGCGATTAAAATGTTAAAAATGTTAAGGCAAGCTTCAAGTTTCTGAATGATGGGGGCTTTAGAGAGAGACCATGAAAAGAGCATCTAGACTACGTGATTTGAAGTGTCTACTGCATATATTGAAAATCTAACTTGAATATTTAAGAGAAAATGTCCTTCACACACTCGACACTGAATAAATTATCATGAAAACTCGTTTAAATTCAAATGAGGGTCATTAATCATCGCGTACAGGTCCAGAAAAATGCACTGAACTACAATTAGGTCAAGCTGACCTCATTGCAAGATGCACTTAAAGTGGGGCATGACAAGCCAAAACTTCGGACAGTTTTAAGTACTAAGTTAATATTCAAATGATTGAACCTCTAAAACACGATAAACTCATCCATTTGGCATGTATTCCTTTGTCTAATGTCTAGGCTTGCGCTCAACCATTACGGTACCAACTCTAGCAAGGCCAGTGAAATCAGGAAATCAGTACAACGCGGGCTGACTTGACACACTTTCTGACCTAGAATGGGGCACATGAAGTAACAACACTTGGCAAGAAAACATGCCAGAGGCAGGGAATAATTTACTTCAGCTCCTAAGCAGCAGCAAACTAGCAAGCCGGTGTATATTAACATGAGGTGCAGGAGGGAAATAATACATCACTTCCCTCCCTGCTGACTTACTAACCCCGCCCTGCCCTGCCCTCTCCCGGCCATTGTCTGAAGTTAGCCGCTCATGGCGGACACACTAACAGCCGGCTACTCGCTGCACTTTTTCAAATGGCTGACACCGATTCTTTCCACTTTGACCACATAAATATACAGAGGGGGCTGGACACACCAGCCGGGGCGAGCTGAGGTTTTAGGGGAGGTAAAAGAGAAGTGAACCACGCCACACACAATGTTATAGTGTGTGTTGAATGCTTGGTTGAGGCTTCACACACTCGCACTCTCCAGTGCTGCCGCCAAATATCCCTTGTCTGACTAGAATATTGACATAGCGTTACCCCCCTCCCTCCCACCCTCCAGCCTCTCTCACACATTTAATATTTCCCTGATCAAATAGTAATGTATTTCATGGAGGCAGGCAGGCAGCACTAGAACTTGGAGTGGTCTACAGGGAGGGTCTAGAGATATTCTAGAGCAAGCGGTAGTGGTGGTGGGGTGGCTACAAAACAACATGGTGGCAAACATTCACCGTGACACACTTTGGCCGGCCGACATGATGGCCGCCATTTGTAAAACAATTACACACACACTCACTCACACACACAAAACACACTCACCTGTGGTACTGCGCTTGTAAAAAGCTGAATTCTTCTTTTATTCGGTCGCATGATTCTGCTACTGTGAACTTGAACGGCTGTCCAGGTTGGTGCGGCCCCGGAGCCTGAAAAGAAGAGGGAAAAGTTGCAGCCATTATAGGCGAATGTGGCAAAAGGCTGAGAGACCCGGACCGGGGCCGTCGGGGTGATGGGCGGTGGGGGGCGGTCAACCCATCGCCCTCCGCCCGGCCTCCCCGGCCCACTCCCCTTCAGAACCCCCACTCTCTAACACTCCATTACGGCACTCTCAAATATCTGATTACACCCTTACCGACCAATAGCGACTCTAGTCTATATCACAGGCAAGTATCTGACCACACAAAGAGGCAACATTTTGCCATTGGCAAACAACTTACGGGGTGTCTATTCGGATACATATTGATGCCTATCTTCTACACGTACTCCACTTTTGTACTCCGTAAATTCGCCTAAAAATCCAAAAATAAGTAGATCCTTAAAAGTTGCTCTAGAGAGCAAACGGCAAGGCTGGGGTGAAGGGCGGCAAGGGCCTCCTTGCTCGTTGTGCCGCGACTGGCGTTTGAACAATGGAGGCGGAAGGCGGCCCAGAGCTGATGGGTCCGTGCTATTTAGTCCACATGGATGGCGGCTTTCCAGGGTGGCTACCACCCTTCAAACTATCCCAGAATAATCACAAAATATATCCCTCGCGTACATCCGACACACACGGGTTAGATACTCCGCCAAAATGGCCGCTGTTTGAAGCCAAGTTTCCACATGCCTCTCTCATGAACATTCAGTATTAGCTCCAAGTAACAAAAGCGCTCGGCAAATACACTTGCCTTATATGGAAAACAAATGATTGGCCCTATCAACAAACATAACTATCTACTCCACTACGTCACGTGAGCTCATTAAATATGTGCACTCTCCAAGGGCTTGATCCAATGACATGCCCGCATTGCTAATTTATGTGCACAGAACCCACGGCTCCGGGGTGTATGCCGCACATACATTAGCGTCACTCAGAGAGCCGTGCCGCGAGTCGACGCCCCCGTCCGTGACCTAAACCACGCCCCCGTCCGTGACTTGGGAAGACCGTTGAGCACATGCTGTGCCTTTGGATTGAGCAGACATGTGTTCCTGATTTAGAACAAATATTGCACGTAATATTATACGCTGATAAACACTATCAGCCGATGACATAGACACTTCGGTATGTGCAAATTATACATGTACAAATACACAACGTGGCAAACCCACATTTTACCCAAGTTTTAAGAAGACCCGAGAGAGAGACTGATTAAAACCTCCAAAGTTTTTGAAACATCAGTGGGCTTTCACCAGATTCGCCGGGCTGGCTTTTTAGCCGATACCAAAATAGCCTCGGGTGAGAGTAATTAGCTGGCCACAGAAAATCATTAGACGCCTGTGCATTGAAGCAGTGTGAGTGTGTGCATGAGTGCGTGGGTCCGGACCAGAGACAAAGATGTTTGGCTAAGAAAGAAGGATAATGCTCAATGAGGTGTAAAGTAGGGGATATAATTCCTGTGATTAGGCAAGCTTTCGTGCTGACCCCAACCTCCCCAGTCCTTTATTCAAAACGTATGTATGTTTGGCCAGCTCCTCCATTACTCATTGGACTACGACTAATACTAGAGTAGCCTATTTTTACCAGGATTATAGGCCTATGACTATGTATGTCCTACGTAGGACTAGGTCTATGCAATTAATTTTTATAATTATATTCTTTCATTGCAAGGTTTTCGGCCATTAGATTAGGCCTATCATTATGGTTCAGAACCTCAGGATATATCACTATTCAGTCTAGGCTCAGAGTTGAGAGAGTCCCTCTAAACTGAGGGAAACCTCTCGCTCCAACCCGCAAAATGCCATTAAAATCCAATATAAGGACGCCTAATCCAGGCCGAAAAGCCATTAACGCAGTGGGCGTCCAATCATTGGCATGACATTCTTGTCTGATCTGAGAGGCTGGGAGCCCTACACTGTATTCTAAAAACCCCTCTAAAATCATAGTAAAATGTAGGCTATACATAGTAGGCCTACCGTCACATCTGTTTTCAGATTCCTTTCATCGGCGATTAATACAGAGATTGGTTGGCTAATATGGTTATTCATTTATTATTTAGTTTACATATTGGGATCTCCATTGGTTTCCATATCTTCCGGGTGCACTTATCATCACCACGAGAGTCTACTCAACTTTCACTTTTGCCCTACCTAGCATTATAGCTAAAACATGGAAGTATGAACATGGCGGTATAGACATTGTTTATATTAGTGTATTTAAATACCGTCTTGAATATACTTCGACCCCTGTTAAGTAAGCTATAGGTATCTTTAAGAGAAAAAACTAAAATTGGTACATTTCAAGCGAACAAGAAGAACAACAGATCTATCAAACGGTGACCAAGCCTAATGATGTGAAAATGATATTCTGAAAGGAGGGGTGATTCTGCAATTGAGGCTTGAATTGTATCGATAATGGCCTAGAAAACTTCCAACGCCGTACTGAGTTTCTGGGCATATAGGCCCTATAACCTCAATACAGTAGGTATATATGTTCCCTGAGCCTGATCTGATGGGCTCTGAGCATAGGATGAAAATGTATTCCACAACTATGAGCTGACAATATATATCAAATCTATTTGTGTCGAATTTGGCTGTATTGAAATTTAGTGTCGAAGATATATAGGTCCAGATATGACATCACTATCTTTCTAATTAGTTCTGGTGCGACCCGGAAAGTTTATTTACTTTCATAAATTAATTAGTCATTATTTTTGTTCAACTAAATATGTTCATAGATAAAGGATTCTTAAGCCAAGCACTATACCGGTAGATCCTGACCATTATCTTTACTCTATAGTTGGGCCTGAGACACCACATTAATCTTTTTAATGGGTAGGCCTATTAAATTGTTGAGTTTTAACAAAATGTTGTTATCATTATCCATATACTTAGAAGATGGCAAATACTTTCGTCGCAATCACAACTGGATTACATTTTGGTGTAATGTGGAATCCATCGTTGTGGTAGGCTGATGGAATCATCACAGGGTTATGGCTTGTGATATGGAGTCACCGCCAAAAGTGTGTATATCCATTGTGATTGTTATTGCGTTGCAAGAATACAACAATAGTCCACACGTAGTATACTGATACTTAATCAATATCGGTATGTAGTATATATCCGGGTAAATAACATCCATAGGCACATACTAAAAGGATTAATAACCCCCATTTCTGAGCTGCTAGTGCACTAATGGTACCTGACTTACATAACAATAACGGTAAAATTAGTTCTCTAGCTAAACTGGAATGAATGACTCCAAATGAATTAGCGTCCCCGACCCCCACACTCCCCCATCTGCTGAGGATCCAGGTTATTGTTCTAGTACGGTATTCAATATGCCAGTCTATTTAACCTTTTATTTTTTGCATGTCTGATTTTGGTTGGCATTGATATCGTGTTCCTAACTAACCTGCCAACCTTTTAGTCAAGTTCTAAAGTACACAATCTCAGGTCTCACTAATAAATCATCCTACTGTGCCTAGATTGATTGAAAGGTTTTTATTGTTTAAAAAATGTAACTAGAGTGAGATAATAATGTTGTGATATATATATCACTGAGTGATATGTCCACCCCACCCCCACCCATCCCCACCCCTCGTCCCAACCGAAACACTAGCTAGAAATAGTTTGAGAAAAGACCACAAAATGGCTTTAAAAGTTTAGAATATAACTTTTTAGATTATTAAAGGCATATATGGTAAATCAGTTAATTAATTGGGTTTTTTTCATTCGCTTAGAATATCTACCCAACACATTTGATACTCTTGCTCCTTCAAACAACTCGTTAGTTGTCCTGTAATTTTCTCAAAAGGGAATTGTAGAAATCTACCTCAAGCATTCAAAAAGTTGTGAAGATCATAACAAACTGTTATAATTAATGGTCAACTATGCCCCACTATCATCATATGAAACACAACATTGTGCATGGAAAAATGATTTACTAACATAGGAAATAAAATATACATAAGGTTCTGTTGGAAGAACTGTCAAGGCAAAGATATGTGACCCGTTTTTCCGAGTAGACTATATGTAAAAAATTTGGAAAAATAAAGTTACAATATATACACATGCCTTTGTACTATCGTCCTCCATTGATTTTGTTCAGACATGCCCAATTAAGACTCAGTGTTGAGTTTTTTTACCTCTCTATCGTTGAAACCTAACACTGACTTTCCCTTGTCACTGATTCAGGATGAATTCTTATTTAAAAAGACACTGATTGTGTGACTGTATTTATTCCATGCACACTTGGCAGATCAGGAAATCGGACGTGAATTTTGAAAACACGTCTGTCACATAATCAAATAGGTCTGGGGCTACAAACGACAGAGTCAATACTCATTTGTTGTACTATTCCTCTTATTCCCTATTATGTGCTAAGTATAGAGTATCCAACACTCAGCTGTAAATGTATTTGGAAAAACAATAAAGCATAAAGGATCAGGCGCACATAGAACACTGAACTCACATGTTTAGATGTTCATATGTTACAAGTCAAATAAGTGTCAGTCATAGTTGAAACCTGACGTCAATAGTAATTGATCGTTCACATGTAGGCAACATGAGCGTAAAAAGTAAAAACAAGCTTTTGTACCAATTGGGATTAAGTTTGCCCGTATGACGATATTAAATATAATCATTAGTAAGAATCTAAGCTGTGTGGAATTCCTTAGAAGTGACAGAACAAATGGTTTTTGTGGACAATTCAGGACACTTAATTGCTCTCGTCGATCAAAATGACGCCCAGCTTGAAGTATAGTTTCCTGTAAAAATGTTGTGTCTGAAGATGATTTCCGAGTTTTAAGTGGTCTGACTATTTATACAACTAGCGCTTGAAGGGGTTGGGAAATTGAATTCATTAATTCATAATCACAACTTTGTCTACAACTGATGCCCTTAATCTCTTACATTACATGAACATGAAGTGGCTGACCTCTTTAATCTTTAAATTTTAATCAGAAATGTGAACATTTTATTCTTAAAACACCACAAACGATTGTTCCCGTTTTACATAATCATTTTTCTTCTAATGACTGGATGTAATATTTTTATCTCATGGTAAAGAGAACGTTGGCAATAATGAATATGTGTTGAGTATTGGTTTCGATAAATAATAAGGATAAATTATGCATGTATACCCATGAAATAAGTACAACATGACTCCTAACATGTTCACAATACAAATGATTAATCGTTTTTGTTCCTTCTTGATGAATTTCAGGCAGTGGTAATTAAAGTAGTTGTATATGAATGTGGTCTGGGTAGTAGTATGAATGTGGCCTAGGTAGTAGTATAGTAGTATATGAATGTGGTCTAGGTAGTAGTATATGAATGTGGTCTGAGTAGGTGTATAGGGATGTGGTCTGAGTAAGAGTATATAAGTGTGGTCTGAGTAGTAGTATATGAATCTGGTCTGAGTAGTAGTATATGAATCTGGTCTGAGTACTAGTACAGAAATATGGTCTGAGTACATGAATGTGGTTTATGTAGTAGTATATGCATGTGGTCTAGGTAGTAGTATATGAATGTGGTCTAGGTAGTAGTATATGAATGTGGTCTAGGTAGTCATATATGCATGTGGTCTACAGTCTTCCCCACAGGCTAAAGATAGGGGTTGGCATTAACTGCCTTTATGTTCCACCACATTTTTACTCAGTTAAAGCCAATCCCGTATCTTTAGCCTGTGGTGAAGGCTTTAGGTAGCAGTATATTCATGAATGTGTTCTAGGTAGTAGTATATGAATGTGGTCTAGGTAGTTGTATATGAATGTGGTCTAGGTAGTTGAATATGAATGTGATCTAAGTAGTAGTATAGGGATGTGGTCTGAGTAGTAGTATATGAATGTGGTCTAGGCAGTAGTACAGGTATGTGGTCTGAGTAGTAGTATCTATAGGAATGTGGTCTGAGTGGTAGTATATGAATGTGGTCTAGGTAGTAGTATAGGAATGTGGTCTGAGTAGTAGTATATGAATGTGGTCTGGGTAGTAGTATAGGAATGTGGTCTAGGTAGTAGTATATGCATGAGGTCTAAGTAGTAGTATAGGAATGTGGTCTAGGTAGTCATATAGGCATTGATTCAAGTAGTAGTATAGGAATGTGGTCTAAGTAGTAGTATAGAAATGTGGTCTAAGTGGTAGTAGTATAGGAAAGAGGTCTAAGTAGTAGTATAGGAATGTGGTCTAAGTAGTCATATCGGCATGTGGTCAAGGTAGTTCTATAGGCATGAGGTCTAAGTAGTAGTATACGAATGTGGTCTAAGTAGTAGTATAGTAATGTGGTCTAGGTAGTCATATAGGCATGTGGTCTGGGTAGAAGTATAGGCATGTGGTATAGGTAGTAGTATAGGCATGAGGTCTAAGTAATATAAGAATGTGGACTGAGTAGTAGTACAGGAATGGGGTCCTTGTAGGTTAAAGACCATCAACCCAGTGATACCATTGGTAAAGTTTAAAGAGTGGGCCTATTAACTTTATTAGAGGCAATTGTATTTAACCATGTTGTTATTCTAGTCAACAAGTACATACAACACGAACACATTTTCTGTGACACATATTATAAGAAGAAACCACCCCCTTGTCATCCCATATTTGCATATTGACCAGCAGGAAAACAAATATTTGCCAATATAAGGCGCAAGTATTAGAGTAGTGTACATAGTGAATCGCCTCATGTTACATATCGCCTTCATGATGCCCAGTAATCATTGTCAAAACTGACTCACAGAAGCACCAAGCTCCCTAACTGTTCATTGTAGCGTTCGTTTTTCTCAATTCTTTCCTATTGCTAATACTCCTCATTGTATAGAGCCCCTCACAACGCTCTTGTATTGCTCGCCGCAAGTTTATTTATAAAATACATCAGGACTGCACCTATTTTACCCTGAAGCAACACAACCATATGAGGCGGTGTGTGGTGAGCAAAGATGCGATAGCTTGTGTCAATTCTCTCTTGTTGACAGGAGTGGAGCTGAATCGCTCCTCATAGACAGTGTTTACATGGTCAACAACTTCCTCCATCTAACCTTCCTCCCTCCCCCTTCTCTTATACCCTTGCCAATCCCTCGCCCCCACGCAATTCCAAACGTCTTGGTCCTGATAGGCTCTCCTGTATATTGTATTGATTATTGTGGCATTCCATACTCCTCGGTCATATTTAGTAGTTAAAAAAGGAGCGATGAGTTATATCAACATCTGAACTATTCCAGGAAATGATGCATCGCTTTCATGAATACCTAGATTTGGACAATATATCACGATGTCATTCACATATTCCTCTCTTTCATATGAGTAAGACCCCTCTCAGGGTTATTTGAATTGCTGGAACGATAAAGCCCAACTCACTATCCAACTATTTGTATTATTAAACCATAAATACACTGCTGATGTCGGCAAAGGCAAGATCACAAAAGTGCAGTGTATATAATAGGTCTGGCCGTCTTGTATAACAGTGCAAGCAATCATAACACTTGACAATATAGCCCAGCCTTATTTCACGTAACCAAGTCATTAACTTGTAAAATTAAAAATGTACCCAAACTGGGAAATAATTGGTTCGGTTAGGGCATGTTATGACTGGAATGAGTTCCTTGAATATGACCCTTAAGTGTTATGGAGAACATTATGAGTACAATGGCGCTGCAATATGTCTATATAAGGTTATGGTTTTAATCAAAACATTAGCTATTGAATTGTATGAAAGATGACCATTCGAGTTAGAGGTAGAATACGATAGTGACAATAGTGATTTAGAAAACTATTTGTTCAAATAAATTGACTGCTACAAGGGTATATTTATCCCTTGTGTTTGGGGATGTTACCATGAGTATAAAAGCACATGTCAAATATTTTAATGCCTGATAAGATACAGATCACACATGTAAATCACAGATAGGAGGGCAATTACAAAGAGACAATCGACTATATATTCCGGTAAGTACATATTCCGGTAAGTTGAGGTGTAAGAAATGAGGGAGAGGCTGAGAAGCTACGGTCCCCTGACAATAGATTAGGTGTGTTCTCGTTTAAGCTTGAACACATTAATTCGCTATTAGAGAGAATCTAAAGGTTATATTTGTGTGAGACTGTGAACAATTGACATTAAGTAAGTATTTCAATGGAGGCATTTCCATAATCTGTCTTCGAACATGACCCCTCTTATTGACTTGTGAGTAATTAATAATGAGAAAGTATTATCAAGCAGGCCTTTCGATTCCAGCAATTCCAAACCAACAGTTTTACAGCAATTATTCCGCAAAATCGGACAGGAAATAGACTAAAATGAACATTATTTTTATATTCATATCGACCCTGAATCCTAATTCATGGGATTTCATGGGCATGCTTACTTATAAAGGAGCAATTCAGGCTTTTGTGTGTCCCTGCCCTTATCTGAGATAAATATAAGAAACTATTATTAAATAGCGGACTTTTTGGTGAGCTGTGATAATGCATTCACACTTGCCAGAAAACCTTCCTAAACTCGCAAATGACATCCATACACCGATGTGTTGCATGGCAAGTAACAATATTGCATTTTGAACGCTACTTTATTTTACATCAGATTTTTTATCCAGGCTCTATCATCCGCATGGAGGTCTTGCAGCTTAGTTTCTTTTTTATTTACAGTGTAACTGGGCCACCGAATATCTCTATCCTCCCTTTAGAATGGAGAGTACGGACCAGCATCCATATTTTATTCTGAACTTGGTACTTTTTACAGAAGACCTTCACCCGTGGAGCATCGTCCGCATTGAGCTGCATGAGATCTTACAGCTTTCTCTCTTTTTATTTATTTTTATTGTAACTGGGCCAACGAATATCTCTGTCCCTCTCTTAAGAATGGGGAGTATGGACCAGTGTTTGGTATGTGTAGCTGAGCAAGGACTACAGCCTGTATGTGGCAGCCATTTGTCACGTCTGATAGAGCAACAAGCGCCCCTCGCTTGGTTTATCGTGCTCGCTCGCCTTGATACATTTTGTCCGCGCGCCCCATGAGCCATTAACAAGCGGCTTGCTGGTGTCCTGTCGATCTGGGTGGGTATATAGACTGTGATCATTATGGCGAGTATGCTAGGCCACCATTAGACTTGATCAGGGCCTTGATCATTCTTACATTGAGATTTGTGTCACTTTCTGACTTTTAAAGCTGTATTTACAGCTATTACGACAAACAAAATCTTAGCAAATTCAATCCTTTTATGATTTATAGTAACTATAGGGCTGAAATTATCAATATTCTGTTGCTGTTATATGTTAATACAAGTATTTGAAGTCGAATCAGCGGGTCATCGAATTATAAATGTGGACATTTATAAAGCCCTGTAGCTAAAACAAGTACACAAAATCCTCCAAAAGTTTGGTCAAATGACTTTTAGATGGGTTAGAAAAGAACGGCATAAAAAGTAAAACAATATTTAGTTTTTTACTGATGTTAACTGAGAGTGCAGCTTTGAGTATGGATATATAGGTGTACATTTTACTTTACTTTAAAACCATGGAGGTCATAGACGGAAATGTATTTACTACATATAGAAATGCCCCAATATAAGTCGGGAAAAAAATAATTATAACACAAAAGAAAATATGATAATAATTGGTCGACTCTTTAGGTATCGGTTATACATAATCCAACATGAACAAGTTTTTATAAACGACTGAATTTTCGTGTGCAGTGAGCAACATGAGATTTCAGAATAATAGAATAAAGTTATAAGCTATGTGGTGACCCAAAATAGAACAAAATATTTTTCAGCTAGATGTTTACTTTTTGACTGTTAGTATTGGCCATTTTTAGATGGAATTTCCCTCAGTAAAAAGGACATAGTGTAAACGTAGGATATACACGCTTAGAAAGCAATAGTGCGAGGGCCTGGTTCAAGTCCACCTGCTGTGCTCTCATTTGGAATTCTATTCCCCATTGGTAGGCATGATCTTTAAAAATATACGTGAACGCTGGAAGGTGTCTAGACGGCACCCTTCTGTTTATAGCTAAGATTAAATGGCTTTTTACTCAAGGGACAACTTTATATCTAACTCAGTTAGATGTTAGACGAAACTATATATTTTATTTCCAGATTGCCCGAGGTCTTCCTCAAAGATGGAAAGCTCCTAGACCTACTTCAGCTCATTCATATGTTCATTAAATCAGCGACTATATCCATCAATTTCAAGGAAAGTTTAGATTGAGTATCGGAGTTATGCTCAGGCGCTCCAACTCGAGAGTGTATGTAGAAATCAAGTCACCAAAATATATATATATGTGTAGCGTTAAGCATGTTAGGTTCTTTTTTTAAATTTGAGAAAATCATGAATGTAAACCCCAAACATATTTTTATGAATGAAACCTGAGCATATTTTCCCATCATGATAAATTAATGGATTCTGGATCAAACTACAGCTTTAAATGTTGGCTTATATATTAAACACAATAGGGGATTTGCACGTGCCACTGCACATGTCTGCTTCAGTGCTTGCTTGGATAGATTCATTTTAGGGCTGACAAAATATTTAGCATCATTTTGATCGAAAATTGCAAGAATGCTTTCACCAATATCATAGCTTGTATACATGATCCATACAAACTAAATGCATGATGGGAAAGATGGGGACGTGTGTCATGGAAACATGTATAACACATGGATATTGACATTAGAGCACCGATAAATATCCTGTGCTGATCATAACACGGTTTCTATAGATTTTACACTGTACCACATCTCCCATAATTCCATGGCCTATTGGTACATATATGATGGCTTCGCTTGACTGTAAAGACTCTAATGCAACTGGGATTTACGTTACATCCTCGACGAATACTGATATTCGTATCTAAGCACTGGTAACAGCTGGTATGGTAGTTCTACTACTTTGACTAGCAGGTATATTACAACCCTTATAGCACTGTGGTTGGCCTGTTACCCGATTTATTATTACACAGACCATGCTGGTCCACTGATATTGATTAAAATATTAAATCTTTCATATTTAGTGACAACTGAAGTAATAGTACAGATATTAACGTTTTGCTCTTTCGTACATGCATTGTTTCTTCTATTTCAATAGGGGATTTGCATGTCTCACTGCGTATGTCTATTACAGTCTAGGCCTATGCTGGAATGTATTCAGTTCAAATCTGACATACAAATGTTTAGCAACATTTTTATTAAAAAATGCAAGGATTCTTTCACCAATATTATAGCTTGTATAAATCATCGATAAAAACCAAATGCATGAAGGGAAAGATGAAGTCTTATGTTTTGAAATCATGTAAAACATACGGCTATTTACATGAGATCACTTTTAAATAGCCCCGCTGAACATAACACATAAAACTCCCATAATTCCATGCGAATCATGATTCAAGATGGCGGACATGCAAATCCCCTATGGGACCCACTTGGGCACGTCTTAGTTTATCCAGAAATTTAGCCCGCTAGAGGATATTATTTTATTTTCTGTTTTTGTTCTTATAGTTGTCGTTTTTCTCACTTTTAATGACTGTCCACCACCCCACCCTGCTTCCTCCACTCTCTCTCTTCCTTGTTAATGTTTGTGTGTAGGCCTAATACCTGCTCCACAGTACCGCCATCGCCGCTACTGTGAGAGCAGGGAGGAAAGCATGAGCATGGTGGTAGTGGCCAGTGGTGCCGTGTGCAAAAGTTTGAATGAATAGCCATAGGACCAAAAGAAGTGCTGATCCTGATGTTTGTGTACCATAAACATATGTATTCCTCCAATAGAAAATGTATTATATGATTATAGCTTTCGATTGACACCAACAAGTTTGCCATATGGGTTGTTAAAGTTGCTTGATTGGACAATCCATATGACCTAGACATTACTGGGAAGGACCGAGATATCCTGCAACAGCTTCAATTTTTTAGTTCCGTGGGAATCCCCCTCTTCTCAGAGGGCGGGTCGGTCGCTGCTGGTCTAGCTAGTATGCTCAACATTTGAGGAAAAATAAGTCTAAAAGGTGCATTAGCATATCAGAGGGCCTCATCTAGATCCATGAAATACAAGAGCCATTGAATCCTAATGCTATATACTCTGATGATGCTCACGAAAACGACTCTGATGATGCACACGAAAACAGGATATGATTCTCCTGAGGTGCACAATGAGTACCAAAGTAGCAGTCTTCCACTTGTCCTCAAGTACTTACTATTTGTTATCTAGTTCTATAGTTTGCTATCTAGCCCTTTGTTTTAATCATCCACTATAAACTGTACACATTGCACTTATGTTTCGTTAGCTGAGAACCTGTAGTTCTCTTTCGCGTTCTCAGATTTCTCTTATCTTAATGTAGGTTCAGTAGTCTAGTCCAGGAACATACTGGAATACCTGGAAGTCTCCTTTCAGACGTATGTCTCCTTTTTGTACATTTTAGGTGCAAATAAATGATATGTTCAATTAAATTAAATTCATGTTTGCATAACTAACTAGATTAGTCATATATCACTTGTATAATGTTCTTATACACCAGTCATGTAGTACCTATAGCTAGTTATCAGAAGAATAAGATTGAATTGTTTAACACAGATACCCTGTGAGGAATGAAACTCTATAGGAGTCTCATCCAAAAAGATCCAAGAATTTTTGTAAGGATTATAGATGTTACTCAAGTGTTACACCTGTTTGTATACAAATAATCTTTGATGAATATATTTAGCCTACCCCTAGATTGCGTGAGCAATATTTTAATAGCTTTTTTCTTTAATGTGTACGTGTTACCTAAGATATACAAACAATTTACCGACGTTTCTTAATTATTACCGATCGACCCTATACGCACGCCTAGCCATTCCTACCATTGAATCAGTCACGTGTATTTACCAGTAACTATATAAGTGGAGGGCCCGTATTGAAGCCATGAGAGGTTATCACGCATTCTGCCTGGGCCTCGAGCTCATTATGTGTATGTATTACATCTTCCATGGAATGCACAATTTGATAGTACTCCAGTTTATTATGGTCAGTTGTGCTAATCAGTGCGGAGTGGCGAAGTGGCACTATAGGGGAACTCTGTGCAGCTGTATGAGCTGACATAGTCCTGGTTAAAAATGTTACAACAACTACCCTAAATGGTCTACACACACCGGTCTACCCCATCGCACTTGACCATCTATTTCAAATGTTATTGTAAGTCATTTCATTACTAGCCACTCATTGTATCTAATCAAATACATATATGTACAAGAAGGCATACAGAAGGCACTCAGAAGTCATTAAGACGACGCTGATGTTATCTTTCTGTAAAAAAAATCTAAACAAAAAAACCCACAAAACAATACAATTCCTAATGAGATTTCTTTGTGAGATGAAAACAGGAATGTTGGAATGGGGATTCTTTTCAAAATACATATAAAGGTAAAGCAGTATCAAACAATGATTTAGAGCATCGTGAATAGTTAGGTTTATAGCAATTAATCCAAAAATGCGATAGCAGTGGCATGCAACATACCTACAGAAATAGGGCCCTCTCAACATGGGTATTATTCTTTAATTATTATTCAACATATTTATATAGCAAGACATAACTATTTGTCAATAACTACTCTATAATTAACTATGGTAACATCATCATTATATAGATCAAAATTATACATATATTTTGTTGATTGATTCTACTGATAGACCCTAGAGAAATAATTGCTTAACACATATATTTGAGGAGGGTGTCCAGATGAACTAGAGCTTATACCATCTCCTGGTTTGTCGCGAGGCTCGAGAAAAAATTCTTGTACTCTAACTACAGCAAATACCCTTGATTCTGTAGTAGTATTGCTCCGCTAAAATCTATATAATTCAGTAAAGTGGTGCCATTGATCGGGGTCTCTACGCATGCCTGCCCTAAAGAACAAATCAAAAAGGTACTCCGGCAAACGACCATGTTTGTGTGGAATCCATAGGGCATTGGAGTGTATATCTAATCATGGGCACAGAAATAAAGAACCGGACAGCGAGGCTGCATTAGGGTGTTGAATATTTTATTACGAAAACTACTAAATCAAATAGAACGAACGAGTCCCCTCTCTCCCAGCACTGGCATTGTTCTTTTATGGAAATCGAGGTTGTCATGGGAATTTCTTTGTGCTTTAAGAGAAGGGAAAAAATAGAAACTGGGAAAAAATAATAGAAACAAATAAAAGAAAATGGAGCACACAACACAAATGCCACCCCACAGTCGCTACACAAATCCCGTCTGTGGTTTAACAGTTAATCCTTGGCCACAATATTGACCCGCCATCCCAGGACAGCGCCGAGGTTGAATGACCCATTGAAAGTAGTGCTCGGTGGGTGAGTGAGCAACTCCCAGATAAAGCTGTGCCGGCTGAGTGGCTCATCAGTATGTAGAAGTGACCGTGTCCAGCGTGAGATAAGGTGAGCTGGACAGGAGCGGGATGAAAGGGAGCGTGTTTAATGTGGGTCCGCCTCTACACTACATTATGACGTATAGGGCCCTCCCTGGACATGAGCCAAAGAGTTTTCATAACCAGTGCACTCGCTCTATATGGAACCGTTCAATATTAACTCTTCCTAGAGCAATGGGGTCATAAGAAAGTAGCAAAGTTTCTGAATCTATTTGGTCTATGTGATGAATTTCAAGATATCAAACATAGATTTTTTTTTTTTGTTGTTTTTAGTTTTTTTTTTGTTTTTTTTTTTTGTTTTTTTTTTTTTTTGGGGGGGGGGGGGGGGGGGCGCGGGGGGGGGGGGGGGGGGGTAAGTTTCTGCATTGCCCGTTTATTTCTGAATCATACCAACATCTTGGAATTTAATTTCGTCTAACAATATTAACAGGCTTTAAACAATTTCTACTGGATATTTTGTTAAACATATATAGATGCTTTTAAATCTGATTGCTTATATGTAGGATAACCATATATAACGGTGGTGACGAGGTGATGGACTGAAATCTGCTGTGGTGGGGCTACAGCCCAAAGTGAGAATTCTGCCTATAGAATGGTGAATATATATTAAGCAGAGGGTTAAAGGGAATCAGATGGGGCTCAGCCTGCAGCTGCTTTCCATCAAGTCTCAAGAATAAGGACTGCCTCACGCGGCCAATTTTAAAAAGACTTGCGAGGAGCAATCGGTCAAAAGAAATCAGGAAAAAAATACAAATACAAGAAAAACTATATAGCAGACAAGTCCGCCTTCAGTCGGAACTATCACCAGTCTAATTCACCATCGATCTCCTTCAGGACATAGACCCTCTGTACAATCGATTCGGTGAAAAATCGGTTCCAAGAGAGTGCTAGGGGTCCGCTGGCAGTTTGTCCATGGCCGGCGAATAATATCAGCAAGACCAGTAGTCCCCTCTGCCCCTTGCCACATTTCCATACCCAGGGTCCTTCCTCCTACTAACTAAAACCCTGCCCCACCCCCTCCCAATAATAGCACAAGTTCCTATCCTCCTGTTCATACCCCCCCCCCCCCCCACCCCCAGACCACCACATAACCCATCCTTCTCCCATCCTTCCGCTCCCACCCCTGCAGGCCCATGTCACCGGCTTAATTTGCAGACAAAATGACGGTGGCGCTCATGCCCCATGGACCCGAGTCAGCTGACAGACGATCTGATCTCACTCGGCCAATTTCATAGTTGAATTATTCAGCAATCTCTCTGTCTCTCGCTGGGCTCCCTCGCCACCCCTCTTACAGCCCCACTCTGCCACACAACCTCCTGCCACCTCCCAAACACGAGCCACACAACTGGACATAAAATCAATAGCAATTTTGGAAATAAGTTCGCTTAAAAACTTGCTGCCTGTGTCTCTGGCCGACCAATGTGATTGTTCATATCGAGGTCCCGCATGCATATGTCTCCTATGGGAGCTTGCTCACTGAAGGGACCAGTGGGCAGGTAGGCCAGCGGCTTCGGGCAAGTGGACGAGTAAGTAGAATATGACCCGGGCATATGGAATATTGATGGGAGGAAGATGATTGTGTACAAGGCTTTGTGGCCTTGGACACGATAGAATGAATGATGGCACACCCTGGACCACATGTCACAACCAATCTGTACTTAACTGTCCCTTACAGTGGATTAAATACAGCACATGTAACTCGGGGACCTCACTACTGCCATCAACTTAGCGCACCTTACTCCACCCCTTGCTGCTCTAAAATTACCACAGTTCTTCCATGCCATTAAATGATAATACATAATCTAATATCAGTCTTACTAGGCATGCACATATAGGGAGAACTGGATATGACATTAGGATACATGTATATAACCTTTTTGTCATATGGTCAAACATACAAATGTTCAATTTAGTTGTTAGTTTTGTTTTTTCCTTTTTCTTTTCATGGGAATTTGTCTTTTAAATACTTTTTATTCAGATCTACATCAGGTTAATAATGATTTTTGGATTTCCCAAGCAGCTCTCCATATCACCAAGATGGTGGTCTTCCTGGTTTTTATATCCAAGACTAGCGCTCAATGCAGTATAACGATAGGAATCTTTATATGAAATATAGACTACACTTATGGAAAAACCTCATCGTGTATAAATCAGAATAAAAATAGACCATTTCAGGAACAGTGTTAATTTGTGTCTATATTTTACGATATATAAAATGTTCAATAATAATCATAGATAGTGATGATAGAATCATGCCTAAGTGAACCTGTAGATTGATGGCTCAATTTCAAGTCGCTTATCCTGAAAATAATCTAAATAGGGGATTTGCATGTCTCACTGCATGTCTATTGCAGTGCATGCTGAGATGGATTCAGTTCAAATCTGATATGTATACACATATTTAGCAAAAATTTTAGCGAAAAATGCAAGGATCTTTTCACCAATATCACAGCTTGTGTAAATGATCTATTGAAACCAAATCCATGATGGGAAGGATGCATGGAGGCTTCTATTACATAACCATGCAAAACTCATGGCTATTTACATGAGATCACTGTTAAATATTCCATGTTGAACGTAACATGTTTTCACTGACAAACAACTCCCATAAGTCCATGCGAATCGAGCTTCAAGATCACGGATATGCAAGTCCCCTATTAATGAATCCGTTGCATGTGCTTGCTGTGAGATAGGCAGATAAATGCAACACCTTTACTCAAACAAGGGGTAATCTCTTTCTCCAAAAAATCAGGGCATTACAAAGAAAAATATAAATATTCTAAAACAGGCCTAAATTAAAGATTAGAGCTCATAATCATGATAAAAAAGTTTTCCAACATCCATGCTAGGATAAATCTGGCGGTCCCTTTTACATGAATGGGTGAGATCGTCAGAAAACATACAATAGGCAGCAATTGTCATGAAGATGAGGCGACGCATGAAAATAATCAACAACATTTTTGTCTTGATGGGACAAATGGTTGGTTCTTATATACGTTTTCCCATGCCATTCTCACTCTGATTTTTCAGAAAAGATGTAGGTCTTAAATTTGGGTTAGTTGGCAAGTTGTACATTTTCAAGTGACTTCACCCCGAATAGTCCTCCCCCTCCCCTGCATACTCCTCCCCCTCCCCTCCTCTACATGGGATGCCATGACAGGCAGGAAGGGACAGAGGGGGGATCTACTATTAAAGTAAGAAGAGATGCACGTTTAATGTGCCCCTTGTGGCTCTAGTCCGTACCGGCATGGATAATTTAGCGCAGCAAGATGCCCCAGAGTAGAGGCGGAGTAAATTGGTCTATAGAGTAAGGCAGGCAAGGGGTGAACAGGCGCCTCTTGCAACAGGCACGGTCCGCAGACCTATTTCCTTATATGTGATGTGTTACAGAAAAATGAGTCACACGACGCCAAAATTGGATTTTGAGATATCATCATATTTGAAAAGATTAGATCAAGCCGATTCCAATGACGGTAAACGTTAGGATATCTAATAAGTATTTTTTTTTCATTCATGAATAAGAAGATATTTCCTGATGGCCACTCACAATATTAAAGAAGTTAAATATACTCTTTAGGATAACCTCATGATATGGTTAAACATATTCAATACACAGTCTTGAAATTTAGTACATGTATTCATGCTGCTAGCAGCGCCAAACACCTAAAAAATAAAAAAAACATTATATGACCAAGTGTTCCTGTGGATAAAAAACTATTTGTGACTCATTTTCCTGTGACACACCACATATATAGTACATATCTCCGAGGGCTTGGATACGAGTAGATCATTTTCTTACCGACCTTCTTAGAGGACCCAGGTGTATGAGCTAGGGAGGACTGGGTCCATGGATGGCTTCCTGTTGTTGCGCATTGGGTTCTTGTGGCTTCTCTGCTCAATGTTGGCATAGGATAGGGTTAAATTATGTTGGTATAACTTTACTGTTGTTTTACAGGTCCTGATATGTGTACAATTGTGGATGAGTAAAAAATGGGATGGGTTAGAGAAAAATGAGTCAAATTGATATTTTTCAAAGTGGTCTATTTACAACATCTCTTTGTAGGAACGTTATCATCTTTTGGGTAGCCTATCTACCGTTTTAAGTCGTATGAATACATGTATTAAATTTCAAGACACTGTTTTAAATATATCCTTGCATTTCTAAGGTCATTTCTAAGTATATTTAGCTACTTTACTAGTAATTGTCCACCTAGAAATATTGCAAACTTTTGTTTCAACCAGAAAAAAAAGTAAAGAAAAAATATAGAAGTACTTGTTAGATGTCCTAAATGTTAACATCGTTGGAATTCATTTAATCTCATCTTATCAAATATGATGACATCTCAAAATCCTTCTTTTTTCGACTTATGACCCATTTCTCTATGACATATCACAAATACAGGAATACACTTTATATGCATTAGGACAATCTGTGGGCAATCATATATGACCCATATTAAAGGTAATGGCAAGAAGATTATTTGTGACAAGATACTTCAATTATTAGATACGAAGAGAGGGGTGGATCAGCAATATTCTGTTCCTTAGTGCATAAGTATGGGTGTTTTTATGATACCGAATAAGTCATTGTTGGAGTATCTAATCATGAATACATGCATGTACCAAAATGTCAAGACTGTATATAGAATGTAATTATGCATATCTGAGGATATTCTAGGGAGTATATTTAACTATACTAGTGATTGATCATCAGGAAATATCGTTAACTTTTTTCTTTTTTTTATAGAAGTATACTTATTAGATGTTATTATGTTTACCATCATTGGAATCCGGTTGATCTCATCTTTTCAAATATGATATCTCAAAATCCATCTTTTGCGACTTATGACTCATTTTTCTGTCAAATTCTTTTACAAGTAGCAGATTAGTATGGATTCCAATATGGAAATTTTTCCTGAGTGAAAGAGGGTATTGAAGAGCAGCATTTGTATAGTTATTGCCGTAGAAAACACAGCATAAAAATGGACGGTTTGATACTGAACATGTTACTGCATGGGGTGGTATACTTGTGTCTCCATACACCAAGTACATATATATAGAAGATGCTTTTGGGATAAGGGAAATTACTATGCTTTACGATAGGAGTAGTGTACGCGCGAATATATCAGTGTGCTCGGGGGAGTCTGGTTATCTGCTGCCTTCATTCCTTATTTATCATTTTATCATTTGGTTATGTGCAGTTGTCGCTCACCGAGAAGCACTTTCTGGCAGTGTCACCCTTTTGCATTAAAAGTAAACAGTTCCCTGTAGTCCATTTGGGCACTCTCCGCGATACATTACATATAGGACGCGCATAGAAAATGCGAAATTAAGCATCGAGAAAACAGCGTTAAAACGTGTAATGACGGCAGTAAAATGCACTGGATACTCTTTATACTTGACAAAAAGCTGTCTGTGCATCCTGAATCATGGTGCAATGTTTTTATGGAAGGTATATATAGTCGATGTCCGTCTACATTGCTGCATTCTCCAACGAATATTCTATGGTACTATTATGTGATGTGTCAAGGGAAAATGAGTCACAAGTCGCAAAATTGTTATTTTTCAAAGTGATTTATTCACAAGAACCCTTCCTCATAATGTTTTCATTATTGATGTTTTTTGGGCTGGTATTACCATTAGTATACGTCTACCAAATTTCAAGACGGTCTATTGAATATATATTTGCATTTATCTGAGGTCATCCTAAGGAGTATATCTAACTACTTTACTAGTGATTGACCATAACAAATATAACCAATAATATTTTGTTTTCTTGCTAAAAAAAATACCGCAGTACTTATTAGATGTCCGAATGTTCACTATCTTTGGAGTTCGCTTGATCTAATCTTTTCAAATATGATGATATCTCAAAATCCACTTTTTGCAACTTGTGACTCATTTCCCTGTGACACGCCACATATGTTTTCTCTAGCCAGCATTGAATAACAGCTTTTATTATGGAAAAATAATTGCTAAAGGGATGAATAGACAAATATAGTGCTTGAATTATGTTTTATTCAACATTCCTATAGCTTAAAACTATGTACTTCAATCGATTTACGATGTAATGATATTACATCAACACAGCTGTGTATATACATTCGCACAATTCTTATATCACAGAGAATGTGAGAGAAAGCAGGCACGCAGCTGTGTCTTTGTCTAAGCACTTTTAACCACGCCTCTAATTGTCTAACATATCTAGCAAATAATCTTGTTTTCGAGTTTTACCTGCCATTATAATGAACACTAGGGATGAGATATATGCCTTATAAGAACAAAGTCAAAATCAAAACAGAAATAATCAAAATCGATGTATTCTGAAATAAATTCCTATCATTGTACAATTGTGTCTATTCTGTCTAATCCCTCCGCATCTAATCATATCCCTGCATTCTTGCAAATCCTCAACCCTTTTCTTGATTCTCAGCTATTGCGACTGGATTTATTAATATTCTGCTGCTGGTATATGTTATATACAAGAATTTGAAGTCTAATCACCGAGAGAAAACTGCCGCTGGTGAGCGATAATAAGTGAAGTCATCTTAAGAAAGCATTCTGGCGGGTCCTCCCAATACAAATAAAGACGTTTTAACAGCCTTGTAGGACTGGGAAAAAACTTTCAAAATGTTGGTCAAATGACGTTTAGATGGGTTGGAAAAGAATGGAATAAAAAGTAGAAAATATTGAGATTTTTACCGACGTTAACCGAGAGTGCAGCTTTAAATGGAAATGGTACACACACACACGCACATCCCACCCCCCAACACTCACATACTTTAATGAACTATCCCATGGATCGGGGGTGCGGGGTGGGGGCGCTTAGGGTTGAGCTCCTCTTTTTCTGCGTGGTGATAAGACCAGGATAGGATGTAATGCAACAGAGGTAATTTGCGCTGATGGTTGAAAAACATTATCGGCATGGGCTACGCTAATGATATTTCTGGGCAATCATGCTATCTGGTTTCAGGGTACACAGCCCTACAATCCTGACCCAGATCTCACTCACCCATTCCCTTTTAAGAGCTACAATTATTTATGAAAATATATTCCCATCCTGCATACTACATCGACTATAATATAGGCCTAGATATATAATATAATATATATTATATATGGGCAAAATCGAATACCAGCAGTACCTTGTGATACTACTCTCCTGGTTATTTTACAGTTCCACTGCTTCTCACAAGGGAGAGATCTCGTAAGTTCACCTAAGTGTGACCTCATCTCAGCCAAGTTAGATTTAGTTTGGATGATTATTGCAAGGGGTGATGGTATGTGGTGCAGGTAGGTGGGAGGGGGTGACGGGTGGTGAGTGGGGGGGGGGCACAAGTCTATGATCCCGTGTGGGTGGTTCGGGGAGCCTACTCGATTACATGCTTCAGTGGCATTACAATTTACTTTTGTGATTCATTTCGCTGGCCATATTAAGCGAGCGTTGGTCTGTTGACTGGCACAAATTGATGCACCATTTACATTAGGTTTGGTAATGGCATAAATTGGCCGAGCGTTTCTACAAACATGGCGTCTATGTACATGGCAAATAGCAGCCCCGCAGTAAGTGGGCCAGCAAATAGCCAGCCCGCAGCAAATGTGTAGTCAGCCACGGATTGACTAAACAATTTGTACTTGATTCATGGTCGGCCATTTAAAATGGCGCTTGTGGACTTTGCTGATCGCGGCCCAAAGCTGATAGGGGTGATACCTGTTCGTCAATATGGCCGACCGTCCTTTGTTTACATTTACTTTTTCGTGCCTCGTAAAGAATAGTGAAAACGCACGAAAACACAGACAGACTGTTTGCTCTGGGTATATATTATATCAAATACACAGACAATCTAAACTAGAGACTCATTGCCTTTGTGAAAGAATGGTAAGCGTAGGGCCTACATGTATGCACTAGCAACAATACCAACATTCAGCTGAAAGAACCCAACACAATCAGTATATTTGGAGATCAAAACAGTCCATTTACCTGTCCGAGACCATGTGCATGCATGCCATTTGAAATATAATGTCTCATGATGGAAGTCATCGATTAAACATCTTAGAGCGAATGATGGTTATTACGACACTCTGGGATATTTATGTCTTTCAATCCTCACTAACTAGCCATGAAAATAATAATAGCCTTCATAATGCTGTTTTTATTCAGTCATCGGAAGTCATTCCCCCGCAAGAATAACGAACCTGGTTCTATTTCTTCCCGGCCAGTTTCTTTCTCCTAGTGCCACCCAGGCCTAATGAACTGTGATATCAAGATCATGCCTTGCTACGGCTCTTCCCCCTCCCCTTGTCACCCCCTCCGCACAATGTGCTCCGCCCTTATTCCATGCCCCTCCGATCCCTGCATTGATAATGGTGCCTGTTTTAAGCCCATACTCGCGCAATACCCGTCAAGAATATAGACCTTCCGGTCACTGCACAAAGGATGAAAGATCCACGTCCCGGATATCCAATTACTACCCGTTGATACGCTCAAATTTGTCGGAAGTGACTGCGTCGATCCGGCCGTAATGGCGTCGGTATCGACGGATGTAAATATAATGGCGCGGTGAAATGGAGCGTAGATATTTCACCGCTCTGACGGAGACATCAAAGGTGATGATTTGAAGTTTTAGTAGGAGAAAGGATGCACGAAGCGAAGCAGAAGTAATAAAGTTTGCGACAGTAGCATTGGTGTGTGGTGAATGATTAGAGCCCGCCTGCTAACGTACCCAGTGACAGTGGTGCACACTTTACATATACAGGCAATTTATCGATCTTTGTATGTATCAATATGTGGTATTGGCAGCACGTAAATAGGACTTGCCTTGGCAATTCAAGTTCTCTTATATTGGGGAAAAAATACGCACACATATTAGAGTAGGCCTATGCAGAAATAGGTTTTAACTATAGATTTAGGATGTTCCAGAAATAAATAACCATTACAGGTGACTCTACCGATTATGTTGATAATCATGCCTAACTGGTGGAAAAGAAAAATTGAAAAAGTGTAAGGATGTGATAAGATGTGACTTCTATAAAAAAAAATGACATAGTCTGT
Source organism: Sthenelais limicola (assembly GCA_942159475.1). NCBI lineage: Eukaryota > Metazoa > Annelida > Polychaeta > Phyllodocida > Sigalionidae > Sthenelais > Sthenelais limicola. Next base: position 59,599,631 of record OW804096.1, read on the forward strand.
AGTATGAATAACTGTATTTTGTGTTATTGTGCCCTTCTTCTTTCTTTTCTTTAGGTTAAAATTCGGGTAAAAGTTTGTGCAATCAAAGAAATGTTATCTTTTTTTGTTAGTATCAGGATTAACTGAATGATGTAATGTTGATTTCCGAATAAACATCCTTAACACTAAAACTATCGGAATGAAGTAGGCCTACATGTATATTATAGGGGACATAGCTATTGGAATAGCATGCTATTGGCCTATACTATGAAGTTACCATGTCACAGAAATAAGGAATTGTATCGATCAGAGGAAAGTCATGGACAGTAATATTCTTTCTATTAAAACCGTATTGCATGCTATATATAACTGCGACGTTGCAGAAATAAAGAACTGGAATTACAGTAGTAATTACAATAGTAGGTGAGGCACTGCCTTGAAAGGTCTCAGAACTGTAACCACCTTCTAAAGCAGACTAAAAAGATTAATAAACTCAGTAGTGAGTAGTCCCTCCTATATCACTACCTATCTTCATTTCGGGGCTATTGGTGTATTTCACCTCGGAATTATGTGCCAATAGGCCCTCAGTATTGGTCATTAATCCTTTAATATATTTTTACTCCCAATCTGCTTTGAATTATGACGACCTTTAATAAAGCTACTTGCTCAGTTTCTTCTCTCTCACCTCTCAAAAAGGAATGTACTGTAATAGCTAATTGTATCAATCATCATCCAATTATTTCATCCATCTCTTACCTTGAAACAACAATGATTCTGTAATATCTCTGTCAGGAATGTATTCTTAATAGCAACAAGTAACTTTTGCATATTGATAAAGATTGTGTATTATATAGAGTGGTACAGATTACCATGAAAAACACTCTCCAGAACATTTCTTAAAATATATAAATATTGATTCGCACGGGTAACCAAATGATTATCGCACTCAAACGATAATTTCGCAATTACTGGTACCTCATTCCATTCTCTCTATATAATATATACTTCCAACACGAAATTCTAAAAGTCAAAAGTAGCTGGAGTGAACTATAATGAGACAGGAACAAGAATGAAGCATTCTGACATTTACATAATTATTCTTTTCCTAGACAATATAATCTACACCTTTCCTATTAGAGAAGACTCACATGTAGTGAATGTCTGTCATATTGACAGTTTCTCTACGAGGTTTTACATCTCAGCCCCCTCCCCACCCCCGACTCCTTCCTTTCTGCATCTCAATCACTTCTTTCGCTAACTAAAGTTCCGACTCCATTCCCAAGCTCGCCTCCTCCAACTCCTGTTGCTCGTCCGCACGCGACACTGACATTATCATTTACTTGATACGAAATCATTTATCGGACGCGGAAGTGCTGACAAATCACGGCTAAGCTATGGTTACACATGGCCAGTGGCTGCCGCACATCCTGCACACGATGTACCTTGCAGTTCGCATGCAACCTTATCATTAATTTGAGACATTTTACTCTTTGTCACTGGCACCAGGTCGGTGATGAAAATTTCATTTCATGTCAAGGGTCTGTCTATACCTGAATATTTGCTAATAAGGTTGGCAGGCTACAGGTAAAGGCTATATGAAACAAATCCAGTCAGCTTATAATAGATGTTTCTTTAAAAATATAGAAGACGGCTGAATCTTTGGTTGATTTGTTTGACGGGCCAGACACATGCAACCAATGTGACCTCTATTATCACAATGCTTCCATCTGATGAACCTGACCACATTATTTATGGAAAGTCCAGACTAATCTATTAGACAGGCTAGCATAAAAAAAGATATTTCAGACAGAAGCCGGAATCTTGATTGATTTGTTGATATTATCCTTAGTTCAGACCGAAAATAGGGCACCATTCAGTGTCATGCATCAGCATGAATCAAATACAAAGGGACGAAAATAGTAAAGATAATTTCTAGAAGCATACAGTAACTCTCGACAGACAGTAGCTCTCTCACAGACCAGACCATGTCTGATCTTTCCACAAGGAATTTGGTCAGGTTCCTCAGGTACAAGGATTGTGATAATAGAGGCCACTAGTCTGTCACCCCTTCAGGAAGACCAGGAAAACCTGGTCAGTCGCCATCATCATTTTCTCAACCAAATGGGAAGCTATCACTCGAGGCATTGCCTGAGATTACTCCGAACTACTTATCTCGATAATCTAACTATTAAGGAAAAACCCTGCGACGTAGGAACCCACTCTCCACCAAGAGGATTAGCAGCAATTTTAAGGGATTACATCCGGGTCCTTCCCATGTATAGGGGGAGCAGTATAAAGGAATAGAGTTCCCCCTGGTGGCCGCCTGTCCAACTAGACAGTCCTTTTAGAGACGCTTGGAGGCGCTTGTAAGGATGTAAGGCGTGCACCTAGCAAAAGTCTAAAAGTGGGACTGTGAATATATCAGTGACCGAGGGCAACACTTTTCTGGTGGTATCTAATATGACAATATGCATTTATTTCTTAATATTGAAACCTTCTCTGATTTATCAGTAAATTAATGCTAACGTTCTTGTAAAAAAACTGAAATAAGAATTTCGGTAGTTTTCCAAGATAATGTAATGCAATATCGAAGATTGAATTGAGCTTGCACTTTTCTAAACATTTCATATAAAAAGAAGTATTTTATGTTTATTTTTTTATATATATGTATCTATACAGAAAGACCTGCTTGATTTTCACCGGAGCTATGCAATCCATTGTATTTGCAATAAGAATTTAATGATAATTATTACTATCATGATAAAGCAACTAACAGGGGATTTATTCTATAGAGGAGTTGCATGTCCGCCATCTTAAATCCCGATTCGCATGGAATTATGAAAGTTGTATGTCTGTAAAAGCTATTGAACACAGGGTTATATTCAGCATGGAATACTCAACGTGATCTCGTGTAAGTAGTCATCTTTGAGAAATGAAACGTTTAACAAATATGAAATATTCGGAAAATAAAAATATGTTTAATAGAATAAAATAATAGAAATTCATGTTAATGGTTAATGGTTAATGGGTGTAGGTGTCAGTAACTAATCTTATACACAAAGTTACACCAAATATTTAGCATTCAATTTTAAATGAAATGTATAACAAATATGAAATATTCGGAAAATAAAACAATCTGTTTAAATATAGAATAATATGAATTCATGTTAATAGTTAAAGGCTCTAGGTGTCAGTAACTAATCTTATAAAGTAGTGCCTGTAAGTAACTGTCTAATGCCATGGTCAGGTCACTCTGGTGGTGCAATTCTCTTATTCTGATCCATAAAGCTAAGAAGAAATCAATGGGCAAACCGACTGGAAACTTTCACCAGGCAAGTGTCTGTGTTGCCTAGGTTTGGGCCAACACACCCAGTACACGAGACAATGATTGTTGAGAAACAATGCAGCCAATGGTGTGGTGTTTTCTATTGACATTTTGTGGGTGCACAACCACTATTGCTACCGAGCCACATCGATTTTTTAAAAGGTAAACATATGGTGCAGAAGTCAAATACTAACTAAAAGGTCAACATGTGGGTCAGATGATCAGGAAATGTAGAATTGCCATCCACCATACCTCTCATATAACCCAAATTCAAGACAGAAAGCAGGGTCAGTTTACTGTTCAACATAACCATACTGGTTGTCTGAATCAACACAATACCAACTGTAACTAGACATACCTAGTATTTATAGTTTTTCTGCCTAATTTAGCAGAATTTACAAATTGTGTAGAGCTACTGATTGTACACTTTCTGACGATTTGACCCTTGTGCCTCGAAGGGAATGGTTCAAGTATCCTCGACCACTTTCTCAGTAGATTTAAAGGTGCTGGAATATTCAACGACTATCGGTTCTAATCGGAAGATGCTCATAATTATACAGAAGGTAATAGTTATTTGCATAGATTACCCGATTCAAAGTGACATTTTACTATACTACTTCAACTGCATATTGCGCGACCGTTAGTTAGTAGTATATGAAATCAGGATATTGGCGATGGCTAAACTGGAATATGCAACAAGTATTTGCTCTCACTAATGGCTGACAATAGGGGATTTGCACATTGCACATCCACCATCTTGAATCTCGATTCGCATGAGTTTATGGGAGTTGTATGTCAGTGTAAAAGCTATAGAAACGTGTTATGTGCTGCATGGAATGTTTAACAGTGATCTCATAAATAGCCATGTTTTACATGATTCCATAAAATAACACTTCATATTTCCATTCATGCATTTGTTTTTTATTGATCATTTACACAAGCCATGATATTATTACACTCTCACTCTAGCTGTGCCCTGTTACGTGCATTTTATACATTAGGGTGCAATTCTTTCTTGGTGAATAGTGAAAACATTCTTGCAATTTTCGATGAGAATGTCAGAATTGAGCCGAATCCATCCCAGCATGCACTATAAAAGACATGCGAAGTGAGACATGCAAATCCCATATTGATAATTATTGTGAAAGTATAATATTAGTCCAGTTTCCCTCACTGTCTCCCTTTTATACCCTGTCTCACAACAGTTGAACTAGAATCAACAATGCAATAAATGGGTGCTCAGTTTCTTAAAATGTACCCACAGCCTTTCAGTGTTCTTAAATTGTTTCCAATTTGCCTTTACATAAATAAAAATAATGCAGTTTAGTTGTTGGGACACAGCCTTTGTAAAAATTTCATAGGAGAATCGGCAATGTTTCCTACATTTAAATCGCATTTGATCAACCTAAAATACTTCTATCATAAGTTAAATCCGAACGCTGAAGTTGTCTTATGGCTTAGCAGAGATCTAGGTGCTATAACCTTATATTGTTATTGATGAATGAGATCATTTTCTCGACTATGCAATGCGTAATCAAAACAGTGAAGGAAATTCTGAATACAGATGACTTCTTATTTATAAGATGACGTCAGGAGGAATTCCTTAAGGTGGCATTCTCATTATTCACAGGTGGTGATGAGTGGGGATAACGCATGACTTTTTCCTACTGAATAATTGATGGAAACACATCAGCAAATCAGTCATTTGGCTGACATTCATGCCTTAGCCATGTTTTACCTCCCAGTTTGAACTATGTGTGTGGTACAATAGGGGATTTGCATGTTTCACTGCGCATATCTATTACAGTGCACCCCGGGATGGATTCAGTTCAGGAGTGACATACAAATATTCTGCAACACTTTTGTCGAACTTTTGCAAGAATGTTTTCACCAACATCACTGCTTGTATGAATGACCTATAGAAACAAAATACATGATGGGAAAGAAGAATACTTGTGTTTTGGACACATGTATAACTAATGGCTATTTACATGAGATAATAGTTACTTTTTTATGCTGAACATAACATGTTTTCTATAGCTTTTACACTGACATAAAACTCCCTAATTCCATGCGAATCGAGATTCAATATGGCGGACATGCAAATCCCCTATTGAGTATGTGCCATTTTGTTTAATATGGGCAGTCTCTTGCTTTTCTAGGTAATGCAGTATGGTAATTTTAATGGAATGCGATATTGAAGTTGACAATAACAGAGCTTAGCATTGTTCCTTGAAATGTTAATCAATTATGAATTATAAATGCAATCGTACACTCAAGCCTGTTTTTGTGATCGGCCAAATGAATAACAGGAATTAATAAATAATATCATTTTCCAGGTTTTCTTATAATTATAGTACAAAAGTTATTTTTAATATATTTCAGACAATATGTATGTATACAAATATTCATCCAATGGCAAATTAAATGGATTTGACTTGGGTCATCTATTTTAATATAAAATAAATTGTTTGTTTAAACTGTCTGTTAAATTATAGATTATCAATAGTGGATTATTTGAAAAGAAATATCGCCTGTCTTATAAGTGCGACTTAAACGACTTAAATACTTCCGAGTAATTAAATATGTTTATCTCATTGTAAGTTGCAGAGAAAAATCAAAATATGAAAATTGGATTTTGCCTTATGATAAAACCCGAGCGCAGAATCCATTAATTCTTTCAATTTTGAATGGAGTTCTTTTGACATCCTTTGCTTAGTATTCTGCTTTGCTCTCTTTGGCCTGACTCATGTTTCCCCTGTCCTTAAATATGTAGTAAAAGAAAAGTAATACTTCCTAATCAAATGATACAATTAGAAAAAGAAAGAGGCACGTTTGCGTTCCGCGTAAACATGTATTGAATACAGGGATAATATTGTCGTAGAAAAGGATGCAAAAGAGGAGTACTCGCCGACCGTTAATTAAAGCAATTTGAATACGGTGCCTTGAATCGCGATCTGATTTAAGGCAAATGATATTTAATTTTTATCATTTTCAGAGGAAGGCAGGGCCTGTTGATTTGTCATCCTTAATAAAGCTGAATTTAATCCCCTTTGCACATCAAGAAACTCTTCCTCTGTGTTTTATTCATCTCGCTTCATTTCTTGACCGTTTTTAATCCAACCCTTAGAAGGTTTAGGAGAGCAAAAACAGATTGGCTTCATGTGTTTTTAATTTTTAAAAGTCTTTTTTCGTTCGGCATCGATCTCTACATGGTGTTTTATGATTTTGTTACTGGGGATCTGCGACTTCGGTTTAAGGTTTGGTTTTTGTTCTTTTTTTAGGCTTGAGTTTTGTCTTAGATATCCAGGGCTGAACGTTATTGATTAAACGCATTTGCCATGCAGGGATCAAAATAAACGTTTTTCTGGCGAAGCAAGAAAGGTTATGTTTATTTGCAATAGGATATCGATTTTTTTTAGACAAAAATCCCTTTTTCAAACCCCTGCTATGTTTTAATCCTTCATTTCTAAAATGGCCTTTAGGTTCTCTTCACGAATCTTGTTGCCTTTCCCATCCAAATTTAGATTTCATTTTTAGCTCAGGTGTTTGGCTTGGTATTGATGCAACTAAGAACAGCGCTCATCCCAATGTAAGACTATGCTCTGACATATTATATGTAGTTACCTTACAGCACTGACAATTTGTTGTCTATGTTAAGCTGCTTCTATAGAAGTATTTCATTTTATTTGTACCCCGGGCAAGGAAATTTAGAAATATCATTTGTTAGCCTGCCTGTGTCCCAAATCATCGAATTTCTGGGGCGTTATTTGCTGAGAGCACCTTACTTATTAAAAGGTTTTAAGCAGCTGCGTCATTTTCAGTAATTGAGCCAGTTAGTCCTATCTCTATGGTGTTTGCTTACTGGTCAGAGGCGCAATACTAACTTTATGTCCCTTGGTAAGTAATTTGATTCATATTTAGATAAAACTGGGTGTGGTCACTGGCTGCCACACAAAATAGTAGAAAAGCGACCCCTCCTGTCAAGTGTCTATAAAGGTTGAGAGAGATCTATCTTCTGGACAATGAAGACATTGGCAATATTGGGAAATAGAGAATACTCTCCATAAACTAGATTGGAGTGGTTTCATCGTTAAAGATCGATAACTAAATGTTGGACCCCTGCATTGGAGGTCTAAGCACTCTCTATCTTCCTCTCATCCACCCAATTGTCTAACTGTTGATTTCATGGAGACAGGAACGCCTTCTTGCAATTCTCTTAATTGACTCGCATGCTCTTCTATCCTCATCCCTCTTGCCTATTGGCCCACATGGAAAGGAAACTTGCTTTGGTGGCAAATCCTGTGATCCTTTTCAGCCCCCTTTCTAGCACCCTCCATCCTCCCTCCCCTCATCTCCTCCTCACACTGGCTCTCACTATGCCTCCCCTCCATCACCCACTTCCTCTCCATGTTCAAGGATGCCGCTTGTGCCAAGGACGATGGCGTACTAATACGTATCAGCCCCAGGGCATTAAGGCTCTAGGGACTATACTCGCAAGCGGCTGTATTTCCGCCCTGGGCAGTAGTAACAGCGCCGTGGCCTTGTCGAAGGCGGATGAGTTTTCAACTCATTGCGAGGTGGCGAGGCGCATCTCTCGAAGGCCGCCAGAGAATCGGGGCTAATTTGTGGGTGCGATTCTCGTGTCAATCAGCCATAAATACTCCCCAGTCATCCTGCGCACTTTTTCCACTCTCCGCAAACGCCAGAACAATTCGCCATCATTTTCCATTGCTGGCGCGCGGAATTACCGCAGTGGGCGGGCCGCGGGCCACGCAAGCTACACAGATTGCCAGCGGCTTATTTAGGCAGGCGCAAGAAACGCGCACAATGGAAATGAATCGGTGAGAATTAGCCCTATTTTTGTATGTGTCTCGTATCGAGACGGGCAGGAAGGAGAAGATGGGGCTGAGTAAAGAGCGAGAAAAGAGGAGGAGAAGGAGGTGTAAAAGAGAGAGAGAGGGAGAGGCTCGCAGAAAATGAAAGAGAAGGAGAATTTAAAGAGGCGGGAGGGAAGTGAGTGTGACGATGAGGGAGCCAATGGAGGAGGAGAAGGATGGGGAGAATGTGTGATGTGGCAAAGGAGTAAGGAGCATCTATAGAAGTAGGATGGACCGTGCCCCCCAACCCCCCATCTTCTCCCTCTCACCTCTGCAACAGTGACAATCAAGCGGCAGCACACTAACACTAAGGCCAAGCCTCCCTCCCCATCCCCCTATACACCCCGCCCCCTCCCCCCTCCCCCTCCCCCAAGTGCTGCCGCCGCTTGTCATGACGAGTGTGCACTTCTCACTTGGCTTAATTCGAGGCTGAGCCCGCACGCGTTGCCATGGGAACACAGCGGCCACCAGGCGGCATTATTAGTGTGTTTGTTGGAGAGCCCTCAAGACACGTGACTAAGTCCAACATGGCCGCCGCCATTAAAAAGCTACATTGTGCGCGCGCAGCGTCCCTGTATTGCCTGTTGAGTGGTAATTTCAGTGAGGGAGGGAACACCGAGGGAAACAATGCTCATCAAAACGAGGCTGCTTGTTGTGAGAGAGGGGACTTCTCCAGAAAGGGAGTCATCACAGCAGAGTGGCAAGATAAGAGGTCGTCTCAAGAAGCAATGTCACGACAGCTCCTCTGAAGAGTTTGTTTAGTTTAAGAGATAGCAATTCGCTCTAAAATCCATTTAAACTTGGTTACATTACCAGAATCTTAAGGCCTTTTTATAAATTTGGTTTTATCATTATCAATATATCTGGGTTGCTAACTGACTGAGAGAGAAAAACACTGCAAAAATATGTATTTGAAGTTGCTAAGATAGGTCACTGGGTATCGAAGAAATGTATGTATTATTCTCAATGTTCTTAAGAGTAAAATAAAATAAAGAAACCAAAAGGTAAAGTGCTAGACTATTTTTTCTTTGTATTTAAAGATTTTTATTCAGCCAAATAACTTATTGGATCAGTTTTCTTACTAAAGGACAGCTGCCACCAACCGGACCTTTCATGATATAACATGAAATACGCATCAACAATTGAATCCTTCACTTTTAGAAAGGACACCAAAGCCACGTTACAATTACATGTACATTATTCACCTTTAACTGCCATCAGGTGAATCACAGTCTACGCTCAGACTTGAGAGAGTCTCTCCAAACTGAGGGAAAGCCTCTCGCTCCAAACCACAAAATGTCATTATAATCCCATTAAGACTGCAAAATGGTATAGATTAAAATCCCATTAAGACGCCGGGAAAGCCATTAGCACAGTAGGCGTCCAATTACTTACATGCCATATCTGATCTGAGAGGCTCTGAGCCTAGACTGCATGCATTCTCTCCCTCCACATAGCTTAACATGCATATATTGCTCAGGAGTCGATTATCTCTGGAGAATGAAATTTACGCTTATTGTACACATGCCAAGGCAGAAGTGCTAAGTCAGGTTTATTGGAAGTTCACTACAGATGTGGCAGTCTATTTATGTAATGCCTGCTAGTATTACGCAGCCAATAGGGTATAAGGCCTCTCGCGCTAATTCCTGTCCACACCATTGGCTCATATCTACATATAGAGTGTTTTCAATGCACATGTTTTATGGGCTTTCCTTCGAGATGCTGCATCGAATTAATCAAGCCAAGAAACAGTCCACAGAGCACCCCAGGAATTTTTGACCTTATTCTAGGTATTGTCTAAGTTTCCAGGCTACTACTATTATATAAATCTAACCTATTTTATATAAATGTAAACATATATATCAATTCTAATTTGTGATCTCCACCATCTGTATAAAATGGTCGATTATCAGGACACAGCGAAAATCATTCCATACGAGTGAGCATGTGTCTGTCTGTAGTATACCTGAATAAATATAATTGTACAAGGACTATACTATGATAGAAAGATGAGTCCAAAGGCTTGGTATTTCCTTATTGGAGGAATCAAAACATCGCTATTCATGAAGAAGAAGATATCACATGATACTATGTAATGATCACTTGCAAAGAATATATCAGCTATTGTAGAGAACGGCTTCCTCGTATAAATCAGTCCAAGAAGTGTTAAGGAGGCAAAAGATAGGATTTTGTGCATCTATCATGATCAGAACAACTGAGCTCCAGTGAGTCTACTCTCTTGTCAAATATGGGAAAGCTTTTAGAATAAATGGCTTTATTTCATTCAGGCAAATGCTTACTACTCGGGCTCTGCTCCATTTTCCCGTCCTTACTCCAATCGCCACACCATTTCCCTCCAGCTCCACCACCCCTAAGCCCACGTTCAACATGAGCTACCACTTATCTGCCAACAGGAGGGACAGAGCCCCCTGACGGCAGAGAGTGACATCTGTGGAGCAGTGGGCAGGCAGTAGTAGCAAGCCCTATCTTCAACTGCTCGGCCCTGATTGTAGCGGGTCTCTGAGGCCCTCGTGTGTCACACCAGTCTGTGTGTGTGAATGTGTATACGTGTGTGACTATGCAGAACGAGCTAGTAGTAGTAGACTGTGGGTAGTAGTGCGAGGTGAAGAGGAGTGAATGAGGGTGGGTGAGCAGTTCACGTGGGGGGGGGGGCTGGCAAAGGGGGGGGGGAGGACACAGAAAGGGATGGGGAGAGAAGAGGGTTAGAGGAAGGTAGGGAGGGAAAGAGAGAGAGAGAGTAAGGGAGATAGAAGGAAAGAGAGAGAGAGTGAGATAGAGGGGGCAGAGAAGAAGGACACAGAGAGGGCCAGAGGAATGTAGGGAGGGATAAAAAGAGAGGGAGAGAAAGGAAAGAGAGGGAGAAGGAGAGAGAGACACACAGAGAAGGATAGAGAAAGAGAGAGGAAGAGAAAGAGAAAGGGTGTGGAGAAGAGGCTGCAAGTTGAGAAACCGAAGGACAGAGATATATACTGGAATAAAAAGATGAGAAAGAAAACACATTGAGAGGAGAATGACTAGAGAGAAACTCAAGGGAGAGATTGGGAATTGGAAGCATTGCGCTAGAGGAGGGAGTGAGAGAGGAAGTTAGAGTGAGTGAGATAGGAGGGAGGGAGGGTGGGCATCTGAAAGGCCGGCTGAGCACTGTCATTTGTGGCTACATGCCCAGCCTGTGTTTACATCTAATTTGGCGGGGCCTGTTTGACCGCAGGGCACTGGTCTGTGAGCGTTAGACCTGCGCAGCTTTGGCGGGAGAATGGCAGGCTGGAGGAGGAGGTGGTGGTCGTGTCGGGTGCTTAATAGTAGGAGGTCCCATTCTCTCAACTTGAAGCTGGAATGGTTGGGGTAGTTGTGCTTTAGTAGAGGGTGGGTGGGAGGATAGATGGAGGAGGTTAGTGGAAGAGAAGTGGGAGACAGAGGGGAGGGGGGAGAAAGAGAGGGGGAGAAAGAGGCAGAGAGGGAAATGGAGAGAGAAGAAAGAGGAAGAGGGAGGAGATAGAGGAGAGAGAGGGAAAGAGAGGGAAAGAGAGGGAAAGAGAGAGGAGATATATATAGAGGAAAGGGGAGAGGGATCTGGTGAGAGGGAAAAGAGAGAGATAGTGAGAGGGAAAGGGAGAGAGGGAGAGACGGAGAAATAACAGGAGGGACAGAGGTAGAGAGAGAAAGAACAGGAGAGACACAGACAGAGGGAGAGAGAGGTGTGAGAGGAAAAGAGAGGATTGAGAGGAGAGAGAGGTGGGAAGGAAAGATGAAAAGAGAGAGTGACATAGAAAGAGACAACAAGAATTGGAGCTATTGGGGGATCGGTGCATGGTGGATATCCCCCCTCCCCCACCTCCCAACCCCTCCCAGCCCCTTCCCATCCCCCCTTCATGTTATGTCGAATATGGGATGCATGGCCTGACCAGAGTTAATACGCTTTCTCCGAATGGGTGGCAAACGAAGGTGACATGCGGTGTGACGTTGCTCCGTACGTCACCCCGCCCCGCCCGACGCGTCACTCACCGCGCCGCTCCATCATCGCGCCGATACCGCGGTAACCACCGATAATGAATTTAGATCCGTTGCTATGGCAACCTGAGTCAGTCCGGCGTGAAAAATCAAGTTAGGTCGGGGAATTGGATTTGAATGGTAATGGGATCTGTAGTGGAAGCTCGGGACAGAGCCGAGTATAAATCAGATTATTTGTGTGCGGACCCGCGGTTCAGACTCCAAGACTTGAGGAGAATAGGTGGGAGGGAATGAGGGCACATACAGACAGGTGAATAGGCAGTAGAGACACCCTCTCCCCCCTCTCCACGGCAGGCAGGTATATAATAGCAAACATGGACTCCAATCCCTACAACAGGATTCTTTTCCTTTTGGCATTTTGTTCTGGTGGAAGTATAATAAATATCAGCTTGTCATTAAGATTATTATGAGTTACGAGCAATAAAGGTCACATTAAGAAGTATTTTAGATCATAAAGCAGAATTTTGGAGGTTTAGAGATCTGTGATATTAGCAGTAACGAAGGACAGTAGAATTTACTTCAAAATACATGCATGGAATTATCCGTCCATTAAAGGAGCCCAGCGCCAAACAGACCCACTCTAATTGATATTTTTCTCTACGATCCCCTGTGACGATTAACAATTCGCCTGACATTGATGAATGATCGACTAATGGAAGATAAATTACTCCGCTATATCGCGAAATGAAAGGCTGGATATAATCACTCAGTCGGCCATTATTGTCTCCTAAAAACGCTGTAAGGAAGGCAGAGGGGGGAGTAAGGTAATCGCGGGATGGGAAAGGGAATGATAGGGGGGACGATGTCGATATGTGGAGTCAAATCCTATTATTCACGTGGACTACAGGCGGGGCGTGTACGCAAGGGCGTGAGTAGAGTAAATTATTAGGACTTTGGGTGGAAAACACGCAATGCAATAACCATGACCAATGCTAGGCTTGCCAATACGACCTCCCCTCTCGCACTTCTTCCAATCAGAGTCCCCCCCCCCCCCCCCCCCCCGTCGCCCATCTAGACTCTAATACAGATATCAAATATTCATTGTCATGGCGACCTCTCACACAACGCCATCTACTTCCGGTTGGGACCTACATGACGGTTTAGGCGGCATTACGAGTTGGTAACGGTGACATGAATCAAACCGAGGCAGAACTTTTTATTGCGCATGCCCGATATGACCGGAAGAGATATGGCTCGAATTTGGCCATATTCGTGGACAGTTCTTTCGAAGGAATGCGCAAACTGGAAGGAACTTTCTCATGATTATTGCCACGAGGAATGATACTTCCAGCCATTCTTGGTGAAACTAATGAGGATTTATTGGCTGTTTCAGAATCGTCTTATAAAACGTCGCCTTGGTGGGAGTTACCTCAGAGGCTGAAGTTAATTAAAAAGGTCTATAGCAGCTATGTACCATACATGTAAAAGGGGCTGACAGTATTGTCCCTGTTGGATAGTAACTTGCAGTCTATGCTGTCAATAAAAGATGATATAATTAAAAAAGTAAAAAATGGCAAATACATGCCTCACTAAATGATATATATTAACCTGAAATAAAATATAATTTAGCTCTGGGAAAAAAATGTTTCAAGATGAAGAATTGCTCATCGATATATATGAGAAAATTATGTTACATTGGAAATGTATTCTTACAATACAAGTCGCCTACTACTACCTTGTCGATGCACTCCATTTTAATCATGATTGTTTGCCTTCCTATAATATACTCTGCAATTAATTTAATGGCGTCTTATGGACTAGCGCCACGGTCCAGGAATTAACTCTTGACGACGAACAATACACAATAAAGAGTGAGAATTGATGAAAGGAATGATAGGTTGTTACATTGTGTGAATGAACCAATTAGAACAAAAAGCGAACAAGATGGCTACGCTAAGTGGGTGACATGGGGGATTCAAGCCTCCTCCCTAGAGAGTTCCAGCGAGAGTGAGTCCTCTTGTACGAAGAGAGGCGATCAATTGAGTTAAGAGGGCAGATGGGGAGAGAGAAGAGGAGGCCGAGAGAGAGAGAGAGGAGAGAGAGGAGTGTCTGATGGGTGGGTGGCCTACTAACACCGTGTGTGAGTTAGAGTACATGAGGCCTACACTTAGAAAGAGTCGCTCTCCTGGTAACGTGAGGGAAGGAGGTATAATTTCAGGGGTTGTCATAAGAGGGTGGATATTAATGGTTGGAGAACAATACATTCGTCTACTAGGGGATGGATAGATATAAGGGTAGAAGGCACTGGAGAGAGACGCTATGTGCTTTATTTCCCTATAGATTCACGAGATAAATCAAAGATGTGATATATTGCCAGGATTTATATTGGCCCAGGCAAAGGGGAAGCGAGACTAGGTGGTATTATCAATGATGGATCAATCAGATTAAGGACGCCACATTAACTCTTCCAGACAAACGTTCAAAATCTGAATTTACTCGTCCATAATGGATTTGTGTGGGGACGTTTGTCAAACCTTACCAGCAATGCATTGTGGAGGAATCTTGGCTGACAAAATCGTAGAATTTCCTTCATAAAAGGCAGATCAATTATTCTATGATTCTTTTTCCTAAATATAAGCCTAGTCCTGGTAATTTGAACGTAAACTCTGACAACTTGAATTACACAAAATCGTTATCGCTGCATATATTATCACTGTTCCTTTGTCATCACTAAATCTATTTATAATAAATCAAATTCTCTAATCTATAATCATATGGTGTTTTGGCAGTAACATTCACATTATCACATTTAAACATTAATACTTTTTACTACTGCCTCTGTTGACTATCATCTATTGTGTTAATGCCATTACATAATACATTGTAATATTTACAAAGCTCTCATAAAGATTACTTCTTTTTAAAGCCTAAAATTATTTAAGTCAATAATTACCCATTCATTGGAAGGTGATGTTATGTCAGATAGCAGACCCTATATTATAAATATTCTCATTGTGACCGGCATTACAAACTAATGATCTTAAATTTGACAAATAAACAATTTATTTGGCAACAGGATACGTGCACACATGTAGTGTATCACAGTAGAATGCGTCAAAAGTCGCAACAAAAATATATTTTTATATTTTTTAAATGTTTTCACACAAGAAACCTTGGCCAGAATGTTTTCATCTTTGGTGCTTTTAGAGCTGCCAGTAACATGAATACCTGCACCAAATTTCAAGACGGTGTATTTAATATATCTATGCATGTCTGAGGTTATCCTAGGGAGTATATTTAACTAATTTACTAGAGTGAGTGACCATCAAGAAATATCATTATCCTTTTTATACGCAAAAGTAGAGAAGTACTTATAAGATGTCCTGATGTTTACCGTCATTAGAATGCAATTGATCTCATCTTTTCAAATATGATGATATATATTTTTCTCTATAACACACCACATTTTAGCGAGTGCCTAGAAGTATATGGAAATGGCTATATTTTACAGTTACTGCATTGCTGTGTAGTCTTCCAGTTAGTAGTATATGGAAATGCCTGTAATTCCCAGGCCATAATTAGCTTACACAGAACGAGTACTAACCGTGTTAAGTACACAAATAACAGACCCTAATTTACACGCTACCAGACTCAGGTAACCACGAAAAATATGTCATTAATGCATTTTCCAAATTAGACCTATTTTCTAGGAAAGTGCCTAATTTGGTTTGAATTATTTAAAGAGCTTCAAAGGTAGTATTTGCCCTCACCTTTCCGGCGCTTCCGTGAAACAATCCAAAAGCCATGTTTGAATATTTTTTTTATATCCAGTGTCGGTCGGCTGATGCAGACAATCAATTAACTCAACCGATGACAGGTTAATATTCAAATCATTTGGAATGGCTGCTGCGTGATGTCTCAATATCGTGCCCGGCAAAGTTTTCCATTTGGTCCAGAATATGCTGGTAATTAACCAAGTGTCTATGTTGCACGGTTAATTGGTCATTAAAACTTTTCAATCAGTGTCTAAAGATTGCATAATATGAAATCAATCGTGACGAACCACCGACAAAACACAGGTAGCTTGGCTATAAAAGGTAAATCCAGTCCATTACCACAATCTGGTGAAATGTATCAGTTTCTGGAACATCTGTAAAGCAGAGGTAGTACTCTTCCAACAAGTTGTCATTGCCTAATTAGCGTATATCACCTCCTCAATAATACCCCCTCTGTTACTGGCAGTGCAGAGACTGTATTTCCACAAGCAGTTAGTTAATTACCAATAGTGTCAATAGGGTTAGAGTACACACAGAGACTGTGGAGACCTAGCGTTTGTTTTGCTAGTAGTCCTCCATTCGCCCGTCCACCTCCTCCTCCTCCTCCACCTCCACCACTTTGTCCACGGGGTAATTGATCCGTTTAAATCAACCTGTGCTAAGTCCACAATACAAAGCCGGTCGGCAGCGGAGTGGTGGTTGGTGGGGTAGGCGACTGCTGTTGTGAGCTGTGTTTAACGAGCAATACGCTATATATGGATATGTTTGCGTATAGCGGAGGTAATCGCTACTGTAAACATATATATATATGCACCGGGTGACTGGTAACACGGCCGCAGTTACATATGCGGTCGTCACACGCTCTCCTCGCCTCGCCGAGTTAGTTAGTTAGAACGCCTAGCTTGTCGGTATTTAACTCGCTAGGAAGGTCAATTGATCTCTCAGTTCAACATGTTGTAATCGATCCGGTTAAGCCCGCTCGCCTTGGAAGCAAGCGGGCAAGCGATCCTGTAAGCGACCTATATCCGAAGAATGCACCTCTGATACTACCACCACCACCAACACACCAACATCTCTCCCTCTCTTATAACTCTCCCATAGACTCCTAAGTTACCGTGCCGAGTACATATATATACTCTATATATGTAATAAGGGGGTCGAGGCAGACATGCACATATGTGTTAGCGTACAACAGCCTTATGTCATAAGCAGCTTTGGGGAGTAGCTCGGATCAAAAGATGAGAATGAGGATGATGAGGACGGCTGGTTGGTTAGCCTGCTGCTGCTGCTGCACCCAGCGCTGCTGCTGCTGCTTGGGCTGCTGCTGCTGTTCCAAGGCCCGATCATCAACAACATGAGCTTCTCACACAGCTCGCCACATAAACCTTAGTCGCCAGCGAATGAGCTACTCCACGTGTGTCAAGTGAGTGAGTGCGTGAGGGCTGTGTTGGTGGTGTTAGTGGTGCATCCATGCACCCACTCACTCACACACGGGTGTGTGGGTGTGTGTGGGTGCTGGTGAGGGGTTCCACCCGCAAGTGGCCTACACGCATGGCAGCGATGAGTGACTCACTTGGATAACGCACACACTCATGTGAATAGAGAGAGCAGTAGCTCGAGCCTACAACTACAGCTGGTGCTGTGTCACCCTGCCTGTTGTCAGTTCGTTAAAGTGGGGGAGGTGGGGGAGGGAGGGAGGGCAAGGGGGTGGGGGGCTCGGGGAAATTAGGAGACAGAGAAGCTTTTGGTCCTGAAGGTGATTGTCGGGGAGCTGGGGGGCGGGGGATTAAATTTTGGATACAAGAGAAAGGGAAAGGGGGTCTTTAGAGTTCAGGGTGGGTAGGTGGGGGTTGGAATGTGCGTGCGCTGATCATTGGGACCAAGAGCAAGACGAGCCCGGGTGAAAAGAGAGAATAGGAAAAGGATGAAGGGTGAGAAATGGCATTGGGGGATTGTAGGCTTTGGAGGTATCAGTCTCGGCGCAGACTACAGCCCAAGCTTGTATAAACATGACACGTCAATAACCAATTCGCTCCGGCCCCATGTGGGGAGAGCTGCTGTCTGTATTCCTAAAAGGTTGGCTGCAATTACACAAGAGGGGAATTAGTGGGGTTTTAAAATGTTGACAGTGATCTGTTGAAGAGTTTGATATGGACAGGATTGCTTTGTACTTTTTTACACGAACAAACAGTTGCAAAATTGAATTCGACTGAAGGGAGGAGGAGGGACTCTGTGGGTTAAGATATATTTTTAGTCCGACCTTGAGTCAAAGGCAGTATGTAACTGGGTGTAATTGTATTACGGTCACGACTCGTTAGGGAATATCTGGCATAGCAGGTCAGGGGCCCAGGGGAGCACAATAGTTCAAGCTCCCTTGTTTGTGCTGGAATACATTATTTAAAGCAAACAGGGCCCCTAGCATCCGAGCTAAGCGAATGAGAATTTTTGTTAACCTGGCCCAAGGAATAGACATGGTATGTAATGGTGACCAGTTTCCAGGGAATCCTCTAACTTTATTAGTTTATCAATAAGTATATTTTTAATCGGGCTTTCATGATGGTGTTGAAATCTGGAATATACATAATCTGACAGAATCGAGATTCAGAAATTATGATAAAACAATTTAAATAATTATAATAAAATAAATATTATTCCCTGGTAATGAAATGATCAATCACATTTGAATCCATATTAGTGGCTGGAATCGAGATTCTTTCTTCCCCCATTTTAATTGAAATTTTTCTTCACATCAAACCAGCAATTCCCTTCGTCTCCCAGCGTCTCAGAGCACATTTAATGGTTTAGACCTCTGGAGCAGAAAAAATGGGAAGACAAATTCGGTTGTGATTACAGAGGCAGAGGTGGCCCAAAGTGTTAACATTGGGGTTGGGTGAGCTGAATTTCCAGGGTACTAGGTCAAATGTCAAAGTCAAAGGTCAATCCCATTCAAATGGGTTGGGCTCCCCAGGTCCGCAGCAATTAAATGGATAATAGACATTTAATATCATACCTTGAGGCCACTGATGATTCATTTAGTCCCCGGGAAGTAGTTACATGGATTATTTATATTGCAGCAACATAATTAAATCACATTGCACCTCCGGTCGAAACCTGGGTTCAAAGTGATTTCTTATGTAGGAGTGTTTTCATAAAAGGTGATTTTTTTGTCAGCCTATTCGCCAGTAGATATTCTTATATACTTAGGGGCAGCGTTAAAACTATTGTATATTGTGGAGGAGGAAATACAACTTCAAGTGTGAAGGAATATTTAGGATAGCTCTTTGCGTCGTCAAGGTGATCTTTATGCTCTTATAATCAGCAAGAATTCCAACAAGTAGTTCTTCTGGTGCTTTGACAACTAGTTTTGATGAAATCTACACTTGGCAGCATTTATTTTATTATTATAATTATTGCTTCTTATATCAATTTGATCGATGGATTCCTTATACAACTTTCATTTATTAAAAAGATAGTGGAGTTTCAAAGGCTACTTAAAATGTTAGATTTAACCCTTATTTTAATGAGGAAACCTTATATAGCCGATAGAGATGTTACCAAGACATTAATTAAGGGAGATGGAGCTCTACTGGAAATGAAACTGAACATTTCTAAAATTAGACTTTGGGTCAATTACTCCCTAAATATTGATTGAATATAGGTCAATTGTTTCCAATGTAGCTACAACCTGAAATGGACAAGGAATTCTACATTCATCCAACACAGGAACTGTTTCATGAATATTGCTCCTTAAATCCTTCTGAAGATACTTATCTCCGAGGAAAAAGGCAGAACGACATGTTTTTTTATGAAGGGAAGTAGTATTCTAGACAATATTTTTGTATAATTGGTGAAAATTATAACGCATACATATAATGCACTACTCACCCTTAATGGGTTATATACATTATTTCCAGAATGGAAATATTAATGAAGATGGAATTAAACTGGGTGCCTTTGCTGATCTACTCCGCGAGGATCAAGCTTTAAATGTAGTTTTCCCCTCCTACCTGTTATATATTCGTCTTCGATTCAGTATGGCTTGTGTAACACAGAGGGGATGAAATGGAATGCCATGAATTGGCATATATACATATATATATATCTAATAAGATAAAAGAGATCATGATGTTTTATATTATAGATCCAATCATCGGGTTCACGGGAACCAGAGCAGTGGAGGTGGAATGGAAAAAGAGATGATATGAATTGAATTAGATGGAATATATAATAATGTTTTATATATATGTCCAGTCATGGAATTAGGCCAATCATGTAATATATAAGGTAATTACAATCACATAGCCTAGGCTCAGAGTTGAGAGGGTCCCTCCAAACTGAGGGAAAGCCTCTCGCTTCAAACCGCAAAATGCCATTCTATAATCCCATTAACACGTCTACTCCAGGGCGGGAAGGCCATTAACGCAGTAGGCGTCCAATCACCGACATGCATAGCATTTTTATCTGACCTGAGAGGCTGTGAGCCTAGACTGTACACGAATTTTGGTGGACGTTTGGGGATGCTCGAAAATGAGTCACAAGTCGCAAACATTATAGGCCTATTTGAAAAGATGACTCCAATGATCCCAAAAATGAAAACATTCCACCAAAGAGATCTTGTGAATAAATCTCTTGCGACTTTTGGCTAATTTTTCCTGTATTACATCACATTTTGACGCCTTCCTTAACGAAGCCTCACACCATCCTTCAGGTGAGGAAATGTCACGTTTCTTTCTGCCATCCATCTCAAGGGATCAAAGGCAATCGTTCCATGGTAACATCCCTCCAGCAAGTGAGTCATGAACAGGTACTAATTACAGAGGTGCTAAAGTAATGTTGATCAATAGCCAGCATATATTTAATACATGATAAAAAGTCTATCCCAATTCTTTCTGCTTCTTTGATTGAGCACCAGATCTCTCGTATCTATTAATCAGGTCCATAATCATTGAAGCATTCTCTGATCATAAAAGATGTATTACAAGACATCTTGGAATTGTGCTTGTGACAAATGATGGTTTAGTTCTAGTGAACGCTGCAAATGCGGATTCAGAAGCGATAGCTACATATCTCTCCAACATCCAATAATTACAAACAAATGAGAAACTACAGATCTCGATATCCACCCGAGCCAAAAACCTAAAAAGATTTATATCTCCTATAAAGAGAAGTTGTAAAAACCTCAGAATCAAGTCGTAAATCTTGCCAAATCCGAGGTACGCCCAAATCTATATTGACACAGCGGACGCTCAATTTAAGCAGCGACACCTATCCTCATTACACTACATCGTACAAGCTGGAGGTCACATGACCAGCCAGCTACGTCTATGATGAATGGCGTGTGCGCAAGTATGGCGTCGCCTTCACCATGTTCTACACAGACCCGCCATCAGCAGAGTTCCTCATGGACCCACAGCCCCGCCCCTTACCTCAGTTAGCGCGGTCCCCTTGCTGTTTGCCTGCAATAGGGGACTTGTATGTGCTGCTATTTTCTGTCTTTGACATCGTGTGGTGGGATAGTTTCTATTCAAACTTTGTTTGCTGTGGACCCACAACCTGACATCGCAATCTCAGGTAGCATAGTCTCCTTGCTATCTAGTTACAATAGGGCACTTGCAGGTGTTGCTTTTTTGTGTATTTATCATCGTGTGATGGGATAGTTCCTATTCAGATTTGATGTGCACTTTTCTTTGCTGTGGACCCACATCCCAACATCACAACGTCAGTTAGCATAGTACCCTTGCTATCTAGTTGCAATAGGGGACTTGCGGGTGCTACTATTTTTGTCTTTTACAATTCGATCACGATAAGTTCAGCTTCAGTGGAGCCCCAACAACTCCTTTTATTAAACGTTTTTCACAATTACAGTATAAAGTTTCAAATTTACTAAACTTTTTCATCTGGATAGCCTTGTTTGGGAGGTTACATCTAAATGACTTAGGAATCATTGTTAAAAAATGCTAATTACTTGCTAATAACATGATAAGTTAGTTTTAATTTAGATTTGTCAATTCACTCCTTGTTCAATTTCAATATGTTATTTGGCTGTCATTCGTTTGTAAAAGGGGACCTGGGCCCGTTGTTAAAATGTTCCTTCCTTAGCTAGTTTAACCTTGCTAAGCAGCTGGTAAGGAACTTTTAGGGAATGAATTCTATCCCATTTTTTTTTAATTCAACGAATTTATTTTTATCTTTTTATTTACTGACATGTAGTACTATAGCGATCTAATCGCATTGAGTTTGACCCGGTTACATCTCTTCTTCTCCATTCATCTCATCAAACTCCGACTGGAGTCCCCTAAGTCCTAGTCCCCTACTGACCCTAAGTTGGTGGGAATTGGCTTAGAATATTGTGCTCTATAAATAATAAATCAATCATAATATCTCAGAAGCTAACACCAGGTGTTCTCGATAAATACAATTTACCGTATTATAATTTCCATCAAGACTGTCGATTTAATAACGATTTGTGACACTATTGCCCCTGCTTTGCATTTATTCCAATGAATAAAGAATAAGAATAAGAGTATCAATAGTGTATGAATTCTGTCACATTTAATAATAATTCTGTCACAACTCCAAATACATCAATGGAAAGATGGAGATTTTATGTTATCAGATATAATTATTATTATTATTATTATTATTATATGGGTGAAATCGCCTGAAAATGTACAATTTATCTTCACCAACCCTCTCAAATAACCCAAATTACAGACAAATATCAGGTTCAAATGCAGATCAACATAACCGAACAGATTCTTTGAATCAGTGCAATGCCAAATTATACTCAGATATACTAAGTATTTACCATTTTTCAGTCTAATTTATCAGCATTTACTATTTAAATGTGTAGAGCTGCTGATTGTACATTTTCTGATGACCTGACCCCTATACATATGGAGGGCACATTATTATGTATTGGCATGGGCAGGTGCCCCCTATACAACTTTTTATGGTTTTCATGTGTCATAAAATGCCAATAATACCATGTGAGCTATTCAGTTTGAGGAAAGCTTTTGCCATGCCCGTTGATTTCCAAATTATAACATCATAGAATTTAATTTCATTGAACAGTATCAACAGGCTTTAAACAACTTCTGCTGAATATATAGTTTTAGTGAGCTTGTCTCTATATTTTTAATTTTTCTCTTTAAAGTATACATTAACCTTCCAATACTAGAATAACACAAATAAATTAGAGTGAGATTTAAGTCAACAATACAAATATTTCTGTTCTACTACAGGCATTTTCTCAACATTACAAATGTTTCTGTTCTACTACAGGCATTTTCACTTACTATGAACCTCGTACAAGGTATAACTTGCACAACTTTACAATGAGTTCACCAGTCTCTTCCATAGAATCTTTAAATTAATAATAAAAAAAAAATTAATGATTGATTTCGTGCGTTGCCATTACACTACACTATAAAGAAATCTGTATAATGTTACACAAAAACAATCTTACCTGGTGCACAATTAAGCACACCATATTCTTGAATTAAAAAAAAGAGTTACATTTTATATAATTCAATCCCTAATTATCATACTCAATCATTCTCCAATATTTTTCTCATCCTAATATTACTTTCACATTCATCTAAACAATCTGAGGCATCCTTCTATATAATGAAATGACGTCGGTACAAATGCCCTATAGACCATCAGAACGAGGGACAGGGTGCAAAGAGATAAGGCTGATAATATCACCCTAGGATGCCGTGGAGATTATTACACAGTATCGTTATAGAGCAGATTAATTAAACCATGGGTCAATTGCTTATGATTTTCCTGTACTGCATAAATACTTTTTGTGTAATGAGAATATAAATTATAAACTGCTACAGAGATTACATCAACATACATTTAAAGCAGGCAAGGCATGTATTATACTAACACAGGAAAGAGTGATCCTAAATTTTGAAAACAGAAATCACACTTCAGAATCTCAGAAAATATGATTGATTTTGCTTTTAGATTCAATATATATTATTAATGATGTATTTAAAGCTGCATTCTCAGCAATTACGACAAAACAAATCTTACCAAATTCACTCATATTATGACTTATAGGACTGGATTTATCAATATTCTGATGTTGTATAATGTTAAATACATGAATTTGAAGTTTAATCAGTGAGAGGAAACTGCAGCCGCTGAGCGATAACAAGGGAAGTCATCGTATAAAGGATATTGGCGGATCCTCCAAATATCAATGAGACGTGTTAGAAGCCTTTTAGCAAAAACAATGGAAAGTTGCCAAATTTTGGTCAAATGACTTTTAGATGGGTCAAAACAAATGGAACAAGAAGTAGAAAATGTCACCTTGTGACCGACGTTAGCTGAGTGGGCAGCTTTAACCTAATTATTGTTATCATTAGAAAATGGTTGATGAAGACCAGGAACCTTCCCACTTAATACTCTATGGCATGGATCAGCTAAAATTCTGATATCATTCTGAGTATGATAAAAACATTGGAATTTCTGGGTTTGCAGAAATAGCAAGAAGTATAAAGCAAGAAGCAAGGAGCAAGAAGTATAAAATTCCAATTTTCACCGAAATTAACTGAGGATGCAGCTTTAAGAGGACACTGGGACCTATGGGTAGAGAGATGCCCCCACCTCCTACTCCCCAGCCTCTGCTTGCCTAGGGCTATTTGGGGGTACACGGAAATCTACAGTTATTAAAGCATAAACAGAAAAGTACTGGACAAAACCCTTTGATATTCCTTCCTGGTGACATGCAGATGGGTTGTAAAAGAAACGAGCAAAAGGTATAAAATTCCAATTTTCACCGAAATTAACTGAGATTGCAGCTTTAAGAGTTGGCCTATGGGTAATAGAGAGGTGCCCCCTCCTCCTCCTCCTCCTCCTCCTCCTCCTCAGTCCCAGCCTCTACACCTACTCCCTCACCACCACCAGCAGCAGCAAATTCACTGTATCAGCCTCGACCTCCAGCCTCCTCCCTCCTTCAGTCTAATCACAGCTGTAATCGCATGATAAACTGCCAGGAAATAGTCGGGGCGAGACGTGCGGCGGACGCTGGCCTGTGCTGGCTAATAATCAATACACATGCTCGGATCATTAATCTTAAGTACAATATTGATTGTTTGATAACAGGTCAGGCCCGAACGGGTGGGATCGAGCGGTCTGAGCCAGCTGGTCTGCTTTAATGTATGGGTAAATATTTAACACAGGTAAATATTTATGTTCCCAGCGTATTGATGGACTTTTACAGGTGCTGATATGTTTGATAACATACGTTGGGTATTGACACAGTAGGTATGCACTGTTTGTTCGCTATTTTGTACCGGTTAAAATGGGATAACAATTATAATTAAAGACAAATATTTGGATTATCAGCCAATTTTAGTTACGCTATATATAAATATTCATCATTAAACTACACAGAGTGAATATAAATAAATAAAATGACATACCCAATGTAATATATAAAGGCAAGCGTTTTTCTACGATCTTGTCGAATGGAAAAGGGAGCCTAATGGCTAGATCATTACCCCATATTGCAATGGTCCTGAATACAGGATATGAACATAATGTCTACAAGGTAGAATACAGGATGTAATTAAAGCTTGATTACCGCCTTAGAAAAGAAGACTCTGGCCCCCTCAAAGGCACTTTCAGTCACTCCCCTGACAAGTCCCACCAGTAAATAACTCAATACATGACTTTAAAATTACCTGGAAGAGCTATACAGAGCAGCTGCTTAAATACAATAGAAACGCGAGTTGCTCAATGCTAGTGAAAAGGATTGGCTGGAAAAAGTTGGAGTGAAAGGCATGTATGAGAACAGCGTGCGATGATGGCTCTAGCATCGATCAAGAGAGAACCGTTAAAACATGCTGTAGTGGGCAAGTGAGCAGTCGGCATTAGGGATTGTGCATTAATGGTGGCCTATAGAGGGGCATTAGGGCCGACAAATAGGGGGGTTTTGTTTTTGTTATTATTGTTTTTAGTTCTGATGTTGGAAGGTCAATCGAGGACAAGGGAGTAACAGACATGTGGGGTTGAGTTTAGTTTGTTTTGGGTTGTTTTTAATAGGGGATTTGCAGGTGTCACTGCACATGTCTGTTACATGCACCCTGGGATAGATCCTGATGGAATCTGACATACAAATATTCAGCAACATTTTTATTGAAAATTGCAAGAATGTTTTCACCAATGTTTTATAAATGATCTATGAAAACCAAATGCACAATGGTAAAGGTGGAGGGTTGTGTTATGGAAACATGTATAACACATAAATATTGACATTAGAGCATTGATTAATAGTCCATGCTGAACATGGCATGTGTACTATAGATAGAACCTGATGAGAATGTGGTACAAGGGACACTATTTTCACTGTCCAAGATGTTTGTTTTTTCGTGGCCCACGAGCCGAAAGGCGAGTGGGTTACGGAAAAAAACAAACATCCAGTAGTGTATCTGCCAAGAAATGTTGTTATGTTCTGAGCTTTACTGTGTAATGTATGTAGGTTAATTGCCTGCGCTGGCTTTTCTCCAGGAAAATGACTTAAGAAGCAATTACGTGAATATCATTGACGATTTCTATAGTGATGTTGAAAAATGGGCGATAAAATAGCGTTTTTCTCCTTATTGCATTTACCGATGTATCGGGTACAACATTCTTGGTGCTGAGTAGGTAAGCCTTCACCTTTTCACGGAAAAAGCGGTAGTTGTGTCTCATCAAGGGCAGTGCAATAGTGTCCCGAGTTCCACATTCGAATTTAGGTTCTATATTTACTCCCACGTTGCTATACTTACCTTATATGCCTATGTGTACTGGAGACATGAAGTCATACCACACGTGTAGGATTGGAGCAAATTACCACACTACTCTCGTCCATACAAATAGCATGTGGTACATACACCAACGTGGAGTAAATAGATTTTATAATGTACCATTAGTCCCATAATTCCATGCGAATCAAGATTCAAAATGGTGGCTATGCAAATCCCCTATTGTCCATCCTTCCTTGTATATAAAGGGGCATTACGGCAAACCAATAGGGGGTTGCTCTAACGACGCTAGTCTCATTATTTATCATAGTTTTTTTTGTTTTTTAAAAAATAAATCGATCTTTGTTGCTGAGGATATAAAATGGGAATTGACAGTTTGACATCGAGCACAAATATAGTAAATGACAGTTTTTTGTGCTGATGTTTTTATTTATTTTCGTTATTGATTTTAATTGCTCATCCTACCTTGTATGCACTGGAATAACTGGTTGCTTGGTATATGGTCCTCAAAACATTTGTGTACAAATGAACATTACTATATATACACTATTTTATTCTATTCTCTTTGGTAAACTCTTTATCACAGGAAAATGAGTCACAAATAGCAAAAAATTGGATTTCGAGATACATGTACCATCATATTTGAAAAGATGAGTTCAAGCGGATTCCAATGACCATTAGGATATCTATAACAAGGTAACACGGTAACAAATAGGATATCTATAACAAGTACTTCTATATTGTTTCTAACACAATGAACAAAAAGTATGCTATATTTCTTGAGGGTCAATCACTAGTGAATTAGTTAAATATACACCTTAAAGTATGACCTCATAAACGCACAGATACATCAAGCACAGTCTCTAAATTATTTCTATTTGGAAGACCCGCCCTAATAATTTCCTATGACGACTTCACTTATTATCGCTCACTGGAGGCAGTTTTTGCTCAACCGATTCTACTTCAAATATTTTGTATAAACGTCTAACAGCAGCAGAATATTGATGAATTCAGTCCTATAAGTCATAATATGGTTCAGATTTTCAGAAAATGTACAATTGGCAGCTCTACACATTTAGGGAATTCTGCTAAATTAGGCTGAAAAATGAAGAATACTGTGTATATCTGAATATATTATTTGGTATCGTATTGATTTAAAGTATCAGTTCTGTTATGTTAAACTGTATTTTGAAGCTCATTTTTGTCTTAAATGTGGGTTATTTGAGAAGATTGGTGAAGGCGAATTGTACATTTTCTGATAGCTTGACCCATATGAGTAAATTTGGTAAGATTTTGTTTATAATAATATTTGTGAATGCAGCTTTACGTAAGGATTTCTAATTTTCTTATGCAACAGGCAGCTGGAGAGCATACCAATTGAGCCTTATTGCCTGGGAGACAATCATATTACAATTGACGACTAATGTATTCCACCAGGAATAAATGGTATGAAAACAATCATCTATCAGAGACAATGAGAAATTTAATTACTATCGCATTTGAGTATAACGGCTCACTATGACTGAGGCCAAACATAAAATAGGTGTGTTTCCGATTAATATAACTCAAAACTAGGTGTGTGGTGTGTGTGTGTGTTTGGGGGGGGGGTATAATTTGGTTTTAGAAACCACCTTCGAGGAACGGAAAAAAGGTGTATTTCGCAAGAATAGT
Organism: Sthenelais limicola; assembly: GCA_942159475.1. Lineage (NCBI taxonomy): Eukaryota > Metazoa > Annelida > Polychaeta > Phyllodocida > Sigalionidae > Sthenelais > Sthenelais limicola. The sequence goes on from OW804096.1 coordinate 59,627,994, forward strand.
TGTTTTAACAAGAGAAATGTACTTTTAAGGGTGTTTTTGTTAGGAACACTTGTTTCCCTGCTTTAATTAGCTTTTTGAGGCAAAAACTAACACAAAAATCTTGACACGGTCAAGGTAGGTAGGGTGGGGGCCGGCAGGAGTAAATCGGAAACACCTATTATTTCCTGGGCCTGGATATAACCAAGGGATGGTAAACCTCACGCCGAAACGATGTGCAGGTTGGTAAACAAAGAAAGACATGGCATACAATGCATCCAAGATGAAAAGTGATGTTTGTAATTGCAGTTCCATGGCTATCAATATAAAAGGTGGGCTGTAAATATGTGTTATGGGATAACCATCTGTTGCAGTCATATGAGCCACCATACCCAGTCAATCAATAGTACATGCACATGTGGACCATTTCCTATTTTGTCTCTGCCATTAAAGAATTCATTTTAAAGTTAGGTCAAATTACTTTGCAGGGGACTATATATTATTCATATTTTAGAGGTAATACATTCGCTATACACATGAGTAAAAGAATATATTATGTACAAGGGGCGTCAAATTACTGGATAAAAGTTCTTCTAAGAACATACACATAAAAGCTACTATACAGGTAGAGTGAGGCAGGCAAAAGCGTACTACATATTCAGATACTATTCTGATCAATTCCTCCAGTGCTGACCTTTAACTAATTACCGCCTTAACCCAGGGGACCTCCCTCCCACCTGCTCCCACTTAATTCCCACCTCGCACTCTCGCCCTCGCCGTCCCCTGTGACGTTTTGATCTCCCTATAGAGGTAGTGCGCCCCCGTTCCATAGTGCCGGAAGAGAACGATAGTAGATTATAATGCCGCTTTTTGTTCCATCTTGCTACCGCTTTTCTCCGCTCCCTCGGCCGCCGACCATTTCATATGCAAATCCTCTCCACATATTACATTCTGTGCGGGACTGCTGTTGTTGTTGTATTTGGTGCGAGACTGTGCCCATCATGACAGCAGGTTCGCACCAATCGCTGCCTCGGGCTAGAGCCAACGTGATTGGCTACACGAGTGATAGAAGGGCGGGGCTTAATAGAGCTTTAGTGATCGTTCCATGCTGGGATTTAGAGCTCTGGATTCTTACTCGCCCTTTGTCTGTTGTCTCTATCTCTATTCCCATGTGACCTCGCGAACTGAGCCACTAATACAGTACATGAATATACATTGTTCGTATTGATTTTTCGCTATCATTTACATACAATACCATAGATCAATGCTATTCTGATGCCAGCAATCAAATGCAGGGTATTCGGAATATGAGAACCCCACAGAAAGCATCCTCCATATCTTGTGTGTAAAAAAGAACACATATCCTAGCATCAATATCATTCTGGATTTTAGACCACCTTGTCTTTAGTTCAAACTCTATGATTCAGCTTCCAAGTTTAAAAAGGTCTTGTGGACGCTGGCAGCAGTATCGTTGTGAGCTTGGATATAAAAGCTGGCTTTGAATACTTTGATTCCCCTGATGGTCCCTGAACTGTCATGCAGGCTCGGCCATCCATTGCGCTGAAAGTACAATCTAGGCAATAAATTCTGGGGGATTGAGCATAATGTCCCCTTCATAGTCCCCCTCGCCTATCAGAGATATCTCGCAGTAAATTATCTTGCCTATCCGATACCCGCAGCAAAACAGGGATTATATAGTCAATAATATCAGCGCATTAATGGTATCAACTCTTGCTGGCATTATAACTTGCACGTGAGAGTGCACATGTGCATATATACACGCTGAACTTATACGCCCATACTCACATGTCTACTAAAAGAATAATGACCGATATGGAGGAGCTGTTGGTGCGCTTTTGGGTGTATAATCCCGAGGCGACACACAGTGCACCAGCAGGCCCGAAATGTAGGTGATCAATCTTTTTAGTCTCTGCCTATGGTGGTTATAGCCCATAGACAGCAACTGAACACACACATACACACCTCTTTTTTCTCTAACATCCACATCCACCCATAAACTCCCGACTAGTCACACACACTCACTCTAACATACACACACCTCACACACCCATTTTAACATACACATCCACACATAAACCCCCTACAGGTCACACACACACACTGCATACATATTCACACACACCCACTCACACATTCTACTCGCCCAGCTTATTGACACAAGCCCCCAGGGTGCTACCTTTAGCGCCGCCACCCGCCCCTCTCGGGAACTATGGATTATTGTGCAGTGTCTATTTGGAGGCCTGTATTTGGCGAGTGTTTGGCGAGAGTTTGCTGAGTGTATGGAGAGCGTAATGAGGGCCCTCTATGTGAGAGAATGAGAACTAGGCATTTGCTTATCGGAATATAACCTGTGGCGTGGAAGCCATACTGATATATGAACTATTCATTTATTTAGGCTTTGTGCTTCTAGCCGTGGCTGGATAATAATTAAAAGGGGCAAGTCTACCGCCACAATACATACACGTTTCACTCATACGTGTGATTAATTTTGAATCAATCGCATTAGTCTGGTACAGTCAAATATATCGATGTGCCTTTACATTGTGTCAGTTCCCATTGTCCGTACTTTTTCCCCGGCAAATGCCTCTTTCCAAATGCTACTTTCACTTTCGTCGCACATGCATATTGCATATTCAGATGCAGTCTGAGGTAAGAATATCAGTTAGAGGCTCTGCACATTCTGCTTTTTGTATTCTCATCCAATCAGGTGCGGGCATCCTGCGCATGCCCAGTGGGCACCTTTTGTCCGGGGTAATTTACGCAGAATATGTCAGCCTCGGAAGGAGCGAACATAAGTTGTTTAAGATGTGCAAGCGAGGTGGCTGAGGTGCGAACAGTGGCCGCTCTGCATCCAAAGTGAGGCTGTATTACTCTCAGAATGAGGCTGTATAACAACTAGAATGAGGCTGGGGTTGCCATGGTGACTGGGGTCAATAGTGGGGGGCAGAACGGGCATGCTCAGAATACACACTTCCTGTTATATTGACCGGGCAGGCTTAGACACAACCATTAGCTTGGAGGGAATGGAAAGGGCATAGACGAGCTGCCAGAAGGAGAAGGAGGTGGAATGGAAGTAGACGTCAGTGGACCCATTCTAGTCAAGTAAAGTTTAAAATTACAACAAAATGGCAAGATTAAAACCGCTGGTTAATCATATAAATTACACTCTAACACTGACAAACTCAAACACAAATATACCATAGCTAATCGCAGTTATCATGTTATACAAATAGAACCTGTGAAAATATATATTTTAAAAGACCGTAGTGGTTTGATACTAAGCAATAATCTGTACAAGTTAAAAAGAATGATAGATGAATGATATGTCCATGTGTATCCTCTGAGGTCTACACACGATGCAGCAATTGCTCTTTTTGTCCACACAGAAGATATTCATACGCATGCGCGACCGGAAGTGGCAGCTCTTGCCTGCCACCTTGTCTGTAACCAACCCGTCGCTCTGTTCCCAGCATAGAAGGCATACAAGGCAGAGTAGTCTATGAAAATGACACTTTTTCGCAGGGACTATCACACAATTGAAGAGCTATAAAACCAAGCGCTCACTTTTTCACACGCTCCACAGAGAATTTGAAATGACTCAGAGCGTCGGTAAAGCGATTACAGCACCGGTATTGTCAGGTCTGGCCGTCACTTTGATTGATTATTCTATTCATTAACGGAGCTGTCAGAGTGGCTATCATTATCATTAGTGTAGTGGTTGGGGTTGTTGCCGCCCCCAGCAGCATCGCAACCTCCCTCCAGTTCTCCTCTCATATATTCCTCTTTGGAACATTCATGTATACATGGATATGTTACTGTAGGTCTATTGTGGACAAACTATATGCTAAACTAATACTTGCATATATATATATCATACTCTATCTATGGAATTCATGTCAGGAGCGCTGAGAACAGTGCAGTGTTATGTATAATGGGACCTGAATAAACTTCTTTTTTTTTAAAAAAAAAGGGTCAAACCAATGGAAATGTTGCGCTATCCACATTCATGTTTTGTGGAGCAGATCTATGAGAATGGAATGTATTCTATTGATCTCAATAATAGTGGTCTAATAAATTATGTTTTATAATTGAATTATTATTGTATATTCAAAGCTATATAAAACCGTTCACAAACCATTGGAAGAACTATTGGTATCAACATAGCAAATATAAATGATCTAACATACATGTACATAAACAATGAATAATGGTAATGTATACCATATGGTATTAGGCCTATATTGCTCGCCTGTTATATAACATATCATATTAGATTAATAATAAAATGTGTTATCTATGGCCCAACTAGACTTCCATTCTCTTCTCTTCCCATCTCAAAAAGTTCCCCTTTAAATCGCTTTCTTTCTTTCTTTCTCTCTTTCTTTCTTTTTCAAATGTCTCATTTTCTCCTCTCTTTCGAGCAGTTGAGCCTGGACGATCCGTCTGACGGTGCCTGCCCATCACATTGAGCCTGCGGCACCCCTAGATCTAGATTACCCAATGTCCATCACACCATATCCAGCATAATCCAAACCACAAATTTGCTCCACTGCCACGAGGGGACTCTCAGTAACCACGGGTAGCGCCGGCAGAGGGCTCTGTCATAAGTGATGGAACGCTGCACCAGAGTCCCCTTTATGAAGGAATTTATCATCTTTTATTCGCAAATTGTATTAAATAATGATGTGATATAAATCTTGAAATATACCTGGAAGGGTTTAATCTTTAGGAATTACTCCAGTCATGATTGTCTCAAGTTATATAAAAGGGAATTTACCATTTTTATTCATGAGTTATATTACAAAATATTGTGATATAAAACATTTCATCCAACGATTGGGTCAGTTTGTGGGCGCATGTAAAGGTATATCGGTCTGGTAAAGGTATATCGGACAGTTTTTGTGCTTTAGTGTTTCATGCCATTTAACAAACACAAGAAAACAGTCTAGGCTAAAAGTTGAGAGTGTCCCTTCAAACTGAGGGAAAGCCTCTCGTTCAAAACCGCAAAATGCCATTATAATGCCATTAGGCCCCCAAGTTCCATTATAATTCAATTAAGACGCCTACTCCTAGGCCCCCAAAAGCCATTAGCGCAGTAGGTGTCCAATCACTGACATACCTTATCTGATATAAGAGGCTTTGAGCCTAGACATAACGGGCACTTTGGTGTTGACTAAACGAAATAGATCTCTCGCTCCTTGCAGCCCTCAACCTATAATGTTCTCTCCGCCTTGGGCATCGCTTTGGGCCTCGGGCACATTATACCACACAACAGCCTAGGGCTTACAACTCGTGATCTATTTCTTTAATACACATCCTTTGTTACATTAGGAACCTTATATTGGAATTGATTTATATTCTAGATTACACACAATTTATAAAGATGCTTTCCATCTCTTAAATTAAAATTTAAAATTTAGAATCAAATGGCGGAGAAATAATTCAGTGAATTTAAAATTTAAGGAACTAATAAAAGGCCAGTGTCATTAAAAACCAATATGATAATAATAAAGTATACATTTCTATTATATATATGTATACTCGTCTATCTATCTATCTATCTATCTACCCATCTATCTATCTATCTACCCATCTATCTATCTATTCCTCTGAATAAATTTAAAAAGGCATATATAGTTAGAGTAGATACATCGATAAGCAATACATAAAGGAGGCATGTTTTTCTGGCATAAGCTATAGCCACTTTTAAAAGACTATAAGAGTATATTTGGTACTGTTCCAAGTAAAGGAGATAAGGCAGAAGGGGCTAAATGAATTACGAGCATACAACCTAGACAGGGCCCTATTTGCCGGGCAGAGCGTGGTACTACCATTCCCATCGGGCAAGTATTGGGTTTCTACATGACCACTGCCAACAGAAATAGCTACTGTTTGACATTGATGACCCGAAGGTGATCCACCCACAACCGACCACCAATCAAATGAAAAGAGTTCCATCTCCCTCGGCTACTAAATTTCGTCTTCTTTCGGGCTCAATCAGGGACACGGTCGATCTGTGATTAACAATATAGGCCAATGTCTAAGCGACATCTACTGTCAGAATCACACATCGCCGGAAGTTCATTTCTGAGGTCAGCGTTCACAGCCAGATCGAGACTAGCAGCTGGCCAATCCAATCCCAGCTTATATCCCGGACCTCAAGGCACAAGCCGACCAATCCAATCCGGGCTTACATCGGTGACCCTGGGCACGAGCTGCACATAAACAAAGCTGTGATGTAAGAACAATAGCACTTGGCGCGTTGTGTCTCCGGAATCTGATGAGGTCCGCTCGCTTCTGTGTCCCAATGGGAGGGGAGGCACTACCACTGACTGTAGTACAAGAAAGACTGCTCCTGCATATTTTTACAAATAATTGCAAGTTTGGATGCCACGGATAAGAGTAAACACACTTGACTTCTCGGCATGACAACACAAATACCCAGGCACTGAGGGCAACTTGGTGTGCTCCTTTTATCAAATAAAATACAGTGAATGCTTTCGATTATGATTCAGCGATTGGAACCTTTTATTTCACTTCCTTGAAATTCACATACCGGTATAAAAATAATCTATTGTCGAATTTTATTGTTCCCTTATCGATTTCATTATTCATTTATCGCGGTTGTGGTAGGAATAACTGTCATGGAGCAGATGGCAGTATTCACCATAATATTTCTCAATTGAAAAGAATAATACCAATCAATCAAAATATATTTCTAAGGAGAGTAATATTACAAAGTTGTAAGTGGTGCAATCTTTCAATGTTGGCAGTCCATCCAGAATCTCCTACAATAGTAGAACACTTTAATTATTTACACAAATTAAAAGCATTGTGTATACTAAGATATACAATTGTATATTCGCTCTTAATAGCCTTTGTCTTGTTTCTTTCATTCCAGTCATGATAATTTCATTTGTTTCATTAAGAAACCAGAATTCAGGTCATCTCGCTAAGGATCCCATCCTACTAGTAGTCTTTGACGAAAGAAATCAATTTTACCAAGATTGGATAATTTTCCCCCATGCGCGGAAATATTGTCATCCCAGATATACCTCTATTCAAAATATGATGTAAGTAAGTTATTATTTTTTTTCAGTTGTTTCAAGTAAACTAAAACTAAAAAGCTCATTTTCAAGAACTCAGCATGTTCATTTTATGTGTTTTGTGTGTGTTTTCTTTTCCTTTTTGTTTTGAAGCTACTGTCTTGTTTGACCTATTCTCTTCGTTTCTTTACACAGTAAGGTTCTAAGTTATGAATAAGTACGTTATTTAGGCCACAAAATTCTCTTTTATTTTTACATAAATGCACACACCTACGTTCCCAGAAATGATTCAGGACAAAATCATTTTTTTTCAATACTTTCCCATAAGTGTACTGCCTCTTCCAGAAAGGTTATTTAGCCCGAAGTGGGCACACAAATCATTTTCATTTTTTTTTATTTCCCCATAAGTGCACACCCCTTCCAAGAAAGTAGACTCCCTCTGTCGGCCACAACTGAAGGTTGTCGCCTGCTGGTTGGCCACTGCAGTATTTCACAATAGCAAACATTCTGAATGCAATCAAGCGGCAGCCGCCGATAATATCGGCAGTCAGTGGCCGATACTATCAGCATTGAGCACCCGGTGACGTGTCACACAGAATCAATATGTGGTCTCTCTCAGGAAAAACCACAATCATGTCAAAGATTGTCAAAGTATGCGCTCTGGCCTGCGAGCTGTGCTACTTGAAAATGACAATGGAATATGTTGGGCATAGGGCTTGGTAGAAGTGAGAGGAGGTGGGAGGGAGGAGGAAGGAGGAATATAAGGGAGAGGAAAGGCTATATTTTAGGTACTTCCCGCGACAGCCCCCTGTATTGTCTGCTTGAGAGGACTTGGAAAAGAAAGTTAATATACACAAAGTCAAGTTTGATGGCTATTCGATGCTACCATTGGGTGGTGGCTCTCAGGGACTATTGGAGGGCTAGGATGACCCAGCGTAGGCGGCATCAATGGGGCATAAACCTTGATTGTTGGCCGTGGTGTGGTGATTGTCAACCTCTATGTTTAATTGTATTTAACATATAAAACATAAATAATATACATGTATGTACATTGCCATTGAATATAATTCTGTGTAAGGTTATTATACAGCCATGTTAAGTACTTTGTTTAAACTGAAAAAAAGAAAAAGCGCCTAAAACGCTAGCCCTCGTCTATTTATATTATGACCCAGTCAACGAGCACGCTTTGTGTGAAGTGTTTTCCCAGCCTTTTTGATAAATATTTATATCATGGTTCGGAATAGCTATTTTTTATCTGTTGTCTCATGAATTTGACATTTCCGTTAACCAAGGGGAAAGCAGTTACGGTTTTTCGCCTTTTAAATAATCTCATTAAAATAATTCCCGAGATGTGACCTCTGATTCCATCTTGATGTCTCTTGGAGGGTTTCTTCCGCCACCGCCACATCCCCGTTTCACCTTCTACCCTGTTCCAACCAATATTTTGCCTCCAAGGACAGGGTCTCGGGTCAGTTCTCGCAAATTCCCGTCCTGGGTGAGATTGATGGGCAACCAAAGCGCACCCTATCTATCATCTGTGATGACGCGGAGGTCACGTGGATACGCAGTGTTTACGTCACATCCGGAATAACAACTAGATAAGATGTGAGCTCTCCGGAAGGGTGCTTTTGCATACTGGGAAATAATAGGATGGCAAGGGAAATTCCGGGATAAATCATTGGATATGCTTTACTGCGGGTCACGATGAACAAAAACAGAGGAAGACAGAATTCATGCTTCTGTTGATTCCTTGTTGTGGCATTTTTGTCCCCTGCGAGATACATATACACCTGAATCTCTGCCCACTTTCTATATACTACTCAAAACGCGCCCTGCCTTTTGCCATGTTAGTTATCCCCCACCTTTCCCAGTTATTATATTAAGTCTACAGTGTCGTGCTGATGCATGACTTACTGGTTTATACTTAAAGACCTGATATGAACATCAACAGTACTGAACAAGCACGATGTAATTTTATCTATGCTTAACATATAATTTGTATTGTAGTATTTAATGAAATGCAAACCTCAGAGACACGTTTCATCGTGATATTTCCGGACGAATCTTCCTTTTAGGGTCAGGTCACCTAGAAATGTACAATTAGCAGCTCTACACATTTAGTGAATTCTGCTAAATTAGACTGAAAAATGATAAACATTATAGGTAAATCTGAATAAATTCAGACTTGGGTTGATTTTTAAAAAAAATCAGTTATAAAGAACTAAATTTTGCGCCTTATTTTCATCTTAGATTTGTGTTATTTTAGAGGATATCCAATGATAGGTGTACTTCTATATTTGTTTTATGCGCGAAAAAAAAAGTTATAGCATTATTTCTTGATGGTCAATCACTAGTCAAGTAATTACATATACTCCTTAGGATAACCTCAGATATACATAGATATATTCAATACACAGTCGAAAATGACACCTGCAATTTGGGACATGCATTCATTCTGATAGTAGCACCAAACTCTCCAAAAATGTAAACATTTGTCCAAGGGTTCCTGTGAAAAAACACTTGAAAAATATCTATTTTGACTGATTTTCCTGTGACACATCACACAAATATGAAAGCAAATTGTACATTTTCAAACGACCTGACCCTTTACAGCCAGCATACGAGTGTGAAGAACACTATTCTCTGGTAGCATTTATGACACCGTGTAATCTGCCAGTGTTATCTACCAGGCAGGTGTCCATCAGACGCTCATTTAAAGGCGGATAAGAAACTCTTGCAGGCTCGAATAGCCATTAGAAAAGGTTTTCGTTGTTAGTTATGTCTCCACAGACGACATTCATATAGAGATGCGCTGGATTCAACCAATTTGCAAGACAAGGATTGCCACTAAAAATCTTTTTTTCATCCTCTTGATATGCACATAGCCTAAATGGTGTCTTTAGGATAACACATTTTTGTAACATTCTTCCTTATCAGATTGGCAGTGAAGTATTTTGGATAAAGTTGCACATGGGATTTGAACCTAGACCCCTTGCAGCCTCTGAAAAGTTAGATCTTTAGACCACTGTATCATCCCAATACACCATTCTCATAAGGATGCTATTTATACTATACTGGTGTATATTATATGCCCTTATGTGACAATGTCTTTCATTTCTTTCTTTCATGATATATTCATTTTTAACGATTAATTCATATATATAGGCTAATTAGATTTTGTATTTCTGGAATCATTGTTAGCAATGAGTCAAATATTATATTCAATGCTAGCTGTTATTATATGAAGGAACCAGTGAATATCGGCGAAGATATTCCTCCCATAACTACAATATCTTGGATTTGGAAATGATCGATGATTATAATTACATACTTGCTCTTCCAGTAACTGCTCATTCCTTCTGATAATTAATCAAAGAAAAAAGCCTTCCCCATTCGTCATTCTGCAATAATACTTATCGCCGAAGACAAGAAGCGAGTGTCTAGGTTTTGCGTAACAGGGCTCTGTAGCTATCACGAATACAATAGATTAATTTAAAGGGAGGCAGTAGTAAAAAATAATAACCGGAGACAAAAAACTCCTCCTGACACTGAGAGTAATCCAGCGTCTAATGCGATCCTTTTATATGCTCTGAAATGATGAACACAGAATGACGTTACGTCACCGTGACGTCATTAATCACCATGACAAGCTCGCGGCTGTCACCGGAAGTGGGGAGATAAGCGATATGAAGACGGCGTCGGCCAAGATGGCGCCGTCATTAATTTTCCACATGAATGAACGCAATAAATAGGTTTGTTAGGGCGAAAGATTGTGGAGCTGACAGCTTCTGATAGGGTGTGTGCGAAATGCGTGGATGCGTAGACTCTGTGAGTAGAGCTACGGCGGCGGTGGAGGCGGTCGACCCACTGATATAATATATTTCTTGGCTCAGATGGAAAGAACGCTGAGAATATGAGCAGTAACTATATCAGGAGGGAGGATATGAGTAATCTAAAGGGGATATAATGGCTATTATGTATTTCCAGGGGCAATAATCAGCACAATAGCTCACTTTCCTGCAAGGCCATATAATGTCTTGGCTGGGAAAAAAATCCTTAAACAAAAACAAATATTGCTGACGTATTAACCAATAGCCATTTCAAATGATTAGGTGAATGTGTATGCTATCAGATGTGTCTACTATATTTATAACTATTTTGATGTGAATTTCTTTTCAAGGATTTATATATAATAATGATAAATTATGATCTTTTAAATTGCTAGATGGGATTGCCAAAAAATATAGTTCAAATTTGCCAGATTTATTCACCTTATGCTGTAAACAGTTATCTACATATGTTTAGAAATAACATATGTAAATAGACAACCTGAAACTTCATGTTTGCCTCGAATAATTCATTCATTCATAGAGCTATTTCCTCACAGATGTGTAGTTGTCTCCCTCCCCCCACGGAGCGAGCTTCCCCCTCTCTTCTCCCCTTGTAACCTCCCACACAAATGTCTGGGACACTTGTAGCTAATAGCGTAGTTATCTTGGTCGTGCAGGCCCCGAGGCAAGTCACAATCACTATAGTCGACATAAACAGGGGCACCCAGAGTATTGCTCAATTTAGATTTAAACATTCCATTGAATACACCCCTGAAGTAGTCAGCCATTATGCCTCATCAATAGCAGGGGTCAATATTGTATGGAATGAGAGCGTGCTGAGGAAGAATAATTTCATCGTCAATGGTCTACTCCCTTTCCTGGTAATTTAACTCAGTATTTTTTAGTCTAGGTTATATTATATTGCAAGGGGGAGGAGCTAGCTCTCTGTGGGTAGACGTGAGTGAATGAAGCATTGCTTTGCGTGCTCTAGTCGTGCCCTAACCAGGTTAAAGCTTATTTCCAGAGCCACTGACCAAAAGACATTATCACTAACACTTCACAAACCACTGCTTGCCATTCCGTCACCCTCCCCGTACAGACCCACACCACGCGCTGTTCCCATTCCATGATGCACCCCCATTTGCACACGGCCTACATGCCCCCTCAAATCAAGACCTGCAGATTGAAGGAACCTAGCGAGAGCAGATAGAACTAATCGATGCACAACGAATAATCGACTCGTGTGTACGGCTGAGTAGATCACAGGAAATGACGTCACACTGGCTCTTGTCCAATCAGGGCGGTCTACATCAACGCTGGATATCTCCCACTTGATTGGTAGAGCGTGAATGGACACAAAACGAAACGGTTCGTCGGGGACGATTCAGCGTTTTTTTTCCTACACATAAAGATAAATGGTAGAATAATGGGATTTTATATCTGAGAGGAGGAAAAATAAATAAGGTCCGGAGCTATTTAATAAAGCAGCTATCGCAATGATGCAATATATCGTTTCAATTAAATGAAGGTGAAATAAAAAGGCGATTTTTCTTTTCGTTTTCCAATTTCCACCGTCGCGTTAATCCTACTGGAATGAGAACGCCACTATAAAGTGATTACAGTCTCTACCGCTAGGGCGTACTGTAACAAACAGACGTGGTGCTCTCTGGGGAAGACCGGGGAATAGCTTTTTACAGACAATTGTGGAGCATTAAAACTGCGTCATGAGCAAATTAGGTGATGTGCTAAAGGGTAAAGGGAGGAAGAGGAGGAGGGGGGAACGAGTGTTTGCAGAAGGGGAGGTTAGGAAAGCATTTGGTAGCTGAGAAAATGCACTGTGGAAAGAGAGAGCAATTAAAGGACAAAGTATTATTCTTATTCAAAGAATCTAGTGAAGGAGGTTTTGAATTAACAGCTTATTGAACATTAATGAAGCTATTTGTATGAAGTAGTCTGCATCTTCTCATAAGGATTGCACTGTCCAGCATGAGGATAATCACAGGCAGAATACAGAAAATAACATTCCAACTTGCCAATATCTATCCAGCATCAACAAATGTACTTATATATTCAATAGGGAAGGGAACATATTTTATTTGTTTCCAATTTCTGGTATATAAAACTAAGTTTACCAAACAACTCTTCAGTGTACGTGCTTTGGGTTTGTGCCTCAGATATTCCTTAAACTGACCATTGTGAATACTCTCCTGTATTCAAGACATATATATTATATAATGAACACCTCGTGTTCTATGTCATGTTCGTGATTCGTTAGACACGGAAATGTATTTCGGCAGATTATCCCCCTTTCAACCAATTAGAGGGAAGCTTATTGCCCACTTGCCTCCCCAACACTTAGTACACTCCTTGCATAGTGGTGAAAGTGAATTTTGAAGTTGGTGGAAGTACCGCTAGATGGCTGTCCATAGCTAAGTGTCCTCTGAGAGTCCGGAGCCAATCAGATCCTTTGTTATTCATTATCCCGAGCCTACTTCCCGTGTCTCGGGGGATATTCTCCCCCTATTCAAACAAGAATCAATCTAGGAGCCAAGATGCAGAATGTGCAACTCCTACTGCTAGTATCAGGCTCTATAAATCCCTACGTTATCTTCACTATGGCTCGCGATAGGGACGGACGCAGCGACGTTCATATCGCCATCAACCACAGGCGATCGCAGCTCAAGATAGGCGCTATCGCGACGCAGCTTCGGCGTCCTATTATGATATTAGACGCCGCACTAGACGCGAGTTTAAAGCCAATCAACTGAGAGTGATTATTGAATGGCCAATCGATTTTTATGTAAAAGTACTTCGCCGATGCTAGCTCAGCCAATAGGAATTCCTCAGACATTATAGGTCTAGGTTGTGTAAGGTGGGATTGACAAGATTGTAGAAGAGAATAAATGCGAAAGAAATGATAGAAGTAATGCTTGCTGTCGTCCTAGAGCAAATAGCAAGTGTTTCCATAGAGAGATGGACCGAATAGGAAAAGAGAAGATTATAGCTTCAGTAAATCTAAAGATGATCATGTTGGTCGTCCTTCAGATGTGTAGCTGTCTTTAATAGGCAAAACTTTTGAATAAAATTCGTCGAGATGATATGCTAACACTAACGCGTAATTTCCATAAAAGATGACAGGCTTAGATTAGAATTCTGGGATGAAATCAGCTTGAATGAATATGAAAATGAAAGAAATATAATTCATTTGTAGTAATAAACCCTCATATAATCATATTGGTCTTTCTATGAGATAAATTAAGTAGTTATCTTTAATAGACAAACCTTTCGAGACACTCACATGTTAAATCATATGTCAATTTCAGTGCAAATTCAAGGATTTAAGGACAACGACTGTTAAGAATTACTGCCTAATGAAACATTACAACACAACCTCTTTACATAGAATCAGAAACCCATATATTCCTGAAGAAGTGTTTTTTTTATTTAACATCTCACGTAGGTAGGTTTAATCTCGCCTGCAGTTGTCCATAGACAGCATCTAAGGTGTAGTGATGAATATACATTTTGACCATCATCTAAGGCAGGAGAACTTTCTAGAGCTGAGGGAATCCTTTATCATCCCCGCTGCTCATATCAATAAACAAAAGCGTAACAAAACATAGAGAGGAAATAGGACTGAGGGCACCAATGACCTTTGCCCCAGCTGTAAGCTGACAACATGGCAGTAACTGACGCCGCCTGTCCATGTCACAATCTCCATGGCATAACACAGCCAACTATGCACCATCGTAGACTCTATACAGGGCCCAATGTAGCAATACCTCCTGTTTATAGGCGATCTTAGGGAGCTGGATACTGTCTTATGTTGGCCAAATGTTCTTCGTGCAGTTTAGTTCAAAATGAATGATAATAATTATAGATTTCTATACAAAATCTTGAATGTTCTTTTTTTATATGATGCAAATGGATGTACTAATTGTTTAGATTAGATAAGACCTAGAATGTTTTAGATGATAAAAATGTTTTTTTATCGGGAAGGAGGTAGGAGGTGGAGGAGGAGGAAGAAGAGGAGGAGGAGGTGGAGGAGGAGAGTAGGTTGCGACGGCGGAGGGGAAGGTGGGAGGGGGAGGAGGAGGTGGAGGAGGTGGAGGAGGTGGAGGAGGTGGAGGAGGTGGAGGAGGTGGAGGAGGGGGAGGAGGGGGAGGAGGGAGAGGAGGGAGAGGATGGGAGAAGGAGCAAGAGGAGCAGAAGCAGGAGGACCATTTGATTTGAGATTGGTGCGCCATTTGGAGCACTCCTTAGCACCGACCCCTACAATATGGAGACAGTGAATTGTAAAGTCAGTGCCACCCACTGGGTGAATGCTATGGACATCAGGATTTAGTGGTGAGAACTAAGGTGCTAAGAGGGAAATAAAGACGGCAGCAATGAAATATTCCGGTGAATAGGACCACCAGCTCATAGGGTCATACTGATAAACAAGATGGCCGAACTACCCCACGCCTCATTGCTATGCAGGTCTCCGTGCGTCATTTCCGGCGCTGAATTAAGACAAGCTATGTGAGCTTAGCACTTCCGGTCGCCTGCAGGTGGCAACCAGGTGAGCTGCCTCGTGAAAGCTCGGGTGTGATTGGCTGCTCATCTATGTGAGCTTGGCTGTGATTGGTGGGGCTTATCTCTTCCTGGATACACCTGATAGCCACTAGGTTCTCTTTTCCAAGGTCAGGGCAAGGTTACAATGTGGAAGCTTTATTGGATACCAAACAATATGTGATCTGAAGATGACAGACTTTCAGAGGCTTCATTGTGATTGAAGCATCGCAGCTACGGAAGAAGGGCTCCCGCATTGAACATAATCAATTGAAACAAATGGTCAGGCTACACGAATACTCCATAAAGGTTTCTAAACTTGGGGGGTCTCTTAAATCCATTCTCAAGATAGATACCATTCTTACATTATTAATGGGGGAGGTAACACCTCAAAGTCCGACCTCCCATCGAGGGTAGAGGTTCCTCTAAGATTGTAATCAATCACAGCGCATGCCCACCTGGCAGGAAGTAATCTACACTATTCTTGCGCATGCGCACAGTGTCGTGAGTCAGCTAATATGCTAATTAGGAGACACGTTCAGAGCCTATTTATTGGTCATAATCACCTGCTCCCGGCTTTGACTAAGCTGATTTGGAGACAGAGGGAGTGATGAAGGGAGGGAGGGTATAGGGGGGAGGGGTGGTTAAGTCCCAGACAAGGCGATTAGCATCTAATGAATATAGATCACTACCGGAAGTCAACAAAGATCTGCACGAGCAATAATAGAAGGATTTGATTGGATGATGTCGGTGACAATGCGGCTTAACTCTCAGTTATAGAAAATGCTAATAATGTGTAACACACTCTTGCCTGTTATATTAAGAGAATGTAAATTTGCTACAATGAAGGACTGACTTTATCATCTGAGCATTCAGACAATTCCGGGGAAGACTTTTAAATCTCCCGTCGTTTGCCTTCCAGCAAGTCAATCAGAGATGCATTAAATCTAAAGATAGCCTTTGCATGAAATTGTGGTGTTATAATTATTTTTCCTGTCTCCTCCAGGTTTACCCTCATATCATTTCAGTTCAGGACAAGGTAGAATTCATAATTGGCGTTCACAGGAACTAAAACAAGCACATTAAATCACTGATAGCGTTCTGCACCGAGGCGGGCATAGGTGTGTTTAATATTACAGTTCTTATATTTTATAAATCTAACCTACATAACATGTACATTAGTCTAGGCCGGGGCCACACATCTACCATGGAGAAGTTTCATTCGACTTCATTTTCCCGCAGGAAGTAGATTCCGCTCTAGCGACTGCGTGTGCAGATTATGACGTAATGTGATCCGCTTCCGGTAGAGCCACGTTATTCCCATTCCGGCCCATGGGCAGCTTAGGTAGACCCCTGTAGATGGTCGGAGGGATAGGGCCGCTGCTGGCATGGACAATCGGCTTTAGAAGACTTAGGGGGCCTCAAGTCTTGGAGCCATTTGTGGCTTTGCCTGGCGAACTCTAATCGGCTTAGGTCAGCCTGAGGCCCCCGGAGGGAGGGCGTAAGGGTGTGCTCTGAGCGTAGGCCAGTAGCCATCTTTGTTCGCCAAGGTCTTACATTTATTCTATACTACAATTTGACGCTTGAACCTTATGCAAAGCTTAGCGCAGGAGACTCATAGGTTAGGGCTTTCTAGCTGCTTGGATTGTGCAACCATTAATTCCCCAACAAAAGGCTCAATTAATTTAATAGGAATAGTTTGTACATGTGGTATCTTACTTGGCTTAGATAGAGCAGTCTGCAGGACGCCTGTGAACCTGGTACGTTTTCCCATTTTCATAGTTACCCCCGTGCAGCAAACTGACACCTGTGGCGTTGGGCTGATTTTATATACTACTTCGATACTGCTTTAATGACTAAAGCTAGCTATGTTTTCTGCTATTGATCATATTATATAAATAAATCAATAGACCTTTCTGTGATGTTTAGCAACTACACACCTGTGATATGTAATAAGCTAAGTATATTTCAGGCATGAAGCAAAACTCCTTATTAAATTAAATCGAAACCAATATCAATCTCGGTCAAAATACTGTAACACATTCAGCTCTCATTATATTCCCGTCAGACTGTACTCGGGAAAGAAATAATTGTACCATTTTCATCATCCTGCTGGTACCTTGCTTCCGATATTTGATTCATTTCCTTTGATACAGCATGAAGCGTTACATTAGAAGCAGATGTTCCTCTCACATTTTACTGACATATTATATAGGACTGACACAATATATTATATACAAATAGAATAGAAACTGGGGTAAGGTACGCGAACACAAAAGTAAGATGGTGACAGCTGATCCAAAACCTAATCACCGGTTGCTCAACCTACATGTTTCGGCTGGTGTTAGCCTACTTCAGCGGTCTGAAGTCGAACATGAAGTGTCATTTTGTCATTTGCTTTCTGATGTAGTACAGACAAAATGAGTCATAAGTCGAAGAAAATGTATTTTGAGATATCATCATATTTAAAAAGATTTGAAGAGATTTAGTGTAATCCAACGATGATAACATTTAGGAAATATAAAAAGTATACATTTCTATATCTATGTAGATAAAAATACTCCATTATTATATTACATAGGTTGACCTTAGAAACCCCGAGATATATTTGATACACAGATATGTTTAATAAACATACGACGTAAAGCGCTAGATACAAAAAAACTGATAGCATTCCTACATAGAGATCTTGTAAATAAAACACTTGAAAAAATATCAATTTGGCGACGTATGACTCATTTTTCTGCAACACATCAGCGAGGTGTGCAACACATTATATTAAATGTGCCGATGTGAGACATGATATCTAATTGGTTCAAAAGGCAGAGCTTGACCATTTCGTATATGATTTCATAATAATTAACTGTTAAAGCAGGTCGTGTGTTATATTTATGATACTAGAAGATTTTGTTTTACATGTATAGGCGACGCTTAAGACAATCCATGGTAGATATATATATATAACGTTTTTTTGAACTGTTTTAAATATGTATTGGCCTTTCACGAAATTTTAAAAAAGGATTAGAACATATTACAGTGATAAGATATTGAAAAGTAGCGTGGCGTACATTTCACATTTTGGTATATATTCATTTGTCATTTTACATACATGTGCACATCTAGAATTATGCTAGACAAGTCTATATACCCATCAGCATGTTTTGATCTAGTCGCCATAATATTATACGGATGATATGTATTACTATTCTAGGCTATACCGTGTAATATAAATCATATAACCACAAACCGCTGATCAAATACACTGATCTTTCGCAAGTGGATACATTCTGTCCATTAATCCATAATCGGATCATTTATCCATTTTGTTCTGGTAAATGTTACACTTGCAATATATAGTGTATTCAATGCGTTTAGGTTGAAGTATTATACGGTAGATATAATGACACTTTAAATAGTCAGTATAGATAGATTATGTAACGTTTGAATTGAATTGTATTGAACGTTTGAAGGTAACAGCTGGGAAGACCTGGAATTTATCCAGAAGCTTGGTTTCCCATTTGTCGATCTCATACTTGTATAACTGCAGACAAATGCAGTATTTTTCAATTCAATTCAATTCAATTACGATTTTCATTTTCTAGTACTTATTGGAATTAAAGGCAAAGACTTACAATTATGTATAAGTTAGATACTGTTACGTAATAGTCAGTCAGCAGTACGACACCACAGCTGGATATCTGATCATCGAATTAAATTATTGAGTATAATCCACGTCCACGATTATCAACACTTAACAATAGACCATCAGCCTCTTCACACGTTGTGCTTTATAGCTCCAATATCTCCGCACTTCCATAATTAATATGCACCAAAACTCCTCAATACCTGTTCATTATAGACATATTTAATACAAGAGTGCAACCGTACAGGTCCAAAGTGTCACATTGACCTCGTTATTGTCTGGAAGACCTCGCAGAAGGTGAAAAAGTATCCTTTTTTCAAATATTGTAAACTGCGATGTCATGTAGAAAAATGAAATTGTCTGCCAATAAAACCCAGGTCAACTAATCGAACCGTGACGGTCCCTCAGACAAAAAATCAACTCATAATTCATCTAAATAATCAACCAATGCCTCGAGGATACTTCAGATATTCGGAACTTTGACTTATTAGACAATTTAAGGGCTTTAATTAACATCCTGAGCCCGCTCCACACGTTATAAACCCCTCCAAACCATCTCAGCCACTACAGTGATTGGTGGCGAGCCGAGTGGAACTCTTCTCCAACCGATAAGGGAGGTGAGAAAAGAAATGGTCATCGTCATAAGAAGCCACTACAAATGTGAACGAAGCCACGTGATCACGAACTCGTAGCAGGCGACATGCGCATGCGCACCACTTGTCAACGGATAATTTGTCACGAGAGAACTTCCGGTAGTGAAGATATCTATTTGGAAAGAGGCGGAGAGGGTGTCATGGAGGATTTCTGAGAGAAATACTTGCCCTAGCACTTGCACTAATGAGATGGGTCCTTGGTTTTGAAGGGGTAGCCTCGAGTACATACTAATTGCACTGTAAATCCAATGAAATAGGGTATATTTTTTCTCTCTCTTGGTTTAATTGCCATTTAGCTTGTAGTTTTTCTGACGACATGTACATGTGATATTCCTGTTGAGACAACTTTGAAGAGCTTCAATGCACACTTTATATTTTAGCGTTCTGGGCCCATCTTTCATTTCATTTCGACCGGAGAAACCAGGTCCATTTATTCTCACTAATAGAAAACGTCAATTCACCGTTTTTAAAAATAAATAAAGATAAACCTCAAATCGTAAAATTCATATAAGAAGGGTGCATAATGTGCTTTTCTATCAGTACTTAACCTTGTTATCAATTGTGTTCATACATCTATAAGCTTTATAAATACCAATTATCAATTAAGCCACTATTAGTATATATAGGCCAGATCGTCCGAAAATTGGCAGCTATGCATATTTATTCAATTTTGCGAAATTAGATAGAAAACGATAAATATTGGGCATATTTGATTATAATTATTTGATATAAGGTTATGTCAAGCCATATTTTGTCTTAAATTTGTGTTATTTGAACGGACTGGTGAAGGCGAATTGTACATTTTCTGGCAATTTGACCCATATATATACATTTTGATGTGTGATTTTCCAATCAAAGTCATCAATCTCCGGAGACTAAATTATTCAACAGACGTTTTGCAGAAACCAAACAGAAGAAATGGTATCCATAAAACACTTTGAGATCATATTTTCATGAATGACAATTACATTTTGTATTACCTAAAAAAGAATCGTGCTTTGTTTCCAACTCTCATGAACACCATTTCCTCAAATGCGAAGATGTGGGTTTTTCCCTCGGTTACCCTGGTCACCGCAGTCTCCCCTTTATGGTCTAACCTTCTCCCCTGGTGTCAGTAATGAGAACTGTGATGGCACAGCGCCGGAAATGAAGTGACGGGCGGAAATGAAACTGGAAAAAGGGCCGAGGACCTGCGTATTGTACCGTCAAAATGGCCACAAAAGTGGCAGGGCATAAAAGCAGATTTTAGTGAACAGCATCTTTTAAACTATGGTTCACAGTGATGGACTTTATTTTGAAGTAATATGTGCATAATGAATAATGTCTAGAGGTAGAGTACTCGCATCGTCTTTATATATAGTTTCTCTAACTTGTGAGAGATTATTTTACAAATTACAGACACATATAAAAACGTTTATTTTAATTTTATCTTAATTAGCAATGTTTTCTAAATAGTACCTGATGTGCATAATTTAAAAAAGAACACTTGTAATATATGTGTGTTACCTCTCACAATGTCCACTTTGCTTATGCTACTCACGACCCTGTATAGGAGAAGCTATGTTATATTCTGCTGACCTTGCGTCTTTATTTACGTGTTTCACGCATATTGTGGAGGTGAAGCCTTTGGACAGCAGTCATGATACTACACCTTTGTATGTGTTAATGTCATATTACCTAGACTTCATGTGTCATTGTAATAAATCATATTAGCAACAGTAGAAACTTGTTCTCATTGTACTTTCCCTCCTCAACATACACCTAGGATCATTACACATGATAGTACTTTTTGTTTCTAAAGATGTATATTATAGTTTTAATAATATACTAAAGAAAGACAATAGATAGATGTAGGTAGATAATGTTATATGTATATATACATGTAGTTTGTTTGAAATAAGTTTTATTTAGGCTTTATCAATATTTAATCGGGTTAAATTTCAGGTCAATCAACATAGAAAATACACATGTCCTCATAACGCTAATATTTTCAGGTGTCGCCTGACTTTCATAATTAATGCTATACCATGAGACACTATGCAGTATTACAGATGGCATAGTAAGAGAAAAGAAAAAGATGTCATCCACGAGAGCAAATAATCAATGATACAAAATAATTATATTAACGAAGTTAACAAGAACGATTTGCTGCTGTACACATCGCAATATCCCTTTTAAAACATGATAACTATTCCTACTGATACCAGCAATTCATATTCATATAGTAGGCCTACATAGTAGGCCTATAGATGTTAATTCCTGAATAAAATGGCGGATCCTTCATCAGCATAGTGTTGCTAATTCTGCTCAGGATCTTGCATGCAGACGTCTCATCGCAGTTCAATTGTTTAATTAATTGCAACGACTAAAATTTCATCGTGGATTAAAGCTCATTGACGCATTTGTAAAACCTCTTAACCTTTGCCATGCGAGTCCTACAGCCAGGCAGTTGAGTGAACCTCTCCAACTTAAAAAGAGGATTCATAAATCGGTAATGTCAGTTCCAGATCCGTATGACCGCTTACAGATACATTTTCATAGGCCATAATCTACAGAAATTTATATAATAATCATAATATCGCTAAAATTGTTAATAAAGTGATCATTACAATAACTATTCGAAACACTAAATTTGTTTCAAACCCAAACTCAAAAGTGTGGTAATTATTAATAGCTTAAAAGTAGTTATGATAACAAAAAAATCTCATTGTCTTATCATTGATCTTTGTATCGTCTTACCATCGATCTTTGTATGGTTCCACTTGTAATACTACTACTACTAGTAGTTTCCATAACATATATAAAATATCATAGTATAATATAGCAGGCAACATTTATACATATATATGGAAAAAAGAGTATTCTCTGTAAAGAGTACAGACTTTCTGAATACCCATATGTGATACATGTACATAAATCAAGAATGATAATATTTATCACACGACTGAGAAATGAATAAAGCCAGTTCCCAATTACTAGGCAATGTGAAATAGATTTTGCAATGCATTAAGGGAGTATTTCAAGCGGAGGGTTGTTGCGATTGAAAATGCTTGAGACACATCTCAAAGATTAAATCTGTATTCTAAGCCCAAATATTTTCTTACCCAATTCTTTCATTGTGTGATCCTCTTAGCACTTAAGCTTGGGAGACTTTGAGAATGATTCGTAATGATGGGAGCCGTCGCAGCCTTCACTTTTGTAAGACGTATATTTCATTATTTTCACATAATATGTGATATGTTACAGAAAAATGAGTCATAAGTCGCAAACTTCAGTGTATTATATATATCCTTGCATTTCTGAGGTCATACTATATAGTATATTTAGCTACTTTATTAGTAATTATTTTTTCAACCATAAATAATATACATATTAGTTTTATATTGCCTAAATTTTAACATCATTGGAATCCACCTAGTTTGAAATATGATGGTATCTCAAAATCATTTTTTTCGACCCGTGACTAGTTTTTTTTTGGTGAAATATCACATACATTTGATTATTTTCACACGTTTTTCTGCAATAGGTGAGGTCCATCAGAATTTTGAGAACCTTCCTCAGTCAAACTGATCCGATTTTCTTGGATCAGTAGGATTGGGGGCAGGCAACAGGCGGGTAGAAATCATGGAGATTTTGGCGAAAGACTGGATTCTGTTTGGCTTTGCACGCCTTTTTCAACGCTTTTATTTTTTTGAAGTACATACCTTTCTCCCATCGCCTTTTTACCCTCTATCGATTTTGCTGTTTTTATTGTCATTTGTATTTTGCCAGATTTGCGCGCGTGTGTGGGGGAGGGGGTAGGGGGGTTGGGTGGGAGGGGGGAGCTGTGAGTACACTATAGTCTCGGCGGGTGGACATATAGCACCGGGAGCATTTGTTAATCGTGCGTGATGCGTGAGGGAGCATGCCTTTATTGGATGAAAGGCAGCCATGCGTAGCCATGCGAGGCCGTGCTTTCTGATAACAATATGGACACAACCACCAACGGTGCATGCAAGTTGTTCATGAATGCTGCGAATTGGTAAAGGCTGTAGCTCGAATAAAGAAAGGCGGGCCCAATCAACATTATCGACAATAGATATGGTAAGGGTGGTTTAACGGTCTACAAAACAATAAAGACTTTTATGACATTTCACTGTTTTTACTACCATTTTCATTAAATCATGTATATCTCAAAAGGGGAGTATTGAAATTATAGATTGAAATTATAGATGCATTTTGAAATATCATCTCGTACAGTTGTATTGTTGTCTAGATAATATGTTCAAAAAGGACATGATCTATACGTTTCTCATGCAAAGAGCTCTTATTCATGATGATTGCGTGTAAGTGAATTATCTCATTTGTTCATTATTATTTATGGATGGCTTCTAAGCTGAGTGGGAACTCATTGGGGATATGATCTGCCATTGATGCTATGTGACAATGGCCATGAATATGTTATCAAAATGATGAATCGCTGCAATGAGTGATTAATGAGAAAACTAAAGATATTTGAACAAAAGGGTAACTGTTCATGGTTGTATAGGAAATCGATAGTGTATTCGTATGAATGCATCCGTATACACTAGCAAATGGGAGCATAGCTCAATTACTAAAATTAAAAATATGTGGTGGCATTAAGAATTTTCTTTCATAAACAGTCAAGTATGAATCATTTGGTTGGAGAATCCTGTATATATATTTTTGTTTAAAAACAGAGTGTATATATGTTGTTCTCTCCACAGATCGATTTGACTTCATTGTTGTTCAGTCCAGTGATATTCCTACCTAACTCTATTTCTTTTGATATTTGTGATGTGTCACAGGAAAATGATTCACAAGTAGGAAAGTTGATATTTTACAAAGTGATTTATTCACAAGAACCCTTGCTCATAACGTTTTCAATATTGGAGTGATTAACGTGGTATACATGTCATGTACCAATTTTGAAGACTGTGGATTTAATATATCCATGCATATCTGAGGTTATCCCAAGGAGTATATATAAGTACTTTACTATATAGTGATTGACCATCAAGAATTAGTGCTAACTGTTTCCATGCATGAGAAATTATAGCAGTACTTATTATATAGATGTGTTAATGTTTACCATCATTGGAATGTGCCTAATGTAACATCATCATTTCAATTATGATGGTATCTTAAAATCCACTTTTTGTGACTTATACCTCATTTTTCTATAACACATCACATTTTTACCCATTTGTAATAGACTTGTATTGTGACACCTGGCAATTGTAACCAGGGAGAATGAAAATGTATGTAAATAAATACACCTCCTGGGTGTTATACTGTTTCTATCTAGGAGTACATGTTCATGTGTTCAAAGATACATTATCTATATTAAAAAGCCAATATGACCAGTTGTGTAATCTATATGTGTCAGTCAATCCATCTTCCCCAACCCGAAACCAGCCCTGAAGGCGTACCCCCATCAGCACCTCATCAAATGATACGTACACAGTAGC
This sequence comes from Sthenelais limicola, assembly GCA_942159475.1. NCBI lineage: Eukaryota > Metazoa > Annelida > Polychaeta > Phyllodocida > Sigalionidae > Sthenelais > Sthenelais limicola. The sequence goes on from OW804096.1 coordinate 59,653,185, forward strand.
CTGACACTTAGTGTGACAGTTTCTAACTACCCAGGATGCGCGTTTCCCTTGTGATAATCAGGTGACAGCCTCCTAGACACAAAACCCGCGAGATTCGCCGAGAGGGGTGGAGGGCGGCCAATCAGGTCTCTTTCCTTTCTTTTACACAAAGATATTGGGTTGTGACTGAAGCAGAAGTCACGATTTGCATGTCAAATAAAAATATAAAACCACCGGTAATCATTCGTTGTCCCGTGAAATGAACCTCGGAAAAATCACCACTAAGTAGTTCTGAAAGAGAATTGCAATTAGCATGAAAGCAATTATGCTGATGGGATTTGGTCCTATCATTGAGAATTTTGGGTTGCCGTGCTCAGTCGACCTGCATTCAACCCCCTCATGTGATAGAGACCTTTTAGACGCCCTAAATCCCACTGCTAACTAATTTGTGAGTCTCCGGGGTAATTTGGGGTCCCTTTATAGCGGGCCACCTCCCATACCCTCAATTTATGCACCACTTCCTACACACCCTTGATAAGACTCTGGTCAAAAGCCTCACTTATGTGTTTAAGGGTCAGATTTTCAGAAAATGTATGATCGGCAGCTCTACAAATTTGGTAACTTCTGCTAAATTAGACCAACGAGAATGAACTCCAGTTATACTCTCGTTGATTAGACTGGAACATTATAAATGCTATGTATATCTGAGTATTTGGGGCATTGGGTTGATTAAAAATATCTATTTCTTTATGTTAAAGTGTATTTTGAACGTCATTTTCTCTTAAATTTGGATCATTTAAGTGGATTGATGAAGGTGAATTTTCTGACGATCTGACCCATAAATTTATCCTTGTGACAAAGCAGTCCATTGTAACCTAGTACGCTGAAATCCCATTCTATAGCAGAACCATGTATCTTGCTAATAATATACATGTATACATTGGATACATAGTCGGGCGTCACTACACTAACAGTCTAGACTCAAAGCCTCTCAGATCAGATGAGAATGGTATGTCAGTGACTGGACGAGTACTGCGCTAATATTAGGCTTTCCTGGCAAATGCAGTAGGCATCTTCATGGGATTAAAATGGTATTTTGTGTTTTTGAGCGAGAGGATTTCCCTCAATTTGGAGGGGACTCTCTCAACTCTGAGCCTAGACTTTCTGCTAGGAAGGCCATACACTATCTCACTAGCTGCTTGCTCAAGCAATAATGGTGCACCATCTACCACGACCTTTCCTATCCCTGTTCATTAAAGATGGGTGCTTGCAGTTATAAAAAGTGCCACGTCTGGGTTTAATTGGAGATGTAATATATAGGTGTTAAATAAGTGATAGTACGCCCGTCATCATTCTGCAGTCTGCCGTGGTTTCCCTATGTAAGTGGCAGCAAGCTGTCAGGCTCATGTCGGCCTGCTGTCAAGTCATCCGCCTGCTTCAATGGATGGCTTTCATCACTGCACACCATAATATGATGAATATGGCCTTCATGAAATCTTTATTCTCTGAACCACACACGCTGACAGCATGTCGACGCCATCTTGCTTTCTCAAATGAAGCATCTACCAGCCTACCTCCCCTACCCACCGCGAGATGGCCCCTCCCGCCCACTATTTAATCTCCACTCAACTCTCGTCCCACTCGCGGTGAGAATCCGCGGAGATTCGCGAGACCCAGCCGGCGTCTGTCTACTGACTTCCGGTGCCTTGTCTCAGGCTTCCGGCGACAGATCAATCACTCAGCCAATCAGGCACCTGAGTCTCCTACCACGTGACCATCACCAAGCCTTGTCCGCTCGCCACCACCTACTTCAGGTTGCCATGGTTACGACTACTGATTAGAGGTCATGTGACAATGTGGTTCTGATGGGAGTGTGTAGGTGGCACTAGGAGCAGCGCTTTGAGTCTGTATAATTGTAATAATAACAAGCATCGCCATCGTGTGCCTGTAATTCAGGACGTGTTTCTTGTTATCCGAGACTACTACACCTGCAGACTATATTTATTTTTGTACTCGGTACAAGAATCTCATCACTCACCTGCAGCAAGCCATCTAAAGGTGTAGCTAGATGAAAGGAAGGGACAATGCAATCCATATGATTGTTATCTTGCATTTGACAAAATCTGCTTCTATTTACCGTTGCCAACACCTTAATGATAACCAGCAGGCTGGGCGGGGTTGCATGAAGCAGAGGATTAAATCAAAGGATGAAGTAATACTGCCAAGATCAAGAATTTATCCCTTGCCCTTATATTGATCTGATACTACGTGTCATGCCTTCATTTTTAGTATATGCCTGGTATGGCCTTCTTTGCACTTAGGTCCTCATTGAGATGTTTTTATATTCGTGCTATATATATTTTGCCTTATGAAGGGAAAATGTTACAGAAACGTTGGCAGTGATTATTGGCCTTTATGAAATGAAAGAAAATAAATAAATGTAACAACAAATCCCTCAAACAGTCCTACCACAGTTTTAAACTAATTCCACGTCCTCCAGTATAAATATATATTTTATGATATATATTAATACATAAATGCTATTTACACAGGTGTTATATCATATCAATCAAAAACAAAACCTGCCAATTATGGAAACATGAAGCTAAACAGTATTCATCGGGCAGCACATTTACAGTGCACGAGTGACTAATCTAGAAATCATTACATATTATTACATTGGAGGAATATGCATCAAGTTACATATTCAGGACAGTGGTTACAGGTATGATCGATTGCAAATACACATATTGGGATAATTAGGAAGGCTGTCAGGGCAGTAACTCCATACATAGGAGAATAAGTAGATGCCTACATAATAGACAGATGTGACCCCACTCGTGTTGCATGGAGGACCAGTAGGAGATTCGCATATGCGCCATTTTGAATCTCGAATCGCATGGAAGTATGGGAATTGTATGTCAGAGTAAAAGCTATAGAAAACATGTTATGTTCTGCATGGAATATTTAACACTGATCTTATTTAGATAGCCATGTGTTTTGCATGTTTCCATGAAACTAGACTTCATCTTTCCCATCATGCATTTGGTTTTAAAAGATCATTTACACAAGCTGTGATATTAGTGAAAAGATTCTGGCATTTTTTCGATATGTATTGTATGTCAGATTTGACCTGAATCATTCCCAGTATGCACTGTAATAGACATGCGCAGTGAAACATGCAAATCCCCTATTGGGGCGACTGGCGAATGTTTTTTCTAACTGAGATGCTTACAAAGGATGGGAGGGGAACTTCTTATAGGCACCTGGTAAAAATAAATTGCAGTGGATTCTTCTTTATGAATGCTGAAAGGTAGGTATTTAACTTGATACTTATCAAAAAAAGAGATGATGTTTTATAGAGTTTTTTAATATTCGCCTGCAGGATAGTCTAATGAAACTGATTTTCCAAGTTCAACCCAATTGATGTTGAATGATGTGGTTCTGGTCGGAAGAAAATACCCAATAGTAAAGGTGAAGGCTGAAATAATATCATTTGACAAATCAATATTTTACCTGATGCATTTCTACACCAGATCACACCAAGTACTTCCGCATTAAATGTTCTGTGGTTTACAATACCACCATTGAAGGTAATCATCATCTTTAACGGTTGAGAACAATGAGTAATTGACATTCAAACTACTTGTAATTATCTAAATTATGAGCTTCATGAAGTAAGTTGGCCAAATTGGCCAAATTGGCTTTTCCCTATATTCCATCACCCACTTAATAATATTATGATGCAGATCAACATGTGGTGTAATTTTAGTTTCAGAGTGCAAATTATCTTTTGCATTGTAAATTGTCCCTTAGCATTATCTAGTCATAATCTTGACATGCTTGCACTGATAACAGTATTTGTACTCAAGTAAATAATTTACACACTTATACGACTGAGACTTGAACTATTGAATGAATTGCTCAATGCCACAGAAAGTACATGTATTTGGTTTTATTCATATAAACGCCGAATGTTGCTTTTGGTTTTTATCAAGAATTGCCCCCAAAGGAAGGTAGGCTACAATAAGAGTGAAAGAATTTCACCGTGCCTTTCGTTCAACAATCCACCGAGAAAACTGCTAGGAAATTCATTTTTTCCACTTTTCCGATCTTCCCTAAATAATAAGGACTTCTTATGAGAGAAACGGTTAGAATAACAATCCCTTTCAACCTATCCCCAAGAGTTCACAACGACCCTTTAATGAACTTTAATTTCTTTCAAGTGAATATGAAGAAAAAAGGAAGAGATTTTCCTCAACTACGCCTCAAAGGTGGACACCTGTGAAATGTGTCTTCACGAGTCACAAGGGGGCCCATTGTTCTTCCCTATTGTCGCTCAAACTCCCCCCTCCACTTTTCTATTGCCTTTTACAAGATGAGACTAACCATCGCGTCTACTCACTCAGAGAGGGGGATTTAGTTATTACTAACGCCGCAAGGTGGACGCGCACCAGTGCACACTGGGAATGTTAAATGGGGGCCTACAATCAGGTCTCAATGCATTAAATACATCAAGTAGGGCTCCTACCAGCGGGTAATGATGGTATTAAAGAACAAGGACTACCTGGGGCAGATTCAAATAGATCTGGTGTTGCTTAAGGATAGTGGGATATATGGCGACCGCATAAAAACACCTTTTCTGGTTGCCTTGTATGAAAACAATCAAGCAAACCAGGGGAAGCGAGGTGTAGCGAAGTATGCAACTTATGTAGAAGCATCCAGCTGTCCCATGCAGTGTATATATCAACAATTGTATGAATAGTCTTATTCACAAATCCAGTCAGATGTAATAATGGTGGTAAAACCTTGCCCGTGATGAATATCTACCCACACATCCATTAAATTGAAGATTTTGACTAGGACTGATCCTCTTTGACGCCGTGTTCTAATAACAGAGATTGCATCATTTCATCGCCATTCAAAGTGGCCAGTGAATGGAATCTTATTTTTAATGTACTTAAAGCTATCTATCCTTCATTTCAGTTCTTATGTTATTTGGTTTTACCTGAAAAGTAATGAATCGACAAAAAAGCGAGATATGTTGGATTTGCAGTGTATCAAGTGAATAAGGATATAATTCACAGCGACAAACTGCCTGCCTCAGGCCTTCAGATAACATAATAGCGCGTTGTAGAACTAGGGGGGATTTAAAAATAGCAATTTAGAAGACTTTGGATATGACTTGATGCTCTAAAGTTTGACTTATCTTTTGATATATCTCTCCACTCTTCTTTCTTTTATTTATATTGCACACAGGTTATATTAAACGATCTTACAATTTTGTTTTTATTACACACACTCAGAACTGAGAATAATAATCATTAATAATCATTTTTTTAGGTGCTCTAAAGTGGTGATATAGAAATGAATATACTATAGTGCCTTTTATTCTTATATGCTGTGAATTCACAGCGTGGGTGTGTTCTCCAGCAATCGTTGAGTGTATGTTAAAGTACTATATTTGAGTGGCCACCACCAACTGTTGATTAAATGTGAATCAGCTATGATATTTCATCCGTAGGGACCATGATTACATACAGGGGATAATATACCGTGTGCAAAATGTGATAAACTAGTGTATTTTGTGTGATGTGTCACAGGAAAATGAGTCTCAACTTGCAAAAAAAATATTTTGCTTGCTTAGAATGTTTTCATTTTTTTATGTTTAGCCCTGCCATTAGCATAAATACATACCAAGTATCAAGAATATGTATTGAATATGTCTATGCATCTCTGAGGTTATCCTGAGGCGTATAACTAATTTGCTAGTGATTGATCATCAAGAAATATCGCTTTTATTTTATTTTATTTTCTTGCATAAAAAATATAGAAGTACTTATTAGATGTCCTAATATTTACCATCATTGGAATCCACTTGATCTCATCTTTTCAAATATGATGGTGTCTCCAAATCCACTTTTTGCGACTTTTTTCTGTAACACATCACATATATGTGTTGACATGGGCGTTCGTGGACGATGAATTTTTTAGAAAGTATCTTTGACCCGAGTCCCTGTATGATATTTCTCCTGCGGTAGCATCAGATTTCTTCATAGATGCTCCTTCGAAACAGGACGAGTCAAACGGAAACCAGAGCCATTTTAATCTTGCCTGATATTCTTACCTGTTCGTGAGGGAAAGTCAGACGAGAAGCTTAGATAGCCTCTATATGAATACTCGTTGATATGAAGCAGCTGACTACTATTGCTGATGAGGTGTTGAAAAGTTCTGGTGTTTTTTTCTGTAAAGATAAATACAAAATAAATTCTTTTAGGAGGAAATACAAAATTGATGAAATAATTTCCTTATAATGATTTATTTATATCTGAAATGGTCAAATTGGGAAATATCTAATCCTTGGATACAATTCTAGGAATTGCTCGATGAAGACAACGTTTATGCAAAGCAATAAACCAGTGATAAATCATGTTTTTATTTCAGAGTACACCAGCATTAAACCATAATACGCAATCAAGAGAATGGAATGTGTACAAAAAAGGTGAAGGCAGGTACGACACGGAACACTCGGGAGGATATTCTTTTTCAAGTTATACTTAAGTACAACATAAATGGATATATTCCCCTTGTATTCGCCCAAGGCCAATCTGATGACTTGACCTGTTTCACTGTCGAGTGGGTCTATATATATATTCACCTTTAATTATACCTTATATTTCCTTTACTGTCATATGTATCAGATAGGTATACAATACAGAGGCAATAAAACATGCGTGAAAATAATACTAAAATGATTATCCAATGTAAGTTTGGGGTCTCTTTTTATGTCCTTGCAGCCATAGGGAGAACAGCCTTATATGTATGCATAGAAAAGTAAATGTAAATAGCCAGAGTAGAAATAAATTACCGTGATCAGGTGAGAGTGTAAGTTAATGGGGCGAGAAGGGGAGTAGGTGGGTGTAGGACAATGAGTGAAATGGAAGGATGGATGTTGGGTGTAAGTAGAGGAGGGGGAGGGGGTTAGGAGGAGGAGGAGGGGGGTGTTGTAAGGGGGTGGGAGAGGCGTCTCATGAATCGCTGAGGCGAAGGTGTCGAGGGGTGGGGTTACTAGGCAACAGGTGCGTTTTAAGATGACACAGGAGATGTGTATCTGGGGAAATCAAAGGCGTCCGTCACAGGTAACAATCAGGGAGCATTGTGTGAAACAGGATAGACAGACAATTGTCAAGGGGGCATTCTTTGGTGGAGGGGCGTGGGACTTGGATTCTGGTGGAGGGTGGGGAAGGGGTGAAAGGGGAGTGTGTGGGGGGGGGGGGGGGGAGAGAAAGAGTGTATATATATTTATGTGAGAGGGTTACGCCTCTATGCTTAGGATAAAAGAGAGAAAAGTAGACGCAAAGAGAAACCTGGATTGGGAAGGACAGAGTTTTTTTGCAGCCGGACCAAAGACGGTAGATAGATATAGTCATGCATGTGAGATAGGGTACATACAATATCAACTATTGATAATGGGTACATGTGAGGGGTGGGTGGGGTGGGGAGTTATGAAAGAAAGGGTGTAGGGTTAACATGCGGTTGTGGGGAGAGATAAATAGAAACATGGCTTGGGGAGGAGTGTTAGTGTTCCATACTTAATTACACAGATTCATGCGTCTCCAATTAAGTAATTGTTAACAGTTGAGGGAACACTTTTTGACAAATAGTTCCATTGTCAGTGTTGCCCTCCTTTTTCTGATGCCTCATAGTCATACAATGTTCCATTATGGGGAAAGATCGTGTTATTTTTATGAGTAAGGCCTTTCGTGGTCAAACCATCCTTATATATATATTTATTATATGCGCATGCTATATGAGAGGTGCTATAAGTGGGGTGCTATAAAAATAGTCATATAGGACGCGTCCTATAAAAATGTAGTTGTCTAAAAATAGCTCTGACTCAGCACTTCCGCTGTCTCCGCGGAGATCCCCGCGGAGATCCCCGCGATCGGTAATCCACCTGTGACTATAAAAATACATAATAAACACCACACCATTAAATAGAGAATTAAATTCTCTATCAAATGATGTAAGGTTTATTATTGTAGCTCAAGAAATGGCTACGATATGAACGTTTTAGTTCAACCAAGTCAGTAAGTAAACACTGCATGATCACACAGTCCTGACAGCTCACCGTTGTAGCCTACTGACGGTGCTCTCAGCGGTGCTCTCAGCGGGGCAGCTGGGGCTCTCTGAGAGTTCTTTAATACTTTTTCAGTGATATCTGATGATGATAAAATTTTATGCACATATAATAAATATAGAATGGAACTCGCCAGCAATAATCGAAAATTTATAGGACTTGATTCGTCCACATAAGCACGATGCCATAGGCAGAGTCAAGTCCTTTAAATTTTCGATTATTGCCGGCTCGTCCCATTCTCTCTCTCTATATATATAGGCTTGGGATTTACGTACACTGGCAGGAGCTATGTACTCTGTTCCTTTCTATAATCATATTTATGAGCATAATTCCGAGAGAAAATAAGGCTATTTATTAAGTGTTTTGATATGTTCCTGATTTATAACACCAATCAAATAATCAACGTTACAATGACAGGCATTTTTTTGGAAGCGTGTAAATCATGATCACCAACCAGGTTTATCATATGTATTCTTTTGGCAAATAAACGATACTTTATGATTAGTACTAGCAATAGTATCAAATAGTTCACGTGTCGGGATGTATACAGTATATGTGGTGCTAATATGGATATATACGGTATACAAAGTGTAAAAAGCAAGTTTTGGGGAAACTGGTTATTTATCAAAGTAGATTAGTAATTATGATGTGAGTGTATCCTCTGATATCCCAATCCTTTCCCTTTTGTAAAAAAACCCAAAACGTTTGTCAACATTTTCCCAGCGTACCTATAATTAATTTTTATATTTCACTTCCAAGCTTGTAATGTTTCGCCATTACTGAAAAATGAGTCAGAAATATATAACACATTGCCAAACCGTTGTAATTTAAGGTAATAGCCTACCTTGGATGCATTTTGTAATTAGAGGATGCCCACCTTTAAATGAACACCAGGGCAATTAAGGATATTGTTACGATACTGCGCCATGGATGGGTGTGGTGTGATATTGTTATGGAGATTACACATTACTGGGCCTATAGTTCCTGGTTACAGCAACCACACACAATACATAGAACTCCTTATGTATTCTTTTGTCTGCCATAGAGCTAGCAACTCTTAATTTGAATTTAGAAATCAACATTACTGATGATTGATAGAGAACATTGTCCTGCATTTCATTTAGAGTCATGGTCTTGGTTAGAACTTCGTCCCTTAAAGCTAAGAAATAGGCCTAATAATGTTGTTCATCATATATTTCACATTATCCGATATAATTTACCCAATTAAATCGATGGGCTCAATAGATTACATGGGTGTGTTCACCGACTTCTGACAATGTACATAATATGATATTGCTGTAATTTTCCTAATTAAACCTGGCAAATTATTTGACCCTAAGTCCTCATCTGCATGCACACGTAAAATCAGGTGTGGTATTTCCACTTTCATAGCCGAGGTTTGCAGGCAACATAGATGGGTCAACACCATCTAAAACAATAAAGAATAACCATGTTGTAGACAGAGCCCAGCCATCCCAGAAACCACAGAGTAATTAGAATTATTTTTTTTATCCACAAGAGGAAATCTTTCTCCCGGGGTTTACACCTTATCACTTGTTTCCAAATCTCAGACTGAGATCTTTGGCCCCAGGGTCATCGGTTACGGATGGCTGAGCTTGGGTCGGTATTCATCCCAGCGCAGACCGTGACAGCCGCTAACGATTAGCGTGATTAAGCCTGTATAATCAGGAGAAGTTTTCTCTGTCAAGTTTGACCCAAGTGTCATGGCCGACCTGAGGGCTGATGTGTGACGTCGCGCTTGGTTACACCGCATGACGACGAAGGCGAGCTGCAAGCAAGCAGCCCACGTCGCCATCGTGCTCCCCCGCCACCATGAAACACGCCATTTGATTGGCCATTTCGTGCCAGAGCGCGGCGCTGATTGGCCGGCTGGGTAATGATAGGATTGCGGTATCGGGCGTGCTGATTGGCTGCGGAGGTGTGCACCAGGCGGGCCCTGTCGGAGAATGGCGTTGGAGAAGGTGGATTCTCACCTGAGGGAATACTGGAGATGGGACAGGTGAAGGGGAGAGAGAACAAGTCCAAGTGGTTCGACCCCACCAAGGGAGAAAAGTGTTTGGCAAGACGGGGGTGTTTAAAAAGGGTGAAGGGGGAGGGCATGAGTGGTGATTGCACTGTAACAAAGGCAAGGCAACCGAGCGTACAGATCTGAGAGATACTTAGACAATATAGCCTTCTTTCATAGCACACAATGATAGCATCTCATCTTAGATTCACTGACAAGAGCTTTAGACTACCTAATACCCCCTCCTAGCCTCTTTCCACCCTCACCCGCTCAGCCATACGGAGTTCTAAAGCCAATATTATCTTAAGGGGAAGGTCAGAGTATATGTACACCCATGCTAAACTGCCAAAACCAATGTCTAAAGATTTAAATAAGAAAGATACTGCTTAACAAAAGATGATTCTATGTTGAATTGTCACAAAGAATATGTTTTTTTTTCTCGCAGACGGATCAGCATCATCCTAGGATTTAATTATATTTCCTCTCAGTTCTTCCGATGTCAATTCCAGAACAATCCTGATCCGAAAATAAGCCTCTGACTTCTTCTTCTTCACAGACTGTGCTACCTACGACCGACAGGTGTCTCTGGTGTGGTAGATTTAACTGATATTCATGGGTGGGAAGGATGTGAGCTAGAGGTACGTATTAAAAGCTGAATGGGGCCAATGGTCTAGACTAACGTGAGAAACCTTCAAGGACCTTATCACCCTATCCACTATTAAGCAATGGGATCTCTTTTAACCACAATACTTTCACTCACTTATCGCCACAGAAATCGACGCCAGATAGTTCTGTCAATACCCTTGACCAACAACAAATCTTAATTCGTATGGACCACTCATCGGGGTAAGAATAGGACTTTATTCAATGGACCAATAAACTGTGAAAGTGCCCGCATATGAGGGACATACGCTGCATTTCAGATAATGTTTTCAATAAATATAAATTTAAGTGCATTTTTATCAAAGGTTTTACTCGCCGAATGGTCAGGTTAACATCAAAAAGTGTGAACAAAGCTGAACATTGTTATGAATTTGCGCTTTACACGCTATTCTATAATAGCGCCTGCTCTTCCCACATTAAGAATTTTTGTGCACGCTACAAATGCCAACGGCACACGGCCTCGGCTCTTTTCTCACCATTGTTCACGAAAAAAGCAGCTGTATGGTTCTAAACCTCTGGTAACCTGCATAATTTTGGAGGGTACGTCCCACCACACGACTCCGCATCCCCCCCCCCCCCCACTCACCCCCCGCTCCCCGCAAAACCCAGTCAGGCCTGCTCACACCCCTTACCTCCTCTTTTTCAACAAGGGAGACGGGCGCCCCGGGGTGTTGTCCAATTTGACCGCTATGTGGCAGCCTCACATGAAGTATAAGTTCCCGCCTGAAGGTGTCGCTCCGTGTCAGGTGAGGTCCTGAGTGACTGCAAAACACCTGTCTACCCCGCTGGAGAGTTTTTGACAAAAACAATTGGTAAAAAAGCTGCATAGAAAGTGGGCATAGATAAGAAAATAATGATCAGTACTTATCACGAGGCTATACATAGGTAAAAATGAAACATTATAAAACACTTGAGGAATAAAAAACACCATGTGACATTCATGGAAGCCATCATGCAGGCAGCGGAATAATTGAACCGTCTTTCTCTCACACTTCAATAGCCCACATCATCAATTATTTACATGCCCCTTTAGAACACCAGTACAAAACATAGTACAGTGTGTGCATCTACATTTTTTATCACTTAAGACATCTAAAATACTTCATAAATAATTGACAGGGAACATAAAAAGTGACTATTATACTTATGCCCTGTATAAATGGTTTCATAATGGCCTTTTAAAAACGTTATCCAATACGACTCTGAATTAATTTAATATCAGCGCCCTTGTGACTTTTAATCCTCTGAACTTAGAGAAAAGGGAACAGTTACTCTAAGCCCTGATGTACAATAATATATGTGAATGTACATCTATCTTCACTCATGGTATAACCAACTGATAAACATCTATAAGAGGGTACAGGCTAAAATAACATAGCCTATCCTTGCTATACATATACTCTAATCCATTCAACGCCATTACCAGTCAGTTCATAAATTGGTAAAAGATTTCAAGTACTTTCCTCAAGTTCTGAAACTCTATGCCTGGTTGAAATAAGTGATTACCATATGTAAATTGACACCTATTTATGGGTATCTATAGCGATTAAATATCCTGATAATCTTTGCCCTTCTTCCCACAGTCATTTCCAAATTCCACTCAAGTATGATCTGTTCTATGGGAAGCTGAACATAAATGCATATTGAACACATCCGAAAGTGAGCAATAAAAATATAATTTTCTACATCACGCAGGCAAACAATACAGAACCATAACTATTTCTATTCTTTTCAGGATCACAAGCCAAGCATGGTTTCTGTTGCTATATCCATTGTTATGTTTTAGACAACGGTTCATTTAACGTATATGATGCAGATGGTGTTGATAATGATATCAAACAAAACATGACACAACATGACTGGTTTTTGGTCTAATGGATATCTACGTGCAAAACTTTATATGCATGGCGTACTTTAGTTGGTTTCATTACCGCTAAATTTGCACTCTCAGATAATTTCAATCAAAATATTTTTTTTTATTTTTTCCTATCGTACCCATCTGAAAGGCTACTGGACATAAGTTAAACAACTTTTTCGACGATATTTTTGGCACATGGCCTCATAACAGACATTTCTTTGTACCAGGAGGCCTACTCCAAAATCTCTATGATTTACACTTGACTTTTCCCAAACGAAATGAACAGACTAGAAAATCGGAAAACATGTGTAATACTGACTTGAAAAATACCATGGATTCCATTGACAAAGTTTTAGTATAAAATGTAAAAACACTAAAACTATTGAAATGATCCTAAAACACATACAAAGGGAACTAGGTTATCAGCCTTTTCTTATTTTTAAAATCTTCTAATCCTCAGTGATATAGATCGAATAATGGAAGGACTAAAGGAGATTGCTTTTGCCGAGACTGCCTCTTTATCATGCATGCCGCTTTCCATAGAAAGTTGGCCTTACCACTTGTACCTAGCAGACCATAACTCAAGTAGCATTATTAGTACATTTTGTCATACCATACCTTCCAGCCATACTTACAGCGAGTTGTTGTAACACCCGTTACCTTGTGCAGACAAAACACCAGAACCATTTTTTACCTAAATGTTGCCCCTTCCCAAGCTTCTGGAAAATGGATTTGACCTTCTTTTACAGAACCTATAGTATTCGTTATATGTTTCACCTTTTAACTTTTACGTTTTAAACAAGTTGACATACATTAAAAGATAATTCTGTTAGTAGTAATGTTTAGTCATTAATTTTATTGGTAATGATTAGTATCTCTCCATTTTGTTAATGATATGCCGTCTTTGACTTTATTATTAAAAAGCCCACTTGACATAAACTTGAGCGATGATTTTGCAAAACAAGTGTGGCTGTCCTAAACCAACAGTGTTCGTGGCCAAAGATGCTAAACAGTTTAATCTCTCCATTGTGCTCGAGGATGCTCATTCCTGAAACTAAGCATAATTTCGACATTCTTTGTTCACCACCATTTTCAGCTATGTGCAAATGGGGGCTTTTCGGAGCAAGCAAACCTGAGGAAGGCACGCACCTCAGTTCAATCAAACAAAGGAGGTATTATAAATTCTATTCAGGTTACATTGTGCATATTTTCACAGTGGTATATCTAATCCACTTTGATGATTCAACATTATCCTAACAAATACAATGAAAGAGCCAGGGTCATATCTCTCGCCACAAGCCCATCAGAACTGGTGCGGATGAGGCTTTGAAAAGCCATAAATAGTGAGCTATAACACCTTGTTATGCAACTGTCATGACATAATTACATCATTTTCAGATTGGACCCTATGATGATGTCCGTTGGGAACCTGGACAGTACGAATTGACCCAATTATTGTGGATAAACACCCATCTGCTATCCAGCCCAATAAATAGTACCACTAGCAATATGTGATGTGTTACAGGAAAATGAGTCATAAATCGCAATAAATAAATTTTGAGATACCATCATATTTGAAAAGATGAGATCAAGTAGAATTGTATGCATGAAACAAAAATTGCCGAAATGTCTTGATGGTCAATCACTAGTAAATTAGTTAAAATTAAATATACTGCTTAGGATAATCTCAGATATGCATAGATATATGCATTCAATACGCAGTCTTGATATTTGGTACATGTATTTATGGTACTGACAGCGTTAAGCACCACAACAACTGCAAACATTCTGAGCAAGGGTTCTTGTGGGAAAACATTTGAAAAATATCTTTTTTTTGCGAGTTGAGTCTCATCTTTCTGTGACACATCACACATGGCGTGTATTGCAGTGAAAAGTGTTCTGTACTTGGAGGAGGTTGATGACCTTACTTATTCCAAATGGATTAGTTCACCGCCCAAAGGACTCCTATAATGAAAGATTCAAATGATAAGGACTCGCCCCATCAGGCTCCCCACTCGTCAGATCACCTGCTAAAGAATAATTTACCAACGCTCAACAACATTCACAATCCATGAACGAACATTGTCTAATCACCCTAAACCTAAAAAGATTAATTCCATGGAATAGCAAAAAGTAATCCCAGTTATTAGAAGACCCCCTACAAATTCACAAGCACTTCTAGTCAAGACCCAACCATTTTTAATTCCCTGACTCCGGATTAGTGGAGAACAGCCAGGAACATTGCTATTGCGCTCGTAAATAAGATTAAATGTAAATGTCTGAGCTCGGCTTACTTCAGTTGATCATAAGCCTCTGGGTAAACAGATTATAAGCAGCTTACACCTGGCCAAAGGGTGTGAACGAGTCTCAAATGCAGAGCATACCAGAGGTCCACGTGTGTGCATTAGGGTCATGAGGGTGGGCAAGGGGCTCGCTACTTGGCATGGCAGTGAAGGCATGGCCAGGAGAATCCACTTATTTATTTAATTACATTATTGTTTTACAAGTAAACCACAGAGTCCTCAGAATGCGGCCTGCTCTAATTTCTACCCAAGTCTTTTTTTGCTGGAATCGACGGACTGGAGTCGACGGACCCTCTTATTCTAAGCTGACTTTTTCCACCAACTTTTTTTCCATTTTGATATGTGAGGAAGCAAAACATGGAGGCTTTTGGTAATGTGTACTCAAGATGAGAAGCAATATAATACTAATGGAAGTACATTTTTGACGAGGTCCAAGGTCCTATTCTTTGAAAGAAAAATATAGAGCCAAAAATCGCTCTTACTTACATACTCTAAGCTGGAATCCCCCCCCCCCCCCCGCCCTCATTCTTCTCCATTTTAAAATGTGAGCATGTATACGCATGACAGACTATATAAGGGACTATAAGACTATATTAAAGACATTTGTTCACTAAAGATCATGATGGTGGACTTTGCTGTGAATAATTTTGGGCTATTGGTAATTCTCCTAAGCCTTACATTGTCTTTAGTGTCAGGTATGATAAACTGGACTGGAATGCCTAAAATAAGTGAAGCACATCTCATCAAACCTTGGTCAGTCGTCTGTTAAATAGACTTAGTAATATAATATATCTCACACTGGACTTGACTTCTACCCCAGTTCTACTGCTCTGAATAAAAAGGAAACAAAATGCCTTTCCAGAATAATGCGCATTGGTATGTCAGCTTAATCGCAATATTATCATCAACTCTTAGAGAGCTTCAAGCTGGGGTATTAAGTATTAATAATAGAGGGTAAAATAGATGTCTATTTCTAGTTTTGGAATGATTAAATGACTTGTAACTCCCACCGCCCCCTGCCCCCCGTCCCCCCCTTAGGTCTCTAGCACCCCCTTTGCGAACAATTACAGAGGACTCATTCACAGCGATGTAACATAAGGCAGTGTCATGGGAACTAGCATAATGGCCGTCAGATTAGATAACTTCCAATAAAGTTTCCATTACCCCCAATGCACCCTCCCCCTCTAATCCCTTATTATTTCGGTGTATTGGCTGCCATCGCATCGGATGACAAAGAGCTGGGTTACCAGTCTAAAATCCGGGGGTCATAATTACCTGGGGGAGGGGGCTGACTTGATAGATTTGTGATTTAGACGGGTCTCGGGGTCTAGTTACACTCGCGCACAATACGTTCTCTGTGTTAGACTGACCTCTCGCGGTACGTAATGAAAGCTCTCGTTTTCTCCTGGCCCCTGGCTTATTTAACTGGATGAACAACGGTTAGAGGGCCCTAGAGGGCGCCCTGGCGTGGTCTGCGGGCTGTGTGTGGTTCAGATTACATATATAAACTCGGCTGTTCCCTCTCTTCCCGCGCACTCCCTTTTTATCACCACATTCATTGCCAGCAAGGGATTTTCTCTCTCGAGTTCAATCGGTCGTGCTGCAACTCTTTATTTCCTTTCCCCCAAACCAAATGCCTGTGTTATGACACCAGAGCTATTTTTACATAAAACGAAAGCAGTGGGACAGAACTCACTGAAATTTTAGCCTCGAGTCAATACTATACAGTTTCTATTTCTGTCTTTATCAAGAAAGGAAAATCAGCATTACAATAAGCAAACGTGGGCGCTTTATCTCTTGTATTTTGAAAGCCTAATACCCCAGGAGCTCTGTGTCCTTACCTTCTTTGAATGCCCTTCATTGACACCCCTATATCCTAACACTCGGGCCCTCCTTCCCTTAATCCCACCCCCTACCATCACGACACCTGTCACACACCCCAGCAAAGGACAACAAAGCCACTATAATAACACAGCGGCGCTGGTATATGGCACTCGTCACACATGACCGCACCCATCCGTTACGCTTACAACGTCAACAATAACATCATTCTCCAGCTAACAGACCACGCCTACCTTTAATTAACCCCCATCCTCATTGGCGAAGCCATTCTCCGAAAGCAAACACCAGCCAGCTTAAACACGCTCGTGATTGGCTCGAGGGACTTGCTTTTCAAAAAGATGATTGACAGCTGGTTTTTCAACCGTCACTTTCGGTCGGACCCCTACTTCTTCTTCTACTTCTCCTCTTCTTATGAATATTCATGAGATCAATGGAGTGTGGTGAGTGGCAAGGGAGTTGGGTGGTCGCTATATTTACAACAGGGCTTATTTCTTGTTTAGGGTGCTTGCAACACTCTTGAAGCCGGTCTGTACTTCTGAGTATAGGAGCCTGTAGCCCAAGTGGCTATGGCAAGTACAAAATCTTTAATGGGGCGTACGTTTTCGAAGAGGATTACGAGATTTACAATTTTTATTACTAGTGAACCTCCTCCAACCGGACCGCTACACAAGACTGACCACATATGGCAGCCGGACAAATGCTTTCTTTCAGTTTCATGTTCTAAAAACAGCTACTGCACCAATAATCTTATTCCTTCCTTAAATTCATCCTCATTTCTATTTCTGACTTGTTGTCAGCTGAGAGATATTTCTTGATCATAAAAATCATCGGTTTCTCCAGTTTTGTAGTTTCGCATTGGGTCAATATTATTTTAGAGCGCATTTCCCTCCAACATTTCTTTCATCATTGCAAGTGGTTTAAGAATTTGTAACAGATACAATTGAAATTGTAGCAAATACTGGACAGTCGGGTAATTTTTGCCATGTGAACAAATCAAAACAGTCTAATCTTGACACTATTTCGAACACAGGTCTACCATCACATTAATAGTTCTGTTTTTTTTTTACCATCACATTAATGGTGTATGGACCATCGCAGTCAGAAGGTATATTTATGTTAACCAGGTAGTTGAAGTTTTTGTCCTTCATAATTGGCCTTACCTAATAATCAGGTATAGTAATTAACAACTTTTACAAAAACTCTACCGAGTGCATGTGCACATGGTTAAAAAAATCAAGCTTTAATGTAATCCATGTCGTAATTAACTTTATGATTACAGCAATAGTAGCATGCAGGCCCCTTTAATTAGCATTGTTCAGGTCTGTGTGATAGTAAAATAATTACTACCCATTGTCATTGCTGGCCTACACGACTAGCATCAGTAGGCCTCTGACCTCTAATGAAGGAGCTGTAAAAGATGAAGCTCTATATGGATCAGATCTTCAGGAAATGTACAATCAGCAGCTCTGAACATTTAGTAAATTCTTGTAAATAAGGCTGAAAATTATCAGTAATGGGTATGTCTAGGTACATGTGGTATTGTGTTGATTAGAAATGTCTGTTTTGAGTAGGCTATGGTCAAAGTAGAATTTTAAACCTTATTTTCGGCTAAAATTTGGATTATTTGAGAGGATTGGTGAAGGCAAATTGTACATTTTCTGACGATCTGACCCATATACTATATTGCCCGTGGGTATACCTGTCTATTCCATCAATACTCCAATCAAGGACAGTAGTGGCTCTTCTGGGGCCTGATGTAAAAGCTGAGGAAAGGTAAATTTGCTCTGGGAATTCCTACATTTTTACCCTCTTCCTTCGGTGGTATAAACGTTCCTGCCTACCATTGTCAGTATAGGCTATTCCGACCATCTGGGAATTCCACTTAGGAAGATTATTCATTTCCCTACAGGTGAAGGAATTATCGCAAAAACGTTTTTTTCCTAGTTGTAAAGGATGATAAAGGATATACTATATTGCCCATGGGTATATACCTGTCTATTCCATCTATACTCCAATCAGACAGTAGTAGGGGCCTGTTCTATAAGCTAGGAAAGAACATTATCTGTCGAAATTCCTATACTTTTCCCCCGAATTAATTCCTTCGGTGGGTAGGAATACATATCCCTACCCACCATTGTGTGTTTATAGGCTATTCCCTACCAGTTGGAAATTTCACGAAGGAAGGATTTGTTTCCTTCCTACATGTGAAGGAATACCAACAAACTCCTTTCCTTAGTTTATGCAACACGCTCCAAACCAGCATTGCGCTCGACCCACTTCTCCAATGGTTACAAGCTCTTACCTAATCAGCCACTTCTTGTGTCGCTCTTTTCACACTAGAGAGGTTCTTTGTGCTCTCCATGTAGTAAGGATATTCCTTCAAGTGGGTGGCTAGCTCCATTTTAAAGGAGTTCTGTAGTGATATCGATTATTTGCACCTATATATATATGTACTTTACTAGAATACCTCAAAGGTTGCTTCCTCAGAATCGGATAGCTGGACTATATAATATCACTTTCTATCTATATCTGGATATAATAACATTAAGATAAGATAAGATAAGAAAATCTTTTATTTGTCAATGGCTCGATATTACATTAGGAAGGAAGGAGACAAACGGGTCTACATGTCTATATGAAAGAGGCATTCCATTTCTACCGACAGTTGCCCTTGATTTTGAATATATTCGACCTGGACTGGACCGAAAGAAATGAACAAGAAGAAAGATAGAATACAAGATATAAAATATAAGATATAAAATATGAATTATAAAGTGTAAGCTATATATATCAGAAGGATCCTATAACTATGACAATATATTATTGTTAAAATATGGCATTGAATATACTTTCATAGTGCCTTACATAGACTCGTAGGGGGGTCTCTGTTTGTACAGGAGACTTATTCTTGGATTTTTGCTATACTGCGAGGTTACGTATTGAATTACGTAGTTACGTATTGAATCCTAAAATGAAAGAATGGAACATGTAGTTTTCTTTATAGGATTTCTGAAATTGAAGGATCATTACAAATTGATATTGCTTGAATTAGACAGTAATAATTCGTACTTTATTCTCACCTTTCAACTTAGACTATTATCCTTGGAGTATTAATACTCTCCCCCGGGTACTCTCAGGACTATCATACTATATGAAATTCGACACTGGGTATACATACATATCAAATTGTCTACACTTTCAAAGGTGTCGCATGTACAATAAGAACCCACTATGCTATCTTAGAGAATGTGTGATTTTCTCATCTGGCGTGCAGTCATTCGTTACTGCCTATTGTCGTCCTCGCTTTGTATCTTTTATTTCCATGGATTTTCTGCTCTGTAGAAAAATCAAGTAATATGTATGAATCTTCCCTTGTTCCCGCTTTCTTCTTTAATGGCAAGTATGCGTGACTTTCCCTGTGACTCTCTCTCCTGTCACACCCTCTTCTGTCCTTAATGTCAGGCTCTTTATGGGAGTTTAGCCACCCATAATGAGTTTGGGGTCACATCTCCCCTCCTCCCACCCCCTTAGAGGCCCCCTGCCGACCCCTCCACCGCCCCTACCCTCACCATTCCGGCCGTTGTCTTTTCCTATTTGACAACAGGGAAACAATCAGTTGGCTCCATTGTTCGCGCGCATGTTATATCCCTCTTTATATTGAGAATCCCTCTTCCACACAACTCAAACACATTGATGGTAGGCACCAAGCATCAAAAGAGTCTGCCTGCCTTTGGAAGCAGTGTTCAAGCTTGGGTGGCGAAATAGATTATAGACCTAAAATACAGATATCATAGATGAACGAGGCGAACGGACGAGATGAAAGACGGGAAGTGTTGCCAGTAAAAAGGACGATTGATGAATTGAATTTAGGCCTTAAATAGAAAGATGAACTACAGAACACTCAGACGTGGGGGTTCTAATTCATCACAGCACATGACAAGCGCTACTAAAAATATATTTCAAGACGCATAAAACAGCTCTGCTTCATCATACAAGGGAAATCTTAGTTCTTTTTATACCTTGTCAATACTTTTTACGCTGCTTGTGTCGTCTCGAAAAACAAAAGGGATGCAGAGGTCGATTCATGTCCGTGCCTAATGGCGCTAAATCTCGTCAAATCTCGTGACCTACTTTCTCCCGAAGATCCTGCATCGAGCACGTGACCTCTGACCAGAGGACGACTGTGTGATGCGGAAGTACATGGCGGTTGTTCATCCGGTTGCCATTAGTAGAGATCAGCTTTGCGCATGCGCTTTGTTGTCATTAATTTGCGCGTGATAGATTCAAGCCATAATCTGCCGCTAATTTCGCCTTCTGGGCTGCACAAATCTAATTGTGCCGTGCGAGACGATGAAATCCATCCTATAATTTGGACCTCGGCTAATGCACTTATCGCAGCAAATTTGTATCTCTACGCCACCGAGGGGAAAGCCTTAAAGTAATGTGAAATATCTTTTATTTTTGCCATCGCAGGAGCTACTTTTCTTGTCATTCATACCGTACCCCATTGACAAATACATCAGCGTTAGACGTTTTTTCCTGTCTGTTTTACATCTATATGACTTATTTGCATCGATTATTAGGCCAGCATAGTCGGAAGCTTTTCTTGCATCAAATTGTGTTTTGTAAATTGATGCATGTTGGATTCGGGACAAATGTAATTATTTCTAAAGTTCGTAGTGACCTCTCACCATGTATACTTATCTTAAATCTATAAATGTTGCCTTCATTGTCAGATAAACATTCAAGCAGGAGATATACAATACCAAGAACAATGCATATCACGCCATGCTTCATACCGAGGATTATTTGCATTATTTATTCGACCTGTCCAATGCAACCCAACTTTCTTCCCCTGTATAATAGGTTGGCGGGGCTCCTCTTCCCTCTCACCCTTCCCTTGTCCCTCTCCGTGCGCTCTGACACGGCCCTAATCCCTGAGCCAGTAACTCTGGTAGTGGCACATAATCACATTAGTTTCCATTCTCCATAAAACCTTCCCGAGGCGACTGTATCCTACCCTCGGTCCGCTGCTGTGATTTTACCATTAATGGCGCTTCCCAACCTTCCCACAACACTTCCACAGACCTACTACAGAGCCGCCCACTAGTGCTAAAATTTACTTATGCTTGCTTCTCACCAATGTGGTACATTCAGCATCAGATCACAGATGTAGATGATACTTTTAACTATATTCCTGCCAACAGGCAAGGAGTTAACAGCGCTCTCCCAGACATTTATATTACAATTTCGAAGTACTGGGTGTAAGTCGCAATGATTGGACTGCCTGGTCAATTTTTAAGATGGTTTTATTTAGTTCAATGCTGAACATGAAACTATATATATGCTATAAACATGTTTATATTAAAATACCCCACGATTAAAAAGATAGTTTCTTAATTCCATCCTTAATGAAAATTAAATATGCAATATTCCATCACCACATGTTTATATTTGGTAATGTGGTTCGCTGGATGTGGTCAATTGTGTATCCATAATTGTCCTAAAAAACGCCAAATCTTTAACAAAGATTCTCCCTCGCATGGCAAAACCTCCTCCCGACAGGTGCCAAATTTACTGAGAGTGCCTCGCCCATTAAGAGTGATTCTGCGCGATACACCTCCGCCGGAAGTCAGTCCAATTCCTAACACACTTCGCTTTCTCGACGCCAGAGGCAGCACTTACCGGAAGTGGAACCAAGTGACATCTTTGCCCGCAGGCGGCGCTCAGACGGTTATTGTTGCCAGGGCAAAGTCTGTCCTTCTAATCTTTTTTATGTCATCGTACATAGGACCGAATAGTGAAACTAGAGTCTATATAGCATTTGTATTTCTAACTTCTGTATGACTTCTGGCAGCATTTCCATCCAGTTCCATATAATTGCATACAATCAGCTGCAAGGGGTGGACAAATGCGGGATATTTTTACCATAGCATTGCCATCGGTTAGATCCTATTTCCATATACTACTAGGAACATCGAGATGTCGGATATAAGTAGTACATACAAGTTACCGGTATTTCCAGGAGGGTCTAAATCTAAAGACAGGTTATTGAGAAATTATATAACCTAACTTCTCGCTTCATTATTTGAAATTGCTTTAACTTAGTCAGAAATTTGATTTAGTCAAAGTGTCAAAACACTCATAGTGTGAACAAATGTATTTGTTTGCAGATTTATGACGTTGGGAGGAAGGTGTGGTTGAGTGAGTGAGTGAGAATGGTTGCTTTACGCCCTTATCAACACATTTAAGAGTGTTTTATCAAGGGCGGGAGAGCTGAGAGGGAGGCAGTTTATGATCATACCCAGGAAAAAGAGATAGATAAGAAGGGAGAGAGAGACAGAGAAAAGAGACAGAAAGGCACTTTATGGTCATACCCAGGACCAATGGTGTGGTTGATGGCGAACCTGGTATATAATAATGATAATTAGGGAAAGTGGGTGGACATGTGTTGTAGGCATTCAAATTAACACAAATGATACATAGAGGTCTATGTATATAGCGTTTTATTCAATGTAGCCGTCCTAATAGGAATCCTGGCTACATTTCCATGTAGTGTTATCCTTCTTCCCCTTTCTATCTCTTTAATATTCAGGGATAACCTGTCAGTGCCCCTTTTCCAGGGTCGAATATGTCTAATACACCATCAGATGCTGCTGACATGAGAGACCTGCGCAATAATACTCGCGTGAATAACTTCCTGTCTCATCAGGGGCAACCACATGAAAATATAACACCTTCTTGTCTTGCACTCTGATGGCGTGAGATTTGGCCACGAGACTACAATATATCTGACCCCAGCGTCACCTAGCAGACCTGATGATCTCGGCCACAAAGGCGACATCTGGAGTCTCACGCTATAAACTCATCACATCTCGCTCTGGACGTGATCTGACGAGGTCGTGTGTGGTTTGTGGGAGACGGTCACATACTACAAAAGATGGAACTCTCTCCTAGTAAAGGAAGAGACGGGAAAGATAAAGAAAACGGTTGCGAGGAGGTGAAAGTGTAAGATGATGCGAGTCATGGCATGGGCGATAAAACGGGAGTGCAAGTAAAGGGATGGGTCATGTTATTGGGTCATTAGTTGATGGCACATGCGCATCAACGGTTAGCGGGTGGTATGGAGGCTGCATGGCGCCTCCTAGGCTAATTCTCTCTTATTTATGATAATCCATTTTTTGCTCATCATCAAGAAATGGCAAGGTATTGAAATAAGGCATGAACAGGGTACACAATAAGGAATAACCATGGTCTTCAGCACTGTGTCTAAGTAATGCTAGGTGGTTAATGAGATGGGTAGTGCCTATGTTCACATGATACAACAGATGAGAATTCAGATATTATTAGAGCAAAGCGCATAGGCCTAATATTCAAGATCAAGGTTCTTCAACTAATAATAATCCAGAGATCATACGTAATACATTGCAGGCAAACGTCGAAATTTAAATGAACGTCAAACTATGGTGAATAAATACCATATATAAAATGCCTATAACTTATTTTAAACCCAAAGCCATTACAATGAATGATCATTTCTGAAAGAGATCATTTTTATATATTTGTCCCGTTATACATTTCATTTAACTTTGTGTTATTTCCTTCAAAGCAATATGACTTATAACCCCGAAGAAGAGGAAAAACGTTTCTTAAGGATGCTTCTGAACTTGAACTTCATTATCTTAGTACTGTTTTCTTAGAAGAGACCAACTTCTTCGCTGCAATTATGTTTGGCCTCGAATTAGCATGATCTATAGATATATACGGAAGATGCACTAGATTCAATTTCAAATTTAAAGAATATATTGATTAACTTTTAGTGCACATTTCTTCAAAATCCAAAGGTGTCTCATTATTTCTCCATGATCACAGATTAAGCAAGATGGTATCGAAAAACACAATTACATTCAAAATAATTTACATAGAGCCATTGAATGTGTTTACTTTTTATGTACTACTCTCAAGTGAATCTATACCTTACCTCTATATATATATGCAGCGTGCTTGACACGCGCAAGGTTGCATTTGTTTTATCTATTCTCCACTAGTTGGAGCTTGTGTTCATTTTATGTACTATCTCTGGTTAGTGTTAATGCCGCCTAACAAAACCACACCTTCTTCTAGTATGGCTGCAGTTTATGTCCCGGAGTCCCGGAATTAAACAGAGTAACAATAGTGTATTTGTATTGTTGTTATTTCTCCTCCTCAAACGACTACAAGGTCATTACAACTATATCACAGAGTTGAGAGTCCCTCCGAACTAATGGGAAAGGCCTCTCGCTCCAAACCGCTAAATGCCATCAGAATCCTATTAACCCATATAGACCCACCGTCCTACATGTAGGACGGCAGAACATGCTTTTTAAATATTGAAAGAAATCAAGAAATCTTTTTCGAAACAGAATAATATTTCTACCAGTTATGCACATAGACAGATTTTAGTATTTATAAACTTTTGAGAAAGAAATAATGATGTGTTGCCATGGTAACATCACTGCATATGAAGGGACCAAAGGCGATTTGTGTAAAGTGTCATTTCTGAAAGTTCACCCCAGGATTTAACAAATTTATATTCTTCTTCTTGTGATAAAACCTTCATGGGACTATAGTTTAGGGTATGATCAATGTCTGTGCCAAAAATTGAGTTCCTAAGTATTATATTCTTGGAGAAAATGGAAGAAATGTGTGGCCGTCCTACATGTAGGACGCTGGGTCTATATGGGTATAAAACAAAATTACCCTACAAACTTAGACAAGCAGCCATAAGCTGAATTCAAATGGTAACCCGTTCTCACAATATAACAAGCCACATTTGATGTGTCTCATTTATAATTCCATGCATTTTCTGAATCTGAAGAGAAAAGTTGATGATAAACCCACAAACATTGTCAAAATAGACCGTTTCTATGGTGACTGGTGATTCTTTTTTTATCATACTTCAGCAGAAAACAGGTTTTTAGTGTCCCATTTCTACACTATTATCAGGAATGTGACCAAACTTGGGGTCATTGATGGTATGTATGAGGGCTATCTGCAGACTTTGATCTAGTGAGCATGGCCAAGGTCAAAGTCACCAGATATGACCTTCAAATACAAAAAAATAGCAAAATTCTGGAATGTGACATCACATTTTCTCTCCTGAAACTAGGGTAACTGGGGAAAATGATAATCTTATGTATAGAAATAAGAACCAACATTAGGGGGAAGAAAAATGGCCCATGCCCAGTGTCATTGCAAAGTGTGTTGTCATGGTAACTACGACTTAGTTTTTAGTTTATGATGCATTTTAAACAAAAATTCATGTTTGACCTTGGAAATGGTGACCTTGACCTTGACAAAGGTCATTGACAGGAATTCTAATGGCAGATCCCTTAGAGCCCTATCACTTGCTTACATTTCATAACCCAGGGATAAATACTTCCAGAGATACAGGCTAGTACATGAAATTTTGATTTAACCAAAATTTATTACAGAGTAGGTAGTAAGTCTAGGTTACCATGGCAACACACAGTCGAATGAAACTGGGCATGTCCAATTCTTCTTTCTCTTAGTGTTGGGTCATATTTCAATACATTAGATTATCATTTTATGCTATTGCCCTATTTTCATGAGAGAAAATCAGGAGAAAATAGCATGTCACATTCCAGAATTTTGCTATTTTTGTACCTCAAGGTCATATCTAGTGACTTTGACCTTGGTCAAGGTCACTGACTCAGGTTCCTCAAATAGCACTTACATCTAACATCAATATCCCCAAGTTTGGTCACATTCCTGATAACAGTGTAGAAATGGTGCACTAAAAACCTATTTTTTTGTAAAATGCCAAAGAAATCATTAGTTACCATAGAAACGGCCACTTTTGACCATGTGACCAGGTTTTTCAGCAATTTTGCTCTTCAGATTAAAAAAATTCATGAAATTCTACATGGAATACTTCAAATGTAGCTTGTTATAAAATAGGTAGAAGTGATTCATAAATAATTGCTTTTTGAGAGTTTTGTTTCCATGCATCCTATTGGTTCCCTATGTAAAATACATGATCTAATATCAAAAAAGTTCTCAAAAATGTATAGTGGATTGACCCACCGTCCTACATGTAGGACGGCTGGTATCTCTGGTCCTATGCTAGGTAGAGTTCTGAAATTTTTTGTGTGACGTCAGGTCTATTAGTCTACATCAGATATTTAATATGAAATTCCTAGGAGCAAAACTCCCATTTTGGGTCTAAGTGGGTTAAGACCAGGACTGACATACCATTCTAATAACAGGACTGACATACCATTCTTATCTGATCTGAGAGGCTGTGAACCTAGACTGCCGTCATTTTTAGGGGTAAATTCCCACTAATAACTACTCAATATTTTTCGATTCAATATAATGTAGCCTATACATTGGGAAAATGCACATCATCTTGGCCTCTATCAATCTAAATGCACATTCCACATTTTGGTGGCAATGTAAACATTTCCCCAACACGTGAACCTATCGCCAAAGATGCTATATACTTTTTTCCCTCTTTACATAACAGTTCTATTCAACATCGTCTTGGCCTATGCCGAATATATATCAATCTAACTTGGTACGCCATTTTGTTGTGATGTCTCAAATTAGAGGACAGTGTATCAATTATATCCTTGCGTTTCTAAGGTCATCCTTCGGAGTATATTTAGCTACGTAACTAGTAATTGTCCAGCCAGAAACTTTTGTTAAAAAATAAAAAATATCAAACTAAAATCATAGAAATAGCTGTCCTAATGTTTACCATCATTAGAATCCGCTTGATCCCATCTTTTCATATATAATGATATCTCAAAATACATTTTTTGAGACTTATGACTCTCTGTAACACATCATATACAATGTATGACCTTCACATCTTACTTCTTTCTTCATTTGATTTTTACCTCGATTCTCTTCTTTACCCCATTCCTTCCATCTCTCCTATTATACTGATTTATGAACACTTCCTTAGTTACTTTCTTGGAACAGAAAGTATGCGGATATGTACAAATATGTGACGTGCATTCAACATGTGTGTTAAATATGTCACATGGTCATCTTGGTCATTCCCCCGGATCACGACTAGTTCGTGACAGGTCTCAAAACATATTTTTCTTACTTCTTAAATAGTTCCACGAAGAGGAAGCAAAGAGAGACGGCGTTGGCATTTGGCCGGTGCAAGTATAAGCAACACATGTCACCTATCCAGGGATGGCATTTCCAGATTACACCTTTTGCTCATTACATTGGCAAACATATTTGTAGTTGTTTTTTGTTGTTGTCTTTTTTTATTCACCCATATATTCCCTGCTATCTGGGCTTCTACAATACATATTGTACGTTGTATATTATACAATATTGTTAGACTATGCTCAACAAATTAAATCCTGCGAGATTAAATGGTGCATGGTGGGGATTTGAGAGTTGATGCTTGGAGTTTTGATATTTTGGTGATATCATGTAATATGTTTCTAAATAGAATTCGAACCTGAAGTCAATTCTGCGAAAGTGAGCAATAATAAGTGAAAAACACTGCATCAAAGGATTTTGGCGATCGCCGAAATGTGACTCTGGACTATGAAGTTGTATCTGTGAT
Organism: Sthenelais limicola; assembly: GCA_942159475.1. NCBI lineage: Eukaryota > Metazoa > Annelida > Polychaeta > Phyllodocida > Sigalionidae > Sthenelais > Sthenelais limicola. Next base: position 59,681,592 of record OW804096.1, read on the forward strand.
AATAAAAGCAGCAAAACTTTTGGTCAAATGGCTTTCTGATGGGCAGGAAAGGACTGGAACAAACAGTAGGAAATTAACTTTAATCACAGAAAAATACGTCTGAAGTCGCAAAAGATGGATTTTTAGATATCATCACATTTGAAAAGATGAGATGAAACGGATTCCAATGATGGTAGACATTATAGGACTTCAAGGATTTCTATATTGGATGAAAATAGGAAAATACAAGTTGGTGATATTTCTTGATGATCAATCACCAGTAAAGTAGTTATATACTCCTCAGATATGCAAATGGTAGATATATTCAATACAGTCTTGAAATTTGGTACATGTGTTCATGCTACTAACACCCCAGAACTGAACACATTCTGAGCAAGGTTTATTATGGAAAAAACATTAAAAGAATATCATTTTATACATTTTCCTGTGATACATCACATTTAGTTTTACTTGGCGTTGCTGCACCGTGCATTCAATTTGGAGACTGCATCAACCCTCACAAAATCAGCTCCCATCAATGACCCCTTTGTCTTATTACCTATTCTTAGTCAGTTTTATTTAAGGTGAGCTTTTCAATACTGCTCACATGAAGATAATTAGCTGACAAAGCATTTTAAACAGAAAACATTGGCTCCAATAATTGCGAGAAAACCAACAGGAATGATAGAGGAAATGTCAGTCTGTAACCATGGCTACAAGAAAATAAAGACGCTGGTTAATGCCTGACGTCACAAGATTAAATACAATTCTTGTTATTTCCTAGCCATTGTTACCGCACTGATTCTTTTCTTGATCAAATTAAGTCTGTCAAATGCCGCTTAGGTTTCATGTAAATGCTAATTCAGAGTGCTGAATAGTTTGGCTTTTTCTTCTATTTTGGTCGCTGTTATAACTTCAGTGCCAATTAGCATATCTGCTCTCGGCTGTACCGACCACATTATTGAAACATTTATTAATTGTGATTCCACAATCGCTGGCGTTGGTTCAATCCCGGAGGTACGTTCGTTTCCAAGCGTTATTTCCTTTAAATGTTATGAAGACTTTTTTGGACTTAATTGTGGACAGAGGAACCTCGCAGTGACACTTCACATGCCTAGCTAACCACATGAAAGGGAATATCAGCATAACAATTATGACATTTATGCGAGCGTGTTTCTCAGAAGGGGAAAACAGATAGCACGTTTGTTACACGCAAAACATGGTTTTGGTTTCCTAAATGAAATTGACCTATCATGACGATATTCACCGTCAACCGCAAGTCCATGTGGTTTCACATTGTCTCTGAGCATGTCTACTACCTACGATGTAGATAATACAGACATAATCTTGAAATGTCTTTTAACAGTGAAAACTATAGACCTACTTGCATCTGAATCACTGGCTATATCGTGAAGGAACATTTATAAAGTTCAAATCCCAGATGCAAATTCATCAGAGTTTTCTATTCTTTTCATAGTTAACAATATATATACATAAAGGTAGAAGATATACGTACGTTTATATTAATGATTATTCCATAAGGATCGAGATTTAGCTATAGCTACAAGCATCTGTTATTGTCATGTACATATTATCAGGGGAGGGGGGGGCAGGCCCATAGCCTCTCAGATCAGATAAGAATGGTATGTCAGTGATTGGACGCCTACTGCGCTAATGAATTTCTTGCCCCGAAGTATGGGATTACAATGGCATCTTTCTGTGTTAATGGGATTATAATGACATCTTGCGGTTTGGAGCGATCGAGAGGCTTTCCCTCAGTTTGGAGGGACTCTCAACTGTGAGCCTAGACTGGGTATATATACATGAAACACATACCTATTAGCTTAAACCAGGCCGATCAATGTAATTGTCGTCTGCCTTTTGTAAACCCTAAACAGGGTGCTCTTAAAAATGCATGGACCTGTCGCTGGTTAAAGAAGTGATGGACTCAGGCCCCAGGGAAGGACTTAGCCATCACATATCAGCATCATTAACAGACCCCCTTAGCACCACAAGTCGACCCCTTCCTTCACCACCCAAGGTCTAGCACCCGCAACTCTTCTACAGCCTCGGTGTGGTTTTTACGCTGCGTTGGCGCCATCTATTGCGTCTAATTATAAACCAATGTCATGTTGACCTTCACTGTACAAATGTCAGGCGGTTATTTCTGGTTCTAACTACTCGTGGGCAACAGAAACCTGGTGGAGAAATTAGCAAACCTATCTGAGGGAGGACGTCAAAAAGTGGTCCTTGAGTTGGTGGTTAAATGTTTAAAGTTATCTACACTACTGCTTCTGTCACTTTGCCATCATCACACCCGTACCCACCGCAGCTCCCACACAGAATGTGGGTGGCCATTGTTTTCTATTGTTTTCTACTTTTTGCAAGCACGTGCCCTTTCACTTTCTGCTCACATACTGGTCATGCAGGGTATTGCTGTTTGAGGATGCGATTTCAGCGAGGGATGAAGATTTGATTTCATTTGATAAGTACTTTATTCAGGATATGAATTAGCCTACACAGAGTGCTGTTTTCACCCCAACTTGAGTCATTTGATAAGATATTTGGTAAAGAGCGATTACAATAATATAATAGTAACAAAAGAAAGAAGAGATAATACTAATTATAAAAATTAAGAGAAAACTGCTATAAAGTAATTTATGAGTAATGGAAATAATTGATTTTTACACACATTCGAGTCAATAATTACCAGACGGTTTGACCACAATTGCGTTATGAAGTGACACGATACATTATGATAAAGAAGTTAGCCCTATTTCATCATCGAGCTCTACAACCAGATCCAATAAAACATTTCTATATACTACTTATGCTTCTCTGGGGCCCGTTGCACGTTTTGTGATATCATACCGCGAGAATATTAATAGCGATCTGTTTGCGATCTGGTTGGTGTTGCATGAGGGCCTGCGTTATCAGATAGTTTAGTTAAGCTGAGGTGGGAACTATGAATTGATGACCAATACATAGTAGGGAGATTTAGCAACCACAACGCACCAACACAACACTAACGCATCCACTAACTATTTGTACATTGCTACCGCTGTGGGGATATCTCGAGAGGCGCTAGGCCGAGGGCATCTGCAATGCAGGCTTCTCGAGATATCCCAACAAGGGTAATAATGCACAAAAAAGTTAATGGATGCGTTAGTGTTGCGTTGTGGATGCTAAATCTCGCTATTATTCACATGACGTGACATGGGTCAGTGGCCAACTCTACTGGCAGCCATATCCTTTCTGTAACTTCGATGTAATCTTGACCCACTAGTTCATAAATAGTTCTTCCTTCTCTGTTTTCACTTCATGTGTTTTTCGGTTAATAAACGGCTCCTTGAAACGAACGAATTTGATAGCAGCTTGAAGAAATGTATTACAGGAATGAACAGGTCTAGAAGAACTGCGACAAGATGGTAACGTTGATGATTTTGCACCAGACATTGCCAGGTTCCCATGACGATAGTGCATTTCTGACTTGTTCATGTAAGACAGACAGGTTGATCCTTTATTCAATGGACTCGCAGGTTGCTGTACATGTACATTACTCACTACGTCCGAAGCACACATCTTATCCAATTTACGACGCCCACACCGTTATTCCACCAAGTGTCATTTATCCCACTGTAGCCGGTTATTGGAACATATTAGGTGAGACTGAGTATTAGATTCGTCTCAGGTTGGATGTGGTAATAGAGACAACAATTTGCCCTTAGCAAATGAGCTGTAAATAAGCCGCAAATGTGTGTTTTGTAATAGTGAAGAGGTGCAATAGGTCAGAGTAATATTACTAGGATCCAGCCGAGTGACTTTACGGTCATCGCACATGTAATGATAGGCCTATATTAGGAGGAAGAGATTTATGGGTTAGGGAAAGTTTTTGCCTTGCCCGTTTCTAAATATTTCTGAATCATATCGGATTATAATGTGTCAGACATAATAGATCTTGATTTTGTCAAACAGTATTAACAGGCTATATACTGGATATTGGATATATTGTACTATAGACTTATATAGTAAGCTTGAATGCATGTCCCGCGTAGCGACCATCTCGGTAATGCGACGAAGCCGTAATAGGGGATTTGCATTGCGGCCATTTTGAATCTTGGACTAATGGTATAGTTAATCATGTGTTACGCATGCCACCATCTTTCCCATCGTGCACTTGGTTTTCAAAGATCATTACAATCTGTGATATTAGTGAAAACATTTTTGCAATTTTCGATGAAAATATTGCCAAATATTTGTATGTCAGATTTCAAAAGTATCTATACCAGGGTGCACTTTAATAGACATGCGCAGTGAACGAGACATGCAAATCCCCTATCACAACCAAGAAACCAGAAAATGCTGTCCTAAAGGTGGTCGCCTAAGCGGGACTCATAGCCAACAGAATCCCTCCCAACTGAGGGAAAGCCTCTCGCTCCTAACCGCAAGATCCCATAAGGATGATGGTGGATGATGGTGGTTCGCCTATTCCCGGCTGGAAAAGCCATTAAAGCAAAGTAGGCGTCCAATCACCGACATACCGATGTTATCTGATCTTAGAAGCTCTAAGCCTAGACTGTGTATTTAAAATGACCTCCCGCTCGAAGGTCGTGAGAGTGATTGGAGAATCTATACTCAGATCCACTGCATGAAACTACCGCATACCACAAAACAGATTGTGACAATAAAGAGGCGCAGAGGCATCATTATCTTATATCAGTAAATATAAAAGATTCGCCTATGCAAGACTAAAACATGTATGTCCAATCATATCCGAACTTCTAGGCACCTGAGCTGTTGTAATTGTGTTGTAACCCTATCGCAAACCTATCGTGAGACCAAGTGTGCTAGGTCTAAGACCTAGCCAGATGAAGCTCACAGCTCTCAGATTAGATAATTATTACATACATGACCAGTTACTACTGTGCCGTTCGAGGGTGCCTTCAGCTTTTTGTAATTGCACACATGTGCCGCTTCTCATGGTCACACGTGACCCAAATGACGCAATTTGATTGGTTTATGACGTTGCGCTCTTAGTGGCTGCTGTGTAGTGCTGGCTTACATGTTTCGAAAGTTTTCAGACAGTGTTCCAATAATTTGTAAGAAATTCACTACTAATAAGGTGAATATAACAAATAAATCTACAAATCAGTAGGTAATGAATTCCAAATGGCACTACGTAGGCCTAGGGTTTATAATCAGATCTTGACGGGCTGAAGAACGGAACTTGTCCTTGCAGGACTTGTTCCATTCTTCTGCTCGTCTCGACCTGATTATTAATGAACCTACATTGTGACATTTGGTATAGGAATGGTTTGTCACTGATTGGACGTCTACTGCACTAATGGCTTTCCCGCCCTGGGGTCGGCGTCCTAATGGGATTCTAATGGCACTTTGCGGTTTGGGCTTTCCCTTAGTTTGAAGGGACTCTCTCAACTCGGAGCCTAGATTGTAGCACCCACTTAACTTTAGGATTAATTGTAACATGTTGGAGATTCATTACGAAAACCTATCCTAAACGTTTCATGTGTCATATTTTATTAATGCTTTTTCTAGTCATGAATCTCCCAAGCTTGGGTTCACACCACAACTGACCAATGGGGGATTTGCATGTCCGCCATTTGATTCATGATTCGCAAGGAATTATGGGAGTTGTATGTCAGTGTAGAAGCTATAGAAAACATGTTATATTCAGCATTGTATATTTAACAGTGATCTCAGGTAAATATCAATGTGTTATACATGTTTCCATAAAGCAAGGCTTCATCTTTCCCATCACGCATTTGGGTTTTATAGATCATATACACAAGCTATGATATTTTTTAAAACGTTCTTGCAATTTTCGAGAAAAACATTGCTAAATATTTGTATGTCAGATTTGAACTGAACCCATCAGAGCATACGCTGTAATAGACATAATTATATGCAGTGACACATGCAAATCCCCTATGGTTTAGGCATCCTACACTTATCGTAAAGCAAGCAGGTGCAGGGTTATATAAAATTCGTCATAAAGGAAAACAATTTTGCATATTTCTTTCTTCATGAACTAATGGAGCATATGAATGCTTTTTCTACAACCGGATGTACTTTAAAAGTATATTGGTCATATCGATTTTCTCAACTCAACAAGTGTGTATATTCATGAGGTAAAGTTCACTGCAGGTTCCCCGATACAAAACAAATTGACCATTGACAATGCCTTGAGGAAGCCCGTCTGTGGCTTACTAAAGTAGCACTATTTTCTCTCCCTTTTTGCGTAGGAATACGTGTCTAATCACCGCCGGATCTCGGAGCACGTGGACTGCGGTTCCCTGTCCCCACGCTCGGATCCCCAGATTAACTGCGGGGCTAATTTGCATAATCTTAATTGTTAATTAATCAGCGATGGCGGGGGACTGTGCAATAATGGCCGTATTAAAACCAGCGTGGCGAGCTCGTTACGCTGGGCGAGGGGAAAGAGCGGGCTTAAGGACCAATAATGGAGATTGGGAGTTTGGGAGAAGGCGAGGCCTGTAGAGAAACCTAGTATTACCGGCAGGACGGAGCTGGCTTGTACAGAAAGATTGTTTTTTCTACATCTCGATATGAATGTTGCATTCTCAACTAATGTCTGTCTGTTAGTGCGTGTTGTAGATATATATAGTGTAGCTACAGTTTATATGACACCTTTATTATTATAAAAAGTCATATAAATAGAGCATGTATCAAACGATCGTTATGGGATGTGTTACAGGAAAATGAGTCACAAGTAGCAAGAATCTAATTTTGAGATATCATTATATTAGAAAAGATGAGATCATGCCGATTCGAATGATGATACGGCTAATAAGTGTTCCTATATTTTAAGTTTGATATATTTATTTTGGAAGACAAAGGTTTGGGTGGACAATTACTACTAGTAAAGTAGCTAAATGTAATCTATAGCATGAGCTTATGAATACATTGAATCATATATCTAATACTCAGTCTTGAAATTTGTATGTATTCATGTATTCCTACGACTTGGGGCATTAAATACAAAAAGAATGAGAACATTACCCCCAAAGGGATCTTGTAAAAAAAAACAATTTTGAACTATTTGCGAGTTGTGACTCATTTTCCTGAAACTCATCACACATCATTTAATTCAAGATGTAAGAAATCCAAAATAATGTGGAGAAAAAAAGGGGGATTTGGCAAGGGGTTGTTTTATTGGGGTCTGACGTATCAGACTACCTGTGCCCTTTATCAAGGAGGTTGGTTCACTGAATTTAATATTGTTCATTTAACCACAATAACAATGTTCGCCAAGAGTTTTTCAATATCTAGAAGGTTATTTTGAATTTCGTTGACATTATCTCCTACCAAAATTGCAAGTATTGCCCAATACACTCGGGATCTAATGGAAACGTTGGTTAAAAGACATAAATATGAGAAAAAGGGAATCTATTTTGCTTTTTTTTTTACATCTTCAATATAAAAAATTGTCAGGCCTTGAAACTAAGGGTAAAAACCAGACACAAATGAGAATAGCAATTTTGTACCAATTTAGCTGAGAACGCAGCTTTAACGACCCGAGATAAATTTATTGTAATTACCTCTTATTGGATTTGCATTACCAAGGGGACGTATTTCAAATAAGATGTGTTAACGACATTATGAAACCTTGTTCTGAGAAGAGTCGAAGTTAATTACAATTTAATCACTGCCCGGGAGTTTATCTCAGTTCAGGAGGGTAGGAGTAGTGGTGATGTATCGAATGATACGTGGTGATAATTTGACCCAACCTTTTTAATTAAACTGCTGTGAAATGGTTCAGTGGGATACTCTTTAATGGAACTGCTATAAGATGGTTACAGTCTAGGCTCAGACCCTCTCAGATCAGATAAGAATGGTATGTCAGTGATTTGATGTCTACTGCGCTCATGGTTTTCCTGGGCTGGAGTAGGCCAACCTCCATCACCGTCCTAATGGGATTTTAATGCGATTCTGTGGATAGCAACGAGAGGCTTTCCAATTCCCTCAGGTTGGAGGGATTCTGTCGGTTATGAGCCTAGACTGGTTCTGTGGGATACTTATTTTATTTCTATACTGATCCTAAAAGAAAAGGAAAACAAGAGACAACGAGTTATAAGCAGTGACACTGTTATTTATTAATTTGCGTTTCTCAATATTGACTTATTACACTAATTGCAACGTTAACATAGAATTAAACGGAGGCGTTTAGTTTAGTTTAGAACAGTTGTCCTGGAATTATTCAGTTAATAACAAGATGTCAAAGTGATCTTCTAATGCCCAAGAGCATTCTAAAAGTCATTTTGTTATAGAATCCACACCCAGATACATTTTCTAGTCACAAATATTCCAGCTGCTAGTGAATAAGAATGGCCGAGGCCTTAAAATGTTGTCTATTATTGCAAAGCGACTCACATGAATAGGCAAAATTCGTGGAACATATGCATTTTCATTGTTACAGTTGCTTCACTAACATGGCTAAATATTGATAATTTCCAAAATTAATGACAGGGTCTCCGCGCTTTTTGTCACAAGAATTTCTAGGCTTTTCATATTTTTTCAGGCCAATTCTAGTGATATTTCCGAACCCTAGTGACGGACCACACGGTTATTTTTGTTGTACATGCTGTATTTAACACGTTTTATATTCAGATAAAATGTACAGTAAGAAACTAAGAACTTTCGAAAAATTCCAGGCCATTTAATAGATTTCAACAGGATTCAAAGCCTATATGATGATTTTCCGGGCCAACCAAATTGGCCATTTTCAAGACTTTGATTCGGTTTTTCCAAATTCCAGGCTTTTCCAGGCCCCGCGGAGACCCTGAATGACCAACCAGAAGCTAGTACATTTTTAAAATACCATATTCATCTACACAGTGCGGTTAGAACAATATCTATATAATTTATAATCATATAGAAGTAAAGTATTAACAGATTAAAATAACTACATATCACAATTATCTACAAAGAGCTTACTCTTTTTAATTGATTTTGCACACAAGACACACGCATTTAGGTAAAAAAAGTTCATTATTTTTTAAATTCTTTTTACCTATGTCTTTCCTTTTCAATATGACGCCCAGTCAGTTTGACGCTCCGCCCACTTGGCCCATAGCTCCGCCCTCTTAATGGATGATTGACACCTGTAACCACTGTGTTCATTCTATCTCATGCCTTCATTCATAGATTAAACAATTTTATTAATTCTAAAAAAGAAATTCCATGACAAATAAAAAAGCACGGAAGGTTTACACAGCAGATTTGGTCAAAGAACACAAATAAACTACCGTGCGTATGATATAAAAGACGAATGCACTAAATGACATTTAATGTAAAATTAATTAATATAAAATCTAATTTCATTTAAATTTGGACTGAATTAGGCAGAGACAGTTTTTCAGCAATCAAAAGCTGCATCCTACATTTGGTTACATTTTAATTTCCGATTAATTCATGAATTATATAAATGGGATGATTCTTTTGATTTATAAATATTGACAATTTCTTTTGTCCATCTTACAGCAATTTTAAGAGAACAAATGTTCGGAACAGAAAAAAGTACTTTTGATAAGAAAATGACCAGGATTTTTGTAAGGAACTATTTCATTAATATTGTTCACGAGCGTTATGTTTACAAGTGCTCTTTCTGAATATAGATATCATAAATTTCTTTTTATATATTTAAAGAAAAATATCTTGGATCTAAATCTTTTCGGACTGTCATGTCACATCATCCAGAAGGCATCAGTTAGGCTAGCGGTCTGAGAGGTCATGGGGCTCACCTCTATCTTCCACACCAAAAAGTACCAGGCATATTTGTTTAAATTAAATTATCATAATTCTAAATTAAATCATCACAATTCTGTATTTACTTTACGAAAGTAAATATTCTTCGTATGAAAACTACCAATTCTCCCGCTGATTTTACACGTGAGAAAAAAAGTAGCAATGGTTCAGAAACTTAACGATAACATTTTAAGGAATTTAAAAAATGCGTGAGAAATACGAAAAAGTTTATGTTTAAATATTTAAATTTTGACTCTGCCGTGGGAATATGTTTACAGCACGAATGTAAAACATATCGTTTCTAAATGGTGTGTAATATTGGGTTGAGGTGGCACACCCAACACCCCCAGTGGACAAACTGTGCATTAGACACCACTCTAATCAGGGCTTCTCTAATAAGTTCTTCACATCACTCTTATCCCAGGTTCTTCTATCTTATCCAAATATAACAAACCAATCGTCAGCTAGGTCATCGCTGAGATGCACGTATTATACACACTTCAAAATACATTTTTTCACTCCATAATAGAGAAATGATATCTGCATCTAGTTTTAATTGCAAAACCTTCATAGTTTCATCACTTGAGGAGAAATCTGGTGAGAGCAGAGTACCAGCAAGTTAGGGGTCACATCAAAATAATTCTGCAAACTTCATGAACCCGTTTGCGAGCGGTGGCATCACCACCAGGTTCCTGACGTTGCACTTAAATGGTTTATTCAGTCTGCAACCAGTGGAATGCAATGAGTGATTGTTCTGAAGCAGTGTATCAGAAACACAAGGAGTGACAATGTATGTATCATCGTGAGTGGTAAAGCCATCAGCGATGATGCGTATATTTCCACTCCAAGTGTGGCTGATACGCTATTTCAGAACAGCCACGAGTTTGTATTCCATATTTATGGTATGTCACAACTACCATGTTTAAATGGTGAAAATACCTTGTGCAATCGTTCCCTCGACAATCTTTACATGTATCAACAAGATTAACAAATGGCAATATCAAGTTGTGATATAAATTATGATTCACATAACTACTTTATCCGATACTTATGTATACAATGAATGAAACTTACAAAAAAGTACAACTAGTTTTGTTGCAGACATTTGACAATGGTGCACAAATTTAAGACTAAACTCGTAACATACTCATTACCAAGTTCGCGATATCATTTTGATGTGACCCCTTAGTTAGATGATGTATATGATAATATCCATTGTCATTTTTCATAGGGTAATTAAGCCCTAAAATCCGTCAGGAGGAGAAATAAGCCTCCAATTTCGATCTAAGAATCTTTACTCAAGTGGTAAACTAAGATGTCTTAGTCTGATATTCTGCAATAAATAAGAGGGAGGAATTTCGTGGAAACTGCAGGAATTGGTGGAAACCGTAGCATTTAGTATACCATATGGTTGGGAGGGAGGGAGAGAGAGAGAGAGTGTGTGAGAGAGGGAGAGAGAGAGAGAGAGAGAGGGGGGGGGGGAGATTGAGAGAGTGAGACAGAAGGGAGAGAGAGAGAGGGAGAGAGGAGACAGAAAGGAGGGAGAGAGGAGAGAGAAAGAAGGGAGAGAGCAGTGAGAGAGAGAGATAGAGAGGAGGAAGGGAGACGCAGAGGGAGAGAGAGAGTTAAGCAAATTACAAGATGCAATTTGAGTGAGATATATATATGCCAATTCCAATCGTCACATGTATAGATCTGGATATTCAGCCGATTGAAGGGGATGGCATTTATCCGAATGCATGAAAGGCCAATTGCATTGAAAAAGTAGTCATACCACCTGTGCCAGGGAAGCGAGAGAAATGGTTATTATATATGTTTGTAAGTAAGGCCCTTCCCTATCAGATACAAGAGGTCATTCAGGGTTTGCTATAGATAAATTCATCACAGAGGCGATTGTTATAGGGCAGTTGCATATAAAAGGGTTGATTAAATGTGTTGCATGACCAAAGGGGCAAGAATTTTAGCCTTATACACTTTCCTCTTTTTCTACTTCTGCATGTATACGATGTTATTTGATGATATTTAGGAGTAATGGCAAGTTGACAAGGGAGGGGTTAATTTGTAATGGAGTTACTAGTCAAAGCAAAACAGCAGGGGCTAAGTTGGGTAAATCCATATATTTTCTTGGATTTTCGGTCATATATATATATCATTATTTTCATACAAGTTTCTGCAGCTCAGGGGTAAAAGTGCGGCCATGGCTAAATTACTAAAATATTTCTGTACTATACTGATATTTCTGTGCGGATATAGTCCTCTTCAGTCGCTGAGCATGACCGACAGGGAAATTAATCAATATATTGCTAAGCAAATCCAACCCCCAAAATAAGTGATTTTCGACGAAATTTGCTAATTTTATTTAATACTTTTTTGGGGGAAATATTAGGTAAAAAATGATAGAATTTGGGAGGTAATTTGACATTTTGTTTTGTTTTTAAAAAATATTGATTTCAGTAGAAATACTGAATACTTTCATCCGTGTCTTCTTAAAACTGATCATTCATCAGGTTGTTTCACAACGGCTCATGTGAAATGGATGTAAAGTACATTCCCCACAACTTGATATTAATAATGATAATAATAGATATTCCCAATGGGGGAGCCAGTACATCAAAGGGTTGGACACACACTGTTATATATATTAGTTGGGGATATTAGATATATGTAAGTGATTTGTCACAGAAAAATGAGTCATAAGTCGAAAGAAATTGATTTTGAGATATCCTATTTGAGAAGATGAGATTAAGTTGATTCCAACCATATTAACATTAAGGAAGTATTTCTATATCTAATGTTTGATTTTGTTTGAAAAAAAAAAGAAAAAAAATGTTTGCAATGTTTCTGAATGGACTACTAGTAAAGTATCCAACATAGCTAAATATCCAACATAGGATGACCTTAGAAACGCAAGGATATATACAATATACTCTCTTGAAATTTGGTGCATATATTCATATGACTGAAGGCGCTAGATACCTACAAAATTCGAACATTCCGACAAAGAGATCATGTGAATAAAACACTTTGAAAAATATCAACTTTGCGACTTATAACAATTCTCTGTAACACTTCACGCACACATATATATACATATATATATGTCTTCTGTCTGTGGTAAGGGAATTTATCCCACGCCGGGGCTTCTGCATCACCTCCCTCTTTACCAAGTAGCAATAGAATGGAATGGACTTTTACAGTACAGTTTAAAATAGACGCCCCCTCACAAACAGGTACACTTTCGCTGTTTTCACATTTGCTTTTTAATATATAACTGACACTGTTTTCTCAATGTAAGTTTTCCTTGTGAGAATAGCCCCATCATTACCTTTTACAGAATTACACTGGAAGAATCCACTGTCGTTGAGCTTTTAAGGAAAATCACATTCAGCACATCTCTAAAAGACTCTATACAACATATAAGCGATAGCATATGTATGCTCAACATAGACATTCCATTTCACTGCCGCTTTCTTCTAAATCTGATATAGTAAAGTACAAATATAAAATTTTCACAGAAACAAAATATCGCTGTAACATAATTTCAAGAGTTTGAGACACATTAAGAAAATATGTCGATGTCAGCTTTTAAAACCATCTAGGATCTCACTCAAATCGTCGGTCGATATGATTATTCCTAAAAATAAAACGAAAAGACAAGAACGCATTTTAAACGAGAACATGTAACTCGACAGAACTAACATAATGCTTGTGTAAAATCATTATGAATATAAAAATATCACATAGAAAAAGGAAACCAGATCGATTTCTTATTTTATAGACGGAGAGGTTTGGCCAATGCATGAAAAGAGATCGCATGTGTATCATTATCGAACCTCTTACCTATTAGCTCCAGATTTAAAACTATATATAGAAGCTGTGGACACCATATAGTCGTATATCACTGACAATAAACTTTGAATTTCTGATAATAAACAACGCGTACAACCCTTCTACGAACATCAAAACTAATAAAGCCCATAATAGACCACAACTGGGAATAATTTTTGTTTTTAAGGGAAGACGGTATAGGAAATCCCATAAGCCAGGAAATCCTGTTATCCCCGATCATATCACCGTTTGATGGTTAAAGTGAAAGTATATTAAGATGTGAATTTGACAAACTTGCTGAGTATCATTTCATCTGAATTCCAAATGAAACGTATCGCATTAATGTGAAATATTGTCAATGAAATGTGTTTAAAAGATTAATAGGGGATTTGCATGTATGCTCTCTTGAATCTTGATTCGCGTGGAATTATGGGAGTTGTATGTCAGCATGTGATGTTCAGCATAAAATATTTAACACTGATATCATGTAAATGGCGAAGTGTCTTACATGATTCCATAAAAAAAGACTTCATCTTTCCCAACATGCATTAGCTGTTATAGATCATTTGCACAATCCATGATATTGGTGAAAAGATCCTAGTATTTTTCGATAAAAATGTTGCTGAATATTTGTATTTGTCAGATTTGAACTGAATCCATCCCAGCATGCACTGCAATAGACATGCACAGTGAGACATGCGAATCCCCTACTGATATTAAAGAAGAACAAATATACTGAGGTAAATAATTGGATTAGGTTTGATTTCGGTGAACGTGATTGGTGGGGCAGCAGTAGTTCCTGGGTCACGAGAGAAAGCGAGAGTTTACATCCAAATAAGCAGAAAAAAAATACACAAAGATTCACAAGGGAGCTATGAAATAAAAAATCCTAGTCCATTGTAGCAAGTATCACCACCATAGGACAAACATAGAGAAGATACACAAAGCTGAGGTTATTGTCACTATTATTCAGGGACTTTATCCAGTATCTTATCATGTAAAGTCGTTCGGCCAATGTCAACCAGGGCAGGTATTTGCCCTGTTCACAGGGTCGTGTTGTCATGTCAACCCTTGTGGCTTTTCTGTGCTTCCTTCCATTTGGCGTGGAAATCTGGGACGCTCTGAATAAGTAGCCCTGGAATAGAACAGAAAGTTGTGAATTATGTGTCATACCGAGAACAATGTTCCATCTATGCTCAGAATTGGCAGTCCCCCCAAACTCGCTCCAAACAGCAAAATGCCATTATAATCCCATTAGGACGCCTACTCTAGGCCCAGAAAGGCGCAGTGGGCGTCCAATCACTGACATACCATTCTTATCTGATCTGAGAGGCTGTGAGCCTGGACTGTATTGATGATAATAATGAAAGAATAACAAGGATAATAGCAATTGTATACTAAGCAGGGCACTATCTCTAAAATAAGATCAAACTTGCTGACTGGATCATCAAAGAAGGATGTATGGTAGTCTGGGGCATTATACACAATGAAAGATCCATTGCTGATATTCGAAAACAGTTAGGTATAGCACCCGTTAGCATCTTTCCCCTCTATAATAGATGGTAGTATATCTATACACTTGTTTATACTAGCCTAGGAATTAGTGGAAGATCAGCTACCTGAACTGAAATAACCAGCCTGGTAAAATCTAACAGAACAACACTGTGTGGTCCTGGGGACCTGGAGCTACAAGAAATATCACAAAAGCAGAAACAGAAAATGATGACAACAATGAAATAATACGCAAATTGAGGGCAAATGATCGCAATGTGTGATGGCCATGTTTTGACAGCTTGACAAGTTTATTGCCACCAGAGTGGCAACATTACAGCATCGGAAAACGAGAACAACAAGTCAGCACTTTTGCGGTTTTAGTTTTGATCTGTTTTCAGCTCAGGGGAAGGAAGGGAGTGAAATATCAACAAGAGGGATTAATGAAAAATCGTCTGCTAAACGCGCAGCAAACGCAATAGGGGATTTGCATAGCCGCCATCTTGAATCTTGATTGGCATAGAATTATGGGACTTGTATGTTAGAGTAAAAGCTATAGAAAGCATGGAATATTTGAGCGTGATCTCATGTAAATAGCCATGTGCTTTACAAGTTTCAATAGAATATGACTTCATCGTTCCCATCATGCATTCATTTTTATAGATCATTTACACAAGCAATGATATTGGTGAAAAGATCCTTGCTTTTCCAATAAAAGTGTTGCTAAATAGTTGCATGTCAGATTTGAACTGAATCCATCCCAGCTTGCGATGTAACAGACATGCGCGACAACACATACAAATCCCCTATTGAGCCCGCGGGCTAAGCCAGCAACAGGTCCCCGCCCCTCCTGTCAATCAAACTAGCTGCAACAAGCCATAAATACCACTCTTAAGCTGCCCTCTGTGTCGTCCATTAAATAAACACTAAAACCTCAAAGGCCCATCATCTTCTTCTCACGCATATAGTTATTTATAAGCGATTTTAATGGGGGGAAAGGAAAGGCTGCGGAATAGTCTTTGAAGTTGTTTTTTTAATAACTTTCAGTTACTCGTCACAACTGATAGTTGCTTCTACACCCGCGGAGGGCAGAATAACATAATGTTAAACAATTTAAGAATAAAGAGATTTTTTTTATGATTGTTGCGACCTTGACAGGACATTTCCTACTCAACGTATGTTGTTGTTGAGACAAGATCGCAATTTTCACACCAAGATAATATTTAGATTCAGGGAGGTGTTAAAGATAAAAGTGATAATTTATTGACAATGACAGTGAAGTGCAGAAATGGCATTTATATGGGAGTCTAAGATCCGATTTATAATATGATACATGATAGGGACTATTCAGTAAAACCAAATATATATCTGGCATTCTGGCATCTGGCAAATAAAAAAATCAATAATAATGAAATTGTCAAGAACAGTGGGGTCGCTAATAAACCAGTGAAAGCATTATTTTCAATATGAAATATCTAACTATGTTGACATATCTAAGTGCGAAAATAACACTTATGAAATGAATACATTTTGCTAGGCTCACGAAAGGTCTATTTCAGTTCATAATATTTTAAATTATCCTTTTTTAGCATGTTTTGATCATTTGGGTACCATTAAACAATTCCAAGTTTTAAGCCCCCAAATCACCTGAAATACATGTCCCTGAGCTAAATCCTTATTCCTATAAACTAAGTGTGAACTATTTTCTCTATGTACCATAACCCATATACATGTATGTACCCCGTAGATAGCTTTTCCCCAGTAGACACGTAGCAAGGCATGACACTGGAAGACCAGATTGTTACAGAATCTTACCAAATTTACTTATGTTATAACTAATACGACTTGACTCATAAATATTCTGCTGCTGTTATATGTTTATACAACAACAGTCACCGGTGAGCGATAATAAGTGAAGTCATCATAGGAATGAATTCGGGCGGGTCCTCCAAATACAAATAAGGACGTTTATGAAGCCTTATACTTATAGCAAAAACAATTAGAAAAATTCCCCCAAAATCTTGGTTAAATGACTTATAGATAAGTTGGAAAAGAATGGAACAAAAAGTAGAAAATCTTGCGTTTTTTTACTGACGGGTATTACTAATTTGGTAACCTGTAGTTATGCAAAATAAAGAATCTATTATTATTCATTATTACAGGCTAGTAGTACCCACCTTCTTGTTGTGCAGCAGTGAAGGCTTGCCTGACTCTACCGGAGAGGTCATTGTTAGTGGGCGAGATGTTGGACATGATACACACCAGGCCCTGCGAGTCCCACTCAGAGCTTTGTTGTGACAAGTACTTGCAACAGTCGATCATTTGTAGCACCCTCCTGCAAAAGTGGGAGAATATTATCAAAGCAATTTTAAATAATTTTTAACAGATTTTATTCAGGATAATATGACGTTCACTAAATAAGTGTTTTCGTTGTTCCCTGTGATAGCACAATTACATTTGATAATATACTAATAATCTATTATTGTTGGTGATGTTCCAGTCTTTTGTAAGTTTCATTCCCTTTTGGGTTTAAGTTAGTACATCACTGGGGTGAAAAATGATGAAAGAGGAAGGTTCCTTTCTGTCTTAATCCTTGACTATTGATGGGAGACCTTGAGTGGGACATATCCACAATAAGAACTTCGATATAATCTATGTAACCATTTAAATTTTATTGCATAAACTCTCGTTCAAAGATATAATTCTTTAACATATTTTTGAGATGAGGATAATCAATTAAGTATGATTTGCCTTGTTACAACACCATGCATAACAACACCTGTGGACAATTGCATCTTTAGAGTAAGGAGCTACTTACCAGGCATCTTTGTCCCTTTTCTTGAGATTTTTATGAGGCACGGTTGACAACTTCTCGTGTGTCTTTTGCGCCCGGACATATCTGTAACATTATAGTGAATAATGACGTTTTATTCTGTACTAATGTCTACACACTGTAACTATTCACATGTATGCACATCAATAGGTAAGTATGTTTGAGTCACGCCACTGCACCAGCTTGATGACGCCTTGTGGACATGTAGCGCAAAACTCCCATAGGCTCAGCATCACAGACATAATTATTCTCTGTTCTTTCATTATTTAAGCAATCTTAAGAATTCTGACGACCAGATCTCCATCAATATAGGATGAAAACATGTTCACCAAAATCTTTAAACCTGTAATGGGGCGATGTTTGGCGTGAACATCTATCACCCACAATGCTAAATCTGTTCGATATCTTGAAACGTACTACTTATGTAGAATTGTGTATCGAAATAAAAATATGTTTAAAAAAAAAATCTATGGGGATTGTTTATTTCCCGTCAACACATTGGTACAAGTGCGGGACTGATTTACGTATATTTGTTCATATGAGACAATCTTACCAAATCCACTCATATTATGACTTATAGGACTGAAGTTATCAATATTTTGCTGCTGTTGTATGTTTAAACAAGTATTTGAAGTAGAAACAGTTGAGCGAATAGTCGCCGGGGAAGTCATCACAGGAAAGGATTTGGGCGGGTTTTCCAAATACAAACGAGGACGTTTTAGAAGCCCTGTAGCAAAAATAACTGTACAAAATCCTCCAAAATGTTGGTCAAATGACTTTTAGTTAGGTTGGAAAAGAAAGGGATAAATAGTAGAGAATCTTTAGTTCTTGACTGACGTTAACTGAGAGTGCAGCTTTAAGCCCTAGCTACAAGCAAATTGCAAGATACAACCACACATGTTTAAGTTTGCCCATAATTTAAGAGAAAACAGAAACAAGATAAAATAAAAATATTTAAAAGATTTAATGATTACAGTAAGATCGTTATGGCATGGCAAAGTAGAATTCAGTCGTGGAATTGAATTTCCTATGAAACAGCAGCTAAGTGATTCCACGTGTTCGTTATACTATTTTATGGCAGATAATGACCCTGAATCACAATATGTGACGTCCTACCTGTTGCCTTTTCTGAATTGCTCTTCCAACCAGCGGATGGCTTGTCTGGCCCCGGCACTTTCCTTCTTGAGGAAGTCTAGTTGGTCAATTACTGAAATTTAAGCAGGACCAGGGGGATCAAATTAGAAATGTGAAAATGCTAATGGGAGGCAGCATGTAAGGAGAAAGAAAGAGAGAGAGAGAGAGAGAGAGAGAGAGAGAGAGAGAGAGGGGGAGACATCTAGAAAGAGAGAGGGGGAGATGGGATGAGAGTGAGCGGAGAGAGGAGGAGAGAGACAGAGAGAGAAAGAGAGACAGATAGAGAGAGAAAGGGAGAGAGTAGAGGGTAGAGAGGGGACAGAGACAGAGACAGAAAGAGAGAGAGAGAGAGAGAGAGAGAGAGAGAGAGAAAGAGAGAGAGAGAGGGAGAAGACAGAGAGAAGGAGAGTGAGAGAGAGAGACAGAAACGTAGAGAGACACACAAAGAGAAAATGATAAAAGTTCTTTTTATAGTACATTCATTAAGAAAAGTGAGCCGAATAGAATAGGCCGAATAGACATTAGTATTGACAATAGCAATATTTAGGGGGTAGGATAGGTGGAATGAAAAGGTTTAAATGCATGCATATATTTCGCAGATGACATACAACTTATAGGTAAATTATTTCGCATTCAAACAATTTTCATTATATTTTAGAGACTTACAGTAGGAAGTTGAATTAAAATTAAGATTTTTTCATGAGCAACACATAAGGTTGCGACTTACAAAACAATAATAAAAATAAGACCTTCCAGGAGAAAAAAAACATCTTAGTACACGAATGTATCTCTTCCCTTTTACATACACATACAATCCCTGATGAATCAGAAGATTGTAAAGAATACAGAAGTAATGTTCACAGAAGTACATAGGGAGAAATGTGGGTCACGCTTGAGTGACTCCCTGTTTGCGATGTGTATTCACACTTGATCACGCTCGGCCTACCTGCCAGGGGAATGATGACAATGAAGCGAGCCGAGCCACTCAGCTGTTTAATTTGCACCAGGTTCTCGCAGAGGGCGCCCGCATCGGGCACCAAATATGGCGGCAAGGAGGGCTGGTCAGCTGACTGGAGCGAGCCTTCTAATTGGCTGACCTCGGCCTGAAGACGCAGCTGGGCCATATCGCGCATGAGCTGGTTTCTGCGCGCTTCCGCATCCGCCTGCAAGCAAGAGAGGAAAAAATACTGTAATGTTCTTCCAATACAAGAATAAGGGCATGGTATAGGAGTCACCGAGTGGTGTGAGCGGGGTGGGGTGTTTGTATCTATATTGAATCAACAAATCATTATCTATGATTTGTTAGTGGAAGGGAAGGAACATTTGTGTGGGGAATAAACGTGCAAAAGAAACCATGTTTCCTTCCATACGTTCAATTGTGTACCGATAGTGAAATACAAATGGTCAGCTAAATATCCTGATATTAAGACAGAAACAGAGCGAAAATGGTAACACAACTGGCTTGAAGATCTGCCGTTGGTAAAACAATATGTTTATAAAATTCAGTATCGGATATTTTCATACACATCTGATACCATGATTGAGGAGGGGATAAAACGCAACAGCCCACTGTGTCGCCAAGATAAAATCCATGATATAAATAGAATTCACAAAAAAACTAAGAGGGAAACCTGTTTGTACACAATGACCTTCCTGGAGTGTCAACAAGGTCAACCGTGCCGGAATACACACAAGAATGTTACACAATTTGTTTTTATAATCTTTACTTATTTTGTAAATGAACTAAAATATTGGGAACATTTGAAGCTACCCAAAATCGGCATGAACGATTAGATATAATTAAATGATAGATCTTCAGAAATGGAATCAACTCAATTGAAGACACCTCACATTGAATTATGTTAGCATGTTTATTTGGCGACTATTTCATATAAATAAATGAATTTCAACAATTTCTATTTTTGAGTTTATTCATATGACCAATTACACAAAAAAGATCAAATGGAGAGAACTGAGATAATGTAAGACAAAGATATGTGTCAAATGAGTCAAATGTCGCAAAGAAAATGTCGTATATTTTTCAAATGTTTTCCCAAAAGAACCCTGCTGAGAATGTTTTCATCTTTAGGGTGTTTAGCGCTGCTATATAAATACATGTATCAAATTTCAACACATGTATATTGAATATATCGATGCATTCCCGAGGTTATCCTAAGGGGTATTTAACTATTTAACTAGTGATTGACATACACATATAATTTATAAGTACGTATCATATGTTCTAACCGTCTAGGCTCAGAGTTGAGCGAGTCACTCAAAACAGAGGAAAAGCCTTGCGCTCCAAACCGCAAAATGCCATTAGAATCCCATTAGGACGCCTATTGCAGGGTGGGGAAACCATGAGCGCAGTAGGCGTCTAATCACTGACATATCATTTTTATCTGATCTGAGAGTCTGAGCCTAGACTGCTAATGTTTACCATCATTGGAATCCACTTGATCTCATCTTACTAAATATGATGATATCTCAAAAGTAATTTCTTTGTGACTTCGTGACTCATATTTCTGTAACATATCACTGCTGGTTTCCACACATGTTTACAACCTTGACCACATATTGACCAACTCCTGAGGTTGACCTTGACCAAGCTGTGAGTATGTCATCCTGCCCACAACATGCTCCAAACCAGGGGGTTCCCAATACACATGTGATGTTTGAAACATGACTATCGGATGATCTACATTCTTTCCTTTTCAATAACCTGGCTGCAGCAACCTGATATACTAACAATCGAGTTACGAATAAGGTGACGATAAACTGTAAAACATTTGCTAGAAAATATAGGAATCTATAGAGTTTTCCACTGATGGTGAAGGGATAGATATGACATGGTATCGCATACTTTTTTTAAAAATTTTTAAATGGTATCGCATACTTAGTGTGGGGACAATAAATGTTGTTATATGATCTTACATGAACGCAAGAAATATTATGGAAAAAGATGAATGAATATTCATAAAATAAATTCATGACTGAAAACATGCTACAATATAGGGAAAGTCTTCTCTTCACGATTCTTCGGGATATTTTGACAATATTTTCACTCATTATTTTTGCTGGAGGTATGTTAATGAAATAACTTCGCTCGAACTAGGTCCCGGTAGTTTTGTCTGCCCTTTTCTCAGTCTCTGTCTGTCTATCCCCATCTCCTCTCTGTCCCTGTCCGTCTGTCTATGTGTCTCTCTCTCCTCCCCTGCTCTCTCCCCTCTCCCTTTTCTCTCTCTCTCTCCTCTCCCCTCTCTCTTCTTTCTCCCACTCTATAGTCTCCCTTTTCTTTTCCCCCTTCCCTCCACTCTCCCCCTCTCCCTTTTCTCTCTCCCCATGTCTCTTCTCTCCCCCTCTCTCTTCTCTCTCCCTCTGCTAAAGAGGCTAGTAACAGCTTGGAGGGCCATGCCCATACATGTACAGGCGGATATCTACCTGGTGTAGTAGGGACCATGTGTTAGCATGTAAAACATGTCACAATTGTACATGACAGGCATGGTGCAGGCAGGTCCGCTGTGTCCATACGTGCAGGTAGCACTCCCCTCACCACAGGACAACATGGTCATGTATAATTTATTGAACCAACATTCTTACATTGGTAACAGTTTCTTAAACTTTGGATGCTTGATTTCAAACGTTGGACCCTTTATAAGATGATGCTTTCGAAATGCCGAATGAAGATCGAAAATAAAATACTAGAAAAAAATAGTACGTTAAATTTTGCATTAAATATTGCATAAAAATAAAAATATTTTCCCACATAATGATAATCTCTCAATTAGTTTATCCGAGTTAATAGGACTAAGTAATGTGGTATCCAGAAGTTTAAATCCAGTAGGACTATATGAAATATATTAAACTCGTATGCTCCTATTATGTACATAATCTTGAGTTGGTATATCCCAAAGGAAACATGCTGAAAATCTCTCTCATAGTTCAAGATTTAATTATCAGAATATATTTTTATTTCTCACTATGGCGGTGAGACAGACCATGCATTTATATGCTTGGGGTAAGACCTTGGGGAAACAAAGGCATGGACAATCAATGGCCCAGCGGAGTTGCAAAGTCTTTGGGACATCACTGCGAAACGTCCTAGATTGTGTATTCATCCACTCTAGCAACAATCAAAACCATGGTACGCCTACACTAAGTTATTCCCTGGTTGTATATCCCGATAGGGGATAATTTGCTACCCCGCCATCTTGAATCTCCATCGCATGGATTTATCGGAGTTGTATGTCAGTGTAAAAGCTATAGAAAACTTTTTATGTGTAAAGAAAAATATATGTCTTACATGTTTCCATACATCAAGACTACATCATTCCCATTTAGTTTTAATAGATCATTTACACAAGCTGTGGTATTGGTGAACAGATCTTAGCATCTTTTGATAAAAATGTTGCTAAATATAAATTTGTATGTCAAATTTGTATGTCAGATTTTAACTGAATCCATCCCAGCATGCACTGTGATAGACATGCGCAATGAGACATGCAAATCCCCTATTAAAGCGGCACTATCAGCCAACATCTATCAGACCTATACTTCACTAGAAATACTGTTAAAAATCATTTTCAAACAAAAACATACTTTTAATACTTTTTAGAGTTACTAGATGTTACCATCATTGGAATCCACTTAACCCCATCTTTTCAAATACGATTGTGTCTCAAAATCCATTTTGTTCGACTTAAGTTATGACTCATTTGTCTGTGACACACCAGATTTGTTAGTATATATTTTCGTAATAGCCGAGAAGGCACCTTTAACATAGGCAATAACTCATATCATACAGATTTTATAATTTTTAGAGACTTACCGTGGGAAGTTGAATTAAAATTTAGATTTTTATGAGCAACACATAGGGTTGCGGGAGTAAATAGTTTTTGTTTGAAAATGATTTTTAACAGTATTTCTAGTGAAGTATACTAGTGAAATTATTAATAAAGTACTTAAATATAGTTCATAGGATGACCTTAGAAACGCAAGGATATATTTAATACGTCTATGCAAGAATTTAGATATGGATTTTTATGAAGCTCGTGGACGAACATTCATCAGTGTTTTTATGTCCTTTAAAAAGTGTAAATATACATAATATAAAGAAAAAAAAGTAACAAAAGAAAGTAAATTATGAATGATTACATTAGACATACAATACATAACCTATAGTATGATATAATGCTAAGCGCAAAAAATAATAATTTCATGCCAGCAAATTCTTCTGGAGCTGTTGTATCGAGCAGATGTTGGTTTAACGATTTCAATAGGGGATTTGCACACATCAATGCGCATGTCAATTACAATGCATTCTGGTATAAACTCATACCGTATTTGACATGCGAACGTTAAACCAGGCACGTTAAAAACAAGCAGAGTTTTTCAAGTGGACATTGTTTTG
Source organism: Sthenelais limicola (assembly GCA_942159475.1). NCBI lineage: Eukaryota > Metazoa > Annelida > Polychaeta > Phyllodocida > Sigalionidae > Sthenelais > Sthenelais limicola. Next base: position 59,706,053 of record OW804096.1, read on the forward strand.
CTTATGCATAATGCAAAATTGACCTGATATCTAAATGAATGTAAAAGGACGGTTGGAGAATTATATTAGAATACCATGTATGGTTATTTATGAGAACCAAGAGAAATTTCCCACACTTAATATGAAGTGTTTTCCCTATATTCTTACTGATACAATCCAGTGATTGGACCCCTACGGCACTAATGGCTTTCCAGACCCTGGGGTAGGCGTGCTAACGGGATCCTAATGTTGAGCCCATATCTTAATTTGACATTACCAGTATTATAACTAACAATGTACACCGTATTGTAATATCTTTGTATTGTCCCGATGATTGCTGTATAAACATACTAATTTTGCGGTTTGGAGCGAGAAACTTTCCCCAGGGCATAGACTGAATAATATTTAATGATGCAATTTATCTCTTTAAGCATGCAATGGATTCCCACTCCTTTTTCCAATTTGTATATAAGGCTTCCTATAAAGAAAAGTATTGATTTACATCACAGCACACTAACTCATTAAAGATACTGGATTAAAAACAAAATCATTTCATGCTTTAAGAAAAAAAACCCTAAATCTTTTGAAAGGATGAGGTGGCATGTTTAGGCTTTTCTTCTTGGAGGGAGATAGAGAAAGGGAGAGTGTGAGTGTGAGTTGAATAGTTTAAGTTGTTTAGCTTTAATTCGCAACAAGCTTTAATTCGCTTTCGACATCATTGATGTAGCACCTTCCCCTGACGCTAATAGTATGTTTGCCTTAGAAAGAAAGTGTGGAGTCTTGTCTCTCTCTGCAACACCCCTGTGATGCATCGCTTAGACTAAAGACAAAGGCGAGGGAACAGAGGATTTAATTCTCTTTGAAAATTCATGGTTAATTTACCTAAAAAGCACATCTCAGGGTAACGTTCATTAGCGAATGGTCGGAATAGGACATTAAAGGCAGTACACATTGAATGTCCCTTCTTAAGAGGATTATCTAAATCATATTTCATTCTTCGTTTAATGTCGGCCCCTTAAGGCATTAGACACCGTAGTCGGGAGGCTCGAGTTAGCGATTTCAGAGCAGCCTTGCTTTAATTTATTATATTCTTGTATGATGTTGCAAATGGAAACAATGTTGTACTAAAACTTTTCAAAATACACTCGCAATTGCTTTGTTAATAGGGGATTTCCTTTGCCGTCTTTTAAGATTGCAATGTGAAAACGATTCAGAGTATTCGCTATCCAGTCTGATAGTCCCTCCAAACTGAGGGAAATGGCTTTCCTGACCCTGGAGTAGGCGTACTAATGGTGTTAGAACGCCTAAGCCAGGGCAGGAAAGCTATTAGCGCAGTAGGCGTCCAATCACTGACATACCATTTTAATCAGATTTGAAAGGCTCTAAGCCTAGTCTGTTATCACCCCCACCCCCAGAGCATCTCAGATCAGATGAGAATAGTATGTCAGTGAGTGGACGCCTACTGCACTAATGGCTTTCCTGGGCTAAGAGTAGGCATTCTAATGGGATTATAATGATATTTTGCGGTCCTAATGGGATTATAATGGCATTTTCCGTAAGGCAGATGACCAGATCCAGATTTTGCATCCACTAATCATTGCAAATAAAAGAATTAGGCCTATAAAAAAATATATTATTATTGTCACTTGTGGTTTAGAGCGAGAGGCTTTCCCTCAGTTTAAAGGGACTCTCTCAACTTTGAGCCTAGATGGTGCCTATATAGGAGCTGGGGAAGGGGACCTAATAGCTATTATTAGCACTAGTACACAGGACAGGATGACTTGAGACCTGTATATATAACACGAGTGCTGGGTCACTCCAGGCACATTGCGGTTAACCACAATACTTGGCACTGCATCGGGAATGAATAAACTCTGCTTGGTCAGGAGCATTTTTGTATAACTAATCCCTCTCAAATTCTTTATGGCAAGACAGACTGAGTACAAATGAATAAATAACTAGCTTTTCAATACATTAGGAACGACAGACATTTTTATGATATACATATCTGGGTTTATGATAAAAAAATATTCGGTAACTTGGAAAGCGTATGCTATTAGAGGGAAATCCCATTTACAAACTATTCAGAACGAGCACCAAGGTCACCAAAAGAAATTGCCGAATGAGTTTTTAAATCAAGTCAATGCAAACAACGATTCTGGCGTGGAAAATCGCTCGAGAAGAAACAGATCTCAACCAAACTGGACTGACGTAACATTCGTGTTTAATATGATAATGTGAAGTATAAGCGAAACATCGTAAGACATATACATATTTAAAAAAAAATAAAATTATAACGGCCAATAATGAAACTATTTGTATAATTGCCATAGCAGAGAGTTTTTATATCGATACATTCATCACTTAGTGTATTAAACTTTGTCACAGTGCAAAATGAGGGTTACTGTCCAACCAACAGAAAGAAACATGTACAATTTGCACATAAATAAAAATGTTTTAAAATCAACACCAAAACAAATAAACAAATTATCCTCAAAGGTTTAAAACTAGAACTTTCGGAGCTAACATGTTTATCCACCAAACCAGGGCACGAGATAGAAACAGGACAAACAAACTATGAAAACAAATCCCGCCCACACGAACGGCAGAAAATCCTTTATCAACTCAATACATTCGAGGCTATAAGTCCAGGGCTATAGGAGGCTAAAATCCTCTTACAGAAGCCAAGGCCTTCCTTCCCCCCCCCCCCCCCGCCCGCTACCGCCTTCCTCCCCCGCCCCCCTCCTCTGGGGGAACCTTGGTTCCACCGCCAGACCAACAACAAGGATCAAATGTTGCTTTTTATATAGGGATGTCACACGTGATATGTATGTTACAAACCAACAAAACCACAAGCTACTAACCCCGCGCCCGCCCCGCCCCCGCCCCTTAACTATAATAGCTCGCGTCATCGCTCCCCTATTCACATTCCCTCTCCTCTTCCCCCCTCATCCTTCCTGTCGCTAATCTCTCTTAGTCTCTCTCTCCTGTCGTCAATCTCTCTCTTTCCTATCCCCCCCTACACTCACTCTCTCTCTCTCTCATGTGTCGCTGATCTCTTATTCTCTCCCACCTGTCGCTATAAAAGCTCTCTCTGTGTGCCTGTCTGGCTCTCTTTCTCTCTCCCCCTCTCCTCTCTCTGTTACTCTCTCCCCCTCCCTCTTCTCTACTCCCTGTCACACAGTCCCTCCAGCTGTCTCTGTCCATCCAACTATGTCTCTCCTGTCTGTCTGTCTCTGACCCCCCCCCCCCCCCCTCTTTCCCCCTCCCTCCCCCCAGCCCCATCTTCCATCCATCTATCCGCATTCACCAATACACACTCCAGCCCACACACCAACCTTCCCTTATCTTCTAGTCTAATTTCTTGTCATTAGAGACGCTCAGATCTCTTTCAATTCCCTGGCCTGTCCCCGCTTACAATAACCTCAAGCCACCTCCCTAAAATTCGTTTTCTTCGCATAAAAAAAGACGCTTTAGCCTTTTTATTCCGTTTGGTTACCCATCCTTCCCGATATCGCCTCCCTTTCATACTTACAGCAGATTGTGAATTCGGCAAAGGGAGGTAGGGACCACCTTAGTTATTCTAATATCTAAGGGACCGTCCACCACACGTCAAGAAATATATTCCAGAGATGCGAAAAAAAATGTAATTTATTTTGTATATTGGTGTAATGATATATGATTTCTTATATTTATATCTAACTGAATTTTTCTTTTTTAATAATTGTTTTGTATTCATATACCGCATAGTTTTGATGGGGACTAGTACCCCCCCCCCCCCCCCCCTCCCGCTTCACCACCCATGTCAAGAATCTTGGATCCGCCCCATGTCATTGCAAGCCATACTTTCTCCACCACATGAATATTATCGAGGTGGGATAGGGAGGACCCTATCCCACCTCGATAATATTCATGTAAGATGGCAGGAAGGGCTGGAAATACTGGCTAAACCCCACCCCTCTATAGTAATACTACACACATGGCATGGGCAATATGGAAATCCCCCCCTACCCCCACTTACAGGCCCCCTCCCAGCCCCAAACTCACCACCCCCTTGATCTTTTACATGTGGTTCAGACCGCATGGTATGGGTCATTATGGGACCAGGACTCGTGGGTGACCATGAGAGCTCCTATTAAAACCACAGACAGGATATGACTGCCTATGACTAAGCATACATCTATGCCTGGTAAACCACAACCACCACCCCCACCACCCACCCACCCACCCAGCCACAACCCCTATGATCTTAGAACAACATGCCTATATCAGTGTAAACGATACACATTTTATGTCTATTCTATACACAGCAATGTCCGCTTCCATGGATTCAGCGGCCCAGAGAGATAGACAAACCTTCACAGAGGATATAAGATTTACCTCGGATGGATAATGTCACTTTGTTTATAAAATCATAACACCAGGCTATGATTAAGGATGTGACCAACTCTAGGGAATTACCCAACCACAGACCTATTTTGCATTCTTAAACATTCACTCAGGGATATAGCCGCCTCACCAAGGAAGGTGGTCCAAGAACCATAGTCTAACCTTGGTTGAGTTATTCAATAAATCCTTTTGGCTGCTTTGTCAGTTATACCACAAGAGCTAGCCACAAGAAGCTTTTATTATAGCAGGTGACATAGGCCTCCCCCTCTCCCCCTCATTTCCACAAAGGTTAGCCACATACCACCCCTGTTCTAACGTCTATCGAGTAAAAATGACCTTAAATATCCCCCCCTAACCCCCGCAACTCCCCCTCCCACTAACATACACTCCCCCCCCCCCCCCCCCCACCAATTCTTGTTAACCACAAACCAACCCTCAAGATGCTCTGTAAGTGCCTTGTGGTTAGTGTAAGTCTAAAATACCTGGCACCAGCGTCTATTTAGACATTCAAGTACTGTACAAGTCAGACTCTAACTTCTTTTTTACTATCTAGAACCGGAGGAGATTATATTTTCAGATGTTGTGATAGTTTCCATCAAGTTACAATAAAAAGTTCAAAAGAAAACTATTATAACTTTTTAAACAATTTTGACACATGGGTACTATCTTAGATATTACTCTAAGATATATACAAATAGCCTAGAAGGTATATATATAAAGAGCCAAGTTTCAAACGAGAAATATTGGGCTTATAGACTCAAGGTTATACCACCAAATGTTATTCAAAATATTTCTATCCAAACTAAAGCTTGAGTCAGAATATTACTATTTATCTAGTAAGATATCCAATCTCAAATATCTCCAACAAATATATATGGCACATTGCGGAGTAAGTCACGGTGGTGTACTTAGAACCCTGTAGTGCATAGATTGTGGTTAACCGCACGAAAGGTTCATATTATGTTCTACGCATGGACAAAGTCCTATGTCATCGGACTCGGGGTTGGGGGTGGGGGGATGGAGAGGGGTAACATTGTGGGGGTAAAGAATGATGGGGGTTATGGTCACATCACAGGGGAATAAGCCACTCCAACCGCCACAACTACCACAAATATGCCACTCCAACACAATTCACAAAGCATAAAGGAGATAATTTCTGACATTATCGTCACAAGCTTCCAATTTTCTCACCTTTGTGAAGAAAGCTCTCACATTTGGAAGAAGAATTATGGTCACTTTACAACCACGATATATCAATTCGTATGATATAATATATATATATTGGACATTTGTATGTAATATGTTGGGTGATATTCAAGGGGTTACATATATATATGTCTTCGCAGTCTAGGCTCAGAGATGAGAGAGTCCCTTCAAACTGAGGGAAAGCCTCTCGCTCCAAATCGCAAAATGCCATTATAATCTCATGAAGGAAAGCCATTAGCGCTGTAGGCGTCCAATCACTGACATACCATTCCTATCTCATCTGACAGGTTGTGGGCCTAGACAGTTTTTTTTCCATTGATAGAATAAAGTCGTTTTTTTAATCATATCCACTCTGTACTTTACATACAGTCATTGATGAAGCACCCTATACAAGGTAAATCAATGTGGAAGAACAGCTGGGTACTTATGACAATAAAGGATGAGTCAAATTAGACAAAATTAATCGCAAGTGTCATTTGTACACCTGACACAACACTGCCGCCTTCCACACAACAATAATGAGGTCTGGCCCCAAAACTAAACACAGTGGGAAGAGTCATTGTGTATGATTGGGGAAACCACAAATGAGTGAAATCATCTTCACCAATCCTCGTAAATATACCAAATTTCACACAAAAATGATGTTCAAAATACAGTTGCATAAGCGAACAGACTCTTTGGATCAACGTTATACCGAATATTACTCAGATGTACCCAGTATTGGTCTTTTTCAGCCTATTATTTCAGGAACGAACTGAAAGACCTGAATCGATTTCAGTTGTTCGCAACTCATTTGTATATCTTAGCAAATTAAGTGTATTTCAATTTCAATAGAATTTATTATATGTGTAGACCTGCCGATTGTACATTTTCTGACGATCTAACCCAAATAAATCTTAGTTTCCAGTCAATCCAAATTGAACAAATCCTAGTACCGACTAATACACCATGCATGGTAGAGCCAATTTATATTATAAATATTATCCTCCATACTTAAATATATCTAGCATAAGCTTCTCCAGTCAGCACTCACACACTGAGTGGCTAACCAACTACGACTAACCAATACCAGGCAAATTTATAAACCACATGAAGAGTTATCTAGGAAAAAACGGAAAAAAAGGAAAAGAAAAAAAAGAGTTATCTGTCAGCAACTTTATGCTCATTAGGCACCAACATTCTCACACTCTCAACTGACGTCACAACTCCTTTTTCATCATTATTCCCACATTTATGTCTTTTTATTTCATCGGTCCAATAGCAAGAGGTATTGGACAAACGATAAAATGTTGGCAAGAAAGAATATGGGTCTTGTAGTGAGAAAATGTACAATTCAGCTTCAACGATCCACTCAAATAACCCGAATTTAAGACAAAAATGAGCTTCAAAATTCAAAGCGACACACCTGAACAGATTTTTAAAACCAAAGATACTCAGATATACCGAGTATTCATAATTTGTTTAGCCTAATTTAGTATATGTGTAGAACTGCCGATTGTACATTTTCTGACGATTCGACTCGTTATCATCTACCGAGCCGGTATAAATGACTTCGGATACACTCTTCTCACCAGCGTGTCACGACCAAATCACCACATGTTGCAATAAGAGCTCCACTATCGCGCATCATATCAAATGAAGCTTTTTTAATGGAAATAAAATCACCAACTTTTTTATTCATGGGGTCTGATAGCAGTGGGAAAGGCAGAGGGAGGTTTATTATATCCACAATGATCTATTTACTTTTTGCTAGCTCCCTCTCTTCAGATGTATAATAGTGGCAGAAGGGGGATGATCTGACCCACCCTGTGGTTGCAGACCCTCATTGTACAAACATAGAGGCGTGCATAGGTACTGTGATTGGTGACACGTACGGCACAGGGATAGTTTAAAGCTGCAGTCTCAGCTATTACGACAAATAAAATCTTACCAAATTTACTCATGTCATGACTTATAGAATTCTTCTACTTTCGTTGCTTATAGGACTGAATCCACCACCAATATTCTGCTGCTGATATATGATTATACACAAATTGGAACTAGAAGCGATCGAGCAAAAGCAGCCGCCTGTGAGCGATAATAAGTGAAGTTATCATAGGAAAGGATTCGGATGGGTCCTTCAAATACGAATAAGGACATTTTAGAAGCCCTGTAGCGAAAACAACCATATAGAAACCCAAATGATTTCGGTCAAATGACTAAATTGCTGACCATATATCATACCAATATAATGTTTCTTAAAGTTTTTACTAGTGTTAAGGAAGCCAGACTTGCGCCCCCCCCCCCGGCCCCCAACACACACACAATGTGGGATTGGACTCTTTCAACTTTGAACCTAGATTGAATAGGGGTTTTTTTTATCATTTTACAAAGTAAACATTAATATATAAACTTACATACATTTCCTGAAAACTTGTAGCACCGAAATTTGTATTTAGAAAAGGGCAAAGGCTGCAGTTTGAACATCAATTTCTTTGTGATGATTTCATAGAGCCATTTTTAATAATGTAGATTATCTTTTAATTTCTGCTCATTACAATAGACAGATAATCAGTATAAAGTTAAATGATTATGATTATTGATTTCATTATCATCATCTACATCACTATTGTATACGAGGATCATCATTTATTACCATAATTACTGATTATAACCTCAAATACTATCAAATACTATAATTGATAATAATAATACGTTTTATAAAGGCTGATTGAGAACTCGAGAAAATATAAATTGATACCTTACTGTGTAATGGGAAAAAACAAGATGCATAACAGTCTAGGGTCACAGCCTCTCAGATCAGATAAGAATGGTGGGTCAGTGATTGGGCGCCTACTGCGCTAATGGCTTTTATGACATATGAGTAGTCTTCTTAATGGGATTATAATGGTATTTTGCGGTTAGAAGCGAGAGGCTTTCCTCTCACAACTCTGAGCCTAGACTGAATGAATATGAAACAACAATCTGTTACATTTTTTTATTAGGCTCGAGAATCAGGTCATTTAAACAACTACATGATATATATTAGCATCAGGACAAGTATAGACTTATGTAATCCTACCTTCCCGAATAAAGATTTTTTACAAAAAAGATATGCACATGTCACCCTTCCGCTTTCATTTTATACCATCCTTTCATTATTTGTTATTTTAATGGACTGGGTTTCGAGGACTAACATTGATGTAAAGAGATGTATTTCAGTTGACCAATGGCCCTCTAACCGATCCGTTATTTTCTATTATTGTTCTTTTATTTATTGGAGTAAATAATGCCAATTCCTCCACAAGCGTGGGAAGTGGTTAGCATTGCACGTAACAACTAGATTAAGAATGAGTCAGAGAGAAACTATAGTATATGAGAATATTTAAATCAACAAAAATATCTTAACAGGTCGACAGTTGATTATTTATCATTACTTAACTCATTTTCTCTCGCTGATATAAACTAAATATGACGTATGCCACATTGCATTACATCAGCAAGTAATCAAGCTATCAAAGCGATTAAAATACATTTAGGAGAGCACGGAAATTGTTTTTCACGAATGTGGACAGCATTCAAAGAAAATCATTTCACTAACAGCTAATGTATGACAAGGTGAAATAGAGTATGGGAGTTGATTTAGTCAAAAGCAAGCGGGGCAATCCTTAAAAAGCTGCACAAAGTCAAAGAAACAGGTTAAAAATAAGTACATATAGGAGAGCAGATTTCGCACTTATGAACGTGGACAAATTTAATAAAAGCCTTTAAATTAAACTTAAAGCTAAAACAAGTCAACATTAGGAGAAATAAATGAGTGGTGATTTAGTCAAAAGCAAACAGTACTTTCACTATCAATTTAACAAACATTACAAATAGATACATCCGTATTGAAGAAGAAAAAAATAATGAAAAAAAGACATTAACATAAGTGATTGGAAATATGGGAGATATCAAATAAAAGCAGACTATACTCTCATTATCAAACTAATAAAGAGCTTTAAAATACATATAGAGGAACACATGATTTGTACAGGAACTTGGATAAAAAATAAATCAAATGACATTTATTTTACAGCTAAAAAAAGAGGACATGATTATCTGTAGCGAGACAAAGTCAAAGCCATGTAATAGTCTCTAACCGGATTTCCTCCCTTAGAGATGACACCAATATTTATATATGGGTCAGGTCTCCTAGAAATGTACAATAGGGGATTTGCATGTTTCACTGCGCATGTCTACTACAGTGCATGCTGGGATACTGGGATAGATTCAGTTAAAATCTGACATACAAATATTTAACAACATTTTTATCAAAATTGCAAGGATCATATCATAGCTTGTGTAAATGATCTGTAGAAACCAATTGCACGATAGAAAGGATTGCTTTGTTGAATCATGTATCATGTAACCATGCATTCCTGGCCCTGGAGTAGGCGTCCTAATAGGATTATAATGGCATTTTGCGGTTTGGAGTGAGAGGCTTTCCCTCAGTTTGGAGGGATTCACTCAAATCTGGAGCCTAGATTGTGAAGGCAAATTGTACACCTTGAGGACATCCCACCCATAAATCTACCAGTACAAATGAACTGAGCCAGAAGGCAATTCTTTTTTTTAAGTCCTGGGAGCTTTTGAAAGGAGGAGGAGGAGGAGGACTTGTAGGTAGACGAGAGGAACATGAGTTGTTGGAAGGTGTTCAATATTTGACCGTAATGAGACAAGACCAGCGCCAGCACCGTAATGACTTCAAACTACAACACTGACAATTAACTCATGAATTACATGACAATCAGTGACATGGTTCACGTGTTGCCATGCGTTTTAATGACATGATTATCAGACCAAATGTTAAAAATAACCAAAGCGTACACGCATGTGATTATTCAGTCAGAGAAACGTATTAATATCGCGAATGAAATTATAGCAATTAAAGTACATGTATGTAGCATCATAAAGGTTGGGTTAGATCAACAGACGGCTGGGTGATGCAAATTATATGAGTTGTTATAACATATATAGGTGTATCAATTACAGGTAGTATATGTGTGATGTCATAAGTCATAAGTCGCAAAACCTGGAATTTGAGATATCATTATATTTACTGTTTTATGCATGAATCTAAAACAATATACCCCTTAGGATGACCTTAGATGTGCATAAATATATTCAATACAGTCTTGAAATTTGGTATTCATGATACAACAGTCCAACACACACAAAATATGAAAACATTCTGAGCAAGGGTTCTTGTGGAATTTTTTTTTGAAATATATCCTCTTTTTTTGTGCAACTTTTGACTCATTTTCATTTTTCTGCAAAAATCACCCGCATTTGTTTAGTGGTGTACATGTATATATAGTCCACGAGGTAAAAGTATAAACTATGCATAAATGAAAAAGATAAAATACACATTCATCTGTAATATGCATTATATTACAAATTGACATGCACATACAACACATGTGGGTCACGGATCATAGAAATGGGAACCCTCATTGCATAGTCAACTTTTCATTCTAAATATACGTATGGGATTATATGGTTTAAATGGTAAATATTTCTTTTAATCTTGAAAACAACTTTTGGGCATTTATAACTATCTGGTTCTAATCGGCGTGGGATTATCGACCATAGTGAATCATCAAACGATAGATGATCTAATCAATTTGTAACTTGTCTTGCTTGAAATAGATTATATTTCCCGAAGATTTCACACATTTGATATGTTTCATTTCGAGAAAAATATATTCATATATTAATAAATTAATTCCTATACATTGGAATAAAACAAAATATGATTATTTTAACGACAAACATTTACATTTATTATCATTAAGTCATTCCATATACACACACAAGCAACATACACATGTACGCTACCCCCTAGTACTTTATATTTTGGTGGGGTTTTTTTCCACAGAAGCAATCTCATTGTTATTTCCACAGTAATATTATCTGACAGGAAATAGGTTTTGCTTTCTGCTTAGAGTAGTTCTTCCAAGCATACCTGAAGAAAATTAACATAATGTGACATAGCCTAGTCCATGCATATCAATATAATACTTATAGTCAACAGTAGATCTTTAGACTATACTGTCTCTAGAGACTTAGTTCTACAAGTTTAACTCATTAATATTTAACTATCCCACAGCATTCTCATTCAAATTCTAGCTCCCACCATCACTAATACATATGCCATCATGTTCATCTTACCAGTCCTTACACTCCTTCTCTATAAAATATGCCCGTTCCAGACTTTTTTCACACTCGCTGCATACAATTGGGCTAATTATCGCCACATTAGTTTTCCATCCTTCATCAAATACGTGGCAGCCCACGTTCATGACATGGAAATTAGTTTTTTCTAGCCATTCCAACATGTGGTGCCTTGTGTACAATGGGCTGAACTTTGGTTACATCTAAATACGAGCAATAAATCTTATATATATTGCTCTTCTCAAGCCATAATTAAAAAAAATAACTAAACTCAAAAGTAAAGTGAACATCTAATTGACCGAAGAGTGAAATAATAATCTACCAATAACAAAGAGACACCTGTCAAAATGTCTGCAAGTACTGAAAAGAAGCACTGACTTAGACTTGTGGTTATAGGGTCAAATGCATAATGAAATCCATGACATACAAACATTGACCAAGGAAACAAAAGGACATAACTGGTAAATCCAACAAAGGAAACCTGAACAACATAAATCTATATTTTTAACCTGATGTGAACGGACACTGTATATGAACTGTATAACCAATGTGAATGTTCATAATTATTATATACTTCAATTATTTTGGGCGATCTGGAAGAACTCCATATAGAAGTGACGGGCCATTTCTGTATGTTTAAAGGCAGAATAAAACATTAATACGCTTTCATAAGTTTATTTTATCAGTCTCCAAAAGAAAGTCTTATCGAGAAAGTTTAGTCTATAGGCTCACAGCCTGTCAGATCAAATAAGAATGGTATGTTAGTGATTGGACGCCTACTGCACTAATGACTCCTAGCCCTGGATTAGGCGTCCAAATGGGACTTTAATAGCATTTTGCGGTTAGGATGCGAAAGGCTTTCGCTCAGTTTGGAGGGACCCTCTCAGCTGTGAGCCTACGCTGCATTGTAGTATGTATACTAAAGCCACAGCTTCCTTGCACAGTCTATATACACATGCATGTACATATGCCTACATGTATTAAATATATGTCCACGAAGCAAAGACTTCGCATACATAGTGTGTCTCTTTTTCCCAACAATGACATTGTATGTATGTATGTTTGAGCAGGAATGGCCAGCCCACAGCAGCTGTCAATCACCCACCTCTAGCTCTGCCCATACTGCACTCCCTGCACCAATGAGAAGCACGTATGAATGTTAAGAGTGGTGGGAAGGCTGTCACTGTACGCTCCAGCACCAACCACTGAGGAGGTTGTTGTAGGCTTTAGTGCATTAGAGTGAGAGAAGAGAGAAAGAGTGAGAACATAGAAGAGAGGGCCAGGCCAGTACATGTGTGATCTGGCGTGTCTGTGAGTGAGTCATGGAGAGAGAGAATGAGAGAGAGAGCATGTGTGTCTGCGTGCGTGTGTATGGTTGTGAATGTGTGTGTGAGTGAGAGAGAGAGGAGAAATCGGAGACAGATAGAGACAGGAGATAGAGAGGAGACAGATATATATAGAGAGGAGACAGATATAGGGAGAGAATGGGAGCGGAGAGAGAGAAGAGAGGGAGAAACAGTGATAGAGAGAGAGGGAGACAGAGTGATAGAGAGAGAGAGAGAGGAGAGGAGAGGAGAGGAGAGACGAGAGAGACAGATATAGAGAGAGTGAGAGAGGAGACAGATATAAAGAGAGGAGAGAGAAACAGACACATATAGTGAGAGGGGAAAACAGGGAGACAGACATAAAGAGATGAGAGAGATAGTATACATGTGGTGTGTGCGTGCTGTGTGTGCATGTGTATATAATACATGTGTGAGTGAGAGAGAGGAAGGTTGTAAGAGAGTCCTCCTCATATTATTACTCTATCCCGGGGCTGTAGCCTGTAAATCTATGTAAGTGTATATGTTGTGTCGGCCACCATAGCTTATAAAGCACTACGCTGACTCTAAACTTCCCCCATGGCCTGCTTTTTGTCATACACATTTCTTTCCTTCTTTTTTTCTTCTCTCTCCATGTTATTTTTTCTCCTACCCACCCTGCTCAATTATCTGTGTGAGGGATCATATAGCCTGTTCTCATCGCGAGGAAAAACTTAGCTGACAGCTGCGCTTTTACATAGAGAGCTGGGATTGAGGAGGAGAAGGGGGAGGCAGGCCTTCACCATATATGATGGGATATATAATGCTTTTAGTTATTACTACCCATGTATTAAATTTTACACCATGTAATATTCGCGAATTATGAATATAATCCATTATAAACAATTCTCAAAACTATCAATTATCTTGAAACTTATATCACATATAATTGCAGTGAGGATTTTTTTTATTTCATTAAGGTCTTAATTGTGATTAAAGATTTTATGTAGAATTTGATGCCAACAAAAATAAAATGATATGCATTTAACCTAAAGCCTCCATTATACTGATGACTACTTCACGCCAAGGCTGTGGACGTGTTAGGTATAAAATGTGCCAGAGATTCATTAAAACATGTACTCACTTCTGAAGGAAAGTAAGGAAGAGAGCTGCAGAGAAGTCAAATCAGAGTATATGGACTAGATATTACAGGCATGACTTAGTGGGCCTATACCATACAGGACATGATGTGATATAAAGCATCAGTGTCAGTAATCCATCTCTCAAGGAAATTTTGATAAACTAATTACAGGGGATTCTTTTATGTAGCAGACAAGATAGAATATTCCTGAGCATCGTGGGAAGGGAATGAGCATGGGAAAATGGGGTTTCGGATTTTTTAATCGACTATTGATACAATCGCAAAGGAAATTGCATTAAAAGGAAATTGCATTAATTTATAAAGTCACCATTCATAACCTCAAAAATTCAAGAAAGAAGACGAGAAAGAGAGAGAGAGAGAGAGAGAGAGAGAGAGAGAGAGAGAGGAGAGGAGGGAGGGAGGGAGGGAGAGAGAGAGAGAGGAAGAGGGAGAGTGGTAGAGAGGAGGGAGGGAGAGAGACAGGAAAAGGGAGAGTGGTAGAGAGGAGGGAGAGAGAGAGGGAGAAGCAGAGAAAAGAGGAGAGAAGAGGAGAGAGAGAGAAAATAGGGAGATAATGGGAGGGCGAGGACAGAGAGACAGCGAGATAGAGACAGAGACAGAGAAGGCGGGAGGGAGGACAAGAACACGAGGAATCGGACAATTATTAAGTGAGGTTTTTCTTTTTTTAATTAGCCTATCAATCTACCAGGAAGTCATCCATCAAGGGCCAGGTTTAAAGGCCAACAACAACATGTTGAGAGGCAGACAATGGCTGGTGTACGCATGCGTGCAGGGTGAGACATGACCTCTGGGGCTGCCTGGACAGAACAAGTAAGGAGACATAAGTACTCATACACGTCCATAACACTCAGCCTTATTTCACACTTAAATCTTTCTCCCTTTTTATATGCTGCTCTCCTTTTTCATATCATTCCAAATAAAACGTGTATAAGTTTAAACATCATACTAACAAACTTCTCTGCAATGGGAATTTAACTTGCACAGAACAATCAAGGTCTATACTTCCTTTTCTCTTTTTTTGTTTTGTTTTTAAAATCCTTTTCTCTTTTTCATGTAAATGTTTATTCTCTCTGTTATAAAGTGCATAAACATAGGTTACTCATTCCTCATACTTTCTGTAATAACAAAATCACAACAAAAATAAATCCACAAGAAAAGTAAATGATAGATGTGAATATTTCCACAAAATCAAGTGACAGAGACAAGCAATAAACTTAAGTAAATTGGATGGGTTACTGAAGATGAAAATATTTTTCAAGCAATATACTCCTCCCCTCTCTCGCCTTTTCCAGCCTGGTGTACACCAGTTGCTACTTCTCTCTGATGTTTATAAAGCTTACAGCTGAAAGACAGCTTCAGATGTGTCCAGAAACACATGGCTGATGCCAGGATACTGTAAGCTTAAGACAAGCTAATCTCCCACATGTTGAGCAGCAAATGATATTGATGGCCACTGAAAAGGTTATGAAACATAACACCTCTTCCCTAAGTAAGAGAGAGACAGATAGAGAAGGAGGAGAGAGAGGAGAGATTGGGGGAGGGGAGGGGAGAGGACAGGAGAGAGCGGGAGAGAGGAGAGAAAAGAGAGAGAGAGAGAGAGAGAGAGAGAGAGAGAGAGAGAGAGAGAGAGAGAGAGAGAGAGAGAGAGAGAGAGAGAAAAGAAAAAAGAGCGACCAGTAGATAAAAACAAGGTCCTCAACTGCACATCATAAACTGGCGTAAAAGTACCAGAGGTAAATACTAAACCACGCATAAATACACCCAATAACATGTTTTTATTCCATGCCTGGTAAGCATGGCAGGTTCATAAAAGTCAAAGATGAAAACCTTTGATTTTCAAAAAGCGATTCAGTGTGTCCTGATGTTGTTTCATTCATAAATAATAGATGGAACAGCTAACATATATAACGAAATGTGGGAATGCTATTCCGCGAACAGGAACAATAATGGATTATCATTCACCCATAAACGGTGTCAGGCAACCCAAACTGAAAAAATCAACTCATCTAAGATCAATTAACTGACACGATTAGAGGCCAAAAAGTCACTGCATTACAATTCACCACATTTTGTTCGAGCGTTCACTGTTAATTGCTAATGACAGATTACAATCTGTGATTTAGGACGCTCACTCTGACACGCCTGAGGCAGGATGATGGTCTCGATTTGACTGTCTCTGCCTTGAGGCTGTTCAACATTGCGACTGGCAAAGTCCAGCATCGGAAGCAATTGTTGTGCTCTTCTTTTATCTCCGACAGACAGCAGTGCACTGCAGAGCTCTCTGGCTGTAGTTATGACTTCCAATAAATACGGGAAAAAAACACACGAAATAAAAGCCTGCTGCTGGTTGCGATTGGTTGCTTCCTTGCGAGCGTACAACCAATCGCAAACCGCCAATCAACAACCAATCAGAATGGAGAGTACAAGAGCTTTGACTGGTCGAGTTGACATGAATCTGGCACCAGGGGGAAGTCTAGTGTGATAGACATGAGGGTTTGCTCCCATTATCGCTCAGCTGTTGGCAGCGCCCTCTCTCCAGTGTTGCCTTCCCTAGCAATCTTTTGTGACAGATCAGTGAAGTGTAGAGGCCCGACTCACCCCCTCTCACACCCCACAGCCCCCAGCCTAATGGTTACCAGACCCTCTCCTATAACCTCACCCCCCTAACACATACACACAACAAAAAGGGCTCCCTCCCTTCCCCCCTCCCTCCCACCAAGAGGAATATGGGAAAGGAGCCAAGAACAACTGGCAGCATCTATCAATATGAAAGAGATTCGCTGTCGGTGTTTATCATTAGGAGCAGAGGGGAGGGCAAGAAAAACTCCATAAATCACACACCAAATATTAACTACCTGGAGTTTTATTCCCAATACAAAATGCATTATCGCTACATTACTTAGCTTCGTATCAATATAAATCAACTTAGGAGATTCCAATGCCAAGATATGAATACAGTCCAAAGTGCATTGTTTTTTTCTATAGGCAATCCTTTTTTATATATTCATAACCCACCCCAAGGTGTAAAATATAGCAGGTCCCTATCGGCCCCTCTTCTATATATCGAGCCGATGCCTTCGGTGCGCGTGGAACGAATGGAGAGGGTGGGTGTTCGAGGAATGGCCAAGGGATATGCAATAGGTGGAAAATTGGAACTGGGTTTCCTGAGACCGACTGTGTACCTTTTTTTAATCAGAGAAAGCTGTTGTTAGTTTGATAGCGGTGGGAGAGAAGGTGATTTAGAGGTTGAAGATGTGGCAACCTCAAGCTATTACAAACAAATGGTTTGAATTAGGAAGCATGGGCCAACTTAGCAACTTTTTTTTATGTAAAATTCCCACTTAAAAGACAAGACGTATAGCAAGTGAATTATTATACATCGCTACCACCCTCTAGAGAATACATGTCAATTTGTTTATAGCTATAACACCAACTTTCATAGCCATCACTGAATTTTTATATCTTTTTTTTTATCAACTTTTAATATTTTTCAGAAAGACATATTGGCATTATCATTCGTTTCCATGGTAACTTCACGAAAGTGGTGACAACAGAAATTCCTGCAGGCGGTCTGAGATGGTGATAATACACACATACAAGCCCACAGTGTACTCATACAGTATGAAACAATATTAATATAACAATAAGAATAGGAGTTGATGTAAATCCAATGGCTCATAAATTCCTGCCTCGCTGTAACGCCTAAGGGAATAAATGTCATTAGTACAAGCGACAACTCACACCTCAACATAAAGCATACATACACCTATAGCTCGCTCCACCGTGACATAGACATATATAGACACATACACTCTAGGCTCAAAGTTGAGAGAGTCCCTTCAAACCTCTCCAGTGGGAGAGTCCCTTCAAAAAGGGAAAGCCTCTCGCCTCAAACCGTAAAGTGCCATTATAATTCCATTAAGACCGCAAAATGTGATTATACTCCCATTAGAAACTGAGTCTTAGGCGAGGAGACCGATTAGCGAAGCAGGCTGACATATACCATTCTTATCTGATCTGAGGGTTTGGACCTAGAGTGTCTCGCTCCAAACCGCCAAATGCCATTACAATCCGATTCACTCAGTTATGCCATTAAAAGAAGAGAAACTATTTTTTCAGTCTAGGCTGAGTAGAGAGAGTCCCTCCAAACTGAGGGAAAGGCTCTCGTTCCAAACCACAAAATGCCGTTAGAATCCCATTAGGACGCCTCTACTCCCGGGCCAGGGAAGCCATTAGCGCAGTGGGTTTCCAATCACTGACATACAATATGTTTGGTTATGTTGAACTGAATTTTGATAATCATTTCAGTCTTAAATTCAGGTTATTTGAGAGGATTGGTGAAGGAGAACTGTACATTTTCTGACGTCCTGACTCATGTATAGACAATAATGAGAGGCTGCATAGGAATAGGAGACAAAAGATTCAGAAGTCCCCCTCTACTGTGCTTACATAGCATGGGCATAGACACTCTTCATGACCATCTCTCTACTCTGGGGGCCATAACAAATATTATTTTTGTCTTTTTGTATTCCCTTTGTGTTAACCTTTTTGTATAGCGCCTTGTCATGAATGTTAAAAGGGAGGAGGAGGAGGAGAAGGAATTGTGAATGGCTTAGGTGTTACATGTCATACCACCTCATTCCATTGCATTATATATACATTGTCTCTTTGTGGTTATTATTCCAAGAAGTGAATAAAAATATAAAAAAACCCAGACTGAATAGACTTAGTAGTCTTATTATCTGCCAGAGGTCTATAATAATACTGTAGGGTTATACACTAGCGTCAGTGTATCATTCAGTATCATTAACTCTCACATCAGTTGCTTTATTGTACTACAACTAAACTGTGGGGCGACTTTTTATCGTATTAACCTTTATAAGCAGAGTATAAAATGAAGAAGACCGTATAGTCAGTCCTACACTATTATCAACCCATGAGAAACTATTAAACAAAAAAGATTTTATTCTTTGTGAAATAAATAGCAATTGAGAGAATCCCATAAAATATTATCCATGATTACAAGCTTATACAGCGAGCCAAATAACATCACCATGTGTTCGTTATAATTATTCATTAATCATATATGAAATATGACTTCTAAGACAGCATAAAAAATGTTATTAAAAAAAAAGGGGAAACACTAACAATAAAAACCATCCTCAAAACAAGACGCACGCCTCTGGGGGGTTAAAAAACCAAACTCTCAATCGACGGCCATTCTGCCTCATAGGAGCCGAGGTCACGTGACTTTAGTTCGCCGGTTTCCCCACCAGGTGTGCTATATAATACAGGGTCGTTAAATATACCATACTCACGACATATTTCATCCTTTTATGGGCAGCCATGCTCTAGTAGATAGCATCTCCGCATGCTTCAACAATGGATGGATGATAATCGAGGGCATGGATTCTAGGGTTGAATGCTCTACCATGTAATAGGAATTATATTATGGAGATATTAAATATACAGCCATGTTATAATGTAGATCTGGTTCACTGATATGTATTATCGAGCAATTATTACTAAGCGTGCGCTTTGATGACTTGTAGGGTGACGTCGCCAGAAAATGTACAATAGACAGCTCTGCACTTTTAGTTAATTCAGATAAATTAAGATGGAAAATGATGAATAGTTGGTATATCTGTATATAATTGGTATGTTTTTCATTTATACTATGTATTTGGCTATGTTGAACTGTATTTTGAACCGCATTTCTCTCTTAAATTTGGACTATTTGTGAGAATTGGTGAAGACGAATTGTACATTTTCCGACGGTCTGACCCCGTGTACTCTATGTATAATGGGTCAGGTCACCTAGAATTATACAATTTGCTCTACAATTTCAGTAATTTCTGTCAAATTCAGCTACAAAATGGAAAATACTAGGACTATTTGAGTATATCTGGTATGCAGTTGATTAATAAAATCTGTTTGGTTATTCTGCACTGTATTTTGACTTAGATTTGCAGTTATTTTTGAGGAACGGTATAAAGGCGAATTGTACATTTTCCGACGACTTGACCCGTATGTATGTAAAAGTCAACATTGGACCTAACCATTGTTCACAGAGCAAAAGCATGGTATATTATTAGTCAACTCATCTGTAGCGAAGCAAAGAAAAACAATCAGAAATCCATGCCGATCTGTGTCAGTCTGTCTGTCAGTCCCAACAATTTGTACAATTCAACTAATGTTAGCGTTTTCCGCTAATTTACATCTGCCCATATGGCGACATGCAATTGATGAATGCGAGTGCAATTTATGTGGCAAGGTTTGGCAAACGTAGATTATGGTGCGGTATAATAGGCCCAAGAATGCTATTCGCATATCAAAGGATGGGAGATTTTGATGACCGCATAACATAGGAGACATGCAATCTAAGAAGAACTGTTTGGAAGAACATGTGCCGCGATACATTTCTACTAGGTAATGGGCGAATAGGAAAAGTTATTAAACGACAAGCTATCAAATGAATAAAATCTGATTTCCAGGGAAGTTAGTTGCGCAACAGAAATTACCGAGAAAAATGGTGTTATTCGAAAAATGAACAACTTGCAATCAACAATCAATGGGTAGCAATCAAATCCAGAAACGGTTGCGGTGGATTTCAAACCCGTTAATCTAATGGGAGGAAATAATAACCAAAACAATGTTCCTTTCATTTGCGAGTTTTCCATGTCTATTTACATGTTTCCCTGCCATAAAACGACATGCTAGGCTACGGTTACCATGGTAACAAAGTGAAATGAGTATTGTTGATTAAAGTGCCCCCAGGCGGGCTTGTAACGAAGTACCAAGCTTTCCCATCAGGCATTGCGCTAAAAGATGTAAAATCAAAACAGTATTAGGAACGGGTCACGTGGGGGAAGTTCACGTGCGCAGGCGCAGTTGGCGGGAAGTGTAGCAGTCGGGGCCTAGCAGTTGTCTATTTCCCCATAACACCTTTGTTTCGTGTTATTTCTGTTGTGATAAGCACATATGGTGTATTTCATTCTGAATTCAAGAAACAATGAAAATGAGTGACTTTTCGCCTCCAATCTTTTATATAAATGATTGCATTCACCCAGTTATGCCATTAAAGAAAAGGAACTATCTATTCAGTCTAGCCTGCGAGATAAGAGAGTCCCTCCAAACTGAGGGAAAGCCTCTCGCTCCAAACCGCAAAATCCCATTATAATCCCATTAGGACACATACTACCAGGGCCAGGAGCCATTAGCACAGTATGCGTCCAATCACTGACATACCATTTTTATCTGATTTGATCGGCTTTGAGCCTGGAAAGTATTATATAGAAAATTTGAAGGATTATACTCTTTAATTGAGCCAAGAGAGATCCGAGGTGTATATAGCAGTTCCCTATTCATCCGTCCTGTCTATTCCTTCCTTCTTCTTGTAATAAGAATATATATTTGATATTTAAACCCTTTTTTGGCAACTTTCTGAAGCAAAGATTGCCACAATTCAAACTTAACGTTTGATCCAAACAACCAACAGATGGCAGGAGCAACCGTCCTTACTCATTTGTTTTATGTCATCACCTCATTGATGGAGGAGGAACATGGAACTGAACAGGAAAATGTGAAGTGCTACACTTTTACATTGAGTACAAGGAAAACCAATTTAGAATATCTAACAATAGGGGGATTTGCATGTCTCACTACGCATGTCTATTACAGTGCATGCCGGGATGGATTCAGCTCAAATCTGACATACAAATCATTTTCATAGAAAAAGGCAAGGATTTTTTCACCAATATATCATAAAGCTTGTGTAAATGACCTATAAAAACCAAATGCATGATGGGAAAGATTAAGTCTTGTTTTATGGAATCATGTAAAGCCCATGGCTATTTACATGGGATAACTGTTAAATAGTCCATGTTGAACATAACATGTTTTCTTTAGCTTTTACACTGATATATAACTCTCATAATTCCATGCGAGTCAAGATTCAAAATGGCGGACATGCAGATTCCCTATTGAAAATCCCTGATCAACAATACTCTCCCACAATCGTTTCTTCACGAAGAGTTTCATATATCAATTGTAAAATGTTTTAACAAAATTGCTAGTCTATCATGTTCCATTTTATGCACCTACAGTTACCAGAAAAAAAGAAGAAAATGATTCCTTCTGTCACCGTGACTTATGGTATGATCAATCTCTCTAATGTAGTCATTACAAATATCTAGTTATTGCGTACACTGAAAACATATTGACAAAGAATCAATATTGATCTTTCATTATCGTTTCACGCGCGAGCTGACACCACAGCTGGGAAATATCAATAACCTTCATCTAATATTCATGCATGAATAAATATTATTCATTTATTCATTAGGAGCAAAAATAAAGTGCTAAAATTTGGCAGTAACCACCAGCGACCGACTCCCCAGAAATCAACATACCCGAAGGTTAAATGTACATAGTGTACCAATGAGGCCACCCAAGAAACGAAATGCGACGCAGAACATTTGTAATGTGTCACAGAAAATGAGTCACATGTCAATAACCTTCATATAACTCGACTTGAATGGAACAAGTCTTGTAAGAACCCTTGTAAGGGTAAACTGTCTTTGATGTACATTGTTATGTTTTATATATTGCAACCTTCACCCATAGATGTATAATTCGCAAAATTGATATTTTCAAATTGCTTTATTCACAAGACTTCTTTGTAGGGATGTTTTTATTTTTGGAGTGCTTAGCGCTGTTATTAGCATGAATATATGTATCAAATTTCAAGACTGTGTATTGAATATATCTCTACATTCCTGAGGTTATCCTAGTGTCATCTTTCCTAGTGATTCAACAACAACAATATTTTTCCATGCATTCCAAACAAATAAAAAAGTACTGATTAGATG
Organism: Sthenelais limicola; assembly: GCA_942159475.1. Lineage (NCBI taxonomy): Eukaryota > Metazoa > Annelida > Polychaeta > Phyllodocida > Sigalionidae > Sthenelais > Sthenelais limicola. The sequence goes on from OW804096.1 coordinate 59,729,155, forward strand.
TCCTAATTTACACCCTCATTGGAATCAGCTTCATCTCATCCTTTAAACTATGATGATATCTCAAAATCCATTTTTTGCGACTTATGACTCATTTTTCTATACCACATGACATTTTTATTTCAAAGGATGATTCAAGTATGATGGAATCATATGTCATACCCACATGAAACGCCCTCATACCCCCTCCCCTCTCCCCGGCCCATTTATAAACCACCCAGCCCTCGTGGTATTAAATGTGATCCATTTCTCTCTTTTCTTTTTCAGCGCGATGACGTGCACACATGGGTGGTGTCCGATGGCTCTAATGAGTGTAGTGTGGTTTATTTTTTATTTATTGATGTTTTGTCTCATTGTTCCTCTGCCAGCGACTGGTGTAGGACATGGGAAGGGCTGGCAAGGTTCCACAATCGCGCCTCTCGACCTACCCCTTGAGCACACATCACCCAGCTGCCCCCCTCCCCCTTGTCCTACCATGCCCCCAACACCACGACAATCGCCATTACCATCTCCCCATCCATACAACATCATTCGTCCATGAGCTCAGCATTCCCAGCTATTATGACACAATCTTACTAAATTTACTCATATTAGGAAGTGAATTCATCAATATTCTGCTGCTATTACAAGTTTATACAAAAATTTCAAGTAGAAACCGTCGAGCAAAAAACAGCCACCGGTGAGCGATAATAAGTGATATCATAATAGGAAAGGAGTGGGGGTGGGTCCTCCAAATACAAATAAGGACGTTTTAGAAGCCCTGTGTCAAAAAGAACCAGACACAATCCTCCCAAATTGAGGTCAAATGACTTTTAGATGGGTTGGAAAAGAATGGAAGAAAATGTAGAATAATATTTTTTTTACCGACGTTGGCTGAGGGTGCAGCTTTAAGTTCGGAATATAGTCAGTAATAATCAGTATACATTATCTTTAAAAAATCATTCAATACTTTGAGTCTAGGCTCAGAGTTGAAAGAGTCCCTTCAAATTGAGGAACAGCCTACAATTTACCAATCCTCTCAAATGGCCTAAAAATGTCACAATGCAAGAGATATCTTTAATCAACACAGTGCCAAAGATACCAGGATATACATATGCATTTATAATTTTTCAGTCTATTTGAGCAGAAGTTACTAAATTTGTAGAGCTGTCGATTGTACATTTTCTGAAAATCTGACCACCTCCAACTTTCTTCATTCGTATATATGTAGCACACTCATTATACTGAATAGGGACCCTGCCCACCCCCAACACATTGCACAATCACTGATAATGATATGGCATTTTCTCACAAAATATCGGTTTGTTACTTTTATGCTACTTTTAAGCAGTCTTCAAGCACGACATAGTGATCAAAATAACAACAATTGAACATGGGAGGGGTGGGGTCGGATTGGCATGGATATTACAAGTCTGTCAAATCTTTGAAGATGATTATTACGGGACAGGACATATACATGAATCACCCACCATTAAACTGTCTCAATTTCACAACACAATCCTTCATTACAACAGAAAAGAGAGCATCAATCACATTATCATAACAAGTGATGTTTTTGAAAATATAATGGCATATCTCGATTATCATATAAACCACTACTTTGGGGATAAGGACCTTTTTAAGGGCCACATACGATTAGTCATAAGGGCTTTCAAACTACATGACGCGAACATGAAAGCCTCTTTTGTGTCACGTTTGAGTTTCACTCAAAGCCCTCAGGCGAAAATAAAATTTGAAACATGTGGTTGGTTCACAATAAGTTTTCGTATAATAGTATAAGGTGGATATACCTTAACATAACCTGAACAGACTAGGCTCGGAGTTGAAAGAGTCTCTCCAAACTGAGGGAAAGTCGCTCGCTCCAAACCACAAAATGACATTATAATCCTATTAAAAGCCGTTAGAGGCTAGCTATAAGCGCAGTAGGCGTCCAATCACTGACATACTATTTTTATCTGATCTGAGAGACTCTGAGCCTAGACTGTGAATCACCTTCCCACCAACGCACTCTACCACAACTAACTAACTACACAGGGACACACACACACACTCACACAGTGACAGGGGAGGGGGTAGAGAGTTAATACACACACAGTGACAGGGGAGGAAGTAGAGAGTTAATACACACACAGTGACAGGGGAGGAGGTAGAGAGTTAATACACACACAGTGACAGGGGAGGAGGTAGAGAGTTAATGCACACACAGTGACAGGGGAGGAGGTAGAGTGTTAATACACACATAGTGACAGGGGAGGAGGTAGAGAGTGGATACACACAGAGTGACAGGGGAGGAGGTAGAGAGTTAATACACACACAGTGACAGGGGAGGAGGTCGAGTGTTAATACACACACAGTGACAGGGGAGCAGGTAGAGATTTAACACACACACAGTGACAGGGGAGCAGGTAGAGTGTTAATACACACACAGTGACAGGGGAGGAGGTAGAGAGTTAATACACACACAGTGACAGGGGAGGAGGTAGAGTGTTAATACACACACAGTGACAGGGGAGGAGGTAGAGTGTTAATACACACACAGTGACAGGGGAGGAGGTAGAGTGTTAATACACACACAGTGACAAGGGAGGAGGTAGAGTGTTAATGCCATGCTTTATGTACCTGTGTTTTACCTTGTACGTCCTCGGGCCACTCACAGGGCCGTGTCTGCCCGAGGGCACGCTAGGTGGCACTGTGAGCATCCATTACTGAATGCCCGCCGGCAATACATTACATAAAGAACAACCATTTTACACGTCACAAAAATGGATTGCCCCCACGATAGAGACACCAAAAGCTATTCTATTCTGACCCCTCCCCCCGCCTCTTCCTCCCTCCATTTTCTATGCCCCCTCCCTCCTTTCCTTTATCCCTACATCTATTCTCTGTTTCCATAAATGTTCCCAATACATAACACTTACGTCAAGGGATTGATTAACATGAACACACTGCTCAGTTGAATGTGGTCCTACATAGAATAAAAGTTGTGTCATGAAACTTTTGCTGAATGTTTTTATTCTATTACTTACTATCATAAATTATTGAGACAACAATCGTGACCTTCGATGTAGTTTACTAATATAGGGAAAAACGTAAACTAATTCTGGCATACTGAACTATTTTCTGGCACGGGGAAAATACTACAGGCGCATACAACCACACACAAATTATTGAATACATTATTTAGATAATTTTAATTTTCAGAAGTTGCGACGATTTTTTTTGGCTTAAAAATGATGGATTGGGGGAAATAGACAATTTTGGTATATTTTCAAAAATACTGATTTTAGTAGAAATACTGGCGACTTTCATCTCTATATTAAACATACATGTAGCAATATAGACAAAAAACAGTAAAAAATGGAGAAAAAATAAAAAGCATTCGTCAATAAACCTCACGACTTCTCAATCAGAGGGGAACATGAGCGGACTGTGTTTTATAATGGACAAGTCGAGCACGCACATGTAGCACTCGGGCACAAGTAAAACAATCTCTCTATTTATCATCGCCACCCGAGACCTTATCATGGCCAAGCTGCTCTCATATAAACGCAGATGAATATAAAGGCGATACCGCGAACTGTTTCCCGCCGGGCATTTACTCATTTAAAGATGCATTCTCACATGATTTTGACTCAAAAATTGAAATTGTCTACTTTCTGTTCCATTCCTTTCCAGCCTACCTGAAAGTCACCCTTGGTCAAATATTGAGGAATTTGGTTCAATGGCGAATTCAGATACAGTTGAAATAGAATACACTAGTATAGGGAGGTTCAGCAAGTATTACCTATACGTAAAGGTATCTCTGGTATACAAATATACGTTAAAAGGAAGAAAGAGGTTCAGCAAAACAGGGCGGGAAAAACGTAAAACATATCAAGCAAAATGTTTCATCTCATAATTTATTTTGTATACATAAAAATGTGACGTAATTCACAAAAAAAAAGATACGGTAACGTAATTGAGATAGGTTTGCTTGTGGAACCTCCCTAGTAATGTTACTTGTATCGCGGATATTATTCTGTTAATGAAGAAGTGAAGGAGTAGAGCTTTAATGGTAGCATCTGAACCTCTCCCAAGCTCTCCCATTCCTCCTGCAGTAACTTGAGGACGTGAACCAAACTAACTAACTGTTGGATGGATAGTGAATTGTAAATGAACTTCACAAACTTTGGAAAGGAAAAAATGACCTCTTTAAGTTTCATAATAGGAAAATGGTAACTATATAACCAGAAGTTTTATGTGACCAGAAGTTGTGATAGCAACAGTTGATAGAGTATATAAACAAGTGCATTGTAAGGGTACAGCCACAAATAGAGAAGTAATCTCAATTACGTAACCGTACGTATTTTATGTGTACAATATAAATTGTGAAATGAAACATTTTGCTTAATATGTTTCGTTACGTTTTTTCCGCCATATTTTGCTGAACTTTCTTCTTCCTTTTAATGTATGTTTGCATATCAGAGATACGGATACGTTTACGTATAGGTTAGACTTGCTGAACCTCCCTTATATTTGCCAGGAAACACTGAATGATCAATAACAATTCTAATAATCTTCCTATAATAGTCAAATGACATCTATATATGATGCTATATGCTTTTTATAGAGGATATATATAGTATGGATATACAAACTATATGACAGACTAGATTCAGAGTTGAGAGTGTCTCTCCAAACTGAGGGAAAGCCTATCACTCCAAACCAAAAAATGCAATTATAATCCCATTAAGATGCCTACTCATGGGCCAAGAAAGCCATTAGCGCAGTAAAGGTCCAATCACTGACATACCTCTTTTATCTGATCTGAGAATATATATTTTGGGAACTAATAGTAGACCACCCACCTGGTGGGTGTAGGAGGTAACTAATAGATCCCTCGTTCAAACACGCCGGCTCACTCACCCACTGTACTGAGAGTGATTTCAACATTTATATATATAGACTGTAGAGTATAAGGATTGTAGAGCTTTGTTGAGTACATGTAATATATACTATTCCGTCTCTATATGGCTTGATGAAGGGTGGATATTTAGCATGCATGGGAGGTTGGAGTATATATGAAGGCAAATGAGCAGCAATATGCATCATCAGTGTGGGTAAGATCCCCAAAAGTTGTAGAATTGCATTTTACCAACCATACAACCAGGCATTACAACAGAAATTAATTCAGTACACTTCAATACATTTGAATATAATGACAGATATGTTCCATTTATAGGACTATCAACTATGCTCTGAGAGTTTGATACACGAACATTTAGGCTATTTATCCCAAGTCAGTAACATCTGAATCAATAGGGGATTTGTAGGTGTCACAGCACATGCCTGTTGCAATGCATACTGGCATTATGTTCTATTTAAATCTGACATACAGAGCATACTGAGCAGAAAAATAAGCTAAGTTTCTTTCGTCATTATTGTACTTCATTATAAATAGTAGCTAACTGACATCTAAATGTATGACTGGGCAAATGAACATTTGATTTAGTATTTACATGAATGATCTATACAAACCAAACGCATGATGGGGAAGATGGAAGTCTTGTTTTATGGAAGCATGTAAACATATGGCTATTTACATGGGATCGCTGTTAGATATTCCATGCTGAACATAACATGTGACATACAACTCTCATAATTCCATGAGAATCAAGACTGAAAATGGCGGGTATGCAAATTCCCCTATTGAATGAGAAGGTCAGAGTATGACCATGTAACCCATGACATAAAAATCTTTAAAAACCTGTTATTCAATACTTTATTCCGTATAATGTTCCTTTAGGTACCAAGCCACATCTACTTTTCGGACAAATAAAGATGTGTCACAGAAAGTCATAGTAGGAAAAAAAATATTTTGAGTAACCATCATATTTAAAAAATGAGATTAATTGGATTCCAACGATGTTAATATTTAGGAAATCTAAAAAGTATTTTTATATTTTATGTTTGATTCTTTTTATGTTTGAAATAAATAACCACAAGTAAAATAGTTAAATATACTCCATAGAATGACATTAGAAACGTAATGATATATTCAATACACTTTCTTGAAATTTGGTACATGTATTCATACAACTGAGAGCCCTGAGCAACCCAAAAATGAAAACAATCCAACACAGGTCGCCGGTGGAAAAAAACCCATCGGAAAAATATCATTTTTGCGCTTATGACTCATTTGTCTGAAACACATTACATATGATGATGACAATAAAAGCTAGTAAGAGCCAGTTGTACATGAAAAGGCTACATGGCCCATATATGTAAGTGTAGGTGCAGCTATAGTGATGGAGGCTGTAGTAGCAGGGTCGGCTATAATGTGGCAGGAGGTGGACCACAATCACAGCCCGATGTAACGGAACAAATGAGATGAGTGATGCGGAAAATGAGCAATTATTGCAAAAACCAAGACAATTCATCATCATGTTAACTAGGCCATGCTATGTGAATGCCTTTAAATAGATGGGGAGGGAGTAGGGGAGGGGGGGTGAGTAGGAGTGTGTGAGAAAGTAGTAGCCTAGGCTTTCAGCCTCTCAGATAAGAATGGTAAGAATAAGAATGGTATGTAAGGGATTAGACGCCTACTGCGCTAATAGCTTGTCTGGCCATGGAAGTAGGCGTGTTAATTGGATTTAAATGTCATTTTGCGGTTTGGAGCAAGAGGCTTTCCCTCAGTTTGGAGGAACTCTCTCGTCTCTGAGCCTACACTGATAAGCTGAGAGGCACATGTGTGAATGTGTCAAGGGGGCTGCTGCATATATGCATTTATGCAGATTTAATGGGTCCGTTTGTGTGTAGAAGGTGTGTAAAGCTTAAACCAGTGACAGTGAGAGTGTTAGGCCTTTAAACGATGATGCGAGAGATACAGGAGAGGAAAGAAGGTAAGGGAGGGGGAGTAGGGAGGGGGAAGGAAGGAGAGGGAGAGAGAGGGAGGAAAGGATGAGCCAGGGAGGGAGGGAAGGAGGGGGGAAGGACGGGGAAGAAAGAAGGCCACCAGACAGGGAGTGAAATACAGCAAGAACAATTTTGTCACCTTACAATAATATCAATATTGTATTGTGAAAGTACTGTATTTGTATATTAATCCCCGAGTAGAACTCTGAAAATAAAAAGGAGATGAGATGAGTCAAAAAAGCTAGAAACCCATGAGTCCGTAGTGCGTGATGCGTACTGCGTAATGCGTATAATCTGTTTCCATGTGTCCGTGAAAAGTCTTGTAACGCTGCGTACAAGTAACTACAATTCAAGTACCAAGTACATTTCTATATGTTCACGCAGCGTAATGCGTATTCAATCGCCTCCTGGAGTGATCGGAATACGCAGTGCGCACTACGCATCACGCACTACGCATACATGGGTTCAGTCCTGTTAATTTCTTTACTTTTGATTTTCACGCATTACGCACTACGCATCACGCACTACGGACACATGGGTTTCTAGCTTAAATTGCCAAAAGCTGTGATCAGATGAGGAATGGGATGAATAAAAGAGTTCTCAAATACAATGGAATAACATGTAATTTTAGGTGGCAAGTATGCAAAACCTAATGATGAATTAGCTTAATTTAATTAGATAAAATGAGACAGAACACATACTACTATACACAAATTATAAGGGTTTTACATGTGTATTTTCAGAGGCAAGGGACTGCAGCAATAAACCTGACATCCATGCATAAATCTGCCTAGAAAAGGTCATAGAACAAGTTGACGAGAAAGGCAGCAAACTCCATACAGGCAAACGTAACACATGAATACAAATTATGGTAATTAGCTGACTTTGTCCTTTCCAAACCAAACATCGCCACAGAAGAACCTTTCGGGGTTTTCACATGATTTATTGTAGCACAGAAATATCCTTATAAAGAAAATAGACAGAAGATTGGTAAGTAACTAAGTAACTACCGCTCTGAAAACTAGCATGATATGTGTAATGTACTCGAAATAACGGTTAACATCCATATAGTATACTTGTAATATGGTTTTAGAGAGATTAATGCCATATATTACAATATGGTTCAAAGAGGTTAATGAGCGATTTGGATGGAGCGAGGGGCTTTTCCTCAGTTTGGAGGGACTGTCTTAACTCTGAGCCTAGACTGTATTGGTAGTATAATGAAGACATTTAGGCCGTTTTATTCCCAGAAGGGCGGCGGTCAAATGGGTCGGCCTTTATCATGTCCAAGTGCATCTATTTGTCCTGCGGGCGTTATTTTGCACCAGTGAACAGGTTTTGCGGTTATTGATTCAACATGAGCTGGAGCAAGCATCAACACTATGTGACTCCATGATGAATTTCAGATATATAACCGTCCATCTGTCGCACTAACACACACACCGGCACCTATACACACATATAGACATACTTTCTCTTTCTTTGCTTTCTCTCTCTCTCTCTCCCCTCTCTCTCTCTCTCTGTCTCGCTTTGTCTTTGTCTTACTCTTCCTCACTCCTTTCCCTCTCTCTATCCCGCCTCTCTCTGTCTCTCTCTCTCCCCGGGCTCCCTCTCTCATCTCAATTTTCATGATTTCCCAAAAGTTGGGATAAGAATTTAATTATTGTGAATATGTCTAGTATTGTAAAAAAAAAAAGAAAAAAAAAAGGGAGTACATGTTATAACATGATAGTATAAATGACTACATTTTGTGCCTTAGTAAATGTAACCAACGACAATTTAACTCTTATTTGAAGTATGTAAATTCCTATTGCATACGTTCTAACAATCTGGCCTATACGAAGATTGTCAACAACATTCTCCTCTTTCTAGATGGCACGAGAATATCCCGTCCCTGCTTTTGCTCTTTTCAATTTACTCGCATTCAGACAGAGCACAATATTTGCGTTGTGGCTTTTTGATTGAAGGACCCTTTAGTCAACTGTTTAAACTGACTTCGAAGCACAACTAAACTAACATTAGAAATCCTCCTCCCAGCTTTGTTTACCCTCAAGCTGCAGCTGTTGGTTACAAGTGCTACTGACTCTGTAACATCTTCCCGCGCAGGAGGAAGCACCTGCTTTTTTATCCCAGGCTCAACTGCTAACTAATTATACATACCCAGGCAGAAGTAAGTAAGGCCAAAACGAAAATAGGTGTGTTTCTGATTTATATAGTTGAAAACTATGGGGAAATCGGTGAAAATTGGTGTGTTTCTGATTTATATAGTTGAAAACTATGGGGAGGGGTGGTAACTTTTTTTTAAAAAAGAAACCACCTGGAATAGGTGTTTTAACAAGAGAAACGTACCTTTAAAGTTTTTTTTAGGAAGACATGAAAGGGTTGTTTGCTGAGGAAGACATGTTTCCCTGCTTTAATTAGCTTTTTTTTCATAAATAAAAAAAATAGCCAAGGTAAAAAACAACTTTAGGTGGGGTAGGTTCTTCTAGGTAGGGGAGGGGTGGGGGTGAATTGGAAACACCGATTCCCCGCCCCCCCCCCCCCTAAGTAAGTAGGAGTAAAGGTTGCATGGGTAGTCTTCCCCTTCAGTCATAAGAGTTTTTTTCTCCAAATTCATCTTGACACCCATGGTTTTTATTTGAGAGCGCTATGAATCCCCAGGGGTGGCGGAACATCGCATATACTTTTCTCAGATCTCATCCTCGTATGATCTTCTAAATATTATTGGTGTAAATAAATACATGGCATCCTAACGGTGTGTTTCATGGGGTGACTAAAGGATAACACATCATGTGTACTTGTTGAAAAATTGCAGTAATAAGCCTCACCCGACTTCACTATGGTGAAAGTAGTGAACTAAAGATCTTTAAATGATATCCATCAAATGAATCAATCAATAAATCAATCCGGGGGGCCATGGCCCCCCGGATTGCAGTTGTTGTCTCTCTGTTGCAAACCATGACAAATAAAAAAATACTTATTGGACCTAAGTTTCTTATCACCATCACTAAAATTTACATGCAATAAATAGCAATCTCGTCCAAGAAATATTCAATTACTTGTACCTAGTTCCATTAACTATTTATTATATGCCCCTAGCATAGAAGAATATTGAAATATAAAACTTTGGTTTTGGTTTGGAATTGTCATAAAGTAGGCCTATCTAAATGCTAAACCAGGAAAACCCAAATTCGAATTCTCATCATACACATACGATACAAATATGTTTACCGCACCTCTCAAGTGGAATGCGCATTTAATAAAACATAAATAACACTGCGGAGAAGAACATGATTTCACATCCTCCTCAAAGCTGTTGTTGTTTTGATGGTTAAATCCTGGTTGAAGGGAGGAGACAGCTTCCTACAACTCACAGCACTAGTACACCGACACGCTGAGTAGAGGGCAGCACCTATCGGTCGCCATGGTTACAACCAACGCCCTCTATGTAGGCAAGGAGTAATTACAAGGTGTGACAAATGCAGGAAGTATTTGGAGGGAAAGGGGAGCCGGGAAAAAAATGAAAACATCGTTGATTAAAAACTTACCAAAGACGAAGAGGGAGAAGTGCGTTTAACCGGCTGCCCGATAGGTGTCAGTGTCATCACCTGGAAGAACAGAGGGTAGAACATATTAGACGAATGTCATTGTCAGCACATGTCCATTTTATTATTATTATTCTTGTAATTTTATTTCCATATAATCATTGAATACTTCCCATAGAAAAGGGTAGAGTCCTTCTGTTACACAACAAGGGTAAAGAGTATGTGAGTATGTATGTATAAATGTCTAGGCTCAGAGTTGAGTGAGTCCCTCCAAATTGAGGGAAAGCCTTTTGCTCCAAACAGCAAATGCAATTAGAATCTCCTTGAGACGCTAACTCTAGGGCCAGGAAAGCCATTATCGCAGTAGGCATCCAACGACTGGCATACCATCGAGCCTAGACTGCTTATATCAAAAATACAAATCTGTAAAAGAAATTTCCACGTGTGTAAATCTATGTAAAAAAACATTTCATATTAAAATGCTCCAATGTAACTAATCGATAGACACCCTGACTTTCTGATATTGTCACATGGAAAGATATTAACAGACAAAATAGTTTATTTTCAATTACCTGTGCTGAACAGTTCATCACTTCATGCCTACAAATAAAAAAGTTGACCGCTCTGGGGGTTCTAAAACTAACACCAGGGCAAACAGTAATAGTGAGTCACCTCACAAAAAGCTAGCTATCTAACCCTCAACACTATATAGGGGTAGGTGATGAGAATTCATTTATTTACATTAGGGTTTTTATAAGCTTCTAAGCGGTACCAAAGTTACTAAAATATACCAAAATTTCAGCCTATTTCCAAAATGTTGACAGGTTTACAAAACAACGTAATATATGCTTGGTTCTATGTCCTGACACATACATATATAATATAAATAAATAAATGAAAAACACGTTTTATAAAAGAAACAAGATATTATTTTTACAAATTAGTGGAAGACCAGCTATACAAGCTGAACCTGGTAAATTAAAACAAACAATACATGAATAGATGGTTAGTATACTACCCCAGGATGGCAGGAACCAGTGGAAGACCAGTCATACGGCTCGAGCTGAACTAAAGTAAGACAGTCTGGTCAAATATCAGACAAAGGAGAAGTGCATAGTAATTTGTATTTATTCCTGAGACTAGAACTAGAAGCAGCCTCGGTTGCAGGCCTACACTTAGTTATCTTATTGCTTGTTGAACTGTTTCCCTTCATCGCTTTACAATCAGCAAAGCATGCTGGGAAATCTCTCCACACCTGAAGAGTCTTGCTGCCGTTAGAGGGCGCCAGTCACGTGACAGGATCATCACATGACCACGTGTAACCAATCAGCGATAAGGTGAGGAGGGAGGCGGAGAAGGAGGGTAAGTGGTCTGAACTCGACATTTACAGTCTGTTTATGATAAACTGATGCAACTTCCTCCTTTGGCGCAGCAAAACGAAACCTATTTTTTTTTAAATTCAAGCAGATATTGAGAAGGACTTCATCGTTTCTGCGAACATTTTACCAATCTTAATGGTTTCACTGATCTTGTATTCTAACACATCGATAAACCATATCAATTACAAGAGATCAAAAGGATTGAAAAATAAACATTCCAAGCACAGATCAAGTGCATTATTATGTATTTTAAGCATGTAAAGAGCTAACAGTCAGAACGAAATAATGTACACACTTCTGGAAGACTTTAAAAAGATATCCCTGATATCATTGGCCATTATTTATCTCTGCAGGGTCCTCAGATATATGTCCTTTCATCGGGGCCTACACTTACGGGCCATCTGAGGGATGTTGGACGTATACAAGAGAGGGAATTTATCACTAGATTGCAAATCCTGGCCGCCCTGTTATCGGAGACCTACTCGAATTGAGTTGTAAAGTTTTCCTTTCTTGTGAAGACGGCGGGTTTTACATAACCCCTCTTCCATAAACTCCACCTCAAACACACGCCCCGAGTGTTTCTGATAAAGAAACAGGATTTCTGTTTTATGAGTGCCGTGCTCAAGAGAAGATCCATTGAATTAGAACATGGCATGAACTGAGAAACATCTCATTTAATCTCCTGCTTATCTCGGTAGCAATTTAACACAATTTATAGAGGATAAACGAAGATAATATGTTTCTAGTTTTTTTTTCTCAACCGAAGATAAATCTATACATGTATATTCAAGATAACAAATATAAGGTCAAATATTAACATATCAAATATTGACTCATATCATAATTGCCCATGCGGAGAGTTATTGTCCCTTTTGAAGTGTAAAGTTAATTTATCCCCGCAGCTATAGGATAGGTGTCTATTTGTGTTGGAGTGTCGAAGATTGCTGACCATCGTATCCCCAAACTATAGAATAATATACAGGACATTCATATGTCATATGAATAATATGAATTTCTTGGATGTATACAATTAGGAAGGGAAATGTGGATACATATGTTGAATATATTAACATTGCGATTATAACAGTTAATCTGTATAATCTGTTAGTAAATGTATGCACTGGCAACAGGTTCTAACTCATTATTTCTTTGGAGATGTTGAAATATAATTTTGTTTTTATTTTATCAGAGAACCGATTTTGAATTAAAATAAACCATATTTATCGTAACACTCATTTTCAAAAGCAAGGTCATTGCTTTTGAAAATGAGTGTTATATGGGTTCCTGACAATAATATGTAAACTGCACAATCAGCTTACAGTTCAGCATCATTTTATGCAGTAGGATCAAAGATGCTATAAACCAAATGAATTGTACATTGCATATCCCTCAATTGAGAGTGTTATATGGGTTCCTGACAAACCTAAATATACTGCACAATCAGCTTGGAGTTCAGCATTGTTTCATGCAGTAGGAATCAAAGATGCTATAAACCAAATGTATTGTACATTGCATATCCCTCAATTGAGCGTTATATGGGTCCCTGAAAAAAACCCATATACACTGCACAATCAGCTTGCAGTTCAGCATTGTTTCATGCAGCAAGAATCAAAGATCTTATAAAACCATATTTATTGTACATCGCATATCCCTCAATTTAGAGTGTTATGTGGTTTCCTGGCAAAACTATATATACTGCACAATCAGCTTGCAGTTCAGCATTGTTTTATGCAGTAGGAATCAAAGATGCTATAAACTAAATGAATTGTACATTGCATATCCCTCAATTGAGAGTGTTATATGGGTCCCTGAAAAAACTATATACTGCACAATCAGCTTGCAGTTCAGCATTGTTTCATGCAGTAGGAATCGAAGAGCTATAAACCATATTTATCGTACATTGCATATCCCTCAATTGAGTTAAGATAAAACTAAACATATTATATAATATATTGCTGATATTTGGTTTTAGTGATTTCAGTTTGATAATCAACATTATACAAAATGTCTTCCTTTTTAGCATGTGTAAATGATAACCAAATTAATAACGACAGTGGGAATTTGCATGCACTTTCTAGTCTAGGCTCAGATGAGATAAGATCGGTATGTCAATGGCTTTCCCGGCCCTGGTGTAGGCCCACCACTGCCGTCCCAATGGGATTCCAATGCGAATTTGTGTGGTTAGTTTCCCCAAATTTGAAGGGATCTGATAAGCTCTGAGCCTAGACTGTTTCAGCCCCATCTAGAGAGGGGCAAACTATAACCCGGCTACATCATCAAACATACAGGGTTATAAATAATGTGCGTAGTCCAGAGCATGACAAGTCATAAACCAAAATAATTCATACACAGGATAAATCAAAGAAATGTGTTGGATAGCGCGAGAGAGGGGAGAATGATGGACCTATAAATCGCGAATAAGCACCCACATGCATTCGTTCAGATGTGTCTGGATTTATCATAATCTGTAAAGCATCATGTTCATATAATGCCCACCAAGCGGCGCTGCCAGGCCGAGTCTGTCATCTCATTATTTGTCTATAAATCAAGCGCTTTATCACACATCAGCAAATATCTATTTCGCGAGAGTTTTTTCTTGTGTATATCAGAGTTTATACATGTATGCTTTGGTGAATCTATTATTTGGGAGAAAATTGGATAATTGGGGGATTTGTGGGATGATTCCCATTTTGTTTGAGATTATAATGTCAGGGGGATGATAGTGGGAAGTTCAAACAGAGGGAATGAAGCTGTTTATTAGATAACTAATGTATTCAATAAAGAAAAAAAGATAAATAATGTATTATACACAGCCATGGAAACACCTCCGGGAAAAACGTTACGCATTATACATGTTTCCATAAGGGGGGTTACAACAATATTCTGGGTTTTTTTAAAAGATAATAAATGCTACAAAGAGAATTAAGTGAAAACGGCACCATATTCTAGCATGGAAATGATGTTTTATGCAAAATGCAAAGATCGGGTAATAATAGATACCCACGAACTAATAGATGTCAATACATTGAGAACAGATGGTTTCAACTAAGTACAACCAGAAACATACTTGGACATATTTTATTCCGAAAGTATTTAGGTGCAAGAATGGCAGACTAGGCTCAGAGATGAGAGAGAAAACTGAGGGAAACCCTCTCGCTCCAAACCACAAAATGTCATTATGATCCCATTAGGACGCCTACTACTGGGCCAGGAAAGCCATTAGCGCAGTAGTTTATCACTGACATGCCATTCTTATGTGATCTGAGAGGTTTTGAGCCTAGGCTGAATGGATATATCCTTATAATACATCTCTTCGCGTTTTAGCCAATTACATTCCACCATGGCGTCAACAAAAAATAAAGAATAAGAATAAGAATGAATACATGAAAAATAGTATGACTAAGTAGAAATATTGATATAGCAAGAAGAAAAGAATTTAATACCCTTGGGGGAATTGATAAAGTGCCAAGCAGGAACAATAACAACTATTTATCCTGCATGGTTTTATTTAGAAGTGAAACCACTCACATGGAATAATATTTTAAGATCAACTCCTTGCTCGGTTGTTATTCGATGTAAAGAAGCATGGAAGAAAGGGAGTCATATATCCACCCACCTTAAACACTAACCTTGTTAAAACCAGTTAGCATGTTTCGTTTAGTGGTTCAAGATGTAGACTTCTCAGGTTAAAACTTTCTTCGCTACAGCTCTAAATATACAAGGCAAGTTGAGTGCTTTGTTTAAACCTTGAGCACCTCAGTATATTATCCCACTTTTGGCACCTTGAGGCTTGGCACAAAATCTTTCCAAGTCAATATTTATTTTACTCCGCGGGACAAGGAAAACTCTGCGGTAATTTGTTTGTGCCTTTTCCCCCATTTCAAGTGATGAATTCTGAAGCTGTTGAATAGTTTATCAACTTAATGGTCAGGACCATAGGATGCTTCATTCCAATACAGTTTTGTTCTTTATATTTAGTTATAGGTGCCGGATTGGGTTGGGTTGAAGGATTGGTTGCTTTACGCCCGCTTTAATACCATACTTTCGTATAATTTTGCCTTAAAGTTGCACACTCAGTTAACGTCGGTCAAGAACTGAATATTTTCTACTTTTTGTTCCATTCTTTCCCAACCCGTCTAAAAGGCATTGGACCAACATTTTGGAGGATTTTGTTCAATTGTTTTTGCTAAAGGGCTTCTAAAATGTTCCGATTCTTACTTGCAGGACTCACTTATTATCGCTCACTGGCAGCCATTTTTGCTTAGCTGTTCTGGCTTCCAATTCATGAATATATGAGAGCAGCAGAATATTGATGAACTCAACCCTATAAGTTATAATATGAGTACATTTGGTAAGATTTGCTTTGTCATAATAGCTGAGGATGCAGCTTTAACAGGCAAGAGAGGAAACACGCTAACAAGATGCGATACCCTGCTATTTTCAAATATTCCAAATATATAGGCAGGTGAAATGATGCTCCGGTAAGCTGCTATATGGGATTAGAAGAGAGTCTAAGGATGATATAGTATTGGTCATGAATACAATCCTATAAACTCAACGATAATAATTGATTTATTATTGAATAGTCTAAGGATGACATAGCATTGGTCATGAATACAATGCTATAAACCAAACGATAATAATTGATTTATTATTGTCTAATCTTATTAAATTCCTTTTCTAGTTTAAGACAGTTACTGGTGGTAACCTAAAACCTAAGTACATATATTTTATACTTAAAATGGACATTATTTACCACTCAAACTCCATGTAGTAAAAGCCCTTGGTGAAATTGCCCTTGGAGAAGGAAAAACCTCCTTGATGCCTCTTGATATTGTAGGTATTACTAGTTATTCCCTGACGCCGGTAGGTCTAGAATAGCCTCAAATAAAGAGGTTGATATATGGCAACACCCACACAAAAACACAGATAAAGTTAATTCGCTACAAAGGTGCTTCTCCAGTACCGCGTTTGAAGCTAGAGTTTCTCATTCTTAACAATTCATGTAAATCATAAAGCTCGCATGAATAGATTTATGAGATCGCTTATATATACACGGTGTAGCCAGAAATTTTCGCGGGAGGACCACGAAAATCAATTTCCACCCGCAAAAATTATATATGCGCAAAAATAAGTAAACCCTAGCCATTAGTAAACAATTATTTTTAACTGAAAAAGAAATGACCACGAAATTTCTTCTTCTCCAAACAGCGAAACTTATACAACCACGAAAATATCAGGCTACATGGTAATACATGTATTTTAAACAAGAGATTGATAAACCAAAAGACTTGGAGCTCAGGGAATGTACGGTAGAGAGGGTGCTAACATCCAGCGCCTAATGGCTATAACTCCCTATTAGTTGGACAGGTCAGTCTATATGGTTCAGTTCGTCAAAACATGTATAATTTTCAGCTCTCAGTCTAGGCTCAGAGGTGAGAGTCCCTCCAAACTGAGGGAATGTCTCTGGGTCCAAACGGCAAGATGTCATTATAACCCCATTAAGGCCGCAAAATGCCATTGTAATCCCTATAAGACACCTACTCCAGGGCCATGAAATCCATTAGCGCAGTAGGCGTCCAATCACTGACTTACCATTCTTATCTAATCTGAGAGAGTCTGAGCCTAGACTGGCTCTACACATTTAGTAAATTCTGCTAAATTAGGATGGAAAATACTGTGAATATTTGGTATTACTTTGATTGAGCAAATTATGGTTATGTTGTACTATATTTTGAATCTGACCCATATGATATGAAATTGGTTGGGGTGGGTGTGGAGGGCCTGGAAGAGTCTGGAGGGCGGCTATTCCCTCCCCCCCCCCCCCCACACACACCCCCCTCACAAGCGGGCAAGGCGAGTTATGATCATATAAAATGTTGGCCATTAGATAATGTTTAGTCTATGGGTATAAATATGGGCGATAAAAGGAGGCTTTACTGGCTTCTTTATGGCGCAGATAAGATGGAAGGTGCCTAGAATTTAAATTACGTGGATGTTACAAAAATACTTGAGAACTCTGCTAGATTTCAAATAATTTGGAGATGATAATTCACAAGTTATTTTGTCACGTATGCCCGGAATCAATACATTTCTTTGAAATTTCGATTGTAAACTGACAATATATGATAATAAACACCGCTAGGCACATTACATATCAAGGGGAACTTTAAAATATCTCTCTAAAATGATATTGCAAATAACTAATGCATCAATTGGCTTTTTACTAAAAGACATAAATTTATCACTCCATCCTAATTACAATACGTGCTCCGTAAGAATCTCTATGAAGACCCAGTTTATGCCGATCCATTTCTAATCACGAAGTATAAGATAACAGACGTTGCCATGTTCTTACACTTTATGTGATTATATGTAATGCCTTGGTGTGCTGGTCTGTCCTCAACAGCAAATAATCACCGTTCATCTCATGTATAAAATGGTGAAATCGTCAGAAAATGTACAATAATTCACCTTCACCAATCCTCTCAAATCATACAAATTTAAATTTTAAGATAAAAATGAGGTTAAAAAAAGATCTAGATAAACGAGGAGATTTTTTTTTAATAAACACAAAACTCGAATATACCTTAATGAAATTTGATTTAGCTCAATTTATTAATTGCCGAGTATACATTTTCTGACGATCTGACCCATGATATTTTTTTTGCGATTTCGCCAACCCCCTGCCCACTAACAATACTCTCCCTTCCCTACAGATATGAACGTGCGCCCACAGAGCAAACAAATCTCTCCCCACCCCTCACCATCGCCTCAGTACACACTTAGCCCGCTAGGGCAACATAAAGCTATCATCAGGGCCCAGTGGGGGCGCCACCGTCGGCTCTTTCTTATCACTATCTTCATTTATGGCATATTTCACACATTGCACTGACAGTTTAAGAAGTTTCGTGGCTGGCTCTGAAATAATATTTTTGTTGGGAAATATTTTCGCAGTTGCGATATTAAGCAATACCTGGGTTGCCGCTTGTTATAAAACTTCCTTGTTGATAATTAGCAGTAATGTATAATATATTGTAATAGGATACTTGCATTTGCCGCATGTATATGAAGGTATGCTTAAAGGTAAACATTATATTTAATAGATTCAAAATAATCTTTCGCGGGGGAAATGTTTTGGCAGTTGCATGTTAGCAAAGCTTTAAAAAATGTCTATCATATAAGAGCCACTTTTGCCCTCACTGGATCAATATATCAACTGAGAGGAACTTGGTGCTTGTCTATATTTGCATTGCCTCTCATAGCAATATTTTAATTTATTTCCTTTTTTATTCAACATTTTTATACAGCAAAACATGATTATTTGTCATCACTGTTAGATTAAATGACTGATTTAATTAACTTCAGGTTCTCCAGCCATCGAAGAAGACCTTATAGAACTGTATACGCCAAGAAGGCAGGCTAATGAAATAAAGTTACCGTATATGTTTTTTTAAATGAAAAAGAAAAGAAAAGACTGATTTACAAGAATATGATCTGTTTGATCAACTGTAACCACACATTAACGATGATTATTAAGTCAGATCACATCGTGAAACGTTCGCAGAAGCAGAAGTAATATCAATTTCTTTCTTTTTTTCAACCGGGATTCCAATTCTTTTCTTATATTTTTATGCGTTTTTTGTGTGTATCTACTAACTTTCATGTCTACAGCGTATTAGTAAATTCGTGAAGTAATAATATCGTGAATTTTGTGGCACAGACGCTAAAATTGATATTGTCTGTGTAGTAGACGTTGAGTCAGGTATAATAAGAATATAAAATATGAGCTCTTCTTATCAAAACGACCATTTGAATGAAGCCTCGGCAGCGTGATGATGTTCCCACTGCTTATTCATGTACTGGTATTCACATTTCTCATTAGAATTTCTATGGAATGCTAAATTCTTTTGCTGAGAAAACCAACCAATAATTAAAAACATCAAGTATCTTGTAAATCTTAAAAAAAAAACGCCACCAAGAGTAATTTTGTATGCGGGGTTAAAAAGAAAACAATATCAATCTGAACTAACTCTGAGGGATGATAAAGAGTGGGTTGATTTATTTGGACACCAATCTATTCCAAACACCACATGAATCTTCACAGGGAAATCGTTGGCGTAACCTCTTGGCGACCATCCAATTATACTTATCACTGAATATAGATACTTTTATTTCATTTGAACGTAAGTACGTAGAAGTTGGGTGATATATAATCTACGCTGACGTGATAAAAAGAGTTGTAATGGTTGTGATGGGTCTTGCTTTTTTAATAACTAGCAGCTAGGCTCAGTGTTATGAGTATGGTGTATACATAACACACGTATAATAGTTAGTCTCGCTATATCAATTTTGTAACTTTTGTTTTGTTTCAGCCTTGAATATTCAATTCAACTGGATCGAGATTTTACACATGAAAGACTTAGATCGCTCTTATAGTCGGTATCATGTGGTGAAGAATTATAAAGAAGATTTTAATAAAAAAAAATAAGAAAAAGAAAAAACTAAAAATACAGCTAAATATTAGTTAGTTGGGCCTAGCAATAACCTACAAAGGCAATATTTTGTTTATGGTTCATATACTTTTTTTTCCTCATTCTTCCTCTTTTCTACCTCCCCTCTTTTTAAATTTATATTTTCCTTTCATAACAAATTCCAAACATTTTTTTTATGTCGAATTGAGATACTGCTGAAACATAACATAATGAGAATTGTATCTTGGATATTATAGAAAGTAATAAAATGGAGTTCATCGTCTCCGAAAACGAAGGAGACCGACATATTAGCATAGCATGAATGGCCACATACATCTTGGTGTATAATCTAAATAAATGATTTAAGCAAAACATCTGCCAAACCCCTCAGCAATATTCATTTTATCAGGAACGCAAGGCAGGTTATGCCCAAAATGTTAAAAAATGTTGATTAAAAAAAGTGAATTCTTATTACAATTATTTAGGGCCTCTAAGGCTAATACACATATGTACAGATTTAAAATTCAAGAGAAATATAATTTTTGAAAATGTTTGAATTGTGAAATTTTGTTTGAAAATTTTGACGAAATTTGGTTGAAAATGGTGGAATTTGGGAAGATTTGGCAGAAGTTTTGGAAGTATTCGAAAAATACTGATTTCGGAATAAATACTGAAAACATGCATCCCTCGAACAAAGATATGGACACAGGTAAAGCCAGTCTAGCTAGATCTTGTCAACCTTCATAAGGCACCCACGGATGCATCAGCGTCCAAACGCTACTCGAGATTATTAATTACTTCAAGCTGAACACTATTAGTCTTCGCTTTTTTATTCATCCCCTACCCATAAACACCCCAGTCACTTGTAAACACTCAGCCCATATAACCCGCCCCTTTTCAGATCACTAGCTCATTATTTGTGCGTACTGTTCTGCTTAATACAATCAAAGATTCTATGTCTTTTTTATTTCTACTTCCCTTTTTTCCCCTACCCATAAACATTCTTCAGTAACTCATAAACATTAAGCGCATATATAACTCGACCTTGGTCAGATCGTTAGCTCATTATTTGCGGGTAATATACTGCTTAATACAGGTTATTTTTCATTTTCATTTTATATTTTTCTCCAGCAGGTTTATTGACTTTGCAAAGCATGTAAACGCTTGCCGCCCGCTGGTAAGTGGGGCCGGTGGAGAGAGGGGGTGATTAGGGTGGGTGTGTTACATGTTAGACCGAGATAAACATGATTCATTTTATAAATACCGACCTTCCTTTACACCTCCATGATGGGCCGTCAACTGGTGTAGATGGCAGTTACTCCTTGTATTTAGGGGTGTGGTCTTACTGATAAAAAGTCACGGGCGCCAAGGAGTAAATGTGGGGGGTAGGTGATAGGAGATCGGGGGGGGGGGGGGGGTTAGAGGGGGAGGGGGTAGGTGTTGCAAGGCCTTCTAATATTGTTGCAGTGCTGAAAGGTTATTGTGAATGAATGAGTGAAAGGCAACCTTGGGAAATTAAACTTTATACTGGCAATTAAATTCATTAAAATATACTCATTTCTAATCCACAATTAGTATAAGCAACTATAAGAAAATGATTTTATTTTGCGTTGTTAGGTAAATAATTTGGTTACTAATTCTGAAAGAAACTTCAGATGTAAACAGTCTAGGTTCACAACCTCTCAGATCAGATAAGAATGGTATGTCAGTGATTGAACGCCTGTGGCGCTAATGGCTTTCCTGGCCCTGGAGCAGGTGTCCTAATGGGATTATAATGGCATTTTTCTGTTTGGAGTGAGAGGCTTTCCTCAGTTTAGAGGGACTCGCTCAGCTCTGAGCCTACACTGCATAAATAAGACTACATGAGTCCACACTACATAGAACAGGCCTATAGCTAACACACAGAGTGGAGTATGGAGGATTCAGGGTAAAAAATGCAGAGTTTGTGGAATAAATACTATCAAACTGTGTGTGGGTGGTCATTATAATTTATATGAACTTGAAAAAGCAACACTTGATGACTGAGTGTATGTTGATGTTAAAACAAACTAAAGTTAATCTTCCTGGAATAGGCTAGCCCACGACTCCAATAACCTCAAAACAGATATATATGTATAGAAGGAAGCATTTTATAAACATTGTAGTTCCAACAGATATGTCTAAAGTTATCTTGATACTGTTGCCTTTAATCTAATGAAGTAATGTCTTTTTTTAAAAATCAAAGCGCAGTCCATGTAAAATGTATAATCAAACCTACTTTTTTCATTGACTAAATGAAACAAGTCATAGTTGTGAGGCCCTTATAGTGAAACAAAAACATAACTATTTATCAGGAATGTTTTAAGTTCTTTGATACATAAACCTATAATGAACCATTTCTTTTAAAACTAGGTTCATATGCACTCATTAAAAATTCTTTTACTCTAGTACATGGGCCAAATGGTTATTATAAAACGGCTATATCGGCACTGAAACCTAATCATTTCATGACAAATATCTAAATCAATTTCGACAAATAAACCTCAAGAACCATTATATTTATGATCGAAACGCAGCTCACATATATTCAATAAAGATACACTTTAATCTACTACATGAAACAAATAATAATTTTAAAACTGCTGAGAGTGAAACTAAAACCTAGACATTTCTTTGGGAATATCTAAAGCTATTTTGATACATAAATCTAAAGACACATTATTTCTTTTTATTAAGATTCAGTTTAAACACATTCAACGAGTCAAACAAATCAGTTTTAAAACTGTTTATCATAGTGAAACAGGTCGGTCTAACCAAGTGGGTGGTGACATACAGGCACTAGGACCGTTCCACTAACATATTTCAACTCGACATCATTCAACGCTTGAAGTTAAGATTGTGGGTGGTCGAGGGCAGGGGAGTGGTATATGTGTGGGGGAGGGAGGGAGACACCTAACTAAACCTAGTCTAGTAAAAATATTACATCTCCGAAATGAAGTGTTAGTGTATCACATAGGCTTGTGGCTCTTAGTGTTGGAACTGAGGACAAATTATTCCTAACTATTTGATGTCTCAACGGAGGAAAGTAATGCTTCAGTATTTAATCATTAATTAATAACATTTATACAGACATGTCATTATTTTCTAGAACAGTTTATACACATGAAGAAAAAGGTTAAAATTAATTATCACGAGGATAAAAGTAAAGAAAATTCAATTAGTGAGAAGAAGAGAGGGAGAGAGAGGAGATAGAAGAGAGAAGACAGAAAGAGAGACAGAAAGAAAGAGCGGGAGAGAGGACAGAGAGATAGAAACATAGGCGAGAGATAGAAAAAGAGAGACAGACGGAAGGAGACAGAGAGAGAGAAAAGAAATAGTATAGTAGCAGGTTAAAAAAATACTACAAAAACAAAATTTACACCACACACAACTAACAAAAATCCACCCCAAAAAATAAAAATAAAACCCCCAAAAGCTATTTATAAAGAGGGTGCGAGGACAGTGAGGGATGTCAATGACGCAGGGAGAGGAAACTTTACCTACTCTGGGTACAAGTTGTATCTGATACAAGGGAGGGAACATAGTAGTGTATAAGATGGGTGTCGGGTACTAGTCTTGGCTTACCACCGAACCATTAAATCTGTCAGCAAGTCGTAACAGTGCGCAGTTTCATGGTTTTGCTCACGTAAAGTAAAGCAGTGACAGACTTGGTAAAACAAAATATAGATAACCCCTTGTTCCATGTAGTCCCTTTGTTTCGCATTACATGGGTCTTTTTCATAGGGACTGTTAGAAAGCAATTTGGCATGGTTATTTTTAGATTTGCTTCATTTTTTGTTTGCTTTTGGTATTTCTATCAATGGAATGAACCTTTTAAGTGTCTGAGGATTTCTGAGTTGGTTGTGTACAACATACTTCAATGAATCGTTCATCTAAAGGATCAGGATACATTTTACCCGCTTCAAACTTGTAAATTTTGTAACTGAACTTGACAATAGAGGATTTGCATGTCCCCATTGCAGTGCATGCTGGATTGAGTTCAAATCTGACATATACAAATATTTAGCGACATTTTTATCGAAATAAATGGGAGGATCTTTTCACCAATATCATAGCTTATATAAAATGATATATAAAAAGCAAATGTATAATCGGAAAGATGAAGTCTTGTTCTATGGAAACACGTAAAACACATGGCTATTTACATCATATCATTGTTAAATATTCCATGCTGAACATAACATATTTCTATAGCTTTTACACAGCTTACATACACCTCCCATAATTCCATGCGAATCGAGATTCAAGATGGCGGCTATGCAAATCCCCTATTGACAAAACCATACGAGGGAAATTTAAGCTACAATTATCCTCAGTTATTTAAATGCAATAGCCATATTTGGTGTTATTATTTAAAACGCACTATTATACCCCTGAAATATTACCATCAGAAGTGCAGAATACAAGTAAACATGTTCTCCCTATATATAACCAGAATAAATCTTATTCTCGTTGATACAACAAAACCTCACTCGCTAGGTTATCCAGAATAAAATACATACTGAGTATATTCAACGCCCAGATGAGACAGCACCTATCAACAGCAATTGGCAAGCTTTCAAGTTTATAAAATCTTTCACTTTCTCATAAGCCAGGTAGAAAATAAGCCTCTGACAAGTTCACCTTTACTCTGAGTAGTTTTTGGATAGTGTATCAGGCGATTAGACAACGCAAGCTTTTGGCGCTCTTTCACGATTCATGTATAAAGCGTCCTTTAGTCTCTATTTAAACCTTTACTATATTTTTTACTATGAGTGGAGCAGGGACAAAGGTTACCCGAGAGAGCAAGTAAATCATGAGGGAAAAGAGCAAATGGTGTGATATGGTAAAATTAGAGTTATTAGAGATGGGGGTGGGGTGGGGTTGGAGAGAGAGAGAGAGAGGGGGAGAGAGAGAGAAGAGAGAGAGAGAGAGAGAGAGAGAGAGAGAGAGAGAGAGAGAGAGAGAGAGAGAGGTGGGGAGGGGGAGAGACAGACGGACAGACCTTAGAGTAAGACATACTCTAAGGACAGACATAGACAGAAACGGGGGTGTGTGTGGGGGGGTAGCAAAAGGGTAGAGGGGAGACAGGCAGAGGGAGGGAGAGAGGGAGAGAGGGAGAGAGGGAGAGAGGGAGAGAGGGAGAGAGGGAGGGAGAGACAGAGACAACAGCTAGACAGAAACTAAACGATAAGCGATACCCTGGTCTTTTCCATTATTAGCAATGGTTCTTTACAAGTTTACATGCATATAACCTCAGGCAGCTATACACATGGAGACAGGAGGCATGTGGTAATATCAATTAAAAAATTGGCAGGATATAATGATAATTCCTTTTACAAGACTCCCCACGTCCTATCAGTGGACAACATATAAAATTGCCCAATTACGCCTAATTGTGCCACACAACCCCACCCCACATGATAGTCTACCATTTTACTTTACAACTTTATCAACATTCACCGAGCATGACTCAACCGATTACCAGTACATTCATTCATTCCAGTTTTTTCTACAGGAAGATATCCTAACAAAGCATTAGCACAGAGTACATAAAATCTTTATTCTTCTCTTGAGTTTCTTTTGACTAATGGAGAGATCTGGCCAAGCAATTTACGTGAATACCAGGATTTCATGTGGTCATTAATTCCATGTTGTACCTAGAATATGTAATAACAAATTATTATGCCCCAAGGCAATAATTTAGGGACGTGGAAGAAAAAGTGACAATTAATATAATTAATAATTCCCTTCGTCCATATATCACCTACAGAGATGTTTTGTAATAAAATCCCAATTCATGGAGGAAATCTACCTTATTTATAGCATCTAAAACTAAAAAGACAGCAATAAAATACAATATTTTATGTCTTAAAAGACCCGAGTCACGATAGTGTCTATATTTTTATAGATTCCAGAAGGCAGATGTAGAGAAAAATGGTCCAGAAATAATGCAATCATAAAAGAGAAAATATGAGACAGAGTTGGATGGAAAGAAGGAGAGGGAGCGTTTTTTCTGGTCTCGATGCCATGTTAGAGTTTTTGTTGATAGATCATCTGCAGATGGTGTCACGGGGCGACGTCTGGTGGTACTTTGTGGTATCAGAGCCCAAGTATACAAGTCAAGGAAAGTTAATTGTTGAGGGAAGGGGTTGGCGCCGGGGGGGGGGGGGGGGTAGGGGGGGGGGGGTAGGGTAGCGTTTGGGGGCGTTGAAAAGGAATGGAGCTATTAGAATGGTTAAAATAAGAATCGTGGTCGTTGTGTGTAAGAACGGCGAAAGATGGTAAAACAAAAGAAGACTAAATGGAAACTGTTTGGGAGGGGCTTCAGTTGATGGAATGAAAATGTTTAGGGAAAAGGGGTGGCGAACGGAGACAGGGTGAAGAAGGAGGACATTCCGTAAAACGATTTCACAAGCTATCCTCTATGTACAGCCTACGCTCAAAGTTGAGAGAGTCCCTCCAAAATGAGGCAAAGCCTCTCGCTCCAAGCCGAACAATTCCATTAGAATCCCATTAGGACGCTACTCCAGGGCCGTGAAAGCCATTAGCGTAGTAGGCGTCCAATCACCTAATACCTTTTTTGTGTGGGTGAACTGAGAGGCTTTGAGTCTGGAAGATGTATTAGTGTAAGCAACGAGAATTAATCCCCCAAATAAACTAGCTTACCTTTAGGGCGACGTTTATTTGTGGTTATGCATAAGCATCGAAGTCGGAAGTAAGGAAGTACAGGGGAGATGCGCACGCGCATGCTCGGAAGAGATCACACTTTCCAGCCACGGTTGGGAACCCTAGCTTTTTTAACAAGTAAGGGATCCAGTACAGAAGATAATATCCTCAAGTTAAAATAGTAGGATCATTTTAAATTCGAAAAAATTTTTTGCCCCCAAATTTTTTGGGGGGTGGGTGGGCCCCTGTACTTCCTTACTTCCGACTTCGATGCTTATGCATAACCACAAATAAACGTCGCCCTAAAGGTAAGCTAGTTTATTTGGGGGTTATGCTTCGCATCTCCGTCTTCAGACGGAAGTCCAGGGGAGATTTTAAAGCTAAGCAGGTTCCCAACCTACAAAACTATCAAACAAGAAATTTCTATTTCTAATGTTTTTTATTTTTCTGTATATCGGTACTCAAAGCCTTAGCGGTACAACAAGAAAATACAGAACAGGTAAACCTGTTACCTTCCAACTAACAGTTAATAGTAAAGAAGTAGACTTCGTCTGTCTTACTTATTCAAGTTACCTACTATATCTACGGTTCTAAGTATAACCAAAAGAAATCATTTCTTTTTCTTAGTGCCCTTCATTAGTACATGGGCCGTGTCCTTTTTGGACACTATGGGTTTGTTATAGAACTTGGTGAATGTGTTCTCACATGACCAACCCCCTCTCTGGAGGATTTCTCCGATGGGGACACCTGAAGCATGTAGCTTCGACGAGGAAGCGGACCTCGTGCTGTGAGCTTTAAATGCGTCTATGTTTACACCGCTGCTCTCTAGAGTTTCTTTTACCCAACGAGATAGCGTGGCTTTTGACACTGGTTTGAAAGGAGGACAGAAGCTGATTACTAGAAAACCGAACACCTTGTTATCTGCCCTGAACTCTCGTAACTCATGAGTTCTTTTAATGTATTCTCTAGTGACCCTTACTAAACAGATTCTCGGATCTTCAGTGAATGCTTTAGTTGTAAAGCTTTTAAGCGGTCTACCCTTTTTACAGGTTTTTAGAAGTTGGTCAATCAAAAAAATGACTCTGTCCTCTTTAACATGAACATTCTCTACCTTTAGAGCTTTTACTGTTTGTAACCTTTGTGAATGAATTAAAAGAAACAGCATTACAAATTTTAGACTTAGTTGTTTTAGTGTAATGTCTTTGTTCGGCGACAACTCACGCAAATAGTCTAAAACGATGTCTGGATCCCAGGTGTCAATATATCGACACGCTGGGGGTCTCAGATTCCATACACCTGTAAGGACTCGCCCTACCACTTTGTTTTCTCCGAATGTGGAGTTATTGTTAAGTTTCATTATCGATGATAAGGCACTTCTGGCAATGTTTATAGAACTGTGTGAGTAACCCTGCCGGTAAAGAAACGCTATAAATTCTATGCCCCACTTTTCGTGGTATTGTAGAGGGTCCAACTCCCTCTCGTGGCAAAATTTGTCCCATTTATTTAAAAACACGTTATAGGTCTTCCTAGTTTGTTCTTTCCAAGAATTTAGGTACAGTTCTCTTGCTGTGTCTGAGAGTCCTAGTAGGTCTAGTCTCTGTTGCAAAAGAGGCCTACAATTACGCTCGTTGAGCGCATGTCCACCTCCTGTGTGGGGAACATTGGTGTTAGGTTGTCTGGGTGTTTCTTGAAAGTCCGGTACTTCCCTTTGGTCAGGTGAATGAACTTTGCGAACCAGGCTTGGCTTGGCCAGTTGGGAGCGACTATGATGGCGTTGGCGCCCTCTGTTGTTACTTTCTGTAAGCACTTGCTGGTCAGACTGAAAGGAGGAAAAATGTAGCATAAGTCAAATGTGTTCCAATTGAGCGTAAATGCGTCTACATTGCAAGATTTCGGGTCAGGTTTCCAACTTACAAACTTCTCTACTTTGTTATTTAAGTGAGAAGCGAAAAGGTCAATGTCAGGGTATCCGAATGTGTTACAGATATCATGGAAAATGTTATTAGATAGGCTCCATTCGGTGTTATCTGTGAAGTGTCTGGACGCTTTGTCTGCTTCCACATTATCCACTCCTGGAATATGGCTTGCTATTAGCCAATTTCCTCTTATTTCCGCCCAGCCCCAGATTTTCCTAGCTATGCTGTTGCAATTTCTAGATCTGGTACCTCCTAGTTTGTTTATATAACTAACGGTCGTGGTATTGTCTGACAGGACTAGGATTTTCTCATTTCTAGTTTCTCTGAGTAAACTGTTTAGTCCATTTAGGACTGCCTGCATTTCCAGTACGTTAATGTGGCTGTCTTTCCATTCGGGCCCCCACCTGAATCCAGTTTTCTGGCTACCTAACACTGCTCCCCATCCCGCTAGACTTGCGTCTGTGATTAGGGTTTGTGTGGGTCCTTTGGGTCTGATTTTTCTTACTGCTCCTGGCACGTTATTGTACCACCAGTCTAATTCTTCCCATCCTTTCTTAGATATTGACATTTTTCCGTCAAATCCCCGCTTCCCTGCATCTCTGAGGGCAAAGATTTTTTCCATCTCTAAGCGTTTGTAATGAGCTAGTGCGTAATCAAACCCCTTGGTTAAATCTACCATGACTCCAATGGTTTTTGCTACTGTTCTTATTTTATGTTTCTTTTTCCCCCTTAGGTCATCGATGAGGGATTTCAACTTGTCTATCTTTTCCTGTGTGGGAGTGATTGACATGTGCACTGAGTCTAACTGGTATCCTAGGAATGTTATTTTTTGGACTGGAATTTTTTGTGATTTTTCATGGTTTATGCTAAATCCTAATTCCGCTAACACTTGTTCGACTCTAGCTATGCCCTGTGAGCATTTCTCCCTTGTTTTCCCAAATACTAGGCAGTCATCTATGTAAATGATACATTCGATTCCTTCCCTCCTAAATTCTGCGAAAATAGGTTTGAGTATTTTTGAGAAAATTCTTGGAGCTGGTGAGAGGCCGAAAGGCATTGCATTAAACCTAAAGAATTTCCCTTTCCATTGGATCACAATGTAATCCCTGAAGGATGGGTCGATATTTACTGAATAGTAAGCTTCCTTTAGGTCCAGTGAGGCTAAGAAATAGCCTTCCTGGAGGAGGTCTATTGCTGTCTCTAAATTATCCATTTTGAAATGTTCTTTCTTAATGTGATTGTTTAGGACGGTTAGATCAGTGATTAATCTCCACTTTCCCCCTGGTTTTGGACGAATGAATATATTGGAGACAAATTTTGCTTGGTTTACAGTTATTTCTGTTACTACCCCACTCTCTATCAGTTTGTTTACTTCAGATTGTGTAGCTAATTCGTGGTCCTTATTCATTCGGTATTCTCTAGGAATAGAATGTTGAACTGGGGTTTTGGAAAAGTCTAGAGTTATACCCCTAACTTGTTTCAGAACCCAGTCGTCTTCACAGTATTTCTCCCATTTTTTGATACAATTGGCAATGTTGCCTGGGTGACATTTGTATCGACTGTTATTAGGGAATACAGGAGGGGACTCAGGCAAGGGATCATTATCAAAATGACTTACATCTGCCTTACCTTCAGGTGATGTTACTCCTTTGCGGCCGAGTCCCTCTTCCGAAAATCCTTCCCATTGTTGTTGGATTTTTCGCCTTGGCCCTTGTTGAACTGTTTCTTGCCTTTTCCCTTCTTGAAATTGGATTTCTTGAAGGTTTGCTTTCCCTGTGATTTGTTGCCCTTTCCTTTCTCCTTTTTGTTCCAGGAGGTCTTGCGTAGGTCTTCTATCCTTTTTGCAAGCTTGGACACATGTTCCCCCTCTTTGAGGGCACTTTCCAGGTTGTCGGCGAGAAGGAACTTCGCACCTGGGGGGTTAGCATCGTTGGCCAAACATTTGTATTCAGGAGGTAGTACGTTCCTGAAAGCTTCCCTTCTATCTTTCACTAGTTTGAAACGAATAAAGTAAGCACTCATGGCAAAGGCGTCGGCCAACATTTTCATAGTTTCCCTGACCCAGGGTAGAGCGCCGGCTACATCAAACTGTTTTATGTTATTTGCAGCTCCCAGTACTGCGGTTAGGATGCGCATAAACACTTGCTCATGTTTTTTCATTTTGTCGTCCTCCTCTCTAGCTGAGAAGGGCAGCGCATCTCGAATTTTGGGGTTGATTTCGTGGACCTGCAAGAATTCCATATTGCTTGGTCTGAGATAACCATCCATGGTCTTTTTTAGACCCTCTGACGACAGCGTGGCCTTGACACGCTTGTCGAAAAACCCCTTGATATCCACGTGCACTGGGTCGGTGACCCGGTCGTCATCCTCTATCTCCGCTGACATTTCTTCCCAGAAAGACAGACGTTTTCCTGAACCATTAGAGGAGGATGACGTACTAGAAGAGGAGCTGCTCTTCGGCAGTCTAGGGATTTTAAAAGCAGAAAAGTCACTGTATCCACTTACACCTCCCACAGATTCGTTGTCTGAGAACTCACTACTGGAGTCCATGGTGTCACTGTCTGAGGCCTGGCGTTGTTTGAGGTCTTCCTCAAATCCATCCATTCGTTCAGTAATTCCATCCAATTTCTTACTGAGCCCAGATATGGTGTCTAGAAGTTTATTTGTAAGTTTGTCCCTGTTTGCTTCCGCCTCCTTCTGGCGTTTAGGGCTTCTAGAACGAGATCTTGACTTGCTTGAGTCGGACCTCGTGCGTTTACGTGACTCTCGAGCACGGCCGTCACCCTTTGGCTCTCCCCTGGAGCCCCTCGAGTCACCTCCGGAGGAGTGAGACTTGTGGCGGTCTGAGTCTTTGTCTTGCCTGGAGCTGGACGATCCTGGCTTCGTTCCTGACCCCGATCTTGAGTCTGAACTGTGTGTCGTGTTCTTCTTGGAACTGGACGACCCAGACGAGTTCTTGGATGAGCTCGTTTTCTTAGAAGCTTCCCTTCTGACTGAGATTACTTCTTCGTCGGATGTTCTATCCGATAGGTCATGGATTCTCGTGCGAGACCCATTGTCCACCATGGCCGAAGCCATGTTGTCCTCGTTCTTATAGATTTTCTTAATCTGACAGAACTGGAGCACTGGTGTTTGGTTCTTTCACTAGAACCGTCACCTAACAACTCTCGGGTTGTTAACCTTTAAGCAAAGGATTTTTTCAGCCTGCAACGTCTTCAATTAACGGGAAAAGTGGCCGGTCGTGGCTTTCGCGTGTTGCTCCGATCATAGGCGGACTAAAAGTGATCTCTTCCGAGCATGCGCGTGCGCATCTCCCCTGGACTTCCGTCTGAAGACGGAGATGCGAAGCATAACTAAGCTTTCCTCACAGAGAAAATCTTATAATAGTCCATTTCCTAAATCTTCTTACCGACTCGATCTGTAGAGCATAGCATTCTTTTCATTTATACAGCACTGTGTACAAGATACGAGGCTTTCTATTACTGAGACTTTTACTGAGCAAAACCGATACACCAATCAAGAAATGAAAGAATCTCTGTTAGTAAATGTGGGATTATTCTCTGATCGGTTTATAAGGGATTCCCTATATTTAAAGTTGCATTCTCAGTTGAGAGATTAATCTAAATTAGAGCATACATTATGCTGCTTATATACACATATTGTTGTATATAAGCAGCAGCAAAAGCGTCATCATTTCTGTCCTATATATCAAACAATTACTAAATTTAGTCAAAAGTTTTTAAATCACAATACATGAATAGCTGAGGAGAATACAGCTTTAATCAGTTTAGGCTCAAAGCCTCTCGAGCAGATTAGATAGGAATGGTATGTCAGTGATTGGACGCCTACTGCGCTAATGGCGTTTCTGGGCCTGGTCTAGGCGTCCTGAATGGATTATAATGATATGTTGCGGTCCTCATCGGATTATTTAAGGCATTTTGCGGTTTGGAGAAATAGGCTTTTCCTCAGTTTGGAGGGACTCTCTCAACTTTGAGCCTAGACTGTAATCATTGA
Source organism: Sthenelais limicola (assembly GCA_942159475.1). Lineage (NCBI taxonomy): Eukaryota > Metazoa > Annelida > Polychaeta > Phyllodocida > Sigalionidae > Sthenelais > Sthenelais limicola. Next base: position 59,762,061 of record OW804096.1, read on the forward strand.
CCATCTTGTTCCCATTGTATAGGTTGAAGTACCGCTATCTGTATTCACGCATTGCTACACGTTCCTCTGCCATTATCAAGATGGCACACGCAAGCAAAATGGCTAAGGCCTGAGATCAGGGAGGTTCATGTAAAATGTTTGTTGTTTTTGCCGATGACCGCGATAAAGACTGTTTGAGCGTTCCCACCTCCCTCCCACATGCTATCACCAACCCTTAATTAAATCCGCCAAGAAGCAAGAGGGTATACGATCGCAGCTGAAGGATTCATGGGTCATTCGTCTGACCTTGACCGCATTTATGGGCCAAAGGTCAAGAAAAGGTCAGGCTTCGGGTCAGCAAGTCAAAAACTAAACGCTGGGTGAGCAAGAGTCTGGAAGCTTGCTTTGACTGCACAAAGGATACACGAGTGAAAAGTGAGTTTGCCAGTTGAGGAAACATAGCAGAAGAAATCCCAATTCATCCTCTTCAATGAATAGTATTAGATGTTTAATCATTTGAAATTCAACTCAGTGTACACTGAAACTTAAATGATCAATTACCACAATATCTTTAGGAACTAATTAATTCATGAACCACTGATCTTCGTATTTAATACAGAAAAGTCTAATTTATGGTAATATCTTTCATGCAACCTGAATCCATTTATTTAATCTAATATAATTTCCAAGATTTAGTATTGATCACCCATTATCTGCGGTATCTTATTTGTAAGAGATAGAAAAAACAAATTACATGGATTTTCCAACAAACATGTGATAATAAAAGTTGGCAAGAGATAAAGATAACACTGTTGTTTTATCATTTCGTTGGCAATTACAGGACATAAACTGCGCTATCGCTTCCTTACTATAATCTTCTATTCCCAAGGCAGGGCAAGATTCTCTTCTTTCCATCTGTGAACCCTCAGAAACAAGCCGTTGTCAGAGATAGGAGGAGGAGGGCGTACGTTAGCTTACGTTGAGCATTTTTCTCGGGGTCACTTGCCTCCGGCCTCTGGCCACTCCCACCTACACACCCCTCGCTCTGAGGCACCAGTCATGGAGCCCCCCCTCCCCCCACCCCCTCAGCAATGTACATGGTACATACCAACGCCGGGGTGCATGTGCAAGGCGTCAAATTGAGATAGGACCATCAGGGGGGCTCCAGCCAGATAACGGACACCCTCGACCTACCCCACTAACAGAGGGTGGGGGCACAGCCAACTTATCATCCCTGCAAAACCATCGTCCTCTTCCTCTTTACACCAACCTTGGAGTAATAGGCACCAACCCAACCCTTCCTCCCCCGAAATCCCAAATTTAAATACTACTTCTGCCCCCCTCCCCCCGACACCATTCCCGATACCCTCCCCCCGATACCCTCCCCCCGACACCATTCCCGATACCTCCAACTCCTTCCCATCTGTCAAGAACCATGAGAGCACTCCTCTGAGAAAAACCTTGACACCTATTGAACCTCCACACCCCAACCCCCATCCTACTCCTTCAACCCCTCCCCCCTCCCCAGCCTCCAGCCCCACTCGTACACATCAACAATCACAGGGCCCACAAATCAATTAATCTCTCCCACACCCTCCTCCACTCAAAGCATGAGCTGGACATGATGCCTGACCCTGAGCTTCTTCAACTGCTCACAGAGAGGAAAGATGAGCTTCTCTCAACACCCCCACTCCCCTCCCCTGATGCAGGGGCGGGGGGTGTCCCCCCCACCATCCATCTCCCAATCAAGCCCCTCCTCCCATCAGATGCCAGCTGACGTTTGGGTCTGGACGTCAGAAAATGTACAATTCACCTTTACCAATCCTCCCAAAGAAGATATAAATATAGGCATCGTTGGATGAATCCAAAAGGCAAGCAGGTAAACGATTGTAAGGCAACCATGAACTGTTATACCTACCATAGAAACGCCCTCACAATAGATCATATTGATCAGCTTCACTCACCTGCAGGAGAAAGAGAAGGAGAACTATTAGAGACAATTATAAAATAATAATATTCGGATATTAGAAACAGTTATGAAATTATACATTAAGATATTCGGACCGGACGCTACACATTTACTGACAATCCTCTCAAATAACCCACATTTAAGACAGAAATGATTATGAAAATTCAGTTCAACATAACCGAACACATTGTTTGAATCAATGTAATACCAAATATACTCATACATATCATTCTTCAGCTGCCGACTGTACATTTTCTGAAGATCTGACCAATTTATCCCTCCTCTCACAGCCTGTCTGAGGCGAGCGAAAACCATTCCCCTTCCCCCCATGGGCCACCGTGTCCGATACTTTTGAAAGTGATACCTGATATCCAGAATTTTCATCCCGCTGATCTCCGCTCGGGGCAAAATGTCAAGAGATGAGGGAGGGCTGGTAGGGAATAAATTTTATATTTCATACAAGATTAGATTTAGCAGTCTAGCATTATTTTCTATCAGGTACCTTCAGTTGGCAGTTGCAATAGATTAGATTTAACAAAAACTCCATATTATACCTCCATATTAAACGAGATTATATTATTATACTTGAGCAATAAATTCTCTCATAGTCTCTATATTTCGGACTATGACCACCACTCACAATATAATCTAGTAATAATGAAGGCGAACACACCTTTACATCTCAATGTAATACTTTATCTAGGATTATGGACTATGATATGAATGTAGATGGTTTGATTTTCCTTTTTTATTTTATCTTATCTTAAACGTAGGTTCAGTACTCTAGACTAGGAGCATACTGGAAGACGTGGAAGTCACCTTTCAGATGTACGCATGTCTCCTTTTTGTACACATTTCGGCCCAAATGAATAATATGTTGAACTGAATTGAATTGAATAGAATGATACTGGTACGTCCTTAGATTAAGAGATTTACTCTAAAGTACGCCAAAACAAAGACGAAGAACATTAATCACAACCTTCAGATTCTTTTTAATACAGAACAGTAGCACTGCAGCATAAACTTCTGACCACCAACCTATAAGATTATTCCATTTCTAAAGCATTTACGCCTCAAAGAACATACTGATAACTTCTCCAGCTCCCGCCAGGTTGGAATTAAAACGTCCATCACCACTAGGTGGCGTAGTTCCCGCCAGGGGGCTCTCTTTTGAGAGTGCCACCACCTGGTGAGCATAGACAGAAGTACTTCCGGCCATGCGCACTGTGCTTCCCCCCGAGATTCAAAAACGCGAGCTTGTTGAACAATGTGGAGATCATGGGTCAATCCCCAGCGCTTCTACGTGTCCCAAATACACTGCTGCGTTCCCTATAACAAAGAGTGTTTTTTGTGGCAATAGCAACACTCATTAACATGACATTTCTGCGTGGGGAGCCTCCTCAACTGAGGATAAACATTTTTGCCTCAAGTCCCACATAATGAAGTGCCCTTGAAGGAATGAGTGTGTGACACTGACAATGTAGTGGGGGAGGGAGATGGGAGAGGGAGAGGCGGGGGGGGGGGGGGTAGAGGGGGAGGAGTGAGTAAGGGGAGACAGACAGACAGACAGACTGAGAGTTGATGTGGGACACAGAGAGAGAGAGAGGCGGGGGGGGGGGGGGGGGACAGAGACATACCATCGGAGAGACAGACATCATACATTTCATTTGCAATCTTCTTCTTCATGTGTAAGTTTAATATATCGTATCCAAGGTTGCCATACACGCTCTCAAGTGTCAGTGGTTACCATGGTAGCGGTAGGTGTACGGTTGCCATGGCAACTGCTAGCTTAACGGTATGTGGTGTGTATATGTGAATTGTTTATTGTATACACAGAAACTCTAAACTATGTAAACAAACACGTCAACATCCTACACCCTTCCAATGCTGGATCTCCCTATAACAACAATCCACAAGTCAAGCCATCCGATCCTTCCACATCCACAACTGCCACCCTCTTGCCTCTTGGTCGATCATCCCACCACCAACCTACCACCACCTTTCTAAATCTCTCTACCCTCCTCCTCCTCTCACTCTGTACATCATTTATACACATAAATACCCACCAACCTATCAAACTCCCGAAGCCATGACCAACTCTTGCCAACTATAAACACTTTCAGTCTGGGAAACTCTTCTCAGAAGGGTTTCAATGGATTTAGAGGGTTAAGTCTGAGCAACTCGTTGGTCTGAGTCAGCACATGACAGTTAGTTGAAGGAGTCGGTGGTCGTGGACAATTTGTCACACGGGTCCTCACTTCATTATGGTCTCAGTCATACCACACTCTGGCGTCCTCAATCACTGTAGCAAGTCATAATTCAGATAATGAGACACCAGAGGTCAAAGTCAGGTGAAACCCCTATATCAAACCAATAATCTCGTTGATCAAACTGAACAGGCTGTAGGCTCATACTTTTCAGATCAGATAAGAGTGGTATGTCAGTGATTGGACATCTACTGCGTTTTCCCAGCCCTGGAATAGGCGTTCTAATGGGATTATATTATAATTGGATGATTATATTATGATGGCATTTTGCGGTGAGAAGCAATAGGATTTCCCTTAGTTTGAAGGTACTCTCTCAACTCTGAGCCTAGACTGTGATTACTCCCATGCTAATTTAGGTTCTACATATTTGTAGAATTTAAAAAGATGTTCCGAGACAAATATGCGAAATCTTGAATAAGAGATGCACTAGCTGCCAATGTTTCAAGTACTTCATGTTACATATTGCTTTGATATATATAACAAGTTCATTATTAATTAGACACATGTGTCAATCACTCACCTATAATAATGATAAGAACACTGTACCAGTACAGTCCAATCAATAACAAGTATAAACATAAATTTATATTAATTAATTCACACCCATTCTTAAACCAACAGTAAAAACACAAGAAGACTTATTCATCACGAACGCAAAAATCATAATTTATCAATTATTCTCATCCATTCACCTGATTAAACACGAAGGAACCAAGATGGGGGCAAAAAAAGTAGCTGAAACTATCCCCTTTCCGAGTAGCACCGCTAATTGGTGACTTTTTCGAAGCTGAAGTATCTCGCAGAGTACAAGATAAATATTAACACTCAGTTACTGTAAAAACTGGCAGCAGGGACTAGGAGCAAGGCGGGGGTTGCTGCTGCCATGGCAGATAAAGGATGTCCACACCTCTTGGCGCGGTTACATTGTTTATAATTCATTATCTTGCATATCTAAGTTACTCTCATGTTTCACCTCTCCCATCCAGTACTGACGCTTTGTGGCAACACTGTCCCCTGACATGTAGACTTGCTTGTAACTATCGGTTATTAATTTATTATATATTCTTTCATTTAGGCCAACAAGAATATAAATGGGTGTTTCGGATTTATCGGGGGGGGGGGGGGGGGTAGAAAAAATCTTTAAAAAAATATATCTAGGAACTGATAATAAAATCTATTTTCTGCCTTTTTCATAGGTGGGGGTCATTTTTCTAAGAAAGGGGGGGGGGGTGGGGTGGAGGATAAATCGGAAACAAATCTATTTTTTTTGGCCTCAGGGCACTCAGCATGGCTAGTATTATGAATTCATTAATTTATTTATCTATTTAATCATTCGTGTATTACATTATGTCATGTAGAGGTGTAGTGGTGGAGCAATGACTATTTTCTAATAGAACGCTATTATTTATTTAGTTGCTAACAAAATAATGATCCTTATTTATTTATTCATGTAATTACATTGATTGAGTGGTTGACTAGAGGTATGTGGCACCAGAGTATCGTCACAACAGGGGAAGTCTTGGGCTATTTACTTGACTAAACATGGAGTGTTTTTGTAGGTTGATATTGCCCACCATCCCGCCCACCATTCTCAAAGCTGTCCCTCCCTCCTCCTGTGGCCAGTCACATTAAAATCGTTTCGTTTTTGTGTTAATTTCATGTGCCAACCATCGCCAATGTAGGCAATGGTTGGCACATATATACGCTTTGTTTATAGCAGTCTGGTTGGCGCTGCTGGTGGCACTACTGGTGAGAGAGTGAGAAACCATTTCTCCGAGTTTACCCAAACTTTCACCGAGTCATGCCGAGGGTGCGAGAGTGATCAAGCACGCTGTCATGGCTTTGGAACTAGAGCCCTAGAGGCATTACCGCATGCGGTCTGGTATGCAGTAATTATACTAGTAAGAGCTTAAATTCCTGGGTGAAATCTTGTCCTATTGGTATAATTAGGACAATGAGATAGTTGGGGAGTCTGGGGAAATAGGAACTAGGGCATGATTTCAGAATCTGAGAGGATCCTGTCCTATAGGCTTCAAGCCATGGGGCTGGGGGCGAATTTTCGAGCTCAGGTTTTTTATGTATTGCATAATTATTAATTATGCCACTGACACCTTTTGGTTGAGTAATAAGAAAAGCTTGGACTAAGTACAATTCTGCTGAACCCAGATAGCCAGATAGCATGCGAATGCAACACCAGTGGCGCTGTAGGCTGCAATCTCTCCCAGTAGGCTAAGACGGAAGCTTCCACCGCCCGTGTTTGTGGCCGCCGCCACCCGCGAAAACGGTGATAACACCAGCAAAAAATGTAAAGATGGTCACAGGATTAATAAATATGAAAAGAGCATATATTCAGCTATCCATTGGTATATAATTTTACGTATTTGAAAGAATAGAGCCCGAGCAATGACTGTACATGGGTAACCATGTTTAGGCCTACTCTGTTTCTTAGCTTGCGGGAGCCATAACTGGACGCTCCCGCCTTAGCAAAGCTAGAAAAGCTAGGTGGCGTGACAGTCGGATAATGTATTTTCGCGCTATCAAGGATAGGGAGAATTAATCGTGTAATATTCTCAGAAGGCTCTACATACAGACTTTTAGCCCCCTGATATATTTTCACCCCAGCTAAAGCGACCCAGCATTATTATTTTCTTTTTTTCTTTCCCTTATCCTGATAACTATAGAATGGAATATTCAAATTAAGAAAAAATATATTTCCTCGAGTTTTTCATGAATGCATGGCTTTTTCTAGAATATTTTTATGATTCTGTTTTTTGCTGATCTACAATGGCAATCTGGATCAAATGGGATTAACAGTGCAACTAGTTGGCTTCTTCATGATATACATATCTAGCCAGTGAGATTTCGGCGGGTCCTCTACATAATTATTTTAGGAGATAATGAAATTTAACACCAAGAAGAACAGGTCAAAATTCTATCTGGGTGATTTTGAATGTGAGTCTGGAATAAATAGAACACTAAATAGACAATTTAATTTGTTGACGGAAATTAGCTGAGAATGCAGCTTTAAGCTAAACAAATAATCAGATATAATTATTATATACTGGTGCAATTTTTTTTCCAATCAACATTGAAGCCATACCTTCCCTGGTATCAGTACAAAAGAACGGGAACTATTGACACATGTATATATATAACAAACTTATAAGCAGAGAGGTCGACACCTTTTACACTCCCTGGAAGGAGAACTATATCATTGGTTGGCATCTGAAGCAAAAACTCTGAACCAAGAATAATTAGTTCCGTCCAGGGTAGAACAAATAATGCCACAAAACATTTTTGTCGAGACCAAGCTGAGCGCACTCGTTGAACCCTAAAGTCTGTGGAGAGAGAACAATCCAGAATGAATAGTCAATATCAGAGAACTACTGGCCAGAATCCAAATGAGGAGTATGTAATCCAACAAAATATTTAAAGTATCGTATACACCCTCACGCACAAATTGGATTATTTCAAGCCTATACAACAAACACAATACTAAAGGCATGAACCTGTACACAATACTTGAGCCTGGATAGATAAAAGGCTGTGCCACTTAAACTGTATAGCCAACTAATTGTTCCCCCAGTGTTATCTAAAGCTATATGATTTACTAATTCATTACTCCAGAACACCTGTTGATATCGGAGTCGATTGTGGACTGGTAGTCTAAACCTGGGTGCATTAATACTATTATACACGTATTGAGTTATTTGCAAAGAACCATGGCGTCTATTTTTGCCTCGACACGTTCGTCCCCTCGCCAAAGCTGAGAAAAGAGCAAACGTGTAGTTCTCACCCCGCCCGTCCCCTCCTAATCAAGGAGCACGTACTTATCACCACACCAGCACCTTGTCAGTTAGCACGCCTCATGGTGGTTAGAACGGGAACTATTGAAAGCAGCTGCTCTCTCAGTCCCAGCTACTCTTCACCTCGACACCCCCTCCTCCCCCAGCCACTCTAAACCTTGGCCCACACCACCTTCCATAACTCTCACGAAGAACCACGGACGCCGTCAGTGTTGACTTAGTGCACTCAACCAATTGGAGCGCCTCTTACATCTCTCAGCCAATCACAACATTCATACTTTATGGACAGAGAGGAAGTACTACTACTAATGCCCCGCAGCGGTGTGTCCCACCCTCCATTTCTCATTGGCGGATTTATAAACCAATCAGCGAGAGCCATGTCTATGAGTGCTGTGAGGGATCAAGTAGAAGAGGAAAGAGGGGGGAGGGTGGGGAGGTGAAAGGCAGTATGTGTACATGGGGGAGAGAGGGAATCTCTCCCCCCCCCAATAGATAGATTCCACAGCCGCCGTGTTTACATAGTTCTCAGTGCAGGCTTGATTGTTCTCCAAACGCCATGGTGGAAAAGAGGAGAGGAGGAGGGAGATGGAGAGAGGGCATATAAGAGAGAGTAGCATGTCTTCACCTCCAAGCCTTTACAATAAACACCTCTCCCAGGAAAAAAAAGTAGCAAATGCTTCTTGTCAGGAGATGGGAGGAAGGAGGTGGCGGGGGGCGGGGGCAAAAAGAAAAAAAGAATTTGTTCAACTCTGACTGGGAACAAAAAAGAGCTTTTTGTCACAGTCCTACATATCCAACTCAGAACATAAGAACACTGTTATATGTTATCATAGATTGGGCCAAAAATGGTCCAAACAATGATGCAAAAAGTTACAAACATGCATTGTGGAAGGAAAGACAACACCCATGAAAAATTCCATATCACTCCGGCAGACGCAAAAATAGCCTCACGAAAATGACAACACCGGCACACCTCCCTGAATGCAACACCAAGAAAAAAATTGTTTGAACAGAGAAAAACAATTGTGGTACCAGGGCATAGACCAACCGCACGCAGAACTCGATATCAATGAGAGAAAAAAAAACCCCTACAAAATAATAGTAAAAAAAACCCGAGGAAACATCATGTAGGGCGTTAGGTGACAAAAATATTAGTATTAACTCTTCAAGATATACAGAGGAGGGAAAGAAAGTGAACTGAATACAGACATTTGGAATACGAACAGATGGATATGGTGGGCTGGGTTGTCCTAATACACGTAGATAAAAATCTAAGACTATAGATAACTAAACTATACATTATGTCTTGAATTTGTTTTCTTCTTCCCTCTCTTGTCCATAGACGAGAACAAAATAATAATAAAAAACTATTTTTCTTCTCCTGGACACAGAGAGGAGGGGGAATTAAAAATAAACTGTACGTTATGGTTAAATGTGGGTCTACACCTTTTCCTGAAGTCCTGAAAACAGGCACCTACCTAGTGTCTTCAGAATGACTTCAAAATAATAATAATAAAAAAAATCCTTATACTAATCAGTCTATACAGTCAGGTCCAGACGGCCACATTCCTCGATTTAACATCCAGCGATAAGCTTAACCACAAGGCTAAGACTAAGGCTAAAAGTGTTAATGACCCCTAAAACTTAGGTGTCCAAAAGTGCCTTCTGAACCTGACTGTATAGGCTCACACCCTCTCAGATCAGATAAGAATGGTATGTCAGTGATTGGACGCCTACTGCGCTAATGACTTTCCTGGCCCTGGAGTAGGGCGTCCTAATGGGATTTTAAAGGCATTTTGGGGTTTGCAGCGAGAGGTGTTCCCTTAGTTTGGAGGGACTCCCGCAACTCTGAGCCTAGACTGTAATATTAGTTTAGAGGTCTAATATAAGTGATATAAATCAGTAGGGGTCATATAAACAAGGGACCTTATAATAACACATGTACTCCAGGCGGCTTGGTTCCACAAAAAGACCAACAAGTCTAGGCTCACAACCTCTCAGATTAGATGAGAATGGTATGTCAGTGATTGGACGCTGACTGCGCTAAGGGACTTTCTGGACCAGAAGTAGGCTTCCTAATGGGATTATAATGGCATTTTGTGGTTTGGAGCCATAGGCTATCATATCATCCCCCAGTTAGAAGGGACTCTCAGATCTTTGAGCCTACACTGTGACCAAATAAACACTGCAGTGGACCCATGCAAAGGTCAGACTTGAACTCTCAGCTTAGGAGATCAGAGTTGAGTGTGTGACCAACTGGTCCACTTCATCCTCTAGCATAAAAGTGTTGTTTGATTAAGTCTACTGGAACATAATGGCCAGGTATCAGAATCCAGGTGATCAAATATATCAAGTGTCCCGCGATCAACATCATTTACAGGTGTACTATGGACTGTGATCCGGGCGCTTCTCTCCAGCCTATAATGTATACAAGACTGCCAAACTAAAGTCCAAGATCAATAAGAGCAAATATATACGTATGCCAAGCTATGTAGGTTACAATGCTGACTGTATAATATATCATGTTTAGTTTACTTTACAAGGTCGGAAACAATCAGGCAGATTTCAGGACATCGATCCTTAGCATTTCAGGACATCGATCCTTAGCATAGAATGAGAAGATAATACAATATAATAAAATATAATATATAGTAGTATACATTAAAGTTGCACTCTCAGTTAACATCGGTCAAAAACTTATGATATGCTTTCTTTTCCAACACATCTTAAAGTTATTTAACCAAAATTTTGAAGCATTGTTTTGGTCGTTTTTGTTACAGGGCTTCATAAAACTCCCACATTTATATTTCGGAGACTCGCCCAAATCCTTTCCTTTGGTGGTTTCACTTATTATCGCTCAGAGGTGGCCGTTTTCTCTCGGCCGACTCGACTTCAATTCTTTGTATATAAAAAAAATAGAACAGCAGCAGAATATTGATGAATGCAGTCCTACAAGTCATCATATGAGTAAATTTGGTAAGATTTGTTTGTCGTAACAGCTGAGAATGCAGCTTTAATTCTCGAAGATAATTTAGCTTAGAAGATAGGGGAATTGCATCTTGAATCCTGATTCACATGGAATTATGGGAGTTGTATACCAGTGTAAAAGCTATAGAAGACATGCCATGTTCAGCATGGAATATTTAACAGTGATCTCATGCAAATATCCATGTGTTTTACATGTTTCCATAAAATAAAACATCATCATTCCCATCATGCATTTGGTTTTTATAGATCCTTTACACAAGCTATGATATTGGATCCTTACATTTTGCAATAAAAATGTTGCTAAATATTTGTATGTCAGATTTGAACCGAATCCATCCCAGCATGCACTGTAATAGACATGCGCAGTGAGACATCATCCCCTATTGGATGGTTAATTACATGTACAAGGTACTAGCTCAATCTTCAATGAGACACAGTGATAGCATCATAGGTATTCTTAAAAACTCCTCATATTAGAAAATTCCATTGATATTCTCGAGTCACAAGACCTCAAGTAACCTCATACCACTACAAATTATCAAGCACACGAGGGGGCCAAATGAAGGGGCTTCACCCGTCTCTTACAACCCATATTGCCTTTCTACACTTGCCAAGGCATTATAAGAGGTTTTTTTAATATATTCTTTTATGAAAAAAAAATAAATATATATTCTTTTATGATTTTTAAAGTATACATAATAATTTACCATGGTAGGGAAAGGCTCTTATGAATATATGAGCTTAAAAAAGGTCACCTTCTTCATTGCCCATAATATAATGAATAAAAATATATTATCTATTCAATGTTATATTTCTACAGATTTTGTTAGGTTCATAATGAGTGGGTCTTACAAAATGATATCTTTGTTCAAGAATTTGGCACTCCGGTCGATTTGAAACAAAATATCTTTGCTCATGCATTTATATGGCACTCTAACTCACAAAACATATCACTCATGGGTTTTACATATATAAACTCTCAATAAAAGGTAATAAAACTTTCCCCGTGAGGGATATTTAAAGCATTAATGAAAATCAACAACTGTTTGAAACAAAAGTTTGTAACAAACCAAAAAGTCTGTTTTTTGTGGATAAAATCTTGGAAGTTCTGGCATGTACATGCACTAAATTGGAGCATATTTGCTCGCACGTTGACAGGAAATAAGTCATGCCCAACACCAAACAGGATCATGCTATATGAAAACATTATTTCATATCTTGTCAAGGTCGACCAGAATTTACATATGTATGTGAGTCAATATTGACCTGGGACCTCAGCGAACATGCAGTATTTATCAGTTGGATGAGGATGGCAAATATTTGCCCCCTTATTATCTGAAACAAACATGAGCACACCCTGGTGGGACTCTTCAACAACAGTTTATTACAGAGTGAGATTTACACAGCCATCAGGGACTGAGCTGGGAGACGGAGGTCTAATATTGACTCTCCACTCGCCCATACATAGGCCTCACACACAGGCCCCCTGACCCTGCTGCTGCACACCTACTGTGCCGCCACCTGTAGTCCACTAAAGGAGAAATGTAAGAGGAAGTTATGCTAACAGTTGGTAGCTTGTGGAGCTATGATAAAAAAATAATTAAGATAATAATAGTAGTTTTGTTTAACATTCTGCACAATTATGTGAACTGCTCTCCATAATATTAGTCGTAATATAAACGATCAATTATCTATCCTAAACTCTAATATATGATATAACAAAATATATATAAACACTGTTTTAAGGGGAAAGGATGCTTGCTGTATGCTCTAATAACACTTTATTTAGTACATAAGGATAAGAACAGAGAAGAAGAAGAAGAAGCAGAAGGAGAAGAAGAAGAAGAATGAGGATGAGGAGCAGGGGAAGGAGAAGGGGAGGGGAAGTAGGAGGAGGAAGAGGAGGTGGAGGAGGAGGAAGAGGAGGTGGAGGAGGAAGAGGAGGGGAGGAGGACCATTGTGTAAGCTATTCAGCCTGGTTTCAATCAGGTGGAGTGGAGGAGGAGGAGGTGGGGTTGGAGGTGGAGGAGCAGGAGCAGGAGAAGAAAGAGGAGTAGGAGGAGGAAGAGGAAGTGGAGGAGGAGGAGGAGGAGGAGGAGGAGGAGGAGGAGGAGGAGGAAGAGGAAGAGGAGCCTGGTTTCATTCGCAAGGGCACTCGCAGTGACATTCACTCCAGTTCGCAATCTAGAGGGCCCCTAATAGGCCGTCGGCCGCTCCCCTCTATTGTGACTTTTCGTGACCCACTAGAGAGGGACTACCTAATTCTTGTTGAAAAAATTGTATAATTACTTAACTAAGACAAATCGACTTGTTGGCAATCTCAAAACTTGCACAATGGGTTATAATTCGACTTTTAGTGGGGGTATTTTCCCGAGCCCTCTAAGCCAATCAGCTTGCGAGCTTCTCATGAGTGCGGGTCACTTTCTCCAAGATGGCGGCCTCCTCCACGGAAGAGGACGGTCCTCCAGTATGTAAACAAAGGGATTGTTTAGTACATATCATCCCGAAAGGAACAACAAAATTAACACAATTTACAGCCCTGAGTTGGAAGAAAGCTTGTGAGGCCGCAGAGATATGGATGGGGCTCGGGGATAGCTCAGAGAAGCGAGTTTCTCTTGAGTCAGCTGCTCTATGGACGAACACTGAGCCTGAGGATCACTATGTTTACCACAGGGACTGTTATTCTCAATTTACGAACAAAACCAATATTGCTCGAGCTAAAACACGTCATGCTAAATTGGAGGAGACACAAGCTGCAACATCTACTTGTTGTGAAATATTGGGAGCAACTCCTGACGCAAATAAAACTAGCATTCCAAGCCCAAGTCCTAGGACATTACGGTCGACACAACCCTCCCTCCACAAGTTCAACCTCAAGTCAGCTGGGCCCCAAACTAGCGCCAAACATGTGTTGCCATCAATATGCATTGTGTGCATGAAAAAAGACTTTTTTATACAATCAAGAGGGCAGCGTATCAGAGACAAGTTAGTGAAGGCAGAAACTATTGATGCTGGTAAGTGATACATTATATTCTAGCCTTTCCTAGCTTTGTTGTGCATAATTCAAAGACAAAGTACAGGCTCGTCGCAGTGCTAGTATAGGTTACATCATACAATATATAGGTCAAATCGGAGGCTCCAGTTATCCCATATTCCATGCCATTAGTTAAACAATGATTAGCTCGGCGGTAGAATATCAATGTAGTATTGCAGGGATCGTAGTAAGGGCTTTGTACTCTCCCTCTCTCCTCCCCCCTGCCGCCTTCCCCGTCTGCCTACTCCTACACCTCTCACCTCCCCCTCTTTCTTTCTCTCTCTCATATCTCTTTCCCACTCTCTCTTGTTTTCTCTCTCCTTACTCCCTCCTCTTTCTCTGTGACCCCTCCCCCTTATGCACACTTACATGATTACATTCGATTCAATATTTTATTTAATGATCTGCTTACATGCATTCTAAAATGAATACAATTATTATTTATGTTTCAAACATTTTCGAAAGCTTTTCTAACCAACCTCTCCCTCTCCTGCCCTCCCCCTTAATAACCTGCCCCTCCCCTTGAGGTTATTCACTACTGGTGATACAATGTAATTATATACTTATTACAAATATCCTATACAGTTTCCAGTTCAAGTTATTTACAAAATACCAGTCAAGTAATACATACAATCAAACAAATGTTCTTTGTTTAGTCGTTGCTCTTTTTCTTGTCTCCTATATGTTACATGGAACTCGATCCTCTATTATGCATTAACATAAAGACTCTATCTTGTTTTTACTTCTACAACTGTATATGTGGACGAGTGCTGATTGGTTGTGGACGAGTACCTCCATCAATCCACTCGTCCACAATACTAGTACTGACCCAAGGCTTACTACGACCCCTGTATTGTCATTGAAACATTGATGGTTCCTCCTTAATCAAATGTCCCATCCCAGTGCGTGGTACAAGGTGTTTCAATGTTTTATCAGTGTTGAAATATAGTAATGAAACTAGTGAGAGATCCTAATATAGGGTAACGATATAATAGGAAACCTCTGTTAATTTCCCACACTGATAACAAGTAATATATTAATAAAACTGGAAAATATTGTAAAACCATATGATAATCTTAATTAATGGAACCCAGTGGAACTCGGATATTTCTGGGAATAAAGGGGGAAAGTCTGAAAATTAAGTACAAAGTAATATCTTACTCAATATCTGATTTGAGTTTAGTCAATTATACTGTGGGGTGGTTTTACACCTTGTCTGGTAATTTTCTATTGATTCTGAATCGTAGTGGGGTGGGGCTTTTGGTTTTTATTGTGGGGTCATGTAAAAATAGATGTCAGCGATATGTCTAGTTTGTGCCTCAATTGATTTCTGTATTACCATTATGTTCATCCATCAATCAACTAATTGTGTCATGATATACATTTATAGAATTAGGTTGCGAGATGCATAATTGTCTATGTTCATTCAACCTCATTATACCTTACCAATTTCAATTACTGCTAGACAATCTGTTTTTCTTTGTTTTTTTTGTAAGGTATGTAGGCCTACTTTCTAACACAGGCATTATATTTTGTTGAACTCAATAGGTTTGCTGAAACAGGCAGCCGAAATGAAAGCTGATGAAAATATATTAGTGCACGTTCGAGGAGAAGATTGTGTGGCACTGGAAGTCCAGTACCACAAGTCCTGCTACAGGAATTACACCCGCTTCATTCATGAAATCCAAGAGGAGCAGTAAGTGCTACATTCACTTCATTTCTACATAATATATTTTAAAAATCTAGAATTAAATTTTCCCTTTAAAGCAGGGTCTTGAATTAAAGCCGGATTGATTAAGAAGTAACAGTCGTTATGGTATATTTTGTACAATTGCATCAAGATCTATCCTGTAAAATACATATTACAATATCTTTGTGATACTATACTCCGCTCAGAGCTAAGAATAGATCAATGCTTGCTTCCTTTATAATGTAAAATACTTTCAATGTAAAATTAACTTAAATTGATAATGTTTTGTTATCAGAATATTTTTTTCAAAGTTGTAAAGTTATAGGAATTGATGCCCTTCTTTAAATATGATGATTCATTCATTAGAGGATACTTCTGAATTTCCTTAATGATGTCTCTTCTACTTTTACCTACAGAACTGAAATGCTGGTTGGTCTGTATGAGGGATCTTTCAGGACATTTTGTGAGAGAGTTGTGGAAGGAAGGATGATCCAGCAACATGAGGTCTTTAGATTAACAAATCTCACTCAGATGTTCATTAAGATGGTGAAAGAAGAAGAGCATTTAGATGCATCGGCATACAAGTAAGCATTTCAGTTAAGTCTCAGTATACCACAAGATACAAATCAAGTAGTGTGTTCATAAAATTATATTTTGTTTGTCATATCAAGTACCCCTTTGTATATCTTTTCTGATCGACCCACTCCTTTATTTACAGAAGTGGAAGACTGAAGGAACGACTTCGAAAAAGGTATCCGCAGCTGACATTCCATCGCCCATCTAAGAGAAATGCTAGTGAACTGGTGTTTGTTGATAATGTTTCAGCCGGATCCTTTGTTGAAATGTTTCGTCACTCCAGCACAGAAAGTGAAACGGAAACTGAAGATACTGAGAGTTCTGTTGGTGGATCTCCAGTGAAGCGTAGGCCACAGACAACTCAACATCTTGTTACCCTCTACAACACTGCATTGATGCTCAGGTCAGAACTTTGTCAGAATTCTGGTATGGATGTTCCTTGGCCGCCATTGTCTGCTGATTTGAATGTAAAAGCTGCTGAGGATATTGTTCCTATTCCATTGTATAACTTATTGGCCTGGACAGTTGGTGTATCAGATGAGCCCACACTAGAAAAGTATGTTGATGTTCCAGAAAACGTTCACCTGAAATTATTATCTTTGCTGCAGGATGTTGTTTATTTTCAATCTAAAGGTACAAAGATGACACCAAAGTCACTATCTCTAGGCCTGACAGTGAGGCATCTGACCGGGTCAACTCGAGTGCTTGGTTTACTTAATAGGTTTGGTCACTGTGCATCTCATTCCACCATACTTGCCTTTGAAACTGCACTAGCCCAATTTCAGCTTGATCGAGGACAGGTTTATGTGCCAGCAGGTTTCCAAGAGAGAAAGACAACAATACTCGTTTGGGACAATATTGACTTTGCAGAGGAAACTCTCTCTGGTGCAGGGACCACACACCACACAAATGGCATAATGATACAGCATGCTGAGAGGACTAATTTTGAAATCACCACTCGACCATCGTATGCCAAAAAACAAAAAAGATTATCAACAGTTCAGTCTTCTATTGTGCCCTATCGACGAACCGCTAGAAAGGGCCCATCAGCAGCAAATTCTGCTGTAAACCTGTCCATAGAGGGATACAGTCAGCAGTTCAATCACGCCAATGCTTTGGATTTGGCTTATACCTGTATGAAAGAAGTTGACAAAGGAGCTCACAACCTTCCAGACTGGACTGGTTTCAATACTCTGCTTCATGATAGTGATGATCTGGTGGCCTCTACTATTGCTTATCTACCTGTTATTGAGGCATCCCCAACTGAAATGAACACAGTCAACACAATTCTCACACGCAGTGTTGAAATGGCCGATAAACTTGCCCTAGATCATGTTGTTGTTGTCTTCGATCAGGCCATCTATGCAAAGGCACAGGAGATTAGATGGAAGCAAGAGTCATTAAAAAATCGCCTGGTTATTCGATTGGGAGAATTCCATACAATCATGTCCTTCTTATCCATTCTAGGAAGAAGATTTCGGGATGCAGGACTGTTTGACATTCTTGTTGAAGCAAGAGTAGTATCCCATGGTTCAGCAAATGCTGTGCTTGAAGGAAAACAATACAATAGGGCAATAAGAGCACATAAGGTAGTTTTTGAGGCGATGCAGAGGTTGCGATTCAAGGCATTTCTCAATTCCTTGCCTGAAGAACATGCACACAAAGTGAAGCGATATGTGACCAACATGATTGAAGCGTTCCCCTCCCAGGTTTTCAAGGGCTGTTGTTTCAGCATGGAATGGACTGACATTTCAAGTTTATATGAGGCCTATGTCACCCAAATGAACAACCAAGACAGTACCTTTGCATTTTGGAGCTCATATATCAACATGGTAGGTTTGATTCTAGCTTTTATACGTGCAACCCGTGAATCAGACTGGAATCTACACATGGCTGCTGTGCGTTCAATGCTTCCATGGTATTTTGCATATGACAGAACACATTACTCTCGATACTTGCCAGCATACTGGGTAGAAATGCAAAACCTTCCAGAAACCCATCCTGAAGTCTACAATGACTTTGTATTATCTGGGGGCTGGACTGTGCAGCAGCAGACAAGATATGGATTTTCTGCCACAGCCTGTGATCAAGTCATCGAGCAAACCTGTAACCGGGATTCAAAAACAGCTGGAGGTATAAGTGGCATTACATTAAACCGTAATGCTGTTCAGAGGTGGATCCTAAGCCAAAGTGAGCGAGCTGCTATTGCTCGTGAATGCGAAAAAATGGCTGGCCTTCATGATCAAGGTAGGACCCGCAAGAATCTCGACCAGAGTGCAAGACGTCGAAATGAAACAAGTGTCAATAGTGTCATTGAGTGCATTGAACAGATGGTCAATCCTTTTGCATCAGGCTCAAGTGAACTGGTAAGCATAAGCTCTGGGGTTGTTGCACTCCCTGCAGTTGCCAAAGATCTTCAAGATGCACATAATCGTGGTGAATCAGCTTTGAAGAGTTTCCTCAGTGATAGAATCCAATCTGAAAAAGCTGGTTTTCATGAGCCAATCCAAAAGTTGAAGCTACAAACCTTTTCGGAGCAACTCAAATTAAAGACCAAAAAGGCAGGGAAACAGCTTGTTCTACAAACTGACAGAAAGCTGTTTGTTAGGCTCCTTGTACTTGGCAAAAGCAGTGGAATCGATGTGAAGAAAGTTCTGTCATATTCATTGGGGCCAGTGTCCTATCCACTGGCATCAACAAACGGATCCCTTGCTAAGACCAACAAAGCTGCCCTTCTTCATCATCTGGAAGAACAGTTTGGTGAGTGCAGGGTCAATGATATGCCTTTAAATTCTACCCTTATTGTGGATGGAATGGCTCTTATCCATGGCATCCCTGTCAGCTCATTACCAGAGACCTTTGGGCAATTTGCAATGCAAGTATTAACAAAGCTACTGGCACAGGCCAACCGCTATAGCCATTCACGGGTGGATATTGTGTTTGATAGATATCCTGATATAAGTATAAAATCAGCCGAGCACATTCGCAGAACAAGATCTGCTGGGTCAAATCCACATCTAAGGCACATTTTTAGCGATGACCAGAAACTTCCCAAGCAGTGGGAAAGTTTCCTCACCAATGGGAAGAACAAGGAAGCATTGATTGAGTTTTTGTATCATTGGATGAGTAAATGTGATGGGCATCAGCTGGGACAGGTTCACTTGTATGTGACACATGGAGAGCACTGTCATAGAATTGTAAAGGAAGAGCAGGGTGTTGTATCAGAGAGTGTGCCAGAACTATCATGTGACCATGAGGAAGCCGATACAAGAATGGCTCTACACTGCAAGCATGCCTCCCAACCTGGTCATTCAATTATAGTTCAGAGCCCTGACACAGATGTTGCTATCATACTCATATCTCATGCCAGTCATGTACACTCGCTTTTCTTGAGCACTGGAATAAAACAACATGCCCGGATCATCAACATAACAGATCTGTCCCAGAAAATCGGTCCGAGGTTATGTGCTGCTCTTCCTGGCATTCATATTTTCAGTGGATGTGACAGCACAAGTGCCTTCCATGGCAAAGGGAAGGTTCGACCCTTCACCTTGGTGAAGAAGAGCAACAGTTTCCAGGACTGTTTTATTAAACTTGGAAATGACTTCGATCTGACGGATCAGCTGGCTTCATCATTGGAGGAGTTTGTCTGTACACTCTACGGTCAACCTGGCAACAACATCGATGAAGCCAGATACAAGGTGTTTTGCACCAAGTCAGTATGTGAACAGAGCCTTCCACCAACAGCCGACAGCCTGCGACTTCATTCTCAACGGTGTAACTTCCAAACTGCTATTCATCGTCGTGCCATGAATCAGTTTGTTGAGGCTCCAAGTCCTGTTGGTCATGGTTGGGTGGCCGGGGCAAATGGGTTGGAGGTGAAATGGATGACCAAAGACCCAATCCCAAGTGAACTAGTGGACAAGATAACATGTGGATGTAAGAAGAGTCAGTGCCAAGACAAACGATGCTCCTGCCACAATAGAAATATTTCGTGCACTGAATTGTGTGGGTGCATTGACTGCAATAATAGGGAAGCCACACCTCCAGAACAGTCACTTTTCAACGACCTATCTGACACTGATTCTGATGAGGATCTGTGAACTGAACTGCAAACTCTATATTAGTGTCTGCATCAAATTGAAGATCACATTTGAAGTATTCTGCACCAAAAGTCAAAACTTTGATGTTGGCCCTACTGGTGGAGTTATACTGCCTATAGGTGCAGACAATTCAATGTTCTGCTTGTGGTGTGGAATATTTGTTTGTGTAAGATTAAATAGTCTACTATGGGATATTCAGCATAATATGATTAAAGTTCATGTACATGACAAGTTTATTACTGCATTGACTGTAATTTAAGAATACCAAATTGAAGCATTTTGCAACAAAACTTCAGAATTGCCAGTTTTGCTTATGGTATTGATATGTTGTATATTATCAAAAAATGTATTGTTTGTTTTGAGCCTAATAGAGTGAGGTTTTATGCATCAATTATATGCCTATTATATTATGCACATTGGTATCAGTCTCTGTTTAAAGTATATTGAGTTAGACTCATTTCAGATGAAAACTTGAAAAGTTTAAAATTTCAACCTTTTTTAACATACTTTAAGTATGGCGCTATTTTGCCTCAAGACTTCCAAAATAACAATAAATTGTGCTTGCTGTTGAGAAAACATCAAATCGATTAGGATTCCATGGTGATGAATCATTCATTTTCCATTATTGATACTTGATTAGATTAACGAAAGTAAAAATGAAGTGATTTTTTCACAAAATAAATAATTAATATAATCATATTTCTTGAAAAATGACTTTTTTTGTTATTTTTCACTGTTCATCATCTGCCTTAAGGTGCCAGCTTTAAGCATATCAAATATGAAGATATTTGGACGAAAACTTACAAAGTTATAAAATATTTCGTCCACTTGGACCTAATTTCAGAAATGGTTATTTTTTTCTACAAAATGTCTAATAACTCCGAATTGTGCAAGATTTGAAACTGCCAACAAGCAGATTCGGATTCTACGGGTCAAAGCGGTCTAGAATCAATCATCTCCATGTAGTTCCCTGATATGGGTCACGAAAATGTGTTTTTAGCCACATTTAGCATAGGCGGCTCATGGCCTATAATATATCTGACCAGATACAGGTGATGTCAGGCACAGATAGAAGAATATGAGATTATTATAAACTCTACAAAGCACTTCATTCGACAGTTGAATAAAACTATAATATCGGTCAATGAAATCCTATGGCAATGACAATTTTTTCACCTCTTCCAAAGGTGTGAAACAAAGCGAGGAGGTGGAGCAACAATTTACCTCGGATTCTAATCTCATCTCGAGGCCTCTTACCACCGAGATTACATACATATGGCAGCTAAAAACGTTCAAAAGTGAAGTCAGCATGTATACACTTATCACACATAGATACCACAAATGCTATCTTTTTGGAAAGTCAATAAGAAAACCATGACACGATAAACAGATATACTTAAAGTGGTATTCCCTGCTGAATCTACAACAACTAACACTTTTTGAAATTGTATTGTTTTTCCTACTTATGTTGTAATTACGTAATAAAAAAGAGTATTTAGATGGCCGAGATATGCAGTAGTTCACAAACAGAAGGAAACAACCCCGGAAAAATGAGCGAGTGGACAAAGCGTGCGTAACACATCCTTATTGCAAGTGGAATTTTGGTGTACCCCAAAATGGAAAATTCAGAAGATGGTTTGGTTATAGACCAAGAAGAACTGGGCAAAACCTTTCACATTCCATCAGGGCACTTTTAGATTGGTTAGAACCGAATCAGCTAATAAAGAAAAACTAATTTTCTGATCAAAATGAGCAGTTAATGCAGCTTTAAGAAAGAAAGGAGGAAACTTTGAAGAGGCGAGGCAGTATAGGATACCATTGTTTCCACCAGTCATCATTCCCTATCATTCAAGGCCACAGGATATAATGAATACCACTCACAGATAATACAAGACGCTTTATGATACTTAAGGAGTTTGGATAATGATAGAAATGATTTAACAAAAAGCCCAGAGTCCTTTCAGTAGAGCATTCCCATTGGACCCTGGAACTATTGTACAATGACACAATATACAAAAGCCTCCTTATTCAAATGTATTTCAGAAGTTGTCAAATACAATCAAGCCTTGTCATTGATAGGGTATTAAATAGATATGGGCCGAGACAAATAATACGAATTGGAGCTATTTGGATGACCATAAGAAGATGTCAGATAGGTATAGCTAATCGCAGTCTAGGCTCAGACCCGTTCAGGTCAGATAAGAATGGTATGCCATTGATTGGACGCCTACTACGCTAATGGTTTTCCCGCCATGGAGTAGGCGTCATAGTGAAACTATAATGACATTTTGAGTTTTGGAGGGAGAAGCTTTCCCTCAATTTGGAGTAACTCTCTCAAACTCTGAGCACTGACTGAATTGCTCGAATTTGGAACTAATTTATATACATGGTCCATTAATTCCAAGTCAATTGAAATGTTGCCAAGGCAGGGGAGGAGCCTTGAACAGAATTATTGTCTTTTTAGTTTTCAATCAACGAAAGATATTAAAAAAAAATTCTAATCAAAGAAAGATGAGAACTAAAATGATATGACAAGGGAGATGAAGTCAATAGCTAATGCTCACACAATCAGGTCCTTATGTTAAAAAATGTATATAAGCCAGCAATGAGCGGGGGAAATGAAATATCTACATTATAGCATTTTCCATAATTAGATAATCACAGGTATAGTATTAAGAAAGTACCACTGAAAATAATATAATATAATGTTTATAATTATTCTTGATAATAAAGTATAAGAAATTAGCAAAAAGAGGAAGGATATTTTTAGCGAATAGGTGCGAAAATTGCTCCTCTCAAGGCCTACAATAGGGGATTTGTATATCCACCACCATGAATGTAGATTCGCGTGGAATTATGGGAGCTGTATGTCGGAGTAAAAGCTATAGAAAGCATGATATGTTCCCATGGTTATGAAAGCATGGAATATTTAACAGTGATCTCATGTAAACAGCCATGTATTTTACATGATTCCATAAAACAAGACTTCATCTTTCCAATCATGCATTGGGTTTTTATAGATCATTTACACAAGCTAATTATGATATTGGTCAAACGATCCTTGCAATTTTTTTTATGAAATTGTTGCTAAATATCTGTATGTCACATTTGAACTGAATTCATCCCAACAGAACTAACCCCGAAAAGGGGAGTTGGTTACCAAGTGTAAATAAAATCTTTAAAAAAAAAATGAAAAAAAAATGCAGTGATACAGACATGAGCAGTGAGACATACAAATCCCCTATTGTAATTCACAGTTTTAAGCACTTTACTCATCATCATCGGATCAATTCCATCATAATCCATACATGCTAAAATCACTTATCCAGTCCAGGCTTCATCGCCACAGCAGTGATACTGATCTCCATACTCCCTGCCATCCTGACCGACCCAATGTATATAAATTAATTTTCACTTCACCACAAATTGCTCAGTTATCAGAGAATAGGGCTCTAGAAGCTAAACTGTACATTTTTTTTTGTTATTTTGATGTGTATGTGTAAGGAATTAGATTGCATCGTTGGAGGCCTCACTGAAGCCACACATAGTTGTGGTTAGGCCCGTCCGTCCACTTGGTCATGTTGATAGCCCTTGCTTATCAAAGGTCCGATCCAGGTCCCGAATTTGGCGTTAGCTACTAGACTGTATCACTAGTACATCAAACATTAATTTTTCACCAGGGAAATGGCACATTCTCCCTATACATCCTTGTCACACCTCGGGTATAAATCAAAAGGCGTGGGTAATTAATTGCAGATAACGATAAAAATCTTGGCAAATATGACTGGAGAAGTTCAATGTATTTCCCCCCGCGCTTAAGCCTGTTTGCCTAACGTCTAATAAGCCTTCTGTTTGTTCGTGTTCAAGTCATCGCAGCACCTGTAAAGTTTCCATATCAGTGACCACTAATCCCACCGCGCGAAGCACAGGCATTATCATCGCTATAATCTCAGGTGTTTGTATACAACAAACAACAGTCCTATCGCGCCTCCTTCAGCTTTTGTTAATCATACCTGATAAGGGGCTATCGTTAATGGACCTGCAGTTATGCCAGGTTCCTGTGAAACCAGGACAGAAAAAAAGGATGATTTTTTTTCATGGTAATTTGAGGGACTGAAGTTACAACATAAAGGTATGTATAATTTATGAGGGCTTGGGGTGAGAGTTCAGACACTTAGAATATTTCAATTGTTTGGTAAAGGTAAGGGTATATGGATCACAAGGTACACTATGAGGTATCAGGATCAATTAACTACCTCAATCAATTCGTCATCCTGTATAGACTAGAGATTGTGCTATTATGGACAATCGTTGTATAACGGGTAATCTTGGAACGGTCGATAAAGAGCGTAAGTAAGCACTGTTAGTGCATGATTGTAAAAAGGGCAAAACAAAATATCCTAATTGTATTTCCTGTTCATGAAATTGCAATATTGCATATATATCATCATTAACATAAAAGAGTAACATTTCATGTGATTCTATCAAATCAGATTGATATAGATCCTCTCTGCTCTAATTTAGCTAGCCTTATTTTCCATTCTGCAGTAAATAATGGGTCATGTGACTCAAAATAAATCCGCCACCCCCCCCTCCCCCAAAAGAAAGAAAGAAATAGAGTTAATGAAATGAATTATTACATCAAATACAATAAATATTTCATGTCATTCTACCAATTCTAAATCGAGGTTTATCCTCTCTGTCTCTCTCATCCATTTACCCATGTTTCATATATGGGTCAGGTCGTTAGAAAATGTACAATTCGTCTTCACCAATCCTCTGAGAAAACCCAAACTTAAGACAAAAATGAGGTTAAAAATACTGCTCAACATAACCGAACATATTCTTGAATCAAGGCAATATCGAATAAACTCGGATATGGCCAGTATTCATCATTGTTCAGTCTAGTTTAGCATAATTTAATATATTCAATGTGTACATTTCTGGACGATCTGACGATTACTCTAGGGTGGAGGGACCTCCTCCTGGGTCAGACACCAGGATCTGGGTTTACATGCTGGTTTCCCTGACAACGGTACAGAATTGTGACTCCTTTATATCACAACAAGTAATCCCGCCAGAGCTATGCCTCGCAATGGCCATAAATCAAATTTTTAAAAAAAACAACAATCCTACCAAGAAACAGTTGAAAGAGATATTCTATGCCATGATGCCAAGAATGCGCAAACAAATTTAGACAAGCCAGATTAAATTATAATTAATAAAGATCACAGACTTATAAGACATTTACGTGTATTGTCTAGCCTATGAATCAATCAATTGAGTTTAAACAATAAGGTAAATAATATAAAAAATATATACTAGTACTAACTGAGAAGAGGTATGATGAACTAGCATCATTAGAAATTATTAAATAAATAACAACTCACCTCCTGCTCCTCCAACAACTCCCCCTTCCCCTCCCCCTCCTCCAACACCTCCCCTCCCCCTCCTACACCCCATTCCCCTCCTCCAACACCCCCTCCCCCTCCTACACCCCATTCCCCCCTCCTCCAACAACTCCCTCTTCACTCCCCCTCCTACAACATCTCCCCCTTCCCCTCCTCCACCTCCCGGTCCCCATACCCCGCTCCCTCCTCCACCTCCACACAACAGCGAAGGATAGAGAAAATAGATGGAGTGATGGAAAGAGGCCACTCACCTAATGTTAGGTTCACCTGACCTCCCTAAATAAAGATTGTGGACAATGGTCTAACTAAAAAAAATATGTTAGTTCAACAAGTCTAACATAATATATGAATGTAGAACTATTCTAACTTCAATACATTAACTATAAGTCAGCCCAAACAAAGTATAAATTCTCTCTCTCTCTCTCCCAGCCCCCGTCCCTTCTTCACACACGCACTTTTCCTCCAAAGCAAGAGAACGTGATTAAAAAATCCCCATCGAGAATAATGATATAACACAGGCAATGGAACAATTTCCTTTGATCAGTCATGTTTTATATCATATCCTTGGTTAAGTGGACATTTTGTTAAAAAGGGAATATATATGTGTACAATTAAAGCCGCTGGTGTAGGGCGTGGTGCGAGACTGGTATTTATAGACATAACATCCATCGCTCATAAAATAACTCCATAATACATCTTTTTGACAAATATATACTCAGTGATGTCCTCTTAGATTTGTTTTCCCTCTTGATTCACTGACCATTCTGTCATGTTCATGATATCATTCCTGAGTATCACTTTTCCTCTCTACCCACTTTTTCAATAATATCTAAAGTCTTCTTTGCTAAGAAAGCAGACTGTTTCAAATGGACGGCTACTTTGAGACAGCCAGATCCAATTTCACATCTCCACATATCTGAGTGGTGTTAGTCAGTTTTAGCGCAACAACTTCAGCAAACAATTCGAGGCAAACTTTTATAAAACAAAGCAAGACAATATCGCATCTTAGATTATAACGGCGCCATATAAACGGCGCCTTCCAATAGACCAACAAAGCATTAGAAAAAGAGCTTTTGATCTCCTTTGGCCTGCAATATCAACATTATATTCACCGAGCACTGAGTCAGGTATCCCCTCCCCCCCCCCCCCCCCCGTATAGATAGATGTTAGGATCCTGACGATTTTTCCCCCTCAGTCTACTTACATCGTTATCGACTCTCTGTCTCTCTCTATTCTCTCTCCTTAAAAACTTGGAGAGCTTTTTGTCAGTGGGAGATCAATGAGTAATCATTTATTTTTGGCTGGTTACATCATCAGATCTCTCATATGATGGTTGTAAATAAGATATATGAAAATGGCAAATGCGGGCCTGGATGGCACTATTTATAAATATAAGACAATATCTAAGAATGTCCTACCTAGATAGACAACTTATATTGAATTTACATTGATTCTCCATTCGCATGGAATTACGGGTGGTGTGTTAAAGCTATAGAAAACACGGGTCATAATTATGGGGTATACATAGGAAAACGCTCCAACCTTTGATATATGATGAAACTCATTGCATCAAAAAGCCTTACTGAATTTCTTATTTCTGCATGCGAAAGAGATGGTTTTCAGAACTTTTTAAAAATAATTTATTTGCAATTAGTAAGTATACTTGGCACTTCATAGGTAACATTACTCTTATTATTTTGCTTCGCTCTTTTATCTCCAAAAGGTTCCAGACATTTAAAATATCGAACAAGTAACAAGGAAGTATAAATTCCTTTTTGATCGTCCGTTATGCTCATTTAATCACGCAACGGCTCAGTATGTGAAGTAGGCGGTACTATTATAATTTACCAGCCAAGAGGCCATATATGACCAAACAAAATGCTCCCCTTATATTCCTCCATCCCACTTTAATTAAAGTTGTTCCGCAGCTTTGCACGTGTAGTTTTTATTCGATTAACTCTAGATTAAGCGCCAAGCAGGGTCAATATTTGTAACTTTGTTTGCTCTATAATGATCAAAGTTTGTCATAGATCTATTGCTAACGTATCAGCGGAAGACAGATCAAAGGAATAAGGAGGGATTGGACAAATCCCCACTAATGATATTATATGTCTGGGATAGCGTGCAATCTCCAGGACAGACTTGTGACATAAGTCTGTGTTAGTCCAGACAGAATTAGGTTTGTTTGGCTATACATAAAACCTAGGTTTTATTAAGTACTGGACCAATCTACAAAGAAAACCTTGAAGAGGTACTTAGTTTAAAATAATAATGGGAAGACGGACACAAGTCCTTGACTAACCAAACAAAAGTGATATGATATGAAATTAATTCGAAGATTAAAACGAGATTTTTGAGCCTCATTAAACCTCTCTATGACACATTTGTAATTTCTCACAAAAATGAGTCATCAGTCGAATAAACCGTCATGTTTTAAAAGATGAAATAAAGTCGATTCCAGTGACGTTAGCTCTAAAAAAATCTAAAAAGGGATTTCTATATTTTATGTCTGAAATTTGGAACATTTATTCATATGACCTCAAGCGTTAGATACCCCAAAAATGAGAGCATTCATACTAACATACACTCTCCCGCGCACCGTACCCGCGCGATACGGAGCGGCAATTTTTTTCGTCTTCAGTGTGACGATTTTTGTCTACCGAGCACCGCGAACGCTACTGGTGAACTGTGGTGACGAAATTGCCTGAACTTCTGATACGAAAAATGGTCATTTGAATCACGGAGACGAAATTTGATACGCTCCGTATTCGCGCTAGTAGTAAGGCTATGGAGAAACAATGTTAAGGCAAAATTAATCATAAAGCATTTTATTTTCATTCTTTTATTCTATTATATGTTCACATGAAGTACACAAAGCTACACAAAATATTACGGTCTGCTGGTATGGGCGTCGCACGAGGACGACAGTCTTTAATTGGCTTGGCCACCGGACCGCTGGTCTAGTGTGCCCGGTGGCTGTGCTAGCTTTTTTGTAGCCTACGGCCGTAATACATGTTTTCGCGCGAGGGGTACTCTGTTCATTGGGACAACATGGGGGAACACGACCACACAATAGTCTATTTCTAGCTCACAGGAAAACACATATATATATCTTAACTATAGGTGCGAAAATTATGCCACACCTTGCTAGTAAATTGGCAAGAGTTTATTAAACAAAAGGCTACCTCCCCCGCACGTCACTGAAGCAGCAGCGCGGCCTTCACGCCAGAGTGGGAGGCGATCAGCACGCATGCGCATAGGACAACCAAAATGGCGGATGTTTTTAAAGCATTAGTTTGCATCGATTGTTTATATTTCCACCCAATTAGACGTCTTTATCTTTACAAAAACGTGATGGAGTTGTCAACGATATAATAGAGAGCTTGGAGATTAGGTAAGTTCATTCATTCATTAGAATCTTGTCTATTTATGTTGTATGCAAGTAGCTCAGGTTGTCGCCGGGAGTGTGCAGGCCGTAGTGAAACAGGCTGGTGTTTGGGAAATTCCCGTTGCTACTAACGTTCTTTCATCAATCATGTAAACATGATATGAAATGCATTCAAATGAATAGTTAAACCCAACGTAGAAAGACATACTTTACATGCTTTTAAAGCTCTTTTTCTTAGCTTTCCGAATTTATACAATATATTGATGTATTCCATTGGGAAATAGCCATTTCGGCGATCGTCGTAATCGACAGAGATCGGCGATCGTCGTAATCGGCAGAGATGCCAAGTTTTGAGTCGCGCATGCGGGACACTATCCCAGCTTATCAGGCCCCACGCTGGGGCCCGCCTATGGCCCCAGAAGCCAGAGGGTTAAATGTTGTCTAGATGACAATATAAACTTATTACTTAAACTTTGATTGGCATGAAACATAGGATAAAAATAAAAATATTTATGAATTCATTGCGATTTAAAATTTCCTTCAGTTTAACATAAAATGCTTTTACAGCTTTAGCTAAGGAAAAAGACGGTACAAAGTCTGATGGTAACAATTGGTTATCTTCATTTATTTCTCATAATATTAAAAGAATGTATGTAGGCCTACCACTCAGTACTAGCCCAATGAATGGGAATGAATGGGTTGATATAACACATCAGATAAATTATAAGAAAATTAATGGAAATAAATCATTTTGGCAATGTATAACTAAATTCACAACCAATTTCGTCCGTTTAAGAAGTACATGACAGACTGGACTCACAGGCCTAACCCCGTACAGTTTAGCTTAGACCGAACTACCACTCTTATTTTCATTAGTTTGTGAGAGTGTCATTTCAATCAACAAATGTACTACTTCTACATGTATACATGTGTTTTGTGAATGATCACAATTGTGAAAAATCGTGAAAAATTGTGAAAAATTGTGAAAAATCACAAATTGTTTGTTTAATGCATTGCCCAGAAATATGACTTTAATTCACATGTAGGGCCCAATCATACTTATTTTATCACCTAGTTATATTTAACTTATTTAGATGAAATATACCCAACCACTTGCCATAGTAGTATGCATTATTTGGGAACCTAATATTGAAAAGATCTATTGCTGTGAGGCTAAAAATCACATAAGTTACATTACAGTTATCAATAATGGTAAATTGTCATATTTTAACCATTATGTCTGTCTGTAGGATTGATGTATCTCGTGTATATTTCAGGCTCACATGACAGAGATGGACAAATGTAGCCTGCTTTTCCCTATGAAGACAGCTGTATAACAGAACCTTTGAATAAGAAGGTAAACATGTGGACTGTGATTGATTTAAATTTTGGGGCCATATTCTTAGTTTACAAATACGAATGATTGATTAGTGATTGTGTATGTATATTTTGATATTGTATAGTAATTACTAGGAAGAAGTTTCGCCTATTTTATACCTGTGTCAAGACAGTGACTCAGGTTTCATCTATTCCTTTAACATAACATCTCTTAAAAATGTCCTGACATTTTTCAGGTTATACAATTTACTATCGTTAGGTGTAATGATGCAATTACCAATGTAATGTATACAGAATACTGATGTTCTTCTTTGGGTTTCATTCAGGTAGAGTTACTGGCACAAGTTGCTGGTACCGATGCAAAATTAGGCACAACAAATATCATGAACAGGCTTACAGATTGTACGGCCAGGAAGGCTTTCAACCTCAGTGGGACCAACAGGAAGGTGTCTTTCAAGACCTAATGGTGCAGTTGGAAAAATAAAAATGTTTTCGGTAAGTTGTCACTATAATAAAACTACCTGTATTAGAAGGGCTGTACCGTTCACAATTATTGTTAGAGCAATGAGTGGCATCAGTGAGGCCTCCAATGATGTATAGTCCAGACAATAATGTTCCAGGAAAAAGACCTAAGCATATAAAATATAATGTACTCCCTCCCCTTTAACCCTGCTGCCTCCCCTTGAGGGGAATCGGTAGGGGGACTCCTGTAGGCCTACCCTTGAGGGTGGATGGGACTGTAGTGTATTTTGATAAATATTTCTGTTGACACACAATCGCCTAGCCCTTATCAGGACTTTTGAAAATTAAAAAGTGGGGAGAAATAAAAAACGTTTCTTTAGTCCTCAAAATGTAAGACAATTCCAATACTTTTCTTTCAAACAAAAGGAAAAAGATGGTATGTTTCAATTTTTTTTCTGGCTGCCCGCTGATGGAATCATACAAATATTGGTGTACCAAATAGGCAAGATCAGCACATTGCTGTATAGTATTGCGTTCAGGTATTATACCGCCCCCTTGGGGAAACAAAATATTAACCAAGACTGCTTGTGCATGATCATACCGTATCATACTATAGTATAAGCAGGTTTTTAAAACACCTCCAAGGGAAGGAAATCTTTCTACTGTCTAAAAATGATCACCTTACACCATATTTATTTCTCGACATGACACTATTTCTCCATCTGGCTTCAATATATCAAAAATGGCATTATATTCAGTAATGGTATACTTATTTTATTGCAACGATTCCCCCGCATAAGAGTTTTGGTTGTTTTTTCTATTTCCTTTATCATGTTGCTTTTATCATGTCACTGAACAAAGTGCAGGCTGTAATTTCACACCGCCACAAAATACCTCAATCATATACAAACTAAGAGCATGCTGTACCTTCACGCCGCCACTAGATTTACCAAACTATTAATTTCTCAATTTATTTCATTTAATTTTATTTCTGATCTTGACCTTTGGTCTTACTTTGGACTTTGTTAAGTAGAGTTAGGTCTAGATAGACACAGCGGTGGGTGGAACACCATGGTTATTCTGTATTGGATTATCACCTGTGAGCCCTCAATATTAATGTCCTCAATTGATCATTTGAACTTCATTGTACAATGTACTTGTTTGCTGATAACTCAACTGTCGTTATTACAGAAGATGTGCTGTATAGAAATACTAAATAGAATAAGAATCATGTTCGTATCCACCTTTATGCACAGAATTACATATTGTAGCATTGGTAAAATGAACATATTATTAATACCATTTTATCTCGTAACCTATAAAAGTGTTTAAAAAATATTTCCTGAAAACATATAATCTCCTCTATATAATCGTTAAATCATTCATCCAAATAGATCACATATTTAGTCTGTTTGTGCAAGAGCTATCCCTGGTAGTACTTACATGGAAACTTATAGACAATTATATAGACATTATTACAAAATGAACTTGACAATAGCTTGATTGGTTGATGCAATGCAATAGAAATATATATTAACAAGAAAATACTTGTTACTTGTTAAAAAAAACTTTTCAGGTATCAAAAATTATTCTATTATCTATAAAAAGGTGTCGTTAACAATGGTATTTGAGGTTATAATAGTTTACTTTACATGATACAACAGGAAGCAGAGGCGGCATAACACTTCAACTTATGCAGCACTGAAAACAAGCTGTGATTCAGAGGGTACGACATGTACAATGTGGTGATTGGTAAGCATATTGCATCTAATAGATAACACATTTTCAAATTACAGTTAATATCTACAGAGTTTGATAGGCTGAGCAGCTAGATTTAATAATCATTGTTAAGGCAATTTTATTCCATTATGATTTAACATTTTCCCTCTCATTCTCTATTGAAGATTAAGAAAACTGCTCAGGCTGATAATTTTTCTCATCAATAATCACCAATGTTTTGCTATCTTTTGACCTTCATCATGTTAGTATTTTAGAATTAAAAGATTAATAAAATATTACAAAGGAATCATATTTTCATATTTATGAAATAATTTCTAATGCCCTCCTGAAGATCCTTCCTGTTACAAGAGTGGTATTGCTGGTTGACAAAGTATGTACTAAAGAATTAACATTTTATTTCAGAGGCTGTAAGGTTGGCACACCCCAATGGCGCTCAAATTGAAAAAGAATTGCACAAGTGTATTGAGACGATGTTGAGGAGCGCTGCCTTGACCATCAACAAACAGATACAATTGATAATCTTTTAGAAACATAAAGAACAATCGAGGTTCAAAGGTAGCTGCTATATAGTTTGATATAAAAACCGCCTTCAACTCTGTATCTCATGATATATTATTAAAAAAAGATTGGAGGGATTGCTGTATGTAAGTACTGAACTTATAGGAAGTTTTCTAATTCAACATTCGCAATTTGTCAAATCCAAGTGTGGAAAAAGTAACGAATGTATTTTGTCTGCAGTTGTTCCCCAAGTCAGCATATTAGGGCCTCTTTTATTCACGCTCTTTATGAATGATATTGCAACTGTTAGTTTAATGTAAGTTTGACATTATATGCAGATGATGCTGTGATTGCAGTATCTAGTGAGGATTTAAACCAATTGCAACAGGCGGTAAAAATGGATATTGATAGTTATGTAACCTGGTGTTCAATGAATCAGCTGTGTGTCAATGAGAAAAATACCAAATATCAACTGTTTGGAAAGAGAGAGAAATTTATTCCATCATTTAATATATTATGTAATGGTACTGCGATCCACATATATGATAGAGTCCACATATTTAAGTTTGTAGGTTGTAGTATCGATGAACGGTTAAGTATCAGATAACCATGTTCCGTCTTTCCACGTCTTTCCACCCCAGAGGTGTTGTTACTTGATATATACCCTCGAGAGGCCGTAGGCCTCGAGGGGTATATATACAAGTGACCACCCCGATGCGGTGGAATTGGCGGAGCATGGTTATATGATATATCACCCGAACTTGACAAACCCACATCGCAAATAATACTTGGATACTTGGTATGTAATAATGCTATTGGAAGAAAGTATTGAAGCTAATTTGTTGGGAAACTCATGATTAACCATATACTTGAGTAGGGGTAGCACACATGCTGAAAGCCACACATGTTGTGGGGCAGCGGCCAGCCGGGGTCACAGAGAGCGTGCTCTTCTGCTGCAATCTTCCTAGCAGACATGCCTTGTGCCCCTAGTCACTTACTTATTTTATATATTTAAATATCTTGCGACGTTTTT
Organism: Sthenelais limicola; assembly: GCA_942159475.1. NCBI lineage: Eukaryota > Metazoa > Annelida > Polychaeta > Phyllodocida > Sigalionidae > Sthenelais > Sthenelais limicola. Next base: position 59,796,343 of record OW804096.1, read on the forward strand.
ATTATCTTGCTTGTATGCATAGGAGTCTTCCTTGTATGCATAGGCGTCTATGAATTCAATTCAAACCATATTTTTACATACATATTGTACGCTTTAAATTTAGAACTGATATAAACTAAATATAAGTTTGTGTTGGTGAGCATGTGTAATATCATGTAGAATGTATGTATGTATGTATGCATGTATATTATTCCAAGACTTAATGGTGTCATCAATTTATTATACTCGCTACCAAATGTATGTACTGGTATGATTGCATGTTACATCACAGATACTCTACTTGTGTGGATGTAGCCTACGGTATGCATGTATATGTATGTATGTATGTATTAGTTAGAATACCCAAAGCCTGTACATATAGACTACGCCTGTTGTAGACTACCTGCGGTAGGTTTGTACACTACGGCTATGTATTTATGTATGTATGTATGATGGTGGCAAGTCTACACAAACTTGAACAGAGGTCATGTTGTGGGTATGCCCAGGTTTTACACTTAAGTTAGAACTGATAAACTAAATGTATGTTTGTGTCGGTGTGCATGTCTGAGGGGGCGAGTGGACAACTTGTTTGAGGCAACAATTTATTGGTAGATAATTAAGTATGAAGCCACACTCTGCATATCGGGTATATTATATAGTATATTATGTATTATGATTATGTACAATGTATGTGAAGTATAAATGTATTATACATTTATACTTCATGAAATTTAATATAAATATGGTATATCGTACAGGTGTTTTGCTCAATGTGATCTAGTTTATATCATAATATTTATTACCCAAGGTGCATTATGTGCCATTATTTTTCATGATTATTGACAAATGTGATGTGTCGTCCAAAGCTGGTGCCTATATCAAGCAGTATTACTGCGATAATTTACAATCTTTTAATTTGCCCTGTGTTCATGCAAACAGGTCATGCAAACAGTCATGAGGTCATGCAAACAGTATTTTCTGACGCGTATTTATGATGAAATGTAAGCCTAATAGTTAGGGTGATCATGGTCATAGGTTAATTTTGGGGTTTGCCTCTATGACATAGGCATTCTCAGTTTACAATTTGAGTTCCTAATAAGCATGGTTTAACGACAGAGATGCTCACAATTTTAATAAGTCAAAAGTAATCCTTAGAGGTATTTCAGACTTAAAATGTTTTGTTCAAACTTGTATTTCTAGAATTATAAGTTATATATAATAATTTTAGGTCCTTTCAGTTCTGTGTTTTTCCATGGTCTTAGGAAGTAGTAGGCACGCAGGGCCGGCCAAATTCAATAGTTCTTCAACATTGTGTAACAAGGTTTATGTGATATATTGGACAAGTGTGTTTCGTCCAAAGCTTTTTATGAATCTCAGGCAGCGCTACCCATGATATTATTGTATTTTTATTCCTTGAAAATATAGATTTCTACTACCAACGAATGGGTTATTTTAAATACTAAGCTTGATTAATGTTTAATAAGGTTAGAGTACTTCTCAAGATTTCAGTGCTTATATCACTCAAAGACAGAAATACATTGTGTATTGCTGTTCACTCCGGTTGGACAATGGTTCTAGGACATGGCCAACGCCATTTAAAAATTGTATGTTGGCTATTAACATCATTTTAACGGTAATTTGTAACAGAAAGTATTATATATAAAATGTGACTGGAGTGTGAAATAGATAATAAAGGAGTAAAATATACATAATGTAACCATTGTCTTTTCTTCTCTTGCTTCAATTTCACCGATAATAATTCTTCATACAGCATAGTACAGTACAGTACATTAATTGCAACATAATACCGGATAGAAACAAACCATTAATTAAAGCGATTATTTTCGGTTTTCACCCTGCCGCCCCCCATGCGAAATTCACCATCCCCGTCCCCCCCTGAATCCTGGCCCACCACGCTACCTCTGCGCTAAAAATAGATTTCGGAGTGCATGAATCGCTGATACGAAAAACGCTGCGCGAATCGCCGATACGAAAAACGCCGCGCGAATACGCTGAGACGAAAAAAATCGTATCAAAAGTGGGTACAAGAAATTCGTATTCAATTTCGTATCGTGCGGATACGTTGCGCGGGACAGTGTACCCTGTGAATAAAACATTTCGAAAAATATCAATTTTGCAACTTCAGACTCATTTTTCTGTGACACATCATCCATAATGGTGAGGTGTCCGGATTGAAGGGGGTTACTATAGTCAAATGTAGAACATGTAGGACTGTGCCTTACAGTCCTACACAATGTTGAGTTATCCGGATCTCCAATACACAAAAAGTCTAGTAAGATTTAATTGCAATAGTGAAGTGTAATAGGGGATTTGCATGTCTCACTGCGCATATCTATTACAAGGCATGCTGGGATGGATTCGGTTCAGACCTGACATACAAATTAATATTTAGCAACAGTCTTATCGAGAATTGCAAGGATCTTTTTACCAATATCATAGCTTGTGTAAATGATCTACAAAAAAAATGCATGATGGGAAAGATGAATGACTCGAGTGATTTGAAACAAATATTTAAGGATCATTGTTCTTCATCAATCCTGCGTTTCTAAATTAAAATTAGACTACCACAATCATAAAAGAGAAAAAGAAACATCAAGGTATACATGTCCAATGAAAAAAGCCTTTATTATATTCAATATCTCCCAGTTTTTTGCTTTACATTTTTTTATGCTAAGCTAATGTTAGTGGCCATCAATAGATTATCATTTGAATAAGATAACAATTTCCGAATTTACAAATAAAAAGTGTCACCTCGTCCATTGTCAAGAATACATCGATCTAGTCTTACCAGGAATTCAACTGATAAGGTTTAATCTCCAAAGGACCGAAAGAGATTGAAGGAAGGGAAAGTCAACATTTTGATTTATTACATACCACAAGTACCTTTATCGCTACCACAGCATTTTGATGTCAATTCTCTTCATGTTTAACCTGTGATATAAAGTTCTATGGGAAACAAACAGTCGTAATTAATTCTCAACTATATGGGCTAATAATATTTCAGTGTACACTCGGAGAAATAAATCAATTTCAGTTCTACGGCTCCATATCAATACGCAAGTGCACAAAAAAGACTATAATGATTAAATGATGATTTTCTAAGAGACATTAATAAACATTAAGGTATGATGAAGAGTCTAACCAAGGCTCGAAACATGTTAGGTCGTACCCAATAAACAACAACTTAAATTTCCTCCATCAATTCGAAATATTAAGGTACCCAAAGAGATATATTTCCATATCCAGTGAGTGGCAGCTGCTAGTCGGTGCTTTGCGAATGCTATTTGGATATATTTAGGCCGTTTTTCTTAGCACACAGTGAAACATTATTATGGATATTTTGTTTTTAAAATCACCAGCCTTCCCCGTCCCCTAGCACCCAGTGCAAACCCACCCTCCGTCCCCGCCTCCATCCCGTCCAGGCCGTGTAGAATGACAGCTCTACACGGCCCAACAAGTAGAGGATGAGAAAAAAAAAGCTGACGGACCCGGGCGATGTTTGAACTCTCAACCTTCACGCCTGGAGTCCAGTGCTCTAGGCCCTACGCTATAGAATTGGTAGTAGCTGGGTGGCTGAACTTTGCCAGTGATATGAGTAGGGCCGACGCTTGCGTAGCGGTGGAAAGTGGCCGAAATTGTTTGTTCTACAAGTGTGCGGACATCGGCCTTAGACTAGCAGTAGGGTTATAGGAGGGGGAGTATGAATCCGGGTCTGGAACTGTTCGTCACATGTGTTTTTAAAAAGTTAAATGCGATATGGGTGGAACCCCTCTCTATCCTTGTCCTGACCGTAGAGGTCTGGCGCGCCTGCGCCAAATCTCAGGGGAGTTACCTCGACGGCAACTGGTGCTGCCATCTTTTGGGGCGCTCTTCGTCAAGTACGTCCAAAATCACATAAACACACATACCCAGGAGACATACTTCATTGGTCTTTTCAGAATAAGTAGAAACTTACGTCTTAACAAAACCAATACCTTAAAAAGATTATAATCTAACATAACAATTAATAATTGATTAAGACAATTAAGCAAAAGCATGTAACTCAATAGAGTATAGAACCAATTATAATGGCAATTAATGGTATGAGATGTGGGATACTAGATATTAAAGAGTCCCTTCAAACTGTGTTAGCCTCGCTCCAAACCGATGAAGTCAAAACCCCATTAGAATGCCTCCTCCGGGCCAGTAATACCATTGGCGCAGTAGGCGTCCAATCACCGACATACTATTCTTATCTGATCTGAGAGACTGTGAGCCTAGAGTGGTGATGCTTTGCATAATATAATTGATCATGTTTCTATTGGTATGTATACTAGCAATGTACCTGTCCTCCGGACGGTCCCCCTCTCTCCCCACACTTCCCCCTCTTTTCACTCTGCCTCTTCTGTGTCTCTCATACCTGTTTTTCTCTCCAAACCCCATCTCTGATTCCCCCCTCTCCCTCCCCTCTTCCTCATGCTCCCATCCTCACTTTTTCTCCCTCCCCCCTCCCTTCCCCTACATCCTCTCCCTCCCCTCTTAATTTCCCCTCCCCCTCTCGTATTTCCCCACCCTCTCCCTTTATTTCACTCTTCCCTCCTACACCCTCTTCCCCCCCCCCTCTCCAATACCCCCACCCTCACCCACCCCTCTTCTTCACTCTCACACTCTTCTGCATGCAGTAGGGTCCCCCTGGAAGTGACATAGTAGCTTGTGGGAAATGACACAGTATCTCACAGGGGCTTTCCCAGGATATAAATAGAGTGTGGAGATCCTAATTTAAAAAAGGCTTCAAAATCACATTTTCACCCCAGATACCTTCACAAACCACATATAATGTCCTCCAGACAGGGTCGACGGACCTGTAGAGCCCCCCCAAAACAGCTTGGGAGATCACAGATTCCCCGAACATGCATGACAAAAAAACCCTTCTTAATTGAGATTTCTATATTAGATATATTTCTATATTAACCTGGAGAAGATTATGAAAATGATCAAATGCATGTAAAACCAGGCAGTAATCTTTGCAAATAAAATTCAAAAATTGCAAATGAAGTGGTTGAGCCTCTTACTCCGACGTAAATTTCTATATTATATATGATATAGAAATGATTTGACAAGTGGTTGTATTATCGCTCACGTATATTTGATGTGCCTAAACACCCAACACTCATCCTCGTCACTGGGCCCTGTTACCGTTCAAACAAAACACGCCAAGTCCAATATTGACTGTGACGATAAAGCCAACACTTAAGATGTTTCCTTTTTAATGCGCGTTTGTGTATGCGAATAGCGGGGCTCGAGTGTTTACCTATTGGCCATCAAATATGGGTCAGAGGCTTTCTAAACCGACCGGTTTTTTAAAACTTTAATTCAAAAGTAGCTTTTCGAGCTAGGAGAGGGAGGGTGGAGAGAGGTAGATAGACAGGTAGATATGTAGATAGAGACAGAGGAGAGGGACAGATATAGGCAGATAAGAGAGGATGGAGGTGGGAACGAGAGACAAAGATTCTGAGAGACAGGGGGACAGGTAAAGTATAGGTAAAGACACAGACACATAGACGGGAAGGAAAAAGAGAGAGCGCGGGGGGGGGGGGGGGGGGGAGAGACTTGAGAGAGAATAAGAAAGAAAGAGAGAAAGAACCATGGAGAGAGAGGGAGAGAAAAATAGAGAGGGAGAGACTAGAGAGATAGAGAGAACGAGAAAGAAAGAGAGAGAGAAAGGGCGAGAGGGGGATGAGAGAGAGGGGATGAGAGAGAGAGAGAGAGAGAGAGAGAGAGAGAGAGAGAGAGAGAGAGAGAGAGAGAGAGAGAACGAGAAAGAAAGAGAGAAAGAGAGAAAGATGGGGGAAGGGGGAAAGAGAAATGCTAGTGTTTGAAAAGGCCATATAAACCGGTCGTTGGTGTGGGATATGCAAATAAAAGAAAAAGTCGCCAACACAAAGTGTCTCTTTGTTGTCGTATCTTCCGAGGAAACATTTCAACTAAACAAAAAAGAGGAATGAATAGAAAGCGGAAACATCGACGTGTTTGGGAATTTTATATGATTTCGAAGTCAAATACGCAATTCTGCCAAGAATGTAGCATCGCTCATTCAGTCAATACGGAAAAAAAGAACGTCCACACAAAACGTCATGTCAACCAGAGGGACGCTGCTTTTTTGAGGCGCTCTCTCGTGGGAGAAATAAATACTACGCATGTACATTTTCAATCAAACTTAGTTCACTTGAAAACATGGTGGTCCTTTTTATCATTCCGCCATAATAGGTGAGAAAACACCTCCGACCCGACAAGATTTCTTACACCGGGATATTTTCTTTCTGTTTGGATCTTTTGACAAGTAAATGAGCATATAAACGGCCAAGCGACACTTTAATAGCCATCACTAATAAATAATTTGACAGCCTTTTTTTCAGTCTATCGCAAGATATCAATTACAATAGGAGAGTAAATGGATGAAGATCTTAAAAGGTCTCATTTGAAAGACTTACATTAATTCTTTTTGGAGAGGATTTCGTGATTTAATTTAATTCCAGATCAGGGGAAATATGCTTCAAACATCCCCCAGTCCCCAGTCTAGGGTCAGAGTTGAGTGAGTCCCTTCAAACTGAGGGAAAGACTAACTGCAAACCGCGAAATGCCATTAGGACGCCTGCTCCTGGGCCAGGAGAATCATTAGCACAATAGGCATCCGATCACTGGCATACTATTCCTATCTGATCTGAGAGGCTCTGAGCCTAGACTTTAATGTCGGGAGGTTTATAGAAGATATATACATTTTTATACAGCTAATTCATGGTTTACTGTGAAGCCAAAAGGAACATGCCATTCGTAGCAAGTAGCGACTATAACTATTCTTTTCGATGTGGTTATTAGTATAACTGAGACGTATATGGGTCTCATAAGGCAATATCTTTTATATGTCTAAAAGAATTTTTATACAAGAAAGTATTTTTATACAAGAAATGTTCCAAAAATGAGAACAAGCATGCACATATACAATTGTGTGATACTGGAGAATACTTAAAATGATATGATATAATGCAAAAATAAGCATATTTAGCATAAGTACATCAACCGCTTTTGCGTTCAAGTATATATATACATAATATTATATGTAAGGTAAGTGGGTGGATACATGTGTGAGTGCGTGGATATGGGAGGGAGGTAGAGGGGGGGGGGGGGGGGGGCTGAGGTGTTGAAGTATATTGAGCATGTGATTATGTGGAAGTGGGAGGGAGGTTCATAAGGAGGGGGCAGCCTAGGCTCACAGCCTCTCAGCTCAGATAAGAATGCTAATGCTATATCAGTGATAGGACGCCTACTGCGCTAATAACTTTGCTGGCCTTGGAGGAGGCTTCCAATGGCATTCTGCGGTTAGGAGCGAGAGGCTTTCCCTCAGTTCGGAGGGACTCTATCAACTCTGAGCCTAGACTGCATGGGGGCTGGGGGATGTTTGAAGCATATTTTTATCAAGTAAACAGAACAAACACACCTCCCCCCACTCGCACATCTCCATGATTGGATCGCAGCGCTAAGTGGCGCACCTCGAGATAAGTCTAATAAATCATGGCGGACAAGTGCCTGCATGAAGGGCCATATCAGCGCGCCCGGCCCGCAACTCCTCAACCCAGCTATTGGTCATCTCCACAGATGGCCAAGTGGTCATCCCTTGACCACTCAATGTTCACTCCATCTCTATCCAAGAGAATAGAGTCGTGGCGTTCCCCCAACCACCTCTTTAGATGATACGAGTGCACTTGAAGAGTGGCTTTACCCAGGATGGGCTTAGATAGGTAATCGAAGGCAGGATGGTCCTTTTATGTGCATTGCTCTTGAATCTCTCGGCTTCACAAAGAATTTCTAGTCTATATACACACACACATACATATATATATATGCATACGAAAGGTATTTTGTCATCTATAATACAGGGGGTAATTAAATCTGAAGAAAATTAGGTAGAAATCCGAGAAAGGTTTGTATATTTTAAAAAAAATCAGTTAAAGCTAATATATTTAATCGGTAAATAAATGTTAAAATCAAATTGAAGCAAGTTGTTTTCAGTTGAGTTGCCTCCAATTATTACTCAATATATTTAATAATGTTTAAAAAGTCATTACTATAGACAAGCATTGACAATTTCCAATACAAATATAATGATAGAAAACCTGATATAAAATTTGATATTTGATTATTCCGAATAATTGAAAGGAAAATCAGAAAAGCTTAAACACTGGAAGGAGGGGAAGAATCTCCATTTACTCTATTAAATACAAGTTCATAGAGAGATTAACGAATCGACCAATGAGTAATATCTATTTTTAACCTGCAGCAAAAGAATGACCATCCTTTAGTCAACTTAAATCATAATCACGATAAAACAGGTCAACTTAGAGCCTAGGTTCAGTCACAAATCACATGAAACTAGCGTGTTATTTTTCCTATCTCTCTCAACACATGTTCTGTAGATAGTTAATGTCAAAAACCTCACTTGAGAAATAAAGAAAAATGCTTCCCTATCAGCATGGCCAGTAAGTAAAGTGCCACGCAAAACAAAGTCAATTCATGTAGGGAAATGTTTTCTGACCCAAGCATAGATAAGGAGGGGGCTGATTTATGTGAGATAAGTAGAGGTAATCAATGCCTTCATAGATTAGCTTATAAGGATCAAACTGATTACACATTTGAGCAAACAATCGGGGCTCTGATAGCCCCACTTTCAGTCCTCTAGAAAAGGACTTATCTATATTATCAGAGCATCACATGTCTTATTCTGATAGGAGTATTAACCGAAAGTTGAATAAAGGTAGAGAGAGAGAGAGAGAGAGAGAGAGAGAGAGAGAGAGAGAGAGAGAGAGAGAGAGAGAGAGAGAGAAGAAGAAGGGGGGGGGGGGGGGATTTAACGATAGATAGAGAGAGAAAGAGGGAGAGGGAGAGAGAGAGAGGATTGCAAGATAGAGAGAGAGAGAGAGAGAGAGAGCGAGGGAGAGAGCGAGAGAGAGAGAAAGAGGGGGAGAGAGCGAGGGAGAGAACTGAAAAAGAGCTAGGACAGTAGCATTCACTACAAAACTCTACAAGACACAGAGGGAGATAGATAGAGAGAGAAAGAGAGGAAGAGAGCGAGGGAGAGAGAGGTAGAGAGAGAAAGAGGGGTAGAGAGCGAGGGAGAGAACTGAAAAAGAGCTAGGACAGTAGCATTCAGTACACAACTCTACAATTATATTGATATTCTGATAAAATAATTTTTAAAAAAAATGCAATTTAAAAAAAGCAGTTATTTAGGTACAACAGATTTGAGGACATACATTTTTATCTTATCGATTTTGAGATGAAGCTACGTTTGTTCAGCGGAAGTTGAATCTCTGTTGAGGGAGTTTTAATGAGTTACAAAATAAAAATTCAAGATAAGAGCCCTGCATTATCCAACATCTGTCAACAGAAATTATATTTCATATCACTATGCAAACAATTTTCAAAAATAAGCTAAGGTTGACTCAAGCTTAAGAGGTAATGTACAAGTGTCCTCAATTTTTAACCCAAGCACTCACAGGTAACTGAAATATTAAATAGACTAAGCTGATTATGATCAGGTTCATGTTTAAATAACTTACAACTGCTACACAGTCTAGGCCCAAACCCTCAGATCAGATATAAATGGTATGTCAGTGATTGGACGCCTACTTCACTAATCAGTTTCCTGGTCTAGGACTATAGGCGTTCTACTGGGATTATAAAGATATTTTGCGGTCCTAATGGAATTATAATGGCACTTGGCGCGGTTAGAGGCGAGAGGCTTTCCCTCCGTTTGAAGGGATTTTCTTATCTTTGGGCCTAGACTGTACAAAATGAGAAACGAATAAACAGAAACTGAAATATAGACAGTTCCCATTGTTGAAATTTTTAAAACGTGGTAGGCCATTTGAGGGTTACATCATTTGTTTGTCTTTGATAACGATCACTATGTATGGGTAATCTTGTATATTTCTTAATATAGATGTAAACGACGGTTAAATCATAATGTTGTATATATTATGGTTTCGATAAAACTCCCCAGGGCTTCATGATAATATCAGTGTACTGCAATTGGACTCTAAAATAATTTATAAAAATAAATGATGACACAACTATGAACCACCGAATGAATAGATAGATTGATAGATGGATAGATGGATGTGCCAAGAACATCAGTTGTTAAATGCGAAATGAATCTACAATTAGCGAAAATTTTGTTTCATCTTCGTCTGTGACATCTAGATAGGTAGATAGATAGGTAGATAGACAGAACAAACATTATTTACCTACAATATCTTAATTATCTTGACAGATCGTTCTATTTATAACTAATATCATCACAGATATATGTATGATTATTCCACGAACACCAATAGATAACAGCATGACTAATTACCCAAATTATACAATAGACACTAATCTAAGGAAGGTGCTTGGTGAAAATAAATAAACAAACAAATTAATTCACCTTTCATTGTATGTGTGGCTATCTCTATTAGCGAGAAAGGAACTATTGTTTCGGTTCGGGGCCAAGTTTATCAGTAATCTTATTTGTTTTTGGTTTAGCCACACCGTGATACAACGGTCAATACGGCTCATATTTTCAGCTGGTCGGTCAATATTTGACATATAATCAGATTAAGGAAAGCAGGACGGATCAGTGGTGGGGGATGCTATCACTATTACATATGGGTCAAGTCGTCAGAACGTGCACAATCAGCAGCTCTACACATTTAGCAAATTCTGCTAGATTTGGATAAAAAATGATTAATACTATGTATATCTGGGTGTATTTGGTGTTAGGTTGATTAAAAAGATCTGCTCGGTTATGTCGAAGTGTATTTTGAACGTAATTTTTGTCTTAAATGTGGTTAATTTGAGAGGATTGCTGAAGGCCAACTGTACATATTCAGGTTATTTCACCGATTAACACTCCCAGGTCCAATGAGTGTGAACACGACCAGATGCTGTCATTGCACCACAATGTCGCAGTTTGATACAGAGAGGAAACTTCCCAGGTCGTGAATAATAGACCACCGAGTGTTTCTGCACCTTTTATATGCTCAGTATTGGGTTCACATGAATGGTATTAGTTAGATTAGATAGTCCTCCTGTGAATTGTACCATCATGAAAGGTGCGATTTGTGTATTTAACGTAGTTAGAAACCAAGATTATAGAGAATATAATGGAATAAAAATAAATAGAATTAAAGCACAGACGCCTGTCTAAGATTTTCATTTCATATTAATTGCCATAAACTGCATAGACACTAGACTTGTGCAAGTCTTTAATTTTGTATTTTTTTGTGCAAAAAAAACCAAACTACCATGTTATGGTCACTCCCATGTTAGACCTGCACTAGGGGCCTACAAACGACCCTGTCTTGGGGAGGAGGGCTACAGCTACCGTAACTTAGGATATCTGAAAAGAGATATAGGGTAAAGGGAGGGGTCGGGTATATTACAATACTATGAATATAATACATACATGTCTATGGAGGGAATACAATGATACAGGTGTGATTTAATTAACATTGTAGCTATGGACTAAGAACGTTATGGAATACAGCACCTATTGCCCAGCCCCGATAGAGGAATCAATGGAGGGAACCTGCGGTAGGCCTACCTTGATGGTGCCAATGTGGCTCACTAATGTCACCTGGTGGATAAATAGTAAACCATACTATGCCCAGACAGACGCTGTGGAAGGACGTGGGATCCACGAATAGGATCATAGAATAGGGACGCCAACGACGGAGGCTTTCTCAATTTTCCTCCTAGAACTACTTTAAAGACATCAAAGTTTCAACTTTCAGGTTTAGTTATACCTATGCTATTCTGAGATACCTTGTGACAGTACCTGATGACGGACAAAAGTACAAAACGTTGGATCATACTCTTATCTCAATAACATTAAAACCAGTACAGAACGACTCAGCTTTTCAACTAAACCTTAGAGTGATTTCAACCAGTTTGTAGTCAACCATTCTAATCATTTATAATATTCTGATAAGATTCTGATTGCTTTTGGCAATGAAATCATCAAGATCATTATAGAGAGAGGCATCAATTGTTAGCTAAATGAATGAATGAATGAATGAATGAATGAATGAATGAATGAATGAATGAATGAATGAATGAATGAATGAATGAATGAATGAATGAATATAAATGCTTAAACAAATCAGAATTAGAGTTCAATTACAATGTAAAACTTTTGCGATTTGGAACGAGAGGCAGTTTTTCCCCTTTCTCTCAGTTTGCAGGGACTGCCTAAACTCTGAGCCTAGACTGCATAACCGATATCACACATTAAGGATAAGTCGATCCGCAGCTAAAACATGTATGCGATTCTTAAGGACCATTATGAGGGAAAACCCAGGTGCATCGGAAGGTACAAAAACTACAGACAAAAAAATGTTGAGCACGCGGTGTTATCTAATCCAGGACAAATAGTCTATGTATAAGTCACGCACCACCCGTGCAAATAAAGCCCCGTTCCGTGTCACCGCATAGCAAACAGATGCACATTAACAGTCCATCAATTCTTTCCCCAAACGCTTATAACTTTTATTGATAAATAATAGACGGAGCAATTTCATATCAGGGATATTTGGTCAGGTGTGGTGAACTTGGCAGGCAAATATCTTTCCATGTGGACACATGAGGTCAATGAAATTCCAGTACATTTTTGTTGTATTTTTTTTTAGTTGGTTGCGATGACTAACATTGAATAGTGTATTTATAATCTATCACTTCCTATGTATCGTCATTTGCAATATGCTATGCATTGAAAAGTGAGATGGCTTATCTACTTGCGATAAAACATAATATAATTTTTGGAAATCAAGTAAGGAAAAAATTATATGAAAAAAATTATAAAGTCAATGCGACCCTAAAACTGAGGTCCTTTTTTGTCATGGCACACCCAGAAAATGACGAAGAGTTGTATTACAAAAAGGAGATAAGAGCCTCTTGTACCTGTAAATAAGATGGGAAGAACTGTGCCAGAGGAATGAAGAAGAAAGGGAGGAGGAGGAGCAGCAGCAGCAGGAACAGGCACAGGAGGGCCAAGAACAAGAGCAGCAGGTAAAGTAAGGAAGAGGAGGAAGAGAGAGAAGGGAGTACAAGGAAGAGGGTTGAGAAGACAAACTGACTAAGTATAAGGAAGGGGTGGCGGGTGTAAGTATTCTGAGTGTGAGGTCTGTGTGTGTTGACCAAACAAGGAGAGTATGAGCTGTCCATGTCGTGGTACCAAGCCGCCTCACGCTGGACAAATGTTGGCACGACTCTACAAACACAGCCACAATCCCAGGCTAGAAGGTGTGCAAACACTTGCACACAATCCCCACCACCGCCACTGCGCCGCGAGAGGGTAAACACAGGAGAGGGGGAGGAAAGGGGGGGGGGGAAGGAGGGGGTTGAGGGGGAGGAGGAGGAGGGGGAGAAGGGGGAGGAGGTGGAGGGGGAGGAGGAGAAGAAGGGGGAGGGGGGAGGAGGAGGAGGGGAGGAGAAGGGGGAGGAGGGGAGAGGAGGGGGAGAAGAGGGAGGGGAGGAGGAGGATAGGGGAGGAGGAGGGGTGGACGAGGAGAAGGAGGGGGAGGACGAGGAGGGGAGGAGGAGGAGCAGGAGGAGGGAGAAGGGGGAGGGGAGGAGCAGGATAGGGGATTTATATTTATAGGGGATGATTTACAAGGAGAAGGAGGGGGAAGAGAAGGAGGAGGGAGAAGAGGGAGGGGAGGAGGAGGATAGGGAAGGAGGAGGGGTGGGGAAGGGGGAGGGGAGGAGGAGGATAGGGGAGGAGGAGGGGTGGTCGAGGAGAAGGAGGGAGAAGACGAAGACGAGGAGGGGAGGAGGAGGAGGAGGGGGAGGAGCAAGAAGAAGGATGGGTATATAAGATAGATATTTATATATTACAGAAAGGTTAAAAAGATGCACCTATAAAATACATATCAGTAACATATGGGTAACTGAGAGACAAACAAAAAGGACTACCCATCATGATTTGCACAAACTTCTGCTTCCCCCAAGGTCACCTTCTCGTTTAGTTCTGTTCTTCACGTGGATGATCATGTATGGTTCTTCTCACGAACATTTTTCTATGTTTTCCCAGACTTTTCAATGGGTTCTTCTCCGGATAGATTTCAGACTACACTTTTCCAACCCGGATAATTCCAAGCAATTCAAGATTCAAAATGACACTCATGCAATGCCCTTATAAAAAGAAAGTAGAAAACGAAGTGTTTAAGGAAAATATCAGTGGTTCTTCTCCAAGCTTATTGAACCAGCCCTTGTAACCCCCGGAATTCGAATTCAGGCTCACAACCTCTCAGATCAGCTAAAAATGGTATGTCAATGATTAGACTCCTACTGCGCTAATGGTTTTCTTAGCTCTGGAGTAGGCATCCTAATGGGATTATATTGCGCTAATGGCTTTCTTAGCTCTGGAGTAGGCATCCTAATGGGATTATATTGACATTTTGCGTTTTCAAGCGAGAGGTTTCCCCTCGGTTTGGAGGGACTCTCTCTACTCTGAGCCTAGACTAGCGAGTCACGATTCAAACCGACACAAATGAAAGTCCCCTATTCAAAAGAGAATAGGAAAATAAGAAAGAAGCTGTAGGAGGAAAAGGCCAAGTATTGGCTGTGCGCTGTGTTGTTGCCTAGTCTCCCCAACACTACAGTCCTCCAGCCAGCAAGGAAGAGAAGCTTGGTCTGGCACTGCCATGTAAGGCACATATTGACGGCCAAGGACAACAAGTTGAGATCGGGTCTCGGTCACGGTGACCAAACAAAAAACACTGACGGTAAACACTCAAAGGTAAATATGCCCCAATCCATGGGGCTCGGGGAAAGGTGTTGGGGGACTGGGAGCAACGGAGGAGGAGAACGACGACGACGACGAAAGGGGCACGAGCAAATAATGAAAGCAAATATTTCCATCTTTAATTCAAGGGATTTATCTGGTTCGTGTTCAATCGACCCAGAGAAAAAGTTCAATTCAAATGCCTTACCGCTTTAGGAACTAATTGCAAATCCATACGTCTATACTGGATAAGTAGGAGGAGGAGTTGGGGAAATTTGTTGAAAAGATTGATGGGTTTTTGAGTGATGAATGAGGCTGATAAATCGATGTGATTTTTCTCAATGATTAAGAAGGGGGTTGGGGAGATGGGGATCCAGAGAAAGGCGAGTGAGAACAAGGGTAAACAGAAGCATGTATACTAAGAGCAAACTGGGAAGAAATGAAAGTCCAACTTTCTCTCACACACCTACACAGGGCCTACACGGGCAACGGGGCGTCAGTGCGCCGAGCTCAGACAATGAAAAAGTTATTTGAGGTTTGGTTTGTGAGCCAACATAACGACGATCACGAATGACATCATGCTAATGATTGTGTCAATATTGACATTGCGCTTGTTCCCCGAATGCGTTCGTCCTCGATAACTCCCCATTCCTTTTTAATCCTATATATCCCACCATCTCAGAGGTTAGCTTGCTCCCAATGATCCCAAACGCTAACACCCCCACCCCCACCCCAATTTGACATATTTGTAGATGAAGAATTACTTTAATAAATGAATGTGTTAGAATATATTATTCAAAAGTGAATGGAACCACTCTTCTCCCCATTCAGCAATGGATTTAAATTAAATTAAATTTAAGAGGAAAATAAAAGGGAAAGACTTCAATTGATAGAAAGTGAACTGATGAAGGTAGGTCTCATTTGCCTATCAAAAACAGGGTTCCATGAGTAAATTCATCTTTTTTCTTATTTAGCTAACATCAAAATCATGAATATTACATTTATAAATACTACAAACTGTGAGTAAACAAAGTAATGGGTTTCTGGATATCTAACCGAGTCATATCTAATATGTCATAACCGAATGAATAGCAAATTAGTGCATCTCATGTTAATTAATACCAGGAAAGTCATGAGGTGGTCTTAGCTAATATCATGAGGAAATATTCATTACATACCACGATAGTATGTGTACCACATAGTGGCATACCGCTTGTAAGGGAGGGCGTCTGATACAGACCATGTGGTAACGTTGTCATTATCACACCTTTTCATTATTTTTCAATTGATATTAGCATCATAGTGTAAAAATAGAAGAGCAAGTCTTGGTTGATTAAGCTGGTTTTTACCACATATTCAGCCACTCGTGTAGTCGTCTATTTTTTTCTAATTTAGTGATATACAGCAATTTTTAGGTCATTGATGATATTCGGTGCGTTTACCCATTATTATATTAATATCATTATGATATATTGATATTTTGTCAGACTGATCAGTAAACTTTACAGCTTGTCTTTGATAGTATGGTAGTATATATGTGTTTGAGAAAAATATCAGTGGTTCTTCTCCCAAGCGTTTTGAATCAGCCTCTCGTACCCCTTTGTAACCCCAAGAATTCCAAGCGACAGTCTAGGCTCACAGCCTCTCAGATCAGCTAATAATGGTATGTCAATGATTGGACGCTGGAGTAGGCATTCCAATGGGATTATAATGACATTTTGCGTTTTCAAGCGAGAGGTTTCCCCTCAGTTTGGAGGGACTCTCTCTACTCTGAGCCTAGACTGGCGAATCACGATTCAAACCGACACAAATGAAAGTCCCATGTACAAAAGAAAATAAGATATATAATAAAATATATTGTGTCAGTATTGAAGGTAATGATGTCCCACATGGGTAAAGGCACTAACATTGATAACAAGTCAAACTGTGGATAGTGCGGGAAAATTCTCACTGTTGTCACCACCAGCCGGCAAGACGATTCCCATGTAAAGAAGGGAGGTGGATGAGAGGGCATCAGGCCACACACTCAATGTAATAGGGTTGGCCTCCCTATACTACAACTATACTAAACATATACATTTCAGCCAGCATTTTTTCCAGTTTAACTGACCATTCTTATTTTGTTTGCATTTCTTACACTATATTTGAAACATATTTCATACAAAGATATCAAAACAAAGGCGTCCGTCCAGGTGACAAAGTTCTAATAATAAGAATAGACCTTGAAGACCTTGACCGTGAAGCTGAAAAGTGGTCAATGACCCGTATATACCACAGCTTCAGGGTCACCGAGGAGTCTAACCATTTTAGAACGACTTTGGGATATCTTATGTATCTGAAACCTCTGAAGAAGAGTCAAAGTGGCTCCAAACGTTGAGTAAAATAAGATTGTCTTAAAAAAATAAGTAATTGGTGATGCCTATTTTGATAAAGTTACAAATCTATTGCTAGATCTATCAAAAAATATATATTCAAATTCTTAATTTCCGCATGAATTTCTTCAAATGTACATCATGGTAAATCAAAAACGATTTACATAATGTGAGTCCATACCCCATCATGTAAATGGCCATACTTTATTATTGTTTCATTCGTTTACCACTATAGTACTGTAAGATGGCATTTGTCTGAGGATATATTGTATAAAATGCTAAATAATAATACAAAAAATGTAACTGTCTAACTGCTGGAATAAATATGTTTGGGAAATACACTGTCTAACTTCTGGAATAAATATGTTTGGGAAAAAAATGAAAAATATGTGAAGGCCAGTGCCAGTGCCTCCAGTGCCTAAAAGCAGGTAACATACACACATCCATGCAATAATTTTGATGAAAATACATGTATGAACATGCCATCTCATATTTGCCTTGGATTACCAAGCCACAACATTCATAACATTTCACAGCTCCCTTCAGCCGCATCAGATGATCACATTTTTGTCGGGACACCTTTTAACATACACATTCTAAGCACGTTTTCAGGAAGTTTTAAAAGCTGCAAAAATGGCGGTCGAAAAGTTGAGAAATTCAGGCGTCAAGTTATGACATAATAGCAGACAAACTTGCCCACGGGCAATAACATGACACCACACAAAACATGCATGATAATGTTAAACCCTGCTGTATTCTGGTCTTGTCGAGACAACACGAGGGGGAGCGACAGTCAAACAGAACGTTCCTGTTTAAATATTGATACCAATTCTGTGGATTGTCCTTTATTTATGCCCAAAAGTGATGGTGATGATGCTGAGGCAGACACACCATCTTTCTCCTTCGACATATTAATGGGTCGGTGCAAACTTTTATTTAAAATAATTTTTATTTGTACTCGTTGTCGACATAGCGATATTTATATGAGATACAACTCAAAGACCAATCAATATACTTAAGTAATTATTATTTCAAGTCATATTTAAACATTCACTTTCACAATTATTGCAGTAGCATTTATGCTATATTTTTTAATACATATTTTTAAAAATATTCTTAGAGTCATTTTAAATTTGAAGTTAATTAGGTGGATGTCCCTAAAATTACAAATTGTAGCGAATTGTAGATGTGTAATTATTTCGAAAACATTTGGTGGTTAAGAGTTCTGATTGGGAATTTTGACAAATGCTTTCACACAAAATTATCTGCATAGTGATTTACATTTTTATTTTGTAATGGCAGGATTCGTATCTAAGAACGTGTTCTGGAACACACACACAACCATTATGTTCTTGGTTCATCTTGGTGTTGATATTTGAAAAGAATTAAAGTAACTTAATACTTAAAACAACCAAAGATGATGAAATGTGTGAACATGAAGTATTTGGATATCAAGCGATTTAATCCCTTTCGACCCTTGCTTTGAAACTATTGGTACTAAGGTCAAACCATAGACCATAACCATAGCAAGAAATCAGAGCTAAAATAAATTTTCAAAAATCAGAACTAAATTAGGTCTAAATAGCTGACTCTGATCACTGAGGCATGAAACTGATAGTTGTGGGTTCGAATCCCGGCAAGGCAACAATTTTCAGCTGTCTTCCTCTCCCCCACCCAGGTACTGGAGGAAGACCAGCTGTAAGAGCTGACCTACCCCTGGTAAACAAAAGAACAACCCCCCAAAACTTAAAAACCCAGTATGGTGTCTCTACCTCAAACTAATCAATTGCTCCTATTGGGATCAATTTTCCTTTCAATTTAGAGCGTTCCTAGAATCCCACCCTTCTTATTGTCAGAGCCAAGATCCAACTGCCAGCCGATCCTTAAGTGACACCGGTCCTAATCAGAGTCAAACTGACTCAAGTTCCTGCTCCGCCCTAAACAATCAATACACTTCACAACTTTAAACACGAGAAAATAAAGATGTAATTCAAAAACAAAAAGGAGATCCTTGTTGCTCGGTTGGCTGATCACCAGTAAGAAAGAACCCCTCTCCACTCGAGAACCGTCCCAAGCAAGAGAAAATATTCACAGCTTTTCTTCTTCTTCCTCCTCCTCCTCCCCCCAACCTCCACCTCAATCCAACCAACACCCAAACACCCCCGTCGATTGGCGACAAATATTAGCTGAAGACAAACACAAGTCGATCGTGTCAGCATTCGGGTCTGGGAGCGGGCAAATAAAAGGCTGCGTCTGTGCAAATATGGTCCAGCAATGCGTGTGTATGTACATATTAAATATATAAGGTTATTTCCACAACTATTAGCTCTACGTGGGATGGTAAATATTAAACACATATGACTATTTCTCGAGCTGCCTTTTCTAGCTGGCTTTTGTGTCTCTTCCAACTTTTCAAGAGCTGGACAGAGCAGGGGAAACCAAACCACCGATTCATAAAATATTGTGCGATTTTTGTAGTCCTCCAGCCAACTGGCGTTTAAATAAATATAGACAAATGTAAAATACGGAGACATTAAAACAGAGGTGGATGCTAGGTGTGTGTACATACATACAAGTTCATTGATATTCGCAGCAGGTTCTTTCATAAAAAGGGAAGTTTCTTAGGAGTTGGGATGTGGGCGGTAAGACTGGAAGCCTTTTTCCTGCGCTTCTTTCAAAGTATCAATGACACAAGAATGTTTTTCCTATTTAACAGGGATTATCAGGATAGTATTTTTTACACGCAAGCTCTAAGAAGGAGTAAATCTGTATATATTTACACCCAAGGGAATGTAAAATGATCTTTTGTTCGATGCCAACAATACAGTATTGTCACCAACGGCCAACTTATCATTGCGAAGATCATTTTTAAGGTTTGCAAAGATTCTTAAACACATGGTCGTATTTAGCGTAGAAAAGAAATGTTAGCGATTGCGTAGTTTTCCATGAAAGAATTAGTATATTAACAAGGGGAATAAAGAGAGGGAAAGTTTTCGCTTTTTAATGTTTTTACCTTTCTTTTTATTGCCTTCTACTGGTTTTAGTTGAGGATGTCGAAGTGAAAATTGAGCAAATTTTTTTCTTTAAATTCAACTGAACGTTCAAAACATTCGTCTTACTTTTCACTAGCCTTCTGCTTTTAAGTAAGGATTATAAACAAGTCATTCCTTTTCCTTACATCAGAAAAACATGTGACAACTTTTGTATCATCGAAATATAAAAACTAATCCTTGCATGTGTTATTCTGACGTCAATTCGTCGCTCCTCCCCTCTCTGTACTACCGTGGTTATGAAGATTTGTGTCCAAAAAATATGTAACCCTTGCAAGTGATTCTTGTTCTGAATATTCTAAAAACTAAGGCACAGGCATATAACTCTTTAAATCATCAACTATACAGTTGGTCCTTATCATATTTGGCTTCATCTTTCAACAAGTCAGCAGGGAGGTATATATAAAGGGTACAGACACAGTTTTTAGTATTATTGATATCTCAATTTTGTAAATATTGGTTTACGTAGAAATATTAATTTTAAACGGGAATTGTACGCATAATTTTGTAATGATATATTAATAGATTATAGCTATTTGCTTTAAAATACCGGTTCAGAGAATCTAAGAAAAGAAATCTTCTTTGATCAAGGTCTATCAGTGCCATGTCATTTCGTACGCTAACCAATAAATGGCCAGATCCACTTTCTGTCTGTCTCCCCTCTCTCTCTCCCTCCCCCAACCTATCTCTCTCCCTCCCCCTCCCCCTACCTCTCTCTCTCTCCCCCTACCCCTCTCTCTCCCTCCCCCTCCCCCTACCCCTCTACCTCTCTCTCTGCTCCCCCGCCCCTATCTCTCTTCTGACAGTTCTGTCTCCTCTCCCAAAACCCTGCTCTACCTCTCTGTCCCTTTCCCCTATCGACATTTCCTATTGACATCCATATCTCTCTCTCTCTCTCTCTCTCTCGCTCTCTCCTTCTATATCAACTTCTGTCTGTCTTCCATACACCACCACCACCTTTTCTATCGACATTTCTCTCTCCTCTCTTCTCCTTCTACCAAACATGAACCACCTCACTATTCCACCCGGGCACCAGCAAACAATAGCGCTCTGCGTTGAAGAAAATATCATCACTAAACTAATAGGACCATCACAGCCCCATCTCTACCACCCGATTCCTATTCTCCTCTCCACCCATCTCTACAAATGCAATACAGATAAGCACCACAAGGGCCTGCGACCCCCCAGACCCCCGTAAGCAAATATTTTGCCAGCGTGGAGAAGCCCTCGAGGCAGTGGTAATAGCTGGCTGATTTGTTGTACAAACTGTGTTAGCGGGAGATGAG
Source organism: Sthenelais limicola (assembly GCA_942159475.1). NCBI lineage: Eukaryota > Metazoa > Annelida > Polychaeta > Phyllodocida > Sigalionidae > Sthenelais > Sthenelais limicola. The sequence continues at coordinate 59,817,851 of OW804096.1, forward strand.
GCGCAGACCGGGTCAACAGTAGGATGATGGGCAAATACATGCCACCCTGGTCCTAGACCCCCCTCAACAAGTACACCCCCCCTACACACACATACCCTTCCTAGGTTACCACCCTTCTTCTACCCTTCCTATGCAAATATATGCCCAATGATATATCCCTCAAGGTTATGTATGTCTGTAATGCATGTATGTATGAATGTATGTACATGTATGTATGTATGTATGTATGTATGTATGTATGTATGTATGTATGTATGTATGTATACATGTAACGTTCATTCATGGGAAACAAGGTGGGAGTCTGTGATCCATAATAAATAATATTGAGGTAATATTTGCAATATCTCAATTTTGGGGGGGCACTCAGATCCCCACCTACATTACTAGGTCTCCTTGGCTAACAATCCAACCAACACTGTCGTGTTCAAAGTTAACTTTTGAAAACAGACAAACAAGTGCAATAATATTGAAGCAATATTTGCAATATATCCAATGTTGTCATCATGGTTCTCTCCATCCATTCCCAAGGCTACCACCCGGCCAGTGAACCTCCACCTAACACACACACCACAACAAAAAAAGCCCCCACCACCTCCCCCCACCCTTGCCCATCTCCCACGGTTGGCCATCTCGTCGTTAATAGCTTCTGTCCAAGGACTGGGCATACAGAGGAGAAGAACAAGTACACAGTTCTGGGCGCCTGATCAAACAGCGCCGGCCATGTGCAATTTCATACGAGGACACACAGTCCCGGCAGTGCACACACGGTGTTCCTGCCCTAGAGCCCTCCACTCCACCCTCTCCAGTTGCAGTGCTGGTGGGTTTAGGGTATCTAGGGGCATAGGGGGGTTGGGGGCGCATACCCCCATTTTTGCTGCTGTCCCAAACCACCAATTTTGCAGCCAATTAAATACTAGGCCCACGATTTTGCTGCCGAAAGCCCTTTTATCCTGGTTCAAACTTTCATTTCTTCAGCACCCCTGAATTGATAGCATTTTGGGTTAATTTTGTGTGGGTAATTTCTTTTTTTGATAGATTATATCTTTTTAAATGGGACCGGGAATCGAAATATGGACAATCAAACTTTCCAAACCTCATAAAATCTTAAGAATTTTGAATACAACTTAGGTCCTATGAAACGTTCACATGTACTATGTGTTAGGAAGTGTTGTCATCTTTCTTCATGCTCCCCCCCCCCCTACACACACACTATCTAACAAACAACAATCCCTCCCTGACTCTAGCTCTTCGGTGAATACACACAGCCCGAGTGTTCTGTTGCAGATATGGAAGTTAAACACAAGGCCTTCAGTTCTCTGTAGATTTTGTACCTTCAGGCAAAATAATCCATCCAGGTCTAGAGAAGTCACAAGTTAGGATTGAAATACAGTTTGTCTCCAGGAAACATCAGACCCAATATTGGCCACTCTAGGACTGCAGATTGGTAAATAAAGAGGCAGACAAATAATACCACTTTCATGAATTGAAATAAAACGATTAATTGGCGGTATATTATATTTGTATAGACATCTAAAAATATTTATATAATAGAATATATCCACACCTTTTTAAAGATCTCAAATTGACTCAAAACATATCACCAACAAAGCACTACTTTTTCAACATCTCCCATATCTTATAAACCTTTCCTTGAACAATCCAAACATAGTACACTTCAGAATCCATGTCAGTGCCCCAGCTATAGACCACTATTTGAGGAGTCATGTACTGACTTTCTAAGAAACCTGGCGTGACTTTCAGGTATGTAAATAAATCGGATATTGTAACTAAAGCAAAAAGCCAAATCACAACATATCAGGGACGTTGAGCAGGCCTCCCATTACCCCGACTAAACGAGTTATACATATAGGACCTTAGGAAAAGTTGCGCAGTGAATCAAATGACTAAATTTTCTGAGTAAATCCAAGACAAGCCTCTTTAGGACTGCGGTGGTGGGCGGGGACCACAAGTTAACCCCTCAGATCCCAGGTGTCAATATTGATAGGGCTTACATTAGCGGTCAGCAGACGCAGCCGCCGGATAAGAATTGGACGCTAAGTCCACTGAGTGGACATTTGAGGAAGGATGAAGTGAAGATGAGAAGGTAGAGGTGGGGGAGAAAGAGGGGGAGGAGGTTTGGGAGAATGACCTAGTACAGGGAGGTTGTGGAAGAGGTGGAGGTTTGGGAGAAAGACCAAGTGTAGGGGGAGGTGGAGGTGGAGAAGGTTTGGGAGAAAGACCTAGTAGGGAGAGGTTGTGGAAGAGGTGGAGGAGGAGGAGGTTTGGGAGAAAGACCTAGTACAGGGAGGTGGTGGAGGAGGAGGTTTGGGAGAAAGACCTAGTAGGGGGAGATGGAGGAGGTGGGGAGGTGGAGAGGTGGAGGAGGAGGGGCAGGAGGAGGAGGAGGAGGAGGAGGAGGAGGAGGAGGAGGAGGAGGAGGAGGAGGAGGAGGAGGAGGAGGAAGGAGGATTGGGCGAAAGTAGGGGGAGGTGGTGGAGTCCCAAAACACTTAAGTCCCTGCCCCCATCTCTCTCTGTCTGTGTCACTCTCAGACTCTAGCACCCCCACCCCACCTCTCTCCCCAGATAATACCCCGCCACCAATGTTGATATAGGGGCTAACCAACTCTCACAGGCGGACCACTCACCACCATACAGACACACTATTTGGTGGTTCAGCAAATTTGGACAAGAGATTAGACACAGAGCGTTGGGTCAGCTGGGCCGGGCTGGCCCTAGGGGTGAGCTGTACAATGTGTGAGATGGCATAGGTGTGTGGATTTAGTGGCTTAACGGGCCCCTGGGATGCATTGGGGGATGCAGGGGAGGGACTGCCTCAATGGGCTAGACGGCTCCGTCCGTCCATCCTTCTACCCGGGTGTAAACATTGCTGGGAGAAGTACTGCTAGCTGCATTTAATATTGGTAACTCTGCCTGTCTCTGTCTCTGACTCTGCTTCTCCCTTCCTCTGTCTCTGCTTGAAGTGCTTCTATCTCCCTGTTTCCCTCTCTCTCCGCCTGTCTGTCTCTCACTCTGCTTCTCCCTCCCTCTATCTTTCGCTCTGCCTCTCCCTCCCTCTGTCTCTTACTCGGTTTCTCTGTCTCTCTGCTTCTACCTCCCTGTCCCCCTCTCTCCCTGGCTGTCTCCCACTCTGCTTCTGTCTCTCTGCTTCTCCCTCCCTGTCTCTCACTCTGCTTCTGTCTCTCTGCTTCTACCTTCCTGTCTATCACTCTGCTTCTCCCCTCCCCCTGTCCCTACTTCTACCCCCTGTCCCTCTCCCTCCCTGTCTGTCACACGCTCTGTTATTTTCCCATATCAAAACAGACAATTGGCGCTCTCTCCCCGTCTCTGTCTCTCCCTCTCTTACTTTGCCATACCAAAACAGAGATTTATGGATGAAAATAAGAAGTTAGTGTATTTAGAGATTGATACTGGGTGAAATTACATCACAAAAAGCTGATTTTCTAAACGTAATTCCATAGTATTTCATAATACATCTACATTATCAATGTTATAGGACATAGTGTTTCACGAGTAAATCCACCCATAGCTAAAATACTGTGATAATAATATTCTAGTAAATGTTCTCAAAATAGAAAATATACGACCTGGAAAATCTGTAAACACTTGACACTTTTAAAGCCTTTTAATTTTCATGTTTAGTATGAAGTGGGTCTTTGATCAACACTTAAGCACTGCTCGCTAAGGAGTAACTTAAACACTTAAGTCAATAGACCAACATTGGCTGCACATATTTCACAACGATTAATCACACTTGGGCTTGCACCTGGGTTAAAACATGTTTGTTAAGCCTCTGTGTAGTTTAAAGTATTCCCTTAATACAAGTTGCAGCATGTTAATGATAGAAATAGAGTAAATAAAAGTTCAAGTTCATAAAGTTCTCCACAGAGCACACTAAAGAAAGTACGTTACAGAAGTGATGAGAACAAATTTTGTCCGAAATAGAACTGTCCAAAAAGAAAGCTGGATATGACTAGATAATCAAGATATTTCCATCAAATATTTCATCAGTATATTGATAACTTATTTTATCTTGGACTAGCTAGTAGGATACTAAGGAGACTCGGGAAGCACACATGATTCCAGAGTTATGGTACCATTTCTATATGCTACTTAGTAGGCTCTTACAATCCAGTTACCGGTATTTAAGTATTCACCGCTGCCCTCTTGTGTTAAACAGTGATACTAAGGTGGAAGAGAGCAGCCTTTAGAAGTGTGCGAAGTATGAATGGTATAAATCCACCATGAAGCCGAACATTAGAAAGAAACTTCAATATATCCAATCGGTTCGGGTGAGAGGCTATTGATATTCATCGTACAGTAAAAAAATATAAAAAATAGCAGAAATGACGTCTTTGTAAAACGATGCTACACGTTGCTACACCCAAGTGGAAGTATATGGTTTCACCTGGAGTTACATAAATGAACTATGGCCTCTGCCTGGCTAGAGCGGAAAAGAACTGGCTGAATGTGAATTTTGAAGGGAAAACTCGTGATTTGGTGTATGATGTTTCGGCAAGGTTTTAAAGGGTTTAAAATGAACGCAGAAATAATTCCAAAATGATACGCTAGAACCCTGCAAATAGAGGGAGAGGTACGTGCAAAGATGAAGTAGTATATTTAAATATAAACTTACCTTCTTGTCAGGATTTATTTTCTCGTCATTTAGAGCTTCCAGTTGCAATGGTCCAAGGAACATGGCACGTTCGGTGTCATATATAAACTGTATGGATTTCATACGAGCCACTTGATAGCCAAATCTTCGCAATGTGCACACCCTCAGGATTGTCTGTAATAGAAGGAAGGAACCACTCAGCCCATATGATAAGCAATGCCACCTCAGGGCCGAAAATCGACAATTGCAATAATTTTTCTTAAAAGAAAAACGTTTGATTTATTTAATACAAAATCTCAATGCATGGATATAGTCCAGAACAGAATAAGGACAGGGCCGGAGGAATGAGTTGTAGGTTTATTTATTGAGGGGTCCGACGTTTCGAGCACATTTGCCCTTTATCAAGGAATTTTATACAAAAATCGGAAAAAATATTTTCCAAAATCCTGTTTTAATTTTCCTATCCAAGAATTTACACGAAACTATACTTAGCCTAATATATATATGAGATGCAATCTATCAAAAAGAGTCCCATGTCGGCAACTTTCGTTTTGAGATATAGGGCTCCAAAGGTGGTATAGGACTTTTTCGGTCGAAATCTTTTTTTCCCGTAATATTAATCTTTAATATGTTTTTTGTGAGACTGGAAAGTATTTTGTAAAATAAACAATAATTTATGCTTCATAATGGCCGGTAAACATTTTCATAACATGGTTGGATGGGTTTAAACAAAGGAGTCGGAGGCTATTTTTCACTAAATTCACTCGTACACCGTGGACATTTGAGCGTAGGGTACCCCAGCACATTTGGTATCCTCGGAAAGCCGCGAATCTCCTCTATCCAATCCCAGTCTTCCCTTTTGAATGCCCACGTAAGTTAACCAATCACAGAGCTCTATCAAAGTGCATTCGGCGTAAACACTTGTTGCTAGGGAGCCCACATGTAGTGGATACAGCGCTGTGATTGGTCCAGCCGCTCCGAAAGATCAACTTCCGGCTGACGCCATCTTCTAGCGTGGTCTTGGATTTGAATTGAAGCGACCAGTTATTCCTCGATTCCAGACGATTCAAGACGTGTTTTACTCTCCAACAAAGTTTTAAATGGACCAAGGTTTATTATTTAAACATGGAAGCTGAGGCCACCGTCGCAGAAGCTCTTAATGGCATCGCTCGAGCCAATTTGGGAGGTGTTGTCGACAACTCCGAATGGCGTAACCTCATCGAGGAATATTTTGTGTTCAACGAGGAAACAGAGACGGTGGAATCTGACTCGGATGGAGAACCAGACGTCCCAGATCCTCCTGAAACTCAGGACACAAATGTAAAGTGCTCCACATTTAGGTAAGTGTCGGTGCTCTACGGCCATGTTTTCTATCGTGTGTGTTGACGCGTTGGGGGAGGCGATCGGAAAACTATGCTATGTACATCCCTGGAAATCAATCAAATCTATAATCCAATGCTGTTATGTGTGAGAGATATATTGTGTGTATATTTAAATGTTCTAAATTTGATCGGTAGAGGTTTTACCTCGCCTCGTGCTGTTCGTGCATGGGGACTCGGAAGCATCGAGTCGAGATCGGGGGAGTAAACTATTTACTTAGGATGTCTGATATTCCGTAATCGTCTCGTGTGGAATGTAGGGTTAAAAATGTATTACTTGTAACAACATGTCAGTTTTGGGCAAATTGAAATCTAGGATTTTGTCCATTTCAGTTGTAACTGCCATTTGTTTAACAACGGGCTGTGCATAGACCAGTTCACGGTGGAACAGCGCATCGCTCATCGGTCGGAACATGACCAAATCCATCGAGGTAATTATTTTTAAAAATGTTTTTCTCTATTGTCTCATGAATGTATAATACTCATTCAGTATTTTAAGCTGTAGTTTGTTCAATTATGAGCACACAGAGACCTTATTACATAGGATAACTAATTACATAGGATAACTAATTACGTAGGCTAACTGTAGCGAATCATGCTGGTCGGGGGGGATTTAAGATTTGTGTCGGTGATATTTTGGTGGGTCACAACATCATTATTATATTTTTGTTATACTGTCGTTTCAGATGAGCTTGACATGGCACTCTTTGGTGTTTTCAATACTGTTACTGACAACAGTGATCGATGCAGTCCAACAAAGAAGGGGCGCCAATGGAAGGGAGAGAGACAACACCCAAAGAGCCACTACAGAATGCATAACAAGCCTATTTGCAAAGCTACCTTTAAATTCCTTTACAAGTGAGTATTATCATGAATCTTGTTGTGCCCATTAATGCTGAACATTACATAGCTGTTTATAATAACATGATTATTTGCTAAGAATCATTATTTTGTATTCTTATTTACAATCCTGCATTATGTTTAATTTCTTCCTTTTAAATCATTAATTTTTCTATTTTTCTCTTCTCTCTCTTTGCTTCTAGGATTAGCCAAAACTTGCTGACTGTTTTTCTAAAATCCTTCAGCGAGGATGGTCTTGTCACCCGTACATGACAGGGTGGTGGTTACCGTGCTGTCATGTCATTGCCAATAGATGATCTGAAGAACACAATCAACTTCATCACATCTTATGCCGAAATACATGCTCTTGTCTTGCCAGGCAGAGTAGCTTCACACCATAGAGACGACCTCCTCATTCTCCCCTGCCGTTCTACAAAAGCTGAAGTTCATCGTCTTTACACACAAGCCATGCAAGAGACTGACAATAGGGCTGTTGCCTACTCCACTTTTGGCCATCTATGGCGTAAATATCTTCCTAAAATAGTCACAAGTCGTCCCATGACAGACCTCTGCTGGGAGTGCCAGCGTAATAACAGAGACATGTAGTAGTAATTTACCTGAAGTTGTGAAAGCTGCCAAGTTAAAGAAACAGCAGAAACATTTAGACACTGTAACCACCGAAAGAACTCTTTATCAGAAATTTTGTGCTGATGCAAAAGAAGCGTACAGAGACAATGGAGAACCCCCCCTGGGCAAACATGCCCCTTGCTCATGTGACATTCGAGTGCATCTCAGTTTTGACTTTGCACAACAAGTGCATTTACCTTCCTATCCGATGCAACCAGGTCCCCTTTATTTCCTGACCCCAAGGAAGGTAGGCCTGTTCGGTATTTGCATGGAAGGAATACCTAGACAAGTGAATTATCTTATTGATGAGAGCCATTGCACCAGTAAGGGATCAAATGCAGTTATTTCTTATCTGAATCATTACTTTGAAAACTATGGTCTGGGGGAGAAGCATTTAGATCTTAACTGTGATAATTGTAGTGGTCAAAACAAGAACAGGTATGTTTTGGCCTATTTGATGTGGCGTGTCCTTACTGGAAGGCACAAGTCTATTACACTTAACTTTTTGATTACTGGGCACACTAAGTTTGATGGATACATTGTACAGCCTGCAGTCGCCCCAGTAAGAGGTACAGGGAGGGGAAGAGGGAGGGGAAAAGGAAGGGGTAGAGGAAGGGGAAGGGACAGGGAATCTTCTTCTGATGAATCATTACAATTAGGTGGTGAAGAATCTTCTTCTTCTGAGGGGGAGGAGGAGGAGGAGGAGGCTGTAGGGGAGCCTCAAGCAAGAGGGAGATGTAGGGGTAGGGGTAGGGGTAGGGGTAGAGGAACAGTTAGGGGAAGGGCAAGGGAATCTTCAGAATCTTCTTCTGATGGGGAGGTTGCACCTCCTCCAGCAAAGAGAGGTAGGGGAAGGGGAAGGGGTCGAGGTAAGGGAAAGGGTAGGGGAAAGGGTAGGGGCTGACTGCTTTTTATTACTGATTTTATTACTGATTATTACTTGTTATTACTGCTGTACATTTTGTTTCCTTAGAATGAATTATAAAGGTGTTATCATGTATATAATTGCGAACACACCGAAGAATTTGTGTACAGAATATTATGCTCATGTTATCAGGGTAATAAAATAAAAAATATTAACTGAAATGAACTGCTTTTTTGATATATTGTGGCCCTACTAGTCAATAATACCTGTCCCAAATCTGAGAATAATTTGATCATATGAACTGGTCATTTTGCATGACAGCGCGCCCGACATACATCCCACAAAAGTTGCCTTGAAATTTTTTTTGTCCAAATTTTACCCATTTTTCACCGCGCGATAAAATAAAAAGTTAATAAGTAAATCAACTGAATTTGGTATATGTTGTGGCCCTGGTAAATAGTAACGTGTGTCCCAAATTTCATAAATATCGGCTCATATCAAATGCCCGTAACCAAGGTCGGCGCGTCGAAGAAATGTCCCACAACTTTGAAGGTCAATATCTCAGTTTCCGACTCCTCCAATAACCGCGTCCATTAAATATCCGCAAACCTATAAATATACCCGATAGGCCTAAAATTAAGCTCTATACATCATTGGAAAGCTCTTTCCTGCTGCTTACCCATCCAATAGCTAACTCCGAAATCGATTTTGCCGACATGGGACTCATTTTGATATAGCGAGACACATATATATGTTCAAAGTAGACTAATACTAAAATACTTAATGTCATCTGGAAAAAAAACAAGTATACAGTTCCACAATAGATTAGCCCAATAGGGGATTTGCATGTCCGCCATCTTGAATCTAGATTCGCATGACATTATGGGAGTTGTATGTCAGTGTAAAAGCTATAGAAAACATGTTATGTTCTTCAGCATGGAATATTTAACACTGATCTCATGTAGAGCCATGTGTTTTACATGTTTCCATAATCTAAGACTTCATCATTCCCATCATGCATTTGGTTTTTATAGATCCTTTACACAAGCTATGATATTGGTGAAAGGATCTTTGCATTTTTCGATAAAAGTGCAACTAGATTTGAACTGAATCCATCCCGGCATTCACTGTAATAGACATGCGCAGTGAGTCATGCAAACCCCCTATTAATGGAGCGTTTGGGTACATACATGGTTGGTTAGGGTTTTTCATCTATGCCAGGAATGACAAAATTAAGAGGAAAGTATTCAATCTGTCAAACTCTCTTTTTCTAGCCACTCATGGGGAGTGTAGCCCAAGCGGAATGAAATTCTGCACAGAATCCTTTAACACTACAAAGGGCGCATTTGGTCTCTCGGTCGGGGAAATGCATTTTACACCCCATAACACTATAATCTCTGACCACCATCGAAAAGAGCATTAAAACTGGTTCAGAAAATGGCCTTACATGTATCTCTATCTCCTAGAAAAAAGGATATTGGCACTTGACTTGATTCTTTCCACTATAATATATAAACTCTGACCACTGCCCTGTCGCAGGCGTATGAACCTTAAGGGCCTAATCCACTAAGCCGATTTTCATGCGATTTTGCACTGCAGAGGACTTTTTTCCACTAAATTCTGTGAGAATCGCATGAGAATTGGCTTAGTGGACCAGGCCCTTTACACGCTATATCGCAGGGCAGTGCATACCATTGGAGGAGGGCGGGGGTGTAGACTGCTCTCTACTAATAAGCTCGGATGACTGCATAGAAATATTCTCCTTGACGAAGAGACTGACCTCTTGTTGGGAGGAGACGCTAAGTCTGGTGGATCTATCAAAGTTGAGAGGTTGATGCGCGTCCGCTAGAGGAGGGAACTTCTGCAGATGTAGGTCCTCACTCAACGGTTGTTTCGGTGACCAGTCACGCGTGGCAGCACCGGTCACCATGGCCATGACTTCACTGGATTCACACAGTTCTACAATTGGAGGAAAAATTCACATTTAAGTCGTAAGCAGGTATATTTGATCAAATCAGGGTGTCAATATTTTCAAACTATTATGTGAAGGGGTCAAAAAAAGGGATATGCGGGTTTTGAATGAAAAAAAGGATGTAGACTTAGATTTTCACACAACTTCCAGGGATTATATATATATACCTTACGACATAAAAAATTTAAAAAATCGAAAAAAATATATGTGTAAAGTTTAATGGGGCTATAATAAATAGAAACAAATTGTGTTCATAGCCATTTCGCACCCGAAAAAAAACCAAGTGGGGATCTTTCAGGCTTACCTATTTTATTCAAATCAGTTTCGAGTGGCAGGAAATTCAGGAGGACGGCAAGACGAGACCACAGGGACTTTGAACTCTGGAACAATACAGCAATTTAAATATAATAGCTAATTACAGTATACAAACCTTCAAGGCTTAATCAATGGCATATGATGCAGCGATGTGTAAAATTGCAGTAGTGAACAGCAACAATTTATGGAGTAGTAAACTAGTAATATTTAAAGCTGGGCCTCTGAATGAAAAAAGTAAGATCAAAATTAGATTTTAATAAATAAAGTGTTATCTTGTAAATAGTGTAGTCCGTTCAGCGAAAATTTAACCAACACGAAAAAATATCAAACACTTGGCGATGTCATCTCATGTAACCAAGGACTCAACAAAATGTTTGTGGGGAGGCAGTGACCTCCCTAAGTGACATGTATTACAGATTTTGAATAGTCTATCATGTAATCACTCATTCAAACGTTTTAAAAAGATGTTTAAAAAATCTTGGAGGAACATTTCTGAGCTATCTCTCAGTAAAATAACGGCTGTTTGTCGTAAATGGAGTCTTTAATGTTAAATGAACGTTATGAAGTTTATGGTTTTCTATCCTACTTATAAATTTTATCTAGATGTTTCAGTAATTTTTCATGTCAAATGAAACGTACCGCTATTGCGAAATTTTTGCAATAGAATTTGTAAAAAAAATTAATAAAATTACCTGAGCACACGTGGCAATGATGTGGGGATGACAGCTCATCCAATCACAGTAGACTTTTATGGCACATAGGAGACCCTCCGCGGTCAAAACTTGAACTAACCGTTCTAATCGCCTCTCTTCTAATTCATGTCTGTAAAAAGAAGAAGATAATTAAATGATGTAATGTTTGATTAAATGGTATAATATTTGATTAAATGATATAATGTTTGATTTCTACGAATGGAAACAGATTTAAAGATGTTTAATTTCGGCGAGAAAAAATCAACCGATCACTGTCGAGCATAAAACTAACACTAACTATCTATAGCACTAACTTAAAAAGAATCGCAAATGAAGTAGAATATTTTATTGCCAGCTACCAAAGAAAGGGCCCACGACGAAATAATAGATATATTTAGTGCTAGATATTTTTTTTATAGAAATTACTCTGCGTATACCCACTGGGCGATTTGCCGAATACTCTGCTTAATTTATAGGGTTTTGGACAGAACAAAATTCAATGCTTTTCCGATTTCAGTGATTTTTCCGAACCCTAATTACGGGACCAGGGGATTGTAGCTATTGTCTTATAGTAACATAGGCTAATGATGTAACTAGTTTTATATTTAGATTTTATATCATCACTGTTTTTTAACTTTTACTTTGTGAGTTACTCAGTGTACGATGAGAGACACGAGTCCGGGGAACGTGTACAGTAAGAAACCGAGAATCTTCGAAAATTTCAAGACCATTGAATGTATTCCCAAGGCCCATATATAATGATTTTCCAGGCCTTTCGACCAAAATGCTCATTTTCCAGGCTTTGAATGTGTTTTTCCAAATTAAAATTTTCCAGGCCCTGCGGAGACCCTGAATTAACTGTTTTATTTATCAAAAATCAAGGATTTATGCAATTAAATTGACTAAGGACGGTACGCACTTGTCTATGACACTCTCAGCACTCTCTCTGTCCGTCTCCGTGGTCTCCCCTTCCAGCTCGCTCTCTGTGGGCAGGCTGCTGTTCTCTGTGTCTGTGGGCATGCTGCTGAGATCTGTGTCGGTTTCTATGGTGAAATCTGCCAGTTTCTGTGTGATCTCTCTCACATGCTTGGACTCAGCAGACGTTTCAAACCCTGGCACGAATAAGCAATAATTGATTGGTCAATTGATAAATCCTTTATTGTATCTTTAATTTGACACAAAAGATTATTATACACATCTAAAATTAGTATCAGGTCTTCCTGTGTGTGCCCCGTATTAATATCTTATTAATTAATTAATATCTTAATAATAATTATGGCTGTACTGCCTTTTATAGATACGTGTGTCAAAACCATATCTAAGTAGTATAATAAGAATCTATATTTTTAATTTGATTTGAAAAAAAGATGGCGACACATAAAATTAAATGTGTATGTGGCATTGTCTCTTCAGTGCATTTTAAAACGTTTTGAGGGTTACTCAGACCAAAACAAAAATATAAAGATACATTATACACTGTGATCGTTATTTCTTCTAGGATTTTGAGACAAGTTAAATATCTGTACGACATATCTGTACGACACGTTTTTCAAAGTATAATTTGAATGTAAACGCAACGAACTTTTTATTTCAGCATAAAAGAAACAATAGAATAATGTGAATATTCTATAACTGACCGGGAGGCACCCTGACCTCCTTCTTGCCCTGGATGACAGCTTTGAGGTCAGCGTTGTTGCTGGGGTCGTCATGGTAACCCGAGGGGAAGAGGGACGCCAGGCGAGCCTGGTTGAAGTAGTTGTTGTTGCTGATGAAGTCTGTGGGTAGGCCGGCCAGGTACTCAGACACGTCTATGGACACATCCTCACTGTTAGCATTCAGGCCGTTAGCTAACGAACTGGGGGAAATAGAAGAAGATATATTTATTATTGTCAATTATTAGTACAAAACATTTATACCCATTGGTTAAAACTTACATATATATGCAAACGCACAAAAGAAGGGTCTCATTACGTTTGTCGTTTCAAGAACTGACTGTAAATGCATTTGAATGACATCAAAGACATTATTATCAATTTAAGCATCTGTATTCACTGAGAAAAAAATCGTCTAAACGATGTAACGCACTAATGCAGAATATAATATTTTCAATCAACCAATATTTAACCTTCTCAATACTATAAACTTTTAAAGATGATATTATTTTATAGATACCCAATTACATGTTAATGCTCATATAAATCTATTTTTATAAACATTTACAGATAGCAAGTAAAGTTAAATATATTATTTAGACCCATAGAAAGTAGAAATCTTTATAGTAGCATTTTCGGGGACACAGCATTGGACGGAAGACCACGGTTATCAATTTTTAAAATGCCACTGCCTAAATAAACATATTTCAAACAAACAAACTTCATTGAATTATTGCATTGCATTATTAAATGACCTCCGTTGATTATAAGTTTCATCGTACACTGTGCATGTAACTCAACTGTCATTTACGGAGGATTTGCTGTATAGAATATTAAATAAAATAAAAACAAAATTTTGCTAAAATAGGCTGCAATTTGACAAAAACTAGGCCTGTCTGCGTTTATTTTGTGTGGATTAAGAAAATCTGTTCGTTTATGTAGAACGGTATTTAGAACCTAATGTGTATCCGAGAATGTCTCCGAGATTATCATGTACCATGAAAATGTGCTCAATAAAATTTCTTTAAAATAAAATGCAGCTTCAAGAGTGTTACCTCGACATTTCTGTATCCACATTATAAAGGCAACTTTTCTGTAACTGATCAAGGCTATCCTCCAGACTCCCGGTGATGCCGCTCCCGGGGGAGCCCTCAGAGAAGCCGGGGCGCAGTTCCTGGGACACCATGAGGTTGTCTTCACTGTCCGAGTCACTAGACGCTGACCCATCCTGAAGGTAGTTTATTGTTTCATCTCCAGAGTCGGAATCCAGGACCTCCAGTTCACCACCTGGAAAGGAAAGACAAGAGTCAACTATCCAACTGGAATAATGGCAGCCAGGGTATGGAAACAAGAGTCAACTATCCAACTGGAATAATGGCAGCCAGGGTATGGAATACAGAGCGGGAGAGGGAGATGAGAGAAGCCGATATAGGAGGTTAGTGTATGTGTGTGAGAGGGACGGGGGAGAGGGGGAGAGTCAATACAGAAAGCGGATCTTTGTTGAATGCTTATAGCATATAGAATAGCATGGCACTGATAGACCTTGGTCAAACTAATTTATTTCTGTGAACAGGTATTTTTTTCTTTTTAGGTTCTGAGCTATTTACATCTTTTTAATCGATTCAATTTAACAAACAGCTCCCTAGATCTTATAGTATCTTTCCAACTCCAAGGACTTATTGGAAACATCTTTAAAAATTCAAAGTGTGATTAAACAAATGGCATATATATATACACAGTAAGGAAAAGAGAAAAGATTCAAGAGACAGAGGCAACAGACAAGCAGAGAGACAAGAGAAGAGAAAAAGCCCAGTTTGCCAGTAGCTTTGCATGAACCAAACCGATTACCATCGATCAAAGTTCTTACCATCTGCAAGACTAGGGTAAAGAAATTTTGCACCATATTTTGACATGGATATGCTATAACCACTGATTTCATGATCTAGTGTATCTTACGCTCCCCACCTCCTTCACTGAGGTCCGAATCGTCATCAGAAGAGCTGCGTCCACCGACGTCATCGCCTTCTTTAACGGTGGTGCGTCGTCTCCTCCTCCTCAATTTAGACATTCGGTTCTTTTTCCTTTCGGCCTACAAACCAAATAATGAATTAGTTTTTGTTTTTCTTTTCTGAAGAATCACACACTTAATAATATCCAAAAGCAGGTCCCCAACCATATGCTGCAAGTGTCTGATGGGCTATATACTAAGTGAAACCATGTCGTGCTAAACATTGTTAAACTAACAATGGAGAGAGTGAATTGTCCCTGTATTTTCAACCACAATTTAGTCTTAAAATTGGGTTATTATACAATATAAGTGTCTGATGGGCTATATACTAAGTGAAACCATGTTGTGCTAAACATTGTTAAACTAACAATGGAGAGAGTGAATTGTCCCTGTATTTTCAACCACAATTTAGTCTTAAAATTGGGTTATTTGAGAGGATTGAAGGCTAATTGTACTTTTTCTGACGCATGGCTCATCGATTTTGCCAATTTTCTTTTAAAAATCAAGTTTTTATTCTGCACACACGTCTACACATTGTAGCCACCACAAAGGGGTTTTGTGGAAAAATATCCTTTTCTTGCGACGTGAGACTCATTTTTCTATGACACATCATATATTATTAGATTCTCTGCACCATTCATAAACAAAATTTCTCCTTACCTTCATGTCCATACTTGATGTCTTTTCTTGGCTGTTAGCGCGGGACGTATTTTGTAGATCAACAAGTTTGGTGTCATTCTGATCGCCTGAACCATCGCCCATCAGAGGCAGTGTCTCTGTGCCGGGGTCCTCCTCAGCATTAATAGACACATCTGAGACAGAAACATTATTATCGTTATTTATAGAATTTTGATTTTACTTGCAACAAATATTGTTATCTATTTAAGCTGGGTAAACATATTTAATCTTCCCTGGAGTCGATCTCCAACGTACGTGTGTTAAATATATGGGTCAGCTTGTCAGAAAATATACAATCGGCAGCTCTACACATTCAGTAAATTCGGCTCAATTCAACTGAAAATGATGAACACTAGGTGTATCTGAGTATATTTGGTAGTGCGTTGATTCAATCAATGTGTTTGGTTATGTTGAGCTGTATTTTCAACCTAATTTTTTTCTTAAACCTGGGTTGATTGAGAAGATTGGTGAAGGCGAATTGTACATTTTCTGATGCTCTGACCCATATAACTGTAAACAGAATCCAATTAAGAATAACGGTTGACCCCGGGGGTTGACCCAAGATGACCGAAGTGGTTCCCTATACACTTCAGATAAAACAAATACTGTAAACGTATTAATGTTTGCGCAGTATTTATTTTCGCTATTTTCACGCACCCACCTTTGTGCGCGAAAATTAATCCTGAGCGAAAAGTATAATTATTGCATAAACAATGTGTGAGACTTCCTTACTGCGCGAATTTAAATCCCCGCGAAAAGGTGTCATTGTACTTAGTGCGCGAAAATTTATCTGCGCGAAAATAAATACGTTTACAGTAAATAGATAAATTTAGCCATTTGTTCATCTATACATAACAATTACGATTTAAACATATAACATAAAATTAAGTGAATATATTGGCTATAAACTAAAATATTAACTCACCCGGACTCTCAACTTCTAATACTTGACGGGGGTTTTCCAGCTCGTATAGCGCCGACTGGAGTCTTATAACCACGTGGTTTAACACGTGGGAGAATAGCGCGAGACTGAAGGCAATGGCGGCTGTCATCTGTTTGTTACCTGCAAAATAACCAACCATATATCATAGGCTTTACTGTGAAATAAAGTGCTCGAATAGCCTCAAAATACCGCAATACCCACTTACTGAAAGAGGTGATATGTAGATCAAAATTCTTGCGGTAAGCCATAATGAAGTAAGTTCTGGATACAGTCTGTTTTAGAAAATTAGGTTTATAAAGTTTCCTGACATATAGAGAGAATGGAACGAGGTGCTAGTAATTGAATATCTATTGCGTAGCAATCGAGTGCAATAAATATTCGATTAGTAGTACAGAGCTGCATTCACTATTTATTACAGAAAAATAATGAAATCTAAGCCTTTGTTTTTGGATTTGAATAATCATAAAATATCCGAAAGCTAAAAAATTAATTCGAATTTTTATTGTACACATACGATAAAAATATTTGTTATTGCACCCAACTTATCGCACCTCTCAAGTGGAATGCGCATACATATATAATAAAAATGAGTATGATAAATTTTCTCAAAGAAAAACAAATTCAAATGTATGTATGGTACGTGTCCAATATAAATATTCTATAGTATCCCCTTTATATTATTGAACCTCTTATACTGCATGAGCATATATATATAATCAAGCCAGTATTACTTACCTGCCCTTTCTAGATTGAGTACTGCCATCATACACATTATGATGACTTTAAAGACGAGCTCGTCCTCCAGGTACTGCGGGCGGTCAGCTGAGGCGTGCTCCATGATCTCAGACCCTGGATGAGTCACATGGGGTGGTTGGTAGAACATGACCAGGTTAAAGTCTTGCAGGATGGCCTGGCAGCTTTCCTGAAGCTCTCGACTGTCAACTCTTAAAAGGAATTCATTCAATTTATTAATATTTGTTAGCATTATCATATCTCAACCATAACACAAGGAACAAGCTACTGCTTGCAATTATGCATGTACATTGTTTATTTCCAGTCAAACATGATAATACTATAACATAATATACACTGGTCATTTTACCAATACTTAAAACTATAATGAATAGAAGGAACTAGTGAGAACAGCACAAAAGAAAACGCAACTCTCCTCCTTTCATTAAATCAAGGACAACCAAAGCAGGATTTTCAAGAAACCTGTCCATTAAAAGTTTTCACATGAGAAGTAAACCATGAACAATTATGGAAGAACACTCAATTTAAAGTCACTTGGAAACAATTGAAATAAAGACAAATGTAGCTGCAGGTATATACTTTGAGAAGGCAAAGAGTCTCTGTTTTGGCTTCATCTTGCTTTTTATACACCATTCCCTGAAGTTGTATCAACGGTAACCATTAGATTTTAGAACAATTTGACAATAGCCGATTTCTGACATACAATATCTATCCAGAAATTACATTTAAAGATTTATGAGGATAATTAAACTTGTGGTCCGCATGCCCATACACTTACTTGTTATTGCATCCATAGAACACGTCAAGAAGATGCAGAAAACGTACGACTAGCCTTTTGACGTCCTTGATTCTGAAACAAATGGAATACAAGACTTTAAGTTTAATAATACTCATAATACAATTGCAGAACTATCAACAATCTGAGGAAAGTGATGGACCTTCAAGCAAAGGCAAGTCTATCACAGATAGTTATACCATTGCCGCTACTACTTCACTACTCTAACATTCAGTCCAGGGAGTTTTTAAAATGAAGGAGGAAGAGGAGGAGTAGAAGGAGGTGAAGGAAGAGGAGGTGGAGTAGGAGGAAGGGTAGAGGAGGAGGAGGTGGAGGGAGAAAGAGTAGGAGGATGTGGAGGGAGCAGGAGCAGGTAGAGGAGGAAAGAGAAGATGGAGACGAAGAAACCGAAGTAAAATGTTAAAGAGTCAGTACAAATGAAAAGCTTCACCTCCTGCTGGCTCCCTGTTTGTGACTCTCATGTTCAAGTAAAGCAGCCTGAAGTTCCTGGTGCCGGCGGCGATTCTTCTCTAACAAGCGTGCCAAGTTACCCTGGGCGCCATCAAACGTACTCTGGCAGGTTAGACTGAAATGAAATATTTGTGAAAATGGCTTTAGTGCATGAAAGTTGTGATGCCAAGTATTACCGATGTTAAGCAAAATTATTATGAGCCAGTACTGTTATCAAATGTAACCTTATACAAAATAGATATTTTTAAATAGCAGGAGGTATTTTTCAATATCAACGTTTCCCTGTGCATAATTCTCGGAAGATTCTGAGTCAGAGAAAATGATGATTTCAAGATATTTGGTTTGTACATGATATAACACTTGGGCACGAACTGGAAGACCTGACTTCGGTCAGATGTTCGCAACGCATTTGTGCAAATAACTTGGACAAATAAAAGAACATTTCTATTCAATTCAGTACGTACCATCTGAGGTAATGGTAGGCAGCGTCAAGGTTGTAACTACTGGACCCCGCTAACGTTCCCAGCTGGTTGTGGGGCATTCCTGCAAATAAATTTAAGTGGATTTATAAGTTTGCAGTTTTTCCTCGCACGACCCCAGCTTTTAGCGCAGAATCATAAGTCTCTAAGTACAGCGTGTCCCATATTCTGATATAGCATTCCAAAGACTAATCGCAGAAATTGTTTCATCTTCCACGAAGCGTTTTAATAGCAACATTTTATCATTGCACGACAATATCAATCCTATTGTATAAATCAGTCATAATTCTGACAACAATTTATTGGTGAATTCTAAAACAAAAATTCTATATTTAATAGTGCGAAAAAGAGTCTGAGCGAAGGAGAAGATAGCCCAAACTCACCCATATCAGGGAACAGCGCCAGTGCCTGGTAATAGTAGCGTTGTGAAAGGATCCGACTGCCCATATCTTCAAAGTCCTGCTGATACCTCGCTGTAAGTAGTAGATATAGTTAACATCACCAAAAATGTTCAAATATTAAACCAAGTTGGTCCACATTTGTATAATATTACCCATGGACTAATATAGTGGAAATAATTCCATGATAACAAAGTTTTAATCAACTGTTCAAAGCCACAGTAAAAATGATAAGATTGATCAATCTCTTTATTACTCATTTACTACGAAAGGTGGAATTATTGTAGTCCTCGCAGGAGCAACAGTAAAAATGAAGGATATTAATTAAGTGGAAGGATCGATGCAAAGTATTGCAGTGGAACCCATTTAGGGGCAATAATGATTTTCTTTTAAAAAATCAAATCTTTATTAAGGTATGGGTACGATCACATCACAGTTACATTAAGTATAATTCATAAATTCAACACCCAGTTCATTATTATGGTGATTAATTAAATGGTTCCTGTTCCATCATAATTTTCTTAAAATAGCCCCTTACCTATATCACCCAGATATAGCAGACATCGATGACATGCTTTGTAAGCCCAGTCAATTATTCTCTCATTCGTTTCAACCTTTTTAGCATTTGAAGTTTTCCTGTGTGAGCGAGGCTCGGGTACAAGGTAAAAATCCACGATGACGTCTAAGCGCAGGTTGTGTTCGTGTTGCAGGCGGAAGATCAAATGGTGGTAATATCCCATGGCGGATACCAGGTGCGTTCGGTAGGCGGACTCTAAAGAACTACTAGGTTTCATTTGCTGTAAATTAAACAAAATGTGGTTTAGATATGAAGGAGGTTAAAAATAAATTTCCAAGGCTAACTGTAGTTCTTCAAAAAATTAAATACGAATGAATCGAAATCATTTACTGTTCACTGGTCTGCTTAATAATTATGATCTGACTGATGAAATAGTTACCCATGTAGTACTTGATAGTTATAAGATAAACACACAGTTCGGGGATAATCGGAAGAACTTATAATTTCAGAGATTAGTCCCTTTTCCATATATTTGTTTTGATTTTCTACACTGTATAACGACCTATTGAAATGTGATATGGAAATAAAACTATATCATTATTAAATGGATCATTACATTCCTATAAAAATGAAATCACGATTCGATTGAAGACATGGGTTAATTAAATATATTCACATCGGGATAATCTAGGTTTATCAGCAAAATAGGAACAGTTGAATAGATTCGGATTCCTTATCCATATTCATTTACCTTTCTGTTATGTTTCATTAACTGTATGATGTCATAATATACTTTTCTCCACAGCAGCTCTTCGGCTTTTCGACCAAATTCCAGTGGGTCGTAAAACATAAGCCGTTCACAATAGTCACACAATCTGAAATTTCGAAGAAATACATTTCTATTTATGCAAAGAACTCACCAGGGACTCCTCATACTCATACAAATAGACCATCAACGACAATACAAAGTACAGACATTAGTTTAAATCATATAAATGTTACCAGCGTCCATTAAAATAAAATGGAATAAACATGCAGAAGATTGTGATGAAGAAACATTAAACTTTATGATTGCTAAATGTAAAACATTTTACCTGTTACGTAAATTAATAGCGTCGGGTAAGAAAACATCGCGATAGGCCTTCTTCTGTTTTATTATATCATCTAAACGTCGGATTGTGTCTAACGCCGCCCTAAAAATGAACAAGTAGAAAAATACATCACTGAAAATGGAGAGTGCTTGAATCTAATGATCGCTATGCCAATCAAATCATTAGCCCATCAATAATGTTAATGTGAATATCAGTTCTATGTTCAACAACTTGTGACAATCTAGCTTAGATTAGAAAATCTATTAGATCATTATAGAGTCATAAGTTACTGATTATTTTTGCTAATGTGTTGAAATGTGATGATATGCAAACTCTGAGCGATATCTTACTGTATGTTTAGATAATTAGCCCAATTAAGGACTATCGGTACCGACTACCGTACTTCAATATGGCATGGATCTAGCTAGATGTAACACTCTGGATATATGCGGTAACTCTTTGTATTAAATGGTAGAATGCTCCCCAGATTATTGCTATTTAAGGTGGCTTATATAAACATGGGGTACAAATTAGATTAATTTAAATTGATGTAGTTTTTATTCTTGATTAATAAAAACTAAGTTTCTGAATTCATTCGTTAATCAATGATTGCAATACATGCTGCGCATGCTTCTCATTGCCTTTAACCGCTTCTTCAGCAGTCTTCCTCTTGCCAGGTTTCGGGGCTTAGACTGTACCTGGTGTTGTTCAAGAGGTGCCCCAGCAGAGCTGATCAGGCTCCACTTAGCAACTGCAGGTTTCCAGGGGCAGCGCCATATGTGAACCCCCTTCCACCTACAGTCAAGGCCATTCCAGATGTTATCCAAGGCAATGTCATTCTTTCGAAGTTGTGGTATAGGCTGTAAGCACTTTGGTGTGTGTCCGGGCTTGTCTCCTATTCTGTCTCACATCCGTTTCTGGACTGCATTCCACAACTTAACCTCCTGTGCAGCCCCATGGGTGTTCCGGACCGTGTTTCATGCCCGCAGAGCCCACCGGCAAAAGCTGCACAATTTGAATCCAGTCTCTCCCGGTGTCGCTAGTCTTTCCCAGTTGTCAACTAGCCTGTTCCTAGTCGTCAGTCAGCCTTTCCCAACAGTCAGCCGTAGCAGGTTCAGTGATTGCAATACATGCTGCGCATGCTTCTCATTGCCTTTAACCGCTTCTTCAGCAGTCTTCCTCTTGCCAGGTTTCGGGGCTTAGACTGTACCTGGTGTTGTTCAAGAGGTGCCCCAGCAGAGCTGATCAGGCTCCACTTAGCAACTGCAGGTTTCCAGGGGCAGCGCCATATGTGGACCCCCTTCCACCTACAGTCAAGGCCATTCCAGATGTTACAAATTACATTTGTATAATTCCATAAAATACTTCGCTATTGGCTGTAGGCCTACTTCTAGTGGACTAGTTACTGAGCCTGAAGAGTGACATTTCCAGTGCCATGGCACGAATATTAATTGATTAATTGATTGATTGATAGACTTTTATTTCAATCATCTGGATCGCTGTAGGCCGAAATCTCCAGCATCAGGTAGGTTTACAAACCGGCCTTTGTCTTTTACATGCTATAGTAGATAACAATATCACTTCCGTCAATGACTGGAAGTGACCATCTACTATTTATGATATAATTATTGTATCACTTCAGTTGCATTTTGTAATGTGGCATAATTTTACAGTTATTTTCTCTGATAAGAATAACATTTTTTTTTTTTTATTATTCACTTACAGGCCAAAGACATTTAACAACAATAGTTCATATGTAAAAACGTAAATGTCCACCATGGACGTACTTAATTACATTGCATTCTTTTAATCTATAAAGTTGTCATCTAACCAGATAAGATGCTTCATAGCATAATTCTTAAACAGTTTAGGTTCCACAATTTGGTGGGCCACCGTCTGTTGTTGGCCAATGGCAATGCTTGTCATTCTAGATTTTAATATGGGATGGATACTCATACTGTACAAGTACAAGGAACTGGTGCTACCAGTCGCAGACTCAAGAGTAAACAACTTTTACAAGGTGCCTGGATGCGACCTGGCTGACATGACACCTTTTCTTCATGTTGTCACATGACATAGCTATCTCGATCTTCCTGTCATCTTCGGACTGCTTAAACTAGGCACTACCATACCCAAGCCAGACACTTCTGTCAGCTGCGCGACCGCTACGCGTGACCGCGCCGCTATGTGCACATTAATTTTTACGCTCAACACTAGACGGCGTCGCCGCTCTGTTTACATACGGGTACCATTAGTTCTGCCGTATTCAAACAGGTAAGTTTCTACGCATTCTGTTGATATAAATTGCTTGAGATTATGATGATTTTAAGGGCCCATACCAGCGCATCAAAGTCAAATTTGCATTTAGAATGTACAAAAGAAGTATTGCGCATAATCTGACGGATTTAAAACTCACATAGACGCATTCCTTGGGTCTTTTTATGTAAGATAAAGTTTGGTTTAGTTATGTGGGGTGATGCGAATCTGTGTGCGGGACCGCGCACATTTTCATTCAAGGCCAAAAAAATGTTTTTGTTTCTGAACTGGAGATTTTCCTCTGCGGGTCCCCATGTTTGTGTATTTGCTCAGGGATGAAAGTCTTCCGGATTTCCGATTTATGTTATCATTGATATTTTTTAAACAATCCATACCTTTTTCATCTGTTTTCCCCTTTTATATTCCTTTTGTGTGCCTAACTGACTCACTGATATATGACCGATTTTCATGAAAAGTAGTCATTTTCACGAAATGCAGTTGAAAAAACGTCAAAAATAGAATTTATTATATATTGCTGATTTTTCTAGTACATATTAGCACGATACCCAGCTGTAATTCTCTGAAATTCGGCAGGTTAATATCTAATAATTAGCCTGCAGTGGCCTGGCAAAGTTTTCCTCCTCTATCCAATCATTAACTGCCATCATCGTACATCACGATCAATATTAAACTGTTTGAAGTAGCATTTCATAGGATATAGTATGTTAATTTTTATCTTTTTCTTTTTTACCTTAAAAAACCGGTCTACGTTTTCAGTTTTCTGTAGTAATTTGATACATAATGAAAAAATATTTAGTATAAAATGGTCCTAAACTCTTGCGTTTTTTAATTTTGGGTATCAGTATCACAATGAGGGTATCAGTATCACAATCACATCTGTTTTTTAGTATCTCAGTGGTTGACTTAGGACCCATATTTTGTCAAGGACCCTTTCCGACTTTTTATCAGCCTCCCACTTTCATCCCTGTTGCTAGATATTCAATCTTTGAGTATTCTTTAATTAATTGTACACATCTTTGAGTATTCTTTAATTAATTATATACATGTTTATGTATCCTTTTTTCAGATTACCTGCAAACACGATCAGATCCAGTATAATGAGTTTATCCTGGCTGCCGGGCTTTCAACATGATAGCCCTACACTACACTAAAGAACATGACTCACCATCCAAAATCAGCTGCTGCACTTGACTCAATTATTGACAATTGCTTGAAAGATGACCGAGTGACCAATGGTTTTGTTCTTGCTCTTGTGAGAGCCAAAAAGAAAGATTTTAATGAAGTGTATAGAGTTCTTCAAACTCGTGTGAACTTTAAATTAGAATATACCACTGATTCCTTGAGAACTTGTATAAATCGTTTTTTGTCCTCCCAGTTAAATCCACTGAAGAAGAACCTCAAAAGGGATGGGAAAACAGCAGTCAACCTTCTGAAGGAGGGTTTTAAACATCCTACAAGTCAGAAACGCTCATCTGAATCTCTTGGACAGGTACAATATCCACCCGTTAAAAGGCAGTCATTATCATCACTCAGTAATGAATGCCATGTTTGCCCTATCTTGACAAGTGAACTTTGTGCAAGTGCAACAAAAATCAACGAACTGACAGTGGTTGAAAATGAATATAGGAAATTAAAAGTTAAAGCTATCAAGTTCCAACCCAAACGTGTTAAACAAGCTCTGAAACGAAAAGATTGTATTATAGAAAAGAAATGTAAGGAAGTGAAAAGTCTCAAAAAGGAGGTTCATAAACTGACAACTGTCCTTAGTAACAGAGAAGACCTTATCAATGAGAACAGTAAACTAAAGACTGAGGTCAGAAAACTGACAAAAAGAAAACAAGCTACCATAAAGTATTATAGAACAAAGTGTCGAGTACCAGCTCATGATACACTAGAGAAAATCGTCATTAAACAACAACAGTATGTCAGGGCCCTAGAAAATCAATGTGAAGAGTTGAAAGAGAAGGATTCCAAAATAGATACAAAGGACAAAAATGCCTATAATTTAACAGTCAGGAAATGCATTTATTATGTACTTCAACACCAGTGCCCAGTTGAACATGCTTCCCCTATTGTTAAGTATGTCGCTGAGTGCTTCTCTGGTAGAGAGCTACAAAGTATGCCCACCCAGGCCACAGTGTCACGAATGGCACTGGAAATGGGGGTTCTGGGAGATCTACAAGCTGCAGATCTACTGCTAGAGTCCCAGAACTCTACAATAGCTTGGGATGCTACTGACATCGGAGGCAGCCACATCAACGAAGTGCATATCAGTACATGTTCTTCTGGAACATATAAATATCTGACTCTTGGTGTTGGAGAATTGCCAGGAGGCACAACCAACGACTATGTGCAACATATATCTGAGTCCCTTGAAGACATAGCTACATCTCACTCAAAGTTTGCTTCAAAAGACAAGGATGAAGTTCTTGCAACACTCCAGACTAACATCAGCAACACCATGTCTGACCGTGTTGTAGTCAATAACTGTGTGGCTAAACGGTTGGAAGATTCATTTGGCCACAGCTTACAAAAGTTCAACTGCAACATTCACCCATTAGACAGTCTTCATTCAGCAGCTAATGCAGCACTCAAGGCAACAGAGGTAAAGAGTGCTGTATGGGGCAATAACAGTGCAGCAGTGAACCTTATTGCAGGTATATGTAAGATGCGCTACAAGCAGGGCAAAGGGGACCCCAAATCATTCAAGGCATATTTCAAGGCTAATAATTTGCCTTTGGGTCAAATACAAAGGTATGTTGGAAACAAATTCCACATACTTTTTCACTTAGCAGGCGTGTTCTTAAGACTGAAGGACGAGTTAAGTGATTACCTCAGTAAATTCTGCGGCAAGCGCGGAGGACTACAGGCTGGACTCTTGTCAGACATCAAGAATCCCAAAATTATCCAGCATCTTCAAGTACTCTCTCTGTTTGGTAAACTCGTTACAGGCCCTTGGATGTCCCTGCTGTACACTGATTCAGACGAGACAAACTATTACGATGGTGTTGATGCTATAAAGACTTGCATTGTCTCATTAGAACTGTATAAATCTCGTCCTCTTACAGTCCTAACATGTAAGAAAGACTGTTTTGGGGGAGCTCTTGATTTGGATGATGCTACCCTTGCTGCAGCACGTCGTTTCAAAGGTCCTACAGTGGTCTTCAAAAAGCTAGTGGAGAGTCTTGCTGAGAGGTTCCTGGTTGTAATTTCAAGGCAACTCAAACGCTTCATCAGTGGTGAAGCTTCAACTCCGTCTCAATTAGACAAAGAAAATGTAAGTATTGTGATCTCACAGTTGATAATATTCACTCTTAAACATCCTATAAGATGTTCCTACTCGATAACAGTTATTTGTGACATCTAACCAAAAGTTAAATGATAAAAAGCAGGCAATGTAAACTAGATATTTGGACATTGATATTTTCAGCTAATGATGACATTTTTCATACATACACATGTATATTTATACTGATACTTAAGATTTATGACATCTTTATTTTTTCTTCAGGCAAGGTCAGTACCCCACCACAACATGCAAGCTGAACGTATAATGGCATTAACTGATGCCCAAGCTCGCCGGGCTCCAAATGCTTCAACCAAGTTCATTGAAGCCAAGGTAAAGTCTAAGGCCAACCACACACTAGATTGGCTGAATGGACTACCAACAGGACAACAGGCTAATGCCGTCACCTTTGTCATAAATAGATCTCGACATCAAGCAAAGGAAAAGGAGCAGAGGCAAGAAAAGGTCATTGAAGAGGTGATAAGAAGAATGAAGGAAAAATCACGCAAGAGAGACACAACAGAGAGGAACAAAGTGGAAAAGACTGTCAGTGAGCTAGCTGGGAAAGAGAATGTCACTGTAGATGATGTGGTTCAGCTCCCCTTGGCAAATGAACTTGATGTAGACCAGCTTGAGAGAATAGTTAATTTATTTATGTCGCCATCTTCTTTTGTTGGAACAACTGTTCTGCATACCTGGTTTGATGAGAGTAGCAATGTAGATACCATATATAATGGGGAATTCTTAAAACTGACAAAAAGGAAGAAATGTACATTTGTGATAGGGTATCATCCGAGAGGTGAATCCTCTGAGGAAGTGGAGGACGTTTATATCGGACGTAATCAACTCATTACAGACTGCCTATACCAAGACCTTGTATTTCAAGGATGAACCCCAACTTAAATTGTTTGTTAGATCAGTAGTGATCCAGTGATATATTATTTTCTGACATATGTTCATATCAAACATTGAATGTGAATTTCTTGTGGTCCTAATAGGGAGTGTTGAGTGATATCTAATAAGAGTGAACCTGACTTGTTTTTCAGGCTCAATCAAGTCTGCTTTCAGTATTATTTACCTAAATATGTATTGTATTGTATATAATGTATATATATGTGGTTCTTCTAGTATCAACGAAAGTGTTTTAAAGCTGAATGCTTTGTTTTGATTGATTGCACACCAAACATAACCTGCATGTTCTCATACCAATGTGCTAATTTAAACTAATATCAAGAATGGACATTTCAGAATCTAGGTGATATGAGATAACTATTGTGGTGCTAATGTGGTGTGCTAATTACTATTGAACGAGTCAAGTGGACTTGTGAGTAGTGCGCCAAATAGATTTAGCTGTGAATTGTGTATTCACATGTTTATTATATGTGTTCTATTAATAAAGTTTGCCGCGCAGTACTAAATCAATGGACTAGTGTTTGTAATTGACCTATGTTCTATGACCTGTAAACGCTATATATTAATTTCTATGTGACAAAAATGATATAACTCAAAACTCACAATTTAATTTGAAGGATATGAAAAAATTGTAAAAAAAAAATATTTGATTGAAATTTATGACCTTTTTCCTCAAAAAAGGGCAATGCCCTTAGCCTTATGACCCCTGACCTTGACCTATATTATATAACATACTTACTATTAGTAATTCATTTTGAAGAATACAGAAAAACAACGACTTTATGACCCTTTACCCTTCAAAAGGGCATTGCCCTTAGCCTTATGACCCATGACCTTGACCTTGGGACCCCTTGACCTCAGATCAAATGCCCCATCCCAACCTAAAGTTTGTTAACGACCCTAATTTCCACTTTTTATATGATTAAAAAATAATAAAAATCAAAGGAATTACATTACTTTAAAGACAAAGCATTTTAAAGACATAATTAGGGTCACTGACAATGGTCACAACGATCTTGATTGCTAATTATAGGTAATTAGGCAGAATAATAGGCCTTTTGTTAATAAGATTTTCCCAAATATCTCTGGAACAAACAATGATATTTAAGTTCTGAAAAAAGCCCTGAAATTGTCTCGGCGAGATCTATCGATTCTCACATTTACTTGAAGTGTTCAACATAGATAACATTTCTCATGAAAGTGCCTACTTAAACGTTTTGCAATAAATTGAATTTAATAGTTGTCAGAAAACAGATCTGATTCGAAGAAGTCATAGGGAGATGCTTCTTATCTGAAACCTTCATTTGCATTGTAGTTTTGGCCTGAAAATGGGATGCCACTAAGCCACCAAGATCTAATGTCTGATAGGTAGCTGTGAAGGAATAAAAGAAGGAACTTGGCTACTTTCCGCATGGATGCGTCCGTGGTTACGCATGAGAATTTCCCCGGACCAGGCGTCCAGGGTAATAGCAAAAAATGTCAACAAGCAAAATTACCTGTAAACGCGTTTCGCTTTGTCTGTCTCCGGCGTGGAGTCGCTCGTATTTGGCATTGACTTCTTCATCGTGAAGACTTCAGTGTATTCCTTTTGACTATTACAAGAAAGTGAGTCACAAACTGTTCAAAAGAGTGAAAAACAACATTCATCTGTCAGGAGTCTACGGCAGAACTAGTTGATTCCACCATTTTGTCTCTATCACGTGACGTGGCGGCCGAAATGAACATTAGTTTCGTAATTTAATTCCAAATTCTCGACAAATATTTTCTATGATCTATTGCTTTAAAATGTATTTATCCAAAACATTAAATAACCCACGAAATTATAATTGAATAAAAGGAAAATTATTATTATTTAGATGTTCCAATTGTTCTTTCCGTAGTTTTGCAATCCACGGTTAGATGGCGCGTCGATCATTTCCCGCTTCAGGTATCCGCTATTTATGGCCTTGGTCAGGCTTCAGTTGGACATAGGCCTAGTGAGTTGGGAAGAAACTTGGACGGTCTAGCATTGTTTAGAAATTATTCTCACCATGGCCCACAATACCACGATACTAGAACTACCAGCTGAGGCACTGGAATACAGGTTCCTGCAACCTCTGTGGGACCTGAGGATAGGCTATGAAGACTACCTGGCTTCCCCTCTATTTCCCATAGTCATTTCTGTGGGCTTTTATTTCATGTGTATGATACCGTTCACGATCCTAGACCTTTTCTGTAAGGACTGGAAATTCGTTCAGCAATACAAGATCCAGCCCGATGTAGATGTGACATGGCCATCGATTCGGAGAGCTATCTTCCTGACCCTGTGGAACCACCTGGTCTTCATCTTACCTGTTTCCATGTCGCAGTGGATCTGGACGCCCCCGAGTCCCCTTCCAGGTTTGGCACCAACATGTTTTGAGCTTTTCTGGCAGCTGCTTGCCGCCCTGGCCATTTTCGACTTAGAATATTTCATCTGGCATTCAACCCACCACAAAGTGAGGATCCTTTACAAGCACGTCCATTCAATCCACCATCAATACCATTCGCCACATTCCTGGGTGACCCAATACCTGCATCCGTGGGAGCTGATCTCTGTTGGCATCTTTACAACCACTTCTCCCTGGTTCTTCACAACCCATCCCATGACACAGTGGGCCTTCCAGCAGTTCTCTATCTTGGTCTCTGTGGAAGCACACATCGGCTACGATTTCCCAGGCTTGCCCCATCGCTGGACTCGCTTCTGGGGCGGTTCGATCAAGCATGATATGCACCACCAGAAACCCATGACCAACTTCGCCCCATTCTTCAATTACTGCGATATGCTTATGGGCTCGTATTGCCCTGGCCAAGAAGCGGGTGGATACAAGGGCAAGGCACTACTAGACTGGGAGGAAGACGCAGCAAAGGAAAAGGCTGAAATACGAAGAGCTCGTGAAGAAAGGGAGAAAGCGGCTGAAGCAAATGGTCATGTAAGCAACGGTAAGGTCCACACTAATGGCATTGCTAAGCATACAAAACAACAATAAGTGCAGTACATATCGGATAAAGGACCTTTCATTACAGAAAGAATTAGATGTAACAACAAACAGGTGATTGTATCTTAAATCCAGCTCACCAATAACTGTGTCGGACCTTGAAATGCAGAGTGAAGTTTTCACTGGCGTTTTCTAAGAATATTGGAACGATTCCATCAACATGTTGCATGATACAAAAAAAGACTTAACCACAATTACGCGGTACCTTAAATCCTATTTATCCTTATAAATCCTATTTATACAGACAGCGATATGTGCCTTCAACCACTCGTTACCAAAAATGTACTGGATATTATATATTAACGATTAATGCATCGAAGTTTTAATTCATTATTCAGCGATTGTGCAAAGGAACATTGTAGGATTTTCTTAAATATAATTCTTGGTCAAACATAATGGTGAATTAACCACATATGGGCTTGGTTTCATTTGGCAATAGAGTCGTTCGACATTTTGGCCCCATATATACAATTGTGTGCGATAAATAACCACTACCTCTAGTATATTACCTAATATAATCCTTTGTGTCGCAGCAAGGACAATCAGCTAATATATCATGTAGAACGCTTCAAGGTTAATACGCACCAAAGTGAACGTAGGCCCTGTACACTATCTCTGTACGTACTGAACTTTATCATTAGTATTATACAACCCATTGCCGAATTTCTTTTTTCATGAAAGGTTTGTATACTTTTAAATTCCCACTCTAACTTACTTTACAAATTGGTGTAGACGATATTGATTAGCGGTGATGTTCAGTAGAAATTTATTTTGATAACATTTTCCCATCAATCTAATTATTTTGTATGATATTGTAAACTGTGTTGTGCTTCAAATGTCGTGGTCGCTTATTTTTTAAATACGCCTTTGGCGTTTTGTTGAACTTATAGTTTTAAGGTCTTAAATGCACTTTACTAAGTGTCATTTTTAACAAAGATGTTTTGACATCTATCCCAGTACGGAGCTTAATGTGAATTAGCTGTGTTCGAAGGCAATGCCACAATGCACTCATATATATATATTCTCACCACTAGTCTTTCAAGAATTCTTTCGGAATGAGGTTCACGTGTTGATGTAACTATATATATTTCGCCACTTGTCTTTCAAAGAATTCTTTCGTAATGTGGTTCCTGTGTTGATGTAAGTCCACACACACAATGTATAATGCCTGACTGCATAATTATATGTGTTTATATTGCTTACTTTATGTTAACACAATTTATTATTTAATTACCGGATTGTTTTGCAGAACATTTGTCATGTTGCGTAATGCACCACTTGTAAATGAAGAATCTCTGTGTCATGTAAAATGACTATACACTAGAGAATCAGATTACACGGTGGAAACATACAAATGCTGGTCCTGATAGGATTCTGCTTTAGAATACAATTGTTCAAAGTTTATAGATCAACTTCAATGGATTTGTGGATTGATGCGCATTCCCAACTATGGAATATAATATTAACGATAAGCACATTTATGCAACTTGGAATAAACCGTTTGAAGCTAGAATAGTCGCTTTTGTTGTTTCTGCTGTTAAATACGCATATATACTCGTATTTGTTGTTGTTAAATACATATAATATACACGTATCTACACATGAATTAGATCACACGCATTATGGTCAAGGTCAAGACGTCTTAATAAAATGATATAGTGTCAAAGATAAACATGTACGATCTATACATTAGTATAGTATCCCGAGTATATTTTGAGTGCGAACATAGTGTTGATTAATTTAGAATTTTACAATTCATTTTATACTCAACTATGCAGCCTGTATTACTTAAATATGTAATTATATCAAATAAATGGAAGGAATTGTCTAAATCTGATAGCATTAATCCCAGGCATCGCAGCTCCCGATCAGATCATATGATTTACAACGAATCATGTGATTGTAGATTAATTGTTACTGTTATGAATAAAATGGAATTTTAAAACCTTATCTTGTGATTTTAACTAATGAAGGATGAATACCAAAACATTGTTTATATATTATATAAGCGGGGTCTTGAGATGAAAACAACACGCGTATCAAACTTATTTTATCAAACTTATTTTTAAACTTAAAGCTGCATTCTCAGCTATTACGCCCAAAGAACATCAGAGAAAACTTACCCAAACGATCTACATAATTATATAGGAACGAACTGTTCAACGGGAACGACTGCGGAGCCAGAGAAACAAAACGTAAGGTATAATCTATCTGTCTCGTTGAAACCAATCGAAAAAGAAAGTAAGAACACAGAACTTAAACTACCAGGTAAGTATGATGAACTGCCGATCAAAGAATGGTTAACATTCATAAGGATACAACCCACCACATAAATTACACAATGATATTTAATTGTATTAACGCATCTTACTGCACCCTTCAATTTAATTTATCAGTGCATACATCGTCTATCAGGAATACTTACACAGGTCTGATCGAGGTCAAAAGGACTGAAACGTTGGGCAAGAATAAAAACTTATATGGCGATGTGGATATTCTTTCCATCAAATTCTATTTGGTTTGATTATATTTCATTCGGCTGAATATTTTAATACTTATATAGTCAATTTCCTCAGTTGTATCCGACAATACTTAAATAGGCCTACAATATTATTCAACATTTCCTCACAAGAACGCCAATATTAGCATTTTACGAATTAAACTCTAATACTGTGTTATTGAATAAACTTCTAGTTGTTTTAAAATTATAAAAAAGAACTCTAATGAAGAGACACAATAATGTGTGGATATGAACTGCTGATAAGGAAGAAACGAATTATAGTCAGCCAGTTGGCCGTGACAATGGATATGGACCCTTACATCTTTAAGGTCATAAATTACATAGATTTTATAAGATCATATCATAATTATAAGATTTTAAAAACACCCTATTTGTAATCGATATATCACCAGGTAAATTCAAACAGAAATATTAACTAACCGCTACTGATACATCAGGTGAAGGTGTGTTTATTTTTGCTCCTATCTCTTTTCTCCTGTTGATAAACGTTATTGACTTGGCATTATGAACGTCTCAGTGCCAACCAGTACCGCCATCATAATGATAAGGATTAAGGCGTCTACTTATGATGCTGTTAGTATACAATTTTATATTGAAGTTCAAACTTGTTGAAGTTCAAACTTTGAGCTCGAGGCGCCAAATTCGTGATCATCGCTCTCGTCACAAGCATGAACACAATCTAATCGTTGTTTCAAATTATAATTAACTCTTAATTTGTCCTACCTGATTTATATCTGCTATATTTATAATTTTTATTTCATTTTTTGTAATGTCTTACATTAGTTTTTTTTAAATATGACAATATTAGCGTTCTCTCTGATCTTTTTAATGAGGTACAATTCGCAAAAATGATGTTTTTCAAAGTGTTATATTCACAAGATCACTTTATTGGAATGTTATGAATTTTGGAGGTTTTAGCACCTTTAGTCATAAGAATGTATGTAGCAAATTTCAGGACATTGTACTAAATGTATTTTTGCGTTTTGAAGGTCATCCTATGGAGCATATTTAGCTACTTTAGTGGTAATTGCTCACCCAGAAACATTGCAATTCCTTTTTTAAACATAGATATATCAAACATAAAATATAGAAACACTTTTTCGATGTCCTTAATGTTTACTATTTTTTCAAAACGTGTTTATTGACACAGACAATTTTAATTTAGATGGTTTTAATTTATCATTGATATCCACTTGATGTCATCTTTGCAAATATGATGATATATCTCAAAATCCATGCGACTTGTGACTCATTTTCCTATAGCACGTCACATATATATTTCATCCCGTGAAAGTCTTTATGCAATATGTACAATATATAGGTTTAAATATCTACCCAACAGCAGATTTGCATACATACATGTATGTTACCTTAAAATTGGGATGTTGATACTTGGAAATTCCATGTCAGTTAAAAACTATTGAAAACATTTCGTTGTTAGCATATCTACTAATTACCAGTGTGCCAATACATATTTCTTATGGTTATGTACACTGTGGTAACGCAAGTTTTTCTCATCACCGATTGGGATTCCAGATATAATCTGACAATTCTATGAATATAAACCATCTATTTTGTACTAAGCCATATTTTGTACCTTTCCATGTACAATGACAGTAAAGTTGAGTTTGGCGTGAATATATTATTATTTCAAAAGACGACTTTCTTCAGAAAACCATATCTATACATGGTTACCGGTTATATTGTATTATCTTATGGATGTGCAAAGGGCATCGTATGATTTTCGTTCGGAAGTCCAAAGTCTCGCTCGATCACTTGCGGCGAATATGCATTCAGAATTATCTCAGGCCATATTGTATATCGCATATATAATTATATATTGCATATATGTACATGCATGAGTACTGTACTTTCCAGGGAAAATTGTGCTTCCCCTCATAGAGAATGGCTCGATTTATGTTTATTTCGGGAAGTAGAAGAAGAAATAACGCGATGAAAATATCTATAGGAAATAGAATAAGTATAATTTTCTATATTTAATTCTTTTTCTCCTTCTATGGCCTGGACAAGAGCTAGTATATTAGTCTCGTTCATGGCACTTATTTTGGGGAAAACATTATTTTAATACAGGTTAGGTGTCACAGGCTTCGTCTACCTATTATAGAATAAGTATATTTGTCAACAAAATGTTTGTTATTGGCCTGGTACATTTTAAACACGATGCACAAAAACGCATAATCAGCAGAGGTGATTGTTTTCGTGTGTTGCCAATGCCACAAAGATTTATGTTAAAGAGGAAAAATGTAAAGAAATATTAGGGAAAACCCCATAAAATATTAAAACAAAAGAGCATAGGAGACCCGTGTTTAGAAACTAAATAGTCCACATTACTTGGGTCCGAGAATGTGGTCCAATTTACCAGAAAGATGAGAAATATTGAGAGATTTTATGAGTGAAGAAATAAATTCAATCCCTCATGTTGATATTATATACATATTTCTTTATTAGGACATTGGGCAGTATGCATTATCCCAAACCAGGCGACGCATGACATTCTTTATTTTGTCCAACATCGGATCTTTATTCAAAAGACATATATGTATAACAGGAAAATTTCATAATACATCACACGAACCATTTTGAGAGGTATGATAATTCAAAAAAGGATACGATATTCTATGCATGTCATTATTGGTGTTTTTTTAATGTGCATATTTTCTAATTGAATCTTGTAATTGTATCTATGTTATTTTGTAATTCTTAAATTGTCTTAAACTCGAATAAAACTTGTTATAAATCAATCAAACACTTAAAAGGAATCTGAATGTCACTTTGTTACCACTTTATACCAAAATTGACAGGTTTCAACCGCTTTTCAAGTTGTGGGTGTTATCTGGCCAGATGGGTACCATGCCACGATGCACACAAGGTAATCATAGGTGCCCATTATAATGAACAATCTATCAATGTACACACCATTCATCCGAGATGCGGGAGAGGGAGGGGCAGACGGAGGGGGAGAAAGGCTGATACGACCTGGAATACAGATATTTAAAGATTAAATATGCACTTGACTGGTCCCTTTTCGACTGAAAATGCTTACCGATTTGTCATTCTCTTTACCTGTAAAACTTGGCTTATAAAGTATATTCCAATACAATCAAATGAAGTTTATGTATTTGTATGTTTATGTATTTATGTTAAACCTAACACAAAGTGCAACACAATTTATCCGTAGGTAACATAAATGAATAAACTTTTAAAAGAACGAATAATTATTCGCACTCAACAGTCTAGGCTCAAAATTGACAGAGTCCCTCCAAACTGAAGGAAAGTCTCTCGCTCCAAACCGCAAAATCCCATTAAGACGCCTACTCGAGGGCCAGGAAAGCCTTTACCGCAGTAGGCATCCAATCACTGGCATACCACTTTTATTATTACCCCCCCCATGATTTAACTTGACTTGTTTGTATGCATAGAAACAAATTATATTTGTCACAATCATCGGACTTCCTTTTCTCTCGTTTTTATTGAGACAAGATAAGAATGCGTCCAGATAAGGTACCACATCGTGCCTGAGTCTCTGACTTGGAGTGTCAACCTTTTTATAGCCAGCCCGAACGAAAGAATGTTGGTCTTGGCATTATTTGGCATGCATAATTATAACATTCATCTTTGTTATGTGATGCTCGATAATATGTTATACTCAGATGATCAAATCAACCGACAACATGGAGAACCAGATAAGATACTGAAAGAGACAATACGAGGATATAAACGAACAAACACATTTCCTAAAACCATAGGCAAATAAGTTCAATCATTGAAAATCATTCAAATCACTGTACCATCATGTGAGATGACTGGCCGCCATTAGTATTGATTAAATATGTGCATTAATAACTAAATAAGTGGGCGCGAATAAAAAAAGCTACTTAATTAACCTTGTGCCCGATGTACAAAATTAAGATTTATGCTCGATGTCAACTGTCAATTCCCATGATATCTCAGCAATAAAGTTATCGATCGATTTATAAAAAAAAACAAAAAAACAGGAACTTTTGGTCGATTGATCAGATTTGTAAAAAAAAAAAAAAAAAAAAAAAAAGAAAGAAAAAAAGAACCCATATAGAACAGATTTAGGGAGAGATAGTATATACAGCTCTTTGAATTTAATGACAACTTGACAATGACAATGACTCATCCCCAACTGTGAGCAGCATTAATTGCGCATGACTCCTTCACAATTACCAGTTCTGGATCTAATCACTTGTCCCTGATAGGCATGATA
The DNA here is from genome assembly GCA_942159475.1 of Sthenelais limicola. NCBI lineage: Eukaryota > Metazoa > Annelida > Polychaeta > Phyllodocida > Sigalionidae > Sthenelais > Sthenelais limicola. The sequence goes on from OW804096.1 coordinate 59,855,206, forward strand.
TACGATACTCAGTTACGGTCGATCATCATATTGCTAAGTACTGATAATATTTCATTATGCCGCAGGGGAATAAATGTATGCATTCACTCAGAGCCTCTCAGATCAGATAGGATCTGTGATAAAGTTGATTTGCAAAAAAAATAATAATAATAAAAAAATAATAATTTGTATGTCAGCAATTGGACGCCCACTGCGCTCATGGTTTTCACAGTCCGGGAGTAGATCAATCACCATCGTCCTAATGAGATGTTTTAAAGGAATTTTGCGGTTAGGAGCAAGAGGCTTTACCTCAGTCTTGAGGAATTATGTCAGCTCTGAGCCTAGACAAGAGGTCGAGTGGCATAATAATGAATTATGCATGCATAAAAACCGTAGCTAGTAAATTCGACCCTTGGCCCAAAACTATATAGGCAGATCCCGCTATAATTTCCAAATAACCCCCTATTTCCTATGTGGCCACACTCCTCACCTATCCCAGTGTCCAGATTATACATCATAAGAGAGATTTAACCAAAGATTTTAAGCTCTTACTAGTATAATTACGAAGTACCAGACCTCACGCGCTAATGCCTCTAGGGCTCTAGTTTCGATGCCATGACAGCATGCTCGATCACTCTCGCACCATGCGCATCTGCTTCATGCATCAACACGCTCCAGAACGAGGCCCGTGTAATGACGTCATAGTCGCGGGGATTCCACACAGGAACCCACTCCAGAACAAGGCCCATGTAATGACGTCATAGCAGCGGGGATTCCACCACACAGCTATATGGTGAGTATTCCTACGGGAATATTTATATAAATCGCGAGTAGATCTGGGCGGCAGCAACCGGAAGGACTCACACAGGGACGTCAGCGCGGATCGAAGGGATGACGTCACGAGTAACCATGGGGACGTCAGCGTCCCGCAGCGTAACCGTCAGCCGCCATTCTGAATTCGCCAACACGGTGCGTCGAGGGAAGAGAAAAAAAAATTATACTGAAACTTCGGACCTCGCTATCTCAGAATGGGGGATATAAACTGCTCCGTTTGCATGAGTAAACATCCAAGAGGCACCTGTCCATCTTCAGAGCCTCCAAAAGCTAAATCCATCGCGGCAATGGCTGAAGAGCTGTCAGTGCCTCCTACATCAGCCCAACGAGGGTCGGCTGACTATCAGAAATGGTTGGAACAATTGGTGGACGCCCAGCGGTTGAATATGGAGAAACTACAACTGCAATCATCTACAGCTGAACTTGAATCACAACTTTATCGCAATGATGCATCAATGCCAGACATAGGATTTGGTTCGCCTAGATTACCTCCAGGCCACCCGATGCAACGTGCGGGGCTCCCGAATCCCGTAGACCTAGCCCGAGTTCAAGATCTGGCAAAACTGCGCCCAGAGGCTCATCTAGTTCCAGAAAAGAAGGCGGAACATCTCTCCATCCGTGAGTTATTGTTTGGGGGGATTTCTGTGCTTAATTACCTTGTGGCTTGCGGCGTGGACCCAATGGGATACGGTCTACACCTGTCGTTCATTGCCTCAAAAACCGTGGGCAAGGAATTCATCAGACAAGCCTTGATTAGATATGAGCGCGCAGTAACTGATTCAGTGCTCAATGGACAGCTGCGGGACTGGGTTAGGGTTGATTCAAACCTAGCTAGCACCTTTTTCTCCCCCGAGAACATGAAGGCGTTTAAAACCCTACGAGATCTGTTACAATCTGGGGGCGGGAGATTCAGTGGCAAGTCCCGGCGTAGTTCAGGCTTCAAAAAGTTCTACGCCGATGAAAAATACGACCCACTATTTGACTTTGTGAACTGGCCAGCAGACATATGTTGGGTTCATAATAACCAGGCTCATCCTAAGCGTTGCTCATCCCCATGTAAGAGGAAACATGTCTGCGCCCTGTGCCTGGATACTAACCACACGGCTGATGTATGTAGTGCGCGCACCAGCACCTTTCGGTGGTTGGACGTCTGCGCCACCGGAGGTAGCAAGTGAGTGCATCAATAACAAAGATGGCGGGCCTACCCTTCCGGAGCCTGAATGTTCAAGTGAGTCAGTAATTTCGGAACATTCTTTCGACCTTCTCATATCAAGAGCTATCAGTCTAGGCTCCGATTTCCATCTGGAAGGGATTAGATCTCAGATGCGTCCCATTGAATGGGCTCGCCGACTAAAATTAAACGATGTATGGGACCCAGACTCACACTTTGTATTGGACGGGATATGCCACGGATTCAGACTTGTCAACCGTCGAGCGGAGCTGACGGACTATGTCATTCCCAACTATAACTCATGCTTTTCGAAACAGACCTTCTGTAAGTTAGACAGCCTTATTAGATCAGAGATTCGTGCAGAGAAACTCTCAATAGTGGAAGACAAGCCTCTTTGTGTGCATGCCATCGGGGCGGTGGCCAAACCAGATGGAGGAGTGCGGCCAATAACAGACTGCAGCAGGCTGGACTCTCTGTCTGTCAACAACTTTACCAATCAAGTAACTTCAGCCTTCAAACTTATTTCAGTGGATGATGTTCGCAGTGACTTGCCACTGGAGGCCTACATGGGGGTGGTAGATTTGTCCCATGCATATAGGTCGTTATTAATTCATCCCTTTCAACGGACCTATTTTGGCCTATCATGGATCATCGATGGGTCTCAACAATACTTGGTGGACAATTCTATATGTTTTGGTGCGGCCGCCGCCCCCTTTGTTTTTCACCGCGTCACCGACTGTGTGTCAAGGATGCTCTCTCGGCGCGGTTACCACTGTCACAGTTACCTAGATGATTTTTTCTACTGGGATGCGGATCTACAGTCAGCTCTGAACACCCAGTCTTTTTTATTATCAACACTACGTAGCCTAGGGTTTTACATCTCCTGGAAGAAAGTGTCAAATGTAAGCCAATTCTGTCGATTTCTGGGAATTAACATTGACTCTATCAACATGTCCTTGAGCCTTCCCCAGGAAAAGCTCCTGAAACTTCGCCAGGAGTTGGCTTACTTCACTACCAAGTACAAGGCTACCAGGAATCAACTCCAACGCTTGGCAGGTGTCCTCTCACATTGTGGAAAAGTGATTGCGGGTGGCCGCATATACATAAACTCCATTTTTGATCTTCTGAGGTCAATGTCGGACAGTGAAAAACGTCGGCTGCCCCCTTCTTTCCACGGTGACATACAGTGGTGGGCGGTACACATGGATGCCCACAATGGGGTTTCCCCTATGTTACTGCCACTGAATACTACTCATGACTATGTGCATTGGATTACCCCTACAAGATTTGCAGCGAGCGTAGGCTCCTTCCAATACTCAGGGTTCTTCAACACTGTGGACGCACCCTTCATTGGGTTTCACCTCCTGCCAGCTCAGTGTGATATAAACATGCCTGTCTGCTGTTTTCACAGCCCAGCCGCCAGGGAATTATGTGCCTTGTGTGCTACATTAAATGTTGCGCTTCCCTCCCATGATTTTAACAATTCTGGTATCCTAGTGATTTGTAATACCAAGCTAGCGATCCATATGATATCTAAAGGCAGGGCCTCCTGCGACCACCTAGCTGAAGTTCTAAAAAATGTGTTTCACATGTGCTTTCCACAAAATGTCACCCTTGTACCTTCTCTTCTATCTACCTTGTAGTACGACTGGATTCTGAGGTGAAAAAGCTACAACTTCAGGCGATGGCTACATCGACTAGGTCAGTGTGCAAAAGCCAATGGAACCAGTATTATAAGTTTTGTGATTCTTTCAGGCTAGTATCTGTGCCGGTAGGCCCACAGACTGTCTGCAGGTACCTAGCTTATATGTGCACCGTCAAGCACCTTGCCTTTTCTACTATTAATAATAACCTATCAGCCATCAATCACCTTTCAAAGTTTAATGGAGGCCCGGACCTCAGGGACGATTTTCAATTATCCCTCATTTTGAAAGGAATTCAACGTACCCTCAAGGTGGGGCCGAAACCGAAAGATCCACTTCTTCCCCATGACTTGATACAAATCTTTCAACATGTGAATCTGTCTGATGAATTAGAGTTTGCAGTTTGGACCGGGGTTCTCTTGTGTTATAGAACTCTGCTCCGCAAATGTCATGTTTTCTACTCTGCCACTAATGAACATCTTCTTACAAGAGGGGACGTGTGTTTTCAGGGCGAGTGGCTGCTGCCTACACGTCTGCTCTGCCTATGCTGCAGCGATGGGCCCGTATGGCAGGTCTAAACAAGGACATCGGTCTTCATAGTTTACGCCGGGGGTCGGCCACCTTTATGCACACTCAAGGCATCAGCCTCCAGGATATACGTCTGGCGGGCGATTGGCAGTCCATGGCGGTTTTAAATTATCTGTCAGCCCCCATGCAACATTGCCGTCGCCTTGAGAACCAGATGGCTTCAGTTCTCAGCACTCTGGACACCTACTGACCTACTACTCTTAAAAATCTATATCTCTGGGTCTGGGCGAAAGCTCATACTCTTCTTCTCTTATAAAATATTATATTCAGAGTTGAAGATAATGCCATTCATATCTTCTTGGACTACGCATAGACTGGACATTAAATATTACCTCTTGTCAGTATTTCTGACTTCTTAACTAATTCATATTATACTTGCTCATGTTACCTTCATGTATAATATTCAACTTCATGTTACACTTCCTTGTCAACTCTCTTGTATAATTCACCAATGGTTATCCCCAAGAAGCTTCTTATATGTGCCCCGCTGAATTGCATATAATATTCTGGTTATGGCGAATAACAACCAATACAAGACATCATGTGTTTTCGAGTGATTTATATAAACAAAGCTTATATATGTGCCGAACCATCGCTTATATTGGCAATGGTTCGCACATGAATTTAACACAAAAACTAAACGACTTTAATGCCACTAGCCACGGGAGGAGGGCGGGACAGCAAGGAGAATGGTGTCCCTCGGTGGGCAATGTGAACCTACAAAAACATTCCATATTTATGAAAGTAAATAGCCCAAGACTTCCCTTCATTCCCATCAAATGGTGACGATAGTCCTACTCTGGTTCCACATACCTCCTGGACTGTATAATGTTATGCGATAACAAACACGAGTATACAAATTGCAGGATATGCGATAATCCATTATGACATTAGAGGGCCTAGTCCACTAAGCCGATTCTCATGTGTACACTCTTTGTGTACATGAGAATATCGGGTCTCCCGAAATTGTAGTGCAATAAAATTTCTTTAAAGAAATTGTGATTTTGTGCCGCAGATGACCCTTTTCCCCTAAATTCTGTGAGAATTACATCAGAATCGGCTTAGTGAATAAGGGCCTCTAGACATTTGCTTCAGAATATATAATTATTATACATTATAAATTTCAATTTCAATTTCGATCTGCAATGCTCGATTCATTCTCATCACAACTATGTTTGATCCATCATCACAGTGTAAATTTTTCATAAATTTTTCATTTATTTGATGAAGAACTATTTCTTAGATTGATGAGATAACATCAATCTAAGTAGATTGGGGTGATGTCTGTCAATCATTGATAGCATCTTAGCTCTTCCCATCCTGGATATCAGTGTGAAGAATCTGTTGATTCTGATATCAGCAGATGGGATCAGAATCATGCTGGTAATGGCTGGGAGGGGGAGGGGATGACGTTTAGGTGTGAATTAAAGGGTAGACCATGTTTGAATTAAAGTGGCAAGTTGAGAAGTAAGAAGCCTCATATGCATAGCTGTTAAAGGGACCAACAGAATTACATGGAGTGACCATATGGGATAGAGATTTCATGTTTTCTGTCTCCCCATCCCCTCCCTCCTAGTATCCCTCCCTCTCGAACTTTACATTTAACTGACATCAATCTTCGTTTCTCTTGGAAACGCAATCTTCTGCATGAACCGGAAATAAATAAATGTAAACTGATCACTGTTAACTAATTCTTGTTTTGGGTAGCAGAACCTCAGGATCCGGCATGTATATCGGAACGGGGATCATCAGAGCAGTTCCGAGCAGTCACGAGCAAGCCCGAGCAGTTCAACCAATCAAACACCTCCATTGTCAATGTTACCAACCAACAGAGTCACCCTGCTATATAACTAGCGCCCATTGTACAAATTTTTAACACTCATAATGGTGAAACGTTCAGTTTGGCACTGTAGAACCTTTGGTAATAGGCACAGTAAACCTACCGGTAAAAATTGCAAGTTTGCGGAGGAGTTTGGCGGCCCTGAGATGGATGATAGTGATCAAGGCGAATCAGCTAGTGCACAGTTCGATGAGAGGCTGGCAAGAATCGAGAAGCTGATTGGTCGTATGGGGAAGAGGTCTAGGCATCATTCACCTTCATGTGGTTCGTCAGGTGAGGTGGATGACTCATTGTTGGACTTCAGTGGTTATCGGCGATCCAGGTCCTGCAGGCGAACGAAGAGGAAGGCCTACGACCCTAAGAACTTCTTAAAGAAAGGTGAGCCCCTTGATAGCTTCGAATCTTTGATGGTCGTAACTCTGAAAAATGTAATCAAAATTCTTGACTTTGCGCAACCGCCCCGCCCCCTAGAGGGCGGATTTAGACCACCTCTAAACTTCCTTAATTACGTTGCTCAAATACCCCTGGTCTTTCTCACTAATACAGAACTCATACTCCTGGCCCTGTTTTTATGTATTCCCATGTAAATGGGTACCATTACATCGTCTGTAAGGCAAGTCGTGTTCCTCCTGATGCCTTTTTAGGGGACGACTTATGTATAATATGGTACAGGAAAGTTGCAATTTTAAATATAAAAACTTGTTTAGCCCATTCAGGGCGGGGGCAGTTTACACATATTTTTGCCTGGTGGACGGGGGCCCTTTTCCCCCTTTTTTGGCTTCAGGACGGGTGTTAACATGAGGTTTAGGGTTTAAAAACACTTTAGGAATATTTTCTTTAAATAATATGTGTCATATGTACATCGTTTAATAGGTGTAAACAGTTATTGATCATATTTTTTCATAATTTCTAGAATTTGGTCTTCAATAATTAAAATAATGGGTCTCAATTGGGTGCAATATGGGGGCAACCTTGCTCGAAATTCACTTTCCAGCATTTACATATGTCAGTTATGACGTCATCATTATTGTCTCCATGACAACACACCTATAAAAATATTTCTAATGTGTTTGTATACATATATTTCAAATTTCATCAGAATCCGTTCATTTTTCATTAAGTTATGCCCCCTTCAATTTATATAAAAAATTGATGCCTTGAGGCATCACCCCGTCCCCTGGGCCAAATTATGTGTGATGCCTTGAGGCATCAGCCCGTCCACTAAGCCATTTTGATGTTGATGCCTTGAGGCATCAGCCCGCCGTCAATGGGTTAGACTCCCACCCCTCTCGGACCTCTCACACACACTGCACCTTCACTCACTCACATAGCTTCACACACCCCAGTACCACACACTGCCCCTGCTACTGCCTCTCGCTGCCTGCCACTGCTTGCCACTGCCTGCCACTAGTGTGTGTGTAGCCTTGAGGCAAGGCTACACACAGGTATCAAACACTAACACATGGATTCTAATGTGACGGGAGGAGTGAAGGATGGGTGGGTGGTGGGCATGCAGTGTCATTCAAGGTGAGAAAAAGGACAACTATAAGAACAAAAACAGACAATAAAATAAGTACAGCAAGCAAAAGTACTAGCGGGTAAAATTTCTGGATGAGGGAAAGGATCCAATGGGGCTCATGCGTCATGGTCTGATTTTGGCTGAAAAAACGGCTTCAAAAGTGTACAATTTCGAGGCATTTCTCAAATATGATGCGGCAGTGGGGATAGAGCTAATCTTACATGATCTAGAGCCTTTGATGGTGTTACTCAGGAGGATGTTCTCCGTTGCTTTAGTTATGAACACACTAAGAAAGCAGCAGGTGTTGTGGCCGACGACAAAAAGGGTCGAAAGAAAAGCGATAAATCATGTCTTAGATTTAATGCTAAAGCAGCCTGCGCTATCAAGAATTGTATGAGCAATTCCACCAATTGGTCGACATTTGGCTAAAAATTCTTAATTTTTTTAAATTGCTTCAATTGATTTATTATTTTTCGTACATAAACTACACATATTGCCGATAATATAGACGAAATTGGGAAAGTTAATAATAAATATTGTAGTCAGGGCAGCTTCGTGGAGTCTGTGATGGGAACTATAGCTGATAAGGGCACAGAAGAAGTGTACATATTTTTACCTAAATTCGAAATGAATAAAAAAAAATATGCACATAATGTTTTGAATTATTGTGTACTTCATAGGTCTCGACATAAGGGTCATAACACTTTTTAGTTTTTGAAAATATTCCAACTAGAAGAAAAGTTACAGTCAGATAACGAAATAATAATGGTAATGGTAATGGCAGCGGCAATGATGGACCCTCTGCCCATAATATACACATATAATCCAATATATTTATAATTAAATGAAATATATAACATTCTTCCCCTCATTTTCCTGTTAATGATCATCATCATAGTATTGGTATTGTATTGGTTGTTAATGAAGGTAAATATAAATTCGATTTAAGTATTTAGAGCCAAAATTTTAGAGAAATATTCTCTATGTGTCCACACAAAACATGTGCAAGTCACATAAATATTATGTCACATATTTTATGTCACCGTAACGTGCCGGCACGTTACGGTGACATCATGTTTTAGCACTCTTGAGGTGCAAAAATGCACAGCAGGGGGATAATGCGGCTGTTTATATTTGAGCTATATCATGATTTACCTTCAGCCATACTTTAATTTTTTCAATTCTAAATATTTTATTTTTTATTAACTAAAATGTCCGGCACGTTATGGTGACATAACACCTTCCCCAATGTATATCATATGCTCTAATTCCGAAAAAAACTAAAATATTCAACTATATTCATTATTATATGGGAGAATACATTGAAAACCACCTAAAACATATCCACTTGACCCCTCTTGGTTTTTAAATCAATTTTTATTCTAGGTTTACATAGGCACGTTATGGTGACATACAGACATTCCCCAGACATTTTTGCATTGCAAATCAACCAATGGATTGTTAGAAATATATTTTTTTCAAATTATTCGGTAGCCAGGGTCATGATATGAAATTAGAATAAACATATAACACTGATTTGACATCATTTTTTTTTCTTTACACACTTTTTCTCATAATTAGTAAGATTTTCTTTAATTTTTAGGCAATAAAACAATGTTTTTTTCCTCTAGAATTTAAAATATTGATGCCAGATGTGTAAAAGTGGGGTATTTGTTATGTATTTTCCGTCGGGGAAACTGATAGGATTGATTAAAATACCTCCAGACCAAGATTTCTAGTGTAAAATGCAAAAATCTATTTTATAGTCATATGTCGACCAATTGGTGGAATTACTCGTATATATATGCATAAATGCGTATCATGCGGTGAGAGTGGCCATCCCGTAAAGGAGTGTAAAGGAAAGAAAAACAAATAGAAAGTTTGGTCCCCTCGCTCAGACACCCACTTTGTTTACATTAGTTCCGGAAACCTTGACAACTCTCGCGAGCCTTTGAACATTGACAAGATTGCAAATGGCACCGCCCATGGCAAGCATGGCCATGCGGAAAATGATGTGTTTACTTCCGAGGGTACTTGGTTAGTGATGCCCCTATTTTACTCACCGATGGAATGATCAATGATTCTGTAAATATAACTGTTGATTCTGGGTCCCCTGACCTGTGTACATTTTCCAATGATACTGACATTGAAGTGACTGATTGGAGGAATAGCGTGCTTGTGTCTGAATCCGTTGCAGCTTCAACTCCATCTCCTACTCCATTATTCTCCTATACATCACCAGATGATAACCGTGTGGATGTATTTCAGACTTGCATTGATGGAACTTGTAAATGTATCCATGATTTGGGTGGTTTTCCTACCCAACTGCAACCCTGCCGCTTTGCTAAGTTTTTCTATGATGGTGTCACAGCAACCACACGTCACTATGAACTTTTTCCTAGATGGCTTTCCAATAGGAGACTTTACATATTCCACAGTCAGTAACTGCGGGATAGCTCTGAATCATTTTGCACATGTGCAACTCATTAGAGCCTCACCCAAAAACCCTTACAAGTGCCCACTGGACCCCACCAGTCCCGCTCATTGACCAGCTGCCTGTGCGTGTGTCCCTGTGCGTACCTGTTTCTTTTAGAAACACTCTGACAAAACTTAGCATATTCTAGAATTTAGCGGGTCAATATACCTCAAACCTGGCACGATTACTCTAAACATATGATTCTATCATCCTGCCCAGTGCGTTGGACATAGCATTAAAAAAGGTGGAGCAAAAGCGCTTGGGAAAGTTTGGCACTATGTTGAAGATATAGGGTGAAAGGAAAAGTGCCCGTCCAGGGGTCTGACTGCAGCGCCACACAGGAGGGGTGGTAATGACCTGAAGCCAATTTGTGAAGAACACTATTGTTGATGAAGAAGTTAGCCACTATGATTTCCAGAATTATTGTTTTATATATAAAACATATATCAAATAAACGCCTGCCTGCATCCATATAAAACATATATTGAAACTGAACCTTAATGTACTACTAAAGTAACGATCATCATTCCGTTTATTCAGAAGCATGGCCAACATATTGAACCACCACCACTAATTGGAAACAGGTAATGACATTCTATACCACCTTAGAGTAACAACGTGGTAGTATGATTATATCGTGGTGGATATGTCGCTCATCTAGCTTGAAGGGAACCTATTGATGTTTCTCAAGGACCCTTGTTAACGTTTATTTATATGCACATGTACACTAGGTCGAAACTGGAGTCTATGTAGCATTGCTTTGGATTTGTAATTCACTTTTAATTGTAACAATAATGGTTAAAACGCCCTTAAAGCTTATCAAGACCTGCTTGATCATACATTTGTATTACATATTTTCCCTGTTGATGATTATAACACTACCTTGGTTAAATATCTCCCTAAGTGATGCCTATTATTTATTAATTTCAATGATCATTATTGCGACCAACGAAAACCCCATGAAATCGTAGTCACCGTAGTTACAAATAGTCGAGTATCCCTTATCTATGTTTCAGGTGCATTTTCGTGTTCAGATACCAGACAACACTTTAATCTTTAGTTAATGGAACAATTCACTTACCTTGTGACCATTAACTCGGATTGTAGGAGGAAACGTGGGAGCAGACGTGAACATTTCTGACGATCTTACCCTTATAATTGACTTAATTTCTTTTCAGTTTCCGCTGCCAGTTAGCAAAATGTGAATGCGATTGTGATCAATTATTTCATAAATGTAATTGAACTTTGTCATTCGTAAAAAGCAGATGTTGAGTATTACTGCAAACTTTACATGAGATTATTTACAATATCAGATAGTTGCCCTAAAATTGGATATGGTATGGAATTAAGTTCATATTTGGATATCATCCCAGATATGTGAAGTGGGCGGAACATTTAAAAATAGTTTATCGATGATAAGGTATATTGAGTACTGATATAGATCTACTTTACATCATGACTGGCTATATATCTACAGATCATAAATAAAAAGTATTGCACTGATTAATGTTAAAGTCGAACATATTATAGTTAATTGTTTTTAATTCTCCTCCCTTGCTATGACTTAGGATCAGGGAGAAAGATTTTCTCTCTCTTTTCCGGTGTCTAGTTTAGGGGGAAAATGGTATAGGAAGGTGAAACAAGCTCCGTCTACTTACAATATCATAGTTAATTCTTTATATTCAATATTTGACGGGCATTTTATGCTGAGAAATTCAAAATGGTCCTTGTGAAGCCCAGTAACATCTATAATGATAATAATTTGAAAAACAATGGCATGCAAATGACTTCATCGCCATGCGCAAAACCAAGGCACGATTTGAACGGGGCAATACAACCATTCAGTAAAATTAGTGTCGATTTGTCATTTAAAACGTATCGATGACTTAATTTGCAATGAGTATGAAATATGTCATTAAAACCCTGAACCATGAATAAACGAGAAATATGTGGGATAAAGAAATTTTAAGGACTAACTCAAAATCAACACACAGGATATATCATGAAATAATACAACAGTAGCCATAATAACAACAATAAAATAATAACAGTACCTTATACTGAAGTATGCACGAATTAGAAATTGATTATGCGTTTTAAGACAATGAGGCCAGAGCAAAATAAAGTAAAACCGACAGCTGAGTCAAAATCCATGGATAATTAATCCTAATCAGCAGGAGGTCGAGTAGTGTTGCATGGTAAGTCATCCCAAATATTTACTGGGCAAAATTGTGGACATGAGTCCTTTATTTGATTCATTGATAATGGGAGGACGCTTGCACCTATAGATAGCAGCGTGCACTATAGAGTCAGTCCCACACCTCTCAGGTAGGTTGAATGTACCCAGGTACGCGTGCACTTGTAGTGCAGAGTGTACTGACGTTTTCCCACGTGTATATGGTCGATTCTCACGAAATAGGTACACAAGTGTATTTTTGCAACATGTTCTAATAATCCTGAAGTTTTGCATGTGTCAAGGTAACACACTGGACAATCCAAATCTGACATTTCAGCCACTAACTATGAATACTCAGACGTGCAGAGAAGTTTGAAGTTATATAATGAGGGTCTGCATGATGATACAAAACACATCAGAATATTTATCTTTTTTTCCACTGTAAAGTTCTTTGATATGTAAATATACATCTTTCTATGAGGAAGACCAACTTAGGTAATCTGACTAATATGAAAAAGCTGATCCATGGCATTAATTTCTTATATTTTCCACCCATGAAAAGAAATAAATACACATCATATTACAAAGGAAAATGGCATCATCTTCTGTCACTTTGTATGTGTTCTCTAGAACAGCTATAGAGAATGTTGTTATCTCTTGATTGTGAAGCCTATATAGTATTTCATTCAAAATCACAAGTCACATGTCTCCCATGCAAACACTTCTTGAGTTATGACCCTTCAAAAATGCGTTTTGTATCATCACTTATAAATCACACTTGGCCAATAAAGCCAAGAACTATTTTTCCCTTCATGTACATATTTGGACTAACTTGGAATATCAATTTCTCTTAATTCTTCAATCCCAATAGTCTCCTCACACAATGACCCTATTTTGATGCTAAACGGCCATTTTCTTAGAATTCATCATATGTTGACTTTCATTTATTTAACTACAATGTAAATCTAATGGAAAAAAATCTAAACTGGTTTAACAATTGTTTTTTCCCATTCATTTAGAATGCTATGCTATAGGTAAATGTAATTCATTCAATCAAATGCAAACTAATAACTTCCTTTGTCCAGTGGATCAAACCAACTATTGTTTTGTATCATCACTGTGTTTTGTATCATCACTGTATAGGCCTTTTGGGCACAGCCTGGCCCCTCTGAGTTGGCCATACATGGTCTGATTCTTTTGTTCTTAACCTATGTCCAGCTCTAGTGGTCCTTGCCCCCTCCAGAAGGCTCTACATCCACTAAGTCTGTCATTTGTGCCTATGCCCATTGGACCCCAGACTTTTTCATGCAATGCAAGTTGAGATTGATTGCAGGAGGTTCAAAACAAGTGGGTGGTAATTACCCATTTTATGATTTTTTTCACCCCAATACACCCCTGAGAAAGAAATAACATCAAAATAACAAAGGCCCACATTCTCTAGGGGTGTGGTGATTGAAATATCTGTGTGTTTTGTATCATCACTGTGTTTTGTATCATCACTGTATAGGCCATTTGGGCATAGCCTGGCCCCTCTAAGTTGGCCATACATGGTCTAATTCTTGTGTTCTTAACATATTTCCAGCTCTAGTGGTCCTTGCCCTCTCCAGAAGGCTCTGTATTAATTAAGTCTGTCATTTGTGCCTATGCCCAATGGACCCCAGCTATATTGTTTTCATGCAAATCAAGTTGAGATTAATTACAGGTGATTCAAAAAGTGGGTGGTACTTTTCCACTTGACCTTTTCCACCACTCTATGCCCCTATGACAAATCTAACATCAAAAGAAGAAAGTCCTACACTTCCCAGGGGTGGGGAGATTGAAATATCTGTGTGTTTTGTATCATCACTGTGTTTTGTATCATCACTGTGTTTGCATTATTACTGAATTTCTTGATAATAAATGAGACACCTGATGACATACTTCACATTTTAGCTGTCAAAGGACTTTTATCTTCCCCTTTATTGAACATTTTGCTTTCCTTTTTCATCAATATATGAAAAAGAAAAAATAATGATCTAGCAAAATTCTTTCACTATTAAAACAATTTATACACTAAATATCACCTCCATATCCTTGGATATCAGAAATTTTATTTCAACCTTGCTCTTCCTTCCTTTCCTTTTGGAGGGCAAGTGATATAAAGAGAGACAGTAGATGGCATCCTCATCTGATCCCTCCTTAACCTATTTCCATATTCTGAGTTTTTGCGAGGTGAGTTTGGGATATATTCTAAATCTAAAATTGGTTCCTCAACTAGCACCCAGAGCAATGGGGCCAACCATAACAGTACTACCATCTATTGGGGTTAACCTTGATGGGGTTACCGGCATCCATTTGGTCCTTAGCTTGGGTATTGGGGTTAACCTTGACAGGAGCACTGACATCCATTGGTTCCTAGACTCAAGCGATGGGGTTAATCTTGACAGGAGTACTGGCATCCATTTGTTCCTTGGCTCAAGCGATGGGGTTGACCTTGACAGGAGTACTAGTACTATACTGACATCCATTGGTTCCTTAACTGAATCGATGGGGTTAGCCTTGACAGGAGTACTGGCATCCATTTGTTCCTTGACTCAAGTTATTGGGTTAACCTCGACAGGACTACTGACAATCATGGTTCCTTGACTGGAGTGATGGGCAATAGGGTGTGTACACTGGACAGGCACAGACAAAATGCCCATCATTGTAGGGTAATAGCTCTCAGTTATTTGTGTATTTGTGAATAAAGTTTGTTCAGGCTGGCTGACAGACTGTGCATAATCCTGAGTTGAAGCCAAGCAATTACCCACCAAAAATTAATAGTATAGTATATATATTAGTGTATATTTACAGGCTGTATCTGTAAAGATGTATAGTTTTGTTGTATGATTTATATTTTTTTCTTAATTAAAAAAGATTTTTTTTTCACTTTTACTTAAATAAGATAATTTGGAATATATGTTTCTGACATCATTCATTATTTGACATTTTATGATTATCAAGTTTCTCTAGTTTCCAAAAATGTATAGTTTTACTGATTGCCAAAACATTCCACTAAAATTACATAGTGAACTTTACTACTTCATGTTTGTCACATTCTTGTCACCTCTTTGCTGCTAATGCATTTCTGGCACACATGTCTGTTATGTATATTCTATGTGACTATGAGGGTTGACCCATGTGATGATATTACATACTTAGAGTGACACAGAGTTAGTGATTAAAGATATAAGAGTGATGATACAAAACACATAGTGATGATACAAAACACATAGTGATGATACAAAACACATAGTGATGATACAAAATCACATGAAAACAGCAAAGTTTACAAACTTTCAGACTTGAAACTGAATATGGGGTATAACACAAGCAACATGAAAGGAAATCTATGATATTGAAGACTATAGTTTCCAAGAAATCAAAAAGTTAGACATAAAAATAAAAGACTTGAATTTTGTAGCATTGGATTTTGTAGAGAAGATGATAAAAAAGAACAATTCTCAGATTTAAGGCAGGAAAAAGTGTCTGTTGGCTCAGGAGGTGGATAGTATTGATGTTTAGTTTCCAAACAGTGACACAGGAGGGCTCTCCTGCTTTCATTTTGGCCCAAACATAAATGTGTTTTGTATCATCATGCTAACATTTTTTAACAGTCCTGAGATTGCAAAGGGATATTGGGCATGTTTATGATCGGATTTGAATGAAACTCTGGGTTATAATGATTAACATAGCGAGGCATTCATATACCAAATATCTCCCACTAATGTTAATATGGAAAAAAACTACAGGGGAAAACATGGCTTTTGTATCATCACGTTTTTTGTTTCTGTACCCCCTACTTAGGTCATATGAATGTGACTTCTTTTCCTAATGATTGGTTGTAGTATGAATTTTGAGGTTTAGAAATATATATAACAGACTAAGGTTATTGAAAATATAGAGACTTGATGTCATACATGTATATCTTGGTATTCAGAGGCATTAATAAGCAATGTGTTTTGTATCATCACGTTTTTTTATATTGTCAATATCATAAAAAGTTTTAATGCTGAGTGATTAAGATTTTGGATACTCAATCGCCACAAGACCCCTCATATATGTACAAAGTTTCATAAGCCTAGTCATCAAAATGACGATTTTATTAGGATAATTGAGAAATGACCATTTGTGTACCAATTTCGTGAGAATCGACCATATGCTAAATATTGACACCATACTGTCAATAAACAATACTTGTCAATAGAAAATTGGTATGTATACATAGGATTATTTTCAATTTCAACCACAATGTGAAGAAATTCCAATTTTTCATATTTTTGTGAATCCACTTTGAAGAATTTATAAAGAGATTCCAATTTTTCGTCTTGACATTTTCAAAATTTCCCTGCAATGGTTTAGCAGGATCCTATCCTGAACCTAAACAGAATTTATATAAATTTATATCCTTTCTTAAATGTATTCTTTTCAGTTTTGTATATACCATGCAACTAAAAATAGAGCTTCGATCTCTATTTTTAGACGAGACATTTCCGAGACGCTCATAAAACCACAGTCTTATCTATATAACCAGCAGTACTTTTTGTGGGTCATGATGTACTTTTAAAATCTTCCTGGTGCTAAAGACCTAGTGCAAGTGCACCGAGGAACTGGAGCCGAGTGCATCTGTACTCGGCAGAGATGCTATTATCATACCTGAAATGATAATACTAGTGCTAAATAATATCAAAGGTCTATACTTCCACTAAACTGAACTTTGATTCGGACTCCACTGACCTCTGTACATCCTCCCGAATAAAACCTTTCATAAACATTTCAAAGGAGCATATGTGACGCAAAGATATTAAAACTCCTTTGAAAACTGTACGAACTTTCATACAGGCAGCCCCTGATCAGCAAGTACCAGTATATGCACTTCGTTTAACATACTTTTTATTACCGAATAAGCATACATTCATGACGAATGTTATCAGCCATTCCAATTATTTGAAATAAATGTCCATCCCAAGTTCATAATTATACAAAATTAGCCTTAAAACAATAAAACAAACACATTTTTGGAATGTTCGACAGTGGCCATTAAAATGTAGCCATTAGGAAATTTAGGAAAAATGGCTATACATGGAACGGTAAATTGTGAAATAATCCTTCACTTGAAGATACATGTATGATTGCATGGGCGAGACTCAGCATGGAATCGAGTCCAATACATATTCAATAGTACAGAGTTTCATTCATTATTTATTATTATATGCCCTTACTTAGCAAAGAAATATAATGAAACATAAACCTTTGTTTCCGTTTTGAATCGCCATAAAGTATCTTAAAAGAATAAGAGTATAACTGTTTGAAGTTCTAATTTCACTTATCTAAGAAATGCTGCATCTCTTTTAACTGTGTACCTGTGAAAGGATTTATGTAGCTACTCAATAATCTTTTATCACTCATCTTCTACTATTTACTATAATCCTTCTATTATTTTATGTTAATTCTTATTTCCATTTCATATACAATCCAAAGAGGGTTGGTGTCGAATTGAGATATTGTTGAAACAGAGTACATATATTTATTAATGGTTAATATGTATGAGCACGGCGTCGGTTACACTGTATATCGTATGTTTTTAACTTACCTCGTCCTCTCAAAATACACCATTGTCAAAGTGATATGAGTTGGAATACCTGTTTTTAGGTTGCAAAAGGTGTATACTATTTCATGATAAATTATTATCATTATGTAATTTTTTTTCTGATATCACATATATTAATACGAGATTGTAATCATAATACGAACTGCCCTAAACAGAGTTGATGTATAAGATCTAACTTTTTCTCTAAATTTTTTAAATCAGGCTGTCCTGAGAAAATTCATGCTTGTAAGTGTGGAAATGTAGTAGACCTGAATAAAATATTTTCTAAATCAAATCATTAGTTGTATCTTGGGTATTATTATGTTAATGAAGAAATAAAGGGAGTTGATAGACTCCACTGAGAACGAATAACAAATTCGACTTTTTATTAAAAAAGGTATATGGTCATTGCACCCCTAAACCAGCATTTTTTTATTGCGATTTCAGGCCAAGAGAGCATGGGAATATATGATAATTAAAGGGTAAATTATAAATATAGAAGATCGATGCAGCCCATATCTTCAGACTGTTACGATAAAGTGCTTGAGGAAACAGCTGTGCACTGATAGCAAGCTAGACTAACATAAAGATGTACCCATATTGGGACTAGCGTGGTGACTAGTGTACCTATTGCTGTACACTGCGTTCATTTAGATAAGAAAACGGGTGCTTGTGTTCTCAATATACTTTCACTACAGGGCTTGAATACTTGATACACCGTCACAGCGTACTGAGTCTCATCTTGCCAAGTTCGAACTCAATAGACACCAATCTCAACATTAAAGATAGATATAGGCTTATCTACAGGCGTCTTGTTTACAAATTAAGATTAACAATGTAAACTATAATTTAGGTGGGTGTACGTGTACTACGTACAGGTAAACTGCATTTAAACAGTGTTAATCTGTTGAGACATGGGCTTATTTCACACACTAACATAAGTTATGCGTTACATATATACTTTTATTCTTATGTCAAATGCATAAGGTGCCACGTAGTTCAGTTAAACACAACTTTATGTAAATGTACATATATGCCCCATATAATTATACAGGCTTACTATGTATGTTTATGTTTTTTATTGGTTGCGTTTTATTGTACAGATACTATTCTCAGCATTCCAAGTTTTACAAAAATTCATATTAACGACAGAGATGGAATTAAAGGATATAGTTTATCACAGCCTTCCTTAAGTACATACTTCTAATTTAATCTAGCTAATTATTGAAGTAATAATAATAATATTGCTCTAAATGTAGCGGGTAAATCAGTGGGCTTATTCCGCTGTGTATATTTCTAATAGTACTGTATCGACTAGCCACTTATATACCTTTGTAGATCATATATGTATATAGCTTATGAGTAGACCCGGTATTTTTGTATTTAAAGATTTTTATGTAGCAAACAATCATTATGTGACAGATACACTATTCCAGAATGAAACTAGATAATTAATATAATACAATAAGTTTAAGAACAAAGACAAATACCCCACAAATACCCACACAAGCGTGGTGTCGTATTCAGACAGTCCTAAGGTTCTAATCTAATATTTCCCTGGTCTGGGCATAAATCCAATCAATATGATGTAATGTAGAATATTCTGTTAATCAGGTTTCAGTATAGATGGAATGGGAAGCGCTGCGAATCAAATGTGGCCCAAGATGACACTGGAAACATCTACCAGGGGGTGCCACAGGCAAGACCAAGGGTAACTGTGGTCCATCAATGCAACCAAGCACCGTTTCTCAACGTTTACTTTATGAGTCACTCGATCAGTGTATAGGCCTTAGTTGTGAGAGGTGCGAGTCAGGGGAAACTGTACAGTATAAGAAACATAATTATAATCTGAAATTTCAAGGTTATTTAACAGATTCCAACAGGCCTATATAATAATGATTTCCCTGGCCCTTCGACCAAAATGCCCATATTTCAGGCTTTGAATTAATTTTTTTCCAAATTCAAGGCTTTTCCAGGCTCCGTCATTGCCATCTTTAATTGGCAATGCAGTACCGGTACATACATGGATAGCAATGGACACTATCACAGAAGATAGTTGAAGGCCACCTCGAACGGCTTATCTATATCAGCCTTTAAAATATATCAGCAGATAAAATATAATTTAAAAAAGAATGATTGATATCATCAGCGCTATGCATACATGTATACAGCTCTGATCTGGGTACGTACGTACGCACTGAAAGAGATTAATTGATACTAAGCCAAATTGCCCTCATCAATTGAGGGCTGGATTTCTAACGACACAGAGTCAAATAATAAATCATTTATTATGTATGTACTCCCACATGCATGGGCCAAGTGATCTAGAAAATGTACAATAGATTTTAATTCAGATAAATTAAGCTGACAAAGGGAAAGTCATTTCTGGGAAGGCTACTAGTGTAACTGTGTTTTTCTTAGTTTATCTTTAGCACAGAATTACATTTACTAGAATATTTAGGAATCTAGGGCCGAAGACATGAGTTTTTTTGGTCCTATATCGTCCATTGAGACGGAAGGCAGAAGTGGAGTGGCTGTTTGAAGCAGTTTTATCTCTTGAGAAATATAATCAGTTTGCAAGTAACCTGGTGGTACAAATGATAAGACAAGTTTGGTTTGGTTTGGTTTGGTTTGGTTAGTTTCACCTCCGCTAATAGTAATTAAAAGTTAGCAGATATACTGTGGTTTTATTATTTTATTCTGTGAAATTCCCTATTTCATGAAACAGGGTTTGGCCTGACGAAGTCAGGCTTCATTTAGGTTACCTAAATTTTGTCGTACAATTTGGTTTCCCGTAGGAAATCAAGAATATTTTTGTTCCCAGATTCCCAGAAAATACTCTGCAGTGTCCTGCAATTTTGCAGGAATTTTATTCTGTTTCTCTTGGTTGCCTGACAATGTATTAAGAGATGCTCTACACTCAGTTGAGTGTTGCATGTCTGACATACACATGTAAGTTGAAGACGAGATATACATGAAAGTTCTCAAAGAAGATGGTAAACTATAACCGTAACCGCTTTATGTATTAAGCTCAACTGCTGAAAGCTCGTTCCCTGGTGTGGGAGGGTGGGAATTTTCGAAGCTGTCCGTCTGGCTGACCACGCTGGAGTGAGGTCGAGTGTCCGAGAGAGCGTGGCACCAGGAGCACTACCCCCTCCAGCCTCTGCCCAATGCACCCTCATTCGGGAAATGAGAGAACCATTGAGACGGAAGGCAGAAGTGGAGTGGCTGTTTGAAGCAGTTTTATTTCTTGAGAAATATAATCAGTTTGCAAGTAACCTGGTGGTACAAATGATAATATTATTAATGTAAGTGGAAAACGAGATATACATGAAAGTTCTCAAAGAAGATGGTAAACTATAACCTCCAAAGTTAATGTTGTTTAATGTCAATATGGTTTTGACATCGCCTTGAGGGCTTTGTGAACAGCTTTGTCTGTTTTATCTCGCACGTATGAAGTGTAGGCAGTGGACTTCCATTTTCGTGGGATCGGACCTGGTCATCGGTCATGTGCTCCTGGAGAGCACAAGCCCCGCCACGGCGAAGGGAGTGAAGGGTATAGTGATGATCCTGGAGACCTGCAGCCAATAGAGCCGTGCGCCATGATGTTGTGAGATCAGTAGTTGAGAGTGGCGCCCCATTATCCAACATGAAGAGGGGGGCGTCACCTGAACAGGAAGGGCGGTGGCGTAGCATGGCATAGGCAGCCTGCACTGGGCAGAGGATCGAACCAGGGAGGGCCGGCAGGGTGAAGTAGTCAGCATCTGCCGCCCTCTGGAGGTTCTTGGCCCATTTATAGGAGATGGTGATGTCCGATGGGGTGATAGTAATATCCTTTCTCACCAGGTGGCGGGACTGGTCGAATGATTCACCACGACCTATAGCCACGTTAGACTGGCGCATCAGAGTTGTGAACATGATTATAATAGCACATCTGAGCGTTGGACCTTCATAGTCCCAGCGGATGACTTTAAGCACTTTAATTAAATCCTCCGTGGATATAGGGGGTGCTTGTCTAGGCACATGGCGGATGGTTAGTGAGATGGCTGTGAGGGCATCCTTGACACGTAGGCCATCGAATGGAGAGACATCAGCACCAAGCCTAGCAAGACATGCCTTCACAGATGCAATATAATTTGCGATTGAGGCAGGAGAGGAGAAGTATAAAGCCAGATACTCAATGAACACACACACTTGGACTTGTGAAGGGGTCCTGTAGTCATAGCCATAATGTGTCGAGAAACCAATGAATAGTTTCAGAGCCCACCTCCTGTTAGCAGCTGAACCTGGGCGAATGGAGAGGTCTTGTCTAGCCATGGCCCTGCTAGCGAGGAAGTCGTGAGATGGCTCTGTAATTATGAATTATAAATAGAGAGTAGTCATAACATTTGTTTGAAACTTTGACCTCAGTTAGATTTTGGCCTTTTATCATGGAGGCAGCTAGTGATTTGAGTGAGTTGTCTTTAAATGATCTACTGAGTGCATCGGAAAGGACCATTTCCTTCCCCGGGACATGAGTGAAAGACATGTGGAGGCTTCGGCTATGGGCCCAGAACCACGCCCCCCTCGCTATAGCGTTGAGGACTTGGTCTTGGCCTCTGTTGCCGAGGAAGACCATTATGCTACTCTCATTGTCGCAGCAGATTTCCACATGTGTTCTCGGCGGGGCATCAGCTGTGAATGCCCGCAGGGCCACAAGGCAGTTGAGACCCTCGAGTTGAGAGATGTGGTGTCTTTCGGTGGTCCTTTTTGTGTATTGAATCGCATAGTAGTTTTGAGTGGTGTGTGCCCCGCCCCCTTCCAGGCATGAGTCAGCATATATGACTATGGAAGGGGGAGGAGGCGCTTCCATTGTGAAGCTGTTGCACTTGGGGGCGAAGTTCACAATCCAAGCAAGGTCAGCCTTGACCTGTCTGGATATTTTAACTGGAGCCTTCGTTTGTATGGATGTGTGGTAGGCATGTAGGATTCTGCACATGAACAAATGAGCAGGCTTTATGACCTGGGACACATGATTCACCCTCCCGGCCAGACATTGTAATTCCTTTTCGGAGAGAGTGTCCCTTGTCATTAAACGTCATACATCACATGTGAGGGCAGAAAGCTTTTTCTGCGGGATGTGTGTTGACCTTGTAGTTATATCCAAAGTGACTCCTAGCCATGTGATAGAAGTTGCAGGGTCACACAATTTGCCATAGCTGAGAGGGAGGCCCAGCCTTCTGAAGGTAGCATGGGCCGTGGCGAATTGCAGATATGGGTCATCGGAATGTTTATGTATGAGAAGTAGGTCATCTATGTAGAACAGGCCGTAGATGCCTGCCTCTGCTAGATGGCGAAGGATGAAATTAGCCAACTTTTGCATATACATAGAGGACGCTCTCATGCCAAATGGAAGTGACAAATCAATGAAGAACTGTTCTTTATGTGACATGAGTAGTAGTGGCCAGTCAAGGGGGCATATCTGGAAATTCCTGTATGCCCGCTGGATGTCAATGCTTGCTAGTTTGACGGCGAAAGCAGCCTGTTGTATCATGGATACTGCCATTGCTACCGTGGGGAGGGCGTGGCATATTTTCCAACCAAATACAGAGTTCTTAGGTACATAATCATTGACTGATAGTCCTTGTGGGTATGAGAGGTCGACTATAATACGTTTTTGGCCAGGGTCACTTTTGTCCCTGGTCATCATGGGGCTCACATGGGCCCATGGGGTCAGAGGTATAGAGTCAAATGGACCAAACAGAGCACTGTTGCTTACCTCAGTGTTGATGTATACTGAGACATGTGTTGCATGGGCTATTGCCAAGTGGTGGTTCTGGGATAGGGAGGCCCTTAGAGGGGGGCCTGTGTACTGGAGTGGAAATCCGAATTGTAGACATTCCAGTTAAGGAATAATTTCCGAGGTTTTTTCTGCTCGAGGTGTCTATAGCGTCAGGGAAGTTCGAGGGCGAAGCCCGAGAACTTCACTGACGCTATAGACACCTCGAGCAGAAAAATCCGAGGAAATTATTGCTTTTAGAAGAGAATTGATGAGATTCTCTTAATGTTAGAGCAAAAAAGATAGACAAACCTTCTTTATTCCGTCCAAAAACATCCAAAATATCATGCAATCCCATGCGAGTCGTCAGCCTTTCTATGAGACCGGAAGTGAATGCACTGCTTTAATCGGAACCTACATAATACCGCGACGGCTGACCGAATGAAGCTTCAGCCACAACAGCCAATCAGAGGAGCGTATTCACTAATGTTTATGTTCAACCGGCCGGCCTGTTTTCGCAAGGTTCCGCTGCTTGCTATCCAAAGCATCGGACACCGCGTTAGTCGAAATCTAAATGATACCGCGACGGCTGGCCAAGTGAAGTGGGCGGCGCTTAGCGGAGAAACAGCCAATCAGAGGTGCGTATTCGCTAATGTTTATGTTCAGCCAGCCGGCCTGTTTTCGCAAGGTTCTGCTGCTTGCTATCCAAAGCATCGGACACTTCCGGTTCTCGAATGCCGTGTTGCGTGTGTCTAGGGACTTAAAAAAGAAATAAATAAAAGATTTGAATCGGTAGAAATGATTTAAATATGGTTTGAGCCCGATAGCGAAGATTTAGTCGACGGGAATCGAGTAATAAATGAATGGCGAGTTCAGAAGCTATACGTGCTTACGTTTCATAGACCGGAAGAGATGTGGAGATCCTTCGGCATACCCACTCATGTGCACGTTCACTTGGCGTTGCATTGTGTACGGTAGTCTATATAGCGCACGGAGGATTTCATTCGAAAGTGACCCGCAACTAGCAACTAGGCTTCTAAATTAGTTTCAAACACATACGCTAGATGTCAGCACCAACTTAGGGAGAAGTTGATCTATGGAGACGAAAGTATTGATCTATGGAGACGAAAGTATTGATCTATGGAGACGGAAGTATTGATCTATGGAGACGGAAGTATTGATCTATGGGGAAGTCTTGATCTATGGAGACGGAAGTCTTGATCTATGGAGACGGAAGTCTTGATACTGATCTATAGGGACTGATACTGATCTATAGGGAGTCTTGAGACTGAACTATAGGCTTGATACTGATCTATAGGGACGGATCTATGGGGACGGAAGTGGTTTAGAGGGAATCTATAAAGAAAAAAAACCTCCCAGAATCTCATCAGATCGATTCTAACAGCCAATAATCCTCTATGTGTCCCGTGGCAATAGCTCTCCAGTTCTTCACATTGAGCTGTGTTGGTTATGCCTTCCAGAGGCCTTGACAGTGTTGTATATCCGGGTCAGGGGCCCTGAGGGGGGTGGATCGCACCAGTCAGGGAAGGCATGAGTTCTAGAGCGTGCTGCTGGGTTGAATGCATGGGCGTATGTGCCAACTGGTGTGTTAGTGGGCCAATCCGCATGATTCTTGGAGTTTGAGTCAATGTGAATGCAGTTCATTGTTTTGAAGTCAGAGATGTTACACAGGCAGTCGAGCGGCGGGATATTCCCTGCTCTCGAGAGCTGGATGAACTTGTTTATGTATACAGACGGGTCCCGGTGAGTGCATTCAGTGCTAGGGCTGGGGTTGTCTGTGTTTACATTCAGCGAGGCTCTGATTGGAGTGAGTGAGTGAGATTGGTTGCTTTACGCCCTTATCAACACTTTGAAGTGTTATATCAAGGGCGGGAGAGCTGAGAGGGAGGCAGTTTGTGATCATACCCAGGAAATAGAGATAGAGAAGAAGGGAGAGAGACAGAGAAAAGAGACAGAAAGGCACTTTAAGGTCTTACCCAGGACCATTGGTTGAGAGGTCTGGGAGTCACGGCTGCACATAGGCGCACAGTCAGACGTGGGGCCCGCAAGGGGCGGGAGTTTGAACTCCCCTAAAGGCACAGCCCCCAGCAGGTCAGAGATAGCGTCTTGCACCCAGAATCTTTCCAAATCATAAGTCCTGCGTTTTGTAGATGTATCAGGAGTCACGTCAATCCTGGATAGTCCATGATGGTGTGTGTGTGAAACTTCAACCACTATGTTTTTAGGGGAGACTTCAACCCTAGTTTCTTCATCTGAGTGAAGGGGTCCTTGGGCATTGCTGGTGGTGAGTGTCACTTCCAAGACAGCGGGCGCATGGCTTGGCTTGCCCGAGGGGGAGGGGTGCCCGTAAGGGGCAGCTAGTCGTTTTTTGACTCCGCGTCAGCAGACTTGTCTCGATCTGCCTGCTTGTCACGTTTGCCGCCACCCTTCTGGCCTTTCTGCCATGGTTTCTCCTTACGGTCCCCTTGGGTGGTTGCTTGGTCCTTGCCACGGAGAGAGTTGCATCTTTTCCCGGGGTGGGATAGGCGCTTCTCGAACACAAAATAACAGAGGGCACAGTAGTGGTACACAGTATTCCCTGCCTGCTTGTGTAGTGTTTTCTTGTTTTCACATTCACCCCTGTTATACAACTTGCACAGAGCGAGAGGGGGAGATTCCTCTCTATCGGTTGGAGCACATGCTGACCAAGAGAGTTTCATGCACTCGTCTTTTATGAAAGCTGCATCTGACCTTTGGTTTGGTTTGGTTAGTTTCACCTCCGCTAATAGTAATTAAAAGTTAGCAGATATACTGTGGTTTTATTATTTTATTCTGTGAAATTCCCTATTTCATGAAACAGGGTTTGGCCTGACAAAGTCAGGCTTCATTTAGGTTACCTAAATTTTGTCGTACAATTTGGTTTCCCGTAGGAAATCAAAAATATTTTTGTTCCCAGATTCCCGGAAAATACTCTGCAGTGTCCTGCGATTTTGCAGGAATTTTATTCTGTTTCTCTTGGTTGCCTGACAATGTATTAAGAGATGCTCTACACTCAGTTGAGTGTTGCATGTCTGACATACAGGAGCCACTTCACCTTTTAGAAGGTGCCTGTGAGTCAGTTTGGTGTGACCGGTACGAAGACGGGTCAGTATCACCTGTTCGGGTCTTGTCAGGTTATCATCTTTGAATTTTGGTGTGATTGATGGTGTGATTGCTCGCAGCTTGTTACTATTAACACCATTCCATGTGCGCTGCCAGCTACGTTTGACATGTGCCTGCGCCACAGGTACAATGTCTGTGTATGGCATTTGGTCAGCCCCAACAGGGCGCCTCAATGCATTTTTGGCTGCAATGTCTGCTGCCTCATTTCCTTCTATTTCAATGTGGCTTGGCACCCAGCACAACACCACTTCTTTGTCCAGTCTTTTGTTTTCAGTGTATGTCTCTTGAATTGCTTGTATGATTGGGTTCTTAGGATAAAGGTTGGTCACAGCTTCTAGACATGGGTGCGAGTCTGAGAATATGATGGATTTCTTCATCCGTGAGACCTGTACCCATTAAAGTGCCTTAAGCAGTGCTTTTCCTTCAGCAGTGTAGATGCTGCTTTCCTTGTGGAGAGCCTTCTTCAACGGTGGCCGAAAAAATATTTTGACCATGAGTACTCAAGCGCGATATCCACTTGCACGATAATCGGTCACCTAGCTGTCACCGACAATCGGTCACAGGGGGTCACCGACAATCGTACAAGTGGATACCAGGGACTGACAATCGGTCACCTGGTGCATTTTATCGGTGACGTTTGTCGGTGACCCCTCCTGACAAAGTTAGAATCTTCTAACTTTGTCAGGAGGGGTCACCGACAATCGGTCCCCACTGCAGTTTTTTTAGTTTTTTTTTCGGCTGGTATGGCCATATCGATGTTGGTTATGATTGGGAAACACCTCAATTACATTTGCATCGACGTTTTAGTTCATTTCCACATTAATTTTGTCACTAATTGGGGTTGATTATTTTTCATATTGGTCTTTTTAAGGCATTTTTCAACATTTCTCCTCTTATTTATTCTTTTGTATGGTTCCTATCGCCTTGTCCCAGTTGCTTATAGTTTTGGAACAATATTTTAACATTTGTGATTTATTTTGCATGTATTTCTTTTTGTTTCTACGTTAATTTAACTCTCTATAAGTTAATATTTATTCATATATAGGCAGTATGTATGTCTATTGGTTGATACACAGCGATAGAAGTATATATTAACAAGAGTTCAGAAAAAATTTAGATAATACTTGGAAAAATCGATGTCAGAAGAGTCTAATAGGTTGCATATTTTTACATTCTTTTTATACCAAACAGCCATTGGAAACATAAAAAACAAATCAAATAGTAGCTAGGGTCAAGGCGCAATGGTAAAATAACTTTAAACTATGTTTGACTAAACATTTTTATTTATTTCCAGCATTTTATTGGATCTCCCCTAATTTTCTTCATTTTTAAGGCCCTAAAATCCAGTTTTTCGACCCCCATGCCTGAATTCTAAGAAAATGTAGGTAAATAGGGGTATTTCTGATGTATTTCGGGCGGGTGGATATGATAAAACTATTGAAAAATGTCTCCAATCGTTTTTTTCCCACTCAAATACGCAAAAGACGATTTTAGGGTCAAATGGTGGATTTGCTCATATATCAAAACCAACACCAATGCATCTTTCATATCATTTGAGTCCGTTTAAAGATCTCGTGGAGAAAATCAACAGCCTCAAGAAATAAGAATATCCAACTAAGCGTGAAACGTTCATTTCCGCGGTCTTTTTCGAAAAGGTAATGTGTATACCCCTCCCCCCCCCCCCCCCCCGGTTTCAGCCTTCTGGTTGCTTGTGTAACCTCCTGTTCTAATCTTCTAATCTTTTTCTACAACCCTACCCAACCTTGCGTTGATCTTAGTGTTAAGGCGAGATTTTTCTATTGTATTATATTATTATTACAGGGCTTGATGCCTTGTTTCAGGGGGAGGAAAAATGTTTTTTCTCTCTCTCCTGTGGAAATAGATGTATTCAAACAGTTTCGGCTGTTGGGCCTCATCAGGTACTTTATTTAGGTGTTAACTCTTTTCCCTTTTACCACCTTTTAAATTTTTTCTCCCCAAATGGGTAAAACCAGGAAGGTTGAAGGAATTTGAAAACTAAATATATGAACAAATTAACTCTTTTTGCTATCATTTGGTACCTAAAGACATGGTACTGCAAGACCAAATGAGAAATAACATTAAATTAGAGCAGGATAAATATACTGACCTTCGTTTGAAACAATATCTGAGGAAATCACAACTAAAATATAATATAAATGCCTGGTACACAATTATCGTACAAGTGGATACCTGTGACCGATGATCGGTCACCCCTAGGTGACCGATTGTTGGTGACATTTTTGTCGTGTAAGTAAATACCGGGAACCGACGAAGGTGACCGACGATGGCAGGGACCCGATTGTCGGTCACCTTTGGACAGTTTTGTCGGTTGTCGGTTGTTGGCTAAGTGGATATCGCACTTCACATGATTGACCATGAGTAGTAACTTGATTGACCATGAGTACTAACTTGATTGACCATGAGTACTTACATGATTGACCATGAGTACAAACTTGATTGACCAGAATACTAATAGTCCGGTAGTGGGAGAGCCTAACCCGGAAATCCTGGATCAAGTTTTTTTCAAGCAATTTTTTCAAGCAATTTGAGATATTCAAGATGGCTGCCACTGAACATGTCAAATCTGTAAGCTGGCATATCTCTGCTTCTAATGGGGCTAGGAATTTGTTCTAGGTGTCTCAATGCATGTTTCATTAGCCTACAAATGCAATACAGTCATTCACTAAATCATTGACCCAACAATTTCCACTGAAAATTGCATTATGGAGTAAAATAATTTAATTTGGCCGCAACCGATCCAGCAAATCGGTAAACAGGCTTATCTCTACTTCTATTGGGGCTAGGGATACATTCTAGGTGTCTAAAAGTATGTTTTGTTAGCCTATAAACTGCCAGGACCCATAAAGGTTTGTCTCTCTTGAAAATTTAGAGGTTAATGGGATATCTGTTGATTTAACTAGGCCTATACATAAACTTAGAATCTGTGATATTGTGTAATTATTGCAAGGTTCGATTCACATAGGCCTAGCTAGGCCTAGGCTATAATAACGATGGAACATGACCATCTAAACCGCTGTCATTACATTTTTCAAAATTATTTATATCTATATTATAACCTTGATATTATTGTTCAGGAACTAGTCAGTGCGATACAAAAGTATCTTGAGATTGTTTGTATAAAATATCAATTTAAGACTTGCTAGGACGTGCTAGGACGTGCCATGCCGCTCTGTAGATAATTTCTCAAATTTTTTGGGGATATCTAATCTTCACTGACAATCAAATGATACGAAATTGTTCAGCTTGAACAATGGATTACGAATGACTACTTTTCCTGCATAGACTCACACAGTGCAACGAGTAATCTTCTCATCAAGCCTCCGCGCACGACAGACATCGCGCAAAACTCGTTGGCATCCCCGAGGCATCGCCCTTGATATATTATCGCTCACCCAACGATTACGGTATTTTCTAATATTGACTTTATCAAATACAAACTCAATGGTGGTTTAGACCATACACATTCAACATGGCTCATAGCTCCTCTACAAAGGAGTTCTTTGCTAGTTTCTTAGGGTTTGATGAATCTGAGGAAGAAAACTTTACGACCTCCACACCAGTGCTGAGTGAGGTCCCGAAAGAAATTCTGGGCGCGTCGCCCACCTCAACCTCTCATAAATCAGACCAGATTTCTTGTGAACAAGTGAAATCCACAATGTTATCACATCAAAATGTTGGTCACCTACCTCAAGTCCACTCAAGACTAACTTTCTCCAACGATGATTATGTGTCAGTGAACGAATCCCTGGACCGGGTTGATGAAAAGGCGAACACTATCCCTTTGGTTCAGTCTCAGCCACCTCCGACGTCCCCGCACGATCCTACCACTGAAATTAGTGATTTGATTCGTCAGAGATCTTTACTACATAAATCTTTCGCAAATATCTCAACAAATACTGATGATTCTATGGTTAGAGCCACCTCCCTAACAAAAGCCACAGATACTGATGGTTTATTAGAAATAGCTTCGTCGACTGACACCGATACTCTAGTGTCAACTTCGCTGTCAACTAACAACCTTGACAACTTATCTCGCTCGCCAAGTGTTACAGACTCCTCTACTAATACTGAAGATCACAGGATTGACTCCTCAACTAACACCAATGATCATAGGATTGATGGAATTTCTCAAGATAAATCTATTGATACCTCTGATTTAAACCCTGATTCACAATCTTCTGATGACAGCCGAGTCGCCCCAACTGGCCTGACTGACAGCGCGATCACCATGTTATTACAACAGCTGTCACCGGCTATCGAAGCGGCTGTCACAGCAGGGATTGATTATAAACACTCACTTGTGATTAAATCTATCGAAGCAGGTATGTCCAGTATCAACTCTGACTTACTAGCTTTATCACAAAACATAGATGAAAGGTGTTCTAAAATTGAAAATACACTGGCTAAGATAAGCACAACGCATGACGACACCTCGGCTAATGTAATGACAGCTGAGGTACGGTCTATCGTTGACGAAGGTAAAGACGAGGCGAAGAAAATTGCCGAGTCAATTGATGAATTACGAGCAGTAACAATCTCTAAATTTGACAATCTACAAGTTAATGCACATACTCACGATCTTCCAATGATGCCTCCACAACGTCAAAATAACCCCTGGTTTCAGCAACATACACAACAACATCGTGATGGCCCGTCTAGAGGCTGGAGTCGCCGGCCTCTCCATTCATCTCCCCCGTCAACAAATACACCTCCTCGAGGTGCTACAGCTGCACGTGGCTTCAGAGGGAATGGGGGTAAGCGAAGATTTATTGTGTTAAATGATGTAGCTGAACTTGGTGAAGACATAATCCGCCAAACGATTGGAGATCTATTCCTGACACTAGACACAAATTATGACGTAAATGACATTGAAGAAGTCTACAGGATTGGGATCTACGATGTTGCAATAAATAGACCGGTCTTCATTCGCACTAAGTCCAGCGATATCCTGCTGAAATTAGAAAAGGCCGTCACCACGATTCGCCGTGACCCACGTTTCTCGCTTCTTCAAGTAGAAACTGACGGATTAATGGTCCCCTCCTATCAATATAATATCTTGCGAGACTGTCAACATCTTTTGAAACTCAGCGGTCGTAACTCTGAGCTTCGTGGCAGTCACATAGCACTCCATGGTAATAAGACTGAGTACTTCGCTTGCAAGGATCTTGATCTTCTTCCTGATGGGTGTCGCCCGGAAGATGCCAGGGTTGTTGAAGTCAAAGGTGGAAAGGGAAGGGGTCTCGGCTTTAAAAGCGAGCACTCCTTCCTTTCTAATTTCCACCCGGCCAAGATCCATCACGACGGCCATGACTTCACTTCTGTAGAGCACGCCTTCCAAGCTGCAAAGGCCAAACAGCTGGGGCGCACGGAGCTAGCCGACGTAATCCGGAAAACTCCGAACCCTTACGAAGTGAAAAGAATTTCGAGGCGAGAACTCACGTCCACACCTGATTGGAAAAAAAAGGAGGCAGGGTTGCTGGAAGAACTAATTAAGATCAAGTTTGACCAGAACATTGCTCTGAGGGAAAAACTCCTGAAACTTCCGCACTCGGAATTTTACGAAATGACAGCCGACCGGAAGTGGGCGACAGGTTACAATCTGCCAAGAGTCATCGGGCAAGACGGCCTTCGGTCATCAATCCAATTGGAGATTCTGAAAGGTGCAAATCGTTGTGGAAATATCCTAACTAAACTCAAGGAGAGCCTCATTACGCAAGGTTGAGACTCACCATCTCAGGTAATATTTTCTTAGCTCAGAATCAATATCCAGATCTGCTATCGAACACTTACCCCTATCATCGCTCATCATGTTTACTTTACTGATCATCGGCGACTCACGGGCGGGTTCATTACTAAATCCATTACGACAACATATTCGTGCTGGAACCAACGTTGTCATCTCATCATGTCCTGGTGCTAATCTCCTACAGTCGGTAAAAAGATCTACCGGCAAGCTTCGCAGAGTAGACCCAGACCAAATAATAGTTGTGTCAGGTCTCTGCTCGCTTACTACAAAACATCATATCACGAAGGATGTCTCTCTTGTCACCACATCAGACGAGGATGCATCGACCTCGCTCAGATCGCAGCTCCTTGAGTCTTACCAATGCATCCGTCAAAACACGACTGGTTTCCCATTAATCAGCTATGCCCCTATTACCGGTATGAATTTATCTTTATACAACAATAGGAAGGATGTCATCAGTGGCAGACTAATGATAGAAGACCTACCTCCCCACCCACTACAAGGCACCCTCGACCGTCAGGTCGAAATTGCTTTAAAAATAATCCTGGACTTTAATATTTCACATCAAGTCAGCACCCCATGGACACAAAGACTTATCCATAGATTTCACCCGAATACACAATCCTACACTCATAATTACGACCATTTGTCGCCTGATGGTTGTCATCTCTCACCCCACCTTCAGAACTATTGGGCTAAAACCATTGCCAAGTCATATTCATCCAACTTCAACCTTACCTGACATTTACATTTTACTCTCTGAATTATCTCATATGACACTTGACACCTCATTATGAAATTTGCTATTTTAATTACTCGAGAAATGCTAGTTGGTCAAGGTATAACTGGTTTTTACTCTCTTTCTAATCTAGCTAATATAATAGTGTTGTCACAATGATCTCTTAGGATCAAACCTTACTGCTATCGTATGGTATCCTTCATGTCTTACATCTCTTATTGAAATGCTAAATATTGTCAGCAAGGTAGCAGAAACTTATGCCCATGTCAAAGTCTGTTGTCCCGAAGTCTTGAGTCTCTTCACACTGTTTCTCGTTTCCTGAGGTAACTTGCTTAGTGCCTCAGCTCGTCAATCATTGCGGGGGGCTCAGACTTATTGGCACAACCTTCTAATGGCTATATATCATATTATTGTAACTACTGCTATAGTTTATAATATTGTAACTATTGCTACAGAATCACCAATATGAAATTATTGACATGATATTCACCTATAACTGAAGGTATCTGATTAGTGGTTTCTAAACTTTACATTTGAATTACTCTCTCCGATAAGTGATTATGTTCAAAACCCTAGTAGCTGGGTCTGAATAATTCTTTTAAGTTAAAAATCCAGTAAGGTTGATTGTTATCACTACTTCTTAAGACTCTCAGACTGACAGGTATATAATCTGGTGTATATTTTCATTCGTTTTCGTTTTGTCATTTATTACTATTGTATGACAGCTGTCGCCAAAATAATTATACCGCCACCGTTTGATTAGAAATATAAATGTTAATGCACCAATATACACATGAGTATATGCAACTATGTATATTGTCTACTGTTGATAACAATTTCTGATAGTTTGGGTTTAGAATCTAAATCCGAATTGTAGTTTATTAGTTTTTATACTTCCTTCCTCGATATCTCTCCTGTTTACCGTCTCTCTGCACCGTCCTCTATATCTTACTTCGCTGGCCATGGGCTAAAGTAAAGTAATGTCTAAACAACAAATGCCCTTTATTATATTATATTATATTTGGCATTGATCTGGTTCTCTCGTAGCTAATTCTGCGCAGGTATTGCTGTTCAGAAAAATCTTGTCAAATGTTCATCAAACAACGCTGCTCACTCTTGTTCGAAATACTCAATGTTAGTAATGCTAACAAATATTCACAAGAAAAATGTTTTTCATATTATCACTGTTGTACATTCATATCTATTCGTATGTCACTACATTTTTATATTATAATCCCCCTTTTTCTGTACGGACTCTTGCTCCCTCTACCAGAAAAGCTAGAGTTACGGTTTGTGTACTGAAGGAGGTTTGCATTGTCATGATGTCAGACATTGGCGGCACTACGCTGCACTCCTTCGCGGAATTAGATAGTTTAGGTGGTATTAAAATGGTTGCATGGAATATCCGAAGTCTTGCTAAGCATTTCGATCAAGTAGAGCTTTTAACATCAGGTTTAAATATAGACCTAATCTCATTTTCTGAGACATGGCTCAATTCGGCGACGCATGATAACTCTTTAAGACTTCATGGTTATTCCTTGTACAGGTCTGACAGAGCTGTCAAGAAGAGAGGTGGTGGTCTCTGCATGTATTTTAATAACAATTTAATAGTGGACACAGACAAATATAGTCATCTGAATTTATCTGACAAAAATCTTGAAATACAGATAGCTCAGATAAAGAAAGGCTTCAACAAAACGTGTACGATTCTTAATGTCTACAGGCCACCTAGTGGCTGTACAAAAGTTCTCATTGAGAAACTTCATTACATACTTTCTAAAATTAACACCTCCCATGAAATATACATTATGGGAGATCTTAATTTGGACTATCAAAATATTAAAGACTCAAAGTCCAGTATTTCCACTGAGCTGCGAAATTTGCTAGATGATTTCTCCTTGGTCCAATATATTAAAACACCTACTCGTTCCACTTTAAAATCAAAAACCATCATTGACCACTTCCATACAAACTCTCAACATGTCAGTTCTGCAGGCATCATTGATATCTCGGTTTCGGACCATTTTCCAATCTTTATGGTCCGGAAGAAAACAAGAACTAGATATAATACTGGTACCTTCTGGGCCCGGAATACAAAGTGCTTGGATCAGAAAATGCTCAATAACATACTAAGAGACTTAGACTGGGGGACCTACTACAGCAACCCAGATCCAGAGGAATGCTGGAAGACATTGCTCGATAGGATAATTTTTTATCTGGACAGGATGTGTCCATTAAAGGAATTCAGAAATGTTCGTGTCAAACCAAAGTGGATGACAGACGAACTAGTGGTATTAATGAATGAGAGAGATCGATTATTTCGGGTCGCAAAGAACACCAACAATACAAACATATTACAGCAAGCTAGGCTCCTGCGAATTCAGGCTAATAATGCCTGTCGCACAGCAAAGTCCAATTTTATCAAATCAAATTTAGAATTTCACGACAAAAATCCGAAAAAATACTGGGAGTTTTTGCGACCATTAATCAGCCCATCAAAAATAAAATCTTCCAATAATATCAACATTGAGGTCGAAGGGCAAATCCTTGATCAAAAAGACATCCCGGACTCATTCAATGAATTTTTCTTGAATGTAGGCCCTAACCTTCAGAAATGTTTGGACAGTTGGCAGTTGGCTTTCGCGATGTACGGACGTCCCTAGTCAGAGCTCGCGCCTGGAAGCATTCTCGGGGATTACACTAGCGCCCATAGTGTGCCTCGCCTATTGTTAACCACTATTCTCGAACAAACTTCTCTTTCGGATTGTAGAACTAACATGATTTTTTTTTCACCAGGATTGATCTTTATGAAACAGTGACTATTGACATTTACACTTGGAAGTGTGCCTGAAATTACAAACTGGACTCTATTTGTGATTATTTGAACCTTCTACTGGACTTTATTTGTGTATTGTGAACTTCTCTATACTGGACACTCAATTATGTACCAGCACGACCGAAACAGACCAACAAGGTCTAATACTGATCTTGGTTTTTTGAACCTTTTTGATATGAATGATACTGACATGGCTTTCTATCATACCCAAGCACAAAGTTGTTCCAGAGAAAACAACTTTAATTCTTCAGGACCAACTCTCCCTATGACTCCTGTCAACACCTCACATATATCCTACCCGAGTCAAGGCTCCATGGTTTCTAATTCCATTGCGACTTCACAAGCTGGATCCGACAGTACTTCAACCTATACTACTTCATCGAACCAGCTAAGTTACAATTCACCAATTTCCTCTGTCGTTCCTTTTACTACCCATCCCATTGCTCAATCAAATCCTCCTGACAATAGACTAGACTTAAAACTGGAAAGATTTATTGACGGAATGACCCTCTCGGTAAACTCCATGAAAGATTCCCTTGAGAAACTCACACAAAAGAACGAACTGTACGAAGGAAGGTTTGCTTTCATTGCTTCTAGATTTAATGAATTAAAATCCGAATCGATTAAGGCTGCTTCTAAACACGACGACCTAGATTCTAAAGTCTCTAGCATTAATCAACGACTTCCTACAATCGAATCGACTCTTTCCAGCTTTGAGAATCGATTCAAACAGCTTGAATCTCAGAGCTCCCAATGGCCAAATCTCACATCAAATCATATGAATCCCCAAACTAACTCTTCTAATGCTCAATTGCCTCCAAATGCTCAAACTCTAGACGCAAGGGCAGCTACTAATGCCCCACCTAACTCCAGAGATCTTAGCCTCATAATTAAAGGTATTGCCGAACCAAAAAATGAGAATATGGCTGACACGATTGATGCATTTTTTGCGAACATTAAACTAACCATCAAGTATTGTCAAACCGCTGGGGCTACACGTTTGGGCGATTTTAATGATGAATTGGAAATAGAAATGCAAAACAGTGAATCCGATCTGAAATACGGTAGACCAATTAGGCTGACAATGCTCTCGACTACTAACAAGACCAACATCTTTATTGCGCTTTCGAAAAACAGAAATAATCCTATTGTACAGGGAATCAGAGCATTTAATGATTTATCTGAGCGCGACCAAATGCTTGAAAAAGAAGCAAAAGCCTTTGCAAATGCGGCCAAGTTTCTCCATAAGAAAAGAGCAACAGTTAGGGGTACTTCGACTATGATAGAGGGAGAGTTATATGAAGCGGAGAAATATGATCTACTCCCTTTCGGAATTACACCTGTCACAGCTGCTAATTATGATACCCCTGATGGTACATGTTTTCAAGGCCACATGAGCCCACTTTCCAACTTATTCGCATGTGAGCTAGAAATGGAGGATACCTCAACCGTCTACTCAGTAGAGCAAATGTATCAACTAAAGAAAGCCATCCACAATAACGCAAAGCCTGAATTGATCGAAAAGCTTAGGGCTATTAAGAATCCCTACACAGTCAAACGATTATCTCGCCAAATCCCCAATTCAGATGACTGGGCCAAACAAGAACGGGCTGTCCTCAAATCATGTGCTAAGGCCAAGTTCGAAAAGCACCCTGAATGCAAACATTTTTTGATGAGTTTAAAAAAGGGCCATATATACGAGGCTACCTTCGAGAAACCGTATGGTTGTGGCTTTAGACTCATAGACGCTCAGCAAATCACCGACACCAACATCGACCCCGAGCACAATATTTTCGGCAAGATACTTGAAGAAATCAAGCAGGAATTCACCTGAGTTTGGCATTTAAATTTTTATTTGTGATCCTCATACATCTTGAAATGCCTGCATTCCAAGTATTAATCCTAGGAGATTCGAGAGTGAGTAGATGGAAGGCTATTGCCGAAAGGTTGTCAGCTGAGTACAACTGCCAAGATCTACAACTCACATTTCTATCTATCCCTGGAGGAACAGTTGATGTCATCACCGACAATGCTGTTATGCTTTTCCAATTTCGCCAATTTGACTTAGTTTATTTCTGTGGCGGAATTAACAACTTCTCCACCAAACTTGGATATAGAAGAATCATTCCTATATCACCTACAGACATCTCCTTAGCGGAATCTGTCTTCAATGAGATTCAACTCTGTCTGCCCAAGCTCAAAGCCCTTGCAAAAGAAGTTATTTTCTGCGAGATAATTGGCCTCTCATACGAAATGTACAATAAGAAAAACATCACCTCTCCTCAAGACCAAGTGATGATTAATCAAGCCATCTACATGATTAACAAGCTAATTAGAAAGACCAACAGAAAGAATCGACTGACAACTCCTAGCTTCGAGGGGCACACCCATAAAATACGCCACGGTTTTATCTCTCACCGATACAACTCGACTACATCCGATGGGATTCATTTCACCGATGAAACAAATCTCAAATTTGTCAAGAAAATCTTCTCTACCATATACAGAAATATTAGACAGACAGTTGATTTTTATCTCAGAGACCAGCTTCGCACACATAATACTTAAACCTGTGATTTGAAGCTCTCTTACCCTTTTGAATTAATTGCGAATTTTCACATATCTTACTTTATTCCTCGCAAAAGCTATCTCTCGTGTCAGGTTTGAATATCCTATACATTTCCCCAATGGTACGGTACAAAATAATGTTCCTTACTTAAGCAATACCTCGTGAAACCCAATTTTGTGTCAACTTTTGCTTTAACATACATTTCCCCAATGGTACGGTACAAAATGAAAGTATTCCATGATTACTCTAATGTTTCTTTATCCCTATACAAGACTAAGACTGCCTGTACCTAAAATTTTGTGTCGGATCCTGAGTTTCTATGCTATTCCCAAATGGTCCGGTGCAAACAGTAATTTTCCTAAAAGTCTGCATGTACCGCACACTTCTCCCGAATATAAATAGATCGGTAAGATCGCTGTCCTCGCCAGTCGACTCACTACTCCTGCACTGTTACTACCATGTTATAACCCTAGTTCCATGTTTGCTCTTGTCTATAGTATCCTACCTCCCACTCTTTGCAGTGATTCGGTATTACTATTGTATTTCAGAACGTTCTTATCCAATGTGCATGATAATTACAGGCTTTTCGATTTTGATTAAAAATTGCAGATATAATCGATTGCCTCACACTCCCAAGTGATTCGGCTAATCATTACTAACTGTACTGCATTTACTTTACGCGTTAGGCTCAGTGTTTATTATATGATTCTCTAAGCAATCTTAACTAATCCCAATGCATGATTATTTGCCATATGTAACTATACCTCACACTTGTACAGTGATTTGGTGATTACTCATCTATATAGTATGTCTGCCTAACACCTTCACTATGTCCACAAGCAGCCAATTGGCGCGTTGACTGGCTGTGGACTGTCTTAAAATGTCTTAAAATGGTACACAATTAACTTAAAATTCCTCAATTATTGCCCACTTTCTATCCCTAAGAGTCTCCTGGCCTCTCTTTCTCTTCCCTCGTCCGTTTTCATCACCACCTCTGCCACTTGGCTTTGCACTTAGCAACTTGCCAAGTACTGCTCACCTGGTCCTAAATCGTAGTATAAATCATGACCCTTAATAACAGAAAAAATGGATTGTTCTTTTACTATCTAAACTGCCAGAGTGTGAATAATAAATTCGATCTTATTAAACAGAATGTCATGGCTCTAAAACCTGACTTCCTAACACTAGCCGAATCATGGCTGAACTTATCTACCCCTGACCAGCTTGTCTCTCTACCAGGCTATAATCTGATAAGAAGTGACAGGAGTCATCTTATTCCTGGCACAAATTGCATTAAAAAAGGAGGTGGACTGCTATGTTTTATCAAGTCAGGATTACATTTTGAGAATATCTTTGATGCTAGAATCTCACAACCTTATCTTGAGTCGGTTACAATTAAAATTAAACCTATGAATATCAAGCCCTTCTATGTTACCTCAGTGTACAGACCCCCAGCTGGATCTATAGATCAATGCCTTGATTCATTAACAACAATATTGTCTCAAAATCGCCTAGGAAACAATGTACCTGCGGAACACTTTATACTTGGTGATTTTAATATCAATGTACTAAAAAACAACTGTCCTGCTAGGACCAAACTTAAGCTCTTTTATCAACAAAGTGGTCTATCCCAACTCATCACCAAACCCACTAGATATGCTATAAGAGGAGACCAATCAACAGCTAGCATTATTGACTTAATCCTAACCAATTCAGATAACATAACTGACAGTGGCACTCTCGATCACAACATTAGTGATCATGAAGCCATTTATTTTATCAGGAAAAAACCGAAAACTCAAAAAAAGTTTACCCTTAAAAAGGGCAGAAGATATAAAAACTTTGATCCTAATCTCTTTGGCACCAATCTTAGAAATAACTTTGACTGGAATGCTTTTAGAAATTTGGAAAACCCTAATGCCTCATGGGAATTCATATCTACAGCTATCTCGGCTACTTTAGACACTATGTGCCCTATCAAAAATATTCTCGTAAGAGAAAATAATGATCCATGGATAACCAAAGAGATTCTAGATCTTATTAAACAGAAAAATCTTGCTAGAAAAAAGGCCAAAGTTACTGGCTCTCCATTAGATCATGAAGAAGCTAAAAGACTTAAAAAAATTACTAACAAGCAGCTCAACAATGCAAAAAAGAATTATATGCACCAAACTCTCTCCAATGTTAAAGATCCTAAAAAATATTGGAAAACCATAAATATGCTCCTTCCTTCGAAAACCACTACCTCAGAAATTAGTCTATCTAATGAAGATGGTACTTTAATCTCAAACTGCAATTTAGCTGACTACATAAATAACTATTTTGCTAATATCACAACAAATCTCCTTACTAACATGGAGAGTGAGCCCTGGCATCCACCTTTACCTGACCTTCAAACTGAACTGTCAATTATATCAACTAATGAAATTGAAATGATCAGCTTAATCTCCAAAATTAATCCATCCAAATCATCTGCCATTGACAATATCTCCAACTCAATTATAAAAAATGCTTTCAACATTCTACTCCCTGAAATTACAGCTTGTATCAACTTATCACTATCAAGTTGCATCTTCCCCAAATTATGGAAAACTGCCACTGTAGTGCCCCTTTTTAAAGGAGGTCTGCCCTCCCAAATCAACAATTTTAGACCCATTTCTTTACTCCCTACCCCTAGTAAACTGATCGAAAAAATTGTACATAACAGGATTCTTACTTACCTCAACAACAATAATATTCTAGACGAAAAACAATCAGGCTTTCTCCCTGGCAAAAATACAATAGACTCAATAAGTCGACTTACAGATGATTTGGCCTTAGCAGCTGATACCAAAACTGCTTCATTACTTACTTTTATTGATTTTAGAAAAGCCTTTGACATGGTTGATCATGGCATTTTACTTCAAAAACTATCAAATATTGGAATTAGAGGCAACCTACATAATTGGCTAAAGTCATATCTATCTGATCGTTCTCAAAAAACCATTGCAAACAACCTTTTATCTAAAGAAACTCAAACCAAATCAGGAGTCCCCCAAGGCTCCATCCTTGGACCTCTACTCTTCTTAGTCTTTATTAATGACATTGGGCACTTCCTGAAACATACTAACTACTTACTCTATGCAGATGACACTGTTTTATATCTGTCTAATAAGTCAACTACCAAATTATATTCTGATATGCAAAATGACCTCAACGCACTGGCCAAGTGGTGTAAAATTAATAAATTCCTGGTAAATGCCTCTAAGACCAAACTAATGCTGATTGCTAAACCCTCTGTCAAAAAATCTCTCCCAGAAAAAATTATAACCCTTGATAACAAACCCCTTGAAACGGTACACTCCTACAAATATCTTGGAGTTTTGCTAGATGACAAAATTAATTTTCAACCTCACCTCAAAAACATTATTAAGATCATCTCACATAAATTATTCCTCTTTCTCCGTATCAGACATCTCCTAACTGACAAATCTGCTCTAGTTGTATACAAAAGTAAACTTCTACCATTTTTTGATTATGGAGATATCCTTTATCACGATTCCAATTACTGTAACCTCCAGAAATTACAAAGACTGCAGAATAAAGCTCTTAGAGCCATAGCAAAGGCAGATCCTCTACACCCCACCCTTGAGTTACATAAGAATTTGAATGTACCATATCTCCACAATAGAAGAGAATTCCATCTTAGAATCAAAGGTTTCTCTAGGTCTAAGAACAAATTCTATACCTCAAGCAATAATGACAATAAGAATACCAGAGCAAACACTGCTCCTCTTCTAAAAACTTTCCCATACAAATCTCAAACGGGTAAAAACTCTGTATATATCAAGACTGCTAATGCCTGGAACAAACTTTCCCCTAAAGATAGAAACATTGGAGACATGGAGGCCTTTAAATCCCTACAAAAAAAATGGCTAAAAAGCACACTTGATTTTAATAATTAAAATTCTGGATCACTCTCATGAGATAGAGGATACTCCAGATAAATGCATTTGTCCCTTCTGTATTAATTATTGTAATGTTTACTCTGTAGATAAAATAGACTTAGACAAATGAGGTCACACTTCTCAGTGATTATCCTATTTGATCTATCTCTTGAATGTACATATGTAATAATTATGTTATACAAGGCTGGGTTACACCGTAACATCCTACCCCCATTGGAGGTGAGGTACCCAGTTGAAATAAAATCTTAAAAAAAAAAAAAAACCTCGCGAATAAAATCCCAACCCAGAGCACTCCTATTCCTGTCCCAGAAAGCACAACTTGTTTCCCAGATGATGTTCCGATCTTCAAATTCTCTCAACTTTCTTCTGAAGAAGTGAGGAAGATTATTTTGAAAGTCGATATAACAAAGAATTCTGGAATTGAATTCCTACCTTCTAGTATTCTGAAATCATGCTTATTAGCTCTCTTTCACCAATTCACTCACATCATAAACATTTCACTCCTCCTAGGCAAAGTTCCGAAAGCGTTTAAAGAGGCCCGGGTTACGCCTCTATACAAAGCGGGTAGTAAGACGGCAACCACAAACTATAGACCCATTTCATGTATTTCGTTGCCTGCCAAAATTCTGGAAAAGGCAGTGCAGCAACAGCTTTCGCAACACTTTGAAATGAACGGTTTATTTAACGATAATCAATACGGTTTTCGGCCAGAACATTCTATTCAGCAAGCACAAACTGATTTTCTTAATAAAATTTATACTAATCTTAATAACAAATTTTTGAATAAAACAATTTTTCTTGACTTTAGTAAAGCATTCGACACCGTTCATCATCAAATTTTGTTGCGGAAGCTAGAAATGTATGGTATCAGAGAAATGGAACTCCTCTGGTTCACTGATTATTTGAGAGAAAGACAGCAATTTGTAACAGTTAATGGGCGAAAGTCCAAAGGAGGTATGGTCACATATGGGGTCCCCCAGGGTACTATTTTGGGTCCAATATTATTTACCATATACATCAACGATCTACATACGGCCATTGAACACGCAACCATACAGCATTACGCTGACGATACCGTTCTTTCTTATCATAGCTTAGATGTTGATATGCTTTTTGATAATCTACAGCAAGACTTGAATAGTGTATACTCCTGGTGCGCTACTAACAAACTATCCCTTAATGTCTCTAAGTGCAAAACAATATCCTTCGGAATAAGCCATCAGTCAAAAGCAAAGATCAAAAACTCAGGTCGGCAGCTAACAATAGGCTCCACTACTTTAGATGAAGTTACGGAATACAAGTATCTAGGATTTATTCTAGATGACTTTCTTACCTTTAAGCCCCATGTATTAAATACCTTGAAAACGGTTTCCTCTAAAATTAAGCTTCTTTACAAAGCGAAGAAATCTCTCACTTATCAAGCGAAAAGAGATCTCTACAAAATGGCCATACTCCCCAACTTTGATTTTTGTGATTTTATTTACGACTCCGCACCCCAGTCTCTCTTGAAAAAGCTTCAGTCGCAGCAAAATCTGGCACTTCGCATAATATTTAATAAATGTAAATTTGATAATATGGATAACGAACACAAACTTTTAAATCTGTGGCCTCTGCAAGTCAGACGCGATAAACACCTTCTAGATATTGCTTATTATATGACACAGAATCCCCTCAACCTAGACA
The DNA here is from genome assembly GCA_942159475.1 of Sthenelais limicola. NCBI lineage: Eukaryota > Metazoa > Annelida > Polychaeta > Phyllodocida > Sigalionidae > Sthenelais > Sthenelais limicola. Next base: position 59,899,522 of record OW804096.1, read on the forward strand.
TGCGCTTACTTCCAACACGTAGCCATGCCAAAGGGAGGAAGAATCTAAGTACTATCAATACTAAATCCTCTAAAATTATGGATTCTCTTCTTTATAAATGCCAAACCCGCTGGAACGACCTCCCCCATGAAGCTCATTTGATTGAGGATGCGGTTGTCTTCAAGAAATATACAGAAAAGTTGCTGTCACCATATTAAGTTAAATCTGTTCCAATATATTATGTATTAGCGTCTACTCTGTATCGGTTGCCTCTTACCCCGCTAGGTAATACTACCTAGTAACATTGTATTCTATAACCCTTGTATCATATCCCTCATTACAAATGTGTCTGGGATATCAAATTTTATGTATGTATATACACAACTTTGTGAACTGCCCTACATCGTGTCCATCACTCTAAGTGGTTATATAATAACATTTTTCTCATCTCATCTCATTTCTCATCTCATCAACGTTTTGGAAAATTGTTCGTTTAGGCTATGTATCACTATGTATAATTATAGTTGAACTCCGTTATTACTATACCTCGTGTCTAATACTGTAACTCATAAACATAAAATGTCAAGATGTCAATATGGAGTCAAGATTCATGGCTGCCCCTCGAAAAGACTTCTAACAATCTGATCGTAATCTCGTATGTAATCACGAATTTATTGACATTTAACATTTTTCGGGCCAGACCATCATAATGATAATAGTTTTTAGTATGCTCAGGACTATACTTAGTCATTCGTTGTTACTGTTATTGTTACCCTACTATCAGGCTATACTTAGTCTCATGGGTTATTGTTAACGCCAGCTTGTTACAAAAACTGGAACCATATTTTCTTTCATTTATAGCCGTAGTTTTCGGCTCCTCTATGTTTATAACTGGAACTTTATGAACTTGTAACTTCACCAAATTAATTGAATTCGATAAAGGCACTCGTTGGAGGAAATGATACTGCTATCATGATAGACGCAGCTACCTGTATTTGTATGTAACACCTATGCAAAATAAAAGAATTCTTGAATTGAATTGAATTGAAGAGTCAAAAATGTTTTTCTCTATGTGTACACTGGGAATCATGAGGGGCTCTTATATACTTGCCTTCTCTGAGTTCATCCAAGAGAATGATCACCGAAGACTGACAATCATAATCCAAAGTGCAAATTTAGGGATCGCAGCATTTTTGATGAAGTGCCATTAATCAAAATAATACAATAAACAAAGGAATTAATGTAAATCAGCTACCTGCATATAGTAGAGAAGGATAAAAATGAAAAATACACTGAAATATGTAAAAATAAAAAGATATTAAGCGCCCAAATCAGGATTTCAGCCAGTGAGCGAAGATATCCAGTTGCGGGCTGGATTAGGTCAAATAAAGGCCCGATTTTGGATAGGTTTTTACCAGATAACTCAGGAAATATTCATCATACACTAATAAAAGTATATATTTAGAATTGTCTACTTAGATCTATCCATCTAACTAGGTTTCAAAACATTTAAATCAGTTTGAAAAAATGACTGCTGTCCCTACCATTAGCGTTGGCACTAACTAGTTTTGTTGTCTTGATCGGTGTTCTAATATGCATTCTTTATATCTAGGGAACCTAGGAGTACATCAAAATTTGCCGATTTTATGATCCTTACCACTTGTTGAATGTTTGGTAGAGTGTGTGGGACCAGGAAGCCAAACACTGTGTTCCTATATATGTGTTCATTGACTGCATTGCCCTCTGGGAAAGACAGGTCGACAATTATCCTCTTTCCTCCTGATGCCTTGTCTCTTGTCATCATAGGCGTGTTAGTCTATTCCCTGAATGGAGGAGCACTGAATGGGCCTATAATGGCGTGTGTGAGTTAATCAGATGTGATGTATTGTTCCACACTCACCTTGTCCTCTCGACCTGATGAGTGGTTTAGTAGTCCAATTGTACAATTATTTGCCATGGTATTGTTACGAGGGGAGGATACTGAAGTGCTAGGACCATTGTTCTGTATATAACTGTTGATATGTTCGAACCCAAGATTTACAATCATTAGAATACAGAGGTTGACATTACTTTCCACATGGGTCGTTTGTTTACATTTGATGTATGGCTTCACAGCCCACACACTGCCCCACACTGTGCCACTGCCCAGCATGGCACTGTTTGATGTATGACTTGAAAGCCCACCCATTGTGCATCTGTCCCCGACTGTGCTACTTCACTTTTAAAGATATTTTGTTTGTGAAATATACATTCTGAATCATGTTCAGGCATATTCTCACAATATTTAGGATTATTTTGATCTGTTTTGCATAAATTCGTCTAATGCATCGAAAATTTAGGTGGCAGGATGCTGAGTTATGTTTCTATTCATATTATACCCTGAACGCCGACGTTGCTACAGCAGGCAAAGAAGTGGAACCTATAATTATAAGGTTTCCCAGTACGAGCGCCTTTGGCACTCGTACCGCCTTCAGCGGGGGAAACCTTAAAAAAAAATATACTGAAGGGTCTAGTGTTTATTGATTGACTGATCTATCGTTTATATTGCGATCGCGTGGGTTTGTTTACATCGGGACTATGACGTCATGGGGGGACTCCTCTCGTCTGAACCAATGGGATCGCGGCGGAGATTCCACAACGGTGCCACGCCCACGTATCGTGCCACTTCAAATCTATTACCCAAGCGGTGAACACTATATTTCCAATGAGAACATTTTTTCTCTAGTTTGAGAATTTTTATCACCATGTCGCCGAACAAGTTCAAGCATTGCGAGGTGTGTGACGAATCCCATGAGGGTTTAGTGGGTGAATCATGTATGAGGGCTATGAATAATCATATGGCCAAGTTGGAAGGACTTGTAACAAGTTTAGTATGTACCATTGAGGAAAATGTAGTGAAGAAGGTGTCGTCTCAAGAAGATGTTCGTGGCTCCTCTAGTAAGACGGGTAGTGATCCTGATGTCACTATTAACGATCATCGTTCCAGGGCGTTTAGTGTGGAAAGTTCAATTCATGACATTCGAGGGGCATCTCATCGTTCTAGACATCGCTCCAAGTCCAGGTCCAAGCCGTTCGACCACACCAACCATCTTAAAAAGGGTGAGGAGATTGAGTCTTTTGAGGCATTACTTCTATTAAATTTGCATGTAATCTAAAACTGGTTGTAGATGAACGCCCTTATGCCAAACTTACTGGTGATGTTAATCACACAGTAACGGTGTGCGAGATGGCAAAATCGCAAGTATACAGCTTGAAGGCTAGTGTTATGTATGACAAATGTGTCAGGTCCAGAGCTAATAAGGAGGGTCTGGATGCTTTCTGCAACGTGAAACAAGAGGAAATCCTTTGGTTTTACGCCTTTGAAAATTAAAAAAAGGCATCGATCGATGCTTCGAGTCGGAGGAAGGTAAACAAAGATGTCAGGGTATGCTTCAAATACAACTCAGCTTCCGACTGTACCAAGTCGCTGTGTACATTTCCTCACAAATGCTCGAATTGCTTCGTTTCGGACCATTCAGCGAAGAATTGTCATGTGGGAAAGGTTAATAAATAGGATTTAGCCAGTAATTGGGGAGCTTTTAATGATATTTGCCATGTTTCGTCAGAAAATTATGTTGATACGAATATTGTTGATTCGAACATGTCATTTCACTTGGAGACACTGGAAGTGGTGGATCCAAGATGGCGGATGAGGTTGCTAAGATGGACTTTCCAACCATTCTGCAAAGTGATAATGATCATATATCTTCTCCGATTACTTCTCATCACCCTGAATTTGTCGTTGAATCTATGTACAATGATATTTTCTCTAATATATCCGATTTTATTGATGCTGGCTCTTCCAATAGTGGAGATTTTCTAGTATTAAAGCTCCGATTTCGCCGGGTGGCTGTATCATCCCCGTTTATGGTAGCTGTGCTTATGGTACATGTAGTTGTACCCATTCTCTCGCTGATGTTAATACACAATTAAAACCGTGTCGGTTTGCATATCTCCTAATTCACACAAGGTAGTACAATGGTTGAAAAATATCTTCAAGTGTATTTTGGTATTTGTGACGGTTTTGATATTGTTATAGAGTCAAAATAATAGTATTTGTTGTCTATTCGTCCTTTTGACGTTTCGCTTGTTCTTAAGAAATAACTAACTTTCTGGAGATGTCATCTCAGGTGACGGTTCGCCCCTCTGGCGATTCGCCTTTTCTTTCTCTAACATTATATGACGAATGTACTTGTATGACGAATGTACTTGTATGACGAATGTACTTGTCTGACGAATGTACTTAGGTGGCGAATTACAACTACTTGGAGGCATTGTACTGTATTTGATTGGCCTGCTTATGGTCCGCATTTTTACTATAAAAGCTGTGATTGTCATAACCAGAATCAGAATAAAACTGGCTGCTAACTTAGACAGAGCTTGTCCATTATTCTACCAACACTCCTAGTCGATTAAGAAGTATTCTCACGAGTAATCTGACGATTTACCTATCAGGCGAGAAGCAACTAAGGCGAATATCTCTAAGTCTTTATTAAGAAGCGAATAACATATCAGGCGAAAGTACAATGGCCTATTCGACATCACCATCACTCGAACATCTGTGGGATGACCAGCCCCAGGGGGAAGACCCCCTTCATCTAATGAGTCAGCAACTGGACGAAAGGCGAAACCGTATCATTGGTGGCAGCGGTGGGATATGTGATGCCCTGGAGGAAGACGGATCCTCCTCATCCATGACGGATCCACATCCCTTCGCCTTAACCCTGTCGCTGGAAGTCACAGTGAATCCCAGACAGTATGAGAATTGGAGAACCTCTCAGCCAGCTCGAGATAGGAGGGTGAGGGTACTGGACGAAGTACCAAAGCCAGATACCAAGCCAAAGCCAGGGAGTGGAGGAGGCATCGCCACGGCCAGGCCAGGACGAAAGGTGAAAGCTTCACCTCGCATCTATGATGGTTCTACCTCCTTGGGCGATTTCCTGAATCATTTCCAGGTAGTTGCCGACGTAAATGATTGGACTGACAAAGAATGTGCACTGTACTTGGGCGCCAGCCTCGACGGGTCGGCCCTTGCTGTATTGGAAAAGGTCGACTTAGACGCACCAAACAGTTACCTGTTGCTGGTGGAAGAACTGGAGAAACGCTACCAACCTGCTGACCAGCTGGCATTGTACCGCACCCAGTTGAGGCTGAGGAGGCAACAGAAAGACGAGGATGTGAATGTGGTTGCTGATGACATTGAACGAATGATTCGCCTGGCATACCCACGAGTGGACAGAGAGGTGAGGGATGACTCGAGTAGGGATGCCTACATTGCTGCCTTACGTGATGAACGACTGAGACAATGGGTGGTGCAAGCTCGACCAGGGACATTCGCTGAGGCCAGAGCTGCTGCCCTCCATGCTGAAGCCTTCACCCAAGCCGAAAAGGACAGGTACTCTACACCAAAAGGCCAGATCAGAGTCGCCGTGAGTGAAGGGACTAAGAGGGCTGACCCCATGGAGACAGTGTTTGAGAAGATCCTGGAGCGGCTAGAACGTCTAGAGACCAGTAGAAGTCAACCCAGGAGTAGGGGCTGCTTCCAGTGTGGCGAAATGGGGCATTTCAAGCGAGACTGCCCGAATCGGCCAAGACTGCCCGTTGTAGAGGGCCAGCAACCCCAGGGAAACGACCAAGGACAGTGAACAACCGGGATCCTGTCCAACGCATAACCGGTGGGAAGGAGGGATGGATCGCGGTACAAGGGCGATGGGACCCCTCCACAGCAGGAGTGATAGTAGATGGACGATGTAGAGGGGTCATGATCCAGTGGCTAGTGGACACAGGGGCGTGTACAACCATCATTAGCAAGCAAGTCTGGCAGAGCATGAACGAATCACCCCCTCTGAGAGCATCCCCTGTGAGGATAACTGGAGCTGGAGGAATGCCGGTGGATGTGTTAGGGGAAACAGACATTGAGGTGGACTTTGGGACATTGAAAATTCAAATGCCAGTGATTGTGGCTAAATTGGACCAAGGAGGCATACTAGGTATGGATGTGATCAGGAGTAGGAAAGGCCAGGTGGATACAGGCAGCGGTATCATCTGGCTGGAAACCAATGGGACAGTGGCTCCTGAGAGACTGGAAGGCTATGCTTATGCTGCCCATGAGACTACTGTAAAAGCGGGTAGCAGAATGATGATGAAGGTCGAGTGGACAGCTAGGACGGATGAGGACCAAGTACTGATCTTGGAGGATGGAGGATTTGTTCCTGACCTCAGAGTGGCAAGGTCTGTACACACTTCCCAAGCAGGGGGGAGTGTGGCTGAGGTGCTGAACAATGGAGATCAAGACATTTGTGTGCCCAAGGGAAGCAAGATGGCCGTCTGGGTTGAGGGAGAGAAACCCCCACCAGCAGGAGATAGACCTGGGCGAATGAGGACGCAGGAGCAAGAGGAGCAGCTCATGAAAGATCTGTGGGCTCAGACGGATGAGGAACTAGGGGAGAAATGTGCCGAAACAATTGATAATCTCTATCAGCAATTCCTGCATGTATTCTTTGTGGAAGGGGAAGAACTAGGAAGGACTGACCTGGCAAAACACCATATCATGACAGGCACCAACCCACCAGTCAGGAATAAACCAAGACGGGTCCCCATTCATAGGAGACAAGTAGTGGAAACAGAACTGGAGCGAATGGCGAAAGGAGGAATTATAGAACCTGCTTCTGGACCATGGGCTTCGCCAGTGGTGCTGGTAAAGAAGAAAGACGGGGGCTGGCGGTTTTGTGTAGACTATAGGGACCTAAACAAGATTACGAAGAAAGATGCCTACCCCCTACCCAGAATGGATGACACCTTGGACATGTTGAATGGGGCTAGAGTCTTTGCAACATTGGACTTGGCGAGTGGCTACTGGCAGGTCGAGATGGAAGAAGACAGTAAGGAGAAACCCGCCTTCTGTACTCATCAAGGGCTATTCCAGTTCAAAGTCATGCCCTTTGGCCTAGTGAATGCTCCTTCCACTTTTGAAAGACTAATGGACACTGTGCTATCTGGACTGGTAGGAGACCAATGCCTGGTCTACCTAGATGATGTGATTGTATTTGGGAAAGATGTGAAGGAGTGCGCAGAACGTCTGGCTGTGATTCTAGAGCGAATCGACCATGCAGGGCTAGTCGTCAAACCCAGCAAGTGCCAACTATTCAGGACATCAGTTGCGTTCCTAGGGCATGTCGTCTCAGGAGAAGGAGTGGAGACTGACCCGTCGAAAATAGAAGCAGTCCAGTCCTGGCCCATCCCTACTACCAGGGAGATGTTGAGGAGCTTCCTAGGCTTCTGTTCCTACTACAGGTCCTTCGTCAGAGATTTCGCCACGATAGCCAGCCCACTTTTTCAACTAACAAAGAAGGATGTTACATTCGTAGTGAGTGAGTGAGATTGGTTGCTTTACGCCCTTATCAACACTTTGAAGTGTTATATCAAGGGCGGGAGAGCTGAGGCAGGTCAGGCAGGCAGTTTATGATCATACCCAGGAAATAGAGAGAGAAGAAGGGAGAGAGAGACAGAGAAAAGAGACAGAAAGGCACTTTATGGTCATACCCAGGACCTGCGTTACATTCGTATGGACTCCAGAGTGTCAGACAGCCATGGAAGAGCTGAGAGACAGACTGTGCACAGCACCTATCCTGAGATACCCAGACGCCAATCTCCCTATGACTCTTGATACGGATGCATCTAATAGTGGTTTAGGAGCCGTGTTATCTCAGCGTATAGAGGACAGGGAAATGGTGTTAGGATTCGCCAGCAGATCCCTGACTAAAGCAGAGAAAAACTATGGTGTCACGAGGAAGGAGCTACTAGCCATCCTGTTTGGTATCAGGAGATATCGCTCATACTTAGTGGGAAGCCATTTCACAGTCAGAACCGACCATAGTGCACTCAAGTGGTTGTTGGAGATGAAGGAGCCCGAGGGTCAGTTGGCTAGATGGATGGAAGAACTCGCCTCCTACTCATTTACTGTACAACATAGGGCTGGAAAATGACATGGGAATGCGGATGGACTTTCACGAATCCCCTGTGGACAGTGCCACAGAGTTGATTATGAGGAGGAGGAAATAGTCACGAGTCGTCTGAGAGTAATTACCTGGGATGTGGGACAGAACTGGGTGGAAGAACACCAAACTGACGATCCACTGTGTGTGCTGTTCAAAGAGGCAGTGGAGAGGGACGAGTGTCCAGGCGAACGTGATCGCATACCTGGGCGCGACTGGAACTGGTTTTTATGCAATTTCCAATCCCTAGCCATCCAGTCAGGACTATTGGGGAGTTGGAGATGGACTGGTCAAGGGGGAAGAGAATGGCGAGTGTACATCCCCGTGTCAGCCCGAGAGGAATTTCTGAAACAAGTGCATGAGGGCCCTCTGGGGGCCCATTTAGGCCGAGACAAAACTTTTAGCAAAGCCCGGAAATCAGCCTACTGGCCTAATATGACTAAGGACAATGCCCTGTTTGTCTCTACCTGCATGCCCTGCCAACAGAGGAAAAGCCCTAACAACAAGAGGAGAACTAAGATGGGGGAACGCCCCCTGAAGGGGCCATGGGAGGAGATGGCCATGGATATTACTGGCCCTTTACCAGAGACTGAACGAGGCAACAAGTACATCTTGGTGGTGACTGACTTATTCTCAAAGTGGACAGAGGGATTTCCCATTCGTGATTTCACAGCACAAACAGTAGCCGACGTCTTAGTCCGAGAAATCATCTGCCGCTTCGGCACCCCCCTCATATGGCACTCAGACCAGGGGAGGAACTTTGAGGCTAGTCTGTTCCAAGAAGTGGCTAGGGTGTTGGGGATATACAAGACGAGAACCACACCATACCACCCAGAGGCCGATGGCCAGACGGAGAAATTTAACTCTACGATGTCCACCATGTTAACAGGCCTAGTGGACGAGGAGCATAGTGATTGGGACTTGTGGGTGTGTTTTGTGACAGCAGCGTACAGGGCCTCTACACACACTACCACTGGCTTCTCGCCTAATTTCCTGTCCCTTGGCAGGGAAGCCAATATGCCCTGGGATGTAGCATACCCAACCCCCGGAGGGGAACTGATGACGAGAGAACATTATGTGAGGAACATGGTCACCATGATGGAAGGAGCCCATTCAATCGCCTTCCAAGCCATGCAAGCTACTCGGCTAAGACAGAAGGACTACTATGATAAGTTTACTAGAGAGACTAAGTATCAGGAGGGCCAGTCTGTTTGGATCTACCAACCCATAAAGAAGATGGGCCGGTCCCCCAAGTTTCGCCAGTATTGGACGGGCCCCTGGCTGGTGGTTGAGGCTCTCAGTGACATGATATACCGGGTCCAGAGAGGCAGAAAACGGCGAGTAGTACATGGAAATGTCATGAAACCAGCCAACGTGGGGGAGCGAGTCACCCGTGTATGTTATGACAACACTGAAACTAGGTCGCCGGGGGAAAACCCATTGGCAGAGGAGCCGAGCGAAGCGCCCTTGACTACGAGAAGGGAACCTAGCAACAGTGACCTAATTCCAGAACGAGACGGGCGCCGACCGCAGGCGGCGAGTCACCTAGCAACGCTTCAAACCAATGAGATACATTCTGATACAGGTCCCGCGCGCGGAGCTGTGATAGCGACCTGCCATGACGTCACGTCGCCTGTTCTGAGGATCGAGAGGCGAGAGCGGGAGCCAAACATCCAAATGCAAAAAGGGCATGTAAGGACAATAACTAGGAGTATGAAACGAAAAGAGAAAGAGGATGCCAAAACTTTATGTTCTGACCAAAAAAATCAAATAAAGCAGTTGTGTAACGACCAAGAGAAGGCAGGGAGACCGACTGCAGAGGTGGCGGGGAGGACTGGCGGCCAGCTTGAAGCCAGTGCAGGGGACTTGTTGCTTAGTAGCAGTTCCTACAAAGTATCAGGCAAGAACAATAAAAGCGATCGGGGCTCGGGTGGCTTTTCAGTTCAACTCGACATGGCTTCGAAGCAACTACATGAGTGTCGTTACCCCACCTGCGATTATGTCACCAGAGATAGGGGCCAGGCTGAGGAACATCAACGAGACAAGCATGATGACTTGATCCTGGGCGTGAAGTGCGATCTCTGCCCAAAGATTGTGTACAACCGGAGAAAGCGAGACCTCATCAAGCATCGCCAGAATGTACATCAAGATCAGAGGCTAGACTGGCCTGGGCCGGTTCAGGTGCTAGTGCTCACCTGCCGGCGACCGCTCTCCGGACGAATCGCCACAGAATAAGAGGCGGAGTTTTTCTACCAGGGAATCAGATGTACTCATGATTTCCCAGCTGGACAGAGGGTACAGCCAACCCCCACCCCTGCCGATTCACCCAAGTATCCACCTCAGCCGACTCGCCAGCCCTACCGTCCCCAGGTAGAGCCAGTGACACCTGCGAGGGCCGAGTCACCGGTGCAAGACGGGCTGCTACAGGAGTTCGCCCTGGAGGCGATTGGCCAGACTCCGGGAGTAGTTAAAGTGACAGACCTGACTGACTCCACCATTCCCCCAAGAGCTGTGAGAGTGGCTAGCAAGATGATTAGGCCTGCTTCGCCACTGCCTCCCCAACAAGTAGGTCTAGTGACGTCTGAGACCACCTTCAACGGGCCAGTAGCACAAGACGAGGGGCCGCAGGAGATGGCCACACCTGATGCTGACCAGTCGCCAACCAAGAGTGGATCGCCTGTGCTTCCCACCTCCCCTGTCCGCAACCCCCCTGCTTTCCCCCCAGAGCAGTCCCAGTCGCCAGGTGGACAACTGGCACTGGAGGAAGTCCCACCCCCTGTCAGACAAGAGCCTTCTGTCCTCCATACCCCTCCTCCCCCCTCTACTCCCCAAGGCCAATCGCCAGGAGAACGCCAGCTGCAGTGGAGTCTGACCCCCAGGACCTGTGATAGCCTGAACCAGCTGGTCACTGAGACTGTCAGAGACGTTGCCCCTCCCCCTCACACCTCCCTCAAGAGTGGATCTGTTTTTAGACCGGAGTTAGGACTGCCCCAGTGCAGCCCTATGATAGTGCCAACCAACATCCTTCTGGACGAAGAAGACGAGACTTGGGAATTGTTGGAAGGTACGCAAGTGTGTAAGCTTGCTTACAAGCGTACTTTCAAGTGGGAGACTATCGACCCTCTTCTTCCCTCCCCCAATCCAGAAGGACCACCACATCTCCCCGACTGGCCTGGTTTCCCTCGGCGAGTCAACCGCAGCAAGGTCAAGTGCTGACGGATGCTGGGACACTTTCACTACACCCAAGAGGTGTCTGCCACTTACAGGCTGGAGGAAGAGGATGAAGACATGTGATTGAGAGAACAATTGTGTTAGTTAGTGTTGCTTCTCTCTAGAGTGACTAGTTTTAAAACTTGGGACGTTTTCCACCATATCTACTCCTTCGAATTATTCCAATGGACGCTTTGCTGTGTGATTTTTGCAGAGACGATGAACAATAAGGTATGCTGAACTGTGATTAGAGACAATTATCTCCGGTGCTTCTTGACTACTGTGGCAGCTGATTTCCAGAACAGTATTGATATTTATCTTTTCTTACGGGTCAAGAAAGCTAGTGGGGGGGGGATAATGTTATAGAGTCAAAATAATAGTATTTGTTGTCTATTCGTCCTTTTGACGTTTCGCTTGTTCTTAAGAAATAACTAACTTTCTGGAGATGTCATCTCAGGTGACGGTTCGCCCCTCTGGCGATTCGCCTTTTCTTTCTCTAACATTATATGACGAATGTACTTGTATGACGAATGTACTTGTATGACGAATGTACTTGTCTGACGAATGTACTTAGGTGGCGAATTACAACTACTTGGAGGCATTGTACTGTATTTGATTGGCCTGCTTATGGTCCGGATTTTTACTATAAAAGCTGTGATTGTCATAACCAGAATCAGAATAAAACTGGCTGCTAACTTAGACAGAGCTTGTCCATTATTCTACCAACACTCCTAGTCGATTAAGAAGTATCCTCACGAGTAATCTGACGATTTACCTATCAGGCGAGAAGCAACTAATCACTCGAACATCTGTGGGATGACCAGCCCCAGGGGGAAGACCCCCTTCATCTAATGAGTCAGCAACTGGACGAAAGGCGAAACCGTATCAATACAATAGATTCTCCTCTAGAAGGTTATGACTGTGCAAATTACGCCTCTATTTTAGAGCCTGAAGCTAAGGCAAAAATGGATAAAATTGTTAACACTGAACTGAACGAGGGTTTCGTATCAATCACAAATGTCAAACCTGTTTGTATTCACTCCCTTGGAGCTGTTAAAAAACCTGATGGAGGTATAAGACCTATTACCGATTGTTCAAGACCTTTAGGTAATTGTGTAAACGAGCATTGCTCGAGCTTGGTATGTATTTTCTCATATAAATCCATTGACGATGCTGTTGATTTAGTAGAAAATAATTCATTTATGTCGGTGGTCGATATTAAATCGGCTTACTTTGCTGTCCCTATCAACCCTGCTCACAGGATATATTGTTGGTTTCAGATGGAATTTAAATGGTCAGGACAAATAGTGAGTGAGTGAGATTGGTTGCTTTACGCCCTTATCAACACTTTGAAGTGTTATATCAAGGGCGGGAGAGCTGAGATAGAGAAGCAGGGAGAGAGAGACAGAGAAAAGAGACAGAGAAAAGAGACAGAAGGGCCCTTTAAGGTCTTACCCAGGACCAGGCACTTTAAGGTCTTACCCAGGACGTGTGATTGGAACCCACATGACCTGAGGTAACCTCGCTTGTTCTCCTTCCGGAGGACATCTAATATTACCACGACCATTCTTGGAAGGCATCCATAGGTTTTGAATGGAAATTAGGCTTTTTAGGTACGGTAGTTTTGTAAGTATATATATATGTACGCGTACTATAAAAATGTAGTTGTGTAAATGTAGCTCTGTTGATACTTCACGGAGCTTTGGCTCTCGGCTGAAGCATGTAAACTAATCCCGCAATCAGTAATCCACTCTTGATTCTACTATGATTATAGAAATACATAATGAAAATCACATCATTAAATAGATCATTAAATTCTGTATCAAATGATATAAGTTTTATTAATGTAACTCAAGAAATGGCTGCGATACCTGGCCGCGATATGAACGTTTTAATTCAACAATATCAGTAGGCCTAAATACTGCATGATCACACAGTGTGCACCGTTGTAGGCCTACTAATGGGGTTATCAGCGGGGCACTCTAAGACTTCTTTAATATTTTTCAGTGATATATGATGACATATGATCAAATTTTGTGCACATGTAATAAATATAGAATGGAATGGAACTCGCAGTTGTAATCGAAAATTTATTGGACTTGATTCGTCCGTGTAAGCACTCTGCCTATTGGATATATACTTACAAAACTATAGAATAGAGAGAATGGAACAGAACCTAAAACCCTTTTCCTCTATGTAGAGGATGTCTTAACCTATACATGTACACGTAGATTATTTTTATTTGCAGATATATGTCCTGCCCCACCGTGATTGGATGACCATTGCAGTTCATCCCAATGATAGTGGATACTGGTTAAATGTCAGACCCTCTTCAACGAAATTGAGAAAACCATATACTTCATGAGAAAGGCATCGATGGAGAAAAATACATTACTAATTATATTCATTAGTCTCAAACTCTAATGGACAATAGGCTGTGTCTAACATCAGCATATCTTGACATGTTTGTACCAACATATCTTCATACTGAAATGTCATAATAGGTTTTAAATGAACAGCCACGATTTCTGGCATTTTGATGAATTTGTTAATCCCCGCAAAAAAAACCTATGTTCTGAAAACATGATTTTACTACTGATTCATGGAAGGGAGATACTGTACTTAATGAACTGAAAGTTCCAAACTAATATGAGTATATCTTCATACTGAAATGTCATAACAGGTTTTAAATGAACAGCCACGATTTCTGGCATTTTGGCGAAATTGTTAATCCCCGCAAAAAAAACCTATGTTCTGAAAACATGATTTTACTACTGATTCATGGAAGGAAGATACTGTACTTAATGATCTGAAAGTTCCAAACTAATATGAGTATATCTTCATACTGAAATGTCATAACAGGTTTTAAATGAACAGCCACAATTTCTGGCATTTTGACTTCCCGCAAAACAAAATTAAAGTATTAAACATGATTTTACGACGGATTCATGTCACGATTTTTCAGAAGTAAATTCAGAAGTAAATAAACATGTAACAAATTTTGACAGTCCTTAGTTATTATTATACACAATGTTTAGCTGATTTCCTCATTTACCTTCTCTACAGCACCTTTATATTTAAGCTAAAGGTCCAGTGAGTGAGTGAGTGAGATTGGTGGCTTTACGCCCTTATCAACACTTTGAAGTGTTATATCAAGGGCGGGAGAGCTGAGAGGGAGGCAGTTTATGATCATACCCAGGAAAAAGAGATAGAGAAGAAGGGAGAGAGAGACAGAGAAAAGAGACAGAAAGGCACTTTAAGGTCTCACCCAGGAGCTAAAGGTCCAGTAAAGCTTGTTAACCAGTGAGTAATAATATTAGACGGTTGTTATATAGATATTGCAATGGCCATTGATATTATGACGTATGTTAATTATGCAATTATTTAACATCTTACAATATAGTAAGTAATTCCTTCACAGTACTCCCTCAATACGAAACATCTGAATTATCCATTTAGCTCAAGATAGCAACAGCTGGCACTGATTTTTTTATAGTCTGAGGGTGAAAACCACAGCTATAGGTATGTGCCTCCATACACTAACTCACACACATGCACTCAACCTGCACCTACATACAGCGCATCCAATGACCTGTTGACATTTGTTCTAATAATTGTTTTCCATAATTATCTAAGGAAAATAATTATTATGAAGATAGAGCATGGTGTTGTCTCATAGTATGTGGTAATATTTGATGTGTTTCTGCCTCTAAAATGACTGTTATTAAGGGTCCCTCTCTGCGTCCATTGGAACCTGCACGCACATAATGTAAACACAGGTGGCTTAGCCGCAGTTCTGGTCAAATTTACCCATGACACTCGGCTTTGGCCACTCTCCACTAGTCACCAAATCCGAATTCGGATAACTCGTATTCAAGTATAAGTAATACAACATAATTTATAAACCATATTCACGATACCCCAAGCTTGTGTCGATTACACAGGATAAGAATTGAGCAAATCATACTGCTTCTTCCATGGACCAGCCTGGCTGTTGCCTGATAATTACCGTTGAACTACCGTCCCCCAAGTGAATCTATTTTCTGTATGCTGTCCTTACCTATCTAAGCTCCCAAATAATATCAGCAAATTCTAGACACGGAATACTGAAAAGAAAATTGATCTTATTTGCAGTGCCAAAGAAAGAATGCCCTTGTCTGTGGATGATTCCGTTCTGCTCTTCACATTGATGGAGCAGAATGGGAACCTAAAGGCCGGGCAATCCTTCAGGGGCCCTGGTGGAGGTAAAACACAGCGACTGTATGACTGGCAAGCCATCACTCAACAATTTAATTTGTGAGTATCCCACCAAATATTAGGATTCTGGTGCAGTCCAAGTCAGTAGAGTAGAGCATTTTGAAAGGCATTGCTATGTAATCCCCTATGACAATGTTAACGTTATGATCAGTGCATATTTCACAAGTGAGTTGTGTGGTGGCCATGGTAAACTATTTTATATTTTACTGTATTAACTTTTTACTGAACTGAGGTCCAATATTTTTTATTTTTATCATAAGAAAGTATATGTTATGTGATTAATTTCTCGAGATTTTGTGTCTGAGGCATTTGCTTGAAAATAAACCCCGAGGCCCGGAGGGCCGAGGGGTTTATTTTCAAGCAAAAGCCGAAGACACAAAATCGAGGGAATTAATCACTTTAATAGCCGATTTTTGGATTCAATACTACTGTTTAAACACATATTAACAAATATTAGGCTTAAAAAAAGGTTGTAGATGTACTTACAGCATGATGAATTCCAATAATTTAGCTCCTCCACTCGAACACATGGGTTACTATTTTACATCTGACATGGAAAGGACCGAGTCAAAAAGAGCCTTTATAACGTCCAAATTAGCATGTTTTACACATTGAAAACCAATACATTCGAATATTTGTTTTTTTTTACCTCTGTCAAACCAATATAACATATGTACACGTAATCATAACTTCAGAATGTCGTTTACGTCAGCCGCACTCTCCGTTCCAGAAACAAACGAAGCTTCCAGTTTTGCATGCAACCAAGCATCAGACTTCCGGTTTACGAATGCCGTATCCGTGTGTCTAGGGACTTAAAAAAGAAATAAATAAAAGATTTGAATCGGTAGAAATGTTTTAAATATTGTTTTAAGCCGATAGCGAAGTTTTCCTCTATGGAAATCAAGTAATAAATGAATGGCGACTTCAGAAACCATGTGTTTACACGCCCGCAAGTTTGCACGCTTTAGTCGGGATCTTGATGGTAACGCGACGGCTGGCAGAATGAACATCCAGGTACAACAGCCAATCAGAGGTGCGTATTTACTTATGTTTATGTTCAGCGAGCCGGCCTGTTTTCGCAAGGATCCGCTGCTTGCCATCCAAAGCAGAGGAGACTTCCGGTTCTCGAATGCCGTGTTGCGTGTGTCTAGGGACTTAAAAAAAGAAATAAATAAAAGATTTGAATCGGTAGAAATGTTTTAAATGTTGTTTGAGCCCGATAGCGAAGATTTAGTCTACGGAAATCTAGTATTCAATGAATGGCGATTTCAGAACCCATACGTGCGACCGGAAGAGATGGGGAGACCCTTCGGCATAGCCACTCATGTGCACATTGACTTGGCGTTGCATTGTGTACGGTAGTCTATATAGCGCACGGAGGATTTCATTCGAAAGTCACCCACACGGCAACAAACCGGAGCTTGCACGATGTCTACTGTCGTCACGTGTCGAGGCCTAGGTTGTGATTACTTGGATTATTCCCTATTTCGTTGCTTACCACCATTCAGCAAGCGGATCATGCTAAGAACAAGGATATTTGGAACATTATCGGTGATTTTGGAGCTATTGGGAGTGATATTTAGGCAGTTGTACAGAGCCTGGATGGTTTCGTCTGAGTGTCACTGGGAGACAGCCATTGTCACAACATCGCTTGCACGATGTCTATCGTCGTCACGTTATGGCGAACCCTATGCCCTAAAAACTTAAAAATGGCTAATATTTCCATCGGAAACAGTGGAGGAATGACTTTAATGTGACCAGGACTTTATACACGTTCAAAAATGAACGCGGAATCGACGACAAACAACTAGTTGATGAGGTAAGTTTGAGCGGAAACGCCGACTGGGGTTTATTTTAACTACATCCGCAAAATAATTCTACATCCGAAAAATAAACCCCTGAATCCGAACAATAATTTACTTCATCCGTTTTCCGGTTTGACCACTTCCTGTCCAAACAGTAATTTATAAGTATCCAGAACCCCAGCAGAATCCAAAGATCTGCTATTAAAATAAAATACTTACCTTACTTAATATTTAGTAGAAATATAGTTTATAATCTCGGAGGATTGGGATATATTACTAAGGTGGAATTGATGCGTAAATATTTTTTTCAGGAGGTGCACTGGTCTTAAAAGGGATGTTTCATCTCTCCAAAAGAAAAAAAAACGTGAAGGCACGAAGTAAGACTTTTAAAGTATAATGAATGAATGAGATGAATGTTGTAATTTTATTTTAAGTGATTTAAGTATTCAAATTCCCTCCCATAGTTTGCAACCTTTAACATTGCAGTTATTTTTATTGTAATTGAGTTTTCAGTATGAATTATTATAAATTACATTTCCTTTTAATTTCTAGGCAACAAGCATGTCCTAGAGGAGACCTGCAGGACAGGCAGTGGTCCACCCCCTATGCCACCCCCCGCAGATATACAACTCTTTCTCGATCACCACGGGAAGGATCCCGTGGTGATTGGCGGGGAAGGTTATGACACCGTAGAAGGTAGTGATGGGGTTATTCTGATTATGCAAAACATACATTTGTTTCTTACCCGAGTGATGGTCATACTTTCAAATAAGAATGATAAGAGAATAAAATACTCATTGTACATCACGCTCAGTATTGGTATTATTGTTCTCAGTACAATGTCCATATTGTTGCGCGCGTAGCTTCGGATCTTTATGCTATTGGGCGGTGCATCGGGCCAGGGTGAATATATCTAGCTAGAGTTCATATGCATTCGAATATACTCGGACTTCGGGGTATTGCCTCTCATGATGTTTAATATAGTACGTTATATTGTAGGAGACGATAGGCGATATTGAATAGAGAGTCATGGTGATATATAGTAGCTGTAGGTTTCCGGTATGAACAACACAACACGATGAGTTTTAGTACGCCACTACTTGTGTATTGTATCTTATCCTGTACATAGATGCTAGGTTGATGTTAGTGTAGACATTGAATCATATGAGATCTTATGAGACTCCTTCCTTGTATTCTTACGGTTGTTACTGCATGACTATCCGAGATTAGGGTGATATAATATAATGGTTCTAGCGCACACAGTGCGTCTAGTACATCTTGGTATCTACTGCATATCTCTCTATATCCTAGTCTTATATGAGTGTCCCAAGTCTCTCCCCCTCTATGTATATATTGTTATGTATATCCCAGTATTCCCCGTATATATACCCAGGGGGGTGAGTGTCGGGTATCCGTATTGGTGGACCCTTTATCCTATGATACCTTTCCCTCCCTCTAGCCCCTCCCCTTCCCTTAGTGCATGCCTTAGTAAAAGAAACATATCCTATCCTACTACCCACCCTACTGCCCTCTCGTGTTAACCACGGTTACTACACTACCCTTTTACTCGATAAGCAAGAAAAATTCCTCTAAAAAAAAAAAAATTTTCTTCACCCCATTCTCCCTGTATTCGTCCCGACACTCGATAAATATAGCCATGAATACACATAACAAGTCTAGGAGGTACACATCTTCCTCCCTTAACAATTAGAATCGCTTACGCGCACGCAAAATCCAAGATACATGGTAGCTCATAAATACAATACATTCTCTTGCCTCTTGTAGTACATTTTTCTCGTCATCTTAACAATGAAATCGCCTACGCGCTCGTGTACAAATCTGAACGTACAAGCTTGGCAACTAGGTAGGGGTAGTTATGGGGTATGGGTCAAATTGGGCGTCTTTTATACCAAAAAGCCATAAGCAATAGTAATATAAGATGTAAGTCAGGACAGGAAGCTTTGGGACCTTGCAGGAACTATCAAACTACCGGTGGGCTTATCGGTGAACCTGGGATTGAATCACATTACTGCTCACACTGCTCCTGGATCCAGTTAAATGGGAGAGACACTGTCCTAGATGGGAGGAGAATTAGATTAATTATTTTGAAGTAATTTATCATTTATTGATTGTGTAAAGAGATCCTACGTGGACCCACCAGAACCACCCATGTAATCCGCGCCAAACACTTGACGGTGATTGTGCTGCACTCAAAAATAGTCAAAGCTTTACAAGAAACTTCTTGTGACATTGACGAAGCCCATTCCGGCCTTTTGTACTAATAGAAGGGGGAAGTCCCAAATATTAGGCATTTCATCCCTTTACCCCATATTCCCTCCCCAATGTTTGGCACAAAAATAATGCCGAGTTCAATGTGGCAATACGATTTTATCAGACCGAATGCAGGAATGTGTCTGAGCGTCATGAAGGCCGTCAGACAAACAACAGTGCTGGAAGATAGAATGCGTGATTACATGATGAGCCGCATCCCGGCTAGATGGCAGACTTCATCCTAAGATGAGCCCGCACATCTCGTAAGATTAAAGACCTACGGCAAAAGACTAGTCGTTTTGCAAAGCACAAACATGTTTTGAGGGGAAAAACAGATATTGAGCAAATGTGTTCTACCACAGTCTACATGTCATTAAAAATGAATACTGGGAACCTCACTAGAAACTAGAATTTGACGGGGTGTGCGGCCTCCGGGCCTGTACACCCAGGTGAGAGTTGACAATACAAGTGATACAAACTAAGTACTTTGTGTTACTTACTCCTAAGTATATATACCTCAAGAGAGCTCATCCTACCATATGGCAGATATATATGTGTCTCTATACTCTATATACTTCTACAACACTGAATCCTAAGGAGTACTCTGGAGTATGGTATAAAAACATCCGAACATCAATAATGGATATTGTCAAACGTTGTATGTGATTAGCAAAGATTAGCAAATAACACCAGCATTCATGGACGTGCTAGAATAAATCAGCCCCCTCCTGAATATTGTGACTTGCCACCGCAATGGTGAAGCATGTGCTACCCCCTCCCTCCCCCCCCCTCATTATGAAAGGAAAACAACCCAGCATGAATAGCCATGCATGAGGTATATATAGCCTTATTCAGATCACATGAACAATCTATGGGCCCTGCCACAAGGATACCTGCAGTGGGCGAGAAAACTCAATTAATTAAAACTATAACTTAACTAATTCGAATGTGTCTGGAAAGGGGACCGGGTAGGGCTGGATACCTGGGTATTGTCTATATGTCTATATATAGGATAGGGAGAAACGTTGGGGATAAATGGTGCTAAAAATAAGGAACCAGCTTCATGCTGCAAACATTTGCATAGTTGCTCGCTCAAACAGTAAATAAAATCCAAATACAAAATAATACAAGAAGAAACATAACAAGCAAATTAAAGAGACGATAATATAGCAACAATGATAATCCTGATCACACAAATATATATAGCACGAAGTGATATCAATTGGCTAACTATAATGAGTATAATGAGTATATATTAGCTAACTTTTTAATGAGTATCCTATCATGTATTCTAAGTATCATTAAATTAGGTTAAAGTTCCGCCACGTTGGGATGAGCTTAGTAGTATATGTAGACTAGGTTGTAGCGTCAGGCAAGGTGAAGTAGTGGCGTGTGGTCTGTTAAGCCGGGTGTGTGCGCCAAACGCGTTGTGGAATCGTCACTAAGCACAAGGAAAGTCCTTTTTTCTCCAAACGGACCGCCCCGTTTGCCGGATGGAGAGAGCCCACGTGGGGGCGAACGGACAACATGGCATTTCTTTTTCGTCCGGGTATCGTCACGTGGTGTCTGCTTGCTTGAAGGTTAATGCAAAATGTCTTTTTACCGACTCACGCTTGGAGTGTTACCGGCCATGTGGTCCAACGGGCCTTGGTCGTTCTCCTCCTGTAATGAGTCATAAATGGGAGGATTTAGACACCGTATATATCCTTATACAGGTCATACACATATTTATATTACTAGCACTGATGATCCCATCAAGTAATGTTTCATTCACTCTCCTTCAGTCATTCATATGGTAAAGATCAGGGGAGGTTACAACCATTAATTTGTGGATTTTATTTTATATTTACATGCATTATTATTACTTTTCATTAATCCCTAGAGGGGCCTTTGTTTTGCCTATGGCAGCCATGCATTATGCAATATTTCACCAATAGTTATAGTAATTTCTGTCTTAATCAAAGAAAATCTGTATAATACCAACTTGGAGAAGTTGCAGGTCCCTTCGCATGCGCAATACCCTACCTACTTACGTTTTTATAGTTTTGAACCAACAGCTGCTTCATTTCCATGGAGATTAGTGGCTACCAGGAGTCGGCTGTTGGAAGTGGAGTTAAGAAGCTCGATCTTTTCTGCAGGTCTTAGTGACCAGAATACTATTTCTTCTGGCAACTCAACCGTTTCTGCTGAGCCAGCATTTTCTACCTCCAGGCCCCCAAGCCACCTAAGTCGAACAACGGTCCTGAACGAGCAGCAAACCTGTTTTGCTACCATTCCCGTGACGACAGGTGGCGTGGCCGATCTGAGTACCTCCACTGGATATACCAATTTACACAGGAAAAGAGCATACCGCTTCTCTCCCTCCTGTACACGGAGGCTAAGTATTGTGTGTCCTGCCGTGTTATGGCCTCGAGCTTTTCTACATCCACACCCATTACAGATCCATCGTATTAGTTGTCCCAACACGTATACTACCACTAGTCCTGCCAGCATCGTACCATAGGATGGCCATTCCCCAGACTTGCCTGCCTCAAGTGAATCTGAGTTCAGGGCGGGGCCTTGTGTTCCCCAATCGATCTTGCCCCAACTATCCTCTGGAAATAGTTCCAGGGTTGAGCCGATCTTCCCTGCCAACGCCCCTTTTAACGATCCAATGATCGCGAGCATTCTGAAAATTCTATAGCAGAGATAAATGGTTATTAATACATGTATCATTTCTATTAGCCAGAATACCAGTGGTACCTGCGGCGTTACAGTTAGATCTGTTAGATCTCGCCATGCCTTATACTGCCATGCTCCACCTTGCTCCATGTTATTCTTAATTTCTCTCGCAACCTTATTTACCTCCATTCCTTTTGCAAACTGCTGGGGGGACATCGCTGTTAGCATTTTCCCTAGTTCCTTACCTGTTGGTAAATTTAAATGTACTAAGAAATTAGTGAGGCTTTCTCCCGAAAAGTTTCCCACCGGTATACCAAAACTTTTTGCAAACGCCAAATTAAACCCATGCGCCACGGAAACCTCTACCCCGCTTAATTCTCTACACGTCAGCTCCTTTGGTGCCAATCTATGGTGGTCAATCTGCAGGGTGCATCCGCAGGACACCTCGAACACAGTGATCCCCACTATACTGACCTGCCTTGTACTATTTTTGCATGTCAGTAACCCCTTGGGTCCCTTATTTATAAGCAAGTACGTTGACCCCTCCACGTTTTTAACAACGTCTGGCGCCCTTTTCTTCAAGTACATGTCAAACATGCAATACCTAAGAACATTGGCACTATGGTCATTAAATAAAGCGATCATGCAGTCCTCATCCTTTCCTGAATTATCTATGAAGGTGAATGGACATATATAGCTCCCTTTTTTAGTACATTGCATTAATTCAATGGCGTCTACCTCCATTAATTCCCCTGAGCCGCGTTGGGCCAACATGCGTTGTGTGGCCGATCTCAATCGTGTGCAACCATCTTGAGATTCCTTGTGCACATGCAATGGCGTATCAAACACCTCCATTTCATACAACTGAAGGGGCTCCGAATCGTTTGCTAGGGAAATTGGTACCAGTATGTTGATCGTGTTATTGGGCCCTATCTGTACCCCAACGTTAGTATTCCAGTCGATATAATCCCCCAAAATGTTCAAAGTGCTGTTATCTCCTAATACCTGTCTCACTCTCTCTTCCCACTGACTTTCCATAAATACCTTGGCAAGTGACTTGTGTATTTTTCCCTCTCTTAATGTTTCTAAGACATCACCCACTATCGTTATATCTTCAATGTAATTTCTTATCGCCAGGCATTCCAAAATGGAGCCTTGGAGCTGCTGTTGGATTTTCCCCTGTGACTCTACTTCCTCGTGCATTATGTCCGATAATTGAGCCGTCTTATTCGCAAAGCGTAGCCATTTATCTTCTAATTCATCCATGGCGCTTATTGATTCGTTTACATGCGATCTTAGGAACCTAAATATGATATTAGAATTGGCCACTAACTTCATGAGAGCCTCATCCCTCAGGTGTGGGTTTCTTATTATCCCTGGTGCAAGCCTATGAATAATGTGTCTTTCTACGTTTCTTAAATCAGAGTTAGTTGATAGATCGAGAATCCCAGCCACAATTTTCCCAAACGGGGCCAGATAATTTCTTTTTAATCGTTTAGGGCGCTGCAAAATATTTCTCAAGTGATTTGCACGCTCATACTCCCTTGCGGCCCTCGAATGTAGCTCCCTGATATACTTGTCTAAAGACTCCCCCACCATCTCATAACCTTTTGGCCAATCCCCCTTAACTATCTGGATCGGCTGTGGAGGTCTAATATTCAGCTCAGAACGGAAGCCTAAACTCATAGTTTCCACCCCTGTTATCAATGTACCACGGTCAGCGAATACCACTCCATAGTTGTGCCTTAGAACCGTTGTAGCCATGCAACTATATGGCATGCACATCATGATCCTAAAAACAAGAAGTTAGCCAAAAATGAAAAACGGCTTAATGCTGAGAAATCCACACTAGCCTTTTACTGGCCTATGTAAAAGTGATATAGTTCTAGTAAACTCACCCTATTACGAGTCCGAACATCTTGCGATCCTAGTCCTGTAATAAGATACTAGTCCCCGTTCTTTCTATATGCAAGTTCGTTCCTGATCCCTGTACAAAAGTCAAGTGATGCTCCCCCTCTGGCTGTGCTGAGCTTATATCTGAGACCAGACCAGTCCAAGACCTATTGGGCTTGCTCCTTCCCCCCTCCCTCTCAAGCATACGACACATCCCCATCTTAAGTTAGGGTACGAGTGTCCCAGCTCATGACCTTCCTCAGCTAGATGAAATACTGCATAATGACACCTAGCCACTTAAATCGTGTATGAGGCCTGTCTTGCAATTTATAGAACAACCCCCCCCAACCGCTTGCAAGCTACTTATGGGTTTCGACTGCTTGAGCCCAATTGCTGTGTCTAATTTTAACTGTCTTGCCTCCCAAGCTCCACTTCTCAGACGTTCCAGCCCCCATCCAAATATACCAATAATCTCACCATTTAGGTTACTGGCTCCATTCACTCCAACCTTAATCCAGCATAGTACATTATACTTGACCAAAAGACTAAATGCGCCTCCAATTCGCTTCAATTTACTTACATGAATTTAAATTTGCTTCTCCACACAACCCCGACACCCCAATGAGTTGCACGTAGGCATCTTATACCTCCATAATTCTTACATGTATACCTTGTCACCATGGATCCAGCAGAGCCCCAACTTATCATAAAGCCTAATATACACCCTCATAACATAACCCTGCATATTTCAGATATGTATTGTGTACCTATGGGTTCAACTGCCCAAAACTCACCTTCAAGCCCACTGGCATCCACGACAAAGGCAATCTTAGCTCGATTTGATATACATCCACCGGTAAAGACAGGTGATGTCTTATAGTTGCCTCAGACATTTCTGTTAGCTTGTCCAGGAATTTTACCGCTTGCTCCATATTTTCAGGGAATATCCCCCTCACCCTTGGACGAAACATGTTTAAAATTTCATATGTTAAATCCGAGATAATGCATACCGTATCCTGTAGCCTCCTTAATGGCGTGAGAGTATGTCTCTGCGAGATATCAATCGTCAAGGACCGAATAGGCTCATAACGTAGGCCTCTTAAAAAATCAAATGCCGCTTTTCTTAAGCGAACGATATGCGTCTCTTTTTGCAGCCTTCTAATGGGCTCAAACTCCGGATATCGCTGATGTGGAGATAACATGAAGAATTTTAAGATTTCGAGCATTAACCAATTGGCCCTGACCTGTTGATTTAAGATGGCTGCCATTCTGGCAGCCCTATCTGTCCTCCTAATAATTTCCGCATTAATCATCTCACTCCCCCTTCTTGTATCCATCTTTCACTACAGTGATGCAAACCCTATTATACCAGGTCTATCTCCTGTGACAATACTATATATCCCTGGTCCCCTCCCCCTCCACCCGCATGCTTTATATACCCTAGGTCCATCTTCACCTACCCATTCTAGTCTTGTTTTTTCCAACTCCCTAGCAACTGGTGATGTTTTACCAATCGACCACGACAAATATAGACAGTATATGCTTACACGGGGATGCCCCCTTCTTCCACTAATTTGTGAGACCCCATATAACTCACCTTTCTTGTCATTATGTCTGGCAAATACTCTTCTGGTAATACGTCGCCCAGGTTCGCAAAGTCAATATCTGATTCCAAGTTAGCGACTATAAGTCTTTTCGCCAGGCCTGTGCGCTTCTGCAGATAAGGAATCAATCTGTGTTGTCGTTTATCTTCTATACATTCTAATCTGAATTCCTCAGCACAATAGACGTCCAGGATGTTTAGTAACATTTCGCCCACCGCCTTTGTCAAATGTATTAATTTATCGGACACAGTTACCGCTTGCTGGGCTTCGAAGACACTTCTCATTCTCCCGCCCCGTGTCGTGAGCCGTTTGATTGACCGAAAACCCCTGCTTTCAACATAGATTCTGCAACGCTCCTTCAGAATATATATATACGTATCCCTTTCCAATCGCTCTCTAGTGGAAATACGTGCGGATCCACCTCTGTTCACAGGGTTCACAAGACAATACTTTGTGGCCCTGACCAGTAATATCCCCATGTTTCTCTTCTGACTTTTCAAGATCTTCAGCTCGTCTGCACCCAATCTAGCTTTTTCCAAACGACACAATTGTCTCTGTTCCAGCTCCATTGTATTCAAAGTTGAGAACTACCGCCACATTAGGACACCAGCGCAGACACTAAACTCCAAACACTAAACTCCAGACCCTAAACTTCAGACCCCCCTCAAGATCCGCGTGTTTTTGTTATTTTCTTTTTCCCATTATCCTTTATTACCTTCCAACTTCTTCTGCCAAGCTTTATTACCCATATTTACCAACCCCTGGCCCTTACTCATAATTAATGTTTTGAGTTGATACTCTTCCAGACCCGACTTCCTGCGCACGCGACCTATGTTGTACCACCCGCCCCGCCAGACAAGATACTTTCAGTTTTGCGTATGTTTCATCACTCATTTTCAAGCCACAAAACATGACATAAATATTTTACAGTAATATACACACGCGCCGAGTGTCATCACCCAACAAGCCCACTCCCATCATGGGATTGATGAGAGATTATTGTTTTCTCCCCGGTTATACATATACCAATGCGATTGGGTATACAAAAATTCGTATCCCACAAGCTTTATATACCATCTACAGATACCAATCGTCCCAGGCTCACACAACATCTAGCCACACATACCCCCAAATCCCAGGCTATCAATCCCCAGTGAGTTCCTTATAGACACTCACTGAATTTCCAAATAGTAGCCCACATATTGTGTCTTCAATATAAAGACTAGTTGTAGTAACTTTCACCCTCACTCCCTTCATAACATAATATCATTGCGCTTCTCACCTTAAAATGATTTTTTTACTTCTATTCTGAAACAACCATCCTTGCAACGACAGTCATCTATTTATGACATATACTTATTATTATAACTTACTCATAGTTTGTAGCCCGAGGGCCTCCCAAGAAGTGATTTCCCTGACACACCCGAGAACGACCCACAACGGCGTGTTTTAACAGAGAACCATACTTTCATTAATTCTATCTGAAATGTATGCTTTCCAGAACGTTATCTTTACGAGTCAAATTCATCACAACATGTCACCTTTACACGACCATATAAGATAACACCCTGTTGTATCACACGTTGTCTCGCTCAATCATCATTAGGCGTCTCCTTTCATTAAACGATTACAAGAACAATCATTCTGCATTCCATCCATTCAAACCGAATCCTCGAATTACAAAATAATATATGTCACTTCCATATTTGCCGGCTAGCCCGTGACGTCACCCCTCTCCCTATCTGATTCAAATGTATCACCTTTCTCTTTCCCCAAGATTGTCACTACAGACAGAGAAAGAAAACTTGACCCACCGCATGCAGCAACCAATCTCCATTAATCCATTCGATTGGTGACCTTACGTTGACCGCCTCTTGAAGCAATTCCTGCACTTTTGTTTTAGATAAACCTGACAATGCCATGAACCGCTTGGTGTCCGCCTCCTTGTGATTTTTTCTCTGGCAACAGCGCTTTCTTAAATAGTCCGTTGAGTATAATTTCAACAGTACATCCAAAATCCTATAGACCTGATGCAAGATTGCACTCATTCTGTCTTTATCACTCATTACCCGCAAACGCCTGGTAGAGTACAATTTTCCTGGCCTAACTTTCAGGGACCGTAGGAGTTTATCACATTTTTCGTATAAAGATAGCAAGTACCATTCTACTTCCAAACGATAATTAGGCAACTGCCTAGGATATCTGATCCAGGGAGCCAAAAGCCAAAACGAATACACTTTAATACACAAAATCGACGCGTTCTTGATATTTATTTTACTATGCTCCAACATTGTCTCCAAATTGCAAAGCCGAGCAAAGCTTCAGAAATGGTTTGTCATCCGGCAGCGCCCTTCCTCTCCTGATAATCTCATCTGTCTATTCTATGCCCAGGGTCTAGGTGGATCATTTCCCTCATATTGCTGTTGTCATTAAAATTATGCATCAGTATAACCTAGCATACTAGGTCGCTGCCGCCTCGTGCTCCCTTCATCTGTATAGATCAGTCTATTTCCTGCGTTGCCATAGTCACCTCACCTGCCTGTCTTATATGGCTTTGTGTTTCCCCGGAGACGCTGGTATGCTTACTTCATGTTATTTTTATACTAATCCATCCCTGGACCACCCCTGCTATTCTCATATACCGAAAAAGAATCTAGACAATACCAGGAACCCCTACCTGAATATTTCGAGACTCAGTTTACTCTGCCCTAACTATAGTCATCTTTGTTTCCCCAATTTCTATCAACACGTTATTTTATGTAAACATCGGATTCTCGAATCAGCAGACGAACAACATACTACCTCGTCCTAACGACCCCACACGTTCCCACGAAATCCATATCTGTAAAACTTATTAAGCTGACACCGACTTTAGTTTCTCAGCGTTTTTTATGCCCACCTGTCACCTAGTGATAGAAACTTTCTGCTTTTCGTTGACTTTCACACCCAATCTGCTTCTGTCTTATCAGTGACTCATCAACTATACACCGCTCTAATCTTCATTCAATTATATGGTTTTCAATTCATGGATTCTAAAAAAAAATTTTCTCATTATTCCCTCGCTGCTTATCTCTATGAGTGTCACGTGGTTCATGATCTTATGACCCGATCATGACTCGATCCACGGTGCCTCCCCTTTGTTCATTTATTACGTCAATCAAATCTTTTTAGCCAATTGGCGTTTCCCTACAATGATATCAGAGTGGTTTCTTTGATTAGGCAAATTCCCCACTCTAGACATCATTCCCAGCTTTACCTTCGCAGCAGCACCCAATCTCCGCCGACCCCCTACACCAGCTTCCTTTCTCCCATATATATTTTTTCAACCTTCAAACCTATCGGAAACCATGCCAGGCCGAGAGCTTTACCTGGCTATCGACAATGACATTGTCATTGTCGAAACCAGGGATGTTTGGAGCCTGAGTGATTTAACTCGGCTCCTTGTCTATGGCCTGTCTTTGAAGGCCGCTCGGTGGTTGTATGGGCGGGCGTGTGCCCTTGTTTTCAGGGCATACCGCCGCTGGGCCAACGAGTAGCACATATTTAGTATATTCCAGTCGATCTTAGTTTTAGTAGTTACGTAGTTTGTTTTTAGTTTTTCTTATTCTTTTATAATAACCCATATTATTCATCATATATTATTATACTCAAGAAACACCCATATCCTACTCTCTTTCTCCCTACCCCCCATTGCACTCCCTCAGCATCTGCACCATAACCAACCTTGCCCACACCCCGCACTGGTAAGTCGCCTTATATACCTTTTTATTTCATTCTGGTTTATTTTTCCCTGCTTATAAACCTGTCCTTGTCTTAGAAATTGCTCCACTGGAAATAACTGTCCACTGTAACATCTCAAAGACCTCGTATTTCTAGTTATACATAACATGATCGAGTCAGATATATTACCTACCCTCAGACACCGGAATCCATTCTTCCAATGTTTTCTCAATCCAGCTCCATCGTTCACACGCCAGTTTTTCCAAGTCACTAACTGTCATCCCAGTGTTACATGCCAACAACTTAATTATAATATCTCTAGGGTAGTTGCAAGACTCTATTTTTAACATCGTCCCGACGAAATAACTTTTCAGCATCGACAGGTATATATACTGCTGTTTTCGTGATCGATCCTTCCAGCCCATGTGATTGACGGCTATTCTTTCCCTCCTATCTGGCATTTCTCTAATCAAGAAACAAGAGGCTCCCCACCAGATATCTTTTAAATGTGTTTCCATTTCAATTCGCCTCCTAGCGTTAGCCCCCCTAAATCTCAGGTGTGGTTTCTGCATATACAGACGAGCCAATCGAATCACCTGTATTACTTCTGCTTTCTCTCCCCTCGTTATAGGTCTACACATTCTCCTCGATAGTCAGTATTCAATGCTCACAGGCCTATTAAACTGTATACTGTGTCCCCACCCAACTTTAAAAATATCTTCTCACTGCCTATAAGTGAATACACTTACCTTGACTCTCGCCCATGCGCTTGGACACAACTTCTTAATGTTTAGCAGGTCCACCTCTTCCGTGAAAACTGCGTTAATTTTATCTGCTGGGATGAAGGTTAGGCCACTTATATATTGATAAAGAACCGCTCTATCACACCGTTCATATGCCACTCGTTTCTGCTCCGCTTCTAACGATAAAATATTGCATATTACCCGACGTATTAATACGTGGGCAATATATTTATGCTGCTGGTATTTTGTCCTTGCCAATGGGAACACATCTGTGATGCTTTTCAACTCGTTGTCTGGCAATCTCAGATCAGCATACATGTGCCACAGGTACCACTCGTTTGTCAACCTCATTTCGGGACATCCTCCGTACCTGTGAGCTGGATTTATGGTAAATAGTCTTATTAATCTTATAATCAAACGTTCTATGTCGTACATATCCTGTACCCTTAATGCTGCACCATGCAACTTATTCATCTTTCGACATCAACGGCGATGAGCGCTCCTTCCTCTCCACTTAGTGCCACTGGGCAGCCTTTCTCCCATCTTATTTTTAATTGCTCAACCCCACCTTCTTCCGGGGCAGCTGACACCCTGGCACTATCCCATAAGTCATCTCCAAGCTTGACTTATTGGAGCAGCTTATTTTGCTGTTACCATTTGTCTCTCATATCTTACTCACCATACCTTATGCGTATTCTGGCCATACCCTTCCATCTTCGTGAAACACCATTTCTCCTGTTTTTAAGTATCTGCTACGCCCGGGGCTTCTCATATTAGCCGAGCATCGTTGCCATAAGAATGTCACCCATAGTCAGTCGACAAGCAACTTTATTCTACCTTATTTCACTCGCATCTCCCTTCCCCTCTTACTATCCATTGTATAAGCCATTTATTCACCCAATGAGAACTGTTAGTGACAATTAACTTTGCTTACCCTTTTTCTCGGATAAGCAAAGCTTTCTTAGTCGTTCATATGATATTAATTCTTTAGGAAATTATTATGGCATATACTAGGATATTCTCCCATGCCAGACTATAGTCACGGCATTAGATTCTCTCCCTCCTTCCATCTGAACCCGCACAGGAGCTGTTTAGTTTGTTTTTTTGTTTTCTTTTTTGTGTCCTTTTTTCCTACCCTCAATTCCAACCCAACCTCCTTTTTTATTCACTCGTGATTAAACCCCATTTGCTGAGATAACTCCCCACACCAAGCGCGGCTCACTCCCATTCACTCCTCCGTATTACTTTCACATAAAACCACTGTCGCTGGCTTGCAGCTCTAGCCTCGTGGTTACAACCTTATAACCACCACAGCTGTTCGAGAATGTAAACACCGCGTCTGCACGAGCTCCCATGCCTGTTATATATTGTTGATGCGCCCTTGCCAAGGTACTACGTACTACACTCATTCCATCTATTCCATTGACGTTCTACAGGATCTGGAGAGTTTACTGTGTATCCTCTATCTCATTCTTATCCTTCTCTCCCTCCTCTTCAGGCCAATTGCAGCCTATTTCTTCTGTGCAGGCAATGTCCTGCCATCCCTTCTCATCCAGCGGGCCCTTTTCTTCATACTCGTGCAAAGGTAGTAAATCTGGCGACAGCAGTCTCTCCATAAAGTGACTGGTTTTGGATACACTGACCGGTTTCAAATGAGATACATGCACTGGTTTAGGCAGTGTTGCTCCAGTATCCATCCTCCTTAGTTTGGCTGTGCACCCTGTGGGTCTTGCACAGATGACAAAGGGGCCACAGAAATTCTTTTGCAACTTATATGCAGTTCCAGGTTGTAGTAGGCGATTCACCTTCATATATACCAACGATCCTGACCTCAACCTGTGTGCATTCGCCTGCCTATCATAATATTCTTTCATTTTCGCCTGTGACGTTAGTAATGCTTCCCGAGCTAGGTCCCCATAGATCTCTTGTTTCTCGACGATCTTGCCTAGCTGCTCCAGAAGGGGCCTCATTTCTCCCTCGTATTCCTTTAAAACATTTTCGTGAGGAAGTCGTGGGAATCTACCATACATTAGCAGGTAAGCCGGGTAGTTTGTCGTGCTTGAATCCGACGCATTCATTGCAAATACAATCGGGGCCACAAATTGACACCAATTTTTCTGATCTTTATTTACGTATGCTCTCAGGGCCGTCTTCAGGCTACGATTAAATCTCTCGATCTGACCCTGTGTCTGAGGATAATAGCTGGATCCCAGGACCTGCCTAATCCCCATTACTGTGCAGAAATTTCTGAACAATTTGCTAGTAAATGAAGAACCGTTATCGCTGAAAAGAGTGCATGGCACGCCCAAGACAGACACTACGTGCTCAAAGAATTCAGGTATTAAGGTTTCAGATTTTATGTCCTTTGTTGGCCAGGCTACACAGAACCTTGTGGCTACGTCACAGACCGTGTGCACATATTTATAGCCTCTGCTCGACTCAGGCAGTGGACCTATGGTATCAATCTCGATAGCGTCCCATGGTACCTGTGACAGCTCCTTAACGGTCATAGGCACCTTGATAGGATTAGGATTTGGTTTTACCTCCAGACATTTCTGACAAGACCCGATATACTCACCTATGTCTCTAGCCATTGATGGCCAGTAGTACCGCGGTGAAGCAATGCTAAGCATTTTTTTTATACCCAAATGTGCGCCCAAACCGACGTCATGTATTTGATTCAATAATTTTTCCACCATAGATTGTGGGACCACTAATTGCGCTCTCTCTTCTATTTGTGCTTTTCTCGTCCTTGGTGGTACCCTGTACAGGATGCCGCCTGATAGCAAGAAGCAGTCGTGTTGCAGCAAAACTCCCCTTGCTCTCGTGTTATCCTTAGGGAGCTTTTCCCTCTCAATGTAATTTGTCATATCGCTGCAAAACTCGTCAGTTATTTGCTCCTTCTCGAACACCTCTCTCGTACCCAAAGTCCCATACTCAGTGATGAGCCTTTCATAGAACGCCGTATCGGTGATTTGCACTTCTCTAACCCTTACTCCCTTTCGTCTTCTCTCTCTTTGATACTTACCGACCAATGACGGGACTCCCAAAGTCTTCCTCCGTCTTGACACTCCTCTGTGGATTAGGTCTGTCCCCTCTGGTGTCTCTTCCTCAGCCTCTGTCTCCTCCTCTCGTGCTGGTGTGTCATGGTTGTCAGTGTCAGACTGACTATCCCCCTCTTCTGAGTCTTCCTCCCCTAATTTCCTTGCTTTGTCTCTTTCCTCGATCCATAGCGCCATTCTTTTCGTTACACGTGGGTTTTTTCTAGTAACCATCATTATTTGCTCTCCTGGCGTGCCCAGGCGTGTCACCACTGTGCCATCGACTCTTGGGAAGTCCCTACTATCATCCTCGATAGGTGCTGTGTCTTGCTCTGGTTCTGGTGCACTTACCTGGATAATTGGCGTATCATCCTTCTCATCTCGCCTCTTATTTCTGAGACGTCCATTTTTTAAGATTGACGGTCTCCTATACTTTCTGATGGGCGATGCTTCCAGTACCTCCTCCTTATCAAAGAATCGGATGTGATTCACCGCCTTGAATCTTACCTGCCTCTGCTGCGGTCCCTGCTCTTCTTTTGCTGTAATGCCATCCCCAAAATATGGCATTCTTGATAAAATATCGGCTGTGATGTTGCATTTTCCTTTGATGTGCCGCAAGGTGAAATCAAAATTACTGAACCAGTCGATCCAACGAGCCATTCTTCCTGTAAGATCCTGTTTAGCGTTTAAGGCTAATAATGCCGCATGATCAGTGTATACCTCAAAGTGACTGCCCAGAACGTAATGCTTAAACTTTTCCAAGCCATACCGGACCGCCACCAGTTCTTTTTCTGTCGCCGAGAAATTTTGTTCAGCGGAAGACAGGCTTCTTCCTGCAAACGCAACCGGCCTATGGAAGCAGTTATCATGGAGCTGTGTCAACACGATGCCAATCCCAATTCGAGAAGCATCACACCAGATAGTGAACCCCTTAGAATAATCAGGGTATCTTAGAACGACATCTTCGCACATCGACCGCTTTACCGCCTTAAACGCTCTGTCTGCCTCTGTATTCCACTGAAAACGCTCTCTTCTACCAAGCTTCTTCGTCAGCTGGTACAAGGGGACCATTTTATCTGCAAACCCTGGAATGAATGTCCTATAGTAATTTGCCAGACCGTTAAAGGCCCTCATTTCCCTGACAGTTTTTGGTATTGGATATGAACGAATTATACGAACCTTCTCTGGGTCCGGCTGCAACCCATCTTTTGTTACTACAAACCCCAGAAATTGCATTATTTCATACCCAAACGCACATTTCTCTGCCCTGAACTTAAGCTTCGCTACCTGGAATGCTTGCAATACCTCTTCCACGTGCTGCAGATGTTCCTCCCATGTTTGTGATGCTATAATTACATCATCCATGTAGGGTAGTGCATTTGGCACATATTTTAACACGCTCTCAATCACTGAATGAAACGCTTTTGGCGAAGTTTTGAGTCCCATAGGCATGACCTTGTACTGAAACACCCCTCTGGGTGTGACAAAACTAGTTTTGGGCTTGTCTTCTGGCCTTAGAGGCACTTGAAAAAATCCTGAATGGCAATCCAATTTTGAGAAAAATCTTCCCCCCAGTCCCCCGACGTTTTCCAACGTCTCGTCTGCTGAAGGGAAGACCCTACATTCGTTCTTTATACATTTATTAATTTTTCTGTAATCTATGACAATTCTATATTTTTTGTCCTGTCTTGCAGCTGCTTTCCCTTTCTCCACCAGGAAGCATGGCGCAGCAAATTCAGACTCGCCATTCGTTCGTTCAATAATGCCCAAACGCATCTGCTCCTCCAGCATTGTTTCCAATACCCTTGTCATATGAGGGTTTGTACGGTATGGACTTCGAATAGGGGCCACGTAATCTTCTTTCAATTCTATTTTATGTGCGAAAATGTCAGTTGTCGAGATCGGCGAATCTTTTGTGGCGAAGACCGCGCGGTAACGTTGTAGCAAACTCGCCATACTTAGTTTCTGCTCCGCCGTCAGATTCTCGCCTAGGGTGTAATCAACCCTAGTCTCACTGCATTTTGTGCTACCTACCTCCTTGATTGGCCGCCCAGACTGACCGGGAACCCCAGCTTTTACATAGTCATCTTCATTGACCACTGAAAATGCTGCCAAAACAGAACCCTTTCCCAATTTTATTGGCGTGTTCGCAGCGTTAAATACGGTAACCGGTATATTGTTTCCCCCCCGCTGTGGCCTCACGAGGGCTCTCTTGACCGCAAATGGGACCTGCACACATCTTTTCAAATTGTCAACTACTCCTACTGCATGATTTAAATTTTGATGCGCCGAAACCACTGCCATGCAAGTAAATTCTGATTTTGGAGGTATTAATTTAGGCTTAGTTATTCTAACGGTGTAATGGTCAGGGTCTTGGATTTGGAAGTCAATCTTGGCCTTTCTTGCCTTCAAGAAATCGACTCCTATGATACACTGAAGGGATAAACCCTTCACAACATAAAACCATGCGTTAGTGCGAGCTTTTCCAATGTTAATAGACAACAACACCCTTTCATTCGACTTGTGGCGCCCCCCGTCGGCTGTGTATATAACCAGATATGTCTGTACACGGCGGAGCAGCGCCCCTTTTTCCCGCACTACTTGGTTTAACGTATCAGTCGAAATACAACTGATACTAGCTCCCGTGTCCACCAGGCAGCTAATTTTTGCTGAGCCAACTGTGCAAATTGTTCTGCAGTTTTCCAGTTGGACTGTCACTTTACCCGCGTCACTGTCCTGTAACACCAGGCGTGAGGAACGATCATCGCCCTCCTTACTATCAATTATACTGTTTTGTGTCACCTCTTTATGTTTACTTAAGGACATCAACCCATTGTCCTTTTTCTTTTGAAGTTCCAATTCCTGCACCGCTCTATTATTTTCACGCTGTTCTTTTTTCTTCTCCTGTAATTTCCATCTTCTCCTCTTCTGGTTCCACCTCTTTCTCATTGCTTTTTTCACCTCCTTTTCTCGAAAGGCCATCTCCTGCACCTCCTGAGTTCCTTTCTCTTGACTCATACTTATGTCACTATCATTTATTGAAACTGAACTTCCGCTTTCATCCTCTCCATCTTCCTCAGATTGATCCTCCCTTTCTGCCGGTATGGCTGGCAACATTCCAACCGGCTTATCTACTGAAAATTCTGCCGATACACTCCGTTTTTCACCACCCCAGTTGTTTTTGGTGACTGAATGCTTGGTTTCTTATTCTTATCTCTCTCCTGGCGTCTCTCTCCCTCACCTCTTCTAGGAGTCCATTCTCTTTTCTGGCGTCCCTCTTCCTCACCTCTTCTAGGAGTCCATTCTCCTTTCTCCTCTACTGGTAGGCTTCTAGCAGGACCGGGGTGTGATCTGACATCACTGGGAGTAACGTCATAACCCTTCATTGCCAGAGAAGCTATCATTGATTGAGTAGATCCCACTAGGTGAAGTCTCAGTGCTTTCTCATTTTGCTCGTCCGACAACTCATGTTTTCTGGCCGCTCTTCTAGCCTCTTCACAAGTGCGAGGAGCCTCTGTCAGGACTCTCTCTGCCAATCCATCCTTTAAACCTGCTATAAAAGCCTTCAGTTTCTCATCCTCGTGCAGTGATGTCCTTGCCAGCAATACCAGCATGGCGTCTGCATATGTCTCCACACTCTCACCTGTCTCCTGTCGTCGACGGGAATAGTCATCCTTCACCTCACTATACGGCATTTCCTGAAACTTGGTCAAGAATTTACTTTTGATATCTGAGTACGACAGTGTACCCCGTTTTCTGGCTGCAACTGATGCGACTTGTTGGTAATATGCTTTAGCTGATCCCTCCAATCTACCACCCAGCCCCTGCAGCCAGTACATCTCAGGTATGCCCAAGGCACTTGCATAGTCCTCATACTCTGTCAGGAATTCAGACACATTTCTGGTTGCTGTTGAATGCCGAAAATTTTCAGGCCCCCTAATGAAGTGTCTCATTGCTGCCCCTCCCCCTTCGTTAGACTTATCTGACCATCTTCCTGTTTGTGCGGGGGTAAACGCTGGGAGCACATTAGGTAGCCTATACATCTCGGTTATATCCCCGGAATCTTCTGAGCAAATTGTACTACTAACACCTATTTTCGTTGCTTGCTGGTTTGCTCTCTGGGGTGTCCGCAGTATGCTATTTTTAGGCTGCTCTACCCCTCCAACGTTCGTGAGATTTCTGACCATGTCTGTAAGGTTTTTCCTGTCCTGTTTGTAACGCACAGACGCATCTCTAAATAGGGCACTCTCCTTTTCATGTTCTATTTTCAGCTTATCCATCTCTTCTGCTAGCCAGTTTGCCCTTGCTTCCCTTATTTGGTTTTCCTTTTCCATTTCCTCACACCACTCTCTATTTCTGGCCTCTCTCACCTCCTCCATTTCTTGTCTTGCTATTTCTGCTCTCTCCCACTCCTCCCGATCGCTTTCTTCCTTCCTATTGGCTCTAGCTCTGGCCCGTCTTTCCTCCTCCAGCTCCCTTTTCAGCTCCTCCAACTCCTTGTTATGGTTTTCTTTTTCTTTCGTCATATATTCGTTTCTCTGTTGTTCTGTCTTTTCCATTTTCTGTTGTGCATTTTTCCAGTCATTCTGCAGCGTTACAATTATATCCCTATTTCCGTCTTCTGCAGTTTTCACCCTTCGTCGCGCGCCATCCTCCCATGCTAGTTTTAGTACGTTTATCCTAGCTTCGTGCCTATCTTCGGCATCTTTTAACATTTTTTCATTCGTTCGTTCCCAATCATTTCTCATATCCTGGACTGTCCTCAGGGTATCTTCCTCCGCTGCCTTAAGAGCGGCTTGAGTTCTTTGCAACTCTTTGCTGACAATATCCACGCTCTGCCTGAGCAGCTCCTCTTT
This sequence comes from Sthenelais limicola, assembly GCA_942159475.1. NCBI lineage: Eukaryota > Metazoa > Annelida > Polychaeta > Phyllodocida > Sigalionidae > Sthenelais > Sthenelais limicola. The sequence continues at coordinate 59,937,595 of OW804096.1, forward strand.
GGCCCCTTGCGGGCTTAAGTAGTCAAAGTCTGGATTATAAGGGAGTGGCACTAATGGCTCTGTGTAATATGGCGGCTTACCAGCGTCCCACGTTACTTCAGGTATTAATGGCACACTAGGGTCATCACAAAAATCTGCTGCGAATGGATTGTTTCTCTTGGGCCTAGCACCTCCCACTGCTGTACTCTCCGCGCTCAAGTTAGCGTAACTCGGTGGTCCCTGGACAGAGGAGTCCGGAGATGAATCTTCTGTACTCTCTCTTTCTGTCTTTACCTCCCTATTCACATGAACCCCCACACTAGGTCTTGCGGACGCCTTCATTCTTGCCAATCTCTTCTCCATTAATTTAGCAAGATTTTTTATTCCATCTTTGATTATGGACACCTTCTCCCTCTCCACTTTGCCGATTCGTTCTGTTGTTTCAGCAAAGTTCTTTGCACTTTGTGTAATTCGAGCATTGTTCTCCTGTATTTCCTTCACCAAGTCCGCCACTGACGACCCCTGTTTCGACATTTATCCAAATACTCACCCCCCCCTCTGCACACTATCTCCAATCCCGTGGTTCTCCAACCAGTGTTGCGCGCGTAGCTTCGGATCTTTATGCTATTGGGCGGTGCATCGGGCCAGGGTGAATATATCTAGCTAGAGTTCATATGCATTCGAATATACTCGGACTTCGGGGTATTGCCTCTCATGATGTTTAATATAGTACGTTATATTGTAGGAGACGATAGGCGATATTGAATAGAGAGTCATGGTGATATATAGTAGCTGTAGGTTTCCGGTATGAACAACACAACACGATGAGTTTTAGTACGCCACTACTTGTGTATTGTATCTTATCCTGTACATAGATGCTAGGTTGATGTTAGTGTAGACATTGAATCATATGAGATCTTATGAGACTCCTTCCTTGTATTCTTACGGTTGTTACTGCATGACTATCCGAGATTAGGGTGATATAATATAATGGTTCTAGCGCACACAGTGCGTCTAGTACATCTTGGTATCTACTGCATATCTCTCTATATCCTAGTCTTATATGAGTGTCCCAAGTCTCTCCCCCTCTATGTATATATTGTTATGTATATCCCAGTATTCCCCGTATATATACCCAGGGGGGTGAGTGTCGGGTATCCGTATTGGTGGACCCTTTATCCTATGATACCTTTCCCTCCCTCTAGCCCCTCCCCTTCCCTTAGTGCATGCCTTAGTAAAAGAAACATATCCTATCCTACTACCCACCCTACTGCCCTCTCGTGTTAACCACGGTTACTACACTATTATAAATGTGTACAAGGTGAGTGAGTGAGATTGGTTGCTTTACGCCCTTATCAACACTTTGAAGTGTTATATCAAGGGCGGGAGAGCTGAGAAGGAGGCAGTTTATGATCATACCCAGGAAATAGAGATAGAGAAGAAGGGAGAGAGAGACAGAGAAAAGAGACAGAAAGGCACTTTAAGGTCTTACCCAGGACCGCATCTATTTATTATAATATGCTTTCATTCATGAGTCATAAATTTGAATTTAAGTGTAAGCTTAGTAAAAAAATCAGATCCATTGCCATGACATTCCCTCATGAATCACCAGTGAAATACGCACTATACGTAAGTCAATCTGGATACTTTATTTTCAGAGTAATGCATGTCTAATAAATACAATATACAATAATTTTCATGTATTCTATGTACATATCAACCAAATACAAATATCAGATTACTGTATTTTCAGGACACAGACCAACACCAACAGATGGGGGCCGGTGCAGTTTTTGCGGCGGGTAGGGGTATCGAAATTCGACAGAATATCATTGCCACATTTTAAGTTTATTGTTGTACATATTTGTATCAACCTGGGGTTGGGGATGGGGTGGAGGGAAACTATTATGTCTATATCTTAATTTCCTAAAGTAAGATCTTAATTTTGTTGATTGTGGCTGGTCCACAACTATTGTATATAATAATTTTCTTGCAATATATGTTCGCAGAAACCACTTTTGCTTAAGGATCTATGTACATTTGTGTCTTGTATTTTCATGGAATTTATGAAGTGATATCCTGAGCCTAAAACTAGCAATACTTGAAATAAAATTGCGTTTACATATGTGTACATAAATGGCAACCTAATTGTCTTGTCTAATTATTCTTGTGACGCAGCCTTCAATCTCAGGGTCTGCACAAAATTATAATTATTAGACTTATAACTTGCTATATAACAGAAGCACCAGAAGTGAACTTATGAGAATTCGTTTTTATTTCTCTCATATTCAAATACCAATAATATAAAGAATGTGTACATCACTTCAAAAAGTTCGATGTACAAGGCAGTAGTACACACTTTTTTGACTATTTACAATTTTTTTTTTCTTTATTCAATTAAAGGCCAAAACATTTAACAAGCGACAATAACTCATTGGCATAATACCAGTTAAAATAATCAGGTTGATCAAGAAGGTCACAAATTTTGTACAGGAAAGCATGGCACTCTAATTTACAGCCAAATTCGGTATAATGTAAAGGAAAGTAAAGAGATAAAAGGGAAAAAAGGAGATATTAATACATCCTGTGAATCCTTGATGGGAAGCATTACAGTATCAATAAGTTTCATAAGAAGAATAAAATAAAGTACAGTGCGAGAAGGGTGAGGACAATGACTTACTCCATTGAAGAGTAAGAAGCCCAAAACTCTTAACTTAGACAACTTTTCCTTTATTTAGGCTCATCAATAGATAAAACTTGCAGTTACAGATTCAATCAAACTCTCTGTATTGCATGTTTCCCAAGCATGACATCACACAGATTGTTAAACATTTAATTTAACTCATTTAATTTCAGTTACAATACTTAAACATTCCGTGAACATCAGTAGTTACCTATTCATTTCTTTCTAATATTTAATACATCAGTTCAACTGTGCCCCATTTTCTTTTTCAAACTTGAAAAAAATATGTCCTTCATATGTATGTATCTACATACATCAACTATGACTGATGGAGTGAGTGAGTGAGATTGGTTGCTTTACGCCCTTATCAACATATTTAATATGGTTATATCAAGGGCAGGAGAGCCGAGAGGTAGGCAGTTTATGATCATACCCAGGAAAAAGAGATAGAGAAGAAGGGAGAGAGAGACAAAAAAGAGACAGAAAGGCACTTTATGGTCATACCCAGGACCAATATGACTGATGGAATTGATAATTAAGTCTCTTTTGCTAAACATCTACCTTACACTGTGGCTGATTTTTTAAAACCAAAATGGTGCCTTAAATACATGCCTTTCTTAGTTTTTAGTAAAACATTTACCCTGCATGTATGGATCTATTCTCATTTCATAATGCATGAACAATATACCAGAAGTGGTTAAATTGGAATGGATCTTTTTATAGATGATGACACATGGACCCATTTCAACACCCTTCGGGGGATGTACACAAAGACGACAGCACCGCTTGAATCGGGGTCTGGTCAAAGAGTACTGTCCGAGAAGGAAAAGGTCATAGTTGCTGCTTTTGGGTTTTATAAACCCCACATGCGGAAGAGGAAGGGGATGTCATCCTTAAAGATGGTAATATTAAAAACTTAATAGATACTGTACAACCAAATGTGTAGAGGAATCAATTTGTAATTTTAATTGTAAGATTTGGTTTCTTGCTAGAATTTATGAAGAGTTGTTTGTGTAGCTTTTGTGTAGCTATCTTTGTAGGTTCTGTATTCAATATACTATTCTTATAGGATCTGATGGACGCAGACTCCAACAATGAAGCCATGGAATAGCCTGAGAATGGCACTGCTTAAACGACTCAAGAAACCCAGCAACCCACCTGTCACATCAAAAATCAAAACTTTTTTTTATATGCCTGTCCTTCGGACAGTTAGGAGTGAGTGAGTGAGATTGGTGGCTTTACGCCCTTATCAACGGACAGTTAGGTTCTCTACGAGTGAGTGAGTGAGATTGGTGGCTTTACGCCCTTATCAACACTTTAAAGTGTTATATCAAGGGCGGGAGAGCTGAGAGGGAGGCAGTTTATGATCGTACCCAGGAAAAAGAGATAGAGAAGAAGGGAGAGAGAGACAGAGAAAAGAGACAGAAAGGCTCTTTAAGGTCTCGCCCAGGACCAGGCACTTTAAGGTCTTACCCAGGACCAAGGTTCTCTATGAAAGATGCTTGCATGATAATATGTCTTTCACACAATGAGTGAGTGAGTGAGTGAGATTGGTTGCTTTACGCCCTTATCAACACTTTGAAGTGTTATATCAAGGGCGGGAGAGCTGAGAGGGAGGCAGTTTATGATCATACCCAGGAAATAGAGATAGAGAAGAAGGGGATAGAGACAGAGAAAAGAGACAGAAAGGCCCTTTAAGGTCTTACCCAGGACCAGGCTCTTTAAGGTCTTACCCAGGACCAGGCACTTTAAGGTCTTACCCAGGACCATCGAGGAACTTGATGAGGTTAGCCTATATGGTATATAATGGTGCACAACTATATCTTCAATAAAAATGATTCATTCACATAAACAATGAACCAGTTAAGTAAGGAATTATTCTGTGATCACACATGTAGGAAAATCGGCTAAATCAACTGCAGCAGAAGGCCACGGGTGCCAGCGAGGCAAGAAGCAAAAACCGGAATTGTCCAGAGCTGCCTCTGTGGCATCCACAGGGTCTTCTACAGTGACAGCAGTGCTCCTTGAAGTGCTTTGGTTTGGTTTGGTTTGGTTTGGTTAGTTTCACCTCCGCTAATAGTAATTAAAAGTTAGCAGATATACTGTGGTTTTATTATTTTATTCTGTGAAATTCCCTATTTCATGAAACAGGGTTTGGCCTGACGAAGTCAGGCTTCATTTAGGTTACCTAAATTTTGTCGTACAATTTGGTTTCCCGTAGGAAATCAAGAATATTTTTGTTCCCAGATTCCCGGAAAATACTCTGCAGTGTCCTGCGATTTTGCAGGAATTTTATTCTGTTTCTCTTGGTTGCCTGACAATGTATTAAGAAATGCTCTACACTCAGTTGAGTGTTGCATGTCTGACATACAGGAGCCACTTCACCTTTTAGAAGGTGCCTGTGAGTCAGTTTGGTGTGACCGGTACGAAGACGGGTCAGTATCACCTGTTCGGGTCTTGTCAGGTTATCATCTTTGAATTTTGGTGTGATTGATGGTGTGATTGCTCGCAGCTTGTTACTGTTAACACCATTCCATGTGCGCTGCCAGCTACGTTTGACATGTGCCTGCGCCACAGGTACAATGTCTGTGTATGGCATTTGGTCAGCCCCAACAGGGCGCCTCAATGCATTTTTGGCTGCAATGTCTGCTGCCTCATTTCCTTCTATTCCAATGTGGCTTGGCACCCAGCAAAACACCACTTCTTTGTCCAGTCTTTTGTTTTCAGTGTATGTCTCTTGAATTGCTTGTATGATTGGGTTCTTAGGATAAAGGTTGGTCATAGCTTCTAGACATGGGTGTGAGTCTGAGAATATGATGAATTTCTTCATCCGTGAGACCTGTACCCATTCAAGTGCCTTAAGCAGTGCTTTTCCTTCAGCAGTGTAGATGCTGCTTTCCTTGTGGAGAGCCTTCTTCAAGTTCCCAAATGGTGTATGCACGGCAAATCCAACACGACTACCATCTTTGGAACCATCGGTGAAAATGGCTGTATGGCTTTCAAACTGTGTCCTGATTTCACTGTATTGTTTTTCAAATACATGCACAGGAGTCTCAGTTTTCTTGTTTGTGTCAAGGTCCAGGATAACCAGGGGTAATTTTTGTTCCCATGGTGGAGTCTCTGGTGGTTTTTCAGTCATTACTCTTTTCATTGGTACACCAGCTTCTCGGAATAAAGACCTTGCTGTCACTGCCATTGGCTTGATGGCATTTGGCTTCTCCCGATACACAGTGTTCTTGTTGTCAAATATGAGTTTGTGGGCTGGATTTTTGGGGTTAGCTCTGACACGTATAGTGTATTGCAGTGTGAGCTTTTCCCGGCGAAACTCCAGAGGTGGTATACCAGCTTCAATATGAAGGCTTGGTGAAGGAGTTGTACGTAAGGCTCCAAGACAAAGTCTCAGTCCCTGGTTCTGAATGGGCTTAAGTCTGTCCAGGTAAGACTTTGGAGCAGAGGCATACACCATAGATCCATAGTCTAACCTTGATTGGATATACATTTTGTACAATGTCAGCAAGGTCTCTTTGTTACAACCCCAGTTGGGGTGACTGAGGACCTTCAGCAGGTTCATTGCCTTCTGGCATTTCCTCCGGAGGTATTCAATGTGTGGTTTGAAAGAAAGAATCCTGTCAAATACCACACCAAGGAATTTTACCTCCTCCTGGACTACCAGATTTTTTCCTTGGAGATATAGTGTTGGCTCCTCTTTGCACCCTCGCCTTCGGCAGAAATGCACAACACAAGTTTTCTCTGCTGAGAATTTGAAGCCATTGTTGGTGCTCCACTCAGCTAGTCTTGTCAGAGTCTGCTGTAGTATGCGTTCAATTGTTCGCATGTGGGTGCCCTTGTAGCAGATGACAAAATCATCCACATACAAGCAGCATTCAACACTAGGTTGAAGTTGTTTAGTGATGCTGTTGATCTTAACACTGAAGAGGGTCACTGAGAGGATACAGCCTTGGGGTACACCCATTTCCTGCTCTTCACTTTCGGAGAGGACTGACCCTAAGTGCAATCCAGCATGAAAGCAGCCTTGAAGATACCTTTAGGCTCCTTACGGTGTGCTGAAAGGAAGAATTGAATTTTTGTAGGGGTCTATTCACAATTGGGCATCCATTCTCAAGGTCATGTCACATTATTAAATCCTTAGTTTCATCAGCAATAAATCTATCCACTATCTATTTAATATTTTATCCTATGTCTTGATCTTACAGAAAAACATTTTTTCTTTATTAAATGGTTACCCTAACATCCTGGCGAAACCATGGATGATTCCTTATGATTTCTTTATGACAGTTATTAAACTTGGAAATAATAATTCATTATCCTGTATTTTAAGGATATTTTACAAAATCGATGTACAGAATCGGCCAGTTCTAAGTTTAAACATGAAACATCAGATGCCTTTGAAAATCAAATTAAAATATGTGTACTGAGATCCATTTTTTTAAAACTTCTGAAAAATTATATCCCACCATAGGACCAAATGTGCCCCTTCAAGAATGGCAGGTGTGATGTTTCACCTTTGATACAACAGAGGAGTAGTCATGTTAATGGGCAGTGTCCATTCTGTGACCGTAATTGCGGGGATGACAATGGTTTACTTAACCACATCATTGCCAGGCACAAGCACACCAAATGCCATGGAGGTAAGAGTGGGAAGGAGTTTGAAAAAGTCTCCACTTGTAGTGTAGTTAGGAGTGGTGATGATAAGGTAATTTCAATGGACGGCATGTTGGAGGAGGCAAGGTTTGAGGAGGCAAGGAGCAGGAGGAGCATAAGGTGCAAGCCTCTAGTTCAATTACTAGATCTGTAGAAAAGCAGGAAGAAATTATTTGGTTAAATGAATGTAGGGAACATGACATAATGTGCCACGAGAACTATGATATAAACAAAATTACATCTTTCATAAATATAATCCAAAGTCATTCAGAGTACCAATTAGTAAACCTGAAATCAAGCATAAAGTGTTATCCAGGTGAGTTGAAATATATATGTTGTAACAGATGGCTGTCAATGGATTGTATAGTGTATGTAAGTGAATTATTGAATAGAAAAGCCTTAGATCAATGCACTTTCATTGTCAACGGTAATGAATTTTATCATAGAAATAAGTTAGATACTATGGCAAAATTGGAGTGAGTGAGTGAGTGAGATTGGTTGCTTTACGCCCTTATCAACACATTGAAGGTTATATCAAGGGCGGGAGAGCTGAGAGGGAGGCAGTTTATGATCATACCCAGGAAATAGAGATAGAGAAGAAGGGAAAGACAGACAGAGAAAAAAAAGACAAACAGGCACTTTATGGTCATACCCAGGACCACTGGCAAAATTGGAAGAAACTTTTGGAAAAAATTTAAAGGGTTGTAGAATAATATTTGTATTCTTTGTTGGAAGAAAGGATGATAAAACGTTTATTAGCAAATGGGAAGGTTGCCACTTTTCATTTGCTCTCTATGATACAGACGAGGCAACTCTTTATTATTGTGACACAGTATTTGGGCTGTGCCTGAAGATATTGAGGGTATATCTGTGAATATATTTCAATACATTCTAATAAGCGAAATACAACATATGTTCAGTGTCACAATTGTGGTACTTCCAAATGTAATAGATCTTGTTCATTGTTTTACCCTAAACAAACATGTGGTGAAGTGTGTGGTGAGTGAGTGAGTGAGATTGGTTGCTTTACGCCCTTATCAACAATTTGAAGTGTTATATCAAGGGCGGGAGAGCTGAGAGGGAGGCAGTTTATGATCATACCCAGGAAATAGAGATAGAGAAGAATGGAGAGAGACAGAAAGAGACAGAAGAGACAGAAAGGCACTTTAAGGTCTTACCCAGGTGTGGCTGTCATCATTGGTATAACAATTGCTTCTAAGATTATGAATTGTTTAAATTACTGTGTAAGAAGTCCATTCAGCCAAGCCAATATACTTTCCTTCATGGGTTTGAATATTTGACAAATATCAGCCATGTATCAAAACTTTTACGATGTGTTATTATCACATGGTTAATGGGTGCACCTATTTCACTTGATTATTTGAATTCTATAGTCGAATTGCAAAGAATGAGGGGTATATCAGGGACAGACAGCGGCCCTAAAGTAAACATATCTGAAGTGAGAAGTGAAAATAACACCTGTGTAGTAAATGTCCAAGGTAGAAGTTTTAAACCTATGTCTATTTTTCCCCAATCAACCATCAAGGTTCCAATATTCCAGTCTGAATGCCATGAAGATGTAGATAATGTAAATGTTTTTCGGATTTGAGAAATAAAAACAACACTAAACGTTTGTGTCAAGTAAAGCCTATAGGTGTCCAGCAAGATAAAAGTTTTAATATCCAATTTCCATCATTCCAGTCTGAATGTCATGAAAGTGGAGATTATCTAACTAAATAAGAAATTGAAAACAACCAAGTTGAGAGCAAATCTGAAAGACATTCCATTAGAACTGATACTATATCTTATGCCAATAGGCAAATAAATGAAAAATTATGCTTAGCATTCAATTTCACAGGTAAAGCCTCTATTGATGACCAAATACATGAGCTAAAATTTTCATATCAGTGTATAGCTGCATACAAAAGGGAAGCCATATCTATGTTACGATAAACAAAGGAAGGTACATCAGTTACAGTATAGGCTTAAGACTGGTCAAAGAAGAACCAAAAATATAAAGTTTGAATATGTTAAAAACTCAAAGGAAATGTTTTGTCAGGCTGTCAATAATATCCTTGTCATGGAAGCTGAGACATATTCAAGTTCAAGTTCTATTGATAATTCAGGCCATGAGAGTAGGAAAACACCTAATGATTATTTGCATAAATATGAAGCAGATTATTTGCATAAAAATATACCAGAAAATGAAGCAACAACTTTCTCAAGTAAAGTGTCTTTCGCTGGAAATCCATATGACCTGAAATTCTCATATCATATTATTGCCTCTTACATAATCGGTAAGCCAAGGCTATATAAAGAACATAACATATATAAATCAGTGCTTAGGCTTAAAAATGTTAAGAGAAAAACTAAAGATATCAATTTCAGTTGTAAAGAAGTTAAAACCCTAATTTGGGCTGTAAATAAATTCTTGGCAGAGGATGCCTTCAAGTTTTGTCATGAAAGTATGAGATCACATGAGTCTTTGAGTAATAAGCAAGATCATAAATTATTTTACAGATGAAGATTTGAAACAAATTCGTAGGTGGGAGTTATTACATTTTAAAAATAGATCAAGCCTGTATTTAGTACTGTACCTGGTAAATTGTGATGTATTTAGGCAAGCATTTCAATGTGATAATCGCGGTCAACATGATATCAATGCTCTGAGTAACATACAAACATTTATCACTAATAATGGATTCTGGGTACTCCTTTACCGTAATATGAAATGGGTCCGAGCTCAAGTTATAGAAGTTGGGGAAAAAATGAAAGATTTTATTGATAGCATACCATTTGATACATTTAAAATTTGGAAGATTCATGAATCAAGGTTGAAACCCGTATGAATGTAGCTATAGCCTCAGTCCACATGCAACCTAATTGGGGTAGCACAAAAAGTGTAGACAGTATTTTCTCGTTTTTGGACAGTAACAAAAAGTTACCTGAAGATCTAGTAGTTGTAAAATTATATGTGGTCTGTGAATCAAAAACTAAGCAATTCTGTACAAATTGTGGACTTAGAATATGTGATATTTCAGAAGATCATTCTCATTGCCAAGTATGCAAAAAGAGTAAAGGAGGAGTTAGTTGTGGCTGGAGAATTAAGTGTGTCATCATGGCGGGGGTTTAAATCATTGGCATATAATGAATTTTCATCTTAATTGTGATTATCACAAGGTAGTCCCAAGCCAAGTTAAATGTAAACTATCATTAGATGTAAAGGACCGGATTGATGTAGCATGGGTAATAAATAATGCTACACCTCGGCAAATACAATTAACTAGACATCAAAACCAGTGACATTTGGTGATCGGGAAGGATTACCTGACATCACACGAAGACAAATTGAGTTGAGATAGAGAACAATAGATAAACATCTATTTGGCCATTCTATAAATATGTCCTCACCATTTAAGTTACAGTGGGAAAATACAGAGAAATATTTAATGCAAAATCTTTCAGATGTTGTACTCTTCCAACGCAGTAATAAAGAATTGGATAAAAGTTATCATATTGTGCAGGCATCTGAAGACAATTAAACATTTTAAATCTAAAATTGAATATCTTACTTTTGATCAAACATTGGTACACAAAAAAATTCAATCAATCACATACCCTCAATAAGTTAACCCCATACCCTCAATAAGTAGATGGAGATTAACCCATTGAGGACAGGCGGCTGCCTCCAGGCAGTATGTCGTAGTTGGTGCAGTGGACGGGAGGCTGCCTAGAGGCAGTATTGGGTCGGTAATCACAAAAAGTACAAATCTTCTGACAAAAGATGGAAGTTGGATCGCCAAATTTAGGTATGGATCAAGTGACAATTATAATAATTTGTAATATTTTTAACAGAAAATCTCTGCTCAGAAACAAGTTAAAAATTAAACATTATTACAACGCTTGGACTAGGCCTAGAATCATGAAATCAATGGAAAATACTAAAATAATAATTTTGAAATATTAAGCTAGCAGATTGTTGCAGTCAAACTGAATCCTACCCAATATGGATGTCAAATACATTTTCCTGAGTTTTTACCAAAACAAAACATTAAATAAAAGCCAAAAAGATCCGATCCGACAAACCACTTTGGTTTAAGGATATTTGGTTTAGAATATTAACCAAGGAAGGAATATAACAACCATCTAATGCCTGGAACCAACCACTGTTTGTTAAATTAAGAAAAAGACTTCTATAATATAGTGATATTGAATAAAAACATACCTTGAAAATGAAAAGCACAATTTTCCAGTCGTTGAGATACAATATGGCCTATATAGTGAGTGAGTGAGTGAGATTGGTGGCTTTACGCCCTTATCAACACTTTGAAGTGTTGTATCAAGGGCGGGAGAGCTGAGAGGGAGGCAGTTTATGATCATACCCAGGAAACAGAGATAGAGAAGAAGGGAGAGAGAGACAGAGAAAAGCCTATATATATATGTTTGTCATTGTAAAAGGCAAAGAGGCAGCAGTCGTGGCCCATGAGTTTGAGGTAGTGAGGGTGCTATATGCACAGATATATAAACTTGGTGAGAAGATTCATACTATATGCACTCCCATAAAATTGCTTTCCGATCAATGGCCTCTTGAGATTTACCGTATAGATTGGCAAAACTACATCACACCAAAACACATGCCAGTGCATGTGGGATTGAAAAAGAGAATAAGTTCTAAAATGGGACAAATTTTAAACTGACTTAGATGTGTGTGGTTGACAATGGGTGAAATGTAAAACTGGCATTATGTATGTATTCTAGATGAATTATTTGATGTGCGATGTACAGCATTATAAATATACAAGGTACTTGACATATTTTATTATTTCAGGTTAATATTTGTTATCATATTAAATTGATCTGAAAAGAACTTATCTAGAGTGAGAAAACATATGAAAAAAAGTCGTTGAGGTGTAAAAACATTAGACTGTGAGGACCTAGACGAAGCACAACCCAGTGGCAGCACCTATGTTGCCGTCGAGGTAACTCTTCTGAGATTTTGCGCAGTCGCATTGGCCTCCCTAGGTCCCGACAAGGATATAGTCAGCTCGCCCCTTTATTCCATCTAACTTTATAAAAACCCATGTCACGAACAATTCCAGTCCCGGAAAACGTTTACCCTGACTAATCCCCTACTCCCTAATCTAGGGCCGATGTCCACACAACTGTAGAACAAATGATTTCGGCCACTTTCCACCGCTACGCATGCATTTGCCCTACACATATCAGTAGCATAGTTCTGTCTCCCTCTCCCAACCGAAATGCATAGCTCAGTAGCAAGCCCCTCACCTGCGGAGTTGAGGGTTGGGAGTTCGACCCTCGCCCAGGTCAACTTTATTTTTCCATCCTCTACTTGTTGGGCCGTGTAGAGCTGTCAGTTTACACGGCCGGGATGGGACGGTGGGTGAGGTCGGGCCGGGGATCGGGGAAGGCTGGCAATTTGAAAAACAAAATATCCATAATTCACCGTGTGCCAAGAAAAACGGCCTAAAAATATCTAAATTACATTCGCAAGGCACCTCTAGCAGCCGCCCCTCCCTGGATAAATTTAATCATGATGTAAGTGATGACTGCATTTTTAAATTAATTTCCAGGTATGGAACTAAGAACTGGCAGCCGTTTGAATTACCACCAGGCCAAACGCCTTCAACGCAGGAAGAACTCCGGTTGAGTGAGTGAGTGAGTGAGTGAGATTGGTTGCTTTACGCCCTCATCAACACATTTAATATGGTTATATCAAGGGCGGGAGAGCTGAGAGAGAGGCAGTTTATGATCATACCCAGGAAATAGAGATAGAGAAGAAGGGAGAGAGAGACAGAGAAAAGAGGCAGAAAGGCACTTTATGGTTGAAGCTTAGAGGTATGGTTGGGGCAGGCAGGTGAATGAGAGAAATTCGAGCCTTGCAGGAGCGGACATATTTCACCCAAAGACAGGAGATTAACAACCTACTAGACCATTGGCCGTGTCTCTTCACCGTCGAGGGCGCCTTGAAGCATATACATATGAGTCTATCCACCAATCTTTCGTCATAAGGCCTCAAAAAAAGCAAAATTTAGAAGTACTTATATCATCTTGAAATTTTGATGTACTATAACCAATGGCTTGGGCATGATGTATGCGAAATCTGGGGAATTAATCTTAAAACTCAGTAAGTCTATGAGGTTTTGAATCTGGGTAGCTCTGTTACTATGTACCCGACACACCCCGCTGCCGTTTTAACCGCAGTTTGCAACGCGACCAATTCACTGCAGTCATCGCGGGAAGCAAACAGCGGCAAGCGTTACTCGTGGTGACGCGATCCCATCACCGCGGCAACATGTGAACGCGATGATCGCATTAAAACACTATATGGACGTCACACAAATACTGCTGTTTGACTGCATGGTTTGGTTTGGTTTGGTTTGGTTTGGTTTGGTTTGGTTAGTTTCACCTCCGCTAATAGTAATTAAAAGTTAGCAGATATACTGTGGTTTTATTATTTTATTCTGTGAAATTCACTATTTCATGAAACAGGGTTTGGCCTGACGAAGTCAGGCTTCATTTAGGTTACCTAAATTTTGTCGTACAATTTGGTTTCTCGTAGGAAATCAAGAATATTTTTGTTCCCAGATTCCCGGAAAATACTCTGCAGTGTCCTGCGATTTTGCAGGAATTTTATTCTGTGTCTCTTGGTTGCCTGGCAATGTATTAAGAGATGCTCTACACTCAGTTGAGTGTTGCATGTCTGACATACAGGAGCCACTTCACCTTTTAGAAGGTGCCTGTGAGTCAGTTTGGTGTGACCGGTACGAAGACGGGTCAGTATCACCTGTTCGGGTCTTGTCAGGTTATCATCTTTGAATGTTGGTGTGATTGATGGTGTGATTGCTCGTAGCTTGTTACTGTTAACACCATTCCATGTGCGCTGCCAGCTACGTTTGACATGTGCCTGCGCCACAGGTACAATGTCTGTGTATGGCATTTGGTCAGCCCCAACAGGGCGCCTCAATGCATTTTTGGCTGCAATGTCTGCTGCCTCATTTCCCTCTATTCCAATGTGGCTTGGCACCCAGCACAACACCACTTCTTTGTCCAGTCTTTTGTTTTCAGTGTATGTCTCTTGAATTGCTTGTATGACTGGGTTCTTAGGATAAAGGTTGGTCACATCTTCTAGACATGGGTGCGAGTCTGAGAATATGATGAATTTCTTCATCCGTGAGACCTGTACCCATTCAAGTGCTTTAAGCAATGCTTTTCCTTCAGCAGTGTAGATGCTGCTTTCCTTGTGGAGAGCCTTCTTCAAGTTCCCAAATGGTGTATGCACGGCAAATCCAACACGACTACCATCTTTGGAACCATCGGTGAAAATGGCTGTATGGCTTTCAAACTGTGTCCTGATTTCACTGTATTGTTTTTCAAATACATGCACAGGAGTCTCAGTTTTCTTGTTTGTGTCAAGGTCCAGGATAACCAGGGGTAATTTTTGTTCCCATGGTGGAGTCTCTGGTGGTTTTTCAGTCATTACTCTTTTCATTGGTACACCAGCTTCTCGGAATAAAGACCTTGCTGTGACTGCCATTGGCTTGATGGCATTTGGCTTCTCCCGATACACAGTGTTCTTGTTGTCAAATATGAGTTTGTGGGCTGGATTTTTGGGGTTAGCTCTGACACGTATAGTGTATTGCAGTGTGAGCTTTTCCCGGCGAAACTCCAGAGGTGGTATACCAGCTTCAATATGAAGGCTTGGTGCAGGAGTTGTACGTAAGGCTCCAAGACAAAGTCTCAGTCCCTGGTTCTGAATGGGCTTAAGTCTGTCCAGGTAAGACCTTGGAGCAGAGGCATACACCATAGATCCATAGTCTAACCTTGATTGGATATACATTTTGTACAATGTCAGCAAGGTCTCTTTGTTACAACCCCAGTTGGGGTGACTGAGGACCTTCAGCAGGTTCATTGCCCTCTGGCATTTCCTCCGGAGGTATTCAATGTGTGGTTTGAAGGAAAGAATCCTGTCAAATACCACGCCAAGGAATTTTACCTCCTCCTGGACTACCAGATTTTTTCCTTGGAGATATAGTGTTGGCTCCTCTTTGCACCCTCGCCTTCGGCAGAAATGCACAACACAAGTTTTCTCTGCTGAGAATTTGAAGCCATTGTTGGTGCTCCACTCAGCTAGTCTTGTCAGAGTCTGCTGTAGTATGCGTTCAATTGTTCGCATGTGGGTGCCCTTGTAGCAGATGACAAAATCATCCACATACAAGCAGCATTCAACACTAGGTTGAAGTTGTTTAGTGATGCTGTTGATCTTAACACTGAAGAGGGTCACTGAGAGGATACACCCTTGGGGTACACCCATTTCCTGCTCTTCACTTTCGGAGAGGACTGACCCTAGGGGGGAGGGGGGACGGGGTAGGGAGGGAGTGGGGGAGGGGGAGGGAGGGGGGCAGGGAATGCCCTATTCCTATTAATTCCTATTTATGCCTATTACTTATAATAATTATACTTTTATTCAGCCTCAGAAAATCATCATTTCATCATTTGAGTTCATCATTTTCTTGTCGCAGTAGCCTATTTCTTCCTTTAGTCCTTGGTCTACTATTAGACAGCAGAAATCCGTTGCATCCTGTAATAGGATCTGCTAGTTTCTTGTGTTATGGGCCGGGTATTTCAGACTCTACTTCTTCATCCCCTAAAAGAACAAAGGTTTGACAATATTAAGTAAGTATATGAAATTGAACAATGAGAAAAGTTATCTTATTTACCTGTGTGATGCAGACACATATCATAATCGCCTGGAGTCATACCTGAGATAAGATACAGATTTTAACATTAATAATCAATCGTCAATACAAGTTTTAAGTTATAAATTGCAACTAATGATTTACATTGATAATCTTCATTGACTGTTACAAATAAATCTACATCATGATGGTACAATCCATACATTTTTTCGCCATAATAATCACACATCAACCAAACTGATCAATCTGTCAACAACAAAAATTAGCAACGCGCATGGCTCAGGTTGCGCACAGGCGAACGCTCCCACTGTATAAGATAACCCATTGCAAGTAGCCCACCAGTTCATAGGAAAATGCTCACAGAACAGTTAGTTATGCTTCGATTTTCATGCAATAAAACTTTTTGGAATCGTTATATGATGCTGAATCGTTTGCTGTCTGGAATAAATCTCTTCTTCTTGATCTAGGTGTAGTTAGTGATGTTCGAACGTCGGCCGCTCTCTGCGTCGTGACTTAAGCCTTATCCCATACCCGCAGCCCCTGTACTAGCTAAGGCTCTGTTTGCTGAGCAGTTCGCTGGGTTGTTTTGGATGTTGTAGCAATTCAGAATATAGCTAGACAATTGGTCACCAGTGTTAGCTACATCCTGGTTTGCATTTCATTTCAAACGGCCAACTATAAGTGGACTTGATTATCAACATAAAACTTTGGAGTTCTGCTAATGGAAAATGGCTTCACAATAATACAAACTGCATTCAATATAGCAATGCCTGGGAACCCTTTTTACCAAATACCACAAATATCTATCAAATATATCTCCTACAATTAATGTAACATTTTGATTATCTCATTAATTGACATAATTAATATGCAATTATATATTTATATGCAATTAAGGAGGTCCACCATCAGCCACTCGCCACCATTGGATTTTGTACCACTTTCTCGTCCTATTCTAATGAAAATAAATTTAGGTTTTTTTTCATAACTTAGCCCATAATTGGAATTTCTTTTTGTATTCAAGTAGTGCTTTATTTCTCTCGAGAGGGCGCGTCCAATAGGCTAATTTTAAAGAGAGTGGAAGATAATTAAAATTTTCGCTTCTCGTTGCTACAAAAATAGAATTACAAATCAATTTCAAACCCATTTTAACAAGGATGTCATTAGATACATCCCATATACGATATACATCAGGGTCCTAAGTAAAATAGATGAAAACAGGCCATTCTTCAGTAGGTATTCCAGGCCATTCTTCCTTCATGTCCTCTAGTAGAAGGCACCTCACTCCCACAAAGCCTGTTTAAAGATAAACATAGATAGGTACATAACAGGGTAAACGATATTGTGTTTATCAAACACATTCTGGAGTGAAAACACTAACAAATAGGTTCCTTCAGAAAATAAATGTATTATAAAGCCATCAAATGGTGTGACCATAAATGTGATATTTTAGGTATATATACAATACATGCAGCATTAAAGACACCTACCCTCTGTGACTGCAAGATGGAATCTGATGTATTCACGCCAATAATTCCCGCCCAAAACCCTGAATCCTTTGTTTGTAGGCCTTGTGTATAGTGGATGGCTGTTGCTTCTATATCCGCCCTATACCCTGTATGCATGGTTTGTTTGTTTAGGGCTTAAGGAGTAGTGGGCACTTTCCCAGGTTGGATAACTAATGGTATAAGTTGGAAGAAAAACGAACTATGGGGTGGCAGAGGGGTTGGGGCAGGCCATTTATGTAAACTCTGAACCATGAAAAGAGTATAAATATAAGACTAGAGGAATACCTAGGAATTAAGTAATAAAATAGCCTTAGAATTGGTGTATTACCTTATCATGTACCGTATATACCCGTGTAAAAGCCCCGGCTTATATTAATTTCAAATAGTGAATTGACCCGGCTTATATTCGGGATGGGCTTATATTCGGGGCCCGGCTTATATTACAATAAAGGAAAACCATTAGATTTAGCTGAAACTCATGTTTATAATTATCTTCATTCATTACTCTGGTTTCCATGTTTTAAAGTCGAATTTAACACAAAAAAACCCACTACCAGAATTTTGGTTGGAGTTCTTTCATTTGTGCGACATGCAGATCCCATTATTCTAACCCTGTATTTTAGTTTTTTCATAAATACCTCAAATTCAATATTGATGTTTCCTCATGGCAGTACAGGTACCCGGCTTATAAACGGGGCCCGGCTTATATTAACGTTAGGACGTGCTGAACCCCCGGCTTATAAACGGGGTGGGCTAATACACGGGGTCCGGCTTATACACGGGTATATACGGTACATGGTATTTAATTTACACTGTTGTTAACAGGGACATGGGGTTTTAATATACCATCACAGGTTAATCATGGTAATGACACACAAGATTGGTTTATTCTAATTACAAAAATAAATCATGTAAATTATGACGATCATAATGTCCAGAAAAAGAACTTTTCAATGACTGCAGTGTAACCAGGAAGCCGTGTGATTCCTGACTGCACTTCTACATATCTACATAGGTAGGTATAGGACTGCAGCAGGGAGTCAGATGGCTTCCTGGTTATAATGCAGTGACCCCCACAGAGGCACAGCATTATAAGTGCGGCGAATGCGCGGAGAATGGGGACCGCAGAGATGACGCAGTGAGTGATGGTTTCAACGCACGTTGGGCATCTTGGTGTGCGACTCGGGTAAGCGACCGTGGGCACACATTATTAACTCTTGATTCATGATTATAGTAAATAAATTACACGCTTTTTGTACTTGTTTAGATAGAAAATATTAGGATACACACTAGTCTTCATAATGGACTCTTTTTTTAAAAGAAAAAGCGATATTTTCTTTGAGTAGGAGTCATTTGCATCTAAAGGTATTTTTAAAGGTATTTTTTTGTAATTTTTTAAAAGAATTATATCGCAGAATTGACAGAGAAGTAGAGAATAATGGTGAGCTATTCAAAGCAACCAAGGAATGAGAACCACTAGTCCGATTCTGTTGGAATAAACTTTTCCTGAATACCCAAAGTCTATATTTTATGATTCGAAGATAAAACATGGATATATTCGATATTAATCCTGGCTAAATGTTATAAAAACAAATCCATTTGAATTTCCCCCCACGGTCGCTTACAGCACACGGTTGCTTACACATACAGATCAATGTTGAATATGAGGAATGGTTGGGCTCTTTTAGAAATATGAATTAGTTGAATAGACTCCTTATAATGGGGGACATATTTTCACTAAAAATTTTCTTTAGGAAAATAAATGGGGAAAAAATATGATCATTCACATGTGGCACGTTCGCTTAAATTAAAATGTGCCCATGCTCATCTTTTATGCACCAAAAATGATGCTATATCAAAGATATCCAATGAATATCAAAACAATGTTTTCCATTGCCAAGATGATGTAAAATTCTTCTATTTAACCCATTCGCGTCAAAATGGCGTTGGGGACGGGCACGGGAGGATGCCTCGGCGCATCCTCGTCAATATGGCGTTGGGGACGGGCGGATGCCTCGGGGCATTATCTCATCGGTAATCACGGAAAATGTTATAACTCAAGTAAATATGAATGGATTTGAGTAAGATTTGGTTAATATGTAGGGAATTATATTGGAATTATATGAAATATAAATTTGTTGACATGTTTCCATGGGAAAGTTAGTTATTTCGTCATCATTTCGTCATAAAACGCTGGAAATATTTACGCTGACTGTCCTGATCAATATGGCGGCGACGTCGGACGAGTGGTCGGACAGCCTTCCTTCCTACTGGGAAGATGATGTTCCCCTTGTGGCAAGACCTCGGAAAAGACCAAGAAA
Organism: Sthenelais limicola; assembly: GCA_942159475.1. NCBI lineage: Eukaryota > Metazoa > Annelida > Polychaeta > Phyllodocida > Sigalionidae > Sthenelais > Sthenelais limicola. The sequence continues at coordinate 59,957,465 of OW804096.1, forward strand.
GGATAGTTCGACATCTTCTGAGAACGATTCCTCAACAGAAAGTGAAGATGAAAGGCCTCTAGTAGACCTCAGGACCGAAAAAACTGACACTGGGAAGATTTGGACTCAGCAAGCAAGAGGGCTGGGCCGACCAACACCCACCGAAACGTTTGAAGAAGAATCTGGGGCGATGACTGAGGAAAGATCCATCTTAGGAATATTTAATCTATTCCTCAGCTTAGATATAATGACTACTATTGTTGCCAACACCAATCAGTACGCCGACAGAAAGAAACAGGAATGGACCAAATCAAGAAAATGGGCTCCATTGGACTTTCCTACCCTCCGAGCGTTTCTGGGGATTTCTTTCATCATGGGAATTGTGCGGAAACCACAACTGAAGGACTATTGGTCATCCAAAACCTCCATACGATCCGATTATATCCCCGATACCATGACCCGAGATCATTTCCACCAAATTCTAAGGTAATTATATCAATAAATATTAAAAAATAAAGAAATAAATGTGTATATAGTTTTTACAACGACAGCAATGATTTCCCGCCGTACGTACGAGAGCTCTTAGTGTCAAAAGACAATGACAGAAATAAAATCTAAAAAAAACTTAAAAATTAATATCAAATATTTTAACATCACATCATATCATATATAGGCATTGTATCGATGTATCATTTTCATTTTATTAGATGTCTAAGCTATGGTGAAGGCACCCCAGAACAAGAGTGAGTGAGTGAGTGAGATTAGTTGCTTTATGCCCTTATCAACACTTTGAAGTGTTATATCAAGGGCGGGAGAGCTGAGAGGGAGGCAGTTTATGATCATACCCAGGAAACAGAGATAGAGAAGAAGGGAGAGAGAGACAGAGAAGAGAGACAGAGAAAAGAGACAGAAAGGCACTTTAAGGTCCCACCCAGGACCAGGCACTTTAAGGTCTTACCCAGGACCACCCCAGAACAAGAAAACGAAGCAGACGACACGGCTCGGCCGAGGACTACCGAGAGGGTAAATTGGTTGTTGGCGGCCTTCAACGCCATCGCCTCCCGCCTCTACCGACCCCGAAGATATCTGGCCATCGATGAATCAATGATAAAGGTATGTTGAGAAAATAACTGACAGATATTTAAATGTGGCTGCAGAAATATATTTGTTTGATGTATTCCCTTGATATTGTCTAATGAAATCTTTTTTTTCCCCCTAGCATAAGGGAAGATGCCTCCATCGCCAGTACAATCCAGCCAAACCAACGAAGTGGGGATTGAAAATATTGATGCTCGCCGACAGCGTCACTGGTAAGTTCCTGTTTAAAATTATGAAAAACAACTCCGCCACCCTTCCCCTCATCTCCCCTCATTCACCATTCACCCTTCCCCTCTCTCATATATCATATTAGGATTTGAAAAAGTACCTAGTTTTGAGCGAATTAGAACATTTGCAGTTCCAGTCAACTCTATACTTCATGCGAGCAGACATGTTGCCAAGCCTTTTCATATTTCATTACTCGATGTCCTTTGATGTATAGCTAATCAATTCATTGACTCAGTCAGTCGATACAGGCATATGTTAGAAATAATATTACTCAGAAATCATTTCGGAGGTTATTTTTGTATGAAATGTCCAACTTGTTGCTTTATTTCCCATATTTCTTATGTGTATTTACCTAAGATCGATAGGCCCTGATCTAACTCTCTTAGCTTTTATAAATTATTAGATTCATTTTTCAATAGCTAATCTAAGCCTTCAACAAACCAATTCTCGTTGTTTTTCTCTTTGATATATCATTAAATATTATTTTACTGTACTTTTATAGGATATGTCATGCAGATAGCCCCATACTTTTCTGGAAGAGGGAAGATGAATCTATACACAGATGTTGTCAAACCCCTTCTAAGTGCGGCGGCAGTGCTAGGAAAAGGCTTTTATATTTTCTTTGACAACTACTATACGACATTCCTTATGTTTGACGACTTATGTTCACATTTTAAGACCTTTTGTTGTGGGACAGTTAGGAAAAACCGTAAGGACCTACCGAAGACATTAATGGTAAATAAACATCCAGAACTGAAGTTTGGTTTGGTTTGGTTTGGTTAGTTTCACCTCCGCTAATAGTAATTAAAGGTTAGCAGATATACTGTGGTTTTATTATTTTATTCTGTGAAATTCCCTATTTCATGAAACAGGGTTTGGCCTGACGAAGTCAGGCTTCATTTAGGTTACCTAAATTTTGTCGTACAATTTGGTTTCCCGTAGGAAATCAAGAATATTTTTGTTCCCAGATTCCCGGAAAATACTCTGCAGTGTCCTGCGATTTTGCAGGAATTTTATTCGGTTTCTCTTGGTTGCCTGACAATGTATTAAGAGATGCTCTACACTCAGTTGAGTGTTGCATGTCTGACATACAGGAGCCACTTCACCTTTTAGAAGGTGCCTGTGAGTCAGTTTGGTGTGACCGGTACGAAGACGGGTCAGTATCACCTGTTCGGGTCTTGTCAGGTTATCATCTTTGAATTTTGGTGTGATTGATGGTGTGATTGCTCGCAGCTTGTTACTGTTAACACCATTCCATGTGCGCTGCCAGCTACGTTTGACATGTGCCTGCGCCACAGGTACAATGTCTGTGTATGGCATTTGGTCAGCCCCAACGCCTCAATGCATTTTTGGCTGCAATGTCTGCTGCCTCATTTCCTTCTATTCCAATGTGGCTTGGCACCCAGCACAACACCACTTCTTTGTCCAGTCTTTTGTTTTCAGTGTATGTCTCTTGAATTGCTTGTATGATTGGGTTCTTAGGATAAAGGTTGGTCATAGCTTCTAGACATGGGTGTGAGTCTGAGAATATGATGAATTTCTTCATCCGTGAGACCTGTACCCATTCAAGTGCCTTAAGCAGTGCTTTTCCTTCAGCAGTGTAGATGCTGCTTTCCTTGTGGAGAGCCTTCTTCAAGTTCCCAAATGGTGTATGCACGGCAAATCCAACACGACTACCATCTTTGGAACCATCGGTGAAAATGGCTGTATGGCTTTCAAACTGTGTCCTGATTTCACTGTATTGTTTTTCAAATACATGCACAGGAGTCTCAGTTTTCTTGTTTGTGTCAAGGTCCAGGATAACCAGGGGTAATTTTTGTTCCCATGGTGGAGTCTCTGGTGGTTTTTCAGTCATTACTCTTTTCATTGGTACACCAGCTTCTCGGAATAAAGACCTTGCTGTCACTGCCATTGGCTTGATGGCATTTGGCTTCTCCCGATACACAGTGTTCTTGTTGTCAAATATGAGTTTGTGGGCTGGATTTTTGGGGTTAGCTCTGACACGTATAGTGTATTGCAGTGTGAGCTTTTCCCGGCGAAACTCCAGAGGTGGTATACCAGCTTCAATATGAAGGCTTGGTGCAGGAGTTGTACGTAAGGCTCCAAGACAAAGTCTCAGTCCCTGGTTCTGAATGGGCTTAAGTCTGTCCAGGTAAGACCTTGGAGCAGAGGCATACACCATAGATCCATAGTCTAACCTTGATTGGATATACATTTTGTACAATGTCAGCAAGGTCTCTTTGTTACAACCCCAGTTGGGGTGACTGAGGTCCAGACTAAGGGCGACACAATTTTCTCTCGATGTGGTGACATTCTACTGACAGCATGGAAAGACAATAAAATAGTTCATGTTTTAAGTACAATCCATGGGACAGAAATGGACAGGACGACAAGAAGGACTAAGGACAACAATGGCTTTATACATATGGAAATTGACTGCCCGACTACGATTACTGACTACAATAAATATATGGGTGGGGGTGACCTTTGCGACCAACTGATTAAATATTATGCTTTTGAACGGAAGAGCATCAAGTGGACGATGAGAGTTTTTTGGTATACTTTAGAATTAATGAAAATAAATAGCCATATAATTTATAATTCTGTAAATGAAAAGAAAATTGTTCTGTATGATTTCTGTACGACCCTGGCAGAAGGACTGTGCGCTGATATGAGGAAAAACAACTCCATTCCACCGACTATTCATGATATCAGTACCCCAGAAAGATTAGGAAGAAAGTGCTTGCCGATCGACCTAGGCAACAAGACTTGGTGCAGATTATGTTGGAAACGAAATAGCAAGAATAAAGAGATAAAGAGACACCAAACTAAGTATGGCTGTTCAAAGTGCAAGGTTCACTTATGTTTACCTATATGTTTTACTGAATACCACAGCAAAAAGAAGCCTGTTGAAGAATAATTTTTTAACTTTTACTTACTTGTACATATGTTGCTTTGAACTGAACACCTGACATTTCCATAATGACCAATGTCATTATAAATAAATATGTTACTTGAAGTTATTCCCTGTTGTTTCATAGTGTTTTTACTGTTTCCTGATGAATAATCCAATGGCACTGCTTGAATAAAATCCAATCTGCGACGATGTAGAAACACACTATGAGCTGGGTACGACGTCCCATCACTGCTCAGTTCTCAATATGAAACATATCATAAGAGATTAAATTCCAGTGAGGCTCCTTTTTGTATAAGAATTAATATTCCAATGTGTCCAAGATTGAAGCGGAAGGGTAATGGAGGGGTTTGGTTTGGTTTGGTTAGTTTCACCTCTGCTAATAGTAATTAAAAGTTAGCAGATATACTGTGGTTTTATTATTTTATTCTGTGAAATTCACTATTTCATGAAACAGGGTTTGGCCTGACGAAGTCAGGCTTCATTTAGGTTACCTAAATTTTGTCGTACAATTTGGTTTCCCGTAGGAAATCAAGAATATTTGTGTTCCCAGATTCCCGGAAAATACTCTGCAGTGTCCTGCAATTTTGCAGGAATTTTATTCTGTGTCTCTTGGTTGCCTGACAATGTATTAAGAGATGCTCTACACTCAGTTGAGTGTTGCATGTCTGACATACAGGAGCCACTTCACCTTTTAGAAGGTGCCTGTGAGTCAGTTTGGTGTGACCGGTACGAAGACGGGTCAGTATCACCTGTTCGGGTCTTGTCAGGTTATCATCTTTGAATTTTGGTGTGATTGATGGTGTGATTGCTCGCAGCTTGTTACTGTTAACACCATTCCATGTGCGCTGCCAGCTACGTTTGACATGTGCCTGCGCCACAGGTACAATGTCTGTGTATGGCATTTGGTCAGCCCCAACAGGGCGCCTCAATGCATTTTTGGCTGCAATGTCTGCTGCCTCATTTCCTTCTATTCCAATGTGGCTTGGCACCCAGCACAACACCACTTCTTTGTCCAGTCTTTTGTTTTCAGTGTATGTCTCTTGAATTGCTTGTATGATTGGGTTCTTAGGATAAAGGTTGGTCACAGCTTCTAGACATGGGTGCGAGTCTGAGAATATGATGAATTTCTTCATCCGTGCGACCTGTACCCATTCAAGTGCCTTAAGCAGTGCTTTTCCTTCAGCAGTGTAGATGCTGCTTTCCTTGTGGAGAGCCTTCTTCAAGTTCCCAAATGGTGTATGCACGGCAAATCCAACACGACTACCATCTTTGGAACCATCGGTGAAAATGGCTGTATGGCTTTCAAACTGTGTCCTGATTTCACTGTATTGTTTTTCAAATACATGCACAGGAGTCTCAGTTTTCTTGTTTGTGTCAAGGTCCAGGATAACCAGGGGTAATTTTTGTTCCCATGGTGGAGTCTCTGGTGGTTTTTCAGTCATTACTCTTTTCATTGGTACACCAGCTTCTCGGAATAAAGACCTTGCTGTCACTGCCATTGGCTTGATGGCATTTGGCTTCTCCCGATACACAGTGTTCTTGTTGTCAAATATGAGTTTGTGGGCTGGATTTTTGGGGTTAGCTCTGACACGTATAGTGTATTGCAGTGTGAGCTTTTCCCGGCGAAACTCCAGAGGTGGTATACCAGCTTCAATATGAAGGCTTGGTGCAGGAGTTGTACGTAAGGCTCCAAGACAAAGTCTCAGTCCCTGGTTCTGAATGGGCTTAAGTCTGTCCAGGTAAGACCTTGGAGCAGAGGCATACACCATAGATCCATAGTCTAACCTTGATTGGATATACATTTTGTACAATGTCAGCAAGGTCTCTTTGTTACAACCCCAGTTGGGGTGACTGAGGTCCAGACTAAGGGCGACACAATTTTCTCTCGATGTGGTGACATTCTACTGACAGCATGGAAAGACAATAAAATAGTTCATGTTTTAAGTACAATCCATGGGACAGAAATGGACAGGACGACAAGAAGGACTAAGGACAACAATGGCTTTATACATATGGAAATTGACTGCCCGACTACGATTACTGACTACAATAAATATATGGGTGGGGGTGACCTTTGCGACCAACTGATTAAATATTATGCTTTCGAACGGAAGAGCATCAAGTGGACGATGAGAGTTTTTTGGTATACTTTAGAATTAATGAAAATAAATAGCCATATAATTTATAATTCTGTAAATGAAAAGAAAATTGTTCTGTATGATTTCTGTACGACCCTGGCAGAAGGACTGTGCGCTGATATGAGGAAAAACAACTCCATTCCACCGACTATTCATGATATCAGTACCCCAGAAAGATTAGGAAGAAAGTGCTTGCCGATCGACCTAGGCAACAAGACTTGGTGCAGATTATGTTGGAAACGAAATAGCAAGAATAAAGAGATAAAGAGACACCAAACTAAGTATGGCTGTTCAAAGTGCAAGGTTCACTTATGTTTACCTATATGTTTTACTGAATACCACAGCAAAAAGAAGCCTGTTGAAGAATAATTTTTTAACTTTTACTTACTTGTACATATGTTGCTTTGAACTGAACACCTGACATTTCCATAATGACCAATGTCATTATAAATAAATATGTTACTTGAAGTTATTCCCTGTTGTTTCATAGTGTTTTTACTGTTTCCTGATGAATAATCCAATGGCACTGCTTGAATAAAATCCAATCTGCGACGATGTAGAAACACACTATGAGCTGGGTACGACGTCCCATCACTGCTCAGTTCTCAATATGAAACATATCATAAGAGATTAAATTCCAGTGAGGCTCCTTTTTGTATAAGAATTAATATTCCAATGTGTCCAAGATTGAAGCGGAAGGGTAATGGAGGGGTTTGGTTTGGTTTGGTTAGTTTCACCTCTGCTAATAGTAATTAAAAGTTAGCAGATATACTGTGGTTTTATTATTTTATTCTGTGAAATTCACTATTTCATGAAACAGGGTTTGGCCTGACGAAGTCAGGCTTCATTTAGGTTACCTAAATTTTGTCGTACAATTTGGTTTCCCGTAGGAAATCAAGAATATTTGTGTTCCCAGATTCCCGGAAAATACTCTGCAGTGTCCTGCAATTTTGCAGGAATTTTATTCTGTGTCTCTTGGTTGCCTGACAATGTAGTAAGAGATGCTCTACACTCAGTTGAGTGTTGCATGTCTGACATACAGGAGCCACTTCACCTTTTAGAAGGTGCCTGTGAGTCAGTTTGGTGTGACCGGTACGAAGACGGGTCAGTATCACCTGTTCGGGTCTTGTCAGGTTATCATCTTTGAATTTTGGTGTGATTGATGGTGTGATTGCTCGCAGCTTGTTACTGTTAACACCATTCCATGTGCGCTGCCAGCTACGTTTGACATGTGCCTGCGCCACAGGTACAATGTCTGTGTATGGCATTTGGTCAGCCCCAACAGGGCGCCTCAATGCATTTTTGGCTGCAATGTCTGCTGCCTCATTTCCTTCTATTCCAATGTGGCTTGGCACCCAGCACAACACCACTTCTTTGTCCAGTCTTTTGTTTTCAGTGTATGTCTCTTGAATTGCTTGTATGATTGGGTTCTTAGGATAAAGGTTGGTCACAGCTTCTAGACATGGGTGCGAGTCTGAGAATATGATGAATTTCTTCATCCGTGCGACCTGTACCCATTCAAGTGCCTTAAGCAGTGCTTTTCCTTCAGCAGTGTAGATGCTGCTTTCCTTGTGGAGAGCCTTCTTCAAGTTCCCAAATGGTGTATGCACGGCAAATCCAACACGACTACCATCTTTGGAACCATCGGTGAAAATGGCTGTATGGCTTTCAAACTGTGTCCTGATTTCACTGTATTGTTTTTCAAATACATGCACAGGAGTCTCAGTTTTCTTGTTTGTGTCAAGGTCCAGGATAACCAGGGGTAATTTTTGTTCCCATGGTGGAGTCTCTGGTGGTTTTTCAGTCATTACTCTTTTCATTGGTACACCAGCTTCTCGGAATAAAGACCTTGCTGTCACTGCCATTGGCTTGATGGCATTTGGCTTCTCCCGATACACAGTGTTCTTGTTGTCAAATATGAGTTTGTGGGCTGGATTTTTGGGGTTAGCTCTGACACGTATAGTGTATTGCAGTGTGAGCTTTTCCCGGCGAAACTCCAGAGGTGGTATACCAGCTTCAATATGAAGGCTTGGTGCAGGAGTTGTACGTAAGGCTCCAAGACAAAGTCTCAGTCCCTGGTTCTGAATGGGCTTAAGTCTGTCCAGGTAAGACCTTGGAGCAGAGGCATACACCATAGATCCATAGTCTAACCTTGATTGGATATACATTTTGTACAATGTCAGCAAGGTCTCTTTGTTACAACCCCAGTTGGGGTGGCTGAGGACCTTCAGCAGGTTCATTGCCTTCTGGCATTTCCTCCGGAGGTATTCAATGTGTGGTTTGAATATACACTCTTGGAATGCCAAGATGACCCACACAAGTTTTGGCAGAAAATGACCCCGTTCATAAATCCAGATAAGGTGAAACATAACGAAAAGATCCAATTAAAACAGAATGATCAAGTACTAGATCAAAAAGAAGTACCAGATTGTTTTAATCAATATTTTGCGACAATTGGACCTAAGCTCGCCACGAAGATCACACCTCTCAATAAAACCGAACACGACAAGTATACTGCAAATTTAGACAACACTGCATACCCAAACTTTGAGTTTGGCCAGTTGGACACTGAAGATTTAAGAGCAATAATTCGTAAATTGCCGCAATATAAATCCTCAGGCCTCAAACACATGAGCAGTGCTTTGCTGAAAAAGATACTTGTCACATTGATAGATCAATTTAAGTATCTGATAGAGTTGTCCTTCCTGACGGGAATCATCCCTGCCAAATGGAAATCGGGCAATGTTACCCCCTTATTCAAGGCGGGTGATAAATCAGATCCCGGTAATTTCAGACCTATTACCAGTATCTGTGCCCCCGCTAAGATAATAGAAAAGGTTGTGCAGAGAAAATTGCTTCATCATCTTGAGGACAGACATATATTGTATAAATCGCAATTTGGGTTCAGACCTGGTAAGTCTACGGGTGATGCTGTCACTACCTTCCTCAACAATGTCTACAAGGCAATCAATGACAATGAGAACTGTAGGGCTGTCTATCTGGATTTCAGGAAGGCGTTCGACACGGTTGATCATTCAATATTACTAACTAAACTAGAGAGAATTGGGCTGCAGGGGCAAGAATTAGATTGGATCACTAATTACCTAAGCGGCAGGGTCCAGCAAGTCCTAGTAAATGGACTATGGTCTAGTCCCAAATTAGTAACCTGTGGAGTTCCTCAGGGAACCACCCTAGGTCCCATCTTATTCTCGATATACATTAATGATCTTCCGTGTCAAGTTAAGAATTCCAAATTACAGCTTTTCGCTGACGATGCCATCATTAACTACTCAGGTAAAGACATGACATTGCTTTCGGCCAAAATACAATCTGATCTAGCAAATATAGTTGCTTGGTGTAGATTCAATAAAATATCACTAAACGAAGACAAGTCCAAGGTCATGACTTTCCTGAGCAAACCTTCCCTGAGATCCAGATGGAAAACTGCGGCACTGCAACATGGATTGTATCTTGGTAACACCCTTCTGGAAGAGGTCGAGGACTACAAATATTTGGGAACCATCGTTGACGGTTCTCTGACCTTTTCAAAACATTTGGCCTCTGTTAAGAAGAAGGTAGCTCACAAGATCTGGTTGTTTAAACACCTTCGCAATAAATTAAATCAAAAATTAAGTGCCCAGGTATACAAAGTCACAATTCTTCCCCTTTTCGATCAAGTTGACATCTTTTATGATTCAGCAGCAAAGACAAAATTGAACCACCTACAAGTTTTACAAAATAGGGCACTACGGATCATTACAAGATCTAACAGATACCATTGTGTAGATCAATTTCACGATCAATTTAATTTAATGCCTCTAAAGAATAGACGAAGGTTACATTTGCTGCAACAGGCAAATCGCATGAAACAACTAACTGAGTACCTTGACCAGAGGGAGGTCAGAACTAGGCAGCATCACCCAGACAGAATTGTTATGATCTGTCCACATCCAAGATCTGAGCTTATACGCAATTCGATTTATTACAAGATTCCTTTTTATTGGAATGGTCTGCCCACTCCTTATCATCGTATTGTTAAACCCAGTGACTTTACATCCATGGCCAGGAACAACTATATAGGGCTGGATGATAAATTTATTTATTGATTTACCGCTTGCGAGGTGGGTTACTTATGTGACCTACTGACCATGCGGTCTCTGAGGAAAATTACCTGTATATTTACATGTAGAATATAACATGTAATGATCGGTATTTCTTAGCTCATTAATTGAGCAATTACATTTAATTATCTTCTCGCAACATATTGTATCTTCAACCAAAATTTATATTATTGAATATTAAATGAGGACTGCTAACAAGGCGTTGACTTGTTAGCAGATTGTTTCCTTGTTTCATGTAAAAACCACTGTGTCCAGCAGAATTTGGGAACCTCCCACTACCGGGGAGTATTAAATTCGCTGACGTGGCAATAGCTAATAAAAGTAGAACAAACAAACAACAAGGAAAGAATCCTGTCAAATACCACGCCAAGGAATTTTACCTCCTCCTAGTCTACCAGATTTTTTCCTTGGAGATATAGTGTTGGCTCCTCTTTGCACCCTCGCCTTCGGCAGAAATGCACAACACAAGTTTTCTCTGCTGAGAATTTGAAGCCATTGTTGGTGCTCCACTCAGCTAGTCTTGTCAGAGTCTGCTGTAGTATGCGTTCAATTGTTCGCATGTGGGTGCCCTTGTAGCAGATGACAAAATCATCCACATACAAGCAGCATTCAACACTAGGTTGAAGTTGTTTAGTGATGCTGTTGATCTTAACACTGAAGAGGGTCACTGAGAGGATACACCCTTGGGGTACACCCATTTCCTGCTCTTCACTTTCGGAGAGGACTGACCCTAGGCGGACTTGGAAAGATCTATCCGTCAGGAAGTTTCCAATAAATCCAGTCAGTCTTCCTCTCAAACCCAGCTTGTGAATGTCTCTCATGATCCCATACCTCCAGGTGGTATCATATGCCTTCTCCAGGTCAAAGAAGACACTGACCACATGTTCTTTGTTAGCAAACCCATCTCGGATCCAGCTCTCCAGGCTCACTAGGTGATCTGTTTAATGGAGGGGAAGGGCATTACCCTAATGGAGGGGAAGGGTAATGGGGAGGGTAATGGAGGGGAAGGGTAATGGGTAGGGGTAATGGCGGGGAAGGGTGGACGAGGGGAAGGGTAATGGAGGGGAAGGATGGACGAGGGGAAGGGTGGACGAGGGGAAGGGTGGACGAGGGGAAGGGTAATGGAGGGGAAGGGTGATGGAGGGGAAGGGTGATGGAGGGGAAGGGTGATGGAGGGGAAGGGTGAGGGAGGGGAAGGGTGATGTAGGGGAAGGGTGAGGGAGGGGAAGGGTGATGGAGGGGAAGGGTGAGGGAGGGGAAGGGTGGAAGAGGGGAAGGGTGGAAGAGGGGAAGGATGGACGAGGGGAAGGGTGGGTAGAGGGGAAGGGTTGGTAGAGTATGTTTGTTTATACTTGAGTTATAAGTGTTTCAGTGATTACTGACATAATGGCGTCATGGGCGGGTGATGCCTTGAGGCATCACCCGCCCATGAAGCCAACTATGCGATGGGAAGATGGGGAGGGGAAGGGTGGATGGGGGAAACATATAAATAAGAATAAATATTCCAATGTGTCCAAGATCCAGTGCTTCAATAAAATCCAATCTGCGATGATAATATCCAACGCAATATAATAATCCAATGGTAAATTCCGTGAATAAAAATCCAATGGCACTGCTTGAATAAAATCCAATCTGCGACGATGTAGAAACACACACTATGAGCTGAGTACGACGACCCAACACTGCCCATATCTCAATATGAAACATAACATAAGAGATTAAATTCCAGTGAGGCTCCTTTTTGTATTAATATGAAGAAATAAATAAATAAGAATAAATATTCCAATCTGCGACGATGTAGAAAACTTTCACATTCACCAAGTGACCCGATCAGGAGAACAGCTGATCGATCTAGGACAGATCTAGGTCTCTCGAAGGCCTAAAGCTGTGATGACCTATGTATAGTTTTCGGTGGATATTTCCATAATATCCAATGAAACTACTAAAAACAGATGTGTGAGGCCATTCTATATCTTGTTTCCATTTGTTTTGCCGCTTTGTCAATGTTTCCTGATGAATACTTCAATGGGGATGTCGGTGAATAAAATATCCAATCTCCGACAACAACTGCGCAGTTGGCCATGATGGAACCTCGTGCACTGAGATTTGGGCGCAGCCACAGTAATATCCAACTAGATCGATCTAGTTCAGAATAATGTCGACTTCTTAAACTATCACAAACAATAGTTCATGACATGATTTAAGTCCAGTGAGGTTCCTTTTCATATCAATTCCAAGAAATAAATATATGATGAATAATGATGAATAATATTCCATGCATATAGCGAGTGGCCGATCAGCTGATCAAGGGAATGGCTTCCTTTGTTCTTCGTGACCTACATTCGGTTTGGCAATGTTTGGCAATGTTTTTGGTTGATATTTCCACAATATCCAATGAAATGTGTGAGGCCATTCTATATCTTGTTTCCAGTTGTTTTGCCGCTTTGTCAATGTTTGCTGATGAATACTTCAATGGGGATCTCGGTGAATAGATATCCAACTGCGGAGATGAAGGTGCCGGGTCCGACATCTTGTTAGATCTTGAAAGGAGATGCTTGAGCAGGAAGACGGCAAATATCGAAATAATCACTCAAATAAACCATGTCAGCTTCCAAAATGGCCACGAAGAATAGTCTATACACTGATTTAACTCCAGCAAGGTTCCTTTTCTTGGAAATCTTCCGTAATATAGCGAAAATGGCGAATAATCTTCCACGCGCCTGACTTGAAAAGACCGGTTTTGCCGCCAGGCCGGTTCAATCTGGTTCGATCCCGTCCCCACACGAGATTAACGCCTGCGCAGTGCCCGTATGCTGCACGCGTTACGCGCCGCGGCTTGCCGCGCGGTTCCCGCCGCTAATGGGTTAACAGAGAGGCAAATGCCAAATTCATGCTATATTATTTTCTATAATTGTTTTAAACAGTTGTAGCACGGTCGCTTACATACTCCTACCCCACAACAAATCCTGAATTTATAACTATAGAGAGTTTTCTTATCACGATTTATTTTTTAAGAAATTATTTTTGATATATTTTCAAACGTTATAATGTGTCAAAGTTAATAATATGCAGGCATATTATGTATTCTATATGCATTCGAAAATGAGTAAGTCAGATTTTTAAAGCAATTTATGCCAATAAAACACACATTATCTACCCTAGAAGAATTTTTTTTGGATATAGACATATAAATGTGGTATACCATCGACAGCTCTTAATAAATGGAATACATTTATGCTAAAATTGCATTTGAAAACACAAGAATAACATCACTATGGGGAAAAAGTCATATGACGAAGTTTTGGTGGATAGACTCATATGCTCACAGGTAAACTTGCCTTAACTAATTTAGTGCTTCAAAAGTATTAAAAAAGATAAAATGGGAGAGGTGCATTTCCTAGTTTCTAATTGGTACTGAATAATTCGAAAATTTCTTTAGTCCTTAACAAACAAATATTTGGTCTTTCTCCTCTCTGACATTTCTGCCTAAATATCCTAGAGGCAATGGAAAAGAAGGGTTTGGAACTGATGTAGTTCATCCGCGCCAAACACAATAAAAGAACTGTACAGATTGTGTAAGTATAAAGTTCTTTCAAATGTGATGTGTTTTGTAAAATGAGTCATAAGTCGCAAAAATAATAACTTTTAAAGTGTTTATTTAAACTAGTTTAAGTTTTTAGTTTCCCTCGGAATGAAGGGATATGTTGAGTTTGTACCTGGAATGGTATGTTCTAGTTGGATTTGGGTTAGTTTGGATGTTAAGGGCAGTTGGAGCCCAGGCTGGGAAGTTACCAGAACCCCTTGCAGTCCGAAATGAATAAAGGAGCAATGATCGCTGAGAACTGTATTCTACTTGTCACGTTTTGCCTGGAATAGAAGATCAAGTAATCTGTCCTGCCCTCCTGGGCATTCGTCCCTGATCCAACTCAAGTAAATAGTCAATCTGCAGAGAGCCTTGGATAGTGCAATCCTTACACCAAGGAAGATAGCCTCTGATATTATTCCCCCTATTTCTGTTTAAACTATTATTACACACGTGAGCAGTTAGAAAGGTGCAGTTTGGGGGTGCAGACCGCGTAACTTAGGCCTACAAATTGTGGTGAATGAAGCCTCCTCGACCTAAACTATAGGCTTAACAAGTTACATTTACCTTTTAACATCCAAATAGAGCGTGTAATAAATAGCAAATGGCCCGATGGAGGGTTCAAACTGATCGAGACCCATCAGAAAACGGGACAAACCCCGAAGGGGTGAGTTCCCGTTTTCTGATGGGTCGAGATCAGTTTGAACCCGAACAGAGGATAATTACCGTTCTACAAGAAACATAACACACACTCGGAAGAACGATGGCTTTCTCTTTATTTAATAAGTTGCTGGACAGTGCGAGTGATGGCGACAACAATACGTAATATCCTCCAGTTTGGTTAGTTTCACCTCCGCTAATAGTAATTAAAAGTTAGCAGATATACTATATCCTCCGGTGGGCTTTTTCTGGTTTGTATTGGCTTAGCCAATGCAACTATAAACCGAAGTGCGGGCTCAACCGGAAGTCCATCAACTGGAAGACATCGACTGCAGCAGCGTCTCACGCATCAGACAGTTTGGGCAGAGTCATCGGCTCTCCATTTCTCTAAGCACAAAAGATCGAGAAAATTTCTTTTTTTTTCTCCAAAGGGTTCTCTCTTTTCTCTTTATAGGGGCAACAGCCTAAAATCAGGAACTTTCTGAGAGAACAGAACTTTCCCAGAAACGCCACATTACTGACATTCTCCTCACTTTGGAATTACATTATTCACATTGACTTTTTGATGTTCTACTGTAGTTATTGTATTTCACCAACTTCCTTGATATAATCTCTTGCCTTGTCACCTCATTTTATCACCTAGAAATACTTGTTCTGTATTTACTAATACTCTTCTCATGCCAATGGTATCAGATTGTACACGGATATATAATGAACTCAGAAATAACAACCTTGCAACTACTTCCCCAGGGATGCCAGTTGGGGTCTGTAAAATTGACTGAAAATATTTAGAGGCTTGTTGGGGGTGATATAAATCGCTATTCTACCTTCATTATTGCCAAACTCCACACATTGGCAAATCTCAAGACTTTGGTGGATCCACCCCTCCTCCAAAGCAAGGGTAGGCAGTCGGCAACATATTCCTATTAGCTTCACCAAGGAGACAGCATGTATGTCCATATAATATCCACAATCCTTAATTTAATGCTGTCAAAGTCATTCTAAGTTGTTATCAAATAGATTTCCAGATATTTAGCTCAGTGTGTGTTATGATTGACTTGGCCTTAGGTGATTCAAAACATGTGGTGATCAGAAGCAGACTAGCTCCGGGGTGAATGGGAATGCTGGGCTGTGATTGGCTGATAATTAGAAAAATAAATTTTGTATTTTTTCTTTTCGGAATTTTCTGGTAAATTACATAAGGAGGGGAAGTTAAAATATGATTGTGATCATGTCTTTAATTTAATATTTATTTTAAACTGCTTTTAGCAGCTTGCAACATGTGCCAAATATTAACCAATGGGTGAACAGTATTCTCAGGAATCTACTCGGGACAGACCGTAAGCTAGAGAGCACTGACGGGCCATGGAGCAGTGGATGGCCGACGAGTGGCAAATGAGGGGGTCATATCCCGTTGAAATGTTCAGTACAAAATGCAGTCAGTCAGAGCCTGGTTAGGCTAAGCTTGGGCCTCAGAAGTGTTGGCACTATGAAGGTAGAATAGCTATTGATATCACCACCAATGGCAAAATCTATATTAGATATTTTATTTTCAGAGAATTTTAACAAAATAATCAATATTATTGAATTGACTGATTTCAGTCACCTTACTGAGGAATGGCATCCCTGCTTCCCATGTTTGTTGGTTTATACTATAATATAACATTCATACTAGCAAAGTACCCGTCTTCTGGACAGTCACCCTCTCTCCCCACACCTCCCCCTCTCCCTTGTTTCCCTCCCCCTCTTCTCTGTCTTTCATACCTGTTTTTCTCTTTCAACCCCATCTCTGATTTTCCCTCTCCCTCCCATTTCCTCATGCTCCCCCTCCCCTCTCTCCTTTCCACTACGTCCTCTCCCTCGCCTCTTTCCCCCTCTTCTTGGATGGTCACCCCTCTCTCCCCACACTTCCCCCTCTCCCTCTTTTCCCTCCTCTTCTTGTCTTTCATACCTGTTTTTCTCTCCCAACCCTATCTCCCTCTTCCTCATGCTCTCCCTCCCCTCTCTCCCTTTCCCTACATCCTCTCCCTCGCCTATTTCCCCCTCTTCTTTCCCTCCCCTTGATCCCCCTCTCCTATTCCCCCACCCTCCCTTTTCTTAATTCTCCCCCTCCTACACCCTCTCCATCCCCTCCCTCTCTCCAATACCCCCACCCTCTCCCTCCCCTCTTCTTCAGTCTCCCACTCCTCTGCATATATACCTGTTTTTCTCTCCCAACCCCATCTCTGATTCCCCCCCCCTCTCCCTCCCCTCTTCCTCATGCTCCCCCTAGGTCCCCCTGGACGTAGGTTGTGGAAAATGACGTAGTGTCTCACAGTGCTTTCCCAGGCTATAAATAGAGTGTAGAGATTGCAATTTAAAAAAGGCTTCAAATTCACATTTTCACCCCAGATACCTTCACAAACCACATACGACGACCTCCAGAGAGGATGAACAGACCTCTACAGATAAAATATGGTTTGTAAAACAACAAATTCCGAGAACATGTGAGATAAAGAAACAGCCTCTTTTCTACCTTTTTTTGTAGAAATCGCTCTAGCCTTATATTATATGGATATCTATATCTTAATAAAATAAGCTTTTTCGAGCCTTAAACGACTATCTTCTCTGAAACCGCTGGCCAGATCTACATTCTATTTCACATACACATTGCCAAAAATGATGCTGAGCCATTCCACTATGTTTCATTAACAAATTAGGGTTGGAAATGGGTTAGAAATGGGTTTACATCAAGCACCCCCCCATCCAGGGCCTCCAGTGCTGCCTGAAAACAAACCTATCAGTGCCCCTACACCAGGTTTCTGGGTCACCCAAAGCATGGCGTCTTGGACGGGCACGCCAATGCTTCACTACGGGACAGGAGTTGATATATTTCACCATATTTCCACCGAAAGGAACATCGTCAGAGTTGAATCAGTTCATAAACTATTGTTTGTGATACTGCTATCTCTCTCTGTTTTTAAAACATTTAAACCTGAGAAAAGGAATGAAAGTGATTCGAAAATAGTTTTTTTTTTTTATTTTTGAAACATCTTTATTAAACTCTATCCTGCCATCTTGGCTTCTACAATGCTAAGGGGTATCCACTGGCATGAAGCGTACGATTCTCGCAATATTCTAGTATGAGTATTTTCTCCGCAAGCCACCAGGTGGCCCCACTTGCTGGTTATACCTGATAATAGTGAGAACTTTTTCTTTCTTCGTGCTGACCTTACCAGGTTTATCCCACTACTTTACCTGTGTACAAAAATACATAATATATTCGAAAAGGTCTTCTATTCTACAACAATTTGATGTTTTCCGTTATGTCGGCTTCTAGATTCCTCCAGAGCCTGTTCTCCTCTTTACCGACCTTCCTTATTCTATGTGAGTTGATTATCACTTTACATCACAGTCTCAACTGGTACAAGGCATATTTAGGATTTAAATTACCGCTGTGGAACAATTTTTGCCTATGGATAAAGGCTTTTATCTGTAGGAAGATCCAATTGATGATTTTCGTATTCATATTTGTGTTTTCAATTCCTAACAATATGTCACTCAACTTTATCACATATTCATTTCTTCTCCTGCGTAATATTACCCTATTTTTTGCATTCCTATTTAAATAACCAGAATCGTAGATCATGCGATACACCACTTTCCACAGGTCAAGAGTTTTTTTCACACAATACGAAAAAATGAGCTAAGTCATCTTCGTCAACACAGAAATTACATTTTCTATCTTTCTTTATCGTTATGTCACATAAATATTTATTGCAGGTGATGATTTTATGTAGAATTTTGTACTGAAAGGTCTGTATCCTGGTTTCTGTGGATACTTTGTACGGAAGTTTAAAGACCTTTTTCCATTCAATTCCCTGGAATTGCTGATCATTTAACCTAAGGATTTCCTGCCATCCATTTAATTTTTTCCTTTTGACCTTCCTTTTTAGAACTAAATTATTGTACAAAATTTTGGAATAACAAGTGATAATATCCACTTGCGCACCTGCAATTTCGATATTTAGGGTACCCCTCTGAGGTCTATCCCCTTGACATTTCAACACATTTATCCATTTTACCGGAATGACCTCTTGTAATATTTTCCAACGTGCACGAGATGGGTAGAAAACATAGTTTTGTATTATTTCATTCATTGACATTATATCTCCCTGTTCGTTAATAACATCTCCGACAGCTGTGATACCTCTTTCTCTCCATTTTTCCCAGTTCAGCTGTTCACCTTTACTCTTAATGAGTCTATTGTGCCACAACCTTTCTCTTGGGATTTCATCCACATTTTTTGGTTCAAATTTGTAATAATATCTATTCCAAATTTCAAACAGTTCAACATAAAAATTATTTAGGGCCTTCTTTGGCTTGGATCTCGACATCATTAAGTTTCCAACATTTCTTCCATGATATTCTTCTAGTGCTTTAAAACTGGGTGAGTTATGCCCTAGAATTAGCTTCTTAATCCACATTAATCTGTTTGTTTCATAGATTTCTTCCAGAGCCCTAAGCCTCCATTCTCAATTGACTGTGTCAGGAATGGGGCACTAATTTTGCAGTGGGGTGAGTGAGTGAGATTGGTTGCTTTACGCCCTTATCAACACTTTGAAGTGTTATATCAAGGGCGGGAGAGCTGAGAGGGAGGCAGTTTATGATCATACCCAGGAAATAGAGATAGAGAAGAAGGGAGAGAGAGACAGAGAAAAGAGACAGAAAGGCCCTTTAAGGTCTTACCCAGGACCAGTATCAAAATAAATTTTAAAATAATGTCATTGATCTCTTTTATCAGGGGCTTTCCGAAGGAAATACAGGACATGGCATGTTGAAAAATCGGCATAAGAAATACATTGCATATAAGAATTTTACCCTTTAGGGTTAGGAACCTGTTATTCCATCCACTTATAATAGATTTTACACGCATAATGCTTTCTTCACTATTAATTTTGTACAACATTTTTTCATTTCTTGGATACATTAAAGTTATACCAAGCAACTTCATTTTATCCACCCATTCGATTTCTTTTAATCGAGGGTCACAAATAACAATATTACCGATGTTAAAACCTTTGGACTTCGAGGTATTCAACTTCAACCCTGAGGCTAAATAAAAATCATCAATTACCTCAATAGTCTTAACAAGAGATTTTTCGTCGCACACGGTTATAGAGATATCATCCGCAAATTGCACTAGCTTTGATTGAGAATCCGCTAGTTTGATACCCCTAATATTATCTTCTCTTCTTATTTTTTCAGCCAGTTTTTCTATAGCTATCGTAAACAAAATGGACGAAATAGGGTCCCCCTGTTTCATTCCCCTCTGAATATTAATCCACTCGGAAGAGGTACCATTATTGATAAAAGTGGCTTTCGAATCATAAAATAAAGCTTCAATCCAACTAATAAATCTATCATTAAAACTGTGTGCTTCCAGGGCAGCTCTCATGAAAGGCCATTCTATCGAATCATAAGCCTTTGAAAAATCGAGTGAAGCCATCAAACCTTGTTTTTGTTCTTTTTCCAAAAAAGATAAGATATCGTCTAATTTCCTGACGGCTGTGCCTATATGTCTACCCTTTACAAAGCCATACTGGTCATTACTAATTAGTTGGGGTAAAAATTGAGTTAGCCTCGTGGCTAGTACCTTCGACATAATTTTGTAGTCCATGTTTAGCAATGTTATGGGTCTCCAGTTTTTTATAAATAAAGGGTCACTCCCATTTATAACTCCCCTCTTCTGTTCTTCAGTCATTTCACCTTCCTGAAAACACTGTTCCATCATTGGGAGAAAAATACATACACAGAACTACCCGGGATTCGAGGCGGGAGTGAATATTCACCTATGACAGTCAAGGGACGGTAGTCCCGCGACCGTCATCGGTGAATATTCACGACGCCGAGAATCCAAAGGTTGTTCTGTGTTTATTTCACCCCCTACACTAAACTAATGTTAAATTAACATGATCTACAGTGATTTTGAGAAATAAATAGTTAAATAATTAGTTCTTTAGCTTGATTCGCTTCGAAAACACAGCTCTGAAGAAGGACCGGAACTGGCGAAGATCAGAAAGGACGCATGCGCAGTGTTACAAAAACTAGGTCCGCCATGTATTGCCCGTGTGCAATGTCGCTTCAGTTACTGACCAGCTAAACAATATACACAGCCTATGCTATCTCTATGGACTGAGCATATCGAGGGTGAAATAAAACCAATCATTTCCCAAAAGTATTGATAAAACTCGATGGGGAATCCATCACAACCTGGAGATTTGTTCTTTTTTATAGACATTACAATATTTCTAATTTCTTCTTCTGAGAAGTCTCTACCTAAAAATTCATTCTCAGTCACATCAATCTGAACAAAATCATCCTTATTCGAGAAAAATTCAATTTTAGCAGGATCAGTTTCACCTTTTCTATACAATTTTGTGTAGAAGCTTTCTCCTTCTTTCAATATTTCTTTTGGGTTACAGGAGTTAACACCATTTATATTCAACATATTTATCACCTTTTTTTCCGCTCTATATTTTTCTAAGGCGCAAAAATACCTTGTGGGTTTCTCGCCATCCACCGACCATCTCGCCCTAGATCTTATTAGGGCTCCTTCAGCTTTTTTTAAGTCCATTTCTCTTAACTCTGATATTAAAGTACTTCTTTCGTGGACTTCTTGGGGATTAAGCCTTTTCTTTGAATCTAAAACCTTTAACTTTTGTTTCTGAGAGTTGTATTTGTTTCTTTTTTCTCTCGCTAGTTTAGAAGATATTTTTATGGCCAGGTCTCTGACCCTTAACTTAAAGAATTCCCATCTTAACTTATGGCTTAAAGGCATATTTTTGACATCATTGCATATTTCTTCAACCTCTCCGCAGAAAGCTTCATTATATAACAATTGTGTATTGAACTTCCAATATTCCTTCCCCTTTGGGATCATACCAGTATGTAAATAGGTTATTACCTCCATATGGTCTGAATGTATGCTCGATTTCGTAATACATTTCTCTATTTTGTTTATAATATTTTCTGATACAAAGGTATAATCTAAACGAGACGACTGTAAGGCTCTGTACCACGTCACAGGGGGAGCACCCTTACATTTTACTTTGTGTATATCACATAAATCTAGGTCTCTAATAAAATCTTCTAGCATAACACTCTGCTGTGTACTAGGTTTATAATACGTGTCGATATTCATGTCGCCTACTACCATCAGTTGGTCATATTCTTGGTTTTCTATATTACCTTTAATTTCCGCGAAGAAATCTTTTTGTTCAGAAAAAATGCCACTACATGGGGCATACACATTGAATACACATGTTCTTACATTTTTATATTTGATATTAACATATATCCATCTCCCACTATCGCTTGCACCATGATTATCTATCATATTTTTTAAATCTTTTGAGATGAGAAATAGAACACCTTTCGACGCTGTTGTCCCGTGGGAGTACAGAATTGGACCAGGCCACTGCGAATTCCAAATTACTTCTTTAGCTCGAGATGAGTGGCTTTCTTGTATTGCTATAATTGTTTTTGTACTGCTTTTATAATCATCAAATACCGCTTTTCTTTTCTTCACCTCTCCCAAACCATTTATATTAATTGATATAAACTTAATAGCTGTTCTAGAGAGATCATTTTCGTCTTCCTCCATTGTTAGAGGTGGACAACTCTCTGCACCATTACTGTCAGTTCTTACTTATGAAGTTCCTTCGTCAGTCCCATCTTTCTTGTCTGCAGTGATCTTCTTCTTTTCCTCTTCCTGGGCTCTCTGGATCGCGTTTCGGACTCTTGTCCAACACTTCCCCATTAGATTACCATTTGGCGGCCATGCGAAAGTGTTGAGCACATTAGGGTCCTGGAGCCCCATACCGATTCCCCATATCTTGTTAGTCGGTGCTGCCTCTCCCAAGGTTTTCTTGCCTGTACTTAAGAGGTAATCTCGCACATTCCTATGCGTTCTTGCCTTCACCCTCAAGGCCTTCATAACAATTTCCTCTTTATGCTGGTCCCAGTCTTCGATTTTTGCAGTAACTTGAGACATGTACCTTTTGCACTGGACTGGATCTATCGTATTAAGGGCTAACGCAGGTTTTTCAGTGTCGCCACCGATTATAGCCCTATGGTATAGAAGATATTGCTCTATTGTGTGGAATACATGACCATCTATCGAGATCGGAGCCTTGTAATGATTCGATAGAGGGTTGGAAGCAGTGAAGAATATGAATGCGTTATCATTTTCTTGTTTTGATAACTGTGACAAAAGCAATTCTGTGGGCACACCGTTGAGCTGGTCGTGCCTATAAGGGACGTTGTCTATAAAAACACATCCTCTAACCACCCTTGTTTCATAACTTTTGGCCTTAGCAGCATCTGCGACCAGGTTTAGCTTCGTCTGCCTCTGTCTAACTATCCATGGTTGATCCTTCTTTATATACGGGCCTTTGTAGTCTTCCTGCTTGACATCATCGGGAACCAAACACCTTCTTACAGCCCAAACTGCTTGGACATCCTCCAGTGTTTCGAACTCGACTTTTATTGGGGCGTTAGGTCTGTTATTTACCCTGTACGCCCTCCTAACTTCAATATTGTCAAGGTCTAGAGAGTCCCCTATAAATGACAAGGCTTTGTCCAACACATCCTCATCCTCTGTTGTTTTAATCCCCATGAAAAGTAGATTTTTTTCCAACTTTTTAGTTTCACTGTCTATAAAGTCTTGATCACTCCTTATCTCTTGCCTTCGCTGCTTTAGGTGATCCGTGTCAGTAATACTAGGTCTACTCCCAGCTTCCGCTGCCAATATCTTTTCCTCATGTGCGTCTAATCTTTTCTTCATCTGTTCTATATCTAGATTCCTGGCCGTATTATCCTCTTGGATATCATCGACCCTCTTATCAATCGTTTCCACTTTGCCTTCGATCCTAACTTGGTTCATATGTATTTTATCAATTTTACCAAGTTTACCGAAAAGGATTTCAAAATTCTTTTCAGCCCTTTCCGACGCTTCTGCTGCTAGCTTGTTTGCTGCCTTTTGGTCCTTAACCATCTGTTGTACAAATGAGGCCAGCGGGTTGTCTGCTTTCATAGGCGACTCTTCAATAGCCTTGTTCAAGGCTGTTTCCTGTCGGTCCTCCTCCATTTTTTCCTCTTCTGCACTATTTTCGCTATTCTTATTCACACTCGATCTGCTTTTACTAGTTCTTGCAGCAGGTTTTAAGACCGTTTTGTCTTTTTCCTCCTGTGGAGGCATAATGCTAGTTCTTTGGGACTAACTTTTTCCCTCCGGGGGGCTTGTATCGAACTTCCTCTTGCCTGTATCTATCCTAGAGTCTTTTTGCGGTGTTTTCATGTCCTGCGCGGCAACACTAGCGTTGAACCGGTTACGAACAGCCTATATTCAGTCTATCTCTATTTACTTTTGCCCTTTTTCCGCTTTTACCAAGATGGCGGACCAAAACTTCCGGTTACTGGTTTTCTCCTGATCGTTTATAACTTATCCCGGTTATTTCTTATTTATAGTCTTTTTAACGTCGTTCTTTCATGCCTCTATTACTAATTTCACCAACCATCAATACCTTTTTGTTTTGAGAGAGCCCAAAATGTTCTTAGATCACTTTCAGCTCCTTTGTTTATGCCCACCGCTTCACTCTGTACAAAGGCTCCGTGTTTCTCCTCCGAACTTTTTAGTGTAGTTCGTTTACGCCAGGTGGCGACACGGTTTTCCTCCTGTATGGTATAGAGCCTTGGCCTATGACAAGATTATTCGATAATCCATAAATCCATCCTTAAGTTTCTGCTGATGTACTTTTGATTAATTCCCGTTGTTCTTGCTATTTTATGTTCCAAGTCCACTATTTAATCCTCAGTTGGGCTCCGAGCGTCCCTAAGCTTAGCGTTCACCCGCCCCGGGATGGCGGTTAATCCTCCTTCCCGCGTATTAGGGTAATCTCGCTTCACTGAATAGTCCTTTATACGTTTTCAAGCTACAAAATCACTCATTCTGAACTGTTATTATATGTTCTCCTACTATATTAGCCTTCCACGTTGGTATTTTACTCCAGGTGCTGTAGGCGACTATCCTCCAGATTATCGGTAGCCGATTCCCGTGAGCGATAATCCCTCTCCACGCTAGAAGGGTCCGTTGTTTGGCGGGCTTATCCTGCTTACACACAACAAGTCCTTTTTAAAGCCGTAATGTTCAATTTCAACTGCCTGTAACTTTTGCTCGAGTTTCTCTGAGTCACTCCTCAGATTATCTCCTGGTTATCTTTCCGCCTTGCTGGTTACAACCTGGAAAAAAGGGAATTTACGAAGCTCTATCTTTCAACCACGTCTGTCCTCCATTTTGGTCTAAGGAAATGTACATGAGGGATCATGCAAAAACATATGAGAGCGGGAGAGGGATCAGGACAGGGACAGGGACCACAACACAAGGGTGACCAAAAAAACATCTAACAAGTGACAATCTTCTGACGTGTCAGAAAGATGATTCTGGGGTGTAGTCGCAATTATAAGCAATTATAACTAATTTTTGAATTTTTTATATGTATAGTATTCGGGAATAATTTGGGTATAAATTATTAAATTGTTCAGTATTATCTATAGACTATGTAGGGTAGAGTATTAGTGGGGTTCATTTGATTGAGTGGGGCAATGTAAATATGTTGATTTAATTAAAATTAGATAGGGAAAGGCTTATAATTGCGACTATTCGTTGGTTCATTTGGTTAAATTTATCCAGGATAAGTAGGTAGGATAAAGTATTTATTGGTTTCTTTATTTCGTTTATTTGATTCAATTTATATATGGAGGAATGAATACTATATTAATGGGCAATTTAAAAGAATAAATAAGAACATTTTATTCGATTTGAAATAAATCACAATTCTTTATTATAAATTGTCATGAACATGAGACTCTTTTATTGTCACTGAGATCTGAAATCCAGTTTGTTGATATAGTCAAAATGTTGAGACTATATAAAATGGTATTTTAAACCGTATTTGTCAATGCAGAAGAACAGTCTATTCTTTAAAACATAGAATAGTGGAACTTTTTAAAGATGAAACCTGAAATCCAGTTTGTTGATATAGTCAAAATGTTGAGACTATATGAAATGTCTATCTTTAAAATATAGAATAGTGGAACTTTTTAAAGCTGAAACCTGAAATCCATTTTGTTGATATAGTCAAAATGTTGGGACTATATAAAATGGTATTTTAAACCATATATATGGTAATGCACAAGAACAGTCTATTCTTTAAAACCTAGAATAGTTGACATCTTTAAACTTGAAATCCAGTTCGTTGATATAGTCAAAATATTGAGACTGTAAAATGTTAAGTCCAGTTTGTTGATAAGAAGTTAGAAATGTTCAAGTATCATAATGATCTCATTATGTAGAAGTAATATTGGTGTTTATTTTGTTGGAGAAGCTTTCAGGAGAGCTTGACCCTCTTCCATTGAAGCGGTGGTCTTCATACTGATTAGATCTTGGCCAAGGGTTTCTAGAATGGCTGTGAACGGGAGATAATCGGCTATGTTATTGGTCGTTGTTTCCTCTTCTTTTATGTCCAAGAGTTCTCGAAGTAGGTCCCTGTCCACTTGTAAGTAACGAAGGGAGTCATCGATGAAACAAATTAGTTGGAGTCGTCGCCAGTTTTCGGTTTCTGATACAGCTGTCACTTTGCCGACGCACATTTTGGTTTCATGTTGAACAGGCTGAAAAATAGTTTGTATTAATGTATAAGACTTGTTATAAATATAATACAGATGTGATGTACATATTTGGGTGATATAGAGATTTGTTGTAAAAGTTCTGAAGATATATTATAACGTTTTGAAGATATCTATAATAGATTACAAAGTACTTGATAATTGGACCGAAAGTAAATAATTCCCATAGAAACTGTAACAGTAGCGTCTTTCGTATAATATTAATAGGTATGGTCCAGTTGCTGATTGTAAAAGGTAGACATATGGTCGATTTTGTTAGCAAAAGGGAGAGTGATAAACGGATATGAGAGAGCTGATAAAAAGATACATATGACAAAAATAGATAAATTACCTTTATTTGATCGGCGAATGATAGTACTATTTGGTTCTTCTTATAATATGAGTTGTAGTTGACTATTGCGTCGATCAAATGGACTTGATCTCCTACGTTCTGTTGGCCATATATTGCTGCGTTGTCCCATAACGTCAGGGGTATGTCCTGGCCTCCGTTTTTTACCATTATCTCTTTAACCTTTAGTTTCCCGTTCGTCTTAGTTTCCACATCTCTCGTATCTTTGACCTATAATAAATCATAAATTAGTCATTATTGAAAGTATCTGTTTTGCCTATATCATTACGTGTTATATCTTAATTAATCACAATGATTTTAATGCATTTTGAAATTATAATATGATGTATTAATAATAGCCAAAATACATTAGTATATAATATAATTGAAATGAAGTTTTTGAAATAAGAGACTTTATTGTAATGGGTATGTTCATGCATTTATACTTACTTCGACAATGTCCACAGTGCAGCAGAGCGATGTACCTTTTACTGCTATCATCTTATTTATATCTCCCTCTGGGTGGAATGGTGCTTTGTAGGCGGCTTTGGAACTTATGACGAGGGCAGGTGGGACCTGTATATCCAGAGATCTGGAAAAGTGGACAGTCTTTAGTAAGAGAAGTTTGGAAATGTACATATCTAATATGGTTTATTTTCAATTTGTATATTCAATGTAATTTAGTATGAGATTCGCGTATCGGAATTATGTCATACTAAAAAGAAAATCAATATTTCTGTTATAATAATTCTTAGAGTGTTGAAAGTAAAATGCTAATAATTAATATAAGTCTTAACTGGTTTTAATTTATGGTTAATATTTGATGCTCAACATCACTTTTGGGTATAGTATAAATCAAGTGTAAATATATATGCTGTATATATAATGAAAAAGTACTTACGTTGCTATGATAGTGTTCTG
Organism: Sthenelais limicola; assembly: GCA_942159475.1. Taxonomy (NCBI): domain Eukaryota; kingdom Metazoa; phylum Annelida; class Polychaeta; order Phyllodocida; family Sigalionidae; genus Sthenelais; species Sthenelais limicola. The sequence goes on from OW804096.1 coordinate 59,985,165, forward strand.
GTCCATTAGGAGTTCTGCGTTTTTGAAAATCTTGAATTTCGTCACTAAGTAGGAATTTCCGACTTGGAGATGTTTAGGCTTTTGGTCGTTTTTGGTTTTCACAAATCCTACTAGGAATCCAGTTCCATCGGCCAGGAGAATTCTTCGTCGATGGAAGACCACCCGCGGATCTTTGTCTGATGCTCCTTCTTCTTCTAGAATCAGAATTTTAGCATAGAAGTTGTGATGTGAGTATTCGTTGGCTAATACCATTTTTCTTAGTTCAGCTAATGTTCTTGATTGTATATCAGTCTGGTAAACCAGTTTCTTCTTCATTTTTTGGGGTGAATCCGAAGACGATTCCAAGTTTTGTCTCCTGGTAGCTATCTTTCCTATAGGAGGGGTCTTTTTTGGTGTAACAGCATCTGTATCCATCTCCATCTGATCGGGTTTCAGGCAATGGTAATGAAGAGATTTTCGAATAATGTCTGTTCTGTTTGAGGTCTGGGTCTTAACTGATCTTTTGGTGACTTTTGGGCGGAAGTTCCTCTTACGAAAGCTGTGTTTACGGAAAAATTTGGATCTGATGTTTGGCGTCGGAGAAGCATACGTCATGATTGAACTGTGTTCTGATTGGTTAAACTAGAGATGGGTGGAAAATTTTTGTAAATTTGTGAGCTATGAGAATCTGGTTTGATCCATTTGGGTACAAGATTTGGTCTGACGTTTGACGTCGCCGAAGCTTACGTCATGGTTGAGGTGTATTCTGATTGGCTGAAGTAGAGATGGGTGGAAAATTTTTGTAAATTTGTGAGGGATGAGAAATTTGTGAGGGATGAGAATCTGGTTTGATCCAGTTGAATCGAGCTGGGTACAAGACTTGGTCTGACGTTTCACGTCGCCGAAGCTTACGTCATGGTTGAGGGGTATTCTGATTGGCTGAAGTAGAGATGGGTGGAAAATTTTTGTAAATTTGGGAGGGATGAGAATCTGGTTTGATCCAGTTGGGTACAAAATTTTGGGTTTTTATGTACCGGTATTTTAGAATGCATATTAGTTTTGACTTAGATGACACCTATAAATACTGAAGCTTGACGCCGAATGTTTGTCTTTGTTTCGCATCGTTGGTCATGAATGGATGTCAGCTTAACTTATGATTTGTATCAACGTAGTGAACGTACAATAAAGTTATTTGTTTAATTGTTATCTGCTACATGCTACCTGCTACTTGTTACCTAATATTGGATTGATACGATTTGATTATTGCAATTTGTTTTCTGCTGGTTTTGGTATTGATTGAGGTGCGTGCATTTTGATTTATCATTTAAGTAGTCATAGCAAGTAAAATGTCTATAGGCCTATATAAACGTATTGTGCTCGGTTCGTATCACCAGGGTGATATAAAATATGGTGAATCATCAGGGAAACAGTGCGTTGGGAATGTGTTGTCGTTCTTTTTATATTCAAGAGATCATATGGTGAATAATATGATGAAATGGGACTTGGATTTCATTCTTGACAGAGGTGACGTAATTTATCAATCCGTAGCTCACCATTTCAATAAAACATATCTTTTAGCTTCAGAGTTACCGACATCTATAGGATATGGTGTAACTGATTATGACTTGAATATGACGAAATTAGTGACTGGTATGTTGAGTCGAAATTCGGATTCAATTATTCAAGGTTTAGTTGAGGCCTTTAGTTCATCTTCCGAATTATTTTTGATTTGTGATGGTATTTGTGTCGGCATCAAATTTGATCAGGGACATTATTATGTGTTTGATTCACATGCTCGTGATCATCGTGGGTTCACAAATAGTAATGGATTGTCATGTTTGATTCATTTCCATGCTTTTGAATCATTATGCAACTATTTGAAAATACAATTTGACCGACACAGATCTATTGCATATGAAATCACTACCTGTGAAATAAAATGTGTACAGAATAATTTCAGTCGTTTACGTGACGAAGTTATAATAGATATCAGTTCTCTTGGTAAACATGGAAGTATACCTGTGAAGATAATGACTGATGTGAATGTAGTTATGAGACGAAGAGAAGTTAGTGCCAAGAAATCTATTTTTATGTCAAATACTTCAGGTAAATCTAGTAGCTCTTGGACAGTTGTCAGAGGTCGGAAAAAAAATATTCAGAAACAGGAAGGCAAGAGGTCTAAACAATCTGAAGTGTGTGATCCTTTTGTTAGTGGCAACAGTGAAAATATAACTGATGTGATACATGATTCTACAATTATTTTGGACGATATACCTACAAAAAGTTATAGTGATCAATATGATTCTTCTGTAGGAATGAAGAAATCTTCTGCACATAAAAAGCGGAAAGTAAGTTCTATTAAACAAAACAAAAAGACAAAGGTAGTTTTTGTTGATAACCCTAAAAAAAAGAAGAACAGATATACAAAAGATACTGGTAATAAAGACAGTTGTAAGACAGACGAGAAAATATTTCAAGAGAAAAAAGAAAAGAATCTGAAACGTAGAAAGCTACGTGAAAAGAATAAACGGCTTGTTATGTCAGGATTAGGTTCTGAGAATATAACAGAAAGTGTGTGCAACGAACTAAAGAAGAAGCAGGCAAAGAGGAAACTAAAACGTAATAAAAAGGAAAAAAAGATTTTAAATAAAAATAGTGAATCATGTTCTAATGATATTAGTATAGAACAAACCCAGGGAACAGAAGATTTACGAGGTACTGATGCGATTATAAATTTGAATATAGATGAGCAGCCTGACTCATGTAATGTAGATTTTACAAGAGATCAACCTATTTCTTTTAGTGAGGCTATTATTTCTAAGTTAAATGGCCAATGTGATTATATTTGTTGTTGTTGTGAACAAATATATTTTGAACGATCTGTAAATATAGTTTCTCAGCATCGTTTACCTATCTTTCAGAAATATGTGCGTGGTGTCAATTATACTAATTCAGAAGTGTATGTATGCAATACATGTAATAACCATATTCGCAAAGGAGAGGTCCCTAAATTAAGTTGGACCAATGGTATGGTTTTTCCAATAATCCCATCTGAGTTACAGATTAATCAATATGAAGAAATGTTGATTACTCCACGTATTTTATTCTTAAATATTTTAGTTCGACCAATGGGATCTCAATTAATTTTAATGGGAAACGTTATAAATGTACCCACTGATATTGAATATGCTATAGCTTCTTTGCCAAGATTTATTAATTCTGAAGGTACTGTTAGTGTCAGAGTTAAGAGGCGCTTGGCTTATAAATCAGTTTATAGACAAATGAATGTAAGGCCAGATCGTGTCATGACTGCCCTGCGATGGTTAATGGCTAATTCAGATATTTATTCAGACAATCCTGTTACTGTAGATAGTAGGTGGTTGGAAACAACCATCAATTTACTTTCTGAATATTCTGACTCTATAGAAGAGAATAATGATTCTGATTGTGTTCCCGTTGTCGAAATTGATGATAGCACATTAAATAATGAGTCAAATTCTGACAATTTCTCAGAAGTGGATGCAGATGAATATAGTGCGATTTACCGTACATTAATTGATTCCCAATTAGATACTGCTTATTTAGATGTAGCGCCAGGAGAGCACAATTTTCCAAAAGATGTTTATTATGACGTAGATGTTGAATCTTTAGCATTTCCTACGTTGTATGGTGGGCAACGAGTATCAGAAATGTATCCTGATAATATTAACTTATGTGATCGTATGAAATGGGAGCTAAGACACAGAGATCGTAGAATGGCACAACATTCTCAAAAAATATTTCTGATGTATAAAAAGTACCAAAACAACTATATTAACAAGAAAAAAAATTTTGGTTTAAAATTCTTAAAGGATAACAAGTATAAATGTAAAGATGTACGTAATAGAGATTCATTAGAAAATATTGCCGATTTAGATAATGGATTTTTCCTATATAAGCATTTGAGGAATAGTCCTATGTATTTTCAGGATCGGAAAACAGAACTTTATGCAACAATCCGTCAATGTGGTATTCCAACTTGGTTCATGTCCTTATCATCTGCTGAATTTAAATGGTATGAATTACTAAAGTGCTTGTCTAAACTAATCAATAATTGTGAAATAAGTAATGACGATATTGAAAATATGTCATTTACTGAAAAATGTTCATTACTTAATAAAGATCCTGTGACAACTGCTAGATATTTTGACAACCGAATGAAGGTCTTTATACAAGATATTTTATGTCATGAATCGTGTCCAATAGGGAAGATAATAGATTATTCATTTAAGATAGAATTCCAGCATCGCGGTTCACCTCATGCGCATCTACTTCTGTTTACAGAAGATAGTCTTACTTATAAAGCAGGTGGAAACAATGATGATATAATAAATTTTGTCGATAAATATGTTTCTTGTTCGTTAGACCAAAATGACGACATAAAAGAACTAATTAAATATCAAACACATAAGCACTCTCGTACATGCAGGAAAAAAGGAAAAAATATTTGTCGGTTTGGGTTTCCATTACCGCCTATGGTTAAAACTATTATTTTAGAACCCCTGGTACAGCTTAATGATGACGATAAAAATAATTATACAAAAGTACAAGAATTTCTAGATACAACAACCAATCTCGATGATCATACATTCGATAGTATGTTGGAAACCTTACATTTAAATGAGGATCAATATATGCGAGCCGTGAGGAGTAATTTAACTGAAGATAAATTATTTTTGAAACGAAAACCAAATGAGTGTAGAGTCAATGCATATAGTAGAAATTTAATAAACATATGGCGGGCCAACCATGATATTCAATTTTGTTTGAATGCATATTCTGTAATTGGATATATTATTAGTTATATCCAGAAATCTGATCGAGGACTCAGTTTAGCTTTGTCTAAAATCATGGAGGAATTTAAAGAAAGCCCTGAATCGTTAAGAAACCAAGTGAAACAAATTGGTAAAATATTTCTGAATTCGTCAGAGATTAGTGTCCAAGAATGTATTTATATGATACTGGGATTTCCTATGTGCTATCTTAGTAGAGATGTTGTATATGTTCCTACAGGTAAGAGAAAGGATATGATGAAAGTTTTAAAAGGTAACGATGTGTTGGCTAATATGGATCCTGAATCTACTGACCCAAATATCGAAACTGTTATTTGTCTTAGTTATACAGGAAAAGCTGCTTATCTTATTAATGGGGAAACTGTACATTCCGCTTTGGGTATTCAGCCATCTAAATCCCTAAATATATATTCTAGTCCAACAAGTGATATGTTAAATAAATTGAGAAATAAATGGAAAGACGTAAAAGTTATTCTAATTGATGAAATATCATTAATAGGTAGCACTATGTTTGATTTTATGGATCAACAACTTCAGCAGATTCTAGGGAAAAAGAAATTCATGGGTAATTTACACGTAATTACATTTGGTGACTTTTTCCAACTTAGCCCAATTTTTGATAACTGGATATTTGAAAATAAAAAAGGTGTAGTCCAATCATTAGGTACAAACTTGTGGAAAGAACATGTTTTAATGTATGAATTAATTGAAATAATGAGGCAGAATGAGGATAAATCATTTGCCGAAATGTTAAATCGAGTAAGGACAGGAATTCATAATGACGAAGATATAAAATTGTTGCACGGACGAGCCTATATATTAGATTTGAAAACGCCTAATTTACCACAAATCTTATGCTCTAGAAATACGGAAGTCGATGATTACAACGACCAAATATATAATCATAGCACAAATGAGAAATGTGTAATAGTGGCTAAAGATACAGTTCTTAGTAGTATTGAAAAAGGTAAATTGCAAGCTCTAATTGAAAATATTTCCAAAGACCCTAAACGAACTGGTTGTTTGCAAAAAGAAATCAAAATATGTGTTGATTTACCATACGATATTATTTTGAATATTGATGTCAAACATGGTTTAGCGAATGGAACAACTGGAATATTAAAGAAAATTCACTATATGCCTGGTTTTACTAAACCTAGTATGTTATGGTTTTTGTTTCCTGATCCAAAAATTGGAAACAATCAACGGCTTATTTATCGTCAATATTATACTGATGATATTGATTCAAATTGGGTACCTATATTTCCTCAAACACGTAAATTTAATGTTGGCAAAAATTATATTGAAGTAAGTAGAACACAATATCCATTGAAACATTCGTCAGCTAAAACTATTCATAAATCACAAGGTAGTACTATGTCTGAAGCTATTATTCATGTGACTGGTCGTCCAAGTAATTTTCTAAAACATATGATGTATGTTGCTCTTAGTAGAGTTACTTCTTTAAAGGGCCTATTTATAGTAGGTTTTAATCCTAAACATATTATGATCGACAATAAAGTATATAAAGAAAATGAAGAAGCAAAATGTGATCGTTCATGTAAATTGAATTTTAATCCTATCTCACTAGAGAATAATGGGTTGAAAGTTTATTATGAAAATAGTCAATCTTTATATCATCACATTGAATGTCTGCGAAACAGTAAACATTCCCTTATGTCAGATGTTATTCTATGTTGTGAAACGAGATTTAATGAATTTGATTCAAATAATGATTTTATGATAAATAATTACGAATTAATTACATGGAATGAATCAGTAAACCAAAGTCGATCATTTTATGGACTATGTGCTTATGTACATAAAAAAATTGAAATAATAAAAACTAAAATGTATAGATATAATAAAGTGGAAGTTTTAACACTATTTCTATTATATAGTGGTAAACCTTATACCGTATCTGTCTTATATAGATGCCCTAAGGCGTTGACTAACAGTTTAACTACTGCTCTTCAGACAATATCATTATATGGTCATTCTCCAGATACGCCATATTTATTAATTGGTGATTTTAATATAAATAGTCAGTATACAATGAATTACTCAACTATAAGCAATATATGTAATATTTTGCAGTTAAATCATATTTCTAGTACTGCAACAACCCGAGCAAATTCCACTATTGATTTAGCATTCAGTAATACAAATATAAGTATATCTACTCATTTCCTTCCTTGGTCTCATCATTTTGGTCTAAGTACAACGATCCCAACTTCATTGTAAATGTTCTTTTGATGCTTTGAAAGCGTTCGTCCTTCGATGGGCATCAGCGATATTTATTATTAGGCATCAGATTCTGTCGTGATATTCAGTTTCCTTTGATTAAAATATAAAATTTTGGTATAGAAATATAGTTATGGACCATCTAAGTGGAAGGGATCCAGATATTCAGAGAAGACGGAACAACATATTCAGTTTAAATATGAAAATAGTTTTTATTTTTTTTGTAAAAAATTATAGTTATATATTTTTCTTTGTAATAAATCATAGTTATAATCTCATCGTATTCACAATAATGACAATGGATATATATATAATACATGTACATGGCAAGTAACATCAGTTCCAAAGTTTCTTATATAAAGGTTAAATAGGCTTACAAAAATCTTAATAAAGTTTATCAAAATGTTTGACTAAAGATAGAATTTAGAAATATGATAGTGGCAGAATTTCGAATACACGACTGGAATAATATTAACAAAAGGATATCAAAATCTATAAGTAAGGCAATAATTTAGAACTAGTATAGCGCCGGGAGTCAGTCTAAACTCTTGGTTATATCATATACAAAATTGTGTTATCTGTATAATAGCAGGGATGCTACTTGAGTTGTATCAAAAATTCTGAACTATATTCAAATAAAGAAAAATGTCAGTTACTGCTCTCAGCCTGGTATAGTCGGGGTAATATAGACGAAGCCAACATAAGGGAGAGTTTAGTGGATTTGGCCTGTATATATAACCCATATCTAACACAATATCTAAACCAAGTAAACCATGTTTTTTCTAAGTCTCACATTTAGCATCCCTGTAATAGGGAAGTATAGAACCAAATACAAAATGCAAAAAAAATTGAAAATATAAGGAAGGCAGTGCTGAGCCACAAATCCTGCCATATGAGTATTACCGTATTTCGCCGATAGAATCCTTTTCATAAAAAAATAATTCACATGAACATATTTTAAAGATGATACATTTATACTGCAACAGTAGGACATCAATAAAATCACCGGGCTTTATACTATATTAATGATTATCAATATAAGGTAAAAAATCACCGGGCTTCATACTATATCAATAAAATCATATATAGATGACCATGTCTGTCATTATAAAAATAAAATTATTGAAACATATAAAATCATGACTAGTTGCATTTAAAAAATAGGGACGTTGATAAAAGACAAAGTTATAATCAAAAAACTAGTTCGCCATCTACGTCGCCAACTTCCAGGCTTTTCTCTATGTACATCACGAATCTAAAAAAAAAAGACAATATTTATCAGAATTAAAATATACAAATCAGACAAAAATAGATAGATCACTATGGGTGAAATAAATAAATTAGGTAGTCATATTTTGAATACATTAAACTAGTATCGTTAATAATATGCTTCCATTTACATTGAGTTAACAGTGTGCAACATACTGAATTTGGAGATGAGAAATCGTCGGTCTCTGCCAAATTGTATGTGGAGACCGAAAATATTTTACAGAGACCAAAAAAAGTCTGCGTCCTAAACAGGGTTCCCATGGTTCAGAGTACATTGAACATTATATCACTTGGATATTTTATTGGAGATCTTCGGGCCCTCCCAAATATCCATATCAAAGACCGACGAAAATTTTGTGGAGACCTGGGCGTCGGTCTCTGGTTTATGTTGTGCACTCAGTTATAGGTGTCAACTGTAATATTCTTCAGAAAACAAACCTTTTTCTATTTATATCTATTTGTCTTTACACCGAAAGTTTGAAGACGGTAATATATTCTCCGTTTACAACGCCAGCCTAAAAAAAGAAGACAATATTTATTAGAATTATAATATACAAATGAGACAAACACAAAAGAAAATGGATAGATAAAATAAATTCAATTATTCCACGCGGATCCAGTACAACGATCTGAATAATATATCAAATAGAATATTATATGTATATAGTTAAGTAATAATAAATAATATACTTCTATTTACATTTAGTTATAGGTATCGACTGTAATATTCTTCAAAAAACAAACCTTTATGAGAGTATCGGTTGGGGCCAATACTCTACCCCCGGACACAAACCGTAGAAGTTCAAGAGGCTCTTCCTGAAGAAGAGAATACAATTTATGAAACACTAAAAATTGAACGTACTACAATCTTAGAATATTTTGCCGAAATCAATTTAAAATATATTAAAACAGAGGTGCTGGCCAGTGACCCCTAGTCTCTCATATGGATATATATCGACATATACAGTGGGGCTTCATATATCTCGCCATATAACTGAGTTCGAAGATCTAATAAAGAAGGGAACAAGAACAGCAGGTTGCTTGATGCCGGCAGCCGAGACCGTTAAGATTCCCACACCAAGATAAGCACGAAAATCAGTTGATAAGGTAGTCAAAGAGTCCATTAAGTCAGCAATGTTATCCATTTATTCAAACGACGTAACTCTTCCACCTCTGTGTCTGAGTGCCCACCTGAAGCTTGTCCAAAATCCTCCTGTTCGAATTTATTAAGAGTAACGAAATCCAACTATTTATCACACTCATTACCATCTCCAGTGGCAGCAGTACATTTCTCCACAGACTCCCGTAAATATTTGTGAGTTTTATCCCCAGGATCAGGGTGACAATAATTACACGCCTTGCACTTGTTCATAATGAATAGAGAGTCGACAGAATTAAATGTACTGTCCAAAAAACCAAGGTTCAGTTCAGGTATATGTAGGACCAGTCCAGTGGTCAGCAGGAGTGGGAGTCACTGGGTACTGTATCCCACCACTAGGTGGGGTGGGGGTGCTGTCCAGTGACCCCCTAGTCTCTCACATGGATATATATCGACATATACAGCGGGACTTCATATATATCGTCGACTACTTTCTTAAAACAGTTTCTTTATAGTTACCACTTTGTTGGTATGTTCAATCATTATAATGTATTAAGCAGTTCGTTAACATATCGGTTCATAATATCTGCTAAGAACACTTTCAGACTCTACATAGGCCTAATTCCCCGAAATCAATTATAGTCTACATATAATATATTGTATTTACCAATTCTTCGGCATAACGCTTCATCATCCCCAGCAGAGGGACATCTTCTTTGACTCCAAAAACCACATGTGTGCCATCTTGGCCCAGCGGAGCAATTCCTGCTGGGGATGGACTGTTAACTGCATCTGAAATAAAAACATTTTGTGAGTATTATTGACCAATTTTTCATTTATATTGACTCATACACATTTTTCAGAGTTTTTCAAAATTAAATACTGAACGTCACTGTTAAACATAAACACCAGTAACTAAGAAATTGGGTCACCTACTGTTTAAACAATTTATTTTGTTTATAAATGTAAATATACTGTATACTTAACCCTTTAAGGACGGGGACTGCCTTGAGGCAGTCCCGCGTCGGCTCCGTTAAGGACGGGAGACTGCCTTGAGTCAGTCTATGGCGTGTGACGTTAAGGACGGGAGACTGCCTTGAGGCAGTTTTAGGTCGGAAATAATAAAAGAACTTATATCTCAGCTAAAAATCAATATATTCGCATGAAATTTGAAATATATGTAGGAAAATAAATATATTAAAGATTAGTTGACATGGTTCCATGGTAACTACGATAATTCGTCATAATTCACGTCGTGAAACGTCATGAAACGCTGGAGATCGTCCTGACTCACTGAGCGTCATGTCGTCCAACGACGATGAGTGGTCCGACTGGGGCGATTTGGCTTCTGATTGGGAGGATGACCTTCCAATAGAAGCTAGAAAACGCAAAAGAGTGCCATCATCATCATCTTCGTCATCTTCTTCATCTTCTGATGTCGTTTCTGACGGAAGCAGTGATGAAGAGCCCTTGGCGAACCTGAGAACAGACATCACCCCAGAGAATAGAAAATGGGAGAGACAGCAGCGAAACCTACCTAGACCTGCTCCTGACATGATTGATTTCGAACAACCGACTGGACCACAAACGGACAAGACTACAATGATCGACATTTTTAATCTATTCCTTAATGTTAATTTAATGACGACATTTCTCCAGAAAACGAACGAATATGCAGACAGAAATGGGACAGAATGGAAGAAGGCGAAAAAATGGAACCCTCTGGACCTGCCGACATTTCGATGCTTCCTCGGAATAACATACCTAATGGGCCTCATACGGAAACCAAGTTTAAAGCTGTATTGGTCGACCAAGGAGAGCATAAGGACGGACTACATCGCTAAATTGATGTCCAGAGACAAGTTTCTACAAATTCTAAGGTAAATATAAAAAAATAAAAACATTCCAGCCTTTCAAAGTTGCACGTAAACCTTGGTAAACGTCAAAGATCTGTCGGAGCCTCCGTGTCGAAAATCTAAGTTAAAAAAGTTGGACAAAATTGAAATAAAAAAAAGAAAATATCATTCCAGTCCAGCGATATGATAGATTATCATATTTACTTCATATATTTATGTTTTTATAGGTATCTGAGCTTCGGGGAGGGCACGGCAGAAGCCTGTGACCGAGCAGACGACTCTCGACCGACGACTACGGCCCGAGTGGACTGGCTGTTGGCGGCACTGAACGCTACCTCGACCCGCGTATACAAGGCAGCTCGCGAGCTCGCGATCGACGAGTCGATGGTGAAGGTAAATGCTAATAAAATCTCTACATAATCTATGTCTACCCACCCTTCCCCTCTACCCACCCTTCCCCTCTACCCACCCTTCCCCTCTACCCACCCTTCCCCTCATCCACCCTTCCCCTCGTCCAACCTTCCCCTCGTCCACCCTTCCCCTCGTCCACCCTTCCCCTCGTCCACCCTTCCCCTCGTCCACCCTTCCCCTCATCCACCCTTCCCCTCCCCATCCATCCTTCCCCTCATCCACCCTTCCACTCATCCATCCTTCCCCTCATCCACCCTTCCACTCATCCACCCTTCCCCTCATCCACCCTTCCCCTCCCCATCCATCTTTCCCCTCCCCATCCATCCTTCCCCTCCCCATCCATCCTTCCCCTCCCCATCCATCTAGATATAAATCTCAGAAAATGTACAATTGGCAGCTGTACACATTTAGTAAATTCTGCAAAATTAGGCTGCAATTTGGTCAGTACTAGGTAAATTTGAGTATATTTGGCATTGCAAGCAAGCACAATCGATTCTAGCTATGTTTGGCTAGGTCGAATTGTATTTTGAACTTTATTTTCGTCTGAAATGTGGGTTATTTGAGAAGATTGGCGAAGTTCAATTGTACATTTTCTGAAAAACTGACCCATTAGAACAAAAAAAAGTACACGTTGAGTCGGTTATAGCTATAATAATCTCAGATTGAAATGTTTTTCTCTCTCTAGCATAAAGGTCGCTGTGCCCACAAACAGTATTGCCCAGCCAAACCAACAAAATGGGGCATCAAATTGTGGATGCTTGCAGAAAGTGCCACTGGTAAGGAATAATATTTTATTTTCATTTATTTATATTTTGCTTCAAAGACAGGCCACATGAATCGATATTTAAAGTTGGAGTATACCTAAGATTAAGAATTAACTGCTTTACCTATTCCTGTGATAACCAGTGGGTTTTTATACTGTCTAGATCGATAAATAAAGATAAATAAAATAATATTATATATTAAATTGTTTTCTAGGCTACGCCCTTCAGGTCCTGCCTTTCTTCGCTGGAAGAGGCCCTCAGAATCTATATGAAGATGTGATTACCCCTCTGCTTAAAGGAGCCAACATTTTAGGACTAGGTTATAGAATATTTTTTGATAATTTCTATACTACTGTCCATATGTTTCATGATTTATGTATTCGGTTCTTCACGTATTGCTGTGGGACAGTACGACGTAACAGGAAGGAACTCCCAAAGTCCCTTATGGTCACCAAACACCAAGGTTTGCAGAAGAGAGGGCAGATGATATTTTCCAGATGTGGGGAGATGCTGTTGAGTGCGTGGAAGGACAATAAGATTGTACATATATTAAGTACCATCCACGGGACAGATGTTGGCCAGGCCAAAAGAAGGACAAAGAATAATGGCGTCTACCAGAGGATCGAAATTGAATGTCCCCAAACTGTCATCGACTATAATAGGCATATGGGTGGGGTGGACCTATCAGACCAGCTGACAAAGTATTATTGTTTTAATAGGAAAAGTGTGAAATGGACGATGAAAATTTTTTGGTTTGTTATGGAAGTAATGAAGGTAAATAGTCATATAATTTACAATGCAGGCCAAGGGAAAAAAGTCTCTCTTTATCAATTCTCTGTTGAGTTAGCCGAACATCTATGTATGGAGTCAAAAGTCTTGAATGTATTACCACCCTCCCCTTCAACATCACGATCTGAGAGACTGGCCAGAAAATGTCTACCAGTTGTGCTCCCTGGCAAAAAGACCTACTGCCGACGATGTCTAAAAAAACACCAAAAGGACAAGTCGGTAACGAAGAGGCAAACAATTCATGGCTGCTCAAGGTGTAAGATACACCTGTGTTTACCCTTGTGCTTTACAGACTACCACCTACACCTAAGGGGGCGAATAACTGAAGAATGAATCTAGAAATAATTTAAATGCAATCTGACTTGTATATATATTTGCCCCTCTGTATATATCAAATGTTTCAAAATGACCTATCACCTGTTAACAAACGTCGTCACTTGTACATAAACTTATCTACTTATTTGTCCCTCTGTATATATCAAACGTTGTCACTTGTACATAAACTCATCTACTTACCTGCACAAATAAATATGTTCTGGTTGTTCTAAATGTTCTTTCTGCTGTTTTGTAGTCTTTCCTTGATTAATGTTCCCATTCATGAATAAAATCCAATCTGCGACGATGTAGAAACACACACTATGAGCTGAGTACGACGACCCAACACTGCCCATATCTCAATATGAAATTAAATTCCAGTGAGGCTCCTTTTTGCATAAGAACAAATATTCCAATGTGTCCAAGATTGAAAGGGAAGAGTAATGGAGGGGAAGGGTGGACGAGGGGAAGGGTAATGAAGGGGAAGGGTGGACGAGGGGAAGGGTAATGAAGGGGAAGGGTGGACGAGGGGAAGGGTAATGAAGGGGAAGGGTGGACGAGGGGAAGGGTAATGAAGGGGAAGGGTGGAAGAGGGGAAGGGTAATGGAGGGGAAGGGTGGACGAGGGGAAGGGTAATGGAGGGGAAGGGTGGAAGAGGGGAAGGGTAATGAAGGGGAAGGGTGGACGAGGGGAAGGGTAATGGAGGGGAAGGGTGGACGAGGGAAAGGGTAATGGAGGGGAAGGGTGGACGAGGGGAAGGGTAATGGAGGGGAAGGGTAATGGAGGGGAAGGGTGATGGAGGGGAAGGGTGATGGAGGGGAAGGGTGAGGGAGGGGAAGGGTGAGGGAGGGGAAGGGTGATGGAGGGGAAGGGTGATGGAGGGGAAGGGTGATGGAGGGGAAGGATGGGTAGAGGGGAAGGGTAATGGAGGGGAAGGGTGATGGAGGGGAAGGGTGGGTAGAGGGGAAGGGTGGGTAGAGGGGAAGGGTGAGGGAGGGGAAGGGTGAGGGAGGGGAAGGGTGATGGAGGGGAAGGGTGATGGAGGGGAAGGGTGAGGGAGGGGAAGGGTGATGGAGGGGAAGGGTGATGGAGGGGAAGGGTGGGTAGAGGGGAAGGGTGGAAGAGGGGAAGGGTGGAAGAGGGGAAGGATGGACGAGGGGAAGGATGGACGAGGGGAAGGGTGGGTAGAGGGGAAGGGTGATGGAGGGGAAGGGTGAGGGAGGGGAAGGGTGAGGGAGGGGAAGGGTGAGGGAGGGGAAGGGTGATGGAGGGGAAGGGTGATGGAGGGGAAGGGTGATGGAGGGGAAGGATGGGTAGAGGGGAAGGGTAATGGAGGGGAAGGGTGATGGAGGGGAAGGGTGGGTAGAGGGGAAGGGTGGGTAGAGGGGAAGGGTGAGGGAGGGGAAGGGTGAGGGAGGGGAAGGGTGAGGGAGGGGAAGGGTGAGGGAGGGGAAGGGTGAGGGAGGGGAAGGGTGAGGGAGGGGAAGGGTGAGGGAGGGGAAGGGTGATGGAGGGGAAGGGTGAGGGAGGGGAAGGGTGATGGAGGGGAAGGGTGATGGAGGGGAAGGGTGATGGAGGGGAAGGGTGGGTAGAGGGGAAGGGTGGAAGAGGGGAAGGGTGGAAGAGGGGAAGGATGGACGAGGGGAAGGATGGACGAGGGGAAGGGTGGGTAGAGGGGAAGGGTGATGGAGGGGAAGGGTGAGGGAGGGGAAGGGTGAGGGAGGGGAAGGGTGATGGAGGGGAAGGGTGAGGGAGGGGAAGGGTGAGGGAGGGGAAGGGTGATGGAGGGGAAGGGTGATGGAGGGGAAGGGTGATGGAGGGGAAGGATGGGTAGAGGTGAAGGGTGGGTAGAGGGGAAGGGTGGGTAGAGGGGAAGGGTGGGTAGAGGGGAAGGGTGGAAGAGGGGAAGGTTGGAAGAGGGGAAGGTTGGAAGAGGGGAAGGATGGACGAGGGGAAGGATGGACGAGGGGAAGGGTGGGTAGTGGGGAAGGGTGGGTAGAGGGGAAGGGTGGACGAGGGGAAGGGTGGGTAGAGGGGAAGGGTGGAAGAGGAGAAGGGTGGAAGAGGGGAAGGGTGGTAGAGGGGAAGGGTGGATGGGGAGGGGAAGGATGGATGGGGAGGGGAAGGATGGATGAGGAGGGGAAGGATGGGTAGAGGGAAAGGATGGGTAGAGAGAAAGGGTGGGTAGAGGGTAAGGGTGGATGGGGAGGGGAAGGGTGGATGGGGGAACAAATAAATAAGAATAAATATTCCAATGTGTCCAAGATCCAGTGCTTCAATAAAATCCAATCTGCGATGATAATATCCAACGCAATATAATAATCCAATGGTAAATTCCATGAATAATAATCCAATGGCACTGCTTGAATAAAATCCAATCTGCGACGATGTAGAAACACACACATGAGCTGAGTTCGACGACTCAACACTGCCCATATCTCAATATGAAACATATCATAAGAGATTAAATTCCAGTGAAGATCCTTTTTGTATTAATATAAAGAAATAAAGAAATAAGTAGAAATATTCCAATCTGCGACGATGTAGAAAACTTTCCCATTCACCGAGTGACCCGATCAGGAGAACAGCTAATCGATCTAGGACAGATCTAGGACAGATCTAGGTCTCTCGAAGGCCTAAAGCTGTGATGACCTATGTATAGTTGTCGGTGGATATTTCCATAATATCCAATGAAACTGCTAAAAACAGATGTGTGAGGCCATTCTAGGTGTTATTTCCAGTTGTTTTGCCGCTTTGTCACCATTTCCTGATGAATACTTCAATGGGAATGTCAGTGAATAAAATATCAAATCTCCGACAACAACTGCGCAGTTGGCCATGATGGAATCTTGTGCACTGACATTTGGGCGCAGCCACAGTAACATCCAACTAGATCGATCTAGTTCAGAATAATGAACCATGTCGACTTCTAAGACTATCACAAACAATAGTTCATGACATGATTTAAGTCCAGTGAGGTTCCTTTTCATATCAATTCCAAGAAATATATCGATAATGATGAATAATATTCCATGCATATGGCGAGTGGCCGATCAGCTGATCGAGGGAATGGCTTCCTTTGTTCTTCGTGACCTACATTTAGTTTGGCAATGTTTGGCAATGTTTTTCGGTGGATATTTCCATAATATCCAATGAAACTGCTAAAAAAAGATGTGTGAGGCCATTCTATATCTTGTTTCCAGTTGTTTTGCCGCTTTGTCAACGTTTGCTGATGAATACTTCAATGGGGATCTCGGTGAATAAATATCCAACTGCGGAGATGAAGGTGCCGGGTCGGCCATCTTGGACGATCTTGAAAGATGACGCTTGAGCAGGAAGACGGCAAATATCGAAATAATCACTCAAATAAACCATGTCAGCTTCCAAAATGGCCACAAAGAATAGTCTATACACTGATTTAACTCCAGCAAGGTTCCTTTTCTTGGAAATCTTCCGTAATATATCGAAAATGGCGAATAATCTTCCACACGCCTGACTCGCAAAGACCGGTTTTGGCGCCAGGCCGGTTCAATCTGGTTCGCTGCCGTCCTCCACGCGAGATGACGTCTGCGCGCGACTCGGGATACGCGTTACTTCCGCCCCGCGCGGGTTCCCGCCGCGAATGAGTTAAAAGTCTTACTCATTACATTATATCACAAAACACGAGCATTAGAGTATCGTATTACATAAACACCAGTAACTAAGAAATTGGGTCACATATTGTTTAAACCATTAACTTTGTTTATAAATGTGAATATACTGTATACTTAAAAGTCTTACTCATTACATTATATCACAAAACACGAGCATTAGAGTATCGTATTACAAAGATCCATTTCCGCCGACAGCCGTGCGAACTAAATCATGGGTACATAAATTGACTACACGGTTCCCCCAGATAGATTTTCGGTGAATAAGCCCAAAATTATTTATTTTGTGTTCGTATCAGTACCTATGGGCAGGCGATTTGATTAGCCGCAATATATTATCCATAATTTGTTTAACTGGACCGAGAACACCGGAGACGCACAAGGCGTTTAAAGTGGTATCAGACACTCGAGCCAAGCCAATAGCGAGATAATTGCCACATATTGAAAAACTCACCAATAGGAAAGACGGACCGGTGCAGTCTGTTGACTGAACACCGCCCATGCCAAACGATTTGGTTGGCATGGGTGGAACTAATTCCATTATTGATTGGGTTGCAATCTGTCATTTTCACGTCGATTGATGTTTCACGTCGATTGATTAGGTACGGTACGACTGTAGTAGACTACTGAAGAGCCATCTAGTGGCTATTCGAAGAAATAATTAAGCTCCCGCAACCATAATACTTAAATTTTATTCCATGTATACATATTAGACATTGATACTATTAAATTTTCTGCCCCAGAATTTAATTTGTACATTTAAGTGATTATAATTTACAAAGTTAAAAGGTAACCATTTCCAATGGCAGTATCATTAATTTAATTGTTCGTTAGTACCTATAGTTTATCCGGTATCATGGCGCCATCTGCCGGACATAACCATCTGGCTAGATATTACAAGCATCTACCGGGTAATTCGCGCCTATAATAATCCTCCAGTCAAGAATCAAGATATTGACATAAGGAACACAATGAATGTTTCTATAGGACATGAATGTTTTTACGGGAATATTTGAATACTAAAAATTATACTCACCACTAATCAGAGTTCTGCTCACCGATTATCCTTTATTATATTAGGTCGTGTCATGTCCAAAATATCGATCAACCGAAAGCCATATTTCCTCATGTACTATCATATCGATAATTATACGCATTGGTTACGCGCACCACTCAGAAGCGATCGAGACCATAGCAAACTCCAGTTACTAATATAAACACTATAATTTATTATATTTTATCAATATGTACATCCATATTGTCTGCATCTGCAACAACTGGGACTAGTTCAATGACCGGGTATTTATGAACATATTAACGTGTGGCGCGTATATTTCTAACGTTGATATTTACAAAGGGCCTTAGCCAAACAGATCGCCGATCGCATATAGCATGGAAAACAGTCAATACAAATGACTGGTTATCAGAATATGAATGCATGAATGTCTAATATAATCTGGTTTTCAACCTCACATGCCAAGATTATTGTGTAAAATCATTGGTTTGTTCTAAAAATCGCATCAGATGTTGATACGTGTGGGATCGCTGTACACGGGTGGGATCGCTGTGCTTGAGTTTGAGATACAGACATCACCACGAAGAATGAATCAGAAACGCTTAAAATCGCATTATTGAAGGGAAATAATGATTTAAAACTCTAAATATAACATGTATCGAAGCTATCCGATCAATAATTATTTTCAAAAGTCTTCGAAACGTTCATAATTCCGACTTTATTTCAATGATATCCTGAATCGGTTTCTCCGTCAAAATATGGGTCTTGCGCATGTGTCAAAATCTGGGTCGGGATCGGGGTCAGAGTAAAATCTGGGTCGGGATCGGGGTCAGAGTAGCGCACGGATCTGGGTCAGGGTATTCACGTGATCGGAGGTGTGGTTAGGATCGGGGTCAGGGTAGGGCTTGGGTCTGTCCACGTGGACAATGTGTGGTCAAAATCTGGGTCGGGATCGGGGTCAGAGTAAAATCTGGGTCGGGATCGGGGTCAGAGACAATGTGTGGTCAAAATCGGGGTTGGGATCGGGGTCAGAGTAAAATCTGGGTCGGGATCGGGGTCAGAGTAGCGCACGGATCTGGGTCAGGGTATTCACGTGATCGGAGGTGTGGTTAGGATCGGGGTCAGGGTAGGGCTTGGGTCTGTCCACGTGGACAATGTGTGATTAGGACGTGCACGGGAACGGGGTCAGGGTAGGGCTTGGGTCTGTCTGTGTGATTAGGACGTGCACGGGAACGGGGTCAGGGTAGGGCTTGGGTCTGTCCACGTGGACAATGTGTGATTAGGACGTGCACGGGAACGTGCGCGCCAGCTCGCCTTTGGATTGGCTTAGACATGGGTTCAAGTGTGGGGTCAAATTATTCTATGACCTAGTAGACCGGTATTGGGGTCAACGCCTTGTCGGAGTGGTGTACCACTTCCGGCCCGACCAGCAGTTCGTGGACACGGGAAATATCAGTGCACGGGCCTTGGCACGGACCCATAGTAATTCTGGGGTGGGGTTGGGCCACCCCAGAAAAAAGGGTTCCATTTTTGGTATAAATGTTGATACACATAATAAGTTATAGAGACAACTTGAAAGAGAAAGATGGTGGAAGAGGGAACAAGGAGAGATGAGAATGTGGGCCCCACTGTCCCACTAGCAAATTCTGTGCGTAGCACGGGTATTTGCTAGTTAATATCTTAATCCAACTCCATGATGGAAGATGTTGTGGGTACCGGAAGTAGGAAAAATCACGCTGATATTTTGCAAATCTATGACCAATGGTTGTGTTCTGGCATTTTTTTGCAAAAACTATAAAAAAGATTGGTTAGCCTTGTAGGAGCTTACAGATGGCGCTACAGTCACACAGAAATTGCCGCCATTTGTTGAGGCCTACCTATCTACCTAGCCTACCGTGCGGTGAAAATGAGTGTGAAATATTATAAAATACATCTACTAAAGTTTTGATGCTTTATTCTTCTTCTCTTCTCTGAAATGTCTTCATATCATACAACTTATGTGTTCGACAACTTTTTAAATTAAATGAGACGTACCGTAGGGGAGGTGAAGTTTAATTTTAATTTAATCAAGGACACCACGAGGGATGTGACAATGGATTTTGATGTAAAGCCAACATGTATTAAACATTATTCAAACATAATTCTGTGTTTTGTAGGCCTGATGCTAATCATAATGGCATGGAAACAAAGTCTGTCCCAGTCCGTCACATGAGACATGACCGTGATTGAACGCTCATGGTCCGCAAAACGTGGCATCATTGATTTCACAACAGAAGACAAAAACAAAGACCTTGTATTCAGATTCTCAAAAACAAAAGCAAATATGCCAGAAACGGCTACGAACAGAACTTCGACAAGGCGAGGTTTCATAACTATAGCTGACCGTCAACTCCACATACCCGATACCGTAAAGTTCTATATCCTCAGTCACAAATCATACATTTCCGACCACAAAGGGAGCTAATCAGGCATACCAGGGCAAACAGGCATGACAACGGATCAATCTCCAATACTAAAATATATTCTATTCACCAAACACACAGAATTATGGACCGGTGGCAAAAATGAAGAAGAGAAAGGAAGAGCGTTACCTCCGCTCACTCAACGTCTGGGTGAAACTGACGTCAGAACTCATGCGCGCGACGTTCATCCGGGCTCTGTCAGGAGCGTGCTATAGATCCATTCACACAATCATGATCCCTAAAGTTTTATTTCATATGGGCCTACTTTTTTTCTCTTTTTTTTTGAGAATCTGCTTCAAATATTATATATACCGTAATATATATTTGAAGCAGATTCTCAAAAAAAGGCTAGCCTACCAATACGGTAGCCTACATATAGCTAGGCCTAGGCCTATAGGCCTTTATTCCATGATTTGGCCGTGAGCGTACAATAGGCCTATAATCGATATACTTGCCGCTCACAAGGTGTAGGCCTACAATATAAATTCTGTGTATTGTACAGCTCACAATTTGATGAAATAAATCAAATAAAGTTGTAATAAGTTAAGAATCATGGAATAAAAGCAAGAATAGCACAGTATCGCGTCTTCGGGGGCCTATATTCTCCTCGTATGGCCGAAAAACAACTCGGCCTACAGCCTCGTAGTTTTCGGCCATACTCGGAGAATATAGGCCTAGCCCCCCTCATACGCGATACTATGCTGTTCTTGCTATAGGCCTAATATATGACGTTGTGGCGAATCTATTCGGGGTACCGTATATAGGTCCTATATAGGAAGTAGGCCTAGCCTAGGTGTGCGACATTTTATTTGTTTGTAAATTATAGGCCTAGGTAGCCTGGGATAGCCTGGTTATTTTGAACCAGTAGGCCTAGGGCCTATATTTAGACAGGACAGCGAGAGGGGAGAGAGGAGAGTGGTGCGTGTGGGTGTGTGTGGGTGTTGGGGGGTGGGGGAGGGAGTGAGAGAGGAGAACGAGAGGGGAGAGAGAGAGATCATTCAAAATTCTCTGTGATGCTGACATTTTTGCCATCCGTTTGGTATGAGATAGCCTAGGCCTAGGCCTAGGCCTACAAGTTTATAGGATGAATTGAGTTGTTATGTATTTCAACAATATTTTACCTGAGGAATTGCTGCTCGATCATTAGCCTAGGCCTAGGCCTACATTATGTAGATGATGTAGACAAAAATAATAGATATTCACAATGACATGTTCAGACTGGATCAGTTTTTTCATGTGTGCTGTTTTGCTACACGAAAGTCTCTCAAACTATTCTAAGACACTGTAACAAAATTGGATTTGGGAATCGGTCTTTTTGTGCCTTTTGAATATTTTTCCTCACTTACTGTGACAAAAGTAGAGCCTTCATTGTTGGAATTTATTGAAAACTCAATAATTTCTACTAAAGATGAGACAGATGTGGACCATATTTTGTGTAAAGAGTCTTTCTATTAGTTATGATAAGTACCTGTAGTCTCAATACCTGATGATCAATACTTACAATGGTTTGGGGGGTTATTTTCTGATATTAAAAGTAATTCTCTTTCCAATTCATCCCCCTCTTTCAGTAAACAGCTGACTAGCCTATTTTAGTCTTATTTTTTTCCTTATTTTCTCCTTATTGTTTTTTAACATAATTTTTTATAAATTCGATATTCACAGTTTAGGCCAGAAACATGTCAAATTTGTCTGAGGGCTTTGTGAAATAGCTTCAAATGGGATATATACTTATGTCACCATAATGACAAAAACTGTAACACATTAGTTGGACAGTATTCATGGGATTGAAATGACTAATGACATCACAAATGAAAGAGATTATTTCACATGAGGTGAAAACAATAATCTTAAGAATTTAATAGCCTTATTAGACTTTATATGCCCTATGTATGCCATTCATTATCCCATATAGAGTTGAAACAATTATTTCAATCATTTACACATGACAAAAGTGTCAGATCTTATAGGCACCAAGGGCTATACTTACATCACATGAAAGAAAATGGATACTTCATATCAGGTGGATTAATTAGGCCTATTTTTCTTGAAATAACAACAATAGGGGGCACACCCTATACACCTTTGGAGTCCCATATCCACTTGAAATCCTTTTCCTGACAATTTACACATGATAAAAGGGTCAGATGCTAAGGTAAACAAGGGCTATACTTATGCCACACACTTACATTGAAAATACATGAAAGCAATAGTTGTTAGATACATTATAGGCTAATTTCCCCTTTTACTTTTTCAAATCAATTAATAGATTTCAGTTAGAGAACCAGTTGAAAAATTATCATTTGTCATAATGAGGCCCTTTTTAACCTGAAAACGCTGCAAAATTGAAACAAAATGCAAAATTTCAACCACAAATTGCATATTGACTTATTCTATGTCAAGATAAATAAATATGGGCCGCACGCAATACATCATTCAATATCTTATATCCACTGGAAACTATTATCCCACAATTTTTACACAGCCAATCAATCAGTTATATGGCCAGCACAGGATATACTTACGTCACACGCTAATTTAAAGCCAAAATACATCAAATAAGGTGAAAAAGGCTAATTCTACTTTTTATAAGTTCAAGTGGATTAACCCAATACCCCATTTGATATTCTTTATCAACAATTATTCATAAAAACCTCGATATATCTGTAAATATTGCTATAGGATATGTTTATGCAGTCTAAATGATACAGATGTTGGGACAGTTTGCCCCAAAGTACCAAATATGGATTTAAACTCATCTGCTAGCATTTTTGAAACTATAAAGTCTAAATTAATTCTAATTAAGTCTAAACTAATTAAGGAGGCTACACCTATGTCACAAATCTATAAACATTTTGAACAATTTGAACATTTTGGGGTGGGAAAAAAGGCCATTTGGGGCAGGAAAAAAGGCAATTTGGGGTGGGAAAAAAGGGCACTTTGGGGTTGGGAAAAGGGCATTTTGAGCCTGGAAAAAGGGCACTTTGGGGGAGGGCAAAAAGGGCATCATGGGGCCCAAGGCCCCCCCGCCCCCCCCCCCGGATCCGCCCCTGAAAGTTCCATAAAGGAAACCAGGAAGAAAACACGAACTTCATCGTATTAAACCTTATACAAAAGCCCACGTGGCAGGGAAACTAATGGTCACTTCTAATGTTTTTTTAAGGCTAAAGAAAGGCAAATCTCTCTCCTTAAATTACAATTTATGTCTCCTGTGAAAGCCAACTATACGCTGTACGCTGGGACCAATTAAGAGCTTTTGCATTATCCGCACCGAAATCATCGCATCTATAAAACTTCCAATACGTATGTACATACCTTGCTCTATTATTACCATGGGACAGTGGGTATCAATCTCAATATGAATGTTTGAGGTCTCGCAATCAGTCCATAATTCTCCATTTTTATCCAAAGTAAATTTAAGATTTTAAGATTTTAAGTAGAACGTAGGGCGACGGCTTTTTTGCATGAAAGGTGCATGTGTCCTCCCAGACCGCAAACACGTAGCTAGCTGTTTAACTTTCAGTTTTAGTCCCGTGTACAAAAACATAAAGTCTTGACTGCATTGAGGAAAGACATGAACGAAAGAGAAAATTAACAAACAGACAATAGAAGATGTCTTCATGTTTTATGAATGGGATATATATACCATGCTAGCATTAACTATGACCATTCAGATAAACGCAGATCTTAGCCTTTGCGAATGTGTACAATTGAATTTACTATTATAGTATGTGTGGGTACCTTAAAATGTGTTAGCGAAAAATGAGTCATATTAAAGTCGCCAAATTAATAAGTTATATTAAATTCGCAAAATTGATATTTTTCAATGTGTTTTATTCACAAGATTTGTCTGTGTGAATGTTCTCATTTCTGGGGTATCTAGCGCTTTAAGTTATATAAATATGTGTACCAAATCTCAAGTATGTACATACATATACCACAGAGCAGTGTATCAAATATATCCTTGGGATTCTAAGGTGTTTCGTTCCAGCACGCATGATCTTTTCAGTCACTTTATTTTTGGATCTAGATACAACGAGGACTACATGCATGGGTTGTATACAGCCAGCATTCCAAGGGGGGTTGTTCTTCAATTGAACCAAGGGGGACTGTATGAGTCCAGCAGCTTTGCTGCTGGCTCGAGCGCCAAAGGCGCAAAGCATGACTAGGGGGGTCTCGGGGCATGCCCCCCCAGGAAAAAATTGATATTGAGTAGTGAAATGGTGCATTCTGGGGGCATTTCTCCATAATATTTTAGGAATCTGAGAACATTTACTGAAACAACCAATCAATAATTATACACTTTATTTCAATCACTTTTCATAATTTTTTAAATAATTGTATTACCAACAACACTAGGCTTGCTCCTTTTTTCAGGATATCGGTATGCAAGTTGATAGACTGTTGAATATTTGAAATACATATATCTGGCCAGTAGGTACACAAAATTAGACAATTTCCTTTTTCTTTTTCTTTTATTCAGGCCGATATTTAATAGTAACGCCCTATCATTCAAGGATGATGTCAGGTGTTGTTTTAATGAATTGATTTATAGATACTCTGATTTATAGCTACGCTGATATGGAGGTGATAATACCAATTAAAAACATCTGGTGTGTTTCTGTACACGATAATCATTAAAAATAAAATTTGGGGGTCAATTTATGTACCATACCTTTACCCCCACCCCTTATCAATATGAATGGTACAAAACTCATTTCAGTTTTTAAATCACTGAGCTCCACATGCATTGTACAAACACACATTGAATTTGGAACCAATTTTGTGATTTAATTACAATTTTGACAGTATTTAACTGAAAAAAATCTGAAGGACTGCTTGATTGACAACCTTCTACCATCTCTGCAGTAAATCCCTGAAGGCCAGTGTGACATCCTATTGGTTGGCATTTGTTGTATTCTATTGGCTATCTTGGTTTGATTGACAAGTTGCCACTTAAGGCCACTGTATAGGTTTTGAGAGGAACCCATTTAGAGAGGACCACCCATGACTGAATCTGAGTGATCTACACCTACTACACCCTTTGGGATTTCTGGGTTTCAAGTCTTGGAGACAGACAAGCTCGGAATTGCAAAGACTAAAAGACAATTGTGTATTATTAGATTACAATATGTTGTTTGATGTCTTATGTCTAATTCCCTTGCATTGTACTTTCATGTTTATCCAACTGCCTTTGTAAACAGGGAGCGTGCAACTTTCCTAGTTGTTAATAAACTGAATTTTACTTCCACTCCTGTGTTCTTCTAATACAGACATTCGAGGCATTTCAGATTACAGTACGTCTGATATTCATAATCTAGCCATTGCGCACAAATAGTTGACCGTAGAATTTGTTTTCTGTGGAAACGCACAATATATACATTAACTTAAACTGATTATAAAGTTAAACAGAAAAATAGTTCATTAAATGATTGATTAACTTAATAAACTAACTTGTTAGAAATACGACTATGTTTGGAAAAGTCATCATTTTCCATAGGAACCAATAGTAAAAATGTAAAAATGTTTGCCACCTCATATTTCAAAAACTAGATGGTGAATTGATTTTAAAAATCATATGTGGCTTTGGGATGATCATATGTACAAATGATTCAAGTTTAGGGGAAAAAAATATATATTTTTTTGAATAGGCTCGAGAACCCTTAAGGCACCTTGGATTGAACCTTTCTTGTAACAAAGACACTTTTTGGTTGTTGCACTTACAACAGAAACAGGAGGGCACTTTGGGTTGTAAAAAAGGGCTATTTGGGCTATTCAAAAGGGCAATTGTGAAAATTTTGAAGGTGGGGGGGGGGGGGGGTTCCTGACCCTTGAATCCGCCCATGCTGAGGTGGAGGTGTGTGTGTATGTTGTTGGGGGGGGGGGACCATACAGCTGAATATTGTTTACTGAGGTGGAGGTGTGTATGTGTTGTTGGGGGGACCATATCCAGGTGGGGTGGGGGTGGGGGTGGGGGACAGAACATCCCACACACCCAGCTGAGTATGTTGAGGTGGGAGGGGGTCGAACACCCCAGTCCCCTCTAGTTGAGGGGTTAAACCCCCACACCCCCATAGACATGCATTTGTTCTACCCCATTTCAAAGACAATCAATTGATAGTGGGAACATCTGATATTGCATTGAGTTTGGAATAGGCCTATGTATGCCTATGCAGAAGTGGGCAGGGGGAAGGGATTTCGTTTTTCTTTTTTTTTAAAAAATATTAATTAGTTCTTATAGGGGGGACCACTGACCTAGGAGTGGCAGGGGGGGGGGGGGCTGTTTGTTCGAACACCCCTGACACCCCCTGGTTACGGGCCTGGTATATAATATTCCTGAACCAACATATTTTCTGCCATCACACGCATACCATCATTATTCCCATCCTACATCCGAACATGTATGCAGCTTTCATCAATATGGCATGGTAGTCTATCTATAAAAACGTGTAGCTACGTGTAGACAGCAAACCAAAATTGACAAGATTCTTTTATTGGACAGGAGGAAATAGATTTTTTACCGCAGCTGGTGCAGGGGTTATGAATATGAGACAGAGTTAGATACCAGTCAGACAAGCAAAGAGCAAAACCAGTGAAGCTCTTCTGATGGGTGCTCTATGGTGGGATGTCATTAAAGGCAGTGATGAAAGATCCCGCCGTTCACTAAATAAGAATCCCCACACCACTAAACGCTCACTTTCCTCCACCATCCTGCCCCCATTTGGGAAAATATCGAATCAATATTGACCGCTGAAGCGCCGTCTGGAGTATGGGGAGGGGACGAATTGAAGAGAAGCGAGAGGGAGGGACAGCTGCAGAGTGTTGGCCGCTAGGATTGGTGTATTCCAATGAGAGGGACGCCAAACAGATTTATGTAAAAACAACGGCCTGAAGACGAAAGGGCTCTTTATACTTATTTCAATGCAAAAGCTCTTTCGCAAAGCAGTCTTTTTTTATTGTTGTCCACTCACAGTTTATTGCATTAAGTGCAACAACGATACAATATGGATATTAATGATATTTATACATATGTATATACACATATTTAGTTTAATTAGGGATAGTTTAATTGCACATCAAATTCATTATCGTTAAGTTTACTTTTTAGAAGCCAAAGTCTTTGGTTTATATGCTTCTGAAATGTATATTTAACACTTTGTACCACAAGTTGGCCTATAACTAAGTTTATAGAAATATCATCAGCATAATACTGCTCCTGTGGTACGCAGTGGCATGGCACCGCGAGGAGGGAGGGGAGCCAAATCTTTTCACAAAGCTATCTTGTGCGAAGAGACATTCATAGTAGCCGCTTTCTCTGTACCATGTATTACACTTTGTAAACGTTTATGGAAATAAAAATCTATTATTATTATTGATTAATAAAGGAAGAGAAACATATATTAATACCCTATAATTGGTGTCCAGCTTGACATATAAGAACTGCATTATTATTTCTGAAAGTGAATTAAGTTTTTCACAGACGCGTAACCACTATTAACTTGTTAAAATTTCATATTATAAATCAGTAGATGTTTTGCAATACCTTTGCATTATGTTACGTTCATAAAGGTGTGTCCGTTATTGGATGATGATGGTATAAATGATGAAAGACAATAAACAAAACATTGAATTAACTTCCATCAGTTCACTTTTCAACAGGCACACTATCAACTATAACTAGTTGGAATAGGTACTGCCTGCACCCGGCCTGCACATGTCATCAAGACAGGACTATCAAGCCAACGTCTAAACACGAATCTGAAGAAACAAGATATTCTGGTTATTATCAAGATATCCATATGGATCTGTAATATGTAAGTTACTCTCAGCAGTAGATACATCCTCTATTGTGGAGAAGCATAGCTAAGCATTATTCTGAATGGGATGTGTAAAGGGGGAGTTGCCCGTCATGCTGGTGATCTTACATAATAAAGAGGCATATCCTAGATAGACTTGATAGACTTGATAGACTAGATAGACTTGCATAGGACCAAACACTATGGTATTAGCATGATTAGCGATTTTGGAAATATGATATAATGATAAAAGGGCGATAATTTATTTGCACATAATTAGCGATTTGTGAAATATGACATAATTGTAATGACCCTTAGGTAACGCAGGGGAGGAGAAATAACGACAACAAGATGCATGTATGTATCAATTTTATTTCCAATTTTCCAATTACATCATCATTTGGAAAAAGGGAAGAAGCATTCACAATTAACTTCTATAAACATCTTTCTGGGAAAGCTACGTTTCTCAGGTCTTCCAGGCATCCCTGATATTGCGTTAACCATGAGCTTTGTATGATAAGTGTGCTAGTATGCTTTTCGAACTACCCTTAAAAATTACATTATTGACTTGTACGTACAATATTCATAATTGCAATTTAAAGATTCTAGGAAATTCTGTGAAACATTACAGATCAAATCTATATTGTAATTACTCTGTTTTATTACGACGATGAATATTGGACATAGTGGAATTTGGTACATAAGAATAAAGGTGTTGTAAAGGTAAAATTAAGGTATAAAAGAAGTAGCTAAGAATAAAATGTAGTATACTGACTTTTATTGCCAATGCAATGCGCGAGAAATACATGCGCAGCATGCGCTTACATATAAACCTATATAATATCAAGATGTGAGTAGTATAATGAAAGTAAGGTTAAAACATGGCACTACATAATGATAAAAGGGTGATAATTCATTTGCACGCAACGTCTGTCTACGGTGTCCTTAAGCTTGACCTTTCTGACTGGGACTGACCATATAGTCTGTAGGCCAGACCCAGTTCTAACTTGGATAATGGGGCTGGCCTACAGACTAGGAGTGACCAGTGGTCAATGGTACCATTTTGACGGAAGTCCCCATTGGTTAGATGACTGAGAGTGTTCCATCCAGGTCCACCTCTTACATGTCCACTTTGGGATAGTGGGGCTGGCCTACAGACTAGGTCAAGGATCACTATATTATCAGCACTCAGCATTTGCATCCAGTTGCAG
Organism: Sthenelais limicola; assembly: GCA_942159475.1. Taxonomy (NCBI): domain Eukaryota; kingdom Metazoa; phylum Annelida; class Polychaeta; order Phyllodocida; family Sigalionidae; genus Sthenelais; species Sthenelais limicola. The sequence goes on from OW804096.1 coordinate 60,014,854, forward strand.
TGCTTTATTGCTGGCCATGCACCCTGATAATTGGTATCGATGGAGACTCATAATAACTAATATTGCACCTTTCATCTTTAGTTCCATTTGACAGTTATATAACGGTAGTTCTATGATTATCTTCAAATTCAGGCCAGGTTTTCTATTTTACAACCATGTAACTATGATAAAATATTACAAACTGACTACAATCTACCCATGTTTATACAATAATACATACAATAATTTAAAACGTGATCAATACATACATATTATTTTATACTATGTAAAATATGCCCGAAGAGGTGGGGATTACTGCATGGTTTCTTTGTTGATTTTCATGACCTCAAAAATAGCGAAACCGTACGTCTTCGTACGTAATTCATTATCATTACCCCGAAGAAGACCACACTTAGGTCGAAACGTTGGGTTCTCCAATCTTTCAAGATAAATAATAAACCAGAAAAACAAAAGCAGGACTTTATACTTGCTTCTACGGATTTCATATTATAAACACTACTATATAATAATGACATTATGAGATACAATGCCATGCTCCTCAGTACTAATCATGCGTGTGCTTCCATGCCACCATTTTAATTGCCACGAGCCTTCAGAAGTAAAAACTACTGAATGCAGATAAAGAATATCTCATAACGCCGCCTATTTGTTATGATCACACTTTGAAGCTTTGCAACAGGACTTTTTGCCACCTCTGACTTCAGTGTTGAATCAGCCTGAATATCATCATCCCAGTGACAATGACTCAGAATTGGATTTTCGTTTTCGTTTTCCATCGCAAAAACCGACAGCGCATACACATGGGACTTAAATATTTAGATGCATGTCATGTTGGATGCTGCTTTGTTGACAATGCATCTAGGCATCGACTGACAAACAGGAGAGACTCGTGATCCATTGAGGAAAGAACCACTTTTCACTGAAATCTCTCCATGAAATTTAATCCATGCACGAGGGAAGACATAAAACACTGCCTGTACAAGACATATAAGCTTGTTATGTTGTTCAACCTAAGCAAAATGACCTCACGGAGCAATAATTTGATTGTCAAACAGATCAATTCCGGGGGAAACGCTTGTGGCTATTGCTCTCGTCGAACCTTTCCATGTATGGTTTATGTCTTTATAGATGCCTAATGTAGACTATTCTAAAAAGTGGTCTCAAAATCATAGGGAAATATTCATCAGGGAAATATCAGGGGAATATCCATTCCTTTTTGCACAAAGCCTTTTCGCTATCGCATTTCATGCGGATAAAACATCAGAATCAGCGATTCAGTGCAGCAGACCTTTTTTTATGCAATGCATCGCTATATGTTTTATAATGTATAAGTGAAACGTGATAGATCTCTCTTTTCTACCTCTAGAGGTAGAAAAGCAGACCCTATGAGTAACAATAAGTTTGTATTTTCCCAGCTTATTGTTACTCATGCAGACTTGCCTTTGGTCATTTTTATCCTGCCAAAGCATTGCAATAAATAAAAGCTTGGCCCCCTTAAAGTAATTTAAAATACTCCTAATAATGCTTTTTTTTCTTGTCATTATCATTATTATAAGATACTGCGGTTAAAGGCCCATTCACATTACAACGGCCGATTGGTGTACGGCTGCCGCACGGCAAAATATAATGTTAAAGTATTACAGCCGGCAAGGATCGGCTGGCTGGTCGTGTTAATGTGAATGGGCCTTAAAGCTTGTAATAATAATAAATTTTATTTCCATATCACATTACAACTAGGGTCATCAAAATTAAAGCGAGAAAATAATGGAAAGAGGAAAGGTCTCTGTGATTGTCACAGGTCATCTGGGTGCCCCTTAAATTTCGTTAAACTCGGCTGCTATAGTTTGTTACATAAATTTCTGCCAACTACATGAATTGTAGAATAAAACAAAGTATAACTGAGTGTAAAAATATGTGGTTATGTCGAGGTTTAACCGCGGTTTTCAAGTTTTCTTACTGGATCCTAAGCTTTACAAACTAGAAAGGTGTGTTTAGCTGGTTATATATCCACTAATGATAATTCCAGTAGTAATAATAATGATAGCAACAAAGGTAAAGGTAAATAGTAAAAAGTAAAAAGGCATCTCTCACAATCACATTCAATCCTGACATTCATCCACCGGGGGGTGTAGTTATTTTTAAGGTAGTTTTTGAACGATCTGAACTCATCATGTGTTACTAATTAGTATTTATATTAGTAGACGTATCTAGTACTTTACATATTAAAGGTTAATGTAATGTTAATAATGTATAAATGTCATTAGAGCAAGGGCTATGTATTTCTATGGTGGTAATGGCGTGATGAGAAGTCACTTTAAAAAGAAACATTGACTGTAAAACATTGCTGTGTATCCAATAACGCTACGTAGCCTTTTTCTTATTTTTACATCGATGAAGATGAAAAGTATTTGAAAGAAGTTCACTATTCACAGAAAGGAGACTCCAGGGCCAAATTTTCGAGATATGGGCTTTTTTGTAAAATTATATCAGTGTTCAGTAGATGATCTCAAATTGGTTGGGGGAGTGACTCATTTTCCTGTGACACGTCACATGTACAAAAAATAAATATTTTGAAAAAAAATAAAAACTGACGAGGATGTACAGAAGGGAAATGAGCATTATAAAGGTGAAAGAATGTTGTTGATACTCCAGAAATTAGTGAAGTTACAGACTTTCAAAGTTACCTGCCACTCAGAATTACTAATATAAACATTTGTGACAGTGACGTCATGAATATGATGCGACTCCTAGCAGGAATTCCCAGGAACTATAACTCCCGCGGGAAGGTACCTTTCTGCTTGGCGGGTCACATATAGTCTCTCCAAGAAGTAGTTGACACGGAAAAAACGCGCTTCTTTCAAAAGAGAGAACATTGGGAGAGTTTGACTTTAAACCGTTTCCCCCTAAGTTGCCGTTTGTGATCGACCATGGCAAAATCTAAAGCTGTACTGTAAAGCGCTGTCTCTGTTCCATACATGTGTAGCAGCTGTGTTTCGCCTAGAAGGAAGGAAAGTAAGGAAGAGCTGGTTATACTGGCTCTGTTTCTCCATGGTTGATTGCAAAGAGTGGCTCGCGGAGCAAAGGGTTGACAGGACCTTGTCATAAATAGAAGTAAAAAAAATCCCCCAATTTTCCCTATTCTTAAAGATACCTAGCTATATCTCTATTGCCAGTGTCAACTACTTATTGGACAGATTATCAAGCCGCCACCAGCTGCAAATAATTTGGACGCCTTGATGAGCTTCAAAGGATGTCACTTAAATGTACAGGTTGTGACGTTAGCGAAGTTCACATAATAGGCTACTTTTGACATATCCCCTAAACACACCCGGTGGTAACCATCCATTCCCTCATATTATGAACCTGCAACACTGGATCATCCTTATATATAGCCACATGTTTTTCTATTCGAGCCCGATCATTTAATCACATCCATATATGAGGTACATATAATGAGGTACATTATAATGACTTATGGCCATATAAAAGGAAAAAATCTCAAAAGGTGCAGAAGTGAGAATCGACTATATATGTGATGTGTTACAGAAAAATGAGTCGCATGTCGCTAAGCATACCATCATTGGAATCCCCTTGATTTACCTTTTTTCAGATATCATAATATCTCAAAGTCGACTTCTGCGCACAACACATCACATATCTATGTAAAGAAAAAAAGTCACTGTGATATAACAGCAGATCATAGGTTGTCAGATGACCAATGAGATTTGCTTAGGAGAATTTGTCAGAGAGCATGTGTTTCTCTGTGTTCCCAATCAGCCTGCTGTCAAGCTATGTCACATGCCTCGCAGGGAGATGGATGTGCGTCCAGTGTCCATCTTTCTCAGATATCAGCTGTCGAGTGACCACTAGTGAACCTGGCCAATCGGTTTCATCGTCACCCCACCTGGGTCTTCCCCGATATTAGTGCCATCTGTCGGGTTTCATCGGGTTACTGAATAAACATCAGAAGGGTCGCATATGGAAAATGAACTCCTCTATTTGTCATTTTTGCGGTCATGGGAAATAACCATATTATGGTTATTTCCCATGACTGAAACACATCACATATATATTATATATGTGATGTGTTTCAGGAAAAGCAGTCACAAGTCGCAAAAAAATATATGGATATTATATTATCTTATTTGAAAAGATGAGATCAAGTCGATTCCAATGGTAGTAAACAGTTGTACATTTAATAAGTTCTTCTATATTTTAAAAAAGGTTTGCAATATTTCTGGGTGGACATTTACCATAGTAAAGTAGCTAAATATACTTTTTAAGATGATGACCTTCGAAATGCATGGATATATTTAATAAACTGTCTTGAAACTTGATACATAGATTTATACAACCTCAAGGACATTCATAACATGAAAACATTCCAACAAGATCTTGCTGAATAAACCACTTTGAAAAATGTAATGATTAATTTTGCGACTTGTGACTAATTTTCCTGTGACACATCACTCATGTAGGCCTATATAATATACATACAGTATTGTAAACATAATAGTCAGTAAATGAATAAGAGCTGTTTCCACTGCTAGAATTTAAATTTAATGAGGTTTTACAGAAACAGAAGGCTAAAAACAGCTGTAGTCGTGCAATCTTCTTTTTTTATTCTTTCAGCCCATTTCAAACGAAGACAAGTGTTTTTAATTATCGGCCTGTTGTGATATTAACTCAGCTAATTTGAAGCATGGCACCAACAAGGGATTAACAGATCATTTTATACAGCCACTTCATAAGAATTTTTCATCACTTTCATAATTTTAATCCAACTTGATGGTTGTGTTTTTTCTGAGAGAAGAAAAACTCGAATTTAATAGCCAGAAGCAAGGGCTGCAGGAGATGGACTCAGCAGGGCTTAAAGTATCAGGAAATCACCACAAGGAAATTACCACATGCTTAACTTTTTTCGGAGTGACAACTATGCCCTCCAAAAGCAGTGGACACTAAAGGTTTTGATACTAACGTATAGAAATATGATTTTATGCAACATAAATGATTATAGATCGTCAAAACAAAAAACAAATTTATATGCCATGTATACTCACCACTATTAACGGATATAGTAATATATATTTTTTTAAATATTTGTATTGGCCTTGTACATTTAAATTTTGTACAAGCTAAGCATAACCACAATGGTGATTATTTTCATTGGTAGCCAACTTAGTCTTAATCAAATTTTACCAAATTTAATATGATACGATGAATATAATCTAAACAAATGCTTAACAATGCTTAATTATACCCTCCCCGCAACGATCTCATGAATGCAATATACCTCGATCTACATGTATACGTTCTTTTCTGTTACAATACATATACTAGCAATCCCCGATTATACAAACTGGGACAAAGAAGCCCTATCATCTTTGTATCAGTCACTGTGTTTATGTATGACATATATAACATATAAGACTGGTACATTCATTTTCATTTATTCTCATATACTCTCACCTATATCAAATATGCTTTTGTTTGAAATTCCACCGTATGTAATATGTGAATAATATCAGGACATGACGAAAACCATTCATATGAGTGAGATTGTTTTGTATATTTACCTGAATAAACATTTGTACAACAACAAAATAAAATAAATATAGAAGTAGTCATTAGAAGTCCTAATATTTACCATCACGATCTCATTTTTTCAAATATGATGATATCTCACATCAGAGGGTAAGTCAGTTCTGTAGTTTAAACAAGATCCCTGCTTTCTTCATCAGAAGAAATAAAATGTTATACTATAATTATATGTAAATAGGGCGAACACACAGCCAACGACCACATGTCGTGAAAACAAGGTTAGGATTTTTCGCGATTCAGGTAATATCGTTAAAATGAATCCCTTGCATGGTGAAGAAAACAGTGAATCTATTTTCTTGACCAAGTTTCTAGTGAAAGAAAGAAAGGATCGAAAAAGTAGGAAATTATAACGGTTGCTCTGTGACAAAGGACGTAAAGTCAACAGTGAGCAAACACCATAACAAAGCAATGGTCCAATAGACTTGAGGCATTCTATACTGGTTGCTCTGTCGTATCTTTTTAGTACAGTACAACATTAATTTAATAATGATAATAATAATAGTAGAGGTAACATGGTCAAGATTCAGGCAACCAAGAACATACATGTCCGCAATTGTGTCAACAAATCTGTTGTTGTTTTCCCATATAGACGCCGCGTGTCATTGGAGGAAGAACATTTGAATACTTAGTTCAAAGGAAGACATGCCTTCACCTAGTTGCCGGTATGGGAGGGATATAGTACAAGACAGCACTCCATTCCATCTGTCCCTCTACCCCAACTATTGCCCTGCTGACCGCAGATAAGGGGCCAAAGCCCTTCATTCCCTTTATGTATATTCTCGGAGGGACAATGTCATGGAAATCTATGTCCACTGGGAGTAAACACCATGTGAGCAAAGAACAGGATAAATGGACACTGGGGACCACAGGGAACAAGAATGGATGTAACCATGGGAAGCCTTCCGTGGAATTCCTATCTGTATTTTGCCATCCCTCGCCTCTAAAACCATTTGAAATCATGATGTGAAGCTTGACCCTACAATCATGTCTCCAGCGCACAGGAAAACAACGTTGTTATTCTAGTTCAAATTGATTTGAGGTGGATAAATATCACTGCAAAAATGCGAATACTCCAGAGTAACAGGAGAGAAAAGTGCTTATATTTGCTGACAAGTAACCCAATTTTTAGAAAAAATCTGTTTTTTATACAGTACCCATTTTGTTCTTTATTGACCTGGAATATTTAATATTATTTCAAAAATAGATAAACAATGCGTCGCCACACCAAGACAAAATATCCAAAACCAATTTAAATCAGAAGAATACAAACGTACCATCCCTCCCAATTTAATATTCCGTTCACGATACTCCTTATTTTAGCTACATACATGTATACTTGTGTCTAATATCGATAAATCGTTTTTACAATACACTTCTATTAATTCTATGTGCTGGATATTGGGGATATAGGGAAAACGTAAAGGTAGCTTCATTTACTCAAACAATGTTGGGGGGCGGGGGTACTTCAAGGCATCAGAGGTGTCCACTTAGGTAGTGAGCATTCAGATTTTCCCACAGGGATTGTCCCAACAAGGCATTTGCATTAATGGCCAAATTATAGCCGTAGGATGGCCCAGGAGCTACTGCACGCACAATATACAGTTGAATGGCTCCATCTATAGTATTGACTTTATGGGAACGTTTTCCTTCATTACCACTCCTTCCCAGAAGTGTCATTCTTTTGATATGTATAGCTTTATACTATGAATATATGAAATGCTAATAAATAACTCTGATGTGCAAAATGGCAATTATGGAATATTTTGTCTTGTTTTTTTTGGGGGGGGGGGGGGGAATGCGGGGGGGGGGGGGTATTTGGATATTACTTTTGGCTGCGTGAAGCTAACTTTTGTTATCCAACTTTGGTATTAGCTGCTGTTATGAAAAGGACTTAGGGATTTTTATTTAGAATCTAGTGTTTTAACACATCTGTATTGCCACATAGAACTAGACCCATGGGTCTAGTTCCGTGGTATTGCCTATAGACCGGGAACCGAGCCCTAGACCTTTGAATTTACGTTCCAATACCTTTAATTACTGAGCTATCCAGGCTGCTGCAATGCAGCTGGTCACAAACAGATCCTACCACCAGGGACACTACACTTGGATCATCCAATTATTATCGACGACATGGCACTGGCAGATCAACTGAGATACATAAGTAATATAACTATTTTTGTGTGTTTATTTGACAAAGAGATTTGGCTGACGCGATACGTTTTCATTAACTATAAGCAATTTATATCCAAATACCTAATAAAGTTAATCAAATCTTACAAGAGGCGCCTTGTGAAAACAGTTAATAAAAGTAATAAAATAAAAAGTTAATAATAGTAACCCCACTGCACTCTTTTTCTCTCGACGAGAACCAGGATATAGTGAATGATTAGTGTAAACTAGAAACATACCTTCTCACTAGTATAGCTTAAATATTGACGCGTTCAGGAGAGGGGAATCTTCCCACGCGAGTCCTTATCAATTCTTATGATGCTCAATGCACACTTTTTCCTGGCTGGTCTCGTCAACGCCTGTTACCAGATGTGTGATGTGGCTCCCAATTGCCTTTCTAGTGTCAGGGTAATGGTCCCGGACTAACAGCGCCAGAGTTTTAGTGGTTTTCATTGTCTCCGGATGTACTCTAACGTCATACTCAAGGCTAATTGAATTATTCGCAGACTCAATCATCATAAAATGCCTCTCGTGCATCTGGAACTCTTGGATGCAACAATTGGTCTTCCTATTGCAAACATGAATATTGTATTACCCCATATAAAACGGTCAGTGCTGCTGAGATGACATTTCGACGATATTTATGATGACTCTTTCGAAATCAGTCATTCACCTTTGTATGATAAAAAAATTGAGATTAATTTCTATGATGAGTTATTAGATTATGTCAGGAAGCGTACTGTGTGATCCAACTAATGAATGTATATGCAACATAGAATCAATGTGGGAATGATAGAACCAGAAGTAATTACAAAACGTGTCCTTTATTATATGGTAGGCTTGGTTTCTGTTGTTAGATCAGGGCTTTTTTTATAAACAAGATGAGGATATAATGTTTGTAAATTAATGTTATATGAAATATTATCGCAGACAGTCACCTGCAAGTCTGGTGATAGACAATATAATGGGATTTATTAAGCAAGTCTGTAATTTGCAAACCAAACACCAACTGTGTTATGAATGGCGAATAGAGAGCGGGTCTTCTCCTCCTAATATTCCACGCAGTGACATCATTTCTAATTATTAATTTTTCTGAAATGGACAGGATTTGATGACTCCTTTTGACTTTCATTTTCCAAGCTGAGCTCACTATCAACATATCAAAATGAGAAGTCGAAGAAATGATTTGGAGTTCTAGAATCCGCAATTATTAAAAGCACAACAAGAGTGATTATTTAACTTTAATTATTGAATAATGAAACAGAAATAACATCTCATAATATCTCATTTTGTGGTGGAATACGCCTTGTTGTTGGGAGGTCTTTCATAATGGGATGTCTTACAGAAAAATAACGGTAAACATTGCTAATAAATATGCTATACCTATTATCAAAGAATTATAACCATGGTTATAATTCTGTGTTATTATGCATGAGCAAAAGGTTAGCGATATTTATTGATCGTCAGTCACTAGTAAAGTAGTTAAGTATACTCATAAGGATGACGCATACATGTATTTAGCACACCGTCTCGAAATTATATACATTATGGACACCACTACAAACATTAAGCTGTGAAATTTTCCTAAAAACAGTTCTTATGAAACAGATATTTGAAAAATAGCCATAAATATTGGCTCCTTGTGAATTGAAAAACAACATCAAGCACAAAACGATACGATTAACAATCTCCTGACTGAGCGTCTCATCCAAACTACGATTTGTGTTTGCTCAACCATCGTTGCTCAAATCTAAGAATTCCAATTATTCGAGATCGCGTGACTTACAACCCTTAATCAAGGCTAGGAGATAGTTCTTTAAATAGACTCGTTTGAGTAATGTCTCCCCCTTGACATACTAGGATTTGGGAGTGCCAGATTTGAATTGCCTCATTGCGTTCTAAAGTGCGAAAGCTTTTGCAAAGGGTCAGCCTTTGAATTGTAAAAAGCAAAGTGTATTTCCATAGGCTAAACATACACTGGGAGACTTTAAGAGCTATTTCTTACATATTGCACATATACCCTGCCCTCCCACACTCTGCCTCTTATTCTTTTCCTTATCCTGGTGCTCCTCCTATGGTAACGTGGTCATTTAACTAGAAATGAAATGCTTGAGGAATCTTATGGCACCCTCGATACTCAATTAAATGATGGTAACCAATCTATGGCGTATTCTATATTGCGAACATAATTCTTTGACCGTATATAAGATTGAATGTGACTTTGACATTCTACCATCTCACCTCTCTAAATACACACGATGTCCATTAGACCGGTACCTACCTCATCATAATTTAATATTTTAAACTCATCTTATTACTTCATTCATCATAATCATCCAGAGTGCACTGTGTGATGTTGTATAACCTATAGTTAGATTTGTGACTTACAGCTAAATTTCTTTTACATGTTAAAAATCTTCTGGAATACTTCTAAAAACATTCTTTGTATTAAAGCAATATATTATCTCGATGTGAAAATATAGATTTCTACAGGGCACTAAAGAGCGAGAGCCTGGGCCTTTATTAATGTCGGAGGAATACCCTTTTCTTGCTTCAAGATAAAAAGAAAAAAAAACTGGGTTTAATTTGACAGAAAATCAGACATCAAAGAATTGGCAGTGGTCTTTAAGAAACCTGCGTCCTTGGGGACATTCAGTCCATTTACCCTTCTCTTAGCAAATCATTACTTGGGTCTCCAGGGGGCTGACCCCGTCATTCATTTAAGGACCGCACTCTGAAACAATATGAGGAATCATTTCTCAGCCATAGCTATTAAGAACACCCATTTGCCACCCTGTCGAGGAATGCTTTCTCTGAAGCTAATGCCGCTTAATAGCAGTCCAAGAGACGGCGATGAGAATGGGATTCCATCTATACTAAGATGTGTATGCTTCTCAGGTTACAAATGAAATAGCAACACGTACACTCAGTTCCAGCAATGTAATTTGTTAAAAAGATATATAAATTGGCAACCATTTATATCTTAAAAAGGTGATGAGTCTCTGAGCAAACTCCACTGTAGAGAATAATATATATTCATTCATTCAGCGCCATATTTTGTTGTGTGCATATTATTTCATTCAGGTAATTATAGAATTCAGAGTTTAGAATTCTGTTTTAATCAGGATATGTCCTGTTGACCTAGCACTAATAATGATGGACGATAAGGCAGGAGTGGCCAGGAAACCAGCTAACAGCAAGGTTTATTTCCCATAACAATATACAGATACAATAATTGAATAATGAAGAAAGAAAAAAATAATTTTCCCAACGGAAAACACCTCCGCACAGTGCGGAATCAGTAGAAAGTGTGGAATAGAATGGTGTGCGGATGACGTAACAATTACATAAGAAGGTGAGGTGGCGCACAACCATTATGACGTCACAATAAGGGGGCGTGGCTGTGGCGTGGAAAGGCGAGGTCTCAGGAATATCTGTATCGATGGTTCGATGATATAAATACATTATATCGGTGATCTGTTCTTAGAAAACTTCTGATTTATACAGACAGATGCTCACTCATATAATATAAAAAGAGTGGTTTTTAATGTATCCCAAAAATCAAATGTATGTACAATCTCCTATAACAATATTAGCTATTGATATCAATAGATGATGTTGTACGAGTGAATATTGATAGTTACCGGCTTTTTTATAGTGACTTTGGTATCTTTTTATAATGGTGGTGAGTAAATATGGCTCCAGTATTTCTATCAATACGATTTCATCAGCCCTTACCATCACTTCCAATACCCATTTTAAACAGATCAACGTGGTAATAATAAATAAAAATGTATGCTGGATCTGACAGATCGGTGTTGAAACACTAATGCAACTTTCACAATAGCAAATTATGGCAGGAATATTGCCAAACGTTTGAGAACTGTCCAAAACGACGACTGGTAAAAAAATCTCATAGCTATCACTAAGTGTGTCCAATTCGTGGGAATTGCTCATATATAGACAAAGTATCATACATTCGAGTAGGAAATTCTTTGCTAAGACAGAATCAATTTGTAGATGGAAGGTAAATCACAGCAAGACACTTACATAGAGTGTTTTAAAGCTCATTTTATCTTATACTATACTGAAAGAAAGGCACTTTTCAATCAACGTCCGAATCAACATATCAAAAATAGTATTTCAGCCATGAAATCAATATCACACATATACACTAAATATTATCTGCCATTTGATACTCGCAATCCCAATGTTAATAATCACGCCTGAAATTAAAAAATCGATCGCTTCCCCATCTGTTAATCTTTCTACTTCACTGTGCGACCGCGACACATATTATTTATTACCATTTTCTCTGGAACATCTGCTGTTTTAATGGGAAGTGGCAGAGCTGATATGTGATGTGTCACAGGAATATGAGTCACAAGTTGCAGAAGATGGATTATGAGATATCATCATATTAGAAAAGATGAGATCAAGGGGATTCCAATGATGGTAAACATTAGGACATGTAATAAGTACTATACTATATTTTGTCATGCATGAAAAAATAAGTTAGCGATATTTCGTGATGGTCATTAGGAAAGTAGTTAAATATACACTTTAGGAAAACCTTTAGGAAAAGATATTCATAGATATATTCAATACAACACATGCTGCAAGCTTGTGTTCTATTTTTATTTTTATTGTTATATATGGGCACATATGTCTGTGAGACACGAGCTCCTTATATCCTTATGCCTAGTAATCCTGAGTTCTGACCTTAGTCAGCCAATACGTGTATTTTGTGCTTTAACTTTATAACCTGTCTTATAACTTGTTTTATGTCTAATATCCTGTATATTTTAGTGTCTTATCACATTAGAGCAACTTTTAAAAAAAAGAAAGGTAACGGTTGGAAGACCTGGATCTTATCCAGAAACCTGCTTACCGATTTGTCTATATTTTTCATTATTGTATAACGTCGGACAAATAAAGTATTTTTCAATTCAATTCAATACACACACGATTTGGTACATGCATTCATTCATGGTACTAGCAGCACTAAGCGCAACAAAAGTGGGAAAATTCGAACAAAGAGATCTTGTGAATAAAACACTTAAAAAATATCAACTTTGCGACTTTATATGACTCATCTTCCTAAAACCCATCACATATATTCACGATACAGTGAAAAATAGGGATTTGGCCGGTGGTACCATACTGGCAGGTTGCGCCACTCCATCATCATAAACCCGTGCATATATATTCCCATCCCTTGTGAATTTATAGTCTGGCATATAGATACTCACTGGCAAAACTTTATGAATATTTAGGACCGAGGAAGGAGACAGTGAATTTATTGGGTTCTACTGTTAATTTTGCCGGCGCCAAGGGTTAATTTACAGGAGCAAATGAGCTTCTCGCGGCTCGGAGTGACCGTTCAGTGACCGTTAAGTTATACATGTGTAAGAGAGGTAATTTGTGGTTATAGCAATCTGGGAGCATTACTTTATGCATGGGGAAGACGCAGCGTGTTTTATGCCAAATTCTCTGGTGAATAATTAACCTGATTCCTCCAGGAACCCGTCTACCGTCACGAAGCGTCCATGCGCTATAGGTTAAAAGGTTGCATTTGCGTTTGTGAAACTAGGGGGGTTCATTTTAATTTCAAATAAGTCCATGATTCAGTTACAAATTTCGGTTTCAGTGGAGCCCCAATAACTCCTTTTATTGAACGTTCTTAATAATTACAGTATACTAGTACACTAGTATACTATACTACACTAGTATACTATATATATATATAGTCATTTCGAAACTGGATCTGAAGATCATATATGATCTTCAGATCCAGTTTCGAAATGACTAAACATTTTCATCTATGCAGGCAATATAGGGATGAAACAGGTAAAATATGTCCAGCTGTAGTGTAAACAAACAATTAAGAGCAATGTATTTTGGTTTCTTACCAAAGAAAGGAAAAACCTTTCTCTCCTTTCCTACCTCGACATAGGCATGCGCCAAGCTGTTTTAATTTTACCTATAGGCTACTTCTAAGTAACTGTTAAAATTACTCCACTATTTTTAGATTGATGTTATCATCAATCTAAATGGATTGGGGTGAGATCTGTCAATCATTGATAGCATCTTGGCTCCTCCCATCCTGGATATCAGTGTGAAGAATCTGTTGATTCTGATATCAGCAGATGGGATCAGAATCATGCTGGTAATGGCTGAGAGGGGGAGGGGATGGCGTTTAGGTGTGAATTAAAGGGTAGACCATGTGTGAATTAAAGTGGCAAGTTGCGAAATAAGATGCCTCATATGCAAAGGTGTTAAAGGGACCAACAGAATCACATGAAATGACCAGTCATATATGGGATAGGGATTTCATGTTTTCTGTCTCCACTTCCTCTCCCTCCTACTATCCCTCCCTCTCGAACTTTACATTTAACTGACATCAATCTCCGTTTCCCTTGGAAACGCAATCTTCTACATGAACCGGAAATAAATAAATAAATGTAAACTGATCACTGTTAACTATTTCTTGTTTATCATGAAAAGTATAAACAGTAAACTAAACAGGAACTAAAAGAACAGAAATCACAACCATAAAATGTTAAACCATGAGAGTTCTTTACAATGACATTATAATCTTCAAATCAAGTTTCAAACTCACTATAAGCATTTCCATCTATGCAAGTAATATAGTGATGAAACAGGTAAAATATGTCAAGCTGTAAACAAAAGCAATATATTGGTCTCTTAAAAAAATTTGAATACATTTATATTTTAGTTTTCTCTATTGCGTTAGGGTTTAAGGTAAACGTCAAGGCAAATAGCTTAATTTCCACTTAACGACAGTTTTGTGTGATAAGATAAAAGTTTCTCTAATAAATTTTCATTTTGTTAAGCATTATATGGAATTTATTCCTGAATAAGGAACTTAAGAGGTAACATAAGTATTTAGCAAGGAACGTGAAATCTAAAATAGGGCAATTCCATCTCATATAATTAAAGAGGCAACTTATAATTAATGAGAGTAATATAAAAACCCAATATTGCCGGTATTGTTTTCTTTCAATTCCACCATTTTAAACTTCTCTCCTCCCTTCGTTCAGTGTTTCACCTACACCAAATGTGAGGTAACCTTCGTATTGATTTCCAAGTTTACGTCCAAACTATCTGGGAGCAATCTAGGTCCATTCTACAGAGACGTATGCGTTATTTAGTAATGAGGGAACCTGCTTAGTTTTAATGTTGTCGGGCTACTGGTCAAACGACTAAATTTACATTTCAGGGAGAGACAAACGGTCCCTGAACGACCCACACGGTCAATGTCCTCTGAATGCTAACATTGTGGGTAGAATTATTGCGACGAAGCTTGCTTTCCTAATAGGTAAACAAGGTGATAAAGGACGGTATTATTTCCATTTTGTGTTTGGTATAATGATAGATACCTCGGTGCAGATGTTATTCCCTAATTGTGATGTGTTACAGGAAAGTGACTCAGAATTCGCAACATTGATTTTCAAAGTGACTTACACAAAACATATTTTTGTTTGAATATTCTCATTTTTGTGATGCTTAGCGCTACTCGTGACATGGATACACATGCCAAATTTTATGAAGTCCTGTGTATTGAAGATATTTATGCATGTCTGAGTTTATCATATAAGTAGTATATTTAACTACTTTACTATTTTATTTTGAAACTTTTTATTTTCATAAATGATAGGAAAATGCAGAAATAAAACTTCGCTAACATTAAGCGTTTTTCAAGGTTAACTGCTACCAATCTAAGGTATGAATCGTTCCTATTGAATATTATTTAAAAAAGTGATAAGTATAGTGATATATATAGATAGAACCTAATGAGAATGTGGTACGAGGGACACTATTGCACTAGTGCAATAGTGAGGAAGAGGGAATGGCAATGTCATACCACACGTGTTGAACTGGTGCAAATTACCACACTACTCCTGCCCATACAAATAGCATGTGGTATGTACACCAACGTGGACCATGAAGAAATATCACCTACTCCATGGTGAAGTGTGTATCACATAACATTTGTATGTGTGTGGTACATACCGTGTGGTACATTGTTTTGTACCACATGGGCGGGGCCTATTGGTGTGCAATATACACTATTGCATCGTCACTGGCATTAGTGCGAAAAGAGTGGCTAAAACTTTGTAAGTAAATAAAGGACTTTTGTTTTAATTTCTGATTTTATTAACACCGCCATGGAGTAAAAATACAATTCTTTTCGATATAACACACTCGCCTATTGGCTTGTGTGCCATGCGAAAAGAAATGTCTCAGGTCAATGGGATCCTTTAGGCCAGACCAACTACGAGTGCAGTCCTATCATACAACTTTTGTCTCATACATACAGACAATATAGAAGTACTTATATAATAGACATCATGATCTGGGAAAATCATAAACAGACAATAGAGGAATCAGGTAGGTTGATCTTTACTTGACATTTGAATATGGAAATATTTTGCCAGACAAATAACCACTGAGTTCATATTAAATTTTCCCTAAAACATATGATTGACAAAATGTGCTCATGCCTAATTGCACAAGAAGTCTTTTTGTAACGCTTGTGTTTTTATATTCTCCTAGAAGGGATGTTTGCAACCATGACCAACTTGATTTTAGTTACGCTTTGGCTTTTCTAAAAAAGGGGACATAAAAAATGAACTAATTAATTAAAGAGATCTCTCTTCAAAGAAAAAAAAGGATGACCTCTCCAAAGAATCTAATGCGTAAGCCATGTTCATGTTCCTGGCAATTAAAGAGGACAGACTTTAACTCTCAAAGTAATTCATCAACCGATTCCTTAAAGGCAAACGCTACTATTCACTGCCACGCCCCCCTTTTCCATATACCAAATCTACGGGCATTTTACTCACTATTCCTTTAGCATTGAAGTCTATGAGGAAACGGCCCATTTTTGCACATTTTATAGGATAAAACAAACAATTAATGGCTACTCCTACTGTCCCAAAATTTTCTACACATACAGTTCAAGTTATATACTACAGATAAAAAGGAAAAAAAATATATGTCATTGCGTTCGATTTTTTTTTATAGCTGTCTGAAATAGACATGTTTGGGAAACAGAGCTAGCTATGGGTACTCTCAGTTGTACCCAATTAGTATTCAAGTCTATTGGGAAATGCTGCATTTTCCTTTCACAGTTTTGGTAATAAAACAAAAATGGATACTCCAAATGTCCCAGAATTTTCTACACATATAGTGCAGGTAATAATCTACACATATATCGGGAAAAAATGTATTTCATCTCGTTAAAAAAATAATTGTAGCTGTCTGAAATAGACATGTTTAGGAAACATAGAACACTTTGAAAGCAGCAGATTTTTGGGTTGTCAGCCATGTTTCAAAGCCCCATAATTCAAAAACTAGCACGGTGACCCATTAATTTTTTTTCAGTTTTAAGAACACAAATACTTGAAAAAGCATATACTAAAGAATCAGAAAAATGACATTTATTTTCACTGGGGAGGAAAAAAAATTGTTTTTATAAAAATGGTGAAAAATATTGAGTTTTTTCGAGTTTTAAATTTAAAATTCACATTATGTATTTGTTGTTTTCAAAATAAAAATAACAATGCACCCTATAGAAAAGAGGCATAGAATTATTGGCCAAATAATACTCTCTCCAAAACTGTTAATTTTACTTAAATTGAGTGAATATAAATAGCAAATATCAACTATGAAGTCAAGGTACTGCAAAATGGGCCCCCCTTTTGGTCGTCATTGGTACTTTTGAGATGCCAAATTTTGAAGCACTGTAATTCAAAAATGAGCACGGCGACCCAATGATTTTTTTTCATCCTTATGACCAGAAGCACTTCAAGAATCAAATACCAAAGTTTCAGAAAAATGACATTTATTTTCATTTTCTACTAGATAGTAGCGTTTGCCTTTAAGTAGTAGTAACCATTCTACTACATGCACGCAATATGTGATGTGTCACAGGAACATAGTCACAAGTCGCAAAAATATATTTTTCAGATGTTTTTCCACAGGAATCCTCGCTCAGAATGCTTCCATTTTTGGGGTGTTTAGTATGGTGCTGCTCGCAACATGAATACATGTACCAAATCTCAAGACTGTGTATTGATTCATGCATATATATCTGAGGGAGTATTTTCTTTTTTTTTTAAATGTTTTTAAAATTATTGGCCAGAAATTTAGCAAATTATCAAAATACGCATAACCAACTATTGTGATTGTTTTTGTGCGTTGCCATATCATAACCGAAAATTACAAACAAGATTCCTTATATCATATACCGCTTTATCCTTTCCCTGATCAAATTACATGTAAACCCAAATTACAATCACTTACAAGTCATACACATACTATCATATTATACGAGTCCATTAGAACTATATTCCCACCCAAGAAAAACAACATGTTGATTACACAAGCATTCTTACATAACTAAGTCAATCTAGACTAATAAAATGAATACAATAAGAGGGGTCCAGATAAAGCTATTTCATTTTGACACTTGTTGTTGATAAATTCTTCAATTATCAGCTAACCTCTTTCAGGATAATTATATCTTAGGAGGAGGGTGGGTGAAACTTGCTTCTCATCTGCTGGTCAATGGTAGTAATGGTGGATAGCAAACAGTATTCTACATCACTTCATGCACCTGTCCTTGAATACTGGGTAGTATAGTTTTATTGTTCTACTGCAGATGGCCTCCCACATAAACTCGACAGACTGACTATTACTCATAATCATGTGGTGATAGTCAATAAACCCCTAAAATATTATAAGAAAAATCAACTTCTTTGCTATTATATAAATACAACGGCCTCAGTGGTGCGTGATGTAACCTAATATTTAGTGAGTTCTACCCATTTAGACGAGGGAAAAGGTAGTTCCACAGCTGTTTTTGTTTTGTTTTTTTATTTTTATACAGCAAAGCTCTTTGCAAATGACAATTGAAACGTAGATAGACTGGTACAACGTACACTGGCTATAACAACCAAAATACATGACGCGATTATGGGCTCACGGGCAGCAATTCTATGCAGAATAACCATGGTCCCACTGCTGTGTCTAACTACACTAAAATTAATCCTAGAAAACATGGGTATCGTAAAACAGTTAATCAGGAAGATTAGTGCGTCTTTTTGGGTGGACGCCATTTTACTTATATTTTTGGTGCGGGCGAGAGTGCTGTTTTGGAATTAACACTCCATTCCGGACACCACTGTTAGCCTACGTCATAATGTGGCCAACGTCTAGAAATGAACATGTGATATACATAATAAGCATGTAGGGAGTGACATTGTGTACATTTCTGGCGCCACATTCTGATGTCAACCATGAGGAACCCCAGTGCCCCAGATTATGTAAAACAGAGTGTTTTTTTTACCTCACCTTCCTCAGTTGGCACCCGTCATGCAGCCACTATAAGCCATGCAGTCATAAATGAAGTTTACCAAAATAGGACTTGGGTGCTGTAAAAGTGACCATTAACGCGTTTAGTGACCCTTTGAGGAAAAGCCTCTCACTCCAAACCGCAAAATGCCATTAAAATGCTATCAGGACGCCCTACTCCAGGGCAACGAATCAACGTCTAATTACTGGCATAGATAGCATTTATATCATTAAGTGAAAGACATAATAATTATGTCTTTCTCATCCTAATGGCAGCTAAAGGGCTGGAAGGTTTCAACACAGGAAATGCGGAACGGGGATTTGTTTATGAATTATTTCACTTTTGGCCAACATTTTATCATCTATTTGATGAAACGCATAGTTTCAACAGATGCATAGTCATACAGTACTATCAATTAACAGTCTACAAGTGTAGTATTTAAGCATATTATATAAGCGGTTTCCGGGGAGAGGCTTTCCCTCAGTTTGAAGGGACTTTCAACAGTGAGCCTAGACGAGAAATAAATTATATTCCATCGCAGTCCAACTAACTTTTATCTGACTGTCGTCTAACTGATATTGCTGGCATTATGTGAATTGTGAATGTTTATCAGGGGACCAAAACCTGAAGCATTCTACTACACTTAGTTCACACGTTCAGCTAGTTGTGAACTGTAACACCTGATTTTATCCATATAATATAAAGCTAGAGCGATTTCTAGGAAAGGAGGTAGAAAAGAAATGGTAGAAAGAAGGTTTTCTTTGTCCGGAATGTTCTTCAAATTTGTTGTATTACAAACCACTTTACTCATGTGTAGAGGTCTATTCCCCCTCTCTGGATGTCGTCGTATGTGGTTTGTGAAGATAATTGGGGTAAAAATGTGATTTTGAAGCCTTTTTTAAATTGCAATCTCTACACTCTATTTATAGCCTGGGAAAGCCCCTGTGAGATACTACGTCATTTCCCACAACCTACGTCCAGGGAAACCTAATTTAAGTCATTACCACAGGCTAAGGATATAGAATACTGTTATATTATAGCTATTTTGTAGAGCTTAATATTAACAGATGCACGCCAGTCAGAGTCTCGGTTCATTGTGTCTTTATTAAAGCTATGTGTGGTCAAGCATGGCTTGACCACGTGACCTTCCCCTGCTACCAAGGTTACATCATAGGGTAGCGGGGGTCACTGTATTAGGGGGGTTACTATCCAAATCCAGATTACATATCAATATATGACAATACGTTCCACCAATACGTTCTTTAGCCTGTGGTAAAGACTTTACATGCTGAGGAGTGGGAGAGTGAAGAATTTTATGTTTTACATTTTCAAGGTAATTTTCCAAGCTCTTTTTTTGTGGTTGATTCATGAGCAACAGGGGAAGTTGAAGGGAAAGAAGAGGAGGGAGAGGATGTAGGGGAAGGGAGAGAGGGGAGGGAGAGAAAGTGGGGAGGGGGAGCATGAGGAAGAGGGGAGGGAGAGGGGGTATCGGAGATGGGGTATTGTATTTAAGATTTTTATTCAGTAACATGCAGTTACACTATTCTCGGAGTTTGCTGGTGTTCATACAAAAAGGTAACAAAATATTTATCAGTCATTTCCTATAATTATATATCAAAGCAAATCACTATGAATAAGAACAGTATTAAGAGGCTCGCACATTAGGCAGTGTTAACATGAGATAATCACAGGTAGAAAGGTATCTAACTAATCTTTAAAAAATTGTAAAAATACCCCCCCACCCACAGCGTTGTGTCTGATACAAATATTCCAAAAGGGTGGGTGGGTTGGGAGGGAAAAACAGGTATGAAAGTCAGAGAAGAGGGGAAGGGAAAAGAGGGAGAGGAGGAAGTGTGGGGAGAGAGTACTACGGGTACTTTGCTAGTATTAAATAAAAGCTTGTAATGAAAGGCCAAAGTGGTTATATGTGTTATTCAGTTACACCAATGCTTCACCCAATGTTACAGATTACCACTAACAGAGTGAGCGATGGAAAGGGTCATTACCCCAGGGGCAGGGTGTATTACTGTTGTATATAATTATATTACACAAAGCTCCTGTTTCGTTTCCCCTTGGGAAACGCTATGCACTAAGAACAGCCTACCAGGCAAACTGTTATAACAGGGTGTAAAACAGGAACTCTAACCTGTTTCCCGTTGAACATGATGGCAAAAGCCATCATTATGTATTCCCTACTAGTAACTGATAAAGAAAAAGCATTAAGATAACAGTATCCGATACTTGCTTTCTATCGATCTGTGGTATATTGTCGAAATATCATCGATGCATCTACAGTATTATCCCATTATTAAAGTAGCTATCGGAAAAAAGAATCAACTTTGAATCAATTTTGCATACACATTTATAAGTGTAAGAAGTGAAATAAATCAAAATTAAGTAAGAGTGAAGTCATATGGATGGTTTCTATGACTTTGTACATCCGGTAATATACTATATTTGACATCATTAAAATGCTTGATCTTTTCAAACAGTTAATTATCATTGATCACCGTCGTTACCTCTGTGGTTAAGGGGAGCAGGCTAATGGAGAAGTCGCCGTTTTAGGCTGGTTCTCGGCCCACAAAACCTTTGAAAGAAACCTGATGATGGATTTACAGGAAAGGTTTCGCCTCTAGTCGCCTCTCCTCCCTCTCTCCCACGGGTTCCGTACAACCCACCCCTTATAAATGGATCACCAAGATAAGAGGTAGCTTCCGTATGATATATGAGCAGTTGTTGTTTCATTGATCATTATCGTATTAATATATCGCTTGTGCCATATATAAAACGGACACTGGCGCAACAATAGTGGAAGATAATGAGGATTGCTACGCAAATGTAATTACATTCAATGCGATATTGATAGTTTAATTAAGCGAATTAGCTTATATCCAATTTTCCCTAGAGGATACAGATGGATTTCCAAGTCTTTTTTCTAGACATCTACTCTGTAATGGGAGTTCTGAAACTAGTGCGACCACCATAGTATATATACTTCTTGCTACCAGCCCTCCACCCCTAGTGGTACAGGTTGTGAGTTTGACTTTTTATAATCTACGATAACAAAGAGTAGATGCATTGGTTTAACATGACCATCCACACGTTTAATATTTTATTAACATGTTTATAGATAACCCCAATGGGCTTTCGGCACTTTATACGGTAACACATGTTGTAAGGTAAGATCTAATAATGTGTCCCCGGAAAATATCCATGTTTCTCAAAACTAGGAAGAGTCCACTCAAATTTATATTTACAATTCTCTGAGTCTCTGGAATGAGATTCCCGAAGTATTCGTTTGGCTGCATTTGTCACCAAAAGTTAGGATTGGGATGTGCATATTACTGGCCACCTTTATATCCACTACTGCCAATAACATTTTACATATATGTGATGTATTACAGAAAAATGAGTCTAAAGTCGCAAAAATGATAAGCTTTTCCATACGATCTCTTTGCAGGCATACTATGATGTTGAGGTGTTTAATGCTCTTGGTAGTATCAATACATGTACGCAATTTCAAGACTGTATTTCTAATACGTCTCTGCGTTCTTACGTCGTCCTAAAGATGTATATTTAACTACGTTACTAGTAATCATGCATCCAGAAATATCGGTAACTATGTTTTCAAACATACAAAGATATAAAATTATGTATTAGATAAGCTAAAGGTTAACATCGTTTGAATCAACCCAATCCCATCTGTTAAAATACGATGGTGCCTGACTTTGCGACTTGTGACATATCACATATCTCTTGCACAGATAGATGATGGCGGTATCATTTTGACGCAACATCAAATTGAAATATAATTTCAGAAGCAAACCTTCATCTTGAAATATTTTACTCCTCGTTATAAATACACCTACTCATCTTCAATTGCTGTAATTGAGAGAGGAACCTATATATGAACACAACCAAAGCACTGACCTCACGAACCCAAACCATTAGTACACCCAGAACCCAGAAGTGGGCTCAGGAACCTTACCATCGCCATATTGAGACCCTTATATGTAAGTCTATGCATTCCCTAATGTCGGGTCATTTTCCCCATGTATCATGTCATATCCCATAGGGCCTCTTGATCGTCAAATGCTACAATATTGGTGAAAAGGTCAATAATTAGGCCTTTACTTATTGACCTCTAAAGTGACGCAGCGGCCATCTCTTTCATGTCATCTCAAGGTTGAGTGCTATTCACGTTCAGTCACACGAGGCCAATTGGATTTGCTTGGACAGCGTTCATAATTTCTCTGAGCAGAGGGTTGGTTCCGAAGAAGGAAATCCTAATGCTTGACAGCATATAGAGGCTATTAATATTGTCAGTGGACAGAAAGAAAGGGGATTTTTATGTTGGAGTTTTACCAGAAAGTCAGGATATTGTTACGGCATTTCTTAAGAAACGTGCTCATGAAGTTGACTAATCCTTCCTTTGTGTGTAGGAGAAGAAAATTGAGAGAGAGATTGTACTTAATGAGGTCTGTCCTACCACACAAGAAGAGAACACTGTATTGAACATTTATGTGCATATATACAACCACAAAACCTCTTCGTAAACCTGATACTGTAATTCCCTATTCTCAGGCAGAAAATAAAAGATGACAATAAAATAAGAAAGGGAGCAATTGGTTCTCAATTATCCTTCCATTGTAATTGAACTTTATGTAGCGTGAAATTACAATCTATGTGACAAGCATACTGACATCGCTGTAGCCAAGACGGACATTATTTCATCCACAACGGATATATTGAACCCCAAAGGCAACAACTACTTCATGGCATAGCGTTTTAGCACCAAAATTTACGATGGACCTGTGTTATGGAACCTTTGTGCAATCAAATTTATGGTTATGTCGTCCTGTCTTTTAGCCAGGAATGGCCCATGCCTGTCGCTCTCGGATCATATGTTCTTGCTATATGTGATGTGTCACAGGGACATGAATCACAAGTGGCAAAATTGATATTTCGCAAAGGGATTTCTTCACAAGATATCTTTAATGGAATGTTCTCATCTTTGGCATGCTTAGTGCTGTTAGTAGCATGAATACATGTACTAAATTTCAAGATTGTGTTGAATATATATATGTTGTTGTTGAACGGTTTTATCGGCTGAATACATTTAAATTTAATTTACATGAACATATTGAAACGACGCCTTTCTGCTGAGCAGATACTCTCATGTGCTGCCACCAATATACAGAAAAACATTTACTAAATTTAAATCAAAGGTATTTTATTGCAATTCACTTAAGATCTATATGCATATCTGAGGTTATCCTAAGGATTACATTTAATCACTTTACTATAGTGAGTGACCATAAGCAAATATGGCTAACTATTTTTCCATGCATAAACACATAATTTACGCTCGATCTCATCTTTTCAAATATGATGATGTATCTCAAAATTTAATTTGCGTGACTTGTGGCTTATTCTCCTGTGACAAATCACATATATTTGCTATAAGCCGAAGGTAATGTTTACAGTATGTCTCCCATCGTGCAATGCTACGACGCTATCTCAAACATCGCGACTCACTCAATGGTGGATAATGGACGGGCTTTTCCGGCAGCCTTGATATATTAGGTGTATTTAGGGGCTTCTACCCAAGTCATAGAAGGACACACATGTATATATTGACCATTGCTGCAGTTATTCCGACTGCTAGTATATATATGGATGTATTGCATTATTCTTTCCTAATTCTAAAGTATTCCTTTTGCACCACAGCGGTAGGTCTAACATGGTATACAGGGAATACATTCTTCATGAGATTTTGAGAATCGTTGCAAAAGAATGTTTAATGTACTTTTATTTTTACATAAAGTAGTTGTAATTATTATGTCACATTGAGAGCAGAGAGAATGAGGGTGATGCTTCGGATGAACGAGACTGAAGCAGCACGCACCATCGTTCAACTAGTTAGTCTAATATTGATGTTATTATTTGCTAACTTGATCTTGTAGAGCTCTGGTAGTTTCTATCATTTTCCATGTAACTTGTAATCTTAAGTAAATTGTAAGCTTACTGAAATAAAAGATAAACGAACAAACAAACAAACTAAATATGGTACTAGGTAAATATTCAAAGATTGGTTTATTGAAAATAGGTATGAATGTTATTTATGTGCAGGTGAACCATCACCGGATATATTGGCGATATAGCCTAGCAACGCCTCCTGGGAACCACGTCCCCCCCCCCCCCCTCGTCCCGTCTATGATGCCCACCCAATGTTTACCTATGACGTCATAGTCCCATGTCTTCCACGCCCACCTTTTCCTTCCACTCTCTAATGCCCACTCGCCCGAGCTGCACGTACATCATTTTTTCTTTTACTATTGTATATATATGTTTATGGTGAATAAAACCTCCAGATGTAGGTTTCAAGGCCATTCCTTCTCTTGACTTCATCATTTCCTTCAGTGACAGGCGTCCGAGCCACATATATATATATTAACTTAATTATAACTTTAGAATATTATGTTGAATTATGAAGAGCTATTTTATGAGAAGAATAAAATTAGAGACCGGAAGCTTGAGATTCCAGGATCCAACTAACAACATTTTATTAGACTAAAACATACATACAAAAATAAATGGTTGTGGGTAACTGTGATTGGCTTATATCAACTGTGATGTTACCTGATCCTCTTATTAGACTTGCACAGTACTGCAATTAATCTATTTAATGATGAGTAATTATAGTAATTAGAGTCAATGATTAATTTGGAATATGAATGATAATGTGGTTAATTGTTACGTAATGATTGCGTAATATGATATAACATCAATAGCTTACTTCACAAATTGGTAGAAGACAGATTTTGCAGTCGTAACTATGCCCCGAGGACAGGCTTAGCTGTGGGCACTATCCCCGTCAGCTAATACCTTCACTATAGGTGTCAAACTTTGCCTCTTTATTATTGGAATACAATTTGCTCTTTGGCTGGATAGCTGTTCCAAGATTATCAGATCACATGTTGAGAGTAGTTTTGCCTAAGCTCAAGTAGATTTTACCCGCTAGATCTTACAATATAACAACTTTTGTCAAGAGAATCCATCAAAACATAGGGTGAGAAGAAGCATGCACACAGACATGGAAGTGCAGGCAGAGGAGCGGGACACAGAGACCATGCATAGACTTGCAGTATGCCTCTAGGGGTTCAGAACTAGTGTGAGTTTACAGTGCACTGTACATACAGAGAGGGACTGTGCAAGTCTGGTGACCAGCTGGTGACTGGTAGTTTGGTGTGTGCTGCCCCTCTCTCCCTGCGTTTCCCCTCTCTCCCTCCCTGTCTCAGTGCCCGCATTGTACGTCTTTACATATATATGGATATTGTTTCCATTTGTCAAGACTGTCTGCAAAACGTGTCCACTATCAGGTTCAAGATCAGGTTGTATCCTTGTATATCTTCTGTATGCCTTTCATAAGTACTGTTTTTCCCAAGCCCTTTCCACTAAATTCTGTGAGAATCGCATGAGAATTGACTTAGTGGACTAGGGCCTTTAGATATAAATTTCTTGTATTGCCTGTTTTTGTAATTCGCTAAGGACTAGACTGACTGATTACTATTACTTTTTTATTGTACCTTTTCGCTATAAATATTAGTGTCTCAATCAGGATTAGCTGAGAATATATCTTAAACTAAAAGAAATTGGGACTACGGTGGGTACCTTAAGCATTTCTGGAACACTACACCTACCTAATCTATCCCTCATTACGAACACGGTGTAATATTACACATTAATTTGTGATGCAAATTAACCTTGGAGGTTGTTGTCTTGCTCTCACCCACATCTCTGTCACTGTCCATATTCCATAATGTGACGGCATATAATTATATTATACCGGACCTATTATACCATAGGCAATTATAAGGTTGAAAATTGACGTTTGCACTGCCCAACACTATTGAAAAAAACAACTTTTTCAGACAATGGATCATCAATATAACGGTATTAAGCCCCTTTCCTCAAGGTCGAGGTTCAAAGTTGAGAGTGCGAATTCCAACTGAGGGAAAGCCACGAAATGCCATTATAATCCCATTAGGACCGCAAAATACCATTATAATTTCATTAGGATGCCTACTCCTGGGCCAGGAAAGCCACTAGCGCAGTAGGCGTCCAATCACCAACATACCATTCTTATCTGATCTTGGAGGCTTTGAGCCCATAATGCTATATATATCCTTGGGTTCAGAATCTCAATTACTTTGCAGTCATTATAACATTTTCATACCGTTTAAAACAATAATTTCTTCGTGAATAAAAGAATAATAAAGAAAGAAGTCCAAAAAATAACCCACTCAGTTACCCCGATATTAACATTGTAGTGGCAATGATGGTAGGCCATCTTGAATACAATTGTGAGGAAAAAAGATTTGACTAAACTGCCATGGATGATAAGGATACTTAATCATGATATTGAGAAGTGTAAAGGGCCTAGGCCACTAAGTCGATTCTCATGCAATTAATTCTCACATAATTTAATGGAAAAAAGTCCTCTGCGGCGCAAAATCGCATGAGAATCGGTTTAGTGGACTAGGCCCTTTAATGTTTAGTCTGTCTCGCAAAGCAGTTGTTTGCAAACAAAGGCGCAAACATACGATCAACATAGTTTTAGACTGAGATATAGTAACAAGCCTCACCAGTGTTGTTCACATAGCCATATGTAAAATAAGATCTGCTCTCTCCAAGTATTAATTCCTCGTCTCAAAATTACATTACTAATCAGCACCTAGACTAATTTCATATAGCTAGAAAAACCATTTTCGTCTTTGCCAAGGACATAATGGTACGTATGCTGATTCAGTCGCTCGAGACTTTCGCACCTTTTTTTACCTGTCGAGACAGGTTCGCAGGATAACTGTGGCCACTGAGCTGTTCAGTTTTATTACTAATAGCAGCCTTGGATAATATACTTACTTTTTTCAACACATGAATGAAATCCCATTGAGGCAAGTCAACAGTACATTAGTGTTCCAGTTGAGAGACACCTCCGGAGGGACCCGGAACTATACCACCAAGCGTATGGGCAAAGTGTCTACATTGGCATATGCCTCGCTTATATTCTCTCCCACAAAGGAAGCAAATCAATCACCACTGCAGCTCCAATTATCTGACTTTTACCTCTCTGCAATGCCTGTGAGGGACGATTTTGTCCTGTAAAACAAAAGAAAGACTCGAGGCAGAAGCTAAATTCTAGACCTCATTAACAACCTGGCTCCTGTAAGAGACAAAATAAACTAAATAACGGATCTCAGGTGCCGCTCCTCTACTTGTAATCATGATAAACGCGATTATAGTTGGCAGGCAGGAATTTTATTTCACATAACAATGTCGTATTTTGTGGGGGAACGAGTTT
The DNA here is from genome assembly GCA_942159475.1 of Sthenelais limicola. Classification (NCBI taxonomy): domain Eukaryota; kingdom Metazoa; phylum Annelida; class Polychaeta; order Phyllodocida; family Sigalionidae; genus Sthenelais; species Sthenelais limicola. The sequence goes on from OW804096.1 coordinate 60,043,371, forward strand.
CCTACCTAAATAGCATGACGTTTAGATTCATTTCTCAAGGCAATTCAATGGCAGTAGTACAAGCGTGTGGACCTTGACAAGGGTTAGCAGATGCGCTGATGCCAATTCTAACCATGAATACTTTGTTGTGAAACTGCTTCATAATAAAGATGTCCCTTTTTTGTTTAGTAATTCACAGCAGCGGGTTTTCGAGTCATGCCACTGCATCAGTTTGATGATGCCTTGTTGACATGTAGCGCAAGACTCCCATAGGCTCAGCATTGCAGACATAACTATTCTCTGTTCTTTCATCATTCCAAAGTTTTAAAGATTTCTACCCCCATTTTTTCTATAGATTTCTACCCCCAGAGCCAAAATATTTCAACTATGACCACCAGAATCTTAAAAATTCTAATGGGGTCAATATATAAAGTGTTTATATTGTCCACAAAGCAAAGTCTATCAGGATCTTTTATTTCCACTCAACACATTGGAACAAGAGCGCGCTTCAATTATGTTAATTCCCTCAATGCTGCCATGACACTTATACCCTATATTGTTGACATATGAACTGTTATAAATCATTATGGTATTAATGGTAAATGTGAGCTGCTATTTGACCAGGGCAAGCTTTAATACCATGTATTCAGTTAAAAATAACAATTCAACTATTACAATATCTCGGCTCAAAAGACACAGAAATCACGTGAAATGGCCTGAATGAGTACAAAATTACATGTGTAGATAGGCGCTTGAGTATTTGAGAGTTTAACTTCAGCATAGTTGTTAAGTTGTATTTCATCGTTTTGAATATTTGATTTTAGTTAACTTTCATGATATACTAATAGCATGCATTATATATCTTGCTATATATTTAGCTTAGCAGGGACCCCCTGAAAGTACTATGGCTGCCATTGATGGGGGCCATCCATTTCCACAGTATTTCCACAGTATGTTTTTCCACAGTTTATGTTATTCCTTAAAATTGTATTATTAAGCACTTGACTGGAAATAAACAATATACATACATACATTCCTTATAAATCAATCTTCATGTTAATTCTTCTCTGTTTTTCTGCTTGTTTGGTAAAACGAACAACCCTTGTTTTCCCAAGGACAAAAGCGACACCCAGCGTCAGCTAACCTCTTCAAGCCAAACACAGGTGACCTTTCAAAACGGAAGCGGTTCGTAAATAATTCATGGCAAATGCATATAACGGCACTATAGTTTACACATGGCAAGCGGGGAAGTGGGACAATTCACTCGGTCCACGAGCCTACATTTGTGCATTGCGATTCCCCACACGTTAAGCCTGTTGTCTCGTAACGCTGAGCTGCGCTCTATAATTGATACTAATCAAAGATATACCGGGGGATTTACACTCCAGCTGGACTGTACCTGCATGGGGAACACAAGTATGCATGCATATATGGGTCAGATTATCAGAAAATGTACAATTGGCAGCTCTACATATTTAGGAAATTCTGCTGAATTAGGCTGAAAAATGAAGAATACTGTACGGGTATATCTGAATATATTTGGTATGGTATTGATTTAAAGTATTAGTTCCGTTATGTTAAACTGCATTTTGAAGCTCATTTTTGTCTTAAATGTGGGTTATTTGAGAAGATTGGTGAAGGCGAATTGTACATTTTCTGATAACTTGACCCATATGGGCCCTGCTGCCAGAGTGGTAAATCGTTTTCAATATTTTCTCAGTTTAGTTGAAAATCTGCAAATCTCAGCAACTGAATGTTGAATGAGAACATTTTTGTTCTCACTCACTACCACTCTAAAACAGTGCTATCTATTACAGAAGGAGAAATAGAGTTATATGAAAGACTTTATACTGAATACTAGCGCATCCAAGTTAAATGTAATGCATCATTTTTGTTAATGATTCTTAATGATTCATCATGTAAATGGTGGTGGTTTTAATAAAATGATAGAAATTGTGGATTTGCATGAATAATGTCTCAATACAATGTACATTAATCAGTTTAGTTAATCAATAGAGTTGAAGTTGAACAAAGGGTGGCTACATAATCATACATATATGTATTCACAGCGCAGCTGGTGTGTCCAACTACATTACACATGATGGATCTTGAGTGAAAAGGGCGGGAACAACCAATATAAGGGAAAGGCCAACATATAAATGTATGATGCGACGTTTACCATCCCTAATGATTTACTAAAACGACGGGTGGATATTCACAATCAATTAAAGCTGCACCCTCAGCTTACATGATGAAATACTGAACATGTATAGTCTTAGCTCAAAAGTGAAGGCGTTCCTACAGGATTCGAACTACGGGGAAATTTCTCGCTACAAACCGCAAAATGCCATTATAATCCCATTAGGAGCGCAAACTACTATTATAATCCAATTTTTTTCCGTTCTTATCCAACCCACCAAGAGTCATTTTACGAAAATATTGGAGGATTTTGTCAGGTTTATTTTGCTGCAGAAGTCCACATTTCCAATGATGGTTTCACTTATTATCGCTCATCGGCGCCATTTTTCTCCAAGCCGATTCGACTTCGAAGTCTGGTATAAACATGTAACAGCAGCTAATACTGATAACTTCAATGGATAAAGAAATAAGTAAATTCGTAAGATGAGTTGGTTATAATAGCTGAGAATGCAGCTTTAAGTCCAATATTTTATGTGTAAAATATCTATTTTGTGTCCTCTCTTTCAACCAAATTCCACTGTAATGAAAAGTGAAATTTGAACATTAATATCCCTTAAGTAACAACAGAAGAGAAAGATAATCAACAATCAATTTATTCTTGTTTCAAGTACTCATTGTCTGATATCCATTCCTAATAACTATTTCTCTTTCATTTGTATAAGATATGGCTAGAAAATTACAAAATCATGCTGCCTACAAGATTGTACATCGTTTTCAACCCGCCTCATGGATATAAAAACGACGAGAATACCCCAGTATAATGATACCTATAGATGGACCGCATCTTTCTTTTGCCATCCGACCCTCCAACCGCCAAAGCCTATCGATAGTAAAAACACCCGCTTGTACAAATTGGCTTTGTCAATGGCTACTTCATAAACAATGCAAGACCATTGGATGATAGAAGGATGAAGATGGATGTTTTTGCCTTATTGGAGAAGATGATGTATATTTTATTCTTTATCAGATATAGATTCCTTGGCTTGTGAGACATAGACCACCTACGCCTGAGTCCATGAGAGGCGTGTGATTTCAATATTGATGAGGTTAATTTTCATATATTATTTCTTCTTGAATTTAGACTGTCAGTACATATTCGTTCTATTTCATCACACAATTTCCTTTATGCTGTAAGATCAAAAGAAACCACATGAGATAATATGCGTCTGTTTAAGTGACAACATTAAAATGTTTTAGATGCAAGGTACATCTAAAATCCTCATATTTCTATATCAAACAATGAACCACTACTTTGATATAGAGAATGTATGTACTTTTGCTTTGGAAATATTTTTCATATTGAAACGTAACATAAATTTACTGTCATGAATATATATGATCATATGTGGATACATGACAGAAGGCCTGAAAACTTCATACTTTTTTTGGTAAAGCCAACACCTTACGGACAAATAAAGGAATATTATATTCTATACGGTACATGTACATACTCCCGACAGTAAATCTTTTTGCAATGACTATAACTGTGGATGGAATGTGAAGGGTATTGTTCCATATTTGCATCTATCCATTAAAATATACAATTTGTTTCCATTGTGATTATACTCAGAATTCAGCATTCAGGGAACCTTTATAGATCCGTTTCGTGGAAAACATTATAGGAGGAATACGAGGTGAATCTGAATATTTTATATATGATGTGTCAGAGGGAAATGAGTCACAAGTAAAAGACTATCATATTTGAAAAGATGAGATTAAGAGGATTCCAATGGTGATGACATTTAGGAAATCTAATAGAATATTTCCGTATTTATGTTTAAAAAGAAAGTTAGCAATAGTTCTGGATGGACAGTTATTAGTATACAGTATACCTAAAATTACTCCATGGGATGACCTTAGAAACGCAAGGACATATTGGATACATTTGATACACAGTCTTCACATTTCATACGACTTGAAGCGCTAGATACCTTCAAAACGATGACATTCCTGCAAAGAGATCTTGTGAATAAAACACTTGGGAAGTCAACAATTTGGCGACTTTTGACTCATTTGTCTCTAACACATCATGTGTCTGTCCTTAAAGAGAACGATCAGTGAACCTTTCAGGGAGGAGCTTGCCACTCCACCTAACCTGCAGAACCAGCACAACAACGGCCTTAAAGAAGGACATTTGTGTTTCTATAAACAGTGAATATTAAATTTTGTTTCTAAGACAAAAACAACTTCAGCAACGATGCTTTGAATTTCTGTTCTTGCAATCTTCACTCTGTTACTTTCCTGGCAGTCGGTAAAACTGATTAAGCCTACATGGCAGCATTTAATATTTTATTTTTATTACTCCTTCTGTTCTATTTTGGTATATTCCACCTTATACAACCTATTGAACTAAAACAATGAGTGAAGTTTCAATGACTGCTTAGCATGGTGGCTTTAACCATTGTCTTAAAGAACATAACTTATAGTTGATGGAAATGTTACATGGTCAGAAATGTCCCTAAATACACACCGAAAGTGCGTTTATTAACCTATATGTATATCCCTACTGAAAGATGGCAGAAGGCCGATCTCCCTCTTTCTGTTTTCTTTTTCTTTGTTGTTCCTCTATCCTCACCTTTTCAGCAAGGGAGATGGACAGTGGGCTGTATGAGAAATGTATAGTAATTAATGGACATCTAATATCAACATGGTTTTTAATGAAACAGTGTTGAATAATTATGAGTGAGCATTATAACAACAGTGAAAACATCTTTTGGATTTGGAACACAATTTGGGTTCAGATCGTGAGTCTAAATAGTCCAGGGTGTACGATTTGGATCACTTCAAATTATAAAGTGACTTTGCGAAAATATTTTCGATGATCTACTTTTGACGATTGGGAAAAAAGGTAGATAAAATAGATTTACGATCAAAAGATTTTAACATACTTGAGATGATATGTCCGGGCATGTTATATTATTTTCTTTCAATTGCAATCTTCTGGTCTGCCTCTCTGCCCCTTTCTCCCTCTCCCTCTTAATTTCTCTCTGCATTCAGGCTCATAAATTGATGGTAACTCCTCAACAAGTTCTCTAGTGTAGTGGTCAAGGTGTTTGCTTACCAATCTCAAGTTGGTGAGTTCAAATCCATGCTAGGGCAACTTTTTCCTCCAATGATGATGCAACTGGGTGATAGTAAATGAGTTAAATTGAAGTGATCATAAGATTTTAGATGTCATCAATATACCAATATTGGTCATTTGGATTGATTTTTCTTATGATTTCTTTCAGAATTCCTATACAGCAAATCTTCTGAAAATAACAATTGAATTACAAACAGACATACACATATACTGAGAGCAATAATCACTAGGTCATTTACATATCGCGATATGGGCTCACAGACAACAATTATGATGACTTCTCTTAATATCGCTCACTGGCAGCTTTTTTCGCTTGATTCTCTTTACTTCAAATTCTTGTAATAAACATATAACAGCAGCAGAATATTGATGAATTCAGTCCTATAAATCATAATATGAGTAGATTTGGTAAGATTGTGTTAGACATATGGAATAATTAATTGATTACTTATAGTGATGAATTTAAAAAAAAGCTCTGTCACAAGCCGCATGGAAAGTGTGCATATCTCCATGCAGTGTTAGACTTATAGCCAACCGCAAACTTTTCTAATTTTGACAGCCAAAGGACACTCCAGCCATCAGCCCTATAAGATATTACTGTCGTTATTATTCCATGGTCTCGCAGTTGGCAGCCGTGCGACAAGGCGTGCCGTTCATAATTAGAAACTCCATATTGAACCACCCAATCCACGTACAAAAAATATTGATTACAAGTAGGGTCTTAAGTCGGAGACCTTAGGAGTAATTTTTATACTTCGGCCTCATCCATGCCAGTGCCAGACGGTTCTCAATCAACTATATAAAAACAAGCCTTTGAACTCGGTGGCCACTAGGATATTTTACTGAGTTCTGGAAGCAATGGGCCATTTTATATCTATCTGCTTTTCATCTAATCTCGGCGCGGATCTTGGACTCTGTCGCAATGTCCAATGATTGATAATAGTGCAGGCTTACTTCGCCACCCAGGTCTATTTGGGCATGAATAATCTGTGGAATCTGTGGAATTCCTACCAGATGATTCTGTACTGCTTTGGTGGCCATATGGATTTCCTGCAATCCACCTGAATATAGATTATTTGCATTTTCCAAAAGGGAATTTAGCAGCTTTATTATGAGTGGAAAGAGTTTTTTTATTTCCAAAAAAAATACACATTTAGTATTTATAATGTATTTAATATTCCCCCTTGATAATTAAACTAGGTGATTTTACAATCAGGTTTATAACTCTGCCCCGAATACAGTTATATTTCAGTTGTGGAGGTCAGAGTGGAGGTCCATCAAACTCCCTTTTCCGTCTGGGCTCAGAGTTGAGAGAGTCCCTCCAAACTGAGGGAATTAAGTATCTCGCTCCAAACAGCAAAATACCATTATAATTCCATTAGGACGCCAGGTCCAGGTCCAGGAAAGCCATTAGCGCAGTAGGCATACATTCACTGACATACCATTCTCATCTGATTTTTGTTTCAGTTCATTAAAGAGATAAACCACAGTCATATGCACTGCTGTCTCTGGTCTGAGAGTCTCTGAGCCTAGACTGAGAATAAGGAGATAAATTTCTCCCTTACCACTGTCAACCCGATGCATGGTTGTTCTGACAGGTGATCCATGAATAGGGATGGCATTCATGATGAGACTTAACAAGATCAATTTCCTCTTCAAGTTAAACCCATGTTGCCTACTCATATCATTAAACGCCCTTCCCTATAACCATCAATAACACCTAAACGTTAACATTACAAAATGTATTAGAATGACTTCAGGAACTGGACGAGTTATATATAGTCTAAAAGGTATCCTCCCCTACTCCACGTCCTTCCCATATTAAAGCAATAACAGTTTTTATTCCATATTGTTCGTGGCTTCACACTTTCATTTCCGTTTCCACTGGCATCGCTTTATATTGACGGGGGGCGGCGGTTGAATGGAAGTAACAGCACGGAAGGTGCCAATCAAGGTACTTCATGTATGCGCCTGACAACAGCTCGCCATTGTAACATTCTCCCTTCTCTTTCTGATGGACGGACGTCACTTCTTTCTGGCAGTAAATTTCCTGGTTCTATAGGGAAACTACCAGCCAGAAAACTACCCTCAGAAAACTACCACCTGGAAAAGAACAGACAGTGTAAACTAACCAAATAGAGTTCTGGAAATAATGGTGCTGATAGCAGAGTTTGGCTGATGCGATATGATATAAGCAGGAAGACCGGAAATTCGTTTCTGATGCATGGTTCCTGTTTGTACATCGTGTTTAGGTGCAAATAACGAATTTGAATTTGAATATAAGATTAGTTTAGGCCTTTCGCAGCTTGCTCACTAGTATGAGTTACATGAAGATGGAGGTTGGTTCGGCCATTTCATGTATTTTGTATTGGCATCTAATCAATAAAAATACACACACAAATAAAGCTAACTTGTGCAGATGACATTGCATTTAGAAAGTTTATATGTATATAAATCTAAACATTATTTGATACTAATACAAAAATGACCAAGGGACACAGTGGGAAGATGTATCGTCCCGTGGCGGAGGTATCCGATCAAGGGTGCATAGCACCCGCGGTCGGATACCAAAGCCAAGGGACGATACGGATTTCCCGCTATGTCCCGCGGATTTTTTGCATTTATTTCGCCGTTTCTTATCAAATTGTACTCGAGCATGATTGATGTATTGGTAAAATTAAGTTACAGTCATCTTTGTTTACATCAGCGTCTTTGTTTACATCATGACAGCCGTCATGCTCTCACAGGGCGTCATGATGCATTTGTGTATTTCTACGCACCGTTTTTTCCGACCCGCGAGGACTATATTTTAGAACGCAAATTTATTTAATTCTGGACTGCTATTTTACTTACTTTTTTGCAGTAAATTACTCTAATAAATATAATCAATTATTTTCTTAAATTTTGCAACTCATTTATAGGCGCTGACACTATATATTATCGTTGGAGAACTATATTCAATCCATATCAGGCCTGAAGCCTGATACGGCCGTTGTATCAGCCTCAGGCCTGAGTTGCACTCTCAGGGCTAAGTCTATGGGCCGTACGTATTGACCACACCCAAAGGTGAAATTAAGTTACATTCATCAACATTATTATCAGTTGTAGCAGTATACCAAAATATTAGGCCCGCCCTTGATATAACCATGTTAAATTAATGTGTTGATAAGGGCGTAAAGCAACCAATCTCACTCACTCACCAAAATATTTGGTAAAGAATCATACACCGTAATGCATTTCAAACTGAGGTACTGTCATCCCCGTTATATATTATAACATTACCAATGTATCTGTAGTATTGCATACTTAGCGAAAGAAAAGAATACAAATAAAATGAATGAAAAAAACTTGGTAATAATATCTCCAGGAGGTAGGAGATTTCCAGGTGGTAACTACCTCATCGCACCTTGCATTGAACTATACGATTATTTACTCAGACTAGTCTGAGAGACCTCTGAGAGAATTCTTACCATCGTCAAATGGACCTTAGAGGCCTTTAAGATACGATCTTATCATATAATATAGTGCAATTGACCCAAAGACTCTATTCCTCGGTGCGGACGAGTCACACTAAGCCGACCGACCGACGGTTTTGAATTCGGTTAAAAACCGGTCAGAAATCGGCTCAGTGTGTCCTTCAACCGAGCAAATTCACCTGTGTTGGACACAATCGGTTGGCCAAGTTGTGGATATTTTCACTATATCCCCCATCAGTTGTTATATATATGTAAAATAAATACACAAAGTAGTTATGTAGTTATGTTCATGTAGCTGATTAGGTGATACTCAGAGTAGCTCTTTCCTTATATACTCAAAAAAATATTCACAATCTGAAGGCTTACTGGTTTGTATTGTTTAACTTGTATCTGAAAGACTATTATACCTGTTGTAGTTTTAGTGATTTACTGACTTTTACTCACGCGGTTAAAAGGACAAAAACACACACACAAGACAATGCCTGTAGATATAATATTGGTTCTTTATTTTATTCAATGAAGGGAAATGATTCGGCTTCCCGCACAATAATATTGTCCCTAAATCCGTCAGTCAGTTGGCTTAGTGCATGTGTCTCGTGCTTGAAGCTGACCGAGTCAGAACGAAGGATTGATGAGAGGAGAAGGAGAACAAGGACCTGTTACTATTTCCGTGACTACGCGTTCCTGATTTTATAGGCCGGAAGCCACGATACAAAGCTCCACCTGTAAATTCCCCCATATCGATCAGTTTCATTCAAATCAGGGAACTGACACAGTTCATAGGCCAAGTGTTCAGTTTAAAATGATAATAGAGACAACTGTTTAGATACCAAATATAAAACGAAAGTTTTAGCATCAATATAAGGAACTCATTTAATGCATCCAATAGATTTTAGCTTTAATCTTTTAACGTCTTTTGAATACCTCTTTCAAAATTAACTTTTATATTTAAAGGTATTCTTACTTTGATTGATTGATTGATTGATCTTTTATTTTCCATAAATACCATTTTTCAATTATATTCTCAGCTTACTTCGACGACAATATAGATAGGGTGCTTTTGTTTAAATACAGTACAATACTATTATACTCAACTAACATTATACTCAAGACTCAGTATTTCATACTGACCTAACAGAACAGTAACATATTTTTGTGACTTCTGTTAGTAAAGCCTTTTTAAACAAAAGCTATTAAGCTCAGTAAAAGAGAGATGTTTTATATAACAACCCATTATCACATTATCTGTTAGGTCTTTACAATTAATCAAAAATAAAAAGAAACACATCTACTTTAAAATCTCCTCAGAAGGTTACTGCCAAGAAAAATATAATACGTGTGTGCTTTTCTTCAAACAAATAATGCTCACATGAATGAATTGCCCTTTAATATGAATAGGCACGTCTATTGCTATTTCCCATTGTTGTATCCACACAAGAGGCAATCGTATTGGAAATAAATGTGGGCTATTCGTCTATTTTCTTATTAATATCCAAGGGATTCTTTGTGACAAAGATACAAATGAAGCTAATCATTCATTCTGTGTGGACTTTGCTAGATTGGTATTGGATCAGCTCTTTTCTCCAGTCGGTAGGAACAATGTATTGCCACATGTCCAGACCTTCTCAACAACTGTATGTTAACTGTAGCGTTAACTTGTAAAACGATATTTCACATTTATTGAAATTGACAGACAACTGCCCCTCCTGTTATGAATGTATGGAGTTGAGAAGTGTTGGGTTCGTAAAAAAATGTAGGATGGATGTTGATGAATGGGAAAGAATGAATCTCCTGACCAACTGCCATGTCAGGTTAGGTTCTGGTCGGTCGCTCGAGAGTCAGTCCTATTCAAGGTGAGTATATGTATTAAATATTGTTTGTGGGGAAATTGGAGGAAGTCCATGGTTTCCTATGGATATCTATTGCATGCACGATTGTCTTATTAATTGATATTTCTCTTTGAAATGATATTGATAATGATATTCATTTCTCTCATTTTATGATGATGTCAAGTCACCAAAACGTTGGTTATTCGTAAATAAAATATGGTTGTTATTCCGGATTAATGAATGATATGATGTTATTCTTTCCCTTTAAGACATATCATCCTATTAAATAAAATTTATATTTGATACAATATTGTTAATGATATTCATTTCTGTTCTATGATAACATTAAGTTAACGTTTATATGACCAAACTAATAGAACAAAACACGCACATTTTGGGGTTCGGTTACAGACAGAGGTGTGTGTGTGTTGGGGGGGAGGTGAAAATGGCCACCCCGTTAAACCATTTCGAGTATTTATTTGATTTTTTTATGTTGATCCAAAGGATTACAAAATATATGCTAGAAATGGCATGAATGCTGATGCTCATATCTCTATTAATACACCTTTTATAAATACACTAATTCTTTGGGACAATCTCATGAATCAACCTTAATTATTGAGTATACGTTAGGGTCAGGACCTCTGATTTCTTTTGACATATAAGTAAACTAGCAAAGTACCCGTCCTCTGGATGGTCCCCCTCTCACCCCACACCTGTCCCTCTCCCTCTCCTACACCCTCTTCCTCCCCTTTTGACCCTCCCTCTCTTCTCTGTTACTCTTACCCTTTTCCCCTCCCCTCCCCCTCTCCTACTCCCCCACCCTCTCCCTCTTCTTGACTCTCTCCCTCCTCCTCTCCCTCCCTCCCCACCTCTCTTTCCCTGCAATGGTCCCATGGTGCATTGAAGGCATGACATCATTATGTTTTCGTTCAAATTCTCTAGTTCCCAGGGGCTTTCCCAGGCTATAAATAGAATATGGAGATCCATGATTAAAAAGGGCGTCAAAATCACCCCAGATACCTTTACAAACCACATTAATTTTATTATCCTCCGGAAAGGTCGACAGACTTGTACAGAGCAGAAAAACGGCTGGTAAAATCCCAGATTTCAAGAACATAATCCGCAAAAAAAATCACCGTTTCACGTTTATTATATAGATTCTTCAAAAGACTGTTGGAATGGCCGGTTTTCTAGTAAGACCGCGATCTATGGGGGCAAGTGCAACAGCCTTGGTTGCTTAGATTTACTGAGAGGGCCTTTTAACAACGCCGGTTTCGTTACTGTTAGTATCATTTAAAATTATTTTAAAATTGCCAAAGTTAGCCAGTACCATTGAAGTTCACAAATCATTAAATCTACCCTCTCTCTCAACAAGAAGGGATAGTCACCTATTAGATTTGGCTTTTCTTAGAACGAGAAACGATGATAATGTTGATAAAAGGAATATTGGCTTATTAAGAAGATTGTCAAAAGGGAAAAAATTGTTGGTCCCATTACCAAAAAATGACATATTCAAAAAGTCATATGTATATTCTTTAACTAGTTTGTGGAATAATCTCCCTGATAATATTCAGGAAACCAAAACGAGGATACAGTTTCGGCAGTATTTAAGGACAACATATTTGTGTGATTATGACGAATATTTATCGAATGATTGAATAAATTGTTGTTGTTGTTTAACGGTCATTATGGTGAAATGATCAGCCATCAGATAAAGGCTTGTAAGACCTTATTGAAAAATCGATATAACGATATATGAATTAACAAATCTGTCTGTTTAATTTTGAATTTTAATTGAAATACCTCTGTGATTCATTTTATATAAATCCAGAGTTTCTAAATGTCGATATTGTATAACTGTTATGTAGTTGTTGGTGACGATTTCAAATTGTAGGAATCAGACTATTTGACCGGAGCCTTGCTGGTGAAGTAGTGTTATTAATGAAGTATGAATAATGATGGGTGATATAACTTTGAATCGAGCCGACTGAACACTGACTCTGAACTCTGAACAATACATCAACTAAAAATGTCGGATTATTACTATTAATATTAAATTACCAACAGATAGGAAACTGTCATACCCGTGGTGAGATGTTTACAAATTTTGATATTAGGGCTTGGCTCTGGATCTTGTGTTATTTCACAAACCCCAGTATTGTCTTTGAAACGAACAGATTTATGTACAACTTAATATCCTGTAATTAGTAACAGGTATTAATAACTGTGGATACCCCAGGAAGACCTCAAATCTGAGAGGCTGGCGTCCCGTTCTGTAACTGTTCGAATCAGAATAAAAATACGATATATATCAAGCAGGGCCTATTCCTGAGGGATGGTTCTAAACTCCCTCACACAGCTGCAAATCCCTGTTATCCTGCGTTGTTGTAGTATATTATTGTACGTTTTTGTGATTTATATGACTTGGATAGGATATATTTAAAATATAAAAAATATTGTTGACTGCGTTGTGTTCTATCAAAATGCAAATTACCTATTTTTATGTAACACTTTGGTAACATTCAGTTGAACATAGAATGGAATGGAACATAGAATAGAATGAGCACATTCATTCAATAACCCACCATCAAATTGAATACATAATACATTATGATAATATAGCAATGTTGATTCGTTAAGTCATAAAGAATCAGACTAGCCACCAAAGCTATTCAATCGGGATGTTATCTCGACATAAGTCTACACATTAACAGCTATCCTTGACCTGTCTCGACATATTGCCTTAATAGGGATTGGAATTGAATTCATTATTTTTTTTATCCCACACGATACACATTCTTTTTTGCTACCGCGAAGCCTCATTTTTCAGAGTAGTGCAATAAAAAGGTTGATAATAAATCCTCCTTTATGGATGAAGTCACCTGACAATGTACAACTCGCCTTCACCAATCCTTTCAAATAATTCGAATTTCTGACAGAAATGCGGTTCTAAATGCGGCTTTAAAAAAACCAAACAGACTCTTTGAATCAATGCAATACAAAATATACTCAGATACACCTAGTATTTATCAAACTAATTTATTAGACTAACATTGCTGAATTTATCAAATGTAAGGAGCTGCCCATTGTACAATTTCTGACGATCCGACCCTTTTGTCTATCCATACAAACCGTACAAGAAGTCTCAACTTCTGAAAGACTTAACAAATTCATCGTATTTATATAATCTCAGTGATACTAGCTTACAAAGCCTTTCATGCATGCAGGCACCTAAAACCATTGCTATTAATTCTGGCAATATATTGTATAGGAAACTAATTCAAAAGTCTCCTTCGTAGAGAACATTGCACTATACATTTACTCGTTTATACAATTCGCGATATAAGTAAAGTGTGGAAAGGCATATATGTAGCCCTGTGCATTATATTCATTTCATAGAATGTACATCAATACAATTTTGCATCCAACTATTTCAATGCATCATTTTTTCACGTAAAGCTATGTGAGAGTATTAAGTGGGAAGGTTATTGCATTCCAAAAAGATCTGCTTGGCAGGCGAGACCTACTTTCTCATGTCACAGTCGAAAACAATAAGTCATTATGATTATTTTTAAGCGAGGAAGTTATTATCCTCCCTGCTTCTTAATTTGAACAGAAAGTTTTGTCGATATAACTGAGAATGCAGTTTTTAATTCACTTGAAACCAGAATGTTTTTTTTATAATTATATTTTATTCAGGAAATAGTAATCAATGTAGTCTCACAACAAGACGTGGTTTTGTTCTGCCCTGACATACGCAATACAAATATATCAAAACAGATTCCCTGTATACAATGATGATAGTTACAATCAATATGATCTTTGCTACTTATATATATCTTTAACTGAATACAAATGAGTGGGGGCAAATTAATACAGGACCATCACATCAAGATTTACACGACTGCTATCAATATATAGCAATGAAATTAAGCATTAAGCATCACATGAATTCGAGGGACATCCCAAGCAAATTCATGGCCGACTCGAGAAGCCAAATAAAAACCCATTTGGGGAAAAATAGAAAAATTCAAATAGTGAATGATGGAGTCGCTCAAGCACAGATGGAAGGAGGCAGCTGTTGCCTGAAACAAAGATAGTATGTCTTGCAACAATATAACATAATATATGATAGCAACTGGCTAATGATGATCACAACGAATCAATACAGGAGTACCACCACTCTCTAAAAGATGCACTGTAATAAGACACAGGCTACTGTATAATTTTGTATTATATTCATTGTATGTTTAGGGGCTCCAAAAGGGGATTTACATGTCTCACTGCGCATGTCTAATATAATGCATGATGGGATGGATTCAGCTGAAATCTGACCTACAAATATTTAGCAACATTTTTGTCAAAAACGTTAGGGCCCTTACATCAATATCATAGGTTTTGTAAATTATCTGTAAAAAAACAAATTCATGGTGGAAAGATAGAGACTAGTTTTATGGAATTATTTGAAACACATGAGATAATTTTTAAAAATATTCCATGTTGAACATAAATTGTTTTCTATAGCTTTTACACTGACACACACCTCCCATAATTCCATGCGAATCAAGATTCAAGATGGCGGACATGAACATCCCCTATTGGATTACCTGGATTGCACAGACATTCTTGAATTCATAAATGGGAAATTATTAATAATAACAAATAACCCTGCATGAAACGTCAATATGCTATACACACAATAAGGTATCAGACGTTTTTTTTCTTTTCTAAACAAAAACCCTCGTTTCTTCGTATCCAGGAGCACTTTCCTTTATTTGTGTACTTTCCTCGATCTCTACCAATAACCGCAAATCAATATCCACTCTTATTATGGAAATGGCTTCTGGTGAGTCACGTTTGGGACTCTATATTTAGATAAATGATCCCTAAGTTCTCTTATATTTCATCTGCCTTCATTTGGCAATGTATCGAGCGGCAGGGCCCACTATTAGCGGAGGAAATCAATTGTGTGCTCTGGTAATTTGGGGGCAGAATAGCTGCATTGTTACAGAAACCGTCCAAGTTTCACTTATAATCTGGACAACAAAAGTTACACCAGCGATCTATAACCACACAATAGAAGGTATAAACTCGAGAGAAGTTGTCATTGCGCGATGATGATGCAATGGCCCTGCTGGTTCATAAAGCAAATATGGTAAAGCCTTGTTTATATAGAGGGAGTGCAGTGTATGACCAATAACTCATGTGAGCCACTCGAGGTGATACCAGGTTGGAGAAATCAATGCGACCGCCATAGATGAGTTAGTTGATGGCCATCGCATCCATCTACGGTCCACAAGGCTTGTTGTACTTCTTATCAAGTAGCGACCTTGGCAAGTAAGGATGGTAACTTTTCACAATCAATGAGGAACCATCAGTCAACTATGAGCAATATGCTGATATCATGTAGCCCCAAGGTGTGCTAGTTGAACATAATACAGCTCTTATACATATCCCCTTCTAAGAAAATACTAGTGTGGTGTTAGTTAATCAATGCTACAGAGGGTTACATATATATTCAATATTTATTTATTAAGATTGTATACAATATTTATGCAACATTCAACATTTAACATTTAACACTCTCCTTATAAACGGTATAGCAATTAGATTACAAATAATATAACGTATGATAAGATAAATCCTTAAGTATGATATACATTTCAACAACATTATTCTCACTGGAGTAGATTATATTTGATTATGATTAATATTGTATGAATAGAAAATGCAATGATTCTAAGGGGGCTTCTAACGAAAAGATGGATATATATAGTTATGATAAACATATTTAAACATCAAGATTACTATTCATAGATGACTACCCCAATTGTCAAATAAATGTTTAGAAATAAAATTTATTCAGTATATCTGGACCAGAAGATTTTTAACCCTTAACTCACCCCAACTCCTCACCCCTGAACGATGAGTAGGCCTATCTATTAAAACTGCGAGTGAAAAATTAATCATATCAATATATTAATATCAACAGAGCCTGGGTAAAAGTCTTGCTATTTAAAGCGATTGCTTTCCTAAAAAGCCTTGAGTGAACACAATATCAGAATGAATTATGCTTAGGAAAATGACAACTATATTTAGCATGTGCAGTTAACTGTCTAGTGGGTAGTTGGTTGAGGAAATGTCTCATAAGTACACTTACAATATGTCATAAAAAGGCAAGTGACATGTCAATGATTTTTGTCGACAAATCTTTGTAATTGGAAAATCGGGATATTCCCCATACCAATTACATACCAACAGTGGTGACAAGTAAATGCTACATTCATTCCCAAATACCATTACATGTTACATAGAAAAATTTTATTTCACCTTTGAGTGTGGTCAATATGCATGGCCCATTGAGTTAACACTGAGAGTGCAACTCAGTCCTGTGCCTGATACGATGACCGTATCAGGCCTCAGGCTGATATGGAATGAATATAGTTCTCAAACGATAGTGGTATAAGCGCATATATAAATGAGTTGCAAAATTAAAAAGAATTATTGAATACATTATTAGAGTAATTTACTGCAAAACAGTCAGCAAAATAAATGTACATGACAGAGTAGAATTAAATAATTTTGCATTCTAAAATATAGTCCTGACCCATGTGGGTCGGGAAAAAAACAGCACATAGAAATGCGCAAATGCGTCATGACAGGCGTCATGATGTAAACAAAGATGGCAACCAAGATGAACATAAATTTAATTTCATCCCTAAATCTATCATACTTGGGTACATTTTAATTAGTAATGGCGAAATAGATACAAAAAAAATCTGCGGGACTACGCGGGAATTCCGTATCGTCGCTTGGATACGGCATACTATGGAAAGCGGGACCCATACATATCAATTTTTCGGCCGAAAAAAAATCAAATTCGCCCATACTTTAATATAGCGAAAAAAATATTTCGGCTAATATTTTCGGGCAGCCATCTTGAATCACCCCAACTACAGTTGGGGTCACAGGTGTCGATGGTGTGATATTAATATAGACTAATATAGTAACAAATCATATGATAAATTATATACATTCACGATCAATTACAGATGCAAACATATATTGGAGACGTGATTGTCAATTTTCCAAATATGCTTTTCACTTTTCATCGGAACCATTAGCAGCAATTACATTCCCACATTCAATCTTAAAATGACCGAAATGTCTCTTCAGATCGTAGATTGGATTAAGGTTTGCAATTCAAATCAGTTCTTTGTCAAATATTTTATGTTTGTTTTCATGCTTCTACCAATCAGTTCGGCAGTGAGGATTAGGAAATGTGAGTCTGCCTGTGAGGCGAAATATATTGAAATTAATTTGCATTTGATTAATCCGCATGACCTGTTTTACCGACTTTAAATTGCTTATCTAACATCAGTTATTTTCAATGGCCCTTCGATCAATCCAAACGACTTCATGAAATCAAAATATATCACTTTCTAAATTGACAGGCCTATATTATTCTATTGATTATAACAAGCAAAGAAACTAATATTAAAACGCTAACTTAGCCTTTCTCTCGTGCATTGATTTTAGTAAACAAACCACACTAAGGCGAATGAATCATACCTGTAGGTCAGGAGTGAGATCTAATATTTGTTCAACGAAACCAAATTACCAACCCATATAACTGCATAACTAGAAGCACAGATGGGTGTCAAAATGAGAAAGGGGAATTGTTGTGTATGAGTGTATGACTTCACTATTGACAGACAATAAGCCCAAGGCGACACCAGGTCGGGTAGCCAGCTATCCTAGAAGAGGGCCGCCATTTCAATATAGACAGCCATGTTGCAGATAATCGTTGTAGAATAACTTTCTTGACTATGTTATTGACAAGGTAAATGTAACTGTGTTGGAGACCTGCTCTCCAGCATACGCGACGCCTATTACACAGATTGGCAAACACGAGTCGAGCAAGTTTCAAGAGGCGATGTCTGCATGCCCAACACCTGTCGTTCTCCTACACACCTCAATGGTATTGTCTCAAATTTACCTTCCTTGGGCGATTGCATATGGGTCAAACCTTCAGAAAATGTACAATTCGCATTACACCAGTCTTTTCAAATAACCCAAATTGAAGACATATAGGAGGTTCAAAATACAGTTCAACAGAACCAAACAGGTTCTTTCATTTAACGCAAAACCTGGTCAGATATACATAGTACGTATCATTTTTCATTTTAATTTAGAAGAATTGCCTTGAGATGTAGATTTGCCGATCGTCAATTTCATCCATATGATATGTACCCCCTGGCTTATAGTTATTGGGAAACAATGTGAAAAACTGTTATCAGCGCATCGTAGTACATGTGGTAGTCTCAATATTAGATAAAGTAATTATAAGCTTGCTACGTCAGGATCACTTGTCAGAATAGGAATTGAATATGACCGAGATAATACATATTTGTGCCTTACAGCTACGCCCATCTGATTAATTTAATGCTATTGAATACTTTTCCCTGAGTTTTTCAATTAATGACAACTTTTTGGAAATCCATACATTGCTTGAGACACCAAGGGACTCTCGGTTATTGAAAAACTTTGAAAAGCTTTTAATTATAGACAGGAATATTTGAAGAACAGTTTCGGGTTGCTACTGGGAAGAGTTATATTACATAACAACTCAAGCATTATTAGTGACAATAAGATCAACAGAATAAATGACTCTCATCAATGGCGGATTTCTTAGTTATCAAGTGCAGCTGATAATAGGGGGCATTCATAAAGATATGTCAACAAGGATTATATAAAGTTAATGACCGACTTCTGATACTCAATGTGTTTTGTAATGCGGAACTTGGGGCAGATGAAAATCCTAATTTGGGGATCCTGTATCCCAAGTATAAATAAAATCCTTAAAAAAAGAAGCAAGAGACAGAATATTGATGAATTCGGTCCTATAAGTCATAATATGAGTAAATTTAGTAAGATTTATTTCGTCATAATAGCTGAGAATGCTTTAAGTGATAGGCTCAAAAAACGTATAAAGACGATATAAAAAATAAAGAGAATATTAAAATGTATCTTCAGCCTGAAAAGAGGAGAAAGCCTACAGAGCTGCTGATAATTTAAGTAAACAAAAAGCAAATAAGAAAACCCACCTTATTATTGTGGTGCAATATATACTCCAGCAATAATCCAATCGATCGGCTGGAGACGGCGCATTTCAAACCTATACTTCAATTAAACAGACAGATTATATAGCTCCTTAGTTTCATTAAATCAAACTAAATACCTCTTAAGTATCATGCTGTGCGAGTGAGTATATGGGGAATAATTGTCATGTTATCAGGATTCATGTAATGAGGCGACTGGTCCTACATCCTGGTCCTTTCTCACTGGGCATGTTCTGTTTCAAGCACCGACCGAGGTTTGATTTCAGCACCGACAAGGCAACATGCTTTGAAGAACGTGATGTTCAGCATGGAATATCTATCAGTGCTCTAATCGCAATATCCGTCTGTTATACATGGTTCAATCCACAACACATGTTCCCATCTTTTGCATCGTGCATTTTTTTTTAATTTTTTTTATTACAAATATGCCCGTATAATTATCAATGGTTAACAAAAAACGCCTGTCCACCATGTGGATGTTTTCTTGCGTCGCCTGTAACCCTTACTCATCCAGTTTTACCATTATTGATATTTAGAATTTCAATAAATTTCCAATACCGGTACATGAAGAAGTTATTGTCGATAGTTACGGCCTTTACATATGATATACTACAACATATCAATCTAGTACTTACTTCAGTACTTAACTTACTTTTGGTTTCCATAGATCATTTATACAAGCTCTGATATTGGTGAAAACATTCTTACAATTTTCGATAAAAATGTTGCTAAATATTTGTATGTCAGACCTGAACTAAAGCTATCCCATCATGTACTGGAACATACATGCACAGTGCATGGCACATACAACTCCCCTGTTCGTTAAGCTGCACTCTCAGCTAACATCGGCCAAAAACTGAAAATATTCGACTTTTTGTATAATATTCTTTTCCAACCCATTTAAAAGTCATTTGACCAAAATGTTCAAGAATTTTGTCATATTGTTTTAGTTTCCAGGGCTTCATGGAGATCCACCGCGCTCCCTTCCTGGGGCGGGGTCACTTATTATATTTCATCGGCGGACGTTTTTGCTCGGCCGATTTGACTTCAAATTCTTGTATTTATATATAAATTGATTAACAGCAGCAGAATATTGATGAATGCAGCCCTTTAAGTCATAAGATTGGTTAATTTAGACAGATTGTGTTTTCGATAGCCGGGAATGCAGCTTAAAGATATATGTCTAGGAAGACGCTCGATCTAGCATGTTACCTATGAGACCTCTTAAGACGCACTCGTTTTAAATAGAATACTTTAACAGACATTATGTTGTTTAAAATGAGAAATCTCATCGCCTCCCTCGCCCCCATTAACTTATAACCAACAGCGCTGTGTGGGCACCATGCCATCACGAGAAATAGGAATCGAATGAAGCTTCACCTTCCATCTCAGCTAGGCATGGCAGGTCGTGAGTCCATATAACGACTTTGCGTGTTGACTGGGAGGAACATGGGGTGCATGTATTCATCTTCACATTATCAGCCTACATTAAAATACTATTAGTGGATGTATAAAAACGTAAACATATTACTGGTGTAGATATGAAGCATATCTCATGCCATTTAAACACATTAGAATATAATTTATTTGCTTTAGAAATATATCAAATTTAATGCATGGCAAAAGGGAGTAATTGACAATGCTACTCAAGGGAAATATTCCCTTTTCTTGAGAGGACAGACATCAGTATGATGTAGCTATATTGGAAGTTTAACTTCTCTTTTGTGGTATACCTTGCTTGGACTAGAATAACAGAAGCTTCTATCCTATACACACTTATTCCGACTGGCTAAAAGCCAGAGTGGTGGCCTTTGAAGGCAGAGCTCTGCAGGGACAAACGTTCGCTCTTCAGCTCAGTTTCTGAGACATGCAAGCCACTATTGTCATATTCATGCTAGGAATAAGCATTCAGTCAATACATGTTGCCAATAACTGTGCTAATCGTATCTCCCAAACTCCACCCATACACAAGATTTATAACCTCTGATTGGATTTCAGATTTCGACTGCTTTCTTATTCAGGTTCTGTCAAAACATCTGCTGTGGCTTTGGAGAGGACATGATTCTATACTCTTCCCTATCTTTATGGATCCAGCACAGCTCAAAGGAATTCCCCAAGTTGCCTTCCTCAATAGACAGGTGTTCGTTCCAATGCGCAGTCCAGAGTTTCCTTGTTTATTATTTCAAGAACAGATCCTTTCATAATAAATATCATAACGCAATAGAACATTGGCTTTCGATCGGTTGTTTCTCCTTCTTTGGAGAAAGTGTGTTTGTGTTTATATTCATATTGATTCATAAAAGTGTTCTTCATGACGATATCGAATAACGCATCAGCCTTCATACTCCACGTGCGTTTTAACCAGAAGTGTAAAAATGAGAATGGAATGCTCTTTGGATATTTTCAGTAATTAAAGCTGCGTTCTCAGCCATTCCGACGAAAGCTAAATGACCAAACCAATACAATACAAATCTACTCATATTATGACTTTTAGGACTGAATTTATCAATATTCTGCTGCTGTTATATAATATGTGAGTTGATACAGGGATTTGAAGTCCATTGATAGTTTTAATAATTAAAGTTGCATTCTCAGCTACTCAGCTATCAGGACAAAATCTTACCAAATGTACTCCTATTATGACTTGTAGCACGGAATTTATCAATATTCAGCTGCTGTTGTATGTTTAGAGAAGACGTCCAATCGGCCTAGAGAAAAAGGCGAACGGTGAGTGATAATAAGAAGTGAAGCCGCCACAGGAAAGGATTCCGGCAGGTCCCCCAAATATAAGTGAACTTTCATGAAATCCTGGACCAAAAACCACTGAACAAATCCTCAAGAATTCTGAACAAATACATTTCAGAATGTAATGAAGTTGAGAACACAGTAAGTCCTTTTCCTACAGTCGTTTTTCATTAATAGAATATTTTTAAAAACAGAGCTGTTTTTGCTTGTCCGATCCTAGGCGTTTTGGCTTGAGTTAGCCTTCGTCAGGGATAATGAGGTTTGATAAGTGATACAGAAATTTAGCAGATGTGTTGGCACTGTGTGTACCGTGTCAAGTAAGTTTCAGATGGGTAAGAACGGAACAAAAAGTAGAAAATCTTTAGTTTAGAGAGTGCAGCTTTAAGTGACAGTGCAAGATTTTCCCTCCACTTTTTCCTTTTCATTACTACTATGCTACAAAACATATCACATGCATTATATACTTATATTATAATCATTAGGCACATCACGAAGGAATTCAATGATGTATCACCAGGGTGCACAATTTATACCTACAACAAAACCAGCCTTAACCATCAATTGTGTAATTACATCGAGATGTATCTAGATAGAATGATTATATTAGCCGCTGCTCTAGCCTTGACAAACGCTTTTATGGAAGAGTTCTCAATGTTATTAACAGTTAGTAGGACAAATGAAGGCAATCCTTTTTATTAGAAGTTGTCTGATAGATTCCTCCCCGCCTCTAGATAAGAAGAATAAGATAAGATTAACACCGATGACATCAACTATGATTATTTAGTGTTGTTTTTTTTTAGAATAAACTATCGTAACAGATTTCTGAGTTTTGATTCTATTCTATGTGGGGTGAAGTCGTCTGAAAATGTAGAATTTGGCTTCACCATTCCTCTCAGATAACCCACATTTAACACAAAAATTAGGTTAAAAACCAAACAGATTTTTACAATTATCTCAATAGAAAATATACTCAGATTCACTAAATCAACAGAATTTACTAAATGTGTACAGACCTGCCGATTGTACATTTTCTGATAATCTGACCCATATACCTTGAATGGAGAATTTATACATGAATCTATGAGAACATATCTGATGAAATGCCTCATTCCAGTTATTCACATACCTAGAGTAAAGCACGTACACACAATTAATTCTTTTTGAATCATGAATTCCAATTTGTAGCTCAACTATTAATCATCCTCCAATGAAGAAAAAAAGGTCCAGGAGTCGTTAAAGATGCATTCTCAACTATTATGAAAAAACACATCATACCAAATTTACTACCATAATGAATTATAGGAGTGCATTATTTGATATTCTGCTACTACCATTATGTATATATAAGCATTGGAAGTGGAATAGGCTGAGAGAAAACGGCCGCCGGTGAGCGATAATAAGTGAAGTCATCATAGGAAAGGATTCGGGTTCTCCCAATACAAATGAGCACGTTTTAGGAACTCTGTAGCAAAATCAACTGGACAAAATCCTCCAAAATTTTGGTCAAATGATTGTTAGAAGATTTCTAGAAGAAGATGGAACTCCTCAATAGACTATAGAACACTAGTTCAATTTTGTTCAATCTTGTTTTCCTTTAGTGTGCGTTGCATGTCCTGACATGTTTCAGCTAAATTGTAGCCTTTATCAAAGGATGATTAAAGACACTAAATTTGCACCTGAGGTAAAATTGGAGTAAAGTTGAATGGATTATACAGAGTACGTTAGTCCATTGATGGTTAAGAATTTAGTTTAGTATAAAAATTGGTGAATCAGTTTCGTAAAAAGAAATGAAACATATACACTGTATGGTAACTTATTTACATTTCACTCTTATGGCGAATAAATAGTAATACTTTGAACGATGATAATGTCTGGGTTTTGCTTAGCCCTTGCGAACCATAACATTATGCACTTGTCAATTGCAACCCCCACCCCCCCACCCCCGGGTAGGTAGGGGAATGTCCTTGGCCTTTTGGGAAATTTGAGGAAATCCCCGACCCCCCCGGGCAAGAAATTCTTGTAAATCCCCGACCCCCCTGGGGCACATTTTTCGGTGGACATTTTTTTTTGGACAAAAACTATCGTTTCAAAAAGATAAATGCTTTACTATCATGGCTATGATTTTGATAGAAAAGAAAACACTTTGAATAACAACTCGGGAGACAGTCTTAGTGTTGAGGTACAAATGCATGGTAGCACTATACCTCTTTAAGAGATAATTGAAATTTTAAGAAGATAATAATTCAATGTGTACACCATAATAAGATAAGGATTTGTATATAATCACACATTTTTTGTCTTTGTGACAGTGCTTCAGATATAGTATATGCTGTGGATATGTATTTTATTTATTCATATATATTACAGGTATATATGAATAAATATAGATATGGTCTATTCTACCATTGCGAAGAATTTACCATAATGAGTGATATCTTTGGAAATGATTCGTTTATGATGTTCTAACCATCAGAAATGGTTTCTGTTGTGCAAATGAAGCAATCTATACTATCCCCCCTCCCGCCCCTCTTATACACATGTATATACAATGAATATTTAGAAAATTAGAGCAAGGTAATAATTTTGTTCACCCCATTTGTCTTAAAAGAATAAAGTATGAATGAAATGAAGGTTCATTTAATTGTCTAGCGCTAGTCTAATGTAATTTCTACATTGGTATTCTTATGATGGCATGAGTATAAATTCATTAATTCATATATTATTGTATTCTGGCTATGTGTCAAAATGTATTGGTGTAGGTTTTATATGCTAAATTGATAATAATAGTTGGTATCGATATTACTCCTGTCATGAATGAGCCCTACCACAAACTGCAATATGATATTTGTATTATAGATAATTGCTTTGCTATGTAGAAATGAAGCAAAAGTCGCTATTCACGATTTTGTCACCATTCAACATATTTTTAATGTGTTTTATAGATTGCACCATATAGTGGAAAAAATTGGTGAAATTAGATTTTGTGACATAGCCATATGAATTGAACATCGAAATTTTAACTACCATGAGAATTTGTTCTGCTAAATCAATTCTTCCTAAACACATGATATTTTAAGATAATTGAAAATTCTAATAATAGTTATTGTTTGTTTGATAAATTTATTCTACCCAAACATTTTGTCCAGAGGGATACTATTCTCAGTTTGATATAACAGTATAAACAGTATAGAAAACGAATTAATTGTACATTCTAAAGATAGCATAGTTCACATTAAGGTAATTTATCAATAATTAATGAGAGCTGGATGAATCAATACCCAATATTAATCATTTTTGTCACTGGAAATCCAGTGATAATTTTCAGCAGCCCAATATTTTCTTAATAATGAGACTATCCTTCAATAATACCCTGGGCTACCATATCTATGTACAATATAAATAGAACTGCATTTCAAGCAGTTTGAATTTTTGGCTAAATTTTGGTAAATTCTTTCCAGCTGGGTTATGGCCTATCTCCATTATTTCAAATCTGATGGTATCGCAAAATCCATCTTTTGTGACTTATGACTCATCTTCCTGTGACACATCACATTACAAAAAATATAAAATGTTTGGTATGTGCAGAGGGAGAATGGGCAGGCTTTTACTCGGCAGCTCAGGCTCTGCTTAGTTCAGCCATTCAGCTATTGTCTACATAGCATATGTCAAGCATAGTTCAGGTTTGATGATGGCCCAACACCACTAAAACCTTGTCATGTTCAAGGTGGACACTTTTGGTGTATGTATAGGGGGAGGCTCTGCTTAGTTCAGCCATTCATGCAGCTATTGTCTACATAGCATTATCAGGTCTAGTTCAAGTGTGATGATGACCCCACACCACTAAAACCTTGTCATGTTCAAGGTTGACACTTTTGGTGTATATATAGGGGGAGGCTTGTAACTTTAGACCATACTGGCTAGCCAAGCCCATGCCAACTGAAAATCACCAAAACTCTCTTGGGAACAGAGGTTTATCTAGGGATAGGTCCAAGACACTGTATTTGCCCCCCACTCACTTGGGAAAAGATAGCAACACCTCTGCTGTAGAGTGGGCACTGGCAGACATTCCCCCACCCTCCAGTTGATACTGCTGTAAACTAAGGGAAATCTCCGCCTGGGTGGGGGAATGTTTTCTCAGACATTCCCCTACCATTCCCCTACGTACCCGGGGGTGGGGGGGTGGGGGATTCAATTGACAAGTGCATTACAAACATTGCGTCCGCGACATCTAGGTTGAGTTTGTCAATCATATCAATCAGTTTGTCAATCAATTGTTAGAAGAGTTGGAAAAGAAGGGAACAAAAAGGAGAATTTTTTTAGTTTTTGACCGAAGCTGAAAGTGCAGCTTTAAGTTTGTATGAGAGAGAAATGGCAAGTGGTGATTGATCGTGTACCAGGCGAACCTGATTTGCTGGGATTAGGTTCTGCTCTCAATGATTCACCAAAGGTGGGAAGTTTTTATGTCCCTCAGGCTTATCTGTGTGAATACAAGCCGTGGAAATGAGCTGTTATACGAGGCTCGACTCCTTTGTACTCAGCACAAAAATTTCATGGGATACATGCATTGGTACAAGTCGATGTTGTGGGGGTTTTTTTTATTTGAAAAGATGAAGAAAACCTGAAGTAATATTAATAATAATTGGTTAAGGTGTATTTATTTCAAGGATTATCTATCCTATAGAGTCAGCTTCATATATAATCAGCCTGAAAAGAGGAGCAACCTATTGCTGTTAATGAATCTGAATTTTTAGGAAATACATTGTTTAATATTTTTGATAGTTCATTGGTTCATATCATTATAATTGAAAAGGTGTTCAGTGGCTATAAGGCTTATATGTTATAGGGTGCGACCGATTGCTCGACTCATAAGAATTCATGAAATACATCCATGTATTGGTACGAGCAGATGTTGTATTTCCTTAATAAAAAAGACGTAGGAAATGTGAAGTAATAACAATAATTGGTATCCGAGTATAAATTTATTTGAAGGGTTATATAATGCATGATTATTTGATATAAGTGAAACAATGCAACGGTTTTTGAGGTGGAAAATGAGCTTCCATTCCAGTTATTATCACCTGACGTTTTGAACAGTTGAATAATGACATGGAATGAATACTAATGCAAACTTTTACTCCCAAATATAAGTATCAAGTAATGAATATCAGTTCAATAATAATGATGTATATAATTTATACGGATTCATGTTATAAATAGGACAGTACGTCCAGTACTTTAATAAGTAGGATTATAAGACTTACACCAGTATCTGATATAACATCTCGCACTGACTGCTATGTTACTAGAACCTAAATCTAGATGGCTCATAACTAACTTTTATTGTGTATTGTTAGAAGTAGCTTGTAGAGGCTTCTGTTGGAAGAACTGTCTATAATTATGACAGAAACAAGAAACCCATTTGCACGTAGTTAGACAAGTTCTATTGTCACTGACATTAATATTCATGTAAGAAAAGTGGACATGAAGATTCATATATACATAATGTTTTAAAGATGCATTCTCAGCTATGATGACTAACAAAATCTTACCAAATCTATTCATATTATGACTTATAGGGCTGAATTCATCCATATTCGGCTGCCGTTACATGGTTATACAAGAATTTGAAGTAGAGACAATCAAGCGAAAACAGCTGCCGGTGAGCGATGATAAGTGAAGTCATCATACAAATTTGGGGCGAGTCCTCCAAATACAAATAAGGACGTAGAAGCCCTGTAGTAAAAACAACTCAACAGAATCCTCCAAAATTCCAGTTAACTTTTAGATGGGTTGGAGAAGAACAGAAGAAAGTGTAGAAAATGTTTTGTGTTTTACCGACGTTAACTGAGAGTGCAACTTTAATAGAGTAGATTTACATTTTCTACCCCTGGTCGCCTGAAAGTGCTTTTCCCTTGCCTCCTAATGACAACCTAAACTTGTGTATTCATGAATTTTTGTTTTGATTAAAACGAATTAAAAAAATGTTAGTCTAATGGCGTCTCTGTAAAACATGATATTGCTGCAACTATATAATATAATGTCTACAGGAGCGTAATTCAAAAGCGACGCTTAACATCGAAGAACTCAGCCAAACCTGCGTTCATCTGGTCAGTGTTTAGGTTTTGTATACATCGCGAGGCAAAGCTTGTTGATGTGGATGTATGGCCGAAAAATATATGCAGCAAATCTGATGATTATTAAGCTACAACTTGAAAATATAAGGTATAATACGTTTCATATCCCATGCACTCTTAATACATGGAATCCCCTTTATCCTTTCACAGGGAAACTTTACACGCCCAGTACAAGCCCTTTTCTTTATATCGCACTCTCCGGTAACGTCGGTCAAAATCTAACCATGTTCTATTTTTTGTTCCATTGTTTTCCAAACCATCTGAAAGTTATCTGACCCAAATTTTGTAGGATTTTGTGAAGTTGTTTTTGCTACAGGACTGTTAAAACGTCCTCATTTGTATTTGGAGGAACAGCCCCAACCCATTCCCCTGGTGACTTCACTTATTATCGCTCACCGTCGGCAGTTTTCTCTCTACGATTACACTTCAAATACTTCTATAAACATAGGACCACAGCGGAATATTGTTCAATTCAATCCTATAAGTCATGATTTGGGTAAATTTCATAAGATGTGTTTTGTTGAAATAGCTGAGAATGCAGCTTTAACCTAATCCAGGTCACCAAATCTTTTTGCAATTTTCAAAATCTTCAAATTTTTTAATTTAGATTCTCGACGAAAGTCCTACCTTATGGTTTCAAATCACGAACTACCTCATGTTTCAGATTCTCGGCTTCTGCTGAAAATGTTACTTACACTACAGGAGGGTTTGAAGACATAACAATCCTATCCCTACAGGTCGAAGGTCAGCATTGTGCACCTCTCCTAATATCCACAACCCTAATGAGAGACCAGGCAATGCATATCAACTCCTTAGATATGCTGATGACAATACATAATATATGACGTAATTACCCTAGTCTACGTGACGTCATTACAGTGTAAAACTCGTACAATAATACACTAACGAATACACTAACTGACAGCGATAATTCGCAGTCTAATGTGCATGTAGACAAGTATATATAATAATGATTTAATGTTTGACTTTTTCGGAAGTCAAATGATGTCAATAAGAATTTCAGAAGTAATGCGAGTCTGATATTAATTCATGAATTGCTTTATAACAGTATTATTCTGTAATATTTCTTCGTAGTATCGAAAACAAACTTGTTTAAATCAGACGTTACTGCGAATATCGTTTTGAACGAAATGTAATGTTTTCCTGAATAAAAAGATATTAAATCTAAATCTAGTTCGTTCTAAGTTAATGGTTGATTGAACAAATATGGTGAGTTTATTAATAGACACATTTCACTGTTTCTAATATTTGATGTGTCACAGAAAAATGAGTCGAAAGTCGCAACAATTTTGAGATTCCATCGAATTTTAAAAAGATGGGATTAGGCTGATTCCAACGTTGCCAACTTTTAGCCTAACTAATAAGTACTGTTGTATCTTTGTATGTTTGAAAAAAGTTACTGATATTTCTGGATTGGTCATTGATAAAGTAGTGAGATTTACCTCTTTAGGACGACCTTGACATTAAAAATATATTCAATATATGTACTCAACATAAGAGCCTTGAGATTTCGTATCTATGCACTGATACGACTGGCGCACTAATCACCCCAGAAATCAAAACATTCCTCCGAAGATATGTATTGCGAAAGACTCATTTGTCTGTAACACATCACATAGATAGTGACCACAGGACACATAATATAACATTACTCTTAGTGGGAAGGGGAGAAAGCAATATGATAGGAGGAGGCCATACCAATACTAGTACTATATCAGCTGGGATCCCCTGAATGTGATATAGAGATATAGAATAGTCTCCAAATCACAATGCATACACATATTCTAGGATTAAAATACAAACCACGAAATTCTACGAAATTCTGCAAAACGGATATTTTCGCATGCTACATTTGTATATTCAGTAACACATGCCTCAATCTAGCGTATTAAATATCATTCAGACTTATCTCAATACTGTTCATGAAACCTCAGGGGACACCATATCGTTTCCCCTGGGAAAAGGACCTGGGTTTTCTTTTCCCCGTTTTTTAAATACAAGTCTTGCCCTTCAGATCAGATGGATGGGACTGGACCAAAAAACAATAAACAATTTGCACAGGTGCATTGCTTCTCTAAACAAATGCATGGCATATTTCCCCTTGTCCTGGAAGCTTAGCTTTTTCTTTAATACACCTTAACGTTATCACTAGAGCACTTGTCCGCCCACTGTCCTCTCGCTGGTATGGTTGGTATGCAGGCCCAAAGTTAGTGCCCTGCATCTATATAGATGGTATGTTCAGTATAATAGCGGACCTCCAGGAATTATGCAGTCTAGGCTCAGAGTTGAGAGAGTCACTGCAAACTAAGGGAAGGCCTCTCGCTTCTAACCGCAAACTGAGGGAAAGCCTCTCGCCTCCAACCGCAAAATGCCATTATAATCCAATTAGGATGCCTACTCAAGAGCAGTGAATTAAATTATTAGCCCGGTAAGCGTCCAATCACTGACATTGATATTCAGATCTGATCTGAGTATATACCGCCCATTCCCCATTTCTAAAATAATACAATCCCATTAGGAATCATATCAAATAAAAGCTGGGAATAAATGCTATTGATTGATTACAGAAGTGCCTTCGATCGAATGAACGAGACATTTTTTCATTATTCATTAGAGTGTACCAGTACCACTATAGGATGTTTCCTCTTTTCATGTCACAAAATGACAATATATGGATGAGGTCATGAAGTGATTTTTATTTTTGTCTGGCAATATTTAGCTTAGTTTTATGCCCTCCTGTGAACAGACCTGGATGGCTTTTTAAATGAAATCCTTATATTGTTCTCTTTCAAATATCATCTACTTAATCAATTGCCTGTGATCGAACTTCTATCGCAACATTTGCCATAGGAGATTAGAGTTTCTATACAGTGTAAGTAAATTGTTTTCTTATATAATATTTAGTTTCAGTTGAGCCCCAACCACTCCTATTATTAAATTTTTTAACAATTACAGAAACCATTTTTAAAATAACTAAAGTTTTTATCTGGGGAGCCTGTTTGCGAGGCTATACATCTAACTGATTTAGGCATCGCTGCTAATTACTCCACTATTTATGAGTATGTATTAAAAGTATAAACAGTAATCTAAACAGGAACTAAAAGAACAGAAATTATTACCATGAAATATTAAATCATGAGCGTTCCTAACAATATCATGAGGGTTCTTAACAATAACAGTACATAATCTTCGAATCAAATTTCAAACTGATTAAATACTTCTATCTATATATGCAAGTAGTGTAGGGATGAAACACGTCTATTTTTTCATCCGTTTCGTATATGAATTCTTGGAGGTTTTGGAGGTAAACACCTTGTTTTACATTAATTTCCAGGTGTTCAAACACTTCTGATATAAAGGCCGGACAACAAGCCTCTGATCATATATGGTAAGCTCTACCCTGCTACCAACATATCATTAGTCCTATTTACAAATGCCTCGGCACTAATGGAATATCGTGTCTCCAAGCAATGGGTATAATATTTGTAATAAGCCAATCGTAAAGTCTGTGGCGCACAACCATGCAATGTCATATTCAGGTACATGGATCCCCATTAACCAATATATGTCACAGGAAAATCGTGGTGGACAAACAGACCATATCATATTCAAGTACATGGATCACCCCCATTAAGCTATTATGTATCCACCACCAAAACTACGCAACTACCTGTTCAACAACAAATTGGCTAGAACTGCCGCTCCAGCTGCCGGACAAATTGCTTTAGTTTAGTCACTGCCTTGAACAGTCTGGAGTGGCAATATTACTATCTTGACCACCACTTAACACTTTGTTACTTGACCAAATTTAAGATGGCTGACATGACAAAATTATGCGTAAGCGCGTATGCGTGGTTCAGTAAAAAGTATTAAGCTTGGTCATGATAGTGGGTCTTGGATCTTGCACTAACTAAGTCAGGGACTAACAGGATTAATAACCTCCATTTCCGGCCAGCAGGCTCACTGTTTGTGTATAATCCCGAGGCAATAGCTTTGGTGGAGAGACCCATTGGTCCAGGCAACGAATCAGCCATCACCCATTTGGACTGCCAATACCTAGTTCACTCTATACTCATCCCTCACCTCTCACCATCATACCATCTCACATATCATCCCATCTCATCATTATTCTACATGTATAAATGGGAGGGGGAGAAGGAAAACAACTTTCCCACCTTCCCAAAACACTCTGCCAAGGCACTGGAGCGGCTTTACCTAAAGAAAGGTTGCAAAGAAAGCCGAGGCACTGTGAGGGGAAATTTGCCACCCCCACACAATCCAGAAACCTTTCTATATGCTATGTTGGACTGCCCCCTCATGCACACCTCAATCGCAACAACTTGTCGGCGACACAACACAAAACATAAGATTGTCGGCAGAAAAATCGTGTCATTTTGCCTTGGTGGAAGCACAGCTTTATCCAATCCTTCTCATAAACATCCCCCACTCAGCGACCACCAAAAGACAATTAACCACTATGTCATACCATTATGAATACATGCGTACAAGTGTGGCATGTTACCAAGTGTTATGCATATCTTGTTATGGCACGCGGGGTTCATCCTTACAATGAGGACCATGTTTTGGTGTTTTGGATTAGCCATGATGGCGATCTGCGCCTGAGCGAAGCCTCAGAAACTTGGTGCTGCACTTGGAGCAATAGGTGTAGAGTTTCTTGGCAATGAAATCCAGACAAACACACCCACTGCCTTTGCTTACTACTAGCAGCGAGACTATTGTTTATTTGTGCATAATTCAGACATTCATGTTCAGCCGTTTTTATTCCGCTGACTCTACAGGCTATAACCTCAGGCTCCCGTGCTCTCAAAGGCTGAGATGCTAAGCTCATGCTATGATTTGTGCCCCTTGTACTATGCCCAACTCTCATGCGATCCTGTAAAATGGAGAAATCATTGTTTTCCATTGGAAATATGCATGCATGCAAACAGCATCTGCCAAACGTACATTGGAATCTGATATTTATTGTTATTTTATGATTGTTTATCAATGGCCGTTTAGCAAAAACAACCGTAGGTCTAATATATATATTATATACCTACCGTTGCCAGTTCTTACTGGATAATTTTACTTTTAGAGGTTTTACTAAATATGATGTGTCACAGAAAATGAGTGACAAGTCGCAAAGATGAATTTTTAGATATCATCATATTTGAAAAGATGAAATCATGCGGATTACAATGATGGTACAAATTACGATATCCAATACATATTTCTATATTTGTTTATGCATGAAATAAAATGTTGGCAATATTTTGTAATGACCAATCACTAGTAAAGTAGTTAAATATACTCCTTTAGATGACCTCAGATAGGCATTATTATCTTCAATACATGGGTCAGATTTTCAGAAAATGTACAATTGGCAGCTGTACACATTTAGTAAATTCAGCTAAATTAGGCTACAATTTGGCCAATACTAGGTAAATTCGAGTATATTCGGCATTGCAGTGATTCTAGCAATCTGTTTGGTTAGGTTGAACTGTCTTTTGAACTTTATTTCCGTCTGTAATTTGGGTTATTTGAGAAGATTGGCGAAGTGAAATTGTACATTTTCTGAAAATCTGACCCACATAGTCCGCAAACTAGGTAAATGTATTCATGCTACTAGCAGCGCTATAAGCACCTCAATGAAGACAACATTCTTACCAAGGTTTCTCGTGATAAATCACTTTGAAAAATATAAAACAAATATCGCAATTATCACAAACGGGTGTTTTTGCAGCTCGATATTCCTTCCAGAGACAGCGAGTAGTAGTGCAGCCCGAGATCATGCAATGCAAGCAAAGTCTTTTAAAAATCTTCCATTAATCAAGAGACATGCAATATATTCATTACTTAGGAATTCAAATAGGGTTCAAGATACTTAAGCCCCTTCTCAGTTCAAGCAGGTGTAGCTTACCTTTGTTTTGACTCCTTTATTCGTGAATGAAATCAATCCAGGCCCTTTGATAAAAAAGAGTTAGGCAATTAATACTCTGCTTCAAATGCAGAACTGATCCTCTTACAGGTTGATTGCTCAAACGAAGAACAAAGCCATGGAAAGAAATTAAATAACGGCCATAATATCTTCAAGTCTCGTTCTAATTCTATAATCCCATCCAATCAGAGCGAAAACGATATCGGTATTAATCAAGAAAATTAAAAATGATGCCAATGGTTTCAATTGAATTCAGACGCACGTTTAATCATATAACATTCAGATAATTCTTAAGAATGAAACGATGGGAGGATTTGGGGTGGCAGTGTTTGTTGGGGTGGGGGTAACATGGTGTGGTGTTACAAGTACTTCAACCATAGATCTTCTTAAGTGGAAGGGAAGAGGAATGAATACAACTCAAAACACCCATGAAAACACCAGGAGAAAAACAGCTATCGAGATTTATAAATCTATATATCTATACCGATTTATATATCTATATATCTATACGGTATAGTAAAAGAAGAACACATATTATCCCATTGAATACTGCACAATTACTTTTCTTTATTAATTGAATATTTCCTTGCTAAGCAGCTGGTAGGGAACCTTTAGGGAAGGAATTTGCTATACAGACAATGTTAATCCTTACGCCTACAGACATTTGCTGCATAAGCAAGGAAAAATAGGTTAAGGAGGAACATTTTAAGTAAGGATTTGTTATGAAATAGCCACCTGTTTTTGTTGTTTTTTGTTGTTGTTTTTTTGTTTTTCTTGGGGGGGGGGGGGGGGGGACTGGGGGGTTTGCCTATATTCAAAACACCTGCCATCTGGGCAGTCATCGTATGAGAGAAAGGCAGTTTAAAACATGAACAAAATCTATTTAAACAACTTTCATCGGAGCCATGTAACAGGTAATAATCAGATGTAAGGTTCGTTAGAGTTTGATGACGTTTAACCAGCGCTCTCACGGTTATGCGGGTGAGGGGGGGGGGGGGCTACAAATATTAGATTTCGCCAAAGACCTACAATTACCAAATTCACAACTTGTTAGGATACAGCTAGCAGAGATCGACATTCTTTGGTTTAAGACTAATTATGGATTAGAAGTAGTTTACCCAAATAGACTTCCCTCATAATATCCCCCTCATTATCTATTATTAGACCAGCACATTATGAAGTCGAAATATGCCTTAATTAGACTTCTTTATTAAGCATCCGGATAGCTGTGAACACTCCACCCATGATCTCTTGACCTTTCCGTCATAATTGCAAGGCCAGTCAGCATTCCCTCCCTCCATCTTCCCCCTCCAGCCTCAGCTATGGAGGATTTCATGGACATGTTATTGGAGAATATTACGTGAAATATAAGAAAAGAAAAGAAATCCCATGCTCATAATTTTATGTGCATGGAATTTCTTTTCTTATTTTCTTCTTCTGATAGATACCTATTATATTTTATACTTATTGTTTTCAAACAAATATACTAAAAAAATACTTCAAAGATACTGATTTATCTGTCATTTAGTTAATTCACTGTGGCTCTCATTGCTTAAAAGCGGTTGTTGTTTTTGTTGTGTCTTAGTCATAAGTAGAAGAAATGGGTTTTGTGATACCATCATATTTGAAAAGATGAGATTAAGTGGATTCCAACGATGTTAACATTTAGAAAATCTAAAATGTATTTCTATATTTTACGTTTGACTTTTGTTATGTTTGAAAAAGAATGATTGCAGTAGTTGCCCCCCCCCCCTCCCCGTAGTAAAATAGCTACATATACTTCATAGCGTGACCTGTATGTATGTATTGATATTGTATATAGAGTCAGAGGGAAATAACCAGGGAGGCTAGGTGGGAGGGGCTTGGCTGGGCTGATATAAGTTAAAGCGCTAGATATCTAAAAGAAAAAAGATGAGACCATGCCTACAAAATGTGAATAAAACACTTTGAAAAGTATCACTTTTGGGAGTTATGTCTCATTTTTCTGTAAGACATCACATATGGTCGCCAAATGTAGACACATTGATACAACCACGCTGCAGCAACCTCTTTATCTTCCCTTGGAGGCATTTCGTTCACGGAGAAAGCCTTTCAGGAGCAAGACCTTCAGAGGGCTCGTGGTCAGACTGGTAGACACGATGAAGGATGGTCGTCATTCAGCGCCATCGGCACTGACATTTGGAGCACAACCTCAGACACAGACTAATCATTTGTCAATTATTTCATATCCGAATGCGATTTCTGCTATCTAAATGTCGGTATTCATCCTCCCATTGCTTTATTCTGCGTTATTGTGAACATTGTTTTGTGTTTGTTTTATACAACGAACCTTTATTTGTGAGGACATGTTAACACATAGTTACATCACAATACATTTAGATTAATGCTAATCATTGTCAATGACATAGTTTTTTGTCTAGTTGCATTTTCCCCTACCGTCGAGAATTTCAATTTTGCTTTTGTTTATTCGATAAAATCAGTTAGGTGGGCATAAGGTCTCTTCCATGCTGTGCTTTGCTCTTTGCATACCGGTTTGATTCTGTGGTCACATAGGGCTACTGAACACCTGATTCAGTCATATAGGGCATATGTGAGATCTGATTTACCCTCATGGAAAAGCAATTGCATGTGTATGAACGGATTTTGTCTCTCAAGTTATATTATTGATGGTTTAGGAAACGATAGTGGGTCCGGACACTCTTTAGATGGGGCCAAAGGTTTTCTATTAACTTGTGGTTTAAGTGGATTGATGTCTTGATGACCCTCTCAATGCTATGAACGTCCATAGCTTGAATTGGGGTTAAAGATTAATTTCCAAAATAAGTACATTTTGGTATGGATATAATTATACTTACTCGTTGTCCACAAGTTCCTGTACAAGGCGAGACCTACTTAATAAGGGATTTGCATATACGATTCGCATGGAATTATGGGAGTTGTATGTCAGTGTAAAAGCTATAGAAAATATGTGATGTTCAACATGTAATATTTAACAGTGATCTCATGTAAATGGCCATATGTTTTACATGATTCCTTAAATCAAGACTGTATCTGTCCTATATTGCATTTGGTTTGTATAGATCATTTTCACAACCTATGATATTGATGAAAAGATCCTTGCATTCTTCGATAAAAATGTTGCTAAATAATTGTATGCCAGATTTGAGCTGAATCCATCCCAGCATGCACTGTAATAGACATGCGCAGTGAAATATGCAAACGCCCTATTACAGTGGTTGAATGCACTGATGCCACCCCACTCCCCCTATCTTTCTCCCTGTTATGCCTTGTATATCCTATTTCTCACAGCATATATAAGACTTCCATTTATTCTCACGTTCCACAAAGTCACTTCGCCATCGGCATATCTTGGTTCTTAGAGAGAAGAAAATAGTGGAGCTGTATTTTAGTTTACGCACTCCTTCGATTGGAAACAACATTAGTACGAAGCGTCCCATTAGTATTTTCTTAATGCCAGGATTGAGTGTGGACACTTTCATACTGTCAAAGTCTATTTGCACTCGTGGAGATATATGTATATACTTCCTAAAGTAAATAGTAGCTATATGAATTAAATACAATTATTGTGGCCTATTGAATGTCTAGGTTGACTTTCACTATAAGGTAGGAATATATACAGTATCCTGAACATAATATATCGTTCCGGCTATGTAACATACATTGCTGAAGGGAACGTTGGTATATAAGCACAACGAATTCTTTAAGGATAATTACAGTGTAATTGTTAAATAATAATGAGGGCATGATTGATGTTTGAATGCTTTCTAAACTGCATTCCCATGCAGTAAAGCCGACCTGAACCTATTCTCATCTATTCCACTTTTCTTTCCTCATTATATAATATTAAGTGGGGTCTCCACTGGCTGCGGTAAGCCTTGCGATAGAAACACGGGAAATTATATTCAAGAGCAGTTCATGTGCAGACCAACCATAGCAGTGGAGATCTGTTCTGCGTTTGTATCTGCGGTTGGATTGTGGCTAAGAATGTGAGTTTCATGTGCCGCGACTGTCACAGAAATCTTTCAGCATATTGAATATTTTCTGCGACTGAAACACCTCTGCAATATGATTAGGGCTCTACCGCAGGGGTTCTGGTTGGAATTCTTAATGGAGACTAGTCTGCGGTTCAATTCCGACCTCATAAACGTCAAGGACAAAGGTCATTTTCAGATATTTTGCAAATAATGCGGGAAATATTGCACTAATATCTTAGGTCAAACAAACACAATTTTAGGGCACATTGTTTCCTATCCATTGATATCAGTCACCTCATTCTAGATTCAGTAAGTAATACAAATTCCTCAGAGTGGAAATTGTCAAATTGCATATCAGGAAATTCTAGAGATCTAGAATCCATAAAAAACATTGACCACGCGTATGACCCAAAATCCAAGGTTCATCAAATAAATTATATTGGTATATTTACTATTAAAAATGAAGCCAGGCCAGAATCAATGCCGAATTTCTCAGAAACTGCAAGGAATTACCTGGAGAACTTTTGGGATATTATAATGTATCAGGTAGAATATTCCATACCTTCTTTCCTTTAAAATAATGCTACCTCTATTTTTCTGTCTTGTCTATATATATTTAGCATGTTTACCCTTCAATTCCTTAGATTTATATTCTCATAAGGAAGGTTCTCATACTTGTGACGTCAATCATAAATTAAATTCGGACAAGAAATTTTGGCCCTGTTGTAAAATCTTAGATTGACAGTGAGAAGTTGATGCCTGATAAGAATTTAAATACCTTGAATGTAAATACAAAAAAAAGAGTTATATTAACCAAATATGAACACTTTACTTTTTATAGCAGTTAAAAGATTCAAACCCGGGTGGTGGTTTTTTATGTGTGCTTCTTTTTCTCTGTAAAATTAATGGCCTTTATTCATCTAAATGATATGTAAATTACTTAAAATCTTTTTTCGATGTAATGAACTTATGTGATAACTTTTTCATAACCATCAGCCTCGAATGAGAATAGTGTGTAACTGCATAATTTCACTCTGCTGAATAAACATCTTTAAAAACAAACAAATAAGCTTCCAATGCCTCTGAAAAAGTAATAAACTGACGTGGCGGACACAGCGAGGTAGTGATAAAATGTCGTCTGCAACTTGCTTTACCTTCACCAAGCGCGGGAAGGCTATCCAGTCGCAGTCTCTATTGCATTCATGAGACCTATGAATGACACTGCAGTAACCTCTGCATTTGGTCTGCGGCACCAATGTAATATTGATAGAAACGCAGGGTTTGAAACACAGACCAAACGAAGACCAAACGCAGAGCTTACCGCAGCCAGTTAACATACAGGAATACGACATAGCTTCTGCTATGCAGATTTAGGGCTGTAGATTTGGAGATTTGAATACTGCAAATTAAAAAGAAATTGGTATTCCTGTGTTTTTCACGAATTGATATTTTTCTCAAAGTTTTCATTTTTTTAAAATTTTGCTCTTCTACATTGGCAATATCGGGCAATATGGATTAATAGGGATGATGCACAGTTGCTGCACGGTTCACTATAATCAAAAGATGACATGCCTGGCATCAGCGTCTCCCAACAACCAGGTGCACTGCACACACCCATAGCATACATTATGCCATGTAGTCATTTATTTTTTGGACGGATGTATATAGTCTAAAAAATGTGAAATTCACTAAAAAAAATCAAGCTATATACTTAGCAAATAAGTGAAAACTGATATTAGTAGAGGCAATCTAAGCTAAAAAATAAGCCTACCCCCCAAAAATTGCAACAAAATGTTTTATGGTTGTTTCCTGTATTTTGAAATGTACTGAACAACATATTAAAAGTAGAAAAAAATCGGAGCTCAGGAAAGTACACAAAAACGCTAAACAAAATGGTGGCCATTTCCAATTTTAGTTACAAAAATTGAAGGCAAAATCAAGATAGAATGTCATGTCTCAGCTTCTTATCACACTTTAGTCCATTTTGGCTCAGATTTTGGCTATATTCACCGTGCAATATTTAGCACTTATTGGACGAGTTGCCGCACGGCGCGTAAATAAAGGACGAGATCGAAGATCGAGTCCTTTATTTACGCGTCCGTGCGGCAATGAGTCCTAT
Source organism: Sthenelais limicola (assembly GCA_942159475.1). NCBI lineage: Eukaryota > Metazoa > Annelida > Polychaeta > Phyllodocida > Sigalionidae > Sthenelais > Sthenelais limicola. The sequence continues at coordinate 60,084,013 of OW804096.1, forward strand.
AAGTTGATTATTATACATGCCTAGATTTGAATGTAAAACGTGGTTAATTAAAAAGATAATAACATAATTTACCATAATATCTGGTTTCGTATAAGAGAAATGGAACTAGAAACAGTTGAAACATGGAGAAAGAAAGCACTTGCACTGGCAAACTTGCGTCGGCAACCTTGCGTCGGCAATCTTGCGCCACCAAACTTGCGTCGCCATGACAACGCGCCGGTAATGTACTAGTCCTATACCACGTTACAAGTAATGTGCGGCTGTCGGGGCCTCAGTATTGAATGCGTGTATAATAAGAGGCCATATACCACGGCGTCATAATGGTATATTGGCACTTTCTGGCTGGTGATTGGTTATAATCCTGAGGCCCCCCATTTGGTATATTTGGGGTTTTTCGTTTCCCATTGGTCCCCACTCAAACACCCCCACCCCCACCACGGCTGTCGTTACCAACTGTATAAGGTGGCCATTTTGTTGGCTAAATCTGTGATAAAATTCGACATGAACAACCATATATTAACATTGATTAAAAGAATATTAAGTTTAGACTAACACCTTGACTCAATATTCCATTTGCTGCCCATGTTCATATTGAAACCAGCAGACAAACAGAAGATCGAGGCGGGTCCCGTCCGTTCAACCGTTTGTAGAAACATGACTTACCTCTGAGGCTATACGAGTCCCAAATGCCCAGGTAACATAATCCAAAAGTAAATTCAGGCACAATGCTCCAGGCATAATAGCCTTTGCATTATATCACTTCTTATGATAATCCAGTCAAAGTTAAAACACCCATATTTCCTTCGAGAGAGTTCTCACTCCTTGGACGGCTACGGCAGGGCGGCCGCCATCTTGCTTATGGAACCGTCACATGTTTTGCCATTCAAATCGACAATCCAAGGTATATTTGACTCTTCTATGGTCAAATCTTCCCGTAGTAGAATATCCATGTTCTATTCTTGGTCGTCGACAAAGATTAATCAAATGACAAACGTATAAAGGATGTAAAAAGCCATTTTCCCCTTCGATAATCGCACATGTGTTGACGTTCGAGCAAGCCGGTGAAAGCAGTGTGTAGACTTTCGGCATAGCCACACTGTGCCAAGTTCAGTTGGCGTTGCATTGTGTACTGTAGTCTATATAGCGCATGGAGGATTTCATTTGAAAGTCCTCAAACCGACCTTGAACTCTGAATGGGCGCACGCTCAGCAAGCAGCGGAATCTTACTATAAAGCGCCGGCTGGCTGAAACGTGACGTCAGTAACTACGCACCTCTGATTGGCTGTTGTAGCTGTAGTTCATTCGGCCAGCCGTCGCGTTATCATACGGTTTCCGACTAAAGCGCCCAGCTTATGGCGACCTTGACCTTGATCGATTCGGATATTTTACGGTGTCAAGCGATTTAAAAAAGAAATAAATGAAAATTCTGGATTGCTAGAAATGATTTGAATATAGTTCTACCCCCCGATAGCGAAGTTTTAGTTCAGTGGCGATTTCACAAGCCATACATGTCCGTCCTTTATATTGTATATTTTTTATGCTATAAGTGATCGCCGATTCTTTATATTATCTATTTTTTATGCTATAAGCGATTGGCGTGGGCACTTTCGAAGGGAAGCATATGTGTGCTGAATAGGCTGTTTACTGCTACTGAAAGTGCACCACATGGTTATATGGGTCATGCCGAAAATCACTCTGGCTACAACTGCCGGCTGTATAGCGAGAGTGACGCTACAAAACTGGACCCATTCCTGCAATCTAATTTCCGAAACGCAGAATCAAACCGAATGCAGAAAGGTTAGTAAAATAATGACTTGTTGTATTTTGGTAATATAATGGTTTTGTAATGTTCTCTATTTGTATTTCATCTGACCCATCACAGACTAAAATGATTATACCACTCTGGTTATGCCATGAGATTGGTGTTCGATTCCATATACCCACTCGGCCTCCGGCCTCGTGGGGTATATGGAATCGTACACCAATCTCATGGCATAACCAGAGTGGTATAATACATAAATATCCATGTATAATACCTTTTTTTGTATATTTTAGAGTGTGAGGAATCTATTCCGGCAATGAGGTTTCTGTCAGAAGGTCAAATCCAATATGGCTGCCAAATGGAAATTATTTTTTTTATCTCAACAGCCATTCGCAAATATTATATTACAGCAGCTATAACATCATATGATATCACATTTCCTAGTATTTAATGTATGAGGATAACATTTCTGAATCATCTTTCTCTTTCAAGGTCATTTCCAGGTCAAAATCCAATATGGCTGCTGCTGCCTGGAAATGAAAATGTCATATTGCAGCTCCTATTACTATTTTCTGTTTTTATTATATGCTATCTCCAATGATTGTACTTGTTTTTATTCCTTATGTTTGTTCGAAAGCTTCCTGCTATGTATTAGCTCACGTGAGCTACAAGTTTTGCCATGCCAAAGACCAATTATTTTGTTTAAAACGTGATGGTATTGGATAGTCGAGAAAAAATTGTACAACTGTCTGGAATGGGTATTCTTTCATTAAATGCAAGATCAATACGAAACAAGGTCATTGAAATAAGTGAGACCCTACTACAGGGAAACATTGGCATACTATGTATCCAAGAGTCGTGGCTCACAAAGGTGGATAATGATGAAATTCTAAATTCTAATAAATTCTAATAATTTTCTGTCTGTCTGTCGGTTCGACAGACAGACAGAAAAAGAAGGTATCAAGAAAACTGGAGGAGGATTATGTATATATACTAATGCTGACTTCCAAATTGATCAATGGTTGTTATCTGAAACAAATGTGTGCTCCCCTAATCTTGAATCTCATTCCATTATTGTCAAACCTGGGCAAAGAAGAAAAATTATCCTTCTTAACTTATATCGCCCTCCATCAGGTGATAGAGCCATGTTTATCACTGAGTTAAAGCAACAACTAGACAGTATTAAACTTAAGGATAGGAGGACTAACATCTGTCTATGTGGAGACATTAATATAAACATGTTAGATGACCAATCTCAAGAGGCCTCTGATTTATTTTTTTTTTTTTTTAATTATTTTATTTTTCCAGGTATTACAGAGAGGGTTTGGCCTTTGCCACCCTTGTTCAAACGAGGATCATTCTCATAAAATACAAGTATGATTTACACCTCGCACCTGGCTTGAAATGTCATTACATAGTTCAGGAAAAAATGGGATAAAAAATTGATATTAATATGGTGGTTTGGTGGAATGAGATGAGATGAGATGGAGGATTGTACATGGTGATTATTTATGAAAAATAGTTCAGTTCTTATAGCTTAACGTTATACTTTGATATTAAAGTTGTTATTGTTTTCATTATTCTTGCTCTAGATATAGGTTTTTCAATCTTTTCTTAAAAATTATGACATCAGTTTCTTGTCTAAGATCTAACTGTAAATTATTCCAAAGACTAGCTCCCTGGTATAAGAATGCCTTTCTGTAGATTTCATATTTAGGCAATTTAGGCCACAGTAAGTGGTCGCTAATTCCATAGCATACAGTCCCTACAGATTTTAAATTGGTATCTTCACTGCTTGTTATGTGATCTATTAAGCTCGGATTATCACTATGTCTAGTTGGCTTTTTTATGAACTGCTTAAGTCCATTTATTCTTAAACTATCTTTTAGATGTTTACTATTGGCATCATTCTTCAAAAGGTTGATGTTAAAGTCTCCCATCAAAAAGATTTTCGCAGACTTATATTCGTCACTAATTTCTTTATAGATCTGAATTATTTTATCCACAGCTATTTTACTGCTAGCAGAAGGGGGTCTGTATATATTCATTTGTATAATATCATTCATTTTCTCATACTTTATTCTTATTACCTGTAGTTCCAGATTACCATCGCTTTGGTTATATTTCTCACAACTTTCATAATCTGTATTTTTATTAATATAGGATACTATCCCTCCCCCTCTCTTATTCACCTTTCGGTCCCATCTTACATGATTAAAACCTTCTACCACTATCATTGAGTCTTCAATGTCCTTATTAAGCCAGGATTCTGTACATACTATCGATTCTAAGTCACTATTTGCAAAGTCAGCTTGTATTAGGTGTATCTTATTCATAAGCGATCTAATATTCATATGAATAAATTTTTTTCCTTTAGTTTCAAGTAATTTGTTCAGTTTAATCTCAGTCATGTTGTTTTGAACTTCTTATCTCTATACACATGTTCAGTTCTACTTGGGTGAATGGCCTTTGCCACTTGTATACATACTCATCCATCAAAACATAAATATAACGATACGAGAAAAGTGTTGTTGATATCACTGTTTTATATACACAAATACTACAACATTGTCGTGGGTAGGCCTTTGCCTTATATCCCAGTAGAAAAAGTTTTAATGAAATAGCTCTAGGTCTTGTTTCTTGTATGCTTTGATGAGTTCTCTTATTACAGTTGGCCTTTGCCATTCTGTTTATTCGAACCATCTCCATTCTATAGAATAATAATGTTTCTTTCATAGAAACGAGCAATATTGTGTGCCCATTCTTGTAATAATCTCTCTCCTGGATGAAGACCATCTGTAAAATATGTGTAGAAAGCCTTGACTTTGTTCCTAGTTCTCCGATGTACCCGGCTGGTTATGGTCGGGAAAATAATACCTTTGTGAACATGCCACGATAGTAATTGCATATTTATCATGTTTACTATCTGATCCAGATTGGACTGCCACAAGTATCTGTTAAAGTCTCTGTTATATCTAGCGACATTCATCCCACAAATCCCAGCAAAAGAGAAGAGGATATCTGGAAATTGGGTTTCAGCCTCCAACCATACATTTCTAATTGTGTTTAGTACTGAGTTAGCCGTACGCGCAACACCTATATCTCTAAGTACAACCTTCCTATCGTCGAATCGCTTTTTAGTTATGTCGCATATTCCTCCCATTATGAGGATCATTCTGGGATACACCCTTTCGTTCATGAGAGTTAGTTTTACTTGGAGATAGAGATCTATTATTCTGGCTCCGGGGAATGCATATACAAGTACATTGTTCATTTGCAAATATCGATCTAGGTTTCTTCCCCTAGAGTCAGTAAAAATTAAAAGATCGATCTTATCTGTGTTTCTTTCAGACATCTTCAGTTGAATCGTCGGATCTATGATTGTCCTCTCTATGCAATTCGTCTCTATCTCTTCTATCCAGACCGATCTCATTCATGTATTCTTCGTCAGGGAACTGAATCGGTTCGTTACCATACATCGAATACACACCTCTGCCTCTTCCTCTGCCCCAGGCACCTGCACCTGCACCTGCAAATGGGGTGCCTCGACGTCCCTTGCCTCTAGTATTGGCAATCATGTTAGTAAGCTTGGGAGGGGGGATTGGGTCTGCAAATCTAGTTACTATATTTGGATTGGGTTGAATAGTATTCTCTCTAATGATTTCGGTTCTCACTTGAGCAAGGATTAGTCCCAAATTGTTCTTCCCATAAAGTTTGGCCTTTGGTAGGTTGAGCTTATATGTAGCATGTTGCCTGATTATCACTTGCTTCCCTATATTGATGTTCCAACTCAGTATAGTAATAACTCCTCAACCCTTATCGACATTATATACACAGACCACCCCCATGTTAAATCGTCTGGTGTTGCAAATTATAATATTTCTGACCATTTATGTACTTTTATCCAGTTAAAAAAATCAAAAGAACAAAAGGTGACTACTATCAAATCTGGTAGAAAATACTATAGGATTGATGATAACAATTTGAGTGAATACTTGAATCCTCTCAATGAAAATATTAACTCCTTCGGTATAAACACTCTATCGACTGATGATATTTGGCTGGGTATAAAGAAATGCATTAATGATTACTTAGACGATAAATGTCCTATTCAAGACATAAAAATCACAAGAAAAGGCTGATTTACTCTTCGTCGAGATATCATCTTAATGATAAAGGAGAGGGACAGATTATTTAAAATAGCCAGGAACACTGGCCTACAACCTGACTTAATAGCAGCCTCGACCTTGAGAAAAAATGTTGCACGACTAATAAAACAATACAAACGAGAAGAAATTAAAAATCAGTTAAAAAATTGCCCCAAAAATAGCAAAAAATTCTGGAGAAATATTAACATGCTCTTTGGATCAGGGACCTCTCCCCTTCCCTCATCATTTATACATGAAGGTAAAGATCTAACAGGGCAAGATGCTTGTAATGCTCTGAATGAATTCTATGGTAAAATGGGTCTCGAATGTACACACAACAATGATAGTTTCAAGAATTATCTCTCTGATGACATTGATGTACTCGCATGTAGTAATATTCTTATAAAAGAAGAGTCAATTATAAAATACATACAAGAAATAGACAGTAATAAGAGTAGTGGGTTTTCGTGGATCAATGCTGACACTCTGAAAAAGTTTGTAATTCACTTACCTAAGCAAATTACCATGCTTTTCAAGAAATGTGTAAATCTTAGTCTAATGCCAGCTGAATGGAAAGAGTACTTGGTAAAACCAATACCCAAATCTGGTAACCTTCAAATTTTTAATAATCTTAGGCCCATTGCTTTAGTCCCAATTATGTCTAAATTGTTTGAAAAATGTATTTGTGATTCTATTACCTGGCATATGGAGAGAAACAACTTATACACATCTTTCCAAGGGGGTTTCAGATCGAATCGATCGACTGATCTTAGTCTCTTTGATTTTTTCACTCCTGTTATAAATGGCTTTAACTCTGGTAAGGTTAGCATTGCTAACTATTATGACATTTCTAAAGCCTTTAATTGTATTAATCATGACATTTTGTACGCCAAGCTAAGGTATTATCGATTCAACCCAAAAATAACGAATATTGTTATGAACTACTTACTGAATAGAATGCAGAGAACTATGTTAAATGATTTTATTTCAACCCCAATAACCATCAACAGAGGGGTACCACAAGGCAGTCACTTAGGACTGATCGTATTCCTAATTTATATTAACGATTTACCTGTTTGTATAAGGAATTTGAATTTCCCCTCAGCTGACATTAATATGACTATGTATGCTGACGATACTGCCTTGAGTGTAACGAGTATCAATGTAAATGAATGTGTAAAAATATCTCAAGAGGCCACTAATAATATTAACATCTGGATGTCTGCCAATAAGCTAAAATTAAATGAAAAAAAATGCCAGATCCAACTACTTGGTACAAAACACAAGATAAAAAAGATTAATATAGCAGCTTTAGGCAGTATATGGTCGATTCGCACTAAATGTCGTCAAATGGGCCTTTTTCTCTCATGTGGCCATCATTTCTAATATGTAATTCAAAAACTAATATGGATGTGTCAAAATGATCAGAGCAGAGGAACATGTGGGTATATACTTTTCACTATCTACAATGTATATTTACGCTGCTGGATGCCTTAAAATGCCATTTTTTAGGCATTTAAAGGAAAATAGATATGAAAATCAAACTTTGCGCATCAATATCCCCAAGATATCATGTAATTTCAACTTAAAAGCAAATACAACATGAAAATATAGGTAGGCCCTCTTTTTATAAACGAAAAAAAAATCAAGTTGGTGCATTTGATATTTTTCCAGTGCCATTTTTCATTTTGTGTAATTAAAACATCATTGAGCGATACAATAATCATGTAGTATGCTAGTGACCATTGGAATTAAATTCAATGGGTTCTTGATACTGAAAGCAGAGCTCAACACTTCTATTATTTATTGGTATATTTAATATTAGCCTAACTGGAGAAGCCTTATGACAGCATGCCTTTTTATAATATAAAGGGCTTTTGGTGTAGTTTTGGCATCATTGAGCGATACATCTTTATTTATGCATAACTTATTTGCATATAGATATCAATAAGTCACAATATATACACATATAGCCTATGTCAATATCTATTGTTTTAGATATATGTTTGTACATAGTTCCCATTATGTATGAAGCTTCTGGGTATTTAATAGGAAAAAAATCATCAAGCAATACAGTCATTGAGCGATACAGATATGATATGTATCCAGTTAATTCATGAGAAAAACAAAATGCACAAGGCTGTATGTATACATTTTGCCAAAGTGTCAAGTTACATCAATTCTGGCCATAATTATTGTTAAATTCAATATAATAGTCATAGAATTTCTGCTTAATGTTAATAATACATGGTTCTAGAAGGTATGAAATCAGCAAAAAAACGTCATTGAGCGATACCACTTCTTTGTTTCATTATAACCCAGGTATGTCATGTATATATTCAAGTTATGATATTTTGTCCCTTTGAAAACAGATTACATCAGTATTCAATATTAAAACTGCATCTAGATTCAATATTTGGCTTTAATTCCATTGTTTCAATCCACCCTGTATCGCTTAATGATGCAAATAACTCAGACCTCAATATACAAAGCAGTTTTCAATATTAGTGTTCCCAACTTTGAACATATCAAGTATGGCACTATAACTTTAAATAGATGAAATATTTAAGAATTCTGGTATATTTAATTTTTAAGCCAATTTTGTTACCCATATGAACCAATTGACAACATTTTGTGAGAATCGACCATATACCTAAATGGTCATAAGATTTCTTGGACAAAAATTGTCAACTATCTAGGATTTAAAGTTGATTCCACATTATCAATGAATCATCATTTCACTAGATTAAAATGGTCTGCCTCTTTCAAACTTGTACAACTACAGAGAATTCGTCATTACCTAACAAGAGAAATGACTAAATCGATTGTGAAAAGTCATATATTATCGATATTAGAATATGGTCTGCTCTTTGTTGACATGACAACAAGTGACATTAAACTAAAACGGCAGCGAATATTGAATAGGGCTGTAAGGCTAATTTACTTGAACGATAGAAGAGACATAGAAACTCTCAGTCGACTCTGTAATGTTGGAAAGTTAGGTAAAAGATCAAAAATCTCGTTACTAAGAATAATGAATATTAAAAAGCATCTTATTCGACATATTGGTGACAGACCAACAAGACTTCATGAAGGTATTGTTTTAACCACAGCTATTCCAAATTCTGAAAAAGTTAGAAGAACCCCTCACTTCAACGGTCCACATGAGTGGAATAAATTACCCTCACATGTCCGTAATATGGAGTGGAAAACAATGAAAATGTTCCTAAAGAAGAACGAACTGTGGTGGATTCAATAATCTTTATTATTCACATTTCAACTGCTATGTAACACGAAATACCTGTTTTTAATTATTCAATAAGGAAGATTCTATCATTATGACTGTTGGAGAAAAAATAACAACAAAAAAAAAAATTGGTTGTACATAAATGATTGTTATATCATGACTGAAACTGATTAGAGATCAAAAATAGTGATTATATATTATCACGAAAGGTATGTGTCGTCAAGCGACCTAACCCATTGTATCTTGATCTGTAATAACTATCTGAGACGCTATATTGTTTTCAAAGTCTCATCAGGTATGGTAATTAATTGGTTAATAATTACTGACTATTATTAATTAAATGAATTAAATATCTTGATGTATAATAATTAATTTTTGCCATTGAGTGTGCATGAGATTACCATGTTCGCATGGGAATGTCCTCAATAAAATTTATATAAAAAAACAATTAGCACTAGATTGATCTGTAAAGGTAACGGCTGGAAGAGCTGGGACTCTCTTAGAGGCTTGTCAACCTATTGGTCTGCAGACCTTCCATATTATTTGGACAAATACAAAATTATTCTATTCTATTCTAATACCTTTTTCTTTAGATATTAAGGTACAGAGATTCCATTTCTGAAGCCATTTTCAAGATCAAAACATATTTCATGAATTTAGGCCTTTACTTTAAATAAAGATGAGATTACTCAAACTCTAAAATGTGTAAATTTATATAATTTCTTAATCATTTTGCCTGACATTGCACACATCAGGCTTGAGTTTCTTTTTTGATTTTTTTTGTTCTCACACCCAATATTATAATGACATATATACCAATTTAAACCGAGATACTATCAACAGACATGTTGCATTAGATATCAGATTACATATCAAACAGAGAAAATCCCAGGCTTTAACTACATATCAAATTTGTAGTTGTCGGACGATTCCTGACTGAATGACAATCAAATTAGTGGTAATGAGAAAACACAAATTTGAAGGAGAGTTGACAACTCCAGGGTGCTCTATCTGAGGTTGGTGTGATTAGGTCAAGCCCCTATTGATAGCCAGCACCACCACCACTTGTCATACTCTAGTATTCCAGGGTTGGGGAAAGATGACTTGTGTATCTATCTCTGACTGCAGACTATTATAGATGCTATACACATGTATTGCATAGTAGCCTTGTTCTGCCTTCCTGATTCCTGCCTTCTCCTGATGTAGTACATTGCACCCATTGCATTGTACTTTTATTAGACTTAATTTCTTCCTTAGTTTTGTCAGATGCATGCTTTTGTATGGTTGCACTTAGCATCAGGTTTTATCTAGAACCAGGTCAACATATAGCCTCTTATATACCTAAGTCTATCAACCCTAATATTATCGATTATGGGGTCATGGGAATCGCATCTCAGTGCCATCTCAGCTTGCTTGTACAACTTGCTTGCTTGTGTGTATCTCCAGAAGATGCATGCATTGGAGAACGCTGCAGTGTATCAGAGGTTCCAGTCTAGATTCCATGTGATTAGACATAGCAGCCAATACTGGACTGGGCTAGGCTGTGATCTGGGGATAGAGCAGGCATTAATGTACTCAATAAAAATCCATGGGGGCCTAATACAAGGAAGTCAAATGACAGAGCACCAGAGAGTAGTTTGGATTATGTCTTTCAGTGTGTCATCCTCCCACAACATTGCCATGCAAGATCTGACCATGATTCAACATGTGAACCACATAAGGAGCTATCCACCTCTAGAGTGAGTAGGGATGAAGCTGACCTAAAAAAAACTTGCAGAAGAACTAAATATTTTACACCATTTGGGGCTGATAAATCATTACAGAATATTGTCACAGTGGTTTATGCAAATGAGGAGGTCAATGTAGATAATCTGTTGTCAATAGGAAGTGAGATAGTTTGTAAAATTGATGGACACTCTTTTTTCACGTATTCACTCAAGAGAAATTCCAAGGCAAAGGATCTAACATCCAGCAGGGCAGTCAAAGTTGCTGAAGATCATACCATAGATCCATCATTGTTATTTCAGATATTTCTAATTGTGTCACAGTGGAAGTGATGAACTATGAATACTGTCCATATCCAATGTCTTTGTTTGAAGCAAAAAACATCCTGCAACAGCCAGATAAGGCACAGCTGGCAGAAGCAATTAATACAGAACTATGCCACCTCAAAGTCAGACAATGCTATGCCACAGACAGTCCCAGTGACTGATCACTATCTTTTAGAAGGGGGTCACTTATATATATAGGACTACATTGCTTAAATTGGATAGTGGAGTGCACCTATAGTTCAACACTCGGCCAGAGTCATTGTAGTTTTTTATGGCTATGGGGCTTGCCCAAAAATAAAAGACTTTACACATCAGTGTTGGGCTGGAAATAGGAATACCAACAAAGTGAACATAACAGGGGCAATAAAATTTGCTGAGAAAAAGGAAGTCTTTTGGTCAACAAGGAAAACAAGCAGGCTATGATCCAGCTCATCATAGAATATTTGTGACTGAAAAACTGCAAAGTGATTTAAGTGGATGACGATGCAGATGTTATCATTGCTAAGGCAGGCATCACAATATCTGCTTTCAAATCCACCACCCTAAATTGGAGAAGACACAGATCTCCTTGTACTCTTGCTCTACTATGTCATTGTAGGAAACTGCACTGAACCTTACTTCCACTCAGACAAGTTAAAAACATCTGCCTATAATATCAACGTCCTAAAGCAGATTGTTGGTGAGAAACTCTGTAGTGATTTGTTGTTTCTCCACACCTTTACTGTATGTGACTCAACATCCAAAGTATATTGGATTGGAAAAAGACAGGGTTTGAAAGAATTATCAAGAATGATAAGGGAATCAGAGACTTCTCAAAACCTTTCTGTATATATACACCAGGGCCAAGCCAGGATGTTGTGGCATCCAATGGTTGTGAGGCAATAGTCGCTTTGTGCAATGGAAATCAGAATGACTCTCTGGCATCTATCAGATATAATATGCTCTGCAAAAATCTTGCAAGAGCTAAGACTTTTGTTACCCCTGAAACACTGCCACCAACTACTTCAGCCTGTATATTTTGCTCCCTGCAGACTCACTACAAAATTATGGAATGGATTAGCAGGAGTGATGAAATGGAGCCATCTGAGTGGGGATGGAGGGTAGAGAAGGGAAAAAATAGATGCTGATGAAAAAAGACATGGTCAATTATGCCAAGTATGGCCAGTTTTTAGTTTTTCTAATGACCACCTTGTAGGTTACTAATGAAATTTTCCCTGATTCTTTACCTTTAATTCCATATTAAATGTGTGTAATACACAGACTAAATTATCTATGACCCATTTTAAGTTTAGGTAGACTCATCTACATTGTAGTAAAATTCAGAAAATAACTTTATATCTTTAAAATGGCCTGGAATTGGATATGGATCTAGTGCTAATCAAAAGCTTAGGTATGACATTTGCACTTCCTGGCAGCAGCCATACTGGATTCTGACCTTGAAAATGACCTTTAAACAGACAAATGACTTCAGAAATGGAACCCTCATACCTGAAAACCTAATAAAAGTGGTATTATGCATGGATCTAGTGCTAATAGGAGCTGAGATATGAGAGTCTTGTTTTTCGGTGGTGGCCATATTGGATTTTGACCTTGAAAATGACCTTGAAATAGAAAAACATTTTCAGAAATAGATTCCTTGTGCCCTAAAATCTAGAAGAAGTATCATCATACACAGATATAGTGCTAACAGGGGCTGAGATATGACATTACATGTAAATTTAACCCTGAGTTATAATGCCTAAAATCAGCAGTGGCAGCCATATTTATTTTTGCGTTTTTTTTTGTGCTTTCCTGAGCTCTGATTTTCTTCTACTTTTGGTATGTTGTTCAGTACACCTTATAGTACAGGAAACAACGAGAAAACGTTATGTTGCAATTTTTTGGGGGTTAAATCGTATATTGACTCTACTATATATAGTAAAGATGCTTATCACACCAGTATACTAATAGAAAGCGGTGACATCTTTTATTCATCACCTTGTAAAAAGAACTTAAAAAGAGATTACACTCAGTCCAAAACTCTGCAATCAGATATGTTTTTAAATTACAGAAAAGAGTGAATGTTGCTCCCGAATCAAACACAAAAAGGAGCACAGAAATTACCTTGAAAATGTAGGAAAATAAAATGTATTAGGACAAATAACCTAATTCGTGCTGCTATTGTACTGTGTGAGTTGGATAAATAAAGTAGTATCTTATCTTATCTTATCTTAACAGCGATCTATCTTAAGCAGAGATGATAACATCGAGAAATAGACTAATCAATTATTTAGTAAAGTCCGCCAGAACAACGTTCTAGTTTAAATACCGTAGATGATACCATCCATTTACATTACAAATCAAACCGACAAGCATCAAAATTTTTTATTAAAGATTTGATGTTCTTATTTAAACCATCCCTGTATGTTTAAATGATTAGAGGCGGATTGATTGCTTGTCAAAGAACTTTTATCAATTAACTTATATTATGTCTCTACCCAAGCGACAAATGATGCGATAGGGGATTTGCATGTCCGCCACCATGAATCCTGATTAACATCGAATTATCCATGGGAGTTGTATGTCAGTATATAATCTATAGAAAACATGCCATGTCCATCATGGAATATTTAGTCAGTATACATAACAAAAGCCTCCATCTTTCCCATCGTGCACTTGTGTTTTTATAGATCACTTACCCAAGCCGCTGTGAATATTGGTGAAAAAATCCTTTCAATTTTCGATAAAATGTTGCTATATATTGGTATGTCAGATTTGAACTGAATCCATCCCAGCATGCACTGTAATAGACATGTGCAGTGAGACATGCAACTGCCCTATTGATACATTTGTGCAAAGTATGTATACGTATATACGTACGAAGTCATGTCGACCTTGGTTGTCTGCAACTGCAATATATTGAGATCCACTATTATTACGTTTTATTGAAGTATGCTTGGGCCCTTGGGTATATTTCCTTTCAGTAGTTCTGCATCTGGCCTGCAAGACCTACAGAACCCCTCATCATATGTCTCAGTTGTATATATACAGGGCTAGCTTTTTACCCGAGATGAAACAAATGGCATAGAAAGCGCCTCAATACAACTGAATTCGTTGGTCTAGAACTAGGACCAATTCTTTCTGTCTTCCAACAAATCGAGAAATCATTTTTCTCTTGCCAATCACTGGCCTATCGTTTTCTTTATGGATATCCCTATTCTAAGAGGTTTCCCTTTTTATAATTGTTTATTATGTGTTTTGTTATAATTGATATCAGTCATGCATGATGAAAAACACTTTTTTAAATGAATCAGTTCTTCCTGATGGTATCATTGTTTGTTTGTGTCCATTTCTTCCATAACCTCCCAGTGGTATCAATGATATGTTCAAAGTAGAAAAAAGAAATACAATTCATTGTTTAATGATCAACCATTATATCCCGATGTGCAATAGAGGAGTTGTAACATGATTTTTACCTGGACATTTACACCTGATTCTGACCTGGTGCTTTACTAGTGGAAATCGTAAACAGTTATGAGGCTCAAACTTGATTTTACAATGCTCTATGGACCTGATACATTAATGCGGTTTTCATGCACTCAATGATGCACTTTTTACCAGGTTATAAGATTCAGTTCTGAACCTCTCAAAGATGCACTACTGACCAGGTTATAAAATGCAGTTATGATGCACTCAGGGAGGGCGGTTTCATTCCTCTGTACATTAGCAGAATTTAGGTTGGTAATTTCTCCACAAAAACTCATACCCCTATATAATCCAAAGAGTTTATACCAAGATATGTTACCATATCTTTGCATGTTTATACATAAGTTATTTCATCAATATTTCCATCCTGGTAGACAGCCACATTTCCAAGTAGCAACCCTATAGGGGTTATTCCAGTTGTAACAAGTAATTGGGTGGCCCAGTCGACTTGACCTAATGAAGTATGCAATGATGGAGGGTGTTTTGATCAAAACATTTTTCCACATCAAGCAACTAAAGTACACAAATAAACTAATAGAAGTATACCACTTATAACATTCCTATGTACATGATGTGGAATAAGTATAGTGGTACACATGCCACCCAAGCGTATTAACAACACTTTTATTGTAAAAGAAATTGTAATTGCACCCCAGTTACCAGTTGCGCCACCTGGTGAGAACAATGGTAAACCATGATACCAAGATACACCATGAATGGTTGGTGGTATTATGGCAATTCTTAACAAATAGAACACATAGGATACAAAATAATAAGACTGCTATAAACTCTGGCGTATTGGATTTGGTCAGTGTAAAAGGGGGGTGCCTTTATGAGTCTCCAGCATGTATCAATGTTTATCACATTGGTGCATATACTTTACGCACAGTGGTGCCTAAAACAATGGAAACAGTATGTATACATTTTCTGAAAGAGGAATTTGTTTTCTTCATAATGATACAACAAGTAAAGCAATCGCAAAATCTCAAAACCATTAAATATCAGGACATGTCTATCCGACTGTCCTAAAGTTGCATGGTTATATAACTATCCCCTCTATTTAAAGAAATATGACGCTTAGACTTTGATATTTAGTTTCCACATGTAAAAAGAGCCCTTGTCGACGTTTCATGAGAATTGCCCTACAATTGGGTGTTTTCACTAGCCCAACATACCTATTTTCAGATAATTATTCATGCTCATTTTGACTTATTTATCAATCGAAACGAGACCCCTGTAATAACGGCGACATTGCATTGTGAGTATTATCAGATGAGGGATTACAAAAATTGCAAAACAGAGCACTTAATATAATACTAAACTGTCCATATAGTACTCCTACAAACTACCTACATCTTACTGCCCGTATCCCTTCACTTAACAATAGAAGAATAACCCATCTTAAACATGTTGCTTGCAACAAATCAAGAAATTCTATTTATTTCATTATTCCAAATAGAAACTGAAGACTACATGATGGTCGCGTGATGGCTACATCGTTTTGTTTGTGTATAGGGGTTTCTTTTACTTGGTGTCAGAGCGTGAGTCTGAGTGTCAGAGAATGGAGTGTCAGATGTGCGACAGTGAGTGTGAATGCCAGGTGAGTATGCAGTGCCAGATATTATGGCCTGTTGTGGCTTCATTGTGGCTTAATTGTATGGTAGATGTGGGCGCGGATTTGGTGGGAAATATTGGTGGTAAATTTTTCTCAGAAATTGCTGACTTCTATTTTATCAATTATATTATACAATTATATAGTGAAGATGTTATTCACGTAAAAAAGTTATTTATGTAAAGAATCAAAAAATGGTATAAAATACAATAAAATAAAATACTAGATGTATAAAAACAAACACCAGCGCGTTGTTCAACATCATGACATTCCTTTAAAGTTCTAATATAGGTCCAGTCTATTTGTTATATTCCAAAGAAATATATTCGCACGAGCAGATATCAACACCTCTACATCAACATGTCATAACTATCAATATCAAGTATTATCATTTATATCTTTTTTATATAGGTGGAACAGGCCGTAAGCTATGGGATAAGCTAGATCACAGTTTAAGAAATGGTAAATGGTCCTCTCTAAAGTGTCGTATTTGAAAAAACAAAAACGACTGGATGTGAAGAGAATGTCATGATGATGAATTATTATACGATGTAAAAAAAAGGTTGAAAGCAAAAATTCTCTGAGACAAAGTTGTTTTTATCTACTCGTACAATTGAAATCAAACACAAGAATATCTTGCCCTGATGAGAGGAGGTCCATAATGAAAATATGAAAACATGGTAATTCTGTACATAATTTGTTGAATCGTTCACATTATAATGGCATGATAGCCACCTGATTCGTGTCGAAATGTTATGTAATCCGATAAAAGTTTAAACTTTAAAAAAATGGTAATACTATAGTAGAAAGATCAAAGATATATTGTTGATTATCTAAAACTTTTCCCTTGAGTCTGAGATTATCTATGTACCTGCATTGAAACCAGCTCAATAAAATGTCTTTAAAAAAACCAGGAAAGAATGTATTTGAGGGAGAGATGGGGAGGGAGTTACTGAGCAAAAATGACCCATTGTGCATTGGAAAATCCGCCAGTGCATGCAAAAGTGCAACTGACCAGTCACAAAAGTGCAATCCTCTCAAAAAAGCAGTTTTGCACCTGGTTTTGCACCTGATGCAATGTGCATCATCATATGCCCCTCAACAATGCGTATCAAATGTAGGTATATAAATCAGGTATCAATGCACTAGTTACATGCAGTTGAAGTACATCAAATATTGTAGATCTAACATTAGACAATTCATTACATATTATGTTGGTGAAAATGGTTCCTTTTTCGAATATACTAATATATCTAGCATAAAATCAAACATGGTGTTATCATATATGTGATGTGTTCCAGGAAAATGAGTCACAGGTCGCACAAAATATATTTTTCAAGGTTTTTTTTCACAAGATCTCTTTATCGAAATATTCAGATTTCTTGAGGGTTAGCATTTATAATCATATAAATCCATGTAACAAATTTCAGGACAATTTATTTAAATATATTTCTGCGTTTTGAAGGCTTTTGTACAGAATGTATTTAGTTACTTTACTGGTAATTGTCCATCCAGAAACAGCAAACTTTTTTTTTTCAAAAATAAAAATATCAAACATGAAATATAGAAATACTTATTAAATGTCCGAGTGTTTACTTTCATTGGAAATGGCTTGATCTCCTCTTTTCAAATAATTATGATGATATCTCAAAATCCATATTTTGCGACATATGACTCATTTGCCTAAAAAAAGAAAAAGGATCACATATGCCTATAAAGAATAAAATATTTATAAATTAAACCTCTACGTAAATGTCCTGTTTATTTGTATGGATCATGATTATGAGTGAATGAATAATGTTTACTCAGTAACTCCCTCACACAGCAATAGCAATGAAAGTGCTTCACTGAGTGCATCATAACTGTGTTTTTTACACCTGGTCAGTAGCAGATGGTTGGGAGGACCAGGGGCCCATTTCATAACTAATAGCGGAGCGGACCATAGCGGAGCATAGCGGAACATTTTTTAGCGGATAATTTGGGAGATTTCCACTAACCCGTTTCATAAGCCACTCCGTTATTATTTTCTCCGCTAAGGTCCGCTACCATCCGTTATGGTCCGTTACCGTCCGTTGCCGTTCGTTATGCTCCGTTATGTGCTGCTAAGGCTTCCGCTATGTCCCACTATGCTCCGTTATATGTTCAACACATAATTGTATTGGTATTTCCGCACATAAATCGTTGGTTATATTCCCAATGACTGCTTCGTTTATACTAGATAAAAGAGATGATATATATGGATGATATGATATGAGAAATCTTTTATTTGACAGAAATAGGCAACATTTACATTGAAAATGACAAATTGGTCTACAGACTTCTGGGATGGTCCCAGTTCTTCCAGTCGTTCCCATGTTTTAAAAGATGAACTAAAGAACTAAAGAGGCTAGTGTTTTTATAACATCAATTCGCTACAAATAATATTAAACCCTATGTTAATTAATTACATAATTAACTGCTAATGGATAGACATTTCCTATTAACATGACTACAGCGTTTGCTATGTTAATCATACAATACAGTTCAATTAAATACATAGTATGGCAAGGTTAAAGGTAATAATAATAATATTAACAAAATATAATACAGTAAAAACATATAGATATATCGGTTTACATGGTTTTGTTTCACTAATTCATTATTAATAAATTATATCGTTTTTGGATCTCTCTGCACAGAGAGACATTATTTAGGTCGGTTTCTGATCATGGCTTGTTAGATATACTTCTATTAAGCCTTGCATTATAGGTGCTTATGTATTCTTTCTACTGAATACAAACATCAATTACTAAAAACATAGTAGCCTATTAGATTTACTTCTAATCAAGCCTTACATTTCGGGTATTAATTACCGAATACAGTCTTAAAATTCATATAAAGTGTGAGATATAATAATGTATTATTTGGGATGGCGGTGCTTGGCAAGAAATCAATTCTTTTTATTTCAAACACAAGTTAAAAAATGAGATACCTAGGTGCGGCTTCTTCTAGTGCACCCCCCCCCCCCCTCATTCTCTCACCTCTCCCCTTTCTCTCTCTGTCCCATCTCTCTCCCTGTTTCATTCCCCCACCACAACCACACTCTCGTCACTTTGTATTTTTGTGAAATATATTAGATTTGTATTATATAAATGACATATTATCAAGAAATTGGGAAATTTCCCTTTCTTCATGTTCAGCTAATCATAATGTCTATCTCCCTCTCTTTCCTTTTCCCTTTTCTTCTATCTCTTTCTCACTTCCCTCACTCTATTCTCTCCCCTCTCTCTCCTTGCTCCTTGGATATCCTCCACCTCTCTCATTCATTCCCTCTCCCTCTCTTTCCCCTCTCTCTTCCCTCCCTCCTTGTACTCTCTCCCCGCTCTTTCCCTTCACTTGCTCTTTTCTACCTCTGTATCCTTGCTTCCTCCCTTTTCTCTCGCCCTCTTCCCCCTCTCTCTTCATGTTTCCTCCTCCATTCTGTACAATCGATCTCTGTTTTCTCCCAGTTTATTTCTTTCTGTTCCCTCACTCTCTCTTCTGTCTCCCTCACCATCTCATCTCGTCTCCCTCACACTTCTTGCTCACTCTTTCTCTCTCATCACTCTCCCCCTCTTCTGCCCCCTCGCTCATCTGTTTCTCTTCAATCTCTCCCCTCACCCTCTGTATACGTATATGAACACATAAGTGCCTGTGTATGTATGCATATACAATGTATGCATATATACAATATATGCATATACAATATATGCATATATACAATATATGCATATACAATATATGCATATATATGCACATACAATATATGCATATAAAATGTACGCATATACAATGTATGCATATACCATCTATGTATGTATACATATATATATACAATGTATTCAATGTATGTGTATACAATGTATGTGTATCCCATATATTTTGTATACATAGATATATATACATGTATATATACATGTATATGTGAACACATATTATGCCTGTGTATGTTATTATGTATGCATATACAACGTATGCATATATACAATAATGCATATACAATGTATGCATATACAATCTATGCATATATAATATATTCACATACAATCTATGCATATAAAATGTATGCATATACAATGTATGCATATACTATCTATGCATATACAATCTATGCATATATACAATCTATGCATATTTTATACAATATATGCATATATATATGCACATACAATCTATGCATATAAAATGTACGCATATACAATGTATGCATATATATGTATATATGTATACTTATGTATATGTATACAATGTATATGTATACAATGTATGTGTATACATATACAATGTATGCATATACAATCTATGCATACATAATATATGCACATACAATCTATGCATATAAATGTATGCAATATACAATGTATGCATATATATACTATCTATGCATATACAATCTATTCACATATAAAATCTATGCATATTTTATACAAATTTGTTGGCATCCATAGAGGTTTACATAATAAATTGTGAGTTATCACATCAGAACCTGACAACCAAACTCTCAAAACTCATTTAATATGTGATCATAATAGATTAATATTTATCTCAAAATTAATGTTTTAGCATCTTGTGACTCATTTTCCTGTGACACATCACATATGGAGTCTCGATGTAATTATTCATAATAGTTGACGTTTTTATAGTGGTTGGATTTGCAAATCAAACCTATCACGATGTGAAATTAATAATGTTGATACAAGTAATGCACCGTATCAATAACTATGAGCGATATATGATATAATTGAAGAGATTTTCGTGATATTTTTTAAAAGAAACCTTGATGTTAAGTACAAAATTATTGATTATTCATCATCATTTTTTTATGATTATTAAACTTTAAAACTAAAACCTAAATAATTTAGCCACGTTGAAAAAAGGCGTTGAATTTCTTACAATTTCTACAATATTGAAAGATAACTAATTCAGACGAAATTTGCAAAACTTTCCCCCATATTTGGTACATGTATAATGTGTTAATTTCCTGTTCACTATGACAAGAATACCCTGGTCGAAAATTTTTAAAATAATATGTCTTTCTCACCTTAAAACATATAATAACTAGCAATGAAGAGCTATAGAAAGGATAAAAAGTGTTTATTTGGTATTTATTTCATATAAAATTGAGACAAAAAAAGTTGCGGAGACCTTTTTGAATTCCGCAAAAAATGCGGAGACTTAGCGGAAAAATAGCGGAATTCCGTTCCGCTATTAGTTATGAAATGGAATAGTGGAATTCCGCTATTTTTGGACTCCGCTCCGCTCCGCTATTAGTTATGAAATGGGCCCCAGAACCGCAAAAAATTATATATTGGGTATAGAGCATTTTGACTTAATTTGAGAATCTTAGATATTCATCTGTATAACCTAAAACAATTGCAACACTTCTATTGTAAATAATAATTGAAACCAAATTCGTCCCCACGAGTACCATGAAATTATACAACACAATGAAGCCACAACACGCCACAATAGCTGACACTGCTCCCTCACCTGGCATTCACACTCCCTGCGCGAATATCTGAGACTCTGACATTCATACTCACTGTCTGACACAGAGTAAAAGAAACCCCTATGCACAAAGCTAAACAACCTAAGTGTACCTCCATATTACCCCCCCCCCCCCCAATACTTCTCACACTGATTTAATTCTTAAGATCTTGTGAATAAATCATTTTGAAAAACGTTCAAAATTAAAAGGAACCTGTGCGGGCCCAGATCGGGTGATTTATAACGATTTGAACGACTTGATGCTGCTGACGGAAATAATTTATTATGGAGAAACTCACTGTCAGATTATAAATCTGAAAACAGGGCTGACATTCACGGGTTCTGGGATAATGTTTTTTATTCGGATTGAAAGCATTTTAATGGAGATGAGCTATCTAGTGGAAAGCAATATTTTTGAGATTTTTACAAGTGGTCATAATTGTGGCGATCACGCGCCATCGTCGATGACGCACTTAATATTACAGCTATACAAGTACGGGTTGCATAGCCACATTTGCCTTAACCTAAGCTTCATTTCGAGTGTAAACACTTCACATTCAGACAAATCTGAAGACAGAAGTTAGTACTTTAATTCAGTTTTAGTAGAACGGCAGAATGAATTTTATTGGTTTATATCATAATAATATGGGAGGCACTTTAGATATCAATTTTGAGACTTGTGACACATTTTCCTGTAACACATCACATATATATACTATGGATATATTCAATATATATTCCGGAAAAAATAATACCTGCCCTTCCTCTCCTTTCCCGCCCATCTCTTTCTTAGTTTCTTTCAATTGCAATCTACCTGTCTGCCTCTCCCCTAGCTCCTTCTCACTCTCTTTCTGTTCCTGTCTGTTTCTCTCTCTTATCATCTCTCACACACAGCTGTGTAGTAGTGATTAGCACGTTGGTTTCTAGAGTAGAAGGTTGCAAGCTATTATGAAAACATTAAAACAATATCCTATGTGTTCCCTTAGTTAAGAATTGATCATAATACCATCAATCATTCATGGTGTATCATCCCATAGGCCTACCATTATGCCTCTTGTTTTCACCAGGTGGCGGTACTGTTTTCACCAGGTGGCGAAAATGGTAACTGTGGTGCAGTTACAATTTCTTTTACAATAAAAGTGCTGCAATCACTTGTGTGGCATTTATACCACTATTGATATTCCACATCATGTACCTAGGAATGTCATAAGTGATATACTCCTATAGTATATGTGTGTTATATACCCGTTTTATATTGAAAAATGCTGTGGTCAAAACACCCTAATGATTGTACATATAGATTATCCCTAGTCCTTGGGTGGGGCAGAGCCACCACACAACTGGAACACAACAAATAATGCTATGCCATCACGGTCACAAAGAAGATGAAATTAATGAATTGATGAAATTAAATGTTGCATATAAAGAGAGGGCAACACATGCCCTGCCCTAAATTCTCTTTGAACTCTTTTGGGAATATTGATTCCCATCAAACCTTTCTGTGAGAAAAATATACCTCTCTAACAGCACAATGAAACGGCCTCCCTGAGTGCATCATAACTGCGTTTTTGAACCTGGTTAATAGTGCATTATTGAGAGCATCATAAGAGCATTAAATGCACTGGCCAATAGTGCATCGTTGAGAGCATCAAAAGTGCATTTATAAATCGGGTCCATAGAGCATTGTAAAATCAAGTTTGAGCCTCACAACCGTTTACGATTTCCACTAGTAAAGCACCAGGTCAGTATCAGGTCAAAAGTTCCAGGTCAAAACTAGGTCAGAAATGCAATCATGCACATCGGGGATTCATTACTAAAGATTCCTTGCTAATAAACAGGACATATGGCCAGAGGTTTAATTCATAATCAAATAATGATTCAAATCTAAACAATGGAACCATTTCCTTCAATGCCTTACCTGTATAAGTATTCGAAATGATAGTGTTAATTATGGAAAAATAAAGGTAAATGGCCTCTCGCCTGACATAGATACATTCAATACAGAGTCTTGGAATTTGGCAGATGTATTTATACTACTATCAGTGCTAAACACCGCAAAAATTAACAGATTCCAATCTAGAAGTCCTGTTAATAGACCCCTTTGAAAAATATGTGTTTTCCGACTTGTGACTCATTTTCCTGTGACACATAACATATGTGATATGCAGTAAAGGCCCAAATATTAATCAACAGTACAAATATTTACATGTCCAACAGTTGATATAATATTTCAACTGCATGTAGCTAGAGCATAGTCACCCGATTCAGGTACATAACTATGATATGCATTTTGAAGTGCATCACATGATGCACGTTTCATCAGGTTCAAAACCAGGTGCAAAACTGCTTTTTTTAGAGGATTGCACTTCTGTGACTGGTCAGATGCACTTCTGCATGCAGTGGCCGATTTTTGAATGCACATAGGGATATATAGATAATGTAGATTTTACAGACAGTCACTTGCATGACAAATATGCGATTCTACGTAAACTCTAGATTAATATTTCAAATACAAACGGGCTCGTTATTCACGTCACATAAAATATTTTTATGTATTTTTTATTTTATGAATACGACATTTGATGACACATAACACTACTTTAGATGAAGATAGTAATGAGTGACAATGCCGTGCATCAATTCCTTAGGCACCTATAGTATAGGCAAAACAGGAAAACAAAGTTTAATTAAGGATGATCGCGGGTATTTCCCAAAGTAAATAGATCAGCCTGATTTTTTCACAGTTTGTACTCCAAATCATGCTGATTTCAAATATAATTTTTTTAAGGGGGGTTCCCAAATTAGATTTTTTGCTATTTCCGTTTGAAAATAAAAAGTTATTTAATTAATTTAACATGGCCCTCTATGGAGAAAAGAGTGTTTTTGAAACGTTTCATCCATTTTAAACCATAAATTGTAAATACAGTTGGCTGATTCTTTAGTATATTATAGTTTAAGGAATATATTTTCTGAAAATAACAAGAAAATTGGTGGTTCCCAGATTACTTTAGGAGCTGCAGGCCCCCGAACTTGACATATCAGTAGAATAGCTTAGAATCTCAATGTAAACAAGGTGGCTTACGGTGTCGTAAAAGAATAACAAACAAGAAAAAAAACATATACTAATGTGTTCAGTCTTCAGAACTGTTTCTTTTTAATAACTGAACATCACTAACCTAAGAAATGATAAAAAAATAAATAAATATGAACATGGTCAATGTCGTAAAATCTCCGCCGTTTTTGGTAACTGAGAAATACCCGCGATCATCCTTAAATTGATTAATTCTGCACAGGATGCCATATATATATCCGGACAAACAAGAAAGAAAATAAAGGTCCAGTACACTCCTGGTGTTTTGGAATAACATTTTTCTGCAATTCCCTAATGAACATAGAAGTGTTGGTACACACCTGTCACGCAAGATCCTCGATACCGAAAGAGAAAATAACTGGGCATCCTATAGCCTCGACAATCGGCATTCCCACCCGATATCCCCCCCACTTCTGATGGTTTGCATGATATAGCACATAACGGTACCGTCGATACTAATTGAGTTCCCTGGAGACGAATGGACGAGGGGGTGAGATCTGAAATCTTTACATTCATTTTGTATCTTAATTCCACCTGCCGCATAATAAGAAACATAGCTCATACAGAGCGATGGGAATATTTCTGCATGCATGGGAGTTTCTTGTAAATTGTTTGTGTGTTAGTGTTGGTGAGAAACCGACAGATAGTTCCTGAAAAACTGCTCAAATATCGACCAGTTAATAATGTTACATGTTTCCCCGTCCGTCTTTGTTCTCTTGCCAGTTTCTGTCCCACACTTTCTTTTATAATTCCTACAAACATGCACGCCGACGAATGGCAGGTATTTTGACCCTATAGCAACAGATGGTTTTATGGATTCAATTGGCACCAGCAAATTTAAATAAACACATAGATTCCCACGTTAATGAAAACGCCTGTAACATTTGTACACATCCATGCACTATTTCTAAAACGATTGTTCAAATTGAAAGGACAGTTTGCCAACTAACCAGTCTAGGTTCAGAGCCTACCACATCAGATTGGATTGGTATGTCAGTGATTGGACACTTTTTGCGCTAATGCGTTTTCAAGGTCAGGACTAGGCCAATCACCATCGCTTTAATGGGATTTGAATGGCATTTTGCGGTTTGGAACGAGAGGTTTTCCCCTCAGTTTGGAGGGATTCTGCCTGTCAGCTCTGAGCCTAGACTATAACCTGAGATTTGGAGAGGCTAAACTTAGATACATTTGAAAATTAGTATAATCAAATTAAGATTGGTGGGCTGATTGTAAAACTCATTGTAATGTAGGATTGAAACCTTAATATGCCTTTATATTATAAAAACGATCATTTTAGATCGTGTGTTTTCATGAGCGTCAGCCAATGAGAATCAAAGATATATCGTACAACCAACCTACCCATACATCCATGTTAAACAGCCAATCACATCCCGCCTCTCAACAGCCATCCAACCTTGTCCCTCCATACATTACCCAATCCCATCCAGCCTTCCACCTGCATCTCTATGCACCAACATGTTTAATCTATCTATCCACTCACACCTAAATAATGTTCTATCTAACATATTGCTTCTGCAATTCATCAAATGAGAGGTATGAGTAGTTCAAAGAGATAGGGAAGGAGTCACTCAGTTATATAACAAAAGAAATTCTTTACTAATATCTCTGGATGTCATATCTTGTTTTATTATTTAACATAATGTATACAGCCAATTTTTATGTTAGAACAGAAGGATTTACAAGGCTCACGGGAACTAACATATAGTAGTATATCCATGATCTTCCGTCAGTGGCTGTTGTTAGTGCAGTGTTAATGATAGAAAGGTAGAAAGCAGGCGATGCATGAGTGAGATATTGGTTAGAGAAGAAAGTTGATAGATGTTCCTAGCTATGATGAAAAGAATACGATAATCTGTCCAAGACAGCCTATAGTCATTGTCGTTGGCCAATTTGTGTGAACCAGGGATATATCTATCAATCAGAGGGTGTTCAGGTTTGTCTGGGGACACACTCCCCCCGCCCCCTCCCGCCACTTTGTTGTAGGTAGGCGTGCTTTGGTTATCCGTCTGAATTCTTTTGAGGTGGTCAGGGAGTTTGTTCCATGTCTGAGCAGCATAGACACCAAATTAACTTCTCACCAACTGTGTAAAGTTCGAGATGAAAATCAGGTACTCAACCTGTTCCTCGATTAATCTGGGTTTGCAATGGCCCTTATGCAACACCTGGATAAATAACGTAGAACAAAATAAGCTATAGGGAAAGGAAAGGAATCTTTTGTGGGAACCCATCACCTTTAGGAAGAAAGATAATTATAATTATTCCTACCAGCTGGGAATTTCACGTATAAATACGTGAAATTCCCAGCTGGTAGGAATAGTCTACCCACGCAATGGTGGGTAGGAATTAGTATTCCTACCAACCAAAGGAAAGGGGGAAAGTATAGGAATTCCTACATACAATGTTCCTTTCCTTAGCCTATATACAACAGAGCCCTGCTGATAAAGATTTAGATACTGGGTTCTCATCCATGACTGCCCAATGAATGTACCACTTGCTCACCTTTCCCTCCTGTCAATTCCTCGTGTCATTAACCCTAAAAAGACCACTCAACGAACACTTTAAAGGGACCCAAACGCAAAGGGCTTTTTGTGTCTGCCAAAAGCAATTAATGCACGGACAAATTTAAGATTTGGATGACAGCTAATTCCTAAACAAAATATATTCATTTCTTTGTTACAATAATTCGCTTTATAAAAGTTAAATTATACTCATGTATGTACACCCATCAATCATATGGATATATATACTATTTCGCTTACTAGCAGTTTTTATAAGTATCCGGTTGCAATGTATGAAGTGGATGGGGGTCTCTGGAACAACTGGAGTTTTATGTGAGCTCAGGTGCTAGGACACAGAGGTATGGGGACATGCTGATATCCGCATAGCCGCATCAATTAATAGTTGATTTACGTTAGTTGAATCCAGCACAGTAGTTTATTAGTGAGTTGCAACATGCTATTCTCTTAATGTTATAAGGTTGGTCTCTCTAGATAATTATCATATTTCATATTTCTTAGTCTCTACATTATGTTAGACTTATTACACTATAACACATGTATATAAACAATTGAAATGTATTGAAATTGTCGATTAAAATCTGTGATAAATAAAATGGGTCACAAAAAATGGAATTTGATGGTAAACATATATAGAACAACTAATAAGTACTTCTATATCTTTTTATGCATGAAAAGATAATCTTTCTTAATGGTAACTCACTAGTAAAGTAGTTAAATATACTCCTTAGTATATCCTCAGAAATGCATTGATACATTATATATTGGATTTTTATTCAGAACAGACAATAACATTCCGAAATTGGATACATACTCTCTGCCTAGGCAGGTATTCCTGAGAGATCCATTTCCTACAAGTATTTCGATCTTACATAAAGTTTTATTAAAATATAGGATTATAGTTATTGTCATTGTTCATTTTTAAAATAGTGTTGCGAGATTGTATAAATTCTTCTCTGTGATTCAGTTTGCTGTCTTAATTAATTAAATCCGATACAATTGTTCACTTGTCTGCTCTTCAAATGTCTTTCTTGTTTTCTATTTTCTATTTGCAACTAACACTACAGTAAATGTTTACATGGTTATACGATTTCACCACAGATGAAATAAAAAATATATAATGTAGAATAAACGCTATGTACACAGTGTCGTAATGTCATAAAAGTAATGATATGCTTATATGTGCTCATGGCTCGCTCTTGCTTCGCTAATTCATAGTGTGCATTTCTTTCGCTCTTCATCTGCTTTTATTTTTTAGCGCAATACAAGAGCGATTCTACTGGTGCGCTTGTTTCCTTATGAAATCAATAGCAAGTGGGTTGTTCCGCTCTCAGTCTCACTGCACTATTAGACCGCTACCAAAAGACGTGGAAAGAACGGCACCTTGCTGCGTTCAAATCAAACACGTCAGACATTAGCGCAACGTCCTGCTCTCTTCTAAAGAAGCGCACATAGCAGTTTTTAAGAGCATTTAGAAAGCATAGTTACCGAATCTATTAGACTGCTCTGGTTTCACTCTGACTTCGCTTGTTAGGCACTCTGGGAAAATAAAAGAGCGGATGAAGACGGGCCAAAAGAGCGATCCAGTGGAATCGCACCTTTAACCCCAATTTCTTATTATTTATGTTATTTACATCTGTTGAACGCATAAACGCTAGCTCAGGCAGATGGCTGTCTCTTCTGGTTGAAAGTGTGGGCAAATTAACTTTTTTGTGAATTTCCGCAGTACTTGTGTACTTTGGGAGTTTTAATATAATTCTTATAGCAGCATTTTGTAATGTTTGAGGTTTCTTTAATTTGGCTTGTGCCAACAAGCCATAAAATAGATCTCCATAATCGATTATTGGCAATACCATAGTCTTGTACATAAGCATTAAAGTTCTTTTATCACAGGAGCCATACAATTTCGACATAGCATGAATTTTTTATCTGACTGCGAAGTATGTTTTTCTGAGGAATACCTTAAAGTCTAGCCTGTTATCTAGCTCAATTCCAAGAAATTTATATGTACTCACATTTTCTAACACTTAACCATTAATATCATATTCAACTATATTCTTAGGATCTATATTGGAATGTATGGTTAAGCTCTTACATTTATTCATATTGAGCGATATCTAGTTAATCGCACACCATCTACTAATGTTACTTAAGTCTTTTTGTAGTTTTTCATTTACCAGGGAGCCTAGTGATCTCTCACTATATAGAACCATATCATCAGCGAATAATTGGATGTGGCTGTCTGCTACTACCTTATGTAGGTCATTAATAGAGTGCGTAAGTGTCATGGCGGCGGAGCGCGAATTAATGAAAATTAGTCGCGTAGTTGTACCGATGTGTTGACCGGAAGTAAACAATGCCCATAGAGTTAGCATTGGGGCGATACATAATCACTCCCTACATCGCCCCAGTAACAGTTTGACGGTTATGAAGGCTATAGTTGAAATCGCTTGCCTCTAAAGATGGATATATGTAAGTTAGAACTCATAAAACTATATGATCGTTGAAAGAACAGGGATTTAATATCGCGGTAACGTTGGGGCTATGGGACTTTCGCGCGACATGTCCACATGACGTCATGAAACTGCTACAGTAGCGCGACTCAAAAAAACGCCGCGGTGGACTACTTACGCACCCTATGTAAATCATAAACATTAAGGGCCCTGAACTTGTCCCCTGGGGTACACCACATGTATGTTACTGGTCTCAGGGTAGAGAGGTCACAATTTACCAGCACTCTTTGTGTTCTATCTTCTAGATAATTTTTTAACCACTGTAGGACTTTAGTTTCCACTCCTAAATTTTTTAATTTTGACAAAAGGATATTATGATTAACCATGTCAAAAGACTTTTTGAAGTCTAGGAATATCAAATCTGCTGCCTTTTTATTATTTAGGTTGTCATATACTTTCTGTAACAAATTATCAAGTGCATTGTTGATCGATCTTCCCCCTAAAGCCGTATTGAACTTCACAAAGCATATCATTATCTTCGAGGTATTGTGATAGTTGTTTTTGTACAGAACTTTCTAGAATTTTAGCTGGTAGTTTGATACAACATATTGACCTATAATTCCCCGGCAAAGTTTTATCACCCTCTTTGTACAATGGCGTAATGTTAACTTCTTTGAAATCACTTGGGATTTTGATTTCTCCAAGGTGAGATTGAATAAATATACCATTTGGTAACATAACCCTAGCGCACATCTGTGAAATTTAGTAGATATATTCCCATCACAAATAACATTACACTGTCAAATAATCAAAACATTCCTAAATAGAGTTTTTGTGAAAAAGACATTTGAAAAGTGCCATTTTTCGACTTTAGACTCACTTTTCTGTCACACATCACATCTTCTCTTGTTATATGCACATCCTTGCTGAATGAACCCATGCAAAGGGTACTTACTACCACCTGTGTATTCTCCGGGCAGTAAAACCCGGCTGGGAGAGGCCTTAAGTATCATAAAATAAACTAATGTGGACATTATGATGCCCTTGATTTCCTGCAGATCAGCATAATATTATAAGAAAATACCACCGCAGTTTTAATGCAATATGCGTCCGTTCCCATTCATGCATTGATTGCCAATTAAATGTGCACCAAATCGCTTGTAAGGGTACCATTTTGAATCTAGTTTTGCCTGGCATATGGGAATAGAAATACACTGAATACAATGATATGGGTATATTATATATTTTTATTTGTGAAATAAGGTATGGCATAAATTTTATTTCCACAGTTTTACCAAACAGTTTTAACTACAGGTGGAAAAAGGAGGTAGTCTCTGCTATCGCAGTTCTTCCAGCTACTCCTTGGTTCTATGTTACTGCATGTTTATAAATACATTGTTAAATAGTATATTGTTGAATAGTACAATAATCTTATTTGCAATGACAATATGATACTTCTTGGTTTTCATATTGGCTATATGGCCTCTTTGGTCTCTTGAATTTCATGTATTAGATAAAATGAGTATAACGAAATAAAGAGAGAAATAAGTGTGAGGGTGCTGTGTGGGAGATATGTATGGTAAAAGATAAATGTGTTGTTACATGGAGTGAAGGTAGGTTCATGTGTGAGTCTGTGTGTGTGTGGGGGGGGGGGGGCTCACTTTAGCAAATACCAATTCTCAGAAAAAAGTAGCTGTATTAACCACTGAACATGTGGGAATATTCCATGTTCCATGTCATCGATTCTCCCCAATAAATGGCCATACATGATAGTATATATGTGGTATAGTATAAGTCTCCATACCTACCATTTATATCATAGGACATCCTGGCTACTGCTGCCTTTACGATCCAAAGTGACAAGGCTTTCCAACTCGCCTCAAGATATGGTAGTTAGCTTACCCTACCTCTTACCCTACGCCCCTGTAACAGCAATTGCCAACACATAGTTCACTCTATACTCAGCCCGTCTCATAATTACTTTGTATAGATATACACATACACAAGGAAAGCTCCCACACTCCAGACAAATCATTTTTTCAAAGCACTCTGCCAAGGCATAGCAGTGGCTTTACTTCAAAAAGGCTTCCAATGAAAGCCAAGGACTGTGAGGGGATAATTGCCAGCCCACGGCATCCAGAAACCTCTCTGTGCTTTGTTGGGATTATGGTATCATCTGTACACCATTGCAGCACTGATTAAAATGTTCAAGTTCTCTTATTTTGATTTTTATCTGCAGATAATGAATATTTGTCAGATGTGAGCTTCTGTATCAAACGATCCACGGTAGAGATAACATTCACAGTAATACACATATCGTCCTCATCGAACGTATACCGTAGTATATATTAGTTTGCATTGTAAGATTCTTTTTAACGAATTTGAATCTGAGAATGATCTTACAGAATCTTAATCTAGTTGAGTCTGGCTAAGGTGTATACATTTGCCGATCATAAATCTAACAACTGATATAAGATACATATTAGATGAATGGATGCAATTCAATATCACATAATGGAGTCATCAATCACTACCGATTTAATGACTCGGGGGGATTCTAATTCATAAATCAACTTATTCCATGTTGAGTGGGGTGATACATTCTTAACCATATGGATTTATTATATTGCAAATGACATTTGTTATATTGATGTGCCAGGATATTATCCTGACAGCTAACACCGACTTGTAAGAATTCTAACAAAAACATAATACATGTAATCGATCGCCATAAAGAAGTTTTTGTTCATGATATTTAATCATTATGAGTTCAGGTATCAATGTATGGAAACAACAGTTAATTCGATTCGAGGA
Source organism: Sthenelais limicola (assembly GCA_942159475.1). Taxonomy (NCBI): domain Eukaryota; kingdom Metazoa; phylum Annelida; class Polychaeta; order Phyllodocida; family Sigalionidae; genus Sthenelais; species Sthenelais limicola. The sequence continues at coordinate 60,116,698 of OW804096.1, forward strand.
AGGGATTGGGTAGGCACTTAAATATGATTGATGGGATTATGTTTGATCACTGACATTTATTTCTATAACTAGGGCCCGTTGCATAACACATCCTTACTTAAAGCTGCACTCCCAGCGATTACAGCAAATAAAATCTTACCAAATTTACTCCCATTATGACTTATAGGACTGAATTCATCAATATTCTGCTGCGGTTAGACATTTTAATATACACAAAATTTTAAGCCGAGTTGGTCGACAGAAAACAGCTGCCAGTGAGCAATAATAATACCCCTTTCACACTACACCTCTCAAAGCGCTTCAAAACGCTTCCTCAAGGTCGGTTCTATTCACACTGCACTCTAAAGTGCTTCCAAACTGAATCCGAAGTGAAGTGGTTTCTACAATCCACCTACTTGAGGTGAATTATATAAACCGCTTCGCTTCACTTCGCTTCGCTTCACTTCCCTTTCTCAGTGCTAATCCTGCTAGTGTGAATGGAACCAAGGCGAAGCGAAGTGTTTTCTGATGTCATTGATCTTATAAACACATAGGAAAGTGTACAGCGACCATGCTTGTAGTCTGAATAGAACTGACTTAGTGAAAGCGCTTCGAAGCGCTTTCTGAGTACAGTCTGCATGGTGTGAATTATATAAACCAGTTCGCAATGATTCGCTATACTTCGCTTCAGTTGTGTAGTGTGAAAGGGGTATTAGTGAAGCTAGCACAGGAAATGATTCGGGCAGGTCCTCCAAACGAAATCATGCCCGCATTTATGAAGCCCTATAGCAAAAACAACTGGACTAAATCCTTCCAAATTTTGGTCAAATGAGTCATAGATAAGTTGCAAATGAACTGAACAAAAAGTAGAAAACATTTTTTTACCGATGTTAGCCAAGAATGCATCTTTAAGATTAAGCTTCCTTAGGTATACATTTGTTTCTTTTTCTTTTTTTTATTACTATAATCTCTTATTGAGTTACAATTGTCTTACTTAGAAGAAAATACATTTCCTGGTTAAGCATCTGGTAAAGAACCTTTAGGGAAGGAATTTGCTATACAGACAATGCTTAATTGTATTGCTACAATTTCATGCTTTAAGCAAGGAAAAATAGCTTAGCAAGGAATATTTTAAGTAAAGATTTCTTATGCAACAGTGCACAGATCGTTTATGGAATGATCCATGTTTGCGTGGGTGTTCTTTCTGCTCTCATGGACATACCATACTCATTAATCAGAATTCGGTTTTAAGGCATGTAATGAATGATAAAAGTGTCGGTGAAAAATATGTCTGTTTATGCATTAGCCTATATAAGTCAGGAATAATTGGGATTTTCTGGTATCTTTTTTCCGTTTAACACAAAGAATGGAATTTCCAAGAAGGTCAGTCAGTCTGAAACAAGAATTTAAAATTATACAAAAGGAGTCCTTCTAATACTAGAGCCGGAAGTAAATTACTGTATAAATCGAAATGTTTATTTAGGACTAAATGTGATGTGTTATTGGAAAATGAGTCACAAGTCGCAAAATTGATATTTGTCACACGATTTCTTTCTTGCAATGTTCTCATTTTTAGGTATCTAGCGTTGTATGTCACATGAATACATGTAACAAATTTCTAGACAATGAATTAAATATATCCATGCATTCCTCAGGTCATGCTATGGAGTATATTTAGCTACTTTACAAGTAATTGCCCACCCAGAAATATTGCAAACTTTTCTTTTCTAAAATAAAATACAGTCTAAGTACATATTATATGTCCTAATGTTCATCATAATTAGAATCCCCTTGGTCTCATCTTTTCAAATATGCTGATATCTCAAAATCATGTTTTACTACTTGTGACTCATTTTCCTGTGACACAACACAAATTGCCAGGTGCTACTATCTGATGATGTTATGATGTTATGTTATCTGTGATGTTATGTTATGTTACTACTGATGATGTAAAAGAAATGTTTATCCCCACATAGCCTGAATAGTTAGACTTGCACAGTACTAGGTAGTTAAGCTTAAGTAGCGATTTTAGAAATATGATCATAATAATAATAAATGGGTGATAAGTGTGTGCTATTGCTTAATAAACGGTAGTCTGAAGACTCCTCGAAACGAAAGAAAAAACTATGTAGGCTTAATAGGGACACAATTGGTAATGTCACAGTTGTCTGATGAAAGCCCAATCTCCGTCAACACATGCATGGTTCTGATTAACAAGTAAACAAGTTTTTAATAACCAAATCGAAGCTCACTGTATATTACCGGGGCCTAAGAACCTCAAGTTCTAACCACAGATACAAGGTGGATGTTTTAATATTCTCTTCAGAAAGCTAAAAGCGCTAAAAGTGCATTGGAATCACATTTAAACATTAGGCCTACCTATATTTAGATATAGGTAGGCACAGAGGATCACAGAGGATCCATTTATCTAAGAATAAAACAAACCAGGATCAATAGGGGAGTTGAATGTCCCACTGCGCCTGTCTATTATAGTGAATGCTGGGATGGATCAAATCTGACTTACAAATATTTAGCAACATTCTTATCGAAAAATGCAACAATCTTTTCACAAATATCATAACGTATGCAATGATCTATAAAAACCAAATGCATGATGGAAAAGATGAAGGCTTGTTTAAGGGAAAAATGTAAAGCACATGGCTATTTACTTTAGATCACAGATACATATTCCATGCTGAACATAACATGTTTTCTATATCTTTTCCACAGAGATACCACTCCCATAATTTCACGTGATTCAATATTCAATCCACTATTACTAGCAGCATTGCATCAAAATCATGTTTTATTCAGATTACACAATCACACAAAACCCAAGAGTTACATTTTCTTGGTAATTTCAAAATAAGGAGTATAAAGAGCTAATAGGTTTTAACGCATAGAATGGAATAGAATGGAACGCAAAGTAGACTGCAAATAAATAATGCAAATTTAGATGTTGGAATACTTGACGAGGAGTTTTCCTTATAATATTATTTCGATGCCTTGAGTTCATGCAATCTTAATAATGATGTTTTCGGTCAGGAAACCCAATACATAATTGCATTCATTATCTGGTGCCAAGGATTTGAAGACAAATGCCGATCTCAAGTTTATTCTTATTTTTCCTCATCTTTCCTCATTTTTATGTTCAGCCAAAGATCACCTTACACGTCCTGTGGGTGAATCTGAGGCCATGGGAATTGCACAGTCTCCCACCTTGGTAGGCCTTCCTGAATGAGCTCCCAACACCCAGAATTGAAGGGGGATAAGAATCGTTAACGTTAATGTCAACAAGTCGTTCAATTCATAACATAATCTTCACTCTGATGAGACAGAACCGGTAGGTTTTCTTTTTGAACAGATTGTTATTCCGATATTTATTTATACAATTACTCCCCGCCTACCCTAATTAGTTAAAGATGAGAGTTCATGGATTGTGAAGAATGACCTGGTCCCCGGCTATTTAATCATATACATGCAGTCTGTAATGTATAATCTATTGCATGAAGGTGTTGAGTAGTTTGGGATGCATTGAACAGTTTGGGGGCTATAACCATATTGGGCAGACATTAAAAATTGTTTGTGGATAATGCCCTGGCTTAGCCCCGGGATTAACAGTGCAGCAGAAGCCCCTTAATGTCGATTATTAATCCTTTATTAATTAGAAGATATCTGTAACTGCTGAGTTGTTTCTTAGACCCAATGCCCAAAACCTCCCCAAACCCAAGTAAATGACAATAACTGAAGTGCAATAGAATTTGTGAGATAAAGGTTTCTATCTCATGCAGTAGTATAATAAATAAGGAGTCTTGGTGTATCCTGTTTGTGGTATAAACCCGTTCTGTTTATTGTCAGTCAAACATGTCATTATATGCTCATATCATCATATACAGTCAAAGAGAATATCCAATCAGAGTAAAGGGGAACCCTGTAAGAGTTAGGCAGAATTACATAAGCCAATCATAAGGCTGGTTACATAAGTCATGTGACCCCATGGCTCTCGGGCCATACCATCATTACCTGGGTCAGTCTAATATAGAGAAACACATGTTAAAAGGGTATATAGGTAAGTAAAGTCATGTCAATTATAATAAGCTAGATGAAAGATATAATCCTAGTTCACAGTAATTATGTGGCTCCAGGCTGTCTGGGATAACAAAGCTTTCCCCTAGCCATCCCAGTCCCCCAACAATAACAGAGACCCAGCCATGCTGGTGCCTGCTGTTCACAGCATCAAAGGTGTCTTATCCCAATCAATGAACCTGTCTACAAACATAATTATACCTGGGCCAACTGGCTCCCTCATGGTAATTAACCCTGTTACATAAACATTCATCTAAGCTGACCACCTTTTATTTAAGCCCATATGTTGCCTTCTGGCCTTACCTTACATATGTCAGTGAACTAGGTTTAAGTACAATAAACAATAACAGTAGGATAAACAAGGGTAGGTATTAATAAGAGAAGTCAGACTGGGCGGCGCCCATCTGTCATTAGGAAAGCTTGGTAATTAGAGAAATCAGGGTTTGACTTAGAATTCCTTGAGAGAACTCAGAATTCCTTGGTATATGTGATATAGATATATTAACATTTTCCTTTAGACATTCTGGTTTTTGCATTCACACTATGCAAAAGAATAAACTCGACCTGACTGATAAAACATAATAAAATTCAAAATATAGATCAAGATTCTCCACTCTAAAGTAACCACACAAATTGGGGAGCTGTGAGGTACATAATACAGTGATTGATTAAAAGGGACGGTACCCTTATACGCAGAAATACTTGAAACTCATCCTAGGTATCGAACATACCCTGAAACGTATATACAGGAACATGTATAATTGAAACATTGCGATCGTAAAATATTAATAAAGATAATAATTAACTGCTCTGGACCACGTACGTTTTGCAGAGATCATAAATGGAAATTGTCGAATTACCCTCGGTCTGAGACTACCGAAAGAATCCTAAAATTAAAAACAGTAATGGGAGGATTGAAATCTTAGCCTGATACCGACTCTCAGGTTCCGATTCTAAAATAAAACATACAATTGAATCAAAGTAACGATATAGCACATATTAAAAATCAGAAAGAGCTGCAACCTGGAAAGTACTCAGATAAACATGTCAAATAGCAGGGACAATTGCTGAATGATTAATGAACAAATGAAAACTTTTGCTGTTTGCACATCCCTTATAAAAATGTACTAATTCCTAGCTAAAACTAAATCTCAAACGTGTTGTGCCTCGAGGGCTTTCTGCCTCATGGCACCATATGCTTTGTTAGCTTCCACGACCCAAGCTGGGGACTGTTTCGGACGACTGACTTTCTTCGTTAAGCTTGTTTCTTCCGTTTCATCAATGTCAAATCTATAAGTCTCCGGTCTGCCCCACAGCTTCTTGGGCTGGGCCTTTAAATCGGTTTCTCGTGACGGGGTCATCATGGCCGAAGAATGGGGGAGATTTGTTACGGGGATATTAGGGACGGTGTCCTCAGTGGGCAAACATGCTGGGTAGGGTACCCGATCAATGATCTCTCTGAGTATGGGTCCTACCTTGATTAAGAACAACTCTCTGAAATCAGGCTGCTCTCTTGTTGCTAGAATGGCCTTGAGTTGCTTGCCGGCCCACCTTGGAACCTTTAGAGCACGGGGTAAATCTACTTTCAGCTCTTCTCCCGCTTTGTTTAAAATAAAATGTCCCCCTCCATGAATGATGACCTTCATGGTTAGGCAACCTCGAAGAACCACGATACCCGACACTTTTGGTACCTTCACAACCTTTAATACGTTCACTCCATCCATTATCTGTATTAAAGGCAGGCACATATGGTTACTAGGAGTACCAATCTTGAGGAAGAAAAACGCTCCCTCGTGCGTCTGATGCACAAAATCGGTCGAAGTGCATACTCCTGTACAGTCTATCTTCTTTAGTACCCGGGAGAGAAACTGAGAGATTTGCTTCCTAGCGAAGTAGCAGATTAGCATGATGAATAAAGCGGTCATGAGGTGATCTCTATATTGTAGTTCATTAAGAAAGTCAAAGATGCCTGACCTTTCTTCTGGCGCTATTGTTGGTACTGGTGAGAGCTCTATCCTTTGTTTTTCAAGAGTCGGGGCTGCCTCCAGCTGTTTAGCTCTGATAACTAATAGCGCTACAGTAGCCGATAGTCGACGTATCTTGAATACAGCGTATAAACCTGGTAGCGCGGTAATTGCAATAATTAAATAAGGGAGATAAGGCATAGCTTCTTCCCAAGCTATGGTGGCAAAGCTAGATTTAAACGATTTTAACTGGGTCTCCTTCAAGTCCTTAGCGAGCCAGTTGAGGTTAAGCTCGGCAGTATTATCGTATTTTTCAAAAGTAATAGGTGGTAATATCAGGTCCAGGGAAGTATTGGTCGCTGTCTTGGCCGTTAGGCCGCTGATGGAGACATTGAAAGAATGAAGTAGCGGCAGGTTGATCATTTCCACCGGATAAACATACTTCCTGACAGCGCAGTTACTAGAAGATTTAGTAAACATATCTCCCATCCAGACTGTATTGCCACAAGGTATTTGCACTCGGCAATAGGTACAATTGAAAACGCTAGCTTTGTCCTTGGTGGAATTAGAAATTAAAAGCTTTCCCGTTGGATTAATAAAGACGTAGGTAGAATCATGTAGAAATATGATTTCAGGGACAACCTGACCAGTCAATACAATGGAATAGCTGCACTCGGATTTCACACCTTTATCGTTCCATATGGCCCATTCACAAGACTGGCTTCTGGGCTGTCTTCTAAGAAATAATTCGCTACATAGAATAGAATGAGTATGACGGCAGCGTTGCAAATAGTTATCCGTTATGAGTCCATACACTTGTCCGCTCTTGGCTATTACCAGATTTTGTGAAGATAAAACAACTTTGGTATATCCCTTGGACACATTAGGATGAAGAATTATTGGTGATTGCTTGATGTGATAGAGCGCAAACTCGCACTCTCCAGTAGATATAGGAATGTTAATATCAATGTAAAGGTGAGAATCTGAGTATTTAAATTGCTGTATCTGGTCCTTATAATAGAAAGATATCTGAGATGTGCAAGTATACCAGCCCTGTCTCTCTTGCCGTTTCTGAAATCCTCTGAGAGCTCTCCTGAACGAGACTGGTGATACTAGGTGGGTATTTAATTTCCCTTCCTGCAGATCTTCTATTGCTTGGATCCAGGTACCAAGTTCATTATCATATGCCGCCAAGATCTCAAATTGGTAATTTGTAAAAGAAGTGTATAAAGTAAAATAAGCATTCCATGTCTGCCTATAGTCCGTATTGTCAGCTAGATGTTTTAATGAAGTAATTACCCGCTCTAATCCATTTCTAGTGGTGTTCATTACCAACTCCGCTCTCGAGAATCTTTCGTGGAACTGGTTCATAAAGGAAGCTGTTTGTTGTACCAGTATAAAAGTGCGATTCTGGAGATACCTTTCGTTCTCTTCAATCGCTCCGAATTGTCCTCCTATCTGTCCCACAATATTCGCTAGTCTCCTTACATCGCCGATGGTCGCCGTTCCAAATATTGATCTTGATAAATCGCCTATGAACATTAATGGCGCACCTTTTGCTACTCTCCTTAAGGGTGTTCTTGTAGGGTTATCCAGCAGTTCCCACAACTGCGTCTGCTTACTTGCCACTTTCCTTCTCATGACCTCCCATGCTTCCTCTTGCACTTGCAGAAATGGCCTCATGTGTCTGCATAGGCTGCGCACTTCTCCTGCGCCCTTCTCACGACTTGGGTGGAGACATGGGCTCTTCAGAGCCGTGGCTTCAATGTCAATTCTTCCTGGCAGAGGGGTCACTAATACGATGTTTTGACTTCCTTCGGGGTTCAACAAGACTTTGTGGTTCTTCTGGAAAATAACTCCCAGATTGTTCCTTTCTTTGGTGTCTGGCCAATCCCCGTAGATACCCGCAATTAGTCCCACTAGGACTATGATGCTACCGGTCTGCATGATGTGTGTTGTTCGGTGCGGTGCGTTGAACTGACCTCCCTCTCCAGACTGAATCCTTATAAACCCTTCCTTCCTATAGAACAAAACCCTCCCCTCCTGGTAAAATGCCTAATGATTGAGATGATGCTGCCAGATGCTTAGGGACAGGTCTTAGGTGGCGACTAAGCTTTCCCTTTGGTCTGGGTGGTCGCATCTAAAGTGTTAGTCTGGCTTCACTCATTAGTAGCGCAGCGTCGGGAGTGTTAGACTAGGCGCGACTTTTAGCTGCTAGCGGCATTCTGGTCGGTCGCTTAGTGGCATATCTCCCTCCACTGGCTTTGAGTGCATGTGTCAAAAGCTGTGAGATGGCAGTGGCACCGCATTAAGTAGTTGGCTAGTCTAGTAATGAGCGCTCTCCATGCCATGTATTGTCTAGTCGATATTACAATTGTCAATCATGAGGTGATGTCTGTGTCTCGTTCTATTAGGCTGGCTCGCACCATATGAGTTTTGAATTCGAAGCACCATGTTTGAATGGCCAGTAAATATAAACGAGTTGGTTACAATCTTAAGTATTATTATTTACAATAAATATGTACAGTGCTTTTCCATCTGTAGGCTATTGTTAGCTGGATCTGGCCCGAGTCTTGGGGACTTCTCGCGCTTCTCTTTCAGTTGTTATATATTTAGCACGAGCCTTCTCATTAAAATTATCCCCTGGTAGCCACCTCTCATCCCCATCCTTAAAGACAACCAGATATTTTACCTGTTCCCCTCTAGGCTTACATATATCCCTGATGTGTTGGATGTCATGATAAGCCGGGGTTTCTCCTGGTTTGATAGTCTTGGCTGCTCGGAGATGATCGGCTGAGCTATCATGTATAAACTCTGCCTCTTCCTCGCTATCTGATAAGCCCTCATCACATGAAAAAGCTACATCATCTTCCTCCTCCTCGAGAGATACAGTGGGTCGTTCCTCCTCAGGGGTATCCATCTCAAAGCTGTCCAAAGGAAGATCACCTTCAGTTAAAGGTGCTGGATCTTCATATAGCTCAATTTCCTCTGACCAACGTTCCTCCAGCGTTTCCCTGTCTGGGGACTTCTTTAACCGCATGATGGTGACTGGTTTATTCATAAATTGGCCAGTGCGGCTATTCTTGAGGAAAACAGTTGTGGCGGTGTGGTATTTGACTACATAAAACGGCCCATGATATTGTTTGGCCAGTTTCAGTTTAGTCTGAGGATCAGTGATCCTAGGCCAGTATAGCCACACACGGTCTCCCTCTATCAACGCTGGATCATATACGCGCTGATCATATCGTTGTTTCATTTTCTTCTGAACGTCTTGAAGGTGCAACTTTGCATATTTAGTTATCACCTCCTGTCGTTGGATCAATTGAGCAAACTGAGCTTGGACACTTTCAGGACCCTCTATATTGAGTTTCACATTCACATTCATGGCCGAATTGGGTTCCTGCCCATGTAGGAGAACAAAAGGCGAGTACCCAGTGCCATAAGATTCAGTGGTATTCAAGGCATAGCAAACCGCGTCCAAATAAGTATCCCAGTCGTCCTGTTTAGAGTTGATATATGTTCTAAGGACACCTAGAATGGATCTATTTCCGCGTTCGACAAGGCCATTGGACATCGGGTGAGCCACTGAGCTGAAGGAATGTGAAATACGATACTGTGCACATATCGCCGCAAAGTATTTGCTGGCGAAGGATTTTCCGTTATCTGACACGATATTGCGAACCCACCCTACTCTGCATAGAATCTTATCAAAGAAACTCTTAGCAAAGGTATGGGCCGTCATATCTGGGATAGGGACGCATATGACAAAACGACTAAAATAGTCCACCACTACAATTACGTGAGAATTGCCTTGCTTGGTGCGTGGCAATCTCTCCAGGGCATCAAGACTTATGGTATCCCAAGCTTTGGGGCTGATATCCCTGATGGTGAGGGGCGGGCGTATAGGGTGTGTCATACGCTTGGTCTGTGCACAAATATCGCATGAGGAACAATAGTCTAATATATCCCTGGTGATAGTATACCAGAAGTATTTATCTCTCATAGAAGTCATCATTTTTCTGGCCCCCAAATGTCCTCCTTGTACTGCATCATGATGGATCTGCAGTACCGTATCTCTTAGAATCAGAGGGATAAATACCTGAGGGTTGATCTCTGCCTTGGCGCCTAACCCTACATCCATATGATAAAGAATTCCATTATCAATTATGAAATTTTGTTCCCTGAGAATTACTAGTTTGGCCGCCTTCTGGTCATTAGGCAGATTTCCCTTGGTAATAAACTCAATCACCTCTGAGCAAGCATGATCTTCTTGCTGTGCCTGCCGTATAGCGTTTGCAGCGGTTCCCAATCCTTCCAGCTGCAACGGCCCCTTTTGAGATACTACTTCTCTATAACGATTTCTCTTGGTGGACACTGGTTTGGTATTAGCGATGACATTTACCTGTACCTCAGTTGGTGAAGATGGAACATTTGGTATAGTAGCAATATGATTAGATTCATGTGATACCTGCTTCTGTGATTTATTCTCCTTTCTAGCTGCTCTCCTTTCGCGCTTTGGAATCCGGTCTGTCAAAGCGGGAGACGCTGTCTGTACCTCATTTACACGTATCTGACACAATTTTGGGAAGGTAGAGAACAACTCAGCGTCCTCTTCTTCCTCCTTAAACACAGTAGTCTCTAATCTAGATAAACTGTCAGGTACGATGTTATCCTTCCCTTTCAGGTGTTGAACGACAAAAGAGAATTGACGAATCTCAGCTGCCCATCTGATCTGTCTAGGGCTCAGCTTACTGCGGGGATTTAAAATAAACTGCAGAGGCGCATGGTCAGTTCTGATGAGGAACTCACGTCCTTCTAAATAAACCCTCCACTCGTGGCAAACATAGATAATAGCAGCTAATTCACGATCCAGAGTACTATAATTCCGCTGGGCCGGATTAAATAATTTTGCTGCATAAGCCACTGGACGGATATTCCCATCAGAATCAGCTTGACTGAGCGTCCCGCCCATCCCAAAGGCAGAAGCATCACTTGTTACGATAAATTGGTTATTAAAGTCTGGGTATAAGAGTAAATTGTCATCAACCAAAGCGCTCTTTAAATCCTGGAATGCTAGCTCACATTCGTCGCTCCAATTCCAGGGGCAATCCTTTTTGGTCAATGCGTATAAGGATCGAGCTCTGACAGCATAATTCGTTATGAATTTGCGGTAGAACCCTGTCATCCCTAAGAATTTTCTTATTTGGGTTTGAGTCGTTGGAGGCTTGATGTCATAAATAGCCTTAATTTTGTTTGGGTTGGGCCTGATTCCGGTCTCGCTTAAGATATGGCCTAGAAATGGGACTTCCTGAGCTGCTATTATACATTTGCTAGCCTTAAGTTTTAAACCTGAGTCTGCTACTCGCTTCAGGAGTTCCTCCATATCTTTGAGATGTTGTTCAAAAGTACTCGAGAAAGTGATCAAATCATCTATATACGATAGGCTGGACTTAAACCTCAGTCCCTTCAAAACCATATCAATTATCATTTGGCAAGATCTAGCTGCGTTTTTGAGTCCCATACTCATCCTCTTGTATCTAAACTTACCAAATGGCGTTAGGAACGCGGTTTTATCACGATCTGATTCTCTAACCGGAATCTGATGGAAAGCCATCTGGAGATCGCACGCTGAGATGAATTTGGGTTTGATCTGTCCCACTGCATCTATGGTATCGTCGATCCTTGGAATAGCTAAATATAATGGTTCTGTCTGACTGTTGAGATTTCTATAGTCGCAAACGAGGCGATGACCTCCTGAATTCTTGACTACCATAAATGCAGGGCTTGCCCAAGATCCCCCATAAGCAGGCTCAACAATGTCTAAGTCGACCTGCTGGTTTACGGCCTTCTTAAGTTCATCTCGCATGGTAGGCGACATTCTGAATGGCATCTGCTGAACAGGGCGAGCTCCAGGTACGAGATCGATCTCATGCTCTATCCAGTCAGTGCAACCCAGTCTGCCGTCTGGCCCAACAAATGCATTGCAATATTTAGTGAATAATTGGTCTAATTTCTCTTTCTGCTCAGGCGTCACATTAGACCTAGAGTAATCAACTGCTGGTGTGAATGATACATTATTACTTTTACTTTTACCATCTTGCTTCACAGACATTGCGGCAGAGGACACTCTAACGCATTCATCCTCCAGTAATGGGGTAATACTTCCCACCACTGTGCCAGCCGGCAAGTTCACCTCTGAGGGTTTTGTATTGACGAGGCGAACAGGGATTGAATGGCGATTCACTCTGACACAAGCCTTAGCTGCTAACACCTGAGCGCTGTTGTGGATCTTACTCTCGCTAAACTTCATAAATCTACCCTCTAGTTCGGTTTGTTTTCTACCTGTAATGGTGACCCCCACCAATACCTCGGTCTCACCTGGTATCCTCAATTCCTTATCTAAGGATACTACTACCGAGCTACACCTGGACATAAAAGAAGATTCTCCCTCGTAACTAATGGTTACCCCATATTTACGTAGAAAATCCCTGCCCATTATACAACCGAAACCTAGGCTGGGTAAAACATGAAATGTAGCCTCATATACAACTCCATCTATTGTAAGAGTAGTCACCACATCGCATATAGCATCAACTACAGACCCGCCCCCAAAGGTACAGAAAGTCTGGGAAGGACTGGTGCTGATGATATGCCCGCTTTCCTTAATCTTTTCATAGAATTGATAATCCATACAACAATGATCAGCCCCAGTATCTACTAACGAAGGAGTGCAAACAGAACCCACACATACATTAACACAATTGTCCCAAGCTAATGAATGCTTAAATGAGCACTTACCCTGCCTCAACTCCTCCTGTTGTCTCATGCTGATCTGGTTGATCCTTAGACGTGTCGGTCTCAGTGTACGCCACGCCTCTGGATTATCAAATTCATGTCCATAGTTCGTTTTAATCTGTCGGTTCCGATCACATTTGCACCTTGTAACACCTCCACTATCACAAGGGCAGTCTAGTTTTCCGGGTTAACATTCTCTCCCTGGGAGAAGCCCGGCGCGCCCTGATGATTCCCATAGCCGTGGTTGCCTCCACCGCGACCGCGTCCTCGACCGCGCCCTCGGCCACCACCTCCTCTGCCCGTTGGGCAGTCCCTGGCGAAGTGTCCGATGCCGTTGCAGGTATAACACCGTCCTCGATTGTCGAAAGGCGCACTAGCTCCATGGCTGACCGGTGCTGATCCAATGGCATTGACTTTCATTCCTCGCACTTCCTTGGTCAAGGAATTTAACTGCTCCCACATAGCATTATTATGGCTATTCACCGGAGCTGGTAAGCTTGGCATTACAGCCGTTGCACCGCTTACCTGCAACCTAAGTTGCTTCATTTCTTCCCTAAGTCCTTCCAATTCTTTGTTTGGGTTAGCCACTGCTATTTGGTTCACACTAGCAACTGGTCGATTCGATTCCATCATTCCAGCCATGTGACTGACCAGCTTCTGCATTGCTGAGAATTCCGCCGTAGCTACTGATTGATTATTACTCGTGGAAATCACATGTTCTGCTGCCTTTGCCATTTGCAAAGCCTCCTGGAAAGTCTTTGGCTCTCCCCTGAGAACTTCTATCCGATATGGAGGCAAGAGCGCGCGTTTGAAATGCTGCAGCTTGTCCTTTCCCTCTAATTTTAATTTCCTATAGGCGGTTGATGCTCTTTGACAAAAGGTTTCAATTGACTCGCCTACTTCCATTTTAATATAGAAAAGTTCTGCCTCTTTGTCTGGAGACAAATGCAGGAAATGCACTAAGAATTTAACTTTCATTTCATCAAAAGTAGCTAATTTTCCGATACTGTGGTCAGTAAACCACCTACGGGCTGAGCCGTCTAAATAAAGTTTCAACTGGTCCTTCATAGCATTTACTCTATTGGGTTCGTTATGTGTGATAAACGCCTCATAGTCCTCGATCCATAACTCCGGATCTTGCTCACTGCGACCTGAAAATCTTTGCGGTCCAAGCATGGACGCCACTTTTGTATGATGGAGGTGTATTCCATCTTCCTTGTCTAATAAAGCATGGACATCCGCCAAGCCTTTCATCGTAGCCGTCCTTTCATTGTCACGCGACTCCTGGCTGGTGTTGATTCGATGCGTTAGTCCCGTGATAGTGGTCTTCATTTCCTCGTGCATCTCTCCTAGACGCTTGTAAAACGCTTCCTGTTGCGCTTCGTCCATTGTTGCAGTATATCAAATAGACTTCAAAATAAAATACTTATAGCTCCTTTCTGCGTTTCAGAATCAATCTTATATGCCCGGGTTCTAAACACCAATGTGAGATAAAGGTTTCTATCTCATGCAGTAGTATAATAAATAAGGAGTCTTGGTGTATCCTGTTTGTGGTATAAACCCGTTCTGTTTATTGTCAGTCAAACATGTCATTATATGCTCATATCATCATATACAGTCAAAGAGAATATCCAATCAGAGTAAAGGGGAACCCTGTAAGAGTTAGGCAGAATTACATAAGCCAATCATAAGGCTGGTTACATAAGTCATGTGACCCCATGGCTCTCGGGCCATACCATCATTACCTGGGTCAGTCTAATATAGAGAAACACATGTTAAAAGGGTATATAGGTAAGTAAAGTCATGTCAATTATAATAAGCTAGATGAAAGATATAATCCTAGTTCACAGTAATTATGTGGCTCCAGGCTGTCTGGGATAACAAAGCTTTCCCCTAGCCATCCCAGTCCCCCAACAATAACAGAGACCCAGCCATGCTGGTGCCTGCTGTTCACAGCATCAAAGGTGTCTTATCCCAATCAATGAACCTGTCTACAAACATAATTATACCTGGGCCAACTGGCTCCCTCATGGTAATTAACCCTGTTACATAAACATTCATCTAAGCTGACCACCTTTTATTTAAGCCCATATGTTGCCTTCTGGCCTTACCTTACATATGTCAGTGAACTAGGTTTAAGTACAATAAACAATAACAGTAGGATAAACAAGGGTAGGTATTAATAAGAGAAGTCAGACTGGGCGGCGCCCATCTGTCATTAGGAAAGCTTGGTAATTAGAGAAATCAGGGTTTGACTTAGAATTCCTTGAGAGAACTCAGAATTCCTTGGTATATGTGATATAGATATATTAACAAATTAGTACTCTAAACAAGAAAGCGTTATGATATGTTAAACACATTGCATTGTATCATGACCATATAAATTGTACTATACTTGTAGGTACCTTAGGTATATTGCATGGTCTTATCCGAGGCTAATACACAGTCTTCTGCATCTTTTATATTCAATGCTACATACAATTCTAAGAAAATGAAGAAATAACAAATGTTTAGAACTAGCCTTATAAATGTTGGCGAGGTGTAAAACAACAAGAAATCAGTTGCAGTTAATATTTATCAAGATAGTAAGAGATTACCTGACAAATCGAGTGCAACGTACAAAATTAGGGAATACACTTTCAGATCCACTGAATATTAACCAAGGCGTACCTCAGGGCAGTATTGTAGGGCCTCTGATTTTCTTGATTTACGTTAACGATCTGCCAAAATGTATAAATCGAGTGGCACTGCCCAACAATGATATCAAAGTTGGAATAAGTATATATGCTGATGACACAGCTGTCACAGTAACGTGTGCTAATAAAGATGAATGTTTGAACATATCCCAACTGGCAACCTCTGAAATCTCCTCTTGGATGAAATGTAACCGACTGAAAATTAATTAAAAAAAATGCCAGCTTCAATTTATTGGATCAAGGAATAAGTTAAAAAATCTCAATCTTGGAAACTTAGGGAATAGTTATATTGACGGCCAGGCGATTGCAACGGCTAAGGTAGTGAGATACCTAGGGTACCAAATAGACAATAATATTAACTTTAACGCTCATTTTATAAAAATGAAAAGTGCGATCCAACAAAAGGTTAACTGTCTGGCAAGGTTGAGAACATGCTTGAATAAAGACATGGCCACTACTATAGTAAAAACGCACATATTATCGTTGGTGGAGTATGGAAATATCCTGTACAATATGTCAAACTATAACACAATTACGAAAATACAGAGTGTGTTAAATAGGGCAGTTAGATTAGTATTTTTTAATCAAGGAGTACTTACAACTGAAGAAATGTGTGACAATCTGAGAATTGACTCCTTTAGAAAAAGGGGGGACATAGCCATTCAAGGCTTGATGCACTTATTTTCGGCTGCTCCTGATAAAATACAGCCTATGCCGAGACACACAAGGCTGGCAACAGGGGTGAATTTAATTCAACCAGTGGCGAGATCTGAGAAGTACAACAGATCCCCACACATACAAGGTCCAAAATTATGGAATAGAATGAACCCCAACGAGAAAAAGAAAAGTTGGGACGGTCTGAAAAAAACCCTCAAAATCACCAATAATTGGAGGGAATGATGTAAGGCACAAATGTGATTGATTGTATTGATGTGTAAATCACCAAATCTGATGTGTTCATTAGGCAATGTGGTTGTAAATCCAGCTGATATATAATAATGAGTGATGCTATAGCTTCTAGCTATCAAGGTGCACTTACAGCTTGTCTTTTATTCGCGAACTCATATATGTATTGTTTTTAATAGGCCAAAAAAATTTTTACAAAATTAGTGATCATGATTGTGATTGAAATATGATGTATTTGTAACATAAGCATGTCTTAGAATAACATATTGAGCTGATTTATTAGTTGAAATGACTCGGTGTAATATGAACTATTCAGCATAGACCAATGACTGCTTAAATTATAGATAATGTTATTAATCAAATTAAATTGGTAATAATAATGACTGTACGACCAATTAAGGTCCTAATGAATATCAGATTATTATGAAAAGTTATGAGTTAGAAATAGTAATTTAAATGCTTTTGTTTGAACTTGGCGAATGAGAATTATCATTGAATGAAACTTTGTCCAATAAAATTTAAAAAAAAAAAAAATATTTCATAATGTATATAATCCATATCTAGAGGACTCTGCAGGCAGCAACTAGAGATGAATGAATAACAGAGAAGCAGGGATGGCCTTAACCACCAATAATGGTAGTTTATTTACACCATACAAATACATAATAAATAGTAAGAAATTTTTTTTTCAAGGTATGTGTGGTTCAATCGGGAGCAGGAGAGCGAGTGAGTGGGGTGGAATGTTATTGTTTGGGTGTGGAAGGGACCTGGCATTGTGACGTCGCGCTATTGCCTGGCGTGCGCTAACAGAGAAGCAGGGATGGCCTTAACCACCAATAATGGTAGTTTATTTACACCAAAGAAGGCCAACCAGGAGTTACAGTAGTGAAAGATGCTCTGATATAAAGGTGTCCACTTTAAGTTTAGTCTCCATGGAGGGAGATATGTAGGAATTCACACAAGCTGAGCGCCAGTTACCTCTGGCCTTGATGTCTGACATTGATGCTCCAATTGATGCCATGAAAGTGGCCCCACCCCGTCGTAGGGATTGAGGGGAGTTTGCAAAGGTATATTTGCAATGTTATTTTGTGGTGGTTGCAAAGGTATATTTGCAATGTTATTTTGTGGTGGTTGCACAGGTATATTTGCAATGTTATTTTGTGGCGGTTGTAAAGGTACATTCAACGGAATGTTCTGTGCCTGTACTACTCGGTTGTCATTATGTTGAACGTCCCCCTGCAGATTATTCTGTTGCACATGCTGCTCCCTGTACTGCTTCCATTGTGCTTCAGTAAAGGGCATTGGGGTCCGGTACACATCCTGTTCCCCAGGCGTTTGTGTGGGCTGTCTTCTTCCTAGGATAGCCCGCACTTGTCTCACCTGTCTTTGTTCTGGTGTGTCGTTTACATCCACTGTGTCTGGAGGTCTAATCATACGCTGCGGTTCCCCCCTTTCATCGTGAATTAGTAATTGTTTCTATTGTCTGTTCTTTCCCTAAAGACATCTCTCACAGGTGATCCTATTTGTTCCTCCTCAACCTCCGGTTCTTGGAATTGAACCCTATGAGGTGATCCTATGGGCGTCAATCCTACAATGTATTGGCTGGTATATTTCTAAGATGCTGTGGGGATTGTTCCGGGGTAAGTTCTGCATCCTCTAGCATAGGCATTCGATCCTCAGCTGTCCTTTCAAGCTGCTCTTCCCCCCGTATCTGTTCTTGTGGCTCTGGTACATTCTCACATCCGTATTCACTGGTTCTTCATAAAAGTTCTCTTCCTCTGGTGCATCATCAAAATCCAACGCTGTCCTAACTTGATCTGGTGCTGGGCTCCCTATTTTTGTCACATCTGTAATGGCTTTCCTCTCCCTTCTTGTAATCCGTTGTGGTATTTTAGCCAAGCGTTCCACTGAATCCAATAGGCGGTCAAATAAAGCCTTATTTTCCTTTTTCTCTTTTGCCGCCATAGACTTTCTCTATTGCTACTAATTCCTCTAATTTCCTAGGTACACTGAGATGTTCCGGGTTCTAATCCACCAGTGTTATATGAAGGTTTGCTATATTGTATATTGGATAGTTGTAGAAATACTGTATAGAAATAAGAGGTGTAAAGAATAAGACTTGAGACTTGGATCCTAAGATCTAGAATGGTATTTTATCATGGTCTTGGAATACAGGTGAGAGCTTGCTCCATGTGGCTATTGTTGATTGGAGGAATATATAATGAGCTGAGAGTGCTACCTGTGCTTCCCCTTACTACCGTATTCAAGGCAATAAATTCCTGGGTCCTGCTACCTAATAGATTCTTTACATAACTTAATAATTACCATGACACATTACACATTACTAATTACTGTTAATTATTGATCATAAAGTCGTTACCCATTGTTACGCCATTGTTGCGTAACATGATGTAACAAACACACCTGACAACCTGGCATTAACACAGCACTCTTGAAGAAAACTCATAAAATCATCATAAGATGGATTAGCTCTGGACTTTGTAGAGAATATCAGAGCGTCTAACGGTAGATTGGCAGATAACACATACTTTTTAAGCCAAAACACCGCACACAAGGTATTGTCTTTGAGTTCCACTATAGGGATTTTGAAGGGGGATGAAGAAGTCTTGGATGAATTCACGCTAACCACCAAGCCCCATGAGGTTAAGCATATGTCCTTGCGACGAAGCACATGGGGGGATGGAATAATATGTCCTACTCTTAGAAGGGATCTAAACAGAAAGAGTATCATGGACCATAACACACACTGACGCGTTGAAGAAGTGTCCACCTGATGAGCCATCTTTAATAAGTGGGCGGGTAAGATTGGGTCCGATGGGGTAGGAGATGCACCTGGGAGGCGGCTGATGCCGCGTAACACACACTTTATGGACGGATGAGAGAGAGCTGGGCAGTCAATAAGGTGTAACCTGGCTCCAAAGACCACGCCACAAAGATAAGTTGTCACTGACGAGCACTTCATGAAGGTTGAGCGGAAGGCGGCGTACATGCATATTGCCTCCATGGATACCGGCACCTTACGGATACTATTCTTGTGAAGAAAATCCTCGAACGCCCTCCACTGACGGTGGCGCTGGGCAAGGGTTGAGGAGGCGACTGACTTGGCTTGTAACATGGCTACTCTCTCCATCCATTTGTTCATACCTGTTAGGATTAGATGAAACACATGGCGAAAAGCAGCACAGACCAGCTTCAATCACAGTAGAAAAGTCACACGACTCGTCCATATAAGGAAGACGAGATAGATAGTCAGCTACTACGTTATTTTTTGTGTTAATGTAATAAGGACAAAGTTCAATGCCATATATAAATGTGGTCCAAAATAATTCATAAAGCCAGTGCATACAGGTTTTGTTGCAGCTTATGCCCGTAGTCAGCATAGCCACAACTTGCGTATTGTCAATGAAGCACTTCACTCGACAGCCTTTAAGCTTGTCTTTCCACCTCCTCACACCTAGGAGAATAGGGAACAACTCTTGTACGTTGATATTGTCAAGTTTTAAGTTCTCCTGGGGGCCTGGTGCTAAATGATTACATGAAGTATCCTTCCAAGGTATGACATAATTTTGAAAAGGGCCAGCTATCCAATCACCTCCGAGGAATATACCAAACCCTCGGCTTGAGGTGTCGAAGACCATGGGTAACTCATATTCAGGTCTGACAATCAAACCAATACCGTTGAACACTTTACAAAAAGAGTTCCACCATCTAATCCACCTCTCTGAAGGCATCCGATATTGAGGAGCGATTTAATCTTTTTGCTAACACTACCTTGTAAAGATCAAACAGTCGCCGGCAGAAGGTTCTCCCACCTTTGAAAACCGCTGAACAGTGGGCGAGATACCCGCACAGACGTTCCAGCTCCTTTTTTGTGATGAACTTGGCATCCTGAACCTCACGTAGAATGACTCGGAGCTTCTCCAACTTCCCTTGGGGGAGGCGTAAGGTCATAGCTGAGGAGTCAATCTCAAAGCCCAAGTATGTGCAGATTTTTCCAGGAGTAGACACTTTAGGCCAAGCTATATAGAAACCCAGGTAGCGGAGGAAGGCAATAAGGGAATCTTGGGCTCGGGTACAGGAGGGGAGGTCATGGGTACATAGGAAGAAGTCATCTAAATAGTTTACCACACATACATTGAACATATTAAACATACAATCAGCAATCATAGTAGAAATACGATAAAAAATGCATGGACCTATTCTGAGGCCAAAACATAGTCTGTTGTCTGTTAGGTATGCACTACTGACCAGGTTATAGAAATCAGTTCTGATGCACTCAGTGAGAGCAGTTTCAACCCACAATATTAGAGCTGTTAAATTTTCACAAAAAAAATATCCCCCAATCTAATCCAAAGGATTTAAATCAAGGTATGTTATCATGCCTTTGCATGGTAATACATCGATTAATACATCAATATTTTCATCCTCTTAGACAGCCACATTATTGGGCAGCATTCCTAGAAGGGTTATTCAAGTGGTACCTAATATTAGGGTGACCCAGTCTATATCAGCTAATGAAGTATGCAATGACCAGGGGTGCCTTGACCAAAACATTTTTCTACATCAAGCAACTCAATAACACAAATAAACTATAGAAATATATCACTTATAACATTTCTATGTAGATGATGTGGAATATATATACAGGTATAAATTTCATATAAGTGTATAAGCGGCACTTTCATTGTAAAAACAATTGTAAATGCACATCAGTTACCATTTGCGCCACCTGGTGAAATCAGTACCGCCGCCTGGTGAAAACAAGTGGCATAATGGTAAGCCTATGGCAAGATACAACATGAATGATAGGCGGTATTATGATCAATACTTTATTAAGGGAACACATAGGATATTGTTTTAATGTCTTAATGATAAGTCTGCTACATACAAATACATTATAATAAGTCTGCTATAAACTTTAGGCTCTGGTCAATGCAAAGAGGAGGGCATTTTGAGAGTCTGCCACATACATACATCAATATCTCTGATCATCAACAAGACAAGATTATTCCCATTATTTCGGACATATTGTAGAATTATGAGATATTTTATTTAGCAATGTACCAAGTAAGAGAAGGGCTAGAGGTCAGGCTTGATTTATATTACTATACATGTATATGTTTCGCTGAATAAAGGTTCCATAAAAATAATAATAAATGAGTCACAGGACACCAAAGTTGTTCAAACAGCAGTAGAAAAACAAATGTTTTGAATCTCAGTGAACACTTTCTTTTCATTAGACACCTGCATATACCTTTAACAGGCACAAACTTTATAGCTACAGAAAGCTGGGAAAATGAGGAATTCAACCATATGCATCATTCTGATCTTACAAGAAGCCGGAGTGTGTTACCGCCGTGCGTAACCGTTTCGCATATATGGCATAGTTATAAAGTAATAAATATTTATAAGTATAATGGATGGCGACATGGTGGGAATTATAAATGGGTAAATTAAATCTGTGGGAGAAGTAATAATTATTTGGCTAATATGGAGGTAGAATTACATCGTTTAGTTGTGTGTAGGGGTTTATATGACTCAAGTGTCAGAGACTGAATGTAAGTGTCACAGAGTGGAGTGTCAGCGGCAGTGAGTGTGAATGCCAGGTGAGTAAGCAGTGGCAGGTATTGCGGCCTGGTGTGGCTTCATTGTGTTGTATAGTTTTATGGTAGTTGTGGATGCGGATTTGGTTTGAACTATTATTGGTGATAGTAGTGTTAAGAATGTTTAGGTTGTATAGACAAATACCTGAGATCCTCAAACAAATCAAATATGCTCTATGAACCCGATTTATAAATGTAGTCCTAATGCTACCAACAACGCACTACTGACCAGGTGTAAAGGCCCAGTTATGACGCACTCAGTTAGGCACTTTCTTTGCTATGTAGACCTGGGGCCCGTTTCATAACTAATAGCGGAACGGAATGGAGACCAAAAATAGCTATTTTTCCGCTAAGTCTCCGCATTTTTTGCGGAATTCAAAAGGGTCTCCGCAACTTTTTATGTCTTAATTTTACATGAAATAAATACGAAATAAACACTTTTTATTCTTTCTATAGCTCTTCATTGCTAGTTATTATATGTTTTAAGGTGAGAAAAAAAAATATTTTTACAAGTTTCGACCAGGGTAATAATAATAATAATAATAATATGGATGCCAACTAATTTGTATCAAATATGCATAGATTGTATATATGGTCGATTCCAGCGAAATGGGGACCATTATGTGTTTTTTATCATTTTATCCAATCGCTCTCATTTTTTTGTCATTGAATAAAGATGGTCAAAGGATGAAAAGCCCAAAATCTTAGCTCTTAACTCCTGAAATTCTGGAAACCAGTGGTGGTAGAAGTTTTTGCATTGAAAATTAGAGATAAATTACGAATGATATCCCTAAATATTGAATATAGCATATTTGTGCATATTTATTTGGAAATGTCCCAATTTTGATTATCCAAATCATGAAGAACCGCTTAACTTAGTTTAGAATGTTGAAAAAAATGTTTTTTTATTTTTTGATTATTTTGTGTGTGCATTTAAAAATCTTTGACTGTCTACCCTTCCTTGAGTTTATCCTAAGTGACTTTCTGCTAATAACCATCATATTTTCAACAAGAAAGGAGAATTTTAATTTTTCCACAGTTTTTTACGATTTTCAATTGATGCGATTTCTCATTCATTTGCCATGAACTCTGAAAAAAAGGCATTTTTATGAACAAAATCATATGCCTTTATTCCTTCCCATACATTCTAAACAAAAAAATCATTTGAGGAAGATTTCTGCCTTAGAGAATACCGTTTTTCCGGTGTCATTCGTAATCTATCCTGCCATACGTAATCTATCATGTTTTCAAAACCCTGCCATAAATAAAATTCAATAACAATTTTCATGCTATTTTTCTTACCTTATTTCTTTCCATATATTGGCTTCAGTATAATAAGCAGTAATGATTACTTCTGCTTCACGAAATATCCCTTTACCAGTGTCTATTGTAATTAATTATGTCATTCGTAATCTATCATTCTTTTTTATGTGTTCTATTCCATGAGAAATGTTGCTATTTAATGAAAGAAAGCATGTCATTTCTCTGACTTTGTCCCTTCCCACATATTTTCAGTAATACAAATTATTCCTAGATGATTCTTGGCTTCAGACATAGCATTTTACCATGTCATACATAATCTATCATGTCATACGTAATCTATCTCGATAGATTACGTATACATTTTAATCACATGTATTAGACAAATAACAATATATGTGAGTAATTTGGTCAATGTGACCTATCAAGACATAAACAATGATGAAATATACCAATGATGGCAGCTTATACTTTATTATTTATTCATCAAACGTTGCTATTTGTGCTGCTCCATTGGAATTCAACAGAAATATGATACATGCATCTGTAATAGCTCTAGGAGCTAGAGAAATCGTTGCAGAACCAAACAAATTAGGGATAATTTACAAAACGCAACATAGAATATATATGCGAAATATCTTTCATTAATCTTTAAAGCAAAAAGAAATATCTAGGAAAAATGGGTCATTCGTAATCTATCGCTTGTAGCAAAATTGGGCTGACTTTGTTAAGAATAACTGAGCCTGGTGACTTTATTTTTGATGATAATTCAAATATATTTGTTTCTATGCATTGAAAAGCCCTTCCAGTATATGTTCTAAAACCCTCATTATGGAGGTTCATTAGTTTTTAACTTGATTTTGAAATAAAAAGAATAGATTTTTTGCCAAGCACCATCATCCCAAATAATACATCATTACATCCATATATAACATCTCCTTTATCTAGTATAAACTAAGCAGTCATTGGGAATATAACCAACGATTTATGTGCGGAAATACCAATACAATTATGTCCTGAACATATAACGGAGCATAGTGGGACATAGCGGAAGCCCTAGTGGCACATAACGGAGCATAACGAACGGCAACGGACGGTAACGGACCATAACGGAAGGTAGCGGAGAAAATAATAACGGACTGTCTTATGAAACGGGTTAGCGGAAATCCCCTAAATTATCCGCTAAAAAATGTTCTGCTATGTTCCGCTATGCTCCGCTATGCTCCGCTATGCTCCGCTATGCTCCGCTATGCTCCGCTCCGCTATTAGTTATGAAATGGGCCCCTGGTGTGTTGGCGCAGATATTATGGTTATATATGTAGGTAAAATAGGAGAGAATGTATCTCAGAGACAGAGGGACATACTGAGTAAAAAGAGATTTATTCATAAGTATTTTATTCATTATAGGCCTATAATATCTATAATAATATTTTCTTATCTACACAATAGACAATTTGAGACAGAATAAAAATACTATAATTTACGAATTATATGAATTCCACTAGACATGATTACAATAAAAAAAAAGAACTTATCATACTTCTCCGACTAAAATCTGCACTAAGTTATTATCCATTAGCTAAGTAGAAGCAGTGTAGAAACGGGAGATTGTTAGTGAATTATTATTAAAATAGTCTCATACTTACTGACCATTTATATCATATGTTAAATGAAAAATACGAAGTTTATTTCACTGCCATCTAGTGGAGATGAGCATGAATAATTGAGATGTAGGTCCCTAGAAAGGACAGTTGTTATAGCTATGAATTTCCTGATGAAACTTAACATAAGAAGTAAACTGTGATATTTGTTTCAAGGGTGGGTCGGCGGGCAATTATTCCGTCATCACCACTAGAAGTGCAATCATAAACTTTGTCAGGAGGGAAGTCTCATTTAACTTTTTAATTTTCGGATGTGTGACTCTTATTGTAAGAAAAGTTACAAACCAATGAATCGCAATGAAAATTTACTGAGTCGCGATCCGGGCGGGAACAGTCTGTAATTGGCCGTATCCCCCCATCGGGTTTGAAGATGGCTCCCAAAGAATGAATACATTTAGGTTTAGTCTCGACAATAGAAATACAACCTTCCAGTACTTCGTTTTTAACAATTTTATCCATTTTGATACGAGCCTTGTCTTCCAAAATGGAAGAATAATTTACGCAGTCGTAAGCTTGTACTGGCTTATCTACTACATCAATGCCATCTATCACACCATTAAATACATCTACATAACGTTCAAACATAGAACATCCCTGATGGAATCAAATAGCCGCAAAGCGACAAGGTTTAAGTTGAACAGGCAATTCATCAAGTTTATGTACACAATCGCAGTTACCAAGAAAACAACTACTAAATACATCGACCGACCTGCCATGTTTAGAAACAGGGGTAGCAAAAATGGCCATATCAGGCACCATATTAACATTACCAAGACGAAAGTCACACACAGCATTGCAAACATCTCTGTACTTACAATTATCGCCACAAGTCCTGGTAAAGTCATCTGTTGGGGGAGAATCGGGAGGAAAATTACCTGTCGATTCACTAGACTCGATCAACACATCGTCACCGGCCTCCATGTTGCCATCACTTATCACCTCCTCTGATGGAGAGTCAACTAACTTAGCAACCACTTTGCACGGTAACAAACAGATGTCAGCACCCACCCGATTCTCCATATCATCCTATTTGGCGACTTTTCCCGACACACATGACTTGGCGCCGTGGTTGGTCGATGAACAAGTCGAGCAACAATGGGGATACTCGCATTGACTCTTAGAGCAACCCCCAGCATTGAATTTGAAGCAAATCCTATTGGTACTACTAGCAGAAGACTTGGCTTTAGACGAAGATCCAGATTTGGTCGCCACCGCTTTCCTGGAATTCTCATAGGAGTAGTAGCGGAGGACCTCCTCCTGCTTCACATCACTAAAGGCAGCGAGGCCTTTCTTGTTTGCCCGTACACGTACGGCCTGGTCATACAACATCGATGCCTTCAAAGTATACATTTGGGAGGCATTCTTCTCCGTCCTAGTAATCACATGGGACAATACACCCGACAACTCTTCATAAGGTCTACAGTCTATCAACATCTTTTCCAGCATGTGGAGGGACAGCAATAACAGATTATCAACAGTCTCAATATTCTCACCCTTGTCTAGGTGTTGTTCCCTGTCGAAGGGACCTGACCTCTTCCATGAAGAACTACGGCTACGACGGCTTGAAGTCGACACATTGTATATTGAACTTTCCCGGCTCTGGGACCTATCCTCACGACTAGAATCACGATGAAGAACTCTAGATTGACGTATTTTAATCTCAGAGTCAGATGAAGAAGCTTCTGATGGATCAGGAGTAACACTTGACTTCTTCTCGAGGCCCTCAACAGCCGACAATATCTTCGTGACCATACCTTCTAGGCACGTGACTCTCTCGGTGAGTGCTAAATTCTTCTCTGACTTCAGCAATCAACCTCCGATTGCATAATTGTCCCGTAGGAGGTTCATGGGCGTACCCACACGGCTCGCACTGCTTGGCTCTTCCCATCTTGAATAAATTCCAACCAACAACTCAAAAACACCCAGAAAAATAAAAATTTTCAAGGTACATGTGGTTCAATCGGGAGCAGGAGAGCGAGTGAGTGGGGTGGAATGTTATTGTTTGGGCGTGGAAGGGACCTGGCATTGTGACGTCGCGCTGTTGCCTGGCGTGCGCGGAGGGGGCGTGGTCAGGAATGGGTAGCTTGGCGACGTCTCTAATATACTCGGTGACCCTTCACCTACACATACATTCTATTGTTGTTTTTGCCGTTTTAAAGTATTCATGACTTGTGTCAGCTCAATTCAATGAATTTCCAAGGGAAACGTTGATGGATTTATGTTACTTGTACCCAATGGTCAAGTGGCATATAATGTTGGTTTTGAAGAGGTGGAGGGGGGGAGACCCCCTAGAGCCCTCCCCATCTGGATCCGCCCCTGAAATATGAAGGCAAGCAGCATGTTGAAAGAAAATGAGGCACAAAAGAATTGGCAGGTGTGCCCTTATATGACTGGTCACTCTTTTAGTCCCTTTAACACCTTTGCATATATGTATCTTATTTCTCAACTTGTCCCTTTAATTCACATCTACCCTTTAATTCATGTCTGTCCTTAAGATAGGGTAGTTAGAAGCATGTTAAGATCAAATAAAGTACAAACAAAGGAGAATAATCTAGGTGTTTTATCGCAATAGATAATTTTCTTTAGTTTTAAACATCAGTTTAGTCCGACAAATACAAATAAAGAGAAGGTTCTAAATCCATTCTTGTATATTATGAAAAGACCTTCGCAAATCCCATCTTCAGCTAATATTTCAAAATATTTCAGGAATATTTGATAACTAGTTAAACTCCTTGTTGGATATATCTTCTCTTATTATCCCTTCTCTATGTATAGGCGCCTGCAGGTCGTTCTCTCTGATGCCAAAGTGTCAAGGATTGGCTTAACATCTTTTGAACAGCCAACAGACGATTCCTTAGCTTCTCAAAACTAACTCTAAAGTTGTAAACACATTTAAGAATTTCTATCCTTATATTAATCTTCAAGGATAGAAACCTTTTCTGTTGCTGACATACGTCCATTTCCCTAATCTCCCATCTATTTGATCGAGTTACTATCATCTCTTGCCTGTGAAGCAAGTACTTTTCCTAAATGGCGTTGACTTTGTATTATTGAAGGATCAAAGATGGAACTTTACACGCAACACTGGTTACGACAGTGGGGAAAGGATGCTCACATTGCTGAGGATAGCTCTCGTTTCTATGAGAGAGAGAGAGAGAAAAGGCATGAACGACAGAACATGATGCATGGGAATCTTGTATATCATAGGAATTCCTCATAAAAGAGATTACTAATCCGAAAGTTCGGACTATTATTTTTTCATGAACACTCGCTGTTCAATCTCGTTGTTATATTAAATGTGTCAGTTCCAACAGTCTCTTGAATCATGAAAATATAAAATATGAATTATAGTATGGAAGGTACGTTGGAGCTATGAAGAACAACCTCTGAAGAGTTTGAATGACTATTGAAGAGTGACTTTAAATTTAACGAATGTATGTGTATCGTACATGGGTTTCAACCAATAATTCAATTTGATGGTCAGATCTCGCACTACTATTACATACAACTATGAAACAAAACCTAATTAAACTGAGAACTAATGGGTTTTGAAATACTAAAATCCTTATCAATCAAGGCGTTCAACAAGGCTTTCTATGCGGAAAGGTAGGTGCTGATTTTTGCTGGAAACCGCTGATATATTGGATTTCCCACCCTCATACATAGGTATCTTAAACACGAAGTTTTAGTGACAGCACCATCTCCCACTTGACATGTATTGATTTGCTGCTCTAAGAGAAATTTATATTAAAAGCGTCCTTAGGGGGCTAAGTGGAGGTATCCATGAAGCTCTATAGCTTAAGGTTGGACATATATATGCTCTAGGTTGATACCTAGGTTGCACTGGATCGATAGTTTATAACCATGCAGTATCGATGAAGCATATAATCTATGATCTATACTCATTTCTTTGAAGATCTTGGGGCTATAACAACCTAAGTCAGAGATTGGAGGGATTAATAACCCCTATTTTGCAGCCCCCAATGTCGGCCATTGATCCTATAATAACCGGACACGGAGGAACCACTGAAAGAGGGGTTTATTAAAAGCCCAACATAAACATAACAGCAACTACATCTAGGACAATTGATCTAATACATCAAAAGTTTAATCTTTTTTTAAAATCTGACGAGGCTGTTATAATGCAAAAAGTGGCACGACTTAGACTCGTTTAACTTGATGATATCATTCCTTGGAGCTAACAATACTACTTACGTCTGTTCCTAAGCATATATATATATATAGCAACGATGAATAGGGCTGTCACGACTTATGACACATATTTATGTGACACATCACATACATAACTATGTGTGTAAATCAATCATTAATTACTAAGGAACTAAGGATATAACTCCATCCTTTAAGATGGACGACAGACAGTTCAGCATTTTAATCAGCCTGGAGCATACATGTATGATACTAGTAGGTCAGAGTGGAATATTGCAGTCAAATAGAAACTAATTAAGAGTGTACATCCCTGGTAATGAGGGACGTGATATGGTCGGACCTGTCGATTTTAAAACTGATTGATTGTAGGCGAGAAAACCCTCGTATAAATGAGATTATAAACTGGCAGGGAGATTGATTACTTACTCTGGTATTCTATCCCAAGGGCTTCAAGCAAATATCCACTTTTACAGTAACAGATTGATGTAGTGTAGAGGGTCGTGACACAAGGCAGAATGTATAGTAGTAGAACTAGTAGTACACTCAATTAATAATAATAACATTATTATTAACTCGTCAAGTTATTCAGTTTTAAAGGACATATTTTTTATTGCCAGCGATAGACAAATATCATGATCTAGTATGACGTGAATCTGACACTGTTGCTCTTAATTAGTGGGAAGAACTATGGCTGCATGCGCCACGACAGAGGCTAAAATCTCTATTTTCTAAGAAAAGCAAAATAGATTAATAATGATAAGCATTGTTTCCTTTTCATATCCGTTTTGTGTCAAAGGCACCTGGTATTTATGACCTCGACCAAAATATGTTCTACATTTTCTTTCTTTACCAACCCATCTTAAATTCATTTGACCGACATTTTGGAGGATTCTGTAGAGTTGTTTTTGCGACAGGGCTTCTAATCTAAGGAATTCCTTCACCATCATGAGAATTCCTTCAGCTGTAGGTAGGACATCTTCAACTAACGATTATGCACCCGGAAATGTACAATCATTAGCTCTACGCTTTTAGTAAATTCTTCTACATTAGGCTGAAAATGGGTTAAATTCTTTTAGAATGTACAATTGCGAAATGTGCAACCTTTGCACATTATACTGAATGGGAATTGCAGACAAATGAATAGATCCTTATGATCCTGGTATCATTTGAAAGGGGACATCCTAAGTTTCACGAAAATGTGCACATTAGTATACATATTCGTTAGTTTTGTATGCATCACTCTAAATATTGATTTCCTTATAAAAACACCTCAGAATTCATTACTTTTTTTACACAATACCTCCATTCTGAAAAAAAGTAATGTTCTAGGTATCAAATTTCACCTGGTTTCATTCCTTATAGGGGGGCCTCCACTATCGGCAAGTAGCGGCAAATAGAGCAGCGAATAGAGCGGCAAATAGAGCAGCAAATAGATTGTTAACGAATGACCGGCAAGTACTGGTGAATAGAAAATCTATTGGTAACGCAATTGGTAATTTTTTTATAAATTTTATTGACAAAACATTCATAGTTTGTGATAGCTCTCATTCTGCCAAGTGGAAAGTTATTCAAAAATTCATATACAATAGTACAAGTACTGTATTAAACGTTTTAAGTTTTAAAGATACCATAGAGTATTTTTAACACAGTTATCTACATTACATACCTTCAAGAGAACTGAAACATAATCACCTTAAGCCATGTCGAACCACAGTTTATATGTGTGAGACAGCACTTTGTGACATAACATTTTTTTTGGTTTTTTTTGCCCAGTTAAAAACAGAATAATACAAGAATCATATGACATAGACCGCATAATAAAAGTAATGAGCTGTTCCACTGTGGCAAGTAGCGGTGAATAGTGGCCAATGAACGGCCAATGGCAATCTATTCCCCGAAGAAATCAAAACGTTTTGATTCTTTGGCGAATGTGACGGCGAGTTGTGGCGAATGACTTGCCACTGATTTGCAATGACTTGCCACTGATTTGCACCACCTCCTGTTACCAATAGGGCGGCAAATAATTGGCCGCTCTATTGGTTATAATTATACGCTATTGGTAACGCTTGTTGCCAATAGTGGAGGCCACCTATTATACATATTTATGACAACTTGGTAAAGTTTTAGCTTTTTATTAGCCCTCATCACTGTATGTTAGTTCTATACTCAATTGTCCAATCTTTTCTGGTCACTAGGGGATGCCCGGTATCAAACATAAGTTGTAGTATACTGGTTAAATATTTATCTGTAAACATATGGTTTAAAATATCTAAAATACACTTTAACATATTATTAATGCAATCCTGGGAGAATTAGGACAATAATGCAGACATTAGCAGGGCCATGTTTTAAGGTGTACCAGACCAGAGATTTTATACAATTTGGTACCGGGCATCCCCATGCACACATCATAATGTTAATCCAGTTTCACTGCAAGTGGGGAACTAAGACCCTGTACATGTGATTCCAGTATCTATCTTAATATGCACACCAAATGCCAATCTTCCAAATCAATTTATTGTGAAGATATGAATGCAAATGATATCAGGGGGTATATCCGGTATATTGAGGGATGCCCGGTATGGCAGGAAAGGAACAACTACAACAGACAATCAAACTTTTTTCATATGACTAAGCCTCTGTGTTTTCTTCTGGAAACCATGACAACCACCTCATAGAGGTATTGGGTTGATATTCCTGGGACTTCTTGGACATTGTCAACCAGAATGAGCATGACTAAGGAGTATACATGCCCTTGCATGGTGTAGAAATATTATTAAGATGATCAGGAATCAGCAATCTGTGTGATATTCAGCTGTCTAATCATTATTAATATGTTTAAAAAGTTGTTTTCAACCGTGCTCAATGACAATTGTTCCTGCCATAGGTCAATGGAAGGATTAATGCAGTCTTAGTGTAAACAAGCATCCAAGAGGGTATGCCCGGTACCATCACCTTTGAACTAGATTTCTAGTCACATTTCATAACTGTTTTTCAATAGGGGTCATGGTAAGTCAGTTTTTATTGATTAGAAATGTCATATGCATAATTCAACAAACATTTAGGGCCTGTGGTGACAGGGATTTTGGGAGAAATGTGTTTTGATTTGATACCGGGAATCCTACACAAATCATCTTCTGGTGATAAATGATAGAAAAATAGCATTATTATTGCCTTAGGGTCCTCCCATTATAATGTCAATGTCCCTTGCCATTCTTCTTTCAAGGTACAGGTGAAAATTTGTTCATAAACACAATAGACACTTTTTTAAAGCAGATTAGAAGGGTGGATGATGCCGGGCATCCCCTGATACCAGGCATCCCCACTTCAATCCTTGTACCCTTGACAAAGTCATTAGTGAAACTAGAAATCACCATAAAACTTAATATGTCAACATATTATGTCTTACTGTATATATGGATGTGGCTCTATGCCTTATTTCCATGCAATTTATTTGAATTTGATTCAGAATCATGATACCGGGCATCCCTGGGCATCCCCAGAAAGGTAGAATTTGTATCATAACTGCTACTCACGAGCCTTTATCTTCTGTATTTGTTGCTGTAACATGGCCTGTCCCCTTCCCTAACATGTGAGAACATTAGAAATGAGATATGACTACTTATATTGTTTTGATGTTCTCAACCACCATATAGTTTTATCAAAAAATGTTATGATCCATCACATTGAGTTTTATCATTGATTTTAGAGCATGTATCCATTACCACACATGTTTCTCATGTAGTTACTGAGTTTCATGGGATTGTGCCCAAGTAGCCACAATGAAATGTCAGATAACATGTATTCTTCTGGGGGATGCCCTGTATATAGAGGGATGCCCGTTATATTTGCGAAGGTGTTGATCTCAGGCCAAGGGAGGGGTTATTTAGTCAAGGAGTGATATGAAATTAGATCAATTGTGTACCAAATATACTTCTCCTTTGATGTAAATCATTTTCTATTATTGATATGAAAACTTTCTGATTTATTTGTGATATCAAAGTCAGTGGAGAATTATAAGGGGATGCCCGGTATATTTGAAAGGGTGTTAGTTTGAGACCCAATTAGTTGTAATTCAGTCAAGGAATGACTTGAAATATTAGGTTTTGTGTGCTAAATATATTTCTTTTCTAATGTAAATCATTTTTTATTATGGATATTGCCACATTCTGATTCATTTGAGATCAACAGGTTGGTGGAAGAGTGATTTCTTTTCCAATTATCTCAGTCCTAATATTCATTCAACTCTAAATGCATGGAGCTGCAGTCATTTGAGCCTGTATGTACTAGCACACATGCTGTTCATGTATTTGCTAGGTTTCAAGTGGTTTTGTTCACTTTTGTAGCCACAGTGAGACTTCAGATAAAAGGTACCTTACTGGGGGATGCCCGGTATTATATGTAAAGGGATGCCCGCTATCAAAGCTTTCTATTACCAATTTTCTCAAGGAAACTGAATATGATAAATCGGTTATAAATTGCCTTATTGATGGAAAGGATGTATATGTTGCCAGGTTTTCATCCTGTTTATAGCAACAACTGCAGCATTATCTAAATATTAATAAAATAGTGTTTGGACCCTTAAAACCCCTATCTTGTCAGAAACCGCTGGCCAGATCTCTGATATATTTCAGGTGCACATTGCCAAAATTGGTACGAAGCCATTCCACTATGTTTCATTAACACTTTTGGAAGACATCAGGGATATAAATGGGTTCAGAATGGGTTGAAATTGAAACCCCCATCCAGGGTCCCCATCAGTGCCTGAAAACAATCCCCTATCAGTGCCCCTACACCAGAAGAGGAGATTTGCATATTGGTTGGATTGAGGTCATAACACAACATTGTCTCTTGCTAAGCAGCACCCAAATGTTTGCTCATCATCACCATGCATGCACGTTACATGTGACAACGTCACCACAAATATCACGTCATGGTTGGGAGGGGGGGGGGGGGGGCAGGGGGCCGGAGAGGGAATGGGAGGCAACAACAATACAACAGTGACAAAAAACCATCTTAATAGGGTTCCATTTGAGGTATGAATGTTAATACAGATACTAACTTACAGAGACGACTTGAAAGAGAAAGATGGTTGGAGAGGGTAACAAGGAGAGTGGGAAGATGTGGGCCCCACTGTCCGACCAGCAAATCCTGCGCGAAGCACTGGTATTTGCTAGTTGAATTTATATTTGAACTGTATGTTACCGATCAAAACACTCCAGTTTTGGGGAAATGTGATCCATTTGCTTTCATGTCTCACATAATAACTTTGGATGATACATACAACATTTTGGAGGACGTTCAGTTGTTTTAGCTACAGGGCTTCTAAAACCTCCTCATA
Organism: Sthenelais limicola; assembly: GCA_942159475.1. NCBI lineage: Eukaryota > Metazoa > Annelida > Polychaeta > Phyllodocida > Sigalionidae > Sthenelais > Sthenelais limicola. The sequence continues at coordinate 60,151,180 of OW804096.1, forward strand.
ATCTTAGAAATGCATGGATATATAAATACACTGTCTTGAAATTTGGGACATGTATTCATACCACTTAGGGTGTTGGACACCCTAAAGATGAAAACATTCCCACAAGAGACCTTTTCAATGAAACACTTTGAAAAATATTAATTTTGCGACTTGTGGCTCATCTTTTCTGTAACACATCACATATTAGGTCCCCCGTTCTTCTATATACTTCCCCAGCTTTCATTTATTTTGGATCCAACGCACCTAATAATAGATAATACGGTAAGTCGTGTTGGTGATGGGGTACACGTATGTTCTATATACTGGTGTCGACTCTATATAATATATATCTCTCTCAGCTCAAACAAAGTGATATTTGCACGGGCATAACCTTTTCCCGTAATGCTCCATATACCAATTGTCCCTCTGCGTTGTGTTGTTTGGTTGACCTTCAATGAGCAAGAATATGTGGCAAAAGCAGATTAGAGAAAGGTTCCTGTCCTGGTCTGAATGGATACAAATGTTTTGTTTTAACATCGTTTACTTGGGCTTGACCACGGGCACCTGTATGTCTTGACCTCTGCAGACAACGCCGCATTTATCTATGAGGCCATCCTGGTCATAGGAATGGGCGTGGTGGGTGGTTTGTTTTGGTTATCTTGTTATTTCAATAAGCTCACAACATACTATTCTCAGCTTATGATTAGGAATTACAGTAAGCAATATTATATAAGAGGAGATTAACATGTCGGATTCATTCTAAACAGCAGTATTTAGCCTGATTTACATATAGGTATCTGACAATTATAATAATATACACATACAATGCTTTTGGTTTTTCTCAGTGAAATTGAAATAATGATAACACAGATTCCGTTTATTACATACGTTTCCCTTTATTTTTAACTTTAAGTTTCTATTGAGGCAGTCCGACATATACAGGAATATAATTTCTAGCATACCAATTAATGTGAGGGGTAGTATAGTATAGTGTGTGTGCGTGGCATGGGGTGGGGGTGGAGTAAGGTCTGTATAGGATCTTCCTTATTTCAAATATTCAATTTGATTTATATAGACTCAATAGTCTTTTCTCACTCATCTTCTACTACTTACGGTCATTGCTTTTGCAATCTGCAGTGCTTTCTCATTCCGAATAATTATAAATTATGTAGACCTTTTTCATTCTTATTTATCTTTCCTAACAATTCTCAAAAGAAATTTGGTATCGAATTTAGGTACTGTTGAAACTACACATTATGTTGATTGTATCCTGGATTTTATTTTGTTAATGTAGGAATAAAAAAGAACAGAATTGGATTATATCTGACAAACCCATACACTGACGAACAAAGCATGGGCGACTATAACATAATCTTTCCAGGTTTGTTTGTTTAAATGGTTTATTCTTAAGATAACAGGTGACGGTTGACGTAGATCTCCAATCGCTTCAATTCAGAATAAATAATAAGAAATAAGATCTCATCATATTTGAAAAGATGAGACAAGCGGATTGCAATGATGGTAAACATAAAGGTGTTTCTAAGAAGTGTTTCTATATTTTATGTTTGAAAAATATATGTTTGAAAAATGTTTGCAATATTTCTAGGTCGACAGGTAAAGTATCTATATACTCTATAGGATGACCTTCGAAATGCAAAGATAATATTCAACACACCATCTTAAAATTGTGTACATGTAATATATATATGACTTACAGCTCTAGATCCTCCAAAGACGAGAACATTCCAACAAAGAGATCTTGTAAATAAAACACTTTGGAAAATGTCAATTTTGCTACTCATTTTCCTGCAACACACCACAGATATGTATTGCAAAATTCTGGTGCCAAATAGACAAACTTATCGACTTATAGACAGATGGCTTATCGATTCTGACAACCCAGACCCGGAAAATATAGGTGGACTGGATAGAGCCGACCATATTTTCGGGCTCAACAAAACACCAAAAGTGGAGAGACAAAACTACCCTCATTATATTGGTCGCAAGGAATGTTATTCACAGATGAAGACTAATGAAACAAGGAAAACTACTCTTCATAGAATTCATTTGTGATGTAAGGAAACATTTGCTCATACCAGAGAGAAAGGCTGTGAAGAAGAATAAACATAAAGAATGGTACGTTAAGTGGAGCAAGACGTTGGTTATTTTAGGTTACACTCTATTTGAGATCTACTTAAATTGGAGCGGCTCGCCGTAGGGTTACCATTGTGTCGCTTTGATGTTTTCTCTAAGTATAGGTCTCAAACAGAGTGTAGAAATCCTCGGGACATAATGTTATTGTTATCTTTTCAGACCCGATAGGAGACGTTAAAAAACTTAAAAGAATTTTAATCAAATCAATTGGCAATATTTGTATATAAATAATTGCGCAGCATTATGTGATGTGTTTCAGAAAAATAAGTTACAAGTCGCAGGAAAATGATATTCCTCAAACGTTTTCCCACAAGAACCCTTGCTCAGAATGTTTTTTCATTTCTGAGGTGTTTAGTGTTGCTGGTAGCATGAATAGAACATAATGCAGGGAATGCTGGGAAAAACGGCAAAAAACGGCTGCGACGAATTTTTTGCGACAAAATATCTAATCAAATTAGATATTTTGCAATTGTTGGCAACAAATAAATGTGTTGCCGACAACCTATTTTACCCCCTCTTCCACTAGAATTTTTAGTCAAGTCGAATTTTCCGAATTTTTAGTCATGTCGGCGACGAATTTTGCCTGTCGGCGCTGTTGTTTACCTATAGTGGAGTTCCGCTATTAATGATGATTTTCTGAGGGTAAATAAAAGATCCCCGAATAAGAATATATAGTGAGGATAAAAGGGTTTTACATGGGTCTACTGTAATTTTGAGCCGGGTTTTACATGGATTCAGAGTAAATTTTTACACGGATCTACTGTAATTTTGAGCTGGGTTTAACATGGATTCAGAGTAAATTTTTACACGGATCTACTGTAATTTCGAGCCGGGTTTTACAAGGATTCAGAGTAAGTTTTTACATGGGATCCATGTAATTTTACACGAAAATGTAATTTTACCGGGAAAAACCGTCATCCAAAAACGCAGTGGAATCCGTGTAAAATTACACGGATTTGACTGAAGGACCGCTTACAGTGTAGGACACATTTTAACACTGTGTATTTAATATCTATGTTATCTAAGGTTATCCTAATGCAGGGACTCCACTATGGAAAAAACGGCAAAAAACGGCTGCGACAAATTTTTTGCGACGAAATATCTAATCAAGTTAGATATTTTGCAATTGTTGGCAACAAATAAATGTGTTGCCGACAACCTATTTTACCCCTCTTCCACTGGTGATTTGTGTGCGCCGAATTTTTAGAATTTTTTAGTCATGTCGGCGACAAATTTTGCCTGTCGGCGCCGTTTTTTACCTATAGTGGCGTCGCCCTATAAGGAGTATAATTAGCAATTTTGCTATAGTGATTGACCATCAAGAAATATCCCTAACGTTTTTCTCATCCATAAAAAAATAAAGAACTATTTATTAGATGTTATTAATGTTTACCATCATTGCAATTGGCTTGATCTTATCTTTCCAAATATGATGATAACTCAAATGCATATCATTATATTTTTGTTTTCTCAGCTATTTATAGCTGAGAAAACAAATGAGTCACTATGAAATGTGCCAATCACTGATACTGCATCTACATCTTGATAACTTGGTTAACTGTCTGTGAGGTGTTTAAGCTTAGATGTGACATCAGGCGAGGATGCCATATCTAATCCTTTCAATCAGTCATAGATTTCACACCTAGATGTTATTGAAGGCTGATTGACAGCCTTTCTAGGTTTAGCCAAGGGAGTTGATTGGCTGTTAGTTAGATGCTTCTCCAACCATGATAGGTCTGCAGAAGGCCCTCCCACCTCCCACACCATCCCTCTGCCCACCACCCCCCTCACCTGCCTCAGGTGCTCAAATGGACACTGCCAAACACATTTTCTAAATTTTAAAAGTAAGTTACCAACTATTTAGCCTAGCCTAGCTTACTACTTTTTATACGACCCAACTTTTTTTTTACTACCATTTTTTTTTACGACCAACTTTTTTTAACGACAATTTTTTTCCGACCAACTATTTTTTAACAACCAATTTTTTTTCGACCAATTTTTTTCCGACCAACTTTTTTTAAACGACCAACTTTTTTTTAACAACCAACTTTTTTTTAACGACCAACTTTTTTTTTAACGTCAATTTTTCCGACCAACTTTTTTTTAACGACCAACTTTTTTTGACGACAATTTTTTTTCCGACCAACTATTTTTCAACGATAATTTTTTTTCGACCAGCTTTTTTTACAACCAACTTTTTTTTTACAGCCCTGGCTATTGCAGAGTTATTCATTATAATATTGGTTACAGTTACTGAAGTGGAAATAAAAGTCAAGTGCATATAAACCCTAGTCTAGTTGACATTTGTATGTCTTTTGTGCCATATTAGATTTTACTTTCTGGTCTGTGAGGACTAGTGGAAACTCAGGAGGACTAGTGGATCTTATTTCTACGTAGGTATTTCCCTAAGTTTATCATTTTTCTCCCTTTCTCTTCATGTTTCAAAGTTCATGATTTCAATGGTCCTCAGTGACTGGTCATAAATTCAATTCAATTCAATTCAAGAATTCTTTTTTGCAATAGATGTTGTTTACAATGAGGTGGTCCAGCATTCTAAATAGACAGGTGTCTAGGTAGGTCTTCTGCCTGACATCGGACATAAGTAATTGAGGCTGAGAAATCGTTTCCATTGGAAACGCCAGGTATATAAATTAAGTTGACACTAATTGTAATATTAAATAGATAAACCAAACTTAACTTGATAATTTCTTAACTTAGTACTTGTTTCTAAAAAAGAATGTTACTGAGTCCAATTTCGGGTCTCCCGATATTCTCATGAAAATCAATATTAGTACATACATTGTCGTTGAACGAATTACACTGAATTTTTTCTGTAAGAGATTATGTAAAGTTGATAATCCTGTGAAAGCGGTAACCAGTAATTTCATCTTCATTTATTTTTCTGTATCAGGATTAATTGAGATTAACTTTTTTGATGAACATCGATAAATGATGTAATGTTAATTTCAGAATAAACATCTTTAAAAACTAAAACCATTTATTTTACATGGCATTGCTCAGTGAAATGTCACTTTCTGGGTAAAGGAATAGGGCAAGGTATTGATTATTCTCGCTGCAGCGGGAATAATCATTACACATGTGTAATGCGACTAAAAGGCCCACGCCGCGTTGAACAAGAAATTGACTTGTTTAATGCTGTGTGCATACAGGTCTGCTGAGGTTAGAATCTATACTCACAAACATATGGCCAGATTTTAAAATATTCATGAAATGGTGCAATAAATGTTTTAACGCAGGTTTTTATTACAACAGTTTGCGATATATATGTGCCGTACGACTTGTACAGTTAAAGAGAGACCAGTCTACACTGGTGAATTCTAAATGGCAAAGGTAATAGGTAAGAAGCAGATTCTTGAGAAAATAGTAAGTTGAATGTACAGTTCCATAACCATGAACTCACAAAATGCATTATAAATAGATGCCACTGATTCATATCACAAACAAAGAAGGGGTGCCACTGATATAATCACATTGTTCACACCGATAGTGAGAATAGTGAGATACAAGATGAAGTCAATGATTGGCAGGTATCTGGTGTTTCAAAAAAGTTGTAATGACAAAGGCCACCCAGAGCTGCCAAAAGCTTGTATAATCATAAAAGATATCAACATTATCAAATATCTTTATTTTAACCTGACAACAACGAAACAACAAATAATGTATATATTATATTATATTAGAATTGCTTCATCGTATTAGTTGTCCATACCTATCTAATTATTCTTTCAGTGTTACCAAAGAATCGTACGGTTCCCTGAACCATACTTATACATTTATAGTAGCTTTTATATATTTTTTGTAGTAACGTAAATTGAATTTTCTTAGAATTCATAATCAGGCGTTACTGAGAACATCGTTTTTTCGAACGAAATGTAATTGTTTCATGAATTAAAAAAAAATCTAATCATAATATCCTGCTTAACCAATTACAAACATTTATTGGATAAAAACTAATCTATAATAGATAAAGTCTGTCTGACATTTGGGAGGATTACATGTAATACATATTTCTTCTGTAGAAAAGTGCACGTTAAATACCTGTCAAACATTATTCAAAGGTTCATGTCCATTCATGATAAACTATCCTAGTTGCATGCATTAAAGTTGTTAAGTGAACATGTGTTCTTTCAAGTGTCAGGTCACCCCGCCAGGAGTTTCAAATTTTGCCAGCGGCTCCGTGAATCTTAACAATAATAAATACTCGACACGCGATTAAGACCGAATCATGTTTCAATCATAACCCAGCCACCTTTATTTCTTCATGCCAGAATGTTCTGTTTCTGGCATTCCTCTCCCTGCATGTGCTTTTGCGCAGTCCCTTGATTTACCATACATTTGTTTATATTTAACTAATTTCCTAGTGATTGCCCACCGAAAACATCGCTAACCTTTTTCTCATGCATAACAAATACAGAACTACTTATTAGATGTCCTAATGTTTACCATCATTGGAATCAGCTGGATCTCACCTCCTAAAATATTATGGTATCCCCAAATCAATTTTCTGCGACTTATGAGTCGTTTTTATGTAATACATCACATATAATTCAACCATGACAGATAGCAAAGCCATTACATCCTTGACAATAACAGTTCCCTATTCTTATCTAATAATCCCCAAGGTGCTATAACAAGGAGGTATAGCTAGAGGGGCTCAGATGGAGAGTTGCTCGGCCGTTCTCGCCAGCCACACTTGTAGGCCCCGGCGCCATGTGTCTGGACATTTTTCTAGCCGGCAGTTCAGGTGCCAGGTGACACCGAGCAATCTCTCTGGCAGAAGATGCTTTCCAGAAAGGCAAGGAGATATTCAGGTGCATGTTTCTACCAACCATTTGCAAAGGCGATAATTATATGGTCAGACTTTTAATTACATCTTCTTTTAACATAGACACAAAAAAGAAATAAACGAGGCATGTATATATATATATATCTGGTACTTTGGCCTGATTTGGGATGTGTTTATGTGCGGATTATATATTATGGCATTTATATCTACAAAATATCTACATGTCTAATCTACATATCTACTTCCAATCTAAAAGTGAAAATGGAGGAAATGTGTCATGTCTCACGTTCACCTGACTCTCATTATGTAACATGTGATGTGTCATAGAATATTGGGTCTGAAGGTGCAAAAAATAGATTTTCAGATGCCATCTTATTTGAAAAGATGAGATCAAGCAGATTTCAACGATGGTTAAGTTAAGAGTTTTCATATAAGTAATTCCATAATGTTTGATGTTTGAAAAAATGGTTAGCATATATATTAATATATGGATGGACAATCGCTTCTAGATTAGGTAAATACGACTCCTTAAGATGACTTCGGAAACACATGGATATATTAATACAGTCTTGAGATTTGATACATGTGTAGTGCCGCCCGCGCCTATTATAAATCTGCATATATACTACGGCTATGTGGGATCTACTTGCGACCCTGTAGCCCAGGATCATAAAGACAGACACAGCCACTACTGTCTGTACGGTTTTGATCGACGAAGTTTGGATTAAACAGAATAATAATAGAATGGCGAGTTCTGTTGTTATTTCTCCTCCTCAAACAACCAAGGGTCATTACATGTGTTCATGCGACTAACATCAAGCACCTCCAAAATAAAAACATTTCAATAACGCGTTTATGTGGGGGAAAACATATCATTTTTGCGACTTATATAACTCATCTTTCTGTAATACCTCACAAATGCATTGCTGCCTTCGCTCAGCTGCAGATTGCTTTACTTGTTCCCACTTTCCACTTCCCTTGCTTTTACATACTCCTTCTCTGCACGTCTCTTCTTCCTCCTACCATTTTTCATTTATTTTCTATTCTAAAATTGTATGTTAATTACTTTTCAATCAAACAACTTTCCGAATTATAACATAATTGTGTGGTGTTGGGAAACCCAGAACAAAGGAGACAGGGAACTAGGGAATAGTTTGAGGTTCAGTTTATTGGGGGTCCGAAGTTTCAAGAGCCCCTTTAACAGGGAGGATTATTACATAATTGTCATTAATAAAATTTGATTCTCCCAGCCACCGTCTTTTCGCTTGTGTCCAGGTGTGCAATAATTATAAAATAATTTCCTTTGCCTCAGATTGGTAACGGGCAGCGCATCTTAGTCTGCTGCCAAAAATTGAAAACTGTTCAGAAATCTGATTTCCGAAATTAAAATTCTTACTTTATTATTATCATTATCATCCGCCATCCTCATTATCCTCCCCCTATATATATGCTCTGAAATGTAGATTCTTTTTGCTCTGAGAATCGAGGTGCTGCTTCGAAAGTCCTTGACTGCAAAAACCAGATCCTGACAAAGAATAGGACATCTCAGGAAAGGATGTGAAGCATTGGTCTTAATCTAATTATAAAGGCTTCCGCAGCTGGTCTGGGTCTTGTTAGAATAGGTGTTACGAGTCGTAAGGCATAATATATAGGCGTTTTCTCCAGGCAAATCCAGACAGCACTGACTAAGATGGTTCCATTATTGCTGATTTGAAAGCGCACGATGTTTTAGCCCTCCACAATTTCTAAGCATGTTCCTGATAAGATTGCTAATAACTGGCCCATATACATACATAGTATATGGGATGTCATAGAATATTGGGTCTGAAGGTGCAAAAAATAGATTTTCAGATGCCATCTTATTTGAAAAGATGAGATCAAGCAGATTTCAACGATGGTTAAGTAAATGTGTCGGAGAAAATGGATTTCGAGATATCATCATATTTGAAAAGCTGAGATCAAGCGGATTCCATAATGATGGTAAACATTAGGACATCTAATGAGTATATTTTAAGTTTAAGTTACTTTTATTTGTGAAATGGTAAGGTATGGTATCAATTTTATTTCCACAGTTTTACACACATTTCCAATACAAGTGGAACAAGGAGGCGGTCTTATCGCTGCTCTTCCAGCTATTCATTGGTTCTACGCTACTGCATGTTTGTAAATATATAGTTAAATACACGGACTTGTAACGAGTCATTACAAGTCCGTGTTAAATAGTATATGGTTAGTATAGTACAACATACTATCATATTCTCAACTTGTAACATGTAATATATTCTAACCCCTAAACTCAAAACTCTAACTTATCAACTTAATTATTCTAATTAAGCCTTAATAACTCTTACTCAATTTGTATATAAGTTCCATAACAGCTGCAATGTACTCTATCAACGGAAATATTAAATATTCTAACCTGATAATGTGATGAGGTTCATGTTTAAATAACTTATAATGACTGTTGCTTTGTAAATGTATTATGCCTTATGTATCTAGAATAATTCTAAGCTGTATTTCTCCAATGTTTTTATTCTTTTCCTGTCTCTTAGTTAGATAACGGTGCACGCTGGAAAACCTGGCAACCCTGTATTCAGTATCATATATAATGACCATTTTGAGCTCGAATAAAGAAGTCCTTGATTTATTTCTGTTCTAAAAGAAATATCTTCAACTCGCAATCGAAGCAGATAAATGAGTCTAAAGTCGCAAAATTGGTTATTTTAATAATAAATGGCCTTTCAAATTTTGGTAGTTTAATAGTATAAACATGTACCAAATTTCAAGAGCCAGTGTTAAATGTATGCGTTCTGACGTCATCCTAAGGAGTATATTAACTAATTTACCGGTGTTCGATCATAACAAAATATAGCTAAGTTTTGTCTATGCATACAATAGAAGTATGTATTAGATGTCCTAATGTTTACCATCATTGGAGTCCTCTAGATCTCTATCTCAAAATCCCTTCTGAATGTCCAAAAATCACACAAAAGGCAACAAATATTTGGTATTTTATAGAAACATTCTAAAAGACATCCTCAATTGGTGATCCAAACAGGGGTGAACTAGATTGCTAAAGTACTTCCAGCCAAGTGATACATTTTCATTCCTTCCGCTCGGGGACACAAAGGCTCAGTGGTCGAGTTCCTCCGAGCAACCCAACCCAAGTTTTGTCTTATAATCAATAATGACCCCCTCCTGCCTAGGTCAGCAAAGGTATCGATTTTACCATACTGACGTGTAAGTTTAACTTCAAACTCTTCAGATTGGTACAGCTGCGAGACAACCCAACAGGGACATTATGGCAGACGAATGAATTGAAAGATAAGGACTGACAATATACACTATTCTGCTAAGGTTTTTAGTAAGGTTGGTTATATAGAAACAGTAAGTATACTGAGGAAAGCTTGCTTATATTAGGACGAAGTAACTTGAGCTTGATATTAAAACAACTCTTAAAATATTTAATGTCACAGAAATGTTTACACCTGCAACAAAATGAGCCCGAATATGTATTATTTTTTTTATTCAATTTTCCATCCAGGAAATATTTTATAACAGATGAAATATTTTATAACAGATAAAACGCTCACATATAGATGTGGCTTTCGTTGTGTCCTGAGATACATCTATTTAAAGCCCAAACACTATTTAGGAAACTATATTTTTTTTTGCAAATAACAGAAACATTATAGTCTTCAGAGTACTTGTGCAGCATTATAAATAATGATCGACATCAATATTTACCAGCAGAAACATAACAATAAACAGTCAGTTTCTCTCTTACAAGGAGGCAGACATATTGGTGACCAACAGCGCCACCGGTGGTAATTTACATCAATTGATGACGTCACTGAACCACTCCCTCTGATTAGTCCACCTAGTCGGGACATATGTAAACAAACATTGAACTTACAACTGCTTCGGTTGAAGCATTGGTATATACATAATTATATGATGTATACACAGTGAGAATGTTTGAATATTCATATTAGTATATACAAATTGTAAATATGCCTTAATTCACCCAAGAAACTCCTAATTTGTGCGTGCAAATCTCTCCCTGCTACTCAGAAACTGGACGCCGTAAGCGGCGACGGCAGTAATGTTTTGACACATTCACTCCTCTCCCCTGCCTCACCCTAACTCCCAGTAGCTTTAACACCTTCCCCAGCATTTGTTTATGGCATATTCAGGCTCAAATGCAACTCGTTGTGCAAAGCTCATCTTTTGTTTTTATTGAACAATGGCTCAAATTAATTGGGAAAATATGTGACCACTCAGGCAAGGCACAGACATACATAATGCAGCCTGTGCCTCGTTGTGAGTTGTGGTTCATATACGTCATCAGAAGTCACATGACTTACAGCAATGGCGGCCTCCATACAAGTTGTCTGCTATAATTAATTCCATGTAAAATAGCTCCTCACTTCTTTAATAGGTGAGAATTACACAAAATACATAGGTGAGGTCGGTGGGTACGTTTTCCCCGCCTAGAAAATGTACACATGATATCCTATGAAGTTTGGGCTTTAAGTTATGTGGTGGTGGGTGTTACAGATATTTACACTATTGCCTAAAAGCATTGCCTAACAACACTATTGTTACACAATGCTATTATTGATATCAGCTAATTATTAAACAAATTTAATGAACAAAAGATGAAGACTCCTAACTAGTTACTATAACAAATATCTTGTAGGGTAATGAGGTGAGTGAGGGTTGGTTTCGAAAATAATTATAAGTATAGCATATGTAATGCTGGACAGAATTATTTGGCGTATTGCCATAACCATTTCCTTATACATTAACTGACAACAATTCTGAGGATAGCTTTTGTTTCGTTTCACAAGAGTAATGCTACACAATATAATATAGGCAATATATGGACACATTTACATACAGACAAGTTCTCGTTAACACTATATTCATTAGTATAGTGTTTATGAACTTTTACGCTCAGTGATAGGGAGATACTTGAGCAGGTATTGATCACATAACATTCAATTTCTGCAACAATGTATATTTGAAACTTTATTTTTCCAAGGCCTACTCGAAAAAATGGGTCACATATCTCTGCCTTGACAGTTCTTCCGACAGAACCCTCGAAATGTAACCTGTTTGATGTATACAATACAATGTTCAATATAATATCATAACATATCAATGTCATTTCTAAGATCCATAATCGTATAAAATATAAAACTGAAATAATTATCGTTAGCAGACTAAGCTCCGGCTATTTGGACTTTTAAGGGAAGTATTGTATCTGTTGATAGTAAGCTTGAATTAGAATAACTTCAGAAGCGCGATGAAAAATGGGTGATGCTGGGGAAAATACTTTTCAGGTGTCTATATACGATGTATAATACGATAATTAAAGTAGTCAAAGAAATCTGAGAGACAAAAGTCTTATATGGTCAATTCTATTTTGTTGGCGTCCATAAGGTTTTTATGTAATATCTTCAGGAATATTGACTTTAGACTTGACGTCTGAGCTTGATTAAATCCGCCATTTAAAATGGTACAATAATGCTACAATGATCACGAGAAATTGTACTCCTAGGTACCATCTGATTCAACTCAATTCCAATCAATTCAATTCAAGATATCATTTATTTGTATGTAAATGTCATACTTCTGACATATATTCCAGTATATGTTCCTAGACTACAGGGGAAGATAAGAAAAGTTAATTTCTAATTTATAGAGGTAGAAACGTATCACGTATTACGTATTAAAATTATTGCCTTGGGTCTGAGTCCTAAAATAATAGTCAATCTCTGCCTTTCTTACTTTAAGTGATAATGACTGTTTAGAAATAGTACTGGACAACATCACAAAACATCCATGACCTTGAAAAAACCTACTCAGAACATATATGTGTAGTCTCAAGTGGTTTTCTTATTATCGAAATGCATGCAAATATAGCCATGGCACATTTCACATTTCATTTCCAAAAATTCCCTTGCACGTTGGAGGTGGCACTTCAGAGGTGTGAATGGAAGTAAGTGCTTGCTTAAATTAAGGCATTTTCAAATGGATGCTTTTTCAAGGCTGCATTGAGTAGGCAAGCATACGGTGGAGCTCTCCCATGCAGGCGGTTCGTATCGATATTCCTAATATGATTGCTTCCGGGTTCTCTCATCTCTGCGCTACCTATTTCCTCTGTAAGTACAAAAACGTATCAAGTAGATGGAATACAATGAAAGGTTGATTCCCGAGAGTTTATATGTGGTGTGTTACATAAAAATGAATCATAAGTCGCAAATATATGATATGTTTCAAAGTGTTTTATTCAGAAAATTACTGTGTAGGAATGTTTTCATTTTCGGGGTATCTAGCACTTCAAATCGTATGAATACATGTATCAAATTCAAAGACTGTGTATTGAAGGTATCCTTGCATCAACCCATGGAGTATATTTAGCTACTTCACTAGTAATTGTCCACCCAGAAGTATTGCAAACCTCTTTATTTAAACATAAAATATATAACTTACTTTTTGGCCAAAAACCAAAAAGTTGGAACTTCAGCGCCCCCTAGCGGCCATTAAAGATGCATTACCAGCTGTGGAAGATCCTGAAATGAAATGACTATCCTTGAGATAAACACTCTAAACCTATCATATGTCCTGGAGAAACGATTTAAATGAAGAAAAACTGATTAAAAGTAAGTAATTCTGTATCGGTTTTTGCTCTGCATACCACTGCATGACGGCTAGTGAGGATCCCCTATAGTAATGTACATGCGTGTGCGCAGGGTCTATTTTTATAGAGTTTGGATCCAAAGAAGCAAGGTTTATAAAAATAGGCTTTACAGTTGCTAATAGGCAATCAAGTTATTGGTCACAGTAAGAATCAACCATATTGATATAGGGTCACTCAGTCGCCAATATACTTAATTGTGAAAGACTTGCCATAAATAATTGGTACACCAGATACATTTGAATGCCCTTTCCCTTCCCAACCACACCATTATAGTCAGACCGCACTTATAAATAACTTGTTTGAAGGTTTAAAGTTTGGAAATATACACAAGCAACCAGCAGAGTGGTGCGGAATTCCAGAAAACGTCATATGGTGCGCCCTCATTTCCAAATTATGACGGTTGCTAACAAGGGGGAAATCCCTGTGAAATATCAGGCTGAGAGATGATCCAATGGACGTCCATTCGGTGCGCACCGATTGAATAATGCACCAATTCTTTTGTTAATTACTTGCTTTTAATGCGTTCGGAATTCTTAGATATTCAGGGACATGTTTGGGTGTATCATATACTTGGTGTATGTGGCAAAAGGAAAAAATGCGCAGATTTGTGCATGCATAGCTGGGAGTGCATTTTTAAGCTACTCATCTGAAATGCGTACCATATCACAATTAATAGCCCTTGGCCCACTCTACATTTTGGCATAGGTCAGAATTTGTCCCCTTTTATGGTACTGATGACCCCCCATCCCCCCTGGCCCATGGACTATATATGACAAATCAATGTCTTATTTAAATAAATATAGGCCTAAACATGTTCGCTATATTCCTACTTATACGTTCATAGTGAACCATACTAAACGTAGCGAACTTAATCCATATTATTAATAACAATAATTGAAACAGGTACAAAGATATAGCATGTGCCAATGTTCTTTACTGATAAAATTCGAATTCACCACACCTTTATGATGCACACAATTTCACTCTTGAGTGCATGACTTCCAAAAGGCCTGGCTGGAAAGAAGTCTTTTTGAGATGTCCACAACCTAAGTTATATCAAAACTACTATAATTTGACAAATAAAGAATTGTATTATTTTATCTTATCTTGAGCCTTTATACACACACCATTCTGATTCTGATGCACACAATTTCACTCTTGAGTGCATGACTTCCAAAAGGCCTGGCTGGAAAGAAGTCTTTTTGAGATGTCCACAACCTAAGTTATATCAAAACTACTATAATTTGACAAATAAAGAATTGTATTATTTTATCTTATCTTGAGCCTTTATACACACACCATTCTGATCCGCTCAGACCTTCGTCAGAACGAGACTGCTGACCCAGCGTTTTCAGCTCTTGTGGGGGGGTCATTTCAAAATATATCAAAAGCAAGCGAGGGACTGTCATAGTCTCAATTATTTAACTTTTTATATTATCTGTTATTATTTATTTCCGTCTGGACTTATACAGATATGAAGATTAGAACAGCATTCCTAAAATCAGATTTTATATTTATTGATGCTTTAAATTTCTATACCGATTGAAGCACTAGCGTCTGAAAATATTCTAAAGTTAGTCCTACTGTCGTTGGGCTCTAGTGTCGTTGGGCCCTAGCATCTGTAGGCCCTTTGCTCACATCTCCATAGGGCAATAGCCCCCAAGTCTGTATTCATCATATATGTATATATCAAGGGCGAGAGAGCTGAGAGGGAGAGTGATAGTTGTTTAATGCTGTGATGACAACAGATAGGAGCCATGGTCGCTGTAGTAAAGGTTAATAAGATGACAGGAGAGGACGAAGATGATCTGATTCACGGTCCAGATGCGAACAACATGAAAAATAAAAGAGGAAGGACAATAAGGAGAGGGTAAAAGTTGAGTTTGGAGGAGACTGTAACAAAGATAACAGACCAGAAGTTCTTACATTATTGATTTAGTGAAATAGTGTTTTGAGGTCAGGTGCATTGAAATATTTAATGGGTACTATACTCAATTCCCCTACCACCCCCACACCCGAATATTAGCAATTGATCTTTAACATGAATAGTGCCACAGACAGTGATAAAGATGGCTGAATCCCACTCAGCAAGCACTGAGGTGGAGGGGAAATGGTGCCCTCAGTATATATGTAGACATGGGAGACTAGGGAAGGTTTTACCTTTATTTCTATGAACTGATGCACGACGTGGTTGGCGTTTACGTGCAAAGTCTCTGTAAAATGTCATTGATAATTTTATCATTATATTGAAAAATCAAAAATATTATACAGTTACTTTGACGAATTGTAAGCGATTAAGTTAGCATTTAGATATCACGTATAATTTGTAGCTATAGAGTCTAATGTTATATATGTACTACTTTCTTGATGTTAATATGAAGGTATGATCGAGATTTAATGTAATTCTTCTCTACTTAAGCTGAAAAGATCATTATCCAGTCTAGGCTCAAGGCCTCTCAGATCAGATAAGAATGGTATGCTAGTGATTGGACGTCTACTGCGTTAATGGTGTTTCTGGACCAGTAGTAGGCGTTCTAATGGGATTATAATGGTATTTTGTCGTCTTAATGGAATTCAATGGAGGCTTTTCGTCAGTTTGAAGGGGCTCTCTCAACTTTGAGCCTAGACAGTGTAATTCAATGAGAGCTTATAGTGGATAAACAAACAAACAAACAAACACAGACTTGCAGGTTGATAGAATGGATGTGTATCATGAAAGCAACCAAACATTCCAACAGTCTTTCTAAGCTATTATTTCATGAATATGAAAATTAACCTTAATGCTGTCGAAATCCTAAACATCTGTTGATCAAAACATTGAAATTTTGATTTACAATGACAATTGGAAACGTTAGTACACATTAAAATGATTGAAATCGGGACTTAAACAATTTAAAGTGAGAAAATCAAAGACAGGGAGATCAAACAATGAATTTGAATTTCATGACGGCTTCCCCAATTAAACAGATGAATGCCTCTGTACCATTTTATAACTCAAAGAAATTAGATATTGCATTGATGGGATTATTGAAATTCGATTAAAATGGCATTGTTTAAATTAGATGATAAATGAATAATAACCCTTCTATGGTTTGAGGAATGAATAACAGATTACAATGACTTGGCAGTGATGTTGTAAACAATTTTATATCATGCCTTCTAGGATGTTTTTCACAAAGGGCATCCATTCCTTGCTGCTGTGGCTGCCGATCGTTACTCCAATTACGTTCATTGTTGCATAATTCAGGAATAAAAATATTCGATAAAGTGTATCTCATCGTGTTTTATGGTTTAATGTGAAAAAGAACAGACTGGCAAGCACAGGACAATATTTCTTTTCCCTACCAGCTCGCCACCGCTCATTTCTCCCATTTCCTGGAGTTTCTTGAAGAGTTTGTTCCCCCGTGAATATTGTTTTGTTCGTGACTGGCCAAGGAGCAGTGTCTGTCTGTCTTAATCTAAATTTGCCATCATAAATGATGCCCCGACAAACAGGCAGACACTGTCTGGCAACAAGAGGTTCTTAACACTTTCAAAACCGAGCGTTGTGTTGCTAGATTGCCACATAAATTCAATATAAAGTGGATTACATGGAATGCACCATGTGGTTGTTCTGATTTAGCATATCAGACACTGAAACAGTGTAAATGTAATTATCATCGATAGTGGCGAAGCCACAAGGCATCATGTGTACATTTATACTGGAAGGGTGTCTGATGCACCATTTCAGAACAGAGTTTGTATTCCATATTTATATCACAACTACCATGTTTGAATGGGGAAAATACCTTGTGGGATCACTCCCCGACATTGTTAACATGAAACTACGAAATTGATAAACACCTTCAGTCCAATACAGTTTCAGTTGAAATGGAACTCTCAGGTCGGTGGTTCAAATCCCAACCCTGTGCTGCTTGTTTTTTTCCTAGCCGGGCTCAGCTTTCAGATCCATGGTTTGAGTCCCAGCTTGTGAGGCTTTTTTACTACCTAGGATCATTCAAGTTATGTTAATAATCAACAGAAAAATCATCTAACAGCAGAACCTTTATAACTGATTGGTGTATATGTAAACTGAATAAAAGTTCCATAATAATGATAATAATAAAATTGTATTTTTGCAGTCAATAACTCCTGAGGAATTCCATAGGGAAGACTTAAAGGTGTTGCTTAGTTTTCCAATCTTTTCATGTTTAACTCAGAGGAAAGATTAAAGGAAATTACTTCTAAGGGAAAACTTCTGAGAGAAATTCCTACAGAGGGAACCACTACCAACTATTACTTAGGAAATTCCTACAGCAAATGGGGTCAGTTTCTAGGTCATGCCTGGGGACCTAAAATCTAATCCATTCAGGATAATTTACATCATATTTAAATGTATGAGGGAAAGGTTTTCTAATATTTTACCAACATTGTATGTCACTTCAAATTGTAAGAAATGTATTATATTAGTCATTAAATCCAAGAAATGAGTAAATCCTATATATCCCATTGACCTTCCACCTTGCTGACCCACACCTATACTGCAAGGAATGTTCCTACGAGCTGGGAATGCCATGTAGGAATGAATGTAGGGTTGGAAAAGTTCACAGAAAAAAATCCTTCCTTAGCATATACAACAGGGTCCTGGAGTCCATTGTACAGGAAGTCCTTACCTAATCCTTACTTAATTTGTATTCCTACAGTAGAATTTTTCTATATAAACTATGAAAATAGCTTAACAAAGAACATTTTAAATAAGGCTCTGTGATGCAAAAGGTCCCTAGTACTCCCAGTACCAACATGACAAATGAAAATCCTTAATCACAATTTCTAGAACAACTTTATTTTTCAAGCTCCTTGAGATTATACTTCATTTCTATTATACAGTTCTAAATGTATTACCATAGAATCAATCGCATGGGGAGAACGGTAGAGGGACATGAACACAATCTTTTACATGCAAATTGGCTGAGATATATCCTTATCTTTCTCTATCTTTAGACACTCAGCTACCTGTGCTAAACTCCTTGTATGCTATCATCTTTGCCTTCTGGTACCAGGTATAATTTAGTGCTTCTAAATTGGAAATTGATTTTCTAAAGACCCTGCGGTCATGCGTGGAGTCAAATAAGTGAACTTACCTCTAGAGGGATGCAGGTCTTGGGTTACAATATGCGCAGGAGAATAGACTGATGGACAGAGGTATATGCTAGCTATAGTGCCATCCATATCTGTGGTGGGTATTGGTTAAAGGGTCACTAAACCCCAAAATATTATAAGAAAATATGGATGATTTCTATATAACATTTTCTATTAGATGTTATTAATGTTTACCATCATTGGAACCAGCTTGATCTTATCTTCTCAAATATGAGGATATCTCAAAATCCATTTCTTGCGACTTGTGACTCATTTTCCGGTAACACACCATATAGTGTGTATCATCTATATTTACTTGCGGCAACTATACAGTAATTAGGCTGTGTCCAACAGAAAGACGGCCATTAGGTTGCCTCACTGTAGGAATGGGGTATTTGCTGGCGGAGGTAACCGTTTATGGTGGCGCAAGAAGCCTCGTTTACCAACAGGAAGGACCATACATGTAGCTAACGAAAAAGGCTGACAATGAAGGATTTAAGCTGCTATCCCGAAAAAACAAACCATACCAGATTTACTCATACTATGACCTATAGGACTGGATTCATCAATATTCTGCTGCTGCTATATATGTTTATATGTACAAGAATTTGAAGATAAATGCACCGTGAAAAAAGGTCACCGGTGAGCGATAATAAGTGATGCCATCGCAGGAAAGGACTTTGGTGTAAATATAAATATGGACTCTTATGGAGCCCTGTAGCAACAACAACCGGACAGAATCCTGCAATATTTTGGTAAAATGACTTTTAGATGAGCTGGAAGGGAATGGAGCAATAAGTAGAAAATCCGAAGTTGACCTAAGTCAGCTGAGAGTGCATCTTTAAGCAATATGCTAAGTGTTGTGGATGAGACTCATTATTATCCCACTAACCCGTCCTCCAAACGAAGCTGCTCTACACTCTAATTGAAGGGGAAAGAGGCATTGAAAATATATATAAACCTTTATTTCCACAGTTTTTGTACTTCAATGAATTTACAGTTCCCTTGTCATCTTGTAAACTTGATCTCGATGTTTTCATAATATTTTCATGTCAAATGAAACGTACCGCTACTGCGGAATCTTGGAAATAACATTTGTAAATAAAATAAAAATAGTAATACTAATAGTATTCACGCGGAAACTACCTGTTTGTTTTTTTGTTTTTTTTACACAAATGATAACATGTTTTCTTTGTATAAAGAACAAACAAACAATACCTCAACACTGTGGGAATTGATGTTCCAAATGCATGATTTCCTTTTATTCCAGAACAAATGATGTAGCTCGCAGAAGACAAGATCATTGAAAACTAAATTGGGTTTTGTGTTTCCCAAGTGATAAAAACTGACATGGTGCACGGGGGACTCTCTGTTCTCTTTTTTTCTCTCTTCTCTTCTCTTGTCTTTATACAACTATAACACTTGAGCATTCTAGTATTTGATATATATTATATATATATTATATTCAATGATAAGGAAGAGATTTTGTAGTATAGGAATATAGACAAAAGAAGAAGCATACACCAAACATGAGAAGGAAAGGTTCATGTGACGAAGACATGAGATATGAACTAAGGTTGTAATATGTGTGATCTGAGAAGTAAAGAAAAAAGAAGCATGCATTCATTGATAGTAGATGATGTAATAATATACTTATTTTAATACAGATCAGCTGGGGCTCTCAAACGAGAAATCTACTATTCCGAGGTCTATTCTCAAACCATCTGAAAATCATAAAATATTAAAGAATGTTCTTCTTTGTGTAAAGAACAAAGATTCTTCCAAATTTATTCATTAACGTATGCACCGGAATCTCACTCCTTTCACTATGGCTCTTTAATATCCTTTTTACCCCGAAATTGCCACTGTAGAACAGCAAATTACAGTCATATTGAAACATTTCTAGAAAAGGTCATGAATTCATGGGGGAAAAACAGGAAATAAAGATGAAAATGTCTCCTATTCCCGCATTCATATAATCTTACGTACTGCAACGTTAAGAATTAAAGAATGAAAAAAGACGTTTTTTTTGTCAATTTAGCTGGAGATGCAGTTTAAAAAGCCCTGTGAATGTTATCAATATATTTGAGGACGAATAGCTGGGCTAAATCTAAACACTCGTTACCCCGGCCGGCCGTCACTCTGGCGACGCTGAGGTCTGTACAAAGGTTCTGTTAGACAATCCCTGTGCCCGTGCCACGTGTGCTATCAGATTTTCTGGAAGCTAGCTCTTAAGGGAAGGCACCGTATTACATGGATATTGCGTGATTTAATCGAACCGTGAGGCAGCGATTGTCGTATATATTGACTTCAATAGGAAGTTCAGTAGATCTATGTATAGTTTATACACAATAGAGTGTGCTAAGAAATAGACTACCAACTGGCGTGCAGTGGAATTTAGTGGAATTTGATCATCTTAAAGCTGGACTTTAATTCTGCTTTTTGTTCCGTTCTTTCCTACCCATCTAAAGATTATTGAACCAAAATGTAGGAGTATGTTTTTGCTGCATGGCTTCATAAAGGTTCACATTCATAGTGCCGAGACCAGCCAAAATCCTTTTCTGTGGTGGCTTTACTTATTACCGCCCACTGGCGGCCTTTTGCCGATTCGACTTTAAATTCTTGTATAAACACATAACATCGATAGATCATTGATTAATTCCGTCCTATAAGTCATATATGCGTAAATTAGATAATATTGTATTGGTCGTATTAATAGCTGAGAATGTAACTTTAAGTTACCAAGTTCGAAACAAAGATTCTCAACGGCGCAAAGCAAAAACAGAATGAGGGTGTTCTGGGGTTGTTCCCCAATAGCCAAATACTTTTGTGATATATCGTGCTTCTTCGTTGAGTGGAAATGTCCAACTGCATACTTGAAGAGATATGGACTTGCATCAAACTTACATCAAGGAATAGTCAGTGGGCATTCATCACCAAATCATCCAAATGAATAGAAGAATTAGTTTTATTGGGCAGTTATTCCATTCTCTCCATTATTCATTGCCCTGTGGATTCTAGAAAATATTAGACCAATTCTAATAGTTTCGCGACATTCTTCACATTGTCGCAAAACTATATAGTAACCAGGGTAAATTCACAGTGTAAAGCTGTTCGTTCCAAGCCTGGCAATTGCTCATTTGAATGCTACGCCCCCACCCATCTACACACACTAGGCAGACGTCCATCCATGAATCCATGTATTTATAGTATTGGATGTACTTATATTTGTATGTGGTACATAATAATGAACTTCTATCTCTGTAGGATTCAACAAACAGTATCTCCATCATCGCTCATCTCTAGTCGACAATAAGAATTATCTATCATGCAAGCTATGTCTTGTGATAGATATATGACCTTTAAATGAAATAAATGAAATTTATATTTTTAACAATTATAGGTACAACTTTCGATCAGTCCAAACTGACTGTTAAAGTTAACATAGTCAAACTCAAAGAAAATAATGTAAAAGTTTGCATATATTGCAGTGGTCAGATCCTCGGACAATGCACAATAGGCAGCTCTAAACATTCAGTAAATTCTGCTAACTTTAGCTGAAAAATGACAAATACTATAGGTGTATCTGAGGATATTTGGTATTGGGTTGATTAAAGTAATCTGTCCAGATATGTTAAACTGTTTTTTTAACCTCATTTATGTCTTAGATTTGGATTATTTGAGAGGATTGGTGAAGGCCAATTTTACCTCTTCAGCCGACTACACCATATATGGAGATTTGCCCAATAGTGGCTGTCCACCCAGTAATGTCGTAGGAGTCTCTGCACACATTTGCACGACATTTGCCGTAAATAGGAGGAAAGAGGAGGCGCCATGTGGCTCCCCACCTTGGGTAGCCATTTTCGTTAAGGTGTGAAGAGTCTGAGATTGAAGAAGGAGAAAGAGACGCAGAACGACTGCGAATGGGTAGCCAATAGTAATGAACAATATTGAGCAACCCATGTTACATTTGTGCCCGTGATTTGTATAAATAGGGGAGTTGCATGGCCGCCATCTAGAATCCTGATTCGCATGAAATAATGGGAGTTTTCAGTATAAAATCTATAGAAAATATGCCATATTCAGGATTGAATATACATGTATGGATCCGTGCTCCCATGTCAATATCCATGTGTTAGACATGTTTCCATAACACAAACGTCCATCTTTACCATCATGCATTTGGTTTTCATAGAACATTTATAAAAGATATTGGTGAAAAAATGCTTGCAAAAATCCACTTGTGAACGCGCGACCATGAAGGCAGAATGGTAGTGGGTGTACAGGTCACACATTGCCGCGGGTTTTGCCGTGGAAATTATAAAAAAAAATCAGATTTCTTTTAACGCTTGTTTCTGCTTGTCTCTGTACTCCTGTTGCGGCCATTCAAGTTTGAATGGTAGTTTAAATTAACAGAAATCTCATTATTTCGGAGGGATTATATCATATCATCCTATTTTTTGTTTGGCATCGCATCAGTGTATTAAGGAAGGTACAACTAGTACATATTTAGTATATATATATATATACCTCCCTGGTTTATTTCATCATTGTTGCCATACAATGATTCAATGAGGCAAGAGTCAAACAGACTTGTGTTAAACTAGCAACAGGTGAGTTTGTTTGTGAATGAAGGCTAGTGTCACCCAAGCTACCTCACACTTGCACATAAACAATAATGAGGGTGTTATAATCCAGGGTTTTAATAATGAGAGTTGCAACAACAAACAGTATAATTGCACAAATAAACTCAGTATAATGTTTTTAAAAACATGATGGATGGAGAATATATATATCTACGAATGCCTCACGACGATAATTTGGGGTACTGATAATTAAAAGAATTTGCAAATGCAAACCAGTAAAGCATGCGATACCTATGCCATACATATTGAAATGACTATTTAAGTGAGGACCAGCGCAAGGTGCGTCGCCTCGGCGCTGGATTGTTTTCCTCACTTCACACGTGTTACATAAGGAGTCGGGCTTGAAATCCTCCCATCATTTGGGAGCTTAGCCCTGCTGATGTTCCTCTGGCAATAAAAGTTACAACAACAACAAAAGCATGACACCACCTGGTGGAAATAAGTCAGACTAACTCTGTGGCCAGATGAGACAGGTTTGAACTTGAGGGTGTTTCACATAGTTATAGAAACCACTAAAACCGGGTGATGTACAAATGTTGGTATTCAAAAAATAAATTAATAGTACACCTTATCAGCTGTCTAAAACAGTTTCTATATTCAAGATATATTGAGATAAACCATATCTGCAAAGAGATATATATACCTATAACATAAATGCAGTAATATTATTATTATCATCATATTATATTATTGTAACATAGCCAACATACAAAACCAGACACATTTCAAATGTGTCAGCACAATAAACCCACAACTGCCCTGGCATGAACAACTATTTATATCTGGCACTTCACACTCACCAACATGACACTTCATTTATCAGCACAGAGCATTCCAGCCGCGCAAACATTTCAAATCAAAACAGCAAGCCTGCCTATGGCTACTGGTCAGTGGTGGGGGTGATAGGGGTAGCAAGTGAGGCAACAGCGGCCAACGCACTAGCAAGCTCTTTGGCCTCTCTTGTGTCATGTTTGACCCCGGTTTGACCGCTGATTCCTACTGGCCTTGTGCACACCGGTTTGGTTCATATTTCAATACATTAGATTATCATTTTCCCCTATAGCCCTATTTTTATGAGAACATCGGGAGAAAATAGCATGTCACATTCCAGAATTTCGCTATTTTTGTATTTCAAGGTCATATCTAGTCACTGACTCCGGGTCCTAAAATAGCCCTCACATCTAACATCAATATCCCCAAGTTTGGTCACATTCCAGATAACAGTGTAGAAATGGGGCCCTAAAAACCTATTTTTTGCTAAAATACCAAAGAAACCACTAGTTACCATAAAAACGGCCCATTTTGACAATGTGACCAGGCTTTTCAGCAATTTTGCTCTTCAGATTCAGAAAATTCATGAAATTCTATATGGAATACTTCAAATTTGCTATATAGCTTGTTATATAGTAGGTAGGGGTGATTCATAAATAATGGCTTTTTGAGGGTTTGGTCTCTATGCATCCTATTAGTTCCCTATGTAAACTACAGGATGTAATATTCAAAAAAGTTCTTAAAAATGTACAGTGGTGACCCACTCTCCTACATGTAGGACGGCTGGTATCTTTGGTCCTATGCTAGGTAGAGGTCTGAAATTTCTTGTGTGATGTCAGGTCTATAAGTCTACATCAGATATTTAATATGAAATTTCTAGCAGCAAAACTCCTATTTTGGGTCTAAGTGGGTTAAGTTTACACTAATTGTAAAGTTAATAGATCAATAGTTAGTAAAATAACTGTTTACTTAATACTTATTTCAAATGTTATATACGCCATCTGGATGCAAGATAAGTTGCTTTCTGACCAACTATTATTTCATCATTTTCTATTCCATAAATGTATTCAATGTTACGTACACAATTAGCGAAGGATAACTGCAAAACCCCGATACAGGAGCCCTTGATATGCGCGGGTGTTCGAGTATTTTAGCTGAATTCTAATATCACTTACCTCTTGTTAGCCAATTCCACTTGTGTTTTCTTTCTTCCCAGATCCTCTTTCCGTTTGTTAGAAGGTAAGTCAGGTGATGACGTCACAGTTGGAGGGCTGCGCATGCACGAATAGACAAAGGCTTCCGGTTTTTGCAATAGTACCGCATCTCCCTATTTTCCTCAGAACAGAAGAAATGATTCCAGCCAAAGAGCTATTTTGGGAAAGCACTAAATCGAAACACTCTATAAACTAATAAGAAATCTCTTTATACACTCAGTGTGATAATTGAGTCAGAAGAGGCGAGGTGAATGAATACATGAACGAACGAGCAAAGGAAGGAATAACCATATTTTTTTCTTTTGAAAAGGAGTTACCTTAATTTTGAATTTTTCCTTAGTTCTGTCCCCAATCAACGAGAGTCGGGTTTCAAAATCAATTCGGCGTTGAGGATTTGGAATCTTCCTGTCTTGTCAATGTATCATTTGTTTTTTTTATGAGATTCTAGGCTATTAGTACTATTTTAATTTCAAATCTGAATTGAAATACCAAGATCAAAACCTTAATTATGAAGGATTTTGTAGTTTCTGAACTCATGTGTATAATGTTGTTCCTGCTGTTGTTGCAATATTTTCATTAAGGTTTACATCTTTTCTTTGTTGAAAACCTGTATGTAAACTGAGCCAACTAGAAAAAACACTCCGGGGGATGGTGCAAACCCAGTATAAGCAAAGATTTATTTAAAAAATTGCCTTGCAGAGTTTGTGCCATCAATGGTAGTAAGTGTTCAGGTGGTTTGAGATGGTGTATATAGTTGCGATGGACATGACTGTAGGCGTTTCGGGAAATCTTGTTTAATTATTCACCAAGGTCGAAGGACCTTTCTGGGATCCACATCCGCTGTTTGAGTACTAGTCAGATAGTCTGGTAAATTAGATTCTGTTACATTTAAGATTCTATTTTGTAAAAGCAACCTCATATGCCTGTTTTATGATAGCTGTATTCAGTAAAAATGAAAAGTAATATTTAATTTGATCATAACACGGACTTGTAATGAGAAACATGTTCGCAATCATTATATCGAAATCAATATCTCATTCTGGAGAGACCTTAATAAGCAATTTTATCAAGCTTACCCATCTGACAACATAATTATATTCTAAATATGTATGCATGAAACCCAAGATACCTTACATAATATTTTGATCTCAGAATCTCGGACATATAAAAGTATGTGATGGGTCACAGAAAAATCAGCCTTATGTCGCAAAAAAATGGACTTTGGGGTATGCCATCGTATTTATAAAGAAGCTCATGTGAATTCCAACTGTATTATAACCTTTAGCACATCTAAAAAGTACTTCTATATCTGTGTATATTTGGAAAAACAGTTACTGATATTTCTGGATGGCCAATTAGTATAGTACATACTCCCTTAGCATGATCTTAGAAACGGAGAGACATTGTACATAGTCTTGAGACGACTAAGGCTTAACTCCCCCGCAAATCAGAACATTCCTACGAATAGTTCTTGTGGGCGTAAAAACATGTACACTGTTACCTAAAAAAAAGAACTCTAGAAGGATTGATGACCTGAGAGCCATTTCTATTTCGCCCATAACGGGGAAAATATTTGAAAGATTGTTGGTAAAGAAGTTAAATCAACACCTTGAAAATGTAGAATACCTAAATGAGCGACAACACAGTTTTAGAAGTGGAAAGAGCATTGACACTGCCGTGTTTTCTTTTATGAATATTGTATTAGATAACAAAGAGAAAGGGACTGATACCATAGCAACATATTTCGACCTATCTAAGGCATTTAATTCCATCAATATTAATATTCTTCTGAAAAAATTGAGGTATTTGGGAGTTGGTGATGATGTGTATAAGATAATAGAATCATATTCAGTTGGGAGGGAACAGATGGTAAGGATAAAAGATGATGTATCAGAATGTCTAACCCTCAAAGCTGGTGTTGCTCAAGGAAGTGTCCTTGGGCCACTTCTCTTTATTATATATATCAACGATCTGACGTCTATGAATTTTAATGGAGATATATTAATGTATGCCGATGATTGTGTACTACTAAATCAAATAAATGAAAATAATGATCTAGTAGCTGCCCAGGACCATATCAATATGTTTACAAACTGGACAGAGGTGAATGGTTTAACTATTAACTCTCAGAAAACAAAAATGCAGATATTATATGGGAGTAATAATAAGAAAAAACGAGATTACTTACTCTACACTACTGGAGAAAGAATAGAGGTTGTGAATACGTTCAAATATCTTGGATTCTTATTAGACAGTGATCTTAATATGTCCCAGCACATAAATAACATCTGTGTAAAAGCTAG
This sequence comes from Sthenelais limicola, assembly GCA_942159475.1. NCBI lineage: Eukaryota > Metazoa > Annelida > Polychaeta > Phyllodocida > Sigalionidae > Sthenelais > Sthenelais limicola. The sequence goes on from OW804096.1 coordinate 60,178,881, forward strand.
AATATTATTTAGGAGATTGTGCAAGATCAGACACTATGTCAACAAGCAAATTGCATTATTGATATATAAGACATATATATTACCTGTTATTGAGATTGGTAGTATCATAACCGATTTAGCCATACAGAACGATATGTGTACGAAGGTTACAACTAATTCAGAATAGTTGTCTACGTGTCATCTATGGGCCAAAAAAACGAATAAGAGATCACAGAATAACTACAGTGTCTTTGCATAAAAGCTATTGTATTCTACCTTTATGCGTAAGACGCATGCAACGATTTCTCTCATTATTTAGAAATGTATTTAAATTTGATGACGAATTTGTTGTACCGTATAATATGAGGGGTGGGGGTAGACTTGAGATTGGAATTTGGAGGAAAGAGAGAATATGTAGGAGTCTGTTTGGCAAAATCAGACTGCTGTGGAATACTCTGCCCGCAAATATGAGAAACCGAGTTGATGACCCTAAAATATTTAAACGAAATGTGAATAGATTATGCTGGAATAAGTTCCACGCAAATGGTGATGTATGGGAGATACCTAACTCTCTGAGCTAGGGAATGCTGTAATCATATTAGAATAGATATACAGATATATAGTTGTCCCGATTTTGATAGGATTTATGAAGTAAGTTGATTCGTGGCTACAGATACAACAGGTCGTCGTCATTAGTCGATTGATGAGTCGAGATAATAATTGGAATAAAATAAATATGTATTAGGTAAAAATTATCGTGATAATATGACTGTCTTGCATATTTGTGACACGGCGCAGGTGGTGGTGCTACTATCTGTTTTTATCACTCAGGTATTTTGTATAATTAATTGTTTTGATATATCATTTAATATTATTAAAAGAACATCATCATGTACTGAGATATAGTGTATATATTGCATAATGTCTTGATGAATAAAACATTTAAAAACAAACATTTTAATATCATCTTTTGCGAATGTAGACTCATTTTCTGTGACACATCATATATTGACTCAGACGTTCAAGGTGGACGTATAGCATGTCAGTATATGGCTCATACTGGATATTGTAGAAGAGAATGAGTTGTAGGGAATTACAGTCGGTTTTAAAGGAAATATTCATTAGAAAACACAAGTTGCCCTTTGCCAATTTTACATACAGGGAGCTCCTTCAGAGATAAGTCCAAGGCAATAGGGGATTTGCATAGCCGCCATTTTGAATCTTGGTTCGCATGGAATTATTATTCGCATGAACTATGATGGTACTGCATGAAATCTATAGAAAACATGCCATGTTCAGCATGAAATATTTATCAATGCTCTGATGACAATATCCATGTCTTATACATGTTTCCATAACACAAGGCTCCAACTTTCCAATCATGCATTTGGTTTTCATAGAATATTTATAAAAGCTAAGATATTGGTGAAAAGATTCTTGCAATGTTTTATAGTAATGTTGCCACCAAATATTTGTATGTCAGATGTCATCAGAATCCATCCAAAGATGCACTGTAACAGACATGCGCAGTGGCACATGCAAATCCCCTATTCATACAGTTTGGAGAATGCCTTAATTTAATCATTATAGAACTTATCAGTGGTAACAACTGTCTGACTAATCAAAATGCCAACCACTTTGCATCAGTGCTCTCTCTCTCTATAATTCATAACATCTTGAGTCCTTTATAATCTATATTTCCCCAGCTCATCCCATTGAATGGAATAGTAAATTTAGTGTTTTACTTATTAATATTATCAAACAAAGAAATTCTAGAATATAAATACCTAATATTCCTAAAATTTAATGTTAACATCATCGGATTCCACTTAATCTATCTTTTCCAAATATGATGGAATCTCAAAATTCATTCTTTCGACTTATTTTTCGACTTTCTTTATTTATTTCAAGGACACAGATCCATATTTAATACAATAATTTCGACATGAAGAGCGTGCTCGGGGAGGAACCTCTCTGCCAGAATTCAAAGTGCTTGATGGTTTTATTGAGAAAATGTCATTGGTGGGTCTGGGGAACTTCATGTCGATGTACATCTGATGTGAAATATGAAATCATGGGGAAGGGGGACACACTGTCATCTCGTTAAGCGCCAGGGAAGGGTCAGGGTAGAGAAGGTTGTTTAGACAGGACAGGGAGTGAAGAGGAAGATCGATAAGTGGATCAGAAGTGGTAAGAATCTTCACCATTTTGCGGTTAGCTTCTTTCTCACACTCACAGTAACATTTTCGTCGCTAAAATCTACTTTATGAGCATAAGAAATATTTGTAGGGTTCGTTGCTCATCAAGTTATGTGTTATTTGTTTATTCATTTTATTCAGTATGTTTATAAGAACAGATTTTCTATTCTGACGCTTTCAATGTATAACATAGGGTAAAAATGTTGTATCTATACGTGATGTGTTACAGAAAAATGAGTCCCAAGTAGCAAAAACAGAATTTTTAGATCAGATTTGTAAAGATAAGATCAAGCGGATTCCAATGATGGTAAACATCCGGACATCTAATAAGTATTTCTATATTCTGTATGCATTCATGAAAAGAAGTAAGCGATATTTCTTGATGGTCAATCACTAGTAAAGCATGCAGTTAAATATTTTGACTTATTTTCATATGACACACCACATGTTAAATAATACATTTCAAAAAGAAGATAATACATTTCATGGTATATGTATGAATATTTTTATTTCCACTTTTTAAAAATACAATTAAAGGTAAAAGTTGCTGCTATACTCTGTTTATTGTACACCCTGCTAGTACGAGCCACCCTTTGGGTGAAATTTGGAATATTTTCTGTCATTTGCTGAAAGTAATGAGTTGATGGGATTGTCATGATGTTGAAATGTTTCGATGCCCAGAACCATTGTGAGGTAGATTCACTCATGCCTTTGTGCACTTGTTCTTAACTTTTAGTCTTTTTTAAATATATCTTTCGTTAAGATGAACATAAATCACGACGACCTTATGTCAAGTATTGTACTATTTCTTTTGATGATATATCTCTTGCAGCTCTCACTGAGAATAATGGGTACCACATAATGTTTAAGCTGTATACAATTATTTAAATACTATTTAGAATTATTTAAATTATTTAAATACCTCTGTTATAAGAGTCCTTCCAACCTTCACATGAATAAATAGCAATTGACTGATACTAATACAAATATGTACAATGTTTATGCTGAATAAAGATCATTTACTAAACTACACTTTAATATCAAAGTTGACAGAATTAACCAAACATCATTATTAAAACGGGTGTCAAACTTCATAAGGGCTGTTTATGTTCATGAGTGGCAAAAATGTACAATCCGCAGCAGTACACATTTAGTCAATTCTGTTCTGAATATATTTGATCTTCTGTTGATTTTGTAACAAGATTGTTCGTTTATGTAGAAGCGTATTTTAAACTTCTGGCATAAGTTAACCTTTGACATCATTTAAAATTACAATGTATATATTGATGTAATATCGCCAACTGTTAAATCAACTCTTATGTAAAATATATACCTGAATAAATATATTGTTACAAAAATAAACCTGTTTTATCTGAGAGAATACTTGGAGGCAAAGTGTACATTTTCTGGCGACTTTTTAATTCACCCTTATTATAATAAACATAGTGCACCATATGATATGGACACATATTCAATAGAACACAACAAGGAAACAAGGGTACATATATGTCAGTCCTCTCGAATCTCTCCCTAATAAAATGGATTTAGAGCACTAAGGGCTATTTACCTTGGTTGAAGTGGGTTCGAGTCAGGCCTCGGTCATTCAGATGTAAGAACAGATGGTGAGGATTGTTATTCTAAAGTCCTTGGCCCAGTCTTGCCCAAAGTGGTCGAAAATATACATGTTGATTAGCCACCAGATTTCCATGATTAGCTATCTGGGGATTTGCACGAATCCCGATTCAATGATCAGTGTCTGCTGATGGTAGGTTTAAAGCATCCTCTCAGAAGAATCGCTACTTGTTAGCGGTGTGAATGGAGCTGAACATTCGCTCCATATGCTCCATATATTAGTCCATATGCTTCTATACGATTGGTGCATGTTGCTGTACTTGTCTTCTCAACACTTTACAACTATCCTTTTTGTTTCATGATCCTTTTCTTACATAAAACAAATAAAAGGATAGATTAATATTTATAATTAAACAGAACAGGAGGGAGGAAGAGCATGTTCAGCATTGAAGTAAATAAAGAGAGTTAGGACATTCCTTAGAGAATATATGCTAAGAGAGTAGAGAGGACAAATTCCCTGAGTCACCTCCTTCCCCCTAGGTAATGTTGATGTTAATGTAATATGATAATAAACACTTATACTTATGTAAGCATGTAAGCCTTACCTCAACCCTTATTTGACCGTACTGCAATTAGGCTAACTAGCCCCCACCATGTTGGTGAAGAATACTCAAATGTATTTTATTCTTATATTTTATTGTATTCTATTCTACAAAAATGAAAAGCTTTCACCTTTTTTGTTCAGTTCAAATTCTCTATTTAGGCTTGGTTAACAGTTACATCAGTTCCACACAATAATGAAATTACGAAATAGGCGCACGGCGTTATACTCATTTTCCCACCAGTTTGATCATCCTAGAATCATTATCTGTGTTACATATTGGAAATCACAAAAATGTTTTATATTTCAGCATTACCCTATCTATATGGTTTTATTGATGTGGTTACAAGCTTAAACAAATCATAAGATGCTCGTTCAAAGGGTAAAACGGTAATTACTGATCAGTATTGTTGATCGGAATCTATACCTTTTTTCTTCTAATTAAGCTGAGAATAGCATTGTTTTAATGTGATGCTAAAAATCAAATCAAACATAAGCTAGGAAAAATAGCTTAGCAAGGGGTCAACATTCTAAGGAAAGACTTCTTACGCAACAGGGCCCATGATTCAAACCATGTCCATGCCTCTGGCTCCAAACCAGAGAACATCTATATTGTCCAAAGCCAGCGCTTTAAATCACTACCTGCTTAAAAACAAACTCACTGTTTGCCATCCCATAGCCAGGACAGCTCTCTCCTCCTCTTAGAAGATCTTTAATAACCATCCAGGAAATCTGTCACCCCAAAATTGGGTGAGCCATTCATTCGGTCCACTCTTGCAGTAGTCTAGCCTGAGGCCATCTTTTCAATCAATGCAAAAAAAGATGGGCATTTTGCGACCAGGAATGTTTCAGAGGCCCAATAAAATGAATGTAAAGGATCCCCCAACCAAATGAAACCTGACGCCATTATGGTGTGCTAAGCATCTCCTTCCAACTATAATGTTGCCAAGTCAATACCCGTTTGAAAAGCGACTCTTTCTGGCAGCTCATTTGCCGATAACATGAAAACATCCCTCATGCATGTTTATATAGACCAAGGGTATAGCTCTCTGACGCCGTCCATACGTACAATAACAAACCGCAGAAAGTATTTCTTACCTATTGGCAGCAAGAACACATTGGACTTAGTCATCCCAATTAGGATGTCATGACAAATGATAACAAACGGAAGCAGAGGATGAAGCAGACTGGTTAAGCATGTGTTTCATACATGTATATTTATGTTTATAAATAATCCAAGCGTTTTAAATACCTATGTGACGTGTTTCCCTCACCGGCCAAAATTCGCTATAACATATGATTAGAATGGTTCAAATGAAAGAGTATGAAAGTACCTACCGAATGTGGTTATATGAATAAGATATCGATCTGACACAAAAAGTGTTTCACCATTGTTATTACTAGATTGTTATGAACTATTCAATTGTTTTTTTCTATAACTCTATTGTATTTTGTACTATATATTATTTTATACGTGAAATATGGATCAGGATTAGCTGACAACATGCTGCAACCAACGTTGTAATGCTTTTCCCTGAATAAATTTATCCTAAATTCTTAAACCCTTTATTATTAATTCATTCATTCCATATATAAAACGTAGGCCTGTAAACCATGTAGGGAGGTCCTCGCCACCCATCTTCACCTACAGAACCAGCACAACTATAAAAATAACATTATATAAACGAGAAAATAGATTAATGAAGAGATCCAGGAGATAGTTCGCCCACTTTGTGACATTTTAATAGTATCCTTCATGTCGCCACAATAGCGCTGTTGACTGTATCCCATGATCGAAGCTTTAATCCATATCGAATGTTTGCTGGACATTTTATTTCAGTCATGCGCCTCCTTTCTTTGCTCTATAAATGAGGAAGGCAATAGTAACGTCGCCGTATCATTATGTTGTTTACAAAGGAATATTTGGGTCAGCTCGTCGGAACATGTACAATTGGCCCTCACCAATCCTCTCAAATATCCTAAATTTAAGACAAAAATGATGTTCAAAATACAGTTTAACATAACCGAACTGAACAAGACAATACTAAATATACTCAGATATGCCTAGTATTTAACACATTTCAGGCTATTTTAGCAGAATTTCTGAAATGTGAAGAGCTGTTGATTGCACATTTTCGAAAAGTCTGACCCATTTTTAGGTACAGGTATAAAAACGGAGAATACAAACAGATCACATAAATATGTAGAAGGGCCAGATTATTTATATACAAACTGGTCTTTCCAGTAACTGCACTATGTATATATGATATGTCGAGCAGAAATAATTATCACTCCCTTTCGAAACCATTATTAGTTCCATTTGCAGTTTGCAGCTGTCGGTACACAAGTCCACAACGTAGTGCAATAACGATTGTTACTCGTCTGTATGTCAGGCCAAGATATACAATACATGGCCCCCGTTGCATAACAATCTGCGAGCTTGTGGATTGATTCTACGATGTCGTAGACAGCCATCTGCTATGACTGTATTGCATAACTTTCTACGACATCTTCTACGACATCGTACATCTCTTGGCATCCACGATCAATATTCTACGCTGCTTACACTAAAAATGCCCGTAATGAGACCAAAAATCAAACCTGAATACTCATGGTTATGCTTATCTATTTCATGGGGAAAATATCGAAATACATCCCTTTGGTGAAAAATTAAACGATGCCATATTCACTGGGTTAATATTCTGCCTTGCATAACAAAGATACTCTGCGATGCACTTATTCCACATTTACCCATCTAAAAATATCCTAATAGTGAAAAAAGTTCAAATTCATCTTTCCAAATATACCAATATTCAATATTAAATGTTATTTTATTAATTTGATACATTGCTCATGTATTCATTTTTTGAACTTCAAAATAGGTTTCGTAATTTTCTAGAATATTTTTTGGTGAAAGTAATAAAAGCCAGATTTTTTAAATTATAATAAATTACAATTATGGATGATGTTCTCCCATACAGCATTTCGGCGTTTTAATGTCTCTCTACCTTTAAATTGTCATTTAATGTCATTTTTGAAGCCACGAGGAATCCTCCAATTCACGATTCACTATTATGCAATGCACCTGTCGTTTATTTTTACGAGTCGCAAACAGACGTCGTAGTCGTAGAAAAAAATGTCTACAACATCGTAGATAGACATTTGTTATGCAATGACCCCAATGTTTACAATTGTTCCGAGCTTGATCCGACACAATACGTAGTTATGTCGTATCGTGATGTTCTGTTGGTCATAATGCTTATGGCTTGGCACAAGCAATTACGATGATGATCATAGAGCTCCAGACACTCTATAAGCAATGTGGTATCAAGGGTATATGGACCGCCAAAAGAAAACCATAAAATAGTAGTAGTATATACCCCATGGCTGTATGATGTTCACATCAGCAATTGTTTCTTATATTCATATGTTAGTAGGAGATTTTCTTAAAGCTGCTCTCTCAGTTAAGATTTTCTACATTTTTCCTTAAAGAATTTTATTTGAGTCCAATTTCAGTTCCACCGATGTCCTAGTAAGCTCAAGAAAAAGTTAACAAAATCAATGTACATATTATTTAATTTTGAATATACATTTAATAAGAATGGCAAGTAGACGTTTGATCGTTCATCTATACCTGTGGTTATTAAAAAGTATGATTGTGTTCTGTTCTTTTGCAACCTATAAAGTCATTTGGCCAAAATTTTGGAGGAGATTGCCTGGTTGTTTTTGCTATAGGACTTCATAAAGATCCGCATTTATATTTCGATGACCCGCCCAAGTCCTTTCCTACACTTATCATCGCTCATCAGCGGCTGTTTTCTCTAGGTCGATTCGACTTCAGATTCTTAGATATAACAGCCGCACAATATAGGTAAATTCAGTCCCATAAGTTAGTACAATTCATGGGCAAATTTGTTGAGATCATTTTCACGTAATAGCTGAGAATGCAGCTTTGAAAGCACACCTTTTCTGGTATTAAAATATTAGCAAATGGGGGTTGGGCGGGGCGGCGGGGTGACTAGGCCGAATAATGTATGAATTAATTATCAAATAGATAAACATAAAGCAAAAGATTATCAGGATATGTCCATTACGTTCGCAAATGAGTTCTCTTATACAGAGATATCATATAGATATAGGTGGACCAACGAAAATCTGGCTGCACAACCACAGTACAGTATAACTTTAAATGGAGTAGAACTAGAAGATGTGTTTACCTACAAATACCTTGGAGTTAATATCGAATCAGATTTCAAATTTGGTTCCACAATTGCGAAACTAACAAATATGTTAAGTTACAAATGCTGGCAGTTATCAAAATTAAGAGGAAAACTTAGTAAAAAAACAATGCTATTAATCTACAAGGTCATGATACTGCCAGTCATTGACCAGGCAGACATATTCTTGGAATCGCATGGATGATCTAATTTACATAGATTACAGGTACTCCAAAACAGGGCTCTTCGCATTATTTACAATATACCACAACAAATTAATGTAGATAATATACATATAGCAAAAAGGATACTACCATTGAAATATCGCAGGCGTCTCCACCTAGCTGTTGCAGATGGGCCACTGCAGAGCACCAGACCCAGAAAATTTCGATCTAAAACAACTAAACACAAGAAACTTTGCAAATGGGCGAAAAACCCTTAACCCATTCAAGGCGGGGGCAGTTTACACACATTTTGCCTGGCTGACGGGGCCCTTTCCCCCTTTTTGGGCTTCAGGACGGGTGTCTAACATGAGGATTAGGGTTTAAAAACACTTTAAGCTTATTTTCTTCAGATAATATGTATCATATGTACATCGTTTAATAGATGTAAACAGCTGTTGATAATATTTTTCAATAATTTCTAGAATTTGGTCTTCAATAATTGAAATAATGGGTGCCAATTGGGTGCAATATGGTGGCAACCTTGCTCAAAATTCACTTTCCAGCATTTACATATGTTAGTTATGATGTCATCATTATTGTCTCCATGACAATATACCTATAAAAATATTTCTAATGTGTTTGTTTACATATATTTTAAATTTCAGCAAAATCTGTTCATTTTTCATTAAGTTATGCCCCCTTCAACTTATATAAAAAATGAATGCCTTGAGGCATTCACCCGCCCTCAAGGCCAACTTGCATTGAATGCCTTGAGGCATTCACCCGCCCCCTAGGCAAACTTGCAATGAATGCCTTGAGGCATTCTCCCGCCCTGAATGGGACATGCCACTCCTAAAAAAGAACAAATCAGAAGATCAATTTTTAACCAAATTCCATATTTCTGGAATCGGCTGCCTGCGGAAGCCCACTGCCTACTAGACCCTAAAGGCAGTCGCACACAGTCAGGATTTGGAGGCCTCACGATGAGTTGTATGTTCTCGTTTTCCCCCATACGTCGACGGCCGCCTAGCCGACAAGATTTACATCAACTCACGTCAAGATGTGCGTTCAATTTTCACGCACACATACAGGATTTGAGGCACGATTTGAGGCACACAATTTCAAAAACTTGTGTTCACGTCAAATATTCTAACTGCCAAATCGTGTACCAAACCATACATAGGTTTGTCTATGTAAAAATTGTTGTAGACTCATAAATTAATGCTCACAATTAATTTTCGTTCAAGAATTTAAATGTATGACCGATTTTGTGATAAAAATCTATAAAAAAAAAAAATATAGGTGCTGTGCCACGACGATCCAAATTATGGATTGACGTAGGCACAATTCCGATGGAAAAACGGTGCATTCTTACACATTTTAGAGAATCAAACAAACAATTAATGGCTGCTCCTACTGTCCCAAAATTGTTGACACATATAGTACAGATTATGTACTACATATTAAAAGGAAAAAAATATATGTCATCGCGTTAAAAAAAAAAATTATAGCTGTCTGAAATAGACATGTTTAGGAAACATAGAACACTTTGAAAGCAGCAGATTTTGAGTTGTCAGCCATGTTTCAAAGCCCCATAATTCAGAAAAAGGAAAAAAAAGTCATATAATTATTGGCCAAATAATACTCTCTCCAAAACTCTTAATTTTATATAATTTTTAATTTTTGAATGTAAATAGCAAATATGAACCAAATCGTGGCCAGACTATTTCATGAAATCGTGAGTGTGTGTGCACAATTCTCACGATCTCAGGTTTTGACCAAATTTTCCCTTAAATCGTGACTGTGTGCGCAGTAAAAATGGACACGATTTAAAAAGAAATCTGCATGAATTCATCTCAAATCGTGAGAACATCCGAGATCTTGACTGTGTGCCTCGGCCTTTAAGCGTTTACAACCAAGGCAAAAACTGGTTATATTTGGAATGATGAATATTTTACTTTTTGAACTAACTGAGATGTTGAGCAACCATATAAAGAGAAATGTAAACTAGTCACCTCGGAACCATGTTATTCTTAAGAAAATTTAAATACTCAATCTTGTAGCAAGCTTTGACAGTCAAAGGGTGCATTGCATTATACACAATAAGACTGTGTCTTAAAGGCCTCGTAACTTGCTCTTAAAGTTACAACTACGACAGCTTTATGATACGAGGTCTGTGCATTGCAGAATAGAATGTTAGAGGCCTCTTAGTCGTGTCTTAGCAAAACGCTATGAGGGACTTACGAGGGACTTACGAGGGGTTTAGAGGGGAGAATATTTCATGATACACCTTCCAAAGCAAACAGCGTTTCTTTTGGTGTACAAGTTACACTTTTGTGTTTGAGACATTTAGAACCGATTATGAGACCTGATCATTGGTGAATATCTTTCTGAAGATATAAATAATCAGGAATGAGTATACTAATATCAATTAGAATAGTATACATGCATATATGAGACCGAAATATTCTGACAATAAACTGGTTTCTGTGATGACAGGTATCATGCTAAATATGCGGTGATAGGTTGTACCTAATTTCGAACATTGTTTTATTGCGGGTGGGGGAGGGGGTGGAGGTGGAGGTAGTGGTTGGGGGTGGTGTGTATGTATGGGGGTGGGGGGTGGACAGGGGCACGGGGTGGGGGGCGATGGTGATCTAGGTAGTTTTACTTATTCTTGAGAGATAACTTGCCATGAGTATAGTCAATTTACTGAATAAAGAGTAGGGATGCAAATTACATGTTAGCAAAAAGGCATTAACAATGATATAAAATGTGACATTAAAAGTAGGTATTCATAACCTACTTTTAGCTAGGTGTACCCTGAATGGCCTTGTGTTAAATAAAAAAAAAACGAAATACCAGGTGTTCAGTAATGGTCGAACAGAAGTCAACATTGTTTTAAAATGTGGAGAAGAGGTTATTGAAAGAGTACATGTATTCAAGTATTTTGGCGTCTCTATTGACGAACGACTCAGTATGAATATCCAAACAAATAATATGGTATCAAAAGCAAAATGGACTCTATCAGGAATTTGTAAAAGAAGAAAATATTTAAATGGTGACCTCTGCTGGCTTCTGTGTAAGACGTATTTACTCCCTTTGGTGGAATACGCAAGTCCAATAATAATGAATAGCAAACTATGCTCGCAACGGAAATTGCAAAAGGTAGTCTTCCAAGCTCTACGTCTGGCTTTTGGTTGGGAATTATCAAAGAAAGAATTATTAATAAAAGGGAGAATTTTATCTCTAGAAGATCGTCGAGAAATATCTCTAATCAAGACTCTTTATAGAAAAAAAGAGAAATATCTTGATCTGAGCAATAAAGGGAAATTACTTAGGGGAAGGGGGGGGTTAATTTTTAAAAGTTTCATCCCAAAGTCAGAAAGGATGCGGAAGAGCGCCTATTATAGGGGTATTGGTTTGTGGAATAATCTTCCTGAAACATTCAGGAATTCTGATGATATTGTATGGTTTGGTAAACAGGTAAAGGACTGGTACTGGTCAAGACTCATTGAATCAATGGATTTCTAGCTACTACGGTATCTGTAGTTATTAATTGTCCCCAAATTTTAGATATAAAGTCCTTATCAGGGCTCGGCGATTGTGTATACATGTATAACATAGACTATGGAATTGTAGCATTTGGATACAAATGTAGATCACTTGATGATACTGTGCATTTATTGCAATTGTACTGAAGTTTATTGTTTTCTAAGTATTAGCTTGATATGTTGTAGTATATTATATGTAAAGGCTGTAATAATCGATAATAACTTCTTCAAGTATTGGAAATTTATTGAAATTCTAAATATTGATAATGGTAAAATTGGATGAGTAAAGGGTAGAGGCGACGCAAGAACACATCCACATGGTGGACAGGCGTTTTTTTTGTTAACCATTCATAATTGTACGGCCATATTTGTAATAAAAAAACAACAAAAAAATAATAAAATAACATCTATGCGAAAGTACATTGTGGAATTGGTTTCATATTTGATGTGTAAATAATGAACATGTAATTATTTTATTATACTTGTGGACATAGGTTGTTTAGATGGTATTAATTGTTGGCTGGAAAATGTGAAGGGAGGGACAAACTATATAGGCATGTGTGTGTGGTGGGGGTGGGAGAGAGAGAAAAGTTGGCTGATGATTCAAACCAAAAGAAAATTTAATATTTTAAAACATTGATGTCGGTAGAATGGTCTCTAATATTTTAAGCCTATATGTATACTTATTAGATCGCATTTAATGAACCATTAGTGGATGTCTCTCATGGTACTTAAATATTTGATTAAAACATGCTTTATCACAATTTATATATATAAATAAAAGAACTGTGCAACAAATCGGTTTCCATGGGGACAGAGATCTTGCTATATACCTGTTGCAATAACAAAATGTATTACTCTAGAAATAAGGATTAGTTAGGTTTAAAGGTAATATTCATTATTTCTAACTTTAACTCCCATGCAGAGCATCCTTAAATCAATGGACCATAGACACTGTTTGAAATTAGGTGGGGATAAAGCCCTCGTAAAGGCCTCGTAGCATATCTTAGGGCATACAGTTTTACAAATGATAAGATTGTGATTGATGTGGGGATTATGGGTTCGAACCCCAGTCCAGACAGCTTTTTCAACAGTCAGGTGTGACCAATATGTCCTAAGATATGCTACGAGGCCACTAAGAGGGCTTTATCACCACCTGTTTTGGTGCTCATAAATTCTTAACTTTACGAGGGCTCTGAGAGTACTCTGAGAGTAAAATCGTATATAGTGCAATGCAACCTTTGCTAAGAGGGAGTTACGAGGCCTCTAAGAGTGGTTTAACACAGAATCGTATATAGTGCAATGCACCCAAAGACTGAAAAGCCCTGTACCCTACATGTAACGACCAATGTATTGCTAGTGAGGACATGGAAACCTCCTGGTTAACCAGGAGAGACTCCTCGCATGGCAGCAAGTCTGCAATAAAATGTTTATCTATCTATCTATCTATAGATATCATTTGTAGAAAATAAACGAAGTGTAATTGAGCCATATCCAATGAAGTAATACTTTACCAGTGTGGTGCCGCAAGCATGAACACATAGACTCACATGGAGTCTTGAATTTAATATCCGTTCAGCTTGTGACCCGCTTCTAAGAATAACCAAGAATATGATCATGTTTCTGCTGCACATCTCGTTATTTCAGCAATCGAATCGATCCATCTTCACCGAATCGAATTTGTGTAAGCTTTGGTGTATTTTGTGGATTCGCCCCCTATCTTCTCTCACCTCTTCACCTACCACAGCCAACCTTCAGCTAGCTGGCAATTACATTCCCCCCTGGAGATCGTAAATCCTTTTATGATCCTAGAAGGCCACGCCAGTAGAGAGAATTCGATATTTCTCATATTCTCCATTTTATGTCTTCTCTAATAATACCATGTATCTCACAACGAATATATCCGCATTGGAAGTAAGTCCAAGGTGTTTGCACTCTGAATTTAAAGCTGCATTCTCAGCCATTATGACCAAAGAAATCTTACCAAATTTTTCATATTATGACTTATAGGACTGAATTCATCGATATTCTGCTGCTTTTATAGGTTTATACAAGAATTAGAAGTAGAAACGGGTAGAAACAGTCAAGTGAAAACAGCCGCCAGTGAGCGATAATAAATGAAGTCATCATAAGAAAGGATTAGGGCGGGTCCTCCAAATAAAATAAGGACGTTTTAGAAGCCCTGTAGCAAGGCAAACTCGACAGAATCTTCAAACATTTCGGTCAAATGTCTTTTAGATGGGTAGTAAAAGAATGGAAGAAAATGTAGATAATATTTTGTTTTTTACCAACGGTAGCTGAGGGTGCAGCTTTAAGTCATTTTGCTGTTGGGGTTTGAATCAAAGTGTGAAACTGATTAAAGAATTTTAATTATCTCGACAATATTCATTAGTGGAAATTATTAAAATCTCATGGGAATAATAAATTCGTCGATGCTTGAGGTAATTTGACGGTCATACACTTTCTGCTCCAAATAATTAAATCCCAGTTTGGATTTCGCCCAGATTAAAATTCTGTCCAGTTTCAGCTATCACTAAGGCGTTTCATTTGTCACAGACGTCTCAAACTCATGTCTTTGTGTAATGCTAATGCACTTTTGTTTCTCTCGAGATTTAGAGATGTATTTGTAGGGGAACCTTATCATTCACTCTGGAACAATACTTCCTTCTTCCTCCAAAATCACTGTTTGTATTTGTAATTTTGTTCATTCGCATTTCATCATTACAGATAATTTTCTCAGCAGACCTACTTCAAGAACTCCATGAAAACCATGTACGATTTTAATATTAATTAAACATTAACAGTAAATATATCCGCTGTTAAAGCTGCACTATCAGTTAACTTCGGTCAAAACAAATTTCTAATTATTACTCCGCTCTTTTCCAACCCATCTAAAAGTCCTTTGACCAATACTTTGGAGGATTATGTCCGTTTATTTTATTTTGGAGACCCGCCGAGATCCTTTCCTGGGATGGTTTCAATTATTAGCGCTCACTGGAGGCGTTTTCTCTCAGGCGATGAGTTGACTTCAAATTCTTGTATAAATATATAACAGTGGCAGAATATTGATGAATTCAATCCTATATGTCACAGATTTTTTTTATCAGATTAACTGAGAATGCAGCTTTAAAGACGAAGTGAGAGCTTTCCTTGTGTTAATGGGACTTGGATGTTCACAAGGTAACCCTGTAAAGGTTTCGTGTTACCTCTGAAAAAAAGGTGAGAAGGATGGTTGATTTTAACAGCAAGCTTCCATCTCCCTGCAACACCTTTGTGTGCATTGTTCTTTGACTATACAAGGAAATGATGCCATTAAGTTATATTGTAGCAATCATGTGGAAAGCCTCTTATAATTATGTTTTAACATTTGATTATTTATTTGTCTTTCATAAATATATCCCTTTTTTTTATTCAATGGACTTCACTGAATGACTTATGTACACTTAACATAAAGACAACTTTTTCCTTCATTACAAAGTCGATGTCTCTGAAAGTTTTATTTATAACTTTGACATTTGAACTAGGCTAACAATTTCGACTGATTAACAGTAGTTAATTTAAAATAATAGTGTTCATCCAGTGGAACCCATGTTCTAATTAAGCCTACCAGGAATTCAGTAACGGGGGATTAAAATTTTTTTTCTGTATTTCTTTCTGTTTAAATACATTTTAAGAACATGGTTAATTGCATAGGCTTTTTGTTAGAACATTGACCTTTGTAAAAGTTTATTTTATTAGCGACAGACGAAGAAATGTAGACTGTTTAGAATGATACCCAAAGGGTACTGCTTTGAAGTCCAATTATCGACTGTGCTACTATCCCTTTGGCAGATCATCCCTCTGATTTTTAGACTTTAATTCTGTACATTGACTAAAAGATCCCCTAAAAGTAATCCTCTCGTCCTGAAGGATAATGTGGCAGATTTAAGGACAATCTGTTAGATCTGCGTTAGCAGAAGATTATGTCCCATTTCCATGTGCAGTCATACTGATTGTGTTGTATAATGACATTTAACGGGAGATACTACTATTGAATTGAATACATGTTTTTATTTAGCAATTTGACTGATTCCTCAAGCAACAACCCATTACGGATCAAAAGAATACTTTATATGCAGTGTTTCTATAAATAAGGGATTAATCTTTATTAATGAATGGCCGTCTAGTTTGTAATGAGATGGAATATGTACTATGTGCCTGTATTTTGCCTCAGTCTCCTTAAGAGGCATAAGGGCAAGGCAAACTACCCAGGTGATTGATAGATTACATTTCACTTCATGCATATTCATTACCATTCCTCTATTACCATCTCTTATAAAGGTATATGATCCGCACACTGCGAGAGGGAATCATAATGTTACAGGGTGTTTATTTCACTCACGGTTGATTATACTCACGTATGACATAGGATCCAAGAAGAAAGAACGCAATCACCTCAAGCACCGATAGGTATACAAGATATCCATATTCCAGGAACTCAATTGCCTTGGCTTAATCAATGAAACCCTAATTGAAAACTAATATTGAAAGAGCAGCGGAAAGGCATTGAAGCTTTGATGCATAGGGATATTGCTCATCCCCAGGGAGGCATTGCTTCCGAGACAAAACATGCTGCAAAGTCCAATTGTTATAAAATTGCCTTGAAGCGAAGAATGATCAAAGAAAAGGGCAAGTCTATTATATTGATGTAACAGGGTGGTTGTGGCTGGGCATTAAAGGGATCCTTGTCACCTGGTATGTCCTCAATGTATGCTCGTATGAGTAAATATACTTAGGTTCCTCTGCAGCAATATGTTTGTTTAGGGCAGATTCCTCGCGGAGGGTAGAAGGGCGAATTTACATTGTACGAGAGCCAAGATTCTGGGAAGTCTACTGATGTATACATTAGCGCTGCTCGTCACATATTAAGGGTATTATTATCTGCATATCATTTAGAACATGTGAAAATACAAGCCATTACCCTTTAACAGCTGTTCTGAAGAGTTAGGTTAATGATCCGGGCGCATTTTAGATCAAATGAATATCCTGGGATTATTTGAAATGTAAGAAAACAGCTTATAATAATTAAAATGTCAGGACCAGCCGAAGGTACCAGGCTTGAATTGTACTTTTTCCTTCATCATCTGACCTGGATAGTCAGGATAAGAAATTCAAAGGATTTCCACATGCAATTCCAAATTCATTTCTACGACTCTGTAGACAGACATGCAAAGGATGCAACCATTACATTAGAATTTAAACAGGTGATATTCACTTTATTACTAGCAATATGGCGATATGTTCTTGTTATTTCAGAATGGACCAATATCATTGGATTAGTAGAAAGGAATTTCATATGAAGCATTACAATGGGGGCCTAAACAGAAAAGTCTTACTTTTGATTTATTCCTTGCAATATGGCGATATATTCCTGTTAGATTAGAATATAGAATATACCCTTATTATTGGATTAGTAGAAGACAATTTCAGAAAACGCTTACTTCTTTAGAAGTATATTATATTGATATATGATTTTGATTTTATAATTTCACATATTTCTTTAGAAGTCTATAATATATAAATATATCATTTTAATTGTATCATTTGATATTTCCATTCTTCTTAGACCGGGCTATTTATGGAACTCTACTTTCTATTAGCAGTGACTGGATCAGGACCTAAGTCCCTACTCTAACCAAAAATAGAAACGGTCGGTACACAATTATGAACCACATAACAAAAGAAAGCCTCACGGCACCACAGCCCCTCCTGGGGTGTACCCACTGCCTTGCCAAAATATGCTTCATGTAAATAAATACCCACTTCTCCCTAGACCGTGTGAGTGTTTGATGTACATTTACCAAGCAGGGAACACTTGGCTAAAAAGGCTTCGTATGTATGAATGTAGACAGCGCAACTACATAAAACTCACGTATTTTAATGGTTGATTACTTGGATAAAAGCTGAATAAAAAGGTAGATCATAGAGTTTTTTTGTCCAGATGATTACATATATCACACCTTTAAATACTTCTGAACAAGACCCGTTTGGATCTTGTTATGGATGTATACACATTCAGGGCTCTAGTGGAATTCCATTGAAATGTGGATCTTTTATAATCAAACTGTTAGGTTAGTTTATACTCAGAGAGAGATTCTAAAAATATAATCTGTAGGCCTATATAATATAGTGTGAGTACAAATGACTCGTTGAAAGATTGCATAATATTGAAGTAATTTAATGAAACATATCACAGAAATAGCATTTTGGAGTTTTACATTATAAAGTTCTTTCAATCTGATGATTGCATTCAGTTTACTTTTTTCAATATACCCTTTTGTAAAAAAAAAACCAAATTGCTCTCTAAATTAAGAATAGGACATATGTCGCCTCTTCTGATGATGAATCGAAATAGGAAAATGCAATTAATAATTAAAGAGACCTCGATGGCAGAACTACGAAGCATATGAGTGCGGATTCTGGGCCTACTTGTCAATTTGATCACGTTCCTAGACAAGTTGCACGACCATCTGAACCTTACTGGAAACGACAATCTGGCAATTATTTATAAACTCTAAATATGTGTTCTGTGTTCTTTACATATGAAGAATACCTGTGTTGAAAAGCTCAAATTACAGTAATTAGTATCCACAGTGGTAGAATAGTGCAAAGTACTAGCTTTACAATCTAGTACAAAGAAAGTTTTGTTGTTCAATTGTTGTTTAATCAATAGAGAAGATGGCAACTAATATGAGCGATTTTATCTGCAAGGAATACAATTGGCTTTCCGTGGGATACAATAGTGGATTTGCATGTCCGCCATCTTGAATCGTGACTTGCACCGAATTATATATCCATGTGAGTTGTATGTCAGTGTAAAAGCTATAGAAAACTTGCTATGTTCAGCATGAAATATTTAACTATGATGTCGCGTAAATAGCCATGTGTTTTACATGACATTGTTTCCAAAAAAGACAAGACTCCACCGTTTGGTTTTTATAGATCATTTACACAAGCTATGATATTATTGAAAACATTCTTGTATTTTTTTAAAATAAAAATGTTGCTAAATATTTGTATGTCAGATTTGAACCAAATCTATCCCAGCATGCACTGTACCATACATGCGCAGTGAGACATGCACATCCCCCTATTGTAGGTGAAGTGTTCCGGCACATTCATATCGTCCAATTGGTATTGGTCCGCAATTTAAAGCTCTTTTTCAGATCCCTTTAATGTGTTTCAAGGCGATGCGTTATTATTTCAATGTCAAAATACAACTCACGCAATCCTCACTGACAATCTTTTATTTTCTACAGGAAAATGTTGCTGTTTTTTCGTGTGTGTTTCTTGGCCAGAAATGTGGAATTATTAAACACTGGTTTCCTGTTTAAATTAATTTAACTTCAGAAGTTCACGTTTGGGAATGACAGTTTGTTCACACACAAAAAGGAAATCATTTCATACATGATTGTCCAGAAAGTTGGACACAGGAAAAACAACAAATTAATACGCAGGAACTGAATATAAAAGAGGCACATTTTCAATTTGTTTGATAAGTTTTATTTGCTTTTGTATAATTTGATGAGGTTGACCATTGAACCAATCGTCATTATCCATCATTGTGTATGTACATCTTTTATTTTAGGCCTTTTTTACAGGCGCTCGAATAAGGAAAGCTACAATAAGTGGCTCTCTATGTCTGTACATTGTGATATGGGGAGCATTTATTTCTACACTCTATATTGAGGACTCTTCTAAGTTACCAACACCAGAGTTCTTAGAAATGAAAAAAGTTTGACAGGCTTTTGATCCTTTCAAAAAAGAAAAATATCGAATCATTTGTCCATCATTTGAAATAAATTCAAATGAAATTTTCTTCTCAGTGAACGGAGATCGACACAGGATATTGTAACCAAGAATCATGACATTAGGCTTTCAGATAATATTTATACGAGTTTGACTCTTGACTTTCAAAGTACCTTCATGACATCTTCTGAATAATAAATTCGATTTTCAAAAGGTAAAGTGCAAATATTAATTTGAGTGAATTTAATGATATTTCAGCCTGCACTGGGATATGTTCCTTGATTTATCTATAACGCGATAGGCAATTTCAACGCCTATGGCTTTGGTAATGATTGAATGTATGCTCGGCTCACTACAAAAAGGCAAGCTAACTTTATTTGACAAATCACTGTTGGTTAACTCAACACATTCCCGAGACATAATGCATTAGTTCTGACCAACTATAGTGGCTAGATAGCAGTGTGGCAATAAAAGCATTCAAAGACGTTGCACACAAGCTTAACATGTCTGTACATGTGGTTCTTTAGGTTATTAACAAACGTGCTCAATGGACATAATAACAGCGACAAGTCGGTCGATTTAATCAAACCAGAATTGTACACAGAAATGCACCTTGACTTACCAAATAGGCAATGTTAAAACAAATGTTTGAAATATAGTATTCCAGCGAAATAATATCGTATTTCTGTGATACCACTTGTAAGTACAATTGACCTTATGATCCAATGAGGGTTTAGAATTTCGCAACATTTGTACAGATTCTATTATATATCTAGGAGAAACTGATTGAATCTCATTCTTCAAAAGGCTCTGCTCTGAAATAAAAATAGCAATTATAACATACCTTGTAAAACATACAATATACATATTTCTCCAACAGTTACTATAGAGAAGTCGAATAGTTTATATTCACAATTTCCTGCAGGTGCACAGCCGGGTAGTGTCCTTGTTAATGAAAAGCTATAATCTTCTTGGTAACAATAAACTTCTAAATATATCTAAAAATCTATATTTTTCACATTTAGTACAAATGGTATATAGGTAATATATACCTCGATCGGTCTGATGACACAATCGATCAGACCGCTGTCACTTTATCATTGTTCGCAGCCATATAACTATACGTGCCTTTTCTGGTGACCGTTCCATACGCTCCTGCTTCACTATATTCAATACTTTGCCGAAAGTCTGCTTGTCTTTCTCCGCAATGACAGCACCGTCGGAAACTAAGGACCCTCTTGAAAGCGTCCCTGAACTCTTTGTTAAAAATACTGTATATTATTGGGTTTAATGTGCTGTTGAAGTAGCCCAACCAGGTAAAAACTTGAAAGACCACTGTGGGTATACATACAGGACAAAATGCACCTACTATGTTTATAGTGAAGAAGGGCGTCCAGCAAAATAAAAAAGTGCCCATGATAACTCCCAGAGTTATTGCAGCCTTATGGTCGGCGACTTTACTGTTAGACTGTTTGGATTTGGATGAGGTGCCATTTTGAAGCATAGGTGTTCTTATTTGGGTTTTTATGGAAGCAACATGTTTGCGTGCATACGCATAGAGCTTGAGGTAAATGGCGATCATAACAATACATGGCATGTAGAAAGATACAATGGACGAGATGACCGCATACCAAGGGTTAAGTTCCATAAAACAGATATAATGTCCATCTTCCGATGGTGGTTTCACTGTGGGTTCTGTTGTAAGACCAAGTTGGTGCCAACCCAGGTGGATTGGAACAAAAGACATGAGTCCACTGAGCACCCATATAGCCGAAATACAAACACAGGTCCTGAAGGAAGTAACCCACGACTCATAGTGTAGTGGACTCCTTATGTGAATATATCTATCCAAGCTGATGGCACAGAGGTTCACTATTGATGCTGTGGAACACATGATATCCAGGGATATCCAGACGGAACAGAAGGTCTTACCAAACACCCAATAACCTAATATATCATTGGCTACCGCAAAAGACATGACCATCGAAGCCACTAGCATGTCAGCCACTGCCAGTGAAATGATGAAATAGTTGCTGGTTTTTCTAAGGTTCCTATCACTGAGAATGGCAGCGCATACTACCACATTTCCCGCCACTGCAAAGAAGATAATAAGCGATAGGATTATCCCAATAAGAATACCTTCGTGGATGCTGTATCGGCTAGTTTCTAGCGACGACTGGGTGCCGTCGCCGACACCTCCGTGGGCGACAACGCCTCCTCCGCCTGCTGCACCTCCCACTCCATGGTAGGTGCCATTTACGAAGAGGTCAACGGTAATGTTGGTCAAATTCGTCACAATTGAGTACTGCATATCGGTTGTAATCGTGGCCCAGGTATCTCCCGACGTCACGGCCGCCGCTGCGGCATTGCTACTAGTCGCTTGATCAAGGGGTTCACCGTCGAGCAAAACCTGCAAAATAGCACCAATTCCCGAATCAGTCATTGTTTCACTATCATCAGACAGTTCAAGGGAAGGATATGAAGTAGTTTGAGGAAGTTGTTGAGTTATAATGTCACTGTTAGGAAGTATACTGCTGATGTTGTTATTAAAACCCTGCTGATGGGAGCTGAATCCTTTCACCACCATGCTGAGGTTGCTAGTAGTGTTATTGGTGCTGGTGTTATTATAGTTAGTAGTAGCGGAAAATTCGGAAAATAATATGTTAGTTATTGCATCGGGGGTTGTTGTTGTGATGGAAGAAGGGGGCGAGGAGGATGGTGAGAAGTAGGCTGAGGTGGAGGTGGCAGTAGTAGTAGAGATGGTGGTGGAGGAGGTAGTGGCGGAATCTTGGAGGAAGGGGGAGGAGGCCTCCATGTCAGTATAACCTGAAGTAGTACTTCTGACCCAACCTTCAGTTTCCTCCTTGCTGTCTGAAGCAGAACCTGTAATGGACATCTGCTTCAAGGGGGAATCACTTGTTAAACTTGAAAATAACAAGGACAAACTACTACTGGGAGAAGTGGTCGTAGTAGCAGCTATAGGAGAAGTAGCAGCCACCGTTGATGCACCAGCACCCCCTCCCTGTATCAAGCCATCCAGGTTATTGTTAGTATATTGGAGAGAGGGACTAGAAGATATGACACTATTAGATGACAAAAACTTAGTAGTGTATTGCGGCGTGGACATGATGGTAACCTAGCAGACTGCTGCAGTCGTGAAAAATTGAGTCAATAAAATACAGAGAATGATGTTTGTTTAGTGGGAGAATTGCAGGCGGTTCACCAAATCCATGCCCTGTAGGTGCCGATCCAGACCACCAGCCTTTAAAGAGTACACACACATGTCACTGGTGAATGATTAGTAGCGTTAGTAAGCGTAAGTACCACTGGCATTGAAACTACAGGCGAAATTTGAAGGCTTGATAATTGCCATGCCTATTATTATAAACGCCCCACCGTTGCTCTTACCATATTGAAGATGCTGTGGGTTGGTGCTATATAGATTCATTCGTATATGCTGGATTTAGTTGATGAGGTTTCGTAAGCGAGTATTCATGCCTGAGAATCTGCCCTCATCCACTCGCATGTTATGCACAGTACACTACTACCAATAGAATGATAAATATCCCATGGCCACCGTAGTATACGACTTCCAACACATGAGCATTATTCATTCACCTATTATACTCTCCCCCAGTGCGCTTCGACTCTGGACATGGTCAGAGATATATCCCTTTAGTGTATAATCCATTCAACTGAGAGAGAGACACACACATATATCCATGAATTATTTGCCTGTGCGTCCTGTCCCAAATATATTTATACATAAATGTACTCCTCACTCTAGTGTGCTATCGTCTGTGGCTCCGCTGTACTTGTGGGCTTGGGAGTATAGTAAGGACGGGCCCCCGTCTGAAGAGTTGGGTCTTGGGTTCGTTTACAAATAACAATCTGTTGGCCATTGGGGGATAGCGAGGACTAAAACCAAAGGCTAAGCCATACCATCCCTGCATCCTCCCTGCCACCGAATCCGTCTGTTATCTTATGGATTTCTAGCGGCAACAGTGGCTTAATGTACTTATATTAGCTCGTTTATAAATCATTAATGGCATGGGGATGACAACACCCCTTCAGCATGTCAAAACGCCTCCTATTGGTAATTCATACCACCCCTTATTCATGGACGGAACATTCGATCCTCTCTTTTGTCAAATTACATTATCCAAGTTCCTTAAATTCCCCTTGGAAACAGTGTGGAATAGGATTCCCTCCCTTCTTGGTCTCTCTCTCTCCCTGGTCTCTCTCTGTTTTGGACTCTAATTTGGCTACACTCTGATAAGGAAATTAGCCTAGCTGTCGTTATTGGCTTCGCCCAGAAACATGGTCACCTTATCAGATAATACGAGACAAAAAATGCCTATAAAAACAAAGGGTTTCCTCCTTAGAGCAAGCTCCTGTTTCCCTCTGGGTTCGGTTGTCGGTGGCATGAAATTGGTTGATTCTCCTTAAAATTGCACTTTAGTGCGTTTTAGAGTATCGACTTGTCATTGGTTGGGAGTCTCCAATGGCAATTATTTCCCCTTTATCAACGACACCGTAGCTAATGAAGCTGGGGCGTCAATGATATTCATGCTGTATAGAAGAGATCTAAAGGCCCCATCAAACATGGGAGGGGAAATCAATGCTGAGCCAAGGGAAAAGTGGTCGGTATTTGGTTCATTGATATCAAGTCCAATAAATCCAACTTTTGCTTTATACTTCCTAATGGGCATTTTAAGAGATGGTGAGAGAGCAAGGGAAACTATCATGACTACTGGTTCAGCAAGTACAACCACAACTTTCTTGACGTGAGCGATTACTGGTAGTACCAGAGGAGGTGATGTTGGTCGTGGCAAAAAGGAGGGGTAACAGTTGGTGTTTCATTGTTTGCCTCTGCAATCAATAAATCGTCCTGCAGTCAAAGATGGCCCACCAATAGTTTCCTGGCGTTTTTGTGTGTGGTTTGAGGTGCATGGGGAAGTAAATGGGTAGCAGGAGGAAGCAGAGAACACCGATAATTGCCACGTCACGACTCAATTCGGGAGCTGTTGGTGTCAATTGCTAATCCCAACGTAAGTGGTGTTTAGAATCTGTCACTCGTTGTCACCAGAAACCCCAGCAATAGACAGCAATACATCATCTGGGGGCGTACTACTCCCACTGCTACTATGCCTCTCCTCTACCTATCCATCCATCCATCCACACGCACAGGGAGTGAAAGGGAGAGAGGAGGGACATTTGGATCCTGATCTCTTAAAGAGCTAGCCCCGAGTCTGCCAGCCCAAGCTTTGCTACCTCACACACTGGAGGATCAACTCCACGAAGAGTGTCTCGTAAATCCAATAATGGGCCTGGAGAACATGCTATTCAAACAATCACATTTAACGCCAGCCTGAGCTACCAGAGAGCCAGATCTAAAAGCATGACACCAAAAATGCCCAACTCTTTTGCATTGTTGTCCTGCAATTCCTTTTACCACCCGAACAACTCCATGTAATCGCGGTGTTTACCGATTGTTGCAGCGGCTATTGGACGTCCACGTGTAATGATATCCCATAGAGAAATCAAGAGGAAAAGGTCCGTGTTCGGGGAGGACTAGACCCAATAAGTTCGTCTCCAGTGGACTCCAACCAATAATGGTTTCAAATCATTAAGAAAAGCAATGCCCAAGGGCAAAATCAACCTGTGGCGCCTGTAAGTCTTGAGCAAAAGAACTCGATCACCGATTGCTCTCCAAGATCCTATACAACTGTGGAGTGGTTGAGTTCATATCAATGGAATGCTTCTTGTTGAAACCTCCGAGTATGTCTCTACGTAAACTTCTTACCTATGGGCACGTATAAACTCCCGCTAGCGAGTCTTCAGTGAGTCTATATATCCTGGCACCTCCCACTCAGTAACAAGGAAGGCCCCAAAGATCTCACAAGTGTTGAAAGCAGTTGATTATGCAAGTTGTGGCAGTTGCAATGATGCCATGGGTAACAGCGAAAGCCATCTTTCTGACCGTATAAACATCGGTGGTCGCCCGAGGCAACTTGCTCGTAATGAGATACCGATTGCCAATGGATGAGTCTTGACCTGTACGGCCTTTCTCGATGGGAAGATCTTGAGGGGTAGAAAGCTTGTAACGGAGGTCTGTTGCCTTGGACACAAGAGCCCCACACTGGACATGGTGCCCCGCTCACTGCGGGTTACTGGAGGATGGTCAGGGATCAAAAGCTGGTCAGACTTTGGGGGCATGCTTTGTATGAACAAGCGCGAGGATAACTCCAGCTCCCTAGATGCCCGTTGGGTGTACTGCCTGTTAAGTTTGGCTTAAAGAGCTTGCCTCCTGAGGCGGTGGTCTTGCTTGCCTCGTGGCCACAGCTCCAACCCCTCTCCACTCTTTCTCTCTCTGTCTCTTCACTTTCCCTCCAGCACTCCCTCTCCCACCTCGTGCGCTCTGTTCTGACGAACAAGCGCTGTGGAACAAGTGCTATGGCGCGCCACGCACTCCCTCACCCACTCTTTCTCCTTCTCTCTATAGGTGTGCATTAGCACCAGCAGGGATTCCTGCAGCATAGATTTCTCCCATTATCATTTATGATTTGAGACCTGTCAATCATTGCTAGATCAACCCAGGAGCATTTTATACACCTGATTCTGACCGGCAGGTCACACCAATTAACAGAGGCGCAGGGATGTTGCTCTTACAGTTTGATATCACTTGCCTTAATTTGACGTGGAAAACACAGTCAGAGTTCAGAGAGTCCCTCCAAGCTGAGGGAAAGCCTCTCGCTATAGGCTGTGAGCCTATAGACATAGCGATTCTTAATATGATATGGGATTCTCTACTATCCTCGAATCGCTGGTTTACACAGCAAAATATATCTGAATTAGGCTTGGCGTTGTGCCTGTCATAACGCTGACAAAATTCCATATGTTTTTTAAATGAAGTCTAGGCTCAGAGTTAATTGAAAGAGTCCCTCCAAAATGAGGGGGCAGGCCTCTCGCTTCAAAACACAAAATGCCATTGTAATTCCATTGGGATGCCCTACTGCAGGGCTAGGAAAGCCATTAGCGCAGTAGGCCCCCACTCACTATCAAACCATTCTTATTTGATCTGAGAGGCTCTGAGCCTAGACTGAATAATTGAGATCGTAACGAAAACCAAACTGCAAGTGACATTTGATGCAATTAATTATGCAAGCACTATCTCCTATGTTATGGATCCCATTCAAAAGGACACGTATATTATTAACATATCCTAGGCTTAGTCTGCTGTGGGACTAATTTGTACATTTTAAACCTATATAATGCATAGGACACATGGGCAATGGCAATGTGTCTCTCTAATTAAAACCCTTGTATATGCAGTGTAATAGAAATAATGATCCCCAATAATGCACACCTGCGGTACTAGGGCCTCTCCCTCCGAGAACAAAACTGAGCTAAAATTGCTTTATATAATGTCAGCACATTATAGCTCAGATCGTCACAAAATTTACAATCAGCAGTTCTACACATTTATTAAATTTTGCTAAATTTTTGCTAAATAAGCCTGACGAATGATTAATGCTAGGTATATGTGAGCTTGATTAACAAAGTCTGGTTATATGTATGTTGAGCTGTATTTCATACTACATTTTGGTCTGAAATTTGGGTTATTTTAGAGTATTGATGAAGGAGAATTGTACATTCTTAGGTGATTTCACCCAAATGCCCACTGCAAGCAAGCAAGGGAGTTCTTCATTAAAGCTGTACTCTCAGCTATTACAACAAAACAACTCTTAACAAATTGACTCATATTATTACTGAATTGGACTGAATTTACCAATATTCTGCTGCTGATACATGTTTATACAAGAATTTGAAGTCGCATCACCGAGGGAAAAATGCCGCTGGTGAACGATATTATAAGTGACGCCACTACTATAGGAAAGGGTTCGGGCACATCCTCCAAATACAAATGATGACGTTTTAGAGGCCCTGTAGCAAAAGCAACTGGGAAAAACCCTCCAAAATTTGACTTTTGGATGGGTTGAAAAAAGATGGAGCAAGAAGAACAAAATGTTTAGTGTTTGACTGATGTTAACTGAGAGTGCAGCTTTTATGGAGGGAAATAAAGTGGAACACCTCTGAGGAGTTTCACCTCTCTTGTTCAAGAGCCAGAAACCCGGCCTCAGCTCCTCATTGCTGAATGGCCATCGCCTCCGTTACGTGCTTAATTGCCACCTCCTTCCAAATGTATTATTTCCTGTATGTTAATTCCGCCTTATCACCAAGTCATTACCTACATTAGTTGGGCTCAGAAATGTGTATATTTTATGTAAGGGGCTATATTCACCACCCTTTCGCAGAGGAAAACTCTGTTATTATCCGTCGTTCTGTCATATCTTGCCAATCGATGTTATGAATAATAAAAATGGACACATATGTTTATCGCTCTCATAATTAGGGCTCACAATTTCAGATCGTTCATGTATGGTATACCCACACCAGATAAGTAGCGTATATATATTATATATATAATATATATATAGTTGGGCTCTCATAAGTACACTAATTAGAAACCGTTTTTCATGAAGCGCGGTAGGGGGAGTGTTAAAGTAGTCATCAGCTACATTCCCATTAGCTTCAACAGTGCCACCCTTAAAAGTATTTTCTTTTCTCCACAAGTCCCCAAGTGTCAACAGGATATATGCATATATTTTGTCTAGATCCAATTCATTCCTTCTGTGACATATGGTTGTTATTAAAGGAAAATTCCACACTGTTTTATAGTGGATACCTACACTTATATGTTTCTTATGTGTCTTTATTTCAGACCAGCCTTGCGGCATTCGTTTTAATGGCAATCTAGAGCATATAAGTTTTTTTCTTCAAATTCCTTATTCAGGCTAGGTCATGATATTACATTTATATAATTACAATCACAGTTCATTCTACAACCACGGCTCACCAACTGTGATCTTCCGCCTTCGTCTCTCATTCCAAGTGTCTGCATGGGGAATAAGTAATGCAGACCATTTCGTCCAATATTTATCTGTCTTATTGGTGTCAAGAAAAATAAAATAAAACCTTATCCACATCTATTCATCAGAAGCTATTCCGACTAACCAGATTCCAGACATGCCCCCGTTGCATAACAATCTGCGAGCTCAATATTAACACTGAAAAAGCGCTCTCACAGATTGTTATGCAACGGGGGCATTGTACATATGAAGTGGGCATATGAGGAGGTTTAACAGATGATAACAGACTTTCCTATAGCTGCAATAATGGTAAGACCAGGCGAAATGATTAATTGTCTAAATTCCTATGACCTATCCTCATCATGGGAATGAATTTAGCTCTCACCTGGCATGTAATTAGGATGGATTAGACGTTGTCGACAATCGCGATTCATTATCTATCAACTTCAACACATTGCTTAAAGACATCCATCCTAGGCAACTATATACAGAGATTAGAGTTGAGCAGAATGAATGATGGTATTTCGTTATTAAAACTTGTTAAATCTTGTAATTCTAACACCCTCTGAAGAAGCCCAAGAAAGGCGAAACGCGTCAGGGTCGCCAAATAAAAGACTACAAAACTACGAACATGATCGTTTTCAGTTGAGTTGCCTCAATCCTTCAACTATTAATTCTAATAAGTTATTCTAAGGAAAGTCGGACGGTATGAAGTTGTCATTAGAAGCACATGCAATGATGCATCAGTATAAATGATCACAGCTTATCACTGTTATTCTTCCAATGTTCAACTTTTAAATCGCTTTGAACTTATGTAATCATTAAAGCTGTATTCTCAGCTAGTACGACAAAGGCAAATCTTACCAAATGTACACATATTATAACTTATAAGACTGAATTTATCAATATTCTGATTCTGTTATAATTAAAAGCTGAATTAACCGACCAAAACGGCCCCCGGTGAGCGATAATAAGTTAAATCTTCACTGGAAAGGATATGGGTGGGTCCTCCAAATACAAATGGTGACGTTTTAGAAGCCCTATCGCAATAACAACTGAACAAAATCCTCCAAAATGTTGGTCAAATGACTTTTAGATGGTTTGGAAAAGAATGGAACAACAAGTAGAAAATGTTCAGTTTATGACCGACGTTAGCTGAAAGTACAGCTTTAAGTTGGTTAACAAATGTTCTCGCTGATCTGTTTTACTCTCTATGTGTAGCCATCCCAATAGTTTTGATATTATCTTATATATTATTATATCAAATTATTATGTCATTTATATGAAGCTAGGCTATACACTGGAAGACCTGGACACCTGACCAGAAGTGTAGCCTTTATATTTGTACCCACTTTAGAAGGACAAATAAACAATACAATTATTATTACAATCACGTCGTTGTGATAACAAATTATTGTCGGTGAACAATTCAATGGTTCCCTAATTAAGCAGCGAATTTGAATTAGGTTTGGAAATACAATACTTTTCAATTAAAATTCAATTCCTATCATCGGTGGGGTTGGATGTGAAGCCCCTCTTCATCCCTAAGACTAAGCAAGCGTAAAAGAGGGATATAGACTAAATACCATGGTTTAAATAGTCCAGACTGAAAGGCGAGGTCCTTGGTCTTTTATAAAGTGGGGGACATAGTCATTTGCATATGGTCCAGTTCGTCAGAAAATGCTCAATTGACAGCTCTACACATGGAGTAAATTGTTCCAAATTAGACTGGAAATAGTCGATACTGGGTATATCTGAGGATATCTGGTATTGCATTGATTCAAACAGTCTCTTCGGTTATGTCAAACTGCTTTTGAACCTCATTGTTGTCTTAAATCTGGTTATTTTGAGAGAATTTGTGAAGGCGAATTGTAAATTCTCTGACGACCTGACCCATAACTGGGTAGGAAAAAGACATGCATGTGTTATAAAATGCTTGTGGAATTCAATTTGATCAGAGCGTACATGTTCAATTGCTTGGATTAAATCTTCCAGTCAAACAACCCCAGGCTCTCATCTTTAAATCTGCATGACTTTGGCGCCGATGGACATGGAAATGGTCAATGAACTGCCCTTAAGTACATTATCCTTATATTGGCTTATTTCCCCACTAAGCTGCAATACTAATAAGCATTAGTTCAAGGCAGGTGGGTTCCCTCAATGGTGTTTCCGACCTAATCCCATCGTCCTCTCTGTGTTTTGATTGGTGTTTTATGCTACATAGTTGTACCCTCTCCGAACCCAGCTCTGATCTATTATTGACTGATCTTTTGTGTCATTTTTGTCTCAAAGGTAATCCGCCATTTTCTCTGCATGTGTGCTGAGGCGAGTTGTTCAATGTATAGGGCCTATACAAATGTATAATGTCTTATATGGCAGTTAAGGTATGTTTGTTTTAAAGTTTTCATTTCAGCTGAACATTTATTCAGCTAAGCATTATGCAAAAGATTATACTATTATCCTCAGTTAGATCTGAATGTACAATATCGATTGAAATACACACACATATATATAGCTAGTCTATTATATATATATAATACATATGCAGGTATTATTTTCAAATAAAGACTGATATCAAAACCGTCGATTTTGTACCTAATCATGACAGTCATATTAGAGCAAGAATTATATTATTTTAAGACATTCTACAGACCAAAAAAGCCATTTATTGAGAAGAAGGTTCAATCTACTCAATTATATTTGATATCATAAGAGGGTATGGAATCTTTCATACGAGCGATATGAACAATCAATTACATATTAATTTGTTTTATCTTATTAGGGAAATTGGGCTTGTCATGTAAAGTTCGTATACTATGAGGCAGTGCATTCCAATATGTTTTTACAAATACTTTGGATTGTTATGAAACGACCCGAGGAATTGTCACATTCACAACAAATTATATAGATCTAAGGATTTGGCGGAATTTATACTTCATAAATCGTCAACATTAGCAACCCTTGTACACTCATATGTATTTTCTACTGCTCTTCCAGCTTTCCACATATTGAAGTCCTTCCCAATTGGTCCGAGGAATTTTCAGATGAGACACTTTACTCCGAACCCAGTGTTGGTGAACAGGAAAAGTCTTTTTACCTGGGCAAATTTAGACACGACCAGAATACCCCCAGTGCATACCCGATGAACGTATTAAATCCCGAGGGTGGACACTCGCAGAGCCATTTTCAACGAGATTCATTTCCTCTTTTAAGTATTTTTGTTTTCAGAATAAAGTTAAAGCTGCTTGCTGAAGAAGGTATAATTATGTCGCTCTTATCACTCACACTGGTCCAGGGCCTATCGTATATATGTAATAACAAAACTTGATATGTAACCGATGTCCCTTGTCTACCTCGTCAACTCTATATTTCAGAAAACACATGAGATGAGAAGAGTGTACGATGTATTTGTTATGTGATCGACCCTGAAGAGAGAAGTGGCTATTTGTTGACAAATTGAATAACAGTTTCGTAAAAAAACAAAAAAAAACAACAACAAAAAATAAATCTCATTCTCACCTATTACGACAAACAACATCTTACCAAATTTACTCATATTACGACTCATAGAATTTATTAATTTTCTGCTGCTGTTTATACCAGAATTTGAAGTCAAATCAACCAAGAGAAAATAGAAACCACCACAGGAAAGGGTTTCGGCAGGTCTCTGAGCCCTCAGCAAACACACACAGGCCAACATTTTTGTCAAATCACTTTTAGATGGGTTGGAAAAGAAGGGAACAAAGATTTAGAAAATTTTAGGTTTTGATGTTAACTGAGACTGCAGCCTCTTTCTTCTTATGGCAGAAAAATTATATATCCCAGACTCGTCGCACTGACGGTCTTCCGTCCGCGGCTGCCTAATGGCACTTATATGGTGGTATCAATATGGTATTAAAATCGAAAAAAGCCTATTTCTACCATGCCCCTTCTACAATACAATTAAAGGGAAGAACTCCTACACAACCGTGCACAAATCCATTGAAGGTCAAATGGTTTCTGGAGTATGCTTGTTCACAAACTTTGATTTTAAAAAGCCTCTTCACGTTTCCCCTTATCATATACAGTACTGCCCACATTGACAGATCTTTCTAAACTCAAGTCATTTCAAAGATACGTAATGTGACTTGGGGCGTTTCTCCATGTATAGTATATCACAAAAACAAGTGAAAATAGGGCTTCGTATCTGACCTGGAGCCCTTCTCAGCTTTCTCAGGTCTCAAAGTATGTACATAGACCGACCGTGATATAGAAAAAGAGGGGAAAGAAACCTGAACTCCCTCATCAAGTTGGTAATCTACGAGGATTGCCTATCTATAGTAGGCGATATTCAGATTTCTTTGCAATAGAAAGTTTCATCTTCTAAAATATACAGTGTCCCCTTAATTTTGTATCACAATTGAGATGGTCATGAATTACTAGTCATCAATCAAGACAGTGAAATAGAAATATCGCCGGTTGCCATCTAGGATGTCTATTCATGAATCGAGCCAATGGTCCAGGGAAAAACAATTCATGTATTTGGCGAGGTACGAGTATAGTATCGCATAAGGGCTTAGTCCACTAAGCCGGTTCTCATGAGATTTTGCGCTGCAGCAGCTAGAGGACCTTTTTGGACTAATTATGTGAGAAACGCATTCATGAGAATCGGCTTAGTGGACTATAGGCCCTTAGTCGAAAAATATACAGATACGGGGCTATTCGTTTATCTACTGTACATTATACGCAATTACTTTTACGATTAAAATCTAAAGCTTATTCATTTACTCAGCTATTTAAAGGTCACGGTGCGATGATAGTATTAAGTTTCAGTTGAGGAAGGGAAAAACCCTATGTTAAAGTATAACGAAGGATCATTTAAGCCTTAGGTAAGACAGGCTCAAGGCAGCTCTGGTTGCTATCGCTATAGTAGTAAAAGAGTAATTTTACTGTCAGATTCAATGTTGTTACTATTAAAGTTATAGCGAACAATTATGATTACACACGCACAGACAACAGCACAAATAATAAAACAGTCTAGGCTCAGAGTTGAGAGAGTCCCTCCGAACTGAGGGAAAGCCTCTCGCTATAAATCGCAAGATAACATTTTAATCCCATTAGGACGCCTAATTCAGGGTCAGGAAAGCCATTAGTGCAGTAAGAGTCCAATCACTGACTAATGATTCTTAACTGATCTGAGACGCTTTGACCCTAGACTGGACACGAGGGTGAGATCCTCAGAAATGTACAATCGGCAGCTGTACACATCTTATATAATTTCAGCCAAGTTAGTCTGAAAAAGATCAATACATGCTCAGTATATCCGAGCATCGATCTTTGGCAAGGTATTGATTTAAAAAATCCGCGTTGGTTGAACTATATTTTAAACATCATTTCGTCAACATTTGGGATACTTGAAAGGATTGGAGATGGTAGGAATTGTACATTTTCTGACGATCGTGCACAATTGAGAATAACGCGAACAATGGTGCCCTAGCAAAGTATCCAATATATAATCTGGACAAGAGGAAGGGAGATGGAATAGCATACATATTCTACATATTACAATATTCTCGTGCATGCAATTTGGCAAATTTCAGTCGCCTGCGACTCCCCTGACACCAGACACACTCTACCTATTCTAGATCTGTTTCAATGGGAATAATTCGATTCTTGAACCCTGGGAACCCTCTCTGTGAGGTTCCGGGACCTGTATATCATTGATAGTGCGGCTGTCTCTCCCCAGGGGTGGATACACACGAAGGTTGGACATTCAATTTACAATGGCCAGCCACAATGTCCGGTCACTCACAATGACAGGACTTTCCCCAAAAGAAACTGCCTGCAACACTCCAGCGGCATATGGATCAGATTTTCAGAAAATGTACAATTGGCAGCTCTACACATTTAGGAAATTCTCCTAAATTAGGCTGAAAAATGAAGAATACCGGGTATATCTGAGTATGTTATAACATATGTGGGTGATGGTGCCAGAAAATGTGCAATTCGCCTTCACCAATATACCCTCAAATTACCCATTCTTTCACATTTACCCAAATTACCAAATATTAATTTTATGATACAAACATACTTAGTATTTATCAATTTTGAGTCTAATTAAGCTGAACTTACTAATTGTGTAGAGCTGTAGAGCTAATTGTACATTTCTGGACGACCTGACTCATTATATGAGTCACTTCGATTGAAAGTGTACAATACCGAACCAATCCGTTAAAATGTACCTATATCTAAGACAAAAATACTGTTTGATATACTGTTCAACATAACCTTTAACCAATGCAAAAACAGTATTTATCATTTGTGAGCTTAATTTAGTAGACGTTATCAAAATGTGGAGAACTGTTGATTGTACATTTGCTGGTGACTTGACCCATGTGCTAAAATGAGAATGATTGAATGATTGAATGAATGAATGAATGAATGGAAAGCTTCGTACAGGTGCACCATTACTCGGTTCTCTTAATGTTCCGTTATCAACTGAAGTACGCATTGAAATGATATATGCTGATTCTGCAGGACTTCACGTCCAAAGCATGCAATAGGTAGGTCATACGCTGGGTCGATTTCCTTCACGACATTCTCAACAAGAATATAAATATCACGAAGGTTTCATTTATATAGGCACAGCCGTTTTTTGGCTATATTCTTTCATGATTTCCTTTCTTTCATTGTGATACCTATTTTGAAGTGTTTCTGAGATATCGTAGACTATTTCATCCACTTATGAACGACGAGAGACGAGGGTGCCTGTAATATAGCTTATAATACCATGATATTAACGAGAATATGATGCCTTTCAAAGTGTATTCGAGCTACCTGATGCCCTATACAACTAAAGCTCGTCGAACAAAATATATGATAATTATATTAGTTAATGCTTGTATCAGGACCAACTGACAATAACATCAAATGATGCAACGCTCTTTCTCCATACATATTAAAAAAATACCCTAAATCTTAAACAATCTATCTTTTATGTGCTATAGACAAATTTCTATAGCTAAATGGATAGAGTGCGTGACCGCTGGATGGATAGATAGCGAGAGAAAGATAGCTATAGAGAGAGAAAGATAGCTATAGTCTATTGGTATATTGAAAGAGAAAGAAAAAGTGAGATAATCTAGGCAGTTAAATAGATAAGCAAGAATAGAAATAAATAATAATGAAATGCAAGAAATAATGAAGAATATCAGAGCTGTCGTTTTAAATACTTTGTAGGAATGTTTTCATTATTGGGGTATCTGGCGCTTTCAGTCGTATGAATACGTGTACCTAATTTCAAAACTATATGATATAATAAAGATAATAGATTTGTATTTCCATGTCACATTTACAATCAGTGTCATACAGTGTAACATTAGTTAGAGAACGTACATGTAGATAAAGATTGTCTATCGGGAAAGACTTTTTAGGTTTCCTAAATAGTACCATCATAGGAATCCACTTAATCTTATCTTTTCATTATGATGATATATCTCAAAATCCATTTTTTCGATTCATGACTAACTTTTCTGTGACACATCACAAATGTGCAACATGTTCCGAGAACGAACTGAGGTTGAAATTAAATGAATAACAAACAACGAATTGCAAAGTATCTGGTACCGTGTCCCGCCTCTGCCACACTAAGTGCTTAAGCTCTCTATTATTAACTTCATGTACTACAGGAAGAATTACGTATACCTATCTACCTCGTATGGCCAACGACAGCTAAATATAAAACCTATCCGCATCAATTCCCATCCTGTAATGTATTACATGGGACAAGTAATTTCTCGGACAGCTTCACATGAGGGAAGAGACCATGCTTTATGGGAGATGGTGGCGATGACTAACCCCCGGCTTGTCGCCATTGAAGCTGTCGGCGTGGAGTGGGTGGATTTGTAAGGTGAACCATCGATACTAGCAGAGAACAAATGCATGAATTATTGACCTATGGCCGGCAAATATGCATGCACCTGTCATAATATATGTAATTGATCAAATTCATGTCAACAATTTTTAATGGTGGTTTGGAACTGCTGCATGTTGACCTCGACCAATCATTGGTCATATAATGGGACATCTGGCGGGATCAGAATTGGGAATTAAATTATGCATTGGTGCTTTAACTATATATATCCTCTGAAATGTTCATGGGAAATGTATCCCTATAGAAGGCCTAAGCAAATGCAGTCTAGGCTCAGAGCCTCTGAGAACGGGTATAAGAATAGTATGTCAGTGATTGGACGCCAACTGTGCTAGTGGCTTTCCTGGCCCTGGAGTATGCGTCTTAATTGGATTTTAATCGCTTTTTGTGGTTTGGGGTGGGAGACTTTCCCCCGGTTTGGAGGGACTCTGAGTCTAGACTGAATGATAAATTCCACTCATGCATTGAGTACACTGCTTTCACTATACTCTATTCCCTGAAGAAACTGTTGAAACTTTGAAATGTATCCGATTATTGACAATGATAATCCCCAAGGAGTCTCTCTGCATAAAACCCATACCATTCCCTGCCTTCAGTGCCTTTCTTTGCGATGTTTAATAACTGACTGCAGATATAAATTCCTGGAGTCAGACGATAAGAGCAGAGATTATAAATGTATTTAATGGGGAAGAGGCAGGGAGGCAGCTCATGGGAGATGGGGTGGACGACTTCTCCTATAAATCGGATCCTATTTATAAGAAGGTCCCTCCCTAACCTAGAACTGAACCATAAAAAACTTATCGATAATAACCATCATAATTAAGTATATATAATATGTGTCCCAAAAAATGTTAAGTTTTCAGGTTTATTGATTATCACTTATCACTTCTGGTATGCTGGGATGCTATATAATATATATATATATATTCTAAGAGGTATTGGTAGTAATGATGGATTATACATAATACATAGATCCACAGGTTTTTTCTTGTTTCATAGCATCTTGTATTTATTATTATTTGGCTTTATATCCCCATGGAGAATTTTAAAAAACCGTTCTCATAGAGAAGATAATATGTGTGTCAGATTTAAAAATTAAGAACATGCGACAGCATTTATAATGGTTTTATAAATGGCTACATATTATAATTATAGGTTAGTTATTGCAATGCAGGAATAAGGTCTGCAGAGTACATGTATAAGGGTTTGATTATAAATATGAACATTTAGAAGCACACAGCAGCATGGCGTCGGTTATTATAACATTTCTATTCATTATAGTGTATGTTGGTTTATAATAAACCATATATTTAAAACTGTACATTTATGATCTTTCGATTTCTCATATTAACTCATCGGTAAAGCCTCGTGGATTAACCCTGTGCCTAAATGTTCGTACATTCCATCTTCCCTGACGAAGGAGAATATGGTGAACCATTCATGTTAATTTTAAGGCGCAATGTTGCAAATCCTTCATTGTTAAAAAGAAAACTCTCACTGAAAACCTGTAGAGAATCATCGACAGTCGATGACTGAGATGATATTGTTACTCTACATCAGAAGAATGTGAACAAAACTAAAGGGGCTGAAAACCTCCCAACTGTTGGAGGGATCCCCTTTAATTGGCAATAGCATACTGCAATAAAACGTTCTCAATATCAATATCAATCCGAAACTGTTGATAATAATGTCACTAATAAACCAAAGGAATCATCATCAATATTGGTTTGTTTTTGTGTAGTCGAAGCCCAGCATTCGGCGGCCATATCGGAAACGGGGACAGATCCTATGATCCAATCAGATGGCAGCATCAAGGATCTCAGCTTGACGACGTTACCCACTCGTATATATGGGTCAGATTTTCAGAAAATGTACAATTGGCGGCTCTACACATTTAGGAAATTCTCCTAAATTTGGCTGAAAAATGACGAATACCGGGTAAATCTGAGTATATTTGGTATCGCATTGATTTAGAGTATCAGTTCTGTTATGTTAAACTGCATTTTAAAGCTAATTTTTGTCTTAAATGTGGGTTATTTAGGAGGATTGGTGAAGGCGAATTGTACATTTTCTGAAAATCTGACCCATATATATAGCGGGAGCTGCTCGCGATGTCACTTCATTCCATACCTGGTCGCCAGACAAAACGCACCTCCTCCCCGCCTTGCAGACAAAAATTTAAACTTAAATTCCTCTTTATTCCTCATGTTTCGTCTATGTAACTGTTGATTCATAAGGAGGAATAAATACAAATGTTGGACCAACCAGGCTTTGACTCAATCTCTACGGCGCCGCATATGTGTTATAAACCTTTCGTGAACATCTTATAACATTGTTATATATAACATGATTAACTATAGACGAATGTTTAAAACTAGAGATGACGGGTCTTTTTATAGCCATGTTGATAAGAGATGTTTGACAACAAAAATAAGAGGAAAACTATTTCTTTATATCAGATGATATTTGAAAAAAACAAACAATGTTTATTCGTATAAAGAATATCGATACTAAAATGTAGATATTCTCGAATGCGGTATATGACCTAAAATAAATACGCTTTTCAGTAGTAGTTCATAGTTGATATAAGCAAGCTGATGTGATGTAATTAAAGTAAGACAAGTTTTTTTCTATAACCATTGAGACTTGCTGAGAACAGCAGAACGGTGATTTCGTTATGCATTTGCTGAATAAAAACTTATCAAAAAAGAATTCTCGATCCTCAAGGGGAGTCTAGAGAGTCAGATATATAATATGCCGAGCCTGTATAGGGTGAGAGAGTGGCGCACTCAGTGGGAATATCAGCATCCCCAGGGTTATGAAACTATCTGTCTGGTATAAGAGTTGACTGAACCAAAGAAACTATACATCTATAGTATCTTTGACTGAACCAAGGTGATATAGAGAGGAACATGATGCAATCGTGGGGTATCAGATATATACTGCATAACGAGAAAGGCTTGATCATATCACGCATATTAGACAATGAGACAAGTCAGCGATAGTGAATTAAGCTGGGATTTGGAGAAAACATATGCCCACATTGTGTCCAACATAAACAGTCATAATTAATTCTATGGAGGAAAGCAATTGCTTGTGTAACTAACTCTCGATCGAAACCACTATAATAGTGGACACAATTCTAATGTCGTTATGTTATGTAATTGAGTTAACTTCAATTGATATACATGTGATGTGATTCGATATTGATTTGAACTGAGTTCCACGAGAATATCAAATTTATTTTTTAAAAAAATGCTTTAAAATTCAAAGTTTTCACAGATATATCACAAAGAGATACTATCCGCTCGATGGGCAGTTTGAAGTCAAAAGTCAGCTTATGAACCGTTCTATTCGTTCCTTGAAGCTGATTGGTCCCATCCAAGACGACCTTTGATTGGCTTGTTGGAACGTAAACAAAACTTCCACGCCCCCTCCATCCTGATGCAATCGCTGAGGTGGTATTATCATCACATATCGAGTACTTCCACGAAATTCTATACATCGATCTTTGGAATTTGATTAACTGCGAGAAGCAATTGCATTTCACCTCGATATTGTTGTGCAGAATGTTAATAGTCATCTTATTTCCTCTGCGCAGCAAAGCCTCAGAGCACTTCCCTCGTTGAGAGGTTCAGCTCTTGTCAAAGGGGCTCGCCCCCCTAACAGTTTATAACGATTAGCACTGAAAGAGTCGTAGATATTTTGTCAACCAGTTGAAAGCATGGGCTCTGATGACAAAAAAAACGGCAAAGTTGGTTTGGCGAAGACTTATAGAGGCTATAGGAACGCCAAGGCTATTATGTGACTCCCACGTGGGGAGGAATGGCTGTGGGGATTTACGATTACCCACTTAGCCTGAATGTTCCGGATATTGGATTATCGGATAAGATCATAAGTCCGGGCCGAGTGGTCCGTGTCGAGATCCCACATCCCTAAATAATGTATGCGTGTCTCCTAACTGCAAAAATGGGACCAAGGGGACCTTGAACTTGACTTCCATATATTGACCAAAGAAGCCATTTAGATCAAAGGGAATCCTCTTAGATGGCTATCGCTGCCGAGAGACTGGGGTCGGGCTCGGGAGACCTGCTATTTTGCCTCCTTTAGACTTTCTCCTTTACTACTAATTGGTTCAATTTCCAGGGAATGCATGGATCGCTTTTCAGCTGGTTACAAGATGGTCCATGTCTTAGTCCAGGTCACTGATACCCCATTACCCTTTCCCCACTAAGGTATGTGTCCTTCCTTGGCATCAACAACTCTCTGTCACTCCAGCAACATGACAATTCTTCTTTTTTTCCTCGGGATGTGTCTTTTACATATTATTGCTTAAAAGAGGGAATGCAAAAACAATTGTGACTCGAGAGAAACATATCTACTGCTCACATACCAGAGATACAGGTAAATTTATTTTTTAAGGTTAAAAGCTCAGTGCAAGAGCAATTCTTGCCTGTTGAAATGATTGACGAAATTGTCACCAACAGATTACGATCACATTGTGGCGATGTTATGGTCAATATTGATGATATCGCTGATATTCAATTAGTGCACATCTCTGTCCCAATCTAGGTTCAGAGCTGAGAGAGTCCCTCCAAACTGAGGGAAAGCCTCTTCCTCAAAGCCTCAAAATGCCGTTAGAATCCAATTAGGACACTTACTCCAGGGCCGGAAAGGCCATTAGCCCAGTAGGCGTCCACTCACTGACATAAATTCTTATCTGATCTGAGAGGCTGTGAGCCTAGACTGGTCTGGATCCATGGAGAACAACATAATGTTGAAATAAAAACGATTGCTCAAGAGCTTTGATATCTTGAGTTTCCTATCTCTACACCAGTCATGTTCTCAATAGACATGCTTGTATCGCCCGTTGAAGCATGGGTGTCATTTTGGTAGACAGCTACACACCTCGCGCCAAAACGATACCATCAAGGACCAGGGTTTCGCTTTATAGAACCAATATATAGGGTCCCCTGTTAATACTTTATTTACGAATATACATTATATACATAAATCTATGTTGTAACCAATGAGTTGGCGTCTTAATTTATGGCAACGCATGAGAATAACAGCTCAGCAGAAATGTGTATTTTCATTATTTCATTTAAACCAAAGTTGTAATGTAAGTTGTAATGTCAATAAAACTTTTCAACAGCAACAATTTTATTCTTCCAAGAGTTTCGTTATCCTTTCTGACCCAGACCGTGTGGTTTCGTTGTTTTCCCATGTGTGCTGCTACCGCCTTTTCAAATAATCTGTTTGAGAAATGTTTGAAGTATTTAAAACACAGTCCACATTTTATCTGGTCCCTTTGATAGCTTCTATCAAGTAAAACGTTCCTTTTTCTCGTAAATGGAAACCATTAAAGAGTTCCAACTAGATCAGAGGAGTGTGCCAAAAAGAGGAGGGAAAATAGTTATCTTTAAAATCGAAGTAGTCAATAGTACAAATTGATTTTACGAATTGAGTTAAAAGAAGACTAGACTGTTCAAAACTCTCAAATTGCAACTGTTTTGGATCACACAATTCACATATGACGTTACGAAAGAAAATCATAAATATCCATATTCCTCGAATTCAGAAATGTACCCAACTTTGTATCGTTTAAAAAAATATCCCCAACCAACCAATCACCCAGTCAATCATCTAGAAACCTATCAAACTATTTACAATATCAATTTCTCAAAAACTTACCCAAACTGAAACTAAACCACTTCGCGTAAATCCATCGTTTTCTCCTTATAAATAACACCCTCTCGTGTCAGTCTAATCTAGGTGAGATTACTGGCTTCCAATAGTACTAAACAGTCGGCCTCCGCAGCGGCAACCAGAGGGATCGTTGTGGGTGGTGGTGGTGGTGGACGAAAAAGAACAACGCGCACAGTTGGGATTTGGGATTAACCATTCGTGAACATGTGCACCCTCTATATAGTACTGGGAAGCTCGCTGGTGTGCCAGACCCTCTCAAAGCCATTGTTGTTCTTTAATCCCGCCACATCCATAGAACTGGCGTTAACATATAGGCAATCCTATAGCTGTTCACATGCATATATGGCATACGCCGCATGCATGCAAAATTGCTTTGCTTTCTTCAGAGAGTTTTATCTTTGAAATGCATGTACGGTATTAGCAGTATATAGATCTCATAACAGACTTTTCCAGCATTGCTAACTTCAAATATGTGGTGTGGTTAACTTTAAATAGGGTGTTGTTATCTTGATATGTTACTTTTATAGCTCATGCTTTTTATTTTTGTAACTTTTGCCTGGCTTTCCTCAAAGAATCCTATCTTTGTTTAAAGAATTACCAAATACTCCTCATAACAAATTCAATTCCTCCCAGTAGTATCAATTTCAGATCTGGTTCATTTTCACAAGGGGACATGATCTTGACGTCTCGACTTCAGCGTTGGATTCTAGTAAAAAATGAAAAGTTCTGTCCATTCGCAATTTTGGTTAGAAGAAGGAAATGAAAGTCCCTTTCAACCAATTTCTACTGGGAGGAGAGTTTTTAGTGAGTCCATCCGGATTTAGATCTAATTCTAGAGTGGCTTGCAGTTCGATTTACGCTAATCGTCAGCACGGATTCGGAAATGGAGTTCTAGTTGGACATACATAACATACAATCCGGGTTTTTATTGACTTCAATTAGTCTACATTTATCTTTAATTTTCTTTGAAGGACTTGACACTATTCTCGAACAAATACCTTAACATAATAACATGTTATTTCCCATCAGGAAGTATGGCCTAAAATGCTATTATGGTAAGGCTAACATTAGATTTGTCTTGGACGAAAGTATGGCATAGGGTTGGTCCAGGCAATTTTGTGTCCCTGTGGATCTATATATGATCAATTCGCTACTGCCAAGTCCAAATGTGAGTAGACTCATAGAATAAACATCCATATATATATAGGGAGACAGGACGCTTTGTTTCCATATAATCAATGGGAATAGAGGATTGTCGACACAAAGTATATAGCCTTTGATCCTTAATCTTGCCTCTTTTATCTTCTTTACGCTGGTTAAACTTACGAGTTGCAGCCTATGCCAAGCTTTGCTGAGTATTGACTGTTAAGTCTGATATATTTGTTTCCCTCCAATTCAATGCTACTTCATTATACTCAAGCATGCAATCATCACATGGTCTCAGCAATCATAATTTTATGTGAAATAATTTTATTATTGGTTGCTGCAATCAAATATAAATTATTGCAAAAAAAAAGGATTTTGAGATACTGTCATATTTGAAATGATAAGATCAAGAGGATTCCAATGGTGGTAACACATTAGGGGCAATTAATAAGTACTTATAGATTTGTTCACACATGAGAAAAAGATTTTTGATATATCATGATGGCCAATCACTAGTAAAGTAGTTAAATATAGTCCTTAGGATATCCTCAAATGTGCATAGATATAGTCAATATACACAGTCCTGAGATTTGGTACATGTATTTATGCTACTAGCAGCGCTAAGCACTCCAAAAATGAGAACATTCTAACAAAGAAAGATCAATTTAAGAAATAAATTTTGCGACTTGTGACTCGCTTTCCTGTAACACATCTTATTATGTATCATTATGTGTATCTGTATGTATACCACAATCAACATATAGAATCGTGCAAAAACAAATTCACATAATGCTTGTTATCAGTTCATTGAGTTGCCTCCACCTTACTTGTTAATTAACATAAATATTTAAGAATTATTTGTGTATAGTATAACCACCAAATTGCAGTAACTCTTGGGTGAATTATCAATTTTTCGATGATTGGCAATCAGATCCATATATATGTTTCATATACATCGATATACTCTGATGGAAATCTTACCGATACTTCTGTTAAAACCTGTATTCTCGGTTAAGGTCGGTCAAAAACTGATAGTTTTCTACTTCTTGTTTCATTCATTTCCAACCCATCTAAAAGTCATTTGACCAAAATTGTGGAGGATTTTGTTCATCTGTTTTTGCTGAAGGGCTTTTAAAACATCCTCATTTGTAGATCTGGAGGACC
This sequence comes from Sthenelais limicola, assembly GCA_942159475.1. Lineage (NCBI taxonomy): Eukaryota > Metazoa > Annelida > Polychaeta > Phyllodocida > Sigalionidae > Sthenelais > Sthenelais limicola. Next base: position 60,223,815 of record OW804096.1, read on the forward strand.
CGCCCGAATCCTTTAATGTGATCAGTTATTATCGCTCACCGGTAGCAAGTCTTAATATATGACGTATTTTGATATGTTCTGTTGTGATAGCTGAGAATGCAGCTTTAAATGAGAGAGCCACTTATGCCATGACCCGAGAGCATAAAATTATGCGTCCCAGGCTGGCTGTCTTTCATCAGTGATGAATGATTTGATTTGATTTGAAATATAGCCTACTTTATTTGCCAGAGGTTTGAGTACAAAAGGGTCATGAACTTCTGAACTTCTGAGCGGAGTCCAGTAGTAGACTTCCAGTAATACGTGCCCGGAAATCTGATGATTAATAAAAGGAAATTAGGAAACGGTTGTTGACGAGAGCAATCTGCTCGAGAGCAATCTGCGCGAGAGCAATAATGAGCGACGCGAAACAATGGGGGATTTACATGTCTCACTGCACATGTCTATTACAGCTCATGCAGGGATGGATTCAGTTCAAATCTGACATACAAATATGTGGCAACATCTTTATCAAAAGATTCAAGGATCTTTTCACTTATGGCTTGTGTAAATGATCTATGAAAGAAAATGCATGATGGAAAGATGAAGTCTTCTTTGATGGGAACATGTAAAACACATGGATATTGTTCTCTATATATTTTACAATGACATACTACGCTCATAGTTCAATGCAAATCAAGATTCAAATCCCCTATTAAGTGATTGTACTGTTGTACTGGGTTCTATAAAATTATGCAGCTGTGAAATGATAAACTCATATATATTGTACCCGGTATACTTTAATGCTAATGTTAACTTAAAATAACATCATTCCACTATTTGTAAACCCCACATAGCAACTAAGAATGATTTCTCAGGGTGCGACGAAAAACACTCATACAGAGGGAGAGTGCTTTGAATTGGATAATACCTGAATACAAATGTGTTTGCAAATTAATTCCATGCTGAATCGGCCGAGACAGAGAACGGCAGTCGGTGAGCGATAATTAGTGAAGCCACCGCAGGAAATTATCTCAGCGGTTCTATACTTCTAAAAGAAAATTGAAATTTTCTCCGACATTATATAAATATCAGATCCCTCGCAAATACGAATTCGGGAGTATAGGTTTAATGCATGGCAGCGTAAAGTCAATCCATGGGCTTTAGGCCCCACTACCAGGTTCCAGAAAGGAAGTCCATGTCAATATTTATACCAAGGGAAGAAATAAAGTTGGCTTTACTCCCCTTTACAACCTGGAGTAAAATGCTCGCACTCCTAAGCACTCGAGTCAATATGATGAGAGTTATACATTGCAAGCATTAACACGAATACAAACAATGACTCCATCTTTACCTGCTTTTTCGACTTTATTTGTTGAACATACCCCTTTCCCTTTCAACACCTCTAGTTTCTGTTTCTGCCTTACATACAAAATACATTTATCCATTGCACTAGGTTCTAAAGAACACCTCTCTATACATTGACATGGTGTCTACATATGGAACATGGTATAAGTAAAGGAATAAATAGGTGCGACAACAGCAGAGGTTTAAAGAATGTTTTCCATGTTAGACATCTGATAAGGAAACAATCATCCGGAGTTTCAGAGAGTATTACTTAAATAGATTTTACCATTGAGCGCAAAACACTTTGACAACTCGTAATGCAGGTTAAATATACCATGGTGTCAATGTAAGATTCGACTGACTTAAACTGTTTGGATCAGATAGCTGAGGCAATTAATGGACTAATGGTTTCCTCGCATCATGGAAACAATACATGCTTACCAGTAGAACAAAGATATGTGCCTCCCCTCAATATCAAATTACCAAATTCATTTAAAATAACCTCGGTGTCTTCCATCAGGATCCTGACTTCCAATTATGGCGATGATATCATATTATCAAGTTTTTAATTTGAATGTCAGAACCATAAGGACCTGATATATTCAGATGGACTACTTAACGAATGAAATACAGATCATGTATTGGTCAAAGATCGCGACACAGGCTAAAGATCGCGACACTTTCTTTATATGCTCCGCTTGACGCTAAAAACAAATGATTGTGAGACACCACAGTGTATTAGCATCATCGCAATTGTTTGTGTCTATCTGGGTTAAAATAGCATCGTAAATAAACAGACAATCTGAGGAAATCAATATCGATTTGACATTGTATCAATCAGGCAGTCATATGTACCGCATTTTTTTACTTGCAAGCAAATTAACAAACCATTCCAAAGTTCAAATAAGGCAGTCTTGTTGGCCGACGCACTATATAATATGCAACTAAAGAAAATGAATCACAAGTCGCCAAAAATGGATTTTAAGAGATAATCAAGATGAGATCAAGCCGATTCCAATCATGGTAAATAGCAGGACATCTAAATACTTCATTATATTTGTATAAATGAAAAAAATATTGGTTATATTTCCTGATGGTCACTCACTCTAGTGAAATAAATTTAGTTACATATACCTCAGACTTATATTCAATCCACAATCTTCAAATTTTTCACATGTAGGCCTATCCATGCTACTAAAAGTGCTAAGCACTCCAAGAATGAAAACATTCGAAAATACTCGTTAATTGATACTTAGCTTGGCTTCAGTATAGAAGCAGGGAGAGGTCAAGTGCGTATATATTTCTCCCATGTTACATCATCACCCCACTAGCCCTGCATAGTGCGGATGATTCCAACCACCAACTCTGCACCTCTAATTGTACATTGCTTCTTGCCCCAATTGCCCTGTCGGGCAATCCAGATTTCCTTTCAATCGCCCTTGTAACCGCTCTGGCAGTAATAATACATTAACCCGCCTCACTCGACCCTCCATATGTTATATCGCATTGGGCAATATTTACTGTCGTCACATCCAAGCCTATGCATCAGGGTTATTTGTCACCAAAAATGCTGATACCCCTGCAGCCGAGCCCTAGCGATATTATTGTGTAATTTCAGCGCAGGGTTTCCTATTTAGATCGCTTTTTACAGCCGTCGAGTGTGATAAAGGGCTTTGAGATCCCATATAGCTCTATTAAGGGAATTATCCATGTAAGGTATGGTAAAGCAATCCGGGCTAGGAATCGGATTAATGAGCAACATTCCCCGGCATATTTACATTACACCGGCTCATTCAATATTCGCCGAACCATCATCCCAATGATGTTATATAAGCTGGGTTCCTAGGCCTCCATCGCATCGCCCTATTAACGACAGTCTATAGATGACCATATAAAGGGTCTCTTAAGGCATTACCATGGATGAAAAGGTTATTCGTGTGTCTGGGATATCGTGTCGGATAATCAAGCTACCATTTCGTGTTGAATTGATTATCTACATGCTATCAATCGATGGGACGCACTTTAAACGTCGCCAACAGGCATTGGAGCAAAGTTGAGATATTTCTTCTTGAAGCAGAGTCGCTTGTTGATCACAACTCTACCATCTGGGTCTGTGTAGCCTACTTAAGAAACTGAGGTGAAATGATATGCTGGAAGATGGAAATCCTCGCTTAAATATGTAAATGGAAAATTGTACCAACACATATCTAGAGGTGTGTTTACAGGCTTTGAGAATCAAAAGGCATTAACTTGTAAGCTTGTTAAAGCTGCATTCTCAGCTATATTACGAGAAACCAAATCTTACCAAATGTACTCATATTATGACTTATAATACGACTGAATTTACCAATATTCTGCTGTTGTTATATAGAGGAATCTGAAGTAGAATCGACTGGGATGAATCGGCCAAAATATGTTGACTTTTATGAAGCTCTGTAGTAAAAATAATTGGACATAGTCCTCCAAATGACTTTTAGATGGGTTGAAAAAGAATGGAACAAAAAGTAGAAAATCTTTAGTTTTTGACTGATCCTATCTGAGAGTGCATCCTTAACAAAGAATCAGGATATCAATTAGATCAATTATACAAAACTTTAGCATAGCAACAGCACGACCAAATCAAGTACAATCTTGAGATTAAAATACAGGTAGAATGCTTTGATGCAAACTTCCCTGGTTATTTGAGAACAAGGGGGAAATGATGATGCATGAATTCAAGGTGTTCCAGCAATTGTATACTTGACACCCTGATCTTTTCTTAATTTTTCAAGAGCACAAATGACAGAACTTGGATGATTAGGCCGAAGTGAATCCTTTGCAAAATCAGTCTATAGGCTCCGAGTCTCTCAGATCGAATATTAATGGTATGTCAGTGATTGGAAGCCTACTGCATTTTGGGGCCAGCAGCAGGCGTCCTAATGCGATTATTAACGGATTTTTCGATTCTAATGACATCATTTGTGGCATTTTTAGATTCGGAACAAGAGGTTTTCCCTCAGTTTGAAGGGACTCCCTCAAAGTTGAGCCTAGACTGAAATGTGAAAAAACGATCAAGACGCAAGTGTAAATCAATGGGAGACCCCCTTAAGCCCTAACCAATGGCCGAGTGAGGGATAGCTTGGTATTGTATATTGCATAAAGTCGCCAGAAAAAATTACAATTCACCTTCACAAATCCTGTCAAATAATCCAATTTTAAGACTTCAAAATGCTTCAAGAAGACTTCAAAAGGCTTCAAGCGCTTCAAAATGCAGTTCAACATAACCAAACATATATATGTTCCAAATCAATGCAATACCGAAAATACTCAGATATATATGTAATTTACCATAATTATTTCAGGCTACTTTAGCAGTATTTACTGAATATCTAGAGCTGCCAATTCTACATTTCTAGGCGATCTGACCCGTATAGTCTTTACCATTACGTATGGTTGGTTTCAGAAGGAGCAAATATTTGCCAGGATCATCGATACGAGCCAATCCCCGGCCATAGACCTATCCCATAAATGTATACATATCTCCGATCTATAAGGAAACAATATAACAAGCTAAATCCATCAATCACAAGAGTATAATACATGGCAGAATTGTCCGTTGTTCGGTGCAGGTGCTAACCTAATATATGCTGTAGTAGCCCCCTTGCGTAGTTGTCAGGAATATAGTTCCCTTCCCGTCCCTCTTTACAACCCTATATCGTGATTTATTACCACTGCTTAGTGCACATGCAATCATCCCTGGATGATTTACAGTAGGCGTTTAAACAATGGCGTTTAAACACGGGCCAATATGTGATGTGTCTAAGGAAAATGAGCCACAAGTCGCAAAATGGATATTTATTTATAAGTGATTTATTCACAAGATCTCTTTATTGATATGTTTTCATTTGTTGGCTCCTTAGCGCTGTTAGTAGCATAAATAAATGATTTAAAGACTTATTGATTATATCCATGCATATCTCAGGTCATCTTAAGGAATATAATTAACTACTTTACTATAGTTCTAATATTACATGTCATCATATGGTTGTTATTAGCCTCTCCCGAGACTACTTTTATACACTCTAGATCGGAGTAGAAGGGATAGGCCTGAGCAGTAGAGTTATTAGCATACAATGGAAAGTCTCAATTAATGTCACCCTAATTGATTGTACAGGCTATACGAACTTGAATTTCAGGGACCAATAAAGTGAAGAACCTTTCAACAGGGGATTTGCATATCTCCAAAGTCCCCTTCTGAGGTGCAGCAGAGCTTTAGTGACACCACAAACATCAATAATTAATTAATAATTATTCTGTAACCTTCAGGAAGTTGCAATGGGACAGTATTCAACTAGATCTCTACGAGGTTAATATGCTCACACATTCAGTATCAATAAACTTACATATCAAGATATTCCTGAATAATAGATGAATGTATCATCTTCTGCGAAGCTAGTGGACCTTTTGGTCTGTACTTATCCAATCTATCAGAAATCGGTATATAATTTATTTTCGGTTTCCTAAAACGCAAGTATTTCCCTTCTTTTCATATTTCCTTTTTCATCTCTAGGGAATCCTTTATGAAATAATAACATTTTTAGGACAATGCTGACTAAAATGTGTACAGCAGGTTTCTTATAATTTGCAGCAGTAATGACTTTTACCAGAATTCCCACATCATTGAAGCAAGATGCAACTTATAGTCGAAGAATTAATAAGAACGCATGAGTGCATAAAATATGAATAAATTTGAATATTTTGATAATTAAGTCGTCCTATCCGCAATAACGTACATTACACTAATTAGGGACATTTATAGTTCACTTTGCTGACAATGCATCTTTTCAGCTTTTAATAATTTCTACTTAATGGTGCATACATTTATTAAGTATGGGTAAAATAAAATAAAAGAGCTTGTCAGTTAATGGTGCATGCCTATAATATGGGGTAGGAAAAGAGAGAAACCGTTCTTTTGTAAGAGGTATGGCTCCTGTTTACAGCTCGACATCTTTTACCTGTTTTATCTCTAATGCTTGCATAGATGAAAATGTTCAGTCTTGAAACTGGATCTCAAGGTTGTTCTGCAATTGTTAAGAACGTCTCACATATTTCAATATTTCAATATTACAACTTGATGGAATGTGAATATATAATTATGATACATTTATAATTTAGCGGTGAGCCACTTCCAGTCATTTAAGGAAGACTTAAAAACCTCCCGTTTTTAGCAGGGGGAATGTCTTCTCAAGGAAAATCAGAGTTGATTTTTAAAAAACTGTTTAAATACAGATACAACACGTTTAACAAAAGTTGTTAGGTTCCACTGCAACTAATCCACCATCCCCTTCAGACAAATGCCTAGTTTCGTGCAGTACATAGCGCACAAACCTCCCGCGGTCCATTCTGCTTCGACTTCTACCGCTTTGCTTCTGAGTACAAAGGTTCTGAGTGTCAGGATGGCTAGACAAAATCAACAACAGTCTGATTCATAATTCTGTGGGACATCGATCCTCCTAACATCATTTGACTCGAGTGCTCGCAGTGGTCAGGAAGAGGGAGTGAAGTGGGACTGCATAATTTGCTCTTAAGCTTGTTTTTGGAAACTCCAGTCAATATTTCTCTGGACATACATACGCCTGGCAATCAATGAACTCTGACCGTTTTATTATCAACATTGTATTACTGCACGTAATCCTGTTCAGCTGTCTGTTTATTAGAACATAGCCCGCGGGCTTATTAAACATGTGGCGTTATAGCAGCACTGACAATATATATAGATGTTCAACTATCAATCATGCATGTGTTTGTTATAAGTGTACAACGAACAGACAGCCAACAACAACACTTCCCCCAGACAGGTACACACACAGTCTAGGCTCAAAGTTGGGAGAGCCCCTTCAAACTGAGTACAAACCAAACTAAATGCCATTATAAAACTAAACCGTACCATTATCAAACTAAACCAAACCGTAAAATACTACCGGTATATTATAATCCCATTAGGACGCCTACTCTAGGAAATCCATTAGCGCAGTAGGCATTCAATCACTAAGATACCATTCTTATCTTAACTGAGAGGCTCTGAGCCTAGACTGCAGACAGCTTTTTACACCCCATGCCATGATCAATAACTAGTACCGGTGAGGGCTACTTAGAGGTAGATTTTTACTAAACAGCTCTGAAATACTTCACCGAGCAAGGATCAATGCACATGTTGCAAGGAAACTCCTCTAGCCCCCCTTGTCATAACATTTGTTCAGAGCAGTCTTGGCTCTAGTCAATAAGGTCGTTAGACACTGACTTTTTAGAGAGATTATTACTCCTGACTCCTCATATTTTTCATTTAGAGTCGGCATCGGTAGATCAAACACTTCTGCAAAAATATGTCCTTGATGTGACTTAGATTTATGCTACGGTACAATCGAATTTTTAAGGAAGTTTCTACATTTGCTCGAGCACTGCTTTGTATTGGGAACAAACGCCTCGGGCATAAAATCTTCCAGACAGGTCGCTTTATTCGGTACATTTATCATAATTCATCGGATTTCAATGGCTACAATCTATCCGCCATGTATTTTAAGGCATCTATAGGCATTCTGGAGGTGTTATTAGATTGCTTGGCTCCACTGAACGGCGGTCGATAGAAACTTTGCCTTGGGCTACCTCCCTTAAAACCCAGGGAAGAGGAGTTTAAGGAATTTCCGGGGTTCACTCTTTGGAACAAAGCGAAAGTAGATGTGAATAAAGTTCCTCTCGAATGTTTAGGAACACATACACTGGGTTTTAGAGTGCACATGAAGATCTAGCAATTGATGTTTTGATATGTAGGCCTATACGTATCTCCAAGACAATATATGTCGTGTATTACAGAAAAATGAGTCATACATTGAAAAAAAGAAGAATTTTGAGATTCCAAGGATGGTAAACATTAACACATCTAATGAGTATTTCTATAATTTGTTATGTAGGAAGAAACGTTGGAACTAATACTTGATGGACAATCACAGTGATAAAGCAGTTAAATATGCTCCTTAGGTTATATCCGAACTTATCCTAAGGAGCATATGTAACTACTTTACTACTGTGCATGATTGACTATTAAAAATTAGCAAGCATATATATTCAATACACAGTCTTCGAATTTGATACATCCCAATAATGAAAACAATATGAGTAAGGGTTCTCGCGAACTTTATTAAATATCAATCTTGCGACGTGTGACACATTATATTGTTTTTTGAATGCAGTTTAATTTAGATTTGATTTAACTATCTGTAATTATCAAATATGTTCATGGTTTCCCTCTCAATTACACATTGCTACGCCAAGCTGGGCGCATTCGTAAAACCCGGGTAACTGGGAAATGTTTCCCCAGTGATAATAAAATCTTCAAAAACATTTTTTTAAAATGGATGTTTACCTGTTCGACGTCCGGTTGGAGGGTATGCATATCCGTCACGAAATGCCATTGTTCTTACAATAATGAAGTTCGGAGTATTTGACAAATGCGTTCGGAGAAATAACACATCTAATAAACGAGTATATGTCAAATGAATCACTCCCTTTTATGTGATAAGAATATTGTGTTAAGTAATGCATATGCATAAAGCTAGAGAAACACACAAAGGTTATATATATATATATATATATATATATATATATATATATATATATATATATATATATATATGCGATCGTTATGATAGCTTCACAGATAACATAATCAGAGCGATAAAATGGGTTTGATGGCTGCGATAAATTTGATGTTGAATTAAAGGAAATTATACATATATCTTCCCAATTGTATAGGATACCATTGTCAAGGAACCGATGTCAGCCTAACCGGATCTACTTGCCACGGAAGTACAATAACTTTGTGATTTATTGAATTGGAGAGATCTTTAAAATGATGAGGAATACATGGCTCGGCGGATACAATCTTTGAAAACAAGCCGCGAATGTAAATAATGTGTTGTGTGCGACTGAAGATAAAGAACGCCCTTAGAAACCTTGAAGGGGAGATTCCTATAAGGTTAAATCTCTAACTGTTGCATAGCACGTATTGCCGGAAAGAACAAAAATCCCCGACATGTATGCTCCATTCTTTTAATGCAAAACATCCGCAGTCTTGTTGCGAGATGATTCGTAAAAAAAAGTAAACAATAGGGGATTTACATGTCCGCCATTTTGAATCTTGATTCGCATGGAATCATGGGAGTTGTATGTCAGTGTAAAAGTTTCTATAAAAGTTTCAAAGAAACAAGACTTCATAATTATTTCCCATGATACATTTGGTTTTTATAGATCATTTGCACAAGCTATGATATTGGTCGAAAGATCCTTGTATCTTTCGATAAAAATGTTGCTTAATATTTCGTATGTCAGATTTGAACTGAATCCATTCCAGCATACACTGTAATAGTCATGCACAGTGAGGCATACAAATGCCCTATAGAATGCACTATTTGCAGGAGGTACTCTTTCACAAATCTCCCTTCACATTGAATCTATTCAAAATTTAGGTATGAATGTATGTGGATGAGAAGTAATGCGACGAGCGTGTGAGCCTCGATATCCATTCCATCTAGTTAGAGGTTTGGCCCTGTTTGTGCACTTTCTTTTCAACACAGACCAACTCGAACGGACTGAATCATAACAGTATTATGTTAGAATAATAAAGAATGGATTTGAAGGCGTCTAAATAACTGAAACATCAAGGCCTTATAACGAGAATGGTCATATCTGTCTGATGTGTTACAGGAAAATGAGTCATAAGTCGCAAAGTTCATATTTTTTAAAGTGTTTTATTCATAAGATTTCTTGGTATGGAATGTTTTCATTTGTTAAGGTATCTAGCGTCGTTTTTATCAATAGATGTACAAACATTACAAAAGACTGTGCAATATATCCTTGCGATTCGAAGGTCATCCTATATAGTACGTAGCTAGTAATTGTCCATCCAGAAACATTGCAGACTTTTTTTCAAACACGAACAAAATCAAACATAGAATATAAAAGAAAGACTTTTTAGATCTCCCGAATGTTAACATCATTGGAATCCACTGAATCTCAACCTTTCAAACATGATAGTACCCCGAAATCAATTGTTTTTGACTTTTGGCTCATTGTTCTATAAAACATCACATAATTCTTAGGGGGTATTACCTATCCCCCAATCTATTCACATCCTTCACCTTTCCCTTTCAATAGCTTTCAATATCGTTCTAACTATTCGCCTATGCACCGGCAATCAGACCTGCGACAATAAACTATATGTTTGACTAAACGTGAGTGTTTGTATCAAAGTGGGGCCGAAATGTAGGTCCGGATATAACAAGATTTTATGAGGGCTGTGTTACTTGGCTGGGCCTACATGGGCACGAATCATTGGCGTAATCCCCCATTAAGGACCTATTAGGCAAACCGTGCTTCCAAGGCCCATGTAGCAATCCATCACAAGAGGTGAGCATGAAGACAAGGTATCCGGGTGCTTGGCTGTTTTAGGCAGGTCAACTCAACCAAAGTTGTTTTATCTTATGCCTATTTACCGATAGATGTAGTTTATAAAGTGTCAATAAAATAAAGGGACTTGCAAGTACCCCATCTTGAAGCTTGAATCGCTTTCAAGGTTGGAGTATTGATTCGTTATATATTGTATTGGAGTAGGATATCAGAATGAAAGCGTCAGAAAACATGTTCAGCACAGAGCAGATTTGATGTTTCTCTGTAACATGAGCCATTTATAAGGGACCTTTTCCTGTTTGAAGTTCTAGTTCCACTTATCTAAGAAGTGCTGCACCTTTTCCTACTGTGTGAAGCAATTTACGTGAACTCAATAAAAAGGATTTTCACGGATCTTTTACTATTCACTAAACCCTTTCTTCTACTTGTTTCATTCTTATTTCCCCTAGCATCATCTTTACTACGTGAATTGGCATGTGTTGTACTTGATTATATCGCATGCCTTCAACTGTACAATCAAGCATTTGGATTTCAGACATTATTTTTATGTCTATATAGTATATATTGGCAAACACTTTTACACTCAAATGTTTCTAAATATTTATATGTCAAACTTAAACAGATTCTATCCCACCATGTGCTGTAACGGATATAGCAATCTCAAATACGAGTTTTGAAGCGTTCTAAAAGGACGAGGAATCCAAATAATCTGATTAATGTGGTCTAATTAATCTACCAGTGTCAGGCCGTCAGGAAATGTACAATTGGTAGCTCTACACATTTCGTAAATTCTGACAAATGTAGCTCACAAATGCTAAATAATAGATCTATATATATATATAAGTATATTTAAAGGGCCTAGTCCACCAAGGCGATTCTTATGCGACTTTGAGCCGCAGAGGGCTCTTTTGCACTAAATTCTGTGAGAATCGCATGAGAATCGACTTAGGGACAAAAAGTAGTAACAATCAATGCCTGTGTAATTCTGAGGGTCAGTTTTTAAACTAGGTGGGTCAACTTCGGTTGAAATGTGTTTTTTGTGCTGATTTGATTTGATTTGATGACATTTTATTTGGGTAATGTATTAGAAAGTTTGGATTGTTCGTAGTATACAATCAGCTAGAAATATAATCGGTTTGGATTGTTGTAGTATACAATCAGTTAGAAATATAATCGGTTTCTATCGGCTAACTAATCAGTTATACGGTGTATCAGCTCCAAAATCATGTATTTTCTCTTTTTACATTAATACTAATAGTTAATGTAACTATCATATCTATATAACTCAATACATTTCGTTTTCGATTTCAGTCGTTTATATTCAATATTCATACTCCAAGAGATCGTTTTCATTTTTATTATAAAAGTAAATCAGTAACCATTAAGAAAAGATGAGGAAGCAGCTTGCTTTTCAGTATTCCAATCTCCAATACTATAGCACTAAGAACTCGTAAAGAAAGACAAAATCGAGAAAAAATAGTTTTGAGTTGACCTTGGAATACACCAGCTTCACCTTATGCTCCTTATGCCACAGGTCTGGCCGACAGGCGGCGCAGCCCTCGATCACGTCCCTGTTGCACAATTGATATTCTATGCCATTGACATGGTTGTGAGAACTGCAAGAAAGGCACAATACCCGTCAAACTACTCTTTTCATGAATCTTATTCTCACCTTTAGTGCAAGATCGAATTGGATCTAAATCTTGGATTTCCGCCATCACTTGTTGGCGAGGCTGATAAATCCGCCTTTTACATGCCTCCGAGGAGTTCATCTTTTGTGCCTCACATGCTTTGCTGCCATTCCTTCGTTACATTAATGATTTAAGTCCAGGTCTCTATATTTTATAATACCTAATGTTCCTGCTTATGACCCCCTTGGTATATTCTCGCATGGCATGTCGCAGTGTCACTGGTGTTATTACTGACTGGAGCTTAAATTATTGACCTCTCTTATGGACAGTGCTTCATAAAGTCCTTAGACCTTACTATTAATCAATAGAATTCGTCAATTTCATGTGAAATAGTTGTAAATCAAATGTTGGGTTCATCATAAGAATTGGATTATTGTTTTATTGTGCAATACAAATTTAGTTATTTGTATGCATGTTTCCTCAAGCTTCCTTTCTCTCAGAGCTTTGTTCTATAGATATTTCACAATCCCTATTAATATGTTAGGGGTTTTATAGTAATAATAACAATAGATTTTCATTTTTATAACACAGGTACAATATTAAAATACAGTGTAGCAGACTGGAAAATAAATATGGAAAAAGGAGTACATGTCTTCTGAATTCCACTGGAAACTGGTGCCAACTGGTAAAAGCCTAGGGCTTATTGATGACACTCCCCCTACCCATAATCTATCAAACTAACAAACTTTACACCCCCACACCTTCCCCACTAACATTTCCAACCCCAAACTATTCCACCACTATAGATAACACAACCTCCCTGTTCTTAAAGGCAGGGCTCCACCAGACTGCGTGCTTATTGCGGCTAATATGCGGTTTTATAGTCACACTAAATAAAGAAATATTGCACAACCTATCAAGATTCTCCTATGACCAGCTCCATTTGGTATTATATTCGGATCAAGAATGCACTGTATAATGCAATATGTTCAAAGATATGTAGGGCCTAACTGTTGGACAAATTAGGAATTTTGATATGAGAGCAATCAGAAATACCTGAGATTTTGGTCTCTCAGATTATGCGCATGGCGCCTCACCCATAACTGATAAAAAATTTCCGTCACCAATTTGTCATCATCTTCTTATCTTATTACATACAGAATCCCCAAAACATGCTGTAAATTAACATGGTTGGTCCTTACGTAAAAATAAGGGTGTACCAGGAATTATTCTAAAGGTAAATAAGGATCATTGGTAGATGTTTGCTATGGACATATAGACTCTTGATTTTGTATGATCTGCTTCTAATTGATGTTGTAATTAACATGTATATCAAGGTAACGTTTTTGTAAACATAGACATAGGCTGAAAATATCATACATGTATGAGAGCTTACAATAAAATTCCACTGCAATCAAATTACACACTTCCCTTATTAAAGCAGCACTCTCAGTTAAAGCTGCATTATCAGCTATTACAGCAAACAAACTCTTACAAAATTTAGTCATGTTATGACTTAAAAGACTGAATTCATGAATATTATGCTGCTGTTATATGTTTATACAAGAATGCCATCATAAGAGTGGATTCGGGTGGGTCCTCCAAATACAAATAAGGTCGTTTTTGAAGCTCTAAAACTAAAAGAACCTGATAGAACCCTCCCTAGTTCCGGTCAAATGACTTTTAGTTGGGTTGGAAAAGAATGGAACTATTAAAAGAGGAAAATCTTCAGTATTGACTGACGAACCGAGAGTGTAGCTTTAATATTCCTGCGTATATATAAGAATGAATAATATTCCTGCTTATATTTAAGAATGAAATAATTTTACAATTAATTGAATATCGACACAACAAAACACCAGTGAAAAGGACAAGGAACTCTGTCGATACTTTATATATATTTTTGATTTAAATTCAAAAATCAAAACTCAAATATGAACACAAGACAGTGATGAGCAAGGAGGCTTGATAAGACTGGAAATTGCTAAGAGCCGGGAAGGGGGGATAGGGTAACTTAAAATTTCACATTTCACTTCACATTAAATATATTGTATTGTAATAATGATCCAGATATGTGCATCAAGTAACTTTGTAAAGGTATTAATCTTTGAACTGCTGGCCACACCAGGAAAAACTGCATTAGCAGAGGCTGTAATCCAGGTTCTGAACGAAGTAAATGTAACTGTATATTGATGGATTCAGAATAAAAATACGATATATATATATATTGGTCAGAAACTGGAGATGTTCTATATTTTCTGTCCTGTTCTTTTCCAACTTTTCTAAAGGTCATTTGACCAAAACTTAAGAGGTTTTTGTCTAGTTGTTTTCGCAATGGTTTAACAACTGAGAAAAAATAGCCTACATATATAATATGAAATTAACCATGTTCTTCAAATGTATAATTTAAAAGTTAAATGAGGCTTACCTTCGGTTAAAGATGATATTTGACTGTAAGTTTATGAATAACATCTAGTGGTGATGAGGGATCAAATGAGATATATCTCGCGCATGACAAACCAGGCTAGGACGCTGACTAAATCCAGTTGATCGATTATTCTGAAGTAACTGTGACGATCAAGGGTGGCGAGTGGCGGGCATTTGATCCCTCATCACCACTAGATGTTATTCATAAACTTACAGTCAAATATCATCTTTAACCGAAGGTAAGCCTCATTTAACTTTTAAAGTTTACTTCATTGCCATCTAGTGGCGATGAGCAGGACCAAATGAGACTTTAAAGCAAAACTGGATTTAGTCACAAGAATTTATTTCTTATTTGCTACATTGTCTTTCAGTAGGGTATTCCCTAAATCGATCTCTTTCACAATTTTCTTGTTATAGAATCTTCCAAACGTTATGGAATTTGACCATTTGGCTCTTGCCAAGATAACCGGTAACGGTACATTAAGACTTAATGCCTTGGATGTGCTCGCAGAGCGTGTACTGTGGCTTTTGAATACATTGGTGTTGACACCTGCATCTTTCATAACCATTTTTATCCATCTAGACATAGAATCTTTTGCCACTTTGTTGTGTAATTTTCCGAAAGAAATAAACAGTTGTTGTTCTGTTTTTCTAAGTGATTTTGTGGCTTTGACATACGCCCTAAGTGTAGTTACCGGACAGATTGACCTGTCCTCTCTAAACTTTTGGATCTTTACCACATCAAGATTAGATCCTTCTCTGTTATGTTTCAAGGTTTTGTCTAAACTAATGACCACCTGATCTGTTTCCCAAGTGATATTGGGGACCTTAAACGCATGTAGCGTTTGTATACGTTGGGTAGTAACAATAGCGAACAACGTGCACAATTTCAACGTGAGATTCTTCAAACTCATCTTTTCATTCGACCCCCACGTCCTGATATGATTTAGCACTAAGTTAACATCCCAAGTCTGGGAGTACCTTGGTCGTGGAGGTCTTGTTTCGTAAACACCTGTCATGAATCTACTGACCAGAGGATGATTCCCTATAGTATCTTCGGGTTTTTGTCCAAATGTTAGAAAAGAGGACAATGCGCTTCTCGCTGTCCCTATTGCTGAGTGTGATAAACCTTTGTTTAGCAGCGATTGTAAGAATTTCAAAACCAGATTTATGTTTACTTCAAGCGGGTTTGCTGGCTGTCCTTTGCAAAAAGCAACCCATTTCTTAATAGAACAATTATATTGTTTGATGGTGCCGTCTCTCCAGGACGCGAAAATGGTGTTTATAACATCCCAGTTCACATCCCAGTCCAACATAAGTTCTTTCAAATCTTCCATGCAGTGAGTTTCACCTCCCAGGTTTCCATTGTCGAAGTGTTGTGGAGTGTTCGTTTCCCCAGATGTTTCCACATCTGAGCTCTCCTCATGAGCTTCCCCCACCAGGGTTGAGCTGTCCACGTTGGTGTTACTAGGACTCCCCGAGTCTCTCTGTTCTTCGCCAGTTTCTGGAGGACCCGTGTCAGGCATCTGAATGGAGGAAAAGCATACCAAAGTTCATTTGGCCATTCTTGAGCGAACATGTCAATAAGCGAGGCTTCCGGATCCGGATACCAACTAATATAAGAGTTACATTTAGCGTTCAATCGTGAAGCAAAACAGTCCCATTCAAATGGACCCCACTTGTTAGAAATTTGTCGGAAAGTTGTTTTGGGCAATTCCCACTCTATGTTTTCTCTTAAATTCCGAGACTCGTAGTCAGCGACTACGTTCAAAACTCCTGGTACATGCACTGCTATGAGCCAGATCTCTCGTTGCTCACAGTAATCCCAGATTTCTCTAGCTAATCTTTCACATTGGACCGATTTGGTGCCTCCTAATCTGTTAATATAAGCTACTCCTGTTGTATTGTCTAGTTCACATTTGATCTGGCAGTTCCATACGTTTAGTAGGCTTTTAATGCCCAGGAGGCAAGCTAGCATTTCTTTTGCATTGATATGTAATTCTAATTCCTCAGGTTTCCATTTCCCGCCTGTTGAAACCCCATCTACGACTGCTCCCCACCCTTCGTTAGAGGCGTCAGAGGCTAATACGATATCTGGAGGACTCTCCCAGATCCTTCTCTTGCCCGCTTGGATGTTGGCTAACCACCACTCAATGTCTTGCTTTGCTTCTGGGGATAATCTCATTTTGGCATCAAAATTCCCGTTGCTAATCCTAAGTGCTTGGATTTTGTCTAGTTCTATAGCTCTGTAGTGACCCATGCCATATTCTACTCCTTTTGTTAAGTCCACCATAGTGCCTACTAGAGCTGCTACTTGGCGGATAGAATGTCTTCTGTTTTTTAACAAGTTTGTAGCCATGTCTAAAAATTTTTCAATTTTCTCTGGTGTTGGAGTGACCAACATGGTTGTTGAATCCAAAATGTACCCTAAAAAGGTAAGTCTAGTGGTTGGTGTGAATACACTCTTTTCCTTATGAACTGTAAACCCTAGTTTAGTGAAAAGTTGTTCTAACTCCTGAACTGTTTCTTTGCATCTCTCTGCTGTTTCATTTATAATGAACGTGTCATCTATGAACCCAAAGCATGAATGACCCTTTTCCTGTAGTGAAGCGAAAACCGCTTTGAGGATTTTAGTGAAATATCTGGGAGCCTGAGCTAGTCCCATTGGCATACATGTGTATTGATAAAGGACCCCTTTCCAGCGAAATTTTAAAAATTTTCTATCCTTCTGTGCTATGGCTATCGAGTAATACGCATCCCTCAAATCAATTGAGGCCATAAAGCTACCCTCACTCAAAAGTTCCATCGCTGAACTAAGGCTTTCCATTTTGAAATGACTGTATTCAATGTCTAAGTTAAGTGTAGACAGATCTAAGATGACTCTGAATTTCCCATTAGGTTTAGGCCGGAGGAAAACGTTTGAAACGAACTGGCCCTCTTCCCATTCTGATGGTTCAATAATCCCTCTAGCTAGGAATCTAATGATTTCTTCGTCCATGGCTAATTGTTCTAATTCACTGAACTTATACTCTTCTGGTGCCCTTGCTTGTTCTGGAATGACAGCTAAATCTAATTTTGTGCCCTTAATAGCGTTCAAAATAAACGGGTCACTGGTGATTTCTTCCCAATCGTCAATGCAAGTTTTGGTTCTCCCTGCCTGGGCACCCAAACAGTTAGACACATTTTCATCTTCAATCTCAATCTCAATCAGGGGACCTACCTGGTCTAGCGGGTCCCCTTCGAGGGAAAACCCGAGTTCGATCTTTCTGAGTTCCCCCTGCCTCTACCCCTGGTAGAGGAGGAGTTGTCTCTTCCTCTGTAGTTGTTGTAACCATTGTAGCCGTTATTGTAACCACCACTCCGGTTGTAGTTGTTGTAGCCACCTCCATGGCGGTTCCCGTAGTAGCCATTCCCGTAGGAGCGTCTGCCGTAACCTCCTGAACCACGTGCGAAAGGCGAATTGGCGTTTCCCCTGTATTGGCTGTTGGTCTTAGTGGTAGTTGTGGGTTTTTTGAGATCCGCTCTCAACCTATTATCCTTTTTTACTGCTTCGATTTTGGCTGTAATTTCCCCTCCGATGAGCAGGTCTGCTGATGGGGGGTGCTTTTCATAATCCAGGAGCGCTTTGAACGCTTCGTTTATGTCCACTTTGATCACTTCTCTTCTTGCCTTAGTGATTTCAGTGAAGGCTTTTACTAGCATCACTAGACCCTCAGTTAAAGTTCCTAGAGCAATATTGGCGTCGGGGTCCTCCCTAGCCGCTATTTTTGCCCAGTTCATGTTGCCTAGCACCACTGACATGCCGCCGACCATGTAATCCTGAGCGCGTGATAACATGCGGTCATTCTCCTTATGATCCTTAGACATTTCCTTCCGTAGTTCTTCGTTTAGCTTCGGTGTCTTGAGCTGTTCCAGGTTCGCTGGTCTTGGAAACTTCTTCCTGTACTCGTCGAGCTTGGTGATGTTCATCGGTTGGGTGAAGAGGGGAACCACTTTCTCTATGATTCCGGGCTCTATGTCCGGCCCTAGCGTCTCGGTCTGGGTGATCTGGCTGAACACCTCCTCCATAATCTTGTCCGATTCTTCGGGGATCTCACCTTCTTCGTGGCTGCCATCCATGTTTAGTCCACTTCCCGATGGTCCCATTCCTGATGATCCATTGCTATTAGGTTCCCCGCCCGGGGATAGCATTTTAAGCAGGTTCGCTTGGAACACTCGTTGTTGGCTTTGGTCTAGGTTCATACCTAAAAGAGATGAAAAAGCCTTCCCGGCAGTTTTCTCTCTTTCTTCCCTTGCCTTCTTTTCCTTCTTTTCTCTTTCCTCTTTTTCCTTCTTATTCTTATCCAAGGCTAACTTCTCTTGACGCGTCATGTTATCGTCTCCCATACTGTCACTTGGTGCTGTCACTACACGTGTTCACCTTGCGTAAGCTATCAGTAACGGTCAGCTTGACCACTGGCTCGCGGATCGGATCAAAAGTCCTAGAACTTCCAAAGTTCTGATTTCTGAGACTCAGAAAGTTCACCGAACTGATCTGAGGCTAAATAAAGTGGTTTGTGAGGAAAACTTTTGTCGGATGGTGAATTTGAAGCCTTAAAACTCAAAGAATCGAGGAGCTCCTATGAATGCGTCCGAGTAGGTTCATACTAGCGGAAGTAACTGGTTTGTCATGCGCGAGATATATCTCATTTGGTCCTGCTCATCGCCACTAGATGGCAATGAAGTAAACTTTAAACCTTAAGAACAGAAGAAGCATATTCTTTTCCCACTAACTGACTTCCTGGTAGGTTAATTACGACATGTGCTTCCACTGAACAATGCCCTTTTGCTACTGTAAATCAAAGGAAATTATTAATCTAGTTTTAATTTAGAAGTTATAATTAGAATTTTCAGAGACATTGACTTTGTAATGAAGGGGAGGATTCACTTTGATGAAAGGGTATAAGTCATTAAGTAAAGTCCATTAAATAATAAAGGAACATATTTATGAAATTAATTCAAATGTTAAAACATATGAGCGTTTCCACATGATTACTCCAATAACTTATTGACATCGTTCCCTTGTATAGTCAAAGAACAATGCACACAAAAGTGTTAAGGGGAGATGGAAGCTTACTGTAGAAATCAACCATCCTTCTCACGTCTTCTCAGGGAAAAGACGAAACTTTTACAGGGTTACCTGGTGAACATTCAAGTCTCATTAACACAAGGAAAGCTCCCACTTTGACTTAAAAGTTGCACTCACAGTTAAAGCTGCACTCTCAGTTACCATCGGTCAAAAACTAAATATTTCTTACTTTTTGTTCCATTCTTTTCCAACCCATCTGAAAGTCATTGGACCCAGGATTTTGTCTGGTTGTTTTTGCTATGTTGACGCAGGGCTTCTAAAACGTCCTCATTTGTATTTGGACGACCCATCTGAATCCTTTCTTGCGATGACTTCATTTATCATTGCTCACCGGCGGCCGTTTTCTGTTAGCCTACTCCACTTCCAATTCTTATAGAAACATATGATAGCAGCAGATATTGATACATCCCGTCCTATATAAAGTCATGATATTAGAACATTTGTCAAGATTTTTTTTTGTTATAATAGCTGAGACTGCATCTTTAACATCAGCCAAAAACTTGTTTCTACTTTTTGGTCCGTTATTCTCCAACCCATCTAAAGATTATTCGATCAACGTTTTAGGGGCTTTTATCCGGTTGTTTTTGCTACAGGGCTTTAAAAACATCCACATTAATTTTATATTTTGGGGACCTGCGAACTACATTCCTCTGATGTCTTCACTTCTTAATGCTTACTGGTGGCTGTTTTATCTCGGCTGATTCGACTTTAATTCTTGTATTTTAAAAAATTGGGATAAATGCAGTGTCTTAAGTCATAAAATGTAAATTTGGCAGGATTCTTTTTGTCCTAATAGCTGAGAATGCAGTGTAGCTTCTGCTAAAACCTCAACATTTTAAATTCGAAATTTAGAGGTCTGATTAACGTAAGCGTTGGATTTGGAAAGTGTGGGTTTGAATTACCATTCACCTCAGCCACTATAAGTGAATGAGCTGGAATTGCTCCAGTACAAATGAATATTGTTGTCATCTTTATCCCTTCTTCCTGCCATTCTCCATTCTCCTGGGTCATTGACCCTTGATATTGAACCTGATCCTTTGTTTCTTATCTTATGGCTCATTCTCTGTCTGTTGTTCCCATGCATTGTGCAATGAGATGAAACCAGTGCTTTCTGGTATGGGTCTCATTAAGGATTAATTAAAGTGCAATTTTATGAAGGAAAATAGCCCTTTTGGGGGCTTAGGCGTTTTATTCTGTGAATAAACAAGACATTTGCACTGAAGATGGGATAGGAATGAGATAGAGATAAGGAATAATTAACGTATTGTATAAATGAAAAAGAGATATACGAGGAATAGGTGACACAATGAATATTATAGAAGTTGATAATTAGGTCTATAGTGTCGAAAACTGAAGCTCTCAAAGATGCTCCCTGCTACAAGGGTGCTCAGACACTGAACTCACTCATATCAACAGAAAAAACAGACCCTCTTACGAACAATTCAAAAAAATTCCCAAGCACAACAAAATACGACTAGAACCCCACACTAACTAGCCAAACACAAACAAACAAAGGCATGCAGAACCTTCACGCTGCCAAAAATACATCACCAACCCTTCACACTACCACCACATTCTTAGACCAAATAACCAAACACAATTAAACCAAGGAGCATGCTGTACCTTCACGCTGCCTTCAGACTGCCACAAGATCCCTAAAAGTACTAGCCAAACAAAGTGCATGCTGTACCTTCAAGCTGCCAAAAACTCTCCCACCCGAACAAACACAACCCACTGACCTGAGCCATGTAGTCAAATCATCTTTTAGTCATGGCCACACATAATTAGATAGGATTTATACCATAGAGTTAGGTCTAGCTAGACACAGCAGTGGGCTGAAGACCATGGTTATTCTTAACTGAATTGTCACCCGTGAGCCCATATCTCAATGTAAATGTTTTCAATACATTATTGTAACGTTATGGTACATTGTGCATGATTGTTTATAATCTCAACTGTTGTTTGACAAACGATTTGCTGTATAGAAATACTGAATAACAGATAGTTGTATCTGTATATAATGAGAAGGAAATTGTATACTCTATGGGCAAGTGTGTGTTTTGTAAAGAATTGTTAAATGTATCTGGCCTTGGTAATTGGTAAGAAAAAGAGAAAAATGTAGTTGGTAATTTATGAAGGCCAAGAATGTTTAAGAGGATTTAAAGTAAAGTCCAGCTGCTCTGCCAATATATCAGCCCTGATTAATTAGACAGCTGAAGTAAATGACTCTCATCAATAATATTCAGTAATAAACAAGCATTACACTTGTTTACATAGCCTGTAAAAAATTATATTCAACGTGTCGTGATTTAGGCCTGATAGGTAGTGCCTCTTGTTGCCTTCCCCAGCCACGACAATGAAGTATTATCAGCCTTCACTAACCAGGTTCCTTTCAATGCATACCAGTAGTGGTGGAAGTAAAACCAGACATCTATTACTTAAAACCCTTCTGCTTTATTCAATAGCCTTTGATCCAATGTCAACCAGACAAATAGACACTCTGAAGCAGATCATGTCTGTCCTCAATACAGTAAAATGGTAGCTACACTTTACGATGTAAAGATTGTAATATAAAGAGCTCTCATATGGAAAACCATATGTTTGATATTCTGCTGGAAAATGCATAAGAAAAGATAAGATTAATCTGTTAATAAATGAATTACTAGATGAATCAGTGACAACTCTAAAACTTCTGTTACATTACTCATAAGGTATATGATGTAACATGTATGAATAGCCCTAGGCTAATAACACTCCCTGACTCTATATTCACTACAAATGTATATAAATAATATCTATTGCACCGTTATAACTGGATTTGTAATTGGTAGCACCAATGTACCAATATACTGAGTAACCTGATATCAATGGATGATAAAACCCTACGACATGATGTCTTACATTATTTCCACCATGTCAATGTAAGCATAATCCGTTCAACATCAGATTTCATTCTGGTGTAACTTTTGTCAGAATGACGTCCTGGCTACAGATTTCCACCATCACTACAATCATCAACACATTCAAGCTTCATGTGTTCCCCAGCTTAATAATTCCCAGTTTTGATCGCCCGATTAAAATGAATCTCTCAAAGTGGGATTCCCGGTCATTCTCAAACTGACACGGAATTGCACCAAATGTGATCATTTTTGTCTTTTAAAGCTGCATTCTCAGCTATTACGACAACACAAATCTTATCAAATGCACTCCTATTATGACGTACATGGCTGTATTTATCAATTATCTGCTGTTGTTATAATGTTTATAAATACGAGAATTTGAAGTCTAATCGGCCGAGTAAAAAACGCCATTATGGTGAGTCATATGGTGAGCCATCATAAAGTGAAGTAATCGCAGAAAAGGATTCCGGCGCATCCTCCAAATTCACGTGAGAGGTCTTGTGCGAAAACAACCGGACAAAATCGTCTATAATTAT
The DNA here is from genome assembly GCA_942159475.1 of Sthenelais limicola. NCBI lineage: Eukaryota > Metazoa > Annelida > Polychaeta > Phyllodocida > Sigalionidae > Sthenelais > Sthenelais limicola. The sequence goes on from OW804096.1 coordinate 60,247,201, forward strand.
GGTCAAAGGACTTTTAGATGGGTTGGGAAAGAATGGAACAAAAAGTGAAAAATGTTCAATTCTTGACCGACGTTAGCAGAGAGTGCAGCTTTAAAATGGTCGGGAGGAACACGCACCTGGCTACCCTAACTGCGATCTGTGTCTGTATTACCAGCACGCCCATTAGAAACCAACAACAAATCCCTTTACGGCAAAACCCACACAGAAAGAAGGGGATTTACCCGATCACTCAATCCGGCTATAAAAGATGACTCCCAGAAGGCAAAATAAAAGTTGACAATTGAAAAGAAATGTATCCCCGGGGTCATAATTTTCATCATGTTGAACTGTACCCACATCCTGTTCATAAATGTAATTGGATGTTATACTGTTAAAGTGGCAATTCTCATTAACATCAGTAGTCATAAAGTCTCTTGGAAACTTTCAGTGTAATCATATAGGATGTGCATGCCAATATCTGAAGTACAGAACACCAACATTGTGTTTTCATTCAATATTTTTTTAATAAGTGTATTCAATGGGCCAGAACCCTCTACCCCTTTCAAATCACTGAGGAAAGGGTTCAGCCACGATAGGGTGCTTCCCCAATAACCAAGTGGACAGAAACGTAACTGATTTAATCTTGATCACCACCCTCAAAACACAATCATACATGTATACTAGTGCACAGATATTAGGTAAGTAGCAACTCTTTATTAAAGGATTAACGACTGACAATGAGTTGCTGCTGGTGAACTGCCTAGTGCATGATTTGCTGAATAGTCATAACCCCAGGACAGGTCAAGGCAGTAAATAAAGCCTAGTGTCCATTAAGCCGTTTTTCCTGTCTTAATAGCGGAACTCCACTATAGGTAAAAAACGGCGCCAACAGGCAAAATTCGTCGCCGACATTTCTAAAAATTCGGAAAATTTGACATGACTAAAAATTCTAGTGGATGAGGGGGTAAAATAGGTTGTTGGCAACACATTTATTTGTTGCCAACAATTGCAAAATATCTAACTTGATTAGATATTTCATCGCAAAAAATTCGTCGCAGCCGTTTTTGCCTGTTGGCGCCGTTTTTTACCTATAGTGGAGTTCCGCTATAAGAGGGCCACAGACTCGCTTGTTAGGGTCCGGCCAGTGGGTATGCATGGCTGCCTAGCATCTGGCCAGTCCCTTCATGTATTCGCCAGTCTGGCAAACATACAAGATTGGCCGCATCCAATCGTCTCTTGGATGCTGAACAGATTTGTCCTTAGTCTGCCCAGTGGAAACCAAGCTTTAACAACTTTAACATTGCGGTATTTGCCATGCAGTGCAGGTACACCAAGAGTACTTCAGGAAGCCGTGGTAATGGACATAGGGCTTGAGGAAAAACTTATATACATCCCACCACCAGCCCCAGTCCCGCAGTGTACATGATGACATAAAATATGTCTTCACTTATTGTAGTTGTCATAATTGTATTACCATATCAACACAGTCTTACGCTTATCTCATCATCGCCCCCAAGCTGCCTGTTTTGTACGCTGGGGACTTATCTGACAAACAAATTTCTGGCGAGGAAACATTCGCAAAATAGCTGAGCTCATATTAACATCAGATTTGGTTAGTATGTTGAGAATGAGACCTGCCAGAAAGGCCACAGGCACACGCATGGAGGTGGAAGTGATCAAAGATGGAGGCTTATAGCAATCTGTGACATGCAGGTCCCATATCTGGGGTCAGACTAGGCATATATATGTGGGCTGCCTTATGGCTTCACAGTTGCCTTGAATGTAACACACCTTGTCAAGAAATGTGAAAGGATATTGCATTGCTTTTTTCACCCTACGACCCTACTGCCAGTGCTTTTGGTTATTTCTGGTGTTATGGCTAAGTCCCAAACATTCCTTGAGCTATTTCTGTACTAATTCCTAATCCCAGGTATTATTGTTGCTATTAGCTATATTAAATAAATTGCTTCCTGAATTAGGTGAGGCGATAGATTGATTGCCTCTCAAATGTATCTTTACTTCTCGGCTTAGCTGGAGAAATAGATTCTATGCCGTCGCTAACATAGGGTATGGTAAAGCAAATCTTGGGAATATTTTACACAACATAGTATATAGATATAATGAGAACAAAGACCAATTATCATAGAGCCTCAACTAATATGAATCGGGGAAGATGCATGGTACTCGAAACCAAAGAGGGTAGAAGCTATAATTATGGGTATTAAGTTAGTTTTATTGGGTTTCCAATGTTTGTTCCAAGTGGGGTTAAATAGGCAGGTACTCGCTTTGTGTTTGAAATACGCATCTTTGTAACGTCTTATGTAACGGTTAAATATCATATCCTCTATATATATCAGGCAAGGGTTCCTCTGAAACTGAACTCTTGGATCCCCTCCCCCTCCAGTCCCCTAGTATTGTGGGTATGTTTCTGACCCCATTAAAGCTGCACTCTCAGTTAACATTGGTCAAATACTTAAGATTTTCTATTTCTGTTCCATTTTTTCCCAACCGGTCTAAAAGCTATTTGAACAGAATTTTGGTTGTTTTACTACAGAGCGCCCATATTTATATTTTCTGATTTTTTGTCGAGAATGCAGCTTTACAAAAGGATCAAACTTCACCAGACTCAGTCTTCTTGCAACTGGGGACTAGGCCTTCCTTAATGTATGGCGAATCCAAAGGGCGACTGACACAGGCAGAGGCACTGAGCCGCCCATGTTAATTGAAATAGCCAGATCATTAATATCCATTAATCCTTATTTACAAACTCGCGGGTGGATTCGGGGCTTTGCGTGGTAAGTCACTGTCACGCCTACGCTGTGCCGACCAATCACATCGTCGAACAATGAATGCAAGAATGTACCAATAGGAACATTTGTTACATACACCAGGGATTTCCCTTGCAGCAAAATGCTCTTTGTTTTATATTAATATCTATAGATCTTCATATACCATTAGTGCCAATCATATGAGTGAACTGTAGTACATCCCTGGTCGTGTAGATTTATTGATTATTCATTCATGGAAACAAAATAAATTAACCAGCATAAGTCATATATAAACCGGTGGGTGAAGTCGCCAGAAAATATACAATTCGCCTTCACCAATCCTCTCAAATAACCCATATTTAAATCAGAAATGAGGTTTAAAAAAACATTTGAACATAACCGAACAGATATTTCAGATCAACGCAATACCAAATATACTCAGATATTGCTAGTTTGTATCATGCGTCAGCCTAATTGAGTAGAGTTTTCTCAATGTGTAGATCTGCCGATTATATACGTTTTCTGACGAACTGCATTATCACCATTCCTGCCCCCTGTTGGACAGACCACACACTTCACTCACTCGTACACACTTTACTTCATTTCAGACCTCTTAATCGATTACCTCATATTCATTCATAATTAATCATGTTATAATTACTCAATAAAAGTATTACAACTCCAGTCCGGCAATCATCGTTTGTCCGTAGGCGTAGTAATGATAAATGATCATGATATCCTATTCTAAAACCTGTAATGGTCAGGTTACGAATGGTTATGCAACACGCTCCTTACATTGTTCACCGTTTCATTCTCGTGAAGATGTGTGTCTGGTCGAGGCACACAGTCTCGTGGGGTCTGATCAAATATGTTGATTACTGAACTCACAAATGAAGCTACGTCCTCGGGGAAAGGTATCTTGTTGAAACTGTTGATCGATGTTTACTTATAAGCCCTAGGAAAATATTGCTACTTCCCTACCATCAAAGTACAATACAAACTGCACGAGAGAGCCAACTATTTGAGACCACATGGCAGACAAATATTTATTTAATTGAAGTTTTCTTTCAGCTGGAACTATAGGAGTGCCCCTCTTTTCAAGTCGACCGAAGAGCTTGAGGCTATTTTTACTTATATTGGGGAGTATTCAAATACCAACAAGACCTAACAAATAAATATTTATCGACTAGGTATTTTAAAATTCTCGTTGTATGCGCATAATATTATTGTACAGCAATGCGTGTCTGCCTCTTCGCAAAGGCTGCAATCATTGTGTCATTGTGTACCTGTTGTACTGTTAAGCAAAGGCTTCTGCTGGCGTTTTTGCGAAGTTACTATTTTTCAGCGAAAGAAAGGATCAGGGCTTTTGTAGCTGGAGTTTCTGATGATACAATCCTGGCTGTGCAGTCATGTCGGAAGGTGCAGCAGGAGCCTGTTGTATAAGCTAAGGAAAGGAAAACTGTGGGAATTCCTACACTGTATTCCCCTTTCTCCGTTGAGTATTTGGGTCAGATTTTCAGAAAATGTACAATTGGCAGCTGCACACATGTAGTAAATTCTGCTAAATTAGGCTGCAATTTGGTCAATACTAGGTAAATTAGAGTATATTTGGCATTGCATTGATTCAAGTAATCTGTTTGGTTAGGTTTGATTGTATTTTGAACTTTATTTTTGTATGAAATTTGGGGTTATTGAAAAGGATTGGTTAAGGCGAATTTTACATTTTCTGGCCACTTCTCAGTCACTTAGGGCCCATTGCACTATATAGAATAAGATCGTGTCTTAAAGGCCTCTTAGGACCATCGTAAATTTACGACTACGAGGGCTAACTTTACTAACTACCTAACGACTACGAGGATATAATATTGGGCTGAAACTAAATAACTAAAAAAAACAATCGTCTGTAAATCCATGAGCAAAAACTTACGAGATCACATATCACCTAGGCTTTGATATATATATAGACTGTCTAAATTGTTAAACATATATATATGTATAATATGTTGAGTGACCGATATGGCTCACTATCTGTTGTTGTTGTTTTTATAAAAAAAATTACCTAAGGATTAGACTGTAAATGCAATGTATTTTATCAAGCAATGAAACCAAATGTTATGTCAACTAAATCAAATCAGTCATAGTCAAATATTTTGTACAACTAGGGTGTCCTGGAGGACAAGTGCAGAAGCTTTTGAATGAGTATTTCGTTAACTCGTTTTACAAAGGAGTCTTAATTGTAAGTGCTGAAATATGGAAATAAACCTATTACATAAATACAACGTGTATTTGTACAACAGGCCCTGGTGAAGCCATCCTTCATGTCTGAAGGTGTAACAGGAACCTCTGGCTCACTGTCGCGTGATGGAACTAACATCACGGAAATCCCTTTCACAAAGTTCCATTCATATTGGCCGATGAATCTTGCATGATTTCAATGTCACAATATTTTCCTTATACTAAAAGTTTCTTTGCTGGAACAAAACCTTGTACCAGTGCAAGCCTTTATGGTATGCAAGCTCTTCATTTAAACGAACGGGTGGCACCCTCTATGTTGCTCGCAAAAATTGGTATAAGTTTTATACTTGGTGTAAGTTTATGGAGTACATACAACTTAAGTTCACTCATAAGTCAGGGAAACTGAAGCAAAGAGAAAGTTTAACTTGAAATTCAATCCCAAATAAGTGGAGAGCAAACATATTTAGTGTTGCCGTCGTAAAGACCAGGGTATTATTGTTTGTGAGGAGAGGTTTTTTGGAATAATTCATCGAACCACTTAAACAATACAATGGATAACGCGATGGTATTATTCATTCCCTTTGTGTTTTCCCGGAAGGAATCCCTTAACAGAGCCAAGCTCTTGAGTTAAAATAATGCAATATTTCTCAGCCCGCTTGAATAAAGGATCGTTGGTGAGTGGCAGAGCAAAACTGATTTTCTGCCTGTACTTGTGGTCCTTCGTATCATTTTGCTACGATCTGTTTACTCCCCATTCTCCTTTGTCAGCCGGCCAACACGCTCGAGTTTGAAAGGCTATTTACAATCGGCCACTAATTCCTGTTATTTCTATTCTAATTCAACTGCCCTTCCTTTTATCAATACAAGCGAACTGAAAGTCATTCGTTTGAAGGAAGTATTACTTGTCTTCCAGTGAATAGAAGATGTCCTTTCGACCAGATTTATTTAGTTTCACTGCCAATGTCAAGAGGTTAGAGGAAAGCAGCGAATTCTCTTGAGAACCTATGCTAAAGGCAACCGATCTGATGTTATTAGACTTATTGTAGAAAATGAAGGACGCTCCAGATAGCGACCTTTAATCCTGGTATAGAATTAACGCAGTATTCCTAGCTAAATCGACCTAAAACATGTTTTCCTTTCATTGATAGTTAGGGCCTATTGTACGGCTTTATCACTTGAGAAAGGTAAGAGGTCTCTAAAACTAGTCTGAGGAGATAATCATCTAATCGTATAGTGCAATGCTTTGTTTTTGTTTTTTTGTTTTTGTTTGTTTACTTATAAGCTTAGGTACAAGTACGATATTGTCAGCTTGCATTCTACATTCTAAGTTAATGCATTTATTTAAAGTAGACAGTACAAGAGAATTTGCTACCATAATACATCTAAATACAGAACTTATAAGGCAATCAAGATTATGCGTTCAGATTGAACAGTTGAGGGTAAATACCTTGATTACCATCACTACTACGATCAAGAGGCTTATAGACTCAGACATTCTCATTTAAGTGTTCTCTTGAGAGCCCATGTGCAAACTTGTGATCAATGCAAGTTATGCAAGCTACGATGCGACTAAATCTTGGTTTCCCTACAATTGCATATATATATGTAAAACGATCATCTATCAAACCATCACATCATTACGTGTATAAGACACAACCACCATCCCAATTAGGTATTAATCAAATTCTGTATATATGATAAACTAAATACTTATTAAATAGGGTAAGACAAAAAACGACCGAAAGGTCGAGGCTACTTTCTAAAAATGTACCTGAAATGAAATTTGTTTTAAAAAAATATAGGGAAGCAGAACCATAAGGATTCGGCGGACATATCGTTCGGGGATTTCCGGAGCAGTTCCGAGCAGTCACGAGCAGCCTGAGCAGTTCAACCAATGAAAACACCTCCTTGTCTATGTAACCAAGCAACAGAGTCACTCTGGTATATAAGTAGCTCCCGTCGTAAGAAAGAATCATTCATCGATCGGGCAGCAAGCGAGCAACTCCTCCGTGCTTCAACTAGCAGTACTCTCATATTATTGTACAATTTTAAACTTTCCTCATTTATTCCTACTGTGTTATGGAGGAATAAAATTATAAAGTTGGACCAATCCTGTCTTTCATGTCACTCCCTACGACAACGCATATGTGCAATGTACCCTAGCTCTGGATAATGGAAGATTCGAGTATTGAAAATGGAGAAAATTGGTATTTCTCCTGTTTTTTCATGGCTTTGTCTCGAAATCTTCATTATTTTTTTATTTTGTTGTTCTCCAGTGGCAAATTGTGACAAAAAGGAATTAATAGGTGGAATTATTTAGCCTTTTAACGTACCTATCTGGGGCGTGTCATCCTAACATTTTCATGTCATCTTAATAACTTGTAAACCTAGATCTCAACTAGGAAGCGATTATTCTTGTTTATATAGAAGTATTGACTTGTGTCTTGCCATATAACCAGGTACCACACACACTAAGATAGAAACAAGTGTTATGATTTTATTTTATTTTGCATTAGAAATGTAGTACTTCATGATTTAGTTTTAGAAAACAGACAACTAATAAGCTAATATAAGATTAACAAGGATGCATGAACTGGAAAAGATCTCCGGATAAGTTCACTAGCTTTCATCCATGTAACATGTAAGAATTAGTTAAATTGAATTGACTGCCCACTATCTAGAATCTGGATTCGCATGGAGTTATGGGAGTTGTAGGTCAGTGTAAAAGCTACAGAAAATATGTTATGTTCAGCATGGAATATTCAAAAGTGATCTCATGTAAATAGCCATGTGCTTTGCATGTTTCCATAAACAGACTTTATCCTTCCCAACATGCATTTGGTTTTTATCGATCATTAACACAAGTAATGATATTGGTGAAAAGATCCATGCATTTTTCGATAAAAATGTAGATAAATATGTGTATGTCAGATTTGAACTGGATCAATCCCTGCATGCAATGTAATAAACATGCGCAGTGAGACCTGCAAATCCCCTATTGAGCCCACCAAGGTATGTGACAAAACATTTAGCAGTAGAGCTGCGCAATTGCAGAATCGTATCAATTCTCCAGCAAGATCACTCAGCTTATAAATATATATTTTTGCTTTCAGCAGCCGGGAGGTAATGCCTTCACCGCAGCCCAGATGATCGATTGATGCTATATCATATGCATATGGAGGCACAATCATTCACTTTTTATTCCTTTATAATTTTATAAGCAATTGCCCTGGGGTACTAATGGAAGAAATGGCTCATTTCTTGGACTGCAGGTTGAATAGGCAATACCCCCCCCCCCCAAAGCCGCTATCAACCTACTAGAAATTTCAAGGGGAAACCTTATGGATAGATTAACAAAGAATCAGTTCTAAATTTAGTTGTTTAATATATACGTAATGACGTAATGACCTACTTATAGCTTTCAAGCAAACTTATGTATTGGGTCACATACGATTTTGCCCAAGGCTATTATTATGTTACATCATCAATTTAAAAAATATTTACACAGACCGAACCATGAGGAAGGGAACGTTTGAGTTGTTTGGGTAATATTGTGTGCGTTGGCTGAATCGAATTCATACACTTGTTTTTGCATTTTCATCCCTTTGGTGGGTAGGATTAAAATCACTACCACCACTGTGTGTATATATGTATATAGGCTATTCCTACTGGAGTTCACTTTTACCTTGATCATGGTTGAAATAAAGGTCACCAAGATCACCAAGATGTCCTCCAATGATATGAGTTACTAGCTGTGATTTCCATGTAAGGGGGAACCTTTTCCTTTTCCTACAGGCGAAGTAAAATCACACAGAAATGCCTTTTCTTAGCTTAAATGCAACAGAAAAAAAGTGTAGGAATTCACGGTTCTGCTTATTTGGGGCGGGTCGATGGTGTAAAGCTTAAATATATGTGACGAATGCATGTAATAATATAATATTATTATCTTCCCCAATGCGAATTATTATATGTGTAGAGCAGCGAGATAGCCTTTTCACACTGTTGGCTGCATGGATTGCACTCTGGTACAACATTGTAAAATTGCATGAGCTATATTAACTGCAGTTCTCCATCAAATGACCCTCCATGGATTCTCAAGCTCAAAATCACTGCAAAATAAATCAACGCCTCCTTGTGGAGAGAGCGGAAAACTACTTTTGATTATCTCATCCCGGATGCGTGAAGCAATTTCTAAATCATTTTACCGTTAATGGTCTAAAGGCAATACATAGATCATCGGGACAGCACTGGCTGGGGAGGGAAACATACTCAGACCCCATCTATCGTCATCTAGAGTTTCAAAAACAGAGACCACAACGCACGCCTCTTCGGAAATCACTCATTTCCGCAAATGAGATGGCCCGAAAAGTAATGGCTGTCATAATACGTTTAATGATTTACGGGTACACCTCTACTAGGAAGGACTGCAATTTGTAATTTCAGGAATTTGTAATTGGAAAACTTCGTTACAATAATTTCATATCGACAAATAGCGAAATAGTTCACATCGCACATTCAATTATTCAAAGTAAATGATGATGTATACGATGTACATTAGGGTACTATAATTCAGAACCATATTCTCGCATGGTCTATCCCTTAGATTACTTTAAGATCAATAAACCATCAATATTGCAGTGTACATTGGAGTACTGTACTCTGAACTCTAGTAACCATTGTGGAAAAACAGCTAACGCTGAACTAGCCCTGGTAAAAAAAAGTAATATAATTATGATCAATATTGTCAATAACTGGGTATTCCTTTCTGCCAGAAATATGTTTATTCACCCCCCCCCCTCCCCCTCCTAAGTTGGTCTAGGAAAAGACATAAATACACTAGGGTGAAAAGGAGTGAGAATTCTTAGATGGAAATTTAAATGGATATCTTGATATTTGTGTGAAAGAAAAAAAAATCCAATAGTTCTTTTGAAAATGTGAGAAAATATCCTAGAAAAGGAAAAGGATATTCCAAAAAGAATAGTGTTTATATTTTGGAGATTTAGTATTTCACATAGATCTATATCCTTAGCCTACTCATTGGGGACAAACCAGTAATTATTGATTATTATTATTTCCGGCGATACAGAAACTCCATTTCTCATGTTGAAAAATAAAAACCATCAATAATAATATCCATATTTCTTCATATCGTATCATATAAACAAAGGAATATCAATGATGAAATGGATGATTTCAAAAGAATGTTCTTAAAATAGCCAACTCCTGTTCATATAAAGGTGTACATTGGGTCATAACAGTGTGTATAGTTGGCATCACAACGCCCATACTGCGACCCACGTGGACATGTTTACCTCCGTCTATGACGTCACTCGGAGTTCCCCGCTCGCTCAACCAATAGGAGCGCATGGAAGCTTTCCTCCTCAAGTGCCACGCCCACGTTCGCCAGTTCAAATGTTTCACTCGACTAGTGAAGAACTATATATTCTCGCTTGAAAATTTTCAAGTATTTGAACTCATTGGACATCATGTCGCCTTCTAAAGTCAAGCATTGCGATGTATGTGAAGAATCGCACGAGGGCACGGTTGGTGAATCGTGTACGAGATCCATGAACAATCGTATGGCAAAATTAGAGGGACTAGTGTCAAACTTGGTACGTACCGTGGAGGACAAGGTGGTGAACAAGCTGCCGTCACCGTTGGATGCTCAAGCTTCAACAAGTAAAACTGATAGTGATCCTGAAATCGGTTTTACTGGGCGTCAGTCGAGGGCATCGAGTGTCGAGAGTTCTATTTATAATGTTCGTGGGTCTGGTCATCGTGCAAGACATCGTTCCAGATCTACGTCCAGGGCTCGTACCAAGCCTTTTGATCATGCCAGCCAACTCGACAAGGGTGAGGATATTGAATCATTTGAGTCGTTGCTCTTGTTGAACTTGCGTCTAATTGCTAAATTGGTGGTGGATGAACGCCCCTACGCCGAGATTGCTGGTGTCGTAAATCATTCAGTCACTATGTGCGAGAAGGCCAAATCGCAGGTGTATAATCTAAAGGCTAGTGTTCTTTACGATAAATGTGTGAGAGCCAGGGCGAACAAGGAAGGTCTAGACGCATTTAGCAATGTAAAACAGGAAGAAATCTTGAGATTTTATGCCTTTGAGAATTCAAAAAAGGCTGTCGAAGCGGCTACTCGTAAGAAGGTAAACAAAGACGTCAAGGTGTGTTTCAAGTTCAACTCGACTGCCGGCTGCACGAAATCGCCGTGTGGATTTCCACACAAATGCTCCAACTGCCTGTCATCGGACCATTCAGCGAGAAACTGCCATGTCGGAAAGAATATTAAATAGGAATTAGTTAGTGATCGGGGTAATTTCAACAATATTTCTCATAATTCGTCGGAAAATTGTGTTGATATGAATTTTGTTGTTTCGAACATTTCACTTGGAGACACCGGAAGTGGTGAATCCAAGATGGCGGAGGAGGTTGTCAAGGTGGACTTTTCAACCCTTCGTGAAAGTGAAAATTCTTCTAATATTCCCTCGATTACTTCTCATCTTCCGGAATTTGTCGCCGAATGTATGTACAATGACATTTTCTCTGATATTTCCGATTTTGTTGATGCTGGGTCACCCGATAGTGGTGATTTCCTAATTTTTAACGCTCCGATTTCTCCGGGTGGCTGTATCGTCCCCGTTTACGGTAGCTGTGCATATGGGACATGTAGTTGTTCCCATCTTCTTGCTGAGGTTAGTACCCAGTTAAAACCTTGTAGGTTTGCATACCTTTTATTCGCACAGGGTAATACTATGGTTGATAAATATATTCAAGTGTATTTCGGTATTTGTGACGGTTTTGACATTGTCGATTCTCCCATAGAAGGTTATGACTGTGAAAATTACGCCTCTATTTTAGAGCCTGAAGCCAAAGAAAAAATGGATAGAATAGTTAGTAATGAATTGAACGAAGGTTTCATATCAATATCTAATGTTAAACCTGTATGTATTCATTCTTTGGGAGCTGTACATAAGCCGGATGGGGGTATAAGACCTATCACGGACTGTTCTCGACCATTAGGTGTATGTGTAAACGAGCATTGCTCGAGTCTGGTACGTACTTTCTCTTACAAATCTATCGAAAATGCCATAGAATTGGTAGAAAATAATTCTTTCATGTCGGTTGTAGACATTAAGTCTGCATATCGTGCAGTGCCTATCAACCCTGCTCACAGGATATATTGTGGGTTCAGATGGACTTTAAATGGCCAAGAGAAATATTTTTACGATAATAGACTTTGCTTCGGCCTTCGAACAGGTCCTTGCTATTTTGATGATATTTCAAACTTTATCACTGACTCTATACTTAATGTATTCCATGTTCCTGTGATCAATTACCTTGACAATTTTTTTACTTGTGCAAATTCTATTGAGATGTGTAGAGATGCTCGTGATATTGTTGTCAAAATCCTAAGATATTTAGGTTTTTACGTGGCGTGGCACAAGGTTACTTCCCCGAGCTCTTCATGCCGTTACCTAGGCATCAATCTCCAAATCCCAGCTTGAAAGTATATGTGGCTATGTCAGCCATTGTGCTTGTGTCTTCAAGGGAGGAAAAACATTCTGTCGGCGCATGTTTGACCTATACAAGCTTATGATTGCTAAGAAGCTAAAGCAATCAAATATCTCTACAGCCTTTCATCAAGATCTTCAGTGGTGGAAATCGTTTGCAGCATCTTTCAATGGTAGGCGTCTAATCGAGAAACCATGTTGCGATATTCCCATGGTATCTGACGCCTCTTCAAAGGGTTTCGGCGTATTTTGTGGCATCGACTGGGTTGCTGGAGTCTGGAATGACTCTAAATTACCTTTTTCCTTCCCTGAATGTGTTCACCTTGTCTCACGCCCGAGTGAAGATGGGATTGCAGTAAATATAAACATCCAGGAGCTGTATCCCATCTTGGTAGGCGTGAGGAGATGGTGTAAATTTTTCAGAGGAAAAGCTGTAATATGTTTCATTGACAATACACAAGTTATAGCAATGCTCACGAATGGCTCTAGCTCTAGCCCACTAGCCATGCAGTGGTTATACGAATTATACACTGTTAATGCGCCGTTTACAAAACTGTACTCAAAACCGCCCATTTGAGGACACATGTGTTTACAAAACCGTTTACAACACATTCCTGAGGACGCATAATGCTATGGAGACACTGCTGCTACTCACTGCACCTTGACCACAACTGATCTAAACGTTTTGAAGGACGATTTTATTTTGGTAACACAGTTGGCACAACGGTGCGTTTTCATCACCTTTTACATCATGGCACTTGTATTTCTTGTAGCAAGTTATTTTATAGGATATTCAAGTGCTATTTTTTACCTTATAATTCTTCTATATGGTCGATTCCAGAAATTTTTGTACACTTTTGATGTTTTTCATGTTTCATTCAATAAAGACAATTTTGTTTGTATACAATTACAAATGGCATGCATGGATTCCTTACAATGTGCGAAATAATTCTAGATACCTCTATAACTCTTTCTATAATAGACACCGAATCTCTGTCATTCTATATCCTCACTCTCTGTCCCTCTCTGTCCCCGCTCTCTGTCCCTCTCTATCCCCACTCTCTGTATCTCTCTATCCCCGCTCTTTGTCTCTCTCTCTATCCCCGCTCTCTGTCTCTCTCCATCCCCGCTCTCTGTCCCCCTCTATCCCCGCTCTCTGTATCTCTCTATCCCTGCTCTCTGTCCCTCTCTATCCCCGCTCTCTGTCCCTCTCTATCCCCGCTCTCTGTCCCTCTCTATCCCCGCTCTCTGTCTCTCTCTATCCCCGTTTTCTGTATGTCTCTATCCCCACTCTAATTTAGTTAATAAAACAGGAGGTCTATGCGATTTTGTTTAATTGTCTAATAGATTTAGCTTGTACAGTCTAGGTGAACTCACTAACCTCTGTTTGGGGTTTCCCATTAGCTTTTAAATGATACCACACCCCCACTGCTATATGGTTGAGCGAAAGGAGGTGTTAAAACAAAAATATGACACAATGAGGTATAAGTGTCATATTTATGTATGCGTGACATACTCTTTTACTGGCTTAGAAATGTTATGTTGTGTTATGATTGTGATTCTAAGCATTATTATCCTTATGGATACAGATATGTATGTGTGTGTGAGTATGCATGAGTATGTATTATAAATATAGGTCTAAACATTTATTCTGTTCATGTTCTGACACCCTAGTATGAACTGTAGTATAAGGGTACCAGAGAAATGCAGGGTTAAAATTAATATATTCAGTAATAATGTATTTCATTACGATCACATATATATATGTATTGTAGATATAGATTTCAACATCTATTCTGGTCATGTACTGGATACCCTAGTAGCGTATAGGTGTTCTAGAGAAACGCAATGTAAAAATTGATATAGGGCTATTTAGTAATGTATCTTATTACGATCCCTATTTTACTTTCCCTGAATTTACAGTGAATATCTGACTGCTCTCCCAAATACTACATGTAAATGATTTGTACTATCAGATTGTATAAGACCTATCAGGCCTATCGGTAGGCCTACTCTATGAACAACTTATGTTAGCCTATTAATTATTATTCTATTATAACCTGAACCCCGCACCCCCCCTCCTCTAGACATACAGTCGTGCTGTACTGCTTGACTAAATACTCTTTATGATTTACTTACTTATATTTTATTAAATCTCTAAGTCATCTAGTCTAGTTTTACTCTTATATTCTAAATTATGGTAGCAGTCGGAATAAAATGTACTCTAGTTAGTTCATCAAGGTATGTCGACCCTTTTGTCTGTTTATATAACACTCATTTGGTACTCATTTGTACTCACCGAAACGACAAATAAAAAACATCTCATCTCATCTTATCTTATCTTACCCTTATGGATACCCTATATTAGATCTTTTTTCCATTTGACAAACAGTTACATCAGGGTAGGGAAGACCCCCTCTTGAATCCTGTTTCCCATTTTTTAAGCCCTATTTCCCCAATCCCACAGCTTTTCAATTTGCAATCCCGTTTCTCCATTTGCAATCCCTACCTGGAAAAATTAAATCTGGCTCTGAATCCTTTTCCCGAATCCCATAGGCCCTTTTAAATCCCGAATCCCGACCTAAAATAGGCCTAGCCCCAATCCCGGTTCCCCAAAAGTATTTCCTACCCTGTTACATGGATTCAGAAAAAGGCCTAATAGATAAGGAGTGGCAAATTCGCTAGGCCTATATTTCGTTACATGTGGTAAAACAATAGGCCTATTTTCATTTAATAGGACTCCTAAAATTAATTTAGGATAATGATTTATATCGTCAGCTATACAGACTACTTAAACTAGTTAATAACCTAGCGATAGCTAGCGATTTTCACAGGTCTGCTCTGCCGCTCTCTGAGCTTACTAAAGCATGCCACCTTGTGTGTAGCACTCATACTACACTCACATCCGGGCACCAGCAAACATGGCCGATGTTTGAGGCGGCGATTTGAATTAGCCTACACCGTTTTCCCCTGCCGAATTTCTCATTGAATTTGTTTTCATCTAGCAATCTGCTACGGAAACACAGATGTTTGGACAGCTATCAACGTTGGTAAGTTGTTGCAAATCTATTTTACACTCAGGGTTTTGTTAATTAGTCCTAATTGCTACGGTAATGCCAGTCAAAACGTCCCCACACGAAAAACGGCCTCCAATCCGCTACCATGTAAAGTGACTGGCTGTGAAGCTAGCTCTCCCGGCGGCCAGCGATAGGGTGTGACCCTACCTATCCCGACTTTTATAGAGTAAAATATCGATCTAAGCTGATCTAGAATTGATCAATTATTGTCTGGGGGTATCCCCTTCTTATTATGCAGTCATTCTCCGTAAATGACATGTAGGTTTTGGGTGTAACCTCTGGAACCTACATTTGTCACATTCCCGATAGTGGATATCATATAGGCTTACAGTACATTGCCCGAATTAGTCAGGTTCACCAGTTGGGTTCATTTTTTAGCTTTCGTTGGCATTTTCTGGAGATTAGTTAAACTATACATTTTTGGAAACGTCAGAACGTTTGCAATCCAAAAGTGGATGATGTCATTTCCGCCGAAGCCGATTTTGCGAATTATCAATATTTTTGTTTAAAAAAAAATGAAAAATATGATTTTTATTAAATAAAAAATTCTAAATCATTAGGAGATTAGTAAAACTATATATTTTTGGAAACGTCAGAACATCAGGAATCTCAAAATGCAAATTATTGATGTTTTTGTAAAATAAAAAAAGTGAGAACATGTACACAGAGGTGCCAAATAGAGGGACGTCTGGACATCTCCAGATTTTGAGTATTTGGGGGTGGGAAGTATGAACACTGTAGGGTCATGTATCAATAACTCAATAACACATCCGTTGTCTTTCATGTCTCGAGCTCCACTGCCTTTATTCTCTACTCACGGTAGTTAGGTCAGATGCTCGCCACGAGGCGGCGGCACCATCTAGCTATCTAGACATCTCCCTCCTTCTGTTTATAAGGGAAAAGCGATACATCGAGATCAATGCTATACAGGCTTAGATTGAAATAGGGAGTTAGTATTGGAAGTAACATGATATGACATTTTATGAAGAAGTTAGTTTTTTAGAGAACGAGTCCTTTTATATAACCCAGTCATTTTTCTTCTATTAGTCTCTGAACAGGTCTCTTGTCTCTGGTGGAACGTCTTAACTCAGTAGTTACTGGATTTCGAGCTACTATTTTCGTTTCAGCTGGTAACATTACTATTTGTTCCTGAGTGTCTATTCTGCTCGTATTTACATTGTCTTTGTACCTTTCTGATCTTGGATTGAACTCAGTGTCTTTTACTAGTTCACCTTCTTCTTCTTCCTCCTCAAGTACCCTTTTTGCTATGTCTAGCCTATCTTTTACCACATTTTCTGATACTTTTAGAAGATGTCTTCTATTTCGTCTAATGATATTGCCATTCTCCATGGCCACTGAGTAGGATCTGTCACCTAATTTATTCACTATTCTTCCTGCATGATCCCACTTTTTGTCCCTTACCAGTACTGTGTCCTCAGACTGTAAGGGACGCAGGATTTTGGATCCCGTATCATAATACTCACTAGATCTTGTTGTGATTCTGTTTCCATCATGATGATCACTGATGTCACTGATGTCACTGTTATCTGTGTCACTAACCACTTTCCCAGGACCTCGCTGCCTGAGTGATGGGAGTGGCACTCTAATGCGCCTACCATGTAGCGCTTCTGCCGGGGATAACCCATTCTCCATCGGCGCTGCTCGATATGCTAGCAGAGCCAAGTAGGGGTCTTGGCCCTGCTCGGCCGTCTTGGAGAGTATGCCCTTGATTACTCCTATCGCCCTCTCTGCCTTCCCGTTCGACTGGGCATATGTGGGGCTTGACGTCCTGTGGTTGAAGCTGTATTGTTCGGCGAATTCCCTGAAATGTTGAGATGAGAATTGTGTCCCATTATCAGAAATTACCAATTGTGGGATACCATAACGTGCGAATATACTTTTTGTATGAAGTATCACTTGAGCTGAGGTTTTTGCAGTTAACTTTACTATTTCTGGATACGACGAATAATAGTCTACTATCATTAAATAGTCATTGTTCTGCCAGAAGAATAGGTCCATCCCAACCTTCTCCCATGGGCCCCAGCATTCCTTATCCCTCAACATTGGTTCTTTTTGTTGGTCTGGCAAATACTTCAAGCACACGCCACACATCTTTGCCTGGTATTCGATGTCAGCATTCATTTTTGGCCAGTAGATTGATTGCCTTGCCAGACGTCGCTGCTTTTCAATGCCAAGGTGTCCTGCATGGAGTTTTTCTAACATCTCCTTCCTCAAGCTGACTGGTATTACTATTCGATTACCTTTCAGTAGGACCCCCTTGACCACACATAGTTCATCTTTATACGCAGCATAAGCCGGACATTCCCCTTTGTTCCAACCCTCCATAATGGCCCTCTTTACCGCACACAACACTTCATCCCTGGATGTCTCCTCCGCTATTTTCATCAGCATCATCTCTGAGGCCGGCAAGCTATCATAGACCAAATTCACCTGAGCCTCTAACTCCGCCACCATGTTTTCCTTCACCTCTGTCACTTTGACTTCTTTTATCGTTGCCCGTGACAGAGTGTCCGATATGTATAGCATCTTACCAGGTACCCAATGCATGTTGCCACTATACCTTTGCAAGCGCAACATCATACGCTGTATTCTTGGCGACATATCTTGCAAGGGCTTCCTTGACAAGGGTACTAGTGGTTTATGATCTGTCTCAATGAGGACTTCTTGTAGCCCATAAACGTAATTGTGAAAGCGCTCGCATGCAAAAACTATGCCCAACAGCTCCTTTTCAATCTGAGCATAGTTTTTTTCGCATTCAGTTAATGAACGAGCGGCATAAGCCACAGGTTTCCATGCCTCCCCGTGATGCTGTAGTAACACTGCTCCTAGCCCTTTTTGGGATGCATCACTGCTAATTTTCGTCTGCCTGTTTACATCAAAGTATGCTAGGACCGGTTCAGAGCTGAGTACATGTTTAATCCCTTGCCACTCTTGCTCATGAACTTGATCCCATACCCATTCCGACTTCTTCTTAAGTAATGAACGGATGTTAGCACACGCACTCGAGAGATTGGGGATATATCGGCCGACGAAATTAACACAGCCCATGATGCGTTGCACTTCCTCTCTGTTAGTAGGCTTCTCCATGTTTACTATCGCTGACACCTTTTCCTTGTCTGGTTTTATCCCCTCCCGGGTTAGTTCTTCCCCTAGGAATATTATCTTGTCAACACCTATCACACACTTTTTCCAGTTCATGATCAGATGATTTTTCTCTATCCTCTCTTTTACAACTTGTAGCCTCTCGTCATGTTGCTCCTTTGTATGACCCCAGACTAGGATATCATCTACATATACTTTAACCCCTGCAATATTCTCAAAAATCTGCTCCATAGACCGATGGAAGACCTCAGGGGCAGAGCATAGGCCATACGGCAATCTGTCATATGCATATCTGCCGAAGGGCGTTGCAAACGTTGTTAGATTCTTGCTATCATTGTTCAATTTAACTTGCCAAAAGGCTTGAGAGGCGTCCAATTTACTGAAGTATTTAGCATTCCTGATTTCTGCGAACATTTCGTCACGAGTAGGTAACTGAAAGTGTTCACGAGCTATAGACTTATTAAGGTCCCTGGGATCTAAACACAACCGTAACGAGCCATCTGGCTTGTTGACCATGACCATCGCGTTCACCCACTCGGTCGGCTCTACTACCTTATGAATTACGCCCAGTCCCTCCATTCTCTGAAGCTCTGATCTCAATTTGTCCCTCATTGCAATTGGCACTCTCCTGGGAGGGATTATCACCGGCTCAGCCCCCTCTTTCAGCTTAATCCGATGTACATATGGGATGGATGATAGGACCTTAACTTCTGGCAAAACACAATCCTTCATTTCGATTAAGATTTCATTAGGCTTTACATTATCAACAGTATTGACACCTACCGCCATCTCCTCCTGTGTTATGTTCCTTGTGATGAGTCCCACTCTTTCTGATGTGTCTCCTCCCAATAATGTGATACCCTCACATACCACAAATCTTACTGGGAATAATTTTCCATTGACCTGTATCTGCTTCATTATGTAGCCCCTCACTGGAATAGGATGACCATTATAATCAGTGAGCTTGACTCTAATCCGGCGAAGTGCAGGCTTGTCAATCATTCCCTCGTAATCTGCCACATTTAGTAAGTCAGCACCCGCTCCTGTATCAATCTTACAGGTGAGAATGTCCTTGCCCGCTTTTACATGAGCGGCCCATTTGTGGTGCTGGCTTATCGATACTGTTAGCACTTGTTCATCCTCTTGTTTAGTAACTGTCCCTACAAATAATGTCTCCACATTATCCGTGAAATCATCCACCTGAACTACTTCGTCCACCCTGCTCCAGCACTTGCTCTCTATATGTCCTTTCTTTTTACAGCGAGTACATTTGTGATGATAGGCAGGGCAATCCCTATAGACGTGTTTCGTGCCGCACTTCCTACAGTCAATCATCTGTTGAGCCTGGGCTTCTTGAGGCCGAGAGTCACCCTTTGTCACTACTCCAGGCCCCCTCGCTGGAGGAGCCGACCACTGCTGCCCGTTGTTGGCACCCTTGGCACCGCTTGGCACGTTATTAGCACGTGTGCGACTTACTTGATTCACTGTCACACTGGCACCCGGATTCATTTGTCTCAGTTCCCGTTCCCTCTGAGCATGCCTTTTGCAGTAGGATAATGCATCTTCCAGTGTCAAGTCCTCTTTCTTCACTAGTTTCTCCCTGAGATGTAAATCCCTCATGCCTACTACCATCCTCTCCAACACGAACTCATCTTCATTGTCTCCCCATTCACACGTGGCCGCCTTGAGGCGGAGGTCCGTTACATAGGCATCAGTGGACTCCCCTTCCTCCTGGCACCTCGTGTTAAATTTGAATCTCTCGAAAAATCTGTTTCTTTTAGGAAGGCAATAGGCATCAAACTTTATGATTACCGTTGGATAGTCAGTTTTATCCTCAGCCGGTACTTCTAGGACCTCTGGTACAAGTGGTGGCCCTACTATTGCTGCGCGACCTGGTATTAACGGAGCCCATCTAAAGTTTCTGTATATGCGCTTGGCCTCCGGACCCGCAACATGGAGGAGCATCGAGGTCAACCTTTTTGGCGTGTCGATCCCCATGGTATCTGCGTACCACATAAAGTCCTCCTTGAACAGCAACCAACGCTCTGCAACGTTGCCCTCCACGAAATCCATTTTATCTGGTGGTCTAATTCCTTCCATTGTCGTGGGTTAGTGGTTCTATTCCTGGCACCATGTATCAATAACTCAATAACACATCCGTTGTCTTTCATGTCTCGAGCTCCACTGCCTTTATTCTCTACTCACGGTAGTTAGGTCAGATGCTCGCCACGAGGCGGCGGCACCATCTAGCTATCTAGACAGGTCAGTTTTTTCAAGTGTGCTATTTTGCCCAAATACTACATTGTCGTTGATATCTTCTTCAATAATTCCTGAAAACTCCTTATATTAGTGCCATTTGATTTTTCTCATACCGCTTGTTCATTACAAATATACTTTTCTATACTTTTGATTATCATCTACACCTCGAAAATGTCAAAAATCCGTATTTTCCCTATGTTCTATAGAAAAACTGTTAACCATGTTATCTAACAAGTAGCATATATGTTCCAGACATTAAAAGTTCTAATTATTTTGCTCCTACTGGATAGTCCTATATCTAAAGTGACTCCCCATTTGCTTTATAAAATTAATATTAATGAACCACAACACACTGGATCAATTAAAATAATTCCAACCATAAATCCCACGTAGGCGGTCCCTGTTTCATGCCCTTTCCCAATAATAGGCAATATTCTAGCAAAATCATGAAATCACGCAAATGTACTCTCACATAATATTCTTCCTTATATACTAAAATTTCAACGTTCATGCTTGTCAACTCTTCTCTGTAGATTGCCTTAATGTCTAAACCCCATTTTTCCAACTAGAAAGGACCTCTTACGTTAGTAATTCATAAGTAATTCATAAGTAATTCATAAGTAATTCATAAGTAATTCAGTTATCCAAGGAATAAATGAAAAATATTCATATAGCCAACACCTATTCCAACTACCTCCTGCATTGATGCAATTATATTTTCATTCATTTAAAGTAATTTTTGGCTGCAAAAAAGCCAATATTCCTAAATATTTCATTTTCTCACATACAAGTCCCAACAAAATATGTAGGTATGTTCACAGCAACTATAACGTTTTATTGTTTTAAATGTATTTCTAATATTCAGTAGATTACATTATATATTACATTGATTCCACTTGCAATATTTACAATATCACAATATTTATTTTTGGTCCATTTTTGCTGATAAATAATAATTCTCACGTACGAGGTCCCTACAGGCAGGTAGTATGGTATGGCCATTTTGTTCTATCAACATATTCTTACTGGTTTTTTAAATAGATTTCTGACTAATAGGCACTTGTACATTTTATATTAGATCGATTCCACTTGGATAAAAATACATTTTTGGTTTATTTTGCAGAAAAGAGATAAATCTCACGTAAGAGGTCCCTATTTCGAAGTAGCATATTAGCCCTTTTTCACTATCAAACTATGTTGTATTGAATGAATTCTAATCTTTGGACCCATATACATTATATATTAGATCGATTTCACTTGAAAAAAACCCAATTATCTGTAGTTTGATAGAGCAAAAAGGCCTTATTATACTTCCTGCCAGTAGGGACCTTGTACGTGAGATTTATCACTTTCATACAAAATTTGGATACAAGTTTGGATAGCTGTAGCATCATGAGTAATCAGTAGCAAACTCGGAATATTAAACTTCTAATTCAGTACTTATTCCCACCTATGATTAAAGTATGAACTAAGTATGAACCTCTAGCATTACACTTTGTCAATCACCCCTCTCTGGGCCCAATTGTGCCCATTTCGTGAGAATTGCTCAAGTATATCATTGTACTGACACCTTATTCCAAGCTGATTGCGCTCCTGATCAGAAAATTATTCTGGTAAATTGATTTGTTGCATTTATATTATTTCATACACATGTTCTTTCTATGAAAATAGGATTCTTTCATAGAAATTCTGCGTTTAATAGATTCTAAACTATCAAATCCATAACTACATGAACCACATAAAAGGTGGCCCCTATAATTTCCAAGTAAGCACCATCGGCTGAGCTTTAGAGATCAGGTTGGGTACGGTAGCGTACCAAAGGGGTTTACAAATGATAATGATTCAGGCCATTATAGAGATTTGCTGTAATGTACATTCATGATGTCTTTACTTCTATCTTTCTCTAATTGTAGTATTTCATATTTGCATAAGTTCAACAAAAGTAAAGAATCAAATACCTATATTTCATCACCTTATTTTATTTAACTTATTTAGATGAAATATAACCAACCACTTGCCATAGTATTATGCATAATTTAGTTATCTAATATTGAAGATATTTATTGCTGGTAGGCTTAAAATCACATATAATGTTACATTACATTGACCAATATGGTAAACAGTCATATATTAACCATTATTTCTGTATGTAGGATTAATATATCTCATATTTATTTTAGACTCACATGCCAGACTTGGACGATTGGACAAATATAACCTGCTTTTCCCTATGAAGACTTGTTGCTGCTATATAACAGAATCATTGAATTAGAAGGTAAATGTATAGAATAACATGTGATTGATTTAAATTTTGGGGCCATATTCTTACTTTTCTTTATTTCATTTCAGGCCAATAAGCATATTTAAACATTGTTATAAAAAGATGCACAATCCCTCAGGGAAGTTTTCATGCGATGCCATTTACAAATCCAATTTTAGGTTAGCGATTTTGTACGCCTATTTTGATATTCTTAAACATTGTTTTGTCAGGTCTTCACAATGGCCTATGTTAGCAAGAAGTTTAGCCTATTTCATGCATGTGTCAAGGCAATATATTCTGAATGATGATACTGCGGCTACAGAGAAATATATTTCTCATGTTTGTATAGAGATAGGTATCAGGTAGAGCTGTTGTCTGACTGGATTTCAGTATCTCTCCTATTACCAAGGTACAAATGTCAGGACAACACACCATACCAATAGCATCCACCTAGAATTTGGAACCGATTGTTGTAAATTGAGACTTGACTTCCTTTTCTTAATTTTACTTTTACAAAATTTGTCATGTTTGTCCTATTACAGAGGCAGTCAAGGCCCAGACCAACGGAAAAGCGCAATATTGATTCAGTTATCCACACAGCCATCTGCAACAACCTGCGAGCAGCCGGATCAACGGGAAACTATAGAGAAGAGTGTACCAACACTGCCCAAATCGGGGATGAGTTTCATAAATTGGATCATTCTCCTTTTAACATGATTATTGACATCAAACATTGTATCAAACTTGTCATAGTACAAGTGTCTGTACAATCTTATAATGTGTGAGACCCATTTATACAGCATTTTTATGTTAGGTTATTCTGAGGTTTATATGTGAAGTATCAACTCGGATACATATATGAAACATAAGCACAGGAATGAGACACCACCCTCCCCCAGGTTACCTACCTGCCTACCGGGCCCTGTGCAGACACACAACTGACCCGTCACTCTGCCTCTCAATTTTGAGACAGTGAGTTATGTACATACATCGTTTTAGAAAGTGGTGATTCTCCTGACTAAGAAAATCGCCATTTTCTAAGTGATTCTGGCAGTCATCAGTTCAGTACTTTTATGTCACTTCAAGAGTAAATATATGTACTAAGTGGGCTGTTGTTTGGCTCAATTACAGTAAATTTTCTGTAAAGGTACTAAGGTACAAGAGTTTTATGAGCAGAATGAAATCTACTGATGCTAACTCATAGATTGGTTTTGGCTGCGAGAAATCCTAATTTTAAGCTAGAACATTTCTCTATGGAAGTTTAACGCTGGAATATCATGGGTTATAAGCTATATCTTTTATCAAATATCTTTACATCATGTAAGTTTGAGGAATTTTTCTTCAACTTTTAACATTTTTACGTGTCAGTTGAGCAGATATATGCTGTGTGGTGCTGTTGTTCAGTTGGGACAATCATAGTTTTCCAAGCTGGTCAACGTCATCCTTCCATTTTATTTTCACTATTTATGTTGTGTGAAGCAAGGTATCTATTAAGGTGTATGCAATAAAAATTGTGCCCAAAGATTTGGTTGTACATTGCCAACGACTTGGTGCAAATTTATCAAATCATTTCTATTGGGAGGCGATTTGCAAAATTCAATGCCCCATTCTAATGGCTGCTGGCTGGCAGCATTGAGACACAGATGCCTCTGACTTTGGTCGTTCCTTGAGGTTTCACCGACTTGGTAATATGGTGTCAGAACTTATAAATATGAATTATAAGTTTAATATGTTTAAAATCCAGGTCTGCAACGGTACGCATTTGTATGTATATTAGTTCTACTCTATGCAGAGTTCACAGTAGCATTTTAAGAGCATTTTAACGAGTTTTATCTGGCCATGGTACAGTGTGTTAACACAGAAGAATTTGTTTATTTGGTTTACTGATTTATTTATTTTATTGTCTTGCATGGTTACTTAGGTGATTACACTATAGCGTTGGGAACCTGTAGTGCACTCAAACAGGGATGAGATTAAATTTGTTCACAAGATTTCATACATCAAAATTGTTTTTCTCTGCGTTAACGACCTGTATCCCAGGAGCTATTATTGCAATGGTGCTAATATATTTGGTGTTATCTTTTAAGACTAAATTTATTGTTTTTGATACGATTTGTATTTACATTATGTGAGTTGGGTAGGGAACTCTATCCCTGCCTGCGCTCAGTTCCCAAATGTATTTCTAGGGCAACTGGTTTTAGCATTTATTGTATTCTTATATTGCGTTACTTTAGCTCCCCATGACTGTGAAACCTTGCCCTCTGACAAAGGGGGAGGCTGTATCCCTTTTTAAATGGCTTCCTTATGATGGACTACATATTTAGCTGGTCTATTCCACCTAATATTTAGGGCTTATTTTTACGAGAATTGGTTTCATACAAATTCCAGTATTAAAATGCCTGTGGTTGCCAAATGTAAAATGTAATGTTATTCTGCAGCGATAAACAGAATTAAATAAATAATGAGTGACTGAAGTTGACATTGTTGTGGTTTTTTTTGTTCCAGCTCCCACATCCTTTTATAGAAGCATTAAAAAGTCCATCATATAGAATACCCATAATCTGAGAAACAATGACCCAACAAGTCATTGAAAACCCTTTTTCACTTGTGAACACTATTTTACTTGAGGACGTTTTACCCTCTAAACACTTTTTTACTTGAGGACGTTTTACCCTCTAAACACTTTTTTACTTGAGGACGTTTTACCCTCTAAACATTTTTTACTTGAGGACGTTTTACCCTCTAAACACTTTTTTACTTGAGGACGTTTTACCCTCTAAACACTTTTTTGCTTGAGGACGTTTTTCCCTCTAAACGTTTTTGAGAACGTTTTGGGGAAAAAAACGTCTCAAAAGTGGGGGCAAAAAAAGCGTCTTCACGACTGTTTAGAATGAAGACGTTTTTGCTTTCAGTGTATTGGCTGACATTTATATTTGACATGGAATTAATTCCTAAGTATATTAACACAAAAAATAATCTTATCGCGGATACTCTATCTAGATTGCCATATATTTATAATTCACCTGGAAGCTTGTTGTGTCTTTCCCAAGCCAGGTTGTGTTGTTCTGAAAGATTTTTATCTGATATTCCTAGGGCTCAGCAAATGGAGGGAGAGAGTCAACTACCTACAAACCCTATCTGTGACATCGTCGACTCTCACACAAAGAACTAGACAGTGGTCGGTTTTTTCTGATTTTTTATCAGAAAATGACATTATATGCCAGAGTATTTCTACAGACATTTTGTGCATGTATGCAGCATATCTATCGACAATAATGAAACATTCTTCTGTGATAACCTACCTGTGTGGTGTATCATTTGGTGCCAAGATTCGAGGTATTACCTGTGCTTCGATTTCTCATCCTGTGATAAAATCTTTGCTGAGGGGCATCGCCAAACTACCAGGGGCGGCAGTCTCCCCAGCATCGCCTCTTCTACCTATGCATCTCATAAAAATCCGTGATTATGTGAACTTGAAGGCCATTGAGCAATTTTTTGCTTGGTCAATTTTTATTTTTTTATTCCGCACAATGCTGAGAGTGGGTCATGTAATCATTTCTGACCATTCAATATTGAGGAAAGATATTACTTTCCATAGTTGGGGTATGGCGTGTGTGATTAGGTCTACCAAGACATCGTCTACCCCCTTTGTGATCCCAGTAGCCAAATCTTCTTCTAAGGAGCTCTGTGCTGTTTATTATATGAAAAAGATATTTTCATACCCATCGATTCCGGCATCGTCATGTGCATTTACCTTACCAGATGGATCTGTACTTTCATATGCCTATATTAACAATTTATTATCAGATTTGTGCTCAAGAGCTGGGTTATCTGGGCGTATATCTATGCACTCCTTGAGGCGTGGTTCCGCGACATATATGGCTTCCAAAGGGGCGTGCCTATCTGACATAAAAAACCGAGGTAAATGGCGTAGTTCTTGTGTGGAAAAATACATTTCTCCTTCGTTGGATCATGAACTGAAAGTGGATGCTCTGATTTCATCGTCATTGTAGTGTGTTTGGGCCTTTGGTGTTTATTAAACTGCTTTGCATGCCCAAACGGCACTACTGCTTTCCTCTCTTCATTACACGCCGTCGCACGTATGTATAGTTGGCATCACAACGCCCATACTGCGACCCACGTGGACATGTTTACCTCCGTCTATGACGTCACTCGGAGTTCCCCGCTCGCTCAACCAATAGGAGTGCATGGAAGCTTTCCTCCTCAAGTGCCACGCCCACGTTCGCCAGTTCAAATGTTTCACTCGACTAGTGAAGAACTATATATTCTCGCTTGAAAATTTTTTTTTCTTATGTATTATATGTATCTGTTATAGGGTGTTTATTAAACTGCTTTGCACGCCCAAACGGCACTACTGCTTTCCTCTCTTCATTACACGCCGTCGCACGTATGTAACAAAGAAACATACGCCATGGTATTTCCACATCAATCGAAATAAAATAAAATGTCAACTGACATAAATCCACAACTAACAAACGCTCGCCATCATACTCTATCATCCACTCATGACTCAATTTTGATCATTATCACAATCACCCTCATGCAGAAGCCATTACTGCAAATTAAATGTTAATTGTTATGGTGAATTATTGCATGTATACTTTTAGTAAAAACCTAAGAGTATGGTTATTCGATCAATCCGAAAAGAGGAGAAAGCCTTGTGCTGTTTGAGATATAATAAAGAAAAAGAAATATCATCCATTGCTCATCATCATCCCCTTATTCCTGCCGCCGTGCATCTCCATAATCGCTAGAGAGAAAAATGCCCAGAGGGAATTTGGATTGAATATTCAAATTGAATGTTTCAAATTCAGGGTACATCTATGTAATTGTAATTTGTAAATGAATGCAACAAATGTTTCCTTTTTAGAAGTAAACTCAACTAACTACAAATTGAATCGTTCCTTCATATAAAAACGAAAGACAATCACGAATAAATCAAATTAAATGAGAAAATAGTACATTGTTCATTTAAATATTTTGTATAAAATTATTCGGTGCTCTGGCAATTTAAACAAACTGTGTTCATTTCCAGAAGTGGGGACAGATACAGCGCACTTGCCTGCCAGGTATTAGTCCCGCTGAGGAGAAAAACAGAATTCTCTTGACAGAAATCTCCAGGACAACATTAGAATCTAGGAACTGTGCACAGAGAGCAAGGCTACTCCTGCTACGGATATATAGGCTTTAATACTCCCTCCCATCTCCCTTCCCATTCATTTCGCTGGGACCAGGGAAGTGAACCACGTGAATTCGTTGATCTAAACAAAATTAAAAGGTTATGTGCATTCTTTTAAGATACATTTATATAAAGTGTTTTAGTACACTCATCTTTTTAGATCGAATCTGGAATATTTAATACGGCTCTATTATTACAATCTCAAAAAATCATAGACACCGCAATAAATGACATCTATATACACGTGTATGCCGTTGGTGCATGGTGCCATTTTAACGATCTAGTATATGTTTATAATATATTGATTTTATTTCCACTCAGACAATTCCCATAGTCCGGATTAGGAAAAACGACCCAGTCTGTTACCTTTATGGTAAACATAGGCCAACAAAATAGGTGTTTCCGATTTATATAGCTGAAAACTAGGTAGGGGTATGGTAACTATTTTCTTCTTTTTTTTAGAATACCACCTTCCAAGAACTGAAAAAAATGTCTCTTGCGTAAATAGTTTTAAACCAGAGAAATGTACCTTTCATGTTACCTTTTGGTTGAGAAGAAGTCTTGCTTCCTGATTTAATTAGCTTTTTTGGTGAAAAAGAAATCATTGCAGACAAAGTTAGGCAAACCCAACATTCTTTTAGGTGGGGGTGTTTTTCTCGGTATAGTGTGTTTGTGTGTGTGTGGGGGGGGGGGGGGAGAGAGACAGAAACCTACGGAAACACACCTATTTTCTGTTTGCCTTAATACCAGCTCGCTTCTATTAGACCATCCAAGTGCTGCTCCAAAGGTGATATCTATCTTCTGCCACTTTAGAAATATTTCAGATGCAAATCTGCTGGCGGTATTCCTCTGGCAGAGCTCCAGTAGCAGGTACATTTTTTGCGCTTTCTAATGTCACCAGAGCAATAAGTGGAACCATGCAATAGAGAGGGCTGATACGATAAGGCTCCCACTGTCCCCAGATATGATATGATATGGCGACAACTTAACAAGCACCGCTAGTCGCCGGGCATTCGCCTGGCAAGACTGTCGCACCATGACCTTTTTCCTGACCACGAAGATCGCAATTTGATTCCCTGTCCTCCTTTATTCCTACCTTATATAAAACTTAGGACTACTTGAAAAGTACGAGACATGAGCTAACCAATCTTTTAAAACTCCCCCTACTCACCATGTGTTTTTATTGCTTTGGCTTTGCCTGTCGTTTCGTTTCTTTATATAGCATCTTTCTGAAATGCTTCGTCATATGTTGAAGACATTATACAGGTGCTATTTGGGTTTCCATTGTAAAGCTAGCTTTAAAAACAGACAATTTGAGTGATTATATTACACGTGTTTTTATTGCTTTGGCTTTGCCTGTCGTTTCGGTTCTTTATATAGCATCTTTTTAAATGCTTCTAGTCATATGTTGAAGAAATTTACAGGTGTTTTTTGAGTTTCCATTGTAAAACTAGCTTTAAAAACCAGACAATTTGAGTGATTTTATCTTTTATGTTATTAAATCTTATAAATGTATAACCGAAAAATGAGTCACAAGTCGCAAAAAAATGGATTTTGAGATTATCATCATGGATTCCAACGAATAGGAAATCCAATAAATATTTTTTAAGTATGAAAACAAATTGATGATATTTCGTGATGGTCAATCACAAGTAAAAGAGTTAAGAATACTCATTAGGATACCTTCAGACTGGCATAGATAGATTCAATACAGTCTTGAAATGTGGTTAATGTATTTAACAGCGCTAAACAATCCAGAATTGGCAACATTCTGAGCAAGGGTTCTTGAAAAATGAAAAACTTGAAAAATCTCATTTTTTTGCGACTTTTGACTCATTTCTCTGTATCGCATCACAAATAGTATTATCGCGGCTCGCTTAGAATCGTCACATTTCTCCTTAAAGAGATTATTATTGGTACCATTAAATTTTGCATGGACCACAACAACGGCTATCCGAAAAGACAGAGCTTAATTATCAAATACCGCTCCCCATAAGCTCGTTAGTGTTTGATTGGGTTAATTAATAAAGAAATGGGAAATGATGTAGGTGTTCAAAGCAGACCTTTTTTCACCACAAACATTCAGAGGCTTTTTAATCATTTGTGATGTGTTACAGACAAATGAGTCATAAGTCGCAAAATTGTTATTTTTCAAAGTGATTTATTCGCCATATCTCTTGGATGGAATGTTCTGATTCTTGGGATGCTTACCCTTCCTTGGAGCATGGATACATGTACTGAATTTCAAAACTCTGCATTCACTATATTTATGGATATATGAGGTTACTCAATTACTTATTTACATTTACTTATTCATGAATAATTACTTTACTATAGTGAGTGACCATACAAATGACCATATAAATATGGCTAACTAGTTTTTCATGCATAAACATGCGTGTCTGAGGTTATCCTAAGGAACATTTGACTACTTTACTAGTGATTTAAAGAAATGTCACCAACCTTGTTTCTATCCATACAAAAATATATAAATACTTATTAGATATCCAAATGTTTACTATCATTGGAATCTGCTTGAACCTATCTTTTCAAATATGATAGTAATTTAAAAACCCATATTTTGCGACTTGTGACTTATTTTCTTGTGTCGCATCACGTTTTTCCAAAGCGACTATCCACAGCCACAGCAGAGATGAGTCGGAGTGATTAAATAGTCCCTACCTGAACTGGCATATTCTCTTCTTCTTTCTATTCAATCCTTATCCTCGGCATGCATGCTAGCACTTATTTTTCTGTGTCATTTCATTAAAAAGCATCTCTCGCCCTGTCTGTCTTCCCCCTCTCTCCCTCTCGCTAAGATCCAGCTGCTTTGATTTTGCGGAAGACAGATCAAGCTTGAAATGTGCCCGGTACAGGGTTGAAAGTAATTGTGAAGGATTGAATTCGCGATGGGGCGTTGGGGCGCAGCCTTAGCGAGGCTTCGGGCTTGACCAACAGAGGTTGTACAGCGGGCAATTAACTGGGCGAAGCTTGGCTGGAATGGGGTGATATTGACTTGCTGTCAAGAGCAGAGATCGACGGTTAGAGCACAGGCTAGTTTGAGGGTGACAGAATCAGATAGGCACATCACAAGGGGGAGTCAGGAGGGTGAGAGGGGTTATTTGAGCTGGACTTATCCCCCATTCAGGTGCAAACAGGTCAGATATACTTTATTTGCCCTTTACAACAATTTTGCTGTAATGGCGTTCTCTGAATGTAGTACTTGCGATACATGGCAGTCAGGCTATCAGCATGCCATTACGCTTTCAGGGCCCGCAATGGAGTTAGAGGTAAAGGGAACACTTGTAAAGCAGGCCTCCACTGCTGATGTGCGTTCCAGTTGAAGTAATATAGCATTTCTGTATATTTAATATAATATATAAAGCTCTCATAAAGCTCTTTTTTGTCACGCGTGTTCTGGAAATCTGTGATCTCCCCATCTGTCTTTTTGGCCTGTACAGGTCCGTCGACCCTGTCTGGAGGTCATTATGTGTGGTTTGTGAAGGTATCTGGGGTGAAAATGTGATTTTGAAGCCTTTTTTAAATTGGGATCTGCACACTCTATTTATAGCCTGGGAAAGCCCCTGTGGTATACTATGTCACTTCCAAGGGGACCCGACTACATACAGAAGAAGAGGGGAGGGGTATTGGAGAGGGGGAGGGGAGGGAAAGAAGAGGGGGAGGGAAAAGAGAGGATGATGAGAAAGATGGAATCTTGTTTTATAGAATCTTGCAAAAATTACATGGCTATTGATATGAGATCAATATGCCATGCTAAACATAACATGTTTTCTATAGTATAGCTTCTACACGGACATACAACTCCCATAACCCAGGATTCAAGATGGCGGACATGCAAATCCCCTATTCCACACACAACGGAATATCCTGCCCTCAGACAAACATTCAGAAACCATGCTTGTCAAACTTCATTATCATCCATGAGAAATATCTCTGATGTTCTTGTTTGTCCTTGATGCTCCAGGAACTATATATTTAAATATTCATCAAAAAAAGTGTGAAGCGAATGGTCTGTGGCATATATAATAGCTCTATCCTATGTACAGGCAGCAA
The DNA here is from genome assembly GCA_942159475.1 of Sthenelais limicola. Lineage (NCBI taxonomy): Eukaryota > Metazoa > Annelida > Polychaeta > Phyllodocida > Sigalionidae > Sthenelais > Sthenelais limicola. Next base: position 60,279,699 of record OW804096.1, read on the forward strand.
CTAACATCTCGCAATAGACAGGAAATACCGGATATTTCCACCGACATATATGCACTTCCACTCTTACTCCCATCGATAATTTGGCCAATAACTCCACCACCACTTCCGCTGTAACTTCCTCCCTCACATCCGCCATGGGCGAGCTCGGGTATATATATACTTCCACGTGTATTGGTAAGCCGGAGTGCGTAATGATACAAGTGTTACAGTTGTCCTAGTATCCGGACGACCAATTAAATAAAGCATCATTCATCCCTGCCACATATAGCTTCGTTATTTCATCAAGAGGAGGCCAATTATTAGGAGGCTGGACCTTATGTACGCCCACTGTTTGGGGGAGAAGTTGTGGAAAGGCATATATAATATGGGATGTGTCACATGGAAATGAGTCATAGTCGGAACATTGATATTTTTCAAAGTGTTTTTATTCACATGATCTTTTTGTCGGAATATTCAGATTTGTGGGGTACTTAGCGCTGTTAGTAGCATGAATAATTGTACCAATTCTCAGGACCGAACTGAATATATCTATGTATATCTAGAGTTATCCTAAGGAGTATATTTAACTACTTTACTATAATGATTGACCATCACGAAATATAAAATCAAACTAATTCATGCATAAAAACGATAGAATACTTATTAAATGTCCTTATGTTTATCATCATTGTTTCCTGCTTTAATCGGCTTGATATCAGCTTTTTTCAAATATGATGATATCTCAAAATCCATCTTTTCCTATAATTGTAACTCATTTTCCTGTGACACATCACATATATACAACATTGCTGGAAAGTAGAAATCTATTTCCCAATGGCCTACAAGTATGAGGCGGCAATTCTATGGACCATTGATTTATTTTATGACAATGAAACCTGCCATCTGAGAGGGTAGTCTGTCTCTTCCCCAACTATTAAAAGATCTGGGTCGACAGGTCAATGAGAATAAAAAGAAAGCTGGCTCAGCAAATGATTTACCCTTTGACCTTGTCCATCCTCGCCTACCTCGCCCGCCCCCTGCTCAATCATCTTGTCCTAAATGCTTCTCAAGAACCGATGAAGAATGTTACCCCACTCGGAGCGTTAGTTTGACTCGGAGGAAAATGAATTGCTCGATTCGCCATTAAATATTTGATTGGCATGATAGGGAATTTGTAGAAAGGCAACGAAGAACTTCCTAGAAAACTCAGTTAATATCAACACTTAAAATAAAAGATTAAGGACCATTAGGCATTGAGGCAAAGATCGACAAAGATATTTGTGATACACTGTCCTGAAAAAGCGTAGAACTATGGCGGGGCACCTTCAGAATAAGTGTAATTGGCCTTGGTTTTGTTCCCCCCTCACTTTGGGTAGATATACAGTGCAGCGCCGTAGATTAGCGCCCATGTGGGAAAGCTTGTGTAGCTTTTGTCTTAACCTATGGCTATATATATCACTAGCTATAACAAAGCATGAAGGTGTGGAAATGAATACACATTTCATTGTAGCATTGATGAACGAAAGAGCAGTGTCTGGCAAACTACATGTACACCATGAAGTAAAATATTTTTAAATGACTTTATTTTGCAATAAATATATAATCTAAATGAGAACCTTAATGATTAACTAATTTAGCTGTTTCACCCTACATCTTCTTTTTCCATTATTCCCCGAATGTTATTTTAACAATAACTTTTAAAAAATAGGTTTTAAACACATCACATGTAATTATATGCTGCTATCACTTGCAGAATTAAGCCTAACATATTCAACTTGCAGCCGTGGTGTAGTGGTTAACACACAGGCCTACAGAACAAGCTCTGAGGGCTCGAATCTCCCTCTGGCCTTACAGCTTTTTTTTTCATACTCTTGTAGCGGGATCTGAGCTACGCTACCATGAATTACACTTCCAGCTTCCTATGGCGCGGCCAGCTATGGCGCGGCCAGCTATGGCGCGGCCAGCTATGGCGCGGCCAGCTACGGTACAAGTGTAGAATTATGGCGGGGTGAATTACACATTTGAAACATGTGTTGCCGGCGCCGCGCCATAGTTTTACTTGCCCAACGAGGACAGTGTACGTTACAGAAAAATGAGTTTTATGTCTTATTCACAAGACCTCTTTCTAGAAATGTTCTTATTTTTGGAGTGTCTCACGCTTTGAGATATATCAATGTGGCTAATATACTAAATGTACCAAATTGTGAGACAGTCATCCCAGGGAGTGTATATATTTAGCTACTTTACTAGTAACTGTCCACCCAGTCAGATTGCAAACCTTTTTCCAAACATACACAAAATATTAAGGATAAAATATAGCAGTGTTTTTTAGATTTCCTAAATGTTAACATTGTTGGAATACCCTTAATCTTAATGTCAAAATCCATTTTTTGCGATTCATGTTCTGTGACACATCACATTTTAAAAGAGTTTACTCCCCATCAATCCAATTCAATTCAATTTAAAAATTCTTTATTGCTGATGGTAAATTACAATTCGTAGGTCATCTCTGACTGGTGTCAGCTCTTCCGATGAGTGCCCTTTTTAAGCTTGTCGTGTGTTTCGAGTGAACTAATAGAATAATAATCAACAATTTTCGGTACATGTGAATGGTTGGATGGTTAGTTACAGTGAGAATGTGGCACATATGATAATGAGTAGTGAAAATTATACAGGTTATGGTAACGAGTTCAGTGGTGATGGTAATACAGACATTTGGGCAAGATAATTACATGTAAGGCAAACAATATAAAATAAGTAGAGTACATGCAGTACATTAAAATAACATGTTCAAGGCAGGGTATAATGCATGTATCTTAGAATGGTGTCAGCAGTCTTTCAGTGAATTCTTTAAAAGATTCCTTATCCTCTATTTTATGAGCCACCAGTTCCAGGCCATTCCATCTGGTTTGGCATTTATATATTAGAGTTGTTAACCTTTGTTAATTTAGAATTTAGTAAGTCAGGTTTCTCTTCCCTTTAGCATGGCTCCTGGTTGGTAAACCACGATTGCCTATGTTATTATGATTTTGGGATTAAAGAGATGGCCATATCTAGGATATGTTTGTCTCTTCTAGCTTGTACTGCCCAGATATTTAACATTTTGTGTTCTTGGTCCACATTGTCATAGTTTGATTTATCAAATATCATTCGTAGATCAAAGTAAGAACCATTGCTCTCCGGGGGATAATATATCAAAGACCAAGTCAAAGTAGCAATGCTGGCTTCAGAGTTCACTTTGTTATTGAATGTGACTGATATAAACTGCGAAGAATTGATATCTTTCTTTGTTCCCTACTGATGAATCACACCAGCGATGATGCAGAATTCATGATGCATCGCTGGAAGACAACTGGGAGCTCGACCTCATCTGTCTTCCCTTATGCCCTTAAAGCTGCGTTCTCAGCAAGTTCGACCAAAACGCCGGGAGAACATTTTCCGGCTTCTAGATTGTAATTTCCTAGACTGTTTGATATGGCATGGAGTGTTAAAGGAGCCTTTGTAAAAAGAATTATGAGAAATGATTGCCATTATATTCTTTGCAAATTTGCTCGATATTGCAATCACTTCTGTTTATTGCAAGGTTATTTTAGTGAATTGTGATTGAAAACAATGCCGACGTATGATATTGGATAGGTTTCTTATGCAAAGGAAAGTGTGTATGATAAATATCAAAAGAGAAAAGTTTTATTTTTCATCCGATATTACCAATGGATATCCGATATGTCCATCCAAATAGGAAAACCATGGAATTAGATTCTAGTTCTTTCCATAGATTTTCAATCTCCTTTTTAGGATGGGAAAACAATACCACTTTTTATTTCCAGAGATTAAGAAGGATGACTTCGATACACATCTCTTAATTATATTGAAACGATTCAAATTAATTGTTGATGAGATGTTTATTGAATTTCACAGAAAACGTTCTATGCTATAGTGCCTGTAAGTGCCCAAAGTTTCTAATTCATCCCTTGAAAATTCCTGCGCTTATCTGCAATTAAGTGGCTCAATGAGTAACTCCCTTTAAGCCCCCAATCTGCCCCCTTAAATATGATAAGGGATGCGTGTCAATCATTCTGACAAAAATAAATCAATCCTGAACGCCTATCATGCATCGCCACAAGAAACCGTGCGATCCAAAATATTCCCAGATAAGATGCGCTGATACAAAAGTTATTCAAAAACAGCCAGCAATTAAATCGTATCGCTAACTTCAAAGCTTTGAACAATGGTTACAACTGGGAGATTTCTATCAGAAAACTGTCGGGTTGATTGCAATCGACGACATTGATTTTGAAATGGGATCGCCATTTGATAGCCTGGACGCTCATCATTATGTGATCATGAATATTCATAGGAATATTGTTTGACAGCAAGGATTTTTATCACAAATTAACTTTGAGACGGAAGTCTAGCTGTCGTATGTTAAGAGTAGACCAAAAAGTCATTGTTATTAGCTGAACTTACATGTATTTTGAATGTTCATAAAAAAAGTTTTGAATGTATGTATACATGTATGTATTAATCTTTATTTCCACAAACTTTACATCATGTATGTTTTGTTAACTATTAGTGGAAAAGGATCTAGTCTTTGCTGCAGCAGTTCTTCCGAATACTCGATCCGTTGCTTTATTTCTACGACAATAAATAACAGGATAACTTATTCAACTCTTACATAGTAGATTAACTCATCAAGTTACAGCGAAACATGCTTCCTTTCATTTCATTCTTTCATCGTGTCGACGTTTTCATTTGCAGTGTATTGCTTTTTGGTTCTGGCATTAGAGGCATTTTTTGTTAAAGGGGAACACGTAATAATACTGTATTATTTTTTAGATCTTTATTTTGCTATAATTGGAAGATAGTAAATGTAATAGGCCATTAAACAAAGTAATAAATGATTTGTCTTTTAAGAATTGGTAGATGGAACCTATATCTTATCTCGCTATAGTAAAGGTTTTCCATATGCACACAAAATCCATTTTTGTTACAATGGGACTTGTTGCTAGTCTACAATCTAGGCTCCAACAGCAAAAGTGTTATCGTTCTAAAAAGGCCAAACCGTCAGAAAATGTACAATCAGCAGCTCTTCACATTCAGTAAATTCAGTTAAATTAAGCTGAAAACGATAATTACTAGGTATATCTGAGTATATTTGGTACTGCGTTGCTTCAAACAATGTTCTAGGTTATGTTGAACTTTATTTTGAACCTCAATGCTGTCTTAAAATCTGGGTTATTTGACAGCAATGGTGAAGGTGAATTGTACGTTTTCTGACGATCTGACCCAATAATGGCTTGGCCTTGGCAAAATGTTGTAGTGGGATATCGACTTAAACGATGTAAATATCCGTCTCCGTCTTATCGAGAGGTAAGAGGATAATCCCCTGAGACATCTGATAGTCACTTGAGAGGGCTTACTATAAATAGCCCAGTCATTCCACAAGCTAATATTTATTATGACAGGATTTGGGTCAGAGAGAACAGTACAACCGTACCTTGTGTATGAAAGGATCAGCGGATCAGTAGAACTATAGATAAAACTGTTTTATAAAGGTTTAACAGTGTGCATTCTCTATCTTTTAAGGGTTCTCCACCAAGAATTATGTTACGCTTGATGTAATATATAAGGAACAAAGTGACTAATATTTAAAGTTCCATTTATTCCAGGTAGAGGTGTGTTAATAAAGGTGATATAACCTTGATGGAACACCTCTGGCCATAGTTCATTGATTATGCTAATCCCCTGCACCTTGATTGACAGTTGGCACCAATTCATTATGAAGTTGACTCGCGTCGGTAAAGCTTCATATATACATCGAGGTACATGATTATGAAATCATAGTAGAAACTTAGAATTTAATATATTAACTAGGGATAAACCCTTATATGACACAAGGAGCTATAACAGCATTACCACCTGAGGAAATGTCATGTGCTGTTCCAGGTTTTACGGTTTGTTCCAAGTCGCATTCAAAACATCTCCATTTGGTGAAAGCAGCTATTTATAAGAGAATGATGGGTGAAGTTTCATGACAATGTAAAATTCCCCTTCACCAATCCTTTCAATTAACTCACATGTAATACAAAAATTACCTTCAAAATACAGTCTAACATAACCGAACAGATTTTCTTAATCAATGCAATACCAAAGATACTCAGATAGACCTACTATAAATGTATCAGTTTTCAGCCAAATTTAGCAGAATTGACTAAAAGTGTAGAGCTGACGATTGTACATTTTCTGACGCCCTTAACAACGTATGCATATGGGTCAGACTTTCAGAAATTGTACAATTGGCAGCTCTACATATTTAGGAAATTTCACTAAATTAGGCTGAAAAATATATCTGGGTATATTTGGTATCGTGTTGATTTAAAGTATCTGTTTTGCTATGTTAAACTGCATTTTGAAGCTCATTTTAGTCTTAAATGTGGGTTATTTGAGAGAATTGGTGAAGGTTAATTGTACATTTTCTAAAAATCTGACCCATATACGTTATGCCCGTTATTGCAATGCAATAGAAATGCTATAAAAGCTGACACTTTCTGTGTTAAAACACTCGCTATTTTGGGTAATTCCTTAACTTTTGAATAGTTTTCCTATGGGTTCTTTGAATAAATGAATAAGCTATGTAAAGACAGGAGTGTGGTGTATATTAAATTAAGCAATGAAACCGGTCAAAGGAACCAATGCTTCGACCCGGCTTTGGCTTGTCACACTAACCCAATGGAGGAAACGAGTCTGCATTGAAGGCTGTTAAGAACTTGTGCCTCCCAAATAAACCCTCTCGCAATCCAATGCTTCCCATTGTCATTTGCGATGGATAAAGTTGGTGTCAAGAGATTTGTCAGTATGGGGACGTGTCAGTTTTAGGTTAATGTCCCATTACCATGCAGGGAAGTCTCTATATGAACGCCAGCCTTGTAATTCTTTACAAATGGGGAAATGGCATTCGTATTTAACCTTTAACATCTGTCCAGGGCTTAATCTATTGTCAAGTCAAAACCGTCAGATATAAGGTCCACTATATGCCAGCGGTTTTAAATTCCTTTTAAAATAAAGTTTCCTGCCAAGAAGATATCCCCCACTCACCCATGCAACCACCTGCGATATTCTTAGAATAAAATAATTGGATTTAAGTGCAGCTCTGTTTGAATTGTTTTTCACATATTCAGTTTCTGCAGTTTGATTGAGATAGTAACATGATATCCCCCGGGGCGAAAGACCATTTGCAAGGAATTCCAGGGCTCTAGAACCTTTAAGAGAAATGGTGTTAAAGAAATTGTTATGTGAGTTCCTCTCCACTTCTCATAACCAGTACTTAACAAAACCATAGATGAAAATAGTCGAGATTGTATATGAATACGATAGGGATCTAATTTACAGCATCAGTATAGGTTCCCCTATATTAATTATAGGAGATTAGGTCATTACGTTCTAATTTTGGAATGTAAAATTATATCTGACCCTTCCTCTTCAAAATGATATGTCTTGGTTGGCTGGATTATGAATCGTGATGATTTTTTTTCTGATTTAGAAAGCTACTTAAAATAATGTGTTTATCATGAATTTGGCACAACGCCGGGTGATGTCTTTCATCGTTATCTTATCTGTATCATCCTATTCGTTTCATCTATGTGTAAATAGCTAAATATGAGCTTAAATGAGTGAGACTACTCACTAATTATGTATGCTTTTTCTAACAACTGCCTGCAATTTAAATGGCATCAACTCGAACTGAGAACATTGTTTACTATTACATAATGTTTTGGCTGAATAAAAATCTTTAAATACAAATGCATTTATAAGGCTTGATTTCTAGTAATTTCTTTTCATTTTTATTAGTTATAGGAAATGGGCCCATTGCACTATACTTATGACAAGATCTAGTCTTAAAGGCCTCGTATAGCACCATCGTAAATGTAAGACCACGAGTGCATTATGGCACTAGGGTTGGTGAAGTCCAAGCCCAAACCCTAAGATCAGATAAGAATGGTATGTCAGTGATTGGACACCTACTTTGCTAATCGGTTTCCTGGACTAGGACTAGTCATTCTAATGAGATTATTATGACATTTCGCGGTCTTAATGGAATTATAATGGTAATTTGCGGTTTGAGGCGAGAGGCTTTCCCTCAGTTTGAAGGGACTCTCTCATCCTAGGGCCTAGACTGGGTGCATAATGACCCCATTGCATAACAAGCTGCGAGTGCAATATTAACACTGAAAAAGCTACTCGCAGATTGTTATGCAACGGGGGCATATAAGGCATTTAAGAAATATAAGAGGTCTTTCAGACTTGTCTGAGAAAAATATCGTATATAGTTCAATGCAAGTTACAACAAGAAGAAGTTCCAAGGCCTCTACGAGTGAGTTGCCATACAATTGTGTATAGTACAATGCACCCATAGGGTATTCTTGACTCAAGACTGGGGATTTCTATAATGGGGAAAATCCTGAACCTGTCTCTATGGGGATTACACCTGTTGATGAGGTGCTTGCGTGATAGATGTAAAATAGGGTTCATTTACTAGGACGAGAAGGGCACCGGGGCAGAGCCCCTACAGAGAGATTTGTCACACTATTGCACGACCCATTACTAAATACAGCCCATTTGTTGTGAGTGACAAAGTGGCAGAAGGACTGAAACACAGCACACATCGCTTGGTATCAGGAAGGACTTCCGATGCTTTGTCTTCCAGTCTCCAGTATGAACTATACCGAGATGATGGAACAGTACTGAAAACTCCCATAATAAAGAAACATTCAATCAAAAGACGTACTGCATAGAAAACAACCAGTAACCCCTCCCAGAAAATTAAAGATACGTTAAACATTATAAGACTTTCAAATCCATAATGAAATGAAAAACCAATATACCCTCGCTGGAAATGTTTATTGGTATACTAAGTCTTATAGAAATGATTAACAATGTCTGAATCTGAAGGTAATACCTGATCAAAAGAAAAAATCTTCAATCATCTTCTGATCCTAATCACTCATCTCCATCATTGTTTATCACGTATTACCACTAGCATTTATACAAAATCCCAAGTGTATTGTTTGTCAACAGATAACCTGTAAAGTGGAAGCCACGTCCTAGTGTTATAAAAACTTGAATAAAAAATATACATTGAACCGTACATTTAACTGATATTTCTCAGATCTCGAGGCATACGACCCTTTGTCTAATTAACAACATTACATATATGGCGGATAATTGATTATTAAATTAAATCTAATGTGACTCTTTAGAGCAATCACTAGAAAACACACTGCCTTGATTTGATATATATAAATAAATCTATGTTTCATTGTTTTCGTTAAAGGCGAAGCAATACTTAACATGGAGCAAAACAGAGTGGTACGTCTCAATAGTGAATATGTTTAATTTCATACATCATTATTTCTTCAATCACCAGTCCATCCAAAGTTAGAACCTCTTTGACATTGCAATTTGCTATGTTTATATAATATTGTCATTTTTCTATATTTTCTATATAACACTTGCCAAAGATCAGTATGCAGATAACCTATAAAAGCGCTGATGTAAGCGGGGGTTACTTCTGCAAAATTTTCATGTTATCTCTTCTGAAAATAAAATTGATTAAAAAAAAATACACGCGAAATTAACAGGACGGTAAACATAAATAGGTATACAAAATTTCACCGGATAGAAAAACATCAATTAAGATTTAAGATTTAAGATTTAAGAAACTTTTATTTTTGATCATATCACTATCAGGGAACTTATCTCCGGCATTTGGGAGGTTTACAAGCTCCCTGTCGATTTACAAGCTGTTTTTTCCAACGTACAATTCCCCAGTCGTCATAGACGAAAGTGGGACGTTGTCTTTTGAGTAAATTTTAATATACATTTGTTATATAATAATTCTCTAGCGCAGTAGATCATTATTATACTTATAATTCTCTGAAAGTAGCTTGAATTTATGATAATAATAGTCTGAAGTAATTTCTTTGCACATGTCTTAGTCTATTAATCAATAAAATATTGGTCCGTCCATATTAAGGTGTTTTTTGCTACCATTTTAAAAGTATTTGTATCCTTTATCCCATGGGCTTCTGTCTGCAACATATTCCATGTAAATGGTATTCTATGAAGTATTGATTTTCGTAACTGCTCATTTTTTGGAATAATTTGTTTCATGGGTTTACGTCCTGTTGCAAAATTTCGAGTGTTCAAATTTCTAATGTCTATTCTTTTTGGATCTCTTGCAAGACGGTAGCCCACCTGCAACAGATGCAACCGTCTCCTATGCTTCAATGTCAATATGTTTTTATCTATATGGATGTTATCTACATTTGTTCTGGATGGGAGTCCATAGATTTTTCTCAGTATTTTATTTTGTATTATTTGTAATCTATTTGTACTATTGGTTGTATGAGAGTCGTGAAAAAGATCAGTTTGATCTATCAGTGGTAAGACCATCACTTTATAAATTAACAGTAGTGTTTCTTTCGATATTTTACCACGTAATTTTGAGATTTGCCAACATTTATAATTCATTGAGTTTGTTAGTTTATTAATTACTGTTTTAAATTTCAGGTTTCTATCTATTTCGACTCCTAAATATTTGTAAGATTCTACATCCTCTAATGCAGTCCCATCCAGTCTCAATATATTCTCGTTTATATCATATTGTTGCTCATTTGCCCACCTCGACCTCAGCGTTTGTTTTGGAAGAAATGTTTGTATTTTTGATTTGTCTAAATTCAGTGATATCTTATTAACTTTACACCAATATGTCATGGCATGTAAGTCCTGTTGAAGCAGTTTTGTAGCTTCTAGGACATTCGTGCCTGAGACAAATATGATGGTATCGTCTGCAAATAATTGAATGGTGGATTTTTTTATGAATTTGGGTATGTCATTAATATATATGCTGAATAATATTGGGCCTAAAGTTGTTCCTTGTGGGACTCCACAAGTTATTCGATTTAAGTTGGACATTAATTTGTTTGCCTCAACTTTTTGATATCTTTCTGATAGGTAATTTTTTATCCAATTTAGTTCTTTATTTTTTATTCCAATTTGTTCCACTTTTTCTAATAGTCTATTATGATTTACGGTGTCGAAAGCTTTTCTGAAGTCGAGGTAGGCTGCCCTTGTAGTCAAATCATCATTCATATACGAATATATTTCTAATAAATAATTGACTAGGGCATCTTTTGTTGAGCGATCTTTTCTAAATCCATATTGATATTCATATAATAGACCATTGTTCTCTAAATACATCATTAACTGTTTGTGCATCGTTTTCTCGAGTAGTTTTGCAGGGAGGGATATGGATGATACTGGTCTATAATTACTTGGATCTGTGCTGGGACCTGCCTTATATAGTGGCGTTACCTTTGACTCTTTCCATTTTGGGGGGATTTTACTTGTTTCGTATGTCATATTTATTAATCTAGCCATTTGATGGGCCAATATAATTAAAATCTGCTTTAAAAGCCAGGCTGGTAAATTATCAAATCCTGATGATTTTGATGACGGGATACCTTTAATGGTCTCTATTATTTCCTTTGGTGTTACTGGTTGAAATTTAAAATTTTCATGAGTTCCATTATTATTTACCTGGTCGATGGGATTTTCATTATATAATTCAGTATCTTCCTGGCTTGGAGGAGATATTTTCTTTGCGAGGTTGTTCCCTACTGAGGCGAAAAAATCATTAAATTCGTCTGGGATTTTCTCTAGAGGTATCGGTTGTTCATTCTTACTTAGTGTTAATTTTTTATTCTGGTGTTGTTTTGTATTATCTATTAATGGGTTAAGGGTTTTCCAAAATTTGTTTGGATCACTCTTATTTGCTTCTAATTCTTCCCGTATAAAGTTGTTTTTTAAATTCCTTGCCTGATGATTTACTCTTCTCCTCAGTTTCTTGGCTTGCTCTAGTAGTTTTAAGTTATTGTATTTTTTTGCTGCTCTAAAGAGCCTATCTCTTTCTTTCATTAAATCTAGTATATCTCCAGTTATCCATGATTTCCTCGCCTTTACATTTTTCATCTCGCGTATTGGACACATGTTATCCACCTCTTTTATAATTATGTTTAGCATATTGTCCCAGCACATATCCGGTTCACCTGATTCAAAAAGCTTTTCCCAGTCTCGTGATAGCAATTTTTCTTTCAATACTTCTTCATTTAATCTTTTGTATGAGCGACATTTAAAACTAATATGATTATATTGCTCCTTTTCTTTCTTTATTATTAGATAAATCGGTTTGTGATCACTTATGTTCACATTGAGTGTCCCACACATTTTTAAAAAATTTGTGTTTGTGAAGATCAGATCTATAATTGTCTGAGTATTCGATGTTACTCTTGTTGGGAGGCTTATTATTTGTCTTAATGAAGTATTGTATTCAATCGCTTGCAACTGGGCTTTGCTTGTTGATGATCTGGTATAATCTACATTAAAATCTCCTATTATTGTAATTTCTTCATTTTTTGGTAGCAAATCCAATATTGTATTTAAAGATTTCATAGCCTCTGCCAGACACCCATCAGGAGCTCTATAGACGTTCAAAATGGAGATGGCTTTTATTTTGTTTTGTATTACCCTAGTTGTTTGTATTTCTATGTCTTTCGTACATATTTGCATTTCAGGGTTGGGTGTTTGTATCTTTAAATTTTTTGAGACATAAGTTATTAAGCCACCCCCTGTTTTCTTGTCCGTCATCCTGTCTTGTCTTTGGCAGTTATATTCCTTCAGCTCAATCATGTTTTCATAAACCTTATTATCTAGCCATGTTTCCGTCAGACACAATTCATCGGTCCAATATCATATTTAATATCATTTTTTATGATACATTATACATATCATAAAAATTATATATGTTTCTAAATAATGCTTCATGGTAAATGTTTTGACGATCGCTAATTTAGTTACTAGTACATATGATATGGCTGTTGGTATACGTACGCTTGGTCCTCAACATAATATCCCCCCATGAAGACTTTTTGTCATGCTATCATTATTTGAGATGAATGAAGCACCATTAACTGTGCCTCCCTTGGTGATTTAGTTTCATTAAAAGACACTGGTAACTTCGTGCGTCTAATGCATTAATGCATTAGTGTAGGCAACAGACAACCAGCATCTGTAAAACTAAATCATCTTCAGGCATCGCCGTGATCTCCCAGACAGCATCTTTTTCAGACGCCAAGGACATGTTCCTACTGAATAATACATCCCCCAATGAATTGATTAAACAACTGAAAAGCCAAACCATATGCAAGCGAGTTTTAGTTCGAAGATTTGTATACACGTATACACATATGGGTCATATTGTCATAAAATGTACAATTCGCCTTCACCAATCTTCTCAAATAACCCACGTTTCAGACGAAAATCAGGTTAAAAATACAGTTCAACATAACCAGACAGATTTATAAAATGAATACAATACAGAATACGCTCAGATATACTCAGTATTTCTCATTTTTCACTCGAATTTAGCAGAATTTGAGAGATGTGTAGAAATGTAGATTGTGCATTTGCTGAAAATCTGACCCATGCATTGTTTTTTTATGATGCTAGAATCTAATCTGTACAACAAACCCGTGAACAGAATTTATTTATCAAATTCCGCAGAGTTTGTCAAATGAAGCTGAAATACCGGGAACCTTTTGAGTAAATATTTGGCATCGAATTCAAAAAGTGAGAGGCTGTCCAATCATTCATTTTCTCGTCTATTTAAAGACATAATAGGGCCTTTCGACTGAATGTGTTTTTTGCTGTTGTATGCCGTCTAGGCTCAGAGTTGAGAGAGTCCCTCCAAACTGAGGGAGAGCCCTCGCTCCAAACCGAAAAATGTCATTATAATCCCATTTAGGACGCCTACTCCAGAGCCAGGAAAGTCAGTACCGCAGTAGGCGCCCACTCACTGTCATACCATTCTTATCTTATCTTATCTAAGGGGCTGTGAGCCTGAACTGTATGGTGTTTCACTGTGCTGCTGTTTCGTTCAGCTCCTATGGCTCTGACAGCTGCATCGATTTCCACTCTATCATTGGGTAGTTTCCTACCATATTGAGGAAACCATATACAATATATCTATTCATGGTTTAAACTTGTCTCATAGTAACATACGAAGACCAGATTAGCAATTAAACTTTGTGTGGTCCTCCTTATACCAATTATAACCCACAGTTTGAGCGTCAGCGGAACTACGAGGCTGGAGCCTAGCGTTTCCTTCCTGAGTTCCTTTCCTGTTTGAGAAGCAGTTCTCACTCCAGCTTTTCCCCCTAGACGGCGCCATCGGGGCAGAGAATTGATCACCGCCCTACAATGCTTAACCAGCGGACCTGAAATAATCACGAGGTTATCTTCGCTGCCCTGCCTCATTGAATGCGTGCGCATTGAACCGTTGGGCCACCCTGTCAGCTAAGATAGTTTTTGTCTTTACTACCGGATGTTGGATCGACACTGGCAAGGACACTCTGGTTCATCCGGACTTCATGTCTACGTGACATGAACCCTTGAGCTTTTGTCTCACATGTGGGGACTTGGCTTTCTAGAACAAAATTATGACTGTTTAAATCATGTATTTACACTTGTATCCTTTTGCGACCACCCTGTAAGCAGCGTATGATACAAATGTATGAATTCAATGATCAATATGTGTAGAATGAGTGAATATAGGATAAGTAGGATTGTAATCCTTGTAAGTTCAAATAATTTCTATATGGTTTCATTTTTTGTCTTAGTTTAACAATATAACCAATACAATGCTTGCTCAGTCTTAGTAGTCTTATATGAAATGAATAATAGATTTGTGATTCTTGAACTTCGTTATAATGCTTCATGGTATGCGTAACAATAGAGCCATCTGGCATTCAACTTCGAATTTTCAATTTTTGCATCCAGACTTATATAACTGACACTAACTACATAGTTTTTAAATGTGAGAAATTCTTTACATTTCCAAGCTACCTCTTCTACCTTTTTAAATTCAGGTACTAACCAAATCAATAGGCCAGTGAACCATGCAGGAAGGACACACAGCACAACAACAGTTATAGCGGGTTTTTTTTTCATGTAAATTCTGTGTGGCCTTAAATCAAGGCTAATCCTTTATGCATTGCTTAATCACAGATCATTGTTTTTTTACAAACGCTTTAATATTAATTATATTGTACTTTCTACTTTCAATGGAGGAAGGATTTTGAAAGATGGTATCTTTGGTCATGGAATTTAAAGCTGGACTCTCAACTACTGCCGCAAAGCGAAGTTTACCAAATTTTCACATATATGAGCAATTCCACCAAAAATGCATCATTTGGCCAATCAAGGCTGAAAATTTATCATTTTTTTAAATTGCTTCCATGTATTTATTTTTTCTCATACATAAACTAGATACATTGCTGCTTATAATAGACGAAATTGGGAACGTTAATGATAAATATTGTGGTCAGGGCAGCTCGGCAGAGACTGTGACCTGAATTCTGATGGTAAGGGCAGGCAGGAAAGATAAATATTTCAACATAAATGATGATTAAAATTAGAAATAAATAATACAAATACATGCATAATGTTTCAAATCAGTGTGTACTTGATAGGCCTTGGCATAAGGGCCATAACACTCTTTGGTTTGTGAAAATATCCCAACTAGAAGAAAAGTTACTGCCCAAAAACTGTCTAGTAATGGTAATGGTAATGGCCACGGCAAAGGTCATACATCATTGACCTTATGGCCAATTGTGTACATATTATCCATTATATCTGGAATATGTACAAAACTATCAATAAGATGGTTTCCCCCTCGTTTTTCTGTTAATTTGAGTTGCATACTTGTTTATGAAGGTAGATATAAGTTATATTTAGGTATTTAGAGGAAAAATTAGTGGGGAAAAATAAAAAAAAATATTTTCAACCCCCCTCCAGACCCCCACCCCCTCTAGACCCCCGTTACGGCGACATCGGCACCCTCTAGACCCCCGTTACGGCGACATACTGTTTTTGCTTGTTGCTACCATCTCAAGTATGACAAAAAAGATTTTTGTAATTATTTATTTTCCCTTGTGTTTCTTACACATTATAATGCTCGTAGAAAATAATTTATGCTAATATTAATTTATTTATTGATAAAACCTTGACCCCCGTTATGGCGACAGGGAGCTACCCCATATAGTTGTTTCAGTATTGTAACCCCTCTATTTAGCTGGAAAGAATTAATTGGAGATTTTTCAATGGATACAATGGATGTACTATCTCATCATAGACAATGTTATAAGTAATGGAGGTAAGGGGGGTTTCATTTTTAGTTCTTCTAGGTCTATATGTTCCAAAAAAACATTTAGACCCCCGTTACGGTGACAGGGGGTACCCCATAATCAACTTTACATAATATCATCAAGAAATGAATTGAAAAGTTGAAAATATTGATTTTTTATCCATAAAAACATATTATTTCGGAGTAATCATTGATCCTCTGGCCCATTATGCACATAAAACCCATTATAACCAGAATATTTATATGTTTTTCCCCCCAAAAGTACTGGCTGCATTTTTTAAACAGTGATTCTGATAGGAAAAACTGCGTTTTTATGAGTGATTATGGCAGAAAAACAAGCATTTTCTTGGCCTCACGATTAAAAAAACAAAAAAACATTGTAGGATACTTCCCCCTAGGCGACTTTTTCCCCCTGGATCCGAAAATACCAATAAAAATAATCTCAGATAAATATTTTAGCCTCTGGAGGAGCTGTTGTATTTTAACCCAAATGTTGCACTTTTGGTGGAATTGCTCATATACTATAACTTATAAGACAGAATTTATCAATATTCTGCTGCTGTTATTTATACGTTTATACATACATTCGAAGCTGAATCAGCCGAGCAAAAACTGCCGCCGGTGAGCGATGATAAGTATTTGCAGAAAAGCATTCAGGCAGGTCCTCCAAATACAAATGGGCACGTTTTAGGAACCCTGTCGCGAAAACAACTGGACAAAATCCTCCAAAATGTTGGTCAAATGACTTTTAGATGGGTTGGAAAAGAATGGAACAAAAAGTAGAAAATGTTCAGTTCTTGACCGATGTTAGCTGAGAGTGCAGCTTCAAAAGGGCAATATTTGGGTAAACATATTATTGTGCCTCTACTCCTGCATGGTTACAGTGAGGTGCATGAATGCAATCAGGCGGACACACGCTCTGTGACATGTATACATGTACCATGCAGTTAGTTGGCCAACCTCTCGTGCCCAGTTTTCTGCTTGCTTAGATTCTCTTCCACCTCACTCTGCATGCTCTCATTCATGCCCTCAACAACCCTCGCTATAGATACATTCCAAATACTAAGGGCCTTACTCTCTACATGTACAGACGCCGAGATGTCCCTACGTGTCTGTACAGTTATACCCTCCAGCTCTGCCATATAACACTCACTTAATCTGTCAACATATATATGCATATATATCATGCGATACGACAGGCATAATAAATTGGGATTGGCATTATTAAAGCTGCACTTAAACATTGGTAAAATCTAAATATGTTCTACTTAGTTAGTTAGTTTGTTTTGTTATTTTATATTTTGTTGTTTTTTCTTCTTTTTCTTTGCTTTGGCGGGGGGGGGGGGGGGATTTTCTTTCGGTTGTTCTTACAACAGGGCTTCATAGAAATCCCTCTCCTTCGGTGGCTTCATTTATTTTTTTATTTTTGAAAATATTTTCATTTAACAAATTATTAATTAATTTCATTTAACAAATTATCAAATACGCATAACCAACTAATGTGGTTGTTTTCATGCGTTGCCATATCATCCAAAATATGAAGTCAAAAGTCGCAGTTAACACAATTACTCAGCTTATATCGCAACAGCAATATACATAAATGTTAAAGATCAGAGATAAATCAATATTACACAAGGAACGCAAGTGTCCTATTCAATGAAAAACTTTCGAAAATATTTGAATCGACATGCTACATAAATCAGTACAGATCACACACTACTTGATACACAAATACTTATTATCGCTCTCCAGTGGCCGTTTACTCTCGGCCGAATGAACTTCAAATTCTTAGATAAATATATAACAGCAGCAAACTATTAAAAAATTCAGTCCTATAAGTCATAATAAGAATACATTTGGTAAGATTTCCTTTTTGTCGTAATAGCTGAGAATGCAGCTTTAACATAATATATCTCAGTATATACATCTAACCAATTACATCAGGATTAAAGGCAATTGGCTCATCCAATGCCAGTCTACTTTACTTTGTTTTCCTCATCCCCCTCGCATAAAACTGCATTAATCGTCTTTGATTATGAAACTATCCATGCAAGGGCTAGGCATTAATAGGAACAAAGCGCCACGATAAACAATCAACTTATCCATCAGTACCGTTATGATCAAAAGGGTTCATAACGAAGTAAAATTCCAGATAGAGGCATTGGGTTGATTAGACTTTATCTGGAGAATGTTTCCATTCACTGGATTAAATACTGATGCGCTTTTTCCCTATCTAGATCCACAATGAATCTGGGTTCGCCAACTGGTGCATCGGATTGATTGATTTAAGCATAGGAGTTGACTATGGAATATTAATGTTCATATTAAGTCATATCTCCTTATGAAGGAAGAAAGGAAGACATTAATCTGGATGAACGTACAACAACAGCAGTCAAATAATAGGATTCATTGAAACCTCGGCTGGAATGGGATGTGTGTTTGGGTGTGCCTTATTTCTAAATCATGTATTGGGTCTGTATAATTAAAGTACACCACATACAAAAATAGATCACCAACCGATTCAGTTCAGTCCCTGAAATCATATCTGCATAGGGATGTTTCTTTCATTTGTGCAGGTTTCGGTTTTAGGGTTTCGGGTTACAATTGAATATACCCCTTTGCCATTGGGTCTTTTTTCATATTATGTCTGTAACTATAGAAACATGTTACTCCGCTCATTATCATAGGAGGTGTTGAGATAGTCCTTCTTTGAACGGTAACTAGCGAATTGGCGGATGAAAATAATAACCCTCATAGCAATTTAAAGAAATTAATCACCCGAACGAATCGTTGTGAGTTTACTCTTTAGACCAACCCCACTATAATTATAAATAACAAATCAAGAGGTTCAAGTTATTGGTTATGCTCAGTGTTAGCCTTATCTTCCCTTTCATAATCGAAATTGCGTTTTGCTAAACGTTCATGTTGGTGTGTAAAAGGGGGATTGCATGTCCGCCATCTTGAATCGTTATTCGCATGGAATTATTGGACTTATGGTTTAGTTTAAAATCTATGAAAGACATGTCATGTTCAGCATGAAAATATTTCTCGGTGCTCCCCTCCCAATATCCATGTGTTGTACGTACATGTTTTCACAACACAAGTCCCCATCTTTTTCATGGTGCATTTAGTTTTCATAGATCATTTATACAAGCCGAACATTAGTTTACGATAGGAATAGAACTTATGTGATGTGTCACAGGAAAATGAGTCACAAGTCGAAACAAATTGACTCTGAGATATCACCATATTTGAAAAGATGGGATCAAGCGAATTCCAATGATGGTAAACATTAAGATATCTAATAAGTATTTCATATATTTGTTTCATGCAGGAAAAATAAAGTTAGCTATATGCCTTAATGGTCAATCACTATAGTACAGTTGTTAGATATACTCCTTAGTTTATCCTCAGATATGCATAACTACATTCCATATACAGTCTTGAAATTTGGTACATCGGTCTATGCTATACTAGCAGCGCTAAACACTTAAAAAATGAAAACATTCTGACGAAGGGTTCCACTGGAAAAACATTTGACATAATATCATTTGTTGCGATTTGTGACTCATTTTCACATCTCATATATATACTGGAATAGATAGTTCTTGAACCAGTGTCTATTGCCTATAAATATCGATGCATTTAGAGTGATCAAAGGTGTGTGATTTGTTTGGATATGACCCAAAGAAGCAGAAGATCGAGCGCCGGAATTGGTATGGGAAAATAGCAGTTAGGTCAGAGTATCAGAGAATGTACCTTTGTAGTCTACAAACCCATTACAATAAACAGAATTACCCGGCTGTAGGGGCAGAGGCCTGTTGTATAAGCTAAGGCAGGCTTATTTGTGGGAATTCATTCACAAGGAGCAAAATCCTTCCTCTATGTGATGTGTCAGTCACAATCGCAAAAAAATGGATTTGAGATACCATCATATTTGAAGAGATGAGATCCAGCTGATTCCAGTGATGGGACATCCATTAAGTACCGCTTTATTTTGTTATACCAAAGTTTCGGATATTTTTTATGGCCAATCACTAGTAAGGTAGTTAAATATACTCTTTAGAATAACCTAAAAACACATGGATATGTTCAACACACAGTCTTCCAATTTGGTACATGTATTTATGCTACGAGCAGCGCAAAACACAAAAAAATGAAAGCATTTTGAGCAAGGGTTCATATGGAAAAATCACCTTGAAATAAACTTTTTGCGACTTTTGATTAATTGTCCTGTGACACATCACGAAGCAATCCGAGTCAAACTATCACTTTTGATATTAAAATTCACACAAGTTTTCGATTATTCAATATTTTCTCATCGAGAAAGGTATCGATTTCAGCTGTTATAGCTACGTGGGTTACACAACCACACATATATTGATTATGACTGAATTGGATAGTATTTCTTGTTTATGTCTTGTCTTGTTCAAGAACATTAGTAAGATTACTAATTTGATGGACTTATAGAGAGTGAACGCATGTCATCTAATATCGGTTGGCTGATGATTTGCAATACAATCACATCAGGTAAAACATCTTTTACATAATGGTAGCTAAGTGGTATTGTATAACTGTGTCAGAACACCGTGAAATGTACAATTGGGTATTTCCTGAATTGTTCAAAGATTCGCAATAGTTTGTAAATACTTTTTAAATGTCGGCAGATTTTTTAGTTGTTTTTCTCTGTGGGAAAGTTAAAGTCGGAAAACTAAGGATTTTGAGATACCATCATATTTGAAAAGATGAGATTAAGTGAATTCCAACGGTGTTAACATTTAGGAAATCGAAAAATATTTCTATATTGTATGTTCTATTTTGTTGTTGAAAAGACAGTGTGACAGTATATTCAATGGGATGACCTTATAGAAACGCAACGATTTATTTAATAGTTTATCTTGAAATTTGGCCCATGTATTTACCTGACATAAAACATTAAATGAGAACATTCCTACAACGAGATCTTGTGAATAAAACACTTTGAGAAATATCAATTTGGCGACTTATGGCTCATTTTTCTGCAACATTTCTTATTTAGACGAACATAACAATAGAGGACCGGGGCCAGCTTTGGTTTTTACATCCAAGCGACATAGGGAGCGTAAGTAGTCCACGGCAGCGAATTTTTTAGGCGTGCTACTGTAGCAGTTTCATGACGTCGTGTGGACATGTCGCGCAAAACTCTTGTAGCCCCACTATTGCGGAGATAAATAATCTGTTTGTTCATCGAGCATGCAGTTTTATGAATTCTAACTTACATACGTAAGTTAGAGGCAAACAATTTCAACTATAGCCTCCATAGTCATTAAACCTTTACTGGGGTGATGTATAGAGTGATTATTTATCGCCCCAATGCTAACTCTATGGAGATTGTTTACTAATGATTGTTAATTTGCGCCCCGCCGCCAAGACACTTACGCGCCCTATTATGAATCAGATTAAATTTGAAGGTTTATGTTTCAATAACAGTTGTCAGAGAGGAGGTGGAGTAGACATCAACGTCGACCTCTGCTTGCATTGAATATCACTTTGGGGGCTTACAGTTGCAGGAAGTAAGGAAAGGAACCTTGTGCACAATGTTCATCATTAGGAAAATTCTTACACATGTGTGAAGTTGATTTGTATTGTTCTATAGCAAAGTTCAGCACTGGTGCAACCATTTTGCACATTTTCGCCCTTTCGTAGTTAATGGTTTATTTATTTTATGTACCCCTGAACTGCATAACAAAAACGAAAATAAAAAAACTACTATTTAAAGACCGCCTTTTATCGCCATCTAAAACATCATAAATCTCATTAAATTTTGTGATAATTAATACATTTAATAATTTGCTTTTATGATGGTTGATTTATATTGCAACAATACAGTAAAATTGGCTTCTTTCGAGTAAAACGAATGCTTCACGTTGATGTTGATCCTTATAATAACGGAACTCAACTAGAGAAAAAACGGCGGCAACAATTGTTGCCCAATATTTGTTGGCAATAAATCTCCACACAGAAACAACAGTTCCCAGAGAGTGTGGCAACACATCTGACACTCCTCCATTTGCGTTTTAGTTGCAAACATGAAATGTACTGTTGTTAGTGGGCAACAACAACATTTTTTGGCGCCGTTTACCCTCTAGTGGAGTTCCGCTATTATGTAACACTGCACGAATACATTCCCTATTACCAATGCGAATTGTTCCGGTCCCTTGGTTACTAAACTATGTACAGTGCTGAACCTTTACATACACGTCTTTATTCCCTGATTTGGTTGTGAGCGGACAATATAATGACAATACGTGCCGTTCACAGACTGACGAATATAATCGGGGCTCTATTAGCATAGTATCGAAAGTAGTTTTTTTTACCATCTGCTATAGTACTTACTATTGTACATCAATTTAATGAATCGTGACTTGTCTGGTCAAGCCTGAAAATAACAAATAAGTTAAAAAAAGAAGTTGTATTAGACTAGTTCCCATCAACGTGGCTTGCCTGGCCAAACTTCTGGGAGATCAAACAAATCAAAATTGTTTTATAATTAGTAGATTCCTTCTAACACGCAACTTCGGGTTCGAGTTAAAGACCACCTTTTAAGCATGGAGGTATCAAGGTCGGGCTAAATGATGCATCTAATCACTTCAATCACATGAAGTCAGGATAAAGTTGTGGCCCTCGTCTAGACCTCGTCTCCCTGACCCTTTACTTCAATACCAAGGTAATGCTTTGAGTCTCTAATGAAACAATGGCTCCATAGCCAAGGCAGGCACACAATATTCCACTCACCTCTCCCAGAAAGTTGGAGTAATCCCTTATTGACCATGCATCAGTCAAGGTCTATGTAGCGGGGAAACACCTGTTGTTGCCTTGCACTTGGTAGGGCTTAAGTGCTACTGGTTGCTCACCTGATGCGCAAGGTGAAACCTACACACGTCCTTGGAATGAAATATGTCCCCCCTGCCTGTAAGCCCCCCCCCCTCCCATAGACATACACAACCCTTCATGCCTACGGAGGGTTCTATCTCAAGACACAGTACTCCCTGGATACACCCTATACAAATCCAAAACCAATGAACCATTTTACACACGATTTTGGTGAAACAGTCCTAAATACAGTGGAAACCCACATAACGACCACCTCTTTATACAGACCAACCCTTTATTAGGAGAAGTTTTTCTCAGTCGTGATTCATTCCTTTCTATTAAATGTTTGAAAAACGCCCGCAATTGCGACCCCTTTGTATAGTGACCACCATTTCTCAGTGCCAAACAACAGATTCTACTTGAATAAAGGCCAGTTTCCCCACCCAGTCCTAGTCAACACATGTCAATCAAAATCATTCCACTTCGGCAGAAAAGCTAAGCTGCATAGAGTATTGTTTTTTAGCCCAATAATTTGTGTATCCAAGGTCATTACCAGGTTGCTCAGCACTCGTCATCACAAATGAACCAATCGGATCCTTGTGTCTAGAGGCCACGCCCCCTCTGGATCCACTTAAACCGAAGTGGGTCACTTGCTATAGATCTCTTGACATAAACCTGACCAAACCTAGCGCTCTACTTTCTCAATTCCCACAATTCCTGTTTATATTGACAAAATAAAGCTCCTTCCGGGTATTGCATAAGAAATCCTTACTTAGATTGTCCCTTGCTAAGCTATTTGTCCTTGCTTATGTAGGAAACTCATACTGTATATATATATATATGAATGGAAATCATAGCATTTCATTAGAGCAAATTCCTTCCCTAAAGGTTCCTTACCTTCTTACTTAGCAAGGAAAGGTAGCTAAGGAAGGTTGTGTTATATGCAACAGTGCCCTGGTCAACTCAGAACCCTCTTATGTAAACACCTATATCTAACCGACACATATATATAAATGTTCATTACATATTAAATGCATGTCAATTAGTTGAACCAATGTATCATTATCACACATCTCCACAATGTATCATTATCACCCATCGTCTGCCATCTCATTTATATTTCATCATCATTACCAAAGTAATCTATTGCTACATTACATAAGAAACTACATACAGGGACAGGGGGAAGACAGGGATATTTTCCCGGCCTACAAACCACTAAGGCATATATGCCATTGGTATTCCCTGTTTAAATAACAATATTTAAAAATACAACTAACTGCTGACCTGCTGGTATAAAGCTAGCTAATTCCTAAGCTGGAAGCTTTAAAAGGGGATCTCCACTGGCTGCGGTAAGCTCTGCGGATCTTGCGATGTTGTTGTGATAGTTGGAGAGGAGTGGTGAGGCGACCAGTGAACCATGTAGGCAGGATCTCGTCATTCCTCTTCACTTACAGAACCAGTACAACAACATCGCAAGGCTTACCGCAGAGCCTACCGCAGCAAGTGGAGACCCCCGCCCCCTTTAGTTTGTGTATATTGTAGGAAAAGCCAGGGCTCCACCAGACCGCATGCTTACCGGTTAATATGCTTTGATAGTTATTGATATTTATAGTTTTTGTCATATATAAAGAACCTACGTTGCACAACTTATCAAGACTCTTCGAACCAGCTCCATTGGTTATTATATTCAGATTGAGGATGCAATCAGTTTTGGACTCAGAGACTCATAAATCAGATAAGAATGGTATGTCAGAGACTGGACGCCTACTGCGCTAATGGCTTTCCTCACCCTGGAGTAGGCATCTTAATGGGATTATAATGGCATTTTGCGGTCTTCTTAATGGCATTATATTGACAATTTGCGGTTTGGAGCGAGAGGCCATATATATATCCCTCAGTTTGGAGGGTCTCTCTCAACTCTGAGCCCAGACTGCACTGCAGAATGCAACCGCAAAGACCACAGAGAGGAAAGCCGTCAGTACAGTGGAGTGAAGCCTAGGTGGGAGTTTGTTGCTGTCATGGCCTGGAAATGAGCGTCCATTGACCGATATTGACCGATGGGAATCTAAATCGCTCAGATCCACGCCTGAAGCCGTCGGTGTTCAACTCCCTCTTCGTAGATAAGGAGGTGCAAATGTCTTCAGGTTGTCGCCATCGTAGAATTTCAAAGATCTACTTTCAGTCGTCAGTCCTTTTCAATCCTGGGAATATTGACTGTGACATGGTCTTCGATCCTTTAAATCTGCCTGACTACTCGGAACATTCTGGATCGTGCTTTATTTAAATCTTTTTCCATTGATTTTTTGATGATTTCCTATTCCGATGCAGATAAATATTTATAACCATAGATGATGTTGGCCCTTAAAAACTTACCAATTCAAACTCCCATATTGGAAATTGTTGAATATCTTATATATCTTTGCAAAGCAGATAAAATGAGGAACAATGTGTCTTGTTGTTATAATACCTTGAAGTATTGTTGGTTTTTTAAAACCGTGAATAATTGTTCATTATATTTTCCCCGTGTATTTTAAATAACATCAGTTTGATTTTTATGGGCATATCTTATCCTTATAACCAAAGTTGATATCGTTAAGTTTCTGGATATGAACGAAATAATAAACAAGGGTTCAAAGGACATTCGGCATGATATATGATATTTGGATATCTGTATTCTACTGGATATTTCTAAAACTAAAGATTTTCCACTTTTTGTTCTGTTCTTTTCCAACCCATCTAAAAGTCATTTGACCAAAATTTGGGGGATTTCGACCCGAAAATTGTTTTATTCGAACACTGAACGCTGAATATTGCAGTCCAATAATGCCCAATAAGATCTAATATTTAAACCCCTTCATAAGAGGGATAATACTTGTCAGGATATTAGGAAAATAATTCCTGGATCCAACATAAGGGTCATCCAATAAATGACTTGGTCAGCGTTTTTATGAATTCCTACGACACTACTACCTCCATGATGGAAAAATGGAGCTTTTTCTCGGGCTTTCTCTCCCCTCCCCCTATTCCCTTCCCCTCCCCCTCCCCCTCCCCCTCCCCAACTCCTGACAGGAAAAATGGCATTCTTCCCCGAACTTTTGAGTCGAGGATGAGAGACGGAAACTATTTTCATCCCTAACGAACTTTGGCACCTCAACTCTTCACCCTCAGCAAAGACGAGATGGGATGAAAACATTTCAAAACTGAAGCGGAATTTGTTTCGATGCGATAATACCTCTAAGCGACAAATTCCGATGAAAAATTAATGAAATAAACCTTTTTGCCCTGTTCTTATTTGTTGGCGTGTCATGGTCTTCATGTCGGTGGTAATGGAAGGAAAAATTCTTTTATGAAGTGAGACATTAATACCTTTGACAGGTGAATCATGTCTCATTATTCCTTGCACGAGTAAGCTTGTGTAGTAGGAACGTTTCCCAATGGAATGAATGGGACTGGGTGCAATTGAAGATATTGATAACGCATCTGTCTTAAAGTAAATGGCAATTATTCTCATTCATGATAAGGAGCCTTTTGAACATTGCTATTGACGATGCCCTATGGACAGGTGCCAAGACATTTGTGATGTGTTTTGTGATGTGCTCCAAATGTTTTTATTATTGGGGTGCTAAGAGCTGTTATTGGTATAAATACATGTATTAAATTTCAAGACTACATTTTGAATGGATTTATACATGTCTGAGGCTTGTGACTCATTTTCCTATAACACATCACATTTGTGATGTGTTGCAGAAAAGTAAGTACTATATGTGTTTTATTCACAAGATTTCTTTGTGGGAATGTTCTTATTCTTTAGGTGTGTAGCGTTTTAAGTATGTTTCCATGTATCAAATATCAAGACAGTGTATTAAATATATCCTTGCGTTTCTAAGGTCATCCTATGAAGTACATTTAGCTACAATTTTCCACCCAGAAATATTGCAAACTTTCAAACATACAAAAAAAATGAAACATAAAATATAGAAATCCTGTTTATTTTATGTTTATTTCCTCAATTTTAACATCGTTAGTATTCACAACCTTAATCTCATATTTTCAAATCTGGCAGCTTCTCAAAATTCCTTTTGTTTTCAAGTTATGATTAATTTCTTCATCTCATGTATTCATATATAATGGTATCTCAAAATCCATTTATTTTCTCGATTCTAAGCAAGGGTTCAGCATTTAATTAGGAAAATATCATTTTTTGCGTCTTTTGACTCATTTTTCCGTGACACATCACATTTAGAAGCAATAATATGTGCTGCTGCAACGAGTGCATGGAGTCTCCTCTATCCCGGTCAGCAGACATATTGGTTCAGTCCCTACCATGCGGCCAGTAAGTGTCATTTTTAACTTATGACACATTCTTCTGTGACACATCACATTTAGAGAATTATTAAATATTATTACCCCAAGAACTGATGAAATAAAGAAATCTGTTCTCTACAGGATTCCTAATGTCTGTAATAACTTATAAATTAGGGGGCACCAGTGTAAGACGAGAAAGGACTTCAGAACGTTTCTCCGGGAAGTTTTGGATGGACTAGTATAATATTGTTGTCTGATATTGTTCACTGGTTTCTTATGGTCCATATGAAAACACCAAATACACAACTACTACTACGCAGATTCACATACGCGGGCATATAAGCCTTAGCCACGATATTTATCATGCTGAACTTTTTCGACTGTTTTATTGTTCTGTTACAAAATCTGACTTATGGAACTGTATGTCAATGTCCTGTGTTTGTCAACTATTTTCCTGTATTTGTCAACTATTGTCAACTATTTATTTATTTCGGCGCGTCTTGAAGATCTGCATGACAGAAGCCGTAGGCCCTATTTCTATGAAAATTATGGAAATACAAACTATCATAACATTCTTTGAGACTGAAGGGCATGTAATAGAAGAACAAAACGATCGTTTGGTTCTTCTAGTGGAGCATGGAAGAGACGCATGCATCAATATAAAAGCTGAGGTATTCAAGATCTATGACGAATAGAGGCAGATAGTAACGCATGGCATTAAACTGAATTGACTACATGGCAGTTCTGCCCAGCTATCATTTACCATATAACCAGCACTCTCTCTATTTCCGTTATCCCGTCTCCCATCTTTCAATCTCTATCAGTTTTCCCCCTGGCCCTGCATATTTGTGTGAGAGTTTGCGCCTGTGTTTAGCGGCGAAGGCTCGCCAGAGGGGACGTGATCTGCATACGGCGAGAGACAGTTCATATTTGCGTCAATGCTATAGCAGAATCTAAGGTGATAAAGGGGCGCTCATGCAAATCAGCCAAATCCATTGCTTGCCCTAACTGAAGGTCCAAATGTTCCATCACCACATGCTCATGGGCTTCTAGGGGTAAACTCTGGGAATAACGTGGTTTAGTGACAATTCTGGTAATAACAACATTATCTCTCACTGCAATATTAACACTGAAAAAACTACTCGCAGATTGTTATGCAACGGGGGCAATATAGAAGAATCTCGATCCATATATGTTATCATAGATTTCATTGCGTAATCTTGGAATTTGAGAAACCCTAAATAATTATAATGTGATGTGTTTCAGGAAACAAGACTCAAAAGCCTCCCCAAGAAATATTTTTTATTTGTTTTTACCACAAGAACTCTTTAGAACATTTCTCATTTCTGGGGCATAGATAGATGGGCGTATAGAAAATTCAAGAGTTGTGTATTGAGTATATCCGAACTTTTTAAAGTAAATTCTAGGAGTATACCTACCTATAATTTGTAGTAGTGATTGTCTATCCAGAACTACCGGTAGCATCTTTTTCAAACATAAACATATAGATCGAGAAGTACTTATTATAATTCTTAATGGTTAGTACTTTATATTTGTATGTATACTTACAGCTTAATCCTACATAACTTGTGTGAGTAATTTTCTATTAATGGTTATTATACACTTGCTATGATTGTAATTAAATTTTAATCCTCTTCATCGATCAGGGTTGACTAAAAATAACGTCATTATGTGATGTAATGTTAATACCTGAATAAAAGCATCATTGGAATCCACTTGATCTCATTCTTTTAATATAATGGTATCTCAAAATCAACTTATTCCACATCATACAAATCTCACGGGTGAAGAACGACAGACACAGATAACAATTGGATCTATGACAATATATAGGAATGCTCAACCAGTTGTTTGTGGCGATTAGTTCTGCGATGCGGCAGTAAATAATAGACAATTATTACCATATCAAGGTCGATCCAGTCATTGTATCGATGCGCATTAACCCAGATAATTATACCGACCAGAATGAGTGCACAGTAGACACAGAGGAGAGACAATGTTCATATTCTGTTTTTTCCTCTCTTCTCCCTCCTACGACTTTGGGATATAGCTTTACATGGAGGGGAGTTAACATGGCTGTCTTGTCCTGAATGCACCATGAGTAATTCATGCAAAGGCAAACAGATGCAGGGCAAACATTTCTAAAATGATCCTCCCATCATTTCCTCGATGTCCCTGACAAAGGCTCTGTTCCCGACCGACCGTTTCAATTATCACTTTCCCTTTGTTTTTATCTCCATGTTGGTTCTGGGTATATCTAGATAGCGAGATAGCTATACAAACAGCTGCCGATAAAGAAGCAACAAGATTTTGGCGTCTCAGGTCGTGAAGCACATGACTGATGAATCAATGTTAGGACTTGTGATTCGGATTCCTCACCATGGCAACGGCAGGTGGGTGACAGAGGTAGATCAAGGCTATAATCCCCCCTGGGTGGTAGGATTACCGCCAGGGCGAGGGGTTGTGGTTTGCCTCAATCCGACAGATTTAACATATGGCTATGCCCCCAGCATGTATTATATATATGTGCATGATGAGTCACAGAGTCATAAGTCGCAAAAAGAGGATTCTGAGATATCATCATAATTATTTGAAAAGATGAGATCAAGCGAGATCCAATGATGGTAAACATTAGAACATCTAGTAAGTACGTATATCTGTCCGTACATGAAAATTTGGTAGATGCATTCATAGCACTAACAGCGTTAAACACCCTGAAAACATTCTGAGCGAGGGTTCCCATGGAAAACATTTGAAAGATATCATCTTTTGCACCTTTTGACCCATTTTTCTGCAACACATCACATATTGGTATAACTTTTTAATGTCTTGTGAATTTGTTTCAAACCATGATGATTGCTGTCATGAGTATTGGTATTGGGAATGGGAGATTGACGGATGAGCATTTTTGGTTGAATAGTATGAATAAATTCAAGGTTTAAAAAGTAGAGATTGTCAATAGAGTTGATACAATACAGCTGTATTGCCTATCACTATGCATGATAGCCCTAATGTCTGATCTCGTATAAAGCTATCCCCCTGGGTTATAGTATTTGACCAAAATCATGTACATAAATTTAGTAACAAACTATTGACACTGTAAATGTCACAGTATTCCATGTAAAGTAACTTTCCCAACGCAAATGTTACTATAAACTGGTTCCTTGAGTCTTCTGTCCCAATTGGATTTCAAATTTCAAAAAAAGTAATCTTCATTCATCATCACCTCATGTCATACAATCACCTTCTTACCATGCTCACCAATTATATTATAATTATGATTATCTACAAAGACTGGAATTTCACCTACTTATACACGAGTCCTGCTACAAACAAAAAAATGCACAGGACACAACGATAATCACTTGCGTGAGAGTGTACTGTCATTGTATTAACCTGAATAAAAATGTGTTAAGAAAAAATCAATGTAGATCACTTTCAGCTGCCATTACAAGTAGTTTACAATTCATGATTATCTATAGATCAATATGAATAAGGGGATTAGCCATTCTGGTTGTCTTATTCCCATGATAATGACATATTATTTCATGGCGATAGAATGGTAACAACTTTGTGTACAAGTAGGATATGGGAATGTTATCAATAGGCCAGTGAAACATTTAGGAAAGACCTCGCCACTCCTCTCCGCCTACGGAACCAGCTCAACAATATGAATGTTAAATAAATTTATGTTGAGTATAGTGTATGTTTCTACTATACATAAAATTAACAAGTGCCTTGCATTTATGCACGGTGTAAATATCAATAGGCCATTCAATAGGCAATAAAGATGTGATTTGCAACAATAAAATCTGCTACAACTAAGCAGGCACTTCTCAATTAAAACCGCACTCTCATATTTTCTACTTTTAGTTCCATTCTTTTCCAACCAATCTAAAAGTCATTCAATCTCAATTGTGGGGGATATTTTCCGGTTGTTTGTGCTATATATATGGCTACATAAAAGTCCACATTTATATTATATTTCGACTTCAAATTCTTGTATAAACATAAAACAGCAGCAGAATATAGATAAATCTACTCCTTTAAGTCATAATATGAGTAAATTTAGCAAGATTCTGTTTGCTGTAATAGCTGAGACTTCAGCTTTAAGGAAACGTACAAACAGGCCTTCATCTGCTACGAGATCAAAAATGATATGAAAATAATATTGTAAGTATGTCGTGGCAATTCCAAGGCCATTCAACTCGTCGTTTTAGGACTGGAAAAAGAATCAATTACTGAAAGTTGACACAGACCTTGTACTCATAAGAGGCTGTCTAAATTTTGATAAGGAACGAGGTCGGCCTTATATTGCCGTGCAAAGACCCATCTGCAAACAATAGCCTTTATGCCGCCTCCCCCTGGGTTCAATAAAACATGAGCAAGGAATAGTGTTTGACATGGGATGGCTTTATGTAGGAAATGGCCCGATTGCTATTGAATTTCCACTGTACTGAGGAAAGTGTCGGGCGAAGGAGAAATCTTAAAGTGGCTAAGATCACTGTCTGTGATGTGTAACAGAAAAATGAGTATCAAGTCGCAAAAAAATGGATTTTGAGATATCATCCTATTTGAAAAGATGAGATCAAGCGGATTCTAATCATGATAAACATTAACATATCTAATAAGTACTTTTATATGCATTAACACAATTTAGCACTGATTTCCGATGGTGAATCACTATAGTAACGAAGTTATTATCCCCCTTATAGGATAACTTCAGATATGAGCGAGTGAGATTGGTTGCTTTACGCCCTTCAGATATGCATAGATATATTCAATATACAGTCTTGAAGTCTGATATATTACGTATTCATGCTACTAGCAGCGCACCTCAATAATGAAAACAGTGTAAGTAAGGTTTCTCGTGAATAAATCCCTTTGGAAAATATCAATGGTGACTTGTGACTCATGTTTCTGTATCATTTGGAAATGTGAGTGTCGTTTTTGATGAATTGCATAAGTAGAAACATTGGTGCGGAATACCAACGCTATACATTACTTATATTATTTTGTATTTCTTAATGAAATATGCGTGGCAGACATTCCATTGGGGAATTCAAATGAGAGACTGAAGTAACTTGACATTAGAGTGCAGTAGGAGCAAGTCAGGAGGCACATATAGTCACATATATAATTGTCCAATTCTGATGGTATGACTCAACTAATTATGTTAGAGGTGGATAGGACCTCCTCCAGCGTTTGTGTCTGAGAGAATACATCAACCCGCAGGGTTTTAATCTCTCAAATTATCCAAATACATGTTTTTCATACATTAGTACATTGGTTACTGACATCCTGATCTAGAACATGTAGAAATTTATTATATTAAGCAAATTTCACATCAGAAACTCAACGGCAAGTGCCACTTTAATATTAAATACCGACTTCACTTTGCACGTTTTAGTAAGCTAGTTTGAAATATAACAGCTGGCAAGGGTGTTGGGTAGAGGAAAGTAAAATAAACCCTTTCAATTCATGTATTTCTCAAATGACATTTTTTTACCTGTTTTAGCGGAGCACCAAATGTTGAAACAGTTCAGATTTCTGACGGATTATTCCCGATGAGGACGATGCCGAGTAAATTTCCTCTTTTCGTATAATTTTTGCTCCGCGATGATGTTCATCTCTGATGATGGCACCGTGATGTTTCATTCCCTGTGAAAATGCAATGGGTGAGGAATGAATGAAGCATAACTCTGTAAGATTTTTAAAATGAACTTCAACAATTTATGATTTGAAGAGTAAAGCATAATTCACAACGACAGTAATTTGGTCGGACATAACAATCATTTCTAATCATTTTCGAGATCCAGTGATTTGAATTCAAAACAACTTTTATGTGATTTCGCATTTTAGAGAAGATAAATTGTCCATAACCACAGGCTTTTTTCGAGTGTAAACGGTGATGAATTGTCGGAAAGCATCAAATCATCGTGCAAACATAGTGTTCACTTTATTTGTTATAAGGTATTTATCATTTGGATCATACATAGAAGTTTTGTAATTAAAACTTTCAGTATATTAATATACATTGCTGTATATATAGCACCTTAGGTAATGAACCCCTCATAATTACTATTAGATATAGCTACAAAAAACACTTGATGAATGAGAAACAATATACTTTACAGATGCACAGTGTTTTCCTTGACTAATCAACACTCGTGACATAAGTACTATCTTGATGTGCTCCAATACCCCATTTTGGGGACATCAACACTAATAATTATTTCTGCATGTTCTTTAAAACAACCTACGCCGAATTTGGTACGGCCTTTCCTTAAATCACAGGCGGCGAAAATTGGCTCAATATTCGATTTATCTAGAGATTAAGTCGTACGTATGGCATTGTATATAGCGCCCTTCCTACCTAAGTTTACCCTCATCACCACTAGATGACATTCATAAACTTACAGTCAAATATCATCTTTAACCGAAGGTAAGCCTCATTTAACTTTTAAATTAAATGTTATCAATATTCTGCTGCTGTTATATGTTTATACAAGGATTGGAAGTTCAGCCGCGAGAGAAAACTGCCGCCGGTGAGCGATAATAAGTGCCGGTGAGCAATAATAAGTGTAATCATCACGGAAAAGGTTTCTGGCGGGTCCTCCAAATACAAATGAGGACGTTTTAGAAGCCCTGTAGCAAAACTAGTTACTTTTTTACCGACGTTGGCTGAGAGTGCAGCTTTAGAACAATACAGTTGCCATAGTTTGGAGTAGGCATCACGATTTTCAATAATTGAAGACACATCCCTATGCAGGGTATATCTGTTGATGGGTGACTGAATTTAACTTCGGGACTACCTGTGTACCGTCCCTCTTCAAGACAGTCTCGGTCCCCAGCCTCTCTTAGATCAGACTGCGCTCATATAACTATCCTTTCACTGCAGTAGGTGTACGTGTCCTACTGGGATTTTAATAGCATTTTGCGGTTTGGAGCTAGAGGCTTTATTTCCCCTCAGTTTGGAGGGACTCTCTCAGCTCTGAGCCTAGACTGAAGAAGCTAGCAATATGCCTGACATAACATCGCAGAACAGACGCCTATGCATGTTTAGACTCCACAAATGTTTCCTTCCAAAGAAGAAGAAAGAACAGAAAACAAGTTGGCAGCTCTTTCTTTGTTCTCCATAGATCCCATTTTCTGGGCCTTTGGGGAATCTGAGGAACATGAATAGTGGCCGTAACAGGGGATTGAAGAAAAGCCAAGTCTGGCAAAAAACCTGCCTCAAAATCTGGATGTTGTGAGCTAAAACATCAGTGCGACATCATCATTCTCGATTGTTATGAGACCAGGAATTGCCCTTTTTGCCCATGAATTCATGCCGAGCAACTATGGGCGAAATGAATTCAGCCACTTGCCAAGGAATTATGCATGTATTTATCCCGGGTAGAAAATAATAAGCAAAAATGGCTCAGAGGTGGGAGACGAGAAGGAGAGAAGGAGAGAAAGAGTGGTAGAGTGAATGCAATAGTGCTGCGGGCAGTGCTATGCATCACAAGGCCCTTTTCTCTCACTCGCTGTGGTATCAAAGTGCTCACACAGCTCACTCTATAAAAACATCCATCGCAAATCCTGCCAAGCCACATGGAATAAAGTAACCCCTTATGTGAGGTGCATTGTGATGTACAAGTGAAGAATGGCTAAAATGAAACTTGTTGCAACTTAATTACTCTCAAATCGATTTATGAATATTTTTAAAACTCAGAGGCCTGCGGATCCGTGATTTGAACAGTTAAATGATTCAATGTGCCAGATGTTCCCATTCTGAATTTTAAGCAGGAAAAGTTTGAATTTAGTTGTAGTATGACTTATGTCGTTTTATCAAATGTGTTATTTCATTTACGCTTTGGATCTGACATGCTCATCTTAACTTTGTTATAATCCAAGTAAATAACTTTTCTTACGTGATCACTCCTTAGATGATACGAGGAACAAATCCAGTTCTTGATATACTGGTTGTTGTTTTTTATTTCATTTAAGGCCAATATCATAATATTTAAACAGTTAAAAGAAAAAACGCATTATTTACCGTGAATGTTTTCGAGCGTTGCCCTGGTATAAAATTACAAATTCATGTAACAAACCAACTCAAAATAATTTCTCTTCTTTCACACACTATAGTGTTTTCATTACTTATACCTATACTTAACATATCATTACCAAACGAATATATATATATTATACAGTGCTCTTCGACACAGAGAGTCACACAATGACATTTCTGGCCATATAGCTCTACACGTATATCAACCCAATCAACTACCTTCATTCGTCTAACCTCTGTACACTCAATTCTATAAATAGTTATGCTTGTTAGTAATGAATATTCATATACAATGAAGTTCATATCGAATCATACATAATCACAATGATTCCATGAATCTATTTCAAATATAAAGAGACAAGATTTTAAGGCCCAACTGGCCACTCCCCTCAAATTATACCTCCCCACCCCTTTGATTGTTATATTTATTCCACTCCCATATCACCAATATCACGATTTGGGATGTATTAATACATCCCTGTATAGTAATAGGACAAATAATTGGGGTTGTGAGTAACTTTATATTGTGTAGAATATTCCTATTAGTAACTAACACGTCCACGCGGACCTGACTATAGTTGTAAACCGAAGGTTTCAGTCTCTAGAGACTGACTCCTCCCAATCCTTAGTGGGTGGGAGGTCTGCATGGTGGCAGTACAATGATTATATAAACCATATGATATATATAAACCACTAGTGGTTTAATGGCAAGTAAAACTGAAACTTAATTTACCAAGTTTTTCCTAAAACGGTCAAGTAAATGACTGTAAAGTATTGTGTCTAGAGTATTAAACACATATATAGTAAAACAGTTAACTGACTCGTTGGTTTCAGTCGCTTAGAATATCGTTAATAAACAAGAAAATTCTACATCGGACTTACTATACTACCTATACTGTTTCATTGAAACCATATACATGTGTTGTTCAACGCAAGTCTTTGTACGACTTCTCAATAAAAAATGATAAAAATACTTACTATCTGCTATACTATACATAGTTTTTATTAGGCAATTCACTAATTAATGGATTATCAGAGAATCCAGGCACCACTAGGTAATTTAAAGCAATGTGATGAATTAAGAAATGATGTTTAATACAAAAGAAAAGAAAAAATGAAAATAGAGAACTGGTATAATCTGGCGAACAGGAATAATCTTACAATCAAATATTTATCGAATGAAATATGTGCTAGATTCAATTTATCACATCCACGTTAGTTCAATCCCTCAAAATTTCAATAATTATGGTAATTATCTTTGCTTTGACTGCTATATATATATTTATGCAATATGCATATAGACTTATTCTAATCTTTTGTT
Source organism: Sthenelais limicola (assembly GCA_942159475.1). Classification (NCBI taxonomy): domain Eukaryota; kingdom Metazoa; phylum Annelida; class Polychaeta; order Phyllodocida; family Sigalionidae; genus Sthenelais; species Sthenelais limicola. The sequence continues at coordinate 60,316,497 of OW804096.1, forward strand.
ATGCCAAGTACTGGTTTATAATTGGTTTAGTAGACACTAATTGAATTTTACTCCTGATGTAAGAATGCATGCTATTCCTCCTGCATCCTATAACATTTGTGTAGGCGCAAATGACTGTCTAGACTAGGCTAGGTAATGCATTTACTACTAGTGAAGGTCTTGTTTCCTGCAATATTGTCACACTATGTATGTGTTAGTGTATATGAGGGGTCTTGCACAACGCCTGTTCGTTGCATATTTATGGCTGTTCGTAGTCATAGAAATCCCTGCTCGTTCTTTGCCCAAGAACCTGCATAACGAATATGCAACGAAAAGGCGTTGTGCAACACCCCTCTGTCTGTGTGTCTCAGTCAAGTCTGTTGTTGTTTGGGGCAGAAATTACATAAGCATCCATCTATCAGGTCACAACTAGAAGGTCAAATCAGGATCCCGAATTTATGATGTACATGGGTCTGGCGTAAAGGATCGCATGGACCCAAGATAATTCTTTTCACATGGCCCACGAGCTGATAGGTGAGTGGGTTATTATTGGAAAGAATTGTCTAGGGTTCATACGATCCTTTATGCCAGACCAGCTACCAGATGCGGTACTATTTTTACTCCACGGTGGTAATAAATTAATTATGAATTACAACAAAAAGCTCTCTATTTACTTATGAAGTTTCGGCCATACTTCTCTCACTGATGCCGGCGACAACGCAATAATGTACATCGTAACGTCGCAACGTTAGTAACGCTATAGTAAGAGTCATTGACAATGCATTTTCCTGCATGGATGGGAACCAATCAAATGAGTTTATTTTGCAGACCAAAAGGCTCCGCCCATGTGGTACAAAACAATCTACCACACGGTATGTACCACACGCCTCTACATACTAATGGTATGTGATACACACTTCACCGTGGAGTAATCAACAGTACATCACTTTAGGATCTTATTTCCTTCAGTGAATCCTGATACAAATCAATAAAAAAATACTAAACCTAAATTACTCATTCACTTTCTATGATTAATTGATACGCTAATTGTTTGTGTTATATAACCTACATGTATATTATATGTACCCTGTTATTAATTATTACATGAATTGGTAAAAGTGAGCTGTCACATCGATCGACCCTACACAGATTTTTATAGTGAGAATGGGACAACTGGACCCCTCTTACGTCTATATGAATGTGCAAATGCATGATCCGTTTTTTGTACAATATATTTCTGTTAGACTATCATCATAATAAATAAAGTAGTTCTTATCTTATCTTATAATATGAATACATTGTTTCTGAACTCCTGATAGTTATACTGGCGTATTTTAACATGCACTAACATAAGTACATATATGTAATATATCAACACTATATCTCTATAGTGATACATAAGCACATTTACGATCTAACTGCTGGCACACACCTTTATTCCATTATTCTACACACTGGTAGTTGAAAAGGACTGATGTATGTGAATAGAACCATTATCAATATTTGACAGGTTATATTTCCATATGGTAATCTTGGCGAGGATAAATGCACTACTTAAGACTTAGATGCACCTGTCCATGGGCGAGGCAATGCACCACAGTGAATAGAACCACAACGTAGGAGTGGTTCTATGATAACTGTAACTATGATAACTGCTTTGTTCTCGCCCATGAACGGCTGCATCTAAAGGCCCATTCACATTACAACGGCAGATTGGTGTACGGCTGCCGCACGGCAAAATATACAATGTTAAAGTATTACAGCGGGCAAGGATCGGCCGGCTGGTCGTGGTAATGTGAATGGGCCTTAAGGCTTTTAGCATACAGGGAGCGGTTTCACTATCAAGGCAATAAAATACAAATTGAGCAATCATGGTTGACCACCCCTCCTGCGAGTCATTAGGGTTGGCCAGTCCACCACTCCTGGCAGACAACCTCCACCCCTAGTTGGCATATATCTAGCATGCCTCATTTATTACTCAACAATAAAAATGTCACTCATTTCCATCCTGGAGGTTACACCTGAATTTGTTTTTTTCTGTTGGAATTTCATTTCCAATTTGACAATGACATAAAGTGCATGATCCTAGCATACAGGAGGCCTATTCTTTTAAGCTTATTCATTTACTCACTTTATTTTTTTAAAACAATTGACTTCCTTCAACCCAGTTTCGCTTAATTTTTAGCCACTGCTAGATGTCAGTCCCTTTCTTTTTGAATGTAAAGTATTCTATTTGAACCTTCCTTGCTTATTGGTTGGACTACCGTGATTATGAGTTTAAACGCCAGTAACTGCATTGAGTACAGTCAGAATTTAGATTATTCTGTATGTTTTTACCTCATGTCAAAGGTAGACCAGCTAAAATGTGAGCTGATTTTGATTCCTATCTGGTTACCATTTCCCCTAATATTTCTAATTTCTCGATTGATTTAGATGTACAGCTATACAACTGAGAACAGTGTGTAATCGCATAATGTTTAGCTGAATACAAATATTTAAATACAGATAAATAAAATGGTAAAAATGTGGAAGGTACCATGGGCCTGTTTCACTGTAATTATCAGGTCTTAAAGATCTACAATGCCCCTTTCCCACTACAGCTCAGTAAGCGGTTCTGTCTACACTAGACCTCAAGGCGCTTCCAAACCAAATCCAAAATGAAGCAAAGTGATGTGACTTCTAGGATCCTACTATTTTAGGTGGATCCTAGAAGAAAATTCGATTCGTTTCACATTGCCAATGTTATTTGAGGTAGTGTTAGAGAACCGATGCAAATCGAATTCCCGATCGAATCGTGTTGGGCTGTATAGTTTAAATTTAAATATACAGGGTGTAGTATGAACAGAAGTGGATTGTCCAAAGCGCAACAATGCGCAGTATGTAGTAATGTGAACAGAACCGTTTTAAGAAATCAGTTTGCAACGATTTGCTTTGCTTTGATTCGATTCACTTTGGTTCGAGGTTCTGTAGGGTAAAAGAGGTAAAAGCACCATGATAAATTAAGTCTACGATGGCTTTATGTTACAAGGTTTAGTGCAAAAACTCATGCCATTTACCATTTACCATTTACCATACAATCATATACAGTTCAACGTGCTCATATAGTCCAACTTACTGCAGTACATACTATTTGTTCGCAGACTAGTCTAAAAGATCTCTTATACCTTCCACAAATGCATGAGTTTTTGCTAAGAGGCCTTTAAAACAGGATCTTATCTTATGCATAGTGTAACAGACCCCATGTGTGATTAACGTGAGAGTATTTCCTTTGTTCATTATTAGATTTTTGTCATTGAATACGTCAGAGTTTAATATGAAAATGTCATCAATAAAATGTCTTTAAAAGATAAAAAACATCGGTCATTTTATGAAAGACTCCTCTAATGAACTTTTCAACTTCTTTAATATTCGAGATGAAAGATCATTTACATTCGCAATACCGAATTGGGTTGAAGCTGTATTCCCAGGACTGAATTAATCAATATTCTGCTGCTGTTATAAATGTTTATACCATAAATAATAGTCGAACCAGCCGACAGATGGCAGCCGTGGTGAGCGATAATAAGTAAAGTCCCCACAGGACAGGATTTCGCCAGGTGTTCCAAATGCAAATGCAGACAAAATCTTGGTCAATTAACTTTTAGATGGGTTGGAAAAGAACGGAACACAAAGTAGAACATCTTTGGTTTCTGACCGACGTTAACGAAAAATGCAGCTTTAAAACGAATTCAGTTGGAAGCAATCCCCTGGTCCCAATTAAACATTGTTCTCTCGTCTTCAAATATTAATCTACTTATCCTCCGTGTTTGACATGCACCTGAACCTCCATACAAGATGAAAGAGAATGACACCTTTTGTGAACTTTTGAAATTATTTAAGATTGGAGATAAAAGGTCATTTGCATTGGCAATGCCGAATTGGAGTGATTGCATTGGGAAGCAAAATTCCCGGCCGCAATTAAACATCATTCTAAAACATTTACCCGCCCTTGGTTTCTTATTTAATCATTTCTTTACAGCAATGGCGCATCGCATCCCTGAAGCAATATCTTTGGAAATGAATGCATGGGAGGATTAACCAAGGAAAGTTATGGAAGCCTGCCAATCAATGCAGGACGACGAGGGCTGAAAAGTCTTGTATTAATTATGCAGTGCTCCTTCTTGTAATATGCAACAGGTAGTTGGTTCCACAGCCTGCTATGTTATGTTATGCGTACCTTCTTTAATTCTCTACGGGCATTCATTTCATTACAGCCATGCTTTGCCTTCTGTTATTATGCAATTGATGGAATTATGCATATCTCGACGATTTGATTTTAATTGTGATGTGTCACAGAAAAACAAGTCATAAGTGAAAAATCAGTCATAAGTACCTTACCCAAGGGGGATACCCACAACCACAGGAACTCCAGGAGCAAACACAGTATGCCAAACGGTTAAAGTACACTGCTGCGGACGGACAGATCCTATTATGTAGATTAACAACTATCATCTATTACTCATGCACTGCTCCTTTCCTTCCATAGTAGTAGCACTGCACCTAACAGCCCCTGGCGGAAAATCATGGACAATGCTAGATAATAGTCTCTGTGAGCCTTGTATATCCTTATCACTAAAGGCTGTATAAATATGTTAAATTTAAAAAAAAAAAAAAATGAGTTTTTATAGACCAGCGTATTTAGAAAGGTGATCTCAGGCAAAGTTCAGGGAGAAAATCTAATAAGTAATTCCACATATTTTCATGTTTGAAATAGAAAATTGTAAAATTTCCCTGCCCATATAAACGAGATTGGTCTGGTTGCGGACACCGCGACAAAAACGAGTTTGTCAGGTGCACTATGCTGAAGAACGAAAGGAAACTGTCACTATTCTGAAGTTCTGTGGGTTTTTTTAATAACTTTAATGAGACTGATTTCGGTTATACACCGTATTCTCACAGAGCTCAAGTGAAAAACACTTTATATGATTTCATTTGAAGACCAGAAATACATGTTTCGTGTTTTAAATTCATAACTAATTATTGTTGATTAAATGGGCATGAATTGTTCGAGGACGTGCGTCTAGCTACCTACTCTATTTTTGTGTACTTGTATTACTATTTTTATTTCTCTTTTTGTCAGGATCGACCAACTGACTGACCTGAGAATGTAGTTCTGTTCATTCGGACTTTTAGACCCTGCCCACACATAGCCGATTTGCCCCCCGATTGCCCCCCGATTTGGGTCTTTCGATGAATCCTATGATTTCATTTCAAATCCAGGTTTATGTTTTTCAAATAACATAAACCAGGATTGGAAATGAAATCCTAGGATTCATCGGAAGACCCAAATCGGGGGGCTAATCGGCTGTGTGTGTGCTCCTTGCGGGCTGATTACACGTTATCGCTGATTAGTATATCATCTGTCTTCTTCTATATGTCGTGGATATTATAATTCTCCACCCACACTCTGTTGATATGTCGACCCATCACAAGATATCTTTGTATGGCTGTATTATCTGTCTAAAAAATCTATATGTTCCGTGCATTAATGCATTTAAAGATGGTTAATTTGTTCAGTCCAACATCAATAAAGGCTGAGACGAACAATGTAACGATTGTAACGCTATTTGCTGAATAAACGTATCTTGAATCATTTATTTGAAACTAGTAAAGTATTTGAATATGCTCCCTTACCATGGCAACGCACGAAGACACCCGGGTAGGGTATAGTTGCGTTTATTTTCTATATTTTCTCTATGTAATTGTAGTGGCCTCAAATGAAAAAAAAAATGTCCTTAAATATCCATAGATATATTTAATACACAGTCCCAAAACTGGGTGCATGTATTAATGTGGCTAAAGGCGCTATACACCAAGACATTGAGATCACTCCTACAAAGAGATTTCGTAAATAAAAACCCATTGACAAATATCAATTCTGAGACTTATGAATAATTTTTCTGTAAAACATCACAATTTTGACTTCTATCGATCAGCTAATTCCATTCCTTTAATCCTGTAACCTGCCTTTAAAACCTATACTTAGCTACTAATTAATGCCTGTAGTATGATCCCAGGCCATTGGCATCGTCCTGTTTCATGCCCCTTCACCGGACACTTCCAATAAATATCACTAGTTTGTAGCATGTCAGACTCCCAGACTTACTACATCCTAGTAAGACGACATCCTTCCTGGCCCTATATAGACCATATTTATCCCTGCACCAACCTTTTGATATGTCGAAGCCAGGGGTCCTATTTTTATACATCCCAAGATATTAGTAATAAAATCCCTTTGCTAAATACTAAGGTGTACTGTATCAAAAGCATGTTCATGGATATTATCTTTATTTTCTTATTTATTTTCAGTTGACGCACTTTGGAGACCTGCTGGGATGCCATCCTAGTAAAAGCTTCTTAAGCATATATCAACATTGAGACAACCTCTTATGAGTACAAGGTCTGTGTTAACTTTCAGTAATTGATTCTTTTTCCAGTTCTAAAAGGACGAGTTGAATGGCCTTGGAATTGCCACGAGATACTTGCAATATTATTTCCATATCATTTTTGATCTCGTAGCAGATGAAGGCCTATGTGTATGTTTCCTTACAGCTGCAGTCTCAGCTATTATTACAAACAGAATCTTGCCCAATAGGCAAGATTTTAATTACCCAGTTTGGCTTGAGATAGATGCAGCTGACACAGATTTCATAGAGCTTTTATAATAGTTAACTGTTATTAATTGCGTGCGCTGAATCGTCCATATACACCATAAAAATATCACCAACTTTGTTTCAAACTTCCAGTTATCAACTAAAATCTAGATTTACATCTCAACTTCATCTGAGATTAAACTTCCTACTCATCTCTTTTTCATTATCAGCAATAGTTGAAATGCTCAACGTCGTCTTGGTGTTTTAATATTGAAACCCTGCCCACTGAGGAAGTGTAATCAAACTGTATTAATCATGAAAGACAAGCGTCTGTAATATCGACAAAATTAATCGATTTTTCCTCAGCAAACTGCAAATAATGTTTCACTGTGTAATAACCTGAATACAAATGATATATCTAGAATACAGAGTATCTGGGAGGTGATCAAGTGAGTGAAATTGGTTGCTTTACACCCTTATCACCGCATTTAATATGGTTATATCAAGGGCGGGAGAGCTGAGAGGGAGGCAGTTTATGATCATACCCAGGAACTAGAGATAGAGAAGAAGGGAGAGAGAGACAGAGAAAAAGAGACAGAAAGGCACTTTAAGGTCTTACCCAGGACCAATATCTGGGAGGTATTGTCCTTGTTTGTTCTATCAATACTTACAGATTTTGATTTTATAAAGTCACTAAAGATATAAATCATTCCATTAATTACTGTCCCCTCATTACACTAATGGACATTTATGTATCAGAGGCCCACAAAGTATAGTTAAATATCATGTTACAAATTAAATAGGGGAGACACACCATAATCAACGTTAATGGGAAAATTGATTGCCCCCTCGGAGGCTCCGTAAGAAAGGGCGAGTAAAAAGTGGGACAATTTAATTATTACTGACATGTTTTGTTTTTAAAAAAGCACACCAGCAAAGTGTTTGATAGAGGATTGTTCAAATACCCTTCATCTCGCTTAACGGCACTACACTTGATGAGAGACATAAAACAATGCAGATAAGAATGCAGGAAACCAAATAATGCATCGGTCCGTGATAATACTGAAGTTATGACTTATGGCAAGTGTTTCCTTCTTTCCAATCAGTGCTTTTTAGCTTAATTACATTCTATGAGGATTTATTTGTTCGCTGCAATCGCTAACAGGGTAAGGCTATAACTAGCAAAGCGTAGATAATCATCACCATTGGGACATATTGGAGTTACGGTCCCAATAATAATCAATATAAATTTGGATCCGGGGAGTTGTAGGTATGTACGTCAGACAAAAACTAGGAAAATCATTCCAACTTCAGCATGGGCTATTCATTATTGTTCTCTAAATAAAGCTCGGATTGCACTTGAGCGTATGGAAGCGTGAGTTTGTATTCCATATACATATCACAACAACCATGATTTATTTATGAAACTACCTTGTTGATGGTCCACTGATATTGGTCCATCAACCAAACAAGATAAAATGGATCATACATGCGTTTTCTTGAATTAGTCGCTGCCTTAAACAACCCCATAGCTATAAACTTGTATAACAACCTTAGGCAGAGACTAAAAAGATTAATAACGTGCATTTCGGGCCTGTTGATTCACTGTTTGTGGAAAACGCCTCGGCTTTGAATCGGGATCATGCACCCAACAGCAGCTCCTCAATGTCAGTCATTAATCCTTTCAAGCTGCATTCTCAGCTATTACGACAAAATAAATCTTTCCACATTTACTAATATTAGGACTTATAGGAAGAAGTTTACCAATATTCTGCTGCTGTTATATGTTCATACAAGAATTGGAAGTCGAATTGTTCACTTATTATCGCTCACCGGTGGCTTCATTCACTTGACCGTCTACTAATTCAAATTCTTGTATAAACATTATAAGAGCAGTAGAATATTGATGAATTCAGTCCTATAAGTCACAATATAAGTAAATTCTGTGAGATTTTGTTAGTCATAATAGCTGAGAATGCAGCTTTTAGTCGAAGTGTACATTTTCTGACGACTTCAGCCATCATGTTATATATATTAATCTGACTAACGTCAGACTAATGTCGCTTGCCTGACTGTCGTGTATTCGATCAGTATGCTTATTAGCCGGGTCGACTAGCTCTTTTTCACTCATCCATGAAGTATAGATTTTGCTGTTTCACAGATGTCTCTATATAAATAACACTAATTACACGTGGTAATATTATCGAACAGACACATGCTCCTTGCACACAAATTACGCTTCATTTTGTATGCAATTATGCTATGCTAAGTGTTATGTCTCTCATACATATGTGATGTGTTACAGAAAAACGAGTCATAAGTCGCAAAATTGATATTTTCAAAGTGTTTTATTTACAAGATCTCTTCGTTGAATTTTTCTTATTCTGGGGGCACGTTAAATTGTTTATTTATACCTAAGGGTGTCGTACAAATAGGAGCCATACATCTGAATATAAATCAAGGTCTTCCAGTATCAGTATCAGTATCAGTAATGATCACCCCGATCGGTGACAAGCAAGGATAGCTGCTTCTAAGGGGTCAGACCATCGACAAAATGTACAATTGGCAGTTCTACAAATTTAGTAAAGTCATCTAAATTAGTCTGGAAAATGATACAATAAGTGAAGATAAACCCTCACCACGTATATTGGGTCGGGAACCTGACAACAGTTACTAGTATAGGGCCACACCCCCTTGGTAACGCCCACATCATAGTCCCACACCCTTCCATCCACCATAACAAATCTCACTCCAGTCCGTCACCCAACCGCTTCACACGCTCAGTAATGATCATGTAAATGTTTGCTGTTAAAATAATCATATTTAGTTGGTATCGCAAATAAATGTAAGATTTAATCTATTATTATATGAATCTTTTTCTCACATGTGTGAAATTTTCGGGGGAAATTGGTTTAATCGCCCAGATGTCAATTACCATTTGGAACTGTTCTATTGATGGATAAAGAATACCAATGATAAATATTGGAGTGGTATATATCCACTGGTAGATCCTTTATAGAGCTGCCAATTCGGTACATACATATATGTGTATGTCGATATAGAGCATTCCGACTAGATGACTCTAATATACTAAAGAATTACTTGTGTTACTCTATACTCTTTAAAAATAAAAATAGGGAGAAACTTACTAGGAAAACACATATCCAGTATAAGTAGTTCAAAGCCTGTTAATATTGTTTGACGAAATGTGTGACTGATATTATTCAGAAATAAACGGGCTTAATTTGCAAAAGCCTTCCCCAAACTAGGAAATCAATAAAGCCATTTCATTGAATATAATATATACTAGAGACTTTAGAGAATGGATAGAATGGAAGTGAATATCCTATCTCGTGAAGCACGCAAAGACCAAAGTACAATCCTGAAACTTTGATAACTTTCAGATAGAAAGGATTAACTTACGTAGTTTCATTATCTCGAGAGTTCATATTAGTGAAAACTTCTCTAAATGCAAATAATATCTTATGTCTTCATCCCAATGGAATGATGAATGTGTTGAGATAAAACTCCTGATCTTGGGTTTCCTATCTGAAGCATCGTATCCTCACTTCATTCCGAGAAAATTGATTCGAAGACAGTGATGGATCTAATAAGTTTTTCGAAGTAGCATTTTCAAAAATGGTGCGTGGTACAAATGTCAAGTACCTGCAAATTCTCAGGCTCAGTCTGTAAAACCTTTCTACCAAAGAAGATGAGTAATTGCACGAATTCATCTTTCACATTGTACTCCCTGCCATGGACCTCCATTATCTGTGTTAAGTTTATCACCACCAAGACAAAACTGCTAGTTGCAGTGGATAAATAGAAGATAATTTATGTCTTACATTTCACCATTGAAAGAAAACCTGCTGTATACGTTCCATATGGTTCTCAATTAAAGCTGCACTCTCGGTTAACGTTGGTAAAAAACTGAACATTTGCTACTTCTTGTTCCATTTGTGTCTAACCCATCGAAAAGTCATTTGATCAAATTTTGGAGGATTCTGTTCAGTTGCTTTTGCTAAACGGCTTCTAAAACGTCCTCATTTGTATTTGGAGGATGCGCCTAAATCCTTTCTTGCGATGAGTTCACTTTTTATCGCTCACAGGCAGCAGTTTTCTCTCAGTGATTAGACTTCAAATTATTGTATAAACATTTACCACCAGCAGAAAATTGCTAAATCTAGTCGCATTTATAACTCAGAATATGAGTGAAGTTGGTCAGATTTGTTTTGTCGTAATAGCTGAAAATGAAGCTTTAGTACGATATAGCTGGCAGCATAGGAAATGCTATGAGAAGTAACAATAGGAAATATGCCTGATTGTTGGGATATTGATGATACTTCATTAATATTGTAGATGCTTAGTTCAAAATATTGGTTCTGGTGCCCACATGTGGCATGAATGTTGCTGTATGTTGTCTGACATCCCTTTGATACTTCTCAGAATTTCATATGCCAATGATTCTGAGACCCGCACTATTTGTACATCATGTCTAGGTACAAATAAAGAATATTTTGAATGGAATTGAATTGCTTAGATATTGTTCAAACTCATGCTGACCTTTGATCTAATCATGTGAATTGATGTAAACTATCTTTACTTATCATTAATTACCTAATCATGGATACTTTATCTGTCTTTAGAAACGGACCTCGAAACTTCAAATGATTTAATTAACACTTGAAACCTTATGACGATTGATAAACAGATTTATTTGATCTTAAGGTCGTTGGATCATTTACATGAGACTCCTGTAGAAATAAGTTTTTCAGTAATGTTATTGTATTTGAGGAATAGCTGAAATAGTTTCTGTTCACTTCACGTGAAGTTTTGTATGAGAAGATCATCTGTAAATGTGAGTACCAAATACAATCTCATAGTGTTCTTTCAGGCTAAAAACATCTTTAATATAGTGTAATATAATCTTGAAACTGGTACCAATCGACAACGACAGAGCGGTGAATTTCTTTGCTATAAAGTAACAATTTATTTCCAAGTGAAAGGTAAAACCTAATCGTGAATAAAGATTAGAGTCATTGAATACAGGGGCCTCAAGGCTGTCAATACAATATCGTCCTACAGCCAGTTAAGCAACCAACCGTATTGTTACAATCACCATCCATCCATCCCCGACAAATATTTACATTGGCACAGGTTTGCATTCGAAGGTTAAAGAGCTCGAAATTCCTCGCCTGAAAGTCAAAGGAATCATGCCATGGCATGTACTTCAATTACTCTGATTGAACTTTCCTCTGACCTGATTTGAGAAATGGCCCATTGCCACGGAAATAGCTGCCTTTGGACTCGTAACGCCGAATGTTTCAATGAGGCTCTTTTGCGAATGCTAAAAACTCAACGTTCAATAACTCGCCTTCAGAAGCTTGCATGCAATGTCTGCAAATCTGGCGAGGGAATTGACAGAAAATTACACTGCCATGAGTCCAGCACGTTCCCTCTGCAATTTAGCAAGCAAAAGCTCAACTCAGGAGTGTCCTCTAGGTGGACTATAATGAGAGTGGACCATCCAGGGTGACATAGTGATGGTCATCTGAAGGCCAATAGCAGAATGAATATCATGAAAGTCAACGCAAACCACCTCATGACTAATGCCAGCTCACCCCGATCGGTGACAAGCAAGGATAGCTGCTTCTAAGGGGTCAGACCATCGACAAAATGTACAATCGGCAGTTCTACAAATTTAGTAAAGTCATCTAAATAGTCTGGAAAATGATACAATAAGTGAAGATAAACCCTCACCACGTATATTGGGTCGGGAACCTGACAACAGTTACTAGGGCCACACCCCCTTGGTAACGCCCACATCATAGTCCCACACCCTTCCATCCACCATAACAAATCTCACTCCAGCCCGTCACCCAACCGCTTCACACGCTCAAATCTTTCTTTACTCGTATGCATATGTTTATGGTATAGTAAACCTCCATGTTCATTGGTGGTTCAGGCCAACCTGCAGTGTTTGTGACTTCATTACAGACTATATCTTCACTTCAGCGGACGTCCCATATATTAGATATATATCTTGGTGTTAAGCTGATTCAACTAATCTGTTTGGTTATGTTCAACCGGATTTTGAACTTTCGAACTTTTGAAGTCGAATTGTACATTTCCTGAAGACCTGGCCCGTGGATGCTATGGATGCAGGATCACTAGGTATATCCAGGCCAAGACATTAAATGGAAATGATCATTACTTGATGAAGATTTTCGCAGCAGTCCTGCCACGATGTAATTCAGGCGACGCCATGTTGATTATATTGACCTTGGGTGTCTCACATGGAATAATACATTCTTTAGCATGATTAATGGTAATTTAAACATGTATTACATGTTCATGTACACATACATCTATTTTTTATAAAACCTTTTTTATTGGCAAAAATGTTTAACCAATTTATTTTTGTTTACAAAAGACGCATAACATTATATATCTGGTTGCTTTCATGCGTTGCCATTTCAAAAAATAAACAGAATAAAAAATAAAAAATACAAAATAGTTAGAGCAATCTAGGTAAATTACAAAGAGATAATTTAACTTTTTTCCCACTTTACTTAATCCTTTTGAAATACAGCATTATGGGGTGCAACCTGTATTCACTAATTTAACAGCATGTGTACTGTAAAAGAAGTTAAGAAGTTTCAGAGGAAAATGTCACAAAAGAAATAATCAAATCTGATCAGGAACATATATATGTATTGTACTCGGTACTGTGGTTGCGCCACGTATACCTTTTTCTGCCTATATAATTGTTATTATTCCCCACGTTCTTGACTCATTTGATTGTATTCAACACAAAGACATAGACATTTACATAACCCTGTGATTGATGAGACAAGTACATCGAACATTGTCTGTTTTTCATATAATTGGTGATAGAAAAAAGGCTAACAGGACAAGAGGCGATAGGACAAAAGCCGACGAAATCTGATAGGACAAAACCCGACACAGAAATGTAGCCGAGGAATAGAATGTCTAAGCGAAGCAATATGACATAATAATAACATAATAATAGCAATAATGAAAATTAATCTTAAATTGTTTTACATACATGCACGTCTGCTCGTTAACATTATGTTTCTGTTGGATAGTTTCTTATCTGTACGTATCGTGACATTTCATCATAAACTTTGCATGAAAACTTAAAGCTGAACTTCGCAGATCGGAAGCTGCAGATTTGAAATTATACATGCTGGACAATATCATGGGGATCATATAGTTTTTTCAATCTCTTCTCAAGAAATTACAGAGCGTGATAAATGCTCATAACTCAGAGCAAAGCATGTAAATCACAAGTCTCTCAAACTATAATGGTGAATAAAAGGCAAAAAGATCGGTGGCACTTTTATATAGTGATAATATACTCGTTCCAGAGATTTAATGCTGTGGTTGAATCCCAATACCATTAGTATTACGGCCCTTTCATATGACAAAAAATACTAAAGAGTGAAAAAATACCATTTGCTTCACTCAGCTGTTTGGCTAACTTTCAATGTTGTGTACCTCCCAGTTGCGTCAGAACGGGCCCCATGAGCGAACGAACGCTTGCCACCTCTCTCAGCAAAAATCCCTAGATTGCCCTCAAGGGACATGCTTCTATCTTGGCATGCGAGTCAAGTCGGTAAATCGTTAGCGTAGACTCTAGGAGGCCAGCTAAGCACGTTGGATGAGCACCAATCTCCCAACGGATGGCAAAAATCACGGCAAGAGCACAGGGGAGCGGTTTATTATATTCTTTTTTAGTTAAGATACATGTTCCTTTGTTTCCCAAACTTCAAATCTTTAATCGGCGTGACTACTACTCTCTCTTCTCTCTTTCCTGCTTTCTTTCCTGCTCTCTCTCCTCTCTTTCCTTCTCTCCCTCCTTCTTTCTCCTCTACCTCCACTCTGCTTTCTCTCCTCTCTCTCTCTCTCTCTCTCTCTCACTCTCTTGCACATTTGGTGTTGTGACCGGCAGCTCCACAGCCTTGATCCTGAAAGGCCTGTAGGTGAGAGATCTTATAGGAAGAGTCTAAATTCGTGATGGGTTCTTTTTGCTTCATATCAGCGATTGGCGAGGGATTTACACACGCCAGACAAGCACGAAATGAAGCAGTTAATGAGGCGAGCATAAGACTCCAGGTACTTAGACCCAAGTATAGAGGTCATCACCACTTATATGACTGGATTTATCAATATTTTGCTGCTGATATTGGTTTACTAGAATTTGAAGTGAACCGCCCGAGAGACAACGGCCGCCGGTCAGCGATAATAAGTGAAGCCATCAAAGGAAAGGATTTGGGCGAGTCCTCTAACTACAAATGAGGACGCTCTAGAAGCCTCATAGCAAAAACAAAACAAAAAATTCCAAAGTTTTGGTCAAATGATTCTTAGATTGGTTGGGAAAAAAAGGAACAAAAAGTAGTTCTAAAATCTAGTTCTTGACCGGTGTTGACTTTGAGTCCAGCTCTAAGTATAGTGAAGTGAGTATTTATGATTGATGAAATAATGGAGTAAAATTGAATAGGTATTACATATAAATGGTGTGATAGAGTAAATTGTAGTCCAGATCAACATTTCGCTCTATAAGAGTGGGAATAATAAAAGCTAAGTCTACTGTTCATTTTAAAAGCTTTTGTTTAAAAGCTTGTGAATCTTTGATCTTTTTTAGGTCCCCATTAAAACCGTTCCACCACCGAATTCCTGTATAAGCGAGGCTGTTTTTATACTTATTACATGTTGGTTTCTGAACCATAAAATTGATATACTCTTTGTTTCTCCTCCTAGTTTGCCTATTTTCTAATAAATAACTTTCCCATTTGTCTCAAACTCACCAACCATCACGAATATTGTGTTTAGTACTGAAAGCACTTCACTCTCTCCTCGTGCTACCAGAATCCCAGCCATAATAAACGACTGTTGATCCTTTGATCGCTCTCTGAATCGCATAGAGGGAGCAAGGCTCAGTCAATATTGTAACCGGAGGTATATTGAGGATTCCACCACACAGAAATTTTGGACAGAATACTTTAATCAAACTTCTCTTGGGATCCTTTTCCTCTCGTCATATACAAAGAGGACTAATGGGATGCTCCGGGAGGAGGGTAATTCAAAGCACTCCGAGATCTTTTCCTCTATTAAAAAGCGCCAATTGGTATACTTTATTGGCCGGGGCTAGATAGTGTATGCCATTAAAGAGACTAGGACCTGTTAGTTGCTTGTTGGTAATTGCCAGGCTCAGCAGTTGGTTCCACTGGCCTGCAAATCACAAGGAATGGAATCCCTTTAGCCCGTTTATCCTACTTTTCTACTGGAAACAAGAGAACTCTAGCACAGTAAAGCTAGGTGGTGGTATCTAATGGCTCCTGGGGAAGAAATACATTGTTTATAGCCCAAGGGATCCAGGAATGACAGTCATTACTACTAATTACCATATAAAACCAATTAGGCCTTCTTCTTTAAATGTAACTGTATCTGAAACTGTAACGTTTTAAATCCCACAGTGGTGAATAAGAATATAAAACACTCTGTATGCTTATAGATAGTTGATAAAAAATAACAATGGTCAATCATGACATCCCCATATGTGATGTGTCACAGAAGAATGAGTCGAGAAAAATGGATTTTTCCAGATACCAAAATATGTGAAAATATGAGATTAAGCGACTTCCAATTATGTTAACCACTGTGTTAAAATTTGGTACATTTATTTATGTTACTTAAAGCGCTAGATAACCTAAAGATAAGAACATTCCAATAAAGAGATCTGGTGAATAAAACATTTTGAAAAGATACCAACTTTGCAACTTATGGCTCATCTGGCTCATCTTTCAGTAACACATTCCCATATCACATACAAATTGCTTGGATGAGGTGGGTTGGAAAAGAAGCAAAGGCAGAATCTCTCTAAAGTAATTCCAACACTATCCATCAAGTGGGATGATGTTCCTAATCTCTGGGCCGATATTGGGTAGATCTTGTGATCGACTGAGGAGCGCGGATCATTAGGGTTCTAACATTATCGCTAGTGCCATAATGCAAAGGGGCAGATGGATTCTATAACCATCATGGGTTGGGAAAATAATTAGGTTAGCCATCTTGGGTTCCTTTCAGGGCATCAATATTACTTGCTCCACCTCTTGAAACCCTTTCTGTTATTTGGACAGACACGAGAATCCTATCTGCTACTCAAGATTGTAATTATGTCGTTAAATCTGCTGATACTTTTGCCATTGGAGGTTCTTGCTCCTCGAAGTCTCTACCAGAGTGTTCAGAGTTTTGAAGGGATCATTCAACATAATTGAATTCAGAACTGTAGACATTGTTAGATTGCTTTCCTGGAAATTTACATGGACCCATAGCAAATAAGGAAGACAGTGATAGATTCCACTGATTATATTTGTACTGGCTTTGCTCGTTATAGGGTTCTCTCGCGAATACAAAAATACTCCCAATTACGCGAAAGAGAAAAATAGCTAGGAATGCATTGATGAACTTTCTTTTATGGCTAACAGGGCGTTCACCTCTCACAGATCTTTATTTTTATATGTGTTGTTATTGTCCAGCGTCCATTGGATGGACATTCTAGAACCAGAATATTCATTGATGTTGGCCAAGCGAGAGGATATCAGGGTGTGACTTGCAAATCTTATTCGAAACTGCCTCCCTCCTGTAAAGCCTGTCATGCCAGGCCCAGCTACACATGTAACCAAACCCAGCGCCCTTATGCACCTAAACCGCAAATTTATGCAGCAGCGTTTGCTAAAATGCATGAATGATATTGTTATTTTCCAGGGAATGCATAACAATTGGTAAGTATGACTGGCTAGATGATACCATTAGGAGCATGCGTCTAAAAGGCCATCCATACAGGTAATGGCTAAATAAGGCAAACCCAAGCAATGTCCTCACTTGGGGATCTGATTGATAGGCCAGTTCCCTCGCTCGCAGAGCAATAGGAGCTTTGCCTTGGATGATATTAGAGATAATCAGCCACGACTGATGCATAAAGTGTATCCCATGTGTGGTCTGACAACAGCGAAGGAGGCCAAAATGGGCAAGGTAACTGGACTGTATAGTTTAGTATAGCTTTATGTTATTTTTTTAAAACATTTATTGAACTCGCATTTTTCAGGGAATGTAAGTGTAGAAATTCCCACTCAAATGTGTCCTTCCTTAGCACATATACAACGCACTGAATGAAACTCTTGTATGTTAATAACCATGATTTCACATCCAAATAGGCCCTCTAAAGTTATACACTGATGTTGAATCATCAGTTTTTGTTTATTGTAGCTTTAGTAGTACTAGTTTGTTAAGAGTCAGACCTTTGTAACTTATATGGGTGCCTTAGACAAATACAGATTTGACTATACTACTTACACCTCGCTCTTGAGCACATGCACTAATGTCTTAACTTTGGTACATGTATAAATTCATACGACTTTAGGTTCTAGATCCCTAAAGAATGAGAACGTTCGCATTAAGTGATCTTGTGAATAAAACGTTTTATTGTAGGATGACCAAACCAAATGAAGAAACACAATGATATTTGGCAGAAAACACTCCGCCTCGCCTATGGGAGTGAGAAATCAAATGTTGAGTTGATCACTGAGAAGTTTCAAAGTACCGTATATTTACCCCAGACAAGTGGGTACCAATGCTTTTTCAAAATATTTTATTTCAACTGGGATATGGCGTTTCCCAGATAAATCCAGGATATTCGCAGCAGTCCCAGCATAATTCTGGTATGGCAAATAAATAAAAAAAATATCTGCTGGCACGAGAATGCTGCAGAATTCCCGTGCTATGACACAAGTTTTCCCGTGCCATGGCACGAGTTTTAGCGCTAACCACTTTTTAGCGCTTACCACTTTTCATGAACACCAGCCCTGGTATTTTACCACTCAAAAAAAGGCTGAAATCGCTACTATTAAATTGTTTTTGGGTAGGAAAGGCAAATACGAGGTACTCCAAAATGATCAAATTCCCCTCAGAAATAGAGAACAAGGTATGCTGCGAATAAGGATCGAGGGCAAACAAGGAGCGCATAAGAGGGAGCGTATATTTAACAAAAAAGGCAAAAAGTTGTGGAATTCCTTGCCTCTATCCTTAAATATTCAGAATGACAGAGAAACTTTTGTAAACGATTTGAAGATAGGGATGTGGCGCAGGTACAATGAAAAGATTCATGTTTGATATTAAAATTACTTTGTATTCTCAATATTGGTTATCTGACTCGTAGCTGTAATGAAGTAGGGGGTTTAGAAATCCTAATATATTCATGGTCTAACGAGATGGTTTCAATTACCGTTATGACCTGCTTCAAGTTGTGCTTACATGGCCTGGATCAACTGTAATTTTGTATACTAAGAGTCTGTTGTTATTGGAATAAACCCATGGTCTCCTTTTCAATCTGTATAATTTAGATTCAACTATTATATTATATGTCAAATTGTGATTCCCCGTTAAAAGGGTTAGTATTTGATGGACTACCTATTTACTTATCTTTTCTTTTCGTAAATTATTTGTTTATTATTTATCAACCGTTGTATAATTTGTGAGTAGACATGATTTATATGAATCTTTTTAGTCAGGCGCCGCATAAAAACATCCCTGAGGGATACTGCGTTTTTTCTATATGAATTATTTAAATGTTGTATTGGCCTTAAATGAAAGAAATTGATATACTGTCTTGAAATTTGGTGCATCTATTAATACAACTGAAAGCACTAGATGCACTAAAAAGAGAACATTCATATATTGTAAATAAATCGCGGCTACTCATTTTTATGTAGCACATCACAAAATGGGTTACATGCAACCCCAGGGCTATTCCAATCCACCTCGGCATGCTATATATAACTAAGGAAGATGTCAAAATGTAAATGTAACTCCAAATGTCACATTCTTTTTATTACAAATTTGGCCATACATTTAAATATAGTTACAAAAAACGCCTGTCCACCACGTGGATGTGTTCTTGCGTCGCCTCTATACATACATATGTATCATTAACTTGATTATTAGACTACTGACAACAATAATAGTGAGCTTTCCATACGATTTACAATACATTAAAAATTCTTATAGACAAGTCCCGACCTTTCCATATAGTCAATTTATAGTCAACTCCATCAAATATCACAATTTGACATTCATTTTCACATTAGAATTTCACATCTATATCTATATAACCTTCATTCATTTCATCAAAATGAGCAATCTTTCGGTATTCAATACTGTAAGCACATAATCGCCTAGTCCTTTACATTAAAATTAGGGACGATTAATAGCTACTGCTGTGGTAGTGATTAGAATTCAATCGCAATAAGCCTTGACCAATAGAATTCCTTCAGTTGCTTGCTAAAAGGTATCAAGTCATCACAGTTTCAAAGTACTTCTGGAAGGTTATTCCATAATGCGAGCCATTTATAATAGGCACTCTTTCGCATTCTTTCTGACTTTTGTCTAATTGTTTTAAAGATTAATAAATTATACATCAATCGTATTTTGGCCTTTAGTCTCTAATTCATTCTCATCCTCCCCGTTCACTGTAATTACAGCATCGTCAGCAAATAAAACCAGCTTACCACCAGAATCGATTTCTGCTAAATCATTACATATAATTAAAGACATTAACAGCCCTAATATGCTCCCTTGAGGAACCCCATTTGAGACAAATTGGTGTGTCGTGCAAAACTCTTCTTGCCTTAAATATGGATGTTGTTGGCTTAAAAAATCTTCTAATATCCCATACAAACTTGGACCCATTCCCATTTTCTTTAATTTCATCAAAACTATATTATATATATGATACCATATTAAATGCCTTTTTTTATATCGAAATAGACTGAAAGGCGTTTGCTACCAGCATCAAGTTTCTCATAAATAATCTCCAAGTTACTATGTATGGCAACCCGGGTTGAACGGTTACGTCTAAATCCATATTAGCATTCTGAAAAAAATTCACTATCCTCAAGGAAATTATATGAGTCTTTCTATTATTTTACTCATGGTTGATACGATAGTGATTGACCTAACTTTGTCAATATTTTTAGTGTTTCCTTGTTTTGGTATTAACTTGATAGCCGATACTTTCCATTCATTAGGAAGAATTCTGGTCAGTACACATTTATTTAACAAGGAAGTAAAATAACTAACATTGTTCTTTAACGCCATACAGAGCAAGTTGTTATTGATATAAGTCAGCCCGAACTCTTGTGGTCTTTAATTGTATCCATCTCCGATACCACCTCATTGACACTAAAATCATTCTTAATATCAACACATATAGGTATATCGCTTGCAATAGGATACGCTATTGCATTACAGTCTTTTCCTAATGAGGCAAAAAAGCTGTTTGCATACTCTTACGCTGGTAAAACAGATAGTAAGATTCCATCTTGATAGAATTCATTCAGGTGCTCGTCTTTTATGTCCTTATTATTATACATTTTACTAATACTCCTCCAAATTTCCCTAGGATTCCTTTTGTTTGCTTGAACAGCATTCACCAAACACCGATTTTTTTCCGACGTCCATGCTTCCATTGTAGGCCTTATTGCAATTATTTCAATGGTGTTACCGATTCTCCGTAACTGTGAGATTATAAACGACTGAATGGATGCCACGTAGCATTACTTTACATTACCGCTCGATCAGGGGGATGTTTCATAATTAGGAACAAAGGACATGAGAAGAATAAATTCGCATTAAATTTTTGGGACATATTCCGTTTCTTAATCAAATATTCGCAACTTTGAAAATTCTCACAACTCTGTTTCAAGGTGCTAATTGAATCGAATTAGCTTCCCTGGCCCATATCTTCTAAGCTATATGAATATACTTCATATATTTACGAAGAATTTTGGCAATCATCTTCATTTGGTCTGGACTAGGCATCATGTTAAGGACCTACTTCTCTGCAACCTGTCTGGGACCTCTCTGGGAAGACATGTCTGGGAGACATTATGAAACGCAAGGCTATAGGCCATTATTTGTGGCATTAGTCGTTCTAAGCAGATAGAACAAGGACATTTTCCTATATCTCAATTATTATGAAACAGGGCCCAGTACGCCTATTATAGCATCTGTATGAGACATAGGAGCCTTTGCATGTGTCAGGCTTATCATTCGTGAATGTGCACAGTCCCTCGACCACCCCTTATATCAGACATGTCTCTTTGCATATATCTCCACAGGGGAAAACCTGATAGAAATCATTCTCCAATAAATGATGAATAGGTTGAGTTGTCAGGCGTCCTTCTCACGGCCTGTTTATACCAACAAAAGCCATTTAGTTTCGCCTCCAGCTTTTTTCCCCCATAGCAAATTAGAAAGTATTAATCTATGCCATTTCAAAGGTAGCTCAGAGCTAGAGTTTGACTCACTCACTATCGGGATATTTGCATCAGAAGATATAGTCAAGCTAATTAACTCTATCTATATAGGAAGGCATGCAAAAGAGGTGGTGCTATATTTCATATCACAACTTAGCTTGTTACCAACCCCACTAATGTGAGATCCGCACTATGCATTTTGTTTAGAGAAACCGCATATGGATTTCTGCAGAGGACGCAAAGGCATTTGTTTGCGTCTTATAGTTTCATGTCAGCAATGTCGGGGAATGATTCCATAAGGTATTTTCACCATTTAATCATGGTAGTTGTGATACAGAAATGGAATACAAACTCTTGGTTGTTCTGAAATAGCATATCCGACACTTGCAGTGTAAATGTACCCATCATCGTGTAGGCCTATATTGGTCAGATTTTCAGAAAATGTACAATTCACCTTCACCAATTCTCTCAAATAACACAAACGTAAGACAAAAATCGGGTTCAAAATACTGTTCAACATAACCAAACAGACTGGTTGAATCAAGGCTATACCAAATATGCCCATATATACCTAGTGTTGATTATTTTTCAGTCCAATTTAGCAGAATTTACCAAATATGAAATATGCTGATTTGCCAATTGTACATTTTCTGGAAATCTGACCCATATATACATTTATACTGTTTGTATGTCTGATACGCTAAATCAGAACAACCACTCGATGCTTTCCATCTAAGTATACATGTACTTATAATGTGATGTGTTACAGAAGTATGAGTGAGTGAGATTGGTTGCTTTACTCCCTTATCAACACATTCAATATGGTTATATCAAGGGCGGGAGAGCTGAGAGGGAGGCAGTTTATGATCATACCCAGGAAATAGAGATAGAAAAGAAGGGAGAGAGAGACAGAGAGAGGAGAGAGAATGGCACTTTATGGTCTTACCCAGGACCAGGTGTCCTGTGTGAACTCAACATTGCTTTTTGTTTGTGACCAAGCACGGAAATGCAATGCAACACCAATTTTAACTTAAATTTCAACCTCTTTGGTGGAAGGCACTTGAAATAATTTCCAGTTCATCAGAGGAGAGTGAACTAAAGGGCTTCATATTGAGACTGGGCGGACTTTATGGTCATACCCAGAACCAACAGAAAAATGAGTCATAAGTCGCAAAATTGATGTTTTTCCAAGTGTCTCCTTGTAAATACATGTACCAAATGTCAGAACGGTCTATTAAAAATGTCATGGTCTAACCTCTGAATGGAGCCGGCCCTAGAATATATGACGCAAAACATTCAGCAAAATAGAATATTTAAATATAATACTAATTACTAGTAATTTTTCACCCAGAAATGTTGCAAACTTTCTAGTCACATATAAAGAATATCAAACATAGAATATAGAAATACTTTTTGTTTTTCTAAATGTTAACACTTTTGGGATCCACGTAATATCTTTTCAAATATGATGATATCTCAAAATCGCTTTTTTTCGACTTTTTAGTGTTTTCATTCAATGCTAAATGCTAAATCAATCTCTTATAACTGGTCACCGAACAAATTCGTCATTTAAGGCAAATTCCATAGCCGCGGTACAGCTGACGTATGTTCACCCATTTAACAAGGAAAACATTTAAACATAATTCGGTGCAAAATGCTAAATTTTGAATAATTATAACCATGAAAGTATTGAATATCAACAATTAACCACAATTTAATTATCCTCGGTCCCACTGAGTGCATTTCCCAATCAAAATAATTGAAAGATTGTTGTATTTATCTGGAACCTGCTTCCTTCTCTTGGACTACAATTATCATTAGTCAAGATTTTGCCGAATGTTTTGCGTCATATATTCTAGGGCCGGCTCCATTCAGAGGCAAGATGGTAATCCACTTATAATGTCCCCGGCATCAAATGATTGAGAATGTTTATCAAACTGGGAGAACTTTAATATTAATGGGGTTTTGTTTGTTTCTTTGAATATTTTACTTAACCAGGAAATAATAATTTGGTTTATATTTGTTGATGTAACATTTGTTTTTCTTCTCGTTGGTACAGCTATCGTGTTTTGTATGTATCCATATGATTCTTTGTCTGATGTTACATTTATACATAATATACAGTAATTAGATATACAA
Source organism: Sthenelais limicola (assembly GCA_942159475.1). NCBI lineage: Eukaryota > Metazoa > Annelida > Polychaeta > Phyllodocida > Sigalionidae > Sthenelais > Sthenelais limicola. Next base: position 60,340,585 of record OW804096.1, read on the forward strand.
TCAGTAATAATAATTCCTATAAACTTCACATTATAAAATATAATCTCTTGCTGCTCGGAAATAATTGTTAACTAGGTCACCTAGGTCACCTGTGGTCAACGAAAACCACAATTATTATTTTTTGTGAGAGTGTAACTGTCTGATTTATCCTGAATAAAATGTTGTCCAAAAAAATAAACACTAGGCTTAAACTTACAAAATGCAAGGGCATTTAACATCATCATTTGTTTTCTATAAAATTTTGTAGGGTTTATCCTACAGTTATCTTACAATATATTATACGACAATGTTGTGCGTTAGTATTTGATTAACTCAACTTGCTTTTTGCTTCTTTATTCCACTATATTATACCGAGGTATTTACTAAATATTACTAATATTTTTGTTCACAGTAGATAGACAATTTCATTCAAAACCGTGTGCACTATTTAACTGTGTGCACTGTTGCCATTCACCATCACCTTTTTATGGTTACATTGATGTGATGTGTCACAGGAAAATCAGTCAGAAGTCGAAAGAAATGAATGCATGAGATCAAGAGGATTCCAATGATGGCAAACATTAGGACACTAAGTACTTCTATATATTTTATACATGAAAAAAGACATTTCTTGATGGCCAATCACCAGTAAATTAGCTAAATATAATGATTAGGATGACGCGTATAAATAGATTTAGCTCACAATCTTGGAATTTAGTACATGTACTGCTACTACTAGGAAAACTAAACTATTAAAACATATTCCTATAAAGAGTTCTAGAGGCATTTGGAAAAAAAAGATTTTTGCAACCTGATTTTTATGTAAGGTATCATAAATCTAGGGATAAACGCATTTCCGACAGAACAAAATTGTTCATGCGTTGTACGGGAATGTGCACGAGGGACCCTAATAGTAGAAAATAATTTATTTCCAAAAGTGCACAAATTCCTTTCAGCTCGCTTCACATCTCTCTCTCTCTTTCTCCCTAGACGACATACCCGTTAGATCCAGACCCTTTTAGCAACAACATAAAAGGGAGCCAAGTATCTTGGGTTTGAGGTCAAGTAGTCGCAATGGGAAAGATAGCACAATATTCGCAGCGACAAGCTTCTCACTCTGCCTGGCTGATCACCAACACTGGACAGGGAAGATACACTTACTTTGCCTGCTTACCAGAGCACAATATGAGGATCTACCCGTCACGAGCAGCTCACATTAAAGCTGCACTCTCAGCTAACATCGGCCCAAAACTAAGCATTTTCTACTTTTTGTTCTCTTCTTTTCCAATACAGTAGGCCTGTAATGCCGAATCAATAAGGTAATAGCCGTAACAATGAAAACAGGACTTATTGAAAAGATGTTAGATTTTTTGAAAACTATGTATTAGAGACTTGTTACTGCATGTAGATCTAGACCTAGAAAACAGGGGTAGACGGAAGAACTGCCACCTATTTCCACTTGTGGCTACAAACTGATGTAACTGTCATGACATGGAAATAAAGATAACTAATAATAATACAAAATGTATACATTGACATTAGACAGATTTCGTCTGTTGTCCTTATGTGCCATAAACTGAGGGAAAGAATGTGAAGTAACACTAATAATATTGATACAATATTTCTATCTAAAAGGAGAAATTTAAATTGAAGATGGAGCAACAGCACACTAATTTAAAATCTAAATCGTCATGAGCTGATATAAGATACATTAAAGCTGCACTCTCAGTTAAAGTCGGTCAAAAATTAAAGATTTTCTACTTTTTGTTTCATTCTTTTCCCATCAATCTAAAAGTCATTTGACCAAAGTTTTTGAGAATTTTGCCCAGTTATCTTTGCCACAGGGTTTCATAAAAGTCTGCATAAATATATATGTTGGTATCTGGGCGAAGACTATTCACGGTGACACAAGTTTAGCCAAATCCTATCAAAAATTTGATTACACATCCGCGCACTGCGGCGAAACGGTTGGTCTGTGATTTGCATTGGTTATTATTAGCCAATGGGGCTGCATGGTCTTCGATCACCGGGCCTACTAATCCTATATAAACTCATTCATCCATGTACTAACCCTCATTCTTTCACTCGCTGCGCTCGGGGCAATACGTTGGCATACACAGCGCACACACCTACGCCGCTTCGCCACTACACCCCACCACCCTCTACCTGGGATACCTGTCACACCACGCGGTCCCTTGACCCTTCAGTGTGACTAGGAGTCATACACACAAAAGCTATTGCCCGCAAAGGCCACCGGCAATTATTGTAAGTAGAAACCTTTACACAATCTTAGCCATGGCAGCTCGTGGGTCCACCCAGTCCGAGGGGGATGCAGCCGATATTGAACCTGTTGATGTAAAGAAGTTAACTAATAAGGAGCGACTAGCTAGGCTAGAAGACAATATAGAGACAATGGCTAAGGCAATGGCCGTTCTGGCAAAGCAGAATAACGATAAAAAGGAGGACTCTGTTAACAATTCCAAAACCTCCTCTCCTATTCGACCTTCAGGCACTGTGAAACAAAACTTATTCGAGAACTATGAAATTAGCGACATTGTAGATAAAGACACTTCTCGCCAAAATCATTTTGATAACATGTCCTTCCTTAAGACCCAGGGAAATGCAAACCGGGCAGACGCTTTGCTACGTGCCCTACACCCTTCACTAGGCAAGACCACCGGTAAAGAAACATACAACCCTTACCTTCATAAAATCTCCCGCTACCCTATGCCTCGCCATTTTCTCCCAAATGATCTCCAAAAAGGGGTTAAAAAACGTGATAGCCACGATGACTTGACACTTCCAGAGTTTTTAATTGGTTTCACCAGAATGATTCGTAAGGAAAAGATTACAAACCCCACAGTAGTAGCTATGATTGGTCATTTGGGACAATTGGGGGAGGACCTTACTCGATTTGACTGGGAGCATATGCGTACATGGTCTAACACAATCTTGCACGATATCGGGCAGGAGAACTATGATTGGCGGGATTCCTCAAGGATCTCATCTGAGAGGACCAGGGCAAACGTTATAGCTTCTATGAACTCTTCCCATATAGACAAATCTAACGTCTGTCCCCAATTTAACAAAGGGAGGTGCCACAACACAAAATCTCACGGAAGTACGCACATACATGCATGTGCTTACTGCTGGCTCGCATATGGGGTGGAACACGACCACCCCATTACCGCATGTAATAAAAGGAAGGGCCAGGGCAACAACGGAGGCTCTCAGCCTCAAAGACCCAGTCAAAATAACCAAAACGCTAAGAAGGGCCAAAACTACAAAAAGTCATCGGGTTCCAATGACAGATCATTTGCAAAAAACGAATAATCCCTTCCCCCCCAAACGTAAGTTTCACTATCGCAGACCACTGCCCCCCGCTCACAGCGGGGCAATCTAACATTCCAATCAGCGAAAGCTTCTCTCATACCACCCCCCCTCACGATAAACATATTGATGACATAATGAAAATCCAGGTAGATGAGATTGTGACCAGACGATCTCAACCCTGCCCGGTATTGGGGGAGGAGGGGGTGTATGAGGGCATCGACCCAGTAGCGGTCACCGGTGAAAAAACAATTAGTATAGATGATCCTAGTATAACCCAGCAAAGGAGGCTATACTGGCCAAAACTTACGGGGGAGGGAAGGGACCTTGAAACTCTCAAAATCTATGACACAGTCCGGGCTACAGGTAGGGCTAATATGTTGGAGGCAAAGGTAAAGGTAACATCCCTTCTAAAGCCAGAAAACTGGGAGGCCATAGCCACGGGCCACCCAGATGACAGAATAGTGCTAGATGGGATTACATACGGATTCCCCCTCCAATATACAGGCCCGGTCTTGGACCGACCAAACAAATCTGCCCATAGCTCCGGTAAACAATTCCCCGCAGCCATAGACAAATATCTTGAAACAGAAACAGTAAACAATGCAATGCTAGGCCCATTCGAAGACGGCCCATTCGAATGGTATAACGTCTCACCTATCATGACAAGACCAAAGTCAGACCCTAGTAAAAAACGCATAATCATAGATCTCTCATACCCGCCAGGAAACAATGTAAATGACTATGTCGCTAAAAACTCAATGTTTGGAAATATACACGACCACACTCTTCCCACTATCCCCGAGGCAGTGGATACCATTAGAGGCATGGGTTTCCAATGTACCCTGGCTACAATTGACATCCAGCGAGCATACAGGAATATTCCTACATGCCCGCTGGACTATCCGCTTCTTGCTATATCACACAGAGGCAAGATATACATTGATAAAGCAATGCCATTCGGCTCGCGTAACAGTTCGCTCTATATGCAGAAGATAGCAAACTTTGTAGTTCGGGCATTAAAACAAAAGGGCATACACGCGTATATGTTTCTTGATGATATGCTAATAATACACCAGTCAGAACAGGACCCCCACGCTCAATTTGCCCAGACACTCTCACTATTTCGCAATTTGGGTCTCCCAATAGCATATGAAAAGATACAAGCCCCCTCCCCAAGAGTAACATACCTGGGAATAAACATCGACTTGTCAAAAAGGGAACTCTCAATCCCTCACAAGAAGGTACAGGAATTTCTTGCTCTCATCAGGTGGGCTATTCGCCAAGAAACACTAACTCTAGTCCAAATTCAATCGATAGTGGGAAAAATAAATCACTTGGGAAAATGCGTTTCACCGGCACGTTTATTCATGTCTAGGATCCTTGAAACCCTTAGGCAAAATTACACCAACCACACCGTCCCGGTCACAAAAACACTTGTGGCCGACTTGAAGTGGTTCATTCGCTTTCTGGTGACTTATAATTGCAAATCAATCATACACACCAGCCCACCGGTCAAATCAATTGTGGCCGACTCCTGCCTCACAGGCGGGGGCGCCTCCGACATGACAAACTATTATGAATTGGTTTATCCACACAAGATTGCTGTGAGCTACCACATATCCATTCTCGAATGTCTAAATTGCTTAGTCGCTCTCAGAATGTTTGTGTCTGAGAAGGACAGGAATACTACAATTGAACTGTGCTGTGACAATTCCGCAACCATTCACACACTGAGGGCGGGGTGGGCACGCGACCCCGTACTGTGTGCAATAGCAAGGGCTGTGTGGTGGATACAAGCCAAATACAACTTGCATATTGTATACACTCACGTCCCTGGTGTTGAAATGATCTTAGCCGATGCTCTCTCTCGGGCACATACATCCCAAGAATACAGAGCCACAGCAGAGGAACTTATAACTAAACATAAAATCAAAAAACTTACTCCTCCTGTCTATGTGACTAATTTCAAGCAATTTATTTAACAGATTCGGGACTCGACTCATATCTCAGGGCAGCTGAGAGCCGGATGAACCAAGCATATCGCCCGGGTACCATCAAGAACCACAGATACATCCTCAGACTCTACGTGGGCATGGCCACACAATTTCGTCAAAACTACCACAATCCATCGGTGCAACTGGTCGCGGCCTTCATCGAGCAGGCAGCTCGTTCGGCCCGCACCGCGATGGGTGTAGCATCACTTGTCTCATCACTAAAGGCTATCTTACAAAGGCTTGATATTCCAACAGGGGCCTTTCAATCGCGCCAGGTCCAACTACTATTGAGATCTATATCTATAAACAAGAGGACCCCGGCAGTCCAGAGGCCTCCTATCACACCTCAGGATCTCAGGCGCATTCTACAGGCGCTTCATCTCAACCCATACTACTACCAATATGCGGTTGCTTTCCTCCTGCTATTTACTACAAATATGCGCCAGTCAAATATAGCCCCAAGAACACAGAGACAACTTGACACCACAAGACAGGTGACTACAGACGACCTGACTATCAACAAGGAGTCTATAGTCATAAATATTAAATGGTCAAAAGCCCAACAGACTGTCGCCAACCAAGCCTCTTTGACCATTCCTCGGGCAGCCGACAAGCAGCTGTGTGTAGTCCACCACCTCACAAGGTTATACGAGATATCCCCGCCCTCCCCAAATGCCCTGCTCCTCCGCTTTAGAGACAAAACTCCAATGACGACGCAACACCTAGTCTCCATATGGAAAAAGGCGGTGGCTTCAGCTGGCATTGATCCCACCACCACGTTACACTCCCTAAGGAGGGGGGGCAGCCTTTACTTACAAGAAAAAGGCGTGGATATTCCAGACATTGCAAAGCACGGTGGCTGGAAAAGTGGAGCCATCTTTCGTTATGCGAGAAACCCCTCCACTATCTCTACACTCCAGGCACTAAAGTCCCTCTCATGAACTACAAGCCTTGCCTTTGGCTTAAAACTACACATCTGCTTCAAACATCAATTGCCATTGTCAATCATGCTGCCATGTTTATCGCTGATTACCTCTTAACTTAATCATCAATTTACAATTGTCTTATCACTTTTATCAAGGATCAATCAAACAAATATATTGATCTCTTATCTTCTTATTATACATCAAAGTTTATTTATCATCCATGTATTTACCAACTCATTCATCATATTTAATAAATATTATAAATAAACTTTTATTCTCCAACCCGGTGTCCGTCTTAGTCCATGTGATTTGCATTGGTTATTATTAGCCAATGGGGCTGCATGGTCTTCGATCACCGGGCCTACTAATCCTATATAAACTCATTCATCCATGTACTAACCCTCATTCTTTCACTCGCTCCCACCCACCACATTCCCTTTTTCTTAACTTTCAATTTATATATTTTCAGGTGTCCTCAACTCCATCGAGCGACACCTCCTCCAAGCAGCTTAAAACTACACATCTGCTTCAAACATCAATTGCCATTGTCAATCACGCTGCCATGTTTATCGCTGATTACCTCTTAACTTAATCATCAATTTACAATTGTCTTATCACTTTTATCAAGGATCAATCAAACAAATATATTGATCTCTTATCTTCTTATTATACATCAAAGTTTATTTATCATCCATGTATTTACCAACTCATTCATCATATTTAATAAATATTATAAATAAACTTTTATTCTCCAACCCGGTGTCCGTCTTAGTCCATGTTGAACAGGTTTGTTTATATCCGAAACGTCATGTGACATAATACACGCATGGAGCAATCTCATTGGTTCCTAGAGAAATGGGCGTGGTTGAAAAGTGTGACCGCCCCCTGACCGACTTCACCGACAACTGTTTCACTCAACAAATTCTGCTTCAAATTGTATAAGTGAAGGCAAACCCTTGCCGCAATATAGCTGCAGTGAGGCCACGCCCACCTTGGTTTGTTTATGGTTACCACCCACGTGACAAGTCTCATCCAATGGAAGAGCAGGAAGAAAGAACATTTACCGTAACCATCACTTCATCTTCCTCGCCCAGGTTGTGCAGACCGATAATCTTGTGTCAACAATGAAATATTTTAAACTTTATGTCCGTTTATTATGGTGGAATAAATATTCGCCAAAATGTTCGCCAAACCTCTCTGTCATGTTATCTATAGTCGTCATATTCATATAAAATAATTATTCAATGTCCGTCGATGTCTATATGCCTCCCAGACAGTCTATACATATATATATACCAGCAGCAGAACATTGTTGAATTCAGTCCTATAAGTCAGAATATGAGTAAATTCGGTTAGATTATTTTTGTCATACTAGCTGAGAGTGCAGCTTTCACTGATTTAGCTTTATATGAGGTACCTACGCTATAGGCCTAAAGGTATTCCTTCGTGGGAGCTTGTTTTCTGTATCTGGCTCAGCTTAGATTATGTTGTTTCAGATTATAGATGGGTATAATAAAATGATTTATTAATCAGGTACTATGTTTCACAAGGCATTCCCAGCTAAATGGACAACAAATTATTGATGAAGTCACAATATGAGCATATTAGGTAAGATTTTTGTTTGTCGTAATAGCTGAGAACACAGCTTTAAGATGAGATTGATGCCCGCAAGGCATATTGTCAGAACCTATGGCAGGAACTCATGTAATTTTCTGGCCGCCGTCCTCCCACTACCACCGGAGAAAATGGTATTTACGATACAGGGTTTACCTATTGTCTTCAAAGGGAGCAGAGACTTTCAGAGATGGCCGTTGCCTTTTTGTCTATAGGGCTTTATACTCGGTAATATAAACACAGTATTATTCGATGAGGTACGATGGAACAAGGTGGGATGATATTGATTAGGTTACCATGAGAATCTGGCTCAAACACTCAAGACACTTGACAAATAGAATGTTTACTTGATATGGCTAGTTCTTGAAAAGGTAGACAAGGCTGAAATAATAACTACGATGGCTGATTGAAAGTTACAACACCGTACATACTAGGATGTTATCTTTATTTTAACACATTCATGAACCCAAGTATTTTAGAACAGACTAGTATATCTACAAACATATCGGTGAAATTGTTCAGTAATTCTTTTGGAATAGCTAAGGAGAAACACAGAAACACGTCTGATCTGCTAGAGATCCGAGACCCAAGTGATTTATTTGGGGAGCATATAACATCCTCTTACACATGTTCCATAGAGAGTACATGATTCTATCATATAAGGCACCCTCCATTCTAGACAGCTTTAGAGAAACAACAATCGCAATTGTTCATATTCAACTACTTGGCTATGCGAGGTATAATATAGGTGATTTGTTACAGGGAAATAAGTCATAAGTCGCGAAATTGATATTTGTCAAAGTGATTAATCCACAAGAACCGTTGCTCAGAATGTCTCATTCTTGGAGTGCTTAGCGCTGCTAGTTGCATGATAATTCCTACACATGTACCCAATGTGAGAAATGTATATTGGATATATCTGTGCATATCTGAGGTTACCCTAAAGAGCATATTTAACTAAATTTATCTACTTTACTGTAGTAAGTGACTATTAAGAAATCTTTTCTTTTTTAGTTTTCATGCATACAGAAATACTTATTCGATGTCCTAATGTTTACCATCATTGGAACCGGCTTGATCTCATCTTTTCAAATATGATGCTATCTCAAAACATTTTTTTGCCACTTATGACTCATTTTGTTATAACACATCACAAATTATATCACAACCTAGCTAGTTCCCACCCCAAGAACACGCAGATCTGTGCATTGCCTTTTGTTTATGCACTTGTCAATTGCAACCCCCACCCCCACGTGGGGGAATGGTAGGGGAATGTCTGAGAAAACATTCCCCCACCCAGGCGGAGATTTCCCTTAGTTTACAGCAATATCAACTGGATGGGTGGGGGAATGTCCAACTGTGCCCACTCTATACCTTAGTTGAAACAGCAATATCAACTGGATGGGTGGGGGAATGTCTGCCAGTGCCCACTCTATACCTTAGTTGAAACAGCAATATCAACTGGATGGGTGGGGGAATGTCTACCAGTGCCCACTCTGTACCTTGGTTTCCAAGAGAGTTTTGGTGGTTTTCAGCAGGCATGGGCTTGGCTAGGTTAAGATCTAAAGTACAAGCCTCCCCCAATATACCCACAAAGAGTGTCATCTGTGAACCTGACAGGATTTAGCACCCCCTATATAGTGTTTCAACAGTGTAAGGTCTGATTGTGATATGCTGAACATGATGAGGGACTCTTTAATTCCGCTGTACCCTACACTAGAAATATCAAGATCCTTTAGTGTTGGGGTTAGGGTTAGGGTAGGGTTAAGGGTATGGGGTTTTGGGGCAGGAGGGGGGGGGGTGAGGGGAGGGCTCATGGGAGGGGGTTGTTGAGGGGGTTAGGGGTAAGGGGGGGGGGGTATATGTCACAAGTCAACTGTAGATCTATATATATTATGGTCAATTCTACTTTTTGGGTGTCCATAAGGTTTTTACATTGTCCTCTCAATCTTATAATTATTTTAAAGGTTGTTTAGTCGAATATACATCCGTATGATAGTAGAACTACTCTAGTTTTAAAAGAAACCAGAAAAAATTATCAATCTATCACCATTTTCTCCTAATCAATGAAATAGTAAAGGGACATACCCTGTAGTTCAGCTCTAAAGTTTGTTTGTTTGTTTGTTTTACTTTATTTGGCACATGCCCTGTCAGCGAGTTAATGAAGATTTTTCAATAATTATAGGCCATGTTGATGAAGACATGAATATTCAATACCTGAGTATCTAAAGGAAAAGAATTAGACTTGTTTATATCTTTATCATATTATGAAAAAGAAATCAAGATATGAATAGACTGATTTAGTAAAATTAGCCAAAACTTAAATAAATCACATGGCATATGCACGGTATACTTACTTTGGGCTTCATTTGGCCCATCTTCTACAACTCAGTTAATATCCAGAGACCAATTTATTTATCTGATTGAAACCTATTTGAAAAATGACCATTGTTTACCACTCTGGATGCCTAAATAATAGAATTGACCATATACATGCCCCCCCCCCCCCCCCCCCCCCACCCCCAAAAAAAAAAAAAAAAAAGACCCGACCCTTAGAGATTATACAAAACTGTATGTCATAAAACCACCCATGATGTTTAGAATTGATATCTGACTATAGATTCTTCCTGTTTAAAATGGTATGGGGAATACCCCTCCTGCCATGGCCATTATATTTTGGCAATAATAGTTTCTGTCTAAAAAAAAGTCCACCAAAAATTTGCCCCCGGGGGGTCGGGCATTTACAGGAATTTCTTGCCCTGGGGGTTCAGGGATTTCATCAAATTTCCAAAAAGGCCAAGGACATTCCCCCACATCCCCGGGGGTGGGTGGGGGGTTGCAATTGACAAGTGCATTAGAGAAAACACATGTGATTTACACGATGTCATATAAGGAAATATAAATATGCACAGGTGTGCCTCTTTATGTATATCTTTATGTATATCTACGTGTATCAGATATTAGAAGAAATGTAAAGAAAGCTAAAAATATCCTCGTATTATACCGACTTTCAATACACCTGAAAACCTGATAAATAGAGCTAGCTCGATCGGGAAATCTCGTCAGCAATTAAAATGCTGATAGCAGCAGGTTCCAATGACTGGAGGCCGATGCCAATGGAGACAAACAACCATCTATACCACCTGGCATCACCCTAGCTGGGTATTATCCAAGCAAGATCAATGTCTGAGGGGTGGGGACCTAATGCTTTTCCTCTGGCTGAAGTTTCTCCCTAGCTTTGTAATGCTTCACATTTGCCCCGTCCGCAAATAGCAGCAGCAACCTTTGAAAAACGAAAGCAATGTGTGAAGAGAGTGATCCACTTGCTTTGGGGGAGCTTGTTGTGCCTATCACGTCCGTTGACTTTAGGTTGTCCCGAACAATAAGCAGAACTCTGTGGTCCACAGGCCAGAGAGTTTTCTGAACGAGCTGGCGCGTGCAAAGACTCCCCCAACTTCTGCTTACCTTAGATTGGGTTTCATTTTCTCTACCTGTCGATCTGGTTTTTATACACAATAAAGGATTTTCTTTTAGATCTGTCAGAGTTATGTCTGTGGATTGAATAATATATATGTATTGATGAAGTGTATAGGAGATCCTATGAATTGATGCACGACGTTACACTGCCATTATATTCTTCACTTAATGTGTCATCAATGATCAGAGTTATGTCTTTGGATTGAATAATATATATGTATTGATGAAGTGTATAAGATACAATGAATTGATGCACGACGTTACACTGCCATATTCTTCACTTAATGTGTCATCAATGATCTTATTCTTATATTGAAAAGACATAAGTATATGTATGTGCTTTATGATAAAAGCTAGGTATTCCGACGTTGTGTAGTTAAAACGAACAGAAAACTGATGTCAGGATAGTGACATGAAATATACTTATTTTAGTACTGTACGTTTATTTTTATTTTGTCTCAATTAATTTAAGCTGAAAATAGTATTGTAACACAATTAAGAGCTAATTGCAAATAAAAAACAAACAAACCGTAATATATCGTAATTAGATCACCCTGCATTGTTCATCAATACTAAAATATTAAGGGCCTAGTCCACTAAGCTGATTCTCACAGAATTTAGTGGAAAAGAGTCCTCTGCAGCGCAAGATCGCATGAGAAACGGCGTAGTGGATTAGGCTCTTTACACTGTAAAAACGGTATGACTTAAACTCATGTTTAGTTGCCTGAGAACCTGAGCACCGAGCCAATTCTAAAATTCTAAATTCTAATGACAGATGTTTAGCAAACGAGGTAATGTTGTAATGTTAAAATGGAAACGTAATACTCATGAAATAACTTCAAAACTCCAGTATAGGAGTTGACCAGATCACGGATACAAATAACCTGGTACTATCTGTAATCAGGTATAACCTGTAACCTGAGACTTGAACAAATGTAACATTGATTCTGAATAGATTAATTATGGTCAGGCTGGATGACCTGCCCCGCTGAAGCCTCTGTCCAATTCCTGTAATTGTATGTACTATGGAAATAAAAAGATATATATAACGTGTAGTTCTCCTTCTCGTTCTCATTTTAGCTTCACATTTTGCTTTACTATCTTAGACCAAAATTAAGCTACAGAAATAATAAAAAGAAATCACTTTGTTTGGACAAAACTGTTGTGTAGTCTACCCTTTTTAATCTGTCTCATTTTAATCATAGGTTCAGTAGTTTAGTCTAGGAACATACTGGAAGTCACCTTTCAGGTGTGTCTCCTCTCTCTGTACACTTTACATGCAAGTAAATGATATGTTGAATTGAATTGTTAATATATACAGCCGCAAGAGACAGTTAGGAGTGACAGCGATGGATGTTGTTTATGAATCTTCCCCCTTTTTGCCTGTGCCAAACAGGTTTGGCCATCAATCACTTATGGGACTCGGGGTCTAGACATGGTCAATTTTCTATAGAAGTCCCACGCCGGCCCTGTTTGTACGATTGGCTATTGAAGCCGGGGTTACATTGGGGGTCACTCAGTTACACCAGGCCATTATGTTCCTAAATGATAGATGTCTAAAGATACTTGCAGCCCTCTGTACCAAGATTTTCCATATCTTTCCCCATGTCCAAGGAACGCCATCACATTTCCAATACTTAGGGGATTACTGCAGAACTTTATGGACGGCTATGCTACAGTGCACTTGTCGTTTATAGATGTAATATATGTAGGCTTGGATCTAGTAACTGTCCCGGGTTATCTTATTCTAATTCGTAGTTGGCAATACAACATATGGTTAATATATATGCAATATGTGCATTTATGTCTTACTGGTCCAGAATGTCTTGGGATTGCTTTACTTCCAAAAGAACTTTGTAAGTATGATGGCAAACCTAATCCCTGTACTGAATAAATTGTTCGGTACGAGGTAGAATTCCGGACTCATCCTATGTTGAATGTCAAATGAAAGTAAAGTAGTGGAACGAACGAAAAGAAGAAGAAGAAGAAGAAGAAGAAGAAGAAGAAGAAAAAGAAATGACAGTATGATAACACTTCCCCTGGAAAGATATTTGCAAAAACTATTGGAGAAGTTAGCCGTATAAAGAATTCAGCAAGGGATTTAAAATTCGGAGAGGAGAAAAAAATACATCAGATGTCAGATGAAGCAGGGGAAAAAGCCTTTCACGGTCCTTGATAGCTTTATAGCTCAATGGTGTCCTACTTAAGGGTCAATGACTTACTCATGAGAGCTTTTTTTGTCGCTCCCTAAATTGTCTGCTCCCTGTTTTACTATTGATTCAAATAGTCTGAAACAATCGATGAATATTATCCACTCTATTCCCAAGTTTCTATAGGCTCCAAATCGGATCATGTAGCATTTGACAATCTGTCATAAGTGGCATGTTCTTATAATTATTGAAATACGTTTCCATTTTCCAAGAAACTGGTAGAAATTGGACCAGTAGTAATTGGAGAGGCCGATCAAGGCATCAAACAGCCAGATTCCTTTATTGATTATTAATGATAATAATAAAGTCTTTATTTGCAAGACTAAAAGTTACAAATTTGGTAATGCCCATCAGATTTAGAATCCTGTCTTCCAGTGGATGCCATGGTACAGAGCTAGTAGAAACTAAAAGAAACTAACTAAGTGCAAGGTAATATAATGCGGCAAAAAGTGGTGACAGGTGTTCAGTATTGATGACAGATGTGAAACATACTAATACAGTGAGGTAGCAGATATTTTATCATTGAAGTTATTATCGTCACAAATTGTGTAAGTTCGGATATAAGCAGCTGAAAAATCATAAATGCTAGGTATATCTGAGTATATTTGGTATTCCGCATGATCCACACAATGTATTTGGTTATGTTGAACTGTATTTTTAACCTAATTTTTGTCTTAAATTTGAAATATTTGAGGATCGGTGAAGATGAATTGTACATTTTCGGACGATTGGCCTGATCCACATAAGAATCATTATTTGAACTTAATTGTTTATACAATGAACACGAGCAATAATATTGTCTGGTTAACCACGCTGGGGTTAACCGGAGTTAAATGCGCAGGCGCTGCTGGACTTAGGGTGAGGTCAACACCCCAGACACACACTCTCCTCACTCGCCTCTGGGCTAGCAAGCTGACCACTAGTCTCCGGACACGCAGCGGTCAATTCACCATGTCTGTGACGTTCTCAAGCGAAGAAGAGTTTGATTTTCATGATTGGGCGAAAGGCTATGGCCTGACGAGAGATACTACCTCATTGCTAGTAAAGGAATCGTGCAGTTTGCTAGCAATCCTGAAAGTTATATCATCGGCAGGAGTTAGCAAGTTAGGCCTCCCCATAGGCCAGGATATTGCTTTTCGCTGCGCCCTGCGAGAGTTGGGTAACAAAAGTGGAGGTACGCAGACCAATGCCCACGATCCTAATAACAAGGTGGGCACATCAGATTCTGATGGGGAATCTGAGTCGGATGAAGAGATCTCAAGTGCGCAAAGAGAGAAGTCGCAATCATCAGCCGAAAAAGTAGAAGCGGAGATTGACAATCTCAAAAATAAGAAGAGGAAAAGGGCAAATCCAACTCGTAGAGGGAGGAACTTGTGGAAGGGCAATCCACTCCATAACTTGGTGATTAAAGCAACAGCTAGGAAAGTGTTCAAAGTAGCACAATTCGTGCCTGAGCAAGTTGCAAAGAGGATTGCTACCAAAGCCAAGGAGAGGGTAGTTTATGAAGCAGGCGCAGACGGTAAACTTAGTCTCAGACAGGACGATGAGAAGAATCCCTATTTGACCATGGCGGAATGGGGCGCGGCCAGCATGCGCGTCATGTTTCACTTGCTATCTATTGCACACATAGAGAGGGATGCCGTGGAGGAACATATGTCGTATTTGGTGACCATATTCGATCTTGTAGAGAATTATGAATGGGTATCAATACTGGCCTATGACAACAGGTACAGGGAACTCCAAGCACAGTTCGGCTTCCCTTGGGGGACGGAGCCGGGCACATCAGCCACAGCTCTGTTGATCCAGAGGACCAAAAGGGATACTAAGCTGGCGATCAGACCATCAGCCAAAGGATCAAAAGGTCAGGGAGGTGACAAGTCGGAGGTGTGTAGATCATTCCAGAAAACGGGCAAGTGCAGCTACGGTGAAAAATGTAAATTTGCTCATGTCAAGCAGGCGGAGTAAAAAAACTCCACAGGCCCACGACCCCCAACAACGGATTAACAGCAGGCCAGCTGATCCCACAGGAGTGGGAGAGGCTACTCCCCCTCAATTACCGGAGGAGGGAGTATGTGTTGGAGGGAGTGAACAAGGGTTTCAGAATAGTGAACAATAACATCGGCTCTGAAACAGTGAAAATGGATAATTACAGATCTGCAACTGACCCAGCAGTCAGACAACAGGTGGAAGCGCAGATTAATGAGGAAGTTAAGAATGGCCGTTACAGGGTGGTACAGCAGCCCATGAAGATAACGTCGGCCTTGGGAGCCATACCAAAACCAGGCTCATCTAAGGTTCGGCTTATACACGACTGCAGCAGGCCCTATGGGGCTGCAATTAACGACTTCGCAGTCAGCGAGCCATTCTCTTACAAGTCACTTCAAGATGCCACAGCCATGATCACCAAGACCACATGGCTGGCAAAGCTAGACCTGGCTAGCGCTTATCGTTCAGTTCCTATCCACCCTGATGATTACCAATTAGCGGGGCTGGCGTGGAGGTTCGGGACTGATGACCACGAGACCTTTATGTATGACACCAGGTTAATGTTCGGAGCGAGATTAGCCCCTGCTATCTTCAACGATCTATCGCAGGGAGTAGTGGCAATAATGAACGAGGCGGGGTATGACAACCTTATCGCCTACTGCGATGACTACCTCATCTGCGGGGATTCCAGACAGGAGTGCCTTGACACCTTGATGGCTCTCTGGAGGACCTGTAGGCGTTTGGGTTTTGCGATTAATTACAGCAAGCTGGTGGGCCCAGAAAAGCAGGTTACATTCCTTGGGGTGGTCATTGACGTGGACGCGATGACCCTAGCCTTGCCACTGGAGAAAGTTCACCAAACAAAACAGCTGCTCCACCAAGCCCTCCAAGCCCCACACATCAACAAGCGGGGGCTACAACGCCTAGCGGGAAAGTTAAACTGGGCAGCAAGGGTGGTCCATGGTGGGAGATTTTTCATGGACAGTGTCTTTAGGAGGATAAGATCATTGAAAGGCACCAACCACAGAACAAGGCTATCAAAGGATATCAGAGACGACCTGCAGTGGTGGGTAGATTATATGCACCTATTCAATGGAGTGCTCCCCATAACCGAGGAACGAGCTCATACCCCTGTAGTGCTTGACGCGTGCCCCATCGCGGGTGGAGCCGTGTATGAAGGGGAGTGGTTATATGTGCCATGGGAGGGATGGCACGAAATGAGTAACAAACACATCAATTTTAAAGAGATAGCAATCCTGGAGCCTGCATGTCATCTATTCGGTCAGGCATGGCGCAACAAAAGAATAGATGTCTATTCTGATAACACCACAGCAGTTGCGTCGATAAACAAAGGCCGCTCCAGTGACCCCGACGTGTGTCAGTCCTTGAAGAGAATCTTTACTCTCTCAGCGAGATACAATTTTCTATTGAGGGCGCGATACTACCCGGGGGTTAAGAACAGATTGGCAGACGCCTGTTCTCGCCTTCATACTCCATCGTATCAGAAGGCATTTAGAGAGATTCTCCAGACAACATTCCTCCACTATGGATGAGGAATTAACGAGAGAGGTAGAGGGTTTTAAACTCCAAGCTCGAGCTGCCAACACTGTAAAAGCCTATGCCACCCACAGGAGGTCGTATACCAAATTCTGTGAACTCATGGATGCTAGACCGGTGCCTGCCTCTCCAGCTCTTGTGTGTAAATTTATAGCTTGGTTGGCACGGAGGCTGTCCTATGCCTCAGTCAAGCTGTACATAAAAATAATAGGGATCATGCACAAGGAAGTGGGGTTGAAAAACCCAATTGAAGACAATTATGAGATAACTCAGACCCTCCGGGGTGTTCATCGAGTGAAAGGTGAGGCCAATCAACACAAGGAGGCCATCACTCAGCAATCTCTCACACTAATTAGATCTAAACTAGACTTGACCACCCAGAAGGGCAGAGCCATATGGGCAGTGGCCCTGGTTATGTTTTTCGGGGTATTGAGGAGGTCAAATGTAATGCCTCCATCGTGGGGCACGTATGATCAAGACAAACATCTCTCCCGAGAAGATGTGGAATTATCACCTGCGGGTGTTATTATCAGGATAAGCTGGTCGAAAACGAACCAGTATGGGAAAAAAGACCAAGTAGCTGTTCTACCCAGGAGGAGGGGTCATCCCCTGTGTCCCACCAGAGCGGTGTATGAAGCGCTCAAAGGAAGCGAGAGCCGTGATAAGGACCCGGCCTTCATGTACCAGGAGGGATACAGGTGGGTGGCAGTAACCCCAGAAGCCTTCCTGAAAGTGATCAGAGACTGCCTGGCAGGGTCTGATGTGGATCCCAAATCAATCGGGACTCACTCATTCAGAAAAGGAGGATGCACTTGGCTCCACTCTACTGGTGCTTCCGCGGACACATGCAGAGTGGTGGGGGCATGGAAAAGTCAGTGCTATCAGAGGTACATTACTCCAGACCTAGAGGAGAGAAAAAAAGTGGCCAAATCAATGGTGAATGCATTGGAGTGCACCTAAGAACTACTACCTCTACTACTGGGTTCTTGGGGATCGGTGCTCTCCGAAATATAGTGACTATGACATTCAAGGACTTGCGGAATTACATAAGTGTCATGCGGACTAGTACATCACTTGATATTATTACATCTCTTATCAATTATCACATCTCTCTTATCTTATGACTTCTCTATGTATTGTTTGTTTATTCTACAATTGTCATGGTCTGATTTATTAGGAGTTTAATAAAGAACTCAAACCCCAGCCTGTGTTGCGTTTAATGTCTGGTTAACCACGCTGGGGTTAACCGGAGTTAAATGCGCAGGCGCTGCTGGACTTAGGGTGAGGTCAACACCCCAGACACACACTCTCCTCACTCGCCTCTGGGCTAGCAAGCTGACCCCCACCCACCACTCCCTATTACCATCCACTAGCAAGCTGTGGACGGAGGTTCGCATAGGGGGATCGGTGCTCTCCGAAATATAGTGACTATGACATTCAAGGACTTGCGGAATTACATAAGTGTCATGCGGACTAGTACATCACTTGATTTTATTACATCTCTTATCAATTATCACATCTCTCTTATCTTATGACTTCTCTATGTATTGTTTGTTTATTCTACAATTGTCATGGTCTGATTTATTAGGAGTTTAATAAAGAACTCAAACCCCAGCCTGTGTTGCGTTTAACTATGTGGAAATGGATCACTATGTAGCATATCAGTCATTTTCGGCTTCACTAGATTTTGGAGTAAGCCATACATGCTTTCACAAATGTTCATTGTTATAATATGCTTCAAGTCAAAGCAGGAGTAGGAACCGGAAAAGAAATTTAAAATCTAAAAGAAAACTTTAAAAGAAAAAGAAAAACTATCGAGAATTAATGGAAAATATGATTGGTGAAAGCCAGTCTTATCTACCACCCACCTCGAAGCGCTACGGTTAAGACATACTAGACATTCAGCCCTGCATCTCATATATTATAAACTAATACCAATCTATTTAAGATCTGTAATCACTGTCCATACTTCCAAGAGATGACCCGCGAGTATACATTATAAAAGGTTCCTTTCATAGGCACTACTTGCAAAACTCTGTGCGTACTGAAAAGTGGACCACCAACCTTTTGTACACAGCTCCATATATGCACAGGTAAAAAGGTTCAAAATACACTCTGGGCCTAGATCCAATTTACTCAGGAGTGATGGTAGCGAGTGACCTGTGAAAATGGCTCATATTGAAACCTTTCAAAAACTTGAGTTCATCATGGACGGTGTAGAGTATGTAGACGCATCCCTCGGGGCGTGTATTGGCAAGCGAATTTGGAACGCGATTGCTGCCTAAGAGAGGGTTCGTATATTGAGAAATATCTACTGTTCACCTTCGATATCTTTTTTTCACTCCTTTAATACTACCATTCAGGGAAATAACGGTAAAGACACTTTGTCTGATCCCGATCCCAAAATTCCGCTCATCACTGGAATCAATAAATGTTAAGAATATGCGAAGGTGGTGTCCGTCCCCTGTTTCATAGTCGGATATTTCATTTTTTATTTACAAACGACTTGATATGCTGCCAGTTCTCTGACTTCCACGAATTAAATGCTTTCATCATATTAAGGACAATATTATGGGCAGATGGTGTCTCTCAAGTTAAAAGAAGCCCAAGCAGGTGATAGATCTATTTTGTTATATTCTCCCCTTAAAGCTGCATTCTCAGCTATTACGACAAATAAAAGCTTACCAAATTCACTCATATTATGACTTATAGGACTGTATTCATCAATAATCTGCTGCTATTATATGTGTATACATGTCCTGTTGAGATCTTGATCTATGAAGTATGAACGATAAGGCAGGAGTGGCCAGGAAAACAGCTAACAGCAGGTTTATTTCCCATAACAATATACAATTACAATAGATATAATAAGATAAGAAAAAAAAATTTCCACAACGGAAAACACAACCGCACAGTGCGGAATCAAGTGAAGTGTGTGTATTGGAATGATATGGGCGTGACGTAACAATGACATTAGGTGCCACACCCATTATGACGTCACAGCAGGGGGCGTGGCTGTGGCGTGGAACAAGGATCTCCGGAATATGTCCATCGAGGGCTCGATTATATATATATAATATATAAGAACTGAAAGTCGAATAGGTCGAGAGAAAACTGCCGACGGTGAGCGATAATAAGTGTATTCATCGCAGAAACGGATCTCGGCGGGTCCTCCAAATACAAATGAGGTCGTTTGAGAAGCCCTGTAGCAAGAACAACTGGACAAAATCCTCAAAAAAACTTTGCTAAATGACTTTTAGATGGGTTGGAAAAGAATGGAATAAAAAGTAGAGCATATCTGTGATGTGTTGCAGGAAAATGAGTCAGAAGTCGCAAATTTGATATTTTCCAGAGTGTTTTATTCACAAGATCTCTTTGTTGGAATGTATTCGTCTTTAGAGGATTCCTGCCATAGATTTATATCAAACATACAATATAGAAACACTTCTCAGATGTCCTTCACGTTTACCATCATTAGAATCCACTTGATCCTTTCAAATATGATGAAATCTCGAAATCCATTTTTTGCGACTCATTTTCCTGCAACACATCACATTTACTTTGTTATTGACATCTGTATCGTAATCGGATATTCCATTCTTTATTTGCAACAAAGAACATGCTGTCAGATCTCCGATCATATTATGGACATGGATATGGACACATGGTGCCTGTCAAGGTAGAAATAATGGAATTGATATAGTCATTTTTCTCAACTCAGGGAACATATTTCTCCTTTTATTATGTTACTCATCAACATCTATTCATAATCTTTTGCACTCCACAAATCATTTGAACAGCAATTAATCTGTTGCATTTTTGTTTGTAATATATCTTGAGTTTTCAAAGGAAATACCACCTGCAGACTCTATGTCGACTAAACTTTCTCAATCGAACAATTTGATATCAAGCAAAGTAAAAATTGACATATGGATGGGTGAAGATTGGAGCTTTTTAAAGGAGAGAGCATTGGGGTGAAGAATGTGGTTTATAAAGGCGAGAGCAGTGGTGAGTAATATACCACCTATACAATTACAACAAAACTAATGACATATTTTACCATTTTCACAACCCCCGTATCTACTTCTATTATCACTATTATTATAAGTCCCTTTTCTCGGCAAATTTTTATCTTCAACTGCCCTCCAAAACATAAAGTTCTTCACCCTCTCTCTTATACCTTATATTTTACGAATACATCTCAATTGTACACAATAATTAAAAGAAAATTCTAAAATGTATATCACCAACAATGCCTCAATGTATCCCTATTGCCTTATAAAATTGATAAATGAATAAAAATTAGGGCTGACAAGAAAAACATTGGAGGCAAAATATCTGCCCCAGAACACGCGTTGATAGGTCTGTCTGAATGTTGCCAGTGGAGTCTACATCGCATAGACTCTCTAGTTGAAGAGCATAGAAAGTACATCGCGGGTGGTATCGCAATATGTGATACAGTATTGATACGCGAGAGATTCCCCCTTGCATCAGACCACTTCTTCCAATCCTGTTATCTTTAAGTAATTGTCAATCGCTCCTGCAGCTTCTGCCCTAGATTTTAGCACCTATTGCTGGTCCTCCTCCATGATAGGTGACCCGGAGCCCTGTTACTAAAATGCTGCAGGATAATGTCAAATTATCCTTCTGTAGTACTTGGGTATCACATACTCTATACAGCTACATTGGAGTATGGAGTCAGTCTATTCCACCAGGAGTTTGCAGTACAGTGCTTTATGTATACTCCTATATGGACCAACACATGTCCTTCTTATGCACTGCAGCCTTGTATTTTTGATTACTACTGTGTTGTCTTATGTTATGTGTATAGTGTGTAACCTGTTTGTATGCAATATAGTGTTGTGACACCCTATTGGTCTTTTGTGTAATGTATGGACTAGTCCCAGGGTGGCTAGTGTTCAGTAGGCTCAGTACTCTTGTTTAGTACTGGCCTCCCGAGCCATGTTTATGTGTGTGGAGAATAAAGGGTGATTGCTGACAAGGATCAAGAACCTGAGTTAGTGTTCAGTCACTACACTTCTATAGTTTACCTCTTGGATTCCGTTTGCTATTTTAGTCACCCTATAATGTTTGAAGGGGTACTCATAAAGGTTAGCTCATCAGAAAATGTATAATTCGCCTTCACCAATCTTCTCACATTACCCACATTTAAGACAACAATGAGGCTTAAAAATTAGTTTAACATAACCAAACATATTGTTGGAAACAATGCAATACTAAATATACTCAGATATACCAGAGCTAGTATATTTCAGTTAATTCAGCAGGATTTACTAAATGTGTAGAGCTGCCAATTGTAGGTTTTCTGACGATCTGATCCATAACCATACAAGGTAATATCCACATACACTTTTTAAAAATAACATATCTTGCTCCTAAAAAGCTAATTTCTACCTAAAATAAAAAATTCTGTTTTGTGGTCTGTTCATTCCCAACCCAAGATCACTAAGTCACCAAGATAGAACCTATAGATATAACCTGTTGATTTTGACCTGTTTTTCTTGGCGTACAATTTCCGACGTTTTTCATTTCGCTGTCCTATTAATTCCGTTTGCTCTAAATTGTCACTATATAACAGCAAACTACAAAAAGAATTCGAGAAATGGTTTCAAGAAGAATTAAAAAATATGTTTCGGTCGATTTCGTTGGGAATGCTGCTTTAAACTCTAAACTATCTCTTGTTTGATATAGATCATTATTATGGTTGAAATCAAATGCTATCTAGAGATTCTATCCAGATGAGAAAACATAATACGATCTATAGACGATACAAAAATGTTAGGTCGGATTACATACACACAGTAAAATTCTAATCGGAATAAGTGTAGTATTACTTTGGCCAGATGTTCTATTGCATTTTGATTGTACTTAGTCTCCTGGTCATGTTGTGAGAGGATTGGGTTCCTTTATTCGCAACCAAAGCGATGCCACTCCATGTAAAATAAGATTTTAGGAGCAAATCTCATTTGTATAGCTTGCTAGGTATATAGGGAGAAATAAAAATAGTTTTTTCCCTTTTTCTTGAAAATAAGAGAACTATTTCAGCTTGGTGGCGTACACGTTTTGTTTAATATATTTACTCATTTTAAATATTATCATTATTATTATTCAATGGAGCCCAAGCGTTCCTTTATTTTTAAAAAAAATGACAGTTACATTTTTGGCCCCATGCTCCTTTTTTGGTTTTTTTAAAGAGCAAAATATAAAGATTAAATAATACATGTATATCTAATATTTTTTACTACCAAGGAAACCTTATGTCTTTAACTGTATGCATCGGCACGTATGAATGATAACCTGTATATCATAACCGACTACAATAAAGACTGGAAATCGCAGTCAAATATGAAGGTATAGTCAATTTATTTCACGTTTCTGTCCAACTTTGTAATGTTTCTACACTTCCTACAGTTGGATGGACAACGCCCATATCGCGGCACGTGGGTCTGTTTACCTCGTCTATGACGTCACCGCGGGCTCGACCAATCGCAAGCGTCGTGCCCCGCCCACCTTGCCACGCCTAGTCTGTTTTTACTTCTTCTTTACCTCTTTTCTATCTGATATGAACGACACCCATTGATCTGCTTGTAAATATTAGGAGAACTCTCTCCAACATCTGAATAAACAAACGATAAGCTTTCATAGTTTGTTATTTCTTCTCCTCAACGGTACCTAAGTTCAGTACATTTTGGTGCCGTGACCAGGATTTGAACCTGGGTCATTACACAAATATTTGATTTCATTGGTACATTACTTCTACCATTACTCCTCCCGTAAATTTCACCTCCTAGCTGTTACTTGAGAAGTGGGAGCAAGTAGCTGGAAGTGACTGTTTCAAATCAAACAGGCTTAATTGAAGAAGCAGGACCACTCTACGTTTCAAAAAGCTTAAAGTTACCATAAATAAATTCAATGAATCACATACTTAGCCTATGTATACTCCTATATTATTAGCATAGGTCTATAGGCATTAAAAATACTAGCAGTAGCATTAACAAATAGTTAGACACAGCAGTAGGCAGAGAACCATAGTTATTCCTAATTGAATTAAACCCATGAGCCTGCATCATTATAATGTTTGCTGCACAGATACAAATATTTCATACTTGATTATTATTATTATTATTATTATTTGACTTGCTGTATGAGCATCCTGAACAAAATCTAAGAAAAAATCCACTATTAGAAACGGGAGGTAACATGGCGATGTAATGGGAGCCAATAACACCCATCCCCGTTACAACCAAGTTACTGCTCCCGTATCCATAATCAAGTAACGCGAGGAGCCCAGCCTGGGACTAAAATCTGCTTCACCTTATACCTAATTACTTGATATCACCATTTGGCTTAATGAGGAACAAAATTATGTGGTCTAGGCAAGCTTAACCCTGTACTGCCAAGAGAAGCAACATAAATGAAACCTAAAGGCACCGTAATATATACTATTGATATACATATATCATGTAAAATAATGTTAAATTTAATTAACCTTTTGTAAATGTTACAACATATGTGTATTTATAAGAACATATTGACACTGAGGACTAATGGTTCGTCAGTTAGAGATCAGCTGGATGACGTTATCGGATTTTCTACTGATCTACTGTTGTCTTATTCCCGGTTGTGTAACCAGCAATTGCAAGCACGCACTATTGTCCTCCAATATAACCTTATTCACATAGGCACCTCCGCCAAACAAAACAGAGAACACTTGACATGGATTACTAATGGGTGTCCGCCCGATCCTATTAGACAGGGCGTTCAGAGGTTGATTAAGGCATATTCAGGATATGTGATTGGATTTATAGAGCAGGAAAGTGTACTTCTCTTTATGCCCTGTATACCACACATGGACTGGCCTTTCAAGAAGTCATATCTGGTGTTGATTTGTAATCGCAAGTGGGCGGACGTTTTGCAAAGATGTCTCATTTTCACTCTGTAATGTGCTTATAAATATCTGATGAATAGATTTCCCCTGCGAATTCAATGCCTTTCTCATATTGATGAATATGCAGCTTTGAAGGATTTCCCACTGCTTAGTTTAGCCTGTGTAATACCATACTTTCCATGCACTACTTAGAATTAGTTTAGTAACGATGGGTCTGACGTGGGGCTATACCCATAAATATGATATGGTTTAATAGGGGATTTGCATGTGCCATTGCACGTGTCTGTTACAGTGCATGCTGGATGGATTCAGCTCAAGTCTGACATACAAATATTTGGCAACATATTTCGATGGATCTTTTCACCAATATCACAGCCTGTGGAAATTCCATGCAGAATATAACATGTTACTTACGCTGACAATCAACTCCCATAATGCCATGCGAATGAGGATTTAAGATGGCGGCCATGCAAATACCCTATTGTAAGTGTTAAACCCCTAGTGGTTTAAAGCTTTTCAGAGTGGGTTGGTGTTGATTTAATTTGAGTTACTAATATCGAATATCGCACGTGTTGCGCAGCATCCAATCCCTTTTATTTAGACTGCCTTGAAAGATTAAAAGATCTCTGACACATTTGTAATCTCTGTAATCTCCGTTATAGCACCATCTCTATGCACTATTCAAAATACCGTTGTTTTAATAGGATTCATTATATATACGCTTTGGCTCTGACTTGACATTTTCTTGCATATTATGTGTTTAATTATATATGTTAAACCACTAGGGGTTTAATGAGAAATAGTCATGGGAGCCGATGCGTCATTTAGCAGGTTTGCCCCAACAATTCAACTAGGAGTGAGTGAGATATAGTGGTTTAATGGCCGACAATCTATTATCACAATCTATTAACACTCGTATTTACTTATTTATTTATAGAAATGTGTTCAGCTTTTCTGACAGTCTAGTGTTCCCAGTAGTAGCAATACGTATTCCAAATTTCAAGACTGTGTTCTAAATATATCTATGCGTTTCTGAGGTCATTCTGAGCATTGTATTTAGCTAATTTACTAGTGAATGTCGCTTTTATTTTCATGCATACAAAATACAGAAGGACTTACTGGACGTCCTAATGTTTGCCATCATTGGAATCGGCTTGATCTCATCTTTTCAAATATGATACCTTTTGTGACTTGTGACCCATTTTCTGTGACACATCACATTAGGTCAAATAAGGTAACTATCTCGTTGGCTTCAGTTGATTAAAAGTATATATCCACATGGTCATAGTAGGTGGGTACAAGGTGTAATCCGGAGATACCTGTCAAAGTTTGATGTATGGGTGCAACCTACAACGACCTGGTGTATGGATGTATGGATATGGAACAGTCACGATGCTCGCACAGACTGCGCACTTGCAGTTGCAGTTGTCATGGAAAACTTTTTAACATGATATTGCTACCAGTTACATCTGACATTGTAACTTGCACCGACCGTTACCTCTTGCGTTGTTATACCAAGGAGGTCTTCATCAGATGCTTATTGCAGCGGTTTGATATAAATTTGTTGTTGTATATTAATTATTATAAAGAATCAATATTGTACAAGATATATCAAGACTCGCCTCTGACCAGCTCTATTTCTTATTATATTCGGATTGAAAATGCACTGCGAATGCCAACCGCAATGGCCGCAGAGGGAACAAGTATCCAGTTTACACTTACATAGTCTTTTCCTCTATGACCGTTTCCCCCAGGAAACGTAGCAGGGGCATTTTAATTTATTGTCAACTACCTCAAAATAAATAATGAATGAGTTGGCACACATTCATCATACAGAGGTTATGTATACCCTCCACTTAGTTGCAGAGCTATGATAACATCAATCTATAACCCATCATAGGTTACCATCAATTATCATTATTGGTGACAACTTATTATTATCATAATTATTACAAGTTAGAACGGCACTAACTGTATATTGATAATGACAGGAATAAAGAGTGCATGGTTCACATTTTTTAAAGCCCCACCCCCAACACATATGTTGAATTATAGTAGCCTGTAGGACATATCATCAACGATCCTATAGCAACAGCGGAGTAGCTGCTATAGTGTCGGTTTTCCAATCTGCCAGCTACTGGAATAGCGACCGTAATGGCGACAGGTCGATGCTGGAATTAACTTCAGAGAGTATATGTAGTTATATATATATATATATACTATATTAAAACCCGTTTTATTATTGATAAATTAATGTGACTGTGCATTGAACCATATCTAACAACGATTAAATCTAATCAAATATCCAAATAAACAAATATCATAATTATTAATCCACTTAATCATGAAAAACGGCATTATTGATATTGTTTATATGACGATACAGTTAGTAAATTATTATTATATAGGAACATACCACCAATGCAAATAAAAACTACCCTAAAATACCCCTGGTAATCTTCTTATTGAGGTTTACCATCCAAACCATATATAACTATTATTGATTAAAGAATGATTCTGAATTCTCTATTATTGCACCTATAGATCAGTAATCCTCAACAGTTTCATTTACAAAGCTACATCTGTACTGCCTCACTCACTGACACTGACACTCTCTCTATCTCTTTATCCCAGTCCCCCCCCCCCACCCCCACCCAGCTACGCCCCCTGCTCTAAACAGCGTCCGTGGAGTCAAGCCTAACAACGGAGCATCTTGAGATTATACAAGCGTCACTCGTATAACCTCAAGCTCTTTGCAGGTTGTTACGAGTAAGTGGATATGGGTGAAAATGTCAGAAATTGTACAATTCACCGTTCAGCTATCCTCTCAAATAATCCAAGTTTAAAACTAATATAAGGTTTAGAATGTAGTTCAACATGACCTAACATATTCTGTTAATCAATGCAATACCAAATATATTGAAATATATCTAGTATTTATCATTTTTCAGCCAGATTTAGCAGAATTGTGTAGAGCTGCCGATTGTGCATTTTCAGGCTACCTGACCCGTATACCTATTAAGTCTGCCGGATATACCTGGCAAGCCTGTAATTCCCGAATGCCTTGTGGTTATCTATAATAAAACAAGATGCTAGCCGTTACTATTCCTGCCATGTGTCATCTAATACCATACTCACCCTATCACCTATTAGCACCGCTGCCAGTCGACTCATAACCACTCTGTCCAGGGGACCTGTGTTATAAGAATCCTGCCAAATGTGAATCCATTACATGGGAGCTGGTGATATGGGGAACATACAACATCAAGGCATCAACGCTGATACACAAACTGCCCACTTCCTGTACTCATCACAGGGCAACGCTCCCAAGACTTTTACAGAAGAGTCAAACATGCCTTGATTCCAGAGTAAAAGCAATATTAATACATGGTCCTGCCTAGCTGAAGATCGCCCCACTAGACATCCACGACCAACTTATCATTGTATCACTCTAGATAGGGCTGTCCACAAAGGAGCCAGCTCGAAGTCCATGTGCTCAGGGAGAAAACATGAGAAAAGGTACTCATTCAATGATGCTGATGGAACCAGGTGTCCTTAATCTATGACTTGTCCTCATGCTCACTGTACATTTTTGCATACACAGAGATCTGGTAGTTTGTTATAAGTCCATCATCTCTAATTAAAAGTTATGGTAGACTTGCCCTGTTGTCGCCAAATATGTAAATGAACCAGAACAGTGAAAGGAGCAGCTAAAATATAGGGGTCCTGATGCCTAAAATCGACCAATTGACATAGCCATTTCTTATGATCGCCATAGACCCTTTCTTAGAGTGCCAAATCGACATGGGATTGGACATGGAACATAAATTCTGAGCTTCTGAGCCTCTGAAACAGGATCCCTGAAAGCCTGAGGAGCCTTTTTCTTACTTTTTTTTAAAGTGGCTCCCTCTCAATCTGTTACTGGTCCATGATGTTAAATATTATATTTCAGTAAATATTTATTTCAGTATAAGCAGGAAGCCTGTAGTTTGATCAATTATTTTTAAATCACAAGTTACATTTTTCCAACATAAAGAGGGTCATGCTAGGTGAGAATTTAGGGGAGGTCGTTTCAATGACGGGGAAGGGCCCAACCACTGGTCGGATCTTATTGGAATAAAGTTTTCCTGAAGTCTTAGAACGGATATATCACGATTTGAGAGGGAAATATTGGTAACTATCTTCTCATGCATAAACAGATATAGAAGCACTCATTAGATATCCTATTGTTTACCATTATTGGAATCCACCTGATAATATCTTTCCGAATAAGTCATAAGTCTTTGAGATATCACCATAATATTATGGTGATATCTCAATGACTTATGACTTATCTTTCTGTAACACACCACATATGGTGTCGGTCAATCCAGCAGTATCGGACAGGTGTAATCTATATCAGGTATACGGGCAAGCAATTGATTGATATTGTAGGAGATGAAATAAGATGTTCCCATCTCTGTTTCCTGCACTATACACAGATTGATTTCTTTCTTCTGACAGACCTCCACAGTACAATACTCCGTCCGTGCTGATCAGTAGCGGTAAGATGAGACATGTATATGTAATATCTGATATGTGTACGTTTTTGATGTCAGGGGTTGAGACAGAGAGGGAGAGCGTATGATCAGGAAAGCGTCTGACGTATTCATTTGGATGATTGGATCGATGCACACAATGACTCTGACGGCTGCTGAACGATTTTTGGTGTGGTTTCCATTCAATCAAAAGACATTCTCATAATCCAAATCTACTTACCCTACATACATTATATATATATTACACAGGTAGGCATATACGGTTATAATACCCCGCCTCTCTCATTGTCATTACCATATCGGCCTGGTTTAATACTCCTATGTATTTATGATATTACCTAAGCCCCTCCGCAGCTACAGATCTCATTATACATATATACAAAGCCCCTGCTGTCATAATAACCCCCTTACCATACCACCAGACAGACTTCTCGACACACGAGTATGTTTGGCATACATACTCACAAAAGACTCCATTACAACTAACGATATGCAAAGAGTGGTAGGGAAAATAGCACATAGCCAAAACGGTTATCCCAGCCATAGACATATAGGCTCTTCGTGCAGGCTATTTGCAGGCGTGAGGGCAGCAAAAAGTGCTAATAGCTCTAGAAGTGCTAAAAGGCAGACCTCTATGAGATTCATGGAAAATTGCCTTTATATATAATATAAATGTACTTAGAGTCATTTCGTAGGAGGAGGACAAAAATACTGATATATTTTTTGTTACAGATGTTTATTCCGACAAATTCCACAATTATATAGGGATGTACGTTTCATCATCGAAATATAATCAAAACCGTTTATATGAACATCTTCTTTCAGTACATTACTTCAACAACACATCGAATAAGATAGCTTACTACATTACCTACAGGGCAGTACTCCTATTCGAGACAGAGATCTTTAATTCTCCGACCTTCACGAGACTAATAGAACGTACCTATATTCTTCGAATTTTGGGGCCAAGAAATGTCACTAGTGAATTGTGTAAATAATGGAGCTTTTGATTATTTTTTTTAAAAACATAAACTATATGAAAGAAAGGGGATATATATTGTTTCCCCCTCAACCTTTAATGCCAAAAGCTTCATACATCCTCAGCTCTACGGATGATCTAATAATGAAAAATTCAAGATGAGAATAGTTTGGGTGGATATTTATGGCAACAGCTTTTTAGTTCCTTCGACGATGTATTTTTTAAAGGTTCCACAACCAGTAAACCTTTCAGATCTAATGTTCTAAATAGTTGTATACTTATTATAAATATTATTATTGGCCTGAATAAAATTAAGGTTCCGAATAATAACTGTAAAACTGCCTTGTATATATACGTGCTTGAATACACAATTGTCAAGCAGTTGGTGACCAGATTTGTGCATTAAGTCGCGACTTTGACTTTAAAGGAATTCTTAATTTCCTGTGCCCCTGTCTTAAAATATTTCATAACAAATTGCATTATTATGGTTGTTTTCTTAGCTATCAAGCGTGTGATTATTCAATTAATCCTAGATAAATCAGGAAACCATTAAAAAGTGTAAATTTAATAGCCTTGATGGACTATGCAGCTAATTACTATAAATCTCAATCCAAATGTAATATAAGAAAACGCTTATTATGAGGCTTGGCACATTGTCGAAGCAAAAGAATTATAATAACGGGTTCTAAGAGCGTCCTTTTAATTACAAATCAGGCGAGAAATGATTGGAAAGAGCCTGGCAACAATGACTGATGGCGTCAAGTAAATAAGGGGTGATAGGATACCTTCTCTCCCTCCAATATCATCTTTAAATACTTAATTCAGTAACGTGTGACGCTTTATGGTGAGTTATTATATTTTCATGAGAGATGCCTCGTGGCTAGAAGGGAAGTAATCAGGCACCGCGAGTCAATAATTACATCATATCCTCGCAATGCCTGGCTAACTGATTATAGGTGAAATATACCTCCATCTTCCACTGAGAGGCCTAATAATGAGCACCAAATCCTATAAAAAAAACTCTGATGCTTCGCTGGAAAGATCGATAAAGCATGCCAATCTCCGCCCTGTCTCGCCATAGATCGACATTAGACAACACAGTACAAAGGCTTCAACTGTTTCTATAAATAACTATGATTTCTGTTTTTGAAAATGTTATGTTTGCCTGTCTAATCACGTGTCGGTAAAAGGACGATCCGTGCACATTATGGCTACGCCTGTCTATGTTTTGTACTTGTTGTAACTACCAATGTTTTTGTCCATCATAACAGTAATACTATTCTAGGTATGGTTACTTGTTACACAACTGGGATTTCTCGAATAATATTTTTCTCCAAATTTTACAGTTGCTGTAACTAAACACCATTGATTTGCATGGATCAATGAAATGTTGTGTTTAATATAGGCGATGATATTGGTAACGTTTACTGAATATAACTAACGACTGCCTTAACATTTGTCATCATGGTGGATTGAATATGTCTTAGTATAAAACCAAAACTTGAATCCTTAGATCTATGCATCTTTTAGTATTCGTCATCAATGTTGAGGTTGACATGTATTAGGGGAAGGAGAAAAGACGAAAACGCTTAATGATTATAAGTGTATAGTGGTTTTAATAGGACTATACAAGCAAGTAGAGCTGAAAAATAATTTGAATTTGAATTTAGAACTAGAATTAAAATTTGGATGCAAGCAATGTCAATACAGTACAAGTAATAGTCACAAGACCCTAATTAAATGGAAAAGAAACTGAAAGAGAATATACATGATATATATAAATATAAGAGTTGCACTAGCTTAAAGCTTTTTTGTATTTAGTAAATGTTCAACCAATTGTATTGACATATTCAATGGGTTTAGGGTACCCAGAAAGAACTGTCGCTTACTTTACAGATGGGAATGCCCAGTTTCCATATCTTGAATGTAAAATGTTGGACATTGGAAATTAAATTACTTATATATAATGTGTCACAGACAAATGAGTCATATGAGTCGCAAGGAATTGATTTGTAGATATCAACATATATGAAAAGATGAGATCAAGTGGATTCCAATGATGGTTTGGGACGTCCAATAAGTACTCCTATATTTTTCATGGATGAAAATAAAAAAGTTAGCTATATTTCTCAATGGTCAATCACTAGTAAAGTAGTTAAATATACGTCTTGGGATAACCTCAATGAAATTAATAGATATATTCAATACATAGTCTTGTCATTTGGTACATGTATGAATTCATGCTACTAACAACGCTAAACACCCTAAAAAATGAAAACATTCTGAGCAAGGGTTCCTGTGTGAAAAAACTTAAAATATATCAATTTTTGCGATATATGACTCATCTTTCTGTAACACATATGTATCCTATATTATACCTTAAGAAAGTAAACAAGCAGATAAGGTGTATTGATGACTTCAACTGCCATTTATCATTGGCGATATATTCTATGCATTATATATTGGGGATAATGCCAAAGCTTCCTGATAAATATATCGTACAATTACTATCGTTAATGATGTATCGGAGGTGGGCTGTACTCTACTAAGACGAAGGTTTGATGAATGAACACCTAACAATAGCATATCACTGATGGCCACAATAATTCAATAGCCTGCGAGCTTTGTCTTCCCTTGCATTATGTACAGGAGGCCCCTTCCCAAACATTTTCGGGCGTATAAACATCAATATTGGATATGTTTTTTCTCCCAAAAGCATTGGCATGGAAGCTGTGCCTGACATTAATTGATTGCTGCTATAGACATCATCAGCAGAACCTGGGCATATATATGGATAAAGTCACCTGAAAATGTACAATCGGTAATCAATTCTTCTTCGTAGTGGGCATAATTATTTGTAACTTTGTTTTATCTTTATTTTTTAATTATTTGTAACTTGATACGGTCTTTTATTCAATAGTTAAATATAATTACATCACGATAAAAATTATTATATAAATGGAAAATTTTGGATGAACGATGAACTTTGTTAATAATGAGATGGGGTAATTTAACCGATTTAACCGTCTACTTTTGCATAATTCCGTTTACATCATGGGTGAGTGGGTGGTATATATATTTGGTATTGGATTGATTAAAAAGATCTGTTCTCTTATGGTAATGTATGTATTTGGGATCTCATTTTTGTCTGAGATTTGGGCTATTTGAGAAGATTGGTAAAGGCGTTTTACATTTTTCTGACAATTTGACACAAATAGATCTATGTGTCCAACTCAAACAAATGCCAGAGATTCATGGGTCACAGTAACACTCCTCTGATATGTAATTTGTGTTTTAAAAATGTTGGCTATCATCATGATACGAGTGATATTAGGAAGTACTAACAAGGCCATCCATACATTCAGGCAACCAATTAAGCTCTCAAAAAATGTGCAATTCTATTGCAAACATTTAATTTCCAACATTTCTGTGTTGACCTTATTAAAAAGGTAATCATATGTGATGTGTCACAGAAAAATGAGTCATACGTCAGAAGAAATGGATCTTGACATCTCATCATATTTGAAAAGATCAAATTAAGTGAATTCTAACAATGTAACAAATCTTTGGAAATCGAAAAGTAAAGTAGCTAAATATACTGTTATAATGGATGTAACATAAAGGAGTGTTTTATTGCCTTGTACAGATGATAATACCAGATGTTAATGGTAATGGCAAGTACCCTTGGTGCGTGTGAAACACCTGTTATATACCTGAAAGGATTACCTCAAGGTAATCCTGGGTGCAGTATTAATCAGTACCTGGCTAGTCTTCATAGAGGAAGGAGCTAGCATGAATAAATTGGAAATTATTGGTATGACACAATGAGGTATAACAATACTCCTTATGATGACGTTAGAAACGCAACCGTGGATGTCTTCAATACACGGTCTTAAAATTTGGATTTATTCGACTGAAAGCGCTAGATAATTCCAATAATTAGAACATTCCTAGGACAAGATCCCCTGAATATAAGAGTTTGAACAATATAAATTTGGGACTCATGATTAATTTTTCTGTGATACATCAGACATTGGTCAATGGATTTTAATATCCTCCAGTGATACATTTGAAGTGTTATGCGGGATTGTCTAAAGTTGCACAAAATATTTACAATGTTCCAAGAAATCATCTGTAGAACATTACATATTATCATCCCGGTTTAGGGCTATGGGGCAAATCAGAAAATGATCCAATGATCCAGCTGAGATTCTTCATTAAAGCTGCACTCTCAGTTAACATTTTCTACTTCTTGTTCTATTCTTTTCCAAACCATTTAAAAATCATTTGACCAACATTTTGGAGCTAGGATTTCTTTTCAATTGTTTTTGCTAAAGGGCTTGTAAAACGTCCTCATTTGTATTTGGATGACTCGGCTAAATCCTTTCCTGCGATGACTTTACCTATTATCGCTCAATAGTGGCTGTTTTCTCTCGGTGATTATACTTCAAATTCTTGTATAGGCATATGGCAGCAGCAGAACATTGATGAATCCAGTCCTATAAGTCATAATATGAGTGAATTTGGTGAGATTTGGTTTGTCGTAATTACTGAGAATGCAGCTTTAATGGATGACAGTTTAGATAAGGCAACATGAGGCCGGAGATCCATAAGATATTACCATAGGATATGACATAATACCCCGCCTCCACATTATGTACTCTTAACTTCTATAAACCTGAGGGAGGATCATGTCCTGTGAAGATATGTTGGCCTGGAAGCTCTGGATGAGTTGAAGGTCGAGTCGCTCTTTTCAATTAACTAATCGCATAGGGTTCAAGGGCGGAGTGAGGCCATGATCCTCAATTAGAATCATTATTATATGCCCATGCCGAATGAAAGCTCCAATTACAGAACCATTATTATTGTCCATGTACAATAACAAACGGAATACTCCTTATGATGACGTTAGAAACGCAACCGTGGATGTCTTCAATACACGGTCTTAAAATTTGGATTTATTCGACTGAAAGCGCTAGATAATTCCAATAATTAGAACATTCCTAGGACAAGATCCCCTGAATATAAGAGTTTGAACAATATAAATTTGGGACTCATGATTAATTTTTCTGTGATACATCAGACATTGGTCAATGGATTTTAATATCCTCCAGTGATACATTTGAAGTGTTATGCGGGATTGTCTAAAGTTGCACAAAATATTTACAATGTTCCAAGAAATCATCTGTAGAACATTACATATTATCATCCCGGTTTAGGGCTATGGGGCAAATCAGAAAATGATCCAATGATCCAGCTGAGATTCTTCATTAAAGCTGCACTCTCAGTTAACATTTTCTACTTCTTGTTCTATTCTTTTCCAAACCATTTAAAAATCATTTGACCAACATTTTGGAGCTAGGATTTCTTTTCAATTGTTTTTGCTAAAGGGCTTGTAAAACGTCCTCATTTGTATTTGGATGACTCGGCTAAATCCTTTCCTGCGATGACTTTACCTATTATCGCTCAATAGTGGCTGTTTTCTCTCGGTGATTATACTTCAAATTCTTGTATAGGCATATGGCAGCAGCAGAACATTGATGAATCCAGTCCTATAAGTCATAATATGAGTGAATTTGGTGAGATTTGGTTTGTCGTAATTACTGAGAATGCAGCTTTAATGGATGACAGTTTAGATAAGGCAACATGAGGCCGGAGATCCATAAGATATTACCATAGGATATGACATAATACCCCGCCTCCACATTATGTACTCTTAACTTCTATAAACCTGAGGGAGGATCATGTCCTGTGAAGATATGTTGGCCTGGAAGCTCTGGATGAGTTGAAGGTCGAGTCGCTCTTTTCAATTAACTAATCGCATAGGGTTCAAGGGCGGAGTGAGGCCATGATCCTCAATTAGAATCATTATTATATGCCCATGCCGAATGAAAGCTCCAATTACAGAACCATTATTATTGTCCATGTACAATAACAAACGGAATCTGTTTTTCTTTTGGCTGCTATGTTCTTTATGTCGATTCAGAACGCCTACAAAGGTCTATATGTCAATATTTTTGTTTGCTAAGGATAAATAGACAGTGAATGAACTCGGTGCATCTCGTTCCATTCTCTCTATCTATGTCATACTCAGATAGTGTTGACTCTCTGATAGGATACAATCACTTATGTTAGTAAATTGCAGCAAAACAAGTTGTTCAGGTGAGATCTGAATGATTATCTCCGCCCGTCTGTGCAAAGCAATGAAGACATGAAAGTGCCTGGTTAGTGTTTCTTTGCCCGAAGGCTGTCTCCAGTCGACAAGTTTATTTGATATTTGGACAAACATAAGTCAATAACAGTGTTTTAATGGAACAGAGTTAAGTATGTAGACCATGCAGCTGTAACTGATAGGAGTTCATTCTTTCTATATATATATATATGTGTTATAAAAATGAGTCACACGTCCAAAAAAATTGGATTTTGAGATACCATCATATTTGAAAAGGTGAGATCAAGCAGATTCTAATGATGGTAAACATTAGGACATCTAGTAAGTATTTTTCTATGTTTCATGTTTCATATTCTATTTTTGAAAAAAAGTTTGCAATATTTTTGGGTGGACAATTACTAGTAAAGTAGCTAGATATACTCTAATACGCTATACTCTAAAAGAAAAGAACAGAAAAAAAATAGGAAAGATAGATTAGATATTTTACAGGAAATCGTTTTTAGTTTTTGACCGATGTTAGCTGAGAGTTAAGGCTTTAAATAAACCTTGGCGTGAATTAACTTTGGGATGGAGCCAGACTTCTTTTTAATCCTTTTATAGGGAGAAACCCAGTGGTCAACTAATCGTATTACCCGGACCCTTGTGATTTGAATTTTCTGTGCGGAAATTCCATTAAGTGACAGGCGATAGCTGGACAGGGACTCTTTCTCACACAGATTATTTACCGAGAAGGGTACTAAACAGAATTGATGCTCTGTCAAGGGGACATGACCTAACCTTTTTACAAACGAGTTAACGCAAAGATGGGCCAAAAGAAAGTCAACTTTAGTTGCGGAAGCCGATTCTGGGAATGAGACTGGGTTGGCTGTTCTTACACAGCGTTGTAGGACGATGGGTGTGATATGTCACGCATTACTGTGCTCATCTTTAGTTCCTCATGATCCAAGTTAAATAACTTTTCCTATGTAATCCCTTTTTGAATGGTACTAGGGACGAGTATTCTACCACTGATATATCACGATCTTGGATGCATTACTATATCTCTGTAGTAATATGATGAATAATTAGGGTTATGAACTATATATCGTGTATTCCTATGATAGAAACTCATGAGTAGGTATTATCAGCAATAGGATTGCATGGGTCTGAGTCAAATCTTTTCCATGGAAGTACAAGCCCGAAAGGGCAAGTGCTGTTATGTGAAATGATTTTACGAGGACCCATGCAATCATATTGCTAATAAAACCTACGAGTTGGGGTTCTATTTTTACTCCACGATGATAAAGAAAGTAAAAAAAAATAATATTTACATTTGTAAATGCTGTACGCAGGAGCTGAAGAAGCAGTGGAAATGATGGCCATGGTTTTCACTGAAAATACAACAAATGGCTGTTCCAAAAGCTTTGCCACCTCCCACCGAGGTGTCAGTGAGATGCTATGTAACAGCATGGCAAAAGGAGGGGGAGGGAGTTTGCATGGTAGCAAACTGGATACATGCTGCTAACTTGCGTGCGATCCTATACACACGATTACATAGTATGATTACACTCCCGCGCATAGAAACTGCAGGCGATCCTCCTTTTATCATGGAGTAATATTAGTAACTAACACGTCCACACAGATCTGACTATAGTTGTTATTATATGGGTTCCTGACAAAACTATATACTGCACAACCAGCCTGAAGTTCAGCATTGTTTCATGCAGTCGTATTTGAAGATGCTATAAACCAAACATATTGTACATTGCATATCCCTCAATTGAGCGTGTTATACGGGCTCCTGACAAAACTAAATATACTGCACAATCAGCTTGCAGTTCAGCATTGTTTCATGCAGTAGGAATCGAAAATTAACTATAATCCAAATGTATTGTACATTGCATATCCCTCAAATGAGTTTAGATGACGTATATTGCTGATATTCAGGTTTCTCCTGTAAACAAAGATGAGTTCATCTATGGTCTCTGATATGAATTGTGTAGGCTTGTGTACGTGTTTTTAGATGGCTTCCTGACAGTTAACACTAATGGTTTGATCAGTCTCAACCGTCAACATGCAACTACACGACTTTAAAATGTTCTTTTTTAGGTCATCAAAGCTCTTCAGTATGAAATAGTTAACTAAGGATTTGTGAACGAATGCAATATCTGAGCGACTGAAACCTCCTGAAACCAATGCATCCAAGATCCCAGTATCCTCCATTACATGCATCTAAAAAAGCTGCTGCACAACAAAATAAGGTACTTCTACTATAACCAGGTAGGTCTAGCTACTATAACCAGGCAGGTACTTACTATAACCATGCAGGCAGGTATATCTACTATAACCAGGCAGTTATATCTACTATAACAGGTATAGCTACTATAACAGGTACATTGACTATAACCAGGCAGGTATATCTACTATAACCAGGCAGGTATATCTACTATAACAGGTATAGCTACTATAACAGGTACATTGACTATAACCAGGCAGGTATATCTACTATAACCAGGCAGGTATACCTACTTTAACCAGGCAGCTACATCTACTATAACCAGGCAGCTACATCTACTATAACAAGGCAGATATATCTACTATAACAAGGCAGATATATCTATACTATAACCAGGCAGCTATAGTATACATCTACTAAGAAGAAGTCATAACACATTGGCTGCAGGTTAAGCATGTTTGCCTCGTTTGTCTCACAAATACGCGCTGCTGTTGCTCAGTGACGTACCACATGCATTAACATCCCAAATGAAGTGTGTTAATCTCTCAATTGAAAGAAAATCTTCAAAACTATTTGTATATTTGGATCACCTCGCCTGATGAAGGGCACACTTTGCCCGAAAGCTTGTGATTAATAAAACCAACTCGGCCCTAACGGCCCTAACCAGTATTACCAGTATTATATGTATACAGTGAAAACTTACCCCTCTACCATACTTTGTATATTGTTTACCTCCTTGCTATTTTGGATAATGTCACTGTTTTTTATCAATACCTAAAATTGTGTAATTGGAATTGTGTAACTTAATGAGACGTATTGTAGGGTAAGGTAAAGTAATGTAATGTAACAGAATGTTAATCTAAACAACTGAACCAAATATTATGTTATCAAAATACAATATCAGTACATCAACTGAATGATTACATGCATGGTGACCTGGAAGACCTTTTCACAGAAGTTATTGATGATGAACTCTTTTAACCCTTTTTCCTGAATTGTTCTGTGATTGAAAATAAACAAAAATACATACATACATTTACAATACATCTCGGCTTGATCCTTGCAGATCTATACAACTTCTTTGTAGATATTGTATTCTATATATATATATTCTTTGTAGATATTCGTACATTTATAAAGTTGTTATTTTTCAAAGATTTTTGATTGAAGCATGCAGGACCACTCCCATTCTAATCACGTGACTGCTCCCCTTACAATAACGGTTGGAGTAACGTGCCAATGGAACCCAGCCTTATCTTAAATGAGATAACACTCTGGCTCTATGGAACTGCCGTAGACTTAATGCTATCAACACAAAATGCCAGGCATGTTTTTGTTACTTATAATAATGAGCGGTCATATGGAACCAGAAAATAGGATTGTTTTCTTTATCTGCAGGCCCTAGTCCATCCACCTGGTGAACCTCAAAGGGGAGGATATCCCAGCATATCATTTCATGCTAAATGCCGATGTTAAATTTATTTGCTCCAACAATAAGACAAATTAAACCCAACATAACATATTCAGTCTAGTCTCAGAGTTGGGAGAGTCCGTCCAAACCGAAGGAAAGCCTTTCGGTCCTAACCGCAAAACGCCATTATAATCCCATTAAGACGCCCAATCCAGGGCCAGGAAAGCCATTGGCGCAGTAGGCGTCCAATCACGGACATACCATTTGTATCTGACTGGAGAGGCTTTGAACCTATAATACTCTATTAAAAACATCCAATGTTCCATGCTCCCATATACAAGGGATATCTAGACACTGATTGGTCGAAAACGAGGGACAAAATAGGCAGACGGCGGTTAAGATTCTTCTTTACCAATGTTTTCCTCTTCGCTGTTTATCTCTCTCCCTCATAAAAATGCATAATGCTCCAGAGGGAATCCGATACGTTCTGTCACGGAAGCTTTCAGATGTAAGTACTCGTGATTGACACAAGAAGACAGCCTACAAGCACTGGAGCTTTTGCTGCATATTTAAAACATCCGTGTCAGGAAGAATTTCCTCAGATTGTGTGGCATTGATAAGGTGGATTGGCAAATTTGTCCTTTCAACGCCAAGCTCCTCGTCCTATAGGATTTGAAGCAATCATATTCAGCAAGCCGATAACTCGCTTTCAACTGAACTGTCCTTAGTTCGTGGAATATCTGGTAATGAATGGAGAATCTTTTTCACTATTGGGTTGATTCGCCCCTCAATTCTTCCACAAAGACTCCTCCTCCTTTGCAAGTGTCATTTATTGGCGTAACTTGCTTTTTTTTATCACTGATTAAAAAAACGATGAATAAAGTGAATGTGTGTAAATAGAAATCCATTATTTGTTGTGTGTGTTGGAGCGGGAGAGCAACTTACGTTGAAACGTTCGCCCCTCGAGATGCTCTCAAACGGTCGGGGAACCCTCTCCGACAACGCTCTTCGATTGGGCCGTATACAACTCACGTGTAATTGGGACTAACTGACCCGCCGTTATTGAATATTTGCACTGCAGAATCACTTTGCTCTTGCTCCCTTTGTTCATTTCACTTTGCTTCTCACGGTTCGTCAGCGGTGGATAGTTTTACTATGGCGAGCGGTAGTCAATCGGCAGAGTCTGGTGCTGGCATCGATCGACGTCGACTCTCGGTCAACCATGTCCGAACAGGACGCAATGAGGGAGGGCAAGCGGAAAGACTAATAAATTGTGTTCCAACTCGGCGACTGAATGAGTAATGAAAGAAGAGTCAGAGTGTGAATCTTCGAATAAGCTCCATGCGACATCCATCTTGTTATTAGCCTAGATCTTTCTTGTTATCTCGTATTTTCGGTCTCTTATTTTGGAGTATCTAGCGCTTTACGTGTACCAAGACAGTCTTTTTAGGGCAGTTTATTGAATATATCCTTGTGTTTGAAAGGTCATCCTATACCGTATATTTAGCTACTTTACTAGTGATTGTGGACCCAGAAATATTGCAAACTTCTTTTTCAAACATAAAAGAAATAAACATAAAATATAGACATTCTTTTTCCCAAAATGTTCATCTATAGTTGGAATCAGCTTGATCTCATTTTTTCAGATATGATGATATTTTCGACTTATGACTCTGATTGCTTGACACATAACAAATGGTAAATACCTAGCATCACGGACTTGTAATGTGAGTCCGTGCTACCAACATCTCAAGACCTGTTTGTTGCGAGATTAGATAAATATGGAACACACCAAGGTCAACATTGACGATGTATGGGAGACATCGTCAGAAAATATACAATTCGTCTTCACCGATCCTCTCAAATAACCCAAACGTAAGACAGAAATGATGTTCAAAATACTGTTCAACATAACCAAACAGATATTTTAAATAAACGCAATACCAAATACACTCAGATATGAGACATTTATCATTTTTCTGCCAAATTTAGCAGAATTTACTAAATGTGTAGAGCTGCCAGTTGTACATTTTCTGACGACCTACATGTGCTTATAAAATTCCTCTTCACGCGTGGAATTGTGAGAGTGATACGATCTGTAATGGCCAATGATCGAAGGAAATGGATAGAAAATGTTATGACGAAGCTCTCAACGCCAATACCGATAAGATGCAGAGCGGGATATATCTAAGTTATGGCAAGTCTTTTCAGGTAGACTACAAGATCTGTTATCATAGATGGAAATGCTTCTGTAAGACAGCCATTTCGCCCCTTGTTAAGGCGGGCGTATCACCAATTCATAACCCGGCACCTCGACGCCCGGGACCCCACCCTATTGGGTCAGCCCGCTCCCTGGACGTCGGCTCCTAATCATTTCGGTCTCCTTCCTTTCTACGACCAATAATCTCTTTCCTCTGTGCTGCCATTACCTCCGTAACTCATTTACTCCCATTCCCCAAGTCACTGCGAGGCTGCTAGTCATCTCCCTATACGCTCCTTCGGTCATTTTTCCTCGGGACTCCATTTTGTATATCGGCATCAAGTACTTTTGGTCTGTCGTAACAAGTATGCAATTGTGAAAAAAGAAAATCAATATCTTCCATCCGTGTGAAAAAAGTTGGTTTTTCTTTTTTCTTTTTTCTTTTTTCTTTCGCTTGGTAGCACACTATTAAACGGAGATTGCCCTGTACTTAAAGCTGCATTTTCATGCAGTTAAAAAATTCGGTCAAGAAATTAAGATTATCTTCTTTTTGTTTCATTCTTCCCAACCCATCTAAAAGTCATTTGACCAACATTTTGGCGGATTTTGTCCGTCTGTTTTTACCACAAGCCTTTATAAAAGTCCACATTTATATTTCAGAGACCCACCGAAATCCTTTCCTGTGGTAGTTGCACTTAGTATCGCTCACCGTAGGCGCTTTTCTCTCATCCGATTCGACTTCAAATTCATGCATATAAACATATAACAGCTGCAGAATATTGATAATTCCAGTCCTATAAATCATAGTCTACCGCGTAATTGTGCGACTAGAAATAAAGTTATTACATACATACATACATACATACATGTATACAAAACCATGCATTGTATTCTGTAAGCGTTCATGATCAAAATGTTCAAAATAAAGAAACCATGCAATTTATCTTATCATGACTACAAGGCTTTTAGAAAGTAGGTCATGGGCAACTTTGGTTGAACTTGACATGGACAGGTAAATCGTTTTTCTAATGACAGTTCTAAATCATCGGAGGCTCTCGAGACTTGCAAGTCGCTAACAAACCCCACATATTAGACAGGATTCCAGGAGAGATTGGGTAAAGAGTAGACTGAGAGTGTGTTTTGTGTGGCAGGGCGGAGACGGAGAGATGCCTGGAACGTGAGAAGAAAAAGCTCCTAATCCTTGAGAAAATCCTCTCCCTGAAGGTCAGTGTGTATTTCAGCGTTAAAGAGGTTTTATTGAATATCCTTAATCGCAGTTACTTTGCTGTGAATGCGAAGCACATGCTTTATGTATAGGAGTTGAACGTTGTTACAGAACCGTTTTTCTAAAGGCAGGCTCAAAACTGCAAATGTAATTTCGGAAATTAATAACCAGACTAATTACTACTGTGGCAATAGAAATATTCCATCGGTGGCTAACAAGAGGGAATAAAAGGATGTTGTCTGTCTTTGGAAGG
Source organism: Sthenelais limicola (assembly GCA_942159475.1). Classification (NCBI taxonomy): domain Eukaryota; kingdom Metazoa; phylum Annelida; class Polychaeta; order Phyllodocida; family Sigalionidae; genus Sthenelais; species Sthenelais limicola. The sequence continues at coordinate 60,384,563 of OW804096.1, forward strand.
ATCGATAAAGTTTTCTGGATGTGAGAGAATTTTACAATCCTACGCCCATCAAGTTGGCAGGTGCACCCATAGTTATGTCCCAACCCCAATACAATAGCGACCCTCCCATTAAGACAAGTCTATCTGATAGGCATGACGGGGCAGGCGGAGGTTGATTGGAGAGGTGACTAAATTAAAGAAATAAGACACGAGCCTTGAATCTCCACTTAAAACAAGTTATATTCCTCGGGGACAGGAGCTGTCATGGCCAGACGAGCACCCACCATATTCCATTATGGAATTTCATTCTTTCTTTAATGGGATCCTTGTTTTTGTTTCTAATTCCGTCCGTGCTACCTCGTGGTAGTACTCTTCTGGTAGATGGAGAGTCTCCTTCCTCGTGGAGTTATAGGTTCAAATATGAGAGTTAAATCCCAAGAGCAACAATCATATAAATGGCAAGTGCATGTAAATTAAATCATATGGCCCCGTTGCATAACAATCTGCGAGTAGCTTTTTCAGTGTTAATATTGAGCTGGCAGATTGTTATGTAACGGAGGCCATATGTAATTAGCATTTGGGTTTCATCTTGTCATTAGAAAACCGCAATTCTACTTATTTCTCTTCAACACAAGCTTTTATAGGTCGGTGCTTGATAAATTGTCTGTCAGGATGCATTCCAAAGAAAAGTTTTTCCTTTTAAAAAAATGCCTTTCATTTTGACTGCAAGAACCGCAATATCATAATGGAGTGTCCAACCGCTTCACTAAACCCTCCTTAACAGTGCTTTTATTGTAACCCATCTGTGATTACTAAAGATTTTGTGAAACTTGAATAGGAAAGTGATTTGGCAGATCAATGTTTAATTCAGGTAACACAATACGGAGCCTCAAAATTAATTTCCAATGTGTCGTAATTGACCGTCACGTTAGTGCCAATCTGGTGTTCGAAGAAGACATTGACCAATTAGAGAATTGTGATGTTTTCCAGACGGTGCATTTGAAATTGAACTGGAGAGAAATCGGTATTTTGTTTGCCACCTACTTCCACATCCCCAACAAGTCATCGATTGGTTCACCGAATTGGGATTTTTAAAATACTTCACATTCAAAGATGGTTGTTGAACTGGCTTATTAGAATGTATGCCCTATGGATCTTACTAGTTAAAGCTACTGTTTTAAGAACAATTTAGCAATGTTGTGTGTCTTTGTCCCAGCCATGCATATAATGGAATGCACATTCTTTTAATTAAACCAAGTTTCCTTAATTAATCTCCATTAATTGCAATATCAGTTGAAGGGGCTTTAATGAACTAATATTGCAGTGTGGTTCTGTAGTCAGTTTACCCTCAGCCCTTTACCCTCAACCCATATAATGAACTAAATCACAATATGAAAACACCGAGCAGTTAAAAACAGTACTCATATAGAACCTATATCTGTATTGAGAAACTATTACACCCAAAGTTTATTTAGGTGTTCGATGTGTTCGAATGATAGGGGTAATTGCACAGGCTAGCTGTAATCAGCAATCTATCTATTATATTATTGATTGATTGAGCAAATAGCAGAACTATGAAAGGGGATTACCTAGAAAAGGTCATATCTAAACTACTTCTATCGTGGCTTAATGTCCGTGCACTGCTGAGGTCTCCCACGCTTTAGCCACCTCAATGATAATAACCCGATCATTCGGGTCAAGGTCAGATAGTCAGTTATTCAATTGTTGGGTTTTTTACCATACTTGATGGTAGGACCTGCTAACCGACCACCACATGATATAGAGCCTCTGGATCCTCTGTATTACCCGTAGTCTAAGGAACATGAAGGTGTTCAGACCTAGATTATATTATAATACATATTATATAGTGCAAGTGGAACCACTAAACATGTATAACAGCCTTTTAGAAAAATATTTTGAACAGCATTCTGATGATGGTACTAGGATGTGGATTATCTCTTTTCAGACCAGCAGATTAAAAAAAAGAAATAGTCTCTTAATTCTTTTGGAGGATGACAGCAAGGTGAAATATGGTAATGAGCATGAAATGATGGGGGATGAGTCCGGATAAAAGTGTATCATGAGATCGGTAAGTATTTGGTCCATTGTTAGGTTTACAATATGGGTCTGCTTCTAACATTGCTATTCCTTATACATACAAGTTTGTAAGTGATTTTGGATTCTTATTTCTGACAGTATGTAAATGCTTCAAATCTCTGCATATCCCTTCTCTACCCAATGTGCAAGAATATAATAGGTAACATGGAACTGTGATTCAAATCTCATTTATTTATTTAGAATATTTCTTCATTTCATGTTATTCCAAATGAATTCATGAAGATTTAATTTAGGTGTCTGTAGGACTGCCTGCAAACCAATAGGCTCCAAGGTGTATTGCATTCTTCGAATTCCATAGCAGCTTTGACAAAAGCCCTATGTCCATTCAATTCTTTTTATTGGATTAGATTTGGTCAATCTTGTCCACCAGGCTTATGCAAGCATGAAAAGAGTGGGCAGATGCCAGGCGGCCATGCGTGTATCCACTGGTCGGACTCCTATCAAGCGAATCTACCAGCCTCTTAGGATTGGAAAAACAGCTATATGGACACCCGGACTTAGATTCCTGATTCCCTGTGGAATTGATCCAGTCATCATACATGTGAACTGAGGGGCACAAATCTATATATATATACATGGCATGGTCCGCATACGCACGGCCTAGGCCTATATACTATCCAATGCAATACCAATACCTCTGCAAACTTCTATGGGCCCACAGTTTAGCATAAAAACCTTAACACCTAACGTATGCATCATGAGCGACAAGTTGGAATAAGAACCATCCATGATGTGAAATATTTCTGTGAGCATTTCCGGTATACCTACCGTTAACCAGTGGGAGGTTGCCAACAAAAATTTGCTGGTAAGCCACATCGCTTTAAAGTCAAATCTAATGTACCTAGAATACTACATTGCTTCTAGAAATTTAATTGACAAATCCCTTCCATATGTTCAAATCTCCAGTTATATTAAGAATTTTCGAAAATAGCATTCAATAGGGGATTTGCAGGTCCGCCCTCTTGAATCTTAATTTGCATGGAATTATAGGAGTTGTATGTCAGTGTAAAACCTCAGTGTTAAACCATGTTATGTTCAGCATGGACCATATATCTCATGTTAATAGCCATGTCTTTTACATGATTCCATAGAACAAGACTTCATCTTTCCCACCCTCCATGCATTTGTTTTTTATAGATCATTCACACAATATCCTGATATTGGTGAAAACATTCTTCTATTCTTTCGATAAAAATGTTGCTAAATATTTTGTATGGCAGATTTGAGCTGAATCCATCCCAGCATGCATTGTAATGGACATGCGCAGTGAGACATGTAAATCCCCCTATTAATGTGGCAGCCTTGTGGCATGCAGAAAATGGAGCAATAGTACTAAGGTGCAGTTAAACCTAACGTCATGGGCTAGGAGGAGGAGTAAGGCACCCCATGCCAACGAGACAGACCGATCGAATAATCCATTAACAAATATTATATATGGGTCTAAAGGGGATATAAAAAATGGCTACTCCAATGCAGAAATACACGCTATGATGGCCAATCTATACTACAAAAAGAGGATATAGAGGATTTCCTATAGGCACCTGTAATAGGAAGCCATGTCGGTAAGGTAAAAGGCTCCCCTACACCAGCAGCCATAACGTATCATATATTTCCCAAAACTATGAGCGCATACGGCTGGAAAATCCATTCACAGTGAAATGATCTGTTCGCCAAATGGAAATTTCGGTGCCAGTGACAGGTCGAGTGTGATTAAGACCCTCCTCATTTCCTTACTTGCTTACCGTTAATTAAGGCCCATATTGGAAATGAGTGGGTTCCCTTAGTAAAATCTCAGGAGAGACAGCGAGCAACAAAGGAATGACAATTTTATGCTGGCTTTTAGTGTGTACACCTGAATCCGCGGAAGCCCCATGGTCGCCCTCTGACGCATTATCCCATATATATTGCCATCCCTTGTTATCCTCATATCCACTTCGTCATCGCAGGGTCTCAGGCATTATTAAAAGGCAGTGTCTCATGTGGTATAGTCGCTTTTTTTCCCTCTGAGTACTCATCCTGGCTGTGATATCACCAGCTTTGTTCTCTCTCCCCCAGTCCCGGTAATGTTTTAAAGGGTCATTACCGGCTAATTTACGTAAAAAAATGAAATATTCTATTTTTTGGTCTGTTCATGCCCAACCCATATGATTTGCATTGGTTATTATTAGCCAATGGGGCTGCATGGTCTTCGATCACCGGGCCTACTAATCCTATATAAACTCATTCATCCATTCACTAACCCTCATTCTTTCACTCGCTCCCACCCACCACATTCCCTTTTTTCTTAACTTTCAATTTATATAGTTTCAGGTGTCCTCAACTCCATCGAGCGACACCTCCTCCAAGCAGCTTAAAACTACACATCTGCTTCAAACATCAATTGCCATTGTCAATCACGCTGCCATGTTTATCGCTGATTACCTCTTAACTTAATCATCAATTTACAATTGTCTTATCACTTTTATCAATGATCAATCAAACAAATATATTGATCTCTTATCTTCTTATTATACATCAAAGTTTATTTATCATCCATGTATTTACCAACTCATTCATCATATTTAATAAATATTATAAATAAACTTTTATTCTCCAACCCGGTGTCCGTCTTAGTCCATGTGAATGGCATCAAGAGAGAATACTACAAGTCACAAGTCGCAAAAAAATGATTCTGAGATCTCATCATGTATGAAAGGATAAGATCAAGCGGATTCCAATGATGGTGCACATGAAGGACATCTAAGAAGTGTTTCTATATTCTATTTTTGATATATTTATGTTTGAAAAATGTTTGCAATATTTCTGGGTGGACAATTAATAGTAAAGTGGCAAAATATACTCTATAAGATGACCTTCGAAATGCAAGGATATATTCAACACATTGTCTTGAAATTTGGCGCATCTATATATTCATATGACATACAGCTCTAGATCCTCCAAAGACGAGAACATTCCAACAAAAAGATCTTGTGGATAAAACACTTTTGAAAAGAACATTTTTGCGAATGTGACTCATTTTCCTGCAACACATCACATATTAAGGAATTTTGGCCCTTTTTTGGTGTAAATATAAATCATCTTCCAAAATAGTCATCTTGGTATACGATAAAATCCCATACATGTAAATAAATATCCAATAAATGAAAATCCAATATTTTCAATATGGTTCTCCTTCATCTTCTTAAATAAACATAAGGAATCATCGATGAAATTGGCACACTATAGGAGAGTGCCGCCTAGAATCTGATACGTACATCAAGAAGCTACCAAATTGCAATCTCTAGAAAATTGTGATGTTTTCCAGACGATACATTTGAAATGGAACTGGAAAGAAACTGATACTTTGTTTGTCACCGACTTCTATACATCAACAATTAAGCCCTGGGATTTTTTAAATATTGCACGTTCAAAGATTGTTTGTTGAACAGGCTTATTTGAATATATATGCCATATGGATCTTTATAAAACTAGTTAAAACTACTGGTTTAAGAACAGTTTAGCAGTGCTATAAATATGTGTCCCAGTCATGCATAATGGAATATCCATCCTTTTAATGGGCGATTTGCATGTCCGCCCTATTGAATCTCGAATCACATGGAATTATGGTTGTACGCCAGTGTAAAGCTATAGAAATCATGTTATTTTCAGCGGAAAACATTTAACAGTTCATTTCATTTAAATAGCCATTTGTTTTACAAGACTTCATTTTTGCCATCATGCATTTGGTTTTTATAGATAATTTTGCACAAGCTGTGATATCTGTAAAAGCATCCTTGCATTTTTCGTTACAAATGTTGCTAAATATTTGTATATCAGATCTGAACTGAATCTATTCCGGCATGCATTGTTAATAGACAGACATGCGCATTGAGACATGCAAATCCCCAACCAAGTTTCCCTAATTAATCCCCTTGAAATGCGCCTTTAAAGAACTGCAAGATTTTGCACAACAAATATTGCAACCTAGTATTAAACCTAGTATAGAATATTTAAAAGATAATATCTTGATAGAATATCAAGAATATCAAGAAAAAAAAAAAAAAAAAAAAAAAACATACAAAAATAATGAAAGTTTGGAATATTTTGGAATAAACAGCCGAAATAGCATTTATTTCTTCAATTTTAGTATTTAACTATTCTATTCTACTCTGCTAAGGATCAAGGAGAGAAAGAATTTAGATAAATGATTTAGGTTGATTTAACTGAAACAGCAGCTGTATCAGCAAGCTCTAGAGAATTCGATGATATATCCCCCACTCATTCACTTATAAGAGGATTGTATAATTGACGCGCATAGCATCCATTTCTCATATTTGTTGCTTTGTGGCTTCTTCTCGGATCCTGTTTTAAAATCCTTAGATCGTTTATATAGAGGGGTAAGATCGTCAGAATATGTACAATCGGCAGCTCTACACATTTAGTAAATTCGGCTAAATTCAGCTGAAAGATTATAAATGCTAGGTGTATCTGAGTATATTTTGCATTCCAATGATCCAAACAATGTATTTGGTTATGTTGAACTCTATTTTTAACCTATGTGTTTTCTTAAATTTGGATTATTTGAGGGGATTGTTGAAGATGAATTATATATTTTCTGACGACCTGACCCAGACTGTATATTCCACAAGGCGAGGAGCTGGAACGTCAGTCCTCTATTCATTGTATACAACGGAAATGGATAGAAAGCGTGATCGAGGTGCTTTAATTCAAGTTCCCAACAGCTGCTCCATCTAAGTCTAATCGACGCCATTCCCTTGCTTCAAGGCGGTAAAAACCGATGCTCCTGGTCAATAACAGCCTTTCTTTTACTTCAAGAGAACTTGGGAAAAGTGAAAAAAAAATTAAAGTGAATGCCTCATACCACTTGCGCGAAGACAATCAGGAGTTAGTGTATTTGTCAATCAAAGGCCCTGTACGTCCTCAAGAGAAAAAGTCAATGACTTGTCCTGTATACAATTATATATAGAGCCTTGGGGGAGCAATCGGTGTCTCCTGTGAGAGTCTTAAGGTATATATTAAAAGTAAGTTAGAATTTAGAAAGAAAAACATGTCTCTGTTGACGTGTAGTGTATGGTACATACATGTGTCCCCTGGCATGTTTCTAATTCTAATTAGGCATTAGATCATTGTTTCGCAGGGATGACAGAGCAGAGTTGAGTAAAAAAAAAAGGGGGGGGGACGGTACTTAAGTAGTCTTTCAGCCGCGTCTCTTAAAATGGACGTGGCATGCGCCTGGCCTCTGTTAAGTGGGGGTAAGAAGCCCTACGTCAATATTTTTGACAGAAATTTGATTCAGCTTTATTAGTCCTGGGGTGGGTTTGTAAAAATGTTTTGTTTTGGTGGCAAGTAGTACAACAAAGGTTCGTTGACATCAAATGAAAGCTGAGATAGAGAACATTCCATTTATGATGGCCTCACATTCTGACCAAATGTCAAAGGTCACCACAAGGGTAATGTAAACAATGTCTTTTCTTCCTGTAACATTGTGAAATATGAAGCGATTCTCTTTATTTTAAGTTATTAAGTTACCTTTGAATGGGACATTGAAACCGTTGTTATTCTTAGTACCTGGTTAAGGTCGAGGTCACTAAATGGACCGCCAGACAGCGTAATATTGTTACATAACCGCTGTAGCCCGTGGTTTTCGTTGTGCGCCTTGAGACAGATCCATGTAAGAGGAGTTAATAATCGAAAATGATGATTAAGTATAATTACAATTATCTGTTACTAGAGTGTGTGCGTACATTTTAACGACAGGTGGACTTTTGAATATGAATAGTGGAGGGGGATGCTTGGTGTCGAATGAGAGCTACATACAGTTATTTCTCATATTTTGACACTATGATTTGATGGAGTAGAAATATAATGTTTCTTATCCTATGTATACATGAAAAGAATATATTGATCAAAATTAGTTGAGAATAACATCCATCGATGTAACGCTTTTGCTGAATAAATATATCATTAACTAAAGATTAATGTACAGCATAGTTTTGTACACCTGATTACTAGATATGATAGTGATATATCAGTAGATCGATATATATTTATAAATATAGGTATCTCCCTGTAGTCCATGAAATAAAAGGATTAACACATCCACATAGATGAGTAGTTCTTGCTGAACTGCTATTTTATTATAAAAACATGTAGACGAAACCTTCCCCATTGGTTGGTTGGACTGACGGCTACGCCCCCACATTACTTGACTGACATGATGACATATCAAGTCATATAATGAACTTATACAATAATGATGTTTTGATTTTGCACGTTCATGAGATTGGTTCAATGTTACCCGAAAGTGATAAAGGTCTCATTGTCCCTTATTTCTTGAGACAAAATAATTGTTCCAGTTTATAGTAAGGCCAAAAAATAATAGGTGTGCTTCTTATAGCTAATGGCACGATGAAGGTTTCAAATTGATCGCAACGGAGGGTCAAATCGCACGACACCGCTTTGGGGTGTCGTGCGATTTGACCCTCATTTGATGCTCGAAAGTAGTTCGGTTGTAATCACATAGGTAGACGATAAAACTTTTCATATAGCACCCCTATATCACGTTGTTGTAATCATGTACTTATGTAATAACAATTCATATAGCTGAAAACTAGGTAGGGGCAATGGTAATTTTTAAATTTTGAATAATAACAATAGTTGTTAAAACAAGAGCAATGTACTTCTTTCTTAGGAAGACTTATTTTCCTGCTTTTATAAGCATTTTTTGTCAGAATTTGTTTGGCCCTTAGTATTTTTAAGATCATGAAAGTATTAAAAATACATATATATATATATAGCTATATAGCTCTTTATCACAGGTGAATCTGCTTGTCTGGCGTTGTGAGCTGGCATGATGCCTCTATTTCTTAACATAAATTTCATTATGGACAAGTTTATAATGATTCAATTTTGTCCTATTATTTAAATTCATAGTTGAAGTTGTTTGCCACAATTCTTGATTTGGTATAATATGATCACAAAGTGATCAGTGAAATTCTCAATACTGTGTTAAGCATTTTTGTTGTATACTGATTTGGTATTGGTTCAGTAGAGAGTGCAAATAATATTGTAATCAAAGATGGAGAGTTATTTTTTATTTTGTCATCGGTAGGTTTAGTCTTCTGTCTGGAGAATAACACTTTTGTTATTCAGTTGTTTCAATAAGCCATTCAATTGGAAGTTCATGTATTTGATTTATCTTTAAGTCTAGAAAGTTTTAGTTTTCTACCTGTTTCAGTGGCTAATAAAATATCAATAATCTTATTTCTGGAAATTCAAGAAGATTGTTCCAATTCAAGCTGCGTTTTCATTACAACAAAAAGAATTCACCACACTTACCCATTGTTTGACCTATAGAACCGTACTTACCCATTGTTTGACCTATAGAACTGAAGTCAAATCAATATTTTGCTGCTGTTATATATATATATATAGAGAGAGAGAGAGAATGGAATGAGCCGGCAATAATTATTCGACGAGATTCGTCTACAAAAGCACAGGCAGAGTGCTTATGTGGACCAATCAAGTCCAATAAATTTTCGATTATTGCAGGCGAGTTCCATTCTATATTTATTATATGGGCATAAAACTTGATGTGTAATCACAAATGTATCATGTGTAAATCTGAAAAAAGTAGCCAACTTGGTGACGAAGTAGTTCATATAGTATGCATACTATATGACTATTTTTATTGCACCCCACTTATTGTACCTCTCAAGAGGGATGCACGTATAATAAAGGTTTATACAAGTAGTACAGCCGAATCGGCCGACAGAAAACAACCGTCCTGTCTAGGCTCAAAGTTGAGAGAAACGCTCCAAACTGAGGGAAAGCCTCTCGCTCCAAACCAAAAAATGTCATTATAATCCCATGAGGAAGCCTACTCCATGGCCAGGAAAGTAATTAGCGCAGTAGGCGTCCACTCACTGAGAGGCTCTGAGCCAATATTGTGGTAAAATGGTTTTAGTTTTCTTAATATTAATAAGTAGTAACTTTTGTTACCTAGACATCATTCGTAAAGATATTTTAAACTTCTCGAAGATAGGAAGTTTTGTGGAACATAAAACTCATTTAGCCCACATGGGCACCGCCAGGGGCGCTCATGTGTCCTGACCCTAGGAGGGAGCGTCACTCCAGGGTCAGCAGCAGCAGCGGTCAGACGTCCAGTACTAAGCGCGAGCAAAATGGCTTTCAACTTTAACGAGTGGGCACAAGAGACAAACCTAGTAGCAGCCAGTATTGATAAACTGAAAACCAACGATTGTAACACACAAGCCGTCCTGGCTCAGCTGACAGAAGCGGACATGACTACCTTTGGCCTCACCTTGGGGCAAAATATTGCATTGAGAGATGGACTCAGAAAGTTGATGAACCCGCACATACCGGCCCAGGTACCACCTGCTCCTCCCGGTAACGATGTCACCAACAATGATGCAGAGGTTGAGCATCCAGAAGAAGAGGAGCATGGGGATCAGAAATTGGAGGACGAATTAGACGAGCTGCTAGAAGACAAGAAACCAGCAGGAGCAGCTGGGGGTGACAAGACGGTGCGCCAGCTACCTGCCTCGGGTGGGGCTATGTTCCTCTCGGATCCCCGCATGAATCTCACATTGCGAGCAGTCAAGAAAAAGCCTCTTAAGATAGTGAGCTTCGTTCCGGAAAAGGTATCACTCAGGCTAGCATCAAAGCGCAAGGAGAGGATGGCCTTGGTGGAAGGCAAGGAGGGTGTTTTCTCAATCAAACCAGATGAAACGCAACAAGCTTATATCCCACTAGCTGAGTGGGGTGCAGCAAATCTCCAATTGCTTCATCAGCTGCTGGCAACGGGGGACCTAGCTCATACAGATGTGGAGTATTACCACTCCTATACTGTGTCGATCTTTGAGTACCTGGAACATTATGAATGGGCCTCCATTCTGGAGTTTGACACACGCTACAGAGAACTGCAGGCACAATACGATTTCCACTGGGGAACACCTGTGGGTGCGCTAGCCTCCTCTGTACTTCTCCCCAGGAAAGCACCAGCGAAGGAGAAGGGCACTGACCGCCACAAGGGGAAACCAAGTAGCCAAGACAAGAAGAAAGAGGTGTGTAAATTATTTCAGACACGGGAGGGGTGTCGATACGGTGACTCTTGCATATACACACACACCAAGATCAAGGAGGCAAAAATCGGGGAGTAATAAACACTGAAGGAACACTCCTATCGGAGGGTTGGGAGAAGCACCTCGACCCCCACGATCGCCACAGGGAGTTTATTCTAAATGGTGTGAGATGTGGTTTCAGGATTATGAATACAACCACAACACCTGATAACGCTTTTATGGACAACTACCTCTCCTGCACGCAGGAGCAATCTGTGGCTATGGTAGAAAAACAGAAGCCTGGCTCCAATAAAGTACGCCTTATACATGATTGTAGTCGACCACTGGGTAGGGCTGTTAATGATCTGGCTACATTGGAGCCTTTTAAATATCAATCATTCGACAAGGCTTTGGAAATGATCACAGAGGGGTGCTGGATGGCTAAGATGGACCTTCAGAGCGCATACAGATCAGTCAAAGTACACCCTGATGATCACCATGTCCTGGGGCTTAGTTGGACCTTCCAGGGTGATTCTACACCCACCTGTCTTTATGATTCACGCCTCCCCTTTGGGGCGAGACTATCGCCAGGTATTTTTAATACATTAACTCAAGCAGTGCGACGTATGATGGCAGAACAAGGCTACCCTCATATTGTGGTATTCTGTGATGATTTCCTCTGTTTTGGAAAAACCCACAAGGAATGTCAGGACGCATTGAACACTTTAATTAAGCTGTGCAGAGGACTTGGTTTTGCAATCAGCTATGATAAAGTCATCGGCCCTGTCAAGGAAATCACCTTCCTGGGAATTCAATTAAATAGCCAGACCATGTGTCTGGGCCTACCAGAGGACAAAAAGCTGGACTTAATCTCACTAATGAGAGAGACATTAAGCAAGAGGAACATTTCGAAACGAGCCCTTCAGCGCCTGGCTGGAAAGATTAATTGGGCTCGATGTGTCATCCATGGTGGGAAACATTATGTCCGCAGCCTTTATAAGAGGATACGCACCTTATCTAACCCCTGGCATCGTTGCAGGATTAATTACGCGATAAAGATAGATCTGCTCTGGTGGATAAATCAGCTGAGTCGGTTCAACGGCTCACTGCCCATTGCAGATCGGCGCTGCTACACCCCTGTAATGATTGATGCCTGCCTCATGGGGGGAGGAGCCTACCACCTCTGGGAATGGTTTTATGTGCGCTGGGACCAGTGGCCTGGTATGAAGGACAAACATATTAATTATAAAGAGGTATTAACGCTTGAGCCAGCGGCCGCTATCTTTGGGCCCCGCTGGCGTGACCAGAATGTGATGGTGCACTGTGACTCAAGGGCAGCGGTTGGCATGATAAATAAAGGCCGAGGTCCAGATGAGGACATTAATGAAGCCCTCAAACATATCTACCACCTGTCTATGAGATACAACTTCCGGATAAAAGCAGTTCATTACCCTGGTCGCTTCAACACCATAGCCGATGCTATTTCTCGCCTGGAAGAACCTGGGGGGATGGTCAGGATGCAGGCGGCCATTGAGAGTGTGAACCCAAACCATGGAGGAAGAACTTCAAGTGGAAGTACAGGATTACCAAGATCAGGCCTGGGCGCCCAACACCCGACGTGCGTACAGCACACACCGCAGGGCGTACCTGAATTTCTGTTGCCTGATTGGCAAGCAGCCAGTGCCAGCGACCTCCCACACTATCTGCCTGTACATTGCGTGGCTGGCACGCAGGCTAGCGTTTAACAGTATCAAGCAGTACCTGAATATTGTGAGGATCACTCACGAAGAAATGGGATTAGCTAACCCACTCAAGGATGATTACCATATTAGGGCAACGCTGAAAGGAGTTAAGAGATCGATTGGGGCAAGTGTGACACACAAAGATCCAATCACTCCCCAACACCTACACTGGATAAGAGGCTACTTATCACCTGTGGACCAAAAGGACACAGTAATCTGGGCAGCTTGTTTATTCATGCTCTTTGGACTTCTCAGGAAGTCAAATGTATTTCTCGATCAAGAAAATGTACCACAAGTCGGTCATTTGAAGAGAAGCGATTTTAATTTTGTGAGAGAAGGAATTCTTGTTAAGCTAAACTGGGCAAAAAATAACCAATTTGGAGAGGCAGATCATGTAGTCACCCTCCCAAGGATTAGGGGCCATGCCCTCTGCCCCGTCAGAGCTATATACACCATGTTGAGAGGAACGCCCACTGTACCCGAGGACGCACCTGCCTTCTGCTACACACAGGGAGCAGGGATTAGACTGCAGGCAGCTAGTGAGTGTATTACTAGAGTCAGGCAGGCCCTGGTCGGCAGGGTCAGGGATGTCAACCTTTTCTCGGCTCATAGCTTCAGAAGGGGCGGGGCCAGTTGGGCCCACAAGTGTGACCTCAGAGCTGAAACCATAAAATTACTGGGATCTTGGAAATCAGATATTTTCCAAATTTATCTAGCCCCTGACACTAATGATCGTTTCTAAGCAGTTAGGACTATGGCTGACACTCTCCCTTAGATCCCTACACTACAACAAGGGTCTTGGGGTCAAGGGGGCGTCACCCAGTTATGTTTACATCTAATGAACTGAACTTTTGCTGATATTTCGATAATTGCTATTGTTATGTCATTATCTCTATTTGTATTGCATTGCTAATTACATCGCTATATATATGTACCTTGCTGTACTAGCCTTCATTGGCATGCGCATAATTTGTAGATGAGTTTTAATAAACTCCTTTTGAACCAACCCCGTGTTGTGTTAAAGGAAGTTTTGTGGAACATAAAACTCATTTAGCCCACATGGGCACCGCCAGGGGCGCTCACATGTCCCGACCCTAGGATGGAGCGTCACTCCAGGGTCAGCAGCAGCAGCGGTCCACCTCCACCCCATCCACTCTCCTGTGCTTATCCCTCTTTGAGGGCGAGAGGGGGTCAAGGGGGCGTCACCCAGTTATGTTTACATCTAATGAACTGAACTTTTGCTGATATTTCAATAATTGCTATTGTTATGTCATTATCTCTATTTGTATTGCATTGCTAATTACATCGCTATATATATGTACCTTGCTGTACTAGCCTTCATTGGCATGCGCATAATTTGTAGATGAGTTTTAATAAACTCCTTTTGAACCAACCCCGTGTTGTGTTAAACATATATATCATATACACAATGTAATCAGATGAAATGGATGAATTTACTATTCTGTTCAAGGTATTTGAAATTGTTTGCATATAGATATTCAATCAAAGAAGTGCCCATGTATTGAGCCTCCTTACAAATAGTTTGATTCAGTATTTATATCCGTTTGTTTTCATTTGATTAGATATGATCGACCTAAACCACTTAATCGATGTAGACATTAAATCTCCTAGGTATAATATTTATGTATGATATTGTGACGTAATCACTTACCATTTAACCACACAAGAGTTTGGTTGTATCAATAGTCAGCTCCTAGTTTATATTTACTCAACATTTATACATATTAATTATTTATCCTGACAAGTCATAGTCAAGACTTCTCTATATGTGCATTGAGAGTTTTCTGTGCATTAGTGGTTTAGACCACTAACCTAAAATCAATCTTGTCCTCGGCTTGACCCAGACTTCGAGCACTAATCTCTTAATGCATACTTCCCAACATGCGGCATTTCTGTACATCTACTTGTATTCTCAATTCTTTATTCATATTGAATGAAATGTTTCACATTTTGATAATAAATAATGAAAACAACGCCTAGGCTCACAGCCTCTCAGATCTGATAAGAAGGATATATGTCAGTTATTGGACACCAACTGCGCTAATGGCTTTCCCGTTCCTGCAGTAGGCGTCCTAATGTGATTCCAATGGCATTTTGCGGTTTGGAGTGAGAGGCTTTCCCACAGTTTGGAGGGACTCTCTCAACTCTGAGCCTAGACTGATTAGACCTTCTGATTAGACCTCCTTTAGGCAAATTGTTGCAGTTCATAGGTATCGTACATAGCCAATGCCTTGCTGACGCTACAATGTAAGTTTTCTAGAGAAATAAATATTAGATGATTAGTTTATTATTTATTTACACACGATTCAAGGTTCTCCTATTGGTTCTATTGGTTCCCACTGATCAAAATGGCTCAATGTATTACAACCTTGAAATTCGTCGAAATTAAAGAGTCTCCTTGAATTATAAGCGCTAGGTTTTTCTAGTTTGAATACGCAGAACCCGAAATTACAATTCAACTGAGTGTTTCCCATGGTGACAGATATGCCCAGGGGCATTCCTATCCATCCTACGATAATTGAGATACGATACGAGAAACAATCGCGACGAGAGCAAGTCAGTTTTAATAGATAACCAATCGAAAAAGGGGAAATGACTTGAGCAATAAAACTCTGGACCTTTTTTTTTATCATGCATGACAACTCTGCGATGGAAATGATTCCCATCTTAGACCAAACGGCAATAGATCCACCCTTCACTTTCTATGAATATATCTTAGCATTTGGCAAGTGATAAGGGCAGAAAATTGACCGCAGTCTCTGAGTTTATATATGTATACACGTACTGGAATTTTGATAACCGAACCACAGGCTGCTTATCTTTGATCTGGTCACAGAATGAACTCCTGAATCACAGAGCCGCAACTTGTCCTTCTAGATGAGTTGGCTCCTATCAAAGCCAGTCATTTTGTTTACCCACTGTGTGGATAGCCAAGGATGGGAGCTTATCCTTCGCTATCAATACTAACAATCAATGGGACATTCATTATTCTACCACAAACCTGCATCAGTCAGGCTACTCTGATCACAGTTCACCTCATCCCATTTGAATAACTCCAATTCAGCTCCGATTATTAATAGAATCACTGCGGGAAAATTCCATTAGGTGCATAGTGATTGCCTATGTTTGTAATTGCCCCGTGCCGAGCACTACCAAACCTCCATTTTTACACAAGTACTCGCGTTTCGTAGCTACCCTGGGGGGTGATCGCAGAAGGTAATCAAGAGCACAAAAGCTATTTAATCAGATCTAGGATGTGAAGTTAATTTCCTTAGAAACCCTCAATCATTTCAGCAGCAGCTGGGTTAGTATACACACACCCAACCCTTATCATGGATATTTAGGCAGGAGTATACATGCAAGAGTGCCTCATCTGACCTTACATCTGAGCTTCTTAGTTGACGCCTGAGGCTCCCACCCAAACGCATCCTATATATTGTGGGATTAAGATATTGACCCCTATAGATACGGCCTAGATATAATACGTTACCCTGATCGGATGTGGCAGCTTATGCAGCAATAATGTCCTCAGCTTGTCAATATTTAATAGGTACACTTGTCTTTTATTACCCGCTTGTAAAACGGTGCGGGCAGTCCCTTTTCCTCCGTCCTAATTGCTTTATGAACACCGCACCTCCTGATCTAGTAACTCATAACACTTGAACTTCAAGGCTTACACGAGCGTGTGGGGAATAAACCAACGCCAGCTGCCTCATTCGCATTCCCTGTGGACATAACCAATCGACAATTCTCCTTAATCAACTTCCTAACAGTTATCAGTAAAAAGATGCATGTGCGTGCTTACCTTGTTGAACGAGTGCCACCTCAGGCGGGTATATATCCCTTGGTTCCAGGGTTGAAAGATTGTTTTTTACAAAAGAAATGTGATGAGGATGAGGATAATCCGTTAGGGAGACATGGGTATATATTGCATTTGGTATTAAGAGCGACTGGTTGTATATGGCTTGTGTATCTCCTCCGCTGGTCAACAGACCAGACCTCCAGCGTCGCGTTGTAGCAAAGAGTTCATCTGCTATGGGCCTGAGTCGTTGGGAGCTCCTCTTCTCGATCATAGGCCTATACGACCAAGAGCGGTTGTGGCGGAGGGAGAGAGGAGGTGGTGGATGTGGTGGTGTGGATGGAGGGGGGAGGAGTAGGTAGCAGTGGGAGGAGGTGGTAGTGGTGGTGGTGGGACTGGGAGGTGGAAGAGTAGGAGGATGAGGTAAAGTGATATGTACTTCAGAACCAATACATCCTATATAATCCTATATATATACTGGGTGGGCCCCTGATCAACCTTTGCTAAACTCATCATACGTATGCAGGGGCAGAACGACTATCCATCCCGGCGGGAAATGCGCTTCTCTTCAGCCGGGGAAGGACAATGTAGGGCATTGCTTTTGCCTCCTCCTTGCACCAAAGTGTCTACCCAGGAAAGGGCACAAAGCTTCCTCCCACTGTGTGCAGAAGGGGTAGCGCCAGGCGATCTCATAGCCGACCCCTCCCCCGCATACAATGGAAGATAATGGGGCTCATTGGTAGACCGAAGCTGAAGCGTCCCGGGTATGAAACTTCTTCTTCAGCTTAAAAAAAACCGCCCAAGTCCTCTGACGCCGACCCTGGGACTCATCCAATTCGAATGCGTTGGCGCAGCTGAGATTTTATCAAGTTTATCTTCTGGAACACGTGGTCCCATTGAAAAGAATCTCATGTGTTCATAGATATACTTTAAGTACAGAATATAAAGAGTCTGGTCATATCGAGACGAAGAGAGATTGAAAGAGAGAGGGGGGAAAGAGGGAGCACGCAATCCAACATAAATGCAGTTGGAATGCTTGGTATACAATTTGCCCAACCTCTTGAGTATACATACCCTGTCTCACTGATGGCAACTGGAAATAATCGGATAAACATCCCCAGTCATACGGAAGCATTACACCAAGGGCAAAAAATAAGAATTAATTTGCTTGATATCAAGCCATTGGAAGCAAGTCGATTGGCGGCGGAAAATACGGACATCCCTTTCTCCATCTGATGCTGGGCATTTAAACCTGTTACGTTTCTATAGAGCCTCCCTCGTCTATTTCCTGAGTGAATGGGTCATGCTAAACAGACCAGGTCCAATTTTACAGATTTCTCACAGAACGCCTAACTTCCCTTATTTCCGTTTCAGAACAGTTACTGCAGCCTTGATGAACAAATCTGCACAAAGTTTAAAACTCTGCGAACTCGTTTCGAAATGGGGATTGCTTTTGCTGATTCTGAGAACAGAATTAAAGCTGCATTCCCAGCTAGATTGCCTTATATTTTGAGACAATTTGAGGCAAATAGAATAAATAGCGCAATGTTTTAGCATCTTAATATATATCATATCGTTCCTATATGGGCGTGGCCATGGGACTATTGGTGACGATCACATGACTCCTCTCTGACGTCATATGGTATATACGAACTATGAATACGACAGTCGCCATATTGAAGCTCATCGAGCAACACTAGCCTGAACCTTCTTTTTTTAGTTATCTAATATAAGTAAGCCTTTATTTCTTGTACTTGAACACTAAGTAATAAATTAGTGAATATCAAAATATGTTA
Source organism: Sthenelais limicola (assembly GCA_942159475.1). Classification (NCBI taxonomy): domain Eukaryota; kingdom Metazoa; phylum Annelida; class Polychaeta; order Phyllodocida; family Sigalionidae; genus Sthenelais; species Sthenelais limicola. The sequence goes on from OW804096.1 coordinate 60,403,101, forward strand.
CAAACAATACTATTAGGATTGGCTGAAAATAACATCTACGATGTAATGTTTTTCCTGAAAGAAATATTAAATCTTAAGAAATAATCATATTGAAAATGGTGGAATTCAGGTGTTCAGTGAAAAGAATGATTTGGGGGTTTTTCATAATTGGTTCAGCACAAAAAAGAACAGGCCAAAATAATTTAATCTTCGATCTTGGTGACCTTCGTCGGGATTGATAATGAATGAAACACAAAATCGACAATGCCATTTTCTGAAATTAGCTGGAAATGTAACTTAAATTCTTGTGAAACAAGTTGTTCGTCCTTCATGACCAAATTACTGATAGGTTCGTGCCAAGTTGGCAAACAACAGAAATCAATAAATCTAAAATAAGGAATTCTCGATAAAGCATCTTGTAAGTAAGCAATTCAGTATAAGTTCCATTATTGATGATTACAAACTTCATACATCAATCCCAGCATTGTTCTTGAATTGATCAAATAGTTTAAATTGTCTAGACTGTTGGACGAAATGCCCCATGGAGCTCTGACCCTGAATAACACCAGTCCCTGGCTACCCATTGCCTTTCCCCCGTTGCATAGAAAAAGCCTTGAAGGTAATGCATCAGACTTTGGACAAGTATATTAGAGGAAACTTCTTTCCTAAGTGCTGTGTGTATTCGGCGGGAAATTGGGCGCCAAGAAACGACAACCTGCTCCCAAATATGCAAAGGTCATTCAATTGCATACAAACTACTTTAAGGATATATTTGTTCCCTTGGATGCGTGGGCAAGTCTGGGCTAAAAGCATTGAGTAAATAGTATTCACCACAATTGCTATCTCACTTATGTCCACCAGATTTGTTCCCCCATATATTTGCAGCCGTATAGGTGATGTGTTGCAGGAAAATGAGTCACAAGTCACCAAAATTGGATTTTGAGATATCATCATATTTAAAAAGATGAGATCAAGCCGATTCCAATGATAGTAAACATTAGGACATCTAATAAGTATCTTTATATTTGTTTATAAATGCATGAAAACATTTAGCCACATTTCTTTATGGTCACTCACTAAAATAAAGTAATTATATACTCCTTAGAGTAACATAAGATATGTATATTGTTGTAGCCGTCATTACTTCACTAATACATAAGGAGAAAGCCATTGAGTTCTCTGCTGGAATATCATTCTACTTAGTTCGGACGAATGCGGACGAATGGACGAGTGGACGAATGGACGAGTGGACGTCCTGCATTGTCTAACAATTACAACAATAAGAGATGAATCTTGGTCTCAGCTAGTAGCCCATTTATTGAAGTATCTTGAAAGGTAGATGTGGACTGCTTGATGCCTGGGCTGCAACTGCCCTTACCCTAAAATCTCACCCCTATTTATACCCCCCAGAGATCCGTCCTCACTCACAATGTGAGACCCTGCCCCCTGGTGGCGGACGAATGTACCCTATACATCATTCGTCCATCCCAGTCCGTCCCACACTACAACACTACCCTCCCCTTTATAAATTTTGGACCCCAAAATTACAATTTTAAAATGAACACCCACTGATCTTATAACGTCATTACTTGGTTAAATATAACAGTGGTATTTTCAAGAGTATGTTATTAATTCTTCTGTCTTCATAGGCATGGACGAATTCCTTTCTTCTTTGGTTCGTCCCTCCTCTGTTCTTCCCTCTTTTCTTCCCTCTTTGGTTCATCTCCCCTCTTTTCTTCCCTCTTTGGTTCGTCCTCCCTCTTTTCTTCCCTCTTTGGTACGTCCTCCCTCTTTTCTTCCCTCTTTGGTATGTCCTCCCTCTTTTCTTCCCTCTTTGGTACGTCCTCCCTCTTTTCTTCCCTCTTTGGTTAGTCCTCCCTCTTTTCTTCCCTCTTTGGTTAGTCCTCCCTCTTTTCTTCCCTCTTTGGTTCGTCCTCCCTCTTTTCTTCCCTCTTTGGTACGTCCTCCCTCTTTTCTTCCTTCTTTGGTTCGTCCTCCCTCTTTTCTTCCCTCTTTGGTTCGTCCTCCCTCTTCTTCCCTCTTTGGTTCGTCCTCCCTCTTCTTTGGTTTGTCCTAAAGTAGTAGATTCGTCCAGGGCATTCGTTCATTTCTTCACACTGCTCAATATTCCCCTGCCTAGCCAGCAGACTCGTCCTGGTACCTGAGGAAACTGCTCCTCCCTCTACCTCCAGTACCACTGTGTGTAAGCCCGATTCCAGCAAGTTGGGTTCCCCAATCACCTCACCCTGGTAATTCACTCTCCAACCCTAGCCTGCTGATTCGTCCAAGTAGGCTCCCTGAGGGGACTATCACCCCCTCCCTACTTCCAGGTAGGTTACCTGAGGGAAATGGCACTCCCTCCCTACCTCCACAGGTCCCACCTGTCCCACACAGTGATCGAGTTTCCTTCATCCAGCTAGCCCCCATCCAGCCAGCTCGTCCCTGTTCGTCTCCATTCGTCTCCATTCGTCTCCATTCGTTTCCATTCGTTTCCATTCGTCTCCATTTGTCCTGATCGTCCTCACTCATGTCCTCATCCTCATTCTGTCTCTCATTCACTCACATGGGCCAATTCATCACTTGCCCATGTCCAGACAACTTGTCTTCATCCAAATGACTTGTCTTCATCCAAATGATTTGTCCTGGTCTGGACGACTCGTCCTGGTCCAGACGACTCATCCTCATCCAGGCAACTTGTCCTCGTCCGGCCAACAAATTCCTTGTCCGGGCAATTCGTCCTCATCCGGGCAACTTGTCCTTGTCTGGGCAACTCGTTCTCGTCCGGGCAACTCGTCCACGTCCGGCCAACAAAGTCCTCGCCCAACTAACGAAGTCCTCCTCATCTGGGCGACTTGTTCTCGTCCAGGCAACTTGTCCTCGTCCGGGCAACTTGTCCTCGTCTGGACAACTCGTCCTTGTCTGGCCAATTCGTCCTTGTCCAGACAACTCATCCTTGTCTGGATAACTTGTCCAGACAACTGTCCAATCTTAAAAATTGTCCAGAGGGCATTCTTCCACATTTCTTTCTGCCTCACAGATTCCCCAGCATGGATTTTCCTAGGTCCTCGTCCTCGTCTGAGGTCCTCGTCCTCGTCCAATTCGTCCTTGTCCAATTTGTCCTTGTCCAATTTGTCCTCGTCCAATTCGTCCAACCATAGCTGATTTGTCCACAGGTTAAGATCTACAACCAAACAGGAATAGTGAATGAATTCAGACGAAAATTGAGACCTATCAAATGCCTGGGGTCTCACTTTCACCTTCTGAAATCTGCTTGCCTCCATCTGTGTCTGGTCATCCAATTCGTCCTCGTCCAATTCGTCCAACCATAGCTGATTTGTCCACAGGTTTAGATCTACAACCAAACAGGAATGGTGAATGAATTCAGATGAAAATCGAGACCTATCAAATGCCTGGGGTCTCACTTTCATATTCTGAAATCTGCTTGCCTCCATCTGTGTCTGGTCGTCCAGCCAACTCGTCCAGCCAACTCGTCCAGTTCCCTTGGTTCTCTCCTACTCCTGACAGCTAGAGAGGGTAGGATTCATCTGAAACGATCCCACCGCTGCCACCATTGTTGTAGCCGTCATTACTTCACTAATACATAAGGAGAAAGCCATTGAGTTCTCTGCTGGAATATCATTCTACTTAGTTCGGACGAATGCGGACGAATGGACGAGTGGACGAATGGACGAGTGGACGTCCTGCATTGTCTAACAATTACAACAATAAGAGATGAATCTTGGTCTCAGCTAGTAGCCCATTTATTGAAGTATCTTGAAAGGTAGATGTGGACTGCTTGATGCCTGGGCTGCAACTGCCCTTACCCTAAAATCTCACCCCTATTTATACCCCCCAGAGATCCGTCCTCACTCACAATGTGAGACCCTGCCCCCTGGTGGCGGACGAATGTACCCTATACATCATTCGTCCATCCCAGTCCGTCCCACACTACAACACTATATTCAATACACAGTCTTGAAATCTGATACATGTATTTATGCCGGTGGTAGCGCTAAACACCCCAAAAATAATAACATTTTGACCAAGGGTTTCTGTAGAAAAAAATATTTAAAAAATATCATATATTTGCGACTCATTTTTCTGTAACACATAACATATATTTGTTCCCTCGCATGCGCATTGCTGTCTCACTTATGACCAGCAGATTTATCTTTTTTCCCCAGATTTAGAGCCATATATAATAGAGCAGAAATTTAATAAATCAGGCCAGGTAATATAGAAACCCCGCTGCAGTGCGGTGTGTGTCCGAATTGATGGCCACAATAATTGGAATGTGTGAGGCTGGACTGGACCCCAACCTGTCAGTCCATTAGGTGAATGAATGTCCGAGGATATGAAATATACTTCTGGGTATGAAATAATGATTAACGTCATATGATGAATATCAATCCTAATCTTCCAATATGGCAAGAGAGACTGGTGCTGAATCTATATACACAAATTATATATAGCCTATCCACAGAGAGAGAGAAATATATGATAAATATATCAAATATATTTAAATATAAATATATATAAATGTAGAGATAGATAAATATGTGGTTCGAAGTTTCAACACAATATCTTATTGCGATGTTTTCACGTTTTAGTAACAGGAACCATGGATATAATAGCCTGATCCACAGTAAATTTATTTTTAGTTTGCTTACATATATTTGAAACAACATGAGAAGAAAAAAGCTTCTTAAATCAGGCAATAATCTACTCTGTTGTATCCAATATGTACCGATGTGTAATTGGTACAAACTTTTCCTCTTTGGTACAAGCTAAATTACAACTCCTTACTTCCTATTTCTGGGCAGAATTTACTATTTCCCCAACAAATAGTTTCATTGCAGTGGTGAGTTATTCATTGCATCCTCCTTTCCCACTATTTTCTAGACATATCCACCACAATAAAAGTATATCACTGCCCATGTTGACTAGTACTCCTGTAATGCTGACTATTTCTATATATCTGTTTATTTGTAAAAGTTAGTCCGATTGAGGGTAGCCATGCTTATCACTGTTGCTGACACTATGGTATTAATATGTCAGACAGCAATCATAGTTATGAATGTATAGAATTATACCTTGAGCAGAAGAGAAAAGGAAGATGACGCTGCTCCTACATATCTAGTTTTAGTTTAAAGGGCCTAGTCCACTAAGCCGATTCTCATGCGATTCTCACAGAATTTAGTGTAAAAGAGTCCTCTGTGGCGCAAAATCACATGAGAATCGGCTTAGTGGACTAGGCCCTTAAGATGTATTTATTCAGCAAAAGCATTACAAACAAAAAAGTCTCAATTCCCAGCTAATCATGATTGAGGCACTAATATTTTTAAGCAAAAAGGCACAATCAAAAGGTAATAGTAACCAGTCGGTCTAGGCCTTGAAGGAATCAGAAAATTACGTCAATACAGGAAATGTCTGTCCAAAGGCCCTTGGAAAAGAGTCCTCTGCGGCGCAAAATCGCATGAGAATCGGCTCAGTGGACTAAAAATCCTCAAAAATTAGAGAGAAAATACCTCTGAAAAGCATACAGAAGAAATACAGGGATACAATCTGATCTTGGTCGATTATTTGTAGGCAGTCATAAAAAAATGGAAACAAGAAGGATATGTAAAAACGTACATCATTGAAAAAACAAAGAGGAAGGAAATAAATAAAATACCATTCTAATTTGAAATCTCGGTCGCACGTGCTCATACCCATTTTCAGTTGCGGGTGTATTTAATGTGAAATACACACCTGGAACAGAGCAATATTGTCTACCCACATGATGTTTATATTCCAATGTAGATATAGCCATCTTAATGGCTAGCGTGTGAGCAAAGGACTTTGGGCTTATAGCATCCTAATGCCAGACCGTAACCTGGCCATAACCCCCATCTACAAATTCCTTTAGTACCGCAAAATAAAGTAGTAGTTTGCATACAATGACAACATAACAACTCAAGCAAAATACCTTCTGATTCATTAAAGTTTCCATCGAAGAATTTGAACTTGCTGCATGCTTGTTTGACTGGAATTCCTAGTCGCGAACCTATTTAATCTCAAGACTTTGGCTCCGGGTTCTCCCTACTTTCTGAAACATTAATGATTCTGGCATTGCCAGGATCTTTTATGTGTTGTACCAGCAATCAGAATTCATTCTGGAGATGGGCAGTTCCATCGAGAAACCAATATTGCTGGTGAATCCATTTGTAAAAATGGACCTTACTCGTTGCAGCAAGCCAGTGTCATTAAAGATGATTCGAGGCCCTCCAACTTCACAAATAAAGTAGCACCCAATAGTTAAAAACTTTCCGCTTCCCTCTATCATAGATAGAGGCAATAACGGTGGTTGTTATTTGAAAATAGTGTGATAAAACTGCATCCTCTATATTCTGCATCTTATATTGATCTTATCATTTTCTGTCCTGACTGTAGGCCATTGCAGTTTGCCTGTATGCTTCTGTCCAGCCTGTTCGGCCTCTTTCCGGGGTTTGATGTACAATCTGTACATCGGTAAGTAGATTTCTAAGACAAGCATGGTGGCCAGATTGATTCCGGTGAAACATGACCAAATTCTGCCAAATGTCGTCTGCGAATCCTCTGCGAAGACTCTTTTCCTTTTCTTCCAGATGTTCAAAGTCTCGCAAGAATATTTACTAAAATCGCCTTAATGTTGAAAGCAATTTTAATTACGAGCCATTATATTGATATCACAAGGGGATTAATCTCCGGTACCATACACAGGAAGCCCCTTTAAAGAGCTCGAGAGCATTGCTTTAAATAGCATAATATCAAATGGCCATACTTTGCAATATAATGCCTTTTCAAGCATATCTCAACATTTTCATGCAAGTCTTCAAAGCTCCCGGGTAATTTAACATACTATTTTCATTATGGTTTTCCCGTTATTAGGATGGAAACAGACGTCATTTTCAAAACAAGCTCAAATTCATAATCAAATGAGCAATTTTCACGAGCAGGAACTAATGTTAGGTAATACTTCTACGGACATAATGGTCTATAACATAAGATAATAGTGAGGAATAAACACCATAAACTGACAGCACTTGTAAGTCTAAAAGTGCACTCTTCACTTTATAGGACTGAGGAACTGCGCGATGAAAGCTACAGAGAGCGAAAGGATGTGGGGTATTTAACTGTTCTTTATTATGGCTTTTCAGAGCCGTTCCTTGGTGGTGATCACTAAATTTTGCATTATGTGCTTACTTGGGATAACAATGATTTTTACAAGTCTTCCAGACTCAGGGAAAAGGCCATAAGATTAATTGCCTCCCTTTGTTCGTTATACACAAAAACAATTCCCCAGTCGCTGGTATCACTTACCTTTTCCAAGTGGTGGTGGATTACTGCAGACACTGTACATCCCCAGACGTGTTTTACAACCGAAAGAAACATAAGAAGTCCAATATGTTTTCGAGGGATACTAGAGAGTCATGTTTTAGAATGGATTCTACATCAATTTCCTTATTCCTCTCTCAGATAAACGCTCGACGGGAAGGATAAGACGGGATGATCCCCATGGAGGTTTATGTGGCGCGTGCCAAGATCTAAACGTCCATATTTCACCGCACCAAATGCTAAAAATAAAAGTGGAAGAGCCATCAATTGATGGTGTACTTAGGAGGCGAGACCGTCCCATAAGGGAACCATTAGAAATCTAAATTTCTGCTTAGCTGACAGGATGGTAGTTATGATTGCTATGTTAATAATGAAATAGATCAGATAAAGAATAGGTGAAATTGAGAGCAATAATAATTTATTTCATTGTCACTTGCGTAAGTATTATGACAATTGTAAAAAGAAGACTACCTAGACAGCAATCTTTAGTTCTCATTTTGTCGATCATCTTCTACTACTTACGATATCCTTTTTTCTACTTTCTTCATTCTTATTTCCCTTTCATATCTATATTTTCATAAAGTTGGTATCGCATTGAGGTACTGTTGTAACTGAATACACGTATACATATGGTATTCATATCTTGGATACTATTCTGTTAATGAAGAAATAAAGGGAGTTCATTGACTCAACTGGAAACGAACAAATCTCTAGTTCTCATCTATTTATGTCATTAAAAGTTTGCACCAAATCGCAACAGCAGCCTTTCACTTCAACACAAGTTGTGTGGCTGGGCGAGTTCAGAGACCAGAGGCCAGCTAAGCAGGCTAAGGGGTACTTGGATGATTCCCTTCAGTCTTTAACAATTGATTGTCATGTCAGAGTTAGTGCTACATAGGTCTCTCGGAAGGCCTATAACTAACATTGTTCTTATCTGACAAAACATATCCCTCGAAAAGCACCCACCCGAGTGTCGTTTATCGGTTTTGTTGCATCTACAACATCATAAGTGCATTAGGAAATGTATGGTAGATACGGCGTCGCTCATGGGCGTGCGTGCGCACGGCGACAGGAAGCTAGTAAAATTAACAAATCACGGCGTGCGTGACAATAAAAGCATTCGGCAAGGTTTGTTTACGTCCAACATCTGACCCAAATGATGCGCCTCGCTCCGGCGATGACCCAAGAGGTTTGTCTTTTCCTAATAACACGCGCCTAGCTAATGTGATGTATTCATTTCTGCCGTTGCCTTTCCCTATAACTGCATTTGTCTTCTAATGTGTGCAGAATTTTAATGATCTCCGCTTCTTCCCCCTTCGAGAACTCTTCTGCATAATCGTTGTGGAAAACTAATAGAATCTTTACGCATTAATTTAGAATAGGAGCTGAAGTGGTGGCCCGAGTGGTGGTCTCATCTATATTTCAATGCCCCTAACGTATGCGCATCAAGATGGCTATGTAGGGCTTCTTCTTGGGAAAGAGCCAGTGTACTAAGTACTTCATTGAAGTCTTGGTCCTTTATGCTTTCAGGAAGCTATGGTTTGAAATAGGGGCCTGAAATCATTTGTTATCTCCTCCTCCCGAGCTCCAGTGTATAGTAGTAATCCATTGCCGATCCATTCAGATGGTCATTACTTAGCCATTTGTTACATACAAGCCGCCCAAAGTTCCTTTTATCCTATGATACGCTGCATTAGCTCAGATGTGCTGTGCAGAATATCCATCATAATACTTTCCTCTGTCCGTGCAAAAATAGCAGTAAAGCATGTTTACCATACTGTTTATCAGTTTATCTTTCGATTGAAGAGGTCTTGGGGGTGTCCCTATCATAACAAAATCCTTCAAAAAGGCAATCGAGCAAAGGAGACAGGGGCGACGGCTTCAGGCTACTTAGAGTTGATTAACACAATATTTTAGGGCATAAACAACTGTAATTTATGAACATTGCTTTATTATGGAGGTTCATGTTTTATGAGGGTGCAGCAAGATCGGGGCTACATGCCAAGAGGAATTTCCCACATGCCATGTGGAATTTCTTGGCACAACCCAAGACAAGCCTGTATACGTGTACCATTTTGCTTAACAGTCTGGGCTCAGAGCCTCTCAGATCAGATGATAACGGTATTCTGCGATTGGACGGCTACTGCGCTAATGTCTTTCCTGACCCTGTAGTAGGCGTCATAATTCGATTATAATGGCATTTTGTGGTTTGGAGCGAGAGGCTTTCCCTACGTTTGGAGGGACTCTCTCAACTCTGAGCCTAGACTGAGAACAGCATTCTTCATGACATTGTGATACCTACATCCCCTCCAGTAATTGAATTGTTCGAGTTTGACATACGCATACTCAATGACAATAAAGTGCCTCAGCCTTCATGTTAGGACTTAAAAATGTGTCAACGGCATTAATTCATCTAATTTGAAAGAACCAACAACCTAATTCATCCTACCTAATGCATCGGCCTTGGTACGCTCATAATCTAGATATACTACGGCAGTCAAACAAGGCACTTTACTAGACGGTTTATACTCGTAGTCCACGCCTTCATTCAAGACAGCAAAGATGAAAGGACGAACCGTGGACGGGACATGAATTGATGATGAGAAAGCAAAGGGGAGATTCCTATATGAGGCTAATAAAGCTACACCCGGAGTGGAACTCTTTTACTTACCCAACCTACTTAAGAATGCCTCTGGTATCGGCGATACTTCTTCGCACTGGGCCAAGTCCTGCCCCACAGCGAAACGCACCATCAATAGTTAATGATGCTTATAATTTGTACTGTTGCTTCAGGGCTTGCTTACCTTTGTGTAACCAAATTTGACTTATCTTCTTTCATTTTTAGATGAAAGATACTGTCATTATATAAGAATGGCGCACGTTCTATTCAAAGGTAACGAGCGTCTTAAGGAAAGGCCAGTAATCCCTCATTCACTGCTCTCCTTAATTAAAACCAGCCTATTCTGGTCATGAGTGTTAGTTCTGCATTGAACTTTATGATATGTGGGCTAAATATAGCATAATGAGTCATGGGTTCGGTGTACGCTTATTAATATGTTGTTCCCACCCAGAAACATTGCAAACTTTTTTTCAAACATACAAAAAAATCAAACATAAAACATAGTAATACGTTTTAGATTTCCGAACTGTTATCATTGAATCCTGGCTGAATGAAACTGTTACAGACAGCCAGATAAATATACCCCGGTATCAGCAATGTAGGGAAGACAGGCAAGTAAAAAGAAAAGGAGGTGGGTTGCTACTATATGTCAAAGATGACTATGAAGTAGACAACCAATCCCAGGCCCATCTCAATATACAGAATAAGGACCTCGAATTGCAAATTGTCAAATGTGCTAGGAAAAAGTCGAAGCATATTACGATTTTGAATACATACCGTCCTCCAAATGGCAGCTTGCCCCTAGCAATAGAGCAACTGAATAAAGTAATCAATCAGATACCCAGAAGATCAGAAATCTATGTAATGGGTGATTTTAATCACGAAACAGACCAAGAAAGTTGTAAATTAACATCAACCTTTAAACAGAGCGGCCTGTCTCCTCAAATAAAACTGCCCACTAGAATTACAAAGAAATCGGCAAAAATTATCGATCAAATATATACGAATGCCAAATATATTAACAAATCAGGGACAATAAATAACAACACTAGTGATCATCTGCCAATATTTGTAATTAAAAAGAAGGCAAGAAACACATACGAACGAGCCCCTGTGACTACTAGATCTTGGGTCAATCTAGATACCAGTAAACTCTGCAATGAAATTGCAGAGGAAAACTGGGCAACATTTTACCAATGCAATAATGTAAATCAATGTTGGACAGAAATGTCAAGTAAAATAGAGAATTCTATAAACCAAATGTGCCCTGTGCGACACATTGCTGATGCAAGGGTGAAGCCACCATGGTATGCTGGCGAACTTAGACGTCTGGCGAGGGAAAGAGATCGTGCCTTTAGGAAGGCACGGAAAACAAAGAAAGAAACAGACTGGACAGAGGCAAAAGTAGTCAGGAACAAAATGAATTCTAAGCTCCAGAGAGCTAAGAATGAATATATATCTGAGCAGCTAGAAGAACACTCAGAAAACCCCGGGAAATTCTGGGAAATACTCAAACCCTTAGTCGCCCCTGATAAAACCAAATCAGACGGTATCATAAAGCTCAAGGGCAGCGAGGGAGAATTTCTAGAAAACGAAAATATCCCTAGAGAATTTAATAAATTCTTCTCTGAAATAGGGCCAAAACTAGCTGCCCAGATACAACCCCTGACAAATGCTGAAACCAAGTCTTTAGAAAACATGTTCGAAAAATCAAAACTAGACCAAAACCAAAATTACAAAAGAAATGAAGCCGAGAACGATAGAGACGTTCCATTACTCGGGTTCCCGGAGGTAACACAAAACACTGTTTACAAAATCATTCGGAAAATAAAAACCTCGAAATCCTCTGGTATCCCCCTATTACCGACAAGAGTTCTAAAGCCGATATATTTGACCTTATCGCATCAATTCACCCACTTATGTAACGTCTCCCTGAGAACGTCCAAAGTTCCACAGGATTTTAAAGAGGCAATAGTAGCCCCTATACACAAATCAGGGCCAGTATCTGACCCCTCAAACTATCGCCCTATCAGTCTGGTAAAACTACCAGCAAAAATCTTAGAAAGGGTAGTGCACGGAGTCATCTACCCCCATCTGGAAGAAAACAATCTTCTGTACGATTTCCAGTATGGGTTTAGAGCTGCCCACTCCCTGGAACAAGCACACCAAAGATTGTTTGAGTTTATCTACGGGAAGAAATGTGATAACGAATATGTCTCGATCGTATATCTTGATTTTAAGAAAGCCTTCGATACCGTTAATCATGAAATATTACTCGAAAAACTCAAATCATTTCGGCTATCATTTCCAATAATAAATTGGATAGAACATTACCTTTCAGACCGTTACCAACAGGTTAGAACGAATGGGAAATACTCAGAGATGCAAGAGGTCAAGTGCGGTGTCCCCCAGGGGACAGTGCTTGGGCCACTTCTCTTTTTACTATACGTGAATGATCTCCATCGAGTCATAGGCAAATCACGAATCCAACTATTTGCTGATGACACCGTATTATATCACTCCCACCCCCTCGATAATAACCTTAAGGAGGAATTACAGAATGACCTAAATATGGTTGGAATGTGGTGCAAGGCCAATAAAATCTCAATAAACACCAAAAAGAGCCAAGTAATGGACATAGTTTTGAAAACAAGTAACAAAAAGCCCACCACAAACCATATTGAGTTGAACCTGAATTCTGTAAATCTGGATTATGCTGACGAATACTGTTATCTTGGCCTAGTTATAGACCAAACACTCACATTCAATAAGCATGTCCAAGGGAAAATAAACCAAATTACTAAAAGATTACGAGCCACAGCCAAAATTAGGAAATCACTGAACACAAAAAAATACCATACTTGTCTACACAACGATGGTGCGCCCAGTGATGGACTTCTGTGATGTATTCTATGCTCCAGCTCAGAAAAAATTAACAGAAAAGCTTCAGACCATTCAGAACTCATTCCTTAGAATAGCGTACGGTCTAGGGAAAAGAGATAGTGTTAAAGAACAACACAAAGCAAACAACATCCCATTTCTAGATGAAAGGAGAGAATCCCACCTCCTGGGCCTAGCATTCAGAATGAGCTGTAGCGAGGAGTATGTAGATCAGAGAGGTCTAAATCTAAATCTAAGAAATTTGGCAAATGGCAAAACATTGAAAATCCCTAAGACAAAAATTGAGAGAATACGGAGATCCTTCATGGTGCAAGCCCCAACCCTCTATAATAAGTTACCAATAAAAGGAAGAAATTGCTCCACGATAGACGAATTTAAAACATTCCTAGAAGCGGAATATTATTCCTATTCCGGAGCCCAAAGAGAGGGGGCCCAAGAACTGCCGCCACAACCTCAACTGCATCAACAATAGAGGCTATCCCCATTGAAAACTTATAACGAAGACTATCACCTTTCCCCTTTCCCTCGCCAACGTACTATACAATACTTAAGAACATCCTGAAGATAGCTGATATAGCAATTGCCCATGGACTACACACGCAGCGGTGAGTGTTCGTTAGAATGCCTCCAACCCGTGTGTAGACCAGTGGCAAAATAAGCGGTGAACAAGAGTGTTCTTTAGAATGCAAACCGTCTACCGCTTACATTGTGTTATTGTATTGCAATTGATTTACCATTGTGGTCCAACATATATATATATATATGAATATACAGAACATAATGATGAGAAAGCACAGTCTCAACTGAGACTCCGCCGAACCATCCATGGACACAAATAACCTAAAGTACGTGAAGTGTTCGTTAGAATGCAACCACCTACTGAGGGTTCTAGAAAATAAGATAGCGAGCAACTAATGTAATATGACAACTTTATTATATAAAACCATAGGGAAATGTCCCTACAATAACTTACCTAATTCTAATGTCACTGAATATGTATATTTTGCATGGAAACTATTGTAATTAATTAACTAATGTACAAGGGACCCCTTGGAAGAGCTAAGGCTACCATAGAAAGGGAGACCCATTTCCAGAATTATTGTTACTGTTATCTTTATTTGTATTTAATTATGTCAAAACTGGAAATAAACACTATACATACATCATCGTTGGAATCCACTTGATCTCATCCTTTCAAATATGATATATCTCAAAATCCACTTTTTGCGACTTATGACTCATTTTTCTGTAACACGTCACATTAAATCATCACAGAATTTGAGACAGGAGACAATGTTATGTTTATTGTAATATGATTAGATTGTGTAATATGTCGAGGTAAACGTAATATGAGCCCAAGTGTTGCATGCTTTGCCTGGTGAAGGTGTTTATTGGTCAGATCGTCAGAAAATGTACAATTAACCTTTTTACCAAGTTATTGAGGGCCTGTGTACGCGACACAAGCATACACAAAGAATGGAAAAGCTATAAGGTTATTGCCTTGCCTAAAGGTGATAACCCTCATTTGCTTTGAAACAAAAGGTCCTTGTACCTATTCCCTACAAAATTCTTGAAAACTTTATATGCAAATCCTTACGAGACCATATGGAATTGAACGATTTATTTGTTCCACAACTGGGTGGTTTCAGGCCAGGGTTTTCAACGAATCAATCTGTCTTTGAGTTTACTGAACCTATTGTCAGGGGGATTGATAGAGGGGAACTAACTTTGGCGACATATTATGACGTATCTAAAGCTTTCAATTGAATTGACCATCAAATCCTCTAGGAAAAGCTGCAGTATTACAATGTAAACCCTGTTTTTATCTAACTAATCTCTGAATACCTAGCAGACAGAATGCAAACAACTTATCTGAACAATGACTTTCTTCACCTATTGCAATCACCAATGGTGTGCCACAGGGCAGTGTAATTGGGCCTGTCCTGTTTTTGAATTATATTAATGACTTGCCAAACTGTATAAAAACTATTGTGGACAAGGTAAAATTAATAATATGGTCCAGGTAAGGTGGGTGGACCTTCGATGGTCGTGGAGAAGTTAATTGGCAGCTCTACACAATTAGTAAATTCTGCTAGATAAGGCTGAAAAATAAAGGGAAAATTTCAGGTGTATCTGAGTATATTCTGTATTGTGGGATTCAAACAATGTGTTGGTTGAGTTGAACTACATTTCGGACCTAATGTCTGTCTTAAATGTGGGGAATTAGAGAGATTAAATTTTGCTGACAGCGAATTGTACATTTTCTGACGATTTCAAACATATGTTATGTTTTACATATCATGCTGGATAGCCGTGCTCATTTTTCTATAGTATGTCAATCATTAAAAGAAAAGAGACTGTTTTCCCTAAATGTATTAAAATTGTAAGAAAAATAGGTGACAATATTTGTATTATTTATACCGGTTATTGTAATGGTAGAAGTGTGTGTGTGTGTGTCTATTACAGTTGCATTCTCAGCTATTGCGACAAAAGAAATCTTACTATTTAATTTACTCATAATTCTGACTTATAGAAATGGATTTATCAATATTCTGCTGCTGTTATATGCTTATAAATACAAGAATTTGAAGCTGAATCGGCCGGGAGAAAACGGCCGCCGCTGAGCTATAATAAGTGAAGACAGCACAGGAAAGGATTTCGGTGGGGCTCCGAATTATAAATGTGGACATTTATGATGGCCTGTAGCAAAAGCAACCGGACAAAATCCTCCAAAACTTTGTCAAATGACGTTTAGATGGGTCGGAAAGGAATGGAACAAAAATTGTTTTGCCGACGTTAATTGAGAGTTCAGCTTTAAAGTTTAAATCTAAACATGTTATGAATTGTAGTTCTGGGATAACATTTGCCAGGATAGGTTGAGAAGAGGAAGATTTTTGTTATACATCTCCAGAATAAAATCGAGGAAAATCCAAAATCTTGTCATCTACGTCCATGCATTGCCATGGATGACAACTTCGATAAGACACACTCTGCATTTCATTTGGTATGGCTCTCCACGAAGCAGAGATCTCTATCACAAAACGAATACATTATATCCATAGGCTCTTCTAACACACTGTATTGCCACGTTTACTGCCACTCCTCACTGCCACTGTATCCTATCGTAATTCAGGAATCATTACACAAATTTTAAAGCCGATGTAGGAGGGGGGGGGGAAGTGAAAAGTTTATTTCATGACAAATTCTGTCTACTCCCTCTTTCCCACTCCCCCACCCCCACTGTCCCCAAATCCTTCTTTCTGTATCTCTTTCTATCTATCTATTACTTTCTCGCCTTTCTTATTTCCTAAACTAATATGGTGTTTTAAAATAATCTTAAATCCTGATTATTAACATTTCGATTTCAAATAGATTTCCAGTGTTAATTTTTGCACGTCTGGTATTTCGTCTAGGTTATACCCAACGCAATAGTACATAATTACATACACTCTGTTTGAGTCCTCTTGGGAGTTAACATCAAAGCGGGCATCAAAGCAGGCAATGATTAAACCTATGGGGTGCCACTCCTAACAGAACTCAAACACAAGGTACCATGTAAACATGAATCTTTGCTTTTCTGATTGTGCGCTTTAGTGCCGAAGGCGCTTGTTTCACAGAAAAGTCCTGTGCTAGTTTTTTTTAATTTTAACATTGCCATATGTATGTCCCCGGAGATAAGGGCGAATGGTTTTACTCGCCACAAGAATGGGAAGATCGATTAATCAATCTTGATTGTCGAGAGAGGATATTCCTACTGAGTCCACTTGGCAAACGACCATCGATTTAGAGAACGAGGGAATCAAGTGTAAGACCTGTTTACCACATTTGATATAAATGGTGCATGTTTAGAGACTGTCAGTAATGTATGGGAAATCTATATCTTTCTAGGAGCTCTTTCACCTCGACAACTGGTGTATTGACAGTGGGATTAAATCTCCCCTTTCTCGTGGGACTCGTTGAGGAATGATTAGCTCACTACACCCTCTTGCATAAAATAATACTACGCAACATAAAATAGTACCCGGCAATATATCGTGCTTATACAATGGCGTGTTGTAGATATTATATGTGATGAGTTATAGGAAAATGAGTCCAAGTCGCAAAAATTGAATTTTGAGATGTCATCATATTTGATAAAAGGTGAGGTCAAGTTGATTCCAATGATAGTAAACATTAAGGACAATATTTCCATATTTTAAGTTTGATATTTGTTTTTTTTAAAGTTTGCAATATTTCTCGATATACAATTACCAGTAAAGTAACTAAATATACTCCATACGGACACCTTTAAAACGCAAGAATATATTTAATACAATGTCCTGAAAATTTGGGATTTCTATGACTAAAAGCGCTAAACCCTGAAAAAATCAAAACATTTAAAAAAAGATATCTTGTAAAAGAAACACTTTGAAAAATATCACTTGTGCGACTTGTGACTCATTTTCCAGAAACACATCACATGTTACCTTGCATGGATCGTAATACTTATAGTGATATTGGTGATTGTTGTACAATGTAAGATTATATTGAGAATGTGATGCCTACATCTGAGAACAGTACCCACTGGAAGACTTGGAATCTAGGTTTCAAAAGTGGGCCTCCTTTTGTACTCACCATTTGTACAAATAAAAAATGTATTTAATTGACTATAATTTTAATTGTGTACCATATTTTATTATCCGCATTCCACTTGAGAGGTGCGATGAGTGGGGTGCAATACAAATATTTGAATTACATGTTTCGAAATGTTTTTTTCTTTTAGCTTTATAATACTTCATTGCGATTCAAAACAAAGGTTTAAATTTCAATATTTTTCTATGCTAAGGGTATATGATAAATAGTGAATGGAACTCGATACTAATAATTAGATATTTAGTTACTAGCACCTCGTTCCATTCTTCCATTCCATGTATATGTCACTATTTTGAAAGGTCCTAAGGCTAAAACCATAAGAGACTAATAGCATTAATAACCTCTTTTTCGGGCACCAACAGCCCCTCAATGTCAGTCATCAATCTTTAATAATGTTTCCGTAATCCTAAATCATGGCAACGGATTAAAACGTCCTTGTTTCCTCGGTCAAAAAGAAAGTCGTTATAATACATATTATGCAGTACACTCTGATGAGAAGCTTAAAAAAACGTCTATTAAACTGGAGTCGTATAATTAGACTCATTCCTGCGACCTGAAATAATGCCCAAGCACGATGTTCTCAGGAATAATGAAATCGATTAATAGGGGATTTAAATGTCCACCATCTTGAATCTATATTCGCATGGAATTTTTGGAGTTGTATGTCAGTGTAAAATCTATAGAAAATATGCCATGTTCAGCATGGAATATTTATCTGTTCTCTAATATCAATATCCATGTGTTTTACATGTTTCCGTACCACAAGCCTCCATCTTTCCCAACATGCATTTGGTTTTTATAGATCATTTATCATTTTTATCATTTTTATCATTTATGATATTGGGTGAAAACATTCTTGCAGTTATCAATAAAAATGTTGCTAAATATTTTGTAGGACAGACTTGAACTGAATCCATCCCAGCATGCATTGCAACAGACATGCGCAGTGAGACATGCAAGTCCCCTAGTATACTGTACCACAAGATAAAGAGAATTGAAATGGACTTTGAATGATCAACAATCAATTTGGTGACGGACCTAGCAGAAGAAAAGAAGTTAGAATAGAGTGAAAAATGAACTTGCAATGCTTATGATTAGTACTTTTATACTGTAATAAACAATGGAATCCGTATACATATAATTTCTGAGATGGTAATGTATGGAATAGGGTGGAATGTATCGGGAGAAGGCCTGGAAAAACTCTAGCTTGAGAAGACCATAACTCTTTTGTCAACATCAACATCCTTATGACAAATATAAATCTTTATATATCATTATACTTATTAAAGCAGATGGTGTGACCCTGAATAACATGAGTAGTATGTATATATGTCGACCCATGAAAAGGGTTGATTAAACAACTATGTGTATTTTGATGTGAATAAAATGTATTTTGACATAAAGTGAACCTTTTTTAATTACCTGAGTATCCATATAATCACAAATTCAGCCATTTGACCAACAAGTGTAATGGGAGAGACAAAGTATCGCAAAACACTTCCAAAACAACTTCACACCCTCTAAAACCGGAAGCAATGCCGCCGACGGAAGTAATGAGAAGTAGAATGAGGTTTCATACCACCTTTAATGAAGACCTCCGCTCCTCAGTTCGTAAGAAATGGCAATGCCTATATTAGATTTGCATGTCAATCTTCTTTGTTCCTCATTCGTATGTATATTTGCCAATCTCTTCTAGCAGCTTGTTGGCCTTCGACATAAGAACATAATAATAATATTATACCAAAGCGAGGCCAAATAAATAATAGGTTTGTTTCCTATTAGTATAGCTGAAAACTATGTATTATTATATTTTTTTAAGGAAAACACCTTCCCAGAACGGACAAAAAGACTATTTCGTAACAATAGTTCTTTTAAACAAAAGAAATGTACTTTTTAAGAGTCCCTGGTCAGGAAGACTTCTTTTTCTGCATTTGATTTTTTTCACCAAATAAAATCTTTTAGGTGGGGCGGGGGGGGGGGGGGGTAAATTGGAAACACACCTATTTTTTCTTTTGCCTTATATGTACTACACAGATATTTAATTTTAACTGCATTTTACCGTGCATATGTGATTACTGAACACAATCATGTAGGCACTAAAAGTTATAATGATGGTGAGATGGGTTGGTTATTTAGCTAACTGTTGTTCCAGAACCCTGACCCGTAGCACTGAAGAAACTCCCTCAAAGACCCTATATAGAAAAAATCAAAACAAGCTATGTCAGATGTGATGTGTTACAGAAAAATCAGTCATAGGTCGAAAACGAATGAATTTTGAGATACCATCATATTTGACAAGATGATAACAAGTGGCTTCCAACGATGATAACATTTAGGAAATTCTATATTTCTATATTTTAGGCTTGATATTTTTGTGTTTGTTTGAAAAAAGTTGCAATGTTTCTGGATGGACAATTACTAGTAAAGTAGTTAAATGTACTCCATAGAATGACCTTAGAAACGCAATGATATATTTGATACACTGTCTTGAAATTTGGTACATGTATTTATACGGCTTACAGCGCTAGATACTCACTTTTCTGTAAGACATCACAAATAACTATCAAAGAAGTGCCATAAAGTTTGACGTATGCTGTACGGCCGGATACATGTAAGACTCTTAGAGAGTTGACTTCGATAGATAGATCCAGACCAGCCGGACCTAATCAAAGAACCCTCACAAACAAATTACAGAACTCGCTGGGTCTGAATACAATTTATGAGTGCCTGCATTGACTTTTATTTCTTCGATCACGTACCCTGTAACTTGTACGTTACTAGTTATGTCGACACTAAAGGAACAGATTTAGAGCCCAGAGTTCGTACACTTGTATGTCACTCGGCTACAGAATAGGGGATTTGCATGTCTCACTACGCATGTCTACTGCAGTGCATACTGGGATGGATTCTGATAAAATCCGACATGCAAATATTCGGCAAGATTGTTATCGAAAATTGCACGAATGTTTTCACCAAAGCCAAAATTTTATAAATGATCTATGGAAACCAAATGAATGATGGGAAAGATGAGAATTTCTGTTATGGAAACATCTATAACACATGGATATTGACATGAGAGCATCGATAAATAGTCCATGCTGAACATGGCATTTTTTCTATAGATTTTATACTGTATCATTAGTCCCATAATTCCCTGGGAATAAGATTCAAAATGGCGGCTATGCAAATCCCCTATTCTTTTTTTATCTCGTGAGGCTAAAACCTGTGTCCTGTGTCTAGGCTCCTGCATCGGTGCTTGTCTGATTAGAGCATTTCATTAGTCTTGAAGCAAATTCTTGGGAGGATGTTTACGTGTATATCCATCTATAGGGATGCTCGGCTAGAGGGACATGACAAGAGAATACTGGTCTCCTAATCTGACCAATTACAGCAGAACAGCGCCGTGTATATATATAAAATGTATGGGTGAAGTCGACAGAACATGTACAATTCTCCTTCACCAATCGTCTGAAATAATCCAAATTTAAGAGAGAAATTAGGTTCAAAATACAGTTCAACATAACCTAACAAATATTTTAATCAACACAATGCCAAATATAAGCATATAGCTAGTTGTTATCATGTGTCAGCCTAATTTAGCAGAATTTACTAAATGTGTAGAGCTGCCGATTGTACATTTTCTGACGACCTGACTCATATATGTATAGTAGCTATGGGCGACAACTTTATGTTAGTTGGACAAGGCAGCCATGTTCGCTCAGATGGTGAAGTACCAGACATACAATAGGGAAGTTCGATTCCCACCAGGGCAAACCATTTCTTTAGAGTTACTACATATAATATCTAGGCCACCCGTGGCCTGTTGTATAAGCTAGGGTAGGAATCGTCTGTAGTAATTAAGGACTACACTTCTTTCTCTTCCTTCGATGGGTTGGACTTCGATGGGTTGGACCAACATTGAGTATAGTTCCTACAATCTGGGAATTTCAAACGTAGAAAGGAATTTGTTCTCTCCCTGCAGGGGAGTGAATTGTCATAAGAACATTAGACAGAATATCATATAAATCAGATCGTTCTTTACTCCCAGTTATAACGTTCTAAACATCCCCAACAAGAACTTAATCGTCGCAGAAAATCAATTCAAATTCCATTATCATCATGATACTTAATAGAAAACAATGGTCCCAATATTACGATTCATCAGAATTTACATTCAAACACACCCATTCCAGTGCCCTGATTTATCTACAGATAGGAGAGTATACTCCTCTGCGAGCGTGTACGTATGGATTAAAATGAGAAACGATGAATTAGGAAGTCCACCGTGGCCCCGGTAATTCTTCTCCAACCTTCCGTAGTCAATATTTCTTCCCTACACGCCCCAACCTTAATTTATTTAGATCTTTTTATGGGGGAGCATAGTCATGATTCAAGGAGACTTATGCTTTGGCTTCACACTCTTCATTCCTTATCATTAACGTTTGATCCGATGGCATTAAAGTTGCTCTCTCAGTTAACATCGGTCAAAACTTAAGATTTTCTACTTTTTGTTCCATTCCTTTCCAACCCATCTAAAAGGGATTTGACCAGAATGTTGGAGGATTTTGTCATATCAGGTTGTTTTTGCTACAAGGCTTCATAAAAGTCCACATTTCGGGGACCCGCCAAGTTACTTTCCTGTGATGATTTATTATCGCTCATCGGCGGCCGTTTTTGCTCGACCGATTCTATTTCAATTTTTTGTATTAACATATAACAGCAGCAAAAAATTGATAAATTCAGTCCTATAAGTCACTAATACGTATAAATTTGACAAGACTTTTGTAAAAAGTTTTGTCAAGAATTTGTCGTAATAGCTGAGAATGCAGCTTTAAGTTTAATCGATCTGCGAGCAACACCCCAAAATTGATCTCAATTTAGATAGGACTACTGCAGCGCAATCGTCCCCAAGTTCCTCTTAACATGAACCTCTTTAATTCAACACTTAAAAATGTGAATATTGCCCTGAAACCTCTACCGGTACCCAACACGCAGGAGCCCTGTCTAGACCAGGTCCTGATCGATCGAGCTTCTAGAAATATCTGTCTGGTAATCACTAACATTTATCCCTTCACCTGAAGGCCCTGCTATTATATGCTCTACGTATATGTTCACTCTTGTCAATCCTGTCCAAGCAGAAAATGTTTCTTCGTCAGACCATTGGCATGCGATTAAACGAGGGATTTGCGAGTTGAGGGGTAGGGAATGAGGGGAGAGATGCATATGACTGATTCACATTTGATACAATGTGCTAATGTACATGTATGTCCATGTTCATATGTACATACTATATATCCATGCATGTTTTGTATATATTATATATATGTATGAATGCATGCATACTTTCAAGGAGAGAGATGTGTGCTCATACCATTCGATTGTTTGTTTTGCTTTGTTATGTATTAGGTATATGAAGAATATCGTTCACCTCGATTTTTATTCTTTGTTTTGTTCAATTTAAATCACATTTAATAATGTAATTTAATGTTCTTACTTATATATGGTAAATGACGGAAAACACGTTGCTGTTCCTCTGTTATAATTAGGCAGTATGAACAGATTGATATAAATTGTATTGGTAAAGATTAGATCGAGCTCTTTAAAACAATGATAAATATAACTGAATTTCTTCAACTTATTAAGCTGAAAATACCATTGTCAAATGTTATGCTTAAGGAAAATAAAAAGTCAAATTAAAATTAGAATATACTCTTCAGACTTGTCATCACTTTTATCCAGCAGTAATATCTAATCGTGACAACCAGTCTATTCTGGCTCCCTCTGTTACCACACATAATCAGGGAGACCTTGAAACCTATAAATGCAAATGTCGAGTAAGATGATATAACATTTTGAAAAGTGCTGTTCAAATAGCGAATGTAACAGAAAGGACGGTGGTAGTGCTCACTGCAACTAACGGAATATATTGACACTCTTGGAGTAGTGATTGATCACTGGAAATAACTGATGACGACTCAGAATGGTCGTGTCAGTGACGAATGGTTTACACGAACCCGGTACCAACACCTATTCTCCATATACTACTTCAGTGAGCATGCTTGTAAGTAGTATATCAAAAGTGGCCAATTGAAACGGTAATGATTGAACGATCGCTCGTATCGATTCAGATACAACTGCATCATTTCTGATTCCCAACTGGAAAAATATAATCTTGGGGAAATATACCTCCTGGGTCGTCGGTTAATTGGCTATAGAAAGTGTCCCTCGTTAATTTATATTTCCCATGTTCCTGATCCATTGAATGCCCCCATTCTATTACTTAGCACGCCATGTGCAAAAATGAATTGCTCGGGGCCTTAGGCTGTAGCCCAGCTATCATCTATTAGCCCATTACAACCGCAAATTATATTAATTTCAAGAGACGCTGTCCTTTTATACTAACGATGCTCGGATATTATATGTGATAAGCTTGTTTTAACCCATTATTGGCGCCCCTCTGTATAGAAGGTATGAAGACGAACAGTGATGAGTGTAAGGTATTAACAAATCAATGGTGTATGTGGGTGAAACGAGGCACAAAGCACTTATAAATAACCTGTATACCTACCAGGAGGTCCCGGACGAAATCACATGTAGCTAATAGGGGATTTGCATGTCTCCCTGCACATGTCTGTTGTGGTTTTTTTAAATAATTTTCATTGCGTCTAATTACAAATGCATGCTATTCTCATAGAACCCATAACAAAAAATTCGAGCAAAGTTACGGTAGTTTGAGTAAGTTTTAGACAGCTTAAATTAAATAATGCATCAAGATTGGGATATATTTAACATCACCTTTCGAACCAACTGACGTTCTGATACATTATTACACAAAGTAAGTACAATTTATAGTTTTTTTAACATGTTCTCCTGTTTTTAGACAATAATAAAAAGCTACACGAGTAATAAAAACCACATTTTACAGTGCAGGCTGGGATGGGTTCGGTTCAGATCTGACATACAAATATGTAGCAACATTTTTATTTAAAGATTTAAAGATTCCTTGATAAAGGGCTAATGAGCCCGAAACGTCGGACCCCTCAATAAACAAACCTACAACTTACTCCTCCGTCCCTGTCCTTCTTCTGTTCTGGGCTAAATCTATACCTTGAGATTTTTTTATTTAAAGAAGTACAAGAATATTTTCAACAATATCATGTAAATGATATATAAAACCAAATGCATGATTGGAAAGGTGAATACTTGTTTTATTCAATCATGTAAAACACATGGCTATTACATGAAAACACTGTTAAATATTCCATGCTAAACATAACCTGATTTCTATAGCTTTTACGCTGACATACAACTCCCATAATTTCATGCGGATCGAGATTCAAGATGGCGGACATGCAAATCCCCTATTGATGACACACGATACGTGTCTTAAAAATGTTGAAAAGAAAGCTGTCCCTCGTGATGCATGTTGATGTTTAAAGTTGTTAATCAGACTCAGATATCCTCCAATAGGAATATTCTCAATACAATCCCTGGCGATAGAAAAAAATAGTTATTACTACACAAGTTAGAAAGCTCACATGATATAAAGCAATCAATGTAGTGTGTATGTGATACCATGCCACTTGTCCACTTTACTATATTCTCTCACAATCTCATATAGGTAGAAGCTTTATTTATTATATATGCGCATTCCACTTGAGAGGTGCGAGTGTTTCTATGCTGAGTGGCATATAATACATTGCGAATGGAAAACAGTACTATTTCTTGAACTCGATTGCTACGCCATCTCGTAAAAAAAATATTCAATTTTTAGCGCCTCATTCCATTCTCTCTATATGTTACCTATAGACGTCCTGTGTAACAAACTAAATTAGCAACATTAGAACCTTGTTCTCGTTGTTCTTTCTCCCCCTCAACATATATCATATATATTGTACTTACACATATATGCCTTGAGGTTTCACTGAGGTTATCTTACCATGCATATTGTTGTTTGCTCATATAATTCATAATGTTTTTATATATAGCCCATGCTATGAAGATCTGACCGATTTGAGAAAAAAAATATACTTGTTCAGTAAATCACTGCATGTGACAATCAGGAAATATATGGAGTTCATTTCATATGGAGAAACAAATGTTTTACGTCTGTCTCAGAACTTTTTCACTTTTCCGACAAGAAATTTATCATGGTGTCCTAGACAGACCCACTGAAGCTTATCTTGTCAGCTTACGGACCGACCGATACAGCTTCTGCCAGTGATAAAAGCCTTTTGTTCCCATGATGGGCCGAATTGTTGTCAGGAGTATCAATTTCGAATCCCTTAGGATCACCGGGACGCGGGCTCTGTCATCTAAGCGTAGCTTCCTCAAATGAAAGTTTCTTCCAAGCAAAGAGAACAATGGGCATACAAGGTATACGTACCCTAGCAATACGACTCCGGGGAGAAAAAACTTGATATAGAGGACGGAGGAGGAGGCAAAGGGTGAGTACGTGATTGGATTAAACTTGATGTTTGGATACCTAACCTAGACCCCGAGCGAACTTCCTCTGAGGATTAGACCGAGCCTTTAACATTTGCATAATTTGTATTCGGATCCAGATCGGGGATAATTACGTTACCCATTTGGTTTCGCGCTCTCGTTAGGTGGACATAAAAGTGCCTTATAAAATAACCATCTGTGAAGAACTGAATGGCAGAGCCAACTCATGGGGTCTATATGTAGACCCAAATGGGACATGAATGCGATTGCAAGATGGTTGCCTCTTTAAGGGGCTTGTTTTGGAATACAAATTAAGATAATCTGAAAGAATAGAAGCTATACATTGGGTTAGAGTTGTGGGGGTTGAACACCTCAGCAATAAAAAGCTGCTGATAACTAGGACGTGTGAGTGTTGGGTCGCGTGAGAGAGGGGGTAAATGACACCAAGTTTCTCAATTAAGGCTCCCTGGCACTCGGCCTTGCCTGGATAATTGCTGACATCTGAGAAGAGCATCATTCAACCAGCAATCCACCCAAATCCCTCATGGATTAGAGATTCTCTAACTAAATCCTTGCGGCGCGTGACATACAAATAATATATCCAATATGAAGGGAATATATGGGTGCACGTGTACTTGGTGTAGGTTTACTATTATTATTATTCGTACTTGTGCTCTCTGATCTCAGTAACTGTTTTTCTCATCGCTTCATGTCCATTATACAAATCCGATATAATAAATGGTACCAGTCATGACATTCTTTATTTTTTATTTATTACCTAAAGGTCCATTCCCATTACCACGACCAGCCGGCCGATACTTGTCGGCTGTAATCCTTTACCATTGTGTTTTTGCCGTGCGGCAGCCGTACACCAGTCGGCCGTTGTAATGTGAATGGGCCTTAAGTCACACTTTGATTGTGAAGAATTTTTCGCTATAGACTACTTGTACTTATCAGCACTTATATATATGGTCATTATATTATTATACTTGTACTTTTTTTTAAAGTATTTTATTGAGCTGGTTTCGATGGTTACATTGATATTCTCACAGACTCTTGAAATTTTTTAAAAATTGCATTATTCATTAGATCATTTTGGTTATACATTGCATGAATTTTAAAGTTAATAATATTCCAATTTCCTACGCTTGCCACAATACAAGTAGGGCTATATTATATTGTCGGTTTTAACACATCAGTGGAACTTCTGTATCAGAACCGAATCGTATGTACAGATTTTTTTCTGTATACTATTCGTTTTCTCAAGTAATTTCTGTATTATTTTCTAACCAACTATGCTCTCTATTTTTATATGATTGATTGTAAAACACTAGGGCAGGATCTGCTGATAATATCGGTCAGACGAAATTCATGTTTTCCTGAATAAAAGAAAATCTTAAATCTAAATTTATTTCTAATCAATATGAAATGACTGATATCATATACGAAATTAACAAATGTAATATCATTTTGGTTATGATTTTCGTAGGCTATATTTAAATTAACTCGTTTGGCACAAAAAAATGAAATATGTGATGTGTCACAGACAAATGGGTCTTAATTCGCAAAAATGGATTTTTGATACTTGAAAAGATGAGATCAGATGTTAATCAACCTTTCAGATATCTGATGAGTACTTTATACGGTATATGAATTGCCTTCTTTTCTTATGTCTGAAACAATTGTTAGCAATATTTCTGGGTGGAAAATCATTAGGAAAAGTGGACGAATACATTTCCCTAGATTGTCTTAAAAGTACAGAGATGTATATCTTGTACAGTTTTGAAATTTGGTACATGTATTTACACGACCAACAGCACTACACACCTCAGAAATGAGAGCATTCCTACAAATATCTATTACCCCAAATATCATTTCTTTGCGACTTTTGACTGATTTTCTGTGACACATCATATATGTTTATTGCGCTGTAATATAGGCGGAAGAAACTTGTTCTCAGGACGGACCAGACTACATTATGGAGAAGGCTAATATGGCAGGAAAATTGCCATATTCGGACTAGTGCTCTGGGCTTTGTGGTTTGGGATTTGCTGAACGAAGTTAATCAATGGTTCAAACCAGCACTGGTCTATATATTTGCATATATTGATACATAGCCTTGCTTGCCTGTTTGGAGGGTCCCAATGAATACCTTTGTGAATTAAGATGAGCAGGAGCAAAGTATCACAGCATATGGGTCAGATCTTCAGAAAACGTACAATTGGCAGCGGAACACATTTAGTCAATTCAGTTTCATTAAGCTGCAACAAATGATAAATATAGGCATTTCTGGGTATATTTGACATTGTATTGTTTCATACAATGTGTTTCGTTATGTTGAACTGAATTTTGATTATCATTTCTGTCTTAAATTTGGGTTATTTGCGAGGATTGGTGAAGTTGAATCGTACATTTTCTGACGTCCCGACCCATATAGTGTTGAAGGTGAAGGCCAGGTCCCCCTTGGTCAGTATAAACTTTAGATACCGGTGCATATAACAAGTACAATTGGGGAAGTCTCCGCCAGAAGAAAATCAAATGATCGATAGATGTATAGACTTGCATATGTCTTATGTTGCTGCCTCAGCATGAAAAAACTTGTTAGTGGACATAATTTGAGAGAGATGCGAGGATATAGACTTAAAACGCTAATTAACCTTTCTGACCCGGGGAAGGTTATGTCTGACAACCAATTCATCTGGCTGGGTGTCATTATTCATAGATAGAAAGACAAATGGCCCTTCTTCCTCCACCTCCTTCTGCCACTCCAACCACCACCACACTAAAACCAGGCTGCTGCTTTGCCTGAGGTTTTCTCCTCTGCTTCGGTCGACAGTTTCAGATATATATGAAACTCGTGACAAATTTGTCCTGTGCAAAAAGCAACATCTATGGAAATGGAAAGATCAAATGGAATAATTCTGTCTGGATCATAGAGGTCAGGAAAGAGTAGGACAAGAAATAATACCGGCCAGACAGATCCTTTGCTCAGACTCTGCCGTCTCGCAACCATTAATTTTTTTTCTTGCCTCACTTATAGATAGGGGATCTGCCCTCCTGCCCCTACTACATAATCCAGTCGACCCGTTCCCTGACCATTACCCTGGCTGCAGGTAGGAAACATGCTAAGGGAAGGCTTTCTGGTTCCAACCCCCTCGAAGGTAGGAGTTAAAGCTGTACTCTCAGTAACTTCGGTCGAAAACTATTTACGATTTCTACTTTTTGTTCCATTCTTTTCCAACCCATCTAAAACTCATTTGACCAAAGTTTGGAGGGTTTTGTCTGGCTGCCTTTGCTACAGTCTACGTCTGGACCCTCAGATCAGATAAGAATGGTATGTCAGTGATTAGACGCCTACTTCGCTAATCGTTTTTCTGGCCCATATGCTCGGCGTTTTAATGGGAATATAATGATATTTTGCGGTCTTAATGGAATTATAATGGCACTTTGCCGTTTGAGGCGAGTGGCTTTCCCTCCGTTTGAAGGGACTCTCTCAACTTGGAGCCTAGATTGTAAGGTCTTCATGAATGTCCACATCTGTAATTCGGAGACCCTCCTATTCAACTCCAAATTCATATATAACATCATATATAACATTAATATATAACATCAGCCGAATATTGATAAATACAATCCAGTAAGTCATGATATGAGTAGATTTGGTAAAACCTTGTTTGTTGTAATAGCTGAGAATGCAGCTTTAAGGCCGTAAACGTACAAATATTACCTCCCCGTATAATGTATTGCCAACGGGCCACTTTCCATCCCTCGGGCGCCCAGGTTCACCCTATAAACGGGCGAATAGGGACCTAACCTCCGGATATTGGGGCTGTGTTTCTAAATCTCTCCGGGTTTATTTCAGGTTTTTGGTATGCTTCACGGGGTATGCGGAAATGACGAGGTTAGCTCTGGTGGTGAGGTTTTTATTTTAATTGTTCACAGCGGCGTAAAATTGGAAAGGGTCTATTTCCTCCTCCTTCTGCGGAGGAATATGTGTGATGCTCCCTCCTCCTTCTTTGGATCCCTCTCTATTCCCCTCTCTGCCTCCCTTTCTCTTTCTCTATCTCTCCTTTTTTCTCTCTATATCCCTCTATCTCTCTCCCTCGCATTCTATCTCTCTCTCTCTCCCTCTCTCTCTCCCTCTGTCTCTCTCACTCCCTCTGTCTCTCTATCCACTGCAATATCCACGGCACTGCCCAAATTCACTGCGATGTTCGCTGTGCCCCCCCCCCTTCTCTCTGCACTGTAATAATTCAATTCTCTGCCCGACACTCCCACCCACCCACCCACCTCTCTCTCCCTCTCCCTCTCTCTCCCTCCCCCTATTTCCCCATTCCAGTTATCTTTGTCTCGTCCATCTACAGATCAGTTACCCTGTTTGGATTCCTTATCAACTGCGTGATTCGCTATAGAAGTGTGTTTGATGCTAGCCAGCGTTATTCAATCATGCGTTCTCCACCCTATACGCGACCAGCCCATATTGCCTTATCGATTGATTCACTTGTTTGTAGGTCCACAACTTATTTTTGTCATATAAAAGCACTTCTCCAGGATAAGAGTTGATGTACTGTTGCACCCTACGTAGTACTCACATAGACTCATCTCTAGGGAAGTAAGTGCACGAATATATATATTCATCTCTCTACCTATCTCTATATATATCTCTCTTTCTATCTATATAACTTTCTTTCTATTTATCTATACATCTATCTTTCTATCTATCATTCTTTTTATGTATCCTTCTATCCATCTATACAACTTTCCTTTTATATATCTGTTTTTCTCTCTTGCTATCTATCTTTCTATCTCTCTTTCTCTCTGTCTATTCATCTTTCTTTCTATATATCTTTCTATATATCTTTCTTTCTTCTATCTATCTATGTATCTAAATGTCTATCTATCTACCCTTCTATTTATCTTTCTTTCTATCCATCTATTTTTCTATCTATCTATCTATCTATCTATCTGTATAAATGTACCCATCTCATCTCCGCCAACATTGGATGTGAGAGACCCTATTTACCTTTTTAAAAGCTGGTACATTCGGTGACAACTTAATTGATTTCCCCCTTTCCTCAAACCTTTTCTCCCACCGAAGTGTATGGTCATGAGCATTGGGATGGGAATGAAACCACGCTGTCAGACTACATCGACCCCTTTCAGGCCTTACAACCCACCACTTCTTTCTCCCTAATCCCCACTCTGAAGTCCACTCCCATCAAGCCTGATCACTGTCATTCTTGCAGTAGGGTACATTTTAATTCTGGATGATCAACTAATGCCTAAGATAGATATCTCTCTTCTCATTTTAAAAGAAGACTATTGTGCGAGGGGATGTAGCATAGGTAGGGAAATTGCTGGCGCAGGCCCGAGTACATTTAAGAGTTTGAAAGGTAGGAAGCTTCAAGCTGGAAAAACAACTTCATCTATACAAATACGAAACACTTGGGAGTTACAAGACTCTAGAGGGACCGAGCATCTAAAGTAGCAGCAGTATGGATTGAATCCTGGTGGGCGTTTGAGTTTTGTATAAGCCTGTGTTTTTCACTTCTTTTTGTATAGTCTATACAGGAATTTACACTACCAATTTACATCAGATCATCTATGGAAGTTTGCTATTCTCATTACTGCAGACCTGGACAAAAGAGAGTTGGCTTGGAGATGTAAATTTTATTGAAGAGAAGTATGTAATAATTTGATGAATTATAATCAATTATAAAAGAAAGGATTTTTTAATTTAATGAAATAAAATAATAAAGTAAAGAGAGGAGGAAGAGAGGAAGGAAGAGAGTAGGAGGAAGAGAATGAGAGGGGGATATGAAACATTCTATAGAAGAGGGAAGAGGAGGGTGGGACAGAAAAGTTTATTCCGATATTATTTGCCAGGACGTCGAATTTAAGATGGGTGTCCGTACATTATCCAATGTGAACGATTAGTCAGGTTCTGCGAGGATATTCTAAAAAAGGGTTCCTTAAATCAAAAAACATCCCATCCGGCCGAATGGTCTGTTCTCACCAAAAATGAAGAAGTTAACGATGGACGTCCAGGTCGCGTCGATAAATTAAGGTTTAATGTCATGAATTGAAAGGAAAAATCAAAAGATTTAATGCTTTTGGATCTGGGTTAATGAAACCGTGAACTCAATTAAATGCGCTTGGGCTACATCTATAATATTGACATCAAATGAAAAACTCTATTTGCCCTCACCCATATCATATTTCATGGCCTGGTTCTTACTGTGTCTGATGTCATTAAGCAAAGAGAGATGCTGTTTGTTTTTGCCAGTCACTAAACGGTGGCGCTACCAGTCGAGATTTCATATACTGTAAAAGTAGTTATTTTCGCGCTGTATTTATTTTCGCGATTTTCGTGCGCACCGTTATGTGCGCAAATTTAAATTGTGCGCGAATAATAAGTTGTGTCCTTGTTTGACATGGAAGGGACTGTTGGTGCGCGAGTATAGAGCTATGTCCGCGTGAAAAATACGTTTACCGTAGAGGGTATGGACCCAGTGCTTTATTATCGAGATATGACTGACAAATGTCACCACAGGGTGCACTCTATAAAAGAGCTCAGCGTGTTCACACAGTATCTAAATGTGATGCGTTACAGATTCCCAAAAGTTCTTCGATATTTTCTATGCATGAACAAATAGTTAGCGATATTTCTTGAGAGGCAATAACTAGTATAAAATAGTTAAATATACTGCTTAGGATGACCTCAGAACGCATAGATACATTTAGCACAGTCTTGTATCACATTCCTAAAAAGAGTTTTGAGTTTAAAATGACATATGAAATACGATTTTTGCGACCTGTGATTCATTTGTCTGGGCCATATCACATATGAAACCTTGACGTTTTAATTCATCTTTTCTCTCGGTCATGTTAACAATCGAGCAATATAACAGAGGGTACTTGTAAGCGCAAAGGTACTTGATCGCGACAAGGTACGAGATTAGAAAAAGCAACTGATTTGCATAGAAATTGACTAGGTGTGTCAATAATGGTGGTTGCGCCGGGAGCCAATGCCTGGCTACTTTATTAAAATACTGCATCCGCATGCTAAAAGCTAGACAACATGTTAAGGCCTTTCGAAAACCGGAGAATGAGAAATGGGATTTTAAGGTAGCTATCTACTTACTTGAACGTGGGCTGCTTTCCTATGACAGGATTGATATAAGAAATTGAAGGGGTGTGTATGATACAGGAGAAATTTAATTTGGATATTGATATATTTTTGTCATAAACGACTATGGAAATGAAACATGTTGAAAGGAGAAAATCACTCGGCATAAATTTTGCGTACAAAAATTGAAGAAATTATATAGTGTAAAAAGTTATATTTGAATTATGGAAACCAAAACTTCTTTTCTTCGAGTCTTCAATTTCTTAATGTTATTTTAACAATAGCATTAATGGGGGGAAACAGCCCCATTGGCAAATACTTGATCAGTAAACGTATAACATCAAAACTATGCGCGATAAACGATATAAATAAACGATAAATATTGATAAGATTTATTACATTTTCTAAGGATATTAACCCATATGGTTTCTGTTTGTGAACGTACGTGCCGTATGCCAGGGCTTTCCCTGTGAGTAATTTTAATATCTTGTCTCGTGAGTTATTCTCCCAATTAGCTAATTGAACCAATGGGATTGCAATGGATTTGCAGCCCCGGGCCTATCCTATCCCATAATTATGAACCCCGATCACTCTCCTCCCCACCTCACTTTGCTCTCGATTTTCACCCAACACAAACAATTTTATGTTACGTTCTCGTATTTAAGATGTGTCACTATCGTTGCAGACCACAAGGTTCGCCATCCAACCATCAATTCCGAGTCATATTTAAAGTAAAAATTGGGGAATTATTGTACGAGCACGTGCGCTTTAAAAGGATTTATAGTGCAGTTTTAATGCAATATTTAATAATAATACCTATCTCGGTAGTGCTATCCTAACATTTTCAATTTCATCCAGGATTCCTTAAGTTTTGGATGATGAAAGGGAGCCATATATAACTTTGTAATTACTGTTGTTAACTGTATGAAAGTATTCTTCAGATAATGTGTCGCCATTGATACTTGTTTTGCAAGGAACTTAATGACCTGTTACTCTATAAGTTTGTACTCATGTCAACTCCCCATGGTTTAGCTAGATAGCTGAGAACTCTCTATACTCTTTTTTTTTTTTTGGACGAATTTTATTCAGGTTTAAATAATCTGGCAACGGCCATCCTTAATGTGGCTCGGGTTGTACCCGATATTCCGCCACACCCTGAATTTTCGATTTTTACATTGTAACAGAAATAGAGTGTGAGGTCAATATTAGGTCTATTACATATGAAAGTGTCATCGGATGACAAGGGGGATGTAGAGAGAGAGAAGTGAGAGATGGTAATGAGATGGGATGGTAGTGGGTTTTAGGGGGGGGGGGGGACGGGACAGATATTACAATTTAAGACTTTGGTCTAATGAATGTGTTGTTCAAGTTCATATTACTCATTTATAGTAATGGTAGTAAGGGACTGTGGCATCATAATTATGTTATTTAAGAGATCTCTCTTCATCACTGCCTTAAAGGCTTCCGCAGTATGTATATTCTTATACTGTTGTTGTAGTGCATTCCACCATGTGATACCTGAGTAGCAGAAGGATTTTTGAAATACAGACGATTTTGGTCTAGCTAGTTCAAAGTTTAAATGGCGAACTTCTCTGAAATCGTAGTTCTCATCAAGATGTCTACGTTCCAACCAAGGTACTCTACAGTAATGC
Source organism: Sthenelais limicola (assembly GCA_942159475.1). Lineage (NCBI taxonomy): Eukaryota > Metazoa > Annelida > Polychaeta > Phyllodocida > Sigalionidae > Sthenelais > Sthenelais limicola. The sequence goes on from OW804096.1 coordinate 60,437,815, forward strand.
AGTTGTTTATACAAGAATTTCATTGTGTTAAAATAAATCCTTTTTCCTACTGACATAGTATTGGTGATTGCATGTAAATTGCCGACATTATGTCGTCGTGGTTTCTTTAAGGCGAATCGCAACGCTTTATTTTGAAAAACTTGTAATTTCGACAGAGTTTTCTGACCAGCATTTAAATAACAGATATTACCGTAGTCTAAGTAACTGAGTACCATTGTTTTGATTAGGAGTAATCTGGTACTAATATCCAGAGCATGACAGTTAATATAAATATTATATAGACGGACGTTGGCTTTGTTAATGATGGAGGTAGCCATATCTTGGAACTTCAGATTTGCGTCAATTTGTACACCTAAATAAGTAAATGAATTAACCCATTCCAGAGGTATATCCTTAATTACAATTTGTAAATCGGGTTTTATGTCAGAGTTCCTCATACTCGGTCTAATGCACATGGTTTTTGTCTTAGGTAAACTCAACGCTAATTTATTGCGTTCACTCCAATTTGCTATCAAATCTGTATCAGCCTGACATTTTGTTAACATAAGTCCTTCGATATGAGCTTCATTAATTAGTACAATATCATCAGCAAAGAGTAAAATTTTTCCTTTCAGATCTAGATCTGCTATATCGTTAATAAAAATATTGAAAAGAATCGGCCCCAAGATGGAGCCTTGGGGCACTCCGTGTCTGATTGGTAAATAATCGGATTTTAGGTTATTTACCTTCACTTTTTGCATTCGATTAGATAAATAATTTTCAACCCAGGTTACCAGCCAGTAGGGAAATTTGTATGCTTTTAACTTTTGTAAAAGAAGACAGTGGTCTATGGAATCAAAAGCTTTCTGGTAATCGAAGAATACCAGTGCACTAAGTTTTCCCTGATTCATATTATTTAACAATTTATATAGTAGAAGATTAATAGTTTCAATGGTAGAGGAGTTTTTACGAAATCCTCCCTGAACTGGGGTCAGAATACTATGAGTGTCCAAGAAATTTTGGATTTGGCTGTTAACATGTTTTTCTAACAACTTGATGGCAATATGAGTCAATGATATAGGACATAAATTATTGACTAAATTTGAGTTGCCCTTTTTTGGGATGGGAACTACTGTGGCTCATTTCCAAGTAACCAGTATTGTGCCAGACTGGATCGATTTGTTTAGAAGATTGACCATCTGGTTTTTCAGTGCTTTAAAAAGACACAGGTATACTTTCATTGGTATTTCTTCGCAGCCGGATGACTTAGATTGATCAACCTTTGTTAATAAATCAGTAAATACATCAGCAGTAATCGGTATAATACGGGTATTTATATCACCAGTTCTATTAAATCTTGGTATTTGGTTGACGATGTGTGGGAAAGAACCAGATATTTCTGATCCAATACTTGAGAAGTATTTATTAATAAATATCTTGACTTGTGAATTAACTAAGTTCCTGAAGTAAACAGCTCGTTGTCTATATTCGTTCCTCTTAGTGCGCCTATATTTTCTAAAAAATTTATCTCTATTGTATGCTAAGTGTAATAACTCATCATTAAACCACGGTGGCTTAACCTTCTTAGATCTGTAGGCTTTCTTAGGACATAATTTGTTGGTAATGTTCAACATTCTTTCATAAATGATTTCCCAGGCTTGATCAACATCCGTGCAGTTTTCAAATTCAACCCAGTCTGTTAATTTATTAACTTCTAACTCAATGTTCTCCTGGCTTAGGCCAGTCATTGAACGGGCCATAAAATTACATTTCTCGTGCTTTTCACGTTTCTTTTTCCTGATATAATATATTATATAATGGTCACTTAGGTTATATTCAATAACACCACTTGAGTCAATATGAGTTACATCTGAAAAAATATTGTCAATTGTTGTATAATTACCATGAAGACCCAGTCTGGTTGGCTTAGAAATGAGCATACTTAAGTATTTATCATCCATCAGTGCCAATAGATCTCTTCTATTAGAGTCAGTAGTAATTGCATCTTGTGCGGTATTGACATTGAAATCACCCATAATAGTAAGGTCGGCATATGGATATTTTTCTTTAATTGAGTCTATTAAGGGACCCATTGTCTCAATGAATTCTTTAATACTTGAGGATGGTGCACGATATATATTCAGTATAATTAGATTCTTACAGTGAGGATATTTAATAAAAATAACCTGTATTTCTACGACTTTAGTCGACTGGGATAAATCATAATCAATAACATAGTCAAGTGCCTCACGTATATATGCACAAATACCACCTCCAATTGATCTTGTTCTATCTAGTCGTTCAAGATTATACCCTGGTAGAGTTACGTTAATGTCAGAAACCTTCGGTTGTAACCAAGTTTCCCCAAAAAGTATCACATCCGCCAATATACATGATAAGTCATTTTTTAATTGTATCCATTTAGGTAATAACGATCGAATATTTAAGTAGATATATTTCGCTCCTTTTAAATTAGCCAAGTCTGTTAAGTTCTTCAGATTATGACAGGGCTTAGTTGTAACTGTCATGTTGTCATACTCTGCTTATCTTAGCTACACTTAATGATAAGCTAATGTTTTGGAAATGTCAGTAATTTCTACACCACCTTATTAATGTCAAAGGTTTGATCTTTACACAATTCAACATGTCCCTGTAGTGTAGGAAGATACTGGAAGACCTGAAGATCATTTTTCAGAAGTATATGTCTTTTTTTTAAACTTTTATTTGCATAGATAATCGGGAAACCCGATATTCTCATGTACATTATGACAAATAACTATGTGGTTAAACATAAAGAAGAGTACATCTCAGTTGTGGTAGTGATTTAAAACGTTAATAATATGGCAGTATAAGATTTGAACAATAGAGGTATTGGGAATACATTTCCAACTAGACCTGATATTTTTTACAAAATCTCCCTTTTGTTAAGTGCTTTTAGGTACAAATAAACAATAATTATGTTGAATTCAATTGAACATTGATGATGGTAGGATCCTGGTGTTGAATGAAATGAATAGTTTTGGAGTTGATTTGGTTCTTCACCAAGAAGTACGGACCAAAGTCCTCTAATCTGGGTGACTTCCAGATAGGTTGGGAACGAGTAGATCAGAAAGTCTCTTGTTGGAAATTAGTTGGTAATCCAGGTAATGCCGCTTTAATGTAAAGCACCGACCTGAACCAATTACAGGGACCAATATGGTTCAACACAGTGAGCTGACATTATAATAGCCCCCTCTGTATATTGGAATTCATAGAAGCAATTAAATAATTAGAGTGACTCTGTCACCTTGGTGTAGTTATACTGCTGGTTTAATGACTTATTAGCGAGCCATCTGAGGTCAACGTCTGCCTGTCAGTGCATTGCCATTTTCAAAGCCTTAAATTCTCAGTACATTACAGCAGAAATCTAAATAAGGAGACACCCATTATAACATTATTATTATTATATTCTATTTCAGGTACATGATAGTTCTATCTACAGGTAGAAAATGGCGATAGCCTCTGCTGCAGCTGTTGTTCCGGCTATATCTATGATAACACTATGTTCAGTTAATATACTATCAAGTTATACAAGTCTTAACAGTACAGCAAATTGCAAAATGGCAAAATAAAAAGTGTATAGCGTCAGCTTTTGTTTGACCCTATTTGTTTCAGCTCTTCCTTGGCTATTGCCTTTTTGTCACGGCATTACAGGCCTTTTTTGTTCTGACATTTGATACCCTACTGTACCATGTACGATTTCAGGAATGTTTTAAATTCCTTCTTGTTTGAATGTTTGCCACTGTTTACTGCACAATAATAATATCTTCACAGATCGGCATCGTTGAGGCAAGTGGAAACCGGGCGCAATGAACATTTTTAGACGGATTTTGTTTTTGGTAAGTGCATGTGTGATACCTTAAGCCCCAAATACATATATGATTTGAGATTCATTCACAATTTCAGGTTCTACAATTAATCGTGGGTGCTTATTTGCCTGAAACCGTACCTATTTTTGGACCGACACATGCACGATTTGGACCTACACCTGTACAATTTGGAGAAAAAAATGAAATCGTGGGTGGGTTGGCCGTCAAGATTTGATCTGATAATTACTGAAATTGTAGAAGAGCCAATTGTATTGTAACCATTTTTGTCAGGAAACACGGGAAACGTATACCCCAGCCCAGAAAATTATCGAAAGTGGTTACATTCATTGCAAAGACATTTTCCTGCCTAGGAGCTTTGTATTTATGAATTATAGACATATTTCATGTCATTTATAATGTAGTTTGCGGCTTGACGTTGAAAAGTAAAAAGAAATACAAATGCCAAACGTTCATAGGATCCACGTTACATGAACAATTCATGAACAAGTTAAACAAAAATCTCAGCTGAATTAACACTGGGTATAACTTGTCATGCATTGACTTTCGATCAGACTTTATAGATAAAACTAAGGATTTTGGATATTTTGATGAATTACAAAATATCGTTATTGGTATAGGCTAAGAGAATTATTAGGACCGACGATGATTGATATCTTGTTCCTATTACAATCCATATATTAATATATATATGTATTTTTACTAATACATTAAGTTCTATACATCCACAGTGTTTAGGAAGTAATAATAAACATATCATATATATACGAATACTTGCTTTTATTGGCAATATGGCTTTTATTGGTTAATTTGTCCATGCGTTGAGATTGAATTTTGAATGTTCGTCGGCTGTACCTTAGTTATATATATCGTGATATCTTATTTCTCAATTTCTTATTGTTTTTCTATCAATCTAAACCATGTACATATGTACCGTACCATTTTTGTTAATCCAGGCTGAGAACAGCAATTACAGTTGTAATGCTTATCTGGAAAAGAAATTAAATCAAAAAAGTCTAAAGGGACAAATAGAATATTTCTGATGGGGACGGTGAAAATTGGTGTACAGTTGTTGTAAAGTTAAAATGAATGTTTCATTGTAGTAGCGATGCAAGATAGAGGGTAGTCATGGGTACAAAGTATTTGCTTTTATTTCATTTAAAGGCCTATGATAAATTTAATGGTGATCCAAAAGACGCAGTTGTTCATCATGAACGTTTTCAATCATTGCCTTAAAATATGGTCCGTAAAGCTAAATCTCACAAGTTGTTTTGACCCAATCGGTAAGGGTATCAATGTGTAATAGTAAATACCGGTATCCAACATATCCTTGGAATGCTTTTCTTTTTCAAATATCACTTTCCTTTTCTAAGATGCTCCAACACATAATCAACATGACTTATGGATATCTTAATATCGAAGAGATACTATTTTGGATTTAGGATATATTCTTTATGACAGTGAGATATATCAAATGCCTGAGGGACTCCCTCATTTGTATATACTACTAGGCCTATGTGGTGTTTGACTATTAAGATAGAATATAATGAGACTCGTGTCTAGGAGACTGTTAGCCCACGTCGCTGGCCTTGCTTCCTCGGTCCCCCCGGTCCCCCCCATCAAGGCCAACCATCATATCGGTTCAAAACACGAGACAAAAATTACTTTCCTTCCGGACACATTGTTAACCCAAAAATAAACAAAAACAAACTAGCTTAATCTAAACAGTACCTTTATATCTATCTCCGGAGACATGTTTGATAATATATTAACCTGCTAAAACTATATCTATCTTATGATTTCCGTGCGCACCGAGTCACGTCGCGGCAAATAGCGTGGCCGCCATCTTGAAACTATGGAAGCAAGGGATTCTGGGTAGGGGGCGGGGCATTCGAATGAGGGAGCGTCTGTTGTTGTCATTCTCGCAAGACCTGCCGCGCACAGCCACAGGTGACGATGGCCTCTTGTGATTTATGTAATCAACCATTTAAGAGAAGAAAAAAGCCATCCAGGGGCTACAACAAGCACCTCAAAAGTGCGAAGCTTAGAGATGTTGATGCAACTGTATTTGAAGCCCTTCAGAAAGTTTACCAGTATGAGGTGAGTACTTTTGTCATCTTCTCATTGTTATCCGCTCATTGCGTATAGGCCTAGGCTATATATATGGTCAATTCTCACGAAATGGGGGCAATGGGTGATTTTAAAAGTCATTTTTTCAAACTTCCCACAATTCAGGAAACTTTTGTGCGTCAATAAATATGGTAGTTGGGGAATCTTACCTGAAAATCGCTACTGGATTAGATCCATATTTATGTCTCAGCATAAATTTGAATGTTTCCCTTTTTTCACCTGAGTGCCTATGACACGTCGGGGTAAGCCTTGTTTATTTATCAACTAAAATTATTGTGAAGAATTAAGACGTTAGGGCCCCAGGGACGTTAGGGCCCCAGGGACGTTAGGGCCCAGGGACGTTAGGGCCCCCAGGGATGTTAGGGGCCCAGGGACGTTAGGGCCCCAGGGACGTTAGGGCCCCAGGGACGTTAGGGGCCCAGGGACGTTAGGGCCCCAGGGACGTTAGGGCCCCAGGGACGTTAGGGCCCCAGGGATGTTAGGGGCCCAGGGACGTTAGGGCCCCAGGGACGTTAGGGCCCCAGGGACGTTAGGGCCCCAGGGATGTTAGGGGCCCAGGGACGTTAGGGCCCCAGGGACGTTAGGGCCCCAGGGACGTTAGGGCCCCAGGGATGTTAGGGGCCCAGGGACGTTAGGGCCCCAGGGACGTTAGGGCCCCCAGGGAAACTAATTTCACCTGAAAGCCCTAAAGTAACTTTTTTTGGTCCCCAGGGACGTTAGGGCCCCAGGGACGTTAGGGCCCCCAGGGATGTTAGGGAACCAGGGACGTTAGGGCCCCCAGGGAAACTAATTTCACCTGAAAGCCCTAAAGTAACTTTTTTTGGTCCCCAGGGACGTTAGGGCCCCCAGGGACGTTAGGGCCTCCAGGGATGTTAGGGAACCAGTGACGTTAGGGCCCTAAAGTAGAACCTTTTTGGTGATGAGAAGATCTCAATAGGTTTGATGATGGATGCAATATCAGTTTATTATAAAAAAAAGTTTCTCTGTTGAACCAGAAGTTTAACCTTTAAGTTTATGTCTCCGGAGGTAAACCTAATTTGGGTGTTTGATTCTGGAATTGTCTTACTCCTACAAATGCCCATCTTAGCGCCAGAAGACCACTTGTCATCCTGTTTGACAAGTACCTGAGTCTTTGCACTCTGGAATCCGGGACAAAACAGGACTTGTACAAATTTCTGGTTACAACACAAGACACTAGAAGCTGGGTGTGATTTATAAATTATTTTGGTGTTCACCTATATCTTTTAAATTCACTCCTAATAAATTCTAACCCAACAGCTTCGAGTGTCTTCCAAAAGTTAATTAAATTAAACTTCCCAATATTCAAATACTTAGGTTCTTCTCATCCACAATTAAAGTTAGGCTCCAATTATACATATGGTCGATTCCAGTGAAATCGGGGCCAAAACCTACTTTTTTGCATTTTTTGCTATAAATGAAAAAATATTGATGTTAGGGCCTTCATATTTTCAGGAGATAAACATATTATAGACCTGTTCATCCCTATTATAATTTCTTTTTTTTTTACCTGTTGAGTATTTCTGCATTAGCCAAAAGTTACCAGCGATAGATTACGAATGCACACCCTAAAAATTGCATATTTACACCGATATTTATTATCTGAAAACATTTTAAGACAATGAAATGTGCTCAACATATAATGGAAGGGCTTGTCAATGCATAGGAACCAATATATTTTCATTATGATCAAATATGAAGCCACCAGGCTCAGTTGTTCATGACAAAGTCAGCCAAATTTTACTCTAAGCGATAGATTACGAATGACATGTTTTCCCTACATATTTATTTTTACTTTAAAGATTAATCAAAGATAATTCTCATATATATTCCATACTGTGTTTTGCAAATTATCTTAAGTTTGTTTGATTCTGCAACCATTTTGAGGCTCCCAGTGAGCCTTTCGGATGCAAAAATCAGTTTTGCATTGAATTCCAGTGCAGCATGACAATTAGCAGCACTTGTACAATAAATAATGGAGAATAAAAAACTATTTCATGTGTATTTGATCATTATTCAGGTCTTGGTACGTTAGAGGTGCCAAAAGTCACATTTACATTCTTATTTCTTGTATACATGGGATCAAAATGCCATACGTAATCTATCGCGATAGATTACGTATGCAATGATAGATTACGAATGACATGGAAAAATGCTATTTCTGAAAGCAAGAATCATAAATGATTATTTTTTGTTCTTTAGACTATCTAACAAGGGACAAAATAAGAGAACTGACACAATTTCTTTCAGTAAATAGCAACATTTCTCATGGAATAGCACAAATAAAAGATCACAGATAGATTACGAATGGCATAATTAATTGCAAAAAGACACTGGTAAAGTGATATTTCTGGAAGCAGGATTAATCCTGGAGTAATTTATATTGCTTCGAATATATGGAAATAAATAAATTAGAGAAATTACATGAGATCTATTTTTAAATGGCATTTTTCTTTTAAAAAACGATAGATTACGTATACAGGATAGATTACGTATACAGGATAGATTACGAATGACACTGGAAAAGGGGTATTTTTGAAGGCAGAAATCTTTCTCAAATGATTTTTTTGTTTAGAATGTATGGGAAGAAATAAAGTAAAAGAAACCACATGAATATTTTCATAAAAATGTAATATTTTTCATAGCTCATGGCAAATAACTGAGAAATTGCATCAATTGAAAAATGGAGAAAATAGCAGAAAAAAATAAATTCTGCTGTTTTGCTGAAAATATGATGGTTATTCAACGGAGGTCAGCTTGCGATTATGAAATATTAATAAATAGATGATAACAATAGCAGTTTTATGACCTTAGCTAGTATCTAATATTAGTAAATAAGCCCAATATGACCAGAAATGGCTATAGCGATAGATTACGTATGCTTTTACAATTGTGCATAAATACATTACTATTTGTGCTAGGTACAAATCGTTTTCACCTATCTGAAGGCCCAATCGTGAACTTTTATGATAGATTTAGAGATTTACTCTTCATGACATATGGGGTGCAGTGAAAAAATGAGAAGAAGGTCACTAAGGCAAACTCAAGGAATAGAAGGCTGCAACAATCTTTAAATACTCACACAAAATGTTAAAAAAAAAATTAAAAAGTTTTTTTTTCAATATTATGAACAAAATTAAGCACTTCTAAATGGGTTTGAATAATTAAAAATCAGACATTTTCAAATTAATATATTAAAATATCCTATATTCAATCTTAAGGGGGTGTCATTCGTAATCTATCACTATATTTCAATGGAAACACTTGTATCACCTCTAGTTCCCAGAATTTTAAGACTTAAGAGCTAATATTTTGGGCTTTTCATCCTTCAACCGTCTTCATTCAATGACAGAAAAATGATAACAATTGGATAACATGATGAAAATTCGATAATGGCCCCCATTTCACTGGAATCGACCATATGTAGGGAACCGCAGATTTGTGGGCTCAAGTTATAGAGTCTATAACATGAGGAGCGAATTTACCATGTTTCACAGGATTACTGGGAGAATTACTCATATATCTGACCAGAGATGGTACAATATAATATGGATCATGTAATATAGTTCTAATATTTAAAAAGTAATCGTTAAAAGGGATTTTAAAAAGTTGTGGTCATCTAAATTGACCATATCACCATGAAGCTTTGCCTTCGGTAATGGAGGCTATATCTATGGGAAAATCAGGTGTTTTTGTACGTTTTGCGCTGTAACTAAAAAACGGACCATGCAATGACCCCCAAATCGGACCAGTTCATGGCCCGACGCCATTTTTCATAGACTGGGTCCGTCGGACCAGCGGTTGTGTCGCACACTGAATAGGTTTGTTAATACACACATGGGTCGTTAATAGGCAAATGGGCCATTTTGCTGTATAAATAATGTGAAAACTAGGCAGAAATAATAACTGTTGATATGTATAGACTGATATTTATACCAAATCAATAATAAATGTCAAATTTAAAGTTCATTCTTAAAATACTGCCTTATAAATTCATAAAAAGCCTTAAATATGGAGTTTGTTAATAGACATTACCTCCAGTTCTTGGTACTATGCATTTTTTCTGCTATTGTTCAAGAAAAACTTTAACCAATCATTATTTGTTATAATTGGCTAATTTTCATTTTTTAGGAAAAAAATTATTCCACCTTAGGCTAATAGATGTTTGTTAATAGATACCAGGGGTACCCATTCTAAAAAAATTCAGTTTTTTATGGCTTTCACCCTGAAAATCATGAACAAGTAATCTACTACCACAAGATAAAGAAAAATGTTGGATTTTGATGATTATTTAGAAATTTAGCAATTCCACCATGTAATGACAGTTCGAAAAACTGATTTTTGCCCCAAAAATGTGCTTTTGGGAAAAAAAATTAAAAAATTGGGGGCAAAAATGCCAAAAATGTGGTTCCACAAGTTGCTAGAACCATCCAATAAAAAAAAATATCTAACTAATGGCAATTTATTTGTATCAAGCTCATTTAATGACTTTCCATGGCTGGGGGCCAAATGTTGTCAAATTGGTGGAATTGGCCATGTACATTATATAAATTAAAATCCACCTGGGGAGAAATATATTTTTGGTCAATTTTGCTGATAAATTATAATTCTCACGTCCAAGGTCCCTACTGGCAGGCAACATAATAATGCTATTTTGCTCTATCAAGCTACAATTTACTGTTCTAAATGGATTTCTGACACACAGACCTATACGTTTTATATATTTAAAAAAAAACCCATATGTCAAATTTAGATGACCAACTTTTTATAGATTCCTGTGTTGTTTACTTTTCTTTCAATGAACCTCTAGTACATGACCTGAGAAGGAAATTTATGGTGGCAGAATATATGCATTTCTTATAATAGTCGATTCTGTTTACATTGATCAATTAGTGAGATGTGTACAATTTACCTCTGACTTGAATTTTCCGATACATAAGAAACGTGGCTTTCAGACATTATCAACCCCCATAACTCAGGCCCTAATCATGATATCAAGAAATGGTTTTCAGTTCTCCTCTACCCTCACCAAGCCCTACGTTTTGATATACAACACAAGCATGTACAACTAATTTACCTCTGACTTGAATTTTCCGATACATAAGAAACGTGGCTTTCAGACACTATCAACCCCCATAACTCAGGCCCTAATCATGATATCAAGAAATGGTTTTCAGTTCTCCTCTACCCTCACCAAGCCCTACGTTTTGATATACAACACAAGCATGTACAACTAATTTACCTCTGACTTGAATTTTCCGATACATAAGAAACGTGGCTTTCAGACATTATCAACCCCCATAACTCAGGCCCTAATCATGATATCAAGAAATGGTTTTCAGTTCTCCTCTACCCTCACCAAGCCCTACGTTTTGATATACAACACAAGCATGTACAACTAATTTACCTCTGACTTGAATTTTCCGATACATAAGAAACGTGGCTTTCAGACACTATCAACCCCCATAACTCAGGCCCTAATCATGATATCAAGAAATGGTTTTCAGTTCTCCTCTACCCTCACCAAGCCCTACGTTTTGATATACAACACAAGCATGTACAACTAATTTACCTCTGACTTGAATTTTCCGATACATAAGAAACGTGGCTTTCAGACACTATCAACCCCCATAACTCAGGCCCTAATCATGATATCAAGAAATGGTTTTCAGTTCTCCTCTACCCTCACCAAGCCCTACGTTTTGATATACAACACAAGCATGTACAACTAATTTACCTCTGACTTGAATTTTCCGATACATAAGAAACGTGGCTTTCAGACACTATCAACCCCCATAACTCAGGCCCTAATCATGATATCAAGAAATGGTTTTCAGTTCTCTTCTATCCTCACCAAGCGTTAAGGGTAATAGAACATGTTAAATCCATAGTGGACATTAACATATATGTAGTATGTTTGGGCTCTAAATCCACTTGAATGAATAATATATATACATTTCTTTGTGTGCTCATGTATAATTATCTGTGCTTCTTTATTGGAATAAAAGAAGAGTAAGAATATTAGATTTTTGGCAGTATGGTTTTTATCCTCCTCATGCAAATTTCCCAGGTTATTACAAGTGTATCAATTCTTTACAGGGCACATCAGAGGGGCACATATGCAATGAATGCCTCCTGAAGACTGAAAACAAGTTCAGAGACTACACCAGCCTACCATCAGCAGAGCCCCAAAAAAGAAAACAGCTTAGTCCACACAAAAGACAGCCCTCCAAAAAGGTCCATGCTTCACCAGTAACGCCCAAAACCCCTAGAAGAAAACATTTTTCCACCAGTACCCCAATCTCCTCAGTAAAACGCTCCTTTTCCTTTTCAACAACCCATCACCATACCCCTCCCAAACTGACACCCATTTTAAATGCTTTACGGAGGTCACACTATTACACTGCCCTTCGTTTGATTTTAAACCATAGTCCCAAAGTTGCTGGTGAAGCATTTGACAAAGTGGTACAGAGACGGGTGGTAGAGCAAGCAAAGGCATTTGCTTCCAGTGGACAACAGTTCACTTTCGATGGAATGAGATCCATAAGTATGTTCAGCTGGGAGTCGTTCCTTGCGATGGCGAAGACAGCGATGCCAACATTGTCCTCAGCTATACATGGCTCCTTTGGCTTGCATTCCATTGACACATCAGGGAGGAAAAACAGAAGGTATTTTATGGCCATTTGATCATCTCTTTGGTAAATCATTTTCCAAAAGTATTTTGTCCCTGCTTTCAATTACAGTCTTTAAGACAGTTACAACAGGAATAACTTTATACTTTCCCCCAGGATCAAATCTGTCATCCAACCACGAATTGGCATGATGCAAGCAATTGCACTTTTCACCCTAAAACCACACAAGTTCAAGGCTGTACAGTCGCTGTCATCAATCCAACTCTGGCGGTCCGGTGCCAGTGAAAAGGTATGTGGGTTGTAAATTGACAAATTATATTGATTATGACTGCATCACCCAATCTGCTTTATTTCTTAGCCTGTTAAGGTTTCATGAAATGGTGATTTTGCTATCATATCATCATTATTATAACATATTGGGGGCCAAGGCTGCATATTATATACTGTTGTTGCAGAGTGAGAACTGCATATAAACTAATATTATCACACAAGAAATAGTTAATCATCAATATTTGGTTCAATATTTCTCAAGAATTATCCACACATAAAACTTTTTTTCGATTTCCTGGAACCCCGCAAATATGTTTTTCTATTCCACATTTTAGCTGTTCAAATGCTTCAACCATATGGGCATATCCCTGTCTGCATCAGCTTCAAGGCGCCTGATTGACAAGCTGTGTGATGAAACGGATGAAACAATGGTAGCCTGCAAGGAGTCGGTAGAGGGAAAAGTTATCCAACAAAAGTCCCCTCAACTTGGAAACATCTCAACGATAGCTTCCTATCCTGATGCAAGTGATGACAGCGATGACGACTTTCTGCCATCAATGGAAGAATCGATGGAAGTCTCCCTAAATTCAACCCTAAACACCTGGCAGTTGAACAGTTCAATGGGTAAGCCATTGGCTGAAGAGGAAGGTAAGGACACCACACTGTCAGGTTCAGCTTTTAGTGATGATGCAATAGTTATTAACTAGGATTGATTAAATTGGTTCATTAGTTATTCAGTAATGTAATAAATCATTAGGTAATATTATCCATTTCAGTATCATAACACATTTTCTAACTTTACCTATATATAGATCTCTGATTCTAATTTCAATTTACTATATTGTCTTATTGATTTAAATAACTAATAACGGGAGGGAACCATTCTTAATCATAATTCTTATTTGGACATGTTTCTCTCCCTTTCCCTTACCCATCTCCAACCTTCCTTCCTCTGCCCTTCCCCACCCCTCCCTTTTAATGCTCAACGATGTAAAGATATAATTAAATTCATATTACTGTCTTTTGCAGTCCAAGGATTTGCTTTTGTATGGGACAATATACAGAAGCTATCCATAACAAGGGATTCTTCTCTGGCCAATGGCAATAAAATGCACATGTGGGCCAATGCCTTCTCGGTCCTGAACCGTGTGAATCCCATTGACCTAGAAACAAACGACCTCACCATGGCAGCAACAGACATCCCCATGAGCTGCTACCTCCAAAATCAGGAAGATGTGGCAATGTTACAAGAACGACTGGAAGCCATCGTGGGTCGTGTACTTGTAAAGCACTTGAAGCACTTCCAGGATTATGGGGATGTCTGCCCCTGGCACATACCACATGAATTTTCAGATAAGGCTGCTCAAGCTAGCAAAGTTGTAAGTGTTTATCATACTTATACTGCATGTACATTCTAATGCAATTTTTAAAAATTCTATAACAAAGATTATATTGAGTATATATTTTCAATATTGTCAGTGAAATGCAGTCTGAAGAGATTGAGTAATAATTTGAAAGCAAGGAAGTTCATGCCAATTTACATTATGTGATATTTGAATAGGTAAATATTGGAATCATTCATGAAAATCCATCAACACGAGCTGGAGCAACTGCTATCATGCTAGAACTCCAGAAAAAGGTCCCTCGAAGACCTGATGGACGCTTCAGAGTGGTTCCATGTCATGGCGACGGTCTGTCAGTGGAGAGAATGGTGGATAGCAAAAGATCTCGAGGAGCAGAACATACAGATATTCAGCGCTTAGATGGCCTGGAACCTTGTCCACAGGAGTTCCATCACAGGGGCCTTATGTTACAGGTAATCATTTGCAACTAAATTCCCCATATTATTTGCTCATATCCAAGCCTTTATCCTCATATCCAAGCCTTTTATGTTGATTGATGTTGACATAGTAGACTTTTAATGCTCAGAGTATATGTACTTATACAGTAGTTTTAAGCACCCTGTTGATATTGTATGTCACATTGAATTATGGGAAATATTGTACTCAAATAACATTATAATATGAGAAAATCCATAATTTGGTCGTCATTTGACCCTAAAATCATCTTTTGCTTATTTGAATGAAAAAAATGGGATGATGGGAGACATTTTTCAGTAGTTTAATCATGGCCACCCACCTGAAATACATCAGAAATACCCACCCCTATTCACAGTTTAAGCCTTAAAAATGAAGAATAATTAAGGGAGGCCCAATAAAATTCTGGAAATAAATAAAAATATTTAGTCAAACATAGTTTCAACTTATTTACCATTGAGCCTTGACCCTGGCTATTCCATTATCTGTTTCTTATTCATTTACTATGGATCCTTGGCATAGTTAGAATGCAATAATATGTGTATATGGACAGGGTCTATGCCCTGTGACCCTTGTCGCTGCCATTACCATTACCAAATCATTTTTTGGCTGTAACTTTTCTTCTAGTTGGTATATTTTCACAAAATTAATGTTTGTTTTTTTGTGCAGGACACAATGAATATGCTTTTTAATGGAGCAAGCGTTGCAGAACGTGGGACATTAGCCCAATTAAGAAATGATTTTGGCCATCATTCTGTCACAAAGGATGTGATGAACACCTTCAATTTTGCTGACAACTTCATCCGCTTTACGACTGAGGCTCATGTGGTGTACCTTATGCTCCATCTTTATGGTATGTCACATATGGATGATGTACCTAGAGGCGCTCCACCAGAAAACACATCCAGGGAAGGGAGACAGGTCTTTTTTCAAAGTGTGTGTAAGGCCATCGTCAAAGAGGTGTGGTGCCTTACAACATGTTCTGACATCAACGCTGTTTTAGAGGCCAATGTGGCAGGAGTACCCTCTGCAGTGTGGTGCCATTGTGGTGAAGGTAATTACACAATATTGATATGCTTAATATTCTTGCTGTGAATTTGTGATAATTATCACATTGATGTTATTCAGAACTTGTAATGAATTAGTATGTGTCTGTGGGCTATGGTAACTCAATAAGTATTGAAAAGAGACTATGAAATGTACAAAGAATAAGTTTTACAATTCAATCATTGAGCAAACAATAGTATGTCATATATTTTCTCTTTTCATCCAGAGGAGGACCATGAAATGGTACGCTGCTCTAACCAGGACTGCCCCTGTGGTTCATGGTTTCATACTCGGTGTATTGATTTGAATATTCTGCCAGGACCAGATGAAGATTGGTGGTGTTCCGAAGAATGCCAGGCTACAGGCAGTTCATTCTCAGAGGGTGTGTTACCAGTTATGATTTATACAAACAAGATATTTTCATACTTTATACAAACAAGATATCTTAACTCCTTTTATTGAGCAGTGTTCTGTGTATTTAAGACAATATTTCTTGCGAAATACAATTATCAAATATCTACAACATATATTAATCTCAGATTTATATCAGGGGAAGTTACATGTGTATACATGAACATAATACACATACAACAAATAGTAAACATTCATATAACATAGTAAACAATAGTATTAAGTCATTAAATTTCGTGATAATGGATCATACACAGGTTCATTGGATATTGAAACCCGAACCAATCTACAACAGAAATGTAATCTGTTCTGAAGGCAATCTGTAAACAAGATTGCCTGGTATTCATGAACTTTGACCCTAAAACAGAGTCTCCCCAAATAACCAATGTGGGCCCAATTGACCAATCTGGGCCCCAACGACCAATGGATCAATCAAGTATATAATTTTCTAATTTAAGTTATTTAACTCCACATCTTATATTGTATCTTAATGTACCTTAAATAGAAAATTTACCTAAAATAAATGATATTATGTCCTTCCAGGCACCACATGGTATTGCTCAGGCGGCAAGGAGCCAGATTATGTACGCAATTATGCCATTGGAGTCACTTGGTATGGGCTCCTAGATATGGCCCACCGGGATGTTATTCGTGAAGGAGATGGGTTAGCCATGATGGCCATGTGGCGAATAAACATGACAAGATTCTGGGCAGGAAGGCACTACAAATACATGATCTTGGAACATCGACTCCTTGCAGGTATGTAACAGAATAAGTGTTGATAGTTTATATTAGAATATTTTTAACTAAGCAGGAGTCTTCAATGTGCATAATGTCGCGATTCACACCAGTCAAATTTGATTGGCTGAAAGAATATGATAAATCAAACAAATTAAATTTTTATCCATAGGCATAAATGGCTATTATCCGCCCCGTCTGAGTGCAGAGATGGTGCACAATCGTACCTGCAACATCGAAGGGGGACCAGGCAAGAACATCGCCAATGATCGCGTTAATGAATTTCTAAATAATGAATTCAAAGGTGAATAAGTCATAATTCATTGCCACATGGCTTAAATTTGAGAGAAATAAAATATAACTGGTGTACTTTTTAAGGATTAATGACCAATAGTTCTGGCCTGCGGGTGCATTAGTAGTTTATAATCCTGAGGTGAGGTTATTAATAGTCCCTATCTTATGTGATTATAGCCCCATTACTCATTAAAAGAAATTCCATTTCAGAACACCTGAAACATTCCCATGGCCAATATACAGATCTTACGGTTAGAAGGGCAGGGAAGATAGTTGGACCATTGGCCAGATCCATAGACCAAGCGTTCTACACCCAAGTGTCAGAAACGAATGCTCTTTCTAGCTATCGGAAGAAATATAATTACCATGATGACATCACCACCTTCATTAAGGATTACATGAATGATAAATTATTCACCACAACCCCTGGGCGCAAACATCATAGTTTTGATCAATTTCAGCCAGGAATGGCAATCCAGAGCCCAGAGAAATTAAGAGCTAGGTTGATTAAGTACACAAAGAAATTGGATCTCTCAAAAAATCAATATCTAAAATAATTCTTGTAGATGTTCTTGTAAATGAAATTGGCAGAAATATATATTTATATAATTCTTTAAATAGCTATAACCTTTTCTAAATCTAGAATTTACTTCCTCCTGGGTCACCTTAGCTGGCGCACTAAGCTGGAGTGAACTAACCTTTTATTGGTTGACTTGTGTATCTTTACCTTAAAACCCTATTGCCCCATTATATAATTCTTTAAATAACTATGACCTTTTCTAAATCTGTGTATTTACTTCCTACTGGGTCACCTTAGCTGGCGCACTAAGCTGGAGTGAACTAACCTTTTATTGGTTGACTTGTGTATCTTTACCTTAAAACCCTATTGCACCTTTATATAATTCTTTAAATAACTATGACCTTTTCTAAATCTGTGTAGTTACTTCTTCCTGGGTCACCTTAGCTGGCGCACTAAGCTGGAGTGAACTGACAACCTTTTATTGGTTGACTTGTGTATTCTTACCTTTTAAATAGCCTATCAGGCAGCCATTTGAGCTGTTTCTGACACCTTTTTCTTTAATTTCCCTGTATATAAGTTCCAGGGTACAACCCCGTTATTATCAGAGAGGGAGTTCTCCTGATGGTAGGCCTCTCCTCGCATATAAGGTCCCTCTGACCTCTTGTTAATTACTTGTTAATTAATGGCATTTTTACCTTTTAAATAGCCTATCAGCCAGCCATTTGAGCTGTTTCTGACACCTTTTTCTTTAATTTCCCTGTATATAAGTTCCAGGGTACAAACCCGTGATTATCAGAGAGGGAGTTCCCCTGATGGTAGGCCTCTCCTCACATATAAGGGTCCCTCTGACCCCTTGTTAATGACAATCTAATTACCATCATACCAGGAATAAATCTGTTTTCATACTCTATGATATTTCTTCTTCGTCCTTTGTTTACACTACGTATAACATTATCATATATTCAGTTTTCTTGTACATATTACCATAATACCCAGCTGTAATTCTCTGCAGTTCAGCAGCTTAATACTTAATAATTAGCTTTCAGTGGCCTGGCAAAGTTTTCTTCCTCTACCAAGCCATACACTGTCATCATCGTACATCATGCTCAATATTAAAATCTTTAAAGTAGCCTATCAATCATGTAATACGTTCATTCTAATCATTTTCTTTTTTAACCTTAAAACACCGGCCTACTTATTCAGATTTCAATAGTAATGATCCAAAACTCTTGCGTTTTTTTAATTTAATATTTTCTACATTTTTGACACTCCAGCAAATATATTGCATTTCCTGTCATTTCTCCATTTGTGTTATAAAGTTTGAAACAGAACATCAGTTATTATAATGAACTTTATTAGTTAATACATGGAAATGTGCTCAATTTGATTTGTCATGACCAGATTTTAGTAGCTTAACAGTTGAGAGTGATGCATGATGTACAATGACATTTTACTATATTAAACGTACCCTATGGTCGGGGAAATAACCCAAACCATCTATATATATGCTTTCAACTTAACCGAACTGCTATTCCTAATGAATATTTAGAATAACTTTCCTATTCTTTAGTCTGTATATTGTGAGGATAGATAATTGGTGTGACGTATGATGATGCATTTAACTTCACCACTCGTCAAGCTGGCATTTGGATGATCTATATGATGGTTTAATATTTATTATTGATATAGGCACATAAAGAAGCGTGATTAATTGTTAGGCAAGTACTGAATGGGTTTATTAACAATCACACAACTCTCTACAGTATGTACAGCATAAACATTTCTTGCATTTACATTCAACGCACCCCAACATACAGGTTGATTTTGATTTGAGGGCCAACAAAGACTCCTGATCTGATTCCTGAAGTACAAAACATTCTAGAATTCTTTCCCGAATACATGTTAGTTGAGTTTTCATTTTGTGAAAGATCTTATGATCAGGTCCAGCAGTTGATTTGGGGTACCAGGTTGCTCTGGCTGGTGAAGCATCACGACCTGCTCTGCCCACCTCCTGCCAGTACCCAAGGATGGAAGTGGCTTTGCCCCAGTGTATGACATGCCTTATATCTGGAACCTCTACACCCATACCAAATGCAATGGTGGATATCAGTAGGCGTAGTTTCGAGTCAGTCTTTCTGAAGGCACTTACTGTAAAATGTTGCAGTTCAGAACTTATTTCCCCATGAAACATAGAGACTGTGGTTTCTGATTGATTTCCCAACTCCCCCCAATATGCATCAGAACCCAACTCTGACATAAAATATTCATATATGTCCACTGCCTGCATAATAGATTGTGTAAAAATAACAGTCTTTGGGTAAATCTCTTTCATTTCCTTGAGTCCTGCCGAAACGTCTGACAGACATTCATCCACTTCATATGATTGTCTCTTCACAATTTCCAAAAAGATGTTTGGTCGATCAGGTAGCATTGAAACAAGGTTGTACTGGTCATTCTGAAAATTTAATATGTTGCAGATGTCTGTCAGAATATCCATGTTCACAGTGGCTGATAGACATAAGAAGGGAACAGGGAACATGCTTCTTAGAGTGACCATCTTGAGGTAGTCTGGTCGGAAGTCTTGGCCCCTGTAATTGCAATCTACACAATAATAAGAATGTAAATTGTATATTCAGGTTCAATTGGAATGTTATGAAATATTAAGTTAGTTTGTATATAAGAACATTTCATATCAGAATTGTACATTGAAGAATGAGAGTATAGCAACGATATCATTTTAGTATTGTATAAATTGAAAAACTTACCACTGTGACAAACAATGTACCTCGTCCAACGTTATCATTGAAATATGCTTCTTGTGCTTCTTCAAAGCTTGGATCCATTGGCCCTGAATTAAGGCCTCCGGAGAAGCATATATGATGCTGACGTCTCCTGATTTAATTCCTGTAAATAAATATTGTAAATAATGTTATGCTGATACATCACATGGTAAAGAAGTCATCTGTGTTTTGGAAAGATGGAATCAATTGATATACATGTGCTTATGTGGTCTGCTGGAAATAAATCTCAAAGTTCTCAGAAAATCTCCCATACTCAGCAAAATCAACTTCTTTAAATAAGCCTACGGTAGTATTCATTAAATTATTTATGCAACTGATAATATATCTACCAACTTACTGTCTTCATCTTCCTTGGTCATGTCCTCAGCCCTGGTAATTACTGCACTTTGAATCCCAAGGGACTTATTTAGGCTAGCTTGATCCATCATTAGTGAACGGAGGGGGCTTACCACCAAAACCATGTGAGGGGCTTCATGGGGATAAGCCTGGATGATGAAAAAAGCCATTTAATCTTTTCATAAGAGAATAATTGTTATTTGCATTCAAAATTTGCCAACATAATTTTTTTAGTTCAATGACCCCTTATTTTTTTTTTTAACTGGGAGGGTAGAATGACATGTCAGCTATGTATATGCAGATTTTAAAGAAAATTGTATGATTCAATCGTCTGCTATTGGGGAAAATGCAGAAAATACCCGTTTTTCCCATAGACTTCTATAGTGAACAGTAGTAAATTTCAGTGATCCCTAAAATAAAAACTAATCTACTGACATGGTTTTTTTCGGCTTTTTTATGATATTATCTCTTCAGTACAAATGTTATCACACTTTATCTACATATCTAAGACTTACATTGGATCCTTTTTAAAAATTACTTACATGAAAATATTGACTCTTTCAAGTTTCATGGTCAAATGAGCCCACCCATCCCCTAAAATGGGGAGAGGGGTCCCCCAG
The DNA here is from genome assembly GCA_942159475.1 of Sthenelais limicola. Lineage (NCBI taxonomy): Eukaryota > Metazoa > Annelida > Polychaeta > Phyllodocida > Sigalionidae > Sthenelais > Sthenelais limicola. The sequence goes on from OW804096.1 coordinate 60,459,294, forward strand.
TCTCAACACCATCAGTACTTCAAACATCTGAATAGTGTGCTCTTTTAATTTCGAAGGTAATGACACCAACTATCCTCCCTCAGGAAGGAGGGCTGGAGGGAGAGTGGGGTGTTTGGGTCCCACTAGAGGTTTAATACATTCACATAAATCATATCACTGCATTACAAATTTATTCACCCCAGCCATGTTCAAATCAGAGTATTATTGCAGAAGTTATAGCAGTTTTGATATTTTCTAGGTGTGTTCAGCCCCCCCCCCCCGCAAGGTTTAGGGGATCCGCAGCCCCCCTAGATGAAAAATACTTACCACAATGCATTTATCTCTTAATTACCCGTTTAATGACACTAGTTATATTCAAATCAGACTATTATTTCAAAAGTTATAATAATTTTACCTAAACAGTAAAAGGGGGGTCCGGCCCCTATATTAAAAGGTCCCCCCCTAGTGGAATGATGGCTGGACACTTGACTAAAGTTGTTATTTAGACCCTAAGCTTTCATTTGATACCAAGAACAAAACTTTTGCACGAATTTGAAGTGACTGCCTACTAATGGTACTAGTACTGAAAGTAGAGCCCCCCCCCCCCCCCCCCCCCCCATTTCGAAAATGTTCAGTATTTTTTCATTTTGGTTAGGCCAAGGTTAGAGACAATTCTAGCAATCTGCGTATACATAGCTGACATGTCAGTTTACCCTTTCTAGCCATTCTAGGTGGCTAAATTAGCTTTCTCTCGCCCCCCCCCCCCCCCCCCCCCAAAAAAAAAAAAAAAAAATGCCCAGAGCTTTTTTGACAGACACTTACCACATCTAATAATAATGGCGGCAGCAGAAAGGTGAGAGACTTGCCGTATCCAGTTGGTAGAAATCCCATGGTGTTTCGGCCTTCTAGGACACTTACAATTATCTCATGTTGTTTGCATTTCACCTGATTAATACCGATTTTTTGCAACACATGAGACAAATGCTCTATTGGGTTCTCCCTTCTCACCACACTTTCTTCCATTGTGAGTGTCTCTACTTGTCAGCGTCGATCAATGACGATCTGGCAGCTGTTCGATCAACCTGATCAACGCACTGACTGCTCCCTTGGTGAGGGTTAAAGGTCCAGAAGTATAGCCGCCAGATTGTTTCTTTTTTTTTCCCCACTTTTCTCGTTAATGCTTTTTTTTTCGATGTTGTTGTCTGTCTGATTTTTAGTGCATGTTCAGTTTTGTTTCTTTCCTTGCCTTTCTTTCTCATTCGTATCACATTGCAAGTCCTCTATCTGTCCAACCCACCCTTTAGCAAATGTAGAAGGACTATCTGAGGCTGTTCTGATACGGCGGCAACTGCGCCACACGATGGGCGGGAAGAAGGGAAGGTGCACAGTGGCGCATTGTTTTTTCGGCGGGGACTTTGGGGACTATCTTTCAGGTGTTGTACACGTTATGACTCACGCATTTAATGGCGTTCCTCTTTCAAAATTAATGTCCGACAAATAATTTGCCTATTACATTGTAAATGTTATTTTTCATGTTGTGTTATGCTAAATGGTTTGTTAGTTTATGTGTGTTTCCTCTTTTGATTTATTGCAATTTGGAAGGGTGCGTGTTTGTTTGTGTGTGACACCTAAATTCTAGATACTCGGACTTACGGTAGGGGTGCAACAACTGTGTGAGTTCAGATCGCCTCGCTTCATTCGTTAGAACATCTATGTTGGAAGAGACTAAGTCTAATCAGTGGTAAGTTTACATTTCTTCGATTGCCAAAACTAGTTCATGTAGTGCATAATGAAACGTGAAAGTAATAATGTCATTTCGGTTTACGGGTAAGGGTGGCAATGCCAAATGTAATTTTAAACGATCGCTAGTCCGTGCGTAAAGTCTCAGCAAGGAACATTTTACTAGGCGTACCGACCATATGGGCCAATGATATTAATAGACACTCAATACTACTATAATTATTTGAATCTGGAAACAAATTTAATTGGTTAGGTTAACCTTTGTTCTATCCCTTATCAACAAGAGTTTCGTAATCGCTTGACATAAAATATTTAAAATAGTGGCGATGTTCGGTGGCGAGGGTGTAGTGTTACGAGTGTGCACGTTCTCGACTATCGGATAACAAATTACTTTCACGTGTAACATTGTCACTTTTGCAATTATCTCGCTATCTACTTTACTTCTTTCCTTCAAAATATACTTCTAAGTGTAAGGGAACTTTCACTAGTCATTTCGGTGGACACATGTATGGAGATGCGTCTGATGAAAGGCGATGACACATTCTGATCTATATGTGATATGTACATTGTCATGGATGTCCATTCGTAACAAAATTAATATTTCGGTATTGAACCCAATCCATATTTCTTTCTTGTGTTTTAATAATTATGTCATTTCATCTATTTGTAGGAAATGGCTAGTCACGTAGGTAAATTAGTGCTGAAGGGCAGTTTTACTGAAGCTCGCCTGTATGTTCGTCGGGAGGGAACGACTATGGTATCGCTTGGTGACTTCCAGGACATAGGTGGCGATGAGGACACGTATATGGTGGGACAAGTGGTGAAAGCCAAGAAAGGTGGTTGGCGGCGGGTGGCTAAGTCACAGGATGGGCGTAAGGTAGCAAAAGTGGAAGTGGCGTATGATCGCATACTAATTGTTAGGTATGTACTAGGCTTGAATTAAAGTCATTTGTGGTTATTACATAGTCAATGCAGACATTATCATTTTCGTGAACGTGTACTTTTGACTAATGTCCCTTGTATTTTATTAAATCATCAATTAAGACGTACTCATATATTTTGAACAGGGAGCTGCACAAGGGGTCGCTGTTCTATCTGAAAACAGTGAACAACAAAGAGACGAGCCATCTTCTGCTGGCAAAAGGTATTCCGTGGATTGGGGCCGTGGTCTTGATTTGTGAGCCCTGCCATTCAAAGCAAGACTACTTGTATGAGCTTCCAGTTGTCACCACCAGAGCTCCGCTGCTCCCAGTGACTACGAATGTCCGATCTCCCTTGATGGCATATCGACCTGAGGCGCCGTCCGAAGGACGTTTCTTCCCCATCTATGGAGTGGTTGATGACCTGCAGATTACGCATGCTGACGTGGACTACGGCTGCTGTGCTATCGCGTGTGATGGCAACCATGACGAACTCATTAATTGTTTTGGTTTGGAGGGGAGTGGGGCAGCAGCCCTTGTGTTGACCATGTATGTGTCGTCAGTTACTCTCAACATCCACAAATGTCATATGCAGTCTCGGTCTATGGCCAAATTCTTCCTAGACAACATATATTTTGGTGTAAGTATTGATATTTTATTTCACTTAACCGATTTTCTCATATAGTTAGTTAGAAGTTTAAGTGATATGCGATATTGCAATGCCTGCTTTTGATATATTAAGTTGTATATTGATTTACGAAGATGAAGCCTTGCTTTTTATTTTGGAATTAAATGACAAGATATTAGTAATCAATTATTGAGTACTGGAAATAATTTCTCTTAGTTTAATGTCTAGTTGTTTGTGGTTGTCTAATATTTAGTGGGGGCCTTATTGAAGCCTATTGATTGACAAATTACACATTTGTTACTAATGTTTACTTGACGACCTCATTTCTAACAAAATGTTCTATTATTCCTCAGTCTCGTTTGACAGCTCCGGAAGTGGATGTGCCGGCTATGAGACGCACAATTAGAGCCACGTTGGAGGACTACCGCCAGCACGGGGTGTCGTGGATAGTCTCGGGGTGGTACAAGACGGCAGTGTCTGGCGGCAGTGAGGTGGCAAAGGCCAACAAATTTCACGTCACTTCGTTACAGCCCACCGAAATTTTGCAGCAAGTACCAAAGCTTGCTCCTCCTCAGGCACGTTTGCCACCGACTCCCCTGGCGGATCTTATCAACCGAGGTGCTCCTGCCGGTGGACAGGTACTCAATGACGGACAACGGCAGCAACAACAACAGCAGCAACAGCAACAGCAGCAACGGCAACAGCAGCAGCAGCAGCAGCAGCAGCAGCAAATGAACAATCCTGTCGGTGTTGATGGAGGAAATGTAAATCAGGTCGTTGATGGTGTTGTTAATCAGGAGAACCGTGTTCCGGTCCAAGATGTCCATGGCGGAAATCCTCCGGCTGCTGTATAACTTAAAGCATTGTGTTTAAGACAACAATTTTGTACTTGCTGGAACTATTCTGGATGAATCTCGCTACAAGGGGTGCTATATTTCGGATGAATCTCGCTACAAGGGGTGCTATATTTCGATAAAATAAATGAGAAACAGTTTGTACTGGATGTAACTATTATGGATTGATAGTTGAAATCTCGCTACAAGGGGTGCTATTTGTCGACAAATAACTGTGTACGGGTGCTATTTTTTGGGTGCTGGCACACTTAATGGATCTCGGAATCGTGCATAGTGTTTTCGTTCATTTGTGTTTTCCCCATTGTGAATGTTTTACGGGTATGGTGGACCAGGTCATTAATTGTTCGTCTGATGTCGGTTCAGGCCACTTTAGGTAATATTTGCAGAGTATTAAGGTAAATTCGGACAAATCTGTGGTCGCCGAGTTTAGCTGTACTGACTGAGAGTATATTGATTATTCGTATTGGTTATGACTATGACTTTTATTGGTGTTGTGGGCTGTTTGACGCATTTATCTTTTGATATTAATGTCCTTGATAGAACTTGCCTTCAAACATGTATTCTTGATGAATGACATTGCTGTTATGTACAATGTTGTGACGATGTATATCTTTTGATATTAATGTCCTTGATAGAACTTGCCTTCAAACATGTATTCTTGATGAATGACATTGCTGTTATGTACAATGTTGTGACGATGTATTATTTGATCGAGCCTTACTTTATCTTTTGATATTAATGTCCTTGATAGAACTTGCCTTCAAACATGTATTCTTGATGAATGACATTGCTGTTATGTACAATGTTGTGACGATGTATTATTTGATCGAGCCTTACTAACTATTTAGTTTTATTCGTGTATTACGTCCATGTTAGGTGTGACATGTAGGAAAGTGTTATTTTGGTAAATTAAATGGTTCTGGTTAAAGAATGTAAGTTGGTACGTTGTAACAGACTGGTTGAATTACATTATTGTCTTTTTAACTAAGTCCATCCTAGTCGATTGGACAATTGCCAATTCAGTTGTGATGTTCTAACTATATTACATATGATGTTGGAACTTTCCCATTGATATCTGATGTATTATTTTTGTTTTTTTGTTAGCGCAGTTACGTGTAGTTTTTGCCACAGTCACCTCGGTGCCTTATAGGGTTGTTAATAGATTTAGTCATATTACTTAAAGTTTAAGTACAATTTATACCATCCATTTTTATCGCAGTTACGTGTACTTCTTGCCACAGTCACCTCGGTGCCTTGTAGGGTTTGTGATAGATTTAGTCATATTACTTATAGTTTAAGTACAAGTTATACCATCCATAATGGTATTACCCTTAGTCTATTGTTACGGTAGATAGTCCTTTTTTTTAATTGTGCACATAATTCCTAGTCCTTGCGAAGTTTGAATAATTGCTACCAGAAGTGTGACGGGTCAGCCTTGTCACCTATTATGGAACATGTGATTATTGGGAGCGTGCATTAGTGAAGATAGTGATGACTGTTTGTTTCTACGCAATGTGGCGGTTATGAATTATTTGCCCTCACTGATGGTATGATTTGTTCCTCACTCATTGTCTTTAGTTTAATAAATAATTGAGTTTGTTCACTTAAGTGTCGAGTCCATTTCCTTCAATTTTATTAATGCTGATATGAAAGTAATTGAAATATCTCAATACTGAAACAGACGTTTCAATGTCTGAATGTCTTGAGATGATATTAAACTTTTAAGCGCACTATTCGGTTTATACATGGCACTTGCGTACATTTCAGTAGGTAATGACCGAATGAGCCGTATGTAAGCTGATTTAGTTGTTTATTTAGAAAAAAACTTCTAATAAATTGTATGGGTTACTACGTTATCACCATTGATCATTTACGCCAGTTAATTCTACGAAATCCAGTAAATTAGATTTGAGTATCTTTCCCAATTAAAGAACGTTCTTGTTGCTAATTTTTGCATTGTAATCTCATTAAATCGTGCAACGCTTACATAATGTTATTGACTGGCATTGCATTACGTTATTAACCATGCCTTTGGCCAGTCTCCGGCCTTCGGCGACTGCTCCACGCGGTAAGTTTGTGTTCCTTTTTTGGGTGCCCCCACTAGTGCCGTGTGGTGCACACGGACTAGTGGGGATTCTGTCATTGAACCGTGATATTCTTTCGGGACGCTTTATTTCTATTCTTCAGGCGGCCATTGAAGTAGGTGATTTATCGAATAATGCATTAAGTCAATGGAACAATTTCAAGTTTAGCAAATCAAATTATTATTGATACTTGGCGTGTTAAGTAGGCAATTACTTTCTATATAAAATTCAATATCGTATTGGCTTGGAATCGATTAAAAAACCCTACCAAATAAACGATTTCTTTACACTATTTGTGAGTCGGACATTGAACTATGATATTCTTTTGGGAATGGTCATTTATATTATTCAGGCGGACATTGAAGTCAGATATTATTAATCGTAGTATGCATCAAGTCAATTCAAGAAAGTAAAGTTTAGCAAATGAATTTATTTGTGATACTTCACGTGTTAAGTACCCAATGTAGTATGTCAATTATCATATATCATTATCAGCGATTTTTTGACAATTCTTCATTTATAAACAAGAACTTGCTTGTATCAGCAACAACAAGATACATACGTTATGAAATCATTTATACAGCCATTCACTGCTGTGTACATTGTTTGAATAAAAACTGTGAACTTCATCATTTCTTCCTACTTTATCTGTTCAGTTTTATGTAGTCTGGATACTGCTACAAAAATATCAACCGTGTGATTCGGTAGTTTTGGCCTTAATAAATCATTTTCCTGTCAAAGTATGCAACTGTGTACAAGTTCCGTCACATTGCTTATTTTCAACAAATTGTAATCTAATCAACAATACAATAATAGGGCCCATAGTGACGCATAGTCTGATACTCTGTTCAGTTTTATGTAGTCTGGATACTGCTACAAAAATATGAACCGTGTGATTCTGTAGTTTTGCCCTTAAATCATTTTCCTGTCAAAGTATGCAACTGTGTACAATTTCCTTGACATTGCTTATTTTCAACAAAAAGTAATCTAATCAACAATACAATAATAGGGCCCATAGTGCCGCATAGTCTGATATTTCGTCTTCCCTCTTGTTTTGGCACAATTATATTTCAATAAAGTAGCTGGACAGAGTCGATTAATACTTTCGTATATAATAAGTTCCGATGTCGGCATGATTTGAATTCACCGGGTGTAAATCATTAAACCTTTTTGCACCATGCACTCAAAGTTTTACTAAGTGATACGTCCACAGTAGAAATGTTAGTAGTACATTGTATTGCATTATTACAAGCATAACAGCAGTACTGAGTGCCTAAGTGAGCACATTAATTGTTAATTAATACCACATTCAAATATCATCCTTTGTCATGTATTTGGCAAAAATAACAATATTGCACAACAATGCTGAACATCTGCATTGAGTGCGTATACCTCATTCGCCCATTAAACCAAATATTCATTTGTACGCAGTCACATTTTAAATCTGACTAATTGTCAATCAAATCAGATAACCTCGTTTATCAATCACTTCCTGGAACATGTCTTCATAGCACCATGTTATTGCTTGGAATAAAATGTACAGTATATTTTATCCACACTTGACCACGGACATACATAATCAGTCAATAATGCGAGTAATATTAAAAAAGACAATATAAATATTCCCTAGGTTCATTGGTTGTTCAATATATGTGGGTTCATGTTGCATGTTTACATCTCTTTGTCGGGTTCAATTGCATATCTGTCGGTGATAGCAAATCCTATCGCGGGTTATGTACTAATCGCCCACACTGGAGCCATGTAAGGGCAAATTATGTGTCTCTTTGAAGTCCAGCTTGATTGACTTCTCCGGAAGTGGTATTCACTTGATGACCTGCAGATTACGCATGCTGACGTGGACTACGGCTGCTGTGCTATCGCGTGTGATGGCAACCATGACGAACTCATTAATTGTTTTGGTTTGGAGGGGAGTGGGGCAGCAGCCCTTGTGTTGACCATGTACGTGTCGTCAGTTACTCTCAACATCCACAAATGTCATATGCAGTCTCGGTCTTTGGCCAAATTCTTCCTAGACAACATATATTTTGGTGTAAGTATTGATATTTTATTTCACTGAACCGATTTTCTCATAAGCCTTGCTCTTTGTCGGGTTCAATTGCATATCCTATCGCGGGTTATGTACTAATCGCCCACACTGGAGCCATGTAAGGTCGGGCAAATTATGTGTCTCTTTGAAATTGTTATATACTCGAAGTCCAGCTTGATTGATGGAGTGAGTAGACTTCTCCGGAAGTGGTATTTGAGCCATGGCCACATGCCACAGGTGTTCAAAGAGTCTGCGTGAGTCCTGATTGGCGTCACTACGCGCTTCACCGGGAAAGCCAATCACAATGGCATATAGGCACCAAGGTCTCAGTTGAATGTCTCTCGTGAAGTTGGCTCCGTGGCCACTGTTGTGTTCTGCCAGACGTCGTCGGATATCCACTGTTTCTCCAACGTAGGCAGTTCGACACTCTTTAGTTGATGCCAACATATAAACATAACCGATGTCCTGGTCGGGCAATTCATGTCTCAGTTGCACGAAAGCGGTATCTACGATTCGGTCATTAATCTGCAGGGCATTGATCTGTGTTAAGGTTCGTTCCACATTTGCAATGTATTGCGAGTCTCTTCGGAGAAGGGTGGTGATTGCGCCAATACTGTCGTCGATGTTACCAACAAATGTTATGTCGTTCAGATTACGGACTCGACTGATTAGCACGAGTAACATGCTCCGGTCCCAGACTTTATACATCGATTGGTCGTTTCCTATTTGAGTGGCGATAGTGGGACAGGTTTCACCGATAATTTTGTGGATGGTGGAGGCCACATAGTATTGTAATGGAAATTGCAATCGCCGTCCTTTCGTTGAACCGTGTCCTACAACAACTGGTGGTGTTTGACGGGGTTGCAGGTTGAAGGACTGCCAGTTGTGTCCAATGTCTTCAATTTGGCGTAGACGCTCTCCTGGTGGTATAAGTGTCACACGCAGTCGATGATTGACTCCTAATACTGGGTTGCGACCTTGAATCTCCGGTAATGCCCTCACGACACACAACTGACCTTGCGAGAAACGGGGAGTGGTGTTGTTGCCCGGGTTGTTGAAGGTCAATCGCATGATGGCACCGACGTGTAGAAACAAGTCCTTCGGTTCAGTGCAACTGCGAGAAATTGATTTGACTGCATTCTGGTTGGCATTTGTCCAGTTTCCAGCCACTGTTTCAACTTCGTCGACAGCATGCACCGTTGTTGACAAGACTGTGGGGTCTGCCGACTTGTTTCGGATGTGAAGTTGGACTGCTGCCTCCACCGCCTGTCTAGTTGATAATACTCGAAGTGCCTGTATGGGGACCCTGTCCCATGTTGTTACGAATTGGTTGGCACATCGTCGTCGAAAGATCGTGATGAATTCTTCAATTTCTTGCTCGGTAACTTGGTTGATGCGGATTATTTGAATGATCCGTCTGAGTTCTGGGTCTTGGGCACACCGCACATAGTGGTTGCACAACAACACTCGGAATGTAGTGAGTAAGTGTGGGCTACTCCACATGGTCATGCCTGATACGGGTGGTAGTTGTAGCGGGTCGCCGGACGCCATTAGTAGAAGGCCCCCAAACGGAACAGGTGAGTTGCGTAAGCGTCTTAATATGTGGTCCATTACGGCAAAAGTCTCTGCTGAGATGAGACCTATCTCCTCCACGATTAGAATTTGAACACGCCTCAGTAGTTCCGTTTTCAGTGGATCCCTTGCTAATCTGCCCAAACTCATTTCAGTGATGTTGTTAATTGTGTGCAACCCATGGTCGGTCACTGGAATTGCAAACAGTTGGTGGATGTGGGTTCCTCCCAGAACTTGTGCACGCTCCGCAGTTAGGCATGTTAGCATACATCGGTAGCCTTTTACAAGTGCATATGTGTATGCCATGAGGAGGAGATACGTTTTGCCTGACCCTGGTGGTCCGAGTAGTAGTGGAAATTTAACAAATGACTGTATGGGCTGTTCGAGGGCGTTGATGGTTCTTACCAGCACTAACAAAGCTCGCTCTTGTTCTTGAAATGATTCATCGGTTTGACCTGGTGCTCTACGTAGAACTGGGTTGTAGTCCAGTACTTGTCGGTTTCTGAGTTGTTCTATGGGTGGAAAATTTGCAAAGCCCTGCATGCTTAGGACGTTTATGGCGGTGTTGCGTTGGAGTTGTTCTATGACCTGCAGTCTTTCCGAAGCCCGAGTAGAGATGGCAATGTCTGTAGCGAGTGGCATAGCTTCATATAATATGTTGTTGTCGTTGAAAAATGAGTTCATGGCATGTGGTAGGAAGTTAAGTATCTGTTGAAATTGTCTATTGCCCATCGGTAGCCACATTAGTTGATCAAGGAGGTAATTCTTGACCAACTGGATGATGTCTTGTTGGTTTGGATGGATATTGTCAATGAGCTGAGCATTTACCATTGCTTGTTGTAAAGTAGGTCCACTGTAGAGGTCGACTTCAGTTACAAAGCATCCCTTTGAGATGAGTAGGTGGATGATGAATCGAGGAAATTGGAAAGGGGTAACCGAAGGAAACACAACCACATTCCGTTTTGTGGCATTGACATCGACAAACCGCAGGTACGTTGGTGTTATTTCGCCCTCGTCATGTAAGGCTAGTATTGGTTCGAGAACATGAGCCAGAAGGTTTTGTGCGTTTTCCTGCACTTGTAGATGCGGTCGTTGGCGCAGATACTGGACGGCTTCACGGACATACCTTTGGCGTAAATAAACCTGTTTACCCGTGCCGTCGATCCATGGACACTGTAGGATGTCGGCTTGTATCTGTGCGTTTTGATTCTTTCTGATGAACCATTTCGCATAGGGTTCGACCTGGTCGAATGGCACAAGTTCTGGCGGTCGGATGGAGAATGTCCAGGTGGTATCGAGATAGTAGGTACTCTCGTAATATTGACGAATCACAATCTGTTGTGTTGCCGAGAACTGTCTTGATGGTGGTAAGTCAGCTCTGGCTGTGATCGTCATTGGGTCATTCCCACCTCCTGGTTGTAGCCGATCTTGTTGCTTGTACTTGGTTATGGCCGCTCTGTACTCGGGGGCAAAGGAAGATACATGGGTGTATTCTGTATCGCTGATGACAAATGGAAGTCCCAGGGCGAACCAGGTCATCTCGGACAAACCTATCTCTCTTGCCAGTGGTTTTTTCTTTTTCTCGTTGTGTATTTTGGCTTGACTTGTGATTTTTAGGTTCTGTAGATCATCATAAGTCACGTTGACACAATCCTGATCCCTTGTTTTTTCGAAATGCGCATCCCTATGTTCTTCCAGTCCTGCGGCATATTTACAAACGTACGATACCTGGAAACGGGTGTCGACATATTGTACGTTTGTGCACGCGCGTAGGGTGGTGAGAAGCGAAGGTATGGTTGGAATAAAAGTTGGACCTGGTTCCGCTGGATATGTCCACCTGCCACCAACGAAACGTTGATCTAAGACTGTTGTTCCATCCTGGCCTTCGTGAGCAAGTCCCATACTGGTGAATAGTTCCATCGTTTCGTCTTTGTACATGGTGTTGCACCCATCAAATGCGTATTCAAACGAAGGGGGATGTCGTTGAACTCTGCAGGATGTCTCTCCGTTTGCTTTTTTTTTGTGGCAACGTTCGTTGGCGCGCATGCAATCGTGCACATGTATATTTGAACACAGATTTTTGAGCTCCTGAAAGTCCACACGGTCAGATACTATGCCTAATTCAAGAAGTGAATCATAGTCCGAGTTCAGTTGTGCATCAAACATTCCCTCTAATGTGCAACGAATCCTCTGCAATTTTTCCTGGTCATTTGCATCCTTCACCTTGAGAAACCCATGCATGTGTGGTTTGTTTCCCAAGGATCCGGCCGACTGGAACTCATAGCGGGCCCAGAGCGCCACAACTTCGCCGCAGGGCTGTTGTTGGCTGAATTGAATCCAATGTAGAAAATAGCGCATTGTCCTTTCCCAAGTTCGCAACATGATGGCACAGTAGGAAGTCATTGCCGTTTGTAGTTGTGGTCCTTCGGCTCCATAGTTCAACTCAATGGCCATTCGAATTTCGCGTACTCCGAATGTTCGTCTTTCATTACATGTCGTTGTAAAGAAATAGTCAAAGCCATTTAGGTCACGCATCAATGCAGCCAGTCTCAGTACTTGTCTGCGTGAGTCTACCTCATCGAACTGCATTAAGCTTTCTCGACCACCAAATGTCGAACCATCGTGGGATTGTCTCAGGTGCTCGAGTCCCTTTCGGACTACAACGGCTGCGGAATGGTGATTTAGATGAATGTTAACGACCAAATCGAAGACCCAGTGTAAATATTGTTCGCTGTGTGAAGTCAATAGTGTATCATCATACAGTCGGACCATTAAATGATCCTTTAGGGATGCAAGCGAACCATTCCTTTGTCTCGATGTCATGTTGCTGTATGCCGTTATTGGTAGTGCACCGCGCATTGTGTTCTCATCCGAACTCCAGTAGATGGTTGGAAAGATCGTGGCCTCGGGGTATAATAGCGGGATCGAGGTTTCAGGACTGACGGAGCACAAATGTTGCAATATTCTTTGGCATTGTACAGTTGGTTTTTGCACATATGAACTTCGGACCATAGTGCGCAAGTGGTCGTTCAGCAGAAAATGGCCAGGTAACGAGTGACCCTCCTCCTGTAAAAACATGGGCATCAAGTCACTATTTGTCTGATTGGGGAGCGGTGCATTATGTTCGTCGTTGCCGGTAACCAGCGGTCCTATGGGTATATCAGGCATATCGTCCATTTCGTCTTGGTCTGGCTCTTGCAACGGTATGATGTCCAGGTGTGGCATGTCCAGGGGTGGAATGATGTCTGCTTCCTGTTCTGGCTCTTCTTCCTGAGGCAGTCTTATGGGGTTGCGTTGCGGCAGTTCGTATGGCCTTTCTGTGATGTAACTGATGTTTCCCTGTGCCTGGTGTAACTTTTCATGTCGCATGCAGAGTCCTACTGTGCATTGGGTGAGCGGAAAGCCGTTTGGACAGCGCCAACGTATGCGGGTATTACAGTTGTTGTAGCAGCATAAATGCGGTGAGTTGAGGCCCTCTCGTATCAAGAATGCATTCTGATGTTCGTTGCAGCGAATTTTTGTCTGTCCACCGCACCATGAAATCGCTTGTTCTCTGTGATGGGGTACAAAGTCTTTGTTGCGACGCATAACAATGAGTCGATGGGTGTTGTCATGCACGTGGTCGGGATGTGAATTTGTATGTTGCCACTGCCATTCGTGTTGCCACCGAAAACTGGTCTTAACTGAATATGGCGCTGCTAATGGAGCCCGTACTGACAAGCCCATCATCGCATGCCATTGGTGTTGGAGCCTGTCGTTGAATGAGTCAAATTGTGGTAGTCTGCGATCTGTTAAGGAAAGGATGACCACGTCGGCTTCACTTTGTTGTAGCGATATATCAACCTGCTCGGCATTCACTTCCCATACGTCTACTTCTACGTTCAACGATCGGAAGAAACAGGCTATTTTTGTTTCGATCTTGGTGCGTCTTGGTTGATTCCTGGGTTGTGTTGCATTTGTTAGGGTATTCTCCAATGCTATCAACTTGCCAAGATGATTTCGATATCCAGCAGACATACTGATGCACCAAGTTTGCAAATCGTGCAGGTATTTCTGACTGTTCGGTCGCCACAGTGCCTCTAGGAATTGTCGGTGAAGTGTTCGCGAATGCATAAGTATTGCGCCAATGGAGTGTAGTAGTGCACCTGCGGCATGGTCGTTCACTGGTGGTGGTTCTCGAATGACAGTTACCTCATACGGTTCATGTCCTTTAGCATCTGAGGGATGAATAATTGTAATAAAGTCTGCTACAGTATTTCGACTTGGCCTATTGTCTGCTTGCTGATTATCCTGCCTCACAGCATTCCTGCTGTTGTAGATATCTCTGAGTTGTGCCGAGTCTTCCATCAGGATACAAGTGCTGTGTCTGCCTGCTAAAACGATCGAGTCTTGGGGGTAGATAGTTTTTGCTTCTGTCCAGAATTTCATGCTGTTTGCAGCATATTCCGGTCCTAGGAAGGGTGCATTTATGACATGATGCCTGATGTCTGTGCGCTCTTCTAACACCATTCCCGCTGCAGCCGCATCTCTGTCGGTGAGAACTTTAGTTGACATCCGCTGAGATAGTCTGAAGGTAGAGAGGCCTGCAGCTGAACCCACCTGTTTTACTACCATTGATGAGGAATTGTAGAAGGTGGTTTTGCCCGATCGTATGTAATTAGGACTTATGGCCACTGGTGCCTGCTGCTCTTGATGTTGTGGTGGCTCATTCTTCAGTACCGGATGTTGAGGTACATGTAGGTATTGCATATTTGCGGACGCATGCTTGGAAGAGTGACACATTAATGCACATATTCCAAGTTGTGGGTGTATTGACAACGTTGGTGAAATCTCCCAGTTAAGCGATTTGTGTCTTGTTAACCAGTCTGTCCGTGCCCCGTTGAAATTGCGTTTATCGGCCGCGAATGCCGTAAAAGAAGGAATTTGCTGTGAAATGTAATGATGCAGTTGTATATATTCTGCTCGTTCCCAAATGACATCATCCACATATATTGAACAACCTAATGGGCACCTTACCTGGGGAAAACAGTGATCGGCAACATGTGACATAATAGGACCAATACGGCCGCGCGACCTAACATTTGTGAAACTGTTAATAATGTGGGTGGCATCTGAAAATGCTGGTATCGACTGCCACTGAAGTCTGAAAACAAGAGCAATATCGTCTTCTGCTTCAACCCACATAGATCGCAATGTATCAGTGAGAATATGCATGAAAACAATTACATTACACTGCAAATCGCCTGAAAGAAATGACCAAAAAACGCATGGCCAGGCACAACCCCAAGTGTCTCTTTTTTGGACATCAGTTTGGCGGTCTACATATAGTCTGCATAGTTCACACAGTAGAGCATTTCTATTGTTGCGGTAAGTTTGGTCTCCAAAGTGTCTTCTGACAGGGGCCTGTGGTGGACGTCTAAGGTCTAAGGGGTGTTGAACTGTTCCATTTCGATGACAGGCGGAACACACCAAGATGTCATATGCGTCGTCGCTGTCCGTGTCCATAGCGTTCATCTGCCTGTGGCTGCGCTGTGTGTACCTGTGTGGTAAAAAGATGTTGATTATTTATCCGGTCTTTTGACATGTTATGGCACAGTAAGGTATGATTGTAGTCGTATTGATTCTTGCCATGTGGCTTACTATTGCTCCGTAATTTTTTGGTACGATATTGTAATTATAAGTTGTAGGTATTTTGTCACATTGACGCAGGGAACCCTATTTATTGAAGGTGTCTGTGGGCCACTAATGTACTTTTGCGTGGCGTTTATAATTTGGATGTAAATTAGTCTGTATTTGAATGAAACGATTGATTTACTTATGATACATTTGAGTACGCCCTTCGGATCACTTGTGAGCGCGAGATTAAGTGAGTGTCTCTGAATTAAGTTCGTTCAAAGTGATAGTTCCTTCGGTATGACTTATTAATTAGCTTAGTAATTGTAGCTGATCCTGAATTGGTGTATAACGCGCTGTGTATGGTTGTGGATTGTTTCTTACCTTTATTGTTGTTAATCAATGGTTCTTTGTGTGGGTGGATGCTGTGGGTGTCCTGCCGAATCGTTTTCTTGCTATGGTTTGCGGCCATTCGGACCAAGTGGTTTTCTGGTTGAGGTGGTAGTTGAGGTGATCCTTTTTGATGCCTTTGCCCTAAAGATTGGTGGATCCTTTTTGAAGCCTTGCCCTGAAACAATGAGAATGTTGTTGGTGAAACCGAACTGAAAGTTAAGTTTTGTGTCGATGTTGAATGTACTTATATTGTCACGAACATTAATAGCTTTACAACTTTGGCACTGTACACTAGCCACATATGCACCTTCAGAAAGTAACGTAAAATGATATTGCAATCAGAAGATTGTCAATGTCCAAGGCTAATTTGGCCGTTACTACAATCAGTGAACGTGTTTGTCTACGTGAAACCACTTGGATTATTAACCGAAAACAGGTAAATAGCTATATCGCCCCGTTATGGACTGATACTCGTATAGACTTAACCGTGCCACACATTAAGGACAATAACTATCAGACACCTGGTCGAATGCAATTGCTACCACGTACTCAACAACTGATTTGTTCCAATTACCAACCGAAGAAAACCCAATATATAGTAAATTTATAACAGGAATGATTCGCAATTGATAACATATCGTCCCTACCCAAATTACCAACGGGGGTATTTAATCAACTATGAACAAATGACATACAGGCCTTCAGAAAGTTATAGGAAAGCAAATAATGACCAAAACAAACAGCTGACACACCAAAATCAAAGGAACTTACCAGTACATACACAGGCACTGACAGTATATATCAAGTCGTACATTGTACTGCATGAAATGTTAAATAACTGTCAAATAAAACATTAAAAAAAAATTCGGAATGAACCATTTAATACCAAGCATGTACCTCTACCTAGTAACATAAATATTTTATAATTTGTTTTGCCTGCGACATCTGATATGACAGAATGTGAAATTGTGTGTGCATGTAATGATCTAAATTTATTTTGTATAGTTGTGTTGTACGGTAATGGTAACGTGTTTTAATGTATGTGAACGTTTGAATTGGCTTTACTAGTTGTAATTTTGCTTTGTAATTTGTAATGCAGTGTGTAAGAAATTTCATTTCTATCTGGTCAACCAGAGACGGTGGCTCTGTGTGCAACTGTATGAGTGCCAACCGACGTGATGTTGGCGATACATAGTAAAAACTTGTTGTTGCATGTTACCGAGACATAGGAGAATGGTGGTATTGCATATTTTTTTTTTTTTTTTGGCTACATTTTGAGGGGCCGTAATATCAATATGACCAATCTCCCTAAATGTACGCGAAAAATGGGCGTGTGTGATTGTTAGTTCTGTTTCCGACTGCAATAGTTGTACTAAATTTTGTTTTTACTCAGTTCATGTGACGTAACCAATAAATCTGGGTAGTGGTACAGTAGGTGTTGATGAGTAGGATCAGTGACATAATTCAACCTTTTCAAATATTGTTTGAAAAGGATCAGTGACATAATTCAACCTTGTCAAATGACATAAATCAACCTTGTCAAATATTGGTGGACACAGGAGCCCTATAAATTAGTTTTTGACTCTGTTCAGGTGACGTATCGAATCAATGTCAGTATTGGTACAGTAAGCGAGGAGTAAAAAGGAACAGTGACCTAATTCCACATTTGCAAATATTGGTTTACACAGGAGGCCTCTAAATAGTGTAGTATCCGTCTGCAAGAGGTAGTAAATAGCCTCAGTCCTATTGTATATTAAATAGACATGCCACGCGCCTAAAGATAGAAATAGCCTTATTCATTGCGAGTTGCTTGTGGTGTAGCAGTTATACTTTATTTCCCGTTTGGGTCACGCTGTGTGTCTGTTGCGGGCATTGCTAGGTTCTACTAATAGAAATGACCTTTCTGTTTCTTTGTTTTCTGTTTGTTACCAACGTGTGTGATGGGTAAAAGTAGTTGGCTGTACCTATCGTATTTATAATATTGAAAATGGTCTTTATTGTTGTGCCATTGGTGTTTGTTGTGGTTAACTGCTTGCATGTACTTATGGTATTTGTAACTTGCTGAAGATGTGTTGTTCTTGTTTTAATTGTTTCAATGTGTTCTCTGCTTTTGTATTTGTTCATTGAGTACATAAGTGTGTTGTTGTTGTTTGTGTGGTGTTGCTTAGTTATTTTCCTCAAAGTAAAATTGTACCCACCGTAGTGTCCTATGATGAATTGTTGTCGGTGTCTTTCCCTTATGTCAGTCTTTCTAGTTTGCTCCTTCTGGTGGTGCGTGCGACTGTGTGGTGGAAGAATCAATTTCGTTTGTCCGCCTGAGTCTTAACGCCTTAGCCATTCTATCGTTGCCTGTTGTGTCGAAGTCTGTGCGGTCATTGAGGTGAGACTCGTGATTGTGCCGGACGTTGGCATTGGAGTTTTGGCTTTTTGAAAGTGGTTGTTGTGCCTGTAAAAAAGTGATACCTATTAATATCAGTATGTATTTGAATAGTAATTTGTTATAAAAAAATGTTAGTATCAGTATGTATTTGACCCATTCTCACGAAATGGGCCCACCCCAGATTTCTGGGGTCTCAGAAGTCACCAAAATTATATTTGTTAGAATCAGTTTATACTTAGTATGCCTTAAGTAGACCATTTTGGCCATCTAATCCTAAATTTGCTACAGCCTGTCATGTATACTTTCTTCATAACGGGTTGTTGAAGTTCATGGATGAAAAATAGCATGTTTACATAGCGCAACATGTGGCTGTACCTTTTGTAAAAAAATATTTTTCAGATTCCATTTCTTTGCACTCATATAGAATGAAACATCATTAAATGAAGTAAAACAACCAAAATAATTGTGATATTCCAACAATTAGTCCCTGTATACCAATCCAAATATTGATGCCCTCTTTCTTTTGAACACTTTCCTCATCATACTCTCTGTCGAATCAGCTTGTACTTAATAAAACAGCATAAATAAGTCAAACTAGTGCTTTATGGCAACATAAGGGTATCCTTCTGACATGTAAAGCATCATTTCCCAAATATCTCATTACATAGGATGACTATCTCCAGTTAAATATGCGCTATGTAAACATGTGTGATGCATGACGTAAACATGATGTATGATGTAAACATGCAAACTCAGTTTCTCTCTTCTTTTTGTGCCTCTGATTCAATTTATTTACATGTTTCCTTGCTTTATTTGTGTTTGTACATACTCTGATGACCAAATAAACATCAAACATTACTATTTTTATTATAATTAGTACTGAAACCATCCTTCAATATGAAGTATCAATTGATTTGAATCAAAATGTTAAATTTCTTCTGTTAACTCATATTGATATGATAAATATTCTTTTGATCTTCAGAATAAACATTAACCTTTATGCCAAAAGCAATTTCATTTCTTTTCTCTCTCATTATCCACTGTTTTTCTTTAATCTTGTAAGAGAGTGACGTAAACATGCTGTGCTACGTAAACATGATGCCAATAGCAGCTTCCTTTTCCTTGCCTGTAATTCCACTTTTAAAGGCCTATGCACTTTCTATCCACTGTAGAATCTATGGGAATAATTCTCACCATTGAATAAATATCTTTTATTCATGTTCTATGGCTTAGTCATGACAATGTGTGTACATCAAAAAGGTATATTGATATTTACAAACATAAAAAGTCATATCATGAATTCAATGGCAAATTTCTTCATTATTAAATTCTGCATTGAATTGCATAATTTACATAACCAGTAACTTCCAAAATGTGTTTAGTGTGACATGAATATATGCTGTGCAACATAAACATGCTTATATCTTAAATGTCTTTTTGCTGGTTAAAAAGTGTGACTGTCCTGCTTTTGTAATGTAGTTTGCATTCATGTATGCCAATTTAGAAATGAACATTGCAAAATTTATTACTGCAATACATTTTGTTAGACAAACATTAGCATTTTTTGTAACAATATTTTGGGACTTACTTATTCGGAAAGTACAACAAATAAACTACATACGATGTTATGTATATTATATTTTTTTATTTATTTTCCCCTTGCAACACTCAATGTCAAGTAAAGATTAGTAGAACAACAAGATGTCTAAGCCATAAAAGCTCTTTCTTACTTAGCCTGAATCTCTATGCTACAGTTTGTACATTGCCACATACTTCTTTTTATGATAAACTGCGGCAAATTAATCCCCACATTTAGGTTTTACTTCTGCTGTTGCGATTTCATCCTTCCCCTTTGCATGCTCCTTTCATGTCTCCATATGTTCCTCTATGTCAGATCCTTTCACAGTCATATCCTCTCATCCACATGTTCCCCTCCTGTCTCCATCTCTTCTGCCAGCACTTTGTCTGTCTATGATCCTTCCAGTCTCTTCAGAGCATCATTGTCTCCTTTCTCAATCTCTTCTTCCAGCATTTTTTCTGTCTCTGATCCTGCTTCCGTTTCATCCTCCTCCACCACATCTTTGTCTCCTGTCTCCATCGCTTCCACCAGCACTTTATCTGATCTCTTCTGCTGGCACATCAAAATGTGACACATAATAATAGAATAAATTCAAACTCAATGAATTCAAACTCAAACCCAAACTGCCTCTTCCTTTCACCCTTCTGCAGTCTTGTCCTTCTCCAGTGCATATACCTATTCTGTCACTATTGTGTTCTGTAGGCACATTGTCTGTTTCTGATCCTTCCGCCGTCTAATTTGTTTTCTCCTTATCTTTGTTTCCTGTCCCCATCTCTTTTGCCAGCACTTTCTGTTCCTAAGATCCACAATCTCATAATTCTCCACTATATGTTCCTCTTCAACCACAATCTCTTTTGCTTCCACTAGCATTCCATCCTCATCTATTTTTATGAAGCAAATGCTTCATAATCAGATGATGAGTCATAATCAGATGATGAAATATCTGATTCAGGCAATTTATTTTCCTTTTCCTCCTCTTCATCTTTCAACATAAGACACGGTTGATTGTTGTTTTGACAATTAGGGCATGATGGTGTATCTATGCAACAGGTTTGGTGACAAGAGATATCTTTGAGGTAAACCTATTCTCTGTAGACACAAACAGAGTGACACTATACCTTTGACAGGAAACTTGCAACTGAGTTTGTCCCAAACAATACAATGAGTTGTGCCCCTTATCTCTTTTCCCAGGTAATTCGCTGCTGTTAGCAGTATGCTAAAGAAACTCAAGGACAAGTTAATACCTCTCTTCATGTCTTAACTGGCAGGCCTTTTTAAGCTTAGTTTTTAAGAACAGGATTTTTTCAACTGACTTTGAGCTTCTGAACTAAATGGGATTTGAAGCCCCTCCACCCCCCCACCCCCACCCCCCCGCACCCCAAGGGCATTACTTGAACTTGTAAAGTGAGGTATCAGCTTTCTGTACTGGTGCGAATACAATAGTATTTACAGCCTCTGTACTAGCAGGTAGCATATCAATTTGTATATATCCATCCACATCAATGATAACTGCACCGCTCTTGTCTTCCTCTAGCATAAATGCCTTCTCAATAATGTATGCCACTTCATCACACTCTTTAGGCTGATTATATTCTTGTATAATGTTTGTCTTAGGTGCCCTATCTGTGTTGTTATTACCCATTTTCAGGAATCCTTTTTTGCACACTATGTTGATTGCTTTGCTATTTACCTTTTTAGCAGTGCTGCTAATATGTCATTCTGGTATCTGGTTGTAATATGGTTGAACTAAGAGGGCCCTGAGGGAAGGACAATGCACATATGATGAATAAATAAAATGAATATTATGAGGTGAGAATGGGAGCACACCAGGGTTCTAAAGTAGTGTATTCCATGCCATTTTGAGAAGCAAATATATTTGTAAAGTTTGCCTTCCCTCTCTTGCTTTCATTGACCCTATAGTCCTTATGCCTTTCCCAGGCAGCTTTAGCAGCCCATTGTTCTGCATTTCACTTCTGTATTGGCACCTGGAATAAACAGATTTATATATAAATTACCACAATGTCTTTCACCACATATTTACATTGTGCATGCATGCTTACATCTCTCACATTGTATTTAGATATTGGAAGTAATATCTCAAAAATTAAAAATGAAAAAAAAAAATATGGGAAGATATTGTCTGGATACAAAAATATTGTTGCCATTAATGACCCATTCATAAGAAAAGTTCCTGACTAAGTTTACCAGTGGGAGTGGGAGATGATGGAGAATTGATATTCTCAACAAAATGCTTCTGTAATGTAATTAATTATTGTTTCTATGTGCATCCAACTCTCTTCAATGCACAGGAATAATTTGATAATGTTGTATGCATCCACCAAAGCAAAGAATACAGTGCGAAATTAGTCTATACGGGCCTGCATGTTTACGTAATACATGCATGTTTACATCATACACATAGAAAGCTTTGTATTTACATATTCAAAATTATGTATTTTCAAAATTTAAAAACTCAGCAAGGTCAAGCAATATATGATGGTTGTGTCTAGATACAAAAAGGTTCTTGCCAACATTTTAAACACTGATAACAGAATTTAGAAAAAAATGGAATAGTATGAGTTAGGCTGGGAGAGGTATTTGTCAAATAGTGTGACTTTTATAGCGACCAATATTCACTAGATAATCATTCACCAGACTGTCCCATGCCTATGATGCATGTGATTCTTTTTCCAGCCTTCAAAAGAAGATAATAAATGTGATACAATAGTTCAGATATGTTTACGTCACCCATGCATGTTTACGTCATACATGTAAGAAGCACTGTATTTGCCCAATGGAAATTATTTTTTTCAAAATTTAAAAGCTCAGCAAGGTTAAGCAATATGTGAAGGTAGAGTGTGGATACAACAGGATAATTGCCAACATTTTAAACACTGATAACTGACTTTTTAGAAAATTGGTAATACTAGGGGTAAGGCTGGGAAGGATATTTGTCAAATAGTGTCAGTCTTAGGGACCATTAATTCACTAGGTAAACATTCATCAGACTGTGCCCCATGCCTATGATGCATTTCATTGCTTTTCCAGCCTTCAAAGCAAGATAATGAATGTGATACAACAGTGCAGAATGCTCTGCATGTTTACGTCACCCATGCATGTTTACGTCATACATGTAAGAAGCACTGTATTTGCCCAATGGAAATTATTTTTTTCAAAATTTAAAAGCTTAGCAAGGTCAAGCAATATGTGAAGGTAATGTCTGGATACAAAAGGATTCTTGCCAACATTTTAAACACTGATGACAGAATTTTTAGAAAATTAGTAGTACTAGGGTAAGGCTGGGAGGAATATTTGTCAAATAATGTTAGTCTTAGGGACCATTAATTCACTAGGTAAACATTCACCAGACTGTGCCCCATGCATATGATGCATTACATTGTTTTCCCAGTCTTCAAAGCAAGATAATGAATGTGATATAATAGTGCAGAATGCTCTGCATGTTTACGTCACACATGCATGTTTACGTCATACATATAGGAAGCACTGTATTTGCACAATGGAAATTATTTTTTTTCAAAATTTAAAAGCTTAGCAAGGTCAAGTAATATGTGAAGGTAGTGTCTGGATACAACAGGATAATTGCCAACGTTTTAAACACTGATTATAGAATTTTTGGAAAATAGGTAATACTAGGGGTAAGCCTGGGAAGGATATTTTTCGAATAGTGTTAGTCTTAGGGACCATTATTTCACTAGGTAAACATTTACCAGACTGTGCCCCATGCATATGATGCATTTCATTGCTTTTCCAGCCTTTAAAGTAAGATAATGAATGTAATATAATAGTGAAAAATGCTCTGCATGTTTACGTCACACATGCATGTTTACGTCACACACATAGGAAGCATTATATTTGCACATTCAAATTTATTTTTTTCAAAATCTAAAAACTCAGCAAGGACGAGCAATATGTGAAGGTAATGTCTGGATACAAAAGGACTCTTGCCAACATTTTAAACACTGATGATCAAATTTTTAGAAAATAGGTAATACTAGGGTAAGGCTTGGAGGGATATTTGTCAAATAGTGTGAGTCTTAGGGACCAATAAATCACTAGGTAAACATTCACCAGACTGTGCCCCATGCATATGATGCATTTCATTGCTTTTCCAGCCTTCAAAGCAAGATAATGAATGTGATATAATAGTACAGAATGCTCTGCATGTTTACGTCACACATGTATGTTTACATCATACATATAGGAAGCACTGTATTTGCACAATGGAAATTACTTTTTTCAAAATCTAAAAACTCAGCAAGGACGAGCAATATGTAAAGGTAGTGTCTGGATACAAATTAACAATTTATACACAAATCAGACTCTTCCCAATTGTCACCCCGGACTTCATGGACATAGTCAACCACGTCTACAGTTTTGTTACAACTCAGATACATATATTTTGGCAAAATAAAAAGGTTGTACTTACTATTTCCAATCTCATCAATCCTTCCAGTGCATTTCAAATGTGTGTGGACATCTGGGGAGTCGTAGGGGCACTTTTAATAGATTGTGTGACGTAAACATGCAAAAATGTTTACATCACACACAACGTTTTGTTCTATATCTCATTGGAATTTGTCAGGAAGGATAAATCTATTTAACCACATAAAGGATAGCATACAAGAAGCACGTGATAGGCATATCAATTAAATAATTCAATTATTTAATAAATGGCAGATGTTTTAAGTGTTTTACGTAAACATGTGTGCGTTGCGACCACATTAGACTTTTTTTACATTACATAGCCTGGCCTAGATATGTGTTTAAATTAGGCTCTAAAAAGTGGTTGGACCACAACTTACACTATTCATAATGACGTTAATGCACAAATTAATTTCATGGGAGCTTATTTTAATAATCGGACACCCCTTTACTTTTGTGTTACGTAAACATGCTCATGATTTCGCCACATATAAAATATTTCAATTCACATTTCCACAGGCCAATTCTAAGGAAGGGACTTTGAATTTATGTGGAGAACATTGTTCTTCAAAAGTTAGCATAGAGTAGTTATTAAATAGAAGACATGGGAAAAAGTATTTAAGTTTTATTTAATGCATCAACACTAAAAATTAGCATTTTATCTAAAAAAATGAGTCTTATTTGTTGATAACTCCTGAGATATTGATCCCAGGTATACAAAAGTATAGATGGCAGGAATCGTCAGAGCCTAAGGAACACGGCTGTGTTAGTTGTTTTCATCTATTGATAAAAATGAGTGATCTACCGGATGATTTGTCCGAAAAAGTGGGGTGGGCCCATTTCGTGAGAATGGGTCATTTACATAGTAATTGTGTAAAAAAAATTGTGGCTTTTTGATTAAGAGTATTTGTCAATCGTTACCTGAACAAGTACATGTATAAGTAAATATAACAAAGTCACTATACATAAGCTATCACCTGTATGCAAGAGTAAATCGCCTCAGTCCTAGTGTAACTAGGTCTGGTCTGATTGGCCATTACCTGATAACATATCGGTAATTGGTAATTGTGATATTGCTGGTTAATGTATGCCGATTGTAAAAGGTTATTAATATTGGCCTTTACCAACGTAGTTTGGCCTTTAATGTCCAAGGACGTGTAATAGTGTGCAATTTTATTTTTTTTTCCATAAATCGTGTATGACCAGTGTCGTTTTGGATGGTTATAATTCAATGTTCTTTGATAAATGTTTCAATAACTTACGTTCTGGTTCCCCATTGTTGTAATCAGTCTAGTGTTGCGGTCCAATGCGGCCTCATTGTTGTTATTGTAGTGTTTTCGGTCGATTGTTGCTCTGTTGCTCTGTTCCTCTGTCAGAGAGGTTTGTGTTGGCGACTCGCGACTGGTTCTATGGGCGTAACGTGTGTCCTCGTTTGTCCTCGTCCTGTTGTTATGACCGGTGTACTGTCTGTAACGGGACAAATAATAATATAATAGGTTATGTCAATGTCGACTAGGTTTTGTTCGTGGCAATTGAGTGTAGTTATTGTACTGTGATAACGTGGTGGTTGTGACGACTTAGCCTGTGTTCGTTGACACCTTACAGTTACACTATTCAAAAATGTGGTGACATCAGTCATATTAAGTACGTGATCTAAAATAATTCATTGCCCAGTGTGTCACTGTATTCTTAATGTGTGACCTTGTGGTTGTTCGGTAAGTTTTAATGTTTCTGTCGAAGACAGGTACATAACATGGTTTGAACACGTGCGTCAAAGTAGGTCAGGACAAACTATTCCAAAATGTTGTGACATCAGTCATATTAAGTACGTGATATAAAATAATTCCATGCCCAGTGTGTCACTGTATTCTTAATGTGTGACCTTGTGGTTGTTCGGTAAGTTTGAATGTTTCTTTCGAAGACAGGTACATAACATGGTTTGAACACGTGCGTCAAAGTAGGTCAGGACTGACCACGAGTGACGATGGTGTGTGACCAGTTGAATGGACCCGACTGAGGGCAAATTTCGTGTAAACTAGGAAGCGTGGTTTGTTTCATGTGATGCGGAAGGTACAAATATTACAGATGAGAGGGTCTATGTCTACGCGAGTAGCTATACTAATGAACCAACCTTGTTTCCGTAATTTGAATGTGCGGTGTCTTGGCCGTGTCTTTTTGCGTAACGTGTTGTTGTTCTCATGTGCGGCTGGGCGGAAGTGATCCCGAGAGGGTGAGTTCGCGCAGGCGCAGATGACCGCTGTGCGTATGGGAATACTGGCGTAGGTTTACTGGGCCAGGCAATGGTGGCGAGTTGCGAAGCTTGGGATGTGTCGTTCGTCGTAAATATTTTGGTTTTTTGTACGGCATCGTATAGACATTCTGACTGGCTTGTTCGGTATAGGAGGAGCTAACTAGAAAGAATGTGTGAGCGGTTTTGGACGAACCCGGGACAAATTCCGAACTAAACTGTTTTCTTTGCGCCCCTTATCCTAGTTCCGTTCTTTTGGGGGTATGGAGGGCCTGGTGTGGTTTTTGAGAAGAAGCTGCGCTTTTGCAGGCAAAAGGCGGTTGTGGCCCGATTGGTCAAGGTCGGGCGGGTCGGCCGTCGGACAAGATGGCGGCCAAAACAAGTTGCGGAACATGCGTACGAACAAAATATAGGGATTGCAGATGCATAGAACCATTTCCAGTTTCGTGGAGGGTCAGAATAATTAGATAATAAAGAAGTATTGATATGCGGTAAGGTTTATTAGCACATGCAAGACGTTACAGTTTGAAATTGACCCAGTTCGTTTTTCTAGCGTTTTTCCTATGGGTCGGTATACGTCCCCTAGTCTGGGGCTCAAGGGGACGTAAACTATGTCTAGGAGACTGTAGGCCTATACGATGGCCACGAGTTTTTACTGATGTGACGATCTCTCTCGAGGCCTGGCGGCCTCTCGAGAGATCGTCACATCAGTAAAAACGAGTGGACATCGTATGCAGACTCCTAGACATGAGTCGAGTTATATTCTATTTTTATATCATGATCCCATGCTTAGAAAAAAAGTCAGAAATGATTTCTTTATCTACCTAGTTCGTACAACGATCCGCCATATTGAGTGACAACTCCAGAAGCGTGTGACGTACGAACGGGCGTGACGTCACGTGCAGCGCAACGTCGCGGTTTATTTTTTACTAGGGGGCGTCATGGAAAAACAATGCCCGCCTGTTGAGGTGTAAATTACGCAATCCACCTTGTGTGAAGGAGGTGTTTAGAGATGAGATGTGTTTAATGAAATACATATAAATCATTTAAGTATTATTTCACCTTAGAATATTAAAAAAATTACTGTTGTATCAGATCAAATTTTACCTGGATTTCCCCTAGCTAGTAGGCCTATAGTCCATCGGGCATTGACCAATAGGAAGCCTCAAAATGAATACGCCTAAATTCACGCGTGGTGCATATGTGACGTTATACGATGGTCGGATTTCACTCTGTTCCAGGGTGTACAACCCCCGATCATGATATAATGGCTAGTAGACTATACTAGCACTATCCACATTACGACTATGGGACGCAACACAAGTCAACTAATTCTACTAATTATATAATGATATCATAAGAGAATACATTTTAGCACTAAAACATCGCTCTTAAGACAAATATATGGATCTCCTCACATAACTGACAGACGTTGTCATAGTACTTTTTAGGTATGGTAATCAACCTGAGTAGGCCTATAACATATCAACAATACAAAACAATGTTAATTAATATAAGACCGAACATAATTATAATCAATAATATTAGTTATTTAAATCTAATCCAATCTATTCAGTTCGTCATCCTATCTTTCCCCCGCCACCTTTTTATCTCGACAATAAATGAGAGTCTGTCTTCCTCGTCACGTGTGTTCTCAGGCAAACTATTCCACATTACCTTGCCTTTATTAAAAAGAATGCTACTACGAGATTAAATTTTGTTCTCTCTTGGCTCTTCTAAGTTTAAATAAAATTACCCTTCTAAGTATATGTAACCTCTACAGACATACAACATTTTTACAGACATAGTAGAATGTGTCGGAATATATAATTATGTAGTGTCAGCGTTCCTTTAGTAGGTCCTATTGGTAATCACACGGGTTAAATCGGCTATGAAGAGGGACATGTTGTCAGTTGTCAGAATTGAATTAAAATTCGTTGAATCACAATGACCTTCATTTGTAACTAAACAAATGGGCAAATTGAACGCCTGAGTTAATAAAGTTCTGTAAGAGAACCCAACTCAGTAATGAAAAAAGAACATGATTATTGAAATTATCGCAAGACAAAATTAAAACTGTCTGTAAGACAACCCAACTCAGTAATGAAAGAAGAAGAAAAATCCATTAAAATTATTCTACATGACAACATTAAGATGGGCTGAAAATGTTGATGAGATTCGTAGATGAAAAATATTTCAATCATGTTCAAATGTTCGAATTATACTTTCGAAAATAGTATAACAAATTGACCAAAGGAAACACCTCTATTTCGTAATAAACTTAAGATTGAAAGGCCAGATTCTTTTTATATTGGTGATTATAATGATTCGATTCCAACCAGGCAACGCATAAGAGTATTGGTGGTTTTTTTCAATATGGGTATTTTCTATTTCAAATATGGTCATATTGTAATTGTAATTGTAGTTGTTTAATTATAAAGCCTAAATAGAACTATTTCAAATCAAATTATGTTAGTCTCAGAGGAGGACAGGGTGCCCCTTCTAATAAGCTACCAACCTATTTTCCCCACCAAATAAAAACAAGAGTTGGTCAACACTAGCAGTAAACTGGCTTCAAATCTGTGTATACCCTCCGTCCACCCACTCAGTCCTGGCTAACCCTGTGGTTAGACAGAGGTCTTTCCAAACAGATCCAATGCCAGGCCTGACGCACAATACGTGACAATGGTGTGGAAAATCACAGGGACCTAAGCACAGACACCACCTGGTCCATCTGTCCCTAGAGCTGACTTTAACCCTTAGTGACTATAGGTGGCCTCAGCTTCTATGTTAAAGGTCATCGGGGGCTCTGGAGGGAACCGACCAACCACCCCTTCAGCACATGTTCTGTGCGTTCGTTGTGTCAAACACAAAAATAGCCCATCCCAGTTTGTCCAAAGAGTTAAAAAAAACTCTTTCGGTTCTTTGCGTTTTATTCTCGAGCCAAAAGCATTGATCTTTTTAATATCAAATGGACACGACGTGCACGAAAATAAATAAATAAATCCCCCAACCCCAACCCAATGCCCCTCCATGTGCCTGATATGTTTTGGGGGATATTTCTAACATGAAAGTTTGGTTTTAAAGTTTGATTTTCCAGTAGTGTCAATCAGTCATTCAATCAGATTTCCAGATATGTGATGGGGAAAAAACATACAAATCGATTGGTTCCAGGACGAAAGAGCTGTGATGAATCTTTTTGCTCTGGCTCCGTCGGCCGTACCACTTTAATGGTAGTCAGCAATCTGCAGAATGCGAAAGGCCGAGATTAACTCGCCATTTTCTTCGTTCAACCCCAATCTGGAACCTTTTGAATTGTACTAAGAAATATTGTGATAAACAGAGCTGAACAGGATTACGATTCAGACTTTTAAAATGGGGGAATTGCCTGCAAATGGGATTAATAATTCGAGTAAATACGACGCAATCTTTTCAATTCGAAGCAATTTTCCAACCGGGAACTGATTATGACTTGATGCTAATTGTTACATTGCTGGTACTTTCCAATTATTTCGTGTTCTTCTATACAAAGTCTTTAATGAAAGAAGTTGTCCTTAATCAGACAAATACATGTTGGGCCTACGGACGGTAAGTTACAAATACCTTACAATTCTAAAAGTTGGAAGACAAAATGTCAATTCATTAATTCAGTATTAAGATTGTAAAACTGCCATTGTTCATTGTATGATTAGGCCCTACTTTTAAATTTGGGGCTGCGACAATACCATGATTTTTTGGTTCGTCAGGGATTCTATCGCACTTGTGAGGCAACCATATGAGTCCGTGTCCATTCCATTATTGGGTGGCGGGGGGATATATGATAATCATTGTATAATGTCCTACATAAGCAAATACAAATAGCTTAGCAAGGAATATTTTAAGTAAGGATTCCTTATCGGCTTGACTCCACTGACCTTTGTTTTTTTCCTCTGCGGTCATTGATGTTGCATTCTTTTTTCTTTTTTTTAAACCACTTTATTCAATATGTCAACAAATCCTGTTTCTCTGTTTATGGGCGATTAACACTAGTTTACAAAGGCCCTTCTCATCTGTGAGTACTGAAAATAAAGGTAATGAAGACTGAATAATTAATGTTGTTGTTTCTGTGGAATGCTTACTAAATGCTAGGTACAATATTGTACGAAAAGACAACCTGTGAATGGAAGACAAGCGAGGGTGCGACTCATGCTGTAACTACAAGGAGCCCCTGCCCTGGCTTAGAAATCTTAGGTAAAAAGGAAGGTTGCATAAATGAGTTGATATTCCTGATTGGCACAGGCTTCCCTATTGGTCTACCTAAGTAATAATGGTAAATTATCTACCACTTGTCTATAACCTTGCTCCACTCTCTACATTTTCGCCGGGACCGCGGGTTATGCTTCCCGGCTTTTAATAGCACACAAAATCTTCTTTTAATCTCATTGTACAAGTTTGGATAGGACACATTATTTTGGTTAAAAAGCCTAGTTCTGTGAATGTAGGCCTTGGAGCATATGATAACAAGGTTAACCAAATTGGCCACTGGGCTTGTGTTAGGCATTCCTAACTGATGTTGCATTCTTAATCCGAATATATATAATAGTAATACATGGAGCTGGTCAGAGTCTTGAAAGTTTGTGCAATAATTATATAGGTTCTTGATGATAATTAATATATGACAATAACTATCAAACCGCATATTAGCCGCAATAAGCAGGCGGTCTGGTGGAACCCTGCCTTATAAGGATGAGTCTCCTAGGTCTAATGGAGCCCTGCCTTTTGCAAAAGGCCCCTGGAGTTTTAGAGATATCCGATCCTCATAATGAATGATTATTTATTTCCATGATATAGTATAAAATATTGATACCTTTTCGTGAAGTCGTTAAAGGCCGTCCCTGATTATTATCAAAATAGCCAGGGCTTCCATTGATCACATCTTTAATTAAACTTCGAATACAAATAAATTAACTTCCATAAAATTTAATGAGTATATCAAGTATCACCGGGTTAATGATGAAATCCGATGGTGAAACCTTAATGACTACAGCAGCATTGTTAAAATGAACCATGCTTCTTACCCTGTAACTAATGACACTTTCCAGTCAACTCTACCCTCGACAAAATGAAATCAGACAAGGTTACCTAAAAGAGTGGCAGAAGGGTCAATTGAAATAATTCAAGTTAGGTTTCCCTTCGCTGACTTGTTAGTCCGCCTTTGCAGTTTGGCCAAATCTATTGATCCGCTTGATCCAAAGACCAATTTGGATTTTCTGTTGGGGTTGAGTGTCTGTATACGTAAACCCTCTGGAGGAAACCAACCCCTTGGCCAATTATCTACTGGAGACCTATACCCCTGTACCTACTACATTTAGAATTCCTGACGTACCCAATAGACATTAAAGTCACATTCCGAGTAAATCGACCACAATATTTGTTTCAATTCTGTCTTTCTTTGATCCTTAGTACTGCAGAATCGAAGATTTAAATACCAACAATTCCTTGAGTTTTTCACGAATCCGTGTCTTTTTTTGTCTTATGTTCTCTTCTACAGTGGTAATGGCAATTCCATTTAGCATTTACATTAATGACTTACTTAAACATGTATTAGAATATGTATCAAATGTTTGCAGATGGTACAATGTATAGTTTCTATGTTTGGCAATAACCTAACAAACCTAACAAGAAGATTTAAGCAATCTGGCCATTTGGTGTAAACTGAATAAATTACAATAAACAAACGAAAAGCACAAATCCAAACTTCTACCGCCCATGCATCCAATAGGTTCAGATAGGCTGTACAAAGAGTGAATTACCCTCCCTATTTAGACAATATACTGCCATGTAGATGTAGAAGAAACGAGGGAGTGTCATCAACGGTGCCCCAACATCTGAATCTCACATCACAGAAATCCAGAAAAACTCCATCATATAAAATATGGTTACTAACGAAAATAGAATATAAAATAGCCAGAATTGCACGTATCTGTCATGATGTTGTCGCATAATTATAGACAGATCAGATATCCTATATGAAAGTACCAATAGGAAAGACATAGAACAGTTACAGGTACCATACTTGTAATAGGGTGTTACGTGTTATTTTAAGATTACCAAGGGTGCGTTGCTCCTGCCCTCGTTGTACTAACAACATCATCTTCTATTCGTATTTTAAGCCGGGAATCCACACGGCGACTTCAGGGCCAAGTCGCCCATATTTTCGGCCCAAGTCGCTCAAGTTTCCAGTCGCTCTCTGTCGCCCGTTGTGTCGCTCATGTTGGCTGCTGGGTGGATTCCCAAACTAAGAACGTCTTCTGGCGACACCACTAATTACCTCGGCGACTTGCACGGGCGACACAACATGAGCGACTAGATTAAGCCGGGAATCCACAGGGCGACTTCAGGGCCAAGTCGCCCATATTTTCCGTCCAAGTCGCCCAAGTTTTCAGTTGCTCCCTGTCGCCCGTCTTGTCGCCCATGTTGGCTGTTGTGTGGATTCCCAAACTTAGAACGTCTTCTGGCGACACCACTAATTACCTCGGCGACTTGCACGGGCGACACAACATGAGCGACTAGATTAAACATTTTCATTCCAGTCGCTCAAACAGTGAGCGACTTGGGGGTCATTAGCCTGAAGTCGCCCGTCGGGAGGTCGCCCAAGTGGGTTTGATATGCTGCATATTGTGTGTGGATTCCGGCCAGTGAACTAAAACTCAGCGACTTGGGGTGTTTCAGCCAATCACAAGCCTAGAAAGCTTTGAAGTCGCTCAATCCCCAAGTAGTTGGGCAACTGAAATATTTTTATTTCAGCTGTGAAAGTTTGGCGACAAAACCATGTAGCCAGACTTAAATCACTAGTGGACTCTGATTTAGTCAGGCGACTTGCACATTGTCGCCCATCCTGAATCCTATAATAATGGCCTAAGTCGCCGTATATTAATG
This sequence comes from Sthenelais limicola, assembly GCA_942159475.1. NCBI lineage: Eukaryota > Metazoa > Annelida > Polychaeta > Phyllodocida > Sigalionidae > Sthenelais > Sthenelais limicola. The sequence goes on from OW804096.1 coordinate 60,492,692, forward strand.
AATGTCGCTCAATTAAAATGATATCAAACAAGTGCTAGAATTTTGTAAAGTCGCTCAACGTTTTTGGGCGACAGTGGATTTAGGCCTTTAAACATTTTCATTCCAGTCGCTCAAATAGTGAGCGACACGGGGGTCATAAACACCAAGTCGCCCATCGGGAGGTCGCCCAAGTCGGTTTGATATGCTACATATGTGTGTGGATTCCGGCCAGTGAAGCACCTTTGAGCGACTTGGCCTGTTTCAGCCAATCACAAGCCTGGAAAGCTGTGAAGTCGCTCAAACTCCATGTAGCTGGAGTAGTTTGAGCGACTGTAATATTCTTATTTCAGCTCTGAAACCTTGGCGACATTACAATGTAGCCATACATAAATCGCTAGTGGATTCCAATTTGGTCAAGCGACTTGCTTCATGTTGCTCATCCTGAATCCTTCAATAATGTGCAAAGTCGCCGTACATTAATGCAAGTCGCTCAATTAAAAAGATATTAAACACTTGGTAGAATTTTGTAAAGTCGCTCACCGTTTTTAGGCGACAATGGATTTAGGCCTTTAAGGGGCCAAGTGTCGCTCCTGGAAATATCGCATCCTCAAGAATCGCATCAATCAATCAAAAAGATGAAAGAGAGTCATATTGATAAAAGGGGGATTTTCGTAAGCCTCTGATATTCAATCTTGTGGCTTTCGGGTGGGTTGGGTCTGAACAGACCACAAAATTTGAACACTTGGACGAAAATTAGTTGAAAATTCAGCTTTAAGCCCGTCCGCCTACGCCAATAGATCGTATTCGATTTTCCAAGATTATATTATGTTGCAATTACCCAATATAAAGTACAGTGATTCATCTGCTATTTTTTTTCTTTTTTCTTTTAGAAAATTTTATTGGTCAAAGTTTCACATACGTGATAATTCTCATTTGCCAATTTACAAAACAATATATCAATCAACTTTATAGACATCTAGACAATTTTAACTTTAATTCGTTTTATGATAGTGATCTTAATCAGTTGCTGTAATTCAGTTACTACAATACCTTGAATTCTACATAATTTCGTGCGCGTGACAAACAATTCTAGATCTAATTGATTGTCATTTACTTATGACATTAGTACACTTAGTCATCCAATACATATACAACACAGGAATTTAGATTCCTAGCAGAACAAATTTCTGACCAGTTTAACTCACATCCCGAACATACCACTATTCAGCAATTATATATTAACATTCAGTTGGAATACATGATGGTTAGTCAATGGGAGAAACGTGGTCATCAATATTAAAAATCATTTGCACGGATCTGTACATTGGATGATTTCCTAATTTGATCAGATATTGAATTTCCATGTTAGTAATATTTAGATAATCGTATGGAATGATTCGAGATAAACGTTTAAATAAAAACCTTCAAAACTGACTACATTGTTTATTAAATTATGTTTGTAATTAGAATATACATTCATCTCATAATCAGTCAATTATAATCCAATTATTTAAGAGCTCTCACAGGCGATGCCACAATTCTGTACACATTATGGCTCAAAAGTGTTATTTAAGAGGAAAATGGGAAAACACAAACAAACCTCTAGAGGGAAGCGGAAACTCATAATAATCATCAATCATTTCCTCTCATTGGAAAGACACGGCAGGATATCTCGAATACAGTCAGGCGTTAATTCAGTATGAGCATGTACTGAATCACTGAATGATTACGTAGTGAAATATTCGCCCCCGTATCGAGTGGGCGAAATAGTATTGGTGACATTGCGATGCAAAGGAAATGTGACTGGAAGAAAATAGGTATTTATCCCGTGATGCTATCATCGCCATTCAAATGCGAATGTCTCGTAGTCATTGTTGTGATCCAATCGACGGTACAAATAAACCAAGGAGTTGGAATAGATAACGTCAACTTGACTAAGACAGTGGCTATTAACTAGATGCAATTTTGAATAGGACTACTGATGTTCATTGGGGGAAATTCGCAGGGTCCTTAATAAAATGTGTAGGTCCTACGAAATATTGACAATCGCCTTAAAACTACATTCTCTATCATCTTACCAAATCTATTCGTTGTTAGACCTATAGGACTAAACGAGCGATAGCAAGTGAAACCACCGCAGCTCAATGGATTTCGGCGAAATCCTCCCAAAAATATGACCAAACGACATTCAAATGGGCAGGAAAATAACGGAACAAAAAGCAGACGAAGGTATTTAGTTTTTGATCGATGTTGAAGTTGCACTTCAAGCCTTGTAGCAAAAACAACGCGACAGAATCCGCCAAAATTTCGGTCAAAAGACTTTTAGATGGGTTGGAAAAGAATGGAAGAAAATGTAGAAAATATTTTGTTTTTTACCGACCTTCAGCCTGGGTTCCACTGCGACGCTACTTATCCCGCTACTCCTCCCGTTTCTTTGGCCCAGCTACTTTTAGAAGCCGGAGCAAGTAGCGGGAAGAAGCCGCTTCAATTCAAACATGTTTGATTTGAAACGGCTACTTCCCGTTACTTCTAAAGTAGCGGGAGTAGCCATGGGAGTGGCGTATATCGGATATATATGCCACTCTCACGACCTGTGAAATATTTCTGGCTCATACTATCGAAATTAGGCTAGTCCCATTTTTTCGGCCCCCTAGTGCATTTGGAAAGTTCATTGATCGATTTCGAATTAACTTAAGCCCATCTATTTGTAATAATTAGTCAAATGATTAATTATGTTCACCCCTAAATAGCTGATGGTCAAAATGTGGGGTAAAATGAGGTTTTATTGAAGTTCCAAGCGAAAATAAACTTATGTTTTATTTGCCAGAAGTGGGGTCAAAGGAGACACTGTGCCGAATGTTTAACATGAAATCATGGATATGCTGATTTTTTTAAATGAAATCACTGAACAAATGTAAGATTACCACAATGTAAAGTACAGTACATGTATTTGGTGGACAATAGGCACAGGTCTTGTAGTCCCAGAAGCAACTTGGCCTACGGCCTCTTTGTTTCTGGGCCACCTTATGCATGCTCCACACTATGTAGTAATCTTACTATAGGCCTACTAGTATTTGGATGACCCGCCTGAATCCTTTCTTATGATGACTTCACTCATTATCGCTCACCATCGGCTGTTTTCTCTCGACTGTTTTCTACTTCAAATTCTTGTTTCAACAGCAACAAAATATCGATGAATTCTGTCCTATAAGTCATAATAATTAGTAAATTTGGTAAGATTGTGTTAGTCATAATAGCTGAGAATGCAGCTTTAAGACATACAAGCGAATGCAGAAGCTATAGAATTAGGCCTAAATTGGATATAGGATTTAGTCCACAGCTAGAGGCCTACATTATCAACCGATAGAAAGCTCATTCACGCCAGATCATGCTTAAAATCTTAAGAGAGTTGACGTTTGAGTTAACGTTTGAAGTTCAAATCTTTAGACAATTATACAGGAACCTTAGTGAAGGAGTAGGCCTATTAACCAAGTGAAATTTGAGAAAGCACTTAATAAGGTAGGCTAAAATATATTAGCAAATAAGAGCCGACATGATTGCATTGTCTAAAAGCTTTTGGGCAGCACATCCAAGCTACAACACTTTAGTACAATTTCAACATTAATCATTCAACAAGTCGTAGTCAAGACTTATCACTCTCATCTGTGCTTGGAGGTCCCCATGCAAAATGTCTGCCCACCAAATGTAATTTGTGTGTTTTTGTTTTTATTACAGTTATTTTTTGTTGGCTAAAAGCGCATTAGACACACGACACGTATGATCCAGCGCGATAGAAACTGGTTTATCAAATCCCGGAGACTGACATCGGGATTGTCCTCATCACGGATCTATGCTCGTGGCTCCAAAAATACAATAAACTTGCACTGTTCTATCCAGGCTCAGCGGCCTTATCGCGTCAGATTAGTCGCCTTCCAGTTTTAGCTGCAAAGCAGATATATGTGCGTGCTGGAGAAGGGTATTTCTCAAATACAGGCAGATATCCACGAGGTATAAGAGATAGTATACGTGCGTGGGAGCACTAACCCATCATGCAAAATGAAACCTTTTTTGTTGTACAATGAGACCATTTGAATCATTATAGCCATATCGCCAATGTATTTGTCTGAAGCCGTTTATGGCCTAGATATAAGTCATGCGGAATAGGAGATTTGCATGTATGTGTCACTGCGCATGTCTATTACAGTGCATGCTGTGATGGATTCAGTTCAAGTCTGACATACAAATATTTAACAACATTTTTATCAAAAAAATGCAAGGATCTTATCACCAATATCATCCCTTGTGTAAGTGATATATGAAATCATTTCCAATTTCCAATTCATGTCCATCCCATCGGAAAGACACACAGATAAAAGACACACAGATAAAGGATTTGGACCTAAATATAGGTAAAACAAAAAATCTCTAAAATTGTTTATTTCGGAAAGAGAATCCCACTATTTCCAATATTTTCCGATGAGTGTTGTTTACACATGGACAAAAACCATGAAAATTGTCATCCTCACACCCGATCTCCCATGTATTTTGGGGTTTATTTTCTCCACGTCGCCTGAAAATGAGGGCATGAAATATCGTACCAATCCTGCGACCCGATATTACTTTGGGGTGGAACACGCATAGGGACATCTTTATTCGGCATGAGAGCCCAGCTGGTCCCCATAATACACATGGAAAACTGGGGGAGTGATGACCATAGGGGTTGTCAGGCCATGGGTGTGATGGGTTCCGGAGAACATCCCTCATAATTAGAGAAGAGGAATGGTCAGTGTTGGGAGAGACCCATTTGTCAATCACAGATTATATGGTGTTCCTGGATTCTTCATTCCCGACCTTCCTAGCAAAGAAACCCCTCCATCTTCAATATATGGAAGTTTAGGAAAGATGGAAGAGGGCATCGAACTGACCAAATATAATCTCGGCCTAGATTTCATTTTGCAGAGGGAGATGTTTTATGAATCCTGGAAAAGGATGAGAGGCTTGCAGGGCATGGAATATGGCGTTTAGAAGATTGGGAAAGAAAGAACATCATAAAATAATGTGATATGTTACAGGGAAATGAGTCATAAGTCGCAAAATTGATATTTTTCAAATTGGTTTATTCACGAGATCTCTTTGTAGGAATGTTTTATTTTGGGGGTGCTTAGCGCTGTTCGTATCAGGAATACAATTATAAGCATCACTCAAGACTGTGTATTTGATATATCTCCGCATTTCTGAGATTATCTTAAGGAGTACTTTTTGACTACTTTACTAGTCATTGACCATCAAGAAATATTGTTTCAGGCATAAAAGATATAGAAGTAAGTATTGGATGTCCTAATGTTTACCATCATTGGAAACAGCTTCATCTCATCTTTCCAAATATGATGATATCTCACAATCCATTTTTTCGTGACTTATTTTTCTGTGACACATCACATATATTATTATATATGTAGATTTGAAAAGGGGGTCACTGAAGTACACGCCAGCTTGTTAGGCAGCAATATATATATATATGAACATTTAACTTACACACTCGTCGGAATCATCACGGAACGCAGGAATTTGGCTCATATAATCAGGGTTTATTCCGCCATAAATACAGAATAGTTAAAATTTCAGATGGAGGTATATTCCGCTCAGCAGTTGGCTATGGAATGGTCTCCTCCTGTGTGACTCGCTATATACCAGCACGTCAACGTCACGATGGTGCGTGGTTCCTTTCGCTCGCGGTCGACGACGATCAGGTGTATGTGTGTGTGTGTGGGGGGGGGGGGGGGGGGGGAGGGGCATCGCCGATCCTATCATTCCGCCAAAGCATGAAAACTATATTGGAAGCATGCACGAGTTATAAAAAAAACATTCGCATTATTAGTCATCGTTATAATACTTCCGACAAGTAAACGACTGGACTAGACTGCTACTAAAGGACTAGACTAGATGCTACTGAAAATATGTAGGCTATATTGAGATGAGAAACTGTAAACTATTGAAAGTCATGAAGATATTAAATTTTATTGAAATAAAAACAAATATTGAACCAAGGGTAGGCCTAGATAATCACTTTCAGTCATCGACGCAGGCGATATTGCCATCTACGTCTAGGCCTATATTGTAAGAAGGCCTATGCATAAGAAGATTCCCTTATGCAGGAGAATGTATTCTTTGAGCTATCGGGATACTGGAATAAAAGTAAATCAAACCAAATCAAAATCAAAGGAAGAAAATGTGACCACCGAGTGTACAGAAATAAGGGCAGGGACTGCATGGGGTGAATGGGTCCAAATAAAGAAATGCACACCTTTCGGCTGGTTGTTTGATTAAATATTTATTATGATTAATTAACCTAGTGATTAGTTATACAACATGATTAATTAGCCCAGGTAACACAATTTCTTTGAATGGTGATTAGCAGTAGGCTACGATGGGAATGATTTGATAACGCTATTTCTTTGAATTCATTAACGTTAGCATGGTGATTAGAGATACCATAGGAAGAGCTTGGTAAAAAATAAAAACATTGCCATACCAGAGACTTGTAATCATTACGACTTGTAATCATTAGGCCTATAAGTTCGTGGCCATAGCCTACATAATAGGAATAATTCTAATGACCCCAATGCATGCAGTGTTTAACTTAGAGGAAAATACAGATTATTTGTTGATGATATTTACTATGACTGTTAATCACAGTGTAATAAATGTTAGTCCTATGACCTTGCCAATGTTGATTACAATTTTATCTATATAAATCAAAGATGGGTGCTGAGCACTGCTGATATTTGTCCGGTCATATCTTGTATTGTAACAGCCGCCTCGGTAGCGCAGTAGGCAGCGCGTCAGTCTCATAATCTGAAGGTCGTGAGTTCGATCCTCACCCGGGGCAGGCGGCTATGCTTTTCGATTTCTAACCAAATCAATAGGCCAGTCTACTATGTAGCATCCTCTCTAGGCAGGACCTACAGATAGGCCTACTCCGCAACCAGTTTCTACATAGTACCTAGGCCTAGATAATAAGGCCTATGGAGTAAAAAAAAAAAGGGCATGCATTTGCCCCTGCCATGCATGTTTGTGGATTTTCCATTTACGTGAGGTTTACAAAAGCAGAAATGTATGTATATGGAACTGCCTCTCTAGCCTCCATTCGAGGCAGAAATTTACCTTATGCAATCCAACAATTTATCTAAAAAGCTAACCTCATCATATTGTTGCTTTTATTAACGATTCCAAAAACCCAAAATAATGATAATTTCAATATTGTTAGGCTATTATCTTTTCAAGATTGTGTCACTATTAGGCCTATGTCATTGTAATCGCTCTCTATCGTCTCAGGCACAGGTTGTGATTAAAACATCACTTTGAGTGATTCATATGGTGAGAAAAAGTACTTTTCAAATAAAAAGCAAAGATGAAACAATTGTTATGTGTAGGCCGATGTGTAGGCCGATGTGTAGGCCGATGTGTAGGCCTCCGGTGGAAACACCCACCAGGGGGTGCCACATGCACGACCAAGCTCACTTTGGTCAGAAGAAATTTACTAAGGCCAACAAAAATAATAGGTGTGCTTCCGATTTATCTGGCTGAAATTAGGTAGAGGGAGGGTGGTAACTTTTTTTTTATTAGGCCCTATTATTTTTTTTAGGAAAACACCTCCCAGGAACTGAAAAAATGTCTAGGCCTACTTTATAACAATAGGCTGGTTGTTATAAACATGGGAAATGTGCTTTTTGACAGTTCCGGGTTAGGAAAACCTGTTTTCCTGGAGAAAAAAAAAAAAAGTAAGAAAATTATGGTAAACAAAAAATCATGTAGGCCTATGGTAAAAATAAATTTAGGTAAGGGGAAGGTTTTTCTAGGTGGGGGGTGGGGGTAAATGGGAAACACACCTATAAACACACCTAGGCCTACACACCGAATAAACCATCTTAGAACTCGTCGGTGTTCGACGTCTCGATCTTATCAGTTCCCTACCTTTACTAACTAGGCCTAATCTTTTGTTTTACAAAATCAACTTTGTTTATTTTAGCTCAATATCATCGAGGGGTATCACAACTTCCCACAACGTAGAGTAGGCCTAGCTATATTTTTTAGTAACCATGAATAGGCCTATGTAAAAAGAGAAGGAAAAGAAGAAAGGCATGGCCTGTAAGACCTGTTTGATAATTCCACAACCCTTTTCTTGTTGTCCATGTGGGCCTAGGCCCTAACATCACGAAGCCAAATAAAGAATTCTCTTATCTTATCGTATTTCTTTCTGTGCATATAGACTGGTGATTCCTGAAAATAGTGAATCTGATACCAAGCCCATGTGGAGGGCGTGATGGACACGAAGACACTGGTCAGGGCCTCCGCGCTTTTGGACTGAATAAATTAAAGGCTTTTTAATGCCTTTCCAGGCCCATTTTAGTGAGTTTCCAGGTCGATATCAATGGTTTTTCAGAACCATAAAGACGGTATCAGGGGGCTGCAGGCCCTACTTGTAGTTGTACATAGGTCAATGATATACATATTTAACCAGTTTTATATTCAGATTTTATAGCAATCCCCGTTTTTAAACTTTTACTTCACGAGTGACTCTTTGGAAGGGGTGAGTGGGGCGAATCAGGAGAGAGTGTACACTAAAAGAAAAACGAACAGAATCTCCGAATATTTCAAGGCTATTTGATAGAGAAGATATTTAAATATTTGATAGATCCAAACAAGATTCAAGGCCCATATATGATTTTCCAGACCTTTCAACCAAAATGCCCATTTGCCAGCTTGCCCCAGGCCCCACTGGTGCTACCTGGTGGGAGGACGAAAACTACAGCGAGAAGAGACATCTTGAAAGTTGATGAGAAAATATTGATCACTGATTTAAGTAGCAATATAACAAAGATAGAAGATTGTGATCCCCTATAATTCATTTTGAAAAATATCCATATAATTCGTGTCGTATAGTCAACTGCACCATTTTGTCTGTCTAGGGAGATGAGAAGAAATGATTAAGTTTCAGAGACAGCAATGGTTTTGCTTTACACGACACCAGTCGATATGCTTTCATAATTATTAGTTACGATCAGAGACAATAGATGGGGTGGAGATGGCTGACTATTAGCATTCGTGTCTCCTGCTTATTGATATGAATGTATTAAAATTGATAAGAATAATAGATGAAATAAATTGAAACCGAGGCACAGGTTGGGACAGTTTATACGTTTTTATTAAATAAGGTATGATAATATAAGTTGTTTGAGAATTATGAAAGAAAAGTATAAAAGATAAATTGAGTTGATATTTTTTGATAGGAGGGAAATTTATATAGGCTAAAGCCTAGGGAGATAGTAGTATTATAGAAATAATGAGAGAAATTGTTAAATATAATAGGTACCAGTATGAGATTGTTTGTCTCGGTCGCTTGTATTTAGTTTATTTAAAGAGGAAATTGGGTGGGTGGTAATTTGAGGTTTGGAAAGTAGGTGTTTTTGAATTTGGTAAGGAGGGAAGAATGGGGAAGTAGGGTGGATTGTGGGTAGTTTAATATTTTGGGCGACCGAGACCAGGTGGCACCACCAATGCCTTGGAATCAATACTTCATCCTTTCATATCGACAAAAATAGCTTTAATGCAGTTAAATAAACACAAATTAATTTCCCAAGAGGACACCAGTAACGAAGATGAGACTTAGTTATAGGTATTTTTTTTATCTTTTATTCATATCGATATTCAAGGAAAGGGAATAATATTTAGGTAACATGGCAATAGAATTACATCAACATGAACAAAATAAGAAAGACCTTGTTCAAGAGCATCGGCACACAGTACGCGATAATTCGAGTAATTATAGAAGAGAACAGATATTTATTTATTGCAAATTCGCAGACCAAGTATCATTAAATATACTCTGCTGAACTATACTACTCAAGCCGATGGTCTGGCTCCCTTATCATGGCAGTTCAGCTCTTGGAAAAAGAGACAGCTAAGCACTTCTTGTAATAAGCTAGACGCAAGTACTTCAATGCCAACTTTTAACAATACAAAACTATATTCGTCAAATTATTATCTACACACAACAGAATACCCAATGTACACTCACTATCTGCTACTCATTTTTCAAAATATTTTCATACAATTATACCTTCAATTTAATGTACATTCAGGACGTTTCAAAAAGTGTCCACCTTCTTTTATAATATACATTCCGATTTATTCTAAATGTTTGCTAGCTGATTGTTTTAATAATTTAAATAACAAGGATCAGAGAATTAATTTCAGTAGTCGGATTGTTTTGTATCAATCATCTCGATAAAGCACCCGAGGGGAAGGAACGGGGAGGATCGGACAGGGAGCTGCGAGCAATGGCATATTAGAGTAAGGGAACAATCACAGAGAATATAATAAGGGACAGTTGGAATGATCAAAACAGGAGGAAATATAATTATCCGTGACGCGGAAGAATGCACTTAAGACTTATTCAATTTTGTTCAATTAATTAGCAGGTAGAATAACCTGCTCTCACTCTCAATCCCGACATTTTCCCTTCTTTTTTTTTCTTATTTTTTAGACTTAGACATCTGGACGATTTACTAGCGCAGGCGAGGATATATTTTCTATATCTTTCTGAAATCCAAAAGTCCCAAAACGCCTCACTCGTAGTCTCTCTCTCTCAGCCTCGTCACATCTTTTTGAGATCATAACACATAACATAATAAAATGAACCACATTTTTTGTTTACCTTCCTTTTTTCAAGTTATCTCTAAAGCTCCTTTGGTATAAATCTCTGGTTTAACTAAGATCCTTCAGGTTCCAGTAGAATTTTTAAAAAGTAACACCGGACGTACTTATGATAATTTAAGCAACTTCCAAGGGAAGATAGGCTAGACGACTGTTCTTACCCACTTTGACCATGAACACAGCAAAGCAGATACATGCCAAAAATGCAAATACTCGTGTCAATACAAATAATGAACGACAATGATGGCTATAGAATTCTTGAATGTATACAAACGGCTGTAATTTATGTTTGCTTTTGCCCTCATAAAGATGCAGCGGATAGTACCTTACAAAAAGTGTTATCCAACAATTAACATCCTCTAAATATCGTGACAGCAAGGCTAATAATAATGTACATCAAGAAATCCTTCTAAATATAGAGGAAAGCAAGCTGATGTCATATTTTGACTGGTGAACACTCGTGAATACAGGTATTATATTGCCACAGATGGATCGTTCTCTAAATCCCAATGGAAGGCATGTTCTTCCTTCAAGATCGCGTTAGCTTGTCACGGGTTCTACACAGATCGACTATGGACATGTTCAAGTGGATTACAACACACGTACAGACGTAGATACAGATTCATCAAGTTAGCCTGCAATCCAGGACAGAGTGGTTAAGTTGACATAAGTGAAGATAGAACGTGACTAGAAATAGTAGCACGTTAGTACGTTTTCGCATCATAACCTGGTATTAATCTTTACAATCGGCGATACATTATTATTATTATATATTTATAATACGCTGAGACATCAATCAGTGTGCATCATACAAATACAGATTCAAACGTGAAAGTGGTTCAGGATCAGATATCTTCTCAATCGACACCTACAGGGCTTATGAATAGTTCTTCAATAAAGGAGAGGTTATTTTCTATCATGTGAGAAGCACGTTCACCTAACAAGTCCTAAACTAAAGCCAGATATATAGCATTAGTATGAGAACTGGTGCTTTGTGTTTATTCGGTTAGTTCTTCTAGAGTAGATATTCATCACCACGGTTCTAGAGGCAGGTTGGGACTAATTGTTTTTATTCTTCTTGTGTATTTCTTTGTTACGGGTCTTCTTCTTCTTAATTGTATCCGTGCGTTCTGAGGATGGGTTGCGTTCCGCAGGTAAGGTGCGTGGCACGGAGACTGTCCTGACTGACGGGTGTTTAGTCAGACTTTGCAATCGATCTCTTCACCACTTCTCCAGCAGCATCTCTGGCTACATCCTCAGCTGAAATGACAAAATAAACAGCCCAATGAAGCAGCTTCACGAACGGAACATGATGGACAAAATAAACAGTATAATGAAGCAGCTTCACGAACGGAACATGATCTATAAGAATCTGGAGGTCAATGATTCACAAACAAATGCTTCTAATAGAATGATATGACTATCATCAGTCCTCAATCTTGAGAAGGCGAACGTCAGGGGTTGAGTTTGGATAAGGAAGTTTAGCATGATGCATCTATCACACATCACTCCTTACATATGAACACGCATGCCGATATCTTACAGTTAAATCCCTCCAACTTGGAGTCCAAGGCAAGGAGACTAACTAACTGTGATGCTATAGTATGTGTATTGTCCTTTTGTGAAAAGACTGTCAGTCTTAAATTCTCATATTACATAAATGGGGAATTAATCTGCTGAGAACTAGAGATATATTCATGTCTACTTCAAACCATAATACCCATGACAAACACACGTAAAACAAGGTTTCCTTAAAACAAAATGGAAGGCATACCATAGAATATAAAAGACTTTACCCGGTTATTGTAAATGTTTAAGCACTTGACATAAAATATACCTAATATATCTCAAAGTATTGCGTAGCGTTTAGACCAAAAGGTAGAGTATCCTGACTTGTAGTAATTAATATTCTTAAGAGTCCGGCCGTAGATAGTGAATGTAAAATTTCAATGAAATCAGAAGTAAAACTTGACCTTGGCCTTGAGAGTGATAAAAAGAACTCCCCCAACAACAGAGGAATGAAATAATTTTGAAACTAAATATCAAGTATTTCTTTATTAAAAATGAGCATGAATATATTGCGTAGCCGACTCCAGCAGATAAAGTGTACAATTGAGGTAAAAGAAATTTAACCGGAATTTAAAGCATAAAAAGAACTTGATAAGAGTAAGGACCTGTCCCGAACGTAGGGCAATAGCGTAGTCAGGACTTAACCGTATAATCATAAGCAGTTATTGTATTTAATATATCTTACCTGTCTCTTGATAAGAGCGAGCATAGTTCTTTACTAATTAAAGGACAGAAGAAAAAGAGACAGGACTTCACTAACTTTACCAGCTACACGACTCACCCAGACAAAACCAAGAAATTAATTTGTACACAGATTATTAGAGAGACATTTCTTAATAAAGGAAAAGTATAACACGTGTGACATTTTTTACACTAAACTATTATATAAGCAAAGATTATGCGAGAATATGTTTAAAAGCGTTAGTATCCTCGTCTAAATATTATTAGCATGGAAGAACTATTCCGGACGTACATGTATCAAGGGGTATATTTTATTGTACACTTTTTATGTGGGCTTTGTTGAGTGATAATATCATGTCTCTCTCCTCCTAATGTCCTAACGCCGGGGTTCCACTAGACCGTTTTCCTCTGGTCTGATTTGACCGTCGGTAAAGGTACGACTCGTCCAATTTTGACGGGTGCTACCAGACTGACGCCCCGGCGGCCCGTCAGTCTGCCACCTCAATCCGTCAAGCATCTCCACTATAGCCTGACTGCCCTATGTCTCCTCCGACAGCCACCAGACGAAATAATCGGCTTCGTGGATATGGGACTTAATGCAGATGAGCAGATCAGGACAGGAAGCTTGCCCCAGTAATAAACACTACTAGCCAGTCAACCCAGGGCCAGACTTAGAGGGACTTAGAGAGAGACCGTGGCACCGGTGCAGGTATTAAAAGGCCATAAAAGCAGGGTACATTTATAGGCCGCGTCTACTCTACTTGTTTTAGATCAGCAGCTACTTAGTATAGTCGACATTTCAATAGTTCCAGATCAAGCGAGAATAAGTCGCTCCAATACCCATGACTATTAAGTCGTCTACTAGATTTAATAGGATTGTTATTTATTATCAAAATCTCGATAGTTACCATCAAGGGCTAAAGTAACAAATTATTACAAGGTATTTAAAGCATATTTTTAGTTTTTGATATTAGTTTTTGATTCGACATAAACTTCCAACAAAAATATAACAAAATAAGATAAAACAATAATAAGTCGTGTAATGCTATTCGTTTATACTATACAGTACATACAACACACATAGATATATCCAGATAATCCTTCTACCCATCACCTGAATGAAAATTTGAACAGATGCCAGAAATCACATCAATTCTGATCTATTATCAAAACAAATTGAATGGGATTAAATTCAACATGGAACCAGCAGCTTTAAAACCTGCACGCAGCAGCATTTCAAATGGCTTGCCAGGTTTGGGAAATATAAAATTCTAGCCCCAATATTACCTTAGATTATTTTCAAACAGCATAACAGAAAAATTAGATCCAGAAATGTGTCGGCACTGTCCAAAATTTCCATTCAATCCTTTGCTCATCTTAGTGAGAGTCTAGAGGTGCATTTTTCCTGTACAGGTGAGAGAATGAGGTGCGATACATGACAAGACTAGAGACTTACCCTCGTTTAAGAGATCTTGGGCTGCGTCGGTTGCTTTATCGAGTACCTTATCCACGTCCTTCTGGTGCTTGAGGACGAAGGGGCGGATGAGGTTATTGTAGATTGTCACTGAACCGTTCCAAGATGTTGGCACCATGCAGTAGAGCAGGAACAAACACTGAAAAGCGAGAGAGAAATATATTTCAGACAATTCACAGCAATTAACCATTTCAACGCGTTTATAAAAACCACCAGGTCAGTTTTTTAGTGTTTTTTATTGGGCGATTTCCTGACATGTTTTGACTGAAGGTAGCCTTTTTTTTTTTAAATGATTTTATTTATCCAGCTTCTCCAGACATATATTCAGAATACAGTCGAGAACAGGTTACACATTACAATTCTGTGGCGTTCTACCTGCTGCTTTTTCAAATTTTATAAATTGGTATTTCAATTCAGCATTTCAACTCGTAGATTCTTATTGTAGTCGCTTTTGCATAGAAGGTGATTAAAGTGTAAGGAAAAAGGAAATCATTTAAATATACCTTAGTAATAAAATAATGCACAGTACATAAACTTCGGTGATGTGGGATATAGATTAAATTTAAAAGACAAACGATAGCCTTATGCTGGGAATGAAATGGGAATCAAATCCCAAAATACCATATAGGCAAATAAAGACGTCGTGTCACGGTGTAGGCATTTTAATTCATGAATACTAATAAAATGCTATATACTGATAACCCTAATTACTTGCAATGCTATTATGTTCATCCCATACAACAATAGCTCTGTATTACTTTCACATAGAATTCTGGTTACTTACAAAGTTAATGTCAAATATTGTCATTTCGTGTAACAGTCGAAGACCTGCACTGCACATTTTTGACAATTGTGTGTCAGGAATGTCTAGATCACGTTTAAAATCCGGCAGAAGCAATATGCGATTTCATAACGAATGGCTTTCTTTTTTTGGTAGCCATTGTTTGGCCCCAGGCTTGATGGGTGTCCATTACAGCAGCGGATCCGACATTGGAAATAGAGACAGGAGATATCAGGTTGGCCTTACCTTGAGGAACCAGTAGAAGGGAATCCAGAAGAGGAAGATATCAGTGAAAAATTCAAGCAGGGCAAAAGCGCTGTACACGACCCAATAGGTAAGCCATTTGGTGTCGTCGTCTTTGCTATGACTTTCGATAGCTTTTACACTGAAAAGAGAACAAGTAAGATAAGATAAGTCAGTTGGGTGTAATACATGAAGAATGCAAGAGCACTTTAATTGATTGATTTTATTGTACAAAGAAATGCTGTAAAAATGATATCTTCTTCAGTCCAGGAAAAGCAAGGAACGCCGCATCGAGTAATTTAATGAAATAGTAGGGATGGAAGGTTTGCTATAAAATAGTTAATGTGATTCAAATTCTTTTGTTTGTGAAGGAGTTATATTTCTCTCCTGCTCCTGTTGTAGGAATAACAAAATTGTTATTACAAGGGTTGGTGTCACACCTCACCTCGTCTTTCACCATATAAAATATTCAATCACAATTTACTAGAAGAAAATGCTGTACATGAAAACAAATTAATGGAATGATGGAAGGAAAAACTCGCCAGGCTTGATGAAATCAAATCAAATTTGGTTAAATTTGATCACCACATAAGCATATAATATAACATTTTTGAACTCTTTAAGACTCAAGAATTATAAATCTAAAGCACAGTTAATCTTGTCTGTAGGGGATGATCGCTGTCTGCCACTTTGCATTCCGTACTAAGAAGCGAGCGGAATGTGGCCTTTCTGATCCGACATTTAACCCCACGCAAGAGGAAGAGGAAGAAAACCTCTAGCAATTTACAATGTGCCAACACCCACAGACATAAATGCAAGTAAGAGGCTGTTTGTAAATAGACCAGATTACACACTTGGGTGGCAGATAAGACAGCCACGCAGCTGGTTCTCTTTATTCCTTGACTCCTTGTTAGTTCTAGGGGATGTCTTCAGTTCCATATCGTGGTGATGAAAAATGGTTATTTATGCTGGGGATTCGGGGCAGATTTCACCGTACAACTAAGACAGAAACATGAATGGGTTCCTGGATAGCAACAACATTTCATAACTGGTCTCCCAATGTGATGCAGTGAAAATAAATTCAATACATTTTAACTAAACGCCTTTATAGAACCTAGACACGAGTCCATATTCGTAATCAATATTATCATCGCAGAGGGACATTTTCTAGCTGGAATTGGCGAATAAACATGGGACTTGACATAACTTTTAACATAACACATTTTTAGAAGTTCATTTTTTTCTAAGAGAATACATCAAAGGATTCATGCCAGTCAATAAAACATGTTTACTCCCAAAGCATCAGAGAGACTACACCGAGGGAGAATCAATAGAGAACTGATGTAGCCAATGGCAGGCAGATGGGGAACACCTGAGGAAGGGCAGGGAAACTTGGAACACTCAAACACAACTTCTCAAGGAACCAGACAGGTGAACACCAGGAAGGAGGTAAAAGGCAACAGCGGATGTTTTTGTCTGGCTAACATGCGACGAGTCAATGCTAATTGAGAATGGCTCCAAGCAGTTTTACCAATCAAATCGAAAGTCAGTGACCCTGCCAGATTGGTTAAAAATACCCTCTCTCAATGCAGAAAATAGAAACATGTACTAACAACACTTTAATTTATGGGAAGTGATATGAAACTATCTAGGATAATTACTTGTTTCTTGAATAGTACGCACATTAAAGTTAAAAAGTTAAAGTTTATATTGTGAGGCATAGATCCCAAGGTATATATAAAAAAAAAATAATAAAGAAATACCCTCCAAAGACATAATATAAAGAGTTCTATAGATTCCCTGTGAAACACCACTTGCACTAGTATATATAATAGAAACATACAATGTAAAATACACGGTAAAAAGACCAGTGGATTTACTTCTCCCTGCAAGTGTATTCAACTAGTCATTTTTTAATCTAGAAGAGAAAGGAACATTGAATATACAAGGTTCTATGGAAGTTTCCTTTGAATTATAACCACTCGGTACTAATGTTAGGCATACACAACATACAATATGTAGAAAGGCTTGTGGATGCAATGTTTATAGATCTATCACTGGCAGTGAGTGTATTCAACCATCCCGGCCCGTCTAAGTGCACTAGATCTTGGCAACAGTAAACCATTACGCAACGAGTTAAAAGCTGGTCTATGCTGAACCGCAATGATAGCAGCTTGCTATGTTCACTTGAACCCGACCATGTAATTAATATAGGTTCAGTTCAGGTTTGGTTTTGGTTATTTTACTCCCTTAAGTCTCGGATACACTGAACACCGATTATCAATACGACCGATTTGGCGTCGGAGGCAGTTCCGATAATAGGTTTTGATTTGATAATTATATATGACCCCGTCAGTCGTAAATAGGCCAGCTGAAGATGCTGTGTAACCCAGGAGCGGGCCCAGGGGTAAGCAACAATCAGTCATTACAGTCTAGGCTCAGATTTGAGAGAGTCCCTCCAAACTTAGGGAAAGCTTCTCCAGTCGAGGTTCAGAAGTGAGAGTCCCTCCAAACTGAGGGAAAGCCACTGGTGCACAGCAAAATGCCATTAGAATCCCACTAGGACGCCTACCCCAGGGCCAGGAAAGCCATTAATGCAGTAGGCGTCCATTGAATCACTGACATACCATTATAAGTTTACAATGTGCGTCATCATGCTAATGATTGGCATTCATTCGACACACGGAAATGTTGATTATGTTTAATCACCGACAACAAAAAATAATTGCTGAGTTGTTTCTAAAAACAAATCCACCCAAGGCCAGCTGAAACGCACTGATTATGGAAATCACTTAAGCATACACATAGTGAATTATAACACCGGCGAATGTCAATGATTTCACAAGCCTTTATCCTAAAGCCTATTGAGTATTTCGTAATGCTGGCCATAGTCTATTTCTGCACAAAGAGTCAGCAATTGGAATATACATAAGTATGCCAAATACACCCAACACACATCTGAGGTTGAATACTCTGTAAGCTAAATATACCTGGGCATATATATTCAACAATATCCACTGAAAGTTCAGATCCAGGGTCATGGCACACTTATGCCTTGAACTACTCCTAACCCCTATATTGGCGACCGTTAATAGAAGTATGCGGATAATGTTAGTTATAAATATGTATCGCAAGGTACCGGCTGGCTTTATAAATACAGTCAGCCACCATCCCCACCACCACATGTAACCGTGCACATGTGGTATAAAACACATTTGATTTAAAGCAGGTGTATTCAGTAAAATTCATACATTTGAGAGCCACACTCAGAAAAACTTGAGAGTACAATGCATCAAATGAGAAAGCACCTGCTTCCCTGTGATGCGCACAGGAGGCGACTGGGGTTCCAGGGGTTAATGACGGGAGGAGTTGTAGTACGGGTCCGCAGTGCCGCTATGTCATACTGCAGCCTTTTTACAACCAACTCAACTCATTCTTCTCATCACAAAACGAAAGAGAAAAGAAGTTACTCCAACCGACGCCTATCCCTTATCTTCAGATTGTTGTCTCAAGGTATTATTTAAGTAGTATTATTTAAGTAGAATCTGACGAGGACCTGATAAGATTAACTGACTATAGGTTGGTTCAACATCAAAACAAACTTGCGGTATCGCATGAAAGAGCGAGACATCCCCTTATGTGATGTTTGTGTGTATTTTTACATTTGAGTATAATAGTGACTGAGGGCAACCATTAGTTTGACCTGGATAATACAATATTTGTCAATACACACATTTTATGTATGTTAACTGAGGTCACCAGGATATTGTGTTTGGGGCTCATGACTTGCTGAATAATCAAATGATTTTTCACTTCTTTTTTAATTTCTCATGTTTTTCATCTATAAATTCAACAGACTAGTAAATTGTATCTGTTTTTATTTGCCCGTATGATACACAAGGTACCCCATTAGCTGGCGCTGAATTAGAAATACCGTATTGGCCCGTTTATAAGCCGGGACCTGTTTACAAGCCTATCTCGAATGCAGGCCGGGGATATGAGGGTCATGAAAAAATAAAATCCTCTAAAATTTAATTCTCAAATAAACAATTAAAAGTCTATCTCAATTGCTAGCCGGGGCTAAAGGCGGGGGGGGGGGGGGGGAGGGGGCGCAAAAGAAATATAAGCCCGGGCTTATAAACGGGCCACTACGGTAACCCATGATGCCAAAACATCGATGACATGTTGTAAAATATAGGACAACAGTTGGTAGGCTGGCGAGTACTACTGCAGATACATTGACTGCTTGGTATTACATGGATGACGATCGATCTCCCCAGGGCACACGTAATGCATCATCAGTGCATTGATAACACTCACGGCTCGATTGATCACCCACTGTGCCATAATGACAACGTGTGTAATTGATACAGTTATAGAAATTACCACGCACATGTATATAAACACGTGTACATAATGTATTATACGCCAATGCACATCATAATACGTGTATGTGTATTGGAGTATATACGGGCTACTAGTAAAAAATGGAACGAATGATTTTTCTCTTCAATAATTAACCAGGGATGAATACAATAAATCAAGTGTTCAACCAGTTGGTAGTCTTTCAACCAACCATGCATATAAGTATAATATGGGTCGGGAAGCCAGAAAGTGTTAAAAAGCCCCCAAATAATACTAACTTTGTTATAATAAACTGGTGTTCAAAATTAGAATAATCTGATTCATTAGGTAAAACGTATGAAATTAGTGAATTGTTTGTAATTGTTGTATATATATATCTAGAGATGATGTAAACTGCTTCTATCCGAACCTCTCGCCAAAAAAAAGATGTTTGGGTCTGATTATGGGCACTGTCTGAAAGAATGCAGGGGTCACCTTTCCACATGTTACACTGTAACAAGATGTTTAAATAAAAGATGATAAATGAGAAATATATGAGTGAGTGAGTAGTCACTCGTTGTTTCCATACTGATTCAATCATCCCAAATGTATCGCTTTTTTTAAAATGCAAAATTGCCAATTTGTGTTATGCGACTTATTGTCCATTTGTCAGCGGCCTGACCCCTAAAAACACCTTTTTTGTATAAATGATCCATGTTTATATGTTCTATATCTACTAAATACCTGTAAACGTGCTTAAATCAGTGAAAAGGCGCTACACAATGCAGCATTTTAATACTGGCTATAACTACAAACACGAACCCTGTATTGTTTCAAGACCAAGTACAAATGTCACCCTATATTTGGGGACGGGATATTGAGGCGATTAAATATGTGACAAGCCTTTCTATAAATACAATACACGTGCATGATAAAACATACACATCACGCCCCCACTACATGTAGGGTGTGTAGATGTGCACGTGTAAAAACTATGCACACAGGCCAGGGCAGCGCCGGGCAATCTTCGCAGGGGGAGGCCTGGTAAATATATCTGGCCTCGGAGGTAAACATCGTTACTGGATGCATTCAATGATAAATTTAGGTAAGGCCAGGCCGGATACTCCAGCTAAGTCCTTGGCTCATCGGGCATATACAGGGGACTCTACGGCGATCAACGTAGGAATCCCGGGGAGATGTAAATGGGTTTGGTTTTTCTTCTTCTCCATACGAATACCACCATTCAGAAGCCACCAACACTCATATAAATCTAAATATCAAGTAACAACCATCTCCAAATCGAAATCTAGCACCAGATATTATGAGTGGAGTACACACGATTACGAAGAAGAAATGACATTGGAAAAAATATGATAAATTTACCAGGAAGGTTTTTATCTATTCAAATATTGCAAAGTATTAATACAAGTGTCCCTAATTGGCCTAAATGTACCAAGCCAAAACCATAACATCTTCACACGAACATTTACTCTTAAGGCCCTAAAAATAATTGTCAGACCTAGATGGGTAAGAGAATTAGTGCTGCACCAATGTACTTAGTCTTCCACCACTTGGTGATTGCGATGCTAGCCATTAATGTAATGGCATCTCATGCCTGGAATACGACAAGCCAAGGAAACGGTTGAAGTCGACAGAAAATGTAAAATTCACTTTCACCAATCCTTCCAAATAACCCAAGTTTAAGGCAAAACTATCCGCCAAATACAGTTCAACATCACTAAAAAGATCTTTTGAATCGAAGTAATACAAAATATACTGAAATATATACCATTTTTCAGCCTAATTTAGCAGAATTTACCAAATGAGTAAAGCGGGTAACTTCATATTTCTAGGCGATCTAACCCAAACGTCTGAGACGCAACAATTAAATCCTTCACCTTGGCAATAGGATGGATCATGGGTTTATTTAGTCCGAGATCGCTATAAGAAGATTGTGGAAGAGTGCTAGATTGCCCGAGACACTAGGTCATCAGGCTATGCTAATGCTATAGATCTACGCTCGTCCATTGTCAATATGAACAATTGTCGAGTGGAATATTTAGCGCAAATATGAAGAGGGGGTCAACTCTCTCCAGAGAAGGGAGACCAGTATAGGCTCGCCTGAAATAAGATATCAGCCAAGCAAAGGTCACGATTCAACAGCCAAAGTGTACCGCGGACTTCGTACAAAGGTTATGACGGTTGACAGAAGGAAAAGTGGTTATCCCAATCAACACTTATCGCTTATCGTACACTGGTAATTTATAATACCGGTAAAGAAATCGAAAGTTTTGCAATGCTATCAGTAGAGAATGCGCTTAATATTTTTGGGGGATGCATGTTATAATTATTATATCACCAGTTATTTACGAATCTTCATCCCGCATCATCCTATGGATTATTAGACGTCGAGTAAACAATTGTATATAACTGTTCAAGATGGCTGGGTGCTAGAATCGTCTGGTAACTCCATTGCATATCTGCTAAACTAATCAATCTGGAACACTGGGCAAATTCACCGCAGCTCCTCTCTCCCCTCCCCATAGGGGTGGATTTGAGGTTTAAAATGATGGAATTTGTGGGGAAATTAGACAAGTTTTCAAAAATACTGATTTCAGGGAAGACTTTCATCCCTGGAATTTCAATGAACGAGGGACAAAATAATGGAGAGATCAAAATACCTTCTTGGTTCGTCTGCATATCATCATACATGTATTTATTTGCCTATAACTCATACTTACGATGCATAAGCGGGGTAAAGGAAGCCAATGAAGTTGCAGAGAAATTGGGAACCATATCCTATCATCAAGTAAAGACCGGTAAAAGCGGCACAGGCTGAAAAATATCAAGAAGAGACACACATTAATAATTTTCGATGACGATAAATAGCGTTTTCATGAAAGTAATTACAATACTATGTATAGCAAAAATTGTTATTCTAAAATGTATGTGTTCGGTGTAAGTGTATGAGGTTGTATATATAAAGCAAAACACATGATGGTTAGGGGAAAAAATCACATTCAACATGCTTAGTACACAGAACCATATAATATGACCAGAGCTATTCATACACAGAGCTATTCATATTTGTATAGCTCTGATATGACCAATGCCGGACACATATATGATTCCTCGAATGACACCTGCTTGCAAATGACTGAGCGCTAAGCAAATCTGAATGTAGATTCAACAAACTAAGTAGATCTAAATAGCAGACTTTAGCCAGCTACAACTTTCCCAGCAAATTTATGAAAATTAAATATTAACTTTGCAGGATTCTTTCCTGGAGTACTGAATCCATCATGTATCCGCTATCGAGCTGACTGTCCGGCACAGAACTAAAGCCAAGGGACAAGGGTCAGTCGTGTCCATGCCATGGAACTGCTCAAAATCCATCCTAGGTACTCTGCCTATGGCAGATTACATTGGTGATCAGATTGGCAAACAGTACTTGAGGTTATCAAGTGAGCCTAGTAATACATATTAGCACTAATCTCCGAATATGAGGTTCCTGAACCGATTGGGCTGTTTCTTTGGCAATGCCATGAACGTTTAAATCAATTTCAAATCAGGATGTCTCCTCGCGTTGAAAGGCATTAATTTACTTCAGAGACTTATCCCAGATGGATTCAGGGACATTTTTAATTGGCCACAAATTCATTATAATGGTCAATATTCCTTTCATCTTTCTTTGTGCATTTTAAAGAATAATTCGGACACATCTTACTTTTTAAAGGAAGGGAAGAAACAGTGGGACAAAGATGAACAAACATGGAGCAGAACTTTGTTAAGCTGCTAACAATTACAAAGATGATAGCAATCCCTGCGCTGTGGTGATATTAGGGATCATGACTGGTGAAAGATAACTCGACAAGGAAGAAATAACCAGACTATGCTATCAGAACATTCTGGAGCGCCTTTTAGATTATGGCCAACAATCGATTTAGTCCATCTAAGCTCCAAGTGGCTGGCGAATTATATAAATGTCAATCAAGTCGACATGCAATGGCCAAATTCTTAGGCATCGTAAATTATCTCAACTGACAGCTGAGAATGTGGTATGAAATCCGGTGATAGAACTCCTCTGTGTGTGGTAGGCATAGTGTGGAAAGGCTATTTTTACATGCCAGTAATATTGTAGATCTACGTTACAATCAACCTTTTAGACACCAAATATATTTGCAGTCTTCACCTTTGGGATCAACATCGAACACTATCTAAATCTTCAAAGTAAGCCAATGTTTTCTTTCCGTAATACGAGGGAGCATTTTTCACCGCATAGTGAGAGAAGCGGAACCATTTTTGTCTATTTTATTTTTCTCTCAAAAGGTGATCCAAGCGGTCTGTTGATCGAGCCGGATATCCCTCTCAAGACTTTAGCAAACTGCTCCGGGGGAAGAGTACCTAGTGGAGACTGAGGGGAGTAGAGCTTCACCCCTAATTTAATAGGTATCTTTACAAGCATGTGCCAAGTTTCTATACCACCTAGAAATAATATGGGTTGCCCAATTTCCCTTTAACCTGGATCGAAATCAAGAAAGGGAGAAGATGTCGATGTGATAAAATTTACAACACTGTATAAATAAATGTACTTTTTATGTGACTATTGATTTGTATTGACATGAATTTGTCTAGCGATATCTGACATTTAATCATTACACGAGTACCAGTCATAATTTTTCACCGGCGAATGATGAAATATAGACCATAATTCGTTGAACAAAGTCTACCTATAGGCTACACGCTCGTGGGCCTTATCTTTTAACAGTACACTATCGAGGGGGTTAAGGTAGGTGTGTTATTCGCTAAATGTGGCTCTTGTTTTTAGTCTGGACCCGACCCGCGCTCTTTGTCCCGTGTAGGTGTGCTAAAGCTTGCACTGAGTCAGGAAAGTCAATAAATCAATATCAGGTAAGCCAAGGATCAAACTCATCCAAGGGAATCATGATTTAACAATCCTATCTTCAAATGAAACCAGGTATTGCTAGTGTCAATATCAGAGTTGACATTGATGGATTTGTGTTAGTATAAGCTAGTACATGTTTATTGCAAGTTTGAAATATAACACCCAAACGATAATGTATGATGATTGTTTCCATAAGGTAAGAAATAAAAATTTAACAAATTTATACAATATTTCAGAAAATTGTCATGTCTTAAATAAAAAGGTTTCGAGGGAAAGTTTTTTCCTAGGAGTTTGAACCATACACCATAGAAACAAGCCAAATAGCTTAAAACCCTTTTCTACTGAGAATACAAGGAAATTACTGTTTGGGAACTATTATTATAAGCGATCAAGAATGCATGCTGCAGTACTGTCTCTACTGTACATTTAGGCGATGTAACAAAAATAAAATGATGTAAAATGAAAAACCCAATTATCAATCAACATGGCAATTATGAAAAAAAAACCTTAAAACCTTGCCCGTTAATTGGAACACCGAGCACCGGGATGATAAACATCTATACTTTCTGAGAATCTTTTCCTATCTCATAATAAAACATTTCAACACAAAATTAACAACAAAATACAAAAACGAACACTACAATAAAGAAACCGGCGAGAGTTGAGTGCTTTAAGCTCACCCCATACAGCGCCTATATCGACAAATGGAAAAGATAAAAAGCATTGTATTTGTGTGTATTCAATCACATATAATACTGGGACAAGCAAAGCTTTGGAAGATAATAATGCACATTAAGGGTTTGGGGTAGAACACTTACAATCTTAATAGAAACATTACGCCAAAATGACAGTGGATAGTGGATAGAATCATTTCACATAGGGACACCCCATTCATATGTCTTTATATTGAAATCCAAAGGGAGGAACAGACTAACTCCAGTTTATTATACAGATGTTTCCCCCAAGCATATAGATATAGGGCTACCAGTGCACGTGGATAACTAGAGCGATCTATAAGAGGGCGAGACTAAACTATGTATAGACTGGGCGCTCTAAAGGTCTCCCCGCCTTGTAATAGGCTACATTTTTTTAAATTGCTGCGAGGACGAAGCTAGGGTTAGTCGGTGTAAATAAAATCCACCCAGACAGCAGGATCTTATGGAGACTTTGATTTAATAGGAAGGATATATGTGCATCCAATAGTACGATGGGATAGTTTCTACAAGGGTATTAATATACAACTATAAGTAAGACAAGATTAAACAGTAGCAACTCGCTCAATCTAAAAGGGTGTAATCGCAACGGTGGTATAGTTTAGCATTGGAGTAAACGCAAGATTATGAGTCACTCAAAGTGAGGAGGTGTATCCCCTATCCACTCCCCGACTCAAAACACCGGTGGAAAGTATGGATGCTCATCAACATGCGTTATTTGGAATCGGTTTCCATAGAAAAGTCATTTTGGCAAGATGCAATATACTTTTGAAGCAGAGAAATGGAATGAATAGTGTGCACATGCCATAGACAAAAGTGTGTGTTGTTGTACGGTATATAATATAATTATTAGATATTGTCTTTGGTTGTCATGATAGACGAATGGGATTAGTTTAACATAAATCAAATGAAATTGAATTCTTCAAACACTGATTTTGAATCAATGGCAATATATGCAGCCAAGCTAGGATGTGAATGTGTACATGGGCCATCGCGAGGGGACAAACTTTCTCTTTTTCTCCAACCCAATGACAGTGTCACATGATGATGAGCAGGAACTTCTAGTCTACTACAATACACATCTTGACAGATCCTTGTTTATGTGTGGCCTATGGGTCATCCTAGAAACAGAATGCTACAAAAATGGCCACGGCACTTTGCAATATAGCTGAATGTTCTTAATACAGCAGCACTAATTAACCGGCACATTGAGTGCAGAGTGACAGATGCAAAAATTCGCCGGTGAGTAGCGGGTTGAACCAGCAAAGCCAAAGCTACCTAGATTCACTGTCTGGCTACCTAGGCTATAGCTATACTACCAGGCAAACATGTCAGGAAACATGGGAGAGCATGACTCGCGTTCGAAGAACAAAAATTGCATGGTTAATACTCACCGAACACTATATACGTTCGCTTTACACCGGTCTTCTGTTCTATCTTCTCTAATAAATCGGTGACGGCATTTTTCTCGTGCAAAGCTTTGTCAAGCTTTGCTTGCCAGTTCTCTAGGTTTTGGGATACTGCCTGCGCCATTTCGTCCAGATGTCAAGTCGGAGGAGTTATGACGTTTCAATGCACTTTGACCCCTGGAAGGAAAGAAGAGAGTATGCTAATTTTTTTTCCAATCATGTTAGCATGAGGAATAAGACTCACTAATATGTGGATTCACGGTGAGTAAAACAAAAACCTACCACTCACTCAACTTCACGGAAGATTTCTTTATTTGGTTGCCCGAGAAATCTAGGCAAAACGATAGGTGGCGCAAAGATAGTTTCGGATTTGGGGAATACACATTACATATACTGAAGATTTATGAATAATCTATACATTTGATCAAATATAGTACTATTATCTTTTTAATCTTACCATTTTTAACTAGTTCTATGAATTATCTGAGTATATATTGTTGTTGTAGCAAAATATAAAACAAACAGTGTAGTAGTACCTGAATACTGTACCAAAGAACATTTTCCCCACAAAAGTTTTGTGTTTTTAACTGCAGTATTTTCACAAAATATTATTGGAAACGATTCGATGATAATATGTTAATGACAGCAAATCAACATACAATGTGATATCTTCACAGGGAAACCAAGATATGACCTCTATAGTCGGCATACATTTCAGACACAAAGCCAATTAAACACAGATCAGCAACAGCTGTGCTCATCTTGTGGATTGTGTCCCAAAGGTAAGGGCTTTGTCTCATTTTGAGCGGATTTATTCTCACTGAGAGGTTAATCTAATACTCTTTTATCTAGTCTCATTGTCTGGTGAAATTGTTTATGAAAGTAGGCCTTATATAGCTCATTACTTTGGTGTTTTGTTGACCTGGCTCCGCCATAGGCATAGGCCATGGCCCATGGCTATGCTAGTTTGGTCAGCGAAATGTTATCACATCGCACAGCGTTGAATGCCAGGCAGTGCAGCTATGTGTGGGCTAGCTTAGCATCGCTATGGTTTGACTCATTGACCCACAAAGAGAGAGCTCGGTAATCCCTATGATATCCTAGGAAAAGGATGTGGTGTATCTGATGATGAGCCAGGGAAATATCATGCTGGCTTATCATTCAATTCTGCAGTGTTGTACTTGAGTTGTAGGCAGTATCCTTTCTTCGACTGGTCTGAACTGAAGGCTAAAGTGAAGCCTGAAGGTAGCATAAGTTATATAGGCTACCCGGTAATAACAAATTTGTTAGAAAATTATTAGAGAATCTTCGATCACTACTACGAAGCATAACATATTATAATAGAGTGTGTGGTCACTGGTGTATTTATAATTTTATTCCATTGAAACGCCTCCTGTGAAAGTTTGATTATGCTTCTCCAAGGAATTGTTATTTGTGGTCTGACAGTACTGTAATATTTTTATACCAAAAGATTCTTTTCTTTCATTGATTGATTGTATTCTTTATTTTGTTTCCAAAATTGGTTATCTCAGTCATCAGGATACATGCTGTAAACTGCAATAATAATATCAAAATGAAGGCGATATATGTATATAACCATATTATTGACGGATAGGGGTAGGCCCTATAGGTGAAATAACCAGGATTATCCACGGACTGGCGATATATTTACATAACCGCGGGGGCTTCACTCTTACCCTACTCATTAGACCATGGAGACAGATAGACGGAAGTATGAAATGGGAATTACCCGGTGCCAATGTCCATATTAGTTTGTTTGAAAAATCTCAATCTTGCAGCTGAGTGTTCCTTTCGAGATCTGAAGTCTTCACCGGATCGTGCTGACCACGTGAACTCTTGCTAAAATATCATTTAATCAAAACTACCGGTATACCATTTCCTTTGTTTATAATATTTCAATTGTCATTGATTTAAAACCTATTGTTTCAGATGAGAACAAAGAAAAGAAGAAGGATGACGTAACATCGGCCCTCGGGACGAAAGGTTTTCTTTGTTATGGCTGCGCGCCAAGTTGACCGCAAATGTCAAAATTTGGTTGCCAACGTAGGAGGAGGTGATCTTCCACCAAAAAGGGCGAATATGGCTGAGGGCGGAGAACAGAAATTTGCTCCCCTTACCGTCAATACACAATCACTTGAAACCTTCGGTCTGGGGCCAAATTACCAGGATTTCCAACCTATTGGCTTTGGAGTTCATGGTTTAGTGGTATCCGCCGTAGATAAAGTAAAGAACCACAGAGTCGCTGCTAAGAAAATCAAAGTAGAAAGCCAGATAAGCTGTAGATATGCGCTTCGTGAGATCAAGCTTTTGTGCCAATTGAAGCACGAGAACATCATCAAGGTGCTGGACGTCTTGTTTGATGGTGGGCGGAGTTTAGTCCGGGAGAAACAAAGTGCAATATCTAATGTCTCACAAATATATATTATTACGGAGTTGCTGGACACAAACCTAAATGTTTTGATTGCACAGAATCTGCTAGAAGCTGAACATATCAAACTGATAACCTACCAACTGCTCAGAGGACTTCACTATTTGAATTCTGCCAACGTGATTCATCGAGATCTGAAGCCATCAAATTTATTCGTCAACTGTGATACATTGCTTTTGAAGATTGGCGATTTTGGCTTGGCAAGGATTGTAGACACAACCTACAACCATGCAGTGAGTTTTATTTGTACAATTGCCTTTATTATATTTTTTCCATTTTCTTCGCACGACACCCCAAAGGGGTGGAGTGCGATTTGACCCAACGTCTCAATCGATTACAAACTGAACAGAGTGCTATTGGGTATTTATTACATACTTAATCAATAAGATCTTGATTTTAATAGTATTTTACCTTACTTTCCATCAATCTTGTGGATATTCGGCTCAAATAGCAAATAGGTGCTATTTGACTTTTCAAATAACACCCCTGAAATCACAAACGTATGTAATAAATATGGAAATGGCACGGCATAGAAAACGCTGCATAATTCTTGTTGGGGCCTCAGTATAACTCAGCCCTTCCATACCTGGGACAGTAGACACTTGGTCCCTCGTGTAATCAAGTCTGAAAGACATGCATTTCGAAAATTGGCCCAGTACTTTTGGATCCTCCTCCTCCATCCTTCCCATTATTTTATTGAGATGGGAGTGATATCGCTGTAAATCGGTTAGGCTAAAAAAAAAGAAAATAAATAAATCGGTTAGGCAGGTCGATTCTGTATAGATTCACCAGAATTATAAATAAAAGTAGTTTGTTAAGTTTATTTCACTGCCATCTAGTGGAGATGAGCAGGAATACTTCTAGTCAAATATCAACTTCAGAAGGGAAGTCTCATTTAAATTTTCTTTTATTTATCAGCTTTCGGTCGACTTGCCCTTCACCAGGTAATTGTATTGAATATCTATTTGTCTTGTAGGGCCACCTCACTGCTGATCTGGGTACATATTGGTACCGGGCACCCGAGTTAATGATAAGTCCTAGCTCATATAGTGCTGCTGTTGACATGTGGAGCGCTGGCTGCATTCTGGCTGAAATGCTCCTCGGTAAGCCAGTCTTCACTGGAGCCAACGACGTGGAGCAACTTCGTGTCATCATTGACTCTGTCAACCTTACAGAACGTGATTGGAGTGCTGTCCTCCGGGTGCTACCTAACAAACTACTCCATCACCATCCCTTGACCCCACAACACCCACTTTCCCACAGACTGGACAATCTTGACCCTGCAGGTAATAGTCTTGTTATAGTCATAAACTTGAGTACCATGGTGATAAATGAATAGGCTCACCGCATTTTATATTGACATTGTACGTACGGTATTAGCTATGTCTAGATAGATCTTGAATTAGCTATAGTATTTTGACGCCGTTCATAAGCACATTTTCTAGTCTGATCAATAAGTTTATGTTAAAATATTTCTCCTTGTATAAGTGATAATCGAATAAAGTCAAAATCAATTAGTGAATATTAGACAAAGTTAAATAAAACTTAATAAAACTTAACTTTGTTAAATATTGAATTAAACATTTAGGAAGGGAGGAGTTGCAATGTTAGTCATAGTCTACCATTGTTCAAATTTACAATTTCATCGAATTGATTTGTCTTTCTTGACAGTGACTGACCTTCTAGAGGACATGTTGGTGTTTGATCCTCAAAACAGAGGTACCCCAGGAGAGGCCCTGGCTCATCCTTATCTTCAAGCCTACGCAAAACCCGACAAAGAACCCATAGTCGCTGCTCCATTTAGGATTGAGTCTGAGGTACTGCCCAATAACAAAAATAGGTTTTTTTGAGACACTGATGCCTTATACCCAAACCTTTTACTAAAGTTCTTCTGGACTATATCTTGCACAATTTCTGCTGTCAGAATTATTGTAGCTAAGATAAAAAGTGACGTTTTATATCATAATTGTAGTTTCTCTATATATATTTAAGTTCAAGTGTGACAATATTTATGTCTTTATATTTCTGTTTGTTTGGAAGTGGATCTGATTGGTTATGGGTTTTTTTTTCAGGTTGATGATCTACCCGCCCCAGAGCTCAAGAAGATGATTTTTGAAGAAAGCAAAAAACGTCGTGGGCGCCGTGGTTTACGCATTCCCGCCCCTTCTCCCATCGATCGTCCCAAGGTCTCTTCTGCTACCCTTAACCTCAAGCTAGTTGGGGACTCTAGCAAGAAATCTCAAGTCCCATCATCCCCAATAGATAATCTAGTCAAAGAACACAGACGCAACCGTCGTAGTAGATTATCTACCAGCGTCGATCTATCCTTCATATCCTTGCCATCACCAGGGTCCTCGCCCGAAAAGAAAGCTTCGTCTCCCGACACTACTAGCCCTCAGAAAGCTGTTTATTCCACCAAAGGATTCCAGTCCAAACCATCCCCACCCTGTCCATGGAAATGGCCGTCAGCTGCTTCTTCCGACAAAGGATCTGTCACAAACGCTGCCACCAGTTCTATCCCTAGTTCCACAACTGGTTCCACAGCTAGTTCCACCGCTGGTTCTACCATCAGTTCCATCATCGGCGATAAGGAAACAACACCATCATCTGCCGACACCCAAGATACTCCACAAAGCGATGAGATTTTGTTCCAACACAAAGTTGTACCTCCACCTACAGAAGTGCAACCAGTTGCTCAAGCACCAGAGTCAATGCCAGCCCCGAAAACTGGAGTTTCTGTGAGGAGGGAAGCCAGAATTAGGGCAGCTCGAAGAAGAAAGGAAGATACTCAAGCTAGCTCTCAGATGAGAACAAAAACGAAGAAAAGAGGCTTTGTCGACGTCGGGGGTTTTGACGAGGAGGACTTCATTCATCTTGGCTTGAGTTCTGGTACTACTGTTGATTCAAGACGGGCTTCTGATTCTATGGCAATGGGTGGTATCGAATCATATACAGAGAAGAATCAAGCTGCAATAGATCGAGAATTAAATAGAAGAAACAAATCCGGTAGCATAGACATGACGTCAACTAAAATTCCACACTTACAATATACATCACGTCCCCAAAAGGCGACTGGTTCAAGTCACCCTGCAAAACACAAACTAGAATCAGACTCTGGGGCAGCAGTGGACTCAAAATCTAGAGCTCCAATTACTGATAATACGTCTAAGGGAAAGGAAAAGAAGTCTGCTCCTGTTATAACAATGCTCCTCCAGTCTCCTGTATCAACAATCGTGCCTCTGACTCTAGCATCTGCAGATGAGAAGAAGCGAGGAAGTGATGTTGGAATCAAAATAATCAAAAGCCCACGCTCACAGAGAAGGGTGACCTGCTTGGGTTTCGAGCAAGTGGAAAGCCCTTCTTCGAATTCGCCTGAAAGAAGATGGTCCTCTGCGGCCTTTGACCGATCCTCTCCCATTTATTTGCCCGAGAGAAAGGTATCTTTTGGTAGTCTAGCTCCACCAAATACAAACAAAGTGGATTTAAGGAAGAATTCTGCAAGCAGTGACATAGGGACTTCGCGATCAGCCCCGTCCCCTCCAATTTCATTACAACATGTCTCATATTCAGATGACCCCATGCACAAACGAAGGGGACGCAGCAACTTTCTCGATTTCACAGAAGAAAAAGACGCAAGTTTGAGACCTTCAGAGAAAGCCAGGTCCACTACGCCTCAACTTACTGGGATGCACCAGTCAGCTTCATTCACTTTTGATAATTCGAATTTTCCAGCAGATTCTTCGTTATGGAAAAGTTCCAACGAAATTCCTGAGGTAGAGAGGATTCTCCTCGCTTCTGAGCCTCCCAGGGAGCCTATAGAAGATCCTCCATGCGGAGAACGTCCTGATTCTGTCCTCTCAACCTTATCTATACCAATGCTAAGTCCCCCAAGCGAATTCGCAAATGACTCCAAAAACTTAACTCGGAAAGTCTCCTCGACTACGTTATTCATAGAAAATTTCTCTGTCAGTCAAGAAAATGGAAAGAAATCCTCCGATTCCAGAAATGCAGAACCATCCAGATGCTCTTCATCTCTTTCCATAGACCTTTCTTGTTATGTGAACAAAGAGCAAATAAAGGGCGACGAAGAAGAGAAAGACCAGGCCGAAGTATCTCCCAGGAAACAGCAAGAAGACTGGGAAATCGAGAGTCAATCCTCTCAGTCACAAAAGAGTGAATACACTCTTTCTGAAATCATCGGAGTGGAGGATAACGAAGATCAAATAAATGAATTGAATATTGCTAATCAACCGTCGGTCCACAAGTCTCGGCATTCTTCGGATAACGGCGCCTCCAAAGTGTGTCGGGCTGAAATAGACATTATTCCCTACAGGGCCAAAACCCCAGAAATCAAATTACAATATTGTACCTTCAGTCCTGCACCACAGACCTCTTCCAGACGCCCATCAGAAACGGGTAGTAAATCGCCAGTTTCAAAATTTGAACAATTGTCTCTTGATAGAGACAGAAAATCCTTTACAAGTGAGTTCAAGTTCGTTGAGAAGGATGCGAGCTGTGAATTTCGTCCGAACAGCAGAGGCTCGGGAGCCATGAGTTCCTCTGAGTTAGAATCCATGAAAGATGAGTTACTTATCAACCTACCCACAACCTCCCCGACAGTACCTCCTGGCTTTCCTCTAGATATGCCCCGAGTGCCTCTTTTGGGCATTGGCAAACTTACACAACATAAATCAGAAGAGGACCTTGTGAATCCCCGAGCTTTTCCCCCAAGATCCTACACAGATGTCCAATCGTCCAAAGGACCCGGTGGCCGAGATCCAGTGGACTTGTCCGATTTTAAACAGTCCATGAAAGAAAATCTTTCGAGCCTCAAAGTGTCTATTCCCAAGGACCTGCCGGAGAAGCGTCGCTTGGTGAAAGCCCATTCTACTGAAAGCGTTTGTTCTGAAGGAGAGGCGACGTCCTCTTATCGCAATAACGATAACCCCCCAGAGGATCTCATGCAATTTTCGCCGATGGGTGAAGCAGGAGGTAATAGCCTTGCTTCCTCTATAAGTCCAGCTAAAGACTCTTCCCACGACAATGCTCATTGCAACCATTGCTTCTATCCGGGAGATTGCCCCAGCCTTCAAGCCCTTGGTATGGAAAGAGAAACAAAGGACAGCGAATGCTTCAGTTCCAAAGCTGCCAGTGTTGGTGATGGGCATGAGAAGGACAGAACAGCACATGTTACTCCTACTGCAAGAAGTCTTCCGCCGATGCAAAACAGACCTCATGTCCAGGCCACGGCCGTTGAACAAGGAGCCGAATCTACAGGCGAACCCCTGGACGAAATGTGCTTATCAAAAGATCTGTTCAACGAGCGACAGAAAATGAAGAGTTGTGACACCCTGAATCAAAGTGGGGCAGCGAGGCAAGAAAACGGTCAAGGGTCGCAGAAAAAGGCAAGACCCAAATCTGCCAAGAACTGATTTGCTACACATTTTTTCATTTTACATTTGACTGTAATTTCTCGAGTGATTAAGTATGTGTTTAAATATCTATATACGGTAATTTTTAGAAGGATGTACACTAGATTTAAGGAGGATTGTGTGACTATATTTAACGTGTAAAAGATTATTTAAAATACAATGGATTAGAAGTTTCGTCTGGGTGACGGCTTGTGGCGAATTTGTTGTAAAACTTGGAGATATATTTGAAGTTATGGCCGAATTCATCGGATCACTTATTTATTCTTGACGCAGAATGCACTGAACATTTTGTTCATCTTTACTTTATACGCTTATCTATTATAATGCTTCTATCAAACAGGGTGCGAATTATTTTGTTGGATATCAGATGGAAATGTCTGATGGTACTTTGGCTGGAGTCCAGTTGTCCTCAACAAAACTTTACGTTTTACTTTTATTCAGGATTGCATTTTTTATTTTTTATCTGAATGTTTACTTTCCCGGGTATTGACTTTTTATGGTTCGTGAGTTTTCTCTCCTAAATTGCATCCTCACCATTTCCATTTGTCGATGACGTGTTTTTAATCAGGAGTTTTACCCTCTTTTCATTTCATACTTTAACTTATCTAATATTTAAACTATTTATTTTAGTGTTGCACCAACACCTAGTTCGATGGTTATTTAATCGAGTATATTACCTCCAAGTGGAGCTATATATTGACGTTTTTCATTTTTCCTTGGCACATACCCTTTTGGATGAACCACAAATCATCCATGAGCTCTAGAGAAACTATAGCTATTTGCGTTGATGTAAATGGGCCTATTAAGCCATAGTGGTCGTGGTGTTTCTATTGAGAAAAAGTTATTTTGCGATCACAATCAGTGTGCATATCATTTTCGCGGTGTGTGAATAGTATGTGTACATGCATTTCTTCTGAAGGGAGCAATTTGTTGCGCTGCGTCCTGTGACCGGAGAGCACTTCTCTTTTATAGAAAGGAAGCAAAATCTATTTTAGCTTGCCTTTAGATGAAGATAGAAGCAGGGCATTGTGAATGTCTTTGGTATAATACAGAGTAATCCTTATAGTGATTTATGACTTGGTAATTATTGTAACTTATTGTTATGCCACGTGCCCATACCTTCACATCCTTGGGTCAACCAAGCACGGCCTGTTCAGTGCACACGTGATATATATCATTATGAATAAAAGTTATTTATCAAATACAGGTGTCTCTGTCCTCTTGTATCTCTTCTCTCTTTGGACCAATTACCGCAGAGTTAAGTCCATTCTTTTTAAAGCTAGCGATGTATCAAGAGTTTTTTATTACTTAGTTGTATTGAAAACTTGATACAATAAATAATTCAATGAAAATAGTTTATGACGCTGCATTACCGCTTAGTTTATGACGCTGCATTACCGCTTAGTTTATGACGCTGCATTACCGCTTAGTTTATGACGCTGCATTACAGTACGTTAACTGAAATAAGTCGGGGTTGCCAGACTAGGGAGACTTTTCTAAGATCAAAATTAAGACTTGATATAGAAGTAAGTCAATATATAGTGGCAGGATTTGATTTGCTGAAAATGTGAATATAGACTTGCAACATCGATACTATATAATGAACACGGAATTTCATTCATTGAGGTCTGCAAATTTGACGGAAAAGGTTGAGACGATTGGTGGGAAGGGAGGGGTTTGTAAGCGCCGCACTTGGGGCTTGGAGGATGGGAGGGAGGGCAAGAAAATTTTGAATACCATTTCACCTCTCAGGTACTAGAGGAAGACGATCCCAGGCGAGGGAAATGATGCCTTTAGGTGCATTAGAACTGAATTATAAAGCCAATGGGGAATTATCAGGTCTGCGATTTTTAAGGCCTCAAAACCATATTTAAGGGCCTTAAACAATTATTTTCATTTTTGATGATGCGTGAGAACCCTGTAAGCGGTTATCTAATCTGATTTCGTTAACTTTAAATAGCTAATATGCTCAGCGACAATAGATACCCCCTCAAAATATACGATCAACTCCGAGAATGTAATGTATTTTTTAAAGTGTCAACCCGTGCAGTGAAACAATTGATTCGGAGCCTCAATTAAATATTGTATTTTTACACTAAATTCTGCCAATGTAACAGGTTCTTTTATTAATTAGTCAAGACCGATCCATCTAAATTTTCTTTGCCACCACTTTTATAATAGAAGGAAACAAACAAAAAATAGTCACAAAATGCTTCCTTCACTATAATTTTCTTATTATTGGCTTCGTGTTCATGATTGCTGAGTAAACTAAAACAACGCTGGATACATTTTGATCCGGAAAATTTTATTCCTGAAGTATTTACAATGAAAAAAACCCAGTAAAGTCACAAGTAGAACAATATGAGGTGTAACAAGGAGCAGTTGACAAGTGAAATCATCTCCCTACTAGTTGCAAGGATAAATAAGTCAGAGCGTTCCATATGTATACATGTTTTTAAGTCAGACGGGCACCAGTCAATTAAACTTGATTGGGCACTACAAATAACAATATTCCCAATTTTCATTGATGTTGTAGTTCCACTTGTGGAGTTAAAATTGTCTATATCACATCAGCTAACAAGATGTATTTTATTTTTACATTTTTACCAGGACTAGATCACCTGACTGGTGGTATTTCCCTAGTAGTACATGGGGGGAGGAGGTGAAACTGCTGCATATTTCTTTAGATAAAACAATGAGGGGAGTGGCGAAAAATATAGCATCCATTCAAACCGATCGGTTTAATAACACTTTTTTACAAGTGGTCCTTGAAGAAAATGCACTAGCTTTGCGAGATCTCGTTGAAATCTTAATCAAAGGCACCATTCTTAGTTATAAATCATACATTCAACGAATAGTAACTTTGGTCCATTTGATTTGCACAGCCGCAATCGTTGCATTACATATTTCCTGCAGTGTTTTAAATAGTTGCATACTGAAACCATCGTACCCGAGAACCTGAAAGCTCTGATATTGACCACGGGGGTACCATTGGAGATTTTACATTAATTGAGATGATTTTAGAAGTATTGTAGATATGAAGTCCCAAGGCGAAGTCATGCTTTCTTCTGGGAAGATTTTCCTAAGATTGATCTCGGTAGGTCTTCACTTCTACTTGATATATTGAAGCACCCGTTTCCTATTGTTTTTGGCACCCAACAACAATCCATCCTCTTCTAGTCGAAAAGAAACCTGACTTATTCGGGACCACCACGCTGAAGAAAGAAAAAAAAAAGGAACATATTTTGTATCAATATTTTTTCCTGTAACAATAAGACATTCCATATTTTTAACGATGAAAATAGTCTTGAAACCTTGGTATCTTTATAGTGGTAAGTAGTAGTAAAGAGCATCACTGTATGTTCGTTGGTAGTATTTCAAGGGAAAAGCAAAATTTAATTTAACATGCCATGTACATGACTACGGAAAAATCGTATAAGAAATAAGTTGATTCTTGGATCAACTACCTATTTAGTGCCTGGCTGGCCTCTTAATTATACACATATATACCCACTAGTCACAAATTGAAAAATTATTATTATTATTATACTAATGTTCATAGAAAGAATTTTCTATAAATTATAATTTGTAAAATTGTGGCATTGAAAGCAATCCTTTTTGCTAAATTAAAAAATGGAACTTACATTGATATATTCTATCTCCATCTCATTTAATGGTCGACGTTTTAGTCTATTGGGGAGGAGATTGAAGTCAATACCAGTGCCTCGCTTTGTTGAACCTATCTGCCCTTGATAAGAGGAAGCTAATGTCGATGTTGGTAAATCGGTGCTAATGATATTTCTGGCGGGACTAGCAGCAGGCGTTGGACTTGACTTTGGTATAGCAGGGACACTAGAAGGGTCGAATCCAACTGTAGGACAATGAGAATAACTCGTCATTAGGAACAACTATTGGACATTGTAACAGGTAACAGCGGGAATACATGAAATTTAATTCTATAAGCATGTCGACCTTTTGGTCACATTAATTTATAATTTCTGTATCTTTGGTGATGAATAAACAATTTTCTAATCTAGATTCTAATGTATACATGGAGGTGTAATGGTTGCGTACATTTCTCTAATATTTTATATTTGCATTTTCAACTTAAATACTATATAGCCAGGACATATCTGTACTATATCGTAACTTACGTGCTGCCTTCACTCTTACAGGAAAGGCGATCAACGGCGAGTGAGGCCGGACAGCCTGAAATACAAATATCTGTATCAAGTATGGTGATTATATAATAAAGTACTAGGCCTACTCATGTCATGATAATCATTTGATTTTGAAAAGTATCGAATGGATAATAAGTTCAAAGATTGAATAACTATGTTTTCCTCTACTTCTTCTTCCACTCCCATTTTATTCATCAGAGACATCTCATATAATTTCCATATTATTTATGCTAGGCCTAGGCTATACGACTCATTATTTCATAAATAAACATCAAAAATGACAAAATAGCCAACGATCACACTCAGCCTCAGGCAACACTTGAGACAGTTAATTGAGTCGTGACAGTGTGATCATGACATGAGTGTGTAGCTGTAGGCCTAAGTTTATGCCTAACAGGAACTAATTATAGAACACCAAGCTACACCACCTAGCTCCGCTCCGCGGAGATGGGCACCCTGGCTAGCCTAACAGTCAGTAGTACCGTAACCGGCTGTTCAGGGATTTTCTGCAGTTTCTCAGAATAAGATTGCACGAGGAAATTTTGAATCAAAGACACCATGTATTTCAATTGTCATCGAACAACCACGGTCTATTACTGATCCACAGGTAGGCCTACGGTACTTGGGGTAACAGGAGTGGAGATGACCTTGTCCACCACTGCACCCTTCTTACTACCGGGACATCCGTCACATTGAACACTTCAAAAGTTGGCCATTGCACAGCTGTTTTCAGACCATGTGGTCATTTCATATCCACGAAGACAATACCAATCTACCGAAACAATGGAACCACGTGTTCTCTTATATCTTTAACACTCCTGGTGACGATAGGAATAAGATTATCGCAATAATTTCCACACACCTGCACGGCTCGAGCGACGGAGGCAGCCATGGTTATTCTGTGTCGCGGGGCAAATAGCCGGAAACACAAATAAAATGAAGGTTCTCGAGTTAAACGGAAGGTGGCAGCACTTTTAGAAAAGTGATCGCGTGCTGAGTTGCTCCCGTCAGTGTTGGAATATCGGAATAAGATTGATCCAATACTATAGGCCTAATGATTAAATACAATAATAAAAGGAGATTATGTTTATAACTGAATGTAAAGAGTCCTATCATGACCTATGTTCATGGATTGGAACTTGATTTAAATCCTGTCTTCTAGGAAATATAGGTGACTCGATCTATGATGCCACTAAAATCAAATAAGCGAGCTAGGTCCTAGGACTTCACATATTCGGTTGCTTAGACTTAGCTTTGCTTTATTTAATTTCGAAATACGGTACAACGAGTATAGCCTACCCTGTATGCCTATACAATAGAGATTGATGTTTTTATTCCTTCCTTTTTGAAGCTGGAATCTTAAGGGCATTAAACTTAAAGCTGTGGTAGAATTGAATTAAAAGTGGTCTATTTAAATCCAGCATGGAGTGACATTGATTTTTATTCTCAATTAGGCTACTATCGCTTTTAATGTGGTTTAGTATTCGGCTAATGTTAATCCTCGGGGGCAAAGTAAAGCCTAGGTTAGGGGAGAGCGGGGTAAGTTGAGCCATGGGGTAAGTTGAGCCAGGCCTAGTTCTAACAATTCCCACCATATTATGCAAAAGTGACCCCATCTAGTGCTTACCATGTTGCCCTGCCTTACTTCTCTCCATGTAATATCGTGGATTGCCCAAATTCACTAGAAGTTACAGGCAATTTCTGGATTTTCACCTATCAAAGTGAATTTTGGGATAGTGGGTATGTTTGTTTCTCATGATTTCCCTTTTAAGATTCTCATAAATTACATATGATGTATTGACAACAAGTTTATTTGTTTCTATTTAGAGCACAAAGTTATTTTCTTTGGTGCCAATCTTCTTTGCCATTTTTGTTCTTGATCGACTGAGGGACACATGGGGTAAGATGAGCTACTCTTCCTGGGGTAAGTTGAGCCTGGCTCAACTTACCCCAATTCATATTACAATTCATATTATAATTCAAATAAACATGTTGGTACTATGCTCAAATAGTGGAAAGGTTATCTTTCCATGTTATCATGTCATTTAAAGAAAGTGTCTATCAACCCTTCTGACTTTATAAAATACCTTGGCTCAACTTACCCCATATCTGGCTCAACTTACCCCAAATGCCCATTACCACTTACCCGAATACCCGGCTCAACTTACCCCAGTCATGGGGTAAGTTGAGCCAGAAGTAAAAAAATATTTCTTTGCAATTTGCAGATAACCTATTTAAGGAATTTATATAAAATGTTAACCCAACAAACTCCATCATAATAAGTTTCATCTCCACTATATTTCATTTTTCTATCATATATTTATACCCTCCAAACCTTGCATGGAAAAAAAATGGCTCAACTTGCCCCGCTCTCCCCTATCTATAGCCTAGGCCTATTTAAGGTGAATTTCCATCATACCGTACAAACCATGACTAAATCATCATTTGAGGTAATTATGGCAAAATTAGAAATAAAGTTAATATAGGCCTATGCCTAAAGCCTAGGCCCTACACTCATGTAGGACTACACTATAGGCCTACAAAAAACAATCCACTGGATCTATGACTAGCCTATGACATGTCCATGAAAACAGAAGCTGCTCTCATTATCACATGTGGTTTCTGGTATCAAACGAGTTGTTTTACCAAAACTCTAGGCCTACATGTGATTGTCCTGGCGTGATTACAAATGTAAACACGATCTCAGTATTTGATGGGGTTTCTAACTGTCTCTTCACCTGCGCGACCCCTGATACTCAACATTGTAACAACTTTGAAGCAGACGACGCATTGGTAACTGAATCTCCAACACAGCTGCGCTCTCCCGGAGTGGAGGAACGTTAGTTTTCTAGTTCAAAGGTCGCAGGTCAGCATTTGACCTAGTTAGCTACCGCCTTGGAGGCTGTAGCATCGTCTACCGTGCGAGTTAATGGAGGAATACATATTTCAATTTCTAACGGATAACAGCTCATGTTTTACAGCAAAAACGATTCGATGCAAAGGATACTAACTTGGGCGACATGTTCAGGTAGGAGATGATGTTTTCTAGCCGCCGGGAAGACTTGATTGCAAGAGTTGAAGTGGCGGAGGGAGGAGGAGTGGAGGTGGAGGAGTTGGTAAGGGAGCATCACTTGGGAAGCTGCGTCAGCTGCAGCTGGAGTAGGTAAAGGAAACTGATGTGGAGGAACCAGAGGTCCACTGCTCAGTGCCAGGCGGGTAGTGGTAGCGGCAGGCCGACGGTCGCAATCAGCATGGATAAACTACACTTTCAACCGTTGGGACTATGCTTGCTCTTCTTGATTTTGTCTTCAGCTATTTCTTCAGCTATTAGTATTGCTCCTAAGGACC
The DNA here is from genome assembly GCA_942159475.1 of Sthenelais limicola. Lineage (NCBI taxonomy): Eukaryota > Metazoa > Annelida > Polychaeta > Phyllodocida > Sigalionidae > Sthenelais > Sthenelais limicola. The sequence continues at coordinate 60,534,917 of OW804096.1, forward strand.
ATGGAGTTTATTTGAATAAATGGGCTGTGCACTTGGATGGAGTTTCCAATCATGACGAAGTTGATCACATAGCTCGGAGCCATGGATTTGTTAATCATGGACAGGTAAGTTCAGATTTACATTTTAAATGATAGATTTCTGCATCACCAGTGAACATCCAGATAAAAGTTTTTGACTTCTCAAAATAATGAGGGATTTTCTCGTACACATCACACAAGCAGGATTGAACTAAAATGTGACCCTTTTGATAAAATCTGCGTTACTTTTCATCTTCTTGAAAAGCACTTCTTTTAAATTCTAAAAAAGTAAACATATAATAAGCTACTTATATGTTGCGCTTTCACCCTTCCAAACTTTAAAGTGAACTTCAAATTAAAAATAAAACTCTTTGAGTTATGGTTTTAACGTGTCGAACCTACCCACCGTATCTTTTTAACTTTTCTTATCAAAGTCAGATTGACAACCCCGTACTCAGTAGGCTACTCACGACTTAAGATGAGATAAGAAGCGACTTTATTTATTTCTTAGAAGTAATATAACATAATTCCTCTTTCTCTAAGTTTATCCAAAGTTTGAACAGTAGGCCTACATGTGACATATAGACAAACCGGTTGTCATGTAAAACCTCTATCATAAAGTAAATGAAAACATCAATAATACAAACAAATACTCGACACGACATATTTCACACCCGGATATCAACTTAGAAAACCACTCCGAACACTTCCTTGTAACTTTTTCCCTACCTTGTTGATCCGCCCACTTGCTAGTGTTTTTCCGAGAAAAATGTCCACGAACTGGTTATTGGAGAGACATTAGTGACCAGTCTACTCATATCTTTACCTTGTTATTTATGACATAACTTTTGATCATCTGTGATCAAAGCAGACTACCTGACGATAAATCTCTGCCATATCACTGATCACACATCTGTGATCATACATCTGTTAATAGACGCCCTCATACATTCTCTTGTCGATTATGGTTCCCTTCACTAGTGTTTACTTATTTGTTACAAACACTCTGTCATATGTCCACATATTGTTTGTCGAACTATCAAGACCAGTCCGACCCCCAAATGTTTACTTCAAAACCAACCATTTGTGCGTGAATGTTGCAATGTCATGTTGGGAGTCCCTCAGAGTAGAAATGTTGTCTTTTACTCTAAGGTGAGTCAGACTTCAGGTATTATACCTGTGACGATCATGATTCCTTCTGCATGTCTGGTTTCGCAGACTTACCGGCATACGTCAGAACCATCTTTGATGCCTATCGGATATATTTGAATTTCATCGTTCATGCCTCAGTCAAGTCAAGTGAAGCACGTACTGTTGTTGTATCTTTTGATATTTTCTTTCCGAGTTGCTTTTATCATTACACGCTATATAATAGTAGCCTATCAAAGATTTTTTTCATTAAAGATATTGCGTACAACGGAAGATTTCAGAGTAGCTCGATCAGGGGATTCAGATAGTTTAGGACGACACCTTCTCAAGTGTCTTGTCTCTGTAGGCCTATAGATCATCCTTTTTCGTTGTGTTTATATTTCTTGGAATTTATTCTCATTTTTTTCGGGCAAGTATGCGTTAAATATATTGTAGTTGCGATGGAATGGAAGGAAGTGACAGTAGGCCTATCTATATGGGAGTGTAACCGCAAGACCGCCAAAATTTAAAGCTGCATTTAACATACAAACTTATACATCCGTCAACAATTCCATTTTCTACGTTGTGGTTTAATCGGGACCACTGGGTTTATCCATTGGTCGATTTAGCTTTAAGTTAGGAACGCAGCTTTAAGACACAGGTATATGACATGTTGGGGATTGGATGGGTGTGATGGTTTCCCCTTCACGGGAAGAGGTAAAAGCAACCAGTACCTTGTCCTTGTGGCCCTGGCACACAGGCTTGCCATGCAAAGGCGTCTGTGTATATGCTACCATAAATTCCTGTTTGGATTGGCGGCCTGTTGTTGGTATGGTATTACCGAAACAATGGCCAGGGCGCACCAAGAAATGACATTGCTGTCATCATTGACAAATGCATGCACAGTCTTTAGCCGGAAAAACCTTCTTTTACACTAGTTTCTCTTAAACTTTTGACAAGCTCTTTTATAAAACAGTTTGGTAATCGCCTCTATCACATGTCCTTTCATGTTAACGCGTTATTAAATTCTGGATGTGGCCACGAGGAAGTAGCCATTGTTAATGGGTGTCATTAAAGCGATTAACGTTCCTTTGTCTGACCTGTAAACGCGAACGATAAGTCCTACAATAATTACCACTCCATTTAACTCTCGTTCACTGGCTTGGAATGCGAAGCAAAAATACAACCATCATTTGCCATAGTAATGCAAATATTTTGGCCGGTGGATTTATCAGGAAAGGTTTCCTAATTAAGATACAGTAGTCTTGGTAGAGACAGCCTGGCCCGATAGGACCTGCCTATCGGCAATTTTCATCTATACACAGCTATGGCAACCGTTCATAGGCACTGTTGAATGGATTTTGATTGACCCGCCGGGGTCTGTCATAACATAGATAAGGCTTTAGTTCTTATAGTCCATACACAGAAATATCTATCACACATTATACCGACGACGCGTTCCTATGGTTTTTTTGGAACGCTTCCTGCTATTTCTTTTTCATTATCTGTCGATCCCTCCCACGTAAACTATCATCTTTCGGGCCATAAATACTTCCAGATGAAAATATACGTAGGAAAATGGACCCTGCTAGCCACGCAGCTTGGGCAATCCTTTGGGAGAAACGGTGCGAAAATTCACAGCTTTAGAGGAGAGTAATCTTTCAACAAAGCAACAAATGTTGCAGCTAAATAAAGCATTTATCACTTATTCAATCCTCCGTACATGGAGCGGAAGCTGAAATGGATAAAAATACACTTTACTTTCGTATTTTTTTCCCGAAGTTAGGAGCTTGGCGGAAATGTCTGTTAATGAGTGATCAGAGGGACGTCTGGCTGTGATGATGGACACGTTCTCGAGGTCAAGGTCACGAGGATCAATTGTCTGGTCGTGTACTTTACAAATGCCACACGTGTCCGGCGAATAAATCTACTTTATTTTTTTATGTCAAATTAAGAGCCTCTGATGTACTGATGTAGTTTTTTCCTCCCTAGGAAAATTGTACGTTTGCATGTTGACCTAGCCTCCTTCCCATATAATGCGTGTTAAAAGTCATTTCGCATTTGCCAACCTCCTAACTAATGTGTTATGTCATTAGCGATCTTTTAGCATGGGGCCAGACCTTCGTTTCCTCTCGTCCAAAGGCTGGGACCCCTGGGCCGCAAGACACTAAACACTGGCTGAAAGAAAGGATGATATTTTCTTTGCCTGATTTTTTACCCATCTTCCTGAGACGTTGAAGATCCAATGCCATGCAGCTCAGATATCACTGGGTTTCTCGCCTTCGTCCCATAAAACGAAGTCTGTTACACATTGGAAAAGTGGGGGAAAAACAAAAACAAATAGAACGGGCATAGACGACGCCAGAAAAAGATGGCAAAAATTTATTATTTTTTGCTACAGCTTATGCCTCCATACCACTGTAAGATGTCTGCTGCTAAGTATTGGATGTTGAGAGAAAGGATGTCGAGGGTGGAAAGGAAGGTTGGTGCGCTAGCTTCCAATCCATCATGGGAGGTGATATTGTCTAACCCCATGTCCATACTGGTGTCCGGAAGGCCCAAAGCTAGAAAATAATTAATTGGACTTACTTTAATAAATTGATAAGAATATTATCCATATAATCAACAAAATACTTCAGCGAGTATCCAAACTGAAAGAGTTTATTTGTCACATGTGTTGGCGTCATATAGACAAACCAAATATTTAGTGAATAATATTGTGAAGTCATTGACGGTAATCGTATATCACTAATATAGCAATCCTCATATAGATGGATGAAAATGCAGTGAAACCATCTCCACTGGAGAGAATAACTCCCTGTACGGATCATTTATTATTAATGGTAACAAAGTCAATTGAAATGAGTGAATGGTAAATGTGTGAGTTTCCCCAAATTCGTTTGATGGCTTTAAGTCTTTGGCTTGCATAGCTTTATGATATCAGATATTTCCCAAAATGCGTACGTTACCAAGGTGCCTAATTGTTTCCTCGAAGGACGACTTGATTAATGATCGATTGAATTAATAACTACAGGAGAAATACAATGTTAAATATCTTACTATCCCAGAGTGTCACAATAGGGGATTTGCATGTCAGCCATCTTGAATCTTGATTAGCATGGGATTATCTGGGTTGTATGTAATAATGTAATAATGTGTAAAATCTATAGAAAACATGCCATGTGTAGCATGGAATATTTATCGGTGCTCCGATGTCAAGATCCATGTGTCATGCTTCCATAACACAAGTACTCATCTTTCCCATCATGCATTTGTTTTTTACAGATCATTTATACAAGCTATGATATAATTAGCGAAAACAATCGTGCAATGTTCGATAAAAAAACTAAAAAAAGATCTTGCTAAATATCTGTATGTCCGACCTGAACTGAATCTGCACAATGGCACATGCAAATTCCCTAACGATAGTATACAACGGCCTAATTGGAATGATTAAACTTACGTCACAACTCCAAATGACAGCCTTGTCTATTAGAAATTTGATGTCTGAGTTAATTGGTCTTTTGATAATAAATTTTGAATAGCGTCTCGATAATTGGCAGCCTGGTGTATGTCTGTTGTTTACAGCATCACCGCTAATGGCACGAGCTGGCTATTTCTGCTCTTCTTTATCAAATTTAGAGCTCTGAACCATCACCTTAATAAGTAATTATCGAATGTATTCCTTAAAAATAACCCATACATTCGAACGTCATTACATTATTATTCCCACAATATAAAGACCCGTTTCATTTGGCCAAAAGAATTGAGTTTAGTTTTACGGAACACATTTTTGCCCAGGCCATGTGATACGGTACTCAACTCTATGCCTTGTAGAAGCTCATTATCGTGACGAAACTATGTAATCCGATGTCATCAGTATGTAACTATTCATAAACTTGCTACATAGTCTCTCGGCTGTTTAGAATTGCCATATAATATACACAACAGACGATGATGAATCGTAAAACATGTTAAAAATGAGCTCAGATGCATTGATATTGAATGATAATCTCAGATGCCATAGAACGGACTTGGGCAAACGTTCGCACAAAAATGGTTGCAAGAAGTTGAGAGAAATCAGTGGCCCATTACCACGAAACATCACGATTCACGAGTGCAGTCGTCGTGGAAACACACTTATTCGATTACACAGCGGATGTCCTCGAGTGTTCATATTTCCTAAAGACGTCTTCTCATAATTTATCTCAATCGCCGTTTAGGGTCGGAGTTGAGAGAGGCCCTCCAAACTGAGGGAAAGCCTCTAGCTCTAAAATCTCAAAATGCCATTATAATCCCATTTAATAGAACGCCTACTCCTGGGTCAGGAACGCGATTAGCGCCGTAGGCGTCCAATCACTGCCATCTGAGAGGGGTGAACCTAAGCTGAATCGGATAAGTTCCATGCAAGACAGGCAGCATCTAATCGTTTTAACTTCTATGCTTTGAATGTAGTCCATCGTAGCTGGATCTTTAAAATTATTGTTTAAAATACATTTCATTACAGCAAAGAATAGTACATTGAAGTATTATTCTCAGAATTTGTCTTTCTCAAAAAATAATTTTTACTTAGTGTTTACATAATTATAAAATGCAAAAGGGAAAAGGAAAATTCAGGGCGATTGACTATAGTATACAACCCTGGATTTCATCATCAGGTAAAAATGTAAATATTATGTGTATCTGACATGCCACTTGGGCCTACTAACTATATAGTGTTTTCGTTTCATTCGATGAGTAATAGCAAGTAAAATAGAAACATTCTATTAAAGGGAACCAGAAAAGCCCACATATACTGCGTTCCATACTGAGAATGTCAATCACGTCTGTTCATGCCGGAGGAGCCAATCAAGTAGAAGTAAGGTTGGGTCTCTAATATCTAAGCTGAGTAGCGATATTACTGTCCCTATCCTCGGTCTCCTTAGTCACAATCCCACGTCAGTGTTTCTCAGTGACTTGTGTCTTCCCCACCCTTTAATATTAAGCTAATGGAATGGCCAGCAGGGGCACATTTAATTGTATTTCCCCCTTTAACTTCCCATCTCCAGAAGCCCTTAGTATGCTAAGATAAAATTTAAATTCTTCCCATGCATGGGTGGCTCCGATGGTTAGCATTGCCTAACTACATTGTCTCTGCTAATTCTCCCTAGACTCTTCATGTGTCTTCTCCTGCAGAGCGGCTCACGGTCTAAATCACACCTATATATTACTTTAGAGTGAGCGACTCTAATACTGGCGGGTCTGGCAAGGTGATCTCCCTAGAGAGCTCCCTCATCGCCCTTTGTCTAAACCATGAGAGGTTGCGTTATGTATGTGGACGAATCGGGGAATATATGGTTTCGTCTGCTGTAATTCTCATAGATGCATATATGCAGTCTAGGCTCAGAGTTGAGAGAGTCCCTCCAAACTGAGGGAAAGGCTCAATTACCATTAGGACACCTATTCCAGGGCCAGGAAAAACATTAGTGCAGTAGGCGTTCAATCACTGACATTCATTCTTATCTGATCAGAGAGGCTCTGAGCATGGAGCGTATATGCTCCCAAAACTCTCCATCTACTGGTATATTTCGTGCTCAAGATGTTTCTCAATGCTTAAGTTTCATGTTAGTTTTTTTATTTAATGATATTAAACAAGCCTGGAAGAAGGATAGTGTTTAGAATTATACATGATATAAAGCAATATCCCGGATGGTTATCATAGAAAATGAAAAATTACTTTGTGGATATAGAAAAAAAGTGCGCTGATTCAAAATGACTGTCCACCGATATTGAAATGGATGACGGCAGATTTAAGTTTCAGTTCAGTTTGAGTGACACGACGCATACTAACGCATCTGTTTGAATTGAAATATTCATTAGCCCTAAAATATTTTGATGGACAATGCCCGCTTCGGAAACTTGGTAAATTAGGTTTATGACGAAGCAGTGCTGCGCATCGGTGGAAAATGGCCTAGTTATAATCTATTTACATCTGAAATTGCGGCACAGGCTTAGGGAAAGACCGAACATTATTTCACTCCTTCCTTGTTGAGTGGTCCCGATCCATCAGAGAGAAAAACAGCAATATGAATAAAATAAATAGGAAGGGAAACTTTGTGACACTTTCCGGGGAAATGACTGCGGTTGGAAATGTCAGGGAAATGAATCTGGCCCCTGCTCTGAAATGGGCATGTTCGTAACGACACGTGATGACATAAACGTCAATGTAAGCAGTTTCAATTGTGTTTCCAAGCGCAGCGCCAAGGGAACCGATATCGAGATAGGGACTAAACAGAATCAATTTATACCTTCCATGACACGTTACAGTCTTTTGTTACGATCTGGGATTGAATAAACAAGATGTGGAAGTGGTTATATTTCAGGTTAAGGGCCATAGATAAAGTATAGGTCGCCTTTAAGGCACTTTGGCACTGAGAGAGAGAAAAAAGCGTATTCCTCCTGATCCTTCTTGAGAGAGGGGAGTGGCCCCCTATGATCGTTGAGAAGATTGATCTCGTGTATACTGCATTCTAACTTCGTCTGTGTTCTCTACCCTGTTGATAAAATATTTATGACGGCTTGACCGACTGTGCAAGTCTTACCGCCAAAACGATGTTTACTGGAACTTAACGTCCAGATTGATCGGCCGTTTTGAGACCTTTGCTTCGGCGCGCTATCCATCTTAGAATTATCAACTCGAGGACTCCTTTGGCGTTTTTATTTTCAAATATATGTGGGCCCAGTAAGTTGACCTCTGATCGTCTTTGTTGTAAGCATCTGGCTGCAATGTATTGTCATACATAATACATAAGGGGCTCAGAGTGCCATCGATCAATAGCATGCAGCTGGGTTTATTAAGAGATAATCCAATCTACTCAACTAACCCCATTTTGTTTTCCCTAAGTGGAATCTGCATTTCTGTCACTAAGCCAGCCTTTAATACTCTCTGTCTCTCTCTTGATTATCGACCACTATTTGAAGGGGGAGTAATGATCAATGAGTATCATTACTTGAAAGGATTATAAAATATATTGGCTGGGTATGATTTGCATTTTATGTGATCAATATACACATATTTACTATGCATGCATATAGGTCGAATTTCTGTCTTGGGTGTGAATAGACTAGTACTACTGGGACAACGCTACAGGGGATGGAAAAGGAAAAAAAACTGGAATCTAAACACAGCTATTAAACATGAATCAACACTTGCACACATGACGTACATACACCCACACTCTCTGATTCAGACCTCCACATAGTTTATTTCATGTTAGCCGTTGCTGGGTAACAACAGAGATACGCATATCCGGTCAGGTGGTCAGTCAGCTTCCGGTTAAAAACCTCCATGGTGGCGTGCTTTCGGTTCCAAGATTATCGTCAACTTTAATCCAGGAACATCGTGAGGAGGAATTATCTTTTACGTGATAATTGACCCTAGTTGCTTTCTTAGATTCCCCGGGAATCTAAATTTAGACTCTTTGAGTCGTTTTACCCCAGAGCAGAGGCCAGAGGGTATTATTTACTTTGCCGGCATGACTTCGGACGATGAGAATGCCGAGCCTAGAATGACCCGTGGTCAGAAGGCGGAAGGTAGCCCTGACAAGGACGTCAAGGATCCTCCAAAAGGCAAAGCAGGGAAAGGACTTAATAAAGCTTCCCTTGAGCAGATCAAATTGCTCATGACCCAAGTCGTTGACGACAGGATTAAACCCCTAGAAGTCTCCATTAAGGCTGCGAATGATGTCGCATCACTAGCTCTCGCTACGGCAGAAGAGACTAAGCCTGAGGAAAACGACGAGGATGAGGAGGGGGAATCGGACGGTTCAGATTCCCCTCAAAAGAATGATCCTAATGGACAGAACTTTTCTATTCCTAACTCCGAGGATTTCGATGTGGATACATTCGAACAAACCTTCTCGTCCCTTCTGGCGGACAAGACGGAGGGCCCGGCCCTTCCGGAGAAGATACTGCTCCCATTCGGCAAAATTTTTGGAGAGCCAGTGGACGTTAAAGTCGTCCTGGAGAAAAGGAACTTATACCCTAGACCAGCTAACGCCGATGGCCTAAAGATCCCGAAACTAAATGAACTGTTAGAGGAAAAGGCATCAAAAGAAATGAAGGCGGTGGAATCTAAGTTACGCCACGTGCAGGAAAACATGGCCGCGGCCATGACGGCAGTCGCCAAACAAGCACAGGTAGCGTACGATTTCAATAATCTAGCCAAGGTTGGAGGGGAAGACAAGCTAAAGGATTTCCAACGTAAATTCTACGAGAGCTATGTCGACACTATGCAAGCAAACTTGCTTCTCTCTAGAGCTATGCACGATGTCATGATGACAAGGCGCGAAGTGATCAAACAAGGAGTAGCTTACCCCTACACCTCCCTCTTGACAGAGCGAAATCCCCCTACAACTAATTTCATAGCAGGGGATGATCTAGCGGCAGCTATGGAGAAAGCCAAGAAAGTGGCAACGATGTCTGAAAACTTAATGAAGACCAAATCATGGGCAGCTCAGAATAAGGCCAGACATCACCCTTATAACAATGGTAACAATAATAACAACCAGAAGAAGGGTAACAACAACCAAGGGAAAGGTGGAAAATCCTACAAACAACCCTACAAAGGCAAGAAAAATGGTGGAAATAAAAATTTTCACCAGAAGGAGGCCCAATAGTTCAGGTGAGTTCTCCTTCTAATAATTTCGGTACTTTTGTAGCGGGTGGAACTCGCTTAAAACTCAAAGCCTGGACTAAAATTACTTCTGATCGAGTGATCATTGACAAAATCAGGGGTATTAAGATCGACTGGAAAGATTTACCTCCAGAAAGGAATAACATTGTACCTTATTTTCGATCGGAACAAGCTTCCAAAATTTTAGATTCTAAACTTCAAGAATTACTAGACAAAAACATTATTGAGCCCTCGTCGTCAGAACAGGGTCAATTTGTGTCAAATGTTTTCCTGAGACCGAAACCCAATGGGAAATTCCGGGTAATACTAGACCTTACAGATCTAAATTTACAAGTGAAATACAAACACTTCAAAATGGAGTCGTTACAAACAGCCCTCCATCTAGTGCAAAAAGATTGCTTCATGGCCTCTTTAGACCTTTCGGATGCATACTTTTCGGTAGCCGTGAGAAGAGAAGACAGGAAATTCCTTAAACTTTGGTGGAAGAACGAACTCTTCCAATTCTCCTGCTTACCAATGGGACTAGCACAAGCTCCCAGAGATTTTACAAAAATTCTGAAACCAATTTTCGCGTACTTAAATGAGAGAGGGCACTCTTGCATTGGGTATATCGATGACACATTCATAGTGGGAGAAACTTTCGAAAAATGTCAGGAAGCAGTCAATCTACTGCTAAAGATTTTTGTGGAATTAGGTTTCAAAGTGCACGAACAGAAAAGTGCTTTAATCCCCTCAAAAGAACTAATATTTCTAGGCTACTGTATCGATTCGAACAAGATGACAGTCAGACCCACAGAGGATAAAAGGGAAAAAATGACCAAAGCTATCAGAGATATCCAAAACAAAAATTCCCCTTCCATTAGAGAAGTAGCAGGGATTTTGGGGTTAATGGTAGACTTATCAAAAGGAATTGAGTATGGGGAGGCTCACTATAGGCGATTAGAAGGCGACAAAATTAGGGCGTTAAAATCGCGAGCAGGAGACTTCGACGCAAAAATGAAGATCTCTCTAGCGGGTCACAACGACTTAACTTGGTGGAAGAACCACATTAAGAAAGGCTTCAAAGCCATTAGAACCTTTTCACCCGACCATCTGTTAACGACTGATGCTTCTAATTCAGGGTGGGGGTGTGTAGCAGGGAAACAAGTCGCCAGCGGACTTTGGGACTCTCTAGAACAAAACTGGCACATCAATGCACAAGAAACCTATACCATTCTGTTGGGATTGCGGACTTTCTTCAAGAAGGAAAGAAAAGTTCAAATCAAATGCCTTTCAGATAATATGACATCAGTAGCCTATGTGAATAACAAGGGAGGGGCTCACAGCGTCATGTGCGATGGGATAGCCAAACTTATTTGGGATTTCTGTGAAGAAAGAGACATATACTTATATGCAGCTCACATTCCAGGAGTTCAGAACATAGAGGCAGACAGCCTCTCAAGAAAGGAAGGGTATATTGAATGGGCGTTACCCGATGACGTTTTCAAACATATTGTGGGGAGAAACAAACTCCCAGAGATTGATTTATTCGCCTCAAGGGTAGCTCACAAAATCGCAAATTACTGTAGCTGGGGCCCAGACCCAGGAGCGTCTATAATAGATGCTTTCTCATTTAATTGGAATGGACTACTAATTTATGCTTTCCCTCCTTTCAGCATTGCTCTTCGAGCGGCCAGGAAGATGATCACAGACCAAGCGTCGGGCCTCCTGGTAACACCAAATTGGACTACTCAGCCGTATTACGGATTGCTAACGAGAATGTCCAAAGGAAAGAAGATCCTTCCAAACGTCCCCCTCCACAACCCCATAACGAACGAAACTTGGTCCGTGAACCTTGTCGCATGGGTGATCTAGCCAAGGAACTCACGGACCAAGGTCTGGATCCCATAGCGGGAGAGCTTTTTATGGCGTCGTGGAGGCCAGGTACCATCAAGCAGTACGATTCTTACCTTAAAAGATGGACGACCTTTTGTGCAATCAACAAGGTCTCGGAGAGAACTCCACATATTAATCACGTAGTGGCCTACGTAGTTAGCCTATATAAGGAAGGCCTAGGTTACTCAGCCGTAAACTCAGCTAGATGCGCTCTTTCCTCGTATGCTCATAGAATAGAGGGAGCAACAGTAGGCAGCACCGACTTAGTGTCTAGAATAGTTAAAGGTGTGCATTTCAAAAGACCCCCAGGCACCAGGTACACAGAAACCTGGGACGTGAACTTTGTGCTAAACAAGCTAAAGCAATGGTCCCCTATAGAGGAACTGTCGATGAAACGACTAACGTACAAAACGGTACTTCTATTGGCCATTGTCACGGCCCAAAGGATGCAAACCCTGCATTCGATCAAAAGGAAGAACATCACGTGGGGAAAAGAGGATGTCTTGATCCAGATGGACAAACTTCTTAAACACTCTAAGTTAGGAGACTCCCTAGACGAGTTCAGAGTGGATAAATATAACATTGAAAAGAGAATCTGTCCTTACAGAGCTCTAAGACTGTATTGTGAAAAAACTAAAAACTTTGATGTCCCATCAGCAACGCTATGGGTATCCATGGAAAAGGTTCCCATTCCAGTCACTAAAAACACAGTTTCTAGATGGGTAAAAGAAGCCCTAAAGGAAACAGGCATTGACACTGATAAATACAAAGCGCATTCGACCCGTGGGGCGAGCGTGTCTAAAGCCAATAACATGAATATCCCCATTGACTCGATCCTGAAGAGGGGAAGGTGGACAAACGCGAAGACGTTTGCCAAGTTCTATAAGAAGAAGATTGATCCAGAGACGGTGTTCCAGTCAGCGGTTCTTTCCAGTTAAAACTGGTAAGTCCGTATAAATCTTCTCTCTTGTAATTTTCAAACGGAGGTTTGAAGTTGCGGTTTGGAACCGAGGCTTTCAAATCTCTGTTGTTACCCAGCAACGGCTAACATGAAATAAACTTTTAGAATTAAAGGAGACTTACCTTGGTAAAGGTGAACTTTGATTCTAAGTTTATGATGTTAGTACCGATTGCTGGGTTGAACAACAGTCCCACCCGGATTGATTTAACCCGCCCTATGGGGAAAAATCCGGTGATTTTCTAATTTTACTGTTGTTTCAGTCAGTAGGTTAATTTCTTTGGGGGTCGCAGAAAAACCTCTTGAAGGTAAAACTTAAATTTTCTCGATTCCAAACCTATTTGACTTTCAAAGCTGACCACCTGACCGGATATGCGTATCTCTGTTGTTCAACCCAGCAATCGGTACTAACATCATAAACTTAGAATCAAAGTTCACCTTTACCAAGGTAAGTCTCCTTTAATTCTAAAATTATATTTTATATAATATAAGAATCTGTAATATATTAAAGATTTGTCTCTGTCTTAGCCTGGGGCCTGTGTGGGGTGCTATCTAGAGTGTATTGGGATCGGAGTGATTAAGACTAGGGCAATGGTGCCGGGGATCAATATTTACAGCATGTCCAGGTGCCTCAAGCTCTCGTGTTTATATGTTCTCGCTAGGACGCCTCCCTCCTGGACTTAACCTCTCCAGGGAAACCCTGGAGGAAGAGATCCCCTCCTGTGGGTTGAGTTTGTCACCCGGAGAAGAAGAAGTCTGCCATGGAGTTGATTCCAGCTACCGGAAATCCATCGGAAAAACTCTTTCTTCCTGCCCTGGTTTTATAACATATTGTTTTTCCTCTTTCCAAGGAAATGTTTTAGTCCCTTGTCGGCAGAGACCTCAGAAATCAACTGAACACACATTTTTGTTGCTTGTCATCTTCAGTCATTATTTCTAGATGATGATGTGCAACAGATTAATCAATTTGATGTATCGCTTTCCCCTAGTCTAGATGCACTACAAATTGCCACAATACTTGGAAGGATAAAGGATTGCTCAGTGAAATGGGAAACAACTGTTGTTAACTCCTTGGTGATTTGCAAGCAGTTAAATCCCTCAGGTCTTAGTAGTTCTTCTAGTGTCAATTTATAATGGTACAGATACTTTGCTACTTTGCTTGTGAAAGTCTTTGTATTACTATTATACCCTAGCTTCTAGCTATTATGCTATGGATAGTCATGGTTTTCCTGCGATCAGTGGTGTGCAGTTCCCCCTATTTTTCTTGTTAGTTCCTATGAGTTCCTTATGCAACCTATTAAATGTCAGCCCTTCTTCCCATGACGCAACTGATACTGCTGCCATTCGATAGTATATTTTTTCCAACATGTATTGCCTTCGGTCTTTGGATTAAAAATGTCCGTTCATCGTCATGTCCCAGTCGTTTTCTGTATTTCCAATACAGAAATCCATATGACGAATTGGACACGGTGCCTGGAGATTACCTCCCGATTCCAATTTTTGATGAAATCTGAGATGCTGAAACCTTGCGCGACCAATCACTTGGTGGTTATTTTTCCCTAATTGAATCAAGTGAAATTTTCTTTTCCCTTTTGGTGTCTACTTTGATCAGCCAACCTTCGTCTATAGAGTTTCTCGTCAATTAAGTACCCTTCTTGCGGATTGAACAAGTTACTGTTTTTAGTCTGGAATGAAAGCGTATTGGGACTGGTATCATTTATCTCAGTGAAACTCCACTGGCCTATTTTTGTAGAGAAAGGGAGGAAATTAAACCAATGTTCTGAAGACACTCGTCCACAATGTTCCACAAGCAAATAACGATGCGTCATTCCTTTTTGTCCGGCAGCGAAAAAACTTAATCCTCTCCTTCTGTTGTTCGCGCAAGATTGTCGTCTCAAATCATTGGTAGAGAAGTATGAAGCAAAGGACTGAATCAAGAAAACAAGGCCAAAGGCGCAGATTTAACTTGTACGTCCATGGCTCATATTGCCGATATTGCTCAGCCAATATTTTATTTTGCATAGCCAAAAGTGTAACCCAATACTTGTTATTGACTTCTGTCTTCCTTTTAGGGTGTCGCGAATTTATTCATCAGGCATCTTTTATTGAATACATGAAACGAGAGACATCCTTTTATACCATGTGTCCCCAGAAGAAAGAGTTGATTTGATATTTTAATCTTAACATCGTACAGCCATCATTTCAAATACTTAAAAATTATATAAGAAAAGTTATAATGAGAATAATTAGAGTTAATATTGTACAAGTCGCAAGAATAGATGCAGACTAGGCTCAGAGTTGAGAGAGTCCCTCCAAACTGAGGGAAAGCGTCTCACTCCAAACCGCAAAATTACTCCAAGGCCTGAAAAGCCATTAACGCAGTAGGCATCCAATCACTGACATATCGTTATATCTGATCTGAGAGACAGTGAGCGAGCCTAGAATGGATAGTATGAATGCCTAGAATAAATGGTATGATTGTCTAGAATAAATAGTATGATTGCCTAGAATAAATGGAATGAGTGTCTAAACTAAAGGGTATGATTGAATGAATGTTAAGTGAGTACAGAGAAGTGTAGTAGGACATCCATTATGAAACTAAAGTCTAAAAGAGCAGCGCCAGCAAATTAGTTACTTTTTTAGCCTGGTGACTGACATGGCTAGTGATGAGGCATGAGTAAGTTGCGTGCTCATCGCGATTGCCCCATCATAGGCGATCATCATTTCATGTTTTATCTGGTGTTATTGACTACGCGCATGTTCAGGCACAAAGCATGAAAGCGAGTGCCTGGTCTAGTTTCCCACTGAGTTAAGAAGGCACTTAAAAGAAGGACTGAAATTTCTTGTGCAATGATGTTGTAAATCACTTCGTATGGATTTATAATTTCATGGGTTATTTTAGGTGTCATCTGTTATAGGACCTTGCTTGAAGTAGATCATTGATCAATGCATAGATCTGGGGATATAGGGACTTCGTTCGAAATAATACCACTTAGATCAACTCCTGTTGAATGCTCCTTTTTAATGTAACTCATTGCTGCTAATGGTTACACATATATATATCTTTCCAGAATTATCTCTCATTCTGTAACTTTCAATTTCGCATTATTTTCTACCAAACTGATAAACTACGGTAAATATATATTTTATCGCAACAGTGCGGCTATCCTCCCAATCCGTAGTTATATAACTAATTAAACGATCCGATGTTATCTGTGAAGGATTCCGTTTTTGTAATATGACACGTAAATATAGCTGAACCAGCTTCATCCAAATTTCGATTTTATTTCAAACAAAACAGCCAGAAACCATTTTTGTAGTAGAAGGACTTTCGTGCAGCGAATTGCATGTGGAGGGGCTCGCCGGCGGAAAGGTGGGTTTGTTATACCAACGTACTATACTGCCATCGTGCAGAGGATAAGGAGAGAAATGGAGACAGATTCAGGGAGAGGGTGAAATGAGGAGAAATAGCGAAAGAGAGGATGGGATGGGAGACAGGAGAATGGAGCTGAGATTAAAAGTGGGGGAGGGAGAGGTTGTCAAGATGGAGAGAGAGAGATAGAGAGGATGTATATAATTATATTGTTAACATAAGAGAGGCAGCGGCTTGAAATGAGATGAAGGCTCGCTCTTTATCACATTCCAAGCCTTTGCTTGTAGAGGAGAGAGGCGGAGAGACTGGAGAGATATATCTGGGAATGAGATGAAGAAGAGAGAAATAGGGAGGGAGAGACCTATCAGGGTAGGAAATAAATTTATACCCTTTTCGGGAACCGGGATTGAGGTGTATTTTGGGTAGGAATTCGGGATTTAAAAGGGCCTATGGGATTCGGGAAAGAGATTCAGAGCCGGATTTTGTTTTGCCAGGTAGAGATTGCAAATATAAAACGGGATTTCACATTGAAAACCTGCGGGATTCGGGAAATGGGGCTTATAACAAGAAATAGTTAACAGTGATCAGTTTACATTTATATTTTTATTTCCGGTTCATTTAGAAGATTGCGTTTCCAAGGGAAACGAAGATTGATGTCAGTTAAATATAAAATTCGAGAGGGAGGTATAGTAGGAGGGAGTGGAAGGGGAGACAGAACACATGAAATCCTTATCCCATATATGACTGGTCAGTCCATGTAATTCTGTTGGTCCCTTTAACACTTTGCATATGAGGCATCTTATTTCTCAGCTTGCCACTTTAATTCACACATGGTCTACCCTTTAATTCACACCTAAACGCCATCCCCTCCCCCTCCCAGCCATTACCAGCATGATTCTGATCCCATCTACTGATATCAGACTCAACAGATTCTTCACACTGATATCCAGGATGGGAGGAGCCAAGATGCTATCAATGATTGACAGATCTCACCCCAATTCAATTAGATTGATGATAACATCAATCTAAAAACGGGAAACGCGATTCAGGGGGGTATTCCATACATTGACCTATCTTCCTCTCTCCTCTCTCCTCTCTCCTTCTCTCTCTCTCTTCTAGCAGAGGTTTGGAATGAGATGAGGGTACACGAGGAGCAAGCTAGAGAAAAAGAGAGAAAACGTGAGAGAGGAGAGTGATATCTGTTAGTCCTGGGCCATGTCAGTGTTTGTAGTGCTCACCGTATTGTAAGTATTTGTCTGTGTGTAACGGCGAATCCAGATGTAGTACGTTCAAAGCCGGAGGGCATGTGTTTGCCCCAGGTTTACCGACCCCCGAGGTCCCCCTGTCTCCACCCTTCAACCTCGCTCACCTCAGACTCGTAGATCCACCGCTAGGGGGTCACTCGGGACATCGAGCAGCTCACGTGACATCAAGTAGTATATAGACCAATCATATTGCTTGTGATAAGAAAAGTTGTCAGTGAGAGGACAGAGTGGTTGAGGAGGAAGAGGAGGTATGTTGTTTGAAGGACCTGTAGGCGTTCTCCTTATACTTTTTTGCCTTTCCTCCCACTTTTGAAAGACATAACAGTTAGTCTTTTGTTGGCATGGGTTAGGAAAAAGTACGGACAGTAAGAAAACACCAGCGTTGCACTTAGACAGTAATTCGAAGACTGCGAACAGACGGATCCTCGGTCCTGATTTGAAGGTGTTGGTTGGCCTGTAGTGCATTGGCCTGCAGAATGGATTGCTGGACTTTACCTCTTCATCATTACGAATGAATAAAGAGACGATGTGTGACTCTTCCCTTGTAACCTCATATTTGCTGACATTGCTTCTTTGCAAAACATGGTTAGCATGAGTTGTCAATTCCTCTTCTGCACCGACACATGTTTATAATTGTGTTGTATTGAAATGTAAATACTATTCGTCAGTCTCAGTTTTTACTCGAATGAACTCAAGAATATAGAGTCAGATATAGGACAAGCAGAGGTATGAATAATACTGTATATTGTTATGTTTATTGCGCTGAAGGTCATGTCTGCTTCTCCTAGCCTTCATTCACCACAGTTGTTGAGGAAAGCATATACCTGTGTAGAGAGATACACATTCATAGCAATCCTGTGATATCGTTTGTAATTACTGTGTAGTATTGATAACTTAGTGATGCTGCTGAACATCGAAATAATAATGATAATGATACCCTTTGCTTATTATGTCGGATTTCACGGATGTTTCTCGCCTCGGGATTCCCGATGCCAACCATTCCTCGAATCTAGAGGTATTAAACCCATTTATGTGTGATATTATGGATTATTTTCATCTCTCCGTATCATCTAAGTCTTCTTTCTGTACCTTAGTCCATGGGTAACCCATAGACACTGCGTGGGTGGGCAGTGCGAGGGTAGCACTAAATGTTCCAGGTATGTGTATCTGATATCTGGGAAATGACAGAAACATTGGTACTCCGGCCTTTGCCGTGACAAATGCCTCACAACTGAACATACCAAGCTCCCCACGTTTACGATCTCCAGAGTGATAAAACGACAGTTCTGGCCCTGAAACGCGCGGGCATGTTCTATTTTGTACCTGGGGGCTTATAATACATGTTTTCCCCAGACCTCTGTCAAATATCAACGCTGTAAACTCGACTTCAACATTCCCAAGTCTTCCTGGTGCACATACAAAAGTTTCCAGTTGGCCCGACTGCATAATATAATGTGTGGCTGTTTAACCAGAAAGTTTGCTACCAATAACCACTATAATACTGTGATATTTTTTAAAACACTATGATTTCTCCATACGTTTCTAATACCACTGCCTTGAGGGAAACATAACTCAAATTTATGTTAATGATCCATTTCGTACGTGTCCATTAGAGATCTCTCATCGCTTGTGTTACAATTTACCCACAGGAACCGTGGATCTGCTTTGATCAGAAAAAAAGCCTTAGGGACTATATCCTGTAATAAACAAGCATGTTACATCAAGACATCAATCATTTCTAGATTTAAAACCTAACGCAGTGCTGGGGATGGAAAAATAAACCCCTCTAAAGCCAGCGATACGGGCAGCTGCCGCCCCGACATTCATGGAAAAGATTATCCAAGACAGATGTAGCGAGTTGTGAAATACATGTCCCAATGCGGATAAGATTGAAGAAATAAAACCAAGTGTCGACACTTCTAGTTGCCCGGCTTCCCTCTCCTATCAAATTTGGTGTCGGATTTTACTGGTGGCCAGAGAGGAAAATATGAGCAGCATCTGTTGGCATTCACGGCGTGTGCAGGTGTTAACACCTCCAAAGAATAGGCGAGGATATGAAGTGTCATTTTATGACGTCATTTTTGCCACTATTGCCCAGTTGGAAATGACTGTGGACAGGCCCTCGTATATATTAACTCGTATGCGCCCTTCCTTCAATTCTTAAAGATCGGGAGAGCGGTTTGGAGGCAGCTGGTCAGAGCTTATTGAAAAGAAAGGGAACAATATAGCAATAATAATGCAGCAGGAGTCACGCAGGCCACCTTATATTATCATTGCAAGTTGCATAAATATCTAATATAGTCCTGCAAGAACTTCTAAAGTTGCAAAACAGAGCGATACAAATGCCAGTCATTGGAAGGTACGGTGGTAGTGAGCGTACTTTACGTTGGGCCAAACGGGCCGTATATCAAAACGGGGGAGAGTTAAATCTAATTGCTTGCCTGTCACCCCACCAAAAAGGCACTCATTTTTGCTCTGGCGATTGGTCTGTGAAACGGCAAGGGAGCAATTATGCAGCTGGACTGCTCCATTGCATTCATTCTTGGACCTGGGTGGACCTCTTTTCATGTTCTAAATGCAAAGCGAAGCAAGTTCATTGTTCATGCCTCCTAGCTGGCCTGAGATATTTGAATCTCTATAAGTATTAAATCAAAATCCAGTCTAGGCTCAGGGTGAGGGGGTCCCTTCAAATTGAGGGAAATGATAACCCCATCACATCACTGACATACGATTCTCATCTCAACTCAGAGCTTCTGAGCCTAGACTGAAACGACGATATTTCCAAGAGGAGTAATATAAAGAATATTTACCTTTGACATATCACATCCGCTTAACCAATCGGAATGCCGCTACCTTAGGATGAGGTGAAACATATATGAGGTGTCATCCTACGGTTCATTGGTCAACCTATGAGAATACTTTCAGACAGGCGCACCTAGGACTGGCCCTTGCCACGCCCCTTCCGCTGACTGTCTGGCGCCCCAAATGCCCGGATGGCGCCAATAGACTACCCTCATGTCCCCTTCTAATCCAGGGTGGGCCGTAGAAAGGCACGGATGATTTGCGAATTTATCTTGGCTGCGACTCAAGATTTAATGTGCTCGCTATCAGCGACATATATACTCGAGGGTAAAAAAAGGTAAACTAACTGTAATGAGGGAGAGAATATGTACCATTCCCTTGAGGCATCCTCGGACCGATAGCTTTTGACTGGAGTGTATACATATGGGAGCACCCCAAGGGTCCTATGTTTGTGCCTGGTTTGAAAATGTCTCAGAGACTACTTTATCGAACTTATGTTCGTAAAAATCCATTTCCAATTCAGTCGAATGTATGGAAATATATTGCTCTGGGAGCAACGGGGGCCATATTTTAAATGTTAGTGGATCCTACAGTGCTCCCGGCTAAAGGACATAGATAGGGAGCTAAAAAGTAAAAGAATAGGAAAGGTTAATATGGTAGTGAACTCCTACTGAAGCCAATATTGAAGCTTGCTCTTAAAATTGCATGCATGTTCTGAGGCTTTATTGGTCAGATGACGTTTTGTAGGCAGTTTGGGGATAAAATGCCGTATTTAATCATGCCTATAGCATAATGATTCATGCCTCTGTGCTTCTGTCTAATGAATGGCTTGACCCTCAGATCTCCTATCAGAGATTTTACGCGCGTGTGGCTTTAAATCTCCCCATGGAGATTGGGATTTCCTCCTGTATGTATAAGGGATGAGATCTGTACATGGGTACCATACAAAAGGGCTCTGAGGGCAATAGTGGGAAGTTGAAAGTTTGGTAGTGGACAGTAGTGGTCAGTTACTGATGCCATACATGTGTGCCTAGCTGGAGAAAGCTGGAGGAAAGGGGACATAGATCAGGAGGAGGATAATAGCAAGGCTTCCATCAGGCTCGGTCACGGATCATCACTCGACCCGCCAGGTAACTAATCTCGGCCAGCAAATTCTGACAAATAGCCGGAGTAACCGACATCTAATCCCGTCTGGAGACGATGAATGTGACCGAGGCAATCCAATTTGCATCAATATTCGTTGACTGTCTCCGAGACAATTGCCCGCTGAAATAGAAGGGCTACTAAGTCTCCCCGATTCTCGCGCCCTCACGCGCGGCTACGAGAAATCCCCCTCCAAGCTATTTCATCTCCTCCCACTGCTACTAACTTTTCCTGATGTTGGTCAGGAACTAAATCAGGAAGTTGGTGGGATGCCATAGATAATGGGAGTTAGGTTTTCAAATTCTGGCATTTCTGGTATTTACTGTGGCATCTTTACTTGGCAGCAACATGCATGTAACATGTTATGGACATCAGCATAACATGATTGCAGAATATCCGCTGAAATTGGGATCTTTCAAGTTTATCTTTCTTCCACTGGGCTACAGATATTTGTCGATCTTCAGGAGTGGATCACATGCAGAGGCAAACCCCAACGGTTGAGCAACGGTATCTCAAAACATACATTGTATGTCATTTAACCCAACTAAGCCATCACCACAGACACCTATAGAGAGAACACATTATTTCTCTCTCTATACAGCCTGTGAATGAACCCCCCTGATTTATTGGCCAGAGATGGGAAGTTCCCATTGTTGTCAACCGCTGAGATATCTGTCGTGTTGGGATCCTTCTATGTAGACCCTCGTGTATTCGTACTGCATCCTACTGAAAGGTACCTCCGCTGTGAATGTTACCGACGATCGTGGATACATTGAAAGTCCATCAGCAGAGGCATTTGGCTGGACGATGAGTTACCGGCATGGCGTTCAGGTTGGCAACTCATTTGCACCCAAGTATCCTAATAGGAGACGAGCGCAAATTACCTAATGAGAGGAGCTATCCTGGGGAGGCAATTTGTGGGAGGGGAAGGTTAAGTTATGACTGTGAGTTAACTCCCTGGGTAATGGTTACTACCCGGCGATCCGTCCGCCATACCAGCCTTGATGAAAGCATGGCCTTTGGATACAGCTTATACATGTGTGGGGTGTGGAAATCACAGCTTTGTGTTACTGTGCTGCATTCCCAAACAGTCCTGGCAGTTTTAGATGATGTGGAATACAGATCAATTGCTGTATGTTATCCTGATCGGAATTTCTCTCATTACATTCTAGGATCAGAGCTGAATGGATCCCTACATAGTGAGGGAAATATTTTGCTCCAAACCGCAAAATGCCAGTATAATCACATTATGAAGTCTAGAAAGCCATTAGCGCAGTAGGCGTCCAATCACTGGTATACTGTTTTTATCTGATCTGAGAGGCTCTAGCCTAGACTGGTTATTACAACACTGTATCCGATAGCTATTTTAATTTTTTATTCGGAATAAACTACATATCTCCATAATTTTCCCTATCCACCTTCACCTAACACCTTATACTATAGCTATGCACCTCTTTCATAAGCTAAGCAATTTGGTAATTCTAAGCGCATTAAATCGCCCATCATTAGATTGAAACTTGATTTTTTTTTACATTTGTAACATGAGATTATCAGGTTCGCCTGAAAATGTTTCGCAATAAAAATTTAATAATAAAAAAATGTTTGTAGATTGTTTTTGGCGAAACATAAGATTTTCTCCCATTTTCCAAAGGTCGTACGTAGTATTCACCTTGGAGTAAACATGCCCCGTGCGAAGCAAAATCAAAATTCAGCTCAAGCTGTCTCTCCCCTAATATATAGATTGGCCTAATGCAATCAATTTCCGCTGCCTTGGTCAAGCGGCTCAATATATTGATAGCTCTATATATACGCGTTCCACCAATATGTTTGAAGGGACAGATGTGGGTTGTACTTCACAAGCTCGTTTCCTGACTCGCTCCCATGCCTTCCTGACCCCTAGCTCGCGTTCAAAAGCCAGGTTCTAACTATGCCCAACCCACCTGGAATATGTATTGATTTCCCGGGAGATCTCTCATTAGCCATCCGTTCATCTCTCATGCCTGACCGTCCAGCTCGCAACTCGAGTTCTGTCCCTGGGATTTAGCGAGATCAATAAACCTGCGTCCCAGTCCTCTTTTCCCTCTGGTTATCTCACTTATTGTCCCACAGCATTGCTCATACATGTGTGTAGGTCTATTTGGGTATGCGAAGGCTCTACACCACTGCAATCCCAAGTGGTCTTTGACTTTAAAGGGAAAGGAATCTATCAATTCCCTAAGCTCTGACAGAGTAAATTAACTCGCTTTGATAACGATTAGTCATTTAGCACCTGGTGCCTCAATAGATACAGCATTATACAAATTACAATATGGGTTATTGTTTGCGATTATATTGCAGTTGACATGCTATTAAAAAAGCTCCTGTCATCATTTCCTCAGTAAATTATCAGTGTTATGACAAATGATTGCTATGAGCCCATGATTTATCGCTTACCGTTACACAAATAACTGTCAACGTATCGAATATATCATGTCAAAAGCTTCAAACCGCTGACAGTTTGAAAGAGATGGAAAGTGCTCGGTGGGGATACTATGAAAATAGAATGGGCCTGTACGTATGTACACTCTGTTCGAGACCTACTCAGAGTAAACATCAAAGCGACCAAATGGTAACGCTACGTCAAGCCGCTCCAAGTAGATCTCGAATAGAGTGTAGCAGCTATATAGCTACTGCCTGGCCATATTGTTTTATTTCTTACTATTCGGCGGGTGCCTATCGAGTATTAGTTTCCTTCTGGGAAAGTAAATCTAGAGAAGCTCCCCGGGAATGGCATTCTTCGTCTTCTAATCACAAGTGATGTGTTCACCCAGCACCTGGATTACCTGCAAGATCTGCACTCCTCTCCATAACAAGTATGTAAGACCAAAAATAAAATATAGGTGTGTTTCCGATTTACCTCCTACCTAGAAAAACAAACTTAACCCTGTCCCACCTAAAGTCTTTTTGACACTGTTTATTGCTTGTGATTCATTTTGCCCCCAAAAGCTGATTAAAGCAGGGAGTTGACATTTTTGTGCCTATTGTTTTTATGTCTGAGGTATAGGAGTTGAAAGGAAAAACAAGCTGTTAGAAGTGTGTGGGGCAAGATGGCAGGCCAACCTGAACAAAAGCTTAAAACAAAATAAAGCAGAGAACCCATGTCTTCCTAACAAAATAATTAAAAGGTACATTTCTCTTGTTAAAACAACTATTCTTGCGAAATAGACACATTTTCTCTTAGTTCCTAGAAGGTTATTATTTTAAAAAGAAAATTACCACCCCGTACCTAGTTTTTAGCTAAGTATATAAATCAGAAACACATATTTTCTTTTGTGACCTAAGTTCATAAACCTAGGAACCCCCATGAGAAACTTGTGATATGTGGTGCCGCATAAAAAAGTGCTTCTTGTACTCCTCCTCCTGTGTCCTCTATCCCTGGTACCTTTTCTCCAGTTCCCTTTCTCCTTTGGCCGTGAAATAACAAATAGATACTGATAGATATTCGTTCATGAAGAGATACATCCGTAGGTATTTATATAAGCAAAACCGCTTTGATGTTATTGCTTCCGATGCTATACTGGATATTCAGTGAGTGCATAGTTCTTCGTGGCCAATGCAGGATCGGAGTACAACATCTCTACATATAAGAGTTGTAGTTAACCATCCAACCATTCACATGTACCGAAAATAGTTGATTATTATTCTTTTAGTTTACTATTCTACTAGTTTACTCGAAACACAAGTCAAGTTAAAAAATGGCACTCTTCGGAAAAGCTGACACCAGTCAGAGATGACCTACCAATTGTAATATACCATCAGCAATAAAGAAGTTTTTAATTGAATTGTATACTTGATCATCAGTTACACGCTCATTTGATAGTGCTTTTCGTTATGTTCTGTGACAGCACAAATTAAATGTTTAACTCATTCCTAATGTTATACTATAAGAGGTGATGCTCAAAACTATGCATAATTAGATACGGAATGAATAATATGAAAAATATTGATGAGAATGTACATGCATACATTTTATTGATAATATTCTATTCATAAATGCATCTCTGTATTAGGGCCCCTTCCTCACATTATGCCTAATGTGAAAAATGTAAAGGGAACATCTTAACATCAGATCTTGCAAACTACTGCCTGTGTCTGGCTAAATTCCCAGACCCATTGCAAATGGATCCTTTCAGCTTTTTGCATCATGTATACAACTAAGGGCAGTGACATTAACAGGCGATCACGAACGTTCTGGGTCCTGCGAAAAATGACTCTGGTTTCCTAGAATCAAGTCACTTTTTCACATTCAGTATCAGATTCCTTTTCCAGCTATTGAAGAAGGATCTCCTCTACTGCCTGGCGCTGTGGCCCTTTTACTGAATGAAAAGCGACAGAGTACAATGTTTAGAAAGATGGAGTTTTGCCTAGAAGATGCTCTAGTCTGCTCCAACAGGAGAGCATGTATGTCAGCGGGCTTCTTCTCTGTGTTAGCAGTGCTCTTACTATGAGATTGTTTATGGATGGGCTAGAGGTTTTGGTGGAGGCTTATGGCTAACAGGTCTGGGTGCATTATAGAGGTACTCTAGGATTCAAGAGACTGTTGGGGTGACAGGGCTTTGTGCTAAAAGGGATCCAAGGGCGTTATCTCAGAGAAGCCATCGCTTGAATTTGGGGCAGGAAGTATGGGGGTTGTGATCCGTAATCGTAGTATATTTGGAAAGCAACCATGTATGTTGTCAATCAATGATATATCTCATCGATAAAAACCTCTTTAAAGAAGACATTCTTTCATAAATACCTCAAACCAAGCCATATTTTTATCCCAGAGGAAATCATCATTGAGCCTGATTTCCTTATATAAAATGAGGAAGTCAACAAGAAGCTTCAATTATTACAAACGTACATTGCCTCTGGAGGCTCCCATCATTCTGGTTATTTCTTCTTTTTTTTATTTCTGGAATACATTAAGCGATCTGATCTTCTGCTTAATCCCAAATAGCCTCAAATGAGTACATTTGTATTCACTGCGCAGTGGAAACATTGCCAATCATCGTTTGGGAGATGTGTATGCTGCGATCATGTACATACACGAGCTGGAAAATAATAATATATGTGAGTTATGTCCCACACTCTGCCCTTATAAGGCGAGGAACTGGAATTTACTCAGGAATTATTGCCATAAATACTTAATTAGCCTACAGAAGGCTTCTGTATATCCGTAGGAATATCCAGAGGAAGCCACATTCAATTGATGTATGTTCTACCTAATTGGATACTTGATGCTGGAGGTGCCTTGAAGCCGAGCCCAACATATATGTAGGAGGGGTAGTGCAATTTTCCTCCCAGCCCTAGGCATGTTTTGCCTCAGTTTATGAATCGCTTCGTCCCCGTTATAAATCCTCAAAGGGTGATAGCTGTGAATGCTGTTATCTCTGTCCCCTACCCTCATATCCTATATAATCTTAAGGTTGATGCCAAGGCTCGTATATTGCCCTACATCTGGCTGATCCCCGACGACCCAGACCTTCTTGCCCAGCTCCATATTGCTGTCCAGATAGTATTCATCCACGAGTAACTTACACCTTTAGGTAATCCTTATTGATTCTCCCTACACCTTAGCGGAGGATCATGGCTAGTCCACTCATCCCTTCTCTGTAAGCCTTTGAAGGATACATTACCTAAGTCCTTCCGCAAACTTGGCCAATCCAGTCTGCCCCATTACCACCCCCAGAGCTCAACTGACGTTACTACAGAGACAGATCAAGGTAAAAAAGGGATTAGCTTTGGCAATCCTTGCCTGACCCATATCCCTGCCTACCCCTGTTCTGTATCCATCAGCACCATTGCTCTTGTATCAGGATCACAGGCAATCTCAGTTGCGGGACATTGCAATGCATTATTCAGTAAGCTTTGAATATCAGCAAAGTGTTTGCCATGATTTACCAACTGTGTATACTTGAGATATGATATACTGACGTAAAGAGACTGCATTAGGTGTATCCTCTGTTTAACAAGGCAGTCTATCGAAATAGAATGGTGACGAACATTGCTCTGATTCATCCCCAGATTCATTTACTGACAGGCTGTTATGTGCAATTATGGTGTCTTTCTTATTGTGTGTACTCACATATTTTATTCAGGTGATTACAAACCAGTAACACTCTCACTCAGAACGAGAGGTTTTGTCTAATTATACATGCAGTGTAGATTACATATTTAATTTAATATTTCTAATACTGTATCTAATAAATATTACTACATACTCGTGGAGTGTTGGTATAATGGTAGAGGCTGTGCCGTCGCTTGGCTGTACTATAGAATGTAGCCGTCTTATATTAAGATATGTAGTGGCTTGGGTCGGCTGGATGGGAGACAGAGCTATATTATAATAATCAACGAATACACAAGGGTTGGCCAGAACCGAGCGAAGCAAGGTTTATTTACCATAATAATGACATAAACAAGAAGAAATTTTTTTTCAATACACAACCGCCCAGTGCGGTGAATCAAGCGAGAGTGAATGGAGCAATTGTTTGTTTATGTTCCATCGACCTTACGTCACAATGGAGAAGTCATTCATCCGATTGGTCCACGTGACGAGGTGTGGGCGTGGCTATCACGCAGTCGCCGCCCAAGGCCCCAAATATGGGCATCGACGTGTTGATTGATTATAGCTGGAGGAAATACTACTATTAACTGTCAATGAATCGATTTATGTCTAATAATTCAAAATATCACACAACAACTGATATGCCTGGAGGGGTCTTGTATTTCATTGTGTTCAACATCCTAGAACTAATTAAAAATACGCAAATATGTATTGAATTAATTAGACCAAAAGAATAACCAAATCATTGGTATATAGCCACAACTATAGTACACATCTTCTATACCCCTCTGTAGGTTCAATAACCTTATATACCACAACGACAAAAACCCATCCCTTTCCCTTTGTAGTATTTTTAAGGTAACTTGGATTAAACGCTTTAGTGCTTTCCTATTGAAAATGTCCTTAATCTACCTGTAAGCCCAGGGTTTTTCTCCTCATACCAGCCCTTCAATCCCGAGATTACAATTTCGCATGCGTTTTATTAGGCAAGTAGGACGGTTCGGCGTAGACAATTATTACCCATCATAGTATAATGTGAGATTTGCCTGCCTCTATATACAAGTCTGCGTCTTTTGTGGGCGTATTGCTTTTACCCACGCAGATTTTTAATTGAACAACTCGGCATGGAGAAGGTTTTAAAACGAAACACAAATGAAGGTCATTGCTTAAACCACAGACAGAAGGAAGACTGAGTGTTCCGTTTCATGGCAAACTATTGGTTCCATCTCTTACCCCATTTTTTGTGTTTGCCTTTTAAGAGTTTCATTTACATGTAAGCAAATTTTATTCAAGTTAATTCTTTCATTTACATTTTATGATTTAGTCTGCAGAAAAGAGAGACAGGCAGATAAAAAGGGAGAGAGAAAGAAGAGAGCACGGGACATTGTAACGTTTGTATTGGCTGAGATTCATCATATAAACACGATTGAACTTTGTTTTGGCTTGTTATGTTGATTTAATTTATGTGATCCATATCCTCCTGGATATGCATTAAAATGTCATTAAACTGCTGGAGGCGAGCCAGGACCGCTCTCTCTCCTAGTAACTGTCAGTTCTACTCCTGGAAGGCTTATAGAATATTTAGCTCAATTTATTGCCTGGATTGGTAATGCAGGCGCTGTATTCCCTAATGTGTCCGAATTTGATGGATCGGTTTGTCCTTTGAAACATCATTAATAGTGAATGAACCACGGTAAAGTGCTCTTATATTTTTGTGTGTGTATTCGGGAGCTGCAATTGTGATGGAATGTAGGAGGTATAGATCCAGATGTTTCTTCCTCTCCAGGGTAAATTTATTCGACTATTCGCAATAGATTTACTACGCAGTTAAAATAGGGGGTGTACATATTAAATAAATTTTTTCGACTTCCAAATGCCCATAAATTGCTGAGTCTGTTGAACATGTGTGACTGAGGTCTCGATCTAGTGTTTATTCAAGAGGACAATAAAAGTTGGACTTAAGTGTGCGTTCATGATATAGAAAATGACATCGGAGCTATGTTTTGACAACCCGGCAACACCTGAGTTAGTTCAATACCTCGCTGTGTCTAGGTCAGGAGGAATTCTGATCATGTTGGGAGACCACACAAGAGGGAACTGCGTGATAGACGCCCCTCCCACAGCGTCCAGGAGTTTAACTCATTCTAATGACCAGAGATTCACGTGAGCATAATGCTCTTTTCCTCATGCGGGACATTTTACCCATTATTTCGACCAAATGTCTCTCGTTTGTTAGAACCTGCTAGCATTGTGTATGGAAAATCATTTTTCTCATGAACCATGTATGATAAAGGGAATTTAGATCACGAACAGCTGCCTTGGAAGAATTCATTCGTGTGCTCAGGCTATTGCCATATATCCAAGTGTCTGTTTCTCTTGTATAGAGTACGTGACGATTTTATCTATTATATACGGAAGAAATTTAATGGTTTCTATTCCTCGTATTGTGGCACTTTACATGCGCTGGGATTTCCCCAAGACTGCCTTGATAACGGCTATGATTCAATTCCGGTCTGAATAGACACTTCCCAGTCGCTATCTACTCTTCTCAGATATGGAAGTTGCTTGTTTTTATCACCAGGGAAGATTATTAGTTCATTCATTGCGTCTGGGTCCCTCAGTCGACCTTTTTATATTCCAGCCTTTCGTAATTTCTTAGAAGGTAGACGTTCATCATTGCCTATACAATCCAACTGCGCTCTTGCAGGGTCGGGCTGGACTCTGTACACATCTCAAGGCAATCCTTTGGCCATTTGTTCGTTGAAAAGTCCGGAAAGTGTGGCGTCCAATCGACTGAGCGGCTTAACCTATTGTTGTACCAATCGTAACTTTATTCATAACATTAGGTCCCCTGGGGGACAGGCCCATTCAGATGGGTGGAAGAGGCTGCATACTCATCTCATGAGATGGACCAATGGGATGCCCTCGAGGTATGGTAATCCGGCGGAGGTGCCCTGGAGAAAGGTCAGGCCTGCATACGCAACACAATACCCATATCTATGCAGTCCTCCCTAGGTACCCCCTGTATGCGCTGGCCTGTATTTCAGATGCATTTCTTCAAGCCCTCAACCGCCGGGCTTTCCCCCATTTTCCTCTTAAATCACCCTGACTGTATATGCAACGAGATTACATTCGATCATACACCAGATCGATCTGTCGATCGCTTTGCCTGCCTGGCCTCGCTGTTCAAAAGTATCTCCAGCCTTTTCAAAACTTTGGCCAAGTTTTCCAAGTCAATGGGCTTGATTTCCCATTCAAAGAATATTTTCTCGAGAGGAAAAGCCAGCTTTCTTTCATTCTTTCTTTCCCTTTTCTAAGCCGTTCGAACTTGGGAAAAGGTCGACATCAAAGTTAGGTCATAATGAGATTTCTCCTCTTCTCAGGGCCCATTTTTCCCCCTTTTCTCCCTGGCGACTGCAATTATAATGATGCAAAGAGACCCATCTTATTGGGTGTCTAATATCTTTTTAACTAATTTTTTGACCATTTATAAACATAGATAATATTCAGTTATATAAAGATGCAATACTCATTGAGCCTGATTGTTTTCATGCATTGGCAGTGGATGAAAACAGATGAACCATTAACCATATTTATAACCCGATTTACAAAATACTAAATCATATATCATTTTACATACCCCTCTGAAGTCACATTACTTGTCTACTCACAATTTGTCTACATCTCAACGTTCTCTAAATTAACTCATGTTGAAAAAATAAGGCATCACATTGAAAACGACGCCACAAACTCGTGTTTTAAACGAGAAATAATGTTCTTACTGATACCTGATCTCTGTTGACTTACCATGTTTACACAATTATCTGTGGAACACAGAAAACCTTTTTGTATCAGGTATCAATAACATGGTTCTATAGCGACACTCGGTTATTTTATGGGTAATGAACTGTGTGTTCAGTCGCAGCACCATCTCCCATTATTTACTTTAATGCACATTAACAAAACATTGCTTAATATCAAATACGCCCATGCCCTAAATACATCATCACAGTGTTGTTCCAGTGATTGAAACATACATGTCAATTATTTTCAATGTCATTCGCCTGCAGCCCAAAATGGAAAAAAGCCCATGTTTGCGTCACAAATAACATTAAAAGCTACAATCCTGTGTATAAACCCACATTTTTAGGCCTCCTAGGAGGACCTGCCATGAAGAAGGAGTAACCTTTGTTTCATGAATTATTTTTTCATAATAATATACATCTATCATGAAATAAAAACTTACTTTAAATACATGCCCTTCATTCAATAAGGAATGGAATGAATGGGCAAATGATGGTCACCCAGCCTCTCTAAAATTATTGCACAACTGTTTTCATTGGAAACTTTACAATTGTGAATGCACTGTTTGCTGTTATGATCAACAATTTTGCATTCCATCGATTCTCAGCATTATGGCTGAAACTATTACATGCAAACGGTTATGTCTATTTGGTATTTACTTAATTAATAGTCTTTGCATGGAGCCATTCCAGTTATCTTTATTGCACAATTGTCATCCTTCTAAATACTCGCCAACCTTACTCGCCAATAATAATAACAATAGCTGGGGATGTTAAGGCCTAGAGAGATTACCTCTCTTCTAATCAAACAGATCCCCAGCCTAATCCCCTTCTCCTCTATGGCATCGCCTCCTCTACACTTATTACAATATTGAGGTAGGCTCCTGTCAGTCGTTCTGTGTTGGTCCATCCAGATTAATCGTCACAAGCACTACTGACAATTAATGGTACGGAGGATTGGACCCTCAGTTGTATCGCATCAGACTGTCATTTGATAACATTGACCGTCGATAGTTAGTCATAATACTACTCATGGTGACCAGCAGGCTAACGAATTCTGAAGCCCACAATCTAGGCTCAGAGCCTCTTAGATCAGATAAGAATGCTATGTCAGTGATTCGACCAACGATCCTCTAGCTACAGGATCGTTGTGTAGCTATAGGATCGTTGATTGGACGCCTACTGCGCTAATGGCTTTCCCATCCCTGGAGTAGGCGTCCTAATGAGATTATAATGGCATTTGTTTGGAGCGAGAGGCTTTCTCTCAGTTTGGAGGAACTCACCCAACTCTGAACCTAGACCAACTCTAGCATTTCCCCGCACTTTGCTGAAATTCAAATACTCAGTCTAGCCTCTGTAGAACCGAGACTTCAAAGAGTACCGCGGTATAGGCTAGCATTGGGGTTTCGGTTCTTCAGAGGCAGGACAGGGTGTAGTGTAATATTATAAGAACAATCTCCTAAGGTTGAAGTATGGATGTGTCACGTAGAATATCGTGAACATATGATGATCTTAATTTTTCGAAATTTGCGAATCTATATATGTTTCATGTTTAAAATGCTGCAATCGATATACACGGAGCACATGCTATGTGATCCTTTTAAAAAGAAGGACCTTACTTAATGTGGGAGGTTTATGTAATAATGCTAGTCTTAAAAGATAGTGACTTCCTTCTTCTGTCTGTATATCTCATTCTGATATAGGGACAACAGTTGTCAGTGGGCTTCCTCACTTCCCTATTAAATTCAATGATACCAGTTCAAATCTCCTTATTAGATTATCTTGATGAAGTTGTGTAGAAAATTGCCTACGGTCTGGAAGTTGAAATTAGATTAGCAGTTCTGAAGTTCTAGTCCTCGGCCCTAGATTGCAATACCTCATACCGAATATCTTGATTTAAATGACCCAAGAGATACTTACCATAGAATTTCAAGATAAATTTCCTCGTCATTTTGTCTTCATAAATATGTCTATATAATGCGCTGCTACACTACACATACATGTGATTATATCGCGAACGCATCTTTAAAATGAGAGGCTAGGTAATGGTTTCGTTCGAGCTCAGTCTTTGACAAGATGCAGAATTCTAAAAGCCTTTGCACAGTTGAGAAGGAGCCCCTGTTTAAGTGAATAAGAACATACATTTTTAGAATGTTAAACCCGATGGATATCCTTATTTAATCGATATATTTGGGGTTTTTCGTATTTGTGATTTTGACCCGCATGGGTCATTGCTTTTTCTTTTTTTATCAGTATCATAGTTATTCTGTCTGTACGTCCGTGTCATTGTATTTGTTTTCATTTGGCAAATCGTATTCAGTCAGGGGAATTTCGTATAGTCCAAGGGTGTACAGTTTCATATGGGGATATCCCATTGGTTGTAGTAATATATTTAAGATTGGGTTTTATGTCTGAAACGTTTGTAGCATACGTGAATGGAATTACGAATTCTATGTGTGACTAGAAATAGTTGTGTACGTATCGTAATATATTGGTTGAATTAGAACAAATCTCATAGTTTCATCGGATCGGAGTATACCTAATTTTCATGAGCTAATTTTTAATCGTTTATTGACGTTATACCACGTCCCTTCCTCTCGCTTCTCCTTATCCTCCTCCTCCTCCTCCTCCTCCTCCTCCTCCTCCACCACCACCCTCCTCCACCTTCTCCCCCACCCTCCACCCTCCTCCTCGTCGTCCACCCTCCTCCACCGCTTCTCCTTCTCCTCCACCCTCCTCCTAATAAGACAAAGTAATGAAGGAAATAATGGCTTGCCTCGAGCCTCAACAATATCATCTTTCAATTTATGGATCGGTTAGGGTTTCCCAGGAATCGGGTTCTGGGTGTCCTGTCTGCTTTATTTAGCCTGAGAAGCGTTTTTGTTCTCGTCAAGAAATCAATTTATTGTTGTTCTATTGGCTGGGTGACGGTTGTATAAAGTGACCATCCGCTGCCACAGAAGCTGTCTGTCTGCAGCCCAGTCTCAGTATAGATGCGGCTTCTAGGATAATATAATCCCGTCTGATCCCCGTGGAGCACTGTCTCATCTCGGTCACCGCACACTACATCAGCCTCTCGCCATGATAACAGCCAGAGCCATCAACTCTTGAAGAAAGATAACATTGCCCAACTGCTGCTTTGTAGCAAAAGAAAGCAGGCTAACGCATTTAAGTGACAGTGCCAATTGAACGATTGAATTATTGTGATCAATTTGCTTCTTCATGTTTCGCTTTTACATCTCTATTGCTGCTGTTTCCCCAGACGTATATATATAGTGATGTCTGGACTGTATATCTACTGTTGTCTACAGGTGGGAATTGGCCCTTGATATCACTGATGGAATAAAGCTGGACTTATTTAACCCCGTTAAATAATCTTGAACCATATGTTTCCTTTCCACCCCTAGTTACGACTTGTTAAAATAGCTTGTACAGACACAGTTGTTCTCAATTCCTGACATTGTGTGCACTGTTAACACAAAATACCCCAGCAAATACTCACATAAATCCATCCACATTGTATAAGGTTCGTGTCTTTTTACAATTTTTATTGTTGTCTGGTCGGTACAGCAAAGGAACAGTTATCTGATGCCAGCACCATAGACATTCCCTATATTTATTAGCCTGCAATCCGGGCATGCTTGTTAAATATATATGTTCGTACCTCGCTTTGTGGAGCAAACAGAGGGCATACAGCGATGCCTAGTAATCAATCAACCTCTGCTTTATCGCTGAACCTTGTCAGAAATATCCCCAAGTGTTCTGGCCTGTGCTCAGATGGATGGACTTCTCATGGCATCCACATGGCTTCTATACAAGATTGCGGAGTTTGGGTTTGGCGCCATTTGTAGCTGGTTATTTTGGTCAGCCATTAATAATACAGTCTAAGCTCAAAGTTGAGAGTCCCTCGAAACTGAGGAAAAAGCCACTTGCTCAAAAACGCAAAATGCCATTAGAATCCCATATTAAGACGCTTACTGCATGGCCAGGAAAGCCATTAGCGCAGTAGGTGTCCAATCAGTGACATACCATTCTTATCTCATCTGAGAGGTTGTAAGTCTAGACGGGATTAATGTTGTGATCTTGGTGTTTACACGCATATTGCTCATATATATAATAATATATAATATATATATGATATAATAGTTATATATCCATCAGGCATACAGTTTTTAATATGCATGTATGCACACTCGACTATATTGCTTTGTCAATCTAGAATCCAATATTGTTATGGATTTGCTATAAATCAGTGGTATTTGATAATTGGAAACTGACGCAGAAACCTTTCGAACCTCATGACTTGTACGCCTTGACTATCACGTTTGTATTATCCGGAACAAACTTGGGTTGATTCACTCACTCCCCTTGTCCACATACGCCGGTGATTCATTACCAGGAAAGAAGACGGTGGAAAGATTCTCTCTAGTTTTCTGAAACCACTGAGGGCTCAGAAAGATTACTGCCGAAAGCGCCAAACGGAGGAGTTTATTGAGTATGCTTAATACCTCCTGCACGAAGTACCGTCCTTACTCCATGCGAATTGTGCGACCTGTGTTATTGCAGTTACCTCTGCTCTATGCAGCATTTGGTCACATATATACGGTCGCACAGATGTATATCATACTCATTTATGTATGATTATTCAATAACTAATATGTGGTCCTATCTGGGAGGCAATGGATGAGAGAATATAAATGCATTGTGCTCACCTAATGCAGTATTTCCCTTGCTCTAACCAGCTAGGCAGCAGTCTGACCTTTTATTCTTATGTGTATTCATATTAGTTGCATCAGATGATGAGAATCTTTTTATTATGTATAGCTCCCCTACCCCCGCTATCTCCTAGATATATTGGTCCCACTTTGCAGCTCGGCCAAGATATGCTGGTAGCATGTGGAGGAAACAATAGGATCCGCTGAGCGGTATGTCTTCCTCCCGACATTAAAAAAACCATCGGACATGCCCAAAATGCCATTCCACATTCCCCTGTATATTGAAGCAATCAAAACCCCCGTATCTTTTGTCCCTCGCTTGGCTCGTGTATCACCTGGGAATAAGGTCACACCTAGTCTCGGCGTCCCAGTAGTAGCATTGCAAAGCACAAAATGGTCGCAAATGAGCCGAAGGCTAAATAGAAAAAGCCAGGGATCATTACTTTGTGACCGTAGAAACTGGGAGAATTGGCTGGGCCAGAGCAACTTCGAAGCCATTCCAATCGCTACTGTATCCTTGGCGAAGGGATTATATTGGTTTCATTTCCCCCTACTGTGGTAGCGGCCTTCTTTGATTATCCACAGAACACCGGCAGAGACACGAGTGGAGGTGGCTACCGGTGTCGGTAGACAACGGGTCAAATAACTTTTCCATTTATTACCATCACCGAGAGCATCTATTCTGGCATGCCCCTCATCAGTAGCAAGTGCAAGTAAAATAAGTATTTATGAGATTAAACAGTCGTTAGGTAGAGAAACGAGAGGCTGATACTCAGACTGCACGCACACCAATTTTATGCATTGCTTGCCCACCTCTCTATATTATTGCTTTCTCTTCATTATTAGTGAACCAAGGAACATTTAGCGTGGGTTGGAATTCCTCGCACTAATCAAATATAGACAAAGTATCATGCGCCCAGTAGATTGGATTTAAGATATTTGTATTCAGCGTAGGCGTTACATCATACGATGTTATTCCATGCGAATCCTGATTCTTAATGAAACACATCAGACCCAATTTATAAACAACATCATCAATTGGTTCTGATAGGCAAATAAAGACAACTCCACCTCTATTGGTTACATAGCAACACCAGTTATTTGTGCCCTTTCAATGGTCACATCATAAACATTCAATTTACCATGATACTATTTCTCTAGCAAATATTAATATATAACTTTTTGGAGAAAAAGAAACAATCTTGACACGCCTCACTGAAGAGCGGGTGTCTACATAGAATAAGACAGAAATATGTAAAAACCTCCACCATAGGACACGTGCTCGTACAATTTATAACCAGTACTCCGGACGTGATAAACCTATTAAGCAATTAAATTATATCACCATTATCAATATAAGAACAAAGGAAAATCGCAGAGAATGAATTTGCCTTATAATTTTTCCTTGACATGTACTACAGAATTCCAACAAATTAGTCAAATAAATATATAATATGTCGATTTTCGTAACACCAAAACTAATATGCCAGCAGATCTTTTAGGTTATA
This sequence comes from Sthenelais limicola, assembly GCA_942159475.1. Classification (NCBI taxonomy): domain Eukaryota; kingdom Metazoa; phylum Annelida; class Polychaeta; order Phyllodocida; family Sigalionidae; genus Sthenelais; species Sthenelais limicola. Next base: position 60,572,266 of record OW804096.1, read on the forward strand.
TTTGATGTTGAGTAAGTACAGTGAGGGTCATAAGATTATTATGACCCTCAATATATTATATTATATAATTATATAATATCATATTTGGAGGGAGAGAAGGAAGGAGAGACAGAGCGAGAGAGAAAGAGACAGAGGCACAGAGAGGAGAGAGAGACGAATGTTATGTTTTACTTAAGTCAGTTGCAACATGGTAACACACATAAAGGCGGATAGACAGCTGGGTCACTCATTAATAAAAAAAATGTTCACCGCCCTGGCTATAATAACATTATCTTCAGGGTTGTCACGGGCAATTGCTAGATATTGTGGGTATAGAGGAGCAGTAATTCAACCAATGTTATTACAGATGGTCTACCTGTCGTGTGTTCAGACAGGTTCCATGTATATCTATAATCAGTGGTCTCTTTCATGTTAGGTATTCTATGCAATCACAGTCACATGTATTTGCCCGTCTGTGGGTCAGGGCCTAAGAAAATGTACAATCAGCAGCTCGGCACATTAAGCAAATTCTGCTAGGTTAGGCTAGGAAATTATAAATAGTCGGTATATTTGCATTGCGTTGATTCGGAAAACCAGTTCGGTTATAACCGACGCAATGCAAATATACAAGTTCAACAAAAACAGTGCAACAATACAAAAAAAAGTGTAATATCAAACTTAGAACTGACAAAACTAGTAGTGAACCACTTTCAGTCAATGAAGAGAGTGATATTGTTTACTACTCAAGAAAACTGGAAAATCACTTGAAAGGGCTTGAAAACCTCCCCCCTGGTGGAGAAATGCCCACTTAAAGCAATCGAGTGATTGAATAAAAATGTTTTCAATATCAATACCAATTATGATATCATAATGTTGAACTGTATTTTGAACCTAATTGCGGGTATTGGGTAGAGCGGGGAGGCTGTGTGTGAGAGTATTGGTGGGGAATGGGAATTGTTCTGACCCATACATTTCATACAGTGGAATGCATTTGCTTTATGGTTTCCCTAAATGTAATTAATACACTCTATTGTGTTTTATCTATTGCAATAACTGAGATACCTAGCATGAACTGTCACATTAGAAGAGGAATGGGTCCAATAATCTGTAAAACTATTCTTCACTGTATAGATTACATTCCTGGCTCAATTATTAAAGTACTTGTTTACATCTATTGCTTGCATGATCCATAGCCATATAACAGGGGACTGAGTGCTGCTATTCTGTTGCGTTTCCTTCCTCTTGCTAATGGAAGCCTAACAGGTGACAATGGACTAATTACTCGTTCATATCATGTGATATTCATATCATCAATCCAATTTGGTGTAAGAAATCCTTTAACACCTAAGCCCTGTATATGTGATGTGTTACAGAAAAATGAGTCAGAAGTCGGAAAAAGTGGATTTTGATATACCCTTATATTGAAAAAATGTTTGCAATATTTCTGGGTGGACAACTACTAGTAAAGTAGCTAAATATACTCTATAGGGTGACCTTAGAAAAGCAAGGATTTATTCAATACACTTGGAATTCGGTACATTTATTCATACGACTTACAGCGCTAGATACTACAAAATTGAGAACATTCCAAGAAAGAGATCTTGTGAATAAAACACTTTGAAAAATATCAATGTTGCGACTTATGACGCATTTGTATGTAGCGCATCACATTTGGACATACGAGTAGCAAATGGAAGTTTTTCATTTGTGGAGAGTGATAACCATTAATGTAGTGGGCAATTGATAAGGCATATCAAGTAACGCTTAACACTTTCATCTTCCATTCAAAAGCACTCAGCATATATATATATATATATGCTTCTTAAGATATCCAATCTAAAAACTATTCCTATATATAATCCTAGCGTCAAGGAGGCAACATATGGTTATTCAACCAAAAATATTACACTCTAGGCTCAGAGTTGAGAGAGTCCCTTCCTTTAAGCCTCACGCTCCAAACCGCAAAATGCCATTATAATCTCATTGGGACGCCTACTCCAGGGCCAGGAAAGTTAACACAGCAGGCGTCCAATCACTGACATATCATTCGTATCTGATCTCAGAGGCTCTGAGCCTAGACTGGTTATAGGACGACCGGTAAGGCACATCACATGCCAAATGTAATGCAGATATTATTATGCTTGGATTAATGCATCACATGTCATTCGAGAGACATGTATCGAGTAAATACTTCGGCAGAGTGGAGAGAATAGGATCATGAGCTCTTTGCTAATTCTACTGGATCCTCGAGTAATTACTGAGTGAGGCTGGCAGTAAATTAATGTGGCGTTCCTGTGTGGGTGTGCATACTCAGGCCTGATACATATCGTACATGAGATCGTGTATAATTCCCCCTCCAATCTGCTTACATGTATGGAACAATCATATCATGTAACGTTAGCAATCTACTTGACGTATCGCTGTTCATTCGTGATCTGTTGAATGCATGAATGGTGTATTGTAAGAATTAGAAATAATTCGCAAGGAAATTATCTAATAAATGATCCAAAAGAATACAGTTCTTTATGTATGGCTGTGCTTTTAAATATATATACATGCTTTTCAATTTTATAAGATCTTCACTTGATTCTCTATGGTCCCCTTTCTTCCTACCCGAATGAACAAATGGTTGGTGTGTACCATATGTGGAAAATGGAAACTATTAACATGAAAATATCCCTTCTCTAGTTTACTACCATTGTTAATACAGCTTTTTAGGGAATTGTGTGTTCATCATATATGACAAGTGGTAGGACTGAACATGACCTATGTTAATATGGAATGCCAGCACCCTTGCGATTTCTTCCCGAGCCCGCTGTAAAATCGCAATCAGGATGCATGTTCTACTGTATTTCACTGCCAGGTGCCAGATTTACGTGACCAGGTAATCCCAGACCAACCCCCATCCTACATTAGCAGCTCGGGGAAATCGTCTTCTTTATTGACTCTTACTGCCATACTTAGACAATGAAAGAGAAGACTAGCAGCTGCGCACAGTCTCCCCACCCTATCCCGCATCATGTATAACCCAGTATTATAGCTCTTCTTTCTGCGCTGGTCCTTGAAAATGGCACTCAAGTTCAGATTGAAGCAGCGAATGTTAGAACTTAGCTGTTCTAAATGGCAAACGCCGATGGAGGATTGGCCTCCTCGCTCTACCATAGCCAAGACTTCATTTCATGCGTCGACTCTGCCCTCCTCTTCCTAGTAGCTCACAAAAAGTGTGCTTTGACAGCTAAACAAATGGTTATCTGCTTGAGCGAGCCAAATCTACTCATTCCTCCGACAAAACATCCAGCAAAACTTCATCACTGGTCTCATTATATCCCGTTCATATTAATCAGTCAGCTCATTGTATGAATGAACTCATGTAGGCGCAAGCGAACTTAATCAAATTGCCCCATTATAAGCTCTTTTGAGCAGCTCTAGCGAGGTATCCCAAGTCTGATGGTGTAATACACCTCCTTGACCTTCCCTAGGAGTTGGCTCCTACATCGAGTATTGCACTTGGCGGCGCCCATTGCAATTTGCCGCTTGTCACGAATATTCGTGACCGCAAGCAGTATGGATGATCCAATGGGATCCTGATGCATGTTTGGAAAGTGTCAGCAAAAGCCGCCTGATTTTTATGGCTACCATTTGATGTAAATTAGCATAACATCCTGACCCAGCGTCACGCCCCCTTCATCATGCTGCGGGCTCATGGACAGGTTTATGCTACAAGAAGAAGTCTACAACTTGTTGCAGCTACGATACGAGATGTCTTTGTCAATGTCTACTGGCTTCCATGGTGGCTTCTCCCCTTGCTAATGCAATCTCCTCTCCCTTCCTCAAAGGCCTTGTGCATCTTTTAGCGCTAAACCTTGTTAGTGGTGGGATTTAATTCCTCCAGTATCTATGTGAAGGCTCTGTCAACCCCAGGTCGTGAGGAGGTCAGTGGTATACCTGCAGCTGAAGTACTGAAAGCTTTGTCCTCCGGGAACAAGCTCGCTTACACGTGTCCTGTGTAATTCAGTGAAGCCACATTTGCCTTACATAATGCTTATCTATTGATGTAAACTGCATCGGAACAATGATAAACTTTGAGCTCCCTTGATCTACGTAATGGAAAATTGCTGTAAAGATAAGATGATATTAAATTAGGGACTCATTTCTAGTCATAATAGGGCATCATCATTTGGTATGATCCTATTAAATACAGTCTGCCTGTATCACATTATTTGTCATGGAATTGCACAGCTTCAAGGAGTGCCATATACATGCCTAAAAAAAGAGCTGAAACAACTGGTTGTACTGCAGAGCCTCTCAATTGATCTGGCTGGTGTTGCATACATGATAAGCCAAACATTACCCCTTTGTCTTGGGTTCACAAACGTTCGGTCTATCATGGACATCTGCTGCCAAATTCTCTAGCGCCAGAACGCCTTCATCAAATACAGACCTTTTTGTCTCTCTTCTTTTGCATCTTGTATAAGTATACCGAAAGCCACTTAGCTATTCATTCAGCGTCTGAGTAGATTGGTGAAAAAAATACCATGCGGGTGCTTTCTATGTAATAAGATTCAATATAACAATTTCTTTAACTTTTTATAGATCAGGGAGGATGGATGTAATTAGTTTCCAAGAACGCTCCGAGTAAAAAGTCATGACCTTGATCCATTAGTGCTAAAACTACTTTCGTTTCGAGAAGATAGACTACCGTAAACCTCTGCATGTTTCTCCACAACACATACACCTAGGTCAATATCTACCATCCCTCTTTCGATCTCGGGGCTGTCAGTTTTTCATGGGGAGGCTTGTCATGAATCATCAACTTGGATTTACATATAGGTTACCCTGGCCATTTCCTCCCCTTGCTAGTGTAAAAAGTATTGCCTCGAGCTCAAGATTAATTCTGGGCTACAACAACAAACAAAAACTGGTTTTTATTTGGAGCGTGTAAGACCAGTCGGGGTAGGATTGATGAGAGGGTTGAAAGCTAGTGCCCTTCCCTATTCCACAATCAATGGGTTCTCTGACGTATATTTGGCTGCTTGGTTAGCTGCTCACTTGTCAAGAGCTACTCGGGCCCAGCAACTGCCTTGTACGGTCAATACCTCCCCAAATATCTGCGACAAAGCTGAGATAGCTCTCACTTACATCCCGCCTCTCGATATCAGTTAGGAATCTATCGATCCCTCGGTAAACCCACCCATAGCACCCACCCAAACAACCACTACCCCCTTGGTAGGACTGGGAGATATGACACTGGGAGGTTGGGGAGTTGGATCAAGTTAATCCATACGCCACTCACTGGAAGGAAACACTCCTCTAGGGGTGAAGATAAGAGAGGTAATAAGCCAAAAGCAACCTGGTGAAACTATCGATCAGCGAGAGCCAATGGCCAGAACATAGACATGCTACAGATAAGAGCTAAATGATTCAGTGAGTATACTTAAATTGAGCACCACACAACCCATAAGCTAGCCTCCATCATCAGTGGTAAGGGAAAGTAATTTAGGTCTGGGCCGGGTGTGGATGTCTGAATATACAGACATGATATAATTATCGGTTGCTCTATGATTGCATCAATCACGTATGGTCAATTAGCTTTCTCTCCCATTATATCGATGCCAAACTCTCAATATATATATGTACTAGCTTCATATGAAATGATTGATTATGGCGAAGGAGCTTCTATATGTTATAGGTCAGTGGAAGGTTACTTTAAGTACACGAAAATGATCATGGGCCTGCTTAGAATGGTGTTCTCACCGCTGGCGATTGAAACATTTCACTCATCACGCCATGTGCCTGAACTTCTCAGTCTTTTGCCTCCAGCAGGTGCGCTGGTGATTGGGGCAGCAGCAGATGCTACTGCACGTGTACTTTCATCTCGTGCTATGTAGCCCTTGGCTACAGGATTCATACCATGTGGCTACTAGTCAATGTATGCCTCCTCTGTGTTTGTTTAAGCAATAAGATAAGAATTCTTCTGTCCTTGAACTCTTGGTCTCATCAGCCTTCGGATATTTCCCATTCACCTCCCAGAGATTGTTCAATACATGAGCAAATTTAGATTCAGTCGACCTTATTCTCACCACTTTTGAGTCTATATAGATATTCCATCAGCCATCTTCGCTGTTCTTGTTCAAGATCCTTTTTCCCACTCAATCCTACTCAATCCCCTGCCCCACCTCATTTTCTCTATCTTGATCTGGTAGAGGCAGTCCAAAGTAATCCACTAACACAATAGCCTAAGGCTATGTATTGATCCCTTGCCTCCACATTATCTGAATTAATTACTAGATGATGATTATCGTAATGAAGATGCCAGCAAGGCGCCTTGTTAATTTTTACATTTTACAGCGCGAGTTCAATGTCTTCTTCCATCCGTGATGAAAAGTACTTGTTCACTGGGAATTATTATTAATGTTATTGGACGTAATTAGTTGGATATTTTTACTCCCTTCCTCTGAGAGTTATGCTCAAATAATTCGGTTCAGTTAATCGGAAAACAGGCAATAGTGCTCCGAGTGCCCCGGACCGTTAGCATGGTCCAATGCACTGGGGCAGTTTTTGTGCAGTGAACAACTCCAGGCAATCGTAGGAACTTGGACCAGGTGGAACAGTAAACATGCTCTGCTGAGCTAACCTATGTTTTATCCCATCTCCTTCATGCTTGTATCCTTAGGATGATAAGCTTTGTTAAATACACCTGTACCTTTCTGTCTCGCAGGCAGTGAAGATAAATTTCCTCCTTCTCGTGGCCTGCACAATTGTTTGCTTTGTACATTGACCACATTCCACGTACAGTCTAAGGAATGCCTGCAGATGATAAATGTCAAGAATGATAATGGTCATGTGTCGCGAAAATAGAATTCCTTCCCTGATGATAATAAGCTCTGTAAAGACCACCCTGTTGTTCACAGCTACAGGAAGGCATCTGCATGTGGGAAGAAGACAAGGTTTAAAGAATATACCACCACATCCTCCCCAGTGGGTCGCAGTTTACGATTCCCCGGAGGGAGCTAGAGTACACGTCATACTAATTGTATTAACCTACGCTGCAGTGTCAATACTATTTTCCCTCTCGGTCAAGTATATTATAAGTTTAAGCTCAGTGCATCTACTATCTGAGCCATATGCTCACCCAGTCACTGTTTGTGTACATTTGCCATATGGTACGTTGATGTATGAAGGACAGTCGAGCTTATATAAAATATCAGGACCTGGGAAATATGTCGAGCGATTTTACCTGTACACATGCGTGTTATCTCTTCGTTTTTCCCTTTGTAAGAGCCATATTCCTCCATTACCACTTACCATTATATGGCATCCAGGTCAATTAATATGAACTACCCTGGCAGAAGATGTGACTCTTTTTCCAATCTTTTTTTGTAAACATCTTATTTACAACCTTTTTGTCGACATGTTGGCACCTATTATGGCAAATAAAGAATCATTTTATCTTATCTTAGAATAGACATCAAAATACACATATGTACTTGACATGTACATAGTGGCACAAACCTGCCTTAACTGTTAATATTACATTTTAGGTAATTCAATCCACTGAAGATCTGTTAAGGGAGGAGGATTTTAGAATTATGACAATAATCATACTTTGGGAGAAATATTGTGTGTTCATGAGATCGTGAAGTATGAAGAGGAAAAAATAGAAAAACAACAGATCCTGGAATGAAGACTGCGAGAAAGATCTTTCTCGAACATTCACATTACGAACATCATGCCTGGTTGGCACGCCATTCCCAGTTCAATATTGTTTAATCGCTTGATTTTATAGTCAGACTCAAGAGATTTCCCTTCAATAATTCACATACTTTCATCTGCCTTAAGCATCGATTCTGTCATTTTGATTTCCGTCTTCCCAGATGTTTTCAGGGCGAATAAAACATTACTGCCCATTTTAATGATTAAAATGTTCATTAAAGTAGTTGGGCCCAATATTTTCTTTCATTGTTTTGAAATCTTTTTATGCTTATGGAAATATTGTCTCTGCTTGAAGGAAAATTCACAGACACAAAAGAGAGTGCTCATCATTACTCATAGAAAATACTTGGTTTTTGAAGGCATTTCCTTACCATCTTCCCATTTTTATTTGCTTTTAAATATGTTTTTATTGGCCTGGTACATACTTGCTTGTCAGGAGTTGTTTATATCTCGCATATGAGTAATGCATTGTTCTAGATATTCGCCACCTCTGGTTTTTTATGTCGACACATGTATGCAAGATGTGTGTCTTCTCATATAATATCTATAGGAGTTGATTAGAAGGATGCCTTTAAAAGTTATCTAGAACCTGTCATGCTAAAAACTGTGTAACTCAGTACAGCTGGTAAATTCAAGTTTTAAAAAACATCTCATTGGCAACAATTTAAAACTAATTGCTTAGAGAAGACGCATTCATAAGCTTATATATATAGATGATTGTTTTCATGCGTTGCCATTTTAAAATAGATCAATCTACTGTAGATAAAGTTACGAAGAGATAATCTTACACCCACTTACTTCACATAAGTCAATTCCTTCTCAATTAATTAAGAATATCAGAATTATGCCCACTGGTGGGACTCAATTATCCTGTTTCTGCGAACATTCCCTATAAGAGGACCTTTGCTGTGACTGACTAAAACTAAAAGTATGAAGCCTCTCACATGAAAAGAATTTTACCTATTTACCTTGATACATGTTGATATATCCAGATGAATGAAAAGGTTAAATAATATAGGTTAACATGCTTAATATATCTTAGAAAAGATCTCGATATTTTATAAGGATTGTAAGCTTTTCATTTCGAATGAAACTACATAAAATAACTTTTACTGTGACAAGTCCATTTAAATATGCGTCCTCAGCTATATTTCGACAAAATGAGTTGCTAAATTTACTCATTGTCTGATCTATAAGACTGAATTTATCAATAATTTGCTGATATATATATATATATACTTGTACGCATATTCGAGTGATAATAAGTGAAAACACTGCAGCAAAAGATTTCGGCGGGCCACTGAAATGTGATACAAACTGCGGTAAAAGGAACGTGGAAAATCCTCCGAAATTCTGGTCAAATTACTTTTAGATGGGTAGGATACAAACGGTACAAAAAGTAGAAAATCAATAAAGCTTTTGATTGACGTTAACTGAGAATGCAGCTGGTGCTTTAGCTAATGTATGCTTGGTACATTTCTGATATTGCCTCATGTTTTATCTTTCAGATTGGGAGTTTAGAGAATTATTATTTGTTCGAACATCATGGAGTGTCGAAGCGATCTACCGATGCATCAAACCACCATGTGCATCTAGAAAAACACCCAAAGGTAAGTCCTTGTTTTCCACCATGCCTTGATCAATCATTTTAGCCGCTGGTTTTTCGAAGAAAATATTTGGCGGTACATTGTTTATATGGGCGGTCGTCCAGGAATAACAAATAACTTAAAAAGCCACTTTTGGAAGGTAGGCAAACAAAGACTGAAATGCCTGCCAGAACTTTACACGATTCATCCAATAACAAGTAGGAATCTCCCCAGGTTTAACAAAACAATACTAAAGTGTTGTATATATATATTCACAAGGGCGAGTCCCTCAGAGAATGCATGCGCTCTTCCTTCCTTTCAGCAATGAAGTGGCATTTGCCTAATCCAGCCGATCCAAGTCTGTGCTTGTACAATGAACCTAAACTAATGGAACAATAATTGATGAGGTCACTGTTTCCCTTGTACAACACTTGGGGGTTAATCTACCCCGTCGATAGTCTGGTTTAAGGAATCTAGGAGACAGAGATGCGATGTGTCCTTCAGCTTGTGAATAATGCATTGCCTATCTGGCAGCTCTGTAATTCCTGTAGACCTACCTACGCTAGCATTGATTGTAATGGATGTGTTTCGGATAGATCGTTGTCAGTCTCTCGACAACATTTCAGTCTTGGAGGTCCTATTAAAATGCCGTTGACTGTGGAGGCCTACCCCTTACCACACGCTCTTTGGACTCCACTGAGTCAACCAGGGTGGATTCTAATGCCCTTTCCCCCATTTTCTTGCATCAGTCAAAAGCCTTCTGCTTTAAACTAACATAATCTATTTGAGTTGTTTCTCCACCTAACAGAATCATAGAGTAGAGTAGATATATTTCAGTGATAATGTGACAGTAACAAAGACAAGGAAAGAAGACAGGCATGGTCTGTTTGAGAAGACCATCACGAAGGGAAATAAAGAATTATCTAATCTATGGGTCAGTCTAGGCTCAAAGCCTCTCAGATCAGATAAGATTGGTGAGTCAGTGATTGGACGCCCACTGCGTTAATGGCTTTCTTGGCCCAGGAGATGGCGTACTTAATGGGATTCTAATGACATTTTGCGGTCCTAATGGGATTCTAATGGCATTTTGCGGTTTGGAGTGAGAGGCTTTCTCTCAGATTGAAGGGACTCTCTCAACTTTGAGCCTTGATGGGGAAGAGAATCTGACTCAAAGCAAGGCTCGGGTGATCAAGTTCCTCTCTGCATATACTTGTAGTATCAACTCGAATTAATTGCCCAGGAAAGTGTTCGCCATGATATATTAGACTTAATATTTCTGTGTGAGGCCTTATAGTTGTACAAAGAAATGCACACACGTCAGTTTGAACTAGGCGCTCACGAAGTGGATGGTTCAGATGTCCGCTGTCTAATTGGATCTGGTACATGTGGATTTGAGAAGCGTAAAACATTCGCCACTGCCTGCTATTTTCCACGATTGAGCATCCATTCCTGCAATTGAATGACAGATATTTTACCCGTCTGATATCGTGGCATTTGTAGATCCGGCCAAGTTTGCATGGTTCATCAAGAAATCGATGGCCACGTCACCGACGGCGGGCAGAATTCTAATTCAATGATGCCTTGGGCGAGTCGTGAACCGATGAAGCGTTCGTATGGGCTGTCGTGCTAGAAAAGCTGAGCCTCTGGGAGAAATTTCAAGGATTTATCATTTACAAAAGCTGGGAGGGAGAGCCTTTCTATATTAACACCCTCCCAATCCGCCTTCTTGTACACATGATCATCGGCGGAGTGATCGCTGTGTCAGGAAGGGTCCTTTTTCGGCGGGCGTGATGTGGCATAGGGATTTCCGGAAATGGCACCGCTCCCGGAATTAAGTCCACAGTGGCAGAGGCTTCATTTCTACCGAGCGGACCGTGCAGCTTAGCTTAATATTAGTGAGAGGAATATTACTTACTGTCTCTTTCCTTTTGCTATAGGATTTGATCTCTGAGATGAAATATTCTGTATGCGGTATGAAAATGACTTTAATGCTTGACATCAAAGTGCCCTTCTGGATCTTATGGATGTATTACCGATTTGTATATGCTTCTATTTCCACGATTAGAAAGTCCTACAATACTATCTATTGCAGACCCCAAATTGACTTTGCTATTGTAAGAAATGTAAGATTTATATTCTTTTGGGATTACTCGTCAAAATGCCCTGATATAATCCAGAGGGAGTGTAAAGAGATTACACATAACAAACCTGAGGCGAGTTCACTCCCTGTATATTGGCTCTACAAGGTTTATTCTGTATTTTGTCTTATTATGTGAAAGGCAATGGGATTGGGTGGGAGGAAGTTAAGAGGCAGGGTTTATACTGGCAGAAGTTGTGTATACAGGAATTGTATAGGATATAAATATGGGGTTCGTTTTTGAGCTGGTTCTGGAATACTCAGAGGCAGTAGCACCGTTTGCGCCAGAGGCTATTTGGATCCAATACCAGAACCATTGTACATATCCCATTATTTCTATTGGCAGTCTATTGTACCAGAGCAGTAATGGGTCTGGTGCCATCGTTTGATCAGGGAGGTTTGCTTTCGATAATGTATTGAATATTGATTCTACTTTATACAGGAAATCAATATTTTCAATAGAAAAGTCAATGCTGAGAACACCTTTTACACCTTTTTCACAACTTAACTTGAAAAGGGACGCGTTGTTCGGTCCATTTTCTCGCTGGAAGCTTTATTCATTGAGACACGTTCTCGTTCCGCCACAGAATTACAATTTCGAGCTTTCTTATTGTGACGCTTTGCATTTCCACTCAATTTTTTTAAAGTTGAATTGAAATGTTGAGTAATCATGCAAATTGTGTCCACTGCTTTTAGGATAAGGACTTTTAAATGTGTTCTGATCAATCCGATTTCTCTTTTGCCTGGCCAGATCATTCGCCTAATGCCCCAACGTTTTAACGTGTCCTTAAATAAATGGTAGAAGTGTTTTCTTCTACTGGGAAAAGTTTCTGAATTGAAAAGGAGAAACTTAAAAAACGGCGATCAGGACAGGCCCCGGTTAATACCACCCTTAATAGGTTGGGAACAACAATTTCAGGCAATGATATTAATCATATATAATATGCGCCAATTCATGGACTTCTCCCAAAAGACTATATAGAATATAAATATATGATACTGCTTTTTTAAAACTGTTCTAATTTCACTGCACTATTCCATCTCGAGATTCTAAACATCTCCATAGGCTGCTTTGTAATTTGCTGAATGACATATTGATTAGGAGAGTATGAAAAATCCTCGCCGTAGCAATCCATGTGGTAGCATTATCTTTTTGAAGCTCATAAAAGTCCCTTATCAGAATTTAAACAGCGCCTTCATTGCTTCCATTTACACGCCTCCGCGGAATATGATAGTCAATAATCAAATGTTGCGTATTAAGCCTTAAGGAACCTCGAATAATGGATGTCTTTGAAGTCCCATGAAAGCTGTACTGGTCCATGTGCTATTAGGATCTCCACATACGCATAATTCTCTAATCATATTGACATTGCCTGAGAATTAAAATACATTTAGCTTGTCGCCTATGGCATTTTTATTCCTCTCTTTCTCTGAATGCGAGAGTCAAAGGACTGTTGGTGGAACAACTGATGGAACCTTTAACGCTTTCTCTGTCTCTCTTTAAAAATGTGAAATATCTTCGTGAGTCTCCTGAACAGTCATATTCTTTTTCAATCCTTTTCATACACATGATACGGATTCTATTATTGAAAGATAATCTGAAAACCTTATGTAGGGGTATGTTTTCACCATAACTGACGGTTAGTATATGTACGTTACACTTAGCTAAGAAAGTAGGGCAGCCTAAATATTATTATTTTGAAAATACGTTTGAGAAATCCATCTATAATTGATCAAAAATAGTCTTGTTTTCAGGTCAACAATTTGAGAATTGTTTTTTATAAAGCATTTTTCATGCCAATTTCTTAATAACCTTATATATCAGGTCGTTTTCATGCGTTCCCAAAATAGAGCAATCTAGGTAAAGTTACAGAGAGATAATTTAACTTTCATACCAACTGAAGCATGAACATTACATTCTTTAACACAGCTTAAACCCAAAACAGTACATCAGCTTCACCCCAGTCTCGTCTCATGTCAATCAAACTGATTCTTTGCACTTTGCTAAATTCAAAAAACAAACTTGCATATTCATCTATGACATTTCAACGTAAAACCAACAACAATGCCTTGGTTTCTGTCTATTTGATTTGGTGCCTTGAAACTCGACAGATGCTATTCTGACCTTTTCACTAGGAGGTAATCAGAATGGACTCGGAACCACGGCTGGAGGCAATGTCAGCTTACTTCTTGTCTTCTGGTTAGCAATGATCAGGCCCCAAGCACGGTCTGCAAACGTTAATTTCCTTATCTTTGGAAACGACATGTACGAGCTCCAGAAACTGTCCTTATTACTGTGCTCATTTTCCAGGAAGGAGTAGTAGACAGGTGACACCCAAAGAAGAACTTGTTTTAACCGCACTTATTTTGTATAGATAAGTATTTCATGTGCATTTTATATGAAACAACATAGCAAGAGTGGGATACGCCACATGCGTATACCACTGAGTGGTATACGTAATCCTGCCACCTAAACCACCAGAAGAACTTGTGGGAAATATTTATTTTGTTTAACCATGAGGGAATATAAAAGGTTGGCCTTTGCCATCCTATTCGCGAGGATCAGGAAGCTAGCCCTGTTTCCACCTCCTACCTGGTCTAGGTTTTAATTTAGTTTGACAGGCTCTTGGGAAGCACGTTATGTTGGTTAATGGCAGTACAGCTCATGGTACCTTAAACATATTAAACCTGTCATCTCGGCCCCCATCACATATCAGATGTAGTAAAGCCATGTCGACAGAGATGCAGAGAAGATTTTACGATCTATATTAATCAAGGTATGCAACCGGTAATTCAGTATCATTTACCTGCTAAAACTACTGGGCTACATACATGTATGTTGGCACTCGCATATATTGTTGCTGTTGTGCACCATTCTTTATCATTTATTTGTATGTTATGTCGGTTTTTTAAATATTTTATACTCATCATTTATTTGTGCGATAATGGTGATTACAAGTTGTCTGGTGTGCATATATTATATAATTCATTATTCATAAATCTCGCCGATCAAACGAGTCTTTTTTTGTACTATCTTAAGCTATATTTCAATCTATTAACCAATCAACCAATCAATCACTTATGAAAGGTACACTGCATTCCACCCTATCACACATTTGAATACTTTACAATATTGCCTACCCAACATAGGTAGCCGAAGGAATAATAATATCATTCTATCTGTTCCAAGCAATCCTTTAAGACAAAAGAAATTCTTGCGTTAATAGTAGGGGCGACAAGTTCACCGATTGCCCTGGACCACCAAGGTTTCTGATCTTGTGGAAATGGATCTGCCAATGTTTAAAGAGGCCTCCATAACATTCCCCATCTGGAGTCTACTCTACCACTGACCCATGATTCCAACTGCCTCAGGTGCCGAGAGCTTCTCATCGAGTAACTCAACACTTTTGTTGACTCACTAACTGCTCTCGATATAATTTTGACGATTTAAAAAGAATGATTTCGAATTTTTATACAGCAAATCTTCAGGAGATGACAATTGAATTTTAAACGGGCATACACAATGTACATTGAGTTGACATTGAGATTGATAATCAATAGAGGTCATTTCCATATCGAGATATCACGAGCAATAATTCAATATAGAATAACTATGGTCTTCCGCCCACTGTTGTGTCTAACTACCCCTGGCTCTGATAGGTAAAACATACTACGAAAACTAATGAATGGACTTTGGATAAAGCAGGTACCCAAACCTCTTATTGGTATGATAACATATCAATTCATTCTTTATCGGGACTTCTGGTAAATATTCGTCATTGTTATCGGCCTTAATATTAAATATCCAGGTACAGAAACCATGAATTGGGTGCATAATTGACTCAGCTGTACAGACTACTAGTATGATTTTTTTTAAAAATAATATATGGAAAAATATCCATGATATGCAGTTGAAGTGCTTAATGTATTGTAAATGTAACTATTTAGTTTTCTAAATTAAAGATACTGAATGAGGGTAGAACGAACACCGATCGTCAAGATCGAGAACACTTTGTAAAAATTACCCTGAATAAAGATATAAACTTGAGGATAGTGTAATGTTACGTATAACCTTAGAGTAATATATATGGAGTCGGATGGACGTTCTCTTCACTATGTACCCCAGTGTCCGTTCCATTCCTGACAGGATTATACTTATGTCTCTCAGTCGCCCTTAATCTCCCAACACATGTATCGGGGAATCCCTACCAATTCTATTAAATTTTAAGTCCACTGAAGCCAATGTTTTATCCACTTTCTCCTTTTATCAAAAGGGTATTGGCCCTGAGAGTAATCCTCTTAGTAGATTCTTCATCCAAGACTTTGGACAGAAAATGGGTCAATGTTCAATTATTCCCCCGTTCTTGTACACGTATCTCCCCTTCCCATTCATTCATTCACAAACACCCAGGCTGCGTTCGCGTTTCAAAACTCCTGCCGCTCCAAGGGGGTGGCCGTTTGGAGCAGGTAACCGGCGAGAAACACTGACGGCTCATGTTTTCACAAGTGGTTCCTCTGTAAACCACAAGGCAGGCGATGTGTTTTCAATTTAGTCGCATCTGGCAGGTATTGCCGCCGCTCGATCCCCTTGCCAAATAGCGATCTAGCGGCTGGATGGGGGACCCTGTGATGTTAACGGGGTGTTAAGCTTGGATCAGAAGATCTCCACTGATCTCTATGAACCTCCTCATTGCCTTGTTATCCGCTGCCTATTTTCAGAGATCGCCTCTGAATATGCCGGAGGCGATGAAACAAAGTATGTCAGGTTGGGGAGGCTGCTCGGCTGGCAGGTACAGACAGGATTTGTCAACCTTCCTGCAGGTCCTGCATATATAGACGTGTCCATGGTGTATTTGGGATTAAAGTGTGAATCTGCCCTCTAATCCAGACAATGCTTAAAGCTGCAGTCTCAGCTAACATGGGTAAAACACGTAATATTTTCTACTTTTTATTCCATTCTTTTCCAACCCATCTAAACGTCATTGGACCAAAGTTGTGGGGGATTTTGTCCAATTGTTTTTGCTATAGAGCTTCTATAACACCCTTATTGGAGGATGGCTTTTGGAGGACTCGCCGAATTCTGCGATAACTGCACTTATTATCGCTCACCGGTGGCAGCGCAGTTTTCTCTCGGCCAATCTGTCTCCCAATTCATATATAAATATATTACAGTAACATTATAACGTTGGTTGTGGTTCTCGGCTAATCCTGATCCATATAACCATGTATCCATATTTATGTCACGCTACAGTATCTCATTGGTTACTCTACACTTTCTAAGAAATTATGATATTATAATGCAATGATGACCTGAGACAC
The DNA here is from genome assembly GCA_942159475.1 of Sthenelais limicola. Lineage (NCBI taxonomy): Eukaryota > Metazoa > Annelida > Polychaeta > Phyllodocida > Sigalionidae > Sthenelais > Sthenelais limicola. The sequence goes on from OW804096.1 coordinate 60,589,000, forward strand.
TTTATGGCAGTCATATAGGTCCTTCCTTATTCTTTTCTTTGAACCGTTATAATCGATGTGAGAGTGAGAATAAGAGTAATGACAAAAATACTTAGATAAAAGAAAAATTGCCCTTACCATGCCCTTGAGCTTTTGACTTTGGGAAATGTTGAGAACTCAAAAGTTCAGAAACCTTGTATTTTCCATTGCCCTTCAAGATCAAAATCTTACTATTATACTGTACTGTCTTCTATGTTAAATAGTTCATTAGCTTCTTCTGCGGTCATTATATTATAACCAATTAAAGTGATTTGCATAGCATATAACATAACAGTTATCTTTTCTTTGAATTCTTTAAGTTCGAAGAACAGCAACGACTAAAAATTAATTCTACTTACAAGTAAGTATCAGTTAATTCCTAAAGATGTTACAATACCTGATGTGGGATAAAGTTACTTAATATAGGCCTACAATACATACCGTACATGTAATAAAATGTTTCCGTGTCATCTCCATAATTTTGTGCAGTTTTCATAATCATCTGGTCGCCTTTTTATCCCGGTGCACCGATTGGTTTACAACCAATAATAACCCATGTTTGCATCCGTATGACTTTTATCCACCCAATACTCGTTTTCTTGGCAGACAGTCATCGGGCCTGAAATAAGGTTGATGAGCTTGGTGCCTTCGGGGCGTTAACACGATTGAAAGATGTGTGTGCCATGCTTTTGGAATGTATGGGTGTTTCTTTTAGACATACTTCAGGGTGACATGGTTTTACAACAGCACAAGCTCAGAGTAATCAGCTAATCAACCTTATCTCTTCTCGGATTGTTCAACCTTTTGTTCCCTGGCAAATTTATCTGACGCTGGCTTTGGCTTGCAGACGTGAACGCCAGTGAATGAGGCATAGTTGGAAGATAGAAAAAAGCTGAGACCAGAGAACAATGGGTGATTTTTTCTCCCTACATGTAATGTGGGTATTCGTCAAGTACCCTCTCTCCCCAAGACAACTACCGCTCACATGGTAAGGATAAAATCCCATTGTAAAATATTAAGAGGAGGAAATGTCTCCAGCAAAGCGGGAATTTTCTTGATCGCGGGAGTTAATTAGGTTTGTGCTTAGGGGGATGTGTTTTCTGTACTCATAACTCAGTCTCGTGTAAGCACAGATTTCCCTTGAGCGGCGGTCATGGAACTCCCTTAGCGCGAGGCAATGGTTTTGTCCTTCTCTGGGGACAGACAATGTAATTCTGGCCATTATCCATATATATTCCTGTAGTAGAATGCCCTGCTCCTCCCTATTGCTCGGGAACTGCTCTGATGAGAGCAGGCATTGCACCTTGTGCTGATGCCAACATGTTTGTTGGCTGTCATGCCAAGCCCACCTCGCCCCTTTTATATTAATCTTCATGCTCTTCCTGTCGAGCTCTGTTTGTCATCGGTTTCGGAATATCACCACGCACCAACGACTGAACATCAATTTCCATACGATCGCAGCGTTTCCGCTGGAAGCAATATTCTTGCGTCTTCCCAAGCTGCTGGGGGAACCATCCTTTCATTATGGCTATGCACTGTCCGCATGCAGACTTAGACAGCTATAGCTGGTATTATCTCTCCGCATCAACTGCTGCTTCGCGCTAATATAAAGTGTCATATCTGGCCTCCGTTTTATATTCTTCCCACCCCAATTCAGACCAAGATAATTGCAATAGCGACACCTATAAAACGGTGTTGCAATCCTATTTTCCTGACATACCTACTATTGTGTGTGTGCTTGCTTCGCTTAAGCATTCATTTTATAAATATGATATATTTTTTTCCATTCAGGATGGTTGGCTGGTTGCTGTCTGGTTATTGTAAGAGCCTGCAATTCTGGATGAATACCATTTTTATTATTTATAATGAAACGAATCATGGGCCGAGAAATGCTCCAAACTTGATTTCCTTACAGTCTAGGCTCAGAGTTGAGAGAGTCCCTCCAAACTGAGGGACAGCATCTTGCTCCAAACCGCAAAATACCGTTAAAAATCCCATTACGGCGCCTACTCCAGGGCCAGGAGACCCATTAGAACAGTAGGTGTCCAATCACTCACATACCATTCCTATCTGGTGTGGGTGTCTCTGAGCCGAGACTGCTTAAATATTTTGTAAATTAATTAAATTTTCATTCTATACATTACTTGTTACCCATACAGCAGTCCCTTCCCAACTGATCAGTTGCAGGTCACTCATTGGCTATCTGCACCTGTCCAATCACAGGTAGCGCTAACAAGGCTCCATTTGTTAGCTCCCATATAAGGGACTGTTTTTTACCATTGTTAATCAGTTACCTGCCTAATATAACACCAAGGTTATACCATCACATTATATACCTGTACCAGGAATAAATTATACATCTTTAAACTTCATTACCTCGTTACCTTTTGTGTTACACCACTTGTAACATATTGGTGGTCAACGATCCTGGACTTATCACTACAACATACAGAATTAAGGAGAATACAAAAGAGTTTTGTTACCTTTGTTGTAACAATACTACCTCATTTGTAATATTGTGATATATATTTAGAAAAGTCTTCCTTTCCCTAGCTCTCGCCCAAATGTTTCCTCCTTCTGACTCCATCAATCCTTATATACCTCCCGTCCCGTTCCTCCATCTCCCTCCATTCTTGCCTCCATTGCCTCCACTTCATCCCATCCAAGTCCGACATTTCCAATGTAAAAGTCCCAGTTTAATCCCTAATTAAGAGCGACATGCTTTTGTACTTCAAACAATCCACTTTGATCTGCCGTTGCCTGCCAGATGTCTGATTATATTGGCTTGCCTCTCTATATGCCAGCCGTCTTAGCCCCTCCCTCTATACTCTCTGCTCTGATTCCTTCCTTCAGCGTTATGTTTCTATTGATTCTTCACTTTCGACCTGGACATGTAGGCGCCTTACGCTTAAGCATCCTTTTCTCCTTTTTATATCCTGTGCCTTTGTCGGATGTTCGCCTTGCAAATCTCAATTATTCAATTTGTCAGCACTGTCCTTTCTGTAAGACCTTAAACGATTTATAATTTTCGTAGGCACATACTCCTAGAGGTTATATTAATCTAGTGGCTCATACTGCCAGGGGCCACACACTGCCACATCTCAACCCCATCTCTAGAACCCTTCATCTTACTCCCTTCCCCAGACATCATACAAGTCTTGTCCGAACGGTGCAGCCGTTTCTGTATAGAAAAGCAAATTACCCACGTCCTTCCCGTTTGATCTTCTCCGCCTTACTTCTGCCTACAGAGCAGCACAAGAATCTGGCTCATCTGAGCAGCTTTTTGGGGCTGGCAAAAGCAATATTGCCCCTTCCTTTAACAAAGCCCATGAATCGAAATACTTAAGTAGAGGTGGGTCGGCAGCTTCTGATTTAGTGGCATCGGATTGGTGTATGCTTTCTCGTATGTTTTAGGCAAAGGATATGCGTAGGCGGCCTTAAGACAACAATCTCTATGGCTTAGCCACGATCCAGGGCGCATTTAACCTCGACGTGGGTTGCATTAACCTGTCGAAGAGGCCTAGTCCCAGAGAGATTCTTTTCTCCCCCGAAAAAAATCCAATATTTTATTATGTAATGCGACCCTTTGCTCCCCTCTCATATACAAGCGCTGCTCAACGCTATATCAGGGACTAAAGACATTCAAGGAGAAACAGTTCTGAAGTTTACGATTGCAAGTATGTCATTCGGAATCGTTTAAAGTCAAATCGAAAAAGCAATTTCTTTAATGAAGCTTACTTCACATTTCCTCGCGCCTGTTTCAATTGGAAATATTATGGGCCTGGTCCAAAGTAAATAGGGTAAGTGAAAAAAATCTATAGACATTTTTTTTCGATAAAAATGTTGCTAAATATTTGTATGTCAGTATGAATGGTAATCCATCCCAGTATGCACTGTAACAGGCATGCGTAGTCACATACAAATCCCCTATTGATGTAAGATTGACCTTGGCCTCGGTAGAAGTAAGGAGAATTTACCATCGAGCTGTAGCAAGCTCCACATGTATATTATATATTCTCCCAGACGATATTCCTTCTGAGCCAATCTGCATGAAGTCAGACGGTTATAATAACCCACGTGTTTTGCCTTTTCACTCATTGACAGACAGATTCACCTTTACCTTGCGGCCTAATGCAAAGGCTATTTGTCATTGCCCTTCAAGGATGTAAAATTAGACCCACCATATTACTCCTCTGTACTAGCTGAGTAGTGGACTCTTTTAAATATATGTAATAGTAGAAATTATGCACTAGATAAACAAAAGTGATGTTTTTTTATGTAATCTGATATATCTTTTTGGACACTATTTTTATTCAGGTAACATGCACAAAGTCTCGTTCCTGGGAATGTTTTTCGCCCTACCCTACCCTGACAATTGTTTGATTTCATAGTATAGTGGATATAATTATTTGTAACTTATGATGGGATTTTACACTACTAACTGAACTTGAAAACCTAGTTGACTTGTTGATCGCTTTTTTCGTTGAAGAACGATGGATTCGTGGATTTCGGAATTGTTGTTTTATTTAAGCCCAACGTTTAGGATATCTTAGTATCCTTCCTCAGGGGTGCCGTCTACAATAATCTGTATTTGTAACTTAATATTATACTAAGATATTGTTGCCATTTTCAAGGTCGTAGAAATTGTGTTCTTTAAAACTAAGAGACAATAGCGTTGGGAGGGAAGACAGCTTTCCGTACCAAATGTGCGCCGATAAACAATACTAAGATACTGTCTAAGATAAAGATAAACAATACTAAGATATTACCTTGGACTGTCATATTAATACAATAAATTTCACAGTCCGAACTTTAGTATACTAAGGGTGTTTTAGCCTGTCGTAAACTGTCCTTTGGTGCCACTTTTTGCATGTGCCTTCAAGCACCGAAGTACTACGGTCATCTTCGTGGTTGGGATAGTCCGTATAGGGCGTTTTGATTGATGTTGCACATTTCGAATAGGAACCGTAAATTTGTCATTCGAGTCATGACTTGACAGAATCTTCTCTATTGTGATTGTAAGAATTTTGGTTTATGGCTCAGATTGTGTAAATTATGCTATATTAGGCGGAAAAACTTCTCGTTATGTTAAACTGTATTTGAACCTCATATGCCTCTCTTAATTAAATTTGGGTTTATTTGAGAGGATTGGTGAAGGTGAATTGTAATTTTCTGATGATATGATCCTTTTTTATTTGTAGCAATATACAGGCCTATCTGAATTCGAATAGGGATTTAAAACACTAATTCGAATAGGGCTTATTAGTTCCGAAACTGTCAAACCCCTTGGAATGATATGCAATCTAATAAACGGGTAATTTAGTAATTCTTTGTATCTAAACACATTGATAAATTATATTATAGTCTGTCCTGCTGTGGACAGACAAAAACTCTTCAACAAGTTCTCTGCAGCAGTATAGCTTATCTGTGGCAACGTGTGAGGTTGAGACGTCAGGGCCAGCATCGCTGTTCCTTGGCGAATCACTTAGAGAGGCAGTGCAAGATGAACCGCTTCAGTGCTTTCAGACTGAGAGCTGTGAGAACATCAGCCTTTCCGGGCACTTCATGCCAATCCTGGTGTATAGAGACAGACAGCGAGACATGTCAACCAGACAGAGATACACATGTATTTAGCCCTACAGGCAATCCCATCCAGGTGGGGAGAGGGACTGGCTAACTCAACTGTTGTACTCTCCATCCCAGATGTTTCCTGTGAAAGGTGAAGGTATAGTTCCATGGCATCGCCTTACCTCAGATGATACATGTGCAGTCTAGGTTCAGAGCCTCTCAGATCAGATAAGAATGGTATGCCAGTGATTGGACGCCTACGGCGCTAATGGCGTTTCTGGTCCTGGAGTAGGCATCCTAATGTGATTATAATGGTATTTTGCTGTCCTAATGTGATTATAAAGATATTTTGCAGTTTGGAGCGAGAGGCTTTCCCTCAGTATGGAGGGACTCTGTCAACTTGGAGCCTCTTTCTGCTTTTAACCTGTAAGAGTTTGTGGACATTGTGTATAGACAGAAAGTCTTGGTTCACATAAAGTTCATTCTATAATAATAATGATAATAATAAATTCTAAATTTGCAAGACTATAAGTGATAACAATTTAGTAATGCCCATCAGAATTAGAATCTGGTCTTCCAGTGCATGCCATGCTACAGAACTAATACAAACTAATTAACTAGTTACAAGGTAATATAATGCGCCAAATTGTCAGTTTTGATGACAGATTTGAAAAAGTAATAATATTATAATAACATACTAATACAGTGTGGTAGCATTCTACTGTATTCCAATCTGAAAACGCTTCCGTTATGGAGGAAAATTGGTATAGCATATTTACTGCACCTCTCTAGTTCGACTGAACCGTTTAGTTCCATTTCTGCGAAAAGACAATTTTTGTTCTCTCCTTGGTTGATTCCTGAAACTGTACTGTGGACCCGCCCAAGGGGACTTCATGTAACCAATCATGTAGCGTTAAATAGTGCACGAGCACGCACATTAAAACAAACTGTGGTCATTTAGTAATTAACCTACTTGCTAAATTAGCCAGTCATTTTAATAATGCTATTTTAAAGCACTAAATTCGAATGTTTCTTGCCTTGATTACAGGAAATGTGTTATAGTAATGACCTTTTATGTGAACTAAAACACCTAAAGAGACAATTTGTAAAATGAAATGGTGAAGAAATAGCAGCATGGCGTTTCCTGACAATCATAATCGTGGGCCTGACAGTGACATTTTCCATATCTTATAATCAGTATCGATATATATTTGTGATTTGATTTCTTCCGAAAATACTCTCTCTATCTGACTGCTATACAAGTCCTTACAATACTACTGCTAGTCCTTCTTAAAGTTCTGTTTAGGAGGTCTCTCAGATAAGATATGAATAGTATATGTCAGTGATTGAACGCCTACTGCGGTAATGTCTTTCCTGGCCCGGAAGTAGGCGTCCTAATGGGATCATAATGGCATTTTGCGGTTCGGGCGAGTGGCTTTCCCTTAGTTTGGATGGACTCTCTCAACTATGAGCCTAGACTGACTCTATTGTTATTAAAGCAAACTATTGCGGTTTGGACATCCTTACACATTTTAATCAGGCTTGAGGATTCCATGATTATGCGTTATACGCATACGATATAGGATAAACTGTCACATTGTTGGTTCCCTCTTCCCCTGAATTATTGTATAGAAATTTAGGTTCATGGTTTATTTTTAGTCATATCAGTCTGTCCACACTTTGCTATTTCCCATATGAACTGCCAGATGCTTTTCCTATCCAGACATTTGAAATCTGAAGGCCCATTTATACGCAAAATTGGTCCCATATGTCATGATAAATTGGTTGAATGTAATTTTGTTTACAGCTGTACCAATTCCCATATATTTTAACTACGGGGAAATATGAGAAGGTCCCCATGTTGTACTTATTGAGAAATGTTTGCATCAGATCGTTGACTTGACATTTATATCATTTTCAATTCGCATATCTCTCTGCAATCAATCCATATCCTTCCTTAGGATACAATGCTATTGCCATGGATTGCAAAAGGACCGTATCCAATTCCTGCCAACCGCAGCCAGCCATGGCTATCAATATGGTCTTACAAAATCGCGCTCTCTCTCTCTTTTCAATTCTCCTCGGCTGAAATAAAGAATTTAAATGTTGGCTGCTTCGCTGGCGTTGAGACGCCTTTGAGAGAGAAAGAGAGAGGGCTAGGGCCCAGGGGAAGCCACACATACATGGCTTCTCTTGCCTCTGGTGAGAAGGAAGATAAGTTCTTTCCACTTGGCAGTCAACAACTAGTGAACTGATGGAACGCCCTGGAGAGACAAGCGTATTGATACGCATCTACCCATACTGGGAGGCCTTGGCTATTGATTGGATATTTGTATGCACTTGTTATCCGGCAGGGACTACTCCGACTTTTCATTACGTCAATCACAATATTTAGAGAGTGTGAAAAGAGCGCTTCCTCTGTGAATAGACCCATTAAGGCCCACTCAAACTACACTCTCCAGTCCCCTGCCAAGGTGTCTCTTGTTTCAAATCAAATACATTGACGAGTTTCTGCGGCTCGGGTGGCAATCTACTAATTCTAATGACATCGCCTTGAAGACCTGTCAATGATGCTTACACACTGGGATGATGTTATTGTCATTGGGGATGTCTGGAATTATAACTCAATTAATACCACCAGCGCCAACCCGCTTAATAAATGCATTGTTCTGGTGACTGTGGCCTTCATTTCATACAGTTTTTGTACTGTCGCCTGTTCGGTGTAGTCAGTAGAGGAATATTTACTGTGGTGGTACCTTACAATGGGGCTGTAGTTACACGATTCTAGGATAAGGTTGAATTAAGCATCATTGGACAGCTAAGAATTGCACTCATCACCAATGTTTGTTTCATGACAATGACATCATTTTCAAGGACATGATAAAAGAAATGTATGCCAAGTTGAGAGCGATCGAATACAACGAGGTAGTGGAAGGGAGGAGAAGAAAAAAGTAGAAAGAATGACCTCCAATACCAAGTATAGTTGATATTAGTAATAGAATGGTTGAACATGGACCTCCGCAGTAAAGATGGCTGTGCCCAGGTTCACGTGAGTGTGGTCGGTCATCAATAAAGAGGTTTCACTTTGCTAGAAACGCTGCTTACATTCAGGACCCACGCCCTTCTTTCCCCTTGAATCTGTCTTCTACGCCAATCTCATTTCTGTATTACCTCCTTGACGTAAAGTCTTATATCATTTGCTTTTTCCTATAGGTATTAGTTATACTTTCTGGTACGTCCTGCCCCAGAGCATGAAAATACAATCATATCAATTCTGACTGAATGTTAAACTGGCATACTCAGGAATTTCTATAAGTTATAACCATTACTTGACATTTTGGCTACATAACATCAGTATACTTCTTTCTTATTCATTAGAGGCCAATATAATATGTAATAGTATGTATAATAGGCAAAAAGACGCTATATCCATCATGGATGTTATCAAATCAAATCTGATCTCCTTCAATTATCGAAGTACCGCATTAATTATCAGAGTTTGACTCCTCATAGTGCAGTTTTAATGACCTGGAGAGGTTTTTAATGATGTACATGTACTTCTAAACTAATATAATAGGAATGCCAATAATGATAATAATCCGAACCTACATCAAACAACGTAGTTATGTGAACCAATATGCCATGACAAATTATAGAAATTTAAAAAAAGAGTGAACTTCATGAATACACTCCAAAAGAAGCACAATGATGAATCTAGTGCACTCTAACCTCAGGTCCATATATTCAAGAACCTGACAAGCGCTTACTTTTTGTCCAAATGATTTGTGGGCTATTCCTTCTAGTCCTGCTCCTGGTGGCTTACCCCTGTGGCGTTCCTGCTTTGAACCTTATGATGACATACGTCCAATGTTGCTAGAGCGGAATCAGGACTTAATAGGGTTCAACACGTGGAAAAGACCCCAATCGAAAGATATTCGTCCAGTGGCAAAACGCAACAGAGTGGCTTGGTAGAATCCGTGTTTATCATATTTTTACTAGCTAGTTGACATGCATATGCCACTTCTCATGATCCATGATTCACATTTGTCCTTTGTGATAAAGGAAAATGGACATTCCTGACATTGTAGATAAAGTTATGTTATCTCGCCTCAAACATTATGACGGGAGCATCAGCTAGGTAAATGCTCCTGTGAGAGATTATGTATTGCATATATATTCTGTTGCATTGTTATTGTACGACGCATAACCCAGTGATGTATATAGACAACATTGGCACATGTACGTTGATAACATGATGATATATCACTATCAGAATGTCTCTTAATATTTCATGATAGATGTAGATACCATGCTGTACACAGCGACACCCAAACGATATTTAATATCCTGATGCGGATGAGACCGGAATATGTAGGGCAGATCAAACTTAGCTCAGTCTTTCAATCAGGAAAAAGAAATGAAAATCAATACCGTATATTTTTTTAAACTAAGTTATCACCAAGAGTTAAAATACATAATATACACTAATCACAGAATATCCTTTACAGTGGAATTGCTGATGTTATAATTTGATACAACATTATCATAGACTTACATGTTGTTAAAGATATGACTATATCCCAGTATTAAATAATTATACACCTTATATCAGTGGCTTAGACCAAATCGAAACAACATTCCAGTAACGATTCATGTGTTCATCGCTTTTGAACTATTTTATATTTAGCTGGAGAAGCAATGTGGATCTTGATACCACGGGTATTGGATATATTGCTAGCCATCAGTCACATGATATGCGATGGCCTATCAGGAGTTAGGTGACCCACCGAGTTGTGGTAAACTTTAAATAACCATGATCCTCAGATTAAGATGTCCAAGATCCAACTCCCCTTCCTTCTGACTGCAATGAGTTAGATCCCCCATATCCACGAACCTATTTACTTCCCTGGATCTTCTGTGCAAATCATTGATAATCCTTTCAGGAAAGCAGGGGATAAATCAGATGTGAATAATCCTACATTCACCAAGGCCCATTGCATAACAAATACTTACTTAACATTTCCCTTCCTTAGCTACATTTCCTTGCTAAGCAGCTGTTAAGGAGCATTTATGAAAGGAATTTGCTATAGAGATAATGCCAATTTTCTTTCCTATACAGTACGAATTCCCTACCTAAGCAAGGTGAAATAGCGGTTGAACATTTTAAGTAAGGATTTCTTATGCAACAGGTCCCTACTCAGGAGGTGTATGGGTCTATAACCTGACAAACATAGCTATGATATAAATCCCAGGAAGCAGTTTTATGTATCGTGTTACATGTATCTGCTGGTGTGTTATTCTCTAATATCAATATTTGCGTTTAAAATAGGCGGCTATGGCATTCATACCCGACGCCTTACCGCCTTGGAAAACATTGGCATCAGTGGTGTGAATGTTTTTGTGTAGCTTGCCTTCTCTATTATCTACAGGAATACCTGATATGTGGTAATGTATGGAGCTGTTTGCATGCTGTATTGGTAGATTGTCTACCACGTGGAGGTTATCAGGGCATATATCATGACTGCTTGGATATACATCTGTGCCTGTGCCTTCCTTTCTTGTAAAACTCCCCACTCCTGTGCACCAGAGATAGCATTCAAGTCAGCCACTCCCATGGAAACATTATATATGAGTATGGCACAAACTTGTGCATAAAAAGTGGGAAGAATAATGCAAAGGCAGCAACCACAGTACCCATGGTATGGGCACTCTTTAATTAAGAATGGTGAGAGTCCTTTCATGATTTTTTTCTTTGTGGTGATTGAGTGCACTTGGCCGTTATTGTCTCCCTATAACGAAGCCAGGGGTGTGGGATATAAGCAAACTCTTCCCTGTCGGCCATATACATCGATCGCTGCACGGCCATTTAAGTGGGAACTATATAAGCGCCGTGGGAAACATAAGAATAAAATGTATTCATCTGAGAGTACTGTGTGTAATCAGGAGGGAGCTTGTGCATATACACAGCCGATTATCTGTGTGCCATTATATAGTTCTGGGTGTTTTATCCCCCACCCCCACCCCGTTTCAAAATGTACACCCTCCCCCTATATCGACTATAAGATATACAGTGAAGGGTTGGGTAGATTTTATCATCCAAGAGGGTGCTTTCTTTCTTACATAAATAAGGAAGTGTTTTGAAGTATAGCTGTATAGCACTATGTATAGCTAAATATCCGTATATCTGATATATTATACAATTCTATTCAACATATTATTTATTTGTACCTAAGAGCGTTGTGCAAAAAGGAGGTATACATCTGAAAATTCCAGGTCTTCTAGTATGCTGCTGGTCTATGGAAAACATAAAAGTAAAGTTAAGGTAAAGAGACCAAACCATCTACATTCTTAACAGGCCAGCGATGTAACGATGTGATTAAATTTCTAGTTGCATAACACCAAGCAACGTAAAGTAAAGTAAAAGAATATTGTGTTCTTACCTAATTCTAACAAGGCAATATATGGGCCGGTTTATACAGTGAGCATGTGTTAGTTCCCTGTGTAGATTAAACTGAGATAATATTATAATAATAGGTATTTGATTTCATGGCCGATAGAACTTTGAAAGGAGACATATTACCTGAAAATGTGACAATGGTGACAGATCTAATCCCAGATGCTAGACCAGACTGTCTCTAGATTGCCAACATACTTTTAACGACCTCTTAAAAATATTTTAAGCTTGTCGTTGCTAAAGTTGACCTTTGGTGTTGGCTTTCAATCACAGGCTCAAAATAACTGACCTTCCGTCATTCCTGATCTTTGCTTCCACTCCTAATACCATGAGACATCCTAGTTATAAAAGTTTTGATGGATAGTCTTCCTGCTTCCGACAAAATAAAGACTTGTCATTTCCTTATTAGTGTCTTCCTTCACGCTCATTCCAAGATGACCTAATCCATCTTAGACATTGAATATACTCAAATACATTACAGTATCCTGGTGATTTAACCTTCCTGCAGGGTCTATACAAAAACCTCAGGCGTTTTTCCATGTTAGGTACTATATTTAAGAGAGATTAGATCTTAATGATGGGAACTATTTATTGATCGAGTTTTTACCCTATCCCCCGCCGTTTATTGCCCGACCATTGAAGCCTCATTGGTCGATGGATAGCTCTGAAATCACCCATGGATTGTGGTAAGGGTAGCATTGTTGTAATTGAAGCAGATTACGAATAAAATACTTACATGGACTGGTAGTTCTTATCGTATAACAAATTGAGTTGAGATTATGGAATATTGATATTGTAATTATAAGGAATGCTATTGGAACGCTATTGTTTCAATCAGTGACTTACATTTCTTCATCCATTAATATTTCCCAATTAGTATGTTTGAACAGATTGCAGGCGCACTTCTGTAGGCCTACATCTTATACTTATTATATAATCCGCTGTCAAATCTACGGATACATTCGCACGATAAATATATTTTAGTTTCTGATATCTATTTATACTTTTCCTCTCAGTATAGTTTCCTTGTAATTATGTGCCGATATTGTTAGGTGAGAGCAGTGTGCATACCTCCGGTCGTCATTGGTTTAATTGTGATCGCAATTACTTCCTTACACACCATTCTTCACTATATAGACAACTGTTATGACATTAATGTTGACTATAATAAGTATGCTTGTCAACATCTAATAATGGAAGGTAAAGTAGACTAGAGTATGGAGGTATAGGGCCTCATTAAGGCTGGGACACTGGTGGTTCGGATGTCGTCTGTAGCTTATTTAGACGGACTATTTGTACAGTCTAGGTGGTTACAATTTACCTGAACTTAGGCAATGAATGCTATAATGTAATGTAATGTATTACCAATTAATGAAATGAAATCTAATGTTATGTCAACTAAACTGAGAAATTTATAATTGAACAAGTTGTACAGCTAGGGCGATCTAGAAGACCTTTTCTTCACCAAAGAAGGTGTTGGACAAATTGTGTTAACCTTTTTCCCAAAGGAAATCGTACCTATGGTATAAAAGGAAATACAACTAAAAAAATACATACATACAATGACAGTACAGTAAGGCTAACTAACTGATTATCATTGTTCGTTCTTTTGGACGAGTCAAGAATAAAAAATACCTCTGACATGCCTTTCTTTGAACAGTTGTATGTAGAACAAATTTAGCTGAATATGACTTGGATCCACTACGAACGATCGTCATATTATGCCGGAATCATATCACCCAGAAATAAATGTTTTTTGGTGTATACAAGTCGGCTTGTTGGTCTAGGGGCATGATTCTCGCTTAGGGTGCGAGAGGTCCCGGGTTCAAATCCCGGACAAGCCCATGTATTTTAGTTTAATTTCCTCTTATATGATAGTAATTACTTTGAATAATATTTAAACTTAAGACTACTAATTTAAACTACAAAAAATCCCAAATTTAATTTTGATTGCATTACCTGTACTTTAATCACAATTTCTTTTTAAAATATTTGTATTGGTCTTTGGTACATTTTTAATGGGTTACATTTATAGATATAGAGTTCTGCAACAGGTTGGACACGGGCCACGTGTCACTTTGCCAGCGGGTTACTACTCTAGTACTACATATATTGCCTAATATACTCCTACAATGAACTTGACTCCTACTATAGGGTAGCGCAAGTCTATTTATGTGTAGGCCTATAATGAACCATTCATATGTATACATGCTTGAGAAAGCAAGTATGATTAGAAATTCATTTTTATTATAAACAGGGATAAATTTAAGTTTTATTTTATTCGCATTTGTGATAATTTCTGTGTGGAGCGAACAATTGGATTAATATGTAGTGCACGCAAATGTACGAGCTAGAAATAGTAAGTGGGTCAACCTGACCGACTTTCCTACTGTCTGGAGTATTTGTGTGGCCTCATGCCATCCATGGCTCGGGATTGGGACCAGTTTATCCAGTCCGTCTTAAGGTATGCACATTTTACACCGGGACTTCTGGATTTTGTCTTGTACTCAGGCCTCCCATCCTCAGGTGGCTCGTTGGTCTAGGGGCATGATTCTCGCTTTGGGTGCGAGAGGTCCCGGGTTCAAATCCCGGACGAGCCCATATGTTTTCCTTCTATGGTAGATAAAGTACTTAACTAGAAAGTAATTTGATATGGTTGAGGCCTACTTCCCGGCGAGCCCATATAAATATTTCCTTCTACGATATATGAATTACATAAATAGAAAGTAATGAAATTCAATACATAGGCTATTCACTTCTGGACGAGCCCATATATTTTCCTTCTACGCCTATTGGGCCTATCCTCAATGAATTACATGAATAGAAAATAATTAAATACTTAATACACATAACTTCATATATTAATTAATGTGTGTTATGATGCCTAATTAGTGTCATTTTTCATTGGCACGTGCAGTGACGTGGGGTAATTAATAGTGATCCAATCAAAAACTATTGCAATTAGTATTGGATCTAATTGCCAGTAATGACTACTGGTTAGATGATATATGCATGTGGGCATTGGTATGTTTAAACTTGCCTTCATATTGAACAATATAATGAGCATTCCAGTAATACCGAGGGAATAATACCCTTGTTTTATAGACCTCTGTCTTCCCATAATGAATAAAAGGTGATATCCACAATCCGATATTATCGTTATCCTAGCAATAATACGCTGATGCCATTGCAGTAGAGACCTGGTTAATAAGCTTTAAGGGAAATCTATGTTGAAATACGTCCTCCTTCATTTATGTTTTACCCTTGATTTATTGCCCTTCATTTATTTTTGATTATGTAGGAAACACTTCGATGATAAATCCATTCTTTGTATCATGGTATAATTATTTCTTATTACTCGAGAAATATTGAATATTACGCTTCAGTCATGCACATGATAATGTAGGGAGATTGTGAATTGGGCCTTTATAACTCTTGATATAGCCTAAGCATTTTCCTACCAGCTTCTATACTACCACGGCCACTCAATCTATACTAGGCTCAGGGTTGGGAGAGTCCCTCCAAACTCAGAGAAAACCTCTCGTTCCAAACAGCAAAATGCCATTGAAATCCCATTAGGATGCCTTCTCCAAATGGGGAAAGCAATAGCAATAGGCGTCCAGTCACTGACATTTATGCTTTTATTTATCAAAAATCTAAATATGTATTAAATAGTAATGTATTAGGCCTTATACCTGTAAACTGATGCTTAAATAAAACATTTCAACATATTACGCCCGCTAAGGGTTGAACCAGATGGATGTTGATATATCTCGATGGCTGCACACAAACCGAAAAAATATTTTGGAAAAGCTGAGGCATCACAAGTGTGGCCCTGTTATCTCCATTTTACTTCATTGAACTCGATCGTGCTATCAGTTATGGCTGCTCTGTTTTATTATGTTCCTTCCTGTATTCTTTCCCCTCTAGATACAGCAGTAAACTCTTTAAGAAGTTGTCCCGCCCTGCTAGTGCTAAAGTCAATTCCATCCAGTTGCACAATTCATTGTTCCATTTCCGGGCAATACATCACCTAGCGGCGGTGTGGAGAACCGCCTGCTTACGTCACGAGGCCTGGTGATGACATGGTGAAGGGATAGAAGTGATAGAGGTGAACTTTCGGGCCATGGGCGATAGAGGAAAAATGTCTGTCTATTTAAACGGCCTCATCGGTTTTACACTTTTTCCATACTGCCACCAGGATTTGCTTCCTTGGCTAGGAGGGATTCCTTCATAGAAGCGGTCAATTGGAGCAAATCGTTATCGCCATTGCGATGATGTACATACACCTGGTCCCTCAGGTACTTTTCATTGCAGTGTCTCGAATTTATGCCTCACTGCGGGACTACCATGGAGAAAAGCCCCGCAGATAAACCACCTTCTTAGCCCAGCTCTCTCTCTCTCTCTTTCTCTCTCTTTCTTTCTCTCTCTCTCTCTCTCTCTCTCTCTCTCTCTCTTTCTTTCTTTTTTTTTCTTTCTGTCTCTCGCTCTCTCTTTAATTCCTTCTGTCTCTCTTTCTCTCTCCGTCTCCCTCTCTACCTCTTTCTCTGTCTCTCACTTTCCCTGTCTTCCTCCCCCCCCCCCCTCTCTCTCTCTATCTCTCTATTTCTCACTCTGTCTCTCGCTCTCTGTCTCCCTCTCTCTGTGTGTCTTTCTCTCTCTCACTCTCTTCCTCCCTCCTCCCTCACTCGCTCTGTCCTCCTCTCTCTGCCTCTCTCTATCTCTCTCTGCCCTGCAGTCTTTGAATTGTTTCGGGCATCTCCTTTAAAGGCTTCCCTCACATGCAACACAACCACTGGCTCGTCCGAGCGTGATTAAATTTGAAGGACGACGTGTGGTCCGGTGCTTTTTGTCCTGATGCTGGTATTTTTGTAGAGGCAGAGACAGGACCTGAGCTTGTAGTACTTTGTCATTACTGTACGAGCAGCAACCCCTACAAGGTCAAGGTTAGAATTGCTGAGGGACTGTACCTCAAATTATAAGGTCTCTGGCAGGACTCAATGAAGGATTAAGGAAGAGGGCTAAAGAAGGCCTATCACGTACATTCCGAAAAGTATGTTTGTTTAAATGATTTTATTTAAGAATCAACATTTAATACAACATTACATTACTTTTCTCAGGAGATCTGACATCTATACTATATCACATCATTTACATGTTCCTCTATATACTATATCTATTTTTTATATATCATAAGTGTTTATGTTATATCATTTACATCAGGTACTATTTAGAAAACATTACTATTAAAATAAGCAAATAGTTATCAACTATGACTTGACAAATAGTTATCAACTATGACTTGATTTCACTGGAAAGTCAGTATAACAACCAATACAAGGGATTAAAGTGATACAACAGTGGTCAATAAATAAATAAATGGACCAGTTCTTTTTTCATAAAACATTCAGAGATTATTTCTTCTTACTACTTCATAGGAAACACATTCATAAAATAAAAAATGTTATTTTTCGTCGCTTGGAAAACGCTTAAAAAACAACCGGTGGTTTAAGTATTATAGGAATGGGAAAATGGCCATTCCTTTTTGTCCAGAGTTGCTATACATTTATCGGAGGCCATATATACTACAGGTTTATAGAAGAAAACATATATCGCCAGAGTCGAGAAAAAACTGGTGGTCATCTGAAATTGACTATGCTTTCCACTTTCAGCATCAGCTCAGTCAGGCTAACACTATTATCAGTCAGGCTACCTCTTGCTTTTCCATTATGTATTTAAAGACTTTTATACAGCACAAATATTATGTAGTTTACACTTTTCTCAGCCTTATGCTGCACCAGTAAAGATATGAAATCTAGAAAACATAACTTTTCTTGAACTCAAAATAGCTGTAACAGGACATGGAACTGAATATGTTGAAAATCATACACCAACATATTTACACCATCAATAACAACCACATATTTAACGCGAATAAAGGGACCGCTTGGAGGCGTGTATGGTGGCACTCCTGTATCCCAGGATTCCCTTTAATCCGACCCCAATGAATATAATATTGGTGTTTATGTTAACGACAGGGTATGGTATTTTATTACAGAACGTTAGGTTATAATCAATGGTTAGGTTATGAATTTATGGAAAGCATAAACAATCTTTCTGTAGACAGTCGGATAGGCATGCAATAGGTTGAAACTTTTATAATAAGAGATAATAAATGGCATAAAATTAGGAAAGATTGGTTGCCGGATTTAAAGATGATTGATAATGCCTTGCTGGACAGGAGGAATGCAGATCGCTGGAGGAATATTGCTCAACAAAGTAATATCCAGCCTCTATTTGCCCAATTGGATCGATATTTCTTCATTAAAAATACCCCCTGCATTCGCTGAAAGCCATTATAAGAAACTCTGTTGTTGATAAGGGCAGCTGGCGAATAGATTAAATCCTATTAGAGTTATCTCTAAATACCACATTCTGTTTATCATAAATCTCAATGAGCTTCTACGCCCGAAATAATTAATAATTTCCACAAAAAATAACCTATTAAGACTTAGCATATTTGTCATAACGTGATGGGATTTCCACTTTTCGTATCACCCACAGACAACAACAAATCGTTACTTTCGCTCCGAAAGAAAGAATTCTATTCCAAACTCTCATCACCTTTATCGCGGCGTGGAGGCGAAGGGGATTGTTTGTAGGGTGTGGCTTAGCGTCTCCTTTTTGCTGTAACCAAATCAATTCAGATATCAGTGGCCCAATGTATCAAAGAGATTACCCAGCGACAAGGGTAGAAAGAACAAGGGAAAGAGAATCAACTTTCATGCCTAGTAAGAGACCAAAGTGATTTGTGATTGAGGCTAAAATAGCAGTAAGATAAGGGGGGCTACACGCTGCCACTGAAAGATGTACACCGATTTTTATCTGTGACAGAAATGTGGTTTACTTGTTTGTCAAGATTAGGATTACTGCACAGATATGTCATATTACAGACTTCTGCATATGTTATCGGCACATGCATGGGATATGTATTAATCTCTTCAGAAAGACACAGGAAATGCTTTTCATCGAAGAGAGAGGGCTTAGTGTAACTGGTCTTCCTTAGTTTTGTCCTGTGTACAGAATGTATCCCAAATCCATGCTCGGTCTTTATAACACTCAGTCTGAGTCCCTTTGTGCTTTATATAATAAGTAAGTGTGTAAGTAAATATTGTTCTTTTTTTATGTACACACTTTTTATTTCATTGCTTACAGTTACATCAGAATACCAATTTCAATTAACATCTAATATCCATGCAACAAAAGGGAAATACCTCTCAGTTCTCAGTTCTCTGATTGGGAGAACTGGCTGTCATCGGTATCCCTTAATCAAATTATTTAACAAATTTAAGTTTAATGATTTACTGGATAGGCTTCTCGTTCAGTATACATAGCTGTAAGAAATGTTGGTGTATAAAAAATAATATGATTCATTATCAATGATAATAAGTGGTGCAGTATGTAGAAAATAACTTTTTTGTGCATCAATAATATAAATGTAACTATAAGATGAGATCATTATCGTCAGCTTTATCTGAGGATATTGTTATTATTTTACAATCCATCAATACTGAATAAAACAAATGTTAAATGTAAAAATTACTGAGACCCGTATATATTATTCTTTTGTATAATTGAACATGATATGTCCCACTTATTCACCCTGCTCATGATTTGTTATCTTTGCTATTTTCAGGTGAGTGTACACTACATTTGGTGTATTCATACATACATGTGCAACCCCTCGATAAGGTATAAGTACCATTTATGAATATTTATTTAATGTTTGCTTTATTGAGTTGTGGCTTCGAATATGATCTCCATCGGCGCCTAAGGAAATGGCCATAGATAGCAATTGTGTTATTAGATGGAATGCAACGAGTTGTTGTTCTAAAGTAGCTATCAGACACACTTTGGGTGTAAATGTACGTAACATCGAGAGTGGTGAATTCGCCACAATTGATGATACATACATACACTCCAAGTGTGTCCATATTTATATCACAACTACCATGTTTAAATGTTTAAATGATGAAATTACCTTGTGCATGATTGCCTAGGAGCGAAGTTGGTAACAAGCTAAGTTTTGATGTATAATAAACTATTGATACATTCTCAGCTAACATTGGTATAAGAATATCCTATATTTTCTTCCATTCTTTCCCTACAAATTTGGGAGTTGTTTGGCCAAATTTGGAGAAGTTGTACACTATTCCTTTTCCAGCAGCCGTGGATGGTTACATTTCCGCCTTAGCCAAAATCCCTTGATGCAGTAACTTGGGAGATGCCCGAAACAATGACCTGCTCAAACTCACTCGTTCTGTTTTTCACTGTATCAATTGACCTCCTACAATTAATTCCTTTAAAACATGATAGCAGTGGCATATCGATAGTTTCTGGATAGATCGAATGGGAGGGGGGCGGGGGGGGGGGGGGGGGGAAATGGTTTGTAAAGCAGCTTTAATTTTTGGCTAAAGATAATTGCTTATAATCAAGTATGGGGTTCAATGACCACTGTGATGTGAAAAATTACTCCATTTTCTGTATACACAAACACCAAAGCTTTATTCTTTCGTATTATACCTGTTCCACCCAAGCAGTGATATTCAGCAAAGGGATGGCTTGCACGAAGAATTATCCTGGCTAAATTTATGTCCTAATAACGAATACACACCCAGAAAATGTCTTTAGGTCGAGCAGGAATAGAAAATGATGCAAGGACTTGATGATGAATGCGCTACTATATTTTTGTCGGTGGAAATATCATTGTTGAGTGCTTGGGCTCGGTCCCTACTGTCGGAAAGCCTTGTGGTTTGTATTCCTCAGGGAAAGGAGTTAGCACATCGGTCTTATGAACGAGTGGCAGCAGGCCACCTCTGCGTTCCCCAAATGCAGTTACGCTATCCTTCTAGGCCTGTAATTCATTGGAGTGCATTTGAAGGAATATATAGGATTGCCGCGATGTTTACTTCTTGGCTGTGTATAAAAGCACTCCACCTATTGAGAACGCCAAGATGGCTGTTTAGCATGATGATGCAGGGATATTTCAGTCTATTCTAGATATTGTGGATGGTGTCCCCTTATAGTACAGCCATGGCAGTGTATATGATATCTAGCTAGGAAATCTAGCTAGATCATTAAACCATTCCATTAACAGGTCGTGCCTGCAAGTGCATGTATCTCAAGTAGTTATCCTTGTGAATGGAATCACTAATGATTTCGACCTATAGTTGTCAGGGAGAAATTCCAGTGAGTGGTTATCCTTGGAAAGTGTACTAACAAGTCTCAATGAACCCATATTTTCTGGCGGAATTATCACTCGAACAACCTTTAGGTTAATGCATTAACAAGTGCATTCTTCAACAGCCCCACAATGTGTTTTGAATGAAATGAACTCTCGTGACCGAATTTTGCTAATTGAATTCAAATACTGATATCTTAGTGTGTCGGCCTGTGTCATTTATACGGGTGCCTTTATCAGGGTGGTACGTGGGCGAACACAACTCATGTCCACAAGTAGCTTCTCAGTCTAGGTCCAAAGCCTCTCAGATCAGATAAGAATGGTATGTCAGTAATGGCTCTTCTGGTCCAGGAGTAGCCGTCCGAATGGAATTATAATAGCATTGTACGGTCTTAATGGTATCATAATGACATTTCGCGGTTTGGAGCGAGAGGCTTTCCCTCAGTTTGAAGGGGGTCTCTCAACTTTGTACCTAGACTACTTCCTATCTTATTTCTGCATTCTTTATACAAAATATGTTCGAATTTTTGTTTTGGCATTCCGTCTTCCCTGGAGGAATTCTGGCCTGGTATGGGGTCAGGGAGGTCAAGCAGTGGATATGTTTGATGCCTGGAGGATGGTAGCGCATAGCACCTTCTCAGCAGACCATGCTAGCATCCCTCCGCTAATCATGTAACAGTCGCCATGCTATGTGCGCCCATCCAGTGCTAGAGTCCATTCCATTTAACTTGATAAATAGTGGATGGAACAAGCCCCTAGCAGTTATATTGAGATGCATGCAATGAATGGTATAGTACCATACAAGAGAGGTTCAGGTTGGTTGTAGCCACAAGGGATACCTTTATATCGAAATCATCTATATGATTGTTACATATTCTATACTTCCATATATTCGTAGTATGGGAGGGGATAGAGGTTGGAGCACAGGTGGTGCTTTTGTTTAAATGGGGTTAACAAGTTTGAGATTGAAACAGGCCTGATGCTAAATACAAATGAGCCAGGGGGAGAATGGGGATGGGGCCTATAGGAGTGGGCACAGCCATCATAATCCTTTGATAATTTTGTTGAAAGCTTTGAGCTGATTTAAATATTAATAGGCCTGAGGTATTTAAACCTAACGTGGGTATGGATTGGAGTGTCTATAGCTTGAATCAGCCTTGTAAGGAGAAGCACCCAGGGCCCTAGAGTACACTAACTGCTATTCAATGTGCCATTGGACATAAATATACATCACAGATCAATTAATAAACCTGGAACAGCACCGAATGTCTCTCTCATCATTCCCACAAGGATCCCCGAAATGGTGGAGCATCAGTTCAACAATCCCTGGAAATTTCAGTCAGGAAATATGTATTTTATTCTCATTCACGAGAGATGATAGAAGCTACTTGCAATATCCTGACCTAACGTATGCTGTATCCATGCATGCAGGCGTTCGTAAATAATGGCTCCTTCAGTGGGGGCAGATTTGATTGCTAGTGTCAAGTTATGTGGCACAGACTGTAGTAGACATGGCTTCAAAGCGAAGCCACCCATGCTCTGAAGCCCCGCTGCAGTCCTTCTGCTAGGGTATGCAGACTTCACATAAAATGTTGTTATATCGGTGCTCGATCAATGATCTGCATGGTACCCAGCTGGAGCCTCCAGCCCTACATTAAAGCCTTTGAGGTGCTAGGGGTGGGGTGAATGTATGTACATGGCTAGAACATCAGCAGAATTAGTCGTCTCTCTCGCAGGATGTTCGTGTAGGCCTGTATCTGGCACCAGTTCTCTTTGCTGCGGAGGCCTGGCTTCAGAGGCACAAGTAGCTACCCTCTCTGTCTCCCATTGTTCTCTTTGCTGCTCCAATCATGTCCTCTCATCTGACTCTTTTGAAAAGGGGTGCAGCCAACGCAGGAGGAAATGTATGTACATACATGCACATGCCTATACCATTTTCAACCTCCCCCACCGCCAATGTAGCTCCACAAACAACAGCACCACGAACAACAACCCTAACACCACAAAAGCATCGTAAACACCATCTAGGCCCAAGGCTTCTCAGATCAGATAAGACTGCTATGTCAGTGATTGGAGTCCTACTGCGCTAATGGCTTTCCTGGCCCTGGAGTAGGCATCCTAATAGAGATTATAATGACATTTTGCGCAAAATATGACCGTAGAATGATATTTTGTGGTTTGTGGAGCGAGATGCTTTCCCTCAGTTTAAAGGGACTCTCTCAACTCTGAGCCTAGACTGAACGTGTTCAACACTACACAAGCATCGTAAACACTCACTCACCTATACCTACCTACCAAGCAACCTCTCTGACGATGCATCATGCTCAAAATATATAAAGGGGGGAAAGATTAATTTTCAGGTTGGCGTGTTTGCCTGTTGGCTGATAGAGACAATCAGTGATGTATGGAGGGTGAATGTGTGAAGGGCTTATCAGCTGAAGGGGGCTAATGGAGCTCCAGGAATGGCGGGTGGTTTGAAGTACCCCTTGCCCGCAGGCCTGAGGACTGGGTGCGAGTAGTCCCAGCGGGCGCAGAAGCCAGGTTCACAGTCGTTATCACACGCTGAATTAAGGATGGATCGTAGCCTGGAGGTATAGTGTTCCTCCACGGTGGGGTACACCTACAAGATGGTATCAGTTACCTGGGTATCACACGTTGGCGGTGAGAGGAACATGCAGACAGACAGACATACAGACATCGCGCTTTATAAATTATATTCATCGGGGG
The DNA here is from genome assembly GCA_942159475.1 of Sthenelais limicola. Taxonomy (NCBI): domain Eukaryota; kingdom Metazoa; phylum Annelida; class Polychaeta; order Phyllodocida; family Sigalionidae; genus Sthenelais; species Sthenelais limicola. The sequence goes on from OW804096.1 coordinate 60,613,008, forward strand.
TGAAAGTTTTCAGTATTTCTACCGAAATCCGTATTTTTGAAGGATTCAAATTACCAAATATCACCCAAATTTAATCATTTTTAACCTAAAATTCAATTCTAAAAAATTGGAAACATTTCACAAAATTCGATTTACCAGATTTCGTCGAAACTTTCAGAGATAAATATCATCAAAATGGCTTTTCATTTTCTCTCTGATTTTCCCCTTGCCAGAAATATTTCAGTATTTTTGCTATGGCCCCACTTTCATCCCTGACTGTCGCTCGCTCGGTGTGGTTTTGAGTTAGGTGAGGATGATAGATAGATATAATGTATTGATACATTCCAGTTTAGTTATAATTTTAGAATGTTGCCTGGAGTTAGTGTTGTAAAGGTCATCTAGATAGGTATTGATTTTATGAACTTTAGGAGGGATGTGCCTCAACTGTTATGGATAGCTTTGGCATTGGTCTAGTGATCTCTAAGCTGGGTGGGAGGTTGTGAGATATGCGCGAAAAAGATGATTTATTATAAAAGAATGAATAACTATGGCTATATCTCGACTGGAGAGATGTTCATGTGTTCATCCCTTGCGTGATAATGGCGATACCATCCGTGTTTTATATGACTTACCATAGATCCCTCTTGGGAGTTCTTGGTTTTGCAGACCAGGGAATGCAGATTTAATTTCTGATAATTCGTGATATATCTGCCTTAACGCTGTTTTATTCTCTTAATCTCCACTCCTGTGGCGAAGCTGGATAAAAACCCTGTTTTGTACAAGGCAGCGGTAATTCAACCTTCGCGGATAAAAGCTATTTTTTTAGCAGTCACTGACAGCTTCTGCTGAGCCGAGGTCAATTCGAAGGCTTTAATATTGCACCTTCTCTTAATTCATTAGAGCCAGCGATTACCGGACTGAGTACATAGTCCACCGGTAAGAACATACTTTCCCCAACGCCTTCGTGCTTGAAATATTGATCCACTGAGATCTGTTTGTAAAGAATCTGCCTTCTATGCGGGCTATATTTATTCTTTAGCTTTACGAAAGGTTGACTACTGAGAAACCTGAAAGCATGCAGTGAGAACTATATCCTCTGTCCTATGTACGTGTTCTAGAGAATCAATTAAACCCAGATTAAATTGTACATCTAGAAGAACCCTTTTTTTGCTGTGACTGTGACAGTTACTTATCCATATTTTACCTTTTCATTTCCCTTTTCACTTACGCTCTCGCAGCCAGTTTCCATTTTCTTCTTTTGAAATGTAAGTGGTTCAATCGATTTTCTTCTTCCATTAGTAGGTCATAATATCGATTTACATACGAACAAAATGGGCACTTTGAGGTTAATGCCAGTCATTGAAACAGTATCCTTCTGATCCCAGCCAGTCATGCTGCTGTTGTTCGTGCCTAAGACCTCAATATAAAATGGCACTCAATAATGTTGATTTAGATTTAAGATATTTTATTCAGGAAAAAAGCAATCATCGGAAGAGCTGACACAACAGTCAGAGATGATCGACCGTTTGTAATTTGATTTGTAATCAGCAATAAAGAATTTTTTAATTTGAAATTTTAATTTCGCCAACAGGTGTTATTGTCAGCTGGTTCTGATGCACCAATTTCTAGTATGAACAACAAAGCGATATATCAAATAAATCCATTAATCTAGGAATTGCAGAAAAAGAACAAAATACAACTGTTAACTATTAATTATGAAAGATACATTTGTGAAAACTCAATTACATAATTTGATTAAACACTTCTAACATTCTACAGATAATTATTATAGATGTGGTAAACACTTTATATCAAGAGAAATAAAATGAGAGAAACATCAATAAAAACCAAAGCAAGGCTTAGGCGTTTAAAGCTACATTCTCAACTATTATGACAACCAAAGTTTTACCAAACTTCCTCATATTATGACTTATAGTACTAAATTCATCAATATTCTGCTGCTGTTACATGTTAATGCAGGAATTTGAAGTCGAGTCACCGAAAGAAAACTGCCGCCGGTGAGCGATAATAAGTGATGTTATCATAGGAAAGGATTTGGATGTGTACTCCAAATAAAAATAAGGACGTTTTAGAAGCTCAGTAGCAAAAACAACCAGGCAGAATCCTTCAAAAGTTAGGTCAAATGACTTTTAGATGGGTTGGAAAAGAAAGGGAGAAGACGTAGGAAATAATTTGGTTTTATGGACGTTAACTGAGAGTGCAGCTTTAAAAATGATACCATAGGCCTAAATGAATCAGAATTCCGGTTAGTGGATTCCATTATCTTTGTTCTCCAATCAGTCTGTCTGTCTTGAGATATTGCGAGTGGGTGTGACATAAAGAATGCCGAATGGAAATGGACTGCCCGACGACTCTGAAATAATTATCACCACCTGCAGAGTTCTTTCGCCCTATACTTCTCACCAGGACTTGCGTCTGCGGTAAGCCTTGCATCGCTTTTCTGTGAGTCGATAGTCAACTAAGTCATAATGACATCACCATCTAAAGTTTGAACAGTCTAGGCTCAGAGCCTCTCAAAACAGATAAGAATGGTATATCAGTGATTGGACGCCTACTTCGCCAATGGCTGCACCCCCGCCCCCAGGCTTTATGGGATATTAATTTCATTTTGGGGTTTCGAGCGAGAGGCTTTCTCTCAGTTTGGAGGGATTCTTTCACCTCTGAGCTTAGACTGTGATATGGTCACGGTCTTGTTTTATTCGAATCTTAGAGTATTCATTTCAGGATCGAGTGATGTACATTAGGTTGGAAATAGGCAATAACACGAACAAATATGGGAAAGTACTACCTTCAGAGAGGTTTTATTACAGGAGTAAAAGAGTTATACTAAGGAATAACAGGTTGCTCAATATTAATAGAATCATAATGAGAGACTTCTTACACTCAACTTAATCTGTAGGGCATACTTTAGCGCTGTCTTGTTCAGCGGGGTGTATTGTAAGCATCACAATCGGCCCTCCCACGCCCTTTTATTAACGCCCCATGTGATGTCCAGTTGGTGCAGTCCAGCGAGCTCCAAATTGATCCTTCACATGCAAAAAACTGCCTCTTGCATGATTTTATTATTATTTGATCTTGGGCTGTGAGAAGTTCATTATATGAACTGCTAGAGAGTTAAGACCTTCGTGACTGGACAGATTGTGTACTGTGCTAGTTCCCATGCATATACCGAGCATATTTGTGATGTGTTGCAGGAAAATGAGTCACCAGTCGTTTAATTGATATTTTCCAAAGTGCTTTATTCACCTACACATTTCTTAGACAAGATATTACTTTAACGTTTCAGAATGAGGGTGGTAGCCAAATTGAGCTTTTCTTACAAACTGAGAAACTTATGTCCAAAAGTTCTGTTAATTTAGTTTCGTTCAGACATAACACATGCCAGAAAAACATGTAATACATGCTAATGGTGGCCATTAGGCTTGTCTGACCCTGCTGTGCATGTGTACTAAACAAAACATAAAAATCTTGGTTAGAAATAAAATGGAAGGGTTGGAGCGTGCGTTAAGAAAAGACCAATTAGATACTGGATTTGTTTGTGACGTTAATGCAGCCCTTGGGGCTTTCTTAGCACTACATCTTTAAGACTTATGTAAAGTTTAATTAGAACACAGTGATGTCCTCTGTGCCCATCAAGCTGAGATTGCTCATACATCTCAAAGCCCTGGGGTACATTGGTCAGTTTATATTGGTCCATTAATAGGCTTTAGTGCTTCCACGTGCCTTTACATACACTGACGTATTACACATTGCATGTATTGATCCGGCTTAAGTGGGGGATGATGTTCCATAAAGACAAATATACACCCTCTGCTCTAGCCCGATGAGTTCCTCGTGTGCGTGCTTCAACCAAGTCCACTGCAGTATCTTCACAGCCGAGTTAATCCAGTGCATGAGTGGGAGTTTCTTCTAAACAGTCTAAGATCAAAGTTGAGAGAGTCCCTTCAAACTGAGGAAAAGCCTCTCGTTGGAAACCGCAAAATGCCATTATGATCCGATTAGGACGGCAAAATACTATCATAATCCCATTAAGACGCCAGGGCCAGGAAAGCCATTAGCGCAGTAGGCGTCCAATCACTGACATGCCATTCTTATCTGATCTGAGAGGCTCTGAGCCTAGGCTGAATTCAGTGCATGAGTGAGAGTTTCTTCTAGGAGTAGTGAATCAGGTTTCCTGGTATAGTTGGGCCAGATCGTCAGAAAATGTACAACCGGCAGCTCAACACGTTTATTTAATTCTGCTAAATTAGGCTGAAAAATGTCAAATGCTTGGTGTAATCTAATCCCATTGTGTTGCTTAAAATAATCTGTTTGGTTATGTCAAACTGTATTTTAAACGCCACTTTTAGTTTAAATTTGGGTAATCTGAGACGATTTTTGAAAGCGATGTGTACATTCGACGACTATACTCAGTTGTTGAAGATGTTTCTGCTGGTACATGTATGCTACATTTTCCCATGGAATCCACTAATTGGTATACGTAGGCGCTCATCCCATGGCCATGACCATGAATTTTGATTCGATGTCTGACTCCAGGGTTCTTCATACATATATACATTTAATACATAGGCAATTCTGCATCTATTTCACACTCATTTATTTCATTATTAGCAACTCATGCATGATGGAGTTGCTGCTTCATTAAGGGTCTATGATTTCTGATCAGTGCTTTTAATATCGGTGAGATATTTATGTAATGTAGCAAGCAGCAGCACTCGGAGGCAGAGGGCAATAAAGAAAAGCAATTTATGGATACATTTCGGGCTTCTGACTTGGAAGCTGTGAGTGGTATTCGCCGCAGGTGACCTTGCTGATGTTTATCTCCGGTAAACATACATAACAGTAAGGTGCCATTAAACAGATGTAATCCGGTCCCTCCACCAGCCACTGTTTATCAAAGAATAAATAGATCACATTAGCATCATTAGGAGGAAGGCCAGATCTCCATCTTGCTAACACTTTGTATGAATCCAGCGCCCCTGAAAGAGAGCGAGAGTGATCTGTAGTAGTATTCTTTAACCGCTTCCATCTTCTTTCTTCTGCAATGTTTTATATACGATTATGATCCATCTCTCAACGTGTCTTTAAGGTAGTGAAATGGGATGGGCGATGGGTGTTTATTATTTATCTGATGCTGGGCATGATTCAATTAGGTGTGAAGCTCGATACTTAATTATATTATTGCCAGCGGACGAGCCTAAGAGAGAGAGAGAGAGCCCAGCCTCACCATCTTCATTTTGAAGCTATTCATTTCCTATACAAGTGCATTACGGAGCTCTGAATCAGGGAGATGCATGAAAAAAGTATGTCTCCGCTGCTGCTACGTAGCTCATTATTTATGCTCCGTCTCTGATCTTTACCTATTGCGGCGTTGTAGGATAACCTCGTTAGACGTTCAGCGGCATTCGCCAAGGCACTGCGACTGCGTTATTTGACACTTACATGTGAAGAAGGTAAAAATGCGAATGTTTACCTAATCTTTCGCCTCTAGAAGTAAGAGAGAACGAAGGAGCGATTCGCTGATTAGTTCTCTTTCTTCTTTTGCTTTTCTCCTCGATTTCTTTCCATGGTCCCTTATCTTACTGTGCAGTTCATCCGATGAAAGTTGAATGATGTGATACATCATATACTATAGTATCAATGATTCAACAAGGCGATATCAGGCGTTCGCCGACCGCATCGAGCATCAAAGGAATACAACTTGGCGTTTATTCAATATCGCATGAGGGAATCGTTTGACACTGCGCGAGAAGAACCTAGGGGACTTTCATACGACGACGGCGGAATAGAGGGACAGACTGTCTCGTTTACCATCCTTTGTGATGATCACAGCCGACTCCATAATATGATATATTCTCTTATGATATTAATATCAGACACATGTATAAAACACAAGCAGGATCATCAGTGTATATATTCTATCGCATCCTCTTTCCGCTATGAGAATCATTCGATAGTGTTTATTATACTAGACAGTCCCTTAGTCAACTTACAGGGAGAACTGTACATTTCACTTTTAACAACTTAACTTCACAGAGTAGTTATATAATTATAATAGTAGCCAAACTCTGCATGGCACATTGGACACATGCATGACCATATGGAGTTTAAGGAAACGAAACTGTAAATATTATATATATATGCACCACATTGTGTCCCATACTATTTCAAGGCCGTCAAAAGGAAAGTCTAGTCTAGGCTCAGAGTTGAGAGAGTCCCTCCAAACTGATAGAAAGCCTCTGGCTTCAAGCCGCAAAATGCCATTAGAATCTCATAAGGACGCCTACTCCAGGACGGACAGCTATTAGCGCTGTTAGGCGTCCAATCACTGACATACAATTCAGATCCGATCTGAGAGGCTGTGAGCCTAGACTGTACCTACGGAAGTTGATGTGGCGATATATCCAACTTGAATGAAATAAAGATTTGAATAATAATTATCCTACAAGCATGGCTTTCTCATGTGTCCGCCTACGTTCCGCCAGAAGTCTGGAAGCAATATTGAAGGCTGGTACCCTCGTCTGCTGGGGGCCGAGACAGATTACTTGCATGTCGACCACTTGTACATTGGACAGGCAGTGACCAGTCTGTGCGTGGAACCAATGACCATAGTGATCGGTCCAATTTGCTGAGCTGCCACCTGAACCTTCCCTGGCAAACCTAGGATTTGAAAGGTCACGGACAGACCCCCCGATTGTCCTCGCTCACAGTTCACGTTGGGCTGCTTTCCTCTACTACAAATTCTCCCACCAGGATAGAGGAAAGAGATTAAGGTCTGGATGAGTGAGAGAAAGAGAGAGAGTGTGAGGAAAAGAGTCATAGGCAGCTGTAATGAAGGCTTGCTTAAGGCTACCTTTCCCAACGTCACCAAATTGGAATTGCTTCTTTTGTGGTCTCCCGAAGGAAATGCCTTCACCGCCAATACTTGTTCGATGGGCTGAATTATTTAGCTTTGGTCCGTTACCAGTTATTGAGATACCGATGTCAGTGTGCCGGGATACGGCCAACACAAAAATAGGCGTGTTTCTTAGCTATAATAGCTAAAAACTAGGTAGGGGGATTGTAACTTTGAAATTTCATGTTTAGGAAAGAACCGTCTATTTTGTAACAACAGTTGTTTATAAAAAGAGAAATGTACCTTTTAATTAAAGGGTTCTCGGTTAGGAAGACTTGTTTTCCTGTTTTTATAAGATTTTTTTGGTAGAGGGGGGAGGGTGTAAATCGGAGAAACCTTTTTTTGGCCTAGATAAAGAGTGAAGCGTCTGTGGGGGACCCGGAAACCCAAGAAGCCAGAGTTGTATGCGCACTCATTTTATGGGCGCCATTGGTCAGGCATTTCATCCGCTCCCCTGGGTGTATGGAGATAATAAGGATTCATCTCATTTAATAACCTCTACTTACACAAATGGATTTGGCAAATTAATCAGACCAAGTGTGGCGTCGCTGTATCTCACGTTTCCAATGCTGAATACCCAGCCTATATGCTTATCTGATTCATAAGATGAGTCATAACTCGCAAAAGAATTGTATTTTTCAAAGGGTTTTATTCACAAAATCTCTTCCTAGGAATGTTCTTATTTTTGGTGTTGCTTATTGCTTTCAGTCATATGAATACACGTGTCATGCAAATTTCAAGACAATGTATGAAATATAGCCTTGCATTGTATAAGGTCACCCGATGGGGTATATTTAGCTACTTCACTGCTTTTTTCCACTCAGAAACATACACAAAAATCTAACATGTAATAAAGGAATACGTGTTAGATATCCTAAATGTTAACATTGCTCGAATCCACTAAATCCCTATCTTTTCAAATATGATGGTATCTCAAAATCCTTTTTCTCTCGAGTTACGACATCACATATCGCAAAAAGGATTTTCGGCACTGGATCAGTATGCTTTAAAACTTTATCCTCTCTATAACAGGTTTTGCTTTCTCATCAAAATGTGGTGCGTTCAGGCTGAATCTCCCACTGGTTAATTTATTGACATCTCTGAACTTAACCCTCGTTCCCATCCTTACCTCACAGTCGCACACATGCATGATTAACACAGAATTATAGACTTGCGAACTATTCTTCGCGAAAAGCGAATAATTGGAATCTGGTCAGACGAGGAAAATATGGTATTTGGTCTAAATATTGTGCGTCAGAACTAATGCCATCTCGTATTTACCATTGCCTTCTCTACTTACACCCAAATTGTGCGACTAAAATGCGAGCCAAAAGATAGGCTCAGTCAGTCGCTTCATATTCATTAACAAGATCTATTACCTTGTCTTACCTCCCACTGGAAAAATACATAAACTGTGGCCAAGAAAAAAGCAGTGACGCTATTTAACACGTCAAAGCGAGACGTTTTGCAAACACCCATGACTTCATTACCCAGTGCGAACCTAGAAAAGCTATTTGTTACAATATAGGCCAGCCTGGAAGGGACATGTGTTGTAATTGACTCGTTTCCAACGTGACCGGGCACGTGGTTTTACTTCTCAATCAATTATTCACCAATAGCATATCATGTCCTCACTCAAATAACTCAAATAGTTCAAATATACCAATTCTCAATATTAGCTATTTTGCCAATATGTAGTATTCTCTAGTCATATGATGAGGACATATTTTGTAGAGCAAAAATAGTGAATATATGTGAATCATTTCTAATGGCATGACCATGGGTTATGTCTTGCGCTCAAATGAACATCCTTTCTATATCAGTATTGTACCTAAACGACCGGAGCTGATGATAAGTGCTAGCTTAAGATTAGGAATTATGAAGAGAGAGACATTCCTCATACCTATAATATCGGTTTCTTGCCTCTCGGGATGTCGTGCTCCTTAAAAACCGTGTAATCTTATTCTTTCGCTCAATTAAGTACATGGCAAATCGTGGCTCTGGGAGAGAATTTCAATAAGTTATGAGCAACATTATCATTATGTTATGTTATAATCCTCTTCGATCTTTATTGCCTGGATTAACCGCTTGGTTTATATATATATGCCTTCATTTGTATATGAGATAAAAGGATCATCTTTCTGATTTCCCAATGAATAAAAACTGAGTATTAGATGGGTGCCAGTGAACTATAAGGATCAAGCGGATTCCAATGATAAGATTAAAGGCAAACGCTACTATTCACTGCCACGCCCCCCTTTTCTATATACCAAATACACGGGCATTTTACGTACTATTCCTTTAGCATTGCAGTCTATGAGGAAACGGCCTATTTTTTCATGTTTTATAGAATAAAACAAACAATTAATGGCTACTCCTATTGTCCCAAAATTTTCTACACATATAGTGCAGGTTATATACTACATATGAAAAGGAACAAAAATATATGTCATCACTTTAAATTTTTTTTTATAGCTGTCTGAAATAGACATGTTTGGGAAAAAGAGCTAGCTGTGGATACCCTCAGTTGTACCCATTTAGTATGCAAATCTATTGGGAAGTGCTGCATTTTTCTTTCACAGTTTTGGGAATAAAACAAAAATGAAAGCTCCTAATGTCCCAACATTTTCTACACATATAGTGCCGGTAATATTCTACACATATATAGGGAACAAAATGTATGTCATCACGTTAAAAAAATAGTTGTAGCCATTTGAAAAGACATGTTTAGGAAACATAGAACACTTTGAAAGCAGCAGATTTTTGGGCTGTCAGCCATGTTTCAAAGCCCCATAATTCAGAAACTAGCACGGTGACCCATTAATTTTTTTTCAGTTCCATGAACACACATACTTCAAGAATCATATATTAAAGAATCAGAAAAATGACATTTATTTTCGATGGGGAGAAAAATAAAACTGTTTTTATAAAAATGGTGAAAAATAGTGAATTTTTTCGAGTTTTTAATTTAAAATTTGCATTACGTATTTATTGTTTTTAGAATAAAGATAACAATGCACTTTATAAAAAAGAGGCATATAATTGTTGGCCGAATAATACTCTCTCCAAAACTGTTAATTTTACTTAAATTGAGTGAATTTAAATAGCAATTATGAACTATGAAGTCAAGGTACTATAAAATGAGCCCCCCTTTTGATCCTCATTGGTTCTTTTGAGATACCAAATTTTGAAGCACTATAATTCAAAAATGAGCACGGCAACCCATTAATTTTTTTCCATCCTTATGACCAGAAACACTTCAAGAATCAAATACCAAAGTTTCAGAAAAATGACATTTATTTTGATTTTCCACTAGATAGTAGCGTTTGCCTTTAAGTATAAGTCTAATAAAGCGTTTTATATTTTTTTTATGCATGCAAAGAAATTGGCGATAATTCTTGATGGTCAATCACTTGTAAAGTAGTTAAATATACTCCTTAGGATAACATCAGATATGCATACATTCATTCAATATAAGGTCTTGAGATTTGGTACATCAATTCATGCCACTAGCAGCGCTAAACACCCCAAAAATGAAGACTTTCTCACCAAGGGATCTTGTGAAAAATCAATTGAAAAAAATCATTTATTGCGACTTGTGACTCTTTTTCCCGTAACACATCACACATCAGGCTCTACGTTCGAAGGCCTTCTCTTCGGGTATGCATATATTTAGCATAGATTGATGACTAAGAGGTCTTTGGGTTAACTGGTGTGTAAAAATACGGTTGTGGCCTATTTCTTAATCCCGGGGAAGCGAGAGCATGACCATCACCATGTGTTGACCTTCGCTACCCATCCGTATTGACCGCTGATAGATAGCCCGGGGGTGGGGATGGGGGGCGCACTTGATCCCAGATTTCTCATGCCAGCGATATAGTCTGTCCGAAAAGTATTTGACACGTGGGAAATTGGCTAAGAAGAGAGAAAAGTGGGGGACTTTTGGCTTCAAACATTTGCCCCCCTGAGTCGCTCTTTGCAATGGACCATGGTGAAACATGCATGCAGCTGTATTGTATAGTGTCGTCTCTGTTAGTTTCGCCATGGTTGAGAGTAAAGAGCGACTCACTGGTCATTGGATTGACAGGACATCAACATAAATACAAGCCAAATGTCCCTGGCTTTTCCCTTTTCTTAAAGAAGTGCGTTTCTCCCGTGTCAAATACTTTTCGGACAGACTATAGGGATGTACAAAGGCAGGGACTTGGGAACGAGTACTACTTGCCCCCATTTCTGTCTGTCCTTCCCTAGGTCAAGTGGAGATCTATGTGTCTCCGATTTACCCCCAGCTTTGGATTAGCTATGCATGGAGCCAGTGCATGGTGGTAAACTATTAATCAATCTTAATGCTTAGCTGAAAGGTCCCAAGGTCTTAATCTGTGATAAGTATGTAGGTGAGAGGCTTATAACTATATACAGCGCTCCTCCCGGACTCAGTGTCAAGCATGGATTATCCGACCGAACCTTAGGCCAACTAGATATGGGTGTGTTTCCGATTTAGCCCCCCCCCCTCCCCCTTACCTTAAAAAATCTACCCCAACTCAAGAATTGATCTTGCCTAATTTTGAGGGGTGATTATTGTTAGGAAATAAGACATTTTTTCAGTTCCTAGAAGGTGGTTTCCTGAGAAAAAATTTAAAATGTTAGCATCGCTGCCCAGTTTTCAGCTATATAAATCGGAAACATCTTTTTCTGTTGGCCTTATCCCTACATATATTATCTCCCTCGTGCCACGCATTGACGTCTACCTATCCAGCAGCATCTAATGGCTTCCCGGTACAACCCAGCACTACAGCATATGCCCTCTAACTTTTGTTGCATTTTGTTGCATTTGCATTGCGCTATAGGGCTTTTATTTTCGGTCAGTGGACAGCTGACGTGTAACCCGAAGAGGAGGAGGAGGCGAGGGGCTAAGGAGAGAGCCCTTCTCGATGACGTTCCCATTGCCCATTATACTGCAGCCTGACCTGTGCTGAAGCTGGTACTAGTAAATTGCCAGAGAAAGCTTGGGCTGCTGAGGTATATAGCGCTTGGCTTCTTCTCCTCCCAACCCTGCTAGCCATGGGAAATGGACCGGTGTGTGTAGACTTAGAGCCCCTCCAGCAAATAATCCTTTCAGTACAATATTTGTACAACCTCCATAAACACAGTCTTGGCAAGAGGGTCAGTTGGAGCTATCTACCAGGGGACAGAACCCCGATGTGCTCACTCTTTGCCTGGCCTATCAATCAGGCCTATACCTATCCCATTCCTTCACTGGCACTGCCTACGCTGAACATTATTTAGGCTGCTTTTAACTTTGTATAGTTCTCATGAGCTAAGTCGGCGAAATTGATACCATGGGTGCCATGAAAACGTTACAAATATTGACCAATATATTTTGAATTATTTTGATATATGTTGCTGCTGTTGATATACTATGGGGACATATTATATCAACAACTTCAACCTTAAATGTTTACTATCTTTGACCTACATAATGTTAAAACATGTCCTGAAAATTGATACATATATACTGATACGACTAAGAGTGCTGATAATCCCCAGGATCAAAACGTTCGGACGAAGAGTTTTTGTGGAAATAAATATTATAAATATAATCCTTTTCGCGACTTTAAGCCTCATTTTCTGTAACACATCGCATATATTTATATAGAAATACTCCCCGCTACAATCCCACCATATAACATCGGATGAAACTGATGCGTCCGCGCTTATTTATGAGAGTGTTAATGTAGCCGGTGTAAATCATGTGGCGTTATAATGAGAGTCCCATGTGCTAGGATCAATGCGCGTACATAACACATGCCACTTGAGGCACAATGCAGAAGGACTTTGTCAATCAATCAATCAAGCCAACCCTATCCCCTCGGGTGCATCTAAAGTCTGCATCCCTAATTAAATTTCCCCTCCACTCCCCCGTGCCTTAGCGTTTGTTATTGTATTCATGTAATAAAACTTGTTAATGAAGCATCTATACAATGCACAGCAATTACTTCTCCAACGCCTTTCATTTTCGTTTACAATCCTTAATAGCTCATAGCGATGTTTTGCCTCAAGGTATCACCAAAAAATAGCATCGTCAACTACGGTTGGAACAAAGCATTGGTGGCAGAAGCCAGAAGTATAGGGAAAGTGGCGAGCGTGACTGGCTTCCACTTGGCAGTGCGAGATAAGGTTGTATGGGCGACACAACTTGGTGTAATTGCATTCTCCTGTCCCTCTGTCAACGTCCCGTATTTCATCAGGAATGCAAGTGTTCCTCGTGAACAGATTTAAACAGTCCTTAGTAAACAGCAGGAACCAGAGACCAAGGACTTGGCTTCCGCTCAGCTCTAATCTCAAGGACACTTGGAGTATCATTTTCACTGGAGGAGGTCCGACTCCAGTGACCGCTTTCTCAATCAAACGATGGGTCTTCCCTTTCAGCCCAGGCCCGGCTGATCCCTTCCTCTTGTCAATAATTCAGTAGCTGTACCTCGCCTTTGTTTCTACGTCATTGCCCCTTGCCTAATGGACAGTGGCGAAATGGCGGGAGTTTTATTGGCCGGCACATTCATATAATGGTGCTGATAGAGCTTAAAAGCCCTCCGCCGTGTCACATCGTATGCAGGGCCCTGTTTGCGATTCACTGGCTTCACTACCGGAATGCTGCTTGTGCATGACTGTGGGGAAAGTGCGCTATGAATATTTGAAACCTTGCAATGCCTATTCTACCATGTCAGGGTATGGTATACTATGTATAAGCCTACAGTCGGTAGCGTGTAGTAACTATAGGTTATAGGTATCGGGGTCAGGTCTTAAAAAATGTACGATTCACCTTCGCCACTCAACTATCCCAAACGTAAGAAAGAAATGAGGTTCAAAATGCAGTTTAACGTAACCAAACACATTAAATCAACCTAATACAAAATACACTCAGATACACTTGGTATTTATCATTTTACTGCCAAATTTAGCAGAACTTACTAAATATGTACAGCTGTCAATTGTACATTTTCTGACGACCTGACTGATTATATATATATATAGAGAGAGACGCTGATGCTTCAAGGTCCAACCAAGGTCTCATATAATTGCTGAGCCATACAACCGGGACATGATTATGACTGTCTTCTCGCTCTTCACTATGACCTCGCAATGAACGTGCGGAACGGCAGTTGCCAGCTATTGTCCGCTGAAAGGAACATGCTGGTAATGGAATGGCTAGATCTGGCCCGGCTTTGCCCGGCTCTGTAAGTCAGTAATGATAGTTTTATTGGTTGATCCGATTACCCCCGAGTGAATCTAGCAGTAGACCTTATAGCCTTACACTGGCAGTATCTATATCCCTGGCGACACTGCACTTCGCCTTTATTGGCAGCCAATACTTGGAGATTTGTGTGTGTTAGAGGAAAAAGGCTACCTGTTGCATATATATATAGTCAGACTATCTACCTACCTGCGTTATATATTGGTATCATTGCTTAGACTAACTGCCTTTTCATTTATATACCTCGATATCGTTATGAATGGCATATAAAGTATGTATGAAAATAAGGTTTGCTTGGCATGAGATGTGTCACAGGAAAATTAGTCACAAGCCGCAAAAGATTGATGTGTTTCAAGTGGTTTTCCACTGGAACCCTTGCTCAGAATCTTTTCATTTTTAAGGTGTTTGGCGCTCCTCATATGTACCAAATGTGTATGTGCATTGAATATGTCTATCGGATCCTGTTCCATATGTGAGGTTATCCTAAGGAGTATATTTAGTTACTTAGTGACCATCAAGGTGTATCGCTAAATTTTTTTCGTGCATACAAAATATAGAAGTACTCCAGGGTTTCCTATCATTGAATCCGCTTGATCTCATCTTTTCAAAATACATTTGTCTGCGACTTGTGACTCATTTTTCTGTGACACATCAAACATTGCATTTATGTATACATGATTGAGAAGGTCACGACCAACAGAGTACACCACGTTCCCTATTAGCACTACTTCGCCCAGTCATTTTGCTCTTCAATCAAGGCCTAATCTTTCTCATGTACTGCACGAATCATGGTCTGACAACCAGGTTAGTTGTGACGAACCTGACCAAGCTATTTATTGGTGCGCTGAAATACCACCGACCCTGTCCACATATATATATCAATTTATCTGTGTATATTGCGTAATTGATATTAACGCTAATATTTACAACAACAAACTAGCCATAATTCCAATCCTATTTCTCCTGAATCCAACCAATCGTAATAATAAAACTTTGACAAAAACCAGTCCTGAAGTCAAGCCTCTTGTTGATAAAACTTTATTTTATTGATACTGAAAAATCGCTATAAAATATGGCCCCATATTGCTTTCATAACATCGCCTCTTTATAAACCTATTAAACTGTAGCAAAGCCTATATAGGATGGAAGAGGTTACAAAACGCCCTTCAACGACAGCATTGGTGTTGACAGTAAGTCCCTGTTCTTTTTCACTCTGACATAAAGCAAATATGGGACTGAGAGGAAAATATCACGGCCCAGCGTCGGTGAACATAAAAGGCACGTTTGTGCGTTTTTAGACCAGTTAATGCGTCTCGGCAAAAGCCTTTTCTGACTAGGACGCTGCGAGAGAGGACCATGTTAGTGGCTGGAAGGGATTATTTGTCTGCCTTTGTGAGCAATCTCTCGATGATTATGATTTGGTAATCTCTTTATCCGCATTAGAGCTTTGCCGAACAATCTAAGGCATTATTATAGGCTTTAGCCAGTAGTCGTTTCTGGAGATTTTGCTTGATGTTGATGGGCTAATGTATATACCGCCCTTTTGGCTATAATACTTGTCACGAGTTGGGAATCTGTTGGGGCGCGCTCCTTGCACGCCATGCTTGGCATTGCCTGAATGGTATATATATATATATATATATATATATATATATATAGGTGTATATATTATAATTTATATATATGTGATGTGTCACAGGAAAATGGGTCTTAAGTCGCGAAAACATGGATTCTGAGACACCATCATATTTTAAAAGATGGGAGCATATCTAATAAGTACTTTTATATCTTTGTATGTTTGAAAATTTAGTTAATGATATTTCTGGAGGACTATCACTAGTAAAGTTATTAAATGTATACTTCTTTAGGATGACCTTAGAAACACAGAGCCATGTTAAACATACAGTCGTGAATTTTTATACATGTGCTGATTCAACCAAGAGCACTTAACACCCCAAAAATCGAAACATTCCCACAAAGAACTCTTGTAGGGGAAAACATTTGAAAAATATCACTTTTGCGACTCATTTTTCTGTAGCACATCACATATGCTGTGTCCTTGCTACTTTTATGATATATATTGCGCGTAATGTGGGATTTGGCTGGAAGCACATCTACAATGCACAACAAGAGTTACCCTCATAGCGCCTTGTCGATCTATCGATGCAAACAGCTGCAGGCCCGGAGTGACAACTCAGAGAAATTGCTTTCTTGTGGCACCCTTGACAAAGAACAAACCGCCCCATTGACGTGCGACATTTCTCAATCGCATGCTTTCTAGGGCTGGCATGGCGACGATGCCTTAACACAATGAGTAGATTAAGGGTGCGGGTAAAAGCAGTGTCTTCGCCATCTCGTCTGTCCACGCATGACACACCTTTAGCCTGATGTGAAGCACAATACTACTCATATTGCTCAGACGCCTCCCCTTCCCCAGCCGCCCCACCCTTTTTTGTTAGATCACAGGGAAGATTGACACATTCTGCAGTAGGGAGACAGCAGCAGGGGATCCTCAAACCAGAGAGGAGATCATCTTGCTTTCAATAGGATCAATGACTTGTAATTTGTGAATGATGGACTGGCAACTATGCACTTTGATATCGGAACCGTAATTAGTGAAAGCGAAAGGGATGAAAGATCAGTATTTTTTAAAGATTTCATATTTCACCAAATCGATCACTTTAAACCGAAAAAGATTCTAAAATTATCTAGAATAAAACTTTTCACAAAATCTGATTTGCGAAACTTCTGAAAATTAAAATCAAAATCAAAATAATTTATTTTGGGGGTTGGATGCGCATGTAAGTGTTTCCCCCCTTGCCAACAATATTTCAGTAGTTTTGCCATGACCCCACTTTCATCCCTGTAATAAAATTTTACCAACTCTATCAATAAATCATATTATAATGGAATATTCCTCTAGTATTTCACACTACAGTTCACAAAGCGAATCCAAACCGTAGCAAAGCGGCTTCTAGAAGTCAATTCGATTGTATTCGCTTTCCCAGTAGTATTTGCACTAGTGTACACAGAACAGAACATAATCGAATCGGTTTGGGCAGCAGTTTAAACTGAAATATATAGAGTGTAGTTTGAACAGAAATTCGTGTTTCAAATTCCCTTCGAAGCGCATTATGTGATAATGTGAACAGAACTGTTTTTATAAACCAGTTCGCAACGATTCAATTTGCTTCGATTCCCGTCGCTTTGGTTGTGTGTAGTGTGAAAAGGGTATATAACATGCCGATACATTGAAGCCTTTATACCTATATGGCAGTCTCCTTTATCTTAACAATTGGGTGGAGGCGGTGGACGTGGGTTGGCATAGTAGGGCGAGTATTGGGAAGGATGCAGAGGATGAGTGATGTGTTATGTAAAGCAGGGTCAGGCGGCCAGTGTTAGGGGTGAGGGCCTGGTCATATTAGCTCCCAGTATAATGAAATGGAATCGATGCTTGGCCTATGCTGATGAGGCCGCGATCCTCTGATTCCCAATTATATCACACCCAACGGACTGCACCTCTGGGATCTCCCCTAGATTCACTCTGGAAGTATATAACCTGGTATAGCCTTATAAAGATAGCGCTATAACAAGCAACCTTATACAGTCTTTGTTGTATATAACTTATCCCACCTACTCTATGTTGCTTAAAGTGTTCAACTGTGATGTGTTCCTTACATAAAAATGGGTCACAAGTCACACAAAATGATATTTCTCAAATATTTTTCCACATGGTGTTTTGCATGGTGTTCGATAGCATGTTTTGCATTGCTTGTAGCATGAATGCATGTACCAGATTCCAAGACTATTGAATATAGATATGCCTATCTGAGGTTATCCTAGAGTAGTATATTTATCTACTTTACTAGTGATTGGCAATTACGAAAAGTATTTTTTGGATATCCAAATGTTTACCATCATCGGAATCGGCTTGATCCCATCTTTTTAAATATATATATGGTGATATCTCAAAATCCATTTTTTTGCGACTAGTGGCTAATTTTCCTGTGATACATCACAAATGTAATATCGTGTTTTGTACGCATTGTTTCTATTGCCGAGGTATATTAATATAGGAAGCTGTATCAGTGACCAAGCGTTGTCTCAAACGGAATCTGAGAAGCGTCTTTATGATTAAATTCACAAGGTCAAAAGCTCTCAACTTCTGGACACTTTAACTGATTTAGGAGATACATCTAGAGTGCCCATGCAGTGGTGACTTATATACAAGCTTTCATTTAACTTTCATTCAATGCGTAAGGGAATATGGCACCTAGTCGACTTATAGCTAGCTCATTCCATTTTATTTGCTTACTTTAGTATATTCTTTATTTTAACTTCATTTTACCGAGGACCCTCTGGAAAGAGAGGCACTCTTTTCCGATGTAAAATTACTGACATAACGGATCAGATTTTTATTTTCAATTCATCGGAATTCAATAATGTGTACTGATGCCCATGTGTACATTATTCTGCCGGCCTGACCCTCATACCCGAGGTCTTAATCTGACGTAGTTGAAGGAGTGGCGAGTATAAACGGGAGGGCTTCATCTGTATTAATAAAGTCGGATTTCTCTTCTAGGGTCATATTTTTCCATTTGTCCATCGGTCTCATGACGGATGGTATTGCCCCACAATTTCACCATGAATATAGATCGTGCTTTTTAGTCCATTTCTCGCAAGTGATTTACATAATATCTCTGGTGACTTGGTTTGTCGGACGTCATGATTTATCATTGGCTGAAGATGAGTATATTGCACGCCCGCAAGGCGTCGACATCAAGGATAAAGTCGTGTGTTGGACTGTCATCTCTATGCGTCTCTTGACAATAGTGAACGGCCTACGTTCTAAGCCGAGCCAATTATTTCAAGTAGTACTCATGTGGACGCATGAACCGACATTAAGGCTTTAGGTTCTAATGAAAATGAAGGAAATTGGGGTCTGGATGTTATTGGGTGAATATCATATCAATTACCTGTTTTACACACTATTTTCTTCTTTTTTTCTTGTGCGAGAAGCCAGAGCATTCCCATTTATTGGATAAAATAAAGCACCAATAGTATGGTTACAGGCATTCTCTTAAAAGTTGATACATAACTAAAATTACAACAGGTATAATAATCTTTCAGATCCAAGTTAAACAATACAAACCAGGAAGTCCTCTTGTGAATCTTGCCACCTTTGAGTATAATAATGTAGGAAAAGGGCTATTCCATTCTGATTATCACTAATCAGCTACATGAAGATAACTAGGCCTACCTAAACATGAAACATAAAATTCGTGAGTGTCGTATCAATTGACGTTGTGGGATGTTTACACCAACCGCGCTTAGTCGTTTTATTTTAGAGCCCCTTCTCGGGCACGAATATCATTCATTCAACTAGGGACAAATGAACCGTGCCCACCGCCATAGCGGTCACAACATCGCGGCTCACGGACGGCAGAAGAAGAGTCAGGGGTACGATACCGGCACTGTTGAAACTTCATGGGCTGATGCAATGTACCTGAGCTCAACTCATTACTATCCCATACACACTAAAGCCGACTCCGATGCGATTCTGCGCCACATAAATAATGAAGACCCTTTTCCACTAAATTCCGTGTGAATCGGCTTAGTGGACAACACATCTGAGATCTCCCTTTTTTCTTTTTTTTTTTTTTTTTTTTATAATTTGGCAATTCCTCCCGTCCTCCCGTTTCCAACTCAAAATCTCCCGTCTACAGCTGAAATCACATGTACCTTCTGCCTCATTATTTTCTTCATTTTTTCACTTTCAGTACAGACGAAAGATACATTTTGTAATTCTGCGCACTATAGTTTAAAACATAAGCCTTAAATGGGAATTCCATATGTGATGTGTTACAGAAAAATGGGTCCCCCAAAATGGATTTGGAGATATCATCATATTATTTTGAAAGGTGAAATCTTGTGCATTCCAATGATGGTAAACATTGGGACATAGATCTAATAGATAACTCTATAATTTGTATGCTTGATTCTTGATGGTCCCTAGGACAATCACAGATAGGCATAGTATTCAAATTCAATACTCAGTTTTAAAATTTGGTACTCGCGCTAAACACAACAATTGCCCCCAAAAAACATCTTTTTATTCCTGCCAGTGCAGACCGAGGATAATTCTTCTTTTATATATACTCAGGTCATGTAGGTATATATGAAAACCTAGAGGGTGATCTGACAGTTCTATTGTACTGAACCCTGCACTGGTATGCATGAATTCTTTGGAAAGAATCCGATGTATAATCCCTTCCTGTAGTACAGCTTTGACTGATATACTAGGCATTGCAGCGTCACTGAGAATATTATCCTACAAATATTATGAATTATCCCTGGGGTATTTTACCAGATATGGTGTGCATATAAAGTCAACTTTTTGTCAGGAGTGTGTATGATATGTAATGCATTATCCATAGTTTGCTCCTCTGTATACTGCGGTCTGTGAGTCCTGTCCTGCTGACTTTTTTTTTTTACAGTATACGTGTTAGGTCGCCGGAGAATGTACAGTTCGCCTTTAAGACGCTAATTAGGTTCAGAATCCAATCAGATATACCTGGTATTTATCAATTCAACCGTAATTTAGCAGAATATAGGCTACTATATGATGGTGGGATTAAAGCCTAGTACGGGGGGGGGGTGATATACTGTATGACGTATGTATACACATCCTCTCAGATAAGATAAGAATGGTGTGTCAGTGATTGGACGCCTACCGCGCTAATGGCTTTCCCAGCCCTGGAGTAGGTGTTCTGACGAGATTGTAATGGCATTTTGCGTTTTGCGTGAGGCTTTCCCTCAGTTTGGAGGGACTCTTTCAACTCTTAGCCTCAGTTTGGATGGACTCTCTCAACTCTGAGCCTCAGTTTGGAGGGACTCTGAACTCTGAGCTTAGACTGACACTTGCCGATTGTACATTTTCTGAAAACCTGACCCTTTAGACAGAGTGGGATATACAAGATGCAGTTCTTCTCTAACCAGACAAGGTCACCCCCTACCCCGCCCCCCCCCCCCCACCCAGCACCCCCACCCACACACACCCTACCATAAGGTCACTAGTTTATCGCATAATTTAAGATATATCCAGATGTAATTGAATTGACATGATAGATATGATATGTGATGGGTTTCGACTGGGCAGAACCTAGCGCACCACCTTGTCTCAGTCCATTTCATCACCCCACCTTCCAATGTGAAAGGACTTAATATCAAATGCCTCTTCCAGTCCATCAAGATATACAATTCAATTCAAAATATTATTTATTCATACCTATAAGGGTGACGTACAAATAGGAGCCATACATCAGAAAAAGAATGTTCTGGTCTTCCAGTATGTTCCTTGACTAGAGGAAAAGATTTTTATATTATTTTTGTGAAGTCACGTGAATATATGTACAATTTGCCTTCACCAATCCTCACAAATATCACAGATTTAAGCAAAAAATAAGGTTGAACATTCAGATCGCTATAATCAAACAGACTTTTTGAATCAATGCAATATCAAATATATTCAGATATACTCAGTATTCATCATTTTCAGCCTAATCTAGGAGAATTTGATACATTTGTAGAAATGCCTAGTGAACATTTTCTGGCGTACTGGCCCTTTAAATGCCGCTACATAATAGATTGCATTCACAGCATTGCACCATACTCGGGGCATAACGTTATAAAAGAGCGCACAACTGGATCAACTGGTACCAAACGCCAATGATCTTTTTTATGCTACCGAATGGCTGACTCAGACAATTCTATTAAAACAACCCTTTCCTGTTCCGTTGGACATTATATGTTAAACCGCTTGGAAGATACGTCACTGGTAACTGAAGAAAGTAGCGGCAAGATATGAAGATATGAATCCTATCACTCAGTGATCATGCTCTTCTGCCATGCCAATAGGGGAGTTGCATCTCTGCCATCTTGAATCTTGATTCACATGGAATTATGGGAGTTGGATATCAACGTAAAAGCTATAGAAAACATGTTTTGTTCAGCATGGAATTTTTAACTATGATCTCATAATAACCAGGTGTTTTACCTGATTCAATAAAACAAGACTCCGTCTTTCACATGATGCATTTGGCTTTTATATATCATTTACACAAGCTGTGATATTGGTGAAAACATTTTGGCATTTTTCGATAAAAGGGTTGCAAAATATTTATAAATATTAAAGATCTGAGTCCATCCCAGCATGCAATGTAATAGACATGCGCAGTGAAACATATAAATCCCCTATTGAACATGATATATTCCACTTATCCACCCTGCTCATGATTTGTTATCTTTGCTATTTTCAGGTGAGTGTACACTACATTTGGTGTATTCATACGTAAATATGCAACCCCTCGATAAGGTATAAGTACCATATATAAATATTTATTTAATGTTTGCTGTATTGAGTTGTGGCTTTGAATATGGTCTCCATTGGCGCCTAAGGAAATCGGTCTAGGCTCACAGCCTCTCAGATCAGATAAGAAGTGTCTGTCTGTGATTGGACGCCTACTGCGCTTATGGCTTCCCTGGCCGCTTCTTAATTGGATTCTAATGGCATTTTGCGGATGTGAGTGATACGTTAACATCACCCCCTTAGTTACTTCTTGTTAATACTGTACTTGGTTTGTCATCTCAGTGACAAATCTTGGCCTCAGCTATGTATGCTGTTCTTGTAGGTTAACACATGGACCATTAAAGCTTCAAAAGATTTCCTAAAGCTATTCTTTTTTAATTTAACAGTATTCAAGTTACCTGATCTTGACCTGATACATTCTCAACAAACATCAGTCATTGAGCAGCGAGACATGCAAGTCGCCCTATTGCAAGCCTGCCATGCCAATTTCGAAACTATTCAGTCATTCGGGAAACTCCTTGGCCGATTAGGAATCTTATTTTTGTCCCTACCTCTGCCAGAGTGTTGGTCCAAGTCATAATTACTCCTGCCCTAATCCGAGGAGCAGCAATGGTAGATGTGATTGCTTTCTTATTGATTTCATCTGGCTCAGATCTCTTCCCTTATCACACCGATGAGCATCACTAGCAAAGAATTGATTAGTTATAATCCGCTATCAATCAGTAATTTTGTACACTGTTTGGACAGTGAGGTAAGATTGAGGATTCTCCTCCCCAACTCAACTTGATTTCAGCAGGGATGCCAGTTTTCAGACTGGTGACAATCCAATCGGTTTGAATATTTGGTAAAATTATCTGAAAATTCACACCTTTCTGGTATATTAAATATGAAATGATGAATTATGGTCAGTTACTTAAATGAAATGGTTCTTCTTTTAATTGATTTGGAATGGTCTACGTGATAGAGGAGCTCATGAGGGTTAGACAAATGATAATATATATAATTCAGTAGAATAAGTGTAGTCAACTTGAGTAAATTACCAGATGAGACTCTCAAAGAGTTTTTCCGACATCGACTGGACAGAAACTAGTTTGGAGAAGATTACTACGTGCACTGATATAGTCACTACATCAGTTGTTATACATGTATGTAAAAGAAATACACAAAGTAATTATGTAGTCATGTTCATGTAGCTGATTAGGTCGTACTCAGAGTAGCCCTTTTCTTATCTATTCAAAGGTGACACGATTCAGAAGGAGACTTCCTAGTGTGTATTGTTTAACTTGGATCTGAAAGAATATTACACCTGTTGCAAATTTAGTTGCATTTGAACTTAAGCAAATTTACTCACGCAGCTAAATAGACAAAACAACACTTGAGAATTTATTTCATTCATTCACTAAATGGGTATGCTTCGGCTTCACACACAAGAGAATAAATCCGGTCAGGTCTATTCATGACTTTGACTTGACATACTACGAGTAACTGCAAGTACGATGGTTTGGAAAGAGCACCTTATACGATGTCTCTGCGTTTAAATGTCAACTGACTAAGTGGCCTATTCCCTAATAGCTTTCAACCAATTTGCCAAATGACTGAGGGGAACGACCGAATGCCTCTTTTCTGTAAAATCTTTAAAAGTTCTTATCGGATAACTAATTGAGGGGATGAAATTCTTGCTGACGGTTTTCGCATAAAAAGTATTTATCCTTAAATCATGACGTGACCACTCGTATTATCATTATTATTGAATATCTGCCTAATTGTTTTACAGCTGTCTCTAATTATTAGTGAGCTGCTAAACCTGCAATATTTTCTAAAAAGCCATTTAAGACTAATTGGGAAAATCTATGGATATTTCGAGATTTGTTTTTATTTATTTTTTAGTTAGAATTTGTATACAGCGTATCCTCAGACAAGTGACATTAAACTATAAATCACAAAGTGGAAACATATCTGTACATAAACACAGGTTTTCATCTCTACTCTAGTTGTGTAATCAACTTGGTAAAGAATAAAAAGAAAGTTCAATACTTCTACTAGGTTCTCTTATAACAATACTAGCAAAGTACCCATCCTCCGGACGGTCCCTCTCTCTCCCCACACTTCCCCCTCTCCCTCTTTTCCCTCCGCCTCTTCTCTGTCTCTCATACCTGTTTTTTCTCCCAATCCCATCTCTGATACCCCCTCTCCCTCCCCTCTTCCTCATGCTCCCCATCCTTGCTTTCTCTCCCTTCCCTCTGTCCCTTCCATACATCCTCTCACTCCCTCCTCTTTTCCCTGCCCCTCTTCTTTCCCTCCCCCTCCCCCTCTTCTATGTCCCCACCCTCTCCCTTTGCCTCACTCTCCCCTCCTACACCCTCTTCCTCCCCTCCCCCTCTCCAATACCCCCACCCTCTCCCACCCCTCTTCATGTAGTCGGGTCCCCCTTGAATTGTAGCAGTAGCTTGTGGCTAATGACATAGTATCTCACAGGGGCTTTCCCAGGCTATAACTAGAGTGTGGATATCCAAATTTAAAAAAGGCTTCAAAATCACATTTCTACCCTTCACAAACCACATACGACCTCCTCCAGAGAGGGTGGACAGAACTCTACAGAAGAGTAAAACGGTTTGTAAAACAACAAATTCCGAGAACATGTGAGACAAAGAAAACCTCTTTTCTACCTCTTTTCATAGAAATCGCTCTACCCGTATATTATATGGATGCATTGTTGTAGCTTACTTACTAATTGACTTTCATAATTTCATAAAATATTTCTTAATTCTTAAGAGCATTACGTGCAATAAAAAAGACGTGGTTGGTTGTGTACACATACCTTCATGATCTCCCCATCCCCTGGTAAAACATGTAAAGAATGAGAAATCAATTATAGCATCAACATAATGGATTTTGAGGAGCTTTCACAGATTGCCATTATATTCACCACCTAAATATGTGTTGCCAATTAGAGCAGCTACAAGAAGACACAGCAAACCCTTTCACTGACATTGATTGATATGACCTTGGGAAGGAACCATCGTTTAGACTTCCATTTTTGAGGTGGGCAACAAGGCAAGGATTAGGCACTGACAAGAAGCACATTCAGTAGGCATTGGGAGGAACTGCTCTCCAGTCCCTCCAGGCGTTGATAAGCGAGTGCTCCCCTCCTGGAGCACATCCCTGGGGTCCCTAGCACAATGAGACAATATGGAAGGTCAGCCCCTCCAGGGTTTGCTGACTGGGATAAGGCCAGCAGCTTGATAAGGTGAAGGGGGAATGACAGTTGGAAGTAATGATCAGTATTATCATTATGTCAATTGGAATTGGAAGGGATAGGTACATACTTCTGTGTCGTGTCCTATTATACTGGCGGCTGTTGAAAGATGTTTTGTTTATTTTGTGCGAAATCAAATAAAATAGATGCATTTCTGATTGATGGGACTAGGTAGGGGGTGGGTGGTAACTTCTTTTTTTAATTTGTTTTATAAGAAACCACCCTTCAGAAACTGCAAAAGAAATGTTTATTTCGAAACGTTCAATACCAATTGCTGTTTTAAAGACGAGAAATGTAATTTTAGGGGTTTTCTGGGGAGGAAATCTTGTTTTCCTGATTTAATTGGGTTTTTTTTGATTTGTTAAAAATGTAGTCATGGTCAATTTTGTCTAACGTGGACTAAGGTTTTTCTCGGTAGGTAAATTGGAAGCACATATTCTGGCTTACTTATGACGACTAGAGCAATATCTCAATTTATTAAGCGAAAATGATGAGAGGTTCCTTTATTTTCCTTTATTTCCCTTCATTTCTACTATCTCATTTTGTGTTTATTTGGAATGGAAGTTTACTTGCTTTATCGATATCCTTAACTTCGGTATGGCTTCCTTTACATACCAGCAGACTTACAGTCAGTCCGGGAGAACTCCCTTGTTTCACAACCATCTGGGACTGGACACATTATAGACAGAACACTTACATCGACCAGGCTCTATTTGCCTCGAAGGTGTCTTAGGCCACTGTACTGAGCATTAAGTATTCCTAGTGTTAGGTGCTTTGATTCATATTTAAACATAATAAGACACATGTGGACATAGTCCCACGCCATATATCTGAGCTGGCGGGGTGAGAAGCATTGTTTTATGGCTCAGGTGAGCTTCTCACTGTTAGTTATAAACCGCTCAATAAAGTTAACTTGATGCTCAGGTAAGCATGGCATGAAGCTAAGTGTTTAGCCAATACTGGAGGGAGGCCTCTGGCTGTCTGCCCATGACATCTACTTATCAATATGATGGAGTGTATGTCTCTCAACTTGCTCTCATCAATCAAACAACTTGTCCACTTCTCAAACTTCTTTTCATGGCTAAGTTTATTTTTGGGTTTGTTCAGAGATAAAGTCTAGATATCGATGTCCAGGCCAGATAGATTGATGTTAAGTAGTAGTGTGCTGGGTGGGTGGTAGCCTAGAGGGAAAGAGTGCAAGATGCATGTGTGACAAATTGAAGTAAATACTAAAGTTTTGAATTCAGTAGATGGGCAAATGTTGTTATATTACAGTACCCTTGTGACCTTGCTGTATTGGTGCTGTCTCAAGTTTCTCACACCTTCTGCCCTGGCTATCTAAGACCTGCTGCTTTCAATTATTTCTGAAATTAGACAGATTGAACAAATGATATATAAAGATATAACATGATTTGAATCTGCTAGGGCTATCGGGTCAAAACATTACCCTGTTATTCTTAGATGTGGTACCTTTCCCATATGGAGGAATTACTCTCGATCTCTGCCCTGCTAATCCATGTATCCGTATCAAGCAACGCTTTTGTTTAATTTAGCTTGCATGGGTTATTATAATCCTTTCTATGAATTGCTAAATTGAGTCAGAAGTCCCATATTAAAAGTCCCCACTCAGAGTCTCCGCGGGGTCTGGAGAAGCCTTGAATTTGGTGAACAAAATCCTGAAAAATGGACATTTTGGTCGAAGGGCCTAGAAAATATCATATGAACCTTGAATTCTGTTGAAATCTATTAAATAGCCTTGAAATCTTCGAAGATTCTAAGTTTCATATTGTACACTTTCCCCTGACCTGTCCCTCTCACACTTTACACTCACTATCATGCACTCAGTGACTCATGAGGTAAAAGTGAAAAAAAACGGTGACTGATATAGAATCTGAATAACAAATTACAGCCCCCTGGTTCCTTTATTAGGGCTCTGAAAAATCACTGAAATCGGCCTGGAACTTTTTTCCGACCAACAGTCTGCAGACCCTGTCAGTATCACTGTGACCGGTCAGCCTGACCGTCCACTATTGCACGTTTATGTTTAATATTCAGCAGATAAGTAAGTTTAGGATAATGTATGATATAAACTGTTAAACATGCATAAACATCAGCATAGACTTTTTTGTTGCCCCTCCACCCAACCACCCAATCACTGACTCTTCTTCCTCCAGTCTCCCTAGTCCCTAACCAAACCACAATTTATCCGGCTTCAGT
The DNA here is from genome assembly GCA_942159475.1 of Sthenelais limicola. Lineage (NCBI taxonomy): Eukaryota > Metazoa > Annelida > Polychaeta > Phyllodocida > Sigalionidae > Sthenelais > Sthenelais limicola. The sequence continues at coordinate 60,640,996 of OW804096.1, forward strand.
TACTGGAGGAGGGGCTTTTACATGAGCTATCCGGGCAGGGATCCATCCATCTCCGGAAAGATCTTCAATTTCCTCCGACAGGACACTGGAGACGGACGCAAACCTTTCCGTCTCTGTATGCCTGTCACTCCAATGCAACAACTCCATCATTGAACAGCACAAGCCCATTACCAAGCAAGGGTTAATAGATATATCATTTGCACTGCCTCTTTTAGAGCACCGATGGGGATTTTTTCTGCCTTAATGAATAATCCAGGCTTACCAAGGTGCTGGTATCATGTGACTACATGTATTCAATAAGCTCGGTCAGGCTGGGTCGGGTGCGTATTGGGTGACTTATCGGATAGCTGAAGTACATTGTTACATCGACCTGAAAGAAATACTCCTGTCCCATTGATAGGCCAAAAGAAAATAGGTGTGTTTCTGATTTGTATTTATCTAGCTGAAAACTAGGTAGAAGGGTGGTAATTTTATTTATATATATTTTTTTAGGGAACCACCATTCAGGAACTGAAAAAATCTATTGTATAACAGTAGTTGTTTTAAACATGAGAAATGTATACTTTACGAGTTTTCTGATAAGGCAGACTTGTTTTCCTGCTTAAGATAGCTTTTTTATAAAAAAAATAATTTCTAAAAAATAGGGAAGGTAAAAAGACTTTTAGGTGGGCTAAGTCTTTCTATGTGGGTGGGGGGATAAATCGGAAAAACACTTATTTTTGTTGGCCTTGTTACTGAGACTCGGCGTGTTGCGCTCAGGTGTGACAGATGCTTTGTAATTGTCTTTTTGGCTGTCTAACATTTCTATTTATCTTTATTTCCCAGTGTATTGATTGATGATACTGCCTTGCCCGTATTCATCAAGTAAGCTGAGTACGCTGGTTGGATTGTTCTACAACCATTTGTAACGTTTTATTACAAGTTTGCCTTTGTTATACATGAACAGGCCAAAAAATAGGTGTGTTTCCGATTTACCCCCTATCTATAGATACACTTACCATACCTAAAATAGTTTTAATTTATTTGTGATTTGTTTTGCCCCCCCCCCTCCCAATCTAATTAGAGGAGGGAAACATGTCTTCATAACAAAAAAACTTAAAAGGTACATTTCTTACGAATTAGACATTTGTTTCAGTTCCTAGGAAGTGGGTTCTACAAAAGAAATTAAAAAAAGGTTACCATCCCCCTACCTAGTTTTTCCAGCTATATAAATCGGAAACACACGTGATTTTATTTGGGGGGGGGGCAGTCATCTTAAAGAGAAATTTTAGTTCAATTAGCTCAAATGTTTCATTAAGTTTTTCCTTCGGGAAACAAATGTGATTTTTTGTTATGTTAAGAGATTGTAACAACACTTTAGATTGATAAAACTTTCAAAACGCTTAATATTTGTGTTATAAATATATGAATCTTTATTCTTTATTTCCACCTTTTCGGTCTATAAATATTAATAATAATAACAGTAATAACCTCTAACTACGTAGAAACGGGTTAATTATCATGATGTTAGTATATAATGATTATTTATCTTATTACATTTCATTTCCAAGGGCCACCATGGAAGATCACTGCTGTGAGGCTCCGCCCTATTCCTGATTGTATCGTCTTAATTGCATGTGAACATCGTGAATAAAAGTTTATATATATATATATAGTTTCTCTCTACAAACTACTATGCCTACATATCCACCAGTGTCGTTGGGACTCTGAGAAATGAGCAACAGTCGGTCATAGAAAATGCTATCCATACCATGAGGAGGCCAGGGAAGAATAGAGCAAAAAGTGAGATAAAATAGTTGGAGGTACCAGGCAGCGATGTTGACTTAAAGCACAAGCGTAACAGAGCCTTGTGTACTTTAGCTGCATTGGTGCTTGGCACAGGGACCCATTATGCTGCCCTGAATCTGATTAAGTAAGTTAACCTCAGTTCATCAGCTGACACCAATATGTCCTGCGAATGGCTACCACCTGGGGATACGAGGGAGTATGTCATATATAAAAGAATATTGGTAGGATCTTCAAAAAATGTACAATTCACCTTCACCAATTCTCTCAAATAACCCAAAATTCAAGACAGGAATGGGGTTCAAATACAGTTCAACGTAACTAAACAGCTTTTCTGAAACAACGCAACACCAAATATGACAAGATAAACCTAATTTTTATAATTTTTTCCAGCCTAATATTACAAGTTACACAATGTGTAGATACTTCCCATTGTACTATTTTTGACGATCTGGCCCATATATATTGGCTGGTTGGAATGGAACATTTCCCACACCATCCCTGTGCTTCGCCATATATATAAATGTAGAGATATCTGAGAAGATAAAGGCATTGTTTGTGAAGACTGAGTACCAATGTAGTGTATCTGAACAAGAAGAAAGATATCCATGGGAGGATCTCTCTCTGATATCATAGAGGCGCCATATGCCCTCTTTGCTGATATGAACACTCAATGGCATAGAAGAAGAGGACAATCTGATTGAGTACTGAAAATGTGCTTCTGTGTTAATATAAGCCCTGCAGAGGATGCTCTTCATTGATGAGTCCCTATCAATTGTACTTTAATTACTCTCCATGAGATACTTTGGCCTGGATCTTATGGGAATAACCATAACTCTCCGCTTGCATCTTATTGTGTAGGCAAAAGCACAACACCTTGAGGATCAAATCTCTTGCTGGAGAATATAGGGCCTCGCCTGTCAGATGGGTGGGTGGTGTCAAGCTGGTATATAGCCAGCTTAGAGGGTGAGACGGGGTCTACTACCTAGATCCTTGATTGATGACTTGACAGGTGTTTGGAAGTGTTTCAGCAATCGATACACGGTTTCTTTCCTGATCCTGTAAAACTATATCCCACTGGGTAACACGCGGAACAAGGCAAACCATGTTACACGCCACACACATATTTCGTGAGGATACAGTTTTATTTACCTGCATGGTTTTACCCTAGGTTTCATCGACAATGGAAATATGCCTATGATGTGGGATTCGTGGATTACAATGAATAATGAATTTCATTATGAACTGACATAAAATGTTTCCACTATTTTGGTTTTACCCAAAGTTTTATCGATAATTGACATGTTATATTGGATACGTGGATTAACTTTGATTTGAATAAAGGGATGTAGTCATGGAGGTATAATTTATATAAAGACTACTATGTGTATGAACTGAAATAATCGAAAGTGTCCACTAATTAGCCTAGGCCTTATCGAGAATAGAAGTGTGCCTATATTATAGGCTTACATTTGATTAAATGGTTGGGTGTGGGGGGGGGGGGGGGGGCGAATTATGCAGGAATACGTTTTGAAAAATAAAATTTGTTCCATTCATTCAAGACAACATTGAGGCTCCAACGTAATGACTCCGGCGTAGGTATTGTTTGTCGGGTTAAGTTAGAATTAAGGATACACCACCATGTTTACACCCTCACTTCCGGCTACCGTACTGTGATGCACAGGCCATACCACACGCTGTATCTGCTATGAGCGTCCATGCTGTAGCCTATGGCATTCCATATTAATTACCAACTAGAAAGGTATCATGAACTTTATATTGTTAAGATGATTGTTAAGCATAGGCAGGTAACAAAATACAAAGTATATATATAGCTGTTTATTCACAAATACCATCAAATCTGAATATCGATTCCTTACGTCTCAATGACAACTACATATGGGATGGGGGCAACCTTTGTTTGTTACCCTTTGTTAATACACACATTGAACAGATGCTGCATCATATAGCCATGGGAGAGGACGGACATACAGACAGATAGATAACCATCAAAACTGCCTACTTAGACCAGGGGCCTGTTGTATAAGCTAAGGAAAGGAAAATTGTGTGTCGAAATTCCTACATTTTCCCCCTTCCTTCGGCAGGTAGGAATACAAATTCCTACCCACCATTAGTTGTGAAGGACTATCTTTCCTCCCAGACCCTCCAGGTAGAAAAAAATCTCACAAACAAATTGTCTTTCCTTAGTTTATGCAACACGCCCCAGAAACTGTTGGCAATGGATACCTTTATTACCCTTTGTTAATACACACATTGAACAGATGCTGTAGCATGCAACCATGGGAGAGGACAGGACAGACAGATAACCATCAACACTGCCTACTTACACCATTGACCAGAATCTGTTGGGTCAGATTTTCAGAAAATGTACAATCAGCAGCTCTACAAAATTTGCTAAATTAAACTGATAAAATTATGAATAATGGGTATATCAGAGTATCTTTGGCATTGTGTTGATTACAAATGTCTCTTCCTTTCTCTTAAACTGTATTTTGAACGTCAATTTTCTCTTGAATTTGGCTCATTTGAGAGGATTGGTGAAGGTGAATTGTACATTTTCCGACGATCTGGCCCTGTTGGCAATGGATGTGAAGCCCTGTTTGAAACGGTGGCACTTGCAATGTGGTGAGGCGTCGGGATTGTCAGCGCCTGCCATGACGATGTGAACCGGCTAAAAGTGTATCATTGCCAGCAAATATTTACTTATAAAGATGATGTATGGAGAAGCTGATGGGCAAATGGTAGGTGGTTGGCTGCCCACTGTGCCGGGCTGAAAGACTCAGCGTTGGGTTACTTGTGCCAAGGGGACGAGTTGTAACTACCCTGTCATGTACATGAGATACAGCTATTTCTATCCAATTTCTGCTGTCTAGGTGTTCTCTGCTAAGAAATATATGTATAAGATATATAGGGCGATGCAACTGTTTTATGTCATTGTTCCCTTGATTTGTCGTTTTGTCTGGTCTCTGTTTGGTGCTATAATTTTTATAATTCCACCTAAAGTGATATATTATCGTTATTATTTATGTGGATATGCAGGCATCGAGGCACATCTGACCTTTAATCCCGGCATAGGCACGTGGAGTAAATTATAATCTAAGTCCCATTACAATAACAGGAAAAATGATACTACATGTGAGGTGTCACAGAAAAATGAATCATAAGTTGAAAGAAATACCGTCATATTTGAAAAGATGTGATTAATTGTGATGCATTCAATAATGTTATTTCTATATTTTATGTTTGAAAAAAGCAATATATTTGAGTGGACAATTACTAGTAAACTAACTTAATATACTCTATAGGATGACCTTTGAAACGCAAGGATATATACTGTCCTGAAATTCGGTACATCTAGTCATACGACTTAAAGCGCTAGATACCCCAAACATTCTTGTGAATAAAACACTTTGAGAAATATCAATTTTGTGACTTATGACTCATTTTTCTTTAACACATCACATATATAAAATATCCAAAAGGCAAATCATCATTGTATAGCTGTTTGTCAAGCTGAAGTTAGCCTGGCTTATAACCATTGCTGACAATCTTTTCACATTTTGGTATGCAGCGTCCACAATATTGACTCCATATTGCATGTTGTAATTTGTGTGAACCCCTGCCCTCACTCGACCTTGTGAAAATCTGATATCGACGTGTGACCCTTGGTGCCCTTGAGGTGGGCGGTGCCCCGGTGTGAGCCTGTTGCATGCCGAGCGGGAGATGTGACCAATGGCCTGTAAATAGCATGGACAGTCGGACAGTCTGGCAGGACACTGGCACCGACACACGAGGCATCGGAGAACTATTTGTTAGCCGCTGAGAAGGACGCGCTGCTTGATTTCCTTCCGACATTTTAACGACCGGCTTCACCCGAAGTAATGAAGCAAAAGGGGAAGATTGGCTTCCTCTCCCCTGCACTTATTTTCCATCATTAGCCTCATCGATATATATTTCTTTTTGAAGTTTTGTTTTATTTTTTGTTGACTTTATACAAGTGAATGTGTTTTTCGCAGTTTGGACCAGAACAGGTTTAAAGACATGGACCGTCTATATTATAACTTAGTAATTTAAGTTTAGCATTTTAACACTTTAGTACAGCACATTTGATTTGATTTGAAAAGTATTTCATTCAGGATATGAATTACACAGAGTGCTGTTCTCATCACAACCCCAGGCATCTGATAAGATATCAAATCGTAATGATAAAGAGCGATTACAATGATATAATAGTGACAAAAGCTTGAAGATATGATACTTGTTACAAAGGTATAGGAATACTTGATAAGTTTAACCCATTATTGTTCAGAATTTGTATGGATTGCTGCTATATTCTCAATATAAACCATGCAGATTATTTACTCATCAACTGCTGTATATTTGTGTTATTGCATGTTGTAATTTGTGTTCTAAGTTATGTCAATTTCGATTAATTGCAATTCTCAATTTCGGTAGTATCTGATCCATGTGATGGTCTATTGTTCTGCCACCCTTGAGCTTGACATGCTCACACTTAGTATAATGAGTTATATGACAACTTCTCAGAAAACACCTCTAATGTGCGGCATAACACTACACCTCAATGACACCTCTAAAAAGTATATGACAATTGACATGACTATAATGGACTCTCCTCAGCTGAATCAGAGTGTTTGAGATTCATTCACAAAATGTGAGTTATCAGAGGGTGCTGACGGCATGATCATGTTTTCCTTTGTGGAATATGAGTTATTTAATGTACATAAGTACTGTGTGCCCATAATGATGAACTACTGGTTCAGCATTCATAATTCATGTAAGGTAAACGTCGCAAAGGACGCCAAAGCTCTACGACCATAGAGTGACACCTATGCTATCAGTCTGGGTATAATTATAACGCCAATTGGTCAGAAGTGCATTTCTTGTTGTTGGTATCAGAGAGTTAATTGTATTCTTCTATGTGATGCCTGGTCAGAATTCATCTCATCAGAATCGATCGCTTTTACCCTTAATTGTTCTCTTGCCTTTAACCTCCTCGTTATCCGATGATTTCTGAGGTAGGTAGGAGGTACCCAGGGCATTCACTTACAAAGAAATGGCGTTCAGTGGAAAATGGCGTTCTCTCATTCAATAACAATTAAATGGTTTCGTGTTGGCGAACCATATATCACAAGCATTCATGACATCCATTTTCTTCTTTTTCATCTAAATAGATCTATTTCATTCCTTGAATCATACGATGCAGTCCTACGCAGTTAGCATCTCTATCGTGGTACTAGCAGGCGTATCACATGCGTAAGAAAGAGGATTGAATTCATGCGAGAGAAGAAAGAACTAGGACATATTCTGCCATAGATAAAAACCACAGGACCTCTCGATCCCAAGTGACCAAATTACGGAATGCCCCTCCGCTGTCTCAGCTCCCTGTGCCTGTGGTTGTCAGAAGCACTATATTAGTCAAAAGCCTCCTTCCGTGACTACCTCTCAAGAGGAATGCTGACCGGAACTGTATCTGTCACGTGCCCTTACCCAGGGCATTCTGGGAGGTGCAAAAATGATGACTTGTGGGCGAGGCGAATCCCCCAGTTGCCTGCACCTCCTGGCGGAACTCTCTCACACTTGATGGATTGAATGGAGGTTATTTTAATGTTGGGATGGGTAGATGTAAATTCAAACCAGGTTGGGGATCGAGCAGTAGCTTCCCTGTGCAAGTTTTTGTGAAAGGTTGGTGTACTGCTCCGCTTCCTGGGGACATTTAGAGCTATTTATGATGATGATCCGGGGGCAGGTTATATTTGGTTTCTCTTGTATTTATCACTTTAGTTTAAATCGATTATGTTTATTCGGCCATTCAACATTTTTAATATTTGCTGGCAACACTGACAACAACTTATTACAACGTCATCAATTTATCCCATATTATATCCCCATGAATCAATATCCCAATACACCACTATATATAGTGAAATGAACAGCGTCAGTCATGTTACGAAGCACTGTCTGAACTGGCTATATCAATCACAATACAGGTCATCAGTCATCGACCATATTATTTGGTGTTTCACAATTCATAATACATTTTTGCCTCAGTATTGACTGATAGCCTCTAACCTAATCAATTATCTAATATGCTACAAATATTACACATACCTTCCGCGTACAGCTGCATTTTTAGCCGTATCTATACCAACATTTCACTTAGAACTACGTTCTTGCATTTTACTTCGAAATTTTTGCATCAATACATAATAAACATCGATATGTAGAAAGTCGGAACTTAGAGTTTACTCTAAGGTTGGAAGTAAGCCATGTAAACAAACACGGAGAATTGAACGAGAGTGAGCGATGATAAGGACATGTAAACAAATAATGCCCGTATGAACAATTCCGGCGTTCGCAGAAATGAAACACCTGTGCTTTCGTGGAGCTTTACTGTAAAGTCCAGGTCAAGATCCTCTCAAATTCTAATCAGATGCCTTTCAGATTGGTAGGAAAGAATGAAACAAAAATTAGAAAATGTCAGGTTTTGAGGGAAAGTAGGTGAGAATAATATATATAACCTTAATATCGACCAACTTTTTGAGGTAGCCAGACATAGAAAATTGAAAGAGCTTCTTAGTACATTAACTATTCTAGAAGCAATTCGTTTGATACAGATTCCATAGTTATTCCCAATAGTAACTGATGTGGTAACTTGTTGCCCAATTTTCTCACTGCTGACCAACATTAAACATTTCTTCATGAATAATCGTAATATGAGTAAAAAGGATTAACAGATGAGAGATTCATTCAGGTCATTCAGATATATCAGAACATGTATCTTCCTATTGACGAGTGACAGGAGAGCAATGCTATGTTTCTCAGCGCCTGTGTTTCTCTGGGCGTGTGCTCATTATATAAGATAAGGGAGCTATCCATGTACTATAGCCACAGTACTCTTCTTTACACTCATAACACACAGAAGCTAATAACACATCTGTTCCCAGCTTATCTGGCGACACATCAAACTGAAATGCCTGATGAACGAGTTCTGGATCTCACCCATCAACACTACCTAACTAAAAACCATACACAAGTATCAGTGACCCTGTACACAAGATGTTATCATATTTCCATATCTTACCCTGTTGACATATTGGTTCCGTCTTGTCTAAATGACTGGATTTTATGCTTGCTTATACCTTCAGTTACAAATCGGTTTGGTGTTTTTGAGTAAGAGAGGCGAGGAAATGTGGTGATGTACTGAATTTGTTTGCACAGGTCTAGCCTCAGGTTAGAAGTAGTTAGATAATGATATTTATGGCTAGGCTAAAGCTCGCCAAGCTGCTAGGGCTTCTAGTTGGATGTTTAGCGTCCCAATAATAGCTCCTGAATTGGTTGTTGCCTAATGTGGAATGAATAGTGGGGGCTAGTGTTTTGGGGACCTATCTGCTATCATTAGTATTAGTGCCTGTGCTTAGTAGGACGTCAGGTAGAATGTAAAAAACGAGCTTGTCTCATTGTGATATAGTCATATGCCTCTGCCTTAAGGCCAAAACATAAAATAGTTGTGTTTCCGATTGACCATCCCCTACCCCTCCCCCGCCTATCTTTGTCCTTACCTGATTTTGTTGGTGGTTTTTTTTACCAAAATCTAATCAAAGCAGAAAAACAAGTCTTCCTAACCAGAAAATCCTTAAAATGTACACTTATCTTGTTTAAAACAACTGCTGATATGAAATCAACATTTTTTGAGTTCCTGGAAGGTTTCCTAAAAATAAAAATAATAATTACCATCCCCCCTACCTATACCAGCTATGTAGATAAGAAACACGCCTATTTTTTGTTTGGCCCTACGTTGGGATGACATCGCTGGGACTTATTCCAAGTGCTCACTGTGTGTATACCTTCCAATGATCTAGCTCTAGCTTATAGGGGATCTCGCCTCTGCCGGTTCACTCTAAATCAACTGAATCGAGATAGATGGGTCCTTTTTGTGCTGTGGCTAACAGTTTCCTGGCACTGACGAAACTACCTTGTTCACAGTTCTCTATTACTTAAGATAATTATTTAGGAGTAAGATATACGAACAAGATGTCTGCCATATGTTGCTAATGTCCTTCGCTTGAAGATCTTACCTGTCTCAACTTTCCACAGGTCCTCTGAAGGGGAAGACAGAGGGTTGTAATTTAGCAAATGAGAAGGTCTCATAATTGAGGATAAGCATTACTCTTGCCAAGGTCCTACAACAATCTTCTTAATGCATGAGGGCAAATACAGGGAGACTTCTGAAGATAGATGACATAGGGAGGGATCAAAACCTAGGGTAAAGATCATTTGTTCAAGTTGAGCTAGCCCGAGCCTCTTCCATGACATTGCCTCTCTGCTGGTCTTGGCTTTGAAGGAGGTAACTGGCCCCACACCAAGCTAACCTTGAACACGTGTTTGAGCGCCTCTGAGCAAGCCGCGCTACATGCCACATTGACACAACCCCCATGACGGATGTGCACTGCCCCATCACGTGATCTCATCATTCAGGTGATGCCACCTAGCGGGCTCGACCCTCACCAGGGGGGCAGGGAATGAGCGCGCCATGCGGTCGTGGGACGGAACCAGGTTGTCTATGCGTGTGCCTATTAGCGTTTATATGAATGACCGACCTTTTGATTTATACATCAGGTTAATGTTCTGATATCACTCAAAATATTATACATCATGGTTTCCAATACATGTATCTTGATCTGCTCAAGCTTGGGGTACAGTATAGGACCACCTAGGACTCCTAGGACCGGCCTTGCTGTGCTCAGCCGGCCGATTGAACTGGAAGGTACCAGGCTGTGCTAAGGTACCTAAGCAAAGGGACGCGCACCTAAAACTCCAATAATTGGTTCTCACATGTGAATTGGGGCGGCTGTCTTAACGAATGGCCAAGAAACTGTCTAGAAACACTGGCTGTATGTATGACTATAATTGAATCCATACGGAGATACGACGGTCGGTGTCTTTTCTCTTGATAATTAATCATTGGAAGCATGTCATCAAAGTGAGAGAGTCATAGAACATAGCTTTCGGGTGAAATATGGGGGTGAATATGTATTTAATAGGTGTTGCTGACCCCTTGGTCTCCTCTTTCTCCCTCTCTCTTTTTCCCTCCCTGTCTCCCCCCTCTCTCCTCCTCCCTCTCTTTCTCCCGCTCTCTACCTCTCCCTCTCTTTCTCCCTCTCTTCCTCTTTCTCTCCCTCTTCTTCTCTCCCTCTCTCCCTTGTCTCCTCTCTTCATCTCCTCTCCTTGCTCTGCTTCACTCCCCCTCCCCCTCCCACTATCCCCTCCCACCGACAGCCCTGGGACCCACACGTGGGCAGAAAGCTGGACCAGGTGTTCCATGATCTCCCGGATGGTGGCTCTGTTGTGGTGGATCATCACCGGAAATGCAAACGCCGTGCACGCATTTTAAACAAGTAAACGCGCTGGTGGCACAGAGGCGACCGAGTGGTAAATCTCTCCAAGGTGTTCTGTGGTATTCTATTTGCCAAACAAGAATATCTACTCGATTTATGTGCGCAACTTGTCTCGTGCTACCAACTATTGCATTACCTACCTTGCATTATATGCTCATATGAAAGTCATCTTTAGTTCAAATAACAATTCATTACATTTTACAAATACTGATATTGAGAATGTAATTAACAGTTGTTTAACTTATCGTATGGGATTTTACATGGACATGTTTTTGTTACATTTATAAGTGATTTATACGTCATAAGTCATGTATGTCAACTTTCCCTACGATATGCAATGGTTAAAGCTCTTGTCTTGGACTATTTGTGTTGGAGTCAAATCCGTTGCTATAAAATGATATCATGTGATATACCAGCCTTGACATATCATGAATCCATGTTTATATTACAGGGTTGTTAATACGTCAATTTAGAGAAGACTCACCACATATTATGTATCTCTGAAAATATGTATACATACGTGTGTTATCTAATTTCCTTAGGTGTTTGCCAAACACACCGATTTGTCACGTTGCCGCATTCAGTCTAGGTTCAGCGTTGACATAGTCCTACAGGAAAGCCTCTTACTCCAAACCGCGAAATGCCATTAGAAATCTCATTAGGACGCCTACCCCAGGGTCAGGAAAGCCATTAGCGCAGTAAGTGTCCAATCATTGACATGCCATTTCTTATCTGATCTGAGAGTCTCTGAGCCTAGACTGCCTTTATAACTTGGTTAAACTTTAAATGCCGGAGAAACAATTCCCCATCCCCCCTGCAGGTGGTAGACTGCTTATACTATAGTTACCTGTATTGGCCGCACGGGGGCGCACCCTTTAAGGGACATGTACATTTCTATTTGCTATGATGCACCGGCAGAGAAGGGGTGACGTTCTGTAAGAGTACTCATTTAACCAGGTATATATGGTTTCCTGTCCGCTGCCATTATCTGTGCTTAAACGCAAGGCAACATGTGAGACAGGATGCTCACACATTGCCTGCCAGCAGGTATTAATACTGACCCACGCACCGTATGATAAATACATCTAGTGAAGGACAAGTGGGCCTCTGTTCTCCCTGATAACTTTCTCATTCACCCCCAACATAAAGCAATAGCTAAGTACTTCACATTCATTGGGGTGTCCCTGGGGAGGGGTGCGTTATTGCCTGCTCTCGATACTGGAGAGGCAGAATTGGAATTTTATGTTTGCCACGTGATTAGGGTGTGGAAGGAGGGATGAGTGAATTTGCTGCTGTGTGTATGTGAGGGGGGTTTATTTGTGGATGGAAGGATGGAAGGATACAGCCCTGCATGCGACTTCATAGATGGATGCTCTCTCTTTCTCTCTGTCTCTTTCTTTCTCTCCCTCCCCCTCTCACTCTCTCTCTCTCTCTCTTTCTTCCTTTCTCCCTTTCTCTTTCTTTCTGTGTGCTTGTCTCTTTGTATGTCTCTGCTTCTCTCTTTTTGTCTCTATCTATCTTTCTCTTTCTCTCTCCGTCTCTCTTTATGTCTATCTCTCTATCTCTTTCTGTGTGTCTTGGTGTGCGTGTCTCTTTCTCTCTCTCTCTATTTCTTTCGCGTTCTCTATCTTTCTTTTTTTTCTTCCTCTCTTTCTCTGTCTCTTTCTCTCTACCCCCTTTCTCTTTCTCTCTCCCTCTCCCTCTCCCTCCCTTTCTCCTCTCTCTCACTCTCTCTTTCTCTCCCTAGTCCCAGCATGTATGCCTGTCTTCCAGTCAGTGATCTGAAGATGAGTCAAGCAACTGGATAAGCTCTTCAAGGGCTCGTGAATCTCATCTTTAGAGCAGCTCATTGAGTACACGAGCAATACATAGCTAAAATAGCTAAGGGTTTAAAAGGGAGGAGGAAAAGGCAGTAGACGGACGGATGCTTTACCTGATAGGGCTATTCACTGTCGGGTAGAGCAAGAGGGGTACTTGCTGTATAAGTCTTGTCATTGTGCGCCACCTCCGCTGGGAAGATGGACATGACAGCAGGTTTCAACCAAAAGAAAGCTTGAATGGCCTAAGCCCTTGCTTTAGCACTGGCCTCCCTCGGAGCTCAGGGTGGCCGCGATGACAAGGGGAGGGATTGCATGCCAAACTAGCAGGCAATTGAGAACATGGCGCCCGAATCTCGCCTGATTGGAGAAGGTCAAAGACTTTGCTCCCTTGGAAAAACGACCAATCAGTGTCGCTTTAGGAAGTTTACTGAGGCTAAGGTGAGCTGTGGGTTAACAGCTTTACGTGTGGAGAATGGAGACTGGCATCCAATATCCAAGAAAATAAAGCCTCTCCCTTTCTTCTTATATATAAGGCAAGGACGCCCCTGCTATAATAATACAAGACGGAGAGACAACAGAGCAGAGAAGGATTACCATGGGGTTGGTAATCCTCCTCCTGCCTCACATATACAAGTGATACATGATAAATGTGATAATTATCACCCCTACCTACCCTTCAGGCCAACCAAGCCCAAGTTAAAATATTACAAGCGGGTAATGCATTGGGGGAGGTCATCGTGTCCCATCACAAATCCTGCTCACCATGGGTCCAGGCAAACACTAGGATGGCGAGAAAGTGTCTGGATTTTGTTTGTTTTGTTGATGGATCTTTTGTCCATCGCCTCATCAGTATTGCCCGCCGCGAGGCATACACAAAGACGCCCATGCAGAAAATGCATGACTTTTTCATGACCACCACGAATGTCTAGTCTCCCAGTCTAGGCGCAAAGCCTCTCAGATCAGATAAGAATGGTTTGTCAATGAATGATAGTCTATAAGTTGTACAATTGTATGATATCAATAAAAGAAAAATATACCACCGCTAAGATAACGCTTCATTGTTGGTCTAATTTTGGTCCAATTATTCATATGCATGGACGCCTACTGCGCTAATGGCTTCATGGCCTTCCCTCAGTTTGAAGGGACTGTCAACATTGAGCCTAGACTGTCTCTCTGGTTTTCTCTTGTTCTAGAAGTGCATTCTAGGTAATTATTTCCTTTGTTCTAAAGCTGGTTATGGATAGACCTGAGATTATTCAAGTGATGTTTATGAAACTTATATAATCTATGCTCACCGCCTCTCAGATCAGATAAGGATTCGGTTTGGAGCGAGAGGCTTTCCCTCTGTTTGGAGGGACTCTCAACTCTGAGCCTAGATTTTATGGATGTATGATCAGAACTGATAACAAGGTTTATAAGGTACAGATAAAATACTCTATCTGTACCTTATAAACCTTGTTCATTTCGTATTTCTGCCGTTAGTAAACTATGGTCTTTACTATTTCCCATATAATATGTTGCTACAATAAAAGTGGATATCCATATATAATAGCACATATAATATGCACCCTTCTGATGTGTTTTATGATTTAGGGATTTATTCATCTTTATAAAAAGAAATCGCAATTGGTGTTTGCAATCTAGCTAGTTTCGCCGATAGAAACAAGATTATTCAAATGAATTGGAATATTATTTAATAGTGTAATAACAGTAGTAATAAGAGTACACACTTTGTAATATTTAGTCCCTCACATTACAGTGCTATTAATTGTATAGATATCCACTTTTATTGTAGCAACATATTATATGGGAAATAGTACAGACCATAGTTTACTAACGGCAGAAATACGAAACAGAACTCATACAGTGCTATAAACTATTCTTATGGTATCGTGACAAAGGGCAACTATCGTTCCTAACCAACAAATGACTTCCACTGAGCTGGGCAATTCTCATTAAAGTAGTCCTATCTACAATAACTATTGTTTACAGTATTTCAACTAAAAAACAACCGGGACCATTGTGTTGGTGCATGGCATCAAATCATTACATCTATAAGGACTATTTATTATGTACCCATGCTGTATGAGGGGTGCAATGAAAAGAACCAACAAAGAAAGCTTTACATTTCAATAATATTCTTTGCTAAGTTCATATAATAAATAGTCTATAGGTTGTACATTTGTGTGGTATCAATAAAAAAAATATACCATCGCTAAGATAATGCTTCATTGTTGGTCCAATTTTCAAAGAAAGATAGATCTATATAATCATTCATTATATGCACATCCATGCATATAGGTGCGCAGTGTTTGCTTCTTGACGGTGTTCAAAAGAAATATTTCAAACGACTGATAAAAACATTCTGAGTTGTCAAAGCGCTCAGCCTTGTTGAAAAGGCGATTGGCAGGGGAGAGAAAGCCTATAGAAACTCAGCAATGACTTCAACAGGAAGATGTCATTTTGCAAATAAAAACCCATGTCTGTGGCTTGACGATATTGCCGTATAAAGAATCAGTCGCCTTGTGGCGTTCCCTCCACCCACGAATAATTTGCGATTCCATAGGATTCACGAGCTAGATGCAAAGAGAATCCTGTTGGGAATTGCTTTTTGAAAGCTAAGTGATTCCGCATGGATTCACGTCATGGTAAGACTAAGGTATTATCATAAAATCACACACTGCCTGGCGCAACAGGGCTTCACAAGTAAACCCACCCAGGAAATATAAGCAGACCGATGCGGAATAAATCACCAGAGCAGGTGGTAGTTGGTGTGAAAGAGGACACTGTGTGGTCTTCCACAAAAATAATTTCTTTGCCAGTCAGTTTGTGAAGTTGATATGTAGTCTATCGCATTTATATCAAGGTAATTAATGTCTGCGTATTCCCAAGCTATCTAGATCTTGGCATTTTGATTTTTTTCCTGTTTAAGGGAGTGGGCGTATTCCTAGTCCCACGAGGGGGATTCATCATCATATAATATACCTTGGAACCTCAAACTTCACTGCCGTGTTATGTTCTAGTCTTGCGTAGGAGAATCTTTTATATTCTACTGATAAATAGTCAGATTTTCTCAGGTTTGATAATGATTTAGAGCCAAAACTTATGTAAGTTCCGATCCCAGATTCCGGCAGGTGGCGAGATAAGATCGTCCCGTTCTGGTTTCCGCCTAGCAGGACTTTTATTGCAAAAGTTAATATGAATTTTAGCCAAAATTCTACAATATACCGCTGCGTCTCTTTGTCGTCACAATCTGCTTTGTAGTGTGCGGTAGTTTCATGCAGTGAACCTGAGTAGGTGTTGTACAGTGTAGGCTCGACAATCACTCTCGCCACCTTCGAGGGTGAGGTCATTTCAAATACACAGCCTAGGCCTCTCTCAGATCAGATACGAATGGTATGTCAGTGATTGGACGCCTACTGCGCCAGACAACCAAGAAATGAGAACGTTTCTTCAAAGAGATCTTGTGAATAAAACAATTAAGAAAATATCAATTTTGCGTCTGAATTTGATTTGAAACAACGTATCTAGAGTGAGACACATCGCCTGCGTATACCACTGAGTTGTATACGCAACTGCGCCACCGGAAGCACCTTCGAGAAAAGTCCACAAAATGAATTTAAACTGTTCCTTTTTAGCTCAATAAATTTAAAATGAATCAGTAACATGTATAGCAGATGACAGGCACCTTTATCAGTACGCTCGTACTGGGAGTTTAGACTGCTCACATTCGAAATGCAAATCAAAGGTGAAATGATACCCAGTGGATGCGTAAAATGTAGTCAAACGCCTTCTTGCAAAGAGGGGCAATATAGAAGTCTAGTGGGGATGTTGTCTGTTCTCATCGCTAATTGTTAAATTCAGCCACGCATCGCCTCAAGTCCCCTATGGAGGTCCAGGCTTCAGAACTGGTATAAGTAACCTCACAGGAATTATGAGCTGCCTTTCTAATTCCCATCCTTTTTATCCCTTCGGAGGGAAGAGACAATCTTCCCGTCCTTCCCCTCGGGATAGGATGAATTCATACATACGTACCCGTTGGATCGCATACTATATAGGCTTTCAAATATTAACTCCGTCGCAGCGAAAATTGATAAAGACCTTGTATAAGGGACCGTAGACAGTGGGTCTCTGAGAATGGACATCTCGTAATCAAACAGTTCATTTATAAGGGAGTCATGGTGGTGTCCGCCACAGCGAATACGACATGGGAGTCAATTTATTTGCCCATTTGTCATTCTGAATGCATGGAACTGTCGGAACAACACCCTTCCGATTGTGATGTTAAATCGGTAGCAGTAGGGGAAGGTCATGAGATGTAGTCTTTATGGAAGAAGCAGCGAATGATATGACATTGAGATGTTCTTAAGGCGTTATCGCAATGAGGGTCCAAAAGGAGGTGCTTTGTATGAGAACAGCCTGTGTCTTGTTTTTTTATCATCGAACAACACAAAGTAGAACTGCCCCGGAGAGGCATATGCTGTTTTCTCCATGGTATAAAAACGACTCAGTTTCCTCGAGCATGTTTTCAATTATTGATGATTCTGCTCGAAAATATCATATCAGAATGTATTAAAGATACATGCACTGCTCCAGATGGAGCGCATTTATAGCCACAGAGGGAATAATGTTAGATAAAATCTTTCTTATCTGACTTGGCATCACCTCTTCTTGCCTTCAGGTAGGATAATAAAGCTTTGATGGTATGCATTTTTACTCTGTCTAACATTTCAGGGATCGGTCCGACTCAATCCCCAATGGCCAGAACTTATACTTCGCGAAGTCATTTAAGTTTTGTTGCATCCCACATACTTGTGAGACCCATGAAAGATGACAGCGGGTGAAATAAAAGAAGTAGTTTCCTTAGGATATAATAATAATGATGTAGTGCACGAGATATTTGTTCCTAGACTCTGCCAAATATTTATCAACCGTTCTCGGCGATGCTTATAGGGAGAGAAATACGGATTTGACTAAAATAACTACGAGCTTTCCTGTCATTTATGTGTTATAATGAACCGCTTCCCGAGAACGATGGGGCTTTTAAATCCTCTTCCCATTTAATATTCAAGTTAATGGGTATTAATCCTTATCAGGAAGCCCCGCTATTCAAGGCAAAAACTCCATTTACTTAGCAAAGTGCCCCTTAATTACGTTACTTGTAATTATGATCCATCTCCCATTAGCACTTGGCTTTCAGTAGGAAAGTGTTAGTTATTGTTTTTAGTCGTGCATATTTATGTAATTAAGGATGATGCAGACCGACACCTATCAATCATGGTATCTATATCTATATCTATCTTTGCAGGTCCGATGGGTGGAACAACAAGTGGCGAAAAAAAGGGTGAAGCGCGACTACCAAAGCCCTTACCTCAACTTACAAGATCCTCTCTGGGAGAAACAATGGTATTTGGTGAGTATAGATCTAGCTTCCCTGTCTCTACATATATAAGGCTTGACTCCGCTGACGTCTGTTCTCTCTGCGGTCGTAGCGGTTACATTCTGCAGTGCATTCTCATTCCGAATATTATAACAAAAGTCAGAGCTGGTCAGAGAAGAGTCTAGATACTAGGTTGGTTTGTGCAATATAGGTTCTTTATAATAATTAATAAATGGCATTAACTATTAAACCGCATATCCCGCAATAAGCATGACATCTTGTGGAGCCCTGCCTATAGTACCTTTTAGGCCGTGAGGGGTATCTAGTTTCCCTGTCTGTAAACATAGTAACTTTTATAATGGGTCAGATCGTGAGGAAATGTACAATTCGTCCTCACCAATCCTCTCAAATAACTCCGTTTTAAGACACAAATGGTTCAACATAACCGAACAGATTCCGTGAATAAACGCCATACCAAGTGTACTCAGATATACCCAGTATTTATCATTTTTTAGCTTAATTTAACTGGATTTAATAAGTGTGTACATCTGCTGCTTCTAGATCTTCTGACGACCCGACCTTTGTAGGCCATGAGGTGTAGACTGAAGTGTCCATATAATATATTAAAGATTTTTATTTCCCGTATATTTCACAATTGTGATACGTTTCATTTCGAGAAAAAAATTGTAATACAAAATTAATTCCTACATCGAGATACAAGAAATATATGACTCTTTAACATTAAGCACTTACATAATATAACTATTAATTCATTCCCTATACGCACATACATTTTGGTACAACAGTAGTATATACCACTTTTTACAATTCCCTCATTCATACATACACATTCCCCTGTATTGTTGAAGGCGTATGCGCGCATTGAGACCGATATGCTTAGCACCCCGTTCACCATATATGCAAAGCGTGTACTTAATGGATGATGCAGTATTCACAGACCCCTCCCTGAGTTCCTGCATCTAGGAAATAAATTAGCTACGTTTTATCAGTTAAAATGTGAAGGCTTTCCGAAGTGAGATAAATCATTGCACCTCGGGCTTGTATAGTGGTACGTTGCCACTGATGGCCATCCCATGTGGTGTTGGTGTCTATTTAATCAAATAGTTTGAAGTCCAAATGATGACAAATGACTTCATTTCTCCCATGATACTGTGATCATCTAACTATGCTTTTAGCCTATTAGGGGGATGGATCACATAGTGATGTGTTGGGGATAGATGGAGTGTATATCTGAAATTAATTCTGCAACCCACTCGCAACCCCACCCCTTCCCCCACACCCAACCTCCAACCCCATGTCTGAAAATAAAGTGTACTGAATGCATCCCCTCTCAGTCATATAACTTGCTTGCAAATAATTAATGCATTAAGTGGAGGCCTTGGACTAATTGCAAAAACTTTTAATTGATTTGCCAAAGTGAAACGCTCAAATTACATACGAATACATAACAGAAATATTTCCATTTAGTAAGAGCGAATGAGTTATATGGTCCTCTACGTCAGACCGGTTGTCCTATTTCTTTAGGACTGCTTTGGGTTATAGATACGAAGGTATTAACTCAGTGTTGCCCTTTATATGAGGCCCCTTTGTTCTAGCGAATGTAATATGGGCATTTTGAATGATTTATGGGCCTATTGCTCGATATAAATTGTACCCCTGTTGATGGACGCAAGTGATCCTATTGGAGGGATATGGTGTAACGATTGTTGCGGCTTATAATAGCGTCTCATTCTCATTTATCTTTACAACCCAGGCAGCGCTGCAGATCATGTTATGTCCTCTCACATGAATACATTTTCCGCATCATTTGAGGATATCACATCGGTTTGGTATCATCGGTCTTACATCAAGGGTAGAAAAGATCGTGACTTTCCACATATATACACCATTTATTACAGACGAGTGGATTCCAATGATACGTCTAATATGTTTATGAATTGTATTGGGCAATTGCAATTAGCATTGTGGACAGAAATGAATAAGCTTAATTTATGTTTTATATAGTTCATATATGTATAGTTTGTCCAATATCGAAGACCATCTACTCATCGATCTCTTCAATTGTGTACATGCATACATGTGTGTATGATAAAGCGGTTGATGAGTAGTATACGAAAATGGCCCCTCTGCTCTGGTATAGCAACTAGAGCCTAACGATTGTATAGATCTCCTTTCAGGTCGTATAATTGATTCTGAATTGATTCCAATCTAACAAAATAGCATTTGTGGCAGCCAAGTTGCCTACCCAAGCTCTTGATCTTATTATACCCTCATCGATTTTGCTCCATTTGTACAAAAGAGTATAAAACTATTTCCCCACACACACTCTAGATCAACCGCTTCTCTAAATAACATTACCCATATCCACGAAATCTATTGCCTCAAGAGTTCCCTCATTGGGCTGTAAATATTTCTCTTTCTCCGGTAACGCCGATCCCCTTGTCCCTTTTATCTCGATCCTCCCCGGGATGATTTCTCATGTTTCGTCTCCAGGGTTGAAGGGCAGTTGTGACCATTGGGGCCCGGAGATCCTCGGCGTCTCGATGAAGGGGGAAGGGATGAGGAAGGGGGAGGGGGAGGGGGTAGGCGTGGGAGGCTTGACATCTCTATGGGTTGTCTTTGTGGGTACAATAGGGGATTCACCTTTGTGCCATTTTGGAATTTGATCCGAAATCAGTCGTGGGTGTTTTGTCAGAGAAATAAAAGGAACTATTAGGTTCAGAGTAGAGAGTCCCTCCACACTGAGGGAAAGCCTCTTGCTCCAAACCGCCAAATGCCATTATAATCCAATTAAGACGCATACGCTAGGGCTAGGAAAACCATTAATACAATTGGCGTCCAATCACTGACATACCATTCTTATCTGATCTGAGAGGCTGCATGTGAGCCTAGACTGAATATTTTCCTGGTGCAAATAGCCATGTGTTATACATGATGCCTTTACACACATATATGTCTTCATATTTCCAATTATGTAGATCTAGATTTTGTATGGAGGCTATCCGGAGGCTATTTGATAGATTTAGTGGTATGTGCAAACCCCCTATCGAATCCTTTGTAACCATGATGCTATAGCATATGGTATGGGTCTTCATGTTTCCAATTATGTATCTTGATTTCTGATGGAGACTATCCGGGGGCTATTTGATAGGGAAGAAGAAATACAGTGGCATATATATGCAAACCCCCTATAGAATCCTTTGTAAGGCCCATGCATGCCTCCATGAACACCACTCAGGGCTTCTTCTGCCACCCTTTTAGCACCAATTCTTTAGCACCCGAAAGGCCGCTACCTCGGTATATATGGGCCACACGCTCGCGTGCCCGCCGGTCTATTTTTCAGCGTCTTATTTCCCTAAATGATTGACAGGTATTATTGCCACATGAGTGATACTCCCTCATGCAGGGCAGTGTAAGCGTGGTCTTTATGTGGACATGCTATCCGGTTCTCTGCCTTAATTGTGGGTAGAGAGCATGGATAAGGCCTGTCAAAGATGTACAATCATTTGTACAGTTTTATATATACCATACACTTTTCCATATTTCACAATAGTTTGGCAATACACTTATTAGGGAGGGTAATTAAGTAGTCCATGGGAGCGATATTTTTAGTGTACGTATATTTTTAGTCATGGCGTATATATGTTCAATGTTCAAGGGCTTGTATATGCGCCATCTTAGTTTTTGAATCGCAATAAATCATGGGACGTGTATGTCAGAGAGGATTTAAAGAAAACAAATCATCTTCGGACTAGAAAAATTATCAATATATTGCCAGGACACGTGCATAATAATCCAAGAGATGTTAGCATAGGTCGTTATCTTCTCCGTCGTGCATTCAAGATTTCATATCCCAATTTTTTATAAAGATTTTACTAAATAAATATTTGTATGTCAAATATGAATTAAATCCATCCCTGGAGGCGTGTTACAGTGCATACTGGGAATCCCAGTTGGCCTATGCACTGTAAACAGAACTGTGGCAAATGCAAGTCCCCTATTATTCCTGTTCTGGCGTTCGGGACCTCATAATGAAATGTGCATCATTGTATGCTACACCTAACCGTTGTCTCGTGCTTGTCTTTCATCCAGTTTCCATTCCATTGACTGCTCAATTTTTGTTATATTTAAAACCCTTGCACAAGAGTATTTGGTTGTTTTACGAGTCTGGATTTAGTTTTGTCATTTGACTTGTTAAAAGTATTATCAGGAATCATTCGTTCCGATTTCAAAGGCCCACCTTTTCCGTTAACGAAACTATGAATTATCGCGTTTCAAAATCGGGATTGTCACATGCGCTGATGGGACGTTTTGTCTGCAGCTAAGCGCATTTCATTATCAGCAGCTGGCGTTATGAAATCTCAGAAGATTGGAAGTTATTTCCCATGATCGCGATCTAAACGAAACAGTATTGCGTGATTAATTGCTCCATAAATGATTTAATCAATTCGCCCTGATTTATGGTGATTTGCTGGTGTTCCTTTCTGCCTCTGTCCTGTCATGAAAGATAATTTATGTGTTTCTACCACCTGTATAACGAAAGCCATTTCATCCCCAAGAAATGACGTGCGTTCGCTTATGATTTGATACGCGTCAAGATTCCAGACTGTTACTTTCCATTGCAATCATACAAAAGAGTAATAGTCTGTAGGAGTAAATCTTAAATGTGAAGAGTTACAGCAAATTGAGCCATTGGTCGCAAAATTGATATTTTTCAAAGTGGTACATTCAAAAGATCCCTTTGTAGGAATGTTTTTGCTACGTAGCACTTTAGATCTTATGAATACATTAATGTTCCAAATGTCAGAGTATTTAGCTACTTTACTATAGTTATTAATTGTCCACCCAGAACTATTTTGTTCAAACATAAAAGAAAATTAAACATAAAATATAGATTTCCTAAACTTTAATAACGTTGGAATCCACTTAATCCCATCTTTTTAGATATGATCATTTTTTTCCTGTGACGCATTTTTCATTTTTCAACTTCTTATATTTCAGCACGGAGGTGCCAATGGCGGATATGACATGAATATCATTCCTGCATGGAAGAAAGGCTTTACAGGCCGAGGAGTTGTTGTCACCATTCTAGATGATGGAATAGAACACACCCACGCCGATCTCAAACCTAACTATGTAAGTAATCCCTGATTTTGATCTCTCTAGCTTACCATCGATGGGTTATCGGGTATCTGTCCTACTACACGATTTGATTGATGTTTCCATTCTATACCGACGTTTGACCCAATTCAGCGTTCCATCCTCTCGATTTTACATCTTCAATCCCACCGCTAAAAGTATTTTTAATGTTTGAATGGAATTGTAGAAATAAATGAAATGTTTGTACTCCTTTTACATTTAAATGATTTAAATGCTAGGACTAGGTGCAGGTTTGATTTGAAAACATCTTTACATAATCATAAATCAGTTACATCATTTAGATACAATCCATTTTTCATGAGGCATTGTCCTTCCTCTCAGCACGGAACAAATCTATTTAATAATATATACAAATATTCCAATACACCCCATTTATGAGATTACATCAGACAAAGACATCTATCCATACCTCATGCACACCCTTTGCTCACGGTCGTATAGACTGACCAAGCAGGCATGCCTCGACTGCCAGACAGGCAATGCCTCTTCCAAAGTCAGATCATGTTCACCAATAAAACAGATATTTATTTCACCCAGACTTCTTTTACACTCCAGCGATCCACCGCCAGATAAATCCTTCTCGTATAGAATGTCGCCCTCCCCTTGCCCCCACTCAAGGAAATCTAAGTATCGCTCCCTATACACTCCTGCGAACACATTTCGTGGCTCTTGATCGCATCGTGGGACTCCAATAGGGACCCCATACAGCTGCCTGTAGTGTGTGGATGGAGCCTTTAGCGATGTATAACCTGTCTTTGCGAGTCTCTGGTGCACTATTGCCCATGACTTGTGGCTCTTTTGCCAAGCTCGAAACCGTAGCCAGTCAAATGTAAAGGAATGAAAAATGCACCCGAAGGCGATGGGACAGTATCTAATGAGGTTCGACCTGCTGAGAGAGGGGTTCTTGAACCCCTTCCCCCTGCAAGAATGTGCCGTCTTCCTCTTATAAGGTTCCTATCATGGGGCAAATAAATAAGGTGTTCCCGATTTAGACAAGGTCAAAACAACTTTTGGTGGTATATTTCTGTCTAGGTAAGTGCGTGTGTGTGTGGGTGTGTGGCGGGGTAATTCGGGAACACACCTATTTCTTTTTTGGCCTGGATTGTATTGGAGTGGAAATCATGTCGGAAGTGAGTCCAAGAAGAAGCTTTTCCCTAAAATTAAAAAAGATTAAAATGCTGGCTCAACCCTGACTCCTGGTCCATAAAGCCTTTAGGTGGGGTAAGGCGACCTGGGGAACCTGGCCTGCCCATTGTGCCCCCTGCAGGGGTTCTCCACCAAGTCTAAACTCATTACATCTCCTGTCCAGATAGAGCCAGAACTGAATTACAGACCGACCAAATTCGATTGATTCTTCCTATTAGAGCAATTACCCGGCTGAATAGGTGATAGAACGATGTCGATAAAATGCATTTAGATGGGAATTAACTCAGATATACTTCTCCTCTCTGAGCAATGGAGCTTGCTTGGTAACCTCCCACCCAGGCTTGCATGAGACCCTATACATGGTAGGACCTCTTGTGCTGTTTATAAATCAAATATACTCAGGGCAACTCAGATTGTCTTTAACTTTAGTAGAAAGACTGACAGGGAAAACTAGAAGAACCACATGGAACGGTTTGATTGCCTTAGGTGATTGTGTCCATCTTGTCCTGCCGGCACTGATACTGTATACCTGTTATTGCAAGCAGATGAAAAGAGTTGTAAGTTTTCTATTTGAGCTTATTTCTCTCCCTGCTGGCTACTGAAGTAAGCCTGGGGGCTTAGGGAAAAGCCCCCTTGTGAGAAGCCATTAAGAGGATGGGATTGGCGAAGCAAAAGAAAGGTCAGGCTACCACAAACTAAACAGCAGAATTTACACATGGCACAGAGAGCTTCGCTTGTCTTGTTGCCTTGTGCGAGCATCTCTACGACTGACATTATGTTTATCTGACAATTCTGACAAGGTTATTCCTGTTAATGATATAGGAGGCGATGTATGGGTCGGCACTGATGGATTGCACCCTGTAATTCAACACATTCCAGGTGACCCTCTGATAGCCTTCCTGATTCGTTGCAACATGTGTAGCACTAACAGAAATGAAATGGCTTGTACTGTTGATAGAAGCGTATTAATTATTACATTCGCAGCCAGGAAGGGTTGTTGAGAGCTACGTGAGATTGAGAGAGGAGGAGAGACTCATGGGGGATGTGATGTATGAAGGGTATTCACAGGTTTGAGGCATCCCTCTATCCCACTATGCCTTCATTCGGAGACTCCATATATCAGTGCGTGTTAGGAATACCCCAATGTACTTGCCACACCTACAGGGTTCAGGGGTGCACTGGATAACTGACCTGCTTCCCCAAGGGTTGGGCTTATGCTTGGGTTGGGGGGTCAAACACCCCTGACAGCAACCATCTGTTGGCAATCGATTTTTAAACCCACACGTAGACCTGAATCCCCTCGTCCCCATCCATGCAAGTGGACAATGTGGGAAACATGGGCCGTAATAAGCTACTCAACCTGGAGAGGATATTTTATGTTAGGGACGGTCTGGTACGTGCACGTTGAGTTCCCTACTATATATGTTAGGAAACATAAAGATTAATATGGTCCCTAAAATACAATTATTCATATAAGAAGACGATCTAGGCTTTTGGGCATTGCTCAGTGTCAATAGACACTGTGACGGTGCTGTCGTATCATTGAGTTCAGATTTTGAACATACCGAACATAAAATCCCCCAAGGCACCCATTAGATTTGATTTGAAGCTTCAACTTTGAGTAACATTAGTATAACAACGACGCATTCTGGGTAGTCACCAAATATTTTCCTGCCTGTAGACATAGAAACATCCTAAAATAGTTAATCAACTACATACATCCTACACGATCCTACTTTATACATAAATGATAAGAATAACATTTAGTGTACCGTATTTTGGTCCCAGCGTCATGTTCATATTTTTCACTATGATATGATACAGTACGATATAAGATACAACTTTTGTCTTAACCTATAGTTGTTGGAGGCTAATCTAAAGTCATAGGTTTAGCAATAGGGGATTTGCATATGCCACTGTGCAATGTATGTTACAGTGCATGCTTGGAGAGATTTAGTTCAGGTCTGACATACACATATTTAGCAACATTTCTTTTGGAAATTTCAAGAATGCTTTCACCAATATCATTGTTGTATAAATAATCTATAAAACACGTATAACACATAAGGGAACACGAATAGATATCCCATGCTGAACATGGCATGTGTTCTTTTGATTTTACACTGACATACTTGTCCGACAATTCCATGCGCATCAAGATACAATATGACGGACATGCAAATCCGCTATTGAAATCCTTATCGCTATGTATTCGCACAAACCTTTTCGCTGGCCTGCGATTGTGCGTCATCGGTGGCAACACTCCAGTGTCTTGTTTGTGTCCGTATTTAGAGCAGCTAAAACCTTCGTGAATTGGGGCAAAATGCCACTATTGGGCTTAAGGATATTAGCGCCTCTATGTTATCTTTGTAAAACACCTGTTAGGTTTAAGTCATAACTGCAAATCACATCCCCATAACACCTCCTCCTGTCCCATAACCTTGAGAGTAATGAGATTATTGTTAGCCATGAATGCTCCGAATTAGGAATCAAAAGCCCATAAAGTACCGTTAACTAGACGTCGGTTTTTTACGGGCTTTTCATAAATCCCCATTCGATTGTGTTATGAGAAATACTTGCTAAGAAAAAGATCTAAGATAATCCTCGTAAGTAATGCCATCAGCCATGCCTTGCGGTCGATAACTAAAGGTCATGCACGTTCAATTATACGTTACATTGAACAGCGACAGGAGGGATTAGGAAAGAAATTTGCTATATGGTTTAAACAAGGCAGAATGTTTTCTTAAAGATATCAGCTATTCTTTTATCAAATTGAGTTTTTCATATTGTGGCCCTGAAATTCACTTTGTAACGCATGAAAGTCTTCAGTATCTATACAGAAATCATGTTTTTAAAAAACAACCCATTAATTTCATCAAAATAACTTTTCAATTTCACCCTGAACCCCTCCCCGCCCTATGAGTGTTTTTCCCTTGCCAGAAATATTTCAGTATTTTTGCCATGGCCCCACTTTCATCCCCTAGTAATGAGTACATACTCGAAAGCCATTCCGTTGCATGCAATGTGGTTTCCTTGGGTTTTGTTCAAAAGTAAAAAGCCCCAAGCAACCTTTTAGCTCGGCTGGGGTTTCATCTTGGAACTGCACGATTCAGAAATCGGAGACATCCAACTTCAACTGCACGTGATGAGAGGCATTGTTACCGATATACAACGATTAGAACTTGAAGATATTTAAACATTTCTTCTCATCAATTACTGCGTCTTCCCTTTTGTCTCAGTGTATTCCAGACAGAAATCCAAACTTAGGTCCCTGCTTCCAATGTTCCATCAGTGGGAAATGAAGTTGAACTTTGCCTTGCCCTTTTTGATGACTTAAGTCCAGTAATAGGAGAACATCCCCCTGGCCATCTTTTGTGAGCTGCTCTTTCTGGTCCCATTCGACAGCGCATGCGCGTGTAGGCGGTTTTTCTTGTGTCCCTTGGTGTCGCTTTTGAGTTGAGGATAATGTGCTGTGACCGCAGCCAGTGGAAGGTAAATGTTTCCTCCGACTCCTGTAAAAGTGCCTTGTTTATAAAAAAAAAGACTTGACGGAAAATGCCAGTGTTTGGAGCAATAAACATCAGAGGCATACATGAATAGTGGGAATATCTGTTAAAGGGAAAGTGTTTGGATTGGCCAATAAAGCCAGTATTCCACGACAAAACATGTATTGGCAAATGCATTGAAACAGTGAGATTTGGTCCTGTAGAAGATAGGAAATCATCGTTCGAATTAGATCCTTTCTGATTGTAGTGTTTTCCCCTTACATAAATGGTTCTAACATGCGAGCGGCAAGCCCTGAAATTGAATTAACTATTTTTACTTGTTTGGTCCAACATGTTTTTGGTCGCACTTGACATGTTGCAATAATATCCGATGGGTAAAAATCAAAATCCAATATTGGATATCTTTCTTTGGGCAGCTTGTTTACTGTAACAGACTGCCTGTTCTAATTCCAATGATGATTAATGGCTAACAGCGAAAGAAACGCCTTTAAAGCTGAAGGAATTGGATAAAGGGCCGCCTAACAATCAACATCCATTGCATTATTTCAGCCTTTAAAGCTGCACCCTCAGAACTTTAACGTTGGAAAAATAACTAAATCTTTTCTACATTTTGTTCCCTTCATTTCCAACCCATCTGAAGGTCATGAGACCAATGTTTTGTCGGATATTATCCAGTTGCTTTTGCTACAGGGCCTCATAAATGTCTACATAAAATTTATATTTTGGGGACCCGCTAAGCTTCTTTCCTGCGATGGCCACATATTATTGCTCCCTGTCGACCGTTTTTGCTCAGTCGATATGACGATTTTGTATTACGTAATAGCTTTAGGAACGAGCCCCCAGATGCTAGGGCTCGCCTAATGGCACTGAGAAGCAAAATCAACCAGTCAAAATCCTCCCAAATTTTGGTAAAATGACTTTTAGATGGATTGGAAAACAACCAAACACAAACTAGAAAATCCTAAATTCTTGACCGAAGTTTAACTGAGGGTGCAGCTTTAAGAACGAGCCCTCAGATGCCAGGGTTCTCTCCTAATGGCCCCGAGAATGTTCTCTTTCCACAATATAAGCCAATATTAATGGAGAATCCAGCTGGTAACCACCTTAGGTGCAGCGGCTGGCATTCCCTGTATACAGTGGCCCGACTCCCCTACTTGTGGATCCCTTTCAATCACCTTCACCACCGGGTGTACCAGAGATCAAAGAGTAAATGCCACGCCCCACCCAGTTGCGAGTAGGGACAAGCTTATGTAACCTTTGCCCAGAGAAAGTTGGGATCCATTATTTGCCCGCTACTTGTCAGGCAAAATGGTATCTACTCAACAGATGTATGACCGAGCGAAGTTAGGGCTTGTACTTAAGGGATCACCGATTACCTTAATTTGTAGACCTTCCCTTTCTGGCCATCATGCAGGCTCCAGACGCCGTACCTCCATTAGGAGAGCGTTCCTGTGTGGGGCTAGGGAAGTCCAATTAATCTTCCTTTTGATGTAATAGCTTTAGCAATATCTACTTGTAGCATTATCAACGATATCCAGCATCTGCGCTGGTCGACTGCTACTTATCCACTTTAGACCTTGAATAAACTTGTGGTCGATCACTAGAGTAGTCTTTCTAAGGCTATTCCACCTTCATATATAACAGTTGGAGCTCAGAATATCCCAAGTTTCCTCCGTTCTTGATTTTTATCATATCAAGCACCTATTGATAATAGTTTGGGGGGGGGGGGTAAAACAACCTTTTTAGCCCCTTAATTTGATTCCAAAAGCGTTTTACCTGAGAATCTGAAGATTAGATGTGTCAACAAATGTTTTCTAAATATTTCAAAATAATTGTGAGTAGGATATCAATTGTCTTTTTACACTATTTTACTTCTGAGTGCTTTAGACTCGGATAATTTCTGCCAGACCATAGAGGTTATACACTAAGGCTAATTTCTGAGCTAACTGGTTAAAGTGACCAGAGGCCTTTTATAAGGAAAATTGTAATGTAATAGCCATTGTATAGACTCAGATTAAAAGAATCTTATAGGCTTACCTCTCTTTGTGTACGTGATCTGAGCGTTTAGACTGCCTCTCTCCCACATTGCTCTCCCCCTTATCCACAGTAATACTGCTTTCTCCACTCTCCATTAGTTGTCACAACTTTATCATCAGTAACTAATCATATAAATAATAATTATTTAATTGTAATTTTTATTGGACGTCAAAGCTAGACCGATTACTCCCTTTCTCTGGCTTTTGTCTGTTTTCATCATTCAATTTCAGTTAGACGCGAGTTGAAGTTAACCTGTGCCTTGATGTTATATAACAGCACTCTACTGATGACATAAAACAGATTAAACGATCATAGAACTTCTCTTTAAAGCCGGATGTTATTGACTTAGCAAGAGGAGCAGAAATGCCATATTAATAATAATCGTGCTTTAATTATGAAGTTAAATTTCACTGAGAATCTTTACTTTGTGTATTCAATATTGCATGCACACAACATGCGGTTGAGGTTCGGCCATCTTCCCTATCGACAGAGCTCATATTTGTAAATCACTCTCTTTAATTCCTGGCTGACTTTTAATGTAATTTAGGGCCTTGGGTAGCTTGGTACCTGAATGATTCATGTGGCGTAGACCTTTTTCCATAGCAGTAGATTATGCTGGGAAGCAGCCTCCTGATTGACTGCTATTGAACAATCATCGCGCAGCAACTTGTAAAGATGGCTTCTTGTTCTTAAGTGAGATATGCATCCCTGTGAATCAGTCGCTAGGAAATTATTCGTGTTTAGAAATGGCGATGGATGGGAAGAGATTGGTTAAAAACATATAGGTCGATGCGATTGCCTTCTTATGGATCGATGAATATTAATGATTTGTAAACAAGTTGGGGCGCATGCGCGTGATCTGGGTTGTAGTTGGTGCAGCTCAATGTTCAAACAAGTTGCTAATTTCAAATAGTCAGCTTCAAGAGCTTGGAAAACACAGAATCATTGAACGAATATGCCAAGCACGTTGTTCTAATTCAAAAACTAATATATTTACATGCACTGAGATGAGGTTGTACTTAAATTTCTAAACTTATCATTGATCACAGTACATTTTCGGGCGTAACGGTTTCTGTCAAGAGACGTGTGCTTATAGACATAAATATGGTTTATATGCAGCAATCGCTCAGGATATTACACTTTTTATGATGTTGTTCCTGAATAAAATTAGTTTATAATGAAAAATATTCTCATACACACATTCTGACACTATTTCACTTGTTCTCTCCTAAAAAATGCATCTTTGCTTAATCAATATTTAGCTACCAGCTAAGTCTCCAATGTATTTTAATTAAGAGTCCCTAAACCCCAAAATATTATGAGAAAATCAACTTCTTTTGCTATTATTCAAATGTAACCGCCCCAGTGGTACTTAAGTGAGTTTTACCCATTTAAAGGAGGGAAAAAGTAGTTCCACAGTTTAACACTCCATTCAGGGCGCCACTGTTTTACATTTCAGGCGATACTTTGTGACATCACACAACACTCTCAGTACCCTATTGTGCTAAACAGACCTTTCAACTAAGCTTTCTCAATTGGTGCCTGTGAGCGACTATACATTAGACATAAACAGAAGGTAAACAAAATGGGACATCCATGATCCTGTTCAGTGACCCTTTAATTCATGTATATTTTGATCCACAGAAATGCATACATTATGTAAGAGGGTACAAAAGAAAAACTGTAAAACAAAATTGCATAAATGTCCCTAATGGGCAACACAAGAGTTTTCATTCAAACGTTTATCAACCAATCAGTGACAGCTATTTGAAATTAAGAAGTTATCATTTGATCAATTGTAATTGCGGAGGAAGGCAATTAAAAAAGTGATTTTAATTTTTTTGATATATGCTTCCTGGGTGAATTTCTTATGTTGGAATTGACAGGACAAAGAACGAAACAATTTTTGTCTAAAATTATCCGGGGAAAACTTTTGTCGAGACACGCCCAGATTCGGTTACAGGACGTGCTTGAATTAAACATTATTTGGAAGGCAATCCTGTCATGGTGTTCTTGCATTCTGTTAAAGAAGATACATTTTCAAAAGTATCATGTCCAAAATGGCCTTTTGTCAATACATCCCAACCAATCCTGGGGATCTTTTTTTGAATGACAAATGGGAATTCCTCCTGATAACAATCTATCTCTCTGCCCGCTTCAGGATATCCGACACTACTTGGTGGATCAAAAGATAAACATGGTGCCCAATCTTAGATCAAACATTCCACAAGGGTCCCCTGAGAACCAGAATAACAGGAGCTTTTCCTTTACTTTGGATGATGAAATCTCAATGAATTGCATGCTTAGTAGTCCTGAGATTCCATCTCCAACTATAGGCACTGCAAGGTCCACACATCAGCCAAGGCCTTAAGTATAAAATCCTTCGCTCTTAACGTCAGTTTCCTGATAATGCCTTCATTGACAATCCTCCTTGCGATGTAGCTGTGTCTGAAATGAGAGAACATTTAATTCTACAGAACTGAAATCGTATTTTTTTCCTTTTTTACAGCTGAAGAATAACACTAGCACCTTTCTCACTGAGAGCTGTTTCACCAGATGTTAAATATTCTCTCCTTAAGTTTTGAAAGCATTTTTCCGCCTTGCAGTGTATCTGTCTGAAATGAACAGAACATTTAATTCTGCCGAACTGAAATCGCATTTTTGTATTGGATTTATCAGGATTTTCTCTGCTGATGAAATCATTTTTCAGCTGTCAATCGATAATAGGAAATTTGCCTGCGGGGCTTGGTTATGGTGATACTGAGGGGCTAGTGAAGTATATTTGGATCAGAGACAGATCTCAAGCCTGTTATCATGCTTCCGGCAGCTGCCTGACGTGACACTATCTGTAAGGGGAACGCTTATAGACCTGTCTTTTTTATTCTTCAGGTGGTTGACAAATACGCTAGAGAGAACTCTAGTAAATACTCGAGGAAGCTCTTGGGCTTTATCAGTCGGTCTCCTCGAATCGATGCTGTTATAATATTGCCTCAAGATATAGATTTTTCTCTGCAGGAAACACTCTTGCCGGAGTTGTGAGCATATGCTTTTATCTTTTTCAATTTGATTTTCATCGATTCTCTAAAGCCTATACTTATTAAGTGGTGTAGCCTTTGCCGTAGATTGTGTAACCGTAAATCGGTGGCAGTCTAGGCTCAGAGCCTCTCAGATCATATAAGAATGGTATGTCAGTGATTGGAAGCCTACTGCGCTAATGGCTTTTCTGGCTCAGGAGTAGACGTCGTAATGGCATTCGAATGGTATTTTGCAGTTCTAATAGGATTATAATGACATTTTGCAGTTTGGAGCGAGAGGATTTCCCTCAGTTTGAAGGGTCTCTCCCGACTTTGAGCCTAGGATTATAATGACATTTTGCAGTTTGGAGCGAGAGGATTTGCCTCAGTTTGAAGGGTCTCTCCCAACTTTGAGCCTACAGACTGGCGGTGGGACTATGCCACTAAGACCTTTTGGTCGCTTCTCACTGAGAGCTGTTCCACCCAGCTGTTAAATATTCTCTCCTTAATTTTTGAAAGCATATTTTCCCTCTGCTTGCCAATGGTTGTTGATGTTGGAAGAAGGAAATATCCCGTTGAGCCTTGTAAGTTAGCTATTTCATCTGGGGCCTAAACTGCCCATATCAGAGATAATGAGAGAGAGATAGAATTTCCTCATGGCAATCCTTTACGACTGAACTCAAGTCAAAATCTGAGCTAAAAGAAACACCGTTTGCATGAAGTTATCTCAGAGCCTGGGACGAACTGTCTTGGGTGTCCAAAAGGAATGGAGTTCAATTAGTTTTTCATCTTCCGCCCCTGTTCATTGACGTCACACCTCTGTCAAGGTTAAAAAAGATTGCGGCCAGTTTTGGCACGAAGGGCTGGTCCTCCAGGAGTTCTTTGTGGTTTAAAATCTCTCTCAAATCATCCATGAGTCCTACTGAAGTCGCAAAATTGATATTTTTTTAAAGTTACCGTTCACAGGATCTCTTCTTACCATTCACAGGATCTCTTTGTATAAATTTATGTATACATTTTATGTTCCCATTTTTAGGTATCTAGCGCATTAAGTTGTATGAAGTAGGTATTAGATAAATATATCCTTGCGTTTCTAAGTATATATAGCTGAGAACTAGGTAGGGGGATGGAAACATTTTTTTTTCTTAGGAAACCACCTCCCAGGAACTGAAAAAAATGTCTGTTTTTTTTATATTTGCCAATATCGTATCAACGCGAATCCGATAATACCATACAAATTAAAATTAGTATGTATACATTCCTGTAATAATCAGATCAGTAAGAGTGTATTTGGCAACGAATAATTTCTTTATTTAAAGAGTTCATTACTTTTGATCTTAATTTGCATGCTTTTATAAATATTGTCGCTAAGAAAAAATCCTAATCATGAATCTTTAAGGAAGTCATTTTAAAAGATTATAATCATGATTTTAAAATTAAATAAATAATTATAAGCATCATTAAAGTAATCAAAATGTTTTTAGCAATCAATCTCATTAGGAACACTTCGTTTGAATCATATGTTTCTGCACCTTTGAGTCAATGGAGACGCACATGCCACATTTTAGGCCTTCACTGGCAACTCTCTCCGGCGCTTATACATGTATCAGTTAAATGGAGGTAGGGTATTGAATAGGGCTAAAGCGCTGCTGTGCAGGGCTTGATAGGAGCGGATTTCAACTATGCATTAACTGCAATCAATGTCGGCGCGGAGTGATATAGAACTGTACTTGGAATAGCTAAACTCTGTTGGCGGCTTCACCTTTGCATTAACTTCATGGTCTCTGACCCTTTTTTCTTGTGAAATAATGATGGCTTCCTCATGGGCCATAGTTTAGCGGGCGAGCTCCGCTTTTATCAGCGAGTAACCAACAGTCTTGGCAACTCCGGCTAAGAAGTCAGCCAACAAACTTAATTGATGGCTGCAATGTATAAATAATTGCTCGTTTCATGCTTCTACAAGCCTACATAAGTCAGTGTTTCATGTACCCACCGCATTTATACAAGGTCCTAAGGCACACACGTTATGAGAGATACGGACCAGCTGGTAGAACGATTCTGTATAGGCCAATAGGAGCTTTATTTTGTTTTATCACCGCCACCATTTTGTCTTATCATCCGCTACCCACATACTTTGTAGAGAGAGGGGGAGGAGAGAAAGAGAAGAGAGAGAAGGGAGCGAGGGGAAAGAAGGAGATAGGAGAGAGAGGGGGAGATGGAGAGAGAAAGAAATAGGAGAGGGAGAGTGTTTGTGAGGGGGGGGCGTGGACGGGAGAGAGAGAGAGACTGCATGGTGTAAATGAGCGACCTATGATTAAGTCGCGCTTATCGTATAATAGTTACTCCAAACATTTCACAAGTCATTGTGCAATTTAATTTGCCCATGCAATACACCTTTTTTCCGATGGTTAGCTAGATAGATTTCGCTTTTATTGCCGTTGTACATTGGGACAGAGACAGGGACATGGCATTAATATTGAGGTATCATCCAACAGCAATTAAACTATAATTAAATTAGCATTAAAGCTGCATAACCAGCTAATTTCCTACTTTCTGTTTTCTCTATCCATTCCCAACCCATAAGCAAGTCACCAAGATAGAATATTAATGGATTTGGGCCTTCTTGGTACAATTTAACAAAACCAAATCTCTCAAATTATTCATTTCGGCGGCCCATCGAAATCCCAATAAAGGCCGGCCTTTGATGGTCCATTTGGTGTGCACTGGGTGGGAGATGAAACGGGTTTTTTAGTCGCTTAAGTAATTCAAGGAGCTTTTTGTTCATTTTCATTATTCAAAGCTTCCAGTCGACAGCACAAACGATTAAAGAAAGCAAGAATTTAAAGATTATTTTGGTCGATTTTACTGGCTGGGAATGCAGCTTTCTGGCAGGATTATTGAATTATTGAACTATCTAGCTGACAGATGCATGCAGGGAGTAAGAACTGTAGACACTGTTATCCCCTTTCTTTCCTTTTTGATACAGAATTCACTAATAAATATATGTTTTCTTCATTTCCCATAATCTACCTTTAATGTAGGCCTATATTATACCACTCCAGACATTTTATATTCATCCAACAAATACCCCCCATTGATTATCACATGTTCATTTACATTTCCTGGGAAAAACTGTTTAAACAGAGGGCATTAACCATTTCCCCTCCTAACTCTGTATTTAAAACAAAATGGAAGTAAAAAAACCCCTACTATACTATACATGGCTTTAAATGTGGGGGGAACTAAAACTGAAAGGCTTTGGACTTGTGAGTGTCTGCCTCTCAAATGAAGCTTTTACCCGTCAATTTAAGCACTAAGTGTTCATCCATCTTGTATCTAAACATGCGTGAATAACGTACATGTTCCGGGAGGCGATTTCTTGTCAACTCGGATAAAACCTCGCCATATGTATTGTCAGCCTCTGACGGAAATTGAGGAGCTTGAGGGCATCATGCCTACCATCGAGAAGCCATCTTTCCAGTGTCGACACTTTAAAGTGCTGGCGTTTTATCAACATTACCCGATGATTGACGATTCCCTAATGAAATTCGAATCTCATGGCATACCAAGGGGTGTCGCGAGGATGGCATTTGTCTTAATGTTTTTGATTCGAAATCCAAAACTGTCACGAAAGGAATCACGTGTAATAGCCCTAGGCGATTCGAAGCCATATTTCTTCTCATATGGATTTTCCAATTGGGAACGAAAGAAATGTTCTATGCCAAATGTTACATTCCATGTTTTAAAATAAAGTATCTCCAATATTACAGTAAGGGTATGCTCAATCTAGTGTTCAGGTTCCCACATATATACTATATGTGTATGTGATGTGTCACAGAAAAATGAGTCGAAAAAAAGAAATAGAGGAACTACCAAATTTAAAAATATGAGATTAAGTGGATTCCAACGATGTTAACATTGGGAACTCTAACAAGTAGTTCTATATTTCATGGCGGGTTTATTGTTTGAACATCTGAACAATTACCAATAAAGTATCTAAATATACGCCATAGGATGGCCTCAGAAAAGCAAGGATATATTTCATACGACTTAAAGCACTACATACCCCAAGGATGGGAACATTCCCACAAAGGAATCTTGTGAATGAAGGCACTTTGAAAAATATCAATTTTGTGACTACTGGCTCAATTTCTCTGTAACACATCACATTTACATGTATGTGCATTCCACTCCGCAGGCGAGAACCTCAGCTTGAGGCCGGGAAGGAATCCCGACTCAGCAGGAGTCAACACCAGGGAGTTATATTCATTGATACATGTATAATGGTTCAGATTTTCAGATAATGTACAATCGGTAGCTGTACAAATTTGCTAACTTCTGCTAAATTAGACTGGGCAATTATGAATAAAGGGTACATCAGAGAATGTTGATTAGAAATAGTCTCTTTCATTGGGTTAAACTGTATTTTGAACGTCACCTTTCTCTTAAATTTGTGTCATTTGAGAGGATTGGCGAATTATACATTTTCTAACGACCTGACCCATGTATCTATCCATGGATGCGCTGGCATTATACATGCCCTTATTCACTATGGGGCAGATTTTGCAGGCTGCATTCAGGCCCAGGAAGGTATGACATGGGGAATGCAGGCAATTTAACATGCCCTCGTCCGCCTGGAGCAACTCATTATGTACTGGATCCATTAACTGCGGTCTTGCTCCTCCTCCAGGTGGGCGTACCTGTCCATCACCCTCTGAGCAGCTCTCTGATAAGCCCTCCACGGTCGCACTCGCCTCTTTCACGGCTTGTTTAGAGAGGTACATTTGCGCTGGGCGAGGGGCTCAATTGTGCAAGCCAAGGGGCGAACAGTAATTAGGCCAAACAAATGATAGGTATGTTTCCGAATTTCATCATTTGTATATATTTGCATCATATAGTTTTACTATAATATTGTATTTGGGAAGAACTTGGCAACGCAATTAGCAATTGGCAATGTAGCTAATTTTAATGATGACAGCCAGTAGTTTTCTGTTGAATATAGCTGGGTAGTGGGGATGGTAACTTTTTTGTTAGGAAACCACCTTCCAGGAACTGAAAATATGTTTTATTTTGTAACAATAGTTGTTTTAAACAAGGTAAACGTACCTTAAAATTTATGGGTTTTCTTGTTAGGAAGACTTGTTTTCTGGCTTTGTTTATTTTTTTTGGTCAAAGATCACATTTCTTTTAAGGCAAGGTCAACAAATTTTAGGTGGGTGTAGAGGGGTGGGGGTACAAAATCGGAAACACACCTATTATTTTGTTGGCCTATGTAGTCCATTGTAGAGGCTTGTGTGACCTATGGCAATGAGTTGCGTTATCAATACAGTGTTGTTGACATCTAAACCAACTACATGTATAACATAGACCTTTGCCTTCTAAGATGAATCTATATGTAAAGATCCATTATGTTAACTATTCTGTTAAATCTCAAAGTAAACTCCAACTTTTACTCTATCAGATGATGTTAATTAACAATGAGACCGAATAATCAATATGTAGCTTCTGTTTATTAATAGTGAATTATAATGGAATATAATATATAGAGAATCAATTAATCGTAGCCTGGGTGTCGCCCACGTATGTCTCCCACGTTTATATTTGGCTGAAGTTAATAAAACCTCTGACTTCTCCAAATCAATTTGTCTCGAAGGACATCTGGCCTTCCTTAATAGACCGGTCATCCGGAGCGTTCATGCCCTGGAGAGTCTATATAATACTCGGGCTCCCCCTCCTTGGTTGAATACATCCCACAGCCCTAGCTACGTCTTAAATTGGAATCTGGCAATAGGCTGTAGTGAAGTGGATTAATACACGATTGACCTTTGAGTGGGTTGGCTTCACAGCGAGCTCAAGGTGTTTGATTCACAGCAGTATTCACACGATTATCAGCCAGTTCTCTAATGAACCATAACATAACAGATTTATCCCATTCCAATACACTGCGTTCCTCATAATTTTTCCGGGAAAATAACATCATCATGCAGAGGGTTTATAGATTCTATAGATCTATAGATTCCCCATCTTTGTGAAGTAATGACTTATCCGCAGGGAATGTGTAGGTAATTTGGCAAGAATACTCAGTATCACAAAAAGAGTGATTTTTTAATGATAGCCCAGGGGGGCGTATGACAAATGTGTTTTAGATTTTTCGCGGATAATAAAATTATTGGATTAATAAACATCATCAATTGCCAGATCTTGGTCGATTCATTATGATCATCGATCTTCCGAAATACCAGCAGTGAAGGGTTAGGAGGCACTCGTATACGAGGAATGGTTTTAAAGATACAATTTATCCATAGATTGGAAAGGGATGGCAATAGATTCATGTCTTTCCTATGCCACATCAATCATTTGATGTTTCATCTCGCACAGATTTATCGATTTTCCCCTTCAGCCTGCCCCGTTGATATTTACAAACCATTTGCTTTTGGCGGGCAAGGGCCAACAACTTATGTACAAAGATTTGGCATGTGAAGCTTGGCAGTGGTATCTTTGCGGTAAATGACAATGGGATAAAAGAAGGCAATATAATTCCCATATTCTCATCAACCGCATAGCTGTACAACAGGAGGTATTTTCTTCTCTCATACAAGCCTGTTGTGGCTAGGAAAGTGGAAACCTAGAAGGAATAATTATATTCCCTGTATTTTACAGCAATTGCTAAATAATTTGGATATATCATATGTAAATTACATCTATATAATATGTATTATAAATTAACACACACATCTATATTATGATATTTATATATAATATGTACACGTGTGTTTATATATTTATGAATATATAAAGAACGTGGGTGATATGAAGGGCTATCGTTTAGGTTATTAAACGGTCTAATATTGCAATGTCAATATCACAGGAACCTTTGTTTTAACTGCTGAATAAATAATTATTATAAAATATCAAAATGATATCTGGCGATGACCTCGGTATTACAAAGTGGGTGATGGAATATGCAATTGCAAACAGGTCCCGTTGCATAACAAATCCTTACTTAAGATCTTCCTTCCTTAGCTACATTTCCTTGCTAAGCAGCTGGTAAGGAACATTTAGGGAAGGAACTTGCTGTATAGACAATGCTAATTTTCATTCCTACACTAGAACTTTCCTACCTAAGCAAGGATAAATAGCTCAGGAACAAACATTTTAAGTAAGGATTCCTTATACAACAGACCCCAGCCATCAGTGAAGGAATGTAAATCTCTGATGCTACAACATGCAGCATGAACGCCAATATGTCATGAGAATTCATCATAGCTGTCTTCATGTCAGGATCAGTTTGGTTTAAATATTTTCATTTAGCATATTTCAAGCTGGTCAGGATGCTAAACCATAGCTCTGCTTAATCTCCATGGGCAAAGTTAAAGTCTTTCTTAATCCCAGACAGCTGTGCCTATCGGAGTTATAGCTCGCTTGTGCCAACCAACTGAAGGGGAAGGAAATATTTATGATGGCAGAAATGGTTGTGAAGTTAGCGGCTAGTGAGGACGATAGGGCAGTCTCGGCAATAAAATAATCCTACAGAGCAGCTCGGCCCGACAGATATGATTGGTCTGGGAGTATAAGCCGAGGCTCGCTTGCAATATTCCGACCTATCCTCTGATTGAAAGGCATATTGTAAACTTGGACCTATGGACGTCGCATGCTACCACTCATACACTGACGTTAGGCTTCCTGAAACTTGTTCATTTCGGTCAATTGTGAAGTAAGTTCGTATTGGAAGAAGATAGGTAAAGTTTAGCTGATTGGCTGAAGTCCAGTTGAACCATGCATTTGTAGCTATATATACTTTATATTATATGTATATGCATGCCCAGTGCTTTTTTGTAATCAGCAACTTTTAATCATGTAATATGTGATGTGTCACAGGAAAAGTCGTTTGTCCACGAGGACAGAATGTTTTCATTCTTGGTGTGCTGAGCGCGGTTAGTAGAATGAATACATGCATGTACCAAATTTCAAGACTGTGTATATTGAATATATTTATGCATTTCTGAGGGTATCCTAAGGAGTATATTTAACTACTTTACTCTAGTGATTGACCATACAACAATATCGGTAACATGCTTTCCATACATTCATAGAAGTACATGTACTTATTAGATGTCCTATTAAATATATACCATCATTGGAATACACTTGATCTCATCTTTTCAAATATAACGATATCTCAGAATCCATGATTTGCTACTTATGACTCTTTGTTCAGGAACATCATATAAATATGAAGATATCGTCTTATATAATGGGAGAAAATGGGCAAACCTTTGCTACTTATTGGAGCGCAGTTATACCAGTATGGACAATAGGTCCGATCTGTTTCCAGCAATCAACAACTGCGAGAATATGTAAGGCAACTGTTGGTATGCATATTGGATATAGCCTTTCACTTTGTATGGAATTCTATTGGCATCTGTGCTGTTCATTCATATATATATAGCTAATACGCACATTGGATGTGCCATCCGTATTCCATAGACAAGTGCGGTAAATGCACT
Source organism: Sthenelais limicola (assembly GCA_942159475.1). Classification (NCBI taxonomy): domain Eukaryota; kingdom Metazoa; phylum Annelida; class Polychaeta; order Phyllodocida; family Sigalionidae; genus Sthenelais; species Sthenelais limicola. Next base: position 60,682,809 of record OW804096.1, read on the forward strand.
ATATAAGCTGGAACACTAAGGACAGGAGAGATCAGGTTCGTTTGCAAACCATCTGTTTGCATTGAAATAGATCCCGGATATAGTGGTCTCTTTTTAAGCCTCGGCAAAAATATGAGAATCGGCACTTATTATTCGCCTGTCATTGTTCCAAACAACTGACCCAAGAATGTCAGAGCTTTGAAATGTGTTTTATGCTGGGAAAGCATTGATAAAAACCTCAACTCTCGTCCTGTCTTGAACGAGCAGCGTGGGAATAAGTTAATTTGATCTTTCTGTTGAAATCCAATAGGCCTGTCCAGGGTTTTAGGAGGACCATCTTTATTTGTTATGAATACCCGGAGGAATTCTTTTCCTCCTCTGTATTTCATACCGAACGCTAGAACTATATTTCTTTGCAGCAGAGCAATCATGGCTGAGTACATCTTTGCTCAATTTCTCTTTTCACATTTAAAAAAGATTGAAGTTTACTTTCATATGGTCTCCGTCATTTATGATTCTTGACGAATATTTCTTATAAACAAGACTGTAGATCCTTTCATTGATGGAGTGGAATTTAGCCAGAGCAGAAATACTTTATTGCTTTCAATAAATCCATTGGATCTAATGAACCAAATGATATAATACGATTATTAGTAGTATTTCCCAATAAATAACTTTTCTAATTACCCTGCTAATTCTTTTCCATATTACATACGAAATGGCATGCATTATTTCCTTGATTGGACCATTATACATTTTACATTATATTAAATCACCAACTGCAAGTACAATTTATTTGTACCCTTTTTTATCCACTGCCACGCGTGGACCTGACGCCCATTAAAAGAACCGATATTGGATTCAAGCGTTTTTAATAAAGACTTGGGTGGAGTTTGTGAGGGAAATTGCCCACCGAAATGATGTAAGAGTTTGTTTGCCAGTTCGATTGTTTTCTGTAAAACTTTGAGAATATTTTCTCTCGCTTTATTCTGTTTGGCGCCCGCTTGGATGCGCGCGCAAGTTGTAGGGGGGCTTCATTATGTTCTGAACAAGCCCCTCTACTTTAATTACCAAGATTTGGGGCCAATACACCTAATGGACAATACCAGCTTCGTAGCTGCAAACTCTCGAATTCGATTTCAACGCCGAAGGCGATTTTCTGGAAGAAGCAATAGCGAGAAATGACTTCGAATGGACATTCAAATTACATTGATTTCCAAGTGGCCAGGACGAAATTAAGTATCATAAAGTGCGGCTGAGTCCGAATATTTTCCCAGCCCCGTAAGTATTAGCTCATGTATTAATATAGAACCGCTGTAATCACAGTCTTAATTGTGATGTATTCGAGCGATTAGCGGTTATTACTTTTCGCGCGGACAGTGCAATTCCATTTGATTAATACAGCAAGTGATGCATTGGCCCATTTTTGCTGATGCTGTGAATGAATGACAAATCGCCACATCAATATTAAAGTAGAAAGGATGGTAGCTCCCTCAGAGATTGCATCTTCAGTCTTAATCTAGGGCCTTTGTAAAGGCATGCCTCCACTGATGTTTTCCCTCTGCGATCGTTGCGGTTGCAGCTAGGGAATTCTGATTCCGAATATAATAACAAATGGAGCTGGTCAGAGCCAGAGGAAAGTCTCGATAGTTTCTTAATACAATATTCTGCCATGCACCTCCCCAATTATACATGTGGAACGGGGGATGGGAGGGGGAGGTAAGGGTTCTTCATCTTTATCTCAAAGTCACTCTAACAGATTTCTACTTAAAAGGCCTTTCTGTCACTGTTTTCCTACCATCTACCGATCTGATAACATTCGGAAGAAAATCGTTTTGCTTCCCTCTAGGCTGTACTGAACTCATAGTATAAGAAAAGGGGATGGGTAGAGAGGGAGGGGGACGAGGGGACTCCAAGGGATAGAGTAGGGAGGTGAATTATAAAGGTGGGAGTCAAAAAGAGAAGGAGCGGGAATGAAAGAATTGAATAGAATAGAAACTACATGCTGAGAATTTCCACACGTTTTAGATGGAGGGAGTGGGGGCATCTAGTAAGTAATAAATGACAATAACTATAAAATCGCATATTAGCCGCAACAAACACGCAGTCTGGTAGAGCCGCGCCTTAAAGTTGTAACTTCACCAAGAGATTTTTCATTACGGCCCATCCGGTTTTCACCTTGCGGCTAATGGCAAACCAATGGTGCCGGATAAGAGAACCGTATCTGCCGCAAGGATGAAAACCTTGGTGTAGCCCTAGTATTAGGCCCATTCACATTACAACGGCCGATTGGTGTACGGCTGCCGCACGGTAAAAACACAATGTTAAAGTATTACAGCCGGAAAGAATCGGCCGGCTGGTCGTGGTAATGGGAATGGACCTTACAGCAAATGTGGGTGGAGAAGCTGTGCTGTAAAGTTACGAATTGCCAAACTTCGATAAATATTAGCCCGACACGTAACAACATCTTTTGGAATACTCAAAAAAGCATATCGAAATGCAGATATAAAACGTACGTCTTCGATTAAAGTCTTAATTGCCTTCGGTATCAAAGACCCACCCTTCTAATACTAATTTCTATCGTCGCGTGTTTTTATTATTTATCAAATACAATTCAGTGAACAATGTTTGCTCTAACAGAACGACCATTTACAACTTTCCTGGTAAAATATGCCAACGACACCTTCTTAATTTAAATATATGTGCTATTCATTCTTCGATGGAGTTTCCGAGCGAGTTGAGCGGTGGATAATTGTAGACAGCTAGAAAATCATTATAAGCCATTTTTATACACCTCATCCCACCTACTTACTATCTCATTTTTTATTATTAATGTCCCGAGACTCTTACTTATGGCCACTCACTCACTACATTTACTGCATGCCAACATCAATATCTTACAATTTTCATCAATCCTGTTTTACTCGCCGCCTCTTGTATCTCAACTTCAACCGCCCTTCCTATATATTCCTTATACACTCTCTCCTCCCACCTCTCTATTTATCTCCAGGCGCGCTATATATCTAGGCTGTAATAGAACCAACGAATGTAACTTCATCTCGATGTATCCCCTTGCCATCCAAGGTTAGGATATCATACTGTGCTTCTTCTAAAGGTTTCCTCCGTAGGGGGTCAAACCCCAGCGTCTTGGGCATATACACGTACCAAAAAAACTTCTATGTTAAATAAATATACTGGTAGCTAGTTCTTTTTTTATATCTGCTCACATATACCTTGTATATAAAAAAAGGTGTTGTCAATTTGAGGGTTATTTCATACGTTGTTGACTTGGAATAATCTACTCGTTTCAGATATGATGCAATTATTATGATGAGGATATCTCTCTAGAAATCCCCCCTGGTGCATGAATTTGCTTGATTGAGTGATGCGAGGTGCTATCGCCAGGGCGCACCGTGTCTTTAATTCTTATGTTGAAATGCTCTTTATGATTTCATTTCAGTGAAAACATATCAGGAAAACATCAGATTTTGAGGATAATAAGGTCTGAGATGGTTCCTATCACCAAATATTTGTAAAGAGATTTGGAGGGTTTACATTCTCGCTTAGTACATGCTCCTAATGATTTCAGCCTGGAGGTTGCTTAAAGGGACCTATGGATCTTGCTCATGAAGTTCTACCATTATCCAAATCATATAATTTCAAATTCAAAGTGGTTTTTTTATTCATACATGAAGGAGGTGTACAGAATGGACACGCATCTGAAAGTAAATTACAGTCTTTCGGCGTCTTCCCAACTACTTGGAAATGGAAAAAGCAATTTTGGTTAACATTTTATAGGCCTAAAATAATTTCGATGGCTATTTTCCTAAAGGTCTAGGCTAAGTGTGATTGGTTATATGGGAGAAGAAGTTTAAGATAACAATAAGCATTAGCTTCTCAACTAGCTAACAGATAATAGGGTCTATTTAATACATAATTTACAGTTTTCAAAAGATAATGATAATGGTCGGTCCAGACCGTGCATCGTGAAACATAGTAACAAATGTATAACTCCATAATTCCTAATATTAAAAAAATAAAACACTATCATTGTAAATGTTCTAACTGGCAGTGCAAGGTGTATGTGATGTTTTACTCTTGTGAGGTGCAAGCGATATAGCCGAAGAATACACTTTCAAACTTCTGAGATTACAACTTCTGAAGTCGAAAGTTCGAAGTTCTCATCTCGGTGATATACTCAAGCAGGCGATCTATTAGATATGGCCCACTACCTGCTTCTAACACCTGGGCTGGCCAACCTCAGTGTTTATTCACAGTGCTCTGTTACCTGGGTAGTATTCCCCTGTATTTGTGGTAACGACAGGCCTTTTAGGCATATGATGATGAATTTCCTAAATAGCTCAGTTTGTTTTCTCCCACAACGCGCAGATGCTTTGTACTGTTTATGCACTGTGAGGTGGTGATTATCTGCATTTCTCTCTGACAGATAGCATCGCTCATTTTTGTTCCCTTTGCTTGGAAGATGAAATAAAGAAAAGATAATATATGATAGCCAACTGCTCTCGCTGAAGGAGATAATAATTCGTATTCCCTCTTCGAGTTGGGCTATATTTGTAATAAATGAAAAAACTTCGGTTACTTGAATTGAATTGAGATATTTGCGAACGTCTGAAATTGATTCATGTCTTTCAGTTCAGTTCAATTTAATTCAAGTGTACCTATCTGTACATTTTTCAAGTTGTGTATGGTTTTGTAATATATTCTATTAATAGTCCCACTCGCGATGAGAGTATTTCTGGTATATATGATGAACGTATGGCGTGGCTAAGAGAGGTTATAGTTGTAGGGCAATCTCCTTCATAAACAGCTATTGAACATTATTTTTAGCAGTTGTACGTCACAACCTAGTATTTTCACAACTTACGGAAATTTGGTCCCATCGTGTAAACAGGAAAGTTAGATCTACAGCGAAAACTCCATGAAATCGCTGGAGGTGCTTTTACTTGACGGTAACATAATATTGCACTTGGGAAACTCCCACTCGCTTGGTTACGCTATGAGCACCTGAGGGTTCCATTGATGAATCTGGTGATTCTGTTCAGTAATTAGGAAAGATCCGTCCATATCTATCTTCTTTACCAGCGCTCTATCATTCTTCTCAATACACGTCGGCAGCCATTAAAGCACTGCCTTATCCTATGATCAGTCGTTCCAGCACAAGCTGTATCTCCAACTGCAGAACTTTCAGCTGCATATATATCTTCTTTTTGATTTACCTACCTGGAGGATTCTTGCTGTAAGATTGCGTAGATTGATTCACAATTTTGAGCATATTTGGTTGGATTCTTATTAGTTTCAGATACTGTATAATATAGTTCCGCGACAGCATTACAAGGTACAGTTGCTCTTCTTAGCCATTACTGATGTTGGAAAATCCTACTGTGATATTACTAAAAGAAGAAGAAATACATAAGCTAGACAGAAATATCCCTATCTCTCACTAGCTTCACTATTTCGACAGAAAACCTCTGTACTTATACAGCTTCGCCATATGCCACAAAAATGAAATAATCGAAGGCTTATTATATTAACACAAAGTAGATCCTTGGTCCCTTCACTGGCTTCTTCTGAGGCTATGTCCATGCATAATACCTAAATAGACACCTGGCAGCGTGTCTTACAATTCAACTCAACATATTATTTATCTGTACCTAAACGTACCGTACATACAGGAGACATACATCTGAAGAATAATTTCCAGTCTCCCAGTAAGTTTCTAGACTAGAGGAAAAATTAAATCGAAGTAAGTTAGCTGTGAGAAAACCAAACTATCTACATTCAAAGTGTGATGTAGAGAAGTACAAACATTTGAAAAATATGAGAGATCAAAGTGACAAGAGTCTAGCTAAGTTGTCATTGTAATAAATAATATTCAACCCATATCTAGTCCCTCCGCGATGATTCTGAGCGACTGATGAAATAAATTCATCATGCGATTTGTAAAATCAGTCGCCTTATGCGTGACAACCCTGTCTTCAGCGACATACGTGGGAATGACCACAATGGTTGGCTGATTAGACAGAATAACAGACGCGCCTTCCTGAATAGTTTGTTTGTCCATTTCTCCTTGGATTTGACAGTTCCTTTGTCAGTAATCCTATCCTTCTCATCCTTCGTATGTGATCTCACTTTTGGACAGCATATATTTTGTTGGCAGCGAATTTCTTTTAAGATGAGATGAGATGATTATAAGAAGTATTTTCCTGTAACTTGTATATTAAAGGGATTAATCTTCTCAGGAATATATCATATATATCAGATGTATCGAGTGTATTTTTACTTTTATATTTAACAGTTTAATGATGTAACACTAAAGTAGCTGCTTTCCCCCCTCCAAATTCAAGGGTATTCGGTATTCCTGTATACAGAGACTCCCTTTCCACATAATTATGTCTATTCTGCTACACTGCATTATAATTGTGTATAATTATATGATATGGAAATACAATATATTATATATTATTAAAAGCAGCTAAAATAGCCCTAGACGTGCGAAGGAATTCTCTATTGAAAAAAGGGGGGATGTTGGATTATTTTTCTCCAACGTATAAAATAAATTACCGCTGTAATAAGTAGAGATAATGTCTCGGTGGATGTAAAATCGACAACCTTGTCTCTGGCGCTAAATTCCGACTGAAGAAGCTTGAAATCAAAGCCAGGCTTTGCATCGTCTTTCCCCCGGCTGAACACGGAGGAGGTCCGCCTGGAAGCCGGTTCCGAATTACTGTCATCAAGCGGACGTGCTTGTTTTTATCCGCCGCCTGGTAGCCCTCATTGGAACTAGTTATACCTGTCCTATCCAATAAACCACTCACCTTAGTGAAGGGGCAGTTCTCCCGTTCTCCGGCGGTGGCACTGGGCGTTACCTACACCTGGTTAACTAAGATAAAGATATATTTTACCTGGAAAGATTCTGGCCTATCACCACCGGACACCAGGCTTATCTCTGCACTTAGACAGATAATCACCTGGCTTATCAGCGAGCTAGATTGAGAAGTAGGTATCGGTTGCTTTTTGAGTCCCCGAGAGAGCGTGTTAAAAATGTTAAGATTTGAACAGGTTTGTTAGTGGAGATTCCCGTTACTCTCCAGAGGCTTGATAGAGGGAATATAGAATTATTTTTATTCACATGGACCTGTCTGTTTTACACTTGTATAGCATGTATACCTAGATATGCGTTATAGTTCACTACATACATATCTATCTGTCCACGACATTACAGCGCTGAAGCCCTTTATGTGTCCATTATTAATCTAACAAAAGTCCTGTGGTTTAACATCCTTTTGAAGTATTAAATATTCCGAATGTGGCATTTAGATCACTTGACGCGAAGAAAGGATGAGAGCTCGCGTCTCGGAGAACAACTCAGGTCTTCGCTGGTTAAGACCAGATCCAAAGGATATATGCCAATTATGATGGCATTACGAGAATTGCCAACAGATGCAATGCTCCCTATATATGCTGGGAAATAACAGGTGCTGACATTTAAGGTGAAGCGCCTTGCTTTACAAATCATATTCTATTCGTCTGCTCGTCAGTAAAGGTCGGTATTACTATGAATGATACATTATAAGATTCAGCTGTTGGTTGTGTTGATCTCCTTCCCCCGTCCCGTCCATGTGTTAATGATGAAGGCTGAGGGGAAATCAGATCATCAGACCATACCTCATAATTTCCTCCTCATAATTGTTTTCATAGCGAAGCTTGAAAGCTTAGATATTGCTAGTGGGTGTTTTTTGAATGACTGGGCGGTCCCTGGGTACTTGTGTTGGTGTGTGTATGCATACGGTATATGGGTCGAGTCGTCAGAAAATGTACAATTCGCCTTCATCAATCCTATGAAATAACCCAACTTTAACATTTGACACAGTCCCGGTTCAAGCCTTTCAGTGAGTGATTGGACGCCTACTTCGCTAATGGCTTCCATGACCGCGGAGTAGGCGTCCTAATGGGATTCTAATGGTATTTTGCAGTTTGGCGCGAGAGTCTTTCCCTCAGTTGGAACTTGAAGGGACTCTCTTAAATTTGAGCCTAGACTGGACAAAAAACAGGTTCAAAATACAGTTCAGTATAAACGAACAGCACTCTTGAATCATCGCAATGCCAAATATGCTCAGATTTACCAATGGTTTAACCATTTTTCAGCATAATTTGTTAAACATGGCGAGTTGCCGATTGTACATTTTTTGACGATCTGCCCCATATACCGACAGCGTGTAGGAAGAATGAGCATAAAATTGATATTTCCATCATAAATTCTCTTGAGATGACAGCATATATGATAACCACCACAGGATATTTTTTTCTTTCTTCCGCGAGTATTTTATAGGGGTGCTATGAGTAACACGTCAGCAGCCGAGCGAAAGAGTATGTCTTAAACCTCACCGGTTAGACTAACTGCACGAAAGTGGTCCCACAACCGAGGCACATTGTGATAGGTCATTTAGGGGTAAATTCGCCTAAGAATGTACAATTCACCTTCACCAATCCATTGAAATAGCCCTAATTTATTTTATCTCATCGTTCAATTTACCATGCTATCGCTATTTAATATAATAAGAGGAACATATTATACCGAGCTGTTATACAGCCTTTTGATACTTCTACCACGTTCGGAAAATGTCTTCTTCTCGCAACCAATTATAATCACCAGTGGAGAATCTTTTAGTCGTTCAAAACCTTCAAATTGACGATTTAAACCTGGGGAAAATGTGCGTTTAAAAACGGTTTACAAGCGCTGGAGGAAACCCTCCCACCTCGTACTGTCTTTCATGTATGATAGGTTAATTCGAGAGCTATCGGATCTAGTCCATAACTTAAATTCAACTTCGCGCAGAAATTTAGCAGAATTTATTAAATGTGTAGTCCTGCTGATTGTGCATTCTCCGTTAATCCGGCTCATAAGTATTTTTCGGGAGAGATGAAGATCAACATTTAAAGGAGACAGGACTGTTAATAAAATATTTACAGCAAAGTCTGTCTTAATCATAGCGTCACCTATAAATAAAGCTAGCAGTTGAGTGGCCACATGAGCCTTCTTGCTATGAAAGCCAAGTCACCAGTCGATCTTCCAAATACCAGAGCAACTGTGAGTTTTCAGAAACGATATTGCGCCGCCAAAAACATACCTCAGATATGATATCTTAAAATATTTGATCGCTTCTCGGCTAGTTGCCGCTGGACACATATGGAAGCGTCGTACGTGACTTGAATCTGAAAAAGCTCGTCCTGCCGCTCAGCAAATCCAATCTATTCAGGGATCGCCATGTCCGCTTGAGGTCTCGAGTTTCTGTAATAAAACTAGTGGAGCTATTATGATCATCCCATCAATAATTAGTCGAATAATTGCAAGTGCAGGAGACTTAAATCATAAAAACCCAGTGGGTTATGAAGCCTGTAATTAGTGTTTATTGCCTTAATCTTGTGTATGAAGGGTTTATTTATATCATGTCTGTACACACGAACATTTTTTTCATCTTGAGTTCATTTGTATAATCAGCTTGATAAATTCAAGTTTAACATGAACAACACAAATAGCCTCATATTATAACGTCAGGAATGATATGAGAAAATAATGTCAGGCACGTCCATGTATGATATCACGATTCGCACAAACATGACTTGGCATATTCCATCTGTAATTGATATGTTCTTCACAATAAAATGCGGAAATAGCTCTTGGCAAAGGCATGCAACTACCTCCCCACATTATATATATATTCGTATAAAATGAGAAGTGTATATTATAAATTACATTATATTCTATATTTTCTTTACCGTTGTTGACAGGGCATAACAGTGAATTAAGAAAACAAATAAATATATACGATAGTTTCATCGGCTGTTGTATTTTCGGAGGGCTCGCCTTTCTGTCACCTCACAAGTGGCGCAAATGGGTCCCTAATTTCTCTCTGGAAAGCTTTTAGATTTCCGCTTGGGGCTGATACTTTTGTTTCACCTTTTCCTTTCTGTTTCAAGCTGTTGTTAACCATCGCTGAACAACGAGTGTTTATAATATCGTAAATCCAAGCGAGGGACTTTAATTGCACATTGAACAAGTTTTGAAACTCCTCAGAGACTGCTTACTTGATTGAGCATAGTCTGATGGTTGTTGTCCGAACAGTTGACACATTCCTTCCAATAGGGAATTTGCACGTCTCACTGCGCATGTGTAATTACAGTGCATGCTGGGGTGGATTCAGTTCAAATTTGACATACAAGTATAGGCCGTATTTAGCAATACTTTTTTTCTCTCGAAAAAAGCAAGGATCTTTTCACCAATATATTAGCTTGTGTAAATGATCTATGAACACCAAACGCATGATGGGAACGTCTTGTTTTATGGAAACATGTTAAATGCGTGGCTATTTAAGGTGACTCAGTACTGATCTTGTGTATTCAATACATATAGCTCAGTCCTGATATATGTGTATTCAATACATATAGCAGGGAATATCAGCATTATGCAGACGAAGTATGTATGTTAAGTCTTGATATAAACATTTCAGATAGAAAATTTATGCTGATTTTTGGTGTGGGAGTTAGTATCTACGATCCCTATACATCCATATTAAATTTCATTAAAATTTATGGAGCCATATGTGTATAAATCAAATATTTATCAAGAATTTTCTCATTTTTAGCCAATTTTCTCATAATTAAGTTGTAACACAAACAAATCGGCCTGGAAATTCATGCTGATTTTTGGTGTGCGAGTTAGTAACTATGATAGCTGTATCCATATGGAATTTCATCAAGATTTATGAAGCCATTTTTGTTCAAATCAAATATTAATCAGGAATTTAATTTTTTTCCCAATTTTTCTCATAAGTAAGTCGTAATATAGAAAAATTTAGCCTGGAAAGCCATCCTGATTTTTTGTGTATGAGTTGATAAATACGGTATCTACATTCATATTAAATTTTAAAAATATTCATCAAACAGTTTTTTTTTAAAACGCTGATTGTCATCAGCCAAAGTCAATTTTGCTAGTGCCCCGTACTGCCACTAGGGGGCTTCCAGGGGGCTAACTCAGGATCTGAGGAAAAAAACATTATCTGATGATAAGTATATATATGTTGAATGTCTGGGTGAAATTTGATGTCTGAATTCATGTCAGAACCATTTTAAACGAATTATGTTAATAAATCACTCAAATGTAGTAAAATTACTCAAATATGATTCATTATTTCTATCTCCATACTGCCATAGCATGAAAACTAGCCTGGTGACCTATGTTTTTTTTTCACTCAATAATGATTATTTCATGTCAACTATCATTGGTAAAAATTTTAGAAAAATTCATCAATAATCAAAATCACTACTGAGTCACCTTAATGAGATTATTGTTAAATATTTCACGCTGAGCATTTTTTCTATAGCTTTTACACTGACATACAACTCCCTTAATTTCATGCGAACCGAGATTCAAGATGGCAGAGTTAAAGAAATTGTCCCGATTGCAGGTGCTGTAACATTTAAGAAACAATAATGCCACAATGACACAGGATACTGGGCCGGCTCGTATTTCTTCAATAACCATGCTCATTGCTGATGCCAAGCCTGAAAGTCAACACAATGAGGGACATAGCATCAAATTGCTTATGAAGTCGTTTTCTTCCTTTTACCTGTTTCCATCATGCTATTCAGGTATAAAAAAAACGATTATTTGACTTATGATTAAAAAAGGTTGAATCTTTATAGTGATATTGTTGCATGTTTACCTTTATTTTAAAGAACTAAGAGACAGTATGTTTATTATTCGATCAACCTGAAAAGAGGAGAAAGCCTCTCGAAATACAACAAACAAAAAAGAAGGTTGGCGCTCTGAAGACCATGGATTCCATTGTTCCAAGGAACTGTAGTAATATCCATTTTAGAACAACTGATATTGCTGTGGTTCCACCTATTGTCTTCGGAGGGGGATATGCTGCCGTTGCTGGGTAACTCGTCATATATATGGAAATTGGTAGACGTTTTTCCCCGTCTCTAAGGCTAGATGGAACATAGCAGTTGCATCCCATGGACTACCAACAGAACACTTTCTGGCCGCTTAGCTGCCTGAGAGGGTTATGCCGTCTGGGTGGGTTTGATATCCCCAATGTAGTCTTCCTTGTTTAGCATTCGATACAACAGTAGCTGGAGTAAACTGCATGAAGGCATCCCATTCCCCTGACACGTCTGTGTTAACGTACAAGCTCATTCAGGATCTCAGGACACGAGCGAGCACAGCTGAGTAGTTGAAACTATCACAGCCCCTAAATAAAGGACGACGTGTAAATTGATAATGGCAGTTTTTCAGTGTAAAAACATCATCATTGACGGGTTATCTGGTATATATGTACATGTTTCAAATGGACAAAACATTAATTATTGTGGCCTCAGAGAGAATTCCTTTGATGAAGCAAACGGCCTGTATACATTGCCAGTCAATATATAGAGTGAATAGTACGGTTGCCTCGGACCATTCTATATGTATTATATCCCCTTTATTAACATTTTCGCTGTCAGAATTAATTAAAATAATCATATTTATAAGCAGATGACATTTTACGTAACTTGTCATTGCGTTCTCATACAGGAAGTAATTCGATTTGTTATGATACGTGTGTCATAACGATTCTGTTGTTGCACCCCTGTTATTGCACCCTTGTTGTTACACCTCGCATACTGCATGGACATATACTATATTGAGTTTCGTATTGTATCTGAAACTAGAGATGGAAGTCACGCAAGAAAAGTCTCAGAAGATCTCGCCCCCTGTCACGTGTCTAAGGCGATGGGGATGGTCTATCCCCAATGGACCTTGGTCACTGGCAAGCCAGGGATTGAAACTATGCTGAGGACAACCCAGCCTGAATATAATGAACTGTTCATTAGGTTACTATGGGTAAAGGGATATGGCACACCGGTGTTTGAATACTAATGGCTCCGTGCTCTGAGAAGGAACAATTACCTTAGTCCAAATTCATGATACAGTATTCAGCCACACACCCAGGGCTATTGGAGCTCACTTCTGCAGATTTGTGTATTCTATGGGAATAAGGCGTTATTATGCCAACTAATGGAGTGGCTATGGACATGGGATTTATTACGTGAGTTGCTTAGATCCGATGTTTGTTCCTGTAGACTGCTCTTGGGGTTGCATATGTCCATGACCACGTAGTATATATTCCATGGATGAATGGTCTATATAGTTACTTTGAATAGGCCTTTCATTGTCCTTTAATGAGGCCCATATCTCTCTTAGTGCGTTCTTGGTATTCGGTTTAATTATTAAGCATAGGTGTTGTTGTTGCGGTGTAATGGAAACAGACGAAGCATATAAAGTGTACCTACACGTAAGGTATCAATTGATTGAGTCCCCCATGGTTTCTCCGAAGAAGCAGGTACATGAGGGAGGGCCACAGGTAGATCGCATGGAGTTACTGTATTATCCATGTAGCCAACTATTGATTAAATGTAAGACAATACTAGTGCGCCGTGCTGGCTTTGTTTCTAGGAACCTCTTGTAAGTATTCTCCTGGGTAGTGGGTCTGGTGGTAGGAATTGCGATTATCCACACCTATACAATATAATTAATCATTATTCTATATAACAAGCCTCTTTTCTTAAATTGTCAGAAGAATGAAATCATTTTTCTCCAAGGTCTTAGCAATACCAGTATTACTTCAATGTTTCTTTGCTAGGCGTGTTTAAATTATATGCGGTTATCCACACTTATATAATATATATTGTATATGACAAACCTCTTTTCTTAGATCTTTTGAGGAATGAAATTCATTTTCTGAATGAAATTCATTTTCTCCAAGGCCATATAGCAATACCAATATTACTTCAATGTTTCTTTGCTGTGTTTAAATACTAGTGAACCAAGTGAACGCAGAAACATTCATACCACTGATAAAATATCTAAAGTCTTTGATAATAAGACAAAGGCATTGTAATCAATGTATGTCTTTGTTTAGATGTTCAGAGGAATGAATCAATTTCATCCAAGACCATCGAAATACCAGTATTACTTCAATGTGTCTTTGACATGTCAAATACAAGTGATGATTCAAGTTAATGTTATTGTGACAAACACTAGTGTACAGATGCATTCATACTCCTGGTAAAGCATCTAAAATCTTTGATACCAAGGTATTGTAATCAATGTGTGTCGCTATCTATGCCTTTCTTATACACTGGTACTGAAAGCTCCTTTTTCAAGCTCCATCCTGCACCGATCGATACATCTCCATTTCTTGCCGGGAGTACTATTAAGAATGAATGAGCGATTAAAAACATTGAGTTTCTCCCCTTGAAACGTCTGTGTACTACACAAGGCAGCTTCTTATAGGGAGGAGAACCAATCAATAAATGGTAGTGCAGTCACTACTCTACGCCTTAGCATAAATAATCCCAGTTTTTATCTTTTTGTCGATGATGGGAATGATACTGATTTTACATTACCTCTCCTACACCACATCGCTGGCGTGTTCCTAACACTTATAAAGCGCTTCTACTGGGTAAAATGTATGTCTTGAAGAAACGTAGACTATATTTTATAGAACATATTCTAGTTTAAAAAGCCTTCAGGCATGGAAGCTAGGGGTGTTCAGTCTAGGCTCAGAGTTGAGAGACTCCCTCCAAACTGAGTAAAAGCCTCTCGCTCCAAACTGCAATATTTCATTATAATCCTATTAAGACGCATATTCCAGGAAAGCCATTAGTGCAGTAGGCGTCCAATCACTGACATACCATTCTTATCTGATCTAAGAGGCTGTGAGCCTAGACTGTGTTGTTATCAGGCAGGCCAACGGGAGGCTGAAATCATTGGTTCGCAGCTATCCGGTTTAATGATTAATCGGTATTAATTGAGAGCAACTTTTCATCACACTCCGTTTCCCCTCTATCCTTTTTCCCTTGACACATCAGACTTGACCTCATTAACTTCACCATTCTTTCTCAATATTCGATTACAGAGTTCGGCACCATTCTTTAATTGGTCTCTCTTGGACTAGAATGGATGTCCATACGGATTACAGATCGATGCATCTCTCTAGATTTCCGCTTTCTTCTAGTGTGTTTTAATGTGTTTGTTTTGTCGTTTTCATATTAATAACTGACTGTTAACACAAAATATATATGCTACTCAAATTTTGTTCTTTTATTTAGGCCAGGCACGTATTTAAACACAATGAAAAACTATTGTCTGGAAGACAAATAAGGGGGAAAATGTAATTAGCTCCTCGGTTGGCCATCAATCAGGGTTTTGACATTTCAGATAAGATTACACTTTATTTGTCCACATGCACAAAAAGGGGTGGTAATCTTCTTGGGTTGTCAACCAATTCTTCCCGCATACTATTCCAATTCCAAGCGGGATCTGTATGTGTCTATTCTAAGCTCAGTTATATATATCCCTTCTCCAACAACTTCGACTAATATATTTTTTTACACAAATATTTTTATTCAGGTAATGGTCTATGGGGGTGATATAATCTACGTGAAATGTTATATTTCATCTATAAATCAACTATCTAGAACAATGAAAAATGACATATAACATATGTAACACAGTTCTTCTTTTGTTTAGTATTTTTATACTCCGTAAAATGACAGCTGAATCGTAAACAGGCATGCATCGTGTACAATGACTTATCATCAGTTGAGGTCAATTTACATATCAAGATATGGGCTCAGGGGCGCTAACTCAATATAGAATAACCATGGTCCTCCGCCCACTGCTGTTTCCAACCACACCTGGCTCTAGGAATCAAAATGCTGCTCAAGACAAATAAGATTAGTGCAGATATATAAATAGAATTTCTTATGGTGACAAAATTCACCTTCCTTCAATCCCTCCAATGGTATATATGGGGGTGGAATTATTTGGTCAGAAACGAATCGAATGACTTCACAGTAAAACTCATATCATATGTGGGAGCTGGAGAACAGATGTCCTCGGGATGGTGTCTTATATGAGAATAAATCAATTTACCAATCATCGCCAATAAACATAGTAGCACAAGACTGCAATCTCAGCATTATACAAGCCCATGATTTCATTTTACTTCATTTACTCTATGCTCTATAAGAAAGAAGCAACCTATAAGTTGGTCTCTCTAACTTTGTTTATTAAGTGGGTTTTTGTCACAATGGAGAGTATGACATTATCTAGATGGTCTAATGCGCGCTTTGTTGCTTGTCGCGCTAAACCTAGCTCCCACTGGGTAGCTCCACTAATTGTTTGATGCAGTGGCTTCGCCTCTCAGGAAATCATTCTACATCCTTCTCTCGCCCCCACTCCACCTTTCTCCCCAGTGATAAGATCATGGGTCATTCCTCCACCAGCTGCTGGGATTGCTTGGTTTTTGTGTGGAGGACATAGCAATTTGTCACTTGGCCTGCCTATGCCGCATCTTTCAGGCATTTACACTGGGACTTATTGATGGTTTTCCCCACGGTTGGAGAACCTAACTTGTAGTCATTTCTCCTTGTCTTATAGATTCTTTTTTTACATTAGCCCACATTTGGGGGTCGTGTCTTTATGAAGCCGGTCAATACTTGCATTGCAAGTGGGATTATGAACTGCTTTAATCCCATCTGATTTCATCTGTATAATCGAAAAAAAATGTAGCTCACAGGATTTATTTGGTCATCAGAATAATGTACAATTTGCCTTCGCAAATCAGTCCCAATAACCCAAACGTGAGACAGAAATGAGGTTCAAAATACAGTTCAACATAACCGAACGCAATTTTTTTATCAACGCATTTCCACAAACTCATAATTATAAACCTTGAATTTATCATTTTTAGCCCAAATTTAGCAGAATTGGCTAAATTCGTAGAGCTGACAATTGATTATACATGTTCTGACCCATTTATATCTGGGTCTGTTTGGAGACGATTTATTATTACATGACTTGATGATATTCTATTCAGATATTCGTATCTCATTGGTGTCGATGGGATGTACATAACCTTCAGCTTCTATGCATTCTATACAAATTTGCAAGATTTTAATAAAGGATTTACAATATTGTTACTTCTTATACTTTGCAGGATCCTGGAGCATCCTGGGATATAAACGGTCGGGATGATGACCCAATGCCACACTATGATGGGTCGGATACAAACAGGTAAATCATGATAATAGTTCAATTAAGTTGTGACATATTTTAAAATCAAATTTATTTCATAAATGTAAGATGCGCATCATTGAAACTCAAGTCAGGAAGATATATAATAATTCAAGACTGATATTTAACTGTATGACATAATTATATGTACATATATATGTGGGTGTTGTTTTCCAAATTCCTGAATTTCAATATTTTGTCCGAAGAGGTTATTATTACCCGATGAGACATATTCATGATAGAGGAAATCTCAGCCGTTGCCTCTTGTCTATTCTTAAAAAACTTGACATCCCCCTCCCCCTCTAGGACTTCCTCCCTCCCGACTTTTCCCTGCTAGGGGCGAGTAGGGAAGAACCATGGGGGTCATGGGATTCTGAGAATAATGATAATAATAATAATGTCATATTATCAGTGAAATCTAATGCCCCTTCCAATGCCCTGTGGATTAATCTTTATATATTCTCATCTATCTTGCAGACATGGCACCCGATGTGCTGGCGAGGTGGCTGCCGCGGCAAACAACACAAAGTGTGCCGCCGGTGTGGCTTACAACGCCAAGATAGGAGGTAAGTTACACCCCCCCCCCTCAAACAACTGCTTGCGCACGTGGGTAGTAGTTAGTCGCTAAAGGCCTTAGTCCACTAAGCCGATTCTCATACGCCGCAGGGGATTCTTTTGGACTAAATTCCGTGAGAATCGCATGAGAATCGGCTTAGTGGACTAGGGCCTTAAGTCTCAGACTACTGGCCTATCGAGGACTATGCAGGATTTTGTGTCATCTCCAATAGTACACACAGACTGGGTTATATATACTAAAGGCTGGCCATGTGTATCTATAGCCGCCTATGGCTACACACACATGTAACAGAACCATTGCCAATAATCGAAAAGAGCAGTAACATCTCGTCAGTGTGATTCCTCTCTCACCCTGATATGACCATATATACGATAGTATGGTGTAAAAAGAGGCGTAAAGCAACCAATTCCCATAATTTAATCAATTTAAATCGCTGTTTAATTTTAAATCTGTAAAATGTGAGGATATACAGTTTGAGCGTGAACCTTCTTCACAGCCGCATTTATACATATTAAACTCCAGTTAAGTTAATTCACATACATGCAGTTGCCATCAATAAAATGATACCATCGTCAATTCGCGATACCTCCGCCTGAAGATTGATATATGAAACGATCATTATGCATTGAGGGGTGTGCACAATGGTAGAAACAGAGACTTCCCCTTGCCACTTTAGCGACTACAGTGTTGTCTTAACGACTTGATTAGATTCTATTGGCATTTGATGTATTTTGATAGATGACTTCACTCTGCAATCTGACAATGCCTCGCCTTGGAGAATTCAACTCATTACTTGGCTTCAGCCAGATTGTAATACTTCTTATCAGGATCTTATCGTTGTAGATGCCTGCCTTCCTACCCAAGAAATATGCCGAGACAGCAACATATAGAATGTGCCATCGGCTCCATGTCCCCAATCAAATACACTCACTGTTGTTTCTATCTAGTGAGCTAAACTTCAGATAATAGAATTAGTAGGATTATAGAAGTAGGAATTGACAGACGTGATAAGGCTTGACTATCTCTGTAACTTCTGCTCGTGTCTTCATTTATCAAAGTGATATTTACGTCAAAAAGTGCCTCTCAGCCAGTAACATCTTTCTCCTTATGCGTGTCCATGGGAACCCAGATTAGATGGCTAATGATAGTCGACCGAGCTCGTGTAAAAAGTAACTTTTCGAAGAAGGTTAATGATTTCAACACTAATTAATGGGCATTTATTTCTTAGCTGGAGGATTGCATTATCAAATATAATATGGCGTCTTCATAAAGATCTAAATATTTTGTTAGATTTAGGATCACAAAGAGCACCAACAACTACATTTCAACCACAATGTCGTTGGATATTTTGCTTCTGATCTTCATCGAGTTAACCATACACCCTAAAATGATCTCTCCCAACCTCCCATTCCATGCAGCCATTGAAGTGTTGAAATAGAGACTAAAAGTTGATGGTAAACGAAATTTACATGGAATCTTCTGATTCGGGTGATTGTTTAGACCAATAATGGCAAAGGGATAATGTCTATGGGATGTGCACATTGTTTGTTATAGTAAATCCCGATATTATTATTGTTCCATATTTTAGGTTCATACCGTTTGTTCAGTACATTATGGACTATTCAGTCCAGTATGATTAGGGCCTTATCATGTTTGACAGTACAATTCAGATCCCAAAACTTAAAGACTACAATATCTGAGTCAAAAGTATGAATAAATCACGGAGTGTCTGAACAGACTTTCTGAACACCGACAACAAAATCAACTATTTGGATTATTAATGCTGACAGGTTTTATGTCAACATCCCAGCAGATTAAGTATGATCGTCGAAGTGGAATGTCTATTGTTTTTCATTGTAATCTGAACTTCTGCCTCCACAGACCAAGTCTCCATTAAGATGATTTATTAATAGTCTGGCTTTGATTGTTGAAATAGAGTTGTTCAATGGCGGATCTGTGTATGTTAGATTAATGATGCTATGATCCTCTTATAACATAACGCGATTCCACTGCAGTCTAGGCTCAGAGCCTCTCAGTTCATATAAGAATGGTATGTCAGTGATTGGACCCCTACTGCGCTAATGGATTCTCTGACCCTGGAGTAGGCTACCTAAAGGGATTATAATGACACTTTGCGGTTTGGGGCGAGATGCTTTCCCTCAGTTTGGAGGGACTGTTTCAACTCTGAGCATAGACCGACCTATGAATATGTCATTCCTTCCCTGATTGCTATTGTTTCTCAGATTTTCCTGAAATACAAATAAAGCATTTCCTGATAAAGGACCCTGCAGTGGTTGACAAGATTTTAAATGTTATTCGATTCAGGTAGGGCACTTCCATGCCTCCCAGTCAACACGTGTCAAAATTTGAATAGCCGCTGGAAAGTAATTGGAACCAGTTCTGTTGTTTGCATTGCAATCTTCTGCCCTGTTCTGGCAAGACATGCCATCTAGCCTTGTGGTCGATATCCTGTAAGCTTTCCTCTTGCTGCTTTATCATTTGTAGCTCACAGTTTGCCATTTACTGGATGGGGGAAGCCGTCTACATTGTGTCCAACAGTGGTGATGAATAGCACTAGCGAGTAATAGACCTTCTGTCCACAGACCTTCCACAGACAATACAACCCTTGCCTGTCTCTAGTTGAGCATTAGACCGACTCGCTCTTACATTGAGAGTTGCTCGAGCGGACTCGATACGCCAGGCAGGAATGTCTATGTTCTCTTTCAATATCATGCCTGATAGCTTGAGTTCCCTTCGATAAAAAGAACCCACAGACCACTCCTCCAGCACGCCCCCCCCCTTAATCGAACCTATAAAAGGCTTTCTCTCAAGGCGGTCGAGGATTAAGCTCCGAGAAGCTTCCATAAAGACCTGCCCCCATCGGGCCAGCCATTTTGATAATTATAACCGATTCTGAAGGCGACAGATTGGGATCTCAGGAGACCAGCGTGGCTTTACATGGGAAAAATTCTAAATGAAAATCACGCTCGGGTTTTTTTGTGTATTTTCAACTGTCAACACTGCCATCGTTCCCTCCTGTAATTTCTAATCAGTGGGTAGCTTGGCCGAGACCAACCAACGAGACAGACCTATCCCTCATTAATGTAATTTAGCTTATGTTGGAATACTCGTATAATAACTTGTCATGACTATGAATATTCACCCCAATTTGTGAAAATGGAAACCAATGTTATGAGCTCAGCAAGGTCTTTTGTCAACAGCGCAGGCGTGATGATCAGCAATTTGCATATTCATACCGGTCTATTTCATTTTTTGAAGAAGCTGAATATAGTTTGTTAGCGGAATCTGTAAAAAGTCCTAATATATGCAAATTATTGGAAACATTATAGTTGGGAGTTTTTATGCTGTTGTTTTCCTCCTTTCTTCTCGTCGTTGTAACATCTCTCTCCTTATGCTTGTCCATGGGAATCGAGGCCTTCAGTAAAAGATTGCCCCGTGAAATTTAACAAGTGTTGGTCTCAGTGTCCCTGTTGTAATTCTGTTTTGTCTTGTTCTTGAATAATTAAAGCAGCTGCATGACAAAACCCCCGATGAGTTATATGCGCTCCGGGGAGAAATTATAAGGGTGCAGTCTGACAATTGCATTCCAGAGATTTCCTAAATGAACTACATCTGCGCGAAGGATATAAAAAGTGTTGAAAAGCTTGGTCCTTTGGTGATTGAAAGATTAAGATTAATCCTTATGTGCATTGGGACCTTTCCTATAGGTGGAGCAGATGAGCACGCCATCTTGTGAGAAAACCCATATTCTAACTCACTCACATTCCAAATTCCAAATTCGCTATAGGACACATTAGAGCCTTTTAGCAGGTGCCTCCATATGCTGTGAAAGTAAACGCATACTCATCGCTAACCGCCGTGACGTATTCCACGTCTTGTGCCCTAAACCTATCGATGGCTTTAAATGCGTACAGAACCTCTCTATCTTGAGTACAAGGTGAATATTGATAGGTACCGTAGTGGCCCGTTTATAAGCTGGGACCTGTTTAAAAGGCTATCTCGAATACAGGCCGGGTATTTGGGGCCGATTAAAACAATAAAAGCCTCTCTCAAATATAAGCTGGGTGTCTCAAATATTAGCCAGGTCTGTCTGGTTTTTCTATGTCTAATAACGATTAATGTCAGGAAGTCAATTTCCCTTTGAAATATCAATTCAATTTACGATGGGTATGGCATGGTTTATGAGTCATGTATGATATATAGTTTTACTCTCTAGTACTCTTGAAACTGAAAATGCATGCATCATGAAAATAATACAAGCCTATCTCGAATAGAAGCCTATCTCAATTACAAGCCGGGCCAAAAGGGAACTTGAAAGAATTAAAAGCACTTGCTTATGAATGGGCCACTACGGTATGTGTTCGCGTTCATAGTGAAGCGGGCTGTCTGCTAAAAGTCTCTACTTTCGCCACCCAACCTGTCTTCGCTTCTGGCGATGTTAGGCAATATCAGTCTATTTCCAGTCATTAATTAGTTAATGGAGATGTAGGCTGTGCTCTACTCCTTCTGGAAAAGCTGTTCCCATTTTAAGGCTTGTCACAAATTAATATACTCTGAAACATTTCACGTGCGGGCAGAAAGAAAAAGTCTACACCTTGGAGATTGCATTGCAGAAAGCCATTACAACCTCTCTCTGTGACTGTTGTCAAACCTTGCCCTAAAAAGGCCTGGTTTATGTCATCACTTGGCCTTATTGTGTTACCATACGGAGTTGAGAAAATGTATATCTCTGAAGAAAAGGATTAATAATGATACGAAGAAAACAACAATATTAATAATTGCCTGAATACCTAACTTAAATACCGAATACAGAATTTAAACTAAACATTTTCGGCTTCTTGTTCCATTATTTTCCAACCCATCTAAAAAGTTATATGACCAAGGTTTTAGAGGATTTCGTCTATTTCTTTTGGCTAAATAAAAGGGCTTCTGAAACCTCCTCATTTGTTTTTGCAGGACCCACCCGATTCCGTTCCTACGATAACTTCTCTTATTATCGCTTCGTGATTAGACTTCATATCCTTATATAAACATATAACAGCAGCATCATTTTGATAAATCCAGTCCTATAAGTCATAATATGAGTAAATATGGTAAGATTTGTTTTGTTGTAATATCTGAGAATGAATATCTTGCAACCTCAAATTTGAACATCATTCGATGACTAATTTAATGAACTAAGTATTTTTTCGTTATTCTGAATAGGATATTACACCCACTCTTTGTATTGAGACTACTGTAAAGGAAAAGCTGTGTTTCCAATAATTTAATTATATGAGAGAGGAAACTAATTATAGGAGAGAGAATTTTACTCGACATTGCTAACAAAAATGTGTTGATGAAGGAAAGATCATGATGTGCTAAACTCCTAAAGTTTTAATGTCAAGAACAAGCAAATATTAATCTTATATCATTTCATTGCACATTCCTTTTATATAGAGTTCTTTGTTCGTCAGGAAATTATATTAAGTTTCAGTGACACCTAATGGAAATGTCAACGAAGTTTGTTCTCCATTTATTTGATAACAATACTGCAGTTTGTAATGAGTTCTTGGGACTAGGCCGCCAGTGACCTTTCAAATTAATTTAATGGAATAATAACTAAAAATATTGATATCAAAAAAGCAATACATAACCTTAAGGGCTTTAGTTCTTAAGCTGGGAAATCACCGAACACAGTTTCTGCATTGCAATCGAGACTGCTGTATTTTATTTGTCTCGTTGGCGACCTGCATATATATACTGTTTCTAGATGGCAAGTAGGTCCTGTTGTCTAAGGTTCTAGGACATAAACTGGCCGGACATCTTTTAGTAACCACTGATACATAACAGCAGCAGAGTATTGACAAATTCAGTCCTATGAGTCATTATATATATCAGTAGATTTCGTAAGATTTCTTTCTTAAGACTTCTTAATTGCTGAGAAGTCAATAGTCGGAGGGTAGATGTCCAGCGGGTGACTGTCCTGGCACCGTTGTGTAAGCAAAGGAGAGGATTTACTTGTGGGAATTCATTCACCTGTAGGAATAGCCTATAGATCTGCCCACAATGGAATGTAGTAACTTTTATTTCTACCCACTGAAGGAAGGGGGGAAATGTAGGAATCCCTCCCCCCCCCCCAATTCCTTCCCTTAGCTTATAAATACAACAGGGCCCTGGTCACTATAGTTGATGTACATGACGTGCGAAGCCCATGTCCTATCGATCTATCAAAAAGGTTACTATTCAATCCTTCTGTTTAATCCTTACTGTCCAATCCGTCTTATATGGGTTGAGGATACACTTTTTTTAAAAAAAGGCCTAGTTCTAAAGGTGCGTCTGTCCCGTCTTCTCAATTCTATAACCAAAATAATTTTGTAATCATTTCTTGCATAGATAGCTTATAATAGTATATTACAGAATTCTCCATATGATAAAATATATCCATATGACATATAATAAGTTTTTTTTTATTTTGTATGCATGAACAAAAGGTTAGCGATCGATACTTTTGAATGGCCAATCACAAGTGAATTAGTTAAAAATACTCCTTAGGATAACCTCAGATATGCATAGATATATTCAATACACAATCCTGTAATTTGGTACATGTAATTCATGCTACGGACAGCGCTAAACGACCCAAAAAGGGAAATATTCTGAGCACGGGTTCTTGTAGGATGAACATCATTTTTATTTTCTTGTGACACATCGCATATGACATCACGAACTAAGAACCAGTAAATTCTGTCTTATAGCCATAATTCTGGTTTGTCAGTACTCCCGGAAATTAGATTCACACAATTGTCATAACGTAATTGCCATTTCTCTCTGATGATGCAGAGGCAGGTTTATATTTCTTTCAAATCATCTTTTATTTCTTATTTCTGGATTTAACTTAAAAATGAATCAACGGGGGAAGGCATTAATACCACTTCCTATACTGGGATCAGAGCTGCGCCCGAGTTGAGTAGGGATTGCATAATCACGCTGTGTCCCTGCTATTTATTCAAAATCAGAGCTGCTTTGATTTCCCTGGCGTGTGCGGATATTTGTTTTAACATTGCATTATTTGTATTTCCCAGGTGTGCGGATGTTGGATGGCGATGTAAGCGACTACGTCGAGGCCCAGTCTCTCAGCCTCAACCCCCAACACATTGACATCTACAGTGCCTCTTGGGGACCCGACGATAACGGCAAAGTAGTCGATGGACCAGCTAAACTGGCTAAAGAAGCTTTCATACATGGAATCCTCAAGGTAGAGAAGAGCTCATCCTCAATGCTTGCTTAATAATTCACCTTTCATTAAGGCCCACGGTCGGCCTTCGCGTATTGCCTCAAGATATTGCTATCTCGATCGTTGGAGATTGACTTCCTGACTCATTGCCATTCGCCTGGGGATTTGGAAGGCATTAGAGAATCGGGGGTGGCAATGACTTTAACTGTTCCCGATCCCTGTGTTTCTTCTTGTTCCTAGGTCTGGCATCACTTTCTACTTAATGAAACAGTGTCCATGTTCCTCCAGTACCGTCCCTCTAAAAGGACTTATAAATTATTTACGACCGGTATTGATTTTTTCTTGAGGTCTTAGCATCTCTTGTTTTCCTCTTGGTCTTCATTGGTACTCCCGAGGGGCCAGGGTCTCAGCCAATCGGTGGGCAATAAGGGCAATAGCCATTTAGAATAAGTAGACTTATTGTATCGTCCAGGACTCATTCCGTGCAACTCTGGAAAGTCTCCGGTCGAATCAAGGCAGAGGCGTGTGGGCTGGATCTACCAGTCGCTGCAGGGCTGGACAGGGCAGGGACAGGAAAATTAACTTATACCTCAATGGCCTTCATTCGTCCAGGTTACTTTAGCCAATGATGGGAGTAATACATTCCCTAGAACATGGCTGTTTAGTCACGTTCATTTCGCCCTCCTTCATATAAGCAGAAAAACACTCTTCAATATCTGGTGTTTATGAGGCTGTTGCACCTAGAACTATCAATGCCCTCCCATTATAACAACGGGGTATTAAAGCTGCACTCTCAGCTGCTAAAATCAGTCAAAATTAAAGATGTTCTACTTTTTCTTCTGTTTTTTTCCAACCCATCCAAACGTTATTTGACCACAATTCAGTCTGCTTGTTTTTTCTACAGGGGTTCTAAAACGTCCTTATTTATATTTGAAGGACCTGCCAGAATAATTTCCTGCTATGATTTCATTTAATATTGCTCATCGGCAGACGGTGTTCTATCGGCCGATGCGAGATCAGATTCTTGTATATTAACATATAACAGCAGCACAATATTATTGATAACACTTCAGTCCTATAAATCATTATAGGAGAAAATTAGGCAAGATTCTTTTTGTCGTAATAGCTGAGAAGGCAGGTTTAATAGACGTTAATGCATTTTGGCTTAGCTCTAATCTGTAATATGCTGCCCCTTTAGTTGGCTCATGGGTTAACGAAGAGAATAATTGAGTACATATTAGATGAATTATATTAACCTGCACTGTTGTCTAAAGCAAGGAGAATTATCTAATTATCTGTAGCTTGTACTACGAAAAACATCAAGTCTCAAACTACAATATTACAGTCATTGTATCGCGACGATGCAAGCAAAGAGTCAAATTCCGTCAGTGCTTGTAGACCTGTCAATGTTGAAATGGAGATATAACACAGATATCATGGATAAACGCCTAAACAAGTCGGGAGGAGGTTCGCATTTGTCACTACGTATGTCTATGTCAGTGCTACCAAGCTGGAAGAATTTCAAGAAATAATAGGGAAAAAAGTGTGTCTATTTACAAGTAATATACAACTCCCATGCTTCCAGCTATGAGATTCGAAACCAAATTGACATGCGTGTTAGTACCTTTGAAATCATTATCAAAATGATTCACTGATATTTTCGACTGCTAAAATTCATTTCCATCACATGTCTTATTATATAGCTTGTCCCGAATGAAGGCAAACCTTTGACATGGCCTAGAGCCAAGGCAAAGTCCTAGCCGTTGGATATCAAGTATATACATTAATTGCTTCCGAGGATGAAAGTCATCTTTGATATGTGAAATAGTGATCAGAAAACACTGACAATAGGGGATTTGCATGTCCCACTGCCCATGTATATTACAGTGCATGCTGCGCTTGTGTAAAACCAAATGCATGATGGGAAAGATGAAGTCTCGTTTTATGGAAGGGTGATAATGCGCATGACTATTTACATGAGTACATTTACATGACTATTTACATGAAATATATCTATGCTGAGCATAACATATTTCATATAGCTTTGACACTGACATACAACTTCCATAACTCCATGCGAATCGAGATTCAAGATGGCGGACATGCAAATCCCCTGTTCAGCAAGGCGGTGAAAAAGTAAAGGAGTCTGATGAGAAGAAATATGAAAAAAGGCATTGGCGATATTCTGGGCCGAAACTTTGCCATCGGAGTTGATTCTTTAAGGGAAAAATGGATGGCGACTGAGGGATCTGAGGGCCAGTTTCCTCGGGTCTCGAATGCATGATCTAGTGCTCTTGTCGTTTGGATATCTGTCACAAGGGCGCGTGTCTGATCTTCAGGATCCTATTGATCTTCTGACAGGCAACCCGTGTAATCCTGGGGTCGATATATCATCATAGAGAATCCGGACCTCCTAGACTTGTCAAGTTCTCAATCCCTGAGAGTATTCACGAATATCAAATTCTGATGTATTAGCCGCAGAGAGATGCTCAAATGTACTGGGTCTTAATGTACCAGGTTGTGGCCTTAGTGTTACATATAGTGACTATGACCCGTTGCATAACAACTCCTTCAAATAACAAATGTTTTCATTTTTCTTAGCTACTTTTTTCCTTGCTAGGCAGCTGGTAAAGAACTTTTAGGGAAGAGATTTGCTATACAGACAATGCTAAGTCCTATTATTAATTCCCATATGAGCAACGTCAAATAGCTTAGCAAGGAACATTTTAAGTAGGGATTTATTATACGACAGGTCCCCAACTCTTGAAAGGTATTGCATATATTATACCACGTGAAGGACGCCACTTCATATAGGAGAGAGGACATGATGTAATTTGAATGAAGGTGTCATTTCGAATGGGACTTTTCCCTGTAACATGTCAAGCATTATATGCAGATACTTTTTTCTATCTGCCCAGCTTGTCTTTCCAATTCTTTTTAGATGTCATATTAGCATAAAAAAGGGATTTTTTCTGGCTATGGCCTTGTTCCACTTTTTAAAAAATGCCAGTGGTTTGGGTTTCTTTTATTTGGGTTTTGCTGCATCCAGTTAGGATCGTCGAATAAAACGACACCAACTCATCTGACTTCTGCAGCTCCCTCATGAAGAACGCCTCCTACGTTTTTAAAGAGATCAATTATAGGATAATTCACCACAAATCCGGATGTCCTTAATGGGTAGATAGAATGCAACGAGTGGTTATTCAGAAATACCATATCGGACACACGAGGACTGGAAATGTGCGTATCATCGTGAGGGCCAAATCCACCAGCGATGATGCATACATTTTCACTCCAAGTGTGTTCGATCCGCTATTTCAGAACAGCCATGAGTTTGTATTCCATATCTTTTGTGATTTTGTCGTAACAAGCTAAGTTGTGCTATAAATATTTAAATATCAAATCCCACATGGCAAGTCTATGCAAGATGTATTCGGAATCTCCTGAAGGAAATGAAAAGGGACCAGGACGGCGGTGGCCATGGGGGAAAATACTGTAAATTTGTGTTATACACATCTCTGAAGTCTTCCACCAGCGGGAATATTTGTCCTGATAGCATCGCGATTGATATTCGCCTGATTGTAAACCCGCATCAGGTAAATGTGATTTGCTATGTTCAGAGGTGGCTGCTACAGAGCCCATGCTTTGCCTCTTTGCCAATGTCTTATTGTGATAGGACACCAACAGGCCACGATAAGCCAGATCGTTCTAGCTTGCCACAGATTGTGTAAGCTGAAGTCATAACTGGATATTGGACAACATCTCCCAATCCATAGAAGTTGATCTTCCTTTTAAATTCCCTGATCTTAAGCAACCCTCTTCCCCAAAGGGTCTTTCTTATCCATTATGCATTTTGAAGCACACTGCTATATCGGTTGTCATAGCGGGTAATGTAAATGGTAATGTTACCATTTGCTTTTGTTTTTGGTTATACAAAAATACAATAATAGCACAAGAGTATAATATTATTTGGATTATCGTTCGCTTTCGTCCTTCTCTTATCTATATGAAAATTTCAGTTTTTTTTCTATGCCCACCATTGCTTATTCGTTGACATATTGAATTGGCTGAACAATCCAATGGTACTGACTCCGCCGCATATATATGAGGCGATTATAGCTATCACCTATTCTCTCTGTCTTCCATCAACTATCTCCTTTTTTCTTGTTCTATGTTAAATTCTTTTTTTTCTATGTCAAATCTTAATATCTGTACTGATAAACTCAATTCTTATTTCCGAAAGGCCATAACACAATTGAAATTTATTATGATTTATTTTTAATTAATCTATTTAATCCCTTTTAGGATAATAATCAATTTTCCACACTTCACAAGTCCCTTTTGAACCTTTGTCTTTCATTTTCTTACTGAGAAAATATTAAAAGAATGCTTTTAAGTCATATCTAACTTTTGTCTTTGTATAAATTTTTTCACTGCTACAAAATGCTTTGAAAAGGCTTTTAAGATGCTTGAGAGATTCTAGCTCTTTCTGTTCATGACCAAACAACAGTCCTCCGAGAAGATGTGGTCTCACCGTCTGGGAATTCATAGATTGCCTGGTCCTCCTAACACAAGATTCTGTTATGATTAAAAAGATGGTCGCATCGACGTATCGATTATATAAGAACCGCCCATAACTTCCTTATAGACGACTCAAGAACAACATTTTGTTTTTGTCAATGTTTCCTTTTAGCCTCCAATAACCATCCCAGTATAAAACCCAGCACAGTTTGAAGACTATATTTCTAATACATCGGTTCCCAAGGGACAATAAACAGAAACCATTAAAAAAACATTCTCCTTCGGAAGCAACTCATTTCAACTCTGAAATTTCATATCACAGGGCATGAAATGGCAACAAGAAAAAAGTCTTCAAAGCATATATCGATCGCTGAGACATAACGATGTGAACGAACCTTCTGTCTGGCCATTCAATCATAATCATCCGTAGAAACTTTTCAGGTCCCTTGGGCGTTTTCAGGCGTTTGTTATACTTTGATCTGGGCCGTGTATTTTTGCAGGGATACTTTCCTATTACGCCCACTAACGTTTTGTTTCCTCTTAAAACATACTTTCCCCCTTGGAACTGTGTCTAATGGCTATTTCTGCTTCTCTTTATTGATAGGGTCGACATGGAAAAGGCTCCATATTTGTCTGGGCTTCAGGGAATGGAGGGAGTCAGTACGATTCGTGTAACTGCGATGGTTATACCAACAGCCTCTTCACTCTGTCCATCTCCAGTGTATCTGAGAGGGGCAGGAAACCTTGGTACCTGGAGGAGTGTTCGTCCACATTAGCCACTACCTACAGCAGTGGCGAGAATTATGGAGATCGTAAAATCGTAAGTACTCCAGGTTGATAATAATATCATGCATGGCGGTAACCATTTCTATCATATTCAGTAGCTATGCTGAGCGACACTCGGTGAAAACTTAGTTCAACTCATGTAGTGAGTTGGTGTTATAGTTGAATAAGTATGATTGACAATTTCTGATGCGTTACAGAAACATGCGTCATATGTCAAAATTGACATTTTTCAGCGTTTTATTCACACGATCTCGTAGTAGGAATGTTCTCATACTTGGGGTATCCCGCGTTTTAAGTCATCTGAATACATGTACCAGATTTCAGGACAGTGTATAAATATATCCTTGCTATATATCCGATTCTAAGGTCATCCTATAAAGTATATTTAGCTATGCTTTGTCCACCCAGATATTGCAAACACTTTGTTTAAACATAAACAAAAATCAAACATTAAAAAATAGAAATAGCTTTTCGATTTTCTAAATGTTAAAAGAGATGCAACTGTTATTTAACCTTTATTCATTCTATAAACCTAGCATGAGTTCTCTCCAAGGTGTGTTATAACTATACATAACGACCAAGTGGTAATAAAAAGGAAGTATCTTTTGATATAAATCGTGGTTTAATAAAGTTTTCAGAGAGAGTATGTCTGTTAGATTTATAGAAACACAATTTATACCCACAACCTCTCAGGTCAGATAAGAATGGTATGTCAGTAATTGGACGCCTACTGCGCTAATGGCTTTCCCACCCCTGAAGTAGGCGTCCTTATGGGATTCTAATGGCATTTTGAAGTTTTGAGCAAGAGGCTTTCCCTTAATTTGCAGAGGGACTCTCTCAAAAACTCTGAGTCTATCCTGAACATTTCTGTCCTCCGCATATTACCACAGACCTGCTAGCCCATAAAAAACATATATTGAACGCTTTGTGGCCTGGTCTAGATCTTGTCTCTTTGTGGCCTGGTCTACTTCTTATCCAGGTACCGAGCTAATGTCCTGTTAGTTAACTCTAAGTATCAGGATCAGTTCTTCCACCAAGTACTCTTACAAGATATAGTGACCAATTTATGTCTCATTATCTGATGGTAGTGCGACAGAATCATGCTATAACTCCGGTACATCTGGGCAGGGCGAATGCTTTACTGGGACGGGCGTTGTCCACCAGCAATATGGTGCATGCCCGTGGATGACCATTCTTTACATATCTCTCAGTCGCTCGCTAGTTATTTCCTTTAGTCATAGCAAATGATAATATCCAGACCGGGGGAAGCGATGGCGAGCGTTTGCCTTCATATACGAGCTGATGTGTTGCTCTTTTGTTATTACCAGCCAAAGATAGCATCGGTCGCATGTGCGAAAGAAATCGCTCAAGTGAAAATATGATATTGGCTTAATGTTCTAAAGTTCCAGAAGTTATCATGAGATACTTTCCAAGTTTCTTCTCTTGCCATACATACATGTATTGCTTAAATATATAGTTGCTGATCCCTCTTACGTACATAAGACTAATGGT
Source organism: Sthenelais limicola (assembly GCA_942159475.1). Lineage (NCBI taxonomy): Eukaryota > Metazoa > Annelida > Polychaeta > Phyllodocida > Sigalionidae > Sthenelais > Sthenelais limicola. The sequence continues at coordinate 60,714,570 of OW804096.1, forward strand.
TAATGGTTCATTTCCATATATATCAGCACAAGATAGGAAAGTAATATTCCATATAAAATGTAGGTTTTTAAAGAATAAATATAGGTATAGAGATATATAAAAGTTATCGTTACATTAACATCACACTCTTGCTTTAAAAAACTCCAAAGAACGAGCCCAGACGTTGTGTTGCCATCTTCCGTTTACCCTGAGTTGGACTTAATCCTGAGATCTAACTAAATCACATTTCAGCTACGACTTGATACGTATCGTTGCCAATATATCTGGCCTCTTCTGTAAGGCTGCAAGTTCTTGTTTTCTCATCTCCTACACATTAATTATAGTCTCCATTGATAAGCACAAGGGACTGATTATATTAAATCATTTAAGCAGTACCTTTTTTATTGTATTAAATCCCAAATAGATCTAAGCTTGAAAGGGGTAGTTAAACTTATTATAAATAACGTAATTAACATTCTATCATGCCCAAATCGTTATTATCCAGGTTATTTTTTATTATAGAATAACCTCGTTATGTCATCGGTACAGCCTACAGGGATAGAAACGCCGTCCAGGATAATGATTCTCATTGTCATCCTTTATCGCCCTCCTCTCCTGTTATTCTGCAGATTCATTAGCCATCTGCGTACCTGGAATGGATTTGTCAAATTCTGATGAGACAAATTAAAGGAACGCAGCAAAGGCCTTATCCAAAGATATCCCATTGGCATCTCATTACGTTTTCTATTACCGTCTGGTCGTATTATGTGTAGATAAGGAAAGAAGACATTCTATGTCCGTCATAATAAGATTCTTCTCATAGATAAGCTGGATTTGGCTTCATGAGGTTTCCTGGATCATTATATATATCCCAGTGAAGATTATTTGCATAATTCATTGTAAGAACCACTAGTCTTTGTGGTTTATTATTGCACCTTCGAGTATAGTATTAGCACGAATTGTCCCACAGATAAGACTAGATTATCCCCTCTCTCAGCGGATAATATTTCTATCTTAATCCTTCTAAAGAAAGTCTTATCTCATAGCTGGATCCTCTACTCCAGACAGTAGATCCGATTTCCCCCCAGCCTTTGAGGATATTTGTATCGAATGCTAATTACCATTTGATAAGCACTGGGTGCCTTGCTAATTATTACTTGTATGCAGTTGGAGTAGCTATTTGTTCAGCGTTTGTAATACACAGCTGTCAGTGGAGGAAGGCAGTGTATGTGGTGCCAGGGAAGTACCACATATCTTTGGGAAGCCATAGGCAATTGCTGAAAATGTGATGTGTTACAGAAAAATGAGTCACAAGTCGCAAAATTGATACTTGCCATGGTGTTTTTTCACAAGATCTCTTTGTAGGAATGCTCTCATATTTGGGATATCCATCGCTTTAAGTCGTATGAATACATGTACCACATTTCAAGACAGTATCCTTGCTTTTCTAAGGCCATCCTATGGAGTATATTTAGGTACTTTACTAATAATTGTCTACACTTTCTCAAACATAAACAAACATCAAACATTAAATATAGAAATATAAAAATACGTTTTAGAGAGGCAGAGGCTTGGGTTGCTGGAATAAGCCACCTTGATTCCCTTTATTTAATCTAAAGTCGACTCGAATAGCAGCAGCTAGAGGATATATTAGGCAACACCGAAATGCCTCAAAGAACTTGGAAAGGGCAGCTGTTGTGGACACAGGCAGACTCAAGGTTGCCCTAAAGGAAATTTCCTCTCTAGTGATCAAATTATTTGTGAAACACCTTCAGGCCCTTCTTGTGGGACCAGGAGACCACAAACGTGCCATACACCCTTAGCCCTCAACATCTCTGAAATTAGAATCTCACCTCAGCGAAGATACACTCTCTGGGAAATGCTTCTGGCTGTGGTATTTCTCGGAAGAGTGATAGTAGTGCTCCGGAGTGGCATTTTCCATTTTCTGATAATCTAGGGGCCAATTTGTCGGCCTTCTACACCTGTATTTTAGGAGAATTGTTGCAATTTATTCGAGGCAATGCTTTGAAAAGCTGTTGTACACCCTGAGGGAGTCTTTTCACTGAGACCCACCTCTAGGGAAGAGGGAGCTCACAATTCAAGTTTAACAAGACTGGTAGAAGGAGTGTAATGAAGAGCTTGTATCAACCTTTGTATACCTATTCAAGTAGCCCAGGCAGCCCTGCATTCTCCCGTTTCTAGCTCTGTATCAGGAGTGAAAGGGATTCTGTCTTCAAGTGTGAATAGACCTGCCATGATAAATGGCTTTCACTCTATACTGCGCCGTAGAGATGGCTCTTCTGGGTATACATGGAAAGAGAGGATGGAATCTGGGATTTTCATTAATTTCTTTTTATTGTGGCAAATTTTTTATTGTGGCAAAAATACATAGAGGTAGGCATATATATGCCATTCGCCATTGTGTTTCGGGATAGAAATTTTACATTCTATCTTCCTCCCGCTCCAGATCTAACGGTATCTAGATCCAATACATATATTTCATAGAAAGGAGTGGGGGAGAAGGGAAGGGGGAGAGAGAGGAGATCTAAATGTGATGTGTTATAGAAAAATGAGTCAGAATTGGCAAAATTGATATTTTCCAAAGTGCTTTATGTACAAGATCTCTTTGTAGGAATGTTCTCATTTTAAGGGGATCTAGCACTTTAAGTCGGATGAATACATGTACAAAGTCTCAAGACTGTGTATTATATATCCTTGCATTTCTAAGATCAATATATGGAGTATAATATCTAGCTACTTTACTAGTTACTGTCCATCCAGAAATATTGCACACTTTTTTCAAACATAAAAAAAAAACTGAGAAAATGGAAAAACTTGTTAGATTTCCTAAATGTTAACATCATTGGAATCCACTTAATCTTATCTTTTCAAATATGCAAAATCGATTTTTAAAAACTTATAACTATTTTCTGTGATACATCACATATAATAAACGCTCTGTTCATCTGATTAAATTTGTGATATTCATTAGAACTTAGAATTTAACTTAGAAAGACATTTCGGCAAAATGCTTTCATCTATATCTAAAAGGGAATTGGTATTACTTAACATAAAGTAAAATAATATCTGGTAATCTTTAGAAAAAAATGATATTAATATTAAGTCTTAATAAATAGTTCAACATATATATGTTATTTTGTTTGTTCATAAGTTATTTTCTTTGTAATAGTAGATCATATGTATATATACCGTACATCATTTCATACTGATTACTTATCTCTATAAGGATTTCATAGGTCATACTTATTACAATTTATAACGTATGTACGTGCGCAAAAGAAAAGTTTCATCAAATAATCATCTGACCCGATGGAAACCATCTTGTCCTCTTATTTTAATGCATCTAAAAAGCTGATGATAACACCTTCAACGGATTTTTCCATTTTACAGATGATATTGCTTTGCACCACCATCACGCCCACATAGTAGTTGGGTGTTCACAGTCTTTATTCCCATCCATTAAATGAGGAGGCGAAGAGTAAATTAAAATACATTTTGTTTATTATTTTGGGTAAAAGGTTATAAAGATCCAGCGATGAACATTTTCATTTGTTGAATAAAATAAATGGTGTATTATATCACATAAATATCACATTGTCTGTTGAAATTGCTGGGTAATAAATAGTTGAAGATTAAAAGAGATAACCCTTCGTGGGATAGTTTTTGTGTAATCTTTTGATAAAAGATTTAGGGCGGAGGGTGGGCGATTTCGCTTCTGACTAGGGTGCGAGCGAAGGTCCAAGTGGCGTGTCCGACAGACTTGGCCCAGAGTTCAGTTCTAAGTCGTGCAGGTGGCGCCACCCATTCAATGCCCTATAATGACACGTCATTATTAGCCTCATTAAATGAGGAGGCGAAGAGTAAATTAAAATACATTTTGTTTATTATTTTGGGTAAAAGGTTATAAAGATCCAGCGATGAACATTTTCATTTGTTGAATAAAATAAATGGTGTATTATATCACATAAATATCACATTGTCTGTTGAAATTGCTGGGTAATAAATAGTTGAAGATTAAAAGAGATAACCAGGGGGATTCGCTAGGCGAGTCGCTTAAGGGCGTGATGAACAGATGTTCTTGTGGAAGAAAAGGGGCGTATATACGACGCCACCGCGTCGGACGCCCACGTCCCGTGGGATTTGACATCTTGGAGAGAGGCTCCGGCAGTGTTGTAAGCGTATGACGCCGACCCTCGGCGAAGGCTGTGTAAGGAGAAAAGGCGTGAATCAAGGTGCGCAGCTTTGAGAAGGCGCTTCCATTGAGTCACTATATAGTTAATGGTCATGTGTCGGGCGTTAGGGAATTGTAGTAGTGGGGAGCTCGACTCTCTTGTCGGCGCCTGTTTGTCGAGGCGTAGAAGGGCTCTGCGGAGGCAGAACACTGGATCATCTGTCGTCGGGACAAATAAGATCGTGGCCTGGCGCGATGATTGCATTGATTTCGACCACTTTATGGAGATATATGAGCCATCCGATGCTATTCTGCAGTCTCCCCGCGTCAGGTGTCTAGTGGCGTCAAAGATGTCACCAGATCTGGGGGCGAGATTGCTCTGACGCAACATGCCCATATACATGACGAGGATAGCAACTCTAATGTGCGTGGGAAAGTCGAGGAGGTGTATATTCAACAGTATTTTCTTCAAGATCTGTGGCGTGACAGGGAGCTTCGGCTTTGGGACATGCCTGAGCGTCAGTTGCAGGCCCCTTATGGCGTAGGCGACCCGCGGATGGTAGAGAGAAGCCGAGGCATACCCCGTCAGCTTGAAGAACGTCCTGACGCCTGTAATAGTGTTTATGATAGTAGCAGGGACTTTGGTATACTTAGCTAAATACTCGATGAACCAGCATATTAGCTCTGGAAAAGGTTGCTTGAAATTATGGCCCACAGCTTTGCAGAATGCGATATACTTCCTGACGGCCGCATGCCTATTTGCGACTGTCCCCGGGCGATGTGCTTGGCGTTGTCTGGCCTGAGCAGCTTCCACGAGGTGCCTAGGTTGCCTGCCTAATAGAACATATGAATGTTGAACATATTATCACGAGCACAGGAAATATAAATGTCATTTTCTTTTGCAATGTCTTTAGCTTTGAATAATTCTTCAGAAGAGAGAGCTGCCCGAGAGAGTGCGTCAGCGATGACCATTTGTACGCCCGGGACATGGACAAACTCATATCGGACCTGAAATTTCATTGAATGATACCAGAGCGCCCTGGCGCAAGCACCTAGAGTCGGGTCTCTAGCTCTACCATCTCTATAAGCAAACACCGCCGCAGTATTGTCACAGTGGATCCTTATTATGCCCCCGGCGTGCCTGGATTTTGTAAAGAACCGAGCAGCTGCCAGGCAATTAATTGCCTCCAAGTGGTTGATGGATTTCTCAGACAACATTTCAGGCGTGAATGTGTACATATAGGCGTGGTGACCGTTGGTAGCACCCCCTCCCTTTAGACAAGCGTCGGCCCATATGTGTTCCACTACTTGTTGACGCGGAATTATGGCTTTCCCGTTGAAGGTTTCTGTGTATTTTAGAAACCACTTCAAGTCCGACTTTATGTACTGGGAGATGGTGACTTGTGTCCTGCGGCTGCACGGAGGCCAGCCAGAAGGCGTTGCATAAATAGGCGTGCAGGTGCGATAATTTTGGCGACGTGTGCGATCTTACCAACCAGAGATTGCATGGCGCTTGTTGTTATTTGGTGTTGACGCAGTGTATTTGCCAAGCAGGAACTTGTTTCTGCAAGTTTAGAAATAGGTATTGAGAGGCGATTTTCTTTTGTATTAATGTCAATTCCCAGCCACCTTACTGCGTGGCTAGGGCCTTGGAGCTTTTTGCGTGCGACCTGTAATCCCAAATCTGTAAAAAGTTCGATTGTTAATTGCATTTGACATTTTACTACCTCAATAGATTCACCGATTATAAGTAAATCGTCCAAATACTGCTTTGCTGTCACGCCTTTCTTCTGCAAAGCACGCACTATAAACTCCGCCACAGACTGCATTACAAAGGCAGAACTACGAGCCCCGAAGGGGAGCACCTTATCGATGTAATAGGCGTCATCTACCATGATTGCCGTCAGCGGCCAGTCTAACGGGCAGAGAGGAAAGTGTCTATATGCGCGGCTCAAGTCAATCACAGCCATAGCAGGAGCCACGCCCATTTTTCGAATAATCTCGACTGCACAGTTTATAGTGGGTAGTTGGTGATATGCTGGCGCACAATTGTATCGATTTTTGTATATTTTGTCATTGACGCCCCCCTCCGGGAAGGAGTAGTCCACTATAATCCTCCTGGAGGTTGTATCAGATTTTGGACGAGTCATAAGCGGGCTGACATTTAACCATGGGGTAAAAGGCGGCCGTTTGTACGGTCCGGATATGGCGTTATGTTCCAATTCTTCCTTTACATAATCTCGAACATGCGCCATATGCTGCTGTGCTGACGGATGATTCACCACTGACTGTGCATAGTAGCGAGGCCCGCCGACATATTGCATCGGAAAACCAAAATTCACGCCTTCTAAAACCATTTTGTCACCTTTATGTCCTGTAGCTATGTCTGACCATTTTTCAATATTAAGCGTCGACTCGAGTGGTATTTTTGCACCTTTATAGTTGGGAACATTGTAGATTTTAACCTTTTCATAAATGCCAGCCATTTTAGAGTCCATATAGAGATCAGGGTAGGGCCAGTTTGTATATGCATCAAAGGCAATGTTCTGTGGGCTATCACTGTCACATTTGTTGAGTGAAGTTTGATCTAATTCATACTCACAGACGTCTAAGTCATTGGTCACTAGTTCCTGTTCATTAAACACCTGTTCGTAATGTGGATACTGTACATTTTGAAGAAAGGTAGGCACCTCTCTCGTGGCTTGTTCGCCGTCACTCGCTTGTATTTTGGAGTCAAGTTCTCGGTCGTGGGCGTGAGTTTCTGCCTGGAATTGTACGAAATTGTCATTAGAATTACACATTGCGCCATCGATTGCTTCACTGTTTCTCCTGTTCACATTTTTAATGGTTTGAATTGACCCAACTTTGTTGATATTAACTCTAGAGATAGATTTGTCTACGGCAGAAAGGCTTCTGTCGGATTGTTCGTGTTTATGTCGGCCATTTTGGTTGTGTTCTCGTTCCTTGCGAGAATCGCGTGGGACACGAGATTTTACACGAGAAGCGGCTGCCATGTTGGCTTGCCCGCTCTCGCTAGTATGGGCGCCGCCATCTTGGATGGGGCGTGGCACATATGATCTGACGCCGACATATTTATTAGATTCTGAGTTAATTGCACAGTTTACATTGTCTTGAAAGTTGGTCAACTCACCGATCGTTTGGGATTGTATGATGGAACAGGAGTTTAAGAGTTTTTTGAAGCCTGAGATGCTGGTTTCTTGTGGAATGGTTGGTTATTCCTTCGGCCAGCGCCGTCGCCGCTATGTAAATTGGCTTGAGCTGTTCTTTTATTTTGGCAATCCTTGACGGCATGGGCATTTTCTCTCTCTTTCATTGCGAAAAAACAATAACCACACACATGTAGAAACCTGGTATTGCCATCCGTGTGGCTGTTCTTGTGGGCACAGTTGTCAAAATTAAAGTCTCTACAGATTGCTTGGTTGTTTGCCTTCGTATTAGTATCCACGCTTTTTGCACCTTGTGTGTCCCAGGCCATTTTAACACGGTAATCATTAAATACATCAGTATGGGACCACTCATTTTGCTCCTCCAGGATAAGATCCAGGCACGCCTGAGACCATGCATGCGCCGAATCCCAAGTGCGGAGAGCTGTATCCTCAGCTAGAGTTGCGAGATGGTGGAGCATAAACCACGATGTCGACCCGTATCTTACATTATTCATGGTCATGCGTGCGAAGCCGCAGGTATATTCAGCAAGGGACAACTCTCTCTTCTGTTTTTTGATACGTGCCGCCATATCTGGCGGTAGAGAAGTTTCAGGCGCATTGAAAATTTCAACCCTACCTCGTCTTCCTGTAGACCTGTACTGTGCGTCAAGGGCTCGCTTAACAACCTTCGAAGAGCGATGTCTTGCTGTTAACCCATTCAGGGCGGGGGCAGTTTACACATATTTTTGCCTGGTGGACGGGGGCCCTTTTCCCCCTTTTTGGGCTTCAGGACGGGTGTTTAACATGAGGTTTAGGGTTTAAAAACACTTTAGGAATATTTTCTTCAAATAATATGTGTCATATGTACATCGTTTAATAGGTGTAAACAGTTATTGATCATATTTTTTCATAATTTCTAGAATTTGGTCTTCAATAATTAAAATAATGGGTCTCAATTGGGTGCAATATGGGGGCAACCTTGCTCCAAATTCACTTTCCAGCATTTACGTATGTTAGTTATGACGTCATCATTATTGTCTCCGTGACAACACACATATAAAAATATTTCTAATGTGTTTGTATACATATATTTCAAATTTCATCAAAATCCGTTCATTTTTTATTAAGTTATGCCCCCTTCAATTTATATAAAAAATTGATGCCTTGAGGCATCACCCCGTCCCCTGGGCCAAATTATGTGTGATGCCTTGAGGCATCAGCCCGTCCACTAAGCCATTTTGATGTTGATGCCTTGAGGCATCAGCCCGCCCTCAATGGGTTAAGCGACGAGGAGAAGGGAGCGAGTCACTATCCGAAGCTGACTCCTCCGAACTGTCTGCGGGCTGGCGTGATCTATAAGAGTATGCCGGGTGCCGGCTGCGTAGAGGCGGGCTGTCACTATAGTCACTATGCTTCTTCTTCCTCCGTCCGTGATGGTGACGGTGGCTATCTCTCGTAAATTGCCTTTCCCTGGGGCGTTTAAATGTCACTATAGTATCGTCCGAGTCCTCAGTTTGGGTTTGCTCAAAGTCAATTTGTGAAACATCCACTCTAGACCGTTTAGGCGTGCGGTATACTTGGTGCGACGCCGGCGGTGACTGCCGCTGCCTCGTGTAGCTGTCACGATGACTGACACTCGCTGACGCAGTCTGAATGGCTGTCGTACAAATCTGCTGTAGCATATCCGACATTTGCTGCATCGGATTAGCACAAACTACTGGGGCGTTCTTTGGCCTTCCACGCCTTTTAGGAGTAACGATAGTCTTTCGTTTGGCACGTAAACCACGTCTGGGCAATACTTTGTTGGGCGTCTGAGGCGGTACATCATCTTCCCCGCCGGCAGAGTCCCGTAAAGCATGCTCGTCCGCGGATTCCGCCATGTTGGCGTGCTCGGCCCTCTCCTCTGGCGTGAAGTCTTGTTCTTCATAAGTTTCCTCCTCGTCTTTACGGTCGTCGACTATTATTTGAGTCTGTTTAAGAAGCCTTTCTTCCTCCTGCTGTCTTAGTTTCTCGGCCTTCTCGGCCTTTTTAGCGGCTTTTGTGGTAGCGGTAGGTTTGGGAGGCATAGCGGAGGTTATCACAACAAGGATTTCGCTTCTGACTAGGGTGCGAGCGAAGGTCCAAGTGGCGTGTCCGACAGACTTGGCCCAGAGTTCAGTTCTAAGTCGTGCAGGTGGCGCCACCCATTCAATGCCCTATAATGACACGTCATTATTAGCCTCATTTGATCTGAAAGTAAAATCATCAGCACTGTTCATAAATATTTGCTAGCTTAAAGCCCAGAGTATTTTGCTTTTAATCAATACACGTAGTTTGCTCTTTGCTTGAATTTAGTCTTAAGCGTGCAGCAAACGTTTAGTCAAATCAAGGATCAAGGGAAAACAATCTACACATACTATGTTTTCATTCAGAATAGTGGAAGTACAAATTTAGATCAATAGGTATTGGGACGCCTCAGGCCCTTTGGAGTTTTGATTGTACATCTCTTTGCACTTCAAACGGCAGATCGTCAAGCGATTTTCAGAACTGCAGAGAGGGAGGGGAAAATAAGGCTTTGTGTTCTGTTCTTATACGTCCCAAAATGCCTCACGGAGCTACCTCTGCTAATGGGAAATAACACGTGATCAATACAACGTAATGGGTTGAAATGGGAAGTCATGGGGGAGAGACAGACAGACAGAGAATCTGAGAGAGAGTGATGGACAGAGAGAGAGAGAGAGAAAGATGGATAGAGAGAGAGAGAGTGATGGACCGTGAGAGAGTAATGCACAGAGTCAGAGAGAGGGATGGATAGAGGGAGGAAGTGTCATGGATAGAGACAGAGAGTCATGGAGAAAGAGAGAGAGAGAGAGAGAGAGAGAGAGAGAGTCATGGAGAGAGAGAGTGTTGAAATGTGAAGTCATGTAGAGAGAGAGAGTCATGTATAGAGGATAGAGCAAGAGAGAGAGAGAGTGTGTGATGGAAAGAGAGGGAGCGAGAAAGGGAAAGAGACAGACATGGAGAGAGTGAGAGGGGATGAAATGGCATTATTTGGTCATGGAGAGGGTGAGACTCATGGATAGAGAAAGAGGAGAGAGCGAGTGAGGACGAGAATGACAGACAGACAGACATTACAATATGGAAACTAAATACATGTCCATATGAGTCAACCCAGCATTTGTAATTCAGCACTGCCCTATGCCCAAGACACACTTAGGTATTGTTTGAAAAGGCAGTCCAGAAACCTGGCATATATATATGCACCAGAACCGACAGGGTGGTATTGACAATGCCAGGGCTGGTTGACGCCCATTATGCCTCTTGACAGAGCTAACATGTTAGGCAAGGCCCACCCTGCCCCTGACAGTCCTGACTTGTATGACCAGGGGAATCTGAGGGACAATAGGCCTACATGACTGGCTGCCATTTTCTGAGAGAAGATAAGCCAGTGTACTATGAAACTGGGCATCTGTAAATCCATAGTGTCCTATAAAATTGTACATCTGTAAAGAACATCCTGCTGCTAAATGCATGATTTCTTTACAGCTGTATTCTCAGCTATTACGACAAACAAAATCTTCCCACATTGTCAACCCTGTAGCAAAAACAACTTGACAAAATCTTCCAAAATTTGGTTCAATGACTTTTAGATGGGTTGGAAGAGAAGGGAATAAAAGGTAGAAACTCTTTAGTGTTTGACCGACGTTAACTTAAAAGTGTTGTTTAATTAAGCCAGGACATTATGCAGCATGGTTTCGGGGAGGCATACATCTATGGCTTCTATATTTCCATATAGGTATACAGAGCACTATGCATTCCCAAATGTATCATACATAATTCAGGTTGTATCTTTATGTCTGTATACATGCAATCATATACATCCTATGGAATCATGCAAGAAAATATTGCTGGCCCGCGAAACCAATTAAATATGTTAATCTAGGCTTTAAGATTATGATTGAATGCCCATGCACATTTCATCGATATTGATTGGTTAAAAATAGTTTCATTCAGGCTTTAGACAATTTAACAATTGCCAAAGGCCACAATTACCATAAAATTCACATATTATTGGGGAAATACCAATATTCTCAGGCCTAATGTAAATAGATTTATTATTCATGGTTGAGCAGTATATAGTTTTGTAAATGAAAAATGCACTGTCGCAGCAAAAAGGAATAGCGATTGATTAGATCATGAGTAAAATCGTAATTACCCAGGCAAATTTGATTTCAATTCTGCGATGTACTGGTATCTTATATACATGGGCAACTTTTGTTCTAAACTGCTGTACTGAACACCTGAACCATTATTTATGATCTGTCATTCTCTGACTGTATTTGCCGTGCGTATTCGACTCATTTGGGCTTTAATTGTGTTTGTACCATCGGCCGCTTTAAAAACTACTTCTAGATGCAATTGCCATCCAGAATCCTTTCTTTCATGAACGCTTTTCTTACTTTACATTTCTACCTAGCCATCTGTTTGGCTTCTCCACCGTTCAACGGTGGTAGGCCTACGTTTACGCGGTAGTATTTTTGTCAAAAGAAAGCCAGGTAGACAAGCGTTACACAAATACTTAAGATACCTGATTTAATATTGCAGATTACCACAGACCTACACGGTGAATGCACGGAAGCCCACACAGGTACATCGGCCTCCGCACCCTTGGCAGCTGCCATCTGCGCCCTAGCTCTGGAAGCCAAGTAAGTTAGCGCTTGTCTGATCGGATTTCTGTCCGGATTTCTGTTTTGCCAACTTTTGTTATTTTGCTTAATTCCAGCCCGGCTTTTTTTTAATAGCATATATTGAAAGTTTCAAAAACATAATGCAGGTTACCACTCATACACATGTATACAGTTAAAGTCATAAGGTTACTTTGGTAGTTCTTATTAGATATTCATATATTTATGGGTTTGTTTGTGTGTGAAATAAAGGAACATTTGGACCCCATTGAATAACAATAATGTATTATACTAGCCTGATGCTCTTAAGGGATACAAACTTGCCTTTGTGAATACATTCGCGAGTTTTTTTAACGTAAGAGTGAAGTAAAGTGTAACTCTGTGCTGGAGTTTCAAATAGGATTATTTTGTCAAAATGTATATTGTCGAGGACTCCTTATATTTTGATAGGAAGTATTTAAGAATCTGTAGCAGGTGTTTAGTGTGTGTCTCATCAGATTAATCTATTCTGCCCAAAAGAATAAGAACAGCAATACTCGTCTGATATCGTTAAGAGACATTTGCAGAAAAGATGGATTTGGGTTTATTTTTTATTTACGAGGTAGTTTTTTTTGTTATAGAAACAAGAAAGTCAGAACGTGGGCAGATGTTTCTAACTACGCCCCTGGTTCCTAGTATTGAAATTTATGTGGAAAGAAATCAGTTGTTTTTTCTGGCTGAATGCCTTGGTGTGTATTGGTATAGACCGACTGTGTGTCTCTGTGTGGAATAGGATGGGGTGGTTCTGTACCACACATTAGATGCCTATTTCTATGCAGTCGTTACTCATATTTCCTTTCAAAACTGTTACAACAAAAACAGCCAGTGGAAACATTCATATTGGTATTGTTTGCCTCCATTCTGGTTTCCCCCATTATATTCATCATGTTACGGTATTATCTGAGGGCCTTTAAAAAGACGGCCGTTGTCCTCATATATTCAGCTTGTTCTGTGTTACGTATGTCTATTGGACTGTTACATGTTTCTACCTTTAGCACAAGTATCCTATGGACCAATCACCTGTTGTACAGCATGAAGCCCCTCCAGGTCTCTGTGTCCGTCTACCTAATTTCTACCTCCATTGAAAGCACTGACTTGTCATCATATATCAATTGCCTATATCATTACATACTTGATCAGTTACTACTGTGCCGTTCGGGGGTGCCTTCAGCTTTTTGTAATCCCACATGTGTGCCGTTATGCTTGTCATGGTAACACGTGATTGGTTTGGCGACATTGCGCTCTCAGCGGCAGCTGCGTAGCACTGCCATGCATGTTTCGAAGGTTTTCAGCCATTGTTCTGATAATTTGGCAAGAAATACACACTACTAATAAGGTAAATATAACAAATAGCTATGTAATAATTACCCAATGGCACCCCGTTCCGTAATCGATTGCAACGTCGGGTCAAATCGAACTCCACCCATTCAGGGTGTCGTGCAATTTGACCCAACGTCTTGATCAATTACAAATCTCCGTCGTGCCATTGGGTATAATAAATATATATGACATCTAATAGTCTAGCTCATACACCAGAGGCTAGACAAAGATACATTCAATTAATCAACTTTATATTTGTTCCCCATCAATATCCTGACTATTAATGTTATTATCATCGCAATCCCTTTAGATATCTCCTGTGGTTATTTCACTTGTAAATGTTTAAGCTGATTTCTTTACTTTTGTATTGGTATGAGTCCCGCTTTTTCAAGGAGAAATACGTTGTATGGAAAAGATCCAAAGATTTCGCCGCTTTAGGATATCGTATAGTATAATTAGTGGCGCCATTAACCTTCTGCGATCTTCCCCCCACCTTTTTATGGGCGGTGCATCTAGGGAATGGGCCCTCTAATTATATATGAGTGTCCTCTTCTACTTCTTTATTCTCTCCTCAACATCAATTAGTCTCATCGCCTCCCCTGCGAATATATAGTGCGATTTTTAAGGGAGAATGTATATATATACGATCGGTAAGGGGGAACTGAAATATCTTTCCCACTGCATGACGAGAATGCTCTCTGTCCAACTGAAGCCAACAACTGCACCTAAGGAATAATGTTTCTCCAGTCGCATCAAACCAATCCACTTTAATGTTTTCCTTGCCCCAAAAAGGTATATTAAAGAAGGTAAAGAAGCCTGGCACTATGTTTGATGTTCTTCTGATCCTCTGATCTCTTCCTATTTCAGCCCGGACTTGACATGGAGAGATATGCAATATATAGTTATGAGGACGGCACGACCGGAGCCATTGCTTGACGGTGATTGGGTAGTGAATGGCATCGGCAGGAAAGGTGATTCTACCTTTTCATTTGTTTTTGGTAGTCCATTGATAAGCTGGGCTCCCACTGAACGAGTCGCCTTTTGGGCAGTAATTATTTTCTTGTCTCTGTCAGCCAAACATAAAAGACCTTCAGCTCGCTTCCTTTTTCTATCTTACGTCAGTGGTACTTGGGGAAAAACGGCAAATGATTGGACAATTCTTCTCCATTAAGAAGTCAGACTCATTGATAGACTGGCCCTCTGTCGTCTGCCCAAAATCAGAATCGATTATCAGTTCATGATGTCTTTTTCTTAAAGAACCATTTCTTTGGTGAAGATGCTATTTTTGTTGGAAATGTCGGCAGACGACCTTTTTTTTTACTGCGAAGGTAGGGTCAGATTTTAATTATGAAATGTGCATAGATACAATTGTCAAAACCTGAAAAAACTGAGGTTCCATGGCAACGTTTCCTGATTAAAAAATAGATATGTTCATAGCAGATCCCATTTTAAATCTCTCAGAAACATTGCACTACATGAAAAAGTAGAAAATAAGCAGAGTTCCAACTTATGTTTTACCAACCAACCGCTGCATGAACATCCATTTAGTTTCGTATAATCTTTTCTACAAATAAACTGAATCAATACGTGCCAAGCGTCACTACTAAAAAGTATTGAATATAAATAACCTCGCTATAATATATAAATGACTCTAAAATAGGCATTCATAGTTGTTGTAACTTTTTCTTCTATCTTCCCATGCATATGTAGTGAGTTTAAAATATGGATACGGCTTGATGGATGCTGCTGCCCTGGTAGACTTGGCCCAGAGGTGGAACACAGTGCCTGACCAACATATATGCGCCTCATCTGTCAATGTTCTTCACATGTAAGTATTCTTTTTTTTTAGAAAGATTGGTAAGCGTTCGGTCTCTCTTCTGACTTTAATGAATGACTATCCAAGCGCTATAGAAACAAATTGCTTTCCTGGCCACAACCCTGCTTGCCTTCTAGCCATTTATGTATTGCTATAATGATCCTCGATTGGTGTCTCGCTGATATTTTGCAGGTATCATACGTAATCTTAAACTGCAATTTTTATTTCTCATGCTCATTATTTTCTTTTAATGTATATGTTTTATGATATATATCCTGCTTAAATCCAGTTGTAATTGCTGTAATTGAAATAACAGTGAGGATTTTGACTCACAATGAAATTAATGAGGATAATTGGAGAGAGGGCATGATTTTTAGTCAAATGCCTCCTTGAAGATGTCCCTTAGAGTCATAATCAACCTTTAAAACCAATGGAAATATCTTGGATTTAGGCTAAAGGCTCAGTTAATGAGTCACATTTAAGTACACCACAGAATACTAATGGAGTGACTTTTTTTAACGATGGTGGTTTTACTCTGGGATCTGAGCCTTAGAGAGAAGATATTAAGTTACAGTTTGACTAAATCGCCATGAATTTGGTCACAATCACAATAAATACAACACGGGGTAACAATGGTTATAAATACCGTTTGGAGCAAAAGAGTAGTTTTTACCCTACAATTAAATTCATCAAACAGTTCAATAGATCTAACATCAACATTCAGATTGCTCCATTCTGAACAGATATTATAATACATTGACTTAAATTTCGCTCTTCTTTAAAGCTCCAGTCTTATATTGATGACCTTTGAACCCTTGATTCCCCACAGGCCTATTGACATCGAAGGAATCCAACTAAAGGTTGACATGGATGGCTGTGCAGGGACGCCCAACGCAATCCGTTACCTTGAGCACGTCCAAGCGAAGGTATCACTCCAATACAGTCGTAGGGGAGATGTTCAACTCCACCTGGTCTCCCCCAATGGAACGAGGACCATGCTCCTCCAGAAGAGGAAGAATGATTACCAGGAAGGGGAGTTCAGGGACTGGCCTTTCATGTCTGTTCACTTTTGGGGAGAGAACCCTACTGGCACTTGGAGACTGGAAGTGGAGAATGTGGGATCGCCTCTTAACAGTGGTATGTATTTATTATCATGTCGTTTCGTTTCTGGTGGGCATTGTTTGTTGTTGTGGAGAATTGCCGACCAGGAAAACTACCACCTGTGTAGATTGTTGTACACTATGTAGTGTGGAGTTATATGATATGCAACGAAAGCCTCACACAAATGAAATTTAATAAATTTAATTATTCACAAACATGATTTATGACGTGAGACATGAGTAGCAATATATACTTAGTGGTAGTATTTCGGATGGTTGTCTGCCTAGAAGCTTTCTGATGTTTTTCTCTAGGAAATGGGAAATGTATGTGTGTTTAAGAAAAAAGAGATATGTGGGAGAAAATTAGCTTTTGAGATATCACCATATTTGAAAAGATGAGATCAAAAGGATTCCAATGATGGAAAACATTAGGACATCTAATAAGTACTTCTACTTTTTTTATGGATGAAAAAAAAGTTACTTATATTCTTTTCCCCGAAGTACACTTTTGTGTTAAAATAAACTTTTATTATAAAATGTTTAAAGTTAATAATTAAAAACTCTAATCCTGCTGATTAACGAGGAATTCTAAGTCGAAGCTGACTAGTTTCCTCAAAGTTCGTTTCCTGTTCTAAATAGTAATGACTCATTAGGCTGATTTTTAAAATGAACGGTCAGTCCAGAGGGCTGTCGAATTTAGGTCTAAACTATGCTTACTATTCCCCAAGGCATTTAAATAGTATTCCAGAAACTATTGTGTAGAAACACATCTCATGGATTAGAAATGTTTAGATGTGATTTGATCAGATTCTGGTAGGTTTTTCTTGCCTATAGACCTAGTTTGTATCGACGGAAGTACCTGAGGTAAGCTTCCGGTTCAAAGTATGAGCACTCAATACCTGTTTCGCTAGGCATATTTGATTGAAATAAATAATTGTACAGGTTGGTAAACCCTCTATTTTAGTATTGATAAGTTGATCTGATCAAATCGCGTCTAAAAGCACTATTACCCTCGGTTTGGTGGTTAGTTGTGGTATGTGTGGTCATGGAAACTCTCGGACGGAGCCCTCGAGTTTCCATGACCACACAGACCACAACGAACCACCAAACCTCGGGCTGATAATGCTATAATAGATTCAGAGAGAAACAAAAGGAATTGTAAAACTGTACGCCATATAAAATATATTATGATATGAATTGAAACGTAATGTACGAATAAATGAATGACTAGTAGTAGGCCTACTGTAGTGAACCACCTTCAGTCAATGAAGAAATAAAGTAGCATTGTCCACTACTAAAAAGCACTATAAGAAAAATAACGGCTTGAAACCCTCCCATTAGTTGGCGAAACGCCCCCTTCCTGCAATTAGAAGATTAAATAAAAAGTTCTAATGTAATCTAATTCCCTTTAATCAGTCATATGTGCTTTTACTATTATCTAGATAGAAACAACTCTGAAATGAGCAGTATTTTCTAGCAAAAATTCAATTGTGGATTGTGTTTTTGATAAGTTTGGCAAAGTTTGCGTTCCATTTTTACAAGAAGCCCAAATAATTAAGTCAATGTTCCTCATTGTTTTCTTACCCTCGTCCGGGCCTCCTTTGTGTCAAGTTCAATTTCGTCTCGTTTTTTCCAGAGTTACTTTATTTAGGGCAAATTGGGCCATGCGCTTATATTGTCAAGCCTAAAAGTTTTCCGTGCAACCGGGAAAAACATAATGAGGGATTTAATTGGTTTCATTAGAGGTTTAATTCCCTTTTCCCTATTTCCATCTGCTATGCGTCCTCAAGTATGTTTAAAGTCATCATATATGCTTCTTTCAAAACACTAATTATTGATATTGTCACAATTTCCTATTCTGTTATTCCACATTTAAACCATTTTGATGAAAAAGATGTACCCCTTTTGCACTTGGCACGATTGGGAGAGGGGGGGGGGGGGGAAACTTGAGTTCGTGACAAGCAGAATTCCTTTTTCTAGAACGCTGGTTGTGAGTGTTTTTGGTCCTGTCGACTGATCAATTTATATTGGGGGAGTAGGAAGTACATGGAAAAAGGAGGATTGGAAGAGACAACCATTGAAGCAGGGCTTGCTCTGCTGTTGTCTTCACTGGTTAATTGCTGAATTGGTCGATTTCTAATTTTAACTCTATGTCGAAGACAACAATAGATTCCATTGTGAGAATCTAATAGAAGCTGTCGATGATTCACAGAGAGTTTTATGTTGTTGGTGTTCTGTGTTCTTTGTCTACCTGCTCGGTTCTGTCATAAAGTATCACCGATGAGGTTATTTCATAGATAGAATAAATTATTCGACTTGGAACTATTTTTGGACAACTATATATGCTCTTCGACATCGATTTTGAACTCGTGCATTTCTGAATGGAGTGCGATTGCTTAAACTATATTCTGCAGACTCATTGATTATTTCGCCAAGCCCTATTTTCTCTAATAACAGAATTATCATTTCGTAACACCGAATAGTCTTTAGTATGTATATTACTTTAACATCAAATCCACTGGTAAAATAGATGTAGAGGGGGCTGGCCCGATTTTGTATGCTATGTGTCTTAATACAAGTTGTTAATAATAATAAGGAATCCATTCGTATCAGGTGAAATAGTATGCCGATACATGTTTATAAAAATGACCAAATTCCGGGTACCTTTATTAATAGGTTTATCTGCTTTCGTCAGTACTCTCAGTCCTAATGCTATAAGCCTTGATATACGATAATTTTTGAAATATAGAATATGAATATATGGAAGGTTGAAGAACAACGACTGTAGATCTTGAATGACTATTGTAAAAGTGCTTTAATGATCAGGCATATGGATGTACATGGGTCATAACCAATAACTTAATTTGATGGTCATAGCTCCAGCTGTGATGACGCACTGCTGACTGACTATTACCAAAACCTAATGCAATATCTATACTTCTTACCAATAATTTCCTATTTATCAATAATTTGAATTCCACTTTTAATACAAACCTTACATTATTCTCCATCTTTTCTTTAATTCAGGAACGTTCATTCAGTGGCAGTTGCTAATTTACGGCACAGATACCGATCCCATCAGTCTACGACCCCCTCCCCCCGAGCGTACCACTACACAGCCCCCATCAGAACCTTTAACTCCTACAGAAAAGACATCAACTAGTGACTCTGACAAGGACAGCAAACCTGGAAAAGGTAGCAGCGGCAGCAGCAGTGGAAGCAAAACAGGAAAACCAGTCAGCCTGGACGAGTCATGGAACCACGACGTCGATGATGACGACGACACTGACAACGACGGATATGTCGATGCTATCAAAGACGGACATAAAAACTTGCAGGCCGAATTGGACGAGGATGGCATGGATGTATCGCTGCTGCGACCAGACGACAACATGGGCAATTTAGATAAAGCCAGCAATGGTAAAGGGGATAATGTTGACCATACAGAGAATGAAAGCTGGCTTCCATCGAAAGAGTGGAATATTGGCCCTAACACTAAGGTACGTTTAAATATAGGAGAAATACCCTAAATCGTTGGTGTCAGGTGTTTAAATGCTGCAAAGCAGTTATTCACTAAAGCTAATGTCAAATAGACTACATTACTAATGTTACTAATATGTTTTTGAACTTTCTAAATGCATTACAATTCTGTCATGACATTTAAATGCTGAAAGCTCATTTACTCCCATTTCTATGTAGGGAATAATGTAGAGTTGTATTTGTATGATCCTTTATAATATTGGCCTGAATGAAATAAAAAAATCATAGGAATTTTTATTGTAACATTACGTAAAATTGCCCAACCTAATTATAATCATATAAATGATTAATTAACACCTATTTAATATTGTTATCATGTTTTCAAAATCGCTAACAAATCTTTCATATTTTATTGAAGTCGATTAAGCAATTGGCTATTATAACTTGATTGTATATAATTATATTATACAACTTGTTACACAAATTGTGATTTTTAGATGAAATTCCATGACTTACCGTGAGTGGGATGTTATTTTGAAGAGTTCTCATTTAATAAAAAATAATGTGGTTTATCATCTTTACGTTATGATTACGTAATATGATTTAACACAAACGAATTAATTTTCAGTTTTTTCATTTATTCCCATTCAATCACAGAAATATCAATTTCAGTTACTATTTTCTCTGCCCAATTCTTTTAATGAGAGACACATATTAATTTCTCCATCAGTAAACGGATCTAATCAGTGTAATTGAGTCGCAGTACGCCCCTTTCTCAGTTGTCAAATGTTTCATCCTAATGTCATCTGGTTATCATTTAATGAAGCTTAAAGAATAAACCAACTAGTTTTTTTTTATTTAGTTTTCACATTGGAAGTTCTTGCTTTTTTTCTATAGGTCGCTTGCCATTATGAATGCGACGGAGATCTCGGATGTCGAGGTCCCAATCCTCAAGATTGTCACACATGTGTACACGTCCGATTATCCCCTAATGGGTAAGTACCTCCCATTCTATGAATAATTCATAAATGATGAACCTTGAAACTTGAAACCCTATTTCATCAGCATTCGGTTTAGAGCGTAGGTTCAAATTGGATTGTGAATAATATATAGGTATGCGAGATTTGTCCGATCTCCCAAGACCTTTGTATCATATAGGTAGAGGATGATTGAGCGATAAATGGGATATCCAGCACGCATTGCTGAGTAAGATTTATAAAGGTATGCTGCTTTTATGCCACCTTATACTCCTTGTGGAATCTATCAAAGTTGACTTCTGTTCCCGTAAATGCTGATGTCTGTATATATGTGCCTTCTTGCAAGACAACCTTGTCCCTATTACTGTATATTCTATTCCTTAACATCCTCCACACCTTATTTTTTACTTCAGTATCCACTCGGACTGCCTGATCCGAAGATCAAATTGTTTAATTTTGATCTGACACATCGGAAAAACATTAGCTTACGATGGGAAAACCGACTATAAAAGACCGATGTGTCCGGGGAGTCGCTATTCACATTATAAGTACCCCTAGCAATAGGGGAATTGCATACGTCCCATCTTAAATCTTATTTCCCATGGAGTGATTGGGGTTTTATATCAGAGTTAAAGTCGTAGAAAACTTTCCAGATTCAGCATAGAATGTTTATCAGCGGTCCAATAGGGCATGTCCACCATCTTGAATCTCGATTCACATTGAATTATGGGAGATGTATGTCAGTGTAAACACAATAGAAAACAGTTCTGCATGGAACACAGTGATATACTCATGTAAATAGACATGTCTTAAACATCTTTCCATAAAACAGGACTTTATCTTTCCCATCATGCATTGGTGTATTTGCATCTCATCAATCATTTGTAGAAGCAAGATTATTGGTGAAAATATCTTTCCTATTTTTTATGAACGTGTGGCGAAATATGTATAATGTAAGAGTCCACCACCCCAGCATGTACTGTAATAATAGACATGCGCAGTGGGACATGCAAATCCCCTATTGTGCAATAAAATAGCTATAAATGGGACAATATCTTCGCAAGAAAAGAAAATGCAATTCCTAGCCATTTGCTGCATTCTTTGTCGGGTGAGATAGATACTGACTTTTTAGTTGCTGCCTAACCTTATAGAATAGTTGTGCTAGGTTCTTGTCACTATGGAAACTCCAATCTCATGTAAAGTTTCTGCCTACGCAATGTTCTAGAATAATTGCGCGGGTCCTTATTTTATACTGGTTGCTGGAAAATAAAATAGGAATAAATGGGAAGGTAGCCGACAAGCTGCTGAAGTAATTGCTTTCCTCACCCTACTCTTACCCTACACCATGTACCGGCAATTGCCAACACATAGTTCACTCTATACTCATCACCCCTCACTCTCACTATCATACCATCTCAGATATTATCCCATCTCATCTGACATGAGAAAAACCCATCTTTCCAAAAACACTCTGACACGGCATAAAAGTGGCCTTACCTCAAGAAAAGGTTGCAAAGAAAGCCCACGCAGGACTGTGGGGGGGGGGGGGCGGGGAAATTGGTAATACCTCCCAAAGTCATTTATTCACGAGATCTCTTTGTTGGAATGTTTCAATCTTTTTGGTGTATAGCGCGTTAACTCATATGCATACATGTGCCAAATTTCAAGATAGTGTATTTAACATATCCTTGCGTTTCTAAGGTCATCCTATGGAGTACATTTAATTACTTCGTGATCTCCTCTTTTCAGATATATTGGTATCTCAAAATCCATTTTTTTGCGACCTGTGACTCATTTATATAAGAACTTTTATTTCTCAGATGTAATTACAGTAATTTGACAAGAAAAATGCTATTTCCCTGGAATACATCACATATATTTATTTATCAACCTATTACCAACTCAATGATTGATTGTCTACCTTGCAGACCGTGTGTAGCCCAGTGCCCGGAGACGACCTTCCCGGACTTGGACACAGGGCTGTGTATGTCCTGTGACTCGTCCTGCGTGAGCTGCTCTGGAGCCGATGAGTCGGACTGCCTCACCTGCCCCCTCGACCGCTACCTCATGGAGTCCAACCACACCTGCCTAGAGCAGTGCCCCACTGGATACCTACCAAGTAAGCCTTATTATTTAATTTTATTTATCTAATATGACTATTTAGGCTTTTATTGATTTACCCTATCCTGTGACATGGAAACCAAGCTATAGTATATCCTAAAGGAACTGGGAGCGGGAGAGAAAGCCAGTTATTTTGGTAATTAATTAAGCCCAGTGTCCTAGCATGGTCCACTGCCACCCACCAGCGTCCGCAAAGTATATGAAACGTGGAAAAGGGCCTTTTTTAAGAAGAGGAAAAGGTGAGGGACCTTAGACATCTATTTGTGTTAATGTCCTGTCAACCCAATGACCAGTGAGTCGCTCTTTGCAATCCACCATGACAAAACATGCAGCTGTGCTATATAACACTGTCTCTGTCTGCTTTGATGGCAGGTGGCATAAGTATTTCCTCAGGAAAGGAACTTTCACATAATAAGTTTTTTTACCATGGTTGATTGTTACGAGCGACTCGTGGGGCAAAGGTTTGACAGAACAATATCATAAATAGAAGTCTAAGGTCCCCCTCTAAGGTGTCTAAGGCCAGTGTTGTTTGTGGTTCCTGTAAAGAAACACCTGCATTCATATCTTCCGTTCAAAACAATTAATTTCTTATCTTTTGCTAACTATTAGTGGAAAAAGATCACTCTCAATTCTTATCTGTGCCTGACATGTGAACTGTATGGTCGTTGAACTTGCATATCATCCAGAGTTAAATCGTTTGACTCTGGACAGAGTGTTTTCCCACATTTGATAGTTCTTACCCGTGGACTTTCTCACTTTATGTCTTGTTATTAGGGAACTTTGCTGACATCAAATTATTTACGTTCCTCTTTCTATTTTCTACTTTTGCTATAGTATTAAAACCCATATACCATCTATCATATATCATATATCATAAACATGGACGAGAAGCTCTTCTTCAAGGAACATATATACAACATGATTATTCATAAAGACTATTTCTTGTTGTGGGGAAATTTACGAGTGTGTGGTAATTCCCCGTGAAATTACTTCGCGGTGCTTCCTCCGTGAAGGGCATTGGCAACTATAGTGAAACGTGCTTAAATTTTGTTTTAAGTTCTGTTCTCGGATGCTTATAGGATATATACAAATTCGGGAATGAAAGTCTTCAGTATTTCTACTGATTTCAGTATGGAGTGTTTCAGTGTGGAGGGGGGGGGGGGGGTCGCGGAGTCTCCCTATAGGTGTTTTCCCCGTTACCAGAAATATTTCAGTATTTTTGTCACGGCCCCACTTTCATCCCTGTGCATATGAATGTTTCATATCCGATAAAGCCCAATCCTCAAACGTCAATAATAATGTATCTTTGGGTTCAGTTTCATGTGATCACAATATTTGTTGGTCAAAGGATTCCTAGTTCGATGCGTGCGTCATCAGGAAATTCATTTAGCTTGACTGACATATATATAGCGCCTTATATTCCAAAGCTGTTGTATGTCCGCTACCTACTTCCACTTTGTCAACTATTGAAAATGCTAGTTCTAAACGATATATATATAATTATGGTCCACGTTGCTGAATATCGGTTGTGACTTTGACCGTATTCACAATTATTAGTAAAATGTTTCAAATGTTTTTTTCTCGAGAAACGCTGTTAGTCACATGAAGACATGTATGAAATTTCAAGACTATATTGTAAATACCGGTATCTATGCCAATCTGACATCATCCCAAGGAGTATTTTGAACTACTTCACTTGTGATAGATCATCAGGAAATAGCGCTAACTTGTTTCATGCAGAAACATAAAGATGTAATTGTCTGAAAAGGAGTCGGGTTGTCCGCCAGTGTTAAGATGTGATTAACATATCAGGATAAATAAGGATGTATAATGGAAGGAACACGGAAACACAACTCTTCTTCAAGAGAAGCGTAAACCAACTGATTTAATGATTGATTCAATGTACAGATGTCCACTAGGATGTGTAAGGGAATCAGGGGGCATTACCCTGTTATGTCATATCCCGAACATAGCCTGATATGACAAAATAGACTTGCACAGTACTGGGTAGTTAAGCATAATTAGCGATTTTAGTAACTACTTGCCTCTTACTGCCACCTTGTGGACAACATAGACACAGTAATTGTGCATAAGAATGCGCACAATGCGTATGAAATGCTTGCGCAGCATGCACGTGCATTTAAGCATATATATATTATAATATGTGTAAGAAGTATATAAAAAGTAGACTTAAGACATGGCATTACATATGTGCAGATGATCAGTCACCGGGTATATTGGCGACGATATTTATCAGCTAGGCAACGCCTCCTTGGAACTCATGAGTGTCTCATAACAGTACTTATTAGATTTCCTAATGTATACTATCATTGGAATCCATTTTTTGCGACTTATGACATTATGGTGAAATTCATTGTTGAATTGAGGGTGACGAGCTATCTGTGCAATACAAGTCTTCCCTAATTATCAATTCACTGAGAGGAACTATATCAAATAACCGTTCGTGTTAATGTGCCTTTGCGATTCCCACTTCAAGCTAAAACCAATGCTCGATCCTCCTTCCACATCGGCATGATCTGACAATATGTGAAAGATCGTGTTCTTGATCTAATCTTTAGAATCAACATATAGAATCTGCGACTGTGTCTTATTGCTAGAGAGGGCACTTAAATATTTATCTGGAGTCTTTGTATCGTATTGTCCACCAGCAAGTCGCTATGTGACTGATAGGGAATATTATGTGATCTTAGGGATGTCTTTTGAAATAGGGAAAATAGTCTAGGCTATAAAGACAATCTGTATGGCTATCTCCTCGATAATGCTGTGCAACTTAATATATTTAAGTAGTATTTTTGAATCAGCATTATAGATCTATGGTGTTTCTATAGAGATGTATTCGGTTGTGGACAGTAATCTGCATTGTATCAGATGGTTCCCCTGCAATTTATATATGACCGAGAAATAAAGATTATGCATGGCATGACTGTTTGAACGATTGAATTACTGTTCACATGTAACCTTACGATAGGATCCATCATTATTAAAAATTCAAAGTAGCTATTAGAGGAATACTATAGCTTACCTACGTCACTATTCATATAACACAATAGCGATATTTCCCCATTACATTACCAAATCTAAAGAACACATTATTCGTGACTTATCGAATATTTATATGCAAACATATCTATACAAACTAGTTATTAACTATTCTGACGTTTTTGTTATGTTACTATGCCAGCCAGAACGCATACAGCTATCGCCAAGCCAATAGATCAGGGTTAGATTAGGCTTAGTGTATTCAATTTAATATTCAACCCCTAAGCCTGAGGCGAGCTAGCTTGCAATTATGCATTTTTCTTATCACGTTAAATTAAGATATATTTTTAATCCAATATAGAGATTAGGATCCTGGATGCCTCATGAAAATCTCTAGATTTCATGAGAATTAACTAATTAGGATATATAAAAAAAACATAATAAAGGTGTATAAAGGTTTACTCAAGTTCAAATGGGTAATGGGTAAATATTCTTTTACAGCGGTATGTCATTGATTCAATGGATTAAAATTGGTTTTGTAGGCACATACTGAAAGATCTGGTATTATCCATATCAGATGTACGCCTCCTTTTTGTACAAATAAACAATATATTGAATTGAAATGAATTGAATTTAAAACGTGTTTTTCAGGAGGGACTGTGTGTGGTCCCTGTGCTCTGCCGTGTGTGTCGTGTGAAGGCTCTCCTGACCACTGCATCACGTGTGAGCCGGACTGGGAGTTGGTGGACAATACATGTCACCCCCCATGTCAGCTCTATCACTACAGGCATGATGACAGGTATGTACATACTTAGAAGTATACTTTTTAAAAGTATACTATGTAATTCTCACAGAAAAATGAGTCACAATTCGCAAAATTGATATTTTCAAAGAGTTTTATTCCTTTTTGGGGTATCTTTTATAATTTTTGGGGTATCTAACGACTTTAGTCGTATGAATACATGTATCAAATTTTAAGACAGTGTATCAAATATATCCCTACCTATCTGAGGTCATCCTGTGGCGTATATCTAGCTACACTAGTAGAAATATTACAAACCTTTTAAAACATAAAACAATCAAACATTCAATGTCGTTGGAATCCGCTTGATCTCACATTTTAAGATATGATGATATCTCAAAATACTTTTTCATGTGACTCATTTTTCCCTGCTGACACGCGTATATACTAAGTGTTGATTGGTAAGGAGGTTCATCGTTTTCTATCTGTCACTGTGTGGCTGCATGTGTTGGTAGATAATTGCATAATATCGATTTTAGGACTTTTGAGTCAATACTTGGCTAAAGGCTACAGAAAATGAGCATTAACCAGATATAAGAGTGACTATAGTGACGCAATCATCCTGGAATTAAGCAATGTATTATGCAGTAGGTTTTCGCTACTGGCAAACTACTGCATGAAACAATGCTGAACTGCAAGCTGATTGTGCAGTACATTGCACAATGTGGGGGGTGGGGGGGTGGGGGGTGGGGGTGGAGGGGTAATTATATGGGGTGATAGACTGATTAGAGCGGGGTTATAATATGAATCGCAGAGCAATTATATAATTATGTATTGAACAAATGTAACAAAGTGTGACAAATTGTGAAAATAGCCACAATGTGTGATCCATCTTAAAACTTAAAAGTATTACAATGTATGTTTTGAGACTAGTTTCCATGTATGAAACGTATCATGAATTTGAAATTATATCGAAACAAACTCTTCTTGTCCATTCGTTTTCAGGGCGCTAACGCTCTGGCCCAAATTGAAACCAGTCTTTTGATATTTATCGCCCTATTGCATGCCGTTATTATACTCACAACAGTAAATATGCTAAATATTCCATCGTACATTTTATATGAGAACCATTGGCTTTATGTTGCATTTAACCCAATGACAGGCTCTATCATTCATGCTCTTTATTGGCAAAACGTGACTATTGAAAAGGACATTGTGTGGCGAAATTATATCATAAATCGTCATTTGAGCAGTTTCAGACAACATTATTAATCATTCCTGCACTGACTGGTGGATTTTTAGTGTTCTTATTACAACTCTTTCGTTACTTTGATAAGTAAATCACGTTTACCTTTATTTATTATATACGCATTGCTCTCAAAACAACGTAGCTAGAGTGATTTATATTACGCATAGTGCGTATTTCACTAGTGATTAACATGGGGTTGTCATGGCAACCAATCTGGGTTTTTTAAAACTAAGATTACCGGTAAAATTCCAATTTATGACTCGATTTTTTTTTATTTTCATGAATGGAAAGCATGTATAATAAATCTGTTAACTAACTCGCTGGTTTCTGTCGCTTAGAATATTGCACCCATTGCAAATATTCACGCTGCTTCAACCAACTTGTTAGTTAACCTGTATATACATAACATTCATTGGTTCACCGGGGAAACGACATGCATGGTAGCGGTGGCATATGGTAGAGGTGACATGCCTTTCTGTAAACCATTTCATCAGAATAGAACTTCAATATATATAAATAATATATGCAGGATGTATAAGTTATTTCACAGACTATGTTGCATTGTCACTATTAATATCGCATTCAAAGAGAATACTGCAGGTGTGGATTTTTAACAGACTTCAAACATCTATATTCGGACAACATGTATTACCAGAACTTTCAAAGTGTACGACACAAAACAATGTTACAGAAACTCTTAAAGAACAACTACAAACAAACTTCAGGTGTTTACTACCATGTTCTGTGTTCCCCAATGGTTCTTTAAAAGACCCTCCTCTGCATATATTACAATACAAATTGTCTCGGCCTGCATGCATGGAATGGGTCTCAGCACAAAAAAACACCACTGCATATGTTTAAAGTTGTATTGTGTTTTTCTTACAGATGTGAGGCTTGTGTACCTAACTGTGAGGTGTGCACTGGACCTTTCCCCAAGGACTGCGTGGCTTGTGGCCACGGGCATCTCCTCCAGAACCATACATGTGTTTATGCGTGTAGTGAACGCTACTTCCCCACCACCACCAATCACGGCGAGGAATGCTTAGAGTAAGTCCTTCTTTCCTTGCAATTGACCTTTTACTTTAATTTAGCTGAGTAAAGAACTTTTTGTCTTAATGTTAAGTTTGATTTGAATCAAAATTTCAATTTGTGTTGCTTTTCTTTGTACTCTAAGTAGTAGAATAACGAATGTCATAATTATATTATACATACTAACCTTCAGGATTGGCTGGAAAAAGCTTTTAAATGGCCTAGTCCACAAAGCCGATTCTCAGGCAACTCTCACGGAATTTAGTGGAAAAGGGTCCTCTGCGGTGAGAAATCGCATGAGAATCGACTTAGTGAACTAGGCCCTTAAGATGTAATGCTGTTTTTGAATAAAAAATACCTCAATTCTTTTTTAAAATAATCAAATTAAAACGGATGATTATGCAGACCTATTTTCTTCAGATCTAATTCTGGAAATGGTCGACTCCCAATTTGATTATCTTCTAAGTTAATTTTAACCGTTTTATTTGGGATGAATACGAATAACGCATCACTTATAGTTTTGATTACCTAAATCCAAAATTATTTGCACAGATTTAATCCAACTTTGAAAGTTAAGCGACATGTTGTCCTTCTTATAATCTTGCTCAAATGTTAATGGATGTCTGTTCCCTTTCTTTACCATTTTGTTGAAACTTCTACCAATGTTTTATGTTGATGACCTTCAGATTTGATAATCTAAATCCAAATTTACTTACACAGATTTAATCAATGTGTAAAATCACCTTGCCGATACTTTTTAAATGAGTCTTTAAATCATTAAATAAAGGCCATATGTTGAAACCAAATTGCATCTTGTCATTCAGTCAGCTAAAATCTTTATTAGTTTTACTTTTTCCTGAGTCGTAATCCGGAGCACAGTCTGTTATTAAAGGTGAAGTTAAAGTTGTCAATTGTTTTTGCCAGTATTTAACAGGAAATCGTCTCGCTGGAAAATCTTTTACATAAGAAATGTGTGCCTAATAATTATGAAA
Source organism: Sthenelais limicola (assembly GCA_942159475.1). NCBI lineage: Eukaryota > Metazoa > Annelida > Polychaeta > Phyllodocida > Sigalionidae > Sthenelais > Sthenelais limicola. Next base: position 60,744,437 of record OW804096.1, read on the forward strand.
TAGGTTTGTGTAGATCTTTTTCCACAAAAAGAAGGAAGGTCTGTTTACTTTGGCGACATCTTTCATGCAATTGCTGTATTCAAATTCAGATTTCTTTTTATTTATGGTCTTCTTTGAAGCTCCCCCACCCATTTATTTCTACCATTGCGAGATAAGCCGAATATAAACAGGTCGCAAGCACAGATACAAAATACTTTTGTGGATTATAGTTCATAAAAGGAATATTTATCATTTATAAATAGTTATCCTGCGAAGGAAAATCCCAAAAATCCATTCATTCCGAACTTATTCATTCATTTCTGTAATTCGGAAAGCAAGAAATAAATTCCTCTGCAATGTCAAAACCAAGGTAATGTATTGCCAGCTCCCTTCGCCAGTGTCCCTTGTTCTCGAAGATGGAATGGGCTGTGTTTTCTCATTTCCTCAAAGATAATGGCCATTTTTCCTTGCTCTGTTTTTCTCACAGGTGTCATCCCACCTGCCTTAACTGTAATGGAGGAGGGGAAGATGAATGCACCGACTGTGCGCTGCCACGATCGCTCCACAACCAGCACTGCCTCATTTTGTGTAAGGAAGGTAAAGAAACAAACTACTATTCTTCTTCTTCTTCTTCTTCTTCTTCTGTAATTCATCGCGCTCCTCCTACTTTTATCTAATTTTATTTCGGAGAGATTGCCGCCGGAGAGAATTAATTGTCTCTCTGAGTGGTCCACATCTTGTCGATTTGTTTAATACCATCAGAAATTCGGTGTCCTGATTTAGAGGAGGTCTTGAGGAGGAGTCGATCGATATTTTAGGCTGCGACCTTCGCATTTATAGCAAGAAGCCTTTGAATACCATCTGATTGAACATTTGGATTATCGGATGTGGTACCTGGACATAATAATAATAGTACTTTGGTACCTAATATCAAAATCAGCGTGTTCGTGTTTCTCAAATCATTAAAGTATATCAGGTATGATTCAAAATGGAGTCAATTATTAAACAATAAGATAACAATAACAAAATTTCTCTCCCAACTGCAAGTACACATTTTTGGGTTTCTTCTTTTATAGATTTCGGATATTTTACCTGTTGGATATTCTAGTTAGGAACCAAGAACATATAGAAACGCTTATTATACCAGCCTACTATGTTACTATACTGCCAGCAGTAGGAAATGTCCAAAACGTCATCCGTCATATTATTAATGTTCCAGTTATAGATTTATATCAAAATACATTACCTTAAAAAGGCCCAGGTAGGGGGTATTGGTACATACGCATATATATGCTCTACCATACCTATGTGCACCTGCACTTATATATATATATATAGGTAAATACATATTGAACAGTTAATAAAATAATCAACGTCTAACAATCTTTTTCCATTATTTGTTCCCTTTACAGGTGAATATAAGACGCCAGAGAACAAATGTGAAGCCTGTGACTCGAGCTGTCGTACTTGCAGTGATAAATCTGGAAACGACTGCCTCTCCTGCCCAGCAGAAACGTAAACCCTTTTTATCTTTCTGTTTCATTTGAGTTAACCCACTCCATTCTGAGTCCATTAAAGGCATAATTCTTTTAATTTGACATAGTTTTTTGCCTTTTCTTCCATTCAAATGTCTTCTTGAAGGAAAAACATATCTACTACTACGAAGAGAAAGAATTGCAAGTTGTTTTGCATTGCTGTTTAAATCCATTTAAGACTAGGTTTTTTGTCCATGCTTCAGAGAATTCCAATAGATAGATTACTGTCTGTGTAAATGGGACCTTATGGGTGACTTTTTCCCTCACACCCAGTTGCTCTTTTCCAAAAGCGCTTTTCGGTAATTCAATCATTTTGTTGAATTAGAATTAATTGCCAGAATAACGAAGCTCGTTTTCGAATCCAAGCGTCTTTCATTCTTCCAGCTTTGGAAAACATTTGATCAGCGGTGAAAATATTTTATATTGAGGATCCCCATTATAAATTGATGTACATTAGTTAAGGGAGAGATCCACTATGCATCTAAAGGCTTTACAACAGAACATCCACATACTTTATGCATGACCTTGTTGCATTGTCAATCGCAAGCTTTGCGCTGCCTAAAGTCAGTGGATCCCCCACCTTAGAGTGAGGCTTAAACGTGTTTCCAAAAATATAGCTGAAAACTGTAGGGAGGGGTGGATTCTTACTTTTATTTTCATTTCAATTAGGAGCCATCAGTCTGGAACGAAAAAATTGTCTATTTCGTCAGAATTGTTGTTTTACCAAGAGAAATTCATCTTTTAAGGTTAAGAAGACTTTCCTGTTTTAATTAACATTTGAGGGTAAAAACAAGAAATCACCAAAAAAGAATAGACAATGTGAACCGAAATGTAGGTAATTTTTTCTGCCTGATAGGGCGTCTAGGTTTGTTTAGCTTGCTCCATGTTGACCGCTATAGCTCCATCTTGACCGTTATTGGTTCATTGCTTTCCAGATTCCTGCACAATGGCGTTTGTTTGTCCCAGTGTCCAGTCGGTTACTTCCCCATAGAAAGTGACAACTCGGCGCTCGTGTGTGCCAAATGTCTGCCCCCGTGCCGCAACTGTAAGGACACGCCCACTCACTGTATCTCTTGCCCAGGTGGCTTCATTCTGCTGGGAAGAACATGCATCGTCCATTGTGAAGCTGGGTAAGTCCACTAACTTATACACAATAACGAAAAACAGGGGCAGTTTTGCCGTACTTTGTGTTGGCTTAGTCGTATGTATATTCTTTCAGTGGCTGATGTTTGAATTGGAGCAAAGCAGGGTATCAAATGTGAACAGTATAAAGTTGGAGTAAATATTCCTGACATTTGTTTCTAAGCTATATTCTGTATTAGACCGACTGTTATAACTGTTGTTACTTTAGTTATGTATGAACTTGAGCAAGTTTACTCACGCGGTTAAAAAGATAAATAGCACACAAGAGAATGAAACTATAACATTGCTTTATTGTATTGGTTCAATACATGGGAATGGTTTGGCTTCTCACACAAGACATTTAAAATAGAGTGGGAATTTAGTTATACAACCATTGCCAGGGTTGTTAGATAATTATATTTTAATATTCATTTAGTTATGCATGTATTGGATCTCTGGTTTTAAAATTGCTGATAAATATTAGTTTCTGATTTTCAATTAGTGGGCGCTCGATGTATTTTGTATAACATTACTTTTTCTATGGTGTCTGATTAAATATTATTTCATGCAACTATCGATTGCTGGGCCTCTAGGGTAATTAAAAGTGTGTTCCACGAATGAATCGAGTAAATGATGAACATGATCATTTTAATGCAGAACTCCTGTACAACATGTTTCATCAACACTGAATCAGAACATTTGTTTGGCAAGATTTTTTTTTCTTTTAAATATTTTATTGGCCTTAGTACATTTAACAATTTCATTAGAAAAAGACGCATAACTATTTATATGATTATTTTTGTGCGTTGCCAGAGATACCTGATGATGTTTTAATATTGAACATAATAAGTGAACCTAAAATTTTTTTAATTATTCCATCAAATTACCAAAAATTCCTTGTCCACATTTTTTTTCTGTTGATACATCAGTCAAAACTACATGTTTCATTATAAATTATAAATTATTATAAATTGAATTAGTTTATTCTATATCTTATTTGTATAGAATCCCCATGTGGTTGGCCATCCAGAAGTATCGCTTACGTTTTTCATGTATAAAATATCAGAGTACACGAAATTGGACCCAATAAGAATTCTGTTAAAATACAAATTTTGTTTATAGAAGTACTTGTTCGAATGTTGACCATTTATGATTGGAATCCGTTTGATCTCATCTTTTGAAATAGCATGATGAAATCTCAAAATCCATTTTTTTGTGACTTATGTTCCTGTAACACATTCACATATATATAGCATTAACTTGTTTCTCCTTATCTAGTGAATACCATGGAAGAGAGGGGTGTGAAGCGTGCCACGCTACGTGTGCTGAGTGTAGCGGCCCGGAGGCCTCCCAGTGTACCTCCTGCCCCACCTCCCTCCACCTCCACCACGGTGCGTGTGTGTCCGACTGTCCCTCAGGCTTCCACGGGGCCAAAGGCCATTGCCAAAAATGTGATGACTCGTGTCTCTCATGCAAAGGTATTTAATTTAGAGTCTATTATGTCCACAGTCAGAGAGTATGTTTCTACATAGCCTCTGGGCGTTTCGTGTTTTTGTGGGTTTTTTACTGTTGCATAACTCTGGGAGCTTTAGTCGATGTGTAGGACAAACATATTTCCCACGTTTGACAGTTTTCATTTGATTTAGAGTGTATTTATTGTTTACAATTTTGTGGGATTCAATTTTATAATTGGGGGTTATTCACAATCTGGATGATATTGCTTTTCCTGATTTAAAACAAAATTATTGGACTTCATCCGACGTCTTTACATGCATCTTCTTTATTACACTATCACATTTACTATTTCAAATACAATTTACTATTTAATTAATTAATCTGGTATAATATTCATTTAAGTTGAATTTTAACGTTTACATAGGCTTACAGTAGGCTATTGTTGCTATAACTTATAGTAGGACTACGTAAAAGTATCTATACTTTTAAGCTAATCTTAACAGTATTATCACTCATTCAATCAGGAATATGATTTTATTAAAAAATTCTGCTCTATATGCAACAAATGCTAGAACGGTCCCTCAACAGTTGTTATGTTTCTTCCCTAGGTGGTAGCACGAGAGATTGCCTCAGCTGTAGTTCAGACTTAGTGCTGGTAGATGGCGCGTGTGTGCCACCGGGTAACGTCACGACAGTGTCCATTCGTGCCTCCCCACCAACTGCCAGCTCGCCTAAAAAATGTGATGATGGATATTTCCTAAATTCGTCCACTCGGGTAAGTTTTATTAAGAGACTGATTACAACATTTTCCCACTGATTTCTCACAAAATCGATGATTACTTAAAGAATTAGTTTGATAATTAAGACTTTAGTTTAAGTTATTTACTTTTAGAATTGGTTTGATCAGTTTACTTTTATTGATTTAGCTTTACATACAGTACTATTGTTATGTAACACTACGTTAAAGTATGTAAGCTAATTAAGGAATTTAGATAAAATAGGTACATCTATAGCCTACTATCTTTATATTCTTTTGAATTGCTCCTACTATGGATATAGTTAATTGCTTACTAGAGAAAGAACAATAACAACTGCATGTAACAATGTAATAGAAAGAAGGGATTTAACATTCTTTAATATTATGATGACAGTATTCTAAAGTTTCAGTTGATATACATGAGCTTTTATAAGTAGTCTAATAGTGCAGTTAAATTATTATAGGGTTTGAATAATAGATCTATAAATAAATGTCTATAGTCCACTAAGCCGATTCTCATGCGATTTTGGACCGCAGAGGACCCTTTTCCACTGAATTCCGTGAGAATCGCATGGGAATCGTCTTATAGACAAGGCCCATTACAATACACCTATCTGCTTCGACAATGCTAGTAATGAATGAAACATTCTTTTCAGTTTGTTTTTACCGCTAAATGTACTCCAAATATTGCAGATGTGCACATTATGTGATGAAACTTGTGCTACCTGTGATGGTTGGGGGCCCTACCGGTGTGTTACCTGCGCCAGTCCCCATCGGTTCTACACAAAACTCAACAGTTGTGTTCTCTGCTGCTCTGGTGCTGTCAGTAATAGCTGCTGTAGCTGTCATCCGAAAACAGGTAGGTGTCAATGTGAACTGACAGTGGCCTCTTGCATAAGAAATCCTTACTTACAATGTTCCTTTCATTGCTTAGGTATGAAATTTCGACTGTAGGAATAGACATTAGCATTGCTTTAGATTTTTACTGTAGGAATAGAAATTAGCATTGTCTGTATAGCAAATTCCTTTCCTAAAAGTTCATGACCTGCTGCTAAGCAAGGAACATTATCAAAAGATTTGGTTAATGCTGTACGGTCGCCCTGCTACAATTAAAACAAAAGCACCGATAAGTCCAGATTTCTTGGTACATTAAAACCTAAGTAGATGTGCAAAACCTCTTTTCAATAGTGGGCTTATCTTAATTTTCCAAGTATATATGTGACCACTTTAAATTATGGGAAAAGAGTTGTTATACTGACATAAAAGTAATATACTTCCGAGTTATTTTTTCATACTTTGCGTTATTGATATGGTGAGGATTTGGTACAAAAAATGTCTTTACATAATGATAGCGACCATGGAGAACATCACCTATCACACCCGCAACTCCTGATAAAACTAAATTACCTTTTTGAGATTATTTGCCGACCACTTTTATCATTATTATTAACAAGTCCGATCTCGCCATTAAGTGGTCCCATGTAACTATCACCATCCTCGATATCTGACACTGTTGTATTCTCTTTTATTCAGGTGTTTGTATCGAAAATAGGAATATTGATTATGAAAACATTCCTCTTCAAGAGCGTCATATGTTTCCTACACAGAGAGCGGTGCACTACATCCCAACAAAACCCTGTATCACCCCAGAGGACCACACACAGAATGGCATCCTCGCCCTCGTCATCATTTTCTGCCTTTTTAGCCTTACGCTCTTCTTTGTGATCTTCGGTGTCTTACAAGCGCGCTCCAACAAGCGAATGTGCTGGTATCGACACTACCAACCCGTGCCTATGTACTACCAAGACGGTTCCGAGCAAGTCAGCCTCTCCAAGGAGGACTACCAAGACGAAGACTCGGTATCGAGTGCATAGCAAATACAGATAAATCCTATGGATGAAACAATATTTGTTTAGAAAATCAGAAAATGGCAGGGTCACGACCCTGCCATAAACACCCAGATCTATTGGTTGGGTGGGTTATGTCCTGGACGAATTGGTGCTATAATTATTGTCATTATTAAACTTCTCTGTTTTACAAAATCCAGGAAGGACTGTGTCCGTTTCCACTTGTGAGCAGAGATTTGTTTTGAAAAGAAAGACTTGCTGAAAATTAGATTCTATAGAATACCTTATTAGGAAATGAGGTATGATAGGAAGATGAACGTTGGGCAAGTATTTACATTTGTAATGTTCGATATGTAAATAGAAATAGGGACTGGAATGAATGGGAAAGAGTCCATTGTTGGTGGAAATAGCCATTTATTTGACTTACCAATAGATGGCAGTGATAATTACATGTTGTTGTAAGTCTTTGTTTTCATAACAGTAATCATTATACTAAAGGAGTAATGTTAAGGTATTAACAATGGGAATAATGGTTGATCAATGTTTTAACGAGGCAGCTTTGTTGTATTAATTGAGCCTCAAAGCCTAGAATGTCAATCTACCCACCCAAGGTAATTTACCGAATGTTCATTTCCACATGGTTCCATCAATAGTTGCAATTTTCGAACCCTTTGACAAATGGCTTGTGTTCCATTGTCTGTTTCACTAATTTTCTGTTTAGAGGTTTATAGCTAATTTCCCTGGAGAAGAAATTGTATATTCATTTGTTGTAAGACAAGAGGTTTCAAGTCACTTACATGGATATTTTTATCAGGGTAGATTTCCTATCATTCATTATTCCAGAGAGTTTGTTTCAATTCCAGAAAATTATAACTTCCGAATACCTTATTTAAAGGCATGATTTATTTCCACAGTCGACACTCTATATCCTAATAATTATGATATGTAACGGTTTCTACTGGGGACAACACATTTACGTAAGATGTTAACCAGTTATTGAATCTGATAAAAAAAATAGTCCGATTTCTCCTTATCTATTTGCACCTTCTTTTAAAGGAGACGAAGGGGCCATTTAATTATTCCATCAATTCTTTAACAAAAAACAAGTGTTGAACATGATAGTATTGCGATTGAGTGGCTAGATTAGATCTTCGGCTTTGGCCGATCCAGAGGTATTTTAATTACTTGAAACAAATCCTTCCATTTTGCATAAATTATCTTCCTGTCCACTGATTTTATCTTATGTTGCTGATCACACAGGGAAATTCCATACAAAAAGATAAAGGGGTCTTTCCCAGTAAATGTGATGATCCATTTTCCTCTAATGATAAATGTGCGTTTGATCTGATTGACACTTCTTGTTACGTAATAGGAGTGAGATAGCTAAGAAGAGAAGTATCTATAGATCCTAGAATTCCTAGGATGACTAAACCTGTGATATGAATATATATATATTTGTATGTCGTTCCAGAAATGGACCTTGTAGTTCACTACTATTTGAATTGCTTATGAGACATGAGAATGGAGTCTTTCATGAACGTAAGATATTCTATATGTGCAAGTCTTCACATTAATTCATGAGCTATTTTTATATATACAGGGAGCGAGTGGTGGTATGTGTAAGTGAAGCATGCGTATGCCAAGCACAGAATACTATTGAAATATGGTTTTGAATTTATTACGAATGGACGAGAATAAAGCGGATAAATCAGTTTTCATCGGTCCAGTCTAGGCTCAAAGTGGAGAGAGTCCCTTCAAACTGAGGGAAAGCCTCTCGCTCTAAACCGCAAAATCCCATTATAATCCTATTAGGACGCCTGCTCATGGGCCAGAAAAGCCAATAGTTGGGTAGGCGTCCAATCACTGACATACCATTCTTTTACTGATCTTTGAGGCTTTGAGCCTAGACTGGGTTAATATTCTTTGGTTGTTATCAACAATTAACCTGTCATAATTACAGATGAGTTATGAGTTGCAAAGCAAAATTATTACCAGCTCGCGTTATTATCATTATAACTTTTTCAACATAAGTTTCCAATCCACGGTGAGATATCTAATGTTGTTTAAAATCGATCTGTCTTTTAATCATAGAACATAGTTATCTCAACATCACCTCAATATTACGAAATCATACACCCAATATTTCTAATTTCGAGAAGAAACCCCCACGGTTTTCAAGAACCATTTAAAAAACCTGCTACTTATAGCAGAAACCCATCCCCTATGTTCATTACGAAAATGAAAGATGTCCATATTAATCTTCTCAGTAAGAGATACAATATATTCGCAGCACGAATACATACTTAAAGCTCTAAAACTTAATATTGTTAGATATTGAAAATAAAGTCAATTTCTAAAGATACATTCATTCTCCAATCAAGGAATACATATACATGTATCTGGGTTTCGCGTTGTACAGTACACTCAATGAAATTGGAAAATATGCTCGAACCCCCCCCCCCCCCCCCAAAAAAAAAAACCCCACAAAAACAACCGGATATTATTACATGTCTACAAATTGGCCAGTCACATCGAACCAGTGACATATCTTATCAATCCCAGCCCCCCTTGAACTACTGGGACCCTCGCTGTTATTGCCATGCTGTTATCTCAGTCAATGGGTTGATAGTATTTACCTAAAATATAACTATTTATGTCCTACTATATACACACCCATCGCGTTCTTCCTTCTTTGATGTATTGAAACAATAGCAGCGTTAAATAATATAATATTGGTATCAGTGGTTAACATATAAAAACTTACGCCATTTTTTATTTTAGTTCATAGTAGAACTAGCCCATATCGCAACTAGTCAGTCAATGTCATATTCAAAGCTTTTATCTGGATTTTCTTTTTAAAGCTTTACCTGGAGTTAATATCCAAGCAAAAATCAAACGCAATAAAAAGCCATCATCACCAATACTATTATAGGTGCATTGACAATATATATATAACATATTGCATCTTCTTGATTTGTATTCATTTTGCCATTGACGTTCTCGAACGTCATTTTACTTAGTTACGATGTAATATATTATACCTTATCTTTGTAATAGGAAATCATGACCTCGAGTGAATAAGAGCATGTAATCAAATGAGCGCTTTTAAATGAGGAAGACCCAACTATACGTTATAATTATATGAGAAAATAAAAAAAAGTATACAGACTCAACCTTGGTGTTCTTATCATTCACTATCATTGTTTGTTTTCTTTTGCATCCGAGTATCATCACGAACTTGTACAAGTTCGTGGTATATTGTGATAGTCAGCTTATCTTTACTCATCCTCATCCAGTCAACTGCCCTTGTTGCTTATCTCCTATATCTAACAAAAACACATCAGATTAGTTAAAGTTAGATTATCTGGCTATAACCGTCAGAATGGTATTTTTTATTTTGTGGGTCACCCATCCAAAACCTGTATAGTCATCAGGATGGATTATGTTTGGTATAATACCAAACCATCTTCCCAATTATTCATTTCGGTGATCGCAGGAATCGCAATATTTTCAATGCGTCTCTCTTTCATCTTCAACGTAGCTAATTCTCGATGGGAATGAAAATGTTAGAATATAACTGCATAGATGCACACAGTGGAAGGGGGAGGGGAGGGGTGGCAGGTTTCTTAATGAATGGACAGAATTGAATCATTTGTGGACGTGTGACACACCCGAGTCCCGCTACCACAACTGAGGCTGAGCCTAAAAACGAACGTTCTACCTGAGCTCACCTGGGCAACTGTTGTTGCCTAGCGAGTATGGTAACCATTATGAAATGGCAGTAAAGGGCCTAGTCCACTAAGGCGAATCTCACAGAAGTTAGTGCATACAATTCCTCTGCGGCGCAAAACGCATGAGAATCGGCTTAGTGGACCAAGCCTTTAAGACATAATAATCTACAAGAAAAATTCATATGGATAAAGACCTACAGGTGACACCCTACATATCTGAAGAATGACAATGAAAAGAAATCATCGCCATCGCCAATATTTTGACCTCCAAAATGCTTCTGTAGAACAGCAATATACAAGCAATAATAATAACTGATCAAAAACCATGAATTCAGGAAATAAAGGAAATACTCCCCCCCCCCCCTCATTTTCAGTATTCAAACATCCATTCGACACTCGACTTTCATTCGACAGCGCTGATTAAGGATCAAAGAAAGGAAGAATTGAAAAAAAAATGTTTGAGTGGATTTCACTGGAAATGCTACTATAAGATAATATATCAGACCAAATTCACTTCCTGTCGGCCCTGATTAACAATGTTAACACATATTACTGTAAACGTATTAATGTTCGCACAGTATTTATTTTCGCGCACCCACCTGTGTGCGTAAAAATAAATCCCGTAGTTTATCTGCGCGAAAATAAATACGTTTACAGTATTCCTTATCTCATAATTCATAATTCCTTATCTCATAGCAGTCAGGCCATGGAGCTGTGATGCTATAATGTTGGGTCGTATCAGTGCATTTATGTCCCCACTAAATTTACAACTTTAAGGGCAAAAAAAGACCTATTGTTAGACCAGGTTGACAGTGTTTTACCGGCGTATAGTTTTAACATGGTGATTAGCATAATTTGATAGTCTAGGCCTCATTGTTGAGATCAAAGACTCTTTTAATTCTGTTGTCTGACATCGGGATTGGTATATAACCAAATCGGAGAAAACAGTACATTGCAGACAGCAGCGTATTAATAGGTCATATCAATTGATTCCATGGTATTTTATCGTTTGCATCATTTCTGTATTTCTATCGAAGATGGTCATATTCTACATACGAGTGGTAATTTAGCATTTCCATAAATTGTAAGGACGTACTGTTAGGCATAAAACAAGATGAAGTTAACACCAACGGGTGATCCGTAAGGCTTTTATTCACAGACAAAAATTGTTTGAAGAAGGAAATCTGGATAGGATGCACGCTCTCAAGCTGAAGGCTAGATGTTCCGTGATTCTATATGACAATAAACTAACGCGAGGGGATAGGAGAGAGACATTATTATTTGTTTAAACATTTGTATTGGCCACCAATTTATTATCATGGAAAAGCGTCTCTATTGATATGACAAAGTACTTAGCTACGTTAAAGCTTGCTAGGAAATCATTCAGCAAAGTTATTGATGTATATTTAAACGAAATTGATGTATTGTATAGACCACTCTATACTTCGGCATCTTTGTATGTATGTATTATTATGAGTGTTTTGTGCTGCTTGGTCTGGACCGACCATTATTGCTGTTTCTACTGGTATACCTTGTTTTATTCTTCGTTTCTACTACTGATGAATTATTAAACTGCTTTAGATAGATTGTATTAACTGTTAGCTAGATATATGAGCAGCTAAAGTTTATTGTCTCTGTTTCTGTTGCTAAGGACTGCTTCCTACTTCTAGATTAGATATTAGAAAATTCCTACTTCTAGATTAGATATTAGAAAATAGCCCTAAAGTTTATTTTTAGCATAGTAATGTAAAATCAAAATGTTTTTCGCCAGCAACTAGTCAGGAACCCGCTGGAAGACCTGGAACTTACCTTTCAGATATGGGCCTCCTTTTTGCACACCTTTCTAATTTAATAAAAAATGCTTTGAATTGAATTGAATTGAATATGGGCTCACGGGTGACCATTCAGTTCAAAATAAGCATGGTCTTCCGCCCACTGCTGTGTCTCCCTAGACATAACTCTATGGAATAAATCCTATCTAATTCTAAAAGGAGATTTTAATTACTTGGCTCGGGTCGGTGGGTTGTGTTTGTTCATGTGGGGTAGTTTTTGGCAGCTTGAAGGTAGAGCATGCACTTTGTTTGGCCAGTTTTTTAGGGGTCTTGTGTATGGAAGACGAGAGTGTTCATGCGATGGAAAGGGAAATTTGGTTTCATTTAAAAAAAGAAAATCATTTTCGTTTTCAAAATAATTTTGCATCTCATTTAAAAAATAAAATCCCCTTTGTTTTGTTTTAATTTTCGTTTCAACTTCACATGTTATTATACTTTTCAATTTCATTTTAATTTCACATGGAAGTATAGGCGTTTTCAAAATCATACTGCATCTCATATATTAAAAAATGTAAGGAACAAAATCACTTTTGTTTAAATTTCCGTTCAACATCACATGCAGTGAAGGTAGCATGAAGGTCTAGCACGCCTTTGGTTTGATTGTGTTCAGTTATTTGGTGGACAGTGTGAAGGGTTGGTGATGTATTGTTCAGAGCCAATTTTGTCAGAGTTAGTGTCAGAATCATTGGTTTTAAATTACGATGGAAGAAGTCCTGCAATTTATAATTGACGTTTCCGCAACATTATTACATTTTTCATGAAAATGTATATCCAAAGCAAATCCCCCCAAGAGTTAGGGATCAATGCTGTGCAATGCTATACCAGATATCCAAAGGTTTCCCGGTTACTTTATGAAAACTATGTAAGATCTTACACTTACTTATACCTTATGATATTGCTTTACACAGGTGAGGAGGTCGATTTCAGCAAGCACACAATGTGTGCATATCAAGAGTTCAAGTCTTGAGACTGTAAATATGTTTAATCAGTAACCAATATCACATCATGCTTTCTCAGATATTATTTACAGTCAATCCTGATACGAAAAAATACAGAAACTTTGTCTCAATTACTCATTTACTTTAATAATTAATATGAAGAAGGTGGAGACAACTCAACTGAAAACATCTCGCAATGATTTTTGTTCAGCAGTTTATTGAACGCGACTTTAATAATTAATCAACAAGCTCATTTATTATATTATTATAACGTACATCAGCTATTATTTTTGTACACAAAAATATATCAACTATCATTATTTTTTTCTTTTTACAAAAATCTGTAAAAGGTGAGCCATATAACTAACATCAATCGTATACACGTACACCTTTTTATAGTGACAATAAGATTAGATCCTGCTTAAGCGTCTCTGTTTGCGTACATGCATGATTACTTTTTCGAGACAATCGTATATTTGTTTGTGACTGAAAACATCTAGATCTATTCATATTAGAACAACGATCCATTGTTTTTGTCCATCGAGGGGTATTATATATTTATAATACCCCCTTCACTCGGCCAAGTTCATTTACGTTTACTTTTTCCGCCATTATATTGACAGTCATTGTAGAACTAAACGACCATGGTCAAAACAATTACCCAATAAATTGTATACACAGTTCGTGTATATTTTTTATTGGAGCGCATCAAAAAAAACTTTGAAGAAATTTGTTTTACTTAGTGCTAAGAACATCATTTTGCCTGCACGAGTTTTTCTGGAGAGGTTTTATTTTGCGAATAACGGAATTTCTCTTCGTACAACAATGTAAAAGTATAATCACTGGGTAAATTTAACGATGCGTAACTAGGTTGTGAAGCAATTGGTCTATTGCATATTGACAAGAACCAAGTAAATATCTAGCCATCCTTCACACTTCTTAGATATGCAGTGAAATGTGATATATATACATGTGTGTATACATGCTGCCCTACTTCTCTATCACACATGCCATTGAACTTGATTCCTCTCGGTGTTTATAAGCAAGATAGGAATATACAAGAAGAATATATACTTACGGTGCCACGTCCCCCACCTATACGTCCTAACAACTCAGGAATCTATAATCCGCATGGGACATTGCTTGACAAATAAGATAATATTTATTTGTTATTCGGAGACCACAATTCAACTTTCAAAATAAGGATCTAGACTTCATTAGACAATTACTATAACAGATAGGAAATTGATTGAATATGAGGACATTTCAAATGAGTGTTATTCGCAGTCGTTGACGAAAGGGGCGTGATAGTGAAAGTATACATTTTTCCACCCTTAAAATAGCACATATGCCATAAATCTTATGAAATGTGTTTTCCCTTTACAATAAAACACGAGTAACGGGAAACGTGACACCTGAGGCTCAAAGGGACAGATTAACGATAAGTGTAGTGGGATGTCAGCATTTTTTTGCATCATTAATCACCACAATATACAGGTGAAGCATCCAAAAATAGGACCGATCAATTAATTTTATCATGAACGAGTAATATTCATTTCTATTTTTCTATTTCTTGGAAATGTTGAAAAGCATTGTATTGTGTAACTCGCTGTGTTTATACTTGGCTCTGAACCATACGTATAGTGACAAGGTCATTAAGGACTGTGTAAAGAAAGCAACTAGTGTGATAACCTCCGAGGTCCCATTTTGGGACACCATATGCACATGGGTCAGATCTTCAGAAAATGAACAATCGTCAGCTCTACACATTCAGTAAATTCTGCTAAATTAGGGTAAACATGATCAATTCTAGTTATATCTGAATATATTTGGTATTGCCTTAATTCAAAAGGTCTGTTCGGTTATACTGAACCGTATTTTGACTCTAATTTTATGTCTGAAACTTTGAATATCTGAAAGGATTGGTGAAAACAAATTGCACATTTTCAGGCAAATTCAGCCATATACTTGTGTTGTACATGATACCTTACCTAATGATAACACTTGGAATGATAGCCCTGTCAAGACCAACAGGGGAGCCTTGCTGCTCCTTTAGGCTGATCTTAGAAAGTGGCCTCATCCATGCGAAGACCTTGAATAACCTGGGATGTTGTGTGCAATATCATAGTGGCATTATCCATGACGGAGATGGTGCGCCTGCACTGACTGGGACTGATCAAGAGCCAATTTTATTCGGGAGGATAAACTAGAGGTAGGTTTCTTTAAATTCATATCAATCGTACAAACTCGATTTAATATGCCCGGACCACTGAACCATATTGATAATGAGACCAGATGATAGGCCCATATTTACATTATAAATGAAGGGTATATTTTAGTCATTTTCGTAACTCCCCGTCAAATTTGGTGTATAGTCTAGGCTCTCAGCCTCTCAGATCAAATAAGAGTTTATGTTAGTGATCGGACGCCTATTGCACTAATGGCTTTCCTGACCCTGGAGTCGACGTCCTAATCGGATTATAATGGCCTTTTGGGGATTGGAGCGAAAGGCTATTCTTTCAGTTTGCAGGGACTTGAGACTAGACTGTCTACTTACTCTATGTTTAGTATAGATCGAATGATGCAGTCACACACTTTGGTAAAGCTGGAAGAAAAATGTATCTGTATTTCATTCAAAGAAAACACGAGCATCATGCTATACAAATAATTCCGCCTTTCATGTGAATACCTATCAATTGACAGCAACAGGTGATCACAGCGGGGCTAGTAGGCTTTTCTTACAGAACATCGGTTTTTCAATAAAGCCAGGCTACGTTTTAGACACAGGGTGTCGAGTGGAGGAGATATGCTTCCGATAGATGAACAAATTGGTGAATAGTGGGTCGTCATGCCCTGCTTATCCGTGGACGTTTCTCTGTAACGGTGAATTCTTTCCATCTAGTACCTTGTCCGCAGTGGAAAGAATTAAGTATGATTCTATAAACCAAGGCAGTGAAAGACATTCATCAGTCAGTATTGCCCAGTGACTGGCATGCAGTAAAAACTTGTATATATTCATCCTCGAATCGTATGAAGGAATGTATGATATATATATGTATACGGTTAAATCTTTACATGGATTAACATCTGTCATCATTGATTCATTTATACAAATTAACTTTGACAATCGATAATTGGTCATCTGCATCTGTTTGCAGTGATGAAGTAAGCAATTTAAACATGGGGGGGGGGAGGACAACTTTGTCCTACAAAGTGAAATTGTATAGTCTGAGGAATACAGCAAGGAGTTGGTTTGGGGATAGTTTTTCTATTAAACGAGGAGTAAGATTGTGTATGATCGTGAGTGACACAATTTCACTCTGAGTGTGACAACTGAGTTTATATTCCATATTTATATCCCTACTAGTATAGGGCCTACCCTGTTTTAATGATGAAATTTACTTCTTGGTTGTCCACTTACATCAGCCATTCCCAAATGCCATGTGATGGAACATAATTTGGATACATGTGTGTTTTCTCAAAACAAAATATGCGAAGAGGCCAACAAGATAACTAGCTAAGTTGTGTTATAAAGTACAAAAGTAGTTTTCCATGATTAGCAGCATTAGAAAAACTCACATCTACGTTTGCCTTTGGTAAAGGCTTTATTTGGATTCAATTTCATAGGCTGGTACAGACTTGAGAAAAGACAATGAGAAGAACATAGAC
This sequence comes from Sthenelais limicola, assembly GCA_942159475.1. NCBI lineage: Eukaryota > Metazoa > Annelida > Polychaeta > Phyllodocida > Sigalionidae > Sthenelais > Sthenelais limicola. The sequence goes on from OW804096.1 coordinate 60,761,302, forward strand.
TACATAGTGATGTCAAGATATTTTCTATTGCAACTTTGAAACAGGTAACCAGATCTCTCTCCTGACAGCCATATTAGGTGGAAGTTCGTAGGTTTCGACATCTATGCGGTAATGAGAAACTGGCTATAATATTTGAGAGAAACAAAAAACGGAAACTAATCAGTGGATGTCAAATGCAAAAAGAGTCCAGTTGAAGCAAAAAGGCTAGACCAATATTGATATTGGGCAAAGTATGTCTGAAGAAGAAGCCCTAAGTCTCTTTTGATAAAACCACCACCTCAATAAGCACACTTTCTACAAAAAAGTTTCAAATCAGTATTATTATTTTATTGCTAAATACAAAGTTGGGACCTACTGTACTTCTTTTGATAATGCATATATGCCATACTCACCACAACTCACCTGTTGGAGCTAATGAATTTCCCAATGAAAATGGGGAAGTGGCAATAGTATCAGCATGTTTAAGTTCCAGTCTTCTAAAGTAGAAGACATCTTTCTCTCCTGCTCTATGTTAAGAGAAACACTGCACAGGTTGAAATCGCGTAGTTAAACTTCACTGGCATTCTACATCGAGTGGAATCTTCACATTTTTTGAAAATTGATATAAAGCAAAATGGTGGGGGAGCCAAACCATACCCTGCCCCCCTCACTTTGATTGGTGTGTGTGTGTGTGGGGGGGGCATCACTGGTTTGGTTTCTGTTTATTTCAGTCACTTAGAAAATCGCACTCGTTGCTGCGCAACTGGTGCGATATTCATGTTCCTTCAATTAACCAACTCGTTATCTAACCTGTATGACATTGTATCTAACAGGGTAATAATTACAAGTGATGGAAAAGATACAGATGACCAATAGGGGATTTTGCATGTCTCACCGAGCAAGTCTATTACAGTGCATGCTGGGATAGATTTAGTTCAGGTCTGACATGCAAACTTTTAGCAACATTTTTATCGGAAATTGCAAGAATGTTTTCACCGATATCATAGATTGTATAAATGATCTATAAAAAAGAATATAATCTATAATACATAGATATTGGCATTGGAGCACTGATAAATATTCCATGCTGACCATGGCAGGATTTCCATAGCTTTTACACTGACATACAACTCCCATAATTCCATGCGAATCAAGATTCAAGATGGGGAAAATGCAAGTCCCCTATTGTTGATTCCACCACTCTGGCTACACTGTTATAAATGGGGAGGGGTGATAACAAACTTAATCTTACTAAAGTAACCATGCAAAACGCTCTTCTATCCTTGTGCGGTCCTTTTCTGGACAGCTATATTCTATTTATATACCTACCAAACCTCACACTCTCATTCCTTCTCCGACCACTGGCCAACCCACACCAAAAGTAATTGGATGTAGTTTTATTTATACTAGTACATACGTATCCCAGGTAAGTACGATGCATGCATCTCTTTTATTTCACTCTAATTCATTAACTATGATTTTTAGTAACACTTCTCATGAATAATCCATGTTCAACTTGGTTTCAGTGTTGTGTCATTCATTAAATCAATAGGCACCTGAGAAATGTACACATTCTAAGGTAAGTGGGAGAACGTTAGGTATCATGTAGGTTTCTATATCTAGTCGCACCAATCCCTAGCTGTACCTACAACCCATTCAAGTGACTGGGCTGTAGAGTGCCCCATGCAATATTTTCCAAAATCGCCACTTTGCATATATAACTTTCAAAATATCACAACTCTAAATACTGATGTCCATGTAAAAATTGCATTATTGGCGGCGTTATCGGCAATCCGACTGTTTTCACCAGGTGGCAGTACCATAGAACTTGGTTTTCACTAGGTGGCACCAAAGGTTACTGCAATACATTTACACTTTCTATTAGAACAAAAGTCTCACTAGTAATACTTATATGAAGCATTTATACTTCATAGATATTACACATCATTAACTTGGGAATATTGAAAGCAATGAACTTGATAGTTTATTTGGTTAACGTACCTGCTTGATGTTGAAAAATGTAGGGAAGAAAGCACCCTTATAATTCTAATATTATTACTATAAGTATACTGAGTGACCAAGATTGCCTAACACCAACTTGGAATGGACACCTATGGCAGCTACAGGAGATGGAAAGGGATGAGGAACTAAGAAATTGGAGGCCAGATTTGAAAAGAGGAGAAAAAACTAGACTAGGTCAACATCTCACAAAATTTCTAGGGGCTGCCAGAAAAAAGTCAATATTTTCAGTATTTTTGCCATAGAGATGTGCCTAAAAAGTGTAATTCTTGCAACCCACTTTGCAATGTCAAACGAATTCTTTGTTTGGAAAATGAAGGAATGCTTGGAATGGAATTTCCTTTGGCACCCGGGTATAACAGGGCCCCCTGCATCTCATACTCCAACAGCTAAGCCCTAGCTGCCCTAAAAGTTGGTCAAATCGACCATTCCGTTTTTTGGAAATGTCCAAAAATCTGACAAATCATTCATGTGAGATCACATATGCAAGATCACAAACATCTCACCCAGACCTCATAGTACTGATCTCACATCTATGAGAAGTTTCTGAGCTCACAGAGATATCACAGTTTTTATCTAAATGTGAGCTAGAACTTGTGACCTCACACTGAGATCACACTGAAACCATTCATGTGAGATCACATATGCAAGATCACAAAAATCTCACCCAGACCTCACCGTTCTGATCTCATATCTATGAGAAGTTTCTGAGCTCACTGAGATATCACAGTTTTTATCTAAATGTGAGCTAGAACTTGTGACCTCACACTGAGATCACACTGAAACCATTCATGTGAGATCACATATGCAAGATCACAAAAACCTCACCCAGACCTCACCGTTCTGATATCACATGTGTGAGAAGTTTTTGAGCTCATAGTGAGATCTACATGAGCTCACTTCCTAGCTGGGACTTTATGCATAATCTAGCCTTCCCGACGACCCTCCCACTTGTGTATATAATGTAAACAACATTCATCATCGACGGGACTTGTTGCAAAAGTTAGGTTTACAAAATACCTATTGTCCCCCGCATTTAGTTGATATGCCCGTGCATCAAATTAGTCCTATAAGATACTATATGTAAAGTTTGCCTGCTCAACTCTGTGCATAGGTGTCAATCTCAGTTTTTACATTCTACGGTATTTTTTTAAAAAAAAATTCGTGAATGTTAGTGAATTGGGTACCATTCTGTCAATCATCCTGAGTAGCAAGTTCATGTGATACATTTTGAGGTGTTGGTTGAGGATCGGTGTGAGGAGTGTGGACACTTATCTGGGAGGATATCTGGATGCCCATCTCTGTGTGATGTAATTCACGCCAACACTACTAACTTTGCACTTATGCAAGGACTGCTTGATTGACAACCTTCTACCATCTCTGCAGTAAATCCCTGAAGGCCAGTGTGACATCCTATTGGTTGACATTTGTTGTATTCTATTGGCTATCTTGGTTTGATTGACAAGTTGCCACTTAAGGCCACTGTATAGGTTTTGAGAGGAACCCATTTAGAGAGGACCACCCATGACTGAATCTGAGTGATCTACACCTACTACACCCTTTGGGATTTCTGGGTTTCAAGTCTTGGAGACAGACAAGCTCAGAATTGCAAAGACTAAAAGACAATTGTGTATTATTAGATTACAATATGTTGTTTGATGTCTTATGTCTAATTCCCTTGCATTGTACTTTCATGTTTATCCAACTGCCTTTGTAAACAGGGAGCGTGCAACTTTCCTAGTTGTTAATAAATTGAATTTTACTTCCACTCCTGTGTTCTTCTAATACAGACATTCGAGGCATTTCAGATTACAGTACTTCTGATATTCATAATCTAGCCATTGCGCACAAATAGTTGACCGTAGAATTTGTTTCCTTTGGAAACGCACAATATATACATTAACTTAAACTGATTATAAAGTTAAACAGAAAAATAGTTCATTAAATGATTGATTAACTTAATAAACTTATAACTTGTTTCTATTTATTGTGTATGGGCTGCACCTATGCATGCGTACACCGTAGCCAGGTATAGGGTTGATTTCTATGGAAAGCGGGACCCATACATATAAAAAATTCGGCCGAAACCCTGACAAAATAATTTCGGCGGCCGAAAAAATAATGTCGGCGGCCGAAAAATTATTTTTTGCGGCCGAAAAATTATTTTTTGCGGCCGAAAAAATTATTTTTTCTGCCGCCGAAATTATTTTTTCTACCGCCGAAATTATTTTTTCTGCCGCCGAAATTATTTCTAGTTAAATGTACTCCATAGGATGAGAAGCATAGAGATATATATTTAATACACGATTTGGTACAGATTTGGTACATAATTCGTACAAGAGCATCTGATCCAGCAGGATTAATAGTAGGTAATTGGAATTAAGAAAGTATTAGAAGAATTGTTTTTGGTTAAATTAAATTAACAATAACAAACTGGAACTGGTTTTGTATTAACATGCATGTCAAGAGCAAATACTACATTCACACACTAAATATTTGATACAGTCATTTATTACACCCCTGTGCTGTTGCTTCCTATACCTTCAGCATTGTATGTCACACTTGGTCAAAGTGGTGCATAACATGTGAGTTATGTCACCCTGGGGACATACAACAAGTAGGTCCGCCCAAAACGTAAATTACTTCTTTTATTTTTAATTATTTATATTTTTTATTTATTAATGGGGTGTAATAAATATGGAACAAAGCTCGGGTGAAGTCTGTACACTTGTTAGTGACCTCGGGAGCACAGAAGATCTCGGGCTAACGCCCTCTAACTTCCCGCGCTCCCTCGGTCAATAACAAGTGTACAGACTTCCCCCTTGCTAGGTTCCATCTATATATCACACTCTTATGGTCAGTTATTATAATGATTGTCAATCACGTACCATTTTGGACAGAAATGGGACAGGATTTCTTTCTCCCTCTCCGTTCTCTCTCTCCTCCTTGGCTCCGCTCTCTCTCTCCCTCTCTGTCTCCCCTATCTGTCTCTTTCCTCTCTTATATTGCAAATCTATCCTCTCATCTACCCCCTCTCTCCTCTCTCTCTCTCCCCTCCTCTCCCCTCTCTGCCTGACTTTCTCTCTCTTATTCCCTCTATCTCTCTCAACCAATATATTTCTCTATTAATGTAATGCTAATAAATCGTCCCTTTTGCTGCATCCAACATTGCCACATACATATAATCCATACATATACATACATGTGTAGGTACATACATGGGCGAAAAACCTAGGAAAAATGGCCAACCAAACACTGGACAGAGAAGAGAAGGTCCAAGAAATACATTTTGGTGACTTTATTTAGTCTGACAGTGCCTAATCGGTGGCTCTACATGCATAAAATCCCTAAAAAACGGACCTACATGCACATACCATAGCGATATACATACCCGTATACATACCATACGAAATGCATACCAAAATGGTTACCTTACTATATGTACATGTATATTGAAATCCATACCATACGAATCCATACCAAAGTACATGCCATAATGTATACCTACCAAAATCCATACACTATATGTAGTATACATATCATTTATACATACCATATATACATACCATTATACATACCATAATATATACATACCATATACATACCATATACCATATATACATACCATATACCATATATATACATACCATATATATATACACACCATATACATACCATATACCATTTATACATACCATATATATACATACCATAATTAGTACTTAAACCATGGTCAGTCTAATGACATCGTGTTGCTGCCTGAAATATAGCACGAGGTACGAGTGCTATATTTCAAAGGCAGCAACACGATGTCATTAGACTGACCGTGGTGTAAGTACTTTATAGCACGAAAGGTCGTCTGATTCTGATTGAACCGTCATGAATCAGCAAATTTTAACCTACTGGACTGGAAATTTTACTATATTCTTAAGAGAAATTGGTTAAATAATGACTTTACTTGGAAGTTTTTCATGCAATATACACAGCTCTCTTTGAAAGATAGTGGCCCTGACAGTTTGCAACCTGACACTGAGGGATGGGTTGAATCCCTCACAATGGTCATTTATTGGGAGTCCATAAAACCCTGCTCTCCATGGTCATTTATTGGTAGTCCATAAAAGGAACTGGCCTCACATGTGTTACATTATGACCCACCCATCTTAGGAAAAAAATCTTAATCAATAATTGATATCCAAACATATTTCGGTATTCTAGATTCATATGGCTCATGTTTTATGCATCATTTTGCTAGTTTCAGCATTTTTCTGTGACTATTTTAAGTGGAAATATAACTTTGTTATGTGTCCGCATATTGTATCGGCCCCGACTTATGATGACTTATCTCAGGAAAACATTAATGTATTAGAGTTGTGGCCAGTCATAGCAGCCATTAAGCGTTGGGGTCCCAACTGGAGGGATTCGCAGGTTAACGTTTTCACTGATAACACACAAGTAGAAGCTATGTTGGCCACAGGTCGAAGTTCCAACATCTGTGCTATGCAACTGTTAAGAGAGTTATTTTGGTGTATCGCCATATGTAATATTTCTATTACTCCATTCAGGATCTCGACCACAGATAATGTTAGAGCTGATGCTCTGTCTAGAGTTTTTGATAGAAAGACTGGTTACGGTGGCTATGGCTTACCGGTGATGTTTTCTTTTTGTTGTTCTTTTAGTGTCCTTGACCAAACTAAAGGAAAGATGCGGAGAGATCCAAGCTTTATGTTTGGCGGAATCGACCTGGAAGACTCGTAGGTCCCAGTGGTCAAAATTCTTTCATTTTTGCAACTTGTATAATTTAGTACCTCTGCCTGCTGAGGTAGACGTGGTGTGTTTGTATGTAACTCATTTATGTAACTCTTTGAGTTTTTCTTCAATTACTAATTATGTTAGTGCCCTGTGGTCCCTTCACGACTATTTGGGTTACCCGTGTTTGGCTAAAGGTAATTATAGGTTGAAATGTATTATGCAAGGCGCTAGACGCTTACTTGGGGATACGGTTCTTCAGGCGGATCCTTTATTACCTGAGCATTTATTACTTATGTATAAGACCTTGTCTTTATCAACTCTTTCAGACTTGGTTTTTTGGTGCGCAGTATGTTTAGCTTTCCGTTGTCTCTTAAGAAAGTCTCACTACACCAAGTCGATCCACATGCTCAAGCGTTCGGATGTCAGTTTTACTGAATACGGCCTCATATTGTCGATTAAGAGTTCAAAAACTATTCAATTTAGTGAGAGATGTGTAACTATTCCAGTGGTTGCGGCCCCACTTTCTTGTTTATGCCCAGTCAAATGGCTTAAAAGGTACTTTGCTAAGGTTAGGCTGAGCGGATCCGATGACTTATTTTTGATGCCAGGTACCAAGTCTCCTTTATCTTATAAATTTTTTGCCCAGAAGTTGGCTCAGTGTGTTCTGTCTGCAGGAGTTAAAGGGAATATCTCGTCTCACAGCTTGAGGCGGGGTTCAGCTTCGTACTTGTCAAGATTAGGTTTACCCTTGCACGATATAAAGGTTTACGGAGACTGGAAGTCTTTGAGTGTGTTAATGTACTTGTCTAATGACTTGGTAACTCGTAAAGAGAAGGATACGGCAGTTGCTTTGTATCTGAATTCTTATCATTAAGCTGATTCTTATCATTAAACTTCCTTCGGCTGGGGGGTTTGGGAGTTCTTTCGGATATAAAAAGTTCTCTCGCAGCCCAGCCTCGCTTCTTATTATATTTCACCTTCTCCAGCCTTCACTAGTTTACTGACTCGCTCACCTCTCACGAGGGGGAGGTGAGGGGTTTGTAGACAGAGGGCGACACGGAGGTGGGAGGCACGGACGGTCTGGTCCGGCTCATGTTCTCATTCTCTGCCTTTCCACCTCTGGGTCAACACCTATTTTTTCTTTGTCGTTGATGTATAGTATTGTTATTCATATGATTTGTTGTGTTACAATACAATAAAGGGGAGTTCTTTCGGATATAAAAAGTTCTCTCGCAGCCCAGCCTCGCTTCTTATTATATTTCACCTTCTCCAGCCTTCACTAGTTTACAGCTACTTAACCAACGATTGGAAATAGAGGTACAAACAATTGCACAATAATCTTATGAAATTAAGAAAGTCGAATAAATATGTTGGGGTATTTAATACAATTTAAATTGTGTAAAAGGCTTAAATGGTTTTTGAGTAATGAGCATATGTATTCGGACATAATTTTAGACATTTTTTCGGCCAATTTAGGGCAGTGAAATATAAACTTATTGAGGTATTAAATGAAATTATGTACCCTTCCCTCTCTCTCCTCTCTCTTTCTAGCCATAGACTGTCTGCTCTGTCTCTCCCCTCTTTTTCAAAACTGAATATATGAAATAAATATATTTCTGGCGGAAAATGAACGCCGCCGAAAACATTTATCATCGGCCGCCGAAAAAACCGAAAAGAAAAACGGGCGAAAAATGTTTTTTTGCGGCCGAAAAATGATTTTTTGCGGCCGAAATTAAATAGAAAGCGGACTTAAAGGTCAAGTGTAAAGATTTTTATTGGTGTTTGATGCATTCGGGGGAATATTTTGAAACGATCTACAAAGTTGTAGCTTCCAAACTAATAAATCAAACCAGTGGGAGGTGTTTAAGCGCTGCCATTTGTGAGGCCAATGCAACCCAGTGCGGCAAGGGTGAGTAGCCATCTTGGACGCGTCAAGTGACCTGTGACGTCATCCATGTCCCTGCGCGACTGGTAGGTGTGAGCATAGAGCTATAGACACACTAGTTCTATCGTCTTTATCATTGTCTATATTAATTCAGAGCTGCCAACTTCTACGATTTCGCCGTAGTAACTACGATTTCAGCATCAAAATACGATGCTACGATCTGCAGCTGTATGACTGAAACTACGATTTCGGGGATATTTAGGACCAAAATATGTTTTAGATGAATTGTTTCTATTCCCTGCCAAGGGCTCCTGATGGGGGGGGGGGGGTCCTGTGTCGATTTGTCGTGCTAAGGATGAGCATTTGTCCCTTGTCCCTAGAATCCCATGTTAATTTGTCAATCACAGGAAATAGCTATGTCAGTTTGTCAATTTTAGGCCATTAGGATCCCTTCTAATTTCGATTTGTCGCGCTAAGTTGGGCATTTGTCCCTTAATTTGTCACCAGAATCCCATGTCGATTTGTCGCTCTAAGAAAGGGTCTATGTTGTTTGTCGATCATAAGAAATAGCTATGTCAGTTTGTTGATTTAGGCATCAGGACCCCTCTGCCAACCAGCCGCCGACACGGAATTTTTGCTAGAGGGCTACAGGGAATTGGACCAATTCTTGATAGGGAATTATCTGATTATTAAACAGGAGGCTCATCAGGATCATGAACACCTTTGGTTTGACAAAAAAAACCCAATTTATTTAGAATTCGAATTAATTAATGATTTAAATAATAATCATTGCGAAGGTACATATCAATATTAAATAATATACCGATCGATCAGGAAAAATTAGAATGATATTATAAAGAAGTCACAATAGCCCACCCTCTCTAGCTGCTGAAAATGCAGTCCCATAACACAAGGCAGCTGAACATGGCTCCGTTTGCCAAGCCTATTTTTAAAATATAAATTTTAAACTAATATATCTAGTAATATCAAGAAGAGTTTGGTAGGGTCTGGAGATCGATGCTTTGCTTATATGTAGAAATATGACCAGAAATGCTTTAAACCCGATGTCCGGAGCTGCATGTCCGGAGCTACTGAGCGAAGTCTCGGACTACTGGCTACACAGTCAGAGCGGTGTGGGACGCTTTAGGCGGAACCTTACGATAATGCGCCGGCTAGCCGAAGTGGGCGGGGCTTGGCAGACTCGGTGGGCGGGGCTTACTTGTCTTTACTAGTCATGTAATTAGTTTTATTAGTCTATTTTACTCCAGACAGTCCACTACCCGCTTTACTGACTTAGGACCACCAATTTAAGGTTAGGTTTAGGGTTAATTTTAGTATTTATTTCTATTAAGTAACATTTGACAGCACATATCCCTGCCGGCTCCAGTTACAACAGCCAATCACATCACTGAAGCCACATTCTGTCAGCCGGCGCGTTATCGTAAGGTTCCGCTCCTTGCGTGTGGGACGGTGCGAGATTTTATTATCATGTTTTTTTTGCGCAACTCTCTATGAACATTATAATCAGTTTCTCAGGATGTTTCTCTCCCTAGCATATATTAATACTAGCCTACTTAGGCCTTTGGGTGAGTTAAAAAGTAGCAGACATTTCCGTCGTCGCATTGTTTACTGTTGCGCAATGCATGCACTGGGAAAACCCCGGAAAACCCCTCAATGGTCTATGACGTCATTGATATGTAGGCTTATGTAATCGCAGGCACACCCCTCTGTGGACAAGGCTCAATGAGGCATGGTAAACAATGCGAAGATGCGTCGACGGAAATGTATGCAAAGAATAACTCACTCAAAGGCCTAAATAAGTGCGCAGGGGATCGCACAGGGGATATGTATACAAAACGCTCTTAGTTTTAAAGATGGCTCTAAAAGATGGCTCATAGGATTATATAGATGTAACTCATTAGATCGTTGTACTTAATGGTGGATTGTTACTTCTATCATATTGTACCGAATGTGTCCAGAGTATTACCGCGAGATTAATTTGGGTGTGATGTCTTAGGCTATGTACTTGTATTATATAAATATGGAATCTTTTTCTCATTTTCAATGCTGCCCACCACCCCACCCCCCGGCTCCCGCTTCCCTCCTATGCTTTTGTTTTGGTGTCTAATAATACACATGCCTCTGTGAGGCATGTGTACCGCCAGCAGTAGTGGTGCCGCAGCGGCTTTTCCAGGAACTAAAATGTGGCAATGGGGATCGATTCAAATCATATTTCATGACTTGGTGGTGGTAAATGGGCTTATATCTTCTTTTCTAGACAATATTGTTCCAGTAATCACTAGCTAATATCGTTGCTTACTAATATACGGTAGGAGTGAGCACGGAGAATAAGCTGTATAGGGATGTATTTGGTGGGCAGAGACAGCTGTAAATGTCGTTCTAGGTATATAGGCGTTTAACCGTGATAACGGGTTCGACTGCTCTTTTTCTTCGGATTCTGCCGTTGGCAAGCTTCTTACAGAAGCGGTAATCGTGGGGAGTCCAGTAGGACTTGAGATCCTCCCGTCTCCGGGAAATTGACCCACTGACGTATGTCTTTTTATTAAAGACTAAATAAAAGTAACAACAACAAGCTTTTACACCTTCCACTCTATGGCCCTCCCTCTCTGTCTCTGGGGGACAAAAGGTACTATCAGACTTTCATATCACTTAAGTTGGCAGTGCCTTTCCCATATCAACACTTCAATATTTAGTAATATATTAAGTTGTAACATACTGATTGAAATTGCTATCAAGGGACTGACTTTCTCCTGATCTCCACCATCTCTTATACAACGTCTGGCTCAAGGTATTTCTGGGATGTTAGAATTAAACAATAATAACCTGGGACTGCAGCCATGACTAAAACAAAGTGACAAGCGTCATGAGAAAAAAACAGCAACAGAGACACTCGCAATTTCCAAAGGATAAACATTTTAATACATTTTCTACTAGTTTCAGTTAACAAGGCCAATTCATAGTAATCATTATAAAACAAGCATGCATCAATGTTACTCTTTGAAGTTTGAAGGGAAAGGAACTAACACATAAATGTTTTCTTGCATACGATCAGGTTTGGTCAGACCCACTCAAGTCGACCTGATCTGATCTGTAATAAATTTATGTCTATTTCTGATAATCTTTCTGAAATGGCTAGTATGAATCAATCTGAAGTGCCTAGTGCGATTCTTGGGTCAAGGTAGGGCTCGAATATCAACACTACTTAGACTAGAGAGTGCCACAAGAAAACTTACAGCGCCGATCATACTCTAGACGGGCTTTGCAGCGAAGTTAGTGTTGGGCGGAAGGGGGATTGCCGGGGTTAGGGGAGGGGACTGATAGTAACTTTCTTCATTTAGCTCCTATTCCTTTTGTTGTGGAAAAAAAGATTATCAATGATAATATTATTCTCCAACTCTCTACCTCCCCCCTCCCTCTCCCTGTGATCTCCCTCTCCCTCTCTCTGAAAGAAAGAGAGAATTAATGCTCAGGCACAAAGAGAGGGGGGGGCAAAAGGGGGAAGAGTAAAAAAAAGATTAATCAATGATTCATATTATTCGTCTGTTTACTGTCTGACCTCTATCTCCAACTCTCTCCCCCGCCCTCCCTCTCTCTGTCATTTCTTTATCTCCTATCTCCCTCTCCCTCTCCCTCTCTCTGAGAGAAAGAGAGAATTAATGCTCAGGCACTAAGAGTTTGAAAGATGAACAATAACAGATCAATTGTCCCCGACCTAGGCACCTACAGACTTTAGCAAGAATTATTTCTTTTCCTAAGAATTTTCTACCATGACAAATTAAAGGGGGAACTACACATGTTTCATTTTTTCTTTCATGAATACTATTTGAAATGTAATAATTATGTTAAAATGTCATTAGGATACAAATGAAAAAACAGAATTAATTTAAAAATTCTTGAATATAATTTGAAATGTAATATTTGTTAAAATGTCATAAGGATACAAACTAAAACAGGATTAATAAAAAAACCATTACAATAACAACAATATGACTTTATGGCTTTATATGATTTGATGCACATCATAGTTACCCCTATCATAGTTAGCCATTTATTTTTGCCAAAAAGTGGCAATAACAATAATATCTGTGTAGTGAACCTGCTGAAAAATGCCATTGCCTTGACGGGGAACCGACCCGGGACCTTCGGATTGACGTTCCGATGCTCTACCACTGAGCTATCGCGGCAGGCTATCCTCAACAGGTCACAATCCCAAGTTCAACCACCAGGACCACTACACTGCCCCCTTCCAACAATGGACGAAACTCATCTCATATGGTTTCGTCCAACTTGGGGTATACAGTGCTGCCCTCAGGTGGCTGGTCACGGCACCAATTGTAGTGAACCTGCTGAAAAATGCCATTGCCTTGACGGGGAACCGAACCCCGGACCTTCGGATTGACGTTCCGATGCTCTACCACTGAGCTATCGCGGCAGGCTATCCTCAACAGGTCACAATCCCAAGTTCAACCACCAGGACCACTACATCTGATATATTTTTTTAAAAAAAAGTTTAGTAAATGGTTGGATTCTTATGAGAAGTAGAATAAACTGCCTTTAAAATCCAAGTGCCGAAGGCACTTGTGGCTAACCAATCCCTTACCGTGACGTCCTCTTCGCGCCCACCTTACCACTGTGCACTCAATGGGCCTGGGTGGCCTGACCCGGCCTGACCCGGCCTGACCCGGCCTCACGACCCATCAGCTGGGGTGCCTTGTACATAGCAGGCAAGCATGCAAAGCTTGTTTGTGGAAGGGGTTGGTCAGGCGCCGAGCGCAAGATAACTCCTCCCCTCTGCGACAAACACTGACCATGGGCCATGCATGTATACATGCCTCTATAGGTAATCCAATGGTAACTAATGTTAGATAGGCCTACGGTAGTAATGGTTGGTGAACGATTTCTAACTTCTGATTGCACACATTGCCAGAAACAAATGGAGAGATCTTTTAGGAAAGAGAAGTGGGGATAGGGCCTACATATTTAATGAGAAGACGACTCAAAATTCTGGATCTATGACCGGGCTGCTCCCTCTTTTCAATTTGCATTTACATAGTACCTATTATTATTTGATATATATCTGTGATTTTCTCTTTACAGAAGCTGGTACAAGGAAGAAATACATCAAAAGAAATGATGAATCAAAATGATGATTTTCAAGGGAATAATACATTTGCCCCCCAAACCCCACCACACGCACCCCCAACCACCCCCACCCACCCCAAAAACGGCCTAGCTTTTACACGCACCACTGAGCAAGCCAAGCCGCCACCGCCTAGGTATGGTGACTGATTTTACGCGCTTAGCGCGTGGTGACGTCACTACACACTTGCGGCTGCCAGTAGAAAGGTATGCGAAAAGCCAATATAGACAAGCGCTATAAGCAGGGGCGGATCCAGGGGGGACCCCCCTTGGGCCCCATGATCCCCTTTTTGCCCTACCAAAAAGTGCCCTTTTTCCAGCCCAAAAGTGCCCTTTTTCCAGCCCAAAAGTACCCTTTTTCCAGCCTCAAAATGCCCTTTTTCCAGCCCCAAAGTGCCCTTTTTTCCCACCCCAAAATGCCTTTCTCCCACCCCAAATCCCATCCCAGATTTTCTTTTTTCTGCCATAAATGGCCTTTTTCCTGTCCCAAAACGATAATTTGTCTCAAAATTAGCCTTTTGGGGGCTACAGCAATGTGACAATGTAACCATTTACTGTGTAACTTACCTATTTTCCCCCCATATTTGCCCCCATATTTAAGGAAATTTCACCAAATATCTCCCATGTACTCACAGTACCTTTCTAATCATTTTATTAAAGTTGTTTTTTTTAACGATGTTTTATTCATCATATCCTGCCTTCTTGGCTTCTACAATTCTAAGACATGTTATTTGACGATTCAATTTTTTCATGAACTCGGTTTTTTTTTCTTTTTTTTGTTTTTCTTCATTTTCTCTCTCGCCTAGATAGGCACCAATACAACGTACAACATGAAATAATACTCTTTTTATGAAACGGTTGGGATTTCCCTTGCGTAATATTGTGTGATAACCTTTCTTTTTTAAGGCCGTGGCCTCTGTTATTTTTACAGAAAGTTTATGTTACAGTATTTTGTATCTTGGGTTGTTCATCCCAAGTATTTTTATTAAAGTTTTAAGATGATTAAACAATTTTTGCAACCTTCGGTTAAAATTGGTTAAAAAGGGCCTCATTATGACAAATGATAATTTTTCAACTGGTTTTCTGACTGGAATCTATTAATTGTTTGAAAAAGTAAACTGGTTTTCTGACTGGAATCTACTGGAATTGTTTGAAAAAGTAAAAGGGGAAATTAGGCTATAATGTATCTAACAATTATTGCTTTTTTTCATGTGATGTAAGTATAGCCCTTTGTGCCTATACGTATAGGATCTGACCTTTTTGTCATGTGTAAATGATTGAAATAATCCTTTCAAATTCTTAAGATTATTATTTTCACCTCATGTGAAATAATCCCTTTCATTTGTGATGTGATGCCCTTACTGGTCATGAAATCTGGCCATTTTGACATACATAAATAGTTGAGATAATGTTTTCAAGTGGATACAAGATATTGAATTCTAATGGTGATTAGAGTGTGGCCCATATTGTTTTTATTTTGAAATAGATCAATTGTGATGTGTTTCAGGAAAATGAGTCATAAGTCGCGAAATTGATATTTTTCAAATTGTTTTTTTCACAAGATCCCTTTATTGAAATATTCTGATTGTTAGAGGGTCTAGCACTTGTAGCCATATAAATTTGTGTCACAAATTTCAGGACATTGTATTAAATAGATCCCTGAATTTTGAAGGCCTTTGTATAGAGTATATTTAGTTACTTTACTGGTAATTGCCCATCCAGAAACATTGCAAAACCTCTTTTTTTTTCAAAAATAAAAATATAAAAATAAAAATATAGAACTACTTAATATATTAAGAAATACTAATTAGGTGTCCCAGTGTTTAGTATCATTGGAATCACCTTGTTCTCCTTTTTCAAATATGATATCTCAAAATTCATTTTTTGCGACTTGTGACTCATTTTCCTGAAACACATCTCAATTATTTGTGTGATTTGTATTTAATAGTTTGAATTTTGCCCGAATTTTGATGAATTTCCAGGTTGAATAGGGCCTCATTGTGACCCAAATTGATTTTTCAACTGGCCTTTTATCTTGATATGGTGCTTTCATTGTTGGGAATTTGTTTCTAATTTTACAAAAATATCATTAGTCATTTCAATCCCATGAATTTTGTCCAACTAATGTGTCATAGTTTTTGTCATTATGGTGACATAAGTATATCCCATTTGAAGCTATTTTACAAAGCCCTCAGACAAATTCCACCTGTTTCTGGCCTAAATTGTGAATATCGATTTTGTAAAAAAATTATGTCAAAAAACTATAAGGAGAAAGACTAAAATAATAAGCTGTTTACTGAAAGAGGGGGATGAATTGGAAAGAGAATTACTTTTAATATCAGAAAATAACACCCCCAAACCATTGTAAGTATTGATCATCAGGTATTGAGACTACAGGTACTTATCATAACTGATAGAAAGACTCTTTACACAAAATATGGTTCTCATCTTTAGTGGAAATTATTGAGTTTTCAATAAACATGTCATTGTGAATATTCATCATTTTTTTCTACATCATCTGTAATATAATGAGCAGCAAATATTGTTAAAATACAAATTATAAAAATACAAATTTTATTTATCCACTCAAAATGCACCAGAATATTTTCCCTGGAGCACCCTCCTGGACCTTCCTCTGAGCGCTTTGCGCCTTCGGCGCTCACAGACTCCCCAACATGTGCCCTTTTCTAAGACCTGAACCCCCCCTTCATGAAATCCTGGATCCGCCCCTGTATAAGCGTGCAACAAGTTGACCCGCTTTTCGTGTACTTTCATTAGGGAAATGCGTGAACTCTTACCACAGTGTAGGAATGGTTCCAGTGCGTATATAATAAAATATAGAAAATTGTATACCAGATCCTATATGAATACACACATGACTTGGTTTATTTACACATAATATGTAGAGAATGTTCATACAGGATGCAAACGCTCCTTTATTGTAGTTCTAGGCGAAAGGCCAATCGGTAAAAAGTGGTTAACCCAGTAGACAATATATTACGTTAGAGTATTACGATGTTACTATATGGGGTTCAGTTACGTGCATTGGTAGCAAAGTTCCTTCTTGCAAGACTTCCTTGTTTCCATCCTTTTACAATATCACTTGGATTCTTATTTATGTTTCCACCATGCTTTATAATATTTCAGCAAGAAGTTGTCTCACATGTCTCACACCGCCCACAGATCCAGGCGAATGATCAGCAGCAGCAGTACCACAGCTAGGTGCGACCTGCCAGTAGTTTCGGTGTGAGGTCTCAACTACACCAAACATTTGACGCAACAGTGAGTTAGTTATTCATCAAGTTTATAAATTCACACGATCTTATTTTGGCAGAAACATGTATGTATAAATGTGTGCATCGTGCAAACTATACAATGTCACGCAATCAACATTATACATTATACAATCTCACATACGTGTGGTTCTGTGGCATGTTCATTTCTTAGCTATTTAGCTTATGTCGAAGTAGAGACTTGCAGAATGAGCGTAATAGCACGAGCATTCAAATATTATATGGTATACCTATTATCAGGCTGGAGCCTATTGTGGCTAATTATTGTGAATCCGACCTGCAGTGGACAAATAGTCACTCTAATATCATTTTATGTCTTTATATCAATATTTCATTTATTCAAATTACAATTTTCCATATTCTGATAATAGTAGGAAAGATCCCAGGGGGATCCATAGGTGGGAAAGTTCTTAGGCGGGATCCCTTGGGGGGAGGGGGGGGGGGGGGTCTCAGGCAGGTGGGAAAGTCCTAGGGGATCCCTAGGTGGGAAAAGTCCTAGGTGGATCCCTAGGTGGGGAAAGACCTAGTTGGATCCCTATGTGAGGAAAGTCCTATAGGGGGATCCCCAGGTGGGAAAAGTCATAGGGGGGGACCCTAGATGGGAAAAGTCATAGGGGGTGGGGGAGTTCCTGCTGGAAATTATGGTAAAACGCCACAGAATTTCTTAACTATAAAGTGTAGTAATGAGTACTATAAGTACTATAAAATATAGTAAAAGTATATATTTTATACATAACTTTACATAACTTTATTTGACAATATGCATTGACTCAGTGATGTGCACAATATGCCTGAATAACCAGGAGGAACTGCGTTTTGAAGAAGATGTGAATCAAATGACCACCCGGTTTGTAACAGGAATAATCCAAATGAAGATTACTTAACCAGAGAACGCCCCTTGGTCGTTTTTCTTTGGATGAAATTATAATTCAGTCCTGTGATATGGCTCTTAGCAAAACATTCTGTTGACATTGGATAGCTTTCAAACCATCTAAATGTTCTCCAACGTCCCACTATGAATTCATCATTCGCATTTGTCTGGGTATTGGCGATATGGGACAGACACCACTTAGATACAGTTACATAACAAATCTGTTTCGCATCGAAGAATATCAATACATAGCCGATATATTAGTGGTTATCTACTACAATCGCTACTACCTATCACCCATCGGTTAGATTACAAACTCTGTTTTTGTTGTTGAATTGTAATACATGGGAGAAAATGTGCTCACCGTATATTTATCTATAGGAGCTATCCCCTCCGTATGAATGATCCCCTCTTATCTTATGGAATTTATCAGTTGACGGTTCGCCTCATAAGCAAAGGTCCCAATTTTACCATCGCATTTATCTCTGATAGACAAGAGGGACACAACATGACTTGCAGTAGCCTGCCCTACTCTACATCATGCGTGTAAGTCAAGTTTAATAACATTTTTATATAATCTAATCACAGGAGAAGGCTATAGGTTGCCAGAGGGTGCAAAGCAAATGTTCATTATATTCAATTTTTATTCAGCAAACATGTACATCAGTAGTAAATGTATGTGTCCCTGAAAAGGACTAACAGTCCTTTAAATGATAATAGAATGGAAAAGATAAAGTTTCGAAGTGTTAGTATAACGATTTGCTTCAATGATTCGCCATCTTGTTTGATTTCATTTGTTTGTAAGATTACATAGTTTTAGTCATGATTATATGACTGTCTAACCAGTCGGTCGATGTTCCAATTACACCTTTTCTTACATTCAGTTGGTGAATGTATTTGTGTACGTTAATTAGACTCATTGGATAATTGCTTATATCCTTTTATATAATGTGTTACGCTCGACCCTGCATGGGACTCCAATGACAACCTCAAGAGAACTAGATTCTATGACATAGATATTAATAATTAGGGTTAGATTTCCGTCGAATGGGGGTATTCTGTCGTGATTTAAAAAAGGGGGTATGCCAATGGACATGAGTACGTAAAACCACCGTGCTCTAACCAAATAAGACCATCATATGACATTATGTCGACGGCCTCCAAATTAATAGCATAGGCCCATCCTTCCCTATAATAATTACAGTGCTGCGTCAATTCAGGATTTGTTCTGCTATTCGGAGAAAATTACACCATCTTTTTATAATATTATACGGGTCAAAATGATCCACTAACACACGCAATACCTACAATAATAGCTTTAGTAAATTTGCGACTAATTGGAACCCATTTACCAACGACTTGCGGAGGTATTTCCAAGCCTACATAAACGATAAAGTGATGTCAGAATAGAGAGAAAGAGAAAGGTGTGAGTCGAATTCAAGGTATTTAAATATTCAAGACATTTTCCATGGGACTATGTAAGAATGACTTTGCTCAAATTGGTTTCAATCCCTCAGATTCTAAACCTCTGAATGAAGCGTTACGCGCACTTTCATTCTATTATGGGTAGACTACGATTCTGAATAGTAAAACCGAATTTTACAGACCGTGACAGTGGTAGAGTCTCTATGGGTTCATGCCAATGAAAGAACATCTAACATGTAAATGCTACACAACTTCTTCAGCATACATTTAATGCCTGCGATGTCACATTGTCAACAAATGCCAGAAGCTGTTCATGCTACCACTTGTTGTGACCCCCATTTCCCTCTTATACAACTACGGGAGAGAGAGACTTCTCCTTGCAGCCGTCATGTGAATTACTATTACGTATGAAGCGGGCATTGGAGGCGGTATGGTTCTTTACAATTATTTGCAAGATAGTCTGATGACACTATATATATATTTAGTATAGTTAGATCATAGTTACTGTTTTGTTTGGGAAAGCATGTCGCATGACCAGTTTGTTTATTTCAGCGTAAATACCTAGATAACATAACATAATGTTATTTATAAGTGCAACTCAAGGTAGTACATGTATATAAAAATAGATACATATTGCTATTACCTTTTTTGTATAACTACTATACTATTAGCATCTCTTTTTAACACTTTTGGAATGTACTATAATCTCCTTTAGCAATTTTGATATTTACTATCATCTCTTTAAGCAATTTTGAATTTTACTATCATCTTTTTTATAGCAATTTTACTATTATCCGTGTTACTACAGTCAGGCTACTTCGTTGAGTTCATATTGTTAACATATTATAGAAGTGATTGGTTAGTTTAAATATGTTTTACTAGACTTCTTTAAATGTCAATAGCTGCCAACTGTTTTGGTTGTATAATTATCACGAGAGAAAGAAAGGGAGAGAGAGAGGAAATGAGCGAGAGACCCCAAAGTGTATGTTCGGGTACATGTAGGTTGTCTTTATACTAACTTCTTACACAACGAAATGAACATGCGCATGGGTCGATGCATAATGTTTGGGGTTCGCGAAGAATACCTTTACATACAAGAGTTTAGCACGTACATGCATGGCGGTTCTCGATTAGTTAATCCTATATCAAGTTTAATCCCTTTTCACATTGTTGTCTTTAATATACTGAAGTATTTTGTTTTTGGAGAGTGAATAATAATTGGATATTCATGGTATCTAAAATTTGACTTATTATCACAGTTTTTACGAGCCTGTTGTAATTTGACTCTCGTTGTATAAACTAAGGAACGGAAAATTCCTACACTTTTCCCCTTTCTTTGGTGGGTAGGAATGAGAATTTCTACCCACCATTGCTGTATACATAGGCTATTCCTACCAGCTGGGAATTCCACTTAGGAAGGATGCTTTTCCTTCCTACAGATGAAGGAATTCAAATATGACCTTGACCATGTTACCATTAGTATGCCGGCGCTAGGTCGCTAAAATGGTCATGTAAACACTCAATTTCAAAGATCTGTTGTAGTCTGCCTTACCTATGTGCTTCTATATAAATATAATGGTCCTTGCATTATATATAAGTTCACATGTTTACATATCATCATTAGATACTGATAGTCGAATGTTTTCAAATTGCTTATCGTGATCGAGTCTACAAGATTATAATTCTAGTACAGATAATAGAATTAGGGTATCGTAATGATTCTTCAAAATATAATATCTATCAGTGGAGTGAGTTCTTTATCAGATTATTTATTTAGAGACTAGTTTCAGGGAATTTTGAAGTATCTGAATATAATGGTTGGCAAGGTAAAGCATATAATATCCCGAACAAAAGTGAATTCATCATATTACACATAATTATATTATTAAGTGGAGCCCATACGTCTCTCATTTATTGATTCCAACTTTCAAGTAATTAGAAGGAAATACAGAGGTCTCGCACAAAAACATTATGTCGGAATTAGGACAATATTTTTGACAGAACAGATATAACATCTTAATAACATGGGAACACAATTCTTGCGATATATTAAACCTCCCATAAATATAAACCATTTGAGCTCCTGTTTTTATTTCATTTCAAAGGGAAAATGAGAACTAGAAGTGTATATGAAAATATAGAAAACTGTCGTAAGAAATAATGTAAAAGAGCATTTGGAATAATGAAGAAAGACAATATTTGTAAAGAGACCCACACCGCAAACGACAAGAGTCAGTGAGAGTTCTATCAATCTTATGACAACCACTGAAATTCTACAAAAACGTAGATGTTATTCATAATTTCACTCATGCATAACGTCCTTCTTGACATCAATATGTATTTCTCAGAAAGTAAGTCCCTCGGCTCGATCTAATGGTGTTTTTCATAACGGAAAGCACTGTCAAAAATCAACAGTTGTGATCATATTTGGGATTGAACCAGTTCGTCAAACTGTTTGACCCACAATGCAACAACCTCCCATGTCCCAGGTTGTCAATCTTCGCTGTATGCCCTTGACCTGTGGACAAAACGTGTACAAACAAACACATATATATATCTTGTTAGTACTCAAGTATTTGCATGCGTGTATGAATAAATACAAGTATATAAAAATATGTGTATACGGTTATAATCCAGTCGATTTAGTGCAAAAAGGGGGTCAACCTAGAACAAATTGCAATAGTTTCGAACCTTAGTTTTTTTAGAATCTATAGGTCTTTCTCTTTAACATACTAAAAATCCAGAATCATGAAAAATAGGGACGGCCCTGTACTAGTGCGCCAAAGAAAAATAGTTAGAAAATATTGGAAAATCGACCAAAATTAAAGGATGCATATTACTTCAATTGGGACTCAACTTTTGGGGGTAAAAATTATCCCAGCCTGAAGCATGCCCTTGTAGGACCCTAAATTAAAATCATTGAACTAAATTATTAAAAATCCAAGATGGCCGGCATATCTCCTTTTACGTTTTTGTAAAATAAATATATTACGGTACATGAATTGGGACTTAACTTTTTGGGTTAAAAATCATCCAAGGCATGAACATATGTAGAACCTCCATCATTTTTATTTTTTGTGGTGGAAAGATTTGAAATAATATTTGCATTTTTCGATAAAAGAGGAATGACAAATTTTAACTGAATCCATCCCAGAATGCACTGTAATAGACATGCACACTGAGACATGACAAATCCCCTATTTGAGAAGATGCAAAATGTTATTGACATTTTGAGGAAGTATGAATCCCACGAGGAAATATTAAAATCATTTATTCTTGTTGTTGTGCTGGTTCTTTAGGTGGAGAATGGTGGCGAGGTCCTCCCTAGATCATGGTTCACTAGCCTGTTTGTTGATTTTAGAGAAGGACCGAGCTTATAGATCTATAACTCACAAGCTTGATCTTTCTAAGCAAACATGTCACCACTGGACCACAGGTGTATGTTCAAAAGCATGCGCCCAATGTGGGGCTCGAACCCACGACCCCGAGATTAAGAGTCTCGTGCTCTACCGACTGAGCTAACCGGGCTGCTGAAAAATATAATATAGGATCATTTAAATTATCAGTTAAATAACTGTTTATTTTGCAATAACATCGTTGAAAATGTACTTTCCTTTCTTTTTTCAGCGAGCGGTTCAGCAACTAATGAGATAAACTTGACATAGTTGGTCAATCTGCGTACAAGTTGCCACCATGACAAAGGAGGCGGAGAAAAATGGGAGGCTCAGCACCCAACCTCTTGCAGACTCTAAAGACTCTACTTATGACGATGAACAATATCACTGTGGTTTTGGATCATGGCGTCCTTCTGGACTCCAGAGATTCGCAAACGTGCGAGCTTTCGCAGCCACCTTAGCCCTCTGGAGTCTGTTTGGGAACATGAATTTCACCTATTACTCTGCATCAATCACACAAATTGAAAGGGACTTCGGATTATCTAGTTCAATGACTGGATTCATTAAAAATGTGGACAACATAGGTTACATGCTCACAGTAGTGATATTCAGCCATTTCTTCAGACACAGTAACAAACCCAAACTGTTTTTCTTTGCCACTTTGTTGTCCTCCTCTGCTATATTTCTCTTTGCCACACCTCATTTCTTTTTTGGAGGAGACAGAGGTGATATTAAAGTAGTTGAATCGCCAGTAGTTGGAACAAATGGAAGTAGTGTTAGTATTTCATCAGGAATAGCATCTGATTCAACCCTATGCGCAGCTGAGGGGAGTTCGAATAGTGGGGAAGACTGCGAGAATAACGGAGGCGGAATAGTGAGGGCCTTTAATGCAGGCGCTTTGGGAATTTTTATTCTGTCCGAGCTGCTGCAGGGTATAGGGCAGTCACCCAAGTTTACTCTTGGCATGACGTACCTGGACGACAATGCCAAGAATGATTCCCCCAAGTATTTTGGTATGTACAAGGCATTACGAAATGCCCCTATTTTCTCATTTGATTTATATAGGATAACTACAGAAATATTAGGCCTAATTCAGATGCAAATGACCCTAATGTAGATCTCCCAAGGTGTAGATGGGATAGTGCGTGTTTATTGTTCCTACTAAATAAAGACATTTTCTCAATACTATTAAGGCCAAGGCCAGTACATTTAACTTTTCAATACAAGAGTACGCGTGTCCACCGTGTTGATGTTTTATCACGTTGTCTATATATTACACATTTTCTCTCTCTTTTTTTCTCTATACATACTATCGATACTACTTTACACATACATGCATATTGACGGGTTCTACAGATTCTGTCTCTTCACATTGCTGAACAGATTATCATTAATTATTTAAAACTTTTATTTATTCAGCCTACATGTTTTCTATGAGAGCGTTTTCTCCTGTAATGGGCTTCATGTTGGGAGCCTGGACGTCTAACTTATATGTTACACTCAAAGGTAAGATGCCAATTATATAATAGAAATGATATCGGTGACCTCCCACCTCAACAGATGTAACATTGAGACTCAGGTTTGGCCCAACCCAAGAATATAGTTTATTGACCCTAATATAACATACTGATTACAATACAATAAACATTAAAAGTTTAAAATCCTGGGTCAAAATGGTGAAACATGCCTAGGTAAGTGGGTGAGCAGCAACTTCCCACTAGTAAATAGTTGATGTTCGTTGGCTGTTGCTTGGTCTCAATATGGACACTGAGGAATCAGTTGCATTGTAAAAGAAGATGTCAATTGCTTAAGCAAGAAGGATTTTCTTCCCCCGATCTCAATTTCTTCTTTCTCGTGTGACGTTCTATTCTCGTGGGGGTTGTTTAAAAAAAAAAGAAGTTTGACACTGGTATTGTTTATTTGAAGTAAAAATCAATTCACAGGTCACTGTGTTTTCATAACAAGAATAACCTGAATATACATGTATACACAATAGGAAACGCATTTTATGGTATTTTTTGTATTATAATTTAAAATATAATTTAATCTTAAAATATCATCTAATCTTTAAAAAATAATTCTATCTTGTAGATCCAGGATTTGGGACCAGGGATCCCAGATGGGTTGGTGCCTGGTGGTTAGGCTTTATAATTTGTGCTGGCCTCTCGATTGTTTGGGCATTCCCCTTGGTGCTATTTCCCAGGAAGTTCAAGCCGAAACCAGGAGAAAAAGCAATAGAAAGTGATGCGCCAACGACCAAGGAGCTCATGAAGGGTGCGATATAAAAAGTTCAGCATCCAATTCCCTAGTTCTTTAAATGGGAGCATCATAATAGCTAATTTACAATATAATAATTCAAGAATTATTTATCCCTGTTAAAAAAATGTCAAAAAAGGAATTCGGTTGGGGCTCCAAT
This sequence comes from Sthenelais limicola, assembly GCA_942159475.1. NCBI lineage: Eukaryota > Metazoa > Annelida > Polychaeta > Phyllodocida > Sigalionidae > Sthenelais > Sthenelais limicola. Next base: position 60,786,494 of record OW804096.1, read on the forward strand.
TAAATAAAGTCAATTTCAAGATTTGAGTAAGATTGGGAAAGTTTCTTCTCGATGATTGATGTATTACTCGGAGATGAAAGTTGGGAAATCATAAATATTAATAAATTGTTATACAATTGCAGATCTTCCCTTGGCGCTTGGGCGTCTCCTCAGGAACAAAATGTACATGCTAATTATTCTTGCAATCTGTGTGAAGATCTACATGGGAGGATTCGTGACTTTCCTTCCCAAGTACTTGGAGCTTCAGTTTGGTGTCTCTGCATCAGTTGCAAGTATCCTTACGGGTAAGATTATATTCGTTACAGTCTGGGCTCAGAGTGGAGAGAGTCCCTCCAAACTGAGGGAAAGCCTATCGCTCCAAACCGAAAAATGCCATCATAATCCCATCAGGAACACAAAATAGAAAATACCACAAAATTGAAAATATCATTTTGGTACGTGTATTGGATCTCTTTCAAAGTTGTACTTCTACACAATGTCCCAAACATATTTTCTGGAAAACCTCTTTACATCATTTTTTTGGTACAATTTAATTTGCAAGTTTATGGGAAAATGCCATCGACCTCATTACTTACTGCGACGTTCTTGCGTTTTAGGAAGAAACTAATGCCAATGGATTTCCTAAGCTTTTACATCTCAGCCATATTTCCTCCAATTTCTGATTTTCTAATTTATTTCCTATAATATAATTATGTCTGGGAGGTGTAAATTACACGTACACGTGAAATAGAAAACTAAACAATTATGAGGTCGTGAAATGTAAGAATAAAATAAATCTCAGAAAAAATGTATTAAATCATTAAAATTGGCACAAAGCTTATAAATCTATTGAGCTGTATGGTAAAGCTTGTACAGTGTTATGTGCAATCCCCTTGGGCCATGTGAAAGACCTCAACCGAGGACCATGTAAACCCTATTTAAATAAAATCTTTTTAAAAAATGGTTCTTTGGAAATTTCAGGTGTAATTGGTTGCTGTGCCTGGGCGTTAGGTCCCATCGTTGGTGGTAGGATCATGTCTAAATACAAGATCACTCCGTATAATGCAATGAAAATTGTATGCGTCATAATGGCCATAACTACGGCAGGATTCTTCATACAGTTTTTCCTCGGATGTCCTTCGGATAAGTGGGCCGCCGATGTAAAGGGGTCAGTATTTTTGTCTGAAACTCCTGCATTTATAGTTATGCCTTGTCTATCATTCACGTATAACAATAAAATCGATGCATAATTTAAAATGATTTTATGCATGAGATTATATCAATTACCAGTACATGTGTATGTACTGTTGAGTTACAAATTGATGCTTTAATATTTGGTTTTATTAGGGGTAATATAGTTAGAGGTTTGAAGATTATGATGTAATTGTTGAAAACTCTCATGATTTAACATTTAATGCTAATTATAGTAATCAACCTGTTCTTTTAGTTCTTGTTTAGTTTAGCGTTTATACTTATCATAATAACAAATAGTTGAGTAATTGGCATTTTTTAAACAGTGATTCCTAAGTCATTTAAATGACAGATGAAAATGTTTAGTACTTTTGAAACTCGATACTGCAATTGTTAAGAACATTAAATAAAAGGAGTTGTTTGGGCTGCAGTGAAACTGAATACATATAGACGTTGCCCAATTAATGATTTTAGGCAGAACCACACACTGGAGTGTAACCAGAATTGTTCCTGTGCTACTGCCCGCTACCAACCCATCTGTGGAGGAGATAACCTCAATTATTACTCACCCTGTCACGCCGGCTGCTCTGGTGAATATCGAGATAACTCATCGTCATTAGTAAGTGGTCATACTATAGAGTGATATGATAAATAATGGTGGTCAATGAGAGATTTAAGGCCTTCATTCAAACACATCTTGCGCTTTACTAGCTGTTATGTTTTGTTTTTGTTTTGTTTTTGCAACCGACTTTATTTCTGATACCTGCCGTCTGGGCTTTTACAATTCTAATTTTCATTGCTGGAATAGAAAGGACATGTATGAAAACATCATTTTTTTAGTTCAATAATATGTTCCTCAATGTCTTCGGCCATACGTCGCCATATTATCTTTTCTTTTGGACATATTTTCCTGATCTTAAAGGAATATATTACTACCTTAGCTCTCATTCTCAGTTCATACATTAGCTGTTATGTTGGTGAAGTTGTCAGAAAATGTACAATTCGCCTTCATCAATCCTCTCAAATAACCCAGCTTTTTCAAACCTAAAATCTAATCAAACATTAGACATAGAAATACTTTTTAGATTTCCTAAATGTTAACATCGTTGGAATCCACTTAATCGCAACTTTTTAAATCTCTTAGATCTTTAATCGCATTTTGCAGTTGGAGCGAGGGTTTCCCTCAGTTTAGAGGGACTCACTCAACTCTGAGCCTAAACTGTATTATAGTGCACTTCCCAATTCTATTATCAATGTTCAGTGTACTGTTATTACTCTCGACCATTGGAAGTGAAAATAATAATTGTTAATGAGTGTAGTGATTTAATAATCATAATTTCTTTCACAGGTATTCACAGGATGCAAATGCATTCCCAGTGGAATTGCTCAGTCTGGTTTGTGCCCTAAAAATTGTAAAATGATTATACCCTACTCCATCGTCTTATTCATCACCAAGTTCGTCGCAAGTATGTCAATTGTACCGACAATGACAATCATCATGAGGTATGTCAATAAAGTATACATACAATCAATTTCTCTCTGATTTGCCCACATTATTACAACAAAAAGTATCCAAGTATAGACAAAGGCTATTTAACGAAGGAAATCTCCAAATATTAGCATTGTTTAAAGAGGTTGGTGTAAAATGTAACATACACAAGCACATATGGACTGAAAATTGCATAGAAAAGCTTGAAGGTAATTCAAGGGCGGCAACATTTAAAACTGAGTTAGACAGATAGATTATAAGAGCCTGTACATAAAGTCCTTATATTTCATAATTATCTTGTAGGTCCTGTAACGAATCTAGATGTACAATGTTTTGTAATTCATGACTTAGAATCGTATGTGATTTATGGTAACCAATAAATTATAGAAAAATAAAGAAAGACCGAATCTAAGGGTCGAGTCCATGTGTGTAGGGATCAAAGCAAACTGAGCTGAAGTTATTTTTCTCCTTGTGTGAAGATATGCTATTTAAGTTTAACTATACCTCCTGACTCTAAGTGAATTTAAACATGTCTGTTTGCAATATCAATGCTTATGTTTTAGATGCGTTGAATACAAGGACAAAGCAACATCATTGGCTATATCCACGGCAATTATGCAAATTATAGGTAATCACCCTACACCTTTTTTCATTTTTAAACTAGACTTTTATTCAGGATAATTATACATGAGTTACGCACTCACTTGGTGTAGTGTTTTTCGTTATGTCCTGTGACAGCATATACTTATGTTTATAATGTTTAACTCATTTATAATGTTATACTATAAGAGGTGATGATCCAAACTATAGTGTTAGTATATATATACGAGATAAATAATATGCAAACAATTGATGAGAATGGATAATAATGAAGAATGAAGATTCGTTTCCACGTCGACATATCCAATATTTTATAATTTTGTTAAACTTTTGTTGCAACTTTTCTACTATGTTTGCCAAACTCAAATGGATTAATATTGGTTTATCATATCATTGCGATATACTAATTTATACATGTATGATTCATTTACACTTAAAGTGGCACTTGCCGATCGCAAAACACATTTATTAGAGTTTGGTCAAAATTACAGAAACCCAGTACAATGGAACCTCCTTTACCCATGGCTTTCCGGATTTGATCATATAAATGCATATTTCTTTGGTATTTTCCGAATCTTCCTGTTGAAAATTATATTGGTCTGCCAGACCAAAATGACCCGTGTACAGCGCGGCCGTTACGCAAGTGCTGATGACGCACACGCATTCTGTGACGGCCGTCAATGACACATTATCAAAGCGAACGTCATGATGTAAACAAAGCTGTACCGTAACAATTCTTTCTCAGTGGATGCGTATATGTCTATTTGAATTGCACAAAGGCTGTGGGAGGCATTCCTTAACGAAAATCTGCATATTGGAAGTACTATAGTCGTTTTTATTATACGCGCATGCTATATGAGAAGTGCTATAAGTGGGGTGCTATAAAAATAGTCATATAGGACGTGTCCTATATGAATGTAGTTGTCTAAAAATAGCTCTGTTTATATGCTTCGCGGAGCTTTGGCTCTCCGCGAAGGATGTAAACAAATCCCCGCGATCGGTAATCCACCCGCGATTCTGGTACTATGATTTGAGAAATACATAATAAAAATCCCATCATTAAATAGAGCATTAAATTCTCTATTGAATGATATAAGTTTTATTAAGGTAGCTCCAGAAATGGCTGCGATATGAACGTTTTAATTCAACAATATAACTTGGCTAATAACGGGGCTGTCAGCGGGGCTGTCAGTGGGGCTGTCAGCGGGGCAGCGGGACTCTCTAAGACTTCTTTAATATTTTTTCAGTGATATCTGATAACATATGATGAAATTTTATGCACATATAATAAATATAGAATGGAACTCGCCGGCAATAATCGAAAATTTATAGGACTTGATTCGTCCACATAAGCACTCTGCCTACGGCATCGTGCTTATGCGGACGAATCTCGTCCTATAAATTTTCGATTATTGCCGGCTCGTCCCATTCTCTCTATATATAGGTTTAAACAGATACAACCAACACATAAAAGCCAGCTTCCTGCCGCAGAAGTTTGCGTAAATTTGTGTGACGTCCTGTGTCCGTGCGTCGTTCTGACCCAGTTCCTGTCGTTTCAAAATGAAACCATGTCAGGCTTTTTGCCGTGGTCACCTCCCACTGTCTAATTGTCATTAAAAGCAATCCATGAAAGATATAAGCCTAAACATTTAGAAGTAAGTTTGAGAAGGCCTGACACATTTTGAATCAAATTCTTGTTAGGCCTATATTTTTTACAAATCCCGATCTTCATTCTCAGCGATCTTAGCCACTTTAATGTTATATGATTATTCTTTTGTGATTTAAGCTTTCCCAGCTCCTATCGTCGGAGGAATGGTCATTGACTCAGCCTGTTTAATTCAACAAGAAAGCTCCTGTACATCAAGAAAAGGGGCGTGCCTCCTGTATGATTCAGATGACTTCCGGTTCCGTTTACAAGGATTTGTGTTCCTCATTAATGTGTTGTCATTGCTCATATATCTAGTGGCATTGTGGTACAGTAGGACTGCCACATTCTACGAAGCACCCAAGGAAGAAAATCTCGAAGTAAAGGAACCCATGCTCGAACAAAATGAAAGTAAAGCCGAAAAGACTGCAGTGACAGAGAGCATGAGCAATGTGTAATTAACTTTGCAGTGAACGTTTTATTTTAGAATTATGGCCAGTCTATAGATGGCAGCTTTCTCTGACATCCAGAATATATTGACAGAAAAGAAAACTCTTGAAGTGTCCACTATATATGTGGAAAAGCTGTGGAGGCTTGTATAAAAAGACTAATGACCGAAGTTGAGGAGCTGCTGGCGCACTAGTTGATGTATAATCCAGAGGTGAAGCCGAGAAATTATACATGTACAAGCAGTGCACCAGCAGGGCTGAAATGGAGGCTATCAATCCTTTTAGTCTCTGCCTAGGGTGATTATATAGCCCCAAGACTGTTCCAGGCAGTGACTAAAACTATGGAAATCACTCGATGCATTATGAAAACCCTGTTTAGCGGTTGAGTATGTTTCTCCTGAAATCTTCCATTAAAAGGTGACAAGGACATACAACCAATTCTTTTATGGCTGGGCTGGAATTCGTCCTGCTTAAAAAGAGAAAGGGGATCAAGTTGATCACAACATATGCAGGTGTTCAGCCATTACAATATATGTGAATGACTAGATGGAATGAGAACAAAAAACAAATGGGAATTATGCTTGAAATACTTGATACCCTACTTGCCTCTAATTCTCACCAACTACAACGGGCACATATATATAAAAAACTGTACTTAGTCCTTCCACGCTAAATCTATCGATGGCACTCCACCTTTCTACCTAATAAATAAAAATTATTTCAAACCTTGTGTTTACAGTCCAGGCTCACAACCTTGATCAAATAAAAATGGGATGTCAGTGATTGGCCGCCTACTGCGCTAATGGCTTTCAAGGCCTAGGTATAGCGTCCTAATAGGATTCTAATGACAATGATAGCACTTTGGGGTTTGGAGCGAGAAGCTTTCCCTCAGTTTCGAGAGACACACTCAAATCCGAGCCTAGACTGTTTAATGTAGACATTTGTTAATCTATGATAATGGACTGAGAAACATAGGCCTATATCATTATTAGGCTACAGTCTAGGCAGCTTTCTATAGGGCTCATAATTGTTTATGTATCATGGTAAAAGTTATGAGATTTAATATTTAGTAAATAAATCTAGACCATCAATATTTTTGCTTCGTCATTGACCTCAGGAAAGGGCGAAGTATCCTTGTTTCGCCGTGTACATATATTGTGATGTGCTACAGGAAAATGAGTCATAAGTCGCAAGAAAATCAATGGATTTTTAGATAATTATCATCATGTATATTTCAACAAGAAATTTTGGTTGTGACCAAGGAGAAAACGGCTTCCCCCGACTATTCTGTTTCTATTATAGGGCCTATATGTCTAAACAAAAAAATGTCCCCCCCCCCCCCACTCTTCCTCCGATGCTCCGCGCGGGAAAATGTCTATTATGCGTTGTCCAGGACTCTATAGTTGTTATGGTGCGTTACTAATGTTTTGAAAATTAGAAGACGTCACTATTATATTATTGCGTCGTTGCCGGCATCGGCATCGATAGGCCTATGCTTTCCCTATAAACTTCCCTAAGTTCCACCAATATTATCTGTGTTATTTAAATACAAATGTTGATAGAATTGAATAGATGGGGGTTGAAAAGCATGCCCTTTCTGAATTTTAACATCTTAGCAATGTATTTGGGGTAAAAATAGCGTTTTTTATTACTTCGCCGGAGCGTAATTTCCCCGCGCCGCCTACGGCGCAATACTTTGCCAGCTTTTAGACTACAGCTTTGGCCAGCTTTTTATTGCCTACCGAAAATTTCCGCTCATATATGCCTTATCTAAATGCAAGCTTAGACATTTCTCTTTCCGATGGTGTATAGGGTTAGGCAATTATTTCATATATTAATGCCTTACAATGCAACATTAGACAACCCAGTTTTGCACGACGATCGGATTTGTGTGAGTGGAGTCAATCCCGTAGGCTGAGAACTACTTGTCAAGCAGCAGGGGAAAGGCCGAAAATTATTGTTTAATGGTAACAGCACAGTTTCCCTTATATCTTCCTTATTTAAATACAAATGTGGACAAAATTAAATGTATAGGGGTAGAAAAGTATGCTCTTTCTGAATTCCAACATTTTGGAAATAGCGATTTTCATCAATTTTCGGGAGCGTAAAATCACCGCGATGTGTACGCAAGTGCGTCGGAAATTCAGGTGGAAATGGGCGGAATGGGGTTTACTATGGAAGACCATTTACCCATATACCGAACTTCGGTTATCCCGAATAGGATCAATTCGGCCAAAACTCGGCCGAATCCCGGCCGAGTTTTGACCGAAACTCGGCCGAATTCGGCCGAAATTAGGAAAACTCGGCATTCGGCAATCTTTTATGCTTATACCATATATAACATACATAGGCCTATACATACATACATATACATACATACATATATACATACATACATACATACATACATACCTGACATACACACCTGACTCAGAAAATGATATAAAATGATTATGACAGTAGGAGACCAAATGTTGTCAAATTGGTGGAATTGGCCACATACACCATAATATACATACAATATATCATCCATACATACTTGTATAGGCCTATATACCGCATACCATATATAACTAACATATAGTATAGGCCTACATAGGCTAATATACAGTATACATAACATACAGTATACATAACACATATATACATAACAAGTCTCTGTTTTCCTCTCTCTCTCTCTCTCTCTCTCTGTCTGTCTTTCTACACATAGTGCCGCTCATTACTCATTATACTCAGGTATAACTAATTTGCCTAAATAATGTCTAAAATTATAGTCAATGGTAATATTTGTAATTATGTGTGTACCTGATAAGTCTTTATATAAGGGTCATAACACTCTTTAGTTTGTGAAAATATTCCAACTAGAAGAAAAGTTACAGCAAAATAACCATTCAGTAATGGTAATGCTAATGGCAGTAGCTAAATAATGTCTAAAATTATGTCGGAATACTTATGCTCATTACTCAAAAACTATTTGAGCTTTTTCCAAAATTTAAAATGTATTAAATACCTGAACATATCTATTTGACTGTCCTAAAATCATATAATTAATGAATCATTATCTGTACCTCATTTGGCAATCGTTGCTAGTAAGGATTATATAAGGTGAATATTTTACAATATGAAAATATATATTAAATTAGTAATTAACGTCTGTACAGGCAAGTTAATTAAGGCTATGAACTTGTATTGTATACCAAACAAACCGGGAACATGTCAGCATTACAGAGCTTTTTAAAGTATTCCAATCCGTCGGGAAATGGCGACACAGTGGCCCAATATGTGAAGTCCGAATTTAGTCCGAAGTTAGTCCGAATTCGGACAAAATTCGGCCGAATTCGGCCGAATAAAAGAGAGATTTTACCGAATTTCTCCCGAATTTATTAAATATCGGTTCGGCTCGGTTCGGTTCAGCCCTAATTCGGCAAATTATAAAGGTCGGAACTTCCCGAATTTCGGCCGAACTTCGGCCGACATCCAACCTCCGACATCCGAGTTAACTGACATCGGCCAAAGGATTTCGGTATGAAATAGTATAGGGAAGTTAAGTTCGGGGTTCGGTATCGGTTCGGAATTCGGTTCGGATCGGTTCGGTACGGTCTCGGGCATCGGATTTCGGCATCCGATTCGGATATTTGACATCGGTTGATGGGTAAATGGTCTTCCATAGTATTACTTTAACATTGTGTATATTTTGCAGTGCGGCAGCCGTACACCAATCGGCCGTTGTAATGTGAATGGGCCTTTAGGCATCAAACTGGTGCAATCGATAATGATGAAACAAACGGGAATGATAATGTTGTGGGACGTTTAATTACGCGTGAATTAATAGTGGAAAGGATGCATCATTCCCATTATCAATTTATAGGTTTGAGACTGCTGATGTGTGATGTGTTTCAGGAAAATGAGTCACAAGTCGCCAAAAATTGATTTTGACATATCAGCATATTTGAAAAGGTGAGATCAAGCCGACTCCAATGATGGTAAACATTAAGGACATCTAAGAAGTGTTTCTATATTCTATGTTTGATATATTTTTGTGTTTGAAAAAGAGTATTGCATGCATTTCTGGGTGGGCAATTACCAGTAAATTAATTAAACGTACTCCATATCATGACATTCAAAACACAATTAATAAACTGTCTTGAAATTTAGTACCTTCCATAAATCGGCAGTAAAATCATGTTCTCAGTACATAGTTTTTTTGCGGGGATTAACAAATTCGTCTAAAGGCTAGAAATCGTGCCAACCACTGCAACCACTGTTCATTTAAAACATATTATGTAATTTTACAACTACCAAAAATATTGGTCACATGTGTGCTTGATGACGAATACAATAATTTATTGGTCATATATTTTTCTCCATTCATGCTTCTCATGAAGTATATGATATTCTCAATTTCTCTGAAGAGGCTCTGACTTTGGCTGAACAATGATGAATACCGGGTATATATGAGTATATTTGGTATCACATTGATTTAAAGTATCAGTTTTGTTATGTTAAACTGCATTTTGAAGCTCATTTCTGTCTTAAATGTGGATTATTTGAGAGGATTGGTGAAGGTGAATTGTACATTTTCTGAAAATCCGACCCACTTTAATTCTTTAATTCTGAACGACTAAAAACTAATTTTGATGTTTACTAAAATGAAAACTGTTAATTCGATCGTGTACTAACAATTCTTGCATAACTTTGTGCTGGTGTGTCCAGGCTAGTTTCAAAGTCTGAACTATAAAGATTGGTAAGTTTAGGAAAATTGGAATAGGAGGCTTGGAGTGGGTTACATGCACATACAGAAAATCTTGATTCTAAATCAGATGTACACTTTTAAGTGATACAAAATAAAGAATTTCCAATCTCATTTATATGCCATGAGCAGATAAAAAATAAAATAGACAATATTACCTAGAGGCGAAAAGTTCTGTAGACCATCGTTATAAGGGTCAGATTTTCAGAAAATGGCCGCAGTTTCTCTCTTCTGTTTATCTGTTTCTGTTGGTGCAAAGCCGGCTCCACTACCCACCTAATACTAGAATTTTGGATCCTCACAGGTTGGCACCTCTGTGACAGTGATTCTGAAGACGCAGAGCAGAGATAAAGAAAGAAAATAAAGAAAAGATAAGAAAATGAAAATTTTAAAAAGTTTAGTTTTTTTTTGTCTAAGTCAAAATTCATTTCCATAATTTTCACATATGTTCTAGGGATTGCCATGACAAATAAACATTTTTCACTGTGGGAAGTATAATCACAATCATATTGATCTAAAAAGCCCTTCCGCTGATGATAACACTCCATGTTAATGAGTAAAAAGACTGTTCAATGACGAATTTTAGTGTGAAATGAATGGCATCAGCCAGACCAGCAATGAAAAGTGGACTACATGGTCAACTTTAGAGGTCTCTACCTTTTTTTCGATCTGGGTAAAATATGACTTTTTTTGTGTTAATTTGTGGGAAATGACCTCAAATAAAAGTATAGAAATCTAAATTTATTTTGGACTGGGAATTTTTCCATTATTCCATAAATTGTGAAAAAAACACACATTTTCTCATAGGTTACCATAGTAAACCACCATTTTTTCATGTGACTCTACAAAAAAACCAACGGGGTAACATAACTTTTTTTTTTCATTTTTTTTCATTTCTCATTTGTGCATTTGTTTCCTCTCTAGTAAGGACCAATCCCTGAAAGTTTAATGCCTGGTCGGTTTTTTTTCATTGAACTGTCCTGTATACCTTTAAGGTGTGATGGAATCCACAAGTGTAAAGGTGTGATGGAAGGAACACTGGAACACGTTTGTTCTTCGTGAGAAGAGATAACCAACCGATTTAATGATCTAGTCAATGTACAGATCTTCCACCAGGATATAGGAATGGAATAGGGGCGGAGCCCGTTGTGTACTCATCTCACCTGAAGAAGGGTAAACTAGCCCGAAAGCTTGTGCAAAAAAAATCAATAAGAAACAACAACTTTATTACATCTCTCACCAAATCATCATTTACCGAACGACCAAGATCGATATACAGCGATACCTTCCCTCTCTACTAATGATTAATATGAATATAATGAGGTTACACAATGTTACGTAATGTTACATAACAATAGCAAAACGGGAATCTAGGAAGGAGGAAAGGCAGCTGTGGAACCGTCTGGCAGCAGACATGGAGGAATACATTAATCTGACCAATGGTCAGGTACGTTGGTTTTTGAGCCAGGTTCCAAATAATTGTGAAAAGTTTCATTTTTAGCGCTAGAAAGGTATAATATGCGCATGCTGGTCTCAAACGTCCAAATCCGCGGACTTTTAAGAACGCGTAATGTGACTAAACGCTAAATAATTAGACTAAACAAATATGAATAATTGGTATATCAAAGTAACATTTTCTGACGATCTCTCCCTTGTATGCCTTTGTGCCCCTCTGGCTCATTTTTTTGATGGACTGATGTGCCTTTTTATCTTTGACTCCCCCTCATTTTAGACCCTAGATCCGACCCTGGTATTGTGCTGGTAACATGTCTCTACCTTGCCTCATTGTGCGGTTGGCCTTTTGGGTAAGATTTTCAGAAAATGTACAATTCAACTTCGCCAATCTTCTCAAATAACCCAGATATCAGACGAAAATAAAGTTCAAAATACAGTTCAACCTAGCCAAACAGATTGCTAGAATCAATGCAATGCCGAATATACTCGAATTTACCTAGTATTAACCAAATTACAGGCTAATTTTGCAGAATTTACTAAATGTGTAGAGCTGCAAATTGTACATTTTTTGGAAGTCTGACCCTTATATAGCAATTGCCTCACGGGTCCACCGGTTAAAGACTTCCCACACTGGGTCGGTTGGCGAAATCGTACGATTTCAATGTCTACGACTGATCGTGGCGCCAATCGTACAATTATTTCACTTTTGTAAAAAATCAGAATCGTGAGTCTTTTTGTCATCCACACAGGCTTCAAATTGGCCCCGTTTCAGGGAAAGAGTTAAATCTAGATTAACCAACATTTTACTAGCGGATGATTTATATTTGAAAAAGGATATCAAATAATACTGATGTTTTCCACTCATGAAAACGATTTTCGTTTGGGAAAAATAATTTCCGACACTTTATTTCTTTTTTTTACCGAAAACTCAAAATTCTGTAACTTCTAAGCTATTAGGAGTACAATAATGTGTCATACATTAAATAAAACATAATTTTGTTGTCTACAAATGATGTGTATGGGTCAAATTTTCAGAAAATGTACAATTCAACTTCGCCAATCCTCTCGAATAACCCACATTTCAGACGAAAAGAAAGTTCAAAATACAGTTCAACCTAAACCAGACAAATTGCTAGAATCAATGCAATGCTGAATATACTCGACTTTACCTAGTATATTGACCAAATTGCGGCCTAACTTAGCTGAATTAACTAAATGTGTGCAGCTGCCAAGTATACATATGTTAGCAAAGCATCGATGTCCAGACTCTACCAAACTCTCCTTGATATTACCAGATATATATTAATTTGAAATATATATTTTAAAACTAGGCTTGGCAAACAAAGCCATGTTCACTGCCATGTTTTATGGGACTGGATTTTCAGCGGCTAGAGAGAGTGAGCTAGTGAGACTTCTTATATTGTTCTTATTGTTCCTGTTAATGTGTCCTATTTCTATTATTCATTATAATTAAATATTCCGAATATAGGTGGAGAAAATCAAAATTGTTGCTTCTCAGACCTACCAGACCCCCCACCCCCCCACCCCCCACCCCCGCCCCTACATTACATTTTCAGAAACTCATCGTCTTTAGCGTTTTCAGACATAAGAGCGGCCGTCACAGCCAACTAGTTGCTCTATTCGGGCTATACTGGCTCTCATTCTGTGACGAAACAGGATTTTTTTAAAGCATATTTTATTTCGAAAAACAATTTCACATAAAATGTTTCATGTTCCCGAAAACGATATGTTGCAAAAGGCCAATTAACAATGACACAAGAATACAATATTTATTTACTTTACATTCAAATAAGTATAAATATATCTCCCGAATTATACTAAATAACCTCTTAAATAAACAGAATCACATCAAAGTCTTGCTCGTTGGCTCTGATAGACATTAGACCAAAAATGGCAGTTTTGCCTCTTATATTTAGGCCTAGATCTTTGATATTTATTTGTGATATTATTTATTTGTGAGACTTTTCTTATATTGTTGCTATTAATCCTGATCGATCGCCATATTATTTATTATTGATATGTACCTTCGCCACAATTATTAGTTAATTAAATCATTAATCCGAATAGATCACATACTTAGTCTTGTCCCCGGTAGTACCCACATGTTGGAAATTGATTTAATATAGACAATTCTTAGACATTATTATAACACCGTCGTCACAGGTGGCAATGATACAATGCTCAGAGTACTTTATACAAACAAATATTCATACATATTTCCACTTTTTAAGTCGAAATAATCACTAAAAATAACAATAATTAATCGTAAATCAATAGAAATGATAAAAATAAATGTACAGATGAACTCCAAACTATTCCCCAAAATGATCATAAGCATATTCGGCACCTGGCCCCGTTGCATAAAAAGGTGTGCTGGGACTGTGTTGTGCTGGGACTGTGCTGAAAGTTGCATTGTATAATAGGGGTGTGTTGGTATCGTGTTGACATCGTGTTGGCACTGTGTTGGAGGTGGTTTCGAAATTTAATGTTGGGAAATTATCTTGGTACACAAGAGTTTTGACAGATTTCTGTAAGGTGGCAAAGTCCTGAAGTGGGACAGTAAATATATGATAGGAATTTGTTGAAAAACAAAAAGGCTCTGTGAACAATGAGATATTATATTTTCTATACACAACAAATTGTTATGGATCAAAATTTGATAGCTTATATAGAATATTGTATATTGCAATATTATGTATTACTAAAGGCAATCCCATACAAATCCATACAAATTGCATTCTCAGCTATGCATGTACAAATCAGACTGATATGTACATGGCATATGTATCCTAATATAATTTTCAGCCTGTCAAACTTGTCCCAAAGCTGTGAGTAGGAGGATAGGCCTTACTGTTCAATGACCATACTTATAGTGTAAACAATTATTGCTGTGGTTATGGTATGTTCACCAATTAAGGAATCCATACTGAGAGTTGAAAATTATTGTTGTTTCAACAGAGTTATTTGTGTGTGAGGACCATCAACTGGGCCTCAGTAAACACTCTTGTCCTAGTAGCTGTAGTCATGTGCTCCAGGAATAGACACAATCAGACATCAGATTCCAGATTGAGTCCTCAAAATGAGTATGGGGGCAGGGGAGTTTTGTTCCCCCCTGAAATTATACAACTTGTTTTAACCAATGTTTAACTTGTATTATCAACAGGACACATAATAGGTACAGTTCAAAAAGGCAATGCAGCTTACAATTGTAAATAGAATGTATAGAAATCATCACAAATGTTTATTATCTAAATTCTAATGTGGTCCCCTAAAGAGAAATATCTGCCCCCCATCCACTGCCCCACTATATTATCAGTTCTATCAATAAACACAAGGTTGAGCTACCTGCACTTGAACTATGTATCTAAAATAATATCCCTTGTGAATTTTCCTTAAAAGTAAGAAAACTCGATACATAGTTCATATATATTGCTATGCATGTTTTAAATGATGGGATTTATTTTCATGGTTATCATTTTTACTCGAAAAATGAAAAACAGTTTGAACACACCTCCAACACACTTTGAACACGCTGGGAGATTGTGCCGTGTTGGAGGTGTGCTGGAGGTGTGCTGGAGGTGTGCTGAAGGTGTGTTGAACCCTCAAAAAACAATCAAAAACACCAATTTGAGCACGTGCTGAGACTGTGTTCAGACTGTGCTCAGTTTATGCAACGGGGGCCAGGAAAACACACACATATCAAAATAGGCAGTTAAATATGGTCAAAATGGGCCTAAATTAATAAAAAAAAAATCAAATGAAATGAAAAAATGAACTTAAAATATATGTACAAATGTACTGCAAAATATTCACATGTCTCAACCAGAGGTATCAGAGATAATGACTAACTTCGGTATGACCATAAATACCTAAAAGGTGGATTAGCTAACCGTCTGTGATTCTGAATCGACTACCACCACACATGCCCAGTGAATCGTTTTGTTGATGTAATAATAAAGGCTATAACTGCCATCATCACTTGACGAATCGTGGCCCGTGCGAAAACCATTTTCGCCGAAAATAAACACAAGCTTATGACCTCCACCCATGCCTTCATAAAAGAGAACCTATATGTAACCAAACCCCATCCAACAGACTTGTCTCCCTTAATTCGACCTTAGACTGTCTAATTCGTTCACTTATTGAAAGGGAATTCCATCAATAACTATATGTGTGAGTTTAAAAGAAATCCGAGTCCCACAGGTGAAGATATAAGTGAAATTAAAAAATAAAATGACTCGAACATGAGACAAATGTAAAATACCTGTCTGCTCTGCATTATCTTTGAAGGTCCCTGTGTTTGCCGCAGGCGATTTAATAACTCAAACTAATCATATAACATATATCTTGCAACTGCATTCTATTTATATAAGATGCGAATGCAGGACTAGTTCTGCACGCTTCCTGGATTGTTATTGTTGATTGTGAAGGGTGGGGAGGCAGTTATTTTCTCTGAGCTATTCATTGCTTGTATATAGGAGTATCACAACATTGTATTACTTGCTAATTGTGGTGATCATAGCTACTGTGAACTTGATGGTTTGTATTTGCGCCTGAAAAGACTATGTCTAAGACTACTTGATCCGAGACGGTATAGATCGAGGGGTTGAAATTATGTAATTTGGGTAATGTATTCTAGGTAATATAATCTGCCGATTTGAAGTATTGTACAATGTTTCCATTTAAGTAAAATTTTGATTTGCACAAGAGAGTATACTGCTTCGTTTATATTTGATCTATAAGAATGTATGTCTAGGTATAGATCTATTTTATAACTTGATTATTATTGATACCTGGATTTTCAATGATGACAATGCATGAAAACAATCCCATTAGCTGATTTTGCATATTTTCTGATCATCCTGTTTAATGTGTGGCCAATGAAAAATAAGTTTCTAAAAACAAAAAAACATGGGAAAAGATTTTTTAAATACGTCACAAAGTATATTCAAACACAATGACACCTTTGATACATAAAAGTACAAGTTCAGCGAAATAACTGTACATCACTATAGGTCTTCTTTCATTATATTAAACATGTTCAACCAACATGATTAATGTATTATTGTTATGATCTGCCACGTTTTACTAATATGAATTTCCTTTGATTTAATACCAAATTTGTATTTTGACCTCCAGCAAAATTGGACATGTTCAATTGAGTTGTGCGGTCACCATATTGCCCTGGAAAGCTGTAGATACCCATGTATATTTCATGTACATTTCGCTTAAACTACAACAAGAAATACCAAGATTAGTTTCTACATAATCCTCGCCTATATGGTGGGCAAACGAATCGTCATGCTCTATAATTAGACACCTAAGAAAATGTACATTTCATCTTAGGCTTTTGTAAACCTAGCTGCTCCCAGACCTTCATTCCTTGCTCCAAATTCAATAAGGTAAGTCATAGGCCCTATATTGGTGTCGGGACGATTGGGACAAAAACCAAACGGGACAAAAATCGCTTGGACGACCGAGGCTTTTATATACTCTAATTAGCCCAAATAAGATACATATTATTCTCAGTGTGGTGACTTCAAGATGTATAGACAAATGCCTAAATGTTTTCCAGTCGTTTTTGTGAATGAATGGGATTGGTGCCTACGTGTAGCCGGTGTTTGGTATGGAAGGCCGGAATGGAAATACCGAACTCGGGCTTCCGATACTAAAATTATATCCGAATAGTTCTGCTCATTACTCAAAAACTATTTAAGCTTTTCACACAATTTAAATTGCATTAAATACCCCAACATATCTATCCCATTTTTCCTAATGTTATATGATTATTGCGCAATTATTTGTACCTCTATTTCCAATCGTTGGTAAAGTAGCTATACACTATAATCTATAGGATGAGCTATTCGCCGACATAATGTCTACAATTATGTCCGAATAGTTATGCTCATTACTCAAAAACTACTAAGCTTTTTACACAATTTAAATTGTATTAAATACCCCGACATATGTATTTGACTGTCCCAATACCATATGATTATTGAGCCATTAATTGTACCTCTATTTCTAATCGTTGGTAAAGTATATGAATAATTCTCCCAAACGGGCAGCATTTGGTTTTCCAGCCTAGGGTATCTACAACCTGTATTTAGGATGGTCACACATGATTATAACAATTTTATTTGAATTCGTTGGCCAAAATTAGGCTGTAGGAACCATACTTTCACAGTTCTTATGCCAAAATCTTCGCCGCTATTGGGGTAAAACTGTTATTTCAGGCTAGAAAATAAATAATAATTATGGAATTTGAATACAAAGTACAGGCGCATTTAGAAAATATATTACTTCTGCTGAAAAGAATGGTTTCTACACATGCACACACGTTCATTACAATGAAAAAACACAATTTTTATTCAATCACTAATATACACTGATTCAGACATGGTAAAAATCATTTTGGAATATTTGTGTCGCCGTTACGACATATATTGGCTTCAACACAATCAAATACCCCAAGGGTAATGATTGATATTGTATTGCATTTATTTTTGTGTGTAGGGAAGATGTATATGTATGTATAGTTTGATAAAAAGAAAAGTTAATAGCCCATGATATCCCTGAAACCTTTTATTACATCACATAAAACTCCTTGAACCGGTGTGGGAATATTTAAGGTCGCTTAACGACATGTGAAATATCTCCAATATTTTTTCTAAAAAAAACCATTTTCATGTAATTTCGACCATGCTAATAATTCTTTCGGCCTGCTTGAATTTGGTGAAAAACATAAATATGATTGAATACTGATGTGGTTAAATTCAGGAGAGCTTGTGTACCAATGTCGCCATTACACCATATAGTGTCGCCGTTACGCCATAATTATTATAAATAAAGAGACCCTCTTGTTCCAACACACTAATTTTAAAGTAACAAATTGGATATTTTAACAAAAATCAAGCCAAACTTCTGGGCTGGCGCTCATAAAAAAATGTAAAACTCTCGTGCTAAATTCGTGTCCATAAAGTCCTAAAACTCAACTTATGTGAGTTTTAGCTATCCCAGTTTTAGCGCTAAAACTCTCGTGCCAGAGAATTCCCGTGCCAAATTCTCGTGCCCAATTTCGCGTTCTAACTTCCACGTTCTAAAATTTCCCGTGCCCAAATTCTCGTGCCAGCCAATTTTTGTAATCTTAATTTTACCTAATCACTGAATTTAAACATCTCCGTTTTACACAGTTTATACCGTTAGAAGGAGAGGGAGAGGGAGGGGGAGGGGGAGGGGGGAGGGGGGAGGGGGAGGGGGAGAGGGAGGGGTAGAGAGAGAGAGAGTGGGAGAGGAATAAGAGAGTGATTGGACGCCTACTGCGCCAATGTGTTTCCGCCGGGTGTGCAGATTATGAGTGTTCCAATCTTGTGCATAATTAACGTATCGCCGGGCGCTGACCGCGTTGGGGAGATTAGTCAATCAGATAGCAGGAAAACCATAGTAAACCAGCTCCACGTGGTGTCTGAGCCACCACGCTTGATGTGGCCCACAAACATGTGTCCTCTCCATGTAATGGGGATGAACGTTATCCTGATATAAGATCGGGACCTGATGTACAATATTTCAATATAATTTGGTTTTTTTACTTCTGAACAGGAGAAGTTGCTACACGAACAATAAGAACAACAGTATTCATTTCGATTTTACCTTCAAGGTTCATGAATAGACATTTAATTTCGTTACTAGCGGCCTATCATAGTTACAAATATTATGTTCGAATATTGTCTATCTCAAGTTGTTTTCTAAACATTATGCCCATAAGAACTATATCATATCGTTTGGACAATGATTCAATTCTACATAATTGACACAGTACATGTTTGTCCCTCTGGTCGTCTTTGTACACAAGTTTGACAGCTCTAAAAATTAGCCTTTGCATTTTATTTTATCTCTTTGATGTACTGCTGATATATCATGCATCATACATAATGCTACCAGAGTACGTATAACTCTAATGCTACCTATGTATTATTTGTCTTTACTTCATATCACAAGGACAATAGTTGGACAATGGTATACGGTCTGTCGACAGAAATGGTCATTATACAAGGAAATATAACCTTTGACAATACATCAGATATACTGTGGTGACTTACATTAAATATTCGGTCACTGAGAAATGTTTAGGACTATATGTCCATCTCAATTGTTCTTGAAAACAGTAAAAGTTCATACATTTCTACCTTGAAATAAACACCATTCAAACAACAAAAAAGTTCACACATGTCTAAAGAAATGGTGTGTATATATATATATACCTCCAACATGTTCCCATACATTAAACATATCTTTCTCCAAATAATTCTGCCCCCTTTTATCACTTCCCCGCCTCAGGAAAATGTTACAGTTCCTACTGTTATGCATTGAGTGTACCACGCGGGAGGGTTTGTTTGTGGGTCTGTGTCCAAAAGTGGGTCGACCGTGGAGGCGTGGCTACGGCCACTCTGGCGATACGTTAATTAATGAGAGTCATCTACCAACCTCCCGGGCCTTGTACCCGGATACCGTGGTCGGTCAGTGTTGTTAGTGCTTGGCACTGGGGACATTCCATTTTGTCAGTGGTCATAACTCGTTGTTTGCTTCGCTTCAATTTTGTTTTAATTTTTGGTAGGTGGGGTGTCGCGCTAGATGGGATGGCTGGAAACATTAAAATTTGCTACTACTGATACTTTTATCAAATTAACGTATCGTTTAATAAATTCGTTTAATAAATTATGCTCCAAATACTGTTTTTTTATCACTGTGTCCAGCAGAGTCTGGAAACCTCCCACCGCTGAGGAGATTAAGACTCGCTGACATGGCATTGCCGAATAAAGTAAAACAAACAAACAAATGCCTAATATTTATAAAAATCATTTAGTGTTGGAAGCACAAAAGGGGTGCATCCTCATCTTACAATAATTACCTTCTGGCATATAGAGCTACATACCCGAGAGATAAGTCGAGATAAGATTTAAGCAGAAATTGTAAAATTTATACCCGATGGTGTGCTTTAAAAGAATCAAATATAACACAAGCACTGTTAATATGTTTAAATAACCATAAACAAACGCGGAACTGATGTAATTATCATTTAATCTAGTAAATCTGTATGAGCTTATGCATCTGTAATATTTTTCACGACATGAAACCTATCACGAATGTGAAATTGTCAATAAAATTTGTTAAAAAAAAAAAAAAACCCACCTCCCTCCAACCATAGAACTACATACCTCTCTCTCTTATCTCTCCCCCCACCCTCTCACCGCCATTTTCCTCATCTTTCCTGACTCACAATTACATGTATCTCTGGCTCTATCAATCCACCTCCACCCTCTCTGTCTGTATTTGATACCATAATTAGGAATTTTGATATCAAAATTCGTTTAATAAATGACCTGATGGCTCGCCATAGTCCTAGCCCAACGTGAAGCCCTTTATAGTGGACTGGGAGGTCTAGGCACTAAGCGTCTGTGAGTGACAGTTCATTCTTTGGCAAATAAGATGTTCACAACGTAACATAATTATTGGTAGGGGGAGCCCCCCCCCCCCCCAATATATCTATTGAGTTGGTCAGCGACCCAGATGTTAAAGTTGGCACCTTGTAATTAGGGCAACTGTGTTAGAGGATGTCTTACTCCAGAGGGGTGCTCCACGGCCTCCCAGGCCCAGGCGCTCTTGTCTGACCTCTTTAACTTGATGGGACAGAGGAAAGACTTAGTATTACTCCAAGCAACGAGAGTGGAAGAAACTTCCATTCTCATTGCTCCAAGAGCCCCAGTCACTCACTGTAACCCTACCCAGCTGTGCAGGGAAAGCATGGTGTGACGATTGTGACCATATTGGCATGGGGCATGGAGATCTCGGCCCTCGGATGCATGATCCACTACTCTTTTCCTTTCACCCCCTCCCTTTCTCTACCAAAACATTACAGGGAGGGTGGAGTGAGGGGAGGAGTGAGTGAGTGAGATTGGTTGTATTACGCCCTTATTCCCCATATATCCCAAATAAATATGAATCTTTATGTAATAGGTATAGTGGGGAGGTGGAGGAAGAGTAGGCCCAGGGGTGGAAGAAGAGGAAGGGGGTGTAGCAGTAAATTGGAGAGGGGGAAAGCGGGGGACGAAAGGGGAGGAAGGGTAAAAAAAATATTATTTGTCTGTTTACCATCTAACCTCTATCTCCAACTCCCCCCCCCTCTCTCTCTCTCTCTCTCTCTCTCTCTCTCTCTCTCTCTCTCTCTGTCATTTCTTTATCTCCCTCTCCCCCCTCAAGCGGCGAAGCCGCTTGTAGTAGTAGAAAGAGGTACCAGTTGTGAGTGGCAGCTAAATAAGCCTCAAACAACTTTCTCTGTTGCCCAGGGCACTGCCGCTATTCTTCTACATGTTTTCTAAAAAAACTATTCGTGATATGTATACCCTGTATTTATTGCTGGAACGTATTCATGAGGTTCATTTGAACACATTTATGTTAACAAAAAATACAGATAAAACCCGTAATTAAATAGTATGTCCTTTGTTTTTAGAAAAAGGATTTGTATTTAAACATGAATAGAAATATATTAAGCATATATTATTCGGTACAAAGATGTAACTTCTCTTTTGAGTTCTTGGTACATATATTCACAAGGGTGCATATGCAAACTTCCCGTTATCAATGATATTGAGTATTAATTAGTTCTGACCCAGAATCTATAAATAGCGCTCGGTTCTCCTCACCTCGGGAGCATGGGAACAAGCACCTCGAAGTGCGTTTACCCCGACTGGAGTCATTTGGAACCTAAGGGGGGCAGTGGGTGGAGCACTGTGCAGAGATGCTAAGTGTCCTGATTTGTCCGGGATAGTCCCGCGGACAACTTTGTCCTGGAAAAGTGTAATTTTGAGATTAAAATAGATTGTTTATTTTTGGGACTTGTGACTCATTTTCCTGTGACACATCACAATTGTTCCATGCGATTTTATAGATTCGTTTAAGGAGGTATGGTAGGGTATGGGTCAAGAGAGAGAGGGAGGGGGTGGGAGACAGAGACACTAATTAGTAGAAAATTGATAGCTAGACCTGTCCCTTTATTTAGAAAGAGGGAGCGAGAGAGGGGAGGAACGGGGGAGCAAGAGAGGGAGAGAGACACAGGGGAGAGAGAAGGAGAGAGACTGGGGAGTGAGAGAGGGTACAGAGAGAGAGTGGGGAGAGAGGGAGGAGGAGAGAGAGAGGGAGAGAGAAAGCGGGAGAGAGAAAGCAGGAGAGGGAGGGTAGACAGGGTGATAGAGAGAGGTCGGAGGTAGACTCTGCGGAGCGAGGGTCCAGGTTCATGGACTAAGGTCGGAGGTCGGTCGGAGGGAGGGCAGGGACAGCAAGAGAGGGAAAGGGGGGGGGAGAAGTGTGAGAGGAGAGACAGAGTGGGGGAAGAGAGAGTGGGGGAGAGAGGGGAGATTTGTGAATAGTGATAAAAGAGCGGGAGCGAGAGAGGGAGAATAACGGTTCTAAGGCTCTAACCAGTATACAGCTAAAGCTAGCGAAACCTCCCCCCTCTACCATCTTTGATTAAATATATCGGGAATCCAAAGAATATCACTGGGATATATGTAGATTGATGGCAGAGACATGGTTCGGTTGGTTTGGCAATATGTGTAAGGTACATCTTAGAAAAGCTTAGAATCGCTGAAGGAAATATCAATATATTACTCAAATATATCTAATAATTAACAATGCACACAACAGCTGTTATACCTTGCTGGGATCTTGTATTTTATTCGGTTCTCAATGGCCGCAAGAACAGGTAATAAATACAGAACCCAGAGGTTAGAGCAGCAAGTTGCAACATGGTGGTGGCTATATCAAAATCAAAACAGAAGTGAATACCTGCTACCACAAAACCTTATACATGTATACTGCCTAACCTCTCTCTAAACTGATTCTCTGGGTTGGCTTAATTGTTTCAGAGAATTAATAGATTATACAATCTTCCCTTAGCCTTTTCTCGTCCCTCGTGAAGTTATGTAAGTGGTCCATCCATGTGCACTCAGCCACATACATTCATTTCTCAGTATATCCCACGGAAATGTTAGCCCAGCCAGAAGATAAAACCCTTGGCGTAATTCTATATATGGTTAGATTCTCCTAGATAGAGTAAGGAAACAAGGTATAGTCTTGGTCTAATCATGGTCTCAAGAAAAGACTCTGTAATCCTATCTTTTCAACAATGAATATTTAAAGACCAAAATATATCATCTCCTCATTCGTATCCAATATGGATTTTTTTTAAAAAAATTTAAAAATTGTAATTTTTTTTTAAAAACTTCCGTGCCAAAATCTCCCTAAAAATTCCGTGCCAAAATCTTCGTCCCAACAATTCTCGTGCCATAGAACTCTCGTGCCAGTTTGGCACGAGAGTTCTATGGCACGAGAGTGCTAACTTTATGGACACCCCTGCTAAAACGGTTTTAGTCAACGGCACTGGTTCCCTGGCACCAGTTCCCTGGCACCGACTTTTTATGAACGCCAGCCCTGGTTAGAACCAGGTCCTCGTTTGCCAACCAACATCCATTCTCTAACTTTGACATTTCATTTCATTTTGCTAGCCGAATTAATGAATTACATATCTCATTCTTATACTAAATAATTCGATAAATCGGGTTTAATAAGGCCAAAATAAGGGAAAATATAGGTATCTGGGCTGGCGTTCATAAAAAGTCGGTGCCAGGGAACTGGTGCCAGGGAACCAGTGCCGTTGACTAAACCAGATTTAGCAGAGGTGTCCATAAAGTTAGCACTCTCGTGCCATAGAACTCTCGTGCCAAACTGGCACGAGAGTACTATGGCACGAATTTTTGGGACGGACATTTTGGGACGGATTTTTTAGGGAAATTTTGGCACGGAAATTTTTAAAAATTAGAATTATTTTTCGGTAACCATATTGGATAAGATAAGATAAGATACTACTTTATTTATCGAACTCACATTACATAAGAATAAACATATAAATTGACAAATTGGTATACAGTCATCTAGATTAGATCCAGTTCTCCCAGACGTTACCATCTCGCACAAGGCAGAGTGTGAATTTTGAAATAAAATCAACTTTTAAGAGTAAAATTAAATGAAATAAAAATAAAAATTATGAAAAGTTAAATAGAAACATTAGGTCTCTAATAATCGAGGTTAGCTTGGCATGAGATAGTACCGTATGGTACTAAAAAATATATATAAATCTTCAGGTTTTTAGGATTAAATCCTAGACATTATGATACATTTTCGATCTGGTTGACCACAGACTCTATCTGCTGGTATGATTGCCGTTACAAGGGCAATATAGGGACAAAACTGGACCGGAGACCCCATATGATTGAGGGATGGAGTTAGTTGAGTTGAAGATAGATGAGCAAGTTTAGTGTGCATTTATATTCATCTTTGTAGAACAAATGAATCCTTATCTTTTTCTCATTGAATTTCCCCCAAATATATTAAAAAATAAAACTGGGAATTATACCAAACCTTGAATGTATTGTGCCCGTGACCCAATGACCCCATGAGCCAGTCAGCCCGTGTTTTCACATGTACCAGACTGGACTGCAGACTCAGTGTGTGGGGGTGGGGGTCGACATGGGTCACTTGGAAACGGGAGTCACTTACTCTGATTAGGACGACCTCTTATCATATCATTAGAGGGCCTGCCTAGGGAGGGCATCCTCGCGAACCAGGGCAGATTCTACTAATCTATGACTCAGGAACGCAGGATGCAAGGAGAAAAGCTCTGTTGGGGAGGATGAGGGAGGATGAATTACCTCATGTATAGTATGTATAATCAATGCCTGAAATCATCCTCGAAGGCCAATGCGTTATTTGTAATCATATTAAATATTATATTGGCCTGAATGAAAGAAAAAAAAGAGAGAGGAGAGGAGGGCAAGAGAGAGCAAGGCATGCAGGGAGAGATCATTGGGAGAGGAAAGGAGAAAGAGGGAGCGGGAAGAGGAAGAATGACAGAGGTAGATGAGGGGGGACGGGGAGAACGAGGAGGAAGAGAGAAATGGATTATAGAGACAGGGGAGGGGAAGGGACGGAGGGGGGCAGAGAGAGGGAGGCAGATTGAGAGGCAACAATACTCCCACAATACAACAATACTTTCATAGATGTTGAAGTAAAAGGCACGTCTACTAGGAACACTGAAGCTCACAAGCACTCTCCATGCACTCACACCCTCGGCACCTGCAGTTACCAGCATTGTTGTTGTTGGCACTGATGATTTTCTTTGAAATCTTGCTTAAAAATACTTTATATAACAAACTGAATCGATAGATCTCTTCCTTTTAGGTATGACACCATTGTGATGGGTTCAAATAATGTACCAGGGTTGAAGTTTACTTGTATTCTGTACTTGGAATAACACGCTGTATGACCCCAACTGATTTCCACTATGACCGTAACTGTATAATGCAGTTACGGGTATACCACTCAATGTTTTTCACCTAGATTACACTGTAGTATAAGCCAGATACATGTATCTGATAACACTCAAACCTAAATGCAACTATAGTAAACACCCACAGAACATGACAGCTACTGAAAACGGCTTTTGTTAGGTAAAAACCAACATTGTTTGTTCTAATGGGAACCCACCTTCCGCCATTTTGAATGCTGGTAACTGCAGTTGAGGTCGTAGGTGACGAGGGTGTGATGCACTGGTCTCTGCTTCTCCCTGTCCCCTCCGCTCAAGCCTGCCAAACCTCTTACTGGTTTTATATGGTTAATCAAGTGTTTCAAAGTCAATGCAGTGCATTACATTTCATTGATCTCATCTCGTTCACAATAGCTTCAATATATGAAAACAATCCGAGGAACAATAGCTCTTTAAGGAACAATAGCTCCTATAAAGAGACATTTTAAATGGAAAAAAAGTTAAATCCTCACTTAAAATGATCCGATCTGAACTAGCGGAAGGGAGACAGGGCAGAGAAGTAAGGGGAGACAGGAAAGGGGACAGGATGTGTGTGTGTATGGGGGGTGGGGGGGGGGGCAGAGAGAGGGAGGCAGAGTGAGAAGGAGAGATAACAAGAGATGAGGGACAAGAAGTGAGAGATGAGGGACAAGAGATGAGGGATGAGAGGCAAGAGATAAGGATGAGAGGTGAGAGATAAGGGACGAGAGGTGAGAGATGAGGGACAAGAGGTGAGGGATGAGAGGGAAGAGATGAGGGATGAGAGATAAGAGATAAGGGACAAGAGATACACTAATAACACTGGTTATAATAAAAGGGGAAATAGAGATAAAAGTAATGGTAGAAGTTATGGTAGAAGTAATGGGAGGTAGTGTAGGTAGAAAAGGTGAGCGATAATAGGGAATATTGATAATTTTAAAGAATTTTTAATTGAAAATGGTAGAGGGGTAAATAAGAATTATAATGAGGGTGAAAAAATATAAGGAAAATTAATAGTTTAGAAGTTTTGAGGGTTGAAAGATAGGGATATAGTGGTAAGGAGAGCGATAATAGGGAGGGTTGATAATTTTAAAGAATTTTTAATTGAAAATGGTAGAGGGGTAAATAAGAATTATAATGAGAGTGAAAAAATAATAAGGAAAATTAATAGTTCAGAAGTTATGAGGGTTGAAAGATGAGAAGGTTGTATGGTAGTGATATAGTGGGAAGGGTTGTATGGGCAGTTAGTATGGGTAGCAAGCCAGTATGTAAGCAAGTGTCCTACCTCAGTGGTGCCAATCTCCCAGTGCCAAATGAGTGAATGAATGAATCAATGATCTGACCCACCTCACACCATGATAACCACCTCCAGTAATCTCCAGTACCTCCTTCAGTAACCTGCTATAGTAACCTGCTCCAGTAACCCCCTATACCCCTTTCCATTACCACGCCTGCGGGATTATGACAAAAAAAACGAAATTGAAAAGAAATACAAAATTTATAGATATAATTCTTTATTTATCCATGCAATTTTCTATAGCCCATTGGTTATATTTACTGTTTAACTTCCCTTAGATTAAGGAGGTGTTATGCTCGGTGTATGTTGGAAAAATAATGGTTGGTGTTTTGGCTTTTAGTATATCATTCCGCCCCCCCCCCCCCACGCTCCTGTGGGAACTGCTTCTCCACAACTATGCGTCAGAACTATTTGCGTCACAACCTTAAATCAGATGACGTTGTCCCGTTGCCCCCCCCCCCTCCCCCCGCCTCCCGTGATGTAAAAGTTGGAACCGTCCTGATAGAAAGCCATGGAAAGCCATTTATGTACATATCCCCAATCAGTAAAAATGGACTAGCAAAACCCAAGGTCAATGCGGAATAGTGCGGAGTAGCGCGGAATAGCGCCTGATGATCCTTATACAGTCAGAACAGGCATTGAAAATACCTGCGGAATAGGAACCTTCCCTCCCCCATTACCCTCGGACTAGCGCCACATGGTGCGGAGTAGAAATATGCTGCACTGCTCCTCCCCTAACCATAAATAATTAGATCCTAATATTATATACTAGTTATTTTTTATGTCAAGGTTTTAACGGCAATTAATTGATAATAAAAACAAGTTACGGCAATTAATAAAAACAAATAAAAACAAGTTGTAGGCCTAAAATAAAAACAAGTTGTAGGCCTAAAAATAAAAACAAGTTGTAGGCCTAAAGAGTTCAACACTATTTCGTTTCTTCTATATTCTATTATTATTCGTTTCTTATTTCTATTATCATTCGTTTCTTATCTATATTCTATTATTATTTGCTATCCCCTTTACCACCTCCCTCTGTACGTCCTCCTGTACCCCCCGCAGGCATCCCCCTTTACCCCTTATCCTTTCTGTACCTATTTGCTGAATAATCCTGATCAGAAAATGTGAACCATGAACAGGTGCGGGGTGACATTTACAACATTGCGGGTAAATTTCCAACATTGCTGTTGTGCGGGTAAATTTACAACATTGCTGTAGTGCGGGTAAATTTACAACATTGCTGAATAGCAAAACTATCTGCGGAATGGCGCCCAAGCCGGAGAAGAATAGGAGAAGCATGGTGCTGTTCAGCTGTTTTGGTAATGGCTGAGCAGGAACTAGGAAAGAGGAGGCCTGGCAATTCCTAAAATGTATCTTTTTGGAAGAATAGGAAGAGTGCGGGTTGGGGGCTATCCCGCAGCTGAAAAGGAAATAAAATTCCCAGTCCGCACGCTTTTTCTATGGCTATACTTATATCCTGATCAGCATGCTAATCTTCTGGCTTTCCATAGAAAACGGAGAGGGCCGCGGGACGCGGGACGGGGAATTACGCGTGCCGCGTGCCGCGGGGACGCCTGACGCGGCACGAGAGTGCTCTGTTGGTCCTTCCTTCCACCACCGAAGCTATTCAAAATTTAAGATAGTATAAGTCTTAGGTCATTTATTAGAAGTATATATTTATAGGGGCAACACCCTATTATATCATATGTCACTCCTGGGCCACCGTACTACCTTCCATTAACAGGAACGCCACCTCACGGGGGTCACATGGTCAGCCGCTCTGTCGTCATACCGGAGCCAGATTTTGAGGGGGCAAGACCTTCACAGTTCTAATATGAGAGTCGAGACTCATTCCATTTGTGTGCGCCTCTTGAGCATTTTCGTGCACTTTCTGGTGCTTGGCATTTTCCGGGTGATTGGGTGAGTTTTGCTTTATATTTTCAGCAATATGATTACTACGGTGGACGAGAATGGTACATACGAACACAACTTCTTCGGTACGGGTTCGGCACGGGTGACGGGGGGGAGCGGGGCGGGAGCGGGCGGGAGCGGGGCGGGAGCGGGCGGGGGAGCGGGCGGGGGCGGGGCGGGACGGGACGGGACGGAACGGGCCACACAGACTATTACAAATTATACTATAGTATATAGATATATGCCTAGACTCAATACTCCTTTAGTTAATACTACATTGGATTCAAATACTCCCATGGTACAAGATATGGCCAACAATTGGGGCCGCTCTATTTATGTCTGACTGGACTTTCTCCCCCTCTCTCTTCTCTCCTCTCTCCCTCCTTCTCTCCCCCCCCCCAACCTCTCCCCCCTTTCTCGCCCTCCCTCCCTCCCTCCCTCCCTTCCTTCCTTCCTTCCTTCCTTCCTTCCTTCCTCTCTCTATCCTTGTGTATTTGTGCATACATTGGTCCTGGGTAAGACCGGGATGTACCATTCTCGTCCACCGTACTAAACATATGTAAACATATGTAATGCCCTGCTGTCTCTTTTTCTCTGTCTCCATCTCCCTTCTTCCCTATCTCTATTTCCTGGGTATGATCAAAAACTGCCTTCCTCTCAGCTCTCCCGCCCTTGATATAACCATCTTAAATGTGTTGATAAGGGCGTAAAACAACCAATCTCACTCACTCTGTATAGATCTGCATACATATTATGCATATACATGCATGAATTTATGTACACATATATATGCATAGATGTATATCTATGCACACATACATACATACATACATACATACATACATACATACATACATACATTATGTATACATGTACATATACTTATGTATACACATTATGCATATATTTTATATGTATACATTTTATATGCATACATTGTATATGTATTGTATATGTATACATGCACATACATACATACATACATACATACATATATATATATACATATATACATATATATATGTACATACATTTGGATACATACCTGTATACTTATATACATGTATACATACTTAATGTATGCATAAATTTGAGGGGAGGGGGAGAGAGGGCATGGGAGGGGGAGATGGATCATAGAGACAGGAAAGGGAACAGGATGGGGGGGGTGGGGGTGGACAGAGACAGGGAGGCAGAGTGAGAAGGAGAAATATCAAGAGATGAGGGACAAGAGGTGAGAGATGAGGGACAAGAGATGCGGGATGAGAGACACAAACATGGTCCTTACAAAAATCGTCACCATAAATTTAAAAATTTAAAAATGCAAAATATACCAACGCACCCAAACAGAAAGATAGAGTACCTTCTAAGGATTGTGGAAAATTTTTAATTTTCAAAATCCGTCCATTATTGACATCAATAAAGACCATTTTAAGTTTAACCCCCCTCCACAAGGCTTAGAGTTGACTGGGCCTTGGCGACCTGGCATCCGTTCCGTTCCGTTCCGGCCCGCCCCGCCCCCGTCCCGTCCCGCCCCGTCCCCGTCCCGTCCCCCGCCGTTACCCGTACTTTTCGGAAATTTTCCCGTGAAAAAAATGTAATGTGCGGGACGGGACGGGACGGGACGTGTTAGCGGTTCGGCACGGAACGGTAATTGTCGCCGAACTTTAGGAGGCCGTCCCGTCCCGCCACCGATACAAGTGGCCCCGTCATGAATATTTCTATAGTAGATGTATGACGACATCCATTTTTATTTTATTTTCGGGCGGGCACGGGACGGGACGGAACGGAGCTGAACGGAACGGGCCGGGATGTACCATTCTCGTCCACCGTAGATTACCAATGTTTGGTGCGATCTGCTGACCGATTAAAGTGCATAACTTATGTGAGGTATTTGTTGAAATAATGACCACTTATGTGAGGTATTTGTTGAAACAATGACCACTTATGGGAGGTATTTGCTGAAACTATAACTCCAAGTGGTCAATTTCTATGTCTTTATGGCCGTTGTTGTGATTTTAATAATAGCTAATAATGTTTTGGTCCGGTGTTGTGATAGGTATTTACATTGTGGGGAAATGAGTGGCATTGACTGAAACTTGCATTTAAAACGTTTCACTGAATGAACATTGTTGACAGGTGTAATTATTTCGTTGTTGTTTAGTCATTTACCATATCACGGGATAGTATCAGCTGGTCTCTCTCCCTAATGTATTATTGGGAGCGTTTCAAGCCCTGCTGGACAAACGGGTCCATGAATACTGTTTTCAAACCCTCTTTATGTCCCTTACACAAATTTTTTAGTTTAGCGCTTTAGTTTAGCGCACACTATCATTTTCGTCCATGTCTGAAAGTTATGCATCTATCAGAATAAGGCTAGGTTTTCAAGTGATTAGTTTAAATTACACACGGGAACGGCATCGTAAAGAAATGGTTTTAACGTTTCGAATTGTCTCTCTGTGTATATATGGGGCACTGCATTACTTTAGGTGTTTTGAAGTCAGATATTTGGAAAGTTTTTTTTGGCGTTGAAACTCTGGTCTGGAGCCCGGATTGGCATCGGCGCCATTTTGTTCCCTGCAAAATGAGGGAGGACGCCGTATATTATATGGTCACCGTTTCAACTGAACTAAACCAATGAATGATTTGATTTGGATAAATATTTTTATTTTTTTTAAATATTTAATTCAGGTCACATTATACAAAGCGTTTTAATGGGATTCCAGGACTGAATGGACAAAAACCTGAATGGCCAAAAACGGCCAGGTCGCCATGGCCAAAAACCTCTATGGCCAAAGCTGCCGGGACGACACCTTCACTCGCCGCCTCCCGTCAAGGGGTGGCGGCCGAGTGGGTGTGAAGTGAAGGGTGGGGAGTGGGGGCATACTTGTTAGAAATGAATATACTATGAATATACCATGAATATACCATGAATATACCAACAATATATGATATTCATATTCATTCGCCTAGATTACTTATTACGTTGAATTGAATACTTGTCTTGGTAGTTCCTGAAGGTATGAAATATATATATATGTAAGGTCATGTAAGGATATCAATATAAGGATATAAATCAGACATACATAGAAGAGGTGGAGTCGTTTCGTATGTTCATTATTGCCATGATAAAGATGGAGATGGGTTACATTCCGATATCACAGCTAGGACCTAATATCGTCCTTATATTTGAATAATTTCCCTGTATATGTCTAAAAGAAACAGTAAACAGGTGAATAGATTATTTCGTTCTTCAATACAGTCAGAGGAGGGATTTTAAGAGCTGGGGGATTTTAAGAGCTGTGGCGAAAGTCCAAAGAAATATTATCGCCACACGGGGGCATGCTCCCTCGGGAAAATTTTGAGTCAAATGAGTGTTGCTTCAATGCATTTTACTGATATTCAGATGTAAATCGTAAGACGTAATAGAAAATAATTACACTTTGCGGATTGAGGCGAGAGGCTTTCCAGGTCCGTTTGAAGGGCTCTCTCATCGTTGGGGCTACACATTTAGAAAATTCTGCTACACATTTAGAAAATTCTGCTATAGTATGCTGAATAATACTAAATACTAGTTATATCAGAGTATATGATATGGCAATGATTTAAACAGTGGGGGTGCTGGTCAAAGCGCCCGATCGCTGGCGAAATCCAATGTATAAAAACTTTTCGGGAACACTGTCTTTTTTTAGCCATGGGGCTTGCAATTAAGTCTGCCCCCACTCCCTGTGTTATAACAACTTTCACACCCAGTCGGCCACCACCCCTGGACGGGAGGCGGCGAGCGAAGGTGTCAAAACAGCATTTAGCACTTGGCAATCCTTTTACGCAGTAGCCTAACATGCTTCAACGATTGGAAAGTGGTCGACTTTAGGCATTCTATAATATTATATGTCCCTTCCTTGGATGATATCCTACATAGCTTTGGGTCGGCGGATCAATGTTTAGGTATGTTGCTCAATGTTATCTTGTTTATATTTCTCCAAAAGAGAAAAGAAGGGTTGGAAATACTTGGTTTCAATGCGTTCAGGCTGCCAGTCGCCGACCACCGATCGGCGTCAATTCTGGTTTTGGTTGCGTCGAATAACTGTCAATTCTGGTTTTGGTTGCGTTGAATAACTCTAAAACTTCAATGTATTTCAAAATTTTCTCAGTGATTATGTTATCTAGGGACCATCTCTCATTGTATAGATGAAAATAGTTTAAAAAAATTACAATATTTAGTTGTTTTAGCCATTCCTATACAAATCCTATATATGTCGGCGAAAATCTGGATCTTCTCCGATTTGCGACGGGAAGTGTTGTGCTTGTAACACCCAGTGGGGTGGTGGGGGTGGGGGGTGGGGGGGTGGGGGGGTGGGGGTCGTATATCCATTTCAAAATTGCTTCCTTAAGATGGAACAAAACTATATCTAGCTGGTCTATTCAAGGATTTTACCTAATATTGTTCTTTTCTTGTGAAATAAGTGGTTTCATGTTTTAATATCTACGACGGAAATCGTCAATTCTGGTTTTCGTCGCGCCGAATAACTCTAAAACTTAAACGATTTTCTAAATTATTTTACTATATATGTTGTCATGGGGGACTCCTTCTAACATGGATGAAAAGATTTTTCAAATATTTTGATATTTAGTATTTTAGCGACGCCATAGTGATTTTCTATAGCAAACCTATGGTGGCGACAACTTTGATTTTTCATGATTTTAGATTTAGGTCTGTACCATTGAAAATGAGTCACAAGTCACAAAACGCATATTTTTCTAAGTGATTTATTTTTCTAAGTGATTTATTCACTAGATAACTTTGTAGGAATGTTGTCCATTGCTGGGTATCTAAATATAGATGGTCAGATCTTCAGAAAATGTACAATTTTCAGCTCTACCCTTTTCAGAAATTCTGCTAATCTAGGCTGAAAAATGATGAATACTGGGTATATATCTGAGTATATTTAGTGTCGCATTGATTTTATAGTATCTGTTTTCCTAAGTTAAACTGTATTTTGAAGCTCATTTCTTTTCCTATGTTAAACTGTATTTTGAAGCTCATTTCTGTCTTAAATATGGGTTATTTGAGAGAATTAATGAAGGCGAATTGTAACCCATATTTGAGAGAATTAATGAAGGCGAATTGTACTTGTTTACTATCATTATAATCCCCGTCCTACTATTATAATCCCCGTCCTACTGTTTACTATCATTATAATCCCCTTGATCTCATCTATTCTAAATCTGATGACATCTCAACAACGTTTTTGCGACTTGTGACTCATGTATATTTGGTATTGCATTGATTCTAGCAATCTGACTGTTTTAATCTGTTTGCATTATGATTTTTTTTTGTCTGAAATTTGGGTTATTTAAGATGACTGATGAAGGTGAATTGTGCATTTTCTGAAAATCTGACCCATATTATATACATTGCTGCTGTGGTAGTATGGATTTTTAAAGGAAAACGGGCTGTAGTTAGTATATTGTGCGCGCGCGTGTGTGTGAGAGTGGTGGAGGGGGGGGGCGTAGATGTGTGTGGGGGTAGAGGTAATCACTGGGGGTAGAGGCATACAGGGTAGAGGTAACTGGGGGTAGATGTATGTGGGCTAAAACTGCTCCGAGTTCGAGGGTTGCCTATCCAGACTCCCTGGGCACTCTGTTGGCTGTATTTCGGCTGCCAGGCCTAGTACCAGAATTGTAGTACCAGTCAAGGCATGTTTTACTCCCAGCACCACAATATAGATCATTTGCCCCCCCCCCCCGCCCCGGTTTGCCCTCACTTTGTCCCATAAATTGCCATTCAAAACCAAGACCATGTCCTATGCGTATAAATTATTTAAAGTATGTCACTCTGTTTGAGTCCTGTTGATAGTAAACGTCAAAGCGGGCAACGGTCAAAGCTATATGGGTCAGATTTTCAGAAAATGTACAATTGGCAGCTGTACACATTTAGTAAATTCTGCTAAATTAGGCTGCAATTTGGTCAATACTAGATAAATTCGAGTATATTCCGCATTGTATTGATTTTGGCAATCTGTTTGGTTAGGTTAAACTGTGTTTTGAACTTTATTTTCGCCTGAAATTTGGATTATTTGAGAAGATTGACGAAGTTGAATTGTACATTTTCTGAAAATCTGACCCATATTATATGGTACCGCTGCCAACAGAAATCGAACGGAGTAGCCCCTAGTCCTAGTCATACCGTATCAAATGTTGGCGTACCCACCATAGTAGTATATGAAAAGTGGAATAAATAGCGTGGAATAAATGAGTGATCGTGATATATTTATATTCGGTAGAGCTAGCGTAGAGGAAATCGTTGATTAATGTTAATTGATGCAACGTTATAATCAGTATGTGGGTTAATTGAGCCCACTAATGAAAAGATCTATTTTATGCACGGGGTCCGGAGAGATAGCAGCCATTAATTCAATCACTGTTTGTCTTGATTATTCGTCTACTTATTTTTTCTTTATTGTTCGTACTTAGCATTTATTAATTAATTGTTTCTTTTTTTCTCAGGTTCTTACCACTCTGATCACAGAAAGGCAGGTGCGCAAATTCATCCTGCCCAGAAGAACCAACTATGACAAGCGCTTCAACAGACCGCTTCTACTCAGCTACGACGAGGTTATGGAAATGATTGCTGACAAATTCAACAAGCATGTCGTAAACATGGAACTGGCTGGAACCTACAAAAGGTAAAGACACACCTAAATTATTCGGCAATGTTTTCGTCTGTGTATACTGGGATACACGCATCGCGCGCGCGCGCGCGCGCGCGCGTGTGTGTGTGTGTGTGTGTGTGTGTGTGTGTGTGTGTGTGTGTGTGTGTGATCTACATGACGTCATAATCTGACGGATTAAAGAACAATAATATGTGACGATCGAGTTGCATTGGTTGATTACCTTAGATCGACAATGTACAGGATTATCATTGATACTTCACTAGGGTTGGCTAGTAGCATAACCTTGTTCATTGATGTACATATTTCTAAGCGAGAAAATGAACATCCGTTCTGAATATTCGTCACAATAGGTGATTTATTGTCCCAAATCTTAGAATTTGGCGGGGGTGGGGGAGTCGATTTGTCGCGCTAAGGATGAGCGTTTGTACTTTGTCCCCGGAATCCCATGTCATTTGTCGATTATAAGAAATGGCTGAAATGACTATGTCAGTTTGTCGATTTTAGGCATAGGTTTTAGGCATAACCTAAATAGGTTCATGTCTACTCCCCTGTTATGTCTATGGGCCTAGTATCTACGGCTGTCACATTTATTTTCGAACAGAAGTTTAGATTAATTGTTTTGTTCCATAGAACTGTCCAATTTGTACTGACGTTTTACTGAGTCAGAATGAAGTCGTTAGCAGGCCAAAACGGTCTTTAAAGGCCGACTAGATTTGGCTCGTGTACAATCTGATTCTTCTAAACTTCTTGACTTCTAAAATACTTCTTTCTGGTGTCACGACTATAAATAGCTCATCTTCAGTATTATGTAAGGTCAGGTAATCCCACGTAATCATATCATCGTAAATACATCTGTTTCATATTAATATATAATGTCATGGATGGATTTTGAGATTTTTAAATGTGGGTTTTTTGAGAGTATTGGTGAAGGCGAATTGTACAATTTCTGACGATCTAACCCTTCTTCAGATGGCTAAGTTATACACTCAAATTTGGCGCCATTTTCTTGCCTAAATTGTGTCTTCTCGACTGGGAGAGTACACAATGCCGCAGTGTTATAGCACCTTTTTGCCTCTGTTAATAGGGCAGTTGCATTTTTGCCACTGTTCAAAACAGATCGATAGGTCATTCACACTCCTTTAGTTTTAAAGAGATCAGATAAGAATGGTATGTCAGTGACTTCGCTAATCCCTTTCCCGGCCTAGGTGTCGGCGTTTTAATGGGAATATATTGACATTTTGCGGTTTTAATGGAACAATAATGGCACTGCGGTTTGAGGAGAGAGGCTTCCCCTTCGTTTGAAGCAGGATAGAAACTGAATAAATCATTTTAAAAAGAGTAATTCATATCTCTTGATCCGTATTAAATTACCAGTCCCAGTTAGATCAGTAGCCTAGACACAGGCTATGGAGCAGGCCTAATATTAGGTTTAATTTATATAGCTTGGCCACTCACCTATTAGTTTAAAACGCGATAAAAGAAATATATCACTTTATTATTTTATACGCGCATTGCTCTGAAAAGTTTACCGGTGTACTTTTTTGATTCAGTCACTTAAAATATGCTGTTACTTAGAATATTCAGTCACTTAGAATATTTATGACCCGGCCTTAGAAGCCTAGTCCGAAATCCTCAGAACAGATAAGAATTGTATGTCAGTGATTGGACGCCTGTCAGTGATTGGACGCCTACTTCGCTAATCGGTTTCCTGGCCTAGAACTAAGCGTTTTAATGGGATTATAATGACATTTTGCGGTCATAATACAATTATAATTGCACTTTGCGACAGGCTTTCCAGGTCCGTTTGAATGGTTTTTCTCATTTTTGGGTCTAGACTGGTCAGATTGTAAGAAAATGTAAAATCGGCAGCGCTTCAAATTACGATTTGGGGAAAATTTAGGACCAACACATGTTCCAGCCGAATAGTTTACCCGCCCACACAGAAATTTGCATGCCCGCAAATTACCCCTCAATGTTTGTGATAATTTTGATAACAATAATAATCTGACAGCTCTATTTACTATCGCACCTGTGAGTATATTCAGGCTTCATACATGGACCTTTAGAAAATGTACAATCGGCAGATCTACACATTTAGTAAATTCTGCTGAATTAAACTGAAAAATGGTCGATACTAGATATATCTGAATATATTTGATATTGCATTGATTCTGAATATATTTGATATTGCCTAGATTCAAGCCATCTGTTTGGTTATGTTGAATCTCATTTTTGTCTGAAATTTGGGTTATTTGGGAGTATTCGATCTAACACAGAATCATTTTAACACAGACTCTATTAAAATACATGTCGATTCTGGTTCAAACTAGTTGAAATGTCAGTTTAAAACACTTTGATAACTATAATGTTCGAGTAGCACAGTGAATATACGGTATGAAGCAAACAGAGGAAAGAGGAAATTCATGTCCCCGATCGCTTTATTAGATTAATTAAATACAGTCTATTTCTTTAATGCTGATATTCCCTACTATATTATGTACATCACACATTGTAAGGATAATTTCTTTGGAATTTCGGCACAGTGGCTAAAGGGAAAACAATCCTAGGGCGAGCCCTGTAGTGTGGTTCATTAATAAGTGCATTCACACATCATATAGCCTCACACCTACCAGTCACGCAATCCCCCTGGGGACCGTAGGCCTACTATGACTTATGGATTGAGTTACTTTTTACAGCTAAAAAAGGTTGCCCTCTGCGATTTTTACAGGCCAAATCGCCAGGGTAGGCTCTTATATATATATTGCCGAACCTCTTAGAAGAATGGAAACTCTAGGTTGCAGCAGTATAAAACAATAAGAGCATGATAATGTAAGTCCGCCGACACCTTAGCTATGCAGAGCCATTGTTTAAAGGTGTAATCTTGTCCCCCAAGTCCACTGCGCATCGTTTTCGCGCACAATATGGCGGCGCCCATAGATAAACACACTACTTCGGTATACTGTGTGACTCGAGAAATCCTCACATTTCTAGAAGTGAATTATGTGCTAAAATTACCCACCATTTAACTCATTTTTTTAAAATTTCCCTGGGAGGCATGCCCCCCCCCCGAAGGGCATTGTGCCTTTGGCACAAAGTGTTCTCGGCTCCCCGCGAAAAACTTTGGATCCTCGCAGCTTCTCCATTTTCCCATCATGCACTTGGTTTTCATAGATCATTTATATATGATCATTTATATGATCATTTATATATAAAAGCTATGATATTGGCGAAAACCTACAAATGATAATAATATAGCCACCAGAAGGTATACTAAATCAATTCAGGCCCAAAACGGAGCACGACAAATTAAGGGTCATTGAGTTATCAGACTGCGGCTGAATGGAATAGATTAGATAGTAACATTAGAAACTTAGACACTATATCTTTCAAGAAACACCAAAAGAATGTTATCTTGTATACACAGTCAAGAAGAAATGATTTCGATTAATTGCTAATAACCGGGCCCCGTCTCGGGTCTCCACTCCACCCCCCACCCCCCACCCCCTCGACGACTGCATTGACATTATAAAGACAGATGGATGAAAATGATATGATTGTATATAGTTCTTAAGGCAGGTGGTCGGAACACCGTCTGACGGTGACCCCATGATATGTACATTACTGTCTTACAAATAAATAAATAAAAAAAAGAAGAAGAAAAAGATTCTTGCAATTTTCGATAAAAATGGTTCCAAATATGTGTCTGTATTCTCACGCCATTTATATCAATCTGTATTACTACTATTGCTTTCATAAGGACAAATATATTATAAATAACCTGAATCTCCGTCTTTATGGATGTCCCTTCCGTCAAATTAAATTCATTTGTAACTACGTAGGCTAATAGGGTCAGATTTTCAGAAAATGTAAAATTGGCAGCTGTACATTCTGCTGTATGGTCAATACTAGTTAAATTCTGTACTAGTTAAATTCGAGAATATTCGGCATTGCATTGATTCTTTGGTTAGGTTGAACTGTATTTTGAACTTTATTTTTGTCTTAAAGCTGGGTTAATTGAAAGCATTGGTGAAGGTGAATTGTACATTTTCTGACGATCTCACCCAATAATTCTAAATATGGATGTTGTATTGCATCACTAACCATTTGATATTTATTTCCAGTTCCATGAAAAGGACCCTGGGTCTGCGAAGGAACCCAAAGAAGGGATACCGCCACTACGCCCGAACACTACATCTTCTACCTATGTGCGGGGTACCGAGAAATTGCTGGCAGTAGGCCATGGGGGCCGATACTACGTAGTAGCAGATGTGAAGGTTGTGCGTATGGAGACTTGGGCCACGCGTATGGAGACTTGGGCCACGCGTATGGAGACTTGGGCCACGCGTATGGAGACTTGGGCCACGCGTATGGTCACCCAGACGCTGCTCGTCACGACCTACACCAGCGGAACCACAAGACATGTCGTATTCCGAGAATAAGCCAACACCCCAATGAACAACAACAATACTGTAAACACACACGTACAATCTGTAGGGCAGGTCAGACTTTTACCATTATTCGGTGTGACCAGCCAGGTCATTTTATTTATTACCATTATTCGGTGTGACCAGCCAGGTCATTTTATTTATTAAGTAATCAAACCTTTGTATGTTTAGATGTTTAGTGAAGTTCGAAACATACATGTTTAGTGAAGTTCAATCGCACCGTTTAGATCCCTCCCTTGTTACGATTGATCGTAGCCTGTGCATCATATCCCTCATGTTCTTTGCCTCTTCGTCCCTTCATGATTTTGTCAGTAGCTTGTCCGGGAAACCTAGTTTCCCCCCATATTCCGACTACTGCAATAACCATCAACCATGCTTGCTACCCGCCGCGTACCTGTGTTTAGGAAATAGTATTATTGATTATTAATTTTGGTACAGTACCGGCTCCAATGTTGATATTATCTAAAAACAATAGAGGACATGTAAGCCTATAGTTTGTTCCCTGAGCTAACCATGGCGATACCGTTCCTGGGATCGCCCGTCCCCAAGGTCACTTCCATATGACCACCCCACAAGAGCTAAATAACTGTGGGAGTTTTTTTCAAGTGCAAAACACTTTGAAATCCACCGAGAATGACGACGAAAAGCATTAAAATGGTGATATTTCACCTTCTGTCATCTTTCTCCATTTATTATTATTAATATCAACAACCAAGGTATAAACTCCTAGCCTCACCTAGCATCGTAAACATTTGATTAACTCAATTATTTTTATTCTGAATGCACATTACATCTATGGATGATTTTCTCAGTGAATGCAAAGATTCAAATGTAATATACCGAACCCATATGAACAGCCTTTCAGATTTTCTTTTGATGTTATCTGTATTGGGGTTGCCAAATTCCTTTATTGTGTTGACCCTCAGTTTAAGTTTAACGCCAAAATTCAACTTTACGATTCATTCTTTTCCCGATTTATTTGATCAAAGGTATATTTGTGTTGACCCTCAGTTTAAGTTTACCGCCCAAATTCGACTTTACGACTTTATTTGATCAAAAGTATAGTTGATAAATTATTAAAACTCAACACGAACGCAACATGCTCCTTCAAGGTCGTCGGCTATAAACCAAGTAGTATCTACGCTAATATTGAACGTGTGTATGCATGGTGTCCTCCCATGGAGAGGAATGAATCCTATATTACTTAACGCGACCCTGGAAACCCAGCGTCTTTCCTCTGTGTCCCTTCGTTGCTTAGCAATGGGACTGTCAGATCGAGTTTTGACAAAATGTCAAACGCAGATTTTGATATAATGTTATATTATGTTATATTATATTTTGATATAATGTTAGGAAAAAATGTATTCGGACCATTTAATGAATTTAAACCCCATGCTGAATTCAGCATGGGGTTTGTAACTCTCCCTAACAGGAGAGTTAAATGAAAAGCTGCGGATTTATCTGTGCATCTATGAATAGTACTTAGTGGCTGATACCGACCTGGATGTCTTCAGCCGTTACCTCAATCTAATAGAAATGCAAGGAATTGTACAAATCCCCTATTGTCATCAGGTACAACAAGGAAAACACTCAATTAAAACCCCTGTTAGTCCTTATATTGAGTGAACAAAAGAGTCGGCAAGGAAATATGATAATATATTTTGGCTCGGACATGTTTATTTTCTGTTGACAATATTCCTCCTTGAGGAGAGAAAAGAAAAAACAACAAACATGGGTTTCCGACTGGTAAAACAGCTTTGAATGTTTGAATGTGAGAAGTGGCGCGGTTGTGACATATCCAATCAACCAGCACTTCCTTCCGGTAAGCAAGGTCAAGGTGACCGTTCTTGCCGCTTCGATAAAGAAGCATAACAAACTTTATACTAGTCCATGAACCTGGACCCTCGCTCCTAAAGCTGTAGTGTGTGACTGTACTAGTTAGTCTCTAACGTTATACCAACCATACGGCCAATGTTTTTTTGTCATAGGGCACATTCTGAGAATACCCTATCAATGAATACAGTGTATACAGTTACACAACGTATACTCGATCTCTTTATGAGTTTATCTAATAAACAATTATATCACGTGTTATATCAAGTGTTCAGTCACGTCACATCCTTTTATTACAAGGTTTTAACGCTAGATGGATCTTGGTCCAAGGTAAGACCAAAAACTGCTTTCATCTCATCTGTCACCGCCATTAATTCACTCACTCCCTTGATTCCAAATTTCTCGGTTAATTATTCAACAATTTCAATCTTTTTTATATATGTCCTTTAGCTGTCCACGACAGGGTGGAATGAGCCTCCACAATTCTGTGCGGCTTGTTTCTCCCTGTCAAGTGAAATTGGGATTTAAAATTCTTTTTAACATCTTTTACATTATATATTTCGGTCCTCGGTAAGACCCATAAATGGCCTCCCATCTCATCTCTCACTGTCCTTCATTTCATTTCATGTGATGTTATGTTTTGTATACACATATGTATGATTTAACGCTATAGATGGATCTTGGTCCTAGGTAAAACCAAAAACTGCCTTCATCTCAT
Organism: Sthenelais limicola; assembly: GCA_942159475.1. Classification (NCBI taxonomy): domain Eukaryota; kingdom Metazoa; phylum Annelida; class Polychaeta; order Phyllodocida; family Sigalionidae; genus Sthenelais; species Sthenelais limicola. The sequence goes on from OW804096.1 coordinate 60,829,346, forward strand.
CTCTCACCGCCCTTGATTCGCTCCCTTGATTCCAAATTTAATTATTCAACAATTTCTCACTAGTTTGACCACTGTTATCTTTTTTATGTGTGTCCATTAGCTGCCCACGACAGGGTGGAATGAGCCTCCACAATTCTGTGCGGCTTGTTTCTCCCTGTCAAGTGAAATTTTGATTTAATTTCCCTTCTACTTTATTACATCTTTCAGGCCTAATTTCCCTTCTCCTTTATTACCTCTTTTACATTATATATTTCGGTCCTTGGTAAGACCCATAAACGGCCTCCCATCTCATCTTTCACTGTCCTTCATAATTATTCACAAAGACAAAGTGGATAAGAATAGTCTTTGGGTTGGTAATATACATTACCAACCGATTCATGCATGTGGAAATGTTCCTGTTTCTACAGATTTTTTAATATTCAAATCTTTTTTTCTAAAAAACGAATTGCTGGTTTTGCCTCCCATCTCATCTTTCAAAAATGAGATGTGAAAACGAATTGCTGGTTTTGCTAAGATCTGGCCTGATTTCCTCTTAGCCAAAATGTACAATTGCCTTGCATTTTTACCTAACCACTGTTTTCCAAGAACCGTATTTTTAGATTTTGCACATATATGTACAGGGTTCCATTTTTTTTTTTTTTTTTTTTATTTAAAAATGTAACTTGCAGTTCATCAGAGAGAAACTGATCCATTCTCCTTAACTTGATCCATGTGACGTGCAATGTTTGCGTGGCCGTTGATGTGCATATTGGGCTTTTCTTTCTGATTGTTGAGGGATTTAGATGGTGTTATTATGGTGTTCGCGGGCTGAGAGCCTCTCTCGGGTCTCTAGCCTTCTCGTCGTCTTCTTTTGGAGGGACGATGATTCTACACGTGCCGTTCCCCACTGGTGGCCTAAACCGTTCTTTGCTTGGCCAAATAAACATTGGTGGTGCATGCCTGGATTCTCATCATTTGGAACCGCCTGATTATATTTGTTTTACATCCATCCTAGATAACACTAATACTAATGATTTATAATTTATAAATCATTTGTGATGTGTTTCAGGAAAATGAGTCATAAGTCGCAAAATTGATATTTTTCAAAGGACAATCTATGTAATATATCCTTTAGTTTTAAAGGTCCTCATATGGACTACATTTAGTTACTTTACTGTTTAGTGACCCCAAGAAATATTGGAAACTTTTTTTTTTCAAAAACGAAAATATCAAACTTAAAATCTAGAAATACTTATTAGATTATTAGACTGTTTAGTATCATTGGAATCAGCTTGACCTCATCTTTTCAAATATAATGATATCTCAAAATCCATTTTTTGCGACTTATGACTCATTCCCCTAAACACCTCACATTTCTCTCTCCCCTCTTGTGGTCCTGGGTATGACCAAAACTGCCTCCCTCTCAGCTCTCCCGCCCTTATTGTCTGATCTGTCCACGACAGGGCGGAATGAGCCTCCACAATTCTGTGCGGTTTGTTTCTCCCTGTCAAGTGAAATTCAGACTTAATTTCCCTTCTCTTTTAAAGATTTTCTGACTGATGGATATCGTCAATGAATTATAGAATCCATTGTAGTGCTAGTTCTGTATCCTCTTCTCCCTCTCCCTAAACAATAAATGGGTAAATACAAAGAAAATGAGTAATGAGAATACTGTATAATAAAGAAAAATATAAATGAATGTCATGGAACATGTTTAAAAATATATTTTGAAGTGTATTAAAATAGAATATGGGTAGCTTGATACGTCAAGTATTAACATTATTAAATTTATAAACATACTATTCAATATTGGTAATTTAATATTCGAAATTATGTCACTAAATCTCAAAGGACAAAAACAATGTTAATTTTAATACCACGGTAACCTGGGAAGACCAACAAGAGTTGAAGGGTTTCACCCGTTTTCTTGTAATTTGTTGTACAGGCATTTGAGAAATAAAAATACTATATATATATACATATATGCAGTTACCCCCCACCCCAACCCCACCCCCTCTTCTTCCTCTATCCTCTTCTTCCTCTATCCTCTTCTTCCTCTATCCTCTTCTTTCTGTGATCTTCTGTGATTAACATTTTTCATAAAAATATTAAAAATAAAAATTAAATTCAATCCTACAAGTATAAAATATTTGGTATTTGACCATCTAAATGTCTATAAATTTACATTTTATTAACAATTAATAATTATCATTGTGTTTATAACATAATTGTGTTTATTATGTTATAATGTCTAATAGATTATCTGTGGTCCCGGGTATGACCATAAAGTGCCTCTCTCAGCTGTGGTCCTGGGTATGACCATAAAGTGCCTCTCTCAGCTGTGGTCCTGGGTATGACCATAAAGTGCCATAATATGTATATGACAAACTAATACTAATAATTTATAATCTAATAATTTATAATTTATAAATCTGTGACAATGCTCAGATAGCTCTGTGTTATTTAAGTTATTAATTAGCGTACAGGTGGTAATTGATAACCCAATAATTAGTAGAGTCTTCAGGATAGCCCAATAATTAGTAGAGTCTTCAGGATAACCCAATAATTAGTAGAGTCTTCAGGATAGCCCAATAATTAGTAGAGTCTTCAGGATAACCCATAATTAGTAGAGTCTTCAGGATAACCCAATAATTAGTAGTCTTCAGGATAACCAATAATTAGTAGAGTCTTCAGGATAACCAATAATTAGTAGAGTCTTCAGGATAACCAATAATTAGTAGAGTCTTCAGGATAGTGACGAACCCATACGCTTATTCAGGTTATTTAGATTATTTATTGTACTTAATACTTAATAGGTGCGTGAGTATACTACTCACTGAATTCGGCTGAATTGTGGTACCATGAAGCGACGTACGTCCTTTGACCAACCCCCACCTCGCTTCTTATGAGGGTAGTTTTGTGTTTTCCGAGTCCTTCTCCGCCTCAGTTGGGCTCAGAAGGACCTGGACAGCCTTATTCTTGGGGCAATTGGTCGCAACATGAGTGTAGCATCCTGCGATTGTGATAAAACCATCTCTAAAATTGCTAGCAGATCTTTGCCCGTTTCCTAGGCATCAGATCCAGAGGGAGCTGAATCCCCTATACGAGTATCAAGTCTCAATGCAGCCACTGCACCCGGAGCCAGTGGCTGAGCTCGTTTCAGATCTTCGTACTATCCCACAATCGGATTACTATTTCAGTAGCCTAGCCAAACCAGATGATTAAGATTCAATAGCTTCCTATTGATTACTGGAATGGTTAGGTGCTGAAATAGTGTTCCCTTTGTGGGATGGCATGTCGATATGATAGACTGACGTTAGTGGTATTTTGGTAATACTTATAAATATATTTTAAAGGCATTTGGTTCGGGTATTTGGTTCGCCCCCATTGCCTGAGGACTGAGTGATGTACCTCTCCTCCGTATTCATTTTCTATGACCTTTTTCCTGAGTCGGACTCAGTTGAACCCATATCAATTTTATGCAACAGGCAAGCGTCATTGCCTGAATTATAACAACACATTACCCAGAATATATTTATAAATATATTTTAAAGGCATTTGGTTCGCCCCCATTGCCTGAGGACTGAGTGATATACCTCTCCTCCGTATTATTCATTTTCTATGAACTTTTTCCTGAGTCGGACTCAGTTGAACCCATATCAATTTTAAGCAACAGGCAAGCGTCATTGCCTGAATTATAACAACACATTACCCAGAATATATTATAGTAAATATTTAATAACATGTTCATCTTGTTCATATCCTTTCCACGTTCGACGTGTGAGGTACTACCAAAAGTTCCTCCTCATCACCGTTTTCTCTTGCCGACAGATAGGCAGCCCATCTCCCACTTCTGCTACTCCGTGTGTCCTGGCACTCTTGTGAATATCCTGCCTTCACTAAGTCTAGAACGCCTAGACAAAGGAAGGGATAACTATGGAAAGCGGTTTGATGGTACCGCCTTAGCGACGATAATAAAAAACACTTATTCATGTACGGCCGCTCGCGCGATGCGGCATCCTGGCCCACAACCACAATCAGCCAGAAAGCTTTATTTCAACTTGGTTATAAATTAATATATTAATATTCGTCCAATGCTTAACGTTTCTTCTATAGTTAGAAGAGTCATGAAGTTTCTTACATGACCGCTAATCACAGTGATACGATAATAGTGGTACATAACTAACTCATTAATTATTTGTGCCATCAGCTATGGCGGAATGGCCAAACATTTCTCTGACATGTAGTATCTTAAGCTTGTCGGAAATTCATTCCACAAGCTGTTCTTCCATTGGTTCAATAATTTGTAAATTAGTGATTGAAGGGTACATTTAGCTAGTAAACTAGTTTTCTGTATGTAATAGTAATTATTTCAAAACAATCCCTGTGAGGACCCGGGGTAGCGAATAGGTCCTCAGCCCCCACCCCATGGGCTGATCGTAAAAGGCGATCAAACAATGGGTCCCCGTACTGATTCTCATCGCATGTTTCTCTAGTTTCGCAAAATTTTCGATCAAAATTTCCTACAGTTTCAGAAAAAAATTTAGTAAAAAATTGAACAATGCATTCGATTCCTACCCCTAATTAGATTGCGCACAATGATGTGCTTATCACAAGCCCAGCAAACCATGGGCATACTGAGGTGGGACCTTCTTGTGGTTTTCTTTTTAATTAATGTTCCTCCTTGGGGTCGAAGTGCATTATATATAGTCTTTTATCTTTCTCTGTCGGGCCTGTGAAACTTGCGATGAGATATGTAGGTGGGCAACTGGCCCGCCGTCGGGTCAGGGGGAACACGCCACGGGTTTAGGTAGGTAGCTTATACGTATGGGTTCGTCAAACAACCTAGGCAGTATAGGCAGGGTTGGGATGGATGTCAACATGAATATGTCCTCAGACCTCCAGGTGATGCCTCATGATCCCTCATGCATCACACGTGACTGTATGACCTCGGAAGTATCGTGGATGTGTTAACTGTCCGGTCCTGCATTCATTGATGAATCCGAACGAAGAAATGAATGATCGCGGTCGGAAGAGCCCGGTGAGGAAAATTCTCAGTTTTCCGGCGAGGGATTCCACCTCGTTGGTGACGCGGGCACCATTTTACACCATCGCAATCCCTCAAGAGTCAGGAAGATTTGCCTCATGGACATCTTTGACCACCAGGCATTCCATGTGATATAGATCAATCCTGGGAGAATTTCACTTGGTTTCTCTCTGATGAACTGAAGTTCCTTTTTTATTGTTCAACTTTCATTGTATTATTTTTTTTGTTCAACTTTCATTGTATTACAGAGCACATCTTAATTTACATTTCACTCCTTAAGGCCGAGGTGCAGATCGATATATATACGGATCGCGTGTTGTTGTAAGAAAGAAAATTCCTTAGAAAGGAATTAGTGAGATTCCATGGATATTGTCTATGGAGAAATCAAATAAGTTATAGTGATCTTCATTCTGTGCCACAATCGGATCACTATTTCAGTAGCCTAGCCAAACCAAATGGTAAAGATTCAATAGCCTACTACCTATTGATTACCGGAATGGTTAGGTGCTGAAATAGTGTTCCCTTTGTGGGATGGCATGTCGATATGATAGACTGACGTTAATGGTATTTTGGTAATCTTTCTTTAGTAATTTTTTCCCTAGAAATAATTGATGACTGTCATATCCCACAATCGGATCACTATTTCCGTAGCCTAGCCAAACCAGATGATTATGATTCAATAGCTTCCTATTGTTTACTGGAATGGTTAGGTGCTGAAATAGTGTTCCCTTTGTGGGATGGCATGTCGATATGATAGACTGACGTTAATGGTATTTTGGTAATCTTTCTTTAGTAATCTTTTCCCTAGAAATAATTGATAACTGTCATATCTTCATACTATCCCACAATCGGATCACTATTTCAGTAGCCTAGCCAAACCAGATGATTAAGATTCAATAGCTTCCTATTGTTTACTGGAATGGTTAGGTGCTGAAATAGTGTTCCCTTTGTGGGATGGCATGTCGATATGATAGACTGACGTTAATGGTATTTTGGTAATCTTTCTTTAGTAATCTTTTCCCTAGAAATAATTGATAACTGTCATATTTTCATACTATCCCACAATCGGATCACTATTTCAGTAGCCTAGCCAAACCAGATGATTAAGATTCAATAGCTTCCTATTGTTTACTGGAATGGTTAGGTGCTGAAAAAGTGTTCCCTTTGTGGGATGGCATGTCGATATGATAGACTGACGTTAATGGTATTTTGGTAATCTTTCTTTAGTAATTTTTTCCCTAGAAATAATTGATGACTGTCATATCCCACAATCGGATCACTATTTCAGTAGCCTAGCCAAACCAGATGATTAAGATTCAATAGCTTCCTATTGATCACTGGAATGGTTAGGTGCTGAAATAGTGTTCCCTTTGTGAGATGGCATGTCAATATGACAGAGTGAGTATATCGGGAGGCAGGGTTAGACACTAAAATCTGTTTTCGGTCGACGGTAATGCTTTCACTTAATTGTGTGGCTTGTTCTCCCCTATCTTTAAATATAAGGATACATTTAGTTACCTCCCCTGTCTCTCAAGTCTTAATTTATGTTTATATAATACGACTAGTTAGTATTTGTCAAACTATGTGGTGTAAAATGGCAATGTTGCACCCACAGTAAAGCTGTGGCTATACGTTGGATTATACTCTATGTAAATCTTGCCTTGCCAAAAAATCCCTTTAATTATTTGGCGGATTGTCATACATTGGCTCGCTCTCATAGGTTGAACCCCGAAAGAGTTAGATTCTATCTATATACTGCTCCCTTACCTATCTATATACTGCTCCCTTACAAGAGTCATGTGTTCTAGTAGTTGTGTTCACCCAACAATATATGTTGGGAGCTGGGAGAAGAAATCCCAATATTTGACATGTTCATGCTGTATCCTTCTGCACCTCGGTCTTGTTTTGCGTGGGTGAGTGAGTGAGATTGGTTGCTTTACGCCCTTATCAACGATCATATATCAATATAATATGATGCAACTCGAATACGTGTTCTTGGAAATCAGTGGGAGAGTTTTTTTGCTGCTCTTTTACGGGCCTTGAAAAGCCTTGCGTTTTGAATATTAATTGAAGGCCATGAAAAGCCTTGCATTTTGGTCAAAGGGCCTGGAAAACCATCCTATGAGCCTTATGTCTCGTAGGAATTTATTTATACCCTTAACATTTTCGATGCTCAGAGATCTCATATGTCAACATAAGAGGTATATCGTATCAGTAAATATTTGTGAAGCCCTTAGGATCCCTCTGATCTATTTACCATCTCTCTTCCTTACTTGGTTTTATTATAATATATATTATATTTTATTATTTTGTCTCTTCTCAGTCTAGTACAAGACTCTCACAATATTTTCGAAATTAAGGTAACTGTCGGTAGAAATAGAATATTTTATTCATACAGACATGTCAACCTATTTGTCATTTTTCCGAATATGTAACTGTGAGCCATGAGACATATAAAAGATTGTCTTATCTTATCGTATCTTACTAGGGCTCCTATGATTTATAGACATCAGAGAAACACTAATAAGTACATATAATTAACATGCACAGATAAATATAATCCGCACACGCCCTTGTTGTATTAACAAGTGCGCGTGTACCCAAACACAAGACTGTCAGTAATATGTGAAAAGTGTACATATTAAAGGCTCTACTTGTCCCCCTCTGCAGGGATCGGTCGCTTGACGCCACATATTGCGGTTTTTAAAAAGAATTCATATGGTCCGTTACATAAGATTAGATTAGAATACTTTTTTTATTATTCCTTTTTATTCAGGTATGAGCTAACATACATCATTGGTAACAAGATAAATTTCATAAGGCAGCCCCTTAGTTCACCATTGTGGAGGTCTTCTTCTGTGCCCTGAGCCGGCGAAAAGGTGTAATTATATAGATAAATATAATTATTCTACTTGGTTTCGTGCGTGCGGGTCGCTTTGAAGGAGCATGTTGCGCTGGTGACGATGTCTTAGTAATTTCGTATCTTCCTTTCTTTATGAAATGGTATTTTATACATTGAATATGTATGAGTATTAATATTTGTGCTCGACGACGATTACTGGCATATTTAGATTTTTATTTCCAAAGGGAAAGGGTACATATCTTCTGTTGATTGTAATGTCTTTCAGTCCTTAGTAGTTACGACTGAGTGCCTAGTATAAATTGCAAAACGTTATAATGAGTTTTTCCGTCTTTCCCATAGAATATCGTTTATCCCAATCTTTTTTTTAGATGCAAACAGGTTAGCTATATTGTTTGATGACTACCATATCTTCATACTATCCCACAATCGGATCACTATTTCAGTAGCCTAGCCAAACCAGATGATTAAGATTCAATAGCTTCCTATTGTTTACTGGAATGGTTAGGTACTGAAATAGTGTTCCCTTTGTGGGATGGCATGTCGATATGATAGACTGACGTTAATGGTATTTTGGTAATCTTTCTTTAGTAATCTCTTCCCTATTGTTTCTTATTTTTATCTAAATTCTACATTAATCTTTTCAATGCTAGTAGAATAAACACGAGTAAAAACGGTAAATTGTGTCAACATTACAAATATTTCCTTTCGAATATCCTTTTCCCCCAATCCCATTCCTTAGAGATATAACTATCATGGCACTCTTGAACGGTATATGAAAATGAAAGACAAGTTTCTCCGTAAAGCAGTGGTTACCTCCTCCAACCCACCAGTGTCCCCGACATGGGTGATCAGGGTCGTCGAGGATTTGATATAATTAACCACCTCAAAGCATTAATTCCTTACAATGTAGTGTATGCTTTTCTTCTCCGTGTATTTTTATTTCTCTTCATCATTTGGCTCAGATCTTCAGAAAATGTACAATCGGCAGCCCTATACATATAGTAAATTCTGCTAAAATGTGCTGGAAAATGGCAAATACTTGGTATATCTGAATATATTTGATATTACCTTAATTCAGAAAATCGGTAATTAGGCTATATTGAACTGAAATTTGAACTGCATTTTTGTCTTTGTTTTATCTGTTTTATCTTGTACAACACCCCATATATTATTGAGTTTAACATACAACATTTTTGTATGTTAAACTAGAATAACTGCATTCACTGAGAAAAGTGTCCGATGAGATGATGTAATGTGCTGCGCAGAATAACTAGGTCAAACAAACAAACAAACAAACAAAACAATCAAGTCAGTTTGTGTGCCCCAACGCAGGCCGTGGCGGGCCCATGTGGACATGATTCGTTTTGAATTAGTTACTTAGTGAGTTATTGACTTTTATACGTAGTGAGTTATTGTTTATAAGTAGTGAGTTTTATACGTAGTGTGTTGATTCCAAATTTCTCTGTTAATTATTGATTCCAAATTTCTCTGTTGATTCCAAATTGATTCCAAATTTCTCTGTCAATTATTCTAAGTCGGGAGAACACCAAAACTATAACCTAAGCGATTTGTTATTAGGTGATTTTTATTCAGATGTTAGATGTAAATTTAGAGTTGTGATTCCAACGTTTCGGATTCATGGCAATCCTTCTTCAGCTAAAGGTGTTTTCAGTGATAACGCTGTTAATAATGAGGCTAGAGTTGTGTAATAAAGTTTAATCAGTTAATATGTTAATTATTCAACAATTTCTGTTAATTATTCAACAATTTCTGTTATCTTTTTTATATATGTCTGTTAGCTGTCCACGACAGGGTGGAATGAGCCTCCACAATTCTGTGCGGCTTGTTTCTCCCTGTCAAGTGAAATTCGGATTTAATTTCCCTTCTACTTTATTACATCTTTCAGACCTAATTTCCGTTCTCTTTTAAAGATTTTCTGACTGATGGATATCGTCAATGAAGTATAAAATCCATTGTAGTGCTAGTTTTCCCTTCTCCCTTGTTTATTCACACCCCATAGCATGTATTTTTGACTGTATAATTATATATTTCGGTCCTCGGTAAAACCCATAAACGGCCTCATCTCATCTTTCACCATCCTATTCTTATCTGATCTGGGAAGATAATTTAAATGTAATATTTGATGATTTTTTACTCCCGCGATATGAATGCACAGGCTACAATCAATAGTCCCCGACGTAATACATCAGTCTGGGATTTCCTCACGGAGCTTCGTATAGCCAGCTTAGATGTATTTTTTTCACCTATTTACCCCACTTATAACAGGTTATGCGGTGCAATTGTATGTTTTATTATTTGTTCTTTCTAATTTTCTGACTATGTTCTGCCGAAATATAAGGACTACCAGATTTCTATGTTTTCTATGGAGAGGTACTTTGCGGGCGGTTATATTACTGTGTGGCCTGTCACACATAGCCTGTCCTGACGTTTAAAATTGCTAATTTCCCGGACTCTGGTCAATATATATTATATTAAAACAGTTTTCGAAAGTTTAAAAATATGTCTAAATGTCTCAAAGGTTTTATGTATGTAAAACAAATATTTCATGTTTTTTTTTTAGTTTTTTTCTCAAAGCCACATTCCCGCAATGCTACAACACTATATTTAGTTTCCTCCTCTGGCTGGTCACAGGTTTAATCAAAATCGAGTTTATTTTGTTGACAAATTTTTTTATTAGTGTGGGAAGGGTTTTATTTAACATCGAATCTCTCTGAAAAAAATGTTATTGTTTTGTTTGACTGCGTAAAAAACACAAACATGTTATTGTTTAATTTTTGTTAAATATACGTTCCAGTGTTTGACCCTGTGATGATGCTTCCTATTTTTGGAGCAATCAATTGGAGAGCAATCATTTTGATTAATTTGAAGTGTATCTATGTGGCAGGAAATTCAGCTCCTCGAAATCTATGTATGTATTAGCGTGTGTAGGGTTTTCTTTGATAATTCCGCTGGAACAATAGTGCTGTTAAATGAAACAAGGGTCTGGCGACAAAAACAGCTTTGTGTATACAGAGAGATTCGGGATGCTTTGGGGTAGGTTTATTTATTATTTTTTTGGGGGGAGACAGTTTATAATCATACCCAGGAAATAGAGATAGAGAAGAAGGGAGTCGTGTAAACAGAGCCGCTCCGCTCAGAGAATTAGTTACGTAGTGAGGTATGGACTTTCATACGTCGTGAGTTATTAATTGTTTATAAGTAGTGAGTTTTATACGTAGTGAGTTATTGTTTATAAGTAGTGAGTTGTATGCGTAGTGACTTGATTCCAAATTTCTCTGTTGAATAACAATTTCTCTGCACCGCCATAATTTTACCCCCTTGATTCCAAATTTCTCTGTTAATTATTCCCCAATTTCTCACTAGTTTGACTCCACTCGCCACTGTTAACTTTTTTCATATGTCAGTGGCTCGGTGTATACCAACTTAACTTACGTACAATGCATGAGACTAGCATTTGGATGGAATATGTCCAAAAAAGAATTGCTGAATAAGGGTGAGTGAGTGAGATTGGTTGCTTTACGCCCTTATCAACACATTTAATATGGTTTTATCAAGGGCGGGAGAGCTGAGAGGGAGGCAGTTTATGATCATACCCAGGAAATAGAGATAGAGAAGAAGGGAGAGAGAGACAGGTAATATATTACCGCTGAACTATCGGTGAGAAATTGCGTTAATTAAGACTCTGTTTAGGAAGAAAGAAAAGTATATAGACCAGAGTGAAAGAACTCAGATGTAGAGCTGGTGTCTTATTTAAAACATTCATTCCGAAATCGGAGAGAATGAGAAAGAGTGCGTATTACAGAGGGGTATGTATATGAAATGACCTTCCGGAACTGATTCGGAATTGTGTAGATCCTATAGGATTCGACAAACAATTGAAAGACCTATACTGGTTGAAGCTAGATGAATTGTCTATCTGCTACCTTAGTGGTAGTTCTTAACTGTCCCTTATTTTTATGTAAAGCCCTCATTAGGGCTAGGTGATTGTGTATGAACAAAAATGATAACAGAATTAGACGCGGTAGAGGAATGTAGTGTCATGTGGCGCCACCTGGAAGCTTCTCTGAGCATATATCACTATATGTACCCTTATAGAACATATATACCGCGATGTACTTATGCATTTCTCAAAACCTTATTAATTGTCCAGGTTATGTATATATGAAACTCCATGTTTACTGTATCTCTGTATATACCTGGGGCGAGTGAAAACCCCTGACATGGGGCTCGATCACCCAGCATAAGTATAATCTCTAAGAAAAACTATAAAACACAGAGAGTGAGTGTGTGATGGTTGCTTAATGCCATGGCGATATCCAAGTTCTATGTCTAAGCTTGTTAATGTGACGGTTTCGATAACTGAAATTTAAAACGAACTTTGTACAAGTCTAGAGTGTACGACATTTTACCAACACCCGTTGTCTATGCAGCCGTGCATGGCATTGTTGAAAAAAAAACAAAAAAAAAACAAAACAAAACAACCCCTATAGTGCTATACAGGGAAAAGAGCCGTATGGCAAAAGAGCCGTAAGGCATATACAAAAAAAAAAGAAAAAAAAAAGAAAAAAGAAAAACAAACCCCTATAGTGCTATACAGGGAAAAGAGCCGTATGGCAAAAGAGCCGTAAGGCATATACAAAAAAAAAGAAAAAAAAAAAAAAAAAAAGAAAAAAAGAAAAACAAACCCCTATACAGGGAAAAAGAGCCGTAAGGCAAAAGAGCCGTAAGGCATATATACAGAAGAGGCTTAGCCCAAGATCGCAAAGTTATCATGTACTTTCAGAACTTCTCCAGAGACCAGGCCGCCTCCAATAACAACCACGTTTGGACCGTATACCGCACCAAACGCACTACCAAGACCGGAGACCGGTCCACATTGCTCCCATACAGCGGCGCATACTCGCTCCAACTCCGCCCGCTACCAAGGAAGACCGCACGGGCTCCACTGCACACATATAACTGGGTCAACCGAAGTATGATGGCTGCTGTGGTTGGTGCAAAACTAATCTCACCGCTCGCTAAAGGTTGGTTGCGAAAGTGTCTCAGAAAGGCCTCCGTGACGACTCCGGATTCAGTCTGACTGAGAGCTCTAGCAACCAACCAATTCACTAGGGCTACTTGCAACAACCACGGCAACAACCATCAACCACAAGCACTCCTCCAGCGCATCACAGCAGACCAACGAACTCCTCCTCCTCCAAGCGAGTCACCAACAACTCTGCAAACGCTTGGACATCTGTCTAGCAGAGGGTCTGGCCGTTGCGGGCTCTCTGCGCAAGGATGAGTGAGTGAGTGAGCTTGGTTGCTTTACGTCCTTATCAACACACTGAACGCTAGCCTATATCAAGGGCGGGAGAGCTGAGAGGGAGGCAGTTTACGATCGTACCCAGGAGATAGAGATAGAGATAGAGAAGAAGGGAGAGAGACAGAGACAGTTCTAGAGGCCAAGTCGGACTAGGGTCCTGCCACCCGCTCCACCCTGATTAGACTGCAACACGCACAGACCTCTAGACGGGTCAGGGGTGTGTGCCAGGTGTGCCACCTGGCAGGTAAAGAAGTAATGACTAAATACTGAGCGTTCCGCTACCATGCTACTGTCGAACAAACGTTCCGTAGACGTGGGTAAGTAACCGAACCCTCGCATTATCCATGGAGATGTCACGGTGACAGGAATCCAGGGTTCTCTAGTTCTCAGGGAAACGACCCAGAAATACATTGAAATATAATCATTTAACATCAGTGAATGTAGAGTGGTACTCCCAATCTTGTCCATAGCTATAGTGACAACATCAGGCAACAACAAAAAAAAAAAAAAAAAAAAAAAAAGGAAGCCTGATATGGTTATTATTTATAGACTTTTGTCCTTTTGAATGATCAAAGGACTGATCACATGACTTGAAAGAGTGGGAGGAAAAAGACGGGAGGGAGGGTAAGGGTGTAGAAGAGGGGATGGGGAAGGGAGGGGCGGGAGAGGGTGTACAAAAGGGGATGGGGAAGGGAGGGGTGGGAGAGGGTTTAATAGAGAGGAGGGGAACGGGGGGCGGAGAAGAAGAGGGAGGGGAAAAGGGGGAAGGGCAAAGAAAAAGAGGGGTGGAATATGAGGGACAGTGAGTGAAGCAGGAAAAGGAGGGAGGGAGAGGGAGAGGTGCAGGGAGAGAGGGGGACCGTCCGAAAGACGGGTACCAATTTCCAACAGTTAGGGGTCATTCAAAAATTAAGTAACGCTCGAGGGGGGGGGGGGGGTTGTCAGACGGTCCCATACTATAACGTTGCGGGGCGTAACGCAGGGGGGGGGGGGGGGTGTAAATTTTTAGGCAAAAAAGCGTTACGTAATTTTTGAATGACCCCTTACAGCAATTGCGAAAAAAAAAATAAAAAAAAAAAAAAAAAAAAATGATCGCAGTGCTGCCAACTTCTACGATTTCAGCATCAAAATTCGATGCTACGATCTGTAAGACCCAACCTACGATTAGGGGGAAATTTAGGACCAAAACATGTTCTAGATGAATAGTGAATAGATTAGATATGAATAGAATTCTCGATAGAGGGGTCCAGTGAAAAACTAAGATTTGCGATCCTAACAGGTTGGCAGCTCTGTCAGATCGTATTTATTGTTTTAAATGCTCACGTGGTGCTACTACCAGTAGATAGCCGAATTATAATCCTGATTATAAGAGGTAATCTAACACTGGTAGTAGTTCCTGTGCCCGCGCAGCATTAGATATCTTTATAGTATCTGGGTATTTGTTTTGTTTGTGTGTAAAAGCGTCTTTATTAATTGTCAAACAAGGCTCTGGGGATCTTCACCTCAAAAAAAAAAAAAAGCAAAGGAGCTTTTGTATATACGGGTCAGATCGTCTAGAAATGTACAATCAGCAGCTCTATACATTCATGCAATTTTGGTCAATTTGGTTACGAAATGATAAATACTAGGTATAATTATCTGATATTGTGTTGATTAATTTTTTTTCTTAAATTAGGGTTATTTGGACCGATTGGTGAAGGTGAATTGTACATTATCTGGCAAACTGACCCATACAGACAGATTTAGTCTATTAAACTTTCGGGGTAGGGTTTTGTTTGAGTAATGAAATCTATGTATGTATTAAAAACAAAAACAAATGACATGAAACGTATCACGAATGTGAAATTGTCAATAAAATTTGTTTAAAAAAAAAAAAAAAAAAAAAAAGCTGTAACCTTTCCCTCCCTTAACAACCGTTGTGGAACCCTTATTATTTAAACCTTTAGGATAAGGGTATAGTCGGGCCCACACATTCAAGAACTCAGAGCTGAATTAGGCCGAATTGTGAGTTCTTGAATGTGTGGGCCCGGCATATGTTTGAAAAATGAAATGTAGCCCATTGCATGACGGTTGAGCTGAGGTCTGTCAATATATATATAGTACGGGAGTATGTAATCGGGTGGGTGGGTGGGTGGTGGGGGGGGGGGGGTAGTAATCGGGAATGGGTACAAAAAAAGCTTAACAACCGTCGTGGAACTGAGACCATGTTATTGTAATGTGTCTATTTAAACTTTTGGGGTAGGGTTATATTTAAACTTTTGGGGTAGGGTTATATTTAAACTTTTGGGGTAGGGTTATATTTGTGGGGCTAAGGGTGGGGGGATCGATTGCTTTATACTCCGTTTTGACACCTGAGGGTTGGGGTGGGGGTAGGGGGGTCGGGGGGTCAGGGATAGTAATCGGGGATAAATTAAAATGCTCATGTGGTGCTACTACCGGTAGATAGCTGAATTATAATTTTAGATTAAACGAGCAATGTACTTACCTTGTGAAGTGTAATCCTGATTATAAGAGGTAATCTAACACTGGTAGTAGCTCCTGTGCCCGCGCAGCATTAGATATCTTTATAGTATCTAAGTATTTGTTTTGTTTGTGTGCGAAAGCATTTTTATTAATTGTTAATTGTCAAACAAGGCTCTGTTGATCTACCTATACAACGGGCCATGTCCATGAGCTTGTTAATATGGACAGAATGCGGATACTGTATCACATACCTGTATGTTTATTTATGTAAACTTTAATTAGTAGTGGGTAAAACATATTTAATATTTTAGAATCGGTGCTTCATTATTGAAGTTTTTGTAACATGTATATATGTCAAGCTCCAGTGAGACCATATATATCAAGCTCCAGTGAGACCATGAGTAGGACCACAGATCGTCGTCTTACCTACCTGCTGAAGGAAGGCCCGTGTCCAATGTCTTGTAGGTGGGTACCATAAGGACTATGTATATATCTGCTCGAATAATTATAAAGGCAAAACAATCCCATTAAGTTGTCAATCTCTTATAATCCCGATCAGATTTACCTCAGTTTATCGTATAGTCAGTGTGTAATTTCTTTTTCTATGATTACTTATGTCTCGTAGTTGCCAAATAACGAGTAATAAAAAACATTCCCCTGTTGAAGGCATTGCAAGGGACATCGCCACTTTCTACAGCAAACAATGATTTCAATTACAAACGCAGAGTACAGTGGAATCTCTCTATCAAGACCACTCTTGGGAATGAATGAGTTTTGGTCTCATAGCGAGGTGGTCTCTTTAGAGGGCTCTAAATCTAATACGAGGGAATAATTCGGGACTCGGTTTCTATAATGAGCTGGTTTGTATGCGAGGTTCCACTGTACTTACTTGATCGGCGGCGAACTATTTATATTCTATCTCTCGTTTAATAATAAAAAATATAATTTGTGAATTGATTATATCTCTGCAGCTCTCCCGCTTCATCTCGCTCCACCTCGCTCCATATCTCGCTCCAGCCAATATGATTCCATACGTTACATCAACGCCACAACCTGTCGCTGACACCTCTCCATCTGCCTCCATCCTTCGTCCTCCGTCCTCCGACCTCCGTCCTCCTCACCCAGGCCCACCTCACACCATCTAATTGACTGACCACTGGTAGCGTCAAGCAAGCCAAGTGTGTCTTGATGCGGCTCCCAACCTGTATTACAGGTAAGTTATTAGATAATGTATCATAAATTATGAAACGAGATACACAGGTCGCGGAAAATGATATCTCAAAACATCACATATATCTCATCTGTTCAAATAATATAATATCTCAAAATCCATTTTCTGCGACTTGTGACTCATTTTTCTGTAACGCACCACATATATATATGACTCATTTTCTGAGGTAAAAGTTCGCATATTCGCTTGATCTTACCCCGCTGTCATTGTTCAGCTTAGTTTGTTTGAATGTGATTTAATACAAAGTGATTTTCTCAGCATTCTAAATCTATAATTCACCTTATCAGAGCCTTTACAAATCATCCTCTCTTAACGTCTGAGCTTATGGGTGAAGTCATCGGAAAATGTACAATTCACCTCCACCAATCCTCTCAAATAACCCAAATTCAAGACTAAAATGAGGTTCAAAATTTAGTTCAACACAACCAAACAGATACCGTTTTCCCTGTCTTATTTAGCAGAATTTACTAAATGTGTAGACCTCACGATTGTACATTTTCTCAAAATTCGACCCTTATTCTATTTGTTCGTATGTAAGTTCGTACAAATGCATTACTTAGTATTGTTATCTCTTTACCATTCTACAGCTATCGTATACCTGGGGGCCAGCCTTGAAATAACTGTCATCACCAGTTTCAAGTTTGACGCCTGTGTGTGAGAACGGCATGGGTAAGTTTCAGTACTATTGCATATTCGTGTATAGTAAATGGCGTATGAACTTAACTGCTTAAATTCATAAATCACCTTATAGGGGATTTGCATGTACCACTGCGCATGTCTGTTACAGTGCACCCTGGGATGGATTCTGTCGAAATCCGACATACAAATATTTTATCGAAAATTGCTAGAATGTTTTCATTAGCAGAATGAATCTATGAAAACTAAATAAATGCATGATGGGATAGATGAGGTCTTGTGTTATGGAAACATGTATTACACATGGATATTGGCATTAGAGCATTGATAAATATTTCTTGTTGAACATTATATATAATGGATTTGTAAAATATGTAGGAATGTCATGAATTTGAACAACGCGCTCGTGTTTGTTTTTATGTGTCTATATATTTTATTGAATTTTACCTTCCATTTCCATTTCTTTTTGTTAGAGATAACTTTTGTGAATATAAATTAGCAAACTATGTGAGAACAACATCATCACTCTTAGAAATTATGTAATTATTTGTTAAATTAGATCAGCAAACTCTGAGAATAATGTAATCTCGTTGCACAATGTTTTTGACTGAATAAAAATCTTTAAATACAAATACATGGCATGTTTTCTATAGATTTTAGACTGTACCATTGGTCCAATAACTCCATGCGAACCAAGATACAAAATGGTGCCTATGCAAATCCCCCATTAGAACCATTCAAAAACGCCCACTTTTAACTTCTGAGTTTATTCTACTTGCTTTAATGTGAATGCTGTAAGTTCGTGCAAATACATTACTTATTAATTTTTATTATTTTTATCTCTTTACAGCTTTACCTCGTATTGTATCGTATCGTATACCTGGGTACCGACCTGGAGGCAAAAACCATCAAGTCACCGTAACCATCAAGTGTTTCAAGTTTAACGCCCGTGTATGAGAATAATGCCATAGGTAAGTTTCAGGACTATTTCATATTCGTTTATAGTATCGCATATGTGGGTCAGGTTTCCAGAAAATGTACAATTGGCAGCTCTACACATTTAGGGAATTCTGCTAAATTAGGCAGAAAAATTAAGATTACCGGGTATATACCGGAAGCTCATTTCTGTCTTAAATGTGGTTTATTTGAGAGGATTGGCGAAGGTTAATTGTACATTTTATGAAAATCTGACCCATATATGGTTACGGTCGTCTGAAAATGTACTATCGCCAGCTCTATACATTAAGTAAATTCTGCTAAATTTGACTGGAAATGATTCATAACAGCTCTATCTGAGTATATTCGGTATTGGTTCCATTGAGACAATCCATTGGGTTATGTTGAACTGTAGTTGAACCTCATTTCGGTCTGAAAATTCGACTATTTGTGAGTATCAGTGAAGGCCGATTGTACATCTTCTGGCGACTTCCCCCTACGACCGCATACCCGCACTGGAGCCATATATAAATTACGAATAACCATAAATACTGTATATCGTGTACATGTTGCTGTAACATCTACATATATGTTACATCAGGGATATATATCTACCCGCTTATTGGTGTGTTTGAGCATATGTGATGTGTTTTTAGGGCCATGAGTCACACAAATTCGCAAAAATGGTATTTTTCAAATTGATTTATTCACAGGTTCTCTTTGGCTCATCCTATAGAGTATATTTAGCTACTTTAATGGTAATTGACCACCAGCGATATTGAAAACTATTCTCAAACAATAAAACATATAATACTTATTTGATCTTCTACTGTTTACCACCATTAGAATCCGCTCGATCTCATCTGTTCAAATATGATGATATCTCAAAATCCATTGCGACTTGTAACACATTTCCCTTTAACACATCACATATATGGCACGAACGATACCTGCGTCAACGCATGTTTTAATCAGCAATGTTATATATTTCCTTTGTATTACAAGTTACTAGATACAGGATGTCTTCAATTACACAGTTCCTCTGTACATTTTAATTAACAGTTCCTCTGTACATTTTATCTCTTCAGTTGTGAGGACACTTGTGGATGATCTACAGAGAGATGGATGGAGTCTTGGATTAACTTCTGGAGACTTGGATACACGGACACGCATAAGTACCTTCTGAACTCATAGACTCACGCATAAGTACCTTCTGGACTTACGTTCTGGACTCGTGGATAAGTACCTTCTGGATTCATATGTACGTTCTGGACTCATCGCCATCCAACTGTGCGCATAGTGACTCTGAGAGCGGACTGATGTCTTGTCTGGTCGATTCATGTGAGGTTTGAAAAGCTGTGAGCTTCTAAATTGTTTATCTGTTTTAATAAGAAAAATGTATTTTATTTTAGGTATGTATGTTGTATCGGGTATGTGTGTGGGGAGGGGGAGGGGGGAATGGTATGGTGACGCTTACAGACTGGTTTCAAGGTGGTGCTGGGTTTAAACCCAATAGCAATTAGCCAATACGGCACCGACCCACCTTTGGTATATATACCGTATTTCCCTGAAATACCACCGGGCCTTGAATACCCGCCGTGTCTTGAATTACCGCCGGAATAAATGTCTTGAGTTAAAAAGCACCGGGAGGCAGTAATTCTAGGAAATACAACAGTATGAAGATTCTGTAAGTGCGTTACCAAGTAACACATACAATAGGACTGTAACGTATAGCATTGTTACAAGTGTGTCCTAAACCATTGTTGTGTGTGTTATCTTAACAAGGGACATGTCTCATATTGAGGCTATTTATCTCCTACACAGAATGTGATTTACTACATGTATCTGCATATATATATATAAACCCTTATTGAATAAACTACGCATCAGTATATTTGTCTTTGTGATCGTCCTATGTCTTACTATTTCCCATCTATAACGTGGAAATATATACAGTCAAAGCCCGCATAATGACCGGCTCAATATTGGAACAATCAAGACCAGTTTTCTTAAGTCCCGAAATTAGTTTCCCTCTAATTGATTAGCCCTGCTTATTATAAAGCCATTCCGCCATCCGACCGATAAGGGCAAAATCTTCAGAAAATGTACAATCCGCAGCTCTACGTATTTATGAAATGCTGCTAAATTAGGCTTGAAAATGGCCAATACATGGTATCTCGGAATGTATCCGATATTGCCTTGATTCAGACAAACGATTCGGCTATATTGAACGGAATTTTGAACTGAATCGAAATTAAATTTGTGTTATTTGAGAGGATTGCTGAAGGCGAATTGTCCATTTTCTGACGAGTTCACCTATAAAATCACCCCGTCCCAAGTGTGGTCTATATAGCAGCGTTCCACTGTGATTTATACACGTATTAGTATTCATAAATGATAGTCCTTGATAAAGGTCGTTTGTTGACCGACACGTCGGGACGCCAATAAGCTCCAATAGAACAAACCAAATTCTAAACTCCATTCCGTTTCTCACTCGGTCTGGATTGATTCTGGAAACCTTATAATCACCTTGAAATATATACAATTTATAATTATAGCGACAAACAATGCGAGAGACTTGTGAGTTGACTCCTCTACCTGAGTGGGCTAAATCTGCCATTATTTCATTCGATCTCAAGAGAAACACCATGAACTCTTTTAGACTAGAAGTTGTTTCGCCTACTTCCGACGAGAGCCAGCTGAACAGTGAATTGTTGTTTAGGTGTTGCTAGGCAATTACATTCAGGTGGCTGGATAGTTTATTCTATCTACATTTATACGATAAATGGTTTGTATTGCGTGGGGACAGCTGAATGATAGTTGTCCTTAGCAACGCCTATAATATACATCGCCTGAATTTAAACCAATGAATTCAAACGACTGATTCACTGAATTTAAACCACTGATTCACTGAATTTAAATTGCTGATCCACTGAATTTAAACTGCTGATTCAATGGCGCTCGTCGAGTTAAGACGAAAAATTCAGTCGCAGTAACATTGAATTTAAATCGTCGCAAATGCCAATGCTTGGGACTGTTTGCTAGAACATCATAGACCAAGTTGTTCAGTGAAAAAATATAAAATTGCCAGGAAATGCTTCACGAAATACTTGGTTGTTTATACTAACCATTCATGAACACTTTGAATGTTCCTTTTAAATCAAATTCTGGATGATTTGAATGAGATAATTTAATGTTATTTTCATTTCGAAATTGAAGAACACACAGAAGTAAAACCAAGATGTTTAATATTTGGTTGTTTTATTAAAACCAGAGTATATACTGAAACCCTATACGTTTCGGTGATAGTAGGCCTATCTCAGGGGATCTTCCCTAAAATAATGGATCATAGACAGGCATGCGCAGTGTACACTGAATATTACAACCAATGGATGTCATGGGCATATCAAGATAACGCATTTGGGTCAGATTTTCCCAAAAGGTACAATTGCCAGCTCTACACATTTAGGAAATTCTGCTAAATTAGGCTGAAAAAAATATGAATACTGGGTATATCTGAGTATATTCAGTGTCGAATTGAATTAAAGTATCAGTTCTGCTATGTTGAATTATATTTTGAAGCTCATTTCTGCCTATATACTCAGTTATATTGAACCGTTATACCTCCTTGTGTCATAATATATCAATGTACCTAAATTTGGCATTCTTCATAGCTTTAAACTTCATTACTACGATATATTATGAGTAACCCTCGTTGTAACAGAACTGTATTTCTGAACGTAATTCTTGTCTTAAACTTGCGTTATTTGAGAGGATCGGTGAAGACAAATTGTACATTTTCTGGCGGTCTGACCTACATACAGAATTCCCATCGTCTTATTGACACAAAGTTTGTGACAAACAAATGGATTACCTGTCGGCCCTGCACCCGAGCAATGGTGCTTGACCCTAGCAGTAGCACATAGGCCTAGTAGCAGTGATATAAACTGCGTATTCATTTGTTGTTATTTTATTTGAGGCCAAATAATTTAACAGTTACATAAATAAGGGTGTCAGCCAAACTGACATTTTATTTCTGTTGCTTGTTCATGCAGTAGAATAAATCCAAATTTCAATTAGTCACCGAATATTAATATCTAGCAGCTCGTTTTTTTGGTTTTTTTTAAAGATTTTATTTAAACTTGGTTTACCGACTCCCCATTCGGGGTTACTATGACCACTACGAAAACAACCCAATATCCTACATAGCTTGGTTACTATTCTATTCTCAATGATATAATTCCCAACAATGTATTACGTATCTTATATCACAACCAGTTCAATTCAATTCAATATATATTTTATTTGTACAAAAGGGTCGCACAAAAAGGAGAACCGCTTCTGAAAGTTATATAATTCCAGGGCTTCCAGCGGGTTCCTGACTAGTTGGGAGTTATAGAAATATTCATAGATCATGCTTTTTATAGATTACTGCTTCAACAATCGTATGTTTTGTAAGTTTTATTTCCATCATTTGTATATGCAATCAACATTTTTATTTGGAGATTGGGTTAATAATTACATTTCTTATGGGAATCCCTAATCATTGTATAAGTTTGCTTCTAAGTCAGTTTGCATCGGTGTATGTCTCTCTACATTGTTTCGTTTTGTTTCCTTTGTTCACTTCTTACTCTCTTACTCCCTCTTAATGCTATGAATCTTACCATCTAACAATGATATTTCTTTACATTGTTTTCTCTTTGTATCTAATTATAATGTGTATCTTTTTCTTTAATCGTTTATCGTCATTAATAAGGCTGTTTCACACTGTTTTTGTTTGAGATTAATTCATACTTTTGCATGCATTCTTCTTTGCTATTAATACTTGATTAAATAAGTTGTTTAAACATTATCTATTTCTTTAATCGTTTATCATCATTAATAAGGCCGTTTCACACTGTTTTTGTTTGAGATTAATTCATACTTAACTATACTTTTGCATGCATTCTTCTTTGCTATTAATACTTGATTAAATAAGTTGTTTAAACAAGTTATGATCAAATTAACAGCCGTGGGGATCCGGTCCGAGAATAGGTCCCTAGGCCCATGCCCCTGGGCTGCGTTGTAGAAGTCGTACCGAAACAGGGTGCCCAATATCGGAGTCATAAGTCATCAGCACTGATACAAGGTCCCTCAAAGTATAGTCAAAAGGTTGAGGCATTGCAAAAGTTTGCCCTTAAGATTGACCCTAGGCAATGGTCCTTCAGCGGAAAGTTAATTGATACCTGGTAGAGGTGTCATCATCTATGCGGTTGAGAATTTTCAGAGCTGGTGCCCGCAGCAGCTTATAATAGGATATCTTTTCCTTGACACTTTCTCCTCCATTTGTTTTCTGTCTGCGAGAGTCAGCGAGTGTTCATTTTGGCATGCTCTACACGACTTCTAGTATAAAATTTGTTCACTCGGACATTTTGTCTTAGAATGCTAACTACAGCTTTTGAGGTAATTTGGGGCTGGCTTCGTACAATTGCTCATCAAAGAAAATGTTGATGGAATACCCAACAAGAGTGGACAGGTTGGAGACGCTGAGTGGTGAGGGTGTGGTGTGTGTTTGGGAGTGTGGGTAAAGGGGTGGTTGGGTGATGGTGTGCTGCATCCACTGTAGCACACTCGACCACACGCACTACACACACGCACTACACACACGCACTACACACACTACAAACACTACAGACGGAATTACTGAGCTTGTCCTGTGGCGGTTTGAAACCTCAGCACAAGGTCGGTAATACCACCCGCACACACCAATACACACCCGCAATACACTGTGTATGTGGTATATAGTATGTTGCAGGGGCTGCAGCGCATGTACTCACCCACACACCTACACACACCTACACACAGACACACAAACACTCACCACCATACACTCACCACTCATTGGCTCTAACCTTTTGCTCTCAGGTTTCCATAGACATTTCTTGGAATGAAGCATGTATGTGGTCTTCTCTGATTACCTTGAATGTTAGTGTACTGAGGTTTATGTCTTGAGTAAAACACTTTTTATGTGATGTCGTGGGGATCACCCTGGTGAACACAATCTCTTGGATGGTTGATAACTGGGTGAGTTGGAAGATTGGAACGGATAACTTATGTAGGTTACTTCGGACACCGGGCCTGGATGACTTTGGCCGTTACGGAAGGTGGCAGTTCCATCATGTTATCGATCGGTATGGATGCAGGAATGATGGGGATCAGAACTTAGGAAACGTCATAGGTCTGATGGAAGCTTTGTCACTCGATCTTTTTGGAAATCAAGTAGGTTACTAGTGAGGTACTGGACTGTGATAATGGTATTGGGTACAATGGTTGGGTATTGGGTAACCGTGCCCGATGAATGACCAGTACCAAAATGTAGGGGCAAATTTGTAGCTGCTCGGCAGCTGGTTGGTCTGTCCCCCATCTTGGCCCGGTATGTCCCCCTTACTATCCTCTTCCACGGATTAGGATTCCTTCCCGCCCAAACCTTCCTCCAATGTTGAGCCACAGGGTGTGTAATTCTTGGCCACCACCACATCTGCTCGGCATTTGCAGTGGGCTTCAAACTGAGGGAAATCTTTCTCACTCAGACTACAAGGCCTATGTAATCAAACTATGACCACAAAAAGGTATTTAGACATTAGAATAGCTCCAGACTTTGTATTCAGATTTCTAGGCTCAAATTTCAGATTCCCTTCGAACTGAGGGAAATCTTTCTCAGTCAGACTACAAGGCCTATGTAATCAAACTATGACCACAAACAAGAATCTAAACATTAAAATAGCTCCAGACTTTGTATTCAGATTTCTAGGCTCAAATTTCAGATTCCCTTCAAACTGAGGGAAATCTTTCTCACTCAGACTACAAGGCCTATGTAATCAAACTATGACCACGAAAAAGAATTTAGACATTAGAATAGCTCCAGACTTTGTATCCAGATTTCTAGGCTCAAATTTCAGATTCCCTTCAAACTGAGGGAAGTCTTTCTCACTCAGACTACAAGGCCTATATAATTAAACTATGACCACAAAAAGGTATTTAGACATTAGAATAGCTCCAGACTTTGTATTCAGATTTCTAGGCTCAAATTTCAGATTCCCTTCAAACTGAGGGAAATCTTTCTCACTCAGACTACAAGGCCTATATTATTAAACTATGACCACAAAAAGGTATTTAGACATTAGAATAGCTCCAGACTTTGTATTCAGATTCTAGGCTCAAATTTCAGATTCCCTTCGAACTGAGGGAAATCTTTCTCACTCAGACTACAAGGCCTATGTAATCAAACTATGACCACAAACAAGAATTTAGACATTAGAATAGCTCCAGACTTTGTATTCAGATTTCTAGGCTCAAATTTCAGATTCCCTTCAAACTGAGGGAAATCTTTCTCACTCAGACTACAAGGCCTATGTAATCAAACTATGACCACGAAAAAGAATTTAGACATTAGAATAGCTCCAGACTTTGTATTCAGATTTCTAGGCTCAAATTTCAGATTCCCTTCAAACTGAGGGAAATCTTTCTCACTCAGACTACAAGGCCTATGTAATCAAACTATGACCACGAAAAAGAATTTAGACATTAGAATAGCTCCAGACTTTGTATTCAGATTTCTAGGCTCAAATTTCAGATTCCCTTCAAACTGAGGGAAATCTTTCTCACTCAGACTACAAGGCCTATGTAATCAAACTATGACCACGAAAAAGAATTTAGACATTAGAATAGCTCCAGACTTTGTATTCAGATTTCTAGGCTCAAATTTCAGATTCCCTTCGAACTGAGGGAAATCTTTCTCACTCAGACTACAAGGCCTATGTAATCAAACTATGACCAAGAAAAAGAATTTAGACACAGAGTAACCCTCGTTGTAACAGAACTGTATTTCTGAACGTAATTCTTGTCTTAAACTTGCGTTATTTGAGAGGATCGGTGAAGACAAATTGTACATTTTCTGGCGGTCTGACCTACATACAGAATTCCCATCGTCTTATTGACACAAAGTTTGTGACAAACAAATGGATTACCTGTCGGCCCTGCACCCGAGCAATGGTGCTTGACCCTAGCAGTAGCACGTAGGCCTAGTAGCAGTGATATAAACTGCGTATTCATTTGTTGTTATTTTATTTGAGGCCAAATAATTTAACAGTTACATAAATAAGGGTGTCAGCCAAACTGACATTTTATTTCTGTTGCTTGTTCATGCAGTAGAATAAATCCAAATTTCAATTAGTCACCGAATATTAATATCTAGCAGCTCGTTTTTTTGGTTTTTTTTAAAGATTTTATTTAAACTTGGTTTACCGACTCCCCATTCGGGGTTACTATGACCACTACGAAAACAACCCAATATCCTACATAGCTCGGTTACTATTCTATTCTCAATGATATAATTCCCAACAATGTATTACGTATCTTATATCACAACCAGTTCAATTCAATTCAATATATATTTTATTTGTACAAAAGGGTCGCACAAAAAGGAGAACCGCTTCTGAAAGTTATATAATTCCAGGGCTTCCAGCGGGTTCCTGACTAGTTGGGATTACTGCTTCAACAATCGTATGTTTTGTAAGTTTTATTTCCATCATTTGTATATGCAATCAACATTTTTATTTGGAGATTGGGTTAATAATTACATTTCTTATGGGAATCCCTAATCATTGTATAAGTTTGCTTCTAAGTCAGTTTGCATCGGTGTATGTCTCTCTACATTGTTTCGTTTTGTTTCCTTTGTTCACTTCTTACTCTCTTACTCCCTCTTAATGCTATGAATCTTACCATCTAACAATGATATTTCTTTACATTGTTTTCTCTTTGTATCTAATTATAATGTGTATCTTTTTCTTTAATCGTTTATCGTCATTAATAAGGCTGTTTCACACTGTGTTTGTTTGAGATTAATTCATACTTTTGCATACATTCTTCTTTGCTATTAATACTTGATTAAATAAGTTGTTTAAACATTATCTATTTCTTTAATCGTTTATCATCATTAATAAGGCCGTTTCACACTGTTTTTGTTTGAGATTAATTCATACTTAACTATACTTTTGCATGCATTCTTCTTTGCTATTAATACTTGATTAAATAAGTTGTTTAAACAAGTTATGATCAAATTAACAGCCGTGGGGATCCGGTCCGAGAATAGGTCCCTAGGCCCATGCCCCTGGGCTGCGTTGTAGAAGTCGTACCGAAACAGGGTGCCCAATATCGGAGTCATAAGTCATCAGCACTGATACAAGGTCCCTCAAAGTATAGTCAAAAGGTTGAGGCATTGCAAAAGTTTGCCCTTAAGATTGACCCTAGGCAATGGTCCTTCAGCGGAAAGTTAATTGATACCTGGTAGAGGTGTCATCATCTATGCGGTTGAGAATTTTCAGAGCTGGTGCCCGCAGCAGCTTATAA
The DNA here is from genome assembly GCA_942159475.1 of Sthenelais limicola. Classification (NCBI taxonomy): domain Eukaryota; kingdom Metazoa; phylum Annelida; class Polychaeta; order Phyllodocida; family Sigalionidae; genus Sthenelais; species Sthenelais limicola. Next base: position 60,857,214 of record OW804096.1, read on the forward strand.
TAGGATATCTTTTCCTTGACACTTTCTCCTCCATTTGTTTTCTGTCTGCGAGAGTCGGCGAGTGTTCATTTTGGCATGCTCTACACGACTTCTAGTATAAAATTTGTTCACTCGGACATTTTGTCTTAGAATGCTAACTACAGCTTTTGAGGTAATTTGGGGCTGGCTTCGTACAATTGCTCATCAAAGAAAATGTTGATGGAATACCCAACAAGAGTGGACAGGTTGGAGACGCTGAGTGGTGAGGGTGTGGTGTGTGTTTGGGAGTGTGAAAGAGTGTGGGTAAAGGGGTGGTTGGGTGATGGTGTGCTGCATCCACTGTAGCACACTCGACCACACGCTCTACACACACGCACTACACACACGCACTACACACACTACAAACACTACAGACGGAATTACTGAGCTTGTCCTGTGGCGGTTTGAAACCTCAGCACAAGGTCGGTAATACCACCCGCACACACCAATACACACCCGCAATACACTGTGTATGTGGTATATAGTATGTTGCAGGGGCTGCAGCGCATGTACTCACCCACACACCTACACACACCTACACACAGACACACAAACACTCACCACCATACACTCACCACTCATTGGCTCTAACCTTTTGCTCTCAGGTTTCCATAGACATTTCTTGGAATGAAGCATGTATGTGGTCTTCTCTGATTACCTTGAATGTTAGTGTACTGAGGTTTATGTCTTGAGTAAAACACTTTTTATGTGATGTCGTGGGGATCACCCTGGTGAACACAATCTCTTGGATGGTTGATAACTGGGTGAGTTGGAAGATTGGAACGGATAACTTATGTAGGTTACTTCGGACACCGGGCCTGGATGACTTTGGCCGTTACGGAAGGTGGCAGTTCCATCATGTTATCGATCGGTATGGATGCAGGAATGATGGGGATCAGAACTTAGGAAACGTCATAGGTCTGATGGAAGCTTTGTCACTCGATCTTTTTGGAAATCAAGTAGGTTACTAGTGAGGTACTGGACTGTGATAATGGTATTGGGTACAATGGTTGGGTATTGGGTAACCGTGCCCGATGAATGACCAGTACCAAAATGTAGGGGCAAATTTGTAGCTGCTCGGCAGCTGGTTGGTCTGTCCCCCATCTTGGCCCGGTATGTCCCCCTTACTATCCTCTTCCACGGATTAGGATTCCTTCCCGCCCTAACCTTCCTCCAATGTTGAGCCACAGGGTGTGTAATTCTTGGCCACCACCACATCTGCTCGGCATTTGCAGTGGGCTTCAAACTGAGGGAAATCTTTCTCACTCAGACTACAAGGCCTATGTAATCAAACTATGACCACAAAAAGGTATTTAGACATTAGAATAGCTCCAGACTTTGTATTCAGATTTCTAGGCTCAAATTTCAGATTCCCTTCGAACTGAGGGAAATCTTTCTCAGTCAGACTACAAGGCCTATGTAATCAAACTATGACCACAAACAAGAATTTAAACATTAAAATAGCTCCAGACTTTGTATTCAGATTTCTAGGCTCAAATTTCAGATTCCCTTCAAACTGAGGGAAATCTTTCTCACTCAGACTACAAGGCCTATGTAATCAAACTATGACCACGAAAAAGAATTTAGACATTAGAATAGCTCCAGACTTTGTATCCAGATTTCTAGGCTCAAATTTCAGATTCCCTTCAAACTGAGGGAAGTCTTTCTCACTCAGACTACAAGGCCTATATAATTAAACTATGACCACAAAAAGGTATTTAGACATTAGAATAGCTCCAGACTTTGTATTCAGATTTCTAGGCTCAAATTTCAGATTCCCTTCGAACTGAGGGAAATCTTTCTCACTCAGACTACAAGGCCTATGTAATCAAACTATGACCAAGAAAAAGAATTTAGACACAGAGTAACCCTCGTTGTAACAGAACTGTATTTCTGAACGTAATTCTTGTCTTAAACTTGCGTTATTTGAGAGGATCGGTGAAGACAAATTGTACATTTTCTGGCGGTCTGACCTACATACAGAATTCCCATCGTCTTATTGACACAAAGTTTGTGACAAACAAATGGATTACCTGTCGGCCCTGCACCCGAGCAATGGTGCTTGACCCTAGCAGTAGCACGTAGGCCTAGTAGCAGTGATATAAACTGCGTATTCATTTGTTGTTATTTTATTTGAGGCCAAATAATTTAACAGTTACATAAATAAGGGTGTCAGCCAAACTGACATTTTATTTCTGTTGCTTGTTCATGCAGTAGAATAAATCCAAATTTCAATTAGTCACCGAATATTAATATCTAGCAGCTCGTTTTTTTGGTTTTTTTTAAAGATTTTATTTAAACTTGGTTTACCGACTCCCCATTCGGGGTTACTATGACCACTACGAAAACAACCCAATATCCTACATAGCTCGGTTACTATTCTATTCTCAATGATATAATTCCCAACAATGTATTACGTATCTTATATCACAACCAGTTCAATTCAATTCAATATATATTTTATTTGTACAAAAGGGTCGCACAAAAAGGAGAACCGCTTCTGAAAGTTATATAATTCCAGGGCTTCCAGCGGGTTCCTGACTAGTTGGGATTACTGCTTCAACAATCGTATGTTTTGTAAGTTTTATTTCCATCATTTGTATATGCAATCAACATTTTTATTTGGAGATTGGGTTAATAATTACATTTCTTATGGGAATCCCTAATCATTGTATAAGTTTGCTTCTAAGTCAGTTTGCATCGGTGTATGTCTCTCTACATTGTTTCGTTTTGTTTCCTTTGTTCACTTCTTACTCTCTTACTCCCTCTTAATGCTATGAATCTTACCATCTAACAATGATATTTCTTTACATTGTTTTCTCTTTGTATCTAATTATAATGTGTATCTTTTTCTTTAATCGTTTATCGTCATTAATAAGGCTGTTTCACACTGTGTTTGTTTGAGATTAATTCATACTTTTGCATACATTCTTCTTTGCTATTAATACTTGATTAAATAAGTTGTTTAAACATTATCTATTTCTTTAATCGTTTATCATCATTAATAAGGCCGTTTCACACTGTTTTTGTTTGAGATTAATTCATACTTAACTATACTTTTGCATGCATTCTTCTTTGCTATTAATACTTGATTAAATAAGTTGTTTAAACAAGTTATGATCAAATTAACAGCCGTGGGGATCCGGTCCGAGAATAGGTCCCTAGGCCCATGCCCCTGGGCTGCGTTGTAGAAGTCGTACCGAAACAGGGTGCCCAATATCGGAGTCATAAGTCATCAGCACTGATACAAGGTCCCTCAAAGTATAGTCAAAAGGTTGAGGCATTGCAAAAGTTTGCCCTTAAGATTGACCCTAGGCAATGGTCCTTCAGCGGAAAGTTAATTGATACCTGGTAGAGGTGTCATCATCTATGCGGTTGAGAATTTTCAGAGCTGGTGCCCGCAGCAGCTTATAATAGGATATCTTTTCCTTGACACTTTCTCCTCCATTTGTTTTCTGTCTGCGAGAGTCGGCGAGTGTTCATTTTGGCATGCTCTACACGACTTCTAGTATAAAATTTGTTCACTCGGACATTTTGTCTTAGAATGCTAACTACAGCTTTTGAGGTAATTTGGGGCTGGCTTCGTACAATTGCTCATCAAAGAAAATGTTGATGGAATACCCAACAAGAGTGGACAGGTTGGAGACGCTGAGTGGTGAGGGTGTGGTGTGTGTTTGGGAGTGTGAAAGAGTGTGGGTAAAGGGGTGGTTGGGTGATGGTGTGCTGCATCCACTGTAGCACACTCGACCACACGCTCTACACACACGCACTACACACACGCACTACACACACTACAAACACTACAGACGGAATTACTGAGCTTGTCCTGTGGCGGTTTGAAACCTCAGCACAAGGTCGGTAATACCACCCGCACACACCAATACACACCCGCAATACACTGTGTATGTGGTATATAGTATGTTGCAGGGGCTGCAGCGCATGTACTCACCCACACACCTACACACACCTACACACAGACACACAAACACTCACCACCATACACTCACCACTCATTGGCTCTAACCTTTTGCTCTCAGGTTTCCATAGACATTTCTTGGAATGAAGCATGTATGTGGTCTTCTCTGATTACCTTGAATGTTAGTGTACTGAGGTTTATGTCTTGAGTAAAACACTTTTTATGTGATGTCGTGGGGATCACCCTGGTGAACACAATCTCTTGGATGGTTGATAACTGGGTGAGTTGGAAGATTGGAACGGATAACTTATGTAGGTTACTTCGGACACCGGGCCTGGATGACTTTGGCCGTTACGGAAGGTGGCAGTTCCATCATGTTATCGATCGGTATGGATGCAGGAATGATGGGGATCAGAACTTAGGAAACGTCATAGGTCTGATGGAAGCTTTGTCACTCGATCTTTTTGGAAATCAAGTAGGTTACTAGTGAGGTACTGGACTGTGATAATGGTATTGGGTACAATGGTTGGGTATTGGGTAACCGTGCCCGATGAATGACCAGTACCAAAATGTAGGGGCAAATTTGTAGCTGCTCGGCAGCTGGTTGGTCTGTCCCCCATCTTGGCCCGGTATGTCCCCCTTACTATCCTCTTCCACGGATTAGGATTCCTTCCCGCCCTAACCTTCCTCCAATGTTGAGCCACAGGGTGTGTAATTCTTGGCCACCACCACATCTGCTCGGCATTTGCAGTGGGCTTCAAACTGAGGGAAATCTTTCTCACTCAGACTACAAGGCCTATGTAATCAAACTATGACCACAAAAAGGTATTTAGACATTAGAATAGCTCCAGACTTTGTATTCAGATTTCTAGGCTCAAATTTCAGATTCCCTTCGAACTGAGGGAAATCTTTCTCAGTCAGACTACAAGGCCTATGTAATCAAACTATGACCACAAACAAGAATTTAAACATTAAAATAGCTCCAGACTTTGTATTCAGATTTCTAGGCTCAAATTTCAGATTCCCTTCAAACTGAGGGAAATCTTTCTCACTCAGACTACAAGGCCTATGTAATCAAACTATGACCACGAAAAAGAATTTAGACATTAGAATAGCTCCAGACTTTGTATCCAGATTTCTAGGCTCAAATTTCAGATTCCCTTCAAACTGAGGGAAGTCTTTCTCACTCAGACTACAAGGCCTATATAATTAAACTATGACCACAAAAAGGTATTTAGACATTAGAATAGCTCCAGACTTTGTATTCAGATTTCTAGGCTCAAATTTCAGATTCCCTTCAAACTGAGGGAAATCTTTCTCACTCAGACTACAAGGCCTATATAATTAAACTATGACCACAAAAAGGTATTTAGACATTAGAATAGCTCCAGACTTTGTATTCAGATTCTAGGCTCAAATTTCAGATTCCCTTCGAACTGAGGGAAATCTTTCTCACTCAGACTACAAGGCCTATGTAATCAAACTATGACCACAAACAAGAATTTAGACATTAGAATAGCTCCAGACTTTGTATTCAGATTTCTAGGCTCAAATTTCAGATTCCCTTCAAACTGAGGGAAATCTTTCTCACTCAGACTACAAGGCCTATGTAATCAAACTATGACCACGAAAAAGAATTTAGACATTAGAATAGCTCCAGACTTTGTATTCAGATTTCTAGGCTCAAATTTCAGATTCCCTTCAAACTGAGGGAAATCTTTCTCACTCAGACTACAAGGCCTATGTAATCAAACTATGACCACAAACAAGAATTTAGACTTTAGAATAGCTCCAGACTTTGTATTCAGATTTCTAGGCTCAAATTTCAGATTCCCTTCAAACTGAGGGAAATCTTTCTCACTCAGACTACAAGGCCTATGTAATCAAACTATGACCAGGAAAAAGAATTTAGACATTAGAATAGCTCCAGACTTTGTATTCAGATTTCTAGGCTCAAATTTCAGATTCCCTTCAAACTGAGGGAAATCTTTCTCACTCAGACTACAAGGCCTATGTAATCAAACTATGACCACGAAAAAGAATTTAGACATTAGAATAGCTCCAGACTTTGTATTCAGATTTCTAGGCTCAAATTTCAGATTCCCTTCAAACTGAGGGAAATCTTTCTCACTCAGACTACAAGGCCTATGTAATCAAACTATGACCACGAAAAAGAATTTAGACATTAGAATAGCTCCAGACTTTGTATTCAGATTTCTAGGCTCAAATTTCAGATTCCCTTCGAACTGAGGGAAATCTTTCTCACTCAGACTACAAGGCCTATGTAATCAAACTATGACCACGAAAAAGAATTTAGACATTAGAATAGCTCCAGACTTTGTATTCAGATTTCTAGGCTCAAATTTCAGATTCCCTTCAAACTGAGGGAAATCTTTCTCACTCAGACTACAAGGCCTATGTAATCAAACTATGACCACGAAAAAGAATTTAGACATTAGAATAGCTCCAGACTTTGTATTCAGATTTCTAGGCTCAAATTTCAGATTCCCTTCAAACTGAGGGAAATCTTTCTCACTCAGACTACAAGGCCTATGTAATCAAACTATGACCAAGAAAAAGAATTTAGACATTAGAATAGCTCCAGACTTTGTATTCAGATTTCTAGGCTCAAATTTCAGATTCCCTTCAAACTGAGGGAAATCTTTCTCACTCAGACTACAAGGCCTATGTAATCAAACTATGACCACAAAAAGGTATTTAGACATTAGAATAGCTCCAGACTTTGTATTCAGATTTTTAGGCTCAAATTTCAGATTCCCTTCAAACTGAGGGAAATCTTTCTCACTCAGACTACAAGGCCTATGTAATCAAACTATGACCACAAACAAGAATTTAAACATTAAAATAGCTCCAGACTTTGTATTCAGATTTCTAGGCTCAAATTTCAGATTCCCTTCAAACTGAGGGAAATCTTTCTCACTCAGACTACAAGGCCTATGTAATCAAACCATGACCACGAAAAAGAATTTAGACATTAGAATAGCTCCAGACTTTGTATTCAGATTTCTAGGCTCAAATTTCAGATTCCCTTCAAACTGAGGGAAATCTTTCTCACTCAGACTACAAGGCCTATGTAATCAAACTATGACCACAAACAAGAATTTAGACTTTAGAATAGCTCCAGACTTTGTATTCAGATTTCTAGGCTCAAATTTCAGATTCCCTTCAAACTGAGGGAAATCTTTCTCACTCAGACTACAAGGCCTATGTAATCAAACTATGACCAAGAAAAAGAATTTAGACATTAGAATAGCTCCAGACTTTGTATTCAGATTTCTAGGCTCAAATTTCAGATTCCCTTCAAACTGAGGGAAATCTTTCTCACTCAGACTACAAGGCCTATGTAATCAAACTATGACCACAAAAAGGTATTTAGACATTAGAATAGCTCCAGACTTTGTATTCAGATTTCTAGGCTCAAATTTCAGATTCCCTTCAAACTGAGGGAAATCTTTCTCAGTCAGACTACAAGGCCTATGTAATCAAACTATGACCACAAACAAGAATTTAAACATTAAAATAGCTCCAGACTTTGTATTCAGATTTCTAGGCTCAAATTTCAGATTCCCTTCAAACTGAGGGAAATCTTTCTCACTCAGACTACAAGGCCTATGTAATCAAACTATGACCACAAAAAGGTATTTAGACATTAGAATAGCTCCAGACTTTGTATTCAGATTTTTAGGCTCAAATTTCAGATTCCCTTCAAACTGAGGGAAATCTTTCTCACTCAGACTACAAGGCCTATGTAATCAAACTATGACCACAAACAAGAATTTAAACATTAAAATAGCTCCAGACTTTGTATTCAGATTTCTAGGCTCAAATTTCAGATTCCCTTCAAACTGAGGGAAATCTTTCTCACTCAGACTACAAGGCCTATGTAATCAAACCATGACCACGAAAAAGAATTTAGACATTAGAATAGCTCCAGACTTTGTATTCAGATTTCTAGGCTCAAATTTCAGATTCCCTTCAAACTGAGGGAAATCTTTCTCACTCAGACTACAAGGCCTATGTAATCAAACTATGACCACAAACAAGAATTTAGACTTTAGAATAGCTCCAGACTTTGTATTCAGATTTCTAGGCTCAAATTTCAGATTCCCTTCAAACTGAGGGAAATCTTTCTCACTCAGACTACAAGGCCTATGTAATCAAACTATGACCAAGAAAAAGAATTTAGACATTAGAATAGCTCCAGACTTTGTATTCAGATTTCTAGGCTCAAATTTCAGATTCCCTTCAAACTGAGGGAAATCTTTCTCACTCAGACTACAAGGCCTATGTAATCAAACTATGACCACAAAAAGGTATTTAGACATTAGAATAGCTCCAGACTTTGTATTCAGATTTCTAGGCTCAAATTTCAGATTCCCTTCAAACTGAGGGAAATCTTTCTCAGTCAGACTACAAGGCCTATGTAATCAAACTATGACCACAAACAAGAATTTAAACATTAAAATAGCTCCAGACTTTGTATTCAGATTTCTAGGCTCAAATTTCAGATTCCCTTCAAACTGAGGGAAATCTTTCTCACTCAGACTACAAGGCCTATGTAATCAAACTATGACCACGAAAAAGAATTTAGACATTAGAATAGCTCCAGACTTTGTATCCAGATTTCTAGGCTCAAATTTCAGATTCCCTTCAAACTGAGGGAAGTCTTTCTCACTCAGACTACAAGGCCTATATAATTAAACTATGACCACAAAAAGGTATTTAGACATTAGAATAGCTCCAGACTTTGTATTCAGATTTCTAGGCTCAAATGTCAGATTCCCTTCAAACTGAGGGAAATCTTTCTCACTCAGACTACAAGGCCTATATTATTAAACTATGACCACAAAAAGGTATTTAGACATTAGAATAGCTCCAGACTTTGTATTCAGATTCTAGGCTCAAATTTCAGATTCCCTTCAAACTGAGGGAAGTCTTTCTCACTCAGACTACAAGGCCTATATAATTAAACTATGACCACAAAAAGGTATTTAGACATTAGAATAGCTCCAGACTTTGTATTCAGATTTCTAGGCTCAAATTTCAGATTCCCTTCAAACTGAGGGAAATCTTTCTCACTCAGACTACAAGGCCTATATTATTAAACTATGACCACAAAAAGGTATTTAGACATTAGAATAGCTCCAGACTTTGTATTCAGATTCTAGGCTCAAATTTCAGATTCCCTTCGAACTGAGGGAAATCTTTCTCACTCAGACTACAAGGCCTATGTAATCAAACTATGACCACAAACAAGAATTTAGACATTAGAATAGCTCCAGACTTTGTATTCAGATTTCTAGGCTCAAATTTCAGATTCCCTTCAAACTGAGGGAAATCTTTCTCACTCAGACTACAAGGCCTATGTAATCAAACTATGACCACGAAAAAGAATTTAGACATTAGAATAGCTCCAGACTTTGTATTCAGATTTCTAGGCTCAAATTTCAGATTCCCTTCAAACTGAGGGAAATCTTTCTCACTCAGACTACAAGGCCTATTATGAGCTCAATAGCCTAAAATAGCCACACCTAATCTAGACTACACCAAAACCAACCCTAAACCCAACCCTACAATCGGTGGTCCTGAGTCAGTGAATCGAGTAAATAGAGGAGTCTGGCCCTTTTAGGGTGGGCCGACCTGGCAAGGGCCGACTTGACCAACTACCTAGAAGGACAACCATTGCAGTTATCTAGGACATCCGAAATGGTAAGACAAGTCTATACGAAAAATATTTCTTTCTTTTCTACTGAAGGTCTGGACTTCTCGGCGGCCGTTCTGTTCTTTTGAAAGTCGCGCGAATCACGCCAATGGATGATTTAATTCATTGCATGTTTAACATAGAATCTAGATGCAATACCATTTAGCGCTATCGTTAAATATTTGGAGCTATCGCTAAATATTTGGGGAGTTTGTCCGTTCATGTTCGGTCGGCCGTTCACCAATTATCTCACACATGCATTAGTAGTGATTACTAACATTCATGAGTACTTGCTGATAACATATAATGCTTGTCGGTATTAACCGTATTTGGGCATGGGAGCGCTCGAAGACCTATAGTGATCTTCTCGTGTATGTATGATAAGGATCAGAACCTCAGAAAATGCACAATTACGGTATCTCCCAATTCCTTCTGACTCCTCATTAGCAGGGAAAGGCATGTGGAGCGGAACCGCACTGACGGAAAAAGATATAGAATAGAACTGTTTGTGGGTCAGATTTTCAGAAAATGTACAATTCAACTTCACCAATTCTCTCAAATAACCCACATTTCGGACAAAAATAAAGTTCAAAATACAGTTCAACCTAGCCAAACTGATTTCTAGAACCAATGCAATGCCGAATATACTCGAATTTACCAATTTGGTCAATACTATAGTATTGACCAAATTGCAGCCTAATTTAGCAGAATTTACTAAATGTGTACAGCTGCCAACTGTACATTTTCTGAAAATCTGACCCATGTACGCGTTTTCGCTCTACCCTATTCCATAGTGCTGTGTGCCGTGCCCTGCTCTACCGTCCCTTCAACCCCCGTCAGTCTTAGACATGGTTTCGCGGAAACAATTGCTCTACATGTTTCGGTGTGTATCTCAAATACTATTCAAGATTTGGGTCAAAAGATAAATTGTATCACATAGCTGCGCATATCTACTCAAATCTGTGGAGACTAAATTATTATAGATTTAATTCTTCTACCTCTTTTGTTGATCATTGCATGGAAACTATATAGCATTTTTCAACAACGCAAAATATCTTCTCAGTCTAGGCCCAAACTTGAGGGAGTCCCTTCAAACGAATAGAAGGGAAAGCCTCTCCCCTCAGACCGCAAAGAGTCATTATGATTCCATTAAGACTGCAAAATGTCATCATATTCGCATTAAATATCCGAGTTCTAGGGCAAGAAACTGATTAGCGAGGTAGGCTGACATAACACTCGTATCTGATCTGAGGGTTTGGACCTAGACTGTTCTGCGGAAATAATTTGTCTAAATGTGTCGGCATGTATATATATTGCTGTTTATGTGCTTTTAATCTACTGAAATACAAGTTACTACAAACAGGATTTGACTTGTCATCATATTTCATCATCATTTGAATGTTATTTTAACATTAATTCTATAAACCCACAAGGATTTTCAGAAAATGCACAATTGGCAGATCTACACATTTAGTAAATTCTGCTAAATTTGGCTGAAAAACACAGAATACCGGGTATACCTGAGTATATTTGGTATCGCGTTGATTTAAAGTATCAGTTCTATTATGTTAAACTGCATTTTAAAGCTCACTTTTGTCTTAAAATGTGGATTATTTGAGAGGATTGGTAAAGGTGAATTGTACATTTTCTGAAAACCTGACCCATATACCCACTACGCTCACCAGCACATCTACATCTTGCATATTGTGTACGAGATTTATATTTGTTATTCTGCTGTGTGCTGAGCGTTTCTCCTGACCATTTGGAATCGTTGACATTATATTTTTTTAACAAACTTTTTTTCTTTTTTTTTAACAAACTTTATTCAATCTATCACCAAATCCTTCTACTCCTAGGGCAATTAACAGAAGTTTACAAAAGCCCACCATAGCTGCACCGTTAGACCTCGTGATATTAGAAAATAATCACCTATGTGCGGATAGCTCACTATAGAAGTTTTCCTCACTGCGCGTGAGAGCATGTTATGCCGAGCCCACACATTCAACAACTCAGGGCCTTAAAGTCGTACGTCATTCATCCAACAATTATTAAGACAAATATGTTTTTCGTAGACCACTCTAAGACAATTCTTATGGCCCTTAAAACAATCGAATATATCCGAAAGTCTTAAGAGGTTCTACGATTTGACCAGAAATGTTAGTAATTCTAAGAGGCAGGTAGCTTTGGAAGTCTGTAACATCACTAACTGGGGGCGAGGGGTTATATTACCATCGATCAAAGTCATCTGATTTAGACGATTCACAGCTTGCTAGGAAAAATAAATTCCGGCCAGTTGATGAGCTCCTACCACGCTTTAATAAGGTTTAACTAGTTTTGGTGTCTATAAGAAAATGTACAATTAAACTTCGCCAATCTTCTCAAATAACCCAAATTTCAGACGAAAATAAAGTTCAATATACAGTTCAACCTAACCAGACAGATTGCCAGAATCAATGCAATGCCAAATATTCTCGAATTAACCTAGTATTGACCAAATTGGTGACCAAATTTAGCAGAATTTACTAAATGTGTACTGCTGCCAATTGTACATTAAAATTTTTTTAAATTTTTTCTGAAAATCTGACCCCTGACATGAATCGAGACGCTGGTTCTCCCAGTCTCCCTTCTTAATGATATCAAATTGCCTTCTTATCCTGTTGCATAGATTATGAAAAGGGAGTTTGTTTCCATAAAATATTTTTTAGTTGATTAAACACTAAAACCAGACAACAGCAGTTTTCATAAGGTTTATTTTTATTGACTAAGTCGGTGTGATGTTCTGATTCCTACGTTTCGGTTACAGAGTTGAACTTTCTTCTATAAAATAATCTGTCTACCTCATCGCAATATGAACATACCTGTACATCGCCGATTATCATTATATATATATCTCCCCCTCCCTATCTCACCTCCCTTCTCACTGACTCCTCCCCCTCTCTCCCCCTATCTCCCCTCTTGTCCCCTCTTTGCTCGCTCTCTCTCTCTCTTCCCTGTATGACCATAATTTTTACCAACCACCCGCTCTCTGTCTCCCCTCTCTCTCTGTCTCTTCCCTCTCCCTTATATTTGTTATTCTCTATGATTGGTTCACAACTTTTCACATTTTGAAAATATTTCCCGTACTAAATTCTCATTACCCAAAACGACCCCCCCCCCCCACCTCCCACACCCTGAATTCGTTGAGTTTCAGATTTTATACCCCTCTACTCACCCCTATGCTATAGTGGGACCCATGTATCTTTTTAAAAAAACATGATTTTATTCAATATATCAACAAATAACCGACTCTCCACAAGCAATAAACAAAAAACTACAGTGCTTTCTCCTTATCCTGGTATGCGAGGGTGATCATGCGATATAGCCTAAACCATGCTCGTTCTTTCAGACAGTAGGCCTATCTTATGCCAGAGCTGGCGGGGGGGGGGGGGGGGTCGGGGTCCGCACATCAATTTTTCGCAAACTACCCGGCAAATGGCATATCTCGCTTAGATATAACTTTATGGCAACTTCGTACAAAAATATGCTTGTCTTGGCGACAATAAAATCAACTCTAGATTGGAACAATGTTTTGCTTATTCAAATTCTATGCTGACAAAACGTACGCCTGCGCTTGCTGCACGTAAGTCTGCGTGTATTTTTGTCCATTCTTCCTTTACTTTCCATGTTTATATATTCCTTCTCCTCCTCATAGAGACCCCCCCCCCCCTCCCTCTCTCTATCGTCCCAACCTATTTATAATATGAAGAGTTAGTTACCTTTATCCATATTTTAATTATATTGCCGCATGGACACTAGTAAAATGTTTCTACAGCATTGGGCCGTTCATAGTTGTTGTGATTGAGTTATATTTGATCAACGACTTGAAAATACTTGATGTTGTTACAGGTTGTATATGGGTCAGATTTTCAAAAAATGTACAATTATACAAAACTAGTCACAAGTCGCAAATTTTATATTTTACAAAATGATTTATTCACAGGATGTCTTTGTGGGAATGTTTTCTTTTTTAGGGTGCTTAACCCTGCTTACATTTACCAAATTTGAAGCTAGCATTTCAAATATGATGATATCTCAAAATCCATTTTTTGCGACGTATGACTTATTTTCCTAAAAACACATCCCATATAAAACAGGTACCCAAATTATACCTACCTGGGTCTGATTGTAGACCAATATTTTACCATGTTGCCTCAGTTAAACAGTGCGATTAGCTCCATTAATAAGAAGTTGTATTTGTTTAGAAAGTAAGATAGTAAGATAGTGCGGCCCTAGGTACATGTATTGTCAAATCGAAGGTATTATCGTTGTTTGACTATTGTCTATTCTCTGTATATAGCCAAAACAAAAGTAATATTAAAAAATTACATCCGCTATCCCGCTATTCCCGCTATTTCCGCTATTTCCGCTATCCCGCTAAAAGAAATAACGAGCGATTTAGCAGAATTCCGCTAAACCGTTTCATATCCCGCTCCGCTAAAAAAAATTCCACTATGTTCCACTATTGCTCACTCTCGCTCGCTATAGTCCGCTATCTCCCGCTAAGCCTTCCACTATGTCTCGTTACTCTCCGCTATCAACGTCAGGCATAACGTATGGCTCAACATTTTCCCAAATTTATCTGCCTGCGGCCGCTTATTGCGGCAGCCAATCGCGCCCATTGCGGCCGCTAATTTGGAATGAATCGTAGAGTATATTTAATTACTTTTCTAGTACTTTTCCACCATATATATTGCAAATTTGTATTTCAAAAATAAAAATATCATATTGAAAATATAGAAATACTTTTTAGCTGTTCTAATGTTTACCATCTTTAGAATCGGCTTGATCACATCTTTTCAATTATCATGGTATCTGAAAATCTATTTTTTGCGACTTGTGACTCATTTTCCTAAAAAAAACATCATTTGTTTATGAAAGACAAAAAGTGATGAGGATAAAGATAAAGTCCAGGGGCCCATTTCATAACTAGTAGCGGAGCGGTGCGGAGTCCAAAAATAGCGGAATTCCACTATTCCGTTTCATAACTAATAGCGGAACGGAATTCCGCTATTTTCCCGCTAAGTCTCCGCATTTTTTGCGGAATTCAAAAAGGTCTCCGCAACTTTTTTTGTCTCAATTTTACATGAAATAAATACCAAATAAACACTTTTTATCCTTTCTATAGCTCTTCATTGCTAGTTATTATATGTTTTAAAGTGAGAAAGACATATTATTTTAACAATTTGTGATATGTTCGATTTGCAAATCCAACCACTATAAAAACGTCAACTATTATGAATAATTACATCGAGACTCCATATGTGATGTGTCACAGGAAAATGAGTCACAAGATGCTAAAACATTAATTTTGAGATATATATTAATCTATTATGATCACATATTAAATGAGTTTTGAGAGTTTGGTTGTCAGGTTCTGATGTGATAACTCACAATTTATTATGTAAACCTCTATGGATGCCAACAAATTTGTATAAAATATGCATAGATTGTGCATAGATTGTATATGCATAGATAGTATATGCATACATTGTATATGCATACATTTTATATGCATAGATTGTATGTGCATATATTATGTATGCATAGATTGTATATGCATATATTGTATATATATGCGTATACATTGTATATGCATACATAAGTACATACACAGGCATAATATGTGTTCATATACATATACATGTATATGTATACATGTATATATATCTATGTATACAAAATATATGGTATACACATACATTGTATACACATACATTGTATACATTGTATACATATACATATATGTATACATATATACATAGATAGTATAATTATGCATACATTGTATATGCATACATTTTATATGCATAGATTGTATTTGCATATATTATATATGCATAGGTTGTATATGCATACATTGTATATGCATATATTGTATATATGCGTATACATTGTATATATACATAATAACATACACAGGCATAATATGTGTTCATATACATATACATGTATATACATGTATATGTATACATACATGTATATATCTATGTATACAAAATATATGGTATACACATACATTGTATACACATACATTGTATACATATACATATATGCATACATATATACATAGATAGTATATGCATACATTGTATATGCGTACATTTTATATGCATAGATTGTATGTGCATATATATGCATATATGCATATATTGTATATATGCATATATTGTATATGCATATATATTGTATATGCATACATTGTATATGCATACATACACAGGCACTTATGTGTTCATATACGTATACAGAGGGTGAGGGGAGAGATTGAAGAGAAAGAGATGAGCGAGGGGACAAAAGAGGGGGAGAGTGATGGGAGGGAGAGAGAGAGAGTGAGCAAGAAGTGTGAGCAAGAAGTGTGAGGGAGACGAGAAGAGATGGTGAGGGAGACGGAAGAGAGAGTGAGGGTACAGGAAGAAATAAACTGGGAGAAAACAGAGATCGATTGGACAGAATGGAGGAGGAAACATGAAGGAGAGAGAGAGGGGAAAGAGAGGGAGAGGGAATGAATGAGAGAGGTGGAGGATATCCAAGGAGCAAGGAGAGAGAGGGGAGAGAATAGAGTGAGGGAAGTGAGAAAGAGATAGAAGAAAAGGGAAATGGAAAGAGTGGGAGATATACATTATGATTAGGTGAACATGAAGAAAGGGAAATTTCCCAACTTCATGATAATATGTCATTTATATAATACAAATCTAATATACTTCACAAAAATACAAAGTGACGAGAGTGTGGTGGTGGCGGGGGAATGAAACAGGGAGAGAGATGGGACAGAGAGAGAAAGAGGAGAGGTGAGAGAATGAGGGGGGGGGGGTGCACTAGAAGAAGCCGCACCTAGGTATCTCAATCTTCAAAAATTGAGAAAATAAATAAATAATATTTCTTTATTCAAAAATTTAATTAATTAATATGCAAATGAATTATGATTATTCCTGGTTTATTGATAATACATATATACTACCTTCAATATAGCAATGCATAGGAAACCATTCTGCCGTATACTATTTATATATATATCAAAGATTTCTCCCAAAATTAAAGTAAACTTGTGAAAATCTGGTTAATTAACAATATATGCCGACGCTTGGTAAAGAATAAAGAGATGACAATTGACTAGGTTTGGCCAGAACAGCCAGAAGCTGTTTAATAATCAAATATCCCAATCGATATCCAAAATTACATGAGGTGTAAATATTCATGATACATGAAGGATGATATTGCCATTTTTGTTCCCATATGTAAATATGACTATATCAAATCATATTACTAGGAATGACTCTATTACTAGCAATTACTAATCAAAAATAACTTTAGACCTGGCCGCCTGATCACTGAAGGTTTCAATAAGTATAACACAACTCACATAGTCAATTCAGTTTCAAAGATGTGTAATTCCAAGGTATAATATCAAATATATAATACCAAGGCAAGTACAATCCCTGACTGAGAGTCTAAGGAGAAGGTTCTGTTGTGTAGCAGCAATGATGTCAGGAGCCAGTCTGCCTGTACAACCAGAACCCCTCGTCTTATATACCCTCATTCAGGTCCTGCAACCCCCTTGGTTACAAGTACATTTTCATATAAAATAGCAAGCAAAAACATGTCAAGAAACAGAAACATGCCTGGAAATATGCTAGAAAGCATGCTTAATCCTATAGCTAATCCCCCTCCCTGCCCCCAGCCTAGGCGGTGCCAGGCAGCTTAAATATGGGGAGATTAATCCTTATGAGAAAGCTTCAAGCTTTCTCTACCAACATGTTCATTTTACTTTATTAATAATTACCGATTTAGATTTAGATTTAGAAAATATTTTATTCAGGCCTATTACATTTCCATACGTACAAGCATGAATTTTCTCAGGACAGCCTGCTTTAAATAATAGAAAAAGAGTTTGATCTTATACATTCGCTCTGTTTTTAGATATACTATTATGATTACATTGACAATATCATGTTAACATGTACAAAAGTTTTAAATTTTTCGCAAATATTTATCATTACAAAATTAAACAACATAAAATAGCCTAAGCATCCAGTAATTAAAAACAAATATCCAGCTCATGTCACATAACATCTAATATGTATTGAGAGGACAGAGTGGGTTTAAAAACTAGTATTATACAGAAAGAAAAACAGACGCCGTGCTCTTACAGAATAACCATTATACAGAATTTCCCTTCTAAATACAAATATGCGCTATATGATACAATAATTAAAACATGATTTATCACATACTCGAAACCCAACTGGTACCAAATATCATGAATGTATATCAAATATTTAATAAATAGCAGTTAAATATGTTCTAAAACCCTCATTATGAAGGTTCATTAGTTTTTAACTTGTGTTTGAAATAAAAAGAATAGATTTCTTGCCAAGCACCGTCATCCCAAATAATACATTATTATATCCATAGATCATCTCCTTTATCTAGTGTAAACGAAGCAGTCATTGGGAATATAACCAACGATTTATATGCGGAATACAATTATGTGTTGAACATATAACGGAGCATAGTGGGACATAGCGGAAGCCTTAGCGGCACATAACGGAGCATAACGAACGGCAACGGACGGTAACGGACCATAACGGATGGTAGCGGACCTTAGCGGAGAAAATAATAACGGAGTGGCTTATGAAACGGGTTAGCGGAAATCTCCCAAAATATCCGCTAAAAAATGTTCCGCTATGCTCCGCTATGGTCCGCTCCGCTATTAGTTATGAAATGGGCCCCAGATGTGTTATTTTCTATTGTCGTTTTTTTACACGCTGCTAAATACTTACACTTGTATCATGAAAATGACTTAAATTCATAATTTTTTTAAATTGCTTCTATTGATTTAGTTTTTTTCGTACATAAACTATACATATTGCTGCTGTATTGCTGCTGACGAAATTGGGAAAGTTAATAATGAATCTTGTCTGTGACTTGAACTCTGCTGATAAGGGCACTGGGGGCCGTTTCATAACTAAATCCGCTATTTAACGGATTTAGCGGATTTAGTGGAAATAGCGGAATTCCGCTATTTCCACTAAATCCGCTAAATTGCGTTGCATAAAGTTGCATAAAGTTAATACGTTAAATTTCCGCTATGATTCCGCTATTTTCCGCTAAGTTAACGGAATTTTTGTTGGCCTCCGCTAAAAATTGTACTTCTTAAATACTTACAGAACCGTATCTAAACAGTTAGAAGTGTATGTATTAATGTTTCTTCGTTCATATTCAATAGTGTACAATATAATATTTGAACTTTTTGCTGAAAAATATGGGGGTATAGTTATAGGTGTACACGTTGGGAAAAGCATATATATATATATATATATATATATATATGCTTCGATATGCCATATATATATATATATATATATATATATATATATGGTCAATTCTATTTTTTTGGCGTCCAGGGGGGTGTAAAATAGTCATTTGTCAAATAGGTTTGATACAAAAGCTATTACTATATTAGGAAACTAGATGTTTTGAAGGGTTTTTTGTGCATAAATTGTAAGGTTATCTCTGGATATTAACTGATCGAGCTATAGGAGATGGGCAAAATGAAGCCTATAAATATATATATAAATAATTTTATTTCATATCGTACATTTACAATTCATATACAGTTTTAGTTTTACATTAAAATACTATATTATGAAAGAGGATGGTCCTTTCAGCACCTGTATCAGATCCTGTTCTTCCAAGGTACCCTATTTCTAACAAAATCAAATATAATCTTAATCTTAACATACTGCTCATTTATTATGTTTACAAATATATCATAATATTCTAAGTTTGGCAGAAGTGTTGCCTAACTTTTGTATTCAGTTTGATCAACTGCATCCTATACTGGATGGATACCATTGAAATTTTTGTTTTTGTTTTATATACATCATTCATTCAAGTATTACATCATTAATTAAAATATACATTTAGATGTTTTGTACTGGAACATCTTGACATCTTAAATTTGAAGTTTTTAACAATTTTACATCATTGCAATAATACCAACATGTTATACTCACACTATTACCATATATAAGTAGGTTACTATATATATGATAATTATTCAATGTTACATATAATTTTAATACAAAAACATACTACCCAGGTTGGTAGTTATGTTTTAAGAACATTTTAAACTCCTGAATCCAAATTGATTTGGAAATAAAATTTTATGCTCTTCCAAATAACTATATAATTGTCTTTGTATACATTTCTCTAATATCTTCCCTGGCAAGGTAATCACTGAAATAGGTCTGTAATTACTAGGCTCTAATTTTGAACCATCTTTATGTAAAGGTGTAATTAAAGCCTTTTTGAAGAATTTTGGCACCTTTTGGATGTTATAGACACATTAAATGAGGAGGCGAAGAGTAAATTAAAATACATTTTGTTTATTATTTTTGGTAAAAGGGTATAAAGATCCAGCGATGAACATTTTCATTTGTTGAATAAAATAAATGGTGTAGTATATCACATAAATATCACATTGTCTGTTGAAATTGCTGGGTAATAAATAGTTGAAGATTAAAAGAGATAACCGTTGGTGGAATAGTTTTTGTGAAGTCTTTTGGTAAAAGAATTAGGGCGGAGGGTGGGCGATTTCGCTTCTGACTAGGGTGCAAGCGAGAGTCCAAGTGGCATGTATTCCAGACTTGCGGTGGAGTTCAGTTATAAGTCGTGAAGGTGGCGCCACCCATTCAATGCCCTATAATGACACGTCATTATTAGCCTCATTAAATGAGGAGGCGAAGAGTAAATTAAAATACATTTTGTTTATTATTTTGGGTAAAAGGGTATAAAGATCCAGCGATGAACATTTTCATTTGTTGAATAAAATAAATGGTGTAGTATATCACATGAATATCACATTGTCTGTTGAAATTGCTGGGTAATAAATAGTTGAAGATTAAAAGAGATAACCAAGGGGATTCGCTAAGCGATTCGCTTAAGGGCGTGATGGACAGATGTTCTTGTGGAAGAGAAGGGGCGTATATACGACGCCACCGCGTCGGACGCCCACGTCCCGTGGGATTTTACATCTTGGAGGGAGGCTCCGGCGGTGTTGTAAGCGTATGACGCCGACCCTCGGCGAAGGCTGTGTAAGGAGAAAAGGCGTGAATCAAGGTGCGCAGCTTTGAGAAGGCGCTTCCATTGAGTCATTATATAGTTAATGGTCATGTGTCGGGCGTTAGGGAATTGTAGTAGCGGGGAGCTCAACTCTCTTGTCGGCGCCTGTTTGTCGAGGCGTAGAAGGGCTCTGCGGAGGCAGAACACTGGATCATCTGTCGTGGGGACAAATAAGATCGTGGCCTGGCGCGATGACTGCATTGATTTCGACCACTTTATAGAGATATATGAGCCATCCAATGCTATTCTGCAGTCTTCCCGCGTCAGATGTCTAGTGGCGTCAAAGGAGGCGCCCGATCTGGGAGCGATATTGCTCTGACGCAACATGCCCATATACATGACGAGTATAGCCACTCTGATGTGCGTAGGAAAGTCGAGGAGGTGTATATTCAATAGTATTTTCTTCAAGATCTGTGGCGTGACAGGAAGCTTCGGCTTGGGGACATGCCTGAGCGTCAGTTGCAGGCCCTTTATGGCGTAGGCGACCCGCGGATGGTAGAGAGATGCCGAGGCATACCCCGTCAGCTTGAAGAACGTCAGCTTGAAGAACGCCTGTAATAGTGTTTATGATAGTAGCAGGGACTTTGGTATACTTAGCTAAGTATTCGATGAACCAGCATATTAACTCAGGAAAAGGTTGCTTGAAATTATGGCCCACAGCTTTGCAGAAAGCGATGTACTTCCTGACGGCCGCATGCCTATTTGCAACTGTGCCCGGGCGATGTGCTTGGCGTTGTCTGGCCTGAGCAGCTTCCACGAGGTGCCTAGGTTGCCTGCCTAATAGAACATATGAATATTGAACATATTATCACGAGCACAGGAAATATAAATGTCGTTTTCTTTTGCAATGTCTTTAGCTTTGAATAATTCTTCAGAAGAGAGAGCCACCCGAGAGAGCGCGTCAGCTATGACCATTTGTACGCCCGGGACGTGAACAAACTCATATCGGACTTGAAATTTCATTGAATGATACCAGAGCGCCCTGGCGCAAGCACCCAGGGTCGGGTCTCTAGCTCTACCATCTCTATAGGCAAACACCGCCGCAGTATTGTCACAGTGGATCCTTATTATGCCCCCGGCGTGCCTGGATTTTGTAAAGAACCGAGCAGCTGCCAGGCAATTGATCGCCTCCAAGTGGTTGATGGATTTCTCAGACAACATTTCGGGCGTGAATGTGTACATATAGGCGTGGTGACCGTTGGTGGCACCTCCTCCCTTTAGACAAGCGTCGGCCCATATGTGTTCCACTACTTGTTGACGGGGAATTATGGCTTTTCCGTTGAAGGCTTCAGTATATTTAAGAAACCATTTCAAGTCCGACTTTATGTAGGGGGAGATGGTGACCTTGTCTCCTGCGGCTGCACGGAGGCCAGCCAGAAGTCGTTGCATGAATAGGCGTGCAGGTGCGATAATTTTGGCGACGTGTGCAATCTTACCGACCAGTGATTGCATGGCGCTTGTTGTTATTTGGTGTTGACGCAGTGTATTTGCCAAGCAGGAACTTGTTTCTGCAAGTTTAGAAAGAGGTATTGAGAGACGATTTTCTTTTGTATTAATGTCAATTCCCAGCCACCTTACTGCGTGGCTAGGGCCTTGGAGCTTTTTGCGTGCGACTTGTAATCCCAAATCTGTAAAAAGTTCGATTGTTAATTGCATTTGACATTTTACTACCTCAACGGATTCACCGATTATAAGTAAATCGTCCAAATATTGCTTTGCTGTTACGCCTTTCTTCTGCAAAGCACGCACTATGAACTCCGCCACAGACTGCATTACAAAGGCAGAACTACGAGCCCCGAAGGGGAGCACCTTATCGATGTAATAGGCGTCATCTACCATGATTGCCGTCAGCGGCCAGTCTAACGGGCAAAGAGGAAAGTGTCTATAAGCGCGGCTCAAGTCGATGACAGCCATTGCAGGAGCCACGCCCATTTTTCGAATAATCTCGACTGCACAGTTTATAGTGGGTAGTTGGTGATATGCTGGCGCACAATTGTATCGATTTTTGTATATTTTGTCATTGACGCCCCCCTCCGGGAAGGAGTAGTCCACTATAATCCTCCTGGAGGTTGTATCAGATTTTGGACGAGTCATAAGCGGACTGACATTTAACCATGGCGTGAAAGGCGGCCGTTTGTACGGTCCGGATATGGCGTTATGTTCCATTTCCTCCTTTACATAATCTCGAACATGCGCCATATGTTGCTGTGCTGACGGATGATTCACTACTGACTGTGCATAGTAGCGAGGCCCGCCGACATATTGCATCGGAAAACCAAAAGTCACACCTTCTAACACCATTTTGTCACCTTTATGTCCTGTGGCTATGTCTGACCATTTTTCAATATTTAGCGTTGAATCAAGCGGGATTTTTGCACCTTTATAGTTGGGAACATTGTAGTTTTTAACCTTTTCATAAATGCCAGCCATTTTAGAGTCCATATAGAGATCAGGGTAAGGCCAGTTTGTATATGCATCAAAGGCAATGTTCTGTGGGCTATCACTGTCACATTTGTTGGGTGAAGTTTCATTTAATTCATACTCACAGACGTCTAAGTCATTGGTCACTAGTTCCTGTTCATTAAACACCTGTTCGTAATGTGGATACTGTACATTTTGAAGAAAGGTAGGCACCTCTCTCGTGGCTTGTTCGCCGTCACTCGCTTGTGTTTTGAAGTCAAGTTCTCGGTCGTGGGCGTGAGTTTCTGCCTGGAATTGTACAAAATTATCATTAGATATAGACATTGCGCCATCGATTGCTTCACTGTTTCTCCTGTTCACATTTTTAATGGTTTGAATCGACCCAACTTTGTTGATATTAACTCTAGAGATAGGTTTGTCTGCGGCAGAATAGCTTCTGTCGTATTGTTCGTGTTTATGTCGGCCATTTTGGTTGTGTTCTCGTTCCTTGCGAGAATCGCGTGGGACACGAGATTTTACACGAGAAGCGGCTGCCATGTTGGCTTGCCCGCTCTCGCTAGTATGGGCGCCGCCATCTTGGATGAGGCGTGGCACATATGATCTGACGCCGACATATTCATTAGATTCAGAGTTATTTGCACATTTTAGATTGTCTTGAAAGTTGGTCAACTCACCGATCGTTTGTGATTGTATGATGGAACAGGAGTCTAAGAGTTTTTTGAAGCCTGAGATGCTGGTTTCTTGTGGAAGGGTTGGTTATTCCTTCGGCCAGCGCCGTCGCCGCTGTGTAAATTGGCTTGAGCTGTTCTTTTATTTTGGCAATCCTTGACGGCATGGGCGTTCTCTCTCTCTTTCATTGCAAAATAACAATATCCACACACATGTAGAAACTTGGTATTGCCATCCGTGTGGCTGTTCTTATGGGCACAGTTGTCAAAATTAAAGTCTCTACAAATTGCTTGGCTGTTTGCCTTCGTATTGTTATCCACGCTTCTTGTGCCTTGTGTGTCCCAGGCCATTTTAACACGGTAATCATTGAATACATCAGTGTGGGACCACTCATTTTGCTCCTCCAGAATGAGATCCAGGCACGCTTGAGACCATGCATGCGCCGAATCCCAAGTGCGGAGAGCTGTATCCTCAGCTAGAGTTGCGAGATGGTGGAGCATAAACCACGATGTCGACCCGTATTTAACACTATTCATGGTCATGCGTGCGAAGCCGCAGGTATATTCAGCAAGGGACAACTCTCTCTTCTGTTTTTTAATACGTGCCACCATATCTGGCGGTAGAGAAGTTTCAGGCGCATTGAAAATTTCAACCCTACCTCGTCTTCCTGTAGACCTGTACTGTGCGTCAAGGGCTCGCTTAACAACCTTCGAAGAACGATGTCTTGCTGTTAAGCGACGAGGAGAAGGAAGCGAGTCACTATCCGAAGCCGACTCCTCCGAGCTGTCTGCGGGCTGGCGTGATCTGTAAGAGTTGGCCGGGTGATGGCTGCGTAGGGGCGGGCTGTCAACACAGTCACAATGTTTCTTTTTCCTCCGTCCGTGGTGGTGACGGTGGCTTTCTCTCGTATCTTTGTAGGTGTATGTGGGATCCCTGAAGCCTTAAAACTATTTGTCTTCAATATATACAATGCAACCTCACCCTGCTGAATTTCTTCTAAATTAAACATAGGATAATCAACCTCTCTCTGAACATTCAGATCAAGCAGGTTTTTAAAATCAGCTTTTTCTTTATCATTAGTGGGTAATATTTTCTGAGCTAAATTAGCCCCTACGGTTGCAAAAAATTCATTATAAATATTTGGTACATCTTCATCTTCAGCTAATTCACTACACTGATTTTTAGCTTGAATTTTGGTATTCAACTTGGTTTTATCTGGTGCTATAATAGGATTTCATTTTTCATTTTTATTATTCTAGAATTTATCTTGTTCCTTGCCATCTTTGCTTTGTCCCAGTCTTCTTTCTTATTGGTTTTCTTAGCTTTAGTGAAAAGTTTATCTCTCTCCCTAGACATCTTTATTAATTCCTTGTTGTACCAAGGTGGATTTGACTTGACATTGTTAAAACTCTTAACTGGACACATTTTATCTAAAAAGTGATTTATTTTTCCAAACAGCAGATCCCAAGCCATATCTACATCTCTGGTTTGGTAAAATTGTGTCCAATCCTCATTTTCTAATATTTCCTTCAATATTTTCTCATCATAAAATCTTGTGTCCCTTGCTTCAAAACTCACTTTTTGATATCTTGTACGTTCTTTTTTCATTTGAAATGAAGCCCAAATGAAGCTTAATCGGGCATCATTAGGTTTTCCAGCCTAGGGTGTCTACAACCTGTATTTGGGATGCTCACACATTGATGCAGAGAGGCCTAAGATTGTAAGGAATGATGAGAGTAAAGGCAGTCTTGGGAAATTAAAAGTTTTATTTGAATTGAATTGTTTTATAAATATAATAAATAGGTAAAAGGTATAAAAATTGGTGAATAGATTTATATAAAATTGAAAGTTTGTATATAAAGGTATGATAAATTGTTAAAATTGAAGATTTTATGAGATAATTAGTATAAGGGAATTATTATATATTAGAAAAAGGTGTGGGTGGGTGGGTTAAAATTGTGTAGCAGTTGACTGCTTGAAAGTTGGAAGTGGAGTGGTGAGGGGTTGAGGTTTGAGGTTTGAGACGTGACTGGGTCACGTGGGTTGTTAGTAAGGGGGAGGGGGCGACTCGCCTCAATGACCGCGCATTGCTAAAAGCTATGCGCTCACCATTGATGCAGAGAGGCCTAAGATTGTAAGGAATGATGAGAGTAAAGGCAGTCTTGGGAAATTAAAAGTTTTATTTTAATTGAATTGTTTTATAAATATAATAAATAGGTAAAAGGTATAAAAATTGGTGAATAGATTTATATAAAATTGAAAGTTTGTATATAAAGGTATGATAAATTGTTAAAATTGAAGATTTTATGAGATAATTAGCCAAAACTGCCAATTTTGTGGGGATGTTGGGTTTTTATGAGTGGAAGTTTGGGGATGGGTAGAATGGGAAGGTATGATGTAAATAAGTTAGGTGAAGATAGTAAAATGGTAATGTAATAAGATAATGGTGCCCGAGTGGGTGTTATGCTATGTGCATAGTCTTTTATGGCCGTGAGCGGGCAGTCTTTTACTGAACCATTGTGGAACAGTTTTGTAGGAAGCCGTAAGCGGACAGTCTTTTGGGGAGCCGTGAGCGGACAGTTCATGGGAGCCAAGTGGCTGTGTTTTATTTTTTAAATTTTTGTGATTATAAATTAGGGTATTTGGTGGGAAGTTATGATCTCGTAAGCGAGTAGTCTTTTTGTGATCTAGGGATATGGGGGTTTGGCGATAGCACTCCTGATGGCCCTGTTTACTCCTGATGTTCCAGAGTCTATGTATGTGCGGAAAGCGTCAGAACGCCATCCGCCGTAGGCTTTTATTTGGAGCTCAGTGCATCCATTTTTTAATGCATTAGTGGCCGCGGCCTTGCGCAGGCTATGGAGTGAATATCTTGTATGGTCGGCCCCGTCGCGTATGAGTAGCTGTTTCCATTTATTGGCGACGTATGAGGCGGTTATGGGCTTCCTCGTATTTGGGAACATGAAGGCTGGCTCCCTAGGGTGAGACGTGGGGGTGTCATTTATCACCCGCGCCATTGCTTTAACTATACACATATCCTCGTCACCTGAGGACTTTAGCTTGAGTTTATTACTCTGGTAAGCCGATTGCATGTTTTTCGCACTTTTGATACATATGACGACACTGCTGGTAGACACGACTACGTCGTTCCTAGTTAGGTGTTTAAGAGGGTCAAAGCTTCTGATGGAGGGGCTGAGGACC
The DNA here is from genome assembly GCA_942159475.1 of Sthenelais limicola. Classification (NCBI taxonomy): domain Eukaryota; kingdom Metazoa; phylum Annelida; class Polychaeta; order Phyllodocida; family Sigalionidae; genus Sthenelais; species Sthenelais limicola. Next base: position 60,884,324 of record OW804096.1, read on the forward strand.
TCTGACTGCCTCAGAGCCGCATAATAAATCATGAGGATTGCTGCCTTGCAGGCATTTGACAGCGGGTCGGAGGGTATACTAAGGATTGTCCTGCGAAGCATGGCTGGTGGCACTGCCTGCTTTGCGCATGGTTTGAATGATTTATCACGGTCGACTGCCTGCAGTGCCCATCTGACTCTGTGGTGGTCTAGAGCATGTGTTGGTCTGTCTAGTTGCTTATACGCGGTTCTTAAATGTGATATATGGTTTCTTACGGTTCGCGGGGATGATATCGTCAGTAGCAAGCTCTCTATGTACGCACATATGACCAGGTGTGAGGCTTCCAGTGGGTGGACGCCTATCTCTGTTGTGAACTGGACGAATCTCTTCACTGCGCTCTCCTGGTTGGAACGTGTGCCCTGCGCCCAGGCGGTTTTCTGTCTGTTCATGGCCCGCGTCAGTAGCATCTTGATTCGTCTTCCTGGAAGGTTTATGGAGAGACATGGCATTGAGTGCAAAGGTACATGGGTATACAAGTTTAAGTGATCGTGATTTTATTAGATCAGCAGCGTCTTTAGCATATTTGTCACTGATGTGAGCTCTACTTAGTCTATCGGCGAGGGTGTTTTGATCTCCCGGGATGTGTCTGTAAGTTATTTTCAAGTCGTAGAGGGCTTGCATCATCCATGCTATTCGCGCAGCCTCTAATATTACCGGGTTTCGACCACGGCCTGTTTGTACGACTGACACGCTGGCCATATTATCGCACCATACCTCTATGTGCGAGCCTCTGTCGCTTTCCCCCACTAGGGTGTGAAGGGCGACGGGGACATTTATGGCCTCGAGTCCAATATGTTTTCAACGCCCTCTTGGGTAGGTGTGACCTGGTACGCGTACGCCCTATGTTCATTTGCGCCCCCAATGCCAGAAAGGCACGCGTCTACTTCTATGACCTTGTTAGGCGCGGGGTTTGGAATTAGTGACCGACCATTCCATTGTGCACAGAATATCTGGAACCATTGGAGGTCCTTGCGCATTTCGCTGTTGATGTTAATGTACTTTCCCTTTATGCCTCTAAGCGCTTCTAATAGTCGGCCGATGAAGAGCCGTCCGGGTCCTACGCACTTTGATACGTGTATTAGGCACCCGATTAGCGATTGTAACTCTCGTTTTGACATGGACCGCCTTTTGCTATATCGCTGTACATGTTGGCTAGTCTCGATCACTTTATCTTTAGGTATACTTAGTGTCATTAATGCTGTATCGATATTTATTCCCAGCCACCTTACGTATTGTGCGGGGGGCTGTCTCTTGTTGACAGCCTCGGGGAGTCTGAGCTCCTTAAACAATTCAATCGCTCTGGTATAGTGTCTGTTAGCTGTTTCTAAGTCAGGGGAAAGTATAATGAGGTCATCGAGGTACATCTTGGCCACTATCCCATCCCGTGCTAGTATCCCCACTATAGCGTCTGCAACCCTCTGCATATGGCAGGAAGAAGTTCTTGCCCCGAAAGGCATAGTCACATCCAAATAGAATTTTTGGTCCCATTTAAGGCACAGCAGGGGCCAATCCAATGGGTCCGTCTTAAAGTTTTTGTATGCCCTGGATATGTCAATAGTCGCCATGTAAGAATTATTGCCCATAGACACAAGCTCCTGTACTAGGCCCTCGACGGTGGGTAACGTGTGGGCCCGCTCTTCCCCCCATACACTATTTTTTAGCAAGAAAGCGTTTACGGAGGCGTCTTCAGGATAACTGAGATCCACGATGACCCGTCTGTCGTCACTGGCCCTTTTCTCACGCGACATAATGGGGGAGCAGTGGTACCACTCCGCAAGTGGCGCCACGTCGAAGGGGCCCACTAAGCCACCGAGTTTAATTTCTTTTTCCATGAATTTATCGATCTTAGGTTTAAAGTTGTCAGCACTACTATGATTTTTCCCAGTGTCGTTATGGCTGGTGGGGCCCAAGTACCCCATGGGAAAACCGTATCTTACAAAGTCCCTCAACTCCCTGTGGTCTGGTGTATCAGAGAGGTATTTATCCCAGGCTTCTAATGATAGGTTAGTTGGCAAAGCAATCTTGGCGTCTAACGAATTAGGAAGTCCTGTTTTAGATACAGCGTTATATATGAGGCTATGAGTAGGGTGCGAGTCAGAAATGGTGCACGCGGGCCACCGTAGCTGCCTGTCAGCGGCGAACGTTCTCGGGCCGAGGTCTAATTCCTGTTTCTCAAGTTTGCCTTCACAAATCTGTCTAATATGAGAGTAAGTAATGCTTTGACCTACTATGTTTGTGTCTGCCTGCTGGCGGGCGGCGAAGGCAGCTTGGTCGTCGGCATTAATGGTTTGAGAGCGTGCGCCTAGGTTCACATGTTGCGAGCGAGAGACATGGTGGCCATCTTTGTTGTTTGTCTCGGGATGCAAGATCTCACACGAGACTTGGGCACGTCGTCTGCTTGTATGAACTGGTTGGGTGTCTGCGCTTAAATGAGAACTGAGAACATTTGAAGCAAGGTTTTCATGTTTAGATACAAATGGGGGCGCCTGTGGGTTTAATGTGGCAGGGGCCCCTTCTACTCGTTTTTTGACTGGGCCTGGTAACCGTATGCCTGGTTCTGGCGGCCCGGGTTGTTGCGCGGGGCACCCCCAGCCAAGCCTGCTGCCGCGTAGCCATTGTGGCGCTGGCCTGTGACGTCATTTGCCCTGGCTGTGGGGGATACCCGGCGGTTGCACTCGCTGACAGAATGAACACACGACTTCCCCACAGAATCACAATACGAGCATATATGTAAAGCGAGCATATGTCCCTCATTATGGTTGTTAGAATGTCTACACCCGCTCCTGGAGTTATAAGCTCTACAAACAATTTCTTGCTGGTTGTTACCTCCTCTATTATTATAGTTACTTTTCTGAACCGTGCTACCAGAGTTATAGTGCGAGCCCGGGTTCGTGCCCATGTTGGCAGGTGCAGCGAGACATAGCCTCACCCGCTCCTCCTGTATACCGACTCTGTCTGACCATGTCAAAGTACCATTCTCGATTTCGTCCCAAATGAATTGCGTCCAGCGCCTCACGGCTGGCCAGGGTCGCTCTAGGGCGTCTCTGGTCACTTTTCTAAGATGTTTTAACATGTGAGGGTAGTCCCGCCTTTTATACGCCCTGGGGTCTTCCAATAATGACAGAAAAGCATCAATGTATTCCATTCCCGACATACTACTTCTGACTTCTAGTTTTTGCTTGATAGTAGTTACACCCTCGTGCGAGACATACATGTAAGGTTTAGACTGAATATTAAGAGTGTGGATGTCTGAGATATATTGGTTCTTACCCTGCAGGCCGCGTTTACACGGTGAGTATCTCCACTAGTGAGTATCTCCGTGTATCCGCACTGGTGAGTATACCCGTGTATCTGCAGTGGGAGTATATCCGTGTATCTGCAGTGGGAGTATACCCGTGTATCTGCAGTAGGAGTATATCCGTGTATCTGCAGTGGGTGTATACCCGTGTATCTGCAGTGGGAGGATCCCTGTGTATCCCCGATCCATGCATATCGTCAATGCAGTGGTGTGTGCGTATATCTTTAGATATACGCACACACAGAGATAAGGTGGGGGGAGATCTTTGCTTTCAATATGCTACTTCTCATACATTTATAAAACAATGAGTTTACCAATATATAGACTAGATGTTATAGCACTAGTAGGGGCTCGAAGGCAGGACAAAAGTACCGATTTTCAAAGCTTGTCAAGGTTTTTCAAAGAGGTGAAAATGTCACGATATGCTACGGAATTTTTGTAAATTGTATGCATCGCAAAACATCGCATAACAGAAACGTTCTTTTAGCTATAAGGTATTTATGTACACCACAAACACCGCACAACTGGCAGCATCATGGACAAATTTTATTTCTCTGGATTCGTTAAGATCTTGTCACGATCCATAATGCCATTATATAAGCTATACTAGCTCTACCTTCACAATATATCTGGAGAATATTAGTTGTATCAATCTCGAAAGACTGCAGTCATTTTCCTGAGATGATAACCTGCTTGCCAGAGCAAGTTTCTTCTATTCCATTCTATTCTATCGATATTAAAACAGAGCTCACACAAAACACATTTTCATGTACACACATACTTTTTATTATTTCTCAAAATAACCCATCTGAAATACCTTTTTGATTTATAGATTATAGCATCACGCTCATCACTTATTTCAATCTTTATTTGATACCACAGACTTGGAATGTCAGTTTATTGGAAACTTTTCTTCACTGCCCATTTCACGGGGGACATCGGAGAAGCACGTTCTGACATCTTTCTAGGGTCCCTAATAAGCATTACTGCTTTTCATTTCTGCCTGGCAGTCATACACTTGATAAATTCGGCATCTAACTTTTGTTTAGTAGTAGTGAGCGCCGGAGTCTCCCATGGGAGGCGCCTGACCACCCTTGTATGGCCAGATGCAGCCCAAGTTTCCCCTTCTGCCATTTCCTCCTCACTTGACATATAATTGGTCTTGAGTATGCGTTGTATTTGCTCTTTTTCTCCCTCAGGCAGCTGCATTTCTTTCAGGGCCACTGTCCTGCGCTTCAGCTTCTGTGTGAGAAAGAAAAGTGTGTCAATGTAGGTACATGTAGACAGTTGGATATTTTTGCATTGGCAATTAGGCAAACTGTTGAAAAAACAGATGTATACATGCAACCCGACCAAAAGAGCGCTGCCCCTTAGCTGACTTTGTCTCTCAGAACAAAACTAACACAAAGACATATTAAATGTTTTAACCAGTTGTTAAGTTGTATGCCTCTATTAACGATGGTGTTGGATAGTATGTAACTCAAGTTTCACTAGAAATGCTATGAATGTAAAAGCTAGGAAAAACAGCTACACATAATTATAGATATACATAATACCTTACCCTCGTTCTGTAGTGGTTCCACTTCACACGAAGTCTATGCATCTCCTTTGTCCCTTGATTTATCTTAAATTGGCGGTCTTTGATTGGCCTCTGAAAATGAAAGAAATGTCCTATATTACTATTTATGCATGAATTCTACATATCACTGTAATGTAACTTGATTTACATTGGTAGTGGTGGTATTGATGGCATCTGGGGTTGAAAAATTAGAAAAATCCATTAATGCCCGTTTTTCACAGCTTTCTGATGTAAAACCAATGGGGCTCAGTTTGCTTTACTAGAGTGTGTATTCACACCCCACCGCAGTGATGTGGTGGGTGATTTACTGTAGGCTAGGCTTGCTTAGCTGTTACATAACATTTAAGTGTTAGTTGGTGTTCCACTGAGAGTTTCTGTGAAAAACGGGTAGGCCTATGTTGTTAAAAGAAAAACGTTTAACTAATTGGTAAAGACTTCTGACACATACAAGGGCTAAAGTATTATAGAAAGAGCAAAGATGACCCCCGCTGCATTGGACCATTGGACCATGTCTAGTTCTATGCTCACACCTACCAGTGGCGCATGCTGCAGATAATATCACAAGTCGCTTAACCTGTCCAAACAAAGGTTACTAATCACGCTTGCCGTGTTAGGTGGCGTCAGCCTCACTAAATGGTACCGCTTACAAACCTCACACTGGTTTAATTTATTTGGTTGGAAGCTATAATATTGTAGATCGTTTCAGAATATTCCTCTGAATGCAACACCATTTTAAACCTTTACACATGACCTTAAAAGGTATGTGGCAGAGTGTGCCCTCTCTCTCAGCGATAATAATTATAATGTCAGGAGCTAAACGAATTACTAAATAAACTACCAGCTGATGTTTCTCATCTTTACAACCCATGCATGCGCTGTTTTAGATAATCCAACATAATTATAATTGAAAGGAATACTGAGGTTGATGATCATGTGCCGACTTCGATTCCCGCACTTAATCTTACTGATAGGTGAACAGGAATTAAATGGCTGCATTCTCCCTAATCTGAGCTTCATTTTGATAGTAGGCACTTCATATTTAAATCAACTTGAAACAGGGATGCTTAGTATTTTGTGAGTATGGGTTCCTAGAGCTTCGATGATTTACTAGAGGGTATGTGTGTGGTATGGGATTGGTATATATATCAAGTGTTCCTCTACTAGTACTTCTACATCTCAATTACCCTCTCAGAATAATGCACATTGACAGTCAGGGTTACATCCATGCATTGCGATTCAACATAATACATAGCAACAAAGTAATTATCACCATAACAATGGAAATTAGATTGTTTACCTTTTATGTGCTCAGGGTGGGTAATCTGCCCATAGGTCTCGATGTAGACCTTCAGGAGGTCCATATAGACCCTTTCGTTGTGAGATGAAGCAAATGATTCGGTGATCTCAAAACCCTTTGAGATGTCTTCCCGTGTATGCAGAGCATAGAGATTCCTTATTCTTTTCTAGAAACAGAATGGAAATTAATTAGTCCACCTTATTGAATTAAACTATATTATAATAATTATTACTGCTACTCTCCTCTGCAGGATTATATAAATGCAAGGAGTATCAGTTACTTTGGATTAACTATAATAATACAAATGAGAATACTAATAGAATATTAACGAATAGAACCAGTATATAATATAGTATAAATGATGTGATACATACCCTGCATTCATTTGGCACTGGATTGGTAGATTGATTTTCCTTTAATGTCTCCAGTTCCGAAAGTGTAGCCTTGTACTTTTCCTCAGTGTCCTCTTGTTTCTTTGACAAACATTTGATATCCAACTTCAGTTTTGCGTTCTCCTTTCTCAATGTGGATACTGCTGTAATCCGACCAGGATTTTCAATATCTGAAAGTTCCCCTGAGGCCGAATTGATACTAAAATTAAAGACATCATCATCCAGCCTTGAGCTAGTCGGAGTGGAGTGTATAGGTCTATCTATGGTAGCTTCTGTTGACGAAATGATATTCTTGTGTGTTTCAAGCTAGTGAGGAAAAGGTATTAAATGGGAAATAATTCTCCAGTCAGACATTCAAATAACCTTGTCTGTTATTCCTCTTGTTTCGTTAGCACTATAATGGTGTCTCCAACCATGTCTGCCGTGTTCGTTTCCCGTGGACTTGTTATATGCATGGGGTGCAGGATAATGTTTGAAGTAGTTTTGATTACAATTTCTAACTACAAGACTAGGAGTTTTAAACAAATTTGTTAGTTTATCAAAGTAGAAAGGTTATTGTTATACTGCTCAGGGGCTCCCAGGGAAAGATAAATATCCGAATACACAGTACCATCACATACATACCAAGATGCAAACCATTCACAATTTGCAAAACTAGTTAGACTCTGCTCTTGCCAGGACATATTCCCTCTTATTTGAAGATTTAGTTGGATGCAACTGCAATGGGTAGGCACCCCAAGTACCAGTGCCCTCATTGCAAAATGCAAGTCGGAAGAATGCTCCTTATGGTGCACAAAGAAAACTTTCTGAAAGGTTGGTATTATTTTTTCGTAATATGTTATCATAATTTATTCTTTCATAATATTTCTGCATGAACAAGTATTTACATAAACAAGTGTTTACATAATGACTGGTGATTATGGTACCAATTGAAATAATTCCAAATTTAATTATTGAGCGGTACAAACAGTGGGGATAACAATTTCCAATATTCTTATGTTGCCTCTTTTACAAGCATATATATTACATGCTTTTAATTCACGTTTTTTTATTCAATTTATGTATAGATCTTTTATACTGTATGTAGCCTATTGCATAATCCTGGGCCAGATGTGCTACAATGCTTGCTGCATGTAGTGTATGTGTATGTTGTATACTTGTTTAATGTAATATGAGAAGCTACCCATTTAGCCACCTTTAACACCTCCTGATTAGGCTGGGAGGATATATTTAGGTTTGAGATGCTAGCATAGGGGGTGGGCAGGAGCCCGTTCCATCACAACTGGCTAAGGCTGTGAGCCTCCTAATTTGATATGTTCAAAGCTAAGATAAACACCTTCCAAAAGTACTGATTTGTGATCAATTAACTCTATTTTGGTCTTTAAGAAATTGCTCCCGCCGATGTACTGAGTTAAATGAAAGTTTGTTTCTGTAGGAGGATTTCTCAATAATAAAAGTTCCATGCATCTATATCGATGAATGTCACTTATATAGGCCTTCTCAGAGTAATAATTTGGGTTCCATAATTACTCTATTAAAGATGCTTTTAACGCAAGTGATATCCTGAGTTTCCTGACAAACGTTTGTTCAGTTACATTGATAGTGGGATGCAATGGCTTACATTGTGTTGCCCCATTGGATAAGCATGTACTATGCGTTTATAAACAGACATAATTAGTTAAGGCATATCCAATTGCTGTTATGCTGGCAAATCGAATTATCCTGTCGTTTCTTGTGAAAAGTAGAAATTTTCCCAGAAACTCTTTTGGTTTATAACCTATAGGAAAATACGAAATGATTAATACATCAACTTTAATTTTATCATACAAGGTGGGATCTGCATGCTCAACGACAAAGAAAAACGACTTGATCAGAATGATACTGGTCCGATGGAAGACTGTTGCTCTGCCCATGAGGACCATGAGGACATGGAGGTCGACAAAGAAAGTAGTTGGCTTGAAGAGGTAAGGACTTACTTAATTGGCAGTGTCATATACACATTTTGTTAACCGTTAGGCTATTGCATAGGCTATAATTGTACTCTGGATTTTGGAGATTTTTTTATTGTAAGCAGTAGAATACTTACAACTACGTTCAGTTACATTAGATCATATATGGAAGAGAGTGGGGAAGTCGCTATTTATTGCAAGGGTAGGAATATATTTTAGTTGTTGTTTAAAGATATCAAATAAAGGTGTTGTTTGATTTTTATTTGATTGTTCACTAGCTTTTGGCCGACTGTGGTGATGTAGTATGAGATATTTATGCCCACATACAAAGTTTTCATGCATCATTAGTATTTTGGTACTATGACTATACTATACTATACTATACTATACTATACTATACTATATAGTTCCTATATCAATACCTGAGAATGTGTTTCGATTCACCCATATAAGTTCTTTTAGAGAAGTTTCTATATAACTAATTCGGCATATAATTCATGGAATTAATGTGACTGGGTAAAAGAGACAATTTCCCTAGCAAGTTTGCCTCCATCCCTAACTTACAGTAATTAATTGGCCAATGCGTCACTGCACTGTGTATACATGCAGATACACCACTGCACTGTGTATACACGCAGATACACGGAGCGTTATGGATAAACGCAGATACACCACTGCGTTATGGATAAACGCAGATACACAAACTCAATTGGAGATACACGCAGATACTCACACAGCGCAGAGTGAGGATACACCAGATTTCCAACGCAGATACTCACCGTGTAAACGCGTTTTTTTTTCCAGTGCCGGACGCCCGTTTCTCCCTCTCCACCTCCTTCTCCAGGTATCTGTCAGCATCCATCTGTCTTTTGAAGACTGGAGGGGGAGTCACACGGGGTCGGCGCCCGGGCCTGCGGGTAGACTGGGCAGCCGGCTGTTCTTCCTCGCTCTCCTCAGTCTCTGACTCTGACTCCTCACATGAGTCCTCGTACACCGGGGGCTCAGAGGCCCTGGACTTCTTATTACTGACCACCGTCCTCGCTACCTTGGCCATTTGCACGGCCATCTTTTCAACACAACCTTGTATGCCTTGTACTGTTGCCTTCATGGACTTCATCTCGGCATCTAGCTGTGTAGTGGTAATCCGAGTAGAGGTCTTTTTGTCGCGCTTAGTTTTCGGCTTGGTTTTTAGCTTAGTCTTGGGGGGAGGTGCTTCAAATTCCTCCTCCGAGGTCCCATCCTCACTACCTATATCTTCGATTATAGGAGCTGTATTTTCATCGGGCGCCGGCGGTTCGACGGCAGTGTCTGGTGCGTCGACGCCTGCCTGGGCTGTGTCTACCTGGGGGGCCTCTGGCTCCGTAAGAGCCGGTTTGGGCGCCGGCGTTTGTGACCTCCTCGTTCTCCTTCTATTTGCCATAGCCAAATTGTAGTTAGCCACCCTTCTGTACTCTGACTGTCTCAGCTTCTTATTGTATGAAGGCCTGAGCGTGTTAGCAGTGCGAGCTGCAGTACGGCGTGTACCGGGCGTAGGGCTTCACTAGCCAAGTAAAATTGTGTAGCAGTTGACTGCTTGAAAGTTGGAAGTGGAGTGGTGAGGGGTTGAGGTTTGAGGTTTGAGACGTCACTGGGTCACGTGGGTTGTTAGTAAGGGGGAGGGGGCGACTCGCCTCAATGACCGCGCATTGCTAAAAGCTATGTGCTCACCATGAATATAACCATTTTATTTGAATTCCTTGGCCAAAATGAGGCTGTGGGAAGCCTACTTTCAAAGTTCTTATGCCAGAATCTTCGCTGCTATTGCAATAAAAGTGCTTTTTCAGGCTAGAAAATAAGTAATAATTATGGAATCTGAATATAATACACAGGCGCACCTAGAAAATATATTACTTCTGCCAAAGAAACATGGTTCCTATACATGCGCACATGTTTATCATTATGTAAAACACAATATTTATGTAATCACTAATTTAAACTGATCTAAACATGGAAAATATCATTTTGGAATATTTGTGTCGCGTTACGACATGTATTAACTCAAAATAATGAAATACCCCAAGAGTGACCATCAATATTATATTGCATTTAGTATTGGGGGAGAGGGAAGACGTATGTGTAGGTATCTTTCATTAAAAATAAAAGTTATTAGCCTATGAAGTTCATGAACTCTTTTGTTTTCTAAGATAAAATCAATTGAAGTCATGTTGGAATGTTTTATGTTGCGTTACGACATGTGAATTAAGTCCCATATTTAGGATAAAATATATTTTTTTGCAATTTCACCTATTCTGATAATTGTTTAGGCAGGCGTGAATTTGGTAAAAGAGATAGATCTATATGAATGAATACAGATGCTGTTGAATTGCAGTTAGCATTTGTTAGTATGTCGCCATTACGTCATAGTGTCGCCGTTACGACTTAATTATTAGAAATAAAGACATCCACCTAATTTAACATGATTATTGTATTGAAATAAAACGGATATTTTGACAAAAATGTATTCAAACTTTGGCTACTACCAGGTCCTATACATATATATTAAAGCTAAATATCTATATCTGGTTGAGATTAAATAGAAAAAAATACCGCTTATAAAAGGTCTGACTGTCTTAACTTATAAAAGCGGCTAGGATGCCTTAGCATTTATTTCCATATTTTATCAAAATATGACGTACAATTGTCTGATATTTCCTATTTCTCCTTCGTATGTATACGCAGATTGTGAGAAAAAAGGGTATGTCTCTTTACTTTTTCGTTAATAAGCAGAGAACCGTGGTAGATTGATCATTATTTCTAGTGTCAATTGAAACTAGAGTAGTTCTTCTATCATATGAATACATAATCGCCTAAATAACATTTATAGTTAATATTAAATGTAGGAATCGATGTCTAGGCATACGTATAGTATGCCTAGGGTTGACTATTACATACCTCTAAAAAAAAATACATGAAATATTCAAATAGAATCTCTAAAGACATCATAATTATAATACGTAAAAGTATTTTGCGCACAGAATTATTACAAATTTGATCTACATACATACATTTATTATGTTTTTTTACACAGGAAATGGATCTTTTATGGTACTTTATTGTACAAATTACCCATTTTAGGAGGTTTTTTAAAGCTGAAATTGTCAATAGTTATTTTAGACCCCCCGCTTAGGCAATCCATATGCATGTAAACATATACAGTATGTATACAATACATATATACAATGTATGCATACATATAAGATGTCTGAATAGTATACATGTATACATATGTATATATAATGTATGTATGTATGTATGTATGTATATCTATATGTATATCTTATTTAGTATTAGGCCGTCATCCCTTGTCACGCGCCACATTGCGTACATTTGTGCGTAATTTGTACGGACACTTGTGACAAAAATAATGGGGATAAGTATAGAAAAGTATACATTTCCTGAAAGAGGAATATTTTTTCTTTGCACTGAAACACAAATAGAGGAAAGACCATGATTTGTATTGACACGGTGAACATGTCTATCTGACTTTCCTAAAGTTGTATGCTTATACAAGTATTCTATCTAGGGATATATAGATGGAACCTAGCAAGGGGGAAGTCTGTACACTTGTTATTGACCGAGGGAGCGCGGGAAGTTAGAGGGCGTTAGCCCGAGATCTTCTGTGCTCCCGAGGTCACTAACAAGTGTACAGACTTCACCCGAGCTTTGTTCCATATTTATTACACCCCATTAATAAATAAAAAATATAAATAATTAAAAATAAAAGAAGTAATTTACGTTTTGGGCGGACCTACTTGTTGTATGTCCCCAGGGTGACATAACTCACATGTTATGCACCACTTTGACCAAGTGTGACATACAATGCTGAAGGTATAGGAAGCAACAGCACAGGGGTGTAATAAAACGCTTATACTTTGATATTTTGTTTCCACATGTTAATAGGGCCCTTGTCGACGTTTCATGAGAATTGCATATAACAAGTTAACTATTCAAGATTTTTTTTCAAAGTTAATAATACACTTAATATCATTCTGACATGCCTATCTACCTATGCATATATTGTATAATTATATAACGATTCTATCTAAATAAGCGGCCGCAATTGTCGCGATCGGCGGCCATAATTGGCGTGATTGGCGGCAACAATATGCGGCCGCAGGTAGAGAAATTTTCATAGCGGAGAGTAATGAGATATAGTGGAAGGCTTAGCGGGAGATAGTGGACCATATATATATAAGATTTTTATTCCAACATCATAATATAATACAGTTGTCAGAAACGGTAGATTACACTCTGCACTCTGGACCGTGCAGGTCTTCCGGGCATACCAAACAGAAATAAACAAAGATTAATAGTTATATAGAGTCTCATAGTTCGTTTTGTTGGTTCTCGCTATGATGATTGTCAATTGTTCCTAGAAGGTATGTTTAGGAGTGCTGTCATGTCTCCTATTTTCCTTGTATAGTGTTCTGATAATATATTGTAAATTGATAATTATTAAAGACAATATCGTTTCCTTGACTGGCTAGAATATCACAATTCATCAATGTTAATCAGCAATGGAAAGAAGAAGAGATTAGTTTACAATTCCTTCGCCTTGACGGCTTAACCATTGAAATAGGACACCTATATTTGTGAACTATGTAAGCTTTTTGGCTTTTTATATTTATAATACATATCTTGGTAACAAGTATGTTTTTGCACTTTTGTATATGGTAAAGCGTCAGTTTGTAATTTGCGAAGGACTGATATTTTAACCCAACTTGAACTAGCTAGGCTTAACAATTTTCATAATTCTTCACTATTAAATGTCATTAATATCGCGAGAATATTAAAGTAATACATTATATGTCAATAATATCTCATGAAAGTTTTACAGGTAACAAGTTTTACAGGTAACAACAATAAATCAAGAGTACATGCATTTGGCGCACCGGAGTTCTGTCATTTTCCCCTTTTCCCCCCGTGGACCCATCGTTATATCGATCATATCTCTTAGGAAGGATTTACATTCCTTATCAATACCCTCTTTCCCATTCCCCTAGATACAGTAAAAGGTTAGTAGTAAGCAAGCAATAGCGGAACATAGGGGATTTTTTTTTAGCGGAGCGCGATATAAAACGGTCTAGCGGAATTCCGCTAAATTGCTCGTTATTTTTTTTAGCGGGATAGCGGAAATAGCTGATTTAGTTATGGAATGGGCCGCAGACCTATTGCCAAATGTTGTGACAAAAAAAACTTTACCTCCAACACCATTCTGTACTGTCAACCTATAGACTTGAAGCTCCACACTCTATCCACTAGACTGGATGTGCAACTGTAGACCACTCTTTATTTCTAGTCTTATGTATCTCATGTGATTACAGCAGTGCATTCAATAGAATTCAAAAGCATTTACAAGGGACAGAAGAATTGCTTTACAAAAAATTCTAATTCAAAAAAAGAATTTTTACTGGTTTTACAATTAAAGCAATTTTTCATCACATAATGACACATGGTTGCAAAAAGTGTGGCAAAAAATGCTTGGCCCAATGGGGAATCGAACCAGCAAGGTTGGATTGAGAGTTCAGTGCTCTAGCCACTGGGCTGTATGAACAGTAGTGACTACTGCCATACTGTTATACCATTATGTATCAACAATTGCTAAACCATTGTTCAAATAGGGCATTGCTTTCTGGAGTCAGCCAATCACAACCTCTCAATACCAAGGTCAAGGTCACAGACTCTCCCAGGACAAGGAACTGGGTCAAAGGCAGATGGAATGGCCAATCACAGACCAATAAATGTGTGCAACTAGGCCAGACCTATTGCCAAATGTTGTGACAAAAAAAACTTTACCTCCAACACCATTCTGTACGGTCAACCTATAGACTTGAAGCTCCACACTCTATCCACTAGACTGGATGTGCAACTGTAGACCACTCTTTATTTCTAGTCTTATGTATCTCATGTGATTATAGCAGTGCATTCAATAGAATTCAAAAGCATTTACAAGGGACAGAAGAATTGCTTTACAAAAAATTCTAATTCAAAAAAAGAATTTTTACTGGTTTTACAATTAAAGCAATTTTTCATCACATAATGACACATGGTTGCAAAAAGTGTGGCAAAAAATGCTTGGCCCAATGGGGAATCGAACCAGCAAGGTTGGATTGAGAGTTCAGTGCTCTAGCCACTGGGCTGTATGAACAGTAGTGACTACTGCCATACTGTTATACCATTATGTATCAACAATTATTGCTAAACCATTGTTCAAATAGGGCATTGCTTTCTGGAGTCAGCCAATCACAACCTCTCAATACCAAGGTCAAGGTCACAGACTCTCCCAGGACAAGGAACTGGGTCAAAGGCAGATGGAATGGCCAATCACAGACCAATAAATGTGTGCAACTAGGCCAGACCTATTGCCAAATGTTGTGACAAAAAAAACTTTACCTCCAACACCATTCTGTACTGTCAACCTATAGACTTGAAGCTCCACACTCTATCCACTAGACTGGATGTGCAACTGTAGACCACTCTTTATTTCTAGTCTTATGTATCTCATGTGATTATAGCAGTGCATTCAATAGAATTCAAAAGCATTTACAAGGGACAGAAGAATTGCTTTACAAAAAATTCTAATTCAAAAAAAGAATTTTTACTGGTTTTACAATTACAGCAATTTTTCATCACATAATGACACATGACTGGATGTGCAACTGTAGACCACTCTTTTTTTCTAGTCTTAGCTCATATAGGGAGAGCATAGAAGAAGGATATTGCATTTTATTTAATCAGATTGATGTACTACTAAGTGCATCCATAGGCACCACACACATGGCAGTTGTTCAACTGGTTGAACTATGATGTTATAGCCAGAAATGTATGGACTTTTTATTCATATTGTTTTGCTATGATATGCTCTAATATGCTATGACATGTTCTTACAACAATGAGAATATCAGAAATGGATTCCCCCCTGCATTACCATCTTTTTGAGGTATCACATGACCATATATGTGGTTTTTTTTAGAATTTTTCTCAGAAATGAGTGAAAAACACATATTATGTCTTGATATTTGGTTTTCATGGTAACCACATTGCTGTGACATCCAGGTTAGTGTATAAAATTGATTGTCCTCTCAATTCTCATCATTTTAAGGTATCACACAACTATATATACAACTGTGTGTTTCATGATTTTTCTAAAAAATGAATGGCAGCCATTTTTGTTTTTGATTTTTGACAAGGAAGGAGTCAGATTTCAGCTGTCCAACTGTGATTTTCGTGTTCAGCACACCCAAATTAGCCAGAAAAATGCTGATGTACTTTTGTACTCAAAAATGCTCCTAGGATTGAGAATTTCTCATCTGTTTCCCAGTCTAACATAGGCTTCCTTACTCGTGAGAGGCAAGATGGCAGACATGAGCTTCCATACTAGTGAGAGGCAAGATGGCAGCCATGGGCTTCCATACTAGTGAGAGGTGAGATTGCAGCCATAGACTTCCATACTAGTGAGAGGCAAGATGGCAGACATGGACTTCCATACTAGTGAGAGGCAAGTTGGCAGACATGGGCTTTCTCACTAGTGAGAGGCAAGATGGCAGACATAGGCTTTTATACTAGTGAGAGGTGAGATGGCAGCCATAGGCTTTTATACTAGTGAGAGGTGAGATGCCAGACATGGGCTGCCTTACTAGTGAGAGGTGAGATTGCAGCCATAGACTTCCATACTAGTGAGAGGCAAGATGGCAGACATGGACTTCCATACTAGTGAGAGGCATGTTGGCAGACATGGGCTTTCTCACTAGTGAGAGGCAAGATGGCAGACATAGGCTTTTATACTAGTGAGAGGTGAGATGGCAGCCATAGGCTTCCATACTAGTGAGAGGTGAGATGCCAGATATGGGCTGCCTTACTAGTGAGAGGTGAGATGGCAGACATAGGCTTCTATACTAGTGAGAGGCAAGATGGCAGCCATAGGCTTTCTCACTAGTGAGAGGCAAGATGGCAGACATAGGCTTTTATACTAGTGAGAGGTGAGATGGCAGCCATAGGCTTCCATACTAGTGAGGGATGAGAAGGCAGACATGTGCTTTTATACCAGTGGGAGGTGAGATAGCAGCCATAGACTTCCATACTTGTGAGAGGCAAGATGGCAGACATGGGCTTCCATACTAGTGAGAGGCAAGATGGCAGCCATGGGCTTCCATACTAGTGAGAGGTGAGATTGCAGCCATAGACTTCCATACTAGTGAGAGGTAAGATGGCAGACATGGACTTCCATACTAGTGAGAGGCAAGTTGGCAGACATGGGCTTTCTCACTAGTGAGAGGCAAGATGGCAGACATAGGCTTTTATACTAGTGAGAGGTGAGATGGCAGCCATAGGCTTCCATACTAGTGAGAGGTGAGATGCCAGACATGGGCTGCCTTACTAGTGAGAGGTGAGATGGCAGACATAGGCTTCTATACTAGTAAGAGGCAAGATGGCAGACATAGGCTTTTATACTAGTGAGAGGTGAGATGACAGCCATAGGCTTCCATACTAGTGAGAGATGAGAAGGCAGACATGTGCTTTTATACCAGTGGGAGGTGAGATAGCAGCCATAGACTTCCATACTTGTGAGAGGCAAGATGGCAGACATAGGCTTTTATACTAGTGAGAGGTGAGATGGCAGCCATAGGCTTCCATACTAGTGAGAGGTGAGATGCCAGACATGGGCTGCCTTACTAGTGAGAGGTGAGATTGCAGCCATAGACTTCCATACTAGTGAGAGGCAAGATGGCAGACATGGACTTCCATACTAGTGAGAGGCAAGTTGGCAGACATGGGCTTTCTCACTAGTGAGAGGCAAGATGGCAGACATAGGCTTTTATACTAGTGAGAGGTGAGATGGCAGCCATAGGCTTCCATACTAGTGAGAGGTGAGATGCCAGACATGGGCTGCCTTACTAGTGAGAGGTGAGATTGCAGCCATAGACTTCCATACTAGTGAGAGGCAAGATGGCAGACATGGACTTCCATACTAGTGAGAGGCATGTTGGCAGACATGGGCTTTCTCACTAGTGAGAGGCAAGATGGCAGACATAGGCTTTTATACTAGTGAGAGGTGAGATGGCAGCCATAGGCTTCCATACTAGTGAGAGGTGAGATGCCAGATATGGGCTGCCTTACTAGTGAGAGGTGAGATGGCAGACATAGGCTTCTATACTAGTGAGAGGCAAGATGGCAGCCATAGGCTTTCTCACTAGTGAGAGGCAAGATGGCAGACATAGGCTTTTATACTAGTGAGAGGTGAGATGGCAGCCATAGGCTTCCATACTAGTGAGGGATGAGAAGGCAGACATGTGCTTTTATACCAGTGGGAGGTGAGATAGCAGCCATAGACTTCCATACTTGTGAGAGGCAAGATGGCAGACATGGGCTTCCATACTAGTGAGAGGCAAGATGGCAGCCATGGGCTTCCATACTAGTGAGAGGTGAGATTGCAGCCATAGACTTCCATACTAGTGAGAGGCAAGATGGCAGACATGGACTTCCATACTAGTGAGAGGCAAGTTGGCAGACATGGGCTTTCTCACTAGTGAGAGGCAAGATGGCAGACATAGGCTTTTATACTAGTGAGAGGTGAGATGGCAGCCATAGGCTTCCATACTAGTGAGAGGTGAGATGCCAGACATGGGCTGCCTTACTAGTGAGAGGTGAGATGGCAGACATAGGCTTCTATACTAGTAAGAGGCAAGATGGCAGACATAGGCTTTTATACTAGTGAGAGGTGAGATGACAGCCATAGGCTTCCATACTAGTGAGAGATGAGAAGGCAGACATGTGCTTTTATACCAGTGGGAGGTGAGATAGCAGCCATAGACTTCCATACTTGTGAGAGGCAAGATGGCAGACATGGGCTTCCATACTAGTGAGATGCGAGATGGCAGACATGGGCTTCCATACTAGTGAGAGGCAAGATGGCAGACATAGGCTTCTATACTAGTGAGAGGTGAGGAGGCAGCCATAGGCTTCCACACTAGCGAGCGATGAGATGGCAGACATGGGCTTCCATACTAGTGAGAGGTGAGATGCCAGACATGGGCTGCCTTACTAGTGAGAGGTGAGATGGCAGACATAGGCTTCTATACTAGTGAGAGATGAGAAGGCAGACATGTGCTTTTATACCAGTGGGAGGTGAGATAGCAGCCATAGACTTCCATACTTGTGAGAGGCAAGATGGCAGACATGGGCTTCCATACTAGTGAGAGGCAAGATGGCAGCCATGGGCTTCCATACTAGTGAGAGGTGAGATTGCAGCCATAGACTTCCATACTAGTGAGAGGTAAGATGGCAGACATGGACTTCCATACTAGTGAGAGGCAAGTTGGCAGACATGGGCTTTCTCACTAGTGAGA
The DNA here is from genome assembly GCA_942159475.1 of Sthenelais limicola. NCBI lineage: Eukaryota > Metazoa > Annelida > Polychaeta > Phyllodocida > Sigalionidae > Sthenelais > Sthenelais limicola. Next base: position 60,903,263 of record OW804096.1, read on the forward strand.
TGCAAGATGGCAGACATAGGCTTTTATACTAGTGAGAGGTGAGATGGCAGCCATAGGCTTCCATACTAGTGAGAGGTGAGATGCCAGCCATGGGCTTCCATACTAGTGAGAGGTGAGATGCCAGACATGGGCTTCCTTACTCGTGAGAGGTGAGATGGCAGACATGAGTTTCCATACTAGTGAGAGGCAAGATGGCAGCCATGGGCTTCCATACTAGTGAGAGGTGAGATTGCAGCCATAGACTTCCATACTAGTGAGAGGCAAGATGGCAGACATGGACATCCATACTAGTGAGAGGCAAGTTGACAGACATGGGCTTTCTCACTAGTGAGAGGCAAGATGGCAGACATAGGCTTTTATACTAGTGAGAGGTGAGATGGCAGCCATAGGCTTCCATACTAGTGAGAGGTGAGATGCCAGACATGGGCTGCCTTACTAGTGAGAGGTGAAATGGCAGACATAGGCTTCTATACTAGTAAGAGGCAAGATGGCAGACATAGGCTTTTATACTAGTGAGAGGTGAGATGACAGCCATAGGCTTCCATACTAGTGAGAGATGAGAAGGCAGACATGTGCTTTTATACCAGTGGGAGGTGAGATAGCAGCCATAGACTTCCATACTTGTGAGAGGCAAGATGGCAGACATGGGGTTCCATACTAGTGAGAGGTGAGAGGTGAGATGGCAGACATGGGCTGCCTTACTAGTGAGAGGTGAGATGGCAGACATAGGCTTCTATACTAGTGAGAGGCAAGATGGCAGCCATAGGCTTTCTCACTAGTGAGAGCCAAGATGGCAGACATAGGCTTTTATACTAGTGAGAGGTGAGATGGCAGCCATAGGCTTCCATACTAGTGAGAGATGAGAAGGCAGACATGTGCTTTTATACCAGTGGGAGGTGAGATAGCAGCCATAGACTTCCATATTTGTGAGAGGCAAGATGGCAGACATGGGCTTCCATACTAGTGAGAGGCAAGATGGCAGCCATGGGCTTCCATACTAGTGAGAGGTGAGATTGCAGCCATAGACTTCCATACTAGTGAGAGGTAAGATGGCAGACATGGACTTCCATACTAGTGAGAGGCAAGATGGCAGCCATGGGCTTCCATACTAGTGAGAGGTGAGATTGCAGCCATAGACTTCCATACTAGTGAGAGGTAAGATGGCAGACATGGACTTCCATACTAGTGAAAGGCAAGTTGGCAGACATGGGCTTTCTCACTAGTGAGAAGCAAGATGGCAGACATAGGCTTTTATACTAGTGGGAGGTGAGATAGCAGCCATAGACTTCCATACTTGTGAGAGGCAAGATGGCAGACATGCATGGGCTTCCATACTAGTGAGATGCGAGATGGCAGACATGGGCTTCCATACTAGTGAGAGGCAAGATGGCAGACATAGGCTTCTATACTTGTGAGAGGTGAGATGGCAGACATGGGCTTCCATACTAGTGAGAGGCAAGATGGCAGACATAGGCTTCTATACTAGTGAGAGGTGAGGAGGCAGCCATAGGCTTCCACACTAGCGAGAGATGAGATGGCAGACATGGGCTTCCATACTAGTGAGAGGTGAGATGCCAGACATGGGCTGCCTTACTAGTGAGAGGTGAGATGGCAGACATAGGCTTCTATACTAGTGAGAGGTGAGAAGGCAGACATGTGCTTTCATACCAGTGGGAGGCAAGTTGGCAGACATGGGCTTTCTCACTAGTGAGAGGCAAGATGGCAGACATGGGCTTCCATACTAGTGAGAGGTGAGATTGCAGCCATAGACTTCCATACTAGTGAGAGGCAAGATGGCAGACATGGACTTCCATACTAGTGAGAGGCAAGTTGGCAGACATGGGCTTTCTCACTAGTGAGAGGCAAGATGGCAGACATAGGCTTTTATACTAGTGAGAGGTGAGATGGCAGCCATAGGCTTCCATACTAGTGAGAGGTGAGATGCCAGACATGGGCTGCCTTACTAGTGAGAGGTGAGATGGCAGACATAGGCTTCTATACTAGTAAGAGGCAAGATGGCAGACATAGGCTTTTATACTAGTGAGAGGTGAGATGACATCCATAGGCTTCCATACTAGTGAGAGATGAGAAGGCATACATGTGTGTACCTGATAAGTCTTTATATAAGGGTCATAACACTCTTTAGTTTGTGAAAATATTCCAACTAGAAGAAAAGTTACAGCAAAATAACCATTCAGTAATGGTAATGCTAATGGCAGTAGCTAAATAATGTCTAAAATTATGTCGGAATACTTATGCTCATTACTCGAAAACTATTTGAGCTTTTTCCAAAATTTAAAATGTATTAAATACCTGAACATATCTATTTGACTGTCCTAAAATCATATAATTAATGAATCATTATCTGTACCTCATTTGGCAATCGTTGCTAGTAAGGATTATATAAGGTGAATATTTTACAATATGAAAATATATATTAAATTAGTAATTAACGTCTGTACAGGCAAGTTAATTAAGGCTATGAACTTGTATTGTATACCAAACGAACCGGGAACATGTCAGCATTACAGAGCTTTTTAAAGTATTCCAATCCGTTGGGAAATGGCGACACAGTGGCCCAATATGTGAAGTCTGAATTTAGTCCGAAGTTAGTCCGAATTCGGACAAAATTCGGCCGAATTCGGCCGAATAAAAGAGAGATTTTACCGAATTTCTCCCAAATTTATTAAATATCGGTTCGGCTCGGTTCGGTTCGGCCCTAATTCGGCAAATTATTATGGAAGACCTTTTACCCATCAACCGATGTCAAATATCCGAATCGGATGCCGAGATCCGATGCCCGAGACCGTACCGAACCGCTCTGAACCGAATTCCGAACCGATACCGAACCCCGAACTTAACTTCCCCATACTATTTCATACCGAAATCCTTTGGCCAATAAAGAGTAAAGACTATTAATAAATCAGATACCCTATACTTCCGTCAAATATATTCCGCACCTATTCGATTCCTTAATGTTATCTCAATTTTCATATATTGGTCTCCATACTTCGCAGTTTTATATTAAGGAGTTGTTCTTGAAGGAAACCATCGCTAAAACTCCCCAAGGCAGCTTTATAATACAATGTGGAAACATTGGACCTTGGCCATAAATGATTGTTGTTTCTCAAGTGTCACAGCAGAGGTTCAGGACATTATTTTCCCCTTTAGAAAATATCCTCATAATTATCAACAATAATATGTTCTAAGGGGATAATATGTTCTGGCCACATCCCCAGGCTAGCGAATAAATAGTCGATACGTCCCGGATCATAAGGACCAGTACCAGGGCAATCAATCTAAGCAGAGACTTATGATATTGCACTTTACATGTGCAGTCTAAATCCAATTATAATTTTCAGGCCTAAGAATAATCGCAAAGGCTTACATGAGGTATTTTCCGCGGCACATTGGGGTTAAAGAGCGGCCCTGAGAGGCGTGGGAACATAATTAAGTTGTTTTGCATTTCGATCTGGCTTGTTCACTCCACCATGCTAACCTCGAGATACGTTCAAATACCCGTAGTAAATATTTTTACTAATTATTTCCATTAAAAAGATTAGTTAAAATATAATTTAATATAGTTCGATTTCAGGAGGCATGAAACCAATTGATTAGTCGCATATTGCCGTTGGTGTTTGACTTCTTAAAGAACAAATTGTACAATTGACAATGGTAACGCGCGGTACAGTTTGGAGCTGTTTCTAATTGATACAGGTGTTTAAGTGTTCAGATCGAAAATATAGGGTATAAATATAGAGTTTGTTTGCAGCCAGAAATGGATAATTGGCCAACCCGAATAGCAGATATTGTATTGGTACGCATGTACTTAAAAACGATGACGGAGTTGAGGAGTCTTATTCTCAATTAACACCGCTAGAGTGCGCACCATATGGCCTGTCTGCCCAAGAGGTATTAGCCTCAGACATTAAATCGTGACTTTAAATTTAATAAGGAGAACAGATGGAAATTCCCTCTTACTTTTCAGTGAAACTTTGATCCACGTTTCTTAGTAATGGGACTTGGAGTCGTTTAATTATTACCTGTGTGCAACTGCGGCCTGTTGTATGAGCTTATAAATATATACAATTTTTAATGAAAAGAATAGCAGAAACGAAGGAGGGATAGCTGCTTACAATTGCGAAAGTGGAAATGCTGCCTTGAGATTCAAGTATAAGTTACAAATAGAAATAAGCCCTCGTCTTTTAAAGGAAATTCTTATATTGTATCTCCTTATTTCTATTTTATCTGTGGTTAAACGATCACATTGTCATCTATCATGAATGGATCCCTTTTTTATAACCGAAAGCTTTGATTTTGATCTATGTATTGACCCTAACAGTGGATTTGAGTTCATGATTACGTCCCCCATGTTACAATTAGATTATGAAGACCATTGGAATAACAGCGAATGTTGCTCATACATAGCTGCATGGCTTGGTAAACAAACCCGCAGGGGCCGGACACAATATTATTGAAGTATATTTTGACACCCACTATATTTGGGCCCGAAATCCAAACCACTTCTAGCTGTTTGCAGTATGTAGAGTGTTCAAGCAGTACAATATTTTACCCGAAATGGGAAGATTTAGTAGTAAGGATAACACAAGGGTCATTCGCCGAAATCAACTTTTTACGAATTTCTTTATTCTTCCAATAACTATTGTTGTACGAAGCCAATAGTACTAGGAAAAGCCTAAATACAAATATATTGGGATCCGTGTAAACGGTATCTTTCCATTTAATCACTGTACATATCTTATATAAATGTATTACATATATGCAGATATTAATGACTGGAAAATAAATCGAGGGATTTATGCTGATATCTCTCTATATATCCAAATCTCAAAAGTTCATATTGAGGTGCGAATGAGCAAAGAGCAATCAGCGTCAGTTCCGGGAACTATAATATCATTATTATCGTAATCTCCACCTCTGCCCTACACCACGCTTAACAAAGAAGGTCGTGGATTGGTAAAGCTCAAATCTGATCTCTGCGTAACGACAATATATAATCCATGCAACATCACAATGGCCTAAAACCAATTAAGTGACCAACCCCCTCTGAGCGGAGACCAAGGGAGTCTTCAATTTACCACACGTTTCATAAACTGTGAGCGAAATGTGAACAAACACAGAAAGGATATGATAGCTAGAGGAGCGAAATACCAATTTAGTGGTAGATATATAACAGTTCCCCTTTTAGTTCTATTGTTTCTGAAGATACTCCCCACTACGCCGTCGGTCTCTTTCTCGCAATAATCGAAACATATCTGTTGATGCCTTTGGGAAGATTATAAATTCGATCACTTGCCAATCGTAAACAATATGCTCCCGGATCACATCAATGGTATGAGTTTCTTTTGTCACTGTGCCTAATGTTTGTGAACATGACTGGTTGAAACACAGTATTGAATCCATAAATAAACTGTCAATTTCCTTTTCATACATCCTCGGTTTCATACGCCAACGATTTAGTCCTATTTTATAGCACTGACTCACTTAAGCATACTATTGGAAAAAATCGAGTAAATTCCTATACGAATAATGACCGAAGTTTCGGTTCGTTGAGATCTACTGAACCTTTTCTACTTCTGGGGAGTTTGATTATTGTTGAAGATGAGATGGTCGAAATTTCACTTTTGGTATCGTTATTTTGCGAGTCTTTTTCACCATCCTCATGTTCGTCGCCGTTTTGTTGGGCGTTCTCTTCTTGCTGTTGAAGACGAATTTTTTCTTGTCTCAACTCCTCCTCTCGCTTCTTTGCCTGTAGTTCTTGCAGGTGTCTTTTTCTCGCCCATATCAACTGTACAATTTCAGGCAATTTGCTTATTTGTACACTCGAGAATTCAAGCCTTTTTGCACTTTGGGGTTTTCTTCTTTTAAAAATCCCATCCAATGGGTTTTCCTCCTGACAACCATCAATGGTTCGGAGATGGTGACAGGCTGCTTTTTCCACAGCGGAGGAGTACATGAAAGAAACAGTTATCTCGTGGTTGATATTTGAAGGGCGAGTAGAAGTATTTTGAGAGATAGACATCTTCCTAGACATATCAAAAGATTTCTTTGAGCCATAGTTACTATGTAGGGATTTTAACTTGTCTCGTTGCGACTCCATCATGATACTCCTGTTATCAAAGGAGACAACCGAACTTGAACGGCGATTCTTCAGGAACTGTGGCTTATTGAGATGCACTGGCAATGGCTCAATTGTCTCCATGTCTTGCTCCTCTTCCCGGGGCGAAACTATTTGTTGGCGATTATTCTGCTGATGGTGCGATGCTGGCGATTGTAGAGGTCGCTTATCTGGGGAGGAGAGCCTTGGGAATTTGGGTAAGGATTCTGAAGGCCTGGCAGTCGGAGGGGGTGAAGAAGCGAGTGAATTCTTCCTGCCCTCAGGTTTATTACTAAAGACTGACATGGACCGAGTCACTCGGAGTCCATCCGGAGGATTTACCGAAGATCTCCGTCTGACTCCACATCTTGTTTTTGATCGCAAAGCTGGCGATGGTTCCCCATCCGCCGATTGCTTCTTCTCGTAGAAAGTTGCCTGATTCACATTCTCCGCCCATTTCATGATCTCAGAATGTTTTGAGTGTTTTGTCGCCGCCGGCGGTAGAGTCCTCATGGTGTCTTGTCTTTAGTTATATCTCCCCGAAAGAAATCGATTCAAACAAATAAATCCAGAGACTGCATGAAAAAGAAGTGTAAGGTAAACGAAATCAAGATGTGAATGGTAAGTCCGAGCTATCCCTTCTGAAAATGGAGGTGTGTACATGTATGTGGTGAAGCTATAATTCACTTACTGCTACCTGTTCATGCGAACTAAGCGCATATGTATATGATTCTGTCAACACAGCTGCGCCGTCCACTTGCCTATTGCAAGAAGTGTTATGGCCACAGCCTGGAATAACCACTGCAGTAGACTGTCCCTGGGATTACAGGCAGTCTTGTTGGTACAATGACGCAAATGAAAAGTCCTCCACTCGCCACAAAATACCAGTCCATTTCAAGAGGCTCTGCCTCTGTTATTAGCAAAGAGAGATTACACAAGATATATGGTGTAAATCACCTGAGCAATTATTAATGCTTAAATGACATTAAATAATTCGAATTGCTGGTGCCATCTTGGCAATGTTGTACATTTTAGGTCGATCACTTGAAGGACACTTCAAATAAACCAGTTCCCACTTTACAAGGTACTTACAAAGTTGAAACATCTTGAAAAATCAGTTCTAGGTACAAAGGGAATTTGGTTCTCACGGTCATTTCTCTCGAACAAAGGAAGGCCTACTCCTGGAGCTCTTGAACTTTGAGCAATTAGGCTTTGGTGCTAGATCATATGGGAATCCTATGTGCATTGTACAGGGAAGAAATTAATAATATTAAACAACCATTATAATAGGGGCTATAGAGGTTTATGCGTGGGTATCATGCTAGGTATGAATGATCCAACGTGTCACCAGTTCTATTTATACATAAATAGGCGATCGATGCAATGGGATATATAATGTGGCAAAGTAGCCTACTAGCCTATGTACACCATTAAGTTCTTAAAGAGGGCCAACCTATTATTCCACGAATTGATCCTGGATTTTCTGTTCACACCTATCTTCTTTTGATGAGATGTAGGTTTGTTTGCTCCTGGGCCGTGTTATAAAAGATTGGAATATATATATATACCAGTCGGGACAGCACCCAGTCAGCTTCTATTGTGGATCGCTGCAAACTCCTATTTTACAACAAAGGCTGTTCTTTCGACAAGCACTTGTCTGTGTAAAGGCATTGCATATTCCCAGGGAATTGACGAGGGGCAATACATTCTTCAATGTAAGCGGATACTTTATATTCAAAGGTAGTGGGAGAATACATCAAACATTCGGTGTGCAGGGGATATTATATTGAAATGAAATATGATCATGCAGATCGCTGCACAAAAGAACCTTTCATAGGTTGTACATAAAGTATATATAATGTACATTAATTCTTTATAATCATCAGATACAATTTATTATCAAATGATTCATATAATTAACAAATGGATATGGGCGTGTTTGCAGGAGCGCCGTCGATTCACCTAGTTCAATAACAATTGCTCCACCTATTACTATAGAATCTCCAAGAATAGTGTCTTTATATTGGGTGACTCATGATGGGGTAGGGAGGGTGGGGTATTCCTTCTAGTTACTATGGATCAGATAAATTTACTTCATGATGATAATTGATGTTGGTTCTAACCTCGAATATCTACGTTATCCAGCATTCCTACGCAATGGTGTAAAGCTGCGATATCATTGGGAGGCATGGTCCTAGATACAATCATAATTATGTCAAAGATGATATTTCTCGGTATCTATTGACCTCATTAACGATTGCTTTGAACGCCTACATACCATAGTTGCCAGGAATAAAAATACATGTAAATTGAACCATGTTGCAAAACAATAATTCGGGCACCGGTATTCTTTTATATCATTATTCAGTATGTTTACACAGCAATCATCAGACAATACAAAGATATTACAATAAGTCACGTACGTCGTACATTGTCAGTTATAATACTGATGAAGTCATTGCTGTGTCTAGCAGAAAGAAAACAATAGTCTACAGAATACTTAATTAAAAAGGCGGGACATTAACTGCATGTATAAGCACTGGATTAAAGATCAATCTTGATTAAATCTATGAGCTATTTTCATCAGAACAAAGTAGAAAAACTACAATGAGAGTAAAGACTAATGATCAATTTGTTTGTTTTGATAAGTAGAATACCTCGATGTTATTTCCTAAGGCAATTCCAAAAAGTGATGTGAGAAATCTTTCGTAAAATTAATTTGTTTGTTCTAATTGTTAAGAGTTTATATTTCTATGTAACTACATAATGTAAACGTAAAAGTATAATTGTGTTTAAATGTCTGTATATTATTTTTCTGTGGTTCATGAGAATATCGGGACACCTGCAATTGGACTCAATAAAATTCTTTAAAAAAACAAACTGTAACATGAGCAATATGTACGTATACTCTTGTACTTGTAATCCACCACTCTAGATCTTGTCAACAAGATATGGCCTGGGTGGTTGGCCACCTGTAGCAGGAGGTAATGCGCTTAATGTGTTGTTTATTTACCTATGTATGTTCAGGGATTAAGCTGTCCCGTGGTGTTAACTTGATCCAGAATGACATGAGACAAACATCTAAATTTTTTACTCTTGGCGAGTCCTTCTATTTGACCTTAATGATATCAAATTTTCCCCCATTGAAAATGAAAATTTTGAACATATGGAAAAGGTTCTTTATTCAGCCAGTGTCCTTAAAGACGGAAATATATATTTATTGATAGATATTTTCTTTTTGATATTCTGATTTTGCTGTCATGTATCCTGAATAGCAATCGATTGGATGACTTGTTTCCATTCAAACCCGCTGCACTTCAACATATTACTTTTTTTACAGTATGATTTAACCGGGTTAACATAAGCCATTTCTATTTACAGGGTTCAAGCAATTAAGCTATACGTTTCACCCTGTTCCTGGAGTTATTGGTTTAGAGGTTATGTAGCTCACACATACTGAAATCTTTTATTGTGCAAAATCTAGGAACGGTCCTAGAGTGTACAGCTCCTGTAGCCCTTGCCGACCCTTTACTAGAGAATGGGGCTCTTGAAGCTTAATAGTACTAGTATACAACGCATTGCTGTGAAAGCAACGTATCTAGAGTGATTTACGCATAGTGCGTATTTCACTAGTGATTCACGTGGGGTTGTCATGGCAACCAGTCTGTTTTTTATAATTAATGGATAATGGATGGTTTTTTTCGGCCGCCATTAAATTACTATTTATAAGTAACGAGACACGCGAAGCGTCGAGTTTACTTATAAATAGTAATTCATGGCGGCCGAAAATCAAAACCATTCATTAGCTATTTTATCACACGCCAGCAATCATGCCTACACGCCAATTAACTAGGTAGACGCCCCTAGTGACCAAGACCAAGCCTCTCCTCCGATGGCTGTAATTAAATAGATACTGAGAAGATAAGGCCAATACATGTTTGGGGGACCTCACTACAGGTGGCAATAATAAATTACTCAGAATAAAAACAATTCTTGTTGGTATATGACTAATGATTAATACTTGCTAATATTCATACATATTGCGCTCTTCTATAATGATATTCCCTGTGTTCCAAGCATTATTGTGGTAGTCAAATTTACTCCTTACCATAACTAAAACTCAAGTTATAGGTAAAATGCTTTGGAAGACTTATTTCTTCTAATTTCGACTGTAGTGATGACTTAAAAATACCAGGGAGATATCTGTATTTCATATGATGAATTTCATAAATGTATGTAACGGTTAGTTCTCATGAAACGGGCCCACAGGCATTCCCAAAAGTCATTGGGTGATATATCAATAGAGCTTGATATTTTTAAAATAAAAGTTATATTAACAGATCTATGCAGCGCATTAAGGGCTTTTCGGTGAGGTATGGTTTTGTGTGTCTAGAATAAATAATAAAAATTGTATGGCCAATTAAATAGAATCCCTGGAGTAATCCCTTGTCGCACCCTGTAAGCAGGGTGCGACAAGATCAAAATTATCAACCTGCCCCTGGTCAGGTTAATTTAAAATCTACCTGCCCGCCTCAAAATTCCACCTGCCCAGTAGTTTTAGACCCCCTTTAGCCTAAACATTTACATGACACCTTTATAATATCTGAAACGCATTGCCATTAGTTCCAAAGAAGGCATTAACATAATGTGAATTTTCTTTTCAATATTCGTCATGGGATTATTTTTTTTAATTCAGGAAAATACACAGTACACTCTCACACAAGTGATTTTCATTGTGTCCTGTGCTTTATATTGTTTGTAGCAGTTACTCCCAAGAATACTGGAAAAACAATTATTATGAAATAAAGAAAGTTAAATTTCCTAGGGCATTGATACATCAGTATCAATTTAAACTTTGACAATGAAACCACAAAGTTACATGCCTGGTACCTCCATGGTGGTAGGAGAGAGAAGAGAGAGTGAGGTAGGTAGGGGGGGGAAGGAAAATGGTTTAGAATGTAGGGCGGGGACTTTCAGTAGCTTATACTGCAGGGTCTGTGCGGGACTTTGAAAGCCTTGAAGTTGAGAAAATAAATTAATTCAAGGCCTGGAATAGCCTTGAAAATGGCCACTATACAGGGGGAGGTTAAAAGAAATGACGATCAGTGTTAGAGTTTTATTGCCGGTACGTCTGGGGCAAATTAAATAGATTGCAAATAGGAAACGGTGCACTATTATTACTCCAAAAATCTACCCGTCCAAAAGACGGGTAGATTAAAAATCTACCTGCCCGACGCCAAAATCAACACATTATAAGGTGAATCTAACTAGTTCTCTAGATCAAAACATACCTACTCTCTTTTTTTTTATTTTCCGCCGATTAAAATAAATGAAGAAAACTATTCACATAAATAAAGCAATGACAATATGAAATTGTGTAAGACCAACATGGGTCAAAGACCGAATCTAGAGCAAACATAAGTATATTCTGGAGGATCTTCCAAGTCAAACTATATAAATAAAAGTAAGGGCTTATCTTCTAACTTTGGATCTATTTATGGTAGGAATATAAATCACAAACGATTATTATCCTACAAACTGGTAGAATATATTTCTTCCACTTCAGAGCTTCTGTGACTATTATTTCTTTTTCAAAAAAATATCAAGACAGTTCAGAGGCACATGCACATGTGGTCACAATTATCCGCAATTATGTCCACTCCTGTTGGAGGGCTTTGGGGGAGGGGGAGGGTCCCCTAATGAGAGGCAACAAGGGTGAGATAAGAGAGGATGGGTGGGGAAAGGAGGAGGCTCTCCGCAGGTGGTTTAACCTTAGAAGTAATATACCTCTTTCTAAGGTCTAACTTATTTTTTCTCTTTTCAATTTGTATTTGTGTACAGACTTCTATATGTGTAGTATATATATGACCCATTTGCAATCGATTTTTGCTCAATTTGTTGAACTTGATGGAACACAAGTATTGGTGTCTAATATATTTTTTCTTATATATAACTAAGTAATACCCAATGATTTTCTGTAAGAACAATTCTCTTCATTTTACAGCTTTTAAAATAGCCAAATAAGGAAGAATGGTCCCTCCAGTCTCGTTGGTTGGACCAGGGTCTCCTCACACAGCTCAGTTTGAACTATATAAATAACAGTAAGGGCTTAATTATCTTCTAACTTCGGATCTATATATGGTAGGAATATGAATCAAAAAGGATTATTATCCTACAAACTGGTAGAATTGATTTATTCCACTACAAAATTTCTGTGACTATTATTCCTTTTCCCAACAAATGTAAAGACATGCACATGTGGTCACAATTATGTCCACTACTGTTGGAGGGATTTAGGGATGGCAGGGGTCCCCTAATGAGTGGTGAGATAAGAGATAGGAGAGGAGGGGAGAGAAAGAGCGAGGCCCAGATTATTTCCTTTTCACAAGAGGACCAATGCCACCTGACAATAATCCATTCGCAAGCAAGTCAGAGGACGGTACTAATGCACCCAGCAAGCAAGTGACAGCCAATTTATCACATTATCAAATTAGTAAAGATGCACGATGAAGGCCTCATCGTGCATTATTATCCTACTAAGATTCTATAATGCATGGTGAGTATATAAGTAGCATCATTTCAGTGACTTTGTCAAAAAATAATTAATGGCAATAATGCATAAAAAAGCCCTAAAAGTGTGATAATAAGATTAAATTACCGGTAAATTTTAAATTTATGACTCGATTCGATTCTATTTTCATGATTGAAAGCATGCATGTATACATAATAAATCTGTTAACTATAACTCGTTGGTTTCAGTCGCTTAGAATATTGCACTCGTTGCTATGCAACTCGGGCAATATTCACGCTCCTTCAACCAAATCGTTAATTAAATTAAACCTGTGTGTGTACAAGTGACTAGAGACCCTGTGAGTCATCATTTTGTAGTACAGAATCGTTTGTATTTATTTTTTATTAAATATTTCCTATAGTAGACCAATTTTGATTCCCTCTTAAAGAGCCTTTATCATTACTCAGGCGTCACCCTGTATTTGACACCCTGTTCACATCTACCCCCAGGTTGTGGTGCTGAATATCGAAATGGTGTAGGAATGGAGTGATAAAATGCTCACTCAAGACTGGGTGTGTTCTTCTTTATGAACCAAGAAAGAATGATCAAAGTGTGTGTCTGGCGGGGGGGGGGGGGGGGAGCAGCGTTTTCATGATCTTTCCAAGGCTTTTGATGCAAACGGCGCTGTCGTACTCCTCTATGGTTACCTAACAAGACTGCATTAAGCCAACAAAGTCCAATATATCACAATATATAGTGTACAATTCAAGATATATAATTAAGGCCAATTCATTTTGTGAGCGTGAGGAATAATGCTTTTCCACACTAAGCATAGGCATTGTAGGCTGTAATTGGCCATGATGTGGCAGTTAAAGGGCCTCCACCGAGTTGCCTCGTGGGTGGCACATAGAGTTCTAAGTCCTGCTATACACAGGTTCAATAGCGGACTTGCATGTCCACCATCTTGAATCACAATTCACACAAAATTATGTGACTTGTATGTCAGAATAAAAGCAAGCCAAAACATTCTATGCTCCGTATGGAATATGGAATAGTTCTCCGACGTAAATTGTATTTTTGGGATACAACATGATATACAGGGTAGGGAAGACCCCCTCTTGAATCCCGAATCCCATTTTTTATAAGCCCCATTTCCCGAATCCCGCAGGTTTTCAATTTGCAATCCCGTTTTTCTATTTCCAAACCCTACCTGGAAAAATTAATTCTGGCTCTGAATCCCTTTCCCGAATCCCGTAGGCCCTTTTAAATCCCGAATCCCGACCTAAAATAGGCCCCGATCCCGGTTCCCGAAAAGGTATTCCCTACCCTGGATATATGCTCACTTAAGTCTTGGTCTTTCCCATCATGCATTTGGATTTCATAGATCATTTAATTGTAAAAGATACACAGTAAATCCTAATAACTGCAGAGTTCTGTGTTTTAACAGTGCGGCAGTAGTATATGGAATCGCATTTGCCGCTACCCTTGGACGAAAAGGTGCGTTTTCGTGTGAGAAAGCACACGATTTAGTGTGTGCGCATTCCGCTAGGTGGCGCGGCGGTCGCGGCGGTCAGCGATGCGTTCAATGCTAGCGCTCGCCACTAGGTAGAGCCACCGCTTGGTCGTTTCAGTGCATTCTGCTAGGTGGTTAGGGTTAGGGTTCAATGCACTCATCGCCAGTGCTTACCACTGGGGGACGCCACCGCTTGGTCGTTTCAGTGACTGGGAAATATGTGATGTGTTTCAGGAAAATGAGTCATATTTTCCAAAGTGATTGATTTATAAGATATCTTTGTTGGAATATTCTAATTTTTTAGATGGTTAATGCTGCTAGTAACATTAATACATGTGTAAAATTCCAAGGCAACATATTAAATATATCTAAGCATTTTGAGGGTCATCGTATGGAGTATATTTAGGTACTTTATTAGTAATTATCCACCCAAAAATATTAATAACCTTTTTATTCAAAAATAAAGATATCAAACTTAAATCATAGAAACACTACTTATATGTCCTATTGTTTACTACCATTAGAATCGGCTTGATCTCGTCTTTTCAAATATGATCTATCTCAAAATCCATTTTTTGCGACTTGTGACTCATTTCCCTGTAATGCACCACATATGTGCATTTTCCAAGATGTTAACAGTGCCAATGAATGCCCCATGGGGCTCGTTTGGCAGCCACCTTGGAATCGGTCATATAATTAGGGCTTCCATTAGCATTACCACATAGAAATCATTATTGTATCTGAACGCTTATTTGAATAGATAATCCTGTTAAGCTGATAAATACCAATCCACTCCTTTTTCCCCCATCAAAATCGTTCAAATATGTTCAAGATTGTGAAGGATTAATTAAAAATGCACTCTCAGCTATGCATGCACAAAACTGCCCTTTTTTTCTTTCTGCCTCATACACCAAGTATATAACAAACCCAAACATGTCCCTTAATTGCTAAGAATTCCGAACATATTAAAGGCATGTAAATAGCCAAAGAATTGGTGCATTTTTCATTTGGTGCGCACCAAATGGACGGGCATTAGATGGTCTCTTAACAAGAGATTTCACAGAGATTTTCCCCATGTTAGCATTTGTCATATGTTGAAAATGAGAGCACACCATATATAGTCGAGATTATATGCTAGGTTTTTGGTTCAATTGGTTGTTCAGGCTATAATTGGTTGTATTCGGAATTGTGTATGGGCTTCACTGAGGCTACGTTCTTACAGTGGTTTAATTTTAGATATGACTATACAGCATTGATTTCAATGACACACATATAACTATTTAGGTCCCAATGGTAAAATAATGAAATAAAGATGATTCACAAACTAAAAGTTAAAAATACCCTTTCCGGCATAGAGTGTGTGTATGCATTGTTTTCTAAAGGTAATGGGAGTACCAAACATAGCCAAACTGTTCATAGGATAAAGGGAATTCCACAAAACGTCACACAAATAGACCCTGCGCACACGCATATATGTAACCAGGGTTGACATAAACATTTCCATGCCATGAAAATCAGAATCAACTTAATTCATAATGGATTCTAATGGGCTTCCTTAACAAAGAACTTATAGTTCACAATAGTTATAGCTTGCATAAATTGTGTGCCATCTTGTTTTCCTCTGACATTTCTGGAGGTGAGCATTAATTGTGCAGAATATTGAATACCTTCCTTTGAACCTCCACATCTATCATTGATAAAACACCTATGCTGTAGAGGTGTAATAGGATATAGGAGACAGGATATAGTATTTATATATTGATTTAGAAATGGACTAAGTGAGAAAGATGTTCATTTATCAAGCTGATGCAATGGGGTTGTACTACCAGGGTCTACAATTTTGTATATTCATACTACTTTTACAAAAGTAGAAGCAGAAGTAGAACTTTTGAAAAGTTGTAAAGTAATTGTTGTTGGTATACTGGTCAATCATGGATGTTGATGCTGACCAAGGGTGTCATTTAGGACTCCGCCTCAATGATATTATGAAAACCCAGCATATTTAGGGTGGGAGAGGGAAACTGTATAACAGTTGCAAACCTTTCAAGTTGGTGTCAGTGAAGTATGCTAAAACCACACACATTAAAAATAGTTTATTCAAGGTCAGGTCTCTATATTAAAGCCCAAACGCTATTTAGGAAACTATAATCTTTTTTTGCAAATAGCAAAAACATTATAGTCTTCAGAGTATTTGTGCAGCATTATAATGATCGACATCGTTATTTACCACCAGAAACATAAGAAAAGCATATTTTCAACAATACCTGGTAGACCTACTTGTGTTGATGCTTAAAACTTGTTTAACTGAACCTTACTATAATATATGAATCTGCATGTCCTCCTGAGTCAATAACCCCAAATTGTTGAATATTCCCAGAATTTGCCGAGATATGGTTTTTTTTTTGTAAAGTTATGTCAGTTTTCAGTAGATGATCCCAAATTGGTTGGGGAGTGACTCATTTTCCTGTGACGCATCACATGTACAAAAAGTGAATATTAAACAATTTAAAAAACAAAATGATGAGGATGTACAGAAGGGGAAATGAGCATTATAAAAGTGAAATATTTTTGTTGATACTCATGAATATGATGCGACGCCTAGCGGGAATCCCAAGGAACTATAACTATAACTGTTCCATTACAGCTGTTACATCTTGCGCCTGTGGATCCCCCAGAACCCCCAACCCATGACCACTGCTTGCACCGCCTGATTCAACCATAGGCTTATTTGACAGGCTACATAACTACGATCGTTACAACAAAATCTGAATAAAGACCCACTGACATGAGAATAATTTCGTCCCACTTGTATGATAGCCAGCCTTAGTGTGATACCAGTGTGTCCAATGTGTGTCCAATGGTTTTAAAGTTACAGCCACATGAACACCCCCAATCTTGCACACAACCCCCTCTCCACCCACCGCTGGTAGAGCGGAGCGGTAACGTCACTGGTGGTATATATGGAAAGGGATTTGTATGCACATAGATACAGTAGCATCTATTCATCTAGACTGTGCTGCAGACTAGGCCCACTGCATGCTAACTTGCAACAAACAAGCTGCACGTTGAGCCACAACATTTTTACTTATCGGATACATACAACTTTGGCCCCTTTTGCTCCAGTCAAAACAAACAGATGAACGATGCCTCCTCCACTTCCCATTTTGTATGCAATCTCAATGGCTAAACTGCTTTCCATTATCAACCTTATTCCTATTTCGTATGCAATTCCAATGACCAAATTGTCTAATCTTAAAAACTGAAACAACATTTTCCCATTTCGTAAGCAATATCAATGGCTACACTTCTCTCCTGTACGAACCATCTTCCTTTTCCTACTCGTATAACATCACTTCTCTCCTGTACAAAACCCTTTCCTATTTTGCATTTCCAACGACTAAATTGTCTAAGCTAAAAAACGTCAACAATAATAAACATAATTTCTGTTTCGTATGCAATTCAAATGTCTAATCTGTAAACGTTATTCCCAAATACTATCCAATTCGAATGACTTACACATCTATTCATACCCTAAACACCCAGACAAATTGTTTATTATTGTAATGACTGTTTGTTGTGACTTAAAAAAGGAGTGTAAACATTTGGATGCATTGCAACTTAGTAGTAATTGTGTCGAACTGGGAAGTGATGAAAGGCAGATTGGTATGATGTCTTGCAAAGTAGGCAGTCAGCCTGACGAAGTGGGGCCTAGATTGAAAAGATGTAGGCAAAGAAAAATGCAAGTTTGCAGAAGCAAAATGCAAGTTAGGAATCAACTGGATGTAAAATTGGTGAGAATTGGAAAAGTTCTAAAATGTTTTTAAAATGAGGAGTAGGACAGAACATGTTGGGACCTATTGCAACACAGATTAGGGACAAATTTTCCTATTTTGTATACAATTCCTATGACCATTTCAAAGCATTTTTACAAACTTGCACTCTACATCTCAGAATTGAGGAGGGAATGTATGTGCATACAAATGCCTTTCCATAGGAATAGCCACCTCCCATACCCTAGGCCTCGATGGGTTCGAGCTAACCATACGCCACATAACAGGGAAGGGAATACCTTTTCGGGAACCGGGATCTTAGGTTGGGATTAGGGATTTAAAATGGTATACAGGATTCAGAGGCAGATTTAATTTTTCCAGGCAGGAATTGCAAATGGAAAAACGGGATTGCAAATTGAAAACCTGCAGGATTCGGGAAATGGGACTTATAAAAAGAGGGAAACGGGTTTCAAGAGGGGGTCTTCCCTATCCTGACTACTCTACTCTAAGTCTACTCTAAGGCTTAAAATTCTACCAACTACGGTTATCTTATAACAGCCATGTTTTACTTTTCCAACAAATGAAAGATACAAGGTTGTATAATTACCATAATTATCTTTTGAAAAAAATGCTTATCAACCTTGAATCCTGTTGGAATCTATTAAATATCCTTGATATTTTTTAAGTTTCTTACTGTACACTTTCCCTGACTAGCCCCTCTCACACATAGTGACCCATACAGTAAAAGTAAAAAAAATATAATAATAGATATGATGCAAAAGACATGTATTACTATTACAAAAAGGATACACTTCTATGGACATTTTGTCAACTGTCTTCCAATTACACTTTTACAACTATTCACATATAAGTCACATGTATATAAGATTTGAATATTAAATAGATACTGCTCATCTTTTCTGTAAAAGCAATCACCCGAGAAACAATCAGCTGTGCATCTATTTCTGCAATGACAGCATCATGTGACCCACAATCTGGACAGTCAAGTCTAGCACATTTTCTAGTGGATAACCTTGAAAGAGCATCAGCATTATCATGCTTCTTCCCTGCTCAATGCAAAATCATAGACTGATCTAACCCATACTCCTGAATGGTAGTTAGCCATCGGGCGAGCATGTCAGTAGGATCTCTAAAATTCAACAACCTTCTCAAAGAGGCATGGTCTGTTCTGACAAGGCTAGTCCTTTTTCAATCACCAGCCTCTGCAAAGGTAACACCTTACATATGGTTTAGACCTTACATATGGTTTAGACCTTTCAATAGGCCCAGGCACACTGAGTACGGTTTAGGAGTTGTGACACTCAGAGCACTACAGCCAGGTAAGTGGAAGTTTTGAATTGTATTCTTGCAGTCTATTGTTTCTATTCAATTGCTGTTCATGCTCTAGTGCACATTTTCAATTGTTATTAGACTTGAATTAGACTTCACTTTCAACTTTACATTAGATATCATTTGGATATTGACTTTAGTCTGTTTTTTGTGTATTTTTGATAATGGCAACTTCTGGTAATTCTGGTCGTGCAGACATTGTTCCTCTTAGCGGTTCTAACTATGCAACTTGGAAAATACAGTGTAAGATGGCTTTAATGAAGGACATTTACGGGGAATTGTTACTGGTACTGAAACTGAACCAGCAGCTGGACATGATAGTCTTCCTAACTATCTTGTTAGAAAGAATAAAGCTTGGCTATACTTGTTTTGTCTGTTCATCCTACTCTGTTGTATTTGCTTGGGGAACCAGAAAATCCCAAAGATGTTTAGAACTTGTTGTCTAATCAATTTCAGAAGAAATCTTGGGCTAATAAGTTGCCTCTTCATAGGAAGTTATACTGTTTGAAACTTCAGGAAGGAGATTCGGTGGATGGTCATATCAAAGGTATGATTGAAACATTTAATGAACTTGCTGTTATAGGGGACACAATGGAAGAAGAGGACAAGGTAATATTTCTTTTAGCTAGTCTTCCTGATTCTTTTGGAATGTTTGTGACATCTTTTGAAGCATTGGATAAAGTTCCTGCAATGGAAACAGTCACCAAACGTTTGAGACATGAGGAGCGCAAGGAAAATGAAAGAGCAAATGATGGAATTCAAGAAAAACCTTTGGCATTCAGGGATCAAAAAGATAAAGGTAAATGATCTAAGTGTAACCATTGTAAGAAATTAGGTCATATCAAGAAGAAGTGTCCAGTTCTAAAGAAGTCTGAATCTAAGAAGCAATCACATGCTTTTAGTACTAATGATACTGATGTGACATTTGTTGTAGAGCATGTTTTGAATTCAGTTGATAGAATTGATTGGATAGTGGACTCTGGAGCTACAAAAACACATGAGTAATAACCAAAAATGCTTCAAGAAATTGACTATGACACAACCTTCAAGTGTTGCTGTTGGAGATGGTTATCAATTGGATGCAATAGGAATTGGCGATGTACAACTTTCTTTGAAATTGTCTGACGGAACTTTGCAAAGTTGCACATTGGTTAATGTGTTATTTGTTCCAGGATTGAAGTATAATCTTCTGAGCATGTCTTAAGCTGATCAGGCTGGTTTGGTCACTACGTTTTGTAATACTGAATGTCAAATTAAAGCAAAGGAAAGGAAAGTCCAAGGATCAGGTTTTTGGCAAGTTTTTGGAATGGAAAGCTATGGTTGAGAAATCGTCTGGTCAAAAATTGAAGACATTTCATACCACCAATGGAGGAGAGTACACTTCAAAGGATTTGATGCTTATCTAGAGAGGAGGGTATTCAGCATGAATTGACGATTCTGAAGACTCTCGAACAGAATGGAATTGCGGAACGCAGGAATCAAACTTTGGTTGTCTATTCTTCACAAGATGGATAGATCGTTTTGGGCTGAAGCTCACTCAACTGCGGTGTATCTTCGTAATCGTAGTCCTACAAGTGCTGTTCCTGGGAAGACACCGTATGAGGCGTTCTATGGTAAAAAGACGGATGTATCAAACTTCAACACATCTGAGAGTGAAGAGAAACGATGCTTGCACTTGGGCTTTCTGAAATGGAGGAGGATGTTTCTAGAGAAACTCCCATAAAGGAGGAGGTAAAGGAAGATGAGACCCCCTGAAGGTCTGAACAAGAGTGCCGTGCTCCAGACAGGTTAGGTGAGTGGGTTGTTACTGTAGCCTGTGAGCCAAAATCATACACTGAAGCAAAGGAGCTGGATAGTCCAGATAGTGTACCGCTTGAAAGATATAGTTATTTTAGACCTATTTCAGCAGATCTGAACGCCTAATATTGTTTTTATATATACAAACTCCACCTCCTCCCAGCCGTCCCGTTCTCCACCCCACCCCACCCGGGCCTCGGCGCTGTTCACTCAGTCAGTGAACAGCGCCGCTGGTGTCAGTTGATGTAACTAAGCAGCTCTTCCATGCTGGTTCCCTGCGGCCCGCCCTGCGGCTGTCCCATGATCCTTATAGCTTCCCATCTACTTCTTGTTTTGATATGGCGGCCATTGCTGAGAGGTCTCGATTCGAATATGCGGTTAGCGACAACTTTTTATTTTATCAGTAAATGACACATGTTCCTGTTTGGACCTTGCTACCCTTGACTCACTCTAGCTTCTGGGATCGGTTAGAAAGTTCCCCCCCCCCCAAAAAAAAGCATGAAAAAACGGCTTCGGAAGACAGTGTTGGTACCATACCGTCCCCCCTTCGGTCAGGGCCCCGGTCACTCGACTTTGAGTATCATAGCAAAGCTATTCCTGCTAGCGGTAGGGGGGGCTGGTCGTCAAGGCAAGTGGCAAGCAGCCATGGATACTGAGTTTCAGTCACTACAGAAAAATGATATCTGGGATTTGGTCCCTCTGCCAAAAGGTTGTAAAGTCATCAGAAGCAAGTGGGTGTTGAAGAGCTCAGAATGGGATGGCTGAACATTACAAGGCCTGGCTTGTTGCACAAGGATTCAACCACAAGTATGGCTATGATTATGATGAAACGTTCTGTCCTGTAGTTCGATCTGAGTCTGTGAGAACTATCATTGCTTTAGCAGCACAGAAAGGATTGTTGCTTCATGAAATGGATGTGATGACAGCATTTCTCAATGGAACCCTAGATGAGGAAGTATACATGAGTCAGCCTGAAGGTTTCATCGAGAAAGGAGGAGAAGAGCTGGTCTGTAAATTGAAAAAGTCAATTTATGGATAGAAACAATCTCCAAGGTGTTGGAATACAGCACTACATAGATATTTGAAATCAATTGAGCTAGAGCAATCTACTGCAGATCCTTGTTTCTATGTACAGAGAGGAGAAGAAACTGTTATTGTGGCAGTTTATGTTGATGATATATTGAGAGCTACAGAGAATGAAGGAAGTATCAATGCGAAATATCAAAGATCAAATATCTAAGGGATTTGATGTAAGAGATCTTGGTCCACTAGAACATTTTCTAGGAATTCAAGTAAGATTATTACCTGAGGCTGGCACCTGGATAGGAGGGTCTAGTTACACTGGAAAAATACTTGACAAGTTTGGTAGGGCCAATGCCAAAGCTGTAACAACACCTGTTGATGTCAGTCAAAAACTTGAAAGCAGGAGTACAAAGTACAAGTTGAAAGCAAGAGTACAAAGTTTGACAAAAACTTGTATCAGTCAGCAGTTGGTTGTCTGCTGTATTTGTCAAATTGGACAAGGCCTGACATTGCATTTGCTGTCAATACAGTAGCAAAGTTTAGTTCTAACCCAACTAAAGAACACTGGAATACAGTGAAGCATATTATCTTAAGGGAACTAGTAGCCATGGAATTTTGTACAACAAGAATGTGGATGGTGAGGTCGCAGGTTATTGTGATGCAGACTGGGCTGGAGACATAGGTGATAGGAAGTCTACTTCAGGTTATCTCTCTATGTATGCAGGAGCACCGGTTAGTTGGAAATTAAAGCAAGAAGCAATCTTGCATTGCTTTGTTTTCTGCAGAAGCAGAATATATTGCTTTAGCTTTAGCTGCCCAAAAGGCTGTTTGGGTATGTGAGTTGTTGAAACATCTAAATCAGCTAACATCTGAGGCAACAGTTATTTTTTATGATAGTCAATCAGGAATTGCAAGGACAAAGAATCCTCAGTTTCACAGTCATTCCAAACACATTGACATCCAATACCATTATATTCAGGAAGAAGTAGAGAAGAAGTCAGTTGTTTTGTTATGTTATGCAAATTTTTGCATAAGGTTTGAATTGATTTATTCAATGTAGTTGTTGTGGGGTTTTTTGTGTTCTGTTTTTGTGTTTTGTTGCAGTTTTTGTCTGCAGTTTAGTATTACTAACCAAGTTGCCATTAGTTATTTTTTTGGTAAATGATTACTTTTTCTTTTTTTCAATGCACATTTATGATATATATTGTGCTATCAGTATTGCCAGGGTGTACTGACAGTTTGAGGAGGAGTGTTGGGAACAGATATCAAACAGTACAGTGATGAAAGTAGTTACCACTAGGTGACTAGTGCCAAGTGCCTTGACACCCATTGGGGGGATTTGACCCAAACTAGAGGACAAGGCTAGTCCTCTTTCAATCACCAGCTTCTGCAGAGGTAACACCTTACATATGGGTTAGACCTTTCAATAAAAAATTCCTATTACCTAGCAGGTAACATGTGCATGAGTGAAACCATTGCTAGCATAACCAAGAACTACCTCTTTCCCATCTTGAACTTGTGACCTATGATACTACCAAAATTCAGCTGGAATTCCCGGTAGTAGGAAGGAAAACCTAGGAATTGCAGAATCTCCTTTGCATTCTTCGAGATTGACCAATCTCAGACTTTCTGTACCTTCTCTGTGTTGGCACAGATTCCCATTACTCGACACAATCCTGCCCAAATATTCCACCTGACAGTGGAAAAGTTCACACTTTTGGGGTTTAAGCTTTAGGCCATACTCTTGGTTTCTTTCCAGGACTAATTGGAGGTTATTCAGACACTCATCAAAAGTTTTTCCAAAGACCACCACATCGTCCAAGTATACCAAGCATGTCTTCCAGCGGAGACCATCTCTTCCATTGAGCCAACATATGCTGGAACATGGCAGGAGCATTACACAATCCAAAGCTCATCACTTTGAATTGAAATAATACCATGATAGACAAGAAAGCAGTTTTCTCTTAACTCTCATTGTCAGGTCCATAGCAACCTGCCAATACCCACTTTCTAGATCTAGAGTACAGATCCATTGGTTGTCGCCCAATGCTTCCAAACACTCATTGATCCTGGGGAGTGGAAAGCTGTCCTTTATCATCACAGAATTCAGCCGATGTTAGTCAACGCAAAACCACTGAGTTCCATCTTTCTTTGCAACCACAACAATAGGTAACATGTGCATGTGTGAAACCATTGCTAGCATAATCACAACAATAGGTTTAAACACATGTATTCATCTATAAGGGAGCTTAATCGGATTAGCATCCCCTGTGTTTATCACATGACAAACCTTATGTGTACATCTGAGTAAGGAAAAACAAGTTTCAAAATCTTTCAGAAGCTCAGAAGCTTTCCTTATCCTAGGCCTCAGTTAGGTGTGAATTACCTATCAACTTAGTCAGCGAACATACTGGACTTGGTGGTACAGGAATCTTGGGACAAATAAAATCATCATCAGCGATGGGAAATTCCAACACTTGAATAGAGTAAATTAAGTTCAAGCTCCTCAAAGAATAGTCTTTTAGCAATCCCTGATCTGGTTCAAACATCAAAGATGTTGATGGGTCTGAGTCACTGCAAACATCTAATTCAGCTAGCGTAACAGATTTCGGGAGGATAACAACTGCTTTCCTTAGTGTCACCACCGGTCGACGGTCATTCTCACTAACGTCAATAGTATTCACCGAGGATTCCATCACATTGCACTCAGGGAGTCTCTTCCATAACCTACACACCACAGAGCATGCCTGGTTTTCTAAGTACAATAATCCTGACAAGTCAAGATTACATTGATGGACCCAATAAAAACCAGCTCCAAGAATGCCATCCTCTCACAACAACTCACAACCAAACATGTAATTATGTATGTCCATCCACCCATCTCTCTGGGACAAAGCACACTTCCATAAGTGATTATAGGTGTTCCAGTTCCAGTTTAACACACCATATGGACCGAAACTATAGGTGGTGCATTTGGAAGGGAATCATTGTAGTTGCTAGTTGTGGATCCACCAAGAAATGTCCATAACCTCCACCTAATCCCACTGGGGTGTACCATCTCTCCCAAACCAATATTTCATTAGCAGGGATCTCCAAAGTTTTATGCAAGTGCACGTAAACTTTCTGAATTTGGACAGATGTTCTGGGAATATCTTTTCCTACCAGTAATATCGGACTTTCCTCAGCTTGAAATCCAGATTGATCCCAACTCACATTTCCATAGGGTTTGCTCTAATGAGAGTGTGTCCTCCATATTCCCCAGTGCCTGGGCCTCACCCTCAATTGTGATACTACTTACAGATTCCCTTTGGACTGCAGTACTAAGTAAGAAGCGGCTTATATCTGACCCCCATCTCGCTTTCTATGAGGGTCCGCTGGCGTTTCCCAAAGCTGGCTTGACCACAGAAGCCCCTGCCTGCTTCAAGAGTTCAAACAGTTCTGCTCTCTTAGGGCAATCCGCTACATAATGCCCATCAAGATTACAGAAATAACACTTTTTGGGGCTAGGCTTGAAATATTTCTGAGACCCAGAAGTCTTATATTTATCACCACTGCCTGCGCCCGAAAAAGTTTTCCTTTTGCCATCCTTCCAAGTTTGCAATGTCTGCACAACAACTGCTTGCATCTCATCAGACCCAGAGTCCTTGTAGACACTTTCAGCCCCTTGTGCTACATCTGTAGCTTGAGCAATGGCCTTGCTTTTAGCCCTGGCAGTGGGCACTATCACAGGTTGCGCTGATCCTGGAAGCAATCAAATTGCATTCCATGGTGCAACTTTCCCATACCTCTGAGTAGTGGGCAGCTTCCAGCAAGTCAAAAGGTTGCTTAAACCGTACCCAAGTGGCCTCTTCTTGATTACTTGGACCACCCAAGTCTATCCTCATTGATGGTTTTCTCAAAGTACTGTCAATGCCTGTGCCAAAGGCATATCTTCCCTGTCTTGCAACCTTGTTTGCTAACTATCTACTGGTTTGCCTGGGTGTTTGACAGCAAGCATAGAACTCTGATTGTCTCTTCACCCTTATTAAACCCTTAAATTTGTGTCCAAATGGCCCACAAATTGAGAGAGTGTAATACCCGCAGGTAAACCACCCATATCAACTAGTTGCTTCCTAGCTCCACACCTGAGTTGCCTCAAGAATTGAGTCTCAGACCAGTTGTGTGCCTTCATTTCAACCTTCATTTCTCCCTGATACACCCTCCAGGGATCTTTCCCATCCCAGGTTTAGGATTGATTGTTTCTTCATCCTGGTAGTGAGTGTATCCGAAGACATCTAATTCACATTCATGTGAGCCTTCATAGTGCAATCCTTGCACTAGAGACCTATCCCTTATGTTGACCAGCTTCCTAGAATACTTCACAACTGTTTGTGAAGCAGCCAAGTTATTGCTCCTTCTGTTCATGTGCTAGGTTTAGTCCTATAAGTGCTATCTGACACTTTACCTCTAGCATAGAAGCTATCATTTTTAAGGCCTCTTTATGCTAGAAGGTGCGCTGACACCAGCTAAACCTGCAGAAGGGGTATGGGCTAACAAACCTTCTCCTTCTGACTTTGGAGAAGAGGTAGGAATCAGAGGTACAGGGTCCCTGATTGTTACCTTCTTCTCAGCCTCCAAAGGCCGAGGAGTGTTCAACACATAGGACGCACCAGCATCCTCTTGTCAAAATCTGGCCTTCTCTACCTCCTCAACTGCAGCATGTGAAGTTTCAAACAACACCTGAACTTCAGGTATTAGTTCATTTTCTTCCGTCAGTTTTTTGGTAGTTGATTCAGCAGGATTGGACACAGTGTACAAACACTCATGCAATTCCCAATTCTGAATCACTAATTGCTTCAACTCAGTTGCAAATTCATGGCAACGCATCTGCTCATCAGTATATGACACTTTGAAATTCTGATTTTTCAGCTTCAAAGCCTGAATTTCATTTACAAGATCCACTGGATCTGGCTTGCTTAGATCATCCATGCTGCCTCGGTACTGCCCTCAAGTGGGGTCAGACAATGAGAATCCAGGCCTAGGATTCCTCTGAGAAAAAACAGCTCCAGGACTAGGAAGTCTTGGAGAAGCAATGCCTCTTGGGTTCGGAAACCTTGAAGGAGCAACACTTCCAGTGTTCAGAAACCTCGGGGGCCAACTCTGGACTGGATCACGGGACCAATTGTAGTGTTCTTCACTACAACCCATTAACTTAGCAGAGAATAAAGACCTGAGAAGTGTTTCAACGTTCTCGCTTTATTCAACTCAGAGTCGAAGTATTTTCCAAACTGTCCGAGGCTGGCTCTCGGACCAGTACACCAATCCAGGTACAGAGTACCACATGGTGTCTCATAGTACAATGGAAATAAAATCAACAAACAGATTTGGTAGAATATACAGTACCAGGGGCACTAAGACCAGAGTTTCTTGAACATTATGGTTACATTAGCAATACTGAATATCGCAGATAAAGAATACAAGAGTTTGAAATGCGCATGACTTCTATTCTTGGTAGATATAGAGAACTAAGTCCAGAGTGGTAGTTCCACCTGCTATTTTGGAGAAGAACTAACCACTACCACTACATAGTTTTATTTCCATTTGTCACATTTTACAACCAGTATTAGGGAGGGAACGGGGAAGCTGGGAGGGGTGTCTTGCTTATTCAAATTTCATGTTCTATAGGGGGAGGGAGGGGGAGGGGGAGGGGTTTATTGATAATTCGAATTTCTTAGTCTATACTTTATTACACTTAAGCATGAAAGAGGCCCTGACCATGTGAGCCACCTTGTGCAATGTCATACAGAACTATTTGTTTACTCAAGGTAAATGGAGACTTAGACTTAGAAAGATTTAGACTTCATAAATAATTGATATAGCAAATATGTTGTATAAACAAAACACTCAATTGGATAAGATAAGATCATGTCAAGAAATATTACTGTTGTACAACATAGGCAAAAGATGAGCGGTACCTATTTAATATTCAAATCTTATATACATGTGACTTATATGTGAATAGTTGCTTAAGTGTAATTGGAAGTCAGTTGACGAAATGTACATAGAAGCTAGTGCATCCTTTTTTATAGTTGGTGTTCGATGAATGAAATACATGTGTTTTTTGCATCATATTTATTATTATATTTTTCTACTTTTACTGTATGGGTCACTCAGTGTGTGAGAGGGGCTAGTCAGGGAAAGTGTACAGTAAGAAACTAAAAAAATATCAAGGATATTTAATAGATTCCAACAGGATTCAAGGTTGATAAGCATTTTTTTTCAAATGATTATGAGAAATTCTTCAACTATTACCTATAATTATACAACCTTGTATCTTTCATTTGTTGAAAAAGTAAATCATGGCTGTTATAAGATAGCTGTAGTTGGTAGAATTTTAAGCCTTAGAGTAGACTTAGAGTAGAGTAGTCAGGATAGGGAAGACCCCCTCTTGAAACCCGTTTCCCTCTTTTTATAAGTCCCATTTCCCGAATCCCGAAGGTTTTCAATTTGCAATCCCGTTTTTCCATTTGCAATTCCTGCCTGGAAAAATTAAATCTGCCTCTGAATCCCTTTCCTGAATCCTGTATACCATTTTAAATCCCTAATCCTGAATTAAATTGTATTCAAAATAGGAAAATTTGTCCCTAATCTGTGTTGCAATAGGTCCCAACATGTTCTGTCCTACTCCTCATTTTAAAAACATTTTAGAACTTTTCCAATTCTCACCAATTTTACATCCAGTTGATTCCTAACTTGCATTTTGCTTCTGCAAACTTGCATTTTTCTTTGCCTACATCTTTTCAATCTAGGCCCCACTTTGTCAGGCTGACTGCCTACTTTGCAAGACATCATGCCAGTGTGCCTTTCATCACTTCCCAGTTCGACACAATTACTACTAAGTTGCAATGCATCCAAATGTTTACACTCCAACAAACAGTCATTACAATAATAAACAATTTGTCTGGGTGTTTAGGGTATGAATAGATGTGTAAGTCATTCGAATTGGATAGTATTTGGGAATAACGTTTACAGATTAGACATTTGAATTGCATACGAAACAGGAATTATGTTTATTATTGTTGACGTTTTTTAGCTTAGAAAATTTAGTCATTGGAAATGCAAAATAGGAAAGGGTTTTGTACAGGAGAGAAGTGATGTTATACGAGTAGGAAAAGGAAGATGGTTTGTACAGGAGAGAAGTGTAGCCATTGATATTGCTTACGAAATGGGAAAATGTTGTTCCAGTTTTTAAGCTTAGACAATTTGGTCATTGGAATTGCATACGAAATAGGAATAAGGTTGATAATGGAAAGCAGTTTAGCCATTGAGATTGCATACAAAATGGGAAGTGGAGGAGGCATCGTTCATCTGTTTGTTTTGACTGGAGCAAAAGGGGCCAAAGTTGTATGTATCCTAAGTAAAAATGTTGTGGCTCAACGTGCAGCTTGTTTGTTGCAAGTTAGCATGCAGTGGGCCTAGTCTGCAGCACAGTCTAGATGAATAGATGCTACTGTATCTATGTGCATACAAATCCCTTTCCATATATACCACCAGTGACGTTCCCGCTCCGCTCTACCAGCGGTGGGTGGAGAGGGGGTTGTGTGCAAGATTGGGGGTGTTCATGTGGCTGTAACTTTAAAACCATTGGACATAGAAACTTAATATTTCGGATCTGGTATCACACTAAGGCTGGCTATCATACAAGTGGGACGAAATTATTCTCATGTCAGTGGGTCTTTATTCAGATTTTGTTGTAACGATCGTAGTTATGTAGCCTGTCAAATAAGCCTATGGTTGAATCAGGCGGTGCAAGCAGTGGTCATGGGTTGGGGGTTCTGGGGGATCCACAGGCGCAAGATGTAACAGCTGTAATGGAACAGTTATAGTTATAGTTCCTTGGGATTCCCGCTAGGCGTCGCATCATATTCATGAGTATCAACAAAAATATTTCACTTTTATAATGCTCATTTCCCCTTCTGTACATCCTCATCATTTTGTTTTTTAAATTGTTTAATATTCACTTTTTGTACATGTGATGCGTCACAGGAAAATGAGTCACTCCCCAACCAATTTGGGATCATCTACTGAAAACTGACATAACTTTACAAAAAAAAACCATATCTCGGCAAATTCTGGGAATATTCAACAATTTGGGGTTATTGACTCAGGAGGACATGCAGATTCATATATTATAGTAAGGTTCAGTTAAACAAGTTTTAAGCATCAACACAAGTAGGTCTACCAGGTATTGTTGAAAATATGCTTTTCTTATGTTTCTGGTGGTAAATAACGATGTCGATCATTATAATGCTGCACAAATACTCTGAAGACTATAATGTTTTTGCTATTTGCAAAAAAAGATTATAGTTTCCTAAATAGCGTTTGGGCTTTAATATAGAGACCTGACCTTGAATAAACTATTTTTAATGTGTGTGGTTTTAGCATACTTCACTGACACCAACTTGAAAGGTTTGCAACTGTTATACAGTTTCCCTCTCCCACCCTAAATATGCTGGGTTTTCATAATATTATTTAGGCGGAGTCCTAAATGACACCCTTGGTCAGCATCAACATCCATGATTGACCAGTATACCAACAACAATTACTTTACAACTTTTCAAAAGTTCTACTTCTGCTTCTACTTTTGTAAAAGTAGTATGAATATACAAAATTGTAGACCCTGGTAGTACAACCCCATTGCATCAGCTTGATAAATGAACATCTTTCTCACTTAGTCCATTTCTAAATCAATATATAAATACTATATCCTGTCTCCTATATCCTATTACACCTCTACAGCATAGGTATTTTAATTGGGGGGGGATAATAAAAAAAAGAAAAATATATTGATTCATATGATTATTTTCATCTATGACTGTTATGTGTTCTTTCACATGAAATACCTGTGCTACAGACAAATACTGATTATAACTGGCCAATTCCACCAATTTGACAACATTTGGCCCCCAACCGTGGAAACTGATTAAATGGGCTTAATATAAATAAATTACCATTAATTTGGTTTTTTTTCTTGACTGGAATGTTCCACCAACCCGTGGAACCACATTTTTGGCCTTTTTACCCCGAGATTTTTAATTTTTTTTTTTCAAAATCCCATTTTGGGGGCAAAAATCAATTTTTTTAACTGTCATTAAACCGTGGAATTGCTAGATTTCTAAATAATCATCAAAATTGAACATTTTTCTTTATTTGTTGTGATAGTAGGTGACTTGAACATGATCTGTGTAAAAAAAAAAAGAAAAAAAAAAATTGTTTGGCCAAAAGCCATCAAAAACCAATTTTTTTTTGTGTGGGTACCCCCCCTGTCGTGTGCCGTCACGCAGTGTGCCTAAGGTGGATTAAAGAAATAAAAAAATAAAAAAAAATATCAAATTATGATGAATAATGCTAAAATGCATGGGATTATACATGTATGAAACATCAAATGTATTGATTTGAGTCTTTCATGAATTGTAGCAGAGAAATTACATGGTGGCAAAAGGTGGTGGGTACACTAGCTCATGTTGTGTGCCGTCACGCCTATTTTAGGGTTTTTCGAGCCTTATGAGGCACAATTTTGATGATAAACTTTAAATTTGACATTTATTATTGACTTTGCTTGGTACCAATCTATGTAGATTGAAATTCATGATTTCCGAGTAGTTTTTACATGATTCTTAAGGCAAAATGCTTTAAAAATGTGCCGTCACGTTGTGTCGTGTGCCGTCACGCCTGCCGTCGTGTGCCGTCACGCCTGCTGTCACATAATATCAGAAATTATATCTCTAACATTATATACATAATATTAGAACGTTTATCCTTGAAGATGTTGCCTCTAAATAATTAAACAGAACAGGAACAATCAATAGAAGTATTCGAGTCAACTGAAAAAAGTAAACGAGGGTAATGAATGTTATATATAATATATCATAAATATAATGAGTTATACAATGTGTATATATGGGCAGAGGGTCAATGACCTGTCACCCTTGCCGCTGCCATTATGATTACCATTACTGAATGGTTATTTGGCTCTAACTTTTCTTCTAGTTAGAATATTTTCACAAACTAAAAAGTGTTATCACCCTTATGTCGAGACCTATCAAGTACACACTAGTTCAATACATTATGTGCATATTTGTTTTATTTATTTCTATATAAATTCTAATTCATGTAGAAATATGAACCATTATCCGACATGCTATTTTTGACATTTTTTTCATATTTGGGATCTATTTTTCGACCCCCCTGTAAAAAATTACTAATAATCAGAATGGTTCCATACTTTGTAGTTCAATGCACATATATATAAGGTTGATAAAAAATAACAAATCAACTAATTAATGTAAAATTTATTTTTGGGTACCCAGGTGGGGTCTAGGGGGCTAAATGTTGTCAAATTGGTGGAATTGGCCAACTGCATGTTTTAGACGGTGCATTATAAGTGCCTCATCATTATTTTCCCACTTCCCTATATATATACTACTTCTCTACAGAACGGAATAAAAAAAACCCCAAATATTCATAGCCTAGGTACCATAAGAATACCATACACAAGTCATGTCCTATAATTATGTTAATTTGTTGGACGTAATAATAAGTACAAAGTCACCCCTATTGCAAAATCCCTCGAAAATTTAATCATTAGGCTACCCAACTGAATTTTGATTTAACTGACTGGTGTGTCCCGTGTTTCATTCATGAAACAGTAAGTCAGTGCCACCAATCGAAATGCAACCCATGTTACAAAACAAAATCATTGAAATAATACATTTTTCCCGCCTGGGGTGAAAAAAGTGATGTGAAGAGGGGAGGGTGGGGTGTGGGGGAGAGTGGGGAAGAGAAAGATGGAGAATGGGGGAACCCAGGAAGGAGGACAATAGGGGAGATCAGGATGTGGGGAGGGAGGAAAGGGGGAAGGAGTATATAGGCCTAGAGGGAACAGGGGAGATGTGATGTCTACCCTGTCATAAACAGGGGAGGGTGGGGAAAATAGAGGTAAAGGAGATGTCTTCCTGGTGATAAACGGGGGCAGCTAGTTTTAATAAATATTATACAAGGTATCCAGCAGCTGCCACTATCTATGGTCTACTCCTGGCCAAAACCTTTTAATAATGAAACTTTAAAAATAAGCACTCAGTCCTGAAATGTAACAAATTGGGGCTTTTAATTCATTCAATCTTTTAATTTATCTCTCTTCTTTGGATCCTTTTTTTAATGTGATCCGTTTTTCTGATGGAGGGACCTCAACCAAAGGCGCCCTCTTGTGTTCTTTTACAGATCCACCTAGTAGATAGTGGGCAGAGACCCTTTACGTGTGTAATATGTCTTGGGTAGGGCGCCGCCATATTGGATAGGAAAACAAGGCTACCGCTAACGGGGGACGTCTCTACGGGGTCTCTACGCGAATAAACAATGGCAACGCATAGGAAAAGGTGCCATTGTTATTAAATGGTATCGTTCTTATATTGGTTTAAACTGCTGCAACCTAAGGTTGTCATCCTGCTTAGAGGTTTGGCAAGAGTGTAACCTTCTTCCCCCGGACACTTAGAACTCACTTAATTTTCATCTCTCTTCCCTTCCCCTTCCTTCTGCCCTCCTTCTCCCTCACCCTCTCCTCTGTAGGTGTTGGTCTTAGACATCCAGTCCTTGCACTACCCCCGCCCTCTTGTTTGCATTATTCCCTCATCTTTCTCTTCTTTCATATTGGCCTACATGTATATAAAGTCAATTCCCACGAAAGTGGTACAAAAGCGTTTCTATGGATTTCTCACTATAGGATACATTATTAAAAAGCCTTTTCACAAAGATTTTGCCGCTTTCATGACTTCAGGCTCGCCATATAGTGACACATTATTATCACCCCACTCTCTCAGGCCTAAAATGTTAAAGTCTAGTAGGTTTTTCATATCAATAAAATGCAAACCCCCTCACCCTATCAAATACATAATACATAATACACAATTAAGATAACCAAGATCCCAATTCTCCATGAGGTCTATCTGAGAGTGTGTTGTGCTCAATGTGAACCTATTATTGGTTGTTTATCTGGGTCAAATTTTCAGAAAATGTACAATTCAGTGAGAGCTCCATCCGGGATGGGCATATCGGTACGGCGAAGTGTTCCTTGACTCTAATCCCTAACATAAATATATATCAATTAGTACCCATCTGCAAGTGGTGTCAGTATCAATCAGCAGGTGGTCCACTCAGCTTTAAACTTTTTTTTAAATTGTGAAATATACTAACTAAATAATTTTTGGAAGTATTCTCCTAGCCATAAGAACTATTCTCATCTTTATTTCATCAATGTGTGACGACTATGAGGAAAGATATTAAAGCTTTGTATTTGTGATGTGACTGTGAGTGGGTGGATTCTTATACCAGGGAGGGAGAGAGGCCGGGTATTAAGAGGGGGAGAGAAGGGAGAGAGGGGGATGCCCCAATTATGAAACACATGGTTTTGGTTAGGTCTGACAGGACCCTCAGTCGTGGTGCTGTAATGGCCTGTTATGTAATACCTGGCGGCTCTGTGGAGCCGCGAAATTTCCACTTCTGGCCAGGACTGAATTGGCAGTTGTACACAATTACTAAAATCTGCTAAATTAGACTGATATTAGGTAAATTAGAGTATATTTGACATTGCATTGATTCTAGCGATCTCTTTGGCTAGGTTGAACTGTGTTTTAAACTTTATTTCCGTCTGAAATTTGTTATTTGAGTGGATTTGTGACAGTCAATTGTACAATTTCTGAAAATCTGACCCATCTATGAATGTATTGGAGGGTCTCTGTAGTGGGTCTGTGGAGAGACTACTGAAACGACCAAGCGGTGGCTCTACCTAGTGGCGAGCGCTAGCATTGAACGCATCGCTGACCGCCGCGACCGCCGCGCCACCTAGCGGAATGCGCACACACTAAATCGTGTGCTTTCTCACACGAAAACGCACCTTTTCGTCCAAGGGTAGCGGCAAATGCGATTCCATATACTACTTGCGGCTCCGGAAACCCGGAATGCAGGTGCGGTACCGTACGAAGGCACCGTGACGACGCACCGTAATTATCACAGTACCGCTCCGTGCTGGTCACAGTACTACGGTGGACGAGAATGGTACATCGCGGCCCGTTCCGTTCAGCTCCGTTCCGTCCCGTCCCGTGCCCGCCCGAAAAAAAAATAAAAATGACTGTCGTCATACATTTACTATAGAAATATTCATGACGGGGCCACTTGTATCGGTGGCGGGACGGTGTATCGGTGGCGGCCGTCCCGTCCCGTCCCGCACATTACATTTTTTTCACGGGAAATTTTTCGAAAAGTACGGGTAACGGCGGGGGACGGGACGGGGACGGGGCGGGACGGGACGGGGGCAGTCCCAGCCCAGCCTCACCTCTTTGTCCCTCATCTCTTGATATTTCTCCTTCTCACTCTGCCTCCCCCTCTCTGTCCCCCCCCCATCCTGTCCCCTTTCCTGTCTCTATGATCCATCTCCTCCTCCCATGCCCTCTCTCCCCCTCCCCTCAAATTGATGCATACATTATGTATGTATACATGTATACAAGTATGTATCCAAATGTATGTACATATGTATATATGTATATATATATGTATGTATATATGTATATGCATGTATATACATGTATATACAATACATATACAATGTATGCATATATAATGTATACATATAAAATATATGCATAATGTGTATACATAAGTATGTGGCCAATTCCACCAATTTGACAACATTTGGCCCCCAACCGTGGAAAGGGGTAAAATGGGCTTAAATCAAGTTAATTATCATTTATTTGATTATTTTTTTTGATAGGATGGTTCTACCAACCTGTGGAACAACATTTTTGGCATTTTTAGCCCAATTTTTTTTTTTTTTTTATTTCAAAATCCCATTTTGGAGGCAAAAATCATTTTTTTTAACAGCCATTAGTCCGTGGAATTGCTAAATTTCTAAATAATCTTCAAAATTGAACATTTTTTTTTATATGTTGTGATAGAAGGTTACGTGAATATGATCTGTGTAAAAAAAAAATGCAAAAAAAATATTTTTTGGCCAAAAGCCATCAAAAATCAACAAAAAAAATTGTGGGTACCCCCCCATGTCGTCTTCGTCACGCTGTGTGCCTAAGGTGGAATAAATAAATAAAAAAAAAAAAAATTGTATCAAATTTTGATGAATAATGATAGAGTGCATGGGATTTTATAGGTATAAAATATCAAATGTATTAATTTGAGTTTTTCTTGAATTTTAGCTGAGAAATAACATGGCGGCAAAAGGTGGTGGGAACCCCTTGGAGCCCTAGCTCATGTCGTCTTCGTCACGCCTATTTTACCGTTTTTAGAGCCTTACAAGGCATGAATTTAATAATAAACTTTAAATTTGACATTTATTATTAACTTTGCTTAATAGCAATCTATGTAGACCAAAATTAATGATTTCCGAGTAGTTTTTACATGATTTTTACTGCAAATTGCTTTTGTCGTCTTCGTCACGCTTTTGTCGTCTTCGTCACGCTTTTGTCGTCTTCGTCACGTCACGTCACGTCACGTCACGTCACGTCACTTCGTCACGTCGTCACGTAATATTAGAACCTTTATCCTTAAAAAATTTGCATCTAAATACTTGAACAGAACAGGAACATTCAATACAAGTATTCAAGTTAACTTCAAAAGGTAAACGAGGGTAATGAATGTTATATATATTCTAAATATAATGAGTTATATAATGTGTATACATGCATAATAATGTGGGCAGAGGGTCAATGACCTGTCACCCTTACCGCTGCCATTATGATTACCATTACTGAAAGGTTATTTGGCTATAACTTTTCTTCTAGTTAGA
This sequence comes from Sthenelais limicola, assembly GCA_942159475.1. Lineage (NCBI taxonomy): Eukaryota > Metazoa > Annelida > Polychaeta > Phyllodocida > Sigalionidae > Sthenelais > Sthenelais limicola. The sequence continues at coordinate 60,940,175 of OW804096.1, forward strand.
ATATTTTCACAAACTAAAAACTGTTATCACCCTCATGTCGAGACCTATCAGGTACAAAATAGTTCAATAACCTTATGTGCATATTTGTTTATTTATTTCTAATTTAAATCCTCATTTATGTAGAAATAGGTATCATTATTCGTCATGCTATTTTTGGCATTTTTTTCATATTTTGGATCTATTTTTCGACCCCCCTGTAAAAAAATTACTAATAATCAGAATGGTTCCATACTTGGTAGTTCAATGCACATATATATAAGGTTGATAAAAAATAACAAATCAACTGATTAATGTAAAAATTATTTTTGGGTACCCAGGGGGGGTCTAGGGGGCCAAATGTTGTCAAATTGGTGGAATTGGCCATGTACATGTATACATAATGTATGTATGTATGTATGTGTGCATAGATATACATCTATGCATATATATGTGTACATAAATTCATGCATGTATGCATAATATGTATGCAGATGTATTGATCATTTTTCAGCCTAATTTAGCAGAATTTCCTAAATGTGTACAGCTGCCAATTGTACATTTTCTGAAAATCTGACCCATATAGAGCGGCCCCAATTGTCGGCCATATCTTGGGATATCCATGGGAGTATTTGAATCCAATGTAGTATTAACTAAAGGAGTATTGAGTATAGGCATATATCTATATACTATAGTATCATTTGTAATAGTCTGTGTGGCCCGTTCCGCCCCGTCCCGTCCCGCCCCGCCCCCGCCCGCTCCCCCGCCCCCTCCCGCCCCGCTCCCGCCCGCTCCCGCCCCGCTCCCGCCCCGCTCCCTCCCGTCACCCGTGCCGAACCCGTACCGAAGAAGTTGTGTTCGTATGTACCATTATCGTCCACCGTACAGTACCGCTCCGTGATAATAACGGCGCGCTCCGCGCTAATAACGGTGCGGCACCCTCCATATAGACAGGCCTATATGGCACTGTAACTGGGCACTGTAACTGGGCACTGTTTTATGGACAGTACCGCACTGTGATACGGCACCGTAATTTTTTCCGAAATTTAAAAAAAAAAATAAAAATTAAAAAAAAGAGAACCTGCCGCCGAGCTGACAATTTGACAAAAAAAAAAAAAAAAAAAAAAAAATTGTCAGCTCGGCAACAAAAAAAAAATATTTTTTGTTGTTGTATAAATAAACCTATAAATATACCTATAAATGTATTAATATACCTATAAACATGCGGCCATAAGATATGTAGGTCTGATTTTCAGAAAATGTACAATTCAACTTCACCAATCTTCAAATACTGTTGTGTAAATATTACCCGTATCGTGGACCAAGAGGTCCATCGATGCGTTTGAACTGACAATATCAAATGCCAGAATTAATAATCTGGCTAGCGTTGGTAAAAGAAATATTAAATATTAAATGTCTAAGATATAAACTTAAATGTTCTCTATTCGTAATATAACGTTATGTATAATTTCATGAGTCTGTGAGAATATCTATGTACCATCGAAACCAGCTCAATAGAATTTCTTTTTAAAAAATAACCGGAACTCTCACAGCAGAATAAGCTAAAAAAATCCGTGAAAAACGACGTTGTTGAGCTTCCTTAATATACGGAAACATGTCAATAACATAACACTCTTAAATATCCATATTTTACATATATTATGTAGTATAGAGATGTTCTCACCTAATTTTGAAAAAATATATTAATTTTATAATCACCTTTATCATTTTTTCACTCTACCAAGCTTGTAGTTGACCATAAAACTAAACGATTTCGTAACATCCTGGTTTGGAAGTGTCATAAAAGAAATAATATACCCAACTGATCAGTGTACTGCAACGCCTATTTCTATTTATATCTATATCTATTTCTTATGTTGACCAGCTAACTGAAAACTCGAAGCCTCCAATGGCCAATGAAAAAACAAATTAGATGTGATATTCGTTTTCACCCTCGCCAAGATATTCCTCGTATCATTTTTGCAAACGAGAGTAAGCTAAAACCTTAGTCTCGGTCACGATTTGCAATATTCTCCCTTAAAAACAGCTGAAATCCGTTCAAAATTTGACCAGTACTTTCGAGTGCATTGGCCATCGATACAGTACTGTCTTGCACATGTTTCTGTGCTGAAACATTACATAGCTAAACATTACATAGCTAACTAAGATAGCTACAATATGTATAAATAGAAACTTGCTACAATTCAGGTTTCGGAGGAAGATCGGAACCAACCGAACCGCATAAAATCTTTGGCGAATGCCACTTATCTTTCCTGAATAAAAATTTGTGTAAAAAAAATAAAAAAATAGCCCAGATTTCAGACGAAAATAAAGTTCTAAATACAGTCCAACCTAACCAAACAGATGGCCAGAATCAATGCAGAATTTACTAAATGTGTACAGCTGCCAATTGTACATTTTCTGAAAATCTGGCCCACATACCACTAGCACTAGGGTCAGATCGTCATCGTCATCCTCATTTTTGCCTTAAATTAGGGTTATTTGAGAGGATTGGTGAAGGCGAATTGTACATTTTCTGAGAATCTGAAAATTAAGCTAAATTAAAGCGCTGCGCCACGGCACTGCGCCAAGAGAACCTGCCGCCGAGCTGACAATATGAAAAAAAAAAAATGAAAAAAAAAATTTTTTTTCGTCAAATTGTCAGCTCGGCAACAAAAATAAATTATTTTTTTTTAGTCAAAAAAGAATTTTCTTATGTCAAATTGTCAGCTCTGCGGCAGGTTCTCAAACTGTCAGCTCGGCAGCAGGTTGCATTATTATGTCCTAAAACACATTTTACATTATTTCGCAGAGCAGGTCACATATAGATTAATCTCATAATAGCAGTGAAATTGAAGCAAGAGAAAACAAAACAATGGTTAGGCTTAAATTATATACATTTTACTCCTTTATTATTCATTCCACACTCCTGTCACATTATATATAATACTTTGGCAGTTATGTAAACATCAATGTCTTCAGAAGACACAGTACCAATAGCATATAAGTACAAATGCTATATGTATACAATACAAAAATATATAAACATGTCATAACCTTTACAATCTACGCATCCTTAACAACCGGGGCAACCGCCACATTTCAACCCAACACAAATTCAAGGTATCGGTACTCAGATCTCTATTGGAGGGATTGAGTAACAATCTAAACCTTCACTGCCCTCATGGTCCCCCTCCACTCCGGAAACTTTGATCACTAATATTATAAACTTAGACCACAAAATTGAACCAATTCCCATTGTCAACTTTGACGACGATCTAGACGAAAACAAATGATTGATGAAAAACCCGTGGAAATAGAGTTTTAAATCTTACTTTGATACATTCACAGATGTAACCTGCTGGTTGACAATCGTTTCGTCGAAGATAGGAAGCTGGCTAACTACATCTTCAAATAAATAAATACTACATAATACATCGAATAAATAAATACTAGATAATACAAATACGTCAAGAGATCACATTCATTGACACTCCAGCCAGCTGCTCTCCACACGATTGAATTGAAAATCATTCATTAAACTAAAATTCAATCAATAAAGTAAAACTAAAATTATCGAATTTGCTTCAGTTAAGCGAATGTCTAGAATAACAGACACTGACACACATGAACAAAGCTGGGTATAATGCAACTCAGCCAAGCAAGCAGTAAAGGGGCTATAACAGTAACTACACACACCTTACTCCATTGAATAATTATAACAATAATCAATGTCACAATAATCTCTAGATTTCCACATTTCCTGTGCTCGCAAAGCAGCTGAATTTAATGTAGAACGTGACAGCCTCTTGTGGTGGCCCCTTCTTCCGTTTGTTGGCCTATGTCTTGTTTCCCATCATTGGGCTTATACCAAAGAATATCCTGCAAGATATAAGATACATAAGACCTTAATTTCGGTACAAAATAACAAATGTGTATATAAAATGGAATTGCACCACTTTGCTTTGGTGCGATCATTTAATCAAAATAAAACATAGTTCATTGTAAATAGTGAGGAACCACTAAACATGATAACATAGTCATACACATGGGTGATACATGATACAAATTGTAATTATTTTGTATCTCAGTGACACATTTACCAAATCCATCCTGTTGATTCTTTCAATGTTAGTTATGCAAATTTCCAAACACTAGCTCAGTACCGAGGTTCCTTGACCAATATCAAGTATTTCCCGTCTTTTCTTCTAGTGAAACATATCAATAATGTTTAATTCTTGGCATATTTGAATTGGCAAAGATATTCGAAGGAGTAGCATATCATCACATGAACGCATGATGATAGAAACTAAGTGGGAGATAAGGGTTAGTGTGACTGATCAGTTAATAAAATACTTACTGTTATTCTAACTCACATCGTCATCAATGAATGATCTGCATTCTTCACTGCTCTGCTTTTATTTTCTTTATTGGTGTCGTATCCAGACTGATCTGGCCCACTTGCTGAGTGTCTTGAAATCCCCCAACCCAACCATTCACTCAGGATGATGGGGGGGGGGGGGGGCAATTGGCATCAAGCCGCCAGCCCTGTACTATCTGAAAATATTAATTTTTTGATAAACAGAATGAATATGGCTGCTTTCATTATAGTATACAATGCACTGGCAATATGTCAGTTGAGATTTTATTTGATTAAAGATCAACCAAAAATCAGAAATCAAATATCACGCCAAACACCAACCCTCTATATATTGAACATTTCTTATGAATGGGTTACAAGTTAGAAACTTCAACTATCACTATCCCTACAGAACACATCCATGGAATATCCTTTAGATTCTGAATGTCTTACCGACTGAACTTTTCTTACGCTGAATTTTGACACTAACTTTCAAAAATCAATATGTATTTCCCTCTTTGTTGTAAATAGAATAAAAACGTGAGGTCTGCACTTATATGCTTCAGTCTTAGTAGATGTTGTACATCATAGTCGGGACACAGGGCCAATAATCATAACAAGGCTATGAAACTGAATAGGATTCCTATAGTCACTTAATTATTATTATTTAGTCTTGACATATGATAACCTTTGTGAGTGCCAAGATTAGGCACCTGTGAATCTACAAATTTAGTACAGCAACACATTGCACATATGAAACTTGTTATAACACCCCATACGAAGGGGGTCTGTCTTTTTTAACACCTTTCATAGAACCCAAAACAGAGGTTAGTGGATTCAGAAAGCAAATATGGACTGACTGGTAAAGGTGTATAACGTTTGGACTACAATTCTGAAAGCAATGGAAGTTCATTAATGAGAACCTCAATATTATTATTCTAGAATTCTTTAGAGAGGAGAGAGAGAGAGAGAGAGAGGGGAGAGAGAGGGATTTCACTAAAAGAGAGAAGGGGCAACGATAGAGGGAAGAATGTGCTGGTGGATGGAAGCCTGAGAGAGGATAGATAGAGAGAGAAATACTGCTCACTATTTCTAGTTTCTAGATCAAATGTAAGCTCGTTGTGATACACATATATATGATTTTCTCTTCTGGCTTTTAGTTTAGGCATACTTAGGTCCTTATGAATCTGTTTTGTACTAGTTAATATCCTAATCACACTCATCCCCTTACCCTGGCGCATTAACATTAGCTCTTAATGGGATATTTTTTACAGCAGTGATCGAAATAAGAGGAAAATTGGGTTACCCCTCTAGGCCAGTTACTAACAAAATAAGGTTGTGCCAGAATTTCTGGTTGCCCTGATTATTGTCACAATTATTTTACATTAAGAAAAAAATAAGGGAGTAGGCCTTTTAAACCAAATGTGATTCAAGTCTTGTAGACTTAATTTTTGGTGTGAATAATTCAGATCTGAGATCATTTACAGAGGCACATTATACTAAGAATTTCGTTATTTTAAGAGCAAAGGATAATTACATGAAGATAATCTTCACAAAAGCCAATGGCCTTTAGTTTAAAGATATTTAGGGGGTTAAATGGTATGGCAACTTGTGCCGATTTCCTCTCTTGATTAGTTCATCAACCCCAGTAAATTGAAACATCTCACCTTTTAAGATCTTGGCAGGTAGTCTGCATGGTCTAAGCATGACGTCTGAATGGTCCCCAAATGATTGACGTGACATGTGACGGTGGGCAAGGAACCCTATAAAAACATGAATATATTAAAAATTAATGTTTTATGGTGATCAAGAATAAGAATTATGTTATTCTAAGTGATCAATATATGACAACCTGTGTCAAAATTAATTGACTATTAACACATCAACACAAGAACATGTTTTCATGTTCTTGTGATGGAAGTTATCTGTGCCAATCAACCGAGGTTGAGTCACCCTCACACCATAGAGCTGGATATCCACTGCTGCTACAGGGTGGAAAATGGGAAAGGGGGCAGTACTCAATTATATGGACCGGTGGACTTGGAAGGTACTGGTCCATACAACTTGACACTAGTCTGGTCCTCGATAAATTACATCATTTAGACACAATAACTTCTTAATAAGCATGTAATTCATCTTGTACCAAACCCAATAAACAGACCCCCCCGTCCCACCGCACTGTTCTTCTTGTGTTCCCATACCACATCAAATGTTAACAATATACTGAACCAGTTCAGTACTCTTAAATCAGTCTTTAGAAAATGTTCATATCCCCCCCCCCCCCCCCTGAATTCCTCCATTTGTTAGCATAACAAATTCTCGTCAACATTTCCTATTGATAAAACTATCTTAGAATATAATTTGAAACGTTTTGTTTAATTAAAGAAAAAAATTGTGATTAAGCAAGCTTTAAGAGGTTTGTTAACTGATGCTATAGTAAATGCCAGTTCTAGCTTGCAAAGTAAGAATGTATATCAAATACTAGGTGAGTACAACCCCAAACTGAAAGGCTAAGGAGAAGGTCTTGGTGTGTTGGTAGAGTCTAGACTGGAATCAGAGTGTCCCAACAACCAAAGACCACGCTCCTTATGTACCTCTCAGCCTGGGTCATGTGACCAACCTGGTAACAGGTACATTTTAATGTAAAAGCTAACGTAATACAAACATAGAATCTAGGGAAAATAACAATATTTCAAGCTTGAACAAGGCTCTGCTACCATCTGTAATTCCCTGGGTCTGGGATAGCTTCCTAGGCGCCCATAAGGGGGATTAAGAATGCCTAAAGTGGCTTATCCACTTGTACGACAAAATGACCAACGACACAATGACCACAGGTGACCGACAATCGGTCACCTGCCATTGTCGGTGGCTGCTGTCGGTGGCTGTCGTCGGTCGGTATTTACTTGTACCACAAAAAGTGGATTTTTAGTGACAGACAATCAGTCACCTAGGGGTGACCGATAGTCGGTCACTGGTATCCACTTGTATGATTAAGCATGAAAATATATATTCTCCTCTTCTCATTGTGGAAATACGCATACTTTATTAATGTCATTTTTATTCATTTATCGAGTTTAAACATTAAATCTTATAATTTGGTATTATGCTATTTCTCAGACAACATAACTCGATATATTTTATGTATACTTTTGCATTTGGGCTATACAGTCTCTTGTAATATTGATATTTACCTTCGCCACAATAATTAGTCAAATCATTAATCCGAATAGATCACATATATGGTCAATTCTATTTTTTTGGCATCCAGGGTGGTGAAAAATGGTCATTTTTCAAATAGGTCTGAATCAGAAATAATTTTTACATCAGGAAACTAGATGTTTTGATGGGTGTTTTTGAATAAATTGGTAAGGTTATCTCTGGATATTAACTGAGCTATAGGAGATGGGCCAAATGAAGCCCATTGTAACTGCCATGTGAGTTATTCTAATCTTTGCTAATTTTACTAAATCAGTCCATACTAATCTTGATTTCTTTTTCATTATATGATAAACATATATATGCATCATTGTCCCAGAGTCACAGATATTTGATTAAATAGATTTTAGATAATTACTATGGATTCGAAATGAGGGTGTTTCCTTGTGGAAATCATTGTATTTTAAGTATGTGTTATATAGTTGTGATTCATTTCACCATATCAATGACGAATAACTTTTGCCATCCTTTATTTTGTAGTTGAGTGTGTCTGACATATGTTGCCAAATTTGAGGAGAAATTTATATAGTTTTTCAATATTTAATAAGCTCCTAGCCTAACGCATATGCACGGTATAACACATCAGAAACACCAGTGCTAAACTTTTTAATTCAATTAAACAGCAGTTGATTTCTTGTGTAATAGTGTCTTATTCTATGGATAACGATTTTTGTATGACCCCTATATTTGATACAATTTTCTGTTAAATACAAGAACTAGAAATTTATTTCCAGAGGGTATTTCTCTTTTATTGTATGCATAAGCACGGTATGCATATTCGGGCATATGCATGGATTAGGTATTTTCGGTTACTTGGAAGATATCCATCAAATTCATTTATATATGGAATGGGTCTAATTCGTCTCCTTTAGATGCTTGGGTATTGAATATTCATTGTTGATTTATTGTTTTATATTGCATTATTATATAATGAGTGATAGTTGGCTTCATCAACATAGCCTATATTGAAAAATCTTCACTAACTTTAGACCTGAACTATCCCTATATACTAATACTATATCATTACATCTCAGACATTATTTCACAGCAACTGAGATTGTTAGGCTGTATTATTCTTTATCATTGTATACTCAGATTATCTAATTTCATCATTGATATCACCATAGAATATCAAAGTTAAATAACTATATTTGGGAGAGATTAGATAGAAAAAAATACCACTCACAGAAGGTCTGACTGTCTTAAACTAAAATGGCTAGGATGCTTTAGAATTTATAGTTATATTTTATTAGAATATGAGGTACAATTGTCTGATATTTCTCATTTCTTTGCATACGCACGGTATTGGCATACGCATGGCACGTTTCTAACAATCTTGATAGTCATTTCAAGTGTGTTTTGGCAATATAGACGGGAGATACTTTGTTTATTACCTTGAATAAGGGTCCAACTTATGTATGTATACATATTTAAAGTTAAATATGTTAATTTGTATAGCATTTGTGCTATACAGGCTCTTGAACTTCTGTGACAAAACTGGATTTATTTGTGAGACTTTACTTATATTATTGTTGCTATTGTTCTTTGATCAATCTCCATATTATTAAGCATTGATATTGACCTTCGCCACGATAATTAGTTATATCATTACACACAAAGAACACATATGGAAATATATCAAAACCTATATTCGGTATACTAATTACAGAAATATTAAGTTAAATAAGTATGCTACAACGTGGTGTAATATACTGTACGATTGGGAGATTTTGAAGTCGAAATAATCACAAAAAATACCAATAAATAATTATCAATCACTAGAAATGATAAAAAATTAATGTACAAATTAATGTCACACTATTCACCAAAATCAGGGACCCGCAAACCACACACAAATCGAAATATTCAGTAAAAATGACTCTAATTATACATTAATCGATAGAAATGAACAAAATAGAATTAATTTAAAGGTACAAATATACTCTAGACTATTCACATGTCAACTGAAGGTAACCAAGGTCGTAATAACTCTCAGTATGGCCATAAATACATGTTAGAAAAAAAATAAAAAAGGCTTAATACCCTATGCAAGCCTCATGGTTTAATCCAGCTTGTTCTTAAACAACTTTAAAAATCATAAAATTCCCTAAATCGAATCATTTATATTTGCTAATAAACATCTAAATATTTAAAACATAATTTATCATTAGGCATAGCAGGCCCAAAGTGAAACTCATGTTGATAAGATATAGGCCTATAAATGAAATCCCCAAGAAGAAATCATACTTGTCCAGCAGGAAAAGGCCGAAAATTATTGTTTAATGGTAACAGTGCAGTTTCCCTCATATCATCCTTATTTAAATACAAATGTTGATAAAATTAAATATATAGGGGTAGAAAAGCATGCTCTTTCAGAATTTAAATATCTTGACAATGTATTTCGAGTAGAAATAGCGCTTTTTATAATTTCGCGGGAGCGTAATTTCCCAGCGATATGCATCGTCGGCAAGCTTTTTATTGTTTACTTATGTAACTGAAAACATTCTCTCATATCTGCCTCATTTAAAGGTTGAATTAAGGGGTAGAAAAGCATGCTCCTTCAGAATTTCAACATGTTGGCAGTGTATTCCGAATAGAAATAGCGATTTTTATCGATTTACATACATACATACATTTTACACCTTTAATAGCATACATTATTATTCATATGCATATTGCCACATATCACCCACACCTAGCGTTGGGTGTAAAGGTGTAATAGACCGTTGGCATTGACCGTTTCAATATCAATACGATTACAATGTCATAATTCCTATGATATTTAACTTAGAGACAAACTATAACTGGATATTACAATCGGCAGGGGAAGGTGTTTCATATAAACTTTATACATTAAATGCACTAACATCTTAGGTCAAATAAAAATGTTTAGGACACATTATTTCCTATCGATTTATATCAGTCACTTGATTCTCCCTGATATCCTGATTTTTGTAAAAGGCAGCTTCTAACATATGTTTGTTGGCCCTCTTTCTCTTTTTATTATTTAGTATTCCCAATTCAGTGTATCTATTATCAACATTTGTTCTCTTTTCTAACTTAAGTACATAGCGTATTGATGAGTTCAGGAGTGAGTGAATAATCCAAGATAATGAGCCATGCCGACTTCAAAAACGATCAGAAACAATAGTTTATGAACTGATTTAACTCTAGCCTGGCCATAGCTGACTATAACGTTCCACCTTTAATTACACCATTTTAAGGGAGCCGTTTCATATCCATATTGCCACATATCACCCACACCTAAAGGTGTAATAGACCGTTGACCACCGTCGGGTGGAAAGGTGTAATAGCCCGACGCAACACCTCCATGTTGACCGGAGGTGGCAGAGCGAAAGCAGTCAGTATAGTCACACAGAAACACCGGGGGCCGTTTTGACGGGTCCGTTTTCGCGTGGGGACGTTTTGACTGCCATTCCTACATACATACAATGATACATAGGCCTACATCCTTGGCGGCTTATAGCCTGTACGTCGCTCTTTAGTTAAGATTTGCAGGAGTGTAAAATCACCACGATATGTAGCCTACGCAAGTGCAAGAGAAAACATTAAAAAACAGGGCTCTGCTCTTCATGCGACATGTGACAGGGAAAAGCTCCTGCTAGCCCGACCCACACCCTTTTAATACTGAAGTAGCCCGGGCTCCCAGACCCTAACCTACGGAGGGTCTGGGAGCAGAACCGCACGAACAGTGGTATTTACTGAGCCACTTCTGGCCGAGTAGAGATGTAATAGAAAAACGCTTTGACTACCGATATCTTATGTCCCCAATGGAATTATATATGTTGACAAATGTGCAGAGCAAAAAAAATTACCTAATGGCTGATTAGTTTTAATAAATGAGAATGGGTTCGGAATGGAGGACTCTGGCCAAAGTTGGCGGTAATTTCAAAACAATGAAGCAAGGTGTTGTGGGTACCGGAAGTAAACAAAAAATGTTCCAAAATGATGCAGATATTTTGCTAATCTATGAAAATTTCAGTTTATTTTGCTATAAAATTAGACAGAGCAATGTTGACACAAAAAGAACTAGTCTTTTGGTCTTATAAATTTAATTCTCGCAAAAAATAAGTTAATGTTGTCGGAGCTTACAGGTGGCGCTACAGTCACACAGAACGTTGCCGCCATTTTTCGAAGCCTACCTAGCCTACCGTGCGGTGAAAATGAGTGTGGAATGTGATGAAATACATTTACAAATACCACACAAATCATGTGGATGCTTTATTTATTATGGAAGTGAATAGGGCTAAAGTATTTAGCCTGAAAATGTCACCATTCTAAAGTTTTCATTGGAGGCTTTGATTCTATTATAGAAAAACATTACATTGCACTCTGACTGTGTGTAGCGACCAGCGGTAAAATAGAGCGGAGCCAGTCAGAATTTCTCGGGCTAATACTGAAGGTGCTCCTCTAGCCTGTGTGTAGTGATAGCGGAGCCAGTCAGAATTTCTCGGGCTAGTTTACAGCTACCCACGGCCGCGGGCACAACATAAATAGACTGAGTTCTAATGGATGAATTAACTTATCCTAACCACCATGTTCTCTGTTATATCGTTGACAACTGTTCCATCATGCTTTTGTAGAGATGAGGACGTGTAAATCGGGTGGAAATATGCGATGCAAACTTTCAAAACATCCGCCATTTTGGTTGTCCTACGCGCATGCGAACTAAGCGCGGCGCCACCAGCACATAGCGTGTTGACTGTCTACAGTCTGTGCTGTGGTTGTCTGGCCTGCCTAGGGGCCCCATCGTCAGATTCTAGCTAGGGCCCCGCAATCTTCGGTCCCTAGGACCCCGGCCGTGGATGTGTGGCCCACAGCTTAATTTCGACTTTGGAATAACGTTGGCAAATACAGTTTAGCAATTATTTCTCACTGAATCTGGGTAAAATGTCATTATTTCGGTGATAGGGGCCTAATTACCGCACAAAGTCTAATACAATGAAATCGAACTTTCAGGCATCATTTATAAACGCAAATCAGTTAGAGTGGCTTTAGGCCTATAACAACCCGCAAATAAGAAGAAATATCTAGATTTAGATATGAATATCTAGATTTACTCTCATAATAGCCGCACTAGGGGGGTCCGGGGGCATGCCACCCCCCTGAAAATGTTTGAAAATTAGAGTAAAATGGTGCATTCTGTATGTTATAATGGTCATTAACTGCAGTGCTAAGTAATGCATGAACTAATATAGGTCCCATATAATTAATGGTAAGTTAAAAAAAACAATTGTACACATTTCTCATTCTGACCCATACATGTAGAAATGCGTCACTAATGTCACCAGTTTGTGACGCAACTATTTGGGGAGGAGGAGCGTGGGAAAGGATTTCTCAGGGGAATCATATGGTCCAAGTGGGCGTGGTGGCGTGGTGACGCACCCACTTCTATGGCTGTGTGTTGCGGTTAGGCGAGCTTCGCGGTAAATACGGTGCGGCTCCGGTATATCACAGTGCGCCATTACGGCGCGGCATTTGTTCCAGCGCACCGTTCTAGGACAGTGCCAAAATTGGGCATCTAGATTTTACGGTACCCTATCGTTTTAATCTGTAATACAACAGAACCGCACTGTAATTTTACGCTGAGGATTTAGAGTGTACAGCTGACAACAAATCTGACCAGTTTTTTAAATTGCTCAATAGTTGCATGTCGGATTTTAACTGAATCGATTCCAGCATGCACTGTAACAGACATTGCGCAGTGACACATGCAAATCCCCTATTGGCGGCCATTAATTCGATTGACATATCACAGTGACTGTCATCAGGGCACAGCTTGAGAAGGCGGAGAACTAATAGCCAAAGCATTTGCTCATCTCCAGGCAAAGAGGTTTCTGCAAGAAATACACAACGTAGTTATCTAATTATGTTTATGTAGCTGATTTAGGTGATAGTTAGAGTAGCTCTTTTCTCATCTACTCAAAGGTGACAAAATTCAGAAGGAGACTTCCTAGTGTGTATTGTTTAACTTGGATCTGTAAGAATATTATACCTGTTGTAAATTTAGTTATGCATGAACTTGAGCAACTTTACTCACACGGTTAAACACACACTAGAGAATGCCTGTAACTATAACATTCGTGATTTATTTTATTGGTTTAATATATGGGCATGCTTTGGATTCTCACACAGGAAAGAGGTTTTCCTTGCATTCAAGACGTGTGTCTCTTTTTATAGTCTTAGAATAGGAGCTCATGATGGGGAGGCTGATACCAATAATCATTTGAGCTGTTGGTTGTACTATATAGCTGTTGGTAGGAGTAACCCCAAGTAATACAATGTACTATCCTCTCACACTCCATATTTGCCAGCGCTTTTCGAATTACGAGAAACACCCTTATAAGCATCTCAATATTGCCATGCACATCTGCTAAGCCCTAGAGTTTAATTATTACGAAATAACTTTCATCATGCACTAATGAGTAATACATGTTTCAGATTAAATTTACAATGCCAAGCATCCACCTAACCAATTCTGATTTATGTAAGAGTGACTAAGAATACATCAAGTTGTATCACTCTACATGTATTATTTATATGGATATAAATGTATAAAATCAACTTCAGATCTTCTCAGGAGACATGGTTAAAAAAGATATTTTGCCATTTATTGACCCATTAGTAGGATTTGCCCTTGATCAAAAGTTGACTCACATCCATCAGATGTAGTGTGCTCCAAGAATACCAGGCGCCGGTAGTGGTGTTTCACTATTGCACCACTCCATACACCAGGAATGACTAGGTGTAATAGTGTGTAATGTTATCAGCAGGCCATGTTGAGGGGTTACTTCGTAATCAAAGATTTCACTGTCACTGGAAAAACTTGAAAAAGCCCTACTATACTCCTGGCGCTACCCTGCCTTTTTCCTAGCTTAATGATAAAGTAATGTGGATGATTATCCACCAATTCTGCTGGGCAAACAAGTAATATTTAATCAATTATCATTAAGTCATGGCAATGCCCATACATGCATGTGATATCACTGAATGGTAGTGGGAATAAGTTCAATACCTGTCCAGTGCTAATATAATATAAGGGATTATTTAATTATTACCAATGATACAATTAGATGTATGTTTACTGTATAAGTTATATTTGTTGTTGAATTGGTGGAAATGAAGAGCAAATAAGGGACACAACTACCACTGTTAAGTTCTGAGAGTACTTGTTTTTTTTAAAAAAAAACTCTCTAGTCAGAGTTGGGCCTGTCTGACTGATAGTGCCGCCTACCATGATATGGTTGCATACATGATTATACAAACTTATTGAGGTAGGTGCCTGCACTGGTGTTTCAGCATGATTGCACCACTCCATATACCAGGAATAACTAGGTGTTATATTGTACTTGTTCACAGCAGGCCATGTTTAGGGGTTACTTCACAATCTAAGATTCTAATGTCAGAAAAAACCCTACTATACTCCTGGCGCTACCCTGCCTTTTTCCTAATATAGATTAATGATAAAGTAATGTGGATGATTATCCACCAATTCTGCTGTACAAATATGTAATATCTAATCAATTTTCATTAATTCATGGCAATGGTTATACATACATGTATATGTATGCATGTGATATCACTGAATGGTAGTGGCAATGAGTTCAATACCAGTCCAGTGCTTAGGGATTATTTATTTACTATTCATTTGATGAGGAAGTCAGCACTAGTGTGTCAGTATGATTGCACCACTCCATACACCAGGAATGACTAGGTCTAATATTGTACATGTTGTCAGCAGGCCATGTTAAGGGGTTACTTCGTAATCAAAGATTTCACTTTCACTGGACATATAATATCAATAATCATTTAGTCATTACAATGTGCATCCATACATAGTGTAGCACTGAATGTTAGTGGCCATAAGTTCAATACAAGTCCGGTGCTAAGGGATTATTTAATTATTTACTATTCATTACTGATTTGCCAGTATGAGAAATGAGAGGAAACAGTGTATTTATATATGGTTTAATTAAAATTCATAAGTTTATATATTATTTATAAATATGATGTAACATGATGTAACTGATTGTTTATACAGTCATGTAAACAAACATATAAATAATAAAGGTTGGCTGTGTCAAAGAGATTAGAAAGAGGGGAGGGTTGGAGGGTGAAAAGGCGAGGTGTTGTGAGAGGCACCCACTGGAGGAAAGTGAAGTATTGCATGATGCAGATAGGGTGGAGAGTAGAAGGACATGAGGGTAGTGAGGGAGCCTCATACTAGGTGGAGGCAATGCAGCAGCTTGTCTTGCAGTCATGCATTAACCATTTGATGAGATAGGTGTCAGCACTGGTGTTTCACTATTGCACCACTCCATACACCAGGAATGACTAGGTCTAACATTGTACATGTTGTCAGCAGGCCATGTTAAGGGGTTACTTCGTAATCAAAGATTTCACTGTCACTGGAAAAACTTGAAAAAGCTCTACTATACTCCTGACGCTATCCTGCCTTTTTCCTAGCTTAATGATAAAGTAATGTAGATGATTATCCACCAATTCTGCTGTACAAACATGTAATATTTAATCAATTATCATTAAGTCATGGCGATGTCCATTCATGCATGTGATATCACTGGATGGAAACAGTTGTGAGTTCAATACCAGTCCAGTGCTAAGGGATTATTTATTTATTGATTCGTTTACTATTCATTTGTTGAGGTAGGTGTCAGCACTAGTGTACATGTATGTGTATGATTGCACCACTCCATATACCAGGAATGACTAGGTCTGATGTTGTACTTGTTCTCAGCAGGCCATGTTAAGGGGTTACTTCGCAAACTAAGATTCTACTGTCATTGGAAAAACTTGAAAAAGCCACAATACTATACTCCTGACGCTACCCTGCCTTTTTCTTAGCTTTATGATAAAGTAATGTGGGTGTTTATCCACCAATTCTGCTCTACAAATATGTAATATTACGTCATGGCAATGTTCATGCATGCATGTGGTATCACTGAATGGAACCAGTTATGAGTTCGATAACCGTCCAGTGCTTAGGCTTCAGACTTTTTTTTAAATTTATTTAATCATTAATTCTGGTGGGTACTATAAATATAGTGTAGTCCATTCATTTTTAATTCATGCTAAATCATAATACTATTATAATACTATAATATTATAATATTGATTATAATATTATTATAATGATTTGGCATGAGTTATTAATGAATGGCCTCATAGTATTTTTCAAGTCTTCGGCTATTAATAAGTACATGATAGATCGATTGATCTACAGAAAGATCTGGCAACTATAGGAGTCCTTTATATCTATAAAAATATATTTAACTAGTTGGTATATAATTAACTATGATAAATGAAAGTCACATGTGCAATCTAATCTGAAGTCCTACAATATGGTGTTCTATACTGATTTCAGGGAAAACAATTTAAAAGTGTACGGGATATACAATTGAAAATTGGCAGATAATCACCAGACTCAACCATCAAGCGAGTATGAATTAAAACATGCGAGACATATGACACATGTATACATTGTCAGGAAGGATTTTTCTCTATTGAGCAACTATATACAAAATGTATGATAATGGTCGAAGAAGAGTGTGAAAATAGAAGTTGGTTGATATTTGAAGGGCGAAGATTTTGTTGATTGAAAAAGCACGCTTGAACACGGCAGCAAGGGACCATTGACCATTGACCATTCGGCTCAGATTGTGACAAAATGTACAATCGGCAGTTCTATACATATTAGTAAATTTGGCTAAATTGCGCGGAAAAAATTATGAATGCTAGGTATATCTGAATATATTTGCTATTGCCCTGTTTCGAAAAGTTTCTTTGGTCATGTTGAACTGTATTTCTATCCTCTTTTTGGTCTGAAATCTGGGTTATTTTAGAGTAATGGTGAAGGAGAATTGTACATTTTCAGGCGAATTCACCCATTCACCATCGTTCATGGAACCAACTGTCATACTCATAATTCAATGACCAAATGCTTTATATGATTACGTAACATGACGTAAGGTATTATTAAATATGAATCTATTATATAGAAATATTATGAATATATTATATACCGAATATTACGAATATTCATGCTGAGTAATAACCGTTAAAGGTTCATATACCAGACTGTGTAATTACCTAATCTTCACATGTTTCCAGGTGTGTCTACAGATATTATCTTAGTAGCTTAACATGAAAGCCATGACGGTTGGCGAGGCCTAATGAGCCAGCCAAGCTGTCTACTGATTACATAATCGTATTAATTAGAGGGTGGTCATGTGACCACCTCACCGGCTCACCCTACCTGTGACCACGTGACCGGTAATGATTGGTTATGCATAAATTATCTCCCCTTGTATTAATGACTCTAATTGGTTAATGTATTCCTATCTTCTCATTGGATATGCATCCAGACACACCTGGTATTACATCATATATAAACCCTTGTTCAGAAATAAATGATTACTTCTCAGATTATTCTGAAACATTACATCACGCTTCCAGCTTATTATTATTCATATCGGTAACCAGCCGATATGCTATAGCTCTACCATATACCCCGAGAATCGAGTATATTACAACACCAGCAGTCGACAGCTTGTGCGACTTCGGACACAGCTGTACACGAACATGGGGACATCTTTCGATTTCTGTACTTTTTATGGATAGTTTGATGTCTAATGTGGTCAGGTATACTGTAATAAGTTTAATGGTTTAGAATGCTATAGAAGTTTGGGTAAGTTAAGCTCAAGTTTAAAACTGAGATTTTTAAAAAAAATCGAAGTTTTAAGGAAGTAATTTCTTATGGCGACATGATATTCTCAAGCGTTCAAATCATATTTTTGTTTTGTTTTTAAAAGGTTTTATTTAACTTGACATGCCAGTTCTAATCGCAAGTTAGCTGCATCCCTTTGAGTTTATTTTTAGTGTTTTCAGTTTTCTTTCACTCTACTACCATCGACTACATGTATATGGTCACCTCACAAATACATTATTACAAATATCATCGCGTTCAATATATTTTAAAGAAAGTTTACATAAGCACAATTATAAACATTTACCCATGATTAATCAAATAATTATAATAACTTACCCATAATTAATTGAATGACATAATAGAATGATACATTATTCAGTGTTCCCTGAGAATTAAATAAATCAGATGGAAGCAACTCGACTGATAACAGCCCTGTGTTGATTTATTAGTTGCATTAAAAGAAACTATGTCTAATAATTCACAGGCAAAAGCTTTGTCATAATGGCAACCTCGCCTTTAAACTAGTTATTGCCGGCTTAAAGCCAGATGTACAGGAGTATAATATCAAAATAGATTAACACCAACTAACAAAGATCTTTCAGAAACATAGAGAAGCAGTTACACCGACCCACAGGACGTAATAGAATAATTCCGGTTCAGAAATCCCGTGTATCCAACCAGTTGTATTATTTTCTCACAATTGTACAAGCCTTGGGATAGACATTTGCTATATTCCAGGTTGTTGTACACAATTCCATGGTAAACGGTGCTTCTTTCAATGATTAACGCCTTATGCTTTCTCCCATCCCAAGTGTTTAGAGTGTTATATACTTTGAAAACTATTGTTGTCCACATATCGTATTGAAATGTACTATGTTTAACGAACATAACAAAAATCTTCAACAAAAAAAGGGACAGTCAGTTTCCTGCCTTCCACTCCGACCCCACCACCAACCCTGGACCCCTCCCTGTACCCCCCCTCCCCCGCCCCTGCCCCGTCCCCCCGTCCCTCCGTCCCTCCCCCCGTCCCTCCCCCAGTCCCTCCCCCCGTCCTTCCCCCCGTCCCTCCCCCGATAACCTTTGTGAAAGACTCATTATTTATGCTCTGATCCTCACTTCCTGGCAGGTGGCGACGATAAGAATATTCCGTTTTGTTTTATGACCAACAAGGCTTTCATAATACAAAAACAAGTTATAAGTTTATTAAGTTAATCAATGATTTAATCAACTATTTTTCTGTTTAACTTTATAATCAGTTTAACTTAAAGTATATAATTCTGCGTTTCCATAGGAAAAGAATTCTCTGTTTCAATTATTTGTGCGCAAATTAATCAACTCTTTTTTATTTAATTTAAGTTTAACTTAATGTACTGTAAATGTATTTATTTTCGCGCAGATAAATTTTCGCACATTAAGTACTTTGACAACTTTTTGCGGGGATTTAAATTTGCGCAGCAGGGAAGTCTCACACATTGTTTATGCAATAATTATACGTTTCGCGCAGGATTTATTTTCACGCACAAAGGTGGGTGCACAAAAATAGCAAAAATAAATACTATGCGAACATTAATACGTTTACAGTTTATATATTCTGTCATAGTCCTTCACCTCATCACCAATAGTGGCTCAGTTTGACCAATAGGAGAGAGGTTGACAGGCCTGAGACAGGGTGAGAAGAAGGGCCAGGGGGAGATTTGATTGACAGGTGGAAGCATGTAAGAACCTCAGCAAGAGGGTGGTGGGAGGGGTGCTGGCCATCTAGGTGGTGGGAAAGGGTGCTGGCCATAAACATAGCAGGGTGGCTAACCAATGAGAGACTGAGAATGGTGGTGGTGGGAGGGGTGCTGGCCATCCAGGTGGTGGGAAAGCTTCATGGATTTACTGCAGGGAAGGTAGCAAGTTGTCAATCAAACAATCCTTGTACATGGGTGCAAGGTTAGGAGTGATTGCGTGAATTAGATATCAGAGATGGGCATCGAGATATCCTCCAGATAAGCCTCCACACTCCTCCACACTAACATCTAACACAACGCCACAATCTTATAACACAAACTTGCTGAATAGGATGATTGACAGAATGGTACCTCAATCATTATCATTCTCCGTTTTTAAACGGAGAATGAAATAATAAGATATTCAGCCAAAATTCTACAGCATGTTTATTGGGTGACCATGCAATCCTATGCGTGTTTCGCCACTATTTGGCTTCAACAGAGTATATAAGACTACATTCGTAATAATGGGATCTGGTTCTACCATGATATGATTAGAGACACTGCATGGGGTCTCGTGGGAAAGTAAGCTGTGCCATTTTCAATTGAATTATGAGCACTTTTAAAGGTGTACCTTCATTTCCGATTGTTGTTGTTGAGCTGGTTATATATGTAGCCTATTGGTATAGAGGGGTGGCGAGCTCCTCCCTATGGTTCACTGGCATTTCCAATTGGATTTGGTATGTTTGTAATTTAATCATCATCAGAACCCCCTTTGACTACATTATATAATATTATATTGCAGTAATGAGCAGAATATTGATAACTGGTGAAGAACTAGAATAGCTTTAGATGAAGCGTTTGACTGTACGCAGTATAAAGATTAAAATGCAAAATACAGTTTATTATAACCGAAAAGAATATTTTAATCAACTTAATACCAAGTATGCTTACAGATTATCAATTTTTTCGGCCAAATTTAGTAGGATTTATTAAATGTGCAGAGCTGCCGATTGTACATTTTTGGGACGACCTGGCCCATATAGGCCAAATAATCCAATCAAAATCCCCCGCAGCTGTAGGTATACAGCGAAAGCAATCATATAGAAAGTGAAATAAGAAATCAATGGTAGGCTACGTAGGTTACATGTAATCTCAGTTGATACAACGGATATACTATTGTTTGATTCATTTTCAATCCCTATGTTACCGTCCATGGGCAAACTGCAAGCTGGATGTAACGAATGTTACCATATAGTATTCTCTTTGAAATTAGATAAATTTCACCTTAAAAATAAGTTATCAGAAATATGTGAATGTCTTGTTTTTTGAGAACCTTTGTCACAGAAAAAGTGAGTCATACTTCAGAAAGAACGGATTTTGAGATATCATCATATTTGAAAAGATGAGATTTGGTGGATTCCAGCGATGTTAACATTTCTTAAATCTAAAGATTGTTAGTTTATTTTTAAGTCTGAAATTTTGTTTGCAATATTTCTGGGTGGACAATTACTACGTACGGTAAGTAGTTAAATATACTCCAAGGTATATGACCTTAGAAACGCAAAGATATATATCTAATACACTATCCTGAAATTTGGTACATGTTTTCATACGACGCAGAGCGATAGATACATCAAATATAAGAATATTCATTAGAAGAGATCTTGAGAATAAAACACTTTGAAAATATAAATTTTGCGACTTATGACTCATTTTACTGTAACACATCACATTTGTGAGCTGAGAACCTGTGATCCATTAAATAACATTACCAACATCGTGCGAGGTCTTTCCAATTTTATTCTTAGACCGACCATTGTAATTTAGACATTCTAATATCAATTAAGATCACCCGCTGCCAAAAAGGTCGACGGCCGTCCCAAGCACTTAAATTATTCTGTATAAAACCGACCTGAGTGTTAATCTAGTCCAGGAAAGAGAGATTACCTGGTAGGATTTGGTCAGATCTATGGCTTGGATTCGAAACGATTAAGGGATCTCTCAATTCTATATTAATTGGGTATAATATATATAACAAGTGTGAGATTCGTATACATATATATATATGGGTATTCACAAGGAAGACAAGGGAATAAAAAATAGATCAGAGCTACCTTATTAAATTTCAGACATTATGTATTTGTTCCAAAATATGTTGCAAATGCGGTGTATACATGACGTGATATTAGGTTCATCCTTCATTTGTAATAGCCCAGGCTGTCGACAAATTAATACAAAGGGACCTCTCTAAGCTTAAGCATAACAATTTAAATTTGTTCTCTAGACATTTAATTCGGGTGTCAAATTCAGATTAATTGCATAGTCATGTCTGAAACTCATTCCCTACCCATGGTTTTAATGTTGGTAGCTTCCTTTTCCCCTATGTATGTAGTTTCATCAAAATTTACATTAATTTCCTTTTTTTCTGTGTTTTTGTAGACATAACATTCTAAGAAAACATATTGATCAGTTTCCGTTCGGGTTTTGAGACATAAAGCTATAACAATGTTCGAAGCAGATGCATTCATATTAAAAGAAACCAGTTTTTTGAGTTGCCGTTAGTAAGTACAACATCAACTTTTAAAAATACGGATGGCATATTGCATGCTAGCATTGTTTCACTGGTGAATCCCGAGCTACTTTGAAGTATACTAATCCTTTCGGATTAGTCCCAAATATTACGCGATTCTGTTAATCTATTTTAACAGTTTTGCCATGCATCCTAGTATCCTACAGGATTGGTTGTGCCGTACCCTTACGTACGAACCTGAAATCACTTGCATTTTCTGTCCACTGACTAAGTACTGACTATATTACTCTGAGGACCACATTGTTCCGTAACAATATATTTCCTACACGTGCTGTTATAGACATGCAGGTCTGTTAGCTTCACTCACAATTAAGATACACTCTAAATTCTCAAAGACGAGGACCAAGCGTTGTAATAATCATAATGGTCAAAGGCAAATGTGAATTAAGTAGTCTCGAATACTCGGCAGTGAATGATCATGTTCGTATTACGAGAAACCAGCATAATTCAGAAGTTCCTGCAAATTTCCATATTTTTTTCACGAAGCATGATGAATGAGAGAAAGTGCAAAAGATATCCGAAATATCATGGGATTTGAGAAATGCAAGTGTTTATATTGTATCAACAAGATCTATAGCTATGTTCCCAATGATAAGATCCAGACGAATTCGTCGTACTGCACTATACAGAATACATTGATCAAGTCGTATTCCCACTTTGGCATTGATACAAATTATATACATGTATATGTTATTGTACAGTGTTATCTTGGCGTAGCCCTTGGGGTTTCCCTTGGCGTCATTCCCTGGGATTTCCTCGGTGTGGATCTCGGAGTGTTTCTAGGTGTGATTCTCGGGGTTTTAGTGATATTGGTTATTGATCGACTTAGAGGTGTTAATCGCCTTCGAGAACCAGCAACAAGCTCCTCCTCGACATTCTCCAGTGTCTGATCGATTAGTAACGTTCTCTGTCTCCTCGGACGAAGCATTGGCAACTTGGGCAATTCTTTTGGTTCTGGAAGAGAGCAGTCTGCAACCGATCTTACCAGAGATGCGCTGGGTTGCACAGGTAAAGCACCGCCTGTCATGATTTTTGGCAGGTGAAAAATGTGGACCTCACTCTTTTTGAATTTGTTCCTCTTCGTCCGTCTCTCTCTAAGCCTGGAAAGCGCTAGATCGACTTCCTCGGAATAAAGAAAGGCTTTGATTTGCACCTCAATATCTCTGAAACCTTCGCCTCCGAACAAATCAGCGAAATTGCCATCGTCGAACTCGTCGCCACTTTGCGACGATCGTTTACCTCCAGTAGATTTCCTACGTTGCGACGATCGCCGACGCGATGAGCCACCTTGGGTGGATTGTTTGCTGTTAGGTCTGCTTCCTCCTCCGGAATCCCTACTTTTCGACCTGCTTCGATTTCTTTTAACATCTAAAGTAGATTTAGTTTCCATTTTTTGTTTTAAAAAACCGTTTATAGGTTATTCGAGGCAGTTCTCTTATCCATAAACCTGGAACTCCATTCGAGCCCATTCGATCATATTTCAATATTCATATAAATCATGAATACATTTGAGCATATAAAACTTCCAGCATGGCATGTCACACCCGTCTTATCCAACGTTTCCTGTGCTTAGTATCCAACTCGAGTCAGTAGCAGAGTGTGCAAACTAGTCCTATGTATTAAACTCAATATGATAAAACAATTGCAGACCACCTCCAGTAGGTCTTCCCATGCTCGGCCGCCTAGGTAGTGGTACATATGATACATGTGCATATGCCATATTGTATCCAGTACA
Organism: Sthenelais limicola; assembly: GCA_942159475.1. Taxonomy (NCBI): domain Eukaryota; kingdom Metazoa; phylum Annelida; class Polychaeta; order Phyllodocida; family Sigalionidae; genus Sthenelais; species Sthenelais limicola. The sequence goes on from OW804096.1 coordinate 60,964,514, forward strand.
TGAATATAATACAATCACAGCATGTAGTTGATCCAAACGACTTGGACGGGCTCGGTTTCTTGTACATGTATGCAGCATGCCTCCGGGACCACCTAAGATCTCAATATATATATTATCCCTCCCAGTGTGTAAACGATGTGTGTATACAATACTAGGGCTTATGCTAGATTCCTCCTGATTTATTAAATACAATCTGATATCTTTGTATAAACATTGAGGCACGTTCCTTGTGCGGTTCAGTCTTCAGGCCGTGTTGACATTCATAAAAGGTGGGGATCAAGGCTAGTTTATATTCGACTGATCATGACTTGCCTTTTCGAGTTTTCCTTTCTTTATACTTGCTTAACCCAATATTATTAAAACACTGATTGGAGCATGTCTCCGAGAATTGGCACCTACTCTAATATACTAGTTTTATTTGATTTTGTTGTGTGTGTGGAATGGGATTTTGGCTCAGGGCTACTTGTTCATTAGTGAGAGTATGTATAGCATAAGCATACGTAAGCTCATTTATTAGAAGTACTGCTAATAGTTTGTAGCATGAAAACAGTTTCCTTTTCGGTAATTGTATATAGCATTAAGGACTTATGAGAAGGTTTCATCCCAGTGTTCTTAATGCGCTTGAAGTGGTAAACATATTCATGCTGTTGTATACATGTCGTGAGTGGAAAATCGCTATCGCTTTGAACTATAGAATACTACTTATCAATTTATATATATAAGTACACACCGACGCCTGTAGTACAGTCATCGTGTATGCATTCATTGAGATTATATCATCCATATATACTTGCCTATACATACTCCTATATATATACATGTATATGTCCCTAATATCTATACATATCAATGGGCGGAAGGACGTATATGAGAATCACGATTATCCACATAGAACAAAGGTTTGATTGTTATTGATTAATAAACAGTTTTATTGATCTTAAAATCCTTGTTCGATCACTTTGGAAGAGCCTGCGACAGAAATAGGTTTTTCAGTCTCTTCCCTCACTGCTATGTTTGTGTTGAGAGATCTCAATCATATATTGATATGTGCATAGCATAGAAGTGCACCTGTACTGGGGATGAGTATAAACTACAATATACTTGAGGTTTATATTGCGTTGGTATTCCCAGTCATTTTATATATTGCTTTAGCGAGAAAACCGTACAGCCACGATATGACATGATTTAATTAAGTAGTCCTATTTTTAAAGACTACACATGCTATAAGATATTTATAGTCAACCCATTAAGGGAGATATATAGAAAGGGACAGAGAGACAAGGAGAGGGAGATAGGTAGCTAGGGGTATATATGAGAGACAAGGGAGAAAATTTTTATCGTCATTATTCGTTGTGCTCTTGTGTTCTTAGATAGTGATTTAGCTGGTGGCGGACTGGGTTTTATCTGGGGAAGCAATAATAAGTTTTTGTGTTGAGTCAGGGATATTTTTGTTATATTGGTTGATATCTGCAATTACGAGCCGTTTGTGGTAGTTCTCATTATCATTATTAGGCCTATCATTTAGGCATTACTATTCATTCTATTTTTTTGGAGGGGGAGGGATGGGTGTGCTAAATCACGAAATATGCCTCCAGAACATATCACTAGAAGTATCACGATTTATGAATACTAAATACTACAGTATTTGTTGGTCTAATTGGCTGAAACAAGTTTGTGGTAAGTGAAAAGGAATGGTGGTGGTTGGTGGGAAGAGACCAGAACTTAAGGAGGTTGGAGGTGTGGAGCAATATATGCATCCAGGTGGCGCTGTGTCATGTCAGCCAGCTACCGAGTGAGTGGTGTAGGTGGAGCCACTGCTGTCAATACTGCATGGGTAGTCTGACGCGTATCTCTAGATATATAAATTATATTGGATGATATTCTTGATTTTTATTAAACATGTATATATGTTCCATCCTAAGTAAAAAATGGTTAACGTTGGCGGTTGGTCTATATGTCCCTACCCCCCCCCCCCCCCCTGCCATGCATGGCATTCTGTTTCTCCATCGTTTTACTCGGTGGCGCCACAATCGTCCCTCCCAGCTACTTATCCATCCGTTAATTATTAAAATAATTATTATCGCCTAAATTTCGCCAAGTTCCTATTTCATTGGCTATTTCTGACGCCTATTTCAGACGTTGTGAGCATGTATTAACGGTACCCCATGAAATAAACCAGAATATATAAATACCACTGTTATCTTCCTAATGATAAACTCTTACTAACTATTGTTTTGTTTCATTTTCTTAGATCCTTGTAACTGCTTCCTCAAATGCTTTGAGATGTGATGTACTTTGTGGAACAGGAAGAATAGAGAGCGAAAGCTCTAATCCTGATTTGTAAGGAGGAATGGCAAAAGCCTGCCTCCAAACAAGCTGCCAGAATGAAATCATTAAATTTTAATAATGTAAATAACCTGTCATGCTAACGCCGCTTCTGACAAACTAGAATTACAATCGTGCTGCACAGGGCTTTCAGATGTATATCCTTTGATATGCTATTTCATTGTCTGTCTAGTAGTTCATCCCGCAATAGGCGATTTACATGTCCACCATCTTGAATCCTGATTCGCATTGAATTATGGGAGTTTTATGTCAGTGTAAATGTAATGTAAATAGAAAACATGTTATGTTCAGCATAGAATACCGTATTTAACACTGCTCTGATGTAAATAGCCATGTGTTTGTTGTACATGGTTCAAGAAAACAAGACTTTGCAACCATGCATTTGGTTTGTATATATGGTACCCTTCAATAAAGGATAGTAGTACATGCAAATCCTTTATTGAATTAAATGTACTATCATAATTGAAAGCATAAAGAATCATGTTATGGAATATAAGCATGGAATATTTATCGGTGCTCCAATATCAATTTCCATGTGTAATTATACATGTCCATAACACTAGCCTCCATCTTACCAACCATGCATCTGGTTATTATAGATCATTTATACAAGCTATCCCCCAGCAAATCCCCTATTGTGTGTATAGCCATACATGTGAGTGAATTGTCACCATGGGCTAGATTCAATCATCATCAAACCCACGCATGAGACAAAGCAATATAGAGTTACAAGACTTGCCAAATGACCAGTACGTGCAGGCTGCATGTCGTTCATCCCTGCCACGACTGGCAGCACAGAATCAATGCAGGCATTACAAGAAGTTATGTGATAGAAATCGATGCATGGAAGAAACACCTTTAATCACTAGAACAAGCAATTACTGGCTAAATTAATTGTTTCAAGGTCTTGGCAGGACTGATTGGCCAACACATTCCACAGCAAATCCATTTATTGTTTGTCAGTTGCTCTGACTTCCTTGAACTAATTCTTTTTGTCAACAATGTATGAATTCTGGTCCAGGGCCTTTGATTGGTGCGAGAAATTATTAGATGAATCGGTGAAGCTTAAGGCATGCATATATATGCTAGAATTAGAATCTCGGTTGTTGTTGTTTTTGAGCTGGTTCTCTAGGAGGAGAGGAGTGGCGAGCTCCTCCCTCATTGTTCACTGGTCCAGATGTGTGTGTGGCAAGTAGGACTATCATCACAATTTGATGGGAATGAAGGGAAGTCTTGCAATGGGCTATTTACTTTCATAAATATGGAATGTTTTTGTACGTAGACATTGCCCGCCATCCCGCCCACCAACAAACGCATTAAAATCGTTTGGTTTGTGTGGAATTAAATGTGCAAAACGATCGCCGATGACGGGCGATGTTTTGCACATCATACGGTGGCTGCTATGACGTCACTACGAGCGTGTTACCGAGTACGGCCGAGTGCGAGGAAGAAGGCTTAAGCATTGGGAGCTGGTAGACATGTGAAAGGACTGGAGATAGCTAGACATGCGTTGGGAAATCAGGGTATGTGCATTACGAGTACAATATAGACACTATGAACCCCAACGTTTTGCTTGTTAAAAATGTTGAGGATGTCAAATCTGGCATTGGTTTTTCACCTGGATGACGAAAACATAGGAAATCGGGACATCAAGCCAACTTTCCTAGACTAATTTCGCAGCTCCAGGTGACTGGTGGCGCGCTCTTGTGCCTATGGGAGAATCAGGATTCCCAAGGGAAGCCACTGCGCCATTTCGTCCAGTCTAGGCTCAGTGGTGAGAGAGTCCCTCCAACCTCAGGGAAAGCCTGGCTAAAAACAGCAAAATACCATGAGAGAAGGACACAGAAAAAGCCATTAGCGCAGTAAGCGTCTAACCAATGACATACCATTCTTATCTGATCTGAGAGGTTCTGAGCCTAGACTGGGCCTATTGTTTGGTTAGAAGCTGAATTTTAAAAAGTAAAAGTAGCCAGAGGGGAGGTGGTTTAAGTTGCACTTCTAGTCACACGTACGTATTGTTGGTCTGGGTGTTATGATTGATGGAACAAGGTCAATGGAGATGTGTTTGATTAGGTCCTGAATAACAGGCCTCCTATCTTGCTGCAAGACAGCTGGTACCTCAAGAACAAAAAGGCTGAGAAAATGCTGAATACTAGTAATAAGACCCTGCCCACACACAGCCGATTTGCCCCCCGATTGCCCCTCGATTTGAGTCTCCCGATGAATCCTATGATTTCATTTCAAATCCTGATTTATGTTTTTTGAAATAACATAAACCAAGATTGAAAATGAAACCCTATGATTCATCGGGAAACCTAAATCGGGGGGCAACTGGGGGGCAAATCGGCTGTGTGTGGGCAGGGTTTAAGCTAAACGACATCAATGTGATATAGCTGGACCCTACCTGCTAATAAGTGATAATTGGCACTGGGAAGTGGGGCTGTTGCATGCATAATCATGTGTAGATGATTTAATTGCAAAATATTGATTATGAGGCAGCGAACTCTGGACTGACTATCTAATAGTAATGGTACACTAATTTGACTATAGATTTTCACCTTGAGTGTGTTTCTATAGCTATGAGCCGCAACATGCCCCATGCAGCCGTTGTAGGCATGTACTCTTAAACAAAAATTAATTGAAATTCCCTTATACGGACGGATAAAGGGCATTAATTATGGATATAAGGGTTGAATAATGGTGAAGGTGTCGAGTCTATTCCCTATAGATTATATGCTGGAGTAAACGAGTAGCTTTTGGTAAGGATATTGATTTCCTTTGGAGACAATAGAAGTGCGGCAGTTGGTGAAGATACTTGTATAATTGTAGTGGTCAAGATTGTTACAGTAACATATATGTTTTGAAAATATTAGTATTATATTGGTAGATTGGCGAAGGTAACATGTATGCGTAAGAATATTCGCGTCGCGAAAATGTATAGTTTGTGTAAAATAGTGAAGCCTTGTAAGGTCTGACATGAGGTGTGTTAAAGCTGAAGCCTTAATAAATACTGTTCAACCACAGCACCAGTCGGCAACTGTTAACCAGATATTGGTTATGCGAATCGCCATCTCTGTGGCATTAATTCGGATACATGCATATAAAGATGAAACAACCGTATTTATACGAGTAATGGTCTCAGAATCCCAGAGGCGACACATGAAACCAGCTGGCAACAGCTATGTATAAAGCGTTTTTTTTTTATTTGAAATACATGCATATTTATTTCAGGCCTTGATTAAATTGTTAAAATCTAGGGGTATGATTACACACCATATATGAATCGCGTCATTCCGATGCAACAATCGCTTTAAAAGAAATTCCAAGAATCGTTTGTTATTACAAAAAAAATATATTTAGTGCAACGGATATTTCTCGCCTCTACGATTTAATCAATACTCAAAAGTTCAACTTCGTGAGAGTTGGGTCTGATTAAACATGAAGCAAGTTTGGTATTTGGCAAGAGAATGAATATAGAGCCTCAGAATTAAACATGGAATGAAATGGTCCAAAGCCATTCTGTACAACATACCTTTCGATTAGGTATTTTTTAAACGAAAGAATATTTCAACAATTAGGGATCATTGATCAACAGGCATGAAGCACTGAACATGCCAATTAATTTGAGCAAGAAAAGGTGCACGCAAACATGCAACCCTAAGTACCACCCACACCCCTACCCCCCGCGACGAGCACACACAACTTCACACACATCAATTGTTCCGTCACTTGACAGGGATATAACAATTCATTTTATTTAATACCATGCTACTGGAAGGGTTGCCCAGTAACATATAATATGAAATCAGACTAATGTCCTCTGCTATTATCTGATTTCCATTGTCCAATGCTTAAAGATAATAGATTAATGAACTTTGACTTCCTGGCCCGGTCTAGATCGAATTACAATGGAAGGAAAAGACTGGACACACACTCAAGCGCCAAGTAGGTTTCAATGCAAACCACATATCGATTCTGTAGGTTCAGGGGACCACAAATCAAATAGCAATTGCTGTCGGCTGATGTAAAATTAACAGACTGGCAGTGGTTCCTTCGCAAGGTCTACTGGACCAAGCCTCAGTTAAATACTTATTGGTGAACTTGCTAGTCTGATATTTAAAAAGAGGACATAATCAGTTTAAAAATCACGCATTCTGAGTACAGAGGAATTTTGCAAATGGATTACTTGGATGTTTCTTCATTGATCTCGGTATGTTATTGTCTCTCTGTATATATGTGCTTTTATTATGGGCTAAATAGTATTAAGTTAAAGACTCAAATTAAGGCGAGGCCTGGTGTCACTGGTAGCTCAGTTTGAGTACTTTGGGCGATACGTCCTCAATGAATAGCATACTCGAAGATCTTTTTAAGTTTTGCTTCAATAATCGTAGAGGTAGGTTTGTTTACATGTATCTGGTTATTTTGAGACAAATCACACACTTTCATTATTAACTGTAGGTTCAAATTGCATTTATTCTTGGGTAAAACAATATTTTAATACTAGGAATGGAAATTTATTTTGTCCTACACTTCAAGATTAGAGAATTTGATAGATGAAAGTGGAATGTATTAAATAGACCACTGGAGTCGTTGTTTATTTCTTATTGCCTCTAGTCTTTTCGGTCGTAACTTGCTCTCACACAGGTCTAACCTACCGTGACGACTGTTATAATATCTAAGCACCTCAATGGGTTCTTTTATGTGCTACAATGATTAGCACTCTTCAAGTACGGTGATGTGTGCGTTACCCGCTAACAAAAACATGGCTACCAGTTAGCCCTGGCCGGCATTGTTCTTTTGTGTGCTAAGGTAATGATTTCTCTTATGTGGCTGCCTTATCTCGTGATTATGATAAAATAACATTGCATACATCCCAAAGCGTAACATTTAAGTTAGCTAAATGCTAGCTTTCAAACTGTTCCAGATCAATATACATTTTCTTTGCATTGGTACAGTTCAAATCAAAGCATGTATGTGGTTGGCAATAATTATAAACATTATTCTTAAAATTGTTTAGTCACTTCAATATTCCCCTCTTTAATAGGGACCGTAGTAAAACATTTGTGGTTATGTTAATATAATTTCAATGTGCTTAGTTTCTAGTGTAATTCTGGTGTGTGTTATTTGAATCACATGTGAATTTCTACAGATTGTAGACAGGAGTACAAAATAAAAACTTGATTTACAACTGTACGAATGGGATATATTATAACACCTGCATACACGGACACCAATAATTACCGTATACAGAGAATTATTATTCCTTCCATGGAGACAACCACATCTTTGTTACAAAAGCTTTATATCTCACGACCAAGATAAATCGTTGATATCAAGTCGGATGGGAGCGGGATTACTAGCACTCTATCTTTGTAATCATTTAATTCTTTTGTCCACAGATAGACATGTATATCTGTATACTTTCCCTTGCAGATGCCTCTGCATGGTCCTGCCGATATATTTGGTGGATTCCATCTATCCATATTCATTCATCAAAACAGGCGATTTTAGTTCTCTATGTTCCACGCCAAAGGACGTTTAATAGACACACTTAACCAAGGAACACACCAAATCTTCTCCATCAATAATTGCTAGAACAATTTCTGCATCTATGTGTAAAGTGCAGGTGGTGGAAGTCATGTATTGTGTCAACAAACAAGCCCAGAGCGTTTAAACAACAATCAGAAAACGCATATTAAAGTTGGAAGCAGATCGAGAAGGAAGGGTGCCACCACTTTGGGAACGCATAAGGAGATTAGTTACAGCGATTACTACTGCGATTACCCAGCTCCGAGTAAGGTACTACCTGTAAACACAGCCAAGAGGCGCAATAACATTCTCGTGATCGATGACTTATCCTAGGACTTCATACATAGAAAACTCACTTAATGGGTGAATTCTACACTTCCTTAATGGACTGGGAGGAGGCTTTTTACCCCTGAAGTACACATACACCATGCCTTTGTTTGAGAATAGTGGATATTATGTCCATGGTGATCCTGAGGAGTACAACGTAGCCTCTCCACGAAGTGTGAACAGCGATTTTTTCGTCAATGCGAAAGGTATCCACAAAACGAAGGCGGTTTCTTCCTTGAATAGGCTCCCGCCTCTCTATAATTACCCAAAGCCGGTTTTGGCTGCTGACAACAGCAGTTTGGCCTCTTCAGATTGGGTGACCACAAAAAGTGAGCCTTCGACCAGCAGACGACGGAAACATTTACCGAAATTAAAAAACGAGACAACGTCGATCTCTGGCAGGAGCTATCCCAATAATAGTCCTCGCCGAAGTGCGCTTAACAGAGACCAATTCAACGTGAATTTTGTCAGTGCTTCTGATCTTAATGACTTTATCGAAAGAGGTACTAGTCACTCCTTCACTCAGGGTGCGAGACTTGGCTTGCAAGAAGTTGAAGTTAAGAGATTCACTCCTGGCAATGCATGGAGTAGCAGGCCCTTGATTAAAAGGCAAAAGGATGTCCCGAAGAAGGACGAGCTAGTGCCAAGAACGAAGCCTTCTCGAAGACGTGCCAACCTCTCGAAGGAGGGTGGTTTGAAAGGGAAAACCCCAATGTCAATCACATCGGACAGGAAAATACCTGGCATTAACGTAAGAAATATACATGATAACCAATCAGACATAGATGAAACGGAAAGTGTTAGTTCCGCCCGATCCACATTCATACCAGAAGTCGAAGGGGAGGTGCTTTCAAATCGAAAAAACGCTACAATGAAATTGGTTGACAATGCAATTGCGACGTTGCGCAAGTATGATCTCAACAGAACTGACCCATTAGACAATATACCTAAAGTCCACACCGGCAGACAGAGGAAAAACTCATTGGATTCCATTCCCGAAGGAGAATTTGAGATTCAGGAAGATGTACTAAGTGATGATGGTTGGAGTTCGTACAGCGGTGATAGCTGGTCGTCAGCGAGAAGTGGTGGTGGTGGTGGTGGTAGGCGACAAATCAGGGACAGACACAATAGATTAAACCTCAACTGGCGACCAAAAAGTCCAGTGCTATCAAAGCCAGGGCTAGCAATGATACCTGAAAATGAACAGAACATGGACATACATAGAAAGTCCAAAAGTCCCAGGCATTCAAATGACTATTATGACTATACTATGAAAGTCGATCCGAGAATGGAGAGAAGTCGGATGTTAACAGAGCGCAACAGTCAGGCAAATGACGCTTTAGTGAGGGGGTATATTAGTGAAAGTCGACAAGCCAAATCGATGCGCAATTCTAAAATATTATATGCCAGAGAAAAGCTAAAGAATAATCCTAGGAAAGTTAAATTTCTCAAGACATGATATTGGGGTGGAATGGTGTATCTATGTGGCAATTCTCTGTTTATATGATTATAAGGTTCTATGTTAATATGACATAAAAATGCATGCTGTGCACCCCAAAAGCCTTGAAATTATTATTCATCGTTATTTTCTCATACCATTTGGTATCAACTTTTACTCTAGTGCAACCATAGCATAGTGGGTCTTCCCATGGAATTATATCATCATATACACCCATGTCGAATGTATAAGGACTTGGAAAGGCTACGCTAACAGTATTATGGACATTGGTAAACAATTAAAACCGAGCAAATCCAACGAAACAGCAACGATAAAATAAGTTAAAAACTCTAATGGGAATCAACGTCTTCAGTAGTTCAAATTGAAAGTGTGCTGTCAAATAGGATTAGCCAGGTCTATTTATTAGAGATTGGTGCATTACACATGCATTAGTTCATGTTGGTACAACCAACTTGGTGGTAATTATCCCTCTCGAGCAATGGTCGAATGTTGACACCTCGATTTGCAATACCAAACCCAAGGTAAAATGTCCCCAGCGATTGTCGTGTTTGTTTTGGAAACAACCTCTGTGTATTTCTTACACATTACCCTCTTCAGGACTAGGCCCTACACCACTGCATGTCACCAGAAATATATTTCTGCGAATAAACATCTAATCTAAAATATATGTGAGTTGCTATTTCACTATATGGGTCAGAATTTCAGAAAATGTACAATTCACCTTCACCAATCCTCTCAAAGAACCCAAATTTAAGACAGAAATCAGCTTCCTAATGCAGTTCAACATAACCAACAGACTGCTTGAATCAAGGCAATACTGAATATATTTAGATACATCTAGTGTTGACGATTTTTCAGTCTAATTTAGCAGAATTTACTAAATGTGTAGAGCTGCCAATTGTACATTTTCTGAAAATCTGACCCATATACACTCAATTGGTCCGGTTAAGATCATTAGGTATGGTATTCTACCTCAATAAATCTGGAGTGTCGCTAAAGTCCATGGACTAATCCTTCTAAGGTAATGTTAAATAAGTCGATCTGTTGCAGGCCATAGAAAGGGACAGTATAATTCTTAAAAACTACATTCATGCCATGGTCAGCAGCGATTTCATGGCTGACTCCCTTCTATCGCATATACACTTATTACATTTACTAATGCATTTCTATTTCATGTATGTTAATGTGAATAGCATGAACGCTTACTCATACTGGTCGTACAAGCGTTCTAAAACTCTATCAAACAGTACGCTGTATAGGTATCCAACATTTTCCTCTTATCCTAATGGATGGTTAAAAGGTTTATGCATAAGTTGTCAAAATAGCAGGCATGATCCAGGCTTGCCTTTCCGGAACCTTTCCATGTTACGTCGTATTAGAATTTATAGTCCCATGCAGTCATAAATATGGAATAATCCAGATCGATATTTTGTGACAATTGTAATTACATTTGCGCCATGATAATAAGCTAGTTTTTGTATTAGAGTTGGAGGCATCGCTTAACAAACATTTTATTAAGACGCACGCTTAGCTGATCAAAATTATAAACAGTTTTTAATGAAGAAATACTTTATTTCACGACTGACAAACCACAAGAAAAAACATGGGTATCAATACCCTGATCATTGATATTTTTAGAATGCCAAGTTCTCTACTCCATCTCTTCTTTATACTCATTATACAAAATGATATGACGGCTTAAATTACTGGCCTCAATAGAATATGGCATTCTTTTCCTGACTCTATAAAATAAGGATAGGATCGAGGTATACATCGAGATTTACCTGCAGTTACGAAATAAAAACATTACAACAAATATATTCTCTAGGATATGCATGTATAAAGGCCCTATAAAAAGGCTGTTGTTAGAGGCATTTCATTTCTTACATAATACAATTTCAATATACAACAATAATGCATAATGTATAATGACCTTATGACGAGGAGAACTCCAGAGTGACGAAATAATTACAGTAGCTCTATAAATTGAGATAATTGCGCCAACCAAGTCGGCGGGTTTTTTTTATTTACAAGCGAAGAGTAACTCAATTTTTATTCAAATTAGAACATGATATGAGACTTATGCATATTCATATTAAGGACGTTGGTATAAAGAAAAGTGGGCTATCATACACTGATTGGGGTCACGAGCTGGAGTTCTTCTCATGTTTTTAAAGCTGCTGTTTTACCTCTGAAATGTTGAGGTAGATGGTCTGGATGATGTTTGAATAGGCTATTTACAAGCTTTTAACAGCGACAACTACTCAATGAATAAAACTAGATTTTATCAAATTTATGCTCATTTCGGGTTCAAAATAAAACATTAAATATATTAAGGGAATGAATTACTTCTTATCACGAAGTTAATTTTGGAGCAACCTTCGTTCAAATTTCCCTCAAAATGCCTCAAACATAAGCAGAACCTGTGTTTTCATCATGGATTGTATCCCAGTCTTCCTCCGATCCTGCTGATAAAACTCCCGAACTGATAACCTGTACCTCCCCATTCATGAAGATATCATTCTCCCTTAAAACATTATCATTTTTCAGGGCACGATTGTTCTTGGGGCGAAAGTGCCGATTATATATTCCGCTTGTAGACTGTTTTTCAGTGAGATTCCTGCGGCGTTTAATGTCAGATAGAGAGAAAGTATGACGCCGAGTAACAGGTCCAGATGATTTAAAGCGCTGATCCAAACTTTTTGCTCGTCTAAAATAAGCTAATTGCTTTGAGGGACTGTGCCTTTTCTCCAAGGGAGATTGACTCATGGGTCTATTTTCAGGGTTTATATTTCCATTGTATCTCCAAGGGTTTGAACTGGTTGACCCATAAACCTGATTCGGTGTCTGGGTATACCTTCCAGAAATAGAGGAAGGTGAACCAGTATCTTCACTACGACACCGCGAACATAATCTCGAACAAAATAAACAGGTTTTCGCTTCTAGTTCCTCTTCGTGGCTTTCAATTCCTGGAGTATAATCAGTCCGACACACAGTCCTGCTGAATATGGATCGATGTCGATCATTCCTTGATTCGTTAAACTCTCGAATTCGCTTTTCCAAATCGGAAGAGGAAAGGTTATCTTGATCTTCTAGACCAAGTATCTTGTCTCTGGCCTTGCAATAGGTAATGTCCCCAATAGCATGTTCTACCAGGTCTGCTCCCAGGATTTCGTGATGGAGGGGCATCCTCAGACCTAAAGTGAGATCTATTAATTTTAGAATGGTGTAGGATGATACGACCGTCCATCCAGTGATGGTGACGACTCCCAAGACCTGAATTCCAAATAGGTACCATTCTCCGCTCTGAAAATATGATGGTCAAGCAGGACGCGTTTAAGGACGAATTCCAACAAGAAATTGTATATCAAATAATTATATTACTATCATTGTTATGATAACTATTCAACTATATTCAAATAACTGCCATTTTTAAAAAAACAACAAAAAAAACAGTCGCTTATAGAAGGTCTTCACACTCTTTTAACCAACTCTGTAGTTAACCTAGCACATTAGAAGATCACTTTGGTATTTTTTGTAATTCTTTCTTATTAAATTGTGTAATTTGTCATGTATAAAACTTAATACTCGTTTACTAATCATTGATCTAAAACAGAATAAGACTAGAATGCAATAAGAAACGCTAACTGGCCTGTAAGCGAATAACAAATAAAACAACAAAAAACAACTATTATATTCCATGCAAATTATACGATTATTGATTAAAAGAATAGATATCATAAGGATGTTTTAGAAAGTGCAAGATCCTTACCATAAAAACCCCATGTTCATTATTGTCTATTTGAAGAGCAAGCCTCAGATCATCTGGTCTGGTAAACAAACCTACAGCAAGCATTCCCCAGGCACCTCCTATAGCGTGGACGCCAACACATCCTGTAACAAAGAATCCCAGCATGTAAAATATGTTAAATAAACTAAGGACAATAGGGGATTTGCATTTCCGTTATTTTGAATCTTGAATTGCATGGAATTATGGGAGTTATGGTACAGTGTAAAATCTATAGAAACATGATTTACGTTCACCATCGAATATTCAACAAATGATTTCATGTAAATGCAAATGCAAATCCCCTATTGAATGTTACATGCTTACATCCATACCAGGATCTGAAAATTTAAGATGTAAAATTCTTTTATTCGGAAGAAATTATTACATCATGCGACGTTGTTTTCAACAGATCCTGATATAACTATAATAATTATAATATAACATATTTTCTTTATGATCTAGAGTACAAATATATTTCCTATAGTCTGTAGCTGGTCGTATGGACCATTCATAGTACATTTCGTGCGACATACATGTGTTCTAGTCATATAGAGATAAAGACAAGATCAGAGGGTACACAGAAAGTATAATTGAACTACTACGTGCAATCAGCTACATGTAATTAGGAAGAGCAACTACATGTATCTTTAACTGTTCTATGTAATGCAATAATAAAGTTACGAGTAAAATCGTTAAACATTATAGGACTAATTAATTACCTCGTCCGAATTATTAGAACGCAAAACAAATTGACGGAATAGAGGTCAGTGGCCGGTATATACCAGTATAAATGTCTTTTACATAAAAGATGAACTCCAGAGAAGCCATGATTATCTGCTGTCCAGCATTCTGGGGTAATATTCCTTGGGGTCCAAGACACATTTACATAATATGGCCATAAATGTATGACTTTCGTGTCCTTTCGCATGACCAGCAATTATCCGACACCATGAGAACGTCCATAATCAGCAGACATTGCCACTTAGTAATAGGATATACAAGCAAAGCTGCCATCTCGTCATTTGAGTTCTGTCAGGTGCAGCAGTTAGCAGGAGATGCTTGCCAGGATTATGTTTTCACATAAAGATGTACATTGACGTCAGGAAAAAACACTTAGTCACGAAAAACAAGGACATGTCCATTGTCACTAGAAAGCTATATCGGTCGGAATGGACAAAGGTCAGAAAGAGAGAGAGAGAAAGGGAGAGAGAGAGAGAGGGTGGGAGGGGGTAGAGAGAGATAGGGAGGATAGGGGGAGAGGGTGAGGAGAGTGGGGAGAGTGAAGAGAGAGGGAGAGAGGGGGAGAGAGGGAGAGAGAGGGGGAGAGAGGTGAAAGAGAGGGGGAGAGGGGGAGGGAGAGCGGGAGGGGAGACAGAGGGGAGAGAGGGGAGAGAGGGGAGAACGAAAGGCAGAGGGGAGAGAAAGTGAGCGAAAGGCGAGAGGCGGAGAATGACAAGGTATGGTAAGGTGCATGGAAAACTGAAATATTTTAGTAGGAACTTACCAACAGGGTCATCGACTTTAAGTCTATCAAGTAATTCTATTGACCCCAACACTAGAATTGCTCCAATGACACCAATAACAACGCCTTCCCATGGTTTCGCCAAGGCACAGATACCTTAGAAAAATAAAAAGTATTAATTAAATATTGATAATTCCTATCCATAATACAGTAAAAGCTAATGAAATATGATCCTTCATGTTTATGTAATCATAAAAATATGTAACAGCTGTCCCAACTGTTTGCCATATACGCGAGGATTATTGAATTGATATCTTCATGATAAAATATAGAATAGAATTAAATAATATTAGACACTCTATCCAAAGGGAGATCCATAATTTGTACACACAAGTGGGTTATATATTGTCATCAAGTAACTATTCATGTTTTATTTTAATTATCTAACTTTTAATTCTTTTTCTATTGACTTCGATACAGTATCAAAGCTAAGGACATTTTTCGGAACGGCTGTATGTATATCAATGATCATTCACCTTAATTTGATGACACACTATATCTAATCCAGACTGGTACATTTTTCATTAATTACAATTGTTTTTTTACGTAAACGTAATCCTTTGGTTGCACAATACACTGGGCGTTGGTGCGCATTATCGTGCAGTGGGATACTTCATTTATAATCGTATCGCGTAAACGACAAAAACTCGCGCTGTCTTACCTGTTATCGCTACGAGGGACCCTAATATTCCATTAATGATATACCCAACATCAAACTTTCTCTTCTTCATGATATAACTAAAAGATGAACAAACATGACAGATGGAATAAACAACATCTATTTAAAGCGCTCGTGTAATGCATCTGCATGGTTATATTTTTCTTTAGATTTAATATTATTCGCGAGATGAATAACACAATGTTATAGAAATAATACCTTATGAACGTCACTATGTGTACTCATATATTCTAGCACAGACATATTATTCTAAATGCCTTTCATGTCAGTTGAAATCTAACTGAAGGCTAACAAAAATGACTTGAAACATAAAACAACGTTATTAATTTGCATCTAAATAACGTACCTTAGGAGTAAACTAACCGTTCCACCTGCTGCAGATGCGGACAATGTGGCAACTGCTGACCTACAATGAATCATTAATTGAAAAGGGTTTTTCACATGTATACCCCAATTTTGTATATAATTTGTATAAAAAAAGTAATAAGTAAAACTGGAATATGGAAAGCAATAGTGGGTGTAATTCGAAAGTAGGCTAAGACATTGTTATTACCTCGCAGCTAACTTCCACTTAGGACCAGAAATACCGAACGTGCTGCCGCAATTAAATCCAAGCCATCCCCACCTACCATGAGTACAACACAATTGGCATTTAATTAGATAATTAACTAATTAATTAATTAACAGGCCAGTAAAGCAGTGGGATATGGGGTTTTGCATGTTTCCCATCTTGAATGCTGATTCGCATTATGGGAGTTGTATGTCAGTGTAAAAGCTATAGAAACATGTTATGTTCAGCATGCCATATAATTATCAGTGATGTAAATAGCCAGGTGTTTTTCATGTTTCCATAAAACAATTAGGCTGTATCTTTTCCATCATGCAATTGGGGTTTATAGATCATTTACACAAGCTGTGATATTGGTGAAAAGATCCATGCATTTTTTCGATAAAAATGTTGCTAAATATTTGTACATGTCAGATTTGAACTGAATCCACCCCAGCATGCAGTGTAGTCAACATGCGCAGTGAGACATGTAACTCCCCAATTGCGAATATTTCAGCTGTTACCGTACAGGTGATAGTAGAACTAATCTAGTAGAGTTTACAATACCAAATACATTTATAAATAGTTAAATTTGAATACAGAAATTGAAAACTGAAATTGCCCAAACTGATTGTTATTTCTCTCAACGCTCACCAAAGCATGAACATTCCAAGTAAAGCATTGGTGGGGGAACCCATGGGTGGGGGAAGCTTCCTATCAAAGCGTCCATGTCGTGGCTTGAGCATCAATGTCGATACAAGGCCTGTAACACCTCCAACAAGATGAACAGGACCATCCCCAGCTACGTCAATGAAACCCATTGTTTTTAACCATCCATTTGGGGCCCAGACCCAGTGGGCCGGGAAGCAGAATACCAGAGTATTGAAAGCCGAGAAAACGATGTATGATTCAAGCTTCGTTCGTTCGGCCATGGCACCTAAAAAGAAAGTAGATATGCCATTGAAAAGGCTAAGGTTAGTATTAACAAACAAGAAAAATCAGTACTGCACAAGACTGCCACAAGACTTGAGACATTGTGAAATCTGATTAGCGAATAAAGCTTTAGGGGTTAAAGGGTTGTACGAGTGCTGCCACCTTACTTAGAAGCCAGCGAAATAAATAATGCAATTTCCATATATAAATGGCTGGGTGACTATTTGAATCATGAGATTAATAATATATATGATCCAATCTAAGATGCTGAAGCAGAATGGGCATTGAGTAGCCATATAACAGCTGTTGGGTGGTCATCCCTCCAAAGTGTCACATGACAACGCATGAAAATAATCCTCTATATTTATAAGGTTATGCGTCTTTTGTAACTAATTTGTTTACAATTGAGGTTAATAAAAATGTTAGATATAATATATACAATCCTAAAAGGTATGTTGACCAAATACAAGAAATCTATTAATGTAAGCCTTATCTGTCGTGGGTACAATTATGTGTATTCGATAAACGGCACTTCACTTTTTTAACCATCTACCAGAATGCCTAAAATCTATGTGTTTCACTTTTAATGACCCCTTTTATTTTTCTTACTCAATCAGGTGTAGTCTCGGAGAAAGGAATTATTCACCCATCGACAAATCCCTCTTATCGAGTACTTCCATATAGATTCATGTTTTATTAAATTTACATCAAAAGCTGTTATTTCACCCCGACGAATCTCGGGCACTCTACAAGGAGTGTTCCCTTCATGGGAATCAAAATAGATGCGAAACTGCAGGTGCACTCTATCCTTAAGAAGTCTCTTATGTGTCATGTTTTCAAAGAATATCCCCCTTAATTTCGAAGGTAGGCTACACTAATTCATTGTGTTACACCGACCTACATTTGCCGGCACTCCAGCCGCGAGGTTATATCTTTATTGTCCACTCTAAGGGGCATAAGTCACGAAATTCTCCATTTAGGCATTGTCTGAGGAATTTTAGGCCAGAGCAATGGTTAGTACCAAAGGGCAAGCGTTTATAAATAAAGCCATGATGTGTGCGTAGTCCCGATTCCTATAAGGGATTTGCATGGTCGCCATCTTGAATCTGGATTCGCATGGAATTATGGGAGTTGTCTGTCAGTGTAAATTCTATAGAAAACATTAGATTTTCAGCATGGAATATTTGTTGGTGCGCCCATGTCAATATCCATGTGTTATACATGTTTCCATAACACAAGTCACCATCATTCCCATCATGCATTTGGTTTCTATAGATCATTTATACAAGCTTTGATATTGGTGAAAACATTCTTGCAATTTTCAATAAAAATATTGATAAATATTTGTATGTCAGATTTGAACTGAATCCATCCCAGCATGCACTGTAATAGACATGCTCACTGGGACATGCAAGTCCCCTATTACGAGTGAAGCAGCCGATGCAGAGCATGCATTTAGGACTGCCTTTTAAGATCGTTTGAAGATGGCTTTTGTTACGAGTAATAGCCAATAGCCATCTCGTTTGACCCTGCATCTCGGGAAATAGGAAATTATGGAATGCCATTTATACATGGAATAAACTAATACTATGACATACATTGTAGCAGTTAAAGTCGGAAAACCTTCCCGAGCCAGCGATTCTAGCGACCCTTGGCAAATTTTATAAGAGGTTAGTTACATGTATAAATGGCATTCTACAGGAAATTGATTCTCTGGTAACTATATGTGGAGGCAATGCCTTCTATATATCGGTCAAGATGTGAGGTGACAATTAATGAGATCCCCCTCCCACACACACACACACACTACCAGGGTTAAGTGGTGAGATTTTGTAATTGCTTATTCGCATAACTGTAGATTTTGAAAATACTCATCGCTATTGATATGGGCTCGATGATCGGCACCATCTGTTACAACCAAGCACTTTCTTTCGCTATATGTGATGTGTTACAGAAAAATCAGCCTTATTAAGTCGCCAAAAAAAAGGATTTTGAGATACCATCATATTGGAAAAGATGGAATTAAGCGAATTCCAACGATGTTAACATTCAGGAAATCTAAAAGGCATTTCTATATTTAATGTTCGATTTGTTTTATGTTTGGAAAAAAAGTTTGCAATAGTTCTGGGTGAACAATTACTATATATAAAGTAGCTAAATATACTTTATATATGATGACCGTAGCAACGCAAGGATATATTTAATACACTATCTTGAGATTTGGTACGTATTTGTACAACTCCAAGCGCTAGATACCCAAGCAATGAAAACATTCCAACAAAGAGATCTTGTGAATACAACAGTTCGGAAAATATGAATTTTGCGACTTGTGGCTAATTTTCTATATGTGTGGGTATGTGTACATCCACAGCTTTAATACTAAAAAAATAAAATATCATGCAGGGCAAATAATAGACAGACAGTATAAACTAGTACCAAACGCATGTGTAAGTAATTAGTTGTTCATTATTAAAAAAAAGTATTAGTACTTATTACATTAATTGCTTTATTAATACTCATGACAAAATCCCTCTAGAAAAAAGACCTACCCGATACAATTGTCGTAGCGGTCGTCGCAAACGAGGCTTGAAAAAAGAATTGTGAATAGACTTCACCGATATGCTCCTCATCTACATCCACAAAGAAGAATCCCCAGCCACAGAAGGGATTGCTCCAGGAGCTTCTCCCAAAGCTGAAGGCATATCCAAACATCCAGTAAGTTGTTCCTCCCACGATTACATCAACTGCGTTTTTCACCATGATGTTTACCTCGTTTTTAGTTGTCACTGATCCGCTCTCCAAAAGACCGAAACCTATATATCGAGAGACAGAAGTTATGGTTATAATCTATGACGATATATATGTGGGTTAGATCGTCAGAAAATGCACAATTGCCTTTACGAATCCTCTTAAATTACTCAAATTCAGGACTTTAATTCAGGAGTTAAATGAGGTTCAGATTAATGTTCAACATAGCCAAAGTGATTGTCCAAATCAACAAATACTGAATGTAACATAAATAGATATGCCTAGCATAATTTGTAATTTCTGCCTAATTGAGCAGAATTTACCCAATGTGCAGAGCTGCCGATTGTACATTTTCTGATTTTCTGACCCATATAATCCACATCCACATCCACATAATTGGATGGACAAGGAAAGCAATACACATGAAGTACATACATATAATATCGACTCGAATATAATTTCCCGATATAAATAATTCTTCTATAATGTTGAAGTAAAGTCCGGCAGGAATTTAATACAAACTAATTGATATTAAATATCAAATATCCTCCTCCGAAGACTTAACTGTAAGTGGAAACATGCATATGTCAGTACATGAATTTACTTCAACAATAAAACAACAACAAAATTGAACCCCCATTAGTTGTATTCATCGAGGCAATTATTCAAATATCAATGGGCGAGATCAACAAGTAGACATGATCATAAAGTCATACATAATTAAATATGACTCGAAATAACTGTCATTTCTTTAAGGATGTATAGTTCATTAGGAGACAAGGCAGGGGCTCTGACTTACAGAAGGTTTATTTCCGAATATTAAGCTGGAAAACAGGGAAATACTGATGAATTATGAAGGATATATAAATGAAATAAGCAATAAAATAACAGATCATGATGTAGAAAGGAAATCCGACGGTAATTGCACAACTAAATTAGACATGTCACAGAGCAGTAAATCGTGAATTATGAATTGCTGCAATTAACCACACACATCGGTCAAAGGCTTTGTGGAGGAGAAGATGAACCGAATTCTATTATCGTTTACTATGAATAAGAGACATCCATATAATAGCTGCTCAGCCAGTCTTGTCTATTCAATCTGGGAGTAAACAACACGTGAAACAGAATTGCTGAATCCAGGTTTCATTTGGCTGAAGCTGGGCGTGGATATTTACAACAGCGAGGTTATATAGAGTAACTGCATGGATTACTGTCCGTATCCCTATATAGTAGTATAGGAAATAGCAATTTGATAATGGAACTGAATCGCTGGCTTCCTACGTTCTTAGTCTCCTACCCACCCACGGTATCCTGTTTTAGAACTTTACTTTAACCATAGACTTGTACAGGTCTTTGATTTTTTTTTTTACAAATAATGAAATCTCGAAAAAATAAAGACTATCATGTTATGGTCACTACCAACAAGGGTTTTTTTTCAATTAACCTTTTAGTATTCCACAAGACAATATAATCCGTGATCAGCATGCATCTCCTTCCTTCTTCTTATTTCATTTGAGTTACTGGATATATGACATAGGTCTAGTTCCTGCCTGCTGTAAAACCAAATCACTTCCTGGCCGAGACACTTCCCCCTCGGAATAGGGAGCACTAGACCTGTACTAGGGGCCTATTAACAACCCTGTCTTGGGGAGGAAGGCTAGTATTTGTATCTGTATTTATTTATTCAGTCGCATATTATCCTATACAGACAATGTTTCCAGCTGACTTACTTGAAAAATCAATAAAAATAACAATACATATATAGTGTTTAATATTAAGCAATGCACTGTATAATCTACTTGTCAGAAGTGAAAGTGATAATCTATAAAATATAACAATATACCATTCAGATGTCCTTCAACATATCAGATCTAACATAAGCTGATAAGCCTATACAAACCATAGTATCAATGATTAAATGGGTATAGATTTGTTAGAGAACCGCTCAGTTCATAATCTATAGGCTATACCCTCAATCTTATATTCAAAGGAACATTATTTCACATCCTCTATAGCATTATCCTACTTAGATATATTCAGCACACCTTGCGGCGATGGAATTTTGAGTGTCATTTCACAAAATTGCTAAACACCAAAGCATCCATATATGTAGAATGTACAAGGATTGTGGTGGATAACGAAAACGAAAACGAAGTTTTAGTGAAGAAAAATCAATGAGCTGGGGAAAGAAAGTACACTATTTAAGTTAACAAAAAAACCATGATTTTATCATAATTAGTAGCCATGGAAACAACAGATTAATAGGGCGATTCCGTGAGTCGAGGTCTCACTACCTAACTAATCCTCATGCAGGGACAATTTCGCATGTTGCCCATTACGTGACACCCGCTGGACATTCATTCAATGCCAGCTACAGTTCAAACGACTGGAAGCCCATCTCAATGGGAGAGGCGCAGGTTTGAGTACCATTAGCGTTCCAAGGCGCCATTTTCATGGTCTTGTTTTGATTTTGTCAACATAATTATGGTCCTTATATAGAGCTATAGACCTGTCCTGACAAATTCCTTCCTAGCTTATCTTCAAAACTTCGCAAAATGGTTCGATTCCTGCTATTTTTGTAAAAAAAAAAAATCCGATGCTAGAATTAGCCTACCACTTAGGAGATCTCACTGCATGGTAAACCCTGTTATCTCATTATTTGGGAATGTACCGTGCATGAAGAAACACCACCACTGGTCATATATATCAAATTAAAGCTCAGAATCTCATCTATATAGATCTAGAACATGAGGTCTTCCCAGGATGTGACGTTTATGGCAAATTGCCAATATATTCAGGTACCTTGGAAACCATCTTTGTGCTAAATGTGGTTACTGTCAAAGTAATTCGGGAACTTTTCGGAACCAATCCCCCCCAAAATAATGTAAGGACGAAATTGTGTGATCCCTGGTGTTGACTGTAAGACGTGCCTAGGTATTGGTCAACTATCTGATCAGTCGAGATGTAACTTTACTTAAAATAAAGGATTCTCTATCTACATGTATAGCTCCTCATGAACTTTAGTCATTAGCCATTGAAAATAAACGGCCTTATAATTCTCTCAAAATTCTAAAGCAAAATATTACACCTCGCCTTCTGATGTGATTTGAATGCTACAAATAACAGTATATAATAGAAAACTGTTCAAAATAAATCCTTTATATCACTCCTAGAGGAAATAATACAAAAACGTCAAAACAATTACAATAATAGTTTGTACAATTTGTTTATATCATGAACCGGCCATACTAACGAGCGGCAACAGCCTTATTGGAATTCAATATGTGGTTTCTCCTGATTTATTAATTCATCGCAAGTTTAATATTGCTAGCAGAAGATACATACATACTGGTAGTTCATTATGCAAAAACATTTTTCCTCATACATCGAAGTTTATTTTTTTTTTACCTCATGTGACTATAGTGGCTAACGGTTGGTGAGAGACTGAGTTGACCATCTATATCTCTAGACATCTCTAAATGCCTCACCTTAATTTCTTATTGCTTCATATTTCATAGGAGTACGTTCGGTGTTGCTACAGTTTTGACATTACTATGAATAAAATAATATGATATCAACATATCAATAGGTTGATCTATTCTTAACAACGTATTCTCACTAAATACAAAGTGGTTATGCAGGAAAATGCTTATATGTGCTTATCAGTTCATCCATGTTGACCTATGCGGACTCAAATGCATGGAATGCCAATTTACATTCTCATTCATGAATAGATTTCATCAGAAGGTTATGGAGGCACTGACAATTCCTTGTAATATAATGTATTGCCCTGCAGGGAGTATGGAATTTGGCCCATTGCATCATCCGTGCGATTCCCAAGTTTGGAATTTAATGTAATTGGAGTTGGAGGAGAGGGGAATCTGTGGCTTTGTTTGGGAATAATTATGTTTATGTATTATAAATGCTCAATCAAGTTCATGCAAATTGTAAACGATATTGAACATAGGGCACTTGGCCACTTTTCCCTGACTGATGTAAGCCCTACATGGTCTACATCGTATTCATGAACTATGTGAACTAAAAGTAATAACACAGAATTTTCTAGGTTAAAAAAGAGAACAAAAGACGGCCTAGAATCACAGGGATTCTTTCAATAAGGCACGACTGGTATGGAATATAAATTAATAGCGGTTAAACGTAATCTTATAGAACGAAAATAATATGCAAGTATGTCACAAACATCAGAAAGGGAAAGAGTAATTCAGGACGTGCTTGTGATCAATCGATTAAACAAAGACAGGTCAGAGTATCTGATTTCAAATTGATTACTTTCCATTTTCCCAAGATATTCTGGGAAAGTACAAATGAAAGAAACCTCCACGTATGTTGATAACTAACGGGTAGTTCAAACAACCTTACAACCAATCTTTTAAACCATTTCACTGAAGTGCTAAAATAGTTGTATCAAGTTCCTGAAACAGGAAAATACAGGTACCTGATTGCATTGTGAAGATAATGAAAGTGCTGGTTAGGATCCAAACAGCGTCATCAGAAGGATCATGGAATGGATCAACAGCAGGGCTTGATCTATTGCCGTAATTCGTAACATTATTAATTAGTTCCATCCCTAGAGCTTCCGTTTGGGTCTGGATGACCAACATATCTGTCACATTCATTGTTCCTTCAGATGAAATACTCCACGCGAAATCCAGCGGTCGTCAATCAGGTTGCAAGGTTACCGTTGGGAGCACACATTTTTTTCTTCAAAACTTTGAACTATAAGATAAAGATAGCAGTTCCTCTTGTAGAAAAGATACAATTATAATTGGTCCAGACTCGTTAATTGATTAATTTATTAAATAAATCCGTTATATGTCTTTCCGCATGTAATAAATAAATCCGTTATATGTCTTTCCGCATGTGATATTGACAATTGCTCCATATCAAGAGACTATAAGCCCACTCCTATCGGGGATTTTGAATCGATGTCTCTGGTCTATGACTTGGAGAGGCATTTGACTTCTGTGGCTCTTAAAGTCACAAAGAAGCTTGACCTGGCTAGGAAACAAGTCTCGGGTGATGTGATTGCAGCGATGGGTAGGGACATGTATATGATTGGCTGCCAGTGGGTGTCAAGCTAGGGATGGGCGTGTATCGGGACATGGAAGGCATGCAGGCGGTGAGATCACTGTGCTATCACACCTATAGATGTCCCTTCACAGGTTGAGTTGCTTGGGAGCTCCTCCCCGATCCGAGGACTCTGACAGAAGTCTGTTGTTTAACTTTGGCAGTAAGAGTTCTCTTTATGTATGTATGTATGTATGTATGTATGTATGTATGTATTAACTTTTATTTCCACATAATGGTATCAGTTTACTACACAATTTGGAAAAAGGATGGCTTTACATCTACTGCGATGCATACACAGGTCTTCCAGGTTACCCTTCTCTTTGTATTTTGTTCACTTTATCTACATATTTCTTTAGATCAATTTAAATTGCATTTTTCTAATATTATTTGTATTTTCAGAGGATTAAAATGATTTATCTAATAAAAATATGGATAAGAAATGCAACTTATCTTATCATATGTATGATCCATTATGTCTCTTTTTATGTCACCTGGTACTATTTCAATAAAATGTGATAAATGCTGTAAATGCATTGTGACTATATCTAATACATTAGCAGTCAATTGCTGTAGGTATGAATATAAGGCAATGGGGGTCCTGTTGCGGCAATATTTACAGTGGGGACTGGGAGATAACTGAATTGATTCTCAAAAGAAATTACTATAACCTCTGGTAGGAATAAACGGATTGAAAAAAGAATAAGATTCTCCTGATTTATGATACTGTGTGAATGTGGGTGTCTTTGTATGATATCTTATCACATAGTTGTATGTGTGCCAATGGTTTTAGTAAGGGACGGTGGACAACCAGAGCAAATATCTGTACAAACATCATTCAGCCATTGTAGAGACCGAAATGTTATTATTGAAGGGTAATTGGACTCTGTACAACAGGTACATAATTACTGCACACCTGGACATATGAGAGAAGTCGTTGGCTTGGAGAATTATAATTTTATTGATGAAATTATGTATAGGTTTGAGTAATTACGGTTAATGAAATAAAGAATATTAAATAATAATAAAAATAAGAATTAAGAATGCCAGGGAGGAGTAGTATTGAGGATATGGGATATCCTTAGAAAAGAGGGAAGAGGAGGGTGGGACAAAAAGAAGAGGTGCCATAAATGTTTAAGGCATACGCCTATGAATCGACAATTATGATATGGTTGTATCTACAAGTGGAAAAGGGTGATAGGCTCTGCTACAGCAGTTCTTCTGGCTACCCATGTGTTGTCTATATATCTACGATAGCAGTTGATAAACAGTCAAGTTAGACACATTTTAACAGTACAGCAAATAGACAATTGTAAATAGTAAAAGTGTGTAGCGTCAACTCCTTGTCTGACCCTGTTTGTTTTTTCTCTTCATTGGCTATTGCCTTTTTGTCATGGCATTACAGGACTTTTTTTTATTCTCATAGATGGTACTCTACTGCACTATGTATGATGTCTTAAATTCCTTTAACATGACACCTTATGCTCTAATGAGGAATGTAAGTCAAGGCAGGTCTGGGGAATTAATATTTATTTATAAATATCAAAAGTAATACTTTTTTTATATAAAAGGGTATAAAATATAAAATTGTAAATTGTTGAAAATGAAATTGGAGATTTTTAGATTTAAATAATAAAATTGTGATTTGATTATGAATAAGGGATGAGAGAAATAGAATGAATTAAATAATGAATCAATAAATGTTAGTATGTGAAAGAGTTTGTTGGTGGATGGGAAATTTGATATGTGTTGAGCTGAGGAAGGCGTGAGAAGAAGTGAGGGTTTGAAAGTGAGAGAGCTGAGAGCTCAGGTGTGTATGTGGGTGAGAATGTGTAGTTACGCAATATGGGTGAGGGAGTGTGTGTGTGTGCGATGAGGGGCATCATTGTTTTGTTTGTGTGGGGGGAGCCAGTGCCCGGAGCCAGTGTAATGCGAACGTATTGAGTCACACTCAATGCTATACCAGAATTGCATCGGCAATTCAAAAGGAAATGGATGAAAATACTTCATGTAGGCTAAACTCAGGTTTGCCCACTCTAAATAAATAAAGCCAGTTACAATGAGTTACTAATTATTAGTACTTAATGCAGGAAAAGAGTATTTACTAGAAGAAAATAAGTTCTGGGGGTACACATCACGAGAATTCAAACTGTTCAATTATTGGTATGAATTGGTCAGAATGTTCCCTTTCTGGTAGACGCAGGTCAACAAACAAAAGCGATGACTGCTCCATTGGCCACCAGGGGATTGGAATATCTTCTGATCAGTAGGCCTACCTTCATTTTGATGGCTGCCTCATTTATTTCCACACGGTAATATGTGGCACTAATTTTACTTAACACCAATACAGAGTAGTGTGCAGGCCTCTTCAATAGGGGATTTGCATGTCTCACTGCGCATGTCTGTTACAGTGCATGTTGGGATAAATTGAGTTCAAATCTGACATGCAAATATTTAGCAACATTTTTATTCGAAAAAATGCAAGGATCGTTTCATCAATAGCATAGCTTGTGTAAATGATCTATAAAAACCAATTGCACGATGGGAAAGATAGTCTTGTGGTATGGAAATATGTATAGCACATGATGGATATTTATATGAGATGTCTGTTAAGTATTCGATGCTGAACATAACATGTTTTCTATAGTTTTTACACTGACATGCAACTCTCATAATCCCATGCAAATTGAGATTCAAGATGGCGGATATGCAAATCCCTTATTGGCATTGAGCATCTAAGTTGTCAGATTCCCATCATGCCCAAAACCCATGAAGAACAAAAAGAAGCGCTATAATTAATGGACCAACCGTGCCAAGACCCAGAATAAGATCAATCCAAGTAAATGTAAATTATGTCAGACCTCAACCGCTGGCTTCATGCCAGTAGGGAGTAGGCGTACAATTACTGCAATTGCAGAGAGGCTGAATCCTATAACAAAAGCATGGCCGACAGTAACATTGTTATATTGAAAATACTATGTAAAGACATGTATAATGGGGCTTCCACATACAAGGCAAACGACCGACAAAAGACGACCGACAAAAGGGGCACAGGGGGACCGACAGAGGTGACCGACAATGACAGGGTACCGATTGTCGGTCCCCAGTATTTACATGCACGACAAAAAGTGACTATTTTGGTCCCGACAATTGGTCAGCACAAGAGATTAAATTGTTCTGCCAAGCTGGCAAAGTTTTGTAAGGATTTGATATTTTAAAATTGTAGTCTGGGGGACTTTTCCCATCATATGGACGAAAATATTTTGAAAATATTTTAATATTTAGTGTTTTTATGGCCACATAAGTGAATTTCTATAGTAAGTATATGGGTGCGAGATTTTTTATTTTTCCTGAATTTCAATGGAGGTTTTAGGCCTATCTAAGTTAGTTGTTATCTCAGGTACCTCTGGTTGACACATGCGAACATTTTGCAGTACGTTAGTACATTTATTTTAAGTTTATTTTTATCATTTCACTTGATTTTTGATTAATTTAGGGTCATTTTGGTCATATTTTACTGCCTATTTCGATATGTGGGTGTTTTCCTGGTCCTGAATATGCTTATGACCATTTTGGTGAATAGTTGGGAGTTAATTTGTACATTTGTTTTTATCATTTCTATTGATTTATGATTAATTATTGGTATTTTTAGTGATTATTTCGACTTAAAAAGTGAAAATGTATGAATTTTTGTTAGTATTGTTAATATTTTTTTTTTTTAAAGATTTTATTTTCACTGGGTACATCACCTCCAAGAGGAGTAGGCTATTCCGGTGGAACCCAGCTTGGGTTAGGAATTGAATATATACATAAGGTAGTAGAGGAATACTATACAAGGTAACAGTAGAAAGTAGAAGACAACCTCTTGTCGTGAGAGAGACTTCGTATTGTTTGAACTGAACTATTGGCAAAATCAATGTTAAAATTGAATAGGCATGAAAAAAGGGGTCTATAACGATACATGTTGTCATGAGATTAGTGAGAATAAACAGGTCATATCATGTTTGGACCGTACCATTGGGAGAAACAGTGCTAAACTAAAAACAGGTGCGAAATTCTTCCAATCACAATTTAGCCAATGCTATTTGTGTGAGAAGGCAAATATTGTAGTAAAGAATTTTTGTTTTACATAAAGTGTGATCTATTCGGATTAATGATTTAACTAATTATCGTGGTGAAGGTAAATATCAATAATAAATAATATGGAGATCGATCAGGAATAATAGCAACAATATAACAATGCATGGCAACAATATAAGAAAAGTCTCACAAATAAATCCAGTTTTTTGAAAAGGTAATATGGGGCGGGGGGTAATTATTATGAATTATAATTATAATGAAGAATAGAAATAGTAAAACTTAATGTTCAAATTAACTCTAAACTATTCACCAAAATCAGGGACCTGCAAACCACGCACAAATCGAAATATTCACTAAAAATTGCAATAATTTTGTATAAATCAATTTAAACGATAACAAAAAATGTACAAATATATTCTAAACTTCACAGAAGTGAACAGGAATGAATAGGAGGCTCATCAAGATCATAAACACCTTTGGATTCGCCAAAATAACAGGGAAAAAGAATTAATTTAGGGTCCCAACAAAAATTTAGGGTCATGACAATCGGTCACCCCTCCCGACAAGTTCTAAAATTTTAGAACTTGTCGGCAGGGGTCCACGACAGGTCACCGACAAGCCACCGACAATCGTGAGGGGGTCACCGATTGTCGGTCACCCGGTATCCACATGCACGATTGTCGGTCACCTCTGGTGACGGTGACCAGAATTTTGTCGGTTGCCTTGTATGTGGAACACAGGCTTTAGGATACGTGTGGGTTATTATAAATCTTTTCAATACGCTGGGAGAGAGGAATGGCTTACCCCAAAGAATAAACAAAGGATGGTTTTGATCTCTGTAGTTCATTTGGCGGTAGTATTGGGGGCTTATAGATTCCAATGTTACATGTTCTGACGCCCTGACACATTAATGTTACTATGTCGTAACCATTTATTCGGATAAGTCAGATGTAATTGAAACACTTAACGTTACTGAGAGAAACCTTGCTAAACTTTAAAAAAAAGTGTAACTGCCTATAACTGCATAATGTGCAGTTGCAATGTAGAAACCATTCATTCAAATAAATCACATGTAATTGAAACAATTATTGAGAGAAACGTCCAAGTGCAGTTGCAACGTGATAACTATTACTGAAGTCACTATTTTGGTCCAAGCATGACCTTGGGCATTTAAGCATTGGCGCCGTAGTAATATAGAGTAAAGAAACGCGATGCTTTGGATCGTTCTGTCAGTGTCTGTATTGCATTACAGTTACATACATCAGTCACAAAAAGCATCATCAGTTATGGTGTCTTCCATCATCACAAGAAGGGAGAATGACAATGATACGTGATGAAACATGACCTTGAACTACACTATTCATTCTTATTGAAGACTTATTATAGTTTATGCGATTAAGAATCAGAATATGGAAAGCTGAAAGCTTTAGTGGCAAAAATGTGAAGCCTAGTAGATGATGTTTTGATCTTGTCACAAGTGCAGGTAAGGAAACGGGAATTATGGGGAACGGGCTTCGTTCAACAAAGAATGTAATGGTGGCAATTTAATCTTTTCCAGAGAGGGAATATGTACGAGATACAGAGTTAAATAGATATTTCCGTGTTCTATGGAAACAGCAACTGTAAGGATCCATATATCTTTCGCGGGTAGATATGGATAGTGTACGTGATGATGAGCTCTAATCGATCGTTAGTAATTGTCAGAAGTCATGCAAGTTTGGGATGTCGGGGAAAACTGATATACTTACGTCCCTGATGTGGGATGAAGTGTTACTAGCTACCCTACGTTGCATTTACTTCAAAAGAAAACGATCCAATTTCTAAGTCTTCTGTGGCATTTATTATTATAAACATTCACTGTAGAAAATATTTAAGTACATGTATGACAAGTATACTGCCACTTTACCCACGACATGTATACTATTTTGATGGGAACAATATTGTAGCCACTCAAAGTGAGTGTTTAATACGAAGGGTTAATACAATTCATGAATCGGTTTCATGCTTTTTTCCCGCATAGAAGTCAACAATAACAATTTGAACGCAAGGAATCAATGTTTGGCTCTAAGTAATGGATGAATCAGGTAAATGACTAAATCGTCTAATACTATGACACAATTAAGGATAGCAGTTTGGTCAGCACCGGTTTCATTATGACACAATTAAGGATTACAACCTAGACAAGAAAAATTATCATTTCTACAAAGAAATTAGAATTGTATCGCCCATACTCCGCCACACTTCTAATTAGAAACACTTCTAATGGAAAATTAGACTATAATTACGGTTAATGTTAAGACGGTAGACATTCTTATTCTCATTCTATAAGAACACTGACAGATTTAATGGTACCTTAAAATTAGTTATAACAATTGCATGAATTTAAAACACCTGTAAACTCTGTAGACTCTTATTGTTAAACTCTAATGAATATTTCTTGCGAAATAATGGAATTCCATGAGAATCCACAGAAACTGAAAATTAAGTACCGTATTACAACATGGTCAGCACCGGTTTCATTATGACTTCGGGAACTAATGATAGTGGTCTAAAATCTTTCAGCAAAAGCTTCGCATATTTATAAACAAGACAAACACATTCACATAACACTGACAGCGATATCTCGATGGGAGCTACTTTCGCTCTGTCAACTTAACGAGGATACCTTTCTCTGGTCTCAGAATCAGTTCACCCATTGGACGAAGGTCTTCGCGCTTTTGACAAGCCTCGATGGAGAAATGTCGGAGAATTGAAGCGAGAATAACCTTTTCCTCATTCATGGCGAATTTCTGACCTGAAAACAATAAGATAAGTAGATGGATACAATATTAATTAACACAATTTTTTTATATTTGTTTTATTTAACATATTTATACAGCCATTAGTGATAAGGATATACAAGGCTCACGGGGACTATTATCTAGCATTGTCCATGATTTTCCACCAGGGGCTGTTAGGTGCAGTGCTACTACTATGGAAGGAAAGAAGCGGTGCATGAGTAATAGTAATTAGTGTAAGAAGAAAGATGACAGTTGTTAATCTACATAATACTATACATAATACTATTGTATAGTTATTATTATAAAAAACAATAGCCTCAAAATAGGGGATGTGCATGCCCCCCATCTTGTATCTGATTCGTCTGGGATTATGAGAGTAGATGAATCATTTGTACAACCTATGATATTGGTGAAAACATTCTTGCAATTTGTTTTTATAAAAATGTTGCATAATATTGTTATGTCAGACTTGAACTGAATCTAAATCCTAGCATGCACTGTAACATACATGCGCAGTGAGACATGCATATCCCCTATTGTTAGCATTAGTAAATAGCTAGACACAGCAGTGGGCAGAACATCATGGCAATTCCTATTTGAATTAAACCTGAATGATATTGTATAAAATACTGAATAAAAATTTAGAATTAATTCTATGAAATATGGATTCCATGAATGATAGGTTCCAGAATGTACAAGTACTAATTCGTTCAATAACTTCACAAAAAGGTACCACAAGACCACTCTGGGAAGAGGAAGAGAAAATGATATCCATGGTGCAAAAAGAGTTTCGAATCCAGGTTTATGAAGTGTCAACATTATAAGTGTATTTACCAAGCCAGATAGCTCTACACTTAAATCTGACACTATAATGGGGGAACATCTAAAAATGATGTTTACCTATGCAGTTCCTAGGGCCAGCAGAGAACGGCACATAGGCATACGGGTGTCTTCCTTGTGTGTTGTCGATGTGGAATCGTTCTGGATCAAACTTCTCTGGATCCGGGAATACTTCGGGATCCCGATGCAATGCAGAGGTAGCCAGGGTGATTGTGCATCCCTTGGGGACTTTGTATCCACCTGAATTATAAAAAGAATCTTCTGATTCCGATCTATAAAGCGTAACAGTAACGGAATAAAGGATACTATATCTATTTATATCGTGAAGCCAAAATTTATGAATTAAAAGCAGAGCATCATCATAAATTTAGAGAAGGTCAAAGAAGGACAGAGGGTAACGAATTCTTGTATATTTCTTGTATATAATGTACATGAACATAATGTACAACAACGTTATTTGTTAGACTAGTTACGGACAGATGCACTGATATTTTCCAGTGGAATACATGTTGGTTTTTCGAAGGGGGCACTCCCGGTGTTTTTTATGTTTTACATACATTTGAAAGCAAGAAATTTGAAGACACCTAGGCATGAAGTAATCCCTATTATATAATCTACCCCCGATGATAAGCGTTAAATATTAAAATGATAAATCCCAGAGTTATTGTATTTGGTAGATTTTACTTTCCTTCCTTTCACTTTCTCCCCTCCCCCTCTATTCTCTCCGTCTTCACTCTCCCCCTCCCCTTTCTCTTCCCTCTCTTATCTCCTCCTGTTTTTAAAAAAACAAAACAAAACAAATTGTATCAAGCAGGTGGGTTGACATATGCCAAGGGATAAATCCCTAGCTCGGATAGGGTTATCTGGTCTTCCCCTACCCCTCTCTTTTTTCTCTCTCACCTTTCCCCTCTCTTCTCTCCCCCTCTCTTCTATCTCTCTCACCTATCCCCTTCTTTCTCTCCCCACACTTCTATCTCTCTCAACTCTCCCAGCTCTCTCCCTTCTCTCCTACCCCCCCCCCCCCCCTTCTACCCCCCCCCCCCGCCTCTCTATCTCTAGTAGACATACGCCGGAGATCACTTAATCCACGTAAAGCACATACTTACACACTTCTGCATCCTCCTCAAGATCTCTGGCAAAGAGTGGCACAGAAGGGAAGAGTCGGAGAGTTTCTTTGATGACACATTCTAGATATTTCATGCGGCGGATGTCATCAGTGGTAATCGGGCGTTGGGACTCCCCCAAGATCTCGTCCATTTCGTCATGGAGTTTTTTCTGTACGTCTGGGTGAGTTCCGATCAAATGTACAGCCCAGTTGGCGGCGGCAGCCGTTGTATCGTGGCCCTGGAAATTTGAAAAGTGATAATGACTATGGGGTGAATACGATTTGATAAGTGTCCCTCATACATTCGGAACATGAAGTACTATAGTGTTAGAGCAGATAGTAAAAGATATAAAATATAATACTTTTTACTCCCTTTATTAACATAATTCAAGCCGAAAGACCTGTCTGCCACAGAGGCAATTACGTTTCCCCATTTTAAGGTAGTCCAAGAAAGATGGAAATAAAAAAAATTGCATACATAATTTTAGAATTAAAGGAGACTTACCTTGGTAAAGGTGAACTTTGATTCTAAGTTTATGATGTTAGTACCGATTGCTGGGTTGAACAACAGAGATACGCATATCCGGTCAGGTGGTCAGCTTTGAAAGTCAAATAGGTTTGGAATCGAGAAAATTTAAGTTTTACCTTCAAGAGGTTTTTCTGCGACCCCCAAAGAAATTAACCTACTGACTGAAACAACAGTAAAATTAGAAAATCACCGGATTTTCCCCATAGGGCGGGTTAAATCAATCCGGGTGGGACTGTTGTTCAACCCAGCAATCGGTACTAACATCATAAACTTAGAATCAAAGTTCACCTTTACCAAGGTAAGTCTCCTTTAATTCTAAAAGTTTATTTCATGTTAGCCGTTGCTGGGTAACAACAGAGATTTGAAAGCCTCGGTTCCAAACCGCAACTTCAAACCTCCGTTTGAAAATTACAAGAGAGAAGATTTATACGGACTTACCAGTTTTAACTGGAAAGAACCGCTGACTGGAACACCGTCTCTGGATCAATCTTCTTCTTATAGAACTTGGCAAACGTCTTCGCGTTTGTCCACCTTCCCCTCTTCAGGATCGAGTCAATGGGGATATTCATGTTATTGGCTTTAGACACGCTCGCCCCACGGGTCGAATGCGCTTTGTATTTATCAGTGTCAATGCCTGTTTCCTTTAGGGCTTCTTTTACCCATCTAGAAACTGTGTTTTTAGTGACTGGAATGGGAACCTTTTCCATGGATACCCATAGCGTTGCTGATGGGACATCAAAGTTTTTAGTTTTTTCACAATACAGTCTTAGAGCTCTGTAAGGACAGATTCTCTTTTCAATGTTATATTTATCCACTCTGAACTCGTCTAGGGAGTCTCCTAACTTAGAGTGTTTTAGAAGTTTGTCCATCTGGATCAAGACATCCTCTTTTCCCCACGTGATGTTCTTCCTTTTGATCGAATGCAGGGTTTGCATCCTTTGGGCCGTGACAATGGCCAATAGAAGTACCGTTTTGTACGTTAGTCGTTTCATCGACAGTTCCTCTATAGGGGACCATTGCTTTAGCTTGTTTAGCACAAAGTTCACGTCCCAGGTTTCTGTGTACCTGGTGCCTGGGGGTCTTTTGAAATGCACACCTTTAACTATTCTAGACACTAAGTCGGTGCTGCCTACTGTTGCTCCCTCTATTCTATGAGCATACGAGGAAAGAGCGCATCTAGCTGAGTTTACGGCTGAGTAACCTAGGCCTTCCTTATATAGGCTAACTACGTAGGCCACTACGTGATTAATATGTGGAGTTCTCTCCGAGACCTTGTTGGTTGCACAAAAGGTCGTCCATCTTTTAAGGTAAGAATCGTACTGTTTGATGGTACCTGGCCTCCACGACGCCATAAAAAGCTCTCCCGCTATGGGATCCAGACCTTGGTCCGTGAGTTCCTTGGCTAGATCACCCATGCGACAAGGTTCACGGACCAAGTTTCGTTCGTTATGGGGTTGTGGAGGGGGACGTTTGGAAGGATCTTCTTTCCTTTGGACATTCTCGTTAGCAATCCGTAATACGGCTGAGTAGTCCAATTTGGTGTCACCAGGAGGCCCGACGCTTGGTCTGTGATCATCTTCCTGGCCGCTCGAAGAGCAATGCTGAAAGGAGGGAAAGCATAAATTAGTAGTCCATTCCAATTAAATGAGAAAGCATCTATTATAGACGCTCCTGGGTCTGGGCCCCAGCTACAGTAATTTGCGATTTTGTGAGCTACCCTTGAGGCGAATAAATCAATCTCTGGGAGTTTGTTTCTCCCCACAATATGTTTGAAAACGTCATCGGGTAACGCCCATTCAATATACCCTTCCTTTCTTGAGAGGCCGTCTGCCTCTATGTTCTGAACTCCTGGAATGTGAGCTGCATATAAGTATATGTCTCTTTCTTCACAGAAGTCCCAAATAAGTTTGGCTATCCCATCGCACATGACGCTGTGAGCCCCTCCCTTGTTATTCACATAGGCTACTGATGTCATATTATCTGAAAGGCATTTGCTTTGAACTTTTCTTTCCTTCTTGAAGAAAGTCCGCGATCCCAACAGAATGGTATAGGTTTCTTGTGCATTGATGTGCCAGTTTTGTTCTAGAGAGTCCCAAAGTCCGCTGGCGACTTGTTTCCCTGCTACACAACCCCACCCTGAATTAGAAGCATCAGTCGTTAACAGATGGTCGGGTGAAAAGGTTCTAATGGCTTTGAAGCCTTTCTTAATGTGGTTCTTCCACCAAACTAAGTCGTTGTGACCCGCTAGAGAGATCTTCATTTTTGCGTCGAAGTCTCCTGCTCGCGATTTTAACGCCCTAATTTTGTCGCCTTCTAATCGCCTATAGTGAGCCTCCCCATACTCAATTCCTTTTGATAAGTCTACCATTAACCCCAAAATCCCTGCTACTTCTCTAATGGAAGGGGAATTTTTGTTTTGGATATCTCTGATAGCTTTGGTCATTTTTTCCCTTTTATCCTCTTTTGAAATGCACACCTTTAACTATTCTAGACACTAAGTCGGTGCTGCCTACTGTTGCTCCCTCTATTCTATGAGCATACGAGGAAAGAGCGCATCTAGCTGAGTTTACGGCTGAGTAACCTAGGCCTTCCTTATATAGGCTAACTACGTAGGCCACTACGTGATTAATATGTGGAGTTCTCTCCGAGACCTTGTTGGTTGCACAAAAGGTCGTCCATCTTTTAAGGTAAGAATCGTACTGTTTGATGGTACCTGGCCTCCACGACGCCATAAAAAGCTCTCCCGCTATGGGATCCAGACCTTGGTCCGTGAGTTCCTTGGCTAGATCACCCATGCGACAAGGTTCACGGACCAAGTTTCGTTCGTTATGGGGTTGTGGAGGGGGACGTTTGGAAGGATCTTCTTTCCTTTGGACATTCTTGTTAGCAATCCGTAATACGGCTGAGTAGTCCAATTTGGTGTCACCAGGAGGCCCGACGCTTGGTCTGTGATCATCTTCCTGGCCGCTCGAAGAGCAATGCTGAAAGGAGGGAAAGCATAAATTAGTAGTCCATTCCAATTAAATGAGAAAGCATCTATTATAGACGCTCCTGGGTCTGGGCCCCAGCTACAGTAATTTGCGATTTTGTGAGCTACCCTTGAGGCGAATAAATCAATCTCTGGGAGTTTGTTTCTCCCCACAATATGTTTGAAAACGTCATCGGGTAACGCCCATTCAATATACCCTTCCTTTCTTGAGAGGCCGTCTGCCTCTATGTTCTGAACTCCTGGAATGTGAGCTGCATATAAGTATATGTCTCTTTCTTCACAGAAGTCCCAAATAAGTTTGGCTATCCCATCGCACATGACGCTGTGAGCCCCTCCCTTGTTATTCACATAGGCTACTGATGTCATATTATCTGAAAGGCATTTGCTTTGAACTTTTCTTTCCTTCTTGAAGAAAGTCCGCAATCCCAACAGAATGGTATAGGTTTCTTGTGCATTGATGTGCCAGTTTTGTTCTAGAGAGTCCCAAAGTCCGCTGGCGACTTGTTTCCCTGCTACACAACCCCACCCTGAATTAGAAGCATCAGTCGTTAACAGATGGTCGGGTGAAAAGGTTCTAATGGCTTTGAAGCCTTTCTTAATGTGGTTCTTCCACCAAACTAAGTCGTTGTGACCCGCTAGAGAGATCTTCATTTTTGCGTCGAAGTCTCCTGCTCGCGATTTTAACGCCCTAATTTTGTCGCCTTCTAATCGCCTATAGTGAGCCTCCCCATACTCAATTCCTTTTGATAAGTCTACCATTAACCCCAAAATCCCTGCTACTTCTCTAATGGAAGGGGAATTTTTGTTTTGGATATCTCTGATAGCTTTGGTCATTTTTTCCCTTTTATCCTCTGTGGGTCTGACTGTCATCTTGTTCGAATCGATACAGTAGCCTAGAAATATCAGTTCTTTTGAGGGGATTAAAGCACTTTTCTGTTCGTGCACTTTGAAACCTAATTCCACAAAAATCTTTAGCAGTAGATTGACTGCTTCCTGACATTTTTCGAAAGTTTCTCCCACTATGAATGTGTCATCGATATACCCAATGCAAGAGTGCCCTCTCTCATTTAAGTACGCGAAAATTGGTTTCAGAATTTTTGTAAAATCTCTGGGAGCTTGTGCTAGTCCCATTGGTAAGCAGGAGAATTGGAAGAGTTCGTTCTTCCACCAAAGTTTAAGGAATTTCCTGTCTTCTCTTCTCACGGCTACCGAAAAATATGCATCCGAAAGGTCTAAAGAGGCCATGAAGCAATCTTTTTGCACTAGATGGAGGGCTGTTTGTAACGACTCCATTTTGAAGTGTTTGTATTTCACTTGTAAATTTAGATCTGTAAGGTCTAGTATTACCCGGAATTTCCCATTGGGTTTCGGTCTCAGGAAAACATTTGACACAAATTGACCCTGTTCTGACGACGAGGGTTCAATAATGTTTTTGTCTAGTAATTCTTGAAGTTTAGAATCTAAAATTTTGGAAGCTTGTTCCGATCGAAAATAAGGTACAATGTCATTCCTTTCTGGAGGTAAGTCTTTCCAGTCGATCTTAATACCCCTGATTTTGTCAATGATCACTAGATCAGAAGTAATTTTAGTCCAGGCTTTGAGTTTTAAGCGAGTTCCACCCGCTACAAAAGTACCGAAATTATTAGAAGGAGAACTCACCTGAACTATTGGGCCTCCTTCTGGTGAAAATTTTTATTTCCACCATTTTTCTTGCCTTTGTAGGGTTGTTTGTAGGATTTTCCACCTTTCCCTTGGTTGTTGTTACCCTTCTTCTGGTTGTTATTATTGTTACCATTGTCATAAGGGTGATGTCTGGCCTTATTCTGAGCTGCCCATGATTTGGTCTTCATTAAGTTTTCAGACATCGTTGCCACTTTCTTGGCTTTCTCCATAGCTGCTGCTAGATCATCCCCTGCTATGAAATTAGTTGTAGGGGGATTTCGCTCTGTCAAGAGGGAGGTGTAGGGGTAAGCTACTCCTTGTTTGATCACTTCGCGCCTTGTCATCATGACATCGTGCATAGCTCTAGAGAGAAGCAAGTTTGCTTGCATAGTGTCGACATAGCTCTCGTAGAATTTACGTTGGAAATCCTTTAGCTTGTCTTCCCCTCCAACCTTGGCTAGATTATTGAAATTGTACGCTACCTGTGCTTGTTTGGCGACTGCCGTCATGGCCGCGGCCATGTTTTCCTGCACGTGGCGTAACTTAGATTCCACCGCCTTCATTTCTTTTGATGCCTTTTCCTCTAACAGTTCATTTAGTTTCGGGATCTTTAGGCCATCGGCGTTAGCTGGTCTAGGGTATAAGTTCCTTTTCTCCAGGACGACTTTAACGTCCACTGGCTCTCCAAAAATTTTGCCGAATGGGAGCAGTATCTTCTCCGGAAGGGCCGGGCCCTCCGTCTTGTCCGCCAGAAGGGACGAGAAGGTTTGTTCGAATGTATCCACATCGAAATCCTCAGAGTTAGGAATAGAAAAGTTCTGTCCATTAGGATCATTCTTTTGAGGGGAATCTGAACCGTCCGATTCCCCCTCCTCATCCTCGTCGTTTTCCTCAGGCTTAGTCTCTTCCGCCGTAGCGAGAGCTAGTGATGCGACATCATTCGCAGCCTTAATGGAGACTTCTAGGGGTTTAATCCTGTCGTCAACGACTTGGGTCATGAGCAACTTGATCTGCTCAAGGGAAGCTTTATTAAGTCCTTTCCCTGCTTTGCCTTTTGGAGGATCCTTGACGTCCTTGTCAGGGCTACCTTCCGCCTTTTGACCGCGGGTCATTCTAGGCTCGGCATTCTCATCGTCCGAAGTCATGCCGGCAAAGTAAATAATACCCTCTGGCCTCTGCTCTGGGGTAAAACGACTCAAAGAGTCTAAATTTAGATTCCCGGGGAATCTAAGAAAGCAACTAGGGTCAATTATCACG
Source organism: Sthenelais limicola (assembly GCA_942159475.1). NCBI lineage: Eukaryota > Metazoa > Annelida > Polychaeta > Phyllodocida > Sigalionidae > Sthenelais > Sthenelais limicola. Next base: position 61,004,727 of record OW804096.1, read on the forward strand.
TAAAAGATAATTCCTCCTCGCGATGTTCCTGGATTAAAGTTGACGATAATCTTGGAACCGAAAGCACGCCACCATGGAGGTTTTTAACCGGAAGCTGACTGACCACCTGACCGGATATGCGTATCTCTGTTGTTACCCAGCAACGGCTAACATGAAATAAACTATCACAAACATGTACATGAATACATGTAGTAAAATAAATACATAAAACATATACGTGTATGTGAATCTAAATATAAAACTGTGAAGGTCGGGAAAAGCGCGTGAACGAAACTGCTTGGTTAAATAAAATGTTACCAATACTACAAATAATAATGTTATCGATAGATTAAATTAATTCACATTTTCTAACCTCGAACATGAAGGTGTCAACTTCTTCTTGAACATCATCATCTGTGAACTCGGCTTCCTTAGACATGTTCAGGAGCAAATCAAGGAAAGCAAGCCTTCTGCCCTTGTTAGATTTGCCTTCTTCAAAGTCAAAATCAAACTGCTCAGGATTCTCTTTCAACTCCTTTTTCCTGTCCTGGATCACCTGTATCGGACCATTAACATATTTAAACATGAGTTCTTGGCTATACACTAAGAGGAAATCCAGGGGAAATATTAATCAGGGTCTCCGCGCTTTTGGCCAGAAGAAATTCCAGGTTTTTCGAGGCCTTTTCATGCCCATTTAAGTCATTTTCCAGGCCCATTTCATCGATTTAAGATTTCTTTATTCAGAAAAGACATTACATCATCGATGCTTTTCAGTAAATCCTGTTAGAATTTGATTGTTATAATTCATTATGTTATAATCTACACATCATAATTAGGATCACCTATTCGAGGCATACTTATTAAACAATCGAATATCAATGAAAATTTAGGGTAGGATGGATCGAAGATATACTGTGTAGAATCTGTCGCACTTTTCCATGTACATTTTTTCAACTTGTGAATAAAAGTTCTATATACATGATCGACTGATAGCCTTGTCAAGTCAATCAACACATCGGTGATGTGAATTGGTTGAAACAATACTGCCCACTTACATTGCGTGTAAATCCATGAAGAATCTGTAAATATTTTGCGCTGGTCTTCCCAGATGGCAAGAAATAGTAGATGAAGTCATTCCAAAGCCAAGGAAACTTTTGCCTTTGTTGAACTAGTTCACTTATGCTATGAATGAAAACGTTAAAATGTTACAATTGATTAATGTACCATTACTTAAAGGTCTATCATGCTGATCGTTGTGTGTCTCGTATATCTAAACTCGTATAGATAATATAAAAGATTTTATATTGATTATTGTGAAACTTCAGTCAATAAGATTTATTTAAAACAAAAATCATATTATAGCTTCCTGTGTGAATTTTAAAAAAAGTTTTATTCATTATTTAATCATATTATTCATGAAAATGTTGAAATTCTTAGGTTAAAATGGCTAGGCAGATGTAAGTGAGGCGATTAATTGCTGCAGACAAGGCTGCATGTCTGGATGGCTGTCGAGCGCGAAAGATCCATTGCTAATATTCGAAAAGAGAAGGTTATAGTACCCGTTAGCGCGTTTACTCATGCCAATAGATGGTAGTATATTACCCCAGGAGTTTAATAGTGGAAGACCAGCTATAGGAGTTGAACTAAACAGCCTGGTAAACCATCATATAACAACAGGTGTTAGTATACTACCCCAGGAGTTAGTGGAGCTGAACTAAACATCCTCGTAAACATCGTACAGCAATAGATGGTAATATGCTATCCGAGGAGTTAGTGCAAGACCAGCTATAGGAGCTGAACTAAACAGCCTGGTGAAACATAATATACAACATCAGTTAGTAAATTACCCGTAGATGGCGTTCACGTATTCAGAGTCTCCCTTGGTTCCCTGTGCATTGATGGACTTGCCCATGGCGGTCTCTGTTGGTAGAACAACATATTTGGGTTTGTAGGAAATGATGGTGGATGTGGATACGTTTTAACGCAATAACACGAGACCAAGTTTGCTGCCACCCAATTTAGCCATACAATGATTAGAAGAATGTTTCAGTATCTTAATTTTATTACCGCCTTTTCGTGCTTCGAACACTTAAAAAAGTTGTTCTCATTCAAAAAAGAAATACATAGTTAAAGTGGCTAAGATAGTTAAAATGAGTAGTCATGGAATCGTGTGAAACTTTGTCAGTGTAATCATATATGATAGGTATAGCAATATCTGAAGTATTGAGTATCAGCATTGCGTTTTCATTCAATGATTAGTGAATATGTGTAATGAATGGGTCAGAACCTAAACCCATGTCAAATCCATGAGGAAATGGCTTTGGAGACCAGGAGGTGCTGCCAGATTTAGCCCTGGTGGCAGAATGCCCTTTGTACTGACCAGTGCCGACCTGGGGGTTACATAATTCCAGATGTCATCCCAACTGACAGTTTGAATATTGGATTGGAAAGCAAAAACGATTTTGCTCTCTATTTTACCACATATCTGATATAATATGAATGGTAGAGTTTTGATATCCACAGGAGTTATTTAGGAGGGTAAGGTGAACCAAATACTAGAAAATGAAGTAGAAATTCCGTTACTCGATAATCTAGCCCTCAACAGTGAGAAGTGTCACTTTAACAGGGACATCTCTCATAAAACAGAGATAAAAAAAAACCCACTGAATTTACAAATTTTGAGAATTCAAGTGACTAAAGTAGCGAAGGGTAAGTAATATTGTGCCCTGCTTGCAACTACGAATCCAGGCTCTACAAATAAGAATGAAGCAAGTCTTTAGTAAATCGATATATTAGTCTCTACTAGAACTATTATATCTAAATATATAAATTAAATAATTACAACTGTAAAAAAAATCTTACTAATATATATTGATGTTCGGGGAGTTGGGGCATCACATAGAGTAATGTATATCGATTAAGACTAGTATATGAATAATGATGAGCCATGTCGGAATATTTAGAGATAGTACTCTAGTAATATAAGGAAACTAAGGGCTCACCACATATGATATCCAATGCACACAGAGTGACAGTAGGAAATATGTCGAATTCACCCTTTCCACATTTCTCTCTGAGATTAGCGACCATGACATCTGCTTGTTCGTTAAAAACACCAAGAAAATCAGCCAAAATCCGAAAATGGAAAGTTGGAGTGAGAAGCCTCCGCCGAGTTTTCCATTTCTGTCCAGTGCTAGAATAAAAATGTTCCTAATTATTCTTTTATGCAACCAATTAAACAATAGTACTATTAGGCATCGTTAACCTTCAGCATCATGTAAGCACTGTTCTATATGCATATTTCAACTCCCCCTGTTTATCATACATCATATATCATATACCATAAGTTAGAGTGTCTTTAATTAATATATAGGGATAGCCTAGCAAGTCTCTTGTTGTTATTAATATGTCTCTGGATAAATTGATTTCTCCAGTCACACGCGTCTCCACTCAGGCACGAATTATCCGGCACGATCCACACTGTTAGGAATAGTTCTTGGTTCCAGTTACTAATTTAATATATAATTTCGCTTAATTAAAACCATACTTTATTACAATTATCATTTAAATTATTTAGCGGAATATACAGATGTTCAATAAAAGAGCTAATCCAAGTGGTGAAGGATCAAGATAAGGAACTGGAGGAGTTAAGACAGATGTGGAGGAACAAGAGCGTTTATGATACAGGAACCACTTAGGCTCCATGTCCAGTGCACGTGTAAAAAGCTATAAATCCGCCGTGAATTTACCTTGTGAGCAAACCGGTATTAAGCCATGGCATTAGGAAATTGTAGACAAAGGATTTTGTGATGTGTTTGTTTGAACTTAAAAGCCACTAAAAAGGGAAGAAAAGATAAATTGATTGGTATGAGTGGAATAAAATGTTATCATGGTGTATAACTATGCTGAACATGTCATGCTTTAAAGTTTAAGGCCCTAGTCCACTAAGCCGATTCTCATGCGATTTTGCGCCGCAGAAAAAAAACCTTTTCCACTAAATTCTGTGAGAATAATTGCATGACAATAGGCTTAGTGGACTACGGCCTTTATCTTCGTAATAGTTTAATGGGGAAAAGAACAGCAGAATTCAATTGTTGTAACGATCATTATAAAGGGAAATCAAACGATCAGAAAAAATAAGATTAAAGATAAAAGTCTGTTATACCTCAGCCGACTCTGCTTTTGTCAAAATAAGCATGGGCTTTATCCCAAGCATAATTTTGAACAGAGGCGATGTACTTCCATACTTCTTACAATAACCGAGCACCTGTTCATAAAATGCTGCAAAAGTACAAAAAGGAAAATGTTACGCTTTCTCCTCTCGTCACACAGTAATAATTATACCAACTGTTATCTCCGGGTTTGTTTATCAGGGCACTAAGTGGTTAGTGACAAAGTGTCTGGGACTGTTTGTACAGAAAACAGAATACCCCATAAATCATTTGTTGCAAGCAAACATGGGTTGTGATGGAAGGGTGGGACAGTTTGCCTGGCTCACTGTGGTATTATCCGTGTTATATATCAGCATCCAGGGTAGCCATTTCTGGAAGATATCTGTCTGGTACAAGGAAATATCCAGTTATAATTCGAAAATATGTTTAGGCAATACTATCTACTATATATACGTGATCTACAAATTTTCTAGACAGCATCGTCAGCTCTGGGTGACAGAGGTGCATATATTGAACCTACAAATTCTCGTGTCTAAACAGCAGAATTATCACTTGAAATACATGTGTATTATATCGAGTAATTATTGCTAGAATATTGGATACCGGTACATGTATTTATAATAAACAATTTCTTTTGTCTTTACATGTGGTTCTGTACTATTATTTGTTTCACTTTCTGTTACTTTCAACTAAGTTCACTTGTTTCACTTTCTACTAATAAGTGTACAGAATTAAGTAACATCGCGATCCACAGTAAAAGCTAGTATGATAATGGAAAGAGGATGCAAAACAAACATGATTGAATATTAGGGTACGGAAATTTAGATCATAAGTACAATACTCTTCATGGGTACAATGTAGAGACAAAACGTTAGAAGAGTGTGTGTGGGCGGGTGGTGGGGGGAGGGGGGAGACTAAAGTAAACAATATCAGTTTTGGAAAAGAGAAAAGCCTTAGTTAAGACGGGAGAAACTATACTAGGTCAAGTAAGAGGTTGCACTTTGCCACTATAATATGGTCTGAAACCTTTCGATAAAGAGATAAGCCCACTGTACTGAGGGTTCAGCAAACATATCTGTTCAGCATAAATTATTAGACGCGTATGAACTACCGGTATATAGTTGTAATTTCACGAAAAATATTGTACACAAATAGAGACTATTGTTTTAAGATATTGAAAGTAAATTAATTTTATGATGTAACCTCGTAACTTAATATGTCGGAAATGGACCTTCAACACAATGTATGCCAATCTGAAATTTTTTTTTAAAGAAATTTTATTGAGCTGATTTCTATGCTTTACATGGATAATCTCACAGACTCAAGTGAAAAAAGGCTTCAAATTCAGTAATATACAGAGAATCCTTCTTGGAAGTATTACATTACCATTTTAAAAATTTTTTAACATTAATATCATTTTGTACCGACACGAATTAAATAATATTGTCGGGGTTAGACATACCTTTAGAACATTGGTTCAAGAGTCAGAGTATATACACACATATTAATGAAGATAAATGAAGTTATTTAGACCAAAAAGAATAGGTGTGTTTCCGATTCATCTGGCTGAAAACTAGGTAGGGGGGGGGGTGGTAACTTCTTTAAAAAAAAATTGTTTATAGGAAACCACCTCCCAGGAACTGAAAGAAATATCTATTTATAACAATAGTTGTTTTAAACATGGGAAATGTGCTTTATGACAGTCCCGGGTTAGGAAAACCTGTTTTCCTGCTTTTATTAGCTTTTTTTGTCAAAAGATAAAAAACAAACTAATTAGATATGGTAGAAAAATAAATCGGGGTAAATCGGAAACACACCTATTTTTTTGGCCTTAGATAAAATGTATAGATCTAGAATGGCAATTCTGAGCCTACAGATAGGAGATAACCATGCCTTGATTTGGGCACATCCGTTGAAAATAGAACGTAGGCTACTCTACATATATGGTAAATATATATTTTTTTACAAGTGACTTATTTTAGAAATTGATTATTAGAAATTTTTAAAAAACATAGCTTGCATATGTAATGTTATGTTTTGTGAGAATGAAATGCAATTATTGATACCATTTTCATTCTTGTCGTACCGATTATAATTAATTCAAATCTCATGTCATAAAATAATCTTTTAAAAGAAAAATATTTTTACACTGATACGGTGATATAGATCAAATTTAAACTTTAATTTTTAAATTTATTTTCAGAGACAGAGTAAAATAAAACAACATTTTCTTAATAGCTCATATGTTTGACAGCAAAATTAAATTCGAAATTATCATTAAAAAGCCCACAACATGATGTCTTACCAACCGCCCCCGACTCCAATTCATGGGCATTGCCGAGGATGGGGAGGGGCTTCGGACCGGGTATCTTGTCCAAGTCGCCCTTGTTCTGGAGGGCATACCATAGCAAGACCGTGACAATCAAAACAATTGCGAGTGCCAAGAAGATCGCATCCATCCTGACAAAGTCAGTAACTTTTCCTAGGTTGTAAGATCCACTAGACCGCCCAATCCCAGCGGAGACTTTGGCCCAAAGGTTGTGTGCAGTCGATGTTTACATCTAGTGTGACTGATAGCACTAGACTCGCTTAGGTTTTATGCCAGGCGATAATTGGACCACGCACCTGCCAGCGAGAAGACCCCGTACAACACGGAAAACAAGATTAAATCAGCAGGGTATGTTATACATTAATACTAAATGAATTAGATTAAATGATATAATTAATAACCGGAATAAAAATAGAAATAAAATCAGAGATCGAGAGAATTGGTGTCTTGTTATTTGTGTCAATGTTATAAGGGGTCTCCCACGCGGGTTGCTAGGCTCAGAGAAGGACAGCCACTTCCATGCGATCTTTATTTACACAGTAGAAGAAACCAAAATAACTATGAAGAAAGGTCATATTTAGTAATGGATTGCATGTGAAATGTTGCCTTGAGTGTTTCTAGTTGGATATAAATGATTAAGGTGAGTTGTCATGTGATTTTATTGCTGGATTCTGATTCCTGATTTACTGCTACTGAATTTCCTGCATTGGTTGGCTGCTACTGTACAGAGGGACTGCCAGTGCAGTGGTAAACCAAACATAAAGTTTGAGGAGTTGGTTTACTAATACTAGTTTTCCCATAGCCTTCTGTGCGTACCCACCGTAAGTAAATAAGGGTCGGTGACTTTAACCGTGCCTTGTTACACATTGGGGCTAACGCTTGTAAACGTATGTTGTGCCTTGCTTAAGTTGCTAATTGTTAATCTTATTAAAATAGCTTTAAATCTTATATATCGGCCCACATATATATATAAATTGTAGGCCGCTATAATGCCATTAAAATAATGGCAATATATGTATAGTGCATTAAATTCAATTTTAATTGAATCATTAACTTTATGGATATGTAGGCCCACGTATAACCCACTAATAGTTATACAAAATATGTGATATATGTAGGCTATATGTCGACTTGCAAATTATTTTGCATGAATGCATTCAGGGTACATGTAAACCTAGCTCCAGGGGTGGGGAGGAATATATCATATAGGCTAGTCTTATCCATCAATTCCGACGGGCTATATGATATCTATTTCTGTGGTATAATTAATTAATTAATATACGGTATAGGCCTATATCTATATTTTTTTTTATTATTATTTTCTAAAAAAAAACCTAAACCTATATATCTGACCCATTGAGCCATTCTCACGAGAATGGTGCAGCCCATCCTAAAAGGCTAAAAATTATATTTTGTTTGATTGATCTGAGAGTTAGTAGGTTTCAAGGTAATGTATAGGAGGTAATATGTCCTGAGTTTGCCATGAAATTAGACCATTAGTTTTTTAACAGGAGGCTATCAAGTAGCCTATTGTGTAGAAAAATTAGTGAATAAACGTCGCGCACCTGTTTATTATTTTAGTGATGACCATTTCTCTTATTCTATTTGTATATCATCTATTATTTCTATCACCATTCTCTAACTATATGTTTTCTTAATGTACCATAATAGCCAAGAAAGGTTTTTCTTTCCTGTATGAACACTTTTCAAATCGGGGACAACAAAGTCAGAAACCGGATTTCCATATCAATCAGATGAAACATTCTATCATTGACTGTTTGTTGACATTTATTTATTATTCTCAAATCCTTCTATTTTTTCTGTTATTATATAATCAAATATCAGCTTTTACCCCTGAGTATGATTAGTTACCCAGATTTTTTGTAAATCATCCGCATTTCAGGCTTCAAATTTGGGCAACGTTTTTTCTGAGTGAAAAAACGTCGCCCAAGCTATGTCAAATTTAGTCAATTATATAAAGCTTGATTGTTATTCTTTATGTTTTTAATACATGACTGACACCATTTTAGATTTTTTAAACAAAAATTGTCATCCATGCCATTATCCACTCACGGATGGTGACGTTTTCATGCAGTAGGGTCATATATGATGTATCACCAGAAAATGAGTCACAAGTCACAAAAGTGATATTATTCAAGGTGATTAAATCATCAGATTTCTTTGTTGGAATAAGTCTGGAATATTCTCACTTTTGGAGTGCTTAGCGCTATTTATCATAGCAATATCTGTACCAAATTTCAGGACAGTGTATGAAAATATATCCTTCAATTTTTAATATCATCCTTTGAAGTATATTTAGCTACGTTACTGGAAATTTCCCATACAGAAATATTGCAAACTTTTTTCAAACATGAATACATCAAACATAAAATATGGAAACATTTCTTAGATATCCTTAATGTTTTCATCGTTGGAGTCCACTTGATCATATCGTTTCAATCATTATGATATTTCGAACTCCATTTTATAGGACTTGTGTCTCATTTTCCTAAAACACATCACATTAATCAAAAGAAAAAACGTCGCCCAATGAAAACAGTCCAGTATTTAAATCAGGAAAGAAATTTTGAGATTATTTTCTCAAGTAATTCTTGAAGCTAAGCTAAGGTGGGAAATTTAATTTAGCTAATATTTGAAAAAATATGGGAAAAAACGTCGCCAGGTGGCGATTATAGTTGATTATAGGTAGTAACAGTACTATCTTCCAATTGTGGTATATGTGTGTCTCCAAACCTATGCTTATGAAATCAGACTATTCATAGAACATTTATTGAATAATTTTAAAAAGTACAGCATTTTGTCTGGCGACGTGTTTTCACTCCAATTTAGCCATTTTCTTCTAGATTGACTTGGGAGCATAAATTCTGCCAATATATTTAACCTTAATATATCATTTGGTTTGGTTTTCATCCCCTATTCTATGCCATAAATTGTTATTCATGTATATCAATTCAATTGGATTTTTTTAAGAATCGACATTAATTTGATTCTATATTTGCCGCTAATACAAGGGATTCAATTACACTAACTTTACAGTCGACTTCATTGCTGCTTCATTGGAAGAGACGTACGTTTCACCCATTAAAATGGGAACCCAAAATTGAATATTTATTGCCCCCGCCTGACCCTTTAATATTCCTCAATGGGTCGCCCGATCTATAAGTCTATATAACCTATATAACCCAACGACAACCTTAACAAATAATATATAATTTGTTTAAATGTTATGTACATCTATATTTTCAGAGATTCCTCTTAAAAATGGGAAAATAGACTCACTTGAAAATGTCTGGATTATCGGGAAGTTTTAGTGGCATCCACAGCCTTGTGGAGGGCAGTGAAGCCATTAGTGAAGCAGATGAAATTCAAGAGGTGATACAATATTTATTTTCTTCTTTTGAAATCATGGTATGCCGTATCAATATGCAATACTGTTACATATATATCCTTTGTACCTGCAATAATGACTTGCATGATGTTGATTGTGATAGTTTTCAACATTGATTCATGATATATATGGATGAGAGAGTATGATGATGTTAACGTTCATGATGATTTGTCTGTTGAGGATTTATGTCAGTTGATATTTTCACTTTTATTTCGATTAATATGTTGAAATAACACGGAGGACCGTTAATTACATTTATGTCACTTTGTTACACATTTACCTTAGGTCAAGCACCTCCAAAAGAGGGGAGACAAAGCCTTCCATGGCCAGAATTTCTCAGAGGCACTTCGATGCTACAACGATGCATTGGAAATTGACGAGAAGAACACAGGCGCTCTGGCGTCTAGGGCCGCAGTTTTCATCGAGATGAATAATTATATTCTTGCTCAGCAAGATTCAGAAAAACTGCTCTCATTTTCTCCCAGACAAGCGCAGGTATGTGTTCATAATATTATTTGAAATAAGTATGTTAATGAATTAGTCGTCTAGCTGTATAGATATATTTAAACACCAGACAAACATAGGTGAAAAGTTGTTATGATAAACATTAAATTTTCCATTTCCAAAAAATGCCGTATTCTATATCCTTTTAATTAGATGCCTATAATCTGTGCTATCAAATCAGCTGTTGTGTACTAATTAATTCGTTATTGAACTTCATTGTAACATAATTATAGACAATAAAAACTTGGATCACATCACATCAAATCCAGAAAAAGACATCCCTTTAATAGATCCTTACGCTTTCATAGGTATAAAATAATGGGGTGACGTTACTGCTAACCGATTTGAAGTCCCGTGTTTTTTTAATAATTAATTTACATCCAAAAGAACGATAAGTTCAATTTTCGTTGTTTTTTTGTTGATTTTATTGGCGAGTATAAAAATATTTTATTGTGGACTTGACAATTCCTCATTAATCAATGTTGTTATCTTCCAGGGCCATTATTTATTGGGTGTTTCTCTCGACAATCTCGGCCAATACAGAGAATCACTGACTGCTTTCCTCAATGCATTGGACCTGGACACTGACCCAAACCATGCCGATATTCTGGCCTCCAATATTGCTTCCACCGCCCAGCATTTTTGTACCTTTCCAGAAAATCTCTTGGAAAATCTAACAGGTACGTGAAACAGGTTTTCAGTGTAGCAGCAGAATCTAACAATTTCCCACTGAGGTACGCCAACCCTCCCTCCAAAAAGAAACGAAAGCATATTTCTTAATTGAATATTTTTTTTCTCTATAGGGCTAAAATGAGGTAATAGTCTCAATATTTCCAACCAGTTCACCTAAGGTTCATATGTTAAAGAAGGATAGTTTCTGCGTTCTTATTTTCCTCATAATTTTACTGATATTATAAGTAAAATCTTGATGTAAGGGTGAAGATCGAGATATCAATTACATGTTGTGGACATAAAACGATATAAATATTTGATCAATGGTCCATAGGCATTGTTACTGTTGGCGTTACATTAAACGCTTGGGTTGAGATCGATGTAATTACTATTTGTGTAAACATGGCTGTGGAGTCCTAGCTCGATACCTGCATGCGTGTATGTGCTTACATCTCTCGAGGGTCTAACATCAAAGAACACTCGGACTGGCATGTAAACTCAATATGTATAAGCATTTATATATGCAACAAGTATAGAATTAAGCTTCATTGAATACTTGTTGTAGTGTTAGCCCAAATATGTTTGATATTCTCTATTATTATATTGTTTTTTTATGTGTTGTTTAATTATATATGCTGGATGGTGAATTAGTGAAATTATTAATGTTAAATCTTGAAGATGATATAGCTACTTCTTTATGCAGAATATTTGTGAAGCTTTCGTGAGAAAAGTGTTGTTGTGATGTCATATGGAACCTGAAGAAATTAATAATGATAGCTAGAGGTCTATGATACCTCATCGATAATAATACCTTCATGTGTACATATTGTATAACGGCCTATACATCTTTATTACCTTTTACCACACAGAAATGGATCCATACAACAAGTTATGCGAAGTAGGAGCATGTTTGTATCAAGCAGGCCGAAATGAACAATGCATCAAAGTTTTAAATGCTGCTCAGAAAGTTGCGACGAATCAGAAGGGAATAACCATGAAAGTCCAGTTGACTCTTGCCAATGCCCACTCTGCTTTGAAACATACCGACATCGCCATTTCTCTATACCAGGTATTCAAGGGCTATTATTTTCTCGCTAGGAACAATTTGGTGGAAACTATTGTAAAGGATCAAGATCAATACAAGATTAGTTTCTCCCCACAGAGCAGTTTGTGCTCTTGGGAAATGTTCCATATGTTAAAAAGTTTTGATATTTTGTTCGTAATATAATTCTCTTTAAATTATCAATATTATTTATGGATTAGGTTTTGGGAATTCAGATTAATTACTAAGAATAACTCGAATATAATTGTCTAATATTGATATCAAGTTTACAGATCTTTGTAGAAATTGTTTTCTTTGTTACCAAACATATCCTATTTTATTTAAATCGAATACATTCTTCACTGACTTTCTTCCAGGAATGTTTATCTACAGCACTTTCCACCCACGACTACCAGTATCAGACCAAAGCCCTTGTAAACATCGCCAGCTTGTTCCTTGAAATCGGCGACACCCATCGCGCAATAGTACATTACGAGAAACTACTTGCACTGGAGAAACAAATTAAAGGGGAAAGTGAAGATTCTACGCTCCCAGCCTACTGGACCAACGATTTGCGATGTGCCTTGCATCTGAATCTCAGTATAGCGTACAAAACCATTGGAAGTTTAGAGTATGCTGTTCACTTTGCTCGCATTTATACACAGCTTGTTGGACAAGAGGAAAGCACGCCAAATGTACAAGCACAATCGTTCCACAACCAAGGACTCCTGCATCAAATCCTGGGTGAATACACCGAGGCAGTGGATAGTTATACCAATTATTTAAAGCTGAGTAAAAAGGCTGGGGACCGGCGCGGGGTTGCCATGGCATATGGGTGTCTAGGATCGGTTTACGCTGCTTTAAGGAATTATCACCTTTCTGTGACCTATCATGAACAACATGTAGCTGTTGCTACCAAACTGGGGGATCCACGACTCATAGGCATAGCTCATGAACAATTTGGAGATTCTCGATTCGTGTTTGAAGAGTTTACTGAGGCTGTTGACTGTTATATGGCTGCTATCAGGTCAGGCCCTAGGAACGATCTTCGCATGCAGACATCAGCCCTCAGCAAAATTGGCAAAGCCTACAAATCCCTGAAGCGTTACCAATACAGTTTGTATTACTTCGAGCAGTCGAAGATCATCGCTGAGGATTTTGAGTTTGATGATCTCAAAGTTGCTTGTGAGTACAACCTAGCTTGCATTCTCCAGAACTCGACTCAGATGTTTGAAATCGACCACGCGGAGAAGTTTTTCAACCGTCTCATTCCAATATTCGAAGCCCAAATTTACAAGCATAGGGAAGAGGATTCTTTCTGTCCACAAGAGTTGCACAACCAGCTTGATGATTGCTATCTGGGTATCATCAATATCTATGCGAAATCTGGAAACAGAGATGATGCCTTGGTTTACTCGGAGGCACAACGTAAAAAGCCGGCCGTTCTTCTAGCACAGAATAACATCTATAGGTCTCAGAGTGTCTTAAGTCTAACTTCAATTGGCCAAAGTGGAACATTTGATACCTGGAGCATTTCCAAGCTAATGCGAGTCGTTGCTGACCAAAACACTACTGTGGTCTACTATACTTTACTCTCAAATTTCCTTGCTGTTTGGGTCTTATCCCCAGGAGAAGGCGTTGCTCGATTTTACACCAGTAAGCCAAATATTTCTTCAAGCGAGACGATGGGAGAGAACATAAAGAAACAGTTGCAACAACTTCTGAAGACGCGCAATACAAAGGAGCTAGTTTATGACTGTGAAAACCGCGCCCTTCCCGAACGGGATTGCGATACGAAATTGATCAAGAATGCCAACAGAAAACTGCGATCTTCAAATGATGGCGAGGGCAACACTACACTTACATCGTCAGAAAATCCATCTTCAGAAGGTGGCAGCAATATGTCTATAAATGCCCCTGTTTCTGATAAAGATTCCCACTCAAACACTAAAGGGCCTGATCGTAAGCTTTTCGATTTACTCTTGGCTCCTATTTATGATATTCTGTCGAAGCTCGAGCCTGGGAGCCCAGTCACTGTCATACCACATAAAGAACTGTTGGACTGCCCTTTTGGTATCATACGCGACTGGAATCAAATGCTGCTGAAGGATCGATTCCGTATTACAGTCATCCCAAGTCTTTTCCTTCTCGAGAAAGTGATGCAAAATGAAATGAATCAATTGAGACTTGAAGATAACATAGAATTCCTGCGAGGGAAATCGCAATTGGGAGGTGTGGCTAGACTAGCCTCCTCGATGGAACCTGACGCAAGGAAAACTCCAGCTTTTGATTTTTCCTCTCGTCTTCATGGCACCGAGACTGACTATTCTGCACCTGGGCCAGAACCTCTTGACACACGGCGCACCTCCAATCCACGATTTGCCAAATCAAACACCATGATGTCCTCTATCTCTAAAAAGACATGGCCCCACACTGTGCCCCATGCCTCGAGGGCATCCAAAGTCTCTATGTCTATGTCCACTTCCAAAACCAAATCAAACCCAGTACCACCCGTGCCTAAGACCATCCCATTGCATAGTGTTAAAGCAGTAGGTTCTCCAACCAAAGTTGACAAAATGATGAGTGTCCATACCATGTCCACCCTTACCACAAAAACATCGACCAATACAGACATTGTGAAAGCAGGTTGCGGGGTGTCGGAATTCAAACAAGTCAGCGACCCTGAAAGGTGCCTTGTGACCGGGAGTCCAACTTTGCCCGACAGGTTTGTAGAATTTTTGTTTTTGAAATATTTATAACCATTTTATTGATTAAAAATGAGGGTGCATCTCTGCTTTACACAACAGCTTTTCATCAGTAGCACCAAGTAAATAATTAAAATGTTAAAAAAGTGAAAGTGAGACTTGTATTCATCAGAAACAGGGTTGGAAAAATCGCTTCAAAAAGTAGTTGTCCAGGACAACCACTTTTCAAAATATGGTTGTTCGACATATATATCACAAAATATGTGGTTGTCCGCTCACACTAAAGATAGATAAAAACCTGGTTGTCCGGCGGACGCCCATATATTATTTTTGGTTGTCCGCAGGGCTGACATGGGTGGTGCGTACAACCGGGCCGCGGGATTTTTCCAACCCTGAGAAACTATCAGTAAGACTTGGCCTTTAGATATAGTTCTGTGGTTATTGTGTTGTGCATGTATTCTAATTTACTGAGGCAAAGCGTTAACAAATGCGTAACAAAATCCGCGGTATATATCTGCCTCTGTGTAAGCGACTTATGTGCCTAGTCCACCAAGCCAATTCTCATGCGATTTTGAGTTGTAACCTTCATAGGGCGGTGTAGCTTATTCTGGGCAGCTATCTGCTAGTATGGAAATGAAATATGCGAGCCCTTTAATAAGTGAATCCTCCCACTTCATTAATCCTTGATGTGGCAACCTTAAAACCTTTGGTTATCTTTCCAATGAAGCGTACGCCCACGTCAAAATGATTTCAATTGTAAGATAAGGTTTTCAAATTATCTTGAAATATGTGTGGCTAGCGCACAATTGATTAAAGTCCAAATTAATAGATAAGATAATCGATATCGTTTATAGTAGTTTTGATGGAACTAAGGTCCAATTGGAGATAAAGAAAAGGTCGCAAAATAGGACCCGCTAACTGAAGATGCTGCCTTTTATCTTGTTGGGAGATTCACCCACGTCCATCGGTCTCTTGGCGACACGCAGCAATATTTTCGTGATAACGGGTGATGTGTACGTTTAGATAAATGAGACATACACGTACATGGCTATGACTGTACCCCTTGGCATTTTACAAAATTTGCAATTTATTTTTCACCATCACCTAGCCGTTCAGACAAGGCACCATTAAATTGGACCTACTGGACAGCATGTCAATAATACATATATTATTACATCTAGAATATTGTGAAAATTATTGAACAAATTATTTTATTTCCACAGAAATGAAATATCGGGTGAAATTGTTTCCATCCATTTATTGTTTACCCCCCATCGACATCACTTATTGATGTCAATGGCCTGACGAGCTATCATTAGCGAAACCATGCAGTGCTGAACCAGTGACATTCATTGGGAAGAAGGAGTTTATTTGACTCTGAAGAATCACTTTTATCTCTTGTGAGAATGTCTGATTCCTTAGAATTAAATTCCTTTTTAACCTCATTTGATTTTATTATCAATAATGACGTTAACACAGTTTGGATAATGTTTCTAAGCAACCAGAGACTTGTGGCTTGTTGATGTCACCATGACATCACCAAGGGTACGAGTGAGGTTTAGTAACCCACGTCTGAATAATGGGATGTTCTTCAGTTGCATGGTAGCCTTCGTGGGTGAATGTAGTGTTGCCTCGTAGCAATAAGGTTGCAATTTAAATTATACAAATATTTGTTACATCATAGGGTAGGTCTCTCCCCTCCAATACACTGACTGACCATTGAGGTATTTAGTTACTCATTTACATATGTACTGTCATTACTATGCAAGAGACGCCAAGCTTTAAAATATGAATTTTCATTTCCACTCGAACAGTTATATGAATAAATACAGAAATAAGACAGTTCATCTAACGAGTGCTAAGTCTTTCAGAATTCTATGTCTTTCAGATTAAATGGAAACATATATGGCCCTTAAATGAAAGCATAAACTTGTGTTTTAAGACATAACTCATTCACAAAGATTGCATAAATAGGCCTACATTTATATCTCAATAAAACATAAACAAAAAACAGCATATGAAAAGTCATCAGTTTGAACCACTTTAAAGCAACCCCAGAAAGATTTCCACCAGTTTGTAGTCAACCCATCCAAACATTAATATTAAACAATACAATTCTCATTTTCACTCACTATGAGAGTGCCTGATGATCTATAGTTTATATTTCTCTCTTTTCAGCCTTCACCTGTATGGCCAGGAGTGGCATCCCCGCAGAAACATGAGCGCCTCACAAAAAGAGTGCTTCAAAGTAGCAGAGTTACTCGGACTGCACGCTGTTGTGGGGGAAAGTGCTACCAAGGACAGTTTTCTGAAAGATGTCCAAGAAGCTACTGTCGTTCACATAGGTGGGCATCGATCATTACTGACCTTAATTTAATCTGTATTTTAGATCTGGGATTTCACTTATTCCATTCTAGTTAACAGATGATAAATTATCTTTGCAGTCAGACTTAAAATTATTGATCTGATATATTAGTACTCTTCTTATAACCATATATATATGGAAACTGCAAATCTCTGTAACCCCATCATTTAATACAACAGATTTATTTTAGTACACAAGGAAAACCACATAAATTTATATGTGAGCATGTAAACTGTTAATGTATTTACCTAAATACAATGATTTGAACAAAACATATTATATATCCCCCAATATTTATATAGCCCAGCATAGGGCGAAATACTGAGGATGTCGACTTGGGTGATATTTTCCTCAACCGAATAATTTGTATTTTATTTAAAGCAGAATCTGTACGATTAGGATAATTTGTTCTTTGTGTCCATTACGAAAAACGTTTTCTCTTAATTTTGCAGCGACCTTGGCTAATTTAGAGGAAGGTCTACTCGTGATGTGCCCCAATAGCAAGAGGCACGAGGAAGGAGCCCCGCTGGAACGCTCTTATATCGTGACAGCCTCTGAAGTGGCCGACCTTTGCCTGGTTGCCAAACTAGTAGTCCTCAGTTGTGGCTGGTGCACATCAGCCAGGGAATCCTCACCAGAAAGCCTTTATTATCTACCGACTGCATTTTTAGCTGCTGGTGGGTAAACTCTGATTTATTTATCGGTCTTGAAACATATAATTAATTTCGGTAAAATTTGATTAAATCTTGGAGTGAGTGCTTTATCTATAATGAATATTTTAGCTATAACTTTAGTTTTTATATACAAATCTTTTTTCAGGTTGTTATGCTGCCAAGATATTTAGCTTTGGGTATTGTAATAGAAAGAGGCATAGTCATGATTGTTGATATTGCGAATTCCTAGAAAGGAGTCTGCCTGAACTATGATTGCATTTCAGTATAACAATATTGTGTATTATAAGGGAAATATATATATTTCAGGGGCTCAGTGCGTGGTGACGTTACTCTGGGCTGTACCCAACGCAGCACTTGATAAGTTCTACTATCACTTCTACCAAGCCCTGCAAGATGGAGGTCATGTCACCACTGCCGTTACAATAGCCGGCAATTTCTTGAAAGCAGAAAACAGGTAATATATAAATAGTATTCATTACATGCCGTTAGCCACGAAGAATGTGGAAATATAAACCTTTGTTTCTGACTCTGAACCGCCCAAATAGCTAAAAGTTAAAAGAAAAACATCATTTATATTGTATGTATCCATTATGAATAATCTGGTATTTCTATTGCACTCCCTTTATTTAGATGTAGTATAATAGGTTCTAAATACTTAGATATACTTAGTGTATAATAATGAATTTGAAAATCTGAAAATGCAATTTCTTACATTTAGCCAGATACTATCAGACATATTATATTCATTCGATACCTAATATCAGACAATCATAGTTCTTAATTGCTGAGTTAATCACAACAAAATCACAAGACATTTCCGCTATCTTTAATTCTGCCATCACCCCTTTCGAACCTGTGAATATCTTATGGTAAATATTAGTTACAAACGATATTACCCGTAGATTGTTATGTCCAAAGCATTTGTTCTCCGGCCCTCGTTCCTTGTTGAATGGTACACAACTGCACTACTCAATTTCTAAGGCTTTGACAGAAAGTCAATTAAATAGGACTGAATGAAGCATCTTGGGTCATTTAGGTATGAAGACTACTCCTACTGGGCTCCCTTTATCATCATTGGGAAGGACATCGAGATGGATCTACAACAAGTGAGACATGCCATGCTGGATCAGCTCATTGATGAGGTGGAGAAGGAAGTGGCGGAAGAACTAGATGAACCACCTCTAAACCCTAAAGCTCGCATACCTGATGGTACGACAAGCTTCGCCTATTATAGATCTCTATTTTAGTTGGAGGAGGTGGGGTTGTGAGCATTTCATTCTGAATAATTAGGGCCATGGTTTATTCAGTAATTATCAACGTTTCGGACTCTCATTGATCCATCGTCAGGGTATAATCTAATAAAAAAGGGCCAAGGCATCAGAACCAAATAACGCAAATTTAAGATAAAAATGGCGGTTCAAAATACAGTTTAACATATTCAATCAAAGTTCTTGAATCATCGCAATACCAAATATACTCAGATATACCTAGTATTTATCATTTTGGGGCTAATTTAGCAGAATTTGATTGGGAGATTTCACTGGATTTATGTCTCACAATCTTGCACCATGTTTATATTATTAAAACAAATGTAGGTGTTCAATTTAAATTATCCTTGAAATGTTTCTTCAGTTGCATCTCTTGAGGAGAACCTGGCCGACCTTCAGAAATACCTTGGTGAATTATTGCTACAACACAATCATCAAAATGATGTAGTTCCTGAACTGATTGAATTGGTGAGTCAGCCCATAATTTGTTGTAGATATTACTCAATTGTCATACTATCACTATTGGGAGTTGTATAAATGATCCACTCGATTCCGATTCCAATTGCCAAGTAATCTTTTATTGTATAGCCAACCCAAGCGACTCTTTTGTTCTTGGGTTGGCTTGCTTGGTTACATAATACATGTATAAACATGTGAGAGGAGTAGCGTTCCTAGAATAGTGAGAGGGGTGGGGGAGCACTATCCAAATCCGTATAACCTTGGATATTACTACTAAGGTATAACATATCAATATATTACCCAATCGTTTTAACCACCACAAAGTATTTCTTACCAATTGATTTGAATTGAATATAATAATTGTTTATTTGTCTTTGAATTTAAGTTTACCAAAAGGGTCGTATAACGTTTTTAGATATAGGTAATATATTTGTATATGATAATTTGACATGGCGGTTGACCAAATAATATTTTCTATTTAGCCACAAAAAGAACTGCCGATTTTCAGGGGGTTTGGGGCAGTTGTAAATGCAACTTTATTCTTTTTGGATTTTAAGCTAAAACATGTTCACTTCCTTATAGTGTCATTTATCGTTATGGTCGTATGTTAATTCTTTTCAAAGCCGGTTTCAAAGTTAGTTTAGTTCTCGTGATTAATTAAGTATGACAATAAATGTGAAATTCACGGGAATAAAAACTTTTTTTTTAAAAAAAAACAGAATATATACATTCCAACATTAGATTACTTGATATCTCCACAAATGTTACAACTTTGGAATGGTATTTTTTCAGCTTGATGGTGCTTTAAAACGTCTGCATATGGAAGAAAATAATAGGAGGACAGTTCGGCTGGCCCCCTGCATTGCTCACACCGAAGCTGGGCTTAAACTGCTCAAGCTTCTTGGCTTCCACTTCCAGGGGAAAGGCAGCAGTCTCATCGACCCCTATGTCATATATCCACATTGGAATCCGGATAACTTACTCGTGCCCACTTACGATGCTCTTAGAGCTGCCATAGGTAGGGTAACGTTATTTTGTCTGAAAGGACGTTTGGTGATATAGTATCATAATTCTTTATGTTTTTGTTATTTTATTTTAATTTGTCTTTATTTCAAATACAGTACATTTGCGGGGCAAGATCGATCCTCGGGTAGGCAGGGTATTATATTCTGTCGCTCCCAACTTGGTGCAATGTAATTTTATCAAAAATAACTGACGCTTCATCCCAAAAAGGTGCTTTAGACATTTCAGTTTAACATTCGCTATTCCATGTATTTTGTGTGGTACCTTTCGCAGTCAGAAAAACTAAAAAATGGAGAATCTGTGATGTTTTTATGGAATATTTAAAAGTATATTATCAGTTAACTATCCTATAAAATTGGTGTTCGACTTCTGTTATCATTTCAATAAATGACTAAGTAAATAGCTTTCCCCAAACATTAAATACTGACACCCATTTAAATCATTTTGACCAATGTTTGTTTTGTTGTTATCTTAATTCAATGAAGGCGAAATTATGCATGATTATTTTAATTATGTTTGTTGAATTTTCTGACCTCATTTTTTGAGAATTCTCCCCGATTTGAGGATATATTTTCCACACTAATTAAATAAATTTTGCTAACTCTGACCGTGATGTGTATATAGTGGCTATATATTTGTGTTTGAAATACTTTTCCATCAGAGCTCTTTGAAATAACTGAAGGTAATTATCTGTACAACTTTTACCCACATTTTATATAGATAGTGGTTCTATTAATATATCTATGTCTCTGCATACTCCTCAGACTCTCCTGCCTAAATTAATGCATCTCTAGCAAGGGATATATATGTACATTTGAACAGGACTAGTGCATGTAACAGGAGATACATACTGGGATTGAAACAACATCTCACAAATAAAAAGGTTAAAGGAAGGTACTTTGGTCTTTGTGTAGAAAGAGATCTTCATCAATAAATCGGCATGTTCATGGTCTTGTAAACTGTATATCGCAATGCAAAATCTTTTAGGGTTGGAATCTAATAATCTCTTTCTGAAAGTTGGTGATTATTTGCATTTTGATAGCGTGTTTTATTTTCTATTTGATGAACTAGTGTGAATTTTTAAAAGTGTGATTGCTATCCACATTTATGTCTTTATTTCTCAGAATCATTTTAATGAAATTCCATCTTCGGATTTCTTATCTCGAAAGTCCAATTTTCAGAGTTTAAAATGTGTGTGGGTATATTTTCCCCAATTATAGATATAACCCTGAGCCCGACTTTCACCCGCTCATTGTTTGAGTTTCTGCCGGGACCACAGGACATGATTTCATACATCATTGATGTGGTAAGTCTTGGATTCATCTTTCATGCTTAACGATGCAGTAATTGCTAATACCGTATTAGACCAAACATACATAATTTAGAGATAGGGAGAGTCACTGTATATCGATGGGGCAGGGGTGTACTTGGGTATTTCATCAAGTTTATAAATAAAACGATTTAAAGAGATAAACACCAAAACCGTAAGAAAGACGATGTCAAGTTGATATTTGCTTGAGATATTTTTATTTAGATGTAGTGACCAACGTTTCGGAGTTCGTTACTCCTTCTTTAAATAAAAGTTTTGTTTCTTATTAGATTTGCATCTCTAAACATGCACCTGAGATACAACTCAAAGTGACTGATATGTCTGTACGACCCCTCTGGAAGAACACCAAGGTTAAGGCTATTCTAACGTCCATGGGATTCCAACAAGTAGGACCCCTACTTACCTTCGCCATGACGCCAACATCTGCGTAGGTGGATTTTAATTCCATTTATTCCCAAAGTTTTGGTTTTAAAAAGTTAAACATCCACAAAGGCTTGGGGGGTAATATTTAAAAGAAATATTTTCAGAAGGTTAGATTGAAACAGTGCTTAGTGCTACATCGGTACTGTATCCACTTTATTTGGAGTCTAACTCAGGGTGGCAAATCTAGTCAAATCTGGACTACTTTAGGGATGAAAGTCTTCAGTATTCATACTGAAATCATTATTTTTTTAAACTTCTAAATATTGCCGGATTTCCGCAGAATTACATCATTTTTACCCTAAAATTGTAAATGAAAACGATAAAAAATTTAATTCAATTACCCCCCCCCCCCCCCCACCTGAACCCTTTCCCCTTGCCAGAAATATGTCAGTACTTTCGCCATGGCCCCACTTTCATTCCTATTACTTATATATATATCAGAGCTTATGTAAATATTGAGATTGATAACGCAGTAAATTCGCGGCATCCTCTGGTAGACCTAGACCTAAAATTTAGATGTAGAGCAACCGCATTGTAACAACAGCAATAAAAGGATATTTGAATTTGAATTTGAAACACGAATTGTAGACGATTTTATGTAGTAATATTTTTTAAATTTTCCTGCAGGCGGATTATGAACGCTAGTCTGCAATTCCTTATTGCCATATCTGCTCATAAGAGTACCACACTACAGCACAAGCTGGACGTTACGCTCCTAGGAGGACCGAACAGCGCAACATGCAAGGTATGTGTTCACTTCATTGTCACTATCGAGTGTTGATAAGCATAGGTATTATGTGCAACTAAAATTCTTTGATTTGATTTGAAAACGTTTTATCCCATGGTCAGGTACATTTTCTGGATTGCTCCATATTTCTGGCTCAAAAGTTAGATTTCAATCTAAATGAAATTTCATTCTTATACAGAATAATATTAAAGTCAGACATAAATTTTTGGATTGTCTTATACTGTTTTATCTTGTGTGTTTAGGTTGATTTTCTGTTGTTAGCTTTTATGCAATGATATACATCTAACAATATCTTTGTTTTAAATTGTAATAAATGTTTGCCGACATTATCATAACGTATTCTATTTTCAATGTTTTTAAAGTTCCCAATTTATAAAGAGTTGCTGGATGATTTCAGTGTCCAATCTCAGCATATCGATCTCGAAATGTGTGTGGTAAGAGTCCGGTTGCAGCTATTGTTATTTTCACCGATTATAATTTCAATCTTAGCACGTTCTCAACACCACCTGTCTATTATAAAGGTATCCTTGTCTAGTCCATTGTGGATGTTAGAATTGTGTCAGCACATGGAACTCTCTACATACCTGCATGTCTCATTCCAGGGTTCCCACAGTCTCGTGAGACTGAAATTTAAGGACTGTTTAATACTCAAAATACGGACTTTTTAAGTAATCTACAGTCAGTGGTAGAATTGTTATGTTATCTACTGAAAATTGCAAATTTGACGGAAAGGGTTCTGAAGGTTGTGTGGGGAAGGGTTTTGCAAGCGCCAGAGGCACACTATACATAGAGTGCGGTTGGGGATGGGGTGGGGCGGGGGTTCTCCCGTTGAGAAAATTTGAAAACTATACGGTACTCGCTAAATGATGTCTTCTGGTGCATTTGAACTGAATTTTGAAGCCGATTGGGAAAATATCAGGTCTACAATTTGTAGACTCAAAACCCAAATTTACTAAATATTTACATTTTTAATGAGTTTTATTGATGCGTGGGAACCTTGCATTCTATATTCTTGTTGTACATCAAGCATTTTGCGCTCCACAATCTTTAAGAGTACCAAGATGGATAGTTATCTCACTTTCGCTTCTAGCAGGCACACTTACTATCGACTATGATGGCTCTTCACGAATCGTATCATCTCTGCATGTTCATTAAACAATCCAGCTTTCAATGTTTATTTAGCACTAAGCATATAGCACCTTCTTGTCTAGTATTTCCCATTAATTGACATTCGTTATTCTTACAGACATCGGATATACAATTTGATCGTGTTAAGCTTCCATCTCTGCATCCCGTTATTCTGCCCAGGAACCAGGTACTTTTTGCATTTTTACGTATCAAGTACTCTGGTAATGTTCCAATTCACGAAAATAAATGATTGATAAACTGTATATTAAATATCCATTTGTTGTTTCCGTCCATAATTGAATTATAAATTTCATTTCAAGCTTCGGGTGGCCACTCCTTGGTTAAGTGCCATAGAGACAGGGTCGGAAATGGACGAGAAAATGCGACTGGCTCAAAGGTTAGATTTGAATGAAATTTCATTCTTTTCTGAATAATATTTAAGTCAGACATAAATGTTTGGATTATTTCTTATTCTCTGTTTTATCATATGTGTTTAGGATGATTTTCTCATAGAATCTGAAGTACCGTAATAATTCCTTTCGTTTTCATTATTATTATTTTATCTATTTATT
Organism: Sthenelais limicola; assembly: GCA_942159475.1. Taxonomy (NCBI): domain Eukaryota; kingdom Metazoa; phylum Annelida; class Polychaeta; order Phyllodocida; family Sigalionidae; genus Sthenelais; species Sthenelais limicola. The sequence continues at coordinate 61,029,529 of OW804096.1, forward strand.
TATTTTATTTAGACTGGGGTAATAAACAAGTCCTCTTTGCGAGGTTTTTCACTTGCTGCCAGTATAACATTAATTATGAGTAATTCAGATGTCGACCTGTTTTACTTAAGTTTTTAATTATAATCAAACGTACAGCATCTTCCAGTCAGCATAAGCCGTTTATATGAGCAGAAATAACTGCACACATATTTATTTTTCCGATTCACTGGGTTATAGGTTATCAGGGGTCAGGTCACGCCAAAAATACTGAAAGATTTTCGAGGAAAGAAAAAAAGGGCAAATTCTTATTTAGGCCTTTACTAAATACACAGGATATTTTAAACTGATCTGACAAACATTAAATGACAAAATAAAAATCAGATTTCGAGAATTGTTCTTAATTTGGACGAAATTTGGTTATAAATGGTTGAATTAGGCAAAGATTTCACAAGTTGTCAAATACTGATTTCAGTCAAAAATAAAATAAAATAAAAAAATGAAATACTGAAGACATTCATCCCTGGGTTATATATTTTTTTCGTTAGAACCTGAAGTAATATGTATTCATCTTTATTAATCAATTGCAGCAAAGCTGATCTGGCTACAGAATACCGTGAGAGTCATCAGCGTGCCAAGACCTGGCATCAGCTGACACTGTCTACTCAAGCTAAGGAAGCTCTGGACCAATTTGGCCAACCCAAGCCAGCACTATCCAAGGTGAAGGTCAAGCCAGGAGCGACTGCCTCTTGCCAACGATTGCCAATTGAGCACAAGCTTAGACTAAATATTCCCGACACTGATCAGAGAAGGGATTATGCTAACTTTGTACTTAGTCAAAGACTAGAGAATATCAGTTTGAGGCATAAGAACGATACCAGGAAAGCCTACCTTCCTTATGTGGACAAACCTTGCCCATCTTACTAATTCTGAATAGATTTTTTAACTTTATTTAGTCCACAAAAGTTTGGTTTAATTGTTAACATGGAGAAAAAGTATGGACAAAATATTATATGGTGAGACAAAATATGCATTTTTTTCATTTTCCTTAAATCATGGGTGCACATGCAGGCTTGTATACCTCTCGGGCCTTATCTCGTTATGCATGATACAATACTGCAGTATTAAATGCGTTGTGTTAAAACCTAGTCTGGATGCTACATGCATTTATCATTTGCTGTGAATAAGTGTTACATCGATATTTTTCTATTATGTTTTTGAGCTTTATAAATGTGTAATTTTTAGTACAGCCAAAAATATGGGATGGCGCTACCTAGAGTACTGCGTAGTTTATTTTCCAATTGCAAACAAATCCTAATCTCGTAAGTTCTTAAAGTTTGTTATTTTATCGAAATATGCTGCTGAGTTGAACTAATGTATATAATATATAATAATGTTGATCCAGAATGTATGGGCTCCTTTAATGGACATGTCTTATATAATATAGTGCCAACTAAAATATTAAAGCCAATGGACTTAAACCAATAATTTTCTAAATCCAATTTTACTACCTCAGTGATCCAATTGAATATATTTGTCATAACACCACAAATAGATTTGTTGAACAGGCTCATCTGTAGCTAGAATTTGAACTAATGCATTTAATGTAATCTATAACGTGGTGGTACAGATCGATCTACTCAGTTTAAATAATGGACGTGTGTAAGAAATCCCTTGGGATGCAATTGCTTCTCCACATTCTTGATATTTACTGTGACTGTGATATTTTAAAATGTATCATAATATTTTCACTTTTTATCTTGGCTTATTTATTAATGCATTTTATGCAATGAATATTCGAAGGATATGATGAAGAATAATGCAATTTGCTCCACAAGAATGTATTGATGTGATATTTGACTGTGATATGACCAACACAACAATAAAACTTCCCCTAAATACTAAAATATTTTTATCTTTTTTTCTCAAAAGCAATTGAAGAGACAACAGTAATCGAGATTAGTTTGACCTCCTGGAATGTGTATGTACATAAATTGAAGAACGAGGGTGAAGCATTTTTATCCAAGTCACTGAAATTTGGGGCAGGCCCCCAAAACACATTTAAATATTTACAAGATAATTCAAAAATCAGTCATTTCTGTCAGGAAATTAGCTCAGTCATGTATTATACATATATGATATTATATAATTATTAAATATTTCAAAAAAAATTCAGCTTCATAATTTGGCTTCTGAAATTAGAAAAAAAAACTTGTCGGACATGCCTAAGCAAAAAAGTTCAGAATATACTCAGACTAGCTACACTTATCACTCTAATGAGTTACATTTGCCCAGTGTTTTACGTCCAGGATAATTCTGCCAGTGTAATATTAGGTGAGGCAAAATGCAGGATTTGAGATTTATTGAAAATTTTGCAGATGTTCAAGGCCCTAAATTTGATGAGATCATTTTCGAAGTTATTCCATGCCTTGATCTTTCCCGCCTGAATTTAAGTCTTTCAATGTATCACGGATACTCTGGACTCTATATTATACCCTGCCCTATACTCTGTGATGCCTGTCTTGGTTGGCCCTGGCTGTCTGGTTGGTGGTGGTCGGCTGCAAGGTGAATCTGTCCTCCAGGTTGGCCGCACCATCATTATTCATGTTGATTGTTGGAGTGGATATGGGACGGAAAGTAAAATCACCTCGATCTCCTAGAAATATAAATTATGTATTAATGCCAGCCAATTATGTATTAAATTATGTATTAATGCTCAGCCAATCGGTTTACCTTTACGTCTTGATCATTTTTTTTAAATTTTGAAGAAAAAAACAACTGGTGGAAAAACCCGATCAATATATCAGGCAGTTGGATGCAGTGGTCGATCCCTTCAGCCCCTATACGTCCGATTTCTATCAGTTTCTTTAAAATGTAAAATAAATACAATCAGAGCGTTTGCTAAAAACCGCTACACCCACCTACTCTGAGCCAAAGACAGCTAGAGTGACATGGGTGAAAATGCTATTAACAAAAAATCATATCATATAACACAAGTTCCATATTTATGACCAGTATATCACCAACAGTTTTCAGTTGCAAGTTGTCATACAATGACCGCAAGACATTTGGAGTGATATTTACCATATAGGGGGGAAATACTATCAGAGTGTTAGCTAAAAAAACCGCTACCCCCTCCCCTCCGGATATCTCCAAATAACTGGTGACTGGTTCATCTATTTGCCACAAGACGATCCCTTCAAAACGAAATGGACAAACTTAGCACTTCTCACTGTATACATGGTGTTTCAATAAGGTAATGCATACTTTGGGGTGTAAGGTTCACTCTGTTGTTGTCTCCTCGATCTCGATCACTGTGCGTCAGCAGTCTTCCAAAGACATCTAAAAATACCCAAAGCATACAATATGATTTACTTGTGCCAAAAGTTTCACTGACTTGGTAATTACATATATTTTATGATAGTACATAATTTTGTCCTATTTAAGGTAGATTTCTATATTTCTAGTACCATCAGGTGTTGAAGATATGCCCATGTTTATCGTGGTTGGCTGTCCATGGTATATTCTTGATACGTGATGGTCGTTCTCAGCTTCTAGCCGATTGGGGTTGATAGTTTTCAGTCGCAAGTTGTCGTACAATGACTGCAATAAATTTGGAGCGACATTAACTATAGGAATTGACTTGAAAAGAATAGTAAAGGCAGCTAGTTTATATCCCTCAAGTTGAAAAACTTAAGTGTTACCAATATAAATCTCAATACCTGTAATTTAGAATACTGTCGCGATTTCTCCGACATTTTTTCAGAGACTTCGTTGTACTTCCGCCTGGTTTCTTCTAGTTCTTTTCTTGATGTATTTACTTGAGATTTCAAGCCTTAAAGAAAAAAGCAAGATCGTGTTTTAGGATGACAATATTACTACCAACGACAAAATCTAAACAAATATAGACAGTTTTTCGTTCCTCAAAAGGGGATGATAGATTTGACCTACTGTTGATTTCTGTTTGCGTCCTTAGGATGACTTGCTCATAATATTGCTCTAACTGGATGTTGCGCTCCTTTGATTTGGTTGAGACATACCGCTGGTACATTAGCTCTTGGTACATCTAAAATATTATCATTAATTAGATTCGTTATCATTATAAAGATCCGTGTTCATAATGTAATTAATGTCTTTCGCAAAGGAATAATAAAATGTCTTTCTCGACAAAGTATGAATGTATAAAACTCATAGATTGGCTTAAGTCTTTGTCTATTATTTTAAATCAAATCATTTTACTTCTGAAGAAGGGCAAGCAAGCCCAAAAGTCTAGAGTTCAAATAAACAACACCATCAACTTTATTAAGAGCCTTTCTGTATCAACATCGATTACATCTCCGGTTCCCCCGATATATATATATAGCGATCCACTTCCCCACTACTATTATTTTAAATGAAATTTAAAGAAATTAAAACCTATATAGATCATATTAGAATCATTACTTATTAGAGCCACTGCAACCTCGATTGAGGAATCAAAGACTGTAGGGGAATGGGGAAAAGTAGGCCGGTAAATGTCATTATGTGTAATATGAATAAGGGCATACAGACATCAGTTTTGGGGACGATGGCTACTATATAAAACTCACTGTTTTAGGGTATATTTCTCAAATTATTCAAAATTGTTCAGTAAAAAAATCAACTGAATAGTAAAAGGGAGTTGTCGCACCTGGTAACTCCAAAAAGCCGCCGCCCTTGAGCAAATGTCAAATATTGTCTCGAGCTTGTGCCCAGCAAGTAACATCTGGGGATTAAAAAATAAATAATTACTACTGCATATATATGAGTCGTACAAATTATCGAGTAAAGAAGGTATATGAGTTTCTCGTAAGAAGTACAAATGAAATACGATAAGAGATAAAAGTGTGAGTCGAAATAAAACAAACAAAACACCAACAAAATAAATTTTAAAAAAAAACAAAAAAAACATTTAGTGTTGATTTCGAGAGAATGTCGCCTTGGTGTATATATAGGGAGACCATTGTACAACATGTCTAGAACTAAGAAATAAAGTGATATCATTTAATAATAATAAATATATATATATATGCGTAGCTAAAATATCATTGTTATAGAGTATGCAGATTTCTCGGAATTAGTGTTTATTTCAACTTCGAGTTCGGACCGTGAACAATATTTACCGATTTAGACTGCTCGGACGGCTGGAGGTCAATCCTTAAAATGTCAAACTTTCCGGACAAATTGGTTTCACCTGTGTGCATGAAGATTAAACGAAGACAATATTATTTGTACTAATATTCATGAATATATTGAATCTGTATCCAGTACGTTACAACACGATACAAAAACACCAAATTTTGAAATGGCAAACATTTCTGAGAAATTTGTTTTGTTCCACCTATATATTGTATCCATGAAGGTAAAATGACAACAATGTTATGCACATGTCCGACATTCTGTAGATCTATTTTTTATAAATAAAAAAAAATGAGACGAGCCGATCAATATCTAATAAATTCACGCGTAATATAAAGACAAGAAACATGGTTAACTTACAAGCTGGGCAGAAAAAGGATTTGCTGAACTGTTTATTGCCATCTTCATCGCAGAATATATCTAATGCCATTAAGGAGATCAGATCAACTATTTTTCATTGGGTCCTGAATACCAATAATTTTGAACTACTTTGGTCAGATTCGGGATGGAGATCAAAGGAGGTTCCCCACTAAGTGTTTTCTTAACCTATCATATGGGCGTCGATCATACTTTGCTGCTCTGGTCCGACTCGTCTGGTCTTACACACACAGTATAGGGCAAGAGAAGGGTAAAGTTGCCTACGATGGCATATTTTTTTTTAAAGAAAAAAAAACCCAACCTAGAAAATCCAACAAAATTGATTGCACCCCCCCCCCCCCCCCCCCCACACACACACACATTCCACAGCAGCTCAAAATATATGTGATAGGTGAACAAAATTCATCCAAATTTTCAAAACTGAACTGAATTTCTTTATGTTCACTTGTAGGCCTAGCTCCTATAAAGTATAATGCGTTAACTTGTAAAGCGATTAAAGGATACGAGAGCAGCTTGTCACCTGAAAAACAAACGAGAACAATTTAGATATTTATCAAAATGAAAAGACTGGTCAGACAGCTGATATGGTAGAGAATAAATGAGTGCAACTTTACCAACCCAAGCCCATTTGGTGAGAGCCGCGCGACATTTTTTGAAATTGCAAACCATTTCATGTTCCATGGTTCAGTTTGTAGGCCTAGGCCTACTGTGTTGGTGCAGCGAAAACTCAAATTGAAGGGGCGCCAAGTAAACGAGATCCTACAAAGTGAAAGACAAACTATATTCCAACATGTTGTAAGTGTATGCTAGGCCTAAGTGTATGATATACAAGGCCAATTAAGGGGGTCCAAATTACCATAAATATTATCTCTGTGACATGAAAATCAAAGTGATCGGCATCCAATTACATTTTTTATTTTATTACTAGGGTCTATCTATGACTATGTCGAAGCATTTTGAGTTTATTTCTAGTTGGATCACCTCTTCTCAGACTCAGGGTCGATCAACGTCCCCAATAAGACAATATTGAAATAGAGCTAAATCGATAACACATATTGATTAACATGCAGTTTTGGCTTGTTGTATAGGACTAAAAAAAACTAGAACTTCACATGTTTAACAGTAAATGCCTGCCGTTTTACAGTGAATAACGTACGTACCGTGCCCTACTTGCTATTACTACTATTTTAAATAGCCACAGTAGGCCTACAGATTATGATAGACTTCGATTTGTTGTCTTAATGTATCAGACCTGATTGCAGGAATTTCCAACTTAGTTCATGATATACAAACGGAATCACTTCTGAAGACAATACGTTATAGGAAGAGCTAAGAGGAAAGTCTTCAATACCTGGATTAAACACCAAACAAATCAAACGCAGACGACTCTCTGCTGTCTGCATGGAAAGGACGTTATGCACATGGCGCCCTCTAGAGTTTAGTACCGGATGTAAGAGGTTAGACCTAACTTAAATAAATGAGTCAAATTTTCTTAAATAGCAATAGTAGCCGAAGATTTGGAGAATAAACTATATTGTTTTAAATTTTTGATACAGTTTCTCTTATTTAATTAAGTATGTTCTTCGAAATAAAAGAGATATGCACAGAAAGTCACTGCCTTTAGGCTATGTTTACGCGGACGTGGCAGGGTAGTTGGTTGTTTGGGAAGCAAACATGGAAGGCTGGGTTGGGTTCTCCGACGACGAACTTCGTCGTTTAAAAGGGCAGCAAGGTGAGGAAAAGTTTTTCTAACTCATGGAAACTAAAGTTAGGTTAATTATGTGCTATATATCTCCCTGTCATTTTTACAAAGTTGAGGGAAAGCCTTTAAAATAGGCCTGTATTTACACTCCCTACACTTGAGCGATAATGGGATGAGTTCCCGTAGACACTCTGGGAGTTGTGGGCGGTGATGCTCTGCCTCCTGACAATTGGATCCCACCGTCTGAGCTCCTCTTCCCGATGTATCACAACCTGATAAGTAGACACATAGGCCCGGAGGCTATTGGCTGTAAGCCAGCGTAAAGTAAAACTAAAAGAATATTAAAGCCGCTAATCATCAATACAATTACATAGCATAGGCATAGGCATAGGCCTATAACTTGTATTTATAAGTATAATAATATACGGTACGTATTTGATTTCTGACTGTAGACTAATAGTAATAGCCCACACATTAAATGGCCTAATCAGTGTCATGTCTAATGATTGAACTATCAGATCGACCTTGCTAAATGCTAGCCTAGGTCAGAGCTAGTATAGCCCTGCCTAGGCTGAGGAGAATTAAGATGTCCATAAAACTTAGTCAAGTTAATTAGTAATAGTAGCACTACTAGGCCTAGTCCCTCCTGTATACATAGATTTCACATGACGTCACCCAGTAGGCTGGGGTATTAAGATAGAATATAATGAGACTTGTGTCTAGGAGACTGTATACGATGGTCACGAGTTTTTACTGATCGATGTGACGATCTCTCGAGAGACCGCCAGGCTTCGAGAGAGATCGTCACATCAGTAAAAACGAGTGGCCATCGTATGCAGTCTCCTAGACACAAGTCGAGTTATATTCTATTTTTATATCATGATCTCATGTTTAGAAAAGAAGTCGGAAACAAATTCTTTATTTACCTAGTTCGTACAACGATCCGCCATTTTGAGTGACAACTCTCGAAATGTATGACGTTTGAATGGGCGTGACGTCATGTGCAGCGCAACGTCGCGGTTCATTTTTTACTAGGGGGCGTCATGGAAAAACAATGCCCGCGTTTTGAGGCGTAAATTACGCAATTCACCTTGTGTGACAGAGGTGTTCAGAGATGAGACATGTTTAATGAATAAATATAAATCATTTAAGTATTATTTCACCATAGAACATTAACAAAATGTACTGTTGTCTCAGATCAAATTTCACCTGGTCCTCCCCTAGCTAGTACAGTCCATCGGTCATTGACCAATAGAAAGCCTCTAAATGAATACGCCTAAATTCACGCGTGGTTTCTCTGTGACGTTATACAATGGTCGGATTTCACTCTGTTCCAGGGTGTACAACCCCCGATCATGATATAACGCAGTGGCTACCATGTCTGGGGTCACTGCTATGCTTGCCGTCTATGGCGGGGGTATCAAAACAAAGTTGATAAAACTCACAAGAGTAGATACTTGGGTAATTCTACACTAAAGGCAGATTATCTAACCTATCATGAAGATATTGTTGAGGAAGATGAAAATTAGTAAAGGTTAAAACAGCCAGAAAACGGTATTTTCAAGTATCGCAGCATACATAGGCATTTAACTTGACCCCAAACATGGCCAGGGCTGTGACGTCAGTGAAATCTATGTATACCTTGAGCCTTATAGTATGTATGGATCTGATATACCCCACCCCCGGACCCCACCCTTACTACCCACCCTCAGAGTTTCTTAATTTTACTGTCTCTGAGCCTGAGGTATAACTATATGCCTATAGACATAGACCTATAGTCATAGACATAGTTATACTTGATTTCTGAATCTACAGCTGATTACAATAGGACTAGAGAGGGAGAGGATGGGCCAGTTGATACTAATAGTTAGTAATTTACCTGTTTATAAATGCCCGAGGAAAGAATCCTGTAGACTATAATGTAATGGATATACGAGTAAAGAATAGTTCCTGACCTTGGCAATCCGATAAGTCATTTATTTGGATAGCTTTAGCCTTTCACCTCAGAATTAACGGAAGTAAGGAACATAATATGATATATTAGATTAACCCATTCAGGCCGCGTATTGCTTTAAAGCACTCCCACGCGTGTGGCCGCGTATTGCCTTAACGCACTCCCACGCGTTTGGCCGCGTAGTGCGTAAAAGCACTCCCACGCACAGGACGCGTAATGCGATAAAGCACTCCGTGGGAAAGGACGCGTATTGCCAAAAAGCATCATAGTAACAACGTTATTCAATGGTGGTGACGTTATTAGCCGTCCTTAATTCAGATGACGTTATTAGAATGTGCGTCATCCAGAGTAAAGTGGATGCGGTGGAGCGTCGTCCTGATGTGACGTGTATATTTCACACAGACGTCATCAATTGAATGTTCTTTTCCCGCGCTTGGTCGTCAAGCATAATGCAACATTGGCAGCACTGTCCTGAATGGGTTAAGGCACTATCCAAACTCTATGGGATATGTGACAAACAGACTTTATTATTGATATATAAAACAACCATACTACCATTGATTGATTACGGAGATTTATTCTACCATAGCTGTGCACAGAGGTACCTGGACAGATTACAATCTCTCCAAAATTCTGCCTTCAAAAAATTGCACTCAAATTACCGAAGTACACTAGTACAAAGGAAATACACGTTAAAGTTAAAATGCCATCATTATCTACTAGACGAAATAGTCATTTACTTGATTTAGCTTACAGGAGATCTCTAAAAGAAGAAAATATAGATAATAGAAACATAAATCTAAGAAGTCTTAGGGATGGAAAGAAGCTTATAGTTCCACACCCAAAAAATGAGGCGTTCAAGAAATCATATTTATTCAAACTAACGGCCTATGGAATAGCTTGCCCAAAGAAAACAGAGATATCAAGACGAGAGAAGGTTTCAGGAGTTATCTGAAAAATAGCTATCCTCAGGAACATGACGAATACTTGTTAACTATCACAGAGTAGATATAGATATACTTATGTATATCTGTATTTACAGTGTTTACAGTGTTTACATTTACATGAACAACTTGAATATAAGTAATTACATTTTGAAATCGGTTTGGGGGGAACTAAACAGGCATGTAGGTCCTGTGATACGTAAGGCTGACTTATATCAGCATTAGAAGGGTACCGTATTCTTACTGTGAAACTCAGTACTGTATATAAAAAGTTATGTTATTCTATATTCAGACAGCTTATATCGAGCCATAGTATATGGTGGAAAATATTGTAAGATTCATCTGCATACTATAAGAATTGATGATTGCTACGTTGTATGATATGATTATTATTATATGGTGAATATTGTACTAAAAGTGATCCTAATCCTAGAAGTTAAATTCATCGACTCTCACACTATGACTAGATTATAGGTGAATGATCAACGAATTACAAGGAATGAACAATTGAACAATCCAAGGAAAAAACATTGAACTCAAAATATTTTGCAAATAAAAACAAACGGACAGTTTTTTTAAGATAGCATTGGATCGTGCAGTAGACCTGCTACGCAGAGTATTGCTTCCAATTCAGTGCATGATGTAATTGACAATCTATTGTAAGCTATAAACTGAATAAAAGTTGTTATATATATATTATTGTTCCTTGTTTGAACCCACAAATTAGTCATGTTAAAATTTTCTGGATGACGTAACTAGAAAACCTGACCCTAGCACTTTGGTACTGTAGTTCGATTAGAAGAGTATGGTTACAGGATAGATTACGGTATCATTACGGTATATGTGTATATGTATTATACAGTGCCGATACATCGTGGCCTACAATTATTGATCAATTAATCCTAATTAAATAGCTATAAGTGCACAAGTTAATTTAATTTATGTACACGTATGGGCTAAGTGGACCGATTAAGTCGGTCCATAGGCCTTCTTCTCTTGTGCAGTGAGTCATAATTTTATTAATTACTGAAAATAAAAATGTTGGGGAGGGTAAATGCCTCACAAAAGTACTACCAAAAAACTCATCAACACTTCTAAGAAAAGATGTTTGTCATTTTCTATTTAAATATTTGATCTCGTCAACTAGTCTCAACAATTATTTTTGCTCCTCTTACTCTTTAAGGGAATTCTTCCAACAGCCATCCTAATCCTAATGCACAGTATGCATCTCGTGGAAGACCAACCAACACCAGGGGCCGCTCGTCCCCTAAAGAGAGGTTTGTGCAGAAGAGAAACGATTCATCTCGGGCACATACACCAACCACTGGGAGTGCCCTTCCCCCAGAAGCTAGACTCTCTCGTCCACCACCTCCTGAAACGAAGCCCCAGAAATCACCTCCACCAACGCAACAAACACCTTCTAACAATGTCCAAGATCAAACCAAACAACAACGCCAGACCTCTCCTCCTGATGCGCGAACTCTGAATGACCAGAAGAAAGAAAGTAACGATGTCCAGAAGACAGAAAGCAAAGACACAAGTGATCATAATGGAGTTGGTTCAAAGTCTTCCATGGTACTTGATGAAAAAGATATAATAAAGTAAGCTACAACAATGAAGTCAATAATTGGTAAATAGTTATACATGTTGTCATTGAACGACACGACATTCCTTGATAAGTTGATTAAGACTAAAGTTGCCTTCCATGTGTTGTTATATATTGTAAATTTCACTTTTATATAATCCCATATTTCGAATACATTTTCCAGAAATCAAATGGACAACGTAGAGAAATTCCAATTTCAACAGAAGCTCATTGAAGAACAAAACAAGAAGAAGCGTCAACTTTTGTCTACTGCCATTGTTGAAAGGTAAATATAGCTTTAGTACAGTTGTTGGGGGGAGGGGGAGGGGTCGCATATTTCATTTCAATAATCATAGGGTTACTTTTTATTGAGAATATGCCTGGCGCAGTCGAACCGCTCGCCAGAGCCCAAGGGAAGGCTGCCCATATAAGCTTTATGAATATTACGTCCAATCTTATACCTTTTTGTATTTAATTATAATTATTCATTACAGCTAAACATTATGCAATTTCACACTGTTCGCGCCATTTTGTTAAGGGACACAGAAAAACAAGTATAGTTGGTAGGCTCTACTTCTGAAACTCTTTTAATTACACTGGCTTTTTTTTTCATTTAAGACAAAAGAAGGCCCAACAAGAAGCAACTAAATTACAAAGAATTCAAAAACAGCTCGGTCAGCTTGACCAGCTTCTAGCCCTGGACGTTTCCATAATCAGAAATAAAATTGAAGAAGCCAGTCGGGAATACCTCGATGCACAGTAAGTATTTCCATGGAATATTTTGTATACATTGTTATCCCGAAAACGTTCCCTCGTCGCTTAGAGCACAAATAAGGACTAATTGATTGCCTTGTATTTGCCTAATTGAATTTCCCTGAAGAAGAGAGGAGAAATTCTATATTGATAATGGAGAACTTAGTAAGAAGAGCTGAATATCATGTAATTTTTTTAAGCTGGTCATTAAAACCAAAGGCTCTAAGTAAATCTAGAGTAAAAAATGGCCTAACCTAGAACAAATTGCAATAGAAGGTTTTTCAACAGTTTTGAGTACTATACATCCCCATTGGTCACATACTAAAAGTCTACAAAAATCAAGATGGCGGAACATGCCAAAAACGAAGGTCAAATGTCAAGGTCATCAAAAAATGAAGCATCCAAAATATTTTGCCTTTTGGTCCATATATTTTGATTTATTGAAAATAGAAATTTCATTTTTTGCACACATATCACCTATGATGGGCCCTTACTTTTGAAACAGTTATTTGACTTCTGACCCCAAGGTCAAGGTCATTGAAGCTCACCAAATCATGAAAAATGAAGCCTTGAGGGAATATGACTTATCAAAGTCTCCACCATTGAAAGGATTTTACTCAAATTCATTCACAATATAGTGTACATATGAAAGCCAGTGAAATTCTGAACCCTACAGTCAATTTTCAAAGCCCTACTTGAGAAATTGACATGACAACAGCCTAACTAATGCAGTATCTAAGAAAATATAGAGTAGGATTTTGGACTCATTGGGTATTTTATTGACTCTAAAACTTATGATAGTGCAGAACTGTCTGGTAACCTTTTTTGATATCAACATTTATTCAAATGTCTTAATTCTTATGGGTGTTCTCAAGGATGCTGAAAAAAATGAGGCAGGCTGCCATTTTCTATTTTCACCTATTATTGGCATTTTCCCCCTATTTATACAAATAAGGTGAAATCTGATTGGCTGACAGGAAATAAGCCTATATATCCATAGGTCTTATAGATACATTTGATTTGATAACCCCTACCCCAACTAAATCGACCCCAAGGAATCCAATGATGTCATTGAAAATATTCTATCTGCCTTGGTTGCTTAGCAACGAGCTATTCCCATGGTTACCATTGCAATTTTAAAGAGCATCATCCCTTATGTTATGTTAAAAGTCAAGAAATGCAACCGAGTTGTCCATTGGATAATAAACTATCCACCCTCTCAGGGTGTCCACCAGTTAGCAGATTTCCACCAACATATTTTAGTTCTATGTTTTATAAAATGTTTCATCTGTATAATGATATGCTAATATTTGGGGGCACAACTTTATGCTTTATCAATATTCTTTACTAGGCGACGATATGAACGTGCTGAAAAGGAGTACATAGAATCAAAAATGGACCTTCACCAGAAGACGGAACTAAAGGATTCACTCACCGAACATCTCCATTTGATAATTCACCAAAACGAAGTGAGGAAAGCTAAGAGACTGACTGAGTTAATGCAGAAACTTAGTATGGAGGATGGGGAGGAGGTCTATGTTGAGGGTTTAGATTCAGAAGAGCTTGCTAAAACTGCACCCTCAGCGTTTATACTGGGAAGCATTCACTCCTCCCAAGAACAACGAATGATGATGCGTCGATCACGAGGTGCATCAGAGGGTGAGAACAATCTAGGCAGACCCGAGTCTCCTATTAAAAGATCTGCTTCAGATCAATGTGGTAGGCCAGCGGAGGGGGTCACTGGTTGGATATCAGGACTAATATTCGGGAAATCGCCTGAGAAATCGGAAGACGGTCAACCAAGCGAACAAACGAAGGGTGTAAGAGCAGTGGACACTGGACAAAAGGTTGTGGTTGCTGCACCTGTTTCTTCAGGCAGTCCGATCAACGAGTCACTTTCCTCTTCTAACGTTGTAATCAAACCTACTAACGATGTTGTAGTGAAACAGCTAACTTTAGAAACTCCACGAGACCCAGCAACGAAAGCTGAAAATGTAGAATCTCCTGAAAATGTGGATACCAAATGTCTCGAGCCCTCTAAGGGAGAGTCCATTGACTCTCACCCTGTTGAAGCAAAGAGTGTTACCATAGAAAACCATGCCGACAAAAGTGACGGTGGGACCTCAAATAGTGTGGTAGAAAACGCTGCTGATAAAAAGTCACCGTCCAGTTCCGAAACAGCCGTGGCAGAACCTCCAAATGATGAAAAGCATATTCAAACAGAAGGACAGGAGAAGCCGACTTTGAGTCAGACTGATTCGTCAAATGACAAACAAACTTTGTGATATGAATAACCGAGTATATATATACTCTCCCGGAGACTCCCCCTCTCTCACCAAGAGTCACTTCCATTTTCTGTCTGGTAGCTTTAGATTACATTTGAGATTTTTAAATTGAGATGGTCTTACTTTCCCTTCACATTTTTGGGGCTGGTGTTCACATATATATTTATATGTTATATCAGATTTTTATCTGATACCTGGTAATATTTTTATCTCATGGGAACAAAATTTTGAAGCATTTGTTGACGTTTTAATATTACTAGTTACTGCTGCTATTCGTGTAGTCATATCCAGAAGGCATTCACAGTGCTCTCAAATCCTGAGTCCCCTATTCCCTCCAATAGGCGCCTTTATCGGCGCTTAAACTTACCCTTATAGAACCTTGACCCCAGGGACATGTATCTGCAGATCGACCTCCCTGCGTCATTCTAGCGTTTCAAAATGTATCATGTAGTCATTAAAGTTATGGAATATGCAGAACACGGTTTGTACAAACATAGGGA
Source organism: Sthenelais limicola (assembly GCA_942159475.1). Lineage (NCBI taxonomy): Eukaryota > Metazoa > Annelida > Polychaeta > Phyllodocida > Sigalionidae > Sthenelais > Sthenelais limicola. The sequence continues at coordinate 61,044,763 of OW804096.1, forward strand.
ATTGTATTTGTTGTTAGTAATTGCACAGCGCAAATTGTTACATGTCCAATGTCTAGCATGTTAATATTTATTATGTGGTCAAGCCTATTAGTCTCGTGGTAAAAATGTTACGTTATATATTCATTGTTAGTCACAGTATGATTATGAACGAAGTTAATGGGTTTATTTGTATACAGTCGGGGCATGCTTACTAACTTTTACACGTAATATGCCATATTTACTGAATCTATGGGGAAATAATCAAAAATAATTTCTGTTATGGCAAATCGTTACTGAATGAATGTTTCACGCTTATAATACTGCATCAGTTATGCAGATATATACCTTACACAAGGTTGTTACTGCTGGGTTCTTCCTACTGTTGATGTGAAATAAATCACATATTTACTGAACAGAATTTTATGCTCTATCATTTGAGATTGTACCGGGTAATCAAACCAGGCAGGTATACCTGTATCAGACTATGTTGTGATATATGGAGTAAGATAGGATATTCACACTATTCATTCATATAATGGAAATACACAATGCTTCAGGGAGATAATAAAAAAGATCCAAGAGGTTCATGCCTTCGTGTTTATTATGACCCATCGCTTTTTAATCAGCACTGCTTTTTATATAGGTTATGTATCTGATGTGTCACAGAATAAAATAGTCATAAGTCGGAAAAAAAGTTGAAAGTTTGTGCAAATTTTACGACCCCCCCCCCCCCCCTACATCATTGTAGTGCGCAAAAAAGTGCCCTCCCCCCAACCTTCAGAGTCTGTGCCCCCAAAATGCCCCTCTTCCTTCAGAGTGTGCAAAGAAGTGCCCCCGGCTCCCCGAATATTAAAAAGTAAAAAGGTATTTAATAAAAACAACACTATATAGGCCTATTCTTCGTTTGAACAAAAAAAATTGCAATGTTTCTGGGTGGACAATTACTAGACTAGTAAAGTAGCTGAAATATACTCCATACGATGAACTTAGGAGCGCAATGATATATTTAATATACTCTATTATAACTTTTTTCTGTAACACATCAAATGCCTGTGGCAGTCGTTGCCTAGTAATAGGCCTGTTTAATAGACGGCGCCACGCGAGGTGTCTGTTTACTCAATAAATTACTAGGGGGCGCCTTCGAAAACGGCGCTTACTAGCGAATTTCGAATTTCTGATAGCGGTATTAGGATTTCAATGCTCGAAGGTTATCCCAACCAGCCAAGGGAGGTTTACAATAGAAACTTATTTTAAACTATTTTCTTTTTTCTCCCGAGTCGAATAACTTAGGAGACATTTTACCACCTTTTTAATCCCGGAATATCTTTATCAAAATAATAGTTATACATCGGCGGATTTTGTAAGATGTATGGGAGGTGGTCACATATGTGATGTGTTTCAGGAAAATGAGTCATAAGTCGCAAAATTGATATTTTTCAAAGTGTTTTTTTTCACAAGATCACATTATTGGAATGTTCTAATTTTTGGAGGGTTTATCACTCATAGCTATATCAATCGATGTATCAAATTTCAGGACAATCTATCTAATATCCTTTCGTTCTAAAGGTCCTCCTATGGACTACATTTAGTTATTTTACTGTTTATTGACCCCCAGAAATATTGGAAACTTTTTTTTTCAAAGACGAAAATATCAAACTTAAAGTCTAGAAATACTTATTAGATTATTAGACTTTTTACTATCATTGGAATCGGTTTGATCTCTTTTCAAATATAATGGTATCTCAAAATCTATTTTTTTCGATTCATGACTCATTTTCCTGAAACACATCACATATGAATTACGTAACGCTTGAGCGGGTGGGGTGTCAGACCATACGTTACGGCCCCATAGGGTTCCATAGGTATAACATTGCGTTACAAAGTCCAGGGGTGGGGTGGGGTGGGGGGTCTAAATTTTGAGGCAAAAAAAAGCGTTACATAATATATGGACGGCCCCAAAACACTGTAGGCTATCTTAGACATATTCAATGAATAATTATGAATACGAATATCATTTTAAAGACTGGGAAGTTTGTTTACGGTATCACTATACTAGCTTATACTTAAAATATTAGGGTGCTATATAGGACTACAGCATGTTACGAAATCCTACTAGTCCTATTTGCAAGTGATGCTCATCTAATGATATCTCTAATCTTCATTTTTCGACCCTGGAATTTCTACTCCCTTGTACTATTAGGCTTGATATTCCATTTTTTCATATGCTACTCAATTTACTGCGCCCATGAACCTACATAGCTGGAAACCATGCATGTAGGGATAGATTTATATAATTATATAGGCTATTGATAAATCTATTATTTATACATCTTAAATTTCTCAGGTAGGGGTTCATTTTGATGACATTTATTTAATTTTGTGCATGCATACGTTACCTTTCCTACTGTTTCTCCTATTCCCATTCAATTGCCAGTCATCTTATTGACTGGTGTGTACGTTTAGCCTACCACCCACTTTCTTTGCTGGGGCTATGCCTTCTCTCAACAGGCTTGTTCGTAACTTCCCAATCAGCGGTGCATTATGCTGAATGGTAAAATTGAAATATAACGACCAGTCTCTGGGCAACCCCTCCGTGCGGACGAAAGCATTTACACCTGTGTTTGGACTCTATGGGGAGCCCGGCCAGAAGGAGATGACAGGTCCCGCCCCCTACCAACAGAAAATCACAACTAGTCACATTACTCAATCAGAGCCCTCGAGAGGGCGCCAAAGATCTTCTGCACCGACGATCAATCATTGTTCGAGACCGATTCCTTTATTGGACGGCGAAGATCTGCCAAAGAAAGCGCTTGATACTCTGTTAATATATGCGTAACCAGCCGTTTATCTGAAATATGTATCCCCATCAATCAAATGCTGGGAAAGGTGAGAACAGACTTTCCTGGGAGGTAGCATAAAAGACATGGGAGAAATGAGGTTCAGATGGAAGTATCGATTTTCACCAAGCTCTGCATGGCGTTCTTCCAAAGAGGGACACTTTTGTCGCCGCTAAAACTGTTATAATTTAATTGCTGTAACCAACTGGAAATAAAATCTATTATTATTATATATTACATGGTAACCAAGTATTCCAGACACTGGTGATCGTACAATGTTAGTTATCTTTTTTCTCTCTCCCCCCCCCCCCCTACCAATTAAGTCTTAATGCGTTTATTGTTGACAGGATGCCAAAATGTGTATGTTGGGTATGTTCCTATATTTGGATGGGTTGATCTTAGAGCAAATAAAACATTTTACATTTTGTGTATAGAATAATTATGGCGTCCTCCACTGAATAATTATTCCATTGACTACTGTTGGAGTCTTTAGCCTATTGAAAAACTGTTTGAATATGAGCTAGGATTAATCCATTGGGATGTGGGGTGGTGACATTTAACTTCGAATTAGTCGTACAATTAAGTCGAGTTTGATCATTGTCTTTGGTCTATAATTAATGCTGGTAACGGGAACAACATTAAGGTTAGTGGTATATATAGCAAATATCAGCATTATAACTATTTCCTTGAGATATGCAATTATGAGTTAATAATAATTTTTGGCTTAAATTGTGTGTTTGTGGCACTCAAAATTGGGGTTATTTCCAGACTGGCATACGTTTTGACTTTTTGACTTTTCCTCTCGGGTAGGATGGAATTAATGAATTTATCTATCGGTTTTGCAGTTGTGAATTGCCTTGCATTGTTGGTGGCTTGTTGGTGCGTTGGACTGTCCGCCCATCGGGACCGCCTGTAGAGGGGGGCGGGCAGAGTTGGGATGGGGGGCGGGCTCCCCCGACCCCTACTCTAAGTATCCCTCGAATGCAGGTCTTTTACCTTGATGGTCGCGCACCGGTAAACGTCTTGATACATCCTTAGACGTCGCCTGGTTTCCACGTCACCTGTCGCATCGACGTCAATTTGTCATGGCAACAAAGTACCCGTGACATCCTCGGCGTCCTGTGGTATAAAAGGAGAACCCCGCAGTCGCCCGGCCAGACGCTGCCTCAGCGCATGCGTGATGGATGACCCATGGCCCACAAAGGGTAAACCCCACACATACATCATTAGAAATCTATTACTTTCGACTAGTGTAGTATTAGCTTGTTAAAAACCATAACAAGTTCCTGGCCGCTTCAAAAGGCGCTCCTGGATGCGACTATCACCCCATCTACAGGCAGATTGGCGATCGAAAAAAGTGGATGATTACATCGGGGTAGAGAAACTGGAGGGTACTGGTGGTTGACCAAATTTTTCTTGGATCATAAATAGATTCAATTGTGATTGTGTCAAGTGCGAAATTGTGGGCAAGACAGCAGGGGCTAGCCTGTTAACACAGGTCTTTGTCTGCGCGATAATCACGCCAAATAGTGGATCTGGTTCGTTGAAAATAGTGTTTATCGGTTTGTCCTTAGAAAAATGAACCTTTCGATGATGTACTTAGAAATACATTGAAAAGGGTGGACGCAGATGAAAAGAGTTTCTGACCTCCAATAGAATATGGCAATTATTCCTTAATTACCGAGGGACTTCTTGAGGGTGATTCTGGTGAATTATGATTATTTATATATTATAAGCATTTTTTAACAGTTGGCTATATAATAGGCGTAGTAGTATAACTCAGCCTCTGTGCAATGATATCGATTGGTCATTGTATGTCATGGATTCTCATTACAGACGCGAAAGGACTTACACGGGGTGACCATAATTACGTGAATGGTTTCCTGGTTCACGTTTTGTATTTAAACATTGCATTGGCTATGTATACGTGATATACTTTTTCAAGGCTATGCAATGCTATATGACAATTACGGAATACTTTCCATTTCTGAGACCTATATATATATAACAAATAAAAGCATAAGTATTTCAGTGATCTGGCCGATCATCAAATTTGAAATACAAAATTGCTACATTTTCTACTGCCTGATCCACACCGATCTTTTATATAGAAGATGAGATTTGATTGGGGCTTTTATAGAGCAAATACCTGAGCACCAATTGTCATCATGGATGTTCAAACCTGATTGGCATCCAGTTGGTGGAAAGCATTTCCCTCAGGAAATAAATCGCCTGATTTGCATTTGCCGGTCATACGTCGCACCTATAGTATATATTTCCAGTCTCTCAGTTTTTCCTTGTCGTAGGGCCATCTGAGTCCTAAAAAAAGTCAACCGGGTACAAAGTGCCTATTAATTCTCATCGTCTTTGTGAACTTAATTTCATTCCAGATTTAATTTCATCCAAACAGACAACCTACTGATTACCTAGCTACCTTCGCGACGTCTATCCGTATCTAGGCAAAACAGCTGGACATTTATCAATCGGATCTCATTGGGCATCTGCGTGATTCAATGACATCCTAATGTACCTGTCTGTCTACTGAGCGATCTGGCAATACAAATACCTGGCTTCATCTATACATTGGCATTTGATGACCTGAGGACATTGGGCAAGCCCTCTGTAATAAAGAGCACAAATTATCCCACAAACCTTCCAATAATAATCCGATATAAGATTATTTCATTCTGTTTCAATTAATATTGATTATGATACATATAAAATATCTGTAATCAAATTGGGTGAGCTCATATCTGGATATATTATATGCAATAGGATAAAAAATAATATGGAAATGTGTTGGCTACATCGTATGTGCAGATGCCAGTGATTTGAGGCTTCTAATGAGACACCACAGGGTGGATAAAGCCAGAGGCTATAGCAGTTGCCTTTTTGCAGGCACAGACACTGTTGGTATCGCTGTTGTGTTGGCACAAGCTGCTTGTGGGCTACACTTCTCCCTAAGGCGTCCTCTATAATTTCAAAGTTTCATTAAGAGGAATAGCTATACAATGAAGGATTAGGTACAGTTTATCACTGATATGAATCTCCAAGTCTTTTGTTAACAAAGTGAAGCTAACAGTATGCATCTAAGTTTCATTACCCGATTTCAAAACACGAACAGTGTCAGCTGGCATGATGGAAATATACCAGTGAACGAAAATCTTTGTAAAAAAATATACTAAGTATCTGACAGTGAAAATAAGTATGAGTAGATAAGGCTAATAAGTAGCCAATATGGACGCCTAATACGTTTGTGGTCAAATACCTTCGTGGTGAAGAAGGGGGATGGAGATATGGCTGTAAAGTTAAGGTTAAGCTTACAGGGGGCAGGGTTCTCATTATTGACCATTCCACAGCCTCGTTAGTTGACCACTCAGGTGTGCTGATAGCCTCTGCCACGCCCACCAGTCACACCTGGACACACCTGGTTGACCACTCGCCCATTCTTCCTACCAATTCCACCCTATCAACCGTCCATCACAATCCCAGACCCTAAATAAGACATCGCTCGTCCAGCCATGTATAAATCTGTTATTCTCTCGTTGATTACAGTCATTTTCTTAATGTGTTTAAATAGTATTTTTCTTATTTCTAACGAGAGTGATTTAGGTGATGGAGAGGGTTAGTTTTACAATGGGATACGATGGTATACAACTAGAGCAGGCGATTCAGCAAACAAATACTCAGCGGGTAAATCATATTTGGCGAAGGTAATAGGTAGCCTTCACCGAGAGCTAAATCATATTTACTTAAAGTAATAGCCCCAGATGATAAGGTTGCCTGAGATTAGGTATAATGATCCAGTGATGGCCGAGGCCCATAATGGCTGTGAGATGTGATGAATGTAGTTATATCGATTGTACGATTGTCAACACGATAAGGCAAGCACATAATCGAGTATAAATTCACCACTTTCATCCCATCCAGATAGAATCAACTGGCTGAAATTGGTTGGTAATACCATGATCAATATAGCCATTGAAAGAAAATGAATTGATCATAAGATAGGAAACAACCCTATAGTTTGTGGACGTACTCTGCCTTCTGGCCTGAGCATGGTGTGGAGTAAGATCAATATTTATACTTTGCTTCATCAACGACGCCCCGGACCACCCGAACCAATTTTGAAATCAATATAAGTCAATTTTCTGTATCTCCAGCTAAAACAATTTCTGTCGCGTAAAATGTCAAAATAGGTCCATAAATTAAATTTAGAAGGGCGTTTGTCTGAATCAGAGTGTTATTTACGCTTCAGGATATGTTAGCTTGATTCCGAGAGCGCTGAAAAGGAAAGAAAATCATTGTCTCCGTAGCGATTGTTACGGGGGGTGCAATTGTACTTAATTACCGCAGAGATTTGGTATATATCTAAAGTAACTTGGCCCTTGTGTGAGAGCTCTAAAGGTGTGAGTCCCCGGTGTCATTTGATAGCTGGATCTTTTGTGGGGTGTTCCTCCCCAGCCTTTACCATTGTGGTCTGCCCGAGGGCAATGCATCTTAAGCGTGATTAGAAATGTCAAAATAGACCTCGGCAAGGACCATAACCCGGCACCATTTTTCACTTGAGATGGAAATCTAACTCCCTGACTCCAAACCAAAAGCTTTTGTCAGGTATAAACACTAGAACACTCGTGACAGGTTAGAAGCCAATTTTTGGACATATGTAGGTTGAAAGGGTCAGGTCAAATCTTAAAAATAAAGTCCCCAACTTGAAATTTTATATCCGACTTTTGAAATTGGGGCCTATGAGTAAACACGAATTTCATGGTAGCGTCTTTGAAAAAAGGGAGACTGATTAGTAATCATACAGGCCCTTAATCTGAACTGTCAGTGCAATAGTGATGTAATTTAAATGGCAACTCTATCACCCCTTGTTGGTTGACTGGTGATTCGAAGGTAAATGTTGTTGCACTGATAAGATTTAAAAAGAGACAACGAAGATTATTGATAAGAAGTGATCAAATTGACTAGGCCTCACACTGCATTATTGAAGAAACCAACACTTGATAGAATGATGATTGTCTAGATTTGCCTGGGGTGCATTTTATTCATTCCTTTCCTATTTAATTACATATTGCCAGAACTCGGCTGATTTTAATTTGTATATAAAAGAGGAGACAGTGTAGTTAGAAAAACTTCATTTCAGGAAAACTACCAAGAGAATTGGTGTACTGTCATCCACATTCCTTTCGATTAGAAAAATGTTTTCCGAAATATTTCAGCAGAGTTGTCTTTAGTAAGAGGTTAAATAAATCTGTATAATTCACTTGTTGGACAGTTATGCTTCCCTTTCTTAGCTAGCTATGGCGATATGATCCTTGGTAAGCAGTTATAGGTATGTATACACAGGAAGCTGGATGGCGGAAGTGGTCTATGTAAGCCATAATCAGTAGCCAAATCTTTTGTATGATTCGAGAGAAGTTATTTCAAATTGGCTCATGATTTATGGACGAAATGAAAGATGACTCCAGAGAAAAAGTTTTTGCCCGGGAGGTAGGTGTATACATAACATTCAATCATGTATTCCATCATGTCTTATTAGGAAGCAACTTGTACTCAAGCTTGTCTGGCGTCCAAAAGGGCTTTATATGTGTATAGACCGAGGCATTTATTACCTTTATCTCTGTTCGCAACCGTACTTCATAAAATAGTGCCCCAGGTTTTTTGCCCTATAAATGATTTGGAAGCCTATGAGGGTCTCCAACGCCAAGCGTAAATGGTTATTACATTACATACATATCATGTACATCATGTATCCTGTACGTTGCTCAATTTCGATCGACTTCGAAATATAGTGTGGTATAGTTATGCCCTCTTGGTATAACAATTTATTCAGGTTATCGCATTAAAGTCAGGACCAGGCGCAATCTAATGCCGTCGATGGGGTATACATAGGACAATCTCACTTCAATGGTTGGATCACCTAATATTGATAAGAAATAAAGTAAAAAAACATAGCACTGAGTTTAACATTACTCGATACATTGTGTTTTCCCATTAAATACATACCTATATACAGACTAACTAATGGGTTCACTATGTTGTCGAATAGAATTTACCTACGAAATATTAGTTTACGTAAACATGAACAAAATGTTGTGATAATTATAGCTATTGATTACCTGACGAAGGACAATTCAGTCCGAAACGTTCGAATCACCAACCACCAACCTTGATTTGTACATACTTCATCAAAATAATCCATCATAATTTAAATCTGTGATTGTTATACTATTGTCTATGTACTATTTCACTATCATTTATAGTTTGGGAATAAATCGTATGGGGGAATTATAGATTCAATGCACGCATGGGTAAGGTACAAATCGAGATGGCGATATTTTGATGTAACTGCCATTAAATGAACCTTTGGGGACATTTCCCAAGATATGAATGGCGATAAACTATTCCATAAAATTAACAGTGAAGATATGATCGTGTATGGAAAGCACAATGTCATGTTAAATGGTTTGATGAAAAGGCCTCGGTTACAATATAGGTTAAATAGTATTAGCCTTGGATCCTGTCTCGATGGGTAACTCATAAAACCACAAGCCTGAATATAAATATTTCAAAAAACAAATATCAGGTTGTGATATTGCAATATTGTGTACAGGTGTGAAACATAAACCATGTTTAAGGGACATCACTAAAACCATTTGTCAACAGCAATTGCTATCGACATAGAAACAACCACAGAGCACAGTGTCAGGTGATATCCAACATAATATATATGACTAGCAAAGTACCCGTCCTCTGGACGGTCACCCTCTCTCCCCACACTCCCCACCCCCCACCTCTCTCGTTTCCCTCCCCCTTTTCTCTGTCTTTCATACCTATTTTTCTCTCCCAACCCCATCTCCGATTCCACCTATGACAATAAAAGTAATAATGAATAAAGTAAAAACTGTATACAGTACAGGCCTGATAGACAGAACTGAATAGATTTTAGTTGTTTTGTTTTTTTATTTGCAATATGCTCCCATAGTCATTGAGTTACAATGATATTTTAAGTTTAAATAAATAGAAAGAAAAAAGGATTATCATACAGAATTACAATAAATTTCATTATTAGACCCTCAAAGTGATCTTTAATTTATTTCCCATAAGCATTAGATATGACCTTCTCTCCCAATATGTTCTTTTAGAATTGTTGGTGTAAGATTATCAATGAAACAAAGGAGGCTGGACAGGGTGTAGGGAATCCCACGTTGCCACAGACGGTTGGAGAGGCATGACGTCAATCTCTTTTACTTTCTAACAGGGGCTTTCCCGTGCTAAAAATAGTTGTATGAAAAAAATATAAAAAGGGCTTCAAAATCACATTTCCACCCCAAAAACCTTCACAAACCACATACGACGACATCCAGAGAGGGGGGGGACAGACCTCTACAGATGAGTAAAGTGGTTTGCAAAACAACAAATTCCGAGAACATTCTGGACAAAGAAAACCTTCTTTCTACCATTTCTTTTCTACCTCCTTTCCTAGAAATCGCTCTAGCCGTATATTATATGGATATAGTTATAGGTATATAATTCCACCATGCGCTACGGGTCCACTCTATAAGGTTAACCATGGGGGGGGGGGGTTAATACAACAATAGAAATCTTACGATATACGATACATCGTACGATATAAGATGTGTCATGCGATGTAGACAAGTTCTTAAATAGAGTGCTTGATTATTGAAGTTCAATAACAACCAATATTACTTTTCAATGAAAAGCTGTGTGAATGTTGAAGTAAATTTATATATCTATATGATTTTATAAATTCAATAACTTATGCAGACTGTAATTAACCGTTTTATAAAGGCTATCGTAAATAGTCAGATATTTCTTAAGGACAGTCTTATATTGAAGATGTCTCATAAATGTTTACTACCGGTATATCTTAACCCACATACGACACCCTTTTATATAAGTTTAGGTCTACGATGTTTTTTTTTATGAAACACCCCCAAGTTGCCTTTGGGCTGGGGAAACTAGCCTCCGCTAACTATTACTTTTAGCTTTTTAAAAGAAGATTTTAAATTTGTTTTTCAACAAACATGTTGGAACTTGGCGGTCTTGCTCTTTCAAAATCGAGTTTACTGGAAACCTTTAGCCGATTAATAGATATTGTAAAATTCTGGCTTAAACTTTGCAAAGTTGGGAATTTATTTTTGCTGATCCTAAATATTCATCGGAGAATGACCCTGAATTCTTCAATATCTTTCCATAGGTCAACTACAATCATTATATAATCTAGAAGTTTCTTATTTCCAAAGGAGAATAATTATATAGTTCGGTCTATTTTGATCAAATGTCTCTTTAGATGGGTTTGAAATGAATGGAACAAACAGTAGAAATTCCTTAGTTTTTAAGCAATGTTGAGTGAGCTTTAATATAGTATAGTATAATTTTTAAGTTTAGAAATATTTGTATTCATGTAATAACATTATATCAAAGCCACGATGCTCTTCTCACTTATTCCTGCTAATCTATAAGAAAAAAGGTTTTACATCGAGGACAATCACATCAATATGTACCTCTAGTCCATCACAACATTTAATACAAAATGCGGACACAAAATAACAATTTTAGTCAAATAAATAAATGACCTATAGATAGTCACGTACATACTTTGCATTGCTTCTCTGATCACCAAAGGTGATATATGTGCCACATATGTTCCATATTTGAGTTCGTTTTCAATAGTTTTCCCTTTCCTAGTCTGCTAGGTATCAAAATCAGTTTATGAAGAAATTAACCCGCAGATCCACCTATATTGGTATAGCCATCTTTAAAAAAAAAAAAAAAGATTCACTGGAGAAATGCCCTCTAGGCTGACCTCGGGGGAGATAACTATTTCAACGGCTGAAGCATTCCTTGTCAGCACTTTACAAGATGTGCACAAGCAGCATTTCTTTGAAGATATTGATTTAATCCTTCGACGTTTGACCCTTTGTTGACTTTACTTAGAGGGCCTTAAGGCATGTTTCCATGTATTGTCCTACACAACCGCAACACTTTTTTATTCAGCTATTCTAACGTTTATTCATGAGCAGTCACTAATCGATGAATGGTTTGCATCGAGCAATAACCAGTTTGGTATTGTCCATTAAAATATGGGAATTGAATAAAGTCAGTATTGAATAAAGTCAGTTGTAATTGAATAAGCTGGAGTGCAATAAATCTGCAGGAATGTGTCTGAAAAAGATATCTTCCCAGGAATTTCAGCATTGAACCTTTTTTTACAGGCAGAGTAACTGAAACTCTTAAGAGTCTGTGGTCAACCGACTGGAATGATATTGTATCTTAAATTGATACACTGCTAAGCATTGGATTCTTTTTAGATTGATCGTCGAATTACTTGGGCGAAACTACAAAACAATGTATGTGAAGGAATGTGAATGTTTCATATGTATCCAAATCGTATCCAAAATGTATACAAACTATAGTATGTAAGAATATAAAGGCACTTCAGGCGCTTTGTATAGATAATAAGCATACATGTACCACCTTGGTCAAGTATAGTGGACCTAATTATAATGAAATAAACATCTTTTGATTTAATCGGTCAGGATAGGTCAGGGATGAATTGGTGCCGACTATTCTCTTGTTTTCGTAACTATCCATATGTTTAATCATCATGTGGGTGAGATTGTCAGAAAATGTACAACTGGGAGCTCTACACATTTTGAAAATTATGCTGACAAATGGTAAATTCTAGGTATATCTGAGTATATTTGGCATTACTTTGATTTAGAATATATGTTTAGTTATGTTAAACTATTCTAAACCTAATTTTTGTCATACATTTGGATTATTTGAGAATATTGGTGAAGGCGGATTGTACCTTATCTGGCGATTTCACCCATGTGCATTTTATTTGTTTACTCCTCATAATGCATTCAACTTCAATTCCTTCCAAGCAACCCAGGGTGGCGTCGAATGAAGAGGACTATATATCAGATCGCCGAATTGCCTTATCGATTAAAATTTGATATCCTTTTCAATTGCCCTTTCCTGTGCAATGCCCTTTGATCTCTGAGAGCTAGATTGGATTGAATTAAGAAGGGAAAAGCCAAGTGCTTGGACGCGAACTGTTACTTGGATGCTGATGCGAAGTCGGTTGTAAAACCTTTGCCTGATTTAATAACCCGACGAAGGAATTTACTGAGACTTTAATGTCTGATTGTTCCCCTGGGGTAACGCTGGACACTGGGCATATATGGTCAGAGTAGCGAGTAATTTATGCACTGACTCTGGACCTTGCAGTCTCTGGAGGTCGACAACAAAGCCTTCGAGCATTTATGACCGGGGTAATTATTGCGCGGCTTGAGATGTACAATGCCGTAAAATATGCAGTATGAATCGAGTTGTTGGGAACAAGGCCGAATCGCTGCATATTTAATAAGGGTTTTATAAGTTCTCTCCTTCGAGTCCTAAGCGTTGCTCGTATATGAATTTACAGTCGTGCAATTGGTCTCTCAGGATGCAATATGGAATATTTGACATCAAAAGAACCTCACAGGCAGGGGGCTTTGAACACTTTCTACCTTATCTATACGATTGTCATTATCGATTCTCACCGGCGATCTATATCCAACGTCACGGGCTTAAAGAAGGTACATCTGTCTTAGAGGGTTTCTTGAGATGCTTGCACTGTTAGCATTAGCGATGCTTTGATGGATGTGCTATATCTGTTGCCAATTTACATTTTATGCCTTTCGCGTGAATCGCAAGTATATGCGAGCGAATACCATATGCCGCATACATATGTACAAGGGTAGTAAAAGTTAGCCAATACCTCAGGAAACACATATTGATGTTCAGTGAATAGAATTTTTTGGGCGGCGATTAAATGTGACAATGCTAGCGGCGTTGTAACGGCCAAAGAATCCTTTCTTTAAGTTACATAACACTTTAGAGCTCTGACAATCCGATGAATGTGGCATCTCTTTATGAAATGCTAACAAACTTTTATTGCACTTCAAGTAAAGTACAAAGAGCCATAAAATCACATGCCATTTTCCTGTCACTAAAATAACCATAAAGGAATAGAAAGAAGAAACAGAAACGTTAGAATTACTCAACCAAACCAAACATCATTAAGAAAACTAATGCGAGGCTATCCGGTAACTGGTCCCACTTAGTGTAAAGCGATCCCAGAGCATGTGTTACCTCCACCCAAACTCCATTATTTAAGTTATCTTAATATTTGCACAAGCTTGGTGTCTAATGGAACATTAGATAATTGGAGATCCTTTCCAATTGCAAGGGCTTGGTTGGTATATCGCACGATTAAGCCACATGCAAAAATCACTTTTTATATACTACTCGGTATCTCCAGTGTTGTGGCACGGTCTTGGTCAGTCATGTGTAGTTCATAAGTAGTACGTGAGTTATGCCTGTGTTGTGAGATTAAATATTTGACTTGTTTACCCATGCAGCAGAAGTCTTGAATTACTTAAATTTAGACCCATGGCATTCAGGTAAGCAGGAATAGAACCAGACTCTCAATACATGACCTGATCACAGAGAATTGGTGGATTGTAATGTTATACAGTCTATACATCCAACTTCCAAATGACGAGACAAAATATGCAAGCTATGGTTATGGAAAATCCTACATTTCTTTGATAATTGAAACGATAATAATCATCTTCGTGGTTATTTATTTAGTCAGGGCATCTCCCTACAAATTCTAATAGTCCTACCACCCCCGAGCTATCCTGATAAATATGATAAATTTCAATTTGTCAGGATACTGGTGTCTGCTACCATGCTCTGAACATAGTTATACAGTTTGTGCAACGCTCAGGAATTCTACTCAATTATCATCATACTGCTGTTTATGTAGATTGATTAGAAAGATTGAAAGAAGATTAGTAGATTGAAATTTGTTATTTTAGAAGAAGAGTACACTTATATCTATTTTAAATATTAATGACATAAACACGTTTATAGTACTTAGAGTATACGTGATGAAAAAGAGTATGTATATATTCTCACAATCATGAAATAAGTTATAATAATTTCCCATAAAAACATCATATTATGCTGTGTGGAAATATCTAGCCTAAGCCATAGCATAGGGAATTCAATCCCATCACTAATGCTCATGTAAACGTATGTACGCAATACTATCGAGATATAAATGGGGAGGGAAGGAATGCCTATAGATGTACCCCTCAATTGATGAAATTGAATTAGAATTTTAGAACAACAATAACAAAAATAAAAATTGGTATTTCATTGTTTTTCGCTATATCGGTGTTCTTCAATACATAGGAATGCAAACTGATACCCATTGATGCAATAGCCATACACATAAGATAACATGCTGAATCCTCTACATTTACTCACAAAGTTAAGTGTAAAAAATCACCAAATGACTTATCGCTATTTAAGACTTGCTAATTATTCCATGCCAATTAGGCCTAGTCCATCGTCAGAATGCCAAGTTATTTAACATCCTTTCCGCTGTGGATTAGGAAAATGCCTTGCTATGCATGGATTTGGATAGGTATCCGTCTTGTTATGCAAATTAATATGAATTAATGAGAATTAATTAATGGCTATCCGGTTGGTATCAGTTTCTATTTCTCTTGCACGCATGACTGGCTAATTTGACGTCAATGATCCTCTGTGATTAGGCAATATTCATGCACCGCCCTTTTGCTGATGAATATCTACAAGTCAGATTCAATTTTAAAGCTTGATTGTTATTATTTAGCTCCGTGCACATGGCTCTAATGTCAGGAAACTGGACAAGCAGGGCTAATTACCTACGGGAGACTGATAAAAGATGGCCCCCTTCTTTGTTGATGGTCAATTGCCGGAAAGTGGTTCATGAAGCAAAGCGAGAGGCGCTCAACTCACGCATAGTCTCGTGAGAGCGTTTCTATGGCGATACCCGGAGACACGTTAGCTATCTCGCATATCTTCGTTGTTTAACGTTATCTCTGAGATCGCTGATGATCCCCCTCGTCGGGAGAGATTCGCGCCGACCTCACGCAAAACCACGTGCCATGAGCGAAAAATCTCGCGCGGGGCGTGAACTGGCACGCCCTCTTGCGGCGGTGCAGATGGCATGGCGGCCGCCATTTCGGATCATATTATGATCACAGCGGTCTTTTCATCATTTGGTGAAGTCTAGTCATTTTTTGTGCTCTCTTGTAATTAATAGTAGGGTGGCAACGGGCCACGGCCGGATGGACCATATGGGCAACGATCGGTCATTGTAATGACTGGGAAAGTGTTTGGGGTGTGGGGAAGTGAGTGGGGGTGGATGGAGACACATCTGCCTCCCTCGCCCGCTACTTGACCTATTTGAGGAATAGTTTACTCAGTCTACAAACTGTAATTGATCTAATAGTCCAACTAATAGACCCCATGTAACCCGCGTACGCCACTAACACCGTACCGACCACTGACATGGGAAACACACCCTGAACAAATATCAACAGCGTTAGCAACAAAATCCTGTTAAGCCCTTCGCTAGCCACCAACTAAACTAAACAACTCGAATGATTTCTTTATCAATATTGATTGGAGCAGGAACAGCAAAGTACCAGCAATGCACCGAGGACGATTCAGTTTATCCATTTCAGTGAAATACATTATCTCAAATCTAAAAGTGTTTACCGAATTTATGAGTCAGTTTGACGGCTGAGTTCAGCCAAAGTAAAAGCATTGAATTGTAGCGGGAATTTTCCTTTATGCCTCGACTTGTATTTCTGAAGAAGATAAATTGCTTGGAGGCTGCCATAGATCTTTAACTGGGCATACCTATTTTGTGACAGCAAATAGAAACGCAGCAACATCTTTCAAACAGGGCGGTCAGGCTGTACAAAAGGCTTCCTGCTCCGTCTACGTCATAAATCGCGCAGACGACATTTACCAGCGCCTTTTGGTTCACAAACATGGAGGCAACATCCATCATACGCTACTGACGCCTAGTGGCGGTCGGATGAGGCGCAGTGATGGTCGCTTTGTTTGACTTTTAATCTGGCCGGCGATATTTAGTGAGAGATAAATAGCCACGCACATCGCGCTATCGCGAGTGTCATCGGCGAAGCTGCCCAATCCAGGCCCAATTCGATTACTGCGTACGCATCATCCCGCCTGATGGCGCATGCTCGTTCTCTGTTGGCGCTCACTATCCATTTCCGGTTATCGGTGCGAGTGATCTGGCGTTTCAATTTGCAATTATTGGCCGGGGGGTGTTTAGTCTACTAATCTCTACCCTTCTCTCTCGCTCGGCAAAGCTTCCCATCACTTACCCCTCTCCTACCAATATCCCCCATATAGCCGATGACCGACACTAAACCTGATTCTCGATATGAACCTAAATAAATCCTCTCAACGTCCGAAACTATACACATTCAAGATATCGTGGGCAGGCACCATCCAGGGGGTAGAATCTCCTCCCACCCAGACCACCAAAGCATAGCATTAGTCCATATCAAGCTCCAACTACCCCCACTACACCTTTCAATTTTCTAAATGCTGGTTATCCTTCGGCTTGCTTCGCTGGGTACGATTCAATTAGAAATTCTTCCATCGGTCACCTGTGACATGTGGGTGACCAGGGGAAGTTTCTATGTGCATTCATCCTCCTCCCCTTTTCTCTAAACTCACACCTAGATTTTTGACCTTGGACAAAAAGATTTTAAGTTTCAACCAATTGTACCTGAATGGTGTTCTAACTCCATGATCACATAAACTCAAATCTATAATTATGCGATGTCTAGCCTATACTGTCTGAATGTCAGAATGATATACATGCATGAACTAACTTAAAAGAGATTGATATTCCATGCATTATATGTGCATTTCAAATTGTTTCTCATAAATGTTGAAGCAATTCCCACCCCTGCTGGGATAACCTGTCAGCTATGTTATTGCCTATAGGCTCGAGGACAGAGAAGGGACTATTGCAATATAGGTAAACCGTGCAGTCTTCCTTGTTGCATGTGAACTAAGGTTCATCTGAAAATTGATATTAGGTGTTGGCCTGATACAAAGGCATATACACAATACTTCCAAGGGGGCTGATGGTCACACCTTTTGAACTATAGTTGAATAAACAGAAACTTAATATTAGGAATATCAGTGTAATGGCTATATCTAATCTGATATGTTATCCCAGCGGTATGGTTATATTTAATTGCAGTTTACTGATAAGTACAAATATATTGGTATGTTTAGAAAATACAGGCGTCATAATGCGCTTTGTTGCAAAGTGGTCTCTTCTTCCCAAGGGAACTAGATAGGATAGGACCGCGTGTTACACACCTGTAGGGTACAACAATTATCCTTCCCCTGCTCTTGAGTTCAAGCACAGGCTAAATGGTCCGATGATATATACACTTACTATACCCCATTTGCCTACCCTTGACCACCCGTTGACCAAGAGTGACCGATAGACTCCCTTGGAAACATAGAGGAGGAGTATCATTGTTGCAGGCCATGACCTTCGTGGAATGGGTCAGCTTAAATGTTAAAATGACCACTTAATAAAAAGTAGAAGTACTTTTATGCATTGTGTCAATGTCAATGTGAGCTGCCTTGTTGTGGTGTAGTGATGTTTGGCTATTAAGCCTGCAATTTAATTAACATTGGAGTCATTCTGATTCACAATTTTAAGTGTACCCATTATCAAAGGGTCTGAGAATGATGTAGTGAAAATATCGACATGGTTTGATTTTAGAATTGGTTGCAATCAGGTAATCTGCTCGTTTGTGAATTGATGCATTCATAAGATCATGTAAAACCGACACAGGGCAAACCAAGCGTAGATATCTTTAAATTGGATTGCTCATTCTATTTAGAGAAAGATCAACTTATCCGCTAGAAACAGCGAAATGAATAACAATTCGTTTGTCTGATGGCGGAGGAAAATGTTTCCAACCTTGTTTTCTCATAAAGAATGCTTTTCAAATAGGATGGGCAATTCTGCGTATTAAAGTTTTAATTCAAATTAAATGGTTCAGAATAAACGCAGCCGGATTAATATTGGTAAATTGATCAGCATTCCTGCGTGAAGAAAAGCGAAACATTCATTCGACCGAGTGAGTAATCAGCAAAAATTTATTTGAAATTGAAATCAGATAGTCACGTCCGTAACATATATAATGAGGCTCAGAGATCAAATAATTACAACATCAATCACGCACTAAAAACCATCGCCCATCTTCCCAATTATTCTGTGATGAATTTCAATTACAGACGGACCAACAAACGTCCGACATTTCTCTTCGTGTATTGCGCAATGTCTTATAGCTTTTTCCAAACAAACCAAGCATCCGGAACGCGGACGACAAGTGAAGCAGACGACTTTTGGATCGTAAACAAAAGCCCGCCAATTTTCCTGCAAGCGATCGCACCAGAAGCTATTACATCAGCCGTCATCTCCTTACGGCCCTTGTTTTTATAATGGATGGCTAACTTTTGAAAACTCGGCGCTAGTTGGAATTAATATGTATGAAATCTATTAAGTATTGCGGCCCTTGCCGCGGGCGTTGTGGGCCTTGCAGGTCGCAAACCAACAATTACCGTCACATTCATCAATCCCTTAATATGAACAGCAGTCATCATGCACCGCTATATAGAATGTAGCCAAGATGAGAAGATAGGACAGGAGAGGATACATAGAATAGAGAGGAAAGAGGGGAGGGGAGGGCCGAGGTATATGGTAGGAAGGGGGGGGGGGGGCAGGGGGAGGGTTATGTCTATGCAGCAATGCAATTGAATAATACTTAATTTGAATTTGTGATTGCATGAGCGACTTTATATTGTCTACGATTTTTTTTAGCAATAAAAGGATTTCAGTTATGTATGTTATTCAAAAACAATTATACATAAAGCTTTTCAAACCCAGGGCCTGCTGAATATATTCATATAAACCATATACTATATGTAACTCAGCAGTAGACTCTCAGCTGTTGGCAAGTTTACATATTACTTAGAATAAAAGGTATCATCTTAAAGCTTATAACTAATATAGCGATGCTCATCCTTCATTCTTTACTAAACGCCGATGTAGCAATGCACTGTGATCGTCAGTGGCTCTAACGCAAAAGCGCATGAACCCCCTTCATGCCTTCCTTCCTCCATATTCAGCAGAGCTCTGATCTTTGGAGAGCCATCGCGGGACTCGTCCGTTGTCCGCCATAGATAAGCAAGCAGCCCATAAAAAGGCGTGAATCGACAGGCCCTCCCAGGGAGGTCTTAATCTTCTCTTCTTGTCGCTGATTGGCTCTACTCCGATTACCCAGAGCACAATGCGCACCGTGGGAGGGGAGTTGTTATAATGGAGCAGTTGAGGTTGTTCAAGGCCTTATTGTCTAGTTCGTCCGCTGACCGTGCGCGGCGTTACAGTTGCAGCAGGCTCACTGGGTTTGGGAGTATTGAAGACTGGTCGTAGTTGTCGTAGTTGTACCACTCTAAAACAAACCCTAACCCGGACACAACAACACCAGCACCACCATCACACCACAAGTCAACCGTGAGTGGAGGGGCAGTGGTGGTAGTAGTAGAGTAAAGAGCGGTCAGCAGCTACTCCACTGACCACTAGGTCCCTGGAGGGTGAAGAGGACAAGAAGGGGGATTCTACCAGCCCTTTGCACTTAAATCCAGGTATTCTCACACACGAAAACCAGCCAACATGTTATCCTATTGTAATCCGAATCCACACAGTGCCCGACGGAGCCCTTCTTCTATGGAGAGAATGCTGGAATCGGGATTTGGACCAGGGGCGAGCCACCCGGCACTCGGACATCTTATACCAACAGGGTTCAATCCCTACGCAGGACATTTTTCTAGTTTGTCTAGTATACCTAATGGATTTGCAGCGGCGGCGGCTGCTGCGTCCAGCTTCTCTCCGGAGTATACCATGGGTCCCCACACCTCAATGAATTCCCCGCAGCCCGGGGTCGGAGGAGGGACCATAGGAACCATGGCCTTTACCATAGACGGTCTACTTACCGCTTCACAATCGCACACGCCCAATTCCCAAAGTGGTTCATCCAATGGACATAATAAAAATTCAGGTGAGTGCCAGAAATATTCTTTTTGCATCAAATAACTCTGAGATATAGTTTCTGCAGCGTCTATAAATCTGAAGGTTGCAGTGTTATTTTTAGCCCCCCACCCCCCGCCTCTCCCACCCCTTGGGATGTGCAATGTGTGTTATTGGTATAGCTATAGTGTGATATAATAAGAGTAACTAAGATTCGTTTTAATTGTTTTATGACAACTATATAGCACAATAATATCATTAGAAGAGTAATACATAATTAAAAAATAATAAAAAAATAATTAAATTCAACATGTAGACCTGTGTGATTCTGTTACCTTGGTAAACAATAGCATAACATAATATAGTTCATGACATTTATCATAACTTTCATATTCACAGTGTTACTTTATGAGCCTATATTAAGAGACCAACATTTAATGAACAAATGGTCTTTATTCGTTTTATTTCCTATATATGCCGAGGAAGAATGTCATACAGTTTCCTTTGTCAATTCATTGGATTATGTTGTTTATATTACGTATGGGACACACGAGGCTAGCACCACTAAACTCGATCCGAGGACATGGTTATCTACCACTTTAACAGTTATTTCATTCGCAAGCTATACTTTAGCGTCAAAAATTGGTCTGTGTCTTTTCGGGGGAGACATATGCATGAAAAGGGCCATTGAGTGCACATTCTTGGCATCAAAGACAAATATTACCCTTAATATGTACCATAGCAAAGTGCTGTGCAAACTGATCGAGCATTGAAGAGAATATCTCGTCATACTTTTCTCCGAGTCAATTATAGCTGGTGACATGTCTTATTCTTAGAATGTGTGGTGTCTATGAATGGAATACATGGAGAAAAGTTAGCCCATTCTCTGCCAACAGGGTATGAGGAGTCAACGATACCATATGTGAGGAGGTCTGGAGTGTGTGTATCAACAGCCTCTGATGCTGGTTTTGTCAACCATCCTTCAGTAAACGCTATGGACAATGGAGTATATTTGTTCAGATTGTGTTACCTTATATATGGATAGATGACCATGCTTCTCCCAGTTCTTATTATGAGCACGTATCCTTGTATATACCACTAGCACTTCGTGGCCATTCCATGTCTATTGAGATAGAGGATATGATAATGGACATGTTTTTGAGATGTTGTATGGTTTCAATGAATAGATAGTCGTACGAATAGTTTCAACGTGTTAGGCACAAGGCCATAACAAAACGGTGCCATTGATCACATATGTTTTCAGCGGGTCAGTTGTATTACCACCAAGCCATTGTTTTACCAGAAGAAAAATGACAGGAATGACAGAATCCCTGGGATAGATGACTGGTGGAAGGAGACCGTGTGTGTGGTTGTGTCAGCCGGGGATGGGGCGGGCAGGCGCCGTCAGTATCTGACGGGAGGCCCCGGCCTTGGAGCGATGCTGGGAGTACTTAGACTCACACTTGTGCCCAGTACTTGATCTTTGTATACATTAAAGTACAGGGTGCGTGGAGCAAACAAACAGCAAACAGGTGTCAATATTAGCTTGAGGGTTTCTTGTATAGACGAGGCGGGAATCGGGTAGTTTTTGTTTGTTCATATTCGACGAAACCACATTCGTTGAATCTTCTGAAACGGTTGTAAATTTACTCCCACATTTTGCTCTTAATATACCCACTTCATGGTGAAAGTTTCCACCCGTGTCTATAACAATAAGCAGGGGAAACTGACAGTCACCTCCCCAGATTAAATAATTCAAGCCTGGAATTTTTTGAATAAGTATATATATGCCCAGGAATGTGGAAATATTCCACCATATATGGACCTGTTATTGATTAATAATAAATTAAATTATGGTCATTGACTTACTTCTTGTATCTATATTGCTTTAATAAAATTTACGGCCAAGATAAATAGAAAATATGCTTATTTTATTTGCATACCCAAGCAGCCCCATATAACTCGGTCGGATCGGAAACAATCTGCATGCATACATTATACATTTATGTATATACAACAAATTGCTGCTTTACTACTTTGGAGTGGTACAACATTTACACTAACACTTCCCACAGGCGCATATCAAAGGCCCTGCCTCTGTGATTATCATAATCAGGCAATAATACAGGGCTGTATCTGGGAGGGGTAGAGCGCCAACCCCCATCTAGTTTACATTAGGTCCGGTCGGCTGGACATTACATTGCCCTTCGCATAGTTAATGGCATTGCCACGCTCGCTATATGACTGGTGTAAAATGCTGATACCACCAACGCCTGCCTGGGGATGGTCTAAATACTTAAAATACTCCATCACCTGACTTGAGCGCTGATCTTCCCTGGCATTGTTTCAAAGGGGGTGATTACTTTATTGGTGTATTGTAAAGCTATCGGGGATATATCAGAAAAGCTGCTCCGAGGGATTTATGCAAACTTTGGCTTTTAGGCTGGAGGCTCTTATCATAAATGCGGTAATGGTGTTTATATGCGCGTTTGGCTGAATAAGGAGGCTTCCTTCATATGACACGAGCGATTGTTTTACAGCTGCCTATATGAATAACAAAAATATTGTAAAATTTATTATCACTTTGCCTAGCAAACTCGGTCAAACCGAGCTCAAAACAAATGTGTTGATTTGAGGAGAGGAAATGAACAGGGGAAAGTATTTATGAGGCTGTCGTACATTTGGGAAAGGTCTGTTTAATATGCGTCTTTTTCTATAAGGACGCCAATGATATCCTTGAATATCTTTTCTTAAAAAGAAGATAGTTATTTGTGTATGGGGGAAACAAACAAATAAACATTAGGAACAAAGAGGCACACGGAAAACAGATGAATCATTGAATATATATAAGGTAGTTACAAGACTTCAAGCTATATGGAATAGAGAAAATCAACCGATATATTATCGATATTAAATTATATATTAGTCATCCGCAGTATATCTCTCAATACCATTCAAGACCTTCCATGTGATCTCGAATTTAATTTACTTCTAATAATTATTGTGTGGGATTCCAAAAATATGCCAAAGAAATTTGGCAATGTGTACACCTTATGGAATTATATCTCTAAGTGTATACATGCACGAAATATAACACATATACATGTACACTCAGTATCCATGTATGAACCTAACCATGGATATTAACTCTACTATACTTCCCCCTTCAAAGTACGCGAACCGATAGTTTTCTATGACACGTCACTCACCATCAAATGCACATCAATAACCATGATTACAAATGGGAGATCTGATTGGTTGTGTTGGCATTATGAACCAGGCCCTATAGTTTGACGGCACCACCTCATCCCCCACCCTTTATATTAGCGATGGATAAGCATTTATTTACATTGGCATTTCTCAGTTGTCTCTATGCTAGAAACTGCCTAGGCCATGTAGCCTTGTATGGCCATGACAAGAGCCCGGGGAAGTGCCGGGGACTGTCCTGATCTGTTGACGGATCCAGGGAGGACTAACATCAGCCTGTGAGATCTTGCGCTGATGGCCGTATAAAATAGATACTACGGAGATCCCGCTGGTATAGTCCCCTAGAGGAAGGTGCATCTTTGGCACGTTCTGTCCCCTAGTACAGTATTATATACCACCTGATTCTAGACATGGACATCAGTAATCAAATATAAAACATAATATTACAGTATGAAATATAGATATCAAGGGAACGTGATCACACGATTGCATGATTATCATTGGTATAGGCATGCTGCACTCATTTTCCCAAGACAATTGTATTTGTCACTTTGTAGTAATATTAAATCCATTCTTTAGTGAATATATAATTATGTCTATATGATTTATGAACTGAGTTGTTGTTACATGCAAGCATCATACATGTACATGCTAAGAGCTTCATAAAACTCGGACCGATGTAGATAGTCTGATCTCTCACTGAGGGCATCCCGAATACACTATACGTAAAACGTATACTAATGGTGCGATATCATCCCATAGGGCATGATGTAATTGTTATTTCAAATAATGAATTCCGATGACAGGTTCTTAGTGGAAAGACAGTGCGAGGTGTACTGGGCAGAAATTAATTGGAAAATAGCGGAAGGAAATTCATAAAGGGACTATAGATATTTCCTTCCACTTCATATGCGCCGGGGACTTAGGGATCGATCTCGTCCACAAATTGGTTTAGGCACTTGTTGGATAAGCCCGTGTATTGTAGAGGATCAAACAAATTATACATACATGTAGATGCAATCTCTCAACGATCAGAATTGCAGAGTAAAGCCTTCGTAAGGGCAATGATTGAATAAGCCCGGCTGGATAACGAGTCCTAATTAACGAGAATATGAATACATGTATTGTGCCTGTGGTTCATGTCTGTAGAGATATCTCTGCCCCCATAATAAATTTCCATGCTTCCTATTTCATCATATTGTATATATGATTTATATCACTCAGAGAAAAACAGACAAGGATGGCACAATATGGAGTTTGTTCATACCTTAATATCAATCGTTCTGACCCGTACATGTAGGTTTTATTATAGCATGGCTTTTGTTCGATCTATATCTGATGAGAAGTGAATATTAGTTTATCGGGGCTACCCAAACACTGGTCTCAACAAGGGAATGATGAAATACGTTGAAATATATTAAAACAGGTTATAGGCGATTCACATATACGAGTTGTTAAACTATTTATTGGAAACTAAAACGTTGTAAACACTTGTATTTAATGCACATAATACATTAATACCTTTTTATGTTACAAAGGCAGCTGTTCCATGGATATCAAGAAAATGCTAAAACATATTATATGATTCTTTTGGAAATGAACACTATGAATTGCGAAAAATGACACTTTTTTTAAGTTCGACTTTTTATAGTCGTTTATGACTTTCACTTTCGATTGGTCTTAAATGTTATACACCTTTTGTGATCAATTTTATCGAGGCAACAATTCAAAGCCGATACTGATCAACTGATGGCATGCATTGGCGTGCTTTTTGATCTATTTACCAAAAAAGTCACAGTGGCACTGTGCGATATTGTCAACATTTTATTAGCAGCAATGGTACCGTCTGCTAATGAAATGCATTGGCCTTTTCCCGTGATCAATTAGAGAACAAATATTTCCCTATCCCGCTGTCCCCTTTGTGAGGATCTATTCCCTCTGCCAGTCATCGATGACACCGATTACCAGCTAATCAAGCATTGTGAGGGCGGCCTGGGCCTGATGACGGGCCCGGGATGGGGAGGCCGAGACACGGGCAACTGTTCGCCTTGCCCGCCGTCCTCGCCCGGCGAACCAACTCCCTAGGCGCCCATAGTAAAAGCATTGGCACATCTGTTACTGTCGCGACCTTGCCGACATTAACTAGAGCCTGCGAATGGTGGCCAGACGAAGCCAATAATAACTCCAGCAGGCTTCCTAGCCCTTGTCCCGCGGGGAGGAGTGGGGGGATAGTGGTGGGGTATTGGAGGTTGTGGCAAAGAGGGGGCTAGAGAGGGGGGTTTACTCGATTGAAAACTTGGACAACCCCCAGAGAATATGAGAAATGCAAGGTCATTGCTCGATGCCGGATGGACCGGACTGCCCACGAGGAGAAATAATAAATTATTATCCACCATAAATTGATTCAAATGTGGCCAAACATGTGGCAAACTCCATCATCTTTGAACTCAAACGATTTATTGCATGCCATATGCCATGCTATGCCAGGTCTGGCCGCGGGGCATGATGATGAAGGTCCAGTAGTATTATGAAAAATCATTGATAAGGATGGTACATGATCATTTAATATCATGGGTTTGATTTTGAGCAGTTTTATGAATTTTGGAGATGTTTCAACCAGTTGT
This sequence comes from Sthenelais limicola, assembly GCA_942159475.1. Taxonomy (NCBI): domain Eukaryota; kingdom Metazoa; phylum Annelida; class Polychaeta; order Phyllodocida; family Sigalionidae; genus Sthenelais; species Sthenelais limicola. The sequence goes on from OW804096.1 coordinate 61,071,426, forward strand.
GTGGTCCTTTCATCTCTCTTTCTCTTTCTATTTGCTCTATATTTACAACATACTGCTCAACATGGCGGGAATTCTTTATAAATTTGATATTTCTGCATATTTATAAGCATGTGAATCAAACCTACTCGAATGCAAACTAACCGAGTGACAAGCCTGGTAGAATATCACCATTGTTTAATCAGTGGCCAAGCTGGAGGATATCCTAGCAGGAAATGACCATTGTTCCTTCAGCGCACCTCTGTTACGATTACATATTAAAATGACATTTTTTTTTCGTATTGGGTGGTCTTTAAAGTCCGCGATATTGCTATGACTAATGTATGTTTGCCATTTGATTGTGTGTTCACGAAAGCATATTGTCAATCTGTGCTTTGTAGTCGGAAAGATATAGATAGGGATAGGCCTGAGATGGGAGTTACATTACACATACATACAGTGTACTGAGTAGCCCTCCGGACCCTGCTTTTGTTTATAAATTAGTCCCTTCCGAGAGCACCCTTTTCAGTGCCAGCTGTTATAGCCATCTTGCCATTAAATGTATCATAGTTTCTGCACTGATAGCGTCATAATACAGGGGGTTATGTAAAATGCTTGCCACTACTTAGCGACCGAATCGTAGCCTCTGCACTTACAACCCCTCCCTACCACACCATCGCCACCCCCTCCCGTCCCTCAATCGCATGCCATCAGATAGACGTCTCCTTGATCGGGCCTTGATACAGAAAGCAGATATTAATATTTATGTACAAGCTGCTTGCCTATCTTTAGATGTTGGTGTTGAGTATGCTAGTTAATGGACTATAGTATATGGTAAATGGACCGTCCTGATGCATTAGAGGGCGGCCGAAAGGTTTGTGGTGTTACCTCGAACAAGGGCAATTTTCAATATAAGCCACTGCTTGGTATATATCAAGTGTATTGCTGGCATGGCCATTATAACTTATCAGTGATAAATCAAAGACAGAACTCCCCTTCAAGCGACAGTAATCACTTACTAAATAGTTTGTTCTGGTAGCAAATCTAGGGTGATAAGGTTTTGAAAGGAATGCATGCCGAATAGTTACACATACTTCATTTTTATTGTTCGTGGGTAGACATTTATCTTGGACAACTGTTTACACTGTTTCTTCTTACATTCATGCCTTGTCCTGCCTATGAAGCTTTCATTTCGACCAGAGCCAACACTAAATTGCGCATGGTCATTAGATTATTCTAGACTGCTGCTTTAAATACCAATAATCAGAGCGAAAGCCCCGATACAAAACCTTGCTGGCGATCAGTTGGAGCATAGAAGCACTACTTGGTGTTTTACATATCCTCAGCCATCGATTCCTCCTCTATCACTGCTCTGTTCCAGACGCTCGGTAACAACCAATTGAAACGCTTGCCTCTCAGGCGGGGACCTCCTTTTATATTGATTATTATGTTGAGATTTAATTTGGATCTTGTATCGGACATCCAGGTCTTTCATCTCCTATCTTAGACTGGATCTGGTAATGAATTATCCTCATCTAATCGTGAATGCTGGCCTTGATTGCTCATTTTCTGAACAGAAAGTAGCTTAATTGGTTACACCATTCACATGGCTGCTATTTTGTTCCATGTACTTTAAGTTTTAATAAGCTAAAGACCCCTATTATTAATTGTTCAAAAAAGCACACTCGTGACTTCGGGACTTGTAAACATTGAGAGACCTTATTTAAAGAGAAGTTAGTGTCAAATACAATTTAGTTCATATGATATCTGAACATGAGGTATGTCATACACCGCCTTAATAATATCCAACAAAGAAAACATTCCTTCGTTAATATCGAGCACCACATTTAATAATCTCATTTAAAATCGCTATGATGAATTTGTATAATAATATAGCTTATATTATTTTGAAGACACATGGATGAAAAAAATAAATTGATTCATCACCAATACTCAATTAATAACAGTTGGCAACTGAAGTTTTAATTAGCTGGCTCTATATGGTGTGGGTGTTGGTGATAAATTGTTTAATGGAATAACAGTATATTATCGGTTACCAATGATAGCTATTGATTCAATCATTTGTGTTTGCTCACTCCTGCTGAGTTCAAAATGAGGAGTCAACACTCTATATACATGGTATGACCACAATTATTAGTCAGTATAGGTCTGAATGTACACACATGTATGAAGAATGGGTGGTCATACCTATCGCTGCAATTAATTGAACAACTTCGTTACGATTCAAGATGTACACCATAATTAAACCATTTAAAATATCTCGGAACCCCATTTTGAAAACGTTCACATCATTTTATAAATACAATTTCAATTGGAATATGAAACAGATTTAGTATAAACAGAAGTGTAAGAATTTGTCCTCGTGGGATAAACAGGCCTTACACGTTACTGAATAAAACTCGACACACTTAATTTAGCAATAACTGCTATTGTGAAGCTCTTACAACAGACATGTATAGATGTCAGGTACTCAGGCCTAACCGTAAATCAAGTGGCCATAATTACACATAGCTTTATCATCAACACTTATTTCGCCAGGAGGGTCTCTGCGATCCTTTGATCATCTGGCCATGCATTCTCATTGATTTATACAAGTGATTGATGTTGATTTATTGAATTAATACCTGATGGGTAAAGTTCGAGTTAAGTATATACCTGAAAGCTGTTGGTATTTAGAGCAGTGTTTGATCAGTGTATATAGACAGCCTATGAATTGCTCTCCCATGGCAGCAAGGCTAAATTAAATGATAGATTATATTTGAATATGTCCCTGACAAGCATAATCGCTGCATACACATGTTAGTATTTAATTAAACTGTGGAATCTTCTCATAATAGCCTATGCCCATGCTTAAGTGCAGTACAATAACTCCTAGCAGCAAACTGACATAATTCAATGTATTCAAATCGATTATTGTTTACTGACAAAGAAATCTCCAGAGGAGATCTTAGGGGAGGTTTTGTAGCTACATGTCCATTGATATTCAATTTCTTACGTGTTTGCATTTCAATTATCTTGTTTTTATTGAATGAGTAATTGAAATAATGTTGTTTGCACTGAACTTTTAGATGAGTTTACCCATAAAAATCTTTTTTGAAAAGATCGAGATATGGGACGTTCGATAAAGATCTTTATGCTAAGTAAATATGAAAGCCCTTGCAACATACCAGCGCAGACTGAAAAAAATCTCTCTATCTCTACTGCTCTAGTGATTTTATGCTGAAAAGTTTGACCTTTTCGTGATGATCTTTTATTGCCCCATTTACATTACCACCAAAGAAGATAAAAGCAGAAAGAAATACCCACAACCCCTCGGAGCTTTAATTTAGGATCCTGCACATCGTCTCTTTTCATGAATAAAAGCAAAAATGTGTTTCAAAATTAGGACATATGTCTTGGTGATAATAATTATTATGGTAGAAACAATATTATTTACTACAGCGGTGTTTTAAATATCTATGAAATTCCAGGGCACTGAAAATGAAGTTTTAACGTTTGCCTAAATTTCTTTTTTTAAGATTCCAAAGATGACGGCAAAGATGGAAACGCCGCCAAGCGACGAAGGACGCGAACCAACTTCACTGGTTGGCAGTTAGAAGAACTAGAAAAGGCATTTCAAGACTCTCACTATCCCGATGTATTCATGCGAGAGGCATTAGCGCTCAAATTAGACCTTGTGGAATCGAGGGTTCAGGTGAGAAACATTTTTCAATATGTCTATATATCTCTAATTAAAATATCAATGGATTATATCTTTACGTTATTGGTGGACACAACCAAGCGTTTTTCTGACTTGTGATAAGCTGCTTGTATTAGCTTGTATTAAGGACTTTTGTTGAGTCTTTCTCCCATAGCTTGTTTTATTTGGTGTGGGGCTATTTTCTATATAAAAGATACAGGGAAAGTATAAATAGGTGTTCCAATATTTGTCTACACTTTGCAAGAAGACTAGAGAGGGAATGCATAAGGAGAGTTAGGACTTTGGCTTGAGTATGATTTTAAAAAGCATCTGATGATGTGATCACTAACAGAAAGCTGTGACGATAAAACACTCCAACACTCCAGCCAGAGTTTGGTAGGCTGAATTGGGGGAAAGATTAATGATGAAGTGTCATGTGTCCATGGGTCATTAATCCCGTCAGTAATTCCCACCCACCTCTGTCATACCTATGCTCGCACCCTGCATGGTCACTGCTTGGAACAGCGATGACCACCACTCACCTTCTGACCAGCAGCCATTGTAGGGCTGTGATTGAGTCCCAACACCTGAGATTTATTACCTGCATAGGTGGATATCTTTGTTGTGCACCCACCCAGATGCTGGTAGCTACCGATACCAGTTGTGTTCACCTATACCAAGTATACCAAGACACCAGTGTCAACCTGGTTACCAAGGACACCACCAGGTGCAGCATGTAGCTAGGTATTGTCCCCTATAGGGCATAAAAGGGCATTGTCCTCCGATAAAGGATTGATAAAGGGGAGGATACGTTACCATAGATGTAGTCCTTATAGTTCTTCATCTTTTTGAGTGGTTTAAAAAATGATGATAAATCCAAGAGGCTTTATGTATTGTGTCATTATAGACTTGGGGTGGGAGGACCGGGCAATGCCTACCAATTGTATCACTGGCAGTCGTGATTAGGGATATAATTGATGAGATAATTGATGGGATAATTGATTGAGATATTGAATTGACACCTCGGCGTTCCATTAATGCTGGAGTCAAGGTAACCGAATGATATCAGAGACAGTACAATAGGGAGACGGCCCACTCAGTGGGTTTTGTGTAATTGGGTCAACCCTGTGCGACCGCAGCGCCTCTGGTAGCGGGAAGTATGTTCAGGTACAGTGGGAATAACTGTATAGGGTATCAAGGGACTTCCCCCTTACATACCCCCGCCGGCGGCGACCCTTCCAAGGGAGTATAGCTAGGGACTGTACAGACCAAAGATGTTCTACCCCAAACTATAGAAAACCATATGAGTAAATAGCTTGATATCTGTAGAATTCATGTATCATGAGAGAGCGGGAGATAGAGGTCAGACAGATAGTCTGTCCTATTTGGTACATTTATGGTAAATTTCTGATTATCTAATTTCTCTATTTTTGTTGGCGTCCATAAGGTTTTTATATAATATCTTCAGGGATATTGACTTTAGACACCTATGGCCAAGCATGAAACCCTCATATATAGCATATACATGTAGATAGGCAATTAGTATCAGTATGCATCCTTATCACATGTGATGTGTTTCAGGAAAATGAGTGACAAGTCGCAAAATGGAATTTTTTCAAAGTATTTTATCTAAAAGATCTCTCCGTAGGAATGTTCTCATTTTTGGTGTATATAATACTCACAAGTCATTTGAATAGATATCCCAAATTTCAGGACAGTGTATTAAATGTATCCTTGCATTTCTAAGGTCATCCTATATTTAGTTACTTTACTGGTAATTGCCCGACCAGAGGTATTGTAAACCGTTTTTCTAAAATAAAAATATCTAACTTAAAAAGTAGAAATAATTATTACATGACCTAAATTACCCCTAATATAATGTTTACCATCATTGGAATTGACTTGATTTCATCTTTTCAAATAATATAATGATAATATCTCAAATTCCTTTTTTTTTAATGACGTGTGACTCGTTTTCCTGTAACACATCAGAAATATAACATTGGGGGTGAGGTTGACGTCGGCCAATGTAGCCGAAGTGAAAGGAGCAGACGTCGGCCATTGAAATTTTACGCTGGCCATGCCGACATGCCGACATGCCGACGTCTTTTCGGGAACACTGGTATTATGTATATGAGTAATTCTCCCAATAGGGCATCATTTGGTTTTCCAGCCTAGTGTGTCTACAACCTGTATTTGGGATCATCAGACATGAATATAACCATTTTATTTGAATTTCTTGGCCAAAATAAGACTGTGGGAACCCTACTTTCAAAGTTCTTTTGTCACAATCTTCGCCATTATTTCGATTATATGTGCTTTTCCAGGCTAGAAAATAATTATAAGTGCCATCATGGAATTTGAACATAATAGACAGGCACATTAAATAAATATATTACTTCTGCCTAAAACCTTGTATTACCTCACATAAAACTCCTTGAACAGGTGTGGTAATATTTTCTGTCACGTTACGACATGTACAATTATTCCCATATTTAAAATAAAATATATTTTTATACAATTTCCCCTTTTCTAATGATTGTTTAGGCCTGCCTGTAAAAAGTATAGTTGTGAGTAAATGCAGATGCTGTGGCTTTGCAGGCATTTGTTGGGATGTCACGGTTATGACTATAGCGTTGCCGTTACGTCATAATTATTAGAAATAAACTGATCATTCTCTATCAGCACAGTTATTGTCTAAAATAAAACTGATATTTTGACAAAAAGTTATTCAATCTTCTGGTCAACCAGGCCTTATTTTGGCGGCCAACATCGATTCCCTACCTCTGACTTTGTCATTTAATTTTGCTGTCATAATTACAGGGCAGTTCACCTCAGACTTTACACAATATTATCTTACAAATCTGCATTAATATATGGCCCAAATAAGGCAGAAAATAGGCAAAAATGGAGACATCTGAAGCACATGTGGAGGAATAGAAATATTTGCCTCAGCCTTTCCAAACTTCGTCTGCATAATGCTAATAATATTACCTGCTATATGTAGTCATATCCATATCTCAGCAAATTAACAGATTTAACTTTAAACATGCATGCATACGATGGACCCTTATTCAAGGTAGTAAACAAGGTATCTCCCGTTTATGTTGCCAAAATATATTTGAAATGATTATCAAGATTATTAGTAACATACCATGCATATGCCTATACCGTGAATATGCAAATAAAGGAGAACTGCATGGGAAATATCAGACAATTATATGTCATATATATATATATTCATTAAAAATCAAATCAAATGCTAAGATATCATTTCTGCATTATGTTAAGACAGTCAAAGTGTGTTCATATCACGAAAATATCTCCTACTCTCTTTTTCTCTACCCTCCCCTGCTTCTCTCTACCTCTTACCATCATTTCCATATACCTCAATGGTCAAACACTACATATATATATTAGTGTTTTGGGTTAGCAATTACATTAAAACTACGGGGATAATCGGTGCGGGAAAGCTCCTGGTTCTACAGTAGGATACTGCAATGCTGTAACTACAGCTGGTATGTTTACTTCCCGCCACTATGCGGCGCTACTGTCGCCACTGCTCGCGGCAGCTCAAGTCAATTACATAAGCGCGAATAGGGAGTGGGTCGTCTCCCTCTTGTACTGTCTCTGATGATATTCACTCTTTATTCTCATGGAAGTTCTTCTCTCTCGCGCCCTATAATGAAACCGGTGCTATCACCATTAATCACCATAGTATCAATTACGAGCACAATGGATTCGGCGCGGTTCCCTTCTTATTCTCGTTTCCTATTAAAATTCACAATACTTTACTCGTTTATTGATGATTTCCGAGGTCATTGCAATTCAGCTTTTTTAAACTATCATTTTGATAGCAGACAAAACATCTTTTGAAAATATATTCCCCCCTTGGAATTCATTCACACACGTTTCATGTTAAACAGTTTATCAGCCTGTGAGAAGAAAGCTTTTATTTATTTTTTGTTTTAAAAAAATGGCATCTTCGAAAAAGAAATTCAGCTGTTCAATATGTTTTACAAAATGTCGGCCGACAAGCTCCAGTATTCGCAGAGAGCTATCATTGTTGTTATCTAACCCTGGGATCGATCATTGTGGCCTTCAGACATTTACTCTATTTCTGTCATTAATTCATTAATTATTAGGTCATATAAAGCTGGTGTAGTCACAATACAAACCTCCGTCAATCACCCAATTTCCGTACATTATTTCCACTCAGCGATCTTACTAAACCTGACACCCTCTACCTAATACTGGTCAAATATACAGCGACACCAGTCCGATCGAAGCTACATAACAAACACTAACTTCAATTAAGCACTCAATGTACCCAGCTCAAGGCTTCCAATACAAGACACTTAGTCAACCACGTGGTCTCCTTCCCAGAGTGCTCAGGGCCTGGCTTCCGGACTAAGCCATGATTGAGCCCTGACCTCCAGCCTCCGTCGATATGATATAAGTGTACACAAAATCCTGCGCGTTAAAACGTTACGTCTGACAATTAATAGCAAATTGGTTATTGGCGGGGCAAACATCCTTTTGTGGTTCGCTAGTTTGGCATTATTAGTCGACCATATTGACTTTATATGTGGCCCGCGACTTGTTGGTAAACGTATGGCTATTGGTCTAGGCTAACCCAAGGTGTTGGCAGCAGTAAGTGGACAATGAAAGTGAGAATACAAAGAAATCGCCCAATTACAATGGCGCGATACACGAACCATAATAGGGTAACGTATCCATTAATCATGGATTAATTGGCCTAATACTGGGCAAACATATACAAGCTCGGTATACATATCACTCGATAACTGACACGAAGGACGGTTCACATGGGTGGCCTTCATATTAGCGTTGTCTGGGAACGTTGCTATTATGCACACGAGCTAAATTTGAAAAGGAAAATACTTTCTGGTTCATGCTACTTGCCTTGCTAGGAGTCGGGCTAGGATACCTTCCCATCCTAGATAGCTACTAGGAACCGCATGTGGCTCGGGGTAATTGGCAGTTCATGAACGAGCAATTAATTGTTTAAATATGTTCATCACAAGATTAATTTTCTATCATTCTCCGTGCCATTGTTTAAAAATCATTGGTGAGTAAACGGCGGCGAATCTCGTCGCACGCGCCTGGCTTCGCGGCTGTTGTGAGCATTACGCGCTGACGCGTGGTGACGCGTATTTTGCCGCGCGGCAATTTTCTTCCAATTAAAGCTGGCAAATATTGACTGCGCATGCTCGGCAGGCTAAACAATAGCGCCACGTGGTGTGTAATTGAAAATCATCAAATTATTATTAGAGGAATAGCGGGGGTTGGATGGGACGGGCGCCTCACTGCAACCGACCTAATGAGGGAAAGGGGAGAGGCTGAGGATGGGATGAGCATGAGTAGTAGGACATGGAAAGGGGACAGTTTTAATGGCAACTCCACCAGGCAAACACACAGTTTCCTCATTTTGCTCCATGTGGCAATAGTGAAATGGCATTAAGAAAAGTTAGTCCAACCAGTCACCATTAGATTAATGGTGGTTGGTTCATTGAAAAGTTTACACCCGAGGAATCTGTGACTTGGAAACCTGTAAAGAATGTAATAAATTGTCCCCTCGCTGTTAAAGCTGTATTCTCAGCCAAATCGAGGAAATCTTATTATCCTCGATGTACCTACATTGTACCTACAATAGACGGTGTCAATCCACCATTTTTTGTTGAGGATTCACTAAGTTTAAACAGATGAAAGAATAGGTTTAAGCTCTAATAGTAAGTTGCCTTTTGAATAGAAGGTTGAACCCAAACACCCACAAAGCCACAAACACCACAAACAAGTCATACCCGTTAACACATTTTGAATCCTTACACCGAACCAGCCCATGTCATCGATCGGCTCGCAACCACCCTCAACACCGCCCCTCTTTATTAGGGATCGGAATTAGATCCCCCGAACAACCATTGTCCCAAAATCTCAGAGGTGTGATATTAGTACGTAATTGCCCCGCTCGGGTCGCCCTCTTCGCTAAATCATTGTCATCAACGATGCATGGAACCCTAGAGTTCGCACGGGGGTCATTTCCTCGGTAATTACCCCAGTGCTTGATTTGAGAGAAAATGAAATATGCTGAGATTATCTAGAAGGATGTAACCATGTAATTAATTGTGATTTGTGATCACTGACGCAAATATGCTCTGGGAAAGCAAATCAGTGAACCCAAACCAAACCCATTTGAACTATTTGAAACTATATCAGACATATTCTCACAACAAAAACGTCTGATGTATAGCAATATACAGTCATGGTTTCTACTGAATAATGACATAGTTTCTTCATGCAGAAAGGAGTGCTTGACTTCGATAAGAGGACAAGGAATTCGGTGATAAATTAGCTTTGTCACGCCTGGACGTGTCAGCGGTCAGAGTAGTCTTTTTATCCACCATCTGATCATCCCTAAACACAACTACCTCCCCCTCCTTACATGTATAGCCTTGTATTATACCCACAAGTAAATATTTACCATTATTCCTCGCATCAGTTCTAATGTCTAAGCAGCATTTCAACTGCACATTATGCACCCATTGTGCCAGCACATGTATGTGTATGAGGAAGGATTATAACTATTTCCTCCCTTTTCGAACAATATCTTGTTTGAAAGTGTTGTTTGAAATTTTGTCATCATCATTTTAGACCTCCATTTCATCTTAGACATGATCTCATTCCACTCCCCTATTTGTATTTCTGTATTGTTGAAATTTTGTACCAAGCGTAGGAACGAGGTGAAAAGCATACAACGTATGCCTGATCCTCCTCAAGCAGAGATGTCATGCACAGGCCAGCCTGCAGTATATTCCTGCATAAATGATATATTATAAAAATAATTTGAACCCAATGGAGCGAATTGCATATAGTAGCGCACACTGTATATTCGGCAATGGAAGCATACAAACACAGATATAGCTCCTCTAGGAGGATGGAATGGGCGATATAAAGGCAATTTATTGAACTTACTGCGCAACTACTTATCAAACAGAACCCAAGTCACCTCTTGTAATGGCACTTTGTCAACTGTTAAAAATATCTCGTATGGGGTACCTCAAGGTTCCATATTAGGTCCTTTACTGTTTCTAATGTATATAAACGATGTTGAAGACTGTCTTGTGCACTGTAAGGTTAAACTATTTGCTGACAACACTGTTATCTACTGTACTGAAAATAATGTTAACTCTCTAAATGCTAAAATACAAGAGGATGTGAATAACTTTTTCAATTGGTGCCAGGCCAACAAGCTCACACTTAACATATCAAAAACCAAATGCATGCACTTCAGAGGCCCGAGATCGAGAGTAGGTCATGTCGAACCAAACCTTTTTATAAATAATACCCAACTAGAAAATGTAACAAATTATAAATATCTAGGCATCACGCTGGATACTGCACTGAAATATAACGTACAAGTTAGAGAAACCCACAAGAATGTCAGTCACAAACTTTATTTATTGAGAAGAATTGCCAAGATGGTTCCGAATTATGTCTTAATGAAAATTTTCAAGGCTCATATCTTATCTCTATTTGACTATGGTGATGTTATCTATAGTGGATGTGTAGCGGGTGAACTGGACAGACTACAGATCTTACAAAACAAATGCTTAAAGGTGGCTCTAAAACTACCTAGGTTAACTGACACTCTTTTTGTTCATCGCTTGGCCTGTGTGCCCAAACTAGACGACCGTAGAAAAGCTCATGTACTAAATTTTGCTTTTAAGAGGAGTAGAAAGCCAAACTTTCTCAACAATAACAACCGAAATACTAGATTATGGGATGGTCCTATTCTTTTGACACAGAGACCTAAATCTACTTCTTATGACTTTCACTGTGTTCAAAGAAAAACAGCAATACTATGGAATAACCTTGATGCTGAATCGAGAAATATCGAATCTTATATAAATTTTAAGGCCTTAACCAAGGCCGAAAGCTTGGTACCATTGTACTTATAATGTCACTTACTACTCCTATTCTTCATCCATCACCTTTTCACCGTAGTTTTCTTATACCCACCTAGATAGCCCTATTTTTTTCCATGTGTATGCTACAAGTTATAGTTATGTTTTACCATCAGGTAATGGCCAATCATACCAGACCTACTTTCACTAGGACTGAGGCTATTTCCTACCTCTTGTATACAGGTGATATCTTATGTATATTGACTTTGTTATGTTTACTTATACATGTACTTGTTCCTGTATCGATTGACAAATACTCTTAATAAAAATTAAAAAAAAAAAGGCGAGTATCAAGTCTACTCTTGATGGCAGATTGGGAGCTGCCCCGTGACCCGTGAGTGAGACGCAGGCTCTAGTCATGTGATCTTACAATGGCCGGGAACCCGTAATCACAGCTGTTCTCTCCCGGTGCATGAGGGGGTAGCAAAAGGCAGCAATGCAGGCATATGGGTTCTACGTCTCCATTAGCATTTGATTAGCTCATTTGAATCCACTTATTGGACGAGCAAACTCATCTCATAATACTCAACAAGGTTTTAATTATTTCGTGAACATATTTGAATCATCCATTTAATGATAGTTACATAGGCTTGGTGGATATTTTGAGAGACCAGATTCAGGCTTTGAATCCAAGATTTATTTTGCATTTGTTTCGGGAAATCAAAATGGACGCTGATTATTGTTCTCCTTGTTTTAACAACCTTTACTTAAGCTCTTCTGGAAGACACGGCCTATTTGTGCTCGAGAATCTCCAGGAATAAGTTAACAAAGGGAATAATTCGATAAATTGCTGAAGCACCCAATCCAAATTATAGCAAATGCAGTCACAAAGGCAAACGCTTGATCCCCCTTCGGCTGCCTAGAGGCCATTTGCTGAAGTAGTGATACAGTGTGTCAGGTTTTACAAGAAGGTCATCTTGTTTGTAGTCCGGGGACGTGAGACGGCCAAGTGGTGTAATCTTCCGCCGTCAATTTACTGCTCGCAATTGGCTGTTGAATTATGCAGAGGCGTTAATACGGTTTGGAAGGGCCCTGGAAGAGTGGGGGTGCGTTAGATGGGAGGGCAAGACAGCCAGGGGGTGATCATTGCGTTGGCATGTAATTGTGTATATATTTACACGCATGCATTAATCAAGAAAACAAACTTAATCCAGCGATTTTCCTTAAATTATGAAACGCAATTTCACCCTTTTCCAAGGGATATTTTGTTCTTGATAAATCACAAAGGAAAATATTATGTGTTCCTTAGATAGAAGGAGAGCTCTGTGAAATATATTCTCCCCAATAAATCACCAATGATGGTAAGATGTACAGCATACTACATCAGCCATAATATGAAATAAAGGAGAACCGAAAGCAATCATTTTGACTCTCGATCCCCCTTTTCTTGACTTCCGTCCTGGAGTGGGTCTCCTCGGATTTGGAGGCACAGAGAACGACCAACACTAATAAGGTCCTCGCGGCCTTAAGTGAATTGGGACACTGGAGCGGGGTCAGTTAGCCAAGCAATGGATACTTACACTGACAGCGAAGGTCACCTGAGTGGCCTAAGGATTTGTGCGTTTCCTCCTACTTGCTGGTATAGCATTGAAGTAATTCAGCTGAATATAAATAGCAATATAGTTAAAACGATGAGGAAATCGGTTAAGGTATATCAAAATTAATGGTGTGTCATTTTCAACACTGGTTTGTTTGTTCGGGCCTATTAAAAAGGACATTAAACATCGCCAGTTATTTATCTGGAAAGAAAAGCTCTAAAGAAAATTCAACAGTGCCGTGGGAATTACATAAAACGTTTCTCACATTTTAAGCCCAATTCTTAGGTTCAATTACTGCCCCGAAGATATGCCAACATCTCGACGCCAGTATGTAGAGAGGGTGTGAGTGGTTATGAGGACGTCTGAGAGAGCGTGGGAGGGTGCTGAGATGTGTATTCACCCTTCCTTGACACCAGCGTCCGTGATTCTCCCCCCGTTTCTCCATATAACAGATGTAATGATGCCATTTGCTTCACACGGAGTGCATGGGAAAAGAGGCAACAGAAATCAATTAAGGATGCCTTGGTAGACGCAGGTGATGCGTCCATATAAACAAACCCTTGGAGACCGTGGTAGTGGTAGCATATTGTCCTTACAAAGCTTCAATGGAGTGGGCCCTTACGATAGCCCTTACAAGCCTCGAGTGGGGGCCTTTGTACGCCACGCTATACGCGTCAAGGGGACTGCTTGTGCACTAGACAAATAAATGGGGCCTTATAATTGAAAAGATGGTCACATTGTAAATGTACAGCCTCTTTACAAAACGGCACAAGCGCTCCAACAAAATTGTACACTGAAACCACTTAAGATTGTTTGTGCTTTATTCAATGGTGACATTTGCTTTTTCTATGGCGAGCAAAAATACAAGGGGTCGTCCCTGTCTTTTTGGAAGGTATTTGTGCCCTGAAATCGATTAGGGATCTTTCATTCACTGGAATTTCCATTTCTGTTGAACTTCAATTAGGGTTTATTATAAAGCTTAACGGAAACTTACTTAGTGGTCAGTTATGGAGTGCATTATAGTGAAAAGTTAAGACTTCATTTTACAAAGACTTCATTTTACAGTTTTCTTGATCATCACACGTATTCTATATACCTCCATTGTTTCTCATTATTTCGGTCAGAGAAACTGGGGTCACTGAGAAATAATCTAGGTGGTGTTTAGATTTATACTAATAACAAATATTTATCTGCATCGATTAAATAAAAGCACGAACAAAGGGTCCAAACATTTTAAGAAATCAACCAATGGACTGAATACAATGACGTGCAGAGCAGAATAGCCCAAGGGCCATAGTTTCAGAGGCCGATCTAAAGTAACTAGGGTTGATACGTATATCATTCAGACTGTTTGACAGAGGTTGTCAGATCGACTTAAGCTTGTAGCCTGAGGTGTGCAATCAGATACCTTCGCCATTGAAACACTCACATAAAGTAGTATGTATTTTGGATGTGAAGGATGCCTATACACAGTGTGGGATAATGGGGCGGAGAGGGGTGAACGATAAAAAAACAAGATCCAAGGGTTTGAGACGCACATACCAAGTTTAACATCTAACTTCACAGGGAGCTATACATCTGATAATAAGATGAATGTTGCACAAATAGTGGAAAGTTTAGATGTGTGCATGCAGGTTAATCCTGAGAGTTATTCGCTGAAAATCATATATTTTAATGAATAAACATATATACGAAAACTTTATGATATGTATATTTGGACGAGTGTATTTATATTGATCCTATATTGTCCAGTTCGTCAGAAAATGTACAATTGACAGCTTGAGTAAAGGTTGAGTAAATTCTGCTAAATGAGACTGGGAATGGTCTATATCGGATATAGCGTTGATTTAAACAGTCTCTTCGGTTATGTTGAACTGTTTTTGATCCTCATTTTTGTTTTGAATTAAGTTATTTGAGAGGATCTGTGAATGCAAATTAAACATTGTCTGACGACCCATATAGAAGGTAACTGTAAGGATAATGTCGATGAGCTATATATGACCTGAAAGGGAGTGTTATGCTTATACAGTCACACGATCAGCAAGTATTTGCCCTGTTATTCAATTGAGTGATCCCAGTATTTTGACAGGAGGCAGATACCACTATATCGACATAGGGTGAGAGGAGAGTCAATGCCCTCTGAGAAAAAAAACTAACCAGATCCAGAGTTGATGGAAATCGTCAACCCAAACCAGATTATGCGTTGAGAGCCCCCACTCGAGCACATTAAGAGAATATAAAAGGCGTTTTTCACGATTATTATTATTTCTTAGGAAAAAGTTCTCAGAATAGACTACATGCACCCAGTCGACTGTAATATTAGAGTCTTTAGCCCTAGGCAATGATGGCCGATAATATTTTTTAGGGCTGAAATTTGTTTAGGATTTGTAAGTAATAGCATTTGCTCGGGCCTGTTTTATATCGGTGTCTGCAGTCACAAATGTCTTACCTGGTATCAGATTTTGTTTTCCTTTAATGTAAAGTGATCATTTAGTCTATTTGGATTCCTTTTGGTTCAGTAGAAGTCGACTTCCTGAAGTCAAGCTTCGAGATAAAATAAAAGGGAATTAAGGGCACATAGTGCCACTAAAAATATTCTGAACATTTAGAGAAATATAACTAGAATGGAATGTTCAAAATTATGTTATACCTTCCATTTTATGTTATCAACTATTTTCCTTTAGTCTAGATTTATTGGAGTGTTTACAATTGGACTTTGGACCATTTATTTTAACAAATATTTTTTAAAGTAGCAGTATTCTGAAGACAGAGGTAATAGCCTCTTCTTCCAGACTCCCAAGTGAGCAAATCGTTTTGTCATGAAGAGTTATTGAAATGAAACCACACTGGTGACCATCCTTGAGGTCCAGTTGATGGGGCTTTCATTCTTCTTTCTAAATTCGCCTTCAGTCACCCAGTGGAATGGTACATTATTATCGATTCTATTATCGTTAAAGGGGGGAAAGAAAGGATTGTATGCACAACTGTTGTTTGCCAATGATATCAATGTATGTCAGAGTATTTTTATTTTGCGAAATATATTACGATACTTATGAGAGAAATACTGCAGACGAACCTATCCATCTTTACCATCTTCTGATTTTTATTACATAGTTTGACTTGATATATACAAAGAAATGGACAGAGAGAACGGAATACCAATTTTTTTATATTTAATTTGGAATGTATAGTGAAGGAAAATGGGGAATAAATTCCCATATTTTTGTTTCTAACATTCACGTTCGCCTCTTCCATCTCCCAACGCAGTATTGGAGGAAGCATTTGGGATTATCTGGTTAAGACGAGACCGATGTTTCCGTTATGTGATACGAGGGGGCGCAACATATGCGCTCCAAGCGACCGACACCCAAAACACAAAGTCAACATTGCCGAAATCGTTAGCGGGTGCGCCTCGACAAATCCGCGAGGCTTCTTATTTCCGGGAAATTAAAGCTTTAGATGGGAAAAGCCGAATTTAATATGTTCACACTTGGTGGACGAGGCGTAGGTTAAATTAGTGTGATCTTGGGTTACTGTGGCTCTAGCACTAGATTGAAAAGGCCAAGCTGGCCCAGGGATTCATGGAGGGGTAAGTGGGTATACAAGGCCGGAGACCAGTCAAGTGTTGGGACAGCTCCATCCGACCACAGCAGACAAAGCAATGGTCGCAATGACATGCTCAGCGATAGTGTAAATATTTCCCTGAGAGATAGGCTTGATTCTGCCTATTATGCGGCGGCAATGGTAATTTCAATTGAGGCTTGTGTTCGCCTGTTCTGAATGGCAATGCAACTTTTTCTCGCATAGATAGGCTATAACAGTTGCCGCGCTGCTCATAACATTGGCACAGGCAGGGGCAAGTGTCTTCTGTGCCAATGGCTGCTCCTGCATGCGCTAAAGGTGTCATTTCACTCACTGATCAATTTACAAAACCTTTCCCCGCGCTGAAAAAAGATCATCATGGGAGCGCGGCCATTGTGGGGTCAGGTTACGCGCATGGCGCTCCGGGGCCATTAACGCGCGCGTAAACTCATCGCGCCGCGCGGGGATTGCAGCATGTGTCGTCAGAAATCGGACACATAGAATGCTTTGTTGGAGGGACGAAAACCAACACGGTGCAATAATCCTACTTGTATGATGTGTATCTTGTACGATGGGTCCATTAGGCTGAGCTTTCACCAGAGAATTACTCTACTCGCTGACATTTGGAAGCCAAGTATATATTGGGTCCAACAAAAGGGGACATTACCGACAGTTGAAACCGATTTGAATTTTTCAGTCAAGTTGATTTCTCTCATACGCGACGGCATACAAATCTCAGACTACCATGAATAGGGAAAAATGGTGATGTCATAGACGCTATAATTCTGGACAAACAGTCTCTTTCATTTGCTATGAAAATAACATCTCGTACGTCCGAGAAAAATAAATTGGCGTCACCAATATTCTGAGATGAAATTACACTACCACCGCCCGCCAAATTTTGCCTTTATCCCAATCATATCTACGATAATTTGACAGCGTATTGGGTAGATAATCTATAGTGCCTGAGTCAATCATCTGAACGACAAAAACGCGAATGCTTATCGCGACCTAAAAGGTAAATAGCCACGAGTAGTATAGTGGCTTGGGAGATAGTAACAGGCGGGCGTTCATACAGACGATACAATAGCACCAGAAAAAACACCCGCGCCCCACAGAATAAATACCGATGATAATCACTAGTTTTAAGAGAAACTTTTCATAATTTGATAATACTAATATGACAGGGTAATACGATAACTCTCTGTCTACGACAAGAAGTACCCCGAGGGGTACAACACATGTTGGAACGCTGGTTCGGTAGCACATGACGCAATTGACTAATAGAGATGGGAGTGAGCCAATCATATCAAGGCAATAAAGACCGGTTTTTAACTGCTATCAATTGTGGAAGGAAAGACCTGGGAGCTGTGTGTTGTTAACAGAGAGATAATGGTGATCGGGGAGGTTGACAACAAAATTATGGCTTGTGTGCATATTGGGTGGGCTAGGATGGCTTATAATTAAGTCTTACTAAGGGGGCAGATGGTGGCCGGGGGTAACAGGGGAGGTGAATACATTACAGGGGTTAAATATGGAGGAGAGTGTAAACACCCAGTCTGGGGTTAGAAAGGACTCAACCCACGGTGCTTGCAATGAGGTTAACGCCATACACAAGGTTTGCTTGCTAGAGGGATTTCATTCCAGCCAGAAGAGTCTATGGGCTCAGAGTTGAGAGAGTCCCTCCAATCTGAGGGAAAACCTCTCGCTCCAATCCGCAAAATCCCATTATAATCACATAAGCACGCCTATTCCAGGGCTGGAAAGCCATTATTGCAGTAGGCGTCCAATCATTGACTTACCATTCTTATCTGATCTGAGAGGCTCTGAGCCTATAGACTTTATTCACTCGTCAAGTTTCTTGTCACATATTATACCATGAAGGTCATTTTATAACTAGGCTGTGGGGGTTTCAGCCTATATTTCAAAATGCTTTTATAACGTAAGATGTTGTAGAGTTGGTTCTGGGAAAGATCCGTGCCCTCTAGGCAATCGTTGCTGGTGTTCTATCTTCTTGTGGTTTGAAGAAGTTTATCTTTTCTTTGCTAATGACTGAAGATGATGCCCTGGTCATATGTCCTCGGGTTTCCTCCTCCCACTTCCTTAGAAGAAGAATTTAAATATATAATACAAGCCATAGGATCCAGCCATGGTAGAGGGTCTGCTGCTCAAAAATCGAAGGATATTTGATGAGACTGGTTTGCCCAACCGTTAGTGTGAAGCCATTGAAAACAAGCTGGCTAGCCTAGGGACATGTATGAACAGTTGTTTTCTAAATAGTGTTGATACTATTGATAATAACACAGAAGCGATCGAGGAAAGTAAGGAATACAAACGTATGAATGGCTACTTATCGAACCAAATTCTTAAGTTACTTTTGTTAATACAACAATGATATAATTTATCAATGGCGCAATAAATAAGCCTCGCAAGATTGTCACTCTAACTCCCATGAGTAGTTAAGTATCTGTGAAAGGACTGGCGCTCTAATAATATCCCCTTGTTGTTAATGGTCTCTCTGGCCACTGTGCGCCACCCCGCTTATCTCCGCCGTTATCAATTAGCTACAAACATATCATTTTCGCCCATTTCGTCAAAAGCACATCATTTCGACCATTACGCCCCTGCCGGCCACTTGTTTACACAAAGGCGCCAAGTGGACTTTCTGCCTGCGGCGCTGGACTATTTTTTAAAGGCGTAATCATGGTAGAGAGATGGTAGAGCAGTAATACATCACTAGACCCACTGTGGTCGCAGAGAAAGGAAGGACAGCTGAGCAGCCAGCGACCGTCGCGATACCTATCAATTATGCGGACAAAAGGATGTGAGAATTGAGACGGCCAAATACTGGTGATCGCGCGGCTCCTCTCTGCTTCGCTGCCCACTAACGAGGCCGAGGTCTCAACTGTGGGGTTCAACATTAGATACGCAGGGGTTGTGTTGGGGATTCGCCACCAGTGACCAAGACAGGTCGCTGTAAAGAATGTGGTGTGTGCGTTACTATGGCAATCAGCTTGTCAAAGCTGGGACCATAACTTCATCTCCTTCCAAAGACACTCCCTCTCCTTCCTCTACCTCTTTATTCCTCTTGACTGTCATCAGATCTTTATGTCACTGCATGGAAAGGGTCATCTTAGTATTGCTTGCCCACTTAAGCTCGAGTGATGTTCAAGTGGCACATTTTCGGCCTTAAAGGAATATATAGGTGTTCTTTTATTGCTGATTTCCCTCCTCTCTTTCTAATGTGCATGTAGCAAAAGTCATGGCCATGCGGCAGTTATGATCTGGACATGAATGTGTTATGAAATTTCAATGTCAGGTACAATATATAATATATTCTCCATTTTGCTTGCTTTGATCGCCCACAAACTACTTATAGGACCTATAACACTACCTACTTTTAGCCTTAATTATCATTGCCTTAGACTGTTTAAAACACACCTTATAACACATGCATAGCACATGATGGAGCAAATATGCAAACATTCACAATTTAGGGTGAGCATTATGAGCTCCTTACAAATATTGTACTAATGTTTTCTGAGTGACAAAAGTAAAATAAAGCTGAAACATGAACACCTTAAGACATGACCTTTGTTTGAGCATTGGCTATAGGAAAGGTCTAATGGCACACTATTTGTCTGGAGAATGTTTGTAAAATCCTTTTATTTGTGGAAGCATTGTAGCTGATACACACCATCTTAGTTGAAAGGCTGTGATTCTGAATTTCCCCTTTAACAGTAAGCTATACATGTATATCTGCGGTTTAACTCAAGACCACACCTTGGTAGAATGACATGTTCCGACACCGATACTGGGGGCTCAAACGCAAGTCAGTTATGTTAATTCAAATGACAAGGGTGTAAATTTGTGATTACAAACTACCTGCGGGCTTAATATATCATCCCAATTATACATATATACCTCCCTCACCTACCACGAAGCCAAACCCTAGAACCAATTACTCAGCTTCGTATGAACAATCAACGATTATGTCCAATTATGTTAGAGTGTTAAGGCCTGTGGGGCGAGCGTTGATGGAGATTCACACGTCGCTGACGACTCAGCCATAGTCCCCGCCCATTCGTCATGTGTAAGTAGAAATGTATGACAAGCTGGTCTTGATAAATTGACACACTTTACAAATGTGGGACCTAATTGGTCACCGACTGAGATATTACTTCAGTTTGATATGTGTTAAACTGTGGCTTATTAGCCTTGGGCATTGTGACATAAGCTTGATGGGCCTTAACATAATATGTAATACATCGATGGGTCTAGCCTATAGGCAATGCATATTGCTTTATTGGTAATATGAGTAGGGGCCATTGCATGCATGCATGCACTCGTCCATATGTTACACAATAATTTGCATATTACATACAGTCAGTGATGGTGTTGAAATCCTTGGAACTGAAAGAAGCACCAAACAACTAGTATAGGTGTTTTCTATATTTATATTCGGATATTATATTCAGTGCACATCAGTTTATATATCATATATCAAGACAGTTCATGAAATTCAATTAAATCTCAGAACATATCTTGGCGTCTTTGAATTCTTTCAGTTGATGATACATTGCATTAGAATAGAAAATTGATAATTATACTCTGATTTAACATCATCGACAAGCTTTTTGTTGTTCAAAATTGAAGCTACACCTTAGATTTGTTTATTAGATTTCACTACATCCAATAGGAGCAAGTTGGACAGAATATTATCTTCGCCTCAGATGTTCTATAAGTGATATCGGTCGCCCACGATTCAAGCAGTGTGTTGCATGAAGCGTTTCCTTGTTGAGCTTATGTCTGGTGAAACACAGGCGTATTCCATGATAAAAGGCAATAATGCTCATCGATTAGCAAACATAATTCTCATGAGAATGTAAACGTGACATTTTGAGAAACGGGACCTCTCCTTTGTTGTTCGCTTCTCGCCGAAGATAGAACAATAAAAAATTCAATAAATACGTGCCATTGCTCGCCCACATGCCCTGATAGTCTATTTGTGCAATAGATTTTGTAATTTTATATTTCATTTAATAATTCAGTACATTTATTTGCAATGCGTCACCATTGCAAATCGCGAACCAATTCCAAACAGAGGTAATTAATTTCAGAAAGCAGGAATTTTATTTCTGTTTGTTCCACCATCCCATCACGAATTATAGATTTTCTCAATGCTTTAAATCATTGGTCGCACCCCCTCAAAGGCGCGGCGGCTTCTTGATATTGCAAATTTAATCAGCGCCATTTTGGATTCATTGCCTTCGATATCTCGATTATCTCAGCCACATACACCCATCCATCAGGGCCGACCAATTTCCCGCCGTCTCAATTAAAATTCTCGCCGCAGCTTTATTAAATTTCCTTGCGGAAAAGAAAGAAGGACAATTCAATATACGAGGACGCAAAGCAAGAATAATAAATACTTGATGCACTTTTGACAAAGATGGCGCATCAGACCGTCTCATTGAGTCAGATATCGATTTGTCGTCTGCCGAGAAAATGCGTCACACCCGCAAAAGACGCGCCAATCCGTAACGCCTTTTAGACTCGCCAAACAAGTCGATCGTAATCAATTTCATGATTATGCATATTTCATGTTTCAATTACGCGACAAGCCCACTTGGCGGTCATGGTATCCTATTATGAGTTTAAATATCCACGTCGATAATTCATGAACGCCCGCTCGGTATCCATTTCCCCTCGTTCCATTCTCGTTATAGCCACGGAGCGGCGAGAGTGGCGCACTTATTTTCCATTGTTGGCTAACGTAATCCGATATTGACCAGAAAAAAATCTCACCAAACATAGATCCGACTGGAGAGATGTTCTTGTGGTCCATTACAGAAACGGGGCATCTGCGGAACACACTCTCCCGTGACACGGGCTGGCGGCCGACAATTGGTCAAACATTGGTGGGGATAATTGGCATGATACAGTAAGCCACAATGGCGGCTGGCGCACTTCCGTTTTATCAACTGACGGCCAACATTCTTCCTTCGCTAGGGCTAGCGGATCGGTGTTGAACATTGATTAGGGTGGTGGCGGACAAATTAAATACCGAGGCCGACATTGATGTGGGGATGTGGCTTTCGAGCGAAATTAGCCTACTCCTAATAGAAACAAGAAAGTCATTGTCTCACTATGGTACACAAAATGACCTCAGTATGGCAGTAAACTCTTAGATATTTAGGCCTACTTTACTGGACTGTATACAGAAAGAAATCTTTCTGAAAGGAATTTGTACAATTATTGGGTTATTGATATGTTGAGATGAGCTCAGTTTGGAGGGAGAAATGCACTTAATCTTTATCGCGCCTATTTTATCTGGGAGTGCCTACTGCTGTAATGATCATTCGATCATGCTGATTTAATCTGTTTAATCCCTCATTGATTTCCCTGGCTTCGAGACGACGGAGGGTTATCTGACATGGGAAGGAAAGGGGTTAGATCTTTGTCTTTACCAAGAATGTAAAATCAATAACAATCAAATGGGGTATAAGTACCAAGCCGATTTTGCTTTGGGACTGGGGAAAGGTCTCTGTGGTCTCCAATATTTATCCATTTGGTTTCAAATATTGCAATGGAATTCTGTCATTTCAATCGACAAAAGACTAATCGATTAAAGAAATAATGTCCTGCAACTGACAGAAATTTCCACCACTGGTGAATTCAAGGACTGTCTATTGTCCATAAAATGCATGTTCGCCTTTAGTTATTTCTGCTGCTGCTGCCGTCGCCGTCGCTGAACATAATTCAATTTGAAGCCTCTGATATGCTCGTTGATTGAAGCACTCAGATAATTGTGTTGGAAGTAGCCAACGGCCACCAATGGGCTCGCAACTATAGCGAGATGGAAATTTTTATGTCTTCTCGCCAATGAGGCGCAATGAGAAGCAAGTGGGTGAAGAGAAAATGGCGGCAGAAATAAGCAAAGAAGCCCTGGCAACCCGCGAGACATTGGATGGGATCGAGAGACGAAGATGCGGAAGGAATTACAGAGGGGAAATCATTTCACCGGGGTCGGTCAGTGAGCGTGTGGAAGAAATTGATTTCCTGACGCGGAGCCCGTATCTGTCTTCGTGTAGGACAGAAGTGATTATGGGCCACCGTCCGACCTTATAACTTCGGTTTTTATTCCATATTTTCAGCGGAGCTGCGATTGACCGTTGCCTTAGGCCTACCAAGAGAGCAACACCTATCTGAAAGGATCGTAATGGAGTGGCCTAGCGTTGGGAAATGCCCTTCCCTGGGATCGGACCTGTATTGTATTTTGCCTGTCCATTATCAGGCGTTGCCCCGGTAAACAGAAGACATTGGACTTGCTCCTCGATTTATGTACCAGTATTTTGGGCGCCCCCTTTTCCCCAGTGACTCCCAGTGAGATAGGAAGAGAATTTGCGAGGGATATGTCGAGATAGGCAAAAGGTAGTTATTGGGACGTGGCAGTGGAAATTACTTTTAACGAAAGATTAAGGCAGAAGTGTATGTCTAAGTTTTCGGAGGTTGTCACGAGAACATTAAGAAAAAATGAGCTGCTTGAGCTGGCTATTTCCATTGCACAAAACACAAGTCCAATTTATTGTTATCAGCATTCATTGGAATGTTGTTTCTTGAAATGTTCTGGGAAGGAAATATGACAGTTGATTATATTCTTAAAGAAGTGGATAACAGATTAAAGATTAAAGATCTTATCTTTTAAGTTAAGTCTTCCCACTTTATATGTCATTGAATCCATGTCATTCAGTAAGATTAAATTGAAATAGAAGATAAAGATGCGTCTTTTGTCATAAGCAGTCTTCAAACCATTCCTCTTGAGAGGTGTCCCCGAGCTGTTTAAACATGAGATAGGTCTTGGTTAGCGAGAACCTTCAGCTCAGGACAGAACCAATGATTCGCCTGCCTTGGCTATCACCATCCCTGCGACCAGTGCCAGACCAAAAGATGGATCGGCGACCACTAAGGCTCGCGATCCTCCCTGGGCGAAATGCACATTTCTATCTGTTCATGGGGAAATTGATTCGGACGTCCCGCCACGAGATCTCTATATTGAATTGGGTGTGGAGGGGGAGCGGTGAAGGTCATGATGGCGACGCGACGGTCGCACGACGGTCGACGGGCAACAAATAGCAACCAGGACGAGATCAATCGGGGTGAAGACATAACCAGGAAAATTCATTTGCGAATTCGCACTCCCCCGTCGCTGCTAGAGCGGACGCTCCCATCGATGGGTCCTAAAATAATAGAGGCGAGAGGTTGGATCCTTAACGGAAGGGGGTTGGCAGGGGGGTCCCCAGAGTGTGGGCGAAGGGTTGAAAATAGGGGTGGTTGTAGGATTGGGCGGTGGCCAGGTCGGCTAAATAAGGTCCAGTTGGTGGTAATAGAATCAAGGACTGGCTGATTTTACAGGGCTCTTGGCGCTCTTATTTTACCCACTCTAAATCTATCTGTGGTGCCTGGTGAGGCGCCCATGTATCAATTACTAGAACAGGTTCCAACACTGTTTTCCGCGCTTAAAGCTGCAGGAGAAGTTTATCTCACTATCTGCCCCTTCGCCTTTATTACAAAGGGTGCCGTCTATACTTTGGAGCTTATGGGAATTTCATTATAAATTTCCTTCAAGTTGGTGGCTCCGAAATAGGGTAGAGCCATGATACTCACTTAGTTTAAGCGCTGTTTTGTTATTAGGGGCCAGTGTTCGCGAATGGAAATTGCTTTATATCCATTGACTTTATAATCTCATGGTGCGCTTTTAAGAGGCATGAAGCTTCATTTCCCTTACAGGACGAGAGGCATATTGAGAGACAAAATCAGTTCAGAGGATAAATAGTACTGCATGATCGTCCAATAATGCGTGAAAATACACACTCTAAAGTTTACAGCATAAATCCTTATGAGGCGAAAACGCAGGGGGGAATATTGGTCTATAAAACTTGATCATTGGCGACTAAGGCGTGTTCATTTTCGGATGCTTACAGATCAACGAGGGGAAGTAATTCTTGGAGCATGGACGGGAAAGTCATGCAGTGAGGTTCAGAACATTATAAACCTTACATATATGATATATATCCCTATAAATCGATTTAACCTTTAATGATATGGGCGTTTGAATGATTCCTAGCATACTATATGATATACTCTAAATGGATTCAATGCTGAAATTAATCTTCAAAAGTGGTTTCGTACCCATTTTTCTCATTTTGAACCATATATAGCAATAGTATTTTACTGCATGTAAAATACATGAAAGACTGTCAATATATATTGTTTAAAAGATCAAATTTCAAGACTCCACATGGGGAGTTGTTGATATGGAACAGTTAGGTAGTAACTAAGGCCCTCCGGACGCCTAACAGAGTTGCTTAACCCTCCATTGTTTTTTTTATATCAGCACAATGGATGACCCTGATCACATGATCGTATGTCAAGTGCACCCATGTCGACCGTCGAAAAAAGTAGCATAATAATAATCCATAACAAGAGGTTTCTCAGAAATAGTAAAAAACCGAGACTTTGGATGGATTGTACTGTAATAAACTGATATGTTTCCGCTATTTCCATCTCGTTTTCCTCAATCTCTCACTATGCGATAATCACCAGTTAGTAACGTTTTTAATTATGTTTTGAACACATGGAACTATATTTCGGTCCACATATATGCATAGTGGTCTAGCATATCTTAATAGACTTTAAGCAAACGGAACAGTGACACTGGAAATCGTTGGCGCGTACTGTATCTAAATGACAAGCAACAACCTTCCCGAACCCGCACAATACAACTTTAAAGCAATATATTCTTTTGTAACTCTCCAGTTTTAAATGTGTGTGGCTTGCTGACTGCCAAAACCTAGATAGAACGCCATGGGAAAAAATATGCTGTACATTTTCTATATCCACAAAGTGACAGGAATAATCGCATGCCTTCTCCATAATTTCCCCATTTTTAAGGGCGGGCTAAATTCATCATCTCCCAATAAACAAAAGCTTATCCCCCGGAGGTGCTTTTCAGCCAGGGTGGTCCATGATATACCAATCTTGGAAACAAAATTGCCTAAATTGGTTTCATTTGGATAAACTTTGCTGGACTTAATTTCATTTTCCCATCAAGTGGAGCGGGTGTCTTTGTAGGCACATATATATCCACCGTACAGACAAGCGAAGGCAATTTAAAATGTGACTTGAAAGACAATCCCTCCCAGGCCTCGGAGCTTTGACCCGCGGCGGATGGAAGTTACCTGTAGCGATCTCCATTGACTTGTCACCTGTGAAAAGGCCGTGATTTATTGTCAGACAATAGTAGCGCATCACTTTAAAGCTCTCGGTACTTGGCTTACAAGATTCTTGGGGTAGAGTGAAGTGAGTATGGATAAGTATCAGGCAGCTGGTTGTTGTATTGTTGGACACTTGAGAGGCCAAGTCAATAGGTCCATCAATGTTAGCCAATCTATCGACCATTCCATTCACATACTCAAATATCTCGAGTACCCTAAGATAGACGTGAAGGATGGAAGGTCGTTGTAACATATTCTAGTTGTATCGACTTCACGCAGTTTTTTTCTCCACATACAGGTAACAAAAGATGTGAGGTCAAATGGCCTCGTGATGAGCACCTAGTTTGGCTATAGTCTTTACCGTATAGATTCACATGACGTCAAACGTGTGGCATATAACCTATAAATTATAAAGTGATGTTTATATATAAGAGGTCGAATTGCAAGGTCATATGCTATCTCATTGCTACTATTTTGTCATATCAACATTCAAAAGGCAGTCAAATATACTAATCCGCTGGGAGGGAAACAGTTTATAGGCTCAGCGTCTCTCAGATCAGATAAGAATGGTATGTCAATGATTGGACGCCTACTGCGCTAATGGCTTCCCTGGCCCAGGAGTATGCGTCATATTGATATCATAATAGCACTTTGCGGTTTGGAGCGAGATGTTTTCCCTCAGTTTGGAGGGGCTCTCTCAACTCTGAGCCTCGACTGGGAAAGGATTAACCTCACCCTGCGAAGCAATCAAATCCACCGTTCAATCTATACCACGCTATATGTCAGAGTGAATCTGATCCCTTAGGGACAATGATAGCCTACACTTTGTCTGCACTCTTCTTCCATTTGTTTCACCCCATAACCAAAAATCAGTTTCTTATCGTTGATGTGAGAGGTAACAAAACAATTCATCGGTTTCAATAGAGCTGGTTTCTCGATCATTGAATAAGTTATAGTGTTTCTACTTAAGATAATTTGAAAATAGGCAAACAGAAATTATATAAGTTATAGTGCAAAGGTGGGCTTATTTTTATCTGATTAATTAACACAAGGAAGACCCGTATCTAACCTCACCAAGTATAGTTAGTTTATCCCATTTCACTAGTCGATTTCATAATTATTATCTACTGACATATTGTTATCAGGGACCCTCTGGAATTAAGAGCTATGGTTAACATAGATGAGGGCTGTACCCAATCCGTAAATAAACAATATGCAATATTGCCGAATCATACTGAAGTGGGCAATAATGTCTTTTTTTTGCAATTCCAATTTAGAATAATTACTTAATTCATTAATAATTACTGTGTATTGATTCGACCGACTAAGTACATTCCCCTAGCCTTTAACTTTAAGTAAAATGAATCAGTAGGAGAAGCACGTTTCTACTCCTTCTACAGTCGACCCTTTATTGGCCAAATGTCTTGGATATGTGCTTGCTTACCAATTAACATCTCCTCCCTTTATCATATCGGAATGGTTAGCAAGTGTCAGCGCAAATAACACAATGGTCTGGGTTGAACTGGTAACTACTGGGTAGCCAACATGAATGTAAATTAAGGCTTATCCATGCCAACGATGCAAAGATAGGTGCACTAATCACCGAGGAACATCTGCCGGGCGAATTTTGAGCTGGCTTGGGGTTGCTAGTTAGAGGGCATGGACTATTCATTGGAGGGAGGGGAAGGGATCCCTGCTAAATTTGAGATCCACTGACTTGTTATTAAGTCAAGCTGCTTTGTTACAGTTTAAAGGACGATTTTAATAGTGATTATCAATTATACTTATCCCGATAGGACATTAGATTAGAGGTATATGTATGTATAATGTTTATTTTTGGAAATGCGTTCGTGTAGGTAATAGTATTACAGTAATTTTACACCGGACAAGGGTGCCTCCCTTCTATGAAAACCATGGCTCTTCCAGAGAGTCCCTAGTAGAAATGGAGTTGAAATAAAATAAAATAAAAATATAGTAAACTAAGCAGGTGAAGGGGGATATTAAAGCAACAATGTGAAGCCATATTAGAGAACAGATCAGTACATGAAATTCGATTAGACGATTTTGAACAGAACTGAACGGGAACAAGATCCATTGATCCTATCAAAGACCTTTGCATATACTAAACACACCTAGAGTCCTCATGCCATCTAAGGGGTTAACAGTGAATCTAATCGGTTGTCTGACAATGAATAGAACAAAAAAACAAAGCCTGAACAGTGCTATTTTGCAATCTCAACCTCTGTCTGGCGTTTAACCATTGCACACCCCAGTCCTGCACCTTGTGTTCATCTCATAGCTATGTTATGCTCTAGACACTACCAGCCAAGCTGTAGTAGTGCCAACCTAACCTTAGCGCCGCCTGGAGAGGACAGCAAGCGTTATGGAGTATCTACACTATCGATGTCGTCACACAATTACAATTAGTGTCAACATGGGTTACTCGCTTATTCACCAAACAGACCCCGACCAATGTCCTATACCCACCCTGCTCTCGGTGTGGATACAAAAGTATTTTCACCAAATGACCCGCTTCAACAAAACATCAAATCGCTTCACTTTCAAACCTGCCCCCCCCCCTTCCTCCTCCTCCTCCTCCTCCTCCTCCTCCTCCTCCTCCTCCTCCTCCTCCTCCTCCTCCTCCTCAACCCACGCTTCCTGCGTGATCTTTTGCAACCCAAAGCAGATCTTATTGTTTATTAATGCGCATTTAACGCTACGTCCGATCCCATTACACCATTAATAAACGCCGCCGTCAAACGCTGATGCTGAGACGGCTCTTGTCGACGACCGTTGTCATGACGTTTTGAATGTGTACCAATCACAAACAGCAGGGGTTTATTATAGCGAGCACTACCATCATTTGGCAGCGTCTAAGAATGCACGGAAGGTTTTTCTTCACAGTGCAATGTGCTGTTTTATGTGATGACTTGAGGATCCGTAGTTGATCTTTGTAGGACAGTGAATTTCATTTCCAGACTCAGTTGAGTCTCTGATTCTTGCCGGGGAGACGTGGGTGGAATGAGTGATAGCTATTGGGAATTGACAGATGTGGTAAGGCCCCCTTTAGGTTAGGGCTCAAGAGACTCTTATATTGAAAGGTCATGTTGACTCATTCCTATCTTTGTGTAAATGGAAAAATTTTCAATTATCTCAAAGAAAACATCAGAAAAGTTGGACTTGAGAAAGTGCGAACTCTGTATTTAGATAATGCATGTCTTCATCAATCTTGAAATAAATTTGTTATTATTCATCTTTTGATTGATTGAACTTTATTTGTACGAATATATCATACCTTTAGTGTCAAGTGGGTATTAGTCTGAACTACGTAGGGTATTCCCTAGCACTCTTGATAGTTGTAGTTTCCAATATTTGTTATCAACATGAACATTATTTTTACAAAGTTTGATAATATTTTTAACGTTTCTGTCTTTGTATTTACAGGTATGGTTCCAGAATCGGCGAGCAAAATGGCGGAAAAAGGAAAACACGAAAAAGGGGCCTGGCAGGCCTGCTCACAATGCACATCCACAAACTTGTTCCGGTGACCCCATTGACCCGGAAGAACTCAAACGTCGTGAGCAGGAACGTATGGAGAAGAAACGGAGGAAGCAAGAAGAGCGCATGCGCCGAATGGAGGAACGCAAACGTCAGGGTCTGACTGGAAAAGACTGTCCTTCTCTATCAGGGGCTGATTCTTCTGACACCATGTCGCGAGATGGAATGGACAGTAGCAAAGATGTCATAACAGACAATGAAATTGACGTCGTCGGGGAAGAGAACACATCTGACGTTGAAGGCGACGTTGCAAGTGACGTTAATAATGCACCACCTCAAAAACCAGTGCTCAAAAGTCCCTTCAGCATAGAGAGCCTACTTGAGGCACCTAAAGTGCCTCGTGGTCGGCGGCCTAACTCCAAATATCCTCGCGTTCAAGCCAGTAAATCGATGAACCCTCTGTCATTGGGAATGTACCCCCTCTTCCCCATCACTCAACCCGTCGGATTTCAGGTTGAAAGGCCGCCTTCACCACAGACTCCGTCACCACCTACCAGTCCAAAACCCGGCTGTACATTTGCGTCACCATCGGCCGTCAGACCGACCCCCACTGGTCTGGTCGCTCCGTATTCCATGGCACTATCGCCGTCATCTGCGGCTGCCTCGGCCTCCTCTTCGTCGTCCCGAGAGTGGCTGCATTTAACCTCGCCGACGAACATAGACTCTCACACCGTCATGTCAGCCCATCCTCCCCGGGCCTGTTCCACGCCACGGCCGGGGGCAGCCAGTCCCAGTCAACCGGCCTCCCAATCAGCGGGCTCACCCAACACTACACACTGCACCGCTAGCCACCTCATTGACTCTCCCTGTGTAATAACTAATGGTGAAATAATGGAGGCACCCTTGTCTATGGTTAAACCTAGGCCTCGTTCTCCTCCTATCACACCCCCTACTTCATCTGCAACTAGTCCTGTCCCTGAAGATTTGGTTATGCGAAAGCGGAATAGCGAGAAAGAAAGCAATATTGATCAATGAAATCTGAGGCCGGGGATTCCTACATGTCCCGGCCTGCCATTCATAAACTGTTGACTGATAAAAATGTTATAGGAATTTGACAAGAAAACATATTCTAAACTACACAAAGATAAGAAAGGTCACCAATTGATAATTTCCTACGAGTGTATTATTATAGCTTGGGTGTAAAAGTAACCAACGTCCCCTTATTGAATAAACGTCCTTGTAGTTATTTTATTTGTTGAGAATGAATTGAAGGTTTCCTATTGTGAAGACAAAAAGATGAAGGAGGTTCAAAGTTATGTTAATTGATTATTTTCTATCTTGGTGTCAAAAATTCATTTTGTGGTTTCAAAGGGTTATTGTACATTCTTAAGTAATTGCAATATGTGTGTTTTGTTTGCACTACTTTATTCGGATATAATGTATAATTTAAAATAATTTGATGCAAATATTTAAGAGGAACATGAAACCATTGATACTGAGAAAAGAAATTGTTGCATTATGTTGCCTCGATGAATGATGATAATTGTTTCTCACCACAAAGGTGTTACTTATCAAGTATATTTTCTTTGAAAAAAAAAACCCTATTAACTATTTGCGTAGTCTCGTGTCTCAGAATTAAGGCTGTACTATATCAAAGAATTATATATCAGTTATTATATTCATGGATCCCTCGGTTCAACGTTAAGAAAGGATTAAGGATATTTTAATGATATGAGTTCTATCTTTTGAGATTATTATTATTGTATATTACAATATTTAATCCAAGGTGTGTACAGTGTATGGAGCTGCGTCAAGTATGATTACAAGTGTGGAATATTCATGTCATGAGCGCCTGTTTTCTAATCATGGTATTTATAGACGTTTCAGCGTGAGAAATCAAGACATGCTCCATGGCAGTATATTATGGACACATGCTGCCGATGTGCTTAAAATTAAATTGTTCGTGTTGAAGATTAATAAATTGTATGGTTCACAATTAAAGTGTTTATTCGTCCTTATCAACAAAATCCACTGATTCCAAACCATCATCCCTAACACCATATTATATATAGTGATATAATTTGAAGTATACAAACTGAGTTAATAAGAAATCGTTAAAAAATCGTAACAACGTTATCACACTATTTTTCGAAGCATTGGTTGTTGTATTCCATCATAAAATTGATCAAATTGAAAAGAAACTACGAGGGGATATGGTATATCCAGTATAAACAAGAGCAATAAATAATAAAAAATATACGTGTATGGGTGAAGTTTAAGAGAAAAGTTATACTCAAGATACAATTCAATCAGATTTTTAGAACCATGAGTTGGTTCTAAAAATCTGATTGAATTGTATACAAAATATATTCAAATATACGTAGTATTTAGTATTTTCAGCCTTATTTAATAGCCCACTTTGCAAAATGTGTAGAATGGGCAATTGTACATTTCAAAGCGACCTGACCCATATACAAGCGTTTAAAATGATAGTATACATGACCCAAATCACATACAATGTCTTGAACATGACCCAATACATATATATAGACATGGACGATCTATGACCTTAAGTTAAGTACTTTGTACATGATGGATTGAAATATATTATTCTTAAATGTTTATTCAGGCTTGTTCACTTTAAATACAATTTCAGCAATTAATCAAGCAACTTCTCTGGTAAAGAACTAGTTCTTCATACAAATCCGCATATCAGATAACATCTAATATTTTCATGCGTCTCCTGCATCCATCATAAACTATAGTGAAACTGAACAAGCGAGTCCTATACAGTATTTATTACAAATATGACCTGTATCATCGTCCTCCCTCATTCAACAAAATCATTACTTCTGCAATCAAATGCATGATGCCCCTTTTAATATCCTATATAGATGCGTATCATCCCAGTTGCACCTAACATTTCATCATTAAATCATGGTAAAGGTTCAATACACATTTATAACAATACTTGTTGAGGATGAGAGTAGGTATATCATGCAGTGGTGCGATGCACGCATACAGGCTGTTATAATATCTGTGTGAAGTAACATAGAGAGCAAAGCTAATGACTTAGGTCAGTAATTTCTCACGACCAATTATGTACAAATTCAACCTCGCATTTGATAAGGTTAGAGCGCATATATCCCCCTTATACATAGAATAGTATCATAGATGTGTATACGTATATAGTATACATAGATGTATGTATACATATACATACATACATACATACATACATACATACATCCATCCATACATACTCGTACATGTATATACATACACCCACGTTTTTGGAGCCCCCTAGGTGTCCATTTCATAAATACATACATACATACACATTTTATAAATACATATATACAAATCTATTCCACATTGATGACATAACCGGAGAAACAGACAACTCCTATTAAAATATGATAATTTATACAATCTGTTTTCAATTGCAAACAAAGGTAATTACACCTTAGGTGGTGGAATCGTCGTCGAACCTCTTGAGAACCAAGAGATAAGTACTTGAATTTATATAAACTATTTGATTGACCCGGACAATTAAATGGGCTTGAACTCCTATAATGAACGCATCACAATTGTTTATCGTACTACCCTGATACGTATAGTTCTGATTGAACTAAGGCCAAAACAATTAATCATTGCATTTAGCAAGACGACGTGCGAATAAAGCGTTACATTGAGTTGTTAGATATATATTTGCACAATTACAAACACTTTGCCAGCTATCCACTAATAACATACCACATCAACCCATTCAGCACTGGATTGAATATCACAACCGCAAAGAATATTCTAACCATGGTCATATTGTATGTATAAGAAGAGCTAAGTAGATCAAACCCATTCAGCCCGTCGTTTAAATGCCTGGCGATGACTGCATTCAATCTGAAAATAAACTTAACCAGGAAAGCTATTTATTAGAAAAACTAGCTGGTGCAGGTGTCATAAAAGCCCTAAGGAGGCTTGATTTCAAGTGAATAATATCCCGAAATAATACTAGATCTCAATCGTGTCAACAATCTTTGACGTAACGAGGAATCCAAAACACCATCCAATATTCACATTTTACCACCACTCCGACTCCCAAGTGCTACTAAGGAATTATCCCCCGAATAAAGTCCCTACTTTAGGAGGGCAATCAGGGGCTTTTAAGTGATTACCAAATTGTATATATCCCTCCGCATCGTAATGATCCCTTGTTGCCTTCAACTGCAAGCAACTGCAAGTCCTCTTCTATGGCTTGGAGTTTATGACAGAAAAGGCCCTTTGGCAAGTGTTGTAGATTACCATTGCTAGCTGTAGGCTGCGTCGCCTGCTTAAGCACTAACCCCCTCATAATATGCAGATGACTACCGATTGAGGCTGTAAAGATTGAGACACCTTGCTCATCGGGGACTTCAATGGGGAATGACACCTTACAGCGATACCAGGCTGATGGTGGGCAGAAGATCTGGGAAGATAGCTTGCTTGGGGCCTTAAGGCAGAAGCCCTTCGTGCCCCAAGGGCTCGTGGGTTTAAGGACCTATGTTTTTCTTGTGGTTGCTTCCCAATGAGGTCTTAAGAATCTCATTTCACCCGCCTTTACTTAGCCGTTAGAGTCGCGTTTAATACTTCATTATTTCCTGTCTGGTTTGGGGTATTTTCCGCCTTGATTTGTAGATAACGAGAGTCTTTGTTTTGGGGGAGCACCCTATAATGGGTTTCTAGTTCTTGACCTTCGGTGAACGTGCCGTTTGGATAGGCTGGAGACATGACGTTGGTTAAAAACAGGCCTAAACAATGGGCATTGTAGTATACTATTATTAATTGTTGCATAGGGCATAACCACATTATATTTATAAGAGAGTATAGACACCCATCTCCACATATAATATATGACACCACCGAAGTGATAGCTAACTAGGTAACCTAAGTATATCCCATATTAAATTTGTGCTCGCTGTGTGAACACAAATGTTGCCAATTACTCGAAATTCCTGCGCTCAGAACCTGTAGGCCTGCCAGTGTATTTATGTCACTCGCCGTGTGGTGGGGCAATACTAACAACAATATTACAACAAATATCTTGTCTTATTTAGGCAGCATATAGAGTACAGCCATGGGTGTTGATGAGTATTCTCTTGCCCCCAACAGCCTCCATCAAACTCGAGTTACTTTCCAGAGATATTCATTATGACTCCTTGCTGGCCCAATCATCGCCCACTAATATGCAGAAGCACCTGATAAGGTATTGCTGACCGCATCTAGCAATCACTATCAGATGCATTCCCTTGCCTATGGGTGGAATCCATGTGTGGGGCCTGACCACCAGCTGCCTGTGCACACACCTTCAGGCCCTAACAATGATACATTGATAATCATACAGTCCCCA
Source organism: Sthenelais limicola (assembly GCA_942159475.1). Taxonomy (NCBI): domain Eukaryota; kingdom Metazoa; phylum Annelida; class Polychaeta; order Phyllodocida; family Sigalionidae; genus Sthenelais; species Sthenelais limicola. The sequence continues at coordinate 61,107,368 of OW804096.1, forward strand.
CCCTCGAGGCGCCAGAACCACTGACCAACCTATGAAGCGATACCTATGGGACTCTTGACTTTCTGACCAAGGGCTTTGGCCCTCAACCCCACCCATCTATGACCCCAGAGGCCCCCTATTACTTGCTGGGCGATAATACAGGATTTGGATGGTCATATACAGCACCTGTTCGCCCCCTGAGGGAGCTTTTTTTCCTAGTATGGGCGTGTGCCGTGAGGGGGAGTGACCATCATCTACAATATGGCGCCAAGAGATAAGAGTTCTTAAAAGACACACATCAGTAAATTATTGACTCTGTTCGTGAACAATGAGGGCATAATTAGCAAGGTGCAAGGGCTTGCCCCTTATTATTGGAGACCTCAAGGGCCTTGCTGACTTTTTATCTCTGACTTTTTAACTCGACATGAAACCTGCTTGGCGCAAGCTCCTAATTGACCTCCAATACAAACACTGCCTCAACAACAATGTCTTCTCTGTGATGAATATCGTTCAGTGATTAATATGTAAAGTTGTAGTACCTGTCAAATATTAAATGCAATGGATTGCATGAATGTCTTGAAGCCAAACACAGCATTTACAACATTGAATGCCTAGGAACAATAGATTATGATCTCTTATAATACATTTTTATTTCCATATCACATTACAACTAGTGTAACTTAAAGAGAGATAACTATGGAAAGAGAAACACCACAGGTCTTCCGTATGCCCCTTTATTTTGGTTAAACATGGGTTAAATATAGATTGTTATATATGTTTCTAACTAGTTATAAACAAAACCTTATATTTGGTCTGCCTACTACATGAATAGTGAATACATGAATATCATATATGTAATTGATGCACAAAATTGTCATTTTCTACATACTGCAGTCCTGATTATGAATCATATTATTATTATATACCAACATTTCTTACAGCTATGTATACTGCACGAGAAGGCCTATCCCAAGTAGAGAACTGAGAGGCATTTCTCTTTTGTTCCATGAATATTTTTTACTTCAAGTTAATTGACATTGATATTCTGATGTAACTGTAAGCACTGCAATGAATAATGTGTACATACAAAAAGTAACTTGTAATATTCCAATTTGAAGATTCTTTCAATTGGCTAAATCATCGCACAACACATTACTTTATTCACTGCATGCGAAATCTTTGACAATTTCATCATCTTATTTCAACAAATATTTGCTGACTGTTAGACTTTAAATCGATACAAGTCATGATGTAAATGTTCCTTGTATTTGATATTACATTATCCAGCTGTATGACGCACTTCCATTCTGCTGCGAAGACAAACCCAGACGCATTAATCCTGTCCTTCCTTCCCACATTTGACTCGAAGAAATTCTACAGTGTTAAATCTCATGTAGCTAAAACGTATGTCAGTCAATGTTTACTGCCAGGGAATGATGTCTCGTCGCCCCAGGGCTATAAATAGGCCTGTACAGGGGGTCAGCCAGTGTAAAGGTGTAACTGGGCTGTCTTAGGCTGTCATACTATGTGACATTATGCAGAAATCTACTTCCAGAGGCGAAACAATTATTGCTATTTATGCCATTCACTGCCCCTATTCTCATTGAATTAAGGGAAGTGATGATTAATTGGTGGCGATAACAGAGGGAACAATGAACACAAGGCAAAGACAGACTGATTTGCGTATAAGGGAAAGGGGACCACCGAGAACAATAAGGATAGTTTTATACAGTCTTGGCTCAGACTTGGGAGAGTCCCTCTAAACTGAGGGAAAGCCTCTCGCTCCAAGCCACAAAGTGTCACTATAATCCCATTGGAGCCGCAAAATGACGTTATAATCTAATTAAGGCGCATACTCCATGGCCAGGAAAGCCATTGGCGCAGTAGGCGTCCAATCACTGACATAAACTCTTATCTGATCTGAGAGGCTCTGAGCCTAGACTATATATTTAATTATACATCTAGTATACATCTAGTAACAAGTATTATTATTGGTTCAATTCGTTGTTTCCGTTATGTATTTTATAAAATCCAAGCTGACTATTAACGGAACTTTTATAATAATTATTTGCCTTGAATTTTGTAACTTAGGGCATAGTTATAATTTGTCAATTGGATGTGTATGGCTCTAGGCTCTATGCTATGGACACACTGAAGAATGATACCCAGAATAATTTGGTTAGCCATGCTTCAAGTATACAAAATTACTAAACATTCTTAAAAATATATTCAAATAATCATCGATGGACAGAAATGTACACATTGCTGATGTTATATTTCGCATCAATTTATCAACCTCGAAATGGTATTCCATTCAATGTAAACATACATTGTTCTGCTTGCAATTAAAAGCCTTCTGTCTTCAATGTTCCTAATCAGTACCGTTTATTTCTGGACCCCCGATAAATAATGTCCCTGCATGTTTGGAAATAATTGACCTTGTAAAACGCATCTATATTATAATATAATACTGTTATGTAACATTACGTAATATAAAAGTATCTAAGCTCAGTATAACATATTATTAACTATGAAGAGCTAGTGAACTAGAAAGCTCGTAAATAAAACCCAAACCTATAATATATATACTTACTTAGGGATTTTTTTTCCTCAACTGAAAACAAAAACAATCTAACCACCATCAGTGATATACAAGCGATAACTTCCTACCTTGATACATATTATTAACTATTGATAGCATTAAGTAAACATCAGATGGGAAATAAAAACAGCAATTAAAACAAAAACAATCTAAAAGTTGATTACCAGAAAAGATCCACACATCGCCTCAGGATTAACCCATAGAATAGATTCATGCCAGTATTTCAGCCGGTATTCTCAAAGACTGCAATGTTTACCTATTTGCTCCAGCCTCACTGTTTTCAATGATTAAACCAGCCGCTGGATAAGAACAAAAATGTGATTTCCCCCCCTTGATGCCATCTCCTTAGGAAGCCGATCTTGCTATTCCCATCATCTGTTCAATGCGCTTACGCCACGACCTAGATATCTCTGACTTAAATCTTGATGCGATCTGATGTGTTTGTCACTTTTCTCACTCCAATAAATGAGGTGGCCCAGAGAATGTATTTTCAATTATTGGAAGAAGGAGGTCTGGATGGGATAGCGATCTGCAATATTCTTCTTATGGCCTAATTGATTATTCATGTCATTGGCATTAATGGGAAATATTTTCGCCAATGAATTCATTCATTACTGGTTGCAATGATGGTGTCATCCACCGTATATATAGGAACAGTTTTCGCATTATATCTTCACGTATTTATGGCAATATACATGTATAGGCTGTTGACCATAATGGCCATATTCACCATGTTCATTATCGGGGTCTTTTCATCTGAAACCCCTCATCTTCTTTATTAAATATTGATTGTACAAATGGTTAGCTCAATAATTGATTTCTTCTATTGCATGGTGGTGTAATGGGGAAGGACGACAAGGAAGGTGGTGTACGAATAGGACTCATTATATCTGGTTATAATTTAAGTTTAAATGGTATTCCATTTTTGATACAAGCTATTTTAATATTATCCCCTGTTATCTAGGGGTTAACAATTTGAGGTTTCTTATGGTTGTAATATGTCATGTTATGATAATAACAATCAAACTCTATATTAATTTGCTATATTTTAATACTGTGCATAATAATACAAATCTTCATAAAAGGACAAATGGACAATTCACTATATGGTCTTTCAGCGCATGCCTTTGTTATTTCTTTACATATAACACTATACTCCCTATAATGGCCCCATTGCCAATACTGCACATTGATATTACTACTACAAAGAGGCATAAAGGCCCCTATCGAAACATTTTCTCAGGCTATTCATTACACTCCTTCGCTTCCGATCCTTGTCTATCAGATGATGGCAGCAGAGCAAACAAGATGTGATTTAAATAATCTTTGGTGGGAATGGAAAGAGGGATGGAGGGCAGGGGCAGCAGGAGCTGGAGCAGCAGAAGCAGTAGCAGGAGGTGGTTGGTGGCATGAGGATGGATGCTTGGGCCTACGCGTTGAGACACGCGGTGCTGTCACTGCCGCCTTATAATAGAATTAGACCGCGCGCTGATACGCGCCGCAAAACGCCGCGCCGGGCCGCGCGGTGCGCTGCGATCAGGGATCAAACGGCGGCCGCCATGTTAAATAATAGATCATTCTGATAGTCCTCGCCACTGCGTACTGTCCGCCGCCTCGAATCGCACGATAAATATAAATGCGATATGTTTTCCCTATGAATAAGTCATGCTGGCAGGGTGGGGGAAGAGGGCCTACGGGTTGAATTTAGACTGGAAATTAGCGCCATATGCCGACCCGGAGTTCGGCTGGGCAGGAGGTGAGGTGCAAAGGCGGAAGTTGATCTCGTACCCCACCTAGAGGTCCCAGGGCGCACTTCAATCCTCAGCGCCCCCTACATCACATTGATTTTTAATTACCCACAGTTCCATTAACCCGGACGTCCTGTGCGCTTGAGTGAATTTTCATGGGTTTCTTTTCATTAGGCGTAGGTCGTTTGGGGTCGTAGTGAAACCCACCTGAGACCTCGAGATCGTTTTCCGCCTGCTCACTCCTCGACAGTCATGGATCCCTACGCGTAGAAAATAGTCTTGCGGTCTACATTTGCTCCCCCTTCCGCTCATGTTAACTTGGGTGTGGGGATCACTGTGGCAGCCGTTACTAAGGTCACAAAGCGGTGGAATTAAACCTCTCAAGGTCAATGATATTTCCTCCAGGGTGGCTGACCCCACTCGCCACACTGGGAGTCCTGTCTGTGAGTAGTATATGAAGGAAGTAGTGAAGAAAAAGTGATTTGTCGCAGGCACTCTTCTCCCACTTGGCTGCAAGCGTTGATCTGTCTGTCAATTTGTAAGACTAGACCTGAACCAATGAAAGCCAACCAATGAAATACAGATTTTTATTCTATTTTAAACGAGGCACCGTTCATAACGTAACAAAATACCTCCAAAGGCAATGCATAAAAAATGGGATTGATCTAGATGTAACCTATATATATGATTAGTAGGAATAGCTGGAGATAATACCGTGAAATTGATGTAATGTAATTTGATATAAATCGATGTAGTCCTAATGTTAAAGTTCTGTCGTATACATTTCCAAAATACTTTGTTCTAAATAGGTTTAGCCTAGATGAGTAGCCTATACATACATGAACAGTGTAAAGCTATGTTTTAGCAATACTTGAGTAGTATATGAAAGAAGAATTCGTGGTGGTTATAGTTTGAGCTATGAACCCATTCTGTTTAATTCTAAGCAAATCAAGTCATATAAGTATCAAATTGCACAAACACAAATATAGAGAATGTCCAATCAGAAATCAGCGGTAACTAAGGAAACCATAGGATAAGGACCAATCACAGGGCTCCTTACAAACTGATATTTTTTAGCCTGGCTTTTCTCTGATGATTGTGTTTCTTTCCAAACTTTGTCATGATCAAATTATGTCATTAGGACTGTTATATCAATTGCTTCTTGAACTGTTTTGTTTGCAGCAAATTAACTTGTTGTTCTGCAGGGCACACTGCCGAGGAAAAAGAAGGGGCAATTGACCCATGGGTGATGGTGGCGAGAAAGATTGGATTTCTTCTATTTTATTTAAAATGGATCAGTGAAGTCAGGTGAGAAAAGGAATGAAATCAAGCCTTTCACTGCCCCCAAATCCGATCTGACTGCTCATTTACAGAGTCATAAAAATTAATGTGGTTTGAATGGGCTTGTGTTGATGTGCTGGTGGGGAGAAGGGTCGAGGTTAGGCGCCGGGGGACGGTGGGCTTGTGTCCCGTGGGACCCCCGACCACATGGCGGTCTCAGCTTCGCCAAGAGCGCCAGGCGAGTGTTGGGGTTATGCACGGTTGGCTGAGCTATTCATGGGACCGAAATGTCTGATGACTTTTCCATGCGCCTGTTCGCTCTGCATTTATTTCTCTTGTGGTGGAAGATTACTGTCTTAGATCGAGATGGAGACCTCCCTCTTCTTTTGCGTTCAACATACTTAATTTATAGAATAAAAGAAACAAATGCATGACCATTATAGGTCTTCCTATATAGAGTCTGCTATCTTTAAATTGAGCCTGAAAAGAGGAGGAACCTAAAACTGTTAATAAATATCAATAAAAAAATAAGACTCGCATCCTTATGTAGACCTTTATGACTTGGAAGATTTCTTTTATATCACATCTTTATACAATCTTCCCTTATACAGACAGGTCCCGTCATATAAAATTAATCAGGAAATCGAGTACAAGGCTACTGTTTGTATCCGGCTTAATGAGAAAATCTTGGTAACCAATTAAGGAGTTCCTCCTTATTCTACATAGAATAACCCCACGATTTATTACACAAATCCAATCAGAGCCTTTTTTTATGAACATTTATACCCCATTTATTATTTTTATTTCACAATCCCTTCAGGGAGAGAACTTCTATTTAGGAGAAGACCTCGCAAAAGACAGATGCTATATAAAGCCACAATCGTGGAATGTTGACCACAGATCTGTCTCTTCACGGCAGCCAACAATTAGAGATCCAACCGACGATCCCTCTCCACTACCGCACCCCACAAGGTCTTTCCTTGCCCTTTGTCTGCCTGTACATACGATCCCTCCCACGGCGGTCTGTGGTGGCAAACATCCACTTCTACACCAGGATAGGTTCCTCACTTTTCTGACAGGTGCTTTCGCTGATTAATACTATCTTCCCCCTTTCCTTGGTCTCTGAAAAGACCACAATTGTCCATTCAGCGAGACCCAGCATGCTAAATGATCATCATTTCGCTTGAGATGGTTATTCTCTGGTCTGATTTTGTCAATGAACTCGAGTACCACTTGTTAAACTTAAACTAAGAAACACACATATATGTATATTATATACCCTAGCGTTTACATACTTTAATAGAATTGTTTTTTTGTTTTAAATATTTTTTGAACATTGAACATTATGTAATACAACATTATTTTCAGATCAAGCTGATCAAGCTCAATTAAGAGTTCTCTTTGGGACTGCCTGTTTCAATCGTAGGATCGTATTCGAACTGTTAAAATACATTTTATTCCATTCTTGAATACATTTATATTCATCAATTATTGCATTTCAGAATACTATTTGGGACTGGATTTGTTTCTATCGTAGGAAGAGACTACATCCGAACAGTTAAAAGAGATTTGATTCCATACTTGAATAAATGCATCATCATGCACGTCAGGGAAGTGTATAACCATCAATTGCATTTCAAAATTCTATCGTCCTCTTAAACTAGGACGAGACAATGTCTTCGAAGCGAATAATGTTGGTCTTTATCAGGGCAAATATTTGCGGACAAGTTGGGTAAGTACCTGCATACCAGCAGAAGTCAAGGCACTTAACAACTGATTTAGGTGAGGTTGAATCAATAGCAATGGCATTATATATAATGTGAGGGGGCCTGCTTCTTAAGAATGACAGCACCACCCCAATAGAGCTTCCAGTATGTTAGTACTCATGGGTGAAGGTAATTCTCAAATTAATGTTGCATTAGTAAAATATAATAATATGTTTTAAGTATTGATTAAGCTATTTTATCCGGAACTTATGTGCTCTGGACTTACAGGGAAAGACTATAGTTTAATGCCCCATTTAGAAAACTCTTTACATTTTACGAAGTCGTTATAAGATCATCTTGGCTTATCTTGGTTTCTCTGCAAGTACCTTTTAGATTTTAATCTAATTTGGTACTTGACGTTCTGATATACAAAAGGACATTGATACAAACATTAAGCGGCAGTTGATGTCCGTCCTTACCTAACTCGCCTTATTATCACTGAGATATCTTCATAGGCGATTAGCGATGCTGGCGGAACCCCAAACAGACACATCACAGGCTGTAATTAAATCTTCCATCCAGGAGACAATGTTATAATTAGAAAATAAACAAAGAGGCAGCTGGGAATCCGCGCCAACAGGCCATTGCCAACCCCACTCCCCCTCCCCCCATCCCCCTCACCCACACAACTATTAAAACGCCTTGCCTGGGGGCGTGGTGACAACTCTTGGGACAGCCTAGGGGTACTCATGCCAGAACTAATCAGAGACCTCCTACAGGAGGGACAGACGCTGCACGAGGCACTGGAGGAGGCTGGAGGAGCAGGAACTGGTATGGGAAATGTGCATGCGCACTTTGACTGTGAATCATCACACGAGGAAATGGAGAATTGATATTTGATGCCGGCTGATGGACGGGTGGTTAGATCGGTGATTGATGGATGAAAAGCCAGAAGATGGAGAGGGAAAGTTCCATTATTTGGTATTCTACTTTAGATATGTGAGTTATATTGCTTCTGCAATGTAAGGCTAAGGATGTGAACGGTCTATTGAGTAGTAAAAAGTGTAAGTCGCATCTGTGTGTAGTTGCATTAAAAGGAAGATCCATGTAAGAGATGTTAACTGCATGCCCAGTAACTGGCCAACATATAAGGACACCATTTAAGGCATAGTGAATGAATTTATGATTGTAACTTTCAATCATGGTTTGATCTGGCACTATCGATATCTTGTGTCATCTGCAGAACCGTTCTATCCTAACACGACCAGAAATTTCGCCAAAAGTAGATCTAATCGGAAATCTCAGGAATGCAGGAGGGGTTAGGATGTCTACCGTCCATTTAGCGCGTGGCCATCGGGGAATGTTTTTGTTTCTTCCGTGGCGCAATACATCAGGAGGGGAAGCTCTTCAGCCAACACCCTCTACACGAAATGAGATGAGTTATAATGCCAAATTAATCCGCCGCGCTCATGCCCAGCGACACACTATTAAAAAGCTAATTTGCCAGTAATCTGTTGGCTTGATGTGCCCGTTCGCCGCGGTGTGGCGCTGCCGACCTCGCCACAACTTCCGGTACGCGCCACGAGCCCTTGTCTATGCGCTAAATCCACGCGCTCATCTTTCATTTCTCTGGGAACGCGCCAACAAATCCACTGCTCTTCCATAAATAATATTAAATCCTCCGCAATCAGCAAGATAGTGATTTTCTAGTCAATTCCACCGCTGAATTTGCATCATAATTACATTTGGTGACAGTGCTGCCGCTCTTCGGGCCCGGCGCAAAGCTCTCTCGGTCCCTGTTCCCGCGAGACCCGGCGATTTCTCATTTCCGAGCGTCGCCAATCAATGAAGCCGTCGTTAGAACGGTCGTGGGCAATGTGGTGACCCAAATCCTCGCGAATAATTCAAAACTTTCTCCGCTTCCTTGCGCGCGAGAGCAGTGATTAGAGAATTGTTAAAATTCAATCCACTGGCGTTGTGTGGGACGCTGTCAAAGTGTCACTAGTTCCGCTCTCGTTCTCTTAGACGACCACATGAGGCATCGGCGATTGTCAGGAGGGAAAATTGAAAAAGCCTGGCGAGGCTTGGGGGTTTTAGGGGCTGAGGCTATACAGGGGAAAGAGTCAGTAGTCGGAATTGGGTTGGCGCGACACCCAACCTAGTCTTCCTTCACTTTAACCAGCCACCATTGACAAAACCCTCTGACAGGCGAGGTCACAACATGACCACGTGATGGTTTGGTTACCAAGAGAAACGTCGTGACGTCTTGATACGTCAGTTCCGGTGTCTGCTCACGTGACAGAAGCGTCATTTCACGCTACCTTCTCGGCCTCCTAAACAGGAGATGTCCTCAGGCTATGAAGGGGGTTGTTAAGGTTTAAGATGGAGCAAGGGTAGGGTCAGTTTACTCAAAACAGTGGCGCATGTCTAAAGTGAATCAGGGTTAGGTAAAAGTATCTCATTCCCCCTGTCTAACTGCCTTGCGCTCGTATAGGAAGTGCCGAACATTATCACCTGAAGAAGGCCTAAATACTTCTAACTGAAGATGAATAAAACAAAAAAAGCCTGCTGGTATTCTAAACATGAGTTGTATTCTACTGAAGAATGAAATTATACCCTCAAGGGCTCAAGGACAACGCTAAATTTTGGCGGGCACCAAATTGATATAATAATGGTATTTTTTGTCTATTGTTGATTGGAGAATAGAATCCTGTTTTTTTCCAGGGCTGGCGGCAGGTGAAGCCAAAATCCCACCAGGTTGCCCAATAAAAGAATGTGAATGAAGGCTTTGGTCTCCTCACAGCCGTCACCCCTTTGCAGATCACTTTCTTTGATTGACGGTTACCGAAATGCAATTATCCTATACAAGACCCAAATATAAAACCTTGATTTAAACTGAATATCAACAGTTTACGGCACATAAAATCAACTGCCACTCAACTATCCTGTCAACCGAATAAAGGCTGCTTTACCTAGACGTGTTATTATACTGATGGGTTTCTGGCAGAGGGTATTGGTCTGAGATTATCCTTCAATAGTTTCCAATCGGAAGCTTTCACTTTATCCAAAGACTTTTGTAATTTAAACCTTAAATAATAACATATGTGATTGCTACGAGATACTACACATCTCAGTGTGGAAGAAACTGAGATTGGTTCGTTGAAATATGAGTATAATTTGTTTCCAAAGCTTCTATATTGATGGGAGAATGTCTCCATACGTGTTTTGTTGTATGTAACGTATACGTTAATAGGTGTTAAGCACATGACAAAAATATACTGTACGGAGTCGTTTTGAATCAAGAATTCCACTGACATGATGAAGTTAGAATAGAATTAGTACACGGACGCAATATAATTTACAGATTTCGGTTAGATATAATATTTTAGAAATATATCCTATGCTTTATAATATGGTGTTCTTGTCAATACCGATGTGCTTTCTGCATTATATTCAGTGTCTTAACAAATCATTGAAGTTATCCATTATCACTCAGGGATATGCATGCACCTAATACACCCAGATTCCCTTCCACATTTTTATAATGAAATTGCAAGAATTCATTACCTTAAAATACATTAATGCACCAAGGTATCAGGAGGAACAACGGTGTGTGTGGGGCATTAGACCCTATCCAAACATCCGACAAATTAGAGGCTTTGAATATAGATGGGGGACTCCATAACAGGGTATCATGAGGCTGACTGATAATGACATTAGAATCAGTCCCGTCAACGACAGGGTATTAAGACATCGAGCCGGGTGACGGCAATGCATTGCTAATCCCCTACCGAGAGCCTACCAGCACTAATCAGTGTGGAATATTCTATGTTATTACAGAATACAGCAAGTGGATTGATGTTTGAAATGTAACGGCAGCAAATGCCTCTTGTTTCCGAGACAATCACTCATTTCAATTGATGCATGCCTAAATTGTGTTTTAAATGATGTCCAAGTTTAATAGGGATAGCTAAACTGATTCGGATGGCCTGGATGATAAATCCATGCGATGAATCACCACTTTCGTTTCTTCGAGTTATAGTCACATCCAACATTAATTCAGTATTTCAATTGATATCATGGTTTTGCATTGGTATATGTGATCTTGTAGTAGTATTTTTCTAAATATAAATACATCAATACGTGGACACATACATGTGGAATATATAAACATATATCATATAGCAAGGCGGTACATATAATTATAGGCAAATAGGAAAATAGCTACAGAAACTAATTTAATAGATTTTGAGAGTAGCAATTTAATATGATTAGTAATACATTCTACCCAAATAAACAAACATTAAAAGGACGATCTACTCGAAAGTGATCCAAGCAATGTACGGAGACCAACCAGTATAGGCCGTGTAGGATGTTATGCCACTCCAAGAGTCGACCCGCATTTGAAAACGCGTGGGGGCTCTTCTTATTCACCGGTTGTACATATATTTGCCTGAGAGGGCAACTGGAGCAATCTCCATGTCAGTCCAAAACTGGACGTCTGGATAGCGGTACCCACCAACAGGACTTAATGCGACATGGCCCTAATGACTGCTGGCTTAGCTGAGCATGGCCCCGCCCCTTCTTATTTAAATCTCTAGTCACATAATTTGCTGATGTTCCAAACCAATCGTTAGTATTCTCCATATTACATATCTATATACCTATAAAATAGGTTTGTGTCTACGACTGAATTCCTTAGTATTCATTCCCTTTATCAGGGAATTTTCTTTTGAGTTTGTTTATTATCAAAGCAAATCATTATCCATTATTAAATGTAATATCATATCTGATGTGGATTTATCATATACATTTATTATATCAGATTATATATCTTCTCATCTGGACAGCTGCAAATATCACTAAAAATATGTGAATGTTTGCTCATGAAATACATCAAAAACAATCACAATTCCATTGTATACTGGATGGAATATGCTACGGACCTAGAAATGATTCATACACTTTTACAAAATATTAGTAGGTGTGGTAGCATACAACAAAGAAAGCTGATATGAGGTCAAGGTTTGAAATCCCATATAATAGATGGGACGTGCACAGATGACAGAATATCCCACCAGTTCACACCCATGATAATGCTCTGAGGTTTAAGTGAGATCTAACCAAGACCTTTGAGGCACTTGAAGTATCGTATCATGTCCCTAAGCGCTGATTCATTGTTAGCTGGATCAACGCTAGGCATTGACACATAATTAGGGCAGAATGATACATTAGGGTTTGGTGGTTACAGAATATTGAAATCCCTTAACTGTATGTACCCTTCAATACGGTCATTCAGACTATAACCCAACAAAAAACTTGTGTTCTTATTCATGATAACATTTTCTTTCAGCTCGACCTTCAAAAATATGTACCATTACATCAAATAATTGTTTTTCATTTGTGGTTATACCATTTGTATGGATAACACCACAGTCACAGCTCGGTGACCAATATTGCTTTGTCCTGGTTGAGGATTGACTTTTGTATAATAATAACAAAATTAATTCTAAATATATAATATTCTTAATTTCACAAACCAACCTTTACGTGGAGGACTTTATTGGATTTTCATCGAACCTTTCATTATATATGGCGATTAGATAAATAAAAACGATTGCTACAAATGAATGGGAAAAGCTGGGATATAGGTAGAAGATGGTAGATTGCCAAAGCAGACCAAATGTCACCTGCTAGGTATTCATGGTTGTGTCCATCTGTGCGTGTTCCATGCAGCCTGATCCTTGGCACTATTATAATAAATGGTACTACATGTACCTCACGCAATGCCCATACGTACATTCCAAGATTCCCTTCATCGTTAACATTCCAGAGAGTTAAATCCCCCCAGATAACTATATATATGGTACAGAAAATGAGTCATAAGTCGAAAAAAATGGATTTTGAGATATCATCATAATATTTGAAAGTACTTCTATATATTTGTATGCATGACAAAAGGTTTCCTGATGGCCACTTACTATAGTGTAGTTAATTGTATTCCTTGGGATAACCTCAGATATGCATATATATTCAATACAGCCTTGGAATTTGGTACATCTATTCAAGTTACTACCAGCGCGAAGCACCCCAAAACTGAGAACATCTCAACAAAGAGATCTTGTGAATAAATCTCTCTAAGAAATATCCATTTTGCGACTTATGACTAATTTTCCTGTGACACATCACATATGCAAGGTAATGGTATGATGGGTGCTAAACTCCAATGTCTTTATTCCTCCAGGCACTAAGCCCGAATTTTGCTACAAACCATTGAGCGATAATGGAGTAAACCAGCAATTACTGCAGACTGGCTACAACTGTGCAAGTGACCCTTGTGCCACCTATTGGATTCTAGGATCATTTCAGTAAGTGACATTTACCGACCTTCAGGGACAACGAGGCCACTGCTAAACACATAGGATGACACAGCAAATTTATGATATGGCCAAGACGGGAGCTTGTACTAGACATTTAGGTGGTAGATATCCCTCAGTGACATAATCGTGACTTTCCTTCAAATGAAGCGAATAAAATTCGACATGGTCTTTTCCACATATGTGTACTTCATACTTTAAATCTTATATAATTTTTGCAGGTATACATACCCATACAAATATTGGTTGGTGGTCGGATATATATATATATATATATTCCTAAAGTGTAATATTCTATTATTTTCTCTATTTAATTTAAACAGCCTGTATAACTGTCCTTAAACCATAAATAAACCTTTGGAAGCCTGAATAAATTATTTTCACTCAAATTGCGATGCAAAGGTTCGAGAAGTATTGTAAACACAATCTGTGAAGCTTTCTATTTGTGTGCTCATAATGAATAATGTATACAATTTATCATTAAAGCTTGAAATAAAATGTTGAAGACATGGTAAAAACGTTTCAGGAAGCATCCGAGATTGTTAAAGTGTTGCGCATTTTACATTTAGAACGAGATATTCACAGACAATGGACTTATACAATAGCTTGGCAAACGATTGATAATTCCGATAATTAGAGTTGCCAAGCATTCTATTAGGCATGTAAAGGTTCTGTTATATATATTGTTTACATAGTCTGAATAAAATTGAATTAACAATGTGCATCGACACTTTATGCAAGTCTATTAATCCTGGCCCATGTGCTCTCTAGTCCCTCCCCCTGGCCAATGATCAGAGAGCATCGATCTCTGTCAGGCCAGGACGAACTAGATGGAGATTAATTAGGGCTTACAAACATGACGTTTTATGTTTCCTCTAATTGTGGGGATTGTGGAGGGCGATTCGGCGGTAAGCAAGCCTGTAGTTTGCATAATGGCCGCCGCCAGGCCATGCATACTGATGAGGCAGGCAGATCTCGCGTAATCCCGCACCAGATCTCGCCGCCAGATTGTGCCGCATTACACGCGCGCCGCTGTATATCTAGACGTCCGAATAAATAAAATCTGCAAAATGATTAGCTTAATTTTCATTAGAAGCACGCTACAGGGATTGGGTTGATGGCAATGGGGGGCCTATGTGTATAACCACTGACAATCGCGCTATTTGGCGAGGCACCGAGGACCGGAAGCTGCACCTGGTTCCGAGGAAAATGCTCCCCTGACACCGGCTGCAAACACACTTCTGGCGGTGGAACGGGTCCCAGAGGACCATGGCAATTCTTAGGATCCTATTGTTCTCTAGGTGTAATTTTTCACTCCAATGTTTTTGGGAAAGACCGTTGGAGCTGATCGTTTACGTGGCATGGGTGTGCAGCAAACTATCTCCTCGAGCGATGAAAAGAAAGGGATAACACGTCCACGAAGGATTTATATATTGAATTAACTTATTACACTAATGCATTTAAATAGTTTAATGTGAGGGACTTTCCCTGCAATAAGAATTCACTGAAGTGTGGAGTTTAAATGTACAGCAGAGTGGGGATTCCATGTATGAAGTTAAATAAAAGTAAAATAACCCGACGATAAACACCTCAAGTTATTAGCTTGATGCTAGTAATTTCATTCAATGAGGACCAACGGAGAGTTGGGTTGTCAATCGACTGTCATAAAATCTATATAACTCAAATTAATTTGCCGTGTTGTAAGTGGGTATTTCACATAAACTCCGTCGAAAAAGACCCCCAGTGATAGTTAAATCTATTGATACATTAACTATGTTGAATACTTCACCCATTGCAAAAAGGTATTTCGTGTATGGTATTTGTTACTCAAATTCGCCTCAGTTGGAACAGCTTTTTAAGAATCAGAAAAAGTTTGCATGCATTTAAGTCTAGCATTCTATTTTAGTTACTGGTTTAATTGATCATTTGTTTAACACTTAATGCATAAGACTATCCATGAAGAGTTCCATCTCGATTAAATTACAAGTTATTTTGTCTATAGCTTAAATTTTACCTTGCATATATGACCCTTATTTGAATTTGATTTCTAAAAAAGGCATTTAAGAATTTGGAAGTGGCAACATTTAAAACATATGACATTTAGGTAAGATCTCTATCACGTCCTCTTTCACCAACTCCTAGTGGCTTGCCCTAATAACCTTACTTGACGCCAGGGGGAACTAAACGAGCACGCCCAGGGTCCTCCCCTCTTCTGCGCATGCCTGACGCATGCACTTCCGCCAACACAGAGACACCTTGCGGAAGGAAAACGAGTGTGAACACCTGGTGAGAAGAAGGAACACTGGAGGGTGCAAAGCGCATGCGCTCTCATCTCGTTTTAATGGGGTTTTGACACTGTCCACGTCTTCTGCCGAGACAAGTCTCATTACTCGTGACTGGACGAGAAAACAACGTGAACTCAGAAATATTTAAAGGGGAGCGTGTCGTTCAAATGAATTAAGCTCTGTTTTAGTTTCAGTAAAGTAAATTAGGATCAACTCTCCCTTAAGAACAACAAGTTCTCTCTCGCTGGGAAATGGGATTAAATAAATGACACCACAAATGTCACAACCATAACCAATGCTGAATTTGAAACGTATAATGTCAGCATTACTATTTGTAAAAAGGGTATCACCTATCATAATGAATATTGCCTGTTCGAAAGCCAATGCATTGGTCTATATGTAAAGAAAAAGCTGAGTAATTCATTAACATAAGTCAACGGAAAACTTACATTAATATCCATCAGTGCATCCACTTGGAACAGTTTTGTTAAGCAGGTTTTGTAGCCGACGGCGAGAAACATTAGCTCGATAAATGATGTCTATATTAATACATTGTACACCTGTTACCTAGAGGGAGATCCCTTATCTCTCCATATCGCATCTTGCATCTTTTATTATGTTTTAGTCGTAACTAGACTCGTTATACACGCAGAGCTGAAAGCATTTATCCCACAGGTATATATGTTAACCTGTTTCTATAAATTGTGGTATATATCTATATGAAAAGAATCATATTTGTAATCGAGACATAAATAGATCTATGCAGTGTGGTGATAGCAATTGGATTGGTTTATGTATCTTCGTGGTATTGAGACTTCAAACTCGACAATTACTGCTTCTACTTTATATTATAATTATCAGTCGTATATATATTGGCAAGCTAAAGGTAGCTTGCAGGGCAGAGCGCTTATTATACTGCCCCCTTCGCCGCAGATACTGTATGTATCAGATTATCTCTCTGTCTTAAAGCTAGACGGTGGGTCGTTGGAGGGATCTTGTTACATCGACCTCCCATAAGTTTGTAAAAGTTTTGTGAAGCAGAACTTCAGCATCATCCATCATGTCGAACGAGTTGTCAGCATGTATGTACAACATATGTCTGCCTTGTCACTTCTGTAATGGCATAATCCTACCTGGTATAGAGAATCCCTGTCGGTAAGTTCACCAACCTTCCCTCCTCCAAATCCAGGTGACGTCTGTTGACTCAAACGCCACTCGTTTCAAATTTAACAAACTGTAAAATAACTGCTAAATCCGGTATTGATTGGTGTTTCTTTGAATTGTGACAGATGTTTCAACGATACGGATGTATTTTCCTGTACATTTGAGACGAGGAATGTTAAATTATATGTATCATTCTTCTTCGCGATATTGGTAATGTAGACCAACCGATCGATCTATGATTATAGATTAATGTGACATGTTAAATGACTTGTTTGATACAGATATGTATTCCTGTATTGATAATTAAGACTTTGAGACAGAATATCATAATAAATAATTAGGAAAACACCTGTTGGGCGCGTGTTCTTTACAAATTCAGAGAAACGATTAATTCAACAAGCCCTCTGTGAAATCCATTAAACTAAAGTCCAATTATTCATTATCCTATCTATATAGAAAGTCAGCACGAATACAAAAGGGAACCACTTTTTGATTATCACCCGATACTTTGCTGGGGAAACTGTTCAAACAAACCATCCACCATATGCAACTTAATGTTGGTTAAAATTTCCCCCGGCTTTTCCAGGATATCACTCTATATATTCCCCTATTGGCAACAATACACACATACTTCACTTTTTGGCAGTTATTTGCTTTCCAATGATTCCAGAAATACCTGTTGCCCCCAGCTTCCTTATTAAGTACCCGATAAAGAATGATGTATGATGACCGAGGGTAAGAACTGATCTGCCATTATTGGGACTTGACAAAAGACCTTGGATTGGTCCATATGTCACTTAGAGACAATGATCAGCCAACCTGCCCCTGGACCTGAACACCCCCTTTACCAAGACTCTCATATGGGGGATCATTTAAGACGATGGGTGTCCCGCAGTTCAACTGGTTTATCTATCAACTGCTGTTCATAGAATGAGCTGCATGATGGTCACCGACTGATCATTCCCATGAGTTATGAGCTATGGTCACATTTTTATTTAATGGCATGCATCGTGTTTGATCAGCGAAAACACATTCGATTACATCAGCAATAAAAGGTCTCCTTGTAGCAATAGGGAAACCACGAGCCTTTCGAATTGTGGCAGGTGTCTCTCGACTTATGAAATACATTTTTGTTAATCATTGCCATTTGTATTTATAATCGGTATACAATATCAGACTTTGACATATCAGACAATAAGGCTTAGTTAAACGTTATGATGTCAAACACATATCTCCAAATCGTCCTTATCTTAGCCCTTATTTTGCTCACTGAGGGTTATGCCAATAAATAACATACAATCAACCATTTGCAAACAAATGTCGTATATATTGATTGTCACGGTAAAATACCAATGTCTCTCTTGGTCAAAAACAATATTTTCATTTTTATTTATTATCTTATTTTCACTTTGCTTCCATGTGAGAAATAGTTCCTTTCCTTTCAATAAATTTGCTATACAACAACATATAAACATGCCCCTTTAAATTTTAGAAGCTAGTTTGTTAGTTCATCTGGCATCTGGGATTTGCAGACCCAGTATAAATAAAGTTTTAAAAAAATGTAACCAACACATGGAGGCATATAAACACATCAAAATAATATGTTCATATTCATAATCTTATTTTCATATTGCTTCCATAATTTTCCTTAGATGAATCAATACATTCCTATAAAAACAATATAAACATGCCTCAATTTTAGAAGATAGCTTGTTGGATCAAATGTTCATCTGGCTTGTAACCGAGACATGGGAGCATATAAACACATATCGATTGATCAATCTCGAATTGAAGCGGGAAGAACGGTATCATCTGGATATATAGGATACCTACTGACAGCTGCCATGGCAACATATAATGATGGACCTATAGGAGACTCCAATCTCCACAGCTCGAGGCCAGAAGGTCCCCAATGGCCGCCCCAAACCGACTCCCCTATATCATTTGTTAAAATACCAAGGTCAACTAAATGTAATCAGAGAAGGTTGACTTTAGTTTTGGCTGCCATCATCTGAAAAGTCTGAACTCAATGAAACTGTTGGAAATTACAATAATCAGGCTTGGAATGGTTGGAGTGAGCAGTAGGAATGGGCGATTTTTAGATGGAGAGATAGATATGAGTTCACTAGTTGGTGGGGAGTTTAGGGCCTCCTTCTCTTGCCAATTGCCTGGTAATTTATTTACCTACGTTTCTACATTGAATCCTCGATTCGATACCATCTGCGAAATGAGTAGTATTGGGTAAGGATTCGGCATTTAATACATCCTCTCTATTAACAAGAATTCAATATAATATATGTCGGAAACATCTGCTCGATTTAAACGTATTAATAGAGTGTCCGTTATGTGGGGTTTTTTTTAATAAAGCATTTAAGCAATCCATTTGCAGAGTTGCGGTGCTCTGAACGCCTATATTTTAAAAGGTAACTTCAGAATGGTTATTCTGAAGTTAATAACGCTTTGATACGTTCGTATATTCTTGGAGCTGATTAAAATTTGAAAATAAATGTATCATTAAAACGTTTAGAATTGGTTAGATACTACCTTGTGCAACCGAACTGAATGCTTCTTCATCCCAATTTCGTTATTGAATAAAGTTTTGCAGATAATGTCTTGGATTCAATTAAGCTGATATTGCGCTGTGAAAATATGAATCGTACGCGGAAGATAAACACGCAATAAAACGTTGAATTACGAGCTTCCACAATATGAATGACACAAACAGAGCCATCGTAACATACTTCTTTCCTGAGAAGAAATAGGGTCCGCACACAGAAACGATAAAACATCGCCCCTAATAACTTCTCCCTTGTCCTTTGATCAAATATCAGCGCCGGTTATGATGCTGGTTTAACTCCCGGGGAAAATATGAAAACATCTATAGCACCTCTTTTTGGATCTCTTGTAAAAACATACTTCTGAGGCCGGAAGGTTTTGTTTACCAAGTACTCAACCGCCCTCGCTCAATTTATTCGCACCAAAATGAACCTGGCAATGTTATTGTCAACTAAAATCTGTATTTGATATGAAGAAGCAGTTGTTCCTAGTCTTGGAGGGTGAAACTGTGTCTTAGACCCCTCCAACCACCGCCACCCACACGCCTCCTGTTTCAGTGAGACCGTGTTAACATGGATTCGCTTATTTGTATTAGTCTTAACAGTCGAGTATAATGTGTAGACTTTTCTCAGTGTCAAACCCAAGGATTTCTGTAATGTGGGCAGACTTTCTCATTCCATTTCCCAGAGCATAAGACTTTGTGGGAGGCGCCATGGACGAAAAGACGCCTCAACGTCGGTGATTTGTTGTCTCAAGGTCAGCGACTGGATCCCTGAAGGTCACAAGTGTGATCTAGTCGTGTGCCGACGATGCAAGAACCATTCAGCATTAAAGGAAAGCTGTATTCGAATGTATACATGTACATGTATGTGCAGTATGAATATTATAGGAACAAGTGAAATTCGAGAGCATCAAAAGACTGAGACATCCATTCTCATATTTATTCGCTGTCTGAAATCGATCCTAGACTATATGTATTATTAATAGATTACTGCTTTTCTTGGGCACATGGAGGAAGCCCTTTCTATCTGCAAGGCAATTAATTGCAGCACAAAGCTGTCAATCTAGCCATTTTTAAATAGAAGTCTAAATAAGTGTAATAATTATGTAAAGATGAAAGCGTTATCCTGGATGACAGCTTGCGACAAGCCCAACCACCGAATAGAGTGAATTTTATCAGAAAGATCGTTGGTGGCAAAATGTACTGACTATTAATAATTATAGTTATCTTAGGTAGACGTACAGGATAAACCTCAATGTGATGACTTTCCAATAAGTTGATTTTATATACATTATTGTATTATGTCCTTTGATCTGATATATAATATACTTTATATGAATATTCCTCTTATATACATCTTAAAACGTGCCTCACCGTTCCAGCACCTACATTTGGATTTTCCCTTATATGTATACAGGATAACTCGTGGGAGGGCATGGTAAAACAGCAGTATTAGTGTACATACAAACGCCACTACATCGGACGCCGTCCCAGTGTCTGTTTTTATCCAGCAACAGACCCTACAATGCCACCCACCTGGCACTGTATAAGTCGAAACCTCCTTACCTCAGGTATCATATATACCCTTGTTTGTATAGACTGTATCATCGCTTTATAGTCTTCCTTACAAGTTTCTAATAAAAGCGAAATGCTACTGTATATTGAGAGGGCGTGGTAGACGTTCGCAGGATGTCTAATCAATCGCAAGTATTCCTGCTAAAACGTTTCAGAGTTTCACTGATATTAGCTCGCAAATGACATTTGCAACAACTCGTGAATATTTGGCGATAAATACCACTCATAAGCTATATCATGGTTATACTATTATTCAACAGTTTTTCTTGAAGAAATTGCAGTTATTTCATTTTAGTTTTAGGTGGGAATCAAATGGATTTGGTTGTTTTTCTGGACTTGGAGTAAAACAAGAGCGGTTCTTCTTCGAGATATGGCATAACATTTATCCTGTGAAACAGTAAACACCGGATTTATTGCATGCCTAGAAAATGAATGGAGACGCCATATGGGATTGGTTGGTAAAAGAGGTTCAGAGGGAGTCCCGCAGCCTATTGTGTGCCTCAGACTGTCAATACATTAGCACACACTATTCTTCTATACATGAACTCAGGACACTGCATGGTGTTGCATCATTAATGTCCTGGGGTATACGCTGAATAAGACAATTACTTCCCATTTGGCACCATTGTTTATAGGTGGGGCATTCACAATCGTCCGACCCAGTGCACTATCTATTAACACAATCATGGTTTTGTTTTGTATTTGTTTCAATTCCTTAATGCTTTCACTCAAATGTGTTTGGGGCCCGTTGTATAAGGAGTCCTTACTTAAAGTTGCACTCTCACTGAGTCGGTCAAAACTGAACATTTTCTACTTCTTGTTCCATTATTTTCCAACCCATCTAAAGGTCATTTGGCCAAAATCTTGGAGGATTTTGTGAAGCTGTTTTTCCTACAGGGCTTCTAAAACGTCCCCATTTGTATATGGAGGACCCGCCTGAATCCCCTCTTGCAATGACTTCACTTATTATCGTTCACTGGCGGCAGTTTTCTCTCGGTGATTAGACTTCACATTTTTGTCACACATACCAGCAGCAGAATATTGATTAATCCAGTCGCCAGTAAGTCATGCTATGAGTGAATTTGGTAAGATTTGTTTTGTCGTAATAGCTGAGAATGCAGCTTTAAGATTTTCCTTCCTTGGCTACCTTTCCTTGCTAAGCAATTTGGAAAGAATTCTATATCAGGTTCTAAACAAATGCTATTAGGTTCTAAACAAATCAATAGGCCAGTGAACCATATATGAAGGACCTTTTCACCCCTCTCCACCTACAGATCCAGCACAACAACAATTTACTATACAGACAACTTTTATTCCTATAGTATATTGTATTGAAGGTGCAAAATGTCCGATTCGCAAAAAAATACTCTCAGCCTAAATCTTCTTGGCAATCTTCAGGTGATTGGCACATTATTCACATTCTTTAAAGTACAAAGGTATAGTTGTAAAAGCGTTATAATACATTTGTCATCATTTTGGTGGGCTCTCTCAAGTTCCAGCCTCTGCAGTAAGGATAAAGAATAGGGGAGACACATACACCACGAATTTCGCCATGAATAATACCCTGTCCTTTGGCTATGACTCGAAAAAGGTGAATGATCTAGAAGCATAAAATACCCCTATACATAGCTAGCGTATCAGCACAGACAAGAGGGCAATTAGATGTAACTCGAGCATAAGAGTAAACCGTGAGGACAGTACAAAGACAACCAATGCTGAGGATTACTCAGACCAACAGAAACCAAAGCCTTCCCTCCTCCACCCCAGACACCCAAAGGCAATGTGTGCCCCGCAACATAAATGGGAAATCTGAGAATCATAATTGGATATGGAATTTCAAATGGAATTATATGTATCTGTTTGAATGGACGTGAGTTGACTGAAACTCTATAGGAGGCGTGGGGTTAAGGTGACCCAAACGGGGAGCTGCGGGACGTTTTTGGTGTCTTTTGAAGTGGATCCATGAAATATGTGTGAATGGAGTTATTAACATAATAATGTTTGTTTAGACTTCATTGATTTCATTGCTGGCATCTGAGAACATATCTAACATACTTAGAAAGGACGGGTGTGGGAAATGAGGGAGTATATTGATATCGATACTCCTGTGATTGTGGTGCTAGTATTTGGAATTCATGTCATTCAGGTTACGGTGATAGATAACATGTTGATTTGACACGTAGGTTTACATCGGCTCCCATACCTCTGAACAAAATAAATAAAATAATAGTGGTGCGTATACCCAGACATGAATGCATAGCCCTGTGGACAATGCTGTACATATATAGGGCCAAATGAGAAATCTGAGGAAAGGTTTACATAGTGTCGTTAACATAGAAAAGCCCATACAAAATGTAATGGTACGTCGAGTATAAACGAAAATATGAAAGTGTTTGATATCAAATATCCAATTAGAAGATGCGTGCTAAAAGAAAGTAATAAACTGCAATGATTTCAGGTGCCGCAGTAAAAGCAATAATGAATATAGCATTCTTTATACTTACGGAAAATATGCTTGATAAATTAGATGAACAAAAAAATAAAGGTAACGCAAATTATGCCCACATCTTTTAGCACATGGATAAAAATTGAATACGGTTGGGCGTCAAAAGAAAAAGAAATCCCCAACATCTGAGATATTTGGGATGTTTCTGTCCCTCAATTGGTGGCGTCAGTGGATGAGAAAGCGGACACCTGGCGAGCGATTGGCATATCAGTAAAGTAAAGCCTGGCTCCGCCATTCTGATTGGCCACTATTTGGGTGGGCGCCCCCTCTTGGTCATAAATGGCGGCCACCAAATCACGGCTAAATTCCCGCCTGCGATGCTTCATCCATAGCCTGGGAATCACAGCTATTTGTACGCGGATGTATTTGCAATGCGCGTCACTTCCGGCGAAATGGCTTCCGTTTGTATCAGCCAGAGGCTTAGTGAGCGCCGAGCGCGCGAGCTAGAAAAAACCCAACCTCGCTTCGGCTTTATCGTTTGAATAATTAATTTCTGCAAACTAACTTCTGAATTTAGCTTGATCTTTCTAATAATTTATACATTATCTGATCGTGGCTCCAACTGATGGATTACTATGGTCCCAGCTTCAATTTCGCTGGAAATTACTTTCATTTAAACCGCCCAATTTGCCTTCTGTCTGATGTTTAAGGCTGTATATGAAATGATGCGCCTGCACGTCAATAATGCTATTTCTCAGCAGCACAGGGCAGGAATTAGGCTTCGTTTTCCAATTTAGTTTCATTATTTATACCGCCTGATGTTGGAAACTTATTACTCGCACAGCTCGCATTAGGACGAGGCGATATGAGCGGGCTAAGTGTTGGGGCGTGCGCCCTGATAGAATTAAAGCCCTGCGCTTTCCCGCCAAATCCTCCGAGCCGCCAGTCTACACAGCAGCCATCAGCCGTTATTAACTTGAAAATATTTCCCGCGCTCCAAAAAGTCAGGGGGGCTTACTCGGGCCTCGGTCAATTGTATAATGCATGTGTGCTGCTATATGTCCTGATGGGAATGGCGGCTTGCCGATCCCACCGACTGTCAAACGAGGATCCGAATGCCGTCTGCCATCAAGTGACGTCATCAAGAGTCATCCCGCAGTCACGGCACAGACTACGTGTGATTGGTGCAGCAAATCTGGGCATTGGCTGAATGTGCTGTATGTCCGCTTGGGCTGAGACCGGGGGCTTGGTGAGGACAATTTATTATGGAGTTGAGCAAAAGTTGAAATGGAATTCGCACCATCCGTTCCAAAGTATTTTATCACTCCCAATATTGGACTACATTGAGATTAAAATCAAATTTATTCTTTGATGCCCTTGCGCTAACCTGAAGCAATTTGAATCATACAACACTCATACTGTGAACATAATATACGAATTTGCTTTTCGATGTCATCATAGATGTAAGGATGCTGTTGAAAATAACGCTGATCGTGAAAGTTATAATTATCATTTTCCTAACTGTTTCTTGGAACTGGTGAGAATATAGATCATTGTTATAACACTCATACTGTGAACACAATATACTAATTTGCTTTTCGATGTCATCATAGATGTAAGGATGCTGTTGAAAATAACGCTGATCGTGAAAGTTATAATTATCATTTTCCTAACGGTTTCTTGGATCTGGTGAGAATATAGATCATTGTCTAAATTGAGTACAAATACAATAATTATTATTTAAATAAAAATACCTCAAAAGTGGAATAAGAGATCAATATGATATATAAAACAATATCATGTTTATATAGAATATCAAATATCTTAATACATACCTTATCAGAAGCATGGTTATGCGTTATAAATTTGTGTAAAATCCACATTGGGTGACAACTTATAGGAATAGGTAGAATTAACATTATTGCATGGCTGACCATAGGAACAGAAAGGACAATCCTCAATGGTGCTTTCAGTTACTAAATGTTTACTAAAGGTTTTCCCCATTTAGTAGTCTATACACACGAAATTAATCCAAAGAAAGAATCAGCAAAGTTTGTCTAAAAACCTAGGGCCTACAGAATAATACGCCCCCTTGAATGGAAAACGCCAGTAAGTAAAATATATATTTACTTCCTTTCCCTCTATACATATTATATTCAGTTCCTCATGAAAAAAGAAATATGTATAAGATTAAAAAAAAAGAACCTTCATAGCAGATATGACAAAAAGATGAATGAGTGTAGGATACCCTATATACAAAGAATATATCAGTCACTCAATATTCAATGTCGTGCAGTACTTATGTGGTTTCGTTTCGTTTAATTCTATTTAAACGTTTGCCTGTTATTTGAAGGATGTCAAGCACACCGGAGAGGACTTCTCACTATTATATACCAATCTGTGCATCAACGTAACGAGCACAAATAACTTGCAATTGCATCTTTTTGTTCCCTAAAGTTTCAATAACGTAAAAACAATAAATCAATTAATTTAAAGTAGCAAACAATACGCGCCATCAATCCTCCTAAGAAGAACAACATTCCTTTAAATTTTTCAAAAGTTTCGCAAAGGTTGCGACAATTCAGATAGCAAATTGCGATAGTTCAGTAGCACAAGCGATGGCAAGGGTAGCTTTGAGAGAGGGCAGGTGGGGCTTGAAGAGTCGACTGGGTACATCGCTCAGCCCCTAGTTAGGAGATAATGGTATACATGACCAGGTAATATATATACCTGGTTACCACAGCCTCAGGGTGTGGGATTGCACCCTGTGGCAATCCATCACAAACTTAAGGAGGCGTAGGACCTGGGGGCAGACTGTGGTATGGGTAGGCAATTATTAAGTGTTTCTGTGTAAAATATTGATTTGTCTGCCAGTAGGAGAACCCCTACCGTGATATCATCCGAGCTCAATTAATGAAATATATAGTAGTAGCATTTGGGATTAAACCGGATTGAAGTCATTTGACGCCAATGTATGATGCACACGATTAACTACCGTAGCATTCATTTTAATCAAAACACAAAATGATGTTCATTGGATGATTTTTGTTTGATTACATATTTACTTCTAATGTCACCAGTTAAACTTAAACAGACAATATTTACATTGGGAGGAGAAAGACAAATCTATAGAAAATGAAGATAGCAGTTGGTGAAAGTGCTAAAAGGAGGTAGCAATATAAGACGTAAGGGGGCTTCGCCGAAACAGGAGCCATTTTAGTACATACTAACTTGAATACAGGAGAAAAAACCAACAACGTTTAATAACCGGATTTGTATTCACAGTGAAGGTTGAAATAATATGTTTGATCTCTTATCAATTAAATACATTAATAAGTCTTGTATTTGATTCCCCATCAAAAAGGGGATTGTTAATTTCTTATAACTTTGATGGACAGAGCATGGGAACTTGACTCAGACTTTCAACCAGTGCCACAATTAAACAACATCTAATAAAATGTCACAACATCACAAAAGCCTTTCAGTTTCTCCAGCTGAGTATGGGCCGTGTTGTCAATTGTCAGAATTAAGGGATATTTAAATAACTGTATATGTCTCCCCTTCTTGATTTATACAACATTACATTATCAAGGACATACCTTAAGTGTTAGAGACATGCAATTTAAAATTGTAAATAAAATTTACTGAGACATATCTGAGATCAACCTACGCTTTCTATGGGATATACCATTAAATCAACAGGCTGAAGATAGTACCGAAACACCAGGGGGTTCATGATGTTATGAATATAAAATTGCCCCTGCGTAGACCTTCTATTTTTATAGACTGATGACATGATAACGGCTGTAAAGTATTTAGCTATCATAAGTGTCTATAGAAATAATCTAAAGTTTCTGAAATGATCCTGAACTTTGTCCAGCCCCATTTCTCTTGCAATAAAATGCCTTTAACAAGGTTGTTCCCCTCTCAGTGGATCATTTATACTTCTGGCATTGAATTTTGCATTCATTAGCTTGACATGTGTGCCAAGACCATGTTTTTATTCTATAAATGCATTGCTGGAGGACATTTTGACTGATATAACACAAATGTGAATATGAATCTTATTGTCCAAGAAGTTAGATGCTATAAGTCCCCTGCTGACTCTTGTATTACATCGATATAAAGGAAGATAGCACAAATACCATGTATGTACAAGAAAGGACCTCCCACTACAACCAGGGACAAAGACCATCTATATGTATGAAAGCAAAAGTTCCTGCCATATGTCACAGGTAAATCAGGATTCTGCTGATTCCTTACAGATAATTCCTATTGAACTATTAAATAAACTTCTAATCTCAAATTCCTGAATTGCCCTTCAACCTTCTACCCCCTGCGAATTGACTTCTGATAAAACCACATTGTCAAAAAGGTATGCCTTTGGTGTTCCCATTCTCTCTTCTTCTATCATAGTTTTTTTGTTCTGCATTCGAGCTGCTGGGTGCTTGGTACATTTTCACGAGGATTAAATAGCAGGAGAATTGAAGAAGAAATCATCAAGGTCAGGGTAAACTATAAGGAACACATGGTGGCCCGACCACCAGGAGTCTAACATCAATTTCGGGGCTAAATATTGAAAGGGAGAAGGGGAAAAAATGATAATCTGCAACACAACCAGAAGTCTGTAAACACTTATCCATCTATAGTGGAACTGTTCCTATCTCAAGACCAATCCTCACTGCCCGATCCTAGCCGAGAGCCTCTCAGACCTCCACTACAAGTCTTGTCTTCAATAATGCTAGCAGTAAACAAACAACTCATATCAAGAGGGTCAATGCGTTTATTAGCCTTTAGGATAGTATTAACTGCGCAAAGGTCCATCCATACGATATGACATCTTCAAACAGTGGTAAAACGTGTTCGTTGGGTGTGTATAATCGCTTAATATGTTTTACTTTTGGTTTTTGTTCCAGGGCACAAAATGGTTAATACTTTTGCTCAATTGGAATACTTCGTTCAAAATAAATCATGGTCGATATAAGAGATAAGGCTTGCAATGTTTGTCCTTCTTATAGGACTAGAATGTTGTATCAAACTCTAATATTCAGGTTTGCCCTGCTGACGATTCTAGGACTGTTGAATAGTCAATACATGAGAACCTAAACACATTCTAAAGCTTAAGTTTTGTTCTTTTTTTTCTTTTATGATAACCCTCTATTTCGCCCGTGAGGCATAAGCCCCCCCCCCCCTTCCCCTTACGCACGCACTTTAAATACACAAGTTTATATACAAATTTAGGGAGGCCTCATAACGCTTAAACAAAGATTTTGATCACATAACAAAGTTTGTGTGGTCTTGGATCCATTTAAACCATTATCCGAACGAGCCAAAGGAAATCGTTTTTTGAGTCTCAGGAAATTTGCACTTAGAACACTCTACTTTTTCTGACAATATGTGTTTATATGTTTCGAAATAGAGAACAAAGCACGGGGACATGCCATTCACATTGTAGTTTATAGTTTGAGCGTTTGTTCTTTTATATTTGAAATAAGATTAAAACTTCTGGAATAACACCAAAACCAACTCCATTATATTTAATTGACTGAATTGTAGTTTCATTGAAGTAGTCGTTATACATTCGGATGAAGTGATGTTTCGACCGTTTTTATCTGGGAATTTGAAATAAATTTGGTAATATTGCCTTTCGTTACTCTGTCTTCCAATGGGTCCCCTAAGGTGTAATATTAATTGGAATTATACACTTAGTCATCAATGAAAATGATGTAAAACAAATCTCACAAGCAGAAGCTGTAAATTAAACGAAAAGGCCTTATAAAAGGATGCTTGATTCAGTGTTAAAGCTGCATTAAATATTCCCAGATTAATCGACCAAAAGTCATTTTTTCCATTTTTCATTTCTTTGATCCTTAGGGAGGTAGAATGGAAAATTTGAATACTGCAAATGAAGGAAGATGGTTATCTAGTTAGATTTTTGACATTTTCATGAGTTTAGTGCGAATATTTTTATCATTTAATTTTATTATGAATTTGTTTATATTTTAGTTTTTCTGTTCTACAATAGCCACTTTTGGGGCATTCTTAGGTAGCACTATCCTAACATTTGAGGATTCCCAAAGTTTAAGCAAATGTAAGAGGGGCATTCAAAAGGTAGGATTTTGGTGGGTCACTGAAAATTCGGGAGATACTGATGTTTTACACCAAGAAGGACTGAGATAAAATCATCGAATATGTTATCTTGGTAACATTCAAATGCACTGCGAATGACTGACTAGACAAGATAAGAAAAGCATTTTTTTAAGGAAACAATAGCTGGTACCGCCACTTTAACAACTCCAACTGCATGGGGTTGGTGTTTTCAGATAGGCCTGTGCATTGTTTTCAAATCAGGACTTGGCCATGTCTCTGAGGAGCACATGGTAGCCATGTTTTTATTACCACCAATGATGTCAGGCATTGCCATGGGGACGGATATACTTGGATCACAGTCTGATTGGCATCGCTGACACCAGGGGCTCTCGAGAGCCTCTTCCTCGAGGCTGGGTCATGCGGTGCACTTCGCTGCTATATTATTTCGCCGCTATGCCCACACCAGAGATGCCAAGGTCATCTTTGCTCTCGCAGGCCCCACGATCACTGAACTTATCATTGAAATTCTTGTGTGTGATGATATATGTATTTAATTTCTTCTGCATGAAACACATTCTTTAATTGATATCTTTATTTCCTACCATATTAAAAGGAGATTGGGGCCTTTTTCTGCATAGATTTAGATTGCATACCTTTCATAAGCAGTAAAATCTCGTAGATTTACTGGAAGCATTTTATTCGTGGAAATATCTTCGAGATTTCAGTTGAAAGAACAGGATTTTTAACTTATATATGCACTGTGATAAGACGTAATTATATCTGATATTCATTGTAAAGATAGAGCATGAGAGAGAGAATACGTGTGTGGTTGGGGAGGGGGAGAAGAGAGAGGGGGAGAGGGAGAAAGGAGAGTTAAAGTGAGTAAAAGAGGGGGAGAGGATGGGGGTGGGAGATAGGGAATAACAATTCTTTATACCGTTTTGATGGGTTGTGAAAGCGAATGAATGTGCAGGTTATATATCAAAAATGTATTAATGCTAAGTTGACCCAGCTTATGACCGCCAAATAGTTGTCTGTATCTCATAGTTGCATTTACCCTGGGTAAATACATTATTTAGAAAAAAATAATTCAATCTATACGATAAATAAATTTAACTAATATTGTGCATTTTCTTTGAAATCTATTAAATAGACTTTTCTTACTCCAGTGGCTACGATTGCATGCAGAGTTTTTGCAATGAAACATTTAAAGTAATCCATCATGTTCATCTGGTCATGTTATTTTTCTAAATTAAATAGATGGAGCAACGGAATTATCACCAGAAATTGGCGATTCGATCACGACTAAGACAGTATGATAGGCGCCACTTACAATGGACCATCTAAAACCAACATGCCCCTCGACCACTGCTTCCTTACTGCTAGGAATTGCATTGTTAACCTTCCCATCCTATACAAAGCATCTTTCTTCCCACATTCTCTTCTTCCCCCTCAATCTCATTTACCTTCTTCCTCCATTGCATAACTGATGGACACGTGTTGTCTAGCCTTGAGACCCTTCAATGTGTATTCCTTCCAGTTAAAACTAAATGACTTTTTTTCCCGCTGTTCGGCGGCACTGATGGCATATCGCTTCACATGTCGATTTAACACCGCTGTTTGCGATGCTATCTGATCATTCTTGATGCATTATTCTCGCTCCAAAGCTAAACACAACCTGCCAGCAAACTCCTGCCCTCGAGCTGGCATCTGGAAACGCATGTTTAAACGGATGCGCTCCTTTTCCACCAATGATATTAATTCAAGTACGATTTGAAATACATTTATTTATTCATGAATAAATGCAATGAATACAAGCATGTTTAATGTGCGATTATTTGTGAGCGCCTTTAAAGAGCAGAGAATGAATGCATCGAATTGGTTGTTCTTATCATTGAACGGGTTGCATTCAGCACTTCCTAGATAATAATTTCAAATATGCGTGCATGGTTATGTATAAATTAGATCTGTTCGGAATTGCTCTTCCTTTGATATACATATATATTCCATACTGTTATCCTAAATAAGATGTCAGCCACCACCCCGAAGCTGCAATTTCCTCCACATTTTTCTCCAGGAATCTTTATTCTAGAGATCCATTTAACCTGACTGGTTGATAAGGAGATTGGAGGAGAGGCAGAACAGGGGGAACTAATGTCAAAATCACTTGAATAGCGCCTGTACCCCGTCATCTTGTCAGCTATCTCATACTCCTCGAGAAATGGGCTCCGGGCAATCTCAGAAACTGGTGGACAAGTACATTAGTATGGAATGCTATATGAAGGTGAGGGTGTAAACAGAAGCAATATTTGATTACAATCAATAGAATGCTGTCAATACGATTATACTCAATTCATATAACTCCCTAGTATAGGTCTTACATCGTTATGTATGGAGGATCTCACATGCATTGTATGCACTTTTCGTAACGTTTTATAAATAATAAAGTCATCAGGAAGAAGGTTCGCTAAATTGTAATAATTTGATACAAACCATCACCCACCCATCACCATCAGTAAGAGACAAATGCAATGAATATTTAGTCTAAAAATGTTCAGGTGGTTAAAAAAATAACTTAAACAGACCCTTTGTATTTAATGTTCTGCACTCCAGCAGCTGAAATGCACATAGTTTCAAGGGACGTGTGGAGATGATATCTACTCTTCACTTTTTTGTACCGCAACCGTTTCGCTCACAGCACAAGAGGAAGAAATAAACGATCTGTCAAGAATGTTATTTTCTGTCGCCAGCGTTCTTAGGATATTGTATCATTAGGAAGATTCAAAAGGCTTTGACATGTTGATAGGTAAATGCACGTGTACCAAGAAATGCTACCCTTTCTCAAATGCTTCCTTACCTCCGGTTCAGAGTCAAATCCTAATGTGACACTGATAATTGCTTTTTCTATATTTCAAAGAGGTGTGGATAACGGCACCTACCCTATTGGTTTGGTGAAAAATAAAGCAACTTGAAGCGTGCCTCTACACTATAAATTATTGTCATACTGAGTCAATGTTTTCCAAATGTTTCTCAATTAAATGCCATTCCTCAAAGGACAGGAGAAACGCCGAGGAATTTCATTTAATTGGGGAAAAGGAAACGCAATTGAGTCCACTAAGATGAAAGGTTGTTTGAACATTGTGATCCGAGGGAATATATAGAGCTAAATCAATCTGTCCACTGATCATTGACCCATTCCAATTTTCTTAAATTGCCCCACGCTCCGACATTCCTTTTATCTCAAAGGATATGCCTCCCCATTCCAATAATCCCTATCCTTTGTCTGAGATGCCGATGCCTCACCAGCAAGCCTGGTTCAGCAATGAAAGTCCTATATCGTTCAGAGCAATCCTGAGCAATCATGAAGGAAACTAAGTTAGAATTTGCTTCAATAGCGCACCTTTTGATTGAATGATTTAAAACTCAGAGCACACCTTTTGATCTCGACTGGGACCCTCTCCTATAAATATATAACAGGACTAGTAATATACTTAAAGCTGTCTCTTTCTAATTAATTCAATCTAGCGTCCGCATCAGCAAACGTTTGACGCTACGTCGGTAGCGACTTGAAGTTGATAAAGTATCCGGGAGGGGCAGTATAGACACTATAGAAGCCAAGGTAGGGTTGTTGTGTGTATGATTTATTACAGGTGTCAACTGGACGGTTAACCTTAGAGGTATGGAGTGTGGGTGGGCCAGGTAACCTCCCCTTTACACTTACCTTTATGTCGGGCATTGGTCAGTTTATTACCCTCTACCTGAGGCATTGATGGAGCGTGTAGCCGGCCATCAGTTACCTTAATGCCTCTATTATTCAGGTGAAGTACGTAACCACCTGGGGATTATATATTTAAAGCAATCTATCTAAAGGCGTCTGTGGTTGATATTTCGCTCTTGTGATAAATATAAGAAAAATACCCCGATTAGGCCACTTTTGTGTATGTCTGAAACATATATACCTGTTGCGACTACTCCTGGTTTTCTTTGAGAACAGACCTTAGTATTATTTGTACAATTGAATCATTACACAATTATACCCCTTCAGCTAGAGTCGCAGGTGAATTCACTCTGTGAAATAAAGTCAATTATATTTATTATCGTTTGTGTTTGTATGTTCTTTTCTTTACTAAGGATTGCATAAATATGATATAAATCGATGTATATATTATTATTATTATTATTATTATCAATTGGTAATGCGAAGTTTTTTAATCGAGGAACAAAGTGGCTTGTTTTTATGATAATTTCCTTCAATCGTCCCTGACAAGACCCACTTGATGCAAGTATTTCTTTAAAGTATGTACTTGTGAGAGTACCTGGTCCTTTAGGTTGAAATCGTCATTATGGTTTATACAGCACTCGAGGGTTCAATCGCTTTTGTTCTACAGCTCCCAAGTCCTATACCGCTCTATCGTTTTAGACCCAGTGCTCCCCATTACTGAAAGGATAGGAATTCAATGAAAGAGATCTCGAATCATCTATATCGAGTTAGTTTTACCAGCCATTAGAGAGGCTTTGTCTAGGCATTGAAAAAAGCTATATGCGATAAATAATGTACGCGATAAGGAATTCAAAAATAATTACCACTGTAATAATACCGTTACTAGGCAACCATTAGGATAAATTGGAGTTGTTTCATGGTTCCAGTGTTAAAAGGCACTTACAAGTACGTTACACATTAGATAGGTATTTATTATGTAGTTAATTCGTGGTCATGATTTATTATTCAAGACTTGCTAATATCTATGCAATCTTTAGCATCTCCTATCTTTCTATTCTTCATTTTTTAATGGTTGGGCATTTAGGGAAAAAAAGAAATTGAGCGAAATCCATACTACTCATCCAATTTGTTCCGATGTTGGAAGATGTGCTTTGTACATGAACCAAATGCTCTACCAGCAACATGGGTTTCCCTTTGCTGGCATGGGGCAAAACCAAGTTCGAATGCATTGACCCAAGAGAAAACTGTTTCTGTGAAAATAATCGAAACCATTAGAATTGCAATTCAAAGGTATAGAGCTAGTTTGAATGTCTTTCAAACTTCAACTTTATTGACTGGAAGCCTGCAATAAATAATGAATTGTGCAACCCACACTAGGGGTGCATTAGCCTACCTATTCTATCAACCTGGGCTATTTTGTGCTTTGGCATATTTAGTTGTTTTGATTGTTACGTTCAGACAGCACGAATATCTGCCATGGGAGGGGTAAATGCGCATGTTTGAGAGTTCAATTCGATTCTATTCAACATATTTATTTGTACCTAAGAGCAATACTTCTGGAAAATGATTTCCAGGTCTTCCAGTATTGTTCCTAGACTACAGGGAAAGTTAAAGCGAAGTAAGTTAACTCTGATAAGATCAAATCATCTACATTCATAAGGTGATGTACACATTTTGAAATTTCGATTTATGATATTTCTGAAACATTTATTGCTAAGTTTCTAGTTAAAATAAGCAGAGTATACAGAACTAAGAAGGTGATAACGGACAGAGTTATCAGCCAGCTATAATGCGAGCACAATGGCAATAATATTCTAAGATCAGACCTTAATTTGAAATGTAATCTTCTACCTCTTACCATATTCAATATCTGAGAGGATGAATCATTTATTTTGGAACTATGGAACTATTCATTCATAACATTGTCGAAAAACAAAATAGTTTTTGTGCAGAATGTAAATGCGAATTGGGAACGCTTGAGCAGGAAATAAAACACAAATAATTGAAATAAAAATCTCGATTGCTATTAATCGAAACTAATGGAAATAGGCCCAAATTAGGCACTCGTTTCACAACACATAATGAGAAACTTAACAAAGCTCATCATGGTATCAACGCAGCACTCCTAAATGATGATCAGTCATGACCCGATAAACCAACCATTCACATGCCTATCCTTATAGATAATAACAAAAAATCCTATATATATTTCTTTATATTTTTACTTTTTGTGCTAGGTGAGGCCAATTTAAATGTCAGTTGGATAAAGCCAAACTTACTGATTCATTTAAAACATACCCCCTCGAGTGAAATTCTGAAGCTGTCACAGTAGAGTATAGTATATCATCCCTCATCTATCTTGTTAAGAGTCGCCTTAGAAACCTTTTCAAGCCTTAACCAAAGACTGTCAGTTTGCACCCATGTTCCTTACATAAAGCCTTCGAGAAGGACCAGTGTGTCTTCACTGTCCCTGACATTCAGAAATGGATTAACTTACCCCTCCTCAAAGTCACAAATAAAAAAACACTTAATGACATTAAATAAGCGCACAGACAAAAATTTCTCCGTGCCTTTATCAAAGGCCTGGTGTAAGATTACACAGATAGATGAAGTTGAGTGGGGGATAGAAATCTATCTGACTATCGGTCTATCACAAAATAATAAATTATGAACGAACAGTTTTTATTTTTTTTGTTCTAAATCTGCACAAATACAACCTAGATTCAAGTATATATCTGTGTGTAGGGTCTATGCAATGGATCGACCTTTTGCAATAGAATTGTAATAGAATGTAATAGAACAGGATACAATGTGGTAAACTATCTTTTGTCAGCTTCGCTGTAGGACACAGCGTGCTATCAATAGTATTTAAATTGTTGCGTCAAACAATTTTCATTTCATGGAGATTATAAAGCCCAATCATGCGGCATATTATCAATATGGTGGAAAGATAGTGAAGAATTGTCCTGAATTATATAGGATCGAGATGTTAAACGAATACATCCCAACAAAGTCCATCCTGGCTGAACAACGTAAAATTCCAATAGCAAAAGCGAAGGAAGCATTCAGGAGGACGCAGTTTACATGCTTCTTAAAAGCTACATAAAAAAACCATTCAGTCCGGGGCAATTTGTTACTCAGTAAAACACCAGGGAGGAATTAAGATTATTTATATCAATATTAGCTATTAAACAGCCTTCTTTAGATTATAAATATAATTTCTAATATAAATAATCAGAATTTTAATCAGAATTTTTATTTCAAAATACTAGTGCGTGTAGGTGGTCACATATAGAGGAACCTGCTTCTATTTTAAAACGTACTCCTCTTACAAGTGATTCTGTTATCAGATCGGCATTTAACAAAGATCAATTGCAATTATCCTTTGTCCGGGGAACCCACATTGTATTTAAACTCCTCCATTAGCATCTCAATTTGTTCTGAATCAATAAACAATCTTCATTAAAACATTTCTAGGAGCGATAACAACAAAGACAGCCTGTAATTGCTATCGAACTCTCCAAGTTTAGCCAGAATATTTTTTTAGTTCCATAGAAATCCTCCTCCA
Organism: Sthenelais limicola; assembly: GCA_942159475.1. Classification (NCBI taxonomy): domain Eukaryota; kingdom Metazoa; phylum Annelida; class Polychaeta; order Phyllodocida; family Sigalionidae; genus Sthenelais; species Sthenelais limicola. The sequence continues at coordinate 61,144,467 of OW804096.1, forward strand.
CTTTTTCAATTCAAATCTCATTTTTCCTGTCGCATAAAAGATCCGATAAGATCATTACTTGTTGGTGGTTGGGCTTAGGCTGGAATCAATGTGGAGCACGCTTTATCATCAATCATTTTACCTTTGTCTGTGTGAAAGGAGCAATTGTATGACAATGACGTTAGATAGCGTCAGCAAACGTCATGATCGACGCATCATGACGTTGCTGCCATATCGTCTAGCTCTTCCTTTCAGAGTTTTTGAGTTGAAATAAATGTCCCTTAAAGCAGAGGAGCCCTTAGGGATAAAGGCTGTGCTAATTCAATGGATATGCACATTTATTGATTCTGTTACAGTTTATAACATTAATGTGCCCTTCACAGATACATTACCTTGGTCTTAAAAGTACATCGATTTCAAAAGACGATTGTTCTTTCTGTACCGAATGCTAGCTGCATGGTTTAAAGTTAAAGGGTCACTGCACTGGCGGGTATGGAAATGGGACGCTAACTTCATTTATTTATTTATTTATTCAAATTTTACCACATTTTACTTCTCAAATTTCAAATAATGATACGTAAACACGAGTGAACATTTTCAACTCTCTTTGAGGGGTAATTTTATCAAACAAAAGAAAGCCCCAGCACTGGTAAATAAATGGAGGTAAATTATCAGGGCACCAGATTTTCTATCTATCTCTTTGCCTAAGTCTAGTTGAATATGTCTAATGTATGAAGAGGCTGATCAGGGGGATAAGATATGGCTTTTAGTCGACAGGGGGTGATGAGGTCGGGTAGGTAGGCTGGGACCAAATAATAGATGAAATTATAGGGTGAATGCAGCAGATCTTAAGTGTGGTATGGGTCTGTCATTCCCCGCGATATTGTGATACTCAGGTGAATTGAGACTTTGTCAACGATAAGCCCAATTAATTTTTGGATATACTGCTCGGTGGTGTAATCTTAGTAGGGTGAAATACAGGGGGCGGGACAGGTGTGTCACAGCAAGTTTCAATGTAATCTATTGTGAGATTCCATTGGTGGTTTTATGATTAATATATTGCCAACATTGATGGTGTAGAATTTGCAGTTATAAATACAGTTCTCGCTGTGCCCATAGAATGCCACTGACAGTAATATTTAAACGAAGGAGTAGAAATTCTGGACTCGTCTATTGTGCAAGGGAGGTGATCTTTGAATCGAAACATAAACAAATTCAATATAACACAGACAGAGAGGCACCCAGCCACCTTGAATTAGACTGAAGTGTTTCGTTCCTAATTTATTTGTTATGAAGTATGCGCATCAATAAGCTTTCGTATCAATGTTAATTATTAGGTGTCTTACATCTTTTATGAGAGATCATCTATGACAAGTGGGGACCGTATGTTTGAGAAGCGAGACTGCGTAGGGGGTCGGAGATGATTGAAACATCTATATTCTTTTTTTTTTGCTCGTGGTAAATTACATAAGTGATTTGCAACGTGACAAGGTCTTCCATAAAGGTACAATAATGACCATGGTTATTTCCAAAGATTTCTTTCTTTTGGTATTTGAAAGCAATCTTGCTTTAAATCTGGACCATTTCTGTATGAAAATATATCTTACTTATTTCTTATCTTAAGACGAAAAAATAATGAATAGCACTATAGTTTTTGAGAGAAAAAACACCATGTTATTTAACAATTGCTAGGAAGTAAATAGATTCTTCAGAACTTCTCGACGACAAAATCAATTAATCCAGTGAATGCGCCCTAAATATATTCTATAAAGATGACATTTGAATAGGTTATTTCCCTAATTCAGTTATGAAAAACCAACGAACACAATAAAGAACCATTCTTTCAACGAGGATATGCGCACCGGTCAACAATGTTCAAAATGTATGTATACATAATGGCTCGATAATATGTATACGTAGGATCTTCGGTTCAAGGAGCAAGACTAACAAGGGATATCAATTTGAAAATCGTTTCTGCATGGTATCCCAAAGTCCAGTAGTTACCTGGGCTCACAAGTAAAGCAATATGAAGTGTAAGGTCCATTTTAATATTCTAAAAGTATAGTTCATCCTCTTAAATCTGCATTCTCATATTACAGCAAACGACCTTACCGAATGACTACAATAAGGACTGAAGTTGTTAATACGTTGCTGCTTTTATGTGTGTATATTTGAAGTCGAAAAGAGTGCGATAATAAGTTAAACCTCCACAGCAAAGGATTTCGGCGGGCCGCAGAAATATAAATGCAGACCTTTGTGAAACAAACAACCTTAACTGTGAATACTGCTTTAAAACAACCAGTCTTTGTTTATTTAAATTATTAAACAGATTATGTCGTAGCTGAATATATTTGAATAACAAAATGTAATAAATGTTATCAACACATACGACCACCAACAAACATTTCTTTTCAGACAAACGAACGGTAGCAACTTGATAGGGTCTAACTAAAGCTGAAATGTAATTATTCAGTGACCTTTTGAAATGCTAAGGAAAATGAAAGGTGATTTGTCAGTGTCCAGAAAATCATCTGGGTATGGTGATTGGTGAGTTTGATAAGCTTAATAATATTTGCCTTGCAAATGTAATGTATACTCAAAGGGGCTTCACCCTCCAGGGAAACATTACGGACTGGTGGCGATTTAAAAACGCCTCCCAATACATTATTGCCAATGCATTCGTTGGCACAGGCTATTGGGCACATTAAAAACGAGGCAGAAATGTATCTCTTCCTTATACCAGAGACCGTTGCCATAAAAGGGCATTTTTCTATCTATTCGTGTTGCTTACCCCAGTGATTTCATATACACAGTCCTTGTCCTTGACATAATATGATTTGAATTGAATTTATACCTATTCTGGAATTGCTTTGGAAAATATTAAAAAAGAATATCCTCGTTCGTGAAAATAGTTGTACTTAATTTCGTACATAAAATTACTCTCAAAAAGCTCAAAGTCTTCCCGGCTTTATTCATCTATATGTGGTGCAGAAATGGAAATATATTTCTGTTCCCACATCTTAGAAAGCATTAATTCGAAAATGAGAGGGTGTTTGTTCAGTTGTGTTGTGACATGTGTGTTATAGAATCTAGAATAATGCACTGTGTGCGTGCATACATCAACGTGCGTTCAATCTGAGGACAGACACCCTGTAACCCCACAGAGCCGCCCTAAATCACAACACAGGGAGTCTGTCCAGTATCACTAGCGATCCATCAATCTAAGGTTCAAGCCAATCGTCAGAAATTCATCATGGCAGAGTTTACCCTCTCTTAATTTACTGTAATGTATACTGCACAGAAAGAAATCTGTAAAGTCTGATCAGGGTTTCATGCAGAATCAGCCTGGCAAGAGACAGCTAGGGAAATTGATCATCGTTACTTACTGTAGAGTTTAGGGAATGAAACTAGAAACTGAACTTTTCAGTCTAGGCTCAGAGCCTCTCAGATCAGATAAGAATGGTATGCCAGCGATTCAACACCTACTGTTTTAATGGCTTTCCTGGCCCTGGAATAGTGGCATAATGATATTCTAATTGGATTTTGCGGTTTGCAGCGAGAGGCTTTCCCTCAGTGTGGAGGGACCCTCTCAGCTCTCTCCTTGACTGTTTTCTGTATGCTAAAGCTCAAACATAATTGTCCCTCACACATTTTTATACTAAGAATAAGGGAAGGAAAGGAGAGAAACGTTTTTCTTTTGTTTTGTAAGAAACCAAAATACATGTCTCTTCTTTACTCGCATAGATGAACTGCTTAGTCATTTTGAAACTGGATCTGAAGATCATACTGAAGTTATTAAGAACGTTTAATAAAAAGGAGTTGTTGGGGTTGCACTGAAACTGAAGAATATTTGGATAGTACCACCACTTGCTTTAATGTTTGCTTTTACGCTGTACAGACCAAACGTTCTATTCAGTGACATCGATGTATCTCATCAGGCCCTGGATTGACCTTCTATTTCTGCATGCCTAACAATGATTATTCATTTGATGAGAGATATACCGAGAATATGGTGACATACATAAGTAATAACGACCAGCGCAATCTTATTGATATAGGCAGATAGTAGCTGCACCCCACATCGCACTCATGCAGTTGTTTCTCTCCAACCCGATTAAGCAACAAGGTTCCATCATGTATAACTTAACCAGCCAGTTATTAAGGCGAGCTCCTCATTCCCACTCACCAGTTCCTCATTTACCGTCACTTAATATCGCTCAGGCGGCATGCACATTAATACATATACATCAGGCACCCCTCCTTGCCTTTTCCTACTCGCAGCGACGTTATCAATGATAATCTTATTATACGCCATGATGAATTGGTCCGGATACCCCGCCTATCTGATGGGGATGAGCCCGGTGTTCGTTGATTGTCCTACTTAAGCAAATTGTGTCGCAGCTTGTGATTGGAGACAGAAATTATGGCGGAGATTATTTCCCCATACACCGTTTCCGCCTCCTCCGCCGGAGAGCCATATGAGGAGGCTTATTCCATGATGCGCCCGCTCAGCGTCGACACTAATTATCAGGAGTTTTATTATCTAATTATTGAATTTGTTACTTGCCTTTATCAAATTACAGACACTCATCCCAATTTCCATTCAACCTCGTTTGCGCCAGGGACATTAAACGCTCGAGGCATCAAAGGCCCAAAGTCAATTTTCTCGTTCCAACCGTTCGTCCTCGTTTAAAAGCAGTCTGAGAAACACAGGGAGCCAGGCTCCACGTCAGTTTGATCGCGTGCATTTCGCTCTGCGATGGCGATTAGTTAGCAGTGGAGTCATCACACCGCGCGTAGCTACGACGTCGCCAAGGTGCAAATACGCTCCTTGACGTCATTGTGAAGTTTCTGGTAGTGAGGTGGTGACGTCACGCGGCCAGGTGGCGTTGCACGTCTTGATGTATTCTTTTTTCGCGTCGCTGAGTCGCGAGCGGCGCGAGACTGAATATCATCTGAAACAAGGACCCAACTCAATTAACCCCTCCTCTTAACTCGGAGGGGCGCACTTATGTATCGGTAATTACGGCTCTTCTTTCAATATCACACACCCATTCATCTTGCTGCCAGCCTGGCACTGAGCCAATTACCTTAGTGCCAACAGCTTCCAGTAGGAGCGCTCTTGGCGAATTCATTTTTCACAATTAAGGCAGTACAAGGTGCTTAGGCACCGCCAAAAAGACGGATAACAAACAGGAAGAAAATTCAACAAGAAGTGCTGCCCCCTGGGACCAGCTAAAAGAGGTGTGAGCGCAGTCCGCCTGTCGGCACAGATATCTCCTCTCCTCACAGTCGCCAATGTGACCATGCGCTAATGCCGTCTGCTTACAATTTCCATGGTAAACATGGGCAAAATGTCGGCTGCTAAACTTCAGCGTCACGCGATTTGTTCATACCATCACGTGGACGCCTAATGCGTCTTCGTCTTGGTGTAAGCGCGGAGAGGAAGTTGTTAAGGTCGCGTCTGTGTGGGGGACTTTCTTACTGAGAGGAATTAGCCCTGTCTGATTCCTCCTCCATTCAATATTTAAATTCTCTTACAGTCGGAGAAAGTCATGCAATGAACTGCATGCACCTAACACAAAGAACCAGCGGTCGGTTAGAACTGAATTAATCTAACCTAAAGCTTCAAAGGTATGCACTGCCTTATATTATTCTCTATACGCTATACGATACTATATCTACTGACTGGCACTCATAGAATAGAAATATAAGTAATATAAAGCCAAATAAAAATGCTTGAAGAACTCATTTTCAGTTAATCATTGTTGTATTCGGAGCCAATGAGGTGAATTCATATAAAGGACAAATCTCACATACTTTACTTCATTTTCCCCATCGTGATTTGCTTGTGGCTCTTATTTAGGATTGATCATAACTAGCATTAACTGTATTCCCACTGAACAATGCTGCGAATATTATATTGATAGTACCACTAGATATAACAGTTCAGTTTTTAACCTAATGTGAAAGAGTGGACTTAACATCAGATGCTTGGTCATTAAAATCGCCCATCAATGCATTTAATGCAGAATGGCAAACTGAACCATAATCCTGTAGGACGATAATAATTATTACTGTTATATTTAGCCATGTTTATATTCAGGTCGTTTTTAAAATAATTGAATGAACAAGACTTATAAATACACTTAAATAGTCTTATCAATATCTTATAAATATGAATTTCAACCAATCCTTTGAATGAACTGGTATTTTTCATAACATGAAGAGACTATACGAGGATATAAATGAACAAATAAATTTCCTAAAAATATAAGTAAATATGTATAAATCTTTGTAAAATCAGCCACACAAATAAACTATAGATAAGGGCCTCTACGGTTTAATATATTAATTGGTCAGGGATAACTGAGGCCTGTTGCATGAAAAAGTCTTACTGAAAATGGTTCTTGCTAATCTATTTTTTCCTTGCTAAAGTAGGAAATTCCTACTGTAGGAATAGTAATTATCATTGTCTGTATGGTAAATTACTTCCCTAAAAGTTCGTTACCAGCTGCTTAGCAAGGAAAAGTAGCTACATTTAAAGGAAGAGATTCCTTATGCAGCGGGCCCTAGGGGTTTGCGAGAGGAAAAGAATTATAACAAAAGATCCACATACATTTTACAATCGTATTTCTGGTTTCAGCATCGAGCATCTTCATCTTAACACATGTAGAATATAGACGGTGGGATCATTAGGATATCATGACCTGTTTTTAGATGGTTTAGATTGCGCTGGTCCCTGCATGGGAGTTGAAGTTAATCAAATGCAACTCCAGCTGTACATACAACTCATTCAAGTGACCTATTCACGCGTACACAGTAGCAAGGTATAGGGTTGATGGTTCGGCTAATGCAACTCATGAGATGTGTGGTATGCAAAACCAGAACCTAAAGCACAGACTAGGCTCAGAGCCTCTGAGATCAGATAATAATTGTATGCCAGTGATTGGAAGCCTACTGCGGTAATGGCTTCCCTGGATAAGGCGTCTTAATTAGATTCGCATGGCATTTTTCGGCTTTGAGCGAGATGCTTTCCCTCTGTTTGGAGGGACCCTCTCCACTCTGAGGGTAGACATAGCAAGCACTATAAGAAAGAGGCACAACTATCTCAAGAAGGACCTATATTCGTGCAGTTGATTTATCTTTTTAAAAAACAATGCCTGTAATTAGCGCTCTCCTACAGAGCTGCCTCTAAATATTTCTCCCAGACCTTCTCGTCATCCTGCAAAGCAACTTTCACTGAGACTTATTGTTCAGTAGCTCACTGCTAGGGCGGAAATGGCGCTGCCAGAAGGTTACCTCGGCGCATTTCCGGTACTTTTCTTCATCTCCTCGTTCCATCACATTCTGTGCAAATAAAATTTGTTTCTCACGGCCAGTAGGAGTCCAATAGATTTATAAATGACCGAGTCCCAATGTAATTTTATAGTCGCTTCGCCCGTGAATTGGGCAAATTGGTTGGCGCGCGTTAATAAGAATTCTTTCACTGTGACTGATGGATGGAGGGTTCGTGCCCATGGTCTCTACCCATGGAAGCCCACAATTCCTCTCCTTTCCGTGGCCGGCCAGAAGTGACGTGGTTGTCCACATCACGGACACTATATTCAGACGCAGCTGACTTCCTGCTGGATTGAATTCTAGTCACCGAGGGCTTAACATGCCTCGGACCGACGCTTCCATTTAATTCACGACGTCACTCGCAGCCAAGATGTAGCACCAGCCGTGAGCGAGGAGCGCTGATTTATTAAAATCAGTTTTTGGGAAGTGCCCTGTGACTGTGTTTGTCAGTTCGGGGCGCTGCCGCTATAATTATGGCGTCTTTGTCTACTTCATCTTGCTTGTCGCATGGGAATAATGACACGGGGTGGCTGCTTCCGGCCCGAGAGCGCATGCGCGCGGCGATGAAGCTGTCACCTTAGGCGTGGTCATCTTCATGAGAAATGACTCCTTCCTCTGATAAGTTCTTCTCGTCCCTTTGCTCTACTGTAAGCGTTAGGGCCTCGCTGGTCCCAAATCTCCCCGACTATCCTATAAGGCAACACCCATCTCCGCTAAGAATCAATTTATCAAAGCGGACAATGAATTCGCTCTCGATGAAAGTTTGGAATTGAAATTAGCCCGGGCGATGTCAAGATTGCCTATGACCCTGCGATGACCTGTGTACCCCGGAAGAGGAAGTGTTGCCGCGCAAGATGCGACCCCTAGTGGGAAAATCTCGCACTGGCCATATCTCAACGGGAATTAAACGACAATAGCCGTAAAACTTTAACGATTTTTCCTCGCTGCTTATTTGGCGCTTGCAGGGCGGGTAATAGTTTGGTCGGCGTCCGTTGACCTTGCGAGATCGACTAGGTCATTTCATCAGAAGAGGATGGGCGTTTCCTGAAAGATTCGGTCAGCGGGGATGGAAGATAGGGCCTTATTCCTTCAATAGATCGCCCGCAATATGGAATCAGGCCCCATGGGGCATAGGAACCTTCCCTAAAGTAAGTGGCACATCAAAAACAAGTTGATTTAGGACGGAGTTCATCAAAGGCATATGTATATTATACATTGGTTGGGTGTATTGGAAAATTACATCGTTTTAACGCCAGTACGAACGTGACCTTCCTCTAATAAAGACTGAAATATGTTCACTGCCATCATAGAGAAGGTCATAATGACGGTACAAGGGAAACTATAAACAAATTTAGTCTCGTAAATTACCACTTGCTTATGGAACAACTACCCATTCATCCTCCTCTCCCAAGTCTCGTAAGACGTGATAAGACGAGAACTTGAAGGAGGCAGGGCGAAGAAGGTGTTAGCGATTTACCCCTAGCTTCATCCTCTGCGCAAATTCAAAACTGGCCTTCCCTCACCCTTAATCAAATAAGGCGCAATTACATAAGTGTGATAGGCACATTCAATGTAGTCCCGGCACATCATATCTATGGCTACATAAATCACTCCGCACTGGCCAGGCCTGTAAGCCCCAATCAGGGCCCCGCGACATCCGGCGTGTAACTAATCGATACTTCCCAGGACGGATATTCCTACAGCACTTGGAGTGAGATAGTCCAAGGTCGGTGGATGTATCAAAGCGCGCCATAAATAGTCCGTAAATAGTCCGGATGGTGCGTGCTTAGGCTCTTTGGCTGGCCCAATATGATAGACCTCTGCAAATGGCCGCTGCACAGCGCTGTAGTTGATTTAGTGATTTTATCAGATGGCGTGCCGCCAAGGTCGCCTCACTCCATATTGGTCAGCGCATCCGGGTAACTATGGTAACAACTCCCGCCAAAAATCGGCCAGACGACTTTCGGAGAGTTAAGGCAGAAGCGGGGCAGATTGGCGCACTGCAGATTGGCTAGCTTTTAGTTTGTCATTGCCGTGATTCGATATGGAAATCCCCGCCAACATCAGGATTTGAATACCGTAATGCAGTCCCACGTCCACCAGCAAAAGAACAAAGTTACACCTAATCCCTCTAGGCTTCCGCTGGCGCTATCTCCAAAATGATATTTCCATTTACCATTGGGGCAATTTCCATGAAAGGTGCTTGAGCGTAAACTGAATTACACATTATATTTGGGCGACTGTCGTTGGTGCATACACGTATGGGTAGGATTAGGTCGGTGCAATGGAAGGGATAGAGGGATAGGTAGAGGAAGTATTCATCAAAAGTAGCGCAACAACTTTGGCTATACTCAGTGAGTGTTCAGTGATAGCCATTAGCATAATTTGAGAGCACTGAGAAAACCAAAGAGGAAAATATATGCGAAAGAGAAATAAAACCCTACCAATAAAATCCTTCTTCTAGAGTTGAAAACATTTAAAGAGTTGTCCTTATCTTTAAGTAATTGTATCTCGATTTTGTTGTATTTATACTGAGCACACCTAATTTAGCAAAGGCAAACGAATGTTATTTTTAGATCCGTCATCAAATGAATTCATGGAACCACGTCAAGGAAATTACCCTTATATCAAGGCAATCCTGTGGCGCCAACGTGCGTTTTAATCAATATTACGGGCCCTGCATTAAATGTACATTGATTTTCCTCTTGAAAATTGCTTTGTTCATTGATAATATTTGTCTTTTATTCTGTGTGCTTTAGCAGACGACATTTAGCCACTTATGTTTGCAGTGGGCCGCCAGGCCTAGCCCGCGGTCGCAGCGCCGCCATACAGCAAATTTACCAGCTAAAGTCCTTCCTGTGGAAAGATTGACGGACGCAGGGTACATCCCCATGTGCAGGACATAAACATGACACGTAGCTGGAGGTTTTCTTTGTCAGATTATGTCAGAACAAATTGGAAAGAAAGTGTAATTATAGCGTAACAGGAGAACAATCGAATAATTGTGATATGAAGTACAATTATTCCGATTATTGATCGTTTAAGGATGCTGGGTGGATAGCTCAGTTCGAGAAATGAACTGTTGGAAATGAGATAATAGCCAATATCATTCAACGTAAAATAACATTTTTTCTACATTTCATTTATGCCATATGTGTGTGGAAATGAGCTTAATGATATTTTCGGTTCAAACTATACTCTGGTACAAAGTCCGACACTTGTTCCTTTTGATATATCTGTACGTTGTATAATATAAAACCGATATATAGTGTCCAAAGGAAGAGCTAGGATGGTAGAGATGAGTAACTCAGAGATAAGAAAACCTGACTATACAGTCTAAGCTCAAAGTTGAGAGAGTCCCTTCAAACTAAGGGAAAGCCTCTCGCTCCAAATCGCAAAATGCCATTATAATCCCATTAGGACCGCATACTACCAGTATAATCCCATTCGGACGCCTAATCCCGGGCCAGGGAAGCCATTAACGCAGTAGGTGTCCAATCACAGACATTTCTAATCACAGGTCTACTAAAGATGATGTATCAATGTTCCTCGCCACTAGGGGGTTGTCATGCACATGTTAACATAACACTTGCCTTATTAGCAGCCCTCGTGGTTTAGGTGATGATAAGTACTTATTTCATGAACTGAATTATACCATTTTAAATTTCATTTTACTTCCCCTTGCATAGGGTAGCCTCAGGCCAAAATTTTCATTCGTCACAGCTACCGCCCGTTATGAATGCTAATTCCTGACGCTTTGGTCTATCTTCTGGCGTAAACGATTGCAAACTACGCTAATTACTAGCCTCGAGATATTGACAAATGAATCTCTGACAGAGGGTATTACTGAGACATCATGTTAGCTGTTGGATTAATTAGATGACAAGATGGCAGTCAGGAAATAAACTGTTAAAACAGCTTCATTATATGACGAGATTTTATAACAATTAAAGCATTACAAGTGTGGGTGTCACCTTTACACCTCAATTAAAGCATTGACGCCAAGAGAACTAAGATATAACAAATACTGTGAAAAGTCCACCATTAATAACGTATTTAAATAGGGCTGCAATGTACTCATATTTATTCGTCTATGACCATCCATAAAACCACGCTATAGTCCAGTTTTCATGGTGTACCATCCATTAATCCATTATCATTATTCGGATACTATTTTAGATACAGGATGAGCAACATTATATATGCCCCCGCTTGTAATGTTGTCGGTACATCTAATTAAAACCAGAAAATATGATCCATATATAATTAGAGCACCCTCTAATTAAGCATCAGCTCTTAATGAATATCTAAAACAAAGTGAATCCATCGCTCTTTCCCATTAGACCACTGGGGCCGAAAGAACCATTTAATATAATTCATACGGGGACACTAGGGTGTATAAAGTGGAAAGGACGTCATGTAATTATCTCGCCTGTCATAATTCCGCGGATCTCTGACAATACCAATTATCACTAATATCTGTAGGGGTCTCTGCACCAACAACTGCTCCCCAATACTGGGATAAATTCTTAAGCCTAACGTAGAGGAGCTTGTCTATAAAACGAATTTATTACATTCAAGATGATATTTATTTATAGGCCTCTCAATTGGCTTACGGTAATAAGGTCACATTGTTTCTTTGGATTTTATTACAGGTTTTGCCCATCTATCATCTTGTAATTCTAAAGTCAAGGCATTAATACATAATTTTGAAACATTCATAAATAGGGTAGATCTGGATTTTCGTCGATTAATCTTATGACTTTTGTTTTGTTTCACCACGAGAGCACCTTGGCGTAATGGAGGCTTCATCGTGATCATTTTTTTAGAATGAAAAAGGGGTCGGAAATGATCTTTATTTGTCACAATGTCTTTATAGATACTCCTAGATGTGAATTATTCTGACATTCGATGCATGCTATAGAATGAAAGACCTGTGAAACAGGCTTTGGATCCCAACGCATGTAAACATGCATGTGAACAGAATATGTACAATCGGCAGCTATACACGTGATTTTGCAAATTATGCTACATTATATGTATGCAGAAAGATGATAAATATAAGGAACATCTGAGCGTATGTTATATTGGGTAGATTTAAGAAAATGCTGAACTGTATTTCGAACCCCATTTTGTCTTAGAATTGAGTTTTTTGAAAAATTGGGGAGAGTGAATTGTACATTTTCAGGCGACTTCACCCATACAGATAGCTCTTTGTACAATAGGTGGTTGCACTGTGAATATTCAAGGATCGTTTGCGTTCTTTGGGGAAAAAGCCGGTCTCCCCCATTGTTATAGGAAGAGTTAAGACGATTACGGTAAATATAACGGCATCGCCTCAACTGTCATAGAGTACTGTCCGTCATAGAACAGAAGACTGCTTCAGCATTTTGTGGCGTAGATTTCACTCCTTGGTGATAGTTAATGGTATTTTCAATCGTGTGCTACCCTGTGCAGCGGGTCAGAAATATGCAGTCTGCGTCTGTATTCTCAAACCTAGGCCTAATTGATGCAAACTCCTGTCATTCAACACAATTAACAGCAAGAAGCTTTTAAAAGATCCTTTCAAGATGTCGGTAGGTTATGCATAAAAGGCATTGTATCGTTATCATGGGTATTCTGTTCCTATTGTACATGGAATCATATGAGATACTGCATGATATCTAGATAGACTTCAAGAAAAGATACTTTTTTGATAGATTCAAGTAGAGAATAACGGTTTGTATACAATAATATAATAGCCGTTGCTCATATTAGAAGATTAAAATCTTCATGTTTAGACATCCTACTCATGCACACATATTACTTCAGTTTGGAAACGGAATGTTTAGTTGATCAGGAAACGCATTGCTTTACCTATTCCAACTTGAAATACAGTTTAGTACCCAGTTTAAAACTACTTTTACAAAAAAAAAGCCTCCATTACCATCACGCGCCAGAGCCCTCCCTGTTATGATTCCAAATTCAATCCGGCTCAGAACAAGAAACTATAAAACCGATCACTGTCATCCCTAATGAATATTTAAATGATCTTTCTCATTTACATACGTTAATCGGAGCGTTGCATCATACCATGTAAAACATGTTGTCCCGATGGCACATCAACATCACAGATTACGTCAAATCCCAATCAGAACCGAGGAGGAGTTGGATTTGGAGGTGACGGTCAGGGAATAGCATTAGATGTCTCTGATACGGAAGGGAAGCGACCAGAGATTGAGTGATAGAGAATCAAGCCCCCTTGCATCGATGATTTGCTTCATGGTTTCATGCTAATCGAGATCGACCTCATCTAGTCGGTAATCGGCGGAGAATAATCAGGATAATGATGAAGATGGCGATTTGTCTTTTTCTATTAGTCATTTCATGAATTTTTGAGTGATTTTGCTTGGTTCTCCGCAGCAGAGTTCCCGATTGTCTGATCTGGAATGAGAGGGATCGGTGTGACCAATATATTACATCACAAAGAATAATTATAGAGTCGGATGATGAATCTTCAATGCAGTGGTGTTAAGTATTGTTTACACAGAAAGTTCGACTTCCTATGTGATGTCCCAGAAACATAGTCATAAGTTCCAAACATGTTTTCCCCACAAGAACCCCCCGTAGGAATGTATTGATCTTTGGAGTGTTGAGTGCTCTCCGTTGGATCAGTACATGCACCAAATTTCAAGACTGCACATTTAATATGTCTCTGCGTTTCTGAGGTCATCCTAAGGAAGTATACCTCATTATATTACTATTGATTGTTCTCCAGAAATATCCCAAACTATTTTTTGAAACATACAAAGATATAAAAGTACGTATTACATTTGAATTACACATACATTGGACTCTGCCTAATCCCATCTTTTAAGATATAATTGTATCTCAAAATCCACACATGGCATATAAGTGTTTTATGGCCATGGCCTTGAATGCACTGATAAAGCAAACTACTACCTCGATTGGTAGTGGTCAGGGTTATTTGACTGTAAGTAGTATATGGAATTGGGGCATTCAGTCAGGCAATGATCTCTGTTATGACTGTGACAACTTTCTATCGTTATTGATCATGATGTTTTATGACAATACATTCATTCAGACAAGGATCCACTCAGAGCAATTCCTGGATTTCGATCATGGTTATGTATCTGTCATTTTGTGGTTTGTTGAAAATTGGAGCAATTGAGGTTGTCTCCTAAACACTTTTCTCTAAATTGGTTAAGCAATAAAGGTGTTTTAGAGAGGCGGAGGCATTGAAATAATTGATTGAAGCTCACTATGAACCGCTTGAGAAAGCTGTTATCGTGTGGCACTTGTATTATTTGATCAGCCTGTTTCTGTCCCAGGGATGGCCCCTTAAGGGTCTGTGGTATCACATGACGTGCAATAATGAAAGCTCCACCCCACAATCACCAGCAGAACATAACTTGCGCAGCCTTCCCATATCATCCCCACGTCATTTCCTGTTGCCTAGGCCCTCAAGCACCTAATATGGCCAGATGGCAACAGAATGAATTGTGCATCTCTAATACACAACACCTCCTCTTCATCTTCTTCACAAGGCGGCAAATTGTCGGCTGCCCTGTGCGTGACGTCATTGGCCACCAATAGACGCTTCTATTTGTTCTGGTTGTGAGTCCCATGTCCTACTTCCGCAAGGGATTACCACCCTTGTTCCATAAGCATTTTATGCCAGCCAAACTTGGTTGAAATAATGAAAATGGCGGCGAGGCAGCGTCCGGTGAAATTGACAGACATTAATAGCCCCTGGCGACTGTATGTGGCGCTTCTCCTACAGCGCATGCGTATTAATTTCTAGGAGCAGGTAGCATCACCCCTCCCCGCTGCTCTCCTAACGAGAGATGAATTGTTGTTGCAGGCTGGTAAGAGGGGGCGCTAGTGGTGATCATTGAGACGGAAACTAATTCCCATGTTCTGATTCCATTGTAAGCGCATGCGCCTTGGGCCCTGCTTAATTAATATGCAGATAGTGCGAGGCTTAATTATAGTTGTTATGATCCGAGACGCGATAAGATATTTGACTCCACTTTAGTGGCAACAAGACGAGAACGACTTAATTGATTACGACAACCGTTCATTAAGCCCGTCTCAATGCGCAGGACAGGAAGTAGCTAATAAGGGACATGCGCTTCAGGGATCTCCCAAATGGCATAAAACAAGGGAAATGAATTACCAGAAGAAAAACAAGGCCACTTCATTACAGCAAATGATACTTGCGCCGCTATGGAAACAACACTAATAAGTCAATTGTTAATTTTGTTATCTAATTAAGGCTAGATGATTAGGAGAAACTCAGATGAAATGTATTTAAGCGTTGATACGGTCCTCCGCTGAGGGTTGGTGTCGCAATGGCACGGTGGGTGAACTGTCGATGATGGGAAAGGGAGCGTTGGATGGATTGTGTCGCGTATAAAATATTCAGTGCAGTACGACTCAATTACTGATTACGAATACTATTCTAATGACAAAGACAGTACTTTTTTTCTTTCATAGAAGCTATGTGCATATTTATGGGGCAAATGAAACATAGATGGCTTAGACTTGAAAAAGATGAACTCGAAAAAATGTTCAGATTATGAGCTTGATAGTTTGGTATATATATAATTATGTACATGTATTCAGTATAGGCGAAATACTCCAGAAATAAAGTATTAAACATGTATTCCGCTCATCGCACGAAAATCTCGAGGTATGAAACATACAGGAATCTAGTTTTACACATGTGTAATGTATGGTCGTCAAGCTATTCCGTGTGGAGTGCAACAAAAATCAAACTCCATCTTAGTATACAATAGAACCTCTAAGATCAGATAAGAATGCTATGTTAGTGATTGGACGCCTGCTGCGCTAATCCTGGCCTGGAGTAGGCGTCTTAAAGGAATTGTTATGTATGGGCATGTTTAGGCCTTAATTGGATTATAATGGCATTTTGTGGTTTGGAACGAGAGGCTTTCCCTCAGTTTGGAGGGACACTCTCAGCTGTGACCCTAGACTGCAAACACAAAACTTCTTACACTCTTTTATGACAATAGGCACACATGGTTTAGAGTTAATTCCAGTTGCATTGGCTTGTCAGTGAGGAATATTGACCGGAATAAATTGAAAAGTCACGTGAGAAGTCTGCCTTCTAGTTTGACAGAACTTGTTCCATTTATGGCTGAAATCTGGCCGCAAAATACTAAAAGCTTAAAAAGACTTTGCTGTATGGTATTTACCATGGAGAAATTAGCTGCTCTTAGTGGCTTTTGTGTTTTACCGGTGGTGGGGAAGAATGGTTTGGTGATGGGAGAAAAATGTAAATCTGGAAATTCAAACTTAATGACATTCATCTAAATGCCTGCTATCCCTCTTTTCGTATGCAGCGCCAGGGGCACAACGCCATCAATATTGACGTTTTTCTAATAATCCCAGAAAACATATTCTCAAAACATTTAGGGCTGGCGAAAAAGATCCCTATCGATAGCACGCGCTTCCGGTTGGGCCTGTGCGCATGCGTTTACGACTGGGACTGGCGAGTGAGATGCGCAGGCAGCAGCCACGTGGTGTCTGACGTAGAACGGCCATTATTCCATTAGCTTCACATTAAGCGCCTTGTCCGGCCGTCCGTGGCATTAATTTGAGCAAACATTGGGTTTGTTTGCCGACACTATTGCGCCATTCACGGAGGGAAATGCGCGTTTTGTCAGGTCGCTAGTTCGCGCCCGCTCTACCACGTGGCGCTCTTGTTTCACGTTGATCTTCTCGCCTCTTTGGCCGGAGAACACGGGGATCACGTGACGTGGTTAGTTTGACACACTTGTCAACAGAGGGCGTGGGGGTCAGGTTGCAACGCTGGTCGACTGGTGGTGAACGTGCGCCCGATAAAGGCCAAGAATAGGCGAATAAACCAGTTGAAATTGAAATGAGAGTCCCCCAACAAAAAAGAGTTTAAATGGAACGCAGCCTTTTAATGGTTTTTAGATCCTCTAGTACTAAGCATATTGTGGGATTGAATCTAGAGCCATGTTCGCATGAATGTAGACACGTTACCAACCATTCAGTAATGGTGCTAATCATTATAAATCAAATATGGCTAATGTGTTTGATGAAGTGATTGTAGAGACACATTTAATTTTGAACCAGTTTGCAGTGGGGCCTGGATCGATGGTCTGATGGATGAGACCATTTGTATGTACTACTCACAAGGGTAATTCACATGAATCCCAGGGTAAATTTCTTCTCAAACCTTGAAATAATCTCTGTGATTGGGGTTGATATGATATGCGGTGACCCCACATCATTGCATATTCATCAACCGCACCCCCCCCCCCCCCCTCGAAATTTTCTATAAAGAAATTCTATGCTTTCGACCTTTGCTTGTGCTTTCTGGCTTCAGGTTTCTCTCTCTCCCTCCCTCTCTCTCGTCCACTCTCTCTCTCTTCTTCCCCTTCTTTCTGGTCTCTGATTAGTCTTCAAAGCACCGTATATCGTAATCCTCATACAAACGCCCAATTTTGTATACTACTTACTATAAAAGTGGTTGGTGCGTGGTTGTCATACCATGCACTGCATCACTTTGGGTTACTGCTATTCTCTTAAAATCATTAATATCAACTCATATCTGAACTATCTTTCCGATTTAGTTGTCATAATAAAGGATCTGCATGTGCGCCATATTGAATCTCGATTCGCATGGAATTATGGGAGTCAGTGTAAAAGCTATAGAAAACATGTTTTGTTCAGCATGGAATATTTAACAGTGATCAGATGTAATTAGCCATATGTTTTATATGTTTCCATAAAACAAGACTTCATCTTTCCCATCGTGCATTTGGTTTCATAAATCATTTACATAAGCAATGATATTGAATTGAATTGACAAATTGTTTATTTGCCAAAGATATAGATAACTACGAGAGTTGACACAGAGGTCGACAGTCTTCTGGGATAATCCCAGCTCTTCCAGCCGTTACCTTTATTGGTGAAAGATCCTTCCAATTTTCGATCAAAATGATGGTAATTATTTGCATGTCAGTCTTGAGCGCACATCCATCCCAGCATGCAGTGTAATGGACATGCGTAGTGAGACATATGCAAATCCCCTATTGCATCCCCTATTTGTATTCATTTTATTCAATTCACTTTGTAGTTGGTTGCATTGATGAATTGGATCATTATTATATTCACAGGCAGAATGCCCACACCTTTGATGAAGGGGTGAGTTGATACCCCACAGAAGATCAAAGGTGTAAAATGATGTTGAAGAGAAGGTCTTCGATTAAATAAGAACTCCTGCTTTGTTTCTGTAAGTTGACGCTTATTCAACTTTAAAAAGGCTGACCCTAGACGTTTCGGCCAGTGTCTGGTAGGTTTTCATGAGGAGTGTGTTCGATGGTGAAATGCTGGAACCACTACCTTCCTCAGTTGACGATTGCTGGATTCATTATATTAAACACTCACTGTATTTATAAGCTACCCCTTTCTTGTTGGTGAAATGGTTGTCGCAGTGTTTGTGGCATTTCTTAGAGTAAAGTGATTACATTTCATAATTCTCTTTAATAATGAAATTATAGGCTCTCAGGCGAAGCCCCATTATTTGTCGGAAAGCAAAATCTGGCCACCTTAGAAAACACCAAAGCGAAGAAGGTGTTCACCTAATGACTATTGCATACGCTAGTTCCCTGTGAGCGCGGTAGAGGCGCTTTTGTCGAGCTCATGCACTGTCGCCGGGGCATTGTTCCCCTCATGTAAAGTGAACTCCTGCAGTCTCAATTGCCTGCGCTACTGTCCAACAGAGGGTGTGGTAGAGAGAGCTTAGACTGGGCACATCTTGTTTGTACCTAGAGGACTTGGCATTGCGTATGCTTGCACCTGCGCAAACAGGTGATGCTAATTCGAAACGCCACACCTTTGTTCTGGAAGACAATCCCGGATTGCTTATCAATGTCAACAATTCCAGCGCGTGGTTGTTTCTGTACCCGCAGTTGGTGGCGGGCCGCAAAAGGGATCTTGCTGCTCTTTTTATTCTCATGTCAATTCAATACAAAAGCTCCGCGGGCTGGATCGGAAATCGAAGGCGCGAATGTAATTGGTATTCTGGTTTGAATACACCGGAAGAGGTTACAAATAGGCAGTCTCGGCTAATACCGTTTGAAGCGAGACTAGCCTGGGCAAATAGAAAAACGTGTGGAACGCGTACTTTCTCGTGCAGAGCGAGATCCGCACGAGATCCCACCCTGTCGGCGCACCTCCGCTGCTGTATTTACCCTCTTATTGAATTCTCGTCTCCCTAATGTAAAAGCCTTGTAAATTTATTCATTTGTGTATCACATGGTATCACGTACTGTTATTCAATGCAGATCCCCTCTTCCAGCGCTTCGTCCGGGGCTCAGTTTTCACCAGGACGTGCAAGTGAACATACGCTGCGTCTCTCCATCAAAAGCGACAGACGACTTTTAGACCGCTTTTTCGCGCCAATTTTCACACGCTAGACTTAATACTTTTACATAATAGAGTGATTCATTAATGTTCAAACTCAAGGGATCGATGTGGTAGGCACACGCACCGTTTAACTTCATAAAGATAGTGAGAACTTCGGACAAAAGTGTGTGCTATGTTTTGTCAATGCTGCTTTTTTAAAAGAGATATATCCTATAGGTTTCTCAAAGGATGGGACTATACGAATATAAATAAATATAAAAAAACATGCACGTATTTAATAACTATGAAATTACAAAAATGTCATTTGATGGTTTTACCCTTAGGCTGATTTTGGTAGCTAAAACATTTAAATATCAGTCTCATTTCTCCGAAGTTTTTGCATTTCATTGTAGCTATACATCGCACTATTCTTTTGCGATTTTCTCAACATTGCCTCGGTGATATCTAAATGTAGTTGGAGTGAAAACTAAAACCATTATACAATGCATTTTAACATAGATTTATAAATTCATGTGAAGATTTTTGCTGTTTGCAGACTTTTGACCATTTTTGTTTATGTGTTGGATTGAGGAGTAAGGTTTGATTAGGAGGATGTTTGTATGGACATTTGTTTGGGTCAAAACCTAGATGTGTTTTCGTCCTTCAAAGTAGCTGAAAACTAGGTATAAGGGGGGGGGGGGTACTTTTTTCCCCCTAGGAAACCATCGTTCACGAACTGATTATAGGGCTAATTTGTAGCAATAACTGTTTTCATAAATGAAAACAATTGTTATTTCGTAACAACAATTGTTTTAGACAAGAAAAATGGACTTTTTAAGGGCGTTTTCTAAGTTGAGGGCGGGGTAAAAACAGACAGGTCTATCTTTTGTCCTTAGATCAATGGGAATTAAGGGTAATTAACCATGCAGTTTTCTTCTGGGAGAGCAATAAAGGAGCACAGTTTCCATAAAAACATTTCCCCACTTATTCCATCAATTGGGACCTTTGCAATAGGTAACATATATAATATATCCTCTTTTAACCTTACTATTTATCATATATGATAATTTCAAAGACCTAGAGACAGGATGGAAGGAAAGCGGGAGGGACAGAAAGAGGTATCACAGTGGAACCTCTCTATTAAGACCCCCCTTGGGGGACTGAATGATGTTTGGTCTCATAGCGAGGTGGTCTCTTTAGAGGGCTTTAAATCTGATAAGAGGGAATAATTAGAGACTGGGAAAACTGGTCTTAATATAATATAATGAGGTGGTCTTTAGGTGAGGTTCCACTGTATATAATATGCGTGAAAGCTAAACGCGGACATTTGAGGAGACAATCTAGCTAGTACTAATTTAACATTTTTATAGAATTGCACTTTAAAATCAATTTACTTCCTGTAATATATTTCTAAAATATGTCAAACGAGAGGCTAAAATCAATGACGTAGTCATGACTCTTTATTGGGAATTCTGAGAGCTAGCACAATAACCTCTGAAAGTCATCATTATAAAAAATGTTGTCAATAAAAATGATTCACGTTGACAACACCAGAAGTTGGTTTCCTTTGCATTACTAAAGGCAACTGCCCTTTGTAAAGGGGAGACACCAAGTGAGAAAAGAGATAACTATTTTGGTATCCAGTTCAAGATGAGTCTTCATTCCATAAATTAGTGTTTCTCGAAATGATTGACACTGGCATGATGGGTGGTATAGTATAAGACTAAAATGCGTTGGAGACAGTATAATCAATTGTAAAATTAATGTTAACCTTCTGTCTTAACTAACCTTGAATTGTATGAAATGGGTAGAAATCCAACGTTCAAATGGTTGTATCCTCCTCATTTCCCAAGCACACATTGCAACTGTGCTGACACCTGACGTGTTACAGATTATAACACTTTAGATGTATATCTGCTTACATTATAATAACGACATTTCAAATTAAGATCCGCTAAATATTCAGTTGCATTATTTGATATTTCTTTTTATTGGTAAATTGGTATATGGATATTGAGTCATGTTTTTTTAAACTAATTTTATTCATACTGGGTTGATCAAGTCCATTTTTCAGGATTTTTCACTTGTCAACAATATAAATTCCAAGTTGCATTTTACAGATGACGTTTTAACAGATAACGTTTTGTACCGGTAGAAATGCCCAATTTGTAACATATAGGGTTGACCTCTGATCATATTCAAAACTATTCAAGCATTTTTTCCTTATTTACATACACCAGGATAGATCATGCAAGATATAAGTAGAAGTGTTTCACCGCGTGCTATACCGCTTGTCACTCAGAAAATGGAGTATTGGCGGTTTTGGTTTCCTCAATATTTTTTAGAGTAATGTTTCATTCATTCACATTTCATATATTTTTAAGGGATGACCCTTTTCATGTTATGGGATACTTGCCAGTCAGTACGGCAGATTAGGCCTATATGAGAAAGCCACAGATGCTATGGTAACTTATCTGTTAGTCCCATGAGATCTAATATGTGGATGTCCCAAGCATCTATTGCATTTACTCATCGCTTGCAGGATGGAGGTCGTTTTGCTTGTTTCTCTCATACTTGGATCACTAATTGGTCGGTACTTATTTGGATTTGACACTATTCTTTTTCGTACCTTTATATATAAAGAGAGACATGTTTGTTTTTCAGTTCATTCCAAGCAATGTTTTTACAGTATTGCTGCTCTTCTATTACGGCACTCTAGTTGTGTATAATAAGAATTAGTGCAAAGATGTAAAACTGATTTTGTGTGTGTTTTCTTTGGGATGTTTAACGCTCTCAGTCATATCGTACCAAACTTGAAGACTGTACCAATCATACCTATGCATTTCTAAGAGCATCCTAAGGGAATATATCGAATAACTTTCCTAGTGGTTTTCCATCCTGAAACTTTCAAGCTTAAAAATATGTTTATGATTTCCTAGAGCTATATGCATATCATTGGACTCCGACTGATCGTATCTTTTCGAATATATGACAATACATGTTTTGCGACCTAAGACCCATTTCTCTGTGACACATCACAATTATGATTATTGCACATGAATAAGATAATAATTATGTCATCTTGTTGTGATAACAAAGCAGGTATACAATGCCAGGAGTGTGGTCAGACACCCATAGCACCCGACCTGTGGGGAAGCCATATTGTGGGCGGCAAGGAAGCAAGGCCCAATAGCTGGCCATGGCAGGTAAATAATGGATATGGAGTTGAATTACCCCTTCTTTGATCTAGTTTTAGTTTAAGTTATTAGATTTAGATTTAGATTTTAAAATATTTTATTCAGGACATTGAACATTTTCATACGTTGAGATCTAAATTGTGCACACACCACAGCACAAAATGTACCATTGTGACTAAACATGCTAATATTTATTACTACACTCAAGTTGTCACAATATTGTACAAGACAAATACAAATACCAAGGAACATCCTAGAAGTTGGTGACCTTGATCGTTAGCATATACATGTGATGTATCTGGCTTGTACAGAAGTAAACGCATCTCAGTTGGTGCATACCAAATGATTCATGTTTGACATTTAAGTCATCTGCACAATCGCAGGTCTTCCTGACCACCCATTAAACAATATTTGTAATAAACGTAGTTGAATTTGATTTAAGAAATCAAAGTCTGATTCATTCATAGCTGAGAATGTATGTTTACCATTTTCGATATACCCAATCCAGTAAAGTGTTCAATTGATTGATTGATTGATTGATTTGAATTTTATTTCCATGACTCTTTATAAATGTTACATAAGAAATTGGACAATCGGTCTATGCACCGTTACATTTTTCCTCGCGGACCAGTACAAACAGTACAAATATTCTCAGGACAGCCTGATTTGCCAAAAATATTTTACAAAAAGTAAGTAAGGTTACAAGAGTAGATTGTCTCGATCCAATATAAGTAAAGTTATGTTTATTCAGCAATAGCATTACAGTTTTTGTTGCTTTTCTCAGCGACCACTGATCAAGTACAAGGTTATACAATATAAAAATAAAGCGATAGATTTGATACTTATAGTAAGACAAGTTTACGCATAGCTATATAAACGCAAACCCTATATATAATAGTGAGTTATACTAAAGGATATACAAATCGAGACATGCATACATGACATTCACACAACTCATCTATCAAATTAATTATTGATTTTAATTATCTGCCGCCCGTTACTCAACCTTCCCATGCATAATTTAATGAGTTCCGGTTATGTCATAAGCATTAAGTTTGATTTATTTAATTTATGAGTAGTATAATTGGATGCAACTCAACTGAGAAACACTTGCTTCAATTTGATTTAAGCATATTTCATTTAGCGACCCTTCAAGTTTCGTCAGTGGTTTTGGCTTCATCAGGGGGTTTAATTAATTTAATTAATCTATGAATAATATTTAGCGAAAACATTAGATTTGCTCTCAAAGTTTAAGGATACATAATACATATATAATATATTATAGAGAGTAAATCTGGTGAGAGTCTGGTGGTTACCGCTATTTTTCACGTAGACAAAAGTCCTTCCTTCCTTCCTAAACATTGCTGAATGGGTGGTTTAGCTGAAGAGTGTGTAACATAGTGATGCGACGTATTGGTAAATTCCAGGTGTCGATGGGTAAAGGAAATGACCATTCCTGTGGAGGCTCAATCTTGGCACCCAATTGGATATTGACAGCCGCCCATTGTTTTGATGAGTATGCAACTTAAACAAATACAATCTTTCCCACCTTCATGTCCTAGATGAGGGATCTATTTACTATTAAACGATAAGAACTCTGATTTGATAGATTCACAACGTTTCTGTCAACAATAAACCTATTATGGCAAATAAAGAAGCATCTTATCTTATCTTGTACAATTCTTAGTAGCTTTTTTGCTACTTTAGAAACCCTCACACCGTGAATTGCTAAAGATTCAAATAAGTTCAGTTCAAAAATGAATATACATGATGTTTTTAAAAGAAAACCAGGTTATATTTATTTGAGGAGTAATAAATAGAATACTCGTGATGTTTTAGTGAGGTCTTGAAGGATTTTGTGGTGCGAATCGGCTTTCATCATCTATACAACATGACCGGGGTGGAGAAAGTGTCCAAAGTCACCAAGATCATCATCCATGAGAAATACAACGAGAAGGAGAATGATGAAGACATCGCCTTGATGAAAATAGACGACCCAATTGAGTATTTAAACTATATATATACAATTCATATTCATGATTCATTTTGCTAGATATCTAACAATAATATTTCAAAATGTGCCTTCAACATAATTATTTCTGTCATATATGATCTTATGATATATATTTCTGTCAATATCGAAATTTACAATCACAGGCATACAACAAGAATACATTATCATAATCAATAGCTTATGGACATTTTCCTCGTCGAAACTGTGGAATGCATCGTCGAAACTCCGTTGAACGATCAAGGTTTGCTTAATACTCCAACGTTCGAGTGCAATATTTGTCAATAAAACTTGTAATACAAAATCTTTGATGCCAATGAATATATCCATCCTAGAGATTCACATAATATATTCATTTTCGTCTAGATTTTCTGATCATGCCCAGCCTGTGTGCCTGCCTGAATCAGGCGAGGGATGGAATGGCGACGAGATGGTATCCACTGGATGGGGGTCACTGAGAAGTGAGAAACTATCACAATCATGTGATCCAACGTACAGGGCCTAGTCCATTAAGCCGATTCGCATGCGATTATCACAGAATTTAGTGTAAAAGAGTCCTCTGCGGCGCAGAATCGCATGATAATCGGCTTGGTGGACTAGGCCCTTACGGCTTTGTTGATGTTGTTGTACGTCGTTGAGCTGGTAAAGAGGTGCCTGTCTAGGCTCATAACCTATCAGATCCCTTCAAACTCAGGGAAACTAATCGCAAAATCTGATTAGAATCCCATTAGGGTGGTAGTGGTGGGCCTACTCCAGGGCAGGAAAGCCATCGACATACCGATCTTATCTCATCTGATAGGCGCTGGGCCTAGACTGGGGTGGTGAGCTACACGGTTCTCTGGCCTTTATCTTTTATCAATAAACCTGTATATAATATATAGCACAAACGTTATGCTGACAATAGCACCGTTCTCAGTTGAGCTGATCTAGACGTTGTCAACCATTATGGGAGGAAAATATTATTACTTATTATTACCTGTGGTATGAACCGGCATTTAAAATAGTAAAAGGAGACAGAGGGGAGGTGGTTCATGCTTCAACTCTAGTTGAACGTAACGTTTCTTTGTAAACATCTTTTTATATAAATACTATATGATAGATTTTAACATACGTTCCGATCGTTTTATTTTAATATTTCAAAAAAGAATAATAACATCTAGACAACTGAGACTGATGGGACTGTATCAATCCTCCGATTTCTCAGTTTCTCAGTTTTTCATCAGTTTTTTTTTTCAAAATAAAAAAAAAACACAAAAAAATAAATATTATAAAAAAAATAAAATATTATAGATTATAGATAATTAGATCATTGATTATAATGTGGTTAATCACCATAACGCCATAGTTACGTAATATGATACAACAAGAGTAAACATTACCGTATAGTCGTCGTTCTGTGCATTGATGTCAAAAGTCTTCTTTGAAAAAAAAGAATTCTTATTTACATTCCTTGTTGTCATCAGATGATGGTCCAGAATCTCCTACCTTGCAACAAATTACAATTAAACACATTGCCCACGATGTGTGCAACAGCAAAGGCTGGTACAACGGAGAAATCAACGGCAGAACAATGCTGTGCGCCGGACTTAAGGAGGGTGGCAAGGACAGTTGTCAAGTGAGAATTACAAGTACATTTTTTATGTGTTTCAGGGAAATGAGTCACAAGTCGCAAAAATGGTATTTTTCAAAGTGATTTATTAACAAGATCTCTTGAGCAATGTTCTCATTTTTAGAGGCATACACTTATATGGTATATACCATATAAGTGTATAAAATATATCCTTGCGGTTCAAAGGTCATCCTGTGGAGTATATTTAGTTTACTTTACTGGTAATTGCCCACCCAGAAATATTGCAAACCTTTTTCAAACATAGATATATCAAACATATATAAACACTTCTTAGATGTCCTTAATGTTTACCATCATTGGAATCGGCTTGACCTCATCATTTCAAATAATTATGTTGATATCTCAGAATCGAATTTTTGCGACATGTGACTCATTCTTCTGTAACACATCCCATTTACTGGCAGATTCGATCGATTCAACTCAATCGCACTGTCAGAAGACACATAATCTATCAAGTAATATATCTGATTAAAATACCATTTCGGTTGTTGTTTTAAGAAACAACTTTTAATTATCTGTTAAACGTGATCCTGACAGTCAGATTTTTCACGACAGTATCGGGACTTTCATCAATGCAGTGTAGCCCCGCCCTTGATAAAGTGCTCATAATGCATTTCCTTTTTTTTAATAGGGAGATAGTGGTGGACCATTGGTTGTGAAACAAGATAAGGGATACGTTCTGGCTGGTAAGTAACACAGTCTTGCACCAGGGCTCTTATAATTTGATTCTATTTTACCCGAATAAATTGATAATAATAAAGCGACGCTAACAATAATAATCTTCGGAATTTGGGAAAGTGATATAAATCAAGGACCATTTTTTCCCCAAAAATACTCTCCTGCAAATTACTCTGGCAATTCAATTGGTAGTCTTCTAATATGCAATATATATGCAATTTCATAATTCATGTCAACTAAAGACCTTTCCCGATCAGCATTTCCTTAACTCAATTATTTAAAGTTGATACTTGTCATCTAACGAAACACAATACAATATTGATTGATACACATTTGTACTTAAGATTATACAGTGTTCTTGATAAACAATATTATCTAATACCAGGATGACGTAAATTATACGACAAATGAACACTGCAACATGATACATTACTCTAGTGGATGATTATGTGATGCCAGATAATGATGTACCTTCATGGCTATTACGAATGGGACTGCCTATGGAGTAATTTGTGTATACATGTATATTTCAGGTGTAACCAGCTGGGGAGAAGGGTGTGCAAAGCCACAAAAACCAGGCATCTACGCTCATGTATCGGAGTATACTGATTGGATCAACAACAAAATGGCCAATAACTGAATATTTGTGTACCTTTTCGATGTATTCAGAAGAATAAAATAAAAGATATGAACTAAAAATTATGTGACGAATGTTGCTTTTCTATATTAATATATTGATTCAATCGGTTAAATTATTTACAATAAAGTGAGGATCAATCAATAATTTGTTGTGCCTTTGTTACTGGTTGTTTGTTTTGATTTGGTTTGAAAAGTATTTCATTCAGGGTATGAATTACACAAAGTGCTGTTTTTATCACAACCTGAGGCATTTTATAGGATATTGAATTACAACGATAGAGAGCCATTACCATAACATGATAGGGACAATATCTTGAAAAGATAATACTAAATTACAATATCCAAATTATGATTATTTTGGGGTTCTGGTAATCGTTAACTAATAATTGTCATATTGTCGTAACAATATTATCATGGAACTCAAGATGTGGATTTTTAAACAATGGGAATAGCCAATAGCAAATTCATTATAGTGTCTGGTCTCACTTAGAACATCATCTTAAATGGATGTAATCTGATGTCATCAGAATAAAACAATCAAATCAAATAAAGTATCCTGAGCGCGTAGTAATGGAAAGAATGTGTCTGTGTTTGTCTGTGGTCTGCACAGAAATGGACGCCCTGTGCGAATAGTGATGTGTTTGTCCGAGGGGTGGCAGCAATGATCTGTCACAAAGCAACGCAGGAGTGGATAACTATTATTATATGTTATGTAGGGGGAATATAACAGAGACATGCACTGCATGTCATTTCAGTTAACTCTCAATTATAAACGAACAAAAGACAATGAAGCGTAGTTATTCTGGCAAATAGTTCAACATTCTGATATAATTGCAAAAGAACGTAAATTTAACGTGGAGACGAAGCGGGAACTGCCGTCGTCGAGTGTAGCGACCGGAAGTGGAACTCTCCTCCCCGACTCAGCTGGTCACCTTGCCGACGTTGACATCCTGGTATAAATACCGCATCATCGCGACGATGGAACCATTCCTCCGCTGGCCTTCCTCCGGTGCACATCGCCGCTTGAAATTTTTCAGGCTCTAAGGCATAGAATTAAGTCAAAATTCTTTTAAAATGCGACATTGCTCTAAATGTGACTGTCGTCATGATAGCCCTACGGGTCACAAGTGTAATCGGAAGGAATTAGCAGATTTAAAAGAAACTATGGCCAGCGGAGGTATCGAGCAAGGCTTGGCAGCGGCAGCATTATCCGACCGCATGTCAACACTAGAAGACATGATCAAAGGCATTGCTCAAACTATTGTGAAGAAGCCTGACGACTCAGGTTCTCCTCCGAAGCAAGATTCCAGCGACTGGGAGATGAGGAAGCACACCAAATACGTGGTTTCTTCGCCGGATTCTTCGACTACAAGCTCCAACAGCGAGAGTGACGATGAACGGAAGAGTCGTAGGAAGAAGAAATCCAAAAAGAAGGGGAAAGGAAAGTTCAGCCAAAAACACCATCTTGAATCAGGTGATGTAGTGGATTCCTTTGATACCTTAATACTGATTACGTTAAAGACTGTATTAGAGTTTTACAAGCAGGGTAATGACATTACTGGGTTGATTAACCACGCCATTCTGATCTGCGAAAAGGAAGCTACTCGCACATATGCACCGAAAGCAGCTATTAAATATGATCAAGCAGTCAGGGCTAGAGCAAAAGTTAACGGTTTATCTGCCTTCTCGAAAATGAGTCAGGAAGAGGTGTTTAAATTCTTCAGCTATGAAAACACACGTAAGGCCCATGTCGGCCAGAGTAAAAATAAACAAGGTAAACAGAAGGAAGGCGTATGCTATCGTTTCAACGGTGATTCAGGCTGTATGGCAAAGAACTGCCTATATCCACATAAATGTTCAAAATGTTCTTCATCTGATCACAACTCGAAAGCTTGTACTAGCTCGAGTAAGATTTCCACAAAATAGGAATTAACCCATCACAGCATCGGGCCTGACACCATTGTTTATGTTGACGTTGCCAAGGACTCTCTTCCGCATAGCAACGCCACTTCGAACTCTCGCGAACTCGCTAGTTCAGACGAGAACCAAGATGGCCGCGCCCAGGCCCAAAGCCCTGACGAGAGCTTTCAGCTTAGTAATGTTGTGATTTGTAATGAATTCTCGTCTGATTCAAATCAAATTTTTGATATTTCTTGTTCCGAAGTTGGAACTAATGACAATGAACTTAATGTGCCAGTATTTACGGCCCCTATTACTCCTGGAGGTAGAGAAACCCAAGTTTTCAGCTCTTGTATTGACGGGTCATGCTCGTGTGTGCATTACATTGACGAGATCCGTTCTCAACTTTTACCTTGTCGATTCGCCTCTTACATGTTCTCAAATTCATCGAAAGTTTCAGACAACTGGTGGAAGATATACTGCGGTATTACAGATGGCTTCCCAATAGTAGACTCCGATGTCCCATCGTACAAATGTGGCAATTATTCTTCAATACTCGACCCAGGTAGTAAAGCGAAAATGGACAAAATTATTTCTTCAGAGCTGAATGAAGGTATTGTGTCTTCGATCAACTTTACACCACATTGTGTACATGCCCTAGGAGCTGTACCAAAGCCTAATGGTGATATACGCCCCATAACGGATTGCTCTAGACCCTTAGATATCTCTGTAAACAGCTATTGCTCATCCTTGTACCAGGATTTCACTTACAAAACTTTATTCGATGTTACTGACAATATGAAGCAGTACGATTATATGACAGTGGTTGATATTAAAGCTGCCTACAGAGCAGTGCCTATCCTACCAGACCATAGGAAATACATGGGTTTTGTTTGGCAGTTGTGTGACCAAGACCAGTACTATGTAGACAATAGGCTATGCTTCGGATCTCGTCTAGGCCCGTATTACTTCAACCTTATCTCAGACTTTGTTGCGAATATACTCAAAGAAAATTTTCACCTCAACTTAGTCAACTATCTCGACGATTATATAGCTATTTCTGATAATATGAATGAATCTCTTCAGGCCCAGGCTAATATTATCAGGGTGCTAAGACATCTTGGCTTCTACATTTCATGGAATAAGGTCTCCCCCCCCCCCTTCCCAGATCTGTACTTACTTGGGCATAAAAATCAACTCGATCGACATGACCCTTAGCCTACCAGAGGGAAAATTGAAGAAACTTCAGACTATTTTAGATGAACATATCAATTCTAAGACTATTACCAAGAAATCTTTGGAGCAGTTAAATGGTCTAATTTCTCATTGTGCCCAGGTGGTGAGGGGGGGTCGTAAGGAAATGGTAACAAAAGGAAAGAAATTTCTCCCAATTTCTAATGTTATGCGAGAAGATTTAAGATGGTGGAAGAATTTTTCACGAGTTTTCAATGGGGTCACTTACTTCCAACAACCATTGTACGATTTCCCCATGGTCTCAGATTCCTCTTTCAAGGGATTTGGAGTATTTCTACAGGAAGATTGGCTGGCAGGAACCTGGTCAGATGAGATATTTGATGAATTTCAAACAGACTGTGCCCACATCTCACCCCCTCCAATGGATCCTGAATTTAAATTCGACAACATAAATGTGCTTGAACTCTGGCCAATATTACAGGGCCTTCATAGGTGGTGTCAGGTCTTCAAGGGACATTCAATTTTAATGTTCATCGATAACACCCAAGTAATTTACATGTTGAAGAACGGTTCTAGCTCCAACAAAATTTGCCAACAGTGGCTGAGAGAAATATTTTGGATTTGTTTTATCTATGACATTGTGATTATTCCAAAATACATTTCATCAAAGAACAATTTGGTGGCTGATACTCTCTCTAGGCTAGCCTATGACAAGGTTAATAATAACATGTATGAACTATTGTGTGGCTCTTTCTTATGCTGCTTTAAGGAATTATCTGAATTTTTCTCCAACAGGAATAAAAGAGTTGGAATCGGAGGCGAGGCAATTAAAGATGAAAGCGTTGGCCCCAGCCACTAGGAGATTAAGAGCAGGACAATGGCGTTGCTACCTGGGATTTTGTGATAAGTTTCAATTTTCTCCTATTCCTTGCAGTATAAATCAGTTATGCCTGTACGCAACATTTATTGGCCGGTACATGAAGAGTTCGTCGGTGACTTCTTATATACAGGCTGTGAGTTTCTACCATCAACTTTATAGCCTGCCATCTCTTCCAACGAATGACAGCCGTGTTAAATTAATTATTAATGGCTTGAAAAATTCTTCGGATTCTGCAACTGACTCAAAATCTCCCATATTGCCTACTCATCTCAGGAAAATATCTAAAATTGTAGATTTTAGTGACAGATATGAACTGACAATTTTTACTGCTATCCTGTTATTGTTCAGGACCCTATTACGAGTTTCTCATGTGACACAGTCACCTCATACATTGATGCACGATGACATTGTGTTCCACGATTGGGGCATGGTTGTGTGTGTACGATCTTCGAAGACAGCTTCAAGGAAGGATCCTCCAAGATATGTGCCAGTACATAGTCTCCCGGAAAGTGTCATATGCCCTGTTTATTGGCTTAAATACATGTTTGCTCGTTATCATATTGGTAGAAAATCTCCACTATTCACTGTTTCTGATTCAATTTTAACCTACCAAGCCTTTTCTGCTGGACTTAGTGACTTTTTAAAGAAGGCTGGCATTGTAGGAAATTATTCTTCTCATTCTCTTTGCCGAGGTGGAGCTACTCACATGGCCTCGTCGGGCTGCTCAATGGCAGAGATTAAAGATCGAGGATCTTGGCTCTTGAACTGTGTATTTAAATATATTAAACGTCCCCTTTCCTTGAAGAAGAAGATGGATGAACGACTCTCCAGCTATATATGACATTTCATTCATTGCATAAATTTATACAATGTCTTAGGGCTTTTGCCTCTCTCTCTCTTCTCTTTTTCTCCCTAGATTGGCGTGTTGGAGAAATAAAATATCTGGCTGCCAATCTCGTGAGTTATGTTGATGTGTCCACTACGGATAGACTACGTGGAGATGAAGCGGGAACTGCCGTCGTTGAGTGTAGCGACCGGAAGTGGAACTCTCCTCCCCGACTCAGCTGGTCACCTTGCCGACGTTGACATTCTGGTATAAATACCGCATCACCGCGACGATGGAACCATTCCTCCGCTGGCTTTCCTCCGGTGCACATCGCCGCTTGAAATTTTTAGCTTTATGTATCTTAGGCTGGAGAAATAAAATATCTGGCTGCCAATCTCGTGAGTTATGTTGATGTGTCCACTACGGATAGACTACCAATAAGTAAACATTTTGGCTGAGAAATAGAAAACTGACTTTGCTTGATATCAGGAGAGTAGATTTTCAGAAGGGACTGTTTCTTAACGAAAAGTTGCTCTTGTAGTTTGCCTCTGAGCAAAAAGAAACAGCCTCGGTTGTCGTCTAGGTATGATTAATTTTTCTATTTGTCTATTCTTTGTTGACATGGGAGGGTTTTTCCTGGTTAATACACAATAACCTCCATCCATCAGAGCCCGATTCCGGTAAAAAAAAAGTTGATTTTAAAAAAAGAGGTTTTCTTTTGACCATAGTTATTGTTAGTATGGCAATATGTTGTCCAATATAGCTTGGTGGATAGGTTCTCGTACTTCATCATCTTTGATAAAGTCCTTGTATGATATTCGAAGGATCCTTTCTATGGCATCCCATCTCATCTCCTTCATTGTTATTCTGCTGTCGAACTGGACTCACGGGTATATGTGATGTCTCCCAGGGAAATGAGTCTTTTTTGGGTGTATAATTATAGCGCTGATAATAGCATGAATACACGTACCGAATTGAAAGGCTGTATATGCATATCTTAGGTTATCCTAAGGAATATACACATGTATATTAGTGATTGGCCATCAAGAAATATTGTTAACCTTTTTTTTTCATGCATAACAAAAATATAAAAGTAACCTACGTATTAGATATCCTTAAGTTTATCATCAGAAGAACCATTCAGGTTCTGTACTATTGATAATGAAATAGAAATTCAATACATATTAAGGGTCAGGTCGCCAATCATCTCAAATAACCTAGCCTAACTTTAAGACAGAAATGAGGTTCAAAATATAGTTCAACATAACCAAACATAGCCTATTGTTTGAATCAAAGCAAAACCAAATATACCCAGATATACCTAGCATGGTATAGTACAGTATAGTATAATATAGATCAAGATACTTCTTATAACTTGGTCAAAATTCCTTCAGTGTGTGGATTTCCTGCTATATATATTTTTCATGAGAAGTAGCGGTTCGTTGGTCTAGGGGCATGATTCTCGCTTAGGGTGCGAGACGTCCCGGGTTCAAATCCCGGACGAACCCGCAGCTTTTATATATGCCTCCTTGTTGGTCATTAATTTTGTTTTCACTCATTTCCATACCTGAGGTTGCATTTAGACTAGACTAACATTTTTTTTCACTGCCTGCAAACCCATTAATGCCACCAGTAAAGCATAAATTTGGGATGGTGGGACCTCCTATGATGCCCACTGTGGCAGTGTGTTCATCAAGGGCATCGTGTGATTCTTCCCAGAAAGATATTAAATAGGATTGGAAAGGAGGCATCCATGGCTGACTCCAGTTGTGGTATGGAACCCATCTCCAGTGGTATTGTTTGACAATACTAGCTAATACTGCACTTGTGAGTAGTATATGTAAAAGGTCACTCTATTTTCTTTTGTTAAACAAATTTTATTTGGTCAAAGTTTTACAATAGTTATAGGCCTATGTCTCATTTGCCAAAGTTTAAAAAAAACGGTTA
This sequence comes from Sthenelais limicola, assembly GCA_942159475.1. Lineage (NCBI taxonomy): Eukaryota > Metazoa > Annelida > Polychaeta > Phyllodocida > Sigalionidae > Sthenelais > Sthenelais limicola. The sequence continues at coordinate 61,179,093 of OW804096.1, forward strand.
TTTTGGTAGGCGTATAGCTAAATTTAATATTTTAAGATACATCTAGATCAATTTAATCACTGAAATAGATATACCTTTCTGCTAACTTCTACTATCCATATCATATAATCAAATGTCTATACAATCTGTACTGGAATACTTTGTATTGCAGTATGATAATATAATTATTCATATTGTTATACATTTTCCACCCAGCCACCTACGTATAGCATATATGCATAGCATACAGCACAAGATATTGACATGTAACTCAATATACCCTTTTTGTAATTTTGTGGCCGTTATTAAATTCATCCCTCAACACATAAGATAATTTGTTCGCAGTGGAATAAAAAAAAAACAGAATTTCAACATAAGGATAATGATAAATGCTAGGTATATCTGATATTCGGTATTCCGATGATCTAAATAATGTATTTGGTTACGTTGAACTGTATTTTGAACCTAATTTTTGTCTTAAATTTGGAATATTTGAGAAGATTGGTGAAGAAGAATTGTACATTTTCTGACGACCTGACCCATAGATCTATAGATTGCATGATGATATACTGATGACAAGAAGAGGATACAATAGATTTTGGCTAATCAGTTCCAAGGTCGCCCATAGTGTGTTTATCAAAACTTGAGAATGGGACATCTGATGCAGAAGCCTAAGATAAAGTATTATGAAATATGACTATCAATTGGGATGGTGCATCACCTGAAGTATCAGCGTATCACTTGCCAAAATAGATATGTTGTGGTCAGTTCTATCGCTTTCCCTCCTTTTGGGGACCTTAACTGGTAAGTGTCATATTTGTCACATGTAATTCCTGTGTAACTGTTTACCCATACATTATTGTCCTTTAGTGACCCCTGAGTAGGGTTTTTTTCATGAAAGATTATTATTCTGGATAGATTTTGGCTAATCAGTTCCAAGGTCGCCCATCAAAACTTGAGATTGGGACATCTGGGACATCTGGTGCGGGAGCCTAAGATAAAGTATTATGAAATACATAAATTAGGATGGTGCATCACCTGAAGTATCAGAGTATCACCTGCCAAAATAGAGATGTTGGGGTCAGTTCTATCGCTTTCCCTCCTTTTGGGGACCTTAACTGGTAAGTGTCATATTTGTCACATGTAACTCCTGTGTAACTGTTTATTCATGTATACATCTATGCCATTTAGTCACCCCTGAGTAGGTTTTTTTCATGAAAGATTATTATTCTGGCATGAGTACCGACGTACCATATATGTAATTCCGAGATAGAAATATCCATTCTTTCTTCCTTCCGTTGCAGATTATTATTTTTCCATCAATTTCCAGATGTAGACCCAATTCTTTTATCACTAAAATTTAACATTTTACAACTCAATAAACTCGATTGTTAGTAATGTACCAAATATTATCAAAAACACTAATAGTCCCTGTAGGCAGTGTGATACCAAAGATTATGTATGCGTATATTTTTGTTAAATCACATTAGAAAGGTGTGTGGTAACAATACAATTGATAGGAATGAGCCGAATTAAGTCCAACGATGCATAAATGAATTTCAGAATAACTTGTAATCTCAAAGTCGTATCATCCTTATTTTATTCGTCCCAAATTGGCTGCAGTAATCCCATGTTCTATGTTTTAGTAGTTGGAAAGGCCATTCAAAAGCTTGTGTACGTGTTTCCATCAGCTTTTAATTACTTGTTACATTGCAAATTAATCTTAAATTTAAGGAATTAATGGACAGAGTTGTGGACAGACTCCCATTGCGCCTGATATGTCGGGTCTCATTGTTGGTGGTCAGGAAGCAAAACCCAACAGTTGGCCTTGGCAGGTGGGTTTAACTTGCTGACTGATGTCATTTCATTTTAAAATATAATATTGTTATTAGCCTCAGTTGCTTTAATCCCAGTTAGAAAAATACGCCATTCTCTTGCGTTGCCAAGACAAAAAAGATCAAATTACATTAAATGACTTCCTTACGCCTACTCCATTAATATCCATATTGTTATTTCTTAAAGCTGCACTCTCAGTTAACGTCCAAAGGGCCTAGTCCACTAAGCAGATTCTCATGCAATTTTGCGCCGCAGTGGACTCTTTTCCACTAAAGTCTGTGATAATCGCATGACAATCGGCTTAGTGGACTAGGCCCTTAAGGAACATATAATAATGTGGATGTTATTTATAAATACATGATACCAGCCATTACAGATTTTCCTTTAATTCATAAATGATTGTAAAACTCTTACACGATTTAGTATTTCGCCATTATGATTAATAGTTCATTTGGTTTTTTTCCACTGGCAACGCATGAAAACAATCACGCTCATGGGTTATTGCGTCTTTAAATAACTCAATGTTGAATGTTTATGGCCAATAAATAAGTTTTAAAAACATCATATATCCCCAGATATCTTTAGGGCGTCCAGGCTCTCATATGTGTGGCGGTTCCATCATATCTGCTCGCTGGGTCATCACTGCTGCCCATTGCTTTGACGAGTGAGTGCATCGTCTTTTGTCAATACTCTTGCTCTCCTGTAAATACTATGTGAAAATGAAATTTTGCTTTGGTGGTGAGCCTTTGGTGGTGAGCCTTTAAACGTGATACACATGCAGGTAATGGAATGCATAATTTAATACAATTGTAATGTAATTTACGGCTCATGGATCATATATCTTGATCTAAGATAGCATGATCCATGACTTCTAAGTTTTATAACTGGTTCTATCGGGTCTGCATAATGTGTACCCCATCAGCCAACGGCGATAGAGGTACATTCTATTTCTATTCATATTTTTTTATTTAGTCTTAGACATTTTACAATAGCATTCCCGGTGTAGGTTCTGGAGACAAATAATTATTATATTCTTTTGTCATTTTATTTTGCAATTTAGACACATCCCATAGTTATCAAGATTTACATTGATGAGGTTCGACTTATCTTTAGGAATTAATTAAAATAGGTATTTTTTTTCTTTTCAGTCACATTTTGTGCTTATTTTTTAAAATTATTATATTTGTTCATTAGTGAGGTGCTGGAGGGTTTCGTGGTGCGCGCTGGCTCGCACAACCTGCAGCGGCTGTCAGGGCCAGAGAAGACGTACAATGTGGAGGAGATATTCATCCACGAGGACTACAACTCCAGATCGAATGACTATGATATTGCACTCATGAAGGTTGACGCAGATATTAGGTAAGTATCGCGCGAATTATTATTATAGAATTTGTATTTCTCATCATCAATCGTACAGTTACATAAAGGAGAAAAAGGGAATATATATAATATATAATATGTAATCTGTCATCACACCCTATTGGTATGTTGTTCTTCCCAGATTTCCTGATAATTTGGAATACAACAATTGTTTTAGTAGTTAACTCGAGACATTGTAGAATACTATTTGTTCGATATTACATTTGTATTACATATGAGTATAAAATGTACAGTACAGTCTGATGATTTTCTATTGCGAAATTGATTTTATACAATGATAATGAATAAAGAGAGCAATAGGAGACTTGAATGTCCGCCATCTTGAATCTTGATTCATATTGAATCATGAGAGTTGTATGCCAGTGTAAAATCTATAGAAAATAAGCCATGTTCAGCATGGCATGTTTATTGGTGCTCCAATGTCAATAGCCATGTGTTATACATGTATCCAGAACACAAGCCTCCATCTTTTGTATTGCGCATTTGTTTGTATAGGCTATTTATATATGATTTTGGTGAAAACGTTTATAGTTTTCGATAAAAATGTAGCAAAATATGTGTAGCCTATGTCAGACCTTGACTGTCTCTACCCCAGCATGCGCTGTAAGAGACATGCGCAGGGGCACATGCAAATTCTCTATTAAATTGAATCTTTATTTTTATTTGAAATTGGATGTACAATGTTGATACCATTGCTGCCACCTTCAGGAGAACTCACTGACTATCACTCGCATCCATACTCCCTCCACACTTGTCCACTCGCGACGTCACTACAGTATACACCACGCATACACATACCACCGACACTTTTACATAAAGAAATAACATGTATAAATCTTTTTCCTTTTTATATAACCTCTTATATAATATATTTACTGTAATCATATTCGATTTCTTTAATTCGTTCAAAAAGTTATAATATCATTAGATATCTCATATTATCGCCAAAGTTCTAGGCTCAAATATGGGACGTGTGAATGTCCAAGCCAGGGGACTGAATGTTCTGGACTGAATACCTACTGTATGTCCTAAGGTGATCCTGTCATGGAATAATGTAAGAGGAGACATGGTTAGCCAGAAACCTAGCAGAAAGCGAGGTTTATTTCACCTTAAACATATTCTGAGGTTATCCGAAGGAGCATGTTTAACTACTTTATTATAGTGATTGACCATCAAGAATCAATCTCATCTTTTCAAATTTGATGATATCTCAAAATCACTTTTTTGCGACTTATGGCTCATTGTTCTGTGACACATCATATTTTAAGCGTGGAATGTCGTCCTATATGGTGCCATTGATACCATTTGAGAACAGGTAGCAGTTATTAATGCGTGGGGAGCTTAGATAATAGACTGTTTTAGCAAGCCTACCTATCCCGCCAACGCTAGCCTAACCCTATCTTTGGAGCGTACAACGTCATCACGTCATGTGCAGCTGCTTATATATAATGGGTCAGATTTTCAGTAAATGCATGTACAATTGGCAGATCAACACATTTAGTAAGCTCTGCTAAATTAGGCTGTACTTTGGTCAATACTAGATACATTCGAGTGTATTCGGCATTTCAGTGATTCTAGCAATCTGTTTGGTTAGGTTGAACTGTATTTTGAACTTTATTTTCGTCTGAAATGTGGGTTATTTGAGAAGATTGGCGAACTTGAATTGTACATTTTCTGAAAATCTGACCCATATATATAGGTAATGAGGTAGATGCGTAAGTCGGTATCATATCAGAGCACAGTAAATTATACTATCAGACCTACGCATCGTTCTCGCAATCAATTTTGTGACTTATGGCTCATTTGTCGATAAAACATCATATATATATACTGTGACTTTCCAGCTTTTCTAACGTAGCTCAGCCAGTTTGCCTGCCTGACTATGAAGAGGAGTGGGACTCTGATGACATGACAACGACAGGATGGGGCGCCACACGTGGTAAGTTACATTAACTTGTAAGAATTATTGAAACACAGTTGATTGTCATTTTCCTTAACTGTATGTGCACTTTCCTACATACACTAAGTTCCATTAACCTACAATTGGGGGGAAATCAGAAAAAAAATCAGGTTAACTGAAAGTTTAAAAAAGGATTAGCCTACTTAATGCTGCATTCTCAGCTGTTTTGACAAATAAAATCTTGCCAAGTTTACTTAAAATGACTTGTAATATGACAGTATTTATCAATATACTGCTGCTGTTTATACTAGAATTTGACGTCGAATCGGCCGAGAGAAAACGGCCGCCGGTGAGTGATAATAAGTGAAGTGAGGGTCCTCTAAATACAAATGGGGACTTTTCAGAAACCCTCTCGGAAAATCAACTGGACAAAATCCGCCAAAATCCTGGTCAAATGACCTTTAGATGGGTCTCATATAAGAATGGAACCAAAAGTAGAAAATGTTCAGTTCTTGACCGATGTTAACAGTCTGAGAGTGCAGCTTGTGTCATTTACTTGGCGTTAATTGGCATCGCATATCGACGCCGGGGTCATCATAACAATGCTATGTCGTATGACTACCCAGTCTTTATATGATCAGTGAACATTATAAATGAACGGCATCCTTTTTAAAGAAGCTTAATCATTGAGAAAAACATTCACATCAACTTACTAGGTAGACAAAATGATTCCCAAGATGGAATATCGAAGTACCAGTCATGGGCCGAGGTTTTCACGGGGTCAAAGGGGTTAGAAGCAACATATAAACAGCTTTGTATTTTGTCATTTCTTCCTCGGATAATTTGCTTTAATAAAGCCTAGTATTGTGCAAAGAAGGGGACGGTAACATTGCATTGCAAGAATGTCTTTTGTGAGCCTACCAAATATCAGTAGGCACAAAGATAATTTGAATTAATTTGTTCAACACACTTTTTCAAAAAAGATATTTCAGCTTTCTAGCTATTGTAGTTAGCATATGTACCACCGAAACCAGCTCAATAAAATTTCTAAAAAAAATATATAATATATCTTTCTGCCCTCTTACACAATTCTAGCATAATTGCGATAGGCTCTTTACGGAGATCATAGTTGATTCAGTGTGAACTCATACGTTACACTCAGTAAGAGGATTACTTCCTTAATAGATGTATTAACATGTTTACATAACAATTCCGAATAATTCACAAGTACAACCAACTATTCACTTTCTGAAAATAGCTGGTAGGATTTATCTTTTATAAATGGTTTTTGATGTATAGTTCATAACTATACAGACTTGAGAATATCTTCTGCTTTTTTTATGTGATGTAATTAATATAGTTTGGCCTTAAAATAATATCTAATAGCATGACACAAACAACGACATCACATTTATCATTCAAAAGTAGAAATGTGCTCAGGCACATCAATTTATTATAACCCCCTTTAATTACCTAACTTAACAGGCGCATACAACAAAGCATGATATTGCTAATACCAAGATCCTGGAATGACATTGTGTAGTGTATGAACCATAGAGCTCTAGGGGTGCAACAAATTCTGTCAGGGTGATAATTTAGTTAAAGATTGACATTGTTTTAGTTCCATTTCTCCACGAAATATATCCATTAAGCCTATGCTCTGAGGGGTTGCTATGGATGAGCATCCCAGGCCTAGCAACAAGGTGGCCGATGTCAGCGCCACCAAACGCCATTTTGGCGCTACTCGCAAGTGGGTTATTAACTCACTTCGACCGGAAGTGCTGGCACTACTGGTGGTAATGGCAAAATTGCCCAATAGACCCATTGATACGCCTTACACTATGGGGCGCAATAGGCATTCTGGTGCAAGTGAATTATTTCAAGGGTCGAATTACCACTTACCTGTAATAGTAATATCATTGTTCCTGTATTGTTCTAAGAAAATAAACTGACCCTAAGCAAATGTCAACAGATGGAGGTAGAGGTTCAGCGACCCTTCAACAGGTAGAAGTGCAGCATGTGCCTTATATTATCTGTGCTCAGAGAGATTGGAATGGGCGTGGTGTCAATTACTTTACCATGATCTGCGCGGGCTATGAAGAGGGAGGAAAGGATTCTTGCCAGGTATTTCAACGTTGATTCGTTCAGATCAGATCGAGTGTTATTAGTCTGTACATCCTATATAGTGTAAACGTATTTATTTTCGCGCTGCCAAATGTTCTTCATACATTTTCGCGCAGACATAAATTTGCGCACTAACAATCCCTCCTATGACAACGATGATACAACTTAATTAATATTCGCGCACACTTTAAATTCGCGCAAATGAGGGTGTATGCGAAAATGGCGAAAATGAATACAGCGCGAAAATCACTATTTAAAGTAGATAGAAATGCATTTTCATCATCGAATCATTTTTAGATTCTACATATTTAGATTTCATGTAATTTAACATGCTTAAATTTGTCTTTTTTAACTTGTATTTTTTTTAATTTTTTTTTTTTAAAAAATGATAACATAAAAACAGTTCAACCCTGAATGCCTAGATAACGAGAGTAATATATTAGTAGTAAATGGAAGCGATTCATATTTAGATCTCTACTTTGTGTAACGTCATTTTAGCATATATCCAGGGATATTAATTGTATAAGCGTTGAGTTTGTAAGTGTGACTGACCAAAGCTAGTGGGTGTCGTGTGTGGTCAAAGCTTAGGTACATGGTTTAATTAAATCTGTCTCGTCAGAACAGTTAATAATTATTATCTTGTTTTTAAAAAATACAGGGAGACAGCGGAGGACCCCTTGTTGTCAAACAGGATAAAGGATGGGTTCTGGCCGGTGAGTATAATTTAGTATCCACAGTGACTTTCAAAAACGGAATCATACATATTATTCTATGTATTGAATTTTGGGATACCATCATATTTGAAAAATGAGAACAATGGGTTCAAGCGATATTAACATTTTTGGAAATCTAAAACATTTGCAATATGTCTGGTGGACAATTACTGGCAAAGTAGCTAAATTACTCCATAGGTTGACCTTAGAAACGCAAGGATATATTTAATAATCTGTCTTGAAATTTGGTATGTACATGTATTGATACGACTCACAGCGCTAAATATCCCAAATAATATTCCTACAAAGATATCTTGTGAATAAAACACTTGGGAAAATAATTATTTTGCAACATTTTGTGTATAACGTCACAAACATTATATATATTATCTCATATTGCAGTTCAAACTTTATATGAGTAACCTTTTCTGTATCCACAGGTATTACCAGTTGGGGATCAGGATGTGCGAAACCCAAAAAGCCTGGTGTTTATACACACGTTTCCAATTTTATTGATTGGATCGCTGATGTCATGGCAGACAATTAGTCACACGTAGAGGCATGCGGAATTGTGATTATCACGTTGATCTTCGTGATATGTAAAGATACGCCCATTCACATGATCTGCAAAGGTCATTATAATTATCATAATTACATTATAGGTGATTACAGAAGTGTAATATATGCTATGCAGAACTGGCGACAGTTTGTGCCCGAGTATGTGTGAATGAAATAAACAAGAAAGTGTGAAAATAGGATTGGAGATCATGCAGAAAATGATAAACACATCTGATATAGAAACGCCTTCGACATTTATTTCTTATTACCATAGTTAACAAACACATTATCAAGCAACACCTTCTGTCACGATCCATAATGTCCTTATATAAGTTTGCTGAATAAACCTTTATATTTGTACTCCTATGTGTAAATAGTCTGTATTGTCAAAACAGTCGCGCACATTTTCGCTATAACGTCGTACTAGCGACGGGAACAACCATTGCGACCAACAATTTGCCAGCCGGTTAATATGAAATTTAGAGAATGGATCATTACGTGTCTTAATCATTGACATAATGCACAAGTTATGATTATACATAAGAAAGATGAATGGAACGTGAAAATGCATGAAATGCGTGAGATCTTTTCCCATGGAAACTATATTTTGAATATCCTGCAGTGGTGAAAATTGGTCCACTCATAAATTGATTCCGAGTTTGATACAGACTTGGAGATTAACAACAAGATATAACAGCCCTTATCCTGAGAGCATGCGGCCTAGCTATAATTGAAGACAATAAAAATAAAAATATCAATAGGCTTCATACGATGTTAAAATCAAATAATAAAGTCTGACTATTTGTCCACCCATTAATAGCATGTATTCATATTAGAAGTACAAGTTAATGTTTCTGTAATCACTTTCTAATCTTCCTCTTCGAATTCTGTGACCCGAAGGGATTGCAATGCTTTCATTTGTTCCGAAGCTAGGGTGACCACCCCAGAGAGATCAACTTCGTCCTCAGTGATTCTAAGATAGCGACATTTATTTAAACTATTCCATTGTACTTCTAGTGGTTCTTGTCTCTTTCTGAACACAACCTTTCCCGAAAAACTATTTTGCCGTTTTGTCTTTTTCCTGTCGGGGGTTTTCTCGTCTTTAGAGAAAGTCAGTGTGGTGCCTTTGTCTTTCTGTAGTACTTGCATTAATGTGTCAACTTTATTGGCTTCCTCAAAACCAGGGTTCATTTCAACCCATGTCTGGATCCGGTCGAGAAAGTCTCTCTTTTTGTCCATGATCTTCTGACATTGTATTTCTTCAACGTCTAACAGAATTTGCCGCCGTTCTTCGGCGCGACCTTTCACAAGGTCACCGTCGATTGAACTTCCGGAGAATGACGGGCGTCGAGGGCGACTTGTCGCACTGGTTAGTTCTGACCTATCTTTAGATCTATCTCTACTTTCTCGTTCGATGGCATCGTGCGATGAATATCCAAGTGACGATTTACATCGCACCGGCTTGGTCACCCCCTCTTTGTTCGTGACCTCACCACCTGACGTCACAGGACGTTGTTTACGTACTGGCACTGAGTCGTTTGCAGCAGAGGAAAATAGGTTCTGCGACGCTCTGGGCGTTTTGGGCGTTTCTGGAAGTGTTGCGCTATCGTCAAAAACACTGTCGTTGTCTTTGAATGAGGAGTAGGTCTTAGATCTTCTCATTCCCCTAGGCGTTTCCGATGGAATTGGCATGGGGATGGTGGAAGATGCAGTTGTTGATCCATTGCTTCTTCTAGGTGGGGCAGATCTTGTCAAACGAGCTATGACATCTTTCTGCCGCCGTTGACCTTCACCTTGGATGGGTTTGCCATCTACATCCAGCCCGTTTGCTGCCATTCTTTGCTGTGTTTGAAGTTTGAGTCTCTTGGCAGCAGCGGCAATCGTGAATGTGCCACTTACTTTTATTGTGTTGATTTCTGGTTTGAATTTCCCCATCATTTCTTGTTTGCGAAATGTCCTTATCTCGTCTGCTGAGAGATAAGATTTAATTTTGCCTACGTTTGCTTTCAGTCTCCGTTGGCTTAGTTTGACTTCCCGACTACCTAATTCTAAGAGTTTTAGTGCATATTCCTTCTCTAGTTTCAGGGCTGAATCACGTTTCTCGAGGAGTCGTTGCTCTTTCTGGAGCATACAGACTGCCTGAACTTCCTTATCCGATCCGTACTTCATTGTGTCGAGTTACTTAATCCAAGCCAATTCCTTTAGCCGAACGGGAACACCTGGAACAGCAAAGTGGATGAATTCAGTATCAAGGCAATGGAACTCATTTGACATTAAATTTGTGATTGAACACGAGAAAATGCAGGTCATGGTCCTGCTGTATAAGCTAAGGAAAGGGAAATGTGTGGGGGCGGGGAGGGGAGGGGGAGATCCTAAGACGTTTTCCCCCACTTCCGTGGGTAGGATTTTTTTAAAAAACCAACATGTTATTGGTCAAAATGTCACGAGAGGGATACGTATAATTATATTGGAGATTATCATATCTTGTAGAATTTGATTAATTTGTAATATTAGTAATTTCTCTGACTTAACTTGGCAACGCATGAAAACGCGTCTTTTGTATTGAAATTAAATGTACAAGGTTAATAAAAATAGTTTTAAAAATATATATTATATATAATAGGCTATTCCTACCAGGTGGGAATGCCACATGGGACGGAATTATGTTCCTTCCTATAGGTGAAGGAAGTCCCATCAAAGAATCCTTCTTAGCTTATACAACAGGCCCCAGGAGTTCAAGCTTCAAAGCTTCACAATACCAATCACTTTGATTATGATAAGAGAACATAGCGTCAATGTTTGTCTGCAAACAACACCGTGTTACTGATTATATTTTATTTTTATTGCAGCCACAAGGTACAAATCATTTCAATCCCCTTTTTCACTCTGATTTACACACATTTAAACAAAAAGTATTGGCCACCTCACTTTTAATCAATTGTTACATAAATTTCGCATAACTGACAATATGATTTTTAGGATCTATTAGATGGTTCTATGTCGTTTTGTCCAGGGTGCTAACCTTTCAATGGGCACATATATATCCCATATAACATTTATATTCTGCCTAAGACATCAGGATTTATCATAATATTTAAAAATGAAGTAGATTTTAAATCCTTTGTTGGTTACATACCTTATGTAAGATCATTAAACACTGGGATGGACAGACATATCAATTTTCTTTGTAGAACAGGTATTCCAAAATGTCCAACACTAAACACCCATCTACACACGTTGATAGGGGTCCAGTTATACTGATCTTGCTATCATATTCCACAGAGGATAACCAGTTATTCAAAATCTCTGCACTGGTAGTTATTCCAGACTATATGCACGAAGGTGTAAGTAAGGTTCCTCTCGTATTATATGCATGTACTTCGATTCCTTCACCTCAAAATTAGATGTTTCCCGGAGGAGCAACTTTCCATAATAAGGACAGTCGCTATGTGATCTCTGACCGTTCCCACTGGTGTGGATTAGGATTTCCCATGGCTAATAATAGGCAATAGTAATAATAATGGTAGATTAATATGAACTCAGCATGTGTTCCTCCTCTCTATGAATGAGTCTAGGTCGTTGGCAGGGACTAGAATGATCGAAGTGCATTGTTGCACGGAGGAGAAGAAAGGGGAGGCTCTATCGATTCAAGTACTATACACAAGCCCTACAAAAGGTTTACCAAATACTCGGTCTAAATTTGATACGATACTTTAGATTTGATGTTTCGAACCATGAAATAAGCTCGATTAATTTCCAACTCTTTTATGTGGAATAGAGCATCATAAATAGTTCTATATCACCTGAGAACTCGAGTATATATTGATATTTTATTCTATTCTCTCACTGCATAGAGGAACAATGCTAGTAGAGACTGTACACCTGTGCATGTTTTAAGTAAGTGCACTGGGGGTATGAATTGAAACAACTGTTGCTATTTAGTAATGAACAGCTAGATTAAATCTCCCGGAAACGCACACTCTATAGACCTCTTAATATTGTAGACAATTATGATGAGATCCGCGTGTAAATCGACAATGTTGCCAACGGTTATGTTTTAAGTCCATAAATTCATAATTGGGCCTTAGTGAACAATGTGAACAATCACTTAACCGTTCAAGGACGCATTTTCTGGATATCAGTATACATGTACAATACTGGCATTTAATGTCACCTTGAATAGGGATGAAGACGCCAAAAGTTGTAAAATTAGCCTCCACCAAGCCTCTCAAAATAAACTGGGTTTAAGACAAATATGAGTGCAGTTCAACATAACCGAACATATTTTTAAACAAGTATTTACCATTCTACACCCGAATTTAGCCAAATTTATCAAATGTGTAGAGCTGCTGATTGTACATTTCTAGGTGACCTGACCCATATAAATACTAAAACTTTTAAAAAAGCCAATTAGGGCAGGTCGTCAGAAAATGTACAATTTGCCTTCACCAATCTTCTCAAATAACCCAAATTTAAGAAAGAAAATAGGTTCAAAACACAGTTCAATATAATATACCAAACATATTGTTTGAATCAACACAATACCAAATATTCTCAGATATACCTAGTAACGTTATTCATCATTTTCAACTTGATTTAACTGAATTTACTAAATGTGCAGAGCTGCCCATTGTACATTTTCTGACAACTTGACCTATAGAGAGTACACCTGTGCATGTTTCCCAGAACCAAATCCAATCAACAAAATAATTATGCTTTAAGTAACTATTATCCTCCAAAGTCACATGAAATTAATGAGTATACATAATAGTGGAACTCCACTAGAGGAAAAACGGCAGCAACAAAATAATTATTGTTGTTGCCCACTAACAACAGTCCATTTCATGTCTGCAACAAAACGCAAATGGAGGATTGTCCGATGTGGGGCCATTTTCTCTGGAAACTGTTGTTTCTGTGTGGAGAGTTGTTGCAAAAAGATAGTGGGCAACAACAAAAATTGTTGCTGCCGTTTGTCTTCCAGTGGAGTTCCGCTATAAGCATTAATAATAACTGCAATTAACCTACAAAACAAAGCACACAATTTTATGAAGAATATGTTCCCTATTGTGAACTACGCAGTGTGCCTATGCGCACGGTAATATATCTAATTAATCACATATATATTTTCGTCGACGATTGAGGAAAGACAGATCGTTGCAATGGAGGAGGTCAAATCACAACAAATTATATTGAGTTGATTATTCTGGCAGTGGTTCAATTGGCATATCTGATCAAATAAGGCAAAGACTTAAGTGAGAGGATTGTCCTAAGATAATTGAAATAGGTCAACTATAGTTGCATTAACTTGCTCGTTGACTTGGATTCTGAAGGAAGTATTAGTATATATCGATTGTCCTCCTTTTGCATTTCTTTAACATTTCCAGTGCTTTAGACAGGTAACGGTCACTGCTATGGTCAATGTGTCGAAAACGGTATTAATGGTATCATTCCCCTGGGCGGGCCTATCTAGGAATTTCTATGCAAAGGGGTTAATTGGGCCTAAATAGGCCTAGAATTAAGTTAGAAATAACAGCATATTGTTCTCCCACTTAGTCCTACTTATACATAATAAGTTTCTAGGATACCTTTATATGGTAGGATCGTTGGTAAATGTCAAGGTTTCCATTGAATGGCAATCATCATCTGGGTAGATGGCATATTATTATCCTAAGTAGGGTATACGACATATCTGTCAATGTGGTAAAGACTCCATTAGATATACTGCATGGAATGACTTGTATAAACCCCGTTTAGTTTTCATTGCCACACTCTTTTCACAAACTTTCTCAAGTAGTTTCCTCGAACAATTAAAGATCTTCCAGAACAGCTTCATTAGAATTAATTACTGAATATCGAATAAAACCCAAGGCTCCATACAGTAAAAATGTCCATTTTAAAAGCAAGCGGCGTTGGCCCGATGCATTAACTTAGAAGATGGTGGTGGGTGTTGTTGGATAACAAATCAACCTTGTTAGGACGACGGAAAGAGGTTTAATCAACTCCTTTAGCCCTGTTTATACTCCAGGCAAAAAAACCGACATGAATAAGGCAGTGCTTGGTAACTCAACACAACGAGTCATTAAGTCATTTTTTCCCTGTCAACTCCTTGATAACTTATTCAATCCTCAGTAGACAGAAACGATCTGTTCGGCTTACTAATGATAAGACATACACTGGTCGTTCGCCATCCATTACTAATACAACAACACTACAGAGATTTAGAGGTGATCCCAGTACTGCACTTGAGCTACTTAAAGCATTATTTCTACTGATCTTGATAAGGTAGACCCCCTTTACCATTATTCTCACTCCATCTAGACATACCTGACTATCTAGGTATATTTGGTCAGGAATTAAGTGACTGTATTGGCTACGGTTTATATTCGGCCTATTTTCTGTGGTATCGTTTAGATAGTATAGTTATCTTCTCAATTGATATGGGATATGAGAACGTTTTATTTCCAACTTTTTAATATAGGCCTATATATATAGTACCTGGGGAGAGCTATAGTTACTATGGAAAGGAGAAGGAAGTGCCTGAAATCGTCCCAAAATAGACTAAGTGGATTAGTGAACTCCATTTCTGACAGGAAGTGTTCTCTGCTGTTGAGAATATCCTTGATCAATCAGCGTTGCCTAGGGTATTATGTTTCTGTATCCTCATCTAAATGTATAAATTCTGAACATAGATTCAGCATTTTACTTCTAGCCATCGTTTGAGAAAAATCAAGAAATCAAGAGGAGAGAGAGAGCTAGATAGAAAGAGAGAGGTGGCTAGAGAGAGGAAGGGAATACAGTATCCTTTTACTGTGGTATTGGGTTGAAACTAAACGAATATAGGACAGGAAATAATATAAAATGAAACACTGCCTGCGGACAATAAAACTATACTTCCGGTGAACTTCCGGTAAAGTATGCAAAGACAAACATCCCAAGAGATATCAATGTCTTCAAATTGCCTTCACGGCAGGTCATTGCTATCAGGTTGGGTTTTCAATATTTAAAGACTTAGCTAGACTTATTGAGCTATGGGGGTTTTCCTTAGAGGTAGGCAGCTTGTATGAAAAGAAGCTACCCCACGCAAGAATGAATACATTAAAAGTTTTACTGATATGGACAGCTGACCCATCGGCGTCTCCTTAGTGACGGACCCTAGCATCTCCTCAAGTGACGGACCCTGGAGAGGTGCGTCATCACCGTACCACCGGCGTCAAAGGCCCAACGGCCGTTCTCCCCCGACTAGAGCAGTCGCACTTGAAATTTACATACATGTGTATTTATCATATTTATTGTCTATTTCGTCGTGTTTATACATATGCTTATTATGTCCATGTGTGTGGAGGAATAAATCTCGGGTTTATTAGCCCAAATCGCCATTCCCGAGTTCGTATTTATGTGATAATATTGTTAATGGTTAATGAGATAATGGGAAGCACGCCAGGAGAATATATAGAGGGTCGATTCTCAAAATGTGGCTTCCTGGCAAGCAAAGATATATTCTCCGTGTGGACTTGGGGTTTGGTTGTCATAAAGTAGATATTTTGAGGACTTCATTTATTTATCCACAGAAAAATCAAATACAAATCGGGTTTTTTGGTGTTACCAATCCAACACTATCCAGATCAGGAAATCGCCAGGAGGTTCAAACGGCACTTACTGCCTTGAAAATTCATTGTTCAAGGTGTCTTTTAGGGATATCATATATCTATAAGTTTGTGTTTATATGGATCTTCTATGATGGCGACAATCATACTCTCATCCTCAAATCCCATTTTTCCTATATATGGCTTAGACATGTTTAGGGAGTCCGTGGTGGTCGCAATTTTCCGCTCACAGTCCTGGGTTTCTTTAGAAGCTTTTTTGAGGTAAAGCCACTTATTTCCTCCTAGTTTATGGCAGGATAATTAAACAACGGTGATTTTCTCTCTGATGTCGAGGTGTGGAAGAAGGAATGGCCATTAGTCCCTGCTAATCGGTTAACATCCTCATAAAAAACAGCTGGGCTATGTCTTCGGTTCGCCTACCTCGATCCAATTTGGGGGGGGGGGGGAGTTCCTCCTGTCTTAGATTTAATCAAGCCAGGCCATAATAGCCCATATCAAGTAGGCGACGTTTAATGACACTTAAATAACCAAAGCATCTATATCCCCCCCCTTTCCCTCTTCCTCCTCCCCCCTTCCCTGTTAAGGAATCGGGCGCCAAACTATATGCCAATATTTCCAGAGAACTTTCAGGGGAGTGGGGAGGGGGGGGGCATATATTTAACTATAGGTAAACCTCTTATAGGCTCCCTGCATAAACGAATGCATCCGTCCCATAGCTGGCACCTATGGCAAGAATGATACACGAGCGTTACCATTCCAATGCAAGTGTTACCAGTCCAATTCAAGCGTTACCGTTCCAATGCTTTGACTTCAAGCACTAGAAAACGGTGTCTAAATAACGTCTAAAGCCCTGAGCATTATCCAACACCGATACTGCATGGGGTAGATGTATGTACATGGACTGAAGATAAACATTACCTTTTAGTTTAACCACATTCAAGTTGCACTGGTCAAGGCCTTTGCCATATAAAAACTGCGAATGTGTATTAACAGTAGTACGCAACTCATATTCTCAATGCCAATCTTTTAGAATCGACCTATACTGTGAAACCCTGCAAAACGACCACCTCTTTATTGGGACCAACACTCTTCAGATTAGTCCCGAATCTTTTCCCTCTATTAGATTTTAGATGTTTGTAAAACGCCCGCAATAGCGACCACTTTGTATAGCGACCACCTGACTTTGTAACCGCCACTTCTCAGTCCCAAACAGAATCGCATGAGAATCGGCCAAGTGCACAAGGGCCTAAACACTCTCCGAATAAAGACCATTTTCTTCCCGTTCAGCCCTAGGCGACACATTTCACGCAATATGAATCCACAGTCATTGTCAATGGTAGCAAAACTAGCTAAGCCTGTCATTCAATTAGTATGAAGGTGTGAGAAGGCCATTTCCCCCAGACTTAAGAAGATTCACCCTCTTAATTAGGCTGTGTGCCTATTGAGTTCCATGACCAAACATAATTGGAATTTTAGTTACCATTAGACCCGTGTTAAACACTAAAACAGTCAATGTTTCATTCCAAGATCATTTCCAATAATGTTAAGTACTTCACCCTGTATATAATATATGATCAAGGCCAATATTAGACAAGCAGGTATGAAAGAAAATGTTTTATTAAAATCAATTGCAACAATTGCAACAATCTCCAAATATGGGAAATTTAAATTAACATGAAGAAACAAAATTATTTCTTAAAATTAATGGCTGGTCTGAAAACATATTTGTACTGTGTCTAAAGATAGACACAGGTGATCATTGATGGGTAATGATTGTCAGCCTCTTCTAATAAATTTTTGGTATCTAATGACCAAACTACAACCAGTTTTAAAAACTTTAAATAATTCCTAAAACGATATGACATCAATAAAGTAAGGTTTGTCTTATAAATAGTATTCTTAAGAACTTCCTGTTTCTATTCAGAAAAGTTCGATTACGACCACTTTAAATAATCCTTCAATGACCCCGCCCCCCCCCCCTCACACACACATACCTATAAACCCTAGAGCCTCCACCTCGCAATGCGGGGTTCCACTTTACACAGAAGACCACCAAAAATAAATTTTACTATTTGTTATCCGAAATTTCCAATCTGTCACCTCAAATGACAATTTTCAACCGATGCATTATACAAAGGATTTACTTTAGTGCCATCGATTTATTATTTAGACGAGTAGCGTGTATTGATTTTCGTATAAATTTCCACATCTTCGCAATTTCCAGAGCAGGTTTTCAGATCGCCCACTGCCAAGGTTTGCTCTGTTAGAGCTCCCAGCTATCAAAACTGCTGTATCAACACCGAACTGTTTGCCCTGGCTTGGTATATTATAATTAGCATACGACGAAGCCATGTGGATTAACTTGAAATAGAAGGACTCAAAGGGAGAATATAATTTTTTCTATAAGTCTTTTAAGGAAATAAGGCATGTTGAATCCCTTTTTCTAATAAAAAATATATTGTTTATAAATTCTTTATTAAGATAATCTCGGTCTTTCGCGTTTTTCGTCCTACACTGAATACTCTAATAATAACTTTAATATCAGGTTCTGAATATAGTAACATACCTATAAATACATAGTACACATACATAATTCTAACCTATTGGTGACCAGTGACACATAATAATGTGATGAGTTGATGATTGATTAGTTTAAGATTAGACTAACTCTGATATTAATACGTAGACTGCTTGGCGTGTGAGTGAGTGATTTTATGCTAGATTGAATATAACATTTATTACACCCCTGTGCTGTTGCTTCCTATACCTTCAGCATTGTATGTCACACTTGGTCAAAGTGGTGCATAACATGTGAGTTATGTCACCCTGGGGACATACAATAAGTAGGTCCGCCCAAAACGTAAATTACTTCTTTTATTTTTAATTATTTATATTTTTTATTTATTAATGGGGTGTAATAAATATGGAAAAAAGCTCGGGTGAAGTCTGTACACTTGTTAGTGACCTCGGGAGCACAGAAGATCTCGGGCTAACGCCCTCTAACTTCCTGCGCTCCCTCGGTCAATAACAAGTGTACAGACTTCCCCCTTGCTAGGTTCCATCTATGTATTATATATGCATTAGATGATTATATCCCATGCTTATACTTTTGGAACCTGAAGTAGTAGAGAATCGCTTTCTGTATCTCTCTCTGTATATATAAAACCAACGAGTCTATGAGTTAATATAGACTCGTTGATATAACGAGACCTATAGCGCTCGCAGTAGGTAGAAATTAATTAAATCCTCCTCTATGTAATCCCATAATACAGGTGGCTTACTTTGTGGATAAAATTAGCGGGATGTGTACCTTTAAGTATGGGTAAATGTGTCGAGAGTGGAAACATGGTGTGAATAGGATTTTTTAAGTAACCTCTTATGTAACCATTTGTGTGTGCAATTATGATAAAATAAATCTTCCTAAGTGTAACGACCACTTAATTAACATTTTGAGCTTATCAGTTTTTAAAGCCCTTGAGTATAGGGCTAACGCCAAACAGATCTCTGTATATCCAGAGTAGGCTTAGATAAAGATCGTAACAATTTGCCCGCCAACCCGAAAGTAGAATTGTTCTTCTCAAGTATGAAACACGATTGAGACAAGCGCACTTTAGTCTTTATCAGTTAGAGCTTCGAAATCATACTGGTACTGGTTTATGTCATATGTTCGATACAATTACTATTCTACCATACAGAAAGAAGAAGAAGTGAAATCATTGTTTCAATTAAGAAACATCGGATTGATACCGAAATGCCATTTACGCAAATGCGTTTATTAGACACACGATTTTAGTCCAATTTTATCCGGTTGTTAACTCTCGGCTATATGTATTTTATCTTGATATCTAGCACTAAAAATTATTGGAAATTTCAATTTTGAAAATGAGGATTAATTTGTATTTCCTCTATGTTTTTTTTCGCGAATTCAAGTCTTTCTCTTTAATCTCGATAAATATGCAATTTGTTAGCCCTTTGATATAGCTATCTAGGCAGTGATATACTAACACTTTCAATTTTGTTGAGGATTTATCAAGTTTACGAACTTGAACGTGTGCCATATTGAAAATAGTGGGATTTTGCTGTTTCTCCGACATGAATAATTTGGGAGAAGATTTTGGTTTTGTACCAAAAAAGGTAGGCCCGAATCCTTTAATATCATATCTTGATGCCTTTCAGATGGGTTAGAAATGATCGAGCCATGCCAAATAAGTCAAACAAGGGTGGAAATAAGCTTACGGATGATTGATTGACATCTGGGTTCTTAAAGGTACTTATTTCGCAATCCATTGGTAAAGGATCGATGTAAGGAATATTAAATTGACTTTGTAACCATTATGCAAAGCTACTACAATGAATGTATATATCGGATAATATAATAGATTGAATATAAACCAACCGCAGCTAGGGACTTATTATAAGTAATACCATTGTTTTACCGGTATCAAGGTAACCACATAAACCGACCGAATATGTATGTGCACATCAGCTCAGTATATTAGTGATTATGAGGAATAAATCTCTGCAATTATAGATTTAGCAAAGAAAGCATATTGCAACCATGTTCAATCCCTTCATAAATGTATTGATCATTTTTTCAACTGTACCCTTCGTTGTAACTATCACAGAATTTAATAATACATTATCTCTGTATTTTGTATGGGTATTAGTTGTTTGTTTAAAATATGCTGACATCGTATGAAAATAGGGGGAAAAGTTTAATGTATACCAAATTAGATAGTATAACGTTTACTTTCAATAGATTTGAACATATTTGTGACGGATTAAAGCTTCTTGACTCTCGGCTAACATTCTCTCAACCGATTCGACTTCAAATTATTGTATGAACATATAACAGGCAGCAGAATATTGATGAATCCAGTTCTATAAGTCATAATATGAATAAATTTGGTCAGACTTGTTTGGTCACAATTGCCGGGAATGCAGTTTTGATAATTATCACGGTCTACAGACACTAGGGCCCAACGACGCTAGGGCCGAATGACTCTAGCAAGAATACTATACATTCTTGGTAAAGAAATGTGAACAAAGACTGTGGAAGTAGAAATTCCAGGGTCGGACCCTTGATTTTCAAAATATGGGTTCTATTAGAATTGATTCTATGCAAAGAACAACACACACACAACCAAAGAAAGAACCAATTAAAGGGAGAACCCATCCAAAGCAATCGTGCTTGATCAGTCTGGGCCCAAACCCTCAGATCAGATAAGAATGGTACGTATACCAGTGATTGGACGCCTACTTCGCTAATCGGGTTCCTGGCCTAGGACTAGGCGATCTAATGGGCTTATAATGACATTTTGTGGCCTTAATGGAATCATTATATCTCGGTTTTACTCTCTCTAGTTAAATTTTTTGTTTTATTCATTTAAGGCCAATACAATATTTAAATAGTTCATATGAAAAAATCAAATGTTGCCATAGCGAAATGCATTAAATACACTAGATGTATATTGCACAATAGAGACAGCGCAGAACAGTTAGGTGGTCTTGCTAGCTGTATAAATAATCAGCAAATATAATTTCCCTCAACGGCTAAAGGCCCATTCACATTATAACGGCCGATTAGTGTACGGCTGCCGCGCGGCAAAAGACACAGCCGGCAAGTATCGGTCGGCTTGTCGTGGTAATGGGAATGGACCTTAAGAGACCTCACATGTCATACACTACTCACGTGCAAGGTTTCTGTATACGTGGATCCACTAAAGGAACAAGATTACATAAGTCCTCTCGTTCCAGTGACTAAATGCACGGGGATTAGATTTTTTATATAACACCTTGTGATAATCGTGTGCTGAGACCCGAATAAGTGTGCGCCATTGTTTCCTGTAACTTAACAAGAATAACACTAATGAAGCAGTCTTAGCATATAAACATTGCCCTCAATGGAATAATATCGGAAGTCATTAGATCAAACAACGTGAGGCTTTTGTTGGAACTCAACGCCGTCCATTTCTCAGTCCCATTTTCAGCTTCACTTAAGCGTACCTACTATTGACCAATCGGCTTAAACTGGTACTCTAAACTGTAGGTTCCAGTCGTTATTTACATCTGTTGAAGCCTAAGTGTATTACAGTCGGGACTACTGTTTTAAAGCTACTTGTTAACGTAATACTTGCGTTTCCCCCACAAAATCAATATTTGCTTACGTGTTTTGAAGAAAATGACACGAGGTCTCTATGTGGATGGTCAACAGTCGGTTATTTGCTGTGAATAGACCACTCATGTGGTTCTTCCGTTCTACTATTTACCTTTGCCATACCTTGGATCAATTTAGATGTCGTTTTGTTATTATGCAAAGCCTTTGGGGAGTTATATGTGTATGCAGTGAGTTTCAATATATAGAAGAGGTCCTGTGCAATTTTCTAATTGATTTGTATTCATGTCAAGGCTATAACTTTAATTATCATTGAATATGTTTCTGTTCCCACATGTGCCCATATTAGCGTGTCACTTTCCTTAGCCTAGAAAAGGTAGAATATATAATGAGAAGAAGAATCGAGTTGGAAATGAGTAATTAGTGGGCATACATGTGCGAATGACCAATAACCTGATTAAGTGGATATGAAAGCCAACCTAAAGATTTGCAATTCATTATTTGTTATTTTGTGTAGTATATTGGAGTTTACACACGTAAGTAAAAGGTCTGATTCATGCATGTTCCAGTAAAAGCTCTGTGTTCATTGGTAAATATAACATAAGATATGAGGTTTGTGTATTTGTCTTTAAGGAGGTACAACATGTATTTGTGGTTATACAGGAAGACAATTGGTCGACATACCTTATGGGACTAAATATGGGCTCATTTCTTCCGGCAGTTACCATGCATTTAGACTATGGATAGAGTACTACATATACAAGAGGGTGCTAAGTTTACTAAAAGATACTACATAAAATATAAAGTGACTTAGATATAGGCCTATAGTAAGTGATAAATCAACCAATCATAAAGAACAGTATGATTTTACACGGATACACTATAGGGTCTGATTCGTCAGTGGATATATTTGTAGTTGTACCATACGTAATAAACAATTATACAGTTACAGATATCACTATATAATTCTGGGTTAGTGCCCAGGGCTGCAATAAAGTACATTATTACAAAAGACTTAAACATACGAATTATTTGCGTATACCCATCGACTTGGGTAGAGTAACACATAATTCAGTTATAATAAGTGTAAATAATACCTTCTTATAAATGGTAATAATAATAACAATAGTACAATACCGTTAATACGTCTAGTACATAGAAGATCCATAATTGAGTTAACTGGCGTATCTTATGGTTTACTTGCTTATAACTGTGGTTTGTCCCGGAAAGGTTCGATGAGATTACCCCAGGAATACGAAACTTATTTTCAGTACTTAACTCATGACATGCATACAGTTAAGATGCGGTAAACCACGTACGACTGGGCTTAGTTTCTTCCAAGAGGCATAAATTATATAAGTATTATGGTTCCATAATCTTACGCTAAAAATTATCAATATTCCTAACTCTCTCTAGGTCAATTGTCTCTACATCTATCTACCTACATATCTACCTATCTACCGGGGAAATAGAAAATCATTCTTACCTCACAGGGTTCCAAAATACCATGCAAATTTTTCCAGGAGTAGACGTATAAATGGATTCCCTTTTCCGTATGGTCTATGTGTCAGATGTTTCCCCAAAGTTATGGCATGATAAAGTAAAATCCATACGTCAAATTCCGCATAAATATTGTTGCCTGATTAGTTAAATTTGTGGGAATGTTCGAACAAATTCCCCATTGCTCATTTGTTTGATCCTGTTTGGTGCACTTTAAAAGTTGGACTGAAAGGTGGGTGGCACTGAGACTTAAATGTAAAGCTTCGACAGGTGTTGTTTTGTTGAAGCCAGACCAATGCAAAACCATCGGGAGAGGGGTGGGGGTGGTGGGGGGTGGTCGGAGGTGCAATGGTGTGGAGAGGGGTGGAGGGGGGGGGGGGGGGGGTGCAATGGTCTTGCGCTAAAAAGTATCGCCGAAGTTAAACATTAACATGAATATTATCATACACTTTTAAATGGAACTCTTAATTATTCTACTCTTTTTTTAAAAAACATATTGAACAATAATTATCATTGCACTGTGTCCATCGTGCTTCAGTATGACCAGGCTAAGAAAACATTAAAGGGACCTTACAATGATCATGAATGGGGTGATAATTTTTTTAATATTTTATTGTAGTAAGTGGTAATGACAACACTTTGAAAATAAAAAAGAATTATTGCCATTATATATCATGTTCATTGGAAAGTCTATAAACTAGGAGGACTCCGAAAGAAAGGAAATCTATTATATTTGACCATCCATTATGAATAAACAATCTATTAAGTCCTCATACATCTAGAATAGTGTACATCAAAACTAACTAGTTTCTACACATTTTCTCCAGCAAGAACATCAATAGGCGCTGGTAGTTTCCACCTACGAGCCCCCCGCGTACACTCATCTTACTCGTGGCAAGGTAAAATACTTGGCATAAGCTTTATTAAAGGGCTTAGGCTGGTTATTCATTGTGTGAGAGGGACGTATACTGAAACTAGCGCGTGCCTAAAAGCGGAGTCGACGACCTCAACCTTTACCCAGGCCCCTTGCTTCCTTATCAGCTTCCTAACAAAAAACTTTCAAAACATATTTCGCTCCAATTAAAACATGAGAGGGCAAAGATTTGGCAATATCATGCTGTTCATGAGAGCACGCGAGTCTACTGAGAAAAACGTTGAAAATATTTGTGTTATTCATTAGGATTATCTTGTTTTGGTGTGTGTGTGTGCGGTGGTGGTTGTGGGGGTGGGGGTGGGGGGGTTCTGGAATTATCAAGAGTGTGTGGTTATTTTCGTATACCAGGTTTATCTGCTGTCGATATTCTTGGACTGCAATTGCTCATATCTCTAACTCGAAGTGGCTTTAAATCTCCATAATTATTTTCAAAATTAAAGGGACACTTTCTCTGAGCAGACTGATTTGGTTGTATCCTCAATATGGCCCTAAAACCGGCCAATTGGCATGGAATCTTATTGCCAAATATTCATTCTCTTTACATTCAAGACCATAGAAAAAAATGGCAGGTCTTTGTCTCAGTAAGTATGAAAAAGGTGACACCTCTTGCAAAGGATTTAGTCGTGAGTACCCTGAAATCAAAACAGCAATACTTCTTTAAGAAAGTAGCGATATATGACTATATTTCTTCCAGTAATTTCTCGAAGGAAAAAAAACAAGAAATACTGGCAAACCCGGTGGGTCATGACATTGCTTTTTTTGTTCTAGCAATTAAAAATGTTGTACCAGCACTGTCTCAGTATGACTATTTTAATGCATAATGAGAATTTAACCTGTTAATCCCAAGTTAAGCTTTGATCCTTGCCGTCAGTGCTATAGTTATCACTGTCACCCCCTCCCGGGCAGACTCGTGTATTCTCATTGTATGAAAACAGGTGCCCGAACATGAAAGCAAACCTTCCTTGGATTAATTGATTAAGTAAAAATGCAAACATGCTAGGATGAAGTATGACTTGCTCTGCATGATCCTATAATCCCTATATTATTAAGGTTCGTTTTCTAAACTATGCTATATATGTACATGGTCCAGTTCGTCAGAATATGTACAATTGCCAGGTCTAAGCATTGTGTTGAACTGTATTTTGAACCTCATTTTTGTCTTAAATTTGGGTTATCTCTTCAAGATTTTGTCATTATGTCATTGTACGTGTAATAGCTCTTTATCATTATAATTTAATATCTTATAAAATGCCTCGTTGTTATGTCTGTTTAGGGCATTCATTTTATTTTCATTACACACGGTACATCTTATGGTATTTCGGGGAAAAAAGAGAAAGTTTTACCCACATTTTTCGCGACCGGATCAGAAAGTTCCTCTGAACAACCCTCTCCTGTCTATGACAGACGGAGAAAGAGCCTCATCATACACAATGCTTCAGAAGGCAGTATTTCATATATTATGATTCATGCTTTTGTTGAATGTTTATACCATATTGTGACAGCTGAGTGAGAAAACATTATAGCAAGAACAGCATAGTATCGCGTATGAGGGGGGCTATATTCTCCGAGTATGGCCGAAAACTACGAGGCCGTAGGCCGAGTTGTTTTTCGGCCATACGAGGAGAATATAGGCCTCCGAAGACACGATACTGTGCTATTCTTGCTTTTCTTCCATGATTCTTAACTTAAAACAACTTTATTTGCTTTAATTTCATCAAACTGAGTTGTCTGCATTGTCTCGAACGGTTGTGACGTCACTGTACAATACAGGGAGTTTATATTGTCCACCTTGTGAGCGGCAAGTATATCGATTATATTGTACGCTCACGGCCAAATCATGGAATAACACTCCCTGAGGGGGGTACCATTCGTCATGGATTATATATGCTGCATGACGGTTGTAATGCTACTAATGTCCGCCTTAATGATTAAAAACATTGAGGGAAAAGGGATAACAAAGGCAAAACAAACCCCCAAATTCCAAAACAGTCATGTAGGTCGGCACAAAGCCTTTTTCATACCCTTGAGCAGTCACTATCGGTTGGCGATAATCTGTTTTGGCACAGTACTAGTCTTCAGGTCGGCAATGACATGTTTAAACACAAGAATGCCATCGTGGAAAAAGCTTCTGCCTATGGATTAGGGCCTTTACCATAGCATTATTGTTTTTTACATCTATACCGAAAAGAACCTCGTGTGGGACAACTTCTATCCCCTGACCCCGCTTCCTGAAAATCAAATAACCATTAGTTTGCACACTGCCTATTGAGTCTATGAAGTCCAAGACCTTTGCCCATAGCTCTTTAGTTTCATGACAATCCACAAAACATATCTTATGTCGTCTCTCTCTGGACGAGAGCATATTTCAGACTCCCTGATTCTTATGTTTCGAATAAAAAGCTTACATGCGATGGTTCTATGCAATATCCTATACCGAAAAGCTTGGATTCTGGCCTCTTTGGTTACTTTGTAAGACATGGCAAAAAGCTGCTTCCAATTTCATTCGTCAAAGTTTTGGTTACTGAGTCCCAATATTTTTTGCCAATCCCTGGATTTAGAGTAGTTGGGTCAAATCTTCTGAAAAAATACAATTCTCGTTCCCCAATCCTCTCAAATAATCCAAATCTAACAGAAAATTTACGTTCAATATGCAGTTTATACTAAGTAAAAAATACTGTTAATCAACACAATACCAAAGATACTTGGATATGCATATCATTTGACATATTCCACTTTAATTTGCCAGAAGTTACTAAATTGGTAGAGCTGGCGATTGTATATTTTCTGAAAATCTGACCCAGTTGGACTTTCTCATAGAAATAAGAGCGTTGTATATTACTTTGGCACTGATATCCACAGTGGTCTCTCCTATTCTAATGTTTAAACTGTTATCGGTGTCTGGGAAATATCTCTATAAAAATCTGTTCAAATAATCCTTATGTTTAAAACGACTGAGAAAAATGCTCTCGATATTTCTGCCCACATTGGCCTCCAAGGCTTTGAACCTCAGTTTGTGATGAGAACAGCACTGTGTAATTCATATCCTGAACAATATACTTTTCAAATCATATCATCCCATCATTATAGACTACCTTTCTTTAATTTTATCTTCAATAACTACACAATTGGACATAATAATAAGATGAATTTTTGTAATAGTTAGATAAACCTGCTGATGTTTGTTGAAGAGCATTCCTAAAGATGTAAACGCCAGTAAACAATTCATAGTTGGGGATATGGTTTTAAAATAAGAGTGGTTCATTTAATTAATATTCTTTAATGTTGAAAACATCAGCTCAATTTATGTCGATACTTTTTGATAATTCATTGCTAAGCTGGTTATGTAGATCTACGTAGACAGGTGGCGACCCCCTCCCCACAATGATAGACTCAACAACGAGGAACAGAAAGGGACAGCGCATCTGTCAGAAATATATTACAATACAGCTATAACAATATTGTATAATTATATTGTCAATCGAGTAGCCATTGACTTTATGGAACTGTTATAACTAGTTAATTACCTGCAACCAGAATAGAAGGAGGTTATTGTATTACCCCTAACTTGTATAATGGTTCTTCGTAGTATCACATTTTCTGACTCCGAAACTGACCCTATCATTACGTCGGAAATAGCCTCGGAGATCAACAACATGTAAGCCTATAGATATACATACGGCAATATAATAACATTCTGTCCTCATCTTACCCATGGATATTGGTAACTATTCCAGCTTCATTAAGGTAGGGGTAAAATAACAACAGAATGATGGAAAAAAGTATATGTTTATTGAATTCGGACGGCATTCTCACCGCTGCTAAACCTATCTTCTTCCCCCACGTTCATTGATGAGTAATATGATGCATTTCATGGCATCCCTCTCTAAATTGGTCATATGTGGTATTTAAAAAAAGAGAAAAAAGAAAACTGAATTATGCATTCATAAAGTCCCCTTAAAAGGTCGATGAGATAAGATGAGATAAAAGAATTCTTTTTTAGCCTCAAGGTGTAGTTTTGACAAAGTGGTCGTGATTATTTCAAAAGGCGATCTTCCAGACCATGTCTTTCTTATGTTGTCTCTTGGTTGCTAACTCTACCTACTCTACATAAGTCGGGTGGATGTCCTGGATGGTCAGGGGCGTCGGAACCGGGGGGGCAGTGGCAACATGCCCCCCCCCCTCCAATTTTCTATGGTGATATGACTGCTATACTATCAGTCAGGTAGAGTAGAGGTATGTTCAGGCGAAGCCAGGCTAGAGGATAGCCTATATGAATATTAATAATAATAATAATAATACGTAACAGCGTAGTCCCGTTTCTAGACTAATGAATCTCATTTATTCAGCTTAATTTATACGCTTTTGGTGAAAACTTGCGAGGTAGCACCGGCTGGCCGAATGAAGCCACACGCAGTGGGCGGGGCTTAGCAGGCTTTTACCAATCAAGTAATTACTTTTATTAGTGAGTTTTTAGTACAGACAGTCCACTATTACCTTTATTGACTTAGGACAACCAATTTAAGGTTAGGTTTAGGGTTATTTTAAGTATTGATCATTGTTCGATGACATTTTCTAAGATTGTGACAGCACCACTGTAGCCCCGCCTCCCGGCTACAACAGCCAATCAGAGATGCGAAGTCACAGAAGCCACTCTCAGTCAGCCGGTGCTACCTCGCAAGTTCTCCCTCCTTGCAATTTATACAGCTGGTCAGTTGACCATGAAGCCCATTGCGCATGCGCATTAATTACATATTCCTCCAATCGGAAGGAATCACGTGGTACACATTTACATCTCTTGAGTAATTAACCAATGACAGGCCTTAACCAATCACCTTACAGGTGCCTCATTAAGGCAACCAATCAGGTGGTGTTAATTGGTTCACTGTCCGTGACCTGAGGGGGTGGGTCAGTGGTGACGTCACACCAGTCTGACCCCTGGCTCCCCCTTGTGTGTAGGTGCGATATTACCATACATATATTTATGAGTAATGATGCATAATAGAGAGATGGGTAATTAATGACATTGATTAATGTTGCACAATGTTAGGCAATAAATGTATATGAAATCAAATGAAACTTGAGTAATGTTATACAATATTATGTAATCATATGTAATCGAAAAAGGTGTGATTTGTGGTCGTGACAATGGCATAAGAAAAGTTCAAACCCAATACTGAAAAGGTCAAAAGCCAGAGGATTTGTCTCCAATTGACTAATGTAGGACGCACAACAAATTGTGCATTTTAAATTCGACAAGGTAGTATTGGGTGGTATTGCGTGTACACCTAAATTACATTGATATATCACTTGCAAATGGGGACGTGCTCCCGAGTGGAGACGCAATATCCAAACTTAATTAGGATGCAACCCACTTCACAAATAGGCACAATTTTGTGTGTGTTCCACATTAGTCACAATATTGTGTATCTCCCTTTATGTAACGCACCCCAGGGTCACATTGACTCGTCTTTTAGGTGCATCATCTGTGACTCTGTTTTTGACTCTGATAAGCCTGCATGTAACGGTAAAAAAATAAAGCCATCATTACTGATATTAATGTATGAACTTTTTAATGTAATTAAATGATGAGCCTGTGGAATGCCTTTACTAATTAACCCATGCTACTGGCCTGTGTAAGATTAGGACTTGAAATTGATAAGTTGAATCGGACAACTTTAATGTATTAGAAGTATTTTTTATTAGAATAAATAAAACTTTGTCTCTCACCCAATCTCTCATGAATTGTCATTTTTGCTGGCCTTGGTTATATACATAAGTTGATAACAATATGCAAATTAAGACTAGGCCTACTGTGTATTGGTGTTATATGAATAAAGTTTGTTATAATTTAAGATATATTTTTTTCTGGCCTTCACTCACTCACACCATGCAAGAGACTCTATCCTCTGCCTTTGGAAATGGATGCTGCCAGATGTCTGTGCAAGCTGCCTATAGGCCAAGGCACCGAATAAGGCCCATGGCATGGACACTTATACAAATCTACTAGTATTTCAATTGAGTTGGCATTGATTTTCTATCTCTTTTTCCTAGAGGCAGATATTTTGATAATTCAACATTTATAATACAACATTTCGTCAATGAAATGTGGATATCAAACTAATAGTTTAAATGACCTGGATGGTCTATCATTCTGATTTAAGTAAAGGTATTTCCTTGACGACTGCCGAAATTGGTAATTCCTTTACCATCTGTACTCTCGATTGATATATTCCTTGTGGCGAAGTGGGAACGACGTGTGTCATCTATCTACAGATGCAGAAATGTGTTTTCCTAAACCTGAAAGGACAAATTTAGTTTTCGTCAAATTGTTATGAAATGGCTTTTCACTGCATATCTTTCGGCAACAGTTATCAGGACAATTAATGAACAAAATTGAAGTTTTGATAAATTTTATTGAGCAAACCTTTGCACATTATTCGATATGTTAATTCAGTTGTCCAGCTGGAAAAAAATATATAAACGAAAATTGATACAATATATCTATTTTATAGACCTGATTTGATATGACAACAACACTTTAACGATAAGTACAATTCCAGAGAGTGTGAAAACTACTGATGACACACTCTTTGTGTTGTTTATTGTATATTCTGTTAGCCATGAAACAAATTAATAAATATTATCGACCCATCGATGAAGATATTCCCGGTGAGCTATCCCACACCACGTCACAGCCACGCCCATTGTGACGTCATAAAGGTATTGCGACATTAATGTTCCGTACCTATTGTGACATCGCACCTGTGTCCCTTCGTAAGCACTTCTCTGCCTGATACCGCAATGTGCGGGGTTAAAATGGAGGGATGTTTGACAACTTATATAATAATATAATTACGAAAATACGAAAAATGGATTTTGAGATATAATCATATTTGAAAAGATGAGATCAAGCCGATTCCAATTATGATTCCAGCTTAAAAGTATTTTTATATCTTCAGTTTCATATTTTTATTTTTGAACAAAATGTTTGCAATATTTCTGGGTGGGTAATTACTAGTAAAGTAGCTAGATATACCCAATAGGGTGTTCTTCGAAACGCAAGGATATATCCAGAGTTGTATAACTCTGATATATCTAATAAACTGTCTTGACATTTGGTACATGTATTCATAAGACCTCAAAGACTAGACACTCCAAAAATGAGAACATTCCAACAAAGAGGTATTGTGAATGAATCCCTTTTAAAAATATCTAATATCTAATTGTGGCTCATTTTCCAGTGACACCTCACATATATTTTCTCTTCGATTATGCTTATGGGCCTACTATAGCGTCTCGAGCAATAGTCACAGTGTGGGAACGGCAGAGGCGCATGAAGTGGACACTACCGACATCTCGACACCTGACACATTATCAGAAGCAAAACGTTTCATATTCTTGGATGGGAAATTTGGATCGTTAGAGGAAGTTAACACACGAAGATCGCATTCCACAATATTTAATCTGGAAAGGACCATCATTCTTGAAGGGAAGAAAACGAGCAAATCCCTTCGTTTTCTTAGATGGAAGTATCTTTTTTTCTTCCTGCCAAGTGCGTGAGCCATCAGTCATATAATTTATTGGGATCGTTCGAGGATTCAGTCACACAAGAGCGCAGCTCCTTCTCATTCTACACATTTCATTCTGGAAAAACGTACTGACTATCTTATTGTTGCTAAATAAACTCTGATTTAACGAACAAAGTGGAAATTCCGGAATAACATGTGGTGGTGGGGAGTGTTCGTTGCTCTCCGAGTGATACAAGGCATTCCGGCATTTGTTTTCAATTTAATAACTAT
This sequence comes from Sthenelais limicola, assembly GCA_942159475.1. NCBI lineage: Eukaryota > Metazoa > Annelida > Polychaeta > Phyllodocida > Sigalionidae > Sthenelais > Sthenelais limicola. Next base: position 61,211,535 of record OW804096.1, read on the forward strand.
AATCTGCGTGGCTCAATTTCCATTTCTTCGCTCTCCGTCACATATACTTTTGGCAAGCCTTGCCGGGACGGATTTCATTCATGGATTTGTAACCATTTGTCTTTTGCCACTGAGGCAAGGTCTGACCGAATGGTCGTCGTTTAAAGGGGCATGTTATGCGGCATTGTCTTTGGAAACGATCTGCATTCTGGTCCAGTATTCCATGTTCTCCTGTATATCCTTCGAGAGATTTACATTTCTCCGGGCACAGATTGGTATTGGGACAAAATGGTCTACCAAAGGAGTTCTCATCGTCTTGACCACCACTTGGATTTTAATAACCATTTGGACAATTGTCACGGCAAGCATTTCTGCTGAGCCCCCGGCCAATTTCGAGTGCACGGTCGAATATTACTTTCCCCCTTATCACCGCTACGCCGGTTTTTCATTTTACTTTTTAACAACAATAATTACGGTCACATGCTACACTCGGATTGCCCATCTCTTTTTCAAAAGCCAACGACAGGCAGCACCAGCGACCTTTCTCAACACAGCCCAGGTCGAAAGAAAAAAGAACGAAATTCGCATCACAAAAATGTTTGCAATGGTCGTTGTTCTGTCTTTCGGTACGTACATTCCTTTCATGGTCGCTCTACTAACGGTGAACCGAGAGTCATCGCCTGCGTCAAAGTTCGTCTATTATTCTACAATCAATTTAATGGACTTGAATTTCTGGATTAACCCAGTTATATATGCCTGGAGGGATAAGAAGTTTAGGAGGGCCCTGCGCTTGCTAGCGCGAAGATGCCATCGTCCAAAGCCAAGGTCTGACCATTCAACTCAAATTGTGGTGACTCCCAACACTCGATTCAATAGAGTATCTGTTGTGTCCACTCCTGTCGCCAGATCAGGAACGGCGGAACGATACTGAAAGTTCCATTTTAAACAAAAGCTCTGGAACTTCAAGGGTTCATTATGCTGCCAGCATTTAGCAGAACAGCTCAGAAACAGAAGGAATACAACCAGAAACAATGATGGCATGCAGTGACCTTGACCTTTGCAAAGGTCACTCTGTTCTTATTGGCGTACAGCCCTCATAGGAAAAATCCATAATCCCAATTTATCAGACTTAAATTGTTAAATTGTGGAAACGTGACCATAAAACCTAAAAAGACAAGGGGGAAAATCGGTTGCCATGAAAACAGCTATTTTCTACATAATCCGAAAATATAACAAATAGGTATCCATCGTATTTGAAAAAGTATGAAAAGAGACAACTACACGACATCTATACCAGATGAGGTTTAAATATTACATATTTAATCATTTGTGATGTGTCACAGCAAAATGAGTCACAAGTCGCAAAACAGATATTTTTCAAAGTGATTTATTCACAAGAACCCTTGCTCACAATGTGTTCGGTATTGGGGTGTCTAGTGCTGCTAGTAGCATACACGTACCAAATTTGATATATGTATGTCTGAGGTTGTCCTAAGAAGTATATTTAACTATACTTTACTATATTGATTGACCATCAAGAATTCGTGCTTAAAGGATGGTCTCCACTGGTTCTGTAGGTAGAGAGGAGTGGCGAGGTCCTGCCTATATTATGGTTCACTGGCCATGTAGGCAGGACCTCACCACTTCTCACCATCACAGCACCATCGCAAGGCTTACCGCAGAGCTTACCGCATAGCTTACTGCATCCAGTGGAGACCACCCTTAACAAAACTATAGAACTATTCATAGAAGTGTTTACCATCATTGATCTCAAAATGTGGATGTTCTATTTTTAAGTTGATCATCAATGTCCTCTATTTAACATATAACAACGCTATAACATTCGCATAATTAGTGATTTGGGGAATATGATAATAATAAATGGGTGTTAGTTAGTAATTAATATGATTATAATTATATTGGGGTATTATTACGTAATGTTACATAAATATTACCTTATTTACACACATTACTCATCAGTGCCTGATCCAAGACTATATATCTCATACTGCGAGTACCGTTGTACGAATATTTCTTTCTCCTCTTCATCAATTCCATATTCTTATTTTATGATATAAATTGTGATATTGTGTTGCCCAGGTGAAATAAAAGATATCATGACTTCTGAAGGATTCGGTGTTTTCTCCAAACATTAGAAATAGATTAAAACTGCACTCTCAGCTATAACTTAGTAAAAAAATAAAGACTCACCGTTCTTCTCCAACCCATCTAAAAAGTCATTTGACCAACATTTTGGAGGATCTGTCTGGGGTTGTTTTTGCTACCGTTTTCTCTCGGCCGATGAGACTTCAAATATAAACTTATTTTTTTACACATGATGTAACAGCAGCAAAATATAATTAGATGCAGTCCTTTATATATAGCCTCCTTATATAAATATCTATCCACGAGGCCAACGCTAGGTTGATTAATTTCATTGAGGCGATCCGAGAGAGGAAGGGAATATCACCACATGGAAGGCGCTAAAAATTAAAGTCTTCAATGCGAGCTAGGCAAGTTCCAGGTAGTTAATGAAAGGTATGGCCTGGTAGGGGCCCGAGTCACTGCACAGGGTATTGATGACCCTCTGTCAATCTACACACATAACCAACCAGCAGGGCGTTATATTAGAATACATCTGTCCGTATACATCTTATGATCTTATGAATGAATGGATGAATGAATGAATGAATGAATGAATGAATAAATGAATAAATGAATAAATGAATAAATGAATAAATGAATAAATGAATAAATGAATAAATGAATAAATGAATAAATGAATAAATGAAAAAGAATGAATGAATAAATGAATAAATGAACGAATGAATGAATAAACGAACGAGCAAATGCATGAATGTATGAATAAATAAATCAATAAATAAATGAATTAATAAATTAATAAATAAATAAACGAACTGAAGGCTTTCAGAAGAACACTAGTTCTCCTTTAGAACTTTACACGTTAACCAATGTCCTTAATCTTTGATTGTTCAGTGTTATAGATAATGTTATCATCACAAAGAACTAAAACATGATCATTATGAGTGTCAAAGAAAGCTATGTCAATGAGTAGTATCCAGTTCTGACGCTGAGATGTATGGTCGCCACTGTAGGATGCGCATTTTTCCGCTTGCCATCTTAGGTCAAGCTGCAGCGCTGGTCCAGTGTCAAGTTTAGGCTTTAGTTGATCTTTTTTTTTTAAATGTTTATTTTTTTAGTATTGTTTTGTTTTTACCAAACCTTTTTATTCAACATAACATACCTTCTGGGCTTTGACAATGCTAAACATTTAAAAACAAAACATATTTTCACAAAAAAGGGGAAGGTCAAGATTTGTGCCCACAATAACATAATGAAATCACCAACATGAAATACAGTGTATGAAAGGCAGGTGTAAAAGATAAGAACTAAAATTCTGTCGCTGAAGACTGAACGATAAGAACAGAGTGAGTCGATGCGTTGGAGAGGTAGAGGGGGTTCACACATCAGAAATATGAAAAGTGATGTTGGTGATGTTGGTTGAAAAATCATTTTCAGATATCTAAAAATCATTTTCAGATATCCATAAATCATTTTCAGATATCCATAAATCATTTTCAGATATCAATAAATCATTTTCGGATATCTGTAATTATTTTAGATATCAAGAATTGATTACCTAAGGAAAGGGAAATTGTGTGTGGGAATTCCTACAACTTTCCCCTTCCTTTGGTGGGTAGGGATACATAATTCCTACCCACCATTGATAGGCTATTCCTACTCCAGTAACCCCCTATACCCCTTTCCATTACCTCCTCCAGTAACTTCCTCCAGTAACCACCTCAGGCAATTTCCTCCAGTAACCAACTATACCCTTTTCCAGTACCTCCTTCAGTAACTTCCTCCAGTGACCTCCTCCAGTAACCTCCTCCAGTAACCAACTATATACCTTTCCAGTACCTCCTCCAGTAACTTCCTCCAGTAACCTCCTCCAGTAACCAACTATACCCCTTTCCAGTACATCTTCCAGTAACTTCCTCCAGTAACCGCCTCAAGTAACTTCCTCCAGTAACCTCCTCCAGTAACATCCTATACCCGTTTCCAGTACCTCCTCCAGTAACCCCCTAATACCCTTTCCAGTAACTCCTCCAGTAACCTCCTAATACCCTTTCCAGTAACTCCTCCAGTAACCTCCTCCTGTACCCACCTATATCCCTCTCCAGTAATTCCTCCAATACCTCCTTCAGTAACTACTGTCCCCCCACCTGTAACTCTTCCTGTACCTCATCATGTACTGCCTGCTGTACCTCCCCCTGTATATAACCCTACATTCTCCTGTATCTCCTGGCTCCTGACATCACTGAAAATTTAAAATTTCCATGAATATTTAAAATTTCCATTTCCAAATTTCCATCTCTCTTCTGCCTCCCTCCATCTGCCTCTCTCTGTGTCTCTCCTATTCCCCTCTCCCTCTTTGCCTCTCTCTCTTCCTCCTTCTTTCTCCATCTTGAGCTCTGCCACTCTCTCTCTCCCCTCCCCCTCTCACACTGCCTCCCTCTCGCTGCTGTCTCTATGATCCATCTCTCCCTCCATCACCCTCCCATCCACTACCTCAACTTCCCCGTCCCCCTTCTGTCATTCTCACCCTCTATCCCTCTCTTCCCCAGCCCTCTATCACGTCTCCCCTTCCTATGATCTCTCCCTGCCTCACTATCTCCCTTGCTCTCCCCTTCCCTCTCTCTCTGCGTCTCCCTACTGATATGTATGGATTTAACCGTGCCTGAGGCTTACCTGTAATGTGTTACATGTATATGAACCCGTGATTATTATTATAATCATACAAATATCCCAATATCAATAATCATACTTATTTATACAATAACTATTACGTAATCATACATAATCATATTTGGGATAATGTTGAGCAATAAGTGTATGTGACACTACCACCCTCTCATTCTCTCTCCCCCTCTGTCTATCTCCCTCCCTCTCACCCTTCCCCCACCCACTCTCTCCGTGATCTTTCTACCTCTCTCTACTCTCTCTCCCCTTCCCCATCCCTCTCCCACCATCCTCAGACTCTCTTTTACCAGCCTCTGTCTCTCACTCCTACTCACTCACTCTCTCTTCCTCCCTCCCCCTCTCTTGATCAGTTTTTAATGGTATAATGTAAATGTATTACAAATATAAAGTTCTGGATTTTGTAATAGGGTTGCTGCATTGATGTGTAAAGAATAATGTTTAAAGGTATAGTAGGATAACATCAATATTCAGAAACCCAGCTAAATTCCAATAAGAATAAGTCAAATATAACCTACGGTGACCAACAATGCCACCTAGCAAGCCTGAAATGTAACATTTAACAAGTGGGTAAAGTCGCCCACACCTAGAGCATTGGTAAAAGCCTTGCTCAGTCACCGTAGCTGGACCCAGCTGAGTGCTAAAAATAGCATACATCATACAATAATGTGATGTGGAAATACAAAAACAGGTGTCGCCAGTAGTCTCTTTAGCTAGATGCGAAAAACTTGTGAAAAAGTGCGATGAAGATACAAATCTCCTGCAATGAAGCTTACACAAGCACTGCATTACATGTCTCTTGCACTTCATACGTTCGTTGTTTCTCATACAGAGGGCTTGTGAAGCACTCACACCTGCGATACAATGAGTTTCTTATACTACGGGCCCATTGTATCTTCATCATAAATGTGTTTTGGTGTGTATAAGAAACTCAGCTTCGTATATCTTTCGTAAAAGTCTATAAAAACCTTAAGCTGCATTCCCAGCTAAAGCGACACAAACAGATTTTTCTCAGATTTTTCTTTCCTTTATCCCGAGTACTGTAGAATGGAAGATTCAAATAAAGAAAATTTATAAAGTTTATATAGAGTTATTGTGGTGCTGAGTGTGGTGGTGCCGGGTCGGAGCGGGTAGCTCTGCTCTTTCCCGGCGCTGCTAGCCAGTAACCCGAACTCCTCCATGGTCCAGAAGAGTAGGCGGCTGCTAGTCGGCGCTTTGCGAATGTAATTTAGATAATGTTTAGGCCGTTTTTGTATTATTGTTGGTACACATTAAAACACTATATGGATATTTTGTTTCTATAGCCTGCCTTTCCCCTCACCACAAACCTTCAAACCCACCCACCCCCGGGCCGTGTAGTGACAGCTCTACACGGCCCAACAAGTAGAGGATGAAAAAAAACTGACGGACCCGGGCGAGGTTTGAACACTCAACCTTCACGCCTGCAGTCCAGTGCTCTAGCCTCTGAGCTATGGAGTTTTGTTGTGGTGGTGAGGCTGAAGTTTGCTAGTGATATGAGTAGGGCCAACCCATGTGTAGTGGTGAAAAGTGGCCGAAATCGTTTATTCTACAGCTCTGTGGAAAACGGCCTTGTATGAGCAGTAGGGTTATAGTTGGGGGGAGGGGATGGCGGGACTGGAACTGTTCGTGACATGTGATTTTAAAAAGTTAGATGGAATATACCGGCAAGCTCTCTCCTATGTTGCCCCAACCGGGAACGGTAGGTGCTACTGCCCCAAATCTCAGGAGAGTTCCCGAGACGGCAACATAGGTGCCGCCACTGAGGTCGCTAGAAGTCTAGTCACCCGGTTCTCCGGGTGCGGCCGGCCGGCCGGACTGGACTCGGGCTGGTTGTTCTTTCCTGCTGCAGGGATGTTTCACCACTAGATGTTGTGTTGGGGTTTTGTCACGCTTATTTTAATATTTCACTGCTAGCCTATGTTTGTACTGCTTACTTTGTGTATAAACACCGTCTTTCTATTACAATTACTTGTTTATAACCCTCTCTTCTGAGAAGCTGGGGGTGTGTAATCTTTCACTGTGGTCGAGAGGTGTTACTCGGTCAAGAATAAAGACCCACGCTAGCAAGGACTCGGAGATCTGTGTTGTCTACTTGTTGTTATTTACCCCGAATTGCCGTATAAGTGAATAGCAGACATTACAGTTATAAAAGAATTATAAAAAAAAATATATTTTCACGAATTTCTTTAGTTTTTCATTAATTCATGGCTTTTTCTAGAATACTTTTATGATGTTATTTTTTGCTGATCTACAGTGGCAATCCGGATCAAATTTTGGGATTAATTGTGCAATTAGTTTGTTTCTTTATATACTGTTGGAGTGGGAATTAATGTTATTTGTTATTTGACCGCTAGGAGGAAGAAGGGGAGATGATTGGTTGCTAGGGGCTGGTTCGTCCCCAAGTTGTTCTAAGTAAGGTTCAATTATATAGTCCATTCCAATGGACTTAGCGATATAAGAAACTTAAAGGGCAAAGGTGCTCGTGACCTTGGGTTCAGACAGTTTCGGCCCGCGCTTGATCTAGTCACACATCAGAGAAGAGGAATATGGTTTCAGCAAGGCTTTATTCTTCACACAGGTTCACATCATCATCCAAGGAATGGTCAACAGGTAGTGACAATCTTACTCGGCCCACACTGGGCCTTATATACAACACAAGCAATAAAATAGACATAAAATTTCTTTGGAATATAACAAATAGACTGGACCTATATTAGAACTTTAAAGGAATGTCATGATGTTGAACAACGCGCTGGTGTTTGTTTTTATACATTTAGTATTTTATTTTATTGTATTTTATACCATTTTTTGACTCTTTATATAAATAACTTTTTTTCCGTGAATAACATCTTCACTATATAATTGTATAATATAATTGGTAAAATAGAAGTCAGCAAATTCTGAGAAAAATGTACTCGATGCACAATGTTTTTTGTCTGAATATAAATCTTTAAATACAAATTTTAAAAAAAATAGTGGAAATGTGTTGAAATGTTAAGCAGTCCCATTCGTCCACAGACGAGTTTAAGGAAGGGTGTGGATAGATTTATGTACTGGGACGTGTGGACTGAGTGACTTCCAAGAACCAGGGTTAGAGCAGTCATTCTAACAAGGGAGACTTGTCTGCCTCCTGTGAGAATACTTATCTAGCCAGTGTTATCCTTAAATGTTCGATTCCAAAAGGATTCCAAAAGTTTAAGAAGACGATAGAGAGTCAGACTGGAAAAAAGTAAGATTTCGGCGGGTCCTCCAAATACTTATTTTGGGAGATAATCGAATATTACACCAAGAAGTCAAAATCCTTTAATACTCTCATCTGGGTGACCTTTGAATGGGTCTGGAATGATCGACTAGACCACTAAATAGACAATTTGACTTTTTTACATAATTTAGCTGGAAATACAGCTTTAAATTCAAGTCAGACATACAACTTATATGGTACAGTAGAGTACCAATTAATCAGCATGACATGTACGGCCTGACAGTAATGCCAGAACCGAAAGGCAATATATAATAGTCGAGAGTATATGCAATAATGAATTGAAATAAAGTTTTATCTTGTTACAACTTGTAAGACTTGAATACGTTATCCAGTTATAAATGTTCGTAGAAATGGAGCAAAGGAGTAGTCGGAAAAACTGCGATAGTAGAGTCTATACCTCCTGTTTCTACTAGTACCCTATGTGCACAAGCCAGTTGTTAGCTTTCCAAAGGAGGCTTACTGTAGCCTACCACGGCCATCTTTCACCCTGGCCAAACGTAACCAGTTGCGCAGCTACATGTGTGTTACCACAGTCATCCATAGCCGGCTACATGTAGCCGTCCATGGACGCTACATTTAGCCGTCCGTGGTGCTGTCCATAGCCGTCCTTTGAACACTCAGTACAGCTTATGGAGGGGGCGGGGGGGGGTTGTATTTATTAAGCTAGGTTTATGGGGGACTACGTATTTAAATGAAAATAAATGATGAAGAAAGCAGATAAGACAAAAGTGTTGTTTTGTATTTCTCTTTATTGCATTTGAAAACAACATGAAATATAGACACAAAATTCACGAAAAAATTAAATATGAATGTAATAAATACATTAATAGAAGTGACAAACAAAACATAGTTGTCTGTCATAGAAGAAACTCTTTCGGGAAGATTTATCAATGACTTTTTCGACATTATCTCACTTCTCCACTATGTTGCTGATATCCTGGCATACTCCAATCGCTGCAATATAATGATAACACTCAAAATTACAATAATGAAAAAAAAAAAAAAATCTGTTTTTGACATTTGATCCATATACTATCCTGCCATCTTGGCGCATACAATGCTAATAGGTCTGAAACGTAACCATACAATTTATTATTATACATTGTGCAAAACATCTTGCGAATCCACTATTAACAGCTATATCTTATATTTCACACCTACTGACATTTTCGCTCAGCTATTGAGCTAGTCATGCCAATGGACGGGACTGAGGCAGGAGGTGGGGTTGCATCTTTTTGACACCTTAGAAAGCTATAGCTATTTTTGTTATACATTCTGTGCATATAGAAGCATCAATGAAGGTGGGCGCACACTCATACTTTAATGTGGAATGGTTTAGAATCGGTTTCCTGGGACAAATAAGGATTACAGGGGATGTTATTGAACTTGGAAGTGATTACTCTGAAGAAAGCAGAATATTACATACTATAGTTACCAAAATATATCTGATGTAAAGACTGGAACTAAAGATTAATACTATACAATACTAAATTTACGGTACACTGTTTTGTATTCATTAACAACATCACAGATAGATTAAAATAGCGCGCTATTTATGCTAGAGTAGGCCTATTACATATTTCTGGTCAAACCAATCTCCAACGCCCTAAACAATTCTCTCCCACCCAAGAACATCCCATACATAATGCCTCCAGAGTCGTATTCAGTATAAAGTGTTTGACTAGAATATTTAATTGGATTGAATTACCCTTAATTTATTTGTCTTTCGATCGTAGTCGAAGGCAACTTATCCTAATTTAAGGCAAAAATAAAGTTGAAAATGCAGTTCAACATAACCAAATTCTTTGCATCAACCCAATACCAAATGTTCTCCGATATACCATGGTTCAGCCTAATTTAGCAGAATTTGCTACATGTATAGAGCCGCCGATTGTACATTTTCTGACGACCTGATACAAATGTTTGGTAAATTGAATGACATTAGAGCGGCAAAGTTATGGGTAAGAGACACAACGTGTAATAATCGAACGTTATACAGATCACAATGGCAATCCCAACAAGGAAGACACACTGGATAAATGACAAACCTTATAGGTGTCAGGACAGCCACCCGCCGGACATCTCCCCGCCGACTTACACCAGCTGGACTAACTCTATTATCTACTAACTCATTATTGTACATCTCATACTTCCTATATTCCCATTAGATCCTTTGTTCTAGTCAATTAGTACATTCATATCAATGTCAACCTTCATGCCTTACGCGAATTTATGCAATAGTAATGATAATAATAATTCTTTTATTTGCAATGACTAGTGAATACAAGATAGGCTGTACACATCAGATCTGGATATGAGTTCTTCCTGTGCATGCCTTATTATAAGGGGTTGACTAGCTAGTTTGGGATTGACTAGGGGTTTTGTTGAGGAGCTAAGGGTTTGGGTAGGGTTAACAATTGTACATAGAGTTGATAGGCTTTGAACTAAGTCTTTCCAATGGAGTACTAAATCTAATAAAGTATCTTAAAGCAGGTAAATGCAAAATGTATAAAAATATTAATTTAACATTTGCTTTTGGTGACTCTCTACTGAGGCAACCTATAAAGATATAAAAGATATTTTGTCTTATATATCAAATCCCGTGGGTCTCTGTATTTGACACCTCAAAGGTAATTAAAATGCATACCTGCGCTAAAGGATAACTTTCAGTCTAAGTACAATAGTACTAGTATAAGCAACAGTAAAAGTAAGAGTAAAAGTAGAATTTGTTTTTGTAAAAGATCAACAGCAGTGGTGTAACTCATGGATAAAAATAGATATGTGATGTATATTCAATACCGTACATGAATATTGTTTGGGAATACCACCAGGTGGCTCCACCGACCACTGGCTGACCAGACTACCTGTTCTCCTTTCTACTCTCAACCACCTATTAAACCAACAGGACTTGACTTGTATTTTTTCTTTTTTATTATTGATAAATGTGCGGTGCAAAAATGTCCGTCAACTGGTTTCCAACATTATTTCTTTCACTCTTCTTATTATTTACAATAACAGTATAGTCAATAATTTTTTATGAATTTAGATTTTTTTTCCTGTCAATGCATTCATGTACCTGGGTAGGAAGGTTATTTCATTTGGTTTGGCATTAATAGATTACAGAATATATTATTTTAGCTGAAGTGGGCTGCAGAAAAATTAGGTTTTCCGTGTGACGTATAGTGTTTGTAATTGTCTGTGGTCTAAGTTAGCATTTTGTGAGGCTAAATAATGAGATATGTTGAATATTATGTAGGATCCTGCGTTCTTGAGGTGGTATGACATCAAATATTGTGTGCTGATTTTCCATGTTATCAAATTTAGATTTATTGGAGATAATTCTTAGAATTGAGTTTTGTAATGTTTGTAGTTTTTAGGAGCTTTTTTTTAGACTGAATCATATATATGAAATCACAATAGTCAATTCGTGGAAGGACGGTCATTTTGTATACGTCTACCTTGGTCTTTTGTGTGAATGAAATTTTTGCTTTTTACATTAATTAGTGCAATTTTGTATCTTGTTTTCTTTATAGTGTTGTGGATGTGAGGTTTGAAAGTTAGGGATTCGTCTAGGGTAAAACCAAGATAGAACCAAGACATGGTGCTCTCTTTAATAACATTTGCACCACTCTAAACTTTATAAACCTTCAACTAAGTAAAACTGTATATTGCACTCCTTCTGTGCCTTAACATCGTGTTATTACAATGTATCTAAAGTACAGTTCAAGATTTTATTTTAACTTTTTATATCTTAACGTATAGATCTTGCCAGAAGAGAGGTTTTTCAGTCTTTTCCAAGTTCAAGTTCCAGTTCAAAATTTCCTCAACATTATGAATATACTCAAATACAGTAGATAACTTTTTTAATAACCCCAATCTTTAACTCGTGGCTAGTCTACATATCATATGTAGACATGTAATACTTCTCGCGTAGAAAAAGTTTTATGAAACTGCCATGATTGCAGAGAAATTGACCCCACAGTATTATAAATCTTTAACCTATCCATAGAATTTATTTTTCAATTTGGCAAATGAGAATTATCACCATTGTAAAACTTTGTCCAAATAAAATTTTCTTTTAAAAAAAGTACTCAGCTATCCTCTGGGCGGATTCCTTGATATAGCGTTTTTCCAGTCCCTATGCTGAACTTCACTTACTTTTCCCCGATACATCAGTGACGAAGATTGTGGTTGCATGCTGCGTCAGTTGATCCTTGTTGTTTGTATTTAGCTTCAAATTGTAACTTGTGGATGGTGGAGCTCGGTCTCCTCCTGTGCCAGAACTTACACCAACAGAGGCGGGATGCACTATGGAAACTCTCCTACAACAGGGACATTTCCTGGAGAGCAGACGCAGTGCCCGTAGAAAGCTTTTGTCCCTCCATGCATAAATGATCGGGTTTATCCAGAAGTTAACATCCAGAATGTTAATACAGACATAAAATATGAATCGTGCCGTCGGGGACGAATCTGGTTTCACAACAAGAACAGCTATTACAAATGGAATATAGGATAAGAAGAAATAACCGACAACCAATCCAATCATTTTAGTAATTCTGATTTCCCTCTTGCGACGTTGTATTTGCGATGTGTTTAGTATTTCTGGGGCCGAAACCACTCCCTGTCCACATTTGTTGAGAAAGAGACATACGATGCGAGAATAAAAGAAAATTGTGACACATGATGTGACCAGAAACATTAAAACACCAACATTTCTATAAGCGGGCATGAAGTAGTTATCAAAGGTGCAAGGGGTATTCTCAACTGGACTAGACAGAAAGATGACACACGCCAACATCCAGATGCCTATAATGATCCAACATAAGGCGGCCGCGGCTATCGTACCTTTCATTGCCCATGCACTGCCCTGGCCTATCCGAGCCTTCAACGAAGAGAATCTTTCAATTGAAAGCAACGAAAACATGCAATATTGAATATAGACGCACCAACCATCGCAAATCAAAACCGCATAACACAAATTCTTATACAAAGGCCATGCTGAGACGTTATTTATGATTGGTAGAAAAACAACAAGTGAAATGCCATGAAGGAAATCACTGCAAGCGAGACTAGCCATTAGAATGAGCGATGGTGAACGGAGGAAAGAAAACTTGATGACACTTATAACAGTGAGGCAATTCAACACAATTGCAGGGATACCTTGAATAATGCGCAGCCCAAGATAGGCCCTCCAAAGCCACATACTGGTGACTCTCGGCGTTTAACTCCCTGATAACAACCTGGAAAACTACTTCAATCCTCTTTGGCTTTGCTTATACCAACTATGAAGTTGTCTATATATACAAAATTATGTATAACTTATCTCCATTGTCCGTGAAGAACGGAACCTGTCTGTCTAAATATAGGACCAATAATAAAAAGCTTAAGGATCCTTCTTGTCCTTCGACTCAATGTATGTGAATCCAACAATGATATTACAAACATATTTGAATACTATCCACACATCCTATCTCTGTTCACTGATTGGATAAATGCGTGAGCCTGGTTCGCCAGACGCTCCTCTGGATGTATCACATATACTTATTCTCTAGCTACATGTCACCTGTTAAAAATGCAATCTCTCAAGTTCTGAGCATAGGCGACATTACTGTGCAAATGCTGCACTCTCAGTTAAAGGCCCTAGTCCACTAAGCCGATTCTCACGCAAATATGGGCCGCAGAGGACCCCTTTCCACTAAATCGCATGAGAATTGGTTTAGTGTACACGGGCCTTTAAGCTGCACTCTTAAGGCGGGCACACACATGGCTGATTTTAAGCCGATTTCATTCCCGATTTGGGACTCCCGATGCATCCTAGGATTTCAGTTCAAATCGGGAGACTAATCGGCTCATTTTTGTCTCCCGATTGAGTTTTTGGCTCCCGGTTTCAGTATATTTTGAAAAATCCTGGCCGATTAGAGATTCTGGCCGATTCTGATTTTTCATATTTGAAATCGGGGCTGGTTATTTGAAATCGGGGCAGGTTTTTTTGGTAATTGTGTATGTGTGGGTCTAGCCCAGATGCCTCAGGGGATCCCCCGATGAATCGGGAGGGCACTGGGATGGATCGGGAGTGCCCTCCCGATGATCCATATAATGGATCATCGGGGCAACGCTCCCGATTTGTGTTAGGATTTAAAAAAAATTAGTAATTCTGAGAGGCAGGCAACTTTGAAAGACTATAACTTCACTAATTTTTGGAGTATCAAAAAGATTTTTTCACTTTTATAATCCTCACTTCTCCCTCTGTACATGCTGCTAGTGTTTTTCAGTTTATTTTACAATTATTTTTTTCACAAAATGTGATGTGTCACAAGTCACCAAAGATGGATTTTGAGATAGCACCATATTCGAAAAGCAGTTCCTAATGATAGTAAACTTTAATATTTGTTTTAAAATGATTTTTTCTACATGTGATGTGCCACACGAAAATGAGTCACAAATCGAGAATCGGCCCCCAAATCGGCCCAGAATTGTGTATGTGTGGGCCAAAACAGGAATCGGGGGTCAAATTGGGCATGTTTGGGTCTGAAAAAATGTCCCGATTTCACATTTTTAATCATCGGGAGTGCTGAAATCGGCTCTGTTTTGAAATCGGCCCATGTCAATTCATGTGTGGGCCCGCCTTTAGTTAACGTCGGTCAACAACTAAACATTTTCTACTTTTTGTTCCATTCTTCTCCATCACATCTAAAAGCCGGTTGACCAAGATTTTGGAGGATTCTGTAGCCTACAGTTCTCTTTGCTACAGTGCTTCGAAAACGTCCTCATTTGTATTTGGAGGACCCGCCCAAATCCTTTCCTATAATGACTTCACTTATTATTGCTCACCGGCGGCCGTTTTCTGTTGGCCAATTCACTTCGAGTTCTTATATAAATATTTAAAAATTGCAGAATATTGATAAATCAAGTCCTATAGGTCAAACTAGGAGTAAGATGTGTTGTGTTGTAATAGCTGAGAATGCAAATCTGTCTTTGTTTCATGAAGCGTTCCTGAAGGCTGCTGGCCCGTGACGTCAGCGTGACGTCACGCTACTACGGCCGGGTGCTGGTGTATGGTAGCGATAAATTTAGCGCGCGTTCGTTATAGTAACGCAATGTTAATTGACGTCAATTTTGGCCCTTAACGCGCGCTATGTTTGGTAACACTGTCGTTCGATCCTATAACGCGCGCTGCGTTAACTTATGAAACGCCCCGCAGGTGGCTTATATATAGCTGAGGTCTTGTCCAGGCAACTTAACAAGAAAACGAAGGGGGTGAATATTGTATATTGTGTAAATATTCCAAACAAAATTGGTTATATATGTGTATACATACAGGGTCAATAACCCTTAGTAGTATATGGAATCGCATTTGCCGCTACCCTTGGACGAAAAGGTGCGTTTTCATGTGAGAAAACATGCGATTTAACGTGTGCGCATTCCGCTAGGTGGCGCGGCGGTCGCAGCGGTCAGCGATGCGTTCAATGCTAGCGCTCGCCACTAGATGGAGCCACCGCTTGGTCGTTTCAGTAACTTTGCGCGCATTCCTCTAGATGGCGGGTTAGTCGGATTGCGTTTAGCGATGCGTTCAATGTCAGCACTTACCACTAGGTGGCCACCGCTTGGACGCTTTAGCTTTAGTGGTGACCGCTTGGTCGCTTCAGTGGTCACAGCTTTATCATGGAAGGAGAAATGGATTTTGGAAGAAGAAATATGAAGGAAATTTTTGAAGCAGAAGACACTATGATTAAAGAAAGTATTGCAATGGCGAAAGTAAGAATGGGAATGCTTGACGACATGTTAATGGAAGATCCATCTTTATTTCATCGATCTTTAATGAATTTTCACTATGCTTACGCTATTACATACCATAACATACATGCAATGGACGTTTACTACAAAAAGAACTGGACTTCCCCTGCAGAGTTAAAAACTATCAACAAACACTTGCAAATATTTTTCCCGACTCGTTTTGTAGAGGAACTTATCTACTCACATGTTTGCACTCTTTTAACCTCATGAATAAACTATTCGCATGAGTAACTACACTAGTTGTTTTACACATACCCAGCAGTATATAGAGTGAACTTGCTAGTGTGGGAAAAGTATACATTAAGGATTATTGACTTACGTTGTACCAGGACTTGATTTTTACATTACGGATAAATTACAATCAATCAGACGCATTTTTATTTATCGGATCAACTTGATAAAGGAAGAAAGATAAGATCGCACTGTCTAAGGTAAGGACAAAAAATAATAATAATAACAATTTCACCCTTAAATCATTCGTAATTTACTTCGAAACTCTACTTGACATGTGTTTAATAAATGCTGCATGGTAAAAGCTGCTTTAGGGCGTTCTTGTTGCTGGAATGGCTGCACTGGAATGGTTACAAGTTGTCAATATAGACAACCACTGTTTTAGGATCTGTTATCATAATCTGAAAATAGTAAATAAAAAAAATATGATTAGGACGCATGTATTAAAACGTTTTTTTATATTTTTATAGCTGCTGAAACTTGATCGCTTAAATAGTGGTAATGGCGGAGGAAAATGGGCTTCAGAAATTTATGTGTCGAGCTTGCCATCAACAGTTTGACACAAAGGAAGAAAGAGCTTTGCATCACAAAACATGCGAATTTTTTTTAAAAAACAAGACGTGCAAACACTGTAACAAAATCTTATCCCGTCCACTAATACGCAGACGACATGAACTGAAATGCAAGAGTTTAAAAGGTGAACCTACATGCATTTACTGCAAAAAAAATTTTAAAAAGCATTCTTACGCAAGAAATCATGAATTAAAATGCATAAACAAGCCCACAAACATGCCCTCAACTGAAGAAGATGAAGAAACAGAAAAAACTAAAGAAACAGAAGAAACAGAAAAAGCTAAAGAAACAGAAGAAACAAGTGAAAAAGCGTCTGAACGGAGGGAAGAGGTGACAGAAGGGAAAAGGGTTTTGTCCTGCAGTGATTGTGCAACTTCGTTTGACAACTATAAAGACTTGTTTATTCATAGGAGAAAACACCACAGCTTGCTTGACCCTGAGGATAAAAATATTGGAGACAATGACTCCGACCTACACCCTTACCCCTTTTCCCCCGATTCCGCCCCATGGATGAATGATGAAGGTGAAATCACATACCCGGAATTAAGAGACGTTTACGAGGAAAATAAAGACATGATATTAGGTGGTCACGAAAAAGGGAGAGTTAGAGGAGTGTACAACTTCCCTTTGAACAATTTAAAAGACCCCCTGTCTATCGCATCTTTCTTACGATCTATATTCAAGAGAGAAAAAACAGGATTTAGATTAAATATTTCATTTGGACTAATTCTTAAGCATAGGGAAACAGGTGAACTTCGATACTTTACTCCATTTTTGAACAATACTTTATTTCAATTTCCTCGCACAATTTCCAACCTGAGACATTTAAACACTGTTATCGCAGAATTGGAAAAGTTGGACTATTCTCAACTCTTTACTTTATCTAAACCAGATACAAAATGGAGTGTTCTTTACATCTCAAATGTCAACTTTTTCATTTTTAGAATCAATTTTCCTATTGGGGGGTCAAACACGTTTCCTTCACACATTGTTAACAACCGTTCGATGAGACTTTTGTCAAAAAATAAGAAAGGGAAACCATACACAGACAATCTATGCATTTTTAGATGCCTATACCTTCATTTGTCTGAAAATGATGTCCTGATTCTTGAGCAAAGGGTTAAAGAACTGTATAAGGTATATCGTGAATATGGCAACAATTTAATTCCTGAAAACTGCGCCCTATTTCAAGGGATTAACATGAGAGACTTGCCCCATTTTGAAAAGTGTTTTTCAATAAGTGTTTATGTTCTTTCTCTTAACGAAGACAATGACACTACTCTCCTTTACAACCCGTCAACTTTATTTGATGACTTTATGCATGTGAATTTGTTCAAGAATCACTTTAGCTATATTACAAAAATTGATTCTTTTGCCAAAAAATACATATGCGAATTATGCAACCGCCACTTTCCCCTCCACCATAGACTAGTTCTCCATTCCTCCAACTGCTTTAATAAGACAAAGTTAAAGTATCCCGGTAGTATCTACTCTACCCCATCTTCAATATTTGATAAGCTAGAAGAAGTTGGGGTGGTGATACCGAAAGAGGATAGATACTACCCATGGTTCCTAGTGTTTGATTTTGAGGCGATGCTTAAGAAAAAAACAGATTCCAAATTTGATACAGAGAAATTAAAATGGAATGAAAAACATATTCCGATTTCAGTCAGCGTGTGTAGTAATGTTGAGTCTTACTTAGAACCACACTGCTTTATCAACCCTGACCCCACTACTCTGATCAAAGATATGATATTTTATTGGGAAAAAATATCATCAAAAGCAGAAGAATTGGCGATTCAAAAATGGGAGCAATATATAGCACAACTGGACGAAGAGCTGGCTTCATGGGAAAAGAAATTATCCGACATTATTTAAAATCAAGACCCAGTCTTAAAACACTCCACCACTGGTGAGCAGATAATGGTCAACCTTTTATTTTCACTCAAGTCCCAATTTGAAAAATATTGTGCATCAATTCCAGTACTTGGGTTTAATTCTTCAAGATACGACCTTAATCTTGTGAAAAAGTACATCCTCTCTGCCCTTAACTTACCTACTTGTGCAAAGCGCAAACGTTCAATAGGTAAGGGAAAAAAAAAGAAGAAAAGGAGGAAGACAAGTGGGTTTGAATTTGAAATAGAGGAGGGGGAAGAGGAGGAGGAGGAGGAGGAGGAGGAGGAGGGAGAGGGGGAGGAGGAGGGGGAGGAAGGGGAGGCGGAGGGAAATGAGGAATTTGGAGAAGATAATGGGGAGAATGAGCAAACACATGTTAAAGGGGAAAAAAAAACCAGCTATGTAATTAAGAAAGGGAACGCCTACTCCTGCATTTCTACTCAAAGGTTTAAGATATTGGATATTTCAAACTATCTTGCTCCGGGAGTTAGCTATTCTTCCTTTTTAAAGGGGTTCAACATCAAAGAACAAAAGTCATACTTTCCCTACGAATATCTAGACAATGTGTCAAAACTACAAGAAACTTCCCTTCCTCCCTATGAAGCCTTTTTTTCAAGTTTGAAAAATGTCAATGTTTTGAATGAAGAATATGAAAAATGGTCCCGTTCCAATATGGAAAGCTCCCAACCAGACACTGGGATTCAAAAATATGCCCAACTTGAAAAAACCTGGAGAGAGAAAGAAATGAAGACATTATCAGACTTTCTCTCAAATTATAATAATTTAGACGTGGGTCCATTTGTGAAAGGTGTAGAAAAGATGCAAAAGTTTTATTTTGAGAAACAAATCGACGTTTTTAAGTCAACAATTAGTGCTCCAGGAATTGCCCGCATTATGCTGTTTAATACAAGCAGTCGGAAAAAAATATACTTTTCAAATTTTTCTGAGAACGATGCGGATTTATATCACACCATTAATCAAAACATCGTGGGAGGTGGGAGGCCCATCTATTGTTTTTTGCAGACATCAAAAAAAGAACGAGACAAAAATTCGAAATAATACTAATCTCCTTTGCAAAAGTATTGAAGGTTATGACGCGAATAGTTTGTACCTGCATGCTCTCGCAGGAAAGCTTCCTTGTTTCCACTATGTTCGAAGAAGGGAAGAAACGTGCTTTGCCCCAGTCCCTAATTGGAAGCATCTTTCTATGTATTATTGGATGGACTGGATTGCTCAGAAAAAAAAAGTTTCAATATTACATAAGTTAAATCATGGCAAGGAATCTCGCGTGGGAGGGTTTCTTTTAGATGGAGTGGATTATGAATCTCGCACAATTTATGAATTTAACGGTTGTTGGTGGCATCAGCATGAAAAATGCATGCCAAAGACTGATGATCCCAAGCTTCTTGCAAGAAGAATAAAAACCCAGGAAAAAAAAGCATTTCTAATTAAAATGGGATACAAAGTGGAAGAAATATTTGAATGTGAATTTAACAACCTTGTTTCTTCTGATTTGCAACTAAGAGAGCTTATCAATAGTAGACAGCCTCAATTTTATTCTAAAAACCGAGGAAGAGTAGATAAAGAAAGACTGCTAAGAGGGGTAAGAGAGGGGGTTTTATATGGATTAATTCAAGTAGATATTAGGGTGCCTACTACGTGGGGAAAAGGGTTTGAAAAAGAAATGTCTCCCTATCAATATTTCTCTGAATTCTCCCCCATATTTTGTACATCCGACATTCCTATTGAAGCGATAGGGGAACATATGAGCAAATACTTATTTTCCCTTCAATCAATTCAAGATACTGGTAGTCGGAGGTTGCTAGTTGGAGGAATGGCAGCTGAGAAAATCTTACTTTCAACCGACCTTTTACAATGGTATTTATCTCACGGCTTGGAAGTAACGCGAGTGTATCAGGTGATTGAATTTACGCCCGAAAAATGTTTTCATGATTTTATGGAGCAGGTGCAGCAAGCAAGAAGATTAGGAGATTCAAACCCTGACTCCAGTGTTTTAGCAGACACTTCTAAGCTCCTCGGGAATTCCGCATATGGGTCGTTAATTCTTGACAAGTTGAAGCATCAGAATATCATTTATACCCCAGACGAATATTCAGCTAAGACAAAAGTTAATGATCCTCTTTTTAAAAATATGACTGAAATTTCTTCCAACTGCTACGAAATTCAAATGGCGAAGTCTAAAATATTGCTAGACCTTCCTATTCAACTTGCCTTTTGTTTATTACAAACTGCAAAGCTACACATGCTATCCTTCTACTATGATTTCCTACTTAAATTTGTTGATAGAAACATGTTCCAGGTTTTACAGATGGATACAGACTCTTTGTACATAGCTTTTGCTAAGGGCGGGTTGGAAGAAAGTGTTAAACCGAGCATGAAAAAAGAATATATTGAGTTGTTGGAAGGAAGGTGTGGGCTAGTTCATGAAGCAGACTACAAAAATTGGCTTCCACGTAGATGCTGTGAAAAAGATGCGAAATTTGATAACCGCACAGTCGGTCTATTTAAATTAGAGGCTAGGGGGGAAGAGATGATTTCCCTATGCTCAAAATCTTATTTTTTAAAAGGGGAAGAAAAGGATAAAATGAGTGCAAAGGGTGTTAATAAATCACGCGTTCTCGACCCGTACAACAATTTTTTATCCTGTCTAAAAACAAAGGAGAATAGTCTAGTTAAAAACTGCGGTATTAGACAACTTAATAATGAGCTACACACATATGATCAGGTGAAAAATGGGTTTACATACTTTTACTGCAAAAGAGAAGTGTTGCCAGACGGTGTTAACACACTTCCACTTCAAATAACCCTTTCTCCCTACGCTTCTGATGTTTATGTTATACAAGAAAGGACTTGCATGCTTTCACTAGACTTTCCGTGCGAGTTAGAAAAAAATAACATTACATTTAAATCTGCAGAGCACTTGTTTCAATACGAAAAGGTTTTGTTTCACAAACAACTAGATATGGTGCACAAGGTGGTGTCTTTGTTTGGTAGAGGTCTTGGGATAAAGTCGAAAAAAACCATATGTGCGATAAATCATAATTGGGTGAGAGAGAGAGAGTCTGTGATGGAGTCGATACTTGAGCTTAAAATGGCTAAATTAGGGGAGGAAATTAAAATTTTCCTTGCAACACTAAAAAGGAAAAAAATACTTCACCCTGGAAACAGTAATTGTTCGTTTTGGACAACTGGTCTCGACTCCAGTATTAGTGGTTGTATAAAACCTCACCTTCTTCCCGGAATGAATACATGTGGGAAAATATGGGAAAGGATAAGAGACAAGATATAACATTACACATGCTGTTTTTCTGAGAATGAACATGTGAATACCACCGAAGCTTTACACAGACTGACTGCTGTTAGTACAGGGCGGGAAAAAAAAAACAAACCCTCAGTCGCTATGACTACACCAACTAAATACTAGGTGTTCATATGATGGTAAAAGGGTGGGGAATTTACTGCTTAGCTGCATCCTAGCACTTAGTATATGGACGCATTTTGCTATAGAGAACTGCGTTCATTAATGTAGGAAATTTATAAAACATCTATTTCTCTATCCCTACCAATTTTGATATGACACTTGTCTATGTTTTAGATTTTCTTGGTAGGGGTTAAAAGATAATCGGATTGTTTTGTTTCTTAATCCTTTGCCGGCAAGCGAGCGAAGCTATGAATACCGGAAGCAAGGCTGATGTGTAAGGGGGTCAACATATTTAGTGAGCAAGACGCTGATGGGACGCTGGGGTTCTAGAAACCAGGTTACTGGAGCAGGGACATTGCATCAGCTCATGGTGTTGGATACAGTAGAAGTTTTAACAAAACTTAGCCGGGCCAGCCACACTAGTCTCCGGGGCTTAGTCAATATACACTTAGGTGTGGAGCCAAATTGCTCGATTGACGGACAATCAGTGCTCCCTCTCTCACCAGAGGGGCACCCAGTACGTTCATCATGAGACTAGTAACTTGACACTGGCCCACCTTTTAGTATTTTTCATAGTGTCTTACTTTCTTAAAATAAAAGAGAGATTATTAGGGGAGGGATACTTTAGAAAAACTGTAAGTGATAGTATTTTTTACGCTTTTATATGTATGTATTACTAGTCTCGTGTCATTACTTGTATTTACGTATTGTATTCTTGTTAATAATAATAAAAACCAACTTCAGTCATAAATAAACTTCATTTTGTTCTGTATTCTTCTCTGTTTCGGTCGCATTATGGAGGTAGATGGAGAATATATGTTCACTGCCCCTGGTTCTATTGGAATCGCAGGTGTAAGTGGGTCTGGAAAGTCTACGATCCTATTTAAATTATTAGAAAAAAGAAATAAGCTGTTTTCAAAACAGACGCGAAAGGTTATGTATTGCTATGGTATTTGGCAGGAAAGATTTGAAGATTCAAGTCTTGACTATATTACGTTTGTAGAGGGATTGCCCACAGAAGAGGACGTAAAGGAATTTGCTTCAGAAAAGGAACATGTGATCATTGTTTTAGACGACTTAATGAATGAAATGGTAAACAACGCAGATTCTGAGCGACTATTTACTAGAATGTCCCATCATTTAAATTGCACGGTCATATACGTCATGCAAAACCTATTTGAACAAGGGAAAAAGTCGAGATCGATCAGCATTAACACCCATTATTTTATACTTACAAAAAACCAACGAGATATTAAGCAAATTAATGTATTAGCCTATCAAACAGGATTAGGAAAGCGTTTAATCGAAGCTTATGATGAAGCTGTGCTACAAAAAAAATACGGCCATATTTTACTAGATCTAAGTCCACACCAAAATGTGCACAACCCAGATATGCGAATAAAAACAAACATAACAGAGGAAGCTGTAGTGGTGTATACCCCGTTAAAAATATAATAAAACCCTGTGACTTCCCTACCCCTTCATCATTTGCATCGACTATAGAAGTGAGGAAGGATCAATGCGCACTTGATCTAGCGAAGGGATTGGGAAGTCGGTAAATAATAATATTTCAAAATACGTTTATAATGTCTACAACATTGGCAAAGGAAAAGGATTATTTAAAACTTCTACTTTCCACTGGAAGTAGGACTCAGGCGAAAGGACTTGTATTCACTGCCACCCCTTCTCAAATCAAGGCTCTTTGTGAAATAGCTTCAAACCTACTTTTACTTCCCTTAGCATCCTATATCCGACGAAAAATAGCACGTCATAAAACCCTTATTGAAAAAATAGGTAAAGTGCGACAGTGTAAGAAAAAACTTTTATCTATTATTCAAAAGCATTTTCCTTCATTCTACTACTGTCTTATGCTGGTTAAGGATAAAATTTTGGAGCTATTATGAAGTATTCAAAGAAAATGGTTCTTATCCCCTGGGAAAAGTATGACAAAATGATGAATCAAGAAAAATCCAAGGAAAGCTATATCTCACCAGATTCGCACTCTTCAACTTCACTCGCTCTTGATCCCCCTCCCGACAAGACTGAAATAGGAAATCAGGATATTAAACCCCCGCCTTCGTCTTTAAAATCGGATCAGGAACCACTCCCTCCCCCTCCCCCTCCCGGAATACCTGTAAAAAAAAGAAGAAAACTTGAACCAGACCCTTTTTCAAGCGGGGAAAATAAACATGTAAAGCAAGCAACTACTTCAAGGGGAAGCAAGACGGTAAAAAAACGCCCCCCTACTAAGGGGAAGAAAAATTCATGGAAACAACTATGGAAACCGATATCGTGAAAAAGAGAGAGAAAAAAATAATGAGAAAGGGAAAGGCTAGTGTTGTTAATAAAAAAGGGGAAATTTCTTCTAAAGCTAAGAACTCATACCTTTCAAATATATATTTTGGATCTGCGGATAAGGTACCATTATTAGGAGGGCTAGAAAGTTTGTACCGTGAAGTGAAAAAAAAGGCAGATCATCGTTTAACTAGGGAAGAAGTAAAGGACTGGCTACTTGCACAGGATGCTTACACATTATTTACCCCGAAAATAAAATCCTTTAAAAGACCAAGAGTGGTTGTGTCAGACTTTGACCAACAGTGGGATGCAGATTGCATTAATTTAGCATATTTCAAAAAGCAGAATAAGGGTTTTTCATTCATTGTTCTTGCTACAGATATTTTTAGTCATAAAATTTGGACAAGAGCAGTGAAAACATTGCAAGGAAAAGAAGTGTCTGAAGCTATGGAATCCATATTTACAGAAGTAAAACCGAGAGCTTTAAGGACAGATATGGGAACTGAATTTGTTAATAAGGATGCGAAGCGAGTTTATGAAAAATTCAACATTTCTCATTTTACAACCAGGACAGAGAAAAAAGCTAATTATGCAGAAAGAGCTATTAAAACGTTTCGCATGAAACTTCAAAGACATATGAAAAAGGAAAGCACATTTGAATGGATCCGATCTCTGCAAGAAATTACCCTCTCTCAAAATAATTCTTTTCATCGTTCAATTGGTATGAGTCCAGAAAAGGCAAGGGTAACAAAGCGTTATATATTATGGAATAAACAGTATATTAAAAATGAACTACCCTATGCATGGTCTAAGACGGCATTTAAGTATTCTATAAACGACAAAGTGAGAATAAGCTATAACAGCTCTCCCTTTGATAGGGAATATGATGAAAGTTTTTCATGAGAAATATTTATAATAATGGATAGAAAAGTGTATCAACACATTCCCGTTTATAATATTAAATCTTGGGAAAATGAACCCATTAGTGGAATTTTTTATGAACAACAGTTACAGAGGGTGCTTGTTGATGATGATCCCTATTTTGAAGTTGAGCAGATTATACGAGAGAGGACAAATGCACGAGGACAAAAGGAGGTGCTGGTGAAATGGATGGGATATTCAAAAAATCAAAACAGTTGGACTTTAAAATCATACGTCAAAAATTTGGGAAAGAAAAGGGGGAGAAAAAGGAAAAGATAATCTGCTAGACTCTATATAAACACATGAAAAAAACGAACCCCTATCACTTCTAGAAAATATTTTGTTTGAGTAGGAAGAAAAAATGTATATCTTCGCATCTTCAACGGATAATTTGCAATTATCCCCAACAAATTCCGCCTTTGACTTTACAATATGTTTGGAAAAGACAATGTTCTTGGAAGGAGCGTGGGAGTGTGCCTTGCTTAATCTTTCGTTCGAAGATAAAAATGCTAATATTTTTATGCTTGAAAATGTGTTCACCAATGATCATTCTGACGTTCACACAACAACAACAAATTTCTACCCAGTGGAGGTGGAAAAAGAAGATTTAGAAAAAAAGGGCTGGGCAGCTCCTCCTGAAAGGGAGGATGTGATTAAGAAAGGGAGGGAAAAAATATTTCAAAACGTGGTAAGGAAAAGTAGGGATATTATTGTGTTGTGCGACTCGGTCCAACCAAGTTATGTGCATGGACAAAACCTTCCAGTATTGAGATATTTTCATTCTTGCCCGGATTTAAATTATATCCCATACTATATACCAGTCTCTGGAAATGTGCTCCAATCTCTAAGATTGCGTATAAAACAGACTGATACAGCTGCCAGACCTTTATTCAACGCCCGTAAAACAAAGTGCACACTTCACCTTCGACCAAGGAGTTAAATATTTTAGTCAACCATGGCTCTAATTCCTTATTCTGCTTCAAAAGAAAAGTGGAGAAAACACTATGAATCACTATTAAGTGGAAAAGAAGGGATAGGAAGGCAGGGAGTTTTTTCTTTAAATAATCACAGAGAAAAAACAGGAAATAAACCTTGTCCAAATATTCGCTTAGTATCACAGCTAGCACAGGAGACAGAGAAAAATAAATCACTGGTTAAAAAACAAATTGCAGAGGAGGAGGGGGCAGAAAAGTTGGATAATATTCTCCACCCCGCATCTAAAGAAACAACTCGAAAAAGGAAGAGAACGGAAGCCTTAAACTTTCTTGATTCACTAACTTCGCCTCATTCGCGGAAAGGTGACGAAAGAGTGAAGACTGAAGCAGCAGCGAAGAAACGAAAGAAGAACAAACCTAAAACTAAACCAGAGACTAAGAAGGGGAAAAAAATAAGAAATAATGGAGTATATGCGAGAAAACTATTCAGAGGCTCATACAGATGAATTGGATTTATTTTCCCCCGTTAATGTCAACTCTGCAATTAGAAGTAGGGAAATAAGACATTATAGACCTCAAACTGCAATAACAAATGGAGCTCCTATTCAATTTTTTATTAGTGGAAACTCTGGTGACTACTTATCATTAAAGGACGGGAAACTATATTTAAAACTTGTCATCGAAGATGTAGCAACCGATGCCCCAATCACGCAAGAGGATGGAAAAGTCTGCTTACCAAACCTTCCCCTTTCCACCTTGTTTCGTCAGGTAGAGGTTTTGGTAAACCACCAACCCACAACGTCAGGAATAGGAATTTGTTATGCACAGAAAGCTATTTTGGATTCATTTTTAGAATGTACTAACCAAGAAAGGGAGACAAGTCTAATTTCTGAAGGTTTTTACTGGGATAGTGGTAATTATGATACTTTTGACATTCAAGGAGTAGCAAATGTTGGTTTTAAATCACGAGCCAAGTTTACAAAGAATGGGAAAGATGCTGAATTTGAAGGCGTGCTTAGACTAGGGATATGTAACCAACCAAAACCCCTTTTAAATGGTGTTTCAGTCAAAATTGTATTACATCAAGCATCGGAAGAATTTAGGTTGCTGAGTGGTGATGCGGCTAAAAGCTATCGAGTGAAGATTAAGGATGCAATTTACAAAGCTTGCCACTTGCAGATAAATCCTGACGTCATGTTAGCTCACAATGAAGTTCTACAAAAAAACCCTGCTATATACCCCTTTATTCGAGAAGATGTTAGAAGATTCACAATTCCTCAAGGCTCGACTGAGTGGGTTGAAAATAATATATTACTAGATTCAATTCCAGAATCCGTTTGCATCTGCTTTCAGGAAACAGAGCGGGTAACAGGAACATCAAATAGAAATCCGTTTAAATTTGGACACTTTTTTTTACAAGAACTTGGATTTTTTGTCAACGGACAGAGTGTACCAGGCCCACCGATAAAGTGTGATTTTGAAGAGGACAATTATGTTCAAGCATACTTGTCTATTAAAAATAAAGATAGTGGGGAATGTTATACAAATTATAAATCGTACAAGGATGGTCAAACTGTATTCAAGTTTGACATTTCACAACAGGAATCAAAAATTGCCCCACTCATTAAAAAGGGGCAGACTCAAATTTGTGCCCGTTTTCATAATGCTCTAACCACTGCGGTGACAGCAATTGTGTATTGCAAGTCTCGGGCTCAAATGGAAATTGATGGAGTGCGAAATGTCAAAATCACCTAGCTTAACTTAATATACTCACTTGGTTGTTGATGAAGTGGTCTGCAAAACTGCTGCTGCCGATTTATCCTTTGTCTTGTCTAAAAATAATATCACCACAATTTTATTTTGTTCACCACTTCCCAAGAAAAAGTCGGGAAAATGTTGTTGTAATATTAAAATGTAGCAAAAAGTAATATTGTATCTATCTTTGTTAGTGAGTAAATAATAATAAACTATGAAAACTGTATTAAAGTATTGAGTGCATTTTGTTTCTTTCTTACCTTTTCCCTGACCTTGTAACTCGTAGTGACACACGGAAGAATCATTTGACACGCTGGGGAGAAGTCTTTTGTTTCCACATCCGTTGCAGAAAGAACAGGGGCACTGAAACGTTAAAATATGATTTTAATTTAGGATAATGCAAGGACAAACCCTATTTGATAGAACATCAGATGGTGATACATTTCCTCTCTAAATCTATCTATATATATATGTGTGTGAATATATGTACGTAGATATATTAGTATAGGATAAATCCCACCCCCCTTTCAAATCAAATCTTACCTTCCCAAATTTACACAGCAAAATAACGCTAATTAACAACCCTCCTGTCAAAAGCCCCCAAAAAACAAATACAGACACTATAGTGGGGGAATCTAGTCCAGTGCTGTATCGGACTTCGTCTCCACTTGAAGAAATGTTCATTTCTGGATAATTTAACTCGGGTAAATAATCGCTATCCACAGAGTCCGAAGTTTCTTCAAAATCAAACAAGTCCCCATCATTAGATTGAGAAAAAGTTGAATCTGAAGTAGACAAAAGAAAACACAATATTCATCAAACACAATATTTACTGATAAGCGAATTTGAACAACGGGGTAGGGAGCATGGGGATAGAGATTATGAAACACTATCCCTGCTAGGTCTACATATTTTTATTTAAGCAAAAGAAATATCTTACTCCAGGGTAAACATTAGGATAGAAAAATATTTATATACATAGTAACATAACCAGCTAGTTACCAGTGGTGTTATCATCATTGGTGTCATCGTCGTCGTCGTCTCCTTCATGATTTTCCCCTATTTCTAAACTCTCCTCTGATCCACCTCCCTCCTCGTCCTCAGAATCTGAATCCATTAATTCATCTTCATCAATCGCGTCATGACCCATTCCCTGACCACCTTCAGGTCCATCGTCTCCGTCATCACCTCCTCCATCTCCCTGGTTTTGGGCTAGGGAAAAATAAAAAAAAAACTAATTATGCATACATCTGCACATCCTTTATTTTATACAGAGCATTACAACTAGTGTATCTCGCTTGCAAAATTAAATAAAAGTTTGTTTTCCTTAGTCAATGCAGTGTAATTCTTTTTTATAATAAATAATACCATGCAAAAAGTCACCGTATTAGATCTCACCTGGTCGTCTTGGAAGTGGTAAAGGGATGGGGATGGGGATGTAAGTTGTCGTCGCCTTTTTTTCATTGATACAGTCGGATAGGATTAAATACTTAGGTTCCTTTGGAAGTGATCCACAATCAAACTCTGACAGCAAATTTCTCAAATCTACAAGCATTAGTTTTGGAAACTTAGAAAAGAAGCTCGGCACCCATCTTGATATCCAACAGTTCTGGAACGTTATTTTGCACACGGTGGTCGTCTCAGCATACAATGTAAACGGATAGTCGATTTTTTGACAAATTACCGATTCTGATGTACAGATGCATTCTCCCACATCTTCCCCACAATCATATTCCAAAAGGGCAAAAATTAAGCCAGGATGGAGAGCGATTGTTAAAGCAAGGCAAAACCATGCAACCGTCGCCATGTTGACCACTTCTCCAGTGTATGAACTTTCTTTGATAAAGTAGTCTTACCGATCTTGACCCTCTCTCCAGTGTGAGAGGGTCCATCTGTGAAGTAAAGCGACTGAGAAAAAAGTTCTTTTACGTCAGTTTTTTTTAATTTATAGATAGAAATGTGGGTAGGGAAGAGGGAATTGGTGTTTTTTAAATAATAATTATTCATTACTAAAAATTTTTTTACCAAAACTAGAGTATAGGAAAAAAGATTAAACACGTGGAAAGGACTAGGCTGGGATACGGGTAGACTTTTTTCCCCATTCTTTAATAAGAACTTAATTAATAAACTTAACTTAAATATTTTAAATTAGGGAATGAGGAAATAGTTTTTAATATATTTCTTCCTTTATTTCGCTTTTGATTTTGAAACTTGGGAAAATAAGTAAATAGTCATTTGCACTTAGTGACTCATGTAACGGGTCTTCCACGCCGCGCTCCTCAGCGACCAGACAAAAGTGCGGTCAGTTTGCGGTTTTGCAATCGGCAAGTGCAAATAGTGTGTATATGGGTATGCATGTGTCTGCTTCAGGGAGGGGAGGGGTGTGGTTTAGTGGGGTGGGGTAGGGGGGTGGGGAAACGTGACACGAACAAGTTCTACAATTTTATTTCCCCGTGTTAAAATTATTTTTCATTTCTTGGTAAAAGCAGTATAACATGCGCTTACATTACCTTTCCCCATACCTTTAAACATACTTTAAGTACAGGTCATTATTGTCTTGTTATGCGAAGTTTGAGCTGTAAAATACAGTAATTTAGTTTTGGCCAATCAAAAACAAGGGAAAAGGGAAATAAATAGTTGAGAGGAGGGTGGGAAAAAAAATAGCCATCATTTTAAGAGTAGCGTTCTTAAGTGTGGGAAGAAAAACACAACTCACTTAGCGATATCTTTATGCACAGGAAAACTAAGAAAATGTTGGAATCGATCTGCTCCATTCTTCAGACTTTGGAATCTGCCATTCAAGAAGCACGAATTAGTATTCAAAAAGTGGTTGCAGAAGAGCTCAAATCTATCCCCTCCTCAACTATGGAAGGGGGTAGAAATTTGGTAACTGACGAAGAAAATAAATCCGAATCTGTTGAATCAGGGACTAGAGAAAGTTGGGATTATAAAACGCAAGCAAAAGTGGACTTTTCTGTATTATCTGGAAGCGAAATTTCACCTCAAGCACCCCCTCCTTCTCCCCTATTCCCCGACTCAGATATTCAAGATGAGTTGGAAAAAATTATAAAGACCATCCAACATCACGAAAGTGAGGACACTGCTTTACTAGACTTTTTATCACTGCCACCGAGTGAAAATTTGGATCATAATATGGAGACTTCCACAATTGTTTCCCCCCTTACAAGTGTGCAACATACGGATGAGATGAAAGAAAGTGAAAGTATTAATTTACAAAAGGATAAAAAGCTAAGAAAAAGAAAACAAAACTCTGATTGTGATGTAAAACGAAAGGTTGGTAGACCAAAGGGAAGTAAAAACAAACTTGGAAGACCAAACGGGAGTAGGAACAAGAGGAGTGTAAAGTTAGCTTCCATGCTTTTTCACAAGAAGTTAGAACTGTGATCTACTTGTATGTCGTAGTTAAACTCTGGTTGTATAGATTGTAATCGTGTTTCACACAAGCGATTTGATATTTAACGACTAATGTATAACTTATATTCACGTTTCCCATTATCATTTGTTCACTTATGCATATCAAATTATGAATAAAGGAGAAATATTCATTTCAAAACATAATTTGTTATCTTAATTCCTAATTCGCTGCGTTTGCAAGACATCAATATTCAACAAAGGCATAACAATTTTTGTTTTAAACTCAAACTTTTATTTTTTCTTTAATTCACACCCGTATTATTTAAAACAAGACTACAAATAGTGGATTAAATATATATTCCTTTGATCCGTCCCGTTTGTCAAAGGAAGGCATGTAAAGCATGGTATGTACATTCAAGCGTGGAACGAACGGTAAAAAAAACCACCGGTATTTATATATATATATACATATATAGATATAAAAATGGAAAATCAGATAAAGTCAGTTGGAAAAAGGCATCAATAATATGACAAAAAGTAAAAATAAGTTGCTTAGGTAAAAATTCGGTGTTCAAAGTTCTAAATCGTCTCACTGCTCACAATTGTTCATTTAGCATGATTGGTGTTTATGCTTTACCCCATTGCATGGAAAGCATTCACCACACTTTTCTTTTAAAGAGTGGGAACAAACAAGAATCCCATGGTGAAAAATGTGGCCATCTTTCGCAATAACGGCTTTTAAAATATTTAAAAGTGAAGCAATTTCTCCCTCGCTAATTCGTTCGCCATAGCGAGAGGGTCTTAATTCTCCCTCTGCCTCGTACCAATAGCGAATGTCAGCTCCAGGCCAACCATTTTCTACCGAAAGAAAAACTCCACCGCCTAAAGAAGTAGCCTGAGACTTATTTCCCACAACTTCATTCACATATTCCGGCAGGTATTTCGATAGTTTAAAAAGTCTCCTATACGAAAGTTTAATCCCTCTTGCCTGCACTCCATCTTTTCCCTTCCTCACTAGCTTGAACGATTTTTCATTATTTAATGAAAAATGTTGGAGCACTAATCCGGATCCAAAAGTGTATTCCTCCAACACTTTAAATGCAGGAGGGGAAGATGAAGCAGGTAAAGGAATTGCTGGTTGTCTAGAAGTCACAGTTGAGTTTTGTGAAAGAGAAGTGGTATTTGTGTCTTTTTTTTCAGAAAATTCTTCCACCAGTCGCCTTCTTACCCTGTCTCTCGCTGAGAGGGGAGGGTATTGAAGTAGGTTTCCAATAGGAAGGGCTAAAGAATGTAAGTCCGACATATGAGGTGTGTGTGGAAATGAGTGGCCTCCAGGAGCAGGCATGGTTTCAAAGGGGAAAGTCTCATTCCCCCTTCTTTTCTTAGGTGGAAGAGGAGGAGGAGAAGAAGGGTTGGAAGTGGTTTTTGTAGGAGGAGTCGCCTTTTTGCTGTAACAATGATCTGAAAGTCTAGGATCAGTTCTTTTCCCAGACTCTAAGTCCACCTCTGATCCGATGTCAGGCGACTCGGAACCTGGGCTTGGCGGGGCTGATTCGGTCCTGTCAGAATCTTGGTTTTCCTCCAAAGATTCCTCCCAATCTATTCCAGAAAGGTCCATCACGGTGTCCTCGGATGTGATTCGACTAGCACGCCCTCGGGTAAGGGGAGGTGAACGCGAAGGAGAGGAAGAAAGTTGCTGAAAAATAAAAGCAATCAATTAGGTATAATCTTATCTTAAGTTTAAAATAATGTTTTAAATAAATAAAAGTATGTATTCCCCCTTATCCTTCTTTAAAATAAAGCGTAAATAAAATTTAACTACAGTATCAATTTAAAATAATTTTTTAAAAAATGGAGCTTGTGAATCAGAGTCTGAATAGTTTCAAATAATACTAATAATGATAAAAGACAATCGCAATAAACACAATAAAGCAAACTAGAGAAGGGGAAAAATATAAAAAAACTCACCTTGGATGAAGATGTATGTGAATTCATTTTCAAAGTAGTAAACTGGCGACGAACAGAAGTTGAGATGTAGATCTGTTATTGCAGAGAGGACGTAGTGCAGCAGAAGTTGGAAAAGTGACATTTATACCCAAGACTAATTTACATATCCTTTCTCAAAATTTCTATTCACTTGGCTAAGCAGTAACTAAAGTGTGGAGGGTAAAGGATAAAATTTCTATTCACTTGACTAAGCAGCAGCAGCAGCAGAAGCAGAGGGGGAAGAGCGTCTGTCTATATTTTTAGTCATTAAACGAATTATGAATGTCTAGTACATGGTGATAGTTTGAGGTAGTTGGTCCTTCATATACTGAGTCTGATAAAGACAAATGTGATTCTTCATGAGGGAATCTACCTTCCAAAACAGTGAAAGAATCAATTTCTGCACCGGTTTTGTGCTTTCTAAAACAACAGTTTCCACAACCGGAGCATCCTCCTAACTTCTCATGACAAGGTTTAATAAAAGGTCTTACAAGTAAGGATGTGTAATATGAAAAAATTGTTCTAAGACGATCCAAATCTTTCAACGAAAGATAGACTCTATCTTTCGTTTGCGAGATATCCTTGTAAAAATCACTGATATCGCTGTTTGTATTAGGTAAAAAAGAAATGTGAGCTCCTTCGTGACATTTTTGAAATTGTCTAATTTCTATCTTTTCTTCCTTGGACCAATTATGATGTGAGCTGATATACAAATGATTCCCTAAATGTATTCTGCATTTAAATTTAGAAATAACACCTTTTGTTTCATCGATAACTCCATTGCATAATTTCAGCACGGAGTCTCCCAATCTACACCATTGAGGGTAAGAAAAGGGAACACAAGATTGAATTTCATGAATAAAACCTGCCTCAAATATGTGTGCAATGAAAAACTGGTCTTTGTCCGCATGGTGGTATAAAACCAAGGAAGAATAGTTATCCCGAATGTAATGAAGCTTCTGTCCTAGCTCCCACATATGTCGTGTTCTGTTTAAACTTGCGTTAGCCATTGTGTAAAATAAATCCAGAGAAGCTTTTGAGAAAGGAAAAAAGTTAGGTAAATCCAAGAGTTCACTAATTCTATGAAAACAAGTGAATGGTGAAAAGAGAAAAGCTAGATGATTTTTATACCATATTTTCTTTCATTCATTTGCATAAAAGTGTCGTGTATCCTCATTGTGCCCTTGTGGAAATTAGTAAGAAAAGGTGAGATTGACGATGCGAATAGTTTTTGTAGTGAGAGTATTATAAAAAGTCACGCTAGTGTCTAGCATGCAGAATTCTAGCATAAGTCACAATGGAGAAGAAAAGAGGACGGGTCTGTAAAATGAAAATGCTTGTCACATTTTGGACATGCTAAAAAATCTATGACTTTTTTCTCGTTTTCACGTCTATCCTCTGTAATTTGGTGAGACATTTTACATTCAATTGCATCTATCTCATCCAAATCTTCATCCTCAGTATCTTCATAAGTGGTAAAGTTATCTTGTCGTCCTCTATCATATTCTGCACGATGTTTTGTCCGAGCCTCTTCCCTACGATCAGCTAAAAATTTCATTTGATTTGATTGAAATTGGTTAAGCTGCATTCTTAATATTTCGTTGGTCTCCTTTAATTCTGCAAGTTTTCGCTTTAAGGCGGAAAACTCCTGTTCAATTCGACTATTCAAATTATGTTTAGTCTGGGATGAAAAATGTTGAATTATAAAGACAATTGTGTCCTTTAATTGTTGTTTTTTTTTCTTTAGATCCATTTTTTCTTCAACATGGTCTTTATTCCCAGGGTTGTCCATATTTAATATGTATTGTTTCCTTACTTTTAACAAGCATATATGTATAATACAAATCGTTTGATCCTCTGTCTTGCTCTAATGACAACTGTTTAATAAGCTAGCGTGTGAGGGTTGGTATACATGGTAAACACGTGGTAAAAACTCTCTCTCTTTAGCAGAATATTCCATGCGTATAGTTCTTGTATTAAACGCATCAGTACATATTCATGCAAACGCATTCTAATCAGTAAACTAGCGGAAACCGCGCAAATCTCTGCTGAAACGACCAAGCGGTGGCGACACCTAGTGAGTAGCGCTGGCATTGAACGCATCGCTGAACGCAATCCGACTAGCCCCCACCTAGTGGCGAGCGCTAGCATTGAACGCATCGCTGACCGCCGCGACCGCCGCGCCACCTAGCGGAATGCGCACACGTTAAATCGCATGTTTTCTCACATGAAAACGCACCTTTTCGTCCAAGGGTAGCGGCAAATGCGATTCCATATACTACTACCCTTGCCGCTGCCATTATCATTGCCATTACTGGAATGGTTATTTGGCTAAAACGTTCCTTCTCCTATGATAATATATGGAGGATCATGCATTCATAAGAATACATTGATCCGGGACATTGATGTGAACGTCATAGCAGATAACTTAAAAAATACTTATCATATTCACTGTTTAATATAATTGTGTATGGTAAACCTATGTCTAAGCCTATCTATTTAACTAAAAAGGAGCAGACGTCGGCAGGACAGACGTCAGGATCTTAGAATTACTATTGTCATTTTGAAATTTGCGCTCGACGGCCGCTGTTCCTTGCTTGGTCACGGTGCGCACTAGCCACAGTACCCGGGTCATGGTACCCGTGTACCAGGCCGCCCAGCTATACTACACTCTATCCCATAATACTCTGCACCGCGCCCACGTCCGGACATGCGTAGATGCCAGCGCAGGTGGGCTATTGAGATATTCATATATAATGTCTTGAAAGAATATTAAAGTTACAAGCAGATGTTGCCTTGTGACTTGCGGTAACATTATGTATATAATTATACACAAGAGACCAATTGAAATTGAATATAGGCTCACAGCCTTGTAAGAGGTTAGTGTTTCTATACTCTAATATGAGTCGTTCACCAATTATATAAATATGAGAAATAACTGTAATATTGGGAGAGTCATTATTATGTTGAGAATATAATAAACTTGAAAGTCTATTGTTCGTCCTTGTGTGATATAAATAAAACATATTTATTATACATGCTTTCAATCATGGAAACAGAAACAAATAGAGTCATAAATTTTAATTTTACCGGTAATCTTAGTACTAAAAAACCCAGATGGGTTGCCATGACAACCACACGTAAATCACTAGTGAAATACGCACTATGCGTTTTCAGAGCAATGCGTGTATGATAAGTGTGTGTAGGTCATTTGAACTGTCAGGTGTTTAAAGTCGTCCCCTGGAGTGATTAACTGCATGGAGCAAGGAGGAATGAAGTGACCAGCATAGGAGGAGGTAGCCGGCGATGCATAGATGCAGGTCAAAGTTTAAAATTGTACTCATATGAAGCGAGTGATGACTTATGTACCGAATAAATTCTTAGAGGCTTGTTGAAATATCAAAAGTTTAAATAGATATTTCCATGTGATGACCAATCTTTGAGCGTGTGGTGATATTTTTGGACGCTTGTAATTATGCCCCGTCTACACAGCTGCGAATTAAAAAACGGGTGCGAATCTGGCACTTGCGATCATTCGCATTTGAAATCGTAGAAAATGTCATATACGGTACCCTGTGTTCTGACCTTATATATGTTTGTCTATATGTCGTAGAGGATATGGACATATATCTGGAACCGGAAGTAGCCCAGGGGTCAGTGACCTTGGCGGCAGTCGTCTAGACGACGACTGGTCACATTCGCCATATTGCTCTGGAAAGCGGACATACGCTTCCAGAGGAATATGAATTTTTTTTTTATGTTATTTTTAATTCTTGGACGGTTTGGGGCTGCCACCGTGTCGCACCCACCTTGTTAGTCTCGTATGTGAAGGGAGAGATATATAGACATATATGTGTTATTAATTAACCACAAGAATGAAAGGAATCAAGTAAAAATCTTCAGAGGGGAAGGAATGTCATATACGGTACCCTATGTTCTGACCTTTATATTATATATATATAAACATAATGCATGCGTCATTACTTTAGAGGAATTGAATTAGAGGAATCGAGTCACCACAACATAACCCATGTATCTGGGTTATGTTCCATTTAATATATGTGCTGAGCATGCTTCAATCTATTTCATTATTATATGTTTTCACTGAGACACTTGTTTACTCTCTCAAGACTTCATTTGAATGTGTAGCTTTCAGGCTAGTATGATATCATACAAAATCTATACTATATATATTCCCATGTTTCTGAATAAAACAGATCATAGACCATGGAAGATCAGAAGGGATCAGATCATAAATCTTAGACCATATCTATCGTATCCTTACATACTTGTGTTACTGTCCATTTATTCGAAGGAGTCCCAGACTATAGGGCACTTGTGTCTTAGTTCTGGAAGAACACGCTAAAGGACTAATTAGGACAATTCAAAGTGTCACTCCTTTACCATGGGGAGTGGTCAGAAATCCTGTGCGAATCGTAGAAATCCTGTGCGAATCGGCGGGGAGCTTGTGCGATTTCAGAAATAATGCTCTGCAATTTAAATAAACTCCCTACACATGTGCGACTTCAGCTGCAAACTCATGGGAAATCGCAGGTCTGGATTCACAGCAGATGTGCGATTTGGATCACTTCAAATTATAAGGAAATATGTGTGTGAGGTGGACTTGCGACGATTTGGAAAAAAGGTAGAACCGAGCTGTGGGCGATTTGTCAGAGGTTTTCAATTTCAATATTTTTGTCAATTTAAACATTTTGTTCGCATGCGTTCAAATTCTGCTGTCTAGGTCATTTTACATGGCCAGGGATGATTCGGGCGTAAACCAGGCGGCCATACAAGAAAGGCATGGGATGGAAGACCTCTTTTTGAGACGACTACAACCTTTTTGTCTGAACATGGATGTACTGTGAGTAGTGTATGGAAAATGGGTGCGGCCGCAGTAGTGCTAGGTGAAATGTGTTTTATTTTTATATTGACGATACAAGAACCAATTATAACTATCCTTTTAAGGATGGAAAAGCTGGATCTTATCCAGAAGCCTGCTTACACATTTGTCATCCTGTAAAACTGGCATAATATGTTATTCAATATTCCATTCAACACAGGAGGCGGCAGTTGTAAGTAGTCTATGAAATGGTGGTCAGGTGTCAGGATGGAAGTTAAGAGAGAAGAGAGAAGATGCACCACAAGGTCTGTGAACTGAGTACATGGTATCAAGTTCGCGGTAAATTAAACTTGTCTCACTTCCACTCGTTGTATCTGTTGTTTTCTGAGGTTCTGAGCCTCGATGTGATATATAATATGACCCATGCTATTATTATTCCATGCATGGTAGATCATATTTTGGGGCCTATTACTGGTCCACTAATACATATCGGAGATGAGAGGTCCGGCCTGGTAAGGATCTAAGTCATTCCTGTATACCAATATAAGCAAACTGTGCAGTGTTTGAGATCAGCTTATGGTCGGGTAGAAGTGGGTGATGGCGGATTTATAAGATAAAATGAGATGATTCTTTATTTGCCATACTAGTTGGCTAAAAGGTTATGAACTTCTCAAATTAGAGTTCTTCCAGTTCGTTTTCTCCTTCCTTACATTACACCTGTGTCTGTTACATCATTCCTGGACGCACCTGAGTTCCTTTATACACTACTTGTAAGCTCTGTTAAGGTATGATGGAAGAATACAAACGAACGTGTGGTCTTCGTGAGAATACATATCTTCCTCCAGGATGTGGGTAAAGAGTAGGGGGCGGAGCCCTTACGTAATACCTATGGCTTAGCATGAATAAGTAGACTTGCACAGTACTGGGTAGCTAAGTATAATTAGCGATTTTAGTAATGAGATAATATAATTAATGGGTGATAATTAATATTTACTGAGGTTACACAATGTTACGTAATGTTACATAACAGATCTACCACATAGACCATTGATATCATATTCACAGAAGCAGTTATATCAATACAATACGCTACTAATCTAAACAGTGACGTCTGTCTTTTACCAATGCATGTTATACCTTCCGTGTATAATAGGATACGGATTGAGTTGTTCTTTACAGTAATGGATTCATACAATGTAACCTTTTGGGAAAACCTCGAGGTGTAATCTGTTATAAAAGGCTCTGTGAATAGGGTGAAAACGAAGTAAAGGGAGAAACGAGCTTGCCTTCCAATACAATAGAATATAACTCATACCCAATAAAAGTCAACAGGTTATAACTTGGCCGAGGCGGAGAGCGTAACATGGTGATTTATCATTTTTACACCAATTCCTTATTGATAAGGAATTGATGTAAAAATGATAAGTTGAAGCTGTGTCGAATAAAATGAAGGGCGGGGGGTATACGAAGGTGGATTAAATCCCAATCAGGATAACTAACTACAGTCGATTCACCTTTGAAAAATATATCAAGTATCAGTAAGATAATCTATTCACTGTACACAGACGTTTTTTTATTATTTTTTATTTTACTTGGCGTAGGCCTACTCATACATACAAGGCATCGTCACTACACTATGCTCTTATGAAATGCCACACTCCCACTACCTTCCTTTGATAAAGGAGTAAAAGGTGAACAACAAATGAATTTTGAAAAACGCTCAAAAAAGTGAACTTAAGTGC
The DNA here is from genome assembly GCA_942159475.1 of Sthenelais limicola. Classification (NCBI taxonomy): domain Eukaryota; kingdom Metazoa; phylum Annelida; class Polychaeta; order Phyllodocida; family Sigalionidae; genus Sthenelais; species Sthenelais limicola. The sequence continues at coordinate 61,251,367 of OW804096.1, forward strand.
AGGGAATATTGAGTTTGTAGCTGGGAAACTAGAATGTTTATATAAATGTGTAAATGAAATTTGAGCTCCACTTTGAATTTGAAAGTTTAGGTCATGCTCATTTGGAATTTTGTAGTGCCTAATCTACATTGGTCTGACTCAAATGTCTGTTTGGCAGAGTGATGCCACGGTCTGCATATTTATATATGGGTCAGATCGTCAGAAAATGTACAATCCGCAGCTCAACACATTTAGTAAACTGGGCTAAATTAGGCTGAACAACGAAGAACACTAGGTATAACCGAATGTAATTGGTATTGCCGTGATTCAAACAATGCGTTTTGTTATGTTGAACTGTATTTTGAACGTCACCTTTGTCTTAAATTTGGGTAATTTGAGAGGATTGTTGAAAGCGATCTGTATATTTTCCGACGACTTCACAAATATATACGCCCGTTGCAAGCAATACCCATGATTGGATAGGTGGGCGTTTACTTATTCATACCGTGTGAACATTTATGACAGTCTGACACAAAGGCCTTAATGCAAGCATCCATCACGCTTTGATAGACAGAATAGTGTTCCTACCGCTCGGATCGATAAGATGCCATTTGACAAGAGAGGTCGAGCAATCTCCGACGCTCCGGTCAGAAATAAAGAAAAGGTACCGAGAATAGCTATGCCCCAAAAGAAGATTCTTCGTGAATATTTCATTTGCCCCAAAGTGTGAAACTCATGTACTATCCATATTATATGTGATAGCTAAAAGACCTGCTGTCAATGAATCTATGAGGTTGGATATTATGATTGACGAACAAATAATATCAATTACTCCACAATAGTTATCAGTCAAAACAAACTTACCGACCTATTATTATGGTATTCTACCCTCAGCCTCATGCATTTTACCAATATTGTAATCAGTACATCCCATCTCGTGCACTCCCTAAAGGCTGTTGCACACATGGCCGATTTGGCTCCCTATGGCCCCAAATTCTGATTTATATTTTTGAAATAACATTGTTTGAAATGAAATCTTAGGACTCATCAGAAGACTCAAATCATGGGGCAATAGGGAGCCAAATCGGCCATGTGTGCGACAGCCTTTATACAATACTCTGGTTATATTTCACTGAATTGCATACAATTATATATAGTGAGATGAAAAGCGGACTCTTTGTCTGATTCTCGAACAGAATATAGCAAAGGCTGCCTTATTTGTTAATCCTGGATAAATGAAATAATAATAAGATAAATCCTATAGTATATGGGGCTGAGCCCAAAAATGGAGGGGACATGAGTGGTTTATGAGTTAATTGGGTTCCGACGTTTCGGGTGAACATTTGCCCTTTATCAAGTCTAAAGAAATAATAAAATAAATACCAGTGGACATGCAGTTTCATTCCCTTTACACCTCCGTAGATGTTTTCATTTTCTGATATCATCGCTAATTACTCACTGGGGTTGTTCACATACCTTTTTCTGTCTGAAAAAAGGACATTGTGATATATTCTTGAATTATCCTACCCCTTTGTATCGATTCATTATCCACCCTACCCTACAAATGCGTCATTTTTCCGAAACAAGAACTTACTTGTTAATGAAAACTAACTTGTTAATGAAAAACAAATTATTTTAACACAAAACATAAACGTCTTATCGCAATGCAAGAGCAATTTAGCTTAGTGATAAGTATTGACTATCTCGAAGATTTGACCATGAAGATCGTTAATAACTAGAGACCTCCCGATCGAATGAGCTTAATCACCCTTCTGAATGGCTATTCTGGAAAGCATGAACTTACTTAATCCTTGAATATTAAAAATTGCAAAGGCGTGTAAAAGCGCATTAAAACAGGGAATAATTTAGGATTCCTAATACATTGTACACATTTATAATATGCATGTAAATGAATCTGATATAATATTAATTTATGGAAGACAGGAAGGGAATTGTGGATCGATAACCCATCTGCTATACCTAGCTCATCGAATGGCATAACGCGGAATACCACCGACGGAAATAGACACATCAAAGACCATAATCCAAAATGGGAAACGGTTAGTGGTTTTTGGAACAATTGTTATAATACTATTTGAACTATGCTTTTTACTTTCTATGCTTTCCTAAATCAAACGATATTTCCACTGTAGGGAGTAATAGAAAACCTGCCTTTGAAAGGCAAGCTCAGATGAGTGTTTAGAAAGAGAAGAGCAAAATGCTAGGTTCGGTGAGGAAGTTGAAGTGTATAAGTTTCCTTGAATGTAACTTATAGATTTTGTCATTCATTAAAAATATTCATCATATTTTTTCACTGTAGATACAGCGGAGGCCCATCCTCCCTGGAAGGAGCTGTTGTATGATTTTACACAAGAAACAACCCTTCATGGAATACGTTTCACGACGATTAAAAAGACACATTTCATACGCCGGTACGTACATTATCTATTTCTTGCCAATTGTCATTGACAAAAAACAATTATTACTCAGCAATTACTTTCTTAAAATACAACAATTCTGGTTATGGTACCTACAGGCTGTTTTAGTTTTTCATGATTTTAGGGTGAAAATGGAATAAAATTGGAAAATTCCAATATAAAAGCCTCCATCTTCTCTTTGTTGTGTAGTAATTTAGTATTAATTTTATCGTTTTAATGTCCTAAATCCTGTGATTTCTTGTGTATTATTCTGTCAGTTTTTTTGCAATAGTTCATTACTTATATATACGTGCTTCTCGCTCTCGTGCTACCACTGTAATGAGTCAAACGCTCGTAGTACGTGACAGAACAAATGTGACGCAACTATTCATTGGTCATGTTGCATTGGTCGTTAGGTTAGCCAGGTGGCATGGATATAATACCTTGCTATGACCAAGGTGTGGGCGGCAACTAAGTGTTTTCGTACCCATGGCTAATGTTGTCAATATTTATAGGAGAGGTTATGAAATAAACGGTAATTATGAAGTGAATCGCTTAAAACATTGTTTGTTGAAAAAAATAGTCCAATACTTATAAAGATTTGCTTTATTTTCTAGATTAAGACTTATCCTAACTCTAAGATTATACTTACTTTTACCTCTTTCAGGTTGATACTTTGAGAACTAGGTCTTCATATTCTGATTTAAATATTTACGTATACTCGATTATTATTATATGCACATTTGCTCCCCGTCTATACCTTAATGTTTGCCTATACCTGATAACAGATAAGGCTTGACTCTACTGACGTATTTTCCCTCTATGGTCGTTGCGGTTTCAAAGGTTGTGCAACATAGTTTCTTTATAATAATGTAAATAACTATCAAACCGCATATTAGTCGCAATAAGCATGCGGTCTGGTGGAGCACTGCCTTACACCCTTAAAGTGGCTTAATCACTTTTACTAATCACGTTTACTAAACCGTTTACCGTTTATTAAAGCTGTCCTCTCTCATTTAACATCGATCAAAACCTAAAGACTTTCTACTTCTTTGTTCCGTTCCTTTCCAATCCATATAGCTATCCATCTAAAGTCATTTGACCAAAGTTTTCGACGATTTTGTCCAGTTGTCTTTGCTACAGGGTAAAGATTCGACTTCAAATTCTTGTATAAATACATAGGCCTGTTTTTGCTACAGGGTAAAGATTCGACTTCAAATTCTTGTATAAATACATAGGCCTAACTGCATAATATGAGTAGATCTAGCAAGATGTTATTTGTCGAGATAGCTGAGAATGTAGGTTTAATGCACATGTTTAACACTGCAGGGGACATTTAACTTCAACGTATAATCATGTGGATCATGCACTTGAATATATGAATAGGCTGTAATGAAGACACACACACCAATGATTAGCCTGAAACCACATAATCATGAGGTTTATTTTTAACATAAAAAGCTACATAAAAGCGTCTTATCCAATCAAAACGCAGCTTTGAGGACGTGAGAACAGATAACCAGACACGCCAATGCGCGGAGAACGAACTGCCTATGTTAATCCAATGGGCATTCCGTTCAACACGCTTTCAGAAGTGAAATAAAACGTATGCATGATCCAGTGGGGTGATAACTGCATTTCACACCAGAGTAGACAGCTATGCAAAATATAGCTAGAAAGTCCAATGACGTGAAAACTATAATAAGTTAATTAAATCTAAAGTGTATTCTTTTGTTGTCATCTATTGGTCTAATTTCTTCTATTTTCCGACCATCGAGGCGGAATTATTATATAATTATAATTACTATATACTTATTATATAATTACTATAATTGGCGATAGAATATAGAAATAATGACAGTCAACGGATATTTAATTTTTTTTTGGGGGGGGGGGGGGAACGAGCTTCACGTCAGGGACCCTATCTTCAGCTTATCATGTAACATTAAATTTCGTAGTTCAAAAATAGAATAAAATGAGGACATATGTTATATAAGATATTTCACGTGAGGTAAGCACACTATAGCTGGAATAATTACACAATCAGAAAAATACTAATTGAAATTGATAACGAAAGATGACATTATTTTTTTCAGTTACTATATATTTTTTTATCATTTTAAGGTATACACTTGGAGAACTAGAACCCTTCAGATGTTTAGCAACTTTTTCAATTCTTTAGGCACAAAGAAAAAAATACCTTTTTACTAGTATTATGCTCTAGTACTTTGTATCGATAGCATCATAAAATGTTCCCCATTATAAAATAGTTGGCCTGTGACTCATCAAATTTGTATTATGGTATTCCATAGTATATGTTTCAATATATTGAATAAAACTTGTGCACGTTCTTTATGACTCCGTGGCTCAACCAATATGAATCCTTAATTCTGTGTTATTTTTATTCCCAGTCACAGTGTGTAAAACTTAATGGGAGTACAATCGATTTTGAGATTCAATCAAAAGTCAAGTCTAGTCAGGGTCAAACCAATTAAACAATAACAGAAATATTGCGCATGCACAATCAATAGTATATTATTATATCATAACATGTTAATCATCAGCATGTTTAATTCAATATGATAGTCACGAGAGTAAATGTTAACATTGCTTGTAAAAATCTTAATAAGTAAAGTTCTTCAAGATAAAATCTTCACTACTGCATGTTACAAATAATTCGCATTACAATATAAATGATGTTGATGTTTTGTTGTGATCGATGCCTGTACTGGTATGCTGAATACTGGTTTAAATACTGAAGCATTAAATCCTGCAAGAGTAAATCTTTCACTCCAAATAACTTTAACTACAACAGGATTGATATATTGTTGTGAACGCTGCCTGTAATGGTACGCCGAATACTGGTCTTGATATTGAATATTATTAATGTGTTAGGAAGTAGTAAGAAACGATGTCTATTGTATAAGTTCAATTTTATTATGTAAAATTTTAATTTAATCTATTTCCGTCCTTGGTTGTGGACTGGCCGGAAGATCTACCTGCGAAAGCGCTTAGAGGATCTAAGCCCCATTCTGTATACTACTTTATCTGAATAAAAATTCTTATATATATATTCCAACGATGTTAACCTTTAGAAAACCTAATACCTACTTCTGTTTATTTTGTTAAAATTATTCACTTTAGTTTCGTATCTTTTACGACTTTGCTATTGCATCATCACTGACCTAATTACGGCAGGATGCTTTCCTGTTCAAATAAAGCTTGCTCAGCGTCCCTTAGTATGACTGACGCCAAACAGTAAGGATGTGTCCTTGTTTCTCTCTGCACTTTGTAACCATATTTCAATAGGTTATGGGCCCAGACACCTTCAACTGTGGACGAAATAGTCAGTGAGTACTTTGTGCAGATGCCGAGCTAAATTTTGTGAACTTTTGAGTGCAGGAAAGAACTTTTATGTGACTTAGAAGTTTGGAGTTTTCTGTGTACACTCAAATTGAAAATGGCGGCAAATACAGCATCTATTTCTTCACTCAAGGGAGGTAACTACCCAACATGGAAGTTACAGTGCCAAATGGCCTTGATGAAGGATGGGCTGTGGAATATTGTACAAGGGACTGAAACTCGACCAGCTCAAGAGAATGGTGATGCTAGGGTAAAGTTTGATAGTAGATGGGACAAAGCCTTGGCCATCATTGTTCTATCAATTGACCCAGCTCTCTTGCATTTGGTTGGAGAACCCACAAGTCCCGTCGCAGTATGGACCAAGCTAGCGGATCAGTTTCAGAAGAAGTCATGGGCCAACAAGCTTCATCTGAGGAAGAAACTGTATTCATTAAAGCTGAAGGATGGTGATTCTGTACAGGATCACATAAGGACAATGACTGAAACATTCAGTGCACTATCAGTAGTTGGGGACTCCATTACTGATGAGGACCGAGTAGTGCACCTTCTCGCCAGCTTACCGGACTCCTACGGCATGCTAATTACGGCGTTCGAGGCATGTACAGATGTGCCTAAGATGGAAGTAGTCACGGAGCGACTGCTCCATGAGGAGAGAAAGTATGAGGATGGTACTTCCTCACACAGTACAGCATCGGAGAAGGCAATGTTTGTGAGGTGGCAAAAGGGTCAGAAAGCGACTGCTAAAGGACCTAAATGCTACGGTTGTCAAAAGATTGGCCATATTAAGCGTGAGTGTCCCGCGCTTAAGAAGTCCGAGGGTAAGGACAAAGGAAAGAGCAAGCCACACAGAGCGCACAGCGCCAGGGAGGACAGTGACTACGTCGGGCTGACTGTGATACACGCTCTGTCCGTCAAGGGGGCAGCACCGGGAGGATGGATCATTGACTCTGGAGCCACGAGTCATATGTGCAACGATAGGTCTAAGTTCCTTACTTATACCCCTCTTGATCAACCACAAGGAGTTACAGTGGGAGATGGGTATGATCTACCTGGAGTAGGGACTGGAACTGTCTCACTGGAAATGGAACTCCCTGAAGGTAAAGTGAAGACTGCTAAACTGAGAAATTCCTTATATGTGCCCGAGCTCTCTTTCAATCTTCTTAGTATTTCTCAGGCCACTCACTATGTAGAGCGTACTGTATTTACTCATCATGGATGCCAATTTATTGACTCTAATGGTGAGATTGTGGTAACAGGAGAGAGAGTAGGAGATCTTTACTATGTGAACTGTAAGGAGAACCACCACATTGCAGCTGTGACACAGAGAGGGAACAAGCCCACTGAAGAACTGTGGCACAAGAGATATGGACATCTCGGCAATCAGAATATGAGGAAACTGAACGCAGAAAGCATGGTTGTTGGACTGGACTGTACTATGAATGGTGATGTAAGTGTGTGTGAACCATGTGTTCAAGGAAAACATCATCGCACCAAGCACTGGAAAAAAAACCCTGGTTTTACTTTTTAAATCCTTATCCAATCCTGACTAAATCCACATACTTAGGAAATATGTGTGCATCTGGACACGGCCAGTTCATCCACATAAATCCCCAAGTGATGGTGCATCCTGTGTAAATCTGAACGGGCTGGGTATTGTTTACTTATCAATTCCCACTAATTGGAGTATCATGGTCTGGCTTGCTTATACCAATTACTGCTCTATATACACAAGGCCATTGTACAAGTGGGAGGGATGAGGTTTGTATTGCTACATTTATAAGAGGTTCACTACTTTTCTGTACATGCACGGGGGACAGTAGATTCGGTACATTTACTAGAATGGAATGCAGCACATAAATGTGATGTGTTTCAGGAAAATGAGTCATAAATCACAAAATTGATATTTTTCAAAGTAATATATTCCCTGAATCTCTTTGTAGGAATGTTCTCATTTTTGGTGTGACTATAACGCTGGATGATGTAAATACATGTACCAAATTGCAAGACAGTGTATCAAATATTTTCATGCATTTATAGGGTCATCCCATAGAGTATATTTAGCTAGTTTAATAGTAATTGTCCACCCAAAAATATTGAAAACTTCTCTTTTTAGAAATAAAAATATCAAACTTAAAATATAGAAATACTTATTAGATGCCCTTGATGTTTATATTCATTGGAATCTCCTTGGTGTCATCTTTTTAAATATGATAATAACACAAAATCCAATTTTTGCGACTTATGACTCATTTTCCTAAAACACATCACAACTATTGACGGGCGATTGGGGTATTATGTATAGAATAAATGTAATTATGAGTAATTTTCCCAAATGGGCAGCATTTGATTTCAGGAGGCCATTCTTTTAGAAAAAATAAATTTCGTTGAATGTCTACAATCATTGGTGTACATATGACTGGAAAGATAGGTGCAGTAGTAGCTAATCCAATCCTGCATAAACACAGAGGTGGTCTTATGTAGTGGGTTGTATTGCTAGAGAAATGAATCTTTTATCTTCTACCAAATAATTCAATGCATTTAACAGAAACAAATACTACATACAATATTCACTAACAAAAATATATATTGAGCAAACAGTCCTTCTCATATTCTCTATGAGGCCACTATTATATTTACATCATTATTATTCCAAGAGAGAGGGCGACAGAAAGAGAAAGAAAGAGAGAATGGGAGAAGAGAGAGTGTACTGTCCAGTACATAACCCATGCATGCATCTAGTCAAACAGAGTGACATATAGAGCGGGGAGGGGGAGTCAAGGGAAGGGATTGGTGGAGAGTGGAGGGGAATTAGGCATAAAGTGGAGTGGGATATAATTAGATTGACAGGGAGAGAGAAGAGAGAAAGCATGAGAAAGCTATAGCTAGAGAGAGAGATACTCTCAGGGTTCCCAGGAAAATTCCAACAAAGAGATCTTGTGCATAAATCACTTAGACAAACTTTGAAATTAAAAAAATCGGGTGATTTATATTGATTCGAACGACTTGATGCGGCCGACGAAAATAATGTATTACGGGAGAACTAACTGTCTGATTATAAATCTGAGAGCATGGCTGTCTTCCTGACAGTCAGGGGGTTCTGTGATAGTTTTTATATTTAGATCGGATCATTTTGAGGGAGCTATGAGCTATCTAGTAGAGTGCAATATTTTTGAGTTTTTACAAGTTATTATATTATTTATATCGATTCGAACGACTTGGTGCAGCACACAAAAATAATTTATTACATAGGAAATAACCATGCGATTGTAAATCTGAAATCAGGGTTGTCGTCCTGACAGTCAGGGGTTCTGGGATAATTTAAATATTCAGATTGAAAACATTTTGAGGGAGCTATGAGCTATCTAGTGGAAAGCAATATTTTTTATATATTCTCTCTCTCACTACAATCCACATCCACAACAACGCACTAGTTACATTAATCGGGTATAGGAGAGGATGACTTATAAATTTATGTATACACAACCACAACAAGTGGGATGCACAGAAAAGGATGGGAAGGAGTATCTACTACTGTACACACATGGGTATAGAAAGAGGAGAAACTATTTCTCTAGAAAGACAAACCAACTTCATACACCCAAATACAGCATGTGCAGTTTGTGTTTATTCAGTGTGACCCAATTACTTCATGGGTGGTTCACTGACTTACACCACCAGCCTCTGTACCTAAACTTTTGGCTTTAGTCACGGCTGGCTGAACACAGATGGCAATGCATAATATGTGTGATGTGCCGGGTGATGTGTTACAGAAAAAGGATTCTTGAAGTCACACAAATGCATTAGTCCCTCTGAATGAATGTAGTATTCATTAAGATTCATGTATGTAGTATTCTTTATGATTCATAATCGAAAATAAGTATAAGAACACAGTACCACTAAGGATACAGTGTGTATAAACGCAGATCTATACACCATTCAGTTGAGGATACATCTTTTCAAATATGATGGTACCTCAAAATCTTTGTTTGCGCCTTGTGACTCATTTTCCTGTAACACATCACATATGCATACACCTCGTCTACACACATTCCTAATTTCCCAGATTCGTTTTAGGCTTAACAATCCCCATTACAGAAAGTGATGCTGTTAAAGTATGATGGAAGAATACAAAACGTAATGTTACATAACAATGCTAGAAACTTATTCTGTTGCCATGGGTGTTCAGCGACCATGACTATGACAGGAAAGTGATGTACAGAGTCTGGGTACTGAGCCATGCAATTACTGAATAAACACAGAGGCGGGCTTACATGGGGGTTTGTATTGCTAGAGAGAAGGTTCCCCTTACTTCTACCCAATTTAAGTCCTGATCAATTTAGCTTCCATTTGTAGACTCCAGGAGAAGGGGGTATATAGTTTTATTACTTCCTAATTTAATTTTCATATGTGATGTGTTACAGGAAAATGTGTCACAAGTCACAAAAAAAATCATATTTCTAAAAAAATTTAGGGATAAGAACCGTTGCTCAGAATGTTTATTTTATTTTATTTTTGTTTGTGTTTTGCGCTGCTACAAGCATAAATATATGTCCCAAATCTCAAGGTTGTACAGTGAATACATGTATGCCTATCTGAGGTTTTTGTATGGAGTATATTTAACTAATTTACTAGTAAATGACCATTAACGAATATCTATTCATTAATGGTCATTTAGTTAAATATTAATCAATTAGTTAAATATACTCCTTACAAAAACCTCAGATAGGCATAGATATATTGCAAACATTGCAAACATTTTTTCATGCATACAAAATATAAAAGTGCCACTTTAATGTTTGCCATCATTGGAATTGGTTTGATTTCATCTTTTCAAATATGATGGTATCTCAAAATTCATTTTTTTGCGACTCATTTTCCTGTGACACTTCACATAACAATATCATATATGGGCAAGGCAAATTGTACATTTGCAGGCGACTTCACCCATATGACTAGTGAAAAGTGGTATAACATTGTTGTGTATTTCCCGTGACATGAATCTGTCCCCTCTCAATAGACTTATATGCACCAGTAGTCTGTAGTGGTAGTATATTGCATTGTAACACCAAGAACAAGGAGAGAAAGCTGGACCACAGTAATCCAATTAGTGGGTAATGGATAATACTGATTGTTGAGAAAACACTGTCCATCCTGTTCAGATTTACACTGGATTTACAGATGATTTAAGGATTTATGAGGATAAACTGCCAGTGTGTGGATGCACACATATTTCCTAAGTATGTGGATTTAGTGAGGATTGGATTAGGATTTAAAAAGTAAAAACAGATTTTTTTTCCAGTGAAGTTTCCTACCAGTGGTGCAAAGAGAAGTGAAGCAGTGTTGGGTTTGGTACATAGTGATGTGTGTGGGAAGATGAGTACCAAATCACTCAGTGGCTGTGAATACTTCCTAACCTTTGTTGATGACAAGACTCGGTACACCTGGGTGTATGTGCTAAAACACAAGGACCAAGTGTTCAATCAATTTCTGGAATGGAAAGCCCAGGTAGAGACTTCTACGGGCATGAAATTGAAGGCACTTCGGTCTGACAATGGTGGCGAGTATACCTCAACAGAGTTTCAAGCCTATCTAAGGAAGGAAGGAATCAGACAGGAGCTAACTGTACCAAAAACACCGGAGCAAAATGGAGTTGCGGAGAGAATGAACCGCACGATCGTCGAGACAGCTCGCTGTATGCTGTCTGAGTCTACACTCCCCCGCAAGTTTTGGGCAGAAGCTGTGTCTACAGCTGTGTACTTGAGGAACCGGAGCCCAACCACTGCAGTTGAGGGAATGACCCCTTATGAGTCTCTGACTGGTGAGAAACCTCATGTAGGTATGCTGAGGGTGTTTGGCTGTCTAGCCTATGCTCACATACCTAAGGATGAAAGAAAGAAATTCGATCCTAAAGCCAGGAGGTGCATCTTTCTTGGCTATGGTACCACTACCAAGGGATACAGACTGTATGATGTGAAGCGCTCCAAGGTGATTCTCAGCCGTGATGTCATCTTTGATGAGACAAAGCATGGGGTTGAGAAGGAGAAATCTGCTGTGGAGAAGGAGCCCGAACCCGTGGTTAAGAAGGAGCCTAGCTGCTCTATCGAGACAACCATACTCCTTGACAGCAGTGACAACGAGTCTGTGGTAGAGGAAGATGTGCCAGTGGTAGAGGAAGTTGAGCAAGTGATAGAGCCAGAGGAGCCAGCAGCTCAAAGGCCACGTCGTGAGACGAGAGCACCTAACATGTATGGCGAATGGGTGCAACTGACTCACACTAATCCCCAACCAACTTCTCTACAGGATGCAGTGTCAGGACCAAACAAGAAGAAATGGCAGGATGCCATGAAAATGGAGATGGACTCACTCCATGGAAATCAAGTCTGGGACTTGGTTCAACTTCCAAAGGGCAGGAAGACTGTCGGCAGCAAGTGGGTGTTTAACCCATTGAGGACGGGCTGATGCCTCAAGGCATCAACATCAAAATGGCTCAGGGGACGGGCTGATGCCTCAAGGCATCACACATAATTTGGCTCAGGGGACGGGGTGATGCCTCAAGGCATCAATTTTTTATATAAATTGAAGGGGGCATAACTTAATAAAAAATGAACGGATTTTGATGAAATTTAAAATATATGTATACAAACACACCAGAAATATTTTTATAGGTATGTTGTCATGGAGACAATAATGATGACGTCATAACTAACATACATAAATGCTGGAAAGTGAATTTGGAGCAAGGTTGCTGCCATATTGCACCCAATTGAGACCCATTATTTTAATTATTGAAGACCAAATTCTAGAAATTATGAAAAGATATGATCAATAACTGTTTACACCTATTAAACCATGACATATGACCCATATTATTTGAAGAAAATATTCTTAAAGTGTTTTTAAACCCTAAACCTCATGTTAAACACCCGTCCTGAAGCCCAAAAATGGGGAAAAGGGCCCCTGTCAGCCAGGCCAAATAAGTGTAAACTGCCCCTGTCCTTAATGGGTTAAGGAGAAGTTGGGAGCAGATGGAACCATCGAGAGGTTCAAGGCAAGGCTAGTTGCACAAGGTTTTTCCCAACAGTACGGACTGGACTACGGTGAGACCTTCAGTCCAGTAGTGAGGTCAGAGTCAGTCCGCACAGTGATTGCACTAGCTGCAAGAGATAATCTCCATCTGCATCAGCTCGATGTGACAACAGCCTTCTTAAATGGCACCCTGAAGGAGGAAGTGTATATGAAGCAGCCAGAAGGGTTTAAGGTTAGAGGCAAAGAAGATCTTGTCTGTAGGCTAAAGAAGAGCATCTATGGCCTTAAACAATCACCACGCTGCTGGAATGCTGCACTCGACGAACATCTGTGCAAGATTGGGTTCAGCCAATCTACTAATGACCCGTGTATATACACATCAGAAGGAGGATTGGTGATTCTTGCTGTCTATGTTGATGACATAATCATAGCAGCAGGAGATGAACACAAAATGAGGAAGGTGAAGAAGGCCATCGCTGATGAGTTTACTGTGACCGACATGGGTAAACTCAAATACTTCTTGGGTGTAGCTGTTGACCAAGAGACAAATCCTGTGAATATCTGGATGGGTCAATCAGCTTACACTGAGAGAGTGCTTGAGAAATTCAAGATGAGCGAGGCCAAACCTGTGGCGACGCCAGTGGACACTAGCGTCAAACTCACCAAATCTAATGAAGATAGTGAGGCCGTCAACCAGTCGCTGTATCAATCAGCTGTTGGCAGCCTACTGTACTTATCTACATGGACAAGACCAGACATCACATATGCTGTGAGTAATGTAGCTAAGTTCTGCTCAAAACCATCAAACGAGCACTGGACGGCAGTGAAGCGAGTCATGCGCTACCTGAAGGGGACCATCGACTATGGTCTATGCTTCGAGAAGGGAAATCCAGGCGACTGCTTTGGTTTCTCCGACTCTGATTGGGCCGGCGACATCAATGACCGCAGATCCACCTCAGGGTACATTTTCCAGATCTGTGGAACCGCCGTCAGCTGGAGAAGTAACATGGAGTACATGGCTTTGGCAAGTGCTGAGCAGTCTGGATGAGGCAGCTTGTTGGCGACTTAACAACCGCACCAACCACACTGATGCTGATCTATGAGGATAACCAAACAGCAATTTGCATGGCCAAAAACCCACAGTTTCATGGTTGTGCAAAACATATTGGTATTAAGTATCACTTCATCCGTGAGCAAGTGGAAAACGGTACCGTAGACTTACAGTACTGTCCCAGTGAGGACATGGTCGCAGACATCCTAACCAAAGGTCTGAATAAGGAGCAGTTCCACAAACTCCGCACCATGACTGGAGTGAAGAGGCCTAGTGACAATTAGTTTTTGTCAAACCTACTTCACTCTAACACTGAGAAGAGACTTCTTCTCAAAATCTCTATTTTTTAGAACTGAACTCTCATTATAACTGAAAGATGCTATAATTCTAAGTCATGTCCTAAGTCAAATGTTATTGCTAAGTCAGGTAGTTTTGTCTACTGTGTTTAAATTCTGACTAATGATCTGATAAATAATAAGGTGCTAATACCAGGAGTATTTCTAGGATAATTGAACGGTCTGTTACTAATTTTGTGAGTAAAACATATATATAGCAAATATGAATTGTGTGTAATCTTAAAATGTAGGATACTTCACAAGCAAGTGAGAAGGAGTGTTAAAACAACTATAGAACTTATTTTCATGCTTAAATATGTGCAATCTCATCGACTTGGCATCGCTTACACATCGCTTGGGTCATTACCTCCATTGAAATTGCACCGATGCAAAATTACATCGGCGGGAAATATCAAACATGTTTGATCTTCATCGCTACCCTTACCGATGCAATGTTTATATCGCCCACTCATCGCCGGTCATTGCTGGCTATTGCCGAAAATATAGCGATGGCAAGTCGATGCAAAGACGATGCAATAAATTTCACAAAAATCTTATCGACTACCTCATTGCCAACGCATCGCCATCGATTTTGTCGACAGTGGCCGGACCGCTTATGTCAATAAGAATTTTGTCAAATTTATTGCATCGTCTAAACATCGACTTGTCATCGCTATGTCTTCAGCAACAGCAAGTGATGACAAGCGATGAGCTGGCGATGTGAAAATTGCATCAGTAAGGATAGTAGCGATGAGAAGTCGATGAAATTCCACATATACAAGCATGAAAGTTCTATAGAACCGAGCTTTTTTCCTTGTCGATGCCAAGAGGATGCCACCACCGATAATCCTTCTCATCGACGTGCATCGCCGGCAATTCCATCATCTTTGCATCAACACCATTTTTTGTCAACAGTGGCCAGACCGCTTTAATGTACTTGATAACAATGTTAGTTCTGCGCTTATAACACTAGTAGATTGATATCTATAGGCAACGCATGACAACAATCTGTTATATCAGGATAATGTTCCATGGGTCGATTTTGATCATATTATTTTCTTTTGGAATTATGTTGCCTTCTGCTGAGTCATAATTTAGATATCCCACACTATCCATCCACTGGTATAACTCAGACCATAGTTTTCCCGTGCTTCCACAGTTCACAACTAAGTGACATTATGTGATTTATACAGAATTAATTACAGAATAAATGAGTCACAAGTCGCAAAAATGATATTTTTCAAAGTGATTTACTAGTATTCACAAAGATCTCTTTGTAGGAATATTTTCATTTTGGGGGTAGGCCTATCTACCGCTTGTAGGCGTATGAATACGGTCATTTACCAAATTCCAGGACAGTATTAAACACATTAAACACATCCTAGGATTTATTTTTTTCTTGATTGTTCTGTGAACCAAAAGTTTTGCTTCTTTAAATACACTATCCTGGTATAGCAGAACATTTCGCACATTTAATATTTGTCAATGCCCAATTAATTTCGGTCAGTCGTACCATGGGAGTGTGGCATCATTTTCACACATTTTGGAAGCTTAGGCAAAACCTATAACAGAGGTTATAGTGTGTTTTCAGAAATCGATGCGATTGTTATAAAATGTGAGTTTTAATCATTGGCTCCCTGCGTGAATGTGTTTTTCTCGGGGACCTGTATATACAACTATAATTACGTAATTACTTTTTCCATGAACCATATAGGTGTGGAAGGAGAGAGACCTAGCTGAGAGAGAGATGGGGGAGGGGGAGAGAGCCAACTTTAATAAGTAGAAATCATATATAACAAAGATAACATTGACATAATTCAAGAAGGCATTTAATTTCAGATAAAAAACAGGCATATGATGTATCCACCGATCTATTTATCTTAAATGTATTATTGAATAAGAATATACTACATAGGCCTAAGTTCTTCCCACTGTACCTTACCTTTCAAGGTGATGGACCTTTTATTTTAAAGCTGCGAAATAATGGCCGCAATATCATGCTTTCATCCAAATCTGTGCATGTCTACTGCTTTTAAAAATAATTCTACTGTAAAATGCATGTGCATTTATACACTCAATTTAGATCTATAAATTTGAAACACATTTTGAAGTGTCATAATTAGTGATATAATATTGATTGATATATGTTTCATTTTCTATTTGAAGAATTTCCTTATTCATTGAGCCAGAAGGTTAATCAACGGGTCTGTGTATTTAAGCTGTACAGAGCATAATTATTCATTTAATTTTAACTTGAGTAAGCACCTTTAAGTATACCAAACAACGCAGACGGTTTGGCTTGCCAGACCGTCACTCTTTTTGTCACTTTTGTCTGACTCCCTGTCCTTCACAGGCATTTAATGCATGTTGGAGTCAAGCATCGTTAATAGAAAAATTACCAGAATGTCATGCTTCACCGAGTGTTGACAAGAATTAGTTAGATGTTTTTTTAGATTTAAGATATTTTTTTATTCAGAAAGAAGTTACATCATGACGTGTGCTGTTATTGCCAGCTCGTCCTGGTACCTACATTTAGCTTTGTTTTGTTGCATTTTAACATGGGTTGATACTAACGTTACTTATTGAATGAGCTCAAGCTTAACATTGTTGGAATCAGCCTAATCCCGTCTTTTCAAAAATGATGGTATCTGAAAATCATTTCTTTTTGTCTTGACCTATGACTCAATTTCCTGAGACACTTCACAATTATGTAATGACGAAAGACGACTTGACAAGCGATAATAGGACTAGAATCGGGAGATCAAAGTGTTGTTTCCCCATTTAAAAGTATCATATACATAGTTTGGGCTTGGTATACTTCCATGACTATAGGCCCACAGCCTCTCAGATCAAATAAGAATGTACATGTCAGTGATTGGATGCCCACTGCGCTACTGGACTTTCCTGGCACAGGAGTAGGCGTCCAGTTTGGAGGGACTCTCTAAACTCTGAGTCTCTAGATGATTCGTTTCTGTTTAAACACAAATCATTATTTTGTTTTTACAGAATATTATGGATACTGGTAATGCTCGGTGCTACAGCGGCCTTCCTCTACTTCATGTGCAGTAACCTCATACGTTATTACGAGTTCAGTAAAACTGTCAATGTAGAAGTCTCGTACGAAGATGAACTTGATTTCCCAGCCATCACACTCTGCAATCAAAATACATTCAGGTGACTTGTCTTTTTTCAATAATGTACATGTCTTATAAATGAGTGAAATCGACTGAAAATGTACTATGTTCCTTCATCATTACTCTAAAATAACCCAAATTCCAGACCAAAATGAGGTTAGAAATACAATTCAACATAACCAAACAAACATTTTGAATCAAGGCAATACCAAATATACTCAGATATACCTAGCCTTCATCATTTTTCAGCGTAATTTAGACAAATTTACTAAATGTGTAGAACTGCTGATTGTACATTTTGTGACGATCTGCATGAGCCATATAAAATGTTGATGTTAGATCTATTGAATTGTTTGGTGAATTCAAATGTAGGGTGAAAGCTACTCTTCTGCTCTAAGATTATAACCATTTGTATACCATTTGTTGCATTTGATGTTTGTGGTACTAAAATGTATTCGAATTTATAGCGATTTATTCTAATTGCATATTAAATGTATTCTCTCTCCGGCTCAGAGCCCAGAGGAAGACCACCATCTTGGGGATCTGGCGAGCTGTTTGTAATATTTGAAAATCATGAACCATATGTACATAGCTCAAAATCTGAGTAAAGCTTTTTGTTAAACTAAAGAACACTTAGAAATATGTTGTGCTTAGCGCATTCGGACTTCTCCAAGGAAAATTGGGAATATTTCATGATGTCAGGGGTACTTAGATGAATCGTTATTCAAACCATACATGGATCGAATTCCCAATTCGTGAATGTGGGCGTGGGGTATTATTCTACATGCATGCGAATTTGTCATATATCTTTTCAAGTAGAGTATTATGTTACATAGATTATATAATTTCATCCATCCGGTTTCATAGTTAATAGTATCAATACCTTTCGTTACTTGGTAAATAAATGCCAGACCATACTTTCAATGGTTGCATCGACAATTCTGAGTTGATCTTGAAAATATATGTGTGTACAAAAGCGTACCGAAAGAATATTATGTCATATCACATATTGATGTCTAATCTTTGATTGCAAAATCTCTGATTGTATTTCGAATAAACATAATAATTTAATGGGGCATATAACTCATAACTTGTGATTAATAATTTACGTTGTTTTCTCTATCACCAAAACTGACACGGAGATACCGATTTGCCATTTATGGTAGCAACTCACTAATAGAATTACAATTGTTTTGTCGGCCGTTGGTAATCTTTTATTGATAGTGGCCATTTACCACGCTTGAGAGGGCTGTCTTCTCACGAAGGATCGGGAGATAAAGGCCAATGTCTGATCAATACATTTTAAGAGTTAACACTAAAGTATTAATATACTGCACTCAATTTCACATCACGAATCATCTACTTTAGGCTGACCGGTGTTTTTGAAGCGGGATTGTACGACACACTGTCCCAGCATTTCAGTCCAGAAGCAGGTAGGTTGTCTATCCCTAAATGAATAAATACATCCAATGGAAATAAAGGTTCTAAGAATAGAAACGTATCTTGTTCAGCGGAGGAGAGATAAAGGGGAAAACGCTGATGGCGCTACGTTACTTTAGTCAGCCAGAAATTCTATATATTATGTATAGGGGATTTGCATGTCTCACTGCGAATGTATGTTATATGCAGCTGGGATTGATTCCGTTCGAATCTGACATACAAACATTTAGCAACATTTTTATCGAAAATTGCCATCTTTTCACTTATATCATACCTCGTGAAATGATCTAGTTTTCTATAGGTTCTACGCCGACGCCCTCTTAAGGTCTATAGGTAGCAGAAATAGTTGTCTGGATGGTGGTTGACTGGGTGGTGTTTGTCTGAGTGGTGTTTGTCCGGGTGGTGTTTGTCTGAGTTGCGGTTGTCCGGACAGCCGTTGTCTCGGCGACCCATGTCCGGGCGGCCGTTGTCCGGATGGTGGCTGTGCGACAGCCGTTCATAATTCAACCATCATAGTAGTATTTTCATTTTATTTCATGAGACCATTTATGATGTGGAAGAGGAAAGTGTTTTATACCCTATAAAGGCAATTCTTTATGCACTATACTATACTGAATAAACTCCTGTATCCTCTGCTCACAGACAACTCCACATGTGTGGATACGTTTACATGGCAGGAGGAGTTCTGCCCAGACCAGCAGTCTCTCCAGCGAGGAGCAGCTGGGTCGGTATCACATGTCTTTTTAAACGTCAGTTTGCAGGCGTGCGAACTATTCTGTTCCCGGGTGAGTGGTGACAAAAACATTTATAAATACACTATTCCAGCAGGCGCGCACATAAAGAAGAGACAATTAAAACGAGACAATTTTTAGCAAATCTAGACAAAACCGCGCTCATAAAAAAATTGTCCTTATAGCTATTTTCAGGCAGTTTTGTCTCGAAATTTATAATTTGGAGACAATTTTGCCTTAGATTTGAATTTAACCTAGGCAATCAAGTAAGTAATCAGTGATGAATAAAGGTTTTTTGAAACTTTCAAGACTTTAGACAATGTCTAGGCAAAAATCTTCAATAAAATCCCTGGCTTCAAGGACAATCTTGAAAGGTGTGCACATAAAGTCAGATTGTCCTTGTCCTTGAAGCCTGATTTTGTCTTTGTCTCTGAGAATGAGACTATATAGCCTCTCCAGTTTTTGTCCTAATTTGTGGTAGTTTTCTGGTGGCTGGGGGTAGTTTTTGGCATGGTTTGGCGGTCGAGTAAGCCTGTAATGTAAAGCAACCAAAATTGTCTCCAATTTGTGAATTTAGTGACAAATTCAATATTTCGAGACAAAACCACCTAAGGACAGCTATCTGAGTTGTCCTTAATTCTTTTTTCTTTCAGCCTCAAAATTGTCCCAGAGACAATAGAATTGTCCCAGAGACAATTGTAGAATTGTCCCAGAGACAATTGTAGAATTGTCCCAGAGACAATTGTAGAATTGTCCCAGAGACAATAGAATTGTCCCAGAGACAATAGATGAACTGCATTCAATGTAAAACAGCCAAAATTGTCTCGAAATTGTCTCCAAATTGTGAATTTAGTGACAAAACTCCAACATTTCAAGACAAAACCACCTAAGGACAGCTATTGGAGCTGTCCTTAGTTTTTGGTCTTTCGGCCTCCTAATTGTCACAGAGACTCCAAAATTGTCCCAGAGACAATAGACAAACTGCTTTATGAACACAATATATTGTCTAGAACTACTTAAAATTGTCTCGTTTTGATTGTCTCTCCATTATCTGTGCACCTGCTGCAAATCTTACAAAATAGCTTGTATCTCTATGCAAAAAACTACCGCCAGCCGCCAGAAAACTACCGCAAATAAGGACAAAAATTTTAGAGACAATTACTTTGTCTAATTTTCAGAGACCGGAGACAAAAACAAAATCAGATTTCAAGATTGTCCTTGAAGCCGGGGATTTTATTGAGGATTTTCACCTAGACATTGTCTAAAGACTAGTTTTTTATGTGCGCGGGCCCAGATTGCTCACCCAAGAGATGTATACATGTGTTTTGACTATTAAACTGGATGTAATTAGTTTTTAGTTTAGCAGACAGAGAATCAGAATAGTTGCATTTAATGTGCATAAAGCTGGGTTATTTAGTGGGATAATGATCAACTGATTACAACATGCTGTGTCCATTACATAGACACATCTCAATTTAACATTATTCATATGAAACTAATGTAATTTGGATTTGTGCAAGTTGAAACAACCAACGTATTTATTATTATCGCTGTCATTTTGGTCGTCCCTTGATACAATATTTTTACATAAATCGATTAATCTCAATTGAACCTTATAGTTATTTAACTGATTTGCGAAAAATTAACCATTTCAGGTACATTGGAGGCATTGTGAAGGGCTGCTGTATGACAGAAAAGAGAAGGGATGTATTTTAACTTCTTACGACCGGGAAGACAACAGAATTATTTCTACGGCGTTGTGCAGAGAGTCAGAATATGAATTCTATGACAGACATCGCTGTAAAGGAATGGGTATGTGAATGACTTTGTTATTAGTACAACGTGTAATTTAAAGAGCTCAAGTTCTAGCGGTAGGCCTATTGGTTCAAACAAATACCGCTAAATTTATTGATATACAGTATCTGGATATTTTGGATGTTAAAGATATATATTAGTATATGCACATTCTACAACCGGGAGTTCCATCGACGGGACTTTTTTATGACGTCACGCCGCAGACACGCTAAAAAAACAAGTTTTATCGACGATCGTTCCTCATGATTCCTCTGTAGTCAGGTAGATTGGTGCAAGAATTGTTCAAATTGGTATGAAAGCATGAAATTTGGTACAGTGATAGATTTTGGTATGCTGATTAATTTTGGATATTGACCCATTCTGAAATATTGTTTTCTTGGGTTCTGTTGCCATGGTAACATTTTTTCAGTGAAATTTTGGCCATTCCCTGGAAATGCTGAATTCTAACCAATAATTTGATATGGTATACCCACATAAAGTAGTCTATGGAATAGTTCTCTAATTTTTCTAACTATTTCAGCTAATCATATGGTTGCTAGGCTATGTATGGTTGCTTAGCAACTGATAATATACTGAAATTTCTCCAAAATGGCTCATTTTATGTATATTTTATGGGGTAAGGCAATTATTTATGTTCTAAAATATAACATTTATTTAATGATAACATTTTCAGTGATATGCTTCAGCTTTTAGAATTTCCAAGATGGCTGCCAAATGGTTCTAAGATCCAAAATGGCTGATCAAAAGACCCTTCGGGCCCACTTCCTAGTTGACTTGACTTTAGTTTGCAAGCTCATTCATTGTTCATATCAGTATGTACTTCAACCAATTCTGAACATTAGAATAGATTTGAGAACCTGAAATTTGGTACAGAGATACATTTTAATATGATAATTAATCTTTTATATTGACCCATTCTGAAAAGAATTATTCTGTTGGCTTCTGTTGCCATGGTAACATATTTTTAACTAAAATTTCATCAATTTTCCTGGAAAAACTGATTTCTAACAGATAATCATTACCAATATACCAAAATAAAGCAGTTATGCAATAGTTCTCTAAATTAGGTAACTATTTCAGGCAATTCCATGGTTGCTAGGCTATTTATGGTTGCTAAGCAACTGAAAATATGCTGAAATTGATCTGAAATGACTCATTTAGAGCATATTTTCTGGGTAAAATCTATTTTTAATGTACTAAAATGTCATATTTCTTTGATAATCACAATTTCGATGATATGCATCAACATTTAGAATTTCCAAGATGGCTGCCAAATGGTTCTAAAGTCCAAAATGGCAGATCAAAACACCAGTTGGCCTATTTCCTAGACATGAGCATGTTCATGGTACATTCAATTCAACACATTCTGACCATTGAAGTGACCCTCTTTCCTGTTCTGGACTAGATTCATGAGTAACATCAGTTACAAAAACTCCTATTTTCAAAGCAAATTGGAGAGCTAAAAGTAAAAAAAGATCATGATTGGACTATGGCGCTTTGTTTTAGTTCTTGGGGGCATTTTCAAAGCAGTCCTTGAATACTCCCCAATGTGTGTTATTAACTATCTTAGCCACTTTAAAATAGATCTGAGAACCTGAATTTTGGTACATAGATTATATTAAAATAAATTATGGCATATATTATAAACTTTTTTCTCTCTTGATATAGCTATAAGAGGTTATTGAGGCTATTGAAGGTCTGGCATAGACTATTGCTAGGTAACCATATATCAAACTGGGACAGGGAACTGGGGGAATAACCAGCTGCCTTCCACTGGAGTGTAGGAGCAGTGTTCTCTAATGAGTTGCACATGCACACAGAGAGGTTAACTCCACACTCCCTGATTACCAAATATGTGATGTGGCCTATCCATACTATATTAATTGTGGATTTATGACAATGGACCCTGTACACAAATCCTTGAAAGACTTTTTACTTGCTGCATGTACAGGCTCTAACTTTCACAGTGGTTTCCATTGGTATCAAGAAAAGTTACCTGGCTATTGGTTTCCCCAAAATCACTTTTTTCAAGGGAGGTGATTTTGAAGATTTTCAACAACCAATTTTGCAGCAGTTACCTTGCTGGGATGATTCAATATCTGTTTTCTTGTTTTGTTGGTGTATGAGAATGTGTGGAGGGAAGGCAGGGCAGTCCTCAAGGCCTCCTTAAGTGTATGGGTTTTCTTTTCCCTTTTTTTAATATTGGGAAGGGGGAAGGGGAGGGAAGGCAGAAAGGGGGAGATGGGGAAGGAGGGGTGGAAGGAGTGTGAGGGAGACACTATTTGTTTATTTTCCCCATCCCTGGAGTCTATATTAATAATTGCTAGCTGTGATAGTTACTATTAAATTCCATTTCATTTGATGGGTAGGGGACAGAGAATATGTCATAATTTAAAAAGATGTGCATACTGAGACATTTTTATCTGCCAGTCAGCATGGTGTTGAGGTCACCTCCTTGTACAGGTATGCTCAAAATCCAATATGGCTGCCACCAGGAAGCAAAATGTCCTATTCTAGCTCCTTAGCTCTAGACGGCCGGCATCTATCCGCCTATGTTTACATAGCGTAGCTTGAAAATTGAACGTTTCAAACGATGCCCGATAAATTGGGTCCTTCGCTTCATACTTACGCCCGCCGAGGGATCTATGTTTCTTTCCCGTAAAACTGCGCTATTGTTACGCTCTATCGACATCATTGATAGTAATCTACAACTTGGACAGAAGGAATTGCTTCATACGGCCCTATTTTAAAAACGAACAAAAATTGTGGTTAACGCCTTACATACCATGTCATGGGGACTCACGAATAGTACCGATGACCCGTCCGATCGCCCTCCACACTCACTCACCCACTACTGCTACCAGCAGACATGACCAACGCTTGTCAACAGAAGAATCAACAGCTTTGTGGGGAAGGGGGGTGGGTGGAGGCTAGACGGTCAAATAGACTATAGAGAGAGGTGACAATAATCTTACTAAACTAACCAGCCAAGCAGTTACCATACACAAATTCTCGTGCGGATACTCCCCTGGATCTTAAAAAGGACCTAAATGAAAGCATCTCACAGAGCAAGCACATTTGATTTATTTGCTTTTGTAAACATCAACCATATAACATTGTTCTTTAGGATGAGCCCATACTGTGACAACTAGAAGGAAGAGTAAATATTGAAGCTAAAATTCCATGTTAGTCAATATAGTAAAGTAAAGTTGGTGGGGAGTATGTTACTCCCAGGATCTAGCTGCACATGGTGGGTTCTCCATGTCCAACAGGGCATAGCAGATCAGTTACAATGAAATAAGTAATTAGTTGCTGGCCTCTATGAGTGGCAGAAAAAAAATTGGTATTTGATGTTACTAACAATGATTGATCTTTAGAACGTATACCTAAAATGTATGTATTTGATGACTATAAATATTCTACCAATATTGATAGGATTATTTCCCCAAAGGCTGCTTGAAAAGGAAAAACTGCTCACCAAGGGTGGTGAGACTTAGAGTCTCAGCCACAATTCAAGCGGGAGAAGATTTTCATTTGTCAAAATAAAGGAAATATATTTAGTTTTATCACTCAGGTACTTCAGTGGAACACAACTGATTTGAATTACCACCTCATCACAACAAAAGATAACCTTGAACTACTCAGCAATAAACCAACTACCCATGCAGGCTTGATCTCATGCCAGTCAGAAAAAGCTAACTCCTGCCTGCCAGTCAGTATTTTACAGTCTCAGGACTGTGAATAGTGATCAGTCAGACCCAAAGGTTAGTTTTGAATCAGGAAAACCATACAAATAAATTATAATCCACCATTTTGCACACATGTATGTTGGGACCTCAACATTGCCTTGAGCCTCCCTTCCTCTATGCATTCCCAGAGTGCAACACACTATTTACAATGTTAAGAGGTGTTATGCCATAACCCAAGAGTTTCCCAGGGGGTAAGTCATGGTCAGTGGGTTGTTTTGCTGCATATTTAGGGCCTAAAATAAATTATTTTTGTTTCCAGTCACCTCATGGTAGAAATTTGGGTTGGTTGGTCAGGAATCCATTTTTATTTTTTTTTATTTTATTTTTGGTAGCAGTGATGGAGACTTATCATATGTATCCAACCTTGCCACGGTGTTAAAAGAGTCATTGCCACATGTGCCAGAATGAATTTGATCAAATTTTACGAGATTCATTTAAATTGATAATTAATTCCATTCAATTGGTGCTAATTAATGCCCTAAAAAATGCTTCAGTCAGTTGCAATGTTTTCAGGTCGGTCAGGGACTGAACATAAAGTTAATTCTATTTTAGGCCTAGTGGTAGTAGCCAACCATAGTCCAACCCTGCCCACCTCCAAAGACATACACCAGCACACACCATGTACATTTGAATTGATTCTTGTAGGTGCAGTGATGTCATGTCATATATCTGTATACCCACAGGAAGTATGGGAATTTCAAGTACCAAGAACTTTTTTCTAGTCGGAGTAGAGGTACATATAAGGACATTTTCTGAAACAGTTTTAATGTTCTTTCCAATGGTGGTAATATCTTGGCCTTGTGGGGGGTACTTTTGGAGATGAAAATGAGTCGGAAATGTATGTTCTTCTGACCTGTATACCATATGTGCTTCCAGTCATTTTAAAGAATTCTGTTCCCAGAATTTGATTCCACTTGGGTGCTGTCCGTGTGGCACACTTTATCTCCAGCACTGCAGTGTGTTCATCTACAGTCAGATCTGGTGTGTGGACTCAGTGAATGATGTAGGAAACCTACATCTTCCAACCCAGAATACTTGCTAATCACCATGCTAAATCCAGCTGAAAACAATTTTCCGCCAAACCCAAGATTGCAGACCCCAGTGAATGGGATTGGGAATGAAGTGTCAGACCCAAAGAAGTTATACCATATAGGAGAGATCTAACAGATGTCATCCTGGCATGCTCACTGATTCTTCACTATCTCCTTATACCCTTATGATCAATCATAACACCATGTTGAATTGCAAATAAATGGTCACAATATGCACAATACCTATTATTCCCTCTCCATTACCAATCAAATCAATTGGAATTCCATATCAATTCTCCCCAAGTGGTTCCACATGGTGGATTGTACCCATATTTACATTAACATATCCACTAGACTTTAAATCATCACTATTCAGGGAGTTAGACCCGCTGACCCTGCCCCCTTTGTAGACAAATAAAGGATATATGATTGCCTAGGAATTGTATATGCTAGGTGTCTTCAATATTTTAAAAGCAACATTCAATGCAGAAAAATGCCATAGCAACAGTAACCAAGGAACAATATTTGAGTATGGGTCTACTCTTAGAATGACCAAGGTCCTCAGATGTATTTGAACTTAAATTATTTACAACAAATGAACTCACAAACCAAATTCAAGTCAAGAGTGAATCACCAAAATTGTGATTATCCAATAAATTTGTGGGCATGAAAAGTACCAGAAAATATACATAATATAAGTCATCTCAGATCAATTTCAGAATATTTTCAGTTGCATAGCAAGCCTACACAAGCCTAGCAACCATGGAATTGCCTGAAATAGTTACATAAATAAGAAAACTATTGCATAGACTACTTTATACGGATATATTATTACATATTATTTGTTAGAACAAATATTAGAGCAGTATTTCCAGGGAATGGCCAAAATGTCACTAAACATGTTACTATGGAAACAGAAGCCAAGAGAATATTTTTTCCAGAATGGGTCTATATCAAAAATTAATAAGCATAACAAAATCTACCTCTGTACCAAATTTCAGGCTCTCAGATCTATTTTGATGTTCAGAATTTGTTGTATTACACATATACCATGAATTAGCTTGCAAATCAAAGTCAAGTCAACTAGGAAATAGGCAAAACTGGTATTTCGATTAGCCATTTTGGACTTTAGAACCATTTGGCAGCCATCTTGGAAATTCTAAATGTTGATGCATATCACCGAAATTGTGATTACCAAAGAAATATGACATTTTAGTACATTAAAAATAGATTTTACCCAGAAAATATGCTTTAATGGAGTCATTTCAGATCGATTTCAGCATATTTTCAGTTGCTTAGCAACCATAAATAGCCTAGCAACCATGGAATTGCCTAAAATAGTTACCTAATTTAGAGAACTATTGCATAACTGCTTTATTTTGGTATATTGGTAATGATTATCTGTTAGAAATCAGTTTTTCCAGGAAAATTGATGAAATTTTAGTTAAAAATATGTTACCATGGCAACAGAAGCCAAGAGAATAATTCTTTTCAGAATGGGTCGATATAAAAGATTAATTATCATATTAAAATGTATCTCTGTACCAAATTTCAGGTTCTCAGATCTATTCTAATGTTCAGAATTGGTTGAAGTACATACTGATATGAACAATGAATGAGCTTGCAAACTAAAGTCAAGTCAACTAGGAAGTGGGCCCGAAGGGTCTTTTGATCAGCCATTTTGGATCTTAGAACCATTTGGCAGCCATCTTGGAAATTCTAAAAGCTGAAGCATATCACTGAAAATGTTATCATTAAATAAATGTTATATTTTAGAACATAAATAATTGCCTTACCCCATAAAATATACATAAAATGAGCCATTTTGGAGAAATTTCAGTATATTATCAGTTGCTAAGCAACCATACATAGCCTAGCAACCATATGATTAGCTGAAATAGTTAGAAAAATTAGAGAACTATTCCATAGACTACTTTATGTGGGTATACCATATCAAATTATTGGTTAGAATTCAGCATTTCCAGGGAATGGCCAACATTTCACTGAAAAAATGTTACCATGGCAACAGAACCCAAGAAAACAATATTTCAGAATGGGTCAATATCCAAAATTAATCAGCATACCAAAACTATCACTGTACCAAATTTCATGCTTTCATACCAATTTGAACAATTCTTGCATTTTTTTGCACCAATCTACCTGACTACTGGTAATAATCCACACAAATGAACAATGAAAGCGTCTAAAGAAAGAAGAGGGCACATATACTAATAAACTTATGGTACTCGTTCTACGTGGGCAAGGGAAATGTAGAACTCATTTCCGGCAGAGTGATATAACACTCAGCCTTCGTCTTTGTGTTGTATCACTCCACCTCCAAACTCGTTCTACATTTCCCGCCCGCTCCGAACTTGGTTCTATAAGTGGTTAGGATAGTTCTAAGACAATCCAAACGCAAGCCCCTATATGACTCCTGCAGGGTAGAGTCATCAAAATAGCCAGTGGTCATTCAAAATTTATTTCCATAATTTTCGCACAGGTCCTCTTATTGGCCTGACAAATGAAAAATCGTCACTGAGGAAAGTCAGAATCTGAATCATATTGATGCAAAAACCACACCTGCCAATGATTACACCCCACTTAAACCAGTAAGAAGAATGTGAAATCTCACCTCAGCTGTAATCTCACCTGTATCCATCAATATATATCCCTTAAGGATAATGAGACGCTAAACGTTAATTTGTGTGTGCGCATGGTGGGTTTCGCGTATTAATTAGTTTAGGCGGTATAGAATTTAGTGGATGTATAGGAGTGATTTTTCGGTTGGGCAATGGCCGAGATTTATTTTTAATGAATGGCATCAGCCAGAGCTGCCACTAAAAGTGCACAACAATACGATATGACTAATCTTTTCTCCCCATTTATTTATTTCTTATGTAGTAAGGAAAAAATCCCTCAAAGCTTAATGAGAATTGCACTAGTCAATTTTCATTAAACTGTCCTCTATACCTTTAAATTGGCATCCTGTCTAGGCAGTGTCTGTCTGCTGTCTGTAATGCCTGTACTCGGTGCGGAGTAGAGGGCCTGCTGGATCATGCTGGTTCTTGCGAAACTTAGAAAAATATATTAATATAGTATTACCTAGGTCCAATAGGCAAGAAGGGTAACCAATGTAAGGGGACCAGCTACTTTAAACCTTTGGATATAACATTATACATATATTAGCCCAATGTTAGTGTTATATACGTATTAGGACCTAACACACATACCCGATTTAGCTATCTAAATTGTTACATAGATATACCTCATTTTCTTTAAATTTCTTATCTCTGGAATACTGCAGATTAATTAACGACAAACAAGTTTGAGTTTGTCATGGGTATTTTCAAGCATCTGATATATATTTTACATCTCGTTCAACAACATGAGTTCTTAACTATAACAATAAAAACTATAATAATAAAAAATTACCCAGGCTGCATCTTAAGGTACTATAATCTTTGCTTGGGCTAAGCGATTCTGTTTGTTGGCTATGGTCACTTACTGTTACACCATGCCCGCATATGATGGTGGTAATATGGAACGTTGATATCCCAATCAGGCAATTTTGCCTATAAATTCATGTAAGCATTGATAAAAATTATATATGCATGTTTCATGCAAAATTTAATCCAACACGGTGGTCGTGCAAACCCCTTTGTGGAATATATAAATGAGGTTGTCTCCAAAATATGTATGATTGTGTTCATTTCAGAATTTCAGAATTTGTTTTAAATGGCTTCTTAAATATTGGAGAAGTTTGACTGTATGGGGTAGAAGAAAAGTTTAAAATGATAAATTAGGAGGCAAAATTCCTAAATGGCAAATGTCCTAGGTGGCAAAAGTCCTAGGTGGCTGGGTACAGCAGGCGCGCACATAAAGAAGAGACAATTAAAACGAGACAATTTTTAACAAATCTAGACAAAACCGCGCACATAAAAAAATTGTCCTTATAGCCATTCTCAGGCAGTTTTGTCTCGAAATGCTGAAGTTTTGTCTCTAAATTTATAATTTGGAGACAATTACGCCGTAGATTTGAATTTAACCTGGGCAATCAAGTAGGTAATCAGTGATGAATAAAGGTTTTTTGAAACTTTCAAGACTTTAGACAATGTCTAGGCAAAAACCTTCAATAAAATCCCTGGCTTCAAGGACAATCTCAAAAGGTGTGCACATAAAGTCAGATTGTCCTTGTCCTTGAAGCCTGATTTTGTCTTTGTCTCCAGTCTCTGAAATTAGACAATATATTGCCTCTTCAGTTTTTGTCCTAATTTGTGGTAGTTTTCTGGTGGCTGGCAGTAGTTTTTGGCATGGTTTGGCAGACAAGTCAGCCTGAAATGTAAAGCAACCAAAATTGTCTCCAAATTGTGACTTTAGTGACAAATTCAATATTTCGAGACAAAACCACCTAAGGACAGCTATCTGAGTTGTCCTTATTTCCTTTTTTCTTTCGGCCTCAAAATTGTCCCAGAGACAATAGAATTGTCCCAGAGACAATAGAATTGTCCCAGAGACAATAGAATTGTCCCAGGGACAATAGATGAACTGCATTCAATGTAAAACAACCAAAATTGTCTCAAAATTGTGAATTTAGTGACAAAACTCCAACATTTCAAGACAAAACCACCTAAGGACAGCTATTGGAGCTGTCCTTAGTTTTTGGTCTTTCGGCCTCCTAATTGTCACAGAGACTGCAAAATTGTCCCAGAGACAATAGACAAACTGCTTTATGAACACGATATATATTGTCTAGAACTACTTAAAATTGTCTCGTTTTGATTGTCTCTCCATTATCTGTGCACCTGCTGCAAATCTTACAAAATAGCATGTATCTCTATGCAAAAAACTACCGCCAGCCGCCAGAAAACTACCGCAAATAAGGACAACAATTTTCGAGACAATTACATTGTCTAATTTTCAGAGACCGGAGACAAAAACAAAATCAGATTTCAAGATTGTCCTTGAAGCCGTGGATTTTATTGAAGATTTTCGCCTGGACATTGTCTAAAGTCTAGTTTTTTTATGTGCGCGGGCCCAGGAGTTAAAAGTCTGGGGGGGGGGGGGGGGAATGTCCGGGGGCAAAAGGGATCAGTGTCAGAGAGTCAGAGACTCAGTGCATAGACCACTCCAAAAATAAATGATTGAATCGGCATCTGAAATATGCCATCTTGCGTCATACAAACGTCACAGCCACTTTTTGCTATGTCCCAGTTCCAGGTCCAGTCTAGTATAACCCTCTCCACATTGTTATGGCAATGACCACGCCCATCAGGCTCCAGTAGGTGGGTGGAAGCACGGAGATTCCTGTAGAAATAGAGACATAGTTTACATGGCCATATATAAGTAGAACCTAATGAGAATGTGGTATGAGGGATACCATTGCACTGTCCGAGATGTTTGTAACCCACTTGCCTATCGGCTTGTGGGCCACAAAAAAACATCAAGGACAGTGCAATAGTGTCCCGAGTACCACATTCAAATTTAAGTTCTATATTTACTCCCTCGTTGCTATGATATATCAGATATAGCTGTGTACTGGGGGAAGGAAGAGGGAATGACAATGTCATACCACACTAGTTGAACTGGTGCAAATTACCACACTACTCCAACCCATACAAATAGCATGTGGTACACCAACGTGGAGTAAATCATTATTAACTAATGTTAGTGACAAACACTTATGCAGTTACTATTGAAACCAAACTGAAAGTGACAGCGCAAATGACCCCACATCTAACTGCATATCCTGGTAAAAATAGGCCTTAATTCATGCGACCTAGTGAAACGTCCCCAGGCCAATCAGAGGAATAATGTCTTCAACACATGAATAGAAAACAGTTCATATATTCAAGGGAAAGGTGTGAAAAAAATGATGATGATAGTTATGATGAATTTATGATGAAAATAAGAAATTGATGATAGAGAGGACGGTAATTGTTAATTTTGTAATTCATTTTAATGAATAAATAAATTAACAATGACAGCTATAAAATGAATACCTCCAGATGCTTGGAATTTCTTTTTAAACTCAAATGTGGGGCCTTTGGGCGATGTTTCAAATTCTTCAGGAAACCCAGGTGAACATGTGACATCCACTTTCTCCTTTGTTTTGAAGGTTACACAGTAGAACTTCTCAACTGATGCACTGTAAATAGGAGTCAGTATTTACATTACAGTATCTCATTTTGTTTAAAGCTGTATTTTCAGCTATTTCCACAAGTAAAGTCTTACCAAATTCACTCATAATAATTATTATGACTCAAATATATTTACTCCATATTATGACTTAAATTGATACATTTACTTATATTATACCTACTTAGGCTTGAATATGATGAAAAATTAACCTTTAGAGATCATTTTAATTAGAAAATCAACCTAGCTAAAACTAAACTCAAATTTCTCTCAAAATTAAGAAATGCCGTAAGTTACCAAAAAGAACAAATAATTATAGAAACTATTCAGGAAGAAGTAAACTTAACCCTTCTATCTAAATGGAGGGAGGTACACCTTTTGGACCTCGCCTACCCTTCGTAGCAAGGTCGAGGGGAACATAGATAGGAAACCAAGAAGTCTGAGGAATCTAGATGGTAGGAAACTGCTGAAAATGATAACACCAAGAACAGAGAAAGTCAAAAAGTCCCCAGCTCAAAAAGTCCCCAATTTATGGAACATCATGGAAATCCATGGACATAAATGTCAGAAGAGACGGATTTCAGAACTTTTCTGCAAAGGGCTGAAGTTCCCCCAACAACCCCTTTATAAAAGTATGTATTTTGTCTTTTACTCTTGTACTATTTTCTCATGGCCACCAGTGGTGGCTTGAATGATCAATTGAGCTAGTATATTAATACCAAACATCAAACAAAGCATGTGAAGCTATGACATGGTTCACTCATGTAAAAACAAAAACGAGAGTGACCTACCCATTGGTTAACCCATGTTATGGAGGCTGCCATTTAGCCGCTGTACATTTGTCAGCTCTGAGTGTGACCTGATCACTGGGTACAACAGTGCAGGTTATATCGGGCTTCACTATATCTTGGTCTCAAGTCAGACGTAGCTCACAAGTTAGAGTCACGTCTGTGAACTCAGTAAAAAAACACCCATCGTGATATAAATGTTATTATCCTCCACTTGCTGCTCTACCCCTATTCACCTGCATTGGTTCGAATAGACTCCTCTACTTGAAGAAAGCAGATCTGAATTTGCGTCTTATAGCGAGTTGGGAGGACTTATATATTTACTTAATAGGCAACATTTGGCTCTTCAGGTGAAAGAACAAAAGAACGGCCATTTTAGCTGGTAAAACCAACCCAAAAGAATGCAATTCTTTACAATATATTGAATCAATATTATAAGTTATACAACACAAACCCCAGCTCACTATTATGGTCTTCCACTGGCACCTAAATTTTACGTTTGAATATTTTTTTAAAGAGAGCTTTTGACATATTTGATTTTTAATATTGAATGTATGTTTACCACTGAAGTCCCCCCCCCCTCCCACCTCCAATTCAAATACTCAAAGTATCCCGAAAATACACTAATAACAACTTCGTGATTAGAAATACATTTAAGGGTCATGATCCACTGTAGCGGGAAAGAACTATTGTCACCAGTCTTTTGTCAATAGTACATAAAACTCATATCCACCAAAGGCAAATAGCATGCACACATTTAAAATGAACTACATTTCCGATTTAACAATGAGATAATTCGTTTCAACTAATATTGTTGCTTCAAACCATGTTATGTTATAACGTACAGGAGGCGAGATGATGACATGCGATTTTGAGAGTGACGATTGCAAAGTGGGACCAAGTTCAGAAGGCGACGAAAGATGGCAGGTGACCAAAGCTGAAGAAGTTAAAGCGCAATTGACGGATCATACTACACATAGAGGTACTGCCTTTCTTTTCTTTTCTTTTTACTATTCATGTTATCTATACTGGATACACCAAGTCCCCTGTTCGTTTCTTTTTCACTTGGCCCAGTGTTCCTCTGATAACAACTACTTTTCAGGATGCTTGATTCCTGTCTGTATTTGAGCTTGGAAATAATTCAATATATTTATCAATTCAAGGTATTTTTTATTCATAATTATGTGATGGAGGTGTACAAAAAGGAGACATACATCTTAAAGTAAAGTTTAGGTATTCCAGTGTGTTCCTGACTACTTGGAATTGGAAAAAGAAATTTGATTTAACTTTTATGGGCCGAAAAGTATTTTGAAGGCTATTTAAGCTAAGTGCGGTTGGTTAAAATATAGGAGAAGTAGTTTATAATAACAATAAACATTAGTTTCTCAACTAGCTAACAAATAATATGGTCTATCTAATACATTTTAATACATTTACAGTTTATTACATGATAACCTATTTATACAATTCCTTTTATACAGGAATAGGTGTTTTCGATTCATAGTAGCTGAAAATTAAGTTGGGGGGATGGTAACTTTTTTTATTTAATAGGCTATTTCTTAAATGTATATTAAGAAACCCCCCTACATTCAAAGAACTAAAATGATGTCTATTTCGTAACAACAGTTGTTTTAACAAGAAAAAATATTTTTAAGGCTTTTCTGATTTATTTATTTTTTTCATGTCAAAAAATCACCACAAAATTAGGCACTTTAAGGTGGAATAGGTTTTTCTAAGAAAGGGTAAATCGGGTAGACACATATTTTCGCCTAATATAACGTGATGCATGTCTTCTTTCAAGAAAGGGGTCCAGCCCATTCAACATAATATCCTCTAATAATATTTTACTCGTTTTGTTTTCTATTGCAGGGAATGGTCAAGTTTTTGCGATACCAATATCACCAAACCGTCAGCATTTCAAATCAAAACTTATCTTTCCATATCGCTCATATGCGGGTGTATGTTTGGAATTGTTCTTCCTTGATCCTACAAGGAATGGCAACGACAAGACCACATTCAAAATAGTGCAGTCGTTCCCCGATAATTCATACTTCATTCTACACGATTCACATGGGCTGAAATACAATAATAACCAATGGAATAAGGTAATGACGGCACTGAGCATATTGTAAAAGCTAGTTAACGGCTCCTTCCTCTCCCCCTACCACCTCCAAGCTTTCACACTCAAATAATTCTAACTACTTGGAGGTTGAGCGACATCAAAGCTAGAGAACATTTCTTTTCTCAGAATACACACAGGTGACAAAGTGGGCGACACGACGCGCGACAGAGAGCGATTGATAACTTGGGCGACTTGGGTTGAAAACATGAAGGACTGATGAGTGACTAGGCCCTGAAGTCGCTGTTATTTCATGGTTGCGATTTCCTTTCCTTTAAGAGGCGTACCTACTTGCAATTATTACAAAATATTATGCGTGCTTATTATAATAATTATTTTATTACTGTTGTTACTGAGCTTAATTACAAAACCGACACGTTATTCGCTAAGAAATGGATAAAGTTTTTTTTCATAACCACCATGCTAGTTTTCTTGTAAATTCTAGGTAATATGATAAGTCAAATGCATCAAACTGTTTTCCCCTCTTCCTCCTCCTATTCCTTCCTTCCTCCTCCTTCTTTTCTACAACATACCTACGTATCATAAGGTACCGCAGGAGCGGGAGAAAGGGGGTGGGAGTATGTTAGTGAGGAAGCTTGTGCCCTAGGTGGGGTCGCAATGCCACCCCATTGCCTGAGCCAATTGAAATAATTTGGTAATGATTAATTTATCTTAGGGCCCATGCGATCCAAGATGCTGAATAGGACCATCTTCTACATATTTCGAGCGCAATTATGGAAATCTACTTTCATATAATGCATTTTAAGTATAACCTTTTACAATCTGGAGGTACATACGTACCCCTCATCCAAATTACTAATTCTCGACTAAACGGTGTTTTTCGTGTGTTCATTTATGAGATATATTTTTTTCTTTTTAACCGTTGATACTCATGTGTAGGCTAATGCCCTTCTACCATGTCCTCAGTACGTTATAGGTAAGAAAGTAGGCCTACTTTTATGTAAGAAAGGAAAAATATATACTTTTTATCGTTTGCAGTTTGACATGGTTTGCAGTTTGTGATGGCCTACTGTCATTATATAAGAGAGAGTGTAAGGAGCATTTTATCTAGGGACAATTTAAAGCATGACGTCCCGAGTGGCATGACGTTATGATTATCCAGAATTTCCGGATCCTACGCGTGGTTTATATCATGGTCGGATTTCACTGTAGTCGGATTTCACAGTTTTCCATGAATAGTTGAATCAGTCACATATGACAAATCGATTGGACGAATGTAGGCCTATTGTGGCTGTCAACAAACGTTCAATAAAGGGTGTTGTTGATGCTCCACTGAAATGAAAAATAAATACCCCTCTACCAGAAATGTATACTAATTTCCTTGTATGTTCCAGGTATTTGTCAACCTGCCGGATGGCATATATGACATGAGTATTGAAGTAGAACGACCGGTCAGTATTAGAGGAGCTTCAGGACTTGCCATAGATGATATATCATTGTGGCCCTGCACGCGATACGGTATCATCAATTATTTACCTCAAAAATCACTTAATTCCATCCCCAAATTATATTTTGATCTTCTGAAGAAGACTTAACTGTTAGTGGAAACATGTCAGGACATGAATCTACTTCAACAATAAAGCAACAACAAAATTCTGGACAATATACATCTGATTTAAAACCACCATGCATGAAATACGTGTGAGTACTATTAATTTCAAGGATAACGGAAATTCAGGGCATAAAACACAAAGTATCATCGACACTCTTAACACAGCTTTGATAGGAAGCTATAGGAACAGCGGTAGATTACAGTAGTTCATTCTATTATGCGCATTCCACTTGACAGATGCGATAAAGGGGGTGCAATAAAGATATTTTCGTCTATCCTAGGGGCATATGATAAATATAGTGTATTAAGTCTGTCCGAAAAGTATTTGACACGGGCAAAACGGACTTCTTTCGCAGAGGTGGACTTTT
The DNA here is from genome assembly GCA_942159475.1 of Sthenelais limicola. Lineage (NCBI taxonomy): Eukaryota > Metazoa > Annelida > Polychaeta > Phyllodocida > Sigalionidae > Sthenelais > Sthenelais limicola. Next base: position 61,288,421 of record OW804096.1, read on the forward strand.
GACTTATATTTATGTTAATTTCCTTCTTAAAAACCTCGTTAAGGAAGTATCTACAAGCTAAGAGAAACACATATAATAAAAATAAAGTATATATTGGATATATGCATTTACTTTGCTTATGAACCATCTACATGGATCCTAATTCTTTACTTTGTGAATAGATAGAGACTGTGTCCACCATGCTCATCTAGAGGAGTATAACGGTCCGACTGAATATACTGAAGCTGGGCAAAGGTGCGAACGGTGGAGTACAGTCATGGAAGCAAACGAAGGGATATTCACCATGACAAGCGATGATAATCTAATTGCTGCTCGGACAAACTTCGTCACTTCTGCCGGTCGAGCCTGTCGGGTGCCCCCTTATGAAGTTAACCAAGAACTTAGCATGGATATAAGAATACCCTGGTGCTATGTGAAGGTAGCACCGCTAATGTTCGAAGAAGCTTCTTGTGCCATCAACTACTGTCGTAGGTTTCTTTGTAGTGTTAAGGCCCTTGTCTACTAAGCAGATTTTCATGCGATTCTCATGTGATTCTCATGCGATTCTCATGGAACTTAGTGGAAAAGGGTCCTCTGATGCGCAAAATCACATGAGAATCAGCTTAGTGGGCTAGGGCCATTAGACGATATTCATTTATTAGCTAGTTCATTTAATAATTCTCTAACGTAGGGGACCTAATTAAGTTTGGTAGAATTTGGCAATATGGGATTTGCATGTCCACCCTCTTGAATCTTGATTTGCATGCAATTATGGTAATTTAACCAGTGTAAAATCTATAGAAAACCTGTTATGTTCAGCATGGAATATTTAACAGTGCATGGAATATTTGACATGCAACAAAACTTCATCTTTCTCATCATGCATTTGGCTTTTTATAGATCATTTGCACAAGCTATGATATTGGTGAAAGAATCTTTGCATTTTTCAATAAAAATGTTGCTAAATATTTGTATGCCAGATTTGAACTGATTCCATCCCAGCAGGCACTGTAACAGACATGCGCAGTGGCACATGCAAATCCCCTATGAACCATGAGCAAACTATGCACTAGTTGACGTTGTAAATCGCCGATTAATGTGCGGGGCGTCGCATGTCTGATAAATGAATATGAATTTAGTTGATTGTGAATTTTAAATAACCAAATAAATAAGGAGGTTTCGCAAAAAGCAAACCTATCTCAATTACGTAACCGTGTAGATCTGTATCTTTTTTGGTGAATTACGTCGCATTTTTATGTATACAAAATAAATTGTGAGATGAAACATTTTGCTTGACCTGTTACGGTACGTTTTCCCGCCTTCCTTTTAACGTATGTTTGTATATCAGAAACTATACGGATACGTTTATTACGTTTACGTATAGGTTAAACTTGCTGAACCTCCTATTAATGTAACTTTGATGCGCCCATGTTATAGACGTTGGATGTCATATGTAATTTGATGCTGTCTTTCATCATATTTCAGCCTGTCGTATGGGACAATTTCGCTGCCAGTTCAGCGGTCTATGTATACCTAAGGTTTGGAAGTGCAATGGAAAGTTTGATTGTCTAGATGATATAGCGAATGGTGGTATTTCTGATTACAGTGATGAATCGCCCGAACTATGTGGTAAGTTTCCTTGGCAATATAGTCATAATAATAAGCTTTCAATACTTGTTTTTGTGATTTAAATGGGGAATCTACAATTTCAAAAACAGGGCAAGGGCCGCGGTGACAGGACCTTTCCGCCTGGACCCCCACCCTGAAACTCCGCCCCCATCCCCCACCCCCGGGCTGTCTCTCCTATGTCTAATAGCAGACGCCAAAAAAAGTCAACAAAACACAATTTTAATCTAATTTAATCTTAAGAGAGAGGGGAGAGAGAGATTAGGAAGGGAGAGGGGGAGAGAGAGTCGGGGGAGAGTGGGGGAGAGAGGGGAAGAGAGAGGAGGACATAAGTCAGGCAGCGGCAGGTCCATCCGGGACTGAAAGTAGGTCACAAAAGTATGATGTCCGCCGAGGTTGGTGCACTCGCGGCATAGTCAATTTTGTAAAATAACATCACGTACAATATAACAATATCGGTGATTGTCATATTATATGCGATATTCTTTACTGTTAAATAAATTTCGTAATGAATATGTATTCAAATTATATTGCCATAAAATTATTATAAGATTAAATTCTGTTTACTGTTCATGTACACAGCCAAACATTCGCTGTGCAATTGACATTAAATTAGAGACCCTATCACATGTAGCATAGTGTAAAAATGACCTAAAAGGTCCATTTGGTTGGGTCGTTGTCCTAGCGGAGTAATATCCTAGCAAGTAGATGTCCAAGTAGGGTAATGTCCTGGATGATCGGTGTCCAATGAGTAGGTAATAAAAACATAGATGCTGAGCGGCTGTAAGCCCTTTAAGGAGCAAGGGATCTATTTCATTTAGTCAACACTATATTTCCTGTCATGGTTTTCGGTCTCTTGCTAAATGTTGGGAAAACGACCAAAAAACAGTCAGATATTATTTTACCAGCCTGTAATACGTTTATATTGGGCATGACAATTGTCCAATCATTGACTAACCGACGATATAGATGCCCTTGAACCATGTATAGTAGTATATAGCGGTATAAATCATATAAATAAAGTAAATTCCATTTTCTGAGCTCTTGGTACACGACGACACCTATGGATAGATCTGGTGTTTACCATTAGGCATATTTCTCCTCTGTTAAATACACTTCTAGATCCATTCCTGTTAATAAAACAATATGAAGTATATAAGATTCTGGAAATTCCATGAATGAAAACCTCACATATAAAATCTATTAATTAAAATTAGATATGAAATAACCCATGGATTTATATTTTTACAGGACAACTTGTCAGTCTCACCTGCAAATTTGATGACACCTTTTTGTGTGGATACACAATTGATCAGACATACCCAGCCAAGTGGAGACCCAAGCCTGCCACCGACGCGCTAAACGAGCCTGTGGACATCACCGTGAATCACGAGGGTTCTACTCTCGGTAAGTAAATTATGATTAAAAAGGCTAGACTCTACTGACCTTTGTTCCCTCCGCGGTCATTGACGTTGCATTCTGCAGTGCATTCTCAATCAGAATATGATAACAAGTGGAGCTGGTTAGAGGAGAGTCTTGATAGTTCGTGCAATATCGGTGCTTTATAATAATAATTATTAATAAATTACAATAACTATCTCACCGCATATTAGCCACAAAAAGCATGCAGTCTGGTGGCGCCCTGCCTGTTTACTGACATTGAGGACGCAGAGAGGGCTACTCTGTCTGATGATAATAACCTAGGCAAAGCTGATGGTATACAACAGGGCCTTGTTGTATTTTCTTAACATAGCTCTATAATGAAGCCCAAAATCGTGCCATAAAATAATAGACTAATGACCACATTGATACACTCAGTTGTATTACTTTCGACAACGAAATAAAATATGGTTAAAACTCAAAGCTATTAGGTAAACGTTTCAAAATACATACAATTTCCTGTACGACCGCAGAATTAGTTGTATTGTCAACTACTTAAAACATTATTGTAATCTTTTTGCAAGAGAGGGCATGAAAACCTCCATTCAGCTGCAGAACGGAAAAAGTCTTCAAATTCAAATTCAAGCTAGCAATAGACACCCTCTTCAGGAACAATACAGGCTGACTAAATAGGTTTTCCATACAAAAAACAAATATATAGTTAAAGAGACCATTTACTCCCTTTGCTGTCACTGTCACCAGGATTACTCCGAGGGTTATTATCTTGTCACTATCACCGTTACATTTTATGGGACAAAGACTTTGAACATATAATACAGAACTATCATTAGTTTGAAAAGAAAATTATTATTTATACATTTTAGGGATCGTTATGGATATTGATGGGAGTAAAATTAACGAAGGCGACATAGCAGTTTTAACAACACCGGAAGTCATCATTCAGAATGAAGACATGTGCCTCGAATTTTATCTACATATGCGTTACCATGCCCTAGATACAGAACAGCTGTTGTCAGTGAGTATTTATTAATATGTATTAGTCTCCTTTTCTGCCATTTTAAAGATGCATGGAAAGCTATAAAGAAAGCACTGACAGATTACGCAATTTAGTTTAAATAACGCCCAGATGCAAGTGCTGTTAATAGTGACTCTTGACCCAGATGGATTTACTTGACCTATTAATTTTAGGCAATTAGGGTAGTGGCCCCCTCACACTATCCGACATACAACAGTCTTACCGGAAGTGATTGCCGGGAAGATTTTAGAATAATCATCTTTACTACGATCTTAATAATCGTCATAGAGTTGTTAGAAAAGTGATAGTGAGCACTCTCCCCTGGGTAGGGGGCAGCTGTGGTATAGTCTAAATCCTTTTAGACCCAGTTTGGTCGGATTCTGGGGTGTATTTTTTCACAACAGACCACGGCAATCACTTCCGGCAACTTCCGGTAAGAAATCGGGGTTATAGATGTCAAAAGAACTGCGGGGCGTTTCATAAGTTAACGCAGCGCGCGTTATAGGATCTAACGACAGTCGTTACCAAACATAGCGCGCGTTAAGGGCCAAAATTGAAGTCAATTAACATTGCGTTACTATAACGAACGCGTGCTAAATTTATCGCTACCCTAACGAACGCGCGCTGCGTTAACTTATGAAACGCCCCCCCTGGTAAATAAAAGTCAGTAAGTGGTAAATAACAGTCGAATCTGACCAAATCGGGTCTAAAAGCACTAATACCCGAGGTTTTGGATGGTCTGGGTGGTCTATTGCCTGGTGGAAATTCTCGGGGCTAACGCCCCTCGAATTGTCCACCAGGCTATAGACCACCCAGACCATCCAAAACCTCGGGTATTGCTATTATTGCTATATTAGTCCATTTTGGGTCAGATTTCGCGTGCACTTATTATACTACAGACCGCGTTGGTCTAGTGGCGCTACCTGACATGTTCCATCACGGACTAAAATCAATATACAACTCGGATTTAGTCTGTACGCGTACAGACAGTTCTCACGCTAAAATCCTCGTTGTCTATTGCTATAGCCGACCATGAATCCAACACTCTACCACCTGAGCTATGGAGACCGGTTCAATAGCTACTTCACAAACTTCACAAACATGAGAGGCATTGTATTCGACTGTTATTTGCAATGCCCTTCTATATCCAAATACATCTATCAGATACAAAAGTGAGATCACTATTGCAACATCCAAACAGCTATATATACCATAATTAAATAATTATAAAATAACTGACACATACACCTCCATCGGGGTTGGTTATGCCATGATGTCAATCGTGAATGTTTATCGTGAATTTTTTAGAAAGTATCTACCACGTTATGACATATACCACCCACTCTCACATAAATAAATTCTGGAACTCTGCTCAATACCACTCTTGTAAATCAAATAGACAAGACGCAATACCAAAAGGCATCCATAGTTTATATATATATCGCGCGAACAAAGGAGTCAATATAGTAGTGTAGTAACTCTTCATTTATTTGGCTCGGAACAAATATATTTCTCTAGACATTTCTCCATAGAAATGGAATGAAGAAAGGAAAAAAAAAATTGAAGTGAACCGACTGAACGCAGCTTTGAAAGTGAGGAAGGTTGGCGGTTGTGTGAAGTAACCAGGCAACAGCAACTTCCGGAATTGTCTGTCATGTGATCTTTCCCGCTCCAATATAGAAGCATAGGTGTATCCACCTATCCCATCCATATCATGCGAACAAAGGAGTCAATATAGTAGTGTAGTAACTCTTCATTTATTTGGCTTGGAACAAATATATTTCTCTAGACATTTCTCCAAGGCCAAGTTAAGAGAGAGAGAAAAAAAAAAATAAAGTCTAAGAGAAATAAGTAGAAGCAAATGAGTCGATCTGGCGACGACGATCCAGTGACAGTGTCAGGTATTCTAAGACGGACAGGCTACTCCAATCCCCGACGCCTTTGATGTTGATGAGTGAGACACCTATAGAGTGTAGAAAGGAGGTACCAGACCTCCTGGGGGAGTGAAGGCTTACGTCGGCGGGGGTTAAGCCAATCTTAGATACCAGAGATTTGAGAAAGGCTAGGACGTCTTTGTAAAGCACAGATCGCACTCTACCACCAAGGCGACAAAGAAATATTGGCGAAGTAGGTGGAGCAGGAAACAGCAGAAAATTCCTCTCGATGAGACCAGCAACACATAGGGGGGAAGCAGGTAGACGACGAAGCGGAATGATCATTGCGGCTGATGTAGAACCTCTCGTTTTACTAGACTCCATAGCTAAGTGCACACCCCATGGAGTTAAAGACACACAGGAACGAGGAATGACATGAGAGTCGGCGGACTGTGATAATGTGTCAGGGACGATGTTTGACTTCCAAAGAAGCATGCGGAAGGACATAGCGATCACACCCCACAAGGCCGCCTGGTTAGGGTCTATAATATTCACGTGAAGATACATCTGTAGTAACTGGTTGATAGTAAGAGGAATAGCCTGCCTGGGAGGGGCTCCAACCCTTCTTTTCAACCCAGATAGGACCATCTTAATGTAGAAAGATGAACGGAAACTCTCTGGGGCACCAGACACTTTATGAAGACTAATTACAGCTGACAAGTAATTGTCTATAGAAGAAAATTTCATTGACATGCCGAGGAAGGATAGGAACCTGGCCACTGTTTGCGTCGAGGCAGGAACAGGGCACAGGCCATAACTATCCCAGAAGGCAATGTACTTTTTCCATTGAGTTGCACGTGTAGAGAAAGTGTTTGCAGCCCAAGCGCAACCAATGTTCCGGGAAACCAAGTCATCCAGATTCTGTAACGTTGTACCTACAACAACACAAGCATAAGTCGGGTAGGTGTATGGACTTAAAGGAAGACAAGCGCGATAAGATATCAGGGACAACATTCAGGTGGCCAGGGATATGAGCAGAGACTAAATGGAAATTACATGCGGCTGATGCCCAAAAAAATATCCCTAAGCAGGTCCATACAAGCACTGTTGGAGCTGCGGCCGGTGTTAATCATAGCGACTACTTGGGTGTTGTCCGTGACACATGTAATCTTTGATCCCTCCCACTCTGGACCAAACCGATAAAAAACTAGCCAGATAAGCAGCAACTAGAGGTAGTTGATATTATACTGAGGTGGGACTAGATTAATCCAATGCACATGGTCGGGGCAAACGGTAGTTAGTTGCAGAGGAGGTGGATCGTTGACGAAGGAACCAGCCACCCAATCTCCAGCCCAAACCAGACCAAAGCCAGACAGGCATGCGTCAGAATAAAGGGAGAGAGTGTCTCTGAAGTGATGTGTTATCATGCACGAACGGCCGTTGAATATCTTGGCGAAACTCGACCACCAAAGAATATCTTGGTGGAATTCTGACGATAGAAGAATTCTTTTAGTAGAGCTGTCCAGACCTTTCAGAAGGTCTATAATTCGCCGTGAAAATGTGCGACCTCCTCTGATCAACTTAGAGGCATGGGCAATAATACCACATACAACCTTTAACTGATGAGGAGTAGCCGAGCGCTTGTCAGAAAAAAATCGAATCTCATGTAAGAGCTTGCCAAGTTTATCCTCTGGAAGAGACATCGTCATATCGCGGCAATTGAAGATAATTTATGGACTAGCGTGAGTAAAATTGTCTCTATTAAGAAAGATAAATCAAGGAGGCCGATTAAATTTCTTTATTTCTCTGAGGCGTAAAAACTGTCTTTTGATAGATTCACTTGGTACTACTGGCCCCTTCAAGGGTCTTTTAGGTTTCTTGGATATCTTCTTGTGTAGGGTGGTGGGTGGGGAACTTTCTTCTCCAAATGCTAGGTCCCGAATGGCCGTCTTGGCTTGCGCACATCGTCACGTGACCACTACTCGGGTAGCCCTCTGCTGACCACTCCCCACTGTGAGAATTACTGCTATCCTTTAACACTAGGTGGCCTCCCGTCTCCAAAATTAACCGCAATCACTATTACGCATAATTTATGGACTAGCGTGAGTAAAATTGTCTCTATTAAGAAAGATAAATCAAGGAGGCCGATTAAATTTCTTTATTTCTCTGAGGCGTAAAAACTGTCTTTTGATAGATTCACTTGGTACTACTGGCCAAAGAGAAAATAGTGCGAAGTGACTTTGCTGCTTCTTTATCATTGTCATTTGGTCCTGTGTATAATTTCACAGCTCCGGATCTCCAGGACCCGTGATGCATAATGGCTTCCAAGGGCACGCCAGCCTTGCTACATAGGGCCGCCCCTGAGCGGCGCATCGAATGAACTGAGAATGTGGCACTGCTCTTGGACCCACACGATTCCAGCGCTGTCTTGGCCGCCTTTACCACCACATGAGGTGAGAAGGGGGCATCTGTGTCAGGATCGAGGAATATGGGGGCTTTGTCTGAAGCTTGGACCAGTTTCATGGCTTCTACCGTACATGCATATGGACATAATCGGGGATCTCTACTTTTGAAGAGTTGTAAGACATGAGGTTTGGACGGATTAATCGTTTTAGAGGACACCATGCAGACGTACATGATGTCCTGATCGAATTTTAAGTGATGTCTTAAGATGAGGTGTTGAGGGGTCGAAGTGGATAAGAAATTACTTTGTCGAACAAATGTGAATAGGGCGAATACCAGTGAGTCTGCGATGATTATACCCCTTTTCCCTTGGGACCTTAGATAATTAATCATATGATATATCTCATTTCGTGACAAGAAGGGGGCTCTGTTTGGTATGTGCGTGGAAATCTTGGCTTCAGCTTTCAGCATGGCTTTTAACACTTTATTATTGAAAGCTGAGACTGAGTAAGACCTATCCCCGAGGAAAGTCTTAGCTCCGGAGATATAGTTGCGTATGGTCTGAGGGGACTTGAACGAATTTGACAGGAACTTTACATACATCGCCAAGTCCAGGTCTGACGGGTTCTTCCAGTCTCTATGATATGCTATCATGAAGGAAAGGTAACATCTCGCCTGGGTGGCTCTGTTCACGTTCGTCCCGTTGGCATACGCGTTCGCGTACGTCCCCACCGTCAGCTTGTACAGTCTTGTTTCAGCGATTTCTGTAATTACAAAAGTTCATTAAATAAATTCATCAGTTCTACATTTTCCACCTCTGTGATAGCCATCTCAGCTACCAGTCTCTGGGACTTATTCTCCATGCTCGGGTCGAAGCTTCTCCGGCTCAGAGCATCGGCCAGTATAAGTGTCTCGCCCGGGGCATGCCGAATCGTGATGGAGATACCACGAGCAACTCCAAACATGGCGAGCTCCCTGCTGCATTTCGCCAGCATGGGGTCTCTAGTCTTACCAGACATGAGGACGCAGGCCGCTGCTGAGTTGTCAGTTATTATTATGAGATGTCCATTGGTGAACTGCGCGGGGGCCAGGGTCTTCGCGGCCACCACAACATTCATAGCCTCGAGGCGAGATATATGATGCTCTTCTCTCCAGGCGTCTGGAAACACAAGGTGATAGAATGAGTTATTTGAAAAACCTCCCGCCCCCCGTGGGCATGCATCGCACTCTATAGTGCATTCCTCCCTGTGGGGCTCTATTAAGATTTTCCTGTTCAATATCCGAGCACAGTCTAAGAACCACTTGATATCTTTCTTTGTTTCGGATGATATTGTTCTAGGGGCTGATGCGGGCAGGTTCCTGAGACAGTCTAGTAACCTTGACATGAATTTGCGGGCGTGCTTTACGCAGTTGCTTATAAATGCCAACTTACCCACCAAACTTTGCATTTGGCGTTTAGAAGCTGCCTTCTTTCCTAGCCAGGCCTCTGCCTCGGTTAGGATTTCAGTCATTTTCTGGTCTGGTATTTTTATGTACATTTCATTAGAATTGAGGGTGTATCCTAAGAATTCAATGATGTTTGTTGGTCTAACTGATTTCTCTGGGGCTACAGCTATTCCTAACTCAATGCACAGATTATGGAAGAATGTATATGCGGCTAATGCCTCTGCGTTGGTAGCTTGCACACCACAGAAGTCGTCTACATATGCAATTACATTGAAACCATTGTCTACCATTATTTGTACGATGGCATTTGATACACGTTGTTGGTAGTGTCCTGATAGCCGGGCACCGAATGATGGGCATATGTCTATGTATATGTTATCATTGTGCTTTATCCCTAATAATGGGTATGCTAAGGGATCAATTCTGAGCTGGCGGTATGCTCTCTGGAGGTCTGCTTTCCAGAGGTATGCACCTCTACCTATGATTCCCACAATATTTGCCAAGTCAGTTATTGTAGGGAGGGAGTATGTGAATTCCTTCCCTTCAAAGTGATTTCTCTTGACACCTGAGTTTACCCCGCCCCCCTCTGGAAAGGATAGATCAATAATGACCCGTCTTTTCTGTGAGTCTTTTTTCGGTCTAGTGAGGATGGGGCTAATTTGTACCCATGGGGTAAAGGGGGGTTCAGGGAAGGGGCCTAGCATCGCTTGGGCCTTGATCTCTGTTGCTATAAAGTCTGATACATGCTGTGAGTATGCTAAAGCTGACTGATGGTTTACCATAGTTGGTGTTGGGGGCTTTTCTGCGGTGTAAGAAATGGGCCACCCGAACTTTAGGAACTCTAGGATTTGTTTGTCGTGATAGTTGGCTAAGTATTTGTCCCATTTTCCATGATTTATGTCTGATGGGATTGGTATCCTAGCTGATATGTAGTTTGGTAAGTTTGTGGCCCTTACATTATCGTACAATTGCATGTGGAATGGGGCTGTACTTTGTGCCTGTTCTGATGTTAGTGGCCATATCTCTCTAACTGTTTCTCTAAATCCCCAAGGGCCTATGTTTACTCGTGCTCTTGTGTCACCTGCCTGGTCTGCATATGTTGTTACCTCGGGCATTTCTGTAGGTGATTGGGCTGTGTAACTGGGCTGAGGAGTGTTGAAGGGGGCTACCCCTTCTGGGTTCTGAGTATTGGCTGAGTGCGGAGGAGTTTTTTCTCTTTGAAGAGAATTGTCTGGGTTCAGAGGTTCATATTCTAGTTTCTTAAGTTTCATGGTCATTTTCAAGGGCCGGGGAGGATCTGGGTATTGAGGATGGACTATTCCTGCCCCGACCCCTGGGCGTTTCCCTTATTCTTTTTCTCTTTCTCTTGTTTGAATTTCTTAGATTGGCAATCTTTCTCAGAGTGCTTTAGAAGGGAGCACTTCTGGAATATGCAGAAGGAACAAATATGCAAGTGGCGGAAACCATTTAGGGTGTGGTCGGTTTTGTGGGAACACATACCTTGATTGAACTGCCTACAAGCAGGGCCTGGCTTAGCTGCGGCCACGTCTTGGTCCATATGGTATTCGCTGCCGGGAGTTTCCCTCTTGGTTTGCTTCTCCGTTTGGCCCTGTATACTAATTTGAGAGAGTTTTAGGCGGAGCAGTTCAATTTTATTAGTGTCGGACCAATTTAACCTTTTGTCAGCAATGCGTGTGCATATTTCCTCTCCCCAGTTCCTTACATTGTCAAAAGAATAAGTCATAGCGTCCTCCAGAACTTGTTCTACATGTTCAAGAATTTCATTACTAGTTGTTTCATCATGTAACTTAGAGACCTGAAACATACCCCATCCATACTCAGCCAAGGTTAGTTCTCCCAGAGTTGTCTTATTACGTTTTTTGCCCCGAGTAACATGTGAGTGTGCAAAGTGAAGCTTACCCTTGTTTGTTGTAGCTAGGGGGTTGAAACTTGCTGTGAGGATACGAGATATCTTCCTTTGCAAGTCCTCATCTTCTTGGGCCTCGTCAAAACTCATGGCAGAGTCATGTAGGCTCCATGCTGGTCTGCGGTCCAAGCTAGAAGATGTGTTGTGGCCATTGTTGCGTGAGGCATGCAGTCCAAGTGATTTGGCTCTTGGTGAAGAAGTGGTTCTTATTGGAGAGCGTGGCTTGTGTGTACCAGTTTCACCTTCCAGGTCCTTCTCCGGTTCAGTTACTGGCTGCCCTGGCTTGCCCATGGCTTGTAGTAAGGCTTTAATCTCACCCAGCTCGTCCCTTATTGATGAGATATCTTTCTCATTGTCTTCCACTGTGCGTTTGGTTTCAATCTTTTTTGGTGGCGATCTAGCCCTCCTTCCCCTTCCTCGTGGCATGGCTACAGGGTTGGATAGGCTTGAATGGTATCCGGGCTAGCTAAATTAGTATAGAAGCAGCATGGATGTGGCTAAGTTATGGAGGATTGCTGCGGATTGTACCGAACTTTCTTCTCCAAATGCTAGGTCCCGAATGGCCGTCTTGGCTTGCGCACATCGTCACGTGACCACTACTCGGGTAGCCCTCTGCTGACCACTCCCCACTGTGAGAATTACTGCTATCCTTTAACACTAGGTGGCCTCCCGTCTCCAAAATTAACCGCAATCACTATTACGCATAATGCCTAAATAGCGACAAATATAAGACGGAGTAGTACACTTTTCCCAGGCGATAATAAAACCCAGCTGCCCAAGCAAGGAGATTAATTCTGACTGTGTAGCTTGACAATCACGGTAGGTAGGACCCCAGCTAATGTAATCGTCCAGATAGTTGATCACATTTGGGAAACTGCGACGACGAAGACATGAAACAGTAAAGTCAGATATTGAGTTGAAAATATAAGGGGCGCAGCAGAGGCCGAAACATAGGCGAGTGTCTAATAGTGTAACAGAATCGCCATCAAACACCCACTTCAAGCCTTGAAAGGACCATTGAGAAGGATGCACGGTAATGGACCTGTACGCCGCCCTAATGTCAAGAGACGCCATGAAGAACCCAGGTTGGAGGGCGTCTGAGACATTGTCCACTGTCTTGAAGTGGAAAGGTACAGCAGTAGTCGACATAAAGTTGTTAATTGATACACCAGGGGGACGACTACAATCGGTGATAGGACGATAACTACTGACACCTTTGGGAACTGCGCCAATGGCATGGACGCAATGAGGAGTAGAGCTCACACGAATCATTTTCCCATCTGCAATCTCCGATCTGAGAAGATTAGTAATAAAGGAGTATGCAGGGTCAGTAGTAGCAGATGAATAGTTTGAACAATGATATATAGGCACACACACATCAGGATCAACGATGTAGAAGCCCTGAGATACACCATTGAATAAGAATTGACGTAGATGAGGATCTGTTTCATGTTGTAGCTCGTGTAACCACCCAGCGAGAATCATCTGACTAGGTTGTCCACCGATCAGATGTTTACATTGAAGCCTAACACTGAGTGGGAGGCGGGTCGACGTGAAAGAATCAACTCTCACGGGAGAATTAGGAGTTGGATCGGCTAAAAAGCCCACATGTAGAGAAGGATCGACACCATTCAACTGTTGATCAGTCAGAACAGTGTCAAACATGGCCGTAGTATTAGAATCAGAAGCAAATTCATAGTCCGAAGGGGCGGAAAGTTGATCAAGGGTGCCATGACAGCGGATGTTGTCGTCTGAGGGCGGAAGTCACAGTTTCTTCTGCAGGTTGTCCGAATTACGATAAGATGGCATCTTGTGTCCGGTCTGATGGCATTTCCCACAGCAGTGTTTCCTAACACAATAACCAAAGCAAGATGAAACGTTGTACTTATAGCAAACATCTTCCGGCCAATCTTGGGGAACAGTCAGTTTACCATCCGTACGTTTCTGTCTGGCAGATTGGGGGCGATTCTTGACTTTCGCCTTGGCTGCAGCCGTGAAATGAAGAGCAATAGACAATGGCGAACGGGGAACGAATCCCATGTTCGAATTGCGTAAATAGCAGTCCACCACTTCACGATCATAGCTAGAGAAGGCAATACATTCATAGGACCTGCCGATGGCGAAAGATAGCATATTCTGCAGGTGTGATAAATAACTTCTCCAGTCGCCTCCGGTGTTGATAATATGCTCAAACACGAGAGACATTCCATACAAGTATTCTGATACTGACATTTTACCTGCGTCGGCCGACTTCGCAGGAATACCTTTAATAAGACACATAATTATATTGAAATTCTGGACGAAGGGGCAAACCTTGTTGTTTCACCACAGATGGATCGATGCTCATGGACAACTGGGAGAGAGAAGAGGCGATTTTGACCATAGCACCGGCCGCCGTAGGCTCTTCTGAATCTGTGTTATGAAGAGCAGGCACATTACCAGTTGGTTGTGTAGGAATGAACGGTGGAGGTGGAGGTGGAGGTAGATTAACCACTGGAGGAGGTTGAATAACCACTGGAATCTGTTGTTGCACAAATGGAGTAGGTTGCTGAACCATTGGAGCGGGTTGACGAACCACTGGAGCTGGATGACGCACCAAGGGAGTAATAGTTGGCACGGATTGAGACGGCGTAGTAGAAGCGGGAGCAGGTTTCTCCAAGACCTGGACTACTAATGACACTTGTTAGGGCCGCCTTGTTGGAAGCTTGACCAGCCACAAGGGCAGCCAGTTGTTGCTGCTGATTGGTAGATAATTTCACGAGGGCAGCAAGAGACTCCTCAGTAGACGGAGGAGACTCAGTTTTCACCCCACCTTCTGCGTTGGACATGGACAGATCGTCAAAGTCGAGGTACAGTTTCCAATCTGATTCTAGTCCACCAGCTGCTTTTGCAGATTCAATGGCCTTTGTTTTAAACCGACATGTCTTTTCACCTGGGTGTGCATGTTCACCACCACAAGCCTTGCAGTTCACCATTTTGAGTATACTAGATGCGTAAATCCTAGTTGCGTAAATCGAAAAAAATTGAAGTGAACCGACTGAACGCAGCTTTGAAAGTGAGGAAGGTTGGCGGTTGTGTGAAGTAACCAGGCAACAGCAACTTCCGGAATTGTCTGTCATGTGATCTTTCCCGCTCCAATATAGAAGCATAGGTGTATCCACCTATCCCATCCATATATGGCTGAAGTCGCCAGAAGAAGTACAATTCACCTCCGCCAATCCTCTCAAATATCCTAAATTTATACAGTTCAACATCACCGAACACATAAATTGTTTAAAGGAACAAGATACCAAATATACTCGGATGTACAAATAGTGTTTATCATATTACAGCTTAATTTAGCTAAATAAACTAAATGTTTCAATGCACCAATAGGGGATTCGCATGTCCGCCATCTTGGATCCTGATTCGCATAGAATATATATATATGAGGGTTATTATATCAGTGCATAATTTAAGCTAAAAACATGTAAGATTCAGTATGGAATATTTAACAATGATCTCATGTAAATAGCAAGGTGTTTACATGATTCACTAAAACAAGTCTTCATCTTTCCCACCATCCATTTGTTTTTATAGATCATTAACACAAGCTATGATATTGGTGAAAACAGCCTTGCAATTTTCGATAAAAATGTTGCAAAATGTGGTGTCAGGACTACCACCCGTCGGACATCTACGCGCCGGACATCTACCCCGTCTTTTACCCGCTGGACATTTACCATCCTGGACATTACCCCGCTAAATTTTAAGACTGTAAGAACATATGTCCTGGATGGTAGATGTCCTAGCGGGGTAATGTCCAGGGGGGCGTTTCATAAGTTAGCGCAGCGCGCGTTAGAGGGCCTAACGACAGTCGTTACCAAATAAGGAACGACATTTTTTAACACAGCGCGCACTAAGGGCCATATTCCGCGTTAACTAATGCATCGCTAATCAACGTTGCGTTACTATTGGCAGACGCTTATGGCCAATGGACAGATTACTTTGTCGCTAGCCTTATGAAACGGGAATAACGAACGCGCGTTATATTTATCGGTATTTTAACGATAGTGACGCTAGCATAACAAACGCGCGCTGCGCTAACTTATGAAACGCCCCCCAGGATGGTAAAGAACCCAAAATATGTGTACGTCAGATTTGAACTGAATCCATCCCAGCATGCACTTCAGTAATAGACAAGCGCAGTGAGACAAATCCCCTATTGTACAATTTCTTACAATTCTACCCACATAGCTGTTTACATGCTTTGCTTATAGATCTATACAAGGGATTCTTCGTGGCAAGGAGTCACAATAGCCAAAATATATCATCCAAAACAAGGCCAGTGGTTAGAACATGAATACCCTGTCCCATTAGGGAAGTACCGCATTGTATTCGAAGCAACGATGGGAATTCCCTACAGCAGGTTATATAATAAACTTTATTTCCAATGTGTGATGTGTCGCAGGAAAACGAGTCATTAGTAACTAAATTGATATTTTTCAAATTCCTTTATTCACAAGTTCTCTTTGTAGGAATGGTTTTGTTGCATGCTGTCAGTATAAGCATGCATACATGTATCAAATCTCAATACTGTGTATTGAATATGTCTCTGCTAATTTCTGAGGGTGATATTTAATTACTTTACTGGTGATTGACCATTAAGAAATATTTGTTTATGCATACAAAAAGATAGAAATTACTCATTGGATGTCCTGATGTTTATTATCATTGGGATCAGCTTCACATCTTTTCAAACATGATGATATCTCAAAATCCATTTTTGCGAATTGCGACTCATCTTTCAGTGACACATCACACATAACACCTATCATTAACACCTATTATATGTTTATTTATCAAATTATGAGTAATCAATTATTTGAATCCATCTGTTACCCGACAAAGGATTCTAAATGGCATCAGTACTGTAATATAAGTATTGACCAAGTTTTATTTTTCAAACTGGGTTTAATATAATGTCTCCTTTACATGCAGTGACATCAGCCTAGATGGAATTTCACTTAAACCTTGTAAAAGCCCTTCAAAACGACGGAAGCGACATACCCGCGGTAACTATTGCTTTATTTATTTCAGCGGCGTCCCCACAACTCCCTTTATTGAAAAAATGTAATACCAGCAGTAAAACATGTAATTTAAAGAGTGTGTTTCAACTGGCCTAAACTGATGTGCTATTGCGTGTCCTATGGTAGAATATCTCCGCTTTGTGAACAGTTTATTCAGAGTGTAACAATGTACATACTCTTATGTGAGCACCATCCAAAAGTTTACAAACTTGTATCAAGAACACATACAAATACATCTCACCAGTCTCAGGACATTTCCTAGATGCTAACAACATCAATATACACGTATAAATATGAATAGAAACACATATAGGGACCGGAGTAGAAATGATTGCTTTAAATATCATGCTCTTCATTTACGCAAGGCAGAAGTTAAACCATGTAGAAAATAATATAGTGTAGCATAGATAAGAAGTGTAGAAACATATACAAAGTGAACAAAAATGTGAAATACCATATTAGGTATTCACATATGTAAATATATTTATATTATGCTCCTATAAAAAAAGAAAAAATGAGTCTAGGGCCAGAAATATAACTGTTATTTCTGAACATGTTTTTTTCGTGAAATAAAGGAACCTTTGGGCCCCATTGAATAACAAATATCACGCTTCACTTAACCATGTTCGAATTCCTGATCACTTTATCTATACGAATACCCCGTGATAAAACTGCGGGCTTAATTTTCAATTGTTCTTTGCATCACAAGGCACAAAGGGATCAAAAAAGTGTTCGATTAATGACGCCAGCATGTGCGATTACACTGTGAGTTCTTCTAACTCTAAACTCAAATTTCACACGGTGGCTAAAAGTGTTGCCGAGCAAGTGATAACTGATAAATCGACAGGTGAGTTTGAATTCAATTATACGAATTAATTGTATCAAATATGTTTAGTATTCGCTCCAGTGCAAAAATGGTTAACAAATAATCTGAAAAAAAATATATATTATATCTATAACATTTCATAAGTTTCTTAAATTCCCCCTCTGGGGAGACGCCAATGCCTATTTTCCAGTGTAGTAGATCATAATACTCAACAACGAATTGTCCTAGTTCTGGTAGCAATTTGATTTAAATTGTATTGATCTATAGAATGAAACTTACAACTTATCTATAGAAAAAGCAACAAATGCATAATTTAATTTCCCAAATGAATACGTTTATAACATATACACAGTCGCTAATTAAAATAAAAACCCCATCAAAATCTCATTTTATACGGATTTCTATTTTGTTACTTAGGTTGCAAAAAAATATTGAATTTACCGGAGGGAGTCATCGAATCGCCAGACTTCCCACAAAAGTACATCAAGCAAAACTGTCAATACACGATACAAGGAGCACCCGGGTCAAGTGTGGAACTTAAGCTTCTGCATTTGGACGCTGGAGTTAGGGATACTTCAACGCACCTGTGCTCAACAGATTACTTAGAGGTAAATAGAAGAGTTCCTTTTGAAAATGTTGATTTGAAAATATTTCATTCGGGATATGAATTACACAGAGTGCTGTTCTCACCACAACCTACAGAAATTGTCTAAATTATTAAATTATAATAATATACTAGTAACAAAACTTGAAGAAATAATCCTAATTACAAAAACCAAATTATAACTATTTGTTAATAATATACAGGCATCAATGGCTACCTTTTTTTAAATTTTATTTCTGTGAGTTTTCACATTAAAGTGATATGTCTCATCCATCGAAATTAACCCTCACCAAGAGGCAATTATGTGCAACTTAAATTGGGGTTAGTCTTGGAAGTCCCTTCTCAGAAACCATGGCCTACTACACTCTGTCCAGCCTCTGAAGAACCGAGACTTCAAAGAGTGCCGGTATAGTTTAGCATTGCGGTTTCGGTTCTTAGAGGCTGGACAGGGTATAGCCATTTACATGATTCAGCACAGACTTGAATTGAGTTGGTTCAATCTCGGTGAGCAATAATTGATTGCCAAGAAGTGTTACGATCGTAATAAACATCACTAAGGTCTTTTATTACCTTTGACTCGAGCGAAAGGGTTATAAAATCGTACATTATTTTATAATCTATAACTTTGTAACATACAATACTTTCAAGTACCTAAATATGCCCTTCACTTGTAATAATATTTGAACACTACTTAATCGATTACCCATCTTTTGCTGCAGATAACGAATGTGTATTTTAACGAGACAGCATTAAAAATTCCGCCGAATAATGATACTAATAATAGTAGCATCAAGCTGTGTGGACGAGTCTCTGCCAAACAGTCCACATCAATTGACAACGAAATCACGCTGAGATTCTTTGCTGCAAGTCTTTCGTCGGGTGACTTGGGCTTCAGAGCAAAATATACAATAATAGAAGAAGAGCCAACTGAAGGTATGGAAAATATTCAGTCCTATAATATAATAAGGAATAGTTGTTCATCATGAACTAGCAAGTAGCTATAGCTATAGCTATAGTGGATGCCTTAGTGTTGTGTTGGTGCGTTGTGGTTGAGAAATCATCCTATGTATACCTCTAGAAAGAATGCCCAGGGGAGTACTAATTCTCAGCTTCACTTGCAGACCTAGTGTTTATCGCTGCATTCAATGGACGATCTTCGGTAGATCGGGTCCATCTCACGTCTCCAGACATTCCTGGGACAGTGGATACGACTAGTTGCTTATTGTTGACTATGATAGCCAACAGCATCAGTGTGCAAGCCATCGCCGACTATACACGCAGCGATATTGCCGTTGCACGATCAGCTAGTGGAGATGCCTTGCAACATCTGCGTATATCATTAATTCCCAACATAAAACGATTCATCCTGACAGCATACTCTTCGACGTTTGTCTGGATCGGGAACATCACATACGTGGCCAAACCATGTGAATGTAAGAATCTGCATAATTGTGATGTATCACACGAAAATGAGTCACAATCTTTTTTAAAAAATTGATTTTGAGATACCATCATATTTGAAAAGATGAGATCAAGCGGATTCTAATGATAATAAACATCAGGACATCTAACAAGTATTTCTATATTTTGTTTATGTATGAAATAATAGTTAGCCATATTTCTTGCATGATGGTCACTCACTATAGTAAATCAATTAAATATACTCCTTTGATAACTTCAGATAGATTATATTCAATGCACAGTCTTGACATTTAGTACATGTATTCATGCTACCACCAGCGCTAAATACCGCAAAGATGAAAAAATTCCATCAAGGAAACCTTGTAAAGAAACCACTTTGAAAAATACTAATTTTGCGGCTTGTGACTCATTTTCCTGTGGCACATCACATATTCGCATCTTGAGCGTTCAAAATCTATAGAATATCAAATCAACTTCTATTACTTGAGTTGATATCACCACCGCACCCAAATCTAGAATAGCTATTCTTATATATGTAGGCCCTACTAATAAGATAAAAGTGGTTTAAACACGCGCTGGCTGAATACAGGATAACTATAACTCGTTGGTTGAAGGATTGTGAATACTGCACGAGTTGTGCAGCAACGAGTGCAATATTCAATCAATATTCAACCAACGAGTTAGTTACCAGTATCTGATTTATTATATATGCTTTGTATAAAAACAAAACAAAGTATATTTTGTAAAAATATTATCAAATGGCGACCTTATGAGATGCTTGATCATGCTTTTTTGTGTGAATAGGCCTATTA
This sequence comes from Sthenelais limicola, assembly GCA_942159475.1. Lineage (NCBI taxonomy): Eukaryota > Metazoa > Annelida > Polychaeta > Phyllodocida > Sigalionidae > Sthenelais > Sthenelais limicola. The sequence goes on from OW804096.1 coordinate 61,308,825, forward strand.
CTAGGCCTATATGCACAGCGCTGTTCTACCGGGCCTTGCTGCGAAGGAAACAAACTTGAGAAAATAGGAAAATAGGAAAATAGCTCACAGTTCCGAATCAATTTCAGACACTTTCACAGCTTTAAATCTTTTTAAAATGAAGTATTGCCTTGACAAAGGGTAGACTTTGATAAAGATAAAAGGATTTTAGTTTATTTATTCATTTGATAAAAAATAGTACACGTCTACCTGCGTTGAAAGTTACGACGATCTGAAAACCAGATCATTTTGTTGTCAGTTGGCCACTGCAGGAAAATTGCTCCCGTTTTCGAATCAATTTCCATCCTTTTCACAGCTTTAGATAGTTTTAAAACCAGAGTAATGCTTTAACAAAGAATTATATTTAAATGAAAGTATTTTATTTTATTTCCTTCATTTGATCTTTATTTCACCGTTCTGCCTCTCGTTCTGCCTATGTTCACAGCTGATCAGCCTAATGGTGTGATAGTGGTGCCCACACTGCCATATATATAGGTGCCTTCGGACTGTGGTTAAACTGACTTTTAAGTATCAAGTTGAATATTTGATTTAGCCTAGATTTCTTTCAAATAGCTTCAAAGATTGCTCTATAAACATAGCTTGCTTGGTTATATAATTTGGATAATTTCTTTTTCTTTTGAACACTACAAGAAAGCCTACAACAACAGCACATTGGCCACTCAGGGCAACGATTGTTGCTCAGAGCATGGAGTTGTATACGACACAACTCAGAGCGTGGAGTTATATGGGTCAGATTTTCAGAAAATGTACAATTGGCAGCTCTACAAATTTAGGAAATTCTCCTAAGTTAGGCTGAAAAATGGAGAATACCGGGTATATCTGAGTATATTTGGTATCGCATTGATTTAAAGTATCAATTCTGTTATGTTAAACAGCATTTTGATGCTCAATTTTGTCTTAAATGTGGGTTATTTGAGAGGATTGGTTAAGGCCAATTGTACATTATTTTTCTGAAAATCTGACCCATATATGCACACAACGTATACAACTCTACAATAAGTTTCAACGGCAACGCGTACATAATAATATTTGATATCTAATTTTAATTATTTTGTTTCTGCATTTCAGCAATTGACATGGAAGTGGTATCCATAGATTTGTCGAATGGTACAATCGTAAATTGCACCGATCCTTTAAGCCTAGAATGTATATTTACAGATGTATCAGAACTGGGTAACTTTTGGTACATTGGAGATAGCCAAGGTAATAAATGAAATTAATTTTTAAAACGTTATCATTCTTTTGTATTCAACATTTTGTCCTGCCGGAAGAACTGTCCCCGACAGAGACAAGATACCCAATTTCCATGTAGACCATATAAGGTATGCATAAAAAATGTACCACCAACACGAGCTCTGATAATGACGACCATAACGCTAAGGAGGACCAATTAGCTCTCCACATTGAAAAGAATCTGGATACTCTCTTAACCATGCTGATCGCTAAGCAATCTGCTGAAGCAATGGTTGCAGATAGTGGAAAGAATTATAAACAGACATTGATGTCTGCCGATTTGGGAAGCTCACTTCGTAGGGCTAGATCAGCCAGCACCCCAGCATGGGGTTAGATCGGCCAGCACCCCAGATAACATATACGCTATTGTCCTGCACTCGGAGGCACAAAGGCCAATCACCCCAGCGCACAATGTCATGTTGTCAGCCTCTGAATCTCAGAGATATTTCCAGGAGGAGCTAAAGGACCTCAACACTAAGTTCAACAAAAGAGGAGGTAAAACTTATTCGGGCAAGTTCCAAATAATATCGTTTACCCAAATCTGCCTAGGCAAGTGCAGGTCAGGGCAAAAGAAAAATCATACTCCCTAACCATACCGGAGCATATCTCGGGTCTCGGGAAGCTCACACTGAACGTAGAGCGACAAAACCGCAGCCAGCATATTTGGACCCCTATCCGTCGCCCCAGGGCTTCACAGTCGTGACCCAGTAGGCTACTGTACCGATCCCTTCCATGTCAACCTGTTTTCCTATTTAACTCATCATTTGTGAATTCTACATAGGAGAAATGGCAGTTATTATCAGTTTCAAGCCTTTTTGGTCTAAGGATGTAATACATTTGAGGTAGACAAACCCCAATTTGAAAACATTGCCTATCGCATAATCATTCTGGTGTATCCCTTACAACGTTACTTTATTCCCATGGTCGAAAGTGGTGATTGGCAAAACGTAACTGGCAAAAGGGATGTATCCGAAATGGTTAGTGACTGCCAAGCACCCTTGTGCGAGGCAGTGGTGCAAGGCAGTTAGAGACGAATGATTTCAAGGTTGGAGGGAGTGAGAGCAGGGGGGGGGGCAGTATCATTAAAAATGAGGAAAAAAAACAACTATAAGAACAAAAACAGAAAATAAAATAATATCCTGCATCAATCTAGGGCGGATACTTTCTGGATGAGTCCACTGCCGACTCACTATGGGGTGTACTCTCTCACATCACCGATGCGGTGGAGGGCGCCATTAGACACCCTTGGGAGAATGTACTCGACTGGTCTAATACCATACTTATAACTAGATTTCATTAGGGACAAAACCCTTCAGCACTTGAGCCGGAGAGGAGAGAGATGGTTTGGTTTGGTTGGTAGTTTGGTGAGTGGAATAGATTGGCTTCCGTCACACATGGGTCCCTGCTCAGAGATTTAGCACACAGGCTAAAAGAGCTCTGCTTAATGTTGGTCCCTGGAGGAGTGAGAGAGAGGGGTTACATTTATATAAGCCTATGGTGGAGATTGGTGAGAAGAGCGCCATCCTGCACAGCACTGACCACTGTGGTGGAGATAAAACTCAGGGTTGCAGGGAGACATGAGCAGCAAAGCCTGACAAGTTATGTAACTGGGGATTGTCATTGTATAATGGAAATTTGCAATATAGCGGCCGCACCCAAATTCTAGTAGCTGTCTATCCATGGTCCCTGTGTAAATCTGGGTCGATTTTAATGAGAAGGTAATGAGCACATGGAATGGGAGGATATGGCCATGATGCAAGTGCAATAGTCTGAGGGGAAAGGAAGGAAATAAGGATGGAAACAGACACAGACATAGAAAAAATAAATTCATATTCTTCTGGAAGCGTGTGACCGCTTGTAGTGTCCAGAACAATATGGCGAACGTGACCAGTCATTGTCTAGGCGAATCCCACCAAGGTCACTGACCCTGGGGTTATTTCTGGTTCAAGATATAATTATGTCCATATCCTCTTTGACATATAGACAAACATATGGACTTATGCATTAGTTTTATTAATTTTTTTTATTTATTTGAGCCCTATATCATAAATAAATCATAAACTTAGATTTAACCTTTAGCTTACATCACTGTATACATTATTCAAAAAATAAAACCCTTTGTTCTCCAAACCAGCTGTTTCATGCTCAATCAGCCTATAAATGAACAGTTGAGGGTTAGAAAAACAAATAAAATCTTTAAATTACCATTATTTGCTATTTCTTTCAGATATCTTTTCTCCTCTTCTGTTTTTAAACTTGTTGCGTCATGCCAAATTCTAACATGATTATTCCATTTTTTTTAATAAATAATTGTGTCATCTTTGTATGTTGGTGTTAATCATAAAATTGTGAACTTGCAAAGCAGGTATTTGTATTTTGCCAGTATCTATGTACTGTAAATAGACCGTTTACAAAAACGTATTCATACTAACCGATTTTGAATACAGAGCTCGGTTCATGTTGAGCCAGTGGAATTTGTCAGCCGATTTAATTTGTTTTGTTCTCTACAGACCAGAAATCTCACTCGGACTATGGATATGGATATGATTACTATGATTACTATGGCGATGATGATCTCTATTATGGCAGTGGTTCTACTGGATTCTCTGACTACTCTGGCGAAGGATATGGCAATTATTATGATATGTATTACAATAATTATTACAATGATTATTCTGGAGGATACCAGTATGATTATTATTCTTATAGCGGTAGTGGTCAATATGAGGGTGGTTCCTCCTACTATTACCCCAGCTCTGGTTACATGGATGAGGGTAGTGGTGAGCCACACCCATATGTACGCAGAAAACGAGATACTAGAGAAGAAATGCAAAATGAAATTAAGCAATTTGACGATGAAAGCTCACATGGGGAGAGTAATATGCGTGGAGACATATCTGCACAGGACTCAAATAAAATTGCTAACAATGGACGTAATGGAGAAGCTAAGCCTAGATCCAGGAGAGCCACGTCACCTCAAACAACCACTAATGTAATCAAAGGTAGGCAAAATTTGATATAAGGCTAAGAAATATTTTTCCACCAGTTAACCGCCCTTACCTTAAGATTGTGTTACCCTGTGATAATGTATTATGATTTGTTTTACAAAAACAAATTAAAGCAGGAACACAAACCTCCTAACTAGAAAACCCTTAAAAAGTCAATTTCTCTTGTTTATTTCCCACTTTCTATATTCACATAACGAGAAGAAAGTGTTTATCAATTGAAGAGATACGATCGTTTGTTCTCAATATATTTTTTTTCCTTCCTTTTTAACTTTGGGAGTCCCCTTCTTATTCAGGATTCCCTATTTTTATGGGGGGGGGGGGGTTCTACTAACTAACGTGTCTGTAGTGGCTCCAATTTTTGGTCAAGGACATTCTTGATAGGGTCAAGTTTCATGCTCGCTTTCACCGGCCAGTGGGTCAGCTGGAGAAATCTCCCCAAGGTTTGGTGGAGTTTTGAACCCTCCACCTCCCGATCTAGAATCTGAGATGCTACCACCTGCGCCATTGTTCTCAATCTTATATATAAAGCTGAAGAAGGGTTTTTTTGTCAGACATGTTCTTGGAATCTATGATGTAAACAACCGTTTTTATGGTCTGTACAGTTCCGTTGTCCCTTCCCGGAGGACAATATATGAGTAATTCTCCCAATCGGGCATCATTTGGTTTTCCAGCCTAGGGTATCTACAACCTGTATTTAGGATGATCACACATGATTATAACCATTTTATTTGAATTCTTTCGCCAAAATTAGAGTGTGGGAACCATACTTTCAAAGTTCTGTCAAAATCGTCGCCGCTATTGGGATAAAAGTGCCTTTTCAGGCTAGAAAACAAATAATAATTATGGAATTTGTATATGAAGTACAGGCGGATTTAGAAAATATATTACTTCTGCTGAAAAGAATGGTTTCTACACATGCACACTCATTCATTATTATGAAAAAACACAATTTTTATGTAATCACTAATTTACACTGATCCAGACATGGTAAATATCCATTTGGAATATATGTGTGCCGTTAAGACATATTGGCTTCAACACAATCAAATACCCCAGGAGTAATGATTAATATTGAATTGAATTTATTCTTTTGTGCAGGGAAGATGTATATGTATGTATAGTTGGCTAAAAAGAATAGTTAATAGCCCATGATATCCCTGTAACCTTTTATTACCTCACATAAAATTTCTTGAACTGGTGGGGGAATATTTTAGGTTGTGTTACGACATGTAATATATCTCTGTAGTGGGTCTGGTTATATTACCAATATTCTATTCTATTGTGTGGTGGTGCTGTCCGCTGTGGGTTAGTACGCCTGAACTACCCCAGTGGGCAGTACCAGTGAACATGTCCACTCATCAGTATATGTGTGGGGACTTTTACCATTATATTGGTTGTTATGCTCTTTTAAGCTAATCTTCTGTTCTTAACCTTTCTATCAATGTACTGCTATGAGATATTTATATCCACGGACGTCAGTCCGAGAGTCTTTAGTAACATAATGCCTGAGTGCATCTTATCTTTATCTTCTATACTCAATGTCTACTCACACCAGTTTTGTACGAGTCAAGAATAGGGGTGAACCCCAGCTCGAGTTGAGTGAGTTAGGACTTGTGTGTCCCATGTGACTAAATAAAGTCTGTAGAGAGGTTAAGCCTTGTTCTGTCTTTATTTAGCGTGCAAGCGGATCGGATCCGAAGATCACTACAATTGGTGCCGTGACCAAAGCTTGCCTTGGGATATACTTTATGATAGAGAACTAGATTTATCTAGGTTCCAAGTGGTTTCTAGTAATTGGAAAATAAAAGAAACAAAACGATGGGTGATAATCGACCCGTGGTGGACGTTGCAACTCAGATTTCGGACAATCTGCAACGGACCAAAGCCGTGACACCTCCGAAAGGTGGCGACATGGTTGGCATTGGTGCGAGAGCGAAGTTGACTTTACCAAATACTGCTCCTGTTGTTGGAACTACAAATGTGGTTCCTTTGACTTTGGACCAACCTTTGGCACCGCTTGGCGGTCTAAGTTTGGATAATCCAACAGGGGGCCTTGGTTTGGAGAATCCGGAAGGGGGTCTGGCTGGTACGGACGTCTGGATGGACTATAGACAACCTCTCCGTCATACGGAATCCGAGGATGACATAGAGTTAACGACTCTTAGAGAGCAGGCGAAGAGTTGGCGGAAGGCTTACGCCAGCTCTCACCAGCAAATCATCGATCAGCGGAATACGATGGAGCAACTTGCTCAAGAAAACGCGGATTTGCAGGCGACATTGCATGATGTGTCCAAAGATGCGCAAGCCACCACGAAGAGACTCATGATTGAGAATGATAAGTTGAGGACGGAGGCCTCTAGAGTGGATGACCTTTCTAGGCTCCACAATGAGTTATTGGAAGAGACTAATGCTGCAGAAAGGATTGCTCGGACTCCTCTTAGGCTTAGGCAACCTGTAACGTCCACGTTTGCGGACACACAGGGAGCTGTAGCTTATCAAGAGGGAGACTCGTTTAAGCTTATGACTCCAAGACATTTTGGAGGTCTTAGGCATGTAACGATCCGGGAGCCCTCTGCTGTTGCTGTTTCCTCTCCAAAGGAAGTTCAGGAAGTTGAGAAGAAGGTAGAACTAGCCGCCATGTCTAGTATTAAGAAGCCTGCCATTACTGGAAATGATTCTTACATACGCGGACAGGTGGTGAATGAGACATATGTCCGAAAGGATAGTGGTAGGGCTACTACCATCACTGGGATACCCACACCAACTGTTAATCCGGTTGTGGATACTGCTGGTGCTGGTACTACCACTGTGAGTTTGTCTCAGGATGTTCTGTCCTCCACAATCAACTTACCTCGACCGGATCCGGGCATTGCTTATGCCAATAAGTCCCTAGTTCAGGGATTGACATATGTTGGTCCGGACCCAACCCGTGCTCCGTTCAGTTACACATTCTACAATGATGAGGACCACGTTGAGCCACGATTAGGTACCATCAGACTATGGGATTCTACGAAGGATTCGTGGCAGCATCATCTGGCAGAGATGAAAGTATTGGCTGAAGCCCATAATTGGACGGATGCAATGTTTTTGAGGCAACTCAAGAGCAGTTGTAGACGTCAAATTGCGGCTTTGGGGGAATTGCCCCAGGGGACAAAATTGCCGGACTTGGTAGCTCATTTGGAGACCAACTATGGTGATTATTGTCAGGAAAAAAGAGAAGCTGAGTTCTATGCTTCCAGACAAACCCCTGGTCAGAATGCTAGGCATTTTGCCAATGATGTAGCAAAGGCTGCACGCTATGCTTTTGGTATCCATTTGGACAGCACTATGCGGACTTTGTGTATCCGGACATTTTTGAAAGGTTTGACTGACCTTAAAATGGCGGAGTTTGTGAGGTTCAAGCAACCATATGACTTGAACCAAGCTGCACATTGGGCTGTAGTGTTCGAAAGCTGTACTATGGATTTGGCCACGGTTCAGACAACATCAGTAGAACCAAAGAACTCCTCGAACCTTGCCATATCCGCACCTCCTGGTGGTGTGGCAAGTAAAAAGGCTCAGAAAGCCATTGCCCAGATGATGGAGTTGCTTGATAGACCGTCGGAAGTACAGCCTGAAGTATCAGCTTCGGACGGTATTTCTGATTGTATTATTCAGGCAATGCAGGCATGGCAGATGAACAAAAAGTCCGCTCCTAAGCCTGGACCAGCTGCTCCCTCTACAAGTGGTGGGCAGAGAAGGTTCAGACGATGGAAGCCGAATAATGGATGCTGGTTTTGTGGTGAGGACGGACACATCGCTTCAGTGTGTCCTACGAAACAGATCATCCTTGGGCTAGCTCCCAAGTCCGGTGCATCAGCTAAGGACTCGGGAAACGCGGACAGACCCTCATAAGGAGCGTGATGGGGGTCGGGGAGAAGACGCTTCACAGTGCCACAGTCCGAAGTGAAGCTGAGAGTAGTATGGGAACTGGAGGACATGCCCAGGCACCAGCTAGTACGCCGGAGATTACACACCAAGGTGATCCCCGTCCGAAGACTGGAGATTCTAGGTCGCTGCCGGAAGGAAAGCTCCTACCTCAAGGCTTGTTACCTTGTGGTGATTCGGACTCTGCCTCTGAAGTGAGGTGGGGACAGTCCGGATTCCAAGCTGAACGAGATCAGTTAGTGTTGGTCAAAAGTGGATCAACCGAACCTGCTCAAGTTCAGAAAGTTTCTGTACACAATCAGGGAACTTTGGAGATCCCTACTAAATTGCTAGTACGGGAGAGATGGTATGCCCCTGTGACAGTAGGTGGGGGAAGTGGACCTTTTTTAGTTGATCCGGGTGCTACTACTAGCTTGATCACTAAGAAGTTCTACGATTCCCTTCCAAATCCACCACCAATGACTTCGGTACGGATGATGTGTGTGATGGGTAATGGGACACCGATAGTCACATATGGGAGCGCGCTTTGTCCCTTGAAATTAGGCGACCGGACTTACATGATTACTTGTCTTGTAGTCAGTGGTCTACGTGGTCCTGAACGCGGGATACTTGGTGCAGATTTTTATTTTGTGCACCAATGTAATCTGGATTGGTCAGGGACTTTCTACTTGGAAAATTTCGGGTATTCTGTACCGTGTACGTTATGGAAGAAGCCTGTTAGCAGTATTGAAAGTCCCTCTGTGAAGGCAATGGAAGTGGAAGACGTAATTGTTGGGAGAGAGGTGAAACTTCTTAAGGCAGTTGTCCTCAAACCTAGATCAGTTACTATGGCCAGACTTGACCTTGGCAGTGGCTCAGTCACATCGGGTGGATTGATGTTCGAGCCAGACCAAAGATTGTTGAAAGACTTAGCCTTGGGCAGCCTGAATACTTATGTAGCAGGCAACGGTTCTCCGGCCGTGGTAGCTTTCTCCAATCCGACCGGTCGCACTTTGAAGATAAAACGACATAGGGTGGTTGGTAAAGTGTTTAGAGTTGATTTATTAGCTCAAGACTCTTTGTCAGATGTTGGGGAGAATGAGGAAGTGATCAGGGAAGCAATCATCAACTCTATACAGTTGCTGGAGTCTCCTATAGCGGATGATGATCTGATCGCTCCTACTCTTCCCATTCCGCCCGCTGCAGAGTGTCCGTTGGCTAAGATGATCAAAGAATCGGATTTGTCCGGAGTCCAAGATACTCGAAATGCTCTGAATCTCTTAGAGGAGTTCCGAGGCTGCTTTTCTCTCCCGGGAGATAAGGCTTTGGGATGTACTCATAAGGTCCGCCATGTTATCAATACAGGTGATGCTTGTCCGATCAAACAAGCATACAGGCGGATTCCAGTTGCTAAACGTGATAAAGCGGAAGCAGAGATCTGGAAGATGTATAGAGAAGGCCGGATTGAGCATAGCAATAGCCCTTGGGGAGCTCCTATTGTTATGGTGGCCAAGAAGGACGGGACACAGAGGTTCTGTGTAGATTATCGCCAGTTGAACTCTGTCACGATAAAGGATAGTTTTCCTCTGCCTAGGATTGACGAGTGTGTGGAAGCTCTTGGTGGAAACCAATGGTTTTGCACACTAGACCTCGAAAGTGGATATTGGCAGGTGGCTATGGATGAGGAGAGTAAAGAAAAAACTGCTTTTCTCTCTAGTGTGGGCTTATTTCAGTTCAAAGTTATGGCTTTCGGACTGTGTAATGCCCCGGCTACCTTCCAACGTATGATGGACAATATGTTGGACGGACTCAAATGGAAGTCATGTTTGGTTTATCTAGACGACATTGTTGTTTTTGGAAAGACGCTGGATGAGTGTCTCCAAAACCTCAGGCTTGTTCTAGAACGAATCAAGGACTACGGATTAAGATTGAAGCCGAAGAAGTGTGAATTCTTCCGTCGGCAAGTTGAATACCTGGGCCGGATTGTTTCTGGTAAGGGAATTCAAGCTAATCCGAAACAGATTGAGAAAGTCCGAGATTGGCCAGTCCCTACGAATGCTAAGGAGATTAGACAGTTCATAGGGTTTGCTTCCTATTATAGGGAGTTTCAACCTAACTTTGGTGAAATTGTCTCTCCTTTGCAAGATATTGTGACGGCGGCATGCAAGGATAAACGCTATACCAGACCTATAGTGTGGACTCCTCAGTGTCAGGCTGCGTTTAGCAAGGTCAAGGAATTGCTGACCACATCGCCAGTACTGGGATACCCCCGGAAGGTGGGAGATTTCATCCTAGATACGGATGCAAGTGGTTTTGGAATGGCTGGAATCCTTTCACAGATTCAGGACGGACGGGAAGTAGTCTTGGGCTATGCTAGCAATAGTTTGTCTAAATCTCAGAAAAACTATTGTGCTACTAAGCGCGAGTTGCTTGCTGTTTTGACTTATCTGAAGAAGTTCAGACATTACCTTCTGGGTAATAGAAACTTCTATGTGAGGACGGACCATGCCTCTCTCCGTTGGTTGCTAAACTTCAAAGATCCAACTGATATGCTTGCTAGGTGGTTAACTACCATGCAGGAATACGGACTGGATCAGGGCATGATTCTGCACCGGGCTGGGCGAAGGCATGAAAATGCCGATGCGCTTTCTCGCTTGCCAACACGTAAGTGTGGGAGATTGGATTGTCATGATTGCGGACTACATGACGCTGTGTTAGCTGCTGTTACCACTGATGTCCCTTCGGACTCGGATGTTCCCACGGACTCCGGGGGTAACAAGCTACAAGAAGCTCAACAGTCTGATCCCATGATCAAGAGGTTGATTGATATGTTGGACGGCTCAGTAGGAATTCCTTCTAGGGAAGATCTTGCTGGTGAGTCCGATGAATTTCGGACTTATGTTCAACACCTAGGTGAAATGGAAATGAGGGACGGTGTGCTATGCCTCGGATGGGTCCGGCTAGCCACCGGTAGGAAGTACTGGAGGAAGGTGATCCCAGCTTCCATGAGGAAAGAAATTTTCAAGGGCATGCATGGGCCTAAGACTTCAGGTCATTTTGGTGTTTTTAAGAACACTTGGTCGGCCAAGATGAGATATTATTGGCCGGGCCAAAGATATGACCTGAAGAGATGGATTAAGGCTTGCCCTGAATGTTGTACCAGAAAGACCCGTGGGGGAGGAGGAATTTCTCTCCTAAAGAAAGAGAAGCATGGTGACAGGTGGAACCGGATATTGTTGGATATTCTAGGTCCCTTTAGGGAGACACCTAGGAAGAACAATTATATCATGGTGGTTACGGACCATTTTTCTAAGTGGGGCGAAGCCTATCCCATGCGAGACCATACTGCAGAAAGCTGTGCAGAAGTCCTTTTCAAGGAATGGATTCTGAGGTTCGGATGTCCGGTGGCTTTACAGACCGATGGGGCCCCTGAATTCCGATCACAGCTATTGAGATGTCTTTTGGACATGTTAGGGATTGAGAAACTGATAACTCTTCCCTATAGGCCTCAGTCCAACGGACAAAGCGAGCGGCTTAACAGAGTACTTGTTGAGCAGCTCTCTTGTCTGACAGACTATCATAAAGATGACTGGGATATGCTTGCTCCGTGTATAGCTCACGCGTATCGAGCTACTGTGCATGCCAGCACTTTATGTACTCCAAATTCTGTAGTTTTTGGTACAGAACTCGTAGCTCCTATGGATATAGTCCATGGAGTGGGATCTGACGGGTTGGACTTTCCTTGTAAGGTTTCTTATGTGGAGAACCTGAAGCAATGGATGCGGAGAGGACACCAGTATGTGCGGGAAAATCTTGGAATCTCTGCTATAAATCAGAGACGAGATTATAACAAACGTACTAGGCCTCCAAAGTTTGCTGTGGGGGATGTTGTCTATCGATATTGCCCTCCTAAAGCAAACAAGAAATTGGGACAGAAATGGGATGGCCCATTTAAAATCCGCAGGTTCATAGGCGGTACCACCTGTGAACTTGAAACAGCAGAAGGCTTGTTGAGATACCACATTGATTATCTCAAGCCTGCTTTTGATGAAGATGGTCCTATCCAGGCTAGAAACCTTCATAGGGCTCCAGAATTTCAGAAACTGGAAAAGGCAGGTAGAGATATTCTCAGGCTGGAAGCTGGGAAAGTTGTAGCGGGAGTTGAATGTCCGGCTAAGTCCGTGAAGGAGAAGGTTACTATAGGCGTCAAGCCTAGAGGTAGGCCGAAAAAGAGGAAGTCCGTTTCGGCCACAGATCTTCCTCCACTGACTAAAGGAAAAAAGAAAAAGGGTCCTGTTAAAGTAGGAAACCAAGTGTTGCCTACTAAGAAACAGACTCTAGGGGAAATGAAACGAAGGCCTGGTAGACCAAAGAAAGGGGGGACGGGGTCAGGAACAGCAGTAGTTGTTCCTCCAGTTCCGCCTAGTATTTGTGTAAAAACCAAGAAGAAACGCGGTAGACCGAAGAAACAAACTACGGACTTGCCTGCTGTTCCTTTAGTGCCTGTGAAAAGAAAGGTTGGACGTCCGAGGAAAGAACCAGCTCCAGTGGTTTCCTCGCCAACCTCTCTACCCCAGAAAAGGGCACAAAGAAATTTGTTGCCTAGAGTGAGGGACACCTCCCCAGCGCTGGTAAGGGCTCAACGCTTGCGTAAAGCCCCAGTTCGGTTTAATCAGTAAGAAAATTGGTATCCGGGGGGAGAATTTCTGAACTGGTTCTCTCCCACTTCAAAAAAGTACACAACGAGAAGTCAGACTTGCAGTTTATTTGTACCGGATAATAATTGCTTGTCACCATTCGGCAATGTAGACTCAGTTCTATTTATGACTGGGAAACGAACATGTGTCTTGGAAAGTATTTGGTTTGAACGATAGAGAAAAGCTAGGCCCAGGCTTGCCCTGCGAGCAATTGTGGCTTGGAACTTGCTGTAAGGCCGGAATCTATTTATAGTGAATAGGTGGTTGCTTGAATCTGTCCTGAGAACCAGAGAAATTTGAGGTAAAACACCCTGTGTAGTCTCAACAGGGGAGAACAGGTTAGCCGGACTGGTCAAACACGTCCGCGCTATGGCTCAGAAGGAGCGCGGGAAGTGATTGGCGCTGCCAACAGCGGTGGCGGACTGAAGCACTACGCGTGACCACGGGTCTCGCCGGTGTGTTTCACTCCTTTCAGTTGACTTCCGGATTCTGAGTGTGCGACACGTTCTTCACTAAGGAAAAGTAAACTGTAAGTTTTCCAAAAAGATGAACTTATTGACTTACATCTGTATGTGTTGATATGTAGTTGCAAGAAGGCGACAAGAGTTTCTGGACCAATGTGTACTGTATTCGCTGAGAAATAGTAGTCAGAAATGACTCGGCGGACTGGCGCCGAACACGTTGTGGCCATTTTGGTATGTTTTGTATAGCGAATGAATGAACAAGGGGTGTCTCTATGCTAAACAGACCATTTCTTGTCAAGTCCCGGTGATATTAGCAGGTTACACTCTGAATGCATGTTGGTTGACGAATTAATGTGTTGTTTAGAGCTTGGCTTGTTGAATATGTATACCGGTGGTAGATTTTTAGACCAAGCCACGCCCGTGCTACGTCCGTGGCTAGAAACCAGTTCTGCCTAGGTCTAAAAATATTGTCCCTGAACTGTGCTTTTTTTTCTGCTGTTGCTACATGTCGTTATTTTTCTATCTGTCAGAACTAGGTTGATATTCTCAAGATGTCTGACCGAGGAAATGATTTGGACCTGTCGGCGTCTGAGGGCGAGTTGTTGACCGACGACCAGGCGGCCGAAGTCCTGGACTCGTTCATGACGGCAGCAGAGAGGGAGGAGACAGGGGACACCACGTATTGGGAACAGAAGGTCCCTACCCCTGCCGCGTTCGAGGTGGACTCGGAGGAGGAGATGGAGGTCGAGGTAAGCGTTGCTCCCTCCAAATCCTCGGACAAGTCGGACAGGTCCGGTCGGACCACCCACCAGTCAGCAGACAAGTCCCCGGACCAGTCTGCGGACAAAGCCCGGACTTCCAGGTCTTCGGACAGGAAAGCCGGAACCTCAGGGACAAAGGGTCCCAAGCAAAGTCCTGCAGAGGACAAGTCTGAGAAGAGTCAGGTGCAGGTGACACCTAGAAGATCACCACGCAAGCAGGCCGACCCGGGGAAGGTCTTGAGGGGCAAGGACGCGGACGCCATCCGGACCCGTTCCCATTCTAACTCTCCAGGCAAGAAGAGTTCGGATCGGGATCGGAGCGCTTCCTCAAACCCCAAGGCTAAGCCTGCAGCCGCCTCTCGGCCCAGGGGAGCTGAGTTGGCGAAGGCCCTGCTAAAACTGCCCCAGGCCACTGCTAGCACTAGCACTAGCAGCACGAAGACGCCCGTTTCCAAGCTTCCCAAGATCCGGAAGCTGAAAAGGGTGCATGTGTACCGATCCGAGGCTAGGCGGGTGCAACTGGCCAAATTTGGTTCTCTGACCAAGTTTAAGGCCGAGTTGGACTCAGCAGCTCTGGTTCCCCTGAATCCGAGCATGGATCAGCCCGGATCCGTCCCACCTCAAGCTCCGGAATCTGACGATGAGTCCAAGGAGTTTGATGACGACCAAATGACCCGGTACGAGCAGGTCATTTGGCCAGAAGTGGTCCGAGAGGACAGCCTAGACGCGGGTACTTATGGAAAGCTCACAGGAGTACACAAACTGTGGCAGCCCGGGTTTAGGTGCCCTTTCATGGTGTGCAGGTACCTTCCTGTAAACGAGGGAGGTATCAAGAGGTACCAAACCAGAGAGCGCTTCTTTAGGCATCTCTGTGAGGTACATGCCCCCTATTCACAGGTGTGGGTGTGCTCCCACGACCAGTGTGCCCAGGTTCTAGACCGCCGTGTGGAGTTGGTGCAACACTTCATGAACGGCGAAGTCAAGCAGCACCACCTGAATAGGGAGATTGCCTTGGAGAAGACCAGAGCTGTGATGCCTGTCATCCGGAACAACTCTGCCTTCCTCCGCATGACTTACATGTCGGCCCAGCACTTGAGGGTCACCCGCAGGATGAGGTCGGTTGCGAAACCGTCCAAGTCCAGCGCTTCCTCCTCTACTGCTGGACAGTCCGGGTCAGCCAGCTCTTCCTCTAGCAGCCGAAAAGGGAAGTCTGGAGGCAAATCCGTGGCAAAGAATGCCTCTTCCAGCAAGGAGACCACTGGAGGCACTGAGGGTGCCCAGAAACGCGGCCGGACTAGCTCCGGAGGTGGATCAGGAATGATTTCACCATCCCTTCCTGCAGCCAAGAAGCAGAAGGGCCGCAAGGCGCAGGTGGAGACAGACACCTTGTCTGCCCAGCTGCCTGAGAAGGTAGAGACGGAGCAGCTGGTCCGAGCAGCAGAATCCGAGATCCAACGCTGTTTGTTGACTCTCCGGGCTGCTGCTGACGCTGCTCAGCAACAAGTCTCTACCTCAATGGCGACACTGACTGTCCCATTGCAAAAACTGGAAGCCGTGCAGGGCCAAATTGGGGAGAACGCCGCGCAGAAGGAGACAATCCGGACGCAGGCGAAGATCATCCAAACCCTGCGCTTGGCTGTGGCCAAGAAAGATAGCGAGATCCTCAATCTGACGGAAGAAAACGCCAGTCTGCGTGGGGAACTCGCGGAATTCGGCCGCAGCTCCTCTCCTGAAAGTCAGGAGGTGTCCGAGGTGGAAGCGTCCACCCAGTCCGCTTCAGTGTCTACTGCCCGTGCCCCTCAGTCAACTGCTGTTGCTGGCCCGAGTACAGGTACTGTAGTGTCAGAGTCCGGAGACTCTGTCAATGTGAGTATGGACTTGGCTCAGTTTAACCTGCTGTCAAGTCTGATGGCCAAGTTCCAACCTGTGTTGGCCCCGCGGACTGCTCCCCCGCCAGTGCAGCGAACAGCTCAAGCGAGCCAAGGAGGCCAAGACCCTTTTGGCCTGATGAGAATGTTTGGCTCGCCCGGAAATGCCATTTCTCCTCTATCCGGGGGAGAAAACGCAACGGCTGTTGGTCCTGAAGTCGGGCGAGAGCCTGCGGACCAGCAGGACGGATCCACGGATCAGCAGGAAACTGGTGAAGGTGTCTCGGACACTGAGAACACTCCCATGGACTCCCAGTGATGCCCGGACCTACCTAGCCTCCGCCGGATGTGGCGTCGAGCATTTTCCTGTACAAGCCTCCGTCGGATGTGACGTGGAGCGTTTCCTTGCCTTACCTTGCCTTGTTGGCTCGTCCTCGGATCATTTCTTCCGGATCCGGACCATGTTCTACCACCCCACGGACTCCCTTTTCGGATTGATGACACATCAACTAAGACTTTTAATGTGAGATTACTCTTTTTTACTGTCGATTCACTCAGAAGGAGGAACTTCAGTCAGTTTTATAAAAATTTTCTACACTGGATTCTGTAAGTTAGTGAGGACACTTTATGCTCCTGAATGTATTTGGTGTTTATTATTACTGCTTTCTTCAGATGTGTGTATTGAACTTTTTTTACTTGGATTTTTAAATCCGTAATCTCTTTTTGCATGTGTGCTTGACATGTTTGTCACTAGAAATGTGATTTTTACTGCTTTTTACCGAGTTTGTAATGTGTTAAAACTCTTTTTCGAAGAAGGGGAGTATTGTAGTGGGTCTGGTTATATTACCAATATTCTATTCTATTGTGTGGTGGTGCTGTCCGCTGTGGGTTAGTACGCCTGAACTACCCCAGTGGGCAGTACCAGTGAACATGTCCACTCATCAGTATATGTGTGGGGACTTTTACCATTATATTGGTTGTTATGCTCTTTTAAGCTAATCTTCTGTTCTTAACCTTTCTATCAATGTACTGCTATGAGATATTTATATCCACGGACGTCAGTCCGAGAGTCTTTAGTAACATAATGCCTGAGTGCATCTTATCTTTATCTTCTATACTCAATGTCTACTAACACCAGTTTTGTACGAGTCAAGAATAGGGGTGAACCCCAGCTCGAGTTGAGTGAGTTAGGACTTGTGTGTCCCATGTGACTAAATAAAGTCTGTAGAGAGGTTAAGCCTTGTTCTGTCTTTATTTAGCGTGCAAGCGGATCGGATCCGAAGATCACTACATCTCCAATATTTTTTCTAAAAAAACATTTTCATGTAATTTTGACCTTTCTTATAATTATTCATGCCTGCTTGAAAAAGGTGAAAAATATAAATATGATTAAATATTGATGTTAAATTCAGGAGAGCTTGTGTATCAATGTCGCCGTTATGCCATAGTGTCGCTGTTATGCCATAGTCATTACAAAAAAGAGAGATCCTCCTGTTCCAACACAATGATTTTATAGTAATAAAATGAATGTTTTTACAAAATCAAGTCAAACTTCTGGTTAGAACCAGGCCCTTGTTTGCCAACAAACATCCATTCTCTATCTTTGAATTTTTATTTAATTTTGCTAGACGCCATGGTGACTCCAGTAGTGGCACCAGGTGCCGCTAGGTACATCAAATCCTGAGGCGTCACCGCGAGTCTGTCTATTCAGAGAAAGGATACTTGCTCAAAACGGCACACGATCATCTTTTTACACTGATCTGATACATCTACTCATTTCTGTTGCCACAGAACGCCCCCTAAACACCTCTAGATTAATGTATTAAAGTTACACAGTCATCGTAGCATGAATAAAGGAGTAATAAACGTTTTCCTTCCCATCCTATGTGTTGGCCCCTCTCCTAGACTAGCAAAGTTTAGCCTCCCGGTACCACCTAGCATTCATAGCTCAGCGGCTAGAGCACTGGACTGCAGACTCAATGGTTGTAAGCTCGAGCCTCAAGCGCTCTCACTACCATTTTTTTTAATTTCTGGGTCGCGTAGATGCTCTCATTCTACGCGACAGGGATGGAGGGTGGGTTGGCGTGGTTGGTGGTGATGGTAAAGGCAGGAGAAACAACATATACCCATATAATGTTCCACAAATAAGTACCCATCAATACTCAATGGGCTATCGATAATACTAAAGGAAAAAATGAGCGTTCAGGCAAGCGCTAGCATATGACCACTCTTCCTGGACGAATTAGTGAGTAATATATCTCATTTTTACACTAAATAATTTGAATACTCGGGCTTAATGAGGCTGAAATAAGGCAAAATAATAGGGAAAATATAGGTATCGAAATCATAGGTTTAGGATCGAAATATTGGTCCAAGCCTTCCCAAACTTCACCTGCATTATGCTGATAGATCTATTCCCCGCTATATGTACACCGAAGATTGTAGAGATTTAACGAATTTTATTTTTTCTTAAAAAATGGCCTTCTGAAATAAAATGCTGCCCGTTTGGGAGAGTTACTCATATATATATGTGGTTTGTGCAGTTATCTGGGGTGAAACTGTGATTTTGAGGCCCTTTTTAGTCAGGATCTTAACACTCTATTTATAGCCTGGGAAAGCCCCTGTTGGGAACAAGAAGAGAATGAAGTCATGCCTTTTATTTCACCTCTGGAATGGCGTCCCCATAGACTTTGTATAGACTCGTTATATGCAAGTGAGCGGGAAGAAATATGTTTCATTCCTCCCTAGGGACCAAACAGATGACCCAGTTTCTCCATCTGCGTTTTTCATTGGTTATTCTGAAAGTAGGCCAGCGTTGTCTTAGGGACACGCCATGCCATGACGTTACGTCGTCTGCTAAGCATTGAAACTGCGGCGGCCGTCGTCAACGTCACGACGGCCGTCATAAACTCAAGCGCTAATGGAACCCTCGCCGTATTTCTCTCGCAGCAAGTTACGTAATTAAAAGCACTCTAATATGTTTAAAATCATTTGTAAGAGGTCAAATAAATCTCGAACTAACCTTAGTGATGTCTGTCTGATTGTTCTTCACCTCGTTTCCGGCGAGGGGAATCCCTCGGTGCTACGCTACGCTACGCACCGAGGGATTCCTCCCGCCTCCAACTCGGTGAAGAACAATCAGACAGACAGCACTGTGGTCAGTTCTACCTATATATGTCCCACTGTCCTTGGAACGTGGGGTTCCCTAGCAACGCGTCCTGCAAGAGTACCTAGCAACAGGAAAGAGAGGGAGAGAGATCAGAGGGGGAGGGGGAGAGCGAGGAAAAAGAGAGGGGACGTGAGGGGAGAGAGATCAGAGGAGGAGGGGAGAGCAAAGAAGCAGAGGGGGGGTGGGAGAAATCAGATAGGGAGCGGGAGAATAGGATAGAGAGAAGGGGGAGGGAGAGAGAAAGACAGGAAGGAGAGGGAGGGAGAGAGAGGGAGAGGGAGGGAGAAAATGAAAGAACAGGGACAGGGTGGGGGGAAATCGAATAGGGTGAGGGACAAGAGGATAGAGTGAGAAGAGGGGGAGAGAGAATAGGGCAGGGGAGAGGAGAAGGTGGGTAGGGACAGGGAGAGAGAGGGGAGAGGTAGGGGGGGAGAAGGAGGAGAGGCAGTGAGAGAGGAGGGGAGAGACAGTGAGAGGAGGAGGGTGACCGTCTGGAGGACGGGTACTTTGCAAGTCTTATATAAACTTATATTAACACTAAAAATGGCAATTTAAATGTTTATGATGGCTGGGACTGCTTTGAACCAGTGGCTAATAGGTTAGATGCAGGATTGATTGTCTGAGGGCAGATCTTATTTAGATATTGTTTTTCCAGTTTTGGTCTGCGAGGATGAACGTCTGGACTCAGCTCCCTGTAAATTAGTACTACCACGTATAATTGGTACAGAGTACTTTTGTTTAGACGTGGAATTCAAGGCAGATAAGACCTTTACAGCAGGATTTCTTTGGGAGGAAAATGATTCTGATGGGTATGTACATTCCCTTTTTGCAGGTGATATGCCCTGCCAATATAATTCAAGACACATTTGATCAATTAGCACAATTGTTTAATAATTTAGCATGATAAGGTGTAACCTTTTTTAGCAGGCAAGACTTTCTTTATCAGATGTAAAAGTGTGACTTTGTTGTAATGCCTGATACACTCGACTTTGACAGTTTAATTGAGGGGTTTTCCCATCCGCCCTAGGCAGTGTGTATGCTACATTGTAGTAAATCGGTGTGGAGTAGTGACCCTGCCTATAGGAGCAAATAGTAGGTAGCAAAATGTTTACCATAATATATATATGTTTACCATATACTCCTGCTACATTTCCTCTCGAGAAATGCAATGAAATAATGGTGAATTACCAAAACACAAAGCTACAACTGTTAACAGTAAACCACTGTAGCCAATAACAGTATTCTGAAACGCTTTTACCGGTAAGTGTCAATGTTACTTTTTGAATGGTATTTTGCAGTTCAATCGCATGAATATTCAATGAAACAAACTGCACTCTCTGCCAGTTTGGACACAATTTAACTTATTTTAATATTTCTACTTTACGGCTAACCACCTGAAAGTGTTCAGGATGTGATTTTCGGGAATTTTTCTTTCATAAATTAAAATACTTGCCCAGATTAGCATTTCTGTGTACGTTGAAATTTCTATATGGTATTTGAGCTAGAAGAAATATGTTTAGATTGTGATTCAACACATTTATTAACATAATTTTGAGCAAAAATTAAAAACATTGGAAAGGAAACTGACGACCAGATTGTCGAAATCTGGGGTAAGCTGATTTTTTTTTAGATTTGTAAATGCCTGGCAAATGTTGATTCTCGCCACCAATTTGGTGCTCCTAGAAATAATAGATATTTATTTGGGATTTTCCTATTTAATGACAGGTCAACGCCCATCGAGAAGATCCATAGAGTAACATACAATGGTGACAATGAGTGGCTGCAAGCAAAGAAGACACTAAAGGGCGACATTGCGCTGACACTAACTTTGGATAACTTAGATCATAAAATAAAAAGGATTGAGATGCGTAACCTTATGATACTGCCTGGAGAATGTATTGGTATGTGTTATGGCATTGAAATATTCATTATACATTGTATTTGATTATTTAATTGCCAGGCAATAAGATGATAGTATCCCTTATATTGTACCTCATGCCATTTACTATCCAATGCTATTGTAATGTTGGAACCCCATTTATAATAGTTATAATGAAATTTAAACCGCCAAGAAGTAAGGGCCACTTTCGAGTCGTTGACTTACTTTCCTTTGTTAAACTATAACGTTATAACGTTTCCGGCAGGGCTTGCAATCCTCCCTATCATAGGGAGTTTAGACCCGCCGTGTGTATCTTTTCTGATAATAAAAATATCAACAATACTAATAACCTGTACCTCTCTCCTTCCTATTCAATCCAGATAGCACAGGATACGACGAATCCGATTTCGGAGATAATATGAACATGACAGACCACAATTCAAGTTATTCAAACTACAATTATACAGACATCAATTATAGCTACTCGGACTACGATTATAATTATTACTCTTATAATGGGGGATCTAACTACAGCTATGATAACTACTACTACTATGCGGCAGGGTTAATTGGAGAAGGACAGAGTATACCGTTAGGTGCATATGAGGATACTACGGGAAATGATGAAATAATACTACGCAATGATGTCCCTCCTATATATAAACCAATCGCAGGTGAGTATCTGTTTCACGTCTTACTGCATTGACTGTAAATACAGTTTTTATTATTATGGGAGGTAATAGGGGATTTGCATGTCCACCATCTCGAATCTCGATTCACATAGAATTATGGGAGTTGTATGTCAGTATAAAATCTATAGAAAACATATCATGTTCACAGCATGGAATATTGCAAATTGCAAATTGCAAATTTCGATAAAACTATTGCTATATATTTGTATGTCAGACTTTAGTTTATCTCAGCATGCACTGTAATAGTATGTGCATTGAGACATGTAAATCCCTTATTGTGACATTAATAACTATAATACAGGTACAACTTTGGCAGTTTTCTGGTGTCCAAAGGACATGGAAATCAGCATCGGGATCAAACATTGAAAACACTCTTTATGTTTTGTAAGGACATTGTATAAGACAGTTGTTGATAAAATATAGTTGAATGATTGGGATGGAGGGTGGGTGAAAACAGTTTTTCCCCTACGCGAGCTAGGTCTAGAATGAACCTTTGTGTTAGAAAGCAAGGCTCAAATATCTGTTAAATATAATACAACCTATGTTCTACCATTGTTTACCTTTGTATGCTCACTCAAAAATTACCTCTAATGTACAATATGCCCCATTGATTTCAATATTCCAGATCAAATCGATGTTGCAGACCTACTACTGAAATCCGCCCATGAATTGAATGACTTTATCTATAGGTTGGTATGAATTGATGATGCGAAAAAACTTCCGGGATAACTTCTACGTTATAAACTTGTATTTACTATTTGCTCTACGTTTTCCTGCATAGATGTCAGTGTACTTGCGCTTTAACCCCGGAATACATATGCACGATTTGGGGGCCGATTTGAGGTTCACGATCTGTCGTACGATTTGGGATTGTCCATTTGAGAGCGTACATCAGATCGTGGGTCCCAAATCGTGCCAAATACCCTACACATGCACGATTTCAGCGGCGATCTGGGATGTACGATTCGTCGTAGGTGAAATGAAAGGTCATCTGCGATTTCAACTCAAATCGCCGCTGCCTCTACACTTATAGGAACAGTCGATAACTTCATTTAATTTTCTTCAATTCCAGTTGCACATGGAACAATAACCCTTGTACAGAAGAAGATTTTCTGACGGAAATAACTGATTTTGGTATTTGCTATACTTTCAATCCTGTCAAGGATAGATTAAAAAGCACTGAAGTAACAGGTAACACCATTGCTACAATTCATACTAACTTAGAGCATTTCAAACAAGATTAGCCTACCATATGCATGGGAATAGGCAGGGGAACATGCCTTTTAGATTAAAGCTACTATACACTCTCAGCTACCTCAGTAAAAAAGTAAATAGTTTCCACTTTTTGTTCCATTTTTTTCCAAACCATCTAAAAGTCGTTTGAGCAAAGTTTTGGAGGAATCCTTTCCTGCTATGGTTACACTTATTATCGCTCACCGTAGGCGCTTTTCTCTCGGCCAATTCGACTTCCAATTCTTATACAAACATTTAACAGCAGCAGAATATTAATATAAGTCATAATACGAGTAAATTTGGTAAGATTTTACTTGTCATAATAGCGGAGAATGCAGCTTTAATAATTCCCCAGCACGTGGCTAAAGGGTAATAATTTAACATGTTTATAATGTCATCACTGACTATAATTGACATTCTACTGAATTAATCTGTTAGCCTGTGATAGAGCTTCCGTTTATGTTTTATTCCTGTTGAAGCATTTATATAAGATTGAAATATAAGTATACATCGGCCATTTACTGGTGTCCGTTATACGAACTTTAGCGCCACTTTCCGTCCATTATCTACATATTTTGGCCATTCGGGGAACTAAAAACAATAACATATATATTTCCTGCAATTGGAATAATGACGGAAAATGTTTTTCCGTAAACTACTTTGATTGGCACTGAAGTGTGTACTGGGTGCTGCAATATGAATGTAAATCAATTTAGTACTCATAGATTACTTTTAATATTCCGCTAGGGGCTAGAAGTGGTTTGGGTATGGTAATAAATGTTGAACAATATGATCATACCAAAGGAGCTAACAGCGATGCAGGAGTAAAGGTAAGATGTTTTGTTTTCTCTCTTGAAAGCCCCGTGCCCACTAAGCCAAATTCGAGTCAGGTGCCCATCATTGGAAACATCCAATCTTCGCTGACTGAGTAGAGAGACTGGATGTATTGAATTTAATTAGAAAAAATGTTTGTTTGATCGAAAAATATATATATCTGCTCTTAATGAATAGTAATTTTTGCAATCAAACAGACGCGGTAGTTAATTGACATAGTGGATATATCCCATGCTGATTATAACATGTGTTCTGTAGATTTTACACTGTACTATAACTCCCATAATTCCATGCTAATCAAGATTCAATATGGCGTAAACTATTACGATTCACTTTGTATGCATACTATTTTTTATGGAGTCTAAAGCAAGAAAGTATTTCAATTAAGATACATTACTTTTCAAAGGTACTAATAGACTGACACATGCTGATAATCTATTTGTAGATACATTTACACGACCAAGATGACATACCGACTATATCTGACACAGGGATTGCAATAGCCATGTCTACTCACAGCCTTGTGGAAATTACCTACACACGGGTGAGCTTTTTTTCCTTTATTATTCACGTGAATTATTGCGCAAATCGCAAAAAAAAACAATTTAGATTTTAGATTTAGAAAACATTTTATTCGGGTTATGAATCGCTGTAGAACAAGGCTCTCCAGCGTAGGGGGAGGCTTTCAGCTTCTTCTTGGGCACTTTCAATTGTATTCAAGGCAAACAAAATACCAATTCAATCAAAAGTTTACAGTTAGATTTAAAGTAAAACATCTTTGTTGACAATATAACCGAAACAATAATATTTTTCAAGTGCTTTTCGACCATAAAACTTACTCAGAATCTTTTTCATTTTAAGGGTGTTTAGTGCTGCTAAACATAAACATAGCGCTGCATAAACATCTACCAAATTTCAGGACTGTGTATCGAATAGAATTATATGTCGATCCATATAAGTATTATATGGCCTATTATTAGGCCTATTATATGGCCTATTATTAGGCCTATATTAACTACTTTTACCATAGTGAGTGCCCATCAAGCAGTATCGCTAAAATGTCTTCATGTATAAAAGAAATATAGAAGTACTGCAGTGTTTACCATCATTTGAATCCACTGTATATCTTTTCAAATATGATGATATTTCAAAATCCATTTTTTTGCGACTTGTGACTCATTTTTCTGTAACACATCACAGATGTAAAATCAGCAGTGCATCATGTAACAATACGTGCGTTTTCCAACTATATGCAGTCTAAACAGTATCTATCAAATCTGCCTGAGTCAGCTTTTAACCGAGAATCTGAGTCCCCATTTAATCGCCTTTGATAGGCCTAAGTTGCTAGGTATTTAAAGCTGCACTATCAGTTAATATCGGTCAATTTAATTAAGATTTTCTAATTTTCTTTTCCACCACATTTAAAAGTCATTACACCGACATTGTTTAGGGTTTTATCCAATTGTTTTTGCTACAGAGGTTCATAAAAGTCCACATTTATATTTTGCTAAAACCAAACATTTGTTAGAAAATTGACAGCCGTCTCGCCATTTCATAATGGATTTGAAGATTCAAATGTCTGCGTTATGCGATGTTTATTATGTAATATCAGTTTGTAGCACAAATTATAATTGGGCCTATGCCAGCATTGGAGTATGCGAAACCGTAGACACGGCACTCACTTTTTAAAACTATAGCTGGAAGTATAGAAGAAGGCCCTCCAGTATTCAGGGCAAGAAACAATACCAATTCAACCAAAAGTTTACAGTTAAATTTAGAATAAACCATCTTTGTTGACAATATGACCGAAACAATGATATTTTTCAAGTGCTTTTCATAGCTCAAGATTAGTTCCAAATTTAAACATTAAGCAGTGGCTAGATCAAATAGCGGTAATCGGGTCTGCGAGAAATCATCCCCCCCCCCTTTTTTTTTTATTACAAATACGGCCAGACATTTAACAATACATTGATATCAAATACGCATACCCACGAAGTGGATATATTCCTGCGGTGCCTTGCAAACTTTTAAACTCTAATTACCAAGAACAATATATCAAATGCAATACATCTACCTTACAATATACAATCATAATCTTCGAGCTTCTCTTACATACCAATTTAGCAAATTTTTCATCACATTTCTACCAGTCATATGTAATCCATTATTCGTCAATCTAATCTTCTCTCACAATAATCACCTAGCCCTTAGAAGAGCTTTTAGAAATTAAAAACAGGGGAGTCTAAAAGAAAGAGATAGACTATCTTTCTCTCTGAGATAAGATTTGTCATATTTCCTCTAAATCTCGAATTTCTTTCCAATAATTTTCCTTTATTTGTAATGCGAAAGAGTCTAAATTATCACAACTTCTGATGTTTTCTGGCAGCTTATTCCATAGGATACTGCCATTAAAAAAACACTCCTTCTCATACGTTCGGATTTGGGCCTTACAGTTTTGAATATTGGTCCACCTTTTCTTCTTAATACTCTATCAGCAGGTATATCGATAACATAATTATCTTTTTTCCTATGAAGAGTTTTTAATAATGCTAGCTCTCTTCTATCCTTCAAGGGTAATAACTTTCCTAAGACATGCAATTCTTTTTTGGTATGTTGCCATCCGAATGCTCCCTGATAATGATTTATATTTTTCTGTTTGTCTCAAGTCAAAAAGCATGTCTGATCCATACGGGAAGTGTGACATTTTGGATCTGATGTATTACCCTAGCGACAATTACACTTATGCTCGATGCCAGCGACAGACCCTGACCAATCAGCTTGTAGAAAGCTGTAATTGCAAAGATGCGTACATGCCAGGTATGTTTATATGCGAATTTGTAAGCAATTTACAAAATAAAATAATTATGCTTATAAGGCGGAGGATAAACTGTGATTGTAATTATGTAAATGTCATATCATGACCTAGACTGAATAAAGAATTTGAAAAAAATATTATATCCTTGAAGAATTGGGCAGTTGATGCGCTAGTTTAACACACGAATCAGCTTGATCTATAATGGGCGCGGTTTAAAAAAAGAACAATTTCGAGATTAACTATACTGGAGAAACCCAAATATCAGCAATGTGTTAGTTTCTTGTACTCAATTGAGGGATATGCCGTGTGCGAAATTTCTCTTAAAATTATTATTTTGATTACAAACGCCTTGATTTAACATTCCTCAAAAAGTAATTTTTAAAATATTGAAATAAATCCGGTTACTATGACAATACATTTGGTTTATAGCATCTTGGATTGCTACTGCATGAAATAACGCTGAACTGCAAGCCGATTGTGCAATATATTTAGTTTTATCAGGAACTCATAAAACGCTCATTTTCAAGAGCAAGATCGACCTTTGACCTAAAAACTTCTCAAAATCGGTTCGCCTATTAATTAATTATACTTCAACATCTCCAAAGAAATAATAAGTTAGAACTAGTGCAGACCTATACTAAAAACTGATAAATGCATGCATACATACAACACTATATATATCGAATTTTTGTGTATACATAGGGCAAATTATTTTCGAATGTTTTTTCATCAGATATATAAATCAAATATTACAGGAGATGCCCCAATCTGCACCATGAATCAGTACTTGTATTGCGTCATCCCATTTTACCAAGGTAAGCATTTTCGCAAGACTATTATATAAAGACTGCTATCTTAAAGCCTAGTATCCAAGTTAAGCTGTGGTTCCACTATATGTTTATGTATACATGAATTTGAAGCCAAAACAGCCGAGCAAAAAGGGTCGCTGGTGAGCGATAATAAGCCTGTCGCAAAAGCAACTGGACAAAATCCCCGAATTTTGGTCAAATGTTGGAAAAGAATGGAACAAAAAGTAGAATATATTTCGTTTCGTTATAGCTGAGACTGCACACAAAGAGCTGCCCAGTGAAATCACAGCTTCTAAAGCGTCTCGAATCACAGACGATCCTTACTATACATTGTAATAACCCAGGGATCGCCTGAGGAGGAGAATATACAATGAAGACAAAGTCAACTAGGCTATTGTTACTCTGTTTTATTACGAGATGCCAGCTGAATGGTGGTGATATTAGGCTATATAGAGAGGAGGTGTAGTAATGTTAAACTCAATAAAACTACTCTATATAAAATCCCCCTGCTCTTTCCTCATTGTTTTGGGTTTCCTACTACGCCTTGAATGTTAAACTCTATTCACATTACCACTAGATGTTACATGAATATTAAATTCAAAGAAGTTTAGCCGCCAGAATCATTGAGAATATTTGTTTCCTGTGATAAATTAGTAGCTTAACCTTATAAATTGTTGAATGACAGCATCGATATGTGCCCACCGTCCCGACGCCATCACTAGCCGGAGATCCGGCCACTAAACGTTGTGTTAATTGCTGCTCAGAAAGAAGGGTCGTCAAGTGTTTTGCCTGGCCATGTCTGCCACCGATCTATGGCAGAGCCATAAGACAATGCAGACAATTAGATTATATATTTTGTTACCTTTTTTAATGTGATAATCCTAGATACTTTACGTTTGTTTTTGACGCCATTGACAAGCGTGACTGTGTTTGGGTTGGCAGAAGTGAACCCAAAAAGAGAGCATCGCACACGCACAGAGGAGACAAGTCCCTATGGAGATCCTTATGCATGCTTACCGATGGACGTTATGGTGGGCAGTTCGAATCATTTAACAGGATCGTTGGTCATAAATTTTCAAGTTTTGTACACGGTCCTGTTGAGTCATTCTAACTGGCTTGATCGGTATAGGTAGTTAAAAGATATTTGTTCTGGCGGGCGGTGGCGAACAAACCCGGGAAAAAACGGAAGAAAAGTGGAATATAGGCGGTGCGGGTCTATGTGGCGTTGGAAGTGGTGTATGGGGCGCCGTTCGTAATGTTTTAGAAGAAGCTGCACTTTTGCATACAAAAGGCGGAATTGGCGCGATTGGTCAAGTTTTAAACAAGAGCTCCACCTAATGGAAAATAATAAGCACATTTAGAGTATTGCACCAATAATGTGGTATATTAATATGGAATCCGGGACTTCGGATGCGGCCGCATTTGTGGCAATGTGCCGCAAATGCAGACATTTTCTTGTACATAAAAATGGATATGACTAGAGATATCAGGACAAAATTGTTGGGTTTTTTTTAAAAAATCTACTTTATCTCCAGTACTTGTGTGTAGGCTACAAATGAAAAAAATAACATGTTCTGGTCTTATTCGCTTTATTCAGTGAGCAATTGAAACTAGTGGTTTCCACATACACTTTGTTTAAATGTACTATAAATAATATTCAGCAATAAATCCATATTATATTGTGTAATATATATGGGTATATAGTAAAATAACCTAGTATATGTGACTTATTAATGTATCTTCATTTCAGGGAAAAGGCCTCGAAATACAGATCTAGATAAAAAATGTCCCGACGCATGTGACGTTGTAAATTTTGAAGTGAGAACTTCGTATGCCACACTCTCATCTCTCAGCGTTGATCAGCTGATGTCACAGTCCAGCAGCATTAAGGAGAAAATGGAAGCTAATTTCTTCCGAGCCCGGGAGGTGGCAGCAAGAGCTGACGTCACAATTGTGAGCATTGTTCAAAATATGGATGGAATTATCAACGGAATTATCAATCTTGTCCATTATACTACTTCCCATAACCCTTCGAAAAAGGGATCATTTTTCGAAATTGCTAAGACATCGATGACCAAAGCCGTGGGGATTGTGCACGACGATGTAACAAAGTCTTTAAAAAGATACACAGAAGAGTGGAAGGCTGATTTTGATAGCTCTTATGGGCAAGCCATCAGCCGCATTCAAAATATTTTGGACTATATAACAAATGACATGTACATCGCGCTCTCATATGGAGTTAAGGTCACAGGGAAAGATATAAGTAACGAAAACCAGACTGAGTTTGATTATGGACTGCACGACATCGGATCGCAAGTGGCAGAAGCTAAAGAAGTTGCACAGTTGTTGCAAGATAATCACGAGACATTGAACTACTTGAGAAACAAGATCACATGGGTGCCCAGGCGCTTGTACACCTCGGCTGCACTAGCAGATAGTTGTCAAAAAGCTCTAAACAAAACTCTAAGCACGGCCAAGGACTTTGTTGCCGTGCTCAGCGATACCCTCGCAGAAAAAAAGAATAAAACCATCGTAACTAAAAAGGAACAATCGAATCTGACCACTCACTACCACAATTTCGAACGGGAAAAAGTGCGCATTAGAGACTGTCT
Source organism: Sthenelais limicola (assembly GCA_942159475.1). Lineage (NCBI taxonomy): Eukaryota > Metazoa > Annelida > Polychaeta > Phyllodocida > Sigalionidae > Sthenelais > Sthenelais limicola. Next base: position 61,338,844 of record OW804096.1, read on the forward strand.
GAGTGGTTATTTGTCTGATATTGAAACAATTGAAGACTGGCTCAAAGAAAATGTGTTTGTGGCAAACAATACCAATGAAATCCTAAGCGCCATGGGATCTACATTCAACATGGAAGAACACACCAAAGAACTTGACCAAGAAGCAAAACGTATAGGTGAAAGAATATATGATTTGACTTCTGACAGAATCAGGATAAGCAATCTAGTCTCTGAGTTTGATGAACAAGAAGGCACTCGGTTGAGGACGATAGTGCAGCATGTCATCAAAATTATTTGTAAGCACTATTTCTCTAGAGACAGTAATATTCATAAGGGCATATCATAGAAGTGTATATCACTTGTTTAATTTATAATCATTTAACTTCATTTTCCAACAACCTTAGTATACAACACGACTAGTTTCTGACTCTTGGTATCTTAAACACTCTTCTCTGACAATTCTGGTTGCTGACAACCTTGGAATTATTCCTGAATCCTGAGATGTAGCTGCTTCCAAGAAACCGGAACCGGAACTTCCATTTAAATTTAACTTAATTCAAATATAGTGCTCCATAAATGATCCTAAAATACCATAACTTAGAAAACCCAAAGGAAAATACAGTTACAGAAATATAATTCCATTTTTTGTGTATAGCAAACCTAAATATTTGAACTTGTGTTTGGTTGAATTTTTAGATAACAAGCTCTACATCACAGTTACAGATACTGTGTCAGAGGTGAAAAATGAGATAATTACCACTTATATAACTACACTGAGACATCTTAGCACAATACATGGCTACCATCAACCATCCGCCCTGAATGCAGACTTAGAAATCAAGGCTCGAAAAATGTTGATCTGGAAGAAACCATATTCGAAGGCGAATGCGCCATCAACTGTAAGTTACGGCACACATGTATTATGTAGCCTATTTCTTTCCTTAGTATTAGGTAGACACAGCAGTGGGCGGAAGACCATGGATATTCCTCACCGGATATATTACCGTGTGCCCAAATCTTAATGTCCTCAACTGTATTATAACTGACAATGTACAGCATATATGTGCCTTTTTGTTATATCTTTGTATTGTATGATGATTGTTGTATTAACATACTAGATATAAAAAGAAATATGAAAAAATGTAATATTTCATTAATGTCAATGTTAAATAAATCAAATAATTTGAGCGTAAGGTGACAGCACCATTGGACGAACACAACATTGACGAATTGATGACTTTACCAAATCACTCTTGTTATCTCTTAATAAACATTACTTTACTTGGCATACATACATATAACCCCAACAATAACAGCTGAATGTATAATTATGACATATTATCTTCTTATTTGTAAATATTGGGGAAAGGTATGAAAAACGCTGTAATAAGCTATCAGTCAAGCCTCAGAGTTGAGCTAGTCCCTCCAAACTGAGGGAAAGTCTCCCTGTCCAAACCACAAAATACCATTATAATCCCATGAAGACGTCTATTCCAGGGCCAGGAAAGACATTAACGCAGTAGGTCTGCAATCACTGACATAAATTTGTATCTCATCTGCGAACCTCTGAGCCTATAAATTGTGATTGGCGTACTTTTCGCTATCTCTGTATATGCTTTTGAGATATTTAAATAATGGTTTTTTTTACACAGCTGAATTTATCATTTGTTTAGGTGCTGTACCGAGATAAAGGAGGGAACGACAATTTATGGGTGTCATCGCAAGATATTTTGACGTTTACAACATCAGGAGCACAGACTGTTCTGCGATATATTATCACCAAGTACTTTGAGGAAATAGACGATGAGATTGCTACGTAGGTTCTGACTTATAACATAACTAGCAAAGTACCCGTCCATCAGAAAGGTTTTTATTTTAGTTCTACCAGGTTTGCACAGCTTTAGAATAAATTTGAGGCAGTCTAACTGATAATAACTCTGTTTAGGGTCAGATTTTTTTCCAAAGGACATTTGAAGGCCCCCATAAAAACACTTTCTAACTTGCTTTGTAAACCTTTATTCAGTCTTAGCACTAGAGTCATTTTCACGGCCCAAATGGGATTTCTGATAAGCGCAGGGTATCAGCGTGACCAAGTGGACCGACAGGCCTAACCACAACTATGTGTGGCATCAGTGAAGCCTACGACAATGTATAGTCCAGGCAATCTAAGCTGGGAATGCACACGGCAACTTCAGGGCCAAGTCGCCCATCAGTCGCCCAAGTTTTCAGTCGCTCACTGTCGCCCGTTTTGTCGCCCATGTTGGCTGCTGTGTGGATTCCCAAAATAAGAAAGTGTTCTGGCGACATCACTAATTACTTTGGCGACTTGCACAGGCGACTCAACATGAGCGACTAGATTAAACATTTTCATTCCAATCGCTCAAACAGTGAGCAACACAGGGGTCATTAACCTGAAGTCGCCCGTCGGGAGGTCGACCAAGTTGGTTTGATAAGGGCACACATGTGTGTGGATTCTGACCAGTGAAATAAAACCTAGCGACTTGGGGTGTTTCAGCCAATCACAAGCCTAGAATACTGTGAGGTCGCTCAATCTCCAAGTAGTTTGAATTGTTTGGGCGACTGAAATATTTTTATTTCAGCTGTGAAAGTTTGGCGACACCACCAAGTAGCCATACATAAATCGCTAGTGGATTCCGATTTGAACAGGCAACTTGCATGTTGTCGCTCATCCTGAGTCTTTCAATAATGCGCAAAATCGCTGCATATTAAGGCACAATTAAAAAGATATTAAACTCTTGGTAGAATTGTGTAAAGTCGCTCACCGCTTTTAGGCGACAATGGATTTAGGCCTTAAGCCCTCACACACACACATCAAAATAACAAAAAACTCATGTACAGTTTAGCTTCTAGAGCGACTTGCATTAAAGTGTGGCGACTTGGCACATTATGGAAGGATTCAGGATGGACGACAACGTGCAAGTCGCCTGTCTATATAGGAATCCACTATAGTGATTTATGTGTGGCTACATGGTTGTGTCGCCAAGTTTTCAGAGGTGAAATAAAAATATTCAAGTCGCCCAAACAATTCCAACTACTTGGAGATTGAGCGAGTTCATTGCTTTACAGGCTTGTGATTGGCTGAAACACATCAAGTCGCTGGAAGATATTCCTATGAGTGGAATCCACATACAATATGCAGCATGTCAAATCCACTTGGGCGATTTCCTGACAGGCGACTTGGTGTTTATGGCCCCCGTGTCGCTCACTGTTTGAGCGACTGGAATGAAAATGTTTAAAGAGCCAACATGGGCGACAGGACGGGAGACAGAGAGCGACTGAAGACTTGGGTGGAAAATATGAGCGACTGATGGGTGACTTGGCCCTGAAGTCGCCATGTGGATTCCCGGCTTAAGAGAGATTGTACTTCCTTCATGAATTATTAATGAATTAGTAAACAGAATAATATAAAATTGCGAGAGTATGGTCGAGCGATGTATTTAAATGCTGCCTAATGCAAAGCGATGACTATGGGCATGATATATGAGTATTAATAATTTGTAATAAATCCTCCCCCATTATCCAACAGGTTCGAGCAGACGTTAGATAATATGAAGGATCGGTTGGTGAAGGACATCGAGAATCTGGTATCAATCTTGGAGCAGTACCGGGAGCGCACAGTTATTGATCAAAATTTTGTGTTGTGAGTTTGTTTGAAAATATTTATTCTGCATAGCACATCATAATAGACGCTTTTCTCAGTGAATACAGAGCAGATACGCCAAAATATAATAATCAATAGGGGATTTGCATGTGCCACTGTGCATATTACAGTGTATACTGGGATGAATTCAGTTCAAATGTGACATACAAATCTTAAGCAACATTTTGTTAAAAAAAATTGCAAGGATCGTTTCCCCAATGCGTAAATGATCTATAAAACACAAATGTATGGTGGGAAATATAAAGTCTTTTTTATGGAAACATGTAAAACACGTGGCTATACATGAGAACCTTGTTAAATATTTCATGCTGAACATGTTTTCTATAGCTTTTACACTGACATAGAACTCCCGAGATTCAAGATGGCGGACATGCAAATCCCCTATTACTTATTTATCTTCATCTCAGGTGTTGGGAAACTTATTTCTGTACGGTGTACCGCTCTTCCAAAAGATACCTACATTACATGTATTGCTTCATATCGATCTGTTTCCATTACAGAAAGGTTCTGTATACCTTTAGGAAGCATGCATATATATATTTAAAGATACTTAATAGTAACATTAATTATTTCTTTTTTCCTCGAGTATCCCTGTATGGAAAGCCGTTGGGACATTTATTCCATGTTTATTGATATCGCTAAAACATGTATTGATATCACTAAACATGTATGGATATCACTCAATGATTTATTAATATCTCTAACTATTTAGAATATTATATTAGGTCTTGTCTGCATGCTACCCTCTCCTACTCTTGTATTTTATAAAGGCAAAACTTCCTGAAACTAGACGTATATTATGGTGAGCTAAAGTACATATACATCGAGCAGAACGCTGCGTACACAGCTCCAGATTTTTTCGGTAAGGCAACACGAAGACTATAAATATGTGATGTGTCACAGGCAAATGAGTAACAAGCAAAATTGATATTTTTCAATGTGATATCTTTACAAGATCTCTTTGATGGAATGTTTTCATTTTAGGTTTTTTGTAGCGCCGGTGATAGCATGAATAGATATACCAAACTTCAGAACTATGTATTGAATATGTTTATGCATATCTGAGGTTATCCTAAGGCGTATTATATTTAATTAATTAACTATAGTAAGTGACCATCAAGAAATATGGCTAACTATTTTTCATGCATAAACAAATATAGAAATAATTATCTATAGATGCCTAATGTTTACTATCATTAGAATCCGCTTGATCTTATCTTTTCAGATTAAATATCTCAAAATCCATTTGGGGGCAACGTGTGACTCATTTTCATATGACACATCACATATAGTCATGAATCACATAGCCATTGTCAACATTAAATTACACATACAGGTCTACGGTACTCATCTTTTGTTGTCATTCATGACACTTACCAACAACCTTAGTTTGTTGTTTCATGAAGCCTTCAGGCTGCCGTTTATTTAATCGGGGAAGAATTATACATACTGGTTATATGTAGCGTACGGTGAAATTATAGTATCGAAAAGTTATAGACTCAAAGTCCATCATCTTTGATATATAATGATGGCTGAGAAATTTACAACCTGAATCCAAAACAGACATTGTTTGTAAGAAAGGTTACCTTGTGTATGTGCAAAAGTACATAATAATAAATTAGGAAGGAATTGGTGTAAAAAGGAAGAGAGAAGATGAAGAAGATAGGCATGGGGGTGGGGGGATCTACATTGCACAGGTATACCTGTACACAAGGCTATTCAGTCTCCATGCTTTTAAACTGAAGGAATTCCAAGGCCCATTTTTCCAGGCCGATGTCAATGATTTTTCACGACCAAGATGAGGGGTGTAGTAGTTATTGTTTTTCATAGGCCAATGATGACAAAGTGAAATCGTGGGTGGGTTGGCAGTCAAGATTTGATCTGCGATTCTGAAATATAGAGCTGAGAGAGTTGTTTAAAGAAACAGAAGCAAACAAGAAAGTAAAAAACTGTAAAAATAAAGTAAAATATAACATCACATATTTTCCTACATCACCTATTTTGGGTTTTTTCTTTTTTTAATTGTCGAATAAAAAAAATATGAGAAGGAGACCTAATGTTGACATGTGCAGAAGGAAAACTCTGCATTACAAAAGGAAAAAATTGTGTTGATACTCGAAGAATTAGGGAAGTTATAGCATTTCAAAGTAAAATTATAAATAATTTTATTCTTTTATATTGCCAGATCGCAGATGGACCTACGATTTTAGAACAAATCCGAAAATTGTAGAAGCACCTATGATTTGTCGTAGACCTTATTATAGATGTCTATGACAAATCGCAGCACTCTCTACACGTTGACGATTAATCGTAGAAGCAGTGGCGATTTGATTTGAAATCGCAGAAGACCCTTCTTTTTTCCTACGATGAATCGTACATCCAAATCGCTGCTGAAATCATGCATGTGTAGGGTATTTGGCACGATTTGGGACCCATGATCTGATGTACGATCTCAAATGGACAATTCCAAATCGTACGACAGATCATGAACCTCAAATCGGCCGCCAAATCGTGCATATGTACTCAGGGCTTTAGTATTCCCCTTCCCGCCCATGCTAGAAATAAGTTAATAGGAAAGAAACTACAGCTCAGTTTTGATTAAAACTTTGTCAACCTGTCTTGTGTAAAAGAAATGTTGGTTATACTGGCTATATCCCTTCCCCACTCAGGTTACTTTAAGTACATTGACAAAGATATAGATCTAGTTAATGCTATATGTATGTTTCTAATCAACAGGTGACTTTGGAGGCTATATGGGACTACTGTTGGGAGCCAGTGTGATGACAATAATAGAAATCATTGATCTAATACTATACAACACAGCACTAAGCATTCGTCACCGCAGCGATCGCAAACGTAAAGTTGATTCTGACACGCCAACCCACATTTCAGTAGAAGCATGGGCGGAAAAACAGGATAAAAAGACAGCATCTGTGTAAAAACATGAAAACCATACACTTTTTATATCGTCTTTGATTCCTACTGCATGAGACAATGCGGAACTGCAAGCTGATTGTGCAGTATATATTCAGTTTGTGAGGTTACAAGATTAAGTGACCCATTCTCACAAAATGGGATCACCTCCCCTCCGAGAGGATGAATCTTTTATATTTGTTCTAGAAAGATTGTCATTAGTCCATGTCATGTCAGTAGTGGGTAGGTAAACACTCTTCCTCTCTATTGTCCTATATATTTTCACAGAAGAAAGTGAGACGTGATTAAATTCAGTGAAAATGTTTCAATACAAATTACTAGAAAACTTGTAAATATTGATGATGGAAAGACAAAATCTGTTCAAATTTAACAAAATCAGTATCCTTATATCTGTCTCAGTTGTAGCTTAATCAAAGACATCACAACCCTACCTTTTGCTATTTTCATCCCAGAATATTATATAATGTGTCTAAAATACATCATTTTTCATATTGAATTTCTTTGGAAACATTTTTATTCAGTAGAATTGACAATATATTTTTCTGCAAACAATCAGGCATGTTTTACATGGTTTATTAAATAAACCAACAGTATTTGTGTATTTTGAAATATCCCTTAGGCACATGAGGTGTGGGTAGGTCACTTATTATTTTGAACTCTAGGAGGAAAGCTGTTATAAGGGATCGGAAAATACATGTCTTGCTATGAAAAGACAAATAGCTATGGAAAGACAAATACTTTACGCTCCACACAATCCAAAAAGCTAATCAAAACTCAATAAATCATTATCCTTTTCCTATTAGCATAACCATTTTGATTATTCACTAAGAACTACAAAAGAGATTTTTTTCCAAGTGATAAAACTGGAACCAATAAGCTGATGGAAAGACAAAATAATGGAAAGACAAATTTTGCCTCATGCCTTGAATTGACTTTTTACTTTCATTTATACTATATAATGAGTTGTTAGAAATCAAAAATCTTAATACACAATTTCTAGAACTAAAAGTTTTCATCTAATGATCAAGCACGATGTAATAGAGTGAAAAAAGACAAATAACTACTGAAACTTTGTTATACCTTATATTCTTCTGTATTCAGCTAATCAAAACTGGTTCAAATAAATTTTATTTCTTACCCCCTACCCCCCACCCCCACCTAAACACATACATTGAGCCAGTGCTAGGACTGAAACTACAAAAAGGGTGTTTATAGAAAATAAAAATTAACACTCAAATTTAACTTGAATAAAACTATTTAGGTTGAAACCATTAAAACAAGGTGGTCTCCTAGCTGTACTCTAAACCACTACACTTAGATACTCTAGAAGAGCCCAAACATCAATTAGCACAAAAAAAAGATGAAAACCATACACCGTTTATATCATCTTTGATTCCTACTGCATGAGACAATGCTGAACTGCAAGCTGATTGTGCAGTATATTCAGTTTGTCAGGAACCCATATGAGCAATTCCACCAAAAATGCCACATTTGGCCATCTAGGGCTGAAAATTCACAATTTTTTAAAGTTGCTTCCATTGATTTTTTTTTTTCGTACATAAACTAGATATATTGCTGCTAATATGGACGAAATTGGGAACGTTAATAATGAATATTGTGGTCAGGGCAGCTTGGGAGAGACTGTGACCTGGATTCTGATAGTAAGGGCACAGGGGAAAGGTACATATTTCTACATAAATGAGGATTTAAATTCGAAACAAATAATAAAATTGTAAGCATAATGTTTTAAATTAGTTTACATATAATAGTTCTTTATATAAGGGTCATAACGCTCTTTAGTTTGTGAAAATATTCCAACTAGAAGGAAAGTTACAGCAAAATAACCATTCAGTAATGGTAATAGTAATGGCAGCGGCACAAGTCACAGGTCATTGACCCTCGGGCCCATTATACACATATAACCCATTATATTTAGAATATATACAAAAATATAGATTACAGTGTTTTCCCCTTGTGTTCCTGTTAAATTGGCTTGAATACTTGTTTTGGTTGTTAATGAAGGTGAATATAAGTTATGTCTAAGTATTTAGAGGCAAAATTAGTAGAGAAAAAAATAGAAAAAATAGTTTTCATCCCCCTCTAGACCCCCGCCCCCTCTAGACCCCCGTTACGGCGACATGGGCACCCTCTAGACCCCCGTTACGGCGACATACTGTTTTTGCTTGTTGCTACCATCTCAGGTATGACAGAAAAATGTTTTGTATTTATTTATTTTCCCTTGTGTTTCTGACACATTACAATGCTTATAGAAAATAATTTATGCCAATATTAATTTATTTATTGATGAAACCTAGACCCCCGTTACGGCGACAGAGAGCTACCCCATATAATTGTTTCAGTATTCTAACCCCTCTTTTTAGCTGGAAAGAATTAATTGGCGATTTTTCAATGGCTACAATGGATGTACTAATCATAGACAATGTTATAAGTAATTGAGGTAAGGGGGGTTTCATTTTTAGTTCTTCTAGGTCTATAATGTTCAAAACAGAATTTAGACCCCCGTTACGGCGACAGAACCTACCCCATAATAAACTTTACATAATATCATCAAGAAATGAATTGAAAAGTTGAAAATATTGATTTTTTATCCATAAAAACATATTATTTCAGAGTAATCATTGTCCCTCTGGCCCATTATGCCCCCAAACCCTTTACATCGGGAATATTTATTAGTTTTTTCCAAAAAAATACTGGCTGCATTTTTTAAACAGTGATTCTGATAGGAAAATCTGCGTGTTTTATGGGTGATTCTGGCAGAAAAATAAGCATTTTCTTGGCCTCAAGATTAAAAAAACAAAAAAACATTGTAGGATACTTCCCCCTAGGCGACTTTTTTCCCCTGAATTCGAAAATAACAACGAAAAAAATGTCAGATAAATATTTTAGCCTCTGGAGGAGCTGTTGTATTTTAACCCAAATGATGCACTTTTGGTGGAATTGCTCATATATATAACACTCATTTTTGATGAGCAAGGTAAACCTTTGAGTGAAAAAAACCCAATTGGTTCTCCGAAGAAATAAATTGTATTATATTTCAACATCTTCAAAGGTTTTTTATTTGCATAAAACTTTTTTAAAGAACTAATAGTGAAGTTTGAAATCATTGATTTGATTGTTAATCCAAGCTATTCATTTCTGTCTGAATGACATGAAACATTCTTCTGAATATAAAACCTGGTAATGTTAATCTTAATGGGTGTTATGTCAATTGTACTCACTTTAAATCTAAAAGTTAACATTTTACTAATAACCTTAAATGATGTCTTTATATGTTGCCAAACAATTGATTGGTACAATTATTCAAAATTGAGCTCTCACTTTATCCTGTGGAGTTTCCTTAACTTTAAACTTCTGTTACCCTTTTCATTTCTAAGCAGTAAATGCCCTAAACATGATTTTGTCTTTCCATCACACTTAAAGTGTCTTTCCATTGTTTATAAACGACTGGTATTTATTGCATAAACACTGTCTTATGTTTGAATTATTTGAATGGTATTTGACCTCACATGCCTGGTCATATCTCCACATCACTAAACAACAGCAAAATACATTTGATCATAAGATATAACACAAACATTTATTGTCTTTCCATAGCCCACCTTTTACAATTATGGAGCCTAGCATTAAAATATAAGCACCTATAAAGGAGCTTTCACATTTGGTGAATACTTTCAGGGACCAGAAATATGTAACAAGTGTCAAATTGTCCAGTATGCATAGTACAAACCAAAAAAACATAATCTAAGATTGTCTTTCCATTGACAATGTCTTTCCATAGCCTTTTTGTCTTTCCATTTCAACAGTTTTATTGCTCTAGTGCATTGAGTAGAGTTTGCAGGGTTTTAATTTTCTCAGGGTTGGTAGAGGAGAGTACAACAGATAACCTAATACCATTATTAAACTATGCCATGCCATTATTAAAAAATGCGGAATTAGTTTGGCAAAGTAAAGACAAATGATTTTGACCACACTGAGGTTTGAAAACCTTACCTCATCTCATATGAAGGGTATTGTATATTTTCTCAATTTTTCTTTTGTTTTTCACAAAGGATAGTTCAATATCTGTGTACATAGTTGAATATGACAATCAATCCAATTACATTTTTTATAGTGACTTCACCAATTTGGTCTATGGAAAGACATCTCTATTTTGACCATCACCAAAAGTGATATATTTTTATATTTTCAACTAGCTTCAGTAGTAGCTTTTGTTCAAATTTTGATTTTAACTGTATTTAATCATATTGGGCATCCAAATGCTAACTATGTGACTTATCTTTTTAATAGCATTGGTTTAAGTAGATTATCTGTAATAAATTTATCCAAAAATTGTCAACAAATCAAGGTTTTTCTTGAATATCTCTAGAGATATTATTGTAAAGTATGCAAAACTATATATGACAAGATAGAACTTGAGGAGATCTAGACAATAGAAGTACTTTTGAAAGTATATAACAATATAGTAAGCATTTCTTAAGCATTCAATTTTAAAGGGGGTGGGTGATCCCATTTTGTGAGAATGGGTCTATATATATTCGTTATCACAAAGCTTCCGAAATTCCAACTCTGCCTTGAGTAATGAATTAAATTATAAGATTAAGGGGCGGAGAATAAAACATTAACCTTTCCCCTGTATGAAGCTCAACTAGAAGGCAGCCGTTTCACCCTCAATTTAAGTTGCATTCTCAGTTAACATCGGCCAAAAGGAACAATTTTCTAATTTTGTTCCATTCGTTTCCATTCCATCTAAATTGTCATTTGACCAAAATTGTTGAGGGTTTTGTCAGTTTGTTTTTGCTACAGGGTTTAATAATGTCTACATTTATACTTCGGAGACGGGCCGGAATCCTGCCTTGCGGTGTTTTCAATTAATATGGCTCACTGGCGCCGTTTTCTCTTGTGTGTGTGTATGTAATAATTTTATTTCCATTTTCATGTAGTTACATTTTTTGGGGGGAAAAGGCATTTTTCCATCTGTGAGAACCACATCGTCTTCCTGAATTACCGGAATACCCTATATATTATATTGATCAGTGTTGACAATTTTTTGTTTAGTTTTGATGTTTTGCCTCTCTATCATAATCACAATAAATCAAACACAATAGCTATACATTTTACTATTCTATTTCACTCAAAGTGACAAAGGGTAAAATACCTTGATACGATGGTCTTTTTCTTAATATATACCTTATATGTACCACATCAATTATTCTTGAAAAAAAATTCTAGAAGTTCTTCCCCAAGTTATGATTCCATCCATGTATTATCACGGATCATTAGATATCAATATTCATGATTGATAACTTTGAAAATCAACGAGGTAATAGCCAAGATAATGAAGTAGGGATGTTAGTGAAGAGGAATATTCCCCTGATGAATGAACGTCCGAGTCATCAGGGGATGAGAGTGGACCTGAGTGAAAATAGAAAAGTTTAAATATACGTTTATGATGTTACCTCTAATTATATTCATAAATATCTATTTAATATCACTGGTAGGCAAAATGTGTGAGTGAAGGAGAGTAAAGAATGTGTAGCAAGTTGATCCTGCTCAAATGTTCAAGCAATTAGAGAGCAGCTAGAAAAAACACTTCAATTTTGTTAATTCCTATAGGGAATAAAGGAATGGACGTTGTCAGGGAATCAGTTGTTAGGATGATATTCAGAAGTTTGTCTGGAGAGGGTGCAAATCTATACTAGAATATATGATGATTTGGGAAAATGGGAGAAAATATCCTGTTTGTCCAGATTCAAAAACAAAGGAAATTTTTGGATCGCAGTGGAATTGTCATCCCTGTTTGTTAGCATTTCGTAAGCTCTCATTTTAAGCTACAGTGTAACTTCATCCTAATTCTCTAACTAAATATTAATCGACATGTGAAGAAATTTGCATTGTAGGTCTCAGGCCAATGTAAAGAAATAACATACTAAGAGCGTAGGTATATATATTATATACCCATCCCTGATCGAATATGATAATCTATTCATTTTAATGACGTATATTTAACAGCAGGCAGTTGAGAAACCAATACGCACCACACGGTAATTCATGCAAAGTGATATCTATAAAATGAAGGACATCAAAGATGTCAAAAATTATTTCGTATACATCGTGTAATATATTTTATGACGGCGCGAACATACTAAGAATGCTTATATGTACATAGCTCTTATGCTTAAATAAATGTGAGAATTGCAACTTTATGCGCATATTTAGGGACTTTGTATCGTGTTAGTATTAAAAATACGTTGGATATATGCATGTACGCTGACATGAGTAAACGAAGGGTCCAGTAATTAACGTTCGATTCTATGCGTCCTATGGTGTTCCGGTTACAAAGATGAATGGTTTATTCATATTGGTGCATTAAGCCAAGGAAAGCTTCGTTATGTATTAAATTATTCGCGATAAATTTCACGAGGCACCATGGGAGGAAGTAAAGCTCACACTCCACCGATGCGACATGGCGTACGACATGTTATCGCATCCTAGCATGCGACATGGATGCGACAATTGTTTGCACCACTTTGTCTTCAACTTAATAATAATTACGTCCCACCAGTGGAGTGCGGCCTTAGATTAAAACCCATGCAACGCAGCATCTGAACCGTTAGTACAAAGGTGATTTCACTTGTGATTAATCAAGGATTAACATTTCTCAGCTTGTATTACTTTTATTCATAAATTTATTACTGAATATTTCATTTTTCATTCAAAGGATTGTACTGGAGACATAGGTACACCTCCTATTTGTTCAAACTTTTTACAAGAAATAAAAAATGCCTTATCATTATTATTATATTATTATCATTGACGGTAATTGATATATAAGATCCTAAATCCAAGCGATACTGTATACGGGATTATAAATATCCAGTACATGTTTTATACTCCTAGTCCTAAGCAAAACTCACAACAAACTGAATCAGGTTTTCTTGTTTATTTGGAGAAACATTTTACATATATCATACAAATATATCAGTGACAAAACCTAGACACGTTTTCCTCAAAAGGAGACAAATATTAATTTATAAAGAATACATTTTACATTCTCCCATCATGGTTTGACGTTCGACCATTAGTTTGTAAACAAACGAGTATACATATAAGATGGAAAAGGGTCATGATAGTGAAAAGAAGTAGCACATCTTCCAATTATGAGAAAACTCAATATGAAAATACAATTATCAAAATAGTTGACTTAAAGTTTCACATCGTTAAGCCGATTTACAATGTGTCTGAAGAACAAACTGTATAAAGTTCACCATTCTTAAAAATGGCCCCTGGTAAATTTACTTAGATTGGGCTGCCTCCAACTCCCCTTTACTTTATTTTCAAATAGGGGTAAATTAACATAAACTGTTACAGCTATTATAAGGCACCGACCGAAGATCAAAACGGACATAAATTGCTTGCCATGATACTGAGCTGAATGTTTTAAAAGACTTTTCGACCAGGATTTGTCAGGATTTTACCTTCTTGACATCGGGGCCATCATCTGAAAATAAAGAAAACACACGGTACGTTATTAACACACCAGTCATTGAACTATCAACTTTGAACTAATCTGGATCTGCCACAAAAGATATGGTTCTGTTCTGTTTTATTTTGCTTGGTCTGGACCGACCAATAACATTACAAATGTCTTAAAATGTACCAGTATTAGCTAGGTATCGTTGTATGTTAGCTAGTTGAGAAAGTTATATATAATGTCTATTTATAATAAATTCCTTCTCCTTAGCCAAGAAACCCAGCCCCTACATCGTAGAGAGGTTTCTTTCTGCCTCTACAATTTAAAAATAAAGGAGCATACCTGGAATTTATTTAAGAAGTATGGCTCCTATTTGTACTCCACCCTTAGTTATCAATAAATAGTATCTTAATTCACTTAATTTAAGTGAATTAAGATTTAAGTCTTAAATTTGATTGAATTTAGACTTTTTAGTGTATCGGTATTTAAATATGGTAGGGACCTAGGGTCCTAGGCTATAGGGGGCTAAGCCTAAGGCAGTAATGGGGATAGATAAACGGCGGGGGGGGGGGGGGGGACACTTGCTTTGCTGGTAGTAGAGGGGAGAGAAGGTCCTGCTCAACGCAGTACTTACCATCTGGACTTGCCCTTTTGGTACTGTCCCCTTCCTCATCACCAAGTGTGGGTTTCAGATGCGGTGTAACTGGGTCATACGAAGCCGGTGGGGGAATCGCCCGAGTGTCCGTAATAACTACGGGTTCTGCTACTGGAACGGTTCCCGAGATTTTATCCATAGTCTTTTCATGCCAATTAATCTCATTTTCGTCAGCAGCCTCCAAAAACTTAGGCTTTGCAACTGTCTCAAAGAGTTCACTGGCCGACGGCAACTTCGACTTGGCTTTATCAGTGGACCCGGTCTGAGAATCCGTCTCTTCCTTCTTACCGTCCGGCGTTGCGGCCGATGCCGGCTTCGACACTGGCTTTGTGATTGGGGCTAGTTTCTCTCCATTTTCTTCTTCGCCTCCTTCCTCCTCACTACTCACATCAGATAATACTGCCTCTGTACCCCCAAAAAAGAATGAAAATGGGGTTTTCTTAGACTTATCCGACGCCATCCTATCACTGAAAGCCGCTGAGCGAAAATCGAGCGATTAAGTCCTTAAGAAAATGGCAAAAAATAAGGAGTTGTAACGGGAGGACCCAGATCCACCAGGTGGCGCCAGTCGAAGAGAGTTTTAACCAATAGAAATAGTTTATTACAGTCAACAATCCATGACCATGGCCTCAAAAGGTCTTGTTGTGGACATATTTTTATGACTTTGACAGCTAGGAGGATAAGAAATTATTGTAAATGCTCACAAAACTACATGAACTCCTGCCGTATACATACATCCAAAGGTGAGTATGATTTCTATCTACGCTGTCTCGACACGCGGTTTCTGGATTGTGACAAGTGTGATCACAGACACAGATCTAAAAGTTGGAGGTCTTCGTTATGTCAGATGACACCCCCTGGCCCTGGCCTAGCTGCTAGGGCTGCGCTCGCTGGCTCGATCAGTGTCAACGTCAGCGATGTGATGGCCTCTTTTTATCTTTGCTGGTGCTAAATAAAGGTATATACATAATAGTTAATACAGATTACTCACTGTATTCTCAGCTGTTAATCAAGCCAGGCCAAGGCCTACATTGGCTACAATACCAGTAAGTAGTATGGCATAAGACAGTGGCTATAGGTTATAGATAATAAGATAGACTAATATTCTTGTCAGTGTCTCGTTATGTATACTTTGATGAATTCAATGGTTATGACAAATGGTGTGAGTGGTACTAAGTAAGTTGTGGTTATACTTAGGTTTACTACCTCCTTTATCTACCCCATGATCAGAATGAACCTTTAGTACTAATCTACTTAGACTATATAGACTATAGTCATTCATTTTCATTAATGATAATAAGTATTGGTTTGTGTTTTTTTAACAGCAGACTGTGAGATATAGCTCATACATACACCTACGTCAGGTATGACGGAGGGCTAAAATAGAATGGAGGGCATGTAATTTAATCATGTCCAATGGAGGCTGGGGGTTCTGTCCTTGCTTTCACTCCATCAAGTCATTGAGTAGGCCCTATTATAGCCTATAGGGGTTGTGTGTAGAGTAGGGCTGCATTAAAAGTAGACCACATGGGCATAGGGTAAGGTAATCAGAAATCGAATCTTCCCTCGGGCACATCTGAATTCAATGCTATATATATATATACCATTTGTAGAACCACTATCTTCATTAATTTAGATTATGCCTTCCCTTGGCCTAGCCAATGAAATCAACTGGACCTTAGAGTAAAACTGACCAAACCTCCAAAAACTGGTACCATGTATTGGGGGGAAAAAAATAGGAAGGAATATTGTACCATTGAATTTCATTTAATACTGTTATGTATGTTACACACATAAATAATGTCATATATAATATAAATGTTAATTATGGGGTGAGAGTTGAGTAGATACAAGTTAATCATTACTCCCCTAGACAAAATACAGCTAAGCAGTAATTACTCCCCCTATCCCTACATGATCATCAGATCAATTATCTAGATAATTACTATACATGGCATATTAAAACAGGCATGGTAACTTATTATATCGGCTAATCGTCGAAATACAACCCCAAACAAACTATATAGCCTACTCGGTCCACCTATTTTGTGTTTTATAGGAAAGCTCTCACATCGTTCTTTTCTGCACTGAAGCAAATTATTCATTGGTATAATATAATATATGCATATCCCTAAATGTTGTAATGTATTCTTTATTTCGTTTCCAAAATTGGTTGTCCATTTTCTATTGCTCAGGTCTTCCAATGAATGCCAGATACAATATTAAAAAAACAGTTATTTATTCATTAACAACAAAGAAATGACAACTGTAGTTGGAAAATGATATCGAAAAATCTTGATTCGTACACCAATAACAAATGGTTAAGATTCCCTAAACCTGCTTGGGTTTCTTAGCTTTTACTGCATGAGTATGAGTTCAATAACATCAGCTAGTGGGGTATCCTGCACACCTCTTACACCTCGCATTTAAAAATAAATGCATAGTATTGCCTACATGCATGCTGTACACATGCACTCCACGTGTTGTACTTGTAGTACCAAAACTCGAGTCACAAGTCAATATAGACGTATACAAGGAGTTATATTGGGCCCTGGTGAATGGCAGGCTCCATGGCATTAAACCAAGAGTTGCAAGCTTCTTTGTCTCGGTCGTGACCACCATGAAAACTAATTAACCCAACGGCTTTTATAAATAGTATTTTAACATTTACTACGACCGGGGCGAGAAACTGATGCCATATGCGTTTGCACATAAAATGTGTATTTCTTTACAATTATAATTCAACTTATTGGGATCAATATGTTTATCAACGTTTCTGTGTTGTATCCTTTGTATCACCATGATATCGTTGTGTAGGAGTATATAGCTAGTACTATTGAATAATCTCGGTGTTGGGGTGTGGGGATGACCCCCCTCCCCATCCCCCAACGCTGATCTGTCCTGATCCCAAATATGTAAATGTATTACTAACTTTCTGTAAGAGGACATTGTACGATTTGCTGCGTAAGCAATATGAACATCTTGATCATGGAAGCAAGAGAAGAGCCCTTATATAATAATATGTCTTCATGATGGTTGTCACGTGCGATCGAAACAAAGTAAACGCCCCCCCCCCCCCCCCACACACACACACAAAAGTTGATATTCATTTATGGTCAAAAGTTAGCGAGGAAAGTATCCAAATATGTCGTGCAGTAAGTTTCCCTACTATTCATTACAATAATTCTCTATGACAGATAATATTTCCAATTAATTTGATAAGAGGAGGGGGGGGGGGACAAGCCCTTAATTAGTTCCTGAGAAGCGCTGGTCTGAAATATATTCTCTCAGGGAACAGTAATAAAGGCACTTTATTTAGTTTCTCACTCGGAAACATATTTTGTGTGTCTGTGTGTGTGCAATAGGTCGGGGAGGACGATTTACGGAAATATAGTTAATATTAGTGGTATACAGAATATACGGCCGATTTTGAGAAAATTGTCATGCGAATATCATGTTACGTGAAATTGAACTCAATAATATTTTTATATATATATATATATATATATATATATATATATATATATATATATATATATATATATATATATATATATATATATAAATTTAAAAATAAAAAAAATCTTTCTATAATAATATGATATTTTATTTGTTCTATAAGTATAAGTTTGGCAAAAAAGTGGTGTCCTTCTGGAATTCAATGCAGGTTCTCCAGGACATGCCTAGTATGCCATACCATCGTGCTCTTTCCCAGTTGAGTGCAGTCGATCCTCGGCTGATCCACTCACTGCCAAGCGCTACCTCCCAGTCACACACTAGGGCTATTACCCCAGAGATGGCTCGAGCGTGACGCTTAAAGCAGCCATGCGGGACGAGGAGCTTCTCTCAACAACCCCAGACCTGTTATTGTTGCCATAGCAACAGCTTCCGCCCGCCTATTGTTACTGTGGCGAACCATCTGTTGCTCTAGGCAAATGACCACAATCAGTTTCTGTATCACTAAGATTCACATAATTTATATCATTATAGGTGCATATGCCATCAGATCTGGTTAATACTCGACTCCCACTTATCCAGAAAAGTATACCGGCAAGTGATTATTGTTTTAGTAGTGTGGTTATATTTTTCAAGATCTGTACGCTTATTATTGTTTTTATATTTTATATTTAGCTGAATAATTAAAGAATCATCGCAAAAACGGGCTTCGTAGCCGGAAGGAGTTTCCCAGCTACTAAACTAAACGTTCAAAATCAGACCAAGAGTTGTCAGGCATTTTGCCTTGCTAGATCTGCTGTCGATCTTATGATCCTCATAAGATGACAGCAGATATTTAGAGTTTAGGATTCAATTCTGTTTCTCGTTACCTTTTTAATGGAATAAATGATAATCCTGGATGTTCTATCTGCAAAAAGAGCCTATAAGCTTTGTTTTTCTGATTTTTCGTTTTCAGTCGATAAAGCTCCTTTATTTCTTCATTAACAGAATTATTTCCAAGATACAACTAACATATGTTCTCTGTTTCAACAGTCTCAATTTGACATCAACCTTTTTTGGATTTTATATGAAAGGGAAAGATATAAGAATGAAGAAAAACTAATGGAAGGATATAGTAAATAGTAGAAGATGAGTGACAAATGATTCTTGAGTCAACATGAATTCTAATACCTGTATTCTTAACGATGAATCGGGTAGGGCCCTATATCAATTTCTGGAATAACCCTGACACTCACACTACCAGACTGCTAATTAATGCCAAGGCTGTCAAAAATTCATCAATAATTCATTACGAGCCATGCTGCCTTCCCTCATTATCCTGATTTAATGGCGAGCGTAAATCAACTATAATAATTTTGCACTCTGATCTAAAGGGTTGATCAAACGCTGGTTGTGATACTAAAATGGCTAAACTAAAGTCTGTCATTTTAGACACAAAGTTGAATATTTCCGTCCGACGGTAGTTTTCCAGCTCTGCATTCTCATGCTTGTTGCAGTAATTTCTGCCCTATTTATGCTGACATTTAAATAATGTATTTCTATTTATCTATTCCACTTCAACCATACTTCCAATGACCGAAATACATTATCGTGTAGTGATTTTATCAACCAGAATGCATATCTATTTATTATGGGTAATTTCAGATGGGTTTTCTTATGATTAAATGGACTAAGACCACTAAATGAACTTTTAGCATGTTCAAATTTCGAGTAGCCGAAGCCTGAATGACTTTGAAGTCGGTACCAAAACACTTCATTTTTCGCAACGATGCATTATAACGATTAACTCCAGGTTTGCATTAGAAACCCTTAGTTATGAATGAACGCTCTTCATCTCACCTGAACTACCTGGAGGGAAAAATCAATAAATGCCCTGGCGTTGATTGGGGTGAATACGGTATTCTGACCCACTCACTCCCACTACAACAGCATGGGTTTCCACAAGTGAGTGGAAGTGGGGGAGGCGAGAGGGTCTAATCAGTTGGAGATCAATAATTGATCCTATTCGGCCTCCCCGAGGACAGCCTTTTGGGCAGGTGGCGGCGGTAGCAGTAAGGATGAGCAAAGCTTCATCTCGTAGCTCGCTCTAGATACTAAGGATTATAGACACATTCACTGAAACTCGCCCACATATCTCTGCATGGATATATCAATCGTGAATCATCATTGGGTAATTTGCTGAGTGGAACTTAAAGAACACCTTTATTAATATAAAAAGGAGCTTAAAAGTCAGACACTTGCACTCAGTAGGATTATACGATGAACTGCTAAACAGACTGTCCTGGTCTAAATTTACTACTTGCTCGGAGGGAATATCATTAGAACTCCTAATTACTTCATGGGTTTCTGACATACAATACACTGTTGGCAGTTTGCAAACTCTAAGGTGTGGCTAAGCTTCACTCGGAGAGCTCTGTGTTACAGGCCGTTTTGGCTGATTTACGTTTGTTTAATCGAGTGTGTATTTTGGACAGCACACAGCTCCAGGATTGTACGTTTTGGAAGGTTGGACAAGAAAGGAACAGTCTCAAGGAATTCTACTTGATTTGGCAATATATGTATGTGTACATATAAGATTATGCATGTACAAATTTACCTCAATATCTTTTGTTATTTAAACGACACCTAGAAGTGTTCCCAACTTTTAATCCTAAAGTCTATATGTATGCCCACTTCTTATATTCATTTCCGAATCAGTGGTAAGCCAATGGGGCCACAGGCCGAGATTTGTAAATATTGCCTTGGTATTCATCCACGCAGAGAATATATCTATTTTCTAAGCTCCCTCAAATTATATTTTTGCCTATGTTCGTAGAAAAGTATGTTCTGCGAATAACATTTATTTGGAAAGCGCTGAGGTAGGTTCCCCCTCACTGCTCATCTGGTACAAGCATTGTAGTTCCTCGATCTCTCTCAGTTCTACTTGACACATCCTTTCACAGCTGTTATCAAACTTGGTATTCTTCTCTTTTCCGATCACTACACAGCATACTATTTTTGCGGACTGTTTGCAGATCGATCTTTGGTGATTTATTGCTATCGATTTTTGCCTTTCATTCTAAATAAGTCCAGTATTTGCTCTTATGGTTTGTATAGTTATCCATTTGTTTCTTATGATATCTCATAGATGATATTCATGTGAATATTTATTTTACAAATTATTGGAGTGGGGTACATTATGGAATTTTTGTAACCAAATATTAACTCAGTATTTAGTACGAACAGGAATTGGGTTGTGTATGGTAGTGTCATTATCCATAATATGAATCATTGCACACGTGTAGTAATCAAAATTAAGTTTGTACTTTAATGATTTCGTAGAAGCAACGCCCACGTGTACATTTCCCTTTTAGCACGAACTCTGACTCAACTCTCTGCTGACTTTTGCCACTTTTAAGAATTCCCTGCGAAAGAAGGTTATTTATTTAATGGTTTCTGTTTCAGATGTTCTGTATGGATAAGAAGGTGGAAATAATGGGTACATAACGCCAACTGACGGCCTATGGGTGCCATGAATTCCATCCATTACCATGGCTGCCTTGTACTTCCTATTATTGACAATATCCATAACAATATCAGGGCTTGTCTCCGCGAATATTGGTGAGTGGTTGATACAACTGTGCTCCTTGGTATTAGATAAACATATAGCCTTTAAGAATTTAAAAATGTTAGCTTATGTTTTTTTTTTAAAAAATGGAAGTTTTAAATTATCGTATATAATATGGAAGAAATTCTGGGGAAAACATAAATTCTTCACATGCACCAACGTCTGGAAGTGGTTTTCTTGAAAGTTGCTCACTAGTATAGATTGCCTGAATCATGTACAAATATGTAATTTTCTGAATCATGTAATTATGTTGTTTTCTGTATCATGTAATGATATAATTTTCTCCTCGGCTAGTGAGCTTAATACGAATAGTATATTTATGCATATATTCTAAATATTCAGCCAGTTGTCTAGCTATAATAATTCCTTGATGTCTTATTGTTTCTTCAGAGTTTGTGGTGTCACCAAGTTCTCGGGCTGTGCTGGCCGGTAACGATGTAAGGTTGGATTGTGTGGCTCAGGCAGAAGGTGGTCCACCTTTGGAGTACACCTGGGAATATAATGGGTATTTATATAGGTTCTTAAATCTACCATTTGCTTTAAGATATAGTGCTAGCCTTTGACAACTATGGTAACTGCAAATATCCAACTCTCGATAATGAAATTGTCAGATGAGTGTATCGATTGTGTTTTATGATTCCTAGATCCTTGATCCTGGCCTCTTGTTTTGATCACGACAGAAATGTACCAATCTCAAAAAGCTCAAATTTAAAAAACAATTACATATCCATCAACATGTATCCGTCCGTATATAAACATCTTGAATTAGGAAGTCAATAAATGCTAAAACGTTTTTAAGGCCCTATATTTGTGCATTCACTCTTCCTACAGGTCACCCTCTGCTCTGCCACTACTACCGAATAACTCGCTGTATATTGCTCGAATCGAGCAACACCAGTTAGGATCTTACCAATGTCTAGTCAGTATAAACGGCCAGGCTGACTCGACTGTCAGCAGTAAAATAGCCACCATTGTCGAAGCATGTAAGTCCTAATACTTCAGCTTTTACACATTTTACATTTATAAGTATTTTATTATCAGATTAGATGTCATTCTAGCCCAGAACCTGTTCATTCTGAGAAAATGTATTGGAATCCTGCCAACTGGTTCTAAGAAAAAGTAAAAGTGTCACGATAGATAGAGTGAACCCATTTTGTGTATCTCTTTCGACAGGAAATATGCTGTACTATTGTGAGACGAAAAAAAGTAACATTTATGATGATAATATGCTCTGAAATAATAGCTGTAATATTGATAAATGAATAATGAAAAGGTTAATGTCACCAGAAAATGCACAATTCACCTTCACCAATCCTCTCAAATAACCTGAATTTTTTTTTTAAAAATGAGGTTCAACGTCCGCTTCAACATAACCAAATAGATTATTTGAATCAAGGCAATATCAAATGTTCTCAGATATACCAAGTATTGACCATATTTCAGCAGCCTAATTTAGCAGAATTTACTAAGGTGCCGGTTGTACATTTTCTGATGATCTGACCCATATTCCATATTGACCTATCAGTATCCTTTAATGATAGGTGTTATATAGTAGATATTATAACACATAATTACCATATACCACATACCACAGTTTGCGTCATAACAACTCTGTGTAATAAACACATCGCAGTGTAATATAATATAAGGAGGAATTGTCATGTGAAACCTCTGAGTCTCTTTTATGTCCTAGATTTGGAACCATTCCTCATCCATCCTACGTCGATCAATTTGAATCAGGGAAACCAGACGGCTTTCGAATGTGTATCAGGAAAAAGTGCACCTCCCCCAAATGTATACTGGCAAAAAGATGGCGAAAGATTCACAGAGGTGAGTGATAATGGTCAGGAACTGGTTCTTGGTTTCTATTCGGGATTAATTTCTCACGATTTAATCATCTTCGTAGATTTAATTTCTTGATTTTATTGGTCGATTTTTTTCAAATATAAAACTTGATCCATTCATTAGCATAATTGATATGGCACATGTCAATAACAATACCAACTGGATGGCTGCTTCAGTGCATAACTGATATTACATACAACTATTGGGAATAATTTCATGAATCCGCATTAATTTGACTTATACAAATGATGTACCTGTAATCCTAATGCTTCATTAAGACGAGGAATATATTCAACTTAATCTAAATTCAATAGAATATTTCCTCTATATGTCTGTGGCGTCTAAACCCTATAATACTATGAAATTCAATGTTCAAAACAGCATCCATACAAACTTCCCCTATTCAATTGTTTAATCTAGAAAGATTGTACTAAGAGATTCTTACTATTACCTATTTTCAGGGCAACATAGAAATAGGGACCTTTGGTGAGGTAGGCGAAGGAGGAGCAGTGCAAATTTCATCTCGACTAGTCTTCACTGTAACCCTCACAATGGCCGGGATGTATCGCTGTGTTGCAGAGAATTCACTAACAAAAGCAACTGAATACAGCGATGGAGCTAACTTAACCATTACTGGTGAGGCATACCCTGGCATATATGTATAATTATCATGGCGGTAGATATGGAGGGAGTGTTATCAAACCATATACTTAGTGCTTTAATGTTGGTCTCGGTATGCATAGAAAAAGGCGGAACTAAAAGAAAATGGCTTACTAAAGATCTCTCAAATTAAGTGGATTTGTGTGTGCGTTTCAAACAATTGAATCATATCTCATAGAATGTCAAAACAAAGTTTTTCAATTCAAAGCTTTCCCAGGGCTATGCATATTTATTTATAAGCAAAACATTTCTTTAAGTTACTAGGCCAATATCAAAGCTATTCCCTGTACAAGTACCTCCTGTTATATCATCCAAAACTGCTCTTTTACAGTCAATTTTAAGGGTTTGATAACTATTATACTCAATATATATATGCATTTATAAGTTAATTGAAATATGAACTGTTGCAAATATACATGCATCATTCCTCAACAATTACATTTTTTGATAATTTAGCTTTCCTCCATCATCTTCGGTAATCTCATTTCCTCATCCTTTATACATTTTTTTAAACAAATTTTTAAAAAAAATATATATTACCATGTATTCTTCCGCCTCATAGTATTACCCGAAGCTCCTACAATCGTCAGCCAACCTGAAGCCGACATCATCGCCCCTGCCACACTACCTCTAAGGCTAGAGTGTGGAGTCAAAGGTAACCCCTACCCTACAGTGAGCTGGTACCGGGATGGTAGGTACCTGGTCGACTCTACCAGACTGTCCACCCTGGAGAATGGTACGCTACTCATCACTAGCCTACTGGAGGAAGACCAAGGAGTGTACTTCTGTCAGGCACAGAACGACATCGGGCAGTCACAGTCCCACAATATCAACGTCACAGTGGCAGGTAAAACACTTTGTCTTACTTCATATATATATATAGTTTTTATTTCAAAGTACATGTACATCGAAATCGGAGTACAATATCTGCAACCTGCAGATCTTCCAATTGATCCTCATAGCGTACTCGGACTTTAAAATATGGTTTCTAGCTACAATGTAAACAATTTGTATATGAGGTACACAGTGAGGATTTTGCCTCTTCCCGCTCTTCCCAATCAGTTCCATTCTGATTGGGTTTACATTATTTACACGAGTGATCGTGGCAGCTCCGCTTTATATACGGTCTGGTCTAAAGGAATTAAGTATGTGAGCCATAGTTTAGTACAGGACTCATGGTTTCATACTTGTTTTCTATTCCCCCCCACCCCCCTCCCCTCTTGGCTCAGCTCTGGGTTACATTTGGCTCTTTTTCTACCCCATCCCATGTCTCCTGGAGGTAGACTGTTCTCATGAAAGTACGGAAGTCTTTTCTAGATTTGCACCTGAAGCCTCTAATTTCCATTTTGTTCCAGTAGAAAGGTATTAGATAAATGAGTGATTTTTTAATCTTTTCAGTACGGGGGGTTATTATTTTCAGGAGTCTTCTATCATCTGTGCTTCTTAGGGGTCTGGGTTTACTATTTATATTTTGGTTGTTTCTACTTAGTGGGTATGCTAGGTCAAGTAGATGTACTTCCCTTCTAACTGATAATGGGGCTAATTTTATATAAAGATATCCACTTAGTATAATGAGGAAATGAATAGACAGGAGAAACATGATGCTATGTTTCTTCTTTCATCATGTTGGCGTTATCAACTTCTTCGGGCATCGTATTATAATAGGCATCGTGTAATGATAGAAATTGTGTGATAATACTTACGGGGAACCGGAGTGCACGTCGCTCACCTGATGGAGAGAAAAAGCTTGGTTCAAACCCACGCATGTACTATAGAAATTAAACTCTTCCTCCCTCACTCTCCCCTAAAGAACTAATCCCCAAAAGACAGTGCTCTTATGACACCCTGCGCAAACGCCAAACCCAACCTTGGCGTCTTGGATCTCAATCATTTATTTGTTTAATGTAGATCCTTTAATCAAGATTATTCGAAAAAGGTTCTACTGGGTTTTAGTTTCGTGAAGAATTTCTATAAAAGCAGGGAGGCGTACGTTAATACATTATACATGTACCTCCCTGATACTATCGATATTTAAATAATTTTATTGATAGAAATATGCGAGGCCCCACGAAACCTATTTACCATCCCTTACGACCATTTTGTTTAGAATAAATTAGACGAGATGATAGATAGACGTTAATCAAATATGACGATGTCTTTATTCCAGTGTTAGATATACCGTTCGTGCTGAACCCCTCGGACGTGCATGTATTGGCGGGTCGTGAGGTGACCTTACAGTGCCTACCGCCGCGTTCTGTCCCCCCAGCATCCACCGTGTGGTACAAGGACACGTTGCCCTTCAACGAGAGGCGCGGGGAGTTTGAAGCTGGTCGCCTGGACAACGGCGCTCTGTTCTTCAGGAATATACAAATCGAGGACGAAGGCCAGTACTTCTGTGTAGCTGTCAATGATTATTCTGTTCCCCGAACTAGGACGTCTACAAAAGCTGGGGTAACTGTTGAAGGTGAGTGCCAATACCAGTAGCGATAGTTTGAAAAGGGCGTTGTGTTCTTTGTGTAGTCGAGATCTCTCTATATAAGCTATTACTATATTTGGATTCTTTTCCTTTTTATGGGTGCTTCCATTCTTTTATTAATTCGCATATTTGTCTACGTCATTTTTGGTTGTCTTGGGGAGCTAATGACGAGAATTCTATTTTATTAATATTCTGTGTTTCAATGATTTTAATGGTATTTAATTGTAATATATTTTGATTAAATGTTATTCTAGCTTAGCAAATGGGCTTAGAACCAAGAATATCCTAAAATGTTTATGCTAAAAGTAATTGTTTCCACCATCTTAGTTAACTCGGGTATTTTCTGTCTTTACCTCGAATGACATTGTATTGAGTTTCTGTAATAATGACATTGATGACGTTAGAACAAAAGGATTATTTATTATTTCATCCAGATGTCTGATCCGATCGGACTAAGATTACGTTTCTTCACATAGCGACTGTTGTATAATGTAACCTGAATAATTACCGTCATTATTTTCTCTCGTGTTTATTACAGCAAGTCCGGTAATTGTTGAGCCGCCGGTGCCAACACGTGTCGTACTTGGCGACCTCCTCACTCTGAAATGTAGAGCCAAGGCCCGCCCCGCCCCCCAGCTCACGTGGTCTAAAGATGGGGAGGAGATTAGGGAGGGCGGCCGCGTGGGTATCCAGTGAGTTACCTTTCAAATATATGATTATCATTATCTAACTTTATTTCCACATTAACACCAGGTACATCATAGTTTTACCTACAAGTGGGAAAAGGTGATAACTTCTGCTACGACAGTAATATAGATCTACAACAAAGGAGTTTTGGGTTGATACACACTCTGTACATGCTGTTCTGAAACAGTTATTTTCCTATGCTTTCATTTCCATCAAAATTCGTCAAGCAGTGTGAATTTTAGAGACGGTGTGAAGATTTTCCCTGGTGAAATATGTTACTTAAGAAACGTCTAAATAAATGCCTTAGTGAACAACTTAAAGCTGTATTCTCTGCTAAATGTCGATCAAATATTAAATCTGATACTTCTTGACCTATTTTTTCCCACCTATTTGGGAATCATCTGATGAAACTTTTTAGAGGATTTTGACCCATGTTTTGCGTGCTTGACCCCACGAAAGTCCAGACTATCTATTTAATTTTGCCTATATATACAGATGCTGAAAATGCACTGGAAATCATCTTTTCATCATGATTTGTTTATATGTATGCATGCACACATTATCACTGATGTCCGCTCCCTTTCCTCAGATGTTTACACTGTTTACTTCTATAAACCTCAATATTCCAAATATTATTATTCAATGAAGTCCAAAGGTTCCTTTATTTCACAAAAAAAACATGTCCATAAATGACAGTTACATTTTTGGCTCCAGACTCCTTTTTCTTGTTTTGAAAAGCATAATATGTAATATATAAGTTTTCATGGAAGAATTTAAAATATTTGTTTATTTAAATGGGATTACAACTTAAGTTTCTAAGTCAAAGCTGAAGGATATTTCTCCTCCTCCCATCATACACACACTCCTGTTTCTTGGATGTTAGAAGTTATGAAGTTGCGCATAACTTATCATTAACCACTGACACTTGTGTTTACCCTTGTTTATTAACCCAGGGATTCTGGTATGGAGCTTCTGGTTCGGGACGTTATTAAAGACGATGAGGGGTCGTATACATGTACTGTATCAAACAACCACGGCTTTGTAACCAGTGCGCCTGCCCTTGCCTTCATTATTGGTAAGTTCCAAATGCTGTTGAACAATATATCTGTAAACTTTGTAGGGATTTGTATAGCATTAAAAGGGACACGGGGAGGGCCTGGAGAAATCCCGACCCAGAGCCAAGATGCGATATGCCATGTGGTCGTTCCTGAATAAATAAAAGCTTAAAAGATATATCCACAGTAGCTTCGAATGTTTTGAAAACAAAACATTTCAAGTGTAGACAATACTTGGGTGACCTGTTGATTTGATTTGATATCTTGTGATTACTCATTGTTACGTAATAATTGCGTAACACTATGAAGAAATGTGTTGATTGACAACTTCTATGAATAGGTCTTCCATTTGCGACCATAAATTAGGAGAACATCCATAACGAAAAAAAGAATAAAAATCCACTAATATTCAATTAATTGTGTCAATAGGGTTTTACATTTACTTTATTCATTTCGCGGGAAATACTACGAAAATAGATCATTAATCTCCCTTTTATCACTACTCCTAATCCTAGACCTTACTTCAATAAATGCTTTCTAGTATTTGTATTAATAATACGCAAAAAAAAACATGTTCACATAATTTCCGATTCGCTTTTTTCTACGCCGAGGGTCAGAGGTAACAGGGTTTAAGTCACAGGATTTCCCGTAACATGACATTCAGGCTTATTTCCTTGTCGCTTCCGTAAGCCAATACGACCTCCTAGGGTTTGTTTACAGCTTGACTACGGTTTCTGGTATCGCAACACTAGGCGTTCAGATCTACTCCAGTACTACAGTGATCATAGCTCTTCCCCTAATATATATGTTCACCCGATTGGCAAATTACGCTATTATTGCCGCATTTTGACATATTAGCTTATTGGGTTTTTAGTTCTTGTCCCTCTCTTTAACAAAACATCGTGGCAATATAAATGTAATGAATATTGTTTTCATTCAAGAAATATATCATACATGCCTGCATTGTTTTCATTATTAGAGTAGGCTTTCCTACTTAATATTTGTATTATTACTAATACATACTACTTTTTGATCGGCAACGCGTTAGAACGTCCCAGCTAATATAAAGGGATACTGTGTCTTTTCCTTTTTGTAATGGATTAATGTAATTTAAACATGGCCATTACAACAAACAAACTAAAAAATAAAAAATGCAGTTAGAGTATACTGATTTCTGCTGAGAAAGCTGCTATTGTTGTAAAAGTTTTCTTATATGGGTCAGATTTTCTGAAAACGTACAATTGGCAGCTGTACACATTTAGTAAATTTGGCTGTAATTTGGTCCATACTAGGTTAATTCGAGTATATTGGGCATTGCATTGATTCTAGCAATGTGTTTGGTTAGGTTGAACTGCATTTTGAACTTTATTTTTGTCTGAAATGTGGGTTATTTGAGAGGACTGAGGAAGGTGAATTGTGCATTTTCTGAAAATCTGACCCATATGCCCTTACGATTTGTTTCTTGTGTTTCAGTACCACCAGAGATCATCATCTCCCCCCAGGACGCCAATGTGAGAGCCGGCGCGGATGTACTTGTTCCTTGCCAAGTGTACGGTGACCCCCGCCCCACCGTCATATGGTACAAAGGTAACACTTCCTTTCTCTCCATTGAGATTCTTGGCATCATCTATAGATCCTATGTCCTACTAAAATAAGGTTTATTGTTCATTGTCTTTTCCCACTGGTGTTATTACAGTTTTATGCTTTTGCCAAATGAGAATAATGCTTATAATTAGTGTGTGTTTTTTTTAATTTCGCCGAGACCATTCCTTCACTTGGTGTTTATTTATTCCTGAGAAATGGAAAATATTTTGGGGATTAATTTACTACTACATAATTAAGTTGCTGAATAAAAATATTAAATACAATACAACATTTATAATAATTTATCAATAGAGAGACTTCCCAAAATTTAGCGACCCAAACCTTCACCGTATCAGATCGGAGGGAAATGAAAACGTACCATGATGAAAGCAAGGCGGTGTATAACAAATAAATCTACCTCCCTGCTATATAGGAACGTTGCTGAGTTAGTTTAAAATTCGCTATCTAATTCTGTCACTAATTTGTCTTTATTGTATGAGTTGATGTACTGCTAACTAGTTAAGAAGTCGATCGTGGATTGTTAGTTAACCTCCCATGAAAAGAACGATATGGGTTGAATTTCCGGAGGGTTTTTTCGCTTTTATTTATCCATTGCTTTTGTTTGGAAAGTCCTTCTCCTTTGATTTTAGTTGGAAAGTCTCTCATTTTCTTTTATTTGGAAAGTCTCTTAACTATGTTCGGTTACCGTCTTATCGCAGATGGTAAGGAATTACTGGCTGGAGGAGATGTAGTCGTGACTAAGGAGGGAGTGACAATACAGTCGGTGCGCGGGGAGGACGAGGGCACCTACACCTGTAAGGCGAGCAATGAAGCAGGCACCAAAGAAGCTGAGGCATTGCTGCGTATTGAAGGTAAAACTCCACATCATTAATACACCCACTTGACTGTCCATATCCATTTCCTGGTTCTAGTTTGCCAGCTACCTTGAATTTTATTGATTGGCTGATTGATTATGTTTTGCTTTGTGTGGAAGCTATTTTAGTCAAGGTTTCTGCAAGTGGTCATATGCTATAGGAAATCCTCGGCTCGTTCAATTATCCACCCATTAAAACTATATTTGTGCGCAAAATATAGATTTATAAGTGTGTTGAACCAAATAATGTCTGTTTACTGATTAATGATTCTAGACAGTAGCGGAAAGATTTCCTCCTTTCCCTTGATCTTGCCCAGGTTTATTTTTCTTTGCCTTAGTGATTTGTGTTAACTAATAGCATAAGTCTTAGAAATAAAGAATAAAATGTTTTCTTTGCTTTTACTTTGGCTTAAAGCACATCAATTAATCATTAAGAATGACCAGCCTATAAAATTGAATGATTTTACCGAATAACAACATACATAGAGCGCATTAACCAAGCTTATATCTTTAATATACAGCAGGTGTTGATATGTTCCATGATTATGATTATGCTTTGTATTGAAATTCGGATTGTGTTTGTGCGTGTTTGCCAGTTGTTCCTGAATTGATAAGATTCCCTGAAGACCAATCGATTGTCGAGGGGCAGCCGCTGGTTCTCTATTGTGATGGAGAGGCCTTTCCAGCCCCAATATACTACTGGAAATTCAATGTAAGAGAAGGAAATTGCTGTAGTATTCTGCCCTTTATGGCTATAACTCTATATGTAAAGCTTGAGTGCCTCTTCTAATGCACTGTCCTATGTGCTATTGCTCTCCTGTTAGGGAAATAAAATCACCTTTTTTTCTTCTTTTTTTTTTAATGATTTCCTGAATTTTATCACGAAATATAGTATTTATTTTACTGTAAGAAAATTAAAAAGGTAAAAATAACCATCTATTGAATATCAGTGAGAAGAGTTGGAATCAAGTTTTAAAATGTTTAACGGTTTATTGTTTGAATATTGAGAATACAATGCTTTACATGCCAGATGTATTTGAATGTCTGCAGGGGAGTCGCTCGCTGTCGAGAGAAATGAAAGTGACGGACAGTGGAAGACGTCTGGAAATAACCTCAGTGACACGCAACCAGACTGGGGAATACTTATGTGTGGCTGAGAACGATGCTGGAGTTGATACAATGACGGCAACAATACTTGTTCATGGTATGAATTATACTCACAATATTTAGTGCTTTCTCTATTCTTTAACTGGGCTGAGTCCAGGGCTTTCAAAACATGGCTGATGGGCACATACCTGCCCATGGGTTTGGGAGGTAACTTGGGCCCTTCTCCCACAGCTAGAACAATAGATAATAGTAATAGATACCATTACATTAATCAAAATCCCTTACCGCTTCCTGCTTGGAAATAGGTAGTGTGTTTATTATGTTTGGCAGGAAAAAATATCTAAATCTGCTACTGATCAAAATATGATAGTAGGGTTAGAAACCCTTTATCAAAATATACTTGAAGGGTTATAAACCCTTCAATGATATTTTAACGAGGTTATTTTCCATCTCCGTCCGTTTTTTATGGGAAAAAATGTTGAGAAACCTGACATGTTCATGTGGTTACATGTCTATAGATCTAGTGGTTTCTGAATGAAACCATAGGGGGACGCAACAAAACATTGTGGTCTCCCTCAGGAACAGTTGCATTCATTTTTTTCAAACACCTTCTTTCTTTTTCTTTTTTTTTTGGGGGGGGGGGGGGGGGGGGGCGGTCATCCTACTTCCATGTAACATACTAGATGTCCTGATTCTCAATGGAGTACAATATTTAGTACCGGTATCTATCAAGTTTATAAGACCATACAACAGTCAAAGTTCACGTCAAGAATTAGACGAGCCCTGGTGCCCAAGGCCCAAGACAGGGCGTTTGTAGGGTCCTAGTGCAGGTCTACCCATTCACGGATTGTCCTTTGATATTCCACAGTCGAAGGGAATGCGACTAATAAGTAGTGATTTTGATAGGACAAATTTTAATTTTCTGAAATTTCGTTTTTAAAAAACCAAACAAATCAAAGTATAATCAAGAATCTAATACTAGGTAAAAAAAATATATCCTGGGATATAATCGTAAAAAAAACAATCATTCTTCGATCAAAGCCCCATTTGGGTGAAAGTAAGAGACATTAATTAACCTCTTGGCCTTTTTCATCCCAGTTCCACCAATCATTCGGTCTATTATTGGAGACGCAGACCTCGAACAAGGGCAGAATCTAAAATTGATTTGTGACGTAGATGGTGTACCTACCCCAGTCATTGATTGGTATGTCGACGATAAACGCATCAGACCAACCCTCGATGCTCGCATTACATTCCCTGAGTACAATTCTGTCCTTATCAAGTTCGCCCGCCGCGACAATTCAGGCGTTTATAAATGCATTGCCATCAACGAGGCAGGAAGGGTGGAGAAGAGCTTGGAGGTTTTTGTTAGAGGTAAGATTCTATTTTGTTATAACTTTAGTAAAATTGATCACTTGTTGTGTATATATAGTGGTTAGAGAGATTATACCGCATGATTATAACAACTGCTGCCGTTACAATAATGACTTATTTATATGCCAATTGAAAAACAAGCTCACTCTTCTGGGGTAAGTATTCAACTTTTCAAGTTGGGGTTGGAAGTTAAGAATTGGATCCAATTTGCATGTTATGTGAAGAGTATGGGGAGCACGATTGGATTTGTGACTATTCTCCTGATTCTCTCTTGTTTTCATCATCTTTTAATCGAACTTCGGAATAGGCTTTGGGGATGTATTATCTTTAATGATTTGTTGGCCCTGGTCATGTTCGTAAAGGAGGGTTGTAATATAGGACACCGGTCCATCTTGTATATATATACATGTGGGGAGAAGGATTGCTGTGGGTGGAGGAAGGTTGGGTGGGTAAAGGAAGGAAAGGTAACGAACTGGTAGTGTTCGGGGATTTCTTAAAAACTTTATTACCATGAAAACAATGAGATGTATAAGTCTATGCGTCAGTTGTAAGAAATGTGTTTAAAATTGTGGCCAAATGTTATGAAAGAAGTATCATCTCATACAGCCATTCTTCTGGGGGCAGGTAAAAATTGCTGCCACACCGGGATTCGAACCCACAACACTCTCATGCCGCAGTGTCCAGAGCTAGCAGTATCCCCGTTTTTACCCTAGTACAGAGATGTGTTAGTTAGTGTGGCAGGCGTATCAGTTATCAGTTACGCTGATCGAGGACCCAGCAGCTTCTTTGGGTAAATGTATGGGTGGACTTCTGCCAACTGGTACACTCTGGAGGGGTAGATATTTAATTATCCAAAGGACAACTCAGGTGGTTGCTTTTTTTTACTTTATTTCCCTAGACCCTATCCGATGTTTCGGACGTCCTTCTTCTAAGTTAAAAGTTCTTTGGATAGCCAGTGCCTAAACCCTATAAGGGATAGGAGCCCCGTAGGTCTTCAGGGGTTCTGGGACTGGTGGAAGCCAGTATAGGTCAAGTGTAGTCAGTAGAAGAAGCCTCGGCTGGTCCACTGGCCGGTGACCGCGAGCATGATCCGATCAAGAATATCCCAAACTGAAATGGACTGCTACAGAAATGCTAGTTAGTAGATAAAAAACACAAAAAAGGGAATCCGGAATAAGAAAGAAGGGGAATCCCAACAAAAGAAAAGTACTTTGGGGAAAGTTGGTATTAGTACTCTGGAAGCAATTAGAACTTTATTTATTTCTACATAACCTAAAAGGGTGATACTTGACATCCGACTCCCATACTGGCCCATGAGTAAACTACCTTTACCTTGAAAACGGTTCTAGGACCGTTTCCCCCCTGGAACTTTTCCCACTGGACTTTCCTCCAGACTCCCCCCCCCCCCCCCCCCGCCCAAGAGCTCCCCCCTAGGACCCTTCCCCTGCCATATATATTTATCAATTTTGTGTGTGCTGTTCTCCACCATATTTCCTGCAAAGTTATATGCTGGTCTAAATGAACCAATACAATCTGTAAGCTACAGGGAGATCTTCCACCTGTGTGTCTTGCACTCAGAGTATGGGATCTTTTACTATTATATTATTGTGAGAATTCAGGTAAGTAATTCTAGATAATTGACTTCGCCATAGATACACTTCGGTTACTACACGATTTACATTACATATCTGTCTTAAACCGTCCAATTCCTCAAGGAACAGACGATGCTTCTCTTTCCCCAGAGTTATTTCATTAAATGACATTTCCAATATGTTTGCACTGATTTAGTGGTATCACCTGAACATATATACAATACTTCCGTTACAGAGACGCCTTTTCCCCCTAGTCTTGTATCCGTGCGCCCAGTCTCTATGACGTCCGTTAATCTTACGTGGGAGCCGGCGATCCAGGACCCCAATAATGATGTGGAAGCCTGGCACATCCAGTACAAACAGAGGTAATTGTGTGGGTAGACTAGGTAACTTCTACCTATAATGTTTCTTTCTCTCGCACCTTTAGTTTATCGTTTGATAATGTAGGAGTTCCGAATTATGGAAGGATAGAAATTGTATTAAATATTAGGCTACACTTATTGGGTTGTGATGGATATTTCGATGATGAAAGGTATCACTAGAAGTTGTGAAATTTGTCGAAATAAAATCTCTTAAAACCCCGCATGTTTTCTGGCTGGATCCTAGTTCCCCATGTTATGAATCAAACTATCATATTTCTGAAATGTTGGCATGGTATATATACCATGATCAAAGTGAATGGTCATTTTAAAATCTTACATTAATGGTTTAAAGCTATTGTATAGAAATGATTTACGGTTCTAGGGCAGAACCCCCGCTGGGTGAAAAAAGAAAACCTGGGAAGAACCCATCTATTGTAAAAACCCCTCAAAGTATCAATACACCATTCAACATTGAACCCTAAAAATTCTAAAAGGAGTTCTTCATTAACGACGACCAACCCGTAGGCAGTTCCAGCAAGTTGGCAACCCCTGCCAAACAATAATTTTTAAATTTACATAACCTAAAAGCACAGAGAGCGAGCCACACCGTTCGTTTCACATAACCTAAAAGAGTGATCCTTGACATCCCCTCCCGTATTTGTAAGATTTTTCTAGTCCCGATACCTGCCACAGTTTTTTTGTTTTGGGTTTTTTTGTTACCAGCCACAGTTTTATTTTATTTTCAGTATATCAGCAGTTTACATCTTGTACAAGGGTGATATAGCCGCTCACCTGACATCGTATGAAGTGTCTGGACTATCTGCATACACAGAATACTTGTTCAGAGTTGCTGCCAAAAATGCGGTTGGTGTTGGACGGTACAGTGAGAGCTTCAGTGCCAGGACGCTTGAAACAGGTATAGTAGGGTTACCAGGGGAGGAGTGGGGAATGTATGTATGCAATAGTTTTATTTCCATTTTTTTTTGTATACAGATATATCACGGGGAAAAAGGGTTAATTAATATTCTTTCTGCAAGAAAGCTCAGGTCTTCCAGGACACCCTACTTATATACACGTTTGAGTAAATTCTCCTGGGTTTAGGGGAATGTTAATTTGACTTTGTTTGTCTTCTTGTTTGATTATACTATGCGTTACAACAGTTGTTTTTTAAAGGCTGAAATCCTTAGCAATCTTAAAAGAACAATATATGGGTTTACCCACCAAAGATAGGTATCATAATTCTCACCACTTACAGGTATAAGAAACTAAGAATGTGAGTACGCTATAGGAAATATGCATGTGAGTGTTTATAAATCAAATGTTCAATTTCAATTTCAGTTGAGCCCCAACTGGATTCCTTTATTTAGTGGGCAAATTCACAAATTCAATCAAACAACAATTCATATCACCAAAAAACAGTTCATACCAGCTTCTTTAAATATTAAATGTTATAGTGGCTTTGGATATCGTTTAATGTATTTGTTTTACTTTAAAAGCATTTGTAATTTTATTATATTTTAATATATTTTTTTCCACCATGTTGAGATTGCGAACAGTGCCACTGAATTTAAAGTCGGATTGGTATTTGTAGGTGTTAATATTCATCACCGGCTCTTATTATAATTGTAGTTATGATGCTTTAAAAAATTAACATTTTATTTAACATATTTGATAGTTTATTCTTATTTTGTTTAGCTCCTAGTGCGCCAAGAAATCTACAGATGTTATCGCACAACGCGTCATCAATTTCTCTGCGATGGGAAATCCCTGCCCAGACCAATGGAGAAATCAGGGCTTACCAGGTCCATTATAGGAAGACCCACAGTAGGGAAGGTCCGTTACTCTCACTGCATACATTCATATATATATTATAGAATATAACGAAAAGAGATATAAGGAATCACTCTCCTAAAAGATATAGTAACCATTCTACCTCACCACGGTAAAAGAAATGTTTAATCTATAGTCAGGTGCTCTCAACTTATCAACCATATCATATCATGTCCTTAATAACCATAATCTTGATATATATGCATAACATAAGAAATATTTATTAAACTTGTCTTGTCAAAGTTTATCTACGCTTTGACTTCTCATGGGTTGCGAACCAAACTCCTATATAGTTGTGATTATATATATGTATATTATCCTAATAATCTTCATCTACCATGTCATCTCCTTCATCAATCACCCAACCTATATTAATCAATGTAACTGTTATTATGAGAAAATCTGAGGACCTGAAAAAAGGATCCTGACCTCATAGTGTTTTCAGAATAAATTGAATGAAAAATAAAAAAAACTTTGTAATATCGAATGAATAAAATAACCCAAGTCATTGCCTCTTATCCTCCTCACTGATTTAACTGTTACATCAATATATATACTTCAGATTACAGTGTGGTATCTACGCCTTCTCTTGGTAAAATCCTGCTGCACTATAACTTAAGTAATCTCGAGCCTTACACGACCTACTCTGTTAAAGTGCGAGGGGCTACTGTAGAATCTGACGAGCATCTTTGGGGAGACTTCAGTAATATACTCAATATCACCACCTCTTCCACACGTAAGTAACCGAGTCTTATATATTAGGGAGTTTCAGCTAGTCTAACCTATACGTAAACGTATCCGTATCTCTGATATACAAACAAAGATTAAAAGGAAGAAAGGGATTCAACAAAACATGGCGGGAAAAACGAAACATAACATATCAACAAAGTTTTTCATCACACAATTTTTTTATACATAAAAATGCGACGTAATTCCCCCAAAAGATACGGATACGGTTAGGTAATTGAGATAGGTTTGCTTGCGGAACCTCACTATTGCTGGGCCACCAATACGAACTTTAGCGCGAATTAAAGAAGTTTACGGAAAGCATTTTCCGTCAATTATCCCAATGCAGAAATCTCCGTTACCGGTACTTACTATATAACCAGTAGTGCAACCCTTACATACATTGGCCCTTTGGGGAATTAAAAACAATCAATAATATTTATCTTCTGCAATTGGAATAATGACGGAAAATGATTATCCGTAAACTACTTTAATTGGTACTGAATATTGGGTCTCTTACGTGCTTACATCTCAAAGCACTCGTGGGATGGATTATCATAAGGAACAGTTCTTATAGGATAAAACTTTATACTATTGGCCTGGAATGCATTATGCACTTTAAGTTTTAATTGAAGCTGATTAATCAT
The DNA here is from genome assembly GCA_942159475.1 of Sthenelais limicola. Classification (NCBI taxonomy): domain Eukaryota; kingdom Metazoa; phylum Annelida; class Polychaeta; order Phyllodocida; family Sigalionidae; genus Sthenelais; species Sthenelais limicola. The sequence goes on from OW804096.1 coordinate 61,377,468, forward strand.
CTTCATATGATCTGACGCTTGCCATAAATAAGTCGAATAAATGCCATTATTCCTTACTTCAGACATGCCATGTGACTAGTCCAATTCTCCTTGTCGTTTCCCCTCATTGTTTTGACCATTAATGGCATTTATTATCGGTTATTTTACGAGGCGCGGCACTTCCTGCTTTCTCATGAAAAATATTCTCTGCTATTTCTCATATTTCCTCTACAGCCCCGTCCCAGGCCCCTCAGGATATCAAAATCAGTGTGACGTCACCAAGTTCCATCTTGGTTTCCTGGACTGTAAGTTCTTTTCTTTATGCCACTAATCGTTCTAGATAAGATAAATGAGGCACATATGGGTCAGTCAGATTTTTTTCAGAAAATGCACAATCTACAGTTCTACACATCTATCAAATTCTGCTAAATTAGAGTGAAAAATGATAAATACTAGGTATATCTGAGTATATTCTATATTGTATTCATTCAATAAATCAATAAAACCACCCACAATATCTAAGTGGACAGGCTACAAAGTGACCCTCCGTCACATAGGGGTGCCCCCCCTTTAAAGGGTGGCAGACTCACACCACCAGCACACTACTGGAGCTAAGGCCTTCACCATTAAGCTGCCTTGACCTGGACATCATATGATGCCCACAGGGGGAATCTCCTCCTGACACCAAAGAAAATATACCCAGTCATGGTATAATAAAAAAACCCCCCCGGTCCAGTGTTAAACTTTGTTTTAACCAACGTGGCCACCCTCGCGCCTGATGAGACCTTTTGGTCGAAACCACACCCAATATCTCTTTATTGACAAGGTAATATTTTAAATCCTATATAATATTGAGAAAACCCATGAAATTTTATTTTTTCATTTGGGGAAATACCAAACTAATTCCTGGTATAAAAACTCCTGACTCTACTCATCAGGAGGACATCATGGCAACACTGTGATGTCACAATTGGGATATCCACACAAACCCTGGCAACGACAATCGTTGTCAGGTGAGTTCAGGTGGAACGTTCTTACTGGGATCCTCAGATCTCAGTTGTGGTAGCGCAAGAAGGCATACAACACGTACGTCGATTCATTCAATAAATCTGTCTGGTTATGTTGAACTGTATTTTGAACCTAATTTTCTTCTTAAATTTGGGTTATTTGAGAGGATTGGTGAAGGCGAATTGTACATTTTCTGACGATCTGACCCATATAAATGTGAATACCACTTATATTGCCTGTTGAGGCCATCTATACACAAACATTCAATGCCAAATAAGAAATGCATCGCTGCTTTCACGGTGGCAGGTGTTATCCTCAACTGAATCTTACTATGTGCGCGCAATCCAGTCACTAGAATACAGATGGTATTTATTATCCTAAGGGTCTATATCTAATTATAGCTAGCTGACAGTACCTAGCCAGTAGGATCAGGTATGATCCGAAACGTCGGAAATACTGTTAGATCAATAAATTTTTAAAAAAACATCAACACATATCATCATTTAAGGAATCAACAACCAAGAGAGTCCACCCTCCCAATACTTATATCACCATTAGCATCAAAGCACTTCCATGTGTCTGAAAAATTCTTCCGACGAAAACTAATTAAATGATTAATCTACTAAATGTGATTATCTCATCAATAAACAATCGCCTCCTGTCCATCTTGCAGCCTATTCCTCTCGAGTTCCACCGTGGATCACTCCATGGATACGTCGTCCAGTACCGTCGTCACGACAACTCGGACCGACGCTATACCAACGTCACTACCATAGCGACAGGGAGAAGTCTGCTACTCATTTCCCTCCTTCCTTGGAGGGAGTACGACATACGTGTGCGGGGATACAATATAAAGGGATACGGTATCCCCAGCAATGACGTCACGGTTCGCACTACACCCGAAGGTAATGGTTAATTTATACTGTGATTTATTTTCGTCTGGCAGTAAAAAATTCGTATGTGGTGACAAACATGCTGAATAGTGTCTCCTCTATCCTGTACGTACAGAGTATGGAAATAAGTAGCGTTCTTGAATTCCATATTTGTATTTTTGTTTCTACATTATGTTGCGCAACTATTACGCAACAATGTTTATTCCATGATTTGGCCGTGAGCGTACAATATAATCGATATACTTGCCGCTCACAAGGTGGACAATATAAATTCCCTGTATTGTACAGTGACGTCACAACCATTCGAGACTTGGGGGACAACACAGTGTGATGAAATTAAAGCAAATAAAGTTGTTTTAAGTTAAGAATCATGGAATAAAAGCAAGAATAGCACAGTATCGCGTCTTCGGTGGCCTATATTCTCCTCGTATGGCCGAAAAACAACTCGGCCTACGGCCTCGTTGTTTTCGACCATACTTGGAGAATATAGCCCCCCTCATACGCGATACTATGCTGTTCTTGCTATAGTAACCACATAATTACAATTAATATTGATTTCTTAAATTTCTTGATTGTATTCTTAGCTGGGAATGGTAATAACCTGTCCCATAGGGGACTGCACACCGATACCGATGAATCTGAATATTTGATTCCAGATGATTTGGATGCATGTGGATCGACTGATCATGTTTTAAAACAATTTTCAGTGGTCAATTGATTAGCAAAAGGGGGAAAACAAGGGAGATGCATAGTGTTTTACTGAGTAGTTATTCGCTGTCCACTGCATGAGGTGGCCTTCGTGAGGAACGAATAAAAAAGATTAAATACCCTTTGTTGTATAGACAATATGACAAAAACACTAAATGTTAGAGGTTTGAATGTCATTGGTTGAGGTTTGAATGTCAGAAGTATAAGGGCTGACTCTATATGTTACGTAGATTACCCATAACCCCTAGCGCCACAGATTTGTATAAAAAGGGCCCCCAGACCCCTTGGGCTCATTAATGCCTTGACCAGACCTCAAGACTTGTTTTTTTTTTTAAAAAAGAAGGACCTTGTGGAGTCCGAAACTGTAGGCAGGAGATCGAATAAAAACAAAAACTTGAATTTTCCTATGTTTGTTCATCACTCGAATCAACCCACGAATTCAACTATAAGAGTATCTGAACAGTTGGTAGTTCTCCTTTTAAGACATTGTCATAATTATGTTTGTTTATTTTACAGTACCAACTGGATACCCGGTTGATATCAAGGCGACTGCTCTATCATCCTCAGCTGTAACCGTCTCATGGCAGGTATGTAAGCTTGGCAATAACCTCAATTCACCAATTCATTAATATGGGCTCTTATTGTCGGACTCATAGTGGGTCCTTTTCATCGGAAAGTGGGTCCTGCTTCATTGGCAACTAAGTAAAGAATGCCGAATTTGCCATTCTGATGTTCACTTATTTCAATCTGGCTCTCTACCATCTTCTTAAACATTGGGAATCCTCAATGAAATTGGAAATGTTAGCATAGCACTGGCTAGATAGCCATATGAACTGAAGAGCCCAGCAAATTGCCCTATTGATCCTATTTGCCCAAATTACCTCTGTGGACAAGAAAAAAATGATTAGATATTCGAGAACATGGTTTCTTCATTTTCATTGTTTTAATCATCCATTCCACAACCGTATCAAAAAATAGAAAAGAAAAATCGAGAAAAACAACTTTTGGTCGATTTAACTTAACTTATTTAACTTATTTTGTATAGAAAATAATAATTGTATCACTTATAACAAAAACAACTTTTGGTCGATTTAACTTAACTTATTTAACTTATTTTGTATAGAAAATAATAATTGTATCACTTATAACAAAAAAATTCTAAATAATCACTTCAATATTAACAATATGTGCCGTAATTTCCATACTAAAGTAGAGTAAATATAATGTACATGTCCTAAACAACATTGTTTGAGATAAGAAATAATTTGACAATTTATTACAGGCAAGAATTAAAGAATATATCACTACAAAGAAGCGCAAGAAACAACTATATGAAGAAATAATGAGAAAAAGAACATTTATGGAAACTAAAGACATTGGAACTCATTTAAATGGTGCAAAAAACAATGAAAATGACAATGACCTATAAAGTCAATTACAATCTAAAGTGAAAAGGAAAAAAGTGAACAAAATCTGTACTAATTAGAGTTAAGGATATAGTATCTTGATGTTAATTAAAATAATATTTTGTTTTTATGGGCGAGCTGGAAGATCTAGTTATAGAGGTCTCTGTCCAATTTCTGTAAATTGTTTGAACAGAATAAAAGTTTTATATATATATATACTTGCACTGTAGCTTTAACAATAATCACAGCCTGACGTCATCAGTTGCAGAGATGGGACGTGGGCCCCATATTTGTTACTGAAAAACTTTACAACAAAAATTCTGAATCTGAAAATGTTTCATAAAATAATTAAAATAAATTATTTAATCATTTTTCCCTTATTTTGTGATATAATATGTTGGCTCAAACTGTCTTTTTTCTGGGACTCAAATAGCAGGCCCCTGGTTACCAGTGAGTAATCCTTTTTCATTAGATATATACATACATGTACATTTGATAGGATACATTGTATATTGTTATCCATTATCAATTCAGCCTGTGCCCACTGAGGAACGTAACAGTGCTATATCAGGTTACATCGTGGAGTACCGAGCAGTTGACAGTCCGGGTGCAGACACGTTAAGTCGCGACGTCGGAGACCCAAGTGTAACCACCATCAACATCACGTAAGTACAAAATAGATTTGTTAAATGAAATCATTCTTTATTTCCCATCATTAACAACAAGCATCTCAGCTGTGTGATCTTGAAGCATTGCGTTATGCCAAGAGACATGGCATTTTACCTAGCAGTCTTCAACCTGATGAAAAAATACGAAGTGGTTAATTTTAATATTCTGTTCTCATGCATTCCAATATCTCTTCTTGATTAGTTTTGAAAGTTGTTACATTTGCAGTATTTGCAGCTCAAGTGGCAAATATTGTATCTGTGTTTTGAAAATTAAAAATCTATTCTTATTATTATTAACCACACTGTTATTTGTGGCTATCTTCTCAGAATATATTCCGAATTAAATGATTTAGATTATAATACCTTATAAAAGACACAATGCACTAACATTGCGAAATGTTTAATGTGTAGTTTGATATCAAGCTATATGTATAATCTATGACACCTTTTGAGAGACTTACAGAAATAGGCTCCCCTATTTAGCCTATCCATGAATGAATAGATTTATATATAGATAAATGGATAGTTAAATAACGATAGATACATGGATTGGTTCCAAGATAAATAGATTGTTCCAATGAAATAAAGATACCAATGAATGAATAGATAAATTTATAGATAGATAGATAGATAGATAGATTATAAATAAAAATAATTTACCAAACCACAAAGCGCTGTAATGTTTATTCCATTACTTCCAGCCAGACTTGCCATTCTGATATTCAGTTCAATATATATAAACCATCCATCCCTTCTTACCTCCCTTCCCTTTAGCGGACTCTTACCCTACTTGGAGTACGATATTTGGATGCATGCCTTTACTACACAAGTTGTGAATGGATTCGGTCCCACAAGCCCAGCCGTCCGTGTCCGCACCGCCGAGGGTGGTGAGTCAACAATTTAATATTTACATACTTCACATTTTCTTTGGGATTACGCTCCTGACCTCCATTTCTTCATTTATATTTGAAGTTTGAGTCATCTGGTGTTTAGACTGCAGGGGTTGTATCGGGCTGCACACCAGGTGTAAATATGGATGTTCTAAGAGGGTTTATTTAGTGTTAAGTTAGTACCATTTCAGTACAGGGCAATCTAGTGTAGGGGATTCTCCATCCAGTCACGTTTCAGTGAGTGCTTTGTATCATACCTTGTGTTGGTTTTTAGATAGGGATACATTAGCCATATGGGTCAGATTTTCAGAAAATGTACAATCGGCAGATCAACACATTTAGTAAATTCTGCTAAATTAGACTGAAAAATCGTCAACACTAGGTATATCTGAGCATATTTAGTATTGCCTTGATTTAAACAATCTGTTATGTTATGCTGAACTGTATTTTGAACCTGATTTTTGTCTAAAATTTAGGTTATTTGAGAGGATTGGTGAAGATGAATTGTACATTTTCTAGCCATTTCACCCATATATGTCCTGACCACAAGACGGTCGTTATTGCATCATCGCTGCTATCTAACATAGGGCTGGTATTCATGCATCGTCGCTCAAGTGGCCAAAGATCCGGGGTCGTTATTGATTGACCTTTAATTTGACATTTTTGGCATTATAATACCTGTTATTACTGTGTTTCTGGAATGGTATAGGCTACTGTCCTGATGGATCTCATAGTAATACATATAGGAATAAAAGGGAAAAATACGAAGTGATTAATTTTAATAATTTATCCCTAAGCATTTTAATAGATGTTTATTCAGGAATTAACATTACTTTCAGCCAATCCTAATAATTTGATTTTTAGTCTTACAATTATCATCTGTATTTAGTAATTATTAGAACATATAATGAATATATGAGTTAAAAAGTGACATCATCACATCATGCACATTTTTCAATTTTCTTTTCTGCGCTCTTCTTGATTGGTTTTGGTAGTTGTTACATTTGCAGCAGTTTTTCAAGAAGTTAGACATCGTTGGTTGAGGTCGGCTTTTTATTCTGCTATTCGTGGCCTATGATTTATTTTCCAACATTCGTAAGCAAACCTTATCGTCTTTTAGATTAAATATGGTTATAGGCACGTGTCTTACATCGACCACTCGTTTGTAGATAAAGGTAAAGGAAACTATAATTTGCCTGATGACTTCAGCTACTATGATACAGCAACCTATCTAGAAACAATTTGATAGTAGGGAGTGATACCTTACCATTACTATCACAAAGTCCAGCTTTCCTCACATATCCTTATAGATCTGTATAACAACACCGATACTTGATGGTCTTTATCGTGTACATCATATACTGATAATGTCAGACTTTATTACAACGCGTGTTATCTAATCGGACAACTAAAATAGACTAGTACTATAAAAGTTATTTTCGCGATGTATTTATTTTCGCGCACACGAATTTGAAGCGAATTTAAAGTGTGCGCGCATATTAAGTTGTGTCAATTTTAACATCCGTGAGATTGTTGGTACGCGAGTTTATGTCCGCACGAAAATGTGTGAAGAAGGCCAATGCGCGGAAATTTTTAAGCGCGAAAATGAATACCTTTACAGTATACCTTGGCCAGTCTATTAAGGTATTTTAGGGGAAGAATAAATGCTGAAACCAATTTACTATATAGCACATGTGAACGCGGTTATTTATCCAAATACCAAAAGGCTCAGAAATCTTAGGAGAGGTATGTTTTCTGTTCAGTATATTATGTTGCATTCAGGAAGGAAGCTTAGCTATGCATACAACCCATTCACGCTTATGTAGTAGCAAGGTATAGGGTTGATGGTTCAGATAGGAGGAAGCTACCATGTCCTATTTCATTATTACAGGCTATAGGACAAGGGATTTATTTCTGTCTGTGTGTTCCCGTCTAATATTTGCACAATATCATCTCTAAAAGATGGCTAGCTTTCCAATATCACCATTTCTCGCGCCCTCTCTTTTTGAAATGCAATGAAAGGGCATTTACCAAATACCAGACTTCAGTTATCAAAGCATCGGGGTGTTTCTCTTGCATTTGTGTTTTTGTATCTAATAAAATTCTGTCAGATTTCTATATGCAATTTTACTCTGGTGGTTGTCCTTTTGCCATCGTCTATTTACACATGTAAAGTATATTTGATTTCAAATTAATCTTCCTCGGACTTCGTGACTATGGTTGAATTATGGCATGTATTACTCCACATGAAATTACCCTGGAACGTTGCACTTAACATATATCTGCGATGATTTTGCCAAACAAAAATATTGAGCAAATATAACGCGTGTGATTAGTCATAGCGATGACTGCAGTACGTCTGAAAGAATTAGGATGAGTAGAAAAAGATGAGGATGATCCAAAATTTGGTCGACGTTTGTTGATTTTATTCAGCAACTGATGTTTCAGGCATGCATTCGAACATTTTCACATTTTTCAGGTCTTCATCCTAATTAAAGTATCGATAAAAATATCTTGGCTTTTAAATATAAACGTTGTACGGCGCTATATGGCACTATGAAAATTGTCAACCATGTCAACCAACGGTTGACTCAAGTGATTATGTACGTAACCACTTTTCCATGCCTAAACTCATTCCAACGTTAATCTTGTAAAGATCATAAAGATGCTCTGGTTTAAAGGTAAGGCGTCTGTGAAAATTAGAGTGGATTCTCACGCGTGTTAGTCCCATGACCAGCGGTACAGTCACCACCAGCTATTGATATGCATGTGTCTCTACTCCGGGCTAAAACTCTGATCTTGTCCACAAGTAGTTGTCATTCATGAGTTAGTGCCCTGTAGGTCTCTGTCTACTATAGGCCCGATGGACTTTACCTGTAGACGGTCTTTAGACGGCCCATTACAGAATAGCCCTTTGAATTATTCTACTGTTCCTGTAGTGTTTAGTGGTGTATACCCAAGGCTAGGAAGATCTCACTGTTATTCTCTGGTATGAGCGGTAGTGTTGTCAATAGGGGACTTACATGTACCACTAGACATGTCTGGTACAGTGCATCATGGGATGGATTTTGATGAAATCTGACAAAATATTTGGGAACATTTTTGTAAAAAAAAAAAAAAATAATAATAATACAAGACTGTTTTCACTAATATCACAGCTAAATGTTCTATGAAAACCAAATGCATGATGGGAACGATGGAGGCTTGTGTTATGGAAACATGTAAAACACATGGATATTGACATTAGAGCTCTGATACATATCATGACATGATTTCTATAAATTGTATGCTGTACCATAAGTCCCATAATGCCATGCGAATCACGATTCAAAATAGCGATCATGCAACTCCCCTCTTGAGCATAAAGGTTGAGATGTGCATACATGAATGCATTTATACATGTATTCATTAGTTCAAGTCGAGGAGCTTGTATACTCACAAAGACGAAGGATTCGAGGAAATATTTATAATAAGATGTGATATGACGTCCCTGTTCCACCTCCAAAATGTCCTTTTGCCTGTTTTTAGTTCTCATGTTATCTTTATCTAAAAGTTAAATATCATTGATCATCACATCAACTCACACCTTTCCAAGTACTGTAAGTGACTATTCTTTTGTCGTTGAGACACGTTGTCTGTCTTATGACATATGGGTGGTGTATAATAAAGGCGTGTAAAGAAAGTATACTATATAGACGTCACGGCTTTAGGTCTTGCCCTCGCAACATGATATTGAATTGCAAACACAACTATATTCATAGCAATCAGAAATTTTACACCTGGTCGGCGTTGCCTAGACTCATTTTTTGTACTATGAGTATGCAGAAAAATAGTTTGAAATGCACAAAATATAAGACAAATCAACTTAATAAAAACTATTTTTGAGTGGTGACGCAATGGCCTATCAAAAATATGTATTGTGTGCATTTGTGTATGTATTGATTTTACCGAAACTTACCTATTAATATTGAGCAATGATCTGATACCATGCTATCTCATACAGTCTAGGGTCACAGCCTCTCAGATAAGATAAGAATGGTATGTCAGTGATTGTGCTAATAGCTCTCCCGGCCCTGGAGTAGGCGTCCTAATGGGATCTAATGGCATTCTACGGTTTAGAGCGAGCTTAGAGTAAAATAGATCCTCAGTTTGGAGGGACTCTCTCAACTCTGAGCCTAGACTGGATAATACATAAACCTCCCTGGTTTAGGGTTCAGGCTGAGCGAACAAAAATTATCGCAGAGACTGGAAAGTCCATCTACTCATTACAGGGATCGGCGAGGCACGTCGCGTGGATCATATAACACACATGTATACAGAGACTCACTCGATCATTGTATTAGCACACAATCAACAGGAGGAGTGAGCCTCAATCCACCCCTATCACATTATACATAAACACGGGGTGCAGATAAGCCTAGGTTTATATTGTGGCCTCTCATAATGTAGCGCTTACAACTGATTCCCCTTGTTAACTCACTGCAATGGCATTGGATTAGAGTACAATATGGACTTCTATACATACTTCTCCTCCTCCTCCGCCATTCCTCATTTGGATTTGGAGAGCTTATATAGGTCTTAGGTGCATGGATGGCTGTCCTCGTTTCAAAGGTAGTTCACAACTGACCAGTGATAAGCTGGGCATATTTATTTATATTCTGCTTTAGATTTAAGCCGCTCTTTCTTAACAATTTTCACTCACTTGTACATGTGTATACCTTGAGGCTCAACACTCCCTTCTCTGTTGCAAAGTGTGATAAATGCTAGATAAATTTGCACGCTTTCTCTGACGTTTCTACGAATCCTGTTGTCTGATCCTATTCCCAGGCCATTAAGTTTATCGGTCAAACTTGTTTACAAGGGTTTTTTTCATAAAGGCTCCCCCCATCTTTAATTTAGAAATAATTACCTCTGCGAAAGACTTTGTGAACTATGCGTGACACAGATCAAAATCCATGTGCTTATTTAATAGCTTTTGATTAGAAGAGAGACCTTAATCAGTTACCCTTTTCCTTCATATTTTTATTCAAGTGCAAATGAACATGTACAGCCTATATTACTATACTTAATTAATGGAATTCTTGACGGATGTAAAGGCCATATTTTATGCTGCCTCCAAATACATTCTCACATCGCCACGAGTGTGGCAGTGGAAACCTTTGGAATCGGGTCATTGTGACCTAGTTGTCATGTTCTCGGAACGCCACTTCTCCCAAAGACTAAAGACGGCTGGATAATATCGCCCTTGCCTTATAACTTTTTTATTTGAAATATTTTAATACAGTGCCGATAAGAAAACTATTTGAAAATGACAACGATCTCATATTTTCTTTAATTCTTTTCCAAGCAAATATATGCATTTTTGTTAGCAATGTATACATTGATTGCGTTCTAAAGTTGAAGCAAGAAATTGCTAATTACTCCACTATTTTTTATTATGAAAAGTATAAACGGTTAACTAAACTAAAAAAACAGAAATCACTACCATAAAATGTTAAACATGAGGGTTCTTAACAATTACATTATCAAGTTTCAAGCAGACTAAACATGTTCATCTAAGTAAGTAATATAGGGATGGAACAGCTAAAAGATGTATTTTAGTCTCTTACAAAAGAAACAAGCTTCGAAATACGATATATATTTTGTATTATATGACAATAATGAAAGCCGGCGGCGCAAACATGTAGTTATATCACCATAAGGTTATCCTGGGTATCTGGTGGTTGTTGTCTTAGTTAAACACTTTTATTCCCGACTTTAATCATATTTCTCATATGAAAATCATGTTTTACCGAGGACTCGGAGGCATAATTATATCATGTTCCCGGGATATGTTCACAATTTGTCAGTAGCTTTCATCTCTCTTAAAAGGATCATTCTTCCCAGTCCAACCACTTAGCTCATTTTAACATCCTTTCTTTATAGACTGTCTGAATTTCCGCCAGGCCCCAAGCACAAACGATTAAATTTATGTGTGTTTCTATATGGAAAAGAGCCACCTTGTTAAAGTGTGTGTTAAAGGCAAGCCCCCAGCTAATAGACCGAATTTGTATTTCCCTTTTCATTTCTTTATTGCAATGACTATTCCAGTTGGGAAAAACACCAATATAGATGACACCATAAGACCCTTTGAATATAATTGTTTCTAGGTCCAGATTAGCTACCTAAACTTTCCAATCCTTGCATATTTGGGAGGAAAGGTAAACTGAGGCATGTTACAAAAGAGGAATATTATCTGTGAAAAGCAGGGAAGAGATGAAGAAAAAAGAGAAGATGAATCGAGGAATTTCGTTTGTTTTACATCTTAAAAATCATAAATTTATATTCTACACATAATCATGCAAAATTAAGAGGAATATAATCTGGAAAAAACAGGGAGATGAAGAAGAAAAAGGAAAAATGTTATTTTAATCAAATATGGCTTTTTAAACAGGACGGTTCAAGGTTGAGTGGAGCAAAACGGAAAAAAATGTTATTTCAACCTCTGTTCAAAACTTACTTACTCCACCCGGGAACCATGCTCTAAATATTGCCCAGGATTGGGTCTGAGAAAACTACATTGTGTCATCCTTCCTGACTATTAGAGGAAACCTTTTATGTCGAGCAAAACGCCGAAAGGTACATTTATCTACGTTACACGATTGTGTTTCGTTTCAAAGTGGAATGAAACGCGAGAACAAGTAGATTTGCAAATACCTAAGCATTATCACTCCCTCTAATCCTTCCCCACATATCCTCAATCCTGTAATCCGTAGGTTGTTCCCGGATCAGCAATTCTTTTAATCCATCCTGGAAGGGGATTTGGCAGCCAGGAAAAACTATTTACACACGTGTGGCTGGAAGGGGATTACCTGCATTTGAAATCAATATTATGTATATGGGACATATGTACTTTTAGAAACTAAAATATAGCCTCAGCGGGACGCCAGTAAAAAGCTATTGACATCTGGAATATTGTTCGCTTCCTGGCTGTGTCGTGCTTTCTTTCTCACGCTTTTAGTTGGCTTAGAGACATGCAGGTAGACCATTGGATTGGTTCTAGGCATTCTTCACGAATTTCATTCTTCGTATCTATCTCAAGGTACATACATATCCTTCTAGCTATATTTATTGCATCCTTTTTGCGGTAAATTTACATTACAAATCTCTACCTGAGGCTTGCATCCATGTGGATTTTTGTCTGTATACATTTTCAAAGTATTTGTATATTGTATACGTGGAAGGTTTAATTCTGCATTGTTTGTTTTGTTATATTGCATAGGGGTTTATGCAATACATGGAAATATTAAGATTCAGTCACACCAGCGCTAACTTGAGCCTATAGGCTCGATGTATTTCAATTTGTAGCGATGCCATAATTGAGTGACTATATCTGCACCTCCCCCTAATCAACCTCCCTGCTTATAATATTGGGTGAATAGCCTGATATATCTCCCTGTAATCTACCTCCCTATTTATAACATTGGGCAATTAGAGCCTGAGTTTATTGTCCGAGCTGGCCCTCTATGCCTGACGGGAATCCTGTCGAGGCCGGAGGCCGAGACAGGTTCCCGAAGGCATAGAGGGCCAGCGAGGACAATAAACGAAGGCTCTAATGGCTTTAGTCCCCGTTGGTTGGGCTGTTTACCGGAAGTTCTCTAGGCATAGAGGGCCAGCGGGACCGGTAGTGACCACTGGCCCTCTATGCGTCTATAACGGGCCAGCTCAGACCAACCAACGGGGACTAATGAGTGACAATACCTGCCCCTCCATCTAATCTACCTCCCTGCATATAACATTGAGTGAATAGCCTGATATATCTCCCTCTAATCTACCTCCCTGCATATACCATTGAGTGAATAGCCTAATATATCTCCCTCTAATCTACCTCCCTGTTTATAACATTGAGTGAATAGCCTGATATATCTCCCTCTAATCTACCTGCCTGTTTAAAACACTGAGTGAATAGCTTAATATATCTCCCTCTAATCAACCTCCCTGCATATAACATTGAGTGAATAGCTTAATATATCTCCCTCTAATCTACCTCCCTGCATATACCATTGAGAATAGCCTAATATATCTCCCTCTAATCTACCTCCCCGCATATAACATTGAGTGAATAGCTTAATATATCTCCCTCTAATCAACCTCCCTGCATATAACATTGAGTGAATAGCTTAATATATCTCCCTCTAATCAACCTCCCTGCATATAACATTGAGTGAAATAGCTTAATATATCTCCCTCTAATCTACCTCCCTGTTTATAACATTGAGTGAATAGCTTAATATATCTCCCTCTAATCAACCTCCCTGCATATAACATTGAGTGAATAGCTTAATATATCTCCCTCTAATCTACCTCCCTGTTTATAACATTGAGTGAATAGCTTAATATATCTCCCTCTAATCAACCTCCTTGCATATAACATTGAGTGAATAGCTTAATATATCTCCCTCTAATCAACCTCCCTGCATATACCATTGAGTGAATAGCTTAATATATCTCCCTCTAATCAACCTCCCTGCATATAACATTGAGTGAATAGCTTAATATATCTCCCTCTAATCAACCTCCCTGCATATAACATTGAGTGAATAGCTTAATATATCTCCCTCTAATCTACCTCCCTGTTTATAACATTGAGTGAATAGCCTAATATATCTCCCTCTAAACCTAATCTCCCTCTCCCATACAAAGGTTTTCAGTATCTGTGACATGACATGCAATTCTCGCTTATATACATTCGTATTATATTTCCCATGGGAAAAGATAGAAATATGCGATTTATTTCCCATTATAGGGCTTTTTTTCTGAGATAGACATTTTCTTTGCCTCTATCCTTTGTGTATCTTTCTTCTTAATCAGAGCGTACTTTGTATAAAAAAAAAGATCAATCAAGTATCGCCGTCAACCAATACATGTATATGTTGTTCTTATTTCCCAGCCTTGAGTATTGGGAAGTCAGTGTATGTACGATTTGGTAAATGAAGGAATGTATTGTTTCCGTACCTAATAATGTTCCAATATAGTCATATTCTATGCTAGACCAAATCATCAATAAATTATAAATTCCTTTTGTATCTCAGTTGCGGGTAACTAAGCTGAAAATGGCTGTAATGCCTGCAAGACCAATGTGTATGGGATAAGAGATATTCTGTCCGTAGGAAAAAGTGTTACTTTTGTTTAGAACTTGGCCTGGTGCCGGTGTACACAGAATAAAGCGGGTGCCAGTGTCTGCGACATTTATCATTTATTCATAAACCAAGTCTTAACATGGGATTCTGATGCATAAAAAATGAACCACACACAGGGTCACTCCATGCCAGGCAAAGGCCACATGTCACTGCTGTGGTAATAGGTGTGGTATATTGGGATGTGGAGGTCTGTCCCCAGTTGGAGAATTCTTCTTGAACTTTGCCATAGAACGAATATAGGAATAGGAAACCTCACGTGCTGAAATTACAGTGTAAAGTAGGCTCTCATTTCGCCATATCTTTTTATATTAATTAATTAGGGGGTTTCACACTACAAACTGATTTTCGCCCGGTTGGTTAGTTGATGTGAATTGTAGGGAAGACAGCAAATAGGCTTTGGTTGTTCTATTCGGTATAATGGCATAAAGTTCCTAACGTTTCGGACCATATTACTTCCTTTAAGCTTTTCAGGGGTAAAGTTTTATTTTAAGTTTTAAGCTGGTTAACACAGAGGGCATAGGGAGGTTTTTCGTCTGGTCCCGCCATCTTTCATGACCCTATTTTTTAACTTACATAAATACAAAAAAATAAAATGATCCAGCTATTTTTTAAAACATTTTATCATCTTTAGTGATAATTCATCCAGGTTTCTTGGAGTTTATTATGTAATATCCACTTCAGCAAGTGGGTGGTTTTCTGTCGATATCGCCTCCTTCAAAATATGGCGTGTGTACTCTCATCCTAACTTGTAAGAATATATAGGCAACCCCTTTAGCAACAGGGAAGTAGTTATAGAACCAAAGGAATGTTGAAGAAAAGCATCAAATTTGAATACTTATGTTTTATGATGAAGAAGGTGGAGACAACTCAACTGAAAGCATCTCGCAGTGTATTCTGTTAAGCAGTGTATTAACGCAACCCTACGCGTTTCGACTTAGTTTGGCTTCATCAGCTATTTTGGTTTCATTAAATTGCATTAACGAAGGTTCTTTTATATTGCAGCCCCTGGACCAATTACTAATTTATTAACCAACGTTACAAGTACGAGTGTCTACCTAACTTGGGATCCTCCGCTCCAACCAAATGGAATAATTGGCGATTATTACGTAATCTATTCTCTAATATCCCCGTCACCCGCTGTCGGAGAAAGAGGTAGGTTTATCATAAATGCAACAGAAAAAATACTTGCGATAAAATACTTGCAAAAAATTACAGGCCTGGAACGATTATTATATTGTCTAATGAATTAAGCAAATTTTGTGCTTTTTGATATATACAGGACGACCGATATGAATCAATTTCTTTACTAATCTACCAATATGAAACAAATTAGTGTGTGTGAATAATTAATTAACTAATAAATTGATTAATAGTTTATCAATCTGCGGACATTGCAATTCACATTCAGAGCTATATACCATAGCCATATATAAACCATGCAAAGCACGACCTACTTTAACAAAACAAAATAGAGATCACATACACCATGTCATGTTCTTTTGAAATAATTGGAGTGGACAAGCGATGAAAGAGCAGTATACATTATACAACCGATGCATGTTTTTTTTTTCAAGGTTCAAGATTGAGAAGAGCTGTGGGTGTACTTGTCTCCAATAACACGTGGGAGGTTTCCACCAATGAGACGGAGGTGACGGTGACGGAGCTGCTGCCTGAGCGATCATACAGCTTCCATGTGGTGGCCGAGACAGGAGGTGGGCGTGGTAGTATACCATCCGTTCCCATGGCAACAATCGGTATGTCTTCCTCCCTTGGGGTTCTTTCCACCGAGACAAAATGGGACTAATAGGCTTCTTGCATGTTGTATGTCAGTGGGGAGTCTATAGAAAACATGTCATGTTCAGTATGGAATATGTATCGGTGCTCAATATCCGTGTGTTATACATGTTTCGATAGCACAAGCCTCCATCTTTCCCATCATGCATTTAATGCGTTTTATAGATTATTTATACAAGCTATGATATTGATGAAATCATTCTTGCAATTTTTGATAACAAAAATTTGGAAAAAAATGTTGCTAAATATTCAGACCTGAACTTAATGTATCCCTGCATGCACTGTAATGGACATGTGCAGTGGCACATGCAAATCCCCTATTGATCTGTTACATTCAACCCAAATTGCGCAAATTCCAACTTTTATACCTATAGGCAACGCATGAAAACAAGCAACTAATTTAGTTCTGCTCATTTTGATGAAATTATAAATAAATGGCCAATACATGTAATTTAAATAACGTCGTGCTTCATTTTTATTAGGAT
Organism: Sthenelais limicola; assembly: GCA_942159475.1. Classification (NCBI taxonomy): domain Eukaryota; kingdom Metazoa; phylum Annelida; class Polychaeta; order Phyllodocida; family Sigalionidae; genus Sthenelais; species Sthenelais limicola. The sequence goes on from OW804096.1 coordinate 61,394,478, forward strand.
ACGGTAACTATTAAGTTTGCCAACAATTCCTTATCCGTATTGGGACTTTAATACACACGTGAGCAGTTAGAAAGGTGCAGTTTGGGGGTGCAGTTCCGTTGATACGAACCGCTCACGTGTACCGTTCGGCCAAAGACGCAATTTCATTGGTGCAGCGTAGGCCAGATGACGTCGTCCCGACCGCGTAACTTAGGCCTACAAATTGCGGTGAATGAAGCCTCCTCGAGCTAAACTATAGGCTTTACAAGTTAAATTTAGTTTTTAACATCCAAATAGAGTGTGTAATAAATAGCAAATGGCCCTCTGTTCGGGTTCAAACTGATCTCGACGAGAGGCGACCATAAACCGCCTGAAAGGCGGGCGCAGCTGGCATATTTCGAATCCTTCCGTCGCCCGGGCCTTTAGAGCCAAGGCCCAATACGTTACAGAACTCAACCTGATCGTGTCGTTTTCCTATTAAACATACCGATAGCCGACATCCTTACCCAGAAATCGCAACGATAGGATGTCCTCTGCAAATTTTGTCCGAAGAAATAATCAATCTACGCTGTAAAATAGATTTTCGATATTCCTATACTATTCCTATGGGGAAGCATTGGGAAGTGCCGACCGCCATTTGCGCCACCACGTTGGAGCCCACCACGGGGTTCGTCCCGTTTTCTGATGGGTCTCGATCAGTTTGAACCCTCCATCGGGCCATTTGCTATAAGAGGGTATGATTCCAAGCATAACGCGAGTACTAGACATTGGATAGACATAATTGTGGCCTAGAGGCAGGAAATTCCCACACTAATTGAAAATGTCAAGGGAAATGAAAAAAGAATTATTGATATTAATAAAATAGGACTGTCTTCCCATTTTGTCCATTTTTCGCTTGAACAAAAGTCAATATAATAGCTCTGTCTCTGTTTATCATTTTATAGTTTTAGTGAACGTATTTCCCTATCTTGTCTCTTTAACTCCCTTTCTCCCTCCCTGTCTCCCTGCCTACCTCTACCATACACACATGCATACACACACTTCTCTCTCTCCTCCCCATTGTCTCTCTGTGCATTTCCAATTACATCTGATTAATCTCTCTGTGTCTATTTCCACGTACATCTGATTTATCTCTCTCCCTCCCTCCCCCTCTCTCTCTCTCTCTCTCTCTCTCTCTCTCTCTCTCTCTCTCTCCCTCTCTCTCTCTCTCTCTCTCTCCCTCTCCCTCTCCCCCTCTCTCTCTCTCTCCCTCTCTCTCTCTCCCTCTCTCTCTCCCTCTCTCTCCCTCTCTCTCCCTCTCTCTCCCTCTCTCTCCCTCTCTCTCCCCTCCTCCTACACCCCGCCCCCTATTTCCAAGTACCTCTGATTAATATCTTGTTTCGCACTCTTTAGACGTGCCAAGTTCACCCAGCACGACCACAATGACACCAGTGCCTACCAGACCCATCGTGGATGTAACAACCCTCTCCGTCCTCATGTCAACTCGGGTTCTCGCGTCCACAACGTCAGAGTCACCTGGCGAGGAAGAGCAAGACTACTTGCCCATAATTATAGGTGCCAGTGTAGGTGGCGCTGTGGTGCTGGCCATCCTGGCTGGAGTCATTGCCATACTCTGCTACCTCCGCTCCAACAAGAAAGCCACTTACTGTAAGTTTACCTTTTGATCTTATCAGTTTGTTTAAGAATAATTTCAAAAGATAATTGCCAAGGAGGTGTACGTTAAGGGAGTAGATGCTGGTTGAAACCTGGTCCCCGTAAATTCATGAATTTGTGTTATGGATCTTTTAAAAAATTAGAAACCTATATTAGAAACCTTTCTTAATCTTAGGTTGTCCGCGGAAGTATGTATAAACAAAATAACAATCCGTAGATATTTGAGAAAGTTTTTTCATGAAAAATATTTAATTATTAATAATGCCATCCAAGGAAATTATTTTAAAATTTCACATTACCACAGAAATCAGTAATTCATAAGTGAATCCTGTGAACTGGAACCATGGCCCATCTGCGCCTTGTGTTTTTTTATTATGTGGAGCGCGGCACACCTCATAACAGTTACGGAATGACTTGATACCTTTCCCTATTATCTACCTCCCTTGTTTGGTTACTTTTTTATGAATGGCCCTAAAAGGATTATTTGGTGACTTCAAGTTCTGTCAAGGATAAGGCTATTATAAGAGAAAACCGGCACTGCGTGATCAGTTTGAAGGCACACTACAGCACCTAAATACTTGCATTGTTAAGATAGGAATGCCTTCTTTGTTCACATTAAATTAAATTGCTATATTTTATACTGTTTCTGGCAATGACAGATTTGTCAATGAAATGAATAGACTCCAGAAAGATTCTTCTGTGTGATAAGTATGCATTAAGTTATCAGATTGTAAGATAAGTCATTTATTTATTGTTAAGTGATAATGTATGTCTTAACATTTGTGTGAAATTGACCTCTACTACAGATGACCAAAATGCAGGTGAGTCTAACCGTAACCATGGCAACACAAAGTGCATGAAAATTCCATTTTGAAGCCTCAAATCTGCAGTCCTAGGATGTGTGCTTGATAGGCTCCTGTTTTGTTTTATGGTTTATTTCAGTTTTTGCATCTCACTAGAAAAATAACCTCCCCACATAACATATATTATGTATGATCCTTTAGACTAGGCATGGCGTACCCAACAAACACTAACTAAATATACCTTCAATAGTAACTTCAACTGCGTTTACGTATTTAGATTTCATTTCAATTGCATTTTCTCATATGTTCCTATATCTTATTCTGAACATATTCACACGTACTTCAAAGTCCTGCATCATATCTCATGAATTTCCAATAAATCTAGGCTCATAAGATATTCATTCTTTATTTATTTATTTAAGTTAAAAGTCCTCATCTATATGTCTGCACTTTTCCTTAGTAGAGTTATTTATGAATTAGATGAAATGTAGGATGTGTTATTTGTAGAACATCTCAGCTATATTACCCTATTAGAAGTTAGAACATTTAGTATTCTACCGAATGTAAAAATGTGGCCCATTCTTGTAGTGTGTTGAATGTTATGGCTAAGTTTCCAATGCGTTCCGAATATCGCATGTTAAAATATTACTAATAGCATCAAGCCTGGATACAGTTACGCAAATATTTTTTAATATAATTAAATCTGTTTACATTCGTAAAATATGTGATTACCAGGTCAAAAGATGTCTGAATTTGGCGTGACCCCAAAAGAGCAATCTACAAAATCCAAGAAAGTCTGTAGGTTGACAATGTGCACTGGTCGGTGACGAGATATCATCACCCATACATAGCTTTAAACTGGGAAATAACGCTTCACTACATTAACCCTAGGATACACTAAGCGTTGATATAAGACCGATTTGGTATCGGGCGTCAATCGGTTGTAGTCCCGACAGTACCCCCCGATTTATGCCCGGATACATTTTCCTTTACATATTTCAGTTTTAGGTCATAGCTCATTGTTCATATGTGATGTGTTACAGAATAATGAGCACAAGTCGCAAGAGATTTTATTTCAACTGGGTTTTGAGTGGATTTTGAGATGAGATCAAGCAGATTCCAATGATAGTAAACATTAGGAAATTAATAAATATTTCTATATTTTAAGTTTGATATTGTTATTTTGGAAAAAAAAGTGTGCAATATTTCTGAGTTTTTTTTCTATTTCTCAATGTTGCGACTTGTGACTCATTTGTCTGTGACACATCACATATTGTAACGGTTCAGTGTAGGCCTGGGGTTAGATGTGGATAGTACATGTATGTGTTACGTCACTATTGCAGTGATGACATACCAATATAAGCAGAGTACACGTCTTGCAATCAAACGATTCATTTCATAACTACAATCTTCACGACAGCTATGACCTCTTTATTGACATCACTACTGCGTGCACTCATTTCACTCATGTGACCTTTGATTGTTTTTATTTTTTGACAATTAAGTCATATTTTTAATTAATACAAACTTAAAATTGAAATCCCCGACGCTACAGCTAATCCCATATATAATTTGATCATAGGCTCAGAGTTGAGTGAGTCCAAACTGAGGGAAAGCCTCTCGCTCCAAACCGCAAAATGTCATTAGAATCTCATTAGGACGCCTACTCCAGACCGGGAAATCCATTAGCGTAGTAGGTGTCCAATCACTGGCATACCATTCTTATTCGATCTGAGAGGCTGTGAGCCTACTAGACTGATAGGGGCGGACCAGGAAAAAGTCTTTGGCATAGGAGGATGTCAATGTTAATGATATTTCGATAACTATCTAGTCGGGATACCATACCAACTAACATAAATTAATGTATTTGCAGTATTTTTATTTAAGAATATTATTACAATGACATCATTGTTTTTCTCAATTGAATTTGAGACTACCGTTGCTTCGAATACTGATAATTACAAGGATACATCGCATTAAACATTAAATACTACCAGGGGCACTATTGAAACGTTTTACATCTTTGAGAAACTAGTCATTAATTAATTTGGCCAATTTCTCCTATACTTTAGAGATGTGATCTTACATCTTAGTCTGTTAAGTTTTAGATAGCCTATGTTTTCAGCGTCCTTCATTATATCATTTACCGGTAGATAGAAATAAAAATAAAATTACAAATCCCAACAACAACATTTGCTTCTCTAGTATAAACTGACATGGTTGGCATTATCGGGTTGTTTGGAATGAGCTGACATCACTAATTTCGTGTGCCTCTTCCCAGGAACGCTTGTACATCGCCTTCTGCGAATTATCATCATATCATTATCAAATATATCTGTACACATATTACCTTTATCACTGCTCAAAGTGAAGTTAACATTGCTTATTATGATCACACAACACGTTTGCTTCAACATTTACCCATCTAATATGGACCTTTTAAGGCCGGGTTAGCATTCAAATTTGATTATCATAGACGGGAACGTAGGATTCAAAGCACAACATTGATTTGCGTTCTGGTGGTCACGACCAAATTAGCCCATCACAGATATATCTATGTGCATGTTGCTGCTTCTAATGTGCAGGTGGTTGCATCCAACGCTACATGAACTTATTCATTGACGATACTCAAACATATCAGATTACCGAAACCTATAGGAGTCATTGCATGGAGATCATTCTACATCTCATTCCTAGATTTTCTAGTTTTTATTATACATGTACTCCGTTTGTACGAGGAAAATATTGTACGATTTAAAGCTATAGGAAAACCTATATTCCTTTTGGGGAAAATGCAAATTATATTATTTCATTACTTTATTAGCAGTGTTGTTAATTTACACTTTAGTTATTACGCCGCCGCCTGAATTCTCTGGGCAAGTGACTGGAAGTCTGAACGGACAGCCGCCCCGTGCCTCCAAGAATTCTTCAAATGGGTAAGATTATACCTTTTTCTACTTGTCTATTTTACTTTATTATTATTTTGGTACAATTTTGTTAGACTCACTAATAAGTAATATGTTAGTACTTATATGTAGGTGGATAAATTGTATTAGACGATATTAATAAAATGTGACTTTCTTTACAGAACTATTGCAAGAATAATCTAAATAATCAAGTCAAGTTTAAAGAACTCCCACGACGGAGAAAAATCCCTTTAGATTGATTGATAGGGTCATTTCTAATGAAAAAAGCACACGAATAATTAAAACCTAAATACAGTATTTGACTTAATTTGAAAATACTTTATTTGCCAAGTTATTACATAAGGTTAAAGATTAACAAAAATGGGGAACTATCTTTTGGAATAATTACCAGGTCTTCCAGCCGTTACCGTAAAAGGTGATAGATCACCCAACACAAAACCTTCGCCCATCATAGAATTGTTTTCCTCTATCAACTTGTCGGTCTACCTAAAACTCTCATTATGAGTTGGGTTTTTTTAACAGTTTTATTTGTCCACAATTTCACATTTGTGATACTTTTCAAGCAGAGAAAGTAACGTTATTTAATAACGTTACATCAAAATAAATTACCTGGTTTTAATTTTTACTTCAGCTATTATAGAGGTATTAGACCTTGAGGCATAAGACCTACAGAAACAAGTCGTAGTTACAAGTTTCACACATTACATTTTTTTGTATTTTTGGCCAATAATAAAACCAAGTTCTTTTCATCTTCATATAAATCTGTATTTGAATCAGTCTATTTTCGTACAATGAAAAGTATCACCCATGTGAAATTTGTATCGAAATAAAATCTGGTTTGGGGGTTTTGTTTTTTTTAAATATTAATTACCATTGATTATATTGCCATGTCAGGACCATATCCATATCGAGTAATGCTACCGGGGTGACCTCAGTCAATGGTCCGTCCACACTGACCAACACCCAGTCCACCCGCACGCCCAGTCATACGGTGCAGAGCAGCATCTCCCTGCGTGAAGCCGTCCCAGGCTTTAGCAGCACTAGTCACACGTCCAGACCGCGCTCAGAGGTCGTCACAAACTCCAGCCAGGTATTTAATTGATTTGATTTATTTGATATTCCAGCTAAACAGTAAGCATTTGTTCTCGGTGGAAGGTCAGTCCTACTTTTTTTTTTAAATAGATGGTTTGCGTGATTGTCGATGTCCCCAAAATAATTAAATCTTTACTTAAAGTTCTACTACCAACTGGTTGAACACATGATTGGTTGTATGTATCCCTGGTTGAAGATTGAAGAGGAAAAATCATTCATTCAATTTTTTTGTATTGACTATAGTAGCCCATTTTATTTTTAAAATGTTCAACCTACAACCTGTAACAGTCCTTGAAGAAAGCTGCAAGTCTGAAACTTTGGGTCACACTGTTGGAAAAATAAACAAAAAGCAGCACAGAATCGACTCACCTTTGTCCATGAAGTCACATTAAAACAACAAAGTGATCACACCAGTTTGTAGTCAACCCCTACCTACATTTTGTTTTTAAAATGTATGAGTAGAACTTTGCCAACTGGTAAACACCCTGGATCCAAATTCCTGGATATTTAATTATCCAAAGGACAACTCAAATGGCTGCATTTCTTTCTTACTTTCATTTCCATCCTTTCTTTTTAAAGTCAATTGGTGATATGTTCATTTAAGAACCATTGTTAAAATTCACTTGTAGATAAAAATTAAATTGTTTATGCAATTTTGTCCCCTTCGAGTTACCTCTGAACACGGAACAAATACATCTTATTTCTTCGGTTGGCTTTAGGTTTAAAAACAGTAATATGGGATTTCCCCTTCAGTTGAAATTATAGCTCCATCAAAACCCAATAATTTCCCCAGTAGTGACTTCAAACTCCTGTTTTCTGTGTAGATGATTTCATCCAGTTATGTGTACTACTGAAGTAATATCACAATTAATGCCAACATTGCTTATAAAAGTCATTTTCTTTCTTGTTTGGGCTCAGTTCGGACGGAGCATACCACTGGACCCGCTTCACGACTACTCCTACTCCTCCATGGATGACCTGAGGCACTCCACCTTCCCTCCATTACACTTACAAGGTGCTCACTACATGCCCTCTTATGCTGGTAAGTCGCCTTTAGTTTGGTTTAATTAAAATATGAATATAGAATTGTGGCGTTACATGACTTCTAAACATTTCATGAGATACTAGAATATCCTCAATGTGATCTAATGCACTGAGGTTTCCAGATTCTACTAATCAATGACTGACATTGAGGGGCTGCTGGTGCGCTTTTGGTGCATAGTCCAGAGGTGAAGCCGATGGGTTATGCACAAACTGCACCAGCAGGCCCTCAATGTCAGTCATTGATCCTTTTAGTCTGCCCAATATAGAGTATAAAGACGGATTATATTTTCAATGTAACATTCAGAACATTCATATTCATAACATGAGAGTTATTTTAAAGTGGATTATCAATCTAAAATTAGGCATTGAGGTAACTATATATATATATATATGTATTTTTTGTATTTTTTTTTTTACATTATTTACCAGACAACATAGTGTATTGAATCTGTACTGAATGGCTGTAATGTTTGTCTAACATTTGCAAACACATTTTAAATGCGCATTGTCAGAGAACTGCTTGATGGAGGTTGATTATGCTGAATACTTTTTTTAAAATGTGTATCATTATCATTCCCCAATTTTAAGATGACTTTTCTGTCACAAAAGTAATCGGTAAGTTTGTTTCTAAAAATAGCCTATTTTGACATTATTTTTAGGTGTTGTGAACCCGGCGTATGAAGGCGATGGTTCGCGTGATATCAGCTCCGTCTTCTCGCCCAACACAGACTCAACATTCCAACGTAATAGTGCAGTGTATAAAAGTCAACAGGATCTCTATGCAGATGTAAGCCTTATTTCATGGTATCTGATCTAGTCTTTATGATCTGACATCTGATCTGTATGTTATTCCGTCCGTCTGTCTGTCAGTCTTTCTCTCCCCCCCCCCCCGCCCCCGCCCCGCCCTCTCTCTCATCCTGTCTCCCCCCTCCCTCCTCTCTCTCTGTCTCTTTCCCTCTCTCTCACCCTCTGTTTTCTTCTTCCTCCCTGTCTCTGCCCCCCCCCCCTTTCTCTCTCTCTCTCTCTCTCTCTCTCTCTCTCTCTCGCCCTCTATACATGTCTAATCCTCTGTACATTTCTCTCTGTACCTCCATCTCGTATCTCTCTTCTCTTTTCTTTCTTAATGTTGATATCTTCAGCTATGAACTTTGTATAATGTGCATTGTGTGAACTATGGATCCTCATTTCAATGTTTAAAGTACCTGCGAATTACTCCCGATTTAATGAAATTTGCTTGTGAGACAATTTCTCTGTGTGTCTCAGTCGTTTAGCAATCCGCTCGCGGCATCATATCACAAACATAACTCATCTTCAAATTAAAACATTACTGTAAATGTTCATTTCTGATATCACTATAAATATTTCACTTTCAGCTTACCCTTAGCAAAAGGCGCAAGAACCGAATGAAGAGCCAAACGGCGGCTGCCATAGCCGTCCAGAAAAATATATCATCATCAATGTTCCTAGACACTGACAACCTTATAAACAATGACTCCGTTGTTGTCTATGATGAACGGACAGCACTTTGACGGAGGAGGAAAATCTAGTGTAAATTGTTTTAATAACTGAGCCAAGATCAATTCATATCAAATGTATTCATATAGTCGTTTGTGAGTTTTGATTTATACTGCATGAGAAGTATGTCTCAACTGTCAATCAAGATATTTTGGATTGATTGGGGCTTATCAAATATCGTCGGGGTGTGTGTGTGGGGGGGGGGGGGGGGATGTATCTACATCACTTATGGCCTGGGAGGTCAGAGATACAAACCATGTTTTCTAAAAGAAACTATCTTCGCATCATTAAGATACAGTGGAGATGAGAGAGACTAAATAATCTGATTATCTGATAATCTGATGAAATCTGATTACCCATCGATGAAATAGCGAGGCATTTAGCTTCAAAAGCAGCCTACGCAGTGGTATGGAATCGTCTAATCTAACCACGGAACTATTATAGTTTTGTGATCTAACACACTAAATCCGGTATATTTTTGTTCAGTCCCATTCAGATTTATTTTCTGCATAGATGGGAGTTCATATCTGTAAAAAGGCAGCTAACGATGAACCGATGAATGAGATTTTTGTATGTGTAAAAACGAAAACAACATTGTGGATACACCGAAAGAAAGATTTGCTTTGACTCACATGGCCAGTATGGGACTTGAATGGAAGCTGAAAGTACCGGATATTGTATATAAACAAACAACGCCAACATGAACCACTAATATTTATTTACAAAACAGTTTTATATTGTCAATGATTCGATCATATCATATTGCGAAGATGTCCATGTCTTCACAAATACTAACAATGATTAACTTTATTGATGATCAAAAAAATCAAACATCTATGTCCTACAATGATTTACCCATCGTCATTTATTTTTAATGAGACGATTCTATTTTATTATTTGAATGGAATGATCGGTTACTACTATCACATAGTGAAGACACGCCAGTATACTTATTTTAAACTAATGTTCGTTCAATTACTTTTTTATCCCTGGAGTTCAATTGTGAATGATTATATTCATTACATCACAGACATTTGCTATGGTATCCTTTTCTCACATATTTTAGCTCGGTTCATAAGAAATAAACATCTATGTCTGTTAAATGCTCTACCTCTTTCTGTATCATCTCTGAGGTTTGAATTTCAAATGACTTGTGAATTTAATTAATTCCATGTGTATCGCTATCTATTCTTACGTTTAGGTTGATTTATCGTTATTAGTTTTTGAGAATTAATTGGACTCAATTGTGAACGATTGGATAACTTTCCATGTCAGTAAAATTGTCTGCATTGTAGCTGTAATTATTCTCGTGTATTTGATGAACCCAAAAGTCTGACTTAGTTTGTCTTTCTAGGAATAGACCACATAGTTTTCAAATTTTCAAAGGAAATTAAAGCTTGAACTGAACGATTGATATTACATCTATTTAAACTTGCATGTATGAGTGTCGCACTATCTAATACATTATATATGTATTCATGTAATATTTCCATGATCATTAATGTTGATACATGCTCTTTATCTCCTATGACAATTAGTATCAGTACTGCATGTGTCAGTGTTGATTGATAAATGGGAAGTTTACATATGGCGTCGACAATCGTCGGTGAAACTTGTTCATATATGGTAAATGTTGAGAAAATCCCTTGCATCAATGAGGGCGTTTCTCGTGTAAAATCAACGTGAAGGAAACTTGTGAATTAATCCCATTCCATCGTTTCCCCAGTACCAATGTTAAATTCCTATATCTGTGGTAACGGTGCAATGTAATTAGGGCTCTGTGCAATCTCTACCTCATCTCTGTGAAATCCTTTCCACCGATCTAAACAAAACCATCATTCCCTCGTGAATGAACTGTACAGTCATCATTCAATGTATTCTAATCCATGTATAAATGATCAAACTTTGTAAATAAAACCACGTCAAACATATTAGTTCTCATAGTTGATTGTTGAAGATTAATTTTGTTATACTATTTAGGCGGTGATAAGTCATGAGTGAACATTTTTCCATACATCGTTCTTTAAAGTTTTTATTTTCAGGCTTAGACATTTTACAATAGTAAATCGAGAATTCCCTCTATCAGTGTAAGTCCTGACGATAGAAAAAATAATTATCAATACACAAGTTAGAAGGCATAATTCTAACACAAGTTAGAAGGCATAGGGACATGTAATATATACAAGTATTACAATCAATCCTTTTTTGGTTTAAGAGACAACAAGCAATCTCCGATTTCAATATAGAAAGACCATTTTTTGCCTAATACTTTCATCACAGGCCACGAAGCACTCAAACTGAGTACATACATAGAACATTGGAATTGAATACATACATAGAACTTTTTTTTAACGTTTTCCGATAATTGAAAAATAGTTAGATCAAACACAATGTGCAGCGTGTGTACTAAGGGTAGACCAAAGCAGGTGGAACAAATAAGATGCTGAGTTAGTTTTACGATCACCAATTCTCTGATATAAGAGGTTGGGTATTAATTTAGATTAACCCATAAAGAAAATATATATTGATGTGCCATCAACGTCGTCTGGCAGCCAAAAAATTACATGTAAGATCATAAAGTGTGCTCTTTTGTCGAACATTTTGGGGATTAAAACTCCCAAGAAATAAATAATTACTACTAGTCGTGAAATTACTCCCGGAATTGCTAGAGTGGGAAAACTGATAGAATAGCAACGATATTAAATTATTCGCACTGGTTTGCTTAATAACTCTGCTGGTTTCAATGCATTGAACATGATTTATCGATTTGTGGCTTCGTTATTGTTCCAGTAATGTAACGGTTTGGATTCAATAGTAAAAAGGCATTTATGACCAATAAAATCAAATAGGTACGTAGATTATGTGTGCTTCAATCTCTTATAATTACTGAAACTATCTTATAACAATCAAATTCCAGAATGTTCCAGGAAATTCTATTGAAATTGTATTTCTTCCAGTTACTACTTCCCTGGATATGCCTCAATGCAGTACATCAATAATAATAAATATAAGAGATAGATATATTTTAGATAGGTTAATCAACCATGACTGTATTATTTGAGTTAATAATAAGCACGTACTGTTGACCTTTTTGTTATTAAAATTAAATGCTTACAAACAAACGACACAAATACAAGAGGAATTGCAACATCCAAACTACAAATCACTTTTCGATTAAATAAAATAGATGTGTTGCAAGAGGAATTGCAACGTCCATAAATACAAATCAGTTCCCGATTAAATAAAATGATTATCACATAGCTGCTAGTAGCAAAAAGCTCTATGATACATTTGAGCAGAGTCCGGCGTGTAATGCGACGCCACCTGGGGGAATTATGTGTAAGTCTTCTTCAGCTAGCAGAGAGAAACGCAACAGTTACTAATACTACTTAGCAATTCAAGTAAATATAAGTGAATATACTCTCCGATTAACCTAAAAGAATATTACTTTAGATATTTGCCCACGCGGGTTAGGGACGACGATAATCTGACCCGTCACTGCAGACCGAAACCGAAGCTTTTAAAGCAATTTGCTAAATGTTATATTAAATTATATGTGTATGATACGTTTCCAAATACGACCATGACATGACTATCTATCTATTTTTACTTTGTTATCCTACCTTCAAGTAGATTTTTGTAGACATTATTGTCGTGTAAATCACTGGTGGTATCAGATATGAATACATCATCGCTTGAATGTTATTGTCTTTTATAAAACCATGATTTTAAAGCCATGTCTATTACTATTATTATAAGACCATGCCTGTTATAAAACCATGTTTTATTAATGTCAATAAGATTATCGAAATAGAGATCTGTACTCAGTGAGAAGAGCATCTAATCGATGTAATGTTTAGCAGAATAAAAACTTTTCAAAATAAAAAAAAAATCGTGTCCAGTCATATACAACGGGAGCAATGGTAATATACGTTTGTACATCCTAAGTAGGCCTAAGTTGCATTGCATTGCATCGCATTGTACATCTGCTCGCTGAACAGCAGGGAAAATTAGAAGACTACCAACCAATTGTCAGATTCAATATCAGTTTGACGCATCAAATGCTTAACGGTAAGTAACTCGTCTCAAAGATATAATGCTGAGATTCAATATAGCAGATCTGATATCAAATGTTTCATAGAGCAGTTATAGTCATGTATGAATAATGTAGCAGAGGTTTGATTCATAGTTCATTGATATTCAGGGCGTGCCTTGGAAGACCTGATGAATGACATCAAGCTTGTATAACCCACTGTAATAATCTCCTGAATACAAAAAGGATATATCTATCGCTCTGATTCATTAGTGGCATCAAGTATCAAATATTTCCTATAGCAGATTCAATCATGTATAAATGACATATAAAAAAATGTTATGTTCACATCCTATAGCAGTATCAATTATCATATAATTCCTATAGCAGTTTCCATCATGTATTAATGACATCCCAAAGATGTAACGTTAGGAATCATCAGTGGTACCAAGTATAAAAAAAATCCTATAGCAGTTTCATTCATGTATAAATGACATATCAAAAATACAATGTTCAGAATCATCAGTGGTACCAAGTATTAAATAATTCCTATAGCAGTTTGAAATATGTAATTCGTTGGAAGACCTAGGTGATCAGGAACATTGTTTACTGTTTAACCAGACATCAAACTACCTATGTACAGATAGATCTACAAATAAAAGAATTCTTGAATTGAATTGAATTATGTATAAATGACATATCAAAGATATAATGTTCAGAATTATCAGATACCATGTTCAGAATCATCGGTGGTACCAAGTATTAAATAATTCCTATAGCAGTTTGAATTGTGCAGTCATGTGTAAAGACACGATGACTAATCATTGCTTCCCCTGGTGGTGGCATTCCCACACTATCCATCCAGCTTCCTCCCCACTTCCCCTCATCCTCATCCTCACTTCCAGCTACGACAGCAGACAGTACCCACCAACATTTTGTTAACCCTTGATGATGTGATAATTGTCTCAGACTCAAAAGAAAAGTGTGTTCTCTTCATGTGTAAAGACACGATGACCAATCATTGCTTCCCTTGGGGGAGGCGTCCCCAAACTATCCATTCAGCTTCCTCCCGCACTTCCCCCTTTCCTCATCCTCACTTCCAGCTACAACAGCACACAGTATGCACAGGGTCTACATTTTGTTAAGCCACCCACCCATTCCAATAAACAACTCTGTACCTCATAGGGCTATTCTTATGTATATAATTTCATAATTGCAAGTTATTATTCAATTATTGTAATATCTACACAATTGTAATTGTTACACAATTGTAATCATCATAACTCATAAATATTACATCAATAAAATGTATTATCTCCAGCTCCGCTTCCTCATTCACTATCAGGGTTCAGTAATGATGTGTAAATTACATATCAAAGATATAATGTTCAGAATCATCAGTGGTACCAAATATTAAATAATTCCTATAGCAGTTTGACTTATGTGCAAATGACATATCAAAGACACATGACATATAAAAGATACAATGTTGAGAATCATTAGCAGTACCAAGTATCAAATAATTCCTATAGCAGTTTCAATCATGTATAAATGACATATCAAAGATACAATGTTCAGAATCATCAGTGGTACCAAGTATTAAATAATTCCTATAGCAGTTTCAATCATGTATAAATGACTTATCAAAGTTACAATGTTCAGATTCATCAGTGGTACCAAGTATTAAATAATTCCTATAGCAGTTTCAATCATGTATAAATGACATATCAAAGATATACTGTTCAGTTCCAATAGCAAGTATCAAATATACTAATATAGCAGTTCGCATCATGTATACATGACATAATGGCATACTGCACAAAATACATCAAATGACAAAAATATCATATTCTTCACAGCAGTCCGGTCACGTTATCAACCTTGTCATGGGAAATGAAAACCATATCCCATGGCCTAAATATTGATAAACTAATAACATAAGTAAAGTCTAATCACCCATATATACATGTTTGTGTTATAGGTTCGCCTTATAGCAGTTGCGGAATCTGTGATCACACACATTTTATAGCAGATTCGTGGTGATGAGAATAACATTTTTAATCTTGCATTCATAATGACTTCTACTCTAAAAGGTTTTGTATAAAGGTTACATGGTTGACAGTACATATACACAGTTAAACATACTATCAAATCTCAAAAACTTTTCATAGTATGACATCTTTTCCAACAACACCCAGGACATTGTCTGCTGTCCGTTGGTTTCCCGTTGTCTAATATATAGGATCCGTGATAGAACCTTATTTCATAAGGTATTTCATCTTGATCAGCAAATCAGATTCAGTCCTCGTTACCATTACTTGGTACCATATAGCATTATGTATTAATAAGGTGGAAATGGTAGTCCTGGGCATTACATAATGGTGATCAAAAAGAGTTGTCTTTGGCGAGTGATGAAAATATGAAAGAAATTGTCTCCAGGTGAAACTTGTATTCATGTTCTCTCGTGGAGATCTCGTGGAGGTGTGTTGTTGCTCTTACCTTTCTGGTCCCATTTGTCCAACATAATAGAGCGTGTATGAAGAAGTAGACCCTATACTCAGCTCAGCTCCATGCGTTGATTTCCAGTTTGATTTTAAAAGGCTGTGGTTGGGGCACTAGACCTGGGTTAAAGGTGCGAGGATCTAAAACTGGAGCTGCAGAAGCCGGGTCTTCTTTGAAAGTATAGCGTTGAAGAAGAGCGCTGGCCATTAGATATATGTTGTTTCGGGCCATGGCTTGGCCGGTGCAAAGACGACGCCCTGCACCAAAAGGCATGAATCTAAAAGGGAAAAAATAGAGTTCTAACTTCACACTTGTAGATTTTTCCAATAAATTGTAACTTTCTAGTTTATTTAACGATGTGATGCAACGTGGGTGTCATAATGTTGCATCTTTTATAATAATATAGGCAATAATATAAGCCATCTTAGGAATGCATGATACTTTTGGAGCGGCAGAACATGTAGATTAGCCACATTGATCCGGACAGTGCAGATATTCAAGCGGACAGTACCTGACGATAATTGTGATGTGTTACAGAAAAATGAGTCATAAGTCGCAAGAAATGGATTTTTAGATACCATCATATCGAAAAAGAAGAGATTAAATAAATGTGGTTTCCAAAGTTGTTAAGCTTTATTAACTCTAACAAATACTTCTACATATTTTTATATGCTGGAAAAATTGGAAAGTTAGCTATATTTCTGTGCAGACATATTCCCTTAGGATATCTTATTCAGTACACATTCTCGAAATTTGATACACATATTCAGGCGGCTTAGAGGGCCAAGCCCCAAAACTAGAACATTTCTACCAAGAGATTCTGTGAAAAAACACTGTAACATTGAAACTGTAACCCATCACATAGAATGTCAAGTATTAACGGTTAAATCATATTTAATAGAATGCCTCTCTTCTTAACGGGACCTGGTATCATATAGGATTGGTACGTCATACCCTTCTCGCGAAACTGCTTGTGGATATTGAAATCTAGCGAAAATCCAGTTATTATTCGAATGTTTCCAAATATATCCTAAAGAACACGTTTGATGGATATTAATTTGTCTCACCCTCGAATTATATCATTTGATGTGATAAGTTGGCCGTCATCGTTGAGGAATCTCTCGGGCTTGAAGGTCCAGGGATCCTCCCAATAACGTTCATCGTGGTGGATGAGGTAGAGGTTTCCTAAAACCTGAAACACAATTCAACAAGAGACATAGAAATGACTGATACGCAAAAGTGCTGATCCTGCACGCACCTAGGCAGCCATCATACTTGGGATGACCTACTTTTTATAACCGCGTTTCGATATGCCGCTTGTGCTCTCTCAGGTCCGCGATTTTAGACTACCTCCAGCCATGTCATAGTGGTTAGTTATCAATCCATACCTTTAGTGCCATAGCAGATATAAATGTATATGTCAAATATTACAACTCTAACAGAAAGACAGGAAGTCATTGCTAATAAGCGATACGGTTTTTTTTTATCAAACTTTCACAATGGTGTGTGTAGGCAATACCGTTACACAGCTCACAGCATCGTCGACTTTCTTCCTGTAGCATGCTGTTAGTAAAATGAGTTGACAAGTTAGATGAGATGACCGATGACGGTGCTGTTTCAATGTTTGTGAAGATAGGCAACATAATTCACGAAGGGGAAGAGTTGAATCAGTGATATAATAAAAAAAAAAGCTAACCAGTGTTTCCTTGGGTATATCATAGCCGGCGATTTTGATGTCGGCTGTTGCTTTCCTGATGATCAAAGGCGCTGTAGATGTGTACCTCATGGTTTCTTGAATGACAGCGTTCAGGTATGGAAGAGCGTCCCTGTCTGACAATTGGGCCTTTCTAGATCCAAGGATTTCCTTAAGTTCATTGTGTACCTTTTGCTGCACGTCAGGATGATTTGCCATCAATCCAGCGATGCAAAGCACAACAGAGGTCACTGGATGAACCCCTATGGATAAGAAATTAAGGAAATTTCATTAAACCTTGCTCTCCCCTCATGGTTTTGCTTTATACAATAGGTAATATCAACAAGAACGATCGAACTGCTATCTCAATAAATTCAGTGTTATGTGATTTTCCTTCATCGACAGAGAATACGAAAGAATAGGGGAAATGTCAATATTTAGCATTTGACCTATACATAGTATTCACTAATGTCACAGCGCTGGCCGCGGCTCGCCATACTATGTGTCATACCCAGTAAACGTTAGATGGACACGTGTGCTCCAAGCCTCGAAAATGCTGTTTTCCGGCCATTTTCAACTCCGAAAGTTTTAGCGAATGTAATATAAAGTATGCTGATAGGTTCGGTGGTCATTTTTTAGTGTCGTGATGGGGAACAGATACACAGTATGGCTGCCAGTGAGGATAGCCGCTGACTGGGGTGACGTCATATGTGAATGCTATGTATTGCTCACCTCCTATTAGAATACTAGATACGGTAGCAATGATATCGTTCCTCTTGTAGACATGGTTATTACCGACGTGTTTTTTACTTTCTTCTATCAGCATATCATACAAACATTCTCGTGTTGGTATCTCTCCCCTCTCTTTGAGTTCCTGAAATATTGTGATGACGGTATCTTCTATAATGGAATTTCCCGTTAAAACTTTTTAAAACTGTATTCTTAACGATTCAATTTCTTCTATAATCCTCTCATCATTTTTTTCACAGGACTAAACAGTGCAAAACAAGCTATTGCATATGAAAAGAAATTTGTATTTTTATCCACCCACCCCCCTCCCTCCCCCCGCCCCCAAGAAACTATTGGTTTATCTGAAAAGGACGAAGAATTGAGTATCCTTTTTCCAAGTCTTCAGATTTGGTTTAATAACAATAACAAAACATATGTATACACATAATTTGGGGGATTGATGAAAAAGACTGTGAGGCCAGCTTTAATATAGGAACTCTAGTAGGACCAAAATCTGGAGATTCGTGCATGGTTAACGAGCTGGAGGTGATCTTAAGTTATAAGAACTCAGCGTTCAGGTGCAGGTCGAAAGGTCGACAAACAAAACAAAGAATAAATAAAGGAATATTCAGAGTTCTTCAAAAGAAACGGTCATCTTATCCTGATTCGACAAACCCTTAAAAAATATATAGGGGGATTCTACCTTTGTGCGCTTCACTGTCTTCTCCATCAACTTCCTCTGCCCCTCCCAGATGCTGTTGATTTTCCAATAGCTGGACCTAGGAATCAGATAATACAAATACCAAAGCCCAGGAACCAAGTCCAGTTCAGCTCCAGGACCGGCTGTATTCATGAGGGCTGTCCCTTCATTCATGATGGGGAACAAAGGCTTGTATTCATCTTCATACAGCGTACGGCCAAACAACTAGAAAAAAGAGCAAACGAGTTTAAGGAAAACATCCTAGGTATAGGCATTTGCTTGGGCAATTTAGCACATCAGTGCGAAATTTTGCCTTTAAATAAATGTATGGTGTCCCAACTCGTGATCAAATAACATTCAATATCTTACTCTTAATGATCAGAACTGTAAAAGGAAGTTTCCAGTTTCAACACATCAAGCCTGGGAGGATATCTTCCTCCTAGAAATGTTGCCCTCCTAACAAAAAACCTTGTCATCGCTTTTCATGTAGTGGTATACAAGTCATTAAAATTTCCTTAGGCGCATTGGTTGCTATTCCATATATCAGTGAAAAAGTGTGTCCCTTTTTAAGGAACAGAGGATTGCCTCGGGAATAACTGTTGTCTATTTCTAACGCTATACAACTCGACATATCTCCAGGATGTGTGACGAGTAAATCTATGGCAGATAGAATAATAATAAAAAAAAGTCTAGACACTGAAGTTACAAGAGTTTGTTGTATTCACTTCCTGATGTCGTTCATGCATGCATGTCGCCCTTGTTTTCTTGCTCCATATAGTAATACATACATGTATGTCGCAATATACACCATTTTGTAAAGGCACTAACTCTTTCGCAAAATGAAACTGGTTGTGATATATGTGATACTTCTCGTTCACCAGTGAAGCATGACACGTCTAAAACAAGTAATACTAAAATATTCTACTTGTTATTGATAAGTATGGAGGATAAGCAAGAAAGGGAGTGGCGTTGTCGGTTGATCAGGCATCCTTGTAAAACAAATAGGTATATCTACACGCCGATGCCTTGTGCTCATTTGAAATTGACGGAAAAATATTATTTCATTTGATTGTAAAAGTTAAAACTGATCTACGATTTAGAAGGAACGTTTGGGATCCACCCATGACCACATTTGCAAATAAGAAGGCAATCGATTGTTGTTAGCGTTACAGCCGGCTACTCTTGAGGTTTTTCTCTATCCTCTCCCGTAAATCAAATGGGAAGTTAGCCATAATCTCCATCGTGCATTTCCAGAGGTTCATACAACTATAGTACTGTATATCCAAGGTCATCTTTGTTTCATGATTTTGCGTTAAAAGATTGGACATATGCTTATAAGTCCACTATGTATAACAGAAAATAAATCTCACACACCTGTCTATGCGTGTACCACACAGTACCAGTTTCAAACTTTTATACCAGCATTTCAAATAGTTCAATTATCACAATTGTTTGCAATTTGGAAATACATTCGTGTATCATTTGGACCATGACTGAACTGAATGGACACATGCGTCATAGGTTTTAAAGATATTTCTTCTGTACAGTGGAAATATTTTTGAGGATATGGAATCAAGTTCCTGAGATTTTATTAATCTTGAGTTGGCTACAACATTTTTTAAACATAATCTTTTGTCTTACCACGAGTGATATGCTCTGAACAGAACATGTTTGAAGATATTCTTCTAGGGCCACAACAGCGCTAGCCTTTTCATTAATATCGAGCATACTGTTGTTATTATTGTTGTTATTAAGGAAGCCATTACCACCCGAGAGGTTACCATTCATAATAACATCGGATGTCCCATTAGTGCCATTTCTCATTATTTTCCCACACTTTTCTTGCACTTTCTTATCAAGGTCCTCGAGCATGAGGCGAGTGGCTTCGTGGGAAGCCTCTTCCCATTCTGGAGATGTGTTACCAACTTGACGGAAGCATTTTTGCACAATATGCTTCTTCTTGATCCAAGCTCGGGAAAGATCGGCAAACACGATCTCATGCCCGAATCCATTCATCGCGCTGAGACGGAAGGTGTAAGGTCGACCTGCAAACTCCTGACATTGCTTGACCATTGCATCACGGAGAAGCTCATAACTGTTAATGACGACCACCTCATTCCCCCACACCCCCAGGGTGTATATGTCCCCATGGCGCTTGGCCAATTCTGTGAATGTCTTGTAAGGCGCTGTAGGGTTGAGTTGTAAGCTGTTGCCTAGGAGAGGTAGTCCAGGTGGGAGAGGGGGCATGTTTAGGTGGCGTTTTGCATACTTGCTGATGAGTCTCTTGGTGAAGAGCACGACCAGGAGGAAACAGCAGAGCGATGACAGGATGGATGGGATGGCTAAACCAAGCTCAGCCATGACCAGGGTTCGAAAATCTGGAAAATAGTTTGTATTCATTTTTAATATTAAAGATTCTATATAATTATGTTCAATTAGATCCCTAAACTAGATTTCATTAGGAGGAAATATCATTTGCTATAATGTGTTTTGGGGAAGTACTTTTAGGTTGAGAAGCATATAAGTTTAGTTTTCTTTTGGTTGAAAGTCAATTGATTCTGTTGATAAGAGGTCATTATGGAATCTTAATTCTTGTTGAAGTTTATTTCTAACATCTTCAATGTTGTCAGAGGCCACATAGATTACAGGATCATAAGCATATAATTTAATTTTTACAGACTCATTTCTGGATTTTATATCATCACATATATTAGAGGAACAGGGGCCAGGAATTGACCCCTGTGGGACACCATAGATGATACTTCTGGATGTAGAACATACTGCTCTATTAATCTCTACATGCTGTGTTCGATCTGCTAAGTAGTTTTT
Organism: Sthenelais limicola; assembly: GCA_942159475.1. Taxonomy (NCBI): domain Eukaryota; kingdom Metazoa; phylum Annelida; class Polychaeta; order Phyllodocida; family Sigalionidae; genus Sthenelais; species Sthenelais limicola. Next base: position 61,415,977 of record OW804096.1, read on the forward strand.
TTAGCAGACCAAGTGTTGCTGGTTTACATTCAAATTCCTTCATTTATTCATTATATTAGTAATATAGCATGGTTTACTGTGTCAAATGCATCTGGCAGATCAATGAAGACATCTAGGGTATTTAAGTTGTAATTCATATTTAGACAAATATCATCGGTGAATTTTGCAGTGGTTGGGATAGTTAAGTGCCCCTTTCTAAAACCTCCCTGACCTGTGTTTAAGAGATACTGGGACAGGATTGATATAAGTCAATCGGTCACAAGACATTCATCTTTGTCTCTTAATTTCTTAAGATAAATCTTGTTTTCTGATGAACTCAAAATTCACAACCTATTAGCCCCTTGCCAGACGCATCCTTTAACCTCCCACCATGAGCATGCATGCAGACTGCATAATCAAAAGCCGGTCATGCGTAAAGCTGCCTATGGTTATATATGCATGTAAAAGAACCATTGCTAATAATCGAAAAGAGCAGGGTATCGCATCCCCCGTCCCTTTCGCCCAAAAAAGTGGGAAAAGGTTCAATAGAATCTAAACTTTATTCAACGGTGCTCAACACTAATAGCTTGCGGTAAAATAGAACTAATGTAAATGCCATTCATTCAACACCATCTCTTGACCCCTTGAGTTCAGATTCGGAATTCCATCAAATAAATGACTGCCAATGTCTTTCCAGTAAGTTAATTATAATGCTTATTTAAATTTCACAAAAGCTGTAGAAATACAGCGATTATGTTCCATTCAATGATACTCTTTTGTGGGCCAGCCATTAAACATAATATGTTCAACTATATAATATGGCCTTGGGATTGTTTTGTTCCCAATACTTTCACCATATGTTAAATTTTAATGTTGTCATGAATAAAGATCCGATGTTGGACAAAAAAGAAATGATCTTGGGACGTCTGGAACACTAGAGCAAGGTCGTTCGTGCATGGTACGATGGTCCTGCCTTGCTGGCCCCTGATATACATAACCTCTTGAGGCACCTGGTGGGTGTACAGGGGAATTAGACTATGTCGACAATCTTAAAGTGGCCCTTGTCTCTAGTTTCCCCTTAAGTGGAAGTTCTCTTTCCCAATCTCACAGACGGTAAAGTTTATTACCTTATACTTATATCAGTAAAAGTTTAATTCTATTAGATCAGTGCATGGTCTTCAAAATATGTGTGTGCAAGGTAGTCTGAAAAATAAATATGAGCCAGAAAAATGAAAAGATCGATAGTTGTTGTAATAGTTTTATTTCACGAATACGATTACATCGATAGGTCGGCATGCTTAAGATAAGGCACCTTAACGTGGGACATATTAAACAGGGAATCTCACGCTTTAAGCAGTTTCTATTGAGATATTCATTTTTGTCGTAGGATTTATAAACCTTAATCATTCAGGGGTATTTGGAAGACTTGTATTCTTTACAGAGAATACTCCTATTCATAATCATATATGTTCTAGTCTGCTACATTGTATTATACCATTGTATCTGTCAGTGTTGTGGAAATACAAATTTATAATCATCATTATTAAGAGTGTGATCGTTGGAATTTATTATACCTCAAACAATTATAGATAACAGATTCAATACTCATTACATGAGTGGTACACATTCATGTTTCATGTTAATGGAATAGGGGATCGGTGGTGAAATTATTAAAAGTTTTGATCAGCCAAACAGAAAGGGGACCCAAGGGCCACATTTTCGCATTTGGATTTATCATGAATCTGCGTGTCCTCCTGAGTCGATAACCGAATAAAATAGTAGATATGGGCTTTTTTGTCAAGTTATGTCAGTTAATGAGATTTGTTTTCAGTAGATGATCTCAAATTCTTTTCACTAATAGCATGATGAATGTTTTGGGGATGTATGAAAGATTGAAGACATGGAAGTGTTATATAATATAATGGTAAACCTATATTTTTATATCATTTAATTTTTATTAAACCTGGTACCAATTATTTCCTCAGAAACCTAGTGACTGTTGTTATTGAAACGCTGTTGCCATGCCAACATGCGTCATTTTCCTGTGACACATCACATGTACAAAAACATTTTTAAATTTTTTAAAAAATGGCAGGGATGTACAGAAGGGGAAATGAGCATTATAAAAGTGGGGGGAAAATGTTGTTGATACTCCAAAAATTAGTGAAGTTACAGACTTTCAAAGTTACCTGCCTCTCAGAATAACTAACATTTGTGACGGTGACGTCATGAATATGATGCGACTTCTAGCGGGAATTCCCAGGAACTGTAACTCCCACGGGAAGCCACCTTTCTGCTTGGCGGACCACAGTTTTATATACGATTTGCACAAGGTTTTGACATCCCGTAGACTTCAATGCTAAAGGCCGGAGGCACTAGTGATCATTTTCCAAAATCAGACATTACAATTAATTTGAAGCAATGACACACCCATCTCTCCTCACAGTTCACTCCACCCTTCTTGTCCAGTGTGCATGTGTTTTACATGACACAGCTACGACACTTGGTCCTCCCTAACTCACTCCCAGTATAACACAAATAACTTATACTTGCCCCCTAGATCAGATGAAAGATTACTGAGAAGGATGGCGAAAAAGAGAATCTTATCTAAAATGTACTCAACGGTGCTCAACACTTAGCTTGCAACATAGAACTAATGGTGAGAAAGAAGATGTCTGTCAAAGATTTTTGTTGCTGTCTGTCAAAGATTGTATTTAGGTAATTTGTTAATCAGATGACACAAAGTTGTGAAGTGAGTCACTCAATCAGCATGACTCAGTAAGAACAGGCAGCTCCGCTCCTGCTCTAAAAATACTATACAAGTCACCACAGAAAGAACTTTCTTGTAGATATTGGATGAAAAAAAAGAAACGGAATGAAAGGCTTTACGTTTCTCTTTCTGTTTTTCATTTCAAGCAGGATTTGAAGTTTCCAGCGGCTGTTAATGCACATACTTTCCAAGAATGTGTAATTAATTATACGTTGATCACGTTAATTCTGAATTTTCCCTCATATTATTACTATCACTATTGTATAATTTTCATATAATAGGTTGTCTATGCCTGTGAACCTTGACAGGCCTGCTTTAGCATATTCACAGTACGTATAAATAGGCAACAGAAATTATTTGTTTAACTTCCTGCTTGAGAGACCTTTTTTAAAGTTTCGACGGGAAGTTCAAAAGTGAAGTAAAGATTTTATTGCCTTTGTATTATAAGCATTCTGAAAAAAATACTCAGTTTAGGCTACAGGCCTCTCAGACCAGATAAGAATGGTATGTCAATGGTTGTACGCCTAATGTGCTAATGATATGTCCTTATCTTCCATAGCCCCGGATATGGCGTCTTAATGGGATTATAATGCCTTTTTGCGGTCTTAATGGCATTTTGCGATTTGTAGTGGAAGGCTTTCCCTCAGTTTGTAGGTTTCTCTTCTCTTTTTTTTTGACAAGTTTTATTCAAAATATCCTGCCTTCTTGGCGCATACAATACTTAGATAGAACTGTACGCAAGGTTGGAACTACAAGTGTGATTCAATGGCTCGAGTTAAAACTTTCTTTTGTATCCAACAAGCGGCCGCAGGTCGCGCGTTGGATACAAAAGAAAGTTTTAACAAGAGCCATTGAATTACACAAGTAGTTCCAACCTTAAGTACAGTTCTTTCTTTATACTACGACTTGGAAATATTAAAAAAAAAGGCCAATCTTACGCTTACAGGCTGGCTGCATGTCCAAGACGTGCGCCCATCCTTAGTTTTGATCATGCCGAATCATGGAGTAAGCTCATCTCTGATTGGTCGACGCAGCGATGACGTCACCATATCGACCATTACTGACCAATCAAAAACGTTTTTACATCGGCGGCCACGCGCTCTTTATTCAACGCGTACAGAAATGAACAAACTATTAAATGGGCGTATTCTTCCCGCTCAAAGTGAGTAATCCATTCAGTCGTAGTATAATAAAACATGTTTTTATATTCAGTTTTTCATGAAACATTTTCTTTTCTTTTTTTTGATTTTCATATTTTCTGTCCAGTCGATCACTGGTTCTCTTCATGAGTATGTGTTTTTAAACAATTATAATATTTTTTTCCATCTTATCTTCTTTGTAAGATTTTGTAGAAGCTTTTCCAGGCTTTGAAGGCTTTACAAATTGAAATATTTTAGTTGGCGGCTATAGACATGGCATTAAGCCTTCTCTAAAATTCCTTTAAAAAGGTTTCAACTGTTACTACGTTATTGCCAAACAATCTTTGTCTGTGAATATATGACTTAGCAGCTAAAATGATAAAATTAAGTTGGCTTTTTCTTTCACTAGTATCATTTATCCCCAGGATTATATCCTTGGCAGATAAATTGTTGTGTAAGATACCACAAAAAAGTGGACAATGTCATCCTCTAAATCGCAATAATCACACAATGAGGATGTTTTAATGGTGATACCCTTCAAATATTTGTTGCAACATATGTTTCTATGTATAATTTTATACTGAAGGGCTTGAAGCCTTACATCATGGGTAGCTCTATATGGGAATAAACATATCTCCTTCCATATTTCTTCTGAGTTGAGTCTTTGTTGAATCTGTAAAATTCTAGACCATTTCGCTAGCTTTTTAATCTTAATTTTCTTGCTTCTTATGTAAGCTTTATACAGCACTCTTGCTGTAGTTCCCAAGATGTTAAATCTTTCTGCTCCCAATGTAATAAAAATTTCTTGCTGGCCCTCTTCTTCGTTATCATTGTTGTTGATTAAATCAAACCACCTCTTTTGAATCACGTGTTTAAGCTGAAGTCTTTCCACAAAATTTGTATTAATAGCATATAACTCTTCTAGTTGAACCAGAGACATGAATTGAAAGTTATTGTCTAAGATATCTTTTACAAAGTATACCCCTGCCGCCCTCCATCTAGGGAAGGCTATGGTAGTCTTATTACATTTAATATGGGTATTATTCCATAATCTTTCATTGAGCACCTCTTTGCGTGTTAAGGGAGATTGTACATAATATATCTTGGTCCATACGTTAAACATTTCCTAGTAAAAATCGTCTAACAGATTATGAGGTTTTTTCCTTGATAAAAATATGTTTTCTATGCTCCTCTTTTCCACCACTTTTAGTACATTTAGCCATTTATTATTGGGAGCTTCAAGTGCTCTCTGGATCCATCTGATCCTGTTTATGGTAATTATATCTCTGATCGATCTCAGACCGAGTCCACCTCTGTCTTTCTCTTGGGAGAGCCAGGCTGAACTGATTTTATGAGATTTGCCTCCCCACACAAATTCAAGAATTAATTTGTCTATTTCTTTGATCTTACTCTCGCTGATACTTATACATGATGCAATGTGCTGTCCTTTGGACAATAAGAGAGTATTACAAACCAAAATTTTTCCTTTCAAAGTTAAGCTACGATTTCCCCAGGCATTAGCGACCTTGCTTATATTTTTTAATAAAGCATTAGCCTTGCTTATATTTTTTAATAAAGCATTACAATTTATCTCAGACATTTGATCGTTATCTCTAGGGTAAACCAGTTTGATACTTAAAATTTTCATTTCAGATGTCCATTTGATTTTTTTGATATCGTCGTTCCACAGTGGACTGTCCCCTATGTTAAAACCTTGGGTTTTATTAACATTAAGCGACAATCCTGATACTCTGCCAAAGTTTTTTATAATGTGCAATGCCTCCTCAAGGGATTTCTCATCCTTCAGGGTAAGGGTCATGTCATCCGCAAATTGAATGATTTTATTCTCTTCATTTCCAATTCTGATACCTTTAATATTGTTGTTATTTCTTATACTATCAGCAAGTTTCTCTACCACTAGGATAAACAGAGTCAACGACAGGGGGTCCCCTTGCTTCATACCCCTCCAGACCTGAAACCATTCAGAGACATTACCGTTGTTACTAAAACAGGCTCTAGAGTTATTCAGGAAGGTCTTAACCCAACATATGACATATTCCGATATATTATACGATTTTAGACACTCTTCCATGAATCTCCAGTCAATGGAGTCGTATGCCTTGGAGAAATCCAAGGATACTATTAAGGCTGGCTCTTCTTTTTGTTCTGACCACCATATTATATCATCAAGTCTCCTGATGGCCTCACCTATATAACGACCCTTTACAAAGCCTAGTTGATCTTGGTTAATCAATTTAGGGAGATATAGGCTTAGCCTTGCGGCTATGGCCTTCGACATAAGCTTGTAGTCAGTATTTAATAACGTAATAGGGCGCCAATTGGCTATATACCTGGAATCGACATCCTTTTTAGGAATAACATTTATTAACCCTTTTTTTTGATCGTCTGACATTTCACCTTCGTTCGCACATTCAAGTAACATATTCATAAACAACCCCTTAAACATATTCCAGTATTTCTTATAGAAACCAGCTCCCAATCCGTCCGTACCAGGAGATTTTCCTGGCTTGGTTTCTTGGAGGGCTTGAAATATTTCATGTTCTGAGATTGGTCTGTTCACGTGATTATTTTCATCATCTGAGACCTTCGTCTCTATGTTCACAGCTGTGAAACCGAATGAGTTAGGCTGGTCCAGAACTCGTCTAAATATTTTAATCTCTGTTTACACTGGATTTCGTCTTTGTTTTGATAGTTTGCTTTTCGATTACAGATTGACATGGTGTTGAGTTTTATTATATATTTGAACATATCCCATCTTTCTCTGAGTGACGTCAGTCACTGTTTGGACAACCATTTCCCCGTATGTGGGGTCATCACATAATATATTTTCGTTCATTTTCCATAAACCTCTACCCCTTCACAATGAAGGGTTATTGACATCAATTGTTAACAAACTTCATTCTTCGTGCCTGTTACACGATTATTAAAACCTCTATCGACAAAAATATAATCTAACCGAAAGTGGTGTCATTTCTCCTCCATGTATGAAGGGAACTCTCGTCATTTCTGATTTTAATTATATCTGCGAGGTCAAATTCATTCATCATATCTTGTAGCTTCCCAACATTTTTATATTTCTCTCTATTATCCATGTCTATATTAAAGTCTCCCAACACTACAAGGCAGTCATATGTGTGCTCCCTCATTATTTTACATAGACTTTGCAAAATTCTGACCTGCTCTTTGCTGTCACTATTGACTGGCATATAAACATTTATTATAAAGTACATTTCATCTTCAATTTTGGTACGAATGTACACAATGCGACCTTGAAGGTCTCTGCCTTCTGTAAGTTCAGAACACGTTATATCTTTAGACATTAATAATGCAACACCCTTGCTATTAGACCTACCATGACTGGCAATTATTCTACCCTTCCATTGGGCTTTCCATATATTAAAACTGTTTTGTGTGCTATGGGTCTCTTGGAGGCTGATAATACACTTTTTAGTTTGGCTAAATTTATAAAACATGGCTTTTCTTTTTTCAATGCCTGTTAACCCATTAATGTTCAATGAAATGAATGATTGGTGATCTATTTGGGGTCTATTAACACTTGGTGTTGTATCTTCTTAGGCTTTTTCCTTGCCTTGCTTCTGGAACATGCCTTCGACCTTTTCTTTCTGGGTGATGACACTTCTGATGCTCACCCAGGTTTTGCCCAGCAGATTCTCGCCTTTCCATTTGCATAGGTCGTGAATGTTGTCATCATATAGGGACATTCCAATTCCCCATTCCATATTTTTCGTGGCTTCTCCCAGCTTTTTTTCCCCTGTGTCCAGGAGATAGTTCTTGACTAGCTCGTGCTGCTCGGCCTTCGCTCTGAGAGCTTTTGTGAGGATCTCAGCTCTCCTCTGTTTCCATTCATCCCCTGTGCTCTCTCTCTTCAGCTCCTCTAAAGTAGTTTTACACTTCTTAGGATCCATTTCCTTAAGGGCGTACTCTGCTTTCACTGCGTTCTTCTCTATTTTGGCTCTGGAATATGCCAAATACTGTTCTACATGTTGGAACCTCTTCTGATCCACCGAGAATGGGGCGTGAAAGTGGTTAGAAAGTGGGTTCTCGCATGAAACAAAAGCAAACATCTCCTCAGAATCTCTCATAGACAAGTATGGTAAGGGGAACTTGGTAGGGACTGACTCTAATTTGTTGTGTGAGTATCTCGTAGTGCTGATCCGTATATTACCATTGTCATTGTAGGCATTTTTGCCTGCGTCTCTGGCTGCCTGAACCACTCTGCTAGCTCTTTGAATTCTTTCACGAATAGTTTTAGGTAGATCTTGCTTAATAAAGATGGGCTTTTTGCCATCTACTTTGTCCTGATTCTTGAGGCTAGACCTCTTGGTCCACACCTCCTCTGCCTTTTTTTTGTCGCTGAAGATGACTTTAACTGTCGTTCCTTCTTCCCTTCCAATCCTATATACATCTTCGATCCCGTCAGTGGGAGCCATCATGGTGGTACCTATTACCTTATGGATTTTCTCCTTGAGGACTTTCTTATCCTCGTTGGTGCTCCTAGCTATACCTTTGAAGATTAGTTTGTGGCTATTGGCTTCAGTCTCTTCTGCCAACTTTTCCTCGATTTTATCTTCTGCAGTTTCAACTAGTAATCTTTATCATCCCTCATTACAGCACCTTCCTTGAAACTTTTGTTTTCCGATTCCAGCTTAATTATTCTTTTTCTGTTACCTGTGACGTCTTTGTCCCTTTTGATATTGTCCTTATGCAGGTCATCGACTTTTTTGTCTGTTTTGGCTTGCTTTCTTTGAATCCTAGTCATATCTATTTTCAATTGTTTTGACAGAATTTGGAACATTGACTTCATGTATTGAGGGGCGTCGTCTAAGTCCAAGGGCTCCCCTTGGTCATCATGGTCACTTTCCTCACTTTCAGATTCCCCACTCTGTACATCGTAGTCCATTGCATCACTATCACTGTCTGGGAAATCTTCTTTGTTTTCCGCCACACCTTTGTGCTTTTTGCCTTGTGGCTCTGCTGCTCTTGACTTCAATCGATGTCTGCCTGACATTGCGATTACCAGTTGCAACGCTGTTGCAGCCGCTATGTGAATCTTCTGTTGAGTTTAGTTTTTTGCCTTTTTCAACAAGATGGCCGACCTGGGGTGAACCGGGTCGATTTCAGCTTAACGAAAGTTTTTAGTCTTAGCTTGTATTACTATTTCACAGCCTGTTTTCACGGGGAAGTTAATGAAATCTAAAGTTCACCTTGTTTTGACACTTTTAGCCTCCTGCTCCAGGCAGAAGTTCTATAACCAGTGCTGCTGTTGAATCGTTGAGTTGGTTTGCTTTCCGTTCAAGCTTGCTAGCAAGGTGAAGGTCGTTGCTCGTCCGTATAGTGCACTCTGTGGTCACGGCGAAAGATGCACAGTGCGTGGACCTGGGTGGAAGCTTCAACTGCGCATGCGCAGACAACAAACTTCCGGTATGATACTGCCTCTCGATTCGGAGAGTTTTGCATCAAGTTTCTCAAAATTAACATACAGGGGGAAGTGTTTCAATTGATATTCGAACCTTTTTCACTGATTCCTTCCTAAATACAGTATTTCCAAGGGTTTAAAGTCTATAATTCCTGAGATTTCACAGTCTGTATCTTTCATGCTCGTTTGGCGTGCTCCAACACAAGCCAAAATGGCGGTGGATTCAAACGCTCGCACAAGGAGGGCGAGTTGAACTTTGAATCCTAGATTGTCTATTTTCCTTAGTTTGTTCAGCTTTGCGGTCAGTTTTATCACTTCTTATGTGTCAGCTTGATGATTTCGCTAGTATTCAACAGCTTTTGCTTTCCGCGATCCTCGAAAATCTGTAAAGAAAAGGGAGCTCTGATGCTCACTGTCTATCACGATCTCGTACCGAACCGGAAGTCTCTCTCAGTTTGTAGGATTCTCTCCACTCTGAACCTAGGCTGTATCCGAGAAATGAAAATCAAATTTGTGTGATGGATTAAAGCCTGGCTTGGGTGTGTTCGACTTTTATTGGGCCTGCTTGAGCTCAAAGGCTCAACTGTACTTGTGGTAATGGGCCATATTGGAATATAGATACTTAACCAGTGTACTCCATGCACTACATATTGCTTATGAAACCCTACATTCAGTGAACCCTGTCGCCACTTCAATTATGGGCGTACATAGCCATATCACTAATGTATACATACATGGAACTAAAATCACACTATTTATGATTAGACTTGCGGCCTAATCCGCTTATCTGTCCTTCATATCTCGTCTTACTAACTCTCCTGAAATCGCAGCACTGAAAAGAGTCAAAAGGGCCTTCCGTTATAATTAATACAAGTGCCTTCGGCACTTGGATTGTAGAGGCAGTTGTGTTTCAACTTCTTATAGGAACCCAACAATTTACTGGACGTTTATTTTAATTTGGAGATATTAATTTGATTGCCAAAAATGGCTAAGATCACAGGGGGGGGCCTACATCGGGGTAGTAGACCTAAGGTGTAGGAGGGAGAGAGAGAGGGAGGGACAGAGAGAGGGGGGGAGGAGAAGAGAGGGAGAGGAGAGGTGAGAATGACTGATATAAGAGGGTTTCATGGGAAAAAAATTGCACCCCCCCCACACACACACCTATACATCTATCAATTTTTCTTCTCCTCCCCATCACCAACTACCTCCCTTGCTCTTCCTCCCCTTTTATTCCCCCTCCTTTTTTTTTGCCAAACATCTGGTCTTTATTCAATATATCAACAAATATCTCTTCTCTCTAGGTGTATAACAATTATACATTACACCTTTAGGGGTCATTAAAAAATTACGTAATGCTTTTTTGCCTCAAGATTTACACCCCCCCCCCCCCCTGCGTTACACCCCGCAATGTTATAGTATGGGACCGTCTGACACCTCCCCCCCCCCCCCCCCCGCGAGCGTTACATAATTTTTGAATGACCCCTTATTCCCCCTCCTTAATAATAATGAGTAATGTGTGGACAGGTACATTCTGTCTTTAAAAAATCGTTAAAAAAAGTTAGTCGTAAAAAAAGTTGGTTGAAAAAAATGTTGGTCGTAAAAAAAAGCTGGGTTGAAAAAAAGTAGTTGGTCGGAAAAAAGTTGGTTGGAAAAAAATTTGGGTCGAAAAAAGTTAGTCGGAAAAATAGTTGGTCGGAAAAAAAATTGGTCGTAATAAAGTTGGGTCGAAAAGAAAGTTAGTCGGAAAAAAAAGTTGGTTTGAAAAATAGTTGGTCGTAAAAAAAAGTTGGTCGTAAAAAAAAGGTGGTCGTAAAAATAGTTGGTCGAAAAAAAAGGTTGTTGTAAAAAAGTCTCCCTCAATTTTATCCCCCCATCCTTCACCTCTCCTCTCCTTCCTCCACTGCTTTGATCCCTTCCTTCTTCCTCCTCCCATTCCTACCTTCCTGTCCTCATCCTCTCCCCCCCCCCCCCCCCACACACACACACCCATACATCTTCTTCCTCCTGCACTCCTCCTCCTCCCCTTGATATAACCATATTAGCTTTTGCCTTTGAGTAGGAGAAAGAGGGAGGAGGAGGGGGAGGAGAAGGAATTCCTACTAATTCTCATTGGAATCATTAATCCAGGATCATTGGAAATGCTTGGACAGACTCTTTACCTGCCCATTTAAGACCCTTTTTTTTATCCATATTTAAGACCCTTTTTATTCATTTTCCAAGTCCCTTTTTTAGGTTTTCAAGGACATGTGAAGTTCCCCCTAAAAGACACCTATCTCCACGAAAATGGGAAAGAGCTTGTGTGTCATTATGTGTAGGGAGTGTGGGCACAGTTAGTGCACGCAAAATGCGTGTGACTTGGGAGGCCTACTGTAGGGAAAGCATGCTGTGGTGGTCGGTGAATGCTAGATGGATTGACCACTGTGGTGTGACCAGTGAGGCATGACGTGATGTAATAGGACAGAGTTCTTTCCCTGCCTCAACTGGCCCAGATAATACACAACTATACTGAGGTCGCCACCCCTCTAATTAGAGTGGTTTGACCCTCGCTCTTTTGACCACTCTCTTGTACGCTCTCGCGCTCTCTGACGTAGTTTGACCCTCCTCAGTTCTCTCACTGACAGCTTGGTAGTGTTACGTAACACATGCATGCTGTACCCGGGGACCCGTCTCTGTCTCTTGAGTTCGACGGGTTCCCTGTTTCTGTTGCCTCTGGGAGCACAGGGTTCACCGAGCTGTAACAAATCTCGCATGCTGCGAGTTTCCTCGAGTAGCCAAAACTCGACGAAAGGAAGATTTCATTGTATAGGCTATAATAGTATTAGGAATGCTGTTATGTAATTATGGAGATTGTTGCTATTTGACTGAAGCATTCCTCGAACTAGAAAGTATTTGAAAGACAGGTGGACCGCTTCTTGTGCCCATTCATAAGTGAACAGCGTCCATAGGAAATGGGAATGTCAGATTATTGGAGCGCTTCATGGCAGGGGAATACATTTCCCGTGTATATTATCTATATTTAGGCCAACACAATAATGTCTGTGTTTGAAAACTAGGTACGGGGAGGGTAACTGTTAAAGAATTCTTTTTAGAAAACCACCTTTAGGAACTGAAAACATTTTCTTAAACAAGAGAAATCTACATCTTCTTTCTAGTTAGGGGGACTTGTGTTCCTGCTTTAATTATACCTTTCTTTATTAGAAAAAAATAGACAGCTAGTTTAGGTGGGAAAAGGCCGGGGTTAACCGTTTTATAGACTGATTTCCTTACTTTGAAATTCATTGCATCTAGTCTTTTGGGATTACATTTTTCATAATTAAATACATGAATCGAAATCTTTTTAATTCCCTACACAACCTTCTTTTAAAGGTTTGTTACCAAGTCTAGTTCACCACATTGTTGGTCTTCGTCTAGTATCGGGGGGGGGGGGAGTGACATATTTAGACATCACGTAAACCTGAATTCTAGGGGTATCGTGTACAATATCCAGTTACTGGCGCTAAATGTATTATAAAAGTTATATATTGTAGAATAAATATTCCGAGGAAAGAGCAGGGTTACTATACTCCACCGGTGTCAAGTCTGATATATTGGTTATAAGAGGGAAAAGAGAAGATAAAGATGATTCCAATTCCTAAGACTGATTTAGTGGGTGTGGCTTCACATGAATGGTTTTATCCAGTGGCCACTGTGATTGGTCATTGTACCTAGCTATCAATTCTAGGACAGATGCATGTTTTTTGTTTTTTTAGAGGCGTGTTTATTGACATAGAAATTTCGCTACTGCGATACGTTTCACTTTCACTTTCATGGTTGGTCGAATAGGGTAGAAGACCGCATGGTATGAGGCCTACATTGTGAAGTAATAGTAAGCTATTAGAGGAATTAAGAGTCTTGAAATATGATGTTAATATTTACAAATTAAAGGTTACATGTTAATTATTGATATAAAAAATGTTTAGATAATATTACGAAATGTTATAGAACAACGGTCTCATCTGGCAAAATCTCTAGACAAACTTTGTACTGCAAAAGATCCACTTGATTTGGGAATCGTTTTGTTGTCAACTCGTGTCGCCATGTATTCATTTGGTTCACTGGTGGTTGGAATAGGGGGTCTTTGGGGCGTGTCCCTTTGAGTGTTGGGGGATGGGGGAGTATAGAGACTTCCATGGCGTTCTACATGACCTACCATCTCGATGTTCGAGGAAGTTTACAATGAATGTAAGCTGGTCAGATTATTTTGCCTTGGTATAACTATAAGGACAGTTCTTCGGCCACCTTTTAAAATATACCTTTAAGATATTGACTTTTGAACACATTTTATATACATGATATATAACATGAAAATTTCAGGCATTCACTTTAAACGGGATGTTGTTTAGATGTCGCTTCTTCATTTGAATCAAGAATGTGGATAATGGAAATGTAATATAGAAACTTTGCAATGATGCTAGCAATAAGCCTTGACAGGTAAATTGCAATGATGCTCACTGAGAAAATCGTAATGAGCAGGACTTCAAAACAAACACAAAACAAAACGAAATGATACAATACGTCGATAACCGCGGAATATTTTGATTAGAACTGTATACGACCGATGAACAATATGGCATGTTTCCTTATATGATTTATTTGAGAAATTCTCTGGAAGGTGCATGGGTGAACAATGTCATTTAAGTCAACGGTTGCTTATAGGTTGTGTCTAGTTAGCCACAGTGTACGTGATCACTATACAGTGTAGAACTGTATACACCTTTATAGTTTTGCTTTCTTTCTTGGGTCACTTCTCGCTCCAATTGATTCCCAATGTTTTTCTTGTGTCAGTTCAATCGGCGAAAACTCAGACTACACTGAATGGTATCTGATCTCCTTCGCGATCATTGATACAAAGATCCTTATCTATCTGTCATAGATAGCATATTATTTCCCCAGATAGTTCAAGTATTCAATTCAGAGATTCTTTATTGCGGATGGTTATACAATTGGTCGGTCAATTCTGTATGAGACAGACAGGTCTTCCTATGACATGGCAGTAAGAAAATACGCTGAATATCTAATGACCACCCTCCAGTATAATGGGGGTTATATAAGTCCATTATTTTCTGGAGGAAAGTTCCATACATCATGTATTTGAAAATATGTTTGCTTTGTAAATTTACATCCTTTAACTGAATCCCACACCCCACACCCCACACCCCATCAGATACACTCACAACATTTCGTTATATGTATCTATAGGATTGTCTGCCTGTCTTTAAATTTATACGTACTAACCTAATTTACTTGAAAAGATCTAGAGCTGTCATCAGGATTAACTTTTCGAAGTCAAACGTCTTAAGTTTCAAAGTTTCGACATGAAAATAATTGTCCTTGCTGCATGGCTTATGCCCACCGGGAACACACACATACATGTGCGTTCCTACCCCAAGGGCATGGAGAGAATGGAGAAGTTCTACAAAAGTATAGCCGTTAATCATGAGTGAATATAGCCAAAGTCTTTCCCGTCTCTAGCTGTGTATAGCTTTCATTGATTTGAGGGAACTATGCATACTTACTTTTACTAATGGCTTGCCACCAACAGAGATGGGTCAAGTGAAACTCTGGTACACACAAAAAATAATAAATAACTCAGGGACGATGGCTAAAGCTGCATTTTCTTGCTAATTTCATATTAAGAAACGCAAATTTTCCTCTTTTTTGATAGCTAGGTGTAGGGCTTAACGAGTAACATGATTCCCTTGAATATCATGCATTTAAGAGACATTCTATGCATAACAAACACACACTTTCTGTTAAGAGTTTTGCTAATCGTAAAGTATCAAGCAGATTACGAAAGTTCCCTCCTACCATTAGCTTACAAAAAGGGTTCCAGACACAATTGCTGATAAGTTAGATCGAAGCCTACAGGACAGTTACTGTTCAAACTAACAAACACTGGAGATAAATAAGTAGAAATGATTTTTTCACAAAGAGTTCACTAAACACTGAGCGCTCCAATGAATTGAATATTCGTGATTAAAGGAGACTCTATAACATAAGATCTCCATTATCATGAATATTTAAGATATATTATATCTACCCCACTTCGATCCAGAATCCCCAGCCATGTTATCAACGATCCTATATGTGTAGAGCTATGGGATCGTTGATGTTTTTGGGGTCTTTTTGTACCAAGATATCTATCCCTGAACACAACGCAGACTTATAATCTGTAAGGCCACGAGCCTACCACGTCAAAACCCTCACTCCTCCCAATCAATGGGTTGTGGGATCCCTAAAGATAAAAGGTAGCTCACAACCAAGCCTAATTAAACGGGCTCTTAACCATTAGGGCCTGATGAGACCTTATAGTCGAAACAACTAAACACTGCACTGTAAACATTGCCATTATTATAGAATCTGTCTCTAGATAGGAAGGACCCATTATAGGGCCTAACTTAGGAAGACCATAGATTTTTACTCGATCATACCCCTAGTTACCTCCTCTATAGGAGATGAGAGGTTTTTTCTAACCAAATAGATAATATAAACAAATAAATAAAATCACAGAACATTTGACTCACCCTACAGTGATACCTGCGAAAATTAAAACTAACATCGTTTTAAATCTGTCCTATTTTATATACAAATGGCATTAAATAAATACATACATATTATCGTTGACGATCTCACCCGTCACTCAGACAAGAGTTACACCTGAGGATGTAACCAAGTCACTATGTATCTTAGTAACTCACTCTTTCTCATTCTTGGGGCAGAGCAGCTTAACATTGGAGTGGTGTTGGACCACCCTTGTCAATCTATAACTATAGAAACTAATAAATTAAGTCATTTGTAATTGTTTGTGTTATCAATGAATATTTATATTTGCCAGTTAATTGGACTCACCTGTGTGATTCCCTATTGATTCCTTTGATAATAAGGTGACATAAATATGTCATGCACTATATACAGCTTTCGGAAAATATTTCCTAAATACTGTTACTGTTGCCGGTCTGATTCCTTTTTGATGCTGTCAAAATAATGTTAAACCTCCGTTGTGTATGATATATTATGCCGGTAGGCTAGATTCTAGATTCTGAACTTAAATGATCTAGTATCACTGTGAATGATCCCATAAGGCTTTCTTCGCGGGCATAAGGATATTGCTGATTTAGATTGCAATAAGAAGAAATGCCAAATGTTGGCAAGAAAAAGAAGCGTGTGAAATCTGGTAAGCAAACGCTGAGCAGATTGATGGAGTATCCTCTTTGCTTCCATGGGCTGGTAAAAGCCTTACACGTGGGCGTGGACCCATCGAAAGTTCACGTCCTTATATATTTGAGGCTGTACTTCGATATGCCCTCCTGATTTTGAAGGACTGCATTAACACGAAAATGTCTGGCACTGTAGAACTTCCATGCACAATGCTAATGGGACGATTGCTAAGATGTATCCATGTGTGGCTAGCTTGTGGACCTCAGCTGCAGGCGTTGTCATTGCATGTTGGATTCCGGGCTGGATCTCAAGACCAACTAGTTGATCTTAGAGGTAAAGAGGTGTGTATGGCCTCAACTGGATCAGCCATGCATGCAGTGGATTCTAAATCTAATTTATGACAGGGTGACTAGGACAGCGAGGAAGTGAACTGAAGTGAAATCACTGTTGCAATGCCAGTTCTTAGTCTTGGTCGACCCGTTTCCTTTTATTAACAATATTGCATATGTACTTGTCTATATTGCTCACAAAGAAATACACTTTCTTTCATCAAACTTGGGAGAGAGATTCAACAATATCGATAGGTCCACTTAGGAACAAAATATCTCTCATGTTTCAATAGCTTACATTATAAATGAGGATTATAATCATCAAATAATATTTGTTGATTGGGATTAATCAGAGAGTACATAGCCTACTGATTCAAGATCCATGGTAGGGTTTTCTTTGTTTACAAATTTTATAGCGGTGAGAGTGGTTCATACTTAGTTCTGAATGAATGGAATGTCTATTCATAAAATTCTGGTCGGGCAAGTTAAGTAAGCTGCGCCACGCCCTCAAACACGCTTCAATAACGGCAAATGTGACAGTGGTCACGCAGACGCATGAGAATTTGACTTTCCGACCAAGTATAGACAAACTTATATAGAAATATAATGTTATTCTTCCCAGTCTGTTAAGAAGGAACTGATAACAACACATATTACAAGAGTTTTATCAAATCGTTAGCTATGTTTTTCTAACGCGCAATGGTTACCAAATATATATTGCGTACGGATTTCTCTAAGGCTGTTGCTCATATATATGTTTAACAACTATTGCATTTTCTATCAAAGGTCGGAGGTCATGGTCATATGAAACAATCACAATGTTTTCAACCACATCTCATGAATATTCATGTGCGTTGCTTACCTGATAGGTAATATACTGTTATAATGGATGTAACATAAAGGAGTGAAGAATTCAGTAGAGTATGAATGATGTTTTATTGCCTTCAGATGTACTGTTATACCAGATGTTGATGGTAATGGCATGTGCCCGAACAGGCGTGCAATATGGGTTTATATACCTTGATAGGATTACCTGGTGGTAATCCTATCCCACTGATTGACAGGTATGTCTGGACCAATCAGGTTACGACATACCTCAGTAGCTGTCTAGCCCTCGTAGGGGAAGGAGCTACCTGTATTAACAGCTTTTAAAATTTATGATGTGTCACAACGAGTTATAACATATTATCCCCCATTAATAACTAATTAGCTCTGCCGGCAGTTATTAAATAAATAAAATTAATTAGTCTTGTGGTGATGTAATAATTATTTGTTATGTAATAAATATGGGCTAGAGCTCTTATATAACATTATGTAATGGAGATAAGGTGGTTTTATGGGAGAAAAACAGGACATAATCAAGGTGTAATTGCTGTGACAGACTGTAAGATAGAGAATTAGGTTTTGGAGGGAAAAACTGAGCTTTTATAGAAGCAAACTCACAAGCTCTTTCACATGTTACTAAAGACCTGGTGGCGGTACCGCGATGATCGACCTGAGAAGATTAAAGGAAGTAGCCGGCCTGACTTTGGGTGCCGGCGACACGGACAGCTCGGTGGGCTGCCTTATCTTATCTGCCGCTGTCATCATCGTGGGCCAAGGTATCTGGTGGAAAGCGCCTGATGCTTCCAGCAAAGCGAAGGAGAATGTTGTTAATTTTCTGTGTTCCTTTCTTATCGGAATTTGATAGAAAGCAGAGTAGATGTCGCACTTACTGAAATACACTGGGTTTGACTGACCGATAAGATTGATTGTGTGGTCAGCCCTTGAAAAATTATAGGCCATATCGCGTATTTCTTTATTCAGGAGGCGATAGTCGACCACGACTCTGATCTTGGCTGACCCTTTTGCTGAGGAATTTGGTTTTTGCACTAGGAAGGCTGGTGAACTCCATTCCGTCGGCTCTATACATTCCTCGAGCATGCCTTGTTTGACCTGCTCCTCCAACAATTCCTCCATGTATTGCCTCTTTTCAGGGGTCATTCTGTAAGG
The DNA here is from genome assembly GCA_942159475.1 of Sthenelais limicola. Lineage (NCBI taxonomy): Eukaryota > Metazoa > Annelida > Polychaeta > Phyllodocida > Sigalionidae > Sthenelais > Sthenelais limicola. The sequence continues at coordinate 61,434,841 of OW804096.1, forward strand.
GAGCTTGTTGCAAGGAACATAATTTTCCTTCAGGTCAATGGGCACTTCACAATCTGCTTTCTTACCGATCATTTTGTCCTTGCCCACAAAGACATCTGCATAAGAACTAAGGAGATCCTGCATTAATTTTGTCTGATCAACAGATAAGTCCTTTGAGATCACATATGGAGGGGTCGCGCCTGTGCTAGGGGACTGGGCTATACGGTTGGATAGCTCTCCCTCCGGAGTATTAATATTTGAACAGTTTTCTTGATGATTGGATGAAGTAGAAAAATGTGTAAATGGGTGAGTGGATGAAGGTGAAACTTGAGTGATGATCTTTTCTGAAATGGAATTGAAATACTCAAGCTTTTGTCTAGGGACGGGTATGAAATCTTCATCCCTAGCAATTGCGTACAGACCGATGATTTCTCCTTTAGCGACTTGTACTGGAGAAGAAGAAGTGTTTATGAGAGTAACTGGAATCTGATTTTCCTTCGTGTGAGGCTTTACCAAGGCGTGCTTAATAAGAAACTTGCAGTCCTCACTTCCGGTTTAGCATTGGACAGAGAAGGAGCGTCGAAGGCTAAGGCCTGCTAATTATTCCTTTTTTTCCAGCTTAGACAGGGACATCAGTTCGGACAATTACCCAGGTGAATTATAAAGTGACCTGGAACAGAAATACGTAAAGCTTGAGAACGGATTGTAAAGCTAAGAAATAGACTATCAGTTTTAAAATTCGAGAGGGAAGACCACACTAGGATTACGGCCTGCCGCCATCTTGACTCCAGGGTGCCTCCCGGGTCTAAGTGCAAACCAGCGTGTAGGAAGCATAAGTGACTAATCTTGAAAGCAAACACTTGAGAAATCTTGTGTGGAGGACAGTTATAAAGAACGCGAAAAGAGGGAAGTAAGACACACTAAGATTACTAAGGATTAAGGCTTGAAACAATCGCAGAATTCGGATTTCCCGCGACGCATGCGCAGGGGATTAAGCGACAAGTAGGTCACAGTGCAAGGAGGTAAACAACCAGTGGCTTAGTGTTAAGATTTCCATGAGTGGAACACGAGCTAACGGTGAGGAAAGCCCTGAGACACAGCCATCTAAGAGGCTGAGAACAGGAGAAGAGAAAATGACATCTGCAGTAGAGACAATGAACGGGATGGAAGGGATTACCTCCTCTACTACCCCTGCCCCTATTAAGGACTCGGTGACGATAGGGGAGGAGTTCATGATAGCCATGGAGGGACGGCTAAACTCCAGGATTGAAAAGTGTATGGCGCTCGCTAAGACAGTAGGGACACATACCGAGCAGATAAAAGTGCAAGGTGAGAGCATAGATAAAGTCAAGGAAGATAACGTAAGGCAAGAGGCAAGAATTGTACAGTTAGAAAAAAAACTGGCGAAACATGAGACAACAATAAATAGTCTCAAGAGAAACGCAGTGTCTAAGCAAGATGCGGCGTTTGTCAGAATGGCTGAGCAGGCTAAAGCAGCCGAAGAAGAGAGGCTGGAAAAAGAGAGAGAATCGATGAAGAACTGTCTGATTGTAGAAGGCATTCCAGTGCAGAGAAAAACAGCAGATGATAAAGTGTTTATAGGAAAATCAATTCACATCAAAACACATCTTTGCGAATGGTCTCTTCTTACCTGAGACGGCAGGTATGAGGGCCATAAGAGTCGGCCCTGTTGTGAAACTAATTTTCAAAACAGTGGCTGATGCAGATGAGGTCTTAGAGAAACGAGCCAATCTGAAAAATATGGATTACACGTCGATTGGAGACAAAATATATATCAAAAGAGAGCTACCTAAAACGCTGAGAGAGCGCCGAGTTCATTGTACGCAAGGCCAAAATGTCTGGTAAATACGAAAATCCCTACCAGGTAGATGGTAACATCTCAAGTAGTCTTGCACGATCAGCTGTATTTGCTCCCAGCACACATCAACCCAGTGAACTTATCGAAGGTGGAAAATGAGGATGCTCTTGCCTTCTTTGGAGGGGACTCTCCCCTATCCAATCACCATATCGCAATGTTCAAAGTAAATAGCATTAATTTCTGGAACAGTACTTGACGCACTCATGCCTCAGAGTGCTGGGGGACTTCACCAAGGCGGAGTCTATTCTCTCCATGAAAGACCCCATGGCTCTGAAAGCCAACTTGAACAAAGCCAAGATGGAAAATACGCCCCTATATGTAGAGTGGAAGAAAAGGATCGAAGACATAGTCTACACAGGTCTGAAGGCAAAGGTAGAGGATAATGACTACATTGCCCAGTATGTATGCGGAACAGGAGCCAAAGCCCTAGCCGAAGCCTCGCCCAGGGATACCACATGGGGAGTCGGCATGGGACTCAAACATGGAGAAGTGCTACAAAAAGACAAGTGGCCTGAGGATGGGAATTAACCTCCTCGGGAAACAGTGGGAGAAGATTAGAGATATGCTCAACAAGAGAAAGCCAGATCAAGGCGCGAACTAGGTCTGGTGAATGGAGCATGATGTGAATACGTAAACAGTGACAATTCCGCTTCCGGTCTAAGATGGCGTCCACCAACAACCATGAAGACGAAGTGGGCTTTCAAAACGTTAATAATCCTTTAAATGAAGCCGTAACCAGCGGTGAAACTGGTTTCCAAGAACACGGCCAATCAGATAAAAGTAATTTTCTTAATTTTATATCGCATAACGTGAATGGGCTAGCGGAAATTAAAAGACGAAAGTCCATTTTCGGTGATCTGCTAACTAAGTCCCAGTCGGTGATAGCTTTGCAGGAAACGCACTCCACTAAGGGTTCAGAGAAGGTATGGAGAAGTCAATGGAAGGGAAAAGCGTTCTTCAGCCATGGCAGATCGAACGCAAATGGTGTGTTGCTATTATTTTCAAATGATCTAGATGTGAAAATTGTCTGTAAGCGGAATGACTGCGAAGGCAGGATTGTGTATGTTGTCTTTGAATATGGCTCGATAAAATATTGTTGTATGTCTATTTACATGCCCACGTTGTGTCACAAGCCTGAGCAGCTTAGATTGTTAGAGGATGTGGGAAATATTTTGGAAAAACTAGAATATGATTCGCTTTGCCTAATGGGAGATTTTAATATTGATTTAGTAAATAAACCCTGTGAAGAGAATTCCACGAAGTTGTCTTACCTAGTAAGCGAATATAATCTGAATGACGCGTTGCTAAGTGTGGGAAATGTTGAGAAGACCTGGTCAAGATTGAATCAAAAGTCGAGATTAGACTACATATTTCTGGGGGAAAACCTTGCAGGGAGGGGGGAGGAGGGGGGGACGGAGATAATCACGCTTTCAGATCATAAACAGATCTGGGTAAGAGTTAAGGTAGATGAAAAAAGAAGGGGTAGGGGATTTTGGAAATTTAATAGCAGACTAGTGGAAGACGAAGCCTTCTGTGAGGGCGTGGCTTCCATAGCAAGAGAGGTGGAAGGAATGGATAGAGAAATGTGCGATATATTGAGATGGGAACATTTCAAAGTAAGATGTAGAGAGTTGTGTATCAAAACTAGCAAAGCTAGAGCAAGGGAGAGAAGAGAAGATCAATCTGAACTATATGGCAAGTTAAAAGAGCTTGATGGAGTAGAAACATTAAGCGAGGAACAACTGAGAGAAAAGAAAAATATTACAGCAGAGTTAAAGAACTATGAACTTAATAAAGCGGAAGGAGCATTACTTAGGTCGAGGGCTAAGTGGACAATGGAAGGCGAAAAGTGTACTAAATATTTCTTAAACCTAGAAAAGAACAGAGCCAGGGGCAAAAATATATCGGGCCTGTTTGTAGATGGGGCTCTTACAGATAATCCAGAGTTAATTCTGGAGGAAGGTAAAACATTCTATGGTCAACTCTATGACGAGAGGGTAAACTCGTCATACATGAGCAATATTTTCCTGTCAGAAGATTAAAAAAAATTAGATGATACAGATCAAAATCTACTAAGCCTGCCTATTTCAGTTAGAGAGGCCACCAAAGTCGTTAAGAGTCTAAAAAATTGTAAATCACCAGGGAGTGATGGTTTTACCCCAGAATTTTACAAGTGTTTCTGGAACAATATTCAGAGTATGTTCATGTTAATGATAGCTGCGGTAGAAAGAAAAGGGTGTATGTCCTGGGAACAAAGAAAAGGCCTGATTTCGGTCATTCCGAAAAAGGGCTTGGACCTACGATATATTAAGGGGTGGCGTCCCATCACCCTCCTAAACGTGGACTACAAAATTGTATCAAAGATAATAGCAGAAAGAATGAATGGTGTTTTAGGAAAAATTATAGACGAAGATCAGACAGGGTTCATGAGGGGTAGATTCATTGGTGAAACAATTAGAAGAGTTCATGACATAGTAGACCTGCTTAACATGAAAAAGGAAAATGGCCTAATAGTGGCAATTGACTTCCCAAAGGCGTACGATACTGTTAGTTGGGTATTTTTATGTGATGTCTTACACTTTTTTGGATTCCCAGAATATATTGTCAACTGGATCCAAACGCTGTTGAAGGGATCGCAAGCATCCTTTGTGAATAATGGTTTTGCATCAGGTTGGTTCGACCTTAAGAGAGGGGTCAAGCAGGGGGACCCCATGTCCCCTGCACTCTTTACGCTGGTAGTTGAAACCTTAGCAATTGTGATAAGAAATGATCAACAAATAAGAGGCATTGTAACCGGTGAAACAGAACACAAAATTGTGCAGTTTGTGGACGACACTACCTTCTTACTGAAAGATATTGAGTCACTTGACAAAGTGTTTGGAACTCTGAGAAAATTTGGTAAAGCCTCAGGCCTATGTCTTAATGAAGAAAAGACGATGGGTTTATGTTTAGGGAATTTCGACGAAAATGAGTTAAGAACACGTACAGTAAAATTCCAGAGAAATCTAAAACTACTAGGGGCGTGGATCGCTCACCCAAAATGGGCGAAAGATGAACATGAGCTAAATTTCAGAGAGGCGATGAAAAAAATGAAAGGGGTAGTTGGGGCCTGGGCACCGAGGCAACTCTCTCTGAGAGGTAAGGTAATAATTAATAACTCGTTGATGTTACCAATTCTGCAGCATGTCCTTGCAGTAACCTACACGGATGTAACCTTCATCAAAGAAGTAGAAGGTGTGGTAAAATCGCTGATCTGGGGTTCGAGAGGGTGCAAGATCGCATGGGACTACCTGAAACAAAAACCTGGGGAAGGGGGGCTGGGGATGAGATGTATCGCGGAAATTATTAAAGCCAACAGAGTATCTTGGGTAACCAGAGCCCTGGGAAAACCCGAGGCGAAATGGGTGAAAACTCTGGAGTATTTCCACGAGAAGTCAGTGGAGGAGTTATATCTATGTAGAAGCAAACCAGACAAAAGTCTGGGAAAATTCTATGATGAAATTTTCGGAGTGTGGGACAGAGTCTACTACAAAAAATTCCCTATGACCAAAATAGATGTAAGCAGAGAAAGGCTAAATTCAAACAGGTACATTCGCATAAAGGGTAAAATGTTACAAAACGATAGATGGAACAAGGCAGGTATCATTACAATTGGAGACCTTACAAAGCCTAGTGGGGAGATAGCCTCAACAAATGAAATGAGAGAGAAATTTGGTATAAATGTAACCTTTTTGGAGATCATGAAAATCAAAAACATTACCAACCCGATATGGTGGCTGTTGTTGGAGGAGGACGACGACCCAGATCCTCGCCCAACAGCACAGCAGGGAAAAATAGCCAGATTTGAGATAAATAATGAGTTGCTAAATGTTTACAATGTCAGTGTCAAAGAAATATATGAGGCTTTCGTCTCTAAGAGTAGACCAGACTTCGAAAAAATTTTCAAATGGAATGTAGTGTTAGGTGATGACAAGGCCATGCCAACGAGCGAGGTCTGTCAGAAAAGGTTCAGCATACCGTTCAAAGTGTGTAATGAACCAAGCATGCAATCCTTTCAATTTAAGGTACTCCATAGAAACGTATGTTGCAATGAATATTTAAACACCATTGACGTCAAACCAAATGCGGGATGTTCTTATTGTGAAGAGAAGGACAATATAATTCATTATTTTGTTAAATGCGAGAAAGTGAAATTGTTCTGGTCCAACATTAAAGAATGGCTGGATACAAGTGTATTACTGAGAGAATTCTCAGCCCGGTTTGTGAATCCCACCAATATATTGTTGGGAATTTTAGGTGAAGGAAATAGCTACAACTTTGTAAACTGGATTTTTATTCAGGCGAAGAATATGATCAATAGACAGCGAATTTTCCATGGAAATGACATTGTATTCATAGTGTTCATTAGGGAGATAATCAAAAAATTCAGAGCCATCCAATATGGAGAGAAAGTTAGCCAGAAAAAGAGAGGAAGAGGAGAAAGATGGAAAGAGTTCATAAAAGAACTTAAGGGACTCTATCTGTCTGATAATTAAGTTAATGAAAATCATGAAGCGAAGGTTGTATTTGTATAATTGTTTTTATTTTTATCCAAAGTAATGCTCATGAAAATATGTATAATAATATTGCAGGTATGAAAGTATGTCAAAATATATTATAGTTCATGGAGTTAAACAACCTCAAAAGGTTCCGAGGTGATTACCGAGATGTGCCTTAAGCGAAAAGTGTTAGGAGAAAATTGAAGAAAATACCAAAAAAATACAAAATATAAAGGGAGACATGTTTTTTTGCCTTAGAAGTGTAGAAGCCCCGACAGCAGGAATTGTTGAATAAAACCTTTAAAAACAAAAAAAAGAAACTTGCAGTCCTGGTTTGTTGTCAGATTTTCGGTCGTACCAACTGTCTTTGATAGTTTAACATGTGAAAATTGGCACTGAGACCAGAGTATTTTTCACTGCGGCCAGTTGATCCTTGAGTGACTTATTTATCCAGGCTTGCTCCTCGTTCTTTTTTAGAAGAGCTTTTGACTTCTCCTGCTCCACTTTTAGGCGTGTTGCCTCGTCTTCCTTGCGTGCATTATCCTGCCTTAAAGCTTCTGCAGTGAGAAGTCCTGCCATAGCCTTTGTGAATTTGTCCATTAAAGCCTCCTCGGAGAGGCCTGTGGGGGGCGCGGGCGGCGGAGGCTCGACGCGGCCGGCTGCCGATGTCGTGGCGGCGTTCAAAGGAGTGCCCATTTGATTCCAGTGTTGGGTGTTCTGCTCCCCGTTTTTGCCGTGCTTATCGCCTCCACCTGGAGCTCTACGTCTTCTCCTCTGGGCTCTACTTGATCTCCTGGAGTATGTTCGTTTTCCTGGAGAGCTTCTGAGAAGGTGAGGTCTGCCTCTTCCTCTTCATCATTGATGATGGGCTGGCCATTCTTGTCTAAAAGAGGAGTAGTGGTCATTTTCGATCGACCTCGCCTGCATGACTTTTTCTGGTCCGCCTTTGCTTGCTGTTGTTTGCGGCGTTCTTCTGATGCCTGTCTTTGCTCCACAGACTGCCGCAATAATGGCATGAGGTACTGAGAAAGTTGTAAAGGGTTGTCCACCAATATGTTATAATGGATGTAACATAAAGGAGTGAAGAATTCAGTAGAGTATGAATGATGTTTTATTGCCTTCAGATGGTTATACCAGATGTTGATGGTAATGGCAAGTGCCCGAACGGGCATGCAATATGGGTTTATATACCTTGATAGGATTACCTGGTGGTAATCCTATCCCACTGATTGACAGGTATGTCTGGACCAATCAGGTTGCGACATACCTCAGTAACTGTCTAGCCCTCGTAGGCGAAGGAGCTACCTGTATTAACAGCTTTTAAAATTTATGATGTGTCACAACGAGTTATAACAATACCAAGTGTAGTGTTGACCATTTCGGTGAATCCCTCAGGGGCACCAATGCTGTTCCGGCGCTTATGAATAAAGGAGGCTCTACTTCCGGGACCCGAAGCTATGTTGTTGACTTATCATTACGAGCAGTAATATCCAGTGAATATCTCTATTCACATATAGACTAAGGGACATTACATTGGCGACGAGGCAGAAAGTATCCACGTAGGGTCAGGAGATTCCATTCATGTAGGTGTTAAGCCATCTATGAAGTAGAAACAGGGCTAGGAGTGAAACCTAAAAAAACGGGAGCTGAACCACATGCAAAACGAGCGGGTCCATGCAGCGTGAAACAACAGCTGAGCTGACACTAGGATTGGAAAATAAGAGACTTTCCTTTGGAAAAAGAAGAAGATCTGTCACTGTCATATAGAGTATAGCATGTGCATTGATGTCTTATGTACTGTTTTCATCCTTTGAAACAAGATTACTGAGAATGTCCAAAGACTTGATTGTAAAATGAGGTTTTATCTGTTACAGTCATTGAAGAGTATAACCTGTACAATGATGTCTTATACACTGCTTTCATGTTTGAAAAAAAGGAGGGATGTAGTGTTGACCATTTCGGTGAATCCCTCAGGGGCACCAATGCTGTTCCGGCGCTTATGAATAAAGGAGGCTCTACTTCCAGGACCCGAAGCTATGTTGTTGACTTATCATTACGAGCAGTAATATCCAGTGAATATCTCTATTCACATATAGACTAAGGGACATTACACCAAGTAATATCAATTTTGATAATAAACACTTGTTGAATTACTTCTGCCATGCCAACTAAATAACTAGATTCACCCGTTCCCGCAAGAGTAATTGCTTGCATGTACATAGCCACGTGGTTTTTTTTAGGTTTTTTTTATTATTAGAATGGGTGTGGCCAAAAAAGATCTTTTGTTTGAAAGTGTATATAATTATAGAGTCAATTTCAAAAACAATCTACTTGACTGTAATACGTCTTATATTGCTACGGGACTTCCTTGATGTCCTACTCTCAGAATGCGTTTCCTAATTACAGGAAAGCAATAGTTCCTTTTCGTTATAACATTATATATAACTTTTATTTCCTAAGAAAAAGGTTTACAGTTTCTGCTTTAAGCAGTTCTCCCAACCATCCCTGTGGGAATAATCATGAGCATACAACATAAACAGTGAGAACTAGATTCATAATACAGGGGATAGATCTCAGTCAGCTATAGGGCATACTTCCAGGGGATAGCTCTAATATATTTATTCTTTGGTATTTATTTCCTTTCAGGATCTCATTTGCATTTTTTTATTACACTCCCCTGCAGTCCTCTTCCCGAAGAGGAGTAGGTTGCAAGAAAAACATGCATCATTGATGATATAAGTAATTCTCCAACGTGGATGACCTCTGTTACTCTATCCTGTCACTCTATCTTGAAATAAATTGATTCAATTTTAAAACAACATTCAAAAATCAAAATTTACAAAAGGTGCTTCCTGTTAAAATCACGCACATAAAAATAATGGATAGGGGCGGCGTTCGAGATCGCTCCAACGAAGAAAGTACTTTCAGTCTTCGGAAAAAAAAGATATAAAAAAGTCTCCCCACTCCTCACGTCAACCGCTGCATAATTGCCTTAGCTGCTGTTTATATATAATAATAGTCCTGCTTGCAGCAATAATGCTCCCATATATTTTGTGTTCGTTCAAATGGAACTAAAAAGAAACTTTCCATAAGGAACATGGATTGTCTTGTCGTCCAGAGCTTGTTTTTACAGGAAACAAAGGTTATGATAGTGGCTCCTTTAAGCAAACAACGTATTTTTGTTATTACCGTAGGCTATCTTAGTTATGAGCAATAATCCATCTTATTTCACATGCATTGGGAAGATATATCTTCAGTGGATAATAGAAAGTGAAAGTGCAAAACGCTCATATATAGCCGGGCTATAGCCTATTGTAGGCCATAGCCTAGCCTTCAAATTCGATTCACCTGCAATTGGGATAGAGGTTAGTCAAATAAACACGTCCACAAATTGCCAGAGCACTGCACCTAGAAACTTACGTGAGTCACTTAAAGTTAAGTGACCCACGTAACTTACGTGAAATTGGCTATGAATTGTGGGTAAAACGACATGTACGCCATCTAGATTTTACTACAGAACTATGACGCAATTCCACTGGAAACAAGAAGATTTCTTGCTTTTGTTTATTCTTAATTCTCCTACTTTGTTGGGATAGGTTATAGTTGATCTAAAATTAATAAAGGTTAATTGAACACGTAAATAACATTATATTGTGGTACTTCTTCTTCCTCATCCACTTAGACTTAACCGAATTCTGTTGTGTTCAGTGAAGAAATAAATGTCTTGATGTCTGGGAGTACTTTGGAGTACTTAGTACAATGATTATTTGATTGAAATTGATGTAGATTAATTGGGGGCAGTCAGCGTTTTTTATTCCAAGGTTCACTGGGCTTACATTTTTATTTTCATCGTTTATCTTTTATTCCCATAATTTAGATCCCACTTCGAGCTGTTGGGCCATATGAAAATTGTTGTGACTGGTTCAATCTAGTTTATTAGACAGAGGTGGCGCCTCCCGTGGCGGCAGCATACACTACATTCCTCCCTGCTTAAACATTTTGTTCAGACAATTTATAAAATAATGTATCTGAAAATGAAACAATATTATGTTGTTAGATTTACTGTCTTTGCTTTATATGCAATGTCTTTTTCTTGCTGAAAAGTCTCTGGTCTTCTTTTCACTTGTGAAAGTCTGATATTTATGATATCATTAGGAAAACAAATTCAGGGTTTAACCCAAATGTCTTTGATGATAAAAATTCTAAATTACTAATAATCAGAATAGAATATAGAATCACTAATTATTTGATATCAAAGTAATAAGATGTCACTGATAGTTCTGGACTTGAATAGTTCATTTATGAGTTAGCACATAGTCATCAAGCTTTGGTGGTGGTCTACTTGTTCTTGATGATCTTCTCACTTCTGGCACTGGTGATTTTGTGACTTTCATGGGAGAGGCCCTTGGTGTGTCTGGAGCTTTGTCTCTAGGGATTTGGATCTCTGGAGGAGGAACATCATCTTCGATGTAGTTTAGCCAACCATTTAGTCTATACTCAAGAACACGGCTGAGTGTTAGGTCTTTCTTGGTGCATCCTGATATTTCTTTTGAACTTACAGGTATATCATCTACATGAGAAAAATAGTTGACCTCAGATTCTATGTTTTCAGTAGCTCTTTCCACTGGAGCTCTGCTGAGGTAATCTGCATTACTATGATCCTCTGATCGGCGATACTGTACTTCATAATTATATGACATCAGCAACAATGCCCACCGCTGTAATCTTAGCGCAGCCAGTGTTGGCACTGCTGTCTTTGGTCCAAGTATAGTTGAAAGTGGCTTGCTATCAGTCACAAGGGTAAACTTTCTACCGTATAGATACTTGTGGAATTTCTTTATTCCATAGACAATGCCTAGAGCTTCCTTTTCTATTTGCGGATATCCTTTTTCTGCCTTAGTTAGAGATCTGGAAGCAAACGCAATAGGTCTTTCATCCTCTCCATCTAAATGCGACAGTACAGCTCCCACTCCGTAGGGGCTTGCGTCACAGGCTAATATGAGCTTCCTGTGCGGATCATAGTGTGTTAACACTCTATCGCTGGTAAGGGTCTCTTTTACGATTCGGAATGCTGTCTCACAGTCTTTGTCCCAATTCCAAGGAATTTCGTCTCTCAGTAGGTTATTCAGTGGTGCACTACAAAAATGTGCATTTGTACATAAAATGATCAAATATAGGTGAAAATAGGCATTTTTTAAAACCTTAAATAAATACAATGGGAATGTAAGCACACAAATCAATGAATTTATGTTGAAATCTTTACTTGATAACAGCAGTCCGACCATTTACTAGTGTTTTTTGGTTAAATTCTGGGGAAAAATAGGAGATATTATTTTTATTTTCACTATTTGGCTTTTAGAAAATGGCTTAACCCACAGGGTGCCTACGTCCGGGCAGTAAAGTCGCTAAAAATATATATAAAATCAATCCCTAACAGGGGTAACTATGACATGCATATAAAGCCAATAATATTCATGAAAGAAAAAAATCAAAGTTGTGTGGGAGACCCTTTATTTAACTTTGGGTTACTTCTCACTGTGGAAATATGCATACTTTATTAATTTCATTTTTATTCATTTATCGAGTTTTAGATGTTAAATGCTATAATATAATATAATATAATATAATACAATATTAGTGAGAGGATCAGACGTCAGTTAGTCTGGCTGTAACAAGGGAGTTCTACTGTATATTGATAATTACCTTCGCCACGATTATTAGTTGAATTATTTCACCAAATCGAACACATATATATAGTCTGGTTTTTCTGAGCTGTCCCCGGTAGTACTCACACGATTTGACATTTTATTTCATATAGACATAATACTAATAACATTATAAAATATTTTTACGTTTTCCTCCTCTGCCCTTAATTAGTAGTGATAGATGAGTGGAAACGTTTCAGTTTCTACTTTTATTACTATTTATTCAGAAATCTAAATAACATAATTTACTGCAGATTTTGATATAGTTATAAAACACCTTTTGTAAAGAAGAATTCTATATGAAGTATAATAGGGAAGGACTAAACAGTACAACTGTTCAGCAGGGGATTGACACACCCCCCCCCCCCCCCCCACACACACACACACCTACACCTTTATGTACCATAGGCCTACATATATGTCGAGGCCATGATTTTTCCCATATAAACAAAATCCCTTGAGTCCAATTCCAAGGAGCTGGGGATGAGGAATACTAGAGAAGATAAAGAGGTTGACTATTTGATTAGGTTTGAGAGGGTTATTTTTTATTTGTGCGACACTAATGCTATGATGATTTTTTAATTCTGTTTAATTGTGTCACTTAGAACTCCTGGAACCTGACTTCTTCAATTATAAGATTATTACTAAACGAAATGACTAAATGAATAAACTAGTCTAATATTCAATTGTATTTGTAATGATCAATATGCAAACTATTTGAGAGAGTATATCAAGAAAAGGATTAGGAAAGGGTTCGAATGGATGCAGAACAGGGGGTGGACAGGGAGACAAGAGAGGAGGAGGCGAGACAGGGTGGGGGGGGGGGTAGATTGGGAGAGAGATAGAGAGAGATAGATAGATAGATAGATAGATAGATAAATAAGTATACATTGAGAAGCCACATAGAAGGGACTCCCTCTATTATAATCAAAATTGAAAACTTCCTAAAATTTTCGAATCTCCCCAAATTGTACTATTCATGCATGATAACCAAATGGCTTCAAAACTTTCAACAAAAAAATCAAAATGTTCCAAATATTATTGGACACATTTTGTCTTTCACATTTTCAAGAATTAAAATGATCAAAATCTGATTTTCTTTGGTTATGAAAATGCTTTGAAACCAACCTTGATTCAAAGTCTGCATGAAAGTACTACCGCTCAACGGTCAATATCTGGCATATATTGGACGTTCAAGTAGATACCGGGGACCGTCCATTGCCACCGTCCACTGTGGCCACCGTCGGACGGTGGCCATGGGCGGACGGTCGACGGTCGATGGTCATACCAATTGGACGTGTAAGTGGATACGCTATTTTACACAGAAAGGATTTCTACCAAGAAATATTTTAACAATTGTCAATATCCATATTCTATTTCGACCCAAGCAGAGTTTTCTTCTTTTAAAGCTCTAACAACCCACACAATTTTATTGGAAAAAAACTATATATCTTGGGTAATCCAACAGGAATAATGGCAGATTAAAACACATCACATATAGGCCTATGGGTGAAGATGTATAATATACTTTCACAAAATTTGCCATATTATGGCAAATTTTGTGAAAAATTTTATCTTCTTGAAACACATTTATTTTTATGTGGTATACAACTACAGTTGTGCTGAGTATATCCTGAAAAAATGGGAAGAATTAAGGGTCATTTTCATTATAATAATGTGGATTTAAGCCCTTACGTTGCCACCTCTAGGCAACGTAATTTTGAGCCACTTTAAGTGTCACTTAAATCTTACGTGAAGCCTATTTAAGTATTCTGCACCCCGATTTGGACTACGTGAGTCACTTAAAATTTAAGTGACCCACGTAACTTTTAAGTTAAGTATTTGGCACCCGATTGGACTTACGTGAGTCACTTAAATTTTTACGTGACTCACGTAACTTTTAAGTGAATATTATGCACCTACCCCATAGTGTCCATGGCATGGATCCATGACTTAGACCATGCAGCGGGTAGCCCATAGGCCCCATGCAATGTTAGCAGTAGGCCAATAGACACAGGTATTGCTTATAATGGTATTTAATTTGTCATTTGAGAGGATTGGTGGATGGGAATTGTACATTATCTGACAACCTGACTCATAAGTGGTTAACGTTACATTGATAATGAATGGTTGGTGGAATAATTGCCAACTGCTTTACAGGCCTAGGCTACCCTATGTTGATATTGTGTAGGCCTAGGCCTAATTTGTTCCAGGGAGAGGATTTCGTATACATGTAGGCCTATAGCTCTGGCTGGATAGAAGGGGTAGAGGAGCTAAGAATAAAGATTTAGAAATAGGCCTAGTTGAGAGGTGCATAATTTTTGGGTAGGCCTAGAGTCGAACATGATGTGGTCTCAGATAGGCCTATCACAAACTGGATCATAACAAACACAAAAATGTAGGCTATACAAAAATTGTTTAGTGAAAGCAGGATCAGCTTCAATGTAGGCCTATTTATGAAACAACTGGAGTATTGACTTAGATTGAGGGGCATCAGATTGAGCCAGAAATTAATTTTAAAAATGAATACAGAGGAGAAATGTATGTTACCGGTATGAGGGAACGTTAAGTCAAGTGAAAAGATTCAAATGTACAAATCCCATCATCAAAGTAGGCCCTAACATGAAATTGTCAAAGGAAAAAGCAAATATGCTAAAGTCATAGTGAGCGCCTAGCTGTAAGATCTAAGCCTAGGCCTAGCCTACCGTTCCTGCATGATTCTGGCGAAATATGAAGGCCCTAGCGCTGTTCAACCCTTATATGGCCTACATCTAGTCTAGGCCTAACTAGGACACTTAAAGATATATGCGGGTGTCAACACACACGCCACCTAGCGGCTCCTATTTTTCTTTGAAATATTTCATTATCATCATAAGTTGAGATGTATTTGTACACCATTTTCAATATCTACAGGGTTTATTTTCATTACAACAGTTTTGGGTCATGTGTTTTAAGATTCATTTTCATTGATTATGCTGCCTGATTACTAAATTTGGGTGATGTGGTCAATTTCAAATGACCACAACTTTTTTTTAACCACGTCAACATACTGTTTTTCTTTGGTAAATCTGTAGCATAATATACCAAAATATATGTGTAGAAAGTTTTAATGAAAAGTCACCGATCATTATTTTTTTATATAATGAAATGTGAAGAAAAACACATTTTTCCATAGACTTCAATGCTAAAGCACTGTTATTTTCAAGTAGCTGTAGAAAAAAAACTAAGTCGATGAGATGTACTTTTTTTTTCATTTCTTGCTTTCTCATGTAGTCAGGAATGATCCCTGAACGTTTTTTTCCATTGAACACCCGCATATACCTTTAACTAGGTGAAGGTAGGTATTTTTACCTATTATAGTAGTCCTAGGCACTTGGCCTCAATAGGCCCTACATAGGCCCCCTACCACCAATAGGCCCTAAGTATATTCTCAAAATTGGTGGCATTTCTGACAATTGAATCTAAAAACATTAAGTTAATACAAAAATGAACTGAGGCCTACGTTAATTTGTATTGCCTAGAACCGTATACAGAGTTTATAACTAATTGATATAGGTAGGTACGGTATAGGCTACGGTAGCCTACCGGTAGCCTATTTCCATGGTCTTGGTACCAGTAACTAAGGACGCTGGAGTGTGAAACGCCATCTCAGAACTACAAATAGAAGCAATAACAACACTTTTCTTTATCGCCAGGTGGCAAATTTCATCCATTTCCGGTTCGAAAAGGTGAGACCGGCTTTTTGGCTACCTAAATTAGCCCATTTTTCTCTTTTTGTATTTAGTGTCTACCTTCAAGCTCCTGACATGACATTACTAACGGTGTTACAGATCACTAGTCCTATTTGTTGTAGCACATTATGAAATATGCATGTTTTTATTATCAAGTGTCTTATCCAGTATCCCGGCGTTGAACTACAGATTTGTACAGACTCCCAGTAGAACATTGGGTGGACTTGCTCTGAGTCCCTAGCCTAGGCAATTATTCGTCAACATCCATCTTTAAATATAATATCACTGTGACTGGAGAAGACGCTGGTGCTATCATGCTTGGCAACTTTGTGGCTATTTGATCCCCGTTACCGCATATTTTTTTTCACGTTTTGGAAATCTTTTATTCAGGAAACATCAGTGAACAGTCTCACAAATTCAGGTGATTTTCGTTCCGACCTGATGCCATCAATCAATAATAAGCTATTCTTTGCAGGGAGAACGTAAATTTATATATGTGATGTAATTGATTATTAACAACAGTACATTCAGTTTTTGACCGTATACAATACTAAGTATTGGGATGATAACTTGGCGATATTTGATGAGTTTAATTTAGATGAGATGAAATGGGGGTGAGAGCTACAGACTAGTGATATTGTAGGCCTATCGTCTATTTGGGGAGAGGGAGTATGATGAGGTTGGTTTTGAGTCGATATCGTGTGCATTGATGATTATCTTAGTCTATTAGTTGCCATTCTGTTAGAATTGTCCTTAATAAAAAAATAGTGTTAAAATATTTATTGAACTTTTGGAAAGAGGGACTTGTAGCCTACAAGTCTACGCTAATTGACCTTTGATTGTGCTGCATTGATGTTCCACTATCTCTACACTACGGGAAACACTACCCAATGTCCAAATGGACCTTATCAGTGGTATTCTATTTCTTACTAATCTTCTTACTTATTCTTATAAAGAATTGAACGATTATAGTTATCACTGCATGACATTGACAGGGTTTTATTTCTAACCAAGGATAAATTCATAATTCCCTGTAGGATTCTCAATAGTCTACGGGTACCTCAAGTGTTGAGAAGCTTTGGGATAATGGAGAAGAGAAACGATACGGGCACAGCTGATTTGGACCGCGTCCTTTCACTTATTGATGGTGCGAAAATCTCAATGGTAGGCTAATCTTTCCATTTATTTTCTTAAAGCAACATGTACGTACCCCGATAAATCGATCACGAATAAACTTTATTAACTATGCTCTTTGTTTGCTAATGATCCGCTCTCTTCATCTATCCCTTTTAGTGCTTATCAACAGCTTTATATAAAAATGTATAATTGATATTTATACTAAATACTAAACCTCATTATTTGTTCATCAATAGGTTATTTGTTCAGCATGTGAACTCGAGGTCTTTGATAAACTCCATAATGAGGAAAGAGGTCTGTCAGCAGAAGAGATGGCGTCCAAAGAGAACTGGAATGTTGACGCTACAGAAAGACTCCTTAACGCCTTAGTTGCATTCAACCTCCTCAATAAAACTTCCTCTGATGGGAAACGTTGTAAGTTATTTTTTTAGCAGAATTTATTTCGAAGAAATTTCACATTATAGTGATACGTTTCATTCAATGTAGTATGTAGAAAATGATACAGTACTTCCATTTCTTTCTAGCTGAGATTAATATCTGGATGCCTTTGCAAATTGATTTGTGCACCCGGGTTCTACACCATTGTGATATCAGTGTCAATACACTTGATAATTGTAGTAGTATTGAACAATATATAATATAGCTTAGGTACGATGGTGAAGAAGAAGGAAGAGTAGCCTATGAGTGTTTATAAGGAACTGAGTTATGTGTACCTAGGATGGTGTATTCCATCCCTGCAACTGGTGCCCACACTGGAGGGTGGTAGGCACATGCTAACATAATGAATCAAAACAGGGCAGTATATGCCTTTATTCCATGATTTGGCCATGAGCGTACAATATAATCGATATACTTGCCGCTCACAAGGTGTACAATATAAACTCGCTGTATTTTACAGTGACGTCACAACCGTTCGAGACTTGGGGGACAACACAGTTTGATGAAATCAATGCAAATTAAGTTGCAATAATATAAGAATCATGGAATAAAAGCAAGAACAGCACAGTATCGCGTCTTTGGGGGCCTATATTCACCTTGTATGGCCGAAAAACAACTCGGCCTACGTCCTCGTTGTTTTCGGCCATACTCGGTGAATATAGCCCCCCTCATACGTGATACTATGCTGTTCTTACTATATTATTCCTTTTCTGGTCTTTTTATCGCAAGTTATGTGTTTAGAAATAATGAAGATCAGATAATACCAACAGTAAATATATGAAACAATGATATCAATATCATTCATATTATTATAAATTCAAAATAAATTTAATTCATCTGAGCTTCTGGAAAATTGTACTTGAAATGTTTCCTCATATTTTGCAGCAAAACCTCTAAATCCACTTAATTTTTGCTCTAATCATTATTCATATTTGATGAATATTCATATTTTAGCACTCTATTCAAATGCTCCTGGTGCCCAGTATCTCGTCCACTCTGAGTCGCCCTCTATTTGGGGTTATTCAACAATGGTACCCAGATACATGAAGAACCTCAGCAAACTTACAGCTGAAGTCAAATCAGGTAAGTTATTTTTGCCCTGTAGTTCTGCAGTTACTGCTGTCAAAACTGTAATACTTACAATACTATCGCATAGTAATAGGGGACTTGCGTGTCTGCAGGTTATATGTCTAAGTAAAAAAAGCCTAAACCTATCCCAGCATGCACTGCAACTGACATGCGCAGTGGAATGTCCAAGCACCCTATTCTTTTCTTTTGTGAAAAGCCTACCGACATAAGGACTACCTAAATAAACGTTCAAAACTATATCATCTTACGGTATCTGTTATTTGGTTAGTTTCTCAACGTTGAGTAGTCTTCCACTTAAAATAGAAATATATGCCCTCAAGATTAATTAAGGTATACTCTGACAGAAGTTAACGCAATCACCTTTTACTCATGCTATTTGCAACAATAACTTCAGTCTTGTGTCATTTGATATCTCCCTCTGCTGTCTCCAATTCATACCCATGAAGGTAAATTCTACATAAAACGTCATTTGTTTAGTAATATTGATAGTCACTATTAATATGTATGATTTGGAATGTCTGACAAAACCTTAACTGATAAGGACCCATGGATGTAATAATTATGTTGTGGATTTGATTCACACTTTGTTCAAGTTTTTCCCTTTTTTCAATCTTAATTTTATTCAAAATGTTACCTCATATTCAGGTGGAAACAGAGATGCCAGTTTTCCTGCTCAAGTCACCGTACACAAAGGTACAGCGTTTGAAGTCAACCCTAGCGGCGAAGAAGAGAAGTCCAAGGTTCAGGGTCACCATCATGGTCACCATGGGAACATGACTCAAGAATCGTTGATCAACAGATACGAGTCCATGGACGGCATGTGTCGCCCTCATGTGGATACTTTAGTTAAACTCATTGATTTGCAACCCCACCAAACTGCTGTGGACTTGGGAGGTGAGAATTTCATTTTGCTTTGAGTTTCCTTTATTTTATTTTATTTTTACAATATTTGAACAAACTAAAAGTATTTGAACAAATTTAAATCCCTCACACGACCAGTATACCTTTGAGCCAAAGATATCCCTTGGACCACTGCTCCACCTCAACATGTTTGGGTCGTTCAGCAGTATGTTATAAGATTATCATGGACTGCTAAAATATAATGACCCTGGCTGTGCCGAGAAAAATCCCTGCGACCCCACAATCATTACCTAAAATATCCCAGACATATATCTCTCTGTGTGCATATCCCAAACATATATCTCTCTCTTAGACTGGGCGAAATGGCGCAGTGGCATTCCCTTTGGAATCCTGATTCAACACAAGAGCGCGCCACCAGCCCCCTGGAGCGACGAATTTAGTCTAGCAAAGTTGGCTCGATGTCCCGATATCCTATGTTTTCGTCATCCACATCACAAACTAATGCCAGATGCCAGATTTCACTTCCTCAACATTTTTAAGAAGCAAAACGTCGGGGTTCATAGTGTCTATATTGTACTCGTAATGAACATACCCTGATCTGCCAACGCATGTCTAGCTTTCTCCACTGACTCCAGTGCTTAACGATTGTTCCTCGCCGAGACAGACCCCTTCGGAAATAAGCATAACACTTCGGCATCGTTCGGGCATCTACGCACAACCGTCCAATCCCACCACCCATTCTGCGCCACCATAGAGCGTATAATGTGCAAAACATCGCGATGGTTTGCACATGGATATAACACTAAAACGAAACAATTTTAATGCGACTAGCCACGGGAGGAGGGCGGGACAGTGGGCGGGATGGTGGGCAATGTCAACGTACAAAAACATTCCATATTTATGAAAGTAAATAGCCCAAGACTTCTCGTTCCCATTAAATTGTGACGATAGTCCTATATCCCCTGGTGCCACACACATCTCTGGATTGAGATCATTATAAAAACACATTTAAAACTTTCTAGGGGCATTCTAGAGAAAAATTTGGTAAGAAACATTTTTGGGTCAATTTTTTGGTGTAGATTTCAAAAAATAATCTTACCAAGCTGACAAATTCGATTTTACCCTTTTGATAGCCCAAAAACAAAATGGCCACCATTATGTATTAGGAAAACCAAGAATCATGTCTAAAATCCTTATTTATTCATCAATATCATTGTGTAATAGCTCAAATTAAAGGGGCCATCAGGGGCCATCATTTTAATTTGGATTCATAGTTGGTATGGCACTCTGGTTACTATGGCAACCAAAACAAACAATAAAATGCCTATATTATCACCAAATCTGGTCTAGAATATTTACTTATTCATTGATATGGTCATTTGATAGCTCACATTAAAGGCCCAATTGAGATACATCATCCTATACTATTCCCATGGTTGCTATGACAATATAATCTCCATAGCATCCATTAATGAACAAAGAATGAACTATTTTACCACAAATCAATATATTTCATATGTGAACATGAACCCAAATCATGCTTACGATGCTTATACTTTGATATATATTAATTTATCCATAAGATTTACCCCTTGGTTATGACTTTCCTATATTAATTTGTTTGTAACCATGGAAACATATTCTAATATTCTATTCAGTGGTTCAGAAAGGTTTGTAATAGAAGACATCTGGGACATCTGAAGTTCGAGTTATTTAATATGATTGTTAAAACTGCGGTTGTACTCAATGACACGGTCAATCATAGCGACGGTGGGATTAAATTTGTTTGCCCAATTACCCTCCAGTGTCCCTAGGCGGTTTTCCAATGTATCAGCCATAGTATAAGATACAGTCACAAACAATGTAGAGTGCATGTGCAAGAGAGAAATGAATAAATACCGTATTATGAGTCCTAGAGGCAGTGGCCAGGTTTGTTGAAAGCAAGCACAGAGAGGGTATAAATAGCAACTGCTATGTGTTGGTGTTGTAAACCCACCGGTGGTGCATACAGGAATGGAGGTATTGCCTATGTGTCTCACTCCCTCAAGATAAGTTCTCGTAATACACCTCACAACCATTTGTGAGACAGCAACATTAGATCACTAGAATCCGTCCACATCGTTGAATGGGTTATGATGAAATAAAGGATGAGGTATGAATAATTCCCCTAAAATTCAGCGCTTCAATCTCACGGTGGGCACAGCGCCGTGGGAGCACGTCTGTACGGTAGTATGGTGTACGCCATGGGACCAACGTCAATGACCTGTGCAATAACTACTTATGCAAAAGTAATATCCAAACATTTCCCATTGTGACCATATTTAATTATGCAAGTTATGGCCAACAAGCAGCTGTGTTCATCTCTCTCTATCTCTGTATCACAATACATTAGACACCCATGCATTAACACCTATGAGAAATTGTGCAACCAGGCAGAAAAGTGGGAAAAAACAATTGATTTCCATTACAAAACTCAGAAAAATACCTCGCTTCATTAATTGCAACATGCTGGCTGTGCCCATGGTTGCATAAGGGAGCATGTGTTATAGTTTGGTATATGGGTCAGTTTTTCCAAGTGTGCTACTTTGCCAAAATACTGCATTGTTCATGATATCTTCTTTAATAATTAAAGGAAACTCATCATCTTAGTGTCATAAGATTTCTCTGGTCCTGTTTGTTCATTCCAAATATAGTTTTCTGTACATGAGAATTATGATTTTTCTTCAAAATCAACCAACAATATATTTCTCCTCTGGTGGAAACAATCTAATTATATAAGGCACATGTGTCCAATGCTTAGAATTCACTCAAACTAACAATACACCATATTTTGATGGTGAAAAGGCCTGATTTGCTACTTAGAAATAGGGACCTTGTGTGTGAGATTCATGATTTATCTACAAAATAAACAAATAATATATTTCTACCCAAGTGGAATCAACCTGATAGCTAGTGTTTAGGTGTCAATGTGTCAGCAATTCATTTAAAATAACAGTAAAAAGTTGTTTGATTGAACAAAATGGCATTTTTTTATGCCGCCTGCCAGTAGGGAACTTGAGCATAAGAATTATGATTTTTCTTCAAAATCAACCAAAAATATATTTCTCCTGTCGTGGAATCGATTTAATTATATAAGGCACATGTGTTCAAATAATTGATACAAAATGAGAATACAACCTAGTTTCATGGTGAAAAATGCCTCATTTGCTATCTTTGAAATAGGGACCCTGTGCATAAGATTTATCTCTTTTCTACAATATAAAGGAATAATATATTTTTACTCTAGTGGGATTGATCTAATATATAACGTACAGGTATCTATGTGTCAGAGATCCATTTAAAACAACAGTAAAATGTAGTTAACAAAATAACCTTATAGTGCTACCTACTAGAAGGGACCTTGTATGTGAGAATTATGCTTTTTCTTCAAAAATAACCCAAAATATACCTTTCCACTGGTGAATCGACCTAATTATATAAGGCACATGTGTCCAATCCTTAGAAATCATTCAAAACACCAATCCAACATAATTTGGTAGTATAAAGAGCTATTTCTGATGATGTGATATTTGATATTTTCCAAAATCCTGTAAAACATGGTAAATTCGCATATTTCCTGCCTTAATTTGCAAGATTAACATAAGATGATGAAACACTTATCTTTCTAGTTGAGCTAGAGTGCCAAACTAATACAACAAAGGGATTGTTAGCATAAAAATGTGTAAGTTGGGAATTTTGGGTAAATTCTCACGTAAGGGGACCTGATTTAAAGCCTGTTTCTCCATAACCTGGAGAAAGAGATTTATGTTTCAGACCACAATTAATGATTACCACTGATGGTTATATATGTCAAGAAGGGTGTACAAAATAATGGAATGGGTTCTATGCATATTAAGTATGTGAAATTATTTGCAATGGAAATGATAATGCAAATCATGAAATTCATGTAAAATGATCAAAACACAATTTTTATGTATTATTCACATTCTATAGGGTTTCAACAATCTAGGACCAACTTATAAGCATTATGAATATTAAAAGGCCAATTTTTCTCACAGTTAGGTGAATAATTTATATTAAGATAATGGGCTCACATTTTTACAACATGAGGAGGGTCATGGTGCATGAGAATTACAGGAAGGTAATTTTTAAAGGGCAAGGAAGAGCCCAACCACTGGTTGAATTTGGTTGGAATCAAGTTTCCCAGAATTCTTAGGATCCATATGTCATGATCTGATACAGAAAAATTTCATTTTGACCATTACCCAAGCTCCAGGAATTCGAAAACAGCACACTTGAAAAAACTGACCCATCTATACCAGAGGTGTGGGGATAGCCAATTCTGTGAAAAAAATAGCTTTTTCGGGTCTCCAATCTTGAAAAAATGGCGGCCATTTTGAAATTGCAGGTGGCCAACAGGCTTTTATTAAAAGATTACCTGTGAGGAACATTTGTGCCAAATTTGGTGCTTGCATCATCATTTGAATGATTACCCGGCATCCATTTTATCTGCCGCACTAAAAGTACCCATCTATCAAGGCTGTTGTAATAACATGTATCTGCCAAAGTTTTTGAATGACTGGGGGTCTGTCATATGTCATGTACAAGGTTGCTTGAGTCTGACTTGTTAAAATAACCACATTGGAACATTCAGCATGTAACTATACAACTTCAAAATATCCAGAAATGACAATTTTTGGCATTTGACCTTGATATGACCTTGACCTTGACCTCAAATGGTCTATTCGGTTTCAAATCGGTCAGATGTCGGGTCAAATCACACTCCACCCCTTTGAGGTGTCGTGCGATTTGCCCTCCGTCTCGACCGATTTGAAACCTCTATCGGGCTATTAGATATATTTAAATAACCATTTCAATGAAAAAATAAGCATTCTAGACACAACTTGGTCATTTGCTATTTTGTTTACTTTTGGTTACCATGGTAACCATTATGCTATAACAACAATGGAACTTTGAACATTTGATGTATCTCAGTTGGGCATTTTATTTGAGCTATCAAATGACCGTAATTGAAGATTCTAGACGTGATTTGGTAATTAGTGATTTTTTCTCTTTTTTTTTTTTTTTAAAGATTTTATTTAAACTAGGTAATACAGGTAATCCCCTCCACGGGGTTTCTCACCCGCCCCTAGCTTATCTACAGTTTTCAAGGGGGGCATTCTACTCTTGTGAGGAAAACATATATATACAAGTATACACAGATTCAGTGCAAGGATTTCGAAGATAACAAATAAGAGATTATTGCCAGATAGCCACTTCTAAGTTGGTGTTGATCGAGTGTTTCTGGTCAAATATTGTAAATAAGCAATACAAAAATACAGTATTCGGTGTCCCTTTTGCCACTCAGATCTTGTGATGGAGTGTTAAGGGAGGTAATGATATAGTACCAATATATGAAGAAAGAGAATTATTTGAGAATCTTATCCTGTCCTTTGTGCCACTCAGATCATTAAGATGGAGTGTTAAAGGCATATAAGAGGAGAAACATCAAGTTCAGTAGTTGTCGATATGATATGGATGCACTATGGTTATATATTTTATAACCTACATACTACTTTGCCACACAGATCAGTTTTGATTTGGTGTTAGTAGTTGATGACCGGCAGTTCCTGATGGCATAGGTTGGAAGGTAAAATGAAAGGTAGTTAATTGGATTACTGTATGTGTGTATAGTGTGTGTTTTGGTGTGTGCAAATTTATTATGTAAGTAGGGTCTTTAGCCATGTTTTTTTATTAGATTTGAGTGCCTCAATAGTTCCTATGTTACGTTGTTTGGGTGAAAGTTCGTTCCAAGCTTGTGCACACTTAACTTGAACTGTATTTTCTCCCAGTTTTGATTTGAACCTTGGTGTTATCAAGGTTGGTCCATCGTGTATTCGTGTATTTCTATTAGGTGTGTTTGAGAAAGTGGGATTGTTTTTCCTTTTGAAAGCTGTGTGTCTAAGATGCGTTATCCTCCTGTTGTAAAGTAGTGATATTTTGGTATTGTTATGTAATTGGTTGGTGGGTGTGTCAAAAGGGCAGTTTAATATTATTCTGAGTGCTCTATTTTGTAATTTTTGCAGTTTGTCTAATTTTTGTTTATGAGCATTGTGGATTATAGTGTCTCCATAGTCAAAGAAGGGGATGATTCTTGTTTTGTAAATTTGGATGGCAGTTTGTGTGTCAATGTACCTCCTGATTTTATTTAGTTGGTAGATTTTGTGGGCTATGGTATTTGCTGTGTGTGTCAGTTGTAGATGATAATTGAGTTTATTGTCTAATATGAAACCTAAGTATTTGTAGGAGGATACTAGCTTTAGTGGCTCATTATGGTATGCGATTCTTTTGGATTTGCTATTTTCATGTTGTAATTTTGATTTGGATAAGAGCATTAGGTTCGATTTTGAGGTGTTTACCAGGAAGAGGTTTAGATTACACCATTTTTGGAGGTCATCTATGGCTTTCTGCATATTCTCATATAGTGTGTCTAGATTCTCGCCATGTAAGTATATTATGGTGTCGTCCGCGTACAAGGAGAGGTTGCAATTTGGTAGATTTGATTCTATATCATTGATAAAGATAATAAACATGAGGGGGCCAAGAATTGATCCCTGTGGGACTCCAGAGGTTATTGTACTCTGTGTTGAGGTGAGATTGTTTACAATTACTTTTTGTTTTCTATTGGCAAGATAGGATTTACACCAATCAAATAGTGATCCTCTTATACCTATATGGTTTAATTTTTGCAGTAATATTGAGTGATTAACCATGTCAAATGCCTTCCTGAAGTCAATAAAAGAAATTAAAGTGCCTATGTTCTTATCCAATTTCCAAGCCATGCCATCAGTTACTGACGTGAGTGCATCTATAGTAGATCTTCCAGATCTGAAACCGAACTGATTTTTGTTTAATATTTCATGTATTTCAAGGTATTCGTATATTCTCTTATGCACTATTTTTTCGATAATTTTACTTAGCAGGGATATGGGTCTGAAGTTATTGATTTTATTAGCTTTCCCACCCTTAAAGAGGGGTATTACATTAGCAAGTTTCCATGATTTCGGGAAGGTTGATGTAGAGAAGGATAGGTTGACACAATGTGTGAATTCTTTGTAGAGGCTCAAAAGAGCCAATTTAAGTATTTTATTGGGTATGTCATCAATAGAAGATGCTTTTGCTGTATTAATGTTGGATAGTAATTCCAGAACTTCATTGTTATTTGTTCTAATATTAGTTAACGAAGTGTAAGTTGGGGGGGAGTTAGGTATCCACTTTGGGGTTAGGTTCCTTGTTAGATTAGTGGCAATGTTTGTGAAGTAGTCATTTATATAATTTGGAATGCTCTCGTTTTCGATTTCAATATCATTGTCATCTGTTAGCTGTATGATTTTATTTTTAGATTTGGAAGGTAATAGGCTATTTATTATTTCCCAAAATTTTTTGGGGTCATTTGCTTTCTCATTGAGTTCAGATAAAATAAATTCCCTTTTTGCGTTTTTGATGGCATTGTTGGCAGCTTTTTTGCTGCTTTTTGCTTTTTGCCAGTCTTGTTCTGACCTAGTTTTGGCTGCTATGGCTCTAAGTCGGTTCTTTTCATGCAACTGCAGAATTAGTGTTATGTAATGCATCTTGGTTAGACCTTTAATTTGAGCTATTACACAATGATATTGATAAATAGATAAGGATTTTAGACATGATTCTTGGGTTTCCTGATACATAATGGCAGCCATTTTGTTTTGGGCTTTTAGAAGGGTAAAAACGAATTTTTCAGCTTGGTTAGATTATTTTTTGAAATCTACACCTAAAAATTGACCTAAAAATGTCTATTACCAAATTTTACTCTAAAATGCCCCTAGAAAGTTTTAAAGCTCGTTTTGATCCTAGTCTATCTCTGCATTGTTATATTCATGCTATGAATATAGTTATTATGTTATGTACTAATTAGTATGACAGTTGTCGCACCTTTGTAGATCTCTTGATCCACAAATCTTACCCTGTCTTAGGGGACCTGGTTCCCTAAAGACTCACAATAGGTTGGAGCTTTGAATGAAATTATCAGGTATACCTTTTTGGGATCCCTTGATCCATAAATCTTACCATGTCTTGTGGGGAGGGAACTGTCTTCCCTGAGATTCACCTTGGGGTATATACTATAGTATAACCTCCCATATGTATACCGGGTAATCACCAGTACATATGTAATCACCAATGCATATATAATTACCAATACATATAATAATCATCACCAATATACTTGCATGTGTCAGTAATCATTAATTACTAGAGATATGAGATACAGTGAAGCCCGCGTATCCAGCAAGCACCGAAGCAGCCCCATCATCTGCCCAATGGACATTTAGGGCAATAAAAGAGCGGGAGCACTGGACATTAATGGACTCATAAAAGCAAGAAGGAATCCTGGTTAGGGCTGAATCCACCAAGGATTGTATAACCTGTATCTACTGTTGTAACTGAAGTCTGTTACCTGCTTACAAATAAACCAGATCCTTACACTCTAAATGGATTTATTCTTCAACGGAGTCCCATTGGCTATATGATACTTTGTGTCTTAGTCAGTGGTGAACACGCATGGCAATATATTATATATATATATTATTATTAATTAAGTGGAGGACAAAATCCAATCCACTATTCTTTATGTTCTCGAATGACCCCTAGTTCGAAACATGCATATCAGAGACATGATATCTCTCTCTATGTGCATGTATCTCCACTACTTCTCTTTTTAAATGTTAAACAATCTAAATGGCCCATCCACGGTTGGATATATTCAGTTTATTCCTGTATGCTTTATTAACTGTCGCACTTCTACTTTCCCAGCTGGTTCTGGCGTAGTTACCTTTGCCCTGCGGAGAGCCTATCCTGACATGTCCGTGACTCTCTTTGAGGTTCCTCCAGTTATTGAGCTCGTGAGGGAACACTTCATGCCCAAACAACCGGACACCATCGCTGACAATGTCAAATTATTCTCAGGTAGTTTTGTTAAGCCCATGAGACAAACGAGTATCTATATCAGTAACTAATAATTGATTTTGTTCTTTGAATGAACGATTAGTGATTTTAGTTTTCATCCTTTATTATCATCTTTTTCTGTGGTAATTGCAAAATGCGAAAAGACTAAAATTTATGATTATTGAAATCAAAATATGTCACGAATAAAAAGTTGCATTACCAGTTAATTTCCGCCAAAACATTATATTTTCTATGTTATGGTCTATAGATCCATTCCCAACCCATCCAAAAGTCACCAATATAGAATATTGTAATAAAGGATTGTGATCTGTTCCTTTTGTGTGTCAAATCAAATCATCTGACAAATTATTCATATTAGTATACACCAAAAACCCACTTTTTCCCAACAAATATTTAGAAGAATACTTTAGTTCGATTCAGCTGGAATGCTTGTAACTTCGCAACTTTATGTCTAAAATTTAGTATAACCTGTTTCATTACATTACAGAACTTCATTTGTTGAGTGATTATTGATTCAGGTGATTTCATGGAAACAAAGCTTCCCACTGCGGATTTGTATGTGCTCAGTAAGATCGTCCATGACTGGAGAGAAGACCAGGTAATGACCATATTAGGAAACATCAGGGACGCACTTCACCCAGGTATGAATAATTTATGAATCAAGAATCAATTTTTTAGAAAAATAATCAAATTAACCCAGGATAGTTACTCCTCTTGAGCACCACGTTGCCGAGTCTGTTATCTTTATGTAATTTATTATCTTACTGAGTATTAATACTTTTATTTTTAATCCATTCACATCATTTTTGCTCATGCACTAAAAACAACCTGCTATTTTGATAATGGTTATCCGTCCCTGCTATCCTCAGATTTATTTTGTGTGGGTTTTTTCTCATTTCTTTAGGAGGAGGTATCCTGCTATTCGAGTTATGCATGAACAATGACAAGTGTGGACCTCCATACGCCCATGCTGGAGACATGTTAGTGATGAGTGCTTGTGGAGGACGTCTCAGATCAGGAGCAGAATACACTGAGCTTCTCAAGAAGGCCAACTTCCACTCCGTCCAAGTGAAGAGAACTCAGGACTGGTGTCCTTATGATGTTATATATGCCAGGAAATCATAATTCAAGTTGTAAATAAGATTAAATATAATCAAGAAGAGTGTTCAACTGCCATTTTGATAAGCTCAACTAACTTTTTGATAAGTTTATCCAAAAAAATATTGGTGTCCTTATGATGTCATATATGTCAGGAAATCATAATTCAAGTTGTAGATAAGATTAAATAATATTATAATCAAGAAGTGTGTTCAACTGCCATTTTGATAAGCTCAACTAACCTTTTTATAGCTCAACTATAACCTTTTGATAAGTTTATCCTCAAAAGTATTTTTTTTGAGTGAAAAGTTTATATTGACGTCTATGTCCAGGGGGCATTTGAGAGTAACAGAGACACTTAGGTATATCTAGCTGACCACAGGCTACTTCCAAATATTAATTGACGTTTCTCTCCTGTTCAAATAGTTAGATAAATGTAAATGTAAAGGGCAGTCATACCCTGTGTTCTTTGTATAAACTGCCATTGTGTAGATGCTCAGGAGGACCAGACCCAACTCCCTACAAGCGAAGAGTACCCAGGATGTGTGCCTTAGCAGTACTCGTATGATAAGATATGTATTGTATTGTACGAAGATATATCTGTTTCAAAAGTATATGACACCTGGATCCTTTAAGAGGACTTGGGAGAGAGTCACATTTATATTGTATAACAAATAATTTAACCGTTAACACCAGGGCTTTATAGTGTGCAGACCACTTGAATATAGATCTGCACTGTGACTGCTCTTGTTCCACCGACCTGGAACCATCTAGTCTTGGGACAGAATATATTCTCAATGAATTGTGGTTTAATTATTGCAATGTGAAAGAGGCACCAAACCGGTTCAGTTTACGCCGATTTTCACCTTATGATAGAATCTAGAAATTTATCTTCGTGGCACCTTGATATTTTACTAGTGAACAATCTATATTTGACTGTATTTCGAGCAGGGTCTGAAGAGTATAGGCGGCGAGTACCATTCTATATGTATTATCTGATATTTTATCAATATTTATCCACGCTCAGATCGAATGAAAACAATAGCAAACATAAACAGACGAAAATTGACGCAACTGGTCACTGCGCTTTGGTACCAGAATTAATTTGATTTGTTATAATATATGTGCCATAATGATTCTGTTATTGCACCCTGTTCTTGCGCCTCTCATACAGCATGGGAATATAATACGATTATTTGTCATAATTCTTTGATTTATTTGATTGTATCTTAGGGTTCTAAACGCTTTTGTTTGGTCGATGCACTTTAATACTGATCAGTGTTTCCAGATTGTTTTTGATTCCTATCATTTATACTAACTGGTACAGCTGTGCATAATAGAGTGATGAAAATAACATTGTGTTACGCGTGTAGGTTACGGTTGTTTCCATCAAACATCCCAGCTGCACGTGCTTTTGTAGTTAAACTATACTGGTTTGTTTGTTTTATTTGTTCCACTGATTATATATAGGATTTTGATTCATTCATCTACGATGTCAATAATGGCATTTTCCCTCGTTTTATTCGCGAATATTGTGCCCAAACGGCATTATTATATGGGGAAATTGGCAATATAATATAGGAACGGGGGTAATTGTTCCTGAATTATAAACCTTTGTCAGGGAAGACAGCTAAGGACTGATACTTACGGTACAATTGCAAATATCAAATAATATTTCTTTAATCAAGAAGTGTTTTCGAATGATCTTGTTTCGAGGGTTTATCGGAGAAAGGGCTTTAGTTGACTCGTGATCATGTCCTATTTATATGGAACTGCTAATCGTAAATTGATCAATATTCTTTGTTTATAATAGTTTAGTTGTTTTTTTTTTCAATAAAAGTAACAAAGAAGTCACAGATGTCTTATGTGTTGCTGGATTATTCTCAGTAGATGTAGTTAGATGTATGTGTGTAAAATCATCGCATCACCCACCATCCTGCCCTGCCTTTTTATATTTTCCTAATGCCACGTACGGTACTATTGCCCAGGGTCCCAGGGTAGTAGTGCCGACTAGTCAAATGCCAATACTCGTAGGTCCACATTAACTAACCTGACTAATCGGTCTAAACCTTTGAGACGTATAGCCTACTTCCATCTCCCTGTATGTTTAATCGAATAAAATATATAAGTTGATAATCAAATACCGATTTAATTGGTAATCAAATATTTTGAAGATGTAATTAATACTTTTCATGACAATTGATCTGATTTATTATTATATTATATCCCTCTTCACAGAGCCTAAGTTAGACTAGCATCAAGTCCCTCTGCCCACAATGAGCGCACACACACAGCAAAGGCCTTACTGATCCTCGGCAGTCGAGGCTGTAGTGACTCTAACATGAGAATATATTTTTGATAATATTGTGTTTTTAAACAAAAAACAGAATCAAAGACTTGCACAAGTCTAAGCCTAAGTTAATTATCCGAACATTCAAATTTAAAGGTAACCGCCGGTAGAGATGGAATTAAATTTTCATATAGGCACGCAGACCCTTTTGTCATTTTCATATTGTATCTATATTAAGTTGGACAAATAAAAGATTATCTTATCTTATCTTAAAGACGTCTGACTAGTATCCGCGCGATGAGTATCGGATAGCCATAAACAAGACTTTTGCGGACACAAAAATAGCTAAAAATAATGATTGATTCAAAAGTATATTTGTATTGAATAGCTTTGAATGCGGGGAGAGACGCGGGCGTTTTCCCGCGCGATGACCCTCCCACCCTCCCACCCATTCAATCCCCTTAGTTGGCATAGTCGCCGTACCTGGCGCTACAGATGCACAAAGGATTCCTGTGACTCACTATTATTTTCGAGGGGCAACAATTATTTGTAGCTATTTATGTCTTAGATTGTCTGGAAAGTTCCTGCCTAATTGCGCGGTTTCTTCATCGTTTCCAGAAATGGAATAAATGTCTCATAGCAGTTGGAATATTTAAGCACAGGCATTACTTTTCGCGTTTTTCCGAAATATATTGTATTTGGTGGGAGAAAATTTAAGGCTACTGATTCGTGAGCATGAATTAGCTCGAGAAATCTCTAATCATGTGTTAGCCTCTATAATTGACTCGCAATGCACAAATAAATGAAGAAGGGAATATAAATTACGTACCGTGAACTTGGAAATGTGCATTGTGGTGAATCGCATTCATAATATATTTTGGTTAAAGCATTAAGTTATATTTGAGAAAAGTCCATACAACACATTCTATATATATGGTCTTTTGAGATTAAGTGGCCGAAAAATATACTTCCAATAGTTATTGCCCTTTTAGGTTCAGACTAATTTGGGGCTGACGCATCAGAAATAGATCTAAGCTGAAAATAACGAATTTCGCCAATATTACACATTTTGACGTAGGTTTATAAATATATATTTAGAACCTTCCACGTGTGAGCCACAACAAGAGAAAAGAATGTAAGATAATTATGTGTTAATTCCATAATATATAAGCGATAAATCATTGATCACCCTCAGCGTCTGCCTCGTAGCCTTGTAGTTCATGCCCTTACTACCAGTCCGCGCCACAATCGAAATGCGCGCAACGCTAGCTTCATACCAGCTTTTCATACAAAAACTACCAATTATTGTCTTAAAAGACGATGCAAAACCTATTTTTGCTCCTGCGAGGGTTTACTGTAGTGATAAAGTTATAAAAAAAAATTATCATAATGCATTTTACACCGAAAAGAATCTGCAGTCCACTGCCCTCAAGATGCCGCAACAATATCGTCTCTTGCCGATTTTAACTAAATAAAATAATTTATTTTACAGATATAAATATACAGTGAAGAAATGTGTCCATAGATGAGTACGTTGATCACAATAATTGACTTAGAATACACACAGTTACTCCCGGTTCCCAAGTAAAATGATTTCTAAGTAATTCTAGCTACATTTAGACGCCGCCCTGGCGTTATTCGTAGTTTTTGGTAGATGCTAACCCGTCGGACTTGAAAACCTATTTCTAATGTTGCATATGAAAAGAGTTTCAAGTTTGGATAAGTAAATTTGATTGACGTGCAATCGGTATGGCACACAGCGTCAATGTCAATGCAATTCCACTTGTCATATATTACCATTAGCGTTTGTTATTTTTTAAAGATAGGCAAAATTGTGATTATTTTTATTATGATTGGTGTTTGGGTTTTTATTTTTACCCGGACATACCTATCTTTCTTTTTGGTGCGAGCACTGTGGTGTTTTGTTTTAATAAAGATATGTTGTGACTTTTACTAACTTAATTATCATGTAAATGGTGGGATTGTGTTAGTTGTCTTTCTGGGTGGACGTGTATAATTGACTATTAACGTGATGAATATATTATGTCATATGAAGTTAATTCAAGTATACCGGGCCGATCGTCTGCATATAGCCTAATGAATTAATTCCATATCGAAGTCATTATTCCTGTCTAATAGTGTTTCACCCTAAATGTCATGTAATATATTCTAAATGATCACACTAATGATACATTTGTTGGGGAAAAACAAATTCGTGGTTTAAGATTTTGGCGCCCAATACTGTAGATCAATGGTTGCATTACATGAATCGGAACCACAAATAAAAGAATATTTCAAACTTCACGCTTTATTTAAATATATCCGGACGTTTAATTGACTTTTTTGAAGTTTGTGGCAATATTTAATTCATTCGTACAACGCACAGGATATCTGATCAATTAAATATGCAAAGTGAAATAACTGTTGTGATTGAAATATAATTATAAGGTAAGTCAGTTGTAAATCTGTTGTTGGTAGAGTCAGAACGTTATTAAACCAATAAATCATGATTATTTTTAGAATAGCATATACGGTTTTATTACTATAGCTCAGACATAAAATTGTTATCCAGACCACTTGCCAACATCAAGAACAAATAGGTCAAATCATGTGAGCTAATATAATAATCACACATTGCCATTGATCATTTACCACATGATAAAATTGTGTCTCTAGATATCACAACATCAAGCTATTCGACAAGTTCCTAAGAGTTTTGCAATAAAAATCTAACAAAAATCTGGAATTCAAAGGTTGCGGATATTCAAAGTAATCACGAAGATCTGCACCGGAGTTGTTCAACATTGCCAGGCCCCGGGGCAGAGACCGACTCCTTGCGATGACACCGTCCGCCCGTACTCAAGTTGATTCGGTCAAGATGAACCGGGGCTTGTCCCATGAAAAAATAGATGGAATACCAATACTCTAACTCGATTATTCCAATTTCAATCGCTGAATACTATATGGTATACGTATCTATGTATAACCCGTACCCCATATTACGATAGTCATTGAGGATGTAGACAAGCTAAAGCCTAGAAATTCGGGTGAATAAAGTGGGTAGAAAGCAAGGCATCTTGGAAACTTGCCGCCATTTTGTTTGTTGACAACCGTTACCATCGCCTTAATAAAATTTTTACTAGAATAAGTTTCATCATGGTCAATAATAACAACGACTAAAGACGGGAATCATATCTTTATGTCAATGTCTCATGTTTTCCAAAATAATGTGGCTCGAAAATTGTATAAATTTTGTATAATTTACTCTAGAAATCTGAGCCTTGAAGATTGGAGTATGGCGGAGTGAGCTAGTTTGCTTCCGTATTGCCAATGTACTAGTTCTAGATAAAACGTAAATTACTCTTTAACTACACAATATCAGCCTACAAGAATTACATGAACATGATCTTTATGTCCCTAGAAATGGATTGATATAATTCTTTATGATGGTTAAAGTAGTTTTGAGTGTTTAATTCGACAAAATATACCGCCGCCTACATAGTCTATTAGGGAGAACAAAATGGCGAGCGAGCCTGATGTGTGTTTCTTACTCCTGATAGAATTGGTCATAGCTCGCTTAATATTCATTATTGAGCTATAAAACTTAGGGAAGATAAACTTGATAATATCTATATTAGTATACTATCATATGAATAACTTCAAACTATTTACATTTTATTATATTATCGGTATAACTTGGCATATTCTACACACAGGAGTGAAATTTCTAAAATATCTGTTATTTACGCCTTTAGAATCTAATTTAACCCTAGTAAAAAATATATGGTTTGAAAGCCAAACTTCTTTTCTACCAAGTTCTGAGGTTTCAATATTTTTCAATCATTTTAACGAATGTTATTAACGATTGTTTCCTATACACAAACACAAAGTGGGCCAATGCGGGACCAAACTGCGAGACGCAGAGCGTCTGAGTTGGCTGCTTTCTCCGACGTCCGCGCTTTTAGCTCGCGCGGGTATAAATACTCGCGCAGGCTTGGGAAATGTCATTCGTCTCTCAGACTCCGATCTAGTGACTACTACTACTTCTCGCTCCAAGCCAGAAACTACTCATCCGACATCATGTCTGACGCCGCAGCCGCACCCGCCCCAGCTCCTGCCAAGAAGGCAACCAAGGTCAAGAAGCCAAAGGTTGCGCCATCACATCCTCCAGTTGCCTCCATGGTCAACGATGCCATCAAGGCATTGAAGGATAGGAAGGGATCTTCCCTCGCCGCCATCAAGAAGTACATCGCCGCTAACAACAAGGTCGATGTTGCCAAGCTTGCTCCCTTCATCAAACGTTACTTGAAGTCTGCTGTTACCGCTGGTAAACTCGTCCAGACCAAGGGAACCGGAGCCGCTGGATCCTTCAAGCTGGGAAAGGAAGAGAAGCCCAAGAAGGTCGCCAAGAAATCTCCCAAGAAGGCCGCACCCAAGAAGGCTAAGAAGCCCAAGACTCCCAAGAAGTCTGCCAAGAAATCTCCCAAGAAGGCTGCGAAGAAGCCAGCAGCCAAGAAGTCTCCAGCTAAGAAGGCCGCAAAGAAACCAGCAGCCAAGAAGCCTAAGACTCCCAAGAAGGCCGCCGCCAAGAAGCCTGCAGCTAAAAAACCAGCAGCCAAGAAGCCAGCTGCCAAGAAAGCCGCCGCCAAGAAGTAAACTGCACCGACCACCAACTACCCTTCTTAGGGTCCAACAACCAAAGGTCCTTCTCAGGACCACCCACTCTATCCAAAGAGAATTTATATTCAAACCCTCACCCGTCCCCATCTTCCAAATATCCACAATCCTGAAATAATTCACTAGAAATACTTTATTAGGATCTAAACTACCAGTCGATATTTGCAACCTCAAAACTTATTTTATAATTTAAAAACAAATTTGCAATTACGAAAATTCAGAAACTAGATCCGAAATTCTAATACAATGACACATTTTTAACATCGCGGCTAGAGTAATTCGCATTTCTCCCTTTTAGTTCTGGAACAAAGTTAGGATTGCCCGCGGTGAAAAAGGCCCAGTTCTTGCGCCCTTTGTCTAGCGGACGCGTCATGACGCCAGCCAAACGCACTTAGCGTCCCTAGATGCCCCCATCCCCCCCCCCCCCCCCAACCCACAAGCGCCCCTCCAACGTAGGCCCTAAGCCCTCTTCCCTCGGAACGTCTCTTGTCCCTTGCACTGGACCAAATGTAGAATAATAATTTCAATACCAGGAAATAATGCATTTTTGTTCATTTTAGGCTACTAAGTTCCCCACAAAAGTTAACAGAACTTAAGTAAAGGATAATTCAAAGATCACTTAGATTAGAGACCTTTTTTGAATTAAGAAAATAATAATTCCGTGATGAAGGGCAAACTATATGTCGCCCGAAACTTTGGACCTCTAATACACAATCCTACAACTTATCCCTCCGCCCCTGTCCTTATTCTGTTTTGAAAATAATAACTAAATGTATATGAATTCATATAATCTGGTGAACAATATAAATTATCCAGGTCCCAGCCTTGGATTCAACATGGTTAACAGTTGGTCCATTAGGCCTAGGCCTATCCATTAATCCCCTCTTCACACATCGTTCATGTTTCATCCTAAACATAACGTTAAACGCTCTATTTATGTGGCGGGAAGGGAAAGTCGGGACTGATCTGATTTCTGATAGTGTGTAAATGATCAAATATTTATAAAAACGTATAATAAATTCGTTTCAAATTTGCCTATCACCTGTATTGAGGTAATTGCTATAGGGTCTACACAATTGGAATATAGGCCTATCAATATGATTTCAAAATTGGGGACGATTTCGTTTTGATTTTAATCATGTTTTTTTTTAAAAAGAAATGCAAATTATGCAACTTAAAAATAGAAGTGCTTAAGTCCCTATTTCAACATTCAATACGATAATTACATGTCAGTCTTCATCCGAGACAGTCCCCTTAGATGGTGCTGTCACCGTGTGTCTAAACCCCACAACTAAATGAATTTATAAACAAACATGGCGGACGCGGAGGCTGAGCGTTTGTCTGAGCCGGTTAACATAGCCCAGTTTATTCTTGAATGGGACGCTATTCTGAAAGCTTATGACAACAGGACCCTCGAGAAACAAGAATTCTTTCCACTAGTTGCCAGCAAAATGGGTATAGAAGAGGAGATGGTAAAAAAGTTGGATGATGTTTGTCAGTAAGTGTGTATTATCGCCCATATTGTATTTTGCTACTGGTAGTATAGGGCTTTAGTCTATAGGCCTGCAGAGTATTGTCCCAGGGCTTGGGGCGGTGGGTGTGTGGTGTGGGTCGGGGGCAGTTACACAGGCTGCTGATAACTGTAATACCTGTGACTACTAGGCCTACTATTTTTCTCCAGTATCTACATTGTGACTATATAGTCAAATTGCAATAGCCCCCTTTACATATTCCGTCGCCAGTGCGTACCAGTGACTGCGGGATTAACTTTTACCACTGTGCGCATGCCCAGTCCAGTTGACTCACCTAGCTATGCGGGCCAAATCGTGCACCTCCACCCCGTCTCCCAGTGACGGGAGCAGGGGTTGTCTATGCCTAGGAGCACACGGTCACTGACCCACTGCAGGCCGTACACCTACGCTTATGCCCGCCTCACACTGTGCGCATCCGACTGGTCGTACAACTTATGCCTGCCTCACACTGTACGCATCCGACTGGTCGTACGACTTACAACTTACAACTGAAGACTTATTACATCTCACACTAGCCGACTCGAATCGGGAGCCCCCCGCTAAAAAAGGCAAATAAAGTGTTTTTTTAAGGACGTCACCGTTACAACATGCGTTGTAACGGATAGCCCAACGCATTTTTTTCTGTTTTTCTGAGTTGTAAGTCTTACGACTCGCTGTGACCGAGTTGTAAGCCTCACAACTGGCACTCACACTGTACGATCCGATTCAACATTTGAATCTTGAGTTTTGTCGTCAACAACAGCTCAAAAACGGGTCTTACAACTGGAAAACTAGTTGTAAGGAGTTGTAAGGCTTACAACTCGTCGGATGCGTATAGTGTGAGGGGGGCATTACAACTACAACTTACATCTCACACTATATGACTCAAATCGGGAGCACCCTGCTAAAAACAGGCCAAAAAAGTGTTTTTTTATGGATATCACCGTTACAATGCACGTTGTAACGGATAGCCCGACCCGTTTTTTTTTCTGTTTTCTGAGTTGTAAGTCTTACGACTCGCTCAGTCTGAGTTGTAAGCCCTACAACTGGCACTCACACTGTTACGACTCTACGATCCGATTCAACATTTGAATCTTGAGTTTTGTCGTGAACAACAGCTCAAAAACGGACCTTACAACTGGAAAATTAGTTGTAAGGCTTACAACTCGTCGGATGCGTACAGTGTGAGGGGGGCATTACTTGTTTTTGTTGATACACTCTTACAAAAGTTGCCATATACTAAAATCTAGCGGATAAAATGTTCTCTTATTAAGCATGACCAATCTTAACATGTCATTTAATAATATTGGATAGCTTACAGTATTATGCAATAACTCAAATTCTGAGAGAAAAAGGAGAAAGTTAGAAGCCTATGGTTAATACATAAGGCTTCTGTGGCCTGCCCGCCTAGCTCATAGTTTGGGCCGTTTCCGCCGCTCTCTGTATGTAAAATGCCCTATTACATTAGTTTAATTTGCTTTCATTTCTTCCTAGAGCCAATTATTTGAGAATTTGATATCTAGGCCTACAATACATCATGTCATCAATGGAATTTGGACATCAGCCTTATAAAATAATCTGGGTGGTCTATCATTCTAATTACAGACAAGATGTTTGCTCATCCCAATGTCTCCCAAAACCATGCCGAAATTGGTCATTTTTTTATCATTTTGACCCTCGACTCATACTCTTTATTCCTTGTGACAATATTGGAACCACACATGTGGTATATCAACAGATGCAGGAATTTCTTTGCCACAACTTGGAGAGATAACATTAGTTTTCATCAATTTTTCATGAAATGGGAGAGATTTGATTGCCACAAGGTCCTTATTTTTTACTATTTCAAAATTTTTCAGAAACAGTTGCCATGGCAACTTGACCATTGAACATAATTTCTAAGAAGTGACAGTTGCTCCAAACTGCTCCCCACATTGTAAGCTCTGATAATATGTAGGCCTATACTTTTTCAGAACTTGAACTATGAAAATGAACTTGAACTATGAAAAAAATAAAAAGCTATCGGGGTTCAATTGGAGGGATGTCTGGAAATATAATGTTTATGGGCTTTATTTAGTAATCCGTAACCAGAGGCGGGCATAGTGGTGAAAGTGGTGCGTTGCAACTGGTAGCAACATACCCGTACATTGTGTCATATTTTTACATTTTTTTACATAAGAAAATTATTTTAAATCATGAAATCTACTTATCATATATATCATCCCCATTTCTGAGAAAAAATACTTTTGAAAATACTCCCTGACCCTCCCATTCTCATTCTCAAATTCTCGCTCAGAAACGAGCAGACAACGGAGGTCACTTAGCGCTACGATAACGCTTAAAGGCACGTCGTTAAAAGACCCGCATCTAAGGACACAAAACCTGATTTAAGGACACGATATTGGCTGGTGCAACAGTAAGGTTTAAGGATATTTTAAGGACACAATTTTCACTTAACGATACCTCATGCAACGGGCCCCTCTTATAGGGCCTATTCATAGACATAGTAATAGTGTTTCAGTTTTGTAATTTTTACTCCTCTCCCTCTTTAGTCTTTTGTGGAGAAATTGTGCTGTTCTCATATTTGAGTTTTTTTTAAATTCTTTTGATGGTCTAAAGTCCTATTTACAAACTATTTGACGAATTAAGCTATCACTTTAAAACCAAAGAGAATTCTGAATACTGTAGAATCTAATAATATCGGTACCCCAGTGGCAGAGCTTGTTGAGTGGGTCATCAAAGGCCAGTCGTCTGTATGGATGTTTCTCGTTTGGGAGCCCCAGCGGGTCCGTTTTAGTGTATTATTACATTATATAAAGATTACAATGAATGCATACTTTTTGTTTTTGTACTTATTTCTTCCTTACCATCCGTGTGCGTTCTGTATAGCACCCGCTTTTACACGTTTCCTCTCAACAATACAATAAATGGCAGTACCAGCACGGCGCTTTATACCGGCGATTATACAGGCTACCCTAGGCAGTGGAAGACTAGCCTGCTTAACTGCCCGGGATTCTCGCTCTCAGGACAAGGGGACGAATATTTTGTCTAGTCTTAGACTTAGAGTAGTGGTAGACCAGTTATGAAGCCGAACTAAACAGCCTGGTAAAAATATCATCCAATCAATCAATTGTAAATACGATTCATAACGATTTTATTCTTTGCAGACTGACGTCGCTGACATGTGAAGGAGAGCCCGCAGGAATATATCCAGGACTGGATCCTGACAATAATTGGAAGAAAACTCCAGACGATGTCACAAATTTAGCCACTTTAAAGTAAGCACTATTCATTCATACTCTACCATCTAAGGTTGGTAATACTGTATACCGGGAATCTTGTATCCGGAATTAGAGATTCAAAGCAAATTTACCGTTATTAATTATTATCGTTCTTAATGTTTCAAATATTTATAGTATACCGTACATGTGTTACATTCTGACTGAGAAAAATATACGGGGAATCAGAATAAAAACCAAACGTTTATTTGTCCATATTCTAAATAGTGAATGAAACTTGTTCATTCTGATTTTCTGGGGTTGATTTATCCATATTTCCTATGTATTGGAGCTAAGGGACCTGCACTAGCCTACTGATTGGAATTTACCTCGTCTTTTTCATTCACTTTATTTGGTTTAAACCTTCCTTAACGTTGACTTTAAATCTGTCTATCCTTAATTCACATATATTCTAGTTTACATCGAGAGGAAATGCAAACGAGAACACTGAAACAAGCATATAGGTTACGCACATTGAGGAAACTTAGGTACAAACTTATGGATATTCCGTGGGTAGGTAGTTTTGTATAACTGCTTTTATTTTATTTTCAATAAATTTCTCTTTCTTATATACTTTTTTTCAAGTTTTTGTTGTTTTT
This sequence comes from Sthenelais limicola, assembly GCA_942159475.1. Classification (NCBI taxonomy): domain Eukaryota; kingdom Metazoa; phylum Annelida; class Polychaeta; order Phyllodocida; family Sigalionidae; genus Sthenelais; species Sthenelais limicola. The sequence goes on from OW804096.1 coordinate 61,476,648, forward strand.
GTGATAATGTCCCATCATTCATACCATTTGGGGTCAGGGAGGGATCTTTTAATCTTTCCCTGTGTAATCTGATTGCATTTGTGAGTCATCTAAAATCGGAAATAAAAGTATTATAACAAATACATTGAAGTTACAACGAGTGTCGAAACGTCGGTAAATAATTTTAATAATGTACTACAAAACGAAAGAAAAATGTAAACATTGAAATGGTTTGGGGAAACTCAGGTAGACCTGTGATTGTCACGGATGAAAGATCCCCTTTTCCAATATATAATTAGAACTGTATTGAATTAATCGTTATTATTCTGGCTTTTACAACAAATACCGGTATGCATTAAATGTTTGGCTATTTCAGGTTCATGAAATAAAAAACAGACTTCACCGGGATAAACAGCTGCCAGTTCCTAACGATGTGGTGCTCTCCGTGCAAATATTCATGCCATATTTCCCGGGTAGAAATAGGGTAGGCCTATGTACCTCTTCGTCAATCATTATATATAGGACTTTTAGATTGGTTCTGGAAATGAATACTGTACATTTATTGTACCATAACAGATTCTAGATTTCTCAGACACTTCCATACTTAGTTCTGATATGTACCGAGGTTAGAAAAAGAACAGTTGTTCACTCAAAGACTTTTTTAGTTTGGATCAATTTAGTCTTTTTGTTTACATTGTATCACTATTGTATATGGACAGAGCTGTTTTGGGGTGTTTATCTTACAGAATAGTTGTAGGCCTACTTTCACTTATATGACCATTATCGACATTCGTAATTCCTTAAAGCGAGAAAATGTAGAATTGTCTTTCACCAATCCTCCGAAATAACCTAAATTTAGGACAACAGATATGAGGTCTAGAATACTCTTCAACATAACCGAACAGAATTTCAAATAAACACAATACCAAATATATTCCGGTATACCTGGCATTTACCCTAATTTAGCAGAATTTACCAAATGTGCAGAGCTGCCGATTGTACATTTCTGATGCCCTATATTTAACATAAAAATATAAATATTGCTTTTTTTTCCTCGTCCGTTTGTAATGTACTACAACATGTACACTTGCCAACATTTCAGCCCCTACAAGTATCACAGGAGATCCATGTGTTAGGACAACAGCACCTCACAGTACTTCGTGATAAAATAGAATGCGCCCACGACAAGCGAATTTTGGGAGAGTACTCAGACCAGCCCGATTTTCCAAGGGATAATTATGCCAAGGTTTGTTCAGTTGTTTCTGCGACAGGGTTCCGCATTTATGTTGGTTATAGAATTAAATCTTTGGGATTCTACTTTTTACAAGCTTTTCTTTTTGAGAAGTAATTTAATGATAGTATAAATAATGATTAATGCATATATAATCAGTAGTTGTAGATTGTTTATTTCCTAACAAATCATTTTTATATTGAGCGCTATGTCCACTTGACCATCTAAATTCCTTTTCTTCTGCAGGATGTCTTTCCGTCTGGATTTTTCTTCATAGAGAACACCTTCTATAATGATTTCCGTTCAGCCTACAGTCGAGACATTTCATCGTGAGTCCTTCATGGATATAGTATTCCAATCAGTCATTTTCTGTTTTAGAATTCTTTCGGAGAAAATTATTCTACATCTATATTCAAATTTTCCTCGTTGGTTAGCAATTGGTTTATTCTGTTGTTTCGAGATGAGATACAAATATTGAAACATATTAAAAATATTGTCCATTTATTTAATGACATAAGGATTGTGAGAATTATGGTAGAGATCTATTACATTTGGATGATGGGAAATCAACCCAGAACGAGAGAGGAGCAGGCCATATTGTTTATAGTTTGGATTGTTTTATTGGGGTTCCGACGTTTCTGTCAACAAACGCCTTTTATCAAGGAGGAGTCTATTACATTTACAATTTAATAATTCGGTACAAAGGGATTTTGGCGATTTGGAATAGTCTTAATAGATTAATTAAAAGTCTTTTCGCATAGTCTTTATAGATTAATTAAAAGTTGATGGAATTGAAGAGGTGATACGATTGTCAAAGTCGATTTCACTTTACTAATTGTGGATTGACCGAACATATTGCTGCGCTGTCAGCAGTCGTAAATATTTATAAATCTAGATATAAATTTAATATCTATACATTTAGGTAAAAATATAAATTCAAATATTTTATTGATTTTTTTTTTCAGGACTATAATTCAGTGGTCAAAAAGTGATCCTCGACGTGAGGGATCGTATGAGACAGTACCAATGGAAACGGTCACTTTTGACCAGCTGACTGTCCGGTTTGGACAGCCTTATGTCTATATGCACCAAGGGAACTGTGAACACATCATCATGTTCTCTGACATGAGGTATTTGTTTCTTTGTACAAAATAATGTTTAGCTTTTACTAGCTTCTGCTGAGTAAAACAACATAGAATCTTGTATTGCTTTTGGTTTCTTTCCATGAACATTGCATTCCTTAAATTGTATATATGTAATCGTATGGTATGTAATCGTGAATTAAAAATAGTATTAGAGTAGCATTTAAAGACTTGATTCAAATCAACCCGTTTTGAATTTTTCGGGCGTATATATATATATATGACCCGACTACATTCTTAATTTTTCCAGAGCGGTGCACCCTGAAGACTGTTTGAATACAGAGGAATACCCTTTAGTCATTTCCAAATACAAGCCTGCCGCTCAGCGGTGTAAAGTCTGTTTACAGAACATTGCTGCGTAAGTATTGTTACGCTTGGTATAACAAAAAGGTAACGAAGTAGTTGTAGTATAAAGATGAATTCATTCCTGGTATAGGTGTATTATTAAAGTGATATAACCTCAAGATTTAGTATAATAGCACAGGGTAAACCCTTATATGACACAAGGAGGTATACCCGTATAACAAGTCAGTTTATGTCCGTACCCAAACACTAAAAGAATTACCCTTTTCCCTGGGCATATCGGAATAACTGTGTTCGCACAAATAGAAAACTGAAAAAATGATTTGATTCTATATCAAGACGTTTCCAGTATAATATTTCAATATTTCTGGATGGGTTCCAGATTGATATTGATGGACTGGGGAAAAAATGAATTAAGAAGGGTTGTGTTATAATAAAATGGATGAGGATGATACGACGGGGCTTCCATCCCGTTTTTTTATTATTCATTTTCAGTTCTTCCAATCCCCATGAACGAATTGAGGCACTAGGAACTTTTACATACGCTTGGATACCTCGTAGAGTTAGCGATATCGTATTATTTTCTTATCTATTCGACTTATAAAACTACAACAATGGCAAGATTTTTTTTGTACAAGGAACTTTTATATTCAGTTCAAAATTAACTAGAAAAACACACTTATAAAGTGCATTCCATCATGTCGCGCCAACAGTTGTTAGATCAAATACGATTCACTAATTGCGTGCAAGTACATAGAAGGACTAGGTCAATAAAATGTAATCACCATGGTCTCAATTTTCCTCATGCGAGTTTTCATCGAAGTCAATGATAAAGGAAGTGTAGGTAGTGGTAACAAATATATCTAGTATAAATGTTGAGTAATACGATTGCTTCCTAATACCAATCGAATCTTTAGCCAAATTCTTTATCAGTTAGTCACTACCTTGAACGGTCCTGGTGCTATATACCCATCTAGGGTTAGAGCATAGACTAACCGGATTAAAAACCTCAATTGTGGGCCAGCTGGTGCACTGTTTATGCACCAAACAGTGCACCACCAGCCCGTCAATGTCAGTCATTAGGCCTTTAATAGATACTGTATACAACAGAACCCATACAAAGTCAAATTTGTGACTTGTGAATTCATTTTTAATTCGATTGTTTTGGGTGCTTCTTTTTTCTCAGGAAACTTTTATTAGGTTGTATCAGCGTAATACAATTCCCTTGAAAGATAAAAAGACATTCCAAATATTTAAAAAATCAGCCTCACCTGGTCCAGGTCCATTTCCAGATTATGAATTAAGAAGTTAATGACAAATGCCATCAGCAAAGGTACTCACCTTTAGTTACCTGAGGTACTGATTGTAACACTGGCTTCAGCTCACTTTGATAAGGTTCAGAAGCATTTGTTTGTTGTGGTCTCACTGCTACCTTTATATTTAGATACGAGATCTGGAAGATATTTGTTATTTGCTCCAAAGCAATAGGCGATTGATGATAGGTGGTCAGGCTTTTATCAATACCATTTTGATGCAGTTTTACTGTAAATTATCCTAGCTGGGGAGACTATGGTTTATTTGTCTTATGACCAACGCGACCAACCTTAGTGCCTGATGTGGGACCACCACATTGACATGGGATCTCGGCTGTAGAATAAGTGACTTGATAAATACATGCCTTATCTATGACCAAGATCCTGCATCCGACCGTCAATTGGGGACTTGCATGTGCCACTATGCATGTCTTTAATAGTGCATGATGTGAAGTATCAGTTCATATCAGCATATTTAGCAACATTTTTTTCAACATTGTAGCAATAAGAATTATCTATGAAATCCTAATATCAGACGTTTATGCTCGCAATACATGTATAATGCACTTGTCTATATTTGGGAATATTGAATTAAAGTAAAAGGTAAGAAATGCAACCACTTGACTTGTTCTTTGGATAATACATTGTACAGGACTGATAGTGATTACGTAACAGCTTCAGATATAACATTATGCACCCCTTTAGAGTGTCCACCCGTTGGCAGATTTCCACTTATATATCTAAAAGGAAAATGTCTTTTTCAGATGGATGACGAAAAACAGTCCATTGGCCCCCGAGGATCCCTGCTTTTTCTGTGATACATGCTTCCGAATGATGCATTACAACGAAGATGGACAGAAGATCGGAGACTTCAAAGCTTACCCATGCCCTATTTTAAAATAAATCCTCCATGGACTTAAAATAATGTTAAATTGCCCTATTTTAAAACAGGTCCACCATGGACTTCATGTATGTTAAATTGCCCTATTAAGAAAATAGATCCACCATGAACTCCATAATATAAATTAACCCTATTATAAAATAGATCCCCCATGGACATCATAATAATGTCAAATTGCTCCATTTTAAAATAAATAATCCATTGAGTTCCAAGTGTTAAATTGCCATATCTTAAAATAGATCCACCATTGACATTTTTATGTTAAATTGCCCTATTTTAAAGTAGATCCTCCATGTGGTTCATATGTTCATTTCTATCCAGCTTGATATACTTGCCATTTAATATTATTTTATGAGATCTTAAAATTGATAAATAAATTATTCTAATGAAACTGAAATGGTTTTGTGTGATCCTTGTTTTAAATGTTCTATTATATAAGGAAGTGTGAAGACAAGAATCGCTGTTTAGCGGCGCACAATTCAATGGCATATTAACTCCAGAAGCTCAACATTATCTTGGTTTACCCAAATTTTCAGAGTAGAGCGGCCAAGTACTAATATAATTGGCGAAGTGCAAAGATAGACATTCTGATAAATACAGACTGTGCTAAGGGTGTACCGAGTTGTGACAGTGCAATGGGTGGTATAATATATTCCAAGCGCAATGCTTTTAATAACCTAAATAGAAATATTTTAAGGGCATTTCCGAGTTTTATCAAATTTTTATCACTCTAGAGTGATAACACTTAGAATTATGAATGAATGAATGTCCACCAGTTAGAACGTTTCTGATGACATTTGATCAAGGTGGCAACACACATTATCACATACATCATAACCCTTCATATATATTTTTTCAACAGAGAAATAAATAAAAAATGATGAGCACTATATAGCCAATTTTGCGGGGAGTGCAGCCTTCACCACCAGTAGATAAAGCGCCAAACATTCATTAGAATCCATGGCTGTTTTTGTTCCCAATATTCCCCCAGAACTAATTAAAAAATAGACGATACCTACATCTTCAAGACAGTTGTTGATCAAGAGCCCGAAATAATAACACTTTTTGTTTGGATGGTTTTCAAATTGTGGGATATGAGAAATTTGTATTTGTGAATGAAAATAGAAATCCGGGGGAAAATGACCCATCCCAGGGCATCCAATATCTTGTCACCTATCCAGACTCGTAATATTGGTCAGCTCCATGTTAATATCGCCTGCGAAACATGATCGAAATCACAAAGGCTGGCACCCACCGCAGAACAAAAGAACAAGTCAAGTGTTTCTAATGTTAAATGTTTATTCTACTTTCCACTTCGTCACATCATCTTTCAACTTTCAATAAAATAGCATCTGAGTAGATGGACGTCCATCCATAACCAGGTTTCTGATGACATATACTTGATCAAGACGGCAACACACATCACCTATTATAATGTTGTAAATAGCATCATAATATATATATTTTGGCTTGAGCAATCGTGAAGATAAGTTATCTACATTACATTCTACCCCGACCACTCAGGTCACTCCAGACCGTTCTCTTACAATGGACTTTGTAGTAGTAATCACATCACGACCCTTTACACTATTGTTTCAGAATGACGGGTGTGAAATAATGAATTAAATTAAACAGAAGTTTCTTGTGAATGTGTGCTTGGTACTCCCGCTTCTTGTAGTTTCGTTATAAAGCAGAGGTGGTTGAAGCGAAATTTCAGAACTCTAAAACATTTGCCTGTTTTTAAGACTTTCCAGGGCTAGCTGGAATCAAACATTTGCCACCTAAATTTAACTTTCCAGGGGCTGAAATCAGATGGTCAATTTCACGAATTTGAAAAGGAGTACTGTCAAAAGTTGAGAAATGAGAAGGTCCGTTTTTCAATTACAGAACTTTCAACGGCATCTGGCATCGGTTGCATGATATTACAAGACTTTGCAAAGCTTTGGAAACCAAGAGCATCACTGGTCAGCAAACATTGACTGAAAAGTCCTCAGTAGAAGAACCACACAAGAACGCTTGTAAACAATGATTAATAACTTGGAAGAAATGAATATTCATAGACAGAGCCCCTTGAATAGCATACACGTTCAACTCACAAATATGTTCTTTTTTAAAAAAAAGGACTTTCAGAGAAGGTTTCTTTTTAAGAAAAAAAAGAAGGATATAAGCATAGTCATTCAATACCAATTTGTTACCACTAAAACAGATGTAATATTATTTAATACCCCAATCGTTTCTTTCAAATTGCACACAGATCTTCAGGATGCAATCCCGACTAGTTGTCATTTGTGGAAGATTTTGTTGCTATCTGGAATGTCTAGGACATCTAGATAAAACATTGAAGCTCTTTCCAGAGTAATCGCACCCTTGCATGCAACAGGAGACCAATATAAATAATTGTTGTAATTATGTTCCTTTCTCATTTGTTGTCATGGGTGACATGCGCCGCTTGAAAAGATTTAAGAATAAAAGCAATGGCAGATTCATAATCCTAAATAAAAAAATAACTATGATCGTTAATCATCTAAATCGTGAATTGTAACCTAATCAAAATCGTTCGTCACAATAGATATGCAATGATGGAATTTACATTAATTGTAAGGCTGTTTTGAGGACAAGACAGAAAAAGATAATTTGTGTCTAATTTAAGAAATTGTATTAATGACATTATCCCTCATTAGTGCTTTGCATGAAATTATGCCTACAATTAGTGCTTTGCATGAATATGAAAATATTACTAAGACACAAAGGCAAGAGAGAGGAGAATTATAAATACACTGGCCAAGTAGACGGATATGACAAATTAATTCACAGTTGTTTATCACACTCTTTATTCATTAAGTCAGAGATGGAAATACTGGCTACTCATTCCACCTTCCCATGCCCATTTATTGGTCCCACCATTTCTATCAGTAATCAGGAAGGTATATTTGGAGGAATCAGCCAATTCACTCAATGTTATAAAGTTGGACTCGCTACAATTAAAAAATACGGCTCAATTCTAGTTCAGCATGATCTTATATATCATTATATTATGCCAATTACAAGGCCACGTTATTTTTCACCAGGCTGTTTTTATTTAAAAACAAAGATTATTAAGTTGCGAGGCTAAGGGTAAAACCCCTGTTCCATCATATATACCTCCCTGATTTAAGATCACAATATTTCTATAATTATTATAATAACACGATGTTAATATTTTATTTTGATTAGTCTCGCACCAATCTCCGCACAAACACTCACTCTTTATGTATGGGCAGCGTTCTACAAAGGCAGTTTCAAGTGGCAACTATATCATAACTAGCATTTAATATATTAGGACTAATCTACGGCCAGGCAACGTAAATGCACATATCCTAAGGATGAATAGATAGATAATTATATCCTTTATTTCATCTAAATCGCACAGAATGGGCCCTAAGGAAACTCCACAAACTCTTTTCATTTCAAGCGTTGGTGAAATTGGAGTCAACATTTATTTATTTACTTCAAATTTAGTGAAATTTCGGTGAAAATGCTCCCATGTAAGCTCACTTTTTTCAAAAGTTACGAATTTTTAGATATGTCAATTTTGAATTATTAAAATTTGATCAGTTGTCTAACAAGACAAGCACAAATCCTTGCGTGACCGTGTATTAACCCAATGGATCATAGAGCTCAATGTCATAATAATGATACTGCACAGAAGACAGCAATCGTATATATATATAAACAAAAATAGTTCCACCATCATAATAATGAAAGCACATTTGGCAGATAATGTCACAGTCTATGCATATCTTTCTCACCCTTTCTAAATAGCCTAAATGCAGCACAGCCTAAATGCAGCACCCTCTATAAAGCTTATGACGCTATGAAACTACCCATGTAATATATAGTCTCTAAATTCTCGACTTTTTTTGATATCGTAAAGATATCTTATGAATAACATTATTATGAAATGATAAAATAAAAGGAGCACAAATTATTCATGACAATCTAGTGAAGACTAAAGTCGTCTTATTACTGACCGTTACGGAGGTTACTGACCGTTACGGAGGTGAACATTGAAGCCTCCGGATAATTTTTTTTCTCTGTGGCAAGTATGCACACCTTATAGTATACGGTAGTTTTAATCTATTCAAACAGGGTTCCAGTACTTTCCCAACACACTGACAAGACTGACTATTAAGCGAAATTCAATAATTTTTAACAAGATTATGTACTTTGGCAAGGGAAGATCTGAAAAAAAAGCATTAGAACACCGGAGCCCCATATTATTATATTATACAATACCGAAAGATGTTTTTTCTAGACAAAATTACAAATTTGCCCATTTTTGAACTTACAATCTTTACAATGATGGGGATCCTGTTAATTTTCACGACACATACGATTTTAAAGTCTTCATTTGACAATTTATGTAGTACAGTTATAACAGGTTGTAAGGGCAACAACAAGTGTTGCCAGGTAATGTATAATGCATACATGTATAACAGCTGCATAGCATGAAATGAGATCCTACCGTTTCCTATACATCAACATTTATTTCTTACTAAATTGTAATCATTGTGTGCACATTTTCTGGTACTATTTTTATACCGGAATAAATAAGTTTACATTGGTTGAATTTGCAAGTCGTGAACATGTTTACATCAAAACAGGGAATACTCTTTTCCTTTAAACAAAAAACCCACCACATTATGTCAATCGATTGAAAAATTATCATAATTTATACCGTCAACTTTCCACTTTGTACCATTCTTTGTTTTCTCAACAGTTATTATTTGATCTTGCATATTGAATCTTATGATAAATGTATACAGGTGCCTACGTCACATATATCTTTATAATCTATCTTATTCACAGCCCTCGCACTGGTTGATAACATCCCTTTTATAGTACATCAAATGAGCGAACACCACATAGCCATCCTCTACTATAGGGCGCAAGGCCCCAAGCAATTGCTTACGATTATGCAACGAGGCTAAGCCTTGCGACCAGAATGAGGAGCTTCTAGGCCTCCTCCACTATGTGGCAGGCAAGGAACAAACTATTGCTTGCTAGCGGCAATATAATCGCAAGAATATCAAAATAATTTCGATATTCTTGCGATCGAATCGACGTTTGCAAGCATTGGTTTGTTTCTTTCGTCCTAGTGGAGAAGCCCTATAAGTCTTTGAAGTGATCACTCTCTGACATGAAAACCATCATAGAAAAAAAATCGTTGTTCTTTGCTCAAATGACAATGTATATCACTCCATCTAAAGCTCGAACTAAAACATTTTTTACACATATATAGGCACCAATCAACAAATAAATGAAGAATATTATATATATGTAGTATCGTTAAATATCCCTCTACATATATGGAGGGAGGTGGACATCAATTCATTCAAAATGAAACGTGAATAAAGGTAACCGATAAACTGGCCAACCTACAAACTTTTTGCGGTGTTTCTGTACTGCCATAAACATAATATAATGTTTTAATTACCGTTTGTATTTACATATGCCATATTTTTTCTGTCTTAAACAATGATTTCATAAAATATAATATTTCTCTGATACACCGACAGAAATTAATGAAGCGGTACAAACAACTTATCCTGGTAATGATATAGATAATATTACACTTTTTACAAATGCCTGATTCTTTTTGTGAGACCACATCCTGGAAAAGTTACAAAATGCCCCAGGAGACATCCCGGTACAGCACATTCATGTACATAGAAGTGCAGATTTTCATTTCCGCGTACTCCAAAACCCTTCACCCTTGCTCCACTTTATTTTTCTGTGTGTGCCGAACTTCAAATTCTGGTAGAAACATGTATTAGCAACAACATATTATATATAAGATACATTCAGTCCTATGTCTAATAATTACATTTAGACAGATGTGTTTGTTATTAACTGAGAATGCACCTTGTAGGGTATCAAATGAAGTTATTAATTTTGAAGCACACAAGAGGTCTGGAACTATAAGGGGACTTGCATGTGCGCCATATTGAATCTTGATTTGCATGGAATGATGGGAGTTGTGTCATAAAGAAAATGAATATGACTACTAACCAATCCCCCTATGTAAATAACGATGGGTGATTGACATAGCAAGTTTTTATCCAAAAACTAAGTTTTTTAAAAAGCAATTTTTTATCTACCCCATCATGTGTTTGGTTTTCAAAGATAATTTATAAAAGCTATGATATTGGAGCAAACATTCTTGCAATTTTCGAAAAAATGTTGCCAAATTCTGCATGCCAGCTTTGACAAGAATCTTAGTAAACACTGTAACAGATAGATATGTACAGATATATATATATACAAGTCCCCTATTAAAACGAACGTGTGGTATCAGGCCATTCACTAAATACATTAATCAATATCACTAAACTGTTTCTGAGAGAACCAAACAGTGCAGTCACATGTCTTCACTCCATTTACAAAGATTTTGTTCTTTATGACTATATTCAACATGACACAATACATGATATAATAAAGCTTATTACACCGGAGCACATTATATAATTATGTGTGACGAACCAAATAGTGGCAGGGCGAAGGTTGAAATCTGTTCTTACTCCATTTACAAGGACTGCTGGAGCAGGTATCTAGCGGGTTCACTGTGAGTTAAGGGTTAGCTGCTGCTTCTGGTGCTGACTATGGTTTGACACTAAGAGTAATATGTGAGCACACTTTCCTGGTTCCCTCGCAACAGCAGTATTGGAGGCATGTCAGCTGATAAGGTTTCTAGCCAGGCCATGTAGAGAGCGGACGAACACAGACCCTTCCTCGGCATGGGCAATGTCCTGCAAGACAGAGAAATAAGAGATTTGTTATAAGAGAGGTGAGATACAGGGGGCGGTGCTAGGGTAGGGGCGTGTCAGAGATAATAAAGGAGATATGTTCAAAGTAACAATGAGAAGTTCTGGAGCATTAGTCGAAGGTTTTGATTGTCGGTAAAGAGACTCAAGAGTTACCTATCTGAGATTTATTCCTTCTACTTTTTTTCTTTCTTATTTCCTTTTCATATAAAATCTCCCTCTCTCTTATTTAAATATCCTTCTGTTAATGAAGAAATAAAGTGAGTTCATTGACTCCACTGAAAACGAACAATACAGTTACAACCTCTACCAATGGGGGACTTTAGTCAGTAGTACCAAAATTAACACCAGGTGGCCGGGCGGCCTACCGGCCCTAGGTCAGAGGTTAGCAGGGTTCATAGACACAAGTACGCTATAGTTCCGAGCTTCTCATCGCACAATTCCCGATCATTAGTTTTTATTTTCTGAGAGTGTTGACTTCTGAAAACATGCCTAAAGTGAAGGACAAAGGACAAGGGGTTCCAAGAGACCATCCTTATGGAGAAATGACTATAAAACTACTGAAGGAGCAGCTGAAGAAGAGGGGAGCTAAAGTATCAGGTCGCAAGGCTGACCTCGTGTCAAGGCAAGTGTAAACAAAGACATTCAACTCTGTATTATCACTTTCTCTCCACATGTTATGCCTATATATATATATACGTAAGTGGTTGTTGTGTTGTATGTCTGATTGACTGTATCTTTCCTTATGACAGGCTCGAATCTTATGACAGGAATGCCAACTTTGGACAGGGTAGCCAAGACATGCCTGCATTTAACATGGAATTGCCTGAACCATCCACATTTAAGGATATCAACACAGATTCAGAGGTGAACTGTCACATACTTATTGTACTATTTCGATTTGATTTTATCTCTTGTAACTTGCACAACCAATACTCTAGCTGAAGATAATACCAGTAATCCACTGTAATAACGACTGGGTTTTTTTTTGTTTTTTTTTAAATAAGTCCAATTTCACAAGAATGATATTTTCATGAAACCCCCCAAAACCAGAATTTATAATAAGCACAATTTAAGATTAAGTTTACATCAATAATAACTGAGTTCCAGGATCAACTAAATATATACGATTTAACTCATTATTTCATTACTTCAAAAAGAAAACCTGCAAAGAATTTATCTCTCTTCATTAAGAATGATTCCTATGAAAGTGAATGATAACATTGTCACTGTTCTATTTCTAGAAGTCAACATTTTATTTATTTCACTCAATTTTTTTTTCCAGATTCCAGACATTCGTGAATCGACAGTGAGAGGCTACTTGGAGCTCTTTGGGCAACAACTACAAAAGAAGATTCTTACAATGTATGACGAAAGGTTTCTGTTGTCAATGAGACATTCATACTCAGGTCAGGAGACTTGGGTATGTGGCAGGGTATCGGCAGAAATGAAGAAAAGGGTTGTTTATAGGGTGGACATAAAGTTTGATGTCCACCAGGCAATTTCAGAAACACAGTGTGAATGTGGGGCAGGTATGGGCCCAAATGCACACTGCAAGCATGTTGCCCTTGTTTTGTATGCACTAACGAAACATAAAGAAGGAATAATCACACAAGAAACATGCACTCAGATTTTACAAACATTTCATCAGGTAAAGAAATACAATGGTTCACCTGTCAAGACTGAAAACTTGGCTCTCCGAAAAAAGAAAAAAATAAGTGATCTACCTGGTTATGAACCACGCCAAATACAGCTTGAACATAAAAAATACAATCAATTATTTGATTCTGTGTGGCGGAATTCAAGTGGCAAAAATATCCCCATTCGACATGGAATGGCTCCAGCGAATATTTTGGCACTTTGCCACGACCACGATTACTTCCAAGAGACACCAGAAGATCATTTTCTTCAAGTGTTTAAAGTTACATCAATGTCTGATGAAGAGCGGCAGATTTTAGAAAAACATACAAGGAATCAGAGCACTTGCAAATTATGGCATAATGAGCGTGCTAAACGACTACAGGCATCCAATTACCATCGAATATGCACAGCCACAGATAGGACGGATAAAAGTAAACTGGCAAGGGGTTACACAATTCCTGGAAAAAACATTATCTCTGCACCTCTTGTACATGGCAAGAAGTACGAAGAAAAAGCTATAAATACATATGAAAAGGAAACTGGTTCGAAGGTTATAGCGAGTGGTATCATGGTACACCCAGATAAGCCATTCTTGGGCTGTTCCCCTGATGGATTGGTAGATGATGAAGGGATTATTGAGATTAAATGCCCTTACACCAGCAGGTTCGAGACTCCTGATGAAACATCTGTCCCATACCTTGTGAAGGGAGAAAATGACGTCCTATCCCTCAGGAAAAGTCATCAATATTATTATCAGGTGATGGGGACACTTTTATGCACCAGGCGGAAATGGTGTGACTTCATGGTGTGGACCTACAAAGGATCTGTGATTATACGAATAGACAGAGATGAGCAATTCATTCAGGAGATTACTTCAAAGCTGACAGAATTTTTCCGTATGCATTTTAAGGATGCCCTTCTGTATAAGTATATGTATGAACGAACAGTTTCATACACTTTTGACTGACACATAAAATACATACTTAAAATTGACGATGTCTATACAAAGAACGGAATTTTCTTTAATTTGATTTTCTTTTATTAAGAAGTTTAAGCATCTCTGGGGACGATGCAAGGTCGAAAATTTACCATCATGAAGCATATGAAACTAATATCTGATGCCAAGAGAGTTTCTGAATGATTAAGTTGGCTGCTCAGAATTTTGTATGTTTTTGCAAGCCCTATAACCCTCTCTACATGTACTCTTTCACTAGCTATTTTCCTGTCCCTCAAAACAGTTTCTCCATTCATACGATTTTTCTTTTTGAAAAATGTTGGGATATTCACTGTAACATCATAGGGAGCAAAAAGATCCTGAACATCAAAGCCTTTGTCAGCCATAACTGAATCACCAGGATCAAATCTCTTCAATAAACCTGACCGCTCTATGATATGTCTGTCACTAGTACTTCCCCCATAGGCTGAAGATACATAGGAAACCATTCCACCAGGTGTAATACCAACAAGAACTTTGGCAGTATTTTTGTTTTTGTATGTTGAAAATGTGACTTGTTGGGCTTCGGGGGCACTAGCCTTTTTAATGGGGAATTCTGTCCCATCAAAAATTGCCCTTGTACTCGGATAATTTGCTTTAAACCCACTGGGAGCATAAAAGCGCACAAGATCCCTGGAAGGCCATAAGTCCACCTCTCTCCATTGTAAAGACATAAATCTAACCCATGTGACAAAAAGATTGTACACTGTTGTTTCACTCACTTTGAACATTCTGCTCAGTTCAAAATTACATTTATATTGACGCAGCTTGATAAGAACAAGGAAAAACTGATCCTCTATTGGTAGACTAGGTGTATATCCCCCCCAGTACTTTAGTGAATATGCAGCAGGACCCAGTGACGAAAGAACGTCTTGGAAAATACTAAAATTTTTTAGGCCAGTATAAAACATCATGGCCTCAGGATCATTAGGATAATCCCTCACAGACGTCCTTTGTACTTGTATGGTATCTGAGTCCCATGTTTGGACGGATTTCTGACTAGTTTCTGGGGTAGCTTGGCAGCCCTGTTCCTTTTCACTTGGTTCTATGTCCATGACTTCTATTTCAGCGCCTAGAATGGGGATGTCCTCTGGATTCACGATCATGTTCTCTGCCTTTCCCATAGCTTCTTCCTTACTTGTAACTTTATCCTTTAGGGCTTGGCGGGATTCCGTTCTCTTCTTCCTTGATTCTGCTGTTTTTGAACTAGAAGGGGTCCATGAAAAAACACTTGGTACTGCTGTCTTTTTTAGGCGCTTCCTCGTTAGGGGAGAACCTACAAATAAAGTCAAATGATGAGAACACTATGAAGTATTTGATTTGTATGTATATTATCTTTATACATGTTATATATACATGCCAAGTACACATGTCGCAATATAATGCATTCATAAGAGTTCTTTGCTCTTATCCTGCCGCATTGATAACAAATTGATAAATATGTTTATATTATAAATGTTTAAAATTCCTCATTCCATTATCACCCACTGTAGAATAATAAAACATGAGAGATCAATTTGACTTAATCCATTTTGTAATTAGAATATCCATAAATTACATCCACAATGAGTCATCTCAGATAGCTTTAATAATTGTAACTGAATTTATGTATGTACATAGGCCTAAACATTAGCTAGTCCTATAGACGCCTAGCTTTATGACATCATTCTTCATCCAAATTACTTACATTAACTATGATGCTATTTATTTACCCTTTTCAATGAAACATCAAAAACAACCCTAGATATATCACTCACCTCCTTGTGTCCTGGTAATGTAGTCTGATGGTTGAAAATGTAAGTGACACACCAGCGCTGACTGAGTAGGCATCCATAATTTTCCTGACTTTTCCACCCTTCTGATTGCGATTACCCACTGTTTCTGACGTTCTGGATCACATGGAAACTGATGTCCACCTCTATTGTGACATCCAAACACTGAACAACAGGTGTCTGGCATTGTTATTAAGTTGCTTTCCGTCTAAGTAACTTAGCTGACAGCATGCAACGAACTGTCTGACCTATGTGTCATAGGTCGCCGGGGGTCAACCCCCATACTCCAGGGCCGCTTCTTGGCGCCATCTGGTGCCAAACTATATTGTCACTAAAGCTTGCCATTGATGGGCTACATTACTCTTTATTAAATGATTAATGACCAATATGGAGAGGCTGCTGGTGCACTGTTGGTACATAATACCGAGGCGAACTCAATGGATTATATGCACAGTTACATCCGAAATGGAGGTTATTAATGCCCATATTAATGTAACATACAAAATAATAATTACTTTATCCCGTCTTAATATACTTACATTACAATAAGCCCAGCATCTTTGGAATGTTTCTTAAGAAGTTCGCGTAACCGTATGTGGCGATAGGTCTGTAAAAAAGAAAATATATATGAAATGATGGACACACACTTGCACAA
Organism: Sthenelais limicola; assembly: GCA_942159475.1. Taxonomy (NCBI): domain Eukaryota; kingdom Metazoa; phylum Annelida; class Polychaeta; order Phyllodocida; family Sigalionidae; genus Sthenelais; species Sthenelais limicola. The sequence goes on from OW804096.1 coordinate 61,493,382, forward strand.
CTATTTCCTAAAATGAATTTAAAATATGGAATACTTATATAAATGTTAAAACAATATATTTCTAAAACAGACACCGGTATACATAATTTAGAGAACCAATGTATAAATAAAAAGAAATCACGGGAATGTTTTAGCATAATCAGTATTGCAAAAAGAGAAACTTTACCTTTTCTTTTTGGGTGCTGAGTTCAGATTCTGATGTCTTCCAAGGATGCGTCTCGCTTGTTTCGCCTGGTTTTAGCATCAGGTCTCCAATCAAGGTTTGGAATTCTTTTTGGCTAGACAACAAAAAAAGAAATATAATTAATTGAAATACATGTGGTAGTAACCCATTTGGAAAACTGCTACCATGGATCCTCATGGACAACTTTAGGTTAAAACAGCTAAGTCGAATTATAAAAACAAAGATTCCTTACAAAATAAAGTTACAAATGATAATAATTATTCTACTCACGTTTAATTTGTAAAGACTTGAAAACAAATTGCTTAAAACTTTTCTTGTAGTTCTAAAAGATTATTAGCCACTGCAATTGATCTAAGCGAAAGATAAAGAGGTATTTCGAAAACTTTTTTGGCATTTGTCTAAATTAATATTAATAAATCTCACCTTTCTTCGGAAGGACGCTTTCCAATATCAGGGATAATTTCCATGGACGAATATTCAATACGGAATTTACTGAGCAATGTTGCCATACTGAAAAAAAGAAGAAATTTATTTAATTAATTTCCCCAAAATCCAGCATCCCAGTTATACTCTTAGGACAGTGGCTCGGTGAGCGACTTACCTTCTAAACAAATTGTGTCTTTTTATGCAAATTTCCTTTCATATCTCTTGAAAAGTTAAATTCTGCAGGTAATTGGACTCGTTAATGGTACGTGTATCATTATGAATACTTATGGCACTCCACTAATAGTACACATCAGATAGCATGGACATATAATACTCTGAGTGAATAATACTCTCTCAGATCTCTCAGAACTTGTTAATACTGATAAAAACTTACATTCTCCGCATATTATAAAATCCCATTATTAGCATATTACAATCATAAAACTGGATAAAATAAACAAAAAACGAGCTTCATCCTTCATTCTCCCAGGGATATAAGGCATGACATTTATTTTTGACCACTCCCAGCTGTGACTAAGCCAACGCGGGACAGTGACAAAGGTCTAATTCATGCTCATACAGGGGCAGACGTGATACATCAACGGTCAGAAAATAGTAACAGGACAAGCTGCGACAGAGACCACATCACTGGTGCAAGTATTTAGCCACTTTTAATTAATTGGTAATCAACTTTGTGACTAGCTTCTCCATTTTATCAATATTATGAAATAAGTTTATATTTAGCAATCTTTGTGGCTGTTTGGGAAATTGTAGATAAGATTTTAAATATCCTTTATAAATCAGGTGGACAAGGTCTTGAATGAATGGATGTTATTTTATAGACAAGAAGCATACAGTATCATGTAGGTTTACAAGCATGCAGATATCCATACATTTCAATGACAAGAAGTTTAACATGAATGCGAAGGCAATAGAAACACAATCTCGTTCTATAATACCTTTTGTCCCTAAAGACCAATTTCTATTCTTTCTGCAATAGTTTAAGCACTTGATATGGATCATTATAACTTGATAGGCCTATATAATGTCCAGCCAATAAAGATTTTGCAATGCATGAATTAATGAATTGATTTTTAGAAATAAAACATACTCTTACTATTGTCCCTATCATTTGGATTACTTAGTGTTCAGTCATAAACATCTTGCAGTAATTAAAAACGTAATTAAAAACTTAATTAAAAAGACACTTACTGTCTCTTGTCCCTGTCCAACTCGCCCTTCTTGGAGCCCGCAGTGAAAACTCTCAGCTTACAGTTAGACCAGTAAGACTTTGTAGAGAGGATATAAGGAATTAGCAGTGTTAAGCCACCATCATCAAAAAGCCACCAAACATCTATAGTGCCTTTCTTTTGTTTTCTATTGAATCTGTTGACGTTCTTGAGGAGGTCCTTATTGATGTGTTTGGAGTGCTGGTGTACTTGTAGTTCCGGGGGGATGCTCGAAGAGCAGTCTGGTCCCCCTGTTACAAAATCAATTTTCTCTGATTTAAAATTGCATTCTCTCTTATTTTCCATAAAAGAAATTGATAATTCTACTGTAAGCCATCCACTTTACCAGAAAATCGAAAGTTAAATTTACCTCGTCAAAAGATAAGATAAGATTTGCTGTCTCTGTGATGTACAGATAATTTCCCTTATTGAGTAATAATACACAGATAATTTCCATAACTGTGTGATAAACTGGCCTGTTTCACACATGTATCCATTTCATTTATTTCATACAAAATTAGGTAATAAACTCGGATAATATGGAATTCAATTTGATGAAAAAAACCTACTTCGTAGCGTCATCATATGTATGTGTGGGGGCATTTGGACACTTTTTAAAATCACGTTTTGATGGAATTTGGGTGAAATTCGAAACTTTTTATAAGGTGTTAAATACTGAAGACTTTCATCCCTGGAAACCACTTGCCCCAAACAATGCTCACCTGAAGGCCTGAGCTTCTCTTCTTCTGCCATAACATCGGAATCAGGTGGCGTCAATGGTGAGAAATCCTCGGCAGTGCTCACTAGAAAAAACAAAAATATTTGTTGTTAATTATCCAGATCTAAATTAAAATATGTTAAAAATCATCACACCAATATAAGGTTAATGTTAAGTTGTACAACCACCTAGACTTATCAGCGAGGAAAACAAATAAATAGAAAATGCGTTACTCTAGCCTTTCCTAGTCGATATAGGGAAAATGTATATCAATCCATTTTAAATCAGTGGCAATGGGAATATTTCTTTAAAGAAATGCCTCCTCTTCAGAACATTATTAAACTTCCTTTGAAATCTCTTAGTGCAAATCTACATATAAATATCTAATAGTAAAATGTCTAAGACGAATTTCCTCTCAAGGGCAAGATGTTATTCTGAGTTAGATATTTATGGGGAAAACTGCAGTTCATGGAATGAAGAAGCCTTCACAAAACAACAAACACTCGCAAACCGAGAATAAGAGTTCAGATGTAAGAAGAAAATGTGAGGTAAGAGTGAAATTTGACAACTACAACTCCGAGAAAGGAGAGAACAATAAAGGTAAAACATGGAGTCTTAATTTTTACAAATGATAAAGAGAATTATAATTGTTACACAAATTCATATATTTACTTATAGCCATCACAACATTATAATTAATAATAAATATGAACATGTGTACCTATCTCAACCTAATAATATTTGAACTTAAAACTTTCGTTTACTCCATTTATTTCATCCCATCAAAAGGACTGCCATTTAACTCTTATTTAGTTCATATATAAGCTAGCCTATTCCCATTTCCATTCCTTGACTGTACCAATTGACCCCCCCCCCCCCCTACGATATGTGTTTCTATAGCAATGTTGTCATATATGTATTCTGTATATGGAGGAGCCTCAATAACTAACCACTACATGGCATCAGCATCATCCATCTTAGTGGAGTGTATCCATGATTGAATGACTCCAAATATCTAAGTCTGAGTTCAATGCCAGATCACACCCTCAAATGAAGACATTTCTGGGATGATTCCTGACAATAGTTGAGACAAGGCACGCTAATTATGCGACAGAACCTTAATAGTAATTACAGGACTGTCGTATCAATTACATACCGTTAAGTATTTCATTTTTAAGACGGGGACTAAGTCACCCTTGGGAAATGCATCTTAAACAATGACAGGACTGTCCCTGGTAACAGAATGCTAACTGATTAAGGCGAAGTTGTAAGGAAACCCCGAGACATGATGACATGGCAACAACGTCTCTTCAACATTACACCTGTAACGCCTTCTGGATTAAAACATCAGCTGTCATCACGTGATTGAGCATGTGACAATGGCTGATCATGTGACACAAAGCAACTCCCAGGGGCAAGAAGAGAATGAGGAATTGCTCTTATCCAGGGAGGTGCAAGATAAAGAGTTGCGAACAGCGACTTTAACCTTGTTGTGACTATCAGTATGCATAGTTCACGGCACTGAGAACGTATTCCTATACTTCTCAGTAGCATGGTAGCACCTAGAGAGAAAGGACACTTCTCGTTTCGTCTAACCATATATTGTTAGACGAGCTCGTCTGTATTAAATATATATTTTGTTTGATTATTCATCAAAACCTTGCAAATATAGATAGTTAAGGTCATTAAATAAAATGTTAGAAACTAGCAAGTTGGGATCGGGCCATATTACCTAGTTCCTACGAAGAGGCCAACACTAAACATTAGCTAAAGGGTCTACTATGATCACCCTATCTTTTCATCTAATATCTCCCTCTTCCCTTCTATTTGGACTTTTGTGGCATTGAGTTATCGAAACTGATTTAGATAGACTTGATTTAGATAGTTGGGCAACATGGCAATCACTACTCGTTGACATGAAGGCCTCTCTTTCTTGGTTGAATGCTTAAAGGCCCTTGTCCACTTAGCCGATTTCCATGCGATTTAGTGGACAATGGAGTTTTTTCGGGCGCAAAATCGTATGAGAGTCAGCTTAGTGGACAAGGGCCTTACGAGACACCAAAATAGCCGATTTTTTATTAATGAAAATATAATGTAAATGATTGCGGTGCATACATAAGATATTACTGTTTGGTTATTAGATATAATATAATTTTATTCTTACAGCTCAGAGCAGAAAGTTTTTAATATAATGTATTTTTTCACTATTCTATTATTTAAATTTAATATATTTTTTCACTATTCTATTATTTAAATTTAATATAATGTGAATACTGATACACAAAAGCGGAGCCACAAATAATGATTATATACGTAATGAATAATATAATCAACATATACGTAAGCACTTACATACATAGATGATTTCTTATCTATACAATAGAAGATCTAATTTCCCCAAGTGTAAACAACATGAAACATGTATAATATACTTATTGGTGGTGACAATGTCTAGGGACTCCCCTGCCGGGACAATATCATTGCATCTAATTGCGCTGCAAGATTTGATTTAATTAAGCTAATGAACGAGTCTACTGGCTAGTGGCGAAAGGTCTCAGCAAGAACAATTGCTCTCCTGTATTAACCACTGCAATTGTTTGATAAAGAGACGGGTAATTGGATTGGCTTCAATTTATTTCTCTCATCGGACTCGTACAATCTTCACATAGCCAGTTGATATGTAAGTAGATATCTTAGTCAAGTGATGAATGACAAGCGATCACATGTATGAAAGGTCGGATTTTACTCATTAAATATCATTAAAGTTACTCATTTTAATTTCTATTCACAAAGGCATTATCAAAATGATAGAATATTCTCGGTGTTCGAAAATGTCAATCTGCCGAAATATACTAGGATAGAGAAATGTGTGAAGGAAGTAACGGGAAGGTGAAGCTCACTCTCATTACATACAATATTTCATTATAGTAATCCACATTCGTTACTTTTATCACACTATTTCATTACAGTAATTAACTTGTTCTGCATTCGTTAGTTTTAGCACATATTTTGAGTAACTATTTCGGGTATAATTTAATTGGGATCTGGGTGCAAAATGTCAATGAAAGTTGCAACATGTTACTGAAAATCGAGAAATGCGAAAACTTCAAATGTGAAGGGCAATCTGATATCATCCATTACGATCTTGCAAACATATATTAGTTGTTCGATTTAGAATTCAATTTAAACTAAGAGTGCATGGAAATCGCTAAATAAGCTAGCCTGAAAGAAAGAAAAAATGGATGGTCTGGGAACGCTGTCCCGAAAAGAGGACACCTCAATCTCAGATGACTACCCGAGCTTTTATATTTCTTTCCCAATGATTAGCTGAACACCAAGAAAGCATTTTCTACTAGCACACCACATATCGTCCTTGCTCATAAAAAGGCTAGATGAAAGAGCAGTACGACATTAGGCGGACCGACAAGAGAACAAGATTGCTCTCTTGTCTGCGTCTCTGCTGCTAGTTACAGAGGCACTTGTCTACATTTCGTTTTACCCAACAACTGTAGGTATGTACTTCGGGTTTTGGTATTTTCAATATTTAAGATAAAACAAAAAAGTGTAAATTAATTGGGAGTTTGAATGGCGCCCTTGTTGATTTATATGCAATCAATCATTCAGTCAACTCGGTAGTTTATGTAAACTGAGAAATATATTTGTTTTATTAATCAGACTAGTTAAATTGTTGAAAAGAATCTATAAGAATGTATCGTTGGGTCTTCCGATTGTAGGAATAACAGTTTGGTGTAGAATAATCTTATTTCATTTTAATACCATTCCAGTAAATAGATTATCAAAATATCTATGACGATATATTTTTAATTTTTAAAAACTAAAATAGTTAAAAATATCTACAGAAAACACATGTTTAGGAAGACCAGATACCTAACTAACTCCAAGTGAAAAATTATTTCAAACATGCTACGGTCTCAAGATGAGTAGAAAGAAGTGAATCTGAATATCTATCTACAAACAGTTCAGGCTGGAATTGCGCCAACAATTACTCAATATAAGGCACACGTATAAGATAAAGACTTTCAGTTCCTAGATACTGTTAACAATAAATATTAACTAATTATGACGAAAGTTACTTTGAAGTTCTTAAACATAATAATAATTATTAACATTCAGAGGTGGTTCCGGAAAGAGACATTTTTTACGATATTTCTTTAACATAAAAATAATCATTTAATCAATTAATGATGAATAGCTTTAAAGCCAAATATTGATAAGAAGACAAAAAGAACGATAAACAATTCCTTGACTTAAATATCATAATCCCCCCCCCCCCCCCCCCCACCGGGGAATATACTGTAGACAAATTACTGTTCTCAAAATAGTTGAGAACTAATCGCTTAATTAGCATTTGATTAGATATAGCCTTCAATAAAGGCTAAGTTTGGTGATAGGCAGGACATCCTTCACTCAACTTATATAATAGTAACTAAAGTCAAAGGCATCAGAACGCTTTAAGGATGATCGCGGGTATTTCTCAGTTACCAAAAACGGTGGAGATTTTACGACATTGACCATGTTCATTTTTATTTATTTTTTTATCATTTCTTAGGTTAGTGATGTTCAGTTATTAAAAAGAAACACTTCTGAAGATTGAACAGATTAGTATATGTTTTTTTTCTTGTTTGTTATTCTTTTACGACACCGTAAGCCACCTTGTTTACATTGAGATTCTAAGCTATTCTACTGATATGTCAAGTTCGGGGGCCTGCAGCTCCTAAAGTAATCTGGGAACCACCAATTTTCTTGTTATTTTCAGAAAATATATTCCTTAAACTATAATATACTAAAGAATCAGCCAACTGTATTTACAATTTATGGTTTAAAATGGATGAAACGTTTCAAAAACACTCTTTTCTCCATAGACGGCCATGTTAAATTAATTAAATAACTTTTTATTTTCAAACGGAAATAGCAAAAAATCTAATTTGGGAACCCCCCTTAAAAAAAGTATATTTGAAATCAGCATGATTTGGAGTACAAACTGTGAAAAAATCAGGCTGATCTATTTACTTTGGGAAATACCCGCGATCATCCTTAATACACAAACCTAGAACCACCACTTAAATGCTTTACATGGATGTATATAATATGAAATTATCTTTCACAAAAGTAGTTCGTTCAACAAGACTGGCTATTAAAGCAAGAAGCTACGTTTGATCCACAACATGCTTTAATATTTGTATAATGACCTCAAAATAGCAATTATCATCACACAGGAAAACAGGGAGAGAGCAAATGTTAAAAAGAGAAATACTGCAAGGAATACCGACCAACGGCGCGCAAGGCCAGTTTAGACAGGCTCCAGAGAAAAGCTATAAATAGTAGCAGTAGCAAAGAGCAAATTACGCTTCGTTCAGATTTTTTTTGGTTTAAATTCATTTGTTATTTTTATGAAACAAGATCTCAAACAGACAAATTCAAGTAAGCAGCTTTGGTGTGGAAAATGCTATTACAAACATTACCAAGACTATCAAGATTCGCAATATCAATCGTTAATCATTCCCACCCTCCCAAAGATGGACTATATTTCAAGGGTTAATCAATCAAATCAATCAATGGAGCACGATCAATCAATCAATAAATCAAACAGTCGGTCAATGGCAGTAGTCAATATTTCCAGATATTGTGAATTTTCAAGGAAATATATATATACTTTAACATGTCATACATACATGTACTTGTTTTTACCTACAATATATTATACATATTGCAGAATCATCTTATATCTTTAAGTTATTAATCGATATATATATGTATTTCCTTGTGAATACAATATAGATTATAATGTTACATGAATTGTTAATCGCATGAAAGTCATACACGAGTAGCTATAGGTCTGGATGACACATTATAGCTGGCTCGCTATATAAAGGTTAGCTGGCGGCGATGTTAACGGAGTGAAAGGTCAGCATGGTTACTGTCATGGATCGCAACAGCTTATGTGCCATGGAATAATGCCACACATGCAACTCTTGTTCTGGTTCAGATCGTGAGAAAATGTACAATTCGACTTCACCAATGCTCTCAATAATAAGACAATAAATGGGGTTCAAATACATAACCAAACAGATATTTTGAATCAATGATATACCGGATAATACACAGCGTTTCTCAGTATTTATCATTTTTAGCCTAGTTTTGCAGATTTGACTAAATGTGTAGAGCTACCGATTGTACATTTTCTGACGACCTGACCATTGGGGAGTCCGGGACAACCATGAGAGGTGTATGATTATTATTTAAACTTGTATTATTATTGATCATATCGGGCTTAGCTACCTGAGGACATACTGTTGTATGATTTATGAATGACTGAAGAGATTCGCAAAGGGCAACTCAATTTTGAAATGATAACTTTTATGTCTGGTTCAATTTAGATGGAATTTGATAGGTATATTTTAAGGAAGCAGTCTATGGTCAATGACTGCACTTTTGGGCATCTGTTAAGTTCAATTGAGTCGGAAATCAAAAGTGACTGGTTGATTTTCTTTGGCAATTAATGGAAAATAAAGGCGACCAAACTGAAAATTGACATCACATGGGCTACTAAATTTGAATTTATAACTTTGATGGGTGTATTTTCGGGAAACAATACACCCATCAATTGACTTTGATTAACAGTTGGTTGCCTAGTGGACTGCCGCTCATTCTTTAAAATATTTCGTAGAGCCAGTTTTCAATGGGATATTTCAAAATCTTTTTCAGAATAAATAAATTTTGCCCACCACTACATGGTATGCACGCGGAAGATTTTAAAGCGATCAAAAACTTGTTAAAACCAAGGGTAATCAGAATCTTGAAATACTTTTTGTATAACTCTTTTTGGAGGACTATGAATGAATTCCACTTAATGCCGGGTATATGTACAGGAAATTGAGCTCTAACGTCCAGTTATTCTATATTTTCCATGAGGATAATCCTAAATGATTATATAAAAAAGAAATGGACAAAAAAAACCCAACAAGTCCATGTTAAAGGAAATATGACAGCAGCTTTAGACATGATATTTCAATATAAAGTCGGAAATCTCTCGAGATTCAGCAGTAAAAGCTGTTTTTTTCCCCTTCTAAATACAGCAGGCACGGAATGGACAATTACGTCAAGTCAGGCAAGGAGTGATAATGGGGGTTAAAGGGAACACACATGTTTCAGCGTTGGACTCAGTGTATACAGTACTTAATTTATTATTGTTTATCGTGAAAGACTTTGTGTGTGTAATATTGATTGTCATTTTCTAGTATACGTTTGCACTGGCGACAGTTCCCAACTTATCATTTCTTTCGGGATGCTATAAATTTAATTCTTTTTATTATTTTATCGGAGAACCGATTTTGAGAAGTGTTTCAGTCGAAGCTCGATCTTGCTATCGAGTTTTATGGGTTATAACTATATAGCACAATCAGCTTGCAGTTCAGCATTGTTTCATGCAGTAGGCTAACTGATAACTGGGCTTTTCTCGAGTATCTAAGTGTAGTGGTTTAGACCACAGCTAGGTGATCACCTTGTTTTAATGATTTCAATCTAAGCAGATTTATTCAAGTTAATTTTGAATATTAATTTTATTTCTATAAACATCCCCGTATCAGTCCGGCCAGTCTGAATGCATGCATATGAATATTCATTGATTAGGTTTTGGTGGAGCATGCACACGATACAAAGACAACATAATTATTCAATGTCAATAGGCTCATCGGATGGCAATCCGACAACAATCGCCTTGAATGAAATCCAGTCGAACTGATGGCCACCCGATTAAAAAACCAGGTTTGGTGGGATATCAGCTTTAGAATGTACTGCACCTAGCAATTAAGTGTGTTCAATCCAGGCCATTACCATTCATTAATATGCACCAGAGAGACAGAAAGACATAACAAAACAAGGCATGGGTCTATGTTATACCATTGTGTGGTGTGATTAATATGGGAATGGGAAATACGCTATTATAGGTCTGACAAGCATACCATGAGGTGTATGTGCCAATAATGAAGTGAATATGAACTTATGTGTGAATAATGGTGTGAATATGAGGTTATGAAAAAGATGACAAACAACAGGTTACATTTGAGTGGTAGAAGTGGTGGTGGTGGTGGTGGTGGTGGTAGAGGGAGATGGTGAATGTAATAAGGCGGTTGGTGATGGCAAGGCGGAAGAGGCGGATAGAGCAAGGCTCAATAGGGGGTGTTGCATTAAGACCTACTAATTTTAGATGAAGTAAAACTTCTATATATGGACAGCTCTTTAATCAAGGTACCTCGATAGTATAGCCAATCAAGGTCAGCTTTACTGTATTCCTATTTCAAACAAGATCTATTTCGGGCCATAATTCGCACCAAATTGACACAATCCTAAAATTTGTGCAAGGATGATTTAAGACAGATTGAATTAGATTTTTTCTCTCTAAAATTGTTTAGATCCACAAGAAAGTTAATGCAACAGCCCTATTGGAAGGATATGTCGGGGGCCTTAGAACGATGCCAGAGTACAATCCCTTGCTGCAGAACATACAATAGGCTTATAACAAAATGTACCCACCCAATCAATAACATAATGTACTCTAATTTTACATAGAACTTCCAATATCCCCAGATCTTGACAGTTTTGTGATTTGTTTGGAATTTATCACACCAAATTTTCAAACCAAAGCAAGTTTTGTGATTTGATTGGAATTTATCAAATCAAATATTCAAACCAAAGCAACAGAATGTAAAATCACAAAATTCCCAAACGCCAAAACATAAAAATTAAAATCAAACCCATGAATAGACAAAACGAAACTTTTTTCTAACAAAAGCGCTGGCCTTTAGTCCTAAATAACTATTAACTATCGACAACACGTCATGTCAAATGAATCAAACTGTGGCCTTTCTTTTCCCCTTTCTTCTCTATTTTCCAAGGAATAGACACGAGCCCATCTTTCCACCATAAATTTCACTTGTTCATGTATCACACAGGTTTCCCACAGTTTATAGGGTTCTATCCACAATATGCGGAGAACCTACTTAAAAGCTAAAGATTTTTAAAGACTCATGAATACGTTTTCAAAGCTCCAGGGATTCCAAAACTTCATATATTTTCCTTAGTGATTAAAGAGCCTTGGAATACTAAAAGATAATGAAAGTAAAAAGTCCAAATATTTTCTTCTTTTGGAGGTGGAATGAAGCAATCGGAACAAACCCAAAGGATTTGAAGCCAAAAGTTTAAACAGCTGCGGTGCTATTCACCGAATTCTAACAATTTTAAGGAGGATTTCAAGGACTTTCAAGGACTGTGGGAAGCCTGTGGAATTAAGCTGTTACCTGGAGAGAGTGGTGATAATGGAGTGGTGCCGTTGGTGGGACAGTAGATGGTAGAGGGACTTCGGGACATGGCGAATGGTATTTCACATGGTAAAAGCATCCCACTACTGCCCTGTCTATACACTAATAACAAACAAAATAAGGAGGATCTCTAGGTTAGACTCTAAATGTAGTACTGGTACCTAAAGCAGCATGGCATGGGGAATTAGTACCGGTGTGTAATACAAAATGGCGATAAGTTCAAGAATGCTCTCAGTGTACTGACCATCCAGTTATTTGTTATTTGGTTCAATGACAGCGACATTAGCGGCAGAATTTGCGACATCTGCTACAAGATGAAATATGACCGACTGATGATATTACTGGCGAGCGAAGTAGCTGGAGGAGGAGGAGGAGGAGGAGGAGGAGGAGGAGGAGGAGGAGGAGGAGGAGGAGGAGGAGGAGGAAGAAGGCATATATATATACCTCATTTTCCTTTGCACCCAAAAACAGGAGGAACATCCTTCCAAGAAATCTTCAGAATCGCAGAAAAATTAATATGTATTTTGAATGTTGGTGAATGATATATACTTCATTCTAAATGTATTAATGGTGCATGCACTGTTTTTTTTTTGTTTTTTTTTTAGAAAATCCTGGATTCCGAAATTGAGGCATTGTTGAATTAGTGACAATGGGTTCTGTTGAATTTGTGCCGAGGTGTTCAAAACTTTAAATATATCATATATGACCTAGCTTCGCACATATTTATGGACAGATCTTTTGAACTAGAAGGCAGAAGGAAATCGACTTCAGTATCTTTCGGAAGTATTATTATGTAATATTTCCACTGATTAGTATCAGCGATTTCCACTGGTTAGTATTAGCGATATCATCAGGTAGTCAGTTCAATTCATCAGAAGATTTGATATAAATAGTTGCTTGTATTTTCATCAAATTGGCTGGTCAGCTAAGAGAGCAAACCTTACACTTACACTATGTAAATAACCCAGGCTTAGCACCAAGCGTTGACATAGCACGTTAATAGACACAGGGAGGTATATGTGATGGGAGTAGACGCTTTATAAACATTAAGATACGAGTAAATGAACGAGGCAAACCATATAACATTGGGCAATTTACTAGATACCACTCCTTATAACATATACACCTCCCTGACATCACCAATAGCAGATGAAATGAGCAAAACTTTTTCGACATTTCCCAATTAATGGTATCATTGGGAATTTCACAAACAAACAAAACCTAATATGGGGCTTTCTTTATAAGGTGATATGATCAAACAGGAACATACAGACATATCCTAGGTCTATATCAATATAAGTATTTTAAAAGTTAAAATGGTTATAAACGCATACCTCTAGCCTCTTGAAGAGTGATTAAAAGCAAAGCGATGCTAAGTGTGACATCTCTAATCTTATTCATGAGGGTCTAATCACCAAAAAATGTACGATTTTGAAGTTATTTTCCATTTGATAAAGCAGAAAACCAACATTAAAATGATAATTAAATCATTTTCGAAACATAATGGGACTACATGTATACATTTCTGAACAGTAATTTCGTCATATATTGGTTATATTAGATTGTTTATGCACAATTTTGAAAATATGAAATCGTGAAAATGTATATGAAATTGTCCAATTTGTACATCATCTGGAGGCAAGACCCATAAACTTATATACAGGCGTAAATAAACCTCTATACAATATTAGTGTCACAGTTATATGATATGATATTGATATTTGAATATACTATCCACAATGTATGCATATAAACAATTTGAACAGCATACATGCAATTTGAAACACACAAAGAGTACAAAATCTGCCGAAAATTAAAAGAAAGCATGTGTTCTCCATAAGAAGTCCTGATTTTCAATGACCTAATTTAGTATTGGTATAATTGGGGTAGGTCAAGATAAGCCCGACGTTAAGAAGATCCAGCTCAACCATACACAATGAAGCAATATCTGTTGTGGATGGTATAAATGCCCGAGTAAGAGCATGTCAAAATAACCCGTCAAAAAACCCATTTCAGTCTAATTTGGATATAGGTACAATAATGGTCAAGTCAGGATAAAAGCAAACGGTCAGTTTGTATATCGAGTCAAACATACAAAATAGGTTAATACAATCAAAGGCAAGGTTAACAAGGAAAAATGACCATACGTTCAAGAGGAACATATGGTAAAATAACCATTTAAGAAAAAGGTAAAATGAGAAATCCAAAACTTACTTTCATCGGCGACAGAAGCTAAAGCGCTGGTGATTTGGGTGTGGTCTAGTCCTTCCTTTACTCGTAAGATACCGACTCCATACCTCAGATCAAAAGCATCACTGGCAGTGGTAATGAACAAAACAAAAAGCTTTTATTAAAAGGTCATGTCAGCATTTTTCAAGCAGACAGCTAATCATCGGTATCCTTTGGTATGGCAAAGGTTTTATTTGAAGCTCATGAAAATAACAACAAAGGGATCAGATCTTATTCCTTCATGAAAACTTGACGAGATATTATTGATGAATATGATTGGGGTAGTAGATGTATATTTATCAATCATATATCGAAGCAACTTCGATGTCCTCCTTTGCCACCATCAACCAAATAATCAAATCAAATCAAATCAAGAAATTAATTGATAATTGACTAATTGATTCTTTGGAGAGGATAGCATGAGATAGATACAATTCGATGGCAATCTTACACACAAAAAAAGAAAAAAAGTTAGAGATGATTGATATTGATGTTTTAAATTTATAACAAGTTATGATTGATAAGTACTTACTGTATAACATTAAAGTAATCCTCCATTTCACTGGCGTCCGCCTCCTTCCAATTAGTCTTATAACCCAGGAGTAGAGTGTTAGGTCTGAGCTTCCCTGTACCTACACACTGTAACAGCAAGAACAACAAGTTACAATTTGGATTTTCTTTATTTTGACATGTTTTATTTCTGTGTGACTACACACATATATGTCCCGACAGTTTTGGCAATGCACTACAGGACTCGAAGCCCTCCCTAGGCTCTCGAGTCTATATAGGTCTGAAGCCAATGCTTTAGGACAATGCACCATCTCACCTAACTCTGCCAATAAGTGCCGAGTTCTTTTTATGATAAATAATGCACTAGAGATTATAGTTTGCTAACTTGAGAATCGACTGAAGAGAAGCTATTAGTGTTGAATATATAACTAGTTACAACACGATAAATAGGAAAATACAATCAGTCTAACCTCACATTAGAAGTGAGCGGACTCGGATTTGTCATAATGAAACAAAAAGTGAGCTCTAATTGCCTTAGTAAGCTCGGTCATTAGCTTCCTTACTCCGGCTCATTGGGTTATTAAAGAGAACTAGAGAGAGAGAGAGAGAGAGAGAGAGAGAGAGAGAGAGAGAGAGAGCGAGAGAGGGAGAGGGAGAGGGAGAGGGAGAGGGAGAGGGAGAGAGAGATGAGGGAGAGAATAGAGAGATGAGGAAGGGGAGAGGGAGAGAGAGGTGTGGGAGGGAGAGAGAGAGCGTGAGAGAGAGAGTGAAAAATCAAAACCAAGGCCAAGGCTACCTACTTCGCCTCCCAATATAACGAGGAGATAACTCACCTGTAGAAGTGCTTGGGAGCCGAGTCTGAAGTTGGGACTAGCCACCACATTGTAGAAAGACTTAATCTTGCGTTTTACCAGCCATTCTGAACCAAGTTTACTCGTTTTCCTAAGGTCTTTTAAGTTATCAGAATTATTGTCATCCTGAAACAAAGAACAACAAAGATTGAAGAAAGATGTTAGAAACCGCTACTTCATTTCAAATTAACTTTCAATTAACAAAATATACTAAATTTTCGGTTAAACTGATACTTTTTGCAATTTCCCTACAGATTGCCTACTTAAAAAAGTATCTTTAAATCTTTGAATTTCAAAAGGTAATTGACTCCGTACCTTAACGACATGGCCACAGACCATGAGACTGATGTTTTTGGTAATATTAGAAGCAAAGTATACGAGCGATGGTCTATCACATGGGAAACCCGTCAACACTAGCACTTGTGGTCTGAAATTGCAAAAGGAAGGATTGGTTATGATACAAACCAATTGGTTGAATACAAAAGTTATTAGAAAGTCAAAATCTATGTGTGAGGACCCTTATATGTCAATCCTTGGGCGTGCGTTTGACTTTGAGGTTGAAACATAATTATAAATATAAGGAATACAATTATAGCTGCAATAGTATATTTATATGCATATATATGTGACAGTATTATATAAATATGAACTAGGGAGAATAATAAAGATACATCCAATACATCTACAGCCGTCTCTATGATAAAAAACACCATCAACCACGTTTGGTTTACAAGAGCCCAGTTAGTAGTGTAACTCCCGTCCATAAGTATGAACTGTTGTTGTACCTGAAGTTCTTGACATGCTCCATGACTGTAACGAGCTTCATGGTGGACTGGAGGGCGTTTCTGTACACATGAGCCTGGGTGGATGAACCCCAGTTTATATCTGACAAATAACAAAATACAACATTTATATAACTTGTCAATATTCACAATAAGATTCCATTCTCAGTTAATATTGATCAAAAACTAAATACTTTCTACGTTAGTGAGAGAAAATGAACATTGTATTAATTTACATAACTATGATTACAACGCAAAAAATACACGAATTACAACGGTAGTAATTAAAAACATTTTAATAAGGAACATTCACTGTTATATCTTTAATTCTGATGTAAGTGATCAGAAACCGGTGGAATCTAAGCTTTCTGTCCCAACAACAAAATTCTCTACCCATCTGGTCAATTGACCACAATAAAGTGTATTCATTATATGCGCACCTGGTTTTCTGTAGTGGACGTATATGTAGAGAGCTGAGACTAAAGCGAAGGTGATGAGTGCGGCCCACCAGTTGATGACAAACATGATGCCGAAACATAACACGGCTCCCACCAAACTGATCCACATAGAGTAATATCTGAACGCCGGCCGCCATCCTGCAATAAAACATTGGCTTATTAACACACGTTCCTGTTTAAAGTTCTAGTTCCACTTATGTAAGAAATGCTGCACCTCTTTTTACTGTGTGGAAGAATTGATGTACACGCAAGAATCTTCTACTATTAACTATATCCTTCTATTATTTTATCATCATTCTTATTTCCCTTTCATATAAAATCGGGAAAATGTTGAGATCCCGTTGAAACAGAATATGCCTACATGTATGTTAGTTGTATCTTGGACATTATTCTGTTAATGAAGAAATAAAGGGAGTTCATCGACTCCACTGAAAACGAATTATTTATTTTCAACCCAATCAATACGTTGATTAATTTTCTTACTTAGTAAGATTGCAGAAACACTTCATTTTTCCTTAGATATATAGCCTTATTACTACAGGAAACAGAAGAAAACATGGATTTATTTGTGTATAAATGAATGAATGAATTAATTAATTAACTGCGTTTACATTATTAAACCTGTGTTTGCGAAACACTTCTAGGCATGATTGCTATGGAAGCCCTTCCTACTGAACAGAAACATAAATATCTTTTTAATACTTTTATTTTAATTTGCAGTAGTTGTGAGAGAGGAGGTAATACACATACCTGGAGACTTGGCGAGCGAGGCATCAAAACAAGAGTAGTTGATGAGTGTGTAGGACATGAGGAAGAAGTTAGAGATGAGGGGAGCGATGGTATTCAGGTCGCCTGCAATGTCAATATCATTTTTATTATATAACTTTATTTCTACATCAACAACAGGTACATTATATGGAAATTGGCGATAGCCTCTGCTACAGCAGTTCTTCCAGGGGGTACCAGTGTTTCTATATCTACGGTAACAGTTACACACATTCACGGTCCACGGTCCCCGTGATTCTATGTAACTGTTTAAATATGATATTGGCCTTAAATGAAATTAATACATGTTTAACATTTTAAATAGAATTTCTTTTACCTTTCTTTCAACTTTAAAGTAAAACACTGGGTTGGAACAATTGCTGGTCATACAGCTCAAGTATGCTAAATAACTGGTATCTTTCATTATATTAGGCATTTCTGTGTAATGATATAGCCAGAATCAATCAAGTAAATTCTATCCCGCTCTCCCCAAAGCTAGCTCTGGGTGCTTCCATATTGCTAGATGTATTACACTGAAATGGGCTGGCTAACTACCGATCTGCTGGTCAATCTGTGGTCACGGTCTACTTACTTTTACAGTAAACAGTACCCACCCTAGGGCATGTATGGAAAGCCATTTCAGTGTTCCCGAAAACTTTTGAGTGACGCCGGCCAATGTGGCCGACGTGGACAAGCCCCACTCTGGCCATTTGTCACTGACACAGGCCATTTTTTACCAAGAAAAAGAATTGTGATGGTACCTGCAAATTCTCATGAAAAAACACCTTATTTCACCACACCTATGGCCGAAAGCTTATTTCACCTATAACTTTTCTGTGTCCGTTATTACAGCTAGGCCACATATCGTCCATATATTTCCCTGTATATTTCTATATTTTAAAACAATCCTATGTAATTGGTATATGTATACGCATCCTTATCACATGTGATGTGTTTCAGGAAAATGAGTGACAAGTCGCAAAATGGAATTTTTTCAAAGTATTTTATCTACAAGAGCTCTCCGTAGGAATGTTCTCATTTTGAATATTCATGGATATTCATTAATTTATGGAAGACTGGCATCCATGATTTTTATTCCTTTTTTCGACCACTGAATAATGTATATAGATAGCTTTCCATAGTAATGCATGCAATGCTGTCAACCTGACTAGTCAATAACAAGTTGGTAGTGATCAGGAATGAGGAGGAAGAAGTTTATTTTTTGCACCTTCCTTTAAAAATGTAATAGAAGAGATCCATAGGGTCTTTTCATTCCTCATTAGTTCTAGTGTAATATCCATGGGCCTCACAGTCAGGCAATGTTGAAAAGAAGTGATTTGAGCATACCAAAATAGTAGCCTACAGTACAGCAGCCTGTATACAATAGCACTAGCTACAGAGTGACAGAAGTTTGCTGCGCTTCGATGATGTCACTCTCACATAGGACTCTGGGAATCTGGAAGCTGTCAGCATTCCGGATAATAGCCAGTTTTAACACAAACAATTACTCCTCATTGACTTATAAATGATTGAATTACATTATACAATGTACAGAACATCATATTATAGTTTTTCCCAACGTCTGAAAACGCATTATACGCAGTCCAGTGTTCCCCTTTAACGCTTCTCTTGTTTGAGGCAGTATATATGTTCCCTGGATATTATTTTTAACATATTTGACACAGCTTTCAATCTCACTTAAAGCAAACGTATTGTCTAATATATGACCTAGCCATTTTGAACTTTAACCATAAGAAGTCCTTCAATGATGCCTTCGATTATGAATGATGCCTCAGGGACCCATAATAATATAGTTAACAAATAAAACATTGTATGGGCGCTTCAGCCCAATGATGTAAGCAAAACAAATGGCTTTCAGTCACCGGGTTATGAGTCCTTTTCTGAAAAGCCCTGGATCCGCCCTGTCTACTAAACCATAAACTTGGGTGACGGTATTGAAACTACAAATAAAAAACTTACCAATAGCAATGAAGGCCATGCCGATGAAAAAGGCCAGTAAATAAGCACGCCTGGGTTCCTCGCCCTTGCCATATCCCTTGGCGAACACGTGAATACCTGGGAAAATCTTGTCCTTACACACAGCCTGAAATACAAAGAAACATCTCAATTATTATCAAATATTTTTTCTTTTCTTAATCTTAAGAAATCTTAATAAGAAATGCTTGATCATCCCTGCCTCACTATCGGTGACTGCAACAAATCGTTATCAGCAGGGATACTAAATTACCCTGCATTTTAATCACTATTGACCGTATGTAATAATGATGTAACGTGAGACTTGGAAGAAAAGATTTTATTGAATAGACCTAACCGATGTTATATCTGAGGTGGGATTTCTGCCAACTGTATATGATATATATTGCACAGGATTGTGTTACAGGAAAATGAGGCATAAGTGGCAAAAATAGACTGTAAGGTATACCATCATATTTGAAAAGATTGGATTAAACGGATGACAATGATGGTAAACATTAGGAAATCTAATAAGTGCTTCTATATTTTTTATGCATGAAAAACAGTTAGAATGGCATATAGATATATTCAATGAACATTCGTAAAATTTGGTATATGTATTCCTGCTACAAACAGCACTAAATACTCCAAAATTGTGCAAGGGTTCTGGAGGAAAAACATTTGAATATCATTTTTTTGCGACTTACGACTCATTTTCTGTGACACATCACATATGTGGTTGGTTTCATAAGACGTAGTTTACAAGAAATAAAGGTGGTGAGAACTAGTGACCTATAGGATGGGATATAATACGGTGGGTAGTGATGCATATTGGAATCCATACACGTAGTTGTGATAAATTATTCGACCATGTTTTACCAATTAGACGACACGAATGTCCATTCAAGCAAGAGGAAATGGATCAGGAAAAAAGTACAATGGTAAATGTAATACAAGTCGCAGCTCTACGAATTTAGTAAATTCCACTCAATTAGCCTGAAAATGATAACTACTAGGTAATTCTGAGTATATTTTCGTATTGCGTCGATCTTAAAAAAAACCCAGTTCAGTTATGTTGCACATTATTTTGAACCTAATCTTTATCTTAAATTTGGGTTATTTGAGACGATTGATGAAGGCGAATTGTACATTTTTTTGACGATTTCACTGTCAGGTTTCTTATGTCTGAAGAGGTAATTACGCCAATCAAGAGCTGTATAATTGTGCGATGCTAATTATGAATTATCAGGATTCCATTCACTTAAGTTTAGATGAAGTTACTGGATCAACTGTAATGATGATAATTAAAACCACTAATTCCTAAAACCAGAAGAGGTAATTTTATACATCAAGTGAAAATAACTCTTCGAAAAGAAAGATTGATTAGGCAAAAAAATATATGTGTTTCCGGTTCCAGCTGGTTCAAACCAGCTGGAAACCAGGCAGGGCCGAAAAAAACCTATTCTCCCCATTTCCATTGCAGGTGCAACGCTAAAATGTAGTCTAAAGCTGCGATTCCACTGGACCGCTCTTATTTGTGCTCATGGTTCGCTTCTACATAGTGCACTATTTATTTGCTTAAATACAACACGACAGATTCCAGCGCAACGTCCTGAGGGCACCCAAAGAAGTGCAAGTGTTGAATGTACGCAGCAGATACAAAGCACATTAAGCATTTCACTGGACCACTCTTGCTTCACTCTATGTTCACTTTGTATGTGCTCTAGCCAAAAAACAGAGCAAACGAATAGTGTACATAAAAAAAGGCCCAGTGGATACACAGCTTAAATCGATAAATTATAAGAGGCTTGCCTGTAAGGTAATGTTGAATTACCGTATGGGTTTTTTTTCCGAGGGCACAACAAACATTTCTGCAACAACTATATTGATCTGAATAATTATCCTCACCTGGAACACTTTGGGGGCAGACACAAGACTGGCGAGGGCGGAGGAGAGGGTGGCGGAGATGATGCCAGCAATGATGATAGGACCAAACACGGACACCAATTGCATAACCTGAAATGCAACAACTTCAGCATTGTACTGCATATATAAGCACATTTATTCATACATTTTCTATCCCAGAGTAAAGAGTCTTCGTTCTTTTAGCTTCAAAGTGAAAATGTTGTTAAAAGCTTTCCGCAAGACAGATTTCTTGTAAAATGTTTCATGCTGAATACATAAATTGACGGAAATTGTTTTGTATTTCGATTTTGAATTTTAAATCTTTATTTATCTTAGAATGGCTAATGGCTGACTGAGTATGAATGAAACTGTACTGATATTATAAGTTATTTCTACATTCTTTTATTACTTGGTCTATCTACTTATCTGTAAAAATAAACCATATTGAAAAGAGCACAGAAGCACTCTTCAAATCTGACAGGAACGTTAATGGTCACAAATGTAATTTCGAGAAGATTCATGAACGAGTGAAGGGTGAAAACTACTTCCCATGAATAATTAGAATTTTATTTTTAACGAATTGTGTTTATAAAATGCAACATATAAACTTCTGGGCAAAATAGTTTGTACAGAAAAATCCAGAGATGAAATGGCAAATACCTGCATATCATTTTGAAGTCCATGTGTACAGTTTTTCCCGGGGATGCACGAAGTATCAACCAGACCAACAAAATTAGAACCACTGTTGTTAATGGCAGCACCATTTATATAGAGGGGCTGCGATAGGGAAGAGTTGAGTTTGTTGTTATAGAGAAGGGTTCCTGCAGCGTCAGTCTGGTTAATCGTGCCATTGAGTGAAGCCATCATTGTACCAGCAACGACCCCGGAGGCATCCCTTACTACACAGCAACCCGCCATCACAGCCATAAGGATATATGTAATGGTACTAATCAATATAGCTAATAGGGTACCCTTAGGTATGGCTTTTTGTGCATCCTGAAAGGTAAGAAATAATACATGTGTGAATAGATAATATGTATTGGTAATGCTAGGCAGTAAATATGACATATCTAATGAATGCACCAATCATGCACCTAGATAGTTAAAACCACCCTAGACACA
This sequence comes from Sthenelais limicola, assembly GCA_942159475.1. Taxonomy (NCBI): domain Eukaryota; kingdom Metazoa; phylum Annelida; class Polychaeta; order Phyllodocida; family Sigalionidae; genus Sthenelais; species Sthenelais limicola. The sequence goes on from OW804096.1 coordinate 61,515,873, forward strand.
GCGCCAGGCAGAATATATTTATAGATCCTGTGAGCTTTGGTCTTGACAAATAGTCATGTCTTGCTGTATAAAAATCTTGAATAAAAAAAAAAAAAAAAGAAAAAAGCAAAAAAGCGAAGGACCCATGTCCATTGAACTGATTATGTTGGCGACACAGTCGGAGGAGAATCAGAAGGCAGTCAGGCAAGTGGAGATGCATAGAAGATGAAGGTGACAGCTGACTGTCGAACATCAGTCCTGGGCCTACCCAAGTTATCATTCTATAGGCATTCAATTTATTGACATTCTGTCTTATGTATGATAGCATGTATGTATTTGAAAGTGCAACTGGCAGATATCAAATATCATGTACTGTATTTGGTTTGGTATTGCTAATGTAAAAATAATATTGTATAAATTCTAATCTAACTACAACATTCAACCTTAGGGGCCTACAGGATTGAACCAAGGGGAAATATGAGCCACACTACTTATAATCATTAAAATTCAAGCAAGCTGACAAATGTAAATGAATACCTCTAAATCTCCTGATATATTTGCTCCAGCAAGAATACCAGTGGCAGCTGGGAAGAATATGGAAAACACCGAGAAGAAACCATTCCCATCTCGGAAATCTGGACCTATGTTTTCTAACAATGTCTCGGCTGAATTACAAAAATGGTTAGAAATACTCAGTATATATGTACATGGGGTAATAATACATCACAGTAAGAGTTTAAGCTGAATAACAGAACGGTTAGAAATATTTAGTATTTATATCAGGCAATAAATATATAATAGGAAATGTTTAAATGTATAGTTTCCCCCATTCTGAATTTCACCATAGAGGAATGTGAACTCTGGGTAAAGTTTATATAATGTTATGAATTGAACGTTCAGCGTATGATAAAATATTAGTCTAGGCCCAAAATCGAAATAGATGGATATTTAAAGTGGTTGAGGCGTTTTATAGTAGAAGCATTACAACACTTGTTCTTAGACAATTAATATGTGCTGAATCCAAATCTGGCAGACGACAGAGCGTATCTTTGATATTTTCAAGATGGCGGCCATTTTTCAAAATGGCAGCTAGTTTTAATGTGTATTATCTGTTTATTCATAATAGGTTTAATAATATTTGAGCTAGAACCTTCAAATTTTGTGTAGAGATGAAGAAATTATTGATGAATTATTTAAATAAATATTGGTGACCTTTCTCAAGGTCAAGGTCATTTGTAATGAGGTCAAATATCAGATATCATTATTACTACTGTATAATCGAACAGGCAGAGGGACTGCACTTGCTGATATAGGTTTGGGCTGATTCTGGTCCAGGAATCCCTCTTAATTATGTCAATCTAGTGTTAGTGATCTATTTAAGAAATCCAAAATGGCCTCTAGTATGGCCGCAAGAAGGTCCGAAAAACAATATTCTTCATTAAAAGATACTAAAACACCACAATATGATAGAGAGAACATTTGAGAAAACCTTGCAAAGAAGCCTCTCCCTAGGCTATGGGTGATTCTAGTCCAGGTAGTTGTCTGAATAATGTCAATCTGTCATATTTCAACATTTTTAAATTTCCAAGATGGCTGCCAATATTCTGCCCAAATAGTAACTTCATTAATAATCATGGGATTTTGAAGTGCAACATACCAAAATATAGGTTTTTAGGGGTGTGGAGTTCATTGAACATGTTTGAAACTGCTTTGGATAGATTATTAAAAAGATAGTGTTGCCATAGCACCCAACATATATATGCACCATAGCTGTATTCATTATAAAGATGAAGTCTTTAAAACAAATTCTTCAACAAGCAAAGATATTACTGACTTGGCACTTCCTGGCTAGTGTGACCCATGCACTGTATTGTGCATGAAACAACATAAACAGATACAAGTAGTTGAGTGGTCAGAATCCAATCCAGCAGGGATAGCAGAAGTAAGATGTGTTTCTTGACCACATCACAACAGAATACATTTTGGTGCTGACACAGATCAATGCCATCCTTGTATCAGCCTTCCCAAGCACTCACAAGGGGATTAACATTTTAATTCTGATGTAGTGCAAAGAATTTGATCCCTTGGAAGGAGATTGCCCACTGTCACAATAACATTATCAGTTTGAGCCTTGTAAAGTACCTGGGATGACAACGATGCCAAATCTGCCTTCTTCCATAATAAGAAACAAAGTCCTGTCATGGAAGTCCTGTGTGGAAGCAGTACTATCTATCATTTTTTTTATGGGCTCTCCTTCCATCCTTTTCCCCTTTGTGCTTTCTTAAATGGACAGTGAATTGTGTCAATCAAAAACAACATCAATACAATAAAAGTAATGGCCATATCCAAAGACAGCACCTGACAAATGTCCAATGTATGTCTAGTTATCTCTGCCTTACACAAAGCAACAATCAACAATAAGAGCTGAACCATCTGGTATGTTGAGGGTCTATGTGGCAGGATGTATTCTCTCCATAGGATCTTTAAACTTCGTATTCATTTGCTCCTTAGTCTCCTGGTAAGAAGTGTTCAAGTCTTGTCTGTCCATACTGTGAAGCTTCTAAGAGAGTCTATTATCCTTGCTTGGTCTTTTGTGAATTAAGCAGCTCTTGTGCAGTTTCCTGTGACAAATCTAACAGATCCTCAAGGTTCTTAGTCACCCTTTTCTCTGCTTTGCCAGGGAAAGTTCATTCCATTTCCTTGCTCTAAATATCTCTCTGGTACCTTGGGATATCTCAGACTTATGCTTGAAACTTAAGGCTCATCAGGTGAGGAAACTTGGCCTTTTCATCTGCAGTTTCACCACAACTAGTCAGCATCACCTGGCTTTGACTGGGGTCATCTTGATTGAATTGCTTCTTTCATGACAAACACAGCAATAGAAAACACAGATCATTTTCCCAGAAAGTCCAGATCAAAATTATTGTACCAACTTAAAACAGAAGCAGGATATTAATGATAGTACTAGTGATATAGCCTATTCAATCCCATAAGTCATAGTATCTGAGTCAATTCTGCAATTTTTCCAGTCCATCAACTGATGTAGAAACAGCTTTGATAATGTCTGTCTTGTTATCTCATGCCATGAGTCATTGGCTTATTCTGCTAAATTTGGTGCTGGGAGGTTGGTCTCAACCTGTATAGTTAAAAAAGACATGCTACTTCAAAGTGCTACCCTATGACTTCCATGAAGTTTGTAGAAGGCCACCTAGCCTGGGTAACATACTCCTGTCGAAAATGATAGTTCAATGTTTCATATCTATGCGCAGGATTGAGCACAATAGGTAACAAGCCAAGTGTCATTTGGTTGGAATGCATGTGCTAGTTTCCTCATTTGTTGTGGCCCCAATTAATTTTCAGGTGTGAAAGTTGCATCAAAAAGTGAAATAAATTCTGTTCCATTCTTTTCCAAACAATGTAAGCATCATTTGACCAAAACTTTGGGATTTGGTCTGGTTGATTTTGCTACAGAGCTTCATAAAGACCACATTTATACTTTGGTGACCTGCCAAAATTGATCCCTCTGGTAGATTATTACTATTGCTCACCAGTGGCCATTTTCTCTCAGTTGATTCAAGTTTAAATGCTTATATAAACATGACAGCCTTAGGATATTGGTAATTCAGTTCTATATGTCATGATATGAGTAAATTTGGTAATCTGCATGTGTGATGATTACATAATAGTTGTAATAGCTGAGAATCCACCTTTAATCTTCTTTCTCTGAATAGTATGCTGTATCCTTACAAGCTGCAACCTGTAAGTGGGGGTTGGTTTCCCCACCAATCATAAACTATTGAAGATTGATATCACCATGAAAGACAGATTCCTGGACAGGTATTTGACATACTTCTGAGGTAGTATGATCTTTTAGGAAAACTTAATTTCTGGACAGATATTATGATCTTGTTAACTACACTAATTCTGTCCATTTAAGTACTTCTATCTGTCTACATTGTTTCATGCACAATATCTTGCATGTATCTCATTACCCTGGAAGAGCCAAGTCATAAGCAATGTGTGTTTGCTAGAAAAAAATCAGTTCTTCAAATCTATCATTCATCTTTATAATGACTACAGTTGTGATGTGCTGATCAGTGTATTGGTTGCTATGGCAACACTATAACTTTTTAAAATTCTATCTAATGTAGTTTTAGACATGTTTAATGAATTCTTCACCCTTGAAAACCTATGTTTTGATATGCTGCACTTCCGAATCTGATGATTATTAATGAAGTTACTATTTAGCAGGCATATTGGCGGCCATCTTGGAATTCCAAAAATATTGAAAGATATAAGGTTAACTTTATTTGGACAACTTCCTTCAAAAGAATCACCCATAGTCTTATTAGGGATATGTTTGCAAGGTTTACTTCTTTGTTTGTTTGATTATACAGTAGAAATGATGATATCTGATATTTGACCTCATTACATATGACCTTGACCTTTTCAAAGGTCACTAATATTTAAACAGATAATTCTACAATAATGCCTCCACCACTACACAAGATTTGAAGGTCTAGCTTAAATATTGTTTAAGCTATTAAGAATAAACATGTAACACAGCTTAAAGATAGCCGCCATTTTGTAATATGGCCGCCATCTTGAAAATATTGAAGATACACTCTGTCATCCGCCAGATTTGGATTTAGCACATATTAATTGTCTAAAAACATGTGTTGTAATGCTTCTACTATAAAACGCCTCAACTAGTTTGATTTACTGAAAATGGGCCTAGACTATATGACCAAAATCAGTGTTGGTAACTGCTATAGGGATGCAGGGGAAGGTTATCAAAATTGGGTAAATGAATCATTCCCCCAGGAATTTTAACCCATTCTTTCAGAATTCTACCGTATGATATTGTGCAGTGAAGTCTGGGCACAATATTATGTAACTATATATGTAGATTTATAGGTAGTCTAGGCAATGCTAGTTAGATACGATAGCAGAAGACTTACCTTTGTAGCCTGAAAAACCCTGAGATTCTAATTTCTCGGAAGGTGGTATAAACGTACCAATAACGAAGTCTGCGATGGCAATAAGCAATATGCCAAGTAAAACTACTTGGGCCTGTAAATTAGAATTGAAATCTATTTTAAAGAAGCAATTTTCATATAATTCATAAGTTTTAATGAAAACAGAAAGCGGTAACCACATGAGGGGACATTTGTATGCAAGTGAAAAGAAATGTAACTAGCTAACTTTTTCAAGAGATACAGTATCATAAGGCAGGGCCATTTATTGTAGTAATACAGTATTTATTGGACTAAATACAGGGTCATGAAGGAAACAGGGCCATTTATTGTAGTAAATACAGTACATCATGAAGCTGGGGTACTTATTGGAGTAAACACAGTATAATGAAACTGGGATATTCATTCAAGGAAATACGGCATAGTATACTCACCCTAGCCTCCCACTCCATACCAATAATAGCAATGCCCAAGAGAAAACACACTGTAATCAACCCTATGATACGAACATCATTAGTGCTATCCACCATCAGCATACCATGCTCCTGGAGAAAAAAACAACAGAAACAAACATGAACAATAAAGTGTGGCAGCATTGATTTGTGTCTGGCAATATAGCTGTAAGCAGATGAGGCTACTGAAATTAGCAGCATATACCACAGTATTACCAGGGACGGTATAAGGCCGGCCTCCCCCACACAACCAACCAAAACGATCACACACACAAAGCAACTGAATAAAAACAATCCAATACGAATTGTAATGCCAAATGTTGACATATTTATCGATTGAACCAGCCCAATCCATTAGGAATTATTATCATTTTCAGGAAGCAGTTAGCAAATGGATAAAACATAATCCATCAAAAAAGTAATTATTCTTATCTAAGTTTGAAAATAGTTTCCAACTGAATAAAAAGAATAATTCATCAAATTTGCTGAAATAAATATTAAAACAAATATTGCAAATTGGTAATTCGATTCATTAAGCTAACATGGACATAAATGCGATATGAAAATATTATATCTGAGGAATTTAGAGGGTGTGATGACCATTTCCCTGTCCCCAGGTAGGGTATCGGTAAGAACAGTATATGATTGCCACCGTGTATAATCTATGGAAAGCGGGATGAAACCACTGATTTATCGGAAGAAATGTATAATCATAGCTATTTAAATATTCTATATTCTATCAATGACGGCAAATCAGCAATACTGGTACAGGAGAGAGAACGACTAGGATAAGTCTCTGAAAACCCAACAATTAGGCTAATTCCTCGATCTCTTTTGTATAAATATTTTATATAAATTCATGGTAAAATCAAAACCAATATAGAAACACACCATTGTTTCTAGCACAAAAATGACATGATAATATACACCATTGTTCCAATGGAATATTTTCCCAGGTGGGCTTGAAAATCTCCAATATTGGGGAAGATCCCCCTGATGGTTCGATTTACCTATCAACAATGAATATCAATCAATCAATCAATAATGCAGTGCATTATTGGGCCTGCCAATGACAGCCCAGGGGATGGGCGCATTCATATTTTTTCGATCACCTCGCCTCGTTATGTTCTCTCAATTCTATCTATATTTACACAGCGATATTTGTGATAAAAACTGGGAAATACACAAACAAGGATTATTATAGGAAGCTGGACATAGGTAGTTAGTACATTCAGCCTCTGATATATGGCCATATTGATGAATACTAGATATGAATGATGACCAGATGGATTGGGGAGGCCGAGTAAGGGCGGTTCCTGCCTCGTGTAGGCAATCAATAGAGCAAGTCATCATGGAACAAATCTCTCCACTACTACTGATAGCCACAAACAAGAGATCGGCAAGCACCACACCAATTGCCTATGATTATATATTATGTTATACGGGTGAACCAACACTATTTATATTATATTAGAATTTGTGATAACCTTCATTCATGTTCAGGCTACGAGGATATAAGCATTTTAATGGATTAGATATTTACGGTGGCTCTAAATTCACTCAAATGCCACAGCAATAATCCTATGCTGGTAATACGTTGGTTTTATTACCCTGGTATACGCCCACGCTGGATGAGGATGTAATAACGGGGTACCATAAAAATATTCATATATGAAATGTTATGTACCACATGAGTTCGAATTAGTTGTCACTGTTAAGATACTTTATGGTGATTCTGAGAATAAGTAAAATTTATAGATTTATATTTCATGCTAACGGCATAAATAGTGAATGGAACTCGATGTTTGTAGTTGAATATTTATTGGACGGGGTGTGGGTGTGAGGGCGGGGGCGGGGGGTTCTCTATTTCCTATTTCTAATTTACATTCCAATTTTACACCATTTATGATGAAACCAATTTTTAAAGTTTTAATTGTTAGCATTTCAGATTAAAGGCGCCTACTGGGAGACCTGACAGAAAAGTGCCTCCTATTGGTATGATTGATTACAAATAAAAATTTGATTGAATTGAATGAGAGATAATATACCACTCAGATTCAATACAAAAACAAAGAAATGAAGATCATAATAAAAAGTTACCTCTAATATATCACGGATGGTCTCAGCAAAACCTACAACGTACATAGCCACGGCCACTGCATTTGCCATGGAGAATATAAGGCCTATAGCGCCCCCGAACTCTGGTCCTAAACTACGAGATATCATGAAATATGCCCCGCCTAAAATTAGAAGAGAAAAACAGCTTTAGTACTGGATGTGGGTGTGCACATATATTACAAGTGAACATACAACTCTATAATAGAAAGCAATAACAGAATGAACGCAGGGAGTAATATACGTGATTTGCTGTGGACATCATACAGATGTTCGTACAATACACTATATTAGGTGTACCACTAGAATTATTTATAATATATTGCATTATATATGCACTGATTCCCTCCCTCCTATCCTCTGCCTATCCATTCACTCACTCAGTCACTCACTCTCTCACACATAGATCTATTCGAATTGAAGATGTTAATAGTCTCGATTACTAGAGTCCGTTGTAATATTTTATATCATGCATGCATTGATCCTGTTCCTTCACGCCGAGTCAAAAACTCCCTCCCTTTAATATTGTATCTTGGTTGTTTTTGGATGTGGATGGGTTGGGGAAGAATAAACCACATAATAGAACTTTCATTTTGTGACGGAAATGAGCTGGTAATGCACGCGTAAGCAAGTTTTTGCATTATTAGATTGTGAGGAAATCTAATCAATGATAAGGTTAGGTACGCATCATACCTTTCACTGCAATAATTATTTTGGGAAGATTATTACCGTTAATCCTGAACTTCAGACACACCTCATTTTATAACCACGTTTATAACCGCAATATTTTAACATTGCTTATCCCTGGCATTTAGTCATTATTTTTGTTAAAAGATTATGGATGCTTTGACTCGATCGTCAGGGAACAAACCATTCAAAAACAGTCTCGGCTCAGAGCCTCTCAGATCTGACATGTATGGTATGTCAGTGATTGGACGCCTACTGCGCAAGTGGGGACTACGTGTCCTAATGGAATTATAATGACACTGAGTGATTTGGAGCGAGAGGCTTTCCCTCAGTTTGAAGGGACTTTCTCAACTGTGAGCCTAAATTGGAGAGACAAATACATTTACTCTATCCACAAATACGATTATAGCCATTAGTGAATAATTGAATAATGATAGAGACAGGTATAGATGACGGGTGGTAATTGAAGCGTCGTGAAACACCTAAATAATAAATGGCAGCACATCCATTACAAACTGCTCTAACTGATAGTGCTTGCGATCGTCAGCAGCAAGACCAATATGACTGTACATGGGAATAGATATCATTTGATTTTGATTTTGATTTATTCTAATTTACAATAATGTAATTTTTAGCTTGAGTTTGTAATATAGTACAAGTATTTTTTCTTACAGTAAATAGTATACCTAATTCTTTATACATCTCTACTATTATTTTGTATCTACCTTTCTCATGAGTACTAACATGAATTTCTCCCGTATAAAGACGTATCTTAAGACTTTTCGATATATTATAGTATAAGATCAACAATGATAATTCAATGAAAGTAATATAATTATAGATGATTTTGTCGGGGGATCAGTTGCAGATTAAGTAAGGTTTAAAGTTAATTGCACTGCTGAACACTAAAGAGCAGTTGAGTTTGCAAAAGTACACAATTAAATGTGAAAAGTACTCTATTCCTGAATACAGTTTAAGTCATTAATAATTGAACAATGGTAAAAGTTCTGATAAATACAGGGCATAATAAATGTGGTAATTGAACCGTCGTGAAACATCTAAATAATAAATGGCAGAAAATCCATTACAGAACTGCCATACCTGATAGTGCCGCAGTCGTCAGTGACAGGAGCAACAGTGTTGTATCGCAATAGAAGAAATTGTTTTACTCCCAGAACACAGGAGGGAGACTGGGTAACCACCCTCTCCCCCATACAATAGCATTTGAACCAGTATATTCTTTCTTTTCTATTTTACATATAAAACTTTTTTTTTTTTTTACGGTTTAGGACAATTTTTTGCCTTGCCCGTTTATTTTTGATTCATACCAACATCATAGAATTTAATTGCGTCAAACAGTATGAACAGGCGTATACTGTTCTGGTAAGCCTGTCCCTATATTTTTTTCATTTTTATCTATTTTTTAAAAACTGAATAGTATCACTCTAAAATTGGTGCTATAGCATACATTTTCTGGTAAATAACGCGTCATGACTAGGGGGTTTACAATTAATGACGTTTTTCGAATGAAAAAATGCTAGCGCACAGTTTTCTCTTTTCTAAAATATTGTCACATAAATGTTATAGAAGGTACACCAGAGGCTTTATGAGACACAATTTTCATTTAAAAGAAACTACGGTAATACATGTATGTAAATTTGAACAAATCAAAACAAACGGCAGAGGCTGTTGTAGTCCATGTTTACCTATAGAAAACGAGAGATACAAATTGGGGCGAGGTTGGCTCCAGGCATTGCAATGACTGACTGTTGAACGTGCCTGGTCCTGGAGCGAGCCCCATGGGCTTTGGTCCTCAATAGGTGCAATTGCATGGACATCATTCAGGATTCTAGCTATAGTACATTACAATCCATTCAAGTGATTGCAAGATATAGGGTTGATGATTCAGCTGGATTCTTTAATCACACAGGTTCTGGTAAATTTGATTAAATATTTTTTCCCTTAAATCTAAAGACACACATACAAATGAAAGATCATATTTATGTTGGGTGAACCAATGGTCCCGGGTGGGGTTTTTTGATTGCTCCATTTTAATTCTAATCTTAAATAAAGTTTGCTTTATGAATGAGAACAAGATTTAGCATTGATTTCAATGCTACTCGCTGTATTGGTAATAGGCCGTTTAGGTGGTGCAGTGATTTAAGGCACTGGCTCAGCACCCAGAAGCACAAGAACATTTTGAACCCTCTGTAAGTTTACTACAGTGAAGCCCCTGCTCCCCAAGCACCTAGTGGTCCTAAAGGGCCTAGTCCACTAAGCCGATTCTCATGCGATTTTGCGCCACAGATGACTCTTTTCCACTAACTTCTGTGAGAATCGCATAAGAATCGGTTTAATGGACCCTTAAGACCAACTGCCGCAGAATCCAGGGGCACAAGCGCATTTTGAACCCTCCATTTACTACACCCCTTTGCTGTAGTTGCCTATACCCTCAACATTGTATGCACTGCTCAGCGAGGGTGGTGCATAACAAGAAAATTATGCCACCCTTGGTGGCAGTACTTACAACATATATGCCGAGTATTCTTTTAGTTACCTGTCCATTGTTGTTTTATTATTGTGTGTGTGTGTGTGTAATAACTACACTTAAATTCCTTCCTCTCCCAGCACCAAGTTGATGACCAACATAACTAGAAACAGCCTGGTAAAATATGTTTAAAACAACAAAAGTAAATGGACACCTTACCGCCTTTGATCTCTCCATTGGTACAAATAGCAGACATGCTGAGAGAGGTGATGGTGGTGACGACACCAGAGACGAGGATGATAGCCACGGAGAGAGCGATACCAGCCTGCCCTACCACCCAGGACAGGCGCAGGAAGAGCATCACACCCCAGATGTTCAGCAGACATCGTACCTGCAGGACACATATCAATATATTTTACAAGACATTAAATATCTTAACTAGGAACAATGAAACCCTACATACTAGGATTGTCCCCACACTGATCTCATGTAAATTGAATATGAGGTCAGTGTAGGGACAATCCTAATATGTCGGGTTTTCAATTCTATATTTATTTAGTAAAAATTATTATCATTATCATCACAATGTTTGTATTAACATCACAAGGTGTCTGACTGTTATTGTTGCAGTTGGAGTAATGTTTACTATTGAATATTACTAAGCAAGTGTGTCAAGTATGTGTTAATATCCTACTATCTTTATTTCAAATATAACTAATATTCATTGTTATCACCCTAGAATATCATATTTAGATATCTATTGGTATTAGTCTATATTACCCTTAGTTATTATTACATCATCATATTATATCCTATTTGCATATCTCTCCATATTAATGTGTATGATTACAGGTTAATAAGTTAGATATTATCATTATTCTCACCTCGCTCACATTGTCTTATGTATATTGTCATTATTCTTTATCCTTCCATATACCTTTATACCTCCCCTGTGCACGACGGACATTGTTAAATTCCCCTAATAAAAGCCAGTCAGAGAAAGCTTAAGATCCGATTCATATCATCATTACATAATTTAATCCATATAATATACGGCTAGAGCGATTTCTAGGAAAGGAGGTAGAAAAGAAATGGTAGAAAGAAGGTTTCCTTTGTCCGGAATGTTCTCGGAATTTGTTGAACTACAAACTACTTTACTCATCTGTAGATGTCAATCCCCCCTCTCTGGATGTCGTCGTATGTGGTTTGTTAGGGTATTTGGGGTGGAAATGTGATTTTGAAGCCTTTTTTAAATTGCGATTTCTACACTCTATTTATAGCCTGGGAAAGCCCTTGTGAGTCACTACGTCATTTCCCACAACCTACGTCCAGGGGCAACCTAACTACATGCAGAAGAGTGGGAGAGTTAAGAAGAGGGGGTTTAATTATGAAGTTACAAAAACAGACAAATATGCAGAGGGAGTGGGAGAAATCAGATAGGGACGGGGAGAATAGGATACAGAGAGAGGAAAAGGGCAGGAGAGGGAAGGAGAGAATGAAAGAAGCAGACAGACAGGGTGAGAGAAGTCTGACAGAGTGAGGAACAAGGTGACCATGTGAGATGGGAGGGAGAAGAGGTGGGGAGGGAGGCTGTGGGGAATGAGAAAGTAAGACAAAGAGAGTGAAAGAGAAGAGGGACATGGGGAGAGGACGGGGGAAGAGAGGAAGAGGAAGAAAGAGAGAACACAGGGACGACAGGGGGAGAGTGAGTGAGAAAGGAAGGAGATGAAAGATTTCTTACATTTCCTGCCGATTCTTGACCATACCTCCCCTAGAGAACCTACCTGTTCTTAACCGTCCAGAGGACGGGTATACTATGCTAGTAATATATAATTTAACACAGCACTTCCATATGTATTCAAAATAGCCAAAAGTACTTTAGATTAAGCGATACATTGTCTACATAACATGTGTACATATTTCTATCCCAATAGTTTCAATTAGTTCTATTCACAACATCAACAAAATCTAAAATAGAAAAAAAAGAACTTCACTTACCAGGACACCTTTGATCCAGCCAAATTTGGGTCCTGTAACGGGTACAGCTTTCACTTCCTCGATTTGCTCGATACCTTTAGCTGTCACGTTCCCATGGCCGTTTTCAGCCTCGATAAGCATTTGATCCTCATCTTCCTGCAAAATAAAAAGGCAAGAAATGAATGAATTGAATTTATGTTATAAAACACGCAGCATTAAAACTTGTCTCTGTCTCCCACTTCAGTCAGTAGTAGAAAGCCCTAATGATCCCCTAACTGTTAGTGGTCAGGTGATTCCCATTAATACTTTTAGCCTTAGTCTTAGCCTTGTGGTTAAGCTTATCGCTGTATGCGGTGAACTGCAACGCTTGAGGAATGTGGCTTTCTGGGCAGGACTGACGTTTCTCTTGCTCCCTAGCCTCTTTCTCCGCCTTACCCCCCTCTCTCCGCCCCCTCCCCCTCTCACTGTTATCTTCTATCTTGCCTGTCTCTTCCTATTTCTGTATTTCCGTTCCCCATCTTTTATTTTCACTTCCCTCTTCCTACATAGGTGCGGGGAGGAAGTGAGGACGTGTTAATATCATCGGAAAACAAGGATGAAACTCGAGAATCCATTTCATCTCAACTCATGTATCTTATATGTATTGGGAAATAAGTGATATCAAGCTTCAAAAGGATGCAAGTTGGGTCGTACCGAAAATCGATCAAACTTTTTTTGATATGTATTAGAATATTTTAAACGGATTTATTTGACAACAAAATTATGATTTTGAGAATTTTTATTTTGGAATATCTTGACGAAAGTACCAATAACGTTCAGAGAATTATTTTGAATTTAGGGGAGATTTGAAAATATATAAGTTTAATTCTGATTTCAGTACAAATTATTTGATACTGAAGACTTGCATCCCAGCTTTAAGTATTTCATACCCAAAATCCAATTATCACAGATTCCAAATATTTCAAATATGTCCTCTGATCTCAGAACATATCAAAGGCATGCAATAAGCAGCACCCTCAGATAGATGTGTGTATGTCATCTCTTCTAGGAAAAAAGTAATAGTAAAAGTATCTAATAGGGCATATTACATATTAACAGCAGCGCCATATAGAGAGCGGTGGAAACGGCCCAAACTAAGTGCTAGGCGGGCAGCACACAGAAGCCTTATGAATTAACCATAGGCTTCTAACTTTCTCCTTTTTCTCTCAGAATTTGAGTTATTGTATGGTACTGTAAGCTATCCAATATTATTAAATGACATGTTAAGATTGGTCATGCTTAATAAGAGAACATTTTATCTGCTAGATTTTAGTATATGGCAACTTTTGTAAGAGTGTATCAACCAAAACAAGTAAGCATAGGTGTACGGCCTGCAGTGGCCCAGAGGCCGTGTGTTCCTAACACCCCTGCACGTCCACTGGCAGACGGGGTGGAGGTGCACGGTTTGGCCCGCATAGCTAGGTGAGGCAACTGGACTGGGCATGCGCACAGGGGTAAAAGTTAATCCCGCAGTCACTGGTACGCACTGGCGACGCAATTCGTAAAGGGGGCTATTAATAGTAAAATCCTTTTGGGATGGACTTAATATGAAATCTTTGAAGTAAACTAGTTTGCGAAGTTTCTCATGGTTTTTATTAAGCACTCCATAACAACGGCATTCATAGCAATAATATGAAAAAAAATATTCCTTTAATCTTATTCTTAAAAAACATCAGGTGAATGTGTTTATGAAAAAATAAATGAATCTGTTTATACTCTAATAGGCGAATATATACTACAATATCACGAGACTAGACTTTTGTTTTGTGAATTTTTCATTGTTCTTCTTATGTAGCTTCTGGACACCCTTTTCCAGTGTCAGACCAAAGATTTCTAGATATGCTGTCCAGATTCATCTGTTTGCTTTAGGATTCAGGTAAAAGAGACGTATAAGCATGCACCGACTTTACTCTTGCCTCAAGTGACGGAAGCTACCTAGACATAATATTATTTGATCATGAAAATGGCAGTTTTTCCCAATGTTGGTTCAGTGAAATTATTTTTAAAAAGCATAAACTCCCACACATGTATTTAGCCACTGTTTGAATTAAGAGAGAAGTGAACGCTACGCCCTATATGTATATATATATCCAGTGCAACAATGCCTGCCCGATACTACATTGTACAGTATTATATAGGGCAATATATGTTATTCAATTCATAATCTTTGAAATTCTTTGAAATTCAAAGTCAAATTCTACAACATTTAAAACAAATTAATGACATAATATGATTATTGCAGGTATAAGAGACAAATAAAGAAAGTCGAAAAAAGGAAACAAATGATTTATTTATTCAACGTCCATAATCGAACGTCTACCCAAGTATAGTTCAACAGCAGTTGGTAGACAATAAACCATGATTATAAGTAATGGGCGTAAAATTGTTGAAAACAAATTTATCAAAAAAAAAACCCAACAAATTCATCATTTAAGGCGTTTAACTTTTATTTTGCTAAATACAAACTAACAAGATAAAAGGTAAAAATCCTTCCATTTCATTTGACAAGAGAATAGCAAGTACGAATGATAAAAAAAAAACGAAAAATTTAAGCAGAGAACTCCAATATACTGACTTTAACACTCATCCAGGGTCTGCAATTTAAGTAAATTGCCGGACACCCTGGATAACAATGACCGCTGTCCTGGTCGCTGGACTGCCTAGAAATTGGAATGGTCACCTGGGCCTGGGCCAGGACCTGGGGAAGAGCATGATTGGTTCTGTGAGCGAGTTAAAGAGCATACGACTGGGTGAATGCTTTCTTCTTTGAACAATAAAATAAACTCAAGGGTTTGCTAGCAACTTGACAACGCACCAATCTATCTGTTGGCGAGCATTTGCAATCAACTCAGAAATAAATCAACCAAACCAGTACTATGATATATGTTAAGTATGGATACAAATGGTTGATTAATCTGTTTTTTTTTGTGTGTACCTAGATGCTTTTGAAATGTACCGGTATACATAGGAAAAGGTTGTTTCTTGTAACGACACTGTCATATTATGTATTTTCAAACCGAAATTTGTAACTAAATGATGAACAATTATTAATAGTATAAAATAAATCATAACCATACCCACAAATGATAAAACATTTTGAGAAGAGTATAACAAGGGTGAATTATGTTTACATAATATCCAACAAGACGGAGATGGAGGGGAGAGGGGTTGCTCCAAGGAAATCAATCACATGCAGACAACACCTGACAATAGAAAAGCTTCGATTAGGCAATGATTTATAGATGAACCTCCGCCCTAAGGGTTCCGCTAATGGTAAACTACCTGGGACTGGTTGGGGGCTTTTCCTGACCAACACAAAGGCGGGCTAGCATAGACGTATGTTTGTTTAGATGTTAGATGCATGGTATAGGGATATATAAACTAAAACTAGGAATAAGTGTATGGCAGCGCAGTTCTTTGGACCACGAGACAGATTATGTGCGTGCATTTATATAATATTGAATTGCCAAATGTAGAATGGCCAATAGAAATTTCGTCAAGTTTTTTTTTTTTTAAAGAAAACGTTTATTTATTCATATTCATATTGAAGGATAAAGGGTGACCGTCATTGAATAGCCTACTTTATGATTGTAATTTTAGCAATTATTATGTTGATGTAACTTGAATTCTTCATAGATTTACAAACAATAAAATTGTTAATTTAGCCGAACAAGTGCGTAGAAGTTAACCGAACAAATGAGGATAAGTTACAGTAGAAAATAATATCCCAATTATATTAATCCCCAAGTTAAATGAGGCTTACCTTGGTAAAGATGAAGTTTGACTAGGAGTTCATTAAATGTCTCCTAGTGTGATGAGGGACTAAATGAGATATCTTCCCGGAACTAGCTCGGGCAGTCTTTAAAGTTCGAATTCTGTCGAGACTGCGGAAGTAACTGTGAACCACTTCTCTTCCTAATGTCGTGACAGAAACATGATAGAGTGACAAGGGTGGGTACCGCGGTGGGCATTTAGTCCCTCATCACACTAGGAGACATTTAATGAACTCCTAGTCAAACTTCATCTTTACCAAGGTAAGCCTCATTTAACTTGGGGAGTTCATCACACTGCCACCTAGTGTTGATGAGCAGGCCTAAATGAGACTATGAAGCTCCCCAGTTGAGACAGAATTACCATCAAATGATATTTACCTCAGATTAATGATGAGAGGGGCTAGACGCGCTCCTCAAAAGGGTTGTTCCCACATCTGGGGTGGTATTCACTTCCCTCTTATAGAACCTCCCGAAGGTAACAGCATTGGTCCACCTTGCGTTTTCCAACACTGCACCTATGGGGATCTGCAAAGCCACTGCTTTAGACACACTGGCACCACGAGTACTGTGCGCCTTAAAAATGTCTGTATTAACTCCTGACAGTTTCAATGTATTTCTAATCCACCTCGCAAGGGTGTCTTTAGCTACTCTGTTCTTGAGTTTTCCATAGGAGATGAAAAGTTGATCCTCCCCTTTTCTGACTGATTCAGTCCTTTCTAAGTACACTCTGAGGCATCTCGCCGGGCACAGTCTAAGGTCCTCCTTAAAGCTTCTAACCCTCACATAGTCCAGAGAGTGACCCTCTCTTGTGTGTTTCATGGGTTTATCCAACGCGAAGAGGAAACCCTCATCTTCCCAGGTCAAGCCTGAGAGCTTTAAGGCATGTAAAGTTTGGCATCTCTGAGATGTAACTATAGCTAATAACGTCACTAATTTAAATGACAAGTGTTCCATGGAAAGTTTACTGTTCCTGTTCCATTTTTTAAACAATTTAAACACAATGTTAATGTCCCACGTAGATTTATACTTGGGTTTGGGTGGTCTAAGCTCGTGACACCCTTTGACGAACCTCCCAAGGAGGACGTTTTCTCCTAACATGACTTGTTGGTCATTAGTAAGCGACAAGAAATTTGACAAAGCTGATCTTGCTGTCCCCACTGCCGAATGCGACAGTCCCTTGTCATGTAACGTAAGGAGAAATTCAATGACCCTGTTGACGTTGGGTTCTGTGTGATCTACCTTCTGTTCTGCACAGAAAGCGTCCCATTTCCTTAATGAGTTGTCGTATTGTGAGATGGTACCCTTTCTCCAAGATGCCATCATCACATTGGTCGCCCCCTCCGAAAGACCTGAATTCCGCCAGTGCATTCTCACAGCTTCCATGCTGCAAGCCTGACGTGCCACTGCTCCCCTGAGGCTGGATTTGACAGGGGGGCGTTTCCCAGCAGGAGTCTTCCTCTGCTGTGTCTTTTGAGAAGTCCGAACCAGCTCTGAGCCTCCCAGTTTGGTGTTATCAGCACTCCTCGGGCCTTTTCTCTCCTCGCTTTCTGCACTGTGCGTGCGATGATGCTGAAAGGAGGGAAAGCGAAAAAGTTAAACGGCTTCCAGTTTACAGAAAAGGCATCCACATAAGCCGCCCCGGGGTCCGGGTACCAGCTGCAATAAGTTTGACACTTAAAATTAAGTCTAGATGCAAAAAGATCCATATTGAAAGGACCCCATTTTTTAGAAATGTCACTAAAAATGTTCTCTGGTAACTCCCATTCCAGATTCTCTCTGAAGTTCCTTGATTCGAAATCTGCTACCTCATTGTCTACACCCGGGACATGAACTGCTATAAGCCAGATACACCTCTCCTGGCAATATTTCCACAAGTCTCTAGCTATTGCATCACATTGGACTGACTTCATACCTCCCAGGTGGTTAACATAAGCTACTGCTGTTGTATTATCCGACTCACATCGGATCTTGCAGCCAAAGGCCTCTCTGAGGAGACTCTTCAGACCCAAGAATATAGCGAAAAGTTCTTTTGCATTAATGTGCAAAAAACATTCTGTCAGATTCCACCTCCCTCCCGTGGAATTTCCCTGACATGTGGCTCCCCAGCCTAAGTTCGAGGCATCCGTGGTCAAAGTATAGAAGGGTGCCCTTTCCCAAATTCTCCTGTTAGCTCCTGGTAAATAGTCTAACCACCACGACAGTTCGCCTAAAGCTCCACTTGAGAGCTGCATCAATCCATCAAAGGATCCCGTCAATCTCAACGCTTGAGTCTTATCCTCTTCTAATTTCCGGTAGTGGGACATACCGTATTCCGCCCCTTTTGTCAAATCAATGAGGACACCAATACACTGGGCTATCTGCCTGATGGGGAAAGATCCTCTTTCCAACAATCTTACTGCCAAGGTCGAGAACTTCTCGATTTTCTCCTCTGTAGGAGTGACTATCATCCTGACTGAGTCTAAATAGTAGCCTAAAAACACCACCTTCTGTTGCGGTTCAAACAGGCTCTTGCCTGCGTGGACTGTAAATCCTAGTTTAGTGAAAAGTTCCGCTAACACTATCACTGACTGCCTACATAGGTCTAGGTCCTCGTGCATGATAAATGAATCATCTAGGTATCCAAAACAAGTGAAACCCTGCTTTTGCATAAAGGCCCATACCGGTCTGAGGAATTTAGTGAAATAGCGAGGTGCCTGCGCTAGACCCATCGGTGTACACGTGAACTCAAAAAGTTTGTTGTTCCACCTAAATTTCAAGAACTTACGGTCCTCCCTTCTCACGGGGATCGTGTAATACGCATCCTTCAAGTCTATTGAAGCCATAAAACAGCCTTCAGCCATTATGTCCATTGCTGACTGGAGAGAATCCATCTTAAAATGTTCATACACTATCAGTTTGTTTAGATCTGACAGGTCTAAAATAAGCCGGAAATCACCATTTGGCTTAGGGCGCAGGAACACGTTGCTGACCCACTGACCCTCTTCCGGTTCAGATTCCACGATGACCCCCTTCTGCTCTAGTTTCCTCACTTGTGATTGGACTACACTCAGTTCCCTGTCACTAAGTCTCAGAGGTCGGGGTTCCCTACGCTGGACTGGCTTTCTAATAAAATCTAACTTTGTTCCTGAGATCCCATCTAGTACAAATCTATCTGAAGTGATATTCCTCCATTCAACTAAACAGTTTTTAGTGTTACCTGCCGAAAAAAGGTCAGGATTAAGCAAAGTAGGGAAAGATGCTTTTACCTTTTGCGAGGTTTCGGAGAGGGCGACGCGGGGACTCGACTCTACTGAGCCCCCTTGGCGGGAAAACCCGACCCGGAGGGAGTTGAGTTAGTATGGCTTCCTCGGCCACCACCGCCTGAGAATCCTCCACGCTTCTGCTTGTCGTATGGCTTGTTTCCTTGCCATCCTCCACGTCCGTGGAACTTGCTATTGTTGTTATTAAAACCTCCACCAAAGCCACCGCCAAAACCACCACCTCTGCCCTTGAATTTGAACAAGCCTCCACCCCTCTGCTGGGTTTGTGGCTGCTGTGGTTTTGGCTGTTCCTTCTTGAGCATGGCCATGAACTTATTTTGTTTCTTTAGATTCTCTATCTTCGTAGCGACATCTCCTCCGGCTAGACACTCCGGGGTAGCGGGGTTATCTTCCCCAAATAATTCCTTCAGATCCGAGGCCGTATCCACTTTCAAAACCTCTCTGCGTGCTTTGGTAATGTCCTGTGCCGCTTTAAGCGTCATAGTAAGCGCGTTCGTCAAAGTCTGAAACACTGTCGAGGCCGTATTATTCACACTTGCCTCTGCCTGGACTAAGTCCATATTTCCCACTATGATGGACATCACAACATTCAAATTGTCATGTGCCCTGCTGAGGAGTTTGTCATTCTCCTTGTGTTCTTTAGACAATAAGTCCTTCACCTTCGCTGGAAGCTTTGGAGTTTTTATCTGATCCAGATTCTCCGGCCTGGGGAATTGCTTCCTAATATTGTCTAGGGACGTAAAATTCATAGGCGTCTCCGAGAGTTCCTTCACGATAGCCACAATGTTCTTACTTACGGGGTGACCAATGTCTTCCCGCTTTGTCACCTCTTGGAGGAAATTTTTGATGAAATCATCCGGTCCCGTTAAGTCCTCTTCGAACTCGCCTTCCTCCAGTGAATTCTTACTTCCCGGATTCATGATTTCTCTGATCTGTGCATTGAATTTAATCCGATCTTCAGCACTTAGTCTGCCCACATAGCCAGACAAATCGAAGAGAGACTCCGTTTGGTTTTCACGTGAGCCTGAAGCTTCCTCCTCCTCGGACGCTGCCTCGGACGGAGCCTTGTCTTCGTCATCCATGGCCTCACGAGACGCTTGATCTTTAAGCGCTTGCAACTCCCTTGCTTCTCTCTCTCTTCTTTCTCGTTCCCTCTTCTCTCTAGCTGTCTCCTTCTGAGTGCTTTTAGCAGGATCACCGTCCTTATTGAGATTAGCCATCTTGTTCTCAGCGCTGAACAGTAGAACAGATTTCACAGTTTCACAGTGACTGGCGAGTGGAACGCTGAAGCCACACACGTGGTAATGGCGACCGTTGAATCGTTGCGAAGCAACGTTTGGTGAGTGTTTCGCAATGAAATCACTCTGGCACTGCTTAAAAAGCCTTAAAACCCACGCAGACTGAACCTTGTAGGATATGTGCCAACAATATAAATACTTCCTGTTAATCAAAGTTATCCAAAATCGAAGAAAACAGTTGAAGAAACGGAGCTCCAAAAAGAGCTCTTGCTGCCCTGAGCGAACGGAAGTAACTGCCCGAGCTAGTTCCGGGAAGATATCTCATTTAGGCCTGCTCATCAACACTAGGTGGCAGTGTGATGAACTTATTAATATGAGAACAATGTAACAAATCGTGATGGACTATCTGTCTGTTTCATTTCGTTATAATTGGCAAGCGCCGACGTGGGAACAGATCACCTACTGGCAACACATTTTATCGATAACAAATCAGAAGTTAAAAGGAATTGTATGGACGAAAAGACGAAGATTGATCCTGTAACACAGGTGAAAACTTAATCACGAGCCTGCAATAAGATCATGTAATGAGCTCAGGTTAGGAAGGTCATAACCATTCCTCCAAGAGCAAACTAGGTGGTTGATCCGGGAGAAGAGTGGATGAATGAACAGAGATCGATAGATAGATAAATATATTGAATTTTTAACAGTTGCAGAAATGGACGCTATCTCTAGTACTTAGGTTTTCCGACGAGCCCCAAAAGATAGATATGATTGCTGGATGGATGAGAGGGGGAGAGAGGGAAGGGGAAGACAAAGAGACATGAAGAGAAAGGGGGGGTGTATAACCCCACCCTCAGTAGATAGAGGAAAGAAAGTAAGGGAAAGGGGACAAGGGGGATTGTGGGGGGGGGGGGGAGAGAGACAGGCAAAGAGAGAGAGAGGGAGGGAGAGAGAAAGAGAGAGAGAGAGAGAGAGAGAGAGGCGGGGGGGGGGGGGGGGAGAGAGAGAGAGAGAGAGAGAGAGGGAGAGACAGACAGACAGAGAACAAAGGCAGGGAGAATCTACCACACACATCATTCCCAGAGCAAACTCACTACCACCATTTATTGATTATTCGTTTCAAACCCAAGGAGACCAACGTCCTTGAAAGGACACAGGCGCGTGTACGTCTGGTCATACGTCTGGCTAGGCGTTTGGTCAGACGTCACGCACAGAAAACCTTACCAATAACTCTGTTGCACTGAATACTACTCATTTACCAATACATCGCACTTAAAGGTACAATAAATAATGTAAAATAAAAATATGATACTGGAAAGTAACCTACGGATCGGGGCCATTAAGACTGCAAGGCCATTCAGAGATTCAGATTAGTAGGGTTTTCCACGCAAAGGTCATTCAGTCATGGTTTTGCATCTACGTTTTTTTAATCGATATGAAGGCATGGCCTAAATTAATGTTTTCAGTCAGACTAATTCAAAATATTTTCCAAAAATACACAAATGTACACAAATTTAATTTAACTTCAATCTAAAATTTAAACTATTTGGTCATTTGATATAAGGATATAATAAACTGTCCTTCATCTTTAATCAAGAGAGTTTTCTTGTTTTATCATGGTAAGTTCATTGATTAAACAAATTAAAACCAAATTCCACATCAGTGACCTATAGTTAGAATTAGCATGATATATGGAAGT
This sequence comes from Sthenelais limicola, assembly GCA_942159475.1. Classification (NCBI taxonomy): domain Eukaryota; kingdom Metazoa; phylum Annelida; class Polychaeta; order Phyllodocida; family Sigalionidae; genus Sthenelais; species Sthenelais limicola. The sequence goes on from OW804096.1 coordinate 61,538,556, forward strand.
GTTGTAGAGAACACTTCAACTTAAGCACAACTTAAAAAATCAATATCGATCGAAATGTATGAAGAGAAGATAACTTGTTATCACTTGGCCTCCCAACAATGCAATACACCTTATCACTTGGCGCAGTCTATCAAGGGGGCAATACAGTAGTCGATCCATATTGGGTAATTAACCAATACAATGGGCGAGGCGAGATGAGGGAGAAAAAAACGTAATGGGCGAGAAAAAGAAAGGGGAGAGAAGTGGGTGGAGAGAGAGTAGGGAGTGAGAGAGAAAAAGGGGAGAGGGAGCGAGAAAAAGGAGGGAGGAAGAGAAAGAAAGGGAGGGGGTAGGGAGAGAGAGAGAAAGAGAGAGAGACTGTGTGTGTGTGTGGGGGGGGGGGGGGAGACATTTCAATAGACTTCTAGTAAATATTTCTAGATTTATTAAACACTCATTCCTCAAATAGAATTGTATTGTACTTATTTAAAAAAAACAATTGCTTGTACTTATTTATAAATATTTAATATAGAAATTATTTCTCCTGATACAATCTATCCACAAACCAGCGATGAGGACAGAGTCTAATGACTTCAATCTCAGTATTCCCAGTCATGCCCTCCTGCCCATTGACATTTCCAACTAAATCACTGACAGAGAAAACACTGCATATTTCTACGAAAGATAAACTACAGAAGAGAGGGACATACGACCAAGATCCTGAAAATAAAGATAAAAAATGACAGTATTGATTGAATTCAGTTGTGACTTATGATAACACACTGCCATAATGTAGTAGCAATAGTGCAAGAAAACAGATAAAGAAGTCATTCTAGATCCACGACAATGGGTGATAAATAATAAATATTCTACATGTATTGTTTACTGAAATATCTTCAGGTTAAAAACTGCGTCAACAGGTGATACGGTGACAAGGATTTGATTATGATCTATCTTCTCGTGGTGTGCTGAGTGCCCTTGAACATTGTATGAGATTGTAAAATTATTGCCACACTTCATTATCTGTTGACAATTTTCGTATAATGGGTGTGATTTGTTTTTAGTTGTTATCTTTGTACTCCAATAGAAGATGAGTAAATGTGAATTGCCGTAATTATTTACGATAAAAAGCATACATACAATGATAAAGAGGTAGGTTAAGTACATGTATTGTCAATGGATTGACAATAACTCAAAACGCTATCATCATAAAATCGATCACAAAACCGCAGTAAGTATGGAAAGAATGTACGCAGTAATGGCAAAGTCAATTTTTAGTTGTACCCTCCCCATAAAAGGATGAAGGTTTGCATTATATAGGGGCTGCGCCAAGATATAAGACTATCAGTTTTATCTCACCCCCTTGGAAGTAAGCATTAATGACATTTTTAATATTTTTATTTAGTTCGAAAACAATTACCCTATTCAGTAAGCCTACCCAAAAAGGAGGAAAGTTAGGACTGTTATATAAGTCATATAATCCGCAAAAGGAGAGAATCACTTTCTAATCTATTGCCATTGAAAACAAGGATATGCTTCTAAGGAGAAGAACTTTTGCGATACAAAAGTATTGGGAGATATTTGGGACTGATTTTCTCCTGAATCAATAATCAATCGCATTCAATCTTATACTGCAACCATGGAATGATGTGAGAGAGAGAGTAGGGGTAGGGGCTTGAGTGGGATTGAGGAGTGGATAGATGGATAGATGGGATAGATGGGATAGATGGATAGATAGATAGATGCATAGATAGATAGATAGATAGATAGATAGATAGATGAAAGCGAGAGACAGACAGAGAGACAGATAGAGTCAGAGAGTGAGTGAGTGAGTGAGAGAGGGAGAGAGTGAGTGAGTGAGAGAGAGTGTGAGAGAGAGAGGGAGTGAGTGAGTGAGAGAGAGAGAGGGAGAGAGAGAGTGAGTGACAGAGAGAGGGAGAGGGAGAGGGAGAGGGAGAGACACTTGTATTAGCTGTAAATGATTTCGAAATATTATTTTATCAAGTCATTTATAATAGGTGTAGAATTACCATTCAAACTGCAACTTTAAATAAAAATAAACCATGAAAATAACCATGTGTACATGTCGCCAATGGATGGACCCATGGGGACCCAGGCGAGACAGCTGCTATACATCGATGGACGGCCCAGGCGAGACAGCTGCTATACATCCATGGACGGACCCAGGCGAGACAGCTGCTCGAGACAGCTGCTATATAGAGACAGCTGCTATATAAGGATATACGCGGAGAAGGAATGCGAAGCATGCGTGCCCAGGAATGCAAGGGGTCGGCCCTTTTACACTACCCCCACTATCTACCTGTATCTGACAAAAGTGAAGAATTGGGAGACAATATCTCCCAATAATAAACAATAACGCTATTAAGGATATATAATAGGCTATAGTTAATGAGTGAATAGATAACCACAAGTCTATATATAGTGGCAGGAATGTATTGATGGCAGGTGGAGCCAATAGATTCAGGAATTGGCAGCGTTCAGGGTTCGTACTGACACATTGGTATTAATGAAGACCTGGTTTATATTGCTTCTCTTCGAGCTTCCAGCCAGGTGAACAATCCACCCCAGCATCTGAATTCTGATCCTGTGAGTGGGGCAGGGAACTATAGAGTGCCCTAGTCCACAAATATTGGCAATCCATACTGTATTATTAGCTAAGCTTTATATATTATCTAAGATTTAAGAAACATTTATCTTTATTTCAATCAAAATTGCTTATAAGATGGCATCTCTCCTCCATACGGGAGGTCTCCAGGCTCTCTTATTTCTCTTACAATTGTGTTGTGCTCTTAGTATTATATTATGAGAATACGTGTGCTCTTAGTATTATATTATGAGAATACAGTGTCACACAAGTAAAACCAAAATTCGACGTCAAGCTTCTCTTCCAATCAGCATAAATTTATAAGATAAGCCTAAATATCGATACATTGTATATCTATACTCGAATCTGGTGCTAAATGGTACTAAAAAAACGAAATAAAATTGTTCGTTTTATCCATTACCGTTTTTTGTATACCTTCATCATATATAATACGTAACGTTATTGGTTCTGCATTCCTATTGGCTAAACGACAGTAACGAGGCTCAATGAAATGAATCAAAAGATATCATTTGTCCGAGGTCAATCCTATCAAATTATACCAATGTGATGGCAGTGTAGATTATTACAGAGGAAAAATGTTCCTCGCAGAGGTGCATATTGCCCTCTGCACTCCTGGGCCAGCAGGCTAATATACACACCCTTTATTACTCTGCAACCACTCCTGCTACTATTGTTGGTAAACATACCAGCAATCCGTGCATCCAGACAGTGTTTATATCCTTGCACAGGTCTACCAATATTATTATACATGTACTAAGATATTGTATATAAAACAATCAATACATCTCTAGGCTAAGATATAAGTATTGCCTTGTGCAACACCTAGACCTTATAGCTAGTATAATCAACTCCAAACTTGGCCTTCAAAGAATAGCGCTAGAACTAGATACTTGTTTGTATTCATTAGTGTTATTTATACATTGCAACAGTATAGTATTTATGAACATTGATTTATGAGGGGAACTGGGAATATTGCAACCGTGACATACACATTGGACCAACATACAGGAAATAGCTGACAAGTAGAGTGCTGCAGTGATTTAACCTTAACAAACAGAAACACAAATAATTGTGGTCTTATTTCATTTAAGGAAGTATTAATTACACAGAAATTCCGGTCGATATTTCTTTTAATGTAATCAAAGAAAATAAATAGTTCTTCAGCGGTGAAATATTTCACACACACAAATCAAATGGGTTAATTGTAAAAAAAAACGTATACTTTGCTTTAATATGGAAAATGGCAAGAATGAATTATTTGAATGGGACCAAAATATATAAATCAATGACAGTACAAATCCAATCCTTTCTTTTCAAATAGATCCATTTATTTTATAATTTTTAGAGGGTTTACCCAAAAAAACTAATGCAATTAGAGATCAAATAATCTAAGATCTAAATCTAAAACTGAATACCGGTACACTTGCTCCGCCATGCAAGGTACGGCAAGGCGAGAGACGCATTTTGATCCCTAACTCACAATACGGATCTCAAGTTCCCAATACTACATCTTCTTCTAGACTACTTTGCTTTTCCCTTATCAGTTCCTCAAACATGTTATCTGGAACGATTAAGCTGGTTTTGGAAAGCCGGAGGTGCAATAGATTGGGAAATGGCTGACAGTAGTCTTGAGTTCCTCAAGATTTGGTGTTCCATATTATAAGGCTGGAGAAAGTGGCTTCCAGAAATAGATGTAGCTTATCTCTGTGTGTCCAGTTTATGGAGGGTTTACCCTAACTGTGGTCTACAACTCTCCTTCCATCAACGTAGTAGGGCTAAACGGCTCGAGAGCTGTGACCAATGTAAACTTTGAGGCAATATCTAGATAAATTGTGTGGGGCTCTATTTCTCACTTCATGACACGAGTTTCTAGATTGTATTGTTAGTTCTATGGGACATAGGATATCGCCAATCTCCCTCTCAGTATGCCTCTGTCTCTGTTCATGACAAGTTTTTCTAGATTTTCTTATTAGGCAAATCAATAATTAGGTGTGTTTCCGATTTATATAGCTGAAAACTAGGTAGGGAGGGGTGGCAAATTTTTCTTTATATTTTTTTTTAAATAAAGGAACTTCTAGGAACTGGGAGAAAAATCTATTTCGTGAGAATAGTTAATGTTTTAAGGGTTTTTTGGTTAGGAAGGCTTAAAATGCTCTAAATTGGTTTTGGGGGCAATAAAAGCACACACACAAATTAGACGGGTCAAAAACCTTTAAAAACCTAAATCCGAAACACCCCCTATTTTTGTTTTGGCCTTGGTTCGCTTCACTCTCATGTCTCTATTTTTTCTGTCTTTCATCTCCGTCTGTCCCTCACTTACTCATTCTTGCTGCTCATCCCTAGTTAAAAGAGCAATGGTAGACGAGGCTGGAGAAGCCTGATACCAAATGATCAATAAAACATAATGTCAGAAGTTTCCCCAACTTGTGCCATCATCGACCCTGCTCTAGAGAAAAAAAGCCAAGAAGGTTAAATGCTAACTGCTCCTAATGCTTGCTCCTACCTCTGGAAGAACTGACTCATATCTAAATTGTTTAATTCCGTGTGCACTAATTTACCATTAATATCATTCTGTTTGCTGCTGATCCTATCCTCAGCCTAGGCTAACTCTCTCTCAGATCAGACAAGAATGGTATGTCAATGATTAGACGCCTACTGCGTTGATGAATGTCCAGCCCTGGAATAAGCCTCCTAATGGGATTTTGTGGTTTGGAGCTAGAGGCTTACCTTCAGTTCGGAGGGACTATCTCAACTCTGAGCCTAGGCTGTCCTGGGGTGGATCCATAGAAAGGTTACGCATTGCGTAAACCCTATCCTATCCATAGAAAGGTTACGCATTGCGTAAACCCTATCCTACTCTATAGTGGGATAGGGTTTACGCAATGCGTAACCTTTCTATGGATCCACCCTGGTCTGTCAGCAGAATTCATTAATACAGGTAAAGTGCACTCAAGCTGTGAGGTACGTGCTGCACAGGTAGATTAAATGCTGGTCTTATCTCGCCTCCTTTCCCACTGCTTATGTTGATGTGTCAATATGTTACAGCCTGTGCTTCACTGCATGAAGCAGCCCATCCAGAGACTGACTATAAAACAAAGACCTTGAACTTGAAGAAACTTGAATCAGAGAAGCTGGGTCTACTTGGGAACCAAATAATCTCCCATTTATCATGATTTATGTCTGGCTCTCCACCAGCTTAAGAGAAGTATATATTGCCGTCTTTAAAGAGTCAGTGCCAATAGCTATATATATACATTATAGGGATATTTCTTTCCTAGGATCAACGAGAATATAATCTCGTTGCTAGGATGAAAGATTCGGAAGTACTTTAGTGGGGTGGCCGAGCGGTCTAAAACGCTGGGTTGTGTCAATGGTATAAGTGACATGGTGTGGGTTCGAACCCGGGCACAACTAACTGCAGTTTCAGCTCACCCAGCCTCCCACTCCTCCCCAGGTACTCGGGTAACTATTCCCGGTAAAAATATAAAAATGTATAATATGTATTCTAAAAGAATGCTCTACATACCAAGGACTAGTCTTTTGATTTTTTAAAAAAGGTTTTATTCATCATTCCTGCCATCTGGACACAGTTTTTAGAAGGTTGCCTATGGGATTCGAACCCAGTACCATTTCAACCCCATGCGGTTGATGGCGCATGATCTTTTCGGAGGAAATTTGTAAAAAAAAAAAAAAAAAAAAAAAAAAACGAAAAAAACGAAAAAGCCCCCCAAACCCAAAAACAATTGCTAATAGGCCAGCGGTCCCTAACCACCGTTTAAAAAGCTAAATTTGAGGTATTTTATGTAAAAATTCCAAGGATTCTATAAAGAGCTAGACGAGTTTTCAACCAAACATGTCATAACCAATTCCTCCCAACTTGAGTATTATAATAGTTGAAGTGAGTTTTATATTATATAAAAAATGACGCCAATACTAATACCCTATTCAATATAGCATTCAGGTACGGCGTTCAGCTGGAAGAACAAGTCAACAAAGGAAAAAAAGCCAATGAGAAAAAAAGATAAAAGGCCAAAAGAGATGAAGAGTGAGAGTGATTATGTGTGAAGGATTAATGCTCTCTACAGTACCATTAGCGACCATTCACATTGTGAAGATAAATCCATCAACACTTTCCAGATAAAAACTGCCTATCAGAGCTGCTGCCTTGACTGCTGCGGCCGGCGTGGATGTGACTATAGATCACAGCACACAGTACGCCTGAGTTCACAGGAATTAATTAGTCCGTCATTAACACATTTTAAGCTAAAAAGTCATCTCAGGCCAATAGACTTTTAAAAGACATCATTTGCTACCAAAGATGATCCAGGAAAAACAAGAAAGTATTTCAGCATATTATCATATGACAGCACACTAATATTTTTCATGGGTTTTTCTATTTCAAGCTTCTATTATTATGATTAATAATGTTATTACTTTGTATCACCAACTGGCAATATGTATATCAGAGATAAGAAAATTGTAAGCTATTCAACATCACAAATATTTATTGAAATAAGAACAAACACTAAACCAGGAGTAGATTATCACTTTCATTCATCGACGAAAGTGATATCGTCATCTACTTCTATATTGTGAGTACATGCATTTAAGAAGACTAGCAAACCTCCCTTATCAGAGAATGTCTTCTTTTAGCAATCGGGAGATTGAAATAAAGGTATATCAATGAATGAATCAATGAATCATTATTTGTTTGTATGTTTTATTACTATTTCATTAGTATCATTTATTTTCATTATTTCTTTTACTATGATCAAATAACTAATAGTTGACCAACAATAGCCCAATCTGATTGTGGTGGATTCCATTTCAGAAATTTTTGGTAGAAGGTTTTTTAAAAAAAACAAACATGTCAATTTTATTGGACTTTCAACTTACCAGTGTTGCTAAAACACTTAATTATTTTGTTTGAAATCCCACTCGCTATAAATTCCAGGAGAGACATATCTATATTTAGAAATAAATATGAAATATCTTCAACTTGTCATACAATGGGGACTATATATTTACAAATCAGTATCTTGACACTTGTTCATTTTCTAGTTTCCGGGAATGGCAAAGGTTTTTGGCCATGTTTCAAGAGACGTGTGTATAGCCATACAGAGAGGTTGTGAAGGTTATGTTTACTGAACGTGGCTCTAAGAGAGAGCAGACAGCCATATCATTCTAATGGCCTCCCTGATACTACAAACTCTAACAATTTTGCGGCTGTTTATTTCGCGAAAATGAAAGTTGTTCTTTGGTTGTATAAAGTTGTACTTTCTTGGTTTAAACATAAATTCTCCATAAATAGATAAAAATGAAAGGCTTTGCACACAGAAAACTGAAATAATTAAAATTACCATTCACAAAATAATTCTGTAAGAAGTCCAGTGCTAAAAGTGGTGAATATTAAATGTCTTATAAATTTTTATTATGAGCTGATGTTAATTTTGCCTTTAGTTTATTTACGCGAACACAATATTTTTGTCCACAAAAATAATGAGCTATACCGTAGTAGTGAACCCTCGACTAGAGTATTGGCTCCTGTTCAATGACATTAAAAGGCCACCGTATGCAATACAAAGCGCGATGTTTTTACACAAAATAAAATGCTTTCAGATAACATCTAAAGCGATGCTTTGCTGAGTATGAGTGACATTTTTCTATGGGTGAATGAATGGTTCAATTGAGATAAGTATCACTATAACGACAGTTACAGAAAAATGTCAAGTGTGAGTTTACATTTCGCTAAAAGGCGTGTTTTATCATTGTTAATGTTTATTAAATCAAAGCGAGATATGAAGAAAAATATGGATGCACATATTACCGTATCAGTTCACCTCTGTTCATAAGGAACAACAAAACTGATATATATATATTTTATCATTGATCCTATTCAGAATTTGCATTGTTATTAAAACCATTTAGAGAGAGAGAGAGAGGGAGGGAGGGAGGGAGAGAGAGAGAGAGAGAGAGAGAGAGAGAGAGAGAGAGAGAGAGAGAGAGTGAGAAAGGGGAGGGGGTGTCTGTGTGTGTGTGAATAAGAGAAGAGAGATGGGAGAGGGACAAGTTGAGAGATCATATACGAGAGGATGAGTGAATGAGAGAGAGGAAGGAGAGATAGACAACAGAGAGTCAGAGGCAGCAGCAACTTTCCCATTATGGCATTATATCAGAGAAGGCCACAAAAGCACTTTTAACAAGAGAATAGATCTACGTATATCCTTCTCCTGTATTTATGTAATTGGATCTTAAAAAGGATCCCATATAAAAAAAATAGTCAGGATCTTCTGTAATCTAATCTAATATCTATATAAGCTGTTCACAAAGGCCCCTACCAGAACAAAGCACGAAAACCACCCATGAAATATCTTGAACGTACCAGGTTAACCACAGGTCTAACCATTTAAGGGAACCAAACCTAAAATATTTCTCTCTATATATATATATCATTCCTCAGAAATGTTGATGCACTTTGAATGCTATGAAAAAACTAAGTCAGCCTTTTCATACCCCATGACCATATATGGGCAAATATCTTTCAACCGGGCCCTCAAGCTATTACAATAATTTTTAGGCTCATTTTTTTCAATATGTTTTATTGTTGTTCCCAGAAAAGCACAAGCCAACTGCTGTCTTTTAGCTATGGACCATCTTCTACCCAAACTATATGACCCGGCCCACACCAATAGTAGGCTGCCTGAAGGATATAGACACACACACACTATATGGACAGTCCGCAGGGTAACAGACCAGGATACCTCATTTCCTCTAATGGAGGCTCCAGGTTCATAAGTCAAAATATTTCCTTTCAGAGTAATTCCTTTCAGCTTTTACTCTATGTTTTCAGTCTCCAGCTCCGGAAACATATCTTTTCAAATAGGCTAATATATACACGCTAGTTCTTCCCAGCCTGTACCTACCGTATATTCTTATAACAGGCTACTTTATACTAGATAAGTCTTTATATCATGCGATGCAGATCTATGATATGCACAGGCAAGACCAAAATGCTTGTAACCCAACTTCATTATTCATGTCTTTTGAGTGTGCCTTGGGAGAGCTAAGGCTAATGCACCTAGACAAATATACTACCCTATTCATATAGATCATAATAGCTCCATATATATATATGCTATAATATGCGCGGCCTCTAAATATGGACATTGATAGTCTCAACATTGATCTGATCTTAGTCTGACATTGATAGTCTTAACTGATAAGGCGGCATAAATTTGAGACAATTTTTTTTAACGTAAACGTCAGATCCACTCGACTTCAAAGTCATTAGTCCCTCCAACTTCAATGTATGTTCACTTATAAGACATACAAACTGTATAGTATAGTAAACTGTATTGAAGAATTGAAACATTAATATTGTTGTTTTATGTTATACCAGGCTGTTTAATTCAGCTCCTATAACTGGTCTTCCTCTAACTCCTGGTATTGCTGAGAGGAGACTTTTATGGCTTGTAACACCAACAACCGGTGCTATACGCAAGAAAGCACCTTTTACGATGATGGACTGCAGGTATCAATATATGTTTACAGAACAAAATACTATCTGCAGCAGGTAGAAAAGTCCAGGTTCAATATCAATATATATGCCTAGCCTTTTCTACCTACCGCAAATATTTACTACATGGACAATAATGAGACAGACAGAAGTGACTATCAGCCCGTGAGAATGTGCTGTCCTATGCAAATAGATCAGTTGCATTAGCCACCTGGTATGCCATCTTCTCATGACGATTTGGAAGCATCAATTGCGCCATGGGAAAATACAGAGTTGAGAGAGTCCCTTCAAACTGAGAGAAAGCCTCTCGCTCCAAACCGCAAAATGCCATTATAATCCCATTAAAACGCCTACTTCTGATAGGCAGGGAAAGCCATTAGCGCAGTAGGCGTCCAATAACTGACATATCATTTTTATCTGATCTGAGAGGCCTAGACTGAATAGTGTTCTGTAACCATCGATAGATAAGTATCACTGCCTTTTAGTATGTATACAGTAAAATTCATTAATTTTATTAATTTGCTATGATAAAGTGTACAATTTGGCATATCGATCATTGTAGTACGATTTAATTTAATCTTAGTTTTAAGCTTTTACCTAGACGCCTAGTTTTGCTAAGAGATTCTCCCATGACATATCGTGAACTAGTATTCAGACAACACTCCACCTCCAGTCAAGTCAAATCATCATTTGTGTATACCATAGCTATAGTCTGTCCAAAAAGTAGTTGACACGTGATTCCTTAGTCCCTTTAAGGGGAGGGAAAAGTGGGAGATTTCTGATTTCTATTTATGACAAGGACCTGTCCACTCTTTGCCCAGCGAGTCGCTCATTGCAATCAACCATGAAGAAACAGGGCCAGTATAACCAGCTCTGCCTTCCTTCTAAGCAAAACAACAGCTGCTGCACATAGAACAGAGACAGCACAATATAGGACAGCTGTACATTTAGCCATGGTTGTTTGCAAACGGCAATGGTCGGTCGCAAACTACCATGGTCGGTCGCAAACGGCAATTCAGGAGGCAATAGTTTGAAGTCAAAACTCCCCCACCTTTCCCTCCCCTTAAAGGGTCTAAGGAATCACGTGTCAACTACTTTTTAGACAGACTATATATCCAAATAAGCTCGACTTGTGAAAACGTCTAGTGGCGTTTCCCTCTTATGATAGACATTTCTCTGCCGTCCCGACTAAATATTGACTCCAACAACGATTATATATACTGTGACTATACTATAGAGCAAACGGCAAACGGCAAGGGGATTGGGGGGGGGGGGGGCAGACAAGTTTTCAGGGGGATAGGGATGTGGGTGAAACTAGAAATAACATGGTGACCTGCTCTCATTAGAAGGTATAGTATACCTTCTAATGAGACCATACTCTCTTAGTCACTTCAAGTAATTATGACATTATTGACAAAGATATGTACGGGAAAAAACGGCTACAATCCATGAAAGGGCTTGGACAGGAGATATACCTTAAACATTTCTTTTTAAATTGAGAAGCTTGGGACACTGGGACACTGCACCCCTGAATCTCCCACTGAAGAATATGTTGATGTATGAACGTGTCCTTGCAGTGCAAATTCACCTTTCAAAAAGGTAGACAAGACACACAGTGGGAGAACATTTAGGTGCCTCTATATAAATCTCAATGGCAGAGGGGTGAAACTGAACTCTTCTTCACCCCTAACTCTCCCTATGTATTCAGGTATAGAAGCTGGGGAAGCAGAGGTGACGATGGACTATTAGTAGGGTGTCATTGAAGTGTTAGAGGATCTTTAAAATAGCACATGATCAATCACATCTTTGACTCTTTCCTACACAGGTGATAAAGGGGTCTAGCTTGACTAATGGGGATATGTTCATAAGATATCGCTCTAAACCACTCAATGTGGGTCTAAACCACACTAAACCACACATTGGGACTCTAAACCACACTAAACCACTCAATGGGTGTCCATCTGATTACAAATCATTGCGATCAGAATGCTTGCCCTTTACTTGCTATAAGTCACTAGAACTAAGTGTTGCAAGTGATATTAGGCATGAATTAGTTATTAGCAAATTTATATTTAATTGTGAAAATCTTATTCTTTTTCGTACAGTTCTCCTAAAATGTTTCAGTCAGTTTCCCTCAATACACTCAAGAGGGGGGAAAACCAGACGGAATCATCCAAAAAGAGTAAAACATTGACTAAAATTAGCTGGAATTGCTGGTTTAAAGCTGCATTATTTAAAGAGGCACCAGTCACTCCCGTTAATCACCATCCCACCAGGGAGCAAGGCCCTGGAGGAGGAGGAGGAGGAGGAGGAGGAGGAGGAGGAGGAGGAGGAGGAGGAGGAGGAGGAGGAGGAAAGGAAAGAAAGAAAGAAAGGGAGGGAGGAGTACAGGAGAAAGAGAAAGGGTAGGAGGACTAGGGGAAAGAGCCAGGAGGAGGAAGAACAGGGACAGCACGAAGAACAGTCCCTGAGGAGTAGGAAGAATCAAGGGATGCGGAGTAGCAGTCGTACTAACAGAGGAGGAGGAGGAGGAGAAGAAGGAGAAGGGATGTACAGGAGAGGTGCAGCTGAAGAAGATAAGCAGCAGCAGCAAGAAGAAGCCATGTCAGAGGAGCAGCAGTTGGAAGGAGATGGAAGATCCAAGTGTATGTACATGCATGTATACAGATTACATAATCTCATTGACTATCTTTCCAAGAGGCTTATCAATAAGTGCCTGGAGAATTCCGGTACCCTTAGGTGGATGGGAGAGCTACTCTGGGTCAATTATAATAGCCCCAGTGCACGTTCCGCCTCCTTCAGCGGTAACATAAGCTATAGATCAACCATGATCCCAAAGTATGAGGTAGGTAAGGTGGTAGGTGTTGGGTATGAATTCCCTATTGACATGAACAGATCTAAGCAATTGATGTCCCAATAGTCAATACTCTCATTGATACCATTATTTAGTCATATCACTGCCGGTTATCAATATCATTTAGTAGCTCATCATCGGATAAAATAGGAAGTATTAATATCCCTGCAATGCAAATTAATTAATGGAGGTTTCATAGTGATTACGGCTTTCATACCTCAAATCACATGAGCTTGGTTTTGACATCCAGGATGGGTTTATTATTTTCCAAAAGAGACACAAAAATGTTTCCCATTGGCATAAACCCATATCAGTGTGTACCTACAACAATTTTGCCAACTTCTGAATATTAGAATTTAAATATGCACTAATAACTGAAATAATTTGGGAGTTTAGGTACAAACAAGAATATCATGAGAAACCTGATAAAAATAAAAAATATTCAGATTTCGCATGAAGCTAAATATTTGAGTTGTAAAATAGCACAAATATTACCATTTAACACAACAAACTGTTCCAGCACTGACTAGAATAAATCGGGGCTGACAGGACTGAGGGATAAAGACATTATAATTATCCCTTATCGTTATAATTGTCCCTTAGCATTGTTAGTCCATCAAACAGGTATTGATGTGTGAATATATATACCAGTATGAGACCACATATTATATACTGGCATGTACATCCTATTATTATAGATGGCTTTTACGACCAATCAATACAAAGTTCATATCAGCTACTACCACCACCAATAATATCCCCACTGGGCTGTAGTTTGCTGGTAGACGAATACCACCACAGACTTATTGGATTACTTCAAGTCTAGCGCACAATCAATGACAGCCAAATCCGGGATGCCAGACAAAAGATGTCCTGGGTCAAGTAATATTAACACCCATCGAGGCTCTCATACTTCGACACATAAGGTTCAAGAGGCACTCTACCGAGTAGTACACTTCTATGGGATAAAACATATGTATACACAAGCGACATATTAAACTACTCTACCCAACCACAAGTGGCGGTTTGTAACCATATGGTAGTCTTATTACCGTATATATATTACCATGTATTCAAGCAGTGGTGATTCATCTAATTTACAAATGAAATGTACTGTCTACGTTGCTAAATAATTAGTCATTACTGGGACTCATTAAAATCATTAATATCACAATATTCAATGATGATTTTTTTCGACTTAATAAGCATGGCATCTTGTACAGTCTAGGCGCAGAGCCCACAGAGTCCCTTCAAACTGGGGAAAACCTCTGGTTCCAAACCGCAAAATCCCATTAGACATACCAATAATATCTGACATACCGATCTTATCCGATCCGATAGGCTCTGGGCCTAGACTGTCGTAGATCCAGTGGAAAATAACTGACTCAGTAACTTAGGAAATAATGAGTAAGAATTAACTAGAATTAATTAGCATGAGTAAGAAACGAAGGAAGTTACCAGTAATGATTTAAGCTGTAATAATTGTGGAAAAAAAATGAATTAATAAAATATCAAAGGAAGATTCTTTGACGCTGATATCAACGATCCTATAGCTTCACAGTAATCGTTGCTGATATTCATTACGGTTGGAAACCAGCTTAGCAAAACAAATGCATAACACAAGTTATGTTGAACAGCTTGCTCAAAGCACTAAAGAATTGTGGCAAATACTTCATCCTTTACAAATGGACCATGCACAGACCCAAATGGAAGGGTCTCTCCCAACTCTGCTTTGAAGTTGGTACATTTACACCATTTAGATACACTGATGGCTGCTGTCTGATTTCAAGGTTAGCTGGAACTGAAATTCAGTGGAAAATCACTTTCAGGAAGGAAATGCTTTCATGCCAAGCGTGTAGCTGAAATGACTACAGAGGGCAGAGAGGAGTTTGAAAATCACACATGTGAAGATATATGATGTTATACCATGGAATAAAGTGGTAGGAGTTCTGACGATCCATTTCTAGACATGTGAATAGATCTATGTAAGGCATGAGGCCTTTGATAAGAAATTACGCATACAGCTTTAGAAAATTCGATCTGGTTTCGCATGGATTTATGAGAGACGTAACTAGGTTCAATATGTTCTTTAACGGGGAGAAAAACAGAAAATTACAAATTTCTTGAAAGAACTGTATCGTTCATATACCGTGTTCATACTTTAGTATTCGTTCATATTGCTTTAGATTTACTTTCAAAAGTATTATTTTTAAAAAAACAACGAAGAAAATCAATCATATTAGAATCACTACTTATCACTACTAGACTATCAAAAAAGGGCATAGCTTTAGCTAGCTACGTCTAGGGTACGCGGGCTAGTCTAATATTGCTTTTGCTATAAATTTAGTATTCGTTCATATTGTTTTTGCTATAAGATTCAATGTACATCCCTCCTCCCCTCCCGTCTGCCCCCCCCCCCCCCAGCATTAATTACAAATTTGGATTAGGCCTACACTATGGCATATTAGTGGAAGTCTCTTGTGTCCCTCCACCGCTTCTGGCTGGAGCATTGCGTGAGGCATGCAACATGTTAACGCTGGTGATACCATGTATCGTCAGAACCTAATATCTTTCATCACTCGGCTCTCTCTCTCTCTTTCTCTGAATCTCTCACTGTATGGGTCAGCCCAGACAATATTTTAATGTGCTACAGGAGGGTGGCATTCTTGTCACTAACTTCTACAAGGGAGAAATAGGATTATTAAGAGTTAGGTCAGGGAGTGATATCAGGCCAGAGTCAATATCAAGATGACCAGTATACATGCATGGGTCTCTTCTACAAGCTAAGGAAATGACAATTGGGTTTGTCAATTCTTACACTTTGCCCCTAATTCCTTCGGTGGGTAGGAATACAAGTTTCTACCCACATTTGTGTTTATAGGCAACTCTCGTTGGTATAGGCTATGCCTACTAGTTGGGAATTTCACGCGGGAAGGATGTTTTTTCCTTATTACAAGTGAAGGAATTCAACAACTTCCTTTCCTTAGCTGTATAACAGGTCCCTTGTCAAAATACGGATGTAAAACAACCTGGCCAGATTTACACGTGTACGTTATATTATATTACACAGCTGGAATGTTTTTCATTTGGTATATATTTCTAAAATACACATGTATCAAAAGTATTATTTATACATACTACTACATTAACTAAACATTCAATATATAATAATAATTATATTCAATGAATTTCCATATAATATCATATAAATACCATATTTAAACATCATAATGGGAGATTTTGAGAAATTATCAAATAAATCCGATAGTACATGTGCAGCAGAACCGACTCATAATTAGAGCTTGACATGTGCGCATCTCTCTGCCAAACGATGGAATGTACTGGGTCAGTATATTCTTGTTGAATGTACCAACAGGGATGTCAGTCGAGGTGGACCAAATTAATGGAACACCTTTGGAGAGGATATGAGGGCAAAAATTATAGTCCCTTAGTTAGACTTTTGCAAGTCTTTGATTCTTTTTTTTTGTTTAAAAGACAATATCAAAATTATATTCTTATGTTAGAGTCAGTACGGCATCAGTAAGGCCTTTGCTGTGTGCGCTCATTGAGTTGAGGGACTTGATCTAGTCTATCCCTTATTAGGGGTCTTTGGTCCAGTTTTGTCCCTAAATTGCCCTTGTAACGGACAATCCTACCAGCGGATAGAGTCTGTGGTCGACCCCTAAAGGACTTGGAAGGTTGTGGTTTGGAGGGAATAGCCTTATGGACATGGGATAGAGAGCTCGCTATCGCTCGCCCTCTATCCCATGCCATAAGACTCTTCCCTCCAAACCACAACCTTCTAAGTCCATAGTGAGTGTTGGGTCTATCCCGGGTGCACCTCCCTGCTATACCATGGTGACGGAGAGGGGTGTACTGGGCACCGCTACTGTCCCAGCGGCCTGCACTCGGTCTGATATCTCCATGAGAGAAACAGCATGGAATTTGACCCCTGGAAACACCCGGTCTTTTAATGGAGGGAGGCCTGCCCACTATACCGCACCATGGACGGGACTAGGGTGGGCCAAGGCAGGGGCACATGCTCCCTGTTTCTGGCGTTACTTGAGCGGGGTAGACACTCAGAAATACTGAAGGACTTATGTATTATGATATACCGAAATTGTAGTGACAAAATGGGGTTTAATGGAGAAGAAAATATTAAAAAGTTATGGAGATTCTGATATTTTTTGGAAGCATGGAAATTATGGATATTCATGAATTCATGGAAGACTGGCATCCCTGTGTAACCAAGAGGCACCGGAGCGTCTCTGAGGAAGGAGAATGCCTCATATGGCGGTGATCTGACTGAAAACATAACAAATTCTGAAGAGAGGGAGGGGGACAGCTACAGTGAGTGAGAACAGAGAGAGAGAGAGGGGGGGGGGGAGGGAGAGGAGGGCGAAGATGAATGAAATGTTAAAAGATTAAAAGATTTTTACTCCTCTTTTTCATCAATCAACAAAATGAGTCGTATAATTAAAGGCTTAGGCTATCGTACAATTGAAGGTTTTGAATGATTTTAATATCTTAAATAGCACGAGTCGCGTGTACGTCCCGGATGGTACCCAGCAGTAGAACCATGGTTTTCTGACACGGGGAATTTACCGTCCATTGATTGAAGTCACTCGTGGTTAATATCTGCTAGAATCCCAACGACGGTTTCTTTTATAAAATGTATTACTGCTTACTCGTATACGTTTACCTAAATCTCACCGAATCTACCTCACTGACTGATGTCACATGACAACTAAAACCCCCCGGAAAATCGGGGAAATATCCAGCAGCGAGATCATCTATATGGCATGCAACAGGGAGAACAATGTAAAATGGTAAAAATAGACATACTCCGCCCTATTCAATGTTGTATGTGTGTGTGTGTGGGGGGGGGGGGGGGGGGGGGGGGGGCGCACAGCACCACAGTACAAGGGTCTACCACGTGTGGTACCTGTACTAAATGAATCAATCCACCGGAAAAAATCTCAAGTCACGTTGAATGTCAACGTTATTTATTCTCAAAACGGTTCCCAGAAATTGAAACCAAAATCTGCATATTATTACTGACTTATATCGTGATTACGTACAAATTTAGATGTTTCAACCAGGAAATATGAACCTAAACCTTCCCAGAAAATTAAAATATCAAAATTCCCAACAATTTCAACCAGGAATGGCCCACATAACTCACCACAAGTCACGAGCCCATAATGTGAGCCTAAACCCTTAATTCCCAGAAGTGGAAACCGAAATATTGATGTAAGGCTTACTAGGTCGTGTATGAAATGTTAATTCCTCATAATGAATGACTGAGTTACCATTACATGGGGGACTAAATGACATATTGAGTGTATACATCATGTGGGTGTATGGGTTTTCTGATACACCTGTTACTCTACGATGTCAACAATGTCAACAATCAACATAAACTTATGTATGGATCGGGAGCAAACACAGCTTTAAGCCTTGGCCTCGCAACTTGATGGATTTTGTTTTGCATTGACGAGTAAGAATTTTGCATTAAAAAAACTGAATTGATTTACTTCAGTATATTTCGTTACCTGGGTGTGATCCTTTTCTGCTAATTGGCCAGGTGGGTTGCGACCAATCAGTCACTCGCTAGCTTTCATACAGGTAGGAGCAACGAGACTAGAGGGGAAGTCTCGTTGGTAGGAGCTAGCACACATAAATTAAAAATTATCGATGTGACACAATGAGGTATAATAGGGTGAAATCACCTTATTACATTCTATTAAATATAATGGAATATACCCTTCAAGAATATACCTTGATTAGGTTAGGACTGGAGAATATAACATACGATTAAAAATTGTATTAATTAAAGTATACAGCAAATCAAGAATTCATTTATCAATTTAATTCAAGAAATAATGGATAAAGTTATTTAAAATATAAAAAAAATACAATGGAAAACAGAAAAATAAAATATGGTTATCACATTAAGCTAAGACTATTCAGCCACAGCTTGTGTGAAGCACAGGTCGAGGCAAACCTTAGACCATTGAGTCAATGGCCTGAACCTCACCCCTATAATATAATATAGCATACACACACCCCTGCACAAACACACAAGGGCTTCATAATGCTGGTTATACATGCTGCTAACTCAGTACAGCTCATTACACAACTATTATTTTATATGTGATGAAGAAAGGTATACATGTATGAATATTCATGAAATGGCAAGTACCTATGGCATTACTCAGACAAGGGTAACGGGAGTGGTAGACAGGTATTCTGGCATATATGATAAGAGGATTAAAGAGGAAGAATGGGGGATCTATTTTTTTCTTTATGTTTGGAAAGGCACATCGCTCTACCTGTCTATTTGTCCAAGTGTACAGCACAGAATAAAGCGCATATAAAGTGCGTGGTACTTCAATAACGATGTACATATAATTGGCTTTTGTTTGGCCGTATCCCTGTTTTTGTCCTTTTTGTTTCTCTGCTATTTATAGCAGAGAAACAAGTGTGTTACTATGAAATACGCCAATCACTGATAGTGGATCACATCTGATAATATTCTTTAGCTGTCTGTGAGGTGTTTAAGCATGCCTTATCTAATCCTTTCGATCAGGTCCTATATTTCACACTCCGTCGTTATTGTTACACTGATAGCTACTGATTGACAGCTTTTCTATAGCCAAGGGAGCTGATTGGCTCTTAGCTGATTGGTCAGCGTGAGCGTGAGTGACAGTGGTGGTGGAGCAAGCCATCAAGTGGGGTTTGTTTACATCCACACACACTCTCCACTGCTGTAAGTAAATGTACAATTAACGTATCGCCGGGCGCTGACCGCGTGGGTAGATTAGCCAATCACATACCTTCAAGCCATAAACAGATGACCACCACGTGTGCGTTCCAACGCCCCGACCCAAACATACCCACAAACAAGGGTCACTCACTGGTCTCTACAGTGTGTAGTGCTATGGGACTACACATGTACACAGAGAATAACGACTGTATTTCTCCGGATTTTTATAATTACAAAGGAAGGAATGAATTAAAATGTGAAGTACGTCATGGTTTCCAAGTCCCTGGACATCGAAAACATGATTACATGATAGGTTCCCTTATTTATCTTGCCGTTTCACTGCAGGGTATAGCTAAGGGTAGGCCTAATAGCATATTCCTATACCTACTCAGCTTGAGTCCTGGGTATGACCGTAACGTGTCTTTCTGTCTCTTTTTCTCTGTCTCTCCCTCCCTACTTCTCTATCTCTATTTCCTGGGTAAGATCCTAAACTGCCTCCCTCTCAGCTCTCCCGCCCTTGATATAACCATATTAAATGTGTTGATAAGGGCTTAAAGCAACCAATCAATTTCAGTTTTCAATAAGCCAGTCATACCAACGCCCCGACCCAAACATACCCACAAACAAGGGTCACTCACTGGTCTCTACAGTGTGTAGTGCTATGGGACTACACATGTACACAGAGAATAACGACTGTATTTCTCCGGATTTTTATAATTACAAAGGAAGGAATGAATTAAAATGTGAAGTACGTCATGGTTTCCAAGTCCCTGGACATCGAAAACATGATTACATGATAGGTTCCCTTATTTATCTTGCCGTTTCACTGCAGGGTATAGCTAAGGGTAGGCCTAATAGCATATTCCTATACCTACTCAGCTTGAGTCCTGGGTATGACCGTAACGTGTCTTTCTGTCTCTTTTTCTCTGTCTCTCCCTCCCTACTTCTCTATCTCTATTTCCTGGGTAAGATCCTAAACTGCCTCCCTCTCAGCTCTCCCGCCCTTGATATAACCATATTAAATGTGTTGATAAGGGCTTAAAGCAACCAATCAATTTCAGTTTTCAATAAGCCAGTCATACTGGTACTTCTATACAGTGGCCGTCGTGGGTTTGTTTGTCTGAGGTTGCACCGCGTGGAGTCCCGGGAGACAGTGGGCGGAGCATAGCCCCGCTCGTGGAGAGGTTAATTGGCAGATCTACACATTCACTTAATTCTGCTAAATTAGGCTGGAAAATGATGAAGAATGGGTATATCTGAGTATATTTGGTATCAGATTGGTTTAAAGTATCAGTTCTGTTACGTTAAACTGCATTTTGAAGCTCATTTCTGTCTTAAATGGGGGTTATTTGAGAGGATTGGTGAAGGCGAATTGTACATTTTCTGAAAATCTGACCCATATGCACCCCTCACACAACCATAGTCTCCCGCCAACAGATCGACTGGGGATCGGCGGGAGTGGGGGTAGGGGGTTCAGCTGGAGTGGGTGGGGTGGGGGAGGTCGGCTGGAGTGGGGGGAGAGGTCGGCAGGAGTGGGGGGAGAGGTCGGCAGGAGTGGGGGGAGGGGGGTTGGAATTGCATATAATTGCGATATAATCTCATATGGTACTGTGCCCTGAGGGAACAGTGTTATGTTTTTTGTGCAATATTTGTACTTTGAAATGTTCGGATATAAGTTAAAATGTAAACTTTGTAGGTAAATATTTTGCATTTTTAGTCTAAACATGCCTAAAGTGCAATAACAATAAGTTGACATCAGGCACAAATGATTGTGGCAGAGAAAATCGTTTCCAGTGGAAACGCCTAGTATATGAATTAAGTTGACACTGATTACAAAGTTAAATATGTTAACAGTTGATCAAATCGGTGCATAACTTGATAATTAGTTAACTTAGTACTTGTTCTATTATGGTTTCGAACTATAGCTAAGTGTACTTATTAACTTCTGGGTTATGATTAACCTAGGAGTGACAGTATTAGAGTAAACTGAAACTCTAAGGATTAACATTTAAGTAACTTGAGTTTTGGCACATACAATAGGAAGATTTTGGTAGTTGATCCTTAAGGGCGCTCATTAAAAAAAACTGTGTATCGAATTATCAAGTTAATAGATTAAGATGAGGGTGGGGGATACCTTTGACGGGGGATGATTGCACATACACTATATTTAGGCTATTTGACCAACGCGATCAAAAAGGAATCAACAAAGCTATGATTACAGTATAACTCATGTTTAATCCAACCCAGAAGTTGGCAGCGACAGTGAAATAATGCTGGACTAAGATGAATCAACGGGACTTTTGGAGGAAGCGCCTCCTACCGGTATTGCGGGCGGTATTGAAACCACAAGTCAATCCTCTGACCACGTGGCCGGGAAATGTGTACAACTGTTTGTACATGATGTGGTTTGTAATATGATATTTCGGTTATTAGAATAGCAGACTTGCATTTAAATCATTTTGGTCACACTGCATCGTGGTAGAGAAAGCAGCTAATTATTAATTTTGATCAAAGATTAACATTTCTATTCTGGCCAATCACGTAATTGAATTCTATCCCACCAAGTCATGTGGTTTTGAAATACTTGTCTCCGTTTGACCCATAATTAATTATTGCATTTTTGCGTTCACTGAAGTTCCTCTTGAACATTGGGGAATAGTAGTGGGAATTAGAGAAATCATAATCATGGCAATTTATTTGGCACAGTTATTCAACGCAAAAATCGTGAAATTTTGATATAAAACGTTAAATGTAAGAAACAAAGGAGACAACTATTCCTACCCCCCACCCCACCCCGCCCCACAACCCTATTCCAGTAACATACTCCTCCACTCATGATTGATCTGGATCAAATATTGAAAGAATTAAGTACATTTATCCTCGGACGATTTAGCAGAGAATGCAGCTTTAATATCTTTTAAAAAGACCGTTTTCTTCGACAAAATTTAACACAATGCGATACGTTTCATTCGGCGAACATACCAAGCCTATTTCTTGCAGGGGGTTTCATATGAGTAGTTCCGTACATATCCAATGGAAGCGGATATTTTTATAGATTACTCTGACACGGTTGGACGTCCTCCAATATTTCCTGGTTCATCATATAAAGCTCTAAATCAAAGCAAACCAAGGGGATATTTTGATTGCAGTTCAAAAACATAAATTACAGCACTGTTGTTGTTTTTAAAGCCCTATTTTCAAAATTACGACAAACAAACTATATCTATCTAAATATTGTGGTTCCTAGAGGGAGGGAACGGAAGTTATCAATGTTTTGCCGCTGTAATTAAACAAATAAAAATATAATTTGAAGTCGTGATAACACCAAAACCAGACACTTAGCAGTTTTTCATGAGGTTGTAGTTTATTTGTTGTATAGATTCAAGTGGTTGATTCCTACGTTTCGATCACTAGGTGGATCTTCTTCAGGGAATATTTTTATAGAGATGAATACCCCCTGTATATTAAAAATGTGTAACATATGTTTCCATAGTAACGTGTCAACATGTTAAAAGCAGCGCTCTGATTGGTTGAGTTTCAACAGGCTATATCTTAGTTAATCTTTATAGTAGAGAGACCTAATAAAGACGGATCGGTGTAGAATTTTATAGGTCCAAACCATCAGATCTGATAAGAATGGTATGTCAGCATACTTCGCTAATCGGTTTTCTGGCCTAGGACCGGGCCTAGGACTGGGCATTTTAATGGGAATATAATGACATTTTGCGGCCTTAATGGAATTATAATGGCACTTTGCGGTTTGTGGAATTATAATGGCACTTTGCGGTTTGAGGCGAGAGGTTTTCCCTTTGTTTGAAGGGGCTCTCTCAACTTTGGGCCTAGACTGGGTTTTACCAAAAGAAAGGAAAATAATCCACTGCTGAGTCGACGCCTAAGAAGTGGTCCTTATTTTAGGAATTGTTGATACAGAATTTCATGGTGCTTTTCATCTTATTTAAAATGGTTTAATCTTTCAGCGAAAATTAGTCAGTGAGACAACATGTAAAGGGTATCATTCAAAGTAATGCCAGAATCATAATCCATGTACGTATTTTATCAGGCCGAAATACATAAATTTACATGATATTCGTGAGATTAATAGTTTTTCCGACTACGCTTTTAAAGGCTTCCAACAAGTGTCCGTAAATGACACCGAGAGAACAATATTATTACGACGTTCATACCTTCTTTACCATTAACACACTATATACCAAAGACGTAAAAAAACAAACTATAAAATCTACTGCCAGAACACCAAAATCTCATGAATGGATAGACTAGTACAAGAGTTTGTTCTTTTCATTGTTTAAAAACGAAATATTTAAAACATCAAAATCGATTATATTTATATAGTCAACAGTGCCACCACTGAATGAATCATATTATCCCAGACATGCATCAGTTTGATGTTCCCATTGAGACAGGTTGAGGGACTTGATGCTAGTCTATTGCATGGACTGATCATGCTACACTGATTTTATGTTATATAACACAGCATGGAATATTTCAGTTTATGGCCCCGGGAGCGCCTTTCTCTGTCACGAAAGGTTACATGAAAGCACATGAAACTATTGTCACACAACAGCTACGCAATACCGTATCATAACCCATAGAGTGGAATAGGAATGTGTACGACCGTGCCAGCAACAGTAAAATGTCACTTGGGGTCATGCCGTTACTCACCTCTAGAGGAAAAGTTTGCTTTTTTTTGAAAAAAAAATCACTATTGGCATTGTATGTGGGAGTTGCTGGAAAATATTTATGCACATAATTCATAAGTCTTCTTGCAAGGAGAAAAGTGGGAATTATTCAAAGGACACAGAGATAGATTCAGACATTAATTCAAGCCCTTTGACGTGTGAGCGAGTGTGAGGGTGTGGTTGTGGGCGTGGGCATCATGATAGTGCATTAACTTGAGTCTTACTTGGAATCGATTGTACAATATATGAACTATCCTATAACTGGTCTGAATCCAGGGTCTTCTTGGTTGGTTGATTGTGAATTCTATATAAATGTTTGATTTTATTTATCCCAACGTTTCGGTAGGCTTTCTACCTCCATCAGAGGCTGTCGTTGGTATACTATATAGTTAGTTCGAGAATCAAGTAATGAGGAATATACTGTAAGCCATCATGGTACAGAGAAAGGCCTCATTCAATCGATAGGGAAGCACTCGAGGGGCAGCGCAGTATAGCACTGGGAATATATACTCAGCCCCTCCCCCCATACCTAAGACTTACACAACCTTGCTACAAATCACCGTTTGGTCTTATACAAATCACTGGTGAGTAATTACAGGCTTGAGGACGACTAGTCACAGTTGATCCCTCTACTTTACAAAATGTCAGGATCTCAAATGCTAGCAACTTATCATTTGAGATCCCGATACCGTGAAATCTGTCAGGAGTCTGGGAGTGGGAGGTGGTATAGATCTAGGGAAAGGTACTGGTGTACTTGGTAAGTGCAGATTAGACAAAGGCAAAAAGGGCTCCCTTTTGCCTGGGGAAAGGTTTCTACCCGGATGGGGTGCAGGAGTTGAGAGGAGTGCGCGGGGTTGGGGGTTGGGGGTTGGGGACTTCATCTATAAGACCTTAGTTTATTTTATTCTAGACGGGGAGTTTTAAAGGTACTAGGATACGGTAGGATAGGGAATATAAGTGCAGAATATTTTACTGTATGCCTTTCATCAATTCTTTACAATTCCAGGTAGCAACGCCTTTTCTAGCCTCTCACATTAGCAATGCACTGGAACGCCCATAATGATTTCCCCTGCACTGAAGATAACATATTAGGCAGAGGTACAAAGGCAAGGTAGGAGGAAAACACACCCATAACCTCTAATACAATGCCAGCTTCCAATGACATTATATTTGTAAATATAGCCTAGGTAGTGAAGACAAAACGTTCGGTATTATAATTCAACCACAAGTTTCTTATGTGTTTTACGCCATACCTATAAATAGTCTCAAGACAATGGATTAGATAAACTCAGAGTAAAAGCCTTTTACTCTTAAGGAGTCAAGAATCGATTACAAGTACGTAGGACTGGGAGTGTAGGTGGAACAATGTAACGGGTTCTTGTTTAGAAGAGATAAATTTAGCCACAGGTGTTTTGATCATATTAGAGTGAAAATCCCATAATAATTAATTATACTCAAGTTTTCTATTGTATGTGGGTCAGATTTTCTGAAAATGTACAATTCGCCTTCACCAATCCTCTCAAATAACCCACATTTAAGACAGAAATGAGCTTCAAAATACAGTTCAACCTAACCAAACAAATACTATAAATCAATGCGACACTGAATATACTCAGTCAGATATACCCAGTCCATCACTTTCCAGCCTAATTTAGCAGAATTTCCTAAATGTGTAGAGCTGACAATTGTACATTTTCCGAAAATCTGACCCATGTATGGTCTGACGATAACTCGATTATTTAACACCAGGGGCTACACATTCTTATCAAATTAGAAATGCTATGGATGAGTCTCTGATAGTTTGATTTCATATCCAAAAGAAAGCTTGCACGAGTTGCCTCCAAGTTTCCTAGAACGAGATGATTAGATTAAATGTTTAGACACCTCCCATCATCATGTTTGACCTTTGGAAACGGAACTCTCAAAAGGTTACAGACGTGGTTTGAATATTTAAAAATTAAGCTAATTGATATTCTGACCATCTAAACCACGCATTGATACGAATCCATATTTACACCAGTGTGAGTGTCATAGGAATATATTTGGCCCACAATTTAATGAATTTAAAGAGTAATTTTAATACAAAATAAAACATATTTTCTGTCCACGACCAAGTCGATTCCATAAAACCCCTTCATTCTTCAAAACCTCAGTTTAAATAGTGGAAATATACTGATCAATAGCTCTCCTAACTTCATATTCAATGTATGATATTGCATGAACGAAAAACCCACAATCCTGCACTCAGGGTGGGTATGCAAGAGCACCTAAACTGGAATAAGACCACTATTTAGGATCGCTTGCCAACAGTATAGTAAAGTCAATGAGATATAGGTCTGCGGTTGGTAAATATATAGAAGCTGCAAACACACCGGTGCGAGAGAAACCTATTGATTCTAATACTATCTGCTACTTTACAGAAACATACGATGTCAAATACACACGAAACTGGATGCCGAATACAAAATAAACTTGCTACAATATGGATATAATGTGGCAATTGTAACTTTAGGGTTCAATGCAGTAATTCATTTGCTGTAGAGCCTGTGCAGTTCATGCAGTTAATTTTATTTTATCAATATTCTAGATAACATCCCCTTTTAAAACTAACATAGAAATGTAAATAACCGTCACAAAAATTAATCTCAGGGTGACTTTCTGGTGGTTTTTAATTATTCCCACACAAAGTTTTCGATGAATTGACCTCCACCAGGGATGAATGGTCTTACTGTTCGACCTTTCCAACTAAATATAATATATTGTAGAACTTCAAGTAAAATTTTAGTTATTCTGGGATATCGACAATTAATTGATTAGCTCTGATGTATTTATAGACTTGAGTAATAAACGATCTGCCTCTTTTGCTCTGGACCGAAATTCCACCTCATAGTTGCGTTGGTTATTGTTGCATTCTCATCCAGCTGGGGAGTCAGAATACTGTCCCAATCCTTCAATATATAAACAGCCTAAATGGAGTAGTTCTAATAATAGAAACTATACCAATGGAAACTACAAGAGAATCGCAGGGGAATTCAACTGAATTCTTCATCAATGTTAATAGTGGCAATCAGGTATAATGGCTAAGTCTGTAAGGACTTTACAGAAAGAGTTCATTTTGACTGATTTAATAAATTATGTGTTTGAATAATTTATTTGATGTGGTAGTATTGTCTCCCCCGACGATTTAGGTAGTAAAATCGATCCCAGATGGCCAATATCTCAGCCACTATCTCAGCTACCAGAAATCCTTTTGGCGAAGAGTAATGTTCCTGGTTATCTGTCTCCTCCCTCTCTCTGTCCCTTTAACATTGTCAATAATTCGTTGATGCATGTAAAGGTTCGAGGTGCAATATCAATTAAAGTGCAGTTCGACTGCCTTGAAAACATCATCTGATTAAAAAAGTTTTTTTTGTCTCTGAAATGTAAAAACTTCCCATTACCAACTTAATAGTCCACGCTTTAAAATATTTAAATTTGTCAACACACTAGCGGAACTAAATGTATGTCATTGAGTGCAAATGCAAAGTTTTTGTGAATATCAATATATAGGAAGTCCACGCCAGAGCAAAGGAAACGGAGTTGTTCTCGAAACAATTATTGTTTCATGTAATGCTAAAAGAGTAATTAGATTAAAACTAATTAGATATGATTTTAAGAGTTATTAACCAAAGTCTTCCCCCTAGACAAATTATTCGTCCACTAGCACCCCAAGCCCTGGAAACACCCAGGACATCGGTTTTAATCTATTCCACTCTGAAGTAATAAAATTACGTAATCTAATCGTGACCAAAAACTATGACAACTATCAAGAACTTATGATGCCATGCGAGAGATGAACTTGATCTACAGGAAATTCGATTATCTGGTTTTCGAGGAACAACCACACAACTACAAGTATACCTTGACAAAATGAAGTTCTTGACAACGACACAAAGCTGGTGTATCTTCTTGTATACCTCCTAGGAATGGCAAGACTAATAATGACATCGGTAGAATTAATTAATTGCAGGCGATTAAGATAATGACTACTATTATGAGTAGGCGGGTCGGTGTTAGCTACCACGTCACCTTGTGTGGAGGTTCATCGCCGACTAATGACGACTGAGCGCCGGGTCGGTCAGTCACTACATTCTGTTCGAAACCTACTTAGAGTAAACATCAAAGCGACCCAATGGTAACCCTATGGCAAGCCGCTCCAAGTAGATCTAATAGAGTGTAACATGTCATCACAAGGGATTAATGTAGATCTATACAGGCGGTAATAACACCACTCAGGGATCAATACGGATGTAATAACACACTATTACTGACAGTAAGCTTTGTCATTTGATCCAAGTACTAAAGGAGTTTGCCAGTCAATATTTGTAAAGGGATATCTTTTTCCACAGAGCAACTGGTGTTTTTTGTGCGGTTGCATGTTTAACATGGAAGTTCATGTCACAGTAACACCTGGGATAAAAACTTTTGATTAAAAGATATACATCTGGCGAACAAACACTTTCCAAGATTATCATCCAAGTAGGCGAGAGTGTTTCCGTTAATATTTATTCCGCCCAAGTGATCTAAAATTAAAAAGCCTCGTGGCAGGGATTAAGGCATTACCGAGCACCATAATCCATATATGACACATGCTAATTTACAAGAAGGCACTGCATAACACTACATCATACGTATACCATTCTGGACAAGGGAGTGCTTTCCATTATAACTATTTGATGAACCTCCCATACTTTAACGGTGACAATCCAAACTGAAGCACGTGTAAATCTCTTAATTGTTGAGGTATTAAACATATCAAAGGGTTGGCTTTAAAAATACCAACAACCGATATATTTTACTTAACAATAACGTAATCATAACTGTCCACACAAATGATCTAGAACCACTTACTGGTAATATTGCATCTCGGGGACGCAGGGTTAATCCATCATAAGGGAAACCTCAAGAGGATGCTCGGATGACGAGAGCATGAAATGTGAATCAAGCGGTTAACCCTAAGGGGTTATGTTAGAGTGCTATGAGTGCATGTAATTGATATGCCTTGTAATACTGGGATAACATCGATGTATTTCCTATCACAATTTTGTGTTGATTCTATAGAGAGATTTGCCTTTGGCAGATGTGGTTAACCTTGTGTCTTTGATGGAAATAAATACAACTTCAATGACACCTACACAAAAGAGTAATTTATAATAGTGGTCTTGATAATGATTCTGGGCGGAGGCTGCTTCAGGTTTAGTTTAGAGCTATCAAAGCACATGTACATTCTCCCATTTTTTTTTTAAAGAATGCGACTTCTTTCTTGGTGGGACAAAGTTCCAACCGAGAATGGGTTGTATTGGGTGTACAGGGAACGGTACATTTCTCATCAAGATATTCCACTTCAAGTTCAGGCAAAATTAATTGAAGGGCCCTGCTATTTTGTTCTGCGTCAAGTACTCAGGGGACCAACCAAGCTGAAAGACCATCTTGTAATAAATTATGAACCACTCTGTCTCTCTAACCATAACGTCAGTTACAGCCATCATTTACTAGCCCCAAGAGAGAGATAAGGAACATTTGGAAATATAAAGCAAACTACTGGATTGCTTTCTTAGATGTATGAGCACACATCCCCAGTCAACAAATATGGAGCAATTCAAATATTTCATTGGAGCTATTTTAAGATCAGCCGCAAACTGGATCAGAGTGAGAGTCTAGTACAAGTCAGGGAAGCACTCAAATCTCAAGCGTGGATAATAAGTAGGATTTATCCAACAAATTTAATTGCGAGAGGAATAAAATATTTTGTATCTCCAAAGATGGTATAAACTTTGTTATACAAATTATATATTTCATAAAAACAGAGCACGAATAAAACATTTTTTTTTTCAATTTGGTATGTCTGGAACAGACTGATTTCAAATGACATGTATGGACTACGATCGCGCATAAAGGACACGTATGCTTCACCGAAATCAAATCCCTATCAATATTCTCTCCTAATAATCGTCACCTGAAATTCCATTCCAGTTCGTTTTCCCCAGAATGAATGGTAAGAAGCTCCACCATGTACACAAACACATTCTAGAGCCAAAAGAGGCATAAAATGCCAATTTACTTTCTTAAGTCATTTCTCTAAAATTAAGATACATTATACAGTTTACAGGATGCAGCTCAGACAGTCATAAAAAAAAAGTTTAAGTAAAGCTTAATTTTATATAGTACAGTAGTTGAACACAAAAACGAGGGTCAGAAAATATACATATGTACGATTCGAGTTCATAAAGTTCAAATAAAAATAGAAAAATAATGAAAATCCCCAAAACGCTCCTGACTGTACATTTTTGTTGGCAACATCTCCCATGTATTTATCCACTTCCAAGTACGGGTGGTGGGGTACATCCGCAACCACAGAGAAAGGTGTGAATACATGTGTAACACACTAATTATAAAGTGATTGCTTTGTCAATAGGAACCTGTCCGAAAGGTCGCAAAATTGTCACCTGTAAACCATTTTAAGACCATATGGGAGGAGGATGGGAGTTGACTGATGGATTTCAGTACAAAGCACTCGAGCATCGGATGTTTGCATTCCTGCGTGAGGACTGCCGCAGCTTTATTTGACTACTGTAAGTTTTTTTGTGGTTTATACACGAACATGAGCAGTCTTTTCACGGTATACCTGCATGCTAATTTATTTCGTTTTATTTATAAACAATATTTCTATCTTATGTCGCCACACTCTGCTCTTTTTGTATTAGTTAAATAATTATTTAAATAGGGCAAATAAAACAAACACGATCAAGCTGAATCTGAAAGTGTTTCAAGCTGATATAAATTTATTGAAAAATCGTGTTGATAAGATTAATACGTGCTAATATTTTCGCTTCCTATCTTCATTCTGTGGTTTAATTACTTTGGAAAAATATCGTTGCAATAAATCGCGAAAATAAAGAAAAGAATTCAACATACAAACACGAGTACAATCTTTTCCCAATAGACTTTTAGAATGTTTTTATTTACCTGTAACCGTATAGAAAATCATTAAATGTTGGTGATTATTGAAAAGTCTCATTATTTCTCAGATTTTCCTTTTACGCTGTCATTTTTTTATACAAATATACATCGATTAATTTTCAAAACTTTTAGTGAAATGAATCTTCAAACAAAGTGCATAGAACCGTGAAGATCTGTCAACAAGTATATAAAAAACTGAGCAAGTTATGTTGTTGGGATGGAACAGGTACACACGTCAATCTTTGAGATACTTTGCGGTAGAGTAGCGATGATTTGGTCACGTAAATATACTCCACAAAGTCATTATCTTGTCAAGAATGTCAAGCAAACAATTCACAACTCAGATTTACAGCATATATGTATGTTTATAATGAGGACTTTATGATGCACTTGACAGCAAGTGAGTGTGTCATCAATCTTAAATTTTAATAAGGTGGAAAAATAACCCCATGAATTAATATGAACTTCGCACGCACCCCTTCTAGGTACTACACCTATGAGGGGTGGGTTAATTTTAAGGATCCTGTGACTAAACTCGGGGCAACAATGTCCGTCTCTGAAAATTTTCCATCAGCGTATTTACCTATACATGTTACAGGCATAAATTAATTTTTAAAGTACTAAGCCAGCTTAAATGAAAACCTAAACATAGACCTGAGTGTCGCACATTCATTCCGTCAGTCACACATGACATACAGTCACCTAGCCAGTGGCAAATTAATAGCTGTAAGTGAATGACTCAGTCAGGTTTTACAGGTACATACCTGAGTGCGCATTCATTCACTAATTCATCTTTCAACCCACGTGGGTTAATAGCTAAAGTCTAGCTATAAAAATTCAGGATTTGACTGGGAGCTTTCCCCCATCGATCTGGTTATATAAAGGTGATAGGCCAGAGCCTGAGAGGGATAGGGGCACCAGACATATGTTTAACAATGGCCCATACCCAATATAATATTACAGGATAAAAGGTGGCTGCTGTTGAATGACAAAAGGCCGGATTTATTGCATTGTTTGAAAAACTGCCCTAGAAGTTTGTTATTTTCTCAGGTTACATCACAGGACCACACATAGACTATGTAATCGCCCCAAGGTAGCTAAATCATGGGATGCCACACAGAGTGGTGCGGCGGCAGTTACAAAAACATGTACAATTGCTTTTTTAGAAAAACAAAAAAAAGCAACATGTAAAATGGGTTACAGAAATTCAAAATAATAGGAAACCCTCGAAATTTTAAATTGGGTTTGGGGTTGAAAATCATTATTTAAAGCACGTGATATTTTTTTCAGCTTCAGACCAATATTAAATAGACTTAAATATTCCAAACATAGGAACATATTTTTTAGATTCTGTTACCCGAAAATTATTACACATTGTAGACCTGGGTGTCCTGACCCGCAAGTAGGCCTATGAATCAGAATTCATTGACATTGTAAAAACAAATGAGTATCAAATTACCCCTTAAATTATTTTATTATACTCGTGGGTAGAACCTCATAAAACAAGAGGTAGTGTAATAGTTAGACATTTGCATGTCTGCAGTACCGGTAGGGCAACTAGGAGTGTATAAAACAGAAAAGTGCCCAGCTACATAGAGGATGGGTAGCCAACATGAAAGGGGATGGGGGGTGGGGGGAATGTGGGGGATGTGTATTACGCAAGGACCATTTTGTAGAAAGCTAATCGAGAAAACTGACTTATCACCAATCCAAGTTTCTTCTGTGTGTCATAGACCTTTGCATTTATAGTGGGTTGGGTGGAACGGGTTGGGTGGGGGCGTGGAGGGGGGTAGGGCCTATTCGCAATCCCAGACTGGAGTCATAAATTATGAGTCATCCAAGCCAAGGACATGCAACCCTATGGCTACCTATACTGAGTACGGTATAAAGCACCCTTCAAACAACGCCGGAACCTGGGTTTAAAAATACAAATCTAATTAGGCTTATCTACAACAGACACACAGAAAAGAAGGGGGAACCAAATCCACAGACTGAGGCGTAAAAGATATCCCAAAGCATTGTCAATTCAGTCATCTTACAAAAAAAACGCTGAACAAGCCGGTTCATCCCAGTCCGCCACGTGGGGTGCGGGAAGCGCTTGTTTACAATGGCATGGCAGACGTCAAACCACACCTCCCAAAACTGATAATATTCTTTCATCGCGAGATCCCTACATGGAAAACTCCACAATTCACCCATAAAATAAATCATATCATGAAGAGTAAACACGGGGCGTTTTAGAAAAATAGTGCTTACCTTTTCCAGTTCATGAAGCTCGAGAAGGGTAGGTCTCTTTCTGATGTTTCCAGCCGTTGAGAGGAGGTTGCGGTAATGGTCCATGTGGGGTAATGTTTCCAGTGTGTTATGTCCAAACGTCTTGAGATTATGCGTGTCATAAGAATGGGAATTGTTTTGATCATAAGTATTAGGAGAAGTTGGAGGAGAGCTACCGATTGTGCCATTTTCATTGCTACAAACCGATTCCTGTCGGCTCCTAGTTCTATTTCTCGGAGCCGGGTTTGGTTGAATGCCTGGCCCGATGCCTGGTTGTTGTTTGTTTGCATCCTCACCATTCAAGCCAACAGGCTCTCCTACTTCTATCGGCTCCGGAGAGAATTCCACTCTAGCGACTTTGAATCTAGATTTACTTTGTACTCTTGGAAGGCCATCTTCCTTCCTGTCATCGCATGGTATCAGAGGATTGTCAGAAGTTGGTTCAGAGATAGTAAATTTGGCAAACCGTGGACGGTTCGGCGGCTCCATCGCAGGAGCATCCACTCGCGTATCTGCCATCTTCAGAATTGATCGCGGGAGACGCATGGGAATCCCCTTTATAAACTCAATGTGACGTCATGGGGAGGTTCCCCGAACGATGGCAGCGTTCGGGTGGCTAGCGTCTGCTAGGGAAGAGCGTCCGCCTCCAGTTCTGGGAATACTATACCTTTTTCTTAAAATCGCTACTACTGTAGTTCCTATTAATCTTTTCTTTCCCCCCATAATCTCATCGGAGTGTTTTTCTTGAGTTGGTTTATCTTACAGCATATTACGTAGGCTAGGCCTATAGCTTATCACTTTATCTTTTGAGTCCTTAAACTTAAAGTTATGTCAAAATTTGTAAACAGTAGCTGTTATCACCATACTATCTGGTACTTATCGGTTAATATGATGTATATGTTCTCATTATCTTGTCATACCATAGTAGCCTATGTTTACAAGTGTGTATTTCAATTAGCCTACCTTGCAAATATCGTATCACCACAGCGTCAACATATAGGGCCTATAGGGTCAATATGTCGGCCATAAAACTTAAACTTAGGCTATTTTCCAAGAAAATACGCAAATTGACGTCATATAGATATAATTTCCTATTCTTCCATATTTTGGTTTGGTCTACAATTCCAAGAAATTAACAATCGTTCTTTTAACAAATAGGCATAGCATTTTCTAAACATGTTCTATAGGCCTAGCCTACATGTTTTCTTGGGGGCATGAAGTTCCATAGGCCTAGGCCTAATAAATATTTGTGCCACCTTAGGAGCTAAAATAAAAGAATAGACAATGTTTATAAATTGAAAACTGATATAAATTTGCTTGTAAGGTATGACGGTAGGCCTATTACTTTATCTGTGAAATATTTGGAAATAAAAACCTGTTTAAAAAAAAAAAAAAAAACGGACGTGGGGCAACTGCATGGCAAGAAAACGCGCAACTTCTGAACTTAGGCCTATTAGTCTACTATCCAAGTATAGGGGCTTTATAGGATTAATAAAAACCTATCCTGACGTTGCTGAACAGTTAACTCTGGATTAATGTTTCTTTTCATTAATAGGAAGCTTAGTTAGGCCTAATTATGTGGTAAGGTACCGGTACAACACATCCTTGCCTCGAAATGGGCAAGCAATGTGACGTGTTTCCCACAAAATGTATTGCATCAAGGTATATAAAGTATGAAGGAAGTTATGATCTAACATAGCCTACACCCAACTGATGTTATATTGTTTAGCTGGCCCCCTCTCCGAGTGAGTAAGCCTGACTGGGGACGAATATTTTGTCATCTTAAAAGCCGACGGAACATGTGGCTCCTATTTATCCTGTATTCGATGGAGAGCAGGGCATCAGAAAATGTACAATCCGCAGTTCTACACGTTTAGTAATTTTTGCAATCACCTGCAGATGTTGCCACACGCATGTTAGGATTTATTTCAACTGGTGATCGCAATTGGAAAAAAGACAAATAAAAGATTTTTCAATTCAATTCAAGCTGTTCAGTATTCACTTCCATGTAAATTGTCAAAGGAAAGAATCTCATCTTCAGTATGTTTGAATATTGTGGAGCCGCCTGTCGTTAAAAGTGAGAATCCGACACGCGTCTTGTATGCAGCGGCTTTCCATAGGGTTAACCATAGCGGGCTCTGATGTTTACTGCCTACAGGACGCGTATAGTGTATTTTTGCTCTTGACAAAGAAACTGTATTTTATTAAACACACTCAAAGCCTAGGTCTGTGTCGAAGCTTGGGCTTCATATGCACGGAAACGTGCATGAAACCGTTATTACAATGCAAGAAATGTATAAATTCGACAATGTTTACAGGGTCTCCAAAAGCGCGGAGACCCTGGTTTAGATAGATTTGGAAAGGCCAGGCTCTCGTGGCTTTGGTTTCTTTGGAATCGTGCGAGAACAAACTCAAGCACTATAGGTGAATCAGAGCTATAGTCTTATTGTATGTGTGGTCATCAAACATCACACATTCTCTGGATATAGCGTGAATAATATATCAAGATCCATTCGATATTGGTTCCCACATATATATAGCTGAACACACAAATACGATCAAACACTTTTTAAATTAATTTATTTACATGAAAAGGTACTTTAATACAATGAATAACTGATCTTATTTCTAGTATTCCAAAAGGAACGATCTGTAAGTTATCATCTACTTACACCTAAATGAGAACTGAACCCGATTACAGAAAACAATTGATTTTGACTCGTCTACATTCCGCAGCACAACGCGTTACCCGCGGAAAAACATAATACTACATCACCTCACAAGTAAACCTCGTAGGCCTATGATTTGTCGAATTTCAAGAAAAGGCTTGATTATGACCATGAATACTCAAATTTGCCGTCTGAGTAATCCTGGGTCTTTTACTGTTTATTAAATACTACGGAGTATTCTCGATATATCATTCTTTAGAAAGGCATAATTTATGCATGTTTATATTAACTTTACAGAACTCGTTGGAAGTGTGGTTTTCAAAACCAAAGTGGCAATCAATATTAGACACACTATAGTCAAAATACCTAAAGGTGATTTTAAACCAAAGAAACGTACCCGATTTATTTCAGAGGGGAAAAATCGGTTGGAACAAATAATGGATAGGATATTTACGTTACACGGGTGGGCTGATAGGTCGATGAAATGAAATTGTTAAGCTAAATATTACTCGCTAAGTTATGAGACAAACAATTTATTTGGCAGCAACTGGTGGGGCACCGAATAGTCCACCTCCTTGCTTGTTGGCAGCTCGGGAAGGCGCAAACCCGAGGAGCTTTTGGATATTCTGAAAGAAAAAATGTTTAAGGATCAGGACACATTTTGACACACATTTGGAGCCACAAGATTCGGATGAAAGTTGGGACATGGCAAAAATACTGAATATTTCTGGCAATGGGAAAAGGAGGCTTCGGGGGAGCGGGGCATGGGGTAATTGAAAGGGATACTTTTATTCTTGGAAAGTTTCGACGAAATTTGGTAAATCAAATTTGGTGAAACACTTCTGAAAAGTTTAGGTTAGACATAGTGAAATTTGGGAGAAATTCAAATTTTTTTAAAGGCTTTCTAATATACTGATTTCAGTATAAATACTGAAAACTTTCATCCCTGGAATCTAGTCTTTATACCTCCCCGACCTCCATACTGAGGAATAGTAGCACCAGGAGAAACAACACTAGCAGTTGAAAAATGTTAACATGAAATAGGGAAAATTGGATTAAATTTAAAAAGTAACAGCGCAGAATTACTACCTTAATTCTGACCCATTCATTCATTCATTCAAGAATTATTGAATGAGAACCCATATAATGTTGGTGCTCTGTACTTCTGATGTTACAAATCATATATCATTGAGCAGAAAATGTTTCAGGAGATTTTATGACTGCTGAATTAATTAATGCACAAGGCGAGACTTGGAAACATTCATGACGGATAATGCGTTTTTCTCTGTATCTGTTTAAATATATAATTGGCCTCTAATGAAAGAAAAAGAGAAGATAATATCCTTCATAAAAGAAGTTTTACCTGTCTGATGGACATAGTGCAGAGTATGTAGACAAATATAAAAGAGCAGTCGAAGTAGTCGTCACCGGGCAGGTTCCGATGGGAAAGGTTCTGTAGGAGGCCGATGGGCAGGAAAGGCAGCTTGGCAACCACCCGACCATCGAATCTGAAAGTGGACAGATAATACAGTTCAAAATTGGGATTATATACAGAACCTAATTACATGACACGAGTCTGGTGTAATAAAGGTAGTACAGATAGACTATTAAATAAATACAGAGAATGGAACTTGGTGTTAGTAATTGAATACTTATAGGAAGAATTGATATTCTATAGAAATCCAGTCAAATAAATATTTAATCACTATTTCCGATTTTCATTCACTATTTATTATAATGCCCAAAGCAAAGAAGAATATTGCAAAATAAACCTTCTAAATGTTTCTAAATTCTGATTCCCGACAAATCTCTCAAATGAAATAAAAACAAAATTCGATTTTTTTTTATTGTGCGTGTACAACATACATATTTTTATTGCACCCCTCGTAACGGAGTGGAAAGCCGCATATAATAATGGTATTAACTGTATTGGGGAGAAGTAATACTTACATTGAGTTGAACATACTGAGAAGGGCTGTGAACGTGAAGCCGATGGCAAACATGGATTTCATTTTCACCTGATCAAAGATAACATAGAAATACCACAGTTAGGCACATCAAACCACATTTACATTTACTGGCTCAGAGAAAGACAGTATTTATCATGGATATATGATAATATGGTTATATAGTCTCGAACTGGGGTCCTTAAAACCGACCTGTTATCTTTCTTATGTTTATGACATTAAATGTATTTATTTTGATAGGACTAAGAAGTACTGTGAACCATGAGGATACAAAATAAAGATGCTGAGAAAGATACAGGAAGAAATACAGGAATGGCACAGCACAAAAAAACAGACGGAACTCCAGAAGTCTATAAAAACGTGACCATGATGAAGAAAAAGGGGACGAGGAAGAGTGAAAAATAAGAAGGGAATGAATTAATAGAAAAAAATATATTTATTTTTCAGATGGATGAGAGAAATTGCTGGTCTACTATAAAACCTTCTATAAAAAATTCTAGGTCTACTATAAAACCTTCTCTAACTCTCACTTAAGCTTAACCCCAGAGGAAGTCCAAAAAACGAAGAAGTTATTAACATGTGACATGTCTTTTTTTTTTAAAAAAAAAACGTGTTTATTGACACAGACAATTTCGCTGCTGCGATACGTTTCATTCGTTTTGACAGAAAACTTACCAATGATAAGTCCCGATTGTTGTTCTTGAGCTTTTCTTCTTGACGTTCTGTAATAAATATAACATTAGCTATAATGCATGGGGAAATACAGGGGCACCTTGAAGGAAATATAGCTTTCCTACGAAATAATGGGAAATTATAGTTTCGAAAATATCATGCAAAAGATCCTCACGGGTCACCTCGAGTTTATATAAATGAGGTCAAAATTATCTTGAACACTTTAGCGGTTGTTTTTAGATTTCTAACTCAGATTTAGGACTGAAGTTAATAACTCATTGTCCTTTGTTATTTGAAATATCATAATGAGTCTTAAAATAGAAAACGGTCGATTTTAGTTTCTGCTCGTACCCACGCACTCTCGATGAAGAAAATATAGTGGATAATTATTTTAAGAAATCGATATAGTACAATGTACTTGTCAGTTTATTTTAGATGTAGGCTACTAGTCTAGACGGTAAGACCTCAGTAACATTAAGGGTGGACATAGAACAAAATATTTCATTGGTAGATTGCCCAAGGGAGCATAATATTTCATTAATTATTGAAAATTGCTTATCAAAGTACAGTACCTATTTTCTTTTTATGACTCCTATCCGCAGACTCGCCTGATTCCTTTTGTTTCTCCACTGGAATTCGAGAAAGCATAACATTACATCAGTTGTTGTTGGAAATAATTGATAAGCTATTCCTCAAAACCTCATCATATCACAAATTTTGAAAATAACGTAGGAATTTTAAAAAGTTGTTCAGACAGATATTTTTTTTTATATTGTTGTTCAGACATATAGGCCTATGTATATGTATGGAAGAGTTCCAAAGACCACTTAGGTAATGATAGGCAATTATCAACTATAACGATTACATTTTATATTTGAAAAATGCATGCACCTGAATACATAAACATTTAATTCTCTATACCGGGTACTCACATTTTTTACTTTGCTTCTCAACTTCAGCCTTCAATTTGATGTACTTTTCCGTTCGATAAACGAGGAGCCATGTTAGCCCTGGAGTAAAGATGGACACGGGAATATTATATTTAAAAGTGTTAGTATTGTAATATTTTGGTTTATCTAACGATGTAAATTTGAAACACCGCTCCCAATTCAGTACTAATTATAAATTATTACATTACAAATTAAAAAGACAAGTTACCACGCTCAATTTTAAGTTTCATGTTTTATTAAATATATCCTTATTAATATTGTTACGTACCGTAATAGTTATTGCATAAATTTGTATGATTATTAATATTTCATAATTCATGAATATTCATACACGTATATTTCATTAGACATTTTTTTCCCCATTAGTTAATCATTGTGATGCATTTAAGAGTATATTTAAGGTACCAGATCATCAGGCCGAGGCCCAAGGCCACGCCCACGGGCGTTAAGCGGCCTCAATTCAAGAACGGCTATAGCTTTTATAAAGGCTCATAGATAGACTGGATATCTCTATACCAGTAGCGCAGCGGTAGTGTAACAGCATGGGTCAGACAAGCCCGACTAAATTTAAAAGGCTGAAGCAGTCCAGCTCAAGGCCTTAACTTGACCTAAGCCTAGGCAAAGGGCAAACCAAAAGTTAAAACTAAAAAACGTGCCAAAACAAGCCGTCCAATTTTTACTTTTGGTCACTCACAGAGTGGTGAAAAAAATGCTCTACGGGGTAATCAGGTCCCATACCAATCGATCCTCGTGAAGGACTTTAAATCTGAGGAGCCACCGGTATAGGGAGAAAACGAATCCATTAAATAAGCTTATTTTACGGCACGGCCACGCCTGCTCGGTAAAGCCGACCACCATTGGGCGATAAATGATGCCATGATTTAGCCGGTCGGACTCAATAAGTTGAGTGAAAATGACTCTCGGTCGAAGCGGATTGAAATGAAAACTGAACACACGAATGCAGTGGTAAATTGGAAACATTTTCACACATACCTTCTCCCAGAAGAGCTGTGGCTATGGAGATAAATAAAATTAGAAGTGTGTCCGCAAACATCTTGCCTCCTTCGTGTTCACCGGAAGTTGCTATCTGAGAATCGTTTCGTGTAATCTACACCAGGGGGCAGTTATGGCAAGGAACAGCGAATTCCTAGATATTTTCCTGATTTTTCTCCAGTATTAAATCAATGTG
Source organism: Sthenelais limicola (assembly GCA_942159475.1). Classification (NCBI taxonomy): domain Eukaryota; kingdom Metazoa; phylum Annelida; class Polychaeta; order Phyllodocida; family Sigalionidae; genus Sthenelais; species Sthenelais limicola. The sequence continues at coordinate 61,579,720 of OW804096.1, forward strand.
AACTAGAAAAATAACTTGAATCATCTGCAATAGTTTGATACTTTATTCAAACCAAATAAAGTGTATAAATACAGTCTGTCTGTTTTGGGGCGCCCTCTTGAGTGAAACCTTTGTTTCGCTCTTCGGCCTTGACCTCTGACGAACACACAACGGCGGCAAGATGGAGGAGGGAGAACTGTCGGACTCAGGTAGCGAAACCGAGCAGGTATGGTGCACTGTTTATTAGCGCGAATATCCATGATTTTATTAACTTAAGGTATTTTATATATATGTTGCTACTAGCACTTGTCATTTAAATATGCTATATTTATCCCTGTTTTTAAAAAAACGCGTGCATTTTACATCCCTGCGTTTGGCAAAAACGCCCAATCTCATTGTAGGCTAAATCACAATAATTTACATCATAATATTTTAATTATATATATTATTGACGCACAGACCAGTGACACACAGACCAGAGCCGTAGGCGTAGCATAGGGCTAGGAGGTTAAAGAAACACAAAATATGAAGAAATTGACTGGAGTGAAAAGGGACATCTTTGACTAGTATTTGCCACAGGTCATTTCTATATTTTCCATAAATATTAAAGTAGGCCTATGGATGACTAGCCTACTCACTCAGACTACCTCAGTAGGTGAAGCACTGAAGGCTGACAAGTCAGCTGAAAATTCTCCTTTTTAGCTTTTAATTTAGTTAATGAAGTGGGCATCAGGTCTCAGGGCTTCACCAAATTGTCCAAATTGAGTAAAGCCAAGGGCAAAGAGTGCAGAGTCAACGGGTTTTAGTTTTACTTTCTCTAAGAGTCTAACTGAATACGGTACCACCACCACCTATTCACTCTGTCATTATATTGTAACCTTTCATTCCAGCATGTTGCTGCTGGTGCAGCTTCTGCTTTCATCCCAGTAAGTCGCCCTTCTGCACCAACTCCAGTGGAAGCCTTTCGCAAAAGCCAAGTGCCAGGACTTTCCTCTGATTCAGAAGACAGTGACAGCGACATCGAAGATGGAAGCTTTATGAAACGCAAATGCAATATCCAGCGGACAAACCCTGGATCGTTTAAAAATCCACTTCTCGAGTCTAAGCATAGGGGTCCAAGTGAACTTGGCTTCAAGAAAAAAGAAGCGCCTAGCAAACGTTACCGAGATTTAGATTCTATGGAGGAGGATGTCTCACTTTCCATGCATAAATCGAGGAAAAATGTCTGGGGAAATGTCTTAGCAGAGCAAGTCTTGACTCAAGAGATAGGCACTTTTGCTGTAGAAAAAGACCTTTCAGCCCTCAGTTACAGAAATGTTGAAGCCTATCAAATACCAAGAAAGCAAAATATAACATACGATGATGTCTTTGACCTGTCTGATGAGGCAGAGGACAAGGATACGGTTAAAAAAGAAAAGAAATCCGCAGAAATGGAAATGGAAACAAAATGTGATGATACGGATGACAAGGAGGCTAAAGAACAAGAGGGACTGTTTAAAATTGAGACTTTTGGTACCATTCCAGAGAAAGAACCACCTAAACTATCCATAAAAGATAGACTTGGTGGGAAAAGGCGCGATAGTGACTCGGATAGTGAGGATGATAGGCGGTGTAAAAGAAAGGAAAGAACTAATGAAACACTTGATTTTCAGAAAGAATTGGAAAAATATGCCTTGAAACGCAAAAGAGTTGAGAAACCCCATAAAAAGAAACATATCAAAGATAGACTTGGTAAACGCGAAAAACCACCTACTGAAACGTTACCCAGTGACTTGATACATGTGAATGAGAACGACTCGATTGAGAAGATCGTACAAGCCCTGACACACAATTTACAGGAGCCAAAAGCTGGTTTGATGAGTAAGTTTTGCCAATCTAACGATAAGAATATTTAAAGACAGCGAAGGAACTATCAATAAGTTTTACATAAATGCGTATATTTATTAAACAATAAGGGCTATTTCTTATGTTTCAAGCACTAATATTATTATATGTAGTGTAGCCGGGTTCACCACAAAAATGTACTCTATATTTCCAGTAAAGACACTATATATTCTGCAAATTATATCAATTTCGGGAATTATTGATTTTTATATTAACATTTGTATTTCTATGATTGCAGCGCGCGTAGTTGAAGTTCTTGGTCGCAGAAAAGCTGTTGACCTTTTGTCCGAAACTATATCCATTGAGTCCACAGGAGGATTGATGATCAAGGTAGCTATATTGACGTTTCTCTAAAGAAGTGTGTTCTCAATAAATTTAGTCTCAATTTTTTAAAAGGGTGTTTTCTCAAGAGGGTAATTTCTCTTTCCCGTTCTCACAGAGGGTAGTGTATATCTTCTCAGGAAAAGTTATATTAGGTCAATGGTTTCTTCGATATTTGAGTGCAAAATAATCTGATAAATTATAAATAAATGACTTCTCGAACAGAAACGTACTGCATTTAGTTAGGAAAGCCACTTTAACTTTTCATAATCTTTTCTCGTAATACAATTAATTTGTGAAACATGATGTGGTGTCATTCGATAAGTCTTCCAGAATATCCAGTCGAACAAATATTGTCGATATATGTATTTTAAACTTTCCTTTCCCTTAGAATGGATCTAGGCGAAGAACGCCCGGAGGAGTTTTCTTGTTCTTACTCCGTGAAGACAGACATGTACGAAAAGAAGATTTTAACAAAATATTCGAGGAGGAACGTGAAATAGAGAAACAGTAAGTTTTGCTATTAATTTTCTGCTCTTTAACCAATCCACTCGGATTTCTTAGAACATTAATAATTTCTCAGATATTGATGGTGCCCATTGAGATAGATAGGCTGAGGGACTTTGTGCTATTCTAATATCCTCAGTACCATGAAGTTCAAGAATAGTATTTCATTATTTTCCTATATACTTATGTGAGCACTCCATGATCTTTATGTTCTCCTGTGTTAAAAGCCTGCTTTTGTCACAACAAAATACCATCCTTTATAATCTTTTTTACAGACACAAGAGGAAAATCTTAAAGGCCAAGAGGGCAGCTTTAGCCCAAATCAAGCGTCCTCAAGATTTGTTTATGGGCAAGAACCAGCCCATACGCCCCCTACCGGTAATGAAACGAACTGTAGAACCTCAGCCTCCCATGGGCGATGGCCTGGACATGGAGGAGGGTGAAGTTCAGGACGAAGCGGGTGAAGTTCAGGATGACGACGACGACGACGACTTAGATCTGGACGCTGAAATTGGTGTCAATATAGAGTGACATAATTTCATTTCAATTCAACCAACAAATTGCATTGGTACTCTCAACTATTTCTTTTGCCAGATAAACCAGTCAATTATGAATTATTTTCATGTATATAATTACATGTACTATATGTATATTTGAAATCGAGATAAGATCTCGACAGGATCTGTATTCAAGCCTTTTTTTGCCTACTGTTTCTAATAAAATCCCCCCGTTTTCGCATATCAGGGAATTGTGTTGTAATTCTCAATAAAACCATCGATTTATATCTTTTATTATTGTATTCTGGATTTCAAAGTCAGGAGCGCCCAAGTATAAATAAACTTCATTTGATTATTACATTAGGTGGTAAATTCTTGTGTTCTACTATCCGACATTGAAATTTTATTCGGACTGAGCTTGAAATTTAATTTCTTAAGCGATAGGGACTGCTATCATTCTACGTCAAAAACTGAATCTCTCTTGAGACGGTTCACTCACTATAAGGGAACAGTTTAAGTTAGTTCGAAGGATCAATGGTATTACTCACATAGATGGGGCAAAAAGAACTTCTATTATCCAGGAAACATGAAAGATGATCGATTAATTCGTGACGCCAATAAGGAGTCTTTATTTGATTCAGAACAAAAATAGTTTCCTCTAGCTCAACAAGTTCTACTTAGAAACCATAAAAATAGGCATACTTTTAGGAAAAGGTATAATTAATCAGGATATCCGCGCTTAGGGTCCGAAGAAATTTGAGGCCTTTCCAGGCTCATTTCAGTGATTTTTCAGAGCCCTAATAACGGGAAAAGAGTTGTAGTTTTTGTTCATATACCAAAGATGTATTTAACAAGTTTTATATACGGATTATTTTATATTTATCAATAACCGTTTTACTTGGAGAGTCATTTACTGTAAGGTGTGAGAGGGACCAGTCAGGGGAAAGTGTACAGTGAAAAACGGAGTATCTTCGAAAATTTCAAGGCCATTATATAGATAATAAATTCCAAAAAAATTCAATTCCCCAATAAATAGGCCTAATTTTAGGAAAAGAGACTATTATTGAATCGTGTACATTACAAAAAAAAATTCCCCTTAGCAACGAAAATAATCCTAACTTTAGGGAAAGGGACAATTGGATTCGTCTATACACCCGTCGTTAATAAGTTAATTAACGTCTACCAAATGAAATCCGATGTAAATTTGGGAGGAATGACAACTGTTGGGTATTTAGTTGCGGTTACATTTATTGTCTCATTTGTAGCAACATTTTGGTATCGTTATACCTTCATCGGGGCAATAAAATCTATTAAAAGGGAGAAACGCCACCCTCGGAATAACTACCCCGGTCTACCAAAAGATAAAGCAAGTTGACACAGGGCTTTAACTTGGCAAACCACATAATGGCACTATAACTTTATTATTGAAAAGGAAGAGAAACGTACAATATCATACTGTACATTTATATATTATGATTCTTTATTTCTACATTAACATGCACATACAATTTTCATCTTTCACAAAGAACCAATAACTTGAGCGTAGAATAAAAAATCCTTTCTTTTAAATTATTGCAGAATGGGATCAATGCCATTAACTACACATACAACCACTTCACCATCCGCAAAAAAATTAACAATAGACAACATTCTCTACCATTGTATAATCAGTAAATAGTGAACCTGTAAAAGTAGTACTGCACTCAACGCCAGCATTAAATATTGAATACATAATAACCATTTGTTCAGGTAGCTGTGGCAATCATACAATATGTTATTATCAAGGAATTCATGGCCTCGGAGTTTGCAGATAGACTTAAAAATTAAGTCAGAGAAGAAAATATAGCACCAGTTTCCAAGGTGACGAGGGATAATTTTTTTTCTATTCGTCATCATAATGACAATTTTGGTGATTTTTTTTCTCGGAGAGATTTCGAATAATTATGTTGGAGGACTGGCTCCGTGATGAAGTGAGGCCTGGACATTTGATTGGACACTTCCCTGACCAGGGCTTTGGTGGGATTGTATAGCAGTGTGATTCAGGGTGAGAAAAGACTGGATGGGTTGGGAGAGGGAGGTGACAACGGCGATGGGTGGTCGGGGCACTGTGAGTTGAGGTGTATTGGTAGAACTGTTGAACTCCACAGTTTCGTAGCGCTGTCCGTGGCCCGCGGACTGAGCTGAAGGGTAGGTATTGGCAGTGGCTTGCTCACTGGCTTGTGACAGCAGTGATATGGTTGTAGGTTCCTCCGGCTGAGATTTCACAGGAGATTTGTTGGTTGATGATTCTGACGCGCCTTCGATCATCTTCATCCCATGCACGTTGTGTTGATGCCTGGCTAGGACATCCTTGCGACACAGAGTCTTTTTACAGACCTCACAGGTATAGAACTGACCCAAGTGTCTCTTCATATGGCGAGCCTTCGACTTTTTATATGTGAACACTCGGCTGCACAGTTTACAAGGAAAGACACCCTCGCCTCTCAAGTTCTTGGGTGTGTTGCCACCTTGGGCGTATGTTGTATGAAGGATAGCACTGCTGATAGTCTCTGGCAGTGAGGAATACAATGACTGGATAGGGGCTGAAGCTATTACTTCGGTGCTTGTAGATACAGTGACTGTTTGGGGCTGTTGTTGCTGAGCCTGACTGGCCCAGGTACTAGTGGTGGGGGCAGATGATGAACCAGCAGGTATGGGAAGACCGGACCAGCTGGTCGACGTGGCTAAAGTTGTACTCTGTTGGTTATTAGCTTTGTTCCATAATTGATAGGGGTCTTGGGTTGTGAGGACGGGGGTTGAGGGGTTTGCTGCCGTGTGTCCCTGTGAGGCAGGAACTGTGGTCGACTGGCTAATGTTGGGTACATGAGCCTGGGTAGCAACAGCTACATATTCACCCCCAGAACGTGCGACAGTTTCATTATGGCTCCAAACTGTCTGCGCCTGGTTCGCGTTATGTTTCATGGTACAGTCTGAGGCATCGCCAGTGCCCTCGCACGCGCACAAGGTGTACATGGCAGGCTGGTGATCCTGGTCATTATCTCTTGTATCGTCGTCGTGCTGCTTGCTGTGCGACGATGAGACTGGCCTTTCATTGTCATGGTTTTGTAACCTGAAGTTAGGATCGTCGCTAGGTTCTGGGGTCACCGATTCGACCTGAGAGGTGGACATATTCAAGGCTTGGGATGTCATGGTTACCCCAGGACTGGACATTTCACTGCTCTCCTCACCACTCACTCGGTTGTTGATGCCACCTTGTATACTGACCGAAGACTTAAGGTTTACTGCCTTGTTACTGAGCTGCTGCTGAAACTGGTTTATGCTTCTTGCAAAGGCAGCATCCCCCAGTTCCTTCAATCCAATGGGTTGCCTGGATAGAGACTCAGGGTTCATAATTACAACATTTCCATGCTGTTGATGATGTTCGCTGCCTTGACTGCCATGGCTCTGGTTATGAGACATAGACATATCCTCAGGACACTTACTGCCTCCAGATTTGTCCTGAATGTGGGCACTGTTGGAGTGGTGGTGGTTCATAGGATGACCCTTGTGCTCGTCCATATCAGAGTCATCCACCACCAACATGTCGGCCTCGGGATCTTCCTTGCCAGGATCGATCACCGCCACCCCAGAGACGTCGTGGTTCCTTCCTCGAACTGTTTCCAGAATGTCCACGAGGAAGACGTCTCTGTTGTCTACAGTAATACCAAGTAGACCCCTGATGCTTAGCTCCGCATCGTATTGCAGCATGGTTCGACATAGCACTGAGACTGACTCTGAGAGTATCGCCCTCACCCGCTCCTTGGAGGATTTCTCCCTATCTGTATTCATTGCAATACCTAGATAATGAAAGAAATATATAAGTTAAATATGAAAAACATATACTACAAACTATTTGTTTATATAGCCCTAATGATTGATTATTTTTATTTTATAAAAAAAAATATTTTTATTTCATATTTACAACAAAACTATATACGTGTATGTGAAACGCATAGACAAAATATCTTATACTCGTCCCTTGTCACTTAGCAAATAGTTATACGGATTATTACAGCATATAATAATAATTAGAGTAATGATTTAAATAATTTTAAAACAACACTCATATAGGCTGAGATCTGATGGGGGTTGATTACTACTTATTTTTTTTCATTTTTCATTTTTTTTTTCAAAATTATTTCATTAAAGGCCAATACACATTAAACATTACAATAATGAACATTGAAAAAAAAACGCTATATCCAGCATGGATGATATCCATACGTTTATAAACTGGTTAATGAATCATTAATTGATGACAAATTTACCTGAAATGATGTGTAAACTGAGCCACAATGCCTCACAAAAACAATCTACTAGAGTAGACAATTGTACAGATAGACGGTAAAAGTTTTTTCAGTCTAGCATAGACACATAGGGATGCAAGTCCCGTCATGGCAAATCACTAAAAGTGATTAGTGTTCAATCAATTAAAATCACTAAAAGTTTTCGTTTAAAAAAAGAAATAAATTATTCAGGACACGTACATAATATTTCTAATTGATGTATAGAAAAACAATTCGACGACCCCAAAACAGATTTTTCTTTTGTATAGAAAATTTTGACCAAATTCGACTATAAATGGTAAAATTTGGGGAGATTTGTAGGGTATGTTTCACAAATCAGTGTTTACCTTGTAAGTCCTCTGATTGTTTTAAATTTCGAAACAAAAAGTGATAGAAATTGGACAATTGAGACTGAGGGGACAGTTCACTGCATCCATCTGATCGTTTTTCCCACCATTTTTTTTTCTTCAAAATATAAAAATAAAACATAGATCAAAGGTGGTCATTCCTTGACAGAATTAGACATGATATCACAAATAATTGTGAAATTTTTGTCAAATAAAATTTATTTAAAAAAAACCCAAACCGATAGGTGAAATACACCTAACAGTCCTCTGTATATTGTATTTCCCTTCTTCTAGCTTACTAATTATTAAGTTAATTAGTTTACTTTAGTGAAAGTATTGATAGGAAAACAGCTGTTTAATGTTGCGGTTTTCATATGCAACCATCTAAACTTCTTACTTAACAATAAAATTACGGTAGCTAGCCCTTGGCTGTAGGCCTATAGACCTACACCCTTCAAGATACAAGTGACCCTATGATAAATTATTATGACGGAGTAGAAACTTATTAGAGATCTAAATTAAGTTCAACGAATTACACTATCTAAACCCCAAATATTTGGAAACGTCTGGAACGTGTCATTCATTCTCCCCAGAAAAGTGAATCATCATTTCCGACTGGAAATGTGAACAAAAGCAGAGCCCACAAGGCTGCGGTCTACCTTGTGAATCAGGATGTTGGTGGGGTCACATAGGACTGTCTGTGCCTGTGTAATCTCCTGAATTGCTAAAGCACTAGACTCTACCACTATCGACATTCAAAGAGTAGCTAAGAGTTCTTTTGTGAACATTGAAACTCTCGCCTCGAGATGTACATGCTGTATTAAATTAACTTTAATCTTAGTGCCTCAGTCAGAGAAACAGTCTCTAAAACATTGACGGTTGTTTTGCAACAGTTCATTGTTTGAGTCGAGATAGGGATACAATCATCAGTGATCACTCAGCGCAACAATCAGCTAGTATAATCATAAGCCTATGCTATAGTATTATCATAAAAGAAATTAATATTTTCATTGATTCCCTAGAGGGAAACGAAATGGTACGATGTAAACCCTAAACTAAGTCAACTCAGGGATTACTGATTGAGTAACAATGCAGTAGACAAAAAGTGTGTCGAACTAGCAGCTAGGCCTTTTGCGCTGGCAAAAAAAGTCAGTATCCGTAGTGAGAATCCCAAGACAGGGGCTTAGAAAAGCTCACTCGCTGACCCTATAGGATGAAGGTTTGTATACTTGATACTATATGGGGGTCTATGGCAGAAACAAGAGGCTGACTCCCCCAAATTTGCCAAAGGCCAAAGCAAAAGTTCAAAACATCTCCACCGCGGCCCTCCACTGAACTTCATCCTTCAAGGCTCAAGCCAGTTTTTCAACGAGAGCATCACTGTTTTGCCCCTAAGCTGCTTATATCTCATATGAAAAGAACAAAAAAACTCAACCAAACCCCAAATCAGGAGAGATTTACGAGTGAATAAAGAATCTAAATGTTTTAGGAAGCGAGGAATTCAACACCCGCATATTATCACAGATGAGGGCTTGAACGTGGGCGAAAATAGGGTGACATAATGAAGTAGCTGAAGAGTACTCACTGTTCCGCCGAAGATCCAACAGAGAAAACTCAGAGTTTGAACTTGTCGGTTGAACCATGGAGGTGTATGTTTTTGTAAGACTATAATACATATGAATCAAGACTAGGACGGATCGTCGCAGATCATAACGCAGAAATATTGACCCCGTACAACTGTTTCATGTCGGACTGCCAGTTTGGGAGTACTTCTTTATTCCTCAACAGAGGGCGCCACAGTATGCTGATCGGCGCGCCATCTGAGCTTAGGATTTGGCATAGACCGTATAAATATGGACCCGCTACTCCCGCGCCTCTAGCGTTACGTTAAAACGTCTATGGATTTGGCGAATTTCAAAAAGCCAAAGGCACCCACCGTGCATTGTTGGTCTTTACACTGGCTAGGCCTACATATCATATAATTTTTATGATGCCCTTATTATAATATAGGCTATATAGGCCTACTATTCTGGAAGTTTAAAAACAGGGGTAGGCTATGGGAAGCCGTTGGTATATTTTCCCCTGAATTGTGGATATCTGAATTAATTTATAGATTTCAACAAAAACAATTCATTTCAGACATCAAGAATTAATTGTGGATATCTAGGGTTGAATTGTGGATATCCAAAATCAATTTTTGATATCCAGAGTTGAAATGTGAATATTAATTGTGGATATCCAAAATTTAATTCTAGATATCTACAATTTAATTGTGGATATCCAAAATTCAATTCTGGATATTCACAATTAACTTTGATATCTTTGATATCTTTGACTTCAGATATCCAGAATTAATTTTGGATATCCAGAATTCAATTCTGGATATTCAAAATTAAATTCTGGATATAGGCTATTTAATTTTACCCAATTTTACATATCCAAAATTACATTCCACATAGCCACAACCCAATTCTTGATATCCCAAACTCAATTCTGGATATCCAAAATTTGAGTTTCACATTTGGATATCTTATTTGGATATCTTATTATACGCGCATGCTATATGAGAGGTGCTATAAGTGGGGTGCTATGAAAATATTCATATAGGACATGTCCTATAAAAATGTAGTTGTCTAAAAATAGCTCTGACGTTACCTCAGCACTTCCGCTGTCTCCGCGGAGATCCCCCCGGAGATCCCCCCGATCGGTAATCCACCCACGATTCTGGTACTATAATTATAAAAATACATAATAAAAACCACACCATCAAATAGAGAATTAAATTCTCTTTTAAATGATATAAGCTTTATTATTTTAGCTCAAGAAATGGCCCCGATATGAACGTTTTTGTTCAACAATATCAGTAGCCTAAATACTGCCTACTAACAGGGCTGTCAGTGGGGCTGTCAGCGGGGCTGTCAGGGGAGCAGCGGGGCTCTCTGAGACTTCTTTGATATTTTTTCAGTGATATCTTACAAATTAAAGTAGTATATTATGATCAAATTTTATGCACATAATAATAAATATAGAATGGAACTCGCAGGCAATAATACCATCGTGCATCGGCATCGTGCTTATAATGTGGATTTTGTTCAAATATTTTTATTTCGTACAGGAGACATCTCAATTTACACTGATTTTCATAAGAGCCCCTGTAATCTATTTATTTAACAATTGGTAGTAGGGCTTCAATAATTATACCAACTTATATCGTTCTTTTTATTTTAATATATGTGTGCTAAACATAGCAATCTGATACAATATTTACAAGTAATTGTCACGTCATGATAAATAATGAGGTGGTGAGGTGAATGAAGTAAAAGAAATAATGTAGATGAAATGGGAGTAGTACAGACTATTTGTGTCGTATCTATTCGTTCGTAGCGAGTAATGGAAGACGTTCATTGCGCTCAAAATGTGAGAATGATCGATATACAAGTATTCAAGTGAGTTCATTTGTAACAATCTTAACGACATACATTTTTTACCAGCATGGTTTATCCAATTATTTACCGAGATCCGATAATATATACAGACTCATTTCTGTTTGAGTACAATCATAGCCTTTTTTGCTCTTATCATCAGTAATATACAGACGGGGCGGGGCAAGAAGAGGGTCCTTATATACATACTCTCTATATACAATTTTATTGATTGTCCATTAGATGTTTTTTGAGGATAGATTTGAATATTAATGGGTCACCCTGGGATCTTAGATGGGCAGGCAATGAATTCCAAATTGTTCTGATACTATTGTATAGGCATCTCGCTTCAGCATCCGTACGCACTTGTAAGGTCCTCATGGTTGGCGCATCTGCTCTTCTTGTTGGTCTGATTGGCTCTTCATAGTTCTTCAATATATAAACTTCTCTGTGAGCTATTTTTCCAATATTAAACATGATTCTGTTTTCAATAGTCATAGTATTACATTCTCGCCATAGACGCTCATTACTTTCGTCATTCAGACGTGGCATTGCTGCTCTCAAAGATCTATTTTGTAGAGTTTGTAGTTTCCTTATGTTACTTTTGTTTATACAGTAAAATGCAAATAAACCATAATCAAATAGGGATAGAATTTTTGATTTTACAATATCAAGCGCAGCTTTATCAGTAAGATTCGTTCTGATTTTCCTAAATAAATATAATTTTTGATTAATGTTACTAATCATACCATTTAAGTGTGGTAGCATCGTTAGGTGCTGATCAATAATTAGACCTAAATAGGTGTATTTCGTTACCTGCTCAATCTTTTCTCCATCTAATATGATAGTAATATCTTTCATTTTACATTTTTTTTTCCCATATAACATGCACTTTGTTTTCTTTGTATTGACTAAGAGCTTATTTGATTTACACCAGTTGCTAAATTTCCGTAAGTCATCATTCATTTTCGTTTCACATTCTTCGATTTTACATCCAGAAAAATACAATGCAGTGTCGTCAGCGTATTGTAGACATCTACTGACAATTGGCAGGTGTTTAATGTCATTTACATACAATAAATATAATACAGGTCCTAAAACAGACCCTTGGGGTACCCCATACTCAATATCCGAGGTGTCCGAGATGAATTCACCATTTCTAATATACTGTTGTCTATTGTTCAAATATGATTTCATCCATCTAATAATCTGATTTGAAAACCCACATTCTTTTAATTTGTCTAATAATATAGAGGGAACCACAGAATTGAAGGCTTTCGAGAAGTCAATAAAACACGCAATAGTAAACTTGTTATTATGGCTAGCTAGATTAATATCCGAAATAAATTTTGTTAAGCATTCTATAGTGGAGCGACCCTGCTGAAAACCAAATTGTTCTGTGTTCATAATATTGTTTTCATTTAAATATCGGTGCATCTGAGGTACTATTATTTTCTCCAATATCTTTCCGCCAATGTGACACAGCGAGATTGGTCTTGTATCTGATGGTGATTTCGGGATATTTACCTTTGGTATTAATTTAACCATCACCGTTTTCCAAACATTAGGGAAAATGCCACTACTCAGAGAGAAATTAAGAAGGAACTTTAGTTGCTCGTGAAGTATTAAGAAGGCGTCCTTGTAGATCTTTGAACTAATATCTCTACAACCAGAGTTCTTACTACTATCTAAGTTTCTTAATATTTCATTTAGACTATTATCGTCGATTTCATGATCTTCCCATGGTACAGCAACCGTTTCTATTTTAGGGGTCCTAGCAGTGTCCTTAATTTTCTGGTTTATGTCAGAACCAACTTTGCAATAGTACTCATTTACAGAGTTAACCAAATCAGTTCCCTCTGTCATTACGTCATCAATCTTTAACTGCTTAATTAACTTCTCATCTTTCCCTGTTATATCTCCTATTACTCTCCAAAATTTCTTCGAGTCCTTTCGATGAGTAAATAGTAGGTTCCGATAGTAGTCAGACTTAAGTCTTTTTATTAACTGATTACAAGCATTTCGCACTGATCTGGCCTGTCTGATATCGTCTTCCCTTTTAGATTTATTAGCAATTTTATACAACCTTTCCCTCTCTCTATGTAGATCTCTGACCTCATTAGTATACCATAGAGGTGGTACACGCTTTTCTTTAAAAGTTTTTATCAGGGCAATTGTGTTTGTCGCCTTTAATATAATTTCAAACATAGCACTCCAGCAGTCGTTGGGGTTGCTTTTATGGTAAAAGTCATCCCATCTAAATTTTCTTAACTCTGTTTCTAGATTCACCTTAGAATAATTTCTTAAGTCTCTCCCTACTATCTTAATTTTCGGACTCAGCTGATTGTGGCGTTTCAAAATAATGAAAGTGGGTTCATGATCCGATAGTGAGAAAGCGATTGTATTTGCTGAGTATTCTATACTACTTTGCACTAGGAAGAGATCCAAAACTGAATCCTTTAGTAGACCATATCTGGTAGTTTTTCTAAGAGCAACTGTCAGACTATTCCTCTCGCAAAATTGCATAAGGGCCTTCGTTTTGTTATCATTTACCCCAATATCTATGTTTAAATCTCCACAGATAATAATATTCGGCTTCTTATTAGGGTTTGTAATTGTCGCTTCTTTACAAACCTGTAAGTCAACAATGAAAGAATTAATGTTCCCCGCCGGTGGTCTATACGCTATTAATATTTTAAAAGTAGGAGCGTTCCCTTTCTTCACTGAAATAGACAAAATTTCACTATTATTGTTCGATATGAGACCCGCCGAAATCACACTATAGTTATAGTCTGATCGCACATAACAACAGACACCTCCACCTCTACTTCCTAGTAAGCGGTCAGATCTTATTATATCATAACCCTTTGAAGCTATTAAACAATCAGGTAACTCAGGTTTTAGCCAGGTTTCGGTGAAGGCTACTAGGTCAATGTTATTATTCAAGATCTCATTTTTAATTATATCAATTTTTGGTAGAATAGATCTAATATTATATTGTACAACTTTGAAACCCCTGATGTTTTTCAAATCCGACCAGTTTGATACTTTATCTGCCGTCATTATATAATAGGTTATAGACTGATGTCAATATCTTTATACAACCATAATATACAAGGAATAACCATTGATCGATCGACACATCAAACATTCTTTCAATTGACCACCTACAACAAGTCAGAATGCATATCCAACAGAAGAATAGAATTACATAACATAGAATTACATGAACATTGGTCCACATTGCTCGTCCCATCGTACAGAGAGTCCGATCGCACTGCGACAACAGACCAGTGCACGATGGTATCAAACAATAGCATGTCAGACTTAGTAATTTCAGCGTGCAATACATAGTAATTGAACATATAAATACCCCCATATAATTAGCGATAGGTCTACAAAACCGTTCAGGGTTCCTAATTATTATACTTATTTCCATTGCCAGACCCTCCGTACTCCAAACCCGGTCGCACTGCGACAACAGGCCTTTGCACGTTGGGCCGCGACAATAAGTAGTAAGCACAAATTCATATTCATTCAGGATAACACATGAGGAATAACGGATGAATCTCGTCCAATAAATTTTCGATTATTGCAAGCTTGTCCCATTCTCTCTATGATTGTAATGTTGATATCTAAAAATCAATTTTGGATATCTTTAAAAGATGTTTATTATGGATGTATCATTTTTAATTTTGGATATGTCACTGGCATTTACGGATATCTATAATTCAATTTTGGATATCTAAAAAAGAATTGTCGATATCTAAAATTGATTTTTTGATATCCACAATTTAGGAATAAATATATCAATGGCTTCCCATAATATCCTAAATTACATTTCAGATATCCACAATCCATTTTACATATCCCAAATTCAATTCTTGACATCCAAAATTCATTTATTGATGTCCAAAATTCAATTCTTGATATCCACAATTCGAGTTTCAGATATCCACAATTCTCTGTCACATATCCAGAATTCAATTCTCAGCAAACTATTGAATTTTGAATATGTCATAACCCAAATAGTATGGAGAATCTGATATGACAGAATTTGGGATATGTGTGAAAGGTAATTGTTTATATCGAAAATTAATTTCTGATATCCACAAAACAATTCCGATATCCAAAATGTGAAATTCTAGGTATCCAAAATTTGAATTAATTGATTAATTAATTAATCCAAAATTCAATTGTTGATATCCAAAATGTGAATTGTTGATATCTACAATTCAATTGTTGATATCTACAATTCAATTGTTGATATCTACAATTCAATTGTTGATAGCCACAATTCAATTCTGGATATCAACAATTCAAATTCTGGATATCAACAATTCAAATTTTGGATATGTGGTGACCTACTTTCAAATTCTAGATATGTCATGACCCGGTTACTGAATTCTGGATATCAAGAATTGAATTTTGGATGTCTAAAATTCGAATTTTGGATATCAAGATTTGATTTTCAGATATCCACAATTCAATTTTGAATATCCAGAATTGAATTCCGGATATCCAGAATTGAATTGTGGATATCCAGAATTGAATTGTGGATATCTGAAATTAGAATTTTGGATATCAAGATTTTAATTTCAGCTATCGACAATTGAATTTTGGATATCCACAATTGAATTTTGGATATCCACAATTGAATTTTGGATATATCCACGATTGAATTTCGGATATCCACAATTGATTTATGGATATCAAGAATTGAATTCTGGTTATCAAGAATTGAATTCTTGATTCTGGATATTAAGAATTAAGCCAAGGGAGATCATTTTGTATAATTATAAGAATACATTGATGTGAGGGCAGTACATTCCCATATTCTTTACAAATATTTATAGCAAAGTACCCATCCTCCGGACGGTCACCCTCTCTCCCCACACTTCCCCCTCTCCCTCTTTTCCCTCCCTCTCTTCTCTGACTTTCATACCTGTTTTTCTCTCCCAACCCCATCTCCGATTGCCCCACTCCCCTCTTCCTCATGCTCCCCCTCCCTGCTTTCTCTCCGTGCCCTCTCTCCCTTCCCCTACATCCTCTCCCTCCGCCCTTCCCTCCCCCTCTTCTTTCCTTTCCCCTCCCTTCTCCTATTCCTACACCCTCTTCTTCACTCTCCCACTCCTCTGCATGTAGGATGGTCACCCTCTCTCCCCATACTTCCCCCTCTCCCTCTTTTCCCTCCCTCTCTTCTCTGTCTTTCATACCTGTTTTTCACTCCCAACCCTATCTCTGATCCCCCCCCCCCCTCTCCCTCCCCTCTTTCTCATGCTCCCCCTCCCTGCTTTCTCTCCCTTCTCCTACATCCTTTCCCTCCTCTCTCCCCCCCTCTTCTTTCCCTCCCCCTCCCCCTGTTGCTCATGAATCAACCACAAAAAAGGAGCTCAGAAATTACCTTGAAAATGTAAAACGTAAATTGTATTAGGACAAAATAACCTAATTCGTGCTATTATTGTATAATGTATTACCATACCATATCATCTTAAATCAAGTCAATTCTATCGTAAGATCTCTGCATCTTACTTTATTTGATCTCATTTGATCTCATTTCATTAACTATATAAACTGCATTTTAATTAATAGTTAACTCTGCCGAGAGAGATGGTAATGTCTGGGAGAACTGGATCTGATCTAGAAGTCTGTATACCTATTTGTCTATTTTTGTAACTTCATAATGTACTGTGTGAGTTGGATAAATAAAGTAGTATCTTATCTTATCCTATTCCTACACACTCCTCTTCACTCTCCCACTCCTCTGCATGTAATTAGGTCCCCCTGGACGTAGGTTGTGGGAAATGACGTAGGGGCTTTCCCAGGCTATAAATAGAATGTAGAGATCGTAATTTAAAAAAGGCTTCAAAATCACATTTTCACCCCAGATACCTTCACAAACCACATATAAACCTCCAGAAAGGGTGGACAGAACTCTATAGATGAACAAGATGGTTTGTAAAACGACAAATTCCGAGAACATGTGAGACAAAGAATCCCCTCTTTTCCTTATACAGATTTCTACCTCTTTTCGTAGAAATGGCTCTACCCGTATATTATATGGATTGAATACTGAGCACAGATCACCTGATGACCGCCGTCGCATATCACAACATAAAATTGGCGGACAATAGGTTTTGGCTTATTCCAGCAGAATTTAAATATCAAGAAAAAATAATCTTCATCTTTTTTTCAAGAGGTAAGAATATATTCTATTGGTTTATGGTGATTTTTCATATCATTTTATTTTTTTCTATATCTTTTTACAGCTGATTTCATCCAGAACACATTTCATTCTTTCTGTTATTACCTTGGAAATTAATTTATAGTCAACATTCAATAATGTAATAGGTCTCCAATTTTTTAAATATCTAATATCAACATCTTTCTTCGGTATAACCGATACAATGCCTTGGTATTGATTCCAGAACATTTTTTTGTTTGTTCTTATATCATCGATCATATAACAGAATACATTTTTAATATCAGGCCAGAAAAATTTGTAAAACTCATCATTGCCTGGTGATTTCCCTTCGTTCATTTGTTTCAATGTTATGTATACCTCGTGCTCAGAGATGTTTCTCTCCAGTCTTTCATGATACCCACCTTTAACTTTTACTTCTATTTCCTGCAGAAATATATCCGCTGTTTCCTTACAAACGTCTTCATGCTTATAGAGGTCTTCATAAAATCTTTTACCTTCCTCTAGTATTTCTTCTCTATCACTTCTCAACCTTCCATTGATAAATTAATTGTTAATCAACTTTTTTTTACCATTTCCTCTTTCTATGTCTAAAATATATTATGTGGGCTTTCCCCCTGCTCTAGCCCAGTTGGCCTTAGAACTAAACAGAGTACCTTCTGCCTACAACAGCTCTCTTGGTTTTTTTTGGTTTTTTTTCCCAGCTCTCTTGTTTCAATATTATTTCTAATCATATTCATCTCTTTAATCTCACTCTCTTCTAGCACATGTTTATTGTCTAAGTCAGTTAACCTCTCTCTGACTTTCTTCTCATTTTCTCTTCTTATTTTAGCATCCGTCGCACTAATTTGTATCACCAATTTTGTACACTCCTGTTTAATAATGTGCCATCAGAAGCTATCTGTGATGTTACATGTTGATGACTCATTTTCATGATCATTTCCTCTTACTCCTTCCACATATTTGTCTCTGCCTAACGGTGTGTTATTGAATTTCCCCCCCCACCCCGCGCCCCTGGAACAGGTAAAATGCACTTCCTTATGATCGGTTAGGGCATTAACCTTCAAACAGGTGTCTATTACCTTGACCGATAGATTCTCTTGAATAAAAATATAATCTAGCCTCGATTTCTGGTGTTTTCGTCTCCATGTATGTTCTAAAATATCAAAAGATTGAAGGGAACAATCATAGGAACGAATCATAATGCAGGTTTATTGGCGTTGCTGACGCATTTCGTCTTTCTTGGGCTTCTTCCAAGTTGAAATCTCCCATTAGTATCAGGCTATCATAATTCAATCCACATATTTTGCCTCTAACATCAGCGAACATCTCAATTAATCACAAAAAAACAAATTTTGTTTTTTTGTGAAACATGTATTCGTTCCATATAACAAGGTAATACAAAGCTTGGAACCTTCCACTTCTGCAATTACATACCGTACACAAATCTTCCCTCGTCAACATTGCCACTTTCAATAATTTTCATATCAATATCAGGTGACAGTAAAACCATAACCCCCCTTTTGTTGGACGAGCCATGACTGCAAAACATTTTGCCTAGCCATTGGCTACGCCACACTATTTCTGAATTGGGGCAACTATGCGTCTCTTGTAAGGCTATAATAGCTCTTTTTTGTCCCCCAAAATTATTGAACATTGCTTTTCTTTTTTTGATTTGACTTATACCGTTTACATCAATTGATAGGAAACTTAATTTATTATTGTTCATTCCATTTGATGCCTGCAGGGCTGATGATGTTCTATTTGTATTCTGCAAACTGGCCGGATTGGTGTTCTTGTCCTCCATTTTGTAAAACCAAAAAGAGGGTCTGTCCAGTCATGCTCCATTCATCACTTCTTTGCCGCCCCTTTCTTGGCCCTTGCTGCCTTGACACTCTCTCTCACCTTTGTCCAAGCTGCACCCATGATGTTTCCATTTTCAGGCCACTTGTTTTTGTTGAAGAGCTCAGGATTTTTTAGGCCCATTCCTACGCCCCATACGTTGTCACCTCGGGAGGCTTCAGCCAGTGCCTTTTCCCCGTGTCCACTAAGTATTGGGCTACATGCACATTGTCCTTAATCTTGGCTCTGAGTCCTTGTTCTACCACATGTCTTATCCTCCAAAACCAGTCGATGTATTGCTTGGAGACAGAGTTCCTTTCTGAATTTAATGTCTTTTTTAACATACCTACATCATCCAGACTCAGGATCGCCTTTGGTCTTGTAGTGTCACCCGATGCTTTTAGGCAAGAATAAGCTAAATATTGCTCCATCGAGCTGTATATATCAGGCCATTCAGCTGAAACTTAGCAGGGTAGTGGTTGGAAAGAGGTGAATCTTGCCCCCAAACTGAAAAACTCTCCTCATTTTCAACTTTCGAGTAGGTAACTGGGCTCAGCTCTTTTGGTAGCAGATCTAATCTGTCATAGGGGATTACTTGGGCATAATCTCCAGCTCCTAAATATATGAGCAATTCCACCAATTAGTTGACATATGACTATGAAATAGATTTTTGAGTTTATAATGAGAAATCTTGGTCTGGAGTTACTTTAGAATAGAATAGAATAGAATAGAAAAACATTTATTAAGTCATGTTGACTACTTATGAGGGAAGTTTCTCCAAACAGATGGGAGGTGTTCCTAGCCCTCAGGCGTAGATTACAGTTTGTGAAGTAAGGAACAAAACCGAAGCGTTCAATGAAGGCTAGGGCTCCTTACTATTATTTACAATTTCTTTAATGTTCTATTACAATTTGCTGTTGAATATGGTGTTCTGGTTACAGTAGTTGGGTATACTCGAAAATACAATCTGCATAATTATAATGATGATAATGGTGGTGTGTCATTATTGAATAAAGTAGTCATCATTCCATATTAGGGTGGACCTGGCTAAGTTTTTGAACCTTTGTTTATCTAGTACCAGATGGGCCATGGTTGGGAGACGATTCCATGTATATGGGATAGTGTTAAGGGTTGATTTACGAATTTGTTCATTTTTTGGAGCTGGATGTTTTAGGATTTTTCTGCCTTCCATGAAGTTTCTCGTATATATAAGTCGTAAGTCTATGTTTCTGGGATCTTGCGCCTGCTTATGACCCATCTGGAGTAGATGTAGTCTCCTACGGTGTTTTAAAGGGAGGAGTTTCTTCTCTATGTGGAGGTCTCTGACACTTTCTCTAGTAGGGATACGATAAATAATTTTTAAGATTCTGTTCTGGAGGATTTGCAGTCTATGCAAATCAGCTGCCAAATGAGATTCGAGGAATATATCCGACTGGTCCAGAGTGGGTAGTACAATAACTTTATAAATCATAAGCATGGTTTTCTTCGGTATCATATCTTTTAACTTTGAAAACTGCCAACACTTATAGCTTAAGGTACTTGTCATTTTTGTTATTTGCTCCTTAAATTTTAAGGAAGAGTCGACTATGGTGCCTAAGTACTTGTATGTTTCTATATCCTCCAGTTCTGCATCTCCCAGTTTGATAACATGCTCGGGTAGTGCTGAAAGATTTTGGGCTTTCCATCTTGACCTAAGGACAGGCCTCGGGAATATGGTCTGGACCTTGGATTTATTATAGTTTAATGAAATTTTATACTTTTTACACCAACGACTCAAGGAGTCTAGGTCGGTTTGTAGCTTTTTTGTGGCTTCTTGTGTACTATGTTCAGAACTATAAATTATCGTATCATCCGCAAACATTTGGATTTTGCAATTTTCTATGAAATTAGGTAGGTCGTTTATGTAAAGGTTGAACAGTACAGGTCCGAGGGTTGTCCCTTGCGGGACTCCACAGGTGACTGGAAGCTGTTTTGATTTAAGTTTATTGACATTTACTAGTTGTTTCCTGTTATGGAGGTAGTTACAGAACCATTCATATTCTTTACCCCCCACACCAAATGTCCTGAGTTTTTTCAGGAGGTGTTCGTGGTTTACAGTATTGAAGGCCTTCCTTAGGTCAAGATAGGCTGCCCTTACAACATTGCCCTGATTGATTTGGGTGTATACTTCATTGAGATATGCTAATAGAGCGTCTTGGGTTGACCTACCAGATCTGAATCCGAATTGGTGTTCATACAGTAAGTTGTTATTGTCTAAGTGTTCTATTAGTTGCTTATAAATTACTTTCTCTAGGATTTTGGCGGGTAACTGTATAGTGGATATGGGCCTATAGTTTCCTGGGTCGGTGCACTCTCCAGCTTTGAAAATTGGGGTGACTTTCGTTTCTTTCCATGCGTCTGGAATGGTAGAGGAGTTCTGGGTTAGTGTTATGGGCTTCTTAAATTCTGGGAGTAGTATTAGTAGAGCTTGTTTTAAGATTCTAGTTGGGAGATTGTCAATACCTGAGGCCTTCGATGAAGGCATTTGCTTTATAATATTTCTTAGTTCCTGTTCTTCTACTGTTGCGAAATGGAAAGTATTGTTTCGTTCTTGTGGCTCCATTTGTTCACTCAAAATTTCGTCTTCGTGTTTTGAGAGTGGGGGAATTAAGTTAGCTAAGTTGTTTCCGATGGAGGCAAAATACTCATTGAATTTATCTGGGACTTCAGTATCGTGTATTTGTGTACCGTTTGACTCTAACTTGATGTTCTCATGGTTTTGCTGTTTTTTGTTGTTTATTAATTACTTTAATCAATTCAGTTTGCTTCCCCGCATGGAAATATATCAGAAATACCTTACTTTTGTATATCTGGCATATATTCAAGAGGGAAAAAAATTGCCTAAAAATTAATGAAAATATTGCTAATATGAAAAAAAATGTTGCCTTCATTCTGCATGGCCCTGCCATACACGCCCAGTGCTCTTGCCTTCCTCACCACAAATTCTGCCCTTGCCACTGTTTCTCTGAGCACCTTTGGGAGATTCACCCAGATTTTCTGAGGTCCAACCCCCATCAAAATAAAGAATTTTCAGTTCGAACCTCTGTTCATGAAGCTCATCCGCCTGCCATATGTCTTGGAAGATCACCATAACATTTTGTCCAACTCTGTTGTACCTAAGTCTCTTTGGGACAGGCATGTTGGCATCTGGTACGAAAACCGCTTCCAATACAGTTGATAGATACAATTTGTCTTCCTCTAGGGTTTTCTTCAATATTCCCTCAAGCACCAGGCAGTTCCTCAGAGCTTCGTTGTCCCTCTGCAGGCGATTATTTTCCAACTTCTTAGTTTGCTCAGCTATTTGGACGAAAGCCTTAAATTGTCCTCTTTGAGAACCATTGACTTTTTCATTGTGGCCTGCTCGCCTTCTAATTTTTGTACTTGTTTATTTAGAGCCTCGAAGTCTGCTCTCATCTTACTTCCAGCCTCCCGATTTTTTTTTTATCTCACCTCACTTAATCACTGTTGCATGGTCTTTTTTAGAGAGTTTGTGTTTTTTTTTGTATCATGCAGGGCTCCGAGACACTGGTTAACCTTTTTGTTCATATTGAGCATTAGCTGCCTCATTGACGTGATGCCATCATCGCTCAATTGCTCCTCCTCTATGTCCTCCTCCATCTGGCTGTTATCTCCCTCTTCTTGAGAATAGGGCTCTTCACGAATTGGTAGAAGTTAGACTTTGCAGTGGTGACTATGCCCCGAGGACAGGACTAGCTGCGGGCGTCTTCCCCGTCAGCTAATACCTGAATTCACTATAGGTGTCAAACTTTGCCTCTTTATCCTTAGACAAGAGCCTTCGGCTGAGGCCCCTCCATCAGAAAAACAGATCACAGCTAAGAAAAGGGATCAGAAAAAGAGGTTAGGCCTGGATTTTTTTATTATTCAGCAATGGCCAAATCCGTCAAATCATGAATCAAAATACAGAGGAGTTATGGGCCCCTTCCACTGGTCGGAATAAGCCTTGCAGCTGTAATTGGTTAATAAGAAACCAAGCACACCGGTTCTCGGGGTTTTTTTGATGGAGCCAAAAAACGATTCTATAGCTTAACTAGGAATCGTTGGAAGAAGGGAATAGGAAAGGGGAGGGGATCACCTATGGAAAATTTTAAATATTTAGCAGTAGAGAGGTAGTTAGCGTCAGTCTAACTCTAGTATGGTGACGGCCGTCTACACATGATTATTGAGTAGAGGCAGGTTCGACTGACTATAGAGAGGGGAACGGAAGGGGTTAGGTACTAATTCAATAACCAAGTATCAAGTATTCAATAATAGTAATTGATTAGAAGTAGGCCTAGTGTTGCAGTGGGATTTGACCACTGAGGATAGCAGATTTTATTTAAGGCAGTTTTGAATTTCAATTTATCTTGGATAAGGTATAAGCCAGAGACCTTTGAAACCTATTGTCAGTAGGACCAAGAAGGCGCGGGAAAAAGTCCGATTTTGTTCACTTATACACTCATATCCACAGTTTCGCTGAGATTTTTGCTCCTGGGGTGATATTATCCCTTAGGATTTTTTGTCCCTTTAGTGTCTAAGACTCCTCCTGGGTCTTGCTCCAGGTCGCGGAGACCATTAATCCCACGTGTTATGGCGTGATCACCACACTCACAATTTTCAGCCTAATTTTTACTGAGTACTTAAGTCCTGCATGATCACAAATTCTTTCTCTCCAAAGTCTCTTTGATATTATAAATCACCTTCATAATTTTGGCTACTGTGCCCATCCAGATTCTGAAAGAAAACAACCTGTGCCAACCCTGTCTTTCCTTCTGTCTCTCAACCGGAGGATATCTGAATTGTTTGTGTTGATGTCCAAAAACAATTCAGATATCCACAATTCGGGAATAAATATACCAAGGGCTTCCATAATCCCAAGCCCATCAATATAAATTAAAATAACAATATTATATTCATCATATTTTATGCACATTATAATAAATATAGAATGGAACTCACCGTCGTAATAAAAAATTCATTGGACTTGATTTGTCTGTGTAAGCACTCTGCCTACGACATCATGCTTACAGGGATGAATCTCGTCTAATAAATTTTCGATCACTGCCTGCTTGTTCCATTCTCTCTATATGGTAAATAGCAATAGCGGCTATCACAGACTCCCTATTGTAACCTATTGTTGCATTCTTGATATTGAAGTTACTTATTTCTTGCAAAGTAACAATATTTAAGCATACATTTTAAGCATACATTTTAATATGCCTTCTTTCAGTGGCTACAAATACGGTTTCATCACTGCTTTCCCTGACACAAGACTTACAATGGACTCCCTGCTGATCAATTTCAGTAAATATGCTGAAACATGGACAAACAAAAAGCATCAACATTGCTAATGGATGTATCCAAAGCTTGGTAAATAAATGCATCATATGACAAGTGTATGATGCGAGCAAGAGCACTTTGGGGCACTCTTTTGGGCAATAACTTTGGATGCCTTAGTTGATTTTTCATCAAGGGAATTTCTTTCTCAAAGATGAGACGTGTTGAAAAGTGATTACATTCTCATGAATAGGCCAGTGTTCTGAGACAAGTGTTCTCAGTTCATATTCATCTACGATCTTAAACCTGGTTCGTTTGAGAGTTAGTTCTATTTGAATGTTGAATCGGATCATCATTTAATATTGGTTCAGTTGTAGTATGGAATCTGTTCCATTGGGACTTACAATTATGGATAAGAAAATATTCAAGCTTATTTTCCTTGTTGCAGGCATATTTGCTCTTTACGTCCCATCAATGGATCAATTGAGATCTAAAACTGTAAGACTACTTCTGCATGTATATTTTATATTCAGGATGCTCCTTGATGTGGTATTCATTCTCATTACCATTTATTTAACACATGCTTACATTTCAGTGCTTGCTACTGTGAATCTAAATAGTCTTGTCAACCTATTACTTTGGAACTTATTGTCGATTTCGTTTTCAATTTTGAGACTTATGCATTTATTTAGGAATGTTGTATATAAAAAAGGGTGGAACGACCTGTTGAGGGAACTTCAAACAGCACCAGGCTACACAAGCAAAGCAAATTGCCTTTATCTTCTCCTCTCTACAAGTGTCTTTAGTTTACTGATCCTTTTCCTTCCTGGTCTCACTCTTCACAGATCAGCTACCCAGTATAATGAGTATATTCTTAACTTCCAATCTTTCCAAATCAACGGAACTATGGCTGAAACAATAAATGTCATTTCAATCTGCCTTGAAGTGAACAATGATATTACCTTTTGCACATATTCTCTCATGGCTACTTCAGTTCTGCATTTACTAATGACACACTTACATTGTGTGAGTAATGTTTTCAATCAATTTCAATCAATCACTGAAGATGTGATCAATGAAAACATCAAGTCATGCCAATTTGTTGATAATCTCATTGGTCAAAGCAACCATTTGCTAGAGGCCTATTTCCTGCTCAGTATCCTGAATTTTGTAGCAAGAACTACAGCTTTGTGCTACATGGTCATATTCCCTCCAAACAATGGATATCCAACCTACCTACAGTACTCATACATGCTCCTACATGAATTGCCAATATGGATTCCCATGATTTATGCCATGAGGGTTAACTACCAGGTAAGTACATCACGTAGGTATATAGTTGATGACTTATATCCTACCTTTCATTCATACATTCATATATGTTCATCTCATCACACAGGTAAATAAAACATTTCACTTGATGGATAATTGACTTATATCCTACCTCTCTATTCATACACATATGTTCATCACATCACACAGGTAAATAAAACATTTCACTTGATGGATAATTGACTTATATCCTACCTCTTTATTTATACACATGTTTATCACATCACACAGGTAAATAAAACATTTCACTTGATTCATAATTGACTTATATCTTACCTCTTTATTCATACACATGTTTATCACATCACACAGGTAAATAAAACATTTCACTTGATTCATAATTGACTTGTATCTTACCTCTTTATTCATACATATATGTTTATCACATCACACAGGAATATAAAACATTTCACTTGATTCATAATTGACTTGTATCTTACCTCTTTATTCATACATATGTTTATCACATCACACAAGTAAATAAAACATTTCACTTGATTCATAATTGACTTATATCTTACCTCTTTATTCATACACATGTTTATCACATCACACAGGTAAATAAAACATTTCACTTGATTCATAATTGACTTGTATCTTACCTCTTTATTCATACATATATGTTTATCACATCACACAGGAATATAAAACATTTCACTTGATTCATAATTGACTTGTATCTTACCTCTTTATTCATACATATGTTTATCACATCACACAAGTAAATAAAACATTTCACTTGATTCATAATTGACTTATATCTTACCTCTTTATTCATACACATGTTTATCACATCACACAGGTAAATAAAACATTTTACCTGATTCATAATTGACTTATATCCTACCTCTTTATTCATACACATGTTTATCATACCACACAGGTAAATAAAACGTTTTGCCTGATGAATAATTGACTTATATCCGGCCTCTTTATTCATACACATGTTTATCACACCACACAGGTAAATAAAACATATCACCTGATGGATAATTTACCTTTAGCGAGAGACCTGACCCTAAACCAATATGCTGAGGTGAGTTACATTCATTTTTTCATCACACCCACAATTACTTAAATTGACAACTAATGAAAATTAAGGTTTGCCACGGATATAAATTAAACATTAATCTACTAATCAGATGTAAATCTTAGCAGATACACCAAGTTGGAAAGTGACTCTGAGGAGGTGTCATGAGGACTAGCGTTCTAATTTCTTTCGTAGATAAACTTAGTTTGAGATTTTAAAGGTCAGTATTTCTCCAGAAGTTACTTCGCTTATCATCTCCCAGCAAATGCGTACATTGGTATGTTATCTTTCCAAAGAAAATAGAATGACCGCATAGAATAGGTTATCACACATTTCCTTTTTACACACATTTTAAGTTAATTACATGCTAGTTTATGGCAAATGTCTATTTTGAAATAGATTATATTAGTTATCAAGGCTTACCCTGCCTTTCCATAGATAAAATATTTCTTTATTCTTTGTTAAAAACTTTCCAGTGAATGATTTGTACAAAGTGGTCACTTTCTCTGCTCTACAGATTACATAACAAGTTGTCTTGTTCGGGAATTTAAACTTCCCTGTGTCAGATATATATATTCTCCTATTTGTTTCGTTTAACATTAGTCTCACATTGGTGAGAAAGATGTTAGACTTAGGATCTCAAACTTTAAATACTTAAATGTTGAAGATGTCCATGCAGGATTCCCTTGAATAATGCAGAACTAATGAAAGCATTTTCTTGCTAGCTTGCGATAAGCTAATCTATAGTCGTATACTTAAAGATGTAATGACTTTTTCTCTAGATGAATAGATTTTCATCATGGATCGCTTCTGGCCCTAATCAAATCACTATGGGAAATATTTGCTCCATTAACAAGGCAAACATTGCAACAGTAAGTGTTATATAAATATAGCACAATAGGATTAGGGCGTCATAAAATGTATTATTGTCAGATCAATACATTTAGTACATTCTTTTGAAAACTAGGTATATCTAAATATATTTTATATTGTTTTGATTCAAAAGCTATAGCTAAAGTACTGTTCAGTTCAACCTCAGTTTTGTTTTAAATTTGGGTTATTTGAGAGGATTGGTGATTGCAAATTGTACAGCTTCTGGTGCACTAACCTGATTCAGGTTTGTAAGTGATACAGTCTGATGTCTGAGTGGATGAGACCCCACGTTGGATAGGTCCCTTTAGGCTTCCAGTATGGATTATCTGTGTGAATTGTCCGTGAGACTGAGCGCCTTCAGAGTTAATAATAGAATGAACTTCTTAGACATGAATTGCTAGTGTGATAATATATCAACCGAACGTAATTAAAGGAATTCCTAAATCCCCATGAAATGCCATGATGAAAACATTTCATTAAACAAATTTTATACATGGAAATTAAGGTTCAAAGGGTACTTAACAATATATTTCACAATTTAAAAAATATTCCTACAGGTGTCATGGATTTTATCATTGTTAAGGGTTCACCTAGTATGAAGTGCCCGTTAATTATAGTTTAATAGGTTATTTTTGAATTGTATACACTTGTCTCCTTAGATGCTGCTATCAGTCATCACCTATGTCATTGTGATTATACAATTTCAACAAGGCCAGAATTAGAAGTTACCACTTCCTGCCATCATAGCAACAACGACAATGGAATAACCCACACATTGAGTTAATGATTATAGCATATATGTGAATGACATGGGCCCAATGATATATCTGAAGAATATCTTTACATATAATTTATTATACATATTTAATATGAGGCTTTTATGAAATTGAGAAAAGAAATAAATGTAAGTGTGCTGAAATTTTTGGAAGAATGACGTCGCCACATAAACATCTTACACCACCCTTGCTTCTGATCACATCCTTCTGATTCACTTTATCTCATAATGATCTCATGTATTTAAGTATGGTATATATATAATGCAAGCTTTTTTGCGCTCAAGACTTGATAATCAGTATATGGATGTGTTTGCACAGATTCAGTCATACTGAGAAATACACAGTCATATGAAATATATATGCTGAATAAACAAACAATTATTTAACTGAAAATCCTAATAAATGCTTTTGCGATCGTTGAGAGAAAACAGAAAAAAAGTATCTTTTTGAACCCCTTTATTCACATAGTTTAAGACATATATCAATTAATGCATATTCCAAGCTATCAGTATCTGCTTAATAGACATAGGTGCAGTTTCCATGGGGAACAGCCACATAGGTAGCATTCTCTGGGTTCAGGTTGAGGTCAACAACCTTGCTCTTCAACTTCTCAATGACAGCATCATCAAGGGTTGGCTTGCGGGACAGGATCTGCCAAAGACATAGACATTTTGTTAGGTATAGTGCACATGGAAATTCACAAAACTAGGTGTTCAGAAAACCTCTCCATTGATCAACAATTAAAAACAAAAAATAGTGCTTAATTAGTGAATAAAATATATCGTCATACATCGCATAACTATCACTTCAGGTATTTCAATCTTTACGATTATTGTTTAAAGGATAAATGCTACATATCAATAAGAATCATGAAGAATAATGTAATAAGAATAAAGGTTAAGACTGGGGCTACAGATGAAAACATGGAGCAATCCAGAAGATGTTCCCGTTAATGACAAAATAAAAATGTTCTCAAATCAAATCAATATACATGTATATCCTGCCTTTCTATCCATACACATGTTCATCACATCACACAGGTAAATAAAACATTGCACTTAATGGACATATCTGTAATCTTTAAAATAATTTCATGTACATGTACATAATTAAGTTTACTTTTTTGTCCCATTAGTAGCAATGTTTAATACTATTTTAATTTGTTTTAATTATCAATGTTAAAAAAGTATTATAATTACATGCACACTTCTTATGTCTGCAGTGGTTGTAATAAAGCAATACTCACCCAAGCATTGGTGGTTGCAAAACTCAAACTTAATGGGTTGAGTGTCTTACCTGAGCAGTATAGGAAATCTCTTCGTCAAGGCTGTAGTAACCACATCTGTAGACAAGGGCATAGTCGGCAGTCATGTCAGTCACAGTCAAAGTGTGGGGCTCAAAGTTAGGGTTAGGGATAACCTCTTGCTGGAAGATGCCTGGAAATTTCATCTCAAAAAGGAGGGCTGAAATAGCAGAAATATGAAATAATGCAAACTTTCTGTAACCAATCCTATTAATTATTGATCACAAGATACAATAATTATCTCTATATGATTAATCTATCTATACTATTAGATGATGAGAAGATTATCTGTACGATAAAATGCTGTCAATAAAACATTAAACATTATTTGTAAAGTCCACATGCATGGAAGATCGCTTCAATTTCTTGGTGACACTATAAATCAAGGGACATAAAGGTGAACATGCAAAGGCATTTGTAAGAGAGTTAAAAGAAAAATTGCTGACTCACTATCGAAGGCCTGGAGGGCTCCCTCAGGTTCTTCAAGGTTGCAGTAATAGCTGTAGATGGAATCACCTTCATCGATACCTAGTAGAATAAAGGAAAATGGAAAACATACCTAAATACTTCTGAATAAAATCTCACAATTCGAAAAATTCAATATCTAGATTTTTAAAAAGTAAGACCTGTAAATTCAATCTAATCTTAGCAAAAGGTTTATGAGGAGAGACACATACCAAGGGGATCAGCTGTCACATTGGAGGTGCTGCAGAAGCAATCCTCACTCCAGGTTGATGGACCAGCATTCCTGTAGTGACCAATCTCAAACCTGCAAGCAGGAGAATTTAAATTTCTTACATTAAGAAATGGTTATCGGTGTTAATCAAGGATTTCATGTGAGTCTTTCTGGAAATCCTGGACACTCCAGAAAAGACAGAGGCTTTAGAAATTAAAAAGGTAAAAACATTACATGGTGCAGTTGTTGACTGATACAATTAATGAAACATTGGCCAAGGAACTTCTGAATATTTGCTAAAGCATATGGCATAGAAGGATGGCTGCCTTCCTTTTGTAAAAACAATTGCAGATACACATTTTAAATTAGTTTTGCAATGATTTAGAGAACATGCCATTTTCCAAAATGGGTATTTAATTGGTAAAATATTTATCTAACACAGAATACTGCTTTGAGGCAAACAGATAAATTTACATTCCTTTCTTTGAGTGGTTCTCATCAATTCTTTAATACATTATTTTTGGCATGATCGTGATGAGAACGTGCTCTACCTATGCTTCAACAACACTTACCATCTGCCCTGAAATTGAGGATACTTGAAATCAGGTACAGCTTTGAGAGTCTTTGGGCATTCTGGCCCATCCTGGGCAAGAACAGCCGCACAGAGTGTCTGGAGAGCAAAGAATAAATACACATTGTAATCTTGTATAACTTATTGAGGAGTTTATGTTGTGTGAGCAGTATATCCTATTCATGTAATGGTACGAATGGGCGTGTTTATCCCAAGATATACCAATGGCTATTACCAGGCTTTCAAATCAACTAGTATTATGAAGCTATTATATTAAATAGAGTTCAAATTAACGTTAACATGCTACTGCAGTAGCTTTTTTGACTTTCGGTGGATCCCAGATTCCCACTATTTTCAATATGGCATCTTTCATGATCTTAAACTTATGCCTCGATGAAATTGAAAATGTTAGCATTAATCCTATTTACCACAAATTGCCAGAGTAGAACAGCAAAATACCAAAGTCATGAACAACACTACCAGAAAAAAAAAGATGAATTCACGAGAAACCAACAAAGTTCCAATGATTTGTGCTGAGGATCCAAGAAAGAAAAACGGTCAATTTAGCTAGGAATGGATTGCCTATAATGTGTTGCACATTGGAGTCCCCCATGAATCTATTAAAAAATAGTGGAGGTATACAGCTACATATGTATCAGTATAACTTTCCTTGTGGGAACAGAAATAAATCTGTATATCAGTGAAGCAGATATAGAGGCTTAAATATTGTGTACTTACAATGAGAATTGCTACAGCCTTCATCTTGATCGGTCTCTTTGCCAGAGTAGAAGATGCAACAGCTAGGAGATGACACACTATATATACTCTTCATTATCTGTCCTTATGATAAACCATTCGTTGATACAGTATTGTTTTTGGTGTGATAGTAGTGCTGCTGTTACGGGTTCATTATCTAGTATTGCACCTATGGCGTAACGTGGCCATTGTACACATTAGATTACAAGGATCTGTACAATTATGCTATTATTATTATGACCATAATTGAAGATTCTAGACATGATTTGGTAATTAGTGACTTTTCCTCATTTTTCTGGTTCCCATGGTAACCAGATTGCCAAGGCAACGGTAGAATTAGTATTATGTGATGCATCTCGGTTAAACCTTTAATTTGTATTTAAATAATTTTATTTAGCCAAGCGTTATGTGATACACAATGTTCTCAGTCGAAGCAAATGAGAAAAACAATATCACAGCTATCACACAATGATATTGATGAATAAATAAGGATTTTAGACATGATTCCTGGTTTTTCTAATACATAATGGCGGCCATTTTGTTTTGGGGCTTTTAGAAAGGTAAAAACGGATTTTTCAGCTTGGTAAGATGATTTTTTGAAATTTACACCTAAAAATTAACCTAAGGACGTCTCTTACCAATTTTTACTCTAAAATGTCCCTAGAAAGTTTTAAAGCTCATTTTGATCCTAGTCTAAATAAGATGTGTTGAAATTGGTTTTGTATTTATAGCTTATACAAGGTTAATATTACAAAATTAATAAAGAATACAGTAACAGGATCAATAGAGAGAATGGTTTTAACATCGAGATTTATAACGGAAATAGCTCAAGGGCATTTGTATAAGAAGTACAAGAGGTCAATTGTACTTTACACCCACACCCACGCTTACATCTCGTGGTCAGCTCCAGACTTCTGATTTCCAGCTAGCCTTGAACCAGTACAGGATAATCTTATGTTAGGATAGATAAGGGTAGGTATATTATGATCTCTAGCTACGCATCTTAGTTGTTACGAGCTCCCGTCCAAGATAATATAATGTCTTTCTAAACGGTGAAACCTGTTTCAAAGGTTGGGAAAATGGAACCAGTGATGGAACAATGTTGCCGACTTGTTAATGGGGAAATATATAAAGATGTCTCCTTATAACGTCCTAATTATTGCATTCATACAAGAATTAAAATTTTATAGAAAATTAAAGTGTGGGCCATGAAAAGATGGATGTATCCAGAGTCTGGGGTACATTTATGGCCTCCAGGAAGAACTGCAATGCAGAGGGAAAAGCCACATTTCTTGTCCTTATGTCTAGAAATAAAAGTTACTATTATATACTTCTCCTAAAATGAAGCCATTTTCTATATCCCATTTCCATTTGCTACTGACCTTCTTGGCTAGAATAATAAGATATTCCTTTTTGGTTAGAATATCAGTTTTAGGGTGTGATCTTAATGAATGATTAGTATTGCCAGATAATACTGATATCGACCTATACGTGCTACTTATAACGGTACGGTGAAGCCTGTTTCTACTACCCATTTCCATATACTACTTAAACGCCAGCGCCGTTTGGTCTATTTTCAACTCTCTTTCCTTGGAACCTCTTGAAATAACTGGGGGTATTTTCACGTACGCTCATTATAAAACATTGTCTATAAGTCTTGTCTGGTGTATATCTAATGGGTTCGGGATGTATACTTTACAGGCACATTAAGTTTCCCAATGTTGTCACTATTAGGTTTCCACATGGAAAGCACTATAATTATGTTAGGATAGGGCCTACCGGCAGTAGGCCTACGTACATTACGTACAGTTTCCGATTTGGTTTCTAATTCTCGGCTAACCCGGAACGAATTCCCCAGTTCGCGTGCATTATCAATGGTGAATTCGTCAGTCATTTTCCGGGTTAGCCTACTAATTCTCCCGGTTTGGGGTTAATTCATAACATGTATAAATGGCTTTCCATACATTTCCATACGTTCACATGCGTCCGATTCTGTGACTGTCTCTGTATTACCTGCGTATTATAGGTTTCCCGTGAACGAGGAACAGTCGGGTGGACATCACACG
Source organism: Sthenelais limicola (assembly GCA_942159475.1). Taxonomy (NCBI): domain Eukaryota; kingdom Metazoa; phylum Annelida; class Polychaeta; order Phyllodocida; family Sigalionidae; genus Sthenelais; species Sthenelais limicola. The sequence continues at coordinate 61,613,742 of OW804096.1, forward strand.
GTTGCTTTTGATAATTCATTCCCTTGGAAATAAAAAGAATAACTACCGCACTATTGTTAATCGTCAATTATTGCAGTCTATTTATTGCCTTCTTTTACCCGTTATAGACTTTGATATGGGACCGAATATGGCAGGGGCCTCGATAATTTAAACTACTATAGATAGATATAAATGCGCAGTAATTATAAGACAACCAACAAACTTAAAGTAATGTTACATGAACGTGCTGCAGATTGCCACCGCCGATTGTCTTTGATCATTTTTGCCAGTTTTAAATTAGATTGCAAGTTATAAATACCAGGTATCTATATCTTTGGTATTGCAATGATTACAAAACTTGTTCCGATATTCTTTTTTGTTGTATTACAGACACTGGCCATTGTATATTTAATCACAATAAAAAAATGCATGTTGACCTCGTGGTGGGGGTTTTCTTCTGGCTCCCTAGATATCCTAACCTAAACTCGGTCTCCATGACTAAGAGAGCGGTATCCTTTGATGTTCCGGTAATTCGGCCATATTATCTCCCCCCTTGCTATCTTGCTATATGGGAGACAGAGTATATAAGTAAATTTGTTGTTTGTAAATCTGCTGTCGATTTCACCCATTATATTACACATATTATTATAATTGCCCATTACCATTTGTTCATACATTCTTTGTGTGTACAATATATTCTGGTCCTCTGCTATACATTTAACGATATGGACGTTACTATAATTAATGTAGTAATGATAAAAACTATAGTAAACGATTGGTAAGACCAGTTCTTAGCAAACATTTATTGTAGTGTTTATCACACAAACGAACATATATATGGAAACATAATTCCAAAGATGTGTTCGATTACGAGCAATACAATTTGTTTTCAAATCAAAGTCAAATCAAACAAGGACTTGGAAATGTTTTCTGCCATATTCATAGATTCGATCTTGACATGGAATCCCCATCACAGTATATACCTGATCTTCTCGTTCGCTAGATCTTGAAATAAATATAGTGTTTACTTATTACTAGAGGAATTCATGGCCAGTGTTTGTGTTAGTGTTACGTGTGATGCATAACAACATGTGAATGATCATGGTCACACATGAAGCACTGATGAGTGGTGCCTTTTAATAAACTGGGCGAAAATGGTGAGTTTTCTTCCCCCATTTCCTCTGGTTCTATATTGGTTTTTAGTTTCATCCAAGCATTATATCAAAACTATAGACGCTATTTTGTATCAACATTCTTTATTAGTGATATTTCATTGGGCTCCATCCAGGATAACAACTCTGGTTTATAATATTATTCCTGAATGAGATTTCAAACTCAACGTACAAAACCAGTTTCAAGACATTTTATAGCATACCTGAGAGCACAGATCCATGTGGCCTTACATGGAAAATTGATTACATTACACTGTAGTTATGACACTAGATAATAGAGACATAACAGAAGTACTACTATCCCACACCCACTCCAATACTATATCGACGGATTAAAGGTTTATCGTAAGGTAGGAAAGATAACTATGAGTATATATGGTGTGCCATCTCTGAGGTGAAGTATCTTCTACTTTGGTAAAGAGACTGATCAAGCAAGATGAAGGCTGTAGCACTCCTCCTCGTAAGTACACAGTATATTGTTCATCAAATCTTTTTTGTTGCACACCAGAATGTAATATTGATACATTTGTATAGCTAAATTGCATATTTATACCTCCGCAGTCATATCTCTTCAGCTATTTGATACATTGTTGATGCAAGTGATTTGAACATCAATAGGGCAGTTCACGAATAGGTAGAAGACAGACTTTGCAGTGGTGACTATGCCCCGAGGACAGGCTTAGCTGCGGGCACTATCCCCGTCAGCTAATACCTTCAGTATAGGTGTCAAACTTTTCCTCCTTATTCTTGGAATACAATTTGCTTTGTGGCTCGATAGCTGTTCCAGGATTATCAGATCACATGTTAAGAGTAGTTTTGCCTAAACTCAACTAGATTTTATCCGCTAGATCTTATAATATAACAACTTTTGTCAAGTGAATCCCTCAAAACATAGGGTGAGAAGAAGTATGCACACAGGGATGGGTGTGCAGGCAGAGGACGGGGCAGAGGAGCGGGACGAATGTACACACAGAGACCATGCATAGACTTGCAGTATGCCTCTAGGGCTTCAGAACTAGTGTGAGTGTACAGTGCATTGTACATATACAGAGAGGGACTGTGCAGGTCTGGTGACCAGCTGGTAGACTCGGGTGGTCTGCCTCGCCCCCCCTGTCAGAGCCTGTTCCGCTGCCCCTGCCTCAGTGTACGGTGCCCGCATTCCAGCCACCACTGGCCAGTAATGACCTGCGCACTGAGAGTATCTTAAAACGTCCGGTCACCCCGACCATAATTCGTAAACTGTCCTATTGGAATTTGATTTGTAGGCCTGGTAATAACCATGTATGGCAAACTGCACCATTTGTACAGTTACATGAATAGGATTCAATATGCAATATTGCTCAGATATAGCAAGTTATTCTAGATTACAATGTATACTGGCCTTTCCTATCCAGACTCTCTGTGTGGCAGTTCTTGCCCAAGAACCAGAGCCAGAATGCCCAACGATCAAGGCTGTTGGCGATTTCAAGTATACTCGCTTTGAGGGCAGATGGTAAGTGCTATTGAAACACAAGTATATATGGCTTTCTCATTGATATCAGGCCAAAATTAATATATGATGAGAAGATAGATTGATAGAAATTTATCTTTGTTTGCAAATTGTAGTCCGAGATATGAAACTAGTACCATGATGATGAAGTAATATTTTATTGTATTGAAGAGGCGACGCCTGAAAATATTCGTGAGGAATAGTGCGTTTTTTCTGTAAGAATTAAATTATTATTGGCCTTAAATGAATAATAAAAAAAGAGAATGGAAAGATATTTGTTCACACTTTGCTTCAGATGGGTGTTATACTAGTAAACATTGTTTGCCCATTTCAAATAGTCGTTTTGAATATTCTTCTAAATTGATTGCAAGAAGAAATTCAAAAGGGTGTTTCTGACATTCCCTTGACCAACATAACATTGATTATTTTTACCAGCCAACAATCACATTCCTAAGGTCCTAGATTGATTAAGCCCACATCACTTCTCTAACAAGTGATGTGGGCAATAACCAATAACAATAATGTAAGAAATATGAATTCTCCTGCTTGCAGGTTTGAGATTGGACACTACAGGAATGAAGGTCCATCAATCTGGAATGAGGATTGCTTCTGCAGTTTTTCCAATGTGACAGCTGATCCCCTTGGTATGTGTCTCTTCATAAACCTTAGCTAACCTTCTCATGAACCTATTACTAAGGGTAGATTTGGTATACAAGTCTTACTTTTAACACATCTAGATATTGAAATATTTGTCCATGGTATTTACAAAGAACACTAATGTTTATGTCTATTATTTAGTGTTTATTGTAAATTGTAGCTTGCAGAGGCCTAGGGTATTTTTGGAGGAACTGTTTAGGCAGAAAAAAATATTTCCACATGGAAATATTATTGTACTAATTTGGACGTGTTACACACCTGAGTAGCGCTACCACAACTGAGGCTGGGCCTCAGATACGAACGTTCTACCTGAACTCACCAGAAATATTATTGTAGATATTATCAAGATTTATGTGACAGAACTGGAAATAAAGATTTATATACAAGTAGGTATATTTTCCTTTTCCATTATTCTACTAGGTGCTGATGAGGGAGACTCCATCTACAGCTACATCTGCAACCTTGATGAGCCTGAGGGAATCTATCAGGCCTTCGATAGTGAGTTAGCAATTGTGAATTCTCACAATTGAGCATTCTCTTACAATTAAGTATCATTGTAGATTCTCCTAGTGTCCTGAAAGTGCACCTATTGTAATAAATATTGTCGGCTTCATATAACCATATGATTAATAATGGCACTAAGGAATTGAAGGGATCTTTTGTATGCACATATATATATATCGATTTCATTTTATTAAATGACAATTACAATATGATAGCTCATAAAGCAGCATATCAGCCTGACACCATTCATATCCACGTAGATTCAGTAGTGGTAGTTGTTATTAATTGATACTGTATTTATATGTACGACTACTTTATTAGACAATACTAACACATAGTACTAGGGCTAGCAAGATGCTGCTATATTGTTATCATTATTACAGACCTGTAAAAGTGTGTGATGTGTTTCCTCTTTCAAACATGTTTCATTTATTTTTCATGTCTACTATTCCAGCCCTTCTCTTTGAAATGAACCCACCAGGCCAGTTCCAACAACTGGTTCTCCCAACCCCCATCTTCCCACCCCACACTTTGACTGTGGTTGACATGAATGACGAATATGCCCTTGTCTACAGATGTGGTGACTACGACTTGGACATTTCCTATACTGCTCAGGTATGACGCTCAACTCATTAACCATGAGTGTGGGGTATGTTATTTGAATATCCCATCTCAAAGCTTAAATTTTAAAGATCCATTGCTGATTGTGTTAAAAGAGTAGGGTGTAACACCCGTTAGTATGTTTCCTCTCAATAATAGATTGTAGTAGGCTATACACCTGTAGGCAGACCATACTCAGCAGACATGGTACTGGCAATTGCTCCAGGGGTTGGTACCATGAACAATAAACCAATCTGGAAGACAGATGCCCTGGACCAATAATTATGCACTTAACAGTTAATGCATTTCCATTCACAATTATGAAAGAACAATAACAAACATTAAAATTGAAGAATTAAAACATTTTAAAATATATTTAACCATTGAAACCAAGATGAGGGCTAGTCTTTAATTGCATCTACAGGAGAATACAATGCACATTTAAAACTTATCCTATGAATGTTATCAATACTTAGTTCATTGTATTCTAACAATCAAATAACTGAAGATGCTGTTACACAGTTGTGATGTATAATATCTTATTCACAAAATAAACCTTCTCTTTATATTTTTAATTGTTGATCTAGGGAGAACTTTCATGAACACCAAGTATTGTGAATTTACAAGCGCACTGGTCCTAACAAAATGTCTATTTCTTTGGCAGATCCTGTCCCGCAAGCCAACCCTTGATAATGCTGTCATCGAGAAGTTGAAGGACAAGGTTGTTGACCTTAAACTGAACCCAGAGAATGCAACCTATGTGGCTATTCCCCATGGAAACTGCACCTATGTCTACTGAGCTAAGAAAACAGATGCATATATACCAGCTTGAAATACTCATTGATATTGTGAATAAAACTATTTATAGGATCATTACAACAGACATTTCTTCGAATTCATCCTATCAAATTAATTCATTTGTCTCAAAAGGGAAACTTGCGTTGATTTCTGAAAGCAAATGGGAATGTGGGTCTCTGTTCACAACTCACAGGTTAAAGGAAAACTGATACCATTAATGAGAAATGGAGTGACCATCCGGTGGACGGGTACTTTGCTAGTATCTTCATGGAGCTGTAAAACCTTTTGCTGGAAGACCCCCACGGCGAAGCTATATACAAATACAAATAGCACATCCCTTTCATGAGATTGAATAGCTTTAGTTATATAGGTCGAACAATGAGTACTTTGTAGAGGATCTGCTAGTATATTCGGCCTTATCTAAATTTTCATTCATCTCATCCGTTGAATGTTTTGAGGAAGATGCCTTTGGCATTATAGGAGTGACATCGATTAACACAGAAACTTCATTTATTATAATTTTATTTTCATCCTCTAAATTATACATAATGATAATCACTCTTTCAGGTAGGGAAATCAATTAATGTGGCTAAATACAAGTGGAATACAGTAGATCAGTTCCACGCACCAACAAAGTAAATGCTTTCGTCTAAGCAAACTAAGAGCACCTATTGTTTAATTAAATACAGTATATATATACATCCTTTGAGAACGATACAAAATATGATGGATGTCTGAATAAAATGGGGTACAATAAAAATATTTTTAATACAATAAAAAAAAAAAATTACTTTTCTTAGAATTTTTAGACAATTTCTAACGATTAGAAAAAGGGTGTATATTTCAATTTTCTTTTTTGTCAAGAGCATGTTATGAATAGGGAATGGAACTTGGTACTAGTAATTGAATATTTATTGGACTGACACCTTGTTTCATTCTCTTACAAGCGCACAAAAATAATATATTCCATTTTTGTAGTTCATCATTAGTATGTAGAACTAGATAAAATAGCAGAATGTACATTTCTCTCCAAGAAATATTTATATTTTGTTAAAAGTATATATATTTGCTCGATGAAACAGATAAGCAACTACATTTCCACTGCCTTGAATGTTTTGAATTCTCTTTGACATTGTACAGTAATCGTATATCCCTTCTACTTCAAGATAATTGATAAACATAGAAGAAAACAGAATTACAGATAATTATTTGGAATACATCTGGTATCGCAGAGGCGATTTTAAAAAACGGCATCCGTACATACATTTTCATGCTCATATTTGTCATTTTCTGAGGTGGTTATGAAAGGTGGCATATATTTTTAGATCACCAAAGAGTATAGGCCTACTACATGAATTATATTGACCATTAAAATGAGATGGAAATAATCAAAAGATACTAGTACATACAGTGATTTGTAAATGTATCAAAGATGTTTAATAGTACAATTTATATCAAGTCAAATTACAGTAGTCACATTTTTACCCTGCATTTTACACTGTAACATAAAGAAGAAATATTGTCAACATGACGAAGCTAAACAAAACCATCAAAGTATCTTTAAAGTATAAGTCCAAGCGTTCGTCAACCGGAAGAAAAATATAACTATACAAAAGTTTCCTCCCATCTATATTAACAAGCAAAAGCTAATGCAAAGTAGATAGAGGTAAAACTATAAAAAATGGAATGAGCGGAAACAAAAATATGAACACTTCCTATTCATACTTCATAAGTATGGGATGGAAAGATATGAACTTATATAATATTACCCAATGCATCAATCACTTCAAGGCATTGGGGACCATCACGAACGAGTAAAATATGAATTATAAATTCCGCAGGCCCATTTCCGTGGTTTTCCGGGCCTTAGTGGCAGGGCCAAGGGGATGTAATTATTGTTGTATATTGGCTGATGATAAACAAACTATGTTTTATATTCAGATGTTATTTCAACCACCGTTTTTTAACTTTTACTTTTTGAGTCACCAAGTGGATGGTGTAAGGGGGCCGGTTAGCTGGAAAGTGCACGGTAAGAAACCCGAGAATCTTTGAAAATGTCAAGGCCATTTATAAGATTTCAACAGAATTCAAGCGCCATATGATTTTCAGAGCCCTTCGGACAAAACCACCATTTTCCAGCCCTTGGATATTTTTTTCCAAATTCACTGTTTACCAAACACACAAGCCACAGCGGCCTTGTAGGAGAGTTGATTGACATCAATATGAATTCTACTTAGCAATAGTGGAACCTGGGAGTTCTTGTAAAATATAAGATGAATCATACCCGATTATCTACTAAATTATCATTAAAAAAAATCAGAATGATTACACCATAATATTAGTCACACTAATGTATACCACCAGAAGAAACAAGGAGCAAAGATATTGAAATTATGTCAGTATAGATAAGTAATATATTTTAATTAACCAAAGTCCATTTAAAGTTGGAAAGGTTCAATAAAAGTTGACATTTACTACATCTGTATTCTAAAAAATAACATACATTTATTAGATCTATTTTACAATCGAGTAAAGGTACTACATAGTTTATATTTTTCATTATCCTTTTGTAACCCCACTGATAAAATTATTTATATTAAAAGTTTCTCTGGCCACAGAACAATCATCCTGGGCTTGTTTCAAGGGTTAACTCGGGCACCTCCCGAGTGGGACCACTTGGGCCCAGTTCCACTGGTGTCCTTAAAGCGGCAGCCAAACAAACCCCCACAAATAAATGGAGTTTTCCACTGCCATGGTAATAGAATTATAACAAGAAAATCATCCATTACAAAATCATTCAAATGGGACTCTTAACACTTACTAGATCTATGATGAAATTTGGGTGAATTCCTGGGGCAAAACCCTGAGCAAATGTATCATTTTAAAGCTTCTGTTGGTCCACCGTGTTTTCAATAATTGCAGCGTTCCTACTTTCCCTGTACGTGTATAAAGAATTTTCAGGACATATTAGAGTATTTTTCTAAGGGGAAAAATGACAAAATACTCAAGCACTTTCCTAAAGTTTTACACAGGACCAAGGACCTGAACAACTTTTTCTGTACTTATCACTCTGATTCTGACTCTTATTGAAATTAATGAGTATTTCCACTCAATTGGAGAATTCAAAATAAAGAAATTTCCACGAGTTTCAAGGCTTTTGGAACCCTCTCAAATAATATCAGTGTGTATGCATACAACTGGCTAGTGATGAACTAAGAGGATTGCATTGTTAAATACTAAGCGATACTACATAACTTGAGAGTCGGTCAAACAAAAGGTTGCGCACATATGGGTAGAGGTTATCTTCATCTATATATTATGAAAATATAAGTTATGTACATAAACGGTTTGGTCACATAATAATTATTTGATTTTTGCAAGTTACATAAGATTTCTTCTAAGTAAAAATAATGACAATATAGCTGTTAAAAAGCAATACATCTATATAATATATCATACACATTTTATAGATACATATGGCAGTGTCTGATTTCATTAATTGTTCAGTCCCTTAAAGCCCGATCTGGTATTATATCTGACACAAATCAATCACTACACCTATTTTTGCTTTTCACATTGGAGCTGAACATGTTTTTCCTGAGCATGGGTTGTTAGAACATTAAATTTTGAACTAATGAAGAATTTGGTGCAATATTTGTAAACATTTTCTGATTGTCAAAAAGCAATAAACGCATCATGATATATTGCGAACCAAAAATGGAAGCTTAGGACTGATATGACTCTTTTGCATGTTGGAACAAATCCCAAGGACCTAAATGAAATTAATTTCAAAATGACAAAACAAATCGAAAAAATGATTCCATAAAGAATATATCAATGATTTTCTTTAACAGAAAAATCTGAATCATGATTGTCTGTGTGTGTAAAATAAACATTCATAAAAAATTAAATATATTAAAATTTTATTGGTGGCTTTTCTCAACGAGTAAAAACTCATATTTTAACCAAATCATGAACAAAATGGTGGGACAAAATTTAGTTTGACACCAATAAGCGGAAATATATATACAAAATATACATGACACCTGTGCGGACCCAGCATGCAATATAATACAAAATTATAGAGTAAGTCTTGAAACAAAGAGAATAGCCAATCAGAGGAAAACATAAACTGGCATCAAAGGGATTTTCGACCAATCCCGTTGCACTCTGATGCAATATTCACTATTAAAATAGAACTTGCACGTCTTTGAAATCAAGAGGACAACCCAACTTTGAATTTGTCACGTATAATAAATGCATAATAGTCGAAGATCTGAAAATACATTAGAGCTGGTTCTAAAAAAAAAGTTGCATAAGAGTTGACCATGCAACTACTAGTATTAGTAGAGATATAGACGTACAATAGTTTTTGCTAGTATATAATTTCCATGTTTCTGACCATGTATTCAAGGCATACCTTTATATCAATTGTTTTTTTGGCTATTCTTAACATTCCCCATAACATATATATCATACATCTTGAAATACCTTAGTATATACAAGTCACTCTCAATTAGTTTTATGGTGAATATTCTGTGACGGCCACAAGGGGCAATGAGCGGGAGGGACAGGATTGAGGTTGAGTCTATCAGGGAAGAACATATGATGAGGATCTTGCATTCCTGCAGGGGTAGACATGGGGTGTCGATCAGGGAAGACCATTCGGCCTGTATGATCATGCATGGGTGTGTGTTCACCCGGGTGAGGTTGCCTCTCAGCAAACACCATAGCGTTCCTGTGGTCATGCATAGGGTCTGTGGTGGCAGCAGCACCTGGGTGCATTTGTCTCTCGGGGAAGACCATGGAGTTGTTTCGTTGATCCTGGTGTGCCGGGGGAGGGGTGCACACGTCGAGGTTGTGTAGGTGGGAGGAGGCATCGTGGTCTTGAGGGTGAGGGGTGTGCACTGGGGTGGGATGTTGGGAGAGGTTGGCTTGGTGTTGCTGTTGTTGTTGCTGCTGCTGCTGTTGTTGTTGTTGTTGCTGTTGTTGTCCAGTGACTTGCTGGGGAGGTTGGTGGTGTTGAGGTAGAGATTGCGGATGTTGCTGGTGTTGTTGTTGTAACTGTTGTTGCTGAGAAGCGTCTTGTTGTTGCGAATGTGTCATCTGCCCTGGACCACCTTGCTCCCCAACAATAGCGCTCGCTCCTTGGGAATCCTTCTTCTTTTTAGATGGCTTCGGACCTTCCGATTTCCTCCTCCGCCTCCCAAGTCCATGAAGGCCCTTTCGAGCCATAAACGATTGAGCCCAGGCTTTGGTGATCTCAATAGACCCTCCGAATTCCTTGAGTCTAGCTTTATCCTTATGTAACAACACTCCCCTTGCTGCGTCCATGACAATCTGGACATTAATCTGGGCGCCATTTCTTCTTAAATTCTCAATGTAATCCATTACATCGTTATCATACTCCTTCAGCATTAGAGGTCTACCTCTGTCTTTCTTAGGCAGAACTACCACCTCGTCTGCCTGTGTTTCTCTCTTGGCATCAAGATAGGCTTTCCTCATACACCGGACAGTGCTCTCACTTATAGGACGACCGAATAAGGTCTTGAAATGTTTCATTGCCTTTCCTATGCCTTGTTCTACAGCGTACTGGCCAATTTTGGCCCTCATTTCGGCAGTGTAGTTGTTGTATTCTCCTCTCTTCTTTTTCTTCTCCTGCTTGCGTGCATAGCCGCGCCCCACTTGCTCGTTGAGGAAGCGGATCATGTCAGCTTTCTCTGGGCTTGTTAAAGGGTCCGGCAGGGGTAGGCCCTGGAACAGTGAAATTTGAAATAAAAATGTGTTATTACCTGTTAGCTGGTTGAGAAACTAAAGTTTATTGTTATTATAACATACTTTTCCCATATAACGAACCACACTTAGTTTAGACCTTTAGAAAAATAGCCTTCAAAATTCTTTTCGGCCTATAAAATCTGAATCAAAATTTCTTCTTCCATTTCCAAGTAGTCAGGAACACACTGGAAATCCTGAAATTTACTTTTAGATGCGCGTCTCCTTTTTGTACACCTCCATCACATATGATCATATGAATAAAAGATGTTTTGAATTGAATTGAAAACTACTACTCTACTTATTCATATCTCACGTACAATGCATGAATCACTTATCAATTACTGTATTACCGAAATTTCAACAATGATACAGCAACGTTTTGCTTTTTCAGAACAGTATTCATGAAAATAATGACACTGCCTAGAAAACTTGAGAGTGAAACGGTGACATTATTGAGACTTCTGATTAAACTATACGTGAGTGGTACAACCAGTTTGTAGTCCTTCCACCCAACCATCCAACGCAATACATCGCTGTTTGTATTACCCACCAGAAAGGTGAAATAGTGAAATATCTAAAATATTCAAATACGTACATGATCATTAACGAGACCGCCTGCTTCCCCTGTCCTCGCATCATCGTCCACTGCGGTATACCAAGCCACAGCTTGAGCCAGATTACTCAACCCTTCCTCTGCATTATTCTCATCACCCTCTAGCCCGTCCTGACTATTAGAAGTAGGGCGGTGGTTAGTGTCCTTCCCAGTATTGTCCTGACTCTGACTGGTAGCACTGGTAAATACTGACAGGTCGGGTTCGTCGTCCTCTTCTGATTCAATCTTACGTCTGCGCTTCAAGAGAGGTTCCGTCGGGTCGATGTATTTTGGTCTTCTCCCTGGTCCTCTTTTGATGTACTGACGACCCGATATTCGCCAGGGTCGTGTCATTTTTCTTTTGTGTATCGTTGGAGTGTATGGGATTTTCGTTCTGAAAGGAAAATATGTAATCACACAGTCAGGAATATATATGCAGTAACCTCTCTAAAGAAAGCCAAGGATGTATTGATTTCAAGTATACTAGCACCAAGTCCCCTAGCCTATCTCAATGGGCACATCATCCTGGGGCCTGACTGGATGCAGTAGTGACTCTAATATAATATATATTTGTAATTACCTTTTGTCAAAAAAAAATCAGACTAGAAGTCTAGATTTCAAGCTACTTTAATTATATTCCCAGTAGACAATCGACTACTTGGAAGGCGTTATGGTTTTAAAGTAGCCTTCTTTGCCCACCCAGATAATATAATGTTATATGCCATTAGTCAACAGGGGTAATGTATCAATCTAATATTGGACATATTGTAAAGAAGTCTAAGGGTTTTAGCCCATAGGTTCAGTGTTGAGAAGAAGTGAGACAAGAGTCTGGTATAGCAGCAGTTCGTCCGGATTCGGCCTAGGCAGGAGTGACTCAGCGAGTGTCCAAGACCTCATCCATCCATTTATTTATACTCCAAAATCATGAATTATTCATAGAATCAAACCCAAGAATTATTCCACTTGCTCTTCCCCCTCTCTCTAATTGGTTGAGGGAGAGAGAGGATCTTCCTTGCCCACACACTGATCTCTGCTCCCCATGCCGAGGCCATGAGCTGAGTGCATGCAAGTTGGATCCCTCTCCTCAACCTTCCCCCCTCCCACCCCTTACTCATAGATCCCAAGGCTTGTGCCTGCCCCCCTCCCTCTTAGCCCTTCCCCCCTCTTGATCAACCCAGAGCAGTGGATACAGTAATTAGGTCGGGCTGGGGGGGGGGGGGTGAGCTCTGAGTAGCTCATCTCCCCCTCCCCTCCTGGCCAGGCCATGAGTGGTGTGCATGCCCTGACCATGATCAGGGCTAAATAGGTCGGAACTGCGACCCAAAGAATTCAGTTCTTTACAATATAATTGAAGTACTTACGTAAATTCATCGTCAGATTCTGAGGTGCGTACTATGTCGTGTACGTTAATAATGATAACTTCTCGGCGGTCTAGCGTGATACCAAGTAGTCCCTCTATGCGCATTTCAGACTGGTAATATAGACCCGAGTTACACACATTTACAAGAGCCTGCTTCAGTATTGCCTTGATACGGTCCTAGAAAATAAAATTTAAAGGACTATACAACAAATGCTAGGCAAAAAAAAATAGGGCAATATATGTAGGAAATATATAGCAATAATTATATCGGTATACAACATTTGAGAGGGAATAATTTTGTTTGAAATTATATTTTCTTTTTTTCCCTTTCCATGGAGTGTAATTTAGTTTCTAGTATTGTCTATAACAATTTGTTGTAAGATGATCCAGGGGATGAGGGTAAAATGATGTGGTGGCATGTCACATAAACTAGGTATGGTCAAAGTTCTGAATTTTATTTAATTGAGATAACTCAAACTTAGCTACAATGTGGTTTTAGAATATTATTTGTTACCCACTCGACAACCCTGTCAATATATTCGTAGCCTATTAACAATTATATCATTGATCGCGATTCTACAAGTGGTTCGGATAATTAGGAACTTAGCTAAATATTGTTGCTGATAATGGCAGGATATTTTTTTATACTTTTGTTGGTAACATTTTTACCAGGACTAGATCACCTCAATTGTGGTCTTCTTCTAGTACCTGGGCGAAGGTGAAACTGTGGCTGCACCCGGGTTCGAACCCACAACATGCTACTCTTTATGCTAGATTTATTTAACAAAATGTCTAATGTCAAACACTTAGACATGAACCGACCTGATCTGCTCTCATGCGTCCACCTCTAGTTTGGAGACGGAGGGAGGCAGCTTTAGGCTTGACCGTGACAGGGTTAGCTCCAGTGGTATCCAAATCCTCCTCTAAGAGATCATCATTCACATCGTCAGGAGCGGCTTCAGGCTCTATTATAGGAATCTCTGCATCTTCCCCGTGAAGCTTGAGGTGATCATCTAAGACGTCTGTATGTGTATCCCTATGGTGGTGGTGTGGGTGGTGGAGAGTGTCAGGGTTTGGTGATGTAGATAAGCGACCTGGCGATATCGCACTGTGCTGGTGGTGCAGGGGAGAAGGAGTTTGCCTTGTGTGTCTTAGGTCATCGATATCCTCCATTTCTATTTTTAGTTTCCCGGTTGGACCTGTGTTAGATACTGTTAAAAAGACATATACTAGAAAATGGACTACCGTACCGTACTGTACACTATATCTATTACAATGTTCCTCATAGGCCTACGTCTTTTTTTTAAAAAGTTTGCTTTTTGATGCCTTCTGTTTCCGTAGGATATATCAATATTATCGAAATCCCAATGGGTGCGATATTGTAGGCTATATTATGAAGAAATGTGTAAGTTTGCTTTTTGATGCCTTCTGTTTCCGTAGGATATATCAATATTATCGAAATCCCAATGGGTGTGATATTGTAGGCTATATTATGAAGAAATGTGTACCAGTAATCTTAAATAGGCCTACACTCATTAGACTATACGCTATTGATATTCAAACAAGATTTTATTTTAATTTTAGAAAACATAATGCAGATATTATAATGATTAGTGCTTAGGCCTACATATTGTTGAGCAGCTAAATTGATGGACACGCATGGTGCATGATTTATTGCGTTCATTTTTTAGATAAGATTATTTTTTTCATTTTTAGTTCATTTTGAACCCCTAAAATAAATGCAAATAATTGAGATAAACTAATGATATAACCGTAAATTTTCCAAGTGATAAGTTTGCTTTGACATCCTGTATTTTTGTTAATTAAGCTCCCCAAAAGCAAATAATCCCTAGTCCTCAGATTCGAACATAGGCCTACCGGCAATTAATTTGGTAGAGATCATAAATACCTACTAGGGGGGCCTACAGGTATTTATAAATAGATTTGATGAAACTCTTTTAAAGACCATAATTAAGTTATACATTAAATATAAATAAATTAAAAAAATCGACAATCTAAATCGATATAAGACTATCGCGTACGGTACCGTATCTACAATACGCTAGGCCTACTACCGAAGGTGTTAATTAGTTATTCTACTGAAGTAGCCTACCGCAAATAATGTTTATGAAAAGATGATCTCGAAATGAATCGGTAATAAAAAGAAATACTGTTGTTCTACAGGTATCCATGAGTGTTTTGAGCCCGGTTTTGAGGCATGTCGTAGAAGCTATAGCCTAGCTATACCTAGCCTATACTAGGCCTCCCAGCCTATCATTTAAAGACCAAATCACCCCGGACTTTGTTGGGGCACAACGGTGCACCCCCACACCTTCACCAAGTCTTTAATGAATATCAATAAAAGTGAAATGCTGTGAGAATTGTACTGATGTATCATTCTTGGGCATTAAAACCAACGTACTGCAGACTATCACCATTCCAGCACCACGTGACTCTCTTAGCCAATCACAGGCTCACCACTCCCGGACTTCTCGTGCATGGCGGCAGTTAGTGGCTTTTTCGTTCCTCGTCGTCGACTAGCTTCCATCATCGACTTTGCCATTTACGGCTGCCTTACTTCTGCCCCTGCACTTATTTGTACTTAGAGATGGCCGGGAAACGCAAGAGGAACACCTTGGTCGTTACTCCACCTCGCTCGCCTCAGAAGAAAGGACGGCCCGCGCCAAGGCAGAGAAACTTTCAAGATGGCGAAGGCCAGCAACGAGCAGACCAAGACGCTCAGCGTGACGCGCCTCAACGGCCGCAGCCAGCAGCCAATCATCGCATCGCCCAACCTCAGCCGGACCCAGTAACGCGCGAAGACATGCGCACGATGTACAACGACATCATGGTTGCCGTGCATGATATAGCAGCGAAGCAAAACAAGGTTCCTAACCAACAAGAGCTACCGAGAGCTCCTGTTCCTGCTGTTCAGCCTGAACAGCATCCCATACAGCTGCTGCAAACTCCGCAGACACCAATGACTGCAAATCTACTGCCGGGTGCCTCTCTGACACCGGCTTCAGCTGCAGTCGCCCCACCGCCGCCGACACAGCAACCGCCGCCAACATGGGCTCGGTATCAAGTCCCTCTACAGCCAATGACTCCGGGCGCTCCGTCGAGGCCCACTGCAAGCGCGGCACTTGGACAACCTCAGACATCATGGACTCACTCGGCCGGCCAGTCTCTCCCGATGGTACAGCCTCTGTTTTCTGGGGAATCAGGGGCTCTCCCTCCGCCGAGGGACTTGGCGGCTAAGTATAGAGAGGATGATTTTGTCTTCGAGGCTCTAGATCGTCAGTTCCCGTCATACATGCAAGCCAAAGGTATGCTTAAATACGTTAAACCTTTCTCAACCCCCGAGGCCTCACTGCCCCCCCTCATGTATAAGGAAGTCAGGAGGGAGAAGCGTGAGCTCGAGTTTCCTGAATATGTGTGCGGTTTCGCAAGAATGCTAGCTCCAATTCTTGTAACAAACTCTCAGCCCTGGCATATGGCTAATCATCTCGAGCAGATGGCCGAGGACATGACCACCCGCCCGTGGGAGGGCATTAGGTCATGGTCACAGGCCTGCTTGGCATTCATCAACGACGGTCAAGCTAACTGGGCTAGTGACTATCTATTCCGCTCAGAACGTGCTCGCTTGGCTTGGATGCAGCCCCCTATTAAACACCCTTCAGCATCTTCTTCATCTGCCTCTGCATCGACGTCCACTAGAATCTCAGCCCCGTGCCCTGCATTTAATACTGAGACGTGCAGGCACTCTGAAACACACACGGAAGGCACAGTCAAAATGATGCACGTATGCGGGTTTTGTTTCTTCCTCGCGCGTGGGAGGGAGTTCCCCCACGCAGCTGCCAACTGTAATAATAGGAAGGCTATGCCTGAGAGAAACAAGGACTCCAAGAAGTCGGCCTCAGGAGCATGGGGTAAGCAAACCTCTTCATCCAACAATAAGTCATAATATGCCTGTTGACAATGCTGTTTACATATGACGGGCTGCAGACTATTCCAACCACCCGTATGTAAACAATATGGCGGCCCCCATGTTTTAACTTCCGGTTCTACGGAACCCTTCAATTCCTTCATGTTATCTCGCCTTATGGCCTCGTTACTTCATGTTCCGGGCTTAGTTGCTGCTCGCCCCATCGTCTGACTATAATATTCATTTACTTCTATTAGAGGCTGGTCATAGCTCGACAATTCCCCTCTCGAGACAACTGTGTGATGATGCTCTGCATGATTCAACACCGGAGCTTCCTATACCTAGTTCCGTCGCCCATGAAAACACAGGACCTATAACCTCGCCTCTCCTGCAATCGAGTACTCAGTCTAAGGACCCGATTATTGATCTTGTGACTCAGGATTTCAAAGCCCTTGACATGTCTAGTGTTAGTTCGGACAGTCAATCGGCTCTTCTCCCGGCTGGTAGTGTTAGTCACCAGTCGGATTGTGTTACATTTCACCAGTTTTATTCTCCTCCACAGAGCGTGGATGCTCACTTAACGGAGGTAGTTAGTTCTACAGTTACACTTCGTAATGACTCTGATCAATTGTGTCAATCTTCACCTCCCCAGAGCATGGACGCTCATTTAATGGAGGTTGGACATAGTGTGGACGATATACCACACCAGGACCTACTCCTTTGGGACATAGGTATCACCTCTCCCAATACTGACATTAAGGATGCTAGGTTATCTCACCCTCCCAGCAGCCGAACATTCGTCTCATGGCCCTATCCAGCAATATGCATAGACTCGGAGACTGCACTTATATATGAAAGGGTGCGTGCTGCGGCAGCCCCTAACTGGTGTGGTGCAAGGGTTGTGCTTCCGTCCAAGTTGAATAGGCATGTCTGGGAGATGGAGAGGACTGGACACTCCTCTGACCAAATGATTATGGATGGCCTCCTTTACGGGTTTCCCATACAATACCAGGGCCCCCCCCTGATGGATTCTACTGTGTATGACAATCATCATTCTGCGCTAGCATTTCCTCTTCATATCCGCAAATACCTTGATACAGAAGTTGGCTTTGGCGCACTGTGCGGCCCTTTTGCCTCTCCGCCGTTCACGCCCTGGACTCATGTGAGCCCTATGATGTCCAGGCCCAAGCAGGACCCGTCCGCTAGGCGGATTATAGTCGACCTGTCATACCCTGAAGGCGGCATCAACAAGGATATTGCGAAGAATTGCTTTAACGGCTCCCCAGTCTCTCACAAGCTGCCAACTGTGTCAGACGCTGTGACTATCATTAATACCTTCCAAAGTAAGGCCTTCATGGCCGTTATTGATCTTAAAAGGGCATATAGACAGTTTGCAGTCTGTCCTCTCGACTGGTGTCTCCTAGCAATTAAATTTCAAGATTCTTATTACTTTGATCGAGCCCTTCCATTCGGCGCTCGTATGTCGAGCTATGTCATGCAATCCATCGCCGGGTTTCTAGTGAGAGCCCTGGATAAGAGAGGTATTACCTCTCTTATGTATTTAGACGATTTGATACTATTCGGAGAATCTCAGCCCTCTTTACAGGCCCATCTCCACGACACTCTTGAGCTCATCTCATGTCTCGGACTGCAGCTTGCCCCAGACAAGTTGCAGCCCCCTGCAGACGCAGTAACATGGCTCGGAATAACTTTTGACGCCGCCAACAATCTTCTCCTTATCCCACGGGATAAGCTCCACGACATCCAGTCGTGCTTGGCCAAATTTTCTAACTTCTCTTCACTATCTACAAACCAGATGCAGCAGGCTATAGGCCGCATAAACCATCTCTCAAAGGCCGTGCCTCCTGCCCGCCTCTTCATGAATAGACTTCTCAGTGCGCTCCGTGCAGCTGCTGGAGGCCCCATAGTCGTCACCCCATCTGTTAAGGCGGACTTTGCGTGGTTCCTCAGATTCCTTCCGCAGTTTAATGGGAAGGCCATCATGCCCTCTAATATAACATCGATGACCATTTGGGTGGACTCTTCTCTCACGGGAGCTGGGGGCACGGACGGCAAACGATGGTATGCATTCAACTTTACACCAGATATGACAAACAAAACATCTATCAACCACCTGGAGGCATTCAACTGCCTAGCCGCTGCTAGGCTGTTCTGCTCAAGCTCTCAAGGAGGAACTACGGTTCAGATATGCTGCGACAACCAAGCTGCAGTGCAAGCCATGAATGGGGGTAGAGCTAGAGATGCAAGGCTGGCAGCTTGTGCTAGAGCCTTCTGGTTCTTGGCTGCCAAGCTTTCAATTAAATTCCTCTTTGTCCATGTGCCAGGCATATTCATGGAGCTCCCTGACGCCCTCTCTCGTGCTTTTGCTTCAGACACTCATAAATTGCTCGCAGCTGAAATTATACGATCTAACTCCCTTAAACAGCTCCCAGTTACTGCTAATCATTACTCGATATTACACTTCTTGTAGGCTCTGCAGCCCAGCTCCTCGATCACTCAGCTAAGGCTCGACAACACGCCTCACACAGACCCGGGACCATGGCAAACAGACGCTCGGCCGTTGCCACGTTCATGGGCTTCTGTGCCTCTCTCTCTCTAGACTACACGATGCTGCAACCCAGGAACATCTGCTGGTATATAGAATATCTTGCCCAGCACACCAAGGTTCCAGCGTCAGTGAAAAATTCAATCAGCCATATACGCTCGTTCTTCAGGCTAGCTGGTCTCGACCCGTCTCCTCTTGACGCCCCACTTGTGTTCAACGCCTTAAGAGGTCTCGAGCTTACATTGAGACATACACCACTACAAAAGCTACCGGTTACACCAAGAATGTTAGCGGATGTGCTTCTTCACATAATTCCATCCCCGCAAGGCATACAACTTCGTGTTGCTCTTAGCCTTATGTTCACAGCCTTTCTTAGGCAAAGTAATGTAGCCCCTCTTACATCAGCTGCATTTGATCCTACTCGCCACTTGACTGTAGGTGATATTGTGCCTTCGTCGTCAGGATTACTTATATCAGTGAAATGGTCTAAGACCATGCAAACTGGTCAGACCCCTGTCACCATATTTGTACCAGCGATAAAGAACAGTGTCATCTGCCCCTGCAAAGCCATGTCTCTACTACAGGCCTTCTACCCTGCTCCAAAGACTGCTCCTCTATTGAGGTTCAGGGATGGGTCGGCCATGACCTCTCATTTCATCTCGAACCAGTGGTCGCAAGCCCTGCGAACCCTTGGTTACGACCCCGCGATCTATTCGCTACACAGCCTTCGTCGCGGAGGTGCCTCTTATGCGTTCCACGATGGCAACGCATCTCTCACAGACATTAGGCTTCATGGTACATGGGCCTCCGATGCAGTTTTTGCCTATATTAACTCCCAGAATCTTTACAAGAACTCAGTGCACCATGCACTCTCTCGTATTTCTGATAATTAAATTTGCTACGCATTGGCCTCTTTATTACAGTTAATTCAACTGAAATTGACTTATCTACAAGCTAGACTTATTATCACAACATGTTAAATCGAATACTACAAGCAGTATTATATCATGTATAACTTTCCTGATATCTAATTATTACAAACTCTCATGTCTCAGGTTGCCATGACTACCCTTGTAATTCTTAACTTGTCAAATTCCATCACAAGAATTGTATCATACATTGCTTAATATCTTGATATACGATGTCGCAAATGTGAAGTACCCCAAGTCAAATAAATGCTATACTGTAACTCAGCGTTGTGTCTTTAATGCTGTGAGAATTGTACTGATGTATCATTCTTGGGCATTAAAACCAACGTACTGCAGACTATCACCATTCCAGCACCACGTGACTCTCTTAGCCAATCACAGGCTCACCACTCCCGGACTTCTCGTGCATGGCGGCAGTTAGTGGCTTTTTCGTTCCCCGCCCGCCTCCCTATGCACAAAATATTTCATATTACAGCTTTCAGCTGTCTTTACTCTTTATTACAGTTAATTCAACTGAAATTGACTTATCTACAAGCTAGACTTATTATCACAACATGTTAAATCGAATACTACAAGCAGTATTATATCATGTATAACTTTCCTGATATCTAATTATTACAAACTCTCATGTCTCAGGTTGCCATGACTACCCTTGTAATTCTTAACTTGTCAAATTCCATCACAAGAATTGTATCATACATTGCTTAATATCTTGATATACGATGTCGCAAATGTGAAGTACCCCAAGTCAAATAAATGCTATACTGTAACTCAGCGTTGTGTCTTTAATGCGCTTAATTTACTATGTCCGTCGATGCCGTGCCCTTTAAATCCACGTTTTTGTATGCCGATTGGAGGCACTGGCGGCCTCCGCATGCATGTAGCCATGTTGATCCTGTGGTCAGATTCCCGTGATTTTATAAGGGTTAACTGTCCGTCCCCGCTCCGGGGTGCGGGAGGATACGGGGACGGAAACTCTAAGCTATACCTACCGGTAGGCCCTATATGTGACAGGTTGAATTAAAGAGGGAATGAAATACCCGGTACATCAAACGCCCCGCCCAACTTAACTTAACATCATTCAATAATTAATGACAACTTGTAAACAATACACTGCCTAATTAAAGCTAAATAAAAAATATAAATTACGTATTCATGTCTTTCTATTGATAGTTTTCCCTAGGCTAACAACAGGCCTACTGTTTGAATTCTGGCCCTTAATCATACGTAGCATAACATTGATTTCAGCATCAAATACATTCACAGCTGATTATGATCCGTAAAAAAACTTATTATAAAGACATCAATGTTGATGTTTACAGATCATTATCTTTAAGCATGGTAGCATTGAGATCAGTAGATCTACCCGAGATTTAATTGCCATTTTACTAATACCCACTCGTTACATGATTGAATGTTGGACGAAAGACAAAGACAGAAAAGGGAATCGTTGCGAACTAGTAAAAGCCGCTTTTTAACTTCAAAGCTTTCCTAAAGCCGTCTAAACTCAAAGGCGAACGACCCAAACGCTGCAGCACCCATCTCGCGAAAATTCCCATGTATGTTTGTAAACATCGGGCATTTTTGTAATTTAACAGGACCGATCTTAATGCAGCTCACTGTCACTATTTCTCGACATTCCATAGCAGCTCGGGATATGTGAAATTCTTACCTTAATAGTCCCCGAAGGAGGTGTTTTTAAATTCAAGGCAAACAAATTTTCGCGATCCTGAGGTAATTGCTCATGGCAGGTGCCCGGATGGAAATAGCGTTTCCGGGCCTCTTTGATAGGAGAGCGGTACAGAGGGAGGGAGCATTAAAGCTCGCCATAAAAACTCTCGTAGATAAGAACCTGCCTTTCCTTATTTCAAGTTCAACTATATTCAACACAAAGAATCTTCGTTGGAACACAAAGAATCTTCGTTGGAAGAGACACCTTCCTGATATTATGTGGTTTGAAATTATAGACGTTTTAGTTCAGATAAGCGAACAAATGACAACACATCCAAATGTGCATTGGGAGACAAAAAAAATAGGTCATCGAACCGATCCCTCTTCCTAGGCCATTGGCATATTTATTATAGGATACCAGCTGACGGATGTGAAATCGTAATATATTTTGGCGGTGATGAAAAATCAAGATGTCATTGTAATTATATATCCATCTAATATATATGGACTTTGGCTTGCGATTGAAAGAACCATTACCATTTATCTCTAATTATTTGGGGTCTTTAACATTTTGCCCGCCTGCAAAAATATCTTTCCACGAAAAATGGCCATCGCGAAAATTCATTTGTGATTTTGATAGGACTTAATCAGTACCGTAGTAATGATTTTGAGGTGATTCGGTGTTTTCCAATTATGAATGAGATTGAGAAATAAAATTTTCACGAGGGTATAAATTGAAAAAATATCACGTTGGCGGTTGCAGGATTATAGGCCTACACCTATAGCATGCTATAGACCCAACAAACGTTAATCTAGACCTACACCATCATTATAGATACCGTATACGTTTATTAAGAAGATACCGTTTATGAAAAGATCAAATAAATCGGTGATAAAAGTTAACCCATTTTTTATAGAAAGCGCCACACCGAAGGAATTATAGTTAATAATTAATATTATAAAATTGAACTGCATGAATCTCTATCAAAATTAGGATCAGTTCCAGTTTAAGCTGAAACAGTTCTTTCCTCTTGCATAAGGCTTTGAAAACCAAATCTAGGTTTGCAGTGCCAGGCATCTGCGCAGCCTAAACCGCAAAATTAAATCTCAATTGACTTCAAATAGTGGTTGGTATTTTCTTTAAAAGGTGTCCGTAGCAGTCGGGGTGGAATGTACTCCAGTTTCCTGTTGTGCCACAGGGTGTCAGCACTCTCTATCTTTACATGTTTAGCTCGTTTCACTTCTTGTCCGGGCAGCTCCATTCGTTTTCCAATAACTTTTATACAGAATCGGATGGTTAAAAAAACAAGATTTAGTTTGAAGTTTGACGTTTTTTAGTTTTGATTGTCACTAGTGACAACGAAAGCTTTCGGCGATTTTTCGATTAATTTCAACCATATATCTTTTCATGAATTCTTTAATTATTTCGTCACCATGACAATTTAATTTAGTCATCGTCATCTGGAGTTTCTAGGGGTCATAATTAAGTGTATAATCGTAAGACGTTTTTTCATTAATGATTTAAGTTATTAAGTTAAAATTCAGTTATAATCAAGTCTATAAACTATTGGGGATCTATAAGACGTTTCGATTAATTTCAAGCTACCACCACACTACCTCTATGTTAGTGACAATTGTGTAGTTTAGCTGCCTATTCCTGGCTATTACCCTTGTCTTATGGCGTGTAAGGGTCAGATTGTCAGAAAATGTACAATTCACCTTCACCAATCTCCTCAAATAACCAATATCTAAGGGGAAAATCAGGTTCAAAATGCAGTGCAATATAACAAGACAGATTTATTGAATGAATACAATTCAGAATACACTCAGATATACTCAGTATTTATCATTTTTCACTCTAATTTAGCAGAATTTGAGAGATGTGTAAAACTGAAGATTTTCATTTTCTGAAAATCTGAAGCAGCAACATTGCGGCGTGCTGCAGGGCCGATGAGATTATTGTGGACTAAGTTTGTTTGTTTAGTAACTGGTTCATTATCCCGTTTCCTGTCTTCCTTAGACAAGTAGTAGGGTGCGGACCTCTCCTACTGGCTGGTTTTTATTATTTAATCACCTTTTTTGACGTCATAAACCATGCATATATTACATAGATCCTATAAGACAAGTTCGTGGCAGATCTGGCAATCAAGAACAAGCACTAAGTTACATTAGATGTAAGGTTTTTACAGCAACCCTGGGTGCTATCTCAGGGATATCTGTTTATGTACTTAGCCCAGGGATGCAAGTCGGGTAAGGTAAAATAATCTGAAGATTTTCCAAGGTCCAAGGGGAAGTACATAAAGACGCACATATCATATAAAGGACCATGTGTGTCTGTAGGACAGTGTGGCCTAACTAGTGGTGGGTATCTAGGTCAGTGCAAGGGATATATATGATCGCCACCTGCTGCACCATTCCCGGAGGTCTTGAGCGAAGGACCTCGGGGATTTCTGTGACCTCCATAGACTCAATGTTAAAGATTAGAGGAAATATCTGGAATCTCACTTCCGATAAGGAGTGAGGCCGCCTCTCCCCAAGCAGAATTCGGCGGTTCCGTTAGTACTAGAGTCGGTAGGGGGGCTATATAGACGGTCTCTGCCCATCACTCCCCCAACTTGCCCAAGAAGGGTATGTGTGCCGGGTTTCATCCAGCCTTGGAGCCTCTTTCTCTAAGATCCAGGCAACATAAGACAACTATAGGCCTATAGATACAGAACCTGAGAAAATTTTGGTACATATTGATTTAAAACGGTGTATTTTGGAGGACATTTGGCAACTTTTCCATTAATCCAAATTATCTGAATTCCGTTGATAATCTGAGAACTTGCATCCCTGTTAGCCAAGCTGTCACCAGATAAAATCTGTGGCCATGGGTTGGGCTTAATTAACCCAATATCCACTGCATGTTTTTGAATTGCTATCGTTTCTGAACAATCAGGGTGTATACATTCAATTCAAAATCCATACCTAAGGGTGGCCTACAAATACGACCTATACATTTGAAAATTAACTCCAGGTCTTCCAGTATGTTCCTTGACTACGTGGAGTGAGAGGTTTAAACTTAATTTTAATTAATTATATTAAGATCTAGAAAACACTATTGGAGGCTATTGTTCTGCTAAAGCAGGGTCTCTGCTCTTTTGGCCAGAAGAAAATCAAGGCCTTTCCAGGCCTATTTCAGTGATTATCCAGGCCTATTTCAGTGATTTTCCAGGCCCATTTCAGTGATTGTTCTGAACTCTAATAACGGGACCAGGGGGTCGTAGTTATTGTTGTTCATAGACCAATGATGTTTCTAACCAGTTTTATATTCAGATTTTATATCAATAACCGTTTTTTACTTTTACTTGGGAGTCATTTACTGTAAGGTGTGAGAGGGGCCAGTCAGGGGAAAGTGTACAGCGAGAAAGAGAGTATCTTCGAAAAATTCAAGGCCATTTAAAAGATTCCAACAGATTTCAAGGCCCATGAAACAGAGTATGATATTAACTTTTTTCTTTACCCGCCAACCTGGTGGGTGAAATAAAAGATTTACCTGCCTGCATAGAAATTACCCTAAATCAAAGACGTTTAAATTATGAAATATCATCCTTTCGTTTGATAGAGCTTTTGTCTTAATCTAAGTTAATGTCTAACAGATGATCGAGTTCCATAAATACAGAGCTATTATATACTTTATACATAGCTCCGATAAATGTAACAAATGAGGGAGAAATAATTAAGAGAGAGGGGGAGGGAGGAGAGAGGGAAGAAATTTACCCGCCCACAAATAACTTCTTAATGAAATCCTCAACAGATGTATAATACTATAAATTTCTCCATCTCCCTTAATATTTAACCATCGATTTTAAGTGTTCCATAGATATTGATGACTGATGATGAATACGATATTAATCATATATCATATTGTAAAATAGATAACTATCTCCCAATATTTTAACAGTAATTTCATGTGTTGTCTAGCTATGAATTTTCTACTATTCACTTTATTCAGTACAGACATTAGGGCCTACACTTTTATCTTGATATATTTCGTTACATTATTATAGTTCATAAACTAATCCTTAGTTTCTCAATTAGCTAACATATAAATAAAGTCTAGCTACTACATTTCAAGTCATTTAAAATGTTTCAAAAGTTATCGGTTGGTCAAGACCAATGGCCCGGGCGTATGTATACAGTATAGATAGTTAATAGATAGATAGGATATTTATTAGCAAATGTTTCTTATAGCAAATGTTTCTTATATATATTTGAAATGTCAGAACTACAGATATTTGTGTTGCCAGAAATGTATGATCGGGAGAAAATGGTTTAAGAGACCTTCCCAGACTGCGTATATATACGGTATGTGTGTGTGTGACGTAGTAGTGTGTGACGTATAGTGAGTGCCCCACCCACACGGCATGGTTGTTTATCCCCCTCACGCAGTGGCAGGAGCCGTGCGCGTGGAAATCCGAACTCGCTACCTCCTCCTCGACCACTACACCACCACCACCCGTGAGTGCGGTGGGGTCAGGTCACTTGTCTGGGTCACCCAGAAAACGAGACGGTCACTCGGTGCGATGAGGGCGGCGAACGGAATTTTAACGTCAATAATTAAGATGTTAAAAGTTATAAACATAATAAAAATTGATATCAACCTATACTATAGGCTATTTCCTCTCCTGTGTGGAAATTCGAACGGGAACACCTTAGAAAAGAGGTCGCTATACCACCCGCCTCACCCCTCTCTGTATCTCTTGATTGAAGGAGTGCTCCTATACGAAAGCTTTCTGTTGAAAGCTTTCGAATAAAATAACTATTCAAATCCAAGTAGTATACCTCTATAATGGGATAGTTCGTGGAACAAATCTATCCTACTTCGAATAAAGTTGGTATGTTTTTTCTGTGTAGGCTATTACTAGGCGTATAGTCACAATTTAGAAGACAGTTAAAAGTCATTTTGTTAGGTTCTAGTCAAGAAGTCAAGACTTGGTTGGTACTCATCATATCTGGACAATAAGTAACACGTCTTTCCGCCAAGATGGGAAAACAAATAGGCAAATAATCACTGTTTCTTTGGTATTATTTAGAGAAAAGGAATTAAACCCCAATCAATTCATAGTTACTCAGGGTGTTCTTACGCCTTGTGAATCTAGATTATTTTTATATTTGAATTGGATCCCTGAACAAAGACTTCAGTTAATTCCCCGAAATAATGAGTAGAGTAATGGAATTTTTGTATTCATTAGGTATAACCTGTATAATATATTGCGGCTATTTTCACATTTAATGCATCGGAAAATATAACTAAAATTTTGCAGCGTGTTTAAAGACTTGAATAACATAGTTGCATTTCTATTTCTAAATTGGAATTCTATGGTCAGGGTTTTAAATTCAACGGACAATGAGGAACATTTATGTATGTTTTATTATTTCGTACAAGTTTTACGATAATCACAAGTTTAACCACATTATCTTTGGATACATTTAATACAGATATTGCTATTAATTTGTTTCCACCTTTCAGTCTCATAGGACAGTGCCTACAAAAGTTCCGCACAGAGAAAGCAAGAGCAATCGTAGTAACCCCAGCTTTGCCGTCCGAAACGCGGTACTCCCAAATCATCAAAATGTCAAAATGACGACATGTGTTCTTCCCAAAGAGAACTCCAATGCTTCATCACCCAAAACAGGGGCTTCCAAAATCTAGAACTGTTGGCAGCTCTTTTAAAATATGCATGCACAATGACTCAAACTTTCAAAGGCAGCCACAGAACTATTTATGTTCTCGTAGAGACCACACACAAGAAAATCTTACAATACTTTTTAAAGATGGTGACGCACTTTTTGCAACATACACATGTACATGATATTGACCCGTTTGATTGTGAAGTAAGATGGGATATCAAATTTATCTTTCACCTCTTTGACAGAGGCTACTCATACAGCTCCATCAACATAGCGAGGAGCGCTCTTTCAGTTATCTTAAAAATCCATGGGGGGAAACATTTTGGTGAAAATAAATCAGTCTGCAGAGTAATGAGGGGAGTCTTTTACAAAAGACCACCCTTAGCTCGCTATACAGACACATGGACCCGAACCTAGTTCTTGAATACCTGAAGGAACTGTCTCCGGTACATTCCCTTACTTAGAAGTTAACTCTGAAACTTGTAGAACTTTATGTTCTTGTTAGTGCATGCACAACACAGGAGTACTCTATAACATATCACGCACAAGTGAGATTAGACAGGTCACGGCCGTTCAAAGACCGAAAGGTTAATTATTACAGGGAGGCATGTATACCTTTCCGATTTATACAAGGAGTGTATTTCTACTGAGCAACAACTCAAATATTGGTATAAAGCATGGGTCGAAAACGACCCCTATAGGCATATATATTGGTTAACCCATAACACGGTCTGTACAGCATTGATTAAAATAGTAATTATTTTTTACTTTGTCACATTATTGTAAAAGTTCAATGAATAAACACACTTAACCAGTAAGCGGTCTTGTACTCAGACCCCATAACAAAATCGCTGAAAAGCTTACCTAAGCAAATACAATAATTCAACCCTTCTAAGGGGCACATTTCAATTTAGTCTCTCCTATGTTCAATGATGAAGCAATGAACTAGGATGGAGGTATACCACATATCTTTTATATACTGTAATGAAACACTGGGCAGTAACAGACCATTTCTTTTGGCGTGTTTGTTTATCCTCTTATAGCTGGGTTCCATTACCATGTTACTCCCCGGATTACCATGCATGTTACTCCCACCGTTTCTTTAGAAGCAAGACCAAGTACCCTGACGTAATGGATGGGTGCTATATTGGTGGCTGACGTTTCATGACGTTCCATTACTTCTGTTTCTATATGCAACAATGATTCATGGTTGGGCAGTAACAGAAAGGGGTGCCAGTGGTCCTCCTGATACTCCCTGTTACTTCTGCTTCCAAATTAATTGAAGCGGGATCACCTGTTTGAAAAATGTCCCACGAGAAACGACAGGTAACACTGCGATGTAACGGGTGCCCACCCCCATTACCATAAACAAGTAACAGGAGTAACGTCCCAATGGAACCTGTCCTTTAATTGGGGACAAGGCCCAGGGTACACGCCCCGAAAAAATATAATTACAAATTGCATTGATTTTGGCAACACACCTTTTATCAAGGAGGAGTATTGGTAATTAACTGTAACGTTTTTATGGTACAAGATGAAGGAGTGCCTGCATTGTTCAGTCTATTTTTCTATTCCATGTAATGTTATTGTGTGCCTTATAAGTTAACATATTGTTATTACCGTATATATACCCGTGTATAAGCCCCGGCTTATATTAATTTCAAATGGTGATTTGACCCGGCTTATATTCGGGGCCCGGCTTATATTACAATAACTGAAAACAGTAGATTTACCTGAAACACATTTGTATTATTACCTTTAATTATTGCTCTGGTTTTCATGTTTTAGACTTCAATTTAACAAAACAAACACTACCACAATTCAGAATCGATCAACAACAACTGACTTCTCTTATTTAAAGTATCATTTATCATCCACTAAGAACTCGTTCTGGCCTTAGATCTAATATTACTCTAAGTTCTGGCTGATCTCTTCAGTATATTCCTCCTGAGAAGAGACCAGGCCCTCCATCTTTCCATCCAGTTCCAGGCTTATAAATGGGGCCCGGCTTATATTAACGTTATGACGTGCTGAACCCCTGGCTTATAAACGGGGTGGGCTTATATTCGGGGTCCGGCTTATACACGGGTATATACGGTATACGATTCTGTCCACCCTTAAAAATTAGGTGAAACTATATGCTATGTAAGTAGAAAAACATTAAATATGGAAAGAGTAAACCCGCCTGAAGGAAGGACTGAATAGGATAGGCAATATTGCTGAAAATTCACCAGCATGGCATCATCAAATGTAGTATGAACTGAAGAGTATACACCAGCACTCAAGACATTGTGACAAGTAGGCCATCAGCTGTACCCCAAAAGAGTGATTTTCGTTTCGGATTTTGGGCACTACTTTTTAGTAGCAGATTCCTATTGCTAATACCCTATATTATAATATCCCAAAAGTTCTCCATGCAATTCCTGCCAGATTTTGAGTAATTGGGCATTGTTTCTGACAGTGCAAAGCCTATGGAGCCAACGGTCTGGCTTCATTTTAATGGTCATTTTAATAGAACATCATTTATTTGATGAATGTTGAATCTTCGGTCATACCAATGATTTTTTTATTGATTCCAGATCTCCGGAATCTTCTGATTCTGAACCTGCCATTTTTAACTTTCTAACTTTTGAGGAATTTTAGTTCTCCATGTTTGGAAAATAAAATGTAAAAATTTAAATAAATAAATAACAAAAAATATTATCTTCTATATTTAGAATGAAGTGACTGATATCAATCAATAGAGAATACTGTGCCCTTAAATTGTTTTCTTTTGATCTAAGATGTCAATGCATTATTTTCAGAGTTATTAGCAAAATGCCTCATAAAGGTCAAGGTCAAAGGTCATTAATCATGAGGTAATTTGCAAATAACTCTGAAAATAATGCACTGACATATTAGGTCAAATAAAAACAGTTTTAGGGGACATCATTTCCTATCAATTCATATCAGTCACTTGATTCTAAACCCATTAGATAATTTATTCATTGATTAATTGTTTAATTTTTTAACTTTTTTTTTTCAAACGTCAATAATTAAAATTCCTCAAAAATTTCAAAGTGGAAATTGGCAGATTCGAAATCAGGAGATTGTGGAGATTTTGAATCAATCATAAAAATTTAGTAGGACCGAGAATTCAACGTTTACCAAATAAATGATGGACTATTAAAATTACCATTAAAAATGAAGCCAGACCATAAGCTCCATAGGCTTTGCACTGTCTGATTGATTGCTCATTTTCTCAAAAACTGGCACGAATATCATGGAGAACTAGCAATTGGAAACTGCTGTCAAAAAGTAGTGCCCAAAATCCGGAACGAAAATCATTTTCTAGCCATATTCTGAGGCTCAGCTGATGGCCTAAAGAGGATGACCCTTTGGCAGTACCCACTGATTGAGGAGGCAAAGAGGGAGACAAACATCCCAAATGACACAATAAAGACATGGATATATAATTACAGAAAGGCCCTCAAGCAGCATGGTGACTGCGAAAAGGGCATATTGATATGCCCAAAACCCCAAACAGGCACCAGTTTCCGCCAGAAGAGTGGCCTGGGTATTTTCATCCAGGAAGAACTATGAAGGAAGTTTATCATAATTGTAAAAACGTGGAAAGTTTGAAGAACTGTCTCACCACTTGATAAACGCCATGACATTTATATATATGGAGAGGGAGTTGCCTATACTTACCCAGAAAACCATCAAATCCGATGGCTTGATAGATCAGGAGAAAATAATGTCCGTCTAGCTGGGTCAGGGAATGAAGGTAACAGAGATGGCCCTAGGAGTTATGCCAGCCTAAGTATGCTTCACTTCATTCTTGTCAGGAGGCGGCAAGCACATAGGAGATCGGAATTGTCATACCACGTGACCATTTCATCAGTTTACGAGACGTCAACAAGCTTCATGACCGCCATTTTTTTGTCTTTACCGTAATGTGGCTGGAGGACTGAAGGGCGTTGTCCACCAACTGGTCAAGGATTGCATTGGCAAATCACAAGAACTCTAAGACCTTACGTAATGTTAGGCGATAAAAGGGGGTGCAGAGGAATGAGCTTCATTCGTCTCTAGGTTACCAAACGAAACACTTCAAACTCTTCAAATCACCAACTTTTTAAGTCTCAACGAAATCAAGAATGTCTTCCAAGGCGAGAAAGGTTCTTTCTTCGGGCAAGTCGGACATCTCCTCGATGCGAGTTTCGCCATATGGATGCACGCCAAGAACCCCATCCACCCCATGAGGCCAGCAACGAAGATGCTTTCTTCATTAATTGGGAGTTCTTTTGATCTACCTTAACTTTTCCCTCCTTTCAGTCTAGTAAGCATGTGCCTGAGTAATATCAGGGAGGATCGCACACACGCCATCCTCATCGCACCAAAGTGGCCCTGGCAGCCATGGTTCAGTTTACTTCTACGAGGTGCGTAACAGACCATGTGGTTTCAGAAGGAAGAAATCCTCCTAACCCAAGTGCCGGCCATCAGGGGAAAAATGTCATTGTGCCCCTTGGTCGCGGCACGCTTTTGACCGATAAAATCAATACGCTAGACCTATCCAGAGAAGTGAGAATGATGTACCTCAGCTCGTGGAGGCCAAAAACAAGGGCCTCTTACAAAACTTACCACACCAAGTGGAAGGTCTTTTGCTTTTTACAAAACAAATCTTTTCTCACAACAGACCTCGTGTTAGGACTGGAATTCCTAGTAGAACTGTTTGACAAAGGTGCATCATGGAGTTCAGTCAATGTAGCTAGGTCAGATGTTTCAGCCATTATGGATGATATTGATGGAAAATCCTTTGGAGCGAATAGTCACCATCAGGGCCCTATCTGGAATGCACAACAAACGTCCATCCAAATCAAGGTATTGTCAAACCTGGGACCTCGACCTAGTCTTAAAACACCTTCTGTGAGTATTTCCCCCATTCAGAACTTCCTCTAAAAGCACTCACACTAAAACTCACAATTCTTCTGTCACTCATCTCATGTCAAAGGGTGCAGACCCTAACAAATCTGCAGGTGGAAGACATCCATGCAACACCTGACGGCTTCAATCTCTTGTACTCTAAGCTGCTGAAGCACTCCTGATTAGGGAAATCCCTGGGGATGTTAAAAACTTGATTACTTCCACCAAGACAAACGCATCTGTGTTGCCAACTGCCTTAGAGATTACTTACCTCGCACAGAGGAGCTGCGACAAAAGGATGACAAAGGCAACCTTTTCGGCGGTCTCTTACTGAGCTTCAGGGCACCTTATGCCCCGATTGGGTCACAATCAGGGACCCGCTATATACATCAAGCTCTGGTCATCAGTGGGATTGACACAAAAATCTTTTTAGCTCACAGTACAAGAGCCATCTCCACTTCCAAGTTAATGTTTCACCGATGTTGCTGGGAGGATGAGTAACTATAGCAATGTTTCAAGTGAGGACGAAATTGACGTTGTAGCGATGCAGAAGGCACGGCGTCAAAAGAAGGAAAAACGTTCACCCTCTCCTCAAACTAAAGTTACAACTCCTGAGATCACCACAGTTGAGATTGAGAATGTAGGAGCGTATGGAGGATCAAACAACTCAAAGAAAATTAACCTCCTAATCAAGGACATCATGGAAAGGGCTGCATGGACCTCCAAGTCCACTTTCAGGACCTTTTATCACAAACCAGTAATACGTGATAAAGGTGCCAACAAACTTTCACAGGTCTTTGCAGTTAAGCAATAGGCCCTTTCTTCGTCAGGAACCCAGTGGCTGAGGCTCTTTGAACATATCTGTTCTGCCCTCCGACGAGAGGCAGACGAACTAGAATCATCAATTAAAAAAGTAAATAGTATACTTACTAATTTAAATCTGGATTCTGTGAGGATGATGACAGTCAGACGCAGAACAGCTGCCCACCTTCTACCACTCTGGGCTGTCCCCTAACTCTCAGAACTCTGACACTGACTTTTTATTTTATTTGTGGTTCTCCAGAACAACATTTCTCAGTTGTCATCCTTTTCTGCTTCAACCACTCGGCTCCCTGACTCCCATCTACAAAAATCCTCACAGAATCCAGATTAAAATACTTAAGTACACTATTTACTTTTTTAATCGAAGATTATCAATAATCACAGCAAAACTCAATTATGACTAAACCCTTCTCGCAAATGAAAGTCTATCCCCGCCATTTTGTAAATGGGAAAAAAAGGGAAAACACAGGCATAACGCTATGGGGGTAAAGACCGCAGACACCGTTGCAACAGAGTTTTGCGCTGGTAGTTATGTCGGTTCATGAGAATGAGTGGCAAAGGGCAAAAAAGAGTTCTGGATCAGTCGCCTGAAGCAGTTAAATTGCAATCTAAACTTGCTAAAACTACAGAAGATTATTCTGAAACCAATATGAATGGAGTTGACAAAATGATAATACAAGAAGAGGAAGGTGCAGCCGGCAGAAAAGACACAGCCAAAAATAAGGAAGAGAAAGCAGAAAAGGGCTTAAAGGCTCTTATAAAAACTATGGCGGGAGCATTCTAGTGAAAAAACTTCCAGAAATTATTCTGAAGGATTGATGAGTTGGAGGCTCTTCACAATACTGTCGAGGTAAATGTCTCTTGATATTTCCAGCATTAAAGATGATGACTTCCAAAGAGACTTGGAAATTGGCAAAATCGATGAGAGGCTAAGAATTCAAGAAGACGAAATGAAAGCAGTGAGAGGTTATTATTACAACAAAAGACATAGACTACATAAAAGGGCAAAGAGATGAAAAGGAATGAGACCAAAAGAAGCAAAAGCTGGAGAGAAACGTATTGATAATGGGAATCAAATCAGGCAATGACAAAACCCAAGACTAGCTAGATACAAAGGTTCAAAAAGTGATCAGGGATTATTTTATGCTGAACAATATTGAGAGTGGGGAAAAGACCTGATGTTGCTTTAAAAGTGCACCAGCTCAGACGCCTTGACCCCTAGCGCGAGTGGTAGTGGTCACTCTCTCTCCTGTGCTTGGTGAGAGCAGACGCGTGCAGCTCAGCAGCTAACATGGCAGAAGCAGATATACCAAAACCCTTTGAATTGGCGACCTGGGGCAATGTGTTTGGGGTGAAAAGGGTAACTACCAATACCCTCACCGCCGCAGGTTTTGAAGATCGCGAAGCCCTGGAGAAGATTACCGCAGGTGACATAGCTGCCCTAGACATTCTACCAGGACAAGTGAGACAATTGAAGAGCGCTTTGGCTATACTAGGGAATCCACTATTCAAGGCTGAGCAAGCTGAGCTCCTGAGGGAGGCCAAAGCGAGAGAGGACGATGAACAGCTCTTGGCTGAGCAGGCTGAGAGGGATCGTCAAGCAAACAATGATCGTGA
This sequence comes from Sthenelais limicola, assembly GCA_942159475.1. Classification (NCBI taxonomy): domain Eukaryota; kingdom Metazoa; phylum Annelida; class Polychaeta; order Phyllodocida; family Sigalionidae; genus Sthenelais; species Sthenelais limicola. The sequence goes on from OW804096.1 coordinate 61,648,773, forward strand.
GCAAGCAGCTAAGGATCATGAACAGGCAGAGAAGGAGCGAGAAAAACAAGCTAAGATTAAGAAAGCTCAGGATGAACAAAAGGCAATTATAGAGGCGGGAGAGCGCTTGGAAAAGATGTGGAAAGACATGGGCATGAAGGATAAGGGGTATGGGGGCCCGAAAAACAAGCTAAGATTAAGAAAGCTCAGGATGAACAAAAGGCAATTATAGAGGCGGGAGAGCGCTTGGATAAGATGTGGAAAGACATGGGCATGAAGGATAAGGGGTATGGGGGCCCGGGCATAGGAGAGATTGGTTATACTCCTCCGCCCAATGCCATCGCTCTGGATCCCTATGACCCCAGGCTTCGCCTGACCTTAAAGGCAAGTACCAAGAAGGTGCAACACATCCAGCAGTATCTGCCCGAGACAGTTAAACAGCGGATGAATCGGAAAAAGAGAGATATCATGAGGTGGAGCGATAATGGAGAGGGGACGGTTGTCCTGAAGGCTGAGGACACGCCCAAGTTAATTATATCACAAGCTGAATGGGGCGCAGCAAATATGAGAGTCTTATTTGCCTTGCTGCAGTCTGGAGATCTAAAACGAGCTAACACAGGATTATATGAGCTTCACCCTTATGATCACGAGTTCGCTTCCCTTTATGACTGGCAGAGTGTCCTGGATTTAGATGTCAGGTATAGGGAGCTTCTAGCTCAATATGAGTTCAGGTGGGGGGTCTCCCTGTCGCTCCCTGGAGGACACATTATTGGTCAGGAGACAAATAGCCCCTAACAATGGATCAAGCAAGCCAGGGACGGGAGCCGCGAAGAAACAGGGGAAAGGCAAGGATTATGACAGTGAAGAGTTGTGCAAGCTATTCCATCAAGGGCATTGTACCTATGGAGAGAAGTGCCGCTATAAGCATACCAAGAGCGAATAGCCACGATCGCATACGCATACCGGTGGAGCTCTGAATCCTAATGGCTGGGATTACCATCTAAGTGCCAACGACCCAGACCGCCAATACATCATGGAGGGTGTGATTAATGGGTTCAGGGTGACCAACCTCAACACCTCTGAGGCCGGAGCGTACCACAAGAAACACCGGTCAGCTACCAAACCGGGCAACAAGGAATGCGTGGAGAAAATAATTAATAACAAACTAGCAAATGATAGGTATCGAGTTGTACAGGAGCCGCCAGTTATTATCTCTGGTTTAGCAGCCATCCCCAAAGGAGGGGGTGGAGTCAGACTTATCCATGACGCCTCCCGACCACATGGATTAGCACGACTATGCCATTAATTTCCCTTTCAAGTATAGCACAGTGCAGGACGCGGGGGATGAGATCCATCAAGGAGACTGGCTGGCCAAGGTAGACCTGGAGAGTGCATACAGGAGTGTTAAACTGCACCCAGATGACCAGAAGTTGGCTGGGTTATCTTGGACGTTTGAGGACGGGGTCACCAGACATCTGATAGACATTTGATGTTTGGAGGGAGGCTGGCGGCCTCCATCATCAATACCCTTTCTCAGGCAGTGTGCAGGATTATGAATAAGATGGGACATAGGTTTGTCTGGGCCTACCTGGATGATTATATAATTCAGGAGCCTACTCGAGAGGAGTGCCTGAATACCTTAAATGCCTTGATGAGTCTTCTGAGAGAGTTAGGATTCGCTATATCATATCCTAAAATGATAGGCCCGTCTCAGAAGCTCACATATTTAGGGGTGGAAATTGACACCATCAACCATGTATTCAGACTACTTCAAGAGAGAGTGAAAGAGCTAGAAGCATTGGTGAGAGACACCAAGCAGAAGGCCACGATTACCAAGCAGAGCCTTCAATCCATCGCCGGGAAAATGAATTGGGCCTCTCATGTGATATATGGAGCTAGAACATTCACCAGACGGATAATAGATAGAATCAGGCTTCTAAAGTGTAGTTCTTACCTACTTATTTTCTTATTATTTCCACCACAGTTTCCATAATAAACAGTTTCCGTATGATCACATTAATTACTTGCAAGTAGTATCTGTTACAAAACAAGAATGATGTTATTCGAAATGTTGTCCACTAATAGATCAGGCACTATCACAATGTTCTTCATGTTTATGTACTTACAGAGGATCAAATATGGAAACAGATAACTTCGCTACGTTCCACATATGGTAGGATCCGGCGGTAGGTGAATGTCTCTGGATCTGGTGCTCCAAAGGCTGGCAAAAAGATTAGCGACCGTAACCTGCACATATATCACATATGCCATTTTCTTGAAGAGCATATAAAACAAAACACAACTAAAGACAACCTTGAATCGGTTAGTTGAATGAAGTTGTACTAATTATTTTGATATTAAAATACACAGTTAATGTTAAAACATGGATTACCTAACAAGTATTGTCGCTATCTCATGATTTCCTCCAAGTTAAATTGGTAATATGCAAAAAATTATCCATATTCGTGTCTACCTATCATCAATTTTGAAATTTGAATATTAGTGGTTGAATGTTAATTTGCTGAGTGCAGCTGAAGATACTGCGTCAGAAGACGAGGACGCATCATCCATCTCCACCGTTGCGCCACCTTTTGACTATGAAAGACGAGAAGAACAAACAGGTCCGCACTTTCCATAGAAGTGATGATGAGTCCGACGTTGAATACAATCCGGAAGATGATGTGGAAACTTCGTCACCAGTCCGCAAAACTAAAAGTAAACTGTCCAGGACCCAATCTACCCCGTGTGAAGTAGACAGGCAAAGGATCAAAAGTTGTGCACCGACCCCAAGCACGTCGACTGGACACGTAGCAGATATTGAATCAGACACAGATTCGCTCTTTGGATGCAGATCGAAAGTTCAAACTGATTCAAACTCAGAGAAAAGCGCGATCATGAAGAAGGCCAAGTTAAATGTTTCCGCTTCTAAACAAGACACTGATAAGAAGAAACCAGTGCTTGAGACCAAATTAGAAAGTAAAACTTCCGCCCTAGAGAATATGGCTAAGGACTATCATAATGTGGCGGAAAAAATTAAACGCCAGGAACCGGAACGTGTTGCAGAAAGATCAGATAATTGCAAATGGGCTGATTTATTGGCCGGTAAAATCGAAAGAATGACAGAGCGTATTCAGGCCAGGTTCAAATTGCACGTGGATATGCTTGCCCTCGATGCAATGGAAGGTGAATGGCCACCTACAGTTTTAAATTAAACTATTCCTTACCTTATTAAGGTTTTAACTGGCAGCAAAGTAGTTTATATGTTTCTCCTAATACTTATAAGAAAATCATTTAAGATTTTTGCCTTAATTCAGATTCGGCCTGGTGTCATTTACAAAGTGCATATACAGCAAACAAGTTCATGTTGCTCCTAATACTTATTAGACAATAATTTAGGATTACTGTCATTTACAAATTGCATAAATAGCAAACCAGTTTATGTTTCAATTATAACAGGCCGCGAAGTAGTTTATGTTTCTCCTAATACTTATAAGAAAATCATTTAAGATTTTTGCCTTAATCCGAATTAAAGGAAAGAAGACGACGTTTTATATTATGTCTCATAACGTTATTCAACATGTTTGCTATATGTTTAACCCATTGAGGACGGGGGCAGTTTACACATAATTTGCCTGGCTGACGGGGGCCCTTTTCCCCCTTTTTGGGCTTCAGGACAGGTGTTTAACATGAGGTTTAGGATATAAAAACACTTTAAAGAATATTTTCTTCAAATAATATGTGTCATATGTCGTTTAATAGGTGTAAACAGTTATTGATCATATTTTTTCATAATTTCTAGAATTTGGTCTTCAATAATTAAAATAATGGGTCTTAATTGGGTACAATATGGCGGCAACCTTGCTCCAAATTCACTTTCCAGCATTTACATATGTTAGTTATGACGTCATCATTATTGTCTCCATGACAACATACCTATAAAGATATTTCTAGTGTGTTTGTATACATATATTTTAAATTTCATCAAAATCCGTTTATTTTTTATTAAGTTATGCCCCCTTCAATTTATGTAAAAAATTGCTGCCTGCAGGCAGCCTCCCGTCCTCCAGGCCACTTATAGCAGGCAGCCTCCCGTCCTCCAGGCCAATTGAAAAGGCTGCCTGCAGGCACCCTCCCGTCCCCAATGGGACTTGTACATACAATATTTGAACTCATAAATGCATTTTCTTCGAATTCGCCGAAAAGGGTTCATCTATTTTAGCTCAATTTTCCGCCATTTACAATTGCAGCAAATCAAATTGCCAATCAACAGCCCCTTCGCGGATGAAGTAGTCTGCAAGATGATTGCGCATTTGTTTCGCCGCTGCGTAAGAGTTTCTGCCCGTAAGTTTTGCCAAGCCGTCCACTTGGGCAACGTGTCTCCATCCACCCGCGTGCAAGACATGCGCGCTGTCTTCATGGTCAACCATACATGGGGCCATGTACTCGCGTCCACAACACGATCGCAAAAAGTTGTGGAGGGCACATGTGGCCTTGACCACATGTACAGCTCTGTCCGGCCGCATACGCAGATCACGGCCATAAACTTGCAAACTTCGCAGCCAAAATACAAAAGGCATTTTCGACAATGCGTCGAGCACGAGATAAGCGGTAGCGACACTTTTTACCTGATTTCCCAAATCGTGGGCAGCATTACTACCAAATTTGTGACTGTGTGGACCAAGTAGACACAAATTTAGAAAAATGTCTGAGATCGTGTATGTGTGGGCCAAAGTTTGGACCACGATTTCCAAAAATTTCATCCACGAATTAGAGAAAATTTCTTCCACGAGTAATCGTGAGCCGGAAATTCGTGGCAGTTTTGAATTTGTGTATGTGTGTGCGGGCTTTTAGGACATTAAAGTTTTGGTATTAACAAAAATGAATAGTTTTCTGTAATGGTCTGGGCGTTGAATAGCGTGATACTTGCTCCTTACTAAGGCCCTTTAATGGGATTACTGCCATTGGTGACATTTTTAATGAAAATTGTACCATGATGAATAAAAATTCAATCTTTCATAAACGGATGTACCCTCGGGTTTACCGACTGTAGTACACTGCAGGTTTATAACCTGCTAGGCCACGGCCTACCAACATAATCTCAACTCCTCCCTAGATAACATTACCTCCTTATCTCCTGGGATGAATCCCTATACCCCATATAGGGATTCATCCCAGGAGATAACTCTACAATGACCGATAACAATGATTTCTGAAATTTTATCCAAAACCTTAATAAATTCAGCTCCCATTCCAAAAGGAGTAACAAAAAACTAGTGCCTGATGAGACTTTTTGTCGAAACCACTAAAAACCATGATATCTAATAAAAATAACACTACAACAGGTAGTTAATCCCTGTATTAACCAGGCGATACCCATTCAGGGGTCGCCAAGAAATCCCAGGTCACTTCCATATGACCGCCCCCACAAGATTTGAATAACTGTGGGGATTTTTTCCAAATACAAAAGCATTTTAAATCCCATAAGATTTGACGGAATACGCTAAAGTTGTGATAATCCACAAATTGTCATCTATCTTAACCTATTGTTTACAATATCAACAACCAAGGTGTCAATCCCTAGCCTCACCTAGCAAAGTTACTATGGTAATCTGTCACCTTGACAATCCCCAACGATAATCCAATGGAAATTGTCAGATGAGATCGTTCTTTAATGTCGTCATACCTTATGACGTCATGTAGAGTCTGAGTGTTATCTCAGATTAATGGTAGCATCGCAAAGCAACAGGTCGTTCTCAATGATGACATCTAAGGAAATTGTAACTAATTAGGTTTTATCCTTTATTTTATTCCAAGACAAAAATTAAAAAATGCCATACAGAGTCTGCAGCAAAACCGTCCACATGCATTGACTCAAACCGATCATAGGGCTTCTGAACTTTTCACTCTCTTATCTTCCATCTTCTGTCCAGCAGATGCTGTCTACAACTACTTCAACAACACTAACTGCATTCTCGACAACAGAACATAACAAATGACATGGCGCACTTAAGACAAAATTGATCTAAGTTATGGTCTAGACTCCTCACCGCCAGATATATTGGAGGAAGATATAGCTGAATGGGCATATTCACTTCAGAAAAAGGAGCAAAGAGCGCAACAGAAACTTTCTCAAAAAAGGAAGGCTGATACATCTGCGGGTGGAAAATCAAAATCCAATAAATATCCTGAGGGTACAATAATGGATGATGTACAAAGCACTGACTACCTTTCTGAAGAAAGTGTCACTCTGCCAAATGTCGTTGATCAGTCAAAAATAAAATCAACATTATTGATGGCTATGCTATTGAACTCAATACCCACCAGGCTATTGTGCATCTGGAAATGCATATGTCATGCAGGATCTTGACTTTGATGAAAACTAGTTGAAGTCTTTGAAGTTTGTCCTGGTTTGAGCAGTTACAAAATCAATTGAAAACTGCCAACGTAATATTTGCTCATGCTCTGATGACCGCACCACACTTGTCGAGCGACTGCCAGAGGAAATGACTCGTGAGTATATTGAACAAGCCAACTTGCAAACATGTCACCACATCGATGCATTGCTTGTTTGTATTGACGATTGTGTTTTGAATCCTGACCATGATTTCGAATTTCCAATGATAGTGGAAGCTCCAAATCATCCAGTATTTGTCCTATGTGTCAACTTGCCTTAGTCAAAAACTCATTTAGGAGTTGTGAAAGTGCTATATCGCCTTGAAGGGGAGCAGGAACCATATCTCAAATGTGTTTCCTGCAACAGAGAATGCACACACATTGCACATGTCTAAGGCCAGCTTGAAGTGCAAGAAGAAATGCAACTGGCTCTCGACATGCTCCACTTAAATTTTCACAATCCTGCATTTAAAACAAGGCTCCAGACAGAAAATCTTTCATTGTTCAGACAAAATATCATGCCATTTGTCATGGGAGAGAAGGAACAAGGTTTGGGCCTTCAGCTTGCAGCCACTGTGATGAGTGCCGATTCATTGGTACACACTCCAGATCCATTCATCAACATGGGCACATATGCGATCTGCATATAATGCGGAAATATCTTCGAGAATTCATATTGTGCGGGAAGGCTATATTCACATACTACAAGGGCTATGTTCAGGATATCTCAGAGGCAACTGGACAAAAAATTAACAGTGATCTGACATACTCAATGTTCCGGCTGGCAGTGAAGTATTTCTTTAGAATGCTGGATTTTGATACTCAGAAAATGTTTTCATGTACAGAATGTGGGCCAATCGTGGACGAAGTTGTATTTGGTGGACATATTTTAAGCTTTCCACGAAGTCTAATATCAAATATGTCTGTCAGGCCCAAAGCAACATGTCATGTGGAACAGCCGATGCTTAATGGAAGTGAGTTTAGGATTATGTCTTCATCAAAGACCACCCAGAAATGTCTCATTAAGCATTCCAACAAAGAGGCTATGGACATGGACGTATTTCTGGCTAACCTAGCCTTACACAAACCATGTCTTGTAAAGAGCTGATGTACAACATAGGAACGCCGGTGCCTGTGTCAGTGCTTCTCCTAGCTGAACCAAATTTAACCGAATGTTGTAACAATCTGATAGCGGGACATTAGTTAACCGCACCCCAGCTCTGTATCATCTTTAACAAATGGCGTCCTTTATTCTGGTGCATTGAGGATGGCAATCTAAAGGATTGCTCTTTATGTGATGTAATTGCTGAAATGCTGAATGTAGCAAAGGCACCACATAATCTGGCATCAAGTCCAACCTCAAATCACCTGGCATTTTTTCCGAATATGCCAATGGTGCGCATTCGAGGGATGTACAAAAAGGATGGAAAAAAGAATGATATTACAGAAGGGAGGTGTAAGCGGAAGGACAAAAATGGCAAACCAAAAAACACTTGTGGCCACCCCCCACACTTCTGCCTGGTGTATTCCACATGATGTGTAAGCTAGGGAATTCTCTGAATTCCTGGGCATTGAACGGGAGTGCCCTTTAGCTGGTCAGCCTGGAGGCCTACCCCTTCCCACCTACATTCCCATAGTTCACCACTACTCATCCTCTTTCTGTACTTGGATGCTGACCACGCTACATGAGAACAATCTTCTCAGTGCCATTTGCCAATAATACAATGGCAAACACTAGGAAAAAAGCAAAAGTAACAAAGCCAGACCAGCAAAAACAGCCTGAACAAGAAAAAGCACATTAGGACGGCAAAACTGACCAGCAAAAGGAAGTTCCTGGCTCCAAGCAAGCAGGAGAGAATTCCAACAACCGGAGTAAGGGACGCCCCAAGGGAAAAACTCCAAAGCAAAAGAAACCACCCAAAAACGTGGTCTCCACGAAGTCCCCGAAAGTAACCAAAAAGAGAAAACCAGCTAAGAACAAGAAAGAAAAGAAAGGAGAGAAAGAGGATGGATCACAGGATTCTTACCGGCTGATGGCACAAGCATTTAACAAGCTGTGCGAAACCATGGGATCCAAAGACCAAGTGAAAATCCCAGACGAGAACCAGCACCGTGAGAAACAAAGACTCACACAAAGAAACAGTCATCCCCCGAGGTCAATGAGCGGGCCATGGCAGACGGCCAATGCTGGAAGACATTGGACCTGGAAACGATGGTCAAAATATCTCGGGACTCGGACTGCACAGGAGAGGGGTCAGAGGTGTTACTCCCCAATGTTACAGTGCCTGTGGTTCATAAGAAGCCAGCCACATGCAAGGCATTGCGAATTGACGTCGATGGAATAGCAGGAGAGAGCCACAGTAAGAGGGGAGGTTAGAGATATAAACTCCAAGCTGGACCAACTCATCCTAGATATGTCAGAGCGAGGGAGCAGTCGGGGCTTATCTAGACGCTTCCGGTCAAGCACGAAGTTGTCACAATGCTGTCAGCAATCTAGGGAGGTGGGTGCAGGAGAACTAAAAGTGTGCTCTCTATGCTCCTATTGTAATTAGATTTGGTCATGTACAGCTGCATGCACAAACTGAACGTCATCGCAATCAACTCTCCAGACTAAGTTGTAAGTAAAATTATGTGGTGGATTTGCAAATTGTACGTTTTCTGAAGATCAAACCCATGTGGTGAAGTTTTTAATAAGAATTTTTAATAAGCACAATTAAATACATTTAACGATGTAAGTCACAAATATCACATAGTGACAACAGCTTCTTGTGTTGAATTGTTAGGTTTTATGTAAAACTCTTGTCTTATCAAAGTATCTAAATTTTGTCATCCCTTATGGCATGATAGTAGCCTGTATTACGACATATATCATAACATTCAACACCTTCAAACTTGACAAGTGATTATGGGTGGGCCTGATCCCCTCTTTTGTTTCTTTGGTGAAGAGGGTTGTAATATGATTGTAGACCGCTCTGGATTGTGAATATTGTATAATTACTGAATAAATCCCTGGTGTTGTGGGGGAAAAAAGATTTTTGGCACAATGTAGGAAACTGTGCACGCCTCCAAAATGATCAGCCACCTCTATCGCCAAATGTATACAGATTGCAAAGCAGTATTCAAGCAGCAAAACAAAATGTGGCTACCCGATCAAATTTGGTACCATTCTTTCAAAAACACCATTCTTTCAAAAACAAGTCCTACCAGCCAGAATGCCTTTACTCTGTTTCCTTTGATGAGTCATAGCACAAAAAGATAAGGCAGAACAGACGGACATAATATTGAGGTTTTGGAATAATGACAATTAGAGTGTGATCAGTCGATATCATGGATCAGAATTCTTAGGCCATGAAACAGCCAAGGACATACTGCAGCACTTCAATGGTTGACTACAGTCCGTGGGTCTGTCCAATATAACTCAGGTTTCAATGGATGGACTAGCAGCCAATTGGAAGTTTTTTCATACAGCAGAAATTCTGACGATATTCAGATGTTGCTGAACATGTGAGCAGCTGTAGCCTCCATGTGATCCATGGTGCATTTAAGCGAGGAGCATAGATGACAGTGGAACATTGACTCCTTCGTGCGCCATTAATAGTCTTTCAAGATGCACCTGCAAGATCAGAAGATTATGTCAAAATCTCAGTTTAGTTCCACCAGATGGCTGAAGGATGCACCTGTTGCAGAACAGGTTATTGCCATTTGAAAAGTATGGGAAGGAAACACTTAAAGGGCAAAAAAGCAAAGTACACAAAATTCAATCTGTGAATCTTTGGCGAAAACATTCAGCGAAAGATGTGGCTGTTGTTCTCTGAAGAATTGCAAGAATAATGTCCCATCAGTCTTCATTGTCCACAGCATCTCTGCTTCGAGGGTTGCAGGCTTTAAGATTTTTTGCAGTGCTTGATACGAGAAAACTAATCCAGAATATGCAGGACTCTCACTGGAAGGTTGCCTGACGCTACAAGTAGAAAATTTGCATGCAGTTCATCACCTGAAACTGATTGTATTCCACATATGTTGGACAATGCATGAATGTTTGGCAACATTATCAAGGAGAATCTGAAGAGGACATGCACATGGGCAGCACATTACTTCACATTAAGAGAGAGTTATTATTGTGAAAATGCGCAGTTGGGTAGCAGAAAATAGAAGAGTGTTGCAACAAGAAACATAAGGTAGGAACACATTCAATACAGCAATAAGCGCACTATCAAAACCAGTAAAAAGGAAAGATGAACAACCCAGGATAGAGTTTGCAACTCAGCAGAAAAAGGATACAACCAAAGAGATGGCAGAGAAAAAACAACCTTTGTAAAAGTTTGGAAGTTGCTGAACAGGATATTCAGGATTTCAGGGAGAAATTGTCCTCAATCAAGGACACCAACCAGGTAAAGCGTCAGGGAGTGAGTGAGTGAGATTGGTTGCTTTACACCCTTATCAACACTTTGAAGTGTTATATCAAGGGCGGGAGAGCTGAGAGGGAGGCAGTTTATGATCATACCTAGGAAATAGAGATAGAGAAGGGAGAGAGAGACAGAGACAGAGAAAAGAGACAGAAAGGCACTTTAAGGTCTTACCCAGGACCAGGCACTTTAAGGTCTTACCCAGGACCAAAGCGTCAGGGAACTGAGGAGCAAAGAGAGAAAGATTTCATCACAAGCAAGATGAAGAAACTTGAGAACAATGTTTTGATCATGGGCCTTATGAACAACCCAACAGAGAATAAAGAGCTGCTCAAGGCTATGGTGGTACATGTCCTAGAAAACACTATGGGTATAGCCGGCCTCACTATAAAGAAGGTCTGCACAGACTTGGTTGGAAGGACAGTGCTCCCGTCGAGATCAAGTTTGGGTCGGCTGTAGATGTTCGAAAGGTTTTCCTTGGAAAAAAATTCCTTGAAGATAGCCAGGAAGGGACTGAAGATAAGGATAAAGTAAGAGTGAAGAGGGATTTACCTCTCTTCATTCAGCTAAGAAATCAGAGGGCCAGAATGATAGAACAGGCTGCTACAGCAATAGGCTACGAGAATGTTAAGGCAGTCAGAGGCGGAGTTGTGGTTGGAGGTAATATGTACCAACATAATAAGTTGGGTCCCTTGCCAAAGGAATTATTACCATCCCAGCCATCCAAGAAAGATGTTAATACGTAGAGGAAGTTATGTAGTTTTAGAATCTTATGTCAAGCTGACATCGTTGAGCGTTTTGAGAAATCCAAGATGGAGGCCGCGATAGTCTCGAAAAAGGTTCTATATCAGACCTCTGCCAGTTTTAATGGGATTTTTTAAAAGTCTAATACCTCTAAATTGGGGTTTTCAGGGAGTGATGAAAAATCAATAAGAATGGTCAAATTACCATTTTAATGCATATCCATGTAGTTAGGCTATTTCCATAGCAACAAATATGTGGTTTTTAACAGTATAATCTTAAGTATCGCTATGCAATAGACTAAAATAATTCACATCCTGTTACCATGGAAACATGGAGTAAATAAGGTATTTATGAGATAAAAATGACTGATCCCAAAATGTTTTAAAGAAACCCACACCGTACCAAGGATTTCCAAGAAGCAAATGTCTCTAGAAATGTGTAAATATTGATGTTCAATACTACAATGGGCCTAAGAAGCCAGGAATGACTGAAACCCCTGTTGTGGAGGGGAACGATCTTCTGGGAAGTTCACAAGTCAGTGTCAGTCAGACTGCTGCAATAGAGGTTCAGTTCCTGATGTCTGTAGCTAATGGCAAAGGATGTAAATAGAATTACCACATTGCAAAGGTAGCAAGGGAACAGCATCACACCATCAGACCTGTAACAGAATCCCAGTATCAGCCACTGATATGAAACCTACTGCTCCGTCTACAATAAAAACACCCATGCTTAAAGCAAAACAGTCAGGACAGTTCTTTGTTGTAATGACAGCAGATCTGGAGCTATTCTCCAACTTCTATACTAGCCTGCATGGGTGACATGAGTTTCTGTGGCTGCGAGGGGAAGCTACTGAGTGACACTGGAATAGCTGAAATCTTGAGAGCTGCCTTTGTTGGTGTAGAGCAGATGCTTCTCGGTAAAAGAGTCCAACATGAAGACATGGATTGACTGTGTAGTGTGTCCAATTCTCATCAACATAGCTTTCAAGCATGCAGAAAATGAATCTGACTGGCTTCTACATCTCTGGGCAGTGGAACAAATGATGCCTTATTTCTATGCTGTGGGGCATACACACTATGCCTGCTATGGCATCTATTACCTGCAATCAATGAAGGCACTACCACCAGACATCAAACATAAGTTCTCAAAAGGTCAACACACAACAACATGCAACACATTCCAGGGAGCTCCGATGCAATGTGGACTGATATGTTCATCAAGACCACATTTATGAGGTTTGGTCAGTGCTGGTGGACTGACTGGAATCGCCATGAACGAGAATGCCACACAACAATCTGCATTAAGCCTACACATCTGCAAAGCAGTTTATATAACTTGTGGTGTGATGACAAACTGCCCCACAACATGCACAAAGAGGAAACAATGGCATGCCTGCTGATGAAACAGATAGAAGATAGCTTAGCGAAAAGTTAAAGGGGTCATTCTTCCTCGCTGTTCAATATTGTAACAGGTAAGCTGGCAGACCCAGCTGTGAATGTTCAGAATGCTGTCAGGCTGGGTAAGTATTGTATGATGGAATTCCAGCTAAAGCTACCTGATGGCTTTCATGACACCCATAAGTAAGTCCAGTCACAACCATGACTGTAAATTGGAAAATAGTAAAGGTTGGAGAGGCAGATTCATTTGATACAGAGGTTATCTTCAAAAGATTGATTGGGAACATCAGTAGTGGTAGCATAGATTCAGATGTGAAGGAACTGTTCTCATACTTTCCCCAATCCCAACATCCCTCTTCAACTCTGAGTCTGTTAATATGAGAGCAGAAGCAGGAAAGTCCTCACTGAAAAACATGTTGGCAGAAGATGAGTCATCATGCAACATTAAACTGGATGTTATGAGAATTGATGGAGGTGCTCTACTTTGGAGTGGATGGGAAGGGAGCAGATCTAGTTGAGGTTGTAGCATCTGATTGTTAATACTGATATAAAAGGAGCATAAAGGGTTGCACCAGAAAGCAACATACAACATAGAGGGTTGAGCAGCATTTCTTAACTGCTAAATCATCATTGTCCCCCTGGACTGTATCAATGACTCGAACTGAAAACTAAGTCCAATTGATAAACTTGATATTCAAGTACTTTGAAAAACACTCAGTACAAGCACAAGTTACTGGTGAAGATCCAGCAACTGTAGAAATAAACTTAGGTTTCAAAATTGTTAGGTACGACCTAAGCATTACACATGAACAAGCCGATATGGAATTCCAGATCAACTTCCGGTTGAGCTGGAGAGGTAGTACATGTACCAGGGCTAGGCCCACCTTTCTTTTTGAGCAAAAACTTGAAAATATCACATACGGACTTTCCACATAACAAATTGCCTACAAAAGTTCAGGATTATTGGAATATATCCAAGTGAAAATTCTACACGTGCATGGTGAGTGAAAATCGCCATCTTGAATCCCGCTACCCGCCGACCACAGTGTATCGGACAAGATTTCTCTCCCAAAGAGTGATATTACACCTATTATTACACATGTATGTGATTTTGAGTGTGTGATTCAGGGGTGTCACATATGTGCTATTTGAGCGGGGCATGAACACATGGCCCATAGGATGCAATTTCATTGGTTTGCCGACGTTGTGCACTTGGTGATAAACGTGAGGGGAGAGGAAACTTAGAAACAGAATTAGAATGTGATTAATAAGTCAAGCAGACTCGGCCACAAGGAAAAAGAAAAATGGAAGAAAAATATATATATTGAATTGCCACAAAATCAAAGGAGGGGGGAGGAAACAGAAAGGGGAGGGATGAGGATTGAAGTTTCATAGGGGAGAATCTTGCATTGAGGGGGAGAAGGAGAGAGCGCTGCTATAACGCTACAGAAGAGGGACCAGAGCAAGGGGGAGGGGCAGTTGCGCCCTGTAGCATATAGCCACGGGGGCATAGGCTTCTATTTTTAGAAAGGAGAAAGGAAGAAAAAATAAAAAGGAGGAAGGATCTAGGGAAAGAGGGGAGCTTAGGTGGGGTTGTGCAGAACTCCCTCTGAGGTAGATTCAGAACTTCAGTAGAAGCCAAGGGCCTAATAAAGGGGTGGAAAAGTAGAAATTCCGCCAGACCAGCAAAAGTGGGAGGAGCAATGCTCAAGAGGGAGGGAGGGGGTACACCCATGGGCCCATCACTGGTTTAGGGAAAGCAGCGTGTCTGGGGCAGCTTGGAAAGCACGCATCGGCAGAAGAGCGCAACAGACAAGTCACATTCACACAGACCGTCAGCTGAGGCAGACGGGGCTGCCAAGTCAGGGAGCAAAATAAGAGTGAGTGAGTGAGATTGGTTGCTTTACGCCCTTATCAACACTTTGTAGTGTTATATCAAGGGCGGGAGAGCTGAGAGGGAGGCAGTTTATGATCATACCCAGGAAATAGAGATAGAGAAGAAGGGAGAGAGAGACAGAGAAAAGAGACAGAAAGGCACTTTAAGGTCTTACCCAAGACCAGGAGCAAAATAAGACATAGTGATCCAAGTATATAAGATTAGCTGGCGTGAGGAACTTTGGGAGACAGAGACTAAACTTACCAGTCGGCATTGGAAGCTTGGGAGATCACGGTGAAAAATAAGAGACTGTAAAAAGTCAGGCCTGACGCAAAAGACTTGGAGAATTTACCAGAAAGTTTAACTTTCGAAGCTAACAAGTGCCTAACAGAGACTTTAGTGTAAACTTGTGGGATAGGAAAATCCAAAGCAGGGTTGCACAAGTTGAGTGAAACTGTGGACATACTTAGCACAATGATTGTTTCGTCAGTACAGATTGATTGATTGAAAACTTTTATTGCTAACAAGTAGCCATCTAAGAGGGGGGTTTACGAGATTAACGAAACACTTGTTACATATGGGTGACTTTGCGGGTGGGGATGTGACATTTGGAAAGAAGTTAGCACTTGTGAATTTTCGAAAGTTTTCAAGCAAAGTTCTAATAATTTGGCAAGAAATATAGTTATAATATGGTAAATATAACAATGAATCTAGAAATCAGTATGCAATAAATACCAAATGGCACTCTGTACGGTTTCTAATCAGGTCAAGACGAGCTGCTGAACGGAACTCGTCCCCTTTGGGACTTGTACCATTTGGTATAACAAGAAGACAGAGGAAGCAACAAAAGCTCTTGGACAGGTATCAAAAAGCCTTCAATAATGAACAATATATATCGGAGTCTAAGGACAATGTGTGGTCAGTATGGTAACTTCTGGAGATATTGATACCATTTATTTACATCTATTGGCCGTATCAATGCAGTGGCCAAGTGATGACAAGGGGCTATTTGTAAATCCGGTGTATGTGGTTCTCCAAAAGAAAGGTGATAACTATGACTTTTATGCTATTACTGACATCATAGAGCTGTTGGAGAAAGCCACCAAAGACAAGAACATTGGTGTCAAAGCAGCTGAAGCCCTTACTATTGGTGGCAATGATTTTCTCCCAAGATACATAGAATATGGTACGCATAGCAAGGTGCTGAGGCTTGTAACACATGAGTCCTATTTCTCAAGGAATCTTCTCTCATTCCCTCCAAGGCTGGTTTCAAACTGAATGAAGACGTGTATGTAAACCTAGTTAAATCTTTATACTCACAGGACCATTTGAACAGGCTCATTTAAACACCATTCTCAACAAGAAAACCATAAGACCAATAGAGAAATGGATGCCCCCACTCAGTTGTATCAAGCAAATGGCTGGGCTTACAGCAGTCATACTGGAGTACATGCTAACTGCAGGCCAACATGATGCTTTCCTGCCAGACTCAGACAAGCTGAAATGCTTGCAATGTGATTCTCGGGGGCAAATAATGTATGACTTTGGCCAAGATGCCTTCTAACCTAATGTGGAAGAATGGTGCAAGTCTCTTGTGCAGCCAAAGATTAAAGTCCCTGACTAGAAAGAAACTACGAAGAAATCTAATTCTGGAACAATCTTGCCCTTGCCCAGTGCCCGAAAAACTGATTTCGCAAATCAAAATTGATGGAAAAATGTTGATAGAGGAAAAATGTTGAAAGAGGGTGAACTGTTTTATTCTGAATTATACAAGGCACATAATTCTTTTTTTCTTTCAGAATCTGGATAGGCACAGCAGCCAAAATTGCGAAGGGTTTTTTTTTATAAAACCAAAGAGACTTTTGGAGAGAAAAAATTTGTGAACGTTCAGGACATATATACCCAGGAAAATTAGATTGAAATAGTGAGCGTGGTGATCCCACCATAACACATGGGATTAACGGTATTGGATACTAAAAAAAATTCGGTGAAACCGATTTGGAGAAACCCAGGAGGATCCGCCATTAATCTGATATAGCCCACCAACGCAGGGAATAGGCATATAATACAGGGAGGAAGCGGAAAGTGCCCGGCGTATTTAGTCTGCTGAACAAATAGTGGGTACCAAAAAAACCCAGAAAGGTAACTGGTAGGAGGAAAGTGTCAGATTATATAGAAAAGTTGAATAGAGGAAAACCCCTGCTATCACTCAGCTCGGTGTTATGACAGTGGGAAAGTACTTTCAAAAGGTGTGAACATTTGAAAAGGACCTTATTCTAATAAACTAAAGTGCTGAAAGTGAATATATCGTCTAAAACAGTACTGTAATCCGACCTTAAATGTCAGGGGCACAGAATAGCAAAATTAGACAATCATCAAAATTGTTGAAGGTAAAGTCGGTGCCGAGTAGTGACATTGGTGGAACGGCCTTGACATCCAAACTTCTGTGGCCACTCTCTTACGAAGAAAACAATTGTGTGCACAAACAACCAATAAAGAATAAGAAAATGGCAAATGCGGATACTGACAGAGACCCCTTAGATTTACTTGACTCAATATACAAGTGATTCTCAAGATGAAGGAGATAATAGCAGAATGGAGCAGGAGATAGAGGAAGATCAAGTAAGAGAGGATGGCACCATGTCAATGAGGCAATGAATGCCAAGGTGAATCAGTGCCTCGGAGCGTTACATGATAATAAAACACACACAAAATCCCTAAAAAAACATGCAACGGTGATCAAGGCTTAATCGGGAAACTGGAAGTAAGATGAGAGCTGGCTTGAGGCTTTAAACAAGCAGGTACAGAAATTAGAGGGTGAACAGGCGTTTGAGCATAAAAAATGCTGAGCAAGTAGAAAAGTCAGAAAATGATCGCCTGCAGAGGGACAAGGAAGCTCTGAGGAACTGCTTGGTGCTTGAAGGAATACCAAAGAAAACTCAAGAGGAAGATTAACTGTATTTACCAACGGTGTTGGAATCGGTTTTCATACAAGGTGCCAACATGCCAGTCCCAAAAGGTCTCAGGTATTATAGAGTGGGACAAAACGTCAAGGTTGTCTTCCAACAAATATGGCAGGCGGATGAGTTATATGAGCAGAGGTTTGAACTAAAAAATCTCTTATTTGATGTGGGACCCCACAAAATCTGGGTTGAACGTGCCCTCCCAAAGGTGCTCAGAGAAAGAGTGGCAAGGGCTGAATTTGTGGTGAGGAAGGCAAGGGCCCTTGGTACCTATGGCATAGCCATGAAGAATAAGGGAAACATCTATTTAGGGACTGGAGATTATGCTCAAGTAATCCCTTACAACAGATTAGATCAGCACTGGCAGAAGCCTCCGCAGGGGACAAGGTATGGGGCATAGGAATAGCATATTTCTATAGCTATATTTCTATATAAATCCCATATTTTTCAACAAAACCAAATGGCCTGAAATCGGGAACATTATGGGATCTGCCTGGACGAAGGATCATACCCAGGAAATAGAGATAGAGAAGTAGGGAGAGAGTATTATGTATTCTTACTTAGAATAGGACTTGTGTGTTTTACTTAATTTTACCATAGGATACGACCATGGTATCAGACCAGTTTTATTGTGTTGTGCTGACTTTTCTATAAGAAAGACTGAAGCAGCTGAGAGGTGCCACGCCCCCTCTGAAGGACAGATGGCTTGCGTGGGTTGTCACGTTGAGAACATTGGAAACAGAGACAACAACTCTGAACGATGAGATTACTTTTTTAGAAAGACAGTGACATTTGGATTACATTGAGTAACCAGAAAAGTTGTGTGTAACCTTATTTTCTCTTCAAATAGTGAGTTTGTTTGAAATAACTTTGTGGATAGAGTTCACATGATGTGACGTTTTTACTTTATCGTATGACATGCTTGTATGTGTTTTATTCGATATTATTGTGTGTGTATCTTTGATTGGCCTAATGGTGTAATTTCTTTTTCATTTCCATTCCAAGGGACGGAATGGATGAAAAGGGGGGCATTGTAAACGGACACAATTAGGCCTGGGTTGGTCCTGTTAATTGGGGTGATTGTACCACTTCAGATAGCCTCATTAGCAATTAGCACTCCTGGAGGGACCCATAGAGCACCTAGAGTGGGGGTCTGGGTGGGTCAGTACCCGAAAGTAGGGCACCTGTCACTCACCCTCTGTTGGGCCATTTTTCTAATGTAAAGCTCTCGACCAACCAGAGCTGTTGGGTGCATTTTCTAATATAAAACTCTCCCCCAACCAAAACTGTTGGGTGCATTTTCTAATATAACCCCTCCACCAATAATGATCATTGGGTGCATTTTCTTGTTTATGCCTTAGCCAACCATTTCTGTTGGGCTCAAAATCTAACCACTATCATGCAAATGGACCACTTTCTATGTAGCTTCCCCCACCCCCCTTGTAGTATAAATAGTCATGCAGCTAGAGCTGCTAGGAACCTTCTTATGACTTCATAGCTTATTCTTGGGATTCTTGTTAGACTTATTACGCTTTACCAGTGTTAGGATTACCCTTGGGGCCAGGCCATCTTAGACTGGGACTACCTGCAAGTATTGCCTGCACAAGGAAGGGATTGGTATCACTGCCTGGGTGCCAGAGAGGGTCTCTGAGGAAGGCTTGTGTGAACCCTTTGTGAGGAATATGTTCTAGCTGACCCTGGTCTGAAGGTGTGCCTGGACCCAACAGGTTCTGTTCCTAAGGAATTACTGTGAATTACTGTGAGTTGTGTACCTTGCTGTGTATTCTGTTGGAGATCTTGTAACCCTGTGTTAAGTTACATCAGGAATAAAGAAGCGAGGAGGAGAGTACTAGTTAAGACCTGTTTCTCTGTGGATTCATTATCATCGCGACACGCTACCACGTCTAATTAATTACCATCTTAGTGAGATAAATAATCTGTGGAATATAGGACCCTTAAAGTTAAGTACTTCTGAATATGGCTTCTGCGAGTATACCAGCCTGGGAGACGAGGAGCTCATCACCGACCCGACCCCCTTTCCCGCTTATCACTGAGTCCGCGCGCTCAGCTCGTGACCAGCACGTGGCAGAGTCTGACTCGGACGATGAAGGCGGGCTCTGGCCACCTGCTGGGACATACAATAGCCGCCCAGACCCTAACAATAACTCTAACCCCCACCGGCCGTCACCCTCCAGCATGGGACCGCGGCCAAGGTCACCTGCTATCAGGTCCTTCCTTGGTCGATCCCGGAAGAGCTCGGCTGGAACATCCGAGTCGCTCCATTAATTACCCTGATGACCTTAATGACCCCCAGGTGAATGATCGACACGCGCGAAAGGCCGACAATATATTAGATGGCGGATTGCTCCTGCATAAAGTGCCATGGGGGGTAGGAAGGACCTATAGAGACATAGCAAATGACTATGTTGACTACGTCAAACGTAACTATGACAACAGTCTGTTTTTTATGGCTATGGAATGCCATCTACAAAAAGTCAAACACACATGAGACGCCAACAGTCTATTCCAAGAACTCCATGGTTACACCAGGGAACTACTACTGCTCCCATCTCCATCCCCCGAGGCACCCCACAAGGTAGTTCAATTTCACCAACTCTCTTCAACTTTGCAATCAAACTCATCTTGGACACCCCCCTCCCTACCTACACCTCCCTATCCGCTTATGCAGATGACATTGTACTCACTATCAAAGGTAAAAGGAAGCTACAACTCCGTCAAAATGTTCTTGACAAGGTCATACACTCCATTAATGCCACCGGCTTGGACGTCTCACCCTCCAAGACAACCGCCATGCTTGCTGGAACCCGCGATCTTGGCCCCACACTCAGAGTCGGAGGCCTCTCCATCCCATGGGTAGCCAAGCACAAATTCCTTTGATTTACCATTGATCGTCTGGCCAACCTCGCCGCACTCCCCCAGGGTCCATCACCACACATCATCAATATTCTACTCAACTCCTCCATCTTGTCGGTTATTGACTATGCCTCTCCAGCCCTCACCATCGCCAAGGATACAGCTATCCAGACACTTTAGCATGCCCAAAATAAAGTGGCCAGAGCAGCGTTCCGACTACCTTCTTGATGCCATTCCCAGAGAGACGGCCACACTCCCACTCCATCAACGCATTGAACAACAAGCATTCAGCTATGCAGACAAAGTTCTACGCGTACCCGACCAGCCACTTTACTCCTCACTCGCTGCAGACATTCCCAAGGACAAACAACTATTCAGAAAACACCTCTGGTCACTCAAAACTGCAGCCATTTACAACAAATTCTCCTCCCTACAAACCTATCAAATCCCACCTCCAAATCGGCCAACCCGCCCGCCTTGGATCAACACAAACCGGGATGTTACTATATCCAAGCCCTTCAAAAACAATAGCCTTGTCTCACCAGCCTCGCTCCATTCTACCTATTCAGATCTCATCTCACAACTCTCCGCTGATCGTCCTACTTGTACTTCACGGATAGATCCCTCGTCTCTGGAGTCGCTGCTGCCTCAGCCTATATCGGCTATGAGCATGAAAGAGCGGTTCGTCTGGATGAGGACGTCTCCATTTTCACCGCAGAACTGCTAGCCATTCATATGGCAATTTCAGTCTCTGACTATGAGCAGACTTCGCCGGTCATTTTCTCTGATTCTCTTTCCGCATTGACCGTCCTCTCCAAACCTACCGCCTAATTTCCCTTCCTTCATCACTCAATCATAGATCTGGCCTCCTTCTTTACTAGCCCCATCAAACTGTGTTGGATCCCAAGTCATGTGGGCCTCCTGGGCAACGAGCGGGCCGACTCTCTAGCCAGGAGCACAGTTGACTAAGACATCCCCAGTCCAAATGATCCCATCCAGGAAGGATGCCAGTCTTAAAGTCAAAACCCACACCTGGAACACCTTCATTTCCACCACTAAAGATTCTTCAACCAGAGCCCTGTGGCAAGAATCTGCCACCTCATCCAACCACCTCCAAAACCTCTCGGGCCTCCCCAGACATGTCTCGCGTCAACTCCACTGTCTTCGCATGGGTATTCGCCTGCACCCATTGACAAGGGATGACACAGCATGCTTCCGCTGTGGCATGGACATGGACCAGGGACCCCCCCATACACTTCATTCTTTCCTGCGGACGAACATCCACCCACCATCTACGCCTGCTCCAAGGCCTTGAGCCAGAAGACCACAACCTCCCACCCCTGCAAAATGCTGCACTAGCATTTCGCCTGGACGGAGATAGAGGCTTTCCTGTCCTCAGTGACCTTGTCAACAAAGTCCTCTACATCCCTCCTTATCATCCAGATCGACCCACGCTGCCCACATAACTACTTAATCACTCTTCACCCTTTTCATATCTCCCTCCCTCCACCATTATTCCCAAGTTCCTTCCCAAGCCTAGCACTACCCCTTCTACCATACAGCCATTATTTTCACGTCTCGCCATTCTCTTGTTTTGTGTTGGTTTGTTTTTCCAGACAGGGGAGGAACTTGTGCCGGAGCACTTGACTGCTGCATAGGGCACCATCCACAGCCTTCGCCCTCCAGCCTAGACCACTGCGGGATGACTGATTGGCATCAACCGGATCTCCTCTGCTGGACTACTGCTCAACCGTACTGCCTCTTTGCGCCTATCCCTCCTCCCAAATAGACTTATACCAAACTATTTCCCCGCCCCCCTTTTCCATTCCCCGCCTTCCTTTCCTGGCTCAAACCTCACCTTCTTCTGTCCGTGATGGTTTTTGGGTTGCAGTCCTCGCTCCTTGTAGCTGCTTATCTCCAAAAAAAACACTCGCTCTTGCCATCTTAGGCTATGGGCCCGGTAGGATGGGCATGGGGCTTACCATGAAAGTGGGAAGTTCTCCCCCACATCCAGCCAACTTTTACCAGACCAGACCAAAGACGCCAAAAAGGGCCAAAAGAATCAACAATTCTCATTGATCAAGGTATGGTGTTTAAATCTAGCAAAGTTCCTGTACTAAAAAACGTTGAGAACAAAGTAAAATTCCTGAGAATTCTAATAGATTCTCTAAGAGATGAAGACATTGTTGTTGTAGAAACATCTGGGGATGCTGACATTATCATTGTGAAGGAAGCTGTGTCCTGACTACTACATAACTACTGTGGGGTGATGGGGATATTTCCTCTGCTCAGAAAGAGAATGAGAAGCTGGAGGGAGATCAGATAGAAAAGGAGATCGATGAGCTCACATGAGGAAGAGAGAGAGGACGGACATGGACTCATCTACCTGGGCACCCAATCCCCTCCATAACCTGGTCATAAAAGCATCCAAGAAGGTCTACAAGGTAGCCCAGTTTGTTCCTGAGCTGGTAGCTAAAAGGATAGCCACAAAAGCAAAAGAGAGGGTTGTGTATGAGGCAGGGACCGATGGAAAATTCAAAAGTTAAATGAGGCTTACCTTCGGTTAAAGATGATATTTGACTGTAAGTTTATGAATAACATCTAGTGGTGATGAGGGATCAAATGAGATATATCTCGCGCATGACTAACCAGTTTAGGACGTGGACTAAATCCAGTTTACGAAGTGTCTTAGAAGTAACTGTGACAGGGTGGCGAGCGGTGGGCATTTGATCCCTCATCACCACTAGATGTTATTCATAAACTTACAGTCAAATATCATCTTTAACCGAAGGTAAGCCTCATTTAACTTTTGAAGTTTACTACATTGCCATCTAGTGGCGATGAGCAGGACCAAATGAGATTTTAAAGCACAACTGGATTTAGTCTACAAACTTTTATTTCTGAGTGTTCACCTTTACATTTTCTCTGAGTATTGTATTACCCAAATCAACATGTTTGTCTATTTTCTTGTTGTAAAACCTGCCAAAGGTTATTGAATTTGTCCATCTTGCCTTGGCCAAGATGACAGGAAGAGGTACATTGAGGCTAAATGCCTTGGAGGTGCTTGCTGCACGAGTACTATGACTTTTAAACACATTGGTATTGACACCAGACTCTTTCATGACCAGTTTGGTCCACCTTGACAAAGTATCTTTTGCTACCTTATTGTATAGTCTCCCAAACGAGATAAACAACTGGGGCTCTTCGCCTCTCAACCCTTTCGTGCGGCTGACATAAGTCTTCAGGGCCCTTACTGGGCAAATGTTTTTGTCTTCTTTAAATTTCTGTACCTTTATAACCTCGAGGCTACCTGCCTTATTATGTTTCAACAACTTGTCAATCGAAAACACAACTTGGTCGGTTTCCCAAGTGATGTTATGGATCTTCAAAGCATGCAACGTCTGCATCCTTTGAGCAGTTACCAAAGCTAAGAGCATGCACAATTTTAGAGAGATCTGTTTAAGACTCATTTTTTCATTTGATCCCCAAGATCGGATGTGATTTAGAACCAGATTCACATCCCAGGTTTGCGAATACCTTGGTCTTGAGGGTTTCTTCTCTAAAACACCAACCATGAAACGCCTTACTAAAGGGTGTTCTCCAATAGTATCTTTTGGCTCATGCCCAAATGTGAGGAACGCTGATAGAGCACTCCTAGCTGTGCCTACCGCTGAGTGAGAAAGGCCTCTACTCAATAACACTTGAAGGAAACTCAAAATGTTGTTAATATTTGCTTCCAGCGGATTTGCTGATCTTTCTTTACAAAACAAGAACCATTTCTTTAACGATGTGTTGTACTGTTTAATAGTTCCTTCTCTCCATGATGCAAAAATCGTTTCGATCACTTCCCAGTTCAAGTCCCAGTCCAACATAAGTTCTCTCAGATCCTCCATACAGTGATTCTGATCACCCATGTCTCTCTCGTTGACGTGTTTACCAGTTCTTTCTTCCCTAGGCTTTCCCACGTCTTCGCTCTCCTCATCAGTTTCCCCCACCATGGCTGCGCCGTCCATGTCGGGGTCACTAGAATCCCACTCGTCCTCTGGTCTCTCGTGAGGGTCTGGGCGACTCTGGTCAAACACCTGAAAGGTGGAAAGGCATACCAAAAATCATCTGGCCAATTATGTGTGAACATATCAATCAATGTAGCTTCTGGGTCTGGGTACCAACTCACAAATTTATCGCATTTAGTATTGAGTCTCGAAGCGAAACAGTCCCACAGGCAAGGACCCCATTTCTTGTCTAGTTTCTTAAAGACTAAGTCTGGGAGTTCCCATTCTACGTTTTCCCTGAAATTTCTAGACTCGTAGTTGGCGACTACATTAAGGACTCCTGGCACATGTACTGCAACAAGCCAGATGTTCCTCTCCTGACAAAAATCCCATATTTCTCTTGCTAACTTTTCGCATTGGACTGATTTA
Source organism: Sthenelais limicola (assembly GCA_942159475.1). NCBI lineage: Eukaryota > Metazoa > Annelida > Polychaeta > Phyllodocida > Sigalionidae > Sthenelais > Sthenelais limicola. The sequence continues at coordinate 61,673,826 of OW804096.1, forward strand.
GTGCCTCCTAGTCTGTTGATATACGCTACTGCGGTGGTGCTGTCAATTTCACATTTAATTTGGCAATTTGTCACATCTAGCAAGCTTTGTATTCCCAGCAGACAAGCTAACATTTCTTTGGCGTTAATGTGTAACTCCTTTTCACTAGTTTTCCATCTACCCCCAGTGGAAACTTCGTTCACTACTGCGCCCCACCCTTCGTTTGACGCATCTGATGCTAAAAGAATCTCAGGAGGGCATTCCCAAATCCTTCTTTGACCCATTGAGATGTTGTTCATCCACCAATCCAAATCTTCCTTAGCTTCTAGTGATAACCTCATCCGTTTATTGAAATTTCCTCCATTTCTTGCTAGAGCTTCGATCTTATCTAATTCTATTGCTCTGTAATGGCTCATGCCATATTCAACCCCTTTTGTAAGATCCACCATGGTCCCTACTAAAGCTGCCACTTGTCTGACTGTGGGCCTTTTATTCTTACTCATGTTAGCGCCTAACCGTAGAAACTTTTCTATTTTTTCCTCTGTGGGAGTGACTACCATTTTTTCCGAGTCCAAATAGTAACCCAAAAACGTCAATTTGGTGGTCGGTGTAACTACGCTCTTTTCTTTGTGGACTAAGAACCCCAGTTCCCCGAAAAGCTTGGCTAACTCCTGAACCGTCCTTTTGCACCCCTCTTCAGATTCATTTAAGATGAATGTGTCGTCGATAAAACCGAAACATGTGTGCCCTTTCTCCTGAAGTGATGCGAATACTGGTTTTAGAATTTTGGTAAAGTACCTGGGTGCTTGCGCTAACCCCATGGGTAGGCAAGTGAATCTGAATAATTTGTTGTCCCACAAGAATTTCAGAAATTTCCTATCTTCCTCATGTACTGGAATGGAATAGTAGGCATCTCGAAGGTCAATTGAAGCCATGAAACACCCTTCACTCATTAACTCCATTGCCGAATTTAGGCTTTCCATTTTGAAATGGTTGTAAGCCATGTCCTCATTTAATTTTGACAAGTCTAAAATAACTCTATATCGCCCATTGGGTTTGGGTCTGAGAAACACATTAGAGATGAATTGCCCATCTTCTTCTTCTGATTCTTCGATTACTCCTTTTTCTTGAAGGATATTTAATTCACTGATTAAAGCTAACCTTTCTTCTTCATTAAACCTGTACTCGGCCGGAGCCTTGTATTGTCTAGGAATCTTTGCAAAATCTAATAAGAGTCCCCCTAACCGCGTTTAGCACAAACGGGTCTGAGGTTAATTCTTTCCATTTGTTTAGGCAAGCCCTAGTCTTCCCTGCCTGGGTGACTGAGTCATTATCTCGAACCATTTCATAGTCAAAATCAACCGGTATTTCTTTTTCGCTGGGACCTACCTGGTTTACCGAGTCCCCTTCTGGTGAAAACCCGACCCTCTGTCTGAGTTCTGGCCTCTCCCTTTGCCCCTGTAAGGTGAAGAGTTGTCTCTTCCTCTGTAGGAGTTGTTGTTGTAGGAATTGTGGTAGCCGCCACCTCCCCAACTGCTGTTCCTGTTATTATAGTAGCCTTGGTAGCCTCCACCTCTCCCTTTGCCATAGCCTCCCGTGCCTTTGGCGAAAGGGGATTTGAAACTAGAGTTTGACCCTCCTCTAGTAGCACTCTTGGTCGTTGTAGTTGGCTTCTTTAGATCCGCTCTGAGCCGATTGTCTTTCTTGACAGACTCGATCTTTGCTGTGATTTCTCCACCCACCAAATACTCCGTTGATGGTGGATGTTTATCGTAGTCTAAGAGAGCTTTGAAGTCATCATTAATATCAACTTTGATGACCTCTCGTCTGGCCTTTGTAACTTCGGTAAAAGCCTTTATCATCATCACTAACCCCTCTGTCAGAGTGGAGAAAGCGATATGAGCATCGTCACTACCTGTATCTTTGGCGGCCGTTTTGGCCCAGTTCATGTTTCCCAGTAGGACTGCCATCCCACCTACCATGTAATCCTGAGCCCGAGAAAGCATTCGATCATTCTCTTTGTGATCTCTACTCATTTCCTTCTTGAGTTCTTCGTTAAGTTTAGGGGTCTTGAGGTGATCCAAGTTCTCTGGGCGTGGGTACTTTTTCCTGTATTCATCCAACTTGGTAATGGCGAGAGGTTTAGTGAAGAATTTCGTCACCTTCTCGTGTGTTTCTTTGTCTAATTTAGGTCCCAGAGCCTCCGTCTGTGTGACCTCATCGTAAATGTCATTCAAGATCTTTGTAGTCTCTGCAATTTGGCCTTCTTCCATCTCCTCTTCCTCCTGGCCGTTCTCACCTGAACCGGTTTCGCCCGAACCTCCGGCCGTCGGTTGGACCTTGGGGTTAAGCATGTACCTCAGGTTTTCCTGGAAAGCTTTCTGCTGCTCTTGGTTTAGGCTCACTCCCAGGAGTTGCGTAAACCTATCATTTTCTTCCTTATCTGCCTTATCCTTGGCAGCTTTGGTTGCTTTTTTCTTCTCTTCTTTTTCCAAAGCTATCTTCTCCTGCCTTTTTTCCTCGGCTGTCTTCCCCATGATGCTTGGGTTGAATCGCGTGGACACTACACGTGCACCGATCCAAAATGGCGGACTCGTAACGGTCAAGTCTTGACCACCGCCTGGAGGAAATGCGTGAAAGTCTCTTAAACACTGTCTAATAACTTCACCACTGACCCTGAATGTTCTACACGAACCAGGGCAATTAATAACCAACTTTTTGTAGCTGAACTAATATGATGGAGCTTGAAATCCAATGAAATCTGGAGGAGCTCCGTTCGGCACGTCCGAGCCGGTCTAATCAAGCGGAAGTAACTGGTTAGTCATGCGCGAGATATATCTCATTTGGTCCTGCTCATCGCCACTAGATGGCAATGTAGTAAACTTAAGCCTTAAACATGACACGGATAAGAACCCTTACCCTTACCCATGGCCAAGTGGGGGTCTGCTAGCATGAGAGCTATGTACCATATCATCGCCATCGGCCACCTGGAGAGGGAGAAGATAGAGGAACACATGTCTTATATTGTGACAATCTTTGATCTTGTGGAAAATTACGAGTGGACGTCAACCCTTGCCTAGGACCAGGAAAGAGTTCAAGGGAGGTGACAAGATGAAACCTAGGAGTACCAGAACACAGGCGAGTGAAAAAGGTGACATCTGCAGGGCTTTTCAAAAGTTTGGCAAATGCAGTTATGGGGAGAACTGCAAGTTCTCTCATGTGAAGCAGCAGGGAGAATAAAAAAACTCCAGTGCAGGGAAGCAGCTGCCAGCGGATTAGTGCCAGGAGTTTTAATTCCACAGGAGTGGGAAAAACTCCTCCCTCTCAGTTACCCGAAGAGGGACTTCATATAAGATGGAGTAAAGCACGGTTTTAGGATAGTCAATAGCAAGTGTGCCTTAGAAGGAGTTAAAGTAGACAATTATAGATTAGCCACGGACCCAGCCATTAGAGACCAAGTGCAAGCTTAGAACACAGAGGAACTTGTTAATGGTCGTTATAAGATAACGCAGACACCCAGATTAATTACATCTGCTCTGGGAGCCATCCCCAAGGCCGGGTCTTCTAAGGTCAGGCTAATCCATGACTGCAGCAGGCCACATGGAAGGGCCATTTACGATTTTGCAGTCAGCAAACCATTTTCCTACCGGTCACTCCAGGATGCCACAGCGATGATAAACTGTGTACATGGCTGGCCAAGCTAGACCTGGCCAGCGCTTATCGCTCAGTGCCCATCCACCCTGATGATTATCAGTTGGCGGGTCTGGCTTGGAAGTTTGGAGATGACACAACTGAGACATTCATGTATGATACCAGGCTGATGTTCGGTGCACGGTTGGCACCAGAGATATTCAATCATCTGTCTCAAGGGGTCGTTGCAATCATGAATGAAGCAGGATACCACAACCTAATTGCTTATTGCGATGATTACTTAATTTGCGGGAGCACCAGACAGGGGTGTCCGAGACACACTGAATGAATGAAGGCGTCTCGGTTTCGCCATTAACTACAACAAAATGGTAGGGCCAGCCAAGGTCGTCACTTTCCTTGGAGTTGTCATCAGTGTGACCTCGATGACCCTAGCACTCCCCCAGGAGAAGCTTCTCCAGTTGAATCAACTGTTGCACGAGGCCCTGGAGGCTAATTACATCACCAGGAAGGGTCTGCAGCACTTAGCAGGGAAGCTGAGTTGGGCTGCCAGAATAGTGCATAGAGGATGATTTTTTTATAGACAGTGTATTCAGAAGAATTAGGTCTCTGAAAGGAGCAGCACACAGGTGCAGAGTGTCAAAAGATGCGAGGGAAGACCTTCAATGGTGGGTGGATAATATGCATGTGTTTAATGGCGTGCTCCCCATCGCGGAAGATAGATCTCGCACCCCTATGGTACTCGATGCCTGCCCCATAGCAGGAGGAGCTGTTTATGAGGGTGAATGGATTTACGTGCCATGGAGTGAAATGAGTGAGAAGCACATCAATTGTAAAGAAATCGCTATATTAGAGCCAGCAGTTTGTCAATCCCTCAAGAGAGTCTTCACCTTATCTGCAAGGTACAATTTCATTTTGAGGGTTAGATACTACCCAGACATTAAGAATCGCCTGCTCTAGGCTGCATGCCCCTGCATACCAGAGAGCATTCAGAGACATACTTCATTTAGCCTTAGCCGACAAGTTTTGCACGCAAAAAAGAAGGAATTAAAGCAGAAAGGCAAGGGAAATAAGCCTAATAAAGCTGAGGCATTAAGCGAGGAACCCAAGAAAAGTTGTGGACGACTGACTGCTTAGGAACTGACTACCCTGGCCAGCTTCTCAGTACGATATGGTTTAACAACACTAAGTATCTTGGATTCCGAGGTAATGACAAATCAAGAGTTACGATGGGGAGATTTGACGATCAAAAGTGACGAGAGGCATGGCAAATACATCGAATGGAATGATCGGTCCACTAAGACGCGACACGGGAAAGGTAAATAACGCAAAAGTTCTCATTGTTAACTAAAGGTGGCGCAGCAGTCAGAAATCTAAAGAACGGTTGCATGTCTGTTTGCTAAAACTGTTATATGACGAAATATTGGTTAAAAGTTAAAATAAATACATTTTTAAATTCCAGGCACTCACCTTAGACCCTTCATGAATCAACAGATTGTTGGACAGTGGGATGTCAGCTCACACGACTGCCCAACCTGCAGGTGACAAAAGTGTTAATTCTGTTGCGTCCTATGCTGTGGCTAATCTTAATCAACCGCATGGCATGTCTAGTTTGCTTATGGGGGAAAGTCAGTCAAAATGTCTCCCATCCTTATCCCTCAGGACCCTATGCCCCGAATATTCGGTAACGCGCGGGAGGCGCGAGAGACCTACGCCCCGAATATTCGGGTCTGCTTGGTGTCGTTTTCACTCGGGTGTTTCTGTAAGAAATAAATCGCCGACCAATCAGAGAACGCCGTACATAGCCAGGCAAAGCCTTTGCTTTTGTAAGAAGCTCTGTGATTGGTCGGAATACCTTCGGAAACCTCCGTAGATCGAGCGAACAGCAAGCTAATGTGTAGAGCGCGGCGATTTGACTTGTTTGTTTTCAAAATGGCGGGTCGGCGCATCACCTGTTCCATGCGGAATCGGGATTTGTACCCAGAATCAAGCAGTGAGGAAGAGTTTGAAGGGTTTGATATCGATGAGGAGGTTATAGAGAAAACATTGGAGGCTTTGGCTGAAAGAATCGTCTGGAAACCGAGGATATTGATCTAGACTCCGATCAGATTTGTCTGATGTGGGGGTCAGTTTGCACGAGGAGGAGGAGGATGTGGAGCAAACGGAGCAGGCGGAGGTGGAGAATATGGAGGAGGAGGGAGGTGGAGACAGAAATGCCCCAAATCAAGTCGATTTAGTTGAAGAACAGGATATTAGTGCTATAAATGATTCTTGGACATTGGTTTCGGATAATGAGGAAGAAGGGATCAGGCCAACCAACTTCCCATTTGCCCAAGTGACTGGACCCCAGAATGTAAGTAGGCACACAACCTCACCAATCGGTTTTTTCTACCTCTTTCTGAACACCTCCCTCCTGACCATGATATTGACTGAATCGAATCGGTATTATGAGCAAGTGAAGTCAAAGTATGCCAGACAGGTCCAGGAGGGGAAAAGCCCATCTAAGACTTTTGAAAGATTATGTACTTGGTATGACACTACAGGACTAATGACCATGGAAAGACTCAAAGCTATGCTAGGGATCATCCTCAATATGAGTATGGTGTGGAAACCAAGGATGAGGGACTTTTGGAACCACAAAGACGTGAGGCAAAGGACACCAAGCTTTGGGGAAGTGTTTGCCAGGGACAAGTTTTTCTTTATTCTTAGATTCCTTCATTTCAATGACAACACAAAGATGGTTCAGAGAGGTGAGGAAGGCTTTGATCCTCTATTCAAAATCCGTCCAGTTATTGAGAAATTGAACCACACCTTCCAGCATTATTACACCCATATTAGTCTTATTCAATATATTCCCAACAAAAAACACCACAGGTGGGGAATCAAATTGTGGGTTCTAGCTGAAAGTGTAACTGGCTATGTGTGTAAACTCAGGATTTATTCTGGAAAAGCAGACCCCCTAACTTCTGATTATGGGCAGGGATATGCTGTAGTTTTTCACCTAATGGCAGACCTCTTGGGGAAAGGTTATAGATTGATAGTAGATAATTTCTACACCTCAATACAACTGGCTAAGGATTTGTTTGCCCAACGTACTTATCTGATTGGAACAGTAAGAAGGAATAGGAGAGGTATCCCCCAAGCCATACTAAGTGCCAAGATCCCCCAGCCTCCAGGTACAGTCTATGTAAGGAACAATTACATGTTATTTGCTGCATTCAGAGAGAAAAGGTCCCAGTCTAAACCTTGCATCCTTTTGTCAACAACCAATATTGTGAAGTCTGTACAAGCCAGGAGGAGAGGAAATATACTTGATATCCCTGAACTAGTCAATGAATATAATACAAGGATGGGGGGCTGTGACCTTGCAGACCAAAAGATCTACACATATGAGGATGAAAGGAGGACTTACAAGTGGTACATGAAAGTGTTCTTCAACATGTTCCACAGGTGTATCCTCAACTCCTACATAATCTATGCCCAGACCCTGGAGAAACAGAAGACCATGCACCAGGACGATCCAGACTTCAATGCCAAGAAGTACAAGCCTCTCTCCAGGGAGAAATTTATGAAGGAACTGGTGGATTCCCTGATTGGTACACACAAAGATGTCGGACAACCAACACCTCCAGAAGTACTACCAACTCCATGTGTCTTCTCTAAGCTAGGTGTCACAACATCCAAGACTGGAAAAACCAGACAACAAGAGAGGGAATGTAGGGTGTGTGCCCCCAAGAGGAAGAGGACCAGTTATGAGTGCTCGACCTGTCATGTTGGGGTGTGTGCTGTGTGTTATGAAACACACAAACAGAAGAGGAAGTATTAAATAGCTTCCAAAACAACTGTAAATAGTGTATATATGTTTGGAACAGTTGGGAAGAGTGATTAGATCCTAAGAAACTATGTAACCACTGGAGTACGGCAGCACAGGTGACCCCCCTCCTGGAGCCACATTTTTGGAAAGGTAGGTGATGCCATACTTTTCCCCATAACTTCACTAATATTAGATATTTTTTCAGGAAACTTCCAGGAAACCTGCACAAGACATATCTCTTTCAGATGATACCTTACTCTTTATCCTAAACCTATAACAAAAAATTTTGTGCATGGGGTTGGGAGGGGTTCAGGTGAATTTTTTTCCCCCATGAACTTCAACTCATGATTATGAAGTGTTATATTAGTTCTTTTACTGTTTTTCTTGCATGAGAAGAAAGCTGCATATCTCAGCTTTCTAAAAATGTTTGGTTTGTATAGGTTTTGAATGAAAACGAACATGTGAAGTGAAAGTGAACCAAGGTCTGTCTACCCTGGAGGAATTGGCCTAAATTCTGCTAGGCCTCCAGGGTCCAGTACCTCCAGATCATAGTAGGGCCCTGAGGGTTAATGCCAAATGTGATACAAGGTAACACACTTCCTTCATCAACGATGTCTCGTCCTCACAGTGACCCCGAAGAAGCCGGGAATATGATCGCTTTGCCTGACAGTGGTGCGGTAACGATGGGCCCCACGCGACAAGAAAAAGCAATGTATGGCATGTTTGCCGGTGCCAACATTACGGGTGGAAGTTTTGTCTTCAATGTAAATAACTAAATGTTCATTGAATAATGTCATAAAATTATTCCTACTGTTAATTACTGGTCTAAATAAAGACTTATATTTTCGTTGACATTTCTTGTTCAGGATTTTGTGAACGGTATCATGTATCGGTAACCAAGGAGAGAAGAAAGTCCCCACTCCGAAGAATAAGAATGGAAATATGGCGAGACCTATGAGAATAAAATAACTGTTTGGTGATGCCATAGTATGGCATCACCGATGAGAATAAAATAACTAAATAGCTTCAAAATCCAGAAAATATACGATTATTTAGAATTATTCAGTCGTAGATAGTCAAAATGAAATGAATTGGTGGAAAGAAACTCCTAGAAAAGCCTGCGTAGTAATATCAAGTATTTCCAGGTAAATTGACTTCCGCCTTGCTCGAACATCGCCGTCATGGCCAAAGATCGATGGAAATGAAGGTAAAATCCTATTAAAATTGTGTTAATCTTGTTGATTAGTATGAAATAAATACAGAATAGCCCGCAGTTTGGGTTAACATCACACCTCAACTTTGGTATAAACATGTCTCCTAAAGTTGACTTAAAAAGATATTTGAGTATCGAATGTATACCTTTTTATCTCAATAAAATTGTATCGGTTTATCGTTGTGCCCTCACTGCATATTTTAGTTATTTTCATGAAAGTCGTTTTAAATAAAGACATGTGTGTCCTAAAGTTGACGGTATTTGAGTATCGAATGTATACCTTTAAACCCATGGTCATATTCGACCCATGTGAGATGTTTCTTTCAACAGCATTATTATATTGATTTCAAGTTAAATAAGTACTGTAATGAAAATGATATGTATGGGAAGTATAGATTCTCCACATTGCGTAACAAGCATTGTCATGGTAACACAATGAGAACGCACTATTTTAGGTCACGTGACCGTCACTGCTGTCTGCTTGCTACAAAAAAAAATATCTAAGCAGAAAAGGTGATTCAAAATTGCAATATAATAAGTAATTTTAGAAAAGAAATGCATAGAATGAACTAACCAATACCTCAGGCATCCATTTTCATACTTAAACTAGAATTACCAAAATTTGTTAAGAAAAGGAAGGTTCTTTGAGGTTGGGTCGAAAACGACCCCAATAGGACAATATGTGTAGGATAGAGGACAAGATTTTGTACTCTTTTTTTAAATTAGTGAATAGGAAATGTTCAAGGTCGTCAGGCCGCACACATTTCCTATTCACTAAGAGTACAACGTACAACAAAGAATCCAATTCTTCCTCGGATTAGATGCTGGACCTGGCTCTCTCCCAATACGAAAGCAGCCAGGTCTCCAATGCTGGGTATATCTTTGGAGAACCAGTAAGTGACGATGCCATCAAGAAATTGGGGGAAGAAAGGGTGCCTGAGAATTCAAGAAAAAAACCTGACGTGGGTTCTCAATGTGTTTTATTGCTGGAGAACAGCTAGGAATACTCCAAGGCTAAGGAGTTGCTACCTATGGTCGAGTTTGAGTCGATGACAGCTGAACAATACATCAGTATTATTCCAAAATTCTTGCTGGAGACCAAAAAAAGGACGGGCGAGGATTACCCTGCTAACACATTGTACCAGATGGTGGCGAGTATGCAGGCCCTGCTTCGTATGAAAGGCAGGCCAGTATCCTTCCAGCAGGATCCCAGCTTCAAACCAATCAAAGATGCTCTAGATGTCGGAATGAAGAAGGCTACAGCCTCTGGACTGGGAAAGAAAAAGCAGGCAGATGTCATTACCCTAAACCAAAAAGGCCAGTTGTGGGACTCGGGTACATTGGGCAGCAAAGAGCCGAAACAACTACTCCATACACTAATGTATTTAATTGACAAGCACTTTGCGCTAAGAAGCTCAGATCATAAAGTGCTCGATTACCAGGAGCAACTGACTGTAAGTAAATTATTTTACACAAAAAATATATATAATTTTGTTTATCCAGTTTATTTGATCCACTAAATTTATCTATAATATTACACAACATTTCTCCAATGTTGTAGATATGAACATGTTTGATTCCAGATCTCTGAGGATGAACATTGCCATGAGTACTTAGAGTATGTGGAATTGACAAGTAAAGCGTCGAAGGGGGAATTAAACATCGGAAACAACAGCCCAGGTCTGCCCGAGCCTATGCAAATCCTGACGACCCTGAGAAATGTCTAGTGGCTATTTTCAGACAATATTTGGATCGTTGGTACGTAGACATGGTGGGGGAGTGCCCAAATGCTGGCTAATAGTAAGATAGTAAGAGGAGCCAGGTGGTGATGGAAAATGAGTCCCCTGGTGGGGAATACGTACCATCCCCCGAGAAAATAAAGAAGGTAGTTCATATTTAGGATTTCTGGTGCTACTCTTCAGTACACAATACAATAAATAAATAAGTATCAAAGTTCCCATGTCAGGATGTGCAGAGTGAATGTGCTGGTAAATTATGGACGCCCTAAGTGCCTGTATCTTCATCCGATCACTGCTGGTCCCTCGCCAGATTAGATGTTCTGTAATGTGTTACATGTTCACATTATTAGGTGACCGAATCAGATATTAAGGAGGGTGATCATGACACTAATGAACCAGAGGACTCTGATGACGACATGGCCGCTACATCCAAGGTCAAAGAGGCAGAAAAAGAGGAATTTGGCCAACATGTGAGGAAGGGTGTGCCACCCTCGCAAACCTTTGTCCAAATGCTGGTTAATAGTAAGATAGTAAGAGGACCCAAGTGGTGATGGAAAATGAGTCCCCTGGTGAGGAATACGTACCATCCCCCGAAAAAATAAAGAAGGTAGTTTATATTTAGGATTTCTGGTGCTACTCTTCAGTACACAATACAATAAATAAATAAGTATTGAAGTTCCCATGTCAGGATGTACAGAGTGAATGTCCTGGTAAATTAAGATACCATTCAATTCTTTGACATGGCTGTTACTGCTCAGTGCTTTACCTTTAACCTTGTGCACCATAGCACAACACTTATTACTAACATGAAAGACTGGGCAAGCAGCCCACATAATACCCAACATTATGTGATTCCCAGTGATGTATATTAACATCAACTAGCATCATGGATTCATACATACAGCGACACCAAACTCAACTAATTACCCACCTGCTGGAAGACATGCTCATACTACACTACTTACTTTTCCTAATATAGGATCATCACTCAATACAGGGATAAAGGATTCTCGGTATAATCTAGGATTTCCCGCCTCAATAACTCCCTCATTATTTCATCAATAATTATCCACATCAACCAATATAGTAATACTTATTAATTAATATTTATATAAAATATCTCCCAAAGCCGCCTCTTTTCTACTTAGTTGGGTGTCCTGCAGTTGATCCATGATTTACAAATCTTGAGGATATTTACAATACATGTACAATACAGCACTTAGGGAAGATCTAGCCCGCCAAATCTACCCTATGAAAGTCATAACTATTTATCCACTAAATAGGATGTAACAAATTAACCTTGAATTCTCTGACACTCGGACATTGTCCAGAAGGAATGGTCGATAACAAAACAATAAACCGACAAGGCAAGCTACACATGCAGGTCAAACCTACTACTATTGCTGAAGTGGTGACATCCTAGGCCATGTTGAATCAGTGACACTTGGGGAGTGGTAACATTTAAGGCCATGTTGAATCTGTGACACTCGCAGAGTGGTGACATCCAAGGCCATGGCGAATGACGCATCGTTTGGTTTATATTGATGATAGATACAAGAACTGTATGATTCTTTCAGACCTACTGTCCAGGTCCTTATGACAGCACGGATACTTCATTCGAGTCCAGGCTTCTAGGGTGGGAGTCTAGAACAAAACACGAAAAAATGCTTTGAATAGCTGTAAATGATCTCCACTAATTTAAAAAGTGTTAGTTCTTTTTAAAACTTGTGTGGTAGTTTTAATCTAAGCAAGTCAAGAGCTGTATCATGGACGGGGAATTGAGGTGATGCTCTTTGGGAGGTTTGGTATCCATTATTAGGTTTCAAACCCAGTACTCCTCAAGTCTTTAGACGGTTAGTTTCAAGTACAACGGCTTAGCCACTGTGCCACCAGACTCCCCTTATTCTAAAAGGAGCTAGGCAATCCTACCATGGTCAGCCAAGTCTAAATAAGTTAGTTTGCCCTGGGGCAACAACAAGCCTCAAACTAGTCCCCCAAGGAACAAATTTCTTCTCAGAGTAGTCGAAACAAATGGGAACGCTACCAAAAACCTCTAGATTCCTGCTACTTCATTAACTAATCGGTTTGTTTTACCTGGATAAAAGACTTATTTCATATGCACCAGCATTTGGGCCTTGGTTAGAGAACAGTAGAATTGCTTGCATTGCTGTACTGGTCCACACTGACAGGAGTCAGTCAATTGAAACACAAAACAATGGAAAAAGAACTAAGAGATTGTCATACCCATTCCGACACCTGTATCGCCATCCTCGTCTTCAGTTATGAGGGAGATCCTGTCACCAAATCGTTGTGTCAATTTCTGCAACAGTTGGGGAAAAGAGGAAAATGAATAATAAAGCCTACAATCAGGAGGGGAGGGGGGGGGGGGGTGTAAGTTTCAATGAAGTGCTCCTTTGAATGAAAGTACTTATCCAGTAAGTAAGCCAAGGCAAAGTGGTGAAGGGAAATGGTAACGCAATATTTTTTTAAAATTTCAATTAAGGCTAATACATTTATGGGTAGATCTAAATAGTATTTTTCAGATCAGTTATGTAACAGTAACTGAAGGTTGACTTGAGTTGGTCCACCACCCCACCAGAATTAACAGGCTATAGATCAAAATATAAGGCTCTTGGACAGAAGGTGACACAGTCACAGTCCCGTTTAACAGCATTCAATCTAGCAGCTGCCTAGCTTTTTAATTTATAAGTGATCTCATGGACGCTCTGACTTCCCACGGTAATTCCAGCTATGCTATAGCAAAGTGATGGTTTCGCGTACTCCAATGCTCACAGAAGAGACAAATATTCACACTATAAATTAATATTGTATACGAAACAATGTCAGCATCACGCAGGTATTAGCGAGACGACAGTCAATTTTCTAACGAATGTTTAGTTTTAGCACTGAAACCGGAAGCTTCCTTGACGATTCCTGGTAGTTTTTTTCTGGGGTGGTGGTGGCGACAATTACCATTGGATTTAAATTTGCACACCAAATATCGTAACCAGGATTGTAAGAATGAGATGTAGACCATGTTGCCCTATATTCAGTGTACCATCCCCCCCCCCCCACCCCCATACACACACTGATATATAAATGGTCACTGATATATAAATGGTCATGTGTTTTGTTACCATTGTTATTGTTTTGGCCAGCGGTTACTCTCCTGAACCCACAAAAGTGATATCAGAAAGGAGTCTTTTTCACATAAAAACGTAAAACGGAAGAGCAATAGCCTCCTTAATAATCGAATATGAAAATGGATCGAATAATATTCATCTAATCTAATGTTTAAAACAGCCAGCTCGATTGTAGCACTTTACTTACACGAATGGGCGTCACCAAGAGGCCAAGCAAGATGAAGAGAAGTATGGCACCAACTTGCATCTAGGATAAAATAGAGATACTTTTTAAATGGTAAGAACTTAAGAAGGAATATTGGTATATCATATTTAAACCAAACACACCATTTCTATTATCATTATCATGAGTGAAAAGTTTATTTTTTCCTCAGGCTGTGGTGACTATCCTCCGATTTCCAGGATGGTTGGGAAGCCTGCCTTGCAGCCTATGGGTCCGCGCAACACTCCAGTAACAACAGATTTTAGACCAAAACATACATTGTAGACAATAACATTAGCTAACAATTTCAGAGGCCAATGTTTTTTAAGAGTAAAAAAAATCTGAATTGTGATTAGTATCGGAGAAATGTAATCTATAACACTCCTGACGAAGGGCCACAATAGCCCGCAAGTTTAGTAAACAATAAAATTACCACAAACTTCATTATGTTCTTCATAATCAACATCTTTTAAAACTTCGGCCAACCGCGACATACAGCGAGACCCCCTTCAAAATAGCCCCGAGTCCGGCTATATGTGCAGATAATTCAATTTAAGAACATTGCAAGACCCTTTTCTTGATGTAATGCTCATTTCTGAGAAATCGCATCCCAGTCTGACAGAAATGAGAAACTAGGCGCTTCTTCTCCCACTGCCTCCCTTCATGCAAATTTAAGACTTTACAAGGCCTCTGACATAAATTTGTCCAGAATTTAAGATTATTACCAAGAGGAAATTTTGAGGTAGTATAGACAGCCTTAAAAGATCTAGGTGAAGACTTACTGCCACAAATATGGAGACTTTGAAATTCTTGGCTAAGCAGGTAGGCCAGAAGGCAATGAATGATACCAGAGGCAGGACTGTTAACTTGGCGCAGATATAATAGTGGTCAGACCTGAAGTGATGGCCCTGCGGTTCCAGAAAACGATCCCTGCAAAACCAAATGGAAAGTGAGTCCTTGTAATTACACTTGTATACATTTCGCCCCAACATTGGGTGATAGGCTTATCAAACGCCGGCGGTGTGTGCAGCAGTCTGTGGCACTATGCACGTTTAAAGAACCGTTACTGATATTTGAGAAGAGTAGGGTGTAGGATAGGTATTAATAGATCGTAGTATACTGCCCCAGGAGTTAGTGGTCTACCAGCTATAGGAGCTGAACTCCTAGTAAAACATGGTTTATATCATAATTGCCTTTTATTTGCATAGCCCTTTTTATATACGCTGATAATTCTATTAAATGTAGAAAATGAGTACTAATGCAATCTAAAGGCAAATTAGCGTCTTTTCTGAGTCACCATACCGGTAATTCCAAAAGACAGTCTGGATTATGGTTAGAGTAAAAATCTCCTTCTATTAGAGTAAGAAGAGGACAAAATCAGTTACAACTCCATCCAAGAGACTAGAATGTCTTCCAAGACATTTGCCCGAACCTATAGGATTAACACAAAGCAGGAGGTAACCTCAATAGTTAATAATATAACTTCTCAGTACTTACTGGTGGAATAGGGCGACCACCCAAATAAGTGCCTGACATAAACCAGCC
Source organism: Sthenelais limicola (assembly GCA_942159475.1). Lineage (NCBI taxonomy): Eukaryota > Metazoa > Annelida > Polychaeta > Phyllodocida > Sigalionidae > Sthenelais > Sthenelais limicola. Next base: position 61,689,109 of record OW804096.1, read on the forward strand.
ATAAATACTACGATACAGTTGAACTGAATAGCGATTGCTTCATTTCCTTCGTACTCCTGTAAACCAAGAACAAAAAAGGACCCAATGAAAAGTACATATAGGAAACGAGGACATCTAAATGTTAAATTTTTATATATTCACATTTTATTTTTTAAAGCAAGGGTCGTTTATGTCAATGAAATAAATGATCCTTCATTTCCTACAAGCGAAAGGGGGGATCCGAACCCCTTTTCCCTTAAGTCTTACAAACCTACGGTTTTTAAGCATTTCCAATTAAATCTATCAATACATAAAATGAACACTTACGGGATTATCTTTATGGAAGGTACTGGTGAGTTTGAACGCCAGAGGAGAGAGTCCTATGCATATCAAGCACTGTAAAAAATACGAACATTTTAAGTGATGGATGTACACTGATTTTAAGTCTGGATGTACACTACTTAGTTTATTTGTTCGTTTTAGTACATCCTTGATTCTTGCTTTGCAATTAGTATGAACAATTCACCGGTTAAGAAATCGTTTTCTCAATTGAGTTTTCTTGAGTATATTTTATTCATAAAATATTTATATGATGGAATTTCAAATTAAGGAACGCGCCTAATACATACAATCATTCAATGAGATACTTACCATCTGGTTGAACCAAAACATTAATTTGTTGGCTTCTTTTATGTACTGGAAAAAGGAAAACAGCAATTTATCAAACAACCATATTTCAGATTCAAATATATATACATGTAGTGGAACCTCACATGAAGACCACCTCTCTATAGAGACCACCCCTCTATTAAGACCAGTTTCTCTCAGTCCCGAATTGCTTTCCTCTTATTAGAATAGCCCCTCAGGCCTCTAATGAGACCAATTCGCTATGAGACCACAACTCGTTCATTCCCAAGGGGGGTCTCAATAGAGTGATTAGAGAGGTGACTTTCCCATTATAACTCTTAAATGTATGCTGTAGCATTGTTGGTGACGTTAGGCAGTAGTGCAATCCTGCCACTTCGACAGGGGTAACTTACTACTGGTAAATAGAAGTAAAAAAATAGAACAGGTTAGAGATAGAGAAAGAAAGACTAAGAAGACAAAGACATTCAAGCATTTCCCATGACCATAGGTATCCACAGATAGAGAGAGAGAGACAGAGAGAGAGAGAGGGAGAGAGAGGGAGAAAGAGAAAGAGAGAGAGAGAGGGAGAGGGAGGGAGAGAGAGAGAGAGAGAGAGAGAGGGAGGAGAGACAGAGAGAGAGGAGAGATATGATTTAAAAATTGGAAGACGTATACTTACATAGAATAGAGTGTGGTGGACGTACCACTGCAGGGCTACAGTACAGAAGGTACCAGCATAGGCCAGGTACATTGTGCTGTACTGGTTTAGCGCAGCCCCCAAAGAACCATATTTCTCCACCATTTCATCACTCGGGATGTTGTTCTCACTTCATGGGAAAACATCGAATCATTAGAAATACTGGGCAAGTTATTTCTTGCTTTAGACCGAGTCGCTTAAGACGGATCTTGTATGACAAAATAAAACTTAATTTAAATAGAGATCATATGACAATCAATAACAATGAAAGGAAATCTGGTATCAAGGTTTACTAAAAAGAAGCGGAGAAAACAGCCCAACTGTCTAGCTGATAGAACTTTAATTAAATATAGCAAGATTTTTCTCTGATAGAATTCTAACTAAATAGAGCAAGGTTTTTCTATCACACACTTTTCCTTTTGTTTTCTAACCAATCCTATAATTGTACATATTTCCAGTATCAGTCAGCAAGATTTACAAAAAGATGGAAACGCAACAGTTACTAGCTTATGTGCTTGGAAGCTTTGAGATTTGCTAACGCTTTCGCCGATAAATATTCCATACACTTAGAAATATATTCTATATGTTTGTGCCACACTTACCATATATCGAGAATAATGAGCGTCGCTACAATGGCGAACACTCCATCACTGAAAACTGGAAATTAAATTTAAAATATACTATTACACGAATTCCTGAACTACCCAATATTTTACTAGGTATATATTCGCACCCATAAGACCATAGCAGTAGAACCAGGAGATCACTATAATATGTTGGGTAATACTAGTTATTCTAACGTTACTTTCAACTACTTTTCAAACATTTTGCATCTACTTGTTTTCATCTTCGCAGACAATACTAGGCGGACCTGTGGAATATTAGTTAAGTTAACATTTTCTACTTACACTCAATGCGCTCTGTGGCAACCATCTCATGTAGAAGTCTGTCAGACAGAGATCTAGTCTCAGCCTGTATGTACTCCGGTACGTCTGTGTTAGCTGCAGACAAAACATAATACTTACACCATTCATATATCGAAAGAGATTGAAACGAAAATAAGTAACACAAAACAGGGATAAGTTATGATATAGGCTGAATAGAATTTTCCGATTTCAAAGAAGTCAGGGCATAATTTTTGGCTACATCTTACTATTGAATCCTAAATCTTACTGAGTAATACTCACAGCCCCCCCCCCCCTAAATATAACTTAAGATATCAAAAACGTACCACAACGGAAACAGCATGAGAAGCACTTGACAACGCCAGCACGTATCTTGTCAGCAAAGATGATGAGGAAGAGTGTCACCAGGCTCTGAAAATATTTTCAGCCCAAAACTCAAAATCATCAGGGTTGACTGAAAATAATGTCATTATGTGGTGTAATGTTATTTTTTTTTAAAACCAGGACTAGATCATGGTGATCTTCTAGTACCTGGGGGCGGGGAAGGTGAAGCTGTAGCCGTTCCCAGGATCGAACCCACATGTTACTCATGCCACTAGGCCGCCCAGCGCTTTAGACAACTCGGCCACCCCACATGATACCCGAATGCTAGTTAATACCTGAATAACAAATTTTAATCTCAAATCTCTACATAGCTTACAATGAAAACTTACCACAACAACGTTAATGTAGGCAAACATGGCTGCGACCATAGACAGGACTGGGGTGGCGCTGATCTCTACCAACATCTTGTTCCTATGTAGAGTCTGCGAATTATAGTAGACACTAGAGTTAGCACTGGAAACTACATTTTCATTTACATGTAGATAAAACATAAATATATATTATGGAGAAGGTAAATAGTATCACCTAAAATCCAGAGAAACAACTGGAGATATTTGGTTGTGATTGAGTTGACTTCACGTGATGAATTAAATAATATATATTAATATAATATTGTAGTGTCCGATCGACGGCCTTAAGCGACTATGAGACTTAATCTATCGAATAAAGACAACGACAACAACAGGATCTAATGGACCTCGCCAGCTTCTCTCTTTTATATTCAACTGTTCCACACCCGGGCTGCTCTCACGAGAACAACAACATAACAATACATCATATCGAATAATCAACATATATGTGTGCATACACAATGGGTGTATAAGAAAGGAATGACAGTAAATATATAGAACAAGCAGTATCACACAGCAATAAAAAAGTTAAAATATAGACCACCGAAATACAACGACCTCTATCGGTCAAACCCACCACAGCCGCGACCAGCACGGCTACTCTACACTCACTTGCGGGACTGGTACGACAGCCGCGTAGCCCCGGCTCTGGTTTAGCAAATGCCAATCCAGAGCCGCGCACCACAATTAAATATTATATTGGCCTTAAATGAATATAAAAAAAAAAAAAAAAAAAAAAGCATATTGAGAATAGCACGGATAAAAAACTAAAAGAGTCAACTGAGAAAGACACATAAAAAGAAATAGGAAATCAGCTTAAAATAATTTACCTGACACCTGATCAGGGGCTTACCTTCATGGCTGGATCACGTAAACCTTCGCGTAACATTGACGTGTGTTGAAACACATAGAAGACGAATAACATCTAAAATATAGGAAAATATGGGAAGTGAAACTTCCAGATCACAGCATTATATTGGGACTAGCAAATACCTGTGGTGTGCGTAAACTGTAATTATAACACTTTTTTCAAAGGAGGTGCTCATGAAACCTAGTGGAATGGAATGGCTTCCTCCTATGATAAAGAATGGCCGTGTAAATCACGGACATCCATCCAGCGGTTTCGGAGGATATATATATAATTTGAGTTGAGCTTAGCGTATTAATATATATATATAGATAACCAGCATACTTATGTGTTAGGGGTGACTTTTACTTATTTTACAATGACATATAGAACTCATTTTAAAGTCTTAACTAGGCTAAAGAATTGAACTATGAATAACGATAGCTAACCTCAATGCCCGATATAAGGGCAAATGTCACGGAGAAGATAAGGATTGCCAGTGGCTGAGTGATATGCAGTCCAAGAAGCGTGAACTGAAAAGGGTAAACTTCATTAAATTCATTGCACAAGTGAGTTATGGTTGTTTAATGCCATGGCGACAACCGCTGGAAGCCATGTTCACGGCCGGGTAGACAATATAGACGCACAGCAATACAATTTAAGTATTAGCTTCACTTACGCTAATACATTACAGCAACAGCTGGTTAATCAATCTGATCGCTTACCCGCTGCATTCCCAACTATTTCCCAAAAAGAAAGTCACTTAAAAGAATGGAACAGAAAAGTATTCGAAAATTATTTACCGTGAAAGGAAGTAAGGTGATGAGCATCATGAAAGCCTGGAAGAAACATTAGCTGCTAGTATTACATACGCGGGACAAAAGGGTAAGTTTCACCATTGGGTCAATACCATAAAAACTCTTAATAGATATTGGGTTCTCAAACTGCTAGAAAAAGCGACTGGTTGACTTAATTCCAGGAAAATGTTGGCTCTAGATATGTTATGTATGACTGCTTCAGTGCGACAAGATGTTAGTCTAGGCCAAAAGAAATAGGTCTTTCCGATTTATCTAGCTGAAAACTAGGTAGGGGGGCACTTTTTTTTTTATAGAAACCACCTTCCATAAACTGAAAAAAATATCTATTCGGTAAAAAATAGTTCTTTTAAACAAGGGTTCCTGTTTTTCTGCTTTCATTAGCTTTTGGAGTGAAAAAAAAATACAAACAAAAATTAGGTATAGTCAACATTTTTGGCTTAGGGGGGAGAGGTTTTTCTAGGTAGGGGGGGGGGGAGAATTCGGAAACATAACTATGTTTTTCCCTTAATGATAGCATCGGCCCAAGAATAGAAGCCGCACCCCGACTTTGGGCCCTCTCCTTAGTATATTTTCAACCATTAATATCTCTTATGGCGGTTTCTAATAGTAATTTTACTTTACTAATGTCATTATGTGAAATATTCGAAAAATATATTTTAAACTGATAATTTTATAAAAAAAGAAGTCTACATTAAAAGCTTACCAGATTGAGGAGCACTGTGAACTCATCGACATTCTCAAGGACTTCAAAAAGTCTGAAAATAAAAATTTCCAACAAAAATTTAGGTGTGTCATTGTTTGAGGTTAAGATTAGGAGGTCAGCTCTTTAATAAATAGCGTGAGGAACTCTGCCTGTAATATCCAATGAAAATGTACATGATAAATTGAATTTGACCCATTAAATGCGAGACGCACGCCGGGGGCAAGATCTGCACCCCTACTAGTGCACATGGACTCACCCCATCTATTGGATCAGTGGATGGTCACCTCCAGTACGAACAGACATGATTAATCGTCACCATTAGGCTAGTTACGTGGAATAAGTTATTGTCTGGCTATATTGATATAAATGCCATACCTGGTGTGAACACTCCAGTAAAAGCTAATGACGATGAAGGTGTACATGAACAAAGCCACCTTAGGTAGAATGAGTCTAGCAAAGCTTGTGTAGAGACTCTGTAAAAAGGAAAGTACATACATAGGTTATGGTACCTGGTACATAGCCTATACGGTACTAGGCCTCGACTTCCCGGGGTGCGGGAGGATACGGGGATGATACTCTGTCTACCTGGTAGGCCTACATAGATGGAAAGTGCGTGGCGTGCTGCCCCATAGGCTACCCCATAGCATAGGCCTACCATCTTGATTCTTGATGAGGAGACGTCAGTGGCATAATTAATTATGCATGCATAACAAACCATGCTCATAACTCCGCCACCATCCCAACAGGGTGAAGCCTATTGTATTAGTCAGGATCCGCAGAGATTTCCAATTAATGCCCTATTTCCCATTTCCCAGCCGGCATCAAGACCTACCTTATTCTCCCTATTAGAGTGAGACAGAGTGAGTGAGATTGGTTGCTTTACGCCCTTATCAACACATTTAATATGGTTATATCAAGGGCAGGAGAGTGTATGAATGAAATTTCACCAAGGTTTTTAAGCTCTTACTAGTACAATGACTGCACACGAGACCGCACATGGTAATGCATATCTGATAATCTCTATGAATTATGTAATTTTATTGGGATATAGACTAGGCCTATAGAAAACGAAGTTGAAGTAAGTCAAAGCTATAGTTAATTTATATAAGGAAGATATTCTTACTTCATCTTCAGGAAGTTCAACGTGGGATATGGGCACGATCTGAAAACAATGGCAATTAGATTAATCTTAGTCTAAAAGATGTGTTATCCTAAGGATGAATTAACTTGCTGCTAACATGTGAGCTACGTACATTATTAAAGTTAACCGATGATCGTCAAACTCCATGACGACTATATAATATGTGAGCAATTCCGAGCACATGGCCGCCAAATTTGGATGCTCGGTCGCGGCATGCTATTGCTAACTCTAGAAGCTTCTAGACAGACGGTAAATACGCTGGTAGATAATCCACCTCCTTATTCAATCTACATAAATAGGAGAGAAATTAAATACAATAAAGACGGGGGAATATACGGTAATCATAAATGTATTACAGATGAAACGGAGCTGGAAAGTTCTCGGGAAGTTCTAGGCTACCGGACTGTCTGACTCATGTTCAGCTGAGTCTGAAACTGACTCCGTAATGGCGATCAAAACAAGCGTGGTCATCGGATAAGAAACTAGAAATACAGTGAAATCCAAACAAAACGTACCATGACAGTCGCAACAATCGAGAACAGGGCATCAGAATATGCCACTAGCCTATTGGCATTGCGAACAAGAGGCGGATCGATGTTCAACATGATGATTTTTGACAACTATTCGCAAACTTCGCCGCCGCTCAAATATGCACGTGATGCAGATGTTGTTCAGTTTGCCCGTTCTCCTCACTTGAGGGCGCAAGAGTCGGAAGTAGGTCACTAAATTAGGTCAATAAACTGGGTTACTCCTGCTAGGGGGCGGGCAGGTGTATTTACAATATGGCGGAACTTTAGTACCAAAACAAAGCAGCAACCTCGAATAACTCTGTTGATATCTTCTTTTGAAATGGACATAGGTGCTCGAGGCTTTATTACCCGAAAGAAGTAAGTTCCGTGCATCTGTTTTTGGTATTTACTTCTCTAAGACTAAGTACTCGATTTTTATGCGTAATTCGACTCAGATACTGTTTGTAAATTCAAGGCTGGAGACAGCACAAACAACGTGCGAATGGCGTCATGACGAAGTCGAAGAGTTCTGACTGACGATAACACATTATGATGCAACTTTTTATCTCCAAATTGTGCTTGTTGAATCGCCTCTTATCAGGAGTTGTCTCCTCTAGCAAATGAAGTAAACATCAATGTAATCTTCTTCCACTACCTATCTAGTAATATGTGATACATCAACATTGTGCATATAGGCTTATAGCTCGCATTGCTTTTGTTTATTTTGGCCCAAACTCCTCCTTGATTTGTTCGTTGTGTTGACCTCCTCTGTTTGGTAATGGGTCACTTGGCCCTCCTGCCAAGTCGACTGAATTTTGCTATTTATGTTCTATGTGTTCTCTTTGTTCCTCCCTCTCTCTCCCTCTCCCTCTCCCTCCCCCCCCCCCCCCCCCTCTCTCTCTCTCTCTCTCTCTCTCTCTCTCTCTCTCTCTCTCTCAAGAAAAAAATGTTGAGGCTTGAGCACCCCGCCCCCCCTAATTTTGTTGTCTATATTATTGGAATATGCTTACCTATCACTGTATCGTATGTTATATTGTAAATATCAACCAGTAAGGCAATGTACACTCATTTCATATGTGAAAAATAATATAAAACAGAAGAGAGATCGAGGTAATTATTTAGAGAGAAATGAGATATGAACAACCAAGATAATAGTATTAGTAAATAAATATGGTGATAATTAATGTTTCGCACCAAAAGTACCGTTGATCAATGATCAATCAATCTATATGAAAGTACCATTTTTTCCATTAACTCCGCGATGTGTCACTAGAACTATTCAGGAATATACCCCCCAGACAAGCATAGTCAACACCTAATATAGTTGAGAACAAAATTAGAAACCTAGACTATTCCTGTACTATAGAAATTGTGTATGCGCTGTACCCGCGAACGTGAATAAGGTGTTAAGCCTCTGGTGCGGTATTCTATTTATTTTAGTCACTGAAACGTGAAAGACTAATTCCAAAGCTCGAGTTATATATTGAATAGACAGTAGGTTTTCCTTAAAGGAGTTTAACTGATATACCTTTATTAACATCTATAGTATGTGTTGAAGATTCTGAATATTATATTAGCAATATTGTTAAAGAATATACCGTATCTTTTCCTAGAAAACTCGTCTAACAAGTAACAAACTGATTTATTCAACCACTGCATGTTTCAAGGACACTGTTTCATTCCTCATGTATAAAACTGCCACTTTCATATTGTTATTATTATTATACATTAATAGGGCTTTTTCGAATTGGCCATTTGGCTTGAAATATGTACACCTGATACTAATTTAAGACAGGCGGTGAGGCCTATCTGAGTGTGGGCGGGGCTCTGACCACAGCTAAGGCCCTGTCTAGGTGCGGGGCCGGGTGCAGGGCAGCGTGCCCGGCAAGGTTACTTGGTTCATGGGCATGTCAGTCTGTAAGGTGGACTTGATTTTAGCCATTTAAATGAACCCAATTTATTGAATTTCTTGAAGCTGACATGGTATCCAACAATAGCTTAACTGATGCGCATAATGTTGTCTTTTATATCCTCTAATTTGGTGGTTATATTAGATGTTTTTCTATTGATAAAGTGACATTTAATGGGGGTCCTCCCTACGTCCATACACTTCCCTATGACACAAAATGTAAACAAATGTTTCTGGCCCCAGTTCCGGTCCAAATTGACCGTGAGCCTTCATTCTGCCCTCGGTGGGTCAATGGCGATTTCTCAATTCGGACCAAGTCTATTGACATGGTTGTCGTTAGTCCTGTAGATTTTGAAATATGAAGTAACAGTAAATTTAAAACGAACTAACTCATAATGAAATATAGTTAATAAGACTAAGGCTAAGTAAATAACAAAATAACTTTTAATTCTGCTAGAGACGAAGCATACATGATTACAACAGTTTTAATTAAATTAGTTTATCATAATATCAAGGTAGTGTCTGCCCTCTGTTGTCCCCTTGTCCCAGTTATTCTGTTCCTTTCTGTATCAATTAGAGTATTTCCGAGTTCGAGATAGTTAACCTAGGTTAGTAATTCCTTTTATTGTGAATCCAAACTCATGAATATTACATTTTAAATTGTAATTAAGATATTTTTTAATTGAATTTATCAATTTCAGGGCGCCATGACTGCAGAAACAGTAAACTCCGACATGTTCAGAAAACTTCTGCCTTCTGAGAAACACAGGAGGCCCCCAGAATGGTGCACAATATGTCACAGCCGGGAGGATCCAGGGGCCTCAGAACTCAACCGAACCCTCCGCCAGGGCATGCAGCACATGTGGCAATCAGAAATCCTCTGCGACTACACAATCATCGCTGGAGGCCGCCACTTCAAAGTGCACAAGTCCTTCCTTGTGGCGGTCAGTGATGTCCTCATGGCAATGCTTACTGTCAACATGCAGGAAAGCCAGAGGGACTATGTGGAACTCAAGGCTGTGACAGCTACAGGCATGCAGGCACTCTTAGAGTTCATTTACATCGGTCATATGACACTTAATGAAGATAATATAGATGATGTTGTGGCTGCTGCTTCTCATTTACAAATTCGTGCTGCTCTTACCGAATGCTCGATATACCTACGCAAAAGCCTGAACTTTAACAATGCTGTAGATGTGTATAACATTGCCAAAACATTTGGCCTTACTAATGATTTATTGTCAGTTGCGTTTGAAACTATTGTAGAAGGGTTCTATCCTGTGGTCAGGAATGATCATTATTTGAAGCTCGACAAAAGGGATTTTTTTAGGGTTCTAAACAGTGACAAACTCAACTTCGGCCCTGAGGAAAAACTCTTCCAGTGCATAATAAAATGGGCCGAGCATGATCCTACAAATAGAACCGCTGAGGCCCCTGATCTTCTGGATCGTTTGCGACTATACACTGTTCCATCCAAAGTACTGGAATCTATAATAGCTCCTAGTGAATTCTTCAAGGGAAATGAGACGTTTGAGAAACTTCTCAAGGAGGCTAGACACTACCACCAACAGCCCCTCCGAGACAGGATTATGCGTCTTTCTTTCAAAGACAAGATAAGGAACGAACCTGTGGTGATAAGCTTTGGTGGACTAGTTAACGATCAGGAGGAAAATTATCACTGTTATGCTCTGGAGGAAACAGACTGGTCCCAACTTCCAGATATGAAGAATCATTTCAGAGGAGGTGCAGTAACTGTCGTGAATAACTTTCTCATAGCTTGTGGTGGCATAGTAGGCGCTACCGAGGTTAGTAACGTATGTCATGTCTTCGATCCTCGAACTTTTACATGGGATAAACTACCACCAATGATTGATAACAGGGGACACTTTCCTTTGGTATACGACAATGCGTTTCTTTATGCTTTTGGAGGCTGTTCTGAGAGAATCGACGCGGTGCCACATTTCATAAACACCAAGGCGATCGAACGCTATGATTTCATGGAAAACAAATGGGAGAGTGTGGGCAATCTTGCCAATGCACTGAGGAAGCATAGTGCATGTGCCCTAGGCGGAGAAATCTACATATCTGGAGGTATCGATGAAATGTACATGTCCACTTCGCGCTTGCGAAGGTACAACCCAAGGAATGAGACTTGGACTGATTGCGCTGAGATGAACAATGTCCGGTTTGGTCACTGTATGGTTCCCATGAAGGAACGCATCTTTCTAGCTGATCCCATGAATCGGGAGATAGAATATTACCAGCCCTCCTCAGACCAGTGGACCAAAGTGAGAATCACTTTCACTCAGCTGCCAGAATTTTCTCTAGTCGCTCCGAACGAGAACATGTTTTATTTCATTAACGGGAAGAAGGACAGAGGGTTTGAGCAAGGGGAAGAGGACAGGGTGTGCATGCAAGTGTTCCCAGTTGGGATAAGAACAGCCACCTGCATAGAAGTAGCCCCTTATCCAGAATTCATTAAAGACCCAGTTTGCTGTTCCTTAAAACTACCATGGGATGTGATATTTAGGGCCAAATATGTATCCACGACCGATTAAGATCAGAGAGAAGTAATACATTCACTACCTCCCATGATAGGATATAGGATGGAAATTAAGACGACCGGATTTGTTACTGATCACCATATATCTTTGTTTCATATATTGGATGGAAGTTGCCAGATTTATATTCTATGACTTGCCTCACAACCCGAAAAAATCTTCAGTAGTTGTCAGTCAATGTCAATGTAAAAGTAGCTTTATTTTTTAATTTTAGGCTTCAGAGGCGAATGTTGTCCCGGTAAAAAGGATGGACTGTATTGAATCGTCGTCTACAGTTTATTAGATTAGAGAGGCATATGAGAGGGTAGTCATGGTCCATTTGGTTGCAGATTCTTTCGTTGGACTAACTTTTTGCCATACTTTTACTGTAGGTGGCGCTGCTGTCGTTCAATATCATGAAGTTTTTTACACTAACCCCATTACGTGCAAACAAAAGTACAAGTCCAATATCGGGTCATAAATCTTTTAAAATAATTTCTCAGTGCACTGCAGAAATCGGCGAGCGAGACAGGTTTTAACGTGTGACTACTCCCTCTCTATGTCTCCCTGATTATATCTTCAATTAGAACTTCAGTAAACAAACAACTGTTATCTAACTTGATAAGAAGGGCCCACGGCCTATGTCAGTGACATTTATGGGATATGTTCTCATACCAAAGGGAATGAAAACGGAGACAGTGTCAGCACCTAACTCACCTTCCCCTTATCCATCTCTTCTAAAATATGGATTCCTCTCCATATATTTCATTGACAGTTACAAATTATGTGAAATATACTTACTAAATGATGTTCTAGTTAGAAATAATATATTATTTTCAGTGCATGTGAAGAAGACTCGTGAGGTGTCTACCATTTATCTAACACAGGTGAACGAAGTTTTAAACCTGTTTCCATGGATTGAAATGGACCAAATATTATTCGCAGGGATGCAAATCTTCAGTACATGTATTTGTACTGAAATCAGTATTTTTGAAAACTTTCAAAAATTGTTTCATCTCCCAAAATTCTACTTTTTTAAACAAAATGTCGTCAACATTTCTCAAAAAAGAATTCAAAATCTGATAGACCAAATTTCGTCAAATTTAAAATAAAAAAATGATCTCTTCTTTTTTGGTCGTCAAAATGTCTATAAATCAGTACATTCTTATTCTGTATCGGTGGTAGAGGCTCTAAATAATACACTTTTAGTATTTTTGGCATAACCCGACTTGCATCCCTGAGTTTCATGATTATTTTCACCTGATTTCCCTATGATTGATTTAAATTCCCTGTTCAAAATATCACCTACTCATAACTCTGGTGCCCAATGTACAATGACATTTTGTACATATAACATAATATTTATTTATCGTTATAACCACAGAGCAATATTACATGTATTCTTTATTTATTGTTTTTTTGTTCTATCTATATTATTGTATTTTTGTTTACTTTTACTTTTTTTCTGAATTTATTGCTTCGCAATGTTATTATTTTTGATTGTTTACATCAGGACTGCATGGTTTCCCTTGCAAGAAATAGATGGTGTCTATATGGAAAAGTTGCAATTCAGTATACCATTTTGAAGAACTTGATAGTAGAGACAGACTTCCATTTGTTTCGTTACTTCGTTACTACTGGGTCCGATTGTGTTTAATACTTATTCAGCACGATATCTACTAGTATGGTAAAAATATATACGAAGTTCTCTGAAGGGAATTTTCAAATATAGGGCTTGTTACTACTCCCGCATTCAAATTAATGCACATTTTCTGGTCGCTGATTTAAATATTTTGACTGCAAATTGATGTTTAAATTGAGTTTGTTCGAGTGTACTTATCTTCTAATAATTTTTTTCCCAAATGATTCTTAAGTTAGAAATTGATTTGATTGAGGAATCCTTAAGCGTTATTCCCCAGGCTCGTAGTAATATCTTCCTAACCTCTTTGTTTTCTGGAATTTGGACGTTTACCGTTATGTAGTCATGCAAAAGTTTTCTTTAAATGATAACAAATTTTTTGTCTTCAGAATTAATTAAGGCAATGTCCACTAGGAATTTCATCGGTGTAAGTTTTATGAAAAAATAGGGTTTTTTTTAAAAATTATAGATGTCATGGAAAAGGAAAATTTCTCTTCAATGAAAAACAAATCGCCCACGTTGAAGAGGAAAGGGGAAATTTCTCCCGATTCAAAATTTAAGTTCTGACCACGTTCAAAGGGGTTGATGTTCTGTCCAAAAGCTGCAATAATTTTTCTAAAATCGAGAATATTCAACCCAATCTCGAGAAAATGTTATGGGAGCCAGTTATCCCTGTTATCTTAAAAGTATGTCATCGCTGTCCTGATTGCACACTGATACTTGTTGCAGCGATGCTACGCAACAATTAATCTAATCTAGAATCTTTTGCAATGAATGGTATATTACTCACGAATCTTGCCAAAGTGGTTCTAAAACGTAAATGAATCTTTTGCAATATTTCCCACATTATGGAAGACCTTCCATCACAGGGATTTCCAAATTTAGGAATCGTTTCGTAGTATTTAGTCTAAATAAGTGTCCGAAGAAGGATACCTAATACCCGATTTCTCCATTCCTGGTGCTCCGCAGAAATTATCGCAGAATATCATTACACCTTTAATTAATACCTCCTGATTTTTCCTTTGGATAATAAACTAGATATCCACCCATATACCTTACAACTAAGTCAGATTCTTTCCCCGTGAATTTGATAAACGAATTAAAATACGGTATATATTGTCCCTGTGGAATTATATTATATTTTATTTATTTTTTAATTTCCTGCAAACTTCCAGGTAAGTCTGATGTGAAGCAAAGTTAATTCTTTTCATGAATATCCCCGTAAAGATACGTAAGAGTTACCCGACTTTACAATAAAATTTGATTAATGAATACAAGGATGCAAGGGACGTTAGTTTGACTTTTAGAATTTATGTTTAATCGGTTACTCTTAATATGGTTATGCTTCTCTTTTGAGATCATTAATATACCTGGCAATATCCAGTTTATATCTAATAAACGTTTGCAACAAATGTCGTTCTTTGAGTTGTTTTTATATAATGGCAAGATATGAGAATATTCTTAGTTTCTATCATTTTTATATTAGTTATAATCGTTACAGGAAAGGATATATGGTATTATTTTACATGTGAATAAATATAAATGAAAATAAAAAACAGCATTTTTTTCATTTGATTTAACCTGTACGGATAATGATAGGTGGTAGAGAATGGCAATACTAAATTTAAAGCGGCACCTCCCACCCTCGCCATTTTGATGTAAAAAAAAACGCTTTAATTATATTCCATAGGCTTATGCACACAGTGAGTTATTTTGGTTATGGATTCATGATTTGTTTTTATTCACTTGAATGATAATGATTAGCAAGTCTCTCGAAAACACACTCAGCAAAAATGGCACGTTGTGGTGTAGACCGAAATTTGAACATTTGAAACCTAAACCGAAGATTGTGGCAAACGTTCAATGGTACGAATGCGAATGCAGTCAAATAATCTCTTGAGAGATATCACCGTATTTTGTAACACCAATTAATTTATTTGAAGATTATTTATATCTAGTAATATTTGTTGAGAATGTACAGCCGATGTTTGAGTTTGTGTTGAGACTCCATAAAAAAAACTGAAACTAGTAAAAGAAAAATGTCAAACCATTAGACTGGTTTCAGACGTCTCCGACAGGCACTTGCATTCTTTCACGAAAGCATGTTGGCATAAACCCATGGTAATGAAAAAAGAAGAAAATATTAGTCTTGTACCTCACGTTCTTAGTCTTGGTTTCTTATCCCACACAATTTACGTTCTAAATAAGTGATAAAAATTGATGTAGGCCTAAAAAAGCTATCTTTATACTAGTTTTCCGTTTCACTTTCCCGGGACCTTAAATTCTACTCATATTTGTGTACATATGATGATTCAGGGAAGAAATATTAAGTGCAGGCCTATCAAAAGAAAAACATCTGTATGCAACATTAATTGAGGACCTCCTTTGAGATTCACCGTAATCTATAGGAAGATAATTTTTATATAGACTGAGAGTTAATCATTTTAGTTAACGATTGGACCGTTGTCCGGTCCGTTATAAATCTAAACACACTAGTAAGAATAATATCGCACCTTAAAAAAGATATCACACCGTTTTGTTGTTCCACACCATTCGGCAACAACCACAATGGGGCATTTGGTCTTGACTAAACGAAATAGATCCCTCTCCCTACAGTCACATCTTCTAAAACCGTTTGGGTTTTTTTCATTTCAGCGGAGTCTCCAACACTCCTTTACACCCCCTTTATTCATGACGTTTTGAAAGTACCAGGAGTGATATATCGGTTGAAGAATGTATCTTGTTCTTTATATAAACTTATATTACTGGGTTCGACATTGTTTATCAATCTGTTCTATTCGCTTATTGAACTTTAATTGTGTTCTGTAAGTGTAACATAACACTTCTTCGGCGAACGTGTAACGGTCTAGGTCTATTTTCGTTCGCTCATACATATCAATATTACTATTACTATTACTATTATTGACCACTGAAGAAGGAGACAACCCATCTCCGAAACATGTATGGTCGTGAATAAATAAACAACAACAAAAAAACTTTATCTCTCAGTGTCTTATTGGGTATTGTGTCTATCTTATACCATCCTGATTACTATTAAATCATTAATTCAAATTTCCGGAGCAGCTATTGGAGACGCCAAGATTTTTGTTAAGTGGAAATTGCCACAATTGGATTGGGCCCATGACCTCTACAACCTGAACTATAAGAACTTTCATTGGTTACCTTTGTTTTTCTCGGGTCAATAAGAAATATATTTGTATTGGTGTTTTCCGCATAGAACTGTATGAGGACTATTCCATACACTTCTGTCTGGACCATTCCATACTTGACATAGTGAATCAGTTCTAAGAAACACACATATATGTAATTATTATAATATATATGGTTTCTTTTCAGAACAAATATTATTGAGTAGTTTGGGCTTACCAATCATAAAAATATAAATATGTGTGAACCAAAGTAGATTGAGAGAGTCTGCGGCGCATCCCAGATTTCCAAAAGTAGACGAGTCCTAGAACAAAAGTGATATTGAATCTTGTTTTCCTTCATATAAATGAAGAAAATAGGACAAGCTCTACAGTTCAATACACATTTTCCATTTGGCCCTTAAGTGAAATGTTGTAACTACATGTACTAAAGTAATATCAGAACAATATTGGTCACGTCAAACTGTGCATAATTAACAGATACAAAATGAGATTCTGAAACTAATATCATCTTCAGAATATGAGTACGCTTCTTCAACAGTCGGGAGTACCATGTAAACGGTTCACCGAAGTTTGGTTTGGAAGCTTATCATTTTGTGTTCCTCTTCATTGAAGAACAAATCTATAACGTACATATTTTCATCTATAACTGCTATCAAATCACAATTGCCTTGGTCGGAATCCTGTTATAATTCTTGTTTCAAATAAGGTTTACAAAAGGAACTACCATCACTTCATGGAAGAAATGTATATACATCAATATTTCTAGCATAATATTTTCACATCCAAAGTTCTTGGATTTTGGTGGTTAATTGTGTTTGTTTTTGCATTTTAAAGAAATTAAAAAACAGATCGGTTCTTCTAATTGTATACCTCCTCGTGTCCAGGCCTATGTACATAAGTAGGGGAGAGCGGGGCAAGTTGAGCCATTTTTTTTCCATGCAAAGTTTGGAGGGTATAAATATATGATAGAAAAATGAAATATAGTGGAGATGAAACTTATTATGATGGAGATTGTTGGGTTAACATTTTATATAAATTCCTTAAATAGGTTATCTGCAAATTGCAAAGAAATATTTTTTTACTTCTGGCTCAACTTACCCCATGACTGGGGTAAGTTGAGCCGGGTATTCGGGTAAGTGGTAATGGGCATTTGGGGTAAGTTGAGCCAGATATGGGGTAAGTTGAGCCAAGGTATTTTATAAAGTCAGAAGGGTTGATAGACACTTTCATTAAATGACATGATAACATGGAAAGATAACCTTTCCACTATTTGAGCATAGTACCAACATGTTTATTTGAATTATAATATGAATTATAATATGAATTGGGGTAAGTTGAGCCAGGCTCAACTTACCCCAGGAAGGGTGGCTCATCTTACCCCATGTGTCCCTCAGTCGATCAAGAACAAAAATGGCAAAGAAGATTGGCACCAAAGAAAATAACTTTGTGCTCTAAATAGAGACAAATAAACTTGTTGTCAATACATCATTTGTAATTTATGAGAATCTTAAAAGGGAAATCATGAGAAACAAATATACCCACTATCCCAAAATTCACTTTGATAGGTGAAAATCCAGAAATTGCCTGTAACTTCTAGTGAATTTGGGCAATCCATGATATTACACGGAGAGAAGTAAGGCAGGGCAACATGGTAAACACTAGATGGGGTCACTTTTGCATAATATGGTGGGAATTGTTAGAACTAGGCCTGGCTCAACTTACCCCATGGCTCAACTTACCCCGCTCTCCCCTACATTTGTTCTCAGACGTTCACATCATATAAAATCAATATTGTTTCTGGTCTTGGTGCTTCCAACCTGTGATTGTTTACACTAGTTATTGGTTAAAACACCGTATAAGCTATATATTGCGAAGACAGTCATAATGAAATACAACTTCATATATATATGTCTGTGAAATGGTTAATATATACTTGTATATATGATTATATTATGATGGACTATATACTGTTGCTGGACACCTGAATGGACTGGTTGCTAGGGCGACTCCCGCCGGTGCTACAGACGCTCACTCTAATGCTGACCTACGCAGTGGACAGTTGTGTTTCTGCCTGAGATTTTTTTTGTATTGCAATGGGTCTCTGCAATGCCTGTGGTTTATCCCACAAGCATCCTGGATCTTCTTCTTGTCGATTCAAAAAAGAAGCTATTCAGCGTTGTGTTACTCAAGGTGATGATGAATCTAATTGGAAGACTTACCTGGACGGTAAAATCGAGGACGATGTCGATGATCTTGACATTTCGGCCTCTGTAGATATCTCCGCAGGTACCACCGATGTCTTGTCAAAGCTATTGGCAATGGCGTCTACTACACAACAACAGCTCTCTTCGGTCCTGTCCAGTCAGGCAGCCGACAAAGTCACTATTACATCTCTGATGGATAGAGTCTCTTCTATGGAACGTGGGAAGTTACCTGTTACTCCTCTACAACCTAAGTCCCCTCGGATCGCTGCGTCCTTTGGTCAGCAACAACCACCGGCCCTGAGTCAGAGTCTACCTGCCCTACACGGTGTACCAGGGCCCCTGACAGCTGTCATCATCTACTGTCAACCCGCCGGGGTTGGCTCCTGCCGGCTTTGTCAGCTCGGCTCCCGTCTCGACGACTGTCACACCTACTACGGCTTCTTCTGCTGATCCAGCTGCTGCCGCCATGCTCGCCATGGCTACTTCGATGAGCCAACTATCGGTTAGCATCGATCCATCAGTCACCAGACAACAAGGTATTCCCCTTCGTCCAGAGTATCAATACTTAGTGCTTGTGAAGGGTATGCCCCTCAAATCTGCGGAACCGTCCAAGATGTCCCTGCAGGAGTATCTTTACGGCATGTCGCTGGTCCTAGAACACCTTATCAGCTCTGGTGGGGACTGGCGTAGTTATTTGTGTCACTTTCAGAACATGCTTACACCAGCTATGATAGGGAAGTGGTGGACTGCTATTTACGAAATCCTGGGCCCGAATTCTAGAAATAAATAGAGACCTTTTTGAGACCCAAAAAGGTCTCTAAAACTCTGTAGGGTCTCTATTTTGAGTCGGTCTCTAATAAATGCAATTCTAAAAGATATTTGAGACCCTCGATGAGTCTCAATAGGTCTCAATAGGTCTCAAAGTTAAAGTCCCATATATTATTGGACTTAAGAAGGGTCTCTAATTACAAAGGGTCTCAAAATGGCCGTCGTAGCAAGACGCCGTGAGGGACGCCGACGAGGTTTTTACCTGCCTAGGGCCGACAGGGGTTTGAACGACCTGCAAAACCCTCTGGAAATTTTCTCAAGAGTTGAGGTTAAGAGGCGGTATCGACTTTACCCGGAGCAAGTCGTCGAGATCCTGGAACTTGTTGTCGGGGACCTTGCGAGGGTGAAGGGGACGGGGTCGCCTTGCCCACCGTTGCTGGAGGTGCTAGTCACCTTGAGGTTTTTTGCCTCAGGTAGTTTCCAAAGCGTGACGGGGGATGCTACATTGGAACTATCACAACCAACGACATGCAGAGCCATCGAGAGAGTTACGCGTGCCCTGGTCGCCCACCGAGGGCAGTTTATACGCCTACCAAACCGGAATGAGTTGCCGACAGTGAAACATCGATTTCAACAATTGGCCGGTGAGTAGAATTTTCATAAATTAATCGATAACTAAGAAACGTGCAGTATTGACATTATTGTTCAATATTCATATTCATTATTGTTGACTAAGGGCAACGTCAGCGCGTTTGTTATGCTTCATACATGTTGTAGGGGGCCCTCACATCGGACCGCTTATATCATCGCAAGCTACCCATACATATTTAAAAAGAGAATGATAGAACCTGTTTGTGGGAGTTATAAATATGTTAGTATTTATTAGATACACTTTCTACATATTTCCACAACCTCAGCTACTTCTCTTGTCCAGAACATGTGGGTGAATCAAAGCTAACAAAAGTGATCCATAAGACAAATTGTTATAGGCGGCATCGGCGTCAGACATGGGTGCTCCATCAACTTTGTATTTGCTGATACAGGAACGATACAACAATCAGACAAACAGAAACTTGAAGGCAGACCCAGTCATTCACTTGCATCATGATAACATACAAGCTGAAATAAAAAATATATTGATTATAACCAACCTTAGTGGATATTCCGCGCTATCGCAAACGTGTTGACCTCGTGAGACGTTCTGACCTCATCGTGTTGACCTCGTGAGACGTGCTGACCTCATTGGTGATAGGTTAATGTGAATCAGTCGTCGTCATGTGACTGCTTCAATTCCCCGCCAAGTAGGCCTCTCGTGCTGGCTGTTTTAACGAGGTAAGACGTGTGTAATAATTCGTTTCTATTTTGAATTATTTTGAAAGCAAGTTGACTGCCAAAAATATGAACTACTATCTCATTGCAGACTATAGTCTAACTAGAAATACTTTTTACGCTTTTTTTATTTAATTTTAATGAGCCTATCGTCAATCGGCCTGTCATTCTGGTTTCGTGATTCTAGCCCGTAGAAGAAATGTCCGTCATGTGTCCCCGCCACGTGTCCCCGCCACATGCGGTTCGCACCAATCAGTCAGTTACTGTTTGTTGGTTATTGCATGAATGAAGTATCTCTTAAAATATATACTTTTATATTGTTCACCTCTAAATGACAGGTTTGGTTTATTTTCCCGCAGTATTTGTACTATTTCCACGTCAATTTAATGCAGTCATGAGCGATAATGAAGCAAATTGACATTGAGGTGGCAGAGGTCACCGATTTTCACGACTAGGCATTTGGGTTTTTTTTTATTAATAACACGTTTAAAATTGTGTCAATCAATGGTAATGAACATGGATGGGTTACAACTTGTTCAAATCTGTCCAGGGCCCCTAACTTTTTGTGGTTTATAATTTAAAATGAACTTATTGGGGGGGGGGGGGGGGGGGGGGCAGCAGACAGGTGGTGACGGCGATATGACTGAGTAGATAACGGGAAAGGGTTTTTCCAATTGTCGTTGTTTTTTATAAATATTTTAGTCAAAATAATTCATCCTATGTAAATGATGCATTTGAGTAAATTTCGATATGAATTAATTTTCTTTTAGTGCCCGCATATGTAACTGAATCAACCTCTTTAGGAAAACTATAATCTAAATTGTAGATTGTCACGTTTAAATGTGAATACTTTCTAGACCTGAGATACTATTTTTCACAATTATAGGTGGACGAATTAGTGAATTTAGTCGACCAAAATGCCTCTTGAGTGTTATAGGAGCACACGATCAAATTCACCATGCCAAGATACGGATACGGGTACACCCAGTGGCTACTTAAAAGTACGTAAAACGTAACATTTTATAATCATATGTCTCAGATTATACATTGACCTACTGTAATCCTTGAGTTGCTATGTAAGCAACGGAGGCACATATATACACACGCATATACATATCGAAGTATCCTGCCTCCCTCCTCTCAAATGTATGTTAAATAGGCATGCGATCCACCAATGTATCGCATTCCGGGTCTCAATTGGCAAAAACCTGTATGGCCAAAAGCTACCGGCTCGCTATGTTCAAAAACCTGTATGACCAAAAGCTGTTGAGTTGCCGTGTATTTACTAGTAAATTATTATTTCTTGAATGTTAAAAAATAATTTGGGATTGTCAAGGTGGGCCTAATGATTGATGCAAATGTGTAGTTACTAGACTAGTGTAGTAAGGCCAATCAATATCTCTTTAAGATTTTAATGCATTCAACATGACATGGTAATAAGCATGCTATTTTTTCTTCTATTTCAAGTTATTTAATTATGTAATGACACTATGCTACCTGTTAAAAAAACGAAAAACGATAGGCCTATTTCTAAAATATTGTTTGGGTGACTAGGAAAATAAAGTTTAATGTACGTTATGAGTTTAACTTTTAATGTTTTAATTTAAAGTGTTACTCTGGTGGTTGTTAAAATCAGCAGAACGCACTGAAACAGCTTCATTTCCTAAAGATTTTCCTGTGGTGCGTGCATTCAGATATACATTTGGGTGTATATTTCATGAAAGAACCCTTAGAATACATGGAGGGCAGAACGTTTCTTGTATTCATTATTTAATGAATATTTTAATTTTGATATATTCTTTTCAATTAACTATTGGCTTTATCAACATGATTGGTGTTAGCTGATTTTTGATTTAGATTAATAAATCTATAGCAAGAACTATAACATTGATTGATTTTTTTGAAAGATATGAATGTAATTCGTCAGGCTTAAGAGGTTCAAAATGACTGAGCATGTGAAATTCCGAGGTGGACAGGTCTAACTCAAATTAACCTTATCGCACCCTGTAACCCTAGAATGGCCCTTTCGTTGATTGAATCCCTGTAGGCGGGCAAAGGTCTAAAAACTTTCTCTCTCTCCCTCAGAAATTTATTTCACAACTATACATATTTTACATGCTTGTAATTCTTGTATGTAACTGGAATGGTCTTGCTCTAGCCATGTGTAAGTTTATACAACCAACATCATTGACAATGTTATTGGAAAAACGTGAGAAATCGCACTAAAATTTCCTGGAATCGACCATATGTGTAAAATATGAATGTGATAATCATGAAACATATACAAAGTAATGATGTTCGTTTTTTTTTCAGGTGTAGTTATTGACCGTAGTCCGTAGAGAAAGATGCTAAAAGCACCATAACCAACATGATGAATCGGATAATTGATTGCATGGCCGCAAAGTTATTCAACCATCGTGGGATGGGCAGGAAGGTGTCCTTCAAGGTATATCAACTTCGGGGATAGTTTTTGGTAAGTTGGCACTGTATTTCCGATGGTGTTAGATGTTTAAATGTGATCAGATTTAGCAAAATTAGTCAAAAGTGGGAAAATATTGATTTTGAGATATCACCATATTCGAAAAGAGGCGATATGCCAATGGCAGATAACACTAGGTCACCTAATAAGTATTTCTATATATTTTACATTTGATATTTTTATTTATGGAAAAAAAGTTTTTAATATTTCTGGAAGGCTAAATTACCAGTATAGTAACTAAATTTATTCGATACCTAATATAGTAGGTATTCTATTTGCCTTGAAAACGCAATGATATATTTGATATATATTCAATTCACGAAATTTATGCCATTTTTGATATGACTATTGAGTGCTAAACCAGTTAAAATTTTGAACTTTTTTTACATGGTAGACAAAGGCCACATGGTGGTTTCTCATGAATGAACTTATATTCTCGCTTACATACCTGGTCATGGCTACATTTAGTTGGGCGCGATATCGCTCTGATATACTCATAAGAAGGGTATTTTATTTTTAAGTTTGGCTATCGCAAGTGGTAAAACTGGTTCGACCATCTGTCTGAACCTTTTACCCTTAGTGGAAAGGTGACATTTGTTGTCTGACATTGATCATGGATCATGGAAAGGCACAGCTACATAACAAAACATGCACACAAACACCACAATCATGACCTCTCCTCACAATTTATTGGGTTAAGAATAGGAAAGTTATTCTGGATATCCATTATAAATAGGAGTTAGGTTACGTCGTAGATCGTTTTGGCCATTTCTCTGAATGTGGGGTTTGTTTGATAAAGTAACACGTCATTGTAAGTCACCCATCGTTGTACATCACGCTCATCTCTAAAGATCCACAACACTTATGGCCGAAACCTTATTTCACCTAGATGTCACAGTAATAAGATTGGTCCTGCTTAATATTTCAGTGATAGCATAATTTTGTATGCACTTCACATAGATTCTTGTCCACTTTTAATATACTGAATGCATATAAAACAACGAAAATAGAACTAACAAATATAGGGAAAACTATCACTTAATATTAGCATGTGTATTTAGGGGGAGGGCACGGGGGGGGGGGGGGGCGCCCTTTTCGAAATCAAGCTAGGGCATTTTTGTTGCAAAAGACACAAGAAAAACATTCATTACAATGAAATAGGACTTTATATATACTTTTATGTACACTTTATCAACTGTATTCCAATAATTGGGCTTGTAAAAGCCTAGAATCTAGGCAAATAAATTCAAGGGTTGAAACATTAACATGTAGAGGTCTAATTATTACCTTATACAACTTAAATAATTCTCAGAAGCAAGCCAATGTGGATTTATTTAGGTGAGTTCGGAGGGTTCCCTGATGTTACTTTAATCTTTATAAGTAAAATCTGAAATTGAAAATAAAATATGAAATTGGGCATTAAGGAAAATACTTGGATGCTCTTAAAATGAATTCTTGAATGGTGAGGAGGCATAACTAATGCTGTAGGGCCTATTCAAGAAAAGTTCAAAACGAAAAAATCCTGGATCTGCCCCTTACGTCGGCGTGGAGTTTCAATGGATAATCTTATGCCCTTGGTTTGACTGAAGGAGGTGTATTATTTGAATAATTTGATGTTTTTGTGCTGAAAATATTGGGCCCATAGGCGGGCCATATTGAGGTGATTTTCGGCGGCGTTCACTGGATGTATAATTGTTTATTCCAAGCGATGGGAATGTCGCGGATATAAGTTTCAAATATGCAGAGCTACCAACTTCTAAAATTTTGCCATAGTTACTACGATTTCAGCAGCAAAATACGATGCTACGATTTGTATGACAAAAACTACGTTTTTTTTTTAAACTTGGGACCAAAACATGTTCTAGATGAATACCGTAGTTTGTAGGCTATCCGCCACCCAGAGCTTTTTACCATGGAGTGTTTTAAAGTATAAACAGCTACTATCACACCTGTATGTGGACATTTAGATCTGATGAAACGTTGACAAGAGTTCCTATAGCTGTATTTCGTGATAATGAGTGATTTAGAAAAAAAATAGCTTGTTATCCAACTAAAACATTATAGCAATGGCATAATTTGTGCTTACACAGTGAACGACGGAATGAAGTATATCATTATTTTATCCAAATGCATATCCCAATGAAATCAAACCAATACATATTGTATGGGATCGATTCCAGAAACTTAACTACAATTTTGATGCTTTTTGTTTATGTCATATCTTTGTCAATTTTGATCCTATAAACCTATTATTGTTAAAACATGCCTATAATGATGATCTGTACTGAGTAATGTTACTTCGCAGAACCTATATATGTTCAGGGTTTTAATAATGTAAGTAGGGTGGCCATTTTGAATTCTTACGACGTAGATGTCAGCTGGTTCATTGAAAATTAATTATTACAGATTAATTAGAGCATCTCATTGTTTTAAATCTAGCCGATTCGATGTAAAATGACCTATATTTATACTTATAATAAGAAATATACTTAATTTTTACTTATAATTATTACATTATATATAATTCGAATAATTAAAAGCCCGTTTTACACAAGCTTATGCTTTTAATTCGTGTTTATTTGCCACTGTCAATGGCACTTACAATGAGTCACTTGACAATGAGTACATAGTAGTACAAATGAGTAAAATACACGATTGACAAAGGGTCGACATGCCTTCATGATAGAGCGAAGGTACCATTTCTTCTGGCTGATGTCATAGCCTTTCACGTATCGCTCTTAGACGATTTTATCAATTCTTTCACTTGTTTTGTAGTCTGCTGTTAAGAAGTAGGAATTTGAGTTTATAAATCGGTTCGACATTTAATTTTATTGTCGGAATTGGACATAGGAGATTTTTGATATATCTTTAATTTTTGTATTTATCTTCAATTTCGGCGAAAGACGTAGGTCTGTACATGCACCCCCCACCCCTTTGTATTATAATTTATCGAGTTATACACTTGTACTAGTCGTATAATATCATCACTAAATGTAATTCAGTCTTATTGACTCTTTCTATTTGCTTTTGTAGTGTGGAGGAAAGACAATGTAGCAAGATCTTCCCGAGCCAGCATACTATGTTTAAGTACTTCGTGCCTGGGGATGTTTCGATAGAACAAACACATCAAGTGAGTATTCCTCCAGTGTTAATCTCTGAACTTCAACGATTATACTTAATTAGAAGACTTTCATTTCAATTGATTTGTCTTATATCCAGTGTGCAACACAGTGAATTTGGAGACAAGAGTCTGTTGTTCTCTGCCAATTTGTAACAGTGGAGACCGAAAATAATTTTACAGAGACCAAAAACAAAATATGGGTCATAGCACAGGGCTGGGAAAAAAACCTACCAACTTCACTTGTCCATTGCTCATTGGCAGCCAAGATTTACTCGCCCGACGTCATCTATCACTTGCCCAAAATTTATTTACAGAATTATAAATGAAAGCACACTGATCTGTATGTATCTTGTTTTATTGTAAGTAGACATCACAACATGGTTTTGAAATGGGGCAAAATAACATTTAATTTTACTTGCCCTAGACAATGATTACATTTATTTTTACATTTAAAATTTTAAAAGACATCTTATCTTATATTAATGCCCCCCTTTTTTCGGTCTCGGTAAAATCTTGTTGGTCTCCCCTTTTACAATTTGACGGTCTGGTCTTTCAATTCACTATATGTTGCACACTATATTACTTTATGTATTGTTAAGGTATATCCATCCAGTATCTATCGTTTTTGGGTGATTCAGAGAGTTTGTATTACTGTAGTCAGTTGATCAGGCATTTTCTGAATTATTATTTAGGTAGATGATTATTCATTATCCATTAATCCTTTCTTCGTTAAACCTTTTCCACATATATTACTGTCACAAATGTTGATACCTGAGTTAGAGGTGTCAAGTCGTTCATCTGCCAGTTTTATGACTTAGGCCTCACTCAGGTGTCATTGAGTTTACAGCCATAGCCACAGTTTTATCAAGATAAATTCATAGATGTTTATTTTGTTTTCCAGGAAAAGTACATGTGACTGAAGCCCACTGGACAGGAGATGGTCATTCCCTGCATAGGTTGTGAATTACCTGACTCGCAGAAGGGATCCTGAAATCGCAATTGGATGTCTGTAATACCACGAACCAGAACTTAATTTAAGCTAGAACATAAATGTCTTCAAATAAGACTGTTCAAAGTTAAACGTCTGAGAGTGCACAACTTCATGTTTGAATGACGTCGAGAAACAGAAAATTGACAGGATATGGCCGTCGGATGAGAATGGGCACCAAGTGTATATAGCTGATTTTACGTTCGTATTTTAAAGGGTTGTTAGAAGACACTTGAGCTTCATATCAAGTGTACAATGACAAAATTAATTGTTGTAAATGTTGTGACAACGTACACTCGGGTTTAATTTTGTGTCTGAAATATATGTGACCCAGTGTTGTACAGCCACAACGATTCTGGTTGTCTGCTAACACCATGCAAAGTTAGGTGAAACATGGTTGTCCACAATTCTGATAGATTGGTGGCTTTACAAAGGTATTCCATTGCACAGTAGTTTGAAAAAGAAACTATTAGTCAATCCATGGCCATAAGACTGCACTTTGGAGGACATCAATTAATATGAAAATCAATTACTTCTCTGCCCACTTGGACATTTTGGCCAAACCATGTCCGCACTGTATATGTTAATACATCTATGCTCGCTTTGATATATTTAAATGAATACTAACTTCACCACTGCCTTACATGAAGGCACAACCTTCATTCGGGTCTTGACAGTAAACTATCATTTGGATTTTTGTTGTTGTTGTTGTTGTTGTTGTTAATGTTTTCTTTCAATTCAACTAATAAATGGCGGTCTTTTTGGCTGCCGGCAACAAAAGACAGGTTAATCATAATATAGAATGTAATGAGAGCAGTGTCTCGGAGGCTGTATACGATGCCCACCAGTTTTTACCGACCTCAGTATCTCTCGAGAGGCCGCTAGAATAGAATATTAACAAAATTTACTGCTGCATCAGATCAGATTTCACCTCTTTCTCCCCCAGAAATAATAATCTGAGAATGCAAGTTCTCAGATTGTTAACTGAATTCAGATATATGGAAAATTAGGCAAATGTCCCATACAATACACTTAACTGACTTATAAATTTCAAAATCTCATTTGACAATATTGTTGTTGGATCATCTTGATGAATACGCCTAAATTCACGCGTGGTTTCTATGTGACGTTATACGATGGTCGGATTTCACTCTGTTAAAGGGTGTATGACCCCCGATCATGATATAATTATTTTTATAATTGCGTTTTGAGTTCAATTGTTCTCTTCATTTACAATATTTGAATAAGCCTGAGATATTAATCATAGCTGTTCTTCCCTGGTACACCCCAATTGTTGCCCCAACCCCCACCCACTCAATGAGTCAATGAAGCTTAGGGAACACTTTGAAAAATCTTCGACAAACTAGCCAGGTGGGCTAATATTTTTTATTAAAGATATATATATAATTGTATATATGACCGGTGAATAAGATTCAGTCGATTTCATGACTTCTGATTTTAATGGGAACTAATGTTAGCAAGTTTATATCTTTATAGCAGGTATTGATTTCATTGAAAAGGTATGACAATCGTTTAGCTTACATTTCTTATTTGAAAATAATAATTACTTAAACTTTAAATCACTTCTTTATTTCCTCGAGTAAACTATATTGTACGCATGCAAGATCCAACTTTAGTAGCTGTCAGTCATAACCTAAGGGTTACTGTAAACATATTAATGTTCGCGCAGTATTTATTTTCGTGCACCCACCTTTGTGTGCAAAAGGTATAATTATTGCATAAACTATGTTTCAGACTTCCTTGCTGCGCGAATTTAAATCCGCGCGAAAAGGTGTCTATGTACTAAGTGCAAAAATTTATCTGCGCGAAAATAAATACGTTTATTATGAGTATATTATGAGGTGTTCAAGTAACCTTCTTTGCTTTGTCAAACGTATTACAGACAGGTCAGTATCACCTATTCGGTTCTTGTCAGGTTATCATCTTTGGATTTTGGTGTGATTGATGGTGGTTTGGTTAGTTTCACCTCCGCTAATAGTAATTAACCCATTCAGGCCGCGTATTGCTTTAAAGCATTCCCACGCGTGTGGCCGCGTATTGCCTTAACGCACTTGGCCGCGTATTGCCTTAAAGCACTCCCATGCGTAGGACGCGTAATGCGATAAAGCACTCCGTGGGAAAGGACGCGTATTGCCAAAAAGCATCGTAATAACGTTATTCAATGGTGGCGACATAACAGGCCGTCCTTAAGTTACATGACATTAATAGAATGTGCGTCATTCGGAGAAAAGTGGACGCGGTGGAGCGTCATCCTCATGTGACGTGTATATTTCACACAGATGTCATCAAATGAATGTTCTTTTCCCGCGCGTGGTCGTCAAGCAAAACGCAACGTTGGCAGTGCTGTCCTGAATGGGTTAAAAGTTAGCAGATATACTGTGTTTTTTTTTATTTTATTCTGTGAAATTCCCTATTTCATGAAACAGGGTTTGGCCTGACCAAGTCCGGCTTCATTTAGGTTACCTAAATTTTGTTGTACAATTTGATTTCCTGTAGGAAATCAAGAATATTTTTGTTGCCAGATTCATGGAAAATAGTATGCAGTGTCCTGCGATTTTGCAGGAATTTTATTCTGCTTCTCTTGGTTGCCTGACAATGTATTAAGAGATGCTCTACACTCAGTGTTGCATGTCTGACATACAGGAGCCACTTCACCTTTTAAAAGGTGCCTGTCAGTCAGTTTTGTGTGACCGGTACGAAGACGGGTCAGTATCACCTGTTCGGGTCTTGTCAGGTGATCATCTTTGAATTTTGGTGTGATTGATGGTGTGATTGCTCGCAGCTTGTTACTATTAACACCATTCCATGAGCGCTGCCAGCTACGTTTGACATGTGCCTGCGCCACAGGTACAATGTCTGTGTATGGCATTTGGTCAGCCCCAACAGGGCGCCTCAATGCATTTTTGGCTGCAATGTCTGCTGCCTCATTTCCTTCTATTCCAATGTGGCTTGGCATGAGTGTGAGTGTGGGCTCTCCCTGCCTATCTGGTATGCTTCGGGTAATTACATTACCACAACCTTTTTTTTCCCCATGTTCGTTTTTTATTATTATTGAACCACGATATCACATAAGGAGTGCATTGAACATGCCTTAAAATACAAGCAACTCCGAGTATAGAAAATACATCAATGCCTAACAGTAACAGTGGATCATCTATAGGACGACTAACTTCTACACAAAACGTTACGCAAATAAGTCTTTGGTTGGTTGGTACATCTATCGTTGTGATAAATACCAGGCACAAGACCTGCAGATCTACGCATCACAGCACTTTTCAAATCATACTTTGCCCCAGGTTTCAGCTGTGTTGTATCACAGCTTGTCTGGACAGTCAACGACCTTATTGTTTGTTGTGCAATGTTGCATAATTATTTGGGCAGGCCTTCTTCCTGCCATTGTAAGCCTTGTCTCCCTTGGAAGCCTTCCTGCCATTGGAAGTACCCCGTCAGGATTAACCATGTAGTGCTTGGAAGCCATCCTGCCATTGGAAGCCTTGTTTCCCTTGTAAGCCTTGTTTCCCTTGGAAGCCTTCCTGCCATTGGAAGCCGTCCTGCCATTGGAAGCCTTCTTTCCCTTGTAAGCCTTGTTTCCATTGGAAGCCTTCCTGCCATTGGAAGCCGTCCTGCCCTTGAAAGCCTTCCATTGTAATCTTCCTTTCCCTTGTAATCCTTCTTTCCCTTGTAATCCTTCTTTCCATTGTAAGCATTATTTCCCTTTGAAGCCTTATTTCCCTTGGAAGCCTATCTAGGTACCTACCACACTGCACTGACCAAGAAATCAAACTCGCACTTAAAACCCTCTGGAAGCCTTCCTTCAATTACCAAACTTTGTACACCCAGAGCGGAAATGATTCCTGAAAGATAAGTCCAGTTTGAAGGAACAGAGGTGATTTACAAAGGGTCTTAAAATGGCCATTGCAGCAAGACGCTGCAACTCTTTAATTTAAAAAAAAATCTTTTCCTTTGGGCCATGTTAAAGCTTGTCTTCAGGTCCAAACATTACATTTTCTCAGCACAGCTTTTCCCCTGTCAGAATTTGGTCCTGGGTAAGACCTTAAAGTGCCTTCCTTTCTCTTTTCTCTTCTTCGTGCCAATGAAAGCCATCGTGCCATTGATAACCTTCAAGGTTCTCTTCAAGTCCATACATTAAGTCTTACCAAGCCTTTGTGGCATCGGAAGAACACCTTGTCCCCTGTCAGAATTTGGTCCTGGGTAAGACCTTAAAGTGCCTTCCTTTCTCTTTTCTCTTCTTCGTGCCAATGGAAGCCTTCGTGCCATTGATAACCTTCAAGGTTCTCTTCAAGTCCATACATTAAGTCTTACCAAGACATCGTGGCATCGGAAGAACAGCTTTTCCCGTCATAATTTGGTCCTGGGTAAGACTCTTAAAGTGCCTTCCTTTCTCTTTTCTCTTCTTTGGCCAATGGAAGCCTTCGTGCCATTGATAACCTTCAAGGTTCTCTTCAAGTCCATACATTAAGTCTTACCAAGACATCGTGGCATCGGAAGAACAGCTTTTCCCGTCATAATTTGGTCCTGGGTAAGACCTTAAAGTGCCTTCCTTTCTCTTTTCTCTTCTTTGGCCAATGAAAGCCTTCGTGCCATTGATAACCTTCAAGGTTCTCTTCAAGTCCATACATTAAGTCTTCCCAAGACATCGTGGCATCGGAAGAACAGCTTTTCCCGTCATAATTTGGTCCTGGGTAAGACTCATAAAGTGCCTTCCTTTCTCTTTTCTCTTCTTTGGCCAATGAAAGCCTTCGTGCCATTGATAACCTTCAAGGTCCTCTTCAAGTCCATACATTAAGTCTTCCCAAGACATCGTGACATCGGAAGGACAGCTTTTCCCCTGTCAGAATTTGGTCCTGGGTAAGACCTTAAAGTGCCTTCCTTTCTCTTTTCTCTTCTTTGGCCAATGAAAGCCATCGTGCCATTGATAACCTTCAAGGTTCTCTTCAAGTCCATACATTAAGTCTTACCAAGACATCATGGCATCGGAAGAACAGCTTTTCCCGTCATAATTTGGTCCTGGGTAAGACTCATAAAGTGCCTTCCTTTCTCTTTTCTCTTCTTCGTGCCAATGAAAGCCATCGTGCCATTGATAACCTTCAAGGTCCTCTTCAAGTCCAAACATTAAGTCTTCCCAAGACATCATGGCATCGGAAGAACAGCTTTTCCCCTGTCAGAATTTGGTCCTGGGTAAGACTCTTAAAGTGCCTTCCTTTCTCTTCTCTTCTTTGGCCAATGGAAGCCTTCGTGCCATTGATAAGTAATTCCATTGTAATCCTTATTTCTTTGAAAGCCTTATTTCCATTCAAAGCTTTTCTGTCTTCTTTCCTTGGAGGCAGCATACATCTGCAGCATGCTAAAAAAGTACTGTTTTCCACTATCTCTATTTCCTTGGGTCAAAGATGTAGCATTTGATTGGAAGCCTTCGTGCCATTGATAACCTTCAAGGTTCTCTTCAAGTCCATACATTAAGTCTTACCAAGACATCGTGGCATCGGAAGGACAGCTTTTCCCCTGTCAGAATTTGGTCCTGGGTAAGACCTTAAAGTGCCTTCCTTTCTCTTTTCTCTTCTTTGGCCAATGAAAGCCTTCGTGCCATTGATAACCTTCAAGGTTCTCTTCAAGTCCATACATTAAGTCTTCCCAAGACATCGTGGCATCGGAAGAACAGCTTTTCCCGTCATAATTTGGTCCTGGGTAAGACTCATAAAGTGCCTTCCTTTCTCTTTTCTCTTCTTTGGCCAATGAAAGCCTTCGTGCCATTGATAACCTTCAAGGTCCTCTTCAAGTCCAAACATTAAGTCTTCCCAAGACATCGTGGCATCGGAAGAACAGCTTTTCCCGTCATAATTTGGTCCTGGGTAAGACCTTAAAGTGCCTTCCTTTCTCTTTTCTCTTCTTTGGCCAATGAAAGCCTTCGTGCCATTGATAACCTTCAAGGTTCTCTTCAAGTCCATACATTAAGTCTTACCAAGACATCATGGCATCGGAAGAACAGCTTTTCCCGTCATAATTTGGTCCTGGGTAAGACTCATGAAGTGCCTTCCTTTCTCTTTTCTCTTCTTTGGCCAATGAAAGCCTTCGTGCCATTGATAACCTTCAAGGTCCTCTTCAAGTCCAAACATTAAGTCTTCCCAAGACATCATGGCATCGGAAGAACAGCTTTTCCCCTGTCAGAATTTGGTCCTGGGTAAGACTCTTAAAGTGCCTTCCTTTCTCTTCTCTTCTTTGGCCAATGGAAGCCTTCGTGCCATTGATAAGTAATTCCATTGTAATCCTTATTTCTTTGAAAGCCTTATTTCCATTCAAAGCTTTTCTGTCTTCTTTCCTTGGAGGCAGCATACATCTGCAGCATGCTAAAAAAGTACTGTTTTCCACTATCTCTATTTCCTTGGGTCAAAGATGTAGCATTTGATTGGAAGCCTTTGTGCCATTGATAACCTTCAAGGTTCTCTTCAAGTCCATACATTAAGTCTTACCAAGACATCGTGGCATCGGAAGAACACCTTTTCCCGTCAGAATTTGGTCCTGGGTAAGACTCTTAAAGTGCCTTCCTTTCTCTTTTCTATTCTTTGGCCAATGAAAGCCATCGTGCCATTGATAACCTTCAAGGTTCTCTTCAAGTCCATACATTAAGTCTTCCCAAGCCTTTGTGGCATCGGAAGGACAGCTTTTCCCCTGTCAGAATTTGGTCCTGGGTAAGACCTTAAAGTGCCTTCCTTTCTCTTTTCTCTTCTTCGTGCCAATGAAAGCCATCGTGCCATTGATAACCTTCAAGGTCCTCTTCAAGTCCATACATTAAGTCTTACCAAGACATCGTGGCATCGGAAGGACAGCTTTTCCCCTGTCATAATTTGGTCCTGGGTAAGACCTTAAAGTGCCTTCCTTTCTCTTTTCTCTTCTTCGTGCCAATGAAAGCCTTCGTGCCATTGATAACCTTCAAGGTTCTCTTCAAGTCCATACATTAAGTCTTACCAAGACATCGTGGCATCGGAAGAACAGCTTTTCCCCTGTCAGAATTTGGTCCTGGGTAAGACCTTAAAGTGCCTTCCTTTCTCTTTTCTCTTCTTCGTGCCAATGAAAGCCATCGTGCCATTGATAACCTTCAAGGTTCTCTTCAAGTCCATACATTAAGTCTTACCAAGACATCGTGGCATCGGAAGAACACCTTTTCCCGTCAGAATTTGGTCCTGGGTAAGACTCTTAAAGTGCCTTCCTTTCTCTTTTCTATTCTTTGGCCAATGAAAGCCATCGTGCCATTGATAACCTTCAAGGTTCTCTTCAAGTCCATACATTAAGTCTTCCCAAGCCTTTGTGGCATCGGAAGGACAGCTTTTCCCCTGTCAGAATTTGGTCCTGGGTAAGACCTTAAAGTGCCTTCCTTTCTCTTTTCTCTTCTTCGTGCCAATGAAAGCCATCGTGCCATTGATAACCTTCAAGGTCCTCTTCAAGTCCATACATTAAGTCTTACCAAGACATCGTGGCATCGGAAGGACAGCTTTTCCCCTGTCATAATTTGGTCCTGGGTAAGACCTTAAAGTGCCTTCCTTTCTCTTTTCTCTTCTTCGTGCCAATGAAAGCCTTCGTGCCATTGATAACCTTCAAGGTTCTCTTCAAGTCCATACATTAAGTCTTACCAAGACATCGTGCCATCGGAAGTACACCTTGTCCCCTGTCAGAATTTGGTCCTGGGTAAGACCTTAAAGTGCCTTCCTTTCTCTTTTCTCTTCTTCGTGCCAATGAAAGCCATCGTGCCATTGATAACCTTCAAGGTTCTCTTCAAGTCCATACATTAAGTCTTACCAAGACATCGTGGCATCGGAAGAACACCTTTTCCCGTCAGAATTTGGTCCTGGGTAAGACTCTTTAAAGTGCCTTCCTTTCTCTTTTCTCTTCTTCGTGCCAATGAAAGCCTTCGTGCCATTGATAACCTTCAAGGTTCTCTTCAAGTCCATACATTAAGTCTTACCAAGACATCGTGGCATCGGAAGAACAGCTTTTCCCCTGTCAGAATTTGGTCCTGGGTAAGACCTTAAAGTGCCTTCCTTTCTCTTTTCTCTTCTTCGTGCCAATGGAAGCCTTCGTGCCATTGATAACCTTCAAGGTTCTCTTCAAGTCCAAACATTAAGTCTTACCAAGACATCGTGGCATCGGAAGGACAGCTTTTCCCCTGTCATAATTTGGTCCTGGGTAAGACCTTAAAGTGCCTTCCTTTCTCTTTTCTCTTCTTTGGCCAATGAAAGCCTTCGTGCCATTGATAACCTTCAAGGTTCTCTTCAAGTCCATACATTAAGTCTTACCAAGACATCGTGCCATCGGAAGTACACCTTGTCCCCTGTCAGAATTTGGTCCTGGGTAAGACCTTAAAGTGCCTTCCTTTCTCTTTTCTCTTCTTCGTGCCAATGAAAGCCATCGTGCCATTGATAACCTTCAAGGTTCTCTTCAAGTCCATACATTAAGTCTTACCAAGCCTTTGTGGCATCGGAAGGACAGCTTTTCCCCTGTCATAATTTGGTCCTGGGTAAGACTCTTTAAAGTGCCTTCCTTTCTCTTTTCTCTTCTTCGTGCCAATGAAAGCCATCGTGCCATTGATAACCTTCAAGGTTCTCTTCAAGTCCATACATTAAGTCTTACCAAGACATCGTGGCATCGGAAGAACAGCTTTTCCCGTCAGAATTTGGTCCTGGGTAAGACCTTAAAGTGCCTTCCTTTCTCTTTTCTCTTCTTCGTGCCAATGAAAGCCTTCGTGCCATTGATAACCTTCAAGGTTCTCTTCAAGTCCATACATTAAGTCTTACCAAGACATCGTGGCATCGGAAGAACAGCTTTTCCCGTCAGAATTTGGTCCTGGGTAAGACTCTTAAAGTGCCTTCCTTTCTCTTTTCTCTTCTTCGTGCCAATGAAAGCCTTCGTGCCATTGATAACCTTCAAGGTTCTCTTCAAGTCCATACATTAAGTCTTACCAAGACATCGTGGCATCGGAAGAACACCTTGTCCCCTGTCAGAATTTGGTCCTGGGTAAGACCTTAAAGTGCCTTCCTTTCTCTTTTCTCTTCTTCGTGCCAATGAAAGCCATCGTGCCATTGATAACCTTCAAGGTCCTCTTCAAGTCCATACATTAAGTCTTCCCAAGACATCGTGGCATCGGAAGGACAGCTTTTCCCCTGTCATAATTTGGTCCTGGGTAAGACCTTAAAGTGCCTTCCTTTCTCTTTTCTCTTCTTTGGCCAATGAAAGCCTTCGTGCCATTGATAACCTTCAAGGTTCTCTTCAAGTCCATACATTAAGTCTTACCAAGACATCGTGCCATCGGAAGTACACCTTGTCCCCTGTCAGAATTTGGTCCTGGGTAAGACCTTAAAGTGCCTTCCTTTCTCTTTTCTCTTCTTCGTGCCAATGAAAGCCATCGTGCCATTGATAACCTTCAAGGTTCTCTTCAAGTCCATACATTAAGTCTTACCAAGCCTTTGTGGCATCGGAAGGACAGCTTTTCCCCTGTCATAATTTGGTCCTGGGTAAGACTCTTTAAAGTGCCTTCCTTTCTCTTTTCTCTTCTTCGTGCCAATGAAAGCCATCGTGCCATTGATAACCTTCAAGGTTCTCTTCAAGTCCATACATTAAGTCTTACCAAGACATCGTGGCATCGGAAGAACAGCTTTTCCCGTCAGAATTTGGTCCTGGGTAAGACCTTAAAGTGCCTTCCTTTCTCTTTTCTCTTCTTCGTGCCAATGAAAGCCTTCGTGCCATTGATAACCTTCAAGGTTCTCTTCAAGTCCATACATTAAGTCTTACCAAGACATCGTGGCATCGGAAGAACAGCTTTTCCCGTCAGAATTTGGTCCTGGGTAAGACTCTTAAAGTGCCTTCCTTTCTCTTTTCTCTTCTTCGTGCCAATGAAAGCCTTCGTGCCATTGATAACCTTCAAGGTTCTCTTCAAGTCCATACATTAAGTCTTACCAAGACATCGTGGCATCGGAAGAACACCTTGTCCCCTGTCAGAATTTGGTCCTGGGTAAGACCTTAAAGTGCCTTCCTTTCTCTTTTCTCTTCTTCGTGCCAATGAAAGCCATCGTGCCATTGATAACCTTCAAGGTCCTCTTCAAGTCCATACATTAAGTCTTCCCAAGCCTTTGTGGCATCGGTAGAACAGCTTTTCCCCTGTCAGAATTTGGTCCTGGGTAAGACTCTTAAAGTGCCTTCCTTTCTCTTTTCTCTTCTTTGGCCAATGGAAGCCTTCGTGCCATTGATAACCTTCAAGGTTCTCCTCAAGTCCATACATTAAGTCTTCCCAAGCCTTTGTGGCATCGGAAGGACAGCTTTTCCCCTGTCAGAATTTGGTCCTGGGTAAGACCTTAAAGTGCCTTCCTTTCTCTTTTCTCTTCTTCGTGCCAATGAAAGCCATCGTGCCATTGATAACCTTCAAGGTCCTCTTCAAGTCCATACATTAAGTCTTCCCAAGACATCGTGGCATCGGTAGAACAGCTTTTCCCCTGTCAGAATTTGGTCCTGGGTAAGACCTTAAAGTGCCTTCCTTTCTCTTTTCTCTTCTTTGGCCAATGAAAGCCTTCGTGCCATTGATAACCTTCAAGGTTCTCTTCAAGTCCATACATTAAGTCTTACCAAGACATCGTGGCATCGGAAGAACACCTTGTCCCCTGTCAGAATTTGGTCCTGGGTAAGACTCTTAAAGTGCCTTCCTTTCTCTTTTCTCTTCTTTGGCCAATGGAAGCCTTCGTGCCATTGATAACCTTCAAGGTTCTCTTCAAGTCCATACATTAAGTCTTACCAAGACATCGTGGCATCGGAAGGACAGCTTTTCCCCTGTCAGAATTTGGTCCTGGGTAAGACTCTTAAAGTGCCTTCCTTTCTCTTTTCTCTTCTTCGTGCCAATGAAAGCCTTCGTGCCATTGATAACCTTCAAGGTTCTCTTCAAG
The DNA here is from genome assembly GCA_942159475.1 of Sthenelais limicola. Taxonomy (NCBI): domain Eukaryota; kingdom Metazoa; phylum Annelida; class Polychaeta; order Phyllodocida; family Sigalionidae; genus Sthenelais; species Sthenelais limicola. The sequence continues at coordinate 61,727,180 of OW804096.1, forward strand.
TCCATACATTAAGTCTTACCAAGACATCGTGGCATCGGAAGAACACCTTGTCCCCTGTCAGAATTTGGTCCTGGGTAAGACCTTAAAGTGCCTTCCTTTCTCTTTTCTCTTCTTCGTGCCAATGAAAGCCATCGTGCCATTGATAACCTTCAAGGTCCTCTTCAAGTCCATACATTAAGTCTTCCCAAGCCTTTGTGGCATCGGTAGAACAGCTTTTCCCCTGTCAGAATTTGGTCCTGGGTAAGACTCTTAAAGTGCCTTCCTTTCTCTTTTCTCTTCTTTGGCCAATGGAAGCCTTCGTGCCATTGATAACCTTCAAGGTTCTCTTCAAGTCCATACATTAAGTCTTACCAAGACATCGTGGCATCGGAAGGACAGCTTTTCCCCTGTCAGAATTTGGTCCTGGGTAAGACTCTTAAAGTGCCTTCCTTTCTCTTTTCTCTTCTTCGTGCCAATGAAAGCCATCGTGCCATTGATAACCTTCAAGGTCCTCTTCAAGTCCATACATTAAGTCTTCCCAAGCCTTTGTGGCATCGGTAGAACAGCTTTTCCCCTGTCAGAATTTGGTCCTGGGTAAGACTCTTAAAGTGCCTTCCTTTCTCTTTTCTCTTCTTTGTGCCAATGAAAGCCTTCGTGCCATTGATAACCTTCAAGGTTCTCTTCAAGTCCATACATTAAGTCTTACCAAGACATCGTGGCATCGGAAGAACACCTTGTCCCCTGTCAGAATTTGGTCCTGGGTAAGACTCTTAAAGTGCCTTCCTTTCTCTTTTCTCTTCTTTGGCCAATGGAAGCCTTCGTGCCATTGATAACCTTCAAGGTTCTCCTCAAGTCCATACATTAAGTCTTCCCAAGCCTTTGTGGCATCGGAAGGACAGCTTTTCCCCTGTCAGAATTTGGTCCTGGGTAAGACCTTAAAGTGCCTTCCTTTCTCTTTTCTCTTCTTCGTGCCAATGAAAGCCATCGTGCCATTGATAACCTTCAAGGTCCTCTTCAAGTCCATACATTAAGTCTTCCCAAGACATCGTGGCATCGGTAGAACAGCTTTTCCCCTGTCAGAATTTGGTCCTGGGTAAGACCTTAAAGTGCCTTCCTTTCTCTTTTCTCTTCTTTGGCCAATGAAAGCCTTCGTGCCATTGATAACCTTCAAGGTTCTCTTCAAGTCCATACATTAAGTCTTACCAAGACATCGTGGCATCGGAAGAACACCTTGTCCCCTGTCAGAATTTGGTCCTGGGTAAGACTCTTAAAGTGCCTTCCTTTCTCTTTTCTCTTCTTTGGCCAATGGAAGCCTTCGTGCCATTGATAACCTTCAAGGTTCTCTTCAAGTCCATACATTAAGTCTTACCAAGACATCGTGGCATCGGAAGGACAGCTTTTCCCCTGTCAGAATTTGGTCCTGGGTAAGACCTTAAAGTGCCTTCCTTTCTCTTTTCTCTTCTTCGTGCCAATGAAAGCCATCGTGCCATTGATAACCTTCAAGGTCCTCTTCAAGTCCATACATTAAGTCTTCCCAAGCCTTTGTGGCATCGGTAGAACAGCTTTTCCCCTGTCAGAATTTGGTCCTGGGTAAGACTCTTAAAGTGCCTTCCTTTCTCTTTTCTCTTCTTCGTGCCAATGAAAGCCATCGTGCCATTGATAACCTTCAAGGTTCTCTTCAAGTCCATACATTAAGTCTTACCAAGACATCGTGGCATCGGAAGAACACCTTGTCCCCTGTCAGAATTTGGTCCTGGGTAAGACTCTTAAAGTGCCTTCCTTTCTCTTTTCTCTTCTTTGGCCAATGGAAGCCTTCGTGCCATTGATAACCTTCAAGGTTCTCTTCAAGTCCATACATTAAGTCTTACCAAGACATCGTGGCATCGGAAGGACAGCTTTTCCCCTGTCAGAATTTGGTCCTGGGTAAGACTCTTAAAGTGCCTTCCTTTCTCTTTTCTCTTCTTCGTGCCAATGAAAGCCATCGTGCCATTGATAACCTTCAAGGTCCTCTTCAAGTCCATACATTAAGTCTTCCCAAGCCTTTGTGGCATCGGTAGAACAGCTTTTCCCCTGTCAGAATTTGGTCCTGGGTAAGACTCTTAAAGTGCCTTCCTTTCTCTTTTCTCTTCTTTGTGCCAATGAAAGCCATCGTGCCATTGATAACCTTCAAGGTTCTCTTCAAGTCCATACATTAAGTCTTACCAAGACATCGTGGCATCGGAAGAACAGCTTTTCCCGTCATAATTTGGTCCTGGGTAAGACTCTTAAAGTGCCTTCCTTTCTCTTTTCTCTTCTTCGTGCCAATGGAAGCCTTCGTGCCATTGATAACCTTCAAGGTTCTCCTCAAGTCCATACATTAAGTCTTCCCAAGCCTTTGTGGCATCGGAAGGACAGCTTTTCCCCTGTCAGAATTTGGTCCTGGGTAAGACCTTAAAGTGCCTTCCTTTCTCTTTTCTCTTCTTCGTGCCAATGAAAGCCTTCGTGCCATTGATAACCTTCAAGGTTCTCTTCAAGTCCATACATTAAGTCTTACCAAGCCTTTGTGGCATCGGTAGAACAGCTTTTCCCCTGTCAGAATTTGGTCCTGGGTAAGACTCTTAAAGTGCCTTCCTTTCTCTTTTCTCTTCTTTGGCCAATGGAAGCCTTCGTGCCATTGATAACCTTCAAGGTTCTCCTCAAGTCCATACATTAAGTCTTCCCAAGCCTTTGTGGCATCGGAAGGACAGCTTTTCCCCTGTCAGAATTTGGTCCTGGGTAAGACCTTAAAGTGCCTTCCTTTCTCTTTTCTCTTCTTCGTGCCAATGAAAGCCTTCGTGCCATTGATAACCTTCAAGGTTCTCTTCAAGTCCATACATTAAGTCTTACCAAGACATCGTGGCATCGGAAGAACACCTTGTCCCCTGTCAGAATTTGGTCCTGGGTAAGACTCATAAAGTGCCTTCCTTTCTCTTTTCTCTTCTTTGGCCAATGGAAGCCTTCGTGCCATTGATAACCTTCAAGGTTCTCTTCAAGTCCATACATTAAGTCTTACCAAGACATCGTGGCATCGGAAGGACAGCTTTTCCCCTGTCAGAATTTGGTCCTGGGTAAGACTCTTAAAGTGCCTTCCTTTCTCTTTTCTCTTCTTCGTGCCAATGAAAGCCATCGTGCCATTGATAACCTTCAAGGTCCTCTTCAAGTCCATACATTAAGTCTTCCCAAGCCTTTGTGGCATCGGTAGAACAGCTTTTCCCGTCATAATTTGGTCCTGGGTAAGACTCTTAAAGTGCCTTCCTTTCTCTTTTCTCTTCTTCGTGCCAATGAAAGCCATCGTGCCATTGATAACCTTCAAGGTCCTCTTCAAGTCCATACATTAAGTCTTCCCAAGCCTTTGTGGCATCGGAAGGACAGCTTTTCCCCTGTCAGAATTTGGTCCTGGGTAAGACTCTTAAAGTGCCTTCCTTTCTCTTTTCTCTTCTTTGGCCAATGGAAGCCTTCGTGCCATTGATAACCTTCAAGGTTCTCCTCAAGTCCATACATTAAGTCTTCCCAAGCCTTTGTGGCATCGGAAGGACAGCTTTTCCCCTGTCAGAATTTGGTCCTGGGTAAGACCTTAAAGTGCCTTCCTTTCTCTTTTCTCTTCTTCGTGCCAATGAAAGCCATCGTGCCATTGATAACCTTCAAGGTTCTCTTCAAGTCCATACATTAAGTCTTACCAAGACATCGTGGCATCGGAAGAACAGCTTTTCCCGTCATAATTTGGTCCTGGGTAAGACTCTTAAAGTGCCTTCCTTTCTCTTTTCTCTTCTTCGTGCCAATGAAAGCCTTCGTGCCATTGATAACCTTCAAGGTTCTCTTCAAGTCCATACATTAAGTCTTACCAAGACATCGTGGCATCGGAAGAACAGCTTTTCCCCTGTCAGAATTTGGTCCTGGGTAAGACCTTAAAGTGCCTTCCTTTCTCTTTTCTCTTCTTCGTGCCAATGGAAGCCTTCGTGCCATTGATAACCTTCAAGGTTCTCTTCAAGTCCAAACATTAAGTCTTACCAAGACATCGTGCCATCGGAAGTACACCTTGTCCCCCGTCAGGATTTGGTCCTGGGTATGATCATAAACTGCCTCCCTCTCAGCTCTCCTGCCCTTGATATAACACTTCAAAGTGTTGATAAGGGCGTAAAGCAACCAATCTCACTCACTCACTTCTTTCCATTGTAATCCTTATTTCCTTTGTAATCTTCCTTTCCTTTGTAATCTTCCTTTCCATTGTAATCCTTCTTTCCATTGTGATCTTCCTTTCCATTGTGATCTTCCTTTCCATTGTAATCTTCCTTTCCATTGTAATCCTTGTTTCCCTTATCTAGGCTATATCATAAGTCACCTATATCAGGTTATATCATAAGTCACCTATATCAGGTTATATCATAAGTCACCTATATCAGGTTATATCATAAGTCACCTATGTCAGGCTATACGTGTATCATAAGTCACCTATATCAGGCTATATCATAAGTCACCTATATCAGGCTATATCATAAGTCACCTATATCTGTCTTCTTTCCTTGGAGGCAGCACACTGCAGCATGCTTGGAAGCATTCTTGGAAGCATTCTTTCCATTCTAAGCATTCTTTCCCTTCTTTTTCCTCTCGGGGTCAAAGATTCTACTGCCTAGGGACCAACCTACAGCATTATTTCCCTTGGAAGCCTTCATGCCCTTGAAAGCCTTCGTGCCATCGGAAGTACACCTTGTCCCCCGTCATGATTTGGTCCTGGGTGTTTTAAATATCCGTAAACTTGGCCTGCTTTGCATCAGACAAGTTCCTATTTATTATTTATTACTTTCTTACTATTTGGGCGACAATCATATTAATTAATAAACATATTTACTGAAAATAACTTGTAACATTTTTTTTAAAATAATATAATAAAGTCATACTTACATAATAATATAGTAATATAATAATAATAATAATAATATAATAATATAGTCATACTTACAGGGCAATGCTCACTTTCATCATCATTTCCATAGCTATGCTATGTACAGTTAGCAGTACCGACAAACCTAGACTTGTCTGGTCCTGGGTAAGACCTTAAAGTGCCTTTCTGTCTCTTTTCTCTGTCTCTCTCTCCCTTCTTCTCTATCTCTATTTCCTGGGTATGATCATAAACTGCCTCCCTATCAGCTCTCCCGCCCTTGATATAACACTTCAAAGTGTTGATAATGGCGTAAATCCATCAATCTCACTCACTCACTTCTTTCCATTGTAATCCTCCTTTCCATTGTAATCCTTCTTTCCATTGTAATCTTGCTTTCCCTTGTAAACCTTATTTCCCTTGTAAACCTTATTTCCAGTGTAATCTTCCTTTCCATTGTAAGCCTTCTTTCCCTTGTAAGCCTTCCTGCCCTTGGAAGCCTTCATGTCCTTGAAAGCCTTATTTCCATTCAAAGCCTTTCTGTCTTCTTTCCTTGGAGGCAGCATACATCTGCAGCATGCTAAAAAAGACCTTATTGTTTGTTGTGCAATGTTGCATAATTATTTGGGCAGGCCTTCTTTCCCTTGGAAGCCTTCCTGCCCTTGAAAGCCTTCATTCCCTTGGAAGCCTTCCTGCCCTTGGAAGCCTTCCTGCCCTTGTAAGCCTTATTTCCATTCAAAGCCTTTCTGTCTTCTTTCCTTGGAGGCAGCATACATCTGCAGCATGCTAAAAAAGACCTTATTGTTTGTTGTGCAATGTTGCATAATTATTTGGGCAGGCCTTCTTTCCCTTGGAAGCCTTCCTGCCCTTGAAAGCCTTCATTCCCTTGGAAGCCTTCCTGCCCTTGGAAGCCTTCCTGCCCTTGTAAGCCTTATTTCCATTCAAAGCCTTTCTGTCTTCTTTCCTTGGAGGCAGCATACATCTGCAGCATGCTAAAAAAGTACTGTTTTCCACTATCTCTATTTCCTTGGGTCAAATATGTAGCATTTGATTGATGAGGTGTCCACCGCCAGTGACAGTGACAGGAGTCATGAACTTAAAATTACGCCATTAAGTCTCCCTCTATATATGCTCGTGGTATTGTAGTAACACTGCCCCCAGCCCTTTCTTTCTTGCATCACTGTCTCTCTCCAACACAAATGGAAATAGCGTACATGTATAGCATTCCTGTTCTAATGTTTGGCAAGACAGAGAGGGTTAATTGAAAACCGCAAAATATCACCCTTAGGACTTGAAAGCTACTATATTTGGATATAGCATGTGTATACTATGGTTTGAAATCAAGTAAATAGAGAATTGTTTTATAGTTTCAGTGAGTATTCCTTTCAATTAATCAATGTAAGCTTACCGAATCTTTAATAACCTCATCATTAAAATCAATTCCTCCTATAATATACTTGCTGATACTATTCCAAGTCACTAAGCATGGGTTTTGAGAAGTGACTAAATGTTGAAGGGAATACTGTGTTCAGTGTAATTTAACTGTGTAAACAATGATAATATATTAAGTTGAAAGGGTAAGAGTGAGTGAGTAATGATTGCTTAATGCCATGACGACATCCAAGTGGAGTCATATTCATGGCAGTGAGGGTTATTGAAATCAGATGAGCCTACATTAAGTGTACAGTCCAGTTGTAAAAAAATTTGATATGGGCATTATGAAAGTCTGCACATTCCAGTAGAAGATGCTTGACAGTGAGTGGAGTTTGGCAAGCAATACATTCAGGTTGTGATTTTCGCTGCACCAGATGGACATGGGTCAGTCTGGTGTGTCCAATAAGTCAACGATAGAACACAACCTGTTACCGCCTGGTGTTAAAGGAAGCCTGAATAGGCTCTGTAAGGACTGGTTGTATCTCATGTAGTTTGTTGCCAATGCGTTGGTCACATTTGGTTTGAACGGGTAAATTCCTTCACTTTAATCATCACTAGTGATAAACTAGGACTGAGTTTATTAGGGTCTGAATAACTGAGTTGATAAGTTAACTAAATAAGCAATTGTCCAATTATGAGAGTACAGGGTTTCGTTTTCTATCCTCTTATGTAATCGTATATAAGTTGTAATGATGGCGGTTCAATAAACCATGCAGGTGACGTGGCAATGGTGCAAGAACAATAGTAATATATAAGGTGAACCTCCTGAAATGTGATCCAGTAATGTTGGAAAAAAACCTGTACAGCAACTTTTACATATACAGTATTGCCAGGTGTGAAGATATTTGCAGGCTATGTGACTTCAGTAAATCGATACTTTATGTTATACCATCGAGAGTTGTTATCATGTTCAGTGTTATATATTGAACTATTCATGTTCAATTCATATGCATGAATATCGTATTTATATAGTTCTTCCGCATTTTGTTTTCAAACACAATGCAACATTAAGTTGTTATGTACTGTTATACTTCGATGTACCAGTTACTTAATCTGGTTGAGTAGTCAAAGTTATTCAATTCAACCCAACCCATTTGTAGAAATAAAGAAATCAAATGGTGAAAGTATTGCTCTCTTGAAGTTATTACTCGGATCTGCGTTTTGCAACATAGAATATATTAAAACTTGGTCCTTCAGCTTGATAATCTCAGACGCTTTAGTTATTTTCCTTCAAATATCCTGATATCGAAATAATATCTTTGCATAAGTAACTGTATGATCACTATACACGAATAATATTAAGACCCAGAACTGAAAAAGATGTCCACTACGACATGTACTGGATCGTTGACATTGTTAAGGATGATCGCGGGTATTTCTCAGTTGCCAAAAACGGCGGGTATTTTACGACATTGACCATGTTGATATTTTTTTTTTTTTTTTATCATTTCTTTGAATAGTGATGTTCAGTAGTTAAAAAGAAACACTTTTGACTTTTGAACAGATTATTATATGTTTTTTTTCTTGTTTGTTATTGTTTTACAACACCGTAAGCCACCTTGTTTACATGAAATTCAAAGCTAGTCCAGCTCTCAATCACTGCACTGTCAAGTTCGGGGGCCTCCAGCTCCTAAAGTAATCTGGGGACCACCCGTTTTCTTGTTATTTTCAGAAAGTATATCCCTTAAACTATGATACACTAAAAAATTAGCCAACTCTAATTACAATTTATGGTTTAAAATGGATAAAACGTTTCAAAAACGCCCTTTTCTCCATAGACGGCCATATTAAATTAATTAAATAACTTTTTATTTTCAAACGGAAATAGCAAAAAATCTAGTCTGGGGACCCCCCTTAAAAAAATTATATTTGAAATCAGCATGATTTGGAGTACAAAGTGTGAAAAAATCAGGCTGATCTATTTACTTTGGGAAATACCCGCGGTCATCCTTAAGCATAGTTTATCGAGGCACTTAGATCATATGACTGGTATGTAGGTAAAGAGTCTAGAGTTTCTACTTGTAATACCAATAATATTTCTATGAGCAAGGAACATCGAGATGTTGCACTGCCGGTCTTTATTCACAGTGTTTCACATACATCAACATGGTTACAATCATCAAGAACAACCTGCCAACCTCCATTGACTAATTGTAATACACAGAAGTAACCCAAATACTAAATGAGGTCCTACCAAGTCTAGTAACATTAGGTTCTTGCTAGGGTAATATGAAAGTGATTAGGGAAATTACTAAATGATAATGATAATTATGCATGCATGCATTGAATGGTAAGGTAAATTTAGCAGATACTACGGTAATACCTTTATATTTGTCAGCAACATCTGTAAAACATGTGTAAATAGATTCATACCAAAGAGGTAAATGAAAATATTATTAAAACGTTTTATTTTACTTTCTGCTCTTCAGGGTTCCCTGGGGTAATAGGGGCAATAGATTGTACGCACATCCGCATACTGGGCCCAGATGAGTTTCCTGAAAACTACTTAAACAGGAAAGGTCACTATTCAATTAATGCTCAGGTAAGTATTTTATTTTCATTATTAGTTCTGTACTGAATATATACACATGGTCAAAGCCATTGTCGTAGGGGCCAAAACCTACTTAGTTCCATTTTTGACGCAAAATTGATAAACATACTTAAACACAAGCCATACTATAAAATACTCACAGCTCCTGGTTAATCTGTACGCAGTTTATTGGCATGAAAGTAATACTTATTTCACATCCTTTTCTGCAGATGGTTTGTGACGCAGACCACAAGATAACAAATGTGGTTGCACGATGGCCGGGAGCAGCCCATGACTCACGAATTTTGCGGATGAGCCGCTTATGGACTCACTACTTGCCACAAGGTAACATTATAACATTAACTAGCAATCATCAAACGTCTACGCTCTATGAAAGCTTATTGATAACGTGTATGACCCAATAACATATTGTAGTAGCGGGATCGGGGAGCTGTGGACGAACGATGTATAGGGCACGTCGGAGATAGACGTCAACCGGCCCTGCTGGGCACTCGTCCCATCCAACTCATTTAATTAACTTATACAGAGAGCCCTGTGTGTGTGCGATCCCCACCAGGAAGGCTATAGCCTCTGCTAGGTCCCACAATTTCCCCATATATTATAACTTATGATAACTGATGACCAGCGAATGTACGTAGAAGAATACAGTAACAACACAACAGAACTAGAATGTCTTTCGGGTTATCTAATAGAAGTTCAGACGAACGAGACGGTGACAACAATATATATTACACACTTTACAGGAGATTAATCAAACCAATCTACACTTGATTCCGTTGAAGACTGCATGATCAGTCAAACTGAGCTAGCTGTTTTTCAACCAGCTCAGTCTGCTTTTTTATTAACTCAGTCTTCAACTGAATCAAGTGCAGATTGGCATGGTCAATCTCCACCTTCCGTTTGTCAGCTTCCACCTGCAGACGGAGGTGCTCATTCTCCATTTGGTTGTTATGCACCTCCGACTGTATCAAATCATCCCTTGTCTTGCGGGGTCTCTTCACTGAAAAAAAAATACATGGTTATATATATATGTATAAAACTGTTATTCATGATCTTTACATACATTCATATATAAACAATCAAGAAAGGGACGTGAACCTCACCGAAGGGGTCTTCCTGGTAGCCCTGTGATGGTTATTGGAGTTATATTTGGTTAAATACTAAGACAAACAACGAGTATTTTTTTAAACACAAAATTATTTACTTCTGATTTTTTTCATATTTTGCAACTTAGTTATAGGTACTAATAACCATTATTGCATATTGCATAAGTGAAATACTAATTTCGACTGCAAACAAATTTGTAATAGTGTTTTGATTAAGTGAAGCGAAGGTAAATCATGAACCTAGGATAATTGTATCATGACATACAATTATAACTCAACGCGAGATGGATATATGACAACGCATTTACGAAACACTTGTGTTTCATTTTTCGCGTTTTTCATGAAAAATATTGTACTCATTCGTAGTGAATAAATCATTCTATATCTATCTCGTTAAGTAACATACTGGCAGCAGGACTGTCAACTATTACTATTACGTTTAAACATTCAAAGGTGAAATCAATGCAGAATACTAAAAGATACGGCATCGAAACTGGTGCGATCAATAATGATCGATAAAAAACATGAATGAACATATACTTGAAGTACAAATTAGTCTACTTACCAGGTGGCACAAATTTCGCTATAACAAAAAATGTGTTCTCGACATGGATTAGGTCTTTCATTATTGTTTGTAATATTCATTAATTACACTCACCTACTCAAAACAAGTTGTGGCAATAATTTCTCCTAATAGTTCTTTAATATAGTGTATAGTGTATAGTCTTTAATATAGTTACATAATGATAATACTCATGATTTGCCAGAAAACACATAATGCTCACCTGCTTTGGGTGTTTGGTGGCGTTTACCTGAAATAACAAAATGACATTGATAAATAAATATTTCATATTCTTTTTCAGTTGAAGGAGACGGGTACCTCTTGGGGGATGGAGGCTATGCCTGTACCGGTGTCCTGTTAACACCATACAGGAGGCCCGCAGATGAACCACAGCAGAGGTACAACAACGCTCACTGTGCAACACGCTGCATTATCGAGCGGACGTTTGGTTGTTTAAAGAGACGATTCAACTGCCTAGCGACCAACCTGCAGTATGCCCCTGAAAAGGTGTGCAGATTTATTGTTTGTTGCGCAATGTTGCACAATTATTTGGGCAGGCCTGAAGAAGATGAAATTCCTGCTCCCCTTATGGAGGAGCAGGATGCTCAAATTCCTCAGGCCGGCCAGGGTAACGTAGTTCGTAACTACGTTACTTATGAGCATTTCATTTAAGCTCTAATTATTAAGCATTTTGAAATTTCACTTATCTATTGTATATAATTATCTGAACTGGGATGTGGCCATCACTATGTTCATTTTTGGTACAATGAAATGGCTTGTTTAACTTAGATGGAGTTATATTGACTACTTATTATGTACATATGTTACATTATTAATGTCTGCTTTTATTCGACCATTCTGGTAGAAGCATGTGACCGATTTTCCTGAAGAATAGTGATTTGGAAATGGAATTTATAAAATGTTGCTGGGTTTTCTTGTACATATATTCGTTTTCCTCCTCTTTCATGCCATATCCAGCCATCAGCGCAATGATAAAATCTTTAAAGTAGCATTTGATTCATATAGTAGGTTTATTTGAATTATTTTCTTATTTACCTTCACAGACCGGCCTCGGTATTCAGATTTCTCTAGGTTATTTGATACATTATGATAAAAATATTTAGTATAAAATGATCCTGAACTATTGCATTTTTTAATTTCAAATTTTCTACGTTTTTGACACTCTTACCTAGTAGAATGGTATTTCCTGTCATTTCTCCTTTGTGTCATAAAGTTTTAACTCTAATAATTTCTATCAATAAAATATTTAACAAAGAATTCATATGTTTCCTCCATTACTTTCCGTCCGACATTTTTATATAAATCATGATTTAAATCAATATTAGCTAACCTTCAACGGCAGGGCCCACATTCGCAGGTTCTGGGGAAAAATAGTGTGTAAAACATATACTATGTTATAAGAAACAATAAAGATATTTCATAGTTGAACGAGACCTACCATAGGGTAGGTGAAATTAAGAGGTTTAATGTTAATTAAATCGAGGACACCATGAGGGGTGTGGAGAATAATCAGAGAATATAATAACGTTACACAAGTAATAAGGTCAATGATCAACCTAGAGCCAGATCACGCGCTGAGTATGTACTAATGTGTTAATTATTGAAGAATAAATTATTGAACATACCATCAAAGAAGGGGGGAATGAACGCAGCAACCGGAGTGGCAGCGGCAGCAGTGGCAGATGCTTTTGTAAAAATGGGCGCCACAGTAGGATTACCTGTACGAATATATCACACCACTGGTTAATCAGTTATATTATTCCACTCTTGCTGTGTTGTCCCTATAAACGGTATTTAATTCCCTCTGATCATGTGAACATAGTTAATGTGAGCAATAATTTGCTGTATGACGAGCAGAAATGAGGTTTTAAACACTTTTTATGATCATCAGCCTCCGCTGCTGCTTACGGTATGCCTATGCAGGATTATGCATAACGTGCTATCAGCATGTCCATCCCCCCCCCCCCCCTCACACCCTCCCCCATCAATTTGACAACATATAACATATTTCTTGAATATGGATAGTTTAAAATGTTTTTTTCACAAGAATTTCCATACTTTTAATTTGTGAAAGGGTGGAATAAATCCAGAATCAACCTCGGGTGGCGGTGGCAAGGGCGTACACCCCTCAGTGCTATGCGCCCTCAGGAGCCTTCCTGCACCTTGGGGTGTATACACCCTTGCCACCGCCACCGCCACCCTTGGTGGATTCCTTCTTTAACTAGTCATTCCACTCCACCTACAATAATATTTGTTTCCACCGAAAGTTGAAGGGTGGTTTATTTCAGCACATGTACATGTACCAATAGAGTAGTACAACGTAGTATATGCCAACTAAGCAAACATTACTGCAATACAAATGAGAAATTACGTATCCAGCTGAGGGTTTCTTGCCGCAAATGGGTTAATTATTGAAGAATAAATTATGGAACATACCATCAATGGATGGAGGAATAAAAGCCGCATGAGTGGCAGCTGCTGTTGTAACAACGGCTGGTGCCACAGTAGGATCACCTGTAGGAATATACCACAACACTGGTTAATGATTTATAAACTAGTCATTCCATTCCGACTCAAATAAAAAAAAATTTGCACCAGATCAGGGTGGTTCATTACAGGGTCATCAAGTATAAGTTACAATAATGTACGAGCAATGTTTACGAGAATCAGTAGACATAATACTGCCGTTTCTACAGCAGTACTGATACACAATCAGGACTAAGCATGCTTGATATTTATTATAACAGTGGTTCATCCTGATAAAGGACTCAAATTATATGTTGTGGAAGGGCAAGTTTTCGTTAAGAGATTAACCGATCAACTTACTTTGTGTGCCCTCAGAGTACTCTGCAAATAAAATGTTAGATAGACCATTATTTTAAAAATTTCTACATATAATAATTGTGGGAAAACGGACTATGTCGTTCGTACAAGTTATGCAGAAATTGGCCTGATTATGACAGCCAGAAAAATGTTTTCCGGCAGAATGGTTAGTGAGCATAGGTGTAGTGCAACTTGCACAGAGAAATTTATTCTAAAACGAACATGACCATGATTATAGATGTCTATAGAGCTCAGAGTTCTTATTGCAGATATATTTAGTTCAATACCTTCCCTGCCAATATCTAAAAAGTCCAACTCAAAATTATTTGAATGAAAGGAGATATGTTTATTTCCGAAGGGCTTGTCCAAAAATGAATGTGCACCGAACATAATGAATTCATTCCATCTGGAATGGGTTAACAACAAAATGAAAAATTAAGTAGAACTGATATAACACGCAACTTAGAATAACGTAGTTGGGCGAAAATGCTCTAACTGTCTTTAATAAAGAGAGTTGTAATAGACTACATTGTCATATTGCTTACCATAAACCGCCCAGTCACTGTTTATAACGAAATCCTGTACTGTGGCTGCAAGACAATGCATGCCATCAATGTTTTTCATGACATAATGTCATTGTTATTTTATATCACCCAAAATCGGTTATTATAGAAACGCCTAATCAACCGACAAAAATTCACTATGGCAAAAGTGTAAGTCTTAATTATTTCAAAGTTAGTGCCTAGTAGATTAGGCGTAAACAATTCAGTACGTACCAAGTGTTTTCTGCCCATCGATATCGATCAGATCTGTAAATCATTTGTACACATGTATGATATGGACATTGTACTGAGAACAATAATACAAATAGACTACTGAGCATGATTTACAGTGATCGAGTATTTCTTATCATTCTTATTAGAAAGTTTGACCATCACTTGGGTAAAAATCAAATGTTTGTTTTGCATAATCAGAATAACCCTATCACTACCTTCAATTGTGTCGTAACCATCCCCGCCAATCACCACGGGATCCTTCCCGTGGTGATCAAGGAACAGTTGTACATCTGCAGGGGGGGGCGGAGGGGGTGGACCACCACCTGTCCCGCACGTCTCGTCTATGACATGCTTGTTGCCTAGAAATTAAAAGGAAATGTACTTTATATTAATTATTATTGAAAACGATCAATTAAAATAAAAATAAGTACAATAAAAAAGTAAAAAAAAATCATGTCTTGACCAGATAGAGTAAAAAGGGGTGTTTTTATGTTTTTATACATGTGCATGATAAAAACTGGCCGAAAGTTTTGAATTAATTTTGCGTGATTTACAATGTCTAATGGTTTGATAATTTAGTAGCGATTTTTTTACATAACAATATTTAAAGTTAGTTTCAATGTAACCGGCAACACTATAGGATATCCATGATGGACGTAGTGTATTTACATGTGAACATTATGTGAGTGTCTGGCCGTAACGGAAATTTTAAAAAGAAAAAATGTTAAACTTGCAAACTACGGGAGGGAATTTTAACACTTAAAACATTTAAAATAAAATAAAATTACAACATTCATATAGTTAAAAGTCTTACTTCGTGCCTTCACGTTTTTGTTTTTCTTTTGGAGTGACAAAACATCCCTTTTAGGACCTGTGCACCTCCTGTAAAATATATTTATGCATCAATTCCACCTTAGTAAAATATTCCAATCCCTGCGATTATATACTATATTTCTAATATATATTAAGTAAGGTAAGTATATTACATATGCTTTCTTATGATAAAATTATTATGATATTTAACTTCAGCCGTAAACGTACAGTAAATTATCACATAGTTTCCTATGGCCACCACACATAGGTCAATTGTGAAGTATGCCCTGTTCTTAACATTGTCATAGAGGATTATAGAGCAATGCCTTTCGAAATGATCTACTCTACTGACTTTGACTGTACCAGAATCCTAACATTTGGTGGGATACTCACAAATTAAACTGGTGCGTTATGGCGTGCCAGTCGTAAATCCTTTGCGCTTTGCCGCCACCAGGGCCCCTGAACGCCTGTCCGGACTTTACGTTTCCGTTCTGCTCCATCAGAGTGAAGAGCAGAACGGAATCGTCCACAGACCAGGCCGTTCTTTCTTTGGCACTGCAAATAAAATAAATTTCCTTTTTTTGAAAAGTTGGACCCCAATAAACAAAACCACAACCAACTTACTAGTCCCTGTCCTCTCTGTTTACGGGTAATACCACCTCCCTAGATTTTCCTTTTTAGTATTTCGTGTATAGAATTTCCTTATATTATTTGGGAGCTTACATAGATAAGGACAGCATACAGAAAATAGATTCACTTGGGGGACGATAGTTCAACGGAGATTATCAGGCAACAGCCTATTGGCTCGTGGGCCATGTGAAAAGAATCGTCTTGGGTCCATGTGATCCTTTACTCCAGACCATCTACTCGTACGGTACTATCATAATATCAGAGCCTCACCCACCCCCGAAATTAAAAATTAGTGCTGTTGCTACCTTGAGCTAATGGATAATTTGGATGTTTCATATTGAGGGAGTACTGTGAAGGAATTACTTACTAAATTGTAATGTATAGAACTGTACGCAAGGTTGGAACTACAAGTGTGATTCAATGGCTCAAGTTATAACTTTCTTTTGTATCCAACAAGCGTACAAAGGGTATAAAGGTGCCGTACAGAAGGTAAATGAGGAAATGAGCTAAACATTGTGTGTAATAATAACTAAGGATTGTCAAAATTTGTTACAGGTTTATTTATTTCTGGTTGGTGTTTTTACAGCAAAAGTTGTGACATGAATCCGCCGTAAAATCATGATTATGTTTATACGTCAAAATGCCAAAAATCGTGTCTAACCCTTTAAAATACATTATGACATTTCAATATGAAGATATGTTCATATTAATCAGAGACTTTGAAATCGTTAAGTACATGATATCCCTTCCATGAATCCGTTGTAGAATCATATTTCGAGTTCACAAGTTTTTTTGCGGGGGTCTCTAATTCGTCAAAATGCCAAAAAATCGTGGCTATCCCTTTAAAACATATTATGACATTTTAATATTAAGATATGCCGGTACAAACATGTCAACATACGATCATGTTAAACACAGACTATTGTCCATTTAAAACATATTACATAATTCATGTAAATATTGCAACCACATAAAATATTGGTGGTGAATATATTTAGTAATGTATTTTTCTCCATCGATGCCTTTCTCATGAAGTATATGGTTATATCAATTTGTTTGAAGAGGGTCTGCCATTTAACCAGTAGCCACTATCGTTGAGATGTACTGCAATGGTCATCCAATCACGGTGGGGCTGGACATATATCTGCAAATAAAAATTTGTACATGTACATGTATAGGTTAAAACATCCTCTACAGGAAAAGGGGTTTTAGGTTGGGTTACATTAAGTTGGCAAAGTTATTTCTGTTTGGCTGATATGTAGCGATTACTAATAATAATTATAATTTGGCTTATGTCATGTTGATAGCTAAACGCCTAGTATATGCTTAGTTACAGCTAGTTTGTGGAGGATTTAAGGTAATGAATTCAGATAACAGGATAACGGACAATCTCTCAAGCCCTATTTATTTATTTATCAGATTTATTTATAATTTTTTTCACTGCCTTCCTTATCTATATTTCAATATCTAAAATCTGAACACAATCAATGCAGATAATATACCTTCTCTCTGCTTAGAAAATCAACAACCACATGGAAATATAAAGTTTCCAATTTCAGTTGTTTATTCTCAGAGCAGATTTCAGGTATTAGTTATTATCTATGCAGAACAGTGAACACTTAATTTTCTAATAAATGGAATTACACTTCATCCAACAGAGACAACTTACTTCTTTTGCTGATGATGTTGACATATGTACTTTTCTAAACCCAATTCCGGTGGCTGGCGTTGTAATTGACAAAAGTGCCAAAACCCCGCTTAGCTGCCATTTATCTAATTTTCAGTTGGTGGTTGAATTACCACTTTAGTGACCCAAGGAGGGAGTGACAAATGGTTAGCCCCCGCTCGCTGGGAACAAGTTTTTGTATCATAACTGCCATACGACGTTAAGGTCATATTGAGTAATATTGATATTCTTATTTGGGTTGTTATGTTACCCCGCACCCCAATAGTCTTAAGCCCGGAGCGCCCTATCGAAATTCAAAGATGTGGATAGGATGTACATTGATTTAAAAGACGTTAGTTATTTTCCTGCAGCTAATGAAAACAAAATGATCGGTACTCAGACGGTAGCCATCTAGGACTATGTAAGTGTCAACGCAGCCGTCGCAGGAATGTTACTGGGAGATATTCAAACATATCGGGAGATATGGAGCCTCTAAATGAAGCTCACCCCGAAAAAAATAGCATATTTCACTGTATACATCAATCTCAACCTTCACCCATGGCAGAATATACTAGAAACTATTAGAAACAGCGTTACTCACGTTCTCTGGCTTTGGCTCGCCATGTTGCAGTGCGTCGCTATCCGAGCAGACGAAAACAG
Organism: Sthenelais limicola; assembly: GCA_942159475.1. Classification (NCBI taxonomy): domain Eukaryota; kingdom Metazoa; phylum Annelida; class Polychaeta; order Phyllodocida; family Sigalionidae; genus Sthenelais; species Sthenelais limicola. The sequence goes on from OW804096.1 coordinate 61,745,095, forward strand.
TACATCGTCCTTGAACTTGGTGGAAATTTGATGACGTCACGCCCTTTTCATGCCGCTATTCCAGAAGAGCTCTAAAAGAAAAGAGGATTTTCGAACATTGAAGCGGAAAGACTCAAGAAGGACTCAAGAAGGACTCAAGAAAAGACTTTAGTGAGTCCGGTCTCTAAAGTGTCTTTAGAATAGCAAAAAATAGAGACCGGCTCAAAAGGGACTCAGTAAAGTCCGGTCTCAAGATATTTAGAGACCGTCTCTATTTATTTCTAGAATTCGGGCCCTGCAGTCGGTTTCACTCCCCGAAGTGCCTTGTCAATAGCTACACATTTCACGTCTGCAAACGAGTCGAAAGCAAGAAATGTGAACAAAACAAAGTCCGGATCTACGCTTAAACGCTCATCTGATGGTAAATTAGTGATTCCTTCGGACTGGCCTGATGATGTTTGTTTCAAGTTCAATCATGGAGTCTGCACGGGAGCTTGTTCCCGTTCCCATGTTTGTGGTACATGTAAATCCAAATCGCACAAGGTGGGGTTTTGCAGGAAAGCGGACTCTGCAGACAAGCAATAACACGTCATGATACTTCCGGTCTAAACCAAGATGGTGGTTATCGACCCGTTTTACCGTCCCTCGACAATGAATTTGTGCCTACTACTACAGTTTCAGATGCTTCTGTTTCTCATATAACCCCGGATTCTTCTACTAATGAGTTTGTCTTGTTTGACTCACATTCTGGTGACGTTATTCAGGATAGTTCTTCATCTACAGCTATATCGCCTGATCTTGTGTCGCCGGGTTTGGCTCCAGCCTACTATTGTTTACCTCTGCTCTCCCGTGCTTCGTCCAGACACAAAATCGGTTCGGCCTTTTCACAAATGAATTTGGCCGGATGGCTGCATGAACTGCAGTTTGAGGAGGACAAGGTGCTATCATCATTCCTGTTTGATGGTATTAGCAATGGTTTTCGCATCGTGGATACCGATGCTAATGTACCTCACTATGCTTGTGACAACTATGCTTCCGCTACGTCTGGCCCAGCTTTTTCATTTATATCCGATCTGATTTGTCAAGAGCTTAAGGAAGACAAGTTTGTGTTTACTTCATGGAATACTCCGAGATGTGTACACGCCATCGGCGCAGTTCCCAAACAGGGAGGAAAATACCGTCCAATCACTGATTGCAGTAGGCCTACTTCCTACTCGATTAACAACTTCATGAATGTTACTGCCCAACCATTCACCTATAAACATGTGGATCTTGTCTCTTCCGTTCTTTCACCTGGTGATTATATGTCGTGTGTAGACATTAAGGCGGCTTACAGATCTATCTCAGTGCACCCAAATGATTGGCAGTTTCAAGGTCTGCGTTGGATTGTAGATGGAGTTCCTCGCACCTTGATGGACACGCGCTTATGCTTCGGGTTAAAGTGCGCTCCCTTTATTTTTACTGTTATTAGTGACTTTGTCGTCAGTTGCATGTGCAGGAGAGGCTTTCCAAATATCATTAACTACCTCGACGACTTCTTTTGTTGGGGTGATTCGTTTGCCTCTTGTCAGGATACACAATCACAACTGGTCTCTCTACTGGGCCAGCTAGGCTTCGAAGTTTCTTGGTCCAAGTGTTCTTCACCGTCCAAGTCTTGCCGCTATTTGGGAATCACTTTCAATACTGCTGAAATGTCAATGTCTCTACCTGATGAGAAGGTCGCTCGTCTTCATCAGGAATTAGACTTCTTCAAACACCGCTCTCGTGCTACACTCCATCAACTACAGAGATTGTGTGGGATCTTGTCTCACGCCTCTAAACTCGTCAAAGGCGGTAGAACCTTTTCCAGGAGGATAATGGATCTCTTGAAAGTTTCTAAGCCTTGTCGTCGTCGCATTAAATTGGGCCATCAATTCAGATCGGATGTGATGTGGTGGGTTCAATATGCTCACTACTTCAACGGAAAGGCTTGCATGATTCGACATCATTATCGCGAGTTCTTCAGCCTTCATTCTGATGCATCGTCGACTGGTTTCGGCCTTACTTGGTCGGGAGACTGGGTTGCCGGTGGGTTTCTATCTGCCGCTCCCCCTCATCAAGTGCTTTCGGTCGATTCAACTCATCATCACTGGATCAACCTGTGTCCTCCCACGTTCAACATTAACTATTTAGAGCTCTTACCTATCTGGCTAGCTTGCCATCGGTTTGGGCCAGAGTGGTCAGGCAGTAAAATCACCTGTTTGTCTGACAATACTCAAGTTGTGGCGATGATTCGTTCTGGTCGCAGCTCAAACCCTTTTTGCATGGACTTACTGCGTGACATGTTCTGGTGCTCGGCCCTCTGCAATTTTCATTTACTGTCTTCACATATTCCGGGGGTCTGTAATGTTCTTCCCGATGTATTGTCCAGACTTCATTCCTTTCCCCAGTACGCTCTTTCTGAATCTGGCTTATGTTGTTGCAGATGTGCTACGCCAAGACTTGGATGAAGAAATGAACTCCTATGTCAGAGGGGCGTGGTCGCTGAATACTAATCTGACTCGCAAGTCTCAGTGGAAGAGGTACTTCTCCTTCTGTAACCTGATTCAGACAATCCCTGTACCAGCTTCTGTGGAGACTGTCGGCCGGTTTCTAACTTACCTGGCTAGAGACTGCAAATATTCAACGATCGAGAATTACTTATCGTCCGTAGTTGTGTTACATAAATGCTATGGCTATTCTCCTGAGTTTCGGAGTTCCTTCTACCTCAAGATGATTCTACAAGGAATTAAGAGAGCCCTAGGCACCCTGGTTAAACAGGCCAGACCTATCACCATTACTCAGTTCCGGATGATGTATCTCCACGTCAATGTTTTAGATAATCATTGTCGTGCCATGTGGGGAGTAATCTTGCTCTCTTTCAGATCGCTATTGAGAAAGTCCAACATCGTCCCTGATTCGACTAGTTTCATCCCTCCTCATGTGTTAACTCGTGCTGATCTTTCATTCTCCGAGTGGGGTGTGATTTTGTCAGTTTCTTCCTCCAAGACACGCCAGTTTGGTGGCCGTCCTCTACTGATACCCATCAAAAGGATTCCATCATCTCCCCTATGTGTGGTGTCTCTCATGGAATGGAATATTCAAGAGTTTCCTTCGTCATCGTCCCCTGTCTTCATGTCCAACCACAATGGTCGACCTTGTCCGATTGTCTATTCGGAGGTCTCATTGTACCTGAAGAAACTTGTCACTGCCATCGGTCTTCCGACTTCTGACTATTCATTTCACTCCCTTCGCCGATCAGGGGCCTCCTACTTGCATGAGTTAGGCTTCTCCTTGGCCGATATCAAGATGCTAGGTGACTGGCGTTCTCTCGTAGCCCTGGAGTACTTATCAATTTCTCCAGATCGCAGGGTTGAATTAGAAGCCGTCGTCGCTTCTAATCTTATTTAATTATTTTTCTCACTTTATTATACTTGGCTCATTGGCGGATTATCACTTCTAAGTTCGAGCCAATAAATAAATACAAACTACCTGCTTGCCTTCTTCCTGATATTGATATGGTTAATATATACTTGTATATATGATTATATTATGATGGACTATATACTGTTGCTGGACACCTGAATGGACTGGTTGCTAGGGCGACTCCCGCCGGTGCTACAGACGCTCACTCTAATGCTGACCTACGCAGTGGACAGTTGTGTTTCTGCCTGAGATTTTTTTTTAATTTTTAAACGTCTTTGGGCGGATTATCACTTCTAAGTTCGAGCCAATAAATAAATACAAACTACCTGCTTGCCTTCTTCCTGATATTGATATACAACTTTACGCATGTAAATTTTATTACATATGATCTGTTATGACACAACATTATATGACATATAGAATATCAATATGACGTATCATTGATAAAGCAATAAATCCGATCAAAGTGATGACTTTTGATTAAAGCATTTTATTTTCTGGTGGACCCAACCAGTTGTTTATCACACAGGTTTTACCAATTCTTACCCAGTCAGCTTCTGCCCCGGAAGTTTATTTTTGGACCCTCCAATATGACTGTCAATTTTGTTTAAACATGTTTATTGGCCACCAAAACATTTGCTTAAAAGTCGCTTAAAAATAGGCATAATTAAGATTTCAAGTCTGAGTTACAGAGATATGTAGGCTAATAAAGATACATATCAATCACATAGAAACCCTGATTGATGCAGTGAATTAACTGTCTCTTCAATCTCGATTGTCCAAATTCTATCATTTCTTCGAAATATTAAAAAAAAAGCGCATAATATATCGATTGGCGGAACACCTTTAGCATTTTCGAGCATTTTTACGACTTTAATGGGCAGGCAAATTTATTCTAATGCTATTCGCGCTCCTGGCGAAAAATTAACCTCCGATAATAGTAATACATTAAATTGGTATTTCTGGTTTGTATATAATTAGCCCAAGTGAACCCATATACAGCTATACAAAGACTATAACAATTAGTTTGTTATGTTCTTGATATATAAATAATCAGTTTTTATAAGTTTCATCCTCTTTGCCGTTGATTGAGACCAAACTCGTTGTTGAGACGAGGGGGGGTGTCTTAGTCTGGGTTTTATTGTTATAAAGCCTAACGGATGTATCATTCATGTTGAGACCTAATATCAATATGGCTGGATTGATCGAGGGGTTGGTATAATATATATAGTGTATGTCGCACTGGGTGCCCCCGTGTCACTTCAGTCAGCAATAGAGCGGTTAATTTACCACCATCTAGAATCTTAATCAAGATCAACAATAAATATATTAATCTAAATACAATATTATATGATTAGTGTGCTATATCAAAATGTGTTATGTAAGACCGTATTTGACCATTAACCATGCACACATATCATATATAATATTGTGCACCAAGCTTATAAAATAAATCAGAGATTAAGGAATAATTTCCGAGGTTTTTTCTGCTCGCGGTGTCTATAGCGTCAGGGAGTTCGAGGGCGAAGCCCGAGAATTCCCTGACGCTATAGACACCGCGAGCAGAAAAATCCGAGGAAATTATTGCTTTTAGAAGAGAATTGATGAGATTTCCTTAATGTTAGAGCAAAAAAGATAGACAAACCTTCTTTATTCCGTCCAAAAACATCCAAAAACATCCAAAATATCATGCAAAAGCCATGCGAGTCGTGAGCCTTTCTATGAGACCGGAAGTGATTTCCCTATTTTACTGAAAACGATGCTTTGGATAGCAAGCAGCGGAACCTTTCGAAAACACGGCGGCTGGCTGAACGTAAACATTAGCGAATACGCACCTCTGATTGGCTGTTTCTCCGCTAAGCCCCGCCCACTTCACTTGGCCAGCCGTCGTGGTATCATGCAGTTTCCGACTAACGCGGCAAGCATCGGACACTTCCGGTTCTCGAATGCCGTGTTGCGTGTGTCTAGGGACTTAAAAAAGAAATAAATAAAAGATTTGAATCGGTAGAAATGATTTAAATAGTGTTTGAGCCCGATAGCGAAGATTTAGTCGACGGGGATCAAGCAATAAATGAATGGCGAGTTCAGAAGCTATACGTGCGACCGGAAGAGATGTGGAGACCCTTCGGCATACCCACTCATGTGCACATTCACTTGGCGTTGCATTGTGTACGGTGGCCTATATAGCGCACGGAGGATTTCATTCGAAAGTGACCCGCACGTCAACCAACGAAGCATCAGACTTCCGATTTACGAATGCCGTGTCCGTGTGTCTAGGGACTTAAAAAAGAAATAAATAAAAGATTTGAATCGGTAGAAATGTTTTAAATAGTGTTTGAGCCCGATAGCGAAGATTTAGTCGACGGGAATCAAGTAATAAATGTATGGCGAGTTCAGAAGCCTGTGTATGGTATCACTAAGCTAGCAAAATTCAGCCGCGATTATCCACCAGCTCCATAGCGTAGTGGTTATGTTGTTCGACTTCGGCGGAGAACGTTGAGGGTTCGAGCCTCCTCAGGTCCTTTAGCTTGTTTTTCATTCTATACTTGGCAGCGTTGGGTTGATCTATGGGGAAGTCTTGATCTATGGAGACGGAAGTCTTGATCTATGGAGACGGAAGTCTTGATCTATGGAGTCTTGATCTATGGAGACGGAAGTCTTGATCTATGGAGACGGAAGTCTTGATCTATGGAGACGGAAGTCTTGATCTATGGAGACGGAAGTCTTGATACTGATCTATGCCTGATCTATAGGGACTGATACTGATCTATAGGGACGGATCTATGGGGACGGAAGTGGTTTAGAGGGAATCTATAAAGAAAAAAAACCTCCCAGAATATCATCAGATCGATTCTAAAAACATATAATAATGATACTTCTGAATTAATTATTGATATCAATCTTTTTCATAACGATTCTCATGAGAATTCTCACTAATTTAGTAACAACAAACTAGCAATGATTGTATATTTACATTCAACATTACAAGGTCATGGTAAAGGTAGTTATCCTCCTGTTCAGGACAAGTTCAGGTTAACCTCTGATATTTACAATTTACTAACTGATTTATTCACATCAAACTAGTACAGTGACTGATGGAATTCCCCTATACCTTTACCCGTCCCAGGTGTTGAGTCAAGGCAATCGATGCTCCTATTTATTCATATTATGAGGATTATGGTCTACCACTTAGCTACCTGCACGCGCACGTCTCTCACTTATGATGGTGTGTTCGAAAACCTCCCCCAAATTATAATTATTAATATTCCGCCCTTTAATGGGTTTGGCGGCACCCCAGGTGGCAAGGTACGTCTGGACTACGCACGGGGTCACTATATATGCCACTGGTGTGATTAGGCCCAGAGGTTATTAATATTATAAAGCATTCAAATATGTGGTACATAAAAATGAGTCATAAGTTGCAAAAAAATTATACTTTTCAAATCAGTCTAGTTCCAAATTAAGTTGAGAGAGTCCCTTTAAACGGAGGGAAAGCCTCTTGCCTCAAACCGCAAGTGCCATTATAATTCCATTAAGACCGTAAAATGTCATTCTAAAATTCCATTAGAATGCCTAGTCCTAGGCCGGGAAACCGATTAGCGAAGTAGGCGTCCAATCATTGACATACCATTCTTATCTGATCTGAGGGTTTGGACCTAGACTGAAATGTTTTTACACAGGAACCCTAGGTCAGAATGTTTTCATGTTTCGAGTGTTTGGGTGCTAGTGCTACTAGTGACTAATGAATTAATACATGTACCAAATTCCAAGACTGTATTGAATACATCTATGCATATCTAAGGAGTATATTTCACTAGTGATTGACCATCAAGAAATATCGGTAACATTCTGTTTATGCATAAGGATATAGAAATATGTACTAGTATTCCTAATGTTTACCATAATTGAAATCCGCTGGATCTCATCTTTGTAAATAATTCATTCTTGATTGGTATAACCATACTCACTACAACTGGCACTATGAAAAAGGAAATTCTACAAATTAACTCAAATGCATAGTATGAGTGAAAAAGAAATGATGGCGCCTATAAAAAAGGGCGAAAAAACAAAATTAAAAATTAAAAGTACTATAGGAGCAATAAGATGAACATGGAAATGGCGAGTATTGCGGGGGTGATCAGAAATTTGCCCCTCAGATGCTGCCAATCAAATATTCTGAATTGTCTGATGTTATGACAATGCATGGGTAATTACAACTGTTAGAGTAACAGGTCTTCCAGTAAATGGCCTACTTAATTGAATTGATCTTATGTTACAAATAATAAAATCGAGGAAATGATGAGTATAATATGATATAGACTAAATTATAGTTGTAAACCTTACGTTTTGTAGATCTATGTGTGTTTACGAAAGAATACCAAGGTATTTATGTAAACTTATCAGTATTCAGTCTTCAACGGAGCCCGAAGACTCCCTTCATTTTCCCCATATTATATACATTTTAAGGTTATATTCAATTAACTAACAATAAATGTACAAATCTCAAACCTGACAAACTTATTGATTGGACTCCGTTTGTTGTTGTTTTGTCTGTAAGTAAAATGTGAAAAGCAACTGTAGAAAATGCGGTTAAGAATATAATTAACCTAATCTCTGAACAACTCTTTTCCAAATCCTATTTCTCTTGTCTTTGAAGTTAATAATTGAACTAAGATATACACCAAATGTTATACCCTACATTCAGTGCAATATTGTATGACTTTGCTAATCTGTGCTGTATTTAATATGTATATGGATCTCCACCCCAGCTGGCGGCAGGCATAATAACACAACGTCCCGGGACTCCTGTCCCTCGTGATCTATTTCTTTATTAAAAATATACGCTACATATCATAAACATAATTGGCATTATTTTATATCAATATGTGATGATCATTATATCTGTTATAGAGCGGGTATCCGAATGTTTCACCTGCATGGGTATATCTATATATGAGAACTCTTGTATAGAATCACGAGCATGGCCTTGAGTCGTCTCAATAGACCTACAACCTGGAGTGTGGCCATACAAATGCCCCTTTATTCGCTCAAAATCCATTGAAGAAATACGTTATTTACAGTTTGGTAAAATATTTCAGTTTTACTGGATAGAAAGAAAAGATCGTTAGCCAAAATTAAAAAGAACATACATCTGAGTTTCTTAGATAGTCCTTATTTCTGGCAGTAGAAAGGGCGGCGTGCGCATACCCCATGCAATGTAGATATTGCATAGAACTTTAGTTGCGACGTCGTATGCGACGTCGCAATAAATCATTATGGTCACATTCGCTCCTCCATAATACAGTGATCCTATCTACGAGCACATTAATCTTTGCCACGTACGATGCTTTCTAGATCGACTCTAATTATATTATAAAACCTGGGAGTGTGTTTTAAAAGTAATCGCATAAATCATCTAAACTTTAAGTCAGATGATTTTCAGATAGGGACAGGAAGAGTATGAGACACCAAAGTTTGAAAACAATTTTATCCAAAGACGAAGACGGAGACATGCCCGGCGAACAAACAAGGATAAAATCATAGATACTTGATATCTCAAAAAGTCAAATTATTACACAACAGTGATTATTCATTCTACCCACTAAGATAACATAAGGAGATAACATATGTATACAGAATAGAAAATAGAAAGTTTAGCACTGGAATTAAGCCTATACCACTATGAGGTCTGATAAAACACAATCATAAAATTAGCAAAAGCTATTATCTTTGGCTCCTCTATACGGTATAAGCTAAACGTCTATAACTTAATAGATCCTGTTCTAGCTAGCACAATGGCATATGCATGGGTCGAGCCATCTACATCTGTACATGTAGAATTTGCTTAACGATAATAAAAGTATACTTTTTAAAAAATATTGCCTTTCAAAATTCATATCTTAACATATAAGAGAATATTCCCAGCTTTCATATCATGCCACGAACAACCAAATATATCCAAAACTTCTGTTTAACTATCAAAACTTAGGGACCCAAAGTGGCATGGTGTACACATTTCTGCGCGTGGACTCAGCTCATATATAGCTAACTAAATGCCTTGGCACACCATCATCATTTACATAATTTTTCATATGCTATAAAGCCGTAGCCCGATGTAGATGTGTTATGTAGGAGTGCACTCTAACACTCCGGTATTTGTTCTATTTTGTTCCACAACCTCACACCACCAACTCTGGTGGGAACTATAAGCCTTGGTAGAAAAATCTTATAAGTTCTATTATAAATCGCCTCTGGTTCTCGGTATCTTTAGAAACCAACAGTGGACATATGCATGAACGGAGAGAACTGGAATATTGGAGCTAACATAATTACAACTGTGGCTCCCGCGTGTATCTCAGATATAATCCAGTGATTTCATAATCGGATATAAGTTTTGACTCCATTTGAGGTAAGCTTAATTGATCTCATTACTCAAAGACCTAGCTAAATCATTTCACTTTTTATACTTGAAAGACGATTAGTTCTGATTGAAAGTGTGTTAATGTGTTTATAATAATCGATGATTATTGTTATTGGTATGACATATATATATATATAACCTTCAGGATCGATTAGGCGTGCACTCAAGTAGAAAAGGGTCCATTCATCATCTAGATGTGGATTATTATGGGAATACAAGTAAATCAAAACTACATTCTCAGTTAACATCGATCAAAAACTAAAGGTTTTCTATTTTTTGTTCTGTTCTTTCTCTGTACACGTCCTGAGAATAGTGTAACTGTTACATAATGTTCTATTGCTGAATAACAAATCTTAAATACAAATATACCCATTTGAAAGTCATTTTACCCAAATTTTCACCGTTATTTTTGCTTCAAGGCTTTGAAACAGTCCACAATTCATATTTCGGCGACCCGCTGAAATCCTATCATCGCTCACCAGCGCCAGTTTTCTCTCAGTCGATTAGATTTCAAATTCTTTTTTAGATTTCAAATTCTTGTATAAACATATAACAGCAGCAAAATATTGGTAGCTTCAAACTCTAGTAGAAACATAATATATAACAGCAGCAAAATACTGGTAACTTCAGTCATATATTAAAGTAAAACAATGAGTAAATCTGGTAATAGCTGAGAATACAGCTTTTATTAGAGAATAAGGAGTGGAGAATGAATGCTGAGCCGCATGCTCAACCCTTAAAGCTGCATTAACCGCTAATTTCATTTAAAAATAAAATTTTGTGTTTTGTGGTCTCTTCATTCCCAATTTTTCAGAAATATGGTTTTTCCTAGTGTAAAATCATATATATTTTCAGTATGGCCCTTGAACTTAAAGATTAGATTTAAAATGTTAGGGTAGCACTGCCTAGGTAGGCATATTGCCCTGTAAATCCTTTTCACCCCCAAATTCTCACTGTGAGATAGTGTCAAAACTATAAATAGCTCATCTTCATTTTTATGTAAGGTTAGATAATCCCAAAACAATGGAAATTTCAAGAATAAGTCATGGATTGACGAAAAACGGGAACTTTTTCTTAATTTTCAGTTATTAAATCTACCCTTCAACAGCGCTAAGGATCAAATCAAGAATTAGAAAAAAGTTAACTTTCTCCTGGGTAGGTTATAGTTTATCTGTTTAGTCCCAGCATGGACGAGTGACATATAACAATACAGGTAGGCTAATTGATGTGGGACCTACCTCAGTACTTCTGGATTATCGCTAAGCCATTGTTAAACCTTCTGTAGAGAGGTGGCGTTCAGAAACCACCGTAGTCCTTTCACTCTTTTGGGAATTTTCATTAACCACACCTTTCAAGACTAAGAGAGATCTGATTAATTTATGAATCAGATGCAAGAAATGATTGATAGTTGATCTGATGATATAATGTTAATACTAATTAATGATATTTTGATATGGAAAACATTACACTGTGTTATCCGAAGATAATGCAATTTTTTTTGTTTAATAGAAGACGTAGGGGGAAAATGGATATGAATATTTCTTGATTTTTGATTTTGATTTTTGAATGTTCTGTCCTCCAGTGCCAGGAATCCAACCTTGTAAAATTTAGGAAATAAAGTTGACGTCGATTTAGGTGGAAACGGGACACATATTTCTATTCATAAAACCGTAAATAACATTCACAAGATTCCAAGATCAGTTAAAATTATGACCAGTGGGCATCTGATATATTTTAAAAGTTAGAAAAGGCTTAACCATTGCCACATATAAAAATATTGAAATGTTGCAAATGTAAGAGAACCTTCATTAAGATTAAGCCCAAACGAATACACACCAAATCCCCTCAACCTATGTTTACTCACACATGTGAAGAAATCTGCTAAAGTAGCCACCTCTCGAGACATCTGTATATTTATGATATCAATGAAGGCCTTTAATTCTTATAGCTATTGGCAGTACGGTATATGTTTTTATTTGAGAGGGGAACTTTTGGCCCATGTTCAATTCAATAAACTATTCATTTTCCCCCAGAAAGTCGTACAAGTATGTACCTTGTCGACATTTCCCCTGTATCCGCTGTTCGTAAAAATACATATTTACCTTTCATAAAAAAGTCTTAGAAATAACTAATGCACGAAGTCCTTTTAAATTACCATGCCTGTTGCTTGTTTACACACTGATTTATTTATATAAGTTAATCCCTGTCTAAACTATTGATTTTTCGCATGAAATACAACGGAACCATTTTTATATGTACTATTCAGATGACTTTCAGACAGGTGTGAAAGAATGGGGGACACATACGTATTTCATTAATTTACCCAAATTCGGTCAGACTACAGCTTAAAACCGAATAAACCGAATGCAACCAGTTAAAGTGCATATATATGCTTAACAGGTTTATTGCAAGGTCGTGTCCAGCTTTAAAGATTTCTCAATTAGCATCATGCATAATGTACAAGGTAATTAGCATGGTGATTAGTAATGTACACAGGAATTTCAGACATCGGGTCACAACTACCTAAGCATATAATATAATGGTCCATTTATAGAAGGCATTTGTGTACTTTTAAGATGCACCATTCGTAGCAAAATCGACCCAATCTATCTTTCCCATTTCTTGCTTTCTGGGAACCTCAGATCTGAAGAATGGAACATTCGAACACTGAAATTGAAGTAAAAAAAGGTATCGCCCCCGTTTTTCATGACTGCATGACTGCCTTTTCTAGAATCTTTAGTATTTTTGCATTTTGCTGTATAAAGTGACAATGTTGAGTAAAAAAGATGAACAGAGCAATGTATGCGCCTCTTGATATCCCTATAGATATTGGCTGTACATTTTCAATTACATCGATGATTGCTAAGTTTAGGAAGACGAAAGAGAGCCATATTGAAAACATTTAGGAGATTATTTAGTTTTAACCTCAGTCTTAATTACAACTCAGTTAATATTCCCCAGTACGATATAATGATATATTATATATACATGCCACCGATAACTATAATTATGTGACAATTAGGTTATGTTGATAGCAATGTTTATAAAAATTCACCTAGCAAAAGTCATGTCTCCCCTGGCTTTGGGCCAAGACCAAGATTAGTCAGGCGATAAGAGAGTATAGAAATAAGCTTTAAGGCCTGGAGAGAGAAATCTAGAGAGGGAGAAGTGGGAGGGACTTTATAATTTCGACATGATATTTAGTACTAGGTGTATATGGCCATATCTTATGAGGATTAACGTAGGCTTTTCGGGTCATATTTACAAAGTAGTGACTCTAAGAAGTAGTGATTCTAATAATTATGATAGATTATAATCTTTTTAATCATTTTTTGAAAAATAATCAAAGAATAAAGCAAGTCTAGTTACTGAGAAACAATGGTGGGTCAGGACGTCAGCAAATGTATTACTGTACCAAACATGCCTGTTTAGGAATAAAGTTTGTAGAAATAGTATGTCCTCTTCACGTTATATTTTTGCTGTGCGCTTAAATAGCTCCGAACTAGGTTGACTATAAATATATCATTTAAAAACAAAGAATAAATTTGTCAGCATAATATAAATTTTAAATGTGGGTTATTTGAGAGGATTGGTGAAAGTGAATTGTATATTTTCTGACGACTTCATCCATAAGTATAATATGCAAAGCAAACATCCACCCTTCAAAGAATGACCCCTCCAGTGAGAACAAATTAGAATGGCGGTATCAAGGTACATGGAACACACTGTAAGTGTGGACTTTTACATCGATTTTCAAGAGGTCTGTTATGGAGGTTGGAGAGGAGAGACAGGCATGCATTTGTATATGTGTGAATACTTGTGTATACAGATCTCTCCCATAGCTGGCCCTACATATATATGTTTGTATGTGGGTGATTCATATGCTTTCCTTTCAACAGCTGTATACCATATATATGTATACGTACTATATGCGATACCATAAAGGACCTGAAGTGCTGGAATTATAGATCTATGGATCGAAACATGCATTGAAAGTGAAAGCTTTATTAACTACACATAATTCAATAATAATGAATAATACAAGTAAAGGTATAAGTCATCTCCAACCAGTCTTGTCAATAATGGTTAAAATAATAACCATAGGAATGGCATGATTACTTATTTTCCACAATTAGCTCAGTCATTTGCATTTGCGATTTTTTACACAAAACTTTCTGGAATCAGCTATTTACTGAATATTCAATAATCAGACGTAACATTTGTATTTCTATGAAATTTCATTGATCCAATTCAGTTTTAAGAGGGAAAAGTGGTATTTATTATCTAATTTATCTAGATCTATAATTTAGTTATCACGACCGTCGATGGCTTGATTGTGCCGTCGGAATCGTAAACAAAATATGATAATTAGCAAGTTAAAATGGATTAGATTCCTGAATTGATTTTTATACTACATGCAAAGGACCCGTGACTTATTTTCTTACATATTAGATGAGTGACTGCAAGGGACTTTCATTAAAACACCCAATCCACACATCTCCAGCAAAATGTATCTGTGAATCCTTTTCTATGCCCAACGTAAAGCGAGAGAGAGATCTGTAAAGAGAGTAAAAGTTAGGTAGTATAATTATTCTCTTCGCGGCCGTATTTAGGTAGCGAGGCCTATAGCAAAATTCAAATCTGCATGTATACAGAGAGTCGACTGTGAAAAACACACATTCATAAACAGAGCTCCTTCCCATCTGCACTGTCACAAACTTTGACAGAAACCTTTAAGGACATTTAATAGAATACATACATAAGGATGTAACGTTGAATATGCATTGAGTATACAAGGGAGAAATAATTATGTACATTCAGTTCAGAAGCTAAGCTAACTAACACGGAGGGGCTTAATACACTCAGTGAATACCAACACAACATGTGGACCCAAGGTAAGGCATGAACTATTTCATATATATATACAGAAACACCATGATCAGAACCACAATCAACAAATTATTAGGGTGCATTGGATTTAATAGAAAAGTATTTTACAACGTGTACCTAACCATGAAGGGAATGATTTAACATTATATTCAGAGTATGGACACACTCTTAATATCAACAGCACATGTCGATCGATGGTGATGGGGAATTGATATATATATAGATACAAACACCGTCCGGAAGAAAAAACCAAAACCAACAAATTATTCATAGTCATATGATTCATATGCAGGATCTTACAATAACATCATGTTCTTGACATGCAGTGAGTGATTTAATGCTTATTCGGGAGCTGTGTTAACAATATACATAGAATAACAACAGCACGTACTGATCTGGAGTAAGACAAATACAAATTCTTTGTATGATCACAACTTAGACCATCACATTATTAGGATTCATACATAGGGGATTCTACAATACATGGTATACAAAAACATTGAGGCAGTAGAGTAATTTTACTGTATTCAGGAAATGTATTAAATTAATACCACGGCTGGCTAGGTGAGGCAGAACCTTAAACATAAATACAAACACTAGTTCCACTCCGTACGATCAGAAGCTAGACCAACAAATCATCAGTATGCATAGGAGCATAGGAACATATACAGATATTATCATCTCTATCGAGAAGGCGATGAAAGTTTCTTTTTCTTCTTAAAGAACCTCATTTGCCTCTTCTCTTCTCTGCCCACTGCTCTCCTTACTGGATCTATGATTCAGATATATAGAGATCCCAACCATGTTACATCGGGGGTTTAATTCACTTTAGTTTCATTTACTTTAACTATTATAAAAATGCAAAAATACTCCGAGTATACAGTGAATATCAACAGCACATTTAGATCAATGTATATAACATGTTAAGTCTATAAACACCCCGGCCGCTATGTACTATCACGACAAAAACAACAAATTATCAGGATGCTTAATATATATGATGTGCTATAGAAAAATAAGTCATATAATAAGTCGCTCTGCCTCTTATGAATACATACATGTACCAAATTCCAACACAGTTCATTAAATACATCCTTGCGTTTCTAAGATCGTCCTATAGGCTACAGGCCATATTTAGCTACTTTACTATAATATGTTCACACCGCCTGAATCCACTTAATCTCATCTTTTCATATAGGATGGTATCTCAAAATCCATTTTCTTCGACTTATGATTCATTTTTCTGTGACACAATATGTCTTACACAATGTACATGAATGGCTTATACACAGTGACACGCTAGTATATCAGACTGATGTTAAAGCTGCATTTCCAGTTAAATCGGCCAAAATAATTTCTTTCTTTCTTTGATCCATAGTGCTCTAGAATTATTTAAGAATATGAAGTAAAATTGGCCTTTCCTCAGTTTTAAAAAACAAATTCTTCCCCGCATTTGCACAAAGAGCTATAAGGTATAATCAGGAGTTGTATTAACAGCGAAACTCTCAGTTGACATTGATGAACAGTGCATAATCTTAGGTAAGACGCAAGCCATCAACTTAACACATGGTTCAGGCCACAGAGGCACGTACAGTTTAACATTTTTCGACAATTCTCGAAATTTAAATTAAAAATTAAATAAGACGCAAAACTCTGAATATTTTGGTACATTTGATTCTACCGGTATATGAAATATGGGAGCATGTTCCGCCATCGCAATTAATTAATGAAATTTAACCAATTGTATAGTTTATGAATTACACTTGGAATAGCGGTTCGTAAAACAAATATAATTGTGCACATTCTGACCCATATAGAAACACGATAACCACGTCCAAAACCCACAATTATAATATGATGGTTACATGTACAGGCTCTAAATGAACCTCTCAAGCTCCGAGCTGGTATTGTCTTTGTCTAGGAAAAGTATTTAGCTTGCCAGGAACATTGTAAGAACAGGATACCCATATGAGTAATATATCAGGAGTATAATACATCAGGATACTATAGCTAGCACATATGAAGCTAATGAATTGACATATTAACCATGTTCCTATGTTGGCGTATGACCGAAGGAACAACTTATTAAAAAGATATCAATACATAAACGTATAAAAGTCATAGGCGCACGTAATATATACAAGTATTACTATCAATCCATTTTTGGTTTAGGAGACGACAAACATTCCCAGATTCCAACAACATAAAAAAGGTCTATTTTGTTAATTACATCGTCTACTACTTTTTAGAAAGGGCACAAAGTACTGTACTCAAACTGAATAAATATATAGAACATTTGAATTGAATACATAATGGAACGTTTCATAAAATTGTCAGATAAAGAACAGTTAAATGGTCAAAAACTAATCTGACTTTTTAAAACTTCTTTCTGCTAATGTTTCCCATTTTCCGAGACACAACCCAGACACTGACAATGCCCCCTCGTGTGTATTACATCTCGCTTATGTAGTATTTAGAAAGCTTTTATGTAGGGCTGACATGCCTTTGTACAATAGAGAGCCACTTAATGTACAGGCTTTATATTATGAATAGTACATAAGGTAGCCTTGTAGACCAGCAGTACACTACCAACTGCTCTTTGTGTTAAAGCTACATTCCCAGCTAAATCCACCCAAACATTATTTTTACAATTCCTTATTCTTTGATCCTTTAATAGAGCTGTAAAATGGGAAATTTGAATACTGAAAATGAAGAAAAGTTCCTTGAGTTATTCTTCTTCTATTTTATTAACGATTCTAAAACCAGAAACATAATGATTATATGGATGTTGTAATTAGTATTATCTCTTCAAGCTTTTGTCACTATTATGCTACTGTAATCGTTCTTTATTATCATTAAAATTTAATATTTTATACAATGCTTCAGTTTGTGGTGAGAACAGTATTTATAAAATACTTTTCAAATCAAAAGTCGACTGTCCTACAGTGGCAATTTTCGGGGTACAAAGGAGAATTGATAGTTTCTTATGGCTTCAATAGCTATCTCAATATTTTAAATTCCAGTGAGGTTTACTTAAGTTGAAGAAGATGAAGAGTCATAATTATAATTTAAAAAAGGTAAAACTTTGATGAGTCACCGAGATGAATAATTTCGAAGTTGATTTGGTTTTACACCAAGTAGAACAGGCAAAAAACCTTTAATATTCTATCTTAGTGACTTTCGAATGGGTTGGGAATGAATGGACCACAAAATATAGAATAAATTGTATTTGTTGACAGAAATGGGCTGTCAATACAACTTTAACTCTCCGTGTTAGAGGTTGGGATGGATGTGTATATAATTAATTTAACATATATTGTCTGGATGTAAAGTGAATATTTTAGTACTACAACTACATTTCCATATAGCGTAAGCTAGGGCAGTAATGCTTTGTTTGTAAACCAATTGGGATTAGCATACTAGTAAACAGGATTGGGTTAATCATAGGCCACTTACTTAAAATTTACATTGGAAGACAGTTAAAGTCCTTCCATTTAACTTAATTCCATTTAACATTACAAGTGGTATAAATGTGTGTGTAGCGGTAGGGGTGGTGGGGGGAGGGGGGGGGGGGCGGGTTGATGGTCCAGCTTACTGGGAAGCACTAGTGTGGGATATATTCTCACACCAAACAAACTCAAGAAACAGAACATAGCCTAAGGGACGACTGATGTACACAAATTGCGCTGCTGGTCTATTGGGGCTATATAATAGACAGCTCATATTGATTCCTGCTATATGAGTTACTCACGTGAAGCTTTCGACAACGATCTATTCTGAAAGCTTCAAGTGAGTAACTCATAGCTTGTCTATATACATGCATATAATATCTTTACATATATATATAAAGATTTTTATTCAAGTAAATCAGATCAGTTACATGAAATGGATAGGAGCCCTCTGCGAACAGATCTTCCTGGTCCGCCCATCAGATGATACCTACTCATGAAGATCTCCAAAATAATAAAATAAAAATGACAGAGCATCACTTCTGGATACAATAATCATGAAGTGTTAGAGCTAATCCAATACAGCACCGATTTACGATGAAAGCTCATCTAGTATCATGTCATCAAAACCAAGCAAAGTAATTCTATTTGCTAATATTGATTGTTATCTGATCATAGCTTGAGTACATACTTTATTTATAGTTACAATGAGACCCATTGCCAACGTCACAATATGTGTTACACCGCATAAATCTGTTAACTCTTGTGATAAACTGAGTCATTTTTTCCACATTTTATGGAATTAAATTCTAATGTAAATGATTCTTCTTGAGTATTCTCAAACTTGTATTTGCGATATAGATGGCAGTATACTACCTAACATGTAGTATGCCATGCTAATATGATCAGCAATTAAGGTAGGACTGGACTCCCCGCGACTACCGCTTCTGTAAGAAGCTTGCCAACGGCAGAATCAAAAGGAAAACAGCAGTCGTACCGGTTATCACGGTCAAACGCCTATATACCTAGAACGACATTTATAGCTGTCCCTGCCAAACAAATACATGCTTATTCAGCTTAGTATCCACGCTCACTCCTACCGTATATTAGTAAGCAATGATATTAGCTAGTGATTACTGCAGCAATATTGTCTAGAAAAGAAGATATAAGCCCATTTACCACTTTCGATTGGTGTGTTATGATTTGAATCGATCGCGATTGCCGCATTTTAGTTCCGAGACAAGCCGTTGTGGCCGCTGCGGCGCCACTACTGCTGGCGGTACACATGCCTCACTGGGGCATGTGTATTATCAACGAGAGTAAATTCAGAAGAGTATGAAGTCCTGCGTCGGCAGAAAGATGTAACAATTTTCCCCATCTTATCTTGGAATCTGATGGCCCAGCCGGTCACCCCTTTCATCCGAGGTTGTTTGTAACTTCTTAAAGGGACTTCAGCCTCCCCTCTCATTTTCCGTTTTGGAAGTGCAAGTGAAGTTTCTTTCATTATTGTTTAAATATTGCATAAATCTGATTTATAACTTCACAATCAGGTTCAGAACATCTATAGCTCTGGACCTGTACACCTGATTTGTGAAAATAAAATAAAACTGAGCAAGTATCATGAAGTAATTCATTTGTTGACTAATTTTCAATCAGTTTTTTCCATTTGATCATATGATCCGATTTGATTTGGAGCACATAAAACATATCAATGTGTAGCTAATGATCTCTCCATCCATAGGTCTCATGGTAATTCTTCAAATCAGATCGGAACAATGTTAAATGTGGTGATATTTCCATTTCTCTGTATAAATTAATGAGTTGAAATTTGCCAGAACATGTGGTTTTATGGCATTTTATGGCCTTTTATGGTCCTTTCCCCGATTTTCTGCACCAGACCCCTTACTGTGGCTCACAGCAGGGTCAAACAAGCTCGGGTATAGCATCGGACATATAGTTTAGCGCCCTATTCCTTGAGAGTAAAGGGGGGAGGTCGAAGAAGAGTTGGGGGGACAGACCATATATATTGACCATTTTATGTCACCCACCACCGCCTCTACCGGTAGACCAGAACGGGATGAGAGATATGATATCATATTACTGCTAAGACAGGAGGAATGACCATAAAAATTTGGTCGAGGGGGCAGAGCCATACCATGACCCAGCTGTTCTTTTATGAGGGTGTTAACAGATTAACAAGAAATAATGGTCATTCCCTCTTCCACTCCTCGACATCAGAGAGAAAACACCGGTGTCTAATTAACCTGTCATAAACTATAGTTCTAACTCTCTTCATCCAGACTCGTTGGTATTATTAGACACCAAAACAAAAGCCTAGTAGGACGGGAGGTCGAGGGGCAGCCGGGGGGTGGGGTGGTGGGAAGGATTGAAAATGAGAACAAGATTCCAATACAATACCAGTACATAGCCTAAGACACCACAACCAAATTAACCTCGCGGTAATACTCTGGACTTGGAGTGATACAGGTATATAACGTTACAACAATAGGGATCTCGAGCTCATATTGATTGTTATCTGACCGTAGCTAATATATTACAACAGAGTGTATTGCGTTACAACAAGATTGATTATCGGTATATCATATAAATCTATGGGGTGGAACCTAAACCTTTTAACCCTTGAAATGACTTGTATTCTTTGTCCTCGATACTTTTATCAATACCATTCATTGACCTGGACGTCTGGATTCCAATTAGTTTTAGATTGCTATTATGTCTTGGTGAGTCCACTTACATTAAAACAACAATTATCTTCAGAGTTGGTATCAAAACGGAATCTTGTTGGTTAAATGGTATTCTTTCTCTCATTCATCTAGCCCCAAGATTAACATATAAACGTTATTAGTAATGAATTTAATAAATTGTTAGTCTTCAAGTAGTTAACTGTGGCATTAGCCTTTGATATTATGATACCCATAGTTGATGGAGAGACAGTGATTTTGTATTTAAACTTGTAAATCTATTTTGAATATCCTTTATGCAATATGGCATTGCAGTCCTGTTCTAATACATGTTGATCCTTTTTGTTAATCGATTAATCCAATAATAGAATCCAAAATATCGCCCACCCTGTACATATTTGAGGTTAGTTAGGAGTTAACTGATATAGTTAAATACTTTCAGATGCTTGTATTATGTAAGCTTCTTACGTTCCATGATACGCTAACCTTTTCAAATACTGTCAGATATATGTGAAATGATGAATATCATTTACCTATTTCTCTTATAACTTACATTTTTATCGGTTTTTAAAGTTTATAAACCACCAAATAGGAACCTTACATAACTATATATATCATAATATTAATTATACATCGTCAACAAATGCATGATTAATATTAAAGTCTGTGCCTCAAAGAAGATATAGGAATAATGTAATTAAACAATGTACATGAACAGACTAAAGGGAGCTGACTGCGGCTTCTTTGAAATTGGATTGACAGGCATGTACTTATGACATCTATATACTACCCCAATATGGCACAGAGGGAGAGAGAGAGAGAGAGATTCCTCCTTGAGTCTGTATGTCTATGTTATGGCGACACATCT
This sequence comes from Sthenelais limicola, assembly GCA_942159475.1. NCBI lineage: Eukaryota > Metazoa > Annelida > Polychaeta > Phyllodocida > Sigalionidae > Sthenelais > Sthenelais limicola. The sequence continues at coordinate 61,766,848 of OW804096.1, forward strand.
CAGGTAAACATTCAAGTGGAAGATCTCTTTCTGTATATCTGATCTTAGTATTTAGGTCGTCCTCCCTCCGCCTACTCCATACAGTCCCTGTGCATTCACACTTACTTCATAAAAGGACTTTTGTGTACACTGGTCCTTATTTTTGTTGACATTTTATTGGCTTTTTGCTTCATTTGAAAGAGCAAATAGAGTGGAGAGGCAGATCCTGGAATCGTGGGTGGTGGGGAATGATACGGGTTTAGAGGTGTGCACCAGGTATATTCAAAACAACATGAACGTTTTTAAAATATTTTATTTTACCAGGATATCTCTAGCTCAACTCATCTGCTGGTGTTCCTGTGCCTGCATTATGACGATGGGAAAATGGTTCTTTGTATTTATATTGAGCCTAGAGGGGAGGTCTCTTTACTGGATTGAAACCGTTTTGAATCAAATTGGCATGAGGTAGGGAAGGTTTGAAGCATGTGCCTTGTGTCGTGCAGGGTTAGATCCTATAATGGCTGTAATCCACCGATGCGACGATGTACAATGTGGTGTGATGTGGTGCGACATGATATGCAATATCTCTTTTTATTCATTATAATATAAAGGCCAATATGATATTAATAATAATTTAGATACAAAAAGATGCTGTATCCTACATGGATGTTATGACGTGCGTGACACATGACAACACATTTTATGAGGAAGAAACATAATAGCAACAAATATTTGTATTAATGTAATGTTGCCTGCAAGGGAGATATAAGTACGAGTCCAGAATTATCGTATCACTTTTTTGTCGCATGCATCCGTCCCACATTGTATCGCCCCTGTAGAGTACAGTGCACTGTGTAGTGTAGCAAGGCTTTAATTAGATCACTGCACCATCTGGACCCTGCTGCCACATGGAGCAAACCAGTCCTTTCTACTGCAACAGTTCTATTGAAGTTCTCAATAGCAGTTCATTCATATCTATTTAACACTGACATCACTACATACAGACATGGCCCAATAAAGCATCCGAGTGTGAGGTGAAACTCTATTCTCGGCTCCATCTACCATTAGAATATCTGCCAAAATATATCATTGCAGATTGCCACCTGTGCTTATGTTCCATGGATCTATGATAAGTCAAGACCTGGAAAATCAATGATAACCGTGAACATCCAGGAATACATGGGTCAGGCCTCCTATATATTTACAATTGTTCCTGAATTGCCAAAATAATAAGAAATTGCATTACAATTCAGGTATTCATGTCTATAAGAATCCGTTCTCAGCTTTTATATTGATCCACATATATTGAAACATTAAAAATATATTAGTAGGCCTATATATTGGCTCACTCTTGGAGCTAAATGTATGAATTTTATTAATACAGCCATCTGATTGTACATATATTCAGGTCTAGCCCTTCTGTACAGCCGGAAAGTTTTTGATTCAGCCTTCCAAGCTGCATTGCCAGTTGATATAAAGGGGTCTTTATTAACTTTTAATTCATGTTTCCTTTAGCACAGCATTGATTCATATTCCAGATTTTTTATATAGTCTCGAAATTGTATTGCTAAAATATGTTTGCAATCTAGGCTAAATATAATGAAATAATGATATAGTTTTATGTGCGAGTTAAACGTATATATAATTGAAGAATTAATGAACGTAATGTATTATACTTCGGTGGCAATGCATGATACCAATAACCCACTTGCAAGTAGCGTAAAAATGGCCGGCGGTGGCGCTGAAGTCGGCCACCTTGTTGCTACGTCTGGGATGCTCATCCATAGCAACCACTCAGAGCATAGGCTCAATGAACACATTTGGCGGAGACATGTTACTAAAACAATGTTAATCATGAACTAAATTATCACCCTAGCTGGACAGCATTTTTTGCATTCTTAGCTATGGTAAACTATCATATGCACACCGTGTCATGATAATAATATTAGCAATATCATGTATTGGTGTGTGCCTCTTATGTTAGTTGAAGAACTTTAAAAAGGAGGCCATATGCCCAAGTACAGTCTAACTTTAAAAGAATGGATGTGGTATCGCTGTTGTATGTATTATATCTTTAGATGTAAGTCCATATATATGTATATATCCTACATCCTTGTGTGTGAAATTAACTTTTTTTTCTTCACCAACCAACTTGGCGGTAAAATCAGAGATTTACCCGCCCACAAATTACACCTCAAAGACAGAAGATCAAGTGATTACAATCAAACAATTAACTTATGAAATATCATCCTTTTTTGTACCAAAACAAAATAGAGATTTTGTCTTAGTGTCTAATAGATAATTGAGTTCCATTAATGTAACAAATAGGAGGGAGAGGAATCCATTGCCATTCTACTCAATTTCCCCCACGTACCCCCCTTCCTCTCTGTCTGACAATACTAATTTTACATTATATTGTAAAATCTCCCAATATTATAGAACAAGATAAAGGCCAAACATTAAAAAAAAAACTAACAAAAACGCAAAACCTTTGACAGATCGTTTTCATGGATTGTCTAGCTATCAATTTCCTAATCACGTTCTTATCTTGATATATTTCGCCATGCTCTTTTAAGCAAGATCATCATACACTATAATAACAATATACTTAAATACGGAATCACTGAAACACATTACAATGGACGTTAGTTTCTACTTTTTACATTCTATGGTATTTTTTTTAAAAAGAATTCATGAATGTTAGTGAATTGGGTACCATTCTGTCAATCATCCTGAGTAGCAAGTTCATGTGATACATTTTGAGGTGTTGGTTGAGGATTGGTGTGAGGAGTGTGGACACTTATCTGGGAGGATATCTGGATGCCCATCTCTGTGTGATGTAATTCATGCCAACACTACTAACTTTGCACTTATGCAAGGACTGCTTGATTGACAACCTTCTACCATCTCTGCAGTAAATCCCTGAAGGCCAGTGTGACATCCTATTGGTTGATATTTGTTGTATTCTATTGGCTATATTATGTCATACTCATAATTCGATGACCAAATGCTTATATGATTACGTAACATGACGTAAGGTATTATTAAATATGAATTATTATATAGAAATATTATGAATATATTATATACTGAATATTACGAATATTCATGCTGAGTAATAACCGTTAAAGGTTCATATACCAGTCTGTGTAATTACCTAATCTTCACATGTTTCCAGGTGTGTCTACAGATATTATCTTATTAGCTTAACATGAAAGCCATGACAGTTGGCGAGGCCTAATGAGCCAGCCAAGCTGTCTACAGATTACATAATCGTATTAATTAGAGGTGTGACCATGTGACCGGTAATGATTGGTTATGCATAAATTATCTCCCCTTGTATTAATGATTCTAATTGGTTAATGTATTCCTATCTTCTCATTGGATATGCATCCAGACACACCTGGTATTACATCATATATAAACCCTTGTTCAGAAATAAATGATTACTTCTCAGATTACTCTGAAACATTACATCACGCTTCCAGCTTGTTATTATTCATATCGGTAACCAGCCGATATGCAATAGCTCTACCATATACCCCGAGAATCGAGTATATTACATGGTGGAGAACCCGGGCATTATGTCATACTCATAATTTCATGACCAAACTTATTACCTAATCTTCACATGTTTCCAGGTGTGTCTACAGATATTATCTTATTAGCTTAACATGAAAGCCATGACAGTTGGCGAGGCCTAATGAGCCAGCCAAGCTGTCTACAGATTACATAATCGTATTAATTAGAGGTTGGTCATGTGACCACCTCACCGGCTCACTCTACCTGTGACCATGTGACCGGTAATGATTGGTTATGCATAAATTATCTCCCCTTGTATTAATGATTCTAATTGGTTAATGTATTCCTATCTTCTCATTGGATATGCATCCAGACACACCTGGTATTACATCATATATAAACCCTTGTTCAGAAATAAATGATTACTTCTCAGATTACTCTGAAACATTACATCACGCTTCCAGCTTATTATTATTCATATCGGTAACCAGCCGATATGCAATAGCTCTACCATATACCCCAAGAATCGAGTATATTACATGGTGGAGAACCCGGGCATTATGTCATACTCATAATTTCATGACCAAACTTATTACCTAATCTTTACATGTTTCCAGGTGTGTCTACAGATATTATCTTATTAGCTTAACATGAAAGCCATGACAGTTGGCAAGGCCTAATGAGCCAGCCAAGCTGTCTACAGATTACATAATCGTATTAATTAGAGGTTGGTCATGTGACCACCTCACCGGCTCACTCTACCTGTGACCACGTGACCGGTAATGATTGGTTATGCATAAATTATCTCCCCTTGTATTAATGATTCTAATTGGTTAATGTATTCCTATCTTCTCATTGGATATGCATCCAGACACACCTGGTATTACATCATATATAAACCCTTGTTCAGAAATAAATGATTACTTCTCAGATTACTCTGAAACATTACATCACACTTCCAGCTTATTATTATTCATATCGGTAACCAGCCGATATGCAATAGCTCTACCATATACCCCGAGAATCGAGTATATTACTTGGTTTGATTGACAAGTTGCCACTTAAGGCCACTGTATAGGTTTTGAGAGGAACCCATTTAGAGAGGACCACCCATGACTGAATCTGAGTGATCTACACCTACTACACCCTTTGGGATTTCTGGGTTTCAAGTCTTGGAGACAGACAAGCTCGGAATTGCAAAGACTAAAAGACAATTGTGTATTATTAGATTACAATATGTTGTTTGATGTCTTATGTCTAATTGCCTTGCATTGTACTTTCATGTTTATCCAACTGCCTTTGTAAACAGGGAGCGTGCAACTTTCCTAGTTGTTAATAAACTGAATTTTACTTCCACTCCTGTGTTCTTCTAATACAGACATTCGAGGCATTTCAGATTACAGTACGTCTGATATTCATAATCTAGCCATTGCGCACAAATAGTTGACCGTAGAATTTGTTTCCTTTGGAAACGCACAATATATGTACATTAACTTAAACTGATTATAAAGTTAAACAGAAAAATAGTTCATTAAATGATTGATTAACTTAATAAACTTATAACTTGTTCTTTCTGTCTCTCGATCTGGCTTTCCTTCATTTGCCAAGGAGGACGTGTAACTTTGTGGTTTTACCCGGGCCCACGGTGCTCATGCCTACCGCCAACAACTATTGAAGACGGGACATCTTCGGACACATATCAGTCATGATTAGTGTGCTTTCTAATACTTGGTTGGCTCACACATGCCATGCTGAAAAAGCACCGTTAGCAACCTCATCTCTGGACTTACTTGGCTTTATTAGAGCAAATAATCCAAGAAGAAATGACAAAGTTTTACACTGTTCATATGCATTGCTTCTACCGCGTTCTAGTGCTAAAGTGGTCAGTTCAACCCCTATGACCCTGTGAGCTTCACAGGCCCTCGCGCATTGCTAAACCACGGTCGACATGCGGTACTTGGAAATAGGTTATTCTGCAAAGGATTATGTGTATTTTCAAATTGTATGCTAAATGTTTGTGGCCAATAAATGAAGTTTTAAAGAAGTCTGAGAGTGCTTAACCCATAACAGCATAGGCTAAGAGCCTCTCAGATAAGGTAAGAATGGTATTCAGTGATTGGACGCCTGCTGCGCTAATGGCGTTGCCGGCCCGGAGTAGGCGTCCTAATAGTAGGCGTCCTAACTCTCTCAATACCAACACAGTCTATATAGATTCAAAGCCTCTCAGATCAGATAATAAATGTACCATAATGGGATTATAATATGATGGGATCGTAATGGCATTTTGCGGTTTGGAGCGAGAGGCTTCCCCTCAGTTTGGAGGGACACTCTCAACTCGGAGCCTAGATTGATAATTCTTTATGCAGTAACTACAAGGAATGACTGTAAATTAATACTTTACCATTAGGCCTATAACTTTATTCTTTTACTGTTGCCACAGGTCGAGTCACTGTCAGAATGGAAATGTAGAAGTGATGGGGTAATGGACTTCGGACGTGACTGGAATTCTTAACTTAGAGATGACTAATTGGTTTTAAATCAATGGCCTATTTATAACAACGATTGAATTGTGATTCTTTTAAAAGTTATTGCAGCAAACAGTGGCAACAATTAATCTTATATTTGGGGGAATTATTTTGTTAGATTTTGATACTTTGATAATGTGGGAATTACATCACCCTCTAGACTTGTTTGAAGATGGGTGTTCTAAGATGGTATCTCACCGTATTATAACTCTGCTTGCAGCCACCTCTCCTTTCCAGAAACATTATTGCATTCCCAGCTAACTCAAAAAATATATTTCGTGATTTCTTTTTAATTTGTATTTGTTCATGCATATTGGCGTTCCACAGTAGCAATTCGGGGTAGAAAGGATTAATAGCAAAGTGTGTAGCTCGTTGATAATGTAACTATCTATAAGCCTTAGGCAATAATGCTATCGAGTGCTATCCTTGCATTTTCACCGAAGATTCCCTTAAAGTTGCTGAAGATGACAGAAAGATGGCCATATTGAAAAATATTCATTGGAATAAATGATTTGGAAGATGATTTGCAGTTGGTATTACACAAAGAAGCACATTCCCAGATCCTTTATAATAATCTCTATTTTGGTGACTTATAGATGGGTTTATTGGTAATGAATAGACCAACAACATCCCCCTCCCCCTATATACTTACCCCCACGCCTCACACACGTTTACCTAGTATAGGTTGGAAGATTCAAACAATAATTATTGATTACGATGTCAACTTCTTTTTGCCTTTTATCATTTTACCCTATCAGTATACATTGATACCAAGCTAATATCGTGGTTAGTTTCCTGCAATGGAACAACATCATGCTTTAGTAATAACAATACACACATAGATCGTGCTGATGTGAATTAAATTAAATTTGTTGATATTTCATTTCTTGTTCGGTATTGAACTTTCCAACCTCTCCAACCTCTCTGAATACAGATTCCCAGTGTTTAAAGCCCATGTTGTTTCTTGCTCTCATGTCTTTGTTACTTAATCTAACAGTTTTTAGTTTAAATTCTACTTATTTCTTACCTAGCTCGATCGATCTCTTTGATTTCAGACATGCTTAGGGGCTGATGCAAGCCCCTTGTAATAACAGAAGAGTACCTGCAGGTCTCAGCTCTGGTTATCACTTCCTCCCCTGTCCACCCAGCAAGATGTCGCTGAAGGACATGGCCTGGTTGACCCAGGGTCCAATGGCGGCTGTTGACCTTGAACTTGATGTGGACAGCATGGAGCAAGAGGCTGAGGAGCAATGGTTGGCTCCGTCACCTGGTTCCCAAGGCAACGCAGAATATTACTCCACAATTCAAGAGGATCAAAGTAAGAATTTTTACTTGTTATTGTTATTTTTCACTTTTCTGTTTGATTTTGCAATTGCATATGAAATGGTGATCATGATTTTTCATGAACGATGGTCTATAGATTCCAGTCAAATTCATATTCATAATTAGGGGAAGCATTTGAAAGTGGATTGTTTTTCTTCTTTGTCATCCGATGCCCATCGGGTTCAAAATGTGTTGGAAGTGAAGAAAACATTCAGCCTTTTTACTTTTGTTCATATTCGATCATATGATGCCAATTTAATCGAGCAATACAGTTTAATGTCAAATGACTCATAAATGAATGGAAATGATTGTAAAAAAACATCTGGTTTATAAATCAGTATATGAGTCAATAACTATTATATACAATGAAATATGTTATTTCTTACCCATAGAAACCCATAGATAATACCCATAGAAATAACACCATATTCTCATGTTTCCATTACCTAGATGTGGTAACTGTTGGTATTGGGCAAGGTTTAGGACTGAGCTCGACAAAAGAGAAGAAGACAACATCTACAGATGACCTTCTCTTTACAATGGAAGATTTGGATGAAGGCAAACCTAATGTGGACAAAACGAACCAGAAAAGCGCACCGAGAAAATTTGTAAGTATTAATTTTCGTTTTGCAAAAGTAAATTTTCTATTAGATTAAATTATTACCTATCCCAATTCTGTCATAACCAACCACCGAAAGAGTCTGAATTTGGATCATGCAAAGATGTGGGCAATCATGGAAAATTCTCCAAAGGAAGTCTATAATTACAATAGCATAAATTGCAAAATATTATATTTAGCTCTCCCAAAATTCTCAGGGGAACCAAATGCCTATATTTAAGATAAGGTGACAAACTAGAAAATAATAATAATATCTATATAATGTGGTAGCCATACATATACCAAAGCAACAATTGCAGTAACATGTACTAACAATTAAGAACATATATATCCATTGATAGATGTGAACTCTACACAGTCCCATGTCCCATCTGAAACATATTTCAATTCATATCATAAGACAACAAATATTGTTTGAGCTCAGTTTGTCTTTTTTAATGTTGGCATAGACATAATATCAATTTACAAGACTGTCATACCATAGTGATTAGAAATAAATGCCAATTTAATGACTTTGCCGGCTCTCACCAGGTGGCATGACATTTGACATTAGTCAACGGCCGTTATATCGTAATGCCACTAGGTGGCCTTCCGGATTTAGCCCTAAGAGCCAGGATCAGAATAACAATTCTCTTATTTTTTTACTTTATTTCTCATTGGCAAACTTATCAAGATGACCATTCCATATCGCCATGCGGTAACCCATGCAAAGCCAAATCATCGCTAGAATACGTTAGCAAGGTAGCTCCGAACAAAATGAATTATCAATATAATTATTCATTCATATGTACAGATTCACTTTCTCTAAATTTAATCAGCTTTGCCACAGGTCACATTTAGGGTCTTGAAATCTATATATAGATTAGACCGTGATCCTGCTTACTAATTTGTAGTTCTAGGAAATCTACAACCTGGAAAATACCAATTTAGAAAACTACCACCCGCAAATACCACTGCTGGTCATGACATATGAATAATAGTCCAATAATATATAATAACAAATGAGGTCAGGAGATAAGGAGAGTTGCGGCGACGTTGTATGTGATGTGTCACAGGAAACTGAGTCTTAAAGTCGTAAAAAAGGATATTTTTCAGATGTTTTTCGCAAAAGAACCTTGAATTACTCAGAATGTTTTCATGTGTGTGGTGTTTAACGCTGATAGTAGCATGAATTACATGTATTGAATACATCTATGCATATCTGAGGTTATCCTAAGGAGTGTATTTAACAATTTTACTAGCAATTGACCATCAAGAATTAGTGCTAAATTTGTTCATGCATACAAAAATACAAAAGTAGGCCTACTTATTAGATGTCCTATTGTTTACCCTCATTGGAATCCGCTTGATCTCATCTTTTCAAATATGGTGATATCTCAAAATCCATTTTTTGCAACTTATGATTTTTCTGTAACACATCATATTAAATATATATATAGTATATAATGGTATACCTGTACTGGTAAGTTGGGATGTGGAGAGAAAAGAGATTACATACATTGTTTATGAGAAAAGGATGAAATAGGAAACATTGACCTTATAATTCAGAATAATCAGAACTATGTGTTATGTTGTTGTGGCTGGAGTGGAGGCACTTATCTTAATGTTTAAATATGCATTAAAGATGCATTCTCAGCAACCAAATTCACTCATTGTTTGACAATTGCATTGAAGATACCGATATGTTTCTGCTATCATAGGTGTTTCTAAAAGTCGGTTTGGTGTGGATAACAGACAAGCGAGGGTGAACATAACTGAAACAACAGCACCAAAGGATTTGGGCAGATGTCAAAATAAAAACTAACTTTGCATGGATGTTCAATTATGAATTTGTTTAAATTGTATGATAATCGAGAATCGATTTCATCTTCTAGTGGAAATATAATGGGCTAAGATATAATTATGATATAATTGTACTTTTCATCCAAGTATAGGCTCTCAGCCTCGCAGATAAGACAAGAATGGTATGTTAGTGAGTGGATGTCTACTGCTTTCCCTGCCATGCAGTAGGCGTCTTAATAGGATTATAATGGCATTTTGCGGTTTTGAGCAACAGGCTTTCCCTGAGTTTGGAGGGCCTCTCAACTCTGAGCTGAGACTGTCAAAGCATTAAAATAAACGATCAAATTGTAAGGTAAAAACGGATCGGTGGAATCCACCCTTACATTCATAGGTAAGGGCGAATGAACTTTAATAATCCAGCCTGTTAATCCCACCCAGTAATTGCACATACATATCTTGGTGGCCTGACACATGAATAGGAGAATGGTCACTTTGATTAGACACAGTGGAAAGTTTGTTGTACATATATTGGTCTTCATTTAATCCCCAACATAACAAAAACAAGGATTTGGCACCGGTGCTGTACATGTACAATAGTGTTTCCGTAAACCTACAGTGGCATGAGTTCATTTGGAGGGGGCGGGGGGGGGGGACCGGAGTGTAGAGGGGCAGAAGGGGGCTTTTCATCCCCTTTTCAATATTAAAAATATAAAAAATCCGTTCGCTGTTTTTGTATCAGTCTTTCTACACTTTGCTTCATTTGTTTCTTTTGTGTGGGTCCAGAGAACAGAGGTTTGGACAATTTTTGGAACTGGCAACGAGAATCTCGACTTTTTCGCATATTTAATGTTGTAATTGTTGCAATTTCATTATTTTTTGCAAGTTACTCTGCCAAATTTGCCATTTGGGTAGAAAACTATGCTACTCAGTCTAGGCTCTGAACGTATCAGATCAGAAAAGACTGTTATATCAGATCGGCACCTTTCCCTGTCCTACCGTCCTAATGGGAGTTTTATGGGAGTTTGCGGTCGGGAGTGAGAGGTATCCTATCGCTTTCCCTGAGTTTGAGGGGATTTCTGTCGGCTCTGAGCCTATACATGGCCAAATAATGTAGAACGTAATATTACACGCTAATGTGTGGTGAGGGATGCAATAAAATAAAGAAGGTGTAATGAAATATTCATATTGAACACGTACCATATGAGTTCAAGTTTGTTTATCCTTTAGATCTACAATGTGGGTATTCGGAATTTTTAAAAACAAAGGCTTATATTTCAATATACTCCTTTAAGAAGAGACTATAGTAGTGAATGCACCTCAGTGATATAATACAAGAATTATCGGACTGTATCCCTCTTCCGATAATTCTTCAATGACCAGCAACTAAATACAGTAGATTAAGCAAATTCAAACTTAAATGTATAGCCTCATTAAGAGGCGCACACACATTTGCAATTTGGATGCAAAGGCTGACGTGCACATGGCCGATTTGGCTCCCTATTGCCCCACGATGTGGGTCTCCTGATGAATCTTAGGATTTCATTGCAAATCCTGGTTTATGTTTATGAAATAACATTAACCATGGTTTGAAATGAACATTAACATTGACATTAAATATTTCACTGGGGATTGTGTTAGACTGTCCCCAAATTAAATCACTGAACTTTGTGCTAAGCCCAATACTCAACGTTGCATGTCAAATCGCTGTAGTGTGTGGGTGCTCTTTGTCCCCCCTTTATAAAATACTGACCACGTTGGAGGTGGGAGCCTGTTTTACCTCAGCTCTCGGTAACTTCATTACAGCCAAGAATAGGATTGGTATAGCTCAAGCTGAAAGGTCACACGTGAACACAAAGCAAGGCTCAGTGGTCTGGGCAGAGGCAATCACTGCCTTTATCCAAACCCTCTAATTATCCACACTCCTCCTGCTCCTAATCAAAGTCCGGTTTCAGCAGAGAAAATGAACAGTACTTAATTATAGCCAATGGATCTATTTAACATGAGCTTATCGCTTGATTTGGGATAAGATTTTGATCTTTTATATCAGATCTTTCCCAGATTACTTAGATCTTGTGATTGTTAACAAGTGCAAAGCCTAATCACAAACTGGTTTCAGCAGAGAAAATGAGCCGTACTTACTGCACTTTTTAACAAAGGTTTTTTATTTGATTTGAGATAAGATGTTGAACTCTTGCATTACATTTTTTTCACTGATGGTTTTCTGATTGTATTAAAAACAGCGCAGCCGAATCAAAACCATGTCTTACCAAAGCAAATAATTATAAAATACCAAAGCATATAAGTATATATACTTATATCTAGTTCATCTAGGAAAGCTCTTGGTAAAAGTTCATGGTTATTTTAAAATATGTTGTGTTTAGGAATTAGGTGTTAGGCAAAATAGTAGCCAAAATACTGTTTAACTGCCGTCGTTACGCTTCTCTCAGTCAAAATCATTTTGAGATGAAAAATGTATGGAACATCAAACTACCTTTAGCAATGGTTAAGTAGATAAGAGAAGACTCATTACAAATACATATTATGGTATGTATGGTCCTCAAATTTAAGGTCACTGATGCCCTAATGGATATTTAGTATTTACGGAGGAAATATAAGTTGAATTTTGACAAGTCTGTTAGTCCATCCAGGACAGTTATTTGATACTTGAAGAGTTTACAGTAAACTGCCTCAGACAGATGTTTTGTCCCAAGTTAATTCTGAGTGTTGCTGGAAGCAGTGAAGGGAGAGAGGGGGAGGGAGAGGGAGAGAGAGAGTAGAAAGTGGAGGTTCGGGAGGAGGATTATACAGAGATCATACATGTTTTGGGTCGCCAATATTTATATAATGTAAAGTCAAACATAAGACATAATTGTGTGGATTGTAACTGGAATATCTGACTATATCTGGGGTGCTTTAGCTAAAATATTTTGCCCATTTTTGTAAAGGTGTGGCTAGGAATTTACATAAATTATGTTATGTCAGCTTTGGGCTGAATTCATCCCAGCATACACTCTACCTCGCATGAACAATTGGCAAAACAATGACATGAGCAAGTCAAAATTAATGTTATACTATGATTTACCAAGCTGTTTAAGTCAACTTCTATAGTCTGTCTCTAGTCGAGATGAAAAATACGTTGAGCTTATGACCATATAATGTAACCACAAAAGAATTATTTCTAAATATCAGCTCAGGACGAGACAGAGTAAATATCTCCTATACTATACCATAATAGCTGAAACATAAGTATGTGTTAAATGTGTGCTGTCAAATGAAACATACACTCTAAGAAGAAAGGGTTCTAACAAGAACCCTTAAGGGTTCTTCAGCTTGTCGACATGGCAGAACCCCTAAGGGTTCTACTTAGAACCCTTTTTTGAGGGTTCTAAGTAGAACCCCCGTTTCGGGAATAGGCAGGGTTCTACATAGAACCCTCGATTTGAAGAACCCTTTGAAGAACCCTCTGGCCAAAATAGGTAGGGTTTTACATAGAACCCTGATTTGGCATCCCTAAAATTGCTTGTAATTTACAATGTTAATTCTGAATTAAGTAATGAATTCATCATTCCCTGTTGAATCTAGACTGGTCCTTATAATAGCAGATTTGTGCTCAGTGCTAAGGCAGCATGTTTCTCCACAGAAGCATTTTGCCCAAGAGCATTCAAGGAGAGACTGCATATTATATGCAGTCCCTGTGCTTGACTTTTTCAGAGTTCCTCATCCATTTCCATCACTTAAACTTACCCTTAATATAATCCTCTCCTACAGCTGACATAGGTATTCATTGCAACTTGGTGTTTGACAATCTTGGTACTTCAGTAGTACTCATAGTAATAATATTAGAATTATAAGGGTGCTTTCTTCACAACAGTTTTCAACATCAAGCAGATAAGTTATACAAATAAAGTATTGATTTCATTGCTTTCAATATTCCCAAGTTTATAAAGTGTAATATCTATAAGGTATAAATGCCTCATATAAGTATTACTAGTGAGACTTTTGTTTTAATAGAAATTGTAAATAGTATGTAGTAACCTGTGAGGGCACCTAGTGAAAGCCAAGTTCCACGGCACTGCCACCTGGTGAGAAATCTCTGAAGAACCCCTATGGTTCTAGATGGAACCCCCGGTGGTCTCGAAGAACCCTTTTAGGTGTCAAAGAACCCTAGGGTTCTTGGTAGAACCATGGGGTTCTATCTAGAACCCAAAAGAACCCTTTTTTCTTAGAGTGTATCACTAATAAAATATGAAATTTTGTCAATAAAACTTGTTAAAAAACACCCTACTCTTCTCAAATATTGATAGCAGCTGATATTTAAAATAGACAACGTATATGATGGCACATACACACTAGCTAGGTATCCCATGTCTCGTCAGCATGCACTGGGATGGAGAAGAAATAACACACATGCCCATGGTGGGGTTCGAACCCACAACCCTCACCTAGCTGTATCTGCATGGGTGCAAAGCCAGCATGTCAGACCATTAGGCCACCCCTCCCACAAAGCCCCTAGTCATTGTACCTGTCCTAGCGGCCCGATCCACTAGCAGTGTTGGTGTTGTGGAGGTGAGAGCAAGCAAGCATGCATGTATACATGTTACAGTGAAAGTTTGGAGGACTTGGAACCGTGGTGAGGAGGAGGTGGTTAGTTAAGTTTCTCCTTATCCTTCAAACTACTAACTGGACTCACAGGAGGAATAACATGCCAGGACCATGGCTGGAGTTAAACTACCTAACATGGCACATCTTATTCTCAGTAGGAAACTTGGCCCTCCAACTAAGGTAGGGCAGATGAGAGGCTTTTATTTTATTTCAATTTTATTATTTCTTATTTCCTCCTTAGCATGCTAAAGTAATATTGAATGAGAAATCGTAAATTTTTCAGTTTTCATATAAGTTAAATATCAAAATATATTTCCCATTGGTATAAATCATTATATTCATATAAACGTGTATAACTAACGCGTGCCGATGTGCCCCTGAAATGTTATACGTGCATAGGGTCACTACAATAATATTATTTTATTATTATCATTTAGAATTTTTATACAGCGTTTACAGAAATACATCTGACATTCCATGAAAATTGCAATTTGTTCTGACAGTTGTCTAAAAGCAGTTTTTTCCTTGTTCAGACAACGCAAGAAAAGAGTTGAACACAACTATTGGTTATTTTGATTATTACAGTTTGGTTTCAAAGAAAATGTTTAAAAACCTCTTATTTGAAAATCATGTCATAATTTACCGCCAGTCTTTAGAACAAAACATCGGTCCTACGCAAATCCCTTGCAGGTAAAAGAGTACAATTTCATATGAAATACTAGCCATGCGTTACTTGCAATACAAGAAAAATACCATCAATACACTCAAGCAGGATCCAGGATATGTAATAATATAATATTATATACATTGACCCATGTATCAATATTTATGAGTTGTTGGCAGTGATATTGTAGTTTTTGGCTGGGTTATACGTACCGATCAACCTTTCCTAATCATGTGCATAACTCCAGATCATGTAATGGACCAGACCTGTAGGATTATCCTCTATACTAGATGTCATATTGATCTATTCAATAAAAATAATTTGTTAATTTATTTTGTTAATTCATTATAGTGTATATTCAAATAATATATTCAATCTAGGCTCATGGCCTCTCAGATCAGATAAGAATGGTATGTCAGTGATTCGACGCCTACTGCACTATTGGCTTTCCCGGCCCTGAAGTAGGCGTCCCAATGGCATTCTAATGGCATACAAAATGTTAGTACACTGGTTCCTGCTACTCCATACCTGACAGGATAGCTTATGACCTACACGAACTGAACAATACAAGGTGATCTTTCCTGGTATACATGTAATACAATAGTTGAATGCACCCATTCTGTAATACTTCATTACTTCCACATGTATGAGAACTGATTTTGGTTAACCTGTAGGGTCAATTCGTCAGAAAATGTACATTTCGCCTCCAAAGATTCTCTAAAATTACCTAAATTTAAGACAATAAGAGGTTAAAAATACAACTCAACATAACCGAATAGATCATTTGAATCAACGCAATACCAAATATACTCAGATATGCCCAGTATTTATCATTGTTCCGTCTAAGTTAATAGAATTCACTAAATGTGTAGAGCTGCACATTGTATATTTTCTGACGACCTTCCCCCATGTGAGGTGGCTAGGGCTCAACATGCATTTTTGGTCATTATATATGTGATGTTTTAGACACAGAAATGAGTCATAAATAGCAAAATTGATATTAAAAATGTTTTCAAAGTGTGGAATTATTATTACAATTAATATTATAAAACTTGTTCCTTCAGCAGTGTTGTAGGGAATATCAATTATAGTAGTTCAAAATAACAGTATGGTCCTCCTCACATATTAAGATATGTTCGAAATTTGTCACTTTATTTTTAAATTCCGCATAATATACGGGAACAGGGGCTTCTTTGTCCCACATGTTCTCAGAATTTGTTGTTTTACCAACCGCTTTTCTGATCTGTAGAGTTCCGTCCACCCTCTCTGGAGAACGTCGTGCGTGGTTTGTGAAGATATCTGAGGTGGAAATGTGATTTTGAAGCCCTTTTTAGTTTTTTAGTTGTATTCTGTACAACTATTTTTAGCCCGGGAAAGCCCCTGTTAGGAATTAAAAGAGATTGATGTCATGCCTCTTCAACCTCTGTGGCAATGTGGGATTCCCTAGCAACGCGTCCTGCAAGAGCCCCTAGCAACGGGAGAGAGAGATCAGAGGGGGAGGGAGAGAGTCAGGAAAAAGAGAGAGGGAGGTGAGGGGGAGAGAGATCAGAGATCAGAGGGGGAGGGGGAGAACGAAGAAGCAGAGGGGAGAGGGTGGGAGAAATCAGATAGGGAGAATAGGATAGAGAGAAGAGGGGAAGGGGGAGAGAAAGATGTTAGGGAGAGGATCAGGGAGAGGAAAGAGGGATGGAGGGAGGGAGGGAGGGAAAGGGCGGGAGAGGGAAGGATCGAGAGAATGAAAGAAGCAGAGGGACAGGGTAGGAGAAATCGGATAGGGTGAGGGACAAGAGGATAGAGCGAGAAGGGAATAGGGCAGGGGAGAGAAGGCAGGTAGGGACAGGGGAGTGGCAGGGGGAGAAAAGGAGGAGAGGCAGTGAGAGAGGAGGGAAGAGACAGTGAGAGGAAGAGGGTGACTGTCCGGAAGACCGGTACTTTGCTGGTAATACGATAATAGCATGTTGTTGTTTTAATCGATAATCTCAATAAGAAAGTCTAGAGTACACAAAACTACCAAATCCTAATGGCCATTCTATGATGATATGAAATCTTGTGTATCGGATTAAATTATCTATTTATCATTAGCATTTTTCTTTTCCTTTCATCTATTCAAAATCCTAGATAAAGTAACTTTCATTCAATGGAAGTACCATACACATACGTACATACGTACATACATACATACATACATACCATACTAATTGCCAATGATTGCTATTCTATCAATATGACATCTGTATAGGAGTTTATACAAGCATCTCTTGAAGTTATCGATTTGGAGCTATATCCATAGATCCACATGAATAAGATCAATACAGACTAGGCTGAGAGTTGGGAGCATCCCTTCAAACTGAGGGAAAGCCTTTCGCTCCAAACCGCAAAATGCCATTACGATCCCATCATATTATAAATGTACCCATTATGGTACATTTATTATCTGATCTGAGAGGCTTTGAATCTATATAGACTGCGTTGGTATTGAGAGAGTTAATTGCAACGATTTTGGAGAACACTGAAGAGCTATTTACCATGTGTTACACATGTACAAAAATTGATACTATTATAGTATAAATACTGAACTTGATGTCAGTTACCATAAACTATCAGCCCAAAATAATGGAAATAATATAACATTAACATTTACATTGGTTATACCTTTCATATGTAGTGTATAATAGAGGTTTACATCGAGTTTGACATCAGGTTTAATATGAATTTAGTATTATGTTGTTCAGTTTCCTACCCGTTGTGTCCTTTTGTTTCCTTGGTCAATGTTTGTATGTCATTTGCCCAGGTATATTTGACCCTATCTCCAGATATGTCCTTGTCTAAGTCAGTGTTTCCTATCAGTACTTATGCAGACATTTCGACAGGTGTCTCTTTGCTTTTGGTAGATCATTATTTCACCCTTTGGTCGATTTAGATGTTTCAATATATACTAGTTTTCGTAGCGACTTGGAGGTGAAAAGTAACCAAGAAGACGGGCATGTGACGAAAAAACTGGGATTCTCACTTTTGTCCAAATTGTGAAATATGGGTAAATAATAAGGGAGTATTCTGTTACATCATATATATAAAGCCACAACCATGTTAGATGGGCAAGATGTATTTCATTTGTTGGTCAACCACCTCTCCATTATGTAACCAACGAGGTGTATAATTTCTTAAGTATTCCCTCCGACTATAAGTATACATTACAGCAATCACTTTACAAACAAATGACCAACCTGTTTGTTACGTACTTTGCTTTTATTGCTACGAGCCAATATTTTCAGCCACCTGAGTAGGGTTGTGGAGGGGGGCAATCACCCCTCGAATGTGTTTATAAAAGTTCGTCACAATCTACCAAGTCTAGAAATATGAATTTTTCTCTCATTCTTGACACTAAAACCTTTCACTTCTTGGTAAAATAATGCAAGAAACAAGGAATAACATTTTATTCGATCTAACTGGGAATGCTATTTTTAACCGCTCCCCGCTCCCTCACTTACACCCCCCCCCCACATCGTCCCCCTTCCACCCTCCCCCTTAAAATCCCTCGCCAAAACACTATCAGCACAGTTATTTCTAGTAGGACTAGCATGTTTTTGTTCTCTCACTATCCCTCTAGAACCCTCTATCAAATATTACTGCTCGCATAGTACATATAGAAGGTGTGAATGAATGCAACTTCAGTATACCATTGTTCAACTGGAGAGGAAAATGGACTGTACTCATTACAAAGTACACCCTGAAATGTACATATTGACACTGACTTCTCTCCCTTTAAAAGGATACAGGGAAGGTGTATGTATTCATGTATGGGGGAAGTGTGTCCCATTAGTATTTAATATGCCTCCAGAAATAACCAAAAATTGAGATAAATACTCTGGACATTGGCAGAACATTGGTGCAGCTTTTAGGCAATGATTAGAATAGATTGGCACTATTTAAGTTATTCCCACTGCTTATAACGTATAAATGGTTGCCATGGAAACCCATTATTTTATCGCTATTTACAAAAACCATTTATGATAATTATTTTCCCCCAGTTCATAGCAGCATTAAGGTTGAAAAAAGTGTCATACAATAAAGCATTTTTTCAAAGGTTCAATCAATTACCTACTTAAGAATAAAAAATATAATAAAAGATATCTATACGACTTGTTAATAATCAGATAATCACATCTAAACGATATTGGGATATTTTACCCATTTTTGCATCGAATTCAATCAGATGACCAGTTTGACGAGATTTGGTCACATCATTATTGAGGATTATTTTAAATCATTTAAAGGTGAATTCTCAGCTGAATCCACCAACGTTTTCATTTCTTTTTATTTGAACCTTAACACTGAAACGCCTTTTATGCATTGAAGCCCCTGGAGTTATTGGACGCCCTGAATGAGGCAAAGGCTTTATGTTCCGTGATACTAAATAACAAAATAAAAAAGTTATTCTTAAGTTTCCCTTCCTCTATCATACAGAGGTGAAGAGAAACCTTTTTTTCCCTCTGTCCTTTATCCTATCTAATATATGGGGGGGATTATTTTTTTTATAAAACAAGTTGAGAAAAGCGTACGTTAGATCACCAACATTCCTCATTTTTCTAACAAGTGCTGAAGTGGTGTCCACCTGATAACCTAAAAGATGGTGGGAAATAGATCAAGGGATTGTTAGCTAGAAATTAAATGATTATATTAACAAAAAATGTCCAAAGAATCCGTTGATTTCGATGTAAAACTAACTTGTCATTATAAATTCATGTCTAAGAAATAAAGATCCGGTGTTAGAAAAAAGAAAAAAGAAAAGCAGATATAGGATATCATGAAATGGTGGCTCCACAAACCCCCTGTGTGACAAATCTGTGTTCAGTACAAAGCTGTCTATGTACCTACCCTGGAAATGCCATGTCGTTCATGTATAGCATGTAGTAGAAGGGACATTCATGCAGCATCACGCAAGTTGAGCTAAGTTGGTATACTTAGGGAACACCTACGTCCCTCATTTGTTCACCTCTCAGGACAAGAACTTTAGTGCAGTAGGAGAGGGAGAGTTGAGCTGGCTCTATATCAGATTTGCATCAAGTGCATGTGATTGAATATTATTTTCTAAATTAGGTAGATTTTAGGGTTAACCTCAATAAGACGACCACCAAGTTCAATTTTTAGGTGATTTTATTTACAATGTTGGTACATGTCCTGACATGTTTTGGTTCACAGTCGAACCTTCTTCGGAGGATTATTTTTAAAAATAAAAATGGAATCGTAAATATTCTAGGTGTTACGTATGTTGTAATTCCTGCACAAGGTACTTTGATTTCTTTTGGGGATGTGTGTGGGTGCCTTTAGAAATGTGGATAAGGTTGAGAACCGAATCTCTGATGAATAGATAAAGTGATTCTTTTAAAAAATTCTCCAGGGAGCCATTTAAATAATAGGTTGATAATTTATGATTATGATGAGCAAATAAAATGATTGGCAAAAATGCTATGTTTGTTTTTAGGGAGCCATTTAGATAAGGTTGAAAATTTGTGCAAAAAAATTGATTAACATAAAATGTTATGTTTTTAGGGAGCCATTAAAGTACACGCTGGTATACTGGGCACTGCTGATGAAGCCAAGAGTTTCGTGGTAACCAATCAAACCACGTCACGTGACCTCATCTCGATAATTCTCGCCAGTTATCACGTGATATATGAAGATCAGATCCTTTTCTGTCTGGTGCTGGAAAGAAGCAACAAGCGCTTCGGTGAGTATAATCTGTCTGTATAATCACCCTACTTGTGATGTGTCACAGAAAAAATGAGTCACCAGTCGAGAACAAATCCCCATTCCGAATCTGAGTTGGTTTCAAACCTTATAAATCGAAATAAGTATGCAGGGTGTTTCAAGAAGGTTCCAAGAACAAGACCATTATTCTGTAATCATATACCATAATGCAATTGCTGTAATCCCTGATTTGTGATAAATGATAGTTAGTCAACGTTGCTGCATGGTATTCATTCCGAATTGTTCACACAATCTGCAGGAATCGGAGGAAAACAAAGGATAATTAAGATACAGGACAATGCCAAACCACTTGATCTTCAGAATAGGTACAATCGCGGTGATACAAAGTAAGTAATTATTTTGATTTTATAATGTTGGTCCCTTAAAGGACACACAAAATACGAGATTGTCAAGTAGGCAATCTCACACCTTCAACTATTTCCCAGTCATACGAATACATATAGAAGCCCAAATCATAAAAAGGCAAACCGAGAAATATACTCTGCTTTAGGAATTTACATATAGCATACAGGTGGGAATGTCTTAAATCAACGAGCATATTCTTTACTAAAAAGAAAAAAAGTCAATATCCATGCTGTATAGTGCGCTCAGCAGTGCCAATGGTTAACACTAGAGGTCCTCTTTGTCAACGTCTATCGTGTAGCGTCACGCTTACTCCCCCGGACGGTATTAATTTTATGCACCGTTCATCGATTATCTCTTCCTTAAGGAAAGGTCCAAGGCCCTTTCTTAAATCCTTAGGTCAAAATGAAAAGGACATATACAAAGATTTATTTTCTATTAATATTCACGTGTGCACCGATATTCCCCGTGCAGGTCAGGTCATCAGAAAATGTACAATCCTCTCAACTAACCCAAATTTAAGACAAAATTTATTAGATTTGAAATTCACTTCGACAAAACCGAACACATTGTTTGAATCTACATAATATCAAACATTGATGTACTCAGACTTGTAATATTTAACATTTCAGCCTAACTTAGCAGTATTTACTAAATGTGTAGATCATCCGATTGTACATTTTCTGACGCCCTTGCCCATGTATTTGTATTTGCAGAGGCAGTCGCACCTGTTGTGTCTTTCCTTTTTCAATTCATTACAAACAATTATTCTACATATTCACTGAACAGTTGTTGCATTCATAGATTCTGCCTACAATTAAAGCCGGGAGTTGAAATAGTTACAGTCCACGCGGGTGGCATCACTGCAAAGGTAAGACCAACAAATTAATGGGCTAAATCGTTCATACGTTTTGGGAAAATAACTAAATTTTGGAAATGTATAGGTCTGCTTCAGGGTACGTACGGCGTGTGCTTAATCCACACATTTGGGGATTCTCTTGGAACGCCAACCGATCGCTATTCGTTAAGCAGGAATACCTTTCTGGGTTGAATTAATCTAACAGGATACATTTAAATATATGTAAGGAAGAACATATATCATTTATAAAAATTGGAAATACATTCAATTTGTCCAGGCTTCTGGAAAATGAATTTCCAAGAGTTATTTTTAATTACACAAGTTCGAAATTGATTTGTATTTTTCCCGAGCTCTTTTCATAGAATTCCTATCGCAGTTCTGTTATTTGGGGCGGTAGAATAAGGTGCTCACCCCCTCTGCCTGTTCGCACCCTTCGGAATGTGTCTTTAGTAGATACAAAAAAAGAAAGGACAAAGACACAGATTCAAGATAGAATTCATCAATATTCAAAATACATTTCTGGTACTGCAATAAAAGATCTTTATATGTGTGGCAGCTTGTGCCTCCTATAATATAGCTCATAATAAAATTCTCCTCAAATAGATTGCTGCTAGGTTCACCCCCTCCTTTCTACGTCACAACATCGAACAACAGACCCAGATCTATCCATTCGTGCAGCGACGATAGTTGCATAATAATGTTTTACTTGCTCAATCTGTATTCCAGTCGGACAGCCAAGGACAACATTCACGGAGCGTGTTTATCACGGAGAAGACAACATGTCGGGAGCTCATCCTTCTGGTGATGCGCGCGCATGACGTCACAGATCCACCAGACGACTTTTCGCTCTATGAAGTAGACGCAAATTCTAAAGGTAAGCAGTAATGGCGAAATTTTATATAGTTGTTTTTAAAAGGTTTTATTCAATATATCCTGTCGACGAGGCTCTTACAATCGAAATTTTATATTGTTAAATAAGCAGATAATGTATAATATAAGCCCTTGTTACAATTACACACGCAAAAAAAAAACAAAATCCAAGACGAAAATAATGCTGAACTTATGTTCAATATACCAGAACATAATAATAATTTCCAGCTTTTAGAAAAATACCAGATGTCATCTTCTATTCAGGAATTTAATCATTTAAGTTCTTTTAAATTTAATACAATTGTGCAAGGCTGAATGTACGTATATACCTCAGGAAACTAATTGCTTTCCCGGGCTGGAGTAGGCAACCTAATGGGATTCTATTGGGATTTTTGCCATATCAAACATGATCAAATGTTCCTTCTCTTTTATTTTGTAAAAACAACTATGAATAATTTACAAAATTATATAACGAAAAACTATAAACAATTCACAAAAATATGTAGCGCAATCTGCTTGTCCCATGTATGTATCTTCGTGGGCCGACCCACATTCAGAGAGAAAATATTTCAACGCCTCGCTGAATACAAGATGACAGATTTTAACATATATTTCACATTAACTGAAGAACCTCCAACGAGTAAGTACGGTAGGACACTTTCTATGTCTTCTTTCTTTCTCGACCTTTCTTCTTTGTCGTATTCGTCATCAAGACATTTAAATGAAAGCGAAACAATCATCTCTCGGGTAAGTGTAATTTGGCAAGATTGCATGAATTAGGAAGAAGGAACCTTTCTTTGATGTTAGCATCTACAATCCTGCAGAAAAGGTCGGATGATCATAGGATGTTGTGATTACCACCGATTAAATGTCTTACGTGCAAGATGACGCCATGGATCTAGCTTGGCCAATAGTGGAATTATTTGATCACTATTTTGAACAAAAGATTGCATGGAATGCTGGGAGTTATATTCCGTATATTTATTATATGCTCATTCCACATAAGTGAGCTGAAATTTAAAAAATATTCAAAATTGCTTTTTCTTTTAGCTTTTAGATACTTTATGATGATTGAAAACCAAAACCAAATATTTATATTTCAATGTTTTTCTATGCTAGGGGCATATCATAAATGTAGTGTGATTTCATACAGATCTCATTCGTCACAAGGGCATACTGAAACACAGAGCTAATTGCAAATAAAAGTGAGAAGTAGTTGGACATTCACTACATGAAATTAGTTTAAGAAAACAATTATTTAAGAAGGCAAATCATATGCAGGGAGTGGTACCAGGTCATCATTCATGCGTAGTCGTCTTTTGATGCACATTACATTAATTGATGCACATTGATATTATTTTTTTTTAGCAAACCAAGGAGGTCCGGTTTGAATTAGACAGTTCAGGCGCAGAGTTAAGACAGTTCCCCCAGACCTTGGAAACCCTCTCGCTCCGAACCGCAAAATGCTATTATAATTCCAATACGACGCCTACTCCAGTCTACATTATTAAGTTAACTCTGCTAAATTAGACTAAGTATATTTGCTATTGCATTGATTCAAAATATCTGTTCGCATCTGCATTTTGAACTTTAATTTTGTTTTAAATTTGCGTTATTTGAGAGGATTGGTGAAGGTCAATTGTACACTTTCTGACGACTTCACCCATCGTATCGCATGTTATGATGCGATAATTCTGCAATGGTACAAACCCCTTATTGGTGACATTTCTCGTTAAGTACAGGAGGACTTCAGCACTATGTGGAAAAGTACAAATTATCTGTATTTTTGTTCCCGCAGCTGCCCAGAATTTGTGCTTGGACCACAAACCTCTGGTGATACAACAACAGTGGCTGGATCCCTATGAGTACTACTTTGAGATCAGGAAGAAAAGCAGCCAGAATAACCATAAGGTAATGTACAGCTTTAGGCTCTATTTATTATGCCAAATATTGGGCACCATTCTGCCATGAGAAGGCTTTTGGTGGTGACCCACCGTTACAGCGTAAAGTCATATCCATTAGATATACAATGAAAATTAAAAGAGACATTAACGATGATTAATGATTGGGTTCTTACATGAAACATATTTCAGATCTATGAAAAATAGCATGTTAAACAATTTAATACAACAATTAATTATTAATCTATACAAAACATCACTATAGAGTGGACCTGATAATTAGAGTGGACTTAATGCTGGTACTGGATATAGAGTGGGGTATACTATTATGTCCATGTAGCAGCAGAGGGAGCCAGGAGAGGGTTGGACAGTGGCCATCTACTGGTCATACTACCTGACCATTACTAGTTTCACCTCTCTCACACCACCACACATGGTTTGTTTCAAAGTTAAAAGAAACCCGACGAATTTTAGCGTGCAAATTGACTTAACTTCCCACGCATCTCATGATTCAAATGGAATTTATAAATAAGATTTATACACAAGTTGTAACTACACAATACGTTGTATAAATATTGGTGGTAAACTATAGAAAAGGTCGTAATAAGCTTTTAGTTAAATGAGCTATATTAGTTTGATATTAAAAGCTGCCATAATATCAACCTCCTCTCTATGTTTAAATGAAGCAATATGTATACAAATGAAAATTAATATTAAAGAAATAAAGAAAAATAAAGACTAGACAAGAACACTAAAAAAAGGTAAGGCAGGAATATGTCGTTGTACATCTATTACATGCAAAAAGACAAAATTAATTCAGTTTACTCTTTCTTTCTCAGAATATGTTACCCTATATAATATAGCTAGAGACATTTTTTTCCAATTTAGTGCTTGTTACATGGATTCTAAAAATGTAATTGGCAGTGGATAAATACTTATATTTACCTGGGCAAAGAGCAACGCAAAGGTTGCCTAAATTTAAGTAAGAGGCTGCTACGGATGAATAGAGCCCTATATACAGGTGTAGCAGGGGTGTTATTTAGGACAAGGGGAGATGTGTTCCACTCAGTGAGAATGCTAGCTTCTGGTACCGGCTAATATGTGAAGGAATGCAGGGGAGATAGAGGAGGGAAAGAGAGAGAGAGAGATGGGGGACAGAGAGAGGGAGAGGGGGTGGGGTAGGCGAGGGGGGAGAGAGAGGGAAACAGGGAGACAGAGTGGGATAGACAGGAGCGAAGGCAGGGAGAGGAAGAGAAGGAGGTTGAGACAGTGAGAGAGGGACTGAGTGCAGGGATAGGGAGACCGAGAGAGAGAGAGAGAGAGGGTGAGATATAACCAGTGAGACAAAGAAATATAGAGGTATAAGGGGAATAGAGGGGTTAAAGGAGAAGGGGAGGGGGAAAGGTCCAGGTAAGGTGGAGGAAGCAAGTGGGGATGAAAGGGGGAATACGTGAGTGTGAATGGGAGACAAAGAGAGATCGAGAGGTAATAAAAAATCAGGTGAGAGCGACAAAAACATCAGAAAAAATCTATGTTCCAGAGAACTGATAAAACAATACAAATTTAATATCTCCACCTTCATTGGTGTGGATAACAGTTTTTTAAAATCTTTTATTTAAACTGGGTGGGGGTTTTCAAATGCCTCAGTTACATGTAAGACGTAATGTTCCCCAAGAGTTCAATCCACACCTATTGAGCTAAATACAGGTTTATGTATCTCTATGTCAGGTGCGGTACATTACTTATACATTTGTCAACCAAGGCCTGATGACAGTTACTACAAAGGTACACGCATACGTCCCTGGATGTCCCATGCATTCCCCGGGTGCAGTCTAAAATCGTATCTACAGTTTCTTCCACATGATTTGAGGCAATCAAATTAGATGAACTAAATTATATAATAGGATTTAATCTCTGATCCTCGTAAAATCCCGGGTGGCGGTGATAAGGTCGCCCCGTTCTGTTTAATGACCATCAACGCTTTTGCAAAAATAATAGAATGTTCAGCCAAAATTCTTTACTATACCCACTGATACATACGAACAAGAGGTTTCGGAAAAAATATACCGGTAGTCCAGGCAATCTAGCTCAAAAAACCCAAAAGGTCAAAAAAACTAGAACAGAAATGCGGTTTTCACCATCCTTTCCCACAAGGGCCCTGTATTAACATACTAAAAATGTAGAAAAATTTATCGTTGGGAAATAGGGGAAAATAGCCATTTTCCAAAATGGCTGCCATGGGGTAAGTGCCCAACTAAAAATCAATGTAACTTTTGATCAAAACATAGCAAATGGATGAATTTAGTGTCTATAATGGGGTTTTCAGGTATGCCCAGCACACTGGTGATAATTAAAATCATGGTAGACATTTCCTTATAACAGATATCCAAGATGGCTGCCACCGAAAATCTGACATTTTTGGAAAAGTTCAAAACTTTTGATGAAAACATGGTATACAACCAATTTTGGTATATATTATGAAGTTTTTAGGTATGCCCAATGCTGTGATAACATTTAAAATCATGTTAGACATTGCCTGACAACTCATATCCAAAATGGCCGCCATTGAAAATCTGAAAATATTGGAAAAGCTCAAAACTTTTGATAGAAACATATTATAAGGACCAATTTTGTTGGCTATTATCAGGTTCTCAGGTATGCTTCAGCACAGTGGTGATATTTAAAATCATTTTAAACATTGCCTGACATATATCCAAGATGGCCATCCCAGAAACTTAGCCAATTCATTTTTTTTTTCTAAATTTTATTCAGGTATTTATAAGCCATATAGGTCAGGAGAACTCAGGTAATCCTGGTCTCCTGGTCTTCTGCTGTCTCCTGAATTTACTAATCAGTCCTTTTGAACAAGCAGAGAGAAATAAGAGTTAGATTGAGGTTTCAAAATATCAGTGGTTGCCATTATTGGGTCATGTGGTGGTGGTGAGATGAAGTGTGATGGTCGAGATGGGGTATGAATTGGGTGTTTGAATGGTGTTTGAATAATTCACAAGTTTGATAGAATTTAGTACAAGTTTTACTTTGGTCTCTAGTCAGAACATAACTTGAATTTACTAATTGATTGACTGATGTATAAATAATCTCAAGTTTGTTGTAATATTATGTTGTAATTATATATATTCAACAGTCTGTCCACTAGTTTATGTTTTGCTTGAAGCTTGTGCCAAAGGCTTGGTTTAGTGTAACATAGCGTGGTGAATTAACCCTTTAAGGACGGGAGGTATTGATATTCAATACAAATACTGCATTAATGCAGCCTCCCGTCCTTAAAGGGTTAAGGTGTGATGTTCCATGACATACACCTCAGCTGATGGAGCAGTCAATGACATACTCTTTGCAATTGCACTTCATGCATCTACTTTCTGCTGTACAGCTACATTTAATCATCACCAACAAATAATCTGGTGTTGGTGGCTTGCCCATCATTGCTGGATACATCAGACCTTTCACTTCCCACCCCCTAGTCTGTGGGTTGAAGGCAGTAGTTGCCTAACCATAACTGTCACTAGTAGGCAGTGGAATTTAGCTGTCCTTCTCATAACTCTTTGATGAAACTGGTGGTAACAAAGTTTGGCAAGGGAATTGTTTTGGTCTCCCAGAATCAGACCTGGATCTTTGTTGATTCATGCTTTTACTCTGGCTTCAGAAATATCCTCTGTTGTTACTGTTGCCCTGGCAGCATAAGAGAATAAGTATGTATGTGTCATCTGCAACAACAATTGTTCTTTATTAGCAGCAGCAATCAAAGGAGTTTGGACAATGACAAGGTCAGCTTGTACCATGCTGTCACTCAATAAATTGAGGAATCACTTTTTGTTTTATGTATTTCCCAGGATGACTTCCTTCTTCACTGTCAGAGGCAGTATTGATCTTTATCTCAAGTGTCTTTTACTGAAGAGCCATTCCAGTACCCATCAAACACAATAATGCACCATACTTGTATGGCTTTCACATAATGAAAATATTGCTGCAGATGTCCTCCAATGTACACCACAGGTCCAAAAGATTCTATGTAGCAAGGTGCCTCAATTGAAAACATGATGTGCTTGAGAAAACAGTGATGCTTGATAACACTTTACTTCATTCCATAGTACATCTGTTAATACTACAGATGTTTTGAGAGCTGTAGGGTAGCTACAAAACCTATACTTGAGCAGGTCCTGTCTATCTTTGTTCTCTCTCGCGGCAACTAGAGTAATCTTCCACTGACTACAGTTACCCTTGGTCAATCCATAGCTGCTTTTGGTTAAAGTGTTGTAGCCTGTTGTTTCCTTTTGTAGAAATATTCTACCACTTTTCTTTGCATTGATTTTGCCCAACAACTTCAACTTTATCAATGGTCACAGGTACTGAAGCCACCCACCTGAGACAATAATATGCAATGTTTCTGTCTTTATGAAGGGGTTTATACATCAAGAAAGTTTACCAGCTTTTCAATCACACCTCTGTTGAGTGTTTTAAGCTTCTATACTGCTTACTACTGTGATATGTGGGGCCAGTAAATCCCTGTATAGCTTGGTTCAGTTGATAGCAAGTAGGAAGAGAATTGCCCCAAACCAGCCTTTGCAACTCTTACATACCCCACCCACTAGTGAGGCAACCTGTTTAGATGCTGCATATCACTACCTGTTCATTAGCCAGGACAGTGGAAAGACCACCCTAAAATCTGTAGGCCATCCTAGTATATATCATGGATATCAGGGTGATCTTCTAGTCTGGCCATGTTCTGTAAATAGGAATGTATTGTTTTGTTATACATACGTGCTCCAGAGCAGCAATGGAAGGAGAACCTTTCTTGAATTGATGCAAGGTGGCATTTATAATTGCCTGTTTTTTCTGCTCTCAGAAAGCCCTTGACGGTACTATATTCATTATACTGCAGTTAGATATATAGGTGATGCTTTTTGGTTTGGTTTGGTTAGTTTCACCTCCGCTAATAGTAATTAAATGTTAGCAGATATACTGTGGTTTTATTATTTTATTCTGTGAAAATCCCTAATTTTCATGAAACAGGGTTTGGCCTGACGAAGTCAGGCTTCATTTAGGTTACCTAAATGTTGTCGTACAATTTGGTTTCCCGTAGGAAATCAAGAATATTTTTGTTCCCAGATTCCCGGAAAATACTCTGCAGTGTCCTGCGATTTTGCAGGAATTTTATTCTGTTTCTCTTGGTTGCCTGACAATGTATTAAGAGATGCTCTACACTCAGTTGAGTGTTGCATGTCTGACATACAGGAGCCACTTCACCTTTTAGAAGGTGCCTGTGAGTCAGTTTGGTGTGACCGGTACGAAGACGGGTCAGTATCACCTGTTTGGGTCTGGTCAGGTTATCACCTTGAATTTTGGTGTGATTGATGGTGTGATTGCTTGCAGCTTGTTACTATTAACACCATTCCATGTGCGCTGCCAGCTACGTTTGACATGTGCCTGCACCACAGGTACAATGTCTGTGTATGGCATTTGGTCAGCCCCAACAGGGCGCCTCAATGCATTTTTGGCTGCAATGTCTGCTGCCTCATTTCCTTCTATTCCAATGTGGCTTGGCACCCAGCACAACACCACTTCTTTGTCCAGTCTTTTGTTTTCAGTGTATGTCTCTTGAATTGCTTGTATGATTGGGTTCTTAGGATAAAGGTTGGTCACAGCTTCTAGACATGGGTGCGAGTCTGAGAATATGATGAATTTCTTCATCCGTGAGACCTGTACCCATTCAAGGGCCTTAAGCAGTGCTTTTCCTTCAGCAGTGTAGATGCTGCTTTCCTTGTGGAGAGCCTTCTTCAAGTTCCCAAATGGTGTATGGCTCTCAAACTGTGTCCTGATTTCACTGTATTGTTTTTCAAATACATGCACAGGAGTCTCAGTTTTCTTGTTTGTGTCAAGGTCCAGGATAACCAGGGGTAATTTTTGTTCCCATGGTGGAGTCTCTGGTGGTTTTTCAGTCATTACTCTTTTCATTGGTACACCAGCTTCTCGGAATAAAGACCTTGCTGTCACTGCCATTGGCTTGATGGCATTTGGCTTCTCCCGATACACAGTGTTCTTGTTGTCAAATATGAGTTCGTGGGCTGGATTCTTGGGGTTAGCTCTGACATGTATAGTGTATTGCAGTGTGAGCTTTTCCCGGCGAAACTCCAGAGGTGGTATACCAGCTTCAATATGAAGGCTTGGTGCAGGAGTTGTACGTAAGGCTCCAAGACAAAGTCCCTGGTTCTGAATGGGCTTAAGTCTGTCCAAGTAAGACCTTGGAGCAGAGGCATACACCATAGATCCATAGTCTAACCTTGATTGGATATACATTTTGTACAATGTCAGCAAGGTCTCTTTGTTACAGGACAGTTGTCTGTGGAACTTTCTCCTGTTTCAGAGGAACTCTCTATAGCCAACTTTTGTCTTTGCTTCTTTGAAAGATGTTTCAGTCACTTGATCTGCTGTTGATCTATTCTTTTTATTTTTAAAAAAAATTTAAGCAGGAAAATAAGGTACAGCAATGCCACTAAGGCAGTCTTCCTGCTGCCTACATTTGGCACAGTTAAAAATCAGTAATGAACATGATGAATGGATGGAGGTTAGTTGGAATGAATACAATATGATCTATTCACCATACATGAAAACCCCATACTAGACACCATAGTTGGTCCTATACTATGTTTTTTTCAAAGGTTTTGAACTTTTCCAAATTTGTCAGAATTTCAGTGGTGGCCATCTTGGATATGGGTTAGGCAATGAATAACATGAATAACATAAATGTCCTTACTGTCCTCACTGTGTTGGGCATACCTAAACACCATAATAGTCAACAAAATTAGTCCTTAGACCATATTTCTATCAAAAGTTTTGAACTTTTCCAATATTTTCAGATTTTCAATGGCAGCCATCTTGGATATGAGTAGTCAGGCAATGTCTAACATGTTTTTAAATGTTATCACAGCATTGGGCATAGCTGGAAACCCCATAATAGGCACCAAAATTGGCTTTATACCATGTTTCAATCAAAAGTTATGAACTTTTCCAAAAATGTCAGATTTCCAATTGCGGCCATCTTGGATATCGGTTATTAGGCAATGTTTAACATGATTTTAAATATCATCAGTGTGTTGGGCATATCTGAAAACCCCATTATAGACATTAAATTCATCTATTTGCTATGTTTCTATCAAAAGTTACATTGATTTTTTGCTTGGCACTTTTCCTATGGCAGCCATTTTGGAAAATGGCCATTTTCCCCTATTTCCCAACTATAAATTTTTCTACATTTTTAGTATGTTAATACAGGGCCCCTGTGGGAAAGGATGGTGAAAACCGCATTTCTGTTCTAGTTTTTTTGACCTTTTTCATAAATTGACTGGACTACGGATCTTTTTGAAATTATGTACGTTGGGTTTAAATTGCAGAGAGTATTTGATTGGATAATTATGCGCAACAAACTTAAGGTTTGATTTACAGTTATGCATAATAGGCAGATTAGATTATGCAACCCCCTTTAATGCCAGTAATATGACATTATTCTGTTTTAGATCCATCCTTTCCATGCATTTCTTTGTCAATGTACAACCCGTTTTCAAACCTTTTACCCTCTTATCTCTGAAACAGTATTTCTATGAGTGGTTGCAATAACATTGAATGATTGCATTGTGATTGCTTCATGTGTGACGTCATAACTCAATAATGATTGGTTTAAATGGACCTTGACTCTAGGCAGGGTGTGAGGGTGGGAAGGATGATGTCACACCTTTAAATGGGAGTGGGAGGGGTAGGTGTTGAAGACAGGGGGACAGGTGTGTGTGTGTGGTTGTGGGGTGGGGTATGGGGGTGGCAGTGAAGGCACAGCAGAGCCCATTAATTCAATCTAAACTGCTTTTAACCTTGAGATATACGGTGTTGCTTCATGAGATAGGAAGGGATCAACCATCCCATTTAACGATGCACTCTCAGTTAACATTAGTTAACGTCAGTCAGAAAGTTTTCCAACCCATCTAAAAGTTATTTCACCAAAATTTTGGAGGATTTTGTCTTAAACATCCTCATTTGTATTTGGAGGACCTGTGCGAATCCGTTCATGCTTTGACTTCACTTATTATCGCTCACAGGTGGCAGTTTTCTCTCGGTGATTAGACTTCAAAATATGAATATAAACACAGAGGTATATATATTATATGCATGCAATAGCAGAATATTGATAAATCCAGGCATATATAAGTCATAATTTTGTTAATTTGAATGAATCTGGTACAATTTGTTTTGTCATAATAGCTGGGAATACAGCTTTAAGGTGCCATACCTTAAAAACAAGTACGCTGACCCATGCATGGAGCATAGGCCTACTTTTCATTTTTATGACCAGAAATTTCAGAAACATGGCAAAGTTTTCCATTTTCGACTAGATATAGTAGCATTTGCAAATTTGACTGGAGGAGATTAAAGAAAATTGTACTTTTTGACCACATTTGCGATGACCTTTTTTTAGTACAAAGACATCAGGCCGAGATCTGTATTTATTTTTATCTCCCGACTGGACACTCTGTGGTCAGAGTGTAGCTATTTTAAGAACCCTTCACTCCAGTTAACGACCATCAAACCGTTTATCCCTCTTAAACACAAACCTGAGGGTCAATTAGATATAGCTGGAGGGCTGGATGGGAATTTAATTAAATTGTTCTTCTGATAAGTGACAGTCGTTAAGAGTTTTTTTAAATAAAAGGATGGAAGACAAAAGTATCCCGACTGGGGGCGGGGGTGGGGGTGTCCAACTGGGGTATTTTGTTCAGTTTGGCAAAATGCTGTCCAATAATCACGAAACCTTGCATTATTTAAAGCTGGATTACTGGTTAATTTGTCAAAAATTAAAAATTATATTTTGTGGTGTCAAAAATTAAAATTATATTTTGTGGACTACTATAAGCTAGAATATCAAAGGATTTTGGTTTCTTCCTCTCTGTATAACCAAATCATCTCATAAAGTAGTCATTGTACTATTCATGTTGGCTCTCTGAGGCTATGAAAAGGTATTAATCGTTTTACTGATTAATCGTTTAACTGATTTTCTGATATTTTTAATTTCTCAGCCGGATTCAGGCAGAATTTACACCAATTGTACATATTCTGACAACCTGACGGATTAGGGCGAGGACACCTAACCATGCACAACATGTTATGTACAATGTGGCGTGTTCGATGATATAAATGAATTTAACATTCACACGTTTAAAACCTGCAATGTTTGTAATATTTAAGTGCATTTGGCATGCACGGGACGAGGCATGGCCGGGTTCATGGACAAGTTTTTCAACAACATTCATAAAATTGTATTTATTAATTTGAAGGTTTCACCTATTTCTATTTTATTAGGCCTATAAATGGAATAATGGATTCGGGGGAAACCGTTCTTTCCTTGATCAAAGCCAACATTTCTTGTTCGGGGGAGGGTGCATGCCACACATTGTTTTCTTAGTCATTGACGTCATTGACACAAGTTTGACTAAGTCATCCTACAGGCTAATGTCCTCCCCCCCCCCCCCCCGCCACACACACACACACACACACACACACACAGAAACAAAAACACGGGAAAAAAGGGGGAAGGGTGTGTGTAGGTGTGTTGGGGGTGGGGGCAGAGGGTGCATGCCGAACATTTACTTCTTATAATAGTCATTGACGTCATTGACACTAATTTAACTAAGTCATTCCTACTGCAAGACGGGTACATTTGTCACATAAACCCAATCGTTTGTAGACCCAAGTGTCACATCTTTGTACACAGTGTACGAATTAGGGGCAGGAATAAGCAAAACAGGGGGATATATGCGGTACCCCCTCCAAATTCACAATTAAGTTCTGTCCAGTCTAGCCTGGAATGCCTATGTGGGTCAGATTTTCAGAAAATGTACAATTCCACTTCGCCAATTTTCTCAAATAACCCAAATTTCAGACGAAAATAAAGTTAAAAATACAGTTCAACCTAACCAAACAGATTGCTAGAATCAGTGCAATGCCAAATATACTTGAATCTACCTAGTATTGACCAAATTGCAGCCTAATTTAGCAGAAGTTACTAAATGTGTACAGCTGCCAATTGTACATTTTCTGAAAATCTGACCCATGTGCTAAATAATTGTCCAGCAGGGTGTACTTACACATTAAGCTAAGTCTATTATAGTCTGGCCGGGCTGACATCTGCTCCTAAACTAGCACCACAATAGCCCTCGCCCATCACCTCTCACACCCTCCAAACAAGGCCTTCCATGCATTGTTAGCCGGGTCTATATTTAGACCATCGCTAAGGCTAGTGATTCATGTGCAATTAGCCAATTTCCAGCAAAAGTGTGCGAGTGATTAGTACATAATCCCGGTCCATCTCAATCTGATATTAAATGATCGGAGTTTTGATGTACGCTGATTATTTTTTATTTTGAGTGTATGTACTAGTCATGTCTTCAGTTCAAACAACGAGTTTAAAACAGTTATACTCGTTGGTTCTAGCGGTTGAATCGACACCTCTCTCCGACTTACCTCATTAATTGATCGAATTACTGGATAATTCCCCAATTTCTCATAACATTTCAGACATAACTACACGCTGGATAGTGTAAAGAACCATAACAATCATGTAGAACCGTAAAAGATTGTACATGACTTCATAAAAGCGTGACAATTAGTTTTCCTTCATTTTCAATTTTCTAAATTATCAAACTGTCAGTGTACGACTCAAAAGATGAACATTAGGAAATTATTAATCCATTTTATTAATCGTATCATACCACATGGGGCAGCCATCATTTTAGAAATTGTAAGATGAATATTGTTGCTGCCTTCTCTTGTTAGACTAGCACCAGGTCTCTCAGCTGATTCCAAGAGGCCAAAGTGACTAATATAATTGATTTTGTTCCGTTTTTTTAAACAAGAGAAGCCAAAGACTTGCACATGTCCAGTTTCTTGCCTTAGGAATGAGAATATATCCCAGCCTCTGATTAACTAGGCCCTCCTGTCCCTTCCCCCTCGCCCCCCCCCCCTTCCCCCCTCGCCCCCACCCCCACCCCCGCATCACACTGACCCACCCCCACCCCGTCCCCTGTTAAGTTGACCTCTTGTATACAAACATTCGGCCAGAATTTACATTACAAATGCCTGGAGACGGGTTTATCAGATTGGTGTGACTTTGATACGCTGGTGTGACGCAGCTGTCACTGATGATAATGTGCGGTTTAGTGGACTATTCCTCTTGTTCGGACATTAATGGGTCTATAGTAGTGCATTGATACACATCAATTTATACACATTTCACTTTCCGTAGGGGTGACAGCAATATTTTTAGATTTCAATGGCATACCAGCTATCCTAATCACGATTAGCCTAGCGAAACGCATTTTGAAAAATAAAATTACTTTAAAAAATTCACTGAAAACTATTAGGGAATTTTAGTTTTAATCTTCCCTTTACGCTTGCGGTTGGTCATTATGATGATTCATAGCTAAAACACATCTGAACCGTCGTTCACAACTTATAGGTTTATTTTACTATTTAGTCCTCTAATTTACCATCGTACATCAGTACAACTCTCGTTGATCATTATAAAATGCGATTCGATCTACTTTCTACGGCATTTCACAGGAATTTCAGCTTAGGCCAAAGAAAAACTTTCAAAATTTCATTTTTTAGGAAACCCCCCAATTAGACATTGAAAGAAAATGCCTATCTACTAACAACAGTTGTTTTAAACAAAAGGCATTACCTTTTAAAGGTCTTTAGATTTTTTTGTAAAAAGTTCTAAAAACAGTTAGACAATTAGGTCAATTCTTTTAGGTGGTGTTAGTAAGGTTTACTAGGTAGCAGGGAGATAAACCAGAAACACATTTTTGGCCTTAACTGTCTAGGCTCAGAGCCTCCCAGATCAGATACGGATGGTATGCCAGTGATTGGACACTTACTGTGCTAATGGTTTCCTGGCCTGGAATAGGCGTCCTAATGCGATTATAATAAAATCTGTATTAACAAAAAATATTGGCATTTTTTGCTGTTTGGAGCTAGAGGTTTTCCCTTGGTTTGGAGGGACTCTCTCAACTCTGAGCCTAGACTCAGAGTTGCAATCATATGACATTTTGCTGCATTTCTTTTGTGATTATTCCGGAATTGTGTGGCAGTGTCTTGAAAATAGATAAAAGAATTCGCCATGGGAAAAATAAAAAAACACAATTTATTAATAAAGGGTATAATCAAAAACATAACAAACAAATAGTTCGTCACAGTTCCACACTCGCAATGTTTTTTTCCAATCAGAATATTACACCATTTCGAATGCATTTCCATAAAAACATGTTAAATAAATTGAATGTATCATGCAATCAAGATCGTATTAAGTACATGCCAACTATCAGATTGATACAACTAATGTTTAACACTATCATAACTAACTTGGATACGATTACACTTAGTTTAGATTTCCTTGAAGGCAGGTTTAATACCCTGAAAAGATGAGTCAGTCTTGTGGGTGATATGTGGTTTAACCCAATGATTGGACATTAGTGACTGTTCAGTTCCCGTTTAGATATAGATCACTTTCTACACATTGTCCTTAAGACCATTAAATAAACCCTGTTTCTATTGTAACACCATCATCCACAACCCACCTGCATGTGTGGGCGATATATAGATGAGTCCATCAAAATACGACCAAATTAAGTATCAATTTTCTTTCAAGAAAATCGTCAACAAATTGTTCAGGTATATAGATTCATAGCACTCTTGCTGTAAATAAGCGTTTTCCTTGTGGCCTGAACTTTAGAATAACTTTAATTTCTGGAGTCGGGGGATACATATTTCATTGGGTTTCTGCATCATTTTCCACGAAATTCCTCATCTTATATTAGTCCTAGTAAAATAGGACATTTATCGATGCATTGATTGATTAATGTGTTTTATTTGGTCCTGTCACGTATACATATGAATACTGTATAGTATAGTTTTTCATCTATAGCCTAAATGCAAAATCTTGCATAGAATTATTTGAATGGTATACTATTTTGGGTACCTTAACAGAGCTATTTGTCCCCTCGAAACAATAGAATGAATAAGTAAATTTTATGGCAACCTTAAGTTTCCTTTCCTCTAGCAGCCACGTGATCAAGCAGAAGAACAGGGACTAAGGAGGACAAACAAATAAACGTCAAAGCCTTTTGAATAGTTATTTGGGCAGGGAATCTATAGGTTACAAACTTCCAAAACCTCCCGAACTATGGGCAATAGTAGGATTTCTATAGATGCTTTATTAGCTTGAGATTCGCTAGGAATCATGG
This sequence comes from Sthenelais limicola, assembly GCA_942159475.1. NCBI lineage: Eukaryota > Metazoa > Annelida > Polychaeta > Phyllodocida > Sigalionidae > Sthenelais > Sthenelais limicola. The sequence continues at coordinate 61,804,909 of OW804096.1, forward strand.
AAATTATAAGAGAACATTATGAGAGACATACACTAATAAACAATACCATGGCCCTCATCTTCTACCTAAAATATATATAACCATATGCAAGGTAAGTCAATGGCATAGACTTTCCTATTCATGGTGGCTTTCGAAATGGCAACAACATTGGCGAAGATATTCAGATCAGTTTAGCCAGAATTAGACAAATATTTTAACACCAGAGTTTGATCACTTTCCCTTTATAACACCCTTTTTTACCCTGTTCATTCCATACTCATTTCCTGAATCATAAATCTATCACAAAATGCACCATGACAGATATAGCTAGACATGCGCAGTGGCACATGCAAACCCCCTATTCAGCAGAGTTAATAACCCATGCAGCAATTGTCCAGTCTCCTGCTTATCGGACCTGTATTTAAAGAGGCTCATAAGGTATCTTTGAAGTGAGTGATAGATCGGTATATATGCAAAGGTGGGTTACAGCTTACCTTCAATCTATTGTTTCGTGTCTTCAAAGCTTGGCGGAGGAAGTGGCCACTGCTGGAATGTTGACCATTCACTTAGGCCGGATCTAAGAGACAAATACTGGAAACGTTGCCCAGGTTCTTCTGGTTGTCTGGTTACTGCATGTATGTTTGAGAATATACCACTTAAGGGAAAGACAGCGTGGTCAGGTGCTTTCTAGCTCCCAGTGCTGAAATAAAAATCACCTGTAATTGCGTTATTCAACAATTTCCCATCTTCTGTCTTTCACAAGCATTTTTCCTTCATGCGAGATTTGTAATCAATTAAAGGGTAGGGTGCTTTTTCCATTGGTTCAAAAAATAAAAATCACATAATTTACAATACTCCCTACAAATACTTTCGTCTTTTATAAGCATTTTCCTTCATACGAGGTATATATCTAAAGTTGTGATAAGGGCGGATATTAAAGGTCAAACAAGAACCCCCGATAAATGAAAAAAGGGGAATTTGTTAAAAGTCTATGTGTATGACCTCGGGACCCACTGCGTCTGTAAGATCTATAGATTTGAGAAGGTTCTTAAGCTGAAGGGAGTTTTCGTGTTTTGGAATGACTGAACGGGGAAGGTCTATACCTGTATGAAGGTAGATAGATGGCCAAGGAAAACCCTGGGGCTACAATGTGAATGCACGGCCGGATGCTCTTACTTGGCTGACATCACTCACTGCTTGAAAAAACCTCCAACACTTCATTTATTTTTTACCTTTAAGACTCAAAAGGACCTCAATGGGACCTTTTGACAGGCCCCTCAGAGGGGTACAGAGGTTTGTAAGTGCACACTGACTCTATATTATTATTATCAATAAAAGGTGAAGTCTAGGGTAGATGGACTTGATAATACTCAATCAGATATAGTGTCTTTCTATACACGTTGGTTTCACAGAAAAAGGTAATGCCAAGATTTATACTTGTGATAGATAGGTTGATAAGCTATGGATGGAGTGCAGTGATTATGTATTGAATTGGTGGAATTTCAACTTCATATCTATTCTCGTTTATTATATTAAAGCTGCGATATAGGCGCAATATCTGGGGTACCATCGACGTGTCTCCAATTTCTGACTGACCATTGATCGTTTTACTATTTGAAGATAGATAAACTTTACACCCATTGTGGTCAAGTCATTTTGACTCAGAAACAGAAAATCTGTAGAATGATTAGCTTGCAGATCCAGTTGGTTTTCAGATGGTAGGGAAGGCGGGCAACAGAATGTTTTTTGAAGACTGAATTGTTATATCGGATACTAAATCAACAGTTGCAAGCTCACTTGGTATGGTGGTTTTCGTTGTGTCTTGTGACAGCATGAATATGTATAATAAATTGCTATGATATTATAGATATGGGGGGGGGGGGGGGGGGGGGGGGTGATGTTCAAGACTATAGATAGATTGCTATTTATCTTTCTTCTATTACCTTTTCTTCTTTCTTTCTTTCTTTCTTTGTTCACTATGGTACTTCAGGTTTTACAATGGCAGACACTTACACATTTCGGTATTTTGCAATTTTGATATGGCATTTGTTGGTACTTTGCTATAGTCAGACATTTCGACCGGTAATTTTTTAAAATCTTCAGGTGGTGAAGAAATTATTAAAGTAATTGAATGCGAAATCAATCATGTAAATTAGCCCGGCTATTATTGGCGGTCACTGTCGTATTTCACCTTTAAGTAAAATGTTGTGGTTTTCACTGATTGAAGCTAGAAAGGCTCAGGTGCGGGCGAGAAAGGGCTCATAAATTTTATTTAAGTGTCCCTTAGGTGCAGTACAAAGCTGTGCCAGACTTCAAAAAAGCCTGACTGACAACTCTTGGGTAAACCCTGGGCGGAATCTTTAAGATAAAAGTGGCAAAGTAATAAAAATGTTGGACAAATACCTTTTCTGACCGAAAGTGTGTATATAGTAAAGACAGCCTAATTTGGTTTTATGGGAAATAGTTTAGTTAGAAATGAGATGGAAGAATGGCAGAGGATATTTTTATGGTGAAATACTTGTCTAGTGCCAAAAGGCATGTACCCTTTAGAGAAACATTTAAGTCTAGATTGACAAAGAATACTTTTGTTTAGAGTGGCTTGATTGGAAGCGCTTCAGGGTAAAGTTATAAAGAAATGATGGGCATGTAGTAATACATTGACGAGGCCGTCGACATTTCTATAATTGGACATTAGCAAACCACCCACAACATTGGCAGAATTAAATCAATTTAATTGGGCTTTATATATTATCCCATATTCTCAGATCACAATGTTTATTTTTAGGAATTCGGGAAGCTATAGTTATATTATAAAATTGAAAATTGAAAAGGCTGTCAAATTGTATTTACTTTTACCCTGTCTCGTACATATATTATATTCATTGAAAGTCATACCCATGACGAATGCAGTAGGTAGGGAATCCGATACATCAGGTAATTTAGTCAGTGCTCATTTGAGTGACCATTTCCTGACGTACCATAGACAAACAGACATCGAATCTTTTTAAATTTTACTTTAATGACCTACTACCGGATGCATTGCGATAAAAGTAAAAAGACTCATAGGGTCTGTAATGAACCTCAGGGTACATTCAAACACCCATGCGTGGGGTTTTCTTACTCCAAATATTGTTCCGCGATTGAAAGGTCTGACGTTTCCTTAAATAGTCAGATATTTTTCCATAGAAAGGTGCCATCTGTAACGTTTCTCACTTGCTCAGACTCTTCACTAAAACCCTAGAATACTGTATGAATATGGGTGAAAATGTCGATGTCAACCCGATACCATTATTGCCTCAAAAACAGGATATATACTTGCTGTGGTAGGGTCTGCATGGTACCTGGTAGTTATGATTTTACCTTCTTCTGTAACACATTCAGTAAACATACACTTTTCTAATCATAGCCTTTGGAAAGCTTACGAGAAACGATTTCCCACTTTAACTTCAGGATCGATTTCTCCGGTATCTGAAATACTCTAGCTCCTCTGTTTCTGCTTTCACGTTGGTGGTCTAGCAATAGATACCGGTACATATCAATATTCAATGTACTTAGGACTTTCGTGAATCATATGAATTCAGACACGTATAGGATTACATCCTGGGTATTGCACAAGCGTACATCCCTCCAAATTATAAACAGTAAAAGGATTCCACCAGGAAACGTTGAAATGTTTCCATCGCAGTAAGTCCAAAGAAATAATGAGGCTTTCTTTTAGAGAAACAAAGGTCCCACCAAGATCAAAGATTCTTATTTCTTGTTTTGTTATTTCATTTTACATATAATTATATCGATATCAAAGAGACACTTATTTATAAAGACTCTTGTGTTTGCTTACATGCGTTGCCATAATGATGAAATTACAAAAAAAATATCTCATTATTACTTTGAAGACAATGAAAGTATATGAATTCAAGATAATAATAACAATTAAGTCAAATATTTTTTACAAAAGTATTCTTTAACCAAAAATCAATCTTAGTTATTTTATCTTTGCCTCTGGAATATAACTCCTGACGTTTGCCTGATGAAGATTCCCTTTTAGAGGAAATCATACCCGCATAGAAGAAATGTAAGATCAGCATGTAAAACGAGAAAAGGCTATTTTTACAGCGATCTAACCATTAAATCTCTTGCTGCACGCGAGTCAAATCTAAGGAAATGCATCACAACATGCAATGTTCAACAGAGCATTTGCATACGCGCCTATTATTATCATGTCAAGCATGAATTGATCGAAGATGCGTGTGAAGTAAAATTTCAGCAACATATTTCATATTCGCTATACAATGTGTGCCTGCTCTCTATTCAATGATGATAATGCCAACCCAGTGAAAATAAAATCTTCAAAAAAAATACTCCTCCCCACTCAACCAACTTTGCCCATTTTCAATCACAATTGGTACAGCGGTAGACCTTTTACTATTTTAAAAACTTTTTTTAAAAAAAACTTTCATTTCATTCTCCTGTTTTACAGCTGCATGAGGATAAATGTATATGTATACCTAGTCTAGGCTGACATAATAATGGTATGTCAATGATTGGACGCCTACTGTGCTAATGTTTTTTCTGGCCCAGGAGAAGGCATCCTAATGGAATTCTAATGGTATTTTGCGGTCTTAATGGGATTCTAATGACATTTTGCGGTTAGGAGCGAGAGGCTTTCCCTTAATTTGAAGGGCCTCTTTCAACTTTGTGCCTAGACTGTACTGGTTGACATGTCAACTCAATCAATAGTAAATAATTGTTAACATGAGCTGTAGGCTATGCAATCAGTTATGTCATGGGACACCTCTTGGGGAGGACAATGTGTCATCAACTAGGGAGGGCAGAGGATTCTTTCTGAACTTGTGTTCGATGAATACAGCAGTACTTACATTTAATATTCTTTTGGAATGTTGAACTTTGTATAAAGCTGTCAGCAAAGTTATGATGCATTGATGTATACAAGTCCACTGCAATAGTGGACATATTGATACATGACGAGAATCACATAATTATAGTAATGGCGTAATTCTGAAAGATGAGGGTCATATATACATACCCCCACCTTTTCCCCCACCGAAAATTATATAAACACTTAAAGATAATATGTTTTAGGGACACATCATATCATAATTATATGAACTCAATAATATTTTTTTTTATATTTTTTTCTCGCGGATCCCTGCACTTTTTTTGTGTTGGTATTTTTGATTTCTACTTATTTAAAAATTGGATATTTGCAATTATTGCGTTTTCATATCTGTATTCTCGCCCAAACACATGACTGGATATTTGCAATTATTGCGTTTTCATATCTGTATTCTCGCCCAAACACATGAAAATGCAAAGTCCCTCCCCCTTTACACACATGCACAGTGTGACACACACTCCTTCTCTCCCTCTCTCCCGTCTCGTCGCTCTGGCTTGGGTATTTTCTCTCTATCTTTAAAAATCAGTACACTGCAAGTGCCCTGTGGTACAGAACTGTCAAGAGAGTTATGATTTACAAGAGGTGGTTTTAGATCACTTAAGCACAATTATCGATGCAAGAGTGCAATCGTTGTTGTGAGTTGTCAAAGCTGGGATGAGCACACCTGGTTGATGAAAACCTTTATTGCCTCAATTGAAAAGAGTCACAAGCGGTACCTGCCTCGAAAATGCCAGAGCCGTCATTGTCCTGTCTATTGGAAGTGTTGAGTAGATTCACGCGACAAGGGCGGATCCAGGATTGTTAGGTGGGGTGGTGGGGGTGGGGGAGGGGGTCTTGAGGGGGTGGGGATATGGGCGGGGGTGCGGGGCTTATGCTACCGATCAGTAACTTTTTTTTTTACCTTTTGTTCCGTTCTCTTCCTGTCCATTTGAAAGTTGTCTTGGGGGATTTCACTCTAGTTGTTCTTTGGGGTGCAGGAGGGCTTCATAAAAGTTCCGTTATATTTAGGTGACCCGCTGAAATGCTGCAGTGGTTTCACTTACCCGGTACTCGTATTCTTGTATAAATATATACAGTAGCAAAATCAAATTGATACTTTGAAAGATAAAATTAATATTGATTTATAACTTCAGTTCTATAGGTCCAAAAAGCTTTAATTAAAGGGCGCATCCTGATCAAAGATGTAATAGCACTGCATGCAACACTTGCAAGTAGTTTTGCATTATTTACACTAAAATATTACGTTATTATACATGTATGTATCGCCACAAAAAAAGATGAGTAACGATAATTTGAGAATTTCGCTAGAACCAACGAGACTAGTGGGGGGAGTCATCCCTTATTCTCATTGCTAGAACGCGATGCATTTAGTGATATTAGATCCTCTCAAATTGCATGGGACATGATGGGAGGCAAGACATTTAAATATGGAAGAAAAGCTAAGAAAGAATGTGAATGACAAGCAGAGTGATCATTTTCATGAATCTTGTTTTGATATTAATATATCTTACTTTGGTTTCAATTATAGTGTAGAATCAGTAAGATATGTCCTTTAAATTAATCCAAGAATTCTGCTGTTTAAGCAAAGAGTATGGAACAACTGATAATGCATTGCATAGGGAGGGGTCTGGAACCCCTCACAACCCCACCCTGAATCCATCCCAGTAAATTTCCCTTAAAAAGTCACAGCAGACGACATTTTCTTTCTGGAGGGAGAGAGGTGTTTAGGCGAAGTTCTTGTCATGTGCTTTTGGGCCTTCTGGGCAGGAGGAGGAGGGATTACTTTGTGTTGCTAGCTGGATAGGCGCACTCGGGCGGCGGCTCACCGGTAGATAAATAATGATGTGTTCATACGCAGCCACCCTTGACGACCCAAACAGGACTGGGGCCCCTGATGAGCCTGCTATAGTCTGTACAGGCAGAGTTGAGTCATAGGAAGTGGCAGGGGCTTTAGAAGCAAAAGGATGGGAAAGGAGATGACCTGCTTATTTTAGAAGCGGGTTGGTTTGCGGGTGGGTGGGTGGTGGTGGTATGTGGTGGTATGGTGTGTGGGGTGGGGGTCAAGGTTGTCACCAAATTAGTAACAGATATTTTTCATATTTCCACAGATTCTCTTTGAGATGCAATGATATTTGCTTATCGGTCTAGGCTCAGAGTTGAGAGAGTCCCTCCAAACTGAGGGAAAGCCTCTTGCTCCAAGCTGCAAAATGCAATTAGAATCCCATTAGGACGCCTACTCCAGGGCTGGGAAAGCCATTAGCGCAGTAGGCGTCCAATCACTGAATACCATTCTTATCTGATCTGAGAGGCTCTGAGCGTAGACTGTAAGGTTACAAAAATCGTATTGGACTTTCATTGGTCCCCGCAAGTCAGTCACAGGCAACATTTTCCCACAAGATTACCTTCTTTACTTTGTATTGTATTTAAAGATTTTTATTCAGACAAAAGCATTGTGTACAAGTACATTATATCTCAGAATTTGCTGATTCTCTAATATTTCATTCTTTCATAATTTCTCAAAATTTTAGTGACGATCTTGTTCACCTAAATAATAATAATAATCTGATATATGATTGATATAGACAAAGTAAAAACATAAGCACATACGATAGCTGTATAAAAACAAACACCAGCGCGTTGTTCAACATCATGACATCATGACTTTAATATTTTGCCTTTTATACCCCAACAAATATTTTGCCTTTGAAAATGCTATAAATCTACAAACGAAATATCAAGTTCTTTATTTCGACATGCTTATTGATTGTTCAACATTTATTGCAGGAAAACGTCACATTTTACCTAACATAATTACTATTTACACATATTTGTTTATATTATTTTTGCCCTGCAACTCAAAACCTGCGGCCCCCTGTGTAGAAACTCATAGCCCGACCGCAGAGAGTCAAGTTATAGTTGGACAGACTGTAGCTTTAAGTCCACACCACTGTCAACGTATGGTAGTAGTCTCATAGGGTGTACCACCGTGACTTTTGTAGATGCGGAGGCACAGCATCGATAGCGTACAGGAGCTTAAACAACAACAACCCACGCACAACAACAGTAATCACGGGAAAGTACTCAACATTAAGGCGGTCAGGAAGTCTCTCATTCCCCGGGTAAGTCCTCTTTCTCTCTTTTACCGAGTTTGGAAGCTAATAAGGAGAGTGTGAACGGGTCAGAATTTGGTTGTTGATGTCTACTACGACCGGGGTGGTTTCTGCTGCGAGTGGGAGCCTTGCCTTCGAGGCGTGAGATTTGCTGTATGCGTGAGAGAAGGAGAGGAGTAGGGAGGAGGTGGAGGTGGTTGCATTGGTTGGTTCTTCCTCCTTCACGATCGTATTTATTTTCAAGGCGATGTTCGTATACTGTGTGTGTATTACATATAGTGTGTGTATATAATGCGAGCAGGGAGGTACATGCGAGAAGTTGTAGTTGAACTGGTTAATAGTTTAGTTCATGTATGTACTGAGACTGCGCCTTTTAGACTAAGATCTTCAGGTAGGTTGTGGTATCAAACCATGATCTTAATGCTTTAAGGTTAGTCTCGCTGCACAAACATGACAAAGAGCACATGGCACTGACCGGTCTACCGCCTGACCAGCAGACGAATAATTAGCTTAGGTTGACTATTAGGGTTACCTAAGGCTTAGCTAACCTAGTTAGAGCTGAAGGCTCATGGATTCTAAATATACATTATTCTGGGATTATACAGTACTAAGGGATTGAGTAACAAACAGATTAAAAATCTTCTTCAATCTTGCTGAGTCATTTCCGTCATTTCTATTGAAAAATGCATATTAGCCAACCCATAATAGCTCATGATCTGCAGATGGATTGTAATGAATGAATGAATGAATTAATTCCTGAACTAACCTTTTAGTTTCACTACATAGACCTACCCCAAACCTTAGAAGTAATGTAATAATTTCTATTAATTCTAAGCTCAAATTATATGGTTGGTGTTGGTTATTTTGGAGTCTCCTTTGAATATTGTCTAGGCAGATTTTTTCTCAAGGATTCAAGTTAGTTCATGCAATTGGATATTGGCAAACCTTCATTCATTCTGTCAATAAACGAGTACAATATATTCTCTGCTTGGGACCTAAGTCTCAAATCTTTATTCTTATCCTACTTATATTTATTTATATATTTAGTCTATTATGGCTTATATAGGGTATCCCGGGGGCTAGCCTATACATTTCCGGATCTGGCTTTGAACCCTGAGGCTTGGGTTCGAACCCCGCCGTGAACAGGTGCGCCATTTCTCATGATTTCTCCTCCACCCCAAGTGCTTGCTGACTGGGTCCAAAGGTCGGCCGTGTGTCTGGCTGTTTAGCTCTGTTTGTACCTCTATGCACGTCCAAAGATCCACTACTTATTAATATTTGAGTAGGGTATATATATACCCTTTAGCGCACTTTCTATCAGCAATAGACTTTTACTAATATATATATATGATGGTAATAATATACCACCATAGGATTTATTGGAAGACAAGCTATACCAGATGAACTATGAAGTATGGTCAAACCTTAGAGTAAGAGGAGATATTACTCTAAGGTCAAACATAATACAACAATCGTACAACGATTCTATAGTGGTCTGTTCTATGTCATTTCACCCATTCCTTATACAGAAACTCACTTGCTAAACGCGATATGTATCAATATCACGAACCCATTGATTCATTCCCTCAAAGGGGCTACTTTCCTCGAATGATCTGCATCAGATTCTCACTCAATGTTTATATCTATATGAACGAATACTGAACCATTGCTTTGGGACAGGGCAATCGCTGGCACATGTCCCTGTAGTATTATGGTCCCCTCATGTAATTTACTTGTGAGCAAGATCCATTGTATGCAGACGTATACATACTGCAGGCCAAACCTCCTACGTTACAGTCTAGTCCATTTAACTTGATAAGGAATGGAACAAGGCCTAGGCTAGTAGTACTGCCAAGCTATAGCGTGTAATGTGTATTCTAAGGCCAAAAGAATAGGCGTGTTTCCGATTTATATACATAAAAACTAGGTAGGACGGATGGTTTCTTTTAGAAACCAATTTCTAGGAATTGAGAAAAAAATGTCTATTTTGTAAGAATAGTTTGTTTTAAGGGTATTTTGATTAGACAGACATGTTTCCCTGCTTTAATTAGCTTTTTTGTGAAAAAACCTACAACAAATAGACAAGATAAAAAAAACCTTAGGTGGGGTAAGTTTTTCTAGGCATGGAGGTGAGGGTAAATCGAAAACATCTATTTTTTCCACTAATACATGTACCAAAGGCAAGATACAGAACACAGGGACAATATCTCAACCCTAGCTTACATGTATCATGTATCTTATTCCTTCTAAAATAATAGCCCTGGGAACGGGTTTGATAGATAGTATCAAACTATCCGGAATATACAGTAATTGTTTGAATGCTGCTAGGTGTTAGTGTGCATGTATAATATATGCATACAAATACAACAACGCTTGCAAGTATATCGCCTTTCAGGGTTATTTGTTAACTCTTCTACCTATTTACCCAAATAAACAGTAAGGAGCCTATACCTTGGTGTACAATTGTTTCAGTACATCTTGCCCAATGTGTATATGTATTGAATACAGTGCATGTCTTCCTGATACCTCACCACTATATGGACCAGTCCCTATGTTGTACATGTTTAATAATTATTATTTTCTCCAACCATGACACCTGGCTCGCTATTATAGACACTTGAGATCATCACCAGACCCAAGGGCATCCCCTTTAGAGGATGTCAGCTACTGATGTGTCACTGTATTATTTTTATATGTTTTCTTTTTCATGTAAATTGTTGTAAATTGTCCCAATACCTCAGGTAATTTAATGAAAAGAAAACCACACACAATGGCAACATTTGTGGATTGATGAGGTTTCTGCAAATGGAGCTGTTACTATCAGATTTTTTTCTAAAATTCTCTAGAATTTGAGAGGTTGGTGTAAATGTACCTGACTTCCCACACCTCTATAACCTGACCCATAAAGGTATTAACCTGTAGGCAAGGGATCCCTAACATCAAAAGCCAACTGAGGCATACGTCCACCCATATCTATGTATGAGTCCCTATAATTTGTATAGACACCAAGGTATACAAACTATCCCCTCTGGCAGGATTGTCTGAATCAGGTTTGAGGTAGAATTTAATCGCCTGTGTCATTTTTACTGTCAGCCCAAGTAGTAAACCTAGGGAGGAACCCTAAGTGGCTTTAAAACCTTGAGGCTAGTTGCTGTTAAAATAACTACTTTTAGGGGCGGATCTAGCGAGGGAACTTCATCTTCTTTGGCCCTAAATATAATAGTTATAAACAATGTTAAGCCGTCGTATACTATTGCAGTATTTACAGTACATTCCTATCAAATGGACACAGTAGGGGAGGTAGAAAGGGTCCTACTTACTAACTAAGAAGTACTAGTCACTAGTCCGAGCTGTATTTTCCTATACCTGAGGCAAAACAGACAGAAGAGGTTGTGTGTCGGTATTGTGCAAATTATGATATCCACACCTGCTAAAATATTGGCTCGGCTCCGCCAGTGGGAAAAGATTTTACTGATTTCAAGCCATGTTGCTTATATTGTAAATGTTTCTCCCAGTTTCTGGTTAGGAGGAAAAGTATTATTTGTCGTCAAACATTAGTTTTTGATATGGAGGAATCCTAACTCATTCAAAGTCTGAAGAGCATTTCGTCATAAAGTACAGGGCTCGACCGGTGGGGTTGGTCCCGACCTCTGACACCATCATTTAATTATAAGGGTTGTCTTGGTAATTATAGGACAGTGGATATTTTTGGCTTGGGCGGAGCAAAACTCACTTTGCTCCTTATTTGATTCCCATATATATATATGTTACCAAAATACCCTTAACCATGCAGATCCACATATAATGATATATGTTCATGTATAGCAATATGCCTCAACTGCATCATTTCGCCTGTGTACACTGTAAACATTTTACACTGTTAAAAATATGTTACGAGGGTACCTGGTGAATCTTTTGTTGTTTAAATCTTCGACGTTGTCCAAAGCTTAATTTGGCAGTAAATTTACACTCAAGGGAACAATGTCTCTTTTGAAGAGATCCATTTAAAAAATAATCAATATACGATCAAAACATGACAGAAAACACATGAACAAATCAAACAGTCTAGGTTTAGAGGAAGAGGATCGATATTAATCTAAAGGTCTAGGTTACATATAATTATATACATAATGATGTAATAAGTAAACTTGTATCTACTGGAGACAAAACAGTGTTTTTTATACTATCTTTAGATCAACTTCAGGATCCTCCTAGGACAAAAATCGGGGGCCCCGAACTTCGGTAAAATTATTAAGGTTGCCGAGGTTCTTAGAGGTAATAATGAACTTAGGCTACTGCTTGGAACAAATTGTTCAAAGAGTGTTGCATAAGTTATTCCCAGCCATAAGGAGTAGACTATATTTGTTCACCCTCTCAGCTTTTTACCTAAGTCCCTCTCCTATACAGATAGTCTCTACAGCCATATACTCTTTAGTATTGACTTAGTTATATAGGCTCCCTGAAAGGTTGGGTTTAACCAGGGTCTGAAGGCTGAATGACATGTGAATATTGCTGGGCTCAATCTGACAATTAAGGTATTAAGTATTTGTCAGTTGCCAGGGATCTTCTTAGATAAGGGGGATTTAGAAAGTGGGATGCCTCCTTTCCTTGCTGTCTCTGTCCTTCTCTCCTCCTCTTTCACGTCCCTCCTCTTTTCTCATCTTCTATCTCTGCTCCTATTTGTTTATTCTCTGCCTCGCTGGCTCTCTACTGTCACCTGTCAGTGCCTGTCTTCTTACTACATTAATTACTACCTTCTCTCTTTATTTTCTTTATTCTGCAGGCTACTACTTTTATTCCCCTATGCTCTTGTAAAATAGTGGAGAATCACACAGTAATATCTAATAAATGTCCCAAAAGAATCCAATTCTTTACACTCTCATCTCTTCTCCACCTCCTCACTGTCTGCACCGCTTTTTTGTTTCTCTCGCACATTTCTTTCCTTTTCTTTTCTTTCTCTCAACCCTCTCCCACTCTTTCCACCGATGTCTTCCCTCACTGTCTCTCTCTCTCTCTCTCTCTCTCTCTCTCTCTCTCCCACATTCTTCCTCTCTTTCTCTCTCTCTCTCCCTCTCTCATTCCTCCCGTCTCACCCTCTCAGTTTTCTCTCTGCCATACGACCCCCTCTATGCATGGATAACCTGAATAAAGGGGGAGACAAGAGAACACCAATGTAATAGTCTATATATAGCCTACTCACTTGAATTAAGGACATATTGGGAGAACACTTCACATTCTTAACCCTTTCCGACCTCAAATATTATTTTACTTGGGCCAAAACATTTCCTAGAATATCTTTACAAACCATTACAGCTGCATTCCCAGCTAAATCTAACTAGATTTCTTTATACTTTACCGGAAAATTGAAATATTTCGATTTTACAAATGACGAAGCTTAGCTGCCTTAAGCTTGATATGTGTATGTATGTCGATACGCTATTTCTATTAGTACTTTTTCAGTTTGCCCCAGTAACATTTACTATTAAAGTAGACATATACAATTTCTAAGCTTTTTCAATTTAAGCTGCGTCTATGTTCCTCAGTGAAGTTTCGAAATGGAATTTTAGATTGGATGTATGTTCAGCTATACAGCGCCTTGCTTTACGTTTGGTTTAGAGGACTAGCTCACCAAATAGGACACATTTAGCCAGGGTGTCATCTTACATCACTATTCAAATTGCTAGACACTACTGTTCAGGTTCCCTCCTACCATGCACTTTCCTCGCGACATTCGATCCTTGATTAATTTTAGCATATGATCTCAAACCGGGCTAGGATGTGTATGTCTGCCTATAGAATTATTGTGTCAGGGATGTGTGGATGGCATAGATAAAGAATTTTCTTTCTGCCTCAGAACCTGCAATCATACATGGTTCAGAGCTGTTTTTATTACAATTATTTGATGAATTTTATCCTCGAAAAATTGCCCAAATACAGAAATATATTAATGGTAATATAAAGTTTTGTATTTGTATTGGCACACATAGATATTCATGGGTCAGGTCGGCCAGAAATATTTACGATTTATATTTTCAAATTAGACAAGATTGATAAATACTAGGTATATTTGAATGTTGAATGTTTGAACTCGTATTTTGAGCATGGTTTTTGTTTTAATTTGCGTTATTTCAGGTGAAGGCGAATTATACATTTTCTGCCGACTTCACCTCATATATTTAAAAGAAAGTAAAAGACAGGCAGACTGATTATAGAAAGAGGCATAGATGAGAGGGATAGAAATAGATATATCATAGAGTGGGAAATAGAAAGAGGAGGTGGAGGAAGGGAGAGGGGCACAGAGGAATGGATTCGGAACTCATCATGTACGACTCTTTCGACAACTTATCATTTTGACAACTTGGCATTAAGGTCATTAAACGCAATAACATTTTTTATATCAACCTCTCTGGTAAAAACTTGAACTCTTGCTACATTATACATTGGCTGTGAATGTACATGATATATATGCCTTTAGCTATCATTTTAATTAGTTTCCATGCTTTTCATTAAGTAACTCGCCAACATATCTGAACCGTTAACGAGTCTGTTGACTAGTTTGAAATATTGCCAGAATATCCTTTCAATCCGTGCACCCTCCATGTCACATACACTTTGTATGCTCCATCTGTACCAAGCAGATGCCAGTCCTAAACGTATTTAACATCTCGAGCTCTATAAATCAAATATCGTTATACAGTAAGGTACAGTCTATTCCATTTAGCTTGGTATGTGATGGGTACAGGGACATAGTTCCTGGGAATCGCATGTATGGGAAATGTCATCTTGACAATCTCCAGTGGTAAGAGACGACATCCTTCCAGACTCCAGTTTCCTCCACTTTATGTAGGGAGAATGGGAGGCAATAACGAAGGACAATATCCACACCCAGTATGTCCTTAATGTGCCCCAAGCATGCTTCAACATTTCGAGTTCTCTAAAGCAGATTATCTGTAACCCATACTAGGGCAATGGATTCAGAGCAATGGGGTTGGATTCAGTTCAAATCTGACATATAAATATTTAGCAACATTTCTATCGAAAATTGCAAGGATCTTTTGGAAAGGATTTGCATGATATGGGAAAGATGAAGTCTTGTGTTATTGAATCATGTAAAACACATGGCTATTTACATGAGATCACTGTTAAATATTCCAAGCTGAACATAGGATGATTTCTGTCGCTTTACGCTGATATACAAGTCCAATAATTCCATGCAAATCGAGATACAAGATGACGGACATGCAAGTTAACCAGTTAAAATTTAAAAAAACTGATTTGTTCCAGTTATATATGATATAGTATTAATATAGTTCAGGTGGTGAAATCGAAAAAGCAGACATACATTTTTATTGGTGAAGTATTGGTTCCTTCAATTCTTACTGTAGTATCAAATTATGTGGAAAGTATATTATGTACCTCTCTCTTTCACCTCTACTGATCTCTCAATATAGGGATTTGAATCCAGGGTCGTACTTAGCCGTATGTATAAAAGCATTATATATGGTCTTAGAGTACTGAATAAAACAAGCGGACAACTGAACCATTGGGCCATAGGTTTGAATTATTTCTCTAAGTCCCGAAATTGATAATGTGATGCTATTCTTGATTTTAATCTCCTGATCAAGTCCTCCTCGGAAATAACCTGTGATTTAAGATGTGAATTTAGGTTAGTTTGTATTCTAGCTGCCAAAAAGGATTTCTTCTACATATATACTGGATTTCCAGTACTTTTGGTATGATTGCATCCCTGATATATACACATATATATATAAATAGGTTAAAATGAGATGGGATGAGATGAAATATATTGATTATTAACATGATGTAAGATGATCATAGGTAAGAATTTGATAAATATGTTTCAAGTTCCATTTCATGCTAAGAAGACCATGCAATGCAAGCTTAATCATAATCCAAAAAGGCTATGATGCGTAGCCCCTTTTAGGCAAAATGCATTGATCAAGACATTCCTTTTATCGCAATTAGGGACCAAACCCCTGGTAAGGTTAAACTACCATAGAAGTCCAGACGACCATGACTTACATACTGTAGATTTTCTTTTGTGTGTGAATAAGGTAAACGCCTGAAAAATATCTGGCAAGGATTATGAAGTTATGTTATTATTCCCATGTAGCCATCCAAGAAAAAAAACTTATGATGTAGGTTTGCTGAATTTTACACTCGGTAGCACGTTTGGCTCAGGTATAACGTGCATGTAGCCCAAATATATATATTGTTAACAGTTTATTCCTCATAGCTTGATTATGGGGTTATAAATTCTGCAAATTCCGAATCATAAGATAAGGGAGATAGACGAGTTTTTAAAAACTAAAGTTTATTCGGTGAAAATGTTATATATTTTGTAATATTGCCAGGTCTTTGCTGAGTTTGAAAAGCAAAGAGTTTGAAAGAGTTTGAATCAGTTTCATACAATTCAATATTACAAGGTGTAGCATTTTAAAATATCAAGATATATACATGTAGTTTTTGTTAAATCTTTTAAATTGTTCAATATCTGGAATACATCTTTTATCTGGTGGTAAATTACTCCAATATTCTCGCCTAACTTACACTTGGACACTCCACCTCTACACTCTTCACACTATAGTCACACGACCAGTGTGAACAGGTATGAAAGTTATAGTGATTATGAAACACTCTGTACAAGTTAAAAATCGGTTACCAGAAAGAAACGATGTACAACCCTTATTCAAAGTTCATAATTATGAGGTTGGAATAGTGCGTCATAATTCTAAATGAGTGTAATTTTGCGACTTATGATGGACACTCGTTGATATGATTTATTCAAGAGACTCACTTACAATTATAGGCCAGGAGCACAAAGTATTATAATCATTCCGTAATTGCTGTTCCTCCACTCGTGTGCCTCTATCACTGGTCCTACAGTCTCTCAGAGCACAATGGCATTGGTGTATATCTAATTATAGGCTCCAAGGGCATTAGCGCAGTAGGTGTCTAATCACTGACATACCATTCTTACCTGATCTGAAAGGTTGTGAGCCTAGACCCTCTTAGGATCTCTTCTTCGAAATGTTTTGGAGGATTTTGAAATATCTAGGAAGGAAACAAACGAAGTTTATGGTGAGGTTATGAGTCCTAAATGCTAACTTAGATATAAAGTAAGATACAAAGTATAAGCAAAATTAGATTATTTCAGTGTACAAAATCTTTATTATGATTTTATGTACGCTTAACAACTCGACTGTGATAATATATAAAATGCAATCTGTAACATCTCTCCCAAGTATATTATACTTGACGTGGGCAATATCTCTCGGCAGAAGGTATGTAATGGAGAAAAACACGAGGAAAATATTCTATTTATAAGAGTAGGCCTATGCATCTAAGATGCTGTATTTCATTGACTGTATCAGGTTCGTAGGGCATATATATTTCATACAAACACATATGTTAGTAATATTCAAGTGTATACGAGCCTTTAGAAAAGGCAACAAGACTAGAACAATTAAAAACCATGGAACATTGCATTAGCATTTCCTATTACTGAATATTAGACATTCATCACATTTGTAAGCATGGCAAACCTCCCTCAGCACCACATCCATCATATAAAGGGCAATATACATATGAGCTCATATATAAGCAGCTATGAGCCTAAGGGATGAATCTGGATGGCAAGGATTCTACTCGTAATGGTCCTTTTTGACGAAGTGTGCCAAAATACCACCAGAGTTCGCTTCAGTAAGTATGTAGGCCAGTGCCATCAGGCAGCGAACTGGACCATTAAACTGTATATGGGGTGTAGGAGGGGGGGGGGGGGGCTGGGGGTTTTAGGATAAGGGGGTCGTTTAAGTGATGGTACCAAGAATGTAAATCTGTAACGCGCTATGAATCCATAATCCATTTTGTCCAATGGTATCATTAGAAATATTATTTCTTTTATATCCAAAGGCAAACAAGTTTAAGTTATGAGTGTTGTAGTTTCAGTAGGGCAACATAATGCATTACAGATCTTTAGTTGAGAGATAATATATGTTTATTTTCAGATTGTTTGGGGGAAATGAGTTAATAATTTATTTGGGGGTGTTGGTAAGAAGGAGACGATCTTAAAGCCAAGTGGCTGCTGGTCATTTACCTGATAAGAAGGTACTGGGTTCGAACCCTACTCCTGAATTATTTAGATAAACTGTCTGATGAAGCGAAATGCCCTTAGGCAAAATACGTAAGAGTCGCCAAATATAAACATGCTCCAATGAATTCTCTGTGAGGTGTTTTTTAATTGAGTTGATTACTTCCTTCCATTTTTTATTTAGATAAAAAATGAAGCACTTCTAGGCCCCCTCCACTAGGTCGCTAGGTCTAGCGATTGTATGCGACGATCGCAGGAATATCACAAGCATGTTGCAAGCAATATTGCAAGCAATGGCTGGGCCTTACAACCTAATGCCAGTAGTGCAGCAGCTCCCGTTTACCCTGGATGTATTTTCGCAACGAATCGCTAGTTCCCTGCGACCTAGTGGAGCAGGCCTATTAGAATTTCTAAAATGGGGTCCCACTCTCTTCACACTATCCCCCCACCCCCATTTTATAACTCAGCTGGAGTACAGAGATGTGCGTATATAACATAAACGTGTGTTTGGCATTTAATCTACGTCATTTAATGTTGTTTACCTCCTTAATTATCTCCTTAATTAGGCTAAAGATTTGTTTTAACTGAGTCATCCTTGTGGAATGATTCTTCTGCCATGTAGGTGTGTGAACTGAAGCTATACTGAACAAAAATAGTATTTTCTGTCTTATGGTTATCGTTGGAACCTCTCATTTCCTTCAGTGACAAATTAGAGGAAGACTGAAGGTAGGGCAGGTTATGTTATAGTTTAGTGAGTAAATATTTGTAAGCTGAGGACTACGATAGAGTTGTATATCTTATAGTCCATTTTGCGTAGTAATTTGAGTGAACAAGTGTATATTAGGCTGTAAAATATTTTATACGGACATCCGTGTTACTGAGTTGAAGCCTAGAGTCTTTTACTCGAAGGGTGAAGTATCCAGTGAAGAGCAAGATTTCAACAATGGTTTCAACCTATTACTTTCACGACAGACATAGATATCTCCGAAACTGGTCACAATGACGAGGTGAAGCGTCCGAACTTAGAGGTTTTCATAATGTAATATGATGTATTATGTGTATTTGATTAAAATTATTGTTGGTCCATTCTCGTCTGTCATATATGATATATATGCATCATCCTTAACCTATACTATATTTGGGTTTATCATATATATCAAACGAAAATCAAATTCAATTCAAATTTGGCACAAACGATGTCCTAAGGTTGTCCCAAATGTTCCTGCCCAAATTCATTCATCCAGTATGTTAAGTTACAATGCACAAAGTATACAATATAGATCTGTCTATGTCTATTTTTCCTTCCATCTGGGACAAGGTGATAGTGCTCAGAATATTATCTTGTCAACTTCAGTCTTCATCAATAGCTTAGGTTAAGTAAATAGTTTAGATTGAGATCCACTTCCTTATCGGAGGATGGAATGTGTTTATAAGCCACATCTGATATGAACGGCGTTTTACAAGCATTGGTAGATTAAACTCCTGTAACCTTTCCTCTCTCTCAACAGAAAAAGAGAAAAAAGAAAGGCACAGAGATAGCGAGAAGGGGAAGAGAGGAGAGTGTGAGAGAGAGGAGAAGGGAGAGAGAAAGAGAAAGAGAAGAGAAGAGTGTGTGAGAGAGATAGGGGAGTGAGAGAGGGGGAGGTAAGAGGGAGAGGAGAAAGAATATAATATAATCGTGTCAAAACGTGTGGAAAATACTGTAATGTCTGCCCAATACTTTTTTAAAATTCAATTAAAGGCCAAAATAGATACAAGAGAAAGAGTTCTATACTAGGTTCACCCCCATCGTGTGTTGCTTATAGCTTGCCCTGAACCGCAAACACACATCGGAGTACATCGTGCTTGCCAAACATTTATCTGAAGGATTATCTCCCCCCAAGAAAACTTGAGTTTATAGACATGTAAAAGTCATTATACTCGATTATAAAGTTCTGTGCACCGTGTTTTAGATATTTCAACATATATTTATAATATTTTCCCATGTCTTTACGTCACTAGAAAGCATATTTGCCAATGAAAACCCAGTTTAGTTATAGAGATTAGTTGTCTTTACATTGAAAGATGATCGCAAAAGTGTCCGAAATTAGAATATAAGAAAAATAATGTATTTTCCTATATTTTTCATAGTCCATCGTAGCTGTTAAAACCATGCCATTATAGCTGACCTATGGTTGGTTTAATTTTGTGTTTTAATTCCATAAGAATCATTCAATTTCTTAAGGAGGCTAGCTAGGTTGGAAATAATTTATTCCAAGAACATGTTTTCTACATATCAAATTTATATTGATTTGCAGAACACCAATGGGATGCAACTAGTTATACATAATCTATGTCCAAAAGAAGGGGAAAAATAAGACAAAATCTAAAAATAAAGGTGTACAGATTTTCCGGGGGACTTGTGTAAATCTAACCATAATATTAGACATATTTTTTCCTTGAGTGTCAGTTTGAGAGGTAGGGCCACTTTATCGGTAAATTAACTCTCAGGTCTCTGTCCTTATCAGTCTTTATTATCTCGACCATAACGGCTGTGTTTCCTAGATTGTCCTCTTGTACAGTAGTGGTCGATGGCCAATAGGGGGTTTGTAGTGCAGCTACTATTGGTCATCCCCAAACACCCTGTCACCGCAACACACAACGTTTCAAGAAATCAATATATGTAAGAATATAGATAATCTCATTTAAAAATTGATGCAACGCACTAGATCCTCAATTTGACATTTAACGGTATCATATGATGATATGTAATATGCACTTTACATATGATGATTACCGTATGTAATATGCATCTTTGGTTATTCATTGCCTTCCATAGCTTTCCATCATTTCGCCATCTCCATGAGATTGAAAGACTTATTAAAGGGCTAAATCAATATGCTGTGATAACCTGAAGAGAGGAAACAACCATTCCTAGGGTATTCAGAAATTGTTTATGAATGTATTTTTTAAAAAAAATAAGGGATTGTGGATAGAAATAGATGTTCCGCTTGGGTAGAATTTATTAAATTAATTGACCGGATGATATGAAGGAAATATGTGTGAATGTTGGCGTCTTTACAATGCCACCGAGCTGGTTGATTAGTCTGCTGCGTGGGTTTTTAAAGATCAAAGTTAAATAATATCCTCAGGAATGTTTACCTCCCTCCCTCATATACTGTAGAAGTATCCATTGTTGTGAGTTATAATTCCCTCTAGTACCCAAGGCGGTACTAAATCTCTGAAGTTAAGCCTTCCTGGCTGAGAGATCATCGAGAGGCTTCTTATTACAGCAAATAGCCAGCTTTCGTTCCCTTGGCTAAGTGGATTGCCTTTTAATTCCCATCGAAGCATG
This sequence comes from Sthenelais limicola, assembly GCA_942159475.1. Classification (NCBI taxonomy): domain Eukaryota; kingdom Metazoa; phylum Annelida; class Polychaeta; order Phyllodocida; family Sigalionidae; genus Sthenelais; species Sthenelais limicola. The sequence continues at coordinate 61,826,358 of OW804096.1, forward strand.
CTTGCATAGCTGAATGTTAGTAATAATAAATAATAACATTTTATACAGTTACTTTTTTAATGTTGGTAAAAAGAAATCGACATTCTGCACACAGTGCAGGTTTCCAGGAGCTCCTCAATTTGTACTGTTGGACTGTATGTGTCTTCTGTTGGACATATTCTTTAAATATCTGATGTACAAGTTTTAGTCAACTGAATATTAATGCAGGATAAGTCTTTATACGAGTCGGCCTAAGTGGGATGATCATTGGGCTACTGAGACTAATAATAAAGCTTTCTAATCAATGATTAATCACTACAAATATAAACATATTCTTGGAGCGTGTAAGGCGGTGGACTCCAGACCAGAGGCTTGAGGGGTTACAATGTTTGAATCCCATAAGAGGCTTTCTGAAAATGTCCCCTCACTCCCCCGACCTTTGGCTTATGACACTTAATAAATCAACACAAATCAACAAAAAGTAACAAAATAGATGCCAACTAAATTCTGTCTGATCTTAGTCAATTTTAATTCATGGCCTGGTCACTCGACTTAGCGGACTCTGATAGTGTGTATTGAAACTCCCCTATTGCTGTGGAGTAACGGTAGAGGAGGCAGTGGAGAGTGATTTTCGATTATTTATAAACCTCCGCTTTATGTAATCAAGTGAGCGCCAGGACCTAGGCAAAACTCAGGTACACATGTGCACAGTGGTGGACGTTTAGTTATTGGCACCAGTCTTTTACTCTACCTGGTCCTCGTCACAAAGAAAACCTGTAAATAATATTTATGGTTCAGGGCGACTGGAAGTGTACAATTGGAATTTACGAGTGACAGTGAGTAATGGGAATATTAGTGAAATTCCGAGTCCAAAATATATTTTATATATTAGGAAATATTTTGAACTTTCTTTCGTTTTGGACCATACATACATAATACATTACTCCTGATTTTTGCTTTATCTGCAAGATTTCGGGACATTTTGAAACATATGTAAGTAATGGGGGAAAAATACGAAAATTTGATTTCAGAATTTCTTTTTCAAAATTCATTTTTATATCAGAACGTCTTAATTAAGATTTCTGTCCAAAAGCAATATGGTAAATTATTCCATATTTCGGTTTCGGATTGATTTCCTAAAATTTGTGAAATTTGAACAAACAGCCCGATTGTACAATATTTGTATGACCTGGCGTACATGCATATAGCATATGAGTAATTCTCCCAATAGGGCATCATTTGGTTTTCCAGCCTATGGTATCTACAAATTGTATTTAGGATGATCACACATCTTCATAATCATTTTATTTGAATTCCTTGGCAAAAATAAGGCTGTGGGAACCCCCCTTTCAAAGTTCTTATACCAAAATCCTTGCCACTATTGTGATAATAAGGCTATTTCAGGCTAGAAAATAGGTAATAGTTATGGAATTTGGATGTAATATACTGATGCATTTGAAAAATATATTACTTCTACTAGAGAAAATGGTTTCTACACATGCACACATGTTCGTTATTATGAAAAAACACAATATTTTTGTAATCACTATTATTGACTGATCTAGTCATGGAAAATATTGTTTTGGAATATTTGTGTCGCCGTTACGACATGTATTGGCTTCAAAACAATGAAACACTCCAAGAGTAATGATCAATATTTAATTACATTTAGTTTTTTGTAGAGGGAAGATGTATATGTATGTATAGTTAGATAAAAAGAAAAGTTATTAGCCCACGATCTCTCTGAAACCATTTATTCCCTTACATAGAATTCCTTGAACAGGTGTGGGAATATTTTATGTCTCGTTACGACATGTGATATATCTCCTATATTTTTTTAAAAAAACATTTTCATGTAATTTCGACCTTCCTAATAATTATCCAAGCCTGCTTGAAAATGTTGAAAAATATAAATAGGATCAAATATTGATGCTGTTCAATTCAGGAAAGTTTGAGTACCAATGTCGCCGTTACGCCATAGCGTCGCCGTTACGCCATAATTAATAGAAATATAGAGATCCTTCTATATTAACACATTTATTGTATAGAAATAATACGGATATTTTGACAAAAAGGTATTCAAGCTTTGGTTACAACCAGGTCGTATGTTGGTGGCCATCATCAATTTCCTAGCTGTTATTTTGTCATTTGCTATTGCTAGACGAACTAGTGAGTAATATATCTCATTTTTACACTAAATCATTGATAAATCGGGCATAATGAGGCCGAAATAAGGCAAAATAATAGGGAAAATATAGGTATATGAATCATAGGTGTAGGAATCGAAATATTGGTCCCAGCCTTCCCAAACTTCACCTGCATTATGCTGATATTCTCCGCTATATGTGCACCAAAGATTGTAGAGATTCAACGTATTTTATTTTTCCTAAAAAAATGGCCTTCTGAAATCAAATGCTGCCCGATTGGGAGAATTACTCATATGTATATACACACAAGGCATAAGTCTGAGTAGTATACATGCATGAGACCTTATATTTATACTCGCGTTCAATGGATTGGAATATATCGTAGGCTCAACTTGGACCTGGACTCTTAATATATACGTACATACTACAAACCTGCATACCTTCTACTAGGCCAAATACACAGGTTAGCAAAATGTATATTGAGATTAATTGTACTGGTTTGATTTATGGATATGATAGCTTTGACATTATGATGATTTAAGTTGAGGTGATTGCTGGCTGGAAACATGGATTCAGGTTCTTAGGAATGTAGTTGGCAGATGGTGGTTTATGTACATGGTTGTTGACATATATTGGTGATTGATGCCTTTGTATTGATTCTATTGCAATAAATAATTGGGGGTTGAGGTGAATTCTAGATTAAGTTATTGAAATTTCTGTGTGTGGCCTTTAACATGATTGACACGATGAGGAAAGTGTGTTATATATGTAGAGAGAATATGAACCATTACTCAGGAGCAATATTTTGAAGGTATATTGGGAATGGCAGTTGGTATATATATTGGGAATGGCAGTTGGTATATATGACAGCACAGAGCTCTGGAGTTCTGTGACGGTTGATCATTATGTTATATTGATAACCCATTATCTTTACTTGACCGTCAGCAACATTTCCGCTTTTTCCCAGGAAAAAAGGCAAAAATGACTTCTATCTACCCCAAAAACCGTTGCAACAGCCATATCTGTTCTACGCTTTTCAACTAGTGATTCGTATTATTATTGGCTCGTTCTCCTTATTTTTCCCGGTGACAAAACTTTTCATTTAGTAAAATCGTCCTAGGTACCATTTCTGTACACTTTAGTTCAGGCGGATTACTCAAATTGTTCTCACTCGATAAACAGTGTCTGTAAATACAGGAGCTAATATTCCACTCGGCATCGAGATTCTGCCATAGGCACCGTCTTGTTCAAGCATTTTAGTTCCGAGACAGACCGCTCTGGCGGTACCGGCGGCAACACTTCCGTAGTTAGATCAACTGACACCAGGGGCGCTGTTCACTGAGTGAACAGCGCCGAGCTCCGGGTGGGTCGGGGGGTGGAGAACGGGATGGTGTGGTGGAGGGTAGTTCATCGGCAACTGTTTTTCTTTCCTAACGTAACCATAGCCAACCATACAAATCCTACAAATCTATCTCGCAGCGGTTATATATCTGGACTCCGGATGGGTTTATTCTCCAGAAACCGAAGAGGTTTTTGGCTTCATTAGTGTCGGGTACGATTGGTAGCATGGTTGGTCAATGTATAAATAGTCATTGGTCATGTTATGGTCATAGATAATTATAAGACATGATATCCCGTATATATTGAAACTTCTACTTTCTATACTATATACACCAAGTTCCACTTAACCTGAATTTAAAGGCAAACGCTACTATCTAGTGGAAAATGAAAATAAATGTCATTTTTCTGAAACTTTGAAATTTGATTCTTGAAGTGTTTCTGGTCATAAAGATGGAAAAAAATCAATGGGTCACCGTGCTCAATTTTTAATTAGAGTGCTTCAAAAGTTGGTATCTCAAAAGAACCAATGAGGATCAAAAGGGGGGCTCATTTTGGAGTACCTCGACTTCATAGTTCATATTTGCTATTTATATTCCCTCAATTTAACTAAGGTTAACAGTTTTAGAGAGAGTATTATTTTGCCAATAATTCTATGCCTCTTTTTTATAGAATGCATGGTTATTTTTATTCTGAAAACAAAAAGTATGAAATGCAAATTTTAAATTAAAAACTCGAAAAAACCCACTTTTTTTTCACTAATTTAATAAAAACATTTTTTTTCTCTCTCATTGAAATTAAATGTCATTTTTCTGATTCTTTAGTATATGGTCCTTGAAGTATGTGTGTTCATAAAACTGAAAAAAAATAATGGGTCACCGTGCTAGTTTCTGAATTATGGGGCTTTGAAACATGGCATGACAACCATAAAATCTGCTGTTTCAATGTGTTCTATGTTTCCTAAACATGTCTATTTCAAACAGCTACAATTATTTTTTTAGCGTGATGACATACATTTTTTCCCTATATATGTGTAGAATATTACCTGCACTATATGTGTAGAAAATTTTGGGACATTAGGAGTTTTCATTTTTGTTTTATTCCCAAAACCGTGAAAGAAAAATGCAGCACTTCCCAATAGACTTGCATACTAAATCGGTACAACTGTGGGTACCCACAGTTAGCTCAGTTCCCCAAACATGTCTATTTCAGACAGCTATAGAAAAAAATCTAACTCGATGACATATGTTTTTTTCCCTTTTAATATGTAGTATATAACCTGCACTATATGTGTAGAAAGTTTTGGGACAGTAGGAGTAGCCATTAATTGTTTGTTTTATACTATAAAACATGAAAAAATGGGCCGTTTCCTCATAGATTACAGTGCTAAAGCAATAGTACGTAAAATGCCCGTATATTTGGTATATGGAAAAGGGGGCGTGGCAGTGAATAGTAGCGTTTGCCTTTAAACGGAAAAGGTACAGGTTAACCAAAAGTGCAACTAAAGAGAACTATACAGTTCAACTAAAGTAGAGAACTAATACTTCAAGTAGGAAATCTGCAAGAAATTGCACAGACAGTCAAGGGTCAAAGTTGAGAGAGTCCCTTCAAACTGAGGGAACGCCTCTCGCTCCAAACCGCAAAATACAATTATAATACCATTAGGACACAGAATCTCATTATAATCCCACTAGGCCCAGAAACTCCTGGCCCAGAAACTCCATTAGCACAGTAGACGTCCAAATGAACTTACCATTATTATCTGATCTGAGAGGCTTTGAGCCTAGACTGCAGAGTTCAGTTTAACGGAAAATTCTGGTAAACCGAGTTCAGGTTAAATGGAACACAGCTATATCGTGTATATGTGATCGGTGCATTCATCACATTAGTCATAATTATGAAGAACAATGGTCGATAATTATCTATATTTGACTACATGCTGTCATGGCTTATAATAAGATTCTGTTTATGAATGGTGGTATATAATATCCAATTGTGGATGTCAATATCACATTAGCGACAATACAATATATTATGAGGATACAATGTTCTGTGTTAATAGAGTTATTAACTGACCCGTGTCATATTATTAGTGCACTATACAGATATACTGTATAACCATGATAATCAACTATACTGTAGTATCATCAGAATAAGTCATTGCCATTATATCCAATTTAGGCTCAGAACCTCTCACATCAGAAAATAATGATATGTCAGGGATTTCCTGACCCTGAAGTAGGCGGTTAGTAGCGAGAGGCTTTCCCTCAGTTTGGAGGGACTCTCTCAACTCTGAGCTTAGACTGTATCTTCAACATGATTCAAGTTCAACACAGCAATGAATAGGCAGGGACAAAAAGAGTATGGCATTTAACATAAGATTTGTCTTTTTGTCAGCGCACAGTAATATACTGTGCCATCACCATAGACAGATTATTCCATCCCCCACTCAGGATGCCTAGTCATGACTAACTTCATACAAAAAGAAAATGTGGTAATGTTGGCCAAATTAAAGGTATTTTTTCACGGCGGTTACAAATTTGGCACATGCAAATATCTATGGATGCTGCTGATAATTATCATACAATTTCATTTGCATCCGCCACCTGCACGTATCCTGTTACAACCGTTAATAATTCACTATATTCCCCCTTGGACAGGTGCTCGTTTGTACTGTTTTTACTCAATACTTGGTCTTAATACCAAAGAAGTTTATGCGTGTTTTCTATTGCGAATCTGGCTAGTATTACGTGGGCTGTATTTCATCGCGATGTGTTTTAGCGTCTATTGTATGTGTCCAGCAAATGCCATGCAGAAAATTCTGGTCGTGATTGATTGGAAAGTGTCAAGAGATATATACTATATATATATATATAATGATAATTCGAAAAGAGCAGGGTGTAGCACCCCCGTTAGTGCGTGTCCTATCAGCAATGAATAGTAATCGAAGACCAGTTGAAATATAAGCCAGTCTTGGCTCAAAGCCTCTCAGATCAGATAAGAATGTTATGTCAGTGATTGGACGCCTACTGCGCTAATGTATTTCCCAGCTCTGGAGTAGGCGTTCTAATGGAATTATAATGGCATTTTGCGGTTAGAAGTGAAAGGCTTTCCCTTAGTTTTGAAGTATTCTCTCAATGCTGAGCCTATAGACTGCAGCCGATAGTAAATAACAAATTATCTAGGCCCTTGCGTTAATCATTGATCGAGCGACAGTTGTATGTATTCCCGTATGTCCAACACAATGAGGCATAATGGCAGAGTGACCACTCTAATTACTGAGGGTCGATCCTTGCCACCATCAAGGCATTATTCTCATTCTGAGGCATGGATGAAGTTAACTTGCATTTTCGCCACCTGTAAACTATGTCTCGTTAGAGTTTGCCATGTAAATAATATTATCATGGCTATATTTTATTACTGGTGTTCGATCCGAGATTTGACCCCAACATGATCATGGCTTTGTTGATGGGTCCATATCAACAGATAAGTTATATCATTTATATCAGCACAATAATATGCATTCATTGCAAAGCACAACAAATGAGGTCAGCTATTAATAGCCAATCTTTCTCAACACTTTACGTGTGAATCCAACCTCCTTAAACGTGTTGTACAACAGGAATCAAACTGAAATCAACTTCCTTCAAAGGTTGTAAAACGGGAGCTAAATGGCTCCATCCCAAACCCCCTATTGAGTATCCGGAAAAAATCCTTTCAACTACGATTAATTCCTTTTTGAAGGGGGCCTTTCAATAGTGCCAAGTGTTCCCCTTGCATACATAATTAGCTTAAGAAAGGTGATCTAAATACTTTGACCCTTTATTATGCTGAGGCTTAAATAGCCCAACTGCACCTTGAGCGAGAATAATTTCTATTGATTAGTGCACAACAGGTGGATGGATGTTAAATCACGGCCCGCTGATAGGGTGCGGATGAATACATGGACGCAACCTATAATTATCCACGCTTGAATCCGCGCCAGAGTATAGTTCGTTCAATATGGGCGTTGTATTACCAGTCAATGCGCATGCCTGTTGAAGTGAAGGATTGTGGGATTGAATGGTGTCATTGTATCACCTGGAAAAATGTAAATGATTCGTTATAAATGAATGAAATAACTTTCGCTAAATCTTTATTTTCCATAATGTAGGCCTATACATGTATATTCATACATTATAACATGCACACACACATTATTACATTCATTAATATGCATATATACACATACATGCATTATTATCATGTACATGAATATATACAATAAACGTAAACTATCTTGCCCATTAAAGTGTCGAGTGAAAGTAGAGCTATGAAACTGAAAGGAATTCCATTTTCCCCTCTTTTTACCACAGGGTGATAACAGTGAGTTGTCCACTTAAGATCCAATCATAGCTAATTTTGAACATTTACATTTTTCCCTTTCATTTTTATTGTTAGGGAGATATTCAGGCTGGAATGATAAAGCCATCAACGAGCAATTTCCTTGGAAAGGTCCTTAAAATATAGCATAATTCAGTCATGGATTTAGGTGAGTCTCGGGGTGCACACTTAGAAAATTGAGATCATAATCATATTCTAAGTGCTCAAAAATGTAATTTATTTAAGATTTTGATGTACTTTTATAATGATACTCTTTGGAATATATTATTGCTGTTATTAAGCTTCATACATTTTATTCACATTCTTTTCAAGTTCTGCTCTCAAACTCGAGGGGCATGCCCCTCCTCCCCCCCCCTCCAACCTCTTTTGAATATCTCCGATCCACCTCCTGTCCACCGACATTCCATTGTTCCAAAGTGTAGCCAGAACCATACAAATTTCTATTTCATAGCTAACAATAAAAGGTGTAAACGGTAACCCAATCCTCTAGCATTGACTCTCGTCCTCGATATTTTCAAAACATTTAATTTCTTTGTGTAAATGACCTGCGTACAATAAATATCATAGAACTGTAATTTGAGGGCTGTTAATAAATCGCACCTCCAATACCATTTGGTATTGTTGCTATTTGAATTACAAGATGTACCATTCACTATTTGGTTACGAATACATTAGCGTGGGTGGTCGAAGAGTTTCCCTGTAATAAAAGGTGTCTGAAATAAAAAGAAACTAGGACTCAGAATAGAGAGGAAGGAATTTTTTTCCACTTATGTGGGCGTGTTTTGGTTGGGCTTCCATCTTTACAGGTACCTGAACTATGTGATACACAGTGCTGATGGTACTTCAGTATTTGGAGTATGTTGAACCTACTATCGTAGCTTGGTTTTTATCTGTTTAATAATGTGAAGGGCTGTGTCATCTACTTACTACAAGTATTGTTGATTAATTAATTTGGTTCAAGTAGCCCATGGTATGGAGTAGAATCAGTATAAATTAAGGGACAATTATTTTAGAACTTCACATTAAAAGGAATATTTTTTAACGTATTTCCCATCATAGTCTACCGTACTGTTATTGATTCATGAACGTTTCCTACCATTTGAAAACAATAAAGAAAACAGATACGGTAGTAGTATAGGGAGTAAATTCTAAACAATAGTGAAAATATGTATAAGTCACTCTCAATATATCTATAGTATATTCAACTCCCACTATGATATTTCTAGCACAATACATTTTGCAGCTATTAAAGGATTTATTTATATTTAACATAGTAAAACCAGCAAATCACACAATAATCCATCTTTACTACACTGAATCGTCACACGGTGTGGTTGAGCTGGATGTGGATATTCACGATTCGCACTAGTATGGGCATTATGCTCGGATCAACCGATAAGGATCATACTGCGTACATACCACTATTGGGTCAAGGCGTCAAAAATTGTACAATTTGTTTTCACCAATCCTCTCAAATAACCCAATCTTAAGACACAAATTATGTTAAAAATACAGTTCAACACAACCGAACAGATTTCTTAAATCAACGCAATACTAAATATAATTAGTATTTATCATTTTTCAGCCAAATTTAACCAAATTTACTAAATGTATAGAGCTGCCGATTGTACATTGTCTGATGCCCTGACACTATTACATAGCCGTTATATCATAGAAAGTAACAGTGGGATTTACAATATGGTTACAGACACCAACTGTATGCAATATAACCCCTAATTGCCCATATATTATCACTTTGGCAGCATGTGAACTTAGTGATGCAGAAATTCCAAATATGGCGGAAAGATATGTACTAATATGTATGTGTATAGTCACATGCAATTTATTTTTATAGTTCAATGGGAAATAATAATGTATTCGGCAAATCAAAGATTATCTTTCTAAGGGGTGAAGATCGCTTTGGGTTGATATATTTCTTAATCCAGTCATATGTTCCTAGTGATTTGCACATGTATTTAAAGGTTTATTTCACATTACAAACATACGCACATAAAGTCATGCTTATATGCATACCGAGTCATACACAAACAAAACGACAAATACATGCATGTACATACATACATACATACATACATATACACTCTTATATACACAGATGCATACATACTTATATATCTACATACACACACACATGTTCAAGTATACATCAATAAATAAATAAATACTTGTTTTATATAAAGACAATTGTTCCTCAATAAAACGCCTATAAAACACAAACTTTATGCTTATTTCAATTAGAGTGGTATATTCTGAATCCGCAACTACTTCCACTCACTCGTTCCATACAAAACTATTGCACATAAATGACACTCAAGAACCTCTACCTATTTACTTATGTCATACAAGGGAATATCATTTAGGCTTAGGTACACATACCTTACCACTTTTAAACCACAAATGTTTATATTGGTGAGAGAAAGAAAGTCCTCCATATTTATCTATAACAAACCTTAGGCATGATTCATGTACATATCCTTAAGTGAAAGGTACCATTAGACCCAGGAGATGGTACTGAGAAATAGATACACCCTTACTCAGAAATGTATGGTTGTACATAGGCTGTGTACATTCTTGTGCCTTGTTAACAGGGACGACATGTCCATTGTATGCCATTGCTTTAAGGCCACTCAGTTTAAGGCCACAAAAATAGACGTGTTTCCGATTTATATAGCTAAAAACTAGGTAGATGTTTTTTTGTTTTGTTTTTAGGAAACCAGTTTCCAGGAACTGAAAAGATGTCCATTTCTTAACAACTTGTGTTTTAAGCAAGAGAAATGTATTTTAAGGGTTCCTGGATGGGTTACCCAAAGCTTTGTTGGTGGGGGTGCACTGTTATTGTGGAAAAAAGGAGAACAATTCATGGAATCAGATTCCAGAACCTAAATGAAATTAAATTGATTTTGATTGAAATTAATGATACGTTTTGTTAGTCTTCATGGGCACATCTCTGCGTACATGCAGGGAACTATATTTTGTGGTGTACAGTATTTTACTTATATATGCCCCAGAACTCCCCCCCCACACACACACACACAAGCCTCCATCTGTCCATTGAAATGTTGACACTCTCCACACAAAATACCCCCTTCCACCCCGACCCCCACCGACCTCACCCCAACACCTCGAAAATTCACTCTGTGACTGTGAAAGGAACCTGTGGTACAGCAGACAGCACTGCTTCTTGTGTTGACATGCACAAACTGCTATGTTTGGCAACAACCTAACTGAACGTACACCTTTGTATACCATTCCTTGAGGCAGAGTGAAAATAAACAGTTTTACACTTCTTGACTGTGCCCAAATCTCTTCTTATATACAAAAAATATTGAAATTATTTAGTATATTTCCAATCAAAAGGAAGTCGAAACCTTGTTTCAACATGGTAATACATTTCGGACAAAATTTGAATTTATTCCTACATTTGCCATTATTTGCTGTGGTTTTGTTAGCACCAATTGTGTATATTCTCACGCTGCAACTCGTATTGTTCCTTCAGGCATAGTCAAACTACACACACTCGATCATCATTGTATCCTCTCCCTGCTGAGAGCTACCTTGTCAAACCCGGGTTCCCATATGTGGGGGCTCAAATACCAATTAGTGTTACTGTATCCGAGTTAAAGCTTCATCTCGGCTATTTTCTATCAAAATTATTTCTTGTTAGAAGGCACCTAAATAGAATCATGCCAGTTAATCTTTTCGAGATTTTAAATTTATGCGGACAAGAACGTTACCAGGCACTGACTTCCAGATGCCTCAGTCTGCCACTAATCGAATTTAATTTGTTCTCGGAAAGTTGATGCATTGGATTCGAGTCCTGGATGTTCGTTCTGATATGACCAGGTTATAGATAGACCACATACGAAAGTATAGTGTTAAAAAGGCGTGAAGAAATACACACACACCCGATGAGGAAAGTATGTGAAGAAACTGCAAGAATTAGTGATTGTATAAATTGATCATGGTCAATAAATTATAATGAAATTAAAATAATAATTCTACACATTCTTGAATTCTAAGTAACAAAATGAGAGCTTTTGGTGAAAATATTTTTGATGCAATGGTGGAAATATTTTTAGTGTAGCTGTAAGGAAAACTCAAAGGAATTACTTTTGTTGACTTAGTTGGAATGGAGCTTTGACACGGAAATATCTCTACACGGTCGCTGGAAGGCACGAACTGTTTAACATTCTCCCTTGCCATTGATACAGAAACTCCACAAGGTGCCTTTTGTGAAAAAAAATAAGTTCCTCAATTCATGCCTAAGGCCGCGCATTATTGAAATGGCAAAGTTTAGATGAAGAAGAGAAGAGGAATGAGCGCGCTGTCCGCCATTATTCCAGAGGGCAGTTTTAATTAACCGGCAGCAGACGACATTTGGCCTAAAAACTGCTTCATGACATTTTATGCCTCTGGTGAAAGTTGGGGGCATAATTATTATTATTGACGAAATGAGGCCATATTCAGATATTCAGCCATTCATTTCTCTCTGTATGAAAGACATATTATGTTACAGTCTAGGCCCAGACCCTCTCAGATCAGATTAGAATAGCATGTCGGTGATTGCACACCTACTTCGCTATTACTTTCCTGGCCCTGTAGTAAGGATGGGATTATAAGGGCATTTTGCGGTTTTTCACAGTTTGGAGGGATTCTCTCAACGCTGAGCCTATTATAGACTAGTTAGATCACTCTAGGGAGAAATAGATTCCTCGATATCCTATCTTGAGGGGTCTGACTTCTTTACCCTCTCTGGTTCTTGGTTGGGGGGGGGGGGGTGATTATTGTTGAGGAAGTCCTAAAATAATGACTGGCTGAAGAGTTCACATTCTTCTCTGTATAAAGAAATATTTTCTGTATAAAAGAAATCTGTTAGCTCACAATGTACAGGTAATATATTCCTCATCAGGAAATATGACACCATAATAAATAGAGGGCATTAACCATTTTCTATAACTTTGTATTTTTAAAAATGAAAAAGAATTATTATATTATGTGATCGTACATACATATATCCATTTAATCTATTATATATTACATTTAAGAGATTATTTATTTTAATGACCGGCAGTTAATTAATTATCTATCCATCGATTATATAGGCTTCTATATGTATCCGCCACTATCACGAAACCATTGCCACCAGCATCATTTATATATATGTGCAGGCGTTTCAGAATATAGGACCTCGTTAGTGTTATGATTACTACAGGGCCAATTTCTCATACAGTTTGGTTAATTATTTTTTATAGCAAAACTCACGAGTTGCCATTTTTTTCAACACAAAGAGGGTCATGGCATGTGGTGATTTAGGGGAGGTCATTTCAATGGGCCCTTCCTGGCCCAAACCACTGGTCGGATTTTGTTGGAATAAAGTTTTCCTGAATTATTGGAACCAATATATCACGATTTGACCGAGAAGAAATAATTCCTGTTTAACTTTATTTTGACCACTAGCCAATCCCTAACAGTAAGAAAACAGCACACTTGAAAAAACTGACCCATATGTCTCTACAAACAGGCACAGGAAGCTTGCGGTTCCACAAAGCCTCCCGGGCCAAGATGTTTAGAAACTCTAATATATTCTTCTAGTCGGGTAATAATAATAATGAAAAAACTGTATTTATTACGAGTCATCAAGAATAAGATTTTCAAGAATAAGATTTCTCGAAATCTCGAGAATATTTGATTATAAGGGTCATTAATCGGCAGCTCTACACATTTAAAAATTTCTGCTAAATTAGGCTGACAATAATACATATAATATGAGGTATATTTGAATAGATTTGGTATTTGCGTTGATTAAAAAAAACGTCAGCTCATTTTTGTCACAACTTTGATAGAATTTGTGTAGACGAATCCTACATTTTCTGGCGCCCTGACCGATATATGTTTGAAATATATAAATCCATGGGAACTCCAGTTTTAGATATACCTGACGTCGTGACATACATAAACATAATAATCCCAATTGAAAAATCCCCATTGTAATAGAAATCGTGACTAATAGTGTGTTTAATTCACTAAAATACACCCCCACTTGCTGAGTGAGGTGGTAGCGTCTTGTTCGTCATGCACACTTCTTGGCACGAAGAGTGTGCAGTCGTAATAGGCCAGGGTATTGTAAATAATATCCATTGACAAAAGGTGATCCTCCGGATCCTTGACCCATAGAAATTTCATTATTTTAGTTTGTTTTTATTTTATCTATAAATATTTAATTATTATAACAATTGTAATATGGTCACCTCATTCCTCTGAATTCAAGCTTATAGAGATTCATTTCTTATACCCAGGAGGAAGTATGGTATTTTCATAATGGTATCATCTCAAGATTCTGTATATGAACAAACTATTAGAGGAATGACATAATGATTAAGATGGTAGAGTGCAACAGATTATTTCGAGCTTTCATAGGTGTAGTTTATATATTTTATATAACAAAGTTCTCTGAAACTAATATATTGAGATTAATAACTGTTAACACGGTTGAGATGTTTGACAGATGATGTTAATGTTGTAAAATGATACAATTAACAATATCAAATGGCATGACAATAAATGTGCTATGAATGTATACATATGTACAGTCATAGCAACGAGAATAAAATATTTATTATCATCGGTCATAGTAATTCCTTGATATGTCTTGTATGAATGAATGTCACGATAACTAGGAGGAGTAGGAAGGTAAAAATAGAAGCAGGAACCCGCCCCCCCCCCCCCCACACACCACCTACACCTACTCACGTAAAGGTAACTCGTGTTGTCACATGAACCTTTTTCCTCCCAAAATGTCTTACGTGGCGCTGTTCGAAACCATGCTGACATTTCAGTAAAAAGATAAATGGTCCATTTCTGTTTTTATCATTCTGTCGCGTGAAGAGGTACGTTATCAAAGGCGTTCTGTGTAGTTTTTGTTGTCCCCGTGAAAAGCATTCTGAAAAAGAAAAAGATCTAGAGAGATTTTTTAGTTGCCCCTGGAATATGTGCGATCTCTAGCTCGTTCCCTAAATTGTTGTACAATATGACAGGAAGGATTTGGCGATCAAGTGTGGGACCTTAACTCAAACAACAGTGTGTTATATATTGCAGTGACATTAACTGGATTGATATCTAGTCATTTCCAGGTAATGGTTGTTTGAACTTATAACAACGGAATACAACGATATAATAATGATTGATAAAATTGATGGCTCAGACTAGGCTCAGAGCCTCTCACATGAGGTAAGAATTGTCAGTGATTGGACGCCTACTACGCTAATGCTTTCTTCGCCCTGGAGTAGGCGCCCTAATGGAATTATAACGGCATTTTGCGGTTTGAGGGGACTCTAAACTTTGAGCCTAGACTGTATGGCCCTAAAAAGATGGGGGTTGTACACAATACACTGGGTCACTGTCCCCTTGGGAATAGTTCCAATTGAGAAGGACTGTGCAGGGGAGGAAATGTTTCATTCCTAGCACAGGTGCGGCCTTTTCATTAGGTTAGGCACTGCTTTTTATCACTCTGAGCTACATCGTCCCTATACATTCCATCCATTTATACGCAGTACAGTAGAAGCAAAATCAAAATAAGAAATGAGGATACTACTCGAACACACCCGGTTGTCAGGTGAGGAGGGCCCAGTTACCAGGGGAACCGGGTAGAGGATCAAACCACAAAAGGTCATCACTCTTGCTGCAGTCGCTGTAAGGGGAAAATTGTCGTCTGCTATCCCCCCGCCGACAAACAGACAGACTCCCAAGTACTTGGTGATGATAGGAAGAAGAAGCAGACAGTCAGAAGGCTAACGGTAGTGGCAAACCACATCAAGAATTATTATTAGACCTCTTTTTTTATCTTTCCTTAAAATTGTGCCGGAGGAGAGACGAGGAAAACATTATACAGGTCTTGTACCCATATCAGCTCTCTACTCCCAACTCTTGACATTTAGTTGCTTTAAGAGTCAGCGGGATCGTTTGAACAACAACTGGAAAGGCCAAAGCACTAATTCAGCTTTGATGATCAAGACATCATAACTGATAGTTCGGGATGAGATAGGCTCTTAGGTGAGGATTTCACACAGAAAAGGAAGCACTTTAATGATAGTACACAGGAAGGAATAGACTGGGTTGGAACATCAAATGATAAAGTTCTGCTTGTTACTTTTAAAGTTAACATCTCAAATTAATATCTGTCTAGACTGAACATCTTTTTAGCTGGCCTTGGACTTTGGCGGGAGTGATCGGTTGGACAGACAGCAAATCTCATCAAGGAAGTACTACTGTTCCGCTCTGTGTAATGAAATTTCCCGAGACTGACTGAGGTCATTTTTAAGTGTTTTTGGATCAAGTTTGGTTCAATTCAGGCTATAATGCTTCATCATTTCTTCAGGATTTATTGAAGGAGGAACTTACACCACTCACATCTCATGTCAAAGTGTCTTGTAAGGTTGTTGCAGTGTCATTGAAGAAGTACACCGATTAGTAACGCACTGAGAGCGACACTACAACCTAGGTTTCTGATTATACTTAATCGGCATCAACCTCCCTTTGTGGATACTCTACCCCTTAACATAGAGGTGAATCAAAGTTCAAGTTGTCATTTCCTACCTACCTGGTCATACCACCAACCAAAAGACTATTTAATTAATATCTTATCAATAAGGATTACTGTATCAAGGGATAGAACCGAATGACACCACTTTGCAGTCGCAGGATATTAAAATTGCTATTAATTAGTTTTTTAATTAGATATATTTTATCTATAAGGAAAACTGTATCAAGGGATGACGCCATAGGGAGACAGTTTGTAGCTGTTTTTACCGGGATATTGACACCATTTTTAATTAGTCAATTAACTGGATAATTATAAAATGCCAGAGCCAGTGGCGGTGAAAGTCAAGGAGATGCCTCTAACTACGTCTGTGAGCGTCTCTAACGAGGCAAGGAATTCTAAACTTGAGAAATTTTACATTTGGGTGAGTGTGGTGAATCTTCTTTACAGTTTGATTTTTTATTCAATATGACACGACATGTATGTATACATGTATAGGCTACTATACATTTATTTAGCCCGACAGTAGCAATGCATCTCACCGTCTCTAATTTGAATGTAACATAGTGATACATAGGGTGGTGCTGTAACTGTTGAATTATTTGTCGATGGAAGTGATTTGTTCAATATTCCTCATAAGAGCAATAATATGTCAGTATCCAAATATTCCATCGGTCAGTGGCTCAAGCTTTTTGTTCAAGGATTTTTCGTTCAACACTTTAACAACCTCCATTTAATTATACCTACAATTCCTATGCGAATTATCTTTTATAATTTTAGGTTCATTCCCAAATAATAATATTTCGAATGATGTTATTGGTATAATATTTCAATTGTGCACCATGCATGGAGATTAATATACGCAATATTTATGTAAATTTAGTTAAACATAAATTTCTGTGTGTCCTGGATATGTCGTGAGTAATAATTGGGAAGACAGCACGCTTTAGTATACTGCGCAAAAGTGCCAAGTTCTTAGAGTGAACCTAGTTATTCGGAAACAAATTGCATGCAAATATTGTTGTACACAATTACTGGGTGTATTGCACATTGCATGTTGTGTAGCCAGTTGTCTACATGTATCCACCCATGCAGGGGGTAGTGTGCAAACGTGTATGTAATACATACATGTGAGGTACACCTCTACAATATGTATAGGTAGAGTTTACCAGGCACCCGATGATAACAAATAGTAAATGTTAATGTCCACTTTAAAATTCATTTATGTGTAAATACGACTTGTTTAAAGCGGTTATGCATGGCACTCTCAATGCTGGGAAGTAGATTAGAGGGTGTGGTATCAGGCCTACTCTCTTGTAAAAGGTAGGCTATAGCTCCAGTCAGCGTGTTCCCTCTCATCAATAAACGGTAGTATACTACCAACGATCCTAGTATAGCCTCACTATATGGGAAGTTATAGTATCGTTGGTGATCCAAAGCTCAGTAATTGAGCAATTTTTGTTGGCAATATTGTTTGAAATAAACCCTAATATACTACTATCAGACGCTTTGAGATATTTTGTAATTGGAGCTCTGGGACAGGAAGAATATTATTTGTAAGGGGGAATGGCGAAATCCTACCCCCACACAAGCTGCCAGAATGAAATCATTTGATAATAAAATAATAATTGTTAGTTAAAGCTATATACGCCAAAATCTTAGTGAAATGTTAGTGAATCAAAGGTTATACAGTTGTGAGTCCGTGGTACATCGCCTTGATTTCACTTAACAAACTCAAGCCAAATCAGTTTTATTGAACTAAAAGAAATCTGCTATAGGCCTTATTGTACATAACGTGCTGGCATGAGTTAGCATTGTCTCTGCCTGGCCAAGTCGTGACATGGTTTGTTCAGCTGCGTTTGCTGTAGAAATTCCTGCTCAGACTCAATTAGTACCGACATCTCCAAGCACAAGCATGACAGTTACCGTTTTACCATATATCATTTTTGAACTTAAGAATGTGAACTATCTGTATATTTTCCTCAGAATGTATGGAAGCTGGTTTCTGTACCTAATCGAAATTCCACGACCGAACACATCCGAGGGATCTCTGGGCTAATACAAGTATTGGGTTGAATCCTTTATTCAGCTTAAAAGGGAAGGAACCACTTTTTGGTTGGGGGAAGATGAGTTGCCTCTTTGGAAAGCCTATGTTTGGGATTCGAACCCAATATGCTGTCGATTCTCTGGATTCAAAGACAGTGCTTCAGAATGCATGATGAGCCCCACCTTCGACCCCCACCCCTCTCTTTTCCCACAATCATCAATTATAACAATATATTGTTGGAATATTTTCTTCTATTATCCACCACAAACGCATGAAACCTACCTACCACTTTGACTTTGGACATGTCCCAATTCTGGCTGGCATCTGGATGGTAATTGCTGCATAATAAATCAAGTTTGGCTTCCTCTTAATTGCATTGGATCTCTTGTATAACTTAACCCCTGTTGTATACTTGTTGCCTCCTCGAATATAATATGCTTTCTTTTCCACTAACCGTGATGTCCATCCTATTTGGCTTTCGTGGCTTAAGTATGTATAGGCAAGTTTCGGCTTCACATTCTGTTACAGTGTAATTCAGTAAATTGAAATATTGAAACATTATAGGTGTTAAACAGTTGCCCAATAGTCGAAAATGGTTGCCTACACAGGTTTAGTTAAAATAAAGTACCGCCTTCAGTACAATGGTACCGCAATAGGTTCTTTTATTAAATAAAAACATACCTGTAGTTCAGAAATATCCCTAGTATCTTTTAATATGTTGATAGAAGCATTTGAAACGTCTGAAATAGACTCGATTCAAGATTCATGACTACCGCCATTTTGGGGAAGATTACCCACAATCCTCCTTGATTTTGACGTCATCAAGGCTGAGCCAATCTTGGCTCCATACCGGCCGATTGAGCTGAGGGCGTGGTTGGGTTAAAGTTTGAATGAAGTTTTACTCCCTTCAGATCCCTATTAAGCCATTTTCTTTGCTATTAGTGATTGAGAGAGGCTATAACTAGACTAGTATGGGTTTGTTTGAACTTAGATGGTTTGAAATGAACCCTGTACAGTCCGAAAAGGTTTTTGTTATTGTGAGCGATAATGGGGGGAAGACAAGAAGTTTGTCAGTTCCGGTTTTAGTAAGACTTGTTTACTCCTTACAAAACACCTTCTCTTTCTTAAAATCACATTTCAAAAAGTGAAATCTGGCCAGGAATAGCTTGTAAAGATTCAGATCTAATGAGAATATGCCTACTTCTGCTTTATATCATTGCCAAAATGCCAGTAGGAGGAAAAGCATGACCACGTTGCACTCGCTATGCTAGCATAGAGGCAGGATTCCATCATGAGTGACGTCATGAGTCCTCCGAAGATGTCTGCCAACATTAAACATCATAATCCAAGATTGAAATCCCTCCAGGACTCTTATTATTCACCATATTTATGTTCGAACCTAGCTGACATTGATTTTACCTCAAGAAGTAGGGATAGGGCTATCATTATACTGAAGGCGGTGCTTTCTTTTAAGAGTATGTATTTTACACTGGAGATTATTAGCTTAGAATTCTTACAGCACTCTTGTGTGTACAATTTAATAACCACAACACCCATGCAAGTTAAACTGTAAATCAAATTGTAGATATTGCCGTTGCAATGTCTGGTTGTCCAGGTCATGCTTAGAAACCTATCATCAGAATGCAATTTTATTTGACTTATTTCAATATAAATGAATATCCCAGCATGTGACACATCTTAGTTGTTATAGGAGAGACCTAATCACACCATAGTTATTTAACATAAAGCGAGTCCCAGCTTATAACACTGAGAGAATGGCTTGATACCACTCCATCTAAACCACTCCCCTGGTTCTAGTAACCTGAAATGGAATGTTGTTTGTCTGTAGATTATGTTCTGGTCTTCCCAGGTTTTTGTAAATGTGAGGTAAACATATCCATACCTGGATGTTTTAGTTTCGGAGACTGACTTTGTTTCATGGTGTATTCCACTGGAAAAAGAGTCATTTCAATGGTATGTGGAACTGGATCAGGGGAACTGAGTGTTTACTTAATATAGTCTAGTTATATTAATTATATCATTAAATTACAATTATTTATCATTATTACCTTAATTTTGGCTACCATCTGCTATATACTTAGTGTAAACTCTATTCATGGTATTATCTGTCATGTTATTCCCAATATTTATATTGTAACTTTATATGTTTGCCCTGTTTAACGTAAGCTTTCCTGTAGATCTCAAATAGCACTAGATCTAAAATAGACAGTTTACAGTCACAGGCTGGATGCACAGTGCCACTCATATGCTCATAATTGTATTTACTCTTGCATAGTCGTTAAGGGAAACAATTACCTTAGTTAATCCACACTCTTTACTTACTCAGTTTAAGTATCTTTCTTAGTTTGTTTAATCATACTCACTTTCAATCTTATTTTCTACCAAGTTTATTCAATCTTTACTCTAGTCTACACTTACTGGTACTTCATTCTTTACTAAGTCAATAGTACATACTTAGTGTATTCAATCTATACATATTGGATTATCTATAATGCCAATAGTTTATTTACAATACCAATACCAATTTCACCATGATTGTTCACGCCTATAGGTTTTGTCATCCCAATGTAATGTATTCATTAAATATTGTTACGGATAAATAATACCATTTGCCATTTATCTGACCCCTGCAAGCCTCCCATCGATAAGAGTAATACATTAGGTTAGATTCGTACTTAAATATCATAGTTCATCCTAAGTATACTCTGGCCATAAGAGACTGAGAGAGGAGAGGTCAGCCAAATTCACCTTTAGTGACACTGTGTGTATGACAAAACGATTATGTTGTTTATTCTCTATGATAATTTAATGTGGCGAATGACATAACCCGGGGCAATCATAAATATGCATTGCCAAGTACATCAATCCCAATTTATTCAGTTTTATATGTAATCAAATTAAATCACACATCGATCAAGGAATCATGCAGTACCATAACACGTCTTTCGCTAAATATTTAAAACAGTTTCTACTTGGGATTTATGGGAATTAAGCCATACTTGTACTCATATTTTCTTATTAGTCTACGCCACTAAGCGTACAAATGCACCTATGTTTATGTATGATAGATGCGATTGAAATGCGCAATAACTTACCCAGCATTATTTAAAAATAGTCTTTGAGGCGGAAAGGAAGAAAAATCCCAAGTATGTGCTGAGAAATTTAGAATTTTATGTTGAGCTCTGTTCTTTTTTAGGTGTATACTTTATATTCATAACAATGGGATGGCATACACGAGGGGCAAGCCCTTTCACAGTTTGGCACAGTGTTAACATACCTGTACTAATCACCAAATTATGTATTGGGATATTGTGGGAAAGAAGAGAGAGACTGATAGAAAGAAAGACAGAAAGAGGGGCAGAGAGAGTGGGGGAGGAGGTAAGAGTGGGAGGGGGAGATAGAAACAGTGGGGATAGAGAGAGACAAAGGACATTACATCTTTGACTGCCATCCTGAATAAAACTTGAATTAAAAATGAATTGTAGACAAAGGGGAGGGGGGAGAGGAATCAGGGAGAAAGATACATTAAGGAGGGGAAAGAGCTACGAAAGAGAATGAGACAGATACAGAGAGAGAAATAGGGAGCGAGAGAGAGATGGAAAGAGAAGATGAGAGAAAACACAAGACACAGAGACAGGTATTGGAGGAAAGGAATGCTCAGGAAAAAATGGTCAGGAGAGAAGAGAAGAGACAAGAGGTGTGTTTAATACGATGCCAAGCTTGTATGGTCCAGAGCCAAGTATGCACATCTTTTGAGGTATCCCACAGGTAATATTGTGCAATTGGCTGCACACAGTCTAAAGTATCTCAGGCACTGGGTGGGGCTATGGACCTTCCTCTTTCTCTCCAACCTATGGACCTTTCTAGCCACAATCCAACACCTAAGTGGTCGCCTCTAGCCTATACTGCTGCAGATTGGACCCATGATATTTATTCATGGGTTGTGGATTACTCAAATAGATACATGCACATCCTGGATTACCTTTGTCAGGATCTGGAATGAGGAGAGGTGTGTGGCATACCTACCTTTATCCATTGTTCTGGTGATGGAAAAAGCATGATAAAAAGATTCTCAGAAGAGGAGGAGAGGCATGGCAGGATATTGTACTGGAATTAATGCATGCAGCCCATCAGAGAATTGAGTGAAATGATTAGTATTCCAGAAGAATGAAACGTGCATCTTGCATTGTCTCAATTGGGAAAAAACAGTAAGAATTATGCAAACGAGAACATGATTGGAATATTAAGAAGACAATATATATTGGATTGCTGAAATGAAAGTATACAAATGCCAATATCCAAACATCAAGAAGATATTCACCCAGAGATAAGCAGCATGAGTCTTTGTATTACTTTATTCCATACAAGTCGGACAATTCTTATCTTGTTATACAACCAAAATCATGAGACTCCAGACAATTTAACATCCATATTTTACAATACTCCCACTGAAAACTACTTATATAATTAACCACACAAGAATACATGTAGGCCTATACATACATCTGGATATATGGAGAAATTGTTAACATACAACGAAATGATCTAATCGGCACCCGTTCTATATAAAAAGGAAGCAGGATGTTGCATCGGTTCTGTGGTTTCATTTGCTTCCTCCTGTTGTAAAATGTTATAACACTCACGGAGCGCCAATATTCATAATATCTGGGAGCATGGACGTGTTGCCAAATATGTGCCTACGTATTCAATGTTAAATGGACCTTCCTTCTACGGCTATAAATAACCATATAACTATCATAAATACTTCTTGTTCATCATAAGAGATGTATTTCTGTGCCACAGGATGGGTGAGAATCTTACCAATCACGAATGAGTTGTAGGCCTACACATGGTGGCTCTTAAGACCTATAATATCTAGCAAATTGCTATCATTATTATTATTATACAACTTTTATTCCATATCAGCATATACATGTACATAGTGATAATAAGAACAGGGCTATTACTCCCTCTCCGTTGGAGATTTTCCAGGTAGCCCTTAAATAAACAAGCAATGATTTTGACAAATAAATGTAATATCAGATGTGAGTTCACGATCATGAAGAAAAAGAAAATAATGTCTTTGAGTAAGTTCGTCCCCAATATCATGAGTGATGTTCTATTCATATATTTTTGTTATCCAATTTTTAATAGATTTTTAGTTTTTTCAATGTAATGATGTCTCACTTCTTAATATATGCCATATTCATACTGTCTCTTGTGAAATATGTTTTATTGCCTTGGTTAATTACGTTTCCAAGTAATACACACCAAACCTTTGAGTATATTGACCAAAT
Source organism: Sthenelais limicola (assembly GCA_942159475.1). Lineage (NCBI taxonomy): Eukaryota > Metazoa > Annelida > Polychaeta > Phyllodocida > Sigalionidae > Sthenelais > Sthenelais limicola. The sequence goes on from OW804096.1 coordinate 61,850,127, forward strand.
CTTACACAATAACTCTACCCATAATTTCTTTTGTGGTAAACATGGAAAAATGAGAAATAGTGTGAGTGAGGGTCAACGTGAGTGTGTCCTTACTAGTTGAACTGAACTGTGAGGTTAATTTGGACATTATGGGCATTTGTGGGGGAAACTAAAGATCGTCGAACTCCTACCCCTATGTACTCTAGTACATACCTTTACCGTACTTAACAGCTTATCCCTCAGTGAGGCAATGAATCATCGGGTTGTTTGATTACCTGGAGAAAAGGTTCTGGACCATCAAACCGCAGGCTCGGACCTGTTATTAGGGGAAATAAAACTGTGCAGCCCCCGCATCTGTTCTTAGTCATTATACCTTTAGTTTTGGATCAACATTTGTCATTGTCTGACTTGAATTTAAACCTCAGGACTTGAAACGAACCTTATATATGTGGGTGGTATATTGGTGGATTCTGTTGCGGGCTGAGAGGTTCAGTTCCATTCCATCGTTTAGAAACATTTGTTTCATAATATAAACATACACTGCAATTATTACCTTCTGGCCTTTACTCTTATCGACTATTCAAATTAATTGTGTTTTCTACTTATGGTCAGATATTATTTTTTGCTTATTATGAAGGATGTATTGTATTCCAAATGTGTATTGGAATTTATGTAGGGTAGGCATATAGCTTTGTAGTATTCGTTTGAAGAATCAGCAATTGTTCTCTCTACAGATTCCATGGGGATCTAACCTCTATAACTTGACTGTTAAAGATTTTTCTCATATTGACTCATTTTCTTTCTATTACAGATCAAGAGAGGATCTACAAGTTCCGTAAAAGATAATTCTTCAGAACCCAGTAAGAAACCTCAAGAAAGGAAAGACCCAGGGATTAGGCCTACAGTTGAAGACAGCATCGAAAATGGCCTCCAAAGTTGTAGCGACCTACCGCAGTCAAATGACAGGGAAACAACTATGGCCAAACTGAAAGACAGTCTTTCCAAGTTGAGAGAACACTTGGACACCTTGCAAAAGAGGAAAACAATGTCCTACGATACAGGCTCGGACTCGGACGTTATTCACCAACCCCACGGGGACGGTCCTCGAAATTCTGACTCTTCCGACGAGGGAAATCCTATTCAGAATCTAAAAGCGGAAGTCATGAGACGAAGGGCGCAAAATGGCGGCTACGAAACTGGGGACACGTCACTGAACGAATCTGACGCCGGCTCCACCTGTGCCAGTATTAGGGGCAACAATGACAGCGCTTACGCCAGCGATAGGATGTCGCACAATTCTGTGACGTCACAAGGAGGGACGTCACACGCTAAAGGGCACCTTCACTCGCAGAGCGCGGCTAGTTTATCTGCCCTGGCGGTTCAGCGGAGGAGAGGGCGACGGGGCTCCTATACATCCAGTGACCAGTCTTCTCCGGAGAACCATGACGGGTGAGAATAATATAATATTTTTTCCGGAATTTGGAATAAGTTTATAATTTTGTGCATGGGTCCGTAGCCAGAATATGTTCAATTAGGTGCATTTGTTAACCTTTACAAAATGTGTTATTAAAACTTAGATATATTTGGAATATAATTGGGTATATTTGGTAGTGCATAAAAGCTCACTAACATCTTTCTATTATTTTGTTTCTGAAAATTCCAATGGTACATGTTTGAGTGACCTACACCATATATGTTTATACGAAAAGATTGCCACTCTTAAAATTTCAGAAGTTAAAAAAAAATGTGTGTATAACTTGTAAATTTCTCTATTATCTCTTTTTATTTGTGAGCATTTGTTAGAAATATTTCAAAGAGAAGCAATGAATGGAATCTCCACTTCCTAAATTCTCTCCTTAAACTAATCACCCAAACCATAGAACTAGTGTCTAGTTCTATGCCCGAACATTCTTTGATAGACGCTTGCTTAATGTAAATTACAGGATCCAATCGTTGGGATAAGGTTTAATACTGCCTGAGGTGTCGACCCCCTTGTGCACATGAATATAATTGAAGTCTCTTTTACATTTCAAAATGTAAAACAAGATTTAATAGTATGCTGCAAAAACAATTGTTTACTTCTGCGTCTTTCAAACACCTTTACCTCAATGCATATCGATTACATGCGGATCAGATTGAATTTGTTTTACTGGAGCTTTATACTCAGGAATAATTCTTCCATTATTTCGCCTCAGAGATTCTCCATTTTTTAGCCTATAAGTTATGCAGAGTTGTCTGTCCCCAAGGGTGAAGCTTTCAAAAGAATACAATTTATTGTTCTTTGCTCAACCGATACATGAAAGTAAGAGATTTCTTATGAAAATTTGAACCGGTTGGACAGTCAGCCTTTGTTATGGTTTTGCGAACTATAGTTTGTTAAATCTTTGTATATTACCTCATTCAATGTTCCCAAATAAAAGGAATCATACAGAAGAAATGGGATTTTAAAGAACAGACCTGTTTGTTATGCTTGTATATTTGTTTAAGTACATCTAATTTGAAACCTGGCCAAGTTAGTTATGATAGTGCATAAAGTTTATAAATGAACCAAGATACTCAGACAGTCCTAGCTTGAGGCTCCTATTCAATGATTTGGCATCAAAGTTAAGTAGTAGAACAATTGCAGACGACATTTGAATGAGGGCCATTCAGGTGCTTTAAAAGCGTGTAACCTCGGGGCCGATCCATTGGAATTTGAGGTGAACGATGGGGTTGACCATTGCCTAAAACCACCAATGTTAGGAGACATACATGTTTATAAGGCCAAACAAATGTAGGTGTTTCCAATTTATAGCTAATAACTAGGTGGGGATGGTAACTTTTTAAAAAAATCTTTTTGAAACCAACTTCCAGGAACTGACAAAAAAGTATTTCTCAACAATAGATGTTTTTAACTAGAAAATTATACCTTTTAAAGGTTTTCTGGTTATATTATGAAGGATTGTGTCCCAGCTTTAATTAAGAAGGAATTATTTAATCAAGGTCAATTTCCTTTAGGTGGGGTAAGGGTATTCTAGGTAAGAACGGGGTGGTGTGTGTGTGGTAAATCAGAAGCCTATTTCTGTTGGCATTACAGTGTTTGTTGGTCATGTAGAATATCGGTTTAGATTTCCACATTTGAACACTTAGGAGTTTCTTGTGGGAAGAAAGGAGTCACTTATTTCCTCGGTTCGTCCATATATAATCGACCACAGAAGCTTTAGAATGGGGAAGAAAATGCAGACATTATTGACTTGTAAAAAGTGTCCAGTAGATAGAAAACTAATTAAAGGGAGTCCCAGGGGCCATATTCCTGGAGGAAATGCTTAAATGCCTTTGATATTTCTCGACCTTTCTGCTGACTTAGCAATGGTTTTCCTCTTTTTATGATCGTATGAACAATCATAATAGTGGTGACATTCTTCCTTCTGAGCAAGTGCATAGAGCATAGAGGGCTAGTTCCATGTAGGCCATACAACATGTTTGCAAATTTGAGGTAAGGTAATATTTGTAAGGGAGATTTAATATGGAGTGTTGAAATCAGAATTGAATTTTACTTTAGACATATGTAGACTTAGACATGAGTTCGGAAAATCAAATGTAAATCCATGCAGGCTAGGCTCAGAGTTGAGGAAATCCCTCATAACTGAGGAAAAGCCTCTCGGTCCAAACCGCAAAATGCATGCCATTATAATCCCATTAGGACGCCTCCTCCAGAGCCGGGAAAGCCATTAATGCAGTAGGCGTCCAATCACTGATGTACCATTCTTATATGATCTAAGATGTTGTGAGCCTAGAATAGTTAATGGTACTATTCAATACCGAGTGTCCCAATACACGATTTATTCTAGAAGATGTGACTTCAGCATAAATTATGATATCATCTACGGGGAGAGAGAGCATTCCTATGGCCATAAATATGTGTAGGACAGTTTTATCATTAATTACTGAGTTAATTTGCATAACGATGTCCACTCCTAGAAATGTAAGTTCTATTAGTACTTGAAAAGGTTTTTTTCCCCCTTGTGGAATATCTGAAATCATGTATCAGATTCCAGGGACTATTCCCGAAACCACAAAGTCAGGAGCTATGACTTAAGCTATTATTTAAGCCACGTCAAACGGTTGGCTTCGTTATCCATGCTGGAAAAGATTTTGGGGTGAGCTTGTCTATTCAAATAATTCTTAACTACAGTGGGAGTTCTTTTTAACAAAGATCCGAAACTAAAAATATCCTTGTATTCTTTTGCAAGGGGGAAAACAGGTTGTTTTTAAACTTAAACTTTAAAGGAGACCGCCTTTGCAGTCTATACTGTCAATTACTATAGATTCCTTGGAGAACTTGTTTTTCTACAAGTGTATATTTTGGTTCTGAGTGTCATTGAAACTGTTCCCTCCTAGAATATGTATGAAGTATCCAGGCACTCGGTTTTTGTAGGGATAAGCCATTGGGAAACGTACACAACATGTTCTCGCTAAACCTAACAAGGTAAGGGGGTTAGAAACGGCAGGTAAATGTTTAGAAAGGGGGAGGGTTTGTTTAATCTACGTAACCTGATTGCCACCTTAAATTGTATCTTTTCGAGGCGAACCAATTAAGGTTGAAAGTTGTGTTTGAGTCAGTGACATAACTTGGAAAAGCGGACTTCGAATAGTGGACTATTATTCTTATCGGTATAAATCAAACTTTATTACCAACCGGGAACAATATTACAAAGCAAAATTACTCATCCCAATTGAAGTAGAACCATTTGGATACGATTAAAGCATGCTACCCCAACGGGTTGTATCAATTTTACACTTCAATTGAGTGTTCGAACATAGGTGGGCCTTAAACTTTTAACTACATAAGTACAGAACTGTACCATTCTTCCCATATATTAGATAAAGACTTGTCAATCGTTTGTATTTTAGACAGGCTATTTATAATATATCCCAGAACACAGTACAGTCAAACCTCACCTTGAGGACGTCTCTGTTATCCGGACACCTTGCAATTTTGTACAGTTAGGGACAGTCACTCTGCTGTACTGTCTGTTCTAATAATGCACAGTAGGGTTGACTTGAGATTACTATCTGTTCTAATATAATACATAGTAGGGTTGAGTTGAAATAACTTGTCTGTTCTCATACACCGTAGGGTTAATTGTGATGTCCCTCCAAAATGAGGGAAAGCCTCTCGCTCCAAACCGCGAAATGCCATTAGGACGCCTACTCCAGGGCCAGGAAAGTCATTAGTGCAGTAGGCGTCTAATCACTGATATACCATTCCTATCAGATCTGAGAGGCTGCAAGCTTAGACTGTTGTGACCAACCCAGTTTGGTTCAGTTCAAATACAATGAGATACAATAATACCCCATCCCCGTAAACCGATCATCCTGCTATGCAACCCAAATTCGCTCTGTCCCAAAGCCATTGTAAGCGGGACTCTACTGTATTTGGTATTTAGTTCTAATGTCAGTTGACCCCTGTAATCCGGACACCTCGGTACTGTGGATCCTTACGCCCAGTGCCAAGCGTGTACGTTATAGGAGAGTCTCACTGTATGACTGGCGTGTGCATTGGTCCATGTAAATCCACTCTAACACCTCGAACATTACTGACTGGATATGTGATGTATTTAATGTAATATATTACATAAATATTTGCTTTGATGATCAAATTGCCTTTTATTAATGGTCCCATTCATGAGGTAAAGCCACCCAATAAGGTGCCATTAGATCCACCGTAAAATCGCCTCACACTTTCCTTCACAAAGGGATTGACTGGAATAATATTTATGTTTGTACTTTGTAATAGGACTTGCATTTATTTTTATGACTTGGTCCGAATGACTTCATGTGTGGTCTTGGTTGAAATGTTTTGATGCTGTCCATAGCTCAGCTCGATCTGATAATGGTTTTATAAGCTGTCTGTCCTGCTAAATGGACCAACATACCTTTTTCTCAATTGTTTCTTTCTTTGATCCTTAGCGGTTTCAAATGCACATTTTTACAAACTGAAACTGAAGAAAAATTGGTATTTCCTGCTGTTTGTTATGAATTCATGAATCTTCCTCAAAATTGTCATTGTTTTTTAACATTTTTTTAAAAAAAATTCTCTTCTACATTGCACTAACTTTGCTATTCAAGGCTACGTAATAGTTCTAACATGCTATTATGATTACCACTTTTCTTGCAACATCCATTCCTGCGCCAAGGGCTATTTTATAGAGAAAAAACAAACGCCTTACTCTTCGCGCACGCGCACACTCCTACCCTTGGGCAAACAAATCATTAAAAGTTCACACTGGCAATTTTCCAGCAAGCTGATGAAGGAATTTAAGTAGGCTATAAAAATACTTTTTTGAACTGAAAAATATGTAAATGGTGGGCACGCTAATGTAGATCCTTATAATTACCAGATTGGTTGTCATGGTGATGTCGTGAATGTATCATCCACATGATATTCCTTATACAATTCCCAAAGTCACATATTAGTATTGGGTTACCTTTTGTCTCTATGCCCAAAGGCCATCTTTAGAAATATTGTTAGATCTAGGCTATATAATTTTGACTCGTGACACTGAGATCATTTTTATTTGAGAGAAGTGTCTTGAAAGAAGGATAATTTTATACATTTTATCCAAGTTACCTTTAATAAACAACATGAGAATATAATGTGGGACGATAGGCTTATATCCCCAAATATATTACCAAATCCATTAGTTTGTTTATTGAGTTTTTTCTCCTTTAACATCTTCTTGCATCCACAATAAACGCATCTCATTATCTTTACAGACAAAGAGGCAGCACTCAGCTGCGGAAAACCCAAAGTCTCTACGAATTACAAAGGTCACAAGTGTTGGCCGATCAAGGTCAGCCAGGCCAGGTATCCATTAGCAACAAGCCTAGCCGCATCCGTTCAGCCTCGCATGCCCAAGCCAAAACCAGGATAATTAAAAAGAACTCTGTCCTATCTGGCTCGGACGAACAATTGAACACTTGGGCGAGGCGTAAACAATATGACTTTAGAAGGAGAGTTAATACAACCACAGGAGAAAGTGTGAAACGGTCTCAGTCGTTCCAAGATATAAAGCCTATGCCTCCCACCAGAGGGAGACCTACAAGTGCAGGCCATGACAAAATGGCGGCGACGCACTTTGGCAACTCTTTCATGATGAGAACTGCTGGTGTCAAAATGAGGAGAACTCTTCCAAAAGTACCTGTCGGTGCTGAAAAAGACATTGAGGAAAGGAAGAAGCGAATGTCAGCCGAATTGATCCGACGGGCTCGGGTGAGTGTTGATAACAGTGATCTCCAAAGCCAAAGTGGAAGTTTGATGATGAGTAAACGATTTGAGGACTTCAAAGAGGGTCATGTCTTGGAGTACGCCGGCAGTCAGACATCGCTTGATGATAATTCAAGAGTACCAGTTATTCATTGTGGGTCTGAAACAAATCTTGCACGAGATGATCTCGTGGGGAACAATAAAAGATCCTCACTGCCGCCATCTTTTGACGAACCTTACAAGGGACAGTTTTCCTCCCATGCACCTCAGTCCCAAAATGGAGGAACTGTCATACAAAAACCCAAGCCACGTTATGGCAATGAAACTGACAATATTAATCAAAATAATGGTGGCGTTTCGCTAGTTAATGGCTATAATAATAACAGTCATGAATCGGAGTACTCGGACAGTAGTGGTACAGATGCTAGGGAGGTAGCAACCGATGGTAACAAGCAGACCCAGCAAGGAAGATCCAGACATGGATCAAATGGTGGCGAATCCTCTCAAGAGGCTCTCCAAAGGATTATCAACGACCTAAGGAATGCTGCCACAAAATCCTACGACGGCAGTGCTGTAAGTTCTAGGGCAGATTCCAGGACTTCCGAAACTTCCATTACTCAGGAGTACAACAACGTTAACAATACCAGGGATGCTACAACAAGTGAGGAGCAACAACTACAACAGCAACAAAAAGATGTTCACTATTCCCAGCTTGCTCAGTGGGGTGTGCTTGAACCCACCGATGATGACATATCCAGGGAGTACCACCCGCACCATCAGCATTACCAAGATCAAAGAAGTCACGATGAAGAAGAGGAGGAGGAATTAGAGGAAATAGGAGACTTGGAAGACCAAATGACTGATAATCCTCAGGAAAGTTATTACAACTCTTCAGCCGCTCTGAGCAAGAGCAGCAGGACGAGTCGCACAAATGGGTCAATGTCGAGCTACTCCGACCACTCGGACCTCAGAGTGGAGCATCCCACCATCCACAGAGTCCTCAAATCGTGTGACCTCGTCAGAGCAACTATTCAAAGGTGTGATATCTTCACAGAGTTTGGCTTTGAGATGTTTGAGTCCACTTTCTATGATTGTGAAACCAAGGAGAGAAGTAAGAGGCCAGTGTTTAGAACCCCTAGTGGAAGGAAGCCTGTGCTTGGCAGGAGAAAGGGGGCATTTGTACCTGTAGCCCCTGTGAGTCAGAACAACCAGGAGGCTGGGCCTATCCTCTCATTGTGTGCTGTGGATAATGTGATTGACAACAGCCCAGCGGACAAATGTGGTTCAATTCAGGAGGGCGATTTTATCATGGAGGTAAGCCTTTGTTGCATCATCATCAATTCTTATAGCTACATTACATTACAAAGTCATGATATAGTTAAGATATATTTTACTGCAATACAATACAAACTTCCATAATAGTTCAGACAGAATTAGACTAGCCCCCGTCCCCAAGACAGTGTTTTCAAATATTGGGGGAAAGATAAATCGTTCTGAACAAATTGAAAAAGTTTTTCATCAGAACAACAGAAACGGATACATAATCTAGATTTAGAATAAAGTAGATCTTTTTTAATCTAAGATCTAAGCAATACATTGTGCATCTAATTATACGATTAGAATTAAATATTCCTATAGTGATTATAACAATACTATTACTAATGAATGACCCAATCGCTCGCACCACATGGAAGTACATTAGAATACAAAGTCCTCGGGAGGACAACCGTACCTAATATATTGGGGCTAATACAATCAGGTTGGCCTGGCTTCATTGATGTAAATCTTTGCATAAGCATCTTCGTAGTCTTATGCAACAGGCTATTTACCCATAGTTATCGTCAGTAATAACTGCAAAGATGAATGTGGGGGTCATGGCAAAAATACTGACATATTTCTGGCAAAGGAAAAATCACCCATAGGGATATTCCGGTAGGAATCCACTCCCTCTACGGACATGATGAGAAAAAACATACCGGGCGGGACTCTTTAGGGAATGCATGATATAAATATCATCTTTAAATGAAGCATTAAGGCACATTTTAGATGAATAAGTGTTTTAAAAAATTTGCGAATGTTTTGAAACATTTGTGTAAAAAATTATGGAGTGAGGGGGAAATTCAACGACTTTTATAAGCTTTCAAAAATACTGATTTCAATACAAATACTGAGGACTTTCATCCCTGTAACCAACGAGTATCTTCTCGTTGCTGTAACTGCAATTACAAGTAAGCAGTACCCTTGCCATGGGTCGGTTTTTCCTCGTGGTTTACTGATGGTATCTCTACCTCCTGTTGTTTGTCAGGTAAATGGATTGTACGTAGTGGACGCAGATATGGAACGCATCCAAGCAGAGATTGCAGAGGCAGGGAACATGCTAGACCTCGTGCTAGCTCGTCCACATGACCTGGGAGTCGATAAATTAGAGGTGAGTTAACGATTCGTGTTTTTACATCATTTTGAGCAAAAAATAAATATTTCTCTTTTAAGGCCTATTTCACTCCTATAAAAACTCTTTCTGGTTGTACACTCATGAGCCTATCAGATCCCTCCAAACTAAGTGCTAGGACGGTAGTGGCGGGCCTACTTCAGGGTCGGGAAAGTCATTGACATACCGATCTTATCTCATCTCACAGGCTCTGAGCCTAGATTGGGTTCATTGAAATTGGTTTATCAATGGTGAAAAAAATTGGTCTAGGCCGTATTCCTTTCGATATGGAAATAAATATTTAAGAATACCCATTCCTGTGTACAGTCCCACAAAACCCCATTTTCCCAGAAGTATTTCTTTCCTCTTCTAAATTTGGAGTAACTAAGTGTGGAGTTACCGACTCTTTATGACGTGACACTATTATCTCTCAAATTAATCAACTAGTCAATTAATCACTTTCTTGTCTAATTTAAAGCAGGTAAGATGGGAGCGTCCCTTCCTCCCATTCCCTCTAATTAAACCATTAGGATCCGCCGTGTAGATTTTGCGGTTTACCTAGGAATATCATTAGCATGCGGAACAATGGATAAGAGAACCCCTATGCATATATTACCTATCTTATCGCAATCTGTACTTTCCATGCAATCTCTCATTATCTAGTAATGACCATAATGAGATCGATGTAATGACATTCAGAATACCTGACTTTGGCCAGTTCTATGTATTTCGAATTAAAGTTGGAAATTGTAACTTTTCATTGGCATTGGGCCAACAAAATGTGTTTTTCCGATTTACCTCCCGCCGCCCCTACCCCAACCCCTACCTAGACAAACCCACCCCACCTAAAAGAAATTGAGCTTGACTAATTTTGTGTGTGATTTTTTAAGACCAAAAAGCTAATTAAAGCAGGAAATAAGTCTTCCTCACAAAAAAACCATAACAATTCCATTTCTCTTGTTAGGAAAGAGACTTTTATTCAGTTCCTGGAAGGTGGCTTCCTAATCGAAATTAAAATAAGTTATCATCTATCATCATTAGCATCTAGTTTTCAGCTATATGAATCGGAATCACGCCTAATTTTTGTTTTGGCCTTATGTTGAGTCCTCGTCTAATACAAACGAATCGGGATGAAAATTATCTTTATCAGAAATGGATAGTATCAGGTAATGAGGATTTATCAGATCGACGTAATGTCGTTTTAAATACTTGACTCTCCAGTCTCATTTATATGGAAATGACCTTTTAACCTTAAGGGCCTGGTCCAACACGCCGATTCTCATGCGATTCTGCGCCGCAGAGGACTCGTTTGCACTAAATTCTGTGAGAATCGCATGAGAATCGGCTTTAACCCATCAGCTATTATGTGAAAAAATGAGTCATAAGTCGCAGAATTGATATTTTTGAAAGATCTTTGTTGGAATGTTCTCAGCACTGTTAGTTGTACCAAATTGCAAGGTACTTTCTCCTAGTCAAATTTGTCCACCCATAAATATTGCAAACTTTTGTATAACAAAATATGCATAAAATATAGAAATACTTTTAAGATTTCCTAAATGTTAACATCGTTGGAATTCACCTGATCCCATCTTTTCGAATATGATGCTTTTTTTCCCCATGACTCATTTTTCTGTGACATCACATACGTAAACTCGATAGATACTCAGTAAAAGCAGACCTCCACGAAAATAAAAATGCAAATGAATTTAAATATATTTCCTACATTTCAGGCGGGCGGCGAGGTACCTGCAGAAGTGAGGAAGGAACTGGAAAGGCTGAAGCTAAAATACGACGCCATGAGACAAGATGCGGAACGAAGCCAAGACATAATAGCCGACTTGAAACTGGATGTAAAAGACAGAGACAGGCAGTTAGAGCAACTTGAGGGCGAGCTCAGAGTCAAGGAAGAACAGATTGTGCAGTCAGAGATCACTATTCAGAAAAAGGAAGAGGAAGTAACTGAATGGAAATATGAGGCCAACCACAGGAATGTGGAATTGGCCAGACTTAAGTATGAGAATAAGCAGAAGGAGGACCGCATTGCCCAGTTGAGGCGGTTATTAATTCAACAGACAGAACTGATGCAGATGCACCAGGGCCGTAGTGCCAATGGGACAGACATTGAGGACTTTGAGGAACACGTGTCAGCCGTATAGCACATATCCTAGGCACTGATCGGATGATGTGAAGACCTTATTAAAGGACATTCCTGGTGCTTTTATCTGTTGTTGTTATACATGTGGATTACCTGAGCAAGAGAAGAGTGCACAACAAATAAAATGAATACTTCCTTCGTTGAATAGGGGACTTGTAATATTGAATCTTGATTCACATGGAGTTATATGTCACTGTTGAAGCTAAAGGAAACACTATTAACAAAATGTTTATCAGTGCTTCTATTTTTAATAGTGTTATCCATCTTTGCAATCATGCATTTGGAGCCCACATATCATTGATACAATCTTGGATATTGGTGGACGTATTCGATTTTTGATTCAAGTGTTGCTGAGTATTTGTATGTCAGTTCTGAACTGAATCCATCCCAGCATGCACCGAACCAGATATGTGCAGTGGCACATGCAAATCCCCTATAGACATTCATCAAAGTCACGACGTCTGAGGTGTGATCTATTTATTACTTGGAAGTATTGAAAAGGTTTTATATTTTATATTTCTTTTAGCATTTCATTAAGCAAGAAAGCAAGCAATACTTATAAATGGAGGCAATGAAGTTGTAGCTCCCAAATATTGCATTTTATCTGTACAGGATATAATGGTTTATTCCTGACATTTTCTGGCATGAAAAAGGAGTGCCAACAATAATTCAGTTTTCGATATGTTGCCAATACTGAATAATATTATAAGCTGATGATTAATGTATGGAACAAAACTTATTCCATGATATATAATTCCGATTGGAGAATTTATGCATTTGATATTTTCAATCTCATCAGAGTATATTTCCTTTGTTAAGAGACAGAAGTATATACATACTTCCCTGTAGCTTTCCTACATGTAGAAAAACTGCGACGATTTTGATGAATAAAATATTGTTATAAAATATGCGAGTACATTTCTTTATATTGCATGATTATTCACCCACCCGAATGTGACATGTAAGGGTACTGCCAATACTATTGCTTGTATCTGTTAGTTAACAATTCGATAAATGAATGCTACGTAGGGGAAACCCCAAACCCTCTTAAGACTGAGATTACATAGCCACCTAAATGTACAGAACAGAAAAAACCATGCAGTTGCTGAACATTTTAATGACAAACGAGAGAAAGCCCAACGAGAGAAGGCTACACATTGAATTTACATGAATACACATACAGACACTCAATACATATTTGAACCAAATGGAAACAGCATCAAATTGGCGGAAATAAAAACTACGTCCTTCGTAACATTATTTATATAATGCCACTTCAAGTAAGGTTTCAGAATCTCATACTCTTAAAATCCTACTGGAGTCGTAGCCAAAAAGATGAACTAATCTTTAGATCTACAGAAGAAACCCCAAATGCAAGCATTAATTAGCGGGCGGCCACCTGGTGAACAAAAAACGAAACCTACAGCACCTACACGCCACCTAGCATTCCACATTCATACCGCCTACTGCATGAAATTGGGCTCATTTCACTAGCAAATTGCTTCACGCTATATTATTCTTATCCAAAACCCAGGCCATGAGACTCATTTTGAAGTGTCATAGCAACTTAAAATTCTTGCAAAATCTAAACTATTTTATTAGTCAAAGACTTCTATGAATCACTCTCATGAACTCACTAACATAGACCACAAAAATATCCCCCAGGGCCCTTTTCATCTGTATCTAAGCACCATTTCAGCAGATGTTCCTGAATTTTGGCTCACGTTGTACAACATTAAAAAATTGTTCCTTGATTTTACTTTTCAAATTCCACAACTTTAAATTTTAATACCTTTAAAGAGATAAACCACAGTTCAACTGGGAAAAAAACTGAAAATAACATTTTGTTTAAACTTTGCCTCGTGGAAGAACAAGGTTATGTGAATTTTTTCAGTTTAATAAAATAAAGATTGAAAATAACTTTTTCCTAAAAATCTCTATAGGCATAGCTAACATATTGCTTTACCCTCTCAAGCAATAAAAAATGGGGGTCACCGACTTTTAAAAAAAAGTTATTCAACTGAATCTGCATCCAGATGAGTTAAAAACAGGAATATTGAAGATTTTCAATGCTGAATAATATCTTTCAAAATATGTTGATACCCTGTTCTTTCATGCATGAGGGTAAACCTGTATACGGGCTATGTTTAGCAGTCATTTCAACTGAAAAATGTTATTTGTCTGTCTGAAATCTTGGAAAAACTGAGAAAATATCCATTTTCCCCACATAGTACTTTAAATACAAAACTTTGATGGTCTCTAGAATGAAAAAAATATATGCTGAGATCCATTTTTTTTTGCTTTTTGTTATCCCCCAACCATGTTCTTCCTCAAGACAAAGTTTGAAAAAATTATTATCACTCTTATTTTTCATGCATTAGTTCCTTGAACTCCCGCCTGCAGCAGTGCATAAGACAGTGGTTTATCTCTTTAAATATATTCACGACACATATTGAGGCAATTTAACTTTCGGAATGTGAGGAATGCTGGTGGAGGAGGGAATCTGTAATAGACTGTTATCAGATAATGAGGGTCTTTAATATACCCTCCATCGCTCCCTGTATCGCTCCCTGCTATATCTTTCAATATCTTCCTGTATGTATAGACCTTGCCCGTAATAATAATGATATACTTCACTCAGAAACAAGAAGGTTCTTGTTTAAATGAAATCTCTAAGCTTATTATTCACTATTTTAGACTATAATCTAATTCATTATTCACACCAGAATAAACATTTTTGTTGCCACCCGGTTTTCCTAATACTAATTGATTGTTATCAGATAATTGAGGGTCATTAAAACCACATGTCCATTGGCTGCCTCATATTCTCTTCTACATTTGGTATTAGAAATATATACTGGCATTAAAATAATAATTATACTTCACTCCGAAAATAGAAAGTTTTTGCGCCTATATTTTTCACAATTTTAGAAAAGGTTTCCTTCGATTGGATTGAGCCAGTAGAATTCATTTTTTCTATTTCTCTCTTCTCATTCCCTCCCCCTCTATCTGTGTGACTTTCTCTTTTCTCCTCTCTCCCTTTTGTATAACTACATTTATACTAAGTACATGTATCTCAAAACATATATATGTATTCAAACAAATGATTAAAATATGAACTTGCTCAATGTCAGAAAATCCAGCTCTGAAGGAAGGGTCCATTGCATGGACGACCCAAATAAGGCCAGGAAGAGAGTGACCAGGATGATAGGTGTAATTGACTTCATTATGACATTACAACACCATGTGCACACGCTGGGAACACTTGTGTACCTGCCCTAATATAAGGAGGTGCCAAATACAAAATGGGCACCAAGAAATAAACAAAGTTTAAAAAGATGGGTTTACTGATTTTATTAATTAAGGATATGCTTCTCACATAAAAGTGAGCCAAATGAGGTGTAGATCATGGATATACTGGCGCACTTACATGCACCGTATTGATATATGTTTCTTCTGAAAACTCAGGTATACACTCTGCCAATACACTTTGCCAATACAATAAAATGGACTATCAGTACAACGTAATCAAACTGCACTATTGTCAAAGCGGTGTAATTCACTGTCATAGCTACCGGTGTAATTGGAAAGTTTCTCTTCTGGGCTTGCAGGGTTGGAAAAGTCCTGCGGCCTGGTTGGCTTTGGGGCATGTTGCTATATTCCACATGTGTGGGTCAAGCGGAAGTATATTAGAAATGTCAGTGCCACTAATTTTCCACTTCCTGTCACTCTTGATATAGAGTGACATGACTGTCACTATAGTTAGGCCCACAACAGCTACCTGGGAATACCACAGCGGTGTAACATGAAAAGAAGTCCAATTTCATAGGTCCTTTCCTCGACAAGGCATCTACTGGAAGGGCGTGATAGACTCGCCAACTCCAGGGCATGACCACTGTCACTGCTCCAGCAAGGGAGTTAACTCTTTGATGGTTTGTGGGGTTATTCTTAATTTAAGGGTGTTATGTCCTATATATATTATCTTCATCATCAGAGGATTGGGATTTATCTGAATTATCAGAATCACTATCATCTAACACTTGGCAATTGTTACTGGCTATGAAATTCTCAATTTGAGTATCCATAATTCTACTAATGTCCCACATTTTCTTCTCCACATTTTCAGTGTTATGGCAATAATTTGCCCAATGTTCAGGTGTGACTTGTTCAAAGGCTTCATGTGCCAATGTCTCCACATCAGAAATTGTGACTGTTGTATTCTTTGATGCAATGTAGCGTTTTACTTGTGACCAGACCATCTCCATGGTGTTCAGTTCACAGTGATAACGGGGTAGCCTTAGAACCTCATGGCCCTTTACTTTTGCCATTTGGACACTGTGATAGCTTGGATTATCCATAACTATAACAGAACGTTCAGGGAGGCACGGCATCAGCGTTCCTGAAAACCACTGTTCAAACATACCAGCATTCATATAATCTCCATGGTGGTCTTGTACTTTGCCTGTTGTCCTATATATTAATTTAGCCCCTTCCAAAAAGCCATGGTTATTACCAACATGAAGCATAACAAGTCTGTCTTCTCTTGATGAGGGGTCCTTTAACCCTGTAGTTAGTCCATATCCAGCATTTACCCATGTCTCACCTAAGAAACATATTGCACGGCCCTCTGTCCGGTGCTTTCTAATGTCTCTCAGGTATCTCATGCGCCTATTGACAATATCTGCTCTTTCTATGAGTATGGGTTTCCAGATGCTTCTCCTTAATTTATAACGGAATCCTATATGCTTCATGAGAGTGTGCAATGAGGCCCTAGGTATGGAAGGAATATCTGTGTCCTCTTTTATTATCTTGGCAAGCTTCTCCAGTGTCAGGGGCTCATTTCTCCTGAAGAAAGAATGAATATGTTGTCTAACAGCGGCCAGAGTCAATACATCATATTTATATGATCTTCCCTTGTATGGATTTGGTTTAGAGATTCCTTTCTTCCTCAGACTGGTGACTTCTCCTTCGCTTTTTATCTGATTTTGTATACGTCGGATTGAGCTTTTACTAATACCAGAGGCTTTGGTTACTTTCACATAAATATCTCCTGGATGCCCTGGTGAATCCTCGTTCTTGAAATAGTGAAAAAGATTCAAGACAAGTTTTCTTGAAAGTGTGGGAATGGCAGTTCCTTTTCGGCATGACTTTGACTGACTAGGTCTAGCAGAGGTGGTTACTGGTATCTCAGCCATATCTGTGCAGGCTACTGTAGCTAAGAAGGGGTTAAGAGGAGCTTGGGGCACTTTAGGGCCGGATAGGTACCATGTGGCTGGAACGACTTGGCAAAACAAAGCACCACATCAGTGCAGTGCAGTGTAGGTTTTATCAATATAGAGGCTGGTTAGACCGATCTAATCCTGTTTATACCTCCTTCCCACACTTATAGTAGAGTTAAGACTTCTATTATTTCTATGTCAATGTAGAGTCATACATATAAACAGTTATGATGTAAAGATTAAAGATGGCAGCGGTATGGACCATGTGGTGTAGACCTGTAGATCAGCTATAAATAATAGTCGGACTCTGGGTGGAATGGCATGTAGCTCATGCATAATGTGAGGCAATGTAGGCCTACCATTGAAATATCCATCCTGTATACTCCTGCAATTATGTCCTACTCACAATGCATTATAAAAATCCTTTTATCTGACACATATGCGGTAATATGAGGCTGTACGGATAGGTAAACACGAGGGTCTGTGTTTATCACCTTTAACTAGCATTTGTAGCAACGTTGTAACTTCCGGTTTGTGGCGACACCTGGTAGGGAAATAATGGTGACTTCGACGTTGGGTTAGTTTTTTTAAGTACCAATAGGTGTCAGCACTGAGTAGCTACACTGTGCTTTTACAAGACGCAAGAGAGCGATCTTTTGCTGTCTACCATTTACACGCACAACTTACAGAACCTGCTATAAAACTGCATACTGGCCCAAAAACTAACCCAAACTCATAGACAAGATCCACCTTCTAGCTTATTAAAGATTTTGATATCGTGATACCCTGAGTGATGTATACAGACAGTAGGCCTATATATGAGTAGTATACAAAGAGTTATCATTTAACATGGCAATACTAAATTTAATTGTATCGTAATGTCGTACCCTCGATTTATTCATTAAAATTACATAAATATCACATGCATAAGCTTTTTAATATTACATTACACCTCACACCGATTTCTTAGTGCATTGGGCATGCACATTCCTTTGTCAGTGAAAATGACCAATAGTAATTGTAATATCTTTAGTCAACGCTTAGGCCGAGTTTGGGGTTTTCCCCGGGTATAAAGTTATAACATACTGGTCAGTTTGAGTAAGAAATAAAGGTAAGTATGTTTGTTGCTATCCGGCGGAAATATTTCTTTAATAATGATTGGAGAAGGCAAACAAAAGTCAGTGCCATGCTGCCTTTTCAGGATGCAAACGGTTAAATTAATGGAATCTCATCGACAGAGTCAGGGGTGCTTGGACCATCTCTGATATACTTGTTTCATCCTTTTTCCAGTGATATCTGATGATATTTGATCAGCTTGTATGCACATATAATAAACATAAATAGAATGGAACTTGCCGTCGTAATTGAAAATTTATTGGACTTGATTCGTCCGTGTAAGCACTCTGCCTGTCGGCTCGTTCCATTCTCTCTCTGTATGATATATCCAAGTAAAGATTATAACCACCCTTTGCTCTATTTGGTACCCCTTGTAACTATAATTAGGTTTTGCGTTATTAGGAGTCTTTAACACAAAAAATGGAGAGGTGATACAATAGCATAAAGGCACACCGGAATAGAAAAAGAGGACTAAATAGTACGGTAGTCGGTGATAATTGGTTGATTTTGGAAATAGTTATCTTACGTGCATATATATGTTAACTTGCAACTTAATACATCTAAAAATCATTATTCTAATTAGAAAACTCGAAGATAAATTGGATCTCATAAGGATGTAAATACAATAAATGTAGTTTTGATAAGATATAGCAACATCCCTTTCCTTAAGCATCGAGTCCAAAAAGGAGTCCAACTTGTGAGTGTAATGAATAGAAAGAATGGAGTGTGGAACCAGTAAATGAATATCTTTGGACGAGATTGCGCAGGAATCGATTCCAATAAATGTTCAATTACTAGCACCAAGTTCCATTCACTTTTTGACTATGTGCCCCATAGCATAGACGAATATCGAAATATAAAAGTTTATTTTTGGTTTTGAATAGTCATAAAGTATCTAAAAGCTAAAAAAAACATTCAAATTTTTATCCTGCACATACAATAAAATATATTTATTGCACCCTCTTTATCGCACTTCTCAAGTGGAATGGGCACATGATAATGTGCAAGATTCAATCAGATTATTTATGCAAATTGCTAATCATTTAATACAAGGTCAATATGCATTTGGTACATGGGACTGGGCAGATGTTCTGATACTAGCTCGCTTACCAACGCTATCGGAACACTTCTTCAGGAAGGCCTGGGACCATGTCTCCTGTAACTGATAGTAGACCATTATATATTGTGTAGCTTTAAGAGAAGAGCAGAGCTCTTCTGGCAACGATCTGGGGAGACCCCAGATATGTGCTGGACCCCTCATTAAGAGGCATATAAAAGGAAAAACTATCATCAGTTATTTGGTGTGAATGAATCTTTATTCCATTTTGAGACTCTGCTCAAGATGGTTATACGATTCTGGAAAAGGTTTTCCATGTCTTCCAGCATGCACCATTATCTAGCTAAGAGGCAGGAAAAGAATAAAACATAGGAGGAAGACAATTGTAGATACATTATAAGGCATACTACATTGATAAGCAGCAGTGGTAAACTAATGTTACATGAAAATGGGTCATCTATATGGGTCAGATCGAAAGAAAATGTACAATAGACAGGCTGCACATTTAGTTAAGTCAGGTAAATTAAGCTGACAAATGATAAATAGTTGGAATATCTGGGTTTAATTGGTATGACTTTCATTTTTACAATGTTTTTGAACATTGCATGTTGAACCTAATTTCTGTCATAGATTTTGGTTATTTGTGCGAATTGGTGAAGGCGAATTGTACATTTTTTGACGATCTGAACCTTATCTCTGAGACAAGCAACGATTTACAGAAAAATGGAACTCCATTTCCAGTGCCATAAACGTCTACAAATGATGTAAAATCAATCCTCTCACTTAAAAGAGGATGATGGGAAACACCATACATTAATTTTAGTTCTATTGAAACACGCCTGTCACTGTCTGGGAAGGTATTTGCACAAGAATAAAATATTTACACGACAGGTTTTTAAATTCTTCTCAAATCAATTATGTTTTACAAGTCAAACTTCAGAACACAGTACATTCTTTATCTACGTATACATGGGAACCCATCATCAAATCAAGTGTTTAAACATTTCTGAACATCGCAGTATATTCCCATTGTCATAATGTCAGCATCCTATTGTCAGCTTTGACACCCTGTCGAGGCTTCTCTAAAGGTAGTAATAAGGTGTAATGTAATTATGATGCCAACCACTCAGACATTTTCATTTACACCACCACCGTAAGTTAAATTGTACATCTGAGGTCTTCAATTATATTCTTCTTTGTGTGCCTGAGGTAGGGGTAAGGCACTTGATCAACCTTTCTTTGATTAAAAGTCTCATGTGTTTAGGTTAAGTTTGACTTTGACTTTCAAGAGGGATTGGAATAAGAGTGTTCGACATCAATGTAGCAATACTCACATGTTGTTTGGCAATGGTAGCCAACAGATAGAATGTACGCCATCTCTAAAATGTCATTTTCTAATACTACTTGTAAGTAGTTTGTTTAAGAAATGCATTTGAATTGCAATTCTTTTAGAGAAAGCCTCCGCCAATGACTCAAGAAGCATTATTTTGACATTTAACAAGGAACAAATAGTTTCCTCCGATTCCGCTGTTTCAGATGGATACACGCTGTAGAATTAAAACTTGGAGGTGGAGGAGGTGAAGAAGGTGGAGGAGGAGGGGGAGGAGGTGGTGGTGGAGGAGGAGGAGGAGGAGGAGGAGGTGGAGGGGAAGGAGGAGATGAATTTGGGGTAGGTGGTGGCGGTGGAAGTGGTGGTGGAGGAGGAGGGGAGGAGGGGAGGAGGGGAGGAGGGGAGGAGGGGAGGATCGATGAGGAACTCATAATTTGGACTATGTCTCCCTTATTTCTCAACCAACTTTGGTGAAATTATAGAACTAGCAGGAGAGAATAGTCCTCCTGTCGATGTTCCACTTTATTTTGATGTATTCTGTACTTTCAGTTCACAAATAGCTGCGAAACTGACACAAAGAACTACTTGACACTACTGACACAAAGAATGAAAGATCTGTAGCAGACAATATGTTATACTTTCCCTCCCATCCTCCTTATTCTCCAACCAATATTGATAAAAATATACATCTAAGGGAAGGAAGGACTGTTCGCTCCGAATTTCTCCTTCATTTTGATGTATTCTTTGGGGAAGTATAACGTTTAGCATCCAATTTTTGCCGATCCTCTCAGTCGACTTTATTTCACCTGAACTGTCAATGTTCGATCTCACTGATGATTTCTCAAACTAAAATTGTTTAGTAATATAATAATAAAGTTTCTATCATATCTTCCGTATTTACCGACCAACTTTACAAACTACATAATTAGGGGTAGGAAATGCTCTTTCCGGATTCCTACATTCTGGCAATGTATTCTGAGGAAAAATAGCGTTTTTTAGTACCTTGTGGCAGCATTACATTGCCGCACGTTCGGACTTTGTTGGGTGCTTAGGGTTAGCTTAGGATTTATTATTTCATTAAGGACAAAACTTATAATTAAGGAAAGTGTCAAATATCATCGAGTTCTCCATATGAGTACAATAGCTTATAAGCCAACAAATCAGGTTATACCCCAATGGCTTACGATCATTTAACATGTGAGAACTCTTTCCGCTCTCATTGTCTACAATATACCATTATTATCGTTATTCACAATATAGATATTACAAGATGCAGCATCAATTTGCACAGACTACCTCCCAAAAGAGATGGCCACCTTCCTATAACAAAAATCACCAAGCAAAACAATCCAAAACAACAATCAATTGGACAAACTTTAGCATAGATGCAGGGGACTGGGATTAAATTGATATATAACTGAACATAACAAGGGAACCTTTGGGGAGAATATCAGAGCATTGAATGTTACTTTCTAGACGTGCCTCGACTGTTTCATTTTCAGGTCCACTGACTTTTACTAGCATGACCTACGTCCAGTTTCCGTTATCAAGTAAAAGTCTGATACAAATTCATGATGTATAATATATATGAAGACAGCCTTAATACATTTGGAAGCTACCAGGGACTGCCCATGGAGCAAGTAGCCAACCGGGGCAGGGTATATTATACTTCATGTGAGCTGTCTGGAAACGCATGACTTCAATGTATTAAGTCTCTAAATGCTATTCCCGGCATTAAATTGTCCCTGGATGACCAAGGCTCCTTTGAAACAATTTTCTGTAGCGTGGGGTCTTTTTTTGCTTGAACAATTGATTTCAGCAATTGACATTACTCTGGTTAGTCTTGTATCCAGACAGTCTTGTGGGTCACGTTGTTAACTTCAGCGATGTGGTGATGTGATGTGGAAAAGAATGAGACACTGTACTATTTCACCTGCCATTAGGAATGGGATGCTTTGTCATACTCAACACAGTATGGTGGCAGACAACTCATCTGCAGACGCATAGGTGGATAAGAAATTAGAAGTATAGCGACACATACAGCTGCTTGAAGTCACCTGCCTCATTTCTCAGACAGAGAAATATATGCTATATTTACGATAGGATTCGTTCTGTCATGTTGAGGGGTCACAATCATGCCACTGTTTTGTTTCAAATACCCATGGAGCCTAAAGTGGAGAAGATAAAACATATCGTTAGGGTAAAGGGATGTTTAGCAGATTTAAGTTGTATCAAGGGTGTAATTGATATTTCTATATAAAAGTTCATAATAGTGAGGTGTTCAGAGTGGAGTGATATATATATATATATATACTAGTGGGTTTACTGTACATTCATTCATATGTAAGAACGCATTCTTTCAGATACCGATTGTAAGTAATTTCTTTCATCTTTCAACTTTTAAAATGGTAAATCCTTAAATTTCCCCTTTTCCTATTTTATTGCAAGGGTATGACATCTGGACTCATTATAAGGACTCATTATAAGATCGTCAGAGAATGTACAATTGGCAGCTCTACACATTTAGAAAATTCTGCTGAAAAGTGGAATCGACCCATCGATGTATATATTTGGGGCTGACGCAGCAACTAATTGTGACGTAATGTACCTGCATCATGAGGACCAATCAGCGGCTCGCAACTATTACGTAACTCATTCCACCTGGACAGTTGATTCATTATTCAACCTGCACCTGAGCTGCATAGAGGTGCATGCTATTTGTAAATTTTTAATCTTACCCATTTGTGCTGTGTATGTATTCTTACATGTATTTTTGCTTGTATGTATTATTTGATATTGATATGTATTGGGTGAGAATAAAGGGCCTAGTCCAATAAGCCGATTCTCATGCGATTCTCACAGAACTTAGTGCAAAAGAGTTCTCTGCGGCGCAAAATCTCATGAGAATCGGCTTGGTGGACTAGGCCCTTAAACCCTTGCTTCGCTGGGTTCATGGCCAAACTTTGTCTTTGTTATAATTATATCATTATAAATGGTAAAGCATAGTCCCCCCAACATATTGATAAATACTAGGCATATCAGTATATTTGGTATTGTGTTGATTCAAAGAATCTGCTCGGTTATGTTGAACTGTATTTTGAACGTAATTTTCAGGAGACTTCACCCACTTGGCTCTGCGACTCTCTATCTGTCGACTGTCCAGTAGAGTACTAGAAGTAACTTATTACTGCTTCAAACCCCATTATTTCCCCTCAACTGGTCATACATTTGCCTCTTCCCACTGCTAAAAGCTGACGCCAATGGCACACGTGGTCTAGCCCTAAAGTCCGCTGAGTTTCCAACAGCTGCTAGCTTTCGCTTAAAGCTGATTAGAGTGACAAGGTTTCGTTCAAGAGCGGTGCAAGAAGCCCTTACGTGATAAGTGGAGAGATCTTTGCGAAGAACCTAAAAACCAAATAAACCAATGTTCTCAAATGAAATTGGGAAGCTGCTGGGCAAGATGCGAGTCTGTACCCCTGACGATTGTGTATGATCACAGCGATGTGCAGCTTGCATTTGTATTCTACAAGCACGATGGCTGTCACCAGAAACTGATTAAGACTTAATCGTATCTCATCCTCTGGCTGCTCTCCCCGTTGAGCAACTGGCCACAAGGGATCTTATTGGGACCAGATCAAGTCAATATTCGGAACCCCCGGACCATTTCCATTCCTCATGGTGGCCTATTACCCGGGCCATGTTCGGCGCGATTATTCTGGGGCAAGATCCTATTTAGTAAAGCTTCCCCCCAAATCAGACAGGGTGAAACATCACTACCTCAGCTCTCCTGCCTTGGACCACATGAAGACAGCTCGGGCTTCATATTATTATATGCTCCAATTCTAGTTCCAGCCCGCGAGCAATTCATACAAGTTATCGCCTAACACGTTGGAATCGCGTATTGCCCATCCGGCGTCGACGACCAGATCAGGTTAGTCTCGGCGAAGCTGGTAAGGTCGCGATGACGGTCCGTTTGATGTTGCCTGAGGCATTCGTTTTAAGGCACGGCCGCGAACCCAGGGTCCTTCATGGGGAACTCATATTAAATAAAACATTTCACGACGCAGTTAACAGTGGGAAATGCACTCAAATGAAAATAAATTCTAAAGAACCATCGTTACACCACTGCCCATGAATTTATAAGAGTTCCCTTGAATATATACCTTGAATATAGACTCCGAAGCAGGCATTTAATCAAATGAATGCACGATGCACGATACCTTATATAATTTACGCCAAAAGTTTCAGCTATAAAGCTGTGTTTTTGTGGATGTCTGAAGAGATCTAAATGGTGTTAAACACTTCATGCTGTCACAAATATAGACGAATGATTCATAAAAGAAGCATATACGCCTATAGCGTCATAGGTCTGGCAATCACATACAAATAAATAAAGGAGACCCATCTTTCTGGGTGATCATGAATGTTTTACAAGGTGCTGCAGGATACCTTTTAAGATGTCTAAATTGCCTAAGGTTCACTGGAGAGCCACATCTATTAGTTTTCCCATTCTTTGGGAAAGGAATAACTGTCATAGCTCTATACGAACATCCCATGCAATGAATCTCCAGCGGGAAAAGCCATTTACTTCCAAGTAGTAATTGTTTTTACTTGGAGGAATTGGATCTCGTCTCAAATTGTCATAGGATGCTCAGAAAACATAATCATTCAGGCCTCGGTTTCTCTAGGTGAGCAGAGGTTCGACACGATCGTAAATAATGTCTCTGCTCTGGGCGGCGAAGGCAGAGCAGCATACAAAAAATACTTTCTCACCAAACTCCTTCCCGCTGCGAGAAGTTGTTCTCTGAGGAGCATCTCCTCATGGTAATTGTTTGCACATATAGCAGACGGCCATCCTGTCACGTTAATGCTAAGTAAACGGTGTACCTCTTGCTGCACTTGGAAGCGTGTCTAAAATTATATTTGTGATGTGTTACAGAAAAATGAGACGTAAGTAGCAAACAAATAATTTTGAGATACCGTCATATTTGAACAGATGCGATCAGGCGGATTCCAATGATTGTAAACATTAACACGTCTAATATCAAATAGTCCTATATTTTATTTTCTAGGCATGACCAAAAAATCACTATTTCTTGATATCACTAGATCACTATAGAAAATGAGTTAAATATGTATACTCTTTAGGATAACCTCAGATATGCATAGATAAATTCAATACACAGTCTTTAAATTTAGTACATAGAGCAAGGGTTCTTGTGAATAAATCACTTTGAAATAAAATATCCAATTTGCGACTTGTGACTCATTTTCCTGTAACACATCACATTTGTCTCTTGATCTAAACATAGACTCAAGCATTTGCTGAGTGAGGAAGGCACGTGGTCAAGCTATC
The DNA here is from genome assembly GCA_942159475.1 of Sthenelais limicola. Taxonomy (NCBI): domain Eukaryota; kingdom Metazoa; phylum Annelida; class Polychaeta; order Phyllodocida; family Sigalionidae; genus Sthenelais; species Sthenelais limicola. Next base: position 61,876,016 of record OW804096.1, read on the forward strand.
AGACAATTGTATGAATTAAAAATTCAGGCGATTTATTATCTATTCCTAAAGCTTTCAATCCATGAGGACAGAGGCTACGATAACAAAATGTTCCACCAGGAACCCACTGGAAGACTTGGAACCTATAGGTTTCAAAACTGGGCCTTCCTTTTTGTAGTCATCATCTATTCAAATAAAAAATGTCTTGAATTGAATTGAATTGAATTGTAACTGGAGATAAGGCAAATGTGATGTGTTACAGGAAAATGAGTCATAATTGATATTTTTGAAGGTGTTTTATTCACATGGTCCTTGTGTATGAATGTAGGCATTTTAGTATTTAGCCCTTTAAGTCATATGAATACATGTACCAAATTCCAAGGCAGTGCAATAAATATATCGTTGGATTGCTAAGGTCATCCTATGCATTATATTTAGCTACTTTACTAGTGATTACCCATCCAGAAATGTTGCAAACTTTTTCAAACATAACAAAATCCAACATAGATTCATAGATTTCCTAAATGGTAACATCGCTGGAATCCACTTAAGCTCATCTTCTCAAATATGATGGTATTTCTCAAAATCCTTTTTTTCGACTTATGATCCATTCATTTTTCTGTGGCTCATCACAAATAAATTAACTGCATGTCGACTTTGTACTTGATTCAAAATCACTGACACTGGGAATTGTGCCACTTATTCCTATCACTTATCCATCATTTATGTTCAGGTTGTTTCAGAAATAAATATTCACGCAAAGGTTATGTCATCTACCTAAAGTCACATACCTATATCTAGTGAAGCAACAGAACTGCCTCAAAACATTATACAAGATGGTGTTCTTTCATTGAATTTAGATCTTGAGTTAATTAGATGAACTGCCATCCGCAAATCGAAAACCTCAAATAGGGTTTTAGATTACTGCTTACATAGAGTGCTTTCCGTGGCCCAGGTACAGCCTTCATCTCATGGGTTGGCATCGGACAATGTAGTGAGCGATTCCATTTAATCTTACGAGCGATCCATGCCTCGCTCAATGGGATATCAAATCTGCTTCCTCATGAAGGATTCATGGCTCTCCTTTTAACCTCACCCTTTAGATGTGGTAGCCGAAACCAAGGACTGTTTGTATGATGCTGTACTGTGGGACCTTCCAATATTGAAACATGCAATCAAGACTCCTTTGAGTGATTAGCCAGTGATGTATGACATCAAGCCTTATTATTTGAAGGACTTAGACAACAGCTTGTATGTCGATCAATCTTATTTCAGGAGCATTGAGTACACTCTTTGTACAATAATTAATGACAAAACCACGAAAGACTGATCCCCATATACCAAGCTGCTCTACCAAAGCAAACCCTAATACCCTTCTGTTTGTGTTTAATTAAGCTACTAAAAAGAACGCTAAACCAGGTGCCTGTCGTTTATCTTTTTTTTTATTAACATCTCAATTAACACGCCGCCTTATTTATGTATGTACATGGTCCTATATCCTAATTCGGGAAGACAGCGACAAGAGATGGTAAATAAGGACAGGTCTTGATCGATGCCCCCATGCCTGCATGAAAATTGGCCTGATTTCAATCGCCTGGAAACATGATAATGTAATTAACTCTTTTGCAAATCAAATAAAGTGACATGCCATTTTGCATGCGCCACTGTTTAATGAACATTTGTCTGGAGTTTTCACGACAATCGGTCGCGGATAAAAATGAAATCGAGTTTAAAGCTGCATGAAGTCGTTGAGGAGAAGAAGCACTGTATCTTTTCATTCGGGAAAACGGCCTGTTGTCGAATTCTCAAGGGAATAGTTCCCTTCCGATGCCATGGTCCTACACACATTGATGCAGATGATACAAAATAGGAATTAATTGGATGTATGAGTCCTGGTAGGTTTGCTTGCTACGATTGGGATATGAGGAAACACCAGACAGAAGCACAAAAAGCCTCTGTATACACATATCGTCAGTGAGAATGATATTTTTTCCACTTGATGCATCAACTCTATCTCCAACAGACAAAGCAGAACTAAACCCCTGGAGTCTACTGGCTTATGAACCGCTGGGACTGTAAAAGGTTGAATGTACAAACCGATATTACACCTTAAAAACCAGCCCAAATTGCCATCTCAGGCACCATACATGGGGATCAGCATGGGATGGGCCAGGGGGCGGTCTTGATTACACTGTTTCTCAATGAGAAGGTCCATATGAATGCTATTATGCTCCCAGGTTGTCCCGTAGATGAAAGACGATGGGGGAAGTCTATGTTTTTCCCTTTGAATAAAACCTGTCCTCCTCTTGGGGTTAAGTTTATTGTTCTTTCTGTTTTATGTTTGAAATTATATGTATTTAAGCAGCGATATACAAATGAGTGGCCTTTGCCATCTCAGCCTGACGAGGACCAGGCATAAGTTTACGTATTTCTGTGACACTATAGTATAATAGTTTATCCATAATACTATTAAATTTATGCGCATTCCATATGAGAGGTGCTATAAGTGGGGTGCCAAAAAATATCCATATAATATGCATACTATATGAACTACTTTGTCACCAAGTTGGCTACTTTTTTCAGATTTACACCTGATATATTTGTGATTACACATCAAGTTTTATGCCCATATAATAAACATAGAATGGAACTCGCCTGCAATAATCGAAAATGTTATTGGACTTGATTCGTCCACATAAGCACTCTGCCTACAGCGTTGCACTTATGTGGACAAATCTCGTCCAATAAATTTTCGATTATTGCCAGCTCGTTCCATTCTCTCTCTATATACAGGTATTATATGGTATTATGGATATTTATTTCGTTTATTATTATAAATAAAATCGCCCAGAAGTCCATTAGGTCATTGCATATAATCGACTAAAATGTCCCCATAAATGGTCCATTAGGCCGGTAGATAGGGTTCCAGCGGGGAAATGTCCTAACTGGTAAATGCAATCTAAATGATTCTAAGACAATGTACACCAAGATAGGTTAGGAAGATACTTTACCAAATGGCTATTCATACCGGCATTAGCTACCTGTATATGCTGTGATCCGATATTAGAACTCAACATTCAAGTAACGAAAATAATATTCTAATTAAGTCGCTCAAGCCGCTTCTGTGTGGTTACAGATTTCATTTGTTCGTCTATATTTCGATCGTACGGTGGTCTACATCAGGAATAGCTACGATACAAAGCCCTTCACTATCAGGGCTATGGAAAAGAAGCGCTTGAAATGGGGAAGGTGGAATTGCTGTACTTTGTGTAGAGTTGCAGAAGTTCTATATCCCTTCACTATCATAATAAAATCAATGTTTAATGTCTAATCTCCCTACTTGTAACCTTTCAAAGATTGATGTGAAAAATTAATAAACTGCGGGCAGAGTTTTCATCTGCTCCACCCAAAAAACCCAGCGAGGTAGCCATTTTGTATCTGGGTTACAACGTGCTCCATACATCAGCAGTGTGCAGTTGCAGTCGCGCACTATTTTTGAGCTCATTTACATACTTTTGGGCATGCACACTGAGACATAAACAAGTCCGAGCGCCATGTTTCAGTATCGAGAAGAGACTGGAGAGATTTTGCTGATAATAAACCAACTAGTTCTCTGTCTTGTGGGGCACATCCTCTCCCAAGAATCTACCATAAGGACCACAAAATGTTACTGATTAAGGACACATATATATATATTACAGGCATTGCTTGGGTATTTTGTCTGGGCAAACTAGAGAACTTTCAACTGCCCTGACTCTAGCGAGTCCAATTGACACCCTAGTATACACTGCTAATATACTAGGTTGTCTGAGATGGCTACGTCAGGAACAATGTGAGAAGAAAGAGCATTTAGATACTTCTGTCAAAATTATGTAAATTATACTTTCACATTCGTGTATCACTTACAAGAAATGTTATCAACATACCCATGGATGCACAAACTTGAGTAGGTCAATATGAGTGGTAAAGGGATGACGGGGAGGTCTTGGGCTGTGAAATGATGGGGATTCCCTGTGGTTCAGGTATAGGTCATGATAAATAAAGAAGTTGTTGTTATGTTTATCTTTAAATGGCGTAATCCACTCTTTAAACGCAACATTTAAGTAACAAACATAATTGTTATTCTGTGACCTTAGAAATTGGCCTTCCACAAACTAACTTAATGGATGTACAAATGTTTTTACTAATCAAACATTTCTTCTTCACAACATAAGCAACAAAATAACAACATTTCTAAGCATTTAGATTCTTTATTGTAAAAAGGCAAAGTATTGAGGAACATGCCATAATTTCTCATACACATTGCGGCTCATTCAGCACAAAGTAGTGAAACAAGATATATTATTTTCTTTCTCCTGGAGCAATAGAAAGTGCAGCTGTTACTACAATAAAACTGAAGAGTTATGTTCAAACACAATTTTGTATGATCTGTCTTTCTATTATAAAACGCCTTAAGGTGATATACATCCTATAAGAACAGAATTATATGTTCGGTCCTGATAATCGTAGAAGTATCCGCCCATTGTATAGGATGCTTGGATTTCTTTTCAGCTTTTAAGTAGATTTCTATGTTCCACTCTATAGGATATGAATTGCCTATAGCCAGACTCTATTCAAAGAAGATTTCTCCAATCCTTGGAGGAACATGATTTCATTACGCATCATTTGATCCTGAAACAACAGCAGCTAGGCTGATGAGACGAGATTAAACTATGCTTGGCGGGCACAATCGATGTCCAACACTTTCCTTTTCTCAAATGACCGAACTTAGTCCATTTGATTCTCTCAGCAAAGGATTTTGTATCGACCCATATCTAATCGTTGAAAAACAATTCTCCCAGCTGACACACACTGTCTGCTGATTTTCTGACCAGTCTAGGCTCGCAACCTCTCAGATCAGATAGGAATTATAAATGGTATGTCTGTGATTGGATGCTTACTGCGCTAATAGCTTTCCTGGCCCAGGAGTAGGCGTCCTAATCGGATTATAATGGCATCTAATTGCATGAACTCTAACGGTAGCTTTCCCTCTCATCACTGAGCCTAGACTGGCTAGCACGAATGGTTTAATGGAGGAGGAGGGTCTATGCCATCGTATGCTAGTGTTAATATCCTAGCATCTTTATTCAAAATATAACAATTTAGCAGCATTTAAAATAGCATTATACCAGCTGTGGCCGTTTTCTATCATATGTCAATGCTAAGGATTGCTGTCTGACAGCATTGGATTGCCGATGTCAGATGCCAGATGCCAGAATTCGCTCACACCTTTAACTGTGAATGCTGAGCGAATTTAGGCAACCAAACCATTCAAAACTGTTCTGAAACATGACAGATGCTGTCATCTCTCATTTCAACCAATCACATAACTTTATTTCTTTTATTATCATGAGTGGGTGGGTATAAAAGGCAGGGAAGGATGGTAAGGAAATCAGACTTTGAGATTCCAGTGGAGAGTTCAGAACGGGGATTGTTGCTGCTGAATGGGTTGGTCCCTGCAAGTTCAGCAGAGCAATTGGTTTTGATTCTTTATTTTCTGCTGGATTCTTCCTGTCCTTCTCTACAGCCTTGGGTACTGTGAGTTCCATTTATTTTACCAATTGTATTGCATTATTTGTACTTTATTTCAGAGGTTATTGTGATTTGATTTGATTTATGTGTGTACATTGTGTATAGCCTAGACCAGGCGCTCTAGTGCTGAATATTTGCCTCCCCCAGTAGAGTGGGAGAAGAAAGTTCCTCCCCCATGAGAGGGAGATGTATTGAATGATTATTATTGATATTTGTGTTTATTTGTGAGAGAAAGTACATCTCTTGCCTTCTATTGGTAATTATAGTTTGGTTTCCTTACACATTGAGTCAAGTATTTTGGGTTACTTTAATATATCCAGTATATTCAGCTATATATGACACAGGTCTACCTTTATGCTTATATAATCAGGTATTGAATATTCATTGGTGACATATTGATTTATATTACATTATTATGTAATGAGTGAGAGTTGGGTTAAGTAACATAGCCTATATTGAAATATCTTTACTACCTAGAGAGCTAAGCTACCCCTATATTATATCATTAGATCTTATCTTTATATTATGTAATATTACCTAACAGCAACTGAGACTATTAGGCTTTAATATTTCGTATTATTGTTTATTTAGAATATCTATCATTATCATTGTTATCATTCTAGAATATCATATTTAGATATCTATTGGTATTATTCTCTATTACCCTTAGTTATTATTACGTCATCATATCATATCCTATTTGCATATCTCCCCATATTAATGTGTATGATTACAGGTTAATAAGTTAGATATTATCATTATTCTCACCTCACTCACATTGTCTTATATATATTGTCATTGTTCTTTATCCTTCCTTATACCTTTATACCTCCCCTGTGCACGACGGACATTGTTAAATTCCCTTAATAAAAGCCAGTCAGAGAAAGCTTAAGATCCGATTCATATGATCATTACATAATTTAATAATTACATAATATATATAATTTAACACAGCACTTACATATTGGTGGAAGAACCCGGATCTGACTGGTTGAGGGCAGTAATAATTTAATTTATGCAAGATTATCATTTCAGCATATATTCCTTCATTCCCATAGACGATGTATAGGTTTCATCTGTGTCAATCCGTCATAAACCATTATGATTGCACCCCCATCATTTTCTGGGCGTCCAGGGGAAAACCTAGATGCTTTCATCCAAAGGTGTAACCTATGGGCGACACTATGGGATGACAAAGACAAGTCATGCCTTCTGGAAATATTTCCAGCATTCCTCAAGGACAATGCCTGGTATTGGTATAAGGGAACTGGTGCTGAGGAATGTCAGACTTGGGACCAGCTGATTGAAAGGGTACGCCTTCGCTTTGACCCCTTAACAAAGTTTGAAAGACGAAATTTGACCATGAAAGTCATGGAAAAAGGTGAAACATTAAATTCCTATATTGAAGATTTTGAGATGAGAATGGCAAAAGCTGAAGTGACTGACAGCAAGGAACGTTTCAAACTATTTGTAGCTGGGCTAGCACCAAAATATCAAGGTGTACTTGAGGAAAAGAAAGCTAACACACTTGAGGAGGCATTTCAAATTCTTAAAAGACACATGCTCATCTATGAAAGTGATGAGGACAATTCATGGATAAAATTTTCAGAACAAATGCAATATATGGAGGCCAAAATTACCAAAATAATGGAATGGATGGAAAGCATGCAAGATCAAGATGTTTGTATGATTCAGTCAACCCAAACCACCCCTGAGCAACCTACACAACAGGTATATCAGTCACCACTACTTCAGCAGCCATCTTACATACTACCTATCACACAACAATTGGACACCAAGACCCAAAGATGGAGCTGCCACACCAACATTGGTCAAAGAGTAAGAACACACCGTCAGCCAAAATGCTATAGATGCCGCCAAAGGGGCCACCTTCAAAATGCTTGTACAGCTACCAATGGACGCAATGCATCAACCCAGAAACAACATGTTATGCAGCAGGATTCAGCCAGACAGGGATCATTCATTAATCACCCAAGAATACCTTCTTATAGACGTTCCCCAAAGTGTTACAAATGTCGCCAAAGAGGACATCTGCAAAGCCAATGCCCTACCACTGAACATATCCCTCAGCACAGGCATCAACGGACAACAGAGGAGGCACCATTGAGCTATGCCTGCCATCCTCCACAGCAGCAAGAGCAGGGACAAAGTTTGAACAAAGACAATTTTCAACACATGCCCCCACAACAACAACAGACAAGGTCACAAGTCGGTGATTTCAACCCAAGAGAAGTGAAACCTGGGATATACTCCCCAGGAATACAGCCATCTTATCCAGCAAATTACCTCCCCTTGAACTCTAAAACATGTCTAACCTCAGATCAGTATAACCACTCTTATGTTCCAGATCTATTTAGGACTGAATAACATTGTTTTACATTTCCCTTTCAGCAGTACATTGGGATATCTATGGCAACCATTGATGACATATAAAACATAACCATGAAGGTGAACAAAAAATTAATGGATAACAAAGAATTGATATGAAGAAATACTAAATAATGATCATAACATGAATATAAATGATAACTTACAAAATGAAATAAATGAACCAGGTTATACCTATGCCACAAATCATAAACAAAATGGCTAAATAGCGGAATGAAATAAAGGAATAAAGAAAAAACAAACAAACAAAGGAATAAACTAAGGAATAAATAGAAGCACAAAGCATAAATACCAAAAGAATAAACATGCTATAAATAACAGGTTAATCAAGGGATGCCACACACATATTTCACTACACACCATGGTGTTTCACAGATGGCCTGATCAACCATCTACTATCTACAGGTACCTATACTAACCCATGTATATATTTCACTTTCACACGAATAGGGGGAAACAGGTGATCCATTCCTCCATGATACTCTATCTTTCAGCTATATTTTACAGGGACAACAGATTTAACCCATGTCATTTCGATATCATACCAAGTCTACTAATACCTATATGACAAGTGGTCAGGAGTGATCTGATTGTACCAAAAGGTACATAGAGAGTGTTGAGATGGACGTTTATAGTATTTTGTGTTGGGATATTCATGATGTTTTTTTATATATATTTGATTGTATATGACCATAATGAATTTCATGACATTTAAGTAATGTATTTGATATTTGAGGATGTTTCAGGATATTTAATGTCATAGACATCTTTCCCATGCAATTGTCTTCTTTGTGACAGAAGTATGTCCCAGGAGGGACATCAGACTAGAAAGGGAGGAATTTTCATATATTTTGAGATTAAGATGATGTTATTCCATTAATCATTGACAATAAGATTACATTAGCCTAAGGGCACCTAGATATAAGTTTGTTTAGCGATAAGATTACATAACATTACATGATTCATGTCTTGCACGGTCCATGTGCACTGACTAAGCAGGTATTCTGAGCCAGATGGCAAGAATTAAAGAAGTAAGATTAAGATTGAAAAAGAGGTTAGTCCTAACAAAAGGTTTACTATTAACAGGTTGGTCCTGATGATGAAATTCATATGAGAGTTTGTCCAAAACAGGAATATGTATACAATTTTGAGAGTTTTGTTGAATGCAAAAAAGAGAATACTTTTGCAGTATAATGTTTTCAGACATATGTTTTTACTTTGGATTGTTATTGAATTGAGTCTCGTATTGTGAGACAAATTGTATTGTGTGGTGAAATGGTAGGTAATAACCACCAACGAATATATGAAGTATTGTAGAAATAGAAAAGGATGTTATGTAGATACTTGGTCTACTTTGCTTTCATAATAGAAATATATGAACTACACTTCCTAATTATGCTAGGCTGTTTGCTGGAGAACACACAAACAGACCAGAAGCATCTTTGTTTCAGATCTTATTTCAGATATGCAGAGCTTAGCTGGAGCATGAAAATATACAATAGACACAATAAAAGATGAACGACAACAAAAGGGCAAACAAGCTTCAAGTGCCAGATCCATCCATAGGGTGGTCTCTGCAAGGAGGAAGGAGGAAGCTGGATATTATCAACTCCACTCCTCAACACCGATATTTCAGGATCCAACACCATCTCAGGATCCAGGCCAGTGATTATGCAAATAACCCTTTCATAGGATCAAGTTACACTTCCAAACAAAACGGATCAATTGCTGAAAACCTTGAGGATTGTGCAGAGTATTTGTGACAGTCTACCAATGAGAAAGCTCTTAAAAAAGCAACATTACAAACCACAGAAAAAACGACCAAATGGACTCATATCTACTTCATATCGGCCTTAGTGAACTACAGTGTTACAACCTATAGTATAAGACAATTGAATTCTCAAGAACCCTTCTCAGAGACTATGAACATTTTAATTATTCAACTCAACCCTATACATATGGATCATTGCATCAACTTTGAGGACACCTTCACATTAGTAGGATCCAGTATTGTATTATAAAGCCTATCCGTCGTGCACAGCCCTTCATTTACATGTATATTTTTGTAAACTACATGCCATTAGAAGTTGTGCCCAGGAGGGCACAAAAGTAGAAAGGGAGGGATGTTAATATCCTAGCATCTTTATTCAAAATATAACAATTTAGCAGCATTTAAAATAGCATTATACCAGCTGTGGCCGTTTTCTATCATATGTCAATGCTAAGGATTGCTGTCTGACAGCATTGGATTGCCGATGTCAGATGCCAGATGCCAGAATTCGCTCACACCTTTAACTGTGAATGCTGAGCGAATTTAGGCAACCAAACCATTCAAAACTGTTCTGAAACATGACAGATGCTGTCATCTCTCATTTCAACCAATCACATAACTTTATTTCTTTTATTATCATGAGTGGGTGGGTATAAAAGGCAGGGAAGGATGGTAAGGAAATCAGACTTTGAGATTCCAGTGGAGAGTTCAGAACGGGGATTGTTGCTGCTGAATGGGTTGGTCCCTGCAAGTTCAGCAGAGCAATTGGTTTTGATTCTTTATTTTCTGCTGGATTCTTCCTGTCCTTCTCTACAGCCTTGGGTACTGTGAGTTCCATTTATTTTACCAATTGTATTGCATTATTTGTACTTTATTTCAGAGGTTATTGTGATTTGATTTGATTTATGTGTGTACATTGTGTATAGCCTAGACCAGGCGCTCTAGTGCTGAATATTTGCCTCCCCCAGTAGAGTGGGAGAAGAAAGTTCCTCCCCCATGAGAGGGAGATGTATTGAATGATTATTATTGATATTTGTGTTTATTTGTGAGAGAAAGTACATCTCTTGCCTTCTATTGGTAATTATAGTTTGGTTTCCTTACACATTGAGTCAAGTATTTTGGGTTACTTTAATATATCCAGTATATTCAGCTATATATGACACAGGTCTACCTTTATGCTTATATAATCAGGTATTGAATATTCATTGGTGACATATTGATTTATATTACATTATTATGTAATGAGTGAGAGTTGGGTTAAGTAACATAGCCTATATTGAAATATCTTTACTACCTAGAGAGCTAAGCTACCCCTATATTATATCATTAGATCTTATCTTTATATTATGTAATATTACCTAACAGCAACTGAGACTATTAGGCTTTAATATTTCGTATTATTGTTTATTTAGAATATCTATCATTATCATTGTTATCATTCTAGAATATCATATTTAGATATCTATTGGTATTATTCTCTATTACCCTTAGTTATTATTACGTCATCATATCATATCCTATTTGCATATCTCCCCATATTAATGTGTATGATTACAGGTTAATAAGTTAGATATTATCATTATTCTCACCTCACTCACATTGTCTTATATATATTGTCATTGTTCTTTATCCTTCCTTATACCTTTATACCTCCCCTGTGCACGACGGACATTGTTAAATTCCCTTAATAAAAGCCAGTCAGAGAAAGCTTAAGATCCGATTCATATGATCATTACATAATTTAATAATTACATAATATATATAATTTAACACAGCACTTACACTAGCTATACACAAGGATTTCATGACTTGTGTCTGCCCATAATTTAGAACGAATGCCGTAATTGGTACATGGGCTTGACAGTAAAGAACCTATATTGCGGCTGGATATGTGAGAATGGGAGATTGAATACCGCCTCTAGCTGTCTGCGAAGTAACCATCTATCATGAAATAAGACATGGACCCTTTCCCTAGGCGGAATCAATCAATCTGGGGTATTTCAGATGTCAGATTAAGACATAGCAGATGTATGAGACTTGTTAGTGATTGTTCGGCAGTCTTTCCACTTTTTTTCATGTCCCAATCACCCAACAGTAAAATATTTGTGCTCACATATATACGATGTGTCACAGAAAAATGAGACGTTGTGGTTGGACGAGATTAAGTGTATTTCAACGATGTTAGCATTAAGGAAATCTAAAGATTATTTCTATATTTTATGTTTGACTTTTGTTATGTGTGAAACAAATGTTTGCAATATTTCTGGGTTCTTTTTTCGAATATCACTTTCCTTTTCTAAGATATTCCAAAACATAATCAAGATGACTTATGGATATCTTAATACCATAATATGGATATCTTAATACCATAAGAGCTATTCTTTCTGACACAAAGATATCTCAAATATGCCTGAGTGACTCCCTCATTTGTATATACTACTATGTGGTGTTTGACTATTAACTAGTAGACTAACACTAAGTTATTAGTATTCTCATAGACCAGAAATCGGACCAAAGTGAAGTTGGTTAGGACCAAAGTGAAGTTGGTTATTAATACATATATGATACATTTCATTTTTGTTAAAGAATAATTAGTTAAATACATTTCATTTCTGTTAAAGAATAATTAGTTTAACAATAATGTTTTGTAGGTAATGCCCTAGAAATAGTGGTTGTGTGTGGATAAATTGCATTTATTTGTGTATTTTATTATTTCTTGAATTATAAAAATAAACAAGGTGTGCAAGTCTATCCATTACCATTAGGAAAGAGGCGAAAAAGGAACCAATGCTAATGGTAATAGTAGAAAGGAGCAGCTTAGATCTGTCATAACAGCAGATGACACAGAACATAGGTAAAAGGAAGTAATAGTAATAGTAAAAAGACTCCTTGTAATTGCTTTGTGGTGGTTTGTAATCGGAGAAAAGATCTCGGTAATGAAGAAATAGTCGGTGCCATGAAAATATTTGTTCCAGAAATAGGAATATGTGGTCGGTAATAGGAAAAGTAATGTATTTTGGGTATGTGTAATATGCGCAAAAAAGAGGAAAAGTCTGTAATATTACATATATATCGTACAGATTACGACTATTGGATGCAACAGGTACCCCAAAAATGAGAAGATTCCTAGGCTGCCATAGAAGAGGGCAGTCCCTTTTTCGGCCTAAATTGTTCTATTAAAATGTTATTTGTACTGATTCCGGAAATAAACAATTTACAATATAATACAAAAAAAGTGGGACCTTATATAGAAAGAGATCATCCTTAATATCTATGAGCACCCCCGCAATTCGAAAGGTCACGTCAGATGTCCACCGTCGGACCACATAGTCCTCAACATGTCACGCTCGCAGTTTTAAAACAAATGCGACCGTCAACATGGCATTATAACCTCTTCCAGGGAATGACTTTTTTTGCCCTCGCTCAGTACCAGTGAGGGCTGTCCCTAAATCCCATCAAACGCTGTCGTCCAGCTAGGATTTCTCTACCAGGCCCTATATCCGCAACAGTCGGAAACTCCAGCAGGCTCTTACTGAGTATTTGTTGCCTCCGGCTCTGTACACACCTTATCATTCTTGGTCACCATTGTCAGAACGGTCTGACTGGCTTTTTGCCCCTTAACAAGGACCCTGCCCCAGTGTCCGTTCATTATTCAGCGCTGGGAGAAAGACAGATGGACTAATGCGCCCGATCTGGTTCGTGATGTTTGTCCAATACATGGTGGCCATTGTCGATGCCATTTGCTGCAGTTCGAAGTAATTATATGGGGCATACTGTGCATAAGGTCATTCAATCCATGACCTTCCCCCCACTCTCACGGCCGCTATTGTGTATACATAATCCTTTGCACCTCTGGTCAATAAATATTTGTAGTGAGCGTCCACTTACATTAAAGGTGCCATCTAGCTAATTTCCTTCAACGATCAGGAGCCACTGCCGCACTCGTCATGTCTCTAGGTTCCCTATCAGGTCAACGAGGCTCTGAATCGGATTATAAGTCATTCAATATGCAATTCGTTATGGTTAAGGAAAAAGACCTTTCTGGATTTGATAGGTCAAAGCGTTGTCAGGGCGAATGTATTGAATTACCTTTCCTCTTTCATTCACAATTCTCGTCATGGGATTCATTAGACATTGCGAAACCTGTTCTTAAAATTCCAATGGCGCATCATATTACTTTAATTATAAAGGAATTGGGAAATCCTGCTTTTTCCACTTAGGTAGGATGGAATTGTAGACTTCAATCGTATCCAATGAACTTCGATAGATTCTATAACATAATTTCAATCCATCTATTCTATTATGAGTGTCTAGCTCCCATTTAATGATATAGAGAAGACAATGCGGGGAGACATGTAGAACAGATAGATGATAGGCAGTGTGGGAATTGTATTGAATACAACCATATAAACTGACAATAATGGTCTTCCTCTGTACTTGGTTCCACACCTCCACTCCCACCACACAGCTGTGTTCACAATGACAATCTAGTCGCAAGTGTGTTGAGAGATTATTGTCTGTCTAGCTTTGCATGAATTTATCCATTTGGTTTCTTTCATTTCGCATGCCTGAAGACAACCACGTATACCTATATAGTAAACACGGTAGAAATACTCGGATCCATCCACTTGAAAGATAACAGAGTTATTGACAAATTTGAAAACACGTACCTTTTAGTGTGCTAATGGGGTGTGGCGTGTGGGGGCTGGGATGTGGGAAGTGGGGTGGCCGGGTGGGCAAAAGCACTGGGTCAGCTCACTGACATGAGTGGCATGTTGTGAGTTGTGAGCCCAGGTACTAGGGGCAGACCACCATTGAAGTAGTCTGGTACTGGTAGGAAATGTAAAAAAAGAGAAGCTTTTGGTGCTGAACCTTCTGTGGTGCTTAGAAGAGTCAGTATTGCACAGGTTACTGTATGGTCTTGCGTGGCAAAAGGCCTTTCAACCCTTGCACGTACCTTTAGTTAATGTCTTTAAAGAATATGAAAAAATACAAGCAAGTTATTTAAAATGATAGACATGCCTGTGAGGTAACGATGCAGGAATTCTGGGGTCATGGGTTTTTATAATACAACTATTATATAAAGGGTACAAACCTGCCCTGGAGGTCTATCTTGTTAGTTAGAGACTTATCATAACACTAATTCTTATCCCAAAGCTTTTTTAAACTTGTAATGTCAAAATTCAGTTATTACGTTGATTGAATTAGATTTACGTCTGCAATTCCAATTTTCCTTATTGACTTGCATGTAATGATATGACCAGAAAACGATGCTAGAGAAAGAGTCCTATAAGAGTTCTTAAAGGGCTAATAACTACTCAGCGTTTACCCACTGTACATACAGTTCATGAAGGGTGCGCGTGCACTTACACATAAGGTATTATAATTATGAGTAGTACAGGAAAAGTTACCACCACCCTGGATCAGGCTGGCTTATTCTGGCAATGATTTGCTTTTATTTTGTGATGTGTCACATAAAATGAGTTATAAGTAAAACAAAAATGTATGTTGATATATATATACCATCCTATTTGACAAGATGAGATGAAGTTAAGTGGATACCAACGATATTAACATTATTTTTGGAAATGTAAGAAGTATAAATTTCTGTATTTCATATTTGAATTTTTTGAAAAAAAAAGTTTGCAATATTTCTAGGTGAACAATTTCTATATTAAAGTAGCTAAATAAACTCCATAGGATGACCTTAGAAATGCAAATATATAATTATTACACTGTCTTGAATTTGATATATGTATTAATAATACTATCAACACTAGATTCTCCAAGAATGAGACAATTCCGACAAAGATATCTAGTGAATGAAAAATATTAATTTTGCGACCTTATATGATTTCCTACAATCCTGCAATTATTTAAGTATACACAATATAATCTAAAACAGAACGATCCAGTACAGAATCATTTTCATTAATTTATTTCAATAATTATCACACACTCACACTCCCCCCCCAAAAAATCAAATACAAAAAATCAATCTTAATCATATTTGTCCACTACTGTCCACTGCGTCAGAAGGCCACTAAAGAATGGCCGCATTAAATAAAGTAGCATGACTTGTCCTTTCATTACAGGCGATTGATGACCACGCTATGTCATTCAAGTAAGCCGGACGTATGTTTTCAGCCAGGCCTTTACATATACATATGCACATATAGGGTCTTCACATGCCTCCCTCGTCGGCAGGGGGTCATCAATACGTCCGGACGTTTTAACTCATTAGTGTCCCTCGTGCTTCAGATATGTTTACAACCTCATTAGTATTCCCTATTTATGTTCCGTCGAGTTGTATATCAATGCACGCAGGTCACTTGATGTTTATTTAATAAGCTGTTTACTTGCTTGACCATTCTCATTCCCTTTGAAGTATTAGGGTTAGAGCAAGTAATTGATGTCATCGTCCCTCAGGGAAACTAAGGTTCATGCACTTTGTAGGTCTATTACTGCATATCATTAAAGTGAAGTTTAGGAGCGTATATATATATACCTGTTCGCGGGTGTGTTCCATTTTTAACATTTTTTTTATTCAGGGATTGTAAATTAAAGCACTCTTACTCTTTATGAATGTTTTTCGTCGTGTCACGAAGGAACATTTTTATAAGCTATGTTAGTTTATATTTTACAAAGATGTTTGATATAGAATTGACTTGTAATTAATAAAAAACATTTCTGAGTTTAATATTGTCTCTGCACACATAAATATATTCATTTAAATTGCAAAATTTCTTGAAGGTATAAGGTAAATCATGGCAATGATACTTATAAGAATAGTTTGCATTCAAGGCACTAAAGAGGAAGACGTACCACCATCATGGTCATCTAGTCCTTTTTTTTTTTTTTTTATTTAGAATTTTTATACAGCCAATCTTCGGTAAAATAACAGTTGAACATAATCGGGCATGCACAGTGTACAAAAAAAATGTTATGAACAAAGGATGTCATGTACGTATGAGGATAATGGACTCACGGGTGATATTTCAAATCAGAAAAACCATGGTTTTCCGCCCACTGCTGTGTCTAGCTAGACTACACATTATGTAACAAAACTACTCGAGATCAAGTTAAGTTGAACAAACATTAAATCAAGAAAGGTGAGAAAGGTACAGTCAAAGATAAAAATAAAAGTATGGTTAGTTAGTTGGATTTGTTTCAGTTGAATTTTGGACAGCTTGAAGATGCAGCATGCCCTTGGGTCAGTGTGGGTTTGTTATGGTAGCGTGAAGATACTGCATACCATTTACCATTTGTCAGTCTGTGTGGGTTTTGATTTGTATTTGGTTCTGTTTGAGGATGTTCTTGAATTGTTCGTATGAGGGAGTATTTTTTTCTGTTGAAGTGAGGGAGTTCCATGCTTTTGCACCCTTGTAGCAGGGTGCATTTTTGAGAGCTTCAGTTTTTGGCATGGGTAGTGGCAGGTTGTATTTATTTTGCGAGCGGGTGTTTTTGGTGTGTGTTGGTGAGTTTGTGGGTGCATCACGGGATCGTTTGTACATGAGGCACAGTTGATGTTTTGTCCTTCTTTGATCCAGTGTCTCGAGACCTAGAGCTGGTAGTAAGTCTGCTACTGAATCATGTCTTCTTGTCAGTGTAATGATTCTGACTGCTCGTGTTTGGATGCGTTCAAGTTTGCATGTGTTTGCTTGTGTTGCAAAGTTATATATTGTAGAGTTATAGTCGAGTAGGGGTAGTATCATTGCTTTGTAGATTTTTAGTGTTGATTGTTTGGTGAGCATGTGTCTGATGCGTGCTAGCATGTAGAGTTTATTGTTTGTGGCTTGCGTTATTGCATTTATTTGTTTCTGTGCATTGAGTTTGTGGTCTAATGTGGTGCCGAGGTACTTGTAGTGTTCAACTAGGTCTAGCTCGGTGCTGTGTAGAGTCAGTTTGGATGTAGTAGGTGGGGTTGTTCGTTTTGGGGTAAAAGCTATGACTTTTGTTTTCTTTGTGTTGATTGTAAGTTTGTTGGTGTTGCACCAGGTTTCTAGTGCATGCAGGGCCGTTTGTATTGTGGGAATGGAGGCATTGTGAGATTCAGTGGATGTGTAGATGACAGTGTCATCTGCATACAACTGGGTTTTGACTTTGGGTAAGTTAGCAGGGAGGTCGTTAATGTAGATGAGAAATAGTAGTGGACCTAGGATGGAGCCTTGGGGCACTCCTGTTTTAAGGGGTAGGGTGGTTGATGTGTGGCCATTTGCTGTGACAGCTTGTGAGCGATTTTGTAGATAGCTTTGGAACCATTTGGTTGAGTTCGGGTCTGAGTTTAGCTTTTCAAGCTTTTTTAGTAGGAGCGAGTGGTCAAGGGTGTCGAAAGCTTTTTTTAGATCTATGAATACTGCAGTTGTAGTTTGCTTGTTGTTTGTTGCAGTGGCTATGTCATCAACAAGTTGGGCAAGAGCTTGGTGGGTTGAGTGTTGTGTTCTGAAGCCGTGTTGGTTTTTGTCAAGGAGGTTGTGTTTAAGTAGGTATTCGGATGTTTGTTCGTGAATGATTGTTTCAAGGATTTTTCCAGGTATTGGGAGTAGTGATATTGGTCTCATGTCATTGGGGCTGTTTGCATTGTTTATTTTGGGGATAGGTACAACTGTAGCTGATTTCCATCTCTCAGGGAAGATACCCTCGGAGATGGATAGGTTGTATAGTGTTGTGAATTGTTCGTGTAAGTATAGCATGGCATCTTTGAGTGCTCTAGTGTTTATGTGCTCGAGGCCTGATGGTTTATTTGTGTTTATCTTTTTGATTTCCTCAAGTATTTTCTCCTTTGCTACAGGAATCAGCGTAAGTGTGTCTGTTTGTTGTAGGTTTTCATGCGTTTTTATTGTCGTAGGGTTAGCAGGGGGTTTGATTTGCTGTGCCAAGGTGGGACCAATGTTAGCGAAGTATGTGTTTATTTCAGATGCAACCTCATGAGGTTGTACTGGGGTGCCTTTGTTGTCAATAAGTGTAATAGTGTCTATATAGTCCTGGTAAAAAGAACCATGCTATTAATAGAATATTTACAATAGTAATTTTGTTCATGCCGTTTCCACCCCTACCACCTTCCACCCCTCCATTATATTATTATTATTAAACTTGAAACTTGACTCAATAAATAGCATCCAAATTGAAGCAATGAGAAGTTTATGTGCAGATTAAATGATGACAGGCCTCATGAAAGGGTGTTGACAAAATATAGGAAAATTCACCCATGTTCACCTATGTGGCCGTCTGACAGGCCCTCACTATAGTAGAGAACCCGGCCACGGGACCTGTAGCCACTTCATAGTTGCAAAGGTCTAGCTAAGTAAAGTATACTGAACTTAGCTAGACCCTTGCCTCAGATTTATCAAACTTTTGTATTTCTCTCTATCACCCTATGAACGTACAGATAGTTTAGTTTTCTCATAGTCAACTTATTTCGCTTTATTTTGTTCCTCTAGTCTAGGAACTTACTGGAAGACCTGGAACTCATTTTTCAGATGTATGTTTCCAGTTTGTACAGTACGTTTAGGTACAAATAAATAATCTAGTGAATTGAATTGAATCAAAGTGGTTTGGTCCACTAGCAATTGATTCAACGAGCAAAGGTTGCAGATTTATATAACACGAGAAAGACTACAGCTAAGATGATTAAATCCATAAGTTAAAAAATCCCCAGCTGAATTATGTCAATCTTGCATCAATATAAATTGGTCAATATAAAGATCGAGTTTCCCACGCGTCATTTGATTCTCCCGTATATCACCAACGCGTTCCTTCAATCTTTGATGCGAGTCCTGCTGCTGCCGATGATGGATGACAATCAGATATCATTGATTTACCGCGAAAGTGAAAGTAAAATGGTCTTGTTTCACATTTTGTGGCCAGGCCAGTATTGAAAATCGAACAAAACTGATACCATTAATAGTTTTCCCGTAAATCTTGTGGGGGTCGTGAGTATACATTAGGTTTTCCCCAACATATTTTCTGTTTAAGTATAAGCTGGATTGAGTATGTTTCGGGGGGGATCGCAAGAAGGGAATTATAATGATAGAAGAGATTGGTGATAGAGTTTCTAGTGGCACCTTGAAGGATGAATGTATTTCATGACATTAATTATGTAATTCTTTGAGATAAATGTAGCCCCCGATTTTCTAAATATATCTATAATTCAGGCCTTTCCGCTGCATAAAGCATTATCAAATTACGGGAAATCTGAAGAGAACCGTTTTATTTCCCTATAGGTATCCCGAGGCAATTCTGAGGAAGTGGACGCGGCATGATAGGTTTCTTTTTTTTATTTGAAAAGTATTTCATTAAGATGTGAATTTCACAGAGTATTATTCTCATTACAAACTGAGGCACGTTATAAGATGAATTATAATTTAATGATAATAAATAATTAAGGTAATACTAATTACAAAAACAAAATTATCATTATTTTTGGGGTTTTGGAATTGTAAATAGAATACAAGAAACAATGACTACCTTCATATATCAGTGCCTAAAACACCTCCACCTGGCGGGGCCCGGTTTAATTTAAAAATAATTCTATTTATAGTCATGATAAAACGCAAATTAATCTGCAAAAACATTACATTCAAATCTACAATCGTCCGATTCGCAAGGGAAAGGGAAATAAAAGGAAGAGGCCTAATGGCATTCCACAAGAGCCTTATCCTCCTGCAGTGTTTTACCTGAATCATTGTCTAGAAGGCCTGACAATGAAAAAAGCATCACCGCAGACTCCCACGCTTGCTAGCTGAGGAGTGGCAGATTTATGTCCCCTATGCCTCATATCGTAACCTCTGTAGTCATTCCCAAGCGCGACGAGAAGGAGCCATGTTCATCTAGAAAGTCACGTTCAAATTTGTTTGGGAATTTATCATACTGGGCTGCCTTCAGTCTTAAACTCCGTGTCCACTAAGCCGTTTTTTGTAGCAACATCAACGTTAACGTTGGTCAAAATCTAAATATATTCTACTTTTTGGTCTATTCTTTTCCAACCCATCCAAAGGTCATTTGGTCATAATTTTGCAGGGTTTTGTCCAGTTGAATTTGCTACAGGGCTTTTAAAACGCATTTGTACATGAAGGACCCGCCCAAATCATTTCCTACGACCTAGTGGAAAGGGGCTTTATTGGCATGAAAATGTTATAGATTCAAATCAGGTGTGGCACAATCTCCCCCTCCAGTCTCCTGGCAACTTAGGGGAACATCAGTTATATGAACAGATGTAGTCCCGATAAATAATGTAAAAAAAGAGTTCCCATGGATTGAATACCCGGTAGAGGCAAGTGTGTACAATTTGATAATTCTCGTTGGTTTAGTTATGATATATACATACAGACAGTGAAAAGCATTAAAACGATAATTTGCTGTTCTCAGCTAATCCTGGGTGATGTTATGTTTACAAATGAAGGAAGTATATGACAACTTACAGGTTTCAAGTTTTACAGTGAGATACACACAGAACTAATAATAAAGCAGATAATAATTATGATAGTGAAAAGAGGTACAATTTATGACAAATAATTTAGTTTACAAATGAAGGAAGTATATGACAACTTACAGGTTTCAAGTTTTACAGTGAGATACACTCAGAACTAATAATAAATCAGATAATAATTATGATAGTGAAAAGTGGTACAATTTATGACAAATAATTTAGTACAAGATCGACTCACAACATGATATAGTAGTTAGAGCACTACTAGCACTGTTATAATAGTGTTATTTGTCGTCACGTTAAAAATGTACATACCTTTGTAGGAGATGAGACCTACCACACTGTGGAAATCTTCCTAATAAAAATGTTGTATATATATAATATATATATATATATGGCAAAAGTTTGAATCAGAGACTTCCCACTTTAAAGTGTCTGGGCGATAATTCATGCAGGAGGCGTGCTTATGTTGCCAAGTTTCCGCTTATCACTCTTATCACAGCATCTGTCGCATTTTCCACACTTAATAAGAACTTCAATTTCTCAGAGACAGCTGAACCGCATTAATCATCAAAATAGATTTTTCGCGGTAAAAGATATCCAATAACCTGTAGTAGATTGGTGTCAAAATACTTATTAGCTGATTCAAATGCCCAGAATTACTTCATAATTACTATCATTAACTATGATTCTCAATGGTAGATAATACTATACTAGGCTACTACTAATACATATTGATGGAATTTGTAACATTACAAGGATAAATCTATAAAATGAAGATTATGTATTTATAATACGATTTTAATACTGTTATTTCCTCTTCGAATTCCTTAATATGCCTCATCCACTAGGTCGCAAGGGAGACACAATTGCTTGCGAGCAGCGATTCTATAGGGGAATTGCATGTTCGCAATCTTGAATCTTGATTTGCATGGAATTATGGGAGTTATATATATGTCGGTGTAAAGTCTATAGAAAACATGTCATGTTCAGCATGGAATATTTAACAGTGTGATAGTTGGGTACATGTACTACGATGTAACAAGCGATCTAATATAAATATCCAAGGAATATTTAACAGTGGTTCATGTAAATAGCCATGTGTTTTACATGTTTCTATCACACAAGCCTCCACCTTTTCCATCATACTTTTGGGTTTTATACATCATTTATACAAGCTATGATATTGGTGGAAAGATCCTCGCATTTTTTGATAAAATGTTACTAAATATTTGCATGTCAGATTTGAACTGAATCCATTCCAGCATGCACTGTAATGGACATGCACAGTGAGACATGCAACTCCCTTATTGCAGGGCTATCTAATTATTTTATATTCTTGTGATCGAGTCACTGGTAGTGGTAGAAGCAACCATATTAGGTCATTTTTTGTAAATAAGTTTGATTGAGTCCAGTTTCAGCAGCATGACTGATATTCTCGTGGAACTCAATTCAAAATCAATATCAAATCTACAAATCTGGATTTGGAATCAATGTCTAAAAGCGGAACAATATGATCCTTTTAGCCAATCGCACCTACGTAGTAATCGCGGGAATAGATTCTTATGTGACATTAGGTGAAATTGCTCAGCCTAATTATATTCATATTAATTATCAATTATCAACAATTTATTATAATTACCATATTTTCATAATCTCTAATTATGCTATTACTATAGCATTGTTCCATGCAAGTCTACTAGTCAGGATCTGCCTCTAGGTTACATAATATTCCTAGCGTTATGGACAACGCCCACTATACATATCACTCTGCAAGGATGCATACATACATATTTCTTCCTAATAAATCTCAGTCGATTCTCTGATCTAAACGAGATCACACGTCTTTTTGTATTCCTCTCTACTTCTCATAATCAGTACTTAACACTGGCGATAAGATATGTATTCATCATGGGTTTTACATCTTATTTTATGATATGTTAATCTATAATTTGAGTTTGAAGATTTCTTTATTCTCACCACATTTCATCATGCCATGACATTTTCAGCGGATACAGATTTGAAAATTGTATACAAACCAATGTACAACTTTAACATTAAGCAGTTTTTAACTCTTTACAGTGTACAACGAATTAGTTAACATAAATACCACCTAAGTACTCGGGAAGTTACATGAGATATCGAGTAACAAGACAATAACATTAAGAATTATCAAGTAATACAATAAGAACCTACACCAGCACAACGTGCTGTTTCAAGGTCTTTCCCTGTAATCACGTAATATTAATCATTTCTTTGTAGCAATATTAGCCAAGTTACACTTAGGCTGCAACACAATTTTAAAATAGATATAATATGTTTTTAAATATCGAACGTTGGTCAGAATTACCCTTCCTTATTTGCGTTGCCGCTTTTCTCTAAATTGAATTCAACAAATCTATTCGCATAATTGGTCCATATTAGCCATTCCCCTGAGATTCAATGGATGGACTAGGATGAGGCGATCAGACAGATTAACCATCTACTTCATGTGGCTTCATCCCTTCGGCAGCCTTTCATGGGGAGATGATGGAAGTAAGTCTGTTTCTGTCGTAAACAAGTTTACATAGCACAATTTGATTTTCAGCGTTCTTTCGAAAAGATTCTGTTAAACCCTAGCTGCTTGACTGCATGGCGAAAGAGTTTTGTTTAATTGAACAGCACATATGTCCCATCCTGAGCACAAAAAATGTTTTAGTGGAATGGAGATCAAAGTGGAGTGTGTCAGTCCACACGGAAAACACACATGAAGGAGTTTAACAGTACCACGCCATGAGGATAGGATTTCTTCACATGCCGTTGACTAGTCGTTCCCGGTTTTCCTCAGGGGATAATCTGATGGTTAGTTTATTCATGGGATGTTCGTATAAATGGCGACAGACATAGCGACACAGGGAAAAAGGGGGCGATTATCACGTATGGGGAGGGAATCCTCGCTTCACCCCACTCGAGCAGAAACTAATTTGATACTAAGGGAGAATTTCAAATACAAGTTACTAACTTCCAACCGCCTTTAGATTTCTAATTTATTAGAGGAATCGGAGTTGGATATTCAGATTTGAACATATCTAGTATCCATTCAGTCGGTTAAATATACATTAGTCTATTGTTAATTCCTCTGTGGTAAGATCAATAGCAATACCGTCCTCAACATGTTACGACCATAAAGTAGATAACCTACGAAGTAGCCTTACTATAGGTAGAATTTTATTGGTCCTAATACAAACATTGCCCATTCCTATATGGCAGTGCTTATATGCTAGAAGGCCATACACGTGCCTTACTCCACAGTAATCCAAATCCCCAATGAACCACTACCTGACTAAATAGGCCCTCATTCGGCTTTTAGGTCTGCAATTGAAACATCCTATCTGTAAAGATCACTCGATGTGACTGGTCACCCTACTAATGCTCTTGCCCAGGATTATACATTTATTTTATACCTATGCTGCCATCGGTCATCCTTAATTTTACTTTTCTTTGCTTGTGGGTCTATGATTTCCCCTGACCGCTGTAGGTTTAGGCATTCTGACGATTGATCACTGTTAGAATGTAAGAAACACAATCTGATATAAGTCTATATTACATATCATGGGCAGGGGAGGGGGAAGGTCACAAGGAATATGAAGTCCCAGGTTTTAAATGCATCAACATTTCCTCCACAGGGAAATAATTTTACTCGCCTCTTCCATCTTTCTGGATTTTTCATGAGCTGGTCCATATATCTGGAAATCATCTGTGAAATTGGATTTGATATTATGCTTAAGCGTTTCCGGAAGTCGTCTCCATGACAATATATTGTGTGCTTCTTTATTATGTATACATATAGGCACCCAAGGAATTTGATATAGGCCTACTAGAAATAAGATAAATAAGTGTGGGCCTGCTGAAGGTATGACTATTCTGCTACTGGGTGTCTGGCGTTTCCCCCGCCAACATTCTCCCCGACCCATTTTCCCCACTGAATTCTCCCCTCTATACATTTTCCCCGCCCGCGATACTCCCCACCAAATGACCTCCTTCTCTCTCTCTACCTCTTCCCCTCGCTTCTCTACCCTTGCCCTCTCTCCTCCTTTCCCTCTGCTCCCCCTCTCCCCTCCTCTCCTCTCCTCTCCCCCTACCCTATTCTCTCCCCCTCTTCTCTCTGTATCCCTCATACCGTCTCTTCTTTTCCTGCCCCTCCTCTCCTATTCCCCCCACCCATTCCCTCCTCTCTTATTCTCTCTCCCCTTCCCTCTCTGCTCTCTCTCTCTCCCTACCTCCCTCCTTTTCTCTTTCCCCTTCGCTGTCTCCCCCACCTGTCTCCCCAACCTTTCTCTTCCTCCTGTTGTCAGGCTTACACATATAGGATCATTGGTGATGGGACATCAAAGGCATGGCGTCAATACATTTTCATTCAAGAGGCGGTCATGTCATGGGACATTTGACCGTACAACAGGCTATAAATAGAATGTGGATATCCCGATTAAAAAGGGCTTCAAAATCACATTTTCAGTTTATTTATTTATTGCATCTGTAGACTGTATAATATAATTATGATACATACATACAGGAATATGAGGAGAAAGAAATGCAAGTGAATATCGCCAATATCCATAAACATTTTATATTATCGGAAAAGGTCAAATAGAAATGTTACACCTGCATGTGTGTGTTATCTGCACTGCAAGCTGGAAAATATAATCAAAAGGCCTGAGCACAGTCTGGTTGTCTATTAGCGATATTTCTTTGGATATGCACCTGCAGAGGTGCGTGTGATATTTTATACAATGGCGAATGGAGATATCGAGAATCGAGATAAACATAGACAGCAAACTTGAAACGGCTTCTATTAGAGTAATTTGTTCTTAAAGTATACACAATTTCTTTATTTGGTGAAGGGTTAACAATGGACGCAGAACTCAAATACATGACCATGTTCCTTTTTGCACCGAGCAACTAATATGACCTAATTCGACACCTGTGTTTCATTAGGAACAAAAGCGATATGTTTATCACGTGCAATAGGCTCCATAAAAAGACATCAAGTCAATGCCAAAGGTCTTTTTGGCTTTGCAGGTATAAGAAGATGATATGTAGGCGATTGGAGAAAGCTGTTAACGAGCACTATGAACATGTGTACGGCCCCTTATTGGATTACCAAAAGGGCCTAATGCACATACTAACGAATCTTTGTGCAGAACAAAGAGTACCAGTGCTCATCATCTGCAAATGAAATTTTAGACCTATTCTGAACAATATATTTAGGAAATGGTGCGTCTCTTAAAATCTGCTTAGAGACTTGTCTGTAAATCAATTAGAAATCCTTTTAAGCAATTAAACAAAAATGGGAACCTTAATGAGGGATTTAGTTCGCGGGTGACAAGACGTCAGATATGAGGAAACCACCTTCATGCGAAATATATATTTAGCTGTGAATAGAAAATGTTCACAGAGAATTTATGATGCACATTTAAGTAATCATTCTTTGGCCTCAAACTAATTTAGGCAATCATTATGATATCCAAATGTACCAAGTGGTGATTGTCTAATAGATGCCGATTCATGCAGAATGGCTTAGAATATGAGAGAAAGCTTTGGAATGGTTTTGCCCACAAATGAATTAGCAAACCTAATACCAGGCTTTATTTTAGTTAAATTCTATTCTTTATTATTATTATTATTGAAACTTTATTTTTCCAAATTCTTTTTTTACATATGGACTACTCGGAAAAATGGGTCACATATCTCTGCCTTGACAGTTCTTCCGATAGAACCCTCTAATTCACTACAAGAACATAAGTGTTTCTATAATACATACAAGAGAAATACATATAAAATAAATCTAAATTAACATATCATCTTACCACATCTATTGTGGGGGCTATGTAGCCTTGCAGTAGGTTTTAAACAATTTTAAAGAGGGTGTAAGTCTTACAAGCTTACAAAATGTTGTGTCGGCAATTTACATGCCACCTCATGATTGGAATAACAAATCATGATTATACAATTTACAGATTAAAACAACAAACTCCTGCAGCCAGGAGTGGGAGGCGACCCAGGAAGTACCTTCCCCCCTGCCCACTATTATACCCTCCTTTTATTTCCATAAGCATCACATTTTACAAGATTATTGTAACAGTTTGCTGCGACTGGGTTATGTTGCTGGTATCCGAATTTTGGAAACAAATACATTTTAATGCATATATATTGTAAGCTATATTGTACCAAACCCTGCAATTGATTTGAAATCCCGAGATCCTTTCTCAAAGCTGGACTTTATTGTTGGATCCAGGCGCTAGATTGTCCTTTGAATATTCTAGGAATGAACCCATCTACACAAAAAGAACAATCGAAAAACAGCTATTGCAGATTTGGTTATTTACCATCGCTCAACTCCTTCTCCTAACGCCTTCTCAATTATCCAAAGATAACCCAGGGGGCACAGAAGGTAGGATCGAGAGCATAAAAGCATGCATTGCTTCCTTCAGGCCTTGTAGGAGTAATGCATGGTGCTTTATGCCAGCCCCCTAGCCACTAGCCAGGTACTCTTAATGGAGCCATTCCGTCGCATCTCTTACCAAAAGTGCATGCCTGGTCATCAGTTTCCCTGAGGAGTTTCTGCCCATACTCAGACACAAATGCCAAAAGATTCACTGTGTCAGTGATGTACAGTAAAAGCTGTTGGCAATTACCTGCCGAATGTACTTATGTCCAGGCAATCTGATTAAATTGGGCATACGAGAAGGATTAGGGGTTAATGGGGATGCTGTTATCAGACAATTGGGGTGTAAATGAGGTTTTATTACAGGAAGGCTGTAACAAACGATAGTATGAACGATAGCCAGCTTAGATAATAGGATGGACTATGTACCACAGCATGGGATGTGTCGCAACAAAACAAACCCAAATACCAAACCCCACAGTACCAAACTTAATTAACCACATGATATAGCTTAAGAATAGGTTACGCCCTAGTGCATTAGTGGTACTTATACACAGCAGTGGGCGGAAGACCATGGTTGAATATATTACCCGTGATAACAATTGTGAATTCAAACTTGACGCTGTGCTGGCTACATGAGTATTTGTAAACATGATTGTATGTCGATCCGCTCTATAGATATTCTAGATAAAATAGCACATGTGAGACGAATACCTCAAGTGAAGAATAAGGACAGGATTGTATTGTTCTATGCTAGTTCCCTGGTCGTCTTAAACAACTACATGAGTAGGGTAGACATAAGCTAACACACGACCACAACAAGCTCTTTGGTCCTTGCCAGCAATCCCATCTGTATTATCACTTTCTCAGGCGTGAGGATAGACTACTATATATACAGGCAAAGCTACCTCACCATTACATATACAAGGTGTTCAGTCAGTTTCAGTGGAACCCCAACTACTCCTTATATCAAATTAATTGTAGTATAATAATGAGAAGAGATGGAATATCAGGAGTACACATAGCAAAAGCAAATTGAAAATTATAACTACAAACTGTAGCGCATAATAGTGACAATAGACTGTAGATGATATGTACACAGTTATGTCCGAGAGCTTACGGCCTCGGCCTTCCCAGTCACTTAGAGATCTCCGCTTCGACTTCCTACTTATAGCAGTCATGTCCTCGACTTTTATATAATGTCAATAATATAGAAATATTCCCTATTTCCTATTCCCACAATTCCTCAAATTAAGCAGAGGATACACAATTGTGCAAAGCACCTAGTCTTTCGTATTCTGAATCATATTATTAGTTCACTCCACAAAATAAAAGTTCAATGTGATGACAAACTCGTAGAACCAACACATTCGTCAAAATCATTTAACCAAATAATCCCATGACATTTTAACATACAGTTTTATGGTATCGCAGTACTTCTAAAAACAACAATATGTCGCATAGTCTTTTATTCCTTTCATGGATAACGGTACGATTGCCCTTTATTGCCCTGACAGCCACAGCAAATTATGATTTGGCCTGCGTGACAGTTTTGTGGAGAAAACTCCCTCCGACAAAACGAGTCACTCTTGATAATATCAAGAAAGTTGATCCTTGCGAACACTGCGTCTAGATTAGCCATGTCACAGCTTTATTGAAAGCGGTGTCAGGATATCTAATGCTGCCTCAAAGTCTGTGGCAAT
Source organism: Sthenelais limicola (assembly GCA_942159475.1). Classification (NCBI taxonomy): domain Eukaryota; kingdom Metazoa; phylum Annelida; class Polychaeta; order Phyllodocida; family Sigalionidae; genus Sthenelais; species Sthenelais limicola. Next base: position 61,905,301 of record OW804096.1, read on the forward strand.
GTGAGCATGTCTAGTTTAATCCCACCCACCCATATTGATGCTTCCAATTCTACAATGACCACCCTTCATAACTGAGGTCTGATTAGCCTGGAGAAGTGGCAATAAAATACTCTTTGTTCGTTTCCTGTAATGTCGGAAACGGGTAGCATTACTCCTGCCATGGTTAAGTAAGACATGGGTATGGATAGTACGCTTCTCTGAACATTATGCATCGTTATTTTCATGCTCGACTCTTTCAAATCAGGTGCGAGTGGCATTTGCCTCCTTTGGGAGGACCTTTATGTATTATCACATCGGTATATCAGAGGTACAGTCTATAGAAAAGGTCCAAGAAAAAAGCAGAGTGATGTGGAAATGTACTGTATATATGATTGTATTGTTCTGGCTATTCTTGCCCAAACTCTTTTATCCATTGCACTGGGGAAGTGTTTTTAGATAAGAGTTGATAAGAGGTTCCTGGTTCTTTACAACAATCTCGCTCACGTCTTTTGGTTCCACAATAGATTTATCGCGTTTTTCAAAAAAGGAAAAGCCGGATGCTGGAATATCCATAAATCTGTGTAAATATCATAACGAAGAAACGTTATGTCAGCATTTTATCTTACACAAGTCTTTTTAAGAGCTGAGCTTTCTTTGCTAAAACATGTTTATAAGCCTACGACAATAGTAAAATACAAAATCTTGGTAAGACGGACACGCCGGGATTCAATGAGCTTGTTTTATTCCTTTAGTCGTAGTTGAATTGGTAATTCATAATTCATACTTCACAAAGTGAAGCACCTTCTTTTTTTGTTTAGTTTAGTTTAAAGATGTTTATTATTGTGTGCTCATAACGCTTCCATAGAGGGAATAGATATTAGAGCCTACCTTGAAATGGTAACAAAACATATATAAAAACATGTTACACAATGAAGGGCCAATAGATACATAGCCATGTATTTATTCTGTTCCTTTTGTCCAATTAGTGTTCTGCACCCCCGAGAAGAATGCCTTGCAACGATAGCTGGATCATTACAGTTTAATTTCGATGAGACAGAAATCGATAAAAATAACTCACCACGAGGAAGTTCGAACTAAAGAAAAAGGGGCAGACTGCCACTCTTTCAATTAATATTTTCTCTTGAGTCGGAAACCCCTGCCTTCATCAACAATTCCAACTGCTTGCAATAAATATTCCAAGCCCCAATTTGTCATAGAGACTTTGGACAACCCGAACCCAAGACACATGTCCCAGGGGGGTTGTGACCCCTTGAGAAACAAGACATCACTTAGGAGACATATGGCATGCGCATGTGATATGCTGGCCACGGACAAGGTCTCGGGTCCCTTCAAAATCCCTTCCAAAGGGTATGCCTTCAACCACTGGTTAGAAGGATGTTTAGACCTTAGCCTCCGATGAAGTAAGTCTTGTTGAAGTTTCTTCACTCATGACTATTTTATATTTCCTCCATCGGGGGTGGTACAATATCCACTGCATGAAGTTAGTCCACGTTGGCTGGGGAGTTGTCCAACCTGCCAGCCATTTGCCACGAACACGCCGCAGCCTGAAAACCTAGGAAGTGGTGATGGACATCTACTATACCGAACATAATATATATTCAATATTATGCTTGGTTCAGTAGTAAAAGGTATACATGGAAAATGAATTATAAGTCGAAAACAAAAGGTTTGAAAAAGGGTTTGAAATATTTCACGACGGACTAGTGGCAAGTGAACTAGAAAAGTATATTCCATAGGAACGCAAGAATACATTATACACGTGAGATTTCATACATGCATTCACAAAAGTTAAGGCGCTAAATACACCAAAAATGAAAACATTCCCACCAAGAGATCTTGTGAATAAAACACATTGAAACTATTTGCGACCTATGAATAGTTTCTTTCGGAGACACATTTACATTTTAAGGAAGTCAGTACGAATCGCCAAACGGGGGTAAAAGACGTTCAATCCTAAAATGCTTCTCGAACAGTTTATTTCTTTTTTCTTAAATGGTGCATTGAGGTAATTGGGATACCCGCAAAAAGATCAAGTTTAAAGGCCACTGAAATAACACTATGAGCATTAGGATATTTGATATACAGATGTGACATTTAAGCCCTTCTTCTCTGAAAGAGAAACCTTTGGCAATTCCAATCAGTAGGAAGAACCCCTTTTGCATCGGAGGAATCTCTGATTAAAACTACGGTCGTTTGCATAAAGGTTTAACTAACGACTCGAAGACTGAGGCACACTGGGAGGACGGTACAATTTCTGGCAACATTCTCAGGGCTTGTATATCGCTTGTAAGAGAATCTTTTGTGGAACAATCGTTAAAGTCATGCACATGTGGTGTGTTACAGAGAAATGAGTCATAAGTCGCAAAAGATTATAGTTTTCAAATGCTTTGTTTTGGACATGAATTATTTGTAGGAGTGCTCTCATTTCTAACGTATTTAGTGCTGCTGGTCGTATAAATACATGTACCAAATTCCAAGGCTGTAATAAATATACATCTTATATGTATTTATAAGATATAAGGCTCATTTGTCTGTAGCACATCACATAATATATCATGTAACGTGGATCTGCCAATACACAATTACCATCTATATTTCTATTTTAGCTGGTCTAAAATCCAATATTGTCCGATGGCTGAGGCCACTATAATGTCCCCCTTCTGAATTCTTGTCCATGGCAATGTGAGGAACGAGGAAAACAGTGTATCAGTGTTGTCTCGACCCTCTGTGAGTTTACCTCTCATTACCATTACTCATCAGGTTTAGGGGATGTTTTCACTGCTTTCCTAAACACGCTTCAGTCATGAACCTGAAAAATTAAGACATTTTCTGAATTGCTACTGCAATATTAAATGTTGTGCTAATGGCCAAAAAATGACCAGCCTTACAGTCAAAAGAAATTTTGATTTTACTTTATAATCAAGATCTTTGTGCGTTAACACTTTGCCAATCTTAATATTAATGACTTCATATGTTGCTCGTCTGCTGAGGATCTCAATATGCTCAGAACTAAAAACACATGCTTAGCTGAATGTGTCGTCTTTGTTTATCAAAGAGATTAACTGAACTCCTCAATGAATTCGAAAAGATGTCATGCATAATAACTTGCGACATTATTATTACCTGATGCCTAGATAATCCATGTAAAGCACTAATCATATAGCCCAGAACAAATAGAAATTTCACCTACCATAATTGTGAATATATGCAACAACATATCAATCAATATCGGATTCCCCACGTCTTATATCTGATTCTTTTGACTGCAATATTTCTGGAGAAAGGATTAGGCATTAATGGAGATTCACTTTGACACGTGTTTACATTATCGGCATAGAGGGGGAGCCACCGTCACTTCGCGCCTTTTTGTTTTATTACAACAATAAACATACATTTGAGCTGGGCAATTAGTAAGATCGATGTAGAAGTTCACTTGATTTCACTTTCACAAACAACAAAGTTGAAGAGGAATTACACTGTTTACAGCGCCACAATGACAATGGTTTGTAATTCAAGGATAGCAACGAGAAAGAACCATGGCAGGAAAATGAAATATAATTTGTTCAGGAGAGGTAGGCTTCCGATAACAGCTTGTGTATGTTGAAAAAGCGTTGCCACGAATACAAAAACTTAAATTCACACTTTATTGCTTTTAGTTTCTTTTAGTTCGATATTACCTATCTGTTTTACGCACACTTATACAAGTTTCATGATCAAAGGAGTTCCTAATTCATATTTCTCCTCACTCAACTAATTTTGATATAAATTTTCAGCAGACCTTTACGAAGAAAACATCAATTTCCACTCGTAAGGCTCATTCGAGAAAAAGACTAATGCTTTAATGGGTTATACATCGACTTGAGTATACTTCATATTCTGAAGTTAAGTAATAAATTACCATGTCAAGTTTTTGAGACGTAAAATACTAAATCGTGACTCCCAGTTATTGCTTCCTTTAAAGAAAATAACAATGGTTGACATTTTATATTATATTAATAGCATGTAAAAATAATTTTGTTAGCTTGTACAGGTTTAATTGTATGCGGAATATGATTGAATTACATAGGATGACGTCAGGATGGGTAAAACTCTCAGGCAATCATGATTTAGGATTATATGAAACAGTTTATCCTTATAATTTACCTTTTAGAACTTCGTCTCTGCCAGGATTTGATCCTTCCCCACCGCATGACTAGTCCTCAGGGCTAATTAATATCAACCATATTATGACATAAACTTCAATACTAAGAAAAGTATTAGTAAGAATAGTATGAAATGTAATTCAAATATCCCCACTCACGCTCCCTCACCAAATCAGCACAAATACAACCGTAACAAGTATTTTTCAAAGGTATCATCCAACATTGACAAAAGCTAATTAAATTCCCACGCAATGAATTCGTGTGGGAAGATACACACACACAGTTCTGTCCTATTATATAGATCTCCATGTTGAATTTTCCCATGAGAACTTCATAGGGAGTGATATTACGTGAGTAATCAGTATGGTATAGAACATAACATTTTCAGTCGGAACTCTGTTCTAACATTTGAACACATACATGGAATGTTCACATGAAATGATTAGTACATGTGAAGACAAGAGCTCCCTATACTCCAAATGATGACAACTGTTGTATTGTATGTACATGTATACATCTTTTTATAATTTAGTATTTAGTATACACAATAAAACTTATAATCAATTGAGGAAAATTACACATTAAGCTATGGGCTCATGGGCGATAATTCAAAGAAGAATAACCATGGTCTTCCGCGCGCTGCTGTATCTACTACATCTAATTCTAAGGAACAAAACATATTTAATATGGGAAAGACTTTCCAGAAATAAAGCTTCAGTCGAAGTTCCTCCGCCAAGAGAGCAGGGATTTTGGGTCCACAAATGACATTAATTTCCTTTTGCTGTTCACTGAAATCGAACGAATTGAGGTACTGATGCAAGACTTGAAAACCCACGATGTGGATGCAGAATTAATGTCTAGGTAATTTACGTCATTGGCATCAGGAAATGGACATGAAAGTTAAGGAAATTCATTTTTTCATATGGGAAAATACCAACTTATTCCTACTGGATAATCCATAGAAACAGAATGTGTATAGTTTTGACTAACTAACTACGATTTAAGTTTTTACCTTTGAAATCGTGCATGTGTGGGTTGCAAAAGTAGTTAGGATTTCAGATTTTAGACACAACAGTACGATTTCACCCACGATTAGTCGTAGGGGTCAACATCGTACGACTTTTGAAACCGCAAATGTGTGGGCGGCCCTTAAAGGCTCCAGGACGTGCGAAGCACCTTTGTTAGGGGAAAGAACATCTTAGACAGCAATTGGCAATATTAGGAAAAGTGATTTATCAAACTGTTCAAGCTACCGTTGTAAATAGGCGTGAGAATAAGCAGAATATCGCTGAAATGGTTCTTCAACAAAATCCCTTGAATATCGGCCGAATCATGAGAGTTAAATACATCATGACATGTGATAGTTTATTCTTATCACCCACCAGGTTTTCCCAATACCACGCGATCCTATTAAATCAGAAAGTCCCTCTTCCTCTTACATGAATACAGATGGTTCTCATTATATCCTCTGAGCTGTACGTATGTTGCTATTAATATGAAATATCCTACTGAGTTTGGCATTCTAATCGTTAGGCCATTAGGGTTTAGGTTACAGGACAACAAGCTAAATATAATTAGGTATAGATCTACGTAGTAGGGTATATTTCAAGGAAAACCCCTTGTCCAGCATTTAGATGGTATTGTCTAGCTGAAGTATATTAATCAGGAATTATATGCAGAGATTGACATCCAAGGCAAGGAAACCTGTCCTGCTCCTGACGGATTATGACTAGCCCTCGCTGAGGCTTCTTGTGACTACAAAAAAATCAAATTCGAGACATCCATTCACAGATTTTGACCTAGATTTTCAACGTAGGAATGCAACCATTGCAGAATATCTTGTGTCTAAAATTAAGGAGAATCAATTGATATCTAAACCTTTATAATAGGGGCGCCCCTTGCGTCAGATTATGCAATAGAAATAGGACTGTTTAATTCAGTCTTTGATATGTGGTTAAATTGGAGGGCGCTAAACCAGGACGATGCATTAAATACATTCCTCGCCTGACTGCCACAGATGTCGTCCCCCATACCAGAAATGAGAGAGAGGGAGAGGCAGGGCCACTGAACACTGGTTGAATAACAAAAAGCTTAATGAATTAATGGACGTTAGAGTGATGGGTTAATAAGTTAAGTTGCCTCATCAATCAATACCCAGATAAGTCGGACGGATGGTCGATTGTTCAAAGTGTGCGTGGCAATATACAACGAGCTGTATAATTGCCGGTAAACTAATATGTGTAAAGGCCATTACCACGGCCGCCTGACGTACAGTTGGTGTACGAACAAAGTACGGTACACACCATAATGGTAAAGTATTATAGTGGCAATGAACATATGGGGCTTTACGTGGATAGGGGATTTGCATGTCCGCTATTTTGGGTCTTGATTCGCATGGAAATATGGGAGTTGTATGTTGTGTGAAAGCTATAGAAAGCATGTTAATTATGTTCAGCATGGACTACTTTTTTCCCAGCATGGAATATTTAACAATTATATCATGTAAATAGCTATATGCTTAACATGATTCGACTTAACAAGACTTCATCTTTCCCATCATGCATTTGGTTGTTATAGATGATTTATACAAGCTAAGTATTAGTGAAAAGATCCTTTCAATTTTCGATACAAATGTTGCTAAATAAATATTTGTATGTCAGATTTGAACTGAATACATCCAAGCATGCATTGTAATAGACATGCGCAGTGAGACATACAAGTCCCCTATTACCCCATGATCCGACCTACACAAAACCAATGTGATTTATTCCCGGACGTAAAGAATTGTTTGTGTTGTAAATAATGTTGGACGACGAGAAGTTCAGAATGTGAAACTTAAATTAAAAACTTGATTAATTACGACTCTCTCTTGTGACCCTGAAACAAAAGCGGGCAACATCAATATATTTCAGCCCCTGTTGGGACTTCTATGTGATAGTAAATTTGGGATAGGATCTTCAAGATAAGGGAGATCATTTTGTGGGTTTGAAAACAACTCCCTGCTGAAATAAAAGCTCGGGGTAATCGTGAGCAGTTGAAGTATTGCAAATGTTCGCCGTTCCCTGGTGGCTATAGTCTGCCTTCACTTTCTCCATAGATTTCCTGCGTAAACAAAACTATTTTGTACGCCCTGTCCAAGGTCCGTACGATAATAGGTCTATAAACACCAGAAAAACCTGAGGTTATTTTCTGAATCACTGCATGGTATAGCCAGAAATGGGTGGCTTCAATATGTTGGCATATATAGGTCATTCGTCGAATATTTTCCCTCGTTTCACTCCAAATTTAAGATTTGGATTTGGATACTACTATTTTGGTATACACGAAGTTTCCATTGTGATTCTTACCTAGCAAGTATATGGTACGTTAATTAAAACATATATTAAATAACTCTTCCCCGTAAGAAAGGGTGAAACATTGATTATATACATTGTTTAATTATGATCAATATAATTATCTGTATATTGAAAAACTAGCGCTATAAGATTGGCTATTTCAGGCAAGGCCAATGAGCTATTTGGACTAGGAATTTCTTCATTCACCCTATATGAATTGTGGAGGTACCTGTATTTAGTTCAGGTCTAAGAGCTGGGGACATATGCCCCTCTCGATGGAGGAATCGGATGATAGAAAGTGATCAGTTATCGGTTCTGGTGGACAGTAGTTTACTGCATGATCAACCCAACACCAAAGGGATACTTCACGCCTGTAGATCAGAGCGATTGGCCCGAAACAAATCTCTTATCACTTCGCCCAACACATGCTTTGCGTTCGACACATGATGTATAATCCATATCCAAAATAGCAGGACATAAAACCCTGGTTGATGCCAACAAGACCTAGCATTTTCCATTTAAATATGTTCTACTTGATGATATTATATGTGATGTGTTACAGAAAAATGAGTCGAACGTGGCAAATGCTATTCTTGAAATGTTTTCCCACAAGATACCCTTGCTCAAAATGTTTTCGTCTTTGGGGTGTTTAGCGCTTTTAGTAGCAAAAACAACATGTACCAAATTTCAAGACTATTAACTATTATATGCATAATTAATGAGTATATCTAACTAATTTACTATAGTGATTTACCAACACGAAATGCTATTGTCATGCATACAATACACAGGAGTACTCATTGGATGTCCTAATGTTTGCCATCATTAGAATCCACTTGATCTCGATCATCTTTTCAAATATGATGATATCTCAAAATATATTTTTTGCGAATTGTGACTAATTCTTCTGTGGCACACCATATATATATGAATGTTTTATTGCTTTAATCATTTTATTTATTGTCCATATAACTTGTTTATTCACAATCCCTTTATAATATCCAAGCAGAGTGAATGGCTTGTCACAGAGCTCTTTGGTTTACGGCTTGCAACAAACACAAACGAATGATATATTGTGTTAATTAATATCCTACTGTATTTATTTCAAATATAACTAATATTCATATCATTTTACACTATCATAATAATAAATAATTAATCCATTCTTCCCGATCTGGTGAGACTTCTGTCGGCATGGGGTCAATTTGATTGCAGCATGTTAATAGCATAATGCCAGCTGTGGCCATTTCTTTTCATCTTACAATGCTCAGGATTACTAAAATGCTTCGTCTAGACAAACATTTTAATGCTATAGCGACAAACAAATGTCTCCCTCAGCTTGTAGCCTTCATGCTGTGCAAATTTGATAAAATGTAATGCTTCATCTAGTCTTTGTCTACCCAACCATTAAAATAACGTATTCATTAATGTCTTTTGCGATTTTGGAAACTGTATGAGGCAGTTTCAGAGCAGAAACATGCACAATATTTTCCCAGACTTGTGTCTATCCTATAAAATGAGGGTTTCAGACCAGCGATTGTCAGTGATTTGGGCCTGTATAGAATTGACATATATGTATGCATATCCCAAGCGTCTCACTTCAGTTTAACTATTAGAATGCTGTGAATCTCTAACGCCTTCAACTTTATGCAATAGTTCTGAATCTCATCGGGGACCAGGGGTGGCGGGGTGGTCTATTAATATGTAATGGACTGCGCTTACAGGACGTGGGACACAGTGCTCTTCAGTTGGAAAGATAATGGCCCAAGGGAGACCTTGTCTGGTGTGTCGTATAAATGATCGAATTTGTCTTTAACTCAAATCTGTCATTTAAAATGGCGTCAAATGCCAAAATCGCGTGATTGATTGGCTAAGATTGGAGGCGTGTTAATTGTTTTGGGCTCGGCTGGTTCATCCTGGCGAGGCAGCAAACGAGTAGTTGGGAATTTAAGTAAACACATCATTTAGTCATCATTGGTCAACTTTTTGCTTTGCTATATATTACTATCATATTGATAGCAATCGTGTACAACCTACATCAATTTCCACTCACTCGATTGTATTCGGTTACATTATACGGTCTAGGCTATGAGTTTAGAGAGTCCCTCCGAAATGAGGCAATGCCTCTCGCTCTAAATCGCAAAATGCCATTAGAATCTCATTAGGATGCCTACTCCGGGCAGGAAAGCCATTAGCGCAGTAGGCGTCCAATCACTGACATACCATTCTTATCTGATCTAAGAGGCGGTGAGCCTAGACTGTATATATACATTATAGACAGTTCATCTAAGATATGTTATCCTTCCTCATAATGACCTTAGTCTTTGAAAATTGTATGTAACAAAGATAATATTGATTGTGTAACTATCAACAGTGTATAAAGAGTTGTCATTATTGTTGAATTGTTCTAATATTATATGTATTGTGTACATCAGAGCAGAACGAAAACCACATCCTGTTGCAAGACTGCATCAATTAATATTTCCTGAATAAAATATAGTTATACAAAAATATCTACCTTTAATATGTGTGGTGTGGCTTCCTTGGTATATGGTCCATATTAAGTCCACTGTCAGAGGGAAACGATGAGGAAAAGTATCATGATTGAGTAACAATAATGTCTGATAAAAAATAAGTTGTGTACAGTTTATTAAGTAAAGAAACACTTGGTGTATATTGGATCTCAGATTCTCCACATGTATGTTTCGGGGCTACGCCGAATTCCATTCCGGTGGTGGCTTCACATATTATCGCTCACCGGCGGCCGTTTTCTCTCGGACTTCAAATTATTGTATACACACATATATATAACAGCAGCAGAATATTGGTAAACCCAGTCCAATATGTCATGATATAAGTAAATGTGGTATGATTCCTTTACCGTAATAGCTGAAAATACATAAACATTTAAAAATTGAATTGAAACACCATGCCGTTAATGTACCACTAAATTAATCATTACTAGCTATGTGTACGCATTTGTATGTGGCGCAACCACAGGTCGTATTTATTGAATGAAACACCATTGTGCAATTATCCGTTGCGAAAATCTGTAAGGAATGAAACACAATATTTCATTAGATAATTAAAATCCGAACCAATAGTTTAACGGAGGTTATTGGTCTTTCCCAGGTGGCGAAAGAAGATTTCTATTTCAAAGCTGATTGCATTTCTAAATTTACTTTCATGTTTTGTGCTCTTTTCACTCGGGTTTATTTGGTGGCTCTTGACCTACTCAAGTCTTACTCAGTGAAAGGCACTTAAAAGAAGCCCCTTAATCAAGCTATATACCCAGTTAAAGGAAAAAGACTCCCAAAACAGGCTTTTTGCTTAGTGTTGACGTTAAGCAAATTGCTTCCATAATATACTGGCTCGCCTTGTCATTTAACATGCATACAAATTTAAGTTCTGACATTTTGATCTTACCACTGGGACAAATACACTATACATTTCTACCAAACGTGAGAACTGTCATATATTTATAATGAGAACCCTCAACTGTGCCCATAATGCAGTTTAAATAGCTCTGTGATACCCCATTTACTAAAACACAAATGCATCAAAGTAAATATAGATAATATTTTCTATAACTGTAATTTAATTCAATTTAATGCATTTCGGTGATTCAGTGGTATTGGGCAGCAGTGTTGAATTGATAACAAGTAACCTCAAATGGGTCAGGTCATCAGAAAATGTACAATTCTCCATAACCAATCCTATCAAATAACCCGAATTTAACAAAAGATGAAGTTCAAAATTCAATTCGACATAACCAAGCACATTGTCTGAATCTTGTTTGAATATCAAATACACTCAACTATGCCTAGTATTTATCATTTTTCAGTCTAAATTGTCAGTATTTACTAAACGTGTAGATCTTTCAGTTGTACATTTTCTGACGATCTGACCCAAACATGTAATCAAATATTACTATATGTGTTACTGCTGGCATTATAATTCCTGTGACAGTGACTCGCGGCATGATCATCACCGATTGATCATAAGAAGAAGCTTCCAACATGCATCACTGGCAATTTACAAAGACCATGATGTTGCCTAAAGGATACGATATCTAGATTACTGAAATATGATGACAAGAAACCCGTTATATGAATCTATGTACATACGCACGGCATTTGAATCATCATGCGCATCAAAGACATTAACTCATTAACATTAACATCAATTGTCAATTAGAGTTCTTATGAATACATTGAAAAAACTTATAATATTATTTTATGTGACTCTTGTATTTGTATTGATACTGCTATTATCATCATTAACATAGTGCTTGACAGAAGAAGGTAAACGCTATTCTAAGATTTATAGAATTTATAAAGAATAACGTACATTATTTGTTAGTACAAATGTTTATAAATGTAAGAAAGAAACTACTAAAGCGCAAGATGTGAATAACATTGTTGAATGTAACGCTTGTGATGATAAAAGTTCAATGTATGCCCAATGTGGTGCTGACAATATGGATAACTTTTGTTCATACATCTATGTATAGTACACATTTATTTAATTCTATAAAACAAATATACAGCACAGAGAACGGCGCACAAGTAACCTTATACGAACAATAACATTGGGATGTCCAATGTGCGATGCTGAAGTTCATTGCTTCAGATTGCATTATAGTCGTCGGCTATGGCCGCTGGGGTTGAGGCAATCTTCATGTGCCTATAGATCACCAGGCTCACTGTTTATGGAATCGATGCCAGCCTTAATTACTGAGGTGGAATACATAAATATCCACAACACTATTAAACAGGCCCAAGACATGGATTTGTGCCTTTTTTCATGAGGGATTAATCTCTCTACGAGGAGCATCAATGAATGATTCTGTACTTAAATGGCATAGGAAAAAGGAAGAGGTACAATGGGATGTGAAATGTTGGACCATTAACATGTCCTCAACTGTATTCCCTGCAAGTGTATTAATATTCTGAGATAGTAAAGAAGTCGCGTGAAATCATTATCTCTTGATATCCTGGGGTACTGAACTCGTTGCCTCATTTGCAGTGCAGCTATAACTCTAATGAGCTAGCCTGATACAATTATAACCTCGCAAAGTATGCAAATACATCCGCCCCATGCCTTGGCTGGGAGTGTAGGATAGTAAATAATAACCACAGGGCTGATACAACAACGTATAATGAGCATGGCACTGTATTACTACAAAATAAAGCCTGTAGATACATTAATACCACATTTTTATTATGGACCATGAGGGTCTGATCGTCAGAGAATTTACAATTCACCTTCACCAATCCTCTCAAATTTAGACCCAAATTTAAGAAAAGAGTCACGTTCAAAGTACAGTTTCACACGATGAAAGAGACAATTCTAATCAACACAATCCCAACGATACTCTGATATACCAATTACCCATAGTTTTCCAGTCTGATTTAGCAGAAGTTACCAAATTTGTCGAGCTGTCGATTGTTCATTTTTGAAAGTCTGACACACGATCATGGCAATGCTGAACAACTGCAAGAACAATGCGTTGAACCCTGCAGTGTGATTCTTAATGGCTTCTACAGGCACAGAGGACCTCTTTAGTGTATAGAGTGAGACATGGCTGGCTTGATCAAAGCCGTTGAGGTGGACGTTTAAAACGGGCAGCTGGACACATTAAAGTTGTCGGACTGTGAGGCGCCATTGCCTCCAGTGCCCTCATCTAGCGCCAGAGGAGAAGGCCATGGTGTGGAGTTTAGGCGCACTATGTCCTCCTCCAGCGCGGCGGCCGAGACCTGGAGACTCCAGTTTGTGTATTAGCAGTAGTAGTGGGAGGAGGAGTAGTGGGAGGAATGGTGAAGCAGTCAGGTGCATGAGCAAAAGGACTACATTCACAAGAGAAACTGGAGGAGTAAGACTAAGAGAAGGAGGTGGATGAAAAGGAGGAGGAGGAGAGGAAGAAGGAGAAGGGAGAGGAAGATGGGAATGAGAGGAGGATGAGGGAGAGAGGAGGTGGAGCATTACGAGTTGTTGTGTCACCCAGTAGAGGATGGAGCAAATCCCACAACAGGGGAGGCTTTCCCAGCGAGCTGCTCTGTCCAGTACCTGGCCTAACAATAGATGATTCAGGAGCAAAGAGGGTCGACAGCTTGGAGTAGGACGAGCACCATTCTCAGTCTCTTCCCACACTACCGTATTTACAGCTCCTGTCAGATTCAGGGCCAAGGGAGAGAGGCACCATCACCCCTACTTTAAGCCAGCACCACTGCCAGTGCCACCACCATGCACCACCACCATTGGAGCGAGCTGAGGCCACTACCCACATAACCACTTATAAATGAAACACCCTCCTCCACGTGCCTACATGCAGTTGAGTAGAGGTTGAGTGTTTCCCCAAGCAAGCTGGGTGGCGCTTTTGATCACAGTTGAGACCCAGGTACAAAGCAGTTGGCGTCTGTGTTAGGGCAACAAAGCTAAGATGTGACTGTCCAGCCAACCAACCACAAACAGCAAACTGCATGCTTACATGTTCTCCTCCTGTCTTTTTCAATAGCGAGGTGTACATTATAACCACAACCACCTGTTTCTTAAGCAAATATCATCGCTTTACTCGCGACTCTGCCGAATCATTATTCAAACAATTTAGTTGGCAAAGTTAACAGGTCCCTCCGGATGCATCTCTGATTTGGATATTTCACCATTAGTTTAATGAAGTTGGATATCTTTGGAATACATCGCCTCAAGCTCTTGAAAAAAGAAGATTTGAAGGTAGGAGGGTACTGCAGACGAAAGATGACACTTGTATAGAGCACGGGCTTACCTCATGAATCAACCGTCCTCGGATTTTGAGCCATCGAAGACTTGATCGGATATCAAAGGTAGGTTGGCCATAGGAAGATCAACCCTGTGTTAGACTAGTGACTTCTTTTCATGTTATAGGCTCTGCCTTGCTCCACTTCTGATGGTAACTTGGTGGATCGTTTACAGGAGACAACTGTCCAAATAGTCTACCTTCCATTTATTTGAATGTCAAATATTTTGTCTATGTATACACGAGCCATCCCATGCATATGCAACTAATTGAGATGGATTGTCTCGGGGCGAAAACTGTTGTTCTCGAAGCGCCGGAAGATTTTTCATCTGAAAATAATGTCAATATCCTAATTGACGGCTGCTACTCGTTAGTGGCGCACACATCTTAGTTAACGTCTAGTTATTTATAGTTTATTCCTTGATATATATACATGTTCGCCTATTATATAGATCCATCTTTGACCTAACTGAATATATGTCCATACACAAACAATCATTATTGTTGGCAGTTGACATTAGGCTTCATTGCCCATTGTTAGAATCCATCTCTCAACGCCTAAGACATTTGCATGTTTATGGTACGAAGCAATAGAAAACATTCATTATATATAAAGGAGCAGTGGATATAGCAAGATATATTAGTAGGATGTGTAGAGTGGAGATATGACCATTCATGGTATGGGGTAAAGTAGGGATAGGGGTTAAAGTACACGGTCAGTTAACATTAGTCAACAACTAAATATTTTCTAATTGTTGTTCCGTCATTTGACCAACCCATCTGAAGGTTATTTGACCAGAATTCTGGAGTATTTTGTCCGGTTGCTTTTGCTACAGGGCTTCGTATATAAACGCCCACATTTATATTTAGGAGACCCGCCCAAATGCTTTCCTGCGTTGGTTTTACTTATTAATAGTGATGCTCACCGGCGGACTTTTCTCTCGGGCGATTCGATTTGTCAAATTCTTGTATTAACATAATATATAATAGGAGAAGAATATTGGCAAATTCAGTCCTATAAGTCATAGGTTATGAGTAAATTCTGTACGATTATGTGTGTAGTAATAGCTGAGTATGCAGCTTCAAGTACAAAAGAAGTACATCAGTACATGTATGCATAAATATGGGTCGTTCAATATCTTGTTAGTATATGATTTGCTAGGATATACATCTGATTAATTCAACGACGCAAAGCTGAAAATCCAATTGGTATTGAAGCTATCCGATATGCTCTCACGAGTTGAAGCTTTTGCAGACTACAGCATTTGAAAAGTTATATTAAAATTTCCCGATAAGAGACTACCATCTAGGCCCCTTCAGAAACTGAAGAAATTCTAATCTGGAGAATGAATCTTCATGATACAGCTATAATGAATTCGTTGGCTTCAATTAAACAGTGACTACCCTTTTTTTAAGGTTGATTGATGGCCGTGTTTGTTATTGCATTTATCAAGAGGACAGCTCAGGGTATTGATATCCATTTTGAGTTCCCTGATTTAATGCAGATATATTCCGTAAATCTTTAAGCGGTAAGGTATACAATTCTGCCGCCAGAATTGATACATGTAGTCATTATCGACTTATCTACCTTTATGTACTCTGGGATCAGACCGTAATAGATGTGTTGTAACCTGATTGATATACCCTTTTCTTTGAAAACAAAATATATACTTTTGCATGCATTGCAAATAATGCTAATGGTGTATTTATTGGCATTCATGCACTTTAAGGTTAACCTTAGCTAATGCCTTGATGTATTCACTCACAAAAGGAAATAGTTTTCGCACAATTAAGTGGTTCTCTAACTTGTACATATATAGAGACGACTTATAGTAAGTAGGTTATGGACGGAAAGCCCACGTCAAGCTTGTAAGGATAAAAGCTCGTATGTATGCCTACACCACATATAGTTGGGAAAGCAATGAGGAGTATTATTTCCACCTGCTCTTTCCTTGTGATATCACATCACCCCGAATCATAATCAACGAATCGGGGGCATATAATAAGCATTAATTCCTCTTGAGAGGTTTACCCACCGCTACTCTTTATGTTATGAATAACGAACAAAGTAATCTACTTTAATAAAGTCGTATTAGCTAATTTGATTCTTCGAATCTATTATGTGCATCCCGGTCTATCGCCAATACTAATTAATATTTTACGCTTAAAAAAAGTGCATATGAATAATAAACTGTATTAAGGTGATCAAATTACAAACGAGATCGACTTGACTCATTAATGGAAAGTCATATTCGAGCGGTAGCAATAGTGGGTGCCAACAGCCTGAGTTTCTTGAGGCGAGAGTTTTCTATATGAGTCTATTCTAATTCCAGAAAATATACAATCGGCAGCTTGACAAACTTGGTAACTTCTGCTAAATTAGACTAACAATTATGAATAATGGTAATATCAGACTATCTTTGGCATTGTGTTGATTAAAATTGTCTCTTTCACCGTGTGAACCTGTATTTTGAACGTCACGTTTCTCTTAAATTTGGGTCATTCGAGAGAATTGGTGCAGGTGAATTGTACATTTTCTGACGATCTGACCAAATATATGTGATCTGTAACAGAAAATGAGTCATAAGTCGAAAGGTAAAAGTATTTTGAGATACCATCATAGTTGAATAAATGAGATTAAGTGGATTCCAATGATGTTAACATTTAGGAAATCTAAAAAGTATTTGTCTATATTGTATTGTTTTTATGTTTGATACATGGTTTACAATATTTCTGGAAGGATACATTAAATACACTGTCTTGGAATTTGGTACATGAATTTATCTGGTTTAAAGCACTAGATACCCCCAAAATTAAAAATTTCTATAAAGAGATCTTGTGAATATAACATTTTCTGTAACACATCCCATATAATGTGAAAGAGAGAAATTCGCATACATTTCAATTACGTCATTAGCCATATGTTAAGGTGGTCTATAACAGTGTAGTAATTAGAAAAACTAACTTTTAGTTGCCTCTACTTGAGGTGCACTTGTATATATGATGTATTCATTTCGATACTCAGCAAGACGGTCACTAACCCCACTTAAAAAGCACAAGAAAAGTGTGGCTAATATATGGCATAGTGGTAGCGATATCAAGCGGGTGGTACGTTCTGCTCTCGTTAATGTTCCTAACAACAATCCATGAAGTTTTCTCTGCTGCAAAATGGCTCAACAATGAGGTCGCTATACTTGATACCGTCAGGTCGACTGGTCGATAAAAACATCGTGTTTATGACTTCTTCGCATACTGTAAGCATGTGTATATAATGCCAAAAGGCCGTGAAATTACAATATAGCTATAGACACATTTATATATTATATACATCTGTATGCATGAGCACATATCATAAAATATTCTACTTATACATACATTATGAGTATGCAATAATCCCACAGCGTATAGGGAATGGTTATATTACTTATAAACGCAGAAGAAAGCTTGGTCACCAATTCCAATGACCTTGGGCCTGTTGTATAAGCTAAGGAAAGGGTTGTTTTGTGGGAATTCCTTCACTGTGGACAGGAAGAAATATCCTTCAATCATGAAATTCTCAGCTGGTAATTAAGAATATCCTACTCACACAATGGTGGGTAAAGGGACTTTTATTCTTACCCACCGAGGGAAGGGGACAAATGTAGGAATTCCCACACAGAATGTCCCTTTCCGGAGCTTATACAATAGGCCCCAGGTTCTAATGATATATGGGTTGACGTTGAAGCACACCCCATGAATGATGAAAGGAAACACCGACTGCATATATATACGTCCTGTTGGAGCGAGTCCTGTGTTTGGAACCCAAAGTATGAGCAACTCCCTTCATCCTATCTACACTCAGTGTCTGTCAGCCGCTTCCTCTGCTCAAGGGAAAACTTAAGACTGAACCCGTAGGACCTCAGAATCCATCCCAACCCAGCATATAGTAATTCAATTGTGAAACTAGCGAATGAGGGCAATCAGAGGTTGAAACAGTCTTGCTAAATGCGAGAATGGTTGCTATTTAGGTGGCAATAGAAGGTCCAACTGCTGTGATTTATGGGTGTTCGGGAGTTAAACGCTTGCCTTCTGCCATAGGTGTGTGAGCAGAGATAGTATATAATGTCGTTTATGCATATATCCGATGGCCAGATACGGTTGAGGATGGGTCATCACACACCTGACTTAGCCAAACCATGCCTGGGTTTGATGAGGCCATATAAATCCTGGTGTGTACTCATATTGTTGTTTTATGGCCACTGGACACGGTCGGCTCCCTTTCAGAGTGCCAGGGAAAGCTCAAACTATTCTGGTGGGCCGAGGGAGAGCTGTGCAGTTCCACATACTTCAATGTTGGTCTTACACAAGCCACCCGAGAAATGCCTTGTCGGTGTAGATCTATTGTGCTTGAGGAATAAACGTTTCATACCAGGGATGCTCATAGCAAGCGGTCACGAACCGCAAGTATTAAGTATAGCGGCTGAGAACCGGAAGTGGCTTCTTCTATGACAGGGAACCTTAACAGTGATATGAAATTACAACATGCTTAAATGCTCCTGCATATGAATTGCTGTCATCGTTATGAGAAGGCCTTAGGGACTGCTTGAATCAATGTAAGAAACTTTGATCGATCTCATTAGGGAACATCCCAGGAATGATTATTACTGCCATCATAGGGGAAGCAAGTGACGAATAGTTTGCTTGGTTTGGATGTTTTTGTTGCTCTTCTTAAAAGATGAATTAGTGCAGCCCACGAAATGGAATTTGAACACATGAGATTTGAGCAATGGCTGTCATGGACTCTATCACCTTGGCCACGAAGATCTACGACGTCATGTGAATAACGTCGATAAGTTTTTCTGCGAATTTATGAGCTTCAAATTAAGCAGGTCGTGGTTTCCAATAAATCAACGGTGGTGATTGGTGTGGGAAATTAGCAATCCTTGAAACGCTGAGGAAGAGACAGATATTTGTAAGGCAAGAGAAGTCTTTTCTCACGGGCACTGATGGCTTTTGTTTAAAGGTTGTAGGAGTTTACGAGGCGCATGAGTGTGAGTGATTTCTTAGTTAAGCTTTGCACTGGCAACAGGTTCTAACTCATTATTTCTCCGGGAATGGTTTTCAGAGAAACATTTTTCAGTAGAATGTTAACCGTGCGCTTGAAAATGAGTGTAATATGGGTTTCTGACAAAACTAAATACACTGCACCATCAGCTTGCAGTTCAGCATGGTTTCATGCAGTAGGAATTGAAGATACTGGAGAGACACTTTTGTAAGGCACCGTTCTCAAGTACATTTCCTCATGGGCACTGATGGTTGTGTGTGTCTGTGAGTCTGTTTGTGTGTGTATTTGGGGATGGGGTTGGGTGGTCCTTGATACAGGAAATCTGCCCTGACAGCTCCTATTACTCGGAGCTCCATCAAATACACCACCGCACACTACAGTAGAATTTGTATCTGTATGAAAAACTGCCTGCTGCGAATGACTTGAACGTTATATTGAGAATGCTTATTGAGAAAAGCTGCAAAGCACTTTTTGAATTCTCCACTGTAAAGTGACATGGACAGCTGTCATATGTTGTGCCGTCCACCTCCCTGCATATATTGTTGATCTCGGAAGAGTAACACAACGCACCAAAGTTGAGATATAACGCATACAGCTTTAAGTTAAACCCAACTGTTGTTGTATTTGTTATGGAAATGGTGATATTATGCCGATTGTAAACTATTTAATTATACACATTAAACACAGTATTCCAAGAATTTCATAATAAAAAGAAATTGATATTTGAAGAATGAACCCATATCAATAAGGGGAAACACAAGAAAAACATCATAGATATTCTAATGATGGGTCCCAACGATGGGATTGTCATTCAAAAGGATAATGAATTACAACATTCAACCTTTTTCCGATTCCGGCTTTGATGTTATATTCCCTTTTCCAACATAATGAACTATTTATTTAGCATTATAATTATTGATGAAATATTCTCATATTCTTCGGAAGAACAAAAGTCAATTTAAAAAAAACATCATTCGTGATAAATCTTTGTTCTCATGGTTAGCCAGTTCAATTACCATCATGTACAAATCACAAGTCGTACAGGTTGTCATTCCCTGGAATGTTCTCTTTTAATTGAGTTCCTTAACATTGTACATAAATTGGCAGATTGATTTCACATGCCCTTCCCGTTTGAGTATTAAATCTTGGGCCCTCCCTTTTATTTCTGAGTGACAGAGATACCAATTTTTTACCCATATGTATGTAGTTTGATGGCCAGGATTTGCATGGGAAAAGACACTATAATTAAATCTCCTGTCCTGGCTCCGAGGCGATTAACTTCTCAAGAAGCACGTGCTTGGGTTTTGATAACCGATTGAGGCCATGGCTTGCTTTCCCAACGTACCTGACATGAGGCTCACGCAGTATACCTCAGAAGAAAAAGAAAATCTCCCTTCCTAGGATGGCTCATTGATTTTTTTCAATCTTACCTTTTCTATTTATTTAAGCTTTCTTTACAGCAGTGGGATGTAGATTTGTATAAGGCTTTGAGAGCGGACTAGTGGGAACTCACAGAACCACTGCTTTCATTCAATTTTAAAGCTATTTCATCCGAATAACGTTACACACTGTGAGACCTATTCTCCACCTTCTGCTTGGTCGAGTATGCACAGACAAATACTGTACTAATGTCCGTTTATCCGTTAGAGTGTCGTTATGTGAAGCCGGGCCCACACATTCAAGAACTCACAGCCGAATCGGCCTTAAGACAGTTCTTATGGATTCAAAATCATTCTTAAGAAGCACACTCGAGTTTGGTAATGTGTGGGCTTTCTTACGAAGAAACTTCCAATTCATACGACAAATCATGGGTTCTTACGACAATTTGTAGGCAACATTTTGGACTTTCCGTGAGTCCCCAATTCGTACGAATTGCGAGTTCCTGAATGTGTGGGACCAGCTAACACTCAGTCCTCTTCAGACTTTAAAGGAGAAACGGAACTGACATGATCTAGAAAGTAATTCTCGCTCTACTCCTTCTATATACACTGAGAGCTCTTTCACTCGCTTCGTTATTTCCTTCGAGAAGCTGGTGTCTTCTTTTGCCAATTGCTTACGGTTATTTTAACGCTACCATGACTCCCAGTAGGGGGCGATATAGGTATATTATGTACACTATACATATGTGATGTGTCACAAATTAGTCATAAGTCGCCGAATTCATATATTTTAAGTGATTAAGATCTCTTTGTAGGAAAGTCCTCATATTTCGTACCAAATTCCAAGACAGTGTTTTAAATATATCCTTGCGTTTCTAAAGTCATCTTATGGAGTATATCTAGATGCTTAACTAGTGATTGTCCACCCAGAAAATTGCCAACTTTTTTTTGAAACATATCATAACATAAACAAGTATATAATAAGAAAATCAAATATAAATATAGAAATACCTTTTAGATTTCCTAAATGTTTGCATCTTTTGAATCCACTTAATCCTATCTTTTCAAATATGATGGTATCTCAAAATACATTCTATTTCTGATTTTTCTGTAACACATCACTTATGTCCCAATGCTGTAGAACATGGATCGCCCATGGGGGCAATTAGTATAACTTTGGGTTTGGTTTAGGTTACACCTGCAGCAGAGCTTCTGGGTCTATATATCTAGGAGTTGTAATGTGTGTTCTGTCTTTACACACATATTCAGGAGTGGCATGGGAGGATTATGGTGGGAGGATGAGGGAGTGAGGGTGAAAGGGTTGGAGTTGGAGTTGGCATTAAGTCTGTCACAATATATTAAGGTATGTCTATACTGTAATATAGAAATGCAATATGTTGTATATAATTGGACAGTGTGACAGTTTTGTTTTTAAAGGTGTTCATTCAGAAATTAACGTTACATCTTTTAAGTACACTATTCTCAGACAATCCTGATACATAGAGAAAGGTTTTAATTATGTAATTATCGTTTGTATTAGAAATTATTAGAAGAATAAGAAAAAAAGAGAAATCTAGTGAAGCTGGGTACAGGGTAGTTTTGTACAGTGAATATATATGAGTTAAAAAGTGACATCATCACATCATCACATCATGCACATTTTTCAATTTTCTTTTCAGTGTATATCAGAAGTGTTCTTCAAGTATATACAAATATTCCCATAGACACAGACAGTGTAGTGTCGCCTGTGCCAAACACCACTCTTTATATACTACAATGGCTCATATTACAGCCTAGAGTTGTTCATGGTTTCCACTAGGTGGACCTGTTCTCTACATTACATCTTATCCAATATATTTACTGTATACTTCTAGTATTTACTGTGTCTCTATTATTCAACACTGTGTGTACTTTATTTAGACACCACTTCGTATGACTTCTGTAATTCATGTGTACCATCCAAAGCTGCTTAATAAATTAGAGTAATAATATTAAGGCTCTTGTCTTTTATGTTATACCAAACTCTCCTCCTCTACATACAACCGGGTCATTACATTTTGGTGCCGTGACCAGTAGGGGAGTAAGACAATTTTCCTTTATAGGAACCGATCATTCATATGTCTACAGATGGACATTTAACTATTCCCACTCTTAGTGAGGAGAATTTACGTGAATATAATGAGCAATTCTTTGCTTTAAATGCCTATCCTGCTGATTCTGAAACCAGCATCGATTTTGACGACTCTGTTAGTCGTCTTAAATTGCCTGTCGGCCCTGATCGACGATTTGCTGGATATTCTTCATTAACAAGTATGGATAGAGGTACCTACCTAGCGGACCCTGATCATCAACGAGATCGGGAAGATATGCTAGGTAGAAAAGAAATCGACGCCGGTGTTAATATGGAACGTCGCGATCGTCGATCAACAAAGCCTGCGGGCGCTACCAAGGTCAGATCTGTTGCTGGATCTGTTTTCAGTGAAAAGGCTAGCAGCCACTCTACTAATCCCGCTTGGGCAGATATGCTCTCACTAGAGGATATTGTTAGGCTGGGAATCGACAATGGCTGGACAATTGAATCGTACACAGCAGCAGATAGGGTATATATAAGAACTCTGGCTCTGTCAGTTTATGAAAATGTTTATCGATTACCTTTGGGATGTGTCGATCATTTAATGGTCGAATGCAGTAAACTGGGTCTTCAGCCAAAAGCTTTTGGGGGACCTAGAGTACCTTCTGAGCAAGGAGAGGAAATTTTAGTTCCTGTTGACAATGTTAAGACGAGAAATCTCAAATATTGGGGCTCTGTTCCTGACATTACTACCAATAGAAGAAAGGCTATCGAAAGATTAGTTAATTCTTATGGTAGAACGTGCTCAGAAGGTGGTGGACAATTCAATGAATTTTCTCTGAAAGTTGAAGATGTGAGTTTGGCTTGGAAAACGCCATTTAATCAAGCACAACAACCGCCTGTTAATCCTAAAAGGCCTTCCAAGCCTAATAAATTGTCTCCAGTAATACCCAGAAGGCCAGCTATGAATAATGTACAGAAACATTCCACATTTAATGTTGCTATGGGCCAATCGGTTGATTCAGCAACTACATTTACCCAAATTCCATTGAAAAATGTGAAAATAAGTAGCCCAGAAAAACCAGTCGTTCCTCTGACAACTATGGTAGTGAAGCCTGTAGAAAAAGGCATTAAATCTCGACGGAAATCGACGATGATAGAAATGGAACAAGAAATTAGCAGGTTGGATGTTAATTCACCTACACCTGTTCCTCGTTTGTCGTTGAATCGTCCTCGTGAGGTGCCTAGGCCCAAGCCTTTGGAAAAGTACAAAGGTAATGATTGGAGTGAATACCTAGCAGGGGCCATGAATTGGGCGAATTTGTATGGCTGGGACGATGATACTTTGGTAAGAGAATTGATAATAGCTACCTCAGGTCATATTGGTCAGACAACATGGGGAAATGTTTCTGAATTGACATTGGATGCTGTATTGAGAAGGCTCTCGTGCCAACTTGACGAAAAAACCTCTGAAGATAGAATCAGGGAATATGAAACAAGAGTCCAGCAGAAAGACGAAACATTTCAGCATTATGCTGAAAGCTTGATCGATTTGTGCAGAAAAGCCTATAACGAATATCCAGAGAACCTTAGGCTAAAGACTATTATGCTCTTTGGAGAAGGATTACGTGATAAGTTCATTGCTTTTTGGGTAAAATACTATAAACCCAGTACTTTGCAAATAGCTGTCGACATAGCTCATCAGATGAGATGTGCTGGGGGGTCCAACGAGATGAGAGCCTCCTTGCTAGATCAGATGCCAGCAAATTTAGTTTCTTTTCAGGGAAAAGAGGCGAAACAAGTTAGTTTGGCTGCTGTGTCGACAGAAACAGAACAGCCTTCTCCATCCGAGGAAGATCAAGAGCTAGAAGCCGAAGTTGCAGCGTTTAAAACGTTTAGAATGCAGCAAAAAGGCTATAGGAATTATCAAAATCCTAATTATATTCCTAAACAATCATTTGTCAGCAAGAAAACTGTCGATTATTCCAAGCCCAGTAATACTGAAGGCAAGTCAGATTCTTCAGGCGGCTCTAATCAGGGCAAAATTCGTTGGAAATGCAAATTTTGCTTGTCAAGAGACCATGGTAAATGGAAATGTCCTGAGGTTATAGCCTTGCATCAGCAATGTAAAGAGAAAAGGGCTAAGGAAAGGGACCAGGGAAAAGCTGTGGGGTCTCAGTGAGGAGCGCAGCTGAGGCCCTGGGCCCTATAATGACAATCAATTGTGAAAACAATTGTGAAAATCGCTCAGAAAATACATATCATCCTCAGAGTGGTGATTCTGATGGGAATGGGAGGCATATTCATAAGAAAGTTAAAGCGTTTGGCCAATCGCTAGCATCTGATGTTATATGTGAACCCCAGCCGACAGTGGGAAGTAAGTCATTTTCTCCACCAGATATCTTGGATATGGATAATTTAGGTAGGAGGGGCGACGATGCTTGTGACCTTGCTCTAATCGGCGCGATAAAAAGCGACGATGGAGATGTGAAGGTATCTGTACTGACGGACCCATGTGAGGAATCTGAAACTTTGATTCATATAACGCCTTTATTGGTAAAGATGAGATGGTATGTACCTGTTTCAATCGGTGAGAAGCGAGGAGAATTCCTTTACGATACTGGGGCTCAAACCAGCTTGGTGTCTAAAGAATTCTATGATTCGCTCGCTTGCAAACCTTGTCTGTACGCTTCACGGATGAGGATTAAACCTTTAGCAAGTGGACCTATCGAAACACTGGGTTATGCTATATTTGAATTGAATATTGGAGGCAAAATATACAAAAATGCCTGTTTGGTAGTCTCCCACCTTGATGGCGACCAAGCTATTTTAGGTATGGATTTTACCTGGCGATATAAATGCGGTATCGCCTGGCCTGGTCGGTTGTCCTTGAACGATGGTAAGGAAAATGTGAATTGCCTTCGTAAAGGGGCTTTGGGTACAGCTATTGTGAAAAAAGAGGTCCATATAGGAGCATATGCCATTATGGTTGTAGATGTTTCTTTGGGAAATCTGCCCACCGATCGTGCTTACGTGGTAGAACCAGAAGTGGAAGGGGAAAATGGGGAGACCTTTGGTGGGCTAAATACTTATTTATTTAACTCTAAAATTACGAAGATCCCTATCTGCAACCCTACTGCCTTACCAATTCGTCTGAAGAAGAATGTTCCCATTGGGTATGTTTATGAAGCAGATGAAAGTTCAGTACAGGAGGTATCTCCTAATAATATCACTGATTGCTTTGTTTCAGCGACCAAAGTAGAAGAAAATATTCCAGTAGACACCTCTAGCCTGGAAAAATTAATAAATGGTTCACATGTAAAAAGCGACCAAGAAATCAAGATATTAAAGGATATGATTCTTAGGAATAAGGATGTTTTTCGTCTCCCTGGAGAAACATTAGGTTATACGTCAATGACTACCCATGTGGTGGATACTGGCGATGCTAGACCTATTAAGCAGGCTTATCGTAGACAAGCTCCTAGGAAGAGAGAAGTCGCCGAAGAGCAGGTTAAAAAAATGTTAGAACAGGGGGTTATAGAAGAAAGTGATAGCCCTTGGTCATCTCCTATAGTGATGGTCAACAAAAAAGACAATACCATTCGTTTTTGTGTTGACTATAGAAAATTAAATAGTGTCACTAAAAAGGATAGCTATCCTTTGCCAAGAATAGACGATTGTCTAGAATCATTGGGTGGAAATACCTGGTTTTGTACGTTAGATCTTGAAAGTGGCTATTGGCAAGTTGCCATGGATGAATCTAGCAGAGAGAAAACTGCATTTATTACTGCTTCTGGGTTATACCAGTTCAAGGTAATGGCATTTGGACTCTGCAATGCTCCAGCTACTTTTCAAAAGATGATGAACAAAATGTTAAGAGGCTTGGTAAATAAGATCTGCCTAGTCTATTTGGACGATGTAATAATATTTGGCAAAACATTAAACGAAATGCTAAATAATTTAGACAGTGTTTTTGCCAGATTGAGAAATTATGGGTTAAAATTAAAACCTAAGAAATGCAAATTATTCCAACGAAAGGTTGAATTCCTGGGTAGAGTGGTCTCTGAGGAAGGCATAAGAGCCGACCCAGAAAAAGTAAAAGTTGTTTTGAACTGGCCTCAGCCAAAAACGGTGAAGGAGGTTAGATCTTTCATAGGATTTGCCTCTTATTATCGTCAGTTCATTAATAAATTTGCTGACTTAGTATATCCTATTCAGGACATTGTCAAACAATCGTCTAAAAAGGTTAAATTTAAGGTAAACTGGACCCCTGAATGTGAAGATGCTTTTGCTCGAACAAAAGCAGCTTTGACAAATTCGCCAGTTTTAGCTTATCCATGTCCAGAAGGCAGATATATTATCGATACAGATGCCAGTGGTAAATGTATGGCTGGAATTCTTTCTCAAGAACAAAATGGGGTGGAAAAAGTCATCGCTTATGCCAGCAATTCTTTTAGTAAATCACAAAGGAATTATTGCACTACTTATCGTGAATTATTGGCTGTCGTTATGTATTCTGGAAAATTCAAGAATTATATCTTAGGGGGAGATTTTATTATAAGAACTGATCATGCTTCCCTTACTTGGTTAATAGGTTTTAAAGAACCTGAACATATGTTAGCCAGATGGCTTATGACATTACAATTGTATAATATCACTGCTCCTGGTGTGATACAGCATAGGCCTGGTCGTCGCCATATCAATGCAGATTCTCTTTCAAGGA
Organism: Sthenelais limicola; assembly: GCA_942159475.1. Taxonomy (NCBI): domain Eukaryota; kingdom Metazoa; phylum Annelida; class Polychaeta; order Phyllodocida; family Sigalionidae; genus Sthenelais; species Sthenelais limicola. The sequence continues at coordinate 61,932,770 of OW804096.1, forward strand.
TACCCTATAGTAGATGTAAGAGAGAAGATTGTACAGATTGTGGTGCTCATAATGCTGTCATAGCTGCTGTTAAAGTCATGGAACAAGTCCCAGTAAAACCATTGGGTCTGTTAGAGAAACAAGCGTTAGATCATGATACTAAACGTATTATAATGTATGTAAATAATATCCTTCCTTGGCCAGAAGATTCTAGTTCAGAAAGTAACGATTTCCGGGCTATGCTAGGGAAGAAGAAAGATTTGGTTATATTTAATGGTTTATTATGTGTGAGATGGAGACAACCCTCGTCTGGTAAGCTATTTAGTAGAGTAGTTGTGCCCATAGACATTAGAAAAGGGATATTCGATCGACACCATGGTCCAGCTTGTGTTGGACACTTTGGTAATTTCAGGACATATACTGCCATCAAGCAACGATACTACTGGCCAGGTCTGAAAGGCTCTATAAGTCGATGGATTAAGATGTGTGAAGCCTGTTCAACTCGAAAAACAAGATCAGGAACGAATACTTCACCCTTAACTAAGGATCTGGCAGGTGAGAGATTTTCTCGTATATGTATGGATGTGTTGAGTGGTTTTAAACATAGCCCAAGTGGTAATATTTGTGTTTTAGTTGTGTCAGATTATTTTTCTAAATGGTCTGAGGCTTATTGTTTACCTGATCATAAGGCAGAAACAGTTGCCTGGACTATATTCAAAGAATGGATCCTACGATTTGGAGCTCCCAATGCTATCCATACCGATGGGGCCCCAGAATTTGAAGGTGGGGTAATGAGGGAATTGTGTCGAATATTTGATATAAATAAACAACACACTAATCCCTATACACCCCGCTGTAATGGCCAGGCAGAAAGAATAAATCGAGTTTTAGTCGAACAATTATCTTGCTATATAGATTATGGATCTGAAAAATGGGACACATTAATTCCTTGTATAATAAGTGCTTTTAATACAAGTGTACATGCTAGTACTGGTTGTACGCCATATTCATTGATTTTCGGTGATGAAGCTTATACCCCAGCTGATTTATTTTTTGGAGTTCCTTGAGGAGGTTTAGATCTGAATTCTCCAAGTGTATTTCTCGAACAACTGAGAAGACAACTGAGAGAAGGTCATGCTTTTGCTCGAGATAAATTAAATCTAACATCGTTGGCTCAAAAGAAATCTTATGATCGTCGCAAGCGACTAAGAAGCTTCTCAGAGGGCGAATGGGTGTATAGATATTATCCACCGATTGCCAGTAACAAGTATGGGGCTAAATGGGATGGGCCCTTCAAAATTATTAGTAAAATAAACTATCATACATACCTCCTATCAACATCAAGAGGAGAAGTTCGATGGAATGGTGATTATTTGAAGACAGCTGTAGATCCTACGTCCAAGGACGGATTGAGGCCTACAGTTAATCTTCAAAATTCTCCTGAAGTTGAAAACCTACGTGAGATAGGTCGAGATGTTATTAAGGTAGAAGGAGGAAAAGTATCTCCTGGCCAGGAAATTATGGATTATATTTCTAGTTTAAAACCTGATCAAGCCAGGAAAAGAGGCAGACCTCCCAAGAAACCGCCTAAGGCCAAGGGGATCGAGAAAAAGAAAATTACGAAACCTCGTGGCAAAGGTAAGAAACATGCTATCTCACATGGGAAATTAAAAGTTAAAATTAACCCTGTACAAGGGCAAAATGAGGAAATAATTCCTAAGAAGAGAGGTGTAGGAAAAAGGGAAATAAAAATTCCTGATCGCTATTCATCATGCCTATAGCTTGGTTATAGTAATCACTGCTTAGGTCTGGTAGTAATTGTTCTCCCATGGTGGAAGTTATATTGGGAATTCGATGTCGATGAGAAGTAAAAAACACAACGAGAAGTCTCTGTTGATTGATCTGAGAAGCGTAAGGATCGTCACAGACCCCTGTACGAACGGATAATTTGTTTTTTTTTAATATTTGAATGTGTGATTTGCCTTGTTAGGCTCTGTTACTACAGACCGCTCTATAACGAGTTGGATTAAGCCTTGTTGACTCGGCACACTCATTACATTATTGTCCAATTGAATTGTTATAAACAAAACAATAATTAAATATGGTAATCACACTAAGATTGGATATGTCATAGCCCTGAGCGGAGGTTTCTGGGTATTCATAGAAGCCCAGGCAGAAGGCTACTCCTGCTCGAAGGCTACACATCAGTTGGAGCGAGCTTGTATATCTCCATGAATTTTATCTGGACGAACTGTAAGTTAAATATTAATCTTAGGATATATTGTTTACTTGTTGTTCCAGTCTCTAAATTGTGTATTTCATGAAAAATGGTAAAGGTTATACCCTGTATTACTTCAATGTTTGTCGACACCGGTATGGGTGATTCGGCTATACACACTTGGCATACACGCGGGGCATTGTGTATATTTCACTATATAGGTCATACTACGGTACTGATGAGTAGCTGCCATTTGTTATTGTATTTTTGACTGAATAGACTGAGAATATATCATGCTATATTGCTGTGAATGAATGCCAGGAAGCATTGGAAAGCGTAGTTTCAATGCGCGGTGAATATATGTAAAGTTGAAATGGTTATACCTTGATATTTAGAACGTTCGACCGTGCTTTTGGGGCACCGTGTGTTTTGGCTCGCGCCAAGGGAACTCTATGGGTTCCCCAACGTGCCGCTTTGGTCTGTCACTATATCTCCAAAGCGCGGACGTCGGAGTAAGCAGTGTACGAGTCGTACAGCATTGCGCTCTATGGGGAAAATACAACACGGTTCGACCTTTTCTGGGTATATCTAAGGGCGCGGACGTCGGAGGAAGCGCTGTACAACTCAAACAGTATTGAGCCCTATGGGGAAAGAACAACATGAGTGATTTTTAGGATTTACATGCTCTATAACGTTGTTTATAAGCTTTATTTTCCTGTCTATTGTTGCTGTTTTTTGACTGTTTAAGTTGGTGATAATTTTTCTTGTTTATTTCTAGGCATCCAGAATAAACAAGAGTTCTGACAAAATGGCTAACGCCAACCCGAATATGTCTGTTTCACAGGCAAATACTAACCAAATTGACAAAAATGCCTCTTACGAGGTTACTAACAATGATAATACCTCCGAAAGGAGAAGTAATTCATCGTCAGCTTCCTATAAGGATACTGGCCGACAGAGCAGAAGAAGGGAAGATAGTTCCTACAAAGAAACCAGAGGCGATGGTTTGTCTAGGCGTTATAAAATGATGCAAAGATTGCTGAGGAATTGGTCGCCTAAAGATGACTATTCGATTCAACCTGTATTAACAAGTGAGTCTGATGGTTGTATTGATATTCAGGAAACAACTGATGATGAACAGATGGGATTATACGAATCATATTTCCCTAAATTATGCGATCCGTGTAAGACTTTGCCTGAGAAAGGCCTGTCAGTTAGAGAGGATCAGGATTTAAAGTTGAAAATGTCTCTCTCAATTTATACCACGGGGATGAGGTGTCCCTTCACATGTTGTAGGTCGAAAAATCTGTGTCCAAACGGTGTGAAGAAATTTATGACCAAATTATCTTTTATCCGACATATGTGTGAGGTTCATACTCCTTTAACCTTCGGCTGGGAATGTCCAGACAATCTCTGTCAGAAGATTGTTGATAGGCGAGGAGAAATGTATACCCATCTCACATGTAAGGTGGATAGGCACAGGTTGTCAGATAGTCTGGCGAGGCAGTATATGGAAGGTCTATCCAGTAAAAATCGTGTCGTTCAGGCTAACCCAACTTTCCACTATAGTTTGGCTGTGACCAGGTTTATGTGGAAGACAATGTATGATGCGGCGGAACATGAAAGGTATCAAGGTGTTGCTTCTGGAACTCCTCGTTCTACCTCTGTTGTAAAGAAGCCAAAGCTTTGTGATGCTCCTTTGCCGGCAACGAATGCCTGGTCTTCTGCTAGTTCGTCTGCTGCAACCTCTTCTTCTCAGCTTGCCCCTTCGGTACATGTTGAGGAGGATTGTCTGAATAATTATCACCAGATCTACCATCAGGCTACCTATACTTATGGTGCTAGCCTAGACGAGGAGAAATATCGCCATAATGAAGAGATGGGTAGAATTCAGAAGCAATACATATTAGCTATGGCGGAGATGGTTAAACCTTTGGGAGAGGTATCTAAAATAATGAAGAGTCAAGAGGAAGTCGAATCCTTGGTAGAAGCGCTGGAGGAAACCACCAGCCTGAATGATCAACTGCAAGTAAGGGTCATGGACCTGGAGAATGATAACCAGCAACTTGTAAGTGAACTGGCGAAGGTAAAAGCAGAGTTGTCTGCTCTGAAAACTTGTACTAGTCCTAGGAGATTAACTTCGACTAGCTCTGCCTTACACATTTTACGCGAGAAAAATTTGAAAACAAGGGCCTTGCTAAATGTAAAGATGAGCAGTGTTAATGCCCCTAGTCCTGGTACTAGCAAGAAAACAGAACGACGAGATTCGCGTGAGAAAACGCCTGCAAGTTCAACTGTTTCTTCGCAGGGAGCATCGTCGACAAGGTCAACCCCTCCTTCGGCTCAATCTTCGAAGTTGCCTAGTGCGGCAGCAAGTAAAGCCCCCGACACATCCAAGCGAGTGGAGGTGGCTATGTCAGTTGAAGAGACCATATCTGGTTCTGTTCCCGGTGTTATGCCTCAGCAAGGTCATCAAGATGCGGCAGCTTCCGTTGCAACTGAATTGGTAAATGATCTGCTTTCTTTAAAGAAACCTGAAGATTTTGCCAGTCCATCTAAGTCCCCTAATATTGAATTCATGACCCAAATGGATCTTATGATAGGACGAGAAGTTAATGTATGATTAATTATTGGTTTTATTAAGCAAAATATTGTGGGTGAAATATTCTTTTCTAAATATGATACCGACGCTCGAAATACCTGTTTATTTAGGATTGCAATTTGCCTGAAATGGTGATTATTTGGGTATCGTGTTATACCTTTTTGGATTCTTATGTCTATGTCCACTATTTTGTGGAAATGTATTATCTGTTTTATCTCTACTCTTCCTTGGAACAGTAATGGTACCTTGGACTCCTTTCCTTGATGTAAGAAGCAGCAGATTTTTATTCGTGGGCGTCTGTAAGAAACAGCAGATCCATAAGCGACTGGATGATGTTCACGTGGCAAGATGATATTACGACCAATATAATATTAATATAATATTTCTCAAGCGATTTAATCTTATTTTTTAGTTATCACTGTATTCCAGTGTTTGTGCCTTAACGAGGCTAGAGAACATGGTACACATTTGTGCCGAGGTTTATCTGTGATTCTAAGAATAATTGTCGTTTTACATATGAAGGAAGCAGAGTTCTTCTTATTTCTTATTATATTATATTATCTCAGAATATGTTATTTCTGTTCTTGTTGTCCGCTACAAATACTTCAAGCTGGTCCTTTTTATTATATCTTCTTGTTTGTCATACCTACATTAATATATTTGGATTATGTATGATTTTGTAAAGAAATCTTATGAATTTCTTTTTAACCCGGCAGGGGGGAGTGTAGTGTCGCCTGTGCCAAACACCACTCTTTATATACTACAATGGCTCATATTACAGCCTAGAGTTGTTCATGGTTTCCACTAGGTGGACCTGTTCTCTACATTACATCTTATCCAATATATTTACTGTATACTTCTAGTATTTACTGTGTCTCTATTATTCAACACTGTGTGTACTTTATTTAGACACCACTTCGTATGACTTCTGTAATTCATGTGTACCATCCAAAGCTGCTTAATAAATTAGAGTAATAATATTAAGGCTCTTGTCTTTTATGTTATACCAAACTCTCCTCCTCTACATACAACCGGGTCATTACATATGAGTTAAAAAGTGACATCATCACATCATCACATCATGCACATTTTTCAATTTTCTTTTCAGTGTATATCAGAAGTGTTCTTCAAGTATATACAAATATTCCCATTACAAAGTTTCAAAGTTTTATACGAACAAATTAATATGTGCCTTGCAGGATTGGCGGTGGGCCGGACTTTTATTATACATGGGAGACACAGGCTATACATGATCCTCCCTTTGCCCATATGTATGCTTTGTCAAAATCTTCCCTTTCTGTGTGGGAATGTTTTCAATTTTTGTGCATGTCAGTGTAACTTTACTGTACAATGAAATAGGATGCAAAGACATGCCTGAATGCATGAATATGGTAGCAGTCGACACCACGACACAAGGGCATAGAATAAGGGGTATTTTTACTGCCGCATAAAATCTGCACTCTTTTTTATTTTGCTTTCCTCCATCCAATACATGACATTTGCCATGGGAATTTTCCATCTCAAAAGTTATTCACATCACTGAAATGAACAATAAGAACAGAGAAATACAAAGCCCAAAAATTGTGACAAAACCGCTCTGCAGTAACAAAACCTGTGATTTATTACGGGAAAGTAATTCTCCGATGATTACAGATAATAAAACTTCAGATGAGAAGCCCATTATTCCTTATTTGTTTCAAGGGTTCAGTACAGGTAACTAATGACTACCATAATGGAGATCATCTCTTGCCGCTGAACCCCATTACTTTGTCAATCTCCTAGCAACGCATTCCCTCCCTGTAACATCATGAATTCAGTTACAGATGTTAGTGGTTAAGATTGGGTCCATGTTTTACGATGACAAGAAAATGTGATGAGAGAGGAACCTTATAAAGGGTCACCAATTGACCAAAAGGTAGTTCCACTGGTGTCTCTTAACTAAGGAATTTATAGAGTAGACAGTTACAGGGGAGGAGAAGTCATGTGCCAGAGTTCCTTACGTCTAGACAATGGTTAAGGGTGCTTGAAAGAATTCCATAATGACTACAAGCAGTGCCCATACGCTCGAGAAGGGCCTGGAAAGTGGGACATAATTATTGTTGGCATGTCACAGTTAAGGCTCAGCAATGTGCTTAGTCAAGCAGCAGCTAACTTATCTCCCTCACTAAGTATCTTTGAGCTTGGAGCTTAGCAACCTGAAAGCTTTTGTCGAGACAGACTAACTAGGACCCAATATATCTCTATGCTTCAATCCTGGGAACCTATAGTGTCTTTTAATCCCATACTGCTAAACGTTATCATAAAACCATTACTTATTGCACAGTGCTTTTATAGCACCTTCATGAAGCCATCGTTTAGCATAAATAAAAATATCATAAGCATATTATTCAAGGCTGCACTGCATGGGAAAAAGCTCGGTGCTGGAAGCCCATTTATTTTTTTACTTCAGTAAACTTAAAGTGGACTTAACGTGGTGTGTGAAGTGGAAGGGTGAACTATCCCTTGGAATCCCCACCTCCACCACACCCAAGCCTGTGATTGATAAGGAGTTGAATTTAGACTTCAAAAACCTGATATCAAATCCTGAGCTAACGGAGATTGAGATGCCTTACATTTACTCTAAGCTAAATTTCTCAATAGAAGAGGATCGATTCGGCTCTTGTGCTTAAATGCTGATTTCTTATGTTTTATACAAGCTGTTGTACGACGATTCTCATTATAGACAGCCCATTCAGCTATTAACGTCGATTCCTACATGAAATAGTGCAACCATAAAATGGGCACTCAGAAAGAACTGTCGTTTACAGATGGGACCATCCAATTTCCTGATAGCTGGACGATTCTGAAAGGATATAACATATAATATATAATATAATTTACGTATATGTTATGTATAGTTTATAATGATTTCTTACACTGTTGCAGCGACTCTTGATGGGAATAGATAATATACCATCATTGATATAATAAATCATTGATATAATGCTGTATAATATCATTGCTTTTTAATGATTAGTACTCTCGATATATGAACTAACCTATGTAAACATTTATTATATGCACATTCTATATGAGACGTGCTATAAGTGGGGTGCTATAAAAATATTCATATAGGACGTGTCCTATATGAAATGTAGTTGTCTAAAAATAGCTCTGTTGTTATGCTTCGCGGAGCTTTGGCTCTCCGCGGAGCATGTAAACAAATCCCCGCGATCGGTAATCCACCTGTGATTCTGGTACTATGATTATAGAAATACATAATAAAAAACATATCATTAAATAGAGCATTAAATTCTCTATCCAATGATATAAGTTTTATTAATGTAGCTCAAGAAATGGCCACAATATGAACGTTTTAAGTTAACAATATAAATAGGCCTATACTAACGAGGCTGTCAGCGGGGCTGTCAGTGGGGCTGTCAGCGGGGCAGCAGGGCTCTCTGTGCTTCTTTAATATTTTTTCAGTGATATTTGATGACATATGATCAAATTTTATGCACATATAATAAATATAGAATGGAACTCGCCGGCAATAATCGAACATTTATAGGACTTGATTCGTCCACATAAGCACTCTGCCTACGGCATCTCTCTATATATAGGCTGGTAACCTGTGATCATGGTTATTTTGAAATATCCGGGCCCTTCTCAACGTAATCCTTTCTAAAGTTACACATGCTTTTCATGAATCATAAAATACATATATGGGCACTCCGAGGAAGGAAGAACATTGTTTAAGGGGTTCTCCTCTCTATTCATCAGTTAAGTACTTGTTCGTTTTATTTTCCTCTGACGGGAAACTATTTCAAACTAATCCTTTCTCGATGATAAACAAGCTTTTTATAGCAACTACAGTGAAAACTTGCACAAGCACTCTAGGCAAAGCCTTGCATGGTGTGGGTAGGGGTGGTTTCTTCATTACTTTGCCAAATTATTAGTCTCATCTGGATATCAGAGAATCTGATATATGGGCTTGTGTTGGCACACAAAGGTCACATGATGCTATGATACACGGCCCACTATAGAGGTAGGCTATGTGGCAGGCAGTATGCTTCAAAATAGGCAGTGGCTAGTTTATGTCTTTGTACTGTTGTTGTGTTTGAGACGATTTGGGTTTACAAGTTACCCGTTGAAGGCAAGCATTATAGGGAGGGTGGTGTATGAACGTTACAAAAATATGTAATTAAAGGAGAATAGGGGTCAGATCTTCAGGCAGTGGCTAGTTTATGTCTTTGTACTGTTGTTGTGTTTGAGACGATTTGGGTTTACAAGTTACCCGTTGAAGGCAAGCATTATAGGGAGGGTGGTGTATGAACGTTACAAAAATATGTCATTAAAGGAGAATAGGGGTCAGATCTTCAGAAAATGTACTATTGGCAGATCAAGACATTTACTTAAATTCTGTTAAATTTCATTGAGATATCGTCAACACTAGGTATAGCTGAGTATATTTGGTATTGCATTGATTCAAACAGTCTGTTTGGTTATGTTGACCTGTATTTTGAACCTGATTGTGGTCGTAGATTTGGGTTATTAGAGAGAATTGGTGAAGGCTAGTTGCACATCTTCTGATGATTTCACCTATAGATGTTTGAAAGAGTTTCAGCAATGACTAACAGAATTAATGACCCCCATTTCTGGACTGTTCTATGGCACCTTGGGCATAATCGATCAACTGTGGGAGGTTGGTGTAATTTTCTGAATACGACAGGTATACATGCCAGCTTAGAACCTCGCTCATCATAATTACAAGAGTGAAATCATGTAAATTACTTCCCGAGCTGGCGTTTAATGGCTCCTATACACACACATAAAATTCAATCTGTACCCGTCTGTCATTGTTGTTTGAAAACTATACTGTGGGTATGTGCTTTGGACAAGTCCCTTTGTAATGAAAACAAACCAAAGTGCACATGTTTTGTAACTGCAAATATGCTCAACATTAGATTTTTATTAAGAATCTAAAGAACTCATACTACCCCATTTTGTACCAAAACATCTATATCCATGTTGCTTCATCATGCATTGACAAGCCTACAGATCTACAAAATATCATTTGTTCATAAGGTCATAAGTTTGATACTTGCAAACACATGGACCTCACTGTCATAAGGCGCCCTGTTGAATATTCAAGATGATTGGTTTTCACATCTTTGCATAATACTTTAGTGTACACATTGATGTCACCTGTAAGTTCATATTTTTTGAAAGGCTACCAGATGAGATATACATCCTTATATTGCCTTATATTGACTGAAATTGTCTTGAACAAACGCATACACTTTGAACTTCTCCAATGGAATCAGAACTAATGGACGACTATATCAATATTCAATGATAGGGCGTTGACTAGATACTTTTGAGTCTCCCTTCATAAATAGCCAATGACAGAAGCTTCCGAGGTTTCAATAAATGGATTAGTGGGAAGGAATATGGTTTCAGACGACATCTATGTCTCTTCTTATTTCCGCTTTATGTTAGTGGTAAAAATATGATTTGGACTAATAAAGAATACATTCACTGTGGCATGGATGTCTCACAAAGGAAGCGCAATAGTGTTTACTAAAGTGTTGGGTTTGAAAGAAAGATCCTTATTGCTGAAATCATTGTGTCCCCAAGCCGAAAACGAAATCATAACATCCACATTGCAGGTTCATTCACTCCTAGCACCTCTACACCTCCTCTATCTAAGCTGTGACAGAAGTCCTCTGTCGTCCAATATATAAGGTCCTGATCTTCAACTGAAGAGCTTGATAAATGGGCCCTTCACTTCACCCTGAGGTCAAAGGACTATCATTGGCCAGAGACCGACACGTGATCTCTTCACCACTGATCATGTGACCATCAGCTCAATTTTTTAGTCTACCCGCCGAAGGATTAGCACACGATGGACGTTTTCGTCGTTCTTTGTGAGGTGCCATGCATTTGTCCCCTCTTTCCCTGTATCACAGTGCTTGGGAAATAACTATCTCAAAATGCTTCCAAAACGAAGAACTCCCCCAACTATACCTGTATATCTGAGTATATATTTGGTATTGCGTTGATTGAAACAATCTGGTCAACTATGTTGAATTATTTTTTGAATCTCATTTTGGTCTTAAATGTTGGTTATTTGCATGAGAGGATTGGTGAGGACGAATTGTTCATTTTCTGACAACCTGACCCACAAATATTTGCTGAATACATTGTACAACATCATGACTTTTTTTTACATAAAATATCGTAAATTGATGAGAAAGGACATGTAAGAAAGTTCATAACGTATTTTTTTTAAATATTTTTTATGGCTAGACATTTCAAATCCCACATATTTAAACAAATACGCATAACTCACTATTGTAGTTATTTTCATGTGTTGCCATCAAACTTTCAAATCGCTTCTACCATAAATTCCAAGATTAGTACTCTATGAAAACACTTTACATACTTTACAAACGTCCTTACATTACTTAATACAAAAAACTTCGAACTACACTATCCTACTACACCTTCAATTAACCGTTCTTACTCAAGTACAATCTCATGATATCCATACAATCAGATCAATACAAGTTAGCATTTCTCTTCTATGCAACAAAATACAGTGGTCTCAATTGACATCCCCTAGTCTTTGCATTCTCGTTATCAAACATCACCGCAATCATAAAATGAAAATACAGGCATTTAAAAACAAACAAGCAACATGTGTTCTAATACAACGGAACGAGACAAATATTGATTAACATACAAACTGTGATGTAGAAAAAAACCCTAAAAAAAAAAGAAATGCTTACGAATAAAAGGATGTATCTATCGTGAACATCCATCTCAAGCGACGCCAGAAAAGGAAAAATATAAGTGACCACCCATCATGGGTCTCATTGATTATATTGCGCTCTTGGCCGACTCTGTACTCGTTATTAGCCGCCAGCATTCAATCGCCTTTATGTATTCCAGCCATGTAGGTGTTATGAATTAAGACGGATGTCCTGCAGATGGGGGAGGTTTTCCCTCAGATCAATATGTTGTATGAGAAGATAGGCTTGTTCACAGCAAATTATTAGTGCAGCAAATCATGCTTCTCATATGTGTTATAGAAAGATGAATTATTAGTCATATACTCATTAGGATGACCTCAATTATGCACATATACACATATATAATATATAGAAACACTTGGAATTTGGTACATGTATATGCTACTATATGATATTATGCAACTAAGAGCGCTAAACACCCCCAAAATCAAAATATACTGAGCAAGGGTGGAAAGGTGGAAAAACATTTGCAAAATATCATTTTTTGCAACTTATGAATCATTTTATGTAACACATCACTGGAGAACGCGATCATCCTCCATAGGATAAGCAATAATGTGATCATTATATTTAGCAGTACCACCTTCCAAACTAGTTGGTGATCTCTTTTAATAACAAAATGACACATCAGTCGATACGGAACAATGGTAATGGAAACCATTTTATTTTATTTGACAACTTATATGCAGTTGCTAACAATTTCTAGTAAAAATGATACCATCTATGACCGCTATCATGTATTGGTTAGTCATCCTATACCATCCATAAAAGTTTTTTTTTTTTTTTTTTTTTCCCAACGCCGGGTGTTTATTCAGTCTTTCAACAAATCTTAGCTTCGGGGCCGATAACACTTATTTTTACATCAAGCCCACTTCGTCTCTGCCTCTGTATCGCACGTACGGATTTAAGAAACCACCGACCTGAATTTGTCTGTAGTACTAATTATTATATTTTCCACCTTATTTCTAACATGTTGCCTGGAATTCATAGCACCCATGGATGTATTCACATGTTTTGACCAGATCATGAGTTATGTCGTTGACTAGCACCTCGTATATTATTTCTAACATAACATTGTATTACATCGTTGAACATTTGTTGTGGAATAAAATATGACATGTGTATTAAGTTTTCTTCGTTTATCGATCAACCACGACTAGTTTTAAGAGAGACTACTATGTGTGAAATTTTAATACCTCTGTCACACATCTACCTCTAATTTTTTAACGACTTACAGTTCGTTATAAAACTTCTCCCATCTTGCCCACTCTCTCTTGTGGGTGGAGTTTGTGAAGGAGCCGTCGTACATAATTCTCAACTTGGACTTCAGTTCTCTGAGAAACTCAAAAAAGCATAACCGATTCTTTTTAAAGATTTTACACTTGTAAATATAGAATCTGGCCAAGAGTAATACGAAATTCCATGTACAATATTTCTCCTCTATGTTGGGAACTCCAAATAACAAAAAAATAACATTCATATCGTCTGTGATTTCACTGTCTAAATGATTGTTCCTTTTGGCCCAGTTTATCAAATGGTGCCAAAATGAGCAAGCATTCTCACAATCTATAAAAAAGTGAAACAAGTTATCCACAGAATCGCAATAGCTACATAGGTTATTTGGCTTGAGATCCATATCACTCAAATGTACGTTACAAATGATCAATCTGTTTAGCACCTGATATTGAAATGACTGTAGACGCACATTTCTAGTGCAATTGAACGGTACACAGTACCAAATCGAGAACTCAATATTTGATATATCTATGTTCTTATCTAAAAACATGTTTGCCCACTCGACATTCCTGTCTCCCTTTGGGTTAATGAACACTCTGACGGCGTGATAAATATCACACGTAGCTGCAGAGAGAATATCAACGTCTACTGTACCTGACAGATTAGTTCCTCTCTATAATTTTTCACTTCTTCTTCAGCAATTGTCTTGAGCCACCTTGCTGGTATTTTCTTACTCAAACTAAGTTCTTCTAAGTAATTGATGGTAATGCCAAACTCGCATTTTATTTCGTTCTTATTTTTTACTCTATTATTTGTGACTAGATCCTCTATCTTGTGAATCTCTTTTTTTTCCACAAGTGAACTCTGCACAGGGCGTCCTCAAGCTTTATCCATCTGTTGTTCCAGATACATTCACATAGGATACTTTTCTTACTACGTGGCTCTTGCGAGCTATAAAATCGATTCCAAGTTTTAAAGATTTCTGTATAGAATTCTGAGAAGTCACCACTAATTTGGTTTCTAAATCGCATTAATTTTTTGAGATCATACCCTACATTTTCTCAAACAAGAGCAGACCATTTAGCATACGGGTCCACCAACATTCTCTGAGCCCATTTTAGCCTACATGTGATTAGCTTAGATCTAACGTCGTGTAGTTTGAGACCGCCTTCATCAATTTTTCTACACAAATAATGCCAGGTAACTCTGTGCTTCCCTTTTCTCCAAAATAAAGTCGGCTACCATTTTTTGTATCTTACATATCATGTGCTCTTCAATGACGATCAGGTTTGCGACATACATAAATAAAGGGATAATTAAGACATTAGCAATAACTACTCTGCCTTTTATAGATATATCTCTCTTACTCCAGTGGTTGACCACCACGCAAGCCTTTTCAAAGGCGGTTTCAAAATTAATATTATTCTGTCGTTGCTTGTCATATGGATAGAGTAAATGAATACCGAGAATTTTCATAGAATTGACCCAGTCTATGTTCTGAGACACTTGCTGGAAGAGTACCATTTCGCCTATATTGAAGCCTTTGGTTTTACCGGTATTGAGTACTAGGCCGGATACATTACTAAATTCACTGATTATAGCCATCATTCTGGCCAGTGATTTTTCATCATTTGCAACTATCGTCATGTCGTCCGCGAATTGTATTATTTTGTTATGGACACCACCAAATATTACACCTTGACATTCTGAATCGGTTCTTATCATCTCGGCTAGTCTCTCGACAACAATAATGAAGAGCAATGATGCTATAGGGTCACCTTGCTTAACCCCTCTCCCAATACTAAACCATTCAGATATGTGACCGTTATTTACAATACACGATCTGGACCCTATCATGAGTCTTTTGATCCAATTCAAGAAAAAATCGCCTATGTTTATATCCTTTAGACATTTAAATAAGAATTCCCAGGAGATCGAGTCATACGCCTTTTTAAAATCTAATGACACAAAAAGACCTTTCTTCTTATTTTTTTCAAGATGCTGTGTTATGTCTTCAAGTCTACGAACAGCACAACCTATATACCTGCCCTTAATAAAACCGTACTGATCCTCGTTGATCGCTTTGTCAATACACCCTTTTAGCCTGTTGCTAAGAGACTTAGATATTATTTTGTAGTCTGTGTTTAACAGTGTGATTGGTCTCCAGCTACCAATGAGTTTTAAATTACAATCCTTTTTAGGGATTAGGGAGATAACACCTCTGTACATTTCATGCGATAGGCTATTACTCAGGTCACATTCTCTTAGTACCTCGTCGAATATTGGTTCTAATACGCTCCAGAAACACTTGTAGAATTCTACAGGTATACCGTCTGGTCCAGGAGCTTTGTTGCTCGCGAATGAGTCAAGTGATTTCTTGATCTCATTTTTATCAAAACCTCTGTTAAGTATCTCATTATCCATTGAATCAAAGGTAAAACCATCGTGTTCGGCCAAGAAGGAGTTATGTTCAGGTGTGGTCATTTCTTTTTCATGATATAAATTTTGATAGAATTCTTTCTTTTTCTTTAGAATTTCGCTAGATTCGGTGATATCAACACCGTTGACTTCTAACTGGGAAATTACTTTTTTCTTGAAATTTCTTTTTTCTAAATTTAAAAAGTAGGCTGTGGGTTTCTCACCCTCCACTAGCCATTGTGCTCTGCTACGAGCCATCGCACCCTGAGCTTTTATAATCTGTTCTAGACGCAACTCGTCTTGTAAATTCTCTATCTCTTGACTTTCGGTCTGGTTTAATACACCCTTTTGGAATAATACTCTTATTCATTCCCAGTACTCTTTTTTGACCTTTCTCTTCTCTCTATTTTTCTGTTTTGTATAACTGATGGTTTCGACTCGAATTACAAATTTTATGTAATCCCATTTGGCTTTAATACATCCTAAGCCTTCCATTTCATATGCTTCAATTATTTTTTCTTTCATCATAGATACATACTCCTCGTTATTCAGTAAATATTTGTTAAACTTCCACATACAAGGGCCTCTGGCCTGTTCATTAGATTTAATAGAGAAAGAAACTAACGAGTGATCTGAATGCTCACACAAAACATTATCGACACACTTAACCTCAGGTCTGAGCATGGAATCAATCATACAATAATCCAATCTAGATTTTTGAGAGAGAGAGTTTCTCCCCCAAGTGTTTATATTTGCCATACGCGGCAGCATCTCTTTAATAATATCACATAATTCGAAATCATGCATTATTTTTATCATATCTCTGAGCCCTACATGTCTTGCATGCTGGCTGTCACTCAAGCTTAGAAATTCTTCTTCTGGCATTATATCCAGATTGAAGTCACCCATGACAATTAACGATCTTTCTATTTTACCATTCATTATTCTCCTTAGAGAGGTACACATTTCAGCTTGCTCCTTATAAGCATCTTTTGTTGGAAAATACACTGAGAATATTGACAGTTCTTTTTGTTCTAACGTTAGATCCACAAATGCAATTCTACCTAGATCGTCACCCCCTTTATGCTTAATTTCTACATTCAGATCTTTAGATATTAAGATGGCAACTCCTCTTGCATTTCTTTTGCCATGGACAAAATGGGCAGTACCCTGCCATTGATTTCTCCATATTTTGATATCACTATTTACACTGTGTTTCTTGTAGTGCGAATATGGCTCTTTTCTTCTTATTCAAAAATCTAAATAATGCCTTTCTTTTTTTCAGACCTGCTAATTCATTTACATTTAAGGTGTAGAAGTTTATATTATTCTCTTCAATCATTTTGGATTTTGGGGACGCAGCTCACCTTCCAAGATTTCTGTCTTATAATTATATCAGAGTACTTACAATATATTTTCGCATCATATAAGTTAGCAGTACATGTTAAGTGTATATCATCAACTCTTATTTTCATAACTTCTGTGTTGACGGGTGTATTACAGACACTTGTTTTAGCGTCGACCCGTTTTACAATTGTTATAGAATACATTTTGTTATGATAATTTTTAAACAATGGTCACCACTAATACACAAACTATTCCTGTCTATGATCTGCTTGCAGCAACCTCCATCTTGTCGCTCTCATCATCATCTCCATCTTCCGCTTTCTCTTCTGCTGCCTTGGCTACAAGTCTCTCCCTGACCCTCATCCAAGAGAGGCCCAAGAGATTTCCCTTCTTGTTCCATTTCTCTTGCACCAGTACGTCGGGGTTGTATAATCCCATTCCTATACCCCATTTGGAGATGTTAGGGGAAGCCTCCCCTATGGTCTTGTCTCCTGTTGCCAGCAGGTAATTAGCAACCGACTCGTTGTATTTGACTTTTCTTTTCAAGCCTCTCATTAGAGTAGATTCGAGGTTGTCATCCCATTGGTCCCATACCTCATCGGACCCGTAGGAATCCAGAGCGACTTTGCATCGTACTGGGTCTTCCAGTGTCAGTATGAAGTCAGCTTTCTGCATATCTTGATCCATTACAGCCTTAGAATGAGCAAGGTATTGCTCAATGCAAAAAAAACATCTTTTGTCTACCTTGAATTTCGCTTCATAATGATTTGACAGGGGGCACTCCCTAGTGAAGAACACAAACGTATATTCGTCTTCTTTTTTGGCGAGGAATCCAGGTGTGAACTGCTTTGGGAGCATTTCTAATTGATCATGCTTATAACGTCTCTGACCTAGTATAACATCGCCATATGCGTTAACGACAACAGGTTATCTTTGCGACGCTCTTGCTGCCGCAACGCACAGCCTTGCTCTGGTAATCCTCTTTCTTACCTTGTCTGGTAGATCTTTCCTTAGTTGAAGGGGGGAGAAGGATCGTAGTATACCTGGTTTGCCGGTGTGGGTGATGTGGTTGGTGTTTTGATTTCATCATTAGTTATGGACGACATCTTGCTTACTTGCTTTTTACTAGGCTGGTTGTTCACGCCCTCCTCCGTCCTTTTTCTCTTTACTGATCTTTCCTTAGCCAGTATAGTCTCTTGGTGTTTTCATCGACCTTTTTACCAAGATTGTCCCTCTTACCCCACATGTCCTTCATATCTGTCACATTCTCAAACACGATCAAGACAGGTGCTGCCTTACCTCTTCCAAGCCTCATAGTCGTGTACTGTACTGCTTTAGAAACTCCCATGTGTTCCTCCAGTACCACTGCAACTGTATTTCCAAGGATTTGATCATCCTCGTTGTCCTCCTTTTTAACTCCATCCAAGATTAGGTTCAGCTCCTTATCTTTTATCTGTTGCCTTAGCTGTTCCTCCTCATCCCCGATCGTGGCCATGTCTATGGCAACGAGTTTCGGGTCGTTCTTTTTCACCATGTTAATCCTGATGAGCTCCATTTCCTCGCGTTGCTTCTTCAATTCTTCCTCTATAATGTCTGCCCTCTTATCTCTATCAAAGTTCTCACCTTCCATTACACCGAGTGCAGTTTTGATTTCGCCTACGTCCTTTTTAGTGTCAGATGCGGCTTCACTTATTTGAGTTTTTAACGCATCAAACATTGTTTTGATTTCATCATTAGTTATGGACGACATCTTGCTTACTTGCTTTTTACTAGGCTGGTTGTTCACGCCCTCCTCCGTCCTTTTTCTCTTTACTGAGTCCGTATCTTTTGTCACACTCATCAATAATATTCTTTAGCAACTGTATTCGTGCCGAAGAGTCTCAGAGTTACTGCCAGATGTTTATACTTCAGAGCTTTCTTCCGGTTCTACTAGACCTGCGCACATACACCAGTAGTAGAAATGGGTCACCTTGACCTATTTATCACCACTGCTTTTCAGTAATCAGTCTAATCCCCACATGTAACGTACAAGCAATTATGCGATGAGACACAATAGTCAGCTTTTATATTTAGCACCTTTTCACTCCGTGTCAGAGTGTTATGTTTTGATTGAGCATCAGAATGCACCGATCGAGCTGTATGTTCTTTGCCGCGTGTACTCGTTGCGTACTGCGCGTGCGCGGCGGCAGTTTCAAATTCAGATTTTTGTTTAACAGATTGCCGCCTCTATTTTTTCCTATAGTCCAAACGTATGTTCCGTTTATGCACTTTAGTATTCCTTCTACCTTCCACTGCTATTGTCTTATTTCCTTGTCAGTGTCACCACTAGCAAGTCACTTTTACAAGTTTGGCCCTGGAGATGTTCAGGAGGCAATATGGCCGCTCGACATACCAGCGTGGTGTCTAAGCTTCCACTTCAAATCGTAAATTTTTCCACGATTGTCTCGACTATCTTCCCTGTGTTTTGTTCTACGTAATCTCTGTATCTTCACTGAACCTTAGTGCATTTCTGCATTCTATCGGTTGGGTTTGGCTGAAATAAAAGGGGACAACAAGACCGATGTCTTTTAGGCGTACCCGTTCTACTTCCCAGCTAAACCGGAAGTCTGGTTCATAAAAGTTATGTATATGGCCTGTGGGCACACACACTCACATGATTGTGATGTGTTAACGGAAAATGAGTCCTAAGCCGCTAAATTGATATTAAGTGTTGTATTCACAAGATCTCTTTGTAGGAATTATTATTATTGGGATATCTAGCGCTTTAAGTTGTATTAATACATGTACCAAATATCGAATTTTAAATATATCATTGCGTTCCTAAGATCATCCTATGGAGTATATTTTGCTACTAGTAATTGTCCACCCAGAAACATTGAAAACATTTTTTGTTAAGCATACAAAATATCAAACATAAAGTATATCAATACTTTTTAGATTTCCTAAATGTTACTATCGTTGGAATCCACTTGATCTAATCTTTTCAAATAATTATGATGATATCTCAAAATCATTTTTTGCGACTTATGACTGATTTTCCTGTAACACATCACACATATACATTGTATATGTTATGCAATATCCCACTTCATCATATTCATCGGTTTGGTCTTTCCATTAGAGCGGTTGTCCGAGCGTCCATGTTCTGACATGCAAGGCGACACCGCAACTCAGCATGAATCGCTATCATCAATGAAAGTCATATACATAACGGACGAGGGGCATGATTTACTCTGATATCAGACTATGCTGTTTATGTAGAAGCATGGAACTCAAGCCTTATTCTGTCGCATACTAAAAGCTCTTTTATATAGCCCCAGACCTCGTCAGGGCATAAACTGTACCTGTGCTATATATGTGCTGGCCCAGCGACCTGATGATGGCCCTTCAACCTTTATCGCACTGTATTGATGTTCCTCAGTACCTCCGCGCGGGCCATCGAGGAAGGCGACCCTTGAAGGAATGCAGGACATCCCCTCCACCAAGGGCCTAGAAATCCTGGTTTGTTTATCTTACCCCTATTGGACTTTGAAGGATGATCTTTATGGAAAAAACAGCAGGTCGGAAGAGAAGAAGTTTGATAGAGAGGGCGAGGACTATCTCTTTCAGTATGAACAATAATTCCCTTATAAGAAGTGCCTGCTATCCCAGGAACACAGACTGGCTGCCCGCCCATATACTGAGGATATACCTATGTAGATAATGTCGATACTGTGCATGCCAATAAAAAGATTCGTGATTATATGTTCTAGCATAGATCTAATTCGGTTATCCCAGTCCAATTTATGTCTATATCCCCCAGGCATAATTCTCCTGTTTCCATCAACAACAAAAACAGTTCCCTCTTGTATATAATATAAATATATATATCCCTCTTGGTCTGAACACTTGATGAATAACGGCGGCAAAATGTCTTTCAAGTTTCCCTTCAGACTAAATGGGAGACTGTATATGTGATGTGTTAATAAAAATGAGTCATACATCCGGAGATTGATATTTTTCAAAATGATTTATTCACACGATCTCTTTGTAGGAATATTCAGGTCTTATGAATACATGTACATTTCAAGACTGTACTAAATATATTTGTGCGTTTGTAAGGTCATCCTATGGATTAAGCTACGTTACTAGTAATTGTCCACCTAGAAACATTGCAACTTTCTTTTTCAAACCTAAAGAAATCAAACATAAAATATATCACAAAATCCATTTTTTTTCTACTTATGATTCATTCTTCTGTGTCACATCACATAATGCACTTGTTAATGCTGAGGTCCTTGTCTGACACAACAAATCATGAGAACCTAGAGTAAGGTATGGATTAATGGATGGATAAATTGCCTCTAATTATTTTCTAATATGAAACCAAAAGCTTGCAATCACGTACTATCATGCAATGTGTCGTTTCAGTCTTAGTTTAATTTCCGTGTCCCGAATTGCAAGGTGCACAGAATAGGCAATTATGAACAAAATAATGATGAAATTCTAATTGCCTTTCCCACAAAGAATATGAAACAACACTGAATAATACATGGATTTTCTTAGATCAGAAGATGGGTGAATTCAATTCAATTAAAAAATTCTTTATTGCTGATGTTATTACAAGTGTGGATCACCCCTGACATAAACAATGATGCCAGTTCTTCCTGTGATTGCCATCTTATAGAACTTAAGAGATGAGTTGTAACTACCGATGGACTAGTTAAGAGACTATCTACAGTACAAATGTGAATGATGTGTGGTACATAATTATGGTAATGAGCAATACAAATAGTACAGGTGATAATGACAAGTACGTATGATGGTGAGGTAATACAGATATGTGGGCTAGTATAAGGCGACTATTACATGTGAGTAAGTTAGTCAATAAGATTCAACATCAAGTAGGCAAAGTAAAATAGACTAATATAAAGTCAAGTACAGTTATTGGGGCAGGGTAAAAATCGTGTGCACCTCAGAATGGTGTCAGCAAGTTGTGCGTATATACTTTTTGAATGTTTCAGGTATTTTGGCCGGCATGGAAATACATGAAATAGGCCTATAGTTGGTGGTATTCATTGTGCTGCCTGCCTTATACAGTGGTGTCACACAAGCTAGCTTAAAGGAGCTAGGTACCCTGCCCAGTAAAAGAGAGACATTAACAATATGGGTTACATGGTCAGCTAAGGCTAACAAGCATGATTTCAATAAAATGGATGGGAGGATTTCAATTCCCGAATTCTTAGATTCATCAATATCTTTTATGATTTTTCTCACTTCCGTGGTAGAGAGCTTGCAAAATCTCAAGACACGCTTTATGTTTTCTCTGTCAGATGTGTTCTCCGAATTTTTTAGGGTTTCTGTCTTACTTAAATTGACTTCTTTCTCCGGCCATGCACATTGTATGAAAAGTCTTGCATGTCTGCGTTCTTGAATCTTGATTCGCATGGAATTATGATACTTATGGGAGCACATATCACAGCTCACCTCTGGCACTATGTCAATTTCGTGCAATAACATATATATATGTAACTGCACGAAAGTTGTCATAGTGCGAAATGTAATAGTGATATTTCATCACAATCATGAGTGGATCTTCTTTGTTCTCCTTAAACCTGAGGTTGTACCACAAACAATAGGGGATTTGCATTTGTCGGTGTAAATTCTATAGAAAACATTTCATGTTCAGCGTGGAATGTTTATCGGTGCTCCAATGTCAATATCCATGTGTTATACATGTTTCCATCTTCCCCATGATGCATTTGATTTTCATAGACCATTTATACAAGCTATGATAATGGTGCAATTTTAAAAGAAAAGTATTGCAAAATATGTCAGACCTGAACTGAATCGATCCCAGCATGTACTGTAACAGACATGTGCTGTGTACATAGAAATCCCGTATTACAGAGGGAAATACCATCGACAAAATGAGCCAGATTTAGAAAAGATAAACATTTCAAGAACCTGAAAGGAACCAAAATGTGTATGAGGCTCTCAAATGTCGCCATGTAGTAAAAGTAGGTGGTAAATTCTATTAAACGAGTTGCGGCTGGGCAGAAAACACATATCTATTACAAGGCAGATCACCAGGACCCATTTGTGAATCTTGTACCCATTTGTCATTATTATGGCTTTACAGGGAGTTGGAGGGGTGGCCAGTTATTCAGTCTCCATCGGATCACACACATCTAGCAACAGCATTTGATAGTGGTCTCGCTGGCTTATCTTTACAGATTTGTGTTACCATGAGGTGATTTCAGGACAGGCCTACACGTGATAACTTGTTTTACCTCTTCCCCGTTCATAATAGCCTTCTTGGGTTGTCATAACTAATGGCTCATATTTGGTAATAGAATAACTCCTTTATAGTGCCTCACTCAATTTGTGTGGATGGCATGGGCAGAAATAAGACAACCATGAATGTCTTGTGTCCTGGTATAAAGTGGCAGATTTCTGAATATCTATAAACTGGAACCTGTAGGAAACATCATTATGCTTGCTGTGGAAATTTCTGGGGAATATGTACAATGCCTTTGTGAACAATATAAAGACTATCGGTGTTCATATTAAAACAATATTGTCTGCCATGAATGAGGTAGCATGCAATTGTTATGTTTTATTGCTTCCACTGTCATCTAATGCGAGCGGCTTCTGGGACATGTATGAGAAACTTTCGATGATTCCTGTTCGTATTCTTAGTGTATTCTTCTATATACATCCTCGATTAAAAGTATATAGTTGCCAATCAAAGCGATAGTCAGAACTTAATCCTTTGTATCTCATCACTTGCCCTGTTTGCAATATATGTACCCTTTCTGTCGGGATCAATAACGTGAACAATTCTGAACCAATATACTATGCATTGAATTTGAGTCGTGACCTGAATGGTCATACTGATCACTAGAATTGTATCCTGTTAGCTCATAACATTTCAATTGAAGTGGTGACCTCATCCAACTTTGCATTCGATTCATATTCATATAAAGTTCTTCAAAATGAAACTTTACACCTTCGGGGAAGGAATACTATGTGAAGAACATGACACCCAACAATTAGATTATTGAAATTGGAATACTGAGAAGTTTTCAAATTTGCACTAGTGTATGCATACAATTTCCTAGACGGTCTGTCCATTGGTATGGCGATTGTAGAATGATGAGACATATAAAGGTTAGATATCTACGGGAAAAAATCAATCAAAATGATATGCTGTTTAAATTGACAATCTAAAATGTCAAAACCTTCTGATATACAGCAATACGAAGCATGTCTTTTGTTTGTTTTCCTTAGCAAGGTACAAAATATAAAAGTCGGTCTACTTTCCGGATCATAATGCATTCTTGATGACTATCAGCTACCTTGGGATGCATGGAACTTGCTCGTTATAGGAAAAAAGTAAGGAATGACAAAATACAGGCAGCAGATGACGGCTCTCCCAGCCTGTAACACATTACTTACTTCCAAGTGAATATCCTTAGTTATTTTACTTTGGTTTAGTGGAGGAATACATAAAGAAGTGAGTGTGGGGAGACGTGGATACTTTAAGGCCTGTGTAAGATGCTATAATTAAACTTATATCTGATGATCTATAGATCTATAGATCAGAGTGACTGACATCGCTTTTATGACCTGCACTTCAGTATACACACCTGTTGGCTCGGCAGGTAACGATTCAGGAATATATGAAATATATATGTTGCCAACCTTCATATAACAGCATACGATATAGTGTGGATGAAGAGTGTAGCTACTTTAGGTGGATTTTTCCTGTCATTACTATAATGATCTTTCTGGTGGAAACTATACTGAAAGTAAGATAATAATACTACGTGACTACTTCCAATGATATTGTATATGCCTCGTTTGATTCACTGACCCCACCTATAGGCATAGATACAGTCACAAACTCATAAACATGCATTCAATATATTACATCATACCAAACAGGAAAGTTCAAACTTGTCACCAATAACTCTTGAAATATTAATTAAAGCATGGTCACATATCAACGTCATCCCTAGGCACAACACGCACACTAAAAAAGAGAAGGAGCTATAGCTGATATGTATCTAGATTGATAGGACCCAATTATTTCGGCACATGCAGTCAAGTGTAGGCCTAAGTTATGAATGAAGGCAACTACGCCAGTTTAGTGGCTACATATCATGTTCGTCTTTTATTCTTTTCTCTTCAGATTATTAATATTTTGCTCATAACTATTACCAAAGCTTACGGCAGCCAAGCCATATAAACCTACCTAGTTTATATTAAAGGTATAGAGGTGCATTCGAAAATACCACCCTATGCGGCTCCTGGTTGAACTATAATAGCCAGTAGTCATTCTCATATGAATCTATCAGCAGTGATCCCCCTATACTAGTGTCTATTGTCTAAATCAAAATTCATTTCCATCATTTTTGCATAGGTTCTCTTATTGCCATGACTGATAAACATTTTTCACTGTTGGAAGTATAATCACAATCATATTGATGAAAAGAAAACCCTCAGCTGATGATAAAACTCCATGTAAATGAGTTAAAAGTCTGTGCAATGACGAATGACATCAGTCAGACCAGCCACAAAAAGTAGACAACATGGTCAATTTTAGAGGTCTCCTACTCTTTTTTTTTGATCGGGGTAAGATATGATTCTTTTTGTTTTTTGGGGGGGAATTGACCTCAAATAAAAGTGTAGCAAATCTAAACTAATTTGGACTGGTCATTCTTTTATTATTCCATAAAACGTGAAAAAAATTTTTCTCATAGACTTACATAGTAAACCACCGTTTTTTTCAAGTGACTCTACCAAAATAACTATCAGGGTAACATGTCTTTTTTCATTTATTCGTTTCTTCTGTGGTGAGGAACAATCCCAGAGCGTTTTATGGCAATTGGAGTGGTGTTTTTTTTTCATTGAACTGGCCTGTATACCTTTAATGGAAGAAACTGTCCAAAAGATCAGAAATGACCGCAAATACATGTAAAGGCAAATGGAATTACGGCGCTAATTCATATCTATAAAAGGTGGATAATCATGTTAACTACATTAACTACATTCCATGAAATACTGTTTTCTTTTATATAGTGAGTAATTCTGTCAACACTAAGAATTCTCCTATTGTCAGGTCTAACAGTTTCGAAAATTGTAAACTTATTGCTATTTTGTCCAGATATGAGAATGAGTGAGGGGATGGGGTGTGATAGATTATAAGGCTATTGGGTAGCTTTTGTTGCCTTGATCTTTTGTTAGTCACTTCGTGGTTGTCAAAAGTAGTGCTCAAACTATAGACCTTTAGTTCTCTCTATAGCAGTCGTCAGATTATTCTTTAGCTTCTTTTGGCTCAACAACCCACAGGTGGATCCCTTCCTACTAGCACCCACACCCTATAATTTCACATTTTCTCCCAAGCTTTATAACAGTGATAAGAAAGATAATATTGTTTAATGTTTATCATGCACGCATTTAGTGGAAATGACTCTTTGTCTCAGATGAAACATATAGTTTTGGTACATTTCCATTGCTTTTGAATAACAATAATATTTTGCAACACATCTTATCACTGTTATAAAGTCAGAGTCAATTACTAAATTAACCACCATGATAAAGAAATGGGAATAGATAAGCTCTTCCCATGCACACCTGTCAATAATCGAAAATACTGAGGACATATGTTCGTTCATTCACTTAATAACATTGCGAGTCTCGTTACCCCTGGAGCGAGGCTTGCATCAAATCACTGCCTAATGTAAACAATGCACCAGGAGCAATATGGATTGTAGACAATCAGACAATTCAATTAGGTCGAGGTTCTAATCAACAGATGCTCCTCCCTTGTGCAGTAGTCCATCTGTTATCAGAATTACCAAGTATCGATCTTATCCATTCATTCAGTAATGCCTATTGTGATGATGTACTGACCTTGATATTATCGTTTCAGGCCGTCTCACTCACTGAGTGAGTGACTGTCGTGTTTAGGCTCTATGGCGGAGGTCCTTCCATAAAGTCAAGTGGAATGAATAGGAGAGAAAGAAGAGGACGAAGTGATTGCTGCTGCGTGGTGGCATGAGGAAAAAGAGGTCCGAGAACTGTTGATGGTGTGGAGTGGTGTGTGAGAAACGACTATCAGTTCCGGTTTAATGGTAGAGAAATGCCGCTGCCACCAGCGTTTTAGGTCTCATCCTAGTGATTCGCAAAAGAGAGAACAACCTGTGTGCGTTCGCGCCAGGGTAAACGCCTCCCTGTTGGCAGCTTATATTGATGGTATCAACTTTCTTACCTCCTTCAACTATGGGTTGGAATAATGCTTGATGTTGACTGAAACTGACATTTATATCCCTACACGCACAGGGTGGCGGTGGACAGTGGATTGGATCTGAGCACCAACGCAGGGATTAAACTACTTGCCACCGTTTAACACTAATCACAGCAGCGCATCGTATGAGATCTTCCAAGCATGGCGGATGGTTTAGGATCACTGATAAGACTTCTGGTTGGCAGGAATAAACTTCCAGCATGTGCGGTTGTCGACAGGCAGCTATCAAGACGCTCGTTAATTCCCATAAAATGTTTTTCACTCTGCACCTCGACCTCCGGCTTTGGAAACAGTGATTTCCCAAGCTCTGGCTCAGGGCATCAAACATTCAGAATGACTAGCCGACGGAAACATGTGATACTGTATCTACTTGGTGTCAGCTTGCTGCTATTTCTCGCTTGTCCGTTAGTAGGAGGGTCTGAACAAGGGCTGGGATACAGTACCGTGGAAGACATATACAATGCAAGGTAGGTTTCTATTCCACATCAACCTCTCTCCCCCACCCCCTGATGACTTAATCTGACAGGATGTTTTTTCTTGCATCGCTGGGAGCTGACTTTATCCAATAACACTCTGATATGATATATAGCTTGTATATTCAGCACTGAGTTTGGAAAAGATTTTGCCTTGCTCGTTTATTCTCTTCCATACCAGTTTGTACTTTTTACATTTCAACGTTGACGTCGTCACGAATCAACAGTCAAAGGTCAACATAACTCCAATCAGAACTAACTTTGACATAGCTTTATCCAATAACTCGCTGCTACGTTATATATATTCACCACTGGTCCATATCTCAATTCCTAGGTTTGGGGAAAGTTTTGCCTTGCCTGTTTATTCTTTCTATATAATAATAATAAATTCTTTATTTCCAATATGTTTAACTTTTCAAATTTTAACGTTGGCCTCGTCATGAATTCAAATTCAAATGCTAGATCTCTCTAAATACAATAACATCTAAATACACCCTTTCAATACAATTTCAATACAACCTGTTAATTTCTTGTTAATTACTCTTTTAATAACATAGCAGCAGTTCGAAGAGTACCTTTCCAAACTAATTCATATATTGCATTATTTTCTTCATACATTATCATTGGTCCATATCTCATATATATGATTCGAACCACAGGCGGGGAACAATCACTGTGATCACCCATAGTCACATTTTAATCAGAGCCCTGTTATGAACACCGGTCTCTGTATACGGTCACCATTGTCCGGGTTTGTTATGTCAAACCAGTCAAGCCTCAAGCCATCGTATATTTGTTCAATTAAGCACTGCTTATTCAATTTCCCCGACAGGCCGGACTGTCATTTTAATAAAATTTCTACCCATCACCGTTTCGATGAACTTCATATATTTTTACATATTGAAAGCGTCTTTGAAAGTGATTTTAAAGACACTAAATCTCCCTGCAGGATACAAAACTGTGTTTGTGGGGAATTTGCAATCTAGCTCATTCTCTCTCCTGTTCCCAATATGAATAGTGCCAGTTATTTCTATCATCATATCACTCATGTAAATCCTCTGAGAATTCATCCCCGACGGAAATTCCATCTGGGTGTTAGCAGGCTCCGCTCCGCAGCTATTGAATCGGGGGGAAAGCAGCGAGAGATAATGCTTCCCTTTCAAATCCTCATGCTAGGCTGAAAACTGACACTTCCAATACCTCTTGTGGTTAATGGCTGCGTTCTCGGATTTAATTGAGATCTAGCTTCCTTGCTATTGAATAAACCTTGCCCAAAGTTTGTTGATGATCTACAGGCAATGACTCGTATGAATATCCCATCATTATAATGTCCCATTTGATTTAACGATCTGTGAAAATCAGCACTCGCGCAAAGAGTCTAGATGTAAATCTTGGCACCTGTATTGGTAACCTGTTTTCAAAAGCATCTTCCTCCCAATACCACCTTTGTGGAACGAGTATTCAAGCCTGAAGTGTGTTCATTCACTAGTGAAGCAGAAACGTTCTCTCGTGGGCAGTATAAATGCCCATCAGAGACGAAAAGCTATCTAGTGTAAACGGCCAGACAACTCATTCATCAAAAAGTATAAAAGAGGTTCAGCGCCTGACTGACCTTCAGTTATTTTGATTGAATTCAAGTGCTTTCTATCGGTTCTGCAAATGCCTTTGTTAGAAGGCAACCATTGGCTTTTGATCGCGCTGAAAATGCAAATGCTACCCAAAAAAAGTACCCCTCTGTATGTGTCTTGTATGCTGTTCCAGGGTATAATGTTTATTATTGATTGATCCCGAGTGATTCTGTGTGATTTATGTCCCTATAACCATCCTTTGTCAGGCACTATATTTTACCTAATTGAGATGTGAAAGACAGATCATGATGTATTTGTTTGATAGAGGAGATATACTCCATCTCTCTAGTTTGATTCTTTATTTAGGGCACACGTTATATTACTTCTCCTGTGGACTAGGACATGTTTTTCTCATGGGCGTGCCTTTGTGAGCCATTTTATTACATGTAGGGGATCAATGTCTTTTCCGTCTTGTATACTATACCTGATATTTGGCGATATTCCTGCGTGTAACACCCAATGGTGTCTGGATAAAATATGATTTATGGAATAGATACAGACATGACATGGCACACTATGAATTTCCTCACGTCCATGAGCATTATTCGCTCTCAGTTGGAAATAGTTCTGGTAGCTGTGAAGCACCCTATAGGCTTCGAAAATGACTCTCATATATCATAAGAACTTATTTTCATATAAAAACATAAATGATAAAGTGGGTATAGCACTAACACTAGGACCCTTCCATATCAGTCACAGAGAGGTGATTCTGAGCATTTTCCTCGTTTTCTGCTAAGTGCACTTATCTACATGTAATTAGGTTTTGAATAATGACATTTGCTGAGCTCTAGGTCATGCAAACTGTATCCAAATCAGATTTATGTCTTTTTCAGCAAATACTTTGTAAGTAAAGAGATTTAATAATGGTATGCTGTATTTATATAGCGTCTGTTACATGCTGTAGGAAGTTCCAAAACGTTTAATAGATTTACGAATAATTAAGAAAAATTATAATAATACTGACACGAAAACTAAGTTGGAGTAATATCCTTTTGACTTGTCACGCCATTTAATCCTCTACCTATGTGGAATAGAATATCATTAGCAAAAAATCTCATAAAATGTGATTTAAAAAAAAATGTTGCCGAGACTTCCTATATAATCCTCAGTGAATTTGTTATATTAGTTGGCTGCAACACTTCCCTGCACACCAATGATAGCCTGAATATATAAGATAAGATAATTCTTTATTTGCCATAAAAGGCGTGAAGTTGATAATAAGGTTGTGAAAACAGTTAGAGCCGATATCTCGAGGAAGATACCAATCTAAAGCACTCTACTCAGAAACGTACATGTGTGTATCCCCTGAGAGAATATGAATGGGACCGCTATAAGAGATCAAATACAAGCGAGCAATGCACAACGCATACATGATAGATGATAGCTAGAGTCCAAGGGATTTGTAATAATGTCCCTGACCTGAATGACCACACATAAATGAATAACTTATTACGTTCTCTCCATAATAACTAATCATAAATATGAATAACCAAACATTGAATGTGCTATGAAGCCTGAAAGCTCAATCGATCCAAGGTTAGGCATTAACTAACTTGTATATCCCACCATCAAAGCTGTGGATTTGGAATTCATTGCTGTCACAGCACCATTCAAGACGTAGACATCCGATTATACATATCAGTGCCCAAGGCTCACGACCTCAGCTATTTGGCCATATGGAACAGTGTCTAAATAATACATGGCTTGAGGACCTATGCTCTCCTATATTGATCCTTATGGAGTTAATAATTCCCAGCTCAGACCATACAACTAACAAATGCCTCAACTACGATAGGAGCTCTAATCTCGAGGATGGGATATCTATAGTGTTATTACCCTATATGGTTCGTGAATAGTTAAGGAGGAGAGTTCCACAGAACTTCCAGTAATACTGATGTGAACTTAATGACTCTTAGATTATTTGGTTTTCAATTCCAAGGGGATCCATGAAACAAGGACTCTTACATTAGAAAGAATCCCCAGTTTCATTGTTCTCAGTGCTGTTGAAGAACATTATAAAAGGCCGCTGGCTGGTGGGTTCGCTTTGTAGTTCTATTCAATGGAGTGTAATAAGCCAAGCAAGGTGCTGAATGTGCCCAATCTCCAGAGGAAGAGAGGTACATGTATCCATAACAAAGGGACAATCAGACAGATGATCATACATTTTATCTCCCTGATATTATGTCGAGTGTTCAGACAATTCCAGTAGCATGAAGTCTCCCTAGATTTCACATCTACTTCAATTGGTTCATTTCAGCCGAATGTAAATCCACAATTTCTCCAGGGACTACCACTATGCCTCTATTAAAGTCGGTGTAGCTTCGAAGATAGCGATCTAACAGTTAAAAGTTAAATAATGCTCTTTGCAAGAGCATGATCATTTACTGTGGTGTGAATTTGAACGTGTAGTCTGGGTAGGGTCTGGTTAAAGGATTTACTCCATATCTGTGTACTAACGTATTTGTTTCGCTAAAGTGAAATCTATTTCTGGCACCGTTTGTATGATAGTATTCTCCTTCAAACTAAATTAACAGTAACCCATGGAGATGAGCTTTATCATTCTCTATTTTATTTCTTATACATTCTGAGATTTACATGTTTGTGCATACCAAAGATATAGCACAAGTACCCTAGATGCCATTTTACTTAAGAATAATTCTAATTCATGGATTGGATGGTTATTTTCAGTTTGGGCCGTGGGTATTTTAGTCTATCGTAAAGGTGGGTAATGTCCTATAGTCTATTGGAGGGCACCTCCTCCTGGAACACTATATCTTCTACACAGTGTCCATTTTTAAAACTTTGCCTGAACTTGGCATACATAGATGCTTAAAGGTGTTCCCCCAGCGAAGTAGACCAAAATCTATTTATAAATATGGTAGTATTTCTTCTAAGAGTGAGTGAGTGAGGGAGTGAAAAGTGAGCGTGTTGATCTCCATTACCTGTTAATGCAAATTTATATGTTAATCAATAGGGGATTTCCATGTCCACGATCTTGAATCTTTATTCGCATAGAATTATGGGAATTGTATGTCAGTATAAAGCCTATAGAAAACATGTTATGTTCAGCATGGAATATTTATCAGAGAAGTCCCAAAGCCAGGTGCTTTCCTGTTTCCATAAAACAAAAATTCATCTTTCTCATCATGCATTTGAAGGTAGAATTTGAACTGAATCCATCTCAGGATGCTCTGAAATAGGCATACGCCGGGAAACATACAAACCCCTTAGTCATTCTGTGATCCATTGTGCTATAGAATGAAGATTTGAATACTAAAAAGAAGAAAAATGGTATATTTTCTCTGTTTGTCATGAACCCATGGCTTTCCCTCGAATTTGTACTTTGCTTTTCTACATTAGCAATTTGGGATAGAAATCTTCGTTCAATCTTTTACTTTTATGTATGTTTGCATATTCATCCTCCTCCTCGCACTTTAACTGTGAGGAGGTTAAAGCAACAAGCAAACCTGTTTACCTCACTTGTGGTTAATTGGCAATCAACCCGATCGAGGTGGTGAACCCTGTACTTTCAGGGCACCACGTCATTTGGACTCGGTCACTGAGCCAGCAACACCTGGAGCAACACTTCGCTCAATTCCTTTCCTGAAATCGAATATATGTAGTTTAGGTTGAACAGTAGACAGGAAATATATATGATATGCCATAAACAGATATTTTAATGTAGTATGGTAGTGTTTCATCTAAGAGTGAGTGAAAAGAGACGTGAGAATGAGTGAAAAGAGTGTTTACTAACATGACACGTCAATGCTGATGTGTTTAATTAATTGGATGTAGCACCTCAGCCTCAGGTTTGAGGAGAACGAGGAAGATCTTCTCTTGATTATGGTGATTATGGTGAATCGCATTTCGAACTTCAACCCCTTTCGTGCAGTTGCATATATTACTGCATGAAATTGCATAGTGCTAAATGTGAATTGTGATATGCGCTCCAGTAGTGTTGCAGGCCATCAGTTTATTCACATCCACCCTCTGCCTTACTTCAGTGAAAATTTGGGGTAATACGATATAGTAAACAGATTCAATTTCATCAATGGTGTTTTAAGTTTAAGAAAATGAAAGGGAAACAAATTGTAGTGGCATTCTGATACGAAATTAATAATTTGGAAGATTGATTAAACTAGGAAAGAGAAACCGTACACCATTTGAAGTAAGTCTTTTTAGTTTCTTTTATGAACCCAACCTTTTGGTCTTGGCCCTCTCCAGGGGTAGACCAATTTGGACGATTATTTGGTTTTACAAAGAAGAGACCAAAATCTTTATCTTGGTGGCTTTGGGTGTGTTAGGACTGAATAGACCACCAAATAGAAAATTTCTCTTTTTCAATGGAAATTAATTCGTAATGCGACTTCGAAGAACAAACTTGTGTACAGTTGTCCGGAGTATGTCACCCTTTATATGACCCGGCCGTAGAACTGCTTAAATGACCGGTATAATACTTGGGCTTTAAGAGATAGGAATGGCATATGGCTCCATTACCGCCTCGAATTCCATTAGTTGTATACATTGGAAAAATAGGTTTTTTCTTGCAGTGAAACATGCGATGACACCCAATAAAATTAGTGTAGGGTATTGCATTTAAAGAATTTTATTCAGCTTAACATTATTCAGTTTGCGATGAAACTCAATAACATTTGTACAGGGTGAAACAGGGACTTTGTAATGTTAAATGATTAACCATAATTAACAAAAAAAACTTAATGTAGAATTCTCGGCTGTGACTAGATACTTCCTATGTTTCCTGAATAAGTGATATAAATAATAACACCTGGGGCCTGTTCCTAGGACGTATACAAGACTTACCCTTTGTCTACCCTGCACGTCTTTGTCAATCGAAGGAAGACATAACGACAGAATGACAGACAGAAGGCATTCATGTCCCATAAGTGCCTCTCAACAATACACACTTAATACCCCATACCATTCAGATAAATCAACTTACAATTGTGTACGGAGATTAAAAAATGAAGACCCATTCCTTATGTGTTTACGCAGTTTAATATAAGACTATGACTCGCAATCCATTAGTTAGTATGGTATCGAGAGGAAATGCTTAATTGGGTTTCAAAAATGTTAATACTTGGAGCTTTTAAAGCTGTGAAACTGGAAGCATTAAACACTATTCGGGGTTGGGAGGTTTCGAGACCGCAGGGCAAGCTTCCCAGTGGGGATTACATTCTGAGTATGAGTTTAGTACAAGTATGTTTATGACTTGCTATACTTTGGAGACTCTGCCGAATGTTCCATACATGTGTACTGCAAAGATGCATATTCGGGGATGTCGGTGTTGAGAGATATATCAAGTTAGGATGTATCAACTTTAGACGGCTGCAACTTTATGATGTCGTAAACTCTGGTTGGTAATGGCTCTTTTTCAACAAATCGCTGAATACCGAAGAGGTACTAAGCTAGGTCAGTCTTAGTCAGTAGCCGCTTGCATCAATGGTAGCAGCTGCAGTATCTGGCTTTTGTCTGGTTTTGACCTTTTTCTGCATTCAAAGAGGGGGAGATCGAAACAGAGAAAGGTCATCAGACTATTAGATTATATACAGTCTCACGAAAAAAGGAGGACTTAGATAGATTACATTGGTAAGTATAGATCGGTAACAATGGTGCGGTTTCTGGATTTTATCTTCACTTATTACTAACTCAAAAAATGAAAAAGCCTCGCTATCAACTTGACTAGGGATCTTTTCCCAGACAATGGCCTCATCAATTTCACAATCATGAAGTATTTCTACATAAAAATGTAATAACTAGAATCAAGTAATTATCTTCAAGTAAAGAACGTTGGTTACATGTTTAGGGATAGATCTCAATTCCAGTCAGTTTAAGACATCTATGAAGATGAGCTTTAAAATATCATAAAATGACAGAAATCCCTTATACGGGAATGTATCTACTGAGAGCAGATTTCAAATGAACACCTGGGCATGTCGAACACACTTCATGGACGTGTCATAGACCTGGAAGGTATTCCTAGTCTCAGTCTCAGGCCAAAGGAGACATGACATGATGTGTCATATTACTTTTACAACACCGTACAATCTATTTAACCTTTATCTTAGTTCCAAATGTGACAAGTGCCATTCAAACAACACCAGCGGGCTTTTCTTATTATCTATCATCATTAGGTCTCAAACATTATATGAGGGGGCAGGTGAGACCTAACCGCAAATACTGAGAGGGTTCCGATCGATCTCTTTCTCACCATGCCATTTGGTCGAAGCAAGGTTTCCGAGCATGACACCAGTTAATATGGATCATGTATTGTCTTAGCGAAGGGGTAAAATCGACGTTCCTAAAGTCTGTACATATACTTACCACAGCGTGTTTTGATCTGTGTTTACCATGGTGCTTTATCGCTCAATACGCGGGTGTGATAGATGTCTAGAATGACATGTTTGTTTGAGTAAGGGGCCTGTAGACTTGCTTTGCGACGGGGAGGTAGCATTAGCGGCACCTGTTTTGATTTCCACCCCAATATATCAATCTTATCATCAAAGGTGGATCGTTTTGTAAATAGTTGCATCCAATAGAATATTTATTGAAGGATATTGAGGAATTAGCTTGCAAAGTCTTTGTTGTGGAAAGCTGGCATTATTAAAACATCAATTGCTGATAGCATGCTAGGGGATTACATTGTTACGTGGTCTGCCTTTATTCAAGAAGCGGTCACAAGACCTAAAATATCCCTTTAGTTTATTGTTCAAAGAAGCCTCGCAATCTAAAGCACCTTGAACTTAACAACTGTGGAACTTCAAAATAAACTTCTGTGGTGGGCTCAAGGTTTCCTAATCGGATTACGAAGAAGCTCCTGGGTACTCATGTATTCATTACACAAGAACATCTCACAAAATACACCTATACTCCCTAGGCTATTGATTCAGCTGTTTAAGAAGAAACGCTTGAGAAGACATAACGTTATCCATTATATGGATGACTAATAAATCGTTTGCAATACCATTGGTTGATTTAATTAATTGATTGATCACATACATTTTCTAATGGTGGACACAGTTCTATGCAACTTTATATTGCATTTCCATATTATTTCATATAATTATGTGCCTCTTTAACATATCGGTTATTAATTGCCATACTTTTACTTTTATGTATGTTTACATATCTTATATTTGTTTGATTCCTTTATTGTAACCAAATAGTTTATATCTACAGTAGACAAAAACAAATTTGAAACATGCCATTAACAAATATTGAAATGTAGCGTGGTAATGTTTCTCCGTAAGGTCCGATTCCACTGGTTCGCTTGTATATGTGCTCATGGCTCGCTCTTGCTGCGCTTGTTTATAGTGCGCTTGTCATTCGCTCTTCATCCGCTAATATTTTTAGCGCAATACAAGCACAGAGCGATTCTACTGGTCCGCTTGTTTCCTATATGAAATCAATAGCAAATGCGTTTGTGCGCTCTCACTGCGCTCTTGCTCCGCTCGTTTAATAGGTAGAAAGAGTGTTGTGTTGCTGCGCTCAAATCAAACACGTCAGATATGAGCGCAGTGTCAAAAAGAAGCGCCAACGTCATGTTTTAAGAGCGTATAGAAAGCACATTCACCGATTCTATTGCACCGCTCTGGGTTCGCTCTAACTTCGCTTGTTAAGTGCTCGGGGGAATAAAAAGAGCGGGCCATAAGCGCAACAAAAGAGCGAGCCAGTGGAATCGCAGCCTTAGACTGAGTAAAAAGAGACCATGCTTTCCTGATTTACAACCCAATGCAGATGTGCTTAATCAATAAAGGTTTTAATATATTCTGCAGTGAATGAGTCCGGTGCTAGTCTGTATCATTTTGCACATACACGATTCATTAGAGCCACACCTATCTCAGGCACAACAACCACAGCAAGTGCACACACCCCTCCACTTCAGTGCCCGCTGGACCCCTAACTGCACTCAATCACTGACCTGTCAACACCTACACCGCTGCACACTGCCCATGTGTCCCTGCACCAACTTTAATTTTGTAGATACACTCGTACTAAAGTTCTAAAAGTTAGTGATCGAATCTACCTGGGATTTAGCATAACTATCTTTAACATATTATCCAATAATCCTGGCCATCTATCGGGCACACAGCTAGACCTATTGGAGAGAAAGGTGAGGAAAGTGGGAAGCTTTTGGTAATGATTTATGGCCACTGTGTGTATGTACCCATCCATACTGAGACCTTTGTTGGGTGGTCAATAGATGAACACTCCTATTGGATGTAGTACAACCTCAGGTTTGAGGAGAACAATGACAATCTACACTTCATTAAGATGAAATATCACAATCACATTTCGCACTATGACAGCTTTCGTGCAGTTACATATGTTACTGCACGAAACTGACGCAGTGCTACAGGTGAATTGTGATATGCGTTCCAAAGGTGTTACTAGTTGTAGGTCACCAATTGGTCCCATTCACCCACTGTTAACAATAAGAGAATGTATTTCACATCAGTTTGGAACTGCCTTTTTCTTACAGGTATTATAGGCATTTCCCTAAGGCCATATAGGGCCTAGTGCCCTATACGTTTACCTTCAGCACTTCCAGTTTTCTTTGAATTATGTGCGTGTTATGATTATTAATGTCCAATTTGAAGCGTAGTGACCTGAAGTCATAGAACGGGGAAAATTCTTAAAGGTCATGGTAGTGTGTTTGGCCAATAAGACATTTTCCAAAGGTCAGGCCTCATTTCGTCTTTAACTAAAGGGTGACTTATGTATATATTGTGTCAATTCTGCTTTTCAATGTTCAATCTATGGGATGTGTAAAATGCAGTTCAACATTTGCCACGTCGGTCTGGATTATAAAAGTAAGAACATAAAGGTAGTGTATAAACGTGACAATTACACCTACATCTATATAGACATAATGGGACATGGTACGTGTTAATCAAATAAATATTCAAATACTAGTACCGAACTCGATTCACTATTTATACTGTACCCCAAGCATAGAATAATATTGAAATATAAACCTTTGCTTTTGGTTTCGAATCGTCATAAAGTATCGAAAATTAGAAAATTAGAATAAACTAATTTGATGTTTATTCAATTCAATTCAATGATTCTTTTATTTGTAGATCTTATTACATAGTTATATCATGATCGGGGGTTGTACACCCTGGAACAGAGTGAAATCCGACCATTGTATAACGTCACAGAGAAACCATGCGTGAATTTAGGCGTATTCATTTAGAGGCTTTCTATTGGTCAATGACCGATGGACTGTACTAGCTAGGGGAGGACCAGGTGAAATTTGATCTGAGACAACAGTACATCTTGTTAATGTTCTATGGTGAAATAATACTTAAATGATTTATATTTATTCATTAAACATGTCTCATCTCTGAACACCTCTGTCACACAAGGTGAATTGCGTAATTTACGCCTCAAAACGCGGGCATTGTTTTTCCATGACGCCCCCTAGTAAAAAATGAACCGCGACGTTGCGCTGCACGTGACGTCACGCCCATTCAAACGTCATACGTTTCGATAGTTGTCACTTAAAATGGCGGATCGTTGTACGAACTAGGTAAATAAAGAATTCGTTTCTGACTTCTTTTCTAAACATGAGATCATGATATAAAAATAGAATATAACTCGACTTGTGTCTAGGAGACTGCATACGATGGCCACTCGTTTTTACTGATGTGACGATCTCTCTCGAGGCCTGGCGGCCTCTCGAGAGATCGTCACATCAGTAAAAACTCGTGACCATCGTATACAGTCTCCTAGACACGAGTCTCATTATATTCTATCTTAGTAGTTCGATGTCTGGACAAACAGTGTTCCTGATCAGCCAGGTCTTCCAACGGGCGCCTATAATGAAGGGGCCCCTTACTCGTGTGTTTTTTATCGTACACACACGATATAAATACTTGTATTGCACCCTTTTATTGCACGTTTCAAATAGAATGCACATACAATAAATACAGAGATAGCTAAAACCGTTACCTACCGCCAAACTTCAATACGTTCATGCAAACTCGAAATGTAATATTTATGATGGAACTAATTCCTATAGTACACAGTTCCATTTGATTGGATTACTTTTCATCTTGGAAGATGGGCGTCATTCTGAAGGAAAAAGCCTTCCCGAGTAAAGCTTGCTTCATAAATTACAATACATTACATTGAAAGAACTCTGGAGATCTCTTGGGACATGTTTTACGGGAGTCTTTCTGTGTTTAATTTTCCAGCTCAGTACTAACAGTTCCAGTCATCCTGGAGACACAATCAATCCTTTTGAGTCCTCTTAATTTTTGCTCCTCGGAAGTCTGAGTCCAAAAGAGTTGACTTATGAATGGGAAGGAACTGTTCTGGGACGTTTTAACGTATCATTTACATCAAAAATAAATTCACTTTAAGGCGGCCTTTGTTCCCCAGCACCATGTAAATTTCTGACGGATGTTTACTTAGTGGTCCCTGGCTAATGCTTCTCTTCTTAAGAAATAATAGGCAGAGCAAGAGCCTTAGAGCAGACCCACTTAGTATGTGTTATCATTGCTCTTGCTAGACTCAATAATGGCAGGTCCTTCCCCTTCTCATCCCAATCTACTTCCAGTGGAAAGGTGTACTAAGACATCTGCATATCTCATTATCGGGTGATATGAGTGATGTTGTGCCATGTCAACAGCCTCCTGACATTAATCATTGTTCTTTGCACAGTTCTTTGCTTGCTTGTGTTTGACTTCTTCAGTCCATGCTGAACTCGTTAGAATGCTACTGTTAAAGCTACACTCTCAGTTAACATCGGTCAACAATTAAAGATTTTCTACTTTTTTGTTCCATTCTTTTTCAATCCATCTACAAGTCATTTGACCACAATTTTGCAGGAGTTTGTCTGGTTGTTTTTGTTGCAGGGCCTCATTAAGTCAACATTCATGTTTTGGCGCCGTACCAAAATCCTTTCCTGCAATGGCTTCACTTATTATCGCTTGCCATCCTTGTATTAACATACATAACAGCAGCAGAATATTGATAAATTCAGTCCTTTAAGTCATAATAAGAGTAACTATTGTATAAACACATATATACAGCAGCAGAATATTGATAAGCCCAGTCCAATAGGTCATAATTATGTATCAATCTGGCAAGATTTGTTATCACAACGGCTGAGAATGCTACTGTTAAGTTATACGGGTTACTCAGCCAGTGTTAGGTAGACTAATGCTTTGGAATAACTGAGAAGAAACACAGAAATGCCTCTGACCTGTCATAAATGGGAGAAGCATATATACCATCATTGTACAAATGATCCGTTGTGTGTACATGGTCGGTAGTCGAAAGAGTATTGGGCAACCTAAAGTAGAATCATGGATAGTAAGCATATATAGAGCAGTCCTATGCAATTGGCATAATTAGTAATTTAGGAAATATAATGCTAATAAATGGGTTTCAATTAATAATTGATAAATATTATAGTTAGGTCGGGCAGTATTACGTAATGTTACATAACACTACCTTATTGGTACTTTTTTAAATCCGAGGAATGTCATGCGTATATGCGATTACCACCCTAACTTTCAATAATTTCAAGTAAATAGTCAAATGGGCCGAAACGTATAAGTTTATTTCTTGGTTTTCGACAGATAAACCTCACAGAGAGACATAATTATTGTAGTTTCATTTCGGTTATCGGAGATATTCTTACTTTACCATATAAGTAGTCGAATATCTGTGACAGAGTGATTTGTAATTGATACCTGGAGTCAAATATCCCTTTCCGAATTATGATTTCCTAAGCAAAGTACATCCCTTAACAAGGAACTGGGACAAGTGAAAAGCCCTAAACTATCTGGGACTTGATCTACCCAGAATAAATAAAAGCTTTAAAAAAACCCCAAAAAAACTCATATTGTATTTAACCTGAAAGTGATGAAAATGTTTCAACTTCTGCCAATCTTTCCAAATGAACTGATATACGATACAGCATAAGGCAAGGGGATATCTCAAAGTCTGTGTTCGATTGTATACATGCAGGTATATCGATAATTTGGCAAGACAAGAGGACAGTAAGGTTCTTAGGGGAAAAAGTCGACCAGGGTCTGTGATGTGTATGCCTTGTTGACGGATAATGATCTTATTGCTACATGTCTTGTGTACGGAGAAGCCACTGGTCGGAGACCATCCTCTCATATTCACTCGAAATTCAATATCCTATCTAAGATGTTTTCTCTTTGTTTTCATACGGAACTAACAGGACATCTCCCTTCTACTGCCCCTATCCGGCCAAGTCCATTGTCAATGATTACTTCTAATGAGGCAGTTTCCGTCCAGTTTTGTTTTTCTGATGGGGTGAAGCAGGAGGTGCAACTTCAGGCAGAAATGCATTAGGTTCCATCAGTCTGCAAGCAGATAGTCAAACCCCTGGAGAATATAAAGCCATCAGGATGAAGGGATGATCCTATACATTGCCTGTCTCAAAGAGGCCTGACATTCAACCATCGTACGCATGCATAAAGATTATGGAGTCCGCTGGCGTAAGCAAGAGGAAAGTGGGTCCCTTATTTTTAAACTCCAATAGGAACACAAGCGGAAAATTGCTTCTCTGGGATTCAAAGACGACCGGGTCCAAAAAGGTCGCAGCTCCTATTTACGTTCCTTGTTTGAACTAATAAAAACAGAACCAATTCAATCCGGTCAGGATATTAATTCCTACCAAATTTGAAATTTGACTTCGCTTGATAGAATTAAGGCAATTGTTATAATATTATGAAGGTTTGGTCTGTCTTGAATATGGAATAGTTATAGAAATATTGTAGGATAATAATAAGAGTATATAAAGTGGTTACCCATTGTTACGTCATTATTGCTTAACATGATGTAACACAATATAGTTTTATTCAAAGCCTGATTATGTTGGTCTCATGTCGTGCATGTCTTGTAGAGTCGAGACAGACATCTCAGAGGCAGTATGGCTTGAGGCAATTACAGCAAATTCGATGTAAAGAGACAAGTCTAAATTTGGCCCTCCCACTGCAAGTGGAAGCAATTCCATCGCATTTCCGTGGTTCCATGGTCTATATTCTATTTTCGTGGAGCAAATACTGAAGGTCAGAGTCCATCTGGGTTTAAAAATCAATGAATCAATCAAAATACCTTGTAACAGTAACCCCAATGACCCAAAACCCAGAAACCATTTTAGTGCTCTGCCCCCTTCATTCTATCACTCCTTGACGTGAAGGACTTAATATCATTACTTCGCTCTCCGGGGCTACCCTTCATCTCTTCAGTGTAAGGACATGGATTTCCATTGGAAAGCGACACAACCTTGCACAAACTATTTTGAAGGCCTTGCGTTTTTAGACAAACTTCAAACTGACAGGACGGAGGAGTGTTAGATTTAATAACGCCCCCGGTGCTGCTGCCCAGTTTACCTAATTCAGCCGGTTCACTTCATATTGACAGGGAACACATGTATACATACGGTCTGAATGCCGTATATGTTGGCCGAGTGGCAGAAAGATTGTCGTATTTTGACTTGTGGATATAAACCTTTCACCGCCAGTTCATAATGAAGAGAAAATGAGCCAGGCCGTCATAAAATTTACAATCGGCAGCTCTACAGATTTAGTAAATTATACATACTAGGTGTATCTGAGTATATTTCGTATTTCATTGATTAGTTAAAGAAATCTGTTCCGTTGTGTTGATCTGTATTTTGAACCTCATTTTTGTTTTAAAC
This sequence comes from Sthenelais limicola, assembly GCA_942159475.1. Taxonomy (NCBI): domain Eukaryota; kingdom Metazoa; phylum Annelida; class Polychaeta; order Phyllodocida; family Sigalionidae; genus Sthenelais; species Sthenelais limicola. The sequence goes on from OW804096.1 coordinate 61,975,470, forward strand.
TAAGTTAAACTTAAGTTACTCAGCGTATTTAATCATATAACTGCTATATCATATTACACACTGATTGCATAACAATGGTTAACCACATTATCATTAATGTTGATTACCCAAATTATCATTAACACTAATTAGTACTCATAACCTAGATAAATATTAGATCATTGCACAACCATCTCCTCCTCGGCCAATAATTAGATTTAAAACTCCTTACTGATTATACGCTCACTTTGTGAGGAAACTAGACTGAGTCTACGAGGCCTGATAGTGCCATGTGGTAGTACAGTAGTAAAGCGTAGTCTGCTCTGCACTTCTCCTAAATATACCCCCCAGAACGAGGAAAATCACCTGTACGGGAGGATGGCGGTAATTTCATTAGATTGCCTGTATTGACAATTATAGTGACTGCACTGGTAGATTTAGCTATGTCTGGTATAGATCTACAACTCGCAGTATATACCTCGCAACACATACAATAGGGGATTTGCATGTCCGCCATCTTGAATCTCGATTCGCATGGAATTACGGGAGTTGTATGTCAGTGTAAAATATATAGAAAACATGTTCAGCAAGGAATATTTAACAATGATGTTATGTAAATTTAGTCGTGTGCCTTGCATGTTTCCATATAACTAGACGTCACCCTTCCCATCATGCATTTGGTATTTTATAGATCATTTACACAAGTTATGATGTTGGTGAAAAGATCCTTGCATTTTCGATAGAAATTTTGCTAAATATTTGTATGTCGGATTTGAACTGAATCTAGCCCAGCATGCGCTGTAACAGACATGCGCAGTGAGACATGCAAATCACCTATTAAGGCGTGTGATATTTATCAGGACATAAATCTTCAAGCAAAGAACAATTAGATCTTGATCAGACGCGCATCAGCAATCACGTGTTAAACAGATGGATGGATAAATAATAGTTAAACATCACTTAGCTCCCTTGTAATTGGTTCCCAAGACAAAGTAGCTTCATGATGGAATTAACACGGTATAAATAGGCAAGAAAAGGACTAATCAACCAGACATGAGTAGGCTAATCCATAATTGTGATAAATGGATAGCCTCCCCCTTTATTCACCATCAGCACGTAAGGCACCGTGTTTATCAATTCACACTGTCATGGGAGAAGAGACGAAACTCGAAAATTCATTGTCATCCTTCTCGTCTTATGAGATGCATTAGCACTATCCTTCATTCCTCTATACCTGACATTGATAATTATTAGAGTACTGTGGACATTAAATGTTGGATGCATCGCTATAGAGTCAAACTGCACAAGTACTAGCGCCCCTATCTACCGATCAGTCTACCTAGTTTGTCAAAGATCCGATGTAACAAATGTCTGTCTGGTTGATAAATTTTTCGGCAGAGTGTCATTACTCACGCCAGGGTATATTCTAGACAGGATCTAAATGGATGCATCTGCTAAGATGGGAGTATACTAACTATACCTTGTGTGGCTTTAGATATGTAGATAGTATAGAACTCAAGGGTTAATTTGTATGAACGCATTTTAGGCAGATGAAGGCGGTAGGACATTAATCATTGCTATATTTTTTAGATAAAGTTTGTGCTGAGAGTTTCATCGGTCGAGCTTTGAGTCGCTGCACATGCAGCACTGCCGAAAGGGTCACCCCATGAGATACCAACTGATGAATACCAACATGAGAAAGCTCAATAAAAGGGCCTCTCCTCAGAACATTTTGGTCAATAGAAATCTAGTTTAAAATGTGCTTTCACAAAATCTCTCTTCTACAAAAACCGACGCGGGTGACGTTATTCATTCCATCGCGGCAACAGGAATCATTTCGACTGGAGGAAAATATAAAAAAACAACATTTTAATAACTCGCACACGATCATGACGATTTGTCAAACCAACAAGAAACTCGAATGGCTGGAATTTACTTTGTCAGGTTGGTGGTTTTAGGCTGGGAAATGAGTACTCGTTCTTTTTCCCTGTAGTGAATTCACTTTCAGCCAGTGCTGTGGCCTTTCCTAAAGGCGGATCCAGATATTGTGCCTGTGTGACTGATGAATGGTAACAGTTGGACTCAGCCACAGAGGCCTTAAGCTTCCTATTATTAGCCGCGCTATTTGGACCTGTTGTTCGTCTATACGGTGCAGAAAGGAGCGGACAGATAAAATGCTTTAAAACATATATTGTGCTTAAGTATACATTTCCCTGCCACTCTCCTAGACTCAAGGGGCCCTTACAATTGCTGCGTTGATGAGACTTTCTCATGGTTTTACGAACTCTCGAAATAGGTTCAAAGCGTTTTCTTCGCAGTGTTAAACCAGGCATGCAGGGGTGATGCCAACAACACACACACACACATATATGTATATATATATATATATATATATATGCTTTCAACTATCAAAACAGCTATTAAACTATTTAGATATGAGAACAGAATATGTAACGTTGGTCACTTAGCATGACTTTACATAAGCATAGAAAGGGGAAAATGTCTCTCTCATTATACGCTTTCAAACTGTTCGCTTCGATCGACACGCGCATTTCAGAATGCGCCTGTATGCACATCGTGAGAAGTTTTAAAATACTGTAGGGAAACGTTAGTGAACATGATATGGCCTGGATGATGCAACGACAAATGACTCAGCATGTCAAGACTCTAAACAATACCATCGATTTAAGATGAACCTTTTTGAAACAGTTTGCAAACCTAAGCGAAAAAAGACCACAGCAATTTTTTCAGTCATGGCTGAGATACACATGCGAAACATGTATCTATAAATGTATGTCTGTGTTCATATGTGTAATGTGTCACAGTAAAATGAGTCACAAGTAGAAAAAATGGATTTGGGGGCACTATCATATTTGAAAAGATGAGATTAAGTGAATCCCAACGGTGTTAACCTTGGTAAATCTAAAAGGTATTTCTATATTTTCGGGTGTTTTTTATGTTTGAAAAAGAAATTGCAGTATTACTGGGTGTACAAGTACTATATTGAAGTAGTTAAATATACTCCATAGTATGACGTTAGAAATGCATTGATATATCTAATATGCTGTCATGAAATTTGATATATTATATGAATTCATATGACTGAAAGCGCTAGATACCCCCAAAATTAGAACATTTCTACGAAGTGAATAAAACACTTTGAAAAGTATCACTTTTGCTACTTTTGGCTTATTTTGCTGCATGCACATCACGTTTATAGATTTGTGAATGTGATGACTCGTTCAAACATCCGAAGGGATCCATTCATGCATTTCTCGCATACCTCCCCGTTTAGATATCTTCCTACGCAATATTATGCAATTCCTAATTAAATTTGATTTTTGTCGGAGGTTTTATGCAAATATCGCATATAGATGTATTAGTATAATATTGGATTCAACAAGTGAGAGCTGGACTGACTAATGTCTATGGCGATGTTTTCAAGAGATATAATCTTTAATTTAATCACTATTACATACTCCACCGTTTATATGATTCATTAGGCTTCTTAACAGTATTATTGTCGTCATCCCTCCTCCCTCCACTACATAATTACCCATCGGCATAGCTCTTCCCCCCTATCTCCCTCCCTCTCTCTCCCCCTCTCTCTCTCTCTCTCTCTCTCTAACTTAATGATGCCTTCGTCTCGATCCGTTGCTTCAAGCCGAACAAAAACTATTACTGGTATATTGCCATTGAAAAAGATGTTATTCATTATCTGAACCGCACCTGTGCTTCCATGTCTGCAGAGACATTAGTGCCATATAAGTTGGCTAATATACTTCATATCTCGGCTGTTTTAATCAGAACGTACTATTTAAAGTTCAGTTGAATGGCAGGAGTCGGGGGAGCTACTTGAGTATAACACGCTGCAAGCTTTTCTTCATAAACTGTAAGGTCCACAAAGTTCTATTATTCATGGGAAAGTACTTCTGCATCCGAAGCAATCGTTCCATCGCCTCGAGCCTCAGGGCTCGGAAACTTAAACAAATAAATCCATAAATATTAACAACCTCATTAGGGACAACAACTTTTTATTATAAAATTTCCTTCGAAGTGTCAGGTGCGGCGCGCGAAGGAGATAATTCCACTGAAGATAAAACTGATAAAATGAAAGAGTTCAGTTTTACATTCGCTGGATAAGCTATAAGTGTTTCAGCGCGACGAGTTTTCTTATTCTTAAATAGATTCCTCATGCTGTGGTTTATTGTGATTGGAAGTCGTACACCCAAACAGTAGCTATGTTTAATTGCTATCAAAGGTCCAAATTTCATGAATATTTATTATCGTAGTGCGCCCTTGGGCCTGTGACGAGCTGAGAGGTTGGTCCGATATATATTGAAGCACTAGCTGAGTTGAGACCCTTTCACAAACCAGAACTTTCCCAGCAGAGAAATATAGTGAACTCAACTGAAGGTATTTATACTCCTTGAAATATGTACACCAACGAAATGTCCCCAATTCCAAATATTTGGATGGCAACATTTGGTCCGCTGTTGTGAGTTTAATTCACATCACTTAAATTGCAATAACTGTCGGATGAAGTGGTTTTCTACTCAGCCTACCAACATTACCGACGTTCTCAAGCCCCATTGCCAATATTCGAAAAGAGTCAGGTCTATCACCCTTTAGCGTCCTGTTAGAATTAGTGGGTGCTACTGGGAGTAGCACCCACTCCCAGGTGTTAGTGAGCGACCAGCCATGGAGTTTAAGTATGAAATATAATGGTAAAATATCATGCATTCAACAAATCAGTAAATAGTGATGCATTAGTCGAGTATTATGTAAATTGAATGAGGTATAAGGCTGTAGGCAACTTACATGGCGACAACAGTCATTCTTTATTGAATATAAAGAGGACAAAAAAGAGATTAAAAAAAATCCATGTTCACTGTAGCAACTGTCTATGTTCGAACTTCGCAGGGCTTGAGGAGCCAGCTGGTCAAGTGACTCCCGAACTATCTATATCCACATAGCTTGCGTTATATGGACACACATGAGATACCAGATCATTATTATTACCCTTAATTCTTGGAAGGTAGATGGTGAATTTTGTTTTGTATAGCATTATATGCATTGTTAGGCCACAGTTCTTACACTGATTAATGCTTAATTAGGCCAAGGATCTTACATTACAGATACATTCTGGGAAGGTAGATGGTGAAATTGATTCATTTGTATTACATTATATGCATTGTTAGGCCAAGAATATTACGTTACTGCTTGGGGTGCACCTGGCTTCTTTTTCTTCTTGTGGCCTTGTTGTCGGGCACTTGAAGATTAGGGATGGTGTTAGCTGCAAAGGAACAGCTTGGCATTTCTTTCGACTTGAAGTAAAATATTCAGTGGCGGTTGCACGGTCTTCTACCGACGACGGTTGTTACACATACGGCTTGATTAGGATGGCAAAGGCCTTGAAGGCAAGACTTTCTGACTATTTAGATGAGGGAATTGTTTAGTAACTAGCGTGAAAACCTTCCAATATTATCCATTTTCGAAGGGGAACGGTGGTTTTATTGTGGATTTAAATCAGGAAGGACAATTGCAAAAGAAATGATTCGACATCCCATTCGCTCTGCAGAACTCTCTGAAGTTCATCTTTCATTGATTATATAGACTTTTCTGTTTGAGATCACCTATCGTTCATCTGAAATCGGAATATCATAACAGGGGTTGGTTTTCCCTTCGAACAATCAGCGAATACAACAATTTGAATGGGAGGAGATAATCTGCGATTAGGTCGAATCAAAGGCGTACCATCCATTACAGACGATCAGGCACAAAAACCAACTCAGAGCCCACACTGAAACCAGGTCAATGCATCCCAATGATCAATACCTTTTCGAGTATCGGAGCATGAAAAGGAGAAAAGCACCTTTGGGATATTGACTGTTGTGTATATCCTCCGGCAATAGGGCACACCTCTTCAAGGACATGGGATTCCACTTAAGTGTTTCATCACTAGAGGATTCCTATTTTGTACTTGCCGGGTATAAAACTTCTTACCAACAGTTCTCCGGTAACATATAGGAATTTGCCTTAGTCCGCGACCATGCTCTGATCCTGGACTAGCTCTCTTCTGTCGTCCTCGTCCGAGCTAGTCCGGTATATTCGCCGTCAATAAAAGAGCAACAAGATCATCTGGGACTTTGCCTCGCGATAAAGAAGATCACAATTGCCAGCGAATAGGGTTTATTCCCGCAGGGAAACAATCTTGAGTTACTGGGGCCTGAAAGTTTTCCAAGTAGCACCGAGGGTCAATGTTCCTTATTAGTAACACTATCGCCGCCTAAAGTAGGCAATAGTGCCAGGAGAGGCAGAGGCCAGTTCTTGTCCGTCCACTTGTATCAGAAATCCAAATCAGCCACTGCCTAGGCTTATTTACCGGCACGCTATTTTTTCCCTCCAAGAGTGTGAGATACATTTGGTGGATTATCATTGATCCAAGTGGGCTAAAGCCTGGGCCGGAGTGAAGGGTTATCATGGAGATGCCCCCCAAACTGCATCGCCTCCTATATAGGTGTACCGGAATATCATGAGCCAATGATTTACTTTGCCTTGCTAACTCTATCGTCGGCCGCAGTGGTCGTCACCCCTCATATGTACCCTTGCCCTTTTCCTATCCATTAGCTATTTCCCATCTATATTCCAAAAGCCCTTCCCCTAGGTTTACGTCGATGTTCCGAATCGGATTTTCTATGAAGAGGGAGTTAATTGTCCGTGGCTTTCTCGCACTGATTGACTCGGAACAAATCCCTGATTGCTGGCTTTCATTCTGTATTGAAAAACCTTCATTTCGCCCCCCCCCGTCCCTTTTTCCTCTTCCTCCCCTCCACGATGCCGTCACACCTCTCACTCAGCTTTGTAATTATGGTCCCATTTTGGGCAATGCTGAAATTCCCACCTCATTTGGTCCAGAATCATCCCCGAGGGGGGTTTATTATTGATCCCTAACATGTTGGAAATGTGCACCAATATTTCTCTCAGCGAAAGCATGCATATCAATTCACCTTGGTATTTGGGATGGACCAGCGTCGCCGTTGCTACTGCAGCATGTGGTTGACTTAGGGTTATGCCACCCCGAGACCTTTACCACAGGGAAGGATTTATTGGCAAATAGGAATTGCAATAGATATAGCCACCTGATCTCTAGTAGGCACATGGATATTAATTGGTCTGGCAGGAAAGCTAAATCCCAGGCCTGACCAGAGCAAGTGGGTTTTATTCTCGGTCCCCTCTTTGATTGTGATGGTCACTCGTTCGTCCAAGCCCCTGAGTCTGATCAAGCTAGCACTGGTTCCAATTAGTCCCCTCTCCAGGCATTGTGGGATCAAATACATGTGGGGCTAACCTGCGGCTGTGTGAGGGCAACAATAGAGGCTGGCGCGATGGCAGGGTGGAAAGGGCATGAAGTGCAATATACTGAATCTAATTGAAACACCCTCCCCCACCTCACACTCTGGATAGAGTATAATATATATTATAGATAAGGGAACTTGGTGCTAGTAGTTGAGTATTTGTTGAAGGGGATTCGAGAGCAATCAAATCCAGTAAATATTCAAGTACTAGCTCCAAGTTCCATTCACTAGTTCTTGTATATAATAATACTTAAACATATGTGATGTCTGTGATGCGTTGATGCGCCCATGTCCACTATGAGTGCTTACGATATCCATGAGCCTTTGGTTTGCATACATCTTTGAGTTTACATACATCTTTGAGTTTGCATATATATCTTTTGAGTTTGCATTCCATATTGATGTCATGTTAAAATGATTAAATTACCTTGTGTGGCTTTCCCTCCAACATTGTTATGTTCCACACTTAGCATGTATCCCAAATACTTTATCAGAGAGTCAATCTCATTGGATAATCATAATGAGGGTGTTTCTTGACACCCTCATTTCCTGACAGCGTGCACTGGGGACCATTTCAAAATTGCCACGTCACAAAAGATTCTTTCCCTGACGGTTCATCTAACGCTTCAATATCATCCATAATATGAAAGTCTCCAAGATTTTCTGTTTTTGAGATGATTGTTTTTTATGATTGTTTTCAACGTTGTGACTGCCGACGTTAATGAATTCTACAGAGCGGTAGCAGCTGACAATTTCAAAGCTGACGCCTTTCTACAGAACCTTGATCAACCAATGCAGATGCAAGATAACAAGCGCCTTTCTCACGCAGCAGAAACCACGTGTGGTTTTCTGAAAGAATACGCATAGTGTGGATCAGCTAGTTGCGGGGTTGGTAACAAGCTAAGTTGTGATATAATGGTAGGAATGTTCCGATTTAGCATTGTAAGCCGTATGAATACATGTATCAAATTTCAAGACAGAGTTTTAAATATATCCTTGCGTTTCTAAGGTCATCCTATGGTGTATATTTGACTACTTACTAGTAATTGTCCACACAGAAATACTGCACACTATCTTTTCAAACATAAACGAAATCAGACATAGCATTTAGACATACTTTTTAGATTTCCAAAATATCAATATAGTTAGAATCCATCTAATCTTTTCAAGTATAATGGTATACCTCAAAATCCATTTTTCTCAACTTACGACTCTGTGACACATTACATATATTATTTGCACTTAGCAAAGATGAATATTGTAAAATGAACTTCTTTTTTATTTCGATTCCTCATTAAGTATCTCATCTCAAAGTGAAGCAAAAAATATTTTTTCGTTATTGTACTTGATTTTACTTTAATTCTTGCACCCCCTTCATTCCAACTCGCATTGTGCATTGGCAACTATCATAATAAACACCCCTTTCACCTAAGTGAACTTGCACATCCTGATATCGATCTTATCATTCTGAAACAAATTTAATGGATTCATCGAGAGGCTTTAATATTCTTAAATTTAGGACCGCATAGAATGAGGTTTAACTAGATCTAGGTGACCTGATAAGGCCTCTTTTAGTTTTATGCAGACAGTGCTTCACATAGGATAAGATCGAAGGTCTGGTTAATTGGGATGTGCCTTTATTGATGCCACACTTTTTGCCTTCCATGGGGATGGATCACTTTCAATTTTAAGAGGGCAACAGTGGGAGTTTCCCAGCCCAGGGGTTACAGACAAAAAGAACATTTCACTATGCGTTTAAATGGAACTGTGGCCTGTTTTATAAGCTAAGGAAAGGCAATTCTGTGTAGGAACAACTTCACTTGAAGGAAGGAAGAAATGCCTTTCTACGTGAAATTCCCAGCGTGTAGGAATGGTCTATACATACAAAGGTGGAAACAATTCCTACCCACCGAGTGAAGGGAAAAAAGTGTAGGAATTCCCACAGACAATTTCCCTTTTCTTAGCTTATACAACAGGCCCCTAGAAGGTTCAGGCTACAGATAGATGCTGGTCAGACCAGAGTTTGTACCTGATCAATGCTAACATTATTATCCCAATTCCCTACCCCATTGCAAGGCAACTGACTTGAACCCATCCCACTATGTACTGCCAGTCAGACACAACTCTCCCATGCATACCAACGGCCAACAGGCTTCAGGAATTAGATTTTACATAGTAAGTCTATTTAAACCTGGCACAAGGTGTCGTCGTTAAATGGCTAGTGGTCGGGTGGGATTTATCCTCAAACAGTTCATCTCCATGGGCAAGAATCAGAGGCCAATACTGAACGCTGGGGCTTATCCAGAATATTTTTTTTCTGGAAGTCAATGATTCCGAACCTATATACATTGAGTGAATACACAATGGCCCCATACTATTTCAGTAAAATGACCCGGTCCTGGGTCTTTTTACATTCTAGCCGCGTTTGCTTTTGCACAATCTAACTAATCTAAATGAGATCAAATAGCTATTTTCCCTAATGTTATAGTTGATATCAGAGGCTGATAAACTGGTAATTCATAGGGAGGGAGTTACATTAAATCAATCGTAGATGACTATCACACAGGCTCGTGTATGGAATATAGGATATTTGGATCGGCCCAATTGATACGAGGAATCAATTGATTCCTGCTAAGCATCGCAAGGTCTGTTGCATTGGCCGTGAATCCACCCAAGCTTATACAGATACTTCATTGCTTAGAAGATATTTTATTGTCTTTGACAGTTCTTGGGTCCAGAATCAATCTGTCCTTTCACCTCACATTTATGTCATATTGATCTCGGAGACTGGCATCAGAAGGTTTGTGTCTACAGATTGCAAATAAGGTCCACATTCATGCATTGCACATCAGCTGTCAGTCAGTAATAGAATGTCATGTAAAAGATACATAACATATTTCATAAATCTGTTAAAGCTGTATTCTCAGCTATTACGACAAAACAAATTGTACAAATGTTACTCGTATTACGACTTATGGGACTAAATGTATCAATATTCTGATGCTGATACATGTTAATACAAACATTTGAACTGCTAACGGTGAGCGATAACGAGTGAAGTCATCGCAGGAAAGGATTCCAGCGGGTCCTCCAAATACAAATGAAGACCATTTATAAGCCCTTTAGCAAAAACAACAAAACAATTCCTCCAAAATATTGGTCAAATAACTTTTAGGTGGGTTGGAGAATAATGGAACAAAACATAGAAAATGTTCAATTCTTGACCAATGAGAGTGCAGCTTTAATTTGCGACATCAGATTCTACTATTTCGGACCCATTGTATTCAGATATGATTCAGAAATAAACGGGCAAGGCAAAAGCTTTCCCCAAACCTTAACACAAAATGGAGGAAAGCCTTAATAGGTGAAATACGAGTGACAAACTTATCTTGACGACTCCTCATTGCGTCCTTATTGCACTTTGCTGTGTAATCATTGTAATCTCTGCTACGTAGTCATATCTGCAAGGTAGTTACGGCCTGTATAATAATACTGTATCACGCTCACACCCTCGGTCAGCTTTACTTAAATCACATTGCATGTGGCCCAATGTATGTGTTGATATGTATATATTGCGTCCTTGTATGAGAAAACCCATCCCACTCTACCTCACATTACCCATTGTCTGCTCTGCATACAAAACCGACAAAACCGACCCAAATTAATTTACATCATGATTATTATATGAAGTAACCCATGGTTATATGAGGGTATATAGCTCCCAAGGGAAGTCATATTTAATCCTCTCGGCTACAAACAAAGGAAGGGCGTCTCATGAAGTTGTCAAGTAGTTTTCCAATGCCCGTAACATAATGGATTTAGAAGCCTTTGTTTTTGGCTTGCCTTATGCAATTTTATATTCATACATAGGATTCCCAACACGTATCTCAATAAGAGCATGTATACATACCTCACGCATTATATTCCACCACCCGACACACACAACTCAAAACGTACTCATGGAAGCTTTGCACATTTCTATTTTTATCTTCATCATAATTTTTAATCTATTATATAATAACTATAATCTATATTTCATCATGATCTTTATGTCTTCAGTATTCTCCCAGTAAAATTCTTATTCTCCAGCCTTTCTTCCGCGTTATCTATCCGAGGTTAGGAAAATGTGTGTGAACATTAAGAAAAGCTACAATGGACATCATTATTTGGCACCGCGGTTAATTGCATACAGACTAGTAATAGATCAAGCATTTCATACCATGCACAAGAACCAACGTGAACCCCGATTTGGAACTATATTACAAAGGGAAGGTTTACGACAGGGCAAGATAACTCTTGAAGCTCAGGTGGCCTTGTCACGAACGGAACATAAAGTAGCCTGGCCTGACTCGAAATCTCTGGATTTTGTCGTTATATGACAGGGAGGATCATTATGGAAATTCCGAGTGACACTATGAGTGCTCTATGGAATTATGCACATTGCCCTGCGCCCATGGGGGAATGATCATCATCCCCCGGACACAGCCTTAATATGGTACCTGTCATGATACCATTCCGCCATGCAGTTATCTTATGGCCAAGTCATAAATTACATGAAGCACTCTATGGTCCATCATCTGACAATATCGGGGTTTACTGACAGCATGGGGAAGGTACAGAAGGTCAGCAGTGTCATGGGTAATAATAGGTTGGGGTTATCATTCCTAGAGAACCTGGAATCCATTGCTGGTAATCAATTCATGCAAAGTGTAAAAGGATAAGTACCGCCATGCCTATTTCACCTAAACATGTAGAATGACACTGCTCAGGCTTTATTGACAATCTCGATGTATGTATATTTTGTATATATGTATGGATGTAATAGGTTTATTTTCATGTGCCATTACAGTTACAAGACTTCTCTGGGGAAAGAGTTCAAGAAATACCCATGTACTCAAATACACCTTTCAACGTTATTATTTTAGTTTTGGTATCAAATCCCTTTAAACAACTTCTACTGTTTAACAATCTAAAATCTATATCAAAGCATAAGTTATATATAATTATGTAAGTAATTGGTGAGACTTTGTAATTGTACAAAGAATGTAAAATAATTCTAAATGAGTCTCCCGAATGCCAGTTACAACGATAAAACTTAAGGACAAAAACATAAAGACCCAGGACATAATTACTGTGCATTGCTGAAAATTTCATGGCAACAAGTGGTGTGGGCCTTTTATCTCTGCATAGACCCTCCGCATAGACTTCCCTCCCTTATGTGGTGGTAGTGTTGTCGGGACTCAGCTACAAAGCTTTTCATAATTAAGAGTATTATTTATCCTTTTCCTTATGAGAATTCATCATTGAGAGGTAACTGGATTGTCGGGAGGAATTGAGTGGTTGAGGGATTTTATGATTGCACATAGCTGGCCCAGTTGCTCCAATGAAAGAATGGTCCAATTGGCTTCAGAGAACTACTTCATCATAAAACACTCTGTGACGTAGGGAACCAAGACACGGACTAGAAACGGACGACAGGAAATGAGCAGGTATTATGCCAAGTATAATCATATGGAACACAGAGGTTATGACAAATTACTTGCTCATGTAATTATTCATCATTGCTTTGTCATATAAATATTCCTATGTAGAGAGATATAACCCTGTACGTACTGGCATTTTTGTGTAAGGTCACTGGGTCATATATATAATGGGTCAAATCGTCAGAAAATGTACAGTTGGCCTTCAACAAGTCTCTGAAATAACCAAAATTCAAGTTTTAGTTTAATATTTATTCAGTGAACGATGGTTGCTGTTCTCAGCTAATTCTGACCAGTATTACAATTACAACATATCTAGTATATAGTAGCCTTACATATATATATGGCATAGTTAAAACGATTTTCAGAAAAAAGCATCAGCAAGTTCAAAAGCATATTAATAACATATAGCAAGAGAGAACTGTGGTTCAGATTACTGTTCAACATAACCAAACTGATTATCCGAATCAACACAATTCAAAATGTAACTAGATTAACCTAATGTCTAAAATGTCCTAGCGTTAAGAAATCCTAGCATATCATCTATTAGAGTCAGGTGATTTAGTTAGACACAGCAGTGGGCAGAAAACCATGGCTATTCCCAATTGAATTAATCCCGTGAGCCTACGTCATAATAAAGTTTCATTGCACGATTTCCTGCATTTCATACTTGATCACTCTCATTTTTACTTTGCTGTATGAACATTCTGAATATGTATAAAAAAGGGTGTTTATAATTTTCCTGTCTACTTTAGCAGAATTTACACAATGTGTAGGGCTGCTGATTGTACATCTTCTGACAATCTGACCCACTTATATGGGTGAAATCGCCAGAAAATGTATCTCTGTCCGATCGGAGAGCCTACACGTCCCTTCATACTTAGAACAACCTTGTTCGTGTAGCCTGGGAACAGATCCATTCTCCCAGGCTCACATTGACTGGGATAGGAAATGATCTGCCATACAGTGCCAGTGCTCCGAGGACACGGAAGTCGAGGTCGATGTCCATTTAGACTAAGGGTCCTTCCTCCTGTCAGTAAGCATGCGGTAAGGTCCTAAAGGTCCTAGAGATACCATCAGAGTTTAGACTTCTAGATGTAACCGATGGGTGCGAGCACTGTACCCTGCCAGAGCTTCGATCTTATCCGTTGTTAAGGATGGAAAAGGTAGTATGACTGGGATGATGAGGTGCAGCCAAGCCTGTTGTACCTCGGAGGCAAACCCATATGTATTGCGACAAGACATACAGGTTGTGGTCTTGGCTCGGACTACCACATATCCTCCTATAGTTCCCTTTGCCCCAGCAAGCAAGTTTATGGACTGTCTTATGTTATTTCTCAGGCTCAGAATGTCAGCGGTGTGCTGTGCTAATGGTCAATATTGTATATACACGACAATGAATTAATTGTCTTACGTTGCATGAACCATTTGATAGCTGGTCTTTTTAAAGAGGTTTCTCAGAAGCCATTTGAGATTGGGCCTTTAATGTGTAACCAACTCCATTGTATGCCAGGTCAGGAAACCCAATTTAATTAGAATAAACTACCAATGTTATAGGCTTTGTTACAGCTTTGGCACAATATATAACGATAACATACTATATATATATACAGGAATTACTTAGTGCGGACAATCATTTCCACAGGTTATGCAATGCAATTAAGACCAACTTCTGGATAATATTTACATATGATACATCTAAGCTATCTGTAGTGTATACAATGTACTTACTGCTGAAAGTAATTCCCACAGGTTATATGCAATGCAAATAAGACCACCTTCTGAATAATATTTATATCATACATAGTTGGTGAATCAATATTAAGGCGTGCGTAAGCTAAACAAATGTTTAAGCAATCTGTGCATGTGTGTCAATACCAATTACCATTAGTCTGTGCATTTCTCTCATGGGAAGCAGGCATCGGATGTAATATTACACCCGGCTGTCACAGTGGTGACTTAAAAGTGTTCACCAATGACCGATGTAACAACAGTAGTACTCCACAGGAAGGGGAAAGCCATCCCAACGCGTATAGCTTCGACTCCATTAGCACCAGTCTGTTTTTGCGTCCCAAAGGCACACTGCATATTGTATAGTGTTACCTTTACTTTCATAAATCAAAAGGAAATATCGCCTGTCGCCAGAGCGCAATAGCTATCACTTTGGCACTTCCTCAGCACATAGCGATATGGATAGAGAGAAATTGCCTCATCGTTGGTGGAGCTATTGCCGCCTCGCGAAGTTTGGTTTCGCCCCCAATAAATGGCATCTATTTTCTCTCCTTTGCCTATATTGAATTACGGGTAGAAGCTTGGAGACATCTGTTGCCGAGGAAACTGCCTCCTCTTGTCTTTATTGGAATTATGTGTCCCCAATATAGATTGGTGATACAACAGGCTTTTACTTCGATCATCCAGGAAAGCTGTTCTTCTACCCTATTCAGATACATTAACTCTGATATTCTTATATCAACCATCTTGCTATTATACGTGATGTGTTACAAAACAATGAGTCAAAAGTCAAGAGGAAAACAGATTTTGAAATATCATCTTATTTGAAAAGATGAGATCAAGTGAATTCAAATGATGGTCAACATTAGACCTAACAAGTACTTCTATATTTTTGTATGAAAAATATTTCTTGATGGTCAATCACAAAAGTAAAGTAGTTAAATAGGATAGATAACCTTAGATATGCAATAGATAGATTCAATACACAGTCTTGAAATAAGGTAATCTATTTATGCAACAACAGCGCTAAACAGCCGAAAATAAAATCCATTTTGAGAAAGGGTTCTTCTGACTCATTTTCCTGCAACGTATCAGTGTGTTCAATTCTGAAGATGGTGCCCCTAGCGTCGAGCAGCCCATGGTCTTTTCATCCTGAAATATATTTCAATTTCCTTTTTACGTTCCGGCAAGACTAGGCCAAAAAAAATAAAATAGGTGTGTTTCCGATTTACCCCCCCCCCCCCTACCTAGAAAAACCTTACCCTACCTAAAAAAATTTGTACCATACCTGATTTTTTCCCCTTCATATCTTACTTTTTTTGGATTTTTTGACAAAAAAACCTTATAAAAGCAGGAAAACGGGTTTTCCTAACCCAAAACTGTCAAAAAGCACATCTCCCATGTTCAAAACAACTATTGTTATGAAAAAGACATTTTTTTCAGTTCCTGGGAGGTGGTTTCCAAACAAAAAAAAATAACAAAAAAAAAAATTACCACCCCCCCCAACCTAGTTTTCAGCCAGATAAATCGGAAACACACCTATTTTTTTTTGGGCCCTATCATACAATCGTACTTGTTTCCATTTCGGAAGATAAAGTACATTTATTCAACCATTAAAGCAGTAGGAAAGTAAAATAGTGTTGACTGAAGGAGAAAGAGGATCGATGTGAGGACGGAAGATTTATGACTTGGTTACATATGAAACCCGATAGCTTAAATGCATTATCTTGTGAACAAGGGGAGCTCGAGCCACAAAAGGCAGGGCTGAGTATCACTCACTCACCGGGAAGCTTACAGATAGAGTCTAGGCTCATAGCCTCTCAGATCAGATAAGAATGGTATGTCAGTGATTGGACGCCTACTGCGCTAATGGTTCTCTTGCTCTGGAGTAGGCGTCTTAATTGGATTATCATGACATTTTGCGGTTTAGAGCGAGAGGCTTAATTTCCCTCAGTTTGGAGGGACTCTTTCAACTCAGAGCCTAGACTGGATGCAAGAAACTCTGTTGCGATATCGGTGTTATGAAAAAGGACTCCTATAAACCTCTCATTTTGTGTGAGACTAAGCTATTATAATATCTAATTTGAAGTCTTTCTCTCTGTATCAATCCTGTCCATTTGATCATGTTACACTCCTCTACCTTCTATAAAGTGGTTAGGTAACGCCTAAAAACTCATAATAATGAAACGTCCAACTTCTATAGCTTCTAAGTACCAGCCATTAGTAACCAAAACCTGTCATCTGTGTACGAGCAATTTCATACACATTTTTGCCTTTTACAAATTCCATTCGGTGAACTGCCATTGGACGGACTCAATTGTACTGACTGGGCATGAATGAATCATTTCAAGATATTTAATAATAATAATAATAGATTCTTTATTTTGCATAATTGCAGGTTACAAAATTAGTTATGCACATCAGATTAATAATCTGGTTTTCCAGTGCCTGCCGTGTTACATGTCTACTGGGGACTAATTATCTATGTGATCTATGGGGTACATAATATGGGTTTACCTAATATGTAGTGAACAACAGATTCGTAGGGTTAGAGTCACGACTTCCATGAAAAGATAACAATAGCGAAGCAATATTTGTCAGCACCGGGTTTTATTACTCAAACACCAGGTCAAAGCAACAGTGTGGTTACAGCTTGATTTGAACAACAGAAGTATTTTTCTCTGCGGGCGGCATGAATCCGTAGTATCAAGCGAACAGAGTATGGTATACTCTGCCTACTGTCAGCAGGAGGGTGTCTTCAGTAGTGTATGACTGTTTGTATGATGTCGCCATCTGTTGGAACTAGCTGGCACTAGGTGGTACGTCCAGCTCTAGCAAAAATGCCCTTTGCGGCCCTTCGCTGCCGTTGTATGGTGGTGTGATATTATTATTATACAACTTTTATTCAGTAAACATATACATAATATGAAATAAAGAATAGGACTATTGCTCCCTCTCCACTGGAGTTCTACCAGGTAGCCCTTTAACAAAAGATGTGAATACATAAAGAAGAATGTTGTAAAGTGTGGTACATAAATGAATTTGTTAAGTTTATCCGATGATGGAATCAAATTTACTGCCCAATTGTCAATGATTTATTAATTTGTTAAGTCTGGTACGCCCACTCCCCCCTAACCATTTTCCCTATTTCAAAAACCTGATTTGTCTACTGGTATCCTGTTATTTCAACCGTATAATAATATTATTGAACATTTTTCTCTTATATCACATTTGTTACATTTTCTTTTTGTGAGGAGTTGACAACCTCCTTCTTTAAATATTGGTCACATTCCTGGGGGTAGTAATTTTTTAACCAATTCCGGAATGCTTCCCTTGTTTTTATTTGTCTTGCATCTTGCGTTAAATCATTCCAAAGTGTAGGCATTTTGTAAATATGAGATTTTTTGAAATTTTCATCATTAAATGAGGAGGCGAAGAATAAATTAAAATACATTTTGTTTATTATTTTGGGTAAAAGGGTATGAAGGTCCAGCGATGAACATTTTCATTTGTTGAATAAAATAAACGGTGAGGTATATCCCATAAGTATCACATTGTCTGTTGAAATTGCTGGGTAATAAATAGTTGAATATTAAAAGAAATAACCCTTCGTGGGATAGTTTTTGTGAAGTCTTTTGGTAAAAGATTTAGGGCGGAGGGTGGGCGATTTCGCTTCTGTATAGCTTGACAGCGAGAGTCCAAGTGGCGTGTATGACAGACTTGGGGATAGTTGAGTTCTAAGTCGTGAAGGTGGCGCCACCCATTCAATGCCCTATAATGCCCTGTCATTATCAGCCTCATTAAATGAGGAGGCGAAGAATAAATTAAAATACATTTTGTTTATTATTTTGGGTAAAAGGGTATGAAGGTCCAGCGATGAACATTTTCATTTGTTGAATAAAATAAACGGTGAGGTATATCCCATAAGTATCACATTGTCTGTTGCAATTGCTGGGTAATAAATAGTTGAATATTAAAAGAAATAACCCTTTGTGGGATAGTTTTTGTGAAGTCTTTTGGTAAAAGATTTAGGGCGGAGGGTGGGCGATTTCGCTTCTGTATAGCTTGACAGCGAGAGTCCAAGTGGCGTGTATGACAGACTTGGGGATAGTTGAGTTCTAAGTCGTGAAGGTGGCGCCACCCATTCAATGCCCTATAATGCCCTGTCATTATCAGCCTTATTGGGTTTTGGGACTTTCAGTTTTTTTCCCATGCTTAACCCTCTTAAGTTAATTTTTCTATCGTCAATATTTTCAGGAACCAAAGAGCGTCTGAAGGCTAACTCAAGGATATGTCCTTGTCTCCTGGTAGAGAGTGAGGGCATATTCGTGGTTTTGTGGATATCCTTAGAGCTCGTAAATTTCGGTAATTTCAGTGCTATTTTTAAAGCAGAGTTTTGTAAAGATTGTAATCTATCTAAATATTTTTTCGGGGTGGTTTCGGGGTGCTGATAGGCAGCATAGATGTGATGGGCAGATGTGATTAGGCCCAATCTCAAATGGCTTCTGAGAAACCTCTTTAAAAAGACCAGCTATCAAGCATAGATGTGATGGGCGGACCCACTACAAATATAAAATTGTTTGCTGGGAAAAGCACAATTAGCAAGGTGAAAAATAAACAAGAACACCGATCACTATAATTATATGTGATGTGTTACAGGAAAATGAGTCACGCTAAAAAAATGCATTTTGAAATATCATCATATTTGAAAAGTTGAGATGAATTCCAATGATAGTAAACATTAGGACCTCGAATAAGTACTTCAATATTTTTTTTATACGTGAACAAATATTTCTTGATGGTCGATCACTTGTGTAAAGTAGTTACAGATACCATTAGGATAACCTCAGAAATGCAGAAATATATATTCAATACACAGTCTTGAGATTTGATATATGTATTTATACTACTTACAGCGCTAAGCACTCCAAAAATAAAAAGATTCCTATAAAGAGATCTTGTGAATAAAGCAATTAGAATGATATCAATTTTGCGACTTATGACTCATTTTCCTGTGACACATAACATATTGCCTGCTGCTTCAATATCGGTGCCAGCATATTCCATACTTATGACTGATCCTATTTGCACTCTCGCACATTGATGGTAATCACTCGCTTGGCCTGGAGTATACATACGAGCACGATATACTCGACCCCACTTGTCTTGTGGCTCTTCTTAGGCCTCCGTTCGGTAACTAGAATAAGGGATGGCTCATTTCCCAATAAACCACTCTCCCGCAGGCGTCGCCACCATTATTTCTGGTTATGACATTGCCTTTGTCAGTGTCGTTGTCCATAATGCTGAAGTCTTAATCAGGATCGCAATGAAAGTTTTCAGTTATTCTGATTAGCTTCGTTTCCCTCCATTCCATAACAAGGGAAAATAATACGAATTTTGTGTGTGAATAGTCTGAGTAATTACAGCGATAAATCATGAAGCTTTCGCCCGGGAATTAATTGCACGTGTCTATAGAGGGATGTTATGCATCAGATAGTACTGATATTCTGGCCTTAATGTAAAATGCAGTAATCACTGCCATTAATTTAAGGAGGATACCTTTATGAGCGCTCACTTTGCCAGTTACAAATGACCATTTTACACAGGGTCAAATTGGTAAGAGCTGATGGGCTTGTCTCATTGAAAGAGAATACAAATAGATGACTGCAGGCTGGCAGGAGAATAAGGGAAAGAGAGAGCGGTTGGTAAATTTGCTCCAAGTCCTTTTGAAGCTTGGGCATTCTTCTTTTGTGGAGTTTTATAGTTATTTGGATGAGAGATATGAACTCCCGCGTTAGTGGGGTTTTCCGATGACCACCTCGAGCTACCATCGGCCACAATCAATAACGTCCCATGTTAGCAGAGGCAATCAAGGGATTGTTCATTGGCAAAATCGGGTTTATCTCCCGGCAGATTGAATAAAGGGCCTGGGAGGATGTCCCTTTGTGCCTAGCAGCAACCACCGACCTGCCGATGTTCTTTCATTCTTGTTTGACGGGCTGATGGTCGGGATGGTATTCCCGCTTGCGGAAGCAAAGGGAAAGAGGCATAGGAATAGAACATCCCTGGATAGGGGGTTATATATGTTATCGAAAAGGTATCTAGGAACTGTATGGATGTTGGGCATTTTAGAGGGTGCCACAAACCCTGCCAGTGAGATGAATGCTTTGGGATTTGAAATAGGAAGCGAGATGACCTACATATATACTGTACTAGTAGTTCAGAGTAAATTGTATCAAGCAATTTCATCAGACCAATATCCTTGAAAGTTCTTTTTTCTTTTTTCTTTTCAACCGTCTAAAAGCAGGGTAATGTAATTGCAGCCGAAAAAGGTCTGCGATTATCGGCCTGGCTCCTTCGTATTGAGCTCAGTACGTGTAACCAAGACAATAGAAATCAGGAACACCTCTTTGCACTCATGGGTATACCTAATTCTGATTTATAAAAGTACTTGCAATGAATCAAACGTTGGAATGACATGACAGTTGAGACACAAGCGCGGCAGAACAGATTATTATCCTACATTCATATCCAAAAACTTCAGCCTGTATAAAAGGCAATCATTGTAGTATAAAGGAGATCTCCTTCAAAACAGACACCATACTTAAATCATCCCGATCTGTGAGATTGAATGCTCGTTGGCATGACAATATGTGTTCATTCCATACGCCTCAATGATATCCAACTTCTTTCATGAAATTAAACTACAAAGGCAATGACATTGCTTTCTCAGTGAGCCAGTGAAATACATCCCAACAATCGATGCGTTAATACAATACATCATTATTTCCTTCTTTCTCATGACAGAGTATAGTATAGCATCACTTATTAGTTTTCGTAGCATTCATGATCTATTAGAGCCAACAGTAGTTAGACACAGCAGTGGGCGGAAGAAGATGCTTATTCTTTATTGAATTATTACCCGAATTGAATTAATCTCAATGTATACACTGTGCATGCCTGTTTGTAATTCTATTGTCATTTCTGGAGATTGCTTTATAGAAATACTAAACAAAAAGCAATACCCCGGTACATCATCATCGGTATTGTGCGGTGTATTGGGCAATGTTGGAGACATATTTCTTGACTCAGCCATAAGAATCTGTGTACATATGGTTTGATAATCTTGTCAATGTTCACCAGGGCTTAATGGTATTGGTTATTCCTGCAAGAGTCAGAACGCCAATGAACTGAGTTAATTCATAACTCGTATTTACATCTTACTGACATGAAATACAAAAGCTAGCATCGACGAAATATTTTATTTGAAGTAGAGTTTATTATCCTCACAGTCTGCTCGCGAACATATACATTTAAATGTACCATAATTTAAGCAATGGGGCTTCAAAGTTGTTTTTAGTTTAATCTTTATCGTCTGATGTAAAGCTGGCATGTGGCAGGCTTGACGAATATTAAACAGTATTTCTGGATAACTTAAAAAACAAAAGCTTCAAGTACATTCATCTCCAAGTTCACTTGCAGAGGCTGGCATTTTAATATTTTTCTCTCTGGGTGACTTATCAGTGGTAGCGAGTGATGACGTCTATTTTAGCCGTTAAAGAGTTCTTATAACCACGAGGAGACAACTAGAGATTTCATTTATTCCACAGGGAAAGCAAGCTAATATTATGCTGGTATTCTCCAAGTAAGAGATCTCTCACTTGTCAAGAATACGTTATGAACGACTGCACCCTGAGTTTTACCCCTTAGGCGTTTCTATACATGTCCACCTAGAGAACACATTGAGACATTTCTCTCTTTATTTATCTGGAGTGATAGTGTGACTCCCACTTGATTAATATAGATAGACTCCACGCCATGGATTGTATTAAATGATTTCTGAATACATTTTTATGGTCATTTTCACCATTTAACAATTCAGCTTGGCATGAATACGCTGTAGGAGTTGTTCTCACGTGTTGTCATTTAGTTTAGTTTTTATTTAGTTTATGTTTGTTTATTCAGTCCAAGCATTACATCGAAATGACACCGTTCTAATTTACTCATGATTGATATCCTATTCCATGAAACAAGTTACATTAACGTGCTTCTCATTTAAATTTCAATATCACAAGCTCTATCCCTCGGTAACTCATTTTGAATATCGCACGAGCATCATTTTCATTTTCTATAAGAACAAAAGCTATAATGGTGTGTATTCGTATGAGGTGTCACGACCAGAGACCATAATATTGAATGATATATGGTCTCTATAATAATCCTCGAGATAGGGAGAGAGAGAGGAAGAAATCTATATAGATAAAGAGATACATATGTAGATATGAAGTACACGAAAGATACTGGTGAAGTAATAGAGTAATACATATAATAACAATAATAAATACAGGTTAACTAGATTTATTATAGATGCTTTCAATCATGAACATAGAAAAAAATCGAGTCATGAACTTAAATTTCGGCGGTAATCTTAGTAAAAAAACAGATTGGTTGCTATGACAACCCTGCATAACTCACTAGTGAAATACGCACTATGCATAACTCACTGTATAGATACATTGTTTTCAGAGCAATACGTGTATAATAAATCCTGTTAATATATCACAGAGCTATTAGGTTAACAATGACTTTGCTAATGTATCTATCCTTGCAACCCAATTCGTACACTGTACAGATCAATCTCTTGGGATGGATTAAGGATTAGCCGATTTACGGCTCAAATGAAACTTTGGAATCCGAGGTAATTATATACCAACACCCCGTGAGTAATTGTTTTAGGATTTGCCTTGCAGATCAAGGAGCTTCTCCATTTTCGGGGAAAACTTCATTTTCCTAGAACTAATTAGTTGTCCATAAGATGGGCTTTGGTATATTGAAGGGACATTAATGAGATTACACTAGCCTTAAATTTGATAATTAGATCTTAAGGCAAACATTTTTAATCCATTTACAGGCAATCAATCACAGAATAACCTTGATTTTTATGTAGGCTTTGGAACATGGGTGAATCATTTTTGTCTTGAAATGTGAATGGGGATTTTATTTCCCCATGATATTGTCATGGACGAAGACAGCAAGCTTCAGATGAAAATGATCATGCCCAACTTTAAAGCGGACAGGGATAAGAAAAATGTTGAATAATAGGACTCTCTGGGGCTCTATTGAAATTGAATCGAAACATATTTCGGCTCGTGGGGAGGTTAATGTGCTGCTGTCTTCGCGAAAGATTCCCCTCGTTGTAAAAAATACATTAAACGATTTAAAGAATTTTACCAATTTCTGATGCATTTTGAAGCATGAGGAACGTATCAATTCCCATCAAGTTCCTCAGATAGGGACGGATTTTCATATTAATAACGTATCTGTATAAAGTTGCCTCCCATGCCTGATGAACTCTTTCTACATCGAGTTACATTAGCCCAAACAAGCTTTCAAATTTCTTCCTCCAGAATAATCCTGATGGATCGCTGTTTCATCCCTTCATATTTTCTAGTGAATATCGTTTACCACCAGAGATTAGGATTATTAATCGGACTTTCCTCACTGTCTGACACTGAATATTTAGCCAGCCGTGTAAAATTGTGAATACAATGGCACATTGAAGGCTTCCTTTTCCCCAATGTCTCATTCGGGGATTTCAAGCATGAGATCACTTATTCTCATATACATATGAAAGAGGCATACTTGCATACCACATGAGGCTGGTCGTCTGAACATGTGTAATGACCCTCGGTTTCGTTGGGGAGCATGGTACTTCTTCTGGAGAGTGTTCAAACCTTCATTTATTCAGCATAATATTGCGCACAAATAGTTCAGCAATGATAAAATCATTTTGCTTCACTATCATACTGTTCATTTTGCATGCATGGGTAAATCATGAAGGTTAATCCTCAAATCATCAAGAAAACCATAATCAGTTATAGTGTATAGGCACTGCGCATAATATGCGCGCATAGGATTAACTTATTTCTAAGTATTAGTCATATTTATTTCAATATTCTATGTGTTGTTCACTCCCCACAGAGTTCTATAGTGAAGGAGTTGTACCATGCTTACAGTCAGGTCCGCGCTTTTGGCATATATTAGCGGCCACACTTAGAGTGCTAGGGAACCTTAGTGTTTCCTCGGCGCAAGCCGGAATCAGCTGTGCCCCCAAAGCACGGCCAAAGTTTTCAATTAGTTGCTATATTTGACAAAAGCGCGGACCCTCGAAATGACCCTCGAAAAACTTCTTCCTCAACCGGGAATCGAACCACGGATCTCCCGCTTTGCGCGCGGACATGCTACCATTACACCACCGAGGTTGACTGATTCTGAAAGGCCACCACTGTAACCAGATTCCACACTCTAGGCTACTACACTATCCCTTACTCTTTCTGCACGAAATTCATATGATTTCATGCTCAGAGACAGTGAATACTACCTTTACTGAGTGTGACCGGTCACGGCACCAAAATGTAATGACCCTCGGTTTCGTTGGGGAGGAGAAATAACAACAGAACTCATCATTCTATTATTACTCTGTTTTAATGAGACTATGAGAGTAGACTAGGTAGTTTTACAGAGGCATATAAAGGAGTGTGTAGATACAAACGTTGTTCAGGTAATACAGGTAAGGAAGAAGGAATGGTAAAACAGTGCTATGTAAATCGTGGTTCCACCTTGTGGGTAATACAGGGAATTACACATACATAGTTAGGCAAGGTAATGTAAGTAGTATATGAGATATGTATGTATGGCATTACACATGTACAATTTGTCTTCACCAATCCTCTCAAATTAGCTAAATTTAAGACAGAAATGAGGTTCAAAATACAGTTCAACATAAACAAACACATTGTTTGAATCAAAGCAATACCAAATATACTAAGATACATAACATGTACCACCATTTGCCAGCCTAATTTAACTGAATTTATTAAATGTGTAGAGCTGCCGATTGTACATTTTCTGACAATCAGACTCATATCTATATGTGTTGATTCAGATTGAAACTGATAGAGGAATAAGGGCCAGGTTGCCTAGAAATACATCCTTTGTTCATAACATTTTTTTGTACACTGTGCATGCCCGATTATGTTCAACTGTTATGTTACCGAAGATTGGCTGTATAAAAATTCTAAATAAAAAATAAAAAATAAAAAATATACAATTGGTAGCTCTACATATTCAGTAAATTCTGATAAATTAGGCTGAAAATGGTATTATAAAGGCTATATTTGAGTATAATTTGATATTGTGTTAATTGAAAAGATCTATTTGGTTATGTTGAACTGTATTTTGAGCCTCATTTTTGGCTTAAATCTGAGTTACTTGAGAAGATTGGTGAAGGGGAATTATTCATTTTCATAACTTCATCATCCCCACATTCTTGAGTACTCGAAGTAGGTTTTATATTAATATAGAGGATGTTCTTAAGTTAGTGTCCCGTTGAGGAATAGGGGTGTAAGGGGAGATGTTTCTTATATTGTTTTTTCAGAACTTTCTCTTGAAACCCTTGAGTGTTCAAGCCCAGTGGACCTTCAAAGATACTATGAACAAACTCTCTCTGATTGATCTCGTGTGAAAAGTAGAAATGCCTTGGAAAACATGATTGATTTTGAGCTGTTTGAATCAGTAGGAATATGTTTGATCAGTCGTTCGGAGTTCCCAGGGTGAATAAATTGTCTTGATCTGTTACATAGGGGCCATTAATCATCGAGCAACAAAGAATGACTTGTGTGGAAACGTGGCTGCTGGGAAAACATTCAATAATGCTGCTACGGGTGAAGGTCACTTGCATTACACTGTCTTGATGTAATGCAGGTGAACAAAGGCCTCTATGAAATAAGAAATATGTCTAGTCGCTTGTCCATTCCCTCTATATACAAATTAGAGTGTGTATTTTTCATCGCCTGCATATTCCCATTCTCGTCACTGTTTTTTCTGAGACCATTAGTTCGTGGCGTTGTGCACTGAGATATGTAAGCTGGTTTTTTTTAGCAACGGAGCTCTCTATTAGGTGTTATGTTGAGAGAACATTTTTATGAGGTAGAGGTGTTTCTTCTCTCTGCACAGCTATGATCATATTTATTGTATAAAGATACTTCTTAAAAATACTTCTATAGCAAAGCTCTTGCTGTACAGATATATATATAACGAGGGTGAAGCGATCTAAGCATTTTGGATGTATCCTGGGACTTTTATTTTAGACTCAGTACACGTATGGAAGTCATCAAATTTACCAACTTACCCGATTATCCATATATACTCTTTATATTTGATAGCTGTTAAATGATATTAATTCTTGTAAAACGCGAAACAAACAAAGATACGTTTGTCATATATCTTCATTATATGATGAAACACAATACCGCAATTTAAACCCCAATCGTCTGGAAAATTATCATTGCAATTCAATTATTTTCAGCAACTTCAACAATAAAATACATTCAGCAATAGAATACATTCAACTTCAGACTGTTACTGACGGAGAACATCCCTCGGGGGACATCCATTTCGTACATTGCCAGTTGGCTTCAGTTGGCTCAGCGCCTAGGAATAAATCACGAGCAGTATTCAGTCACTGACAAGCCCCTAAAACAGCGAAGCAATTTCAAACCATTCAGACTCTTTAATATTTAATTTCTCTCTGTCTGTTTTCAGCCAATACAAACTTAACTGTGACTACCACCCCGACTCGTACACCCAGTTCTCAGCTGAAAGCCGACTTATCAATTGCCTACTGGATAAGTACGCCAAGGTGACCACCCTAGCCCGACCAGTCCAAGACAGTTCGGCCAGTGTTGTCATAGAATTTGGTATCTCCCTCATCCAGATCCTTGACTTCGATGAAATCAAGCAAGTGCTGACCACAAGCATGTGGAAGAATTATGTAAGTGAACCATATATCAATTATTTCCACTTTGTATACACAATTCTTTAGAAGAGTCCCAAATTGGTTTAGGTACATCTCGCCTCGTTAACCATCAACATGTCTATCATTTTCGGCTAGATTCTGCCTTTCACTGGGAAATCTTTTCATTTATTCTTTAATGTTTATTGACATATGCGGGGCTATTCTTCTCCAAAGTATACCAACGACATTAATGAGTTAGAGGTACGTTCAATTGGTGTTAATGTGTGATGGTGTAAAAAGTAAATACAAAAATATAAGAGGAAGAAAAAAGCTTGTAGGCAAGGAAAAGCCAGGAGTGTACACGAAATGTTGTTAATTGTTGATATCATGTGTATTTAAATTGTGAAAGCCCAGATGGCAGGTTATGGAAATAAAAAACCTAAAGAAAACAAGAAAGGTATATAGGGGTATAGGTTGAGTCAAATTTAAAGATGGTTAAACAAGTGAATTTGAACTGTGTCCTCGCTAGATGTCACCCTAGGTGATTAATCAGGTGTAGGCAGACAATTAACTCTGACACGTGCATTCTAAAGTATAAAACATTTATTCCTTTTTTGTAATAATTCTTGACAAAGTCTTCAAGATTACATTCGACTAAAAAACCCCACAAAATAAGGCCTTAACAATAAGACATAAGAAATTCCTACCTTTAGCTTTAAGAAGGAAGCTCAGATTGCTGGGCCTTCACCACAAAGCAATGACTTGATAGACGAGGTAAATAACTACTACCTCCGAAGAGGATTTCGAAGAAAATTTGATATACCCGCGTGTGTGGGAAAAAAGAGCCATAGGTAGACATTCAGAACGTTTGTAAAGGCTTGGAAGAAAGCACTAGAACGTTGGTTGACTTCCCGTCTCTTAGAGCTGCACTCTCAGTTAGATCGGCCAAAAACCAATACTTTAGTTATCTTTGTTCCGTCCTATTCCAACCCATCTAAATGTTATTCGTCCAGAACTCTCGCGGAGTTTGTCTAGTTAATCTTGGGGTTATATGACAGAGGATCTCTCTCGAAAAGGAGTTGCATATAATAATAATAATAACATATCTTTATTTCCAAGTCACATTTACAGTAAGTGTTATAAAGTGTAATGTTAAATTAAATTAGAATGAGTTATGGAAAATGGAATGGTCTCTGTGAACCTCACAGCTCTTCCAAGAACCCCTTTGATTTTGATTACTTAAACATATAAGAAAGGTAGTAGCTAGTACAAGTATACAGGTAAAAATAAGAATAAAGAACAATGCAGAGTACAAAGTATGCATACAATAGTGTATAAGTATACAGTTGGGTGTAGTGGTCCGGGCCCTAGTCCGACCCTTGTCGGAGTCAACAGCTATATCATGATATTTATCCATATTGAATTATAAAGGGTGTATAGCTTTAGCATCACATGTTAGAAGGTGTATATGCAGTATAGGCATCATTATTCGTAGCAATAACAATATTGACAACATTGACAGTAGTAGTACTATGTCTCATATTCATGAGCATATTCATTTAGAAGGTGACTTATATTGTGTCGTAAGGTCTTGCAAAGCCAATCCCCACCCCCCAGCCAAAGGTAGGCATATAATATTATATTATTCATGCTAACCTTGGGACGTCTACATGTGTTAGGGCAAGGTAAAATATGTGTCTAGGAATTGATTAAGCGAATCAGGCGAGAGTTCTAAATTTACATTTCATGTATCACAAATAGGGAT
Source organism: Sthenelais limicola (assembly GCA_942159475.1). Lineage (NCBI taxonomy): Eukaryota > Metazoa > Annelida > Polychaeta > Phyllodocida > Sigalionidae > Sthenelais > Sthenelais limicola. The sequence goes on from OW804096.1 coordinate 62,004,579, forward strand.
GGGATACTTTCTTTTCAACATGAATTCAGGAAAGGATTGTTTATAGTTTTCTTACACACAAGTAACATACCTAAGTGAATGTACAATAATCCCTTTTGGGTATGAATTTTGCCGTCTGCCTCTCAGACCAAAAACAGAATTAGTTACAGATTTATAATTGAGATTGCATTGTCCCTCTAGTACGTTCTTGTATAAAGAGTTAAAAAGTATGTTGAATGCAACGCAAGGATATTTCAGAACATTTGTAATGGTAATATGGAATTGCCAACAAGTGAACATAAAGTTACTTCTGAGATGGTAGTCAAAGTATCATCTCCCTAATGGACGTTCTTTTACAATTGTGCTTCGGTAGGGCAAAATCAGACACGTTCGCATGTCTCCAAGTATGGCCTGATCCCATTAACCTGTTTTAACCTCGAGCTTTTAAGCGACCCACGTTTTATAATAAATATTCTGCAAATGCATGTGTAGCTGTAAACGAACATGCTCCTCAAATAGCAGGAAGATATTTTCTTTTTTGTCATGAAATGTCAGGATAAAAAAAGAACTCTGGGTTATAAATAAATGTAAAATCGATATAAACACATCGAAAAGCCTTTGATTAAAGACATAAAATATTGACTTGGGTTTGCTTTGTTTTTTATTCAGGAGACCTATATAATATTTTGATATCACTAGATTGGCTTAGGTTGTCTGCATGTTTTCAAGAGTTCCTTATTTGGCTTGTAAAATGCATCCTTAATTACATTTTGATGCAAATAATAAAGATGCACATTCAAACGAAACCAAAACCAAACCAGACATATATATTATACCTTTCATGCCTATGGGTCTCAGTTTTAAAGGACAAGTCTGCCCCACTCAAATATCTAAGGTTTCAACACAAGCTACCAAGTCCTAAATAGGCTTGATGAAATAGTTATTTTCCAGACATTGACTGATGGGAGATATTGTTATATTTCGATCTCGGGTATATCAATTATACCACATGGAAAGTTATGAAGAAAACTAAAATTAAGGTATGTTTTTACTTAGACTATATATAATGAATGGCAAGGTCGGTGTAGGATGATATAACTGAATGATACCATTACACCTTACCATGCTCAATTATCATATAAATTAAATCAGTAGACTTAATTAGAACATATAATGAAGGCAGATAATTAAGAATGTTAGTTTTTCGTAGCATCAGCTGCCAGCATAAAACACATCCTTCCTGATCTACAAGAAAAACATTGGAGATAAATTCATCTCAATAGCTATTATAGGAAATATCCTGATTGCATAGGTATAATTCATTAACTATAATATGGCAGACTTAGTATGCCGGACACTTTATGCCAACCATCCTGAATCTTCATACGCATACAATTATGGGAGTTGTATGTCAGTGTAAACGCTATGGAAAACATGTTATGTTTAGCTGATATTAACAGTGATTTCATGTAAACATCCATGTGGCATACATGTTTCCATAAACAAGACTACATCTTTCCCATCATGCATTTACTTTTAATAGGTATTTTATACAGCCTGTGATATTGGTGAAAGCATTCTGTCAATTTTCGATAAGAATTTTGCAAAATATTTACATGCCAGACCTGCACTGAATCTATCCCAACATGCAATGTAACATATGCGTAGTGGCACATGCAAATCCCCTATTGATTAGTTAATAAGTCATGGCACATGAAACCCATTCATCTACAGTTGCAGGGGTGAATCTGGCTCTACCTTAAATCACTGGATCTGGATTTGGATCCACCTCGCATGAACCGGAAGTCGCTCTAATGGTTTCAAACATAATTGGCAATCAGAACGTTAATTTATTCTGCTGATGTTTTCCTATCTACATCTGGAATTCGATTAAGACATTTGGAAATGATGTTCGCCTTGCTTAGTATCTAGCTTGCAATGCTCAGGTAAAGAGCATTGCTCCATGTTAATTAAGCATTCCACATAATCCGTATCCATTATAGATTTTTTAGTAATTTAGGGAGCGGTATAGAGGGAATGGTGTCGGGAAGAACTTAACAAAACTATAGAATTGGCTGTAAAGTATTAATTGAGTGACTAAATGGAAAAGTGTAGAGGTAACTGTACTAGATAGGTATACTGTATTGCTTTTTTTTAGAAATGAGCGGAAAGTATGTAAAGTATTTTAGCAAAAAAAAGAGCTTTTTCTTCTAGTAGATGCTTATATTATAGTAAACTGTCTGAAGACGAAGAAGAAAATGAGTAACCAGATTAAGAACTGTAGGAGATTAATAGTGACCTTGACTTTGACTAAAGTAGTAGATTAATATTGACGTTGATGTATAAGGATACTTTCAAGGATATGTAAATACTTTTCACTTGGCAAAAAATATCTTCGTTCATTATACTGATTGAAGCACAGAGAGCTTGATTGGATGGTTGGAAAAGTATAATTATAGTACTAAGTCCATTAAGCTATGAACTCTCTCCTCAGCCATGTATTTCAGTATGTATTGAACAAATTACGAAGTACAATAAATCCCTGGGAGATAAACCGATTACACTTATCCTGTAATACATTCAAGAGTCTTCTTATTTTGTAAGAATGCGGTGATTTGCTTTGCTTTTAAAGCTGATTTATTCACATATTCCCAGTTCCCCTGTGTTGCATGGAAATATACATGCCCTGTTGCACTTATATGTACTCTCAATATTACGTACCACGATCGACACGATCCTGTCCTTTATTTCTAACCTCACATGGCAGAAAACTGTGGCCAACAGTAAAGGAAGGCACAGACCTACTGCATATATATGAAAATGAATGAGGATGGACGATCCCAGGGTTTTCTCTCGTCGCAAGGCCCGAGGAAGTCCAACTCCCAGTTGGTTTCCAGCGCGGGAGAAGGGAGAACGTGTGAGGGCCAGACCTCTCGCTCGGAATTGTCCGCCTGAGTGCACCTACGTCACTTCCGGTGTCCGTCTGAAAGTCCCGCCTCCCTGACGCCCGTATTCTCGAGGGACTTCCTGTCACGTATCATCATCAGCCGATAAAGCAGCTTGTGGATAGACTTCCTCCTGTGAGACGCTATGTTTTCGAATTGTTTACTTAAATCTGAGTAGATATACTTTTTTTCTGTTTGCGTATATGGTGATATGATACAAATGGAGAGCCCGTCAGGATTTGACGGCTCCATCAGGACGAAGTAGGTTCATGAAAGCTTTCAAACTGTCGGCAAGACAGAATTAAGAGATAGGATAGGATTAGGAACTTGGTTTAAAAAGCTTGAAATGTTGTTATCCTTTCCACCCCTATGATTGCGTATGATTGACATAGGGAAAATAAACAGTTTAATGAATAAAATCTGATTCTGAAGCAGATTGTAGCAGTTAAACTCCCAAAGAGATTATTCTTAAAAGTTTAAGGTTTGCTGGTTTGAGGTAGTGTGGAATATTAAATTTGAAAAAAGTATATCTATAACCTTTTGAGCATATGCGAGAGACATTCTACATATAGCGATATAAAACGATCAATGAAAATCAAAATAAATAATATAAACTGAGATATATTGTTCGATAAGTAATTGATATTGAGGAACTGTGAGAGATAATCATTCATTCAATATAGATATTTATCACTGGGAGCATGTAATATTTATATTATACTTGCAAATTCTACAATCAATTCGAGAGATAGTATACAAATGATGCACTTGTATTTTTAGCATTCAAGATCTTGATAAGTCTTGACTATATCGCATTATGTAAGATTACGTAACAATCTGCTGAATATTAAAGATGATATGAGAATGCCCCAGGTTTTTTGTTCGTAGGTAATCTCTAATTTTCTCCGCACACAAGGGGAAAGTAAAAGGCATTGTTAGTACTTGGAGTAAAAGAGTGAAAATCTACTATTGCAGTGCACTTAAAAATAGACAAACGGGCAAGAGTCAATGGCATGTTACTCGAATTATTGCTTCTCTTTTGCAATTCCGCCCTGGTCTGAAACCATTCATTTTCCACTCAATGGATTGTTCTTGAACGCAAAGACGAATCGGCAAATTGCTCGGCTGCAGATTATGTCGAGCCGTCTGGAAGAAGAAATCTACTACCCAAATATAATTGCCAGGCACGATTCCAGTAATAAAAATAGGCTTATTGCAGAAAGGACATTACATTTTTACAATATTTAACCAATAAAAACCGTAATTTTTTAGATTATGAATGCCTTTCCAGGTACGGATCGATTCCCTGCTATTTGATTAAATTTTCTTCTGCCATCATTTGATTTTGTTGACGCGACACTAGTGCAAATACCAGACAGCTATTGAAATTAGAAGAATTGACAACTTTCTTGTTGAACTAAAATCTGTAAGTTGAAGCAGTTTAAAAAATTAAAAAAGCTTTTTCCTTACAGATCTTTTTACAGATACTTTTTACATTGCTTAATTTATCTAATAATCCTTGTAATGTGATTACAGGTAATAACGAGAGCTTTAAAGATTTATAATTCCTTCCGCCTGTGACGTATTTAAAAGATAAACGTTTTTCCTTCAGACAGTTATTTGATTGTTGGAGGTGAGGAACAAAGGCTGCACCCTGGAATTAACAAATGGCGCCACCTTCAGCCAGTTCTAATCAATTTCCTGATTCCCTCAAGTCTGTTCCTTAAGGCATACTGTTCCTGCAGGTCTGTACATGGTTGTACTTTAGCACTTAGTCAAAGTTAATGTACATACAGCTGTTGTCTTAAAGCAAGCTGAACTTCTTATCTTTCTTTTTATTTTCAGGACACCCTTTTTTGTTTTTATACTGCTGTCTAATGTTTCTGTGACAGTCCATTCCAGTTTGGAACATACATGACAGGGCCAGGTTACATGTTTTCTGTCAGATAGCTCGGCCAGCCAGTCTCTTCCTTCTGGCCTTTCTGACCTATTTTGGTTTCCACCAAACTCGGTACCCATGGACACCTGTGGTGCTGCTATCTCCTGTAGGCATTGATCTAATTATGTTTTGCACCCCGAAAGGTGCAGTCTTTTTATGGCAGGATCAAAGCCTGCCATATATTCATTGCTTTCAAATGTGTGCCATGTAAATGTGAAATGGTAAACATTTTATCTCAAAGGCTGGATTCTAATCGATCAACTCATCTGAGAGCTGTGTCACACTGCCCTCCAGGGAGAGCAGGGAAAGAAACCCTATACTAGGATTGTGTCAGCTCTACCTCTCACACAGGAGACTGTGAGCGACTGTAGCAGAGAGCAGAGGGCGTGCACTGTGGGAAGGGAGATGAGAGGGAGAGAGCGAGAGGGAGATTGGAGTGGACCTGCCATCGTTTCCATAGGGAAACGTAAATAACTTGATAACTGGAAACCGTGATAACTGTAGACAGTACATAACTGAAAACCACTGAAACTATCACAGATATTTGTTACTGAGTGATACTGGACTGGGTGGCATGGTCTCCCCATCAGGCTCACAGTGAGTGCCTACTCTGGGTTGGAGTCCGTCATGGGAATCTTCCTTAGCTGTCTTTGGTGGGACTTGAACACCTGATTTCTGGATCTGATATCCTGCACTACCACTTGTGCCAAAGAGACCGGTTAAGCTTTTTAGCTTATAAGAGTGAAGCATTTGCTATTGGCAATCAGGGTGAAACAGAACTAAATATTATGGGAATTAATTTCAAAATTTTATGAGCTGATTATATACCACATTTAGGGGCCGCCTATCTTGTAAAAAAACCCTTTGCACTTTCCCTTATTATTTCCTTCACTACAACCAAGTTATGAGTAATGATTTAAGCTTTAATTAATATGCTTTAGAATTTATCCTTCTGGGTGATTTGAAATGAATTCATGCGGCATGTTGCAGCTGTCATGAAATCATGTACCATGAAAACATAGTTATGGTGCACAATATTTAGTGATGCAGCAGCGATCCACAATAAAAAATAAATATCTCAAAAAAATGAATTCATTGTTTCTACTGGATTTAGATTATACATATATAGTACTGATTAGCTGGAGCAGAACATTAGGTAACGTTGGTGTCTTACTCCACTCACCAAAGGGAAGGCTTGTAGGTTTATAAATGCTGTTCCATGCAATGAAGGTTTACAGCCCGTACGATGTGAAGATGCATAACATAAATGACAGGAAACGTTATATAGTAGGTATCTGATAACTGAAACAAATATAAAAGAATATATTTTTTAAAAACCTGACTTGTATCCCTATAGACGGGACATACCCACATAATAATCAGATAAAAGGTTCATAGGCAGAATATATACAGTAATCCTATACTGGGCCAGCTGATATCAGAAAGCCTCTTCCTTGGCAAATGCTTTTACCGGAGTCACGACAACTTTAGAATTGAACTATTGCCAGAGGCAAAGCGGGTAAGACAGGCGTGTGAGGAACGAGGATTAAGGGACAGATCCAATGTAGAAATGTCGGAAATCTTGGGTTTCAGTTCAGCCAACTGAGTGGAACTGACACGGACAAAAGGAGAGGGTTGGAGTGATTCCTTATACTCTTGTCTCTTGGGAATCTATTCAAGTCAGATGTGCTAAGCGAAAGGGTGAAAACGTTCCCACTCTGTTACAATTGCATTCATGGTGACTTCAGGTGGTTCTTTGGTGAAGTGCGAGATAAGAGCCGTCACCAGATATCACCATTTGGGTCATGTTATCAGGATATCTACAATCGGCAACTCTACATATTTGGTAAATTAGTCTAAATTAGGCTAACAAATTAAGAATACTGGGCACATCTGAGCATATTTTGGTATTGAATTGATTGAAAATATCAGTTCTGTTATGTTAAACCGTATATTAAACCACATTTCTGTGATAAATCTGGGTTATTTGATGGGATTGGAGAACGCAAATTGTACATTTTCTGGCGATTTGACCCACTTGACGGTCGGCACCCCCGCTTCTTCCTTGGAAGAAGTCAGAATGACTCTATTTACAATTTCGCACGGTGCACAGACTACTAGTGTCCAACGATATATACTCTTATACCATGTGGTTACTTCTCTGCCTGCATTCAATAATTTCCCCGCTGAGAATGTCTATTGATGCATGGAATACTTAGTTTAGGCCTATACCTACAACCTAGCGTACTTACATTGTCGATTCAGGCACTCACACTTCCACAATCCATTTTCGTTTCAACCTCCACACTCAACCCACACAGCTACATCCACGCCATTGACCATTCCGATCCCTTGTTCCATTCCGTACGAGCCGGAAGTCACTTCAACGTAATCAACGTAACCGGCAAATGGGATTCGAAATGGATAGCGCTGTTTATTTACTGAATAAACAGCGCCGAGGTAGTATAGGGGTGGGGGTGGGGTGGGGTGGAGGTGGGGTAGGGTGCGTGGACGGGACCTCGTCGGCAACTGTTTTTCTTTATTTATACAAGCAACTAGCCTAAAAGTCAGATCCCAACACAACCCAATCCAGCGGTATGCTTTCTGGATGAAATCTGCCTCCCATGGAGGAAAGCGGGAGTGAAAAGGAAGGGTTATCATGTGTTAAAGACACGTCTCTATGGAGGGTCCCCATGCATCATATCTATTGAAGTATTCCTTCAAGCCAAGTAGGCCTGGTAATATTATTTGACTACAAGACAGACAATCTTCATGGCCTAAATTTGAACGAATTCTTTATCTTGGAGGTTTTCAAGCCCTAGCTCACATGTTATATTAATAATAATAATGGCCTGGAAGGCATTTGTTTAACGACGCTGGCACACAACTATTCGTGGATATAGGCCCATGGCCTTTACAATTACAGCTTTACGTCGGGGACCATGAATTTGGAATTTGGAATTTGGAACATTTTCTGAATGCCTTTCAAGTGAGAAACCTTTTGGATGCACCCAGGATGAAAACTCACTCTACTCGGCACCGGCCTGGGATTGAACCCCAGACCTCCCGCTTGCAGGGTGTCATTGCTGAGAGAGAGTCCCATGCTCTCCCAACTAGGCCATATTACAACACTTATAATAGTGGACAATGTCAATAACTGAAAGTGATTCACCACTATTACTCAGTTCTTTACATTATTAATATGATAACATATCATGACTGAATTAATGAGAATCTTCACAATTTAATCAATGAAATATTCATCTGACCATATGGAGTACATTGTCGCGTATTGTTTAAAATGTTTGGGTTACACAATTTGGTGGGCCTCCGTCTGCAACTCATTCCAGGAGTTGGGGATTCTATTTAAATCGATTTGTTCATTAAATTTTCTTGTGACAATCTGTTTCATATTTACTCACGCATTATAATATTCAGTTCTTATTCAGTATCAGTATTTATTCAGTTTTTATCAACCTTCACTTTAATACACTACTACGCCTTAACTTAAGAACCGCAAGGTGGAATATCTAAAGATCCAAGATGTTAAATATTCTCTAAAGCCTTTCCCCAGGAATGCCTGTCCAGGCATACATACTCAGAGTCGCTCCTCTGCAAGCATTTGCTGTCTTAGAGAGCAACCTTCACTTTTATGGTGGACTCTCTCCATCAAGCTTCTTAAATATTTGAGCAAGAGAATGTTCTTATTAGGAGACAAAAGACAGCTGGACGGCTCGTATTCTCAACTGTTCCAGACCTGAAGGTCAGGCCATTTTTTTATGGCGTCCATTTAATATTATGTCTTGCCAACTGCATGGTCATCAGAGAGCTGTCTGTATCTGTATCCACTCTATATCTTCTATATTCCTTGACATAATAATGACATAACTTATTGCGAAATATTGATCGTGAAATGTTGAGGCACTGGGTTTGTGGAGTGATGTAATCTAATAATTACTTCTATATTTTTGTATGCATGAAAAAACATGCTGATGTTCAATCACTAGTAAAATAGTTGAATATACACTTAAGTAGGATAATTTCAGATATGCATAATTACATTGCATATAAAGTCTTGAAATCTGGTACATGTATTCATGTTAATATAGCAGCGCTAAACACTCCGAAAATGACTGTGACACATCGCATGTATACTTAGAGACACGCATTCCATGTGTATATAGGGAGTTTGTTATAATTATGACAAATACCCTACCCTATTTAATAGCTCGTTCCATGAATACCTCTATCATATCGTAATTGAAATTGTAATTAAGGTCGTGGCATCATCAGAAATTAATTAACTCATATATAAGTTTGTGTGTTATTTATGTAGTAAAGGGTCGGTAAATACACAGATATCCAAGTTTTACTTTGCTTTGATTGGTTTTCTATTACTGATATTTATGTTATTTATGTAAAATGACACAGTATCTTATCCTCCTAACTTAAGAACAGATTTACCTCAAAACAGGAGTAGGGTTAGAGATTGTTGAACGTTAGTGCTACTCCTGTTTGCCGCTAAAAGAAAATATCCTACGTTTATTTTTATGAAACGCTACCCCGACCCCCCCCCCCCCTCCTGTAAGAATCCTTTAAAATCACCCTGTCAAATGATATTATCTGTGTGGATCATGGAGAGCTCGGAACTTACCATTATATTTTGAGAGTGACCCATCGCTGGAATCCCCTCGATCTCAACTTTTTAAATATGAGGGTATCTCAATATTCATCATGTGCGAATCATATATGAACAAGGCCTCTGCTTGTAACAGCTGCAGAAAACGGAGCTCTTCTTCTTAATCAGAATCTTTCTCTATCTACACATCTATATAAACAATAGCTACTGCCACAGTCACCGAAACAACAATATCCTGTATCAAAAGATGTTAAGAAAGCTTTGAGGTCGGAGACAGGCGCTAGGGGCCCTTTCTCCCTTTGATAAAGATATAGAATTTCTGTTTGAGTGGGATCTTTTCCTTGTTCGCTCAGCTTTTAGCTGGTGAAAGCATGGTGTGTGATTTAATGGGAACCGATGGGAAGAAGACCTCAGTACCAGCACAAAGTGGCTGGTGTGGGAATGGTTTGTGGGTTTGGGGATGGCATCTACCATGTGTGGTTCAATAACATAAAGCTCGATAACGTACGTGTTACGTCTGACCCAAGGGTACAGCTGAAAATACAAACGGTCACGAACCTTGCATAGGGAAGCCACGTATCCCACGAGCCCCTAAGGACCAGGGCCAAAGAACTATGTTACTGGCGACGGTCGTTACAACATTTCCAACAAACTCCCTTGATGGAAATTTCCTACTACATGGCAGGTAGGCTGATCGGGGCCATCTGTTTCGGATTTTTGTAGAGACACATCTCCAGTATAGTCAGGCCCATGAGTTCAAATATGTTGAAATGTTTATTTACCAATATTATAATCTAGCACAATAGAATATACCGCGGTGCTTACAGATATGAACGATTTGTTTGAGATGGTGTGTTCCTGGGAATAAGAATGCATTTTAAGCACAATCTTTGGACCCAAAAGGTCTAAGAACTCCATGGATAAAATGTTTAAGACATGAATGTTTAAGATTTATGTTCAAGATACAAAAAAATATATTAACTCTTGGGAAGACAGCATTTTTGCCATAAATCTCCTGTGACCAGCTGTGCATTAACAAACCACAATGGCAATAATTAAGGCATGTTCTTGTCAGCAGCCACTCCATAAATAATGTCCAAACAACCTGGAAAGGGATCCTTGAGATTTGAGAGCTAAGTGCAGCGACAAATGGAACCGGCAAAGCTGATAGGCAAAAAGGTATAAGCCTAGTCAACATCAAGGATTCGAAAGTATCAAATATTCATCCTTGTGAAAAGAAGAAAGGGTTTTCTTTTTATCTATAGGGCCATGAATATTAACTCAATCATATAATATAACAACAATCGATACATAAAGTCTATGTGTTGAGCTTATTGCTTTCGGATGACTTGTGAATCATTTAGGTACGTATAGCTCACGAAATAAATTGACAAGAAATGAAAAATCATTCCACAAGAAATAATTTATCTGAATGATTAAAAGTTGATAATGGTAGGAAAAGGAGCAGATGCCCTCGATGGCTGATTATTTTATGTTTCTCTTCAAAGCCCATTTTGTTCAGTGGATGGACACTCGCGTTGAAGCCATTTCAAGAAAATACCTACTACAGATCTGGCTTTATGATTGAAATAAATGAGCTCATATTTCAAATCACTTCTCATGCCAAATATTCCGTCTGGTGCAGAAGTTGCCCACACAAAATCATTGAACATCTGAACAACAACTGAACATTTTCTATTTCTTGTTCCATTCTTTTCCAACCCATCTAAAAGTCATTGACCGGAATTTTGGAGGATTCTGTCTTGTTGTTTATAGCTGAGAATGCAACTCAAAATCCTTCTAGCTCGCATCATTGACGTGACAGGTCTGTTTAAGTTGTTATTTGGAAAGTAGAGAGGGTGGCTATTTAACTCGGTGGTGGGCACGATTTTGGCTGCGCTGTTATCACCGGGACGACTAGCTAGGACGGTCGCTTAACAGTCATAATCACGAAGGAACACATTTGATCCGACCCGTCGGTTGGCGATAGCCCAAAATTAACATCTTGCTAGGCGATTAACTACAATGATTTCCTCCTGATTAGAAGGTCCAACTATGTTTCTACCACGCCTGCATGCGCATGGTCTTATCTCCACTCGTAAATATTGTGTGACCATGTTAGCAAACTTTGAATCCCATAGATGATGACAGGATATGGTAGTAAGCGAAGCTTTATAAACGCCACTGTCAACAACTTTTAGTGTACCCATTTGGTGGTGAGAAATCGCTTCCACCCATAGTAAAGGCACATATATAGGTACGAAAATAACAAGTAGCATTTGCTATTGGATTATATGGATTTATAGTATAAATATTATATGTAAATAGAGTAAGAATTGGGAACTATTGAGCACGTGCGCTATGGTGGTGGGTTTTAATTGACTATTTACTTATTGTAATAACTAATTACTTACCACCCAAATCATAATTGGGACTTGTCTTTATCTGTATCTTTATCATTATTCTAACACGAAGAAACGTTCGTCAGATATAATCTAACTTGTATGGTCCATATGACCGGAAGGTAAACATCTCCTAGGCCTTTATAAAAAAATATAACCTATAATATGTTATTGTATAGTTATCCGGATCTGTTAAAAATATCATCGATTTTCGGAATAACAAATCTTAACATCTTATACTTAACATTAGATTATGATCCTCGGAATGGTAGACATTTAAGATCGAAGATGCTAACTATCCGCAATTGGAAAGCCATGTATATCTTCCACTCCCGTTGGTATCCGCAAAAGTAAAAAGCTTTTCAAACATCTCTGACTTCATTCATCCTTGCATATAGGCGGGGTTACTGAATGGTAATGGAAGCAGTGTTCCATGCCATCTCTGTCAAGCACCATCTAATACGTCAGTAGTAACATTGAGCCTTACTCAATGGTGTTCCGTCCCCCAGGAACGTCGCTTCTGACATGCTATAATACCACCTTCACAGAGTTTTTTCATTCTCACACATTTTCCCTCGGCTGCCATGTTTTAGGAACCCCCGCGGGATGAGATTGATCTCAGGTATCGTCACCAGAAACTCGTTGAAAAAATAAGCTTGCATTTTTAGAAGAGGTCATACTGGAATAGTTACCGTGAGATATTCCAAAGACACACACACGCAAAAAACACAACTTCAAGGAAGTTCTAATTCTTTTTATAAAATAGACTAGAGGATCTTTCAGGATGAATGATTATAGAGGTATTGCTGTAGGTATTATGAAATTGGGGATGGTGGATTCAGAATTACGCTCGTCTGATGCCGAGTGCAGACCTGTAGGCTGTATCCAACTGAATGAGGTGCCTCTAGGACTAAGGTCTACTTTCCGCTTTATAATTGCATTCTTGGAATAATGAAAAAAGGCAAGTAGAAAGACTATTTCAATGTATGTTCAGCAATTTCCTGTCTTGTAGATTCGCTGCGTTATTATTCATGACTTTGAGGAAGATGAGGTTCCCTGAGGTTATTCAGCAATCTGCAAAAGTGTAGCGACCCTACTTCGTGCAGGCTAGAAGTTCTTGAACTATAAAACTTAAGTTTATTGTGGCCACCCATATCGTTTATAGGGTAGCCTATGCATAATTTACCATGGGCGGCACAGAAGCTATATGTTAATGATGTTTTTATCAAGGGAATTTACTGAATTTGCTGCTTTACATGTCTGCCTTCATGGCAGTAATGGACACTAATGTGAGCTTCCATTTCCGGTATTCAACTGGAATCAGTAAGCGGAACAGAACTTGTATACTGACGGCCATGTTGTTTTAAGATGGGAAGTAAGTGACGGATTTTAGACGTTTATCAGACACTTTAAAAGGTAGCTATACCAAAGTGACCATCGCCAAAGGCTCCATGGCAGAAACTCCATACAGTCCGCAGGATAGAATATAACAATTTTTGCATGGTGGTCCTAAATTACTTAAAAGGTAGTATATGGTTTTAAATGCCTTGCATAAAGACTTACAACAAATGTTCTATAACCTCCTATGTTGTTTTTAATTATGCAAGAGACTTAATTATGTTTAATCAAAAGAATTCCAGAGAATCAATAAGAGAATGCTCAAAACGATAATGTTTCTGATTATATTGAATATTTCAATACAGCAAATGCATTTAAACACATACACGCCTCCGAATGCTATAAAACAATCCTCTCACTTAAAGGTGGAGGATGGGATACCACATATTAATTTTAATTCAGTGAAACACCCCAGTTCCATACCACAGTCTGGGACAATATTTGCACAAGCATATATTTACACAACAGTTTTTAGATTTTGCTTAGATCCATTATGTTTCACAAGTCAAACTTCAGAACACACTATACGTCCTCTGCCCACCTGTACATGGGAACCTATCACCAAATCAATTGTTTAAACATTTCTGAACATCCCAGTATATTTCCATTGGCCATGGTGATATTCATACTGTCAGCATTCTATAGTCAGCTTTGACACCCTGGCGAGGCTTCTCTGATGTGTAATGTATAATGATGACGTCTACCAGTGAGACATTTTTATTTACACAGTAAGGATAAGTTAAAACACATGTGTGAGGTCTTCGATTATATTCCTTTTCTTGTGCAGGAGGTAGGGCTAAGGCACTTGGTCAACTTTTCTTTGGTTAAAGGTCCCATGTGTTCAGAACAAAGTTTGACTTTGGTTTTCAGGATCGATTAGAACATCAGTGTTCAGCATCAATGTAGCAATACTCACATATTGTTTGGTAATGGTAACCAATGGATAGAATGTGTGCCCTCTCTATAATCCCATTTTCTTATACTACTTGTAAGTATTTTGCGTAAATTCATTTGGACCACTTTTTTTAAGAGAAAATAAGAGAAAACACAGCACTTCTTTCAGTTTTGCTTTCCACATATAAAACAACCTTTTAAAAACACTCCAGAGGCATTTTTTCTGCATTAAAACAAGTTCTTGCAAGGTTTAAATGTTTTGTGGCTTTAATTTTATGTAGCACTCTGCTATGTTGGAAGAGGGAACAATTATGGGATTTCATTTTAAGATAAATTCTAATTCTGAAAAATAAGAAGATGCTCTTACATAAGATTGCATAATGTAATGAAGTAATAATTACATATATGTTTATAAAATTTATTATCGTTATTATTACATAGGTGTTATTATTTCATTACTTCCAATATATATTTATAAGTATTGAAGGGGTCTGTTATCATTGGGTTCTATATTGAAGCTTATATATTGAATTTCTATTCCAGTTTTTAAGATTCGAATACATGGAATTGGACAATTAATTCTACACTGAAGCTCTTTCATTGTGCCTATTAAATGGTATTTAAACTACTGATAATTGATACTCAAAGTACCAGTTCTACTCAAAATACAGACATACAGACAAAATACAGACATTACAATATACATGTTTATTGTATTCAAAAGATTTAAAGCAAGGCATATTACATTAATTTGCTAAAACAAAAGAGATGACCACCTTCATATAGCAAAAGTTTGACAGCACATTTAACCAACCAATGATCCAAAACAACGATCAATTGAACACACTTCAGCATAGATGCAGGGGACTGGGATTGAACTGATATAACTGACGAAACAAGGGAACCTTTGGGGAGGAATATCAAAGTGTTGAATGTTACTTTCTAGACGTGCCTCAACTTTTTCACTTTCAGGTCCACTGGCTTTTACTAGCATGAACTACATCCAGTTTCTGTTATCAAGTAAAAGTCTGATACAAATTCAGGACGTATAATATATATACAAACAAGGTCTTAATAAATTTGGAAGCTTCCAGTGATCGCCCATGGAATGAGTAGCCATCCAGGTCAGGGGATATACTTCATGGGAGTGGTCTGGAAAAGCATAAGTTTTATGTAATTAGTCTCTAAGTGCTATTCCCAGCATTAAACTACCCATGGCTGACCAAGGCTTGAATACATCTTTTTATTTCTTTTTTATATTTTATATTCTATATAGGTATTCGCTTCCTTGAAACCATTTTGCTCACTTCTGTTGCACTGGGTCTATTTTTGTTTGAGAAATTGTTCTCAGCAATTGACATTACTCTGGTTAGTCTTGTATCCAGACAGTTGTGTGGGTCATGTCGTTAACATCATCGATGTGGTTATGCAATGTGGAAAAAGAATGAGACACTCTACTGTTTCACCTGCCAATAGAGATGGGATACTTTGTCATTCGCAACACAGTTGGTGGCAGACAACTCATCTGCAGATACATAGGTGTATAAAACACAAAAGTAGCAATATGCACACCTGCTTGAAGTCGCCTGACTCATTTCCCAGTCATAGAAATGTGTGCTATATTTAGGAAGGCTTCGCTATGTCACTGTTTAATGTTGATGGGTCAAAATCATGACAATGTTTTGTTTCAAATTCCCATGGATCCTAGCTAAAGTGGAGAAGAGAACAGATATATATGCTGAAGTTAGGTTTAATAGATTTAAGTTGTATCAAGTTTGTAATTGATATTTTCATATAACTGTTCATAATAATGAGATGTCCAGAGTGGAGTGGTCAACATGGATGTATAATTATATTCTCACCTGAAGAAGGGCAAACTAGCCCGAAAGCTTGTGTCAAATCAAATCAATAAGAAACAACAACTTTATTACATCCTTCACCAGAATCATCATTTTACCGAACGACCAAGATCGATATACAGCGATAGCTCCCCTCTCTACTGTATATATATTCGTTTATATGAGAGAACACATTGTTTGAGAGACAGATTCTAGGTAATTCCATCTTTCAACTTTTGAGAAAGTGTAAATGTTTTCACTTTACAAGCGCATGAAATCTGGACTCTTCGTGACTTATCTCAGGGGCTCTCTTGAGAACCACAACTATTATTATGTATTATTGCTATTCGTTTGGAAAGAAATAACTGTAATTTAGCTCAATACCATCTGGCATTTTCCAAACATATTTTTCTCCATTTGAAAATGAATAACTAAAACTTTTACTTAAACTTTGGAAGTGAAGAAAGTTAACAATGACAACAGACATCAGTTAAATGTAACGTTGTCGCCGAAAGGTTGAGCAACGCCACCTTTGTTGTCAGAAGCTGTTAAAACCTCGGAGCAGCGTCCATTTTAGCTTTCTCCTAAGTGAATTTTCTAAATCTTGAGTTTTCTGTTTTATTTCGTTCTTCTAGTACTTCTGAAGATCACAGTTCTTTTCCTTCATTCTTTTTCTCCCACCTCCCCCATCTCCTCACCCTCCTCCTATACGATTAAGATTTAGTAGCAATCTCTGGCATGGTAACATAAATTAATGTATTAATGGATGGCCTGGTTTAGAGCGTTTGTCTCAACAGGAGATTTCTCATGCTTTAGAAGAAACAGTTTGTATACATAACAATATTCATTATCTTCTAAGATTTATATGTGAATTGAATAACATGCTTTGATGTGATATTGATATTCAATAAGGAGGAAATAATGGAGATCTACGGGGATGGGAGACCCATACAACATAATCCTCATCTCGAGATCCACCGTGGCTTCAATTACTTAAATGTCGGACAAAAACTAAATATCTTCTACTTTTTACAAGGGCTAAGTACAAGGCTTGGTGTCACACATCGCACATTTGACCATATTTTCTACTTTTTGTTCCATTCATATGTTAGTAAGGCATTTCCTTAAAGGTGCACTCACAGTGAACATCGGTTGAAAACATAGGATTTTCTATTTTGTGTTCTGTTCTTTTGCAACCCATGTAAACGTCAGTTGACGACCAACATTTTGGAGGATCTTGTTCAGTTCCATTTGCTACAGGTCTTTATAAAAGTCAACATTTATATGTCGTAGCCCCGTCGTAATCCGTTACTACGATGGCTTCACTCATTATCGCTACCTGAATGTTTCTTTCTCTTGGCCGCTTCGACTAACTCTAAATCTATTAGTTTCTAATTTCTCAATACAAAATATATGCTATGAATTAAGAACCTGTGTAAACTTACACCTCCCATGGGTAATGGGAACAGATGGAAAGATAGCAGCGGAAACGGATCTGTGTCCTTTGAGAGGAATAACAGGTGGGAAAATTCGCGGAATTATTCCCAATCTCCACGTAGGGATAAAGGGCCTAGTCTCCACTAAGCCGATTCTCATGCGATTTTGCGCCGCAGTGGTCTCTTTTGCACTAAATTGTGTGAGAATCCCATGAGAATCAACTTAGTAGACTAGACCCTATAGGCTGCAAAATCGCCTTCTCCATACGACACGAAGAGGGATTTCACTCCATACAGGACGTGCGCGTCAAAAAGTAACCTACATACCACACACTGAAACGTTGAAGAGGAACCCTCATGATAGGCCAATATTTTCATGGGAACGTGGTGCTATCGATCTATTCCGGTGCTACTTTGTTCATTATAAACGTCTGCCGCACAGTTTGAAAACTGTACCGAGAACAAAAATGTCTGATGCTAAAACCCAATTAGAGACATGAACGATTGCTTGTTTTAAGGCACCCTTTACTTTTTTTAGGGCTAGCGATTGTATTAAATTAATTGTGACAATGTGACTGAGAGATCGGTGATAATGGATTGTGATTATAAAGAATCGTAAAGTTAGTTTATCTGTGTGCAAGATAATCGTTTTGTACTACATAATTAAGAACTACTAGTTGTTAGATAACATTATAGTTAAATGAATGGATCGACCCTGCGACTTGGATCATTTAACTATCGTGTAATCCGCTTCCTTTCTTTCTCTCCTACTTTAGATGTTTCATTAAGTACAGTACACACACAACACATGTTATTTCAAAAGTTAATATTTTTATTATTTAAATATAATAATGTGGGCACTGACCAGACTTTATGTCAGCTTGTATTTCCCCCTTTTCTCTCGAGCTAGCCTGACTCGTCCGGCTCTCTCTGTCCAACGTGGCCAGTGGCCTCCATCGTTGCAACTTTATACGGCTAATTGATGACAACAAGTTATCTATTCGAACAAACCATTACATGCAGTAGAATAGTGTACAATATACATTTAGCTGGTCACAGATACATACATACAATAGTCTCTTGCCCGGGTACCATCGGCATTATCGGTGATACAATACAATTTAGAGAGAATAGAGAATATGTTTTCCCAATGCGGCAAACATACGAGGAAAATAAAACAATATGAGAAGTGGCTTTCGAATTGCTTCCATGCATGCGATGTTTTTTAAACTGTTAAAAGGGACTAAATTTGTCAATTTTCGAGCGGGAATTAATTCCGAATCCGATATGCCTGTCCTATGCATTCAAACGCGAATTTCATCCTCTCAGGGATAACTTGGCGACAGCTGAGCCTGCAGCTTGTATTCTTCCGGGAGAATTTCATGTCATTATCTCATTCTGCGGCGATTTTGAACCCAAGGCGATCATTTACTTGGATTCGGTGCAACATTTAGTTTGACATGACCATCACCGTAATCATCATCGCTCCTCTACATTCCAAAAGTGATAGATGGCAGTCGTTGGCCATTTTTGGAGTCTTAAAAATAAAGGTTTATTTCCTCATATCAAAGACATTATTCTAAAAATATGGAGATGCTTTTAATATTACTGCTTTGGAGAGTGCGATTCTTAAAGGATCTGGCCTTTTTCGTTTGTGCCGTTTTTATTGAATTCTTTAAATTTACGAACAAAAGAAAATTAATCAAGTTGAGATTCAAAGGCCCTATCTACCAAATACATTCCGCTGGGTCTTGCCCAAAGGTCATCGACTCCAATCACAAAGGACCAGATTCTGTGGATAAATGGCTGAGGAATTCCAAGACTAAGAGCATTGCTCGTCCTTTGGGATTAATCGATAACGAAACAGACATGCACGTCTTTTGACCTATAACCATCGTATTGCCCGTTATCTTACTGATCCAAGCCAACTTATAGTACAGCGGCCAGAGGCTAAATTTGGGAGGGAACCCCTACCCACCGTATAACAAGCTAAATTTGAGGTATTTTGTGTAGAATTTCATGAATTTTCTGAATCTGAGGAAAAAAATTGCCCAAAAGGTGGCGAACATTATCAAAATGGCCTGTTTCCATGGAAACTTGTGATTTTTTTGTATTTTAGCAAAAAATAGGTTTTTAGTGTCCCATTTCTACACTTTTATCAGTATTGTGACCAAACTTGGGAATAACAATGTTGTATCTAAGGGTTATCATTTCCTTTCAAATCAATGACCTTGCTCAAGGTCAAGGTCACCAAATATGACCTTGATATGTAAAAATAGCAAAATTCTGGGATGTGACATCCTATTTTCTCTTATGAAAATATGACAATAGAAGAAAATGGTAACCTAATGCATTCAAATAATAACTGACATTAGGGGAAAGAAAAATAACCCATTTTTGGTATCATCGGAATGTCTGTTGCCATGGTAATCAAGCCTCACTTTTCATTCTATGCCAAATTTTGTGTAAATCTAAATGACATACTGCAGTCTATATCTTTTGAACAATTTATTTCAAAGCTACACAATTTATACATGTGAAAGGGATCTGAGAGTACTTTCATAATATATCTTTTAATTGACCTTTGTCAAGGTCAAGGTCACCATTTTCAAGGTCAAACATCAAATTTTGGTTCAAATTTGAGTATTATGTATGTATCTTTGGAACTATTTATCTCTTGTGTATACAATTTATGCATGTGATAGAACACTAGCAACACTTCCATCGGACATCTTGTCAATGACCTTGGTCAAGGTCAAGGTCACAATATCCAAGGTCAAACATCAAATTTTGGTTTAAGTTTCAGTAATAGATATGTGTATCTCTGTAACAATTTATTTCCAGGCTACATACTTAAAGCATGTAATTGGGGTTTTAAGTGCCCTTCCATGAGACATCTTGTCAATGTCATATGTCAAGGTTAAGGTCACGATTTTCAAGGTCAAACATACAATTTTGGTACTAATTGAAGTTTTTGGTATTTATCTCTGGAACTATTTATCTGTAGGGTGCATAATTTAATCATGTGATAGGGCTCTGAGAGGCCTTCCATTAGATATATTGACAATGACCTTGGTCAAAGTCAAGGTCATAATTTTCAAGGTCAAACATGAAATTTGGGTCCAAATTGTGGTATTAAGTAAGTATCTCCAGAACTATTTGTCTCTAGATTACACAATTTAATCATATGACAGGGCTCTAAAAGGCCTCTCGTTAAATACCCTGTCAATAACCTTAGTCAAGGTCAAGGTAACCATTTCCAAGGTCAAACCTGAAATTTAGGTCTAATTTTTACTACTAGGCATGTTTCAGTTGGCACTGTATCTTCAGATGCCATGAATTGAATATGTGACTTACTCGATATTGTTCCCTTAATCAAGAGCTCTGTATTGGTAACAATATGGAGGGTATCATAGTATATTTATGGACCATAAAGCAACATAGATAGTATAGCAGGGGGATTGGGGGGGGGGTATTCATGTGGTACTATAGCACTTCCCATGAGGCTGCCAGTGGCATGTCCTTAGTGGACACTGGGTCTAATAGTACTCATGGAGCAACATAATGGGGTCAGCATAGAGGGTATTAAGGGGGTCATGGAGTAAGATGGAGGGTAAACTGATGGTCATGGAGCCCTCTAGAGGATATCATGGGGGCCATGGAATAACATATATGGAGTAACATAGAGAGGGCATAATGGTGGTCATGGAGCAGCACAGAGGGCATAATGGGTGACATGGAGCCCTATAGAGGGTATGATGGTGGTAATGGAGCACTATAGAGGGTATGGTTTGTTCTGTAATTATTATATGAAATAATTATATATATAGAATTATGGGGGGGGGGGGGTCATGGAGGGTATAATGATGGTGATGGAGCAGCATAGATGGTATAATGGGGGTCATGGGGCAGCACAGTAGGTATGATGGTGGTCATAGAGCATCATAGTGGGTATAATTGGGGCTACGGAACCCTATAGAGGGTATGATATGGTGGCCATGGAGCACTATAGAGGATATAATGTTGGTCATAGAGCATCATAGAGGATATAATTGGGGCTATGGAGCCCTATAGAGGGTATGATGGGGGCTATGGAGCACAATAGAGGATATAATGGTGGCTATAGAGCATCATAGAGGGTATAATTGGGGCTATGGAACCCTATAAAGGGTATGATGGGGGTCATGGAGCATCGTAGAGGGTATAATGTTGGTCATGGAGCAGCATAGAGGGTATAATGGGGGTCATGGAGCATCGTAGAGGGTATAATGTTGGTCATGGAGCAGCATAGAGGGTATAATGGGGGTCATGGAGCATCGTAGAGGGTATAATGGGGGTCATGGAGCAGCATAGAGGGTATAATATGGGTCATGAAGTAACAGAGAGGGTATGATGGTGGTCATGGAGCAATATAACAGGTATTATGGGGGTCATTGAATAACATAGAGGGTATGATGGGGGCCATAGAGCAGCATGGAGGGTATGGTTATGGTTATGGAGCAGCATAGAGGGTATGATGGAGGTTATGGAGTAACATGGCGGGTATAATGGTGGCCATGCAGTAACATAGTGGGAATGATAGGGATCATGGAGGACTATAGACAGTACAATAGGCGTCATGGAGCATTATAGCGTGTAAAATGGGTGTCTAGGAGGAGTATAGAGGGTATGATGGGAGCCATGGAGTACTATAGAGGATATAATGCTGTCTATAGAGCTTCATAGAGGGTGAATGGTGGTTATGGAGCAGCATAGAGGGTATAATGGTGGTCATGGAGCAGCATAGATGGTATAATATAGCGCATGGGGCGTCGCCTCGGCGTTGGATTGTTCTCTCACTAAAACCATCTCAACCAGTCAGGCTTGAAATCCTCCCACCTATGGGGAGCTTAGTTCCGCTGACGTCCATTTCTTAATGTTTGACAATAAAAGTTACAACAACAAATAATTGGGGTCATGGAGCAGCATAGATGGTATATAATTGGGGTCATGGAGCAGCCTAGAGGGTATAATGGTGGTCATGGAGCAACATAGAGGGTATAATTGGGGTCATCCATGGAGCAGCCTAGAGGGTATAATTGGGGTCATCCATGGAGCAGCCTAGAGGGTATAATGGTGGTCCTGGAGCAGCATAGAGGGTGTCATTGGGGTCATAGAGTAAGTTAGAGGGTATGATTGGGGCCATGGAGCAGCCTAGAGGGTGTCATTGGGGTCATGAGACAGCATAGAGGGTGTCATTGGGGTCATGGAGCAGCATAGAGGGTATAATGGTGGTCACGGAGCAGCATAGATGGTATAATTGGGGTCATGGAGCATCATAGATGGTATAATTGGGGTCATGGAGCATCATAGAGGGTATAATGGTGGTCATATGGAGCAGCATAGAGGGTATAATGGTGGTCATGGAGCAGCATAGAGGGCATAATGGTGATCATGGAGCAGCATAGAGGGTGTCATTGGGGTCATAGAGTAACTTAGAGGGTATAATGGGGGCCATGGAGCATTATAGAGGGTATAATGGGGTCATGGAGCATCGTAGAGGGTATGATAGGGGTCATGGAGCAATATAAAAGGTATAATAGGGGTCATGGAATAATATAAAAGGTATAACGGGGGTCATGGAGCAGCATAGGGGTTATGAATGGGGATCATGTGGTAACATGGAGGGTATAATTCGGGGCATGAAGCCCTCTAGAGGATGTGATGGGGGCCATGGAGCACTATATAGAGGATATAATGGTGGTCATGAAATAACATAGAGGGTATAATGGGTGTTATAGAGTAGCATAGAGAGGGCATAATGGTGGTCATGGAGCAGCACAGAGGGTATAATGGGTGCCATGGAGCCCTATAGAGGGTATGAGGGGGGCCATGGAGCATTATAGGGAGTAAAATGGTTGTTATTTAGCAGCATAAAAGGTATAGAGATCATCATGGAGCAACATTAAATTATGATGGAGGTCATGGAGCAGCATAGAGGGTATAACAATGGTCAATGAGCAACATTTAGAGGATGTAATATTGGTCAATGAGCAAAATTTGCGTCAAAGAATGTGTCAGATTACTCAATTGAGTGTAATATCTATGCACAATATTGGTTATACTCCGGCCAAGATCTAGGTTTGAAGCCACAACAGGCTTACAGGTGAAGACTCGCCTAGCAGTCATACTTACTCACTTGACACCCCTTACTCATAGAATCCCCCTATGCTATACTATGTCATTAAAATGAGTGTCATTGATTGTCATTGAATAGATCCATGCAGCCAATCAAATTAGTGAAGTAAATTCAATGCATTTGAAAAGCTGATTCCTCTACTGAAATCTATCCATGCAAATGCCATAGGCAAAACTGGCCCTCTTTTTGTGGATATGCACACCTATCATGGCTTAAATACATCTTCTATTCACAGCTCTTGTGTGTTAGATGATTATTAGGGATTATAAGGGATTACTATTAAAAATTCAGATAGAAATCTTACCTTTGTCCTTGATAATTGTGACCTTATCCTTCATTGATGAAGGTTATTGACAACATGACTTATGAAAATGCTGTTAGAGCCCTGTCGCATATTTTAATTGTGTACCCCAGGGAGAATAGTTCCAGAGAAACCTAATACAAGAATTTGGACCAAAACTTGACCTTTGACCTTGAAATGTTGACCTTGACCATGACATAGGTCATTGACAAGACACCTAATGCCTGTACTCCCAGAACCCTATCAGATGTTCATATTGGGTAACCTAGGGATAAATAATTCCAGAGATACATATACCTAAATCTAAAATCAAGAAAAAATGTTATGTTTGACCTTGGATATGGTGACCTTGACCTTACCAAAGGTCATTCATATGATGTCTCATGTAAGTGATGTTAGTGTCCTATCACATGCATAAATTGTGTACGCCAGTGATAAATAGTTCCTAAGATACATACATAATACTCAAATTTGAACCAAAATTTGATGTTTGACCTTGAAAATGGTGACCTTGACCTTGACAAAGGTCAATTAAAAGATATATTATGAAAGTACTCTTGGATCCCTTTCACATGTATAAATTGTGTAGCTTTGAAATAAATTGTTCAAAAGATATAGACTGCAGTATGTTATTTAGATTTACACAAAATTTAGCATAGAACGAAAAGTGAGGCTTGGTTACCATGGCAACAGACATTCCAATGATACCAAAAATGGGTTATTTTTCTTTCCCCTAATATCAGTTATTATTTGAATGCATTAGGTTACCATTTTCTTCTGTTGCCATATTTTTATAAGAGAAAATAGGATGTCACATCCCAGAATTTTGCTGTTTTTACATATCAAGGTCATATTTGGTGACCTTGACCTTGAGCAAGGTCACTGATTCGAATGGAAATGATAACCCTTAGATACATCAGTATTATTCTCAAGTTTGGTCACAATACTGATAAAAGTGTAGAAATGGGACACTAAAAACCTATTTTTTGCTAAAATACAAAAAAATCACTAGTTTCCATGGAAACAGGCCATTTTGACAATGTTCGCCACCTTTCCGGCAATTTTTTTCTTCAGATTCGGAAAATTCATGAAATTCTACACAAAATAGCTCAAATTTAGCTTGTTATACGGTGGGTAGGGGTAACTTCTTAAATAATGGCTTTTTTGGCCCTTGGCCGCTGGCCTATTAAGAGGTTTTAAGATCAGTTCGTTGCCGCGACCACCTGGGCACAAAGACATATGATATAGCATTACGCATTTAGAATCGTTTGGTTCGGCTTTAAGATCGCCAGTGCCGCAGCAAATCTTGTGTAATGGGTCGAAACTTTTTTGCCCGAAACTTCTACGGACGTCACCACATTGTAACAGGGCTATACGTTATGCAGATAGGCTTGGAAAGTTTCCTCCTTTCTCAACGAAGTAACTTAACCTGTTATTAAATGCATCAAAGCTAATGTAGGCCTACCGTAGCTGCTGGTAACTCAGACATAGTTGTACATGAAGGGCCTATACATAGTTAATCATGTAGAAAAGGTATATTCTGTTTTTATATTTGTTTAACACTATCTTCTTCATTCCAGTCGAAGTGGGGTTGATCTCACTGATTACTGTTGTTGCATGGTGTTAAAGCTGCAATCTATCGGTCTAAAACTAAAGACTTTCTTCATTCTTTTTCAACCTGCCTAAAAGTCATTTGACCAAAATTCTGGAGGATTTTATCCTGCTGCTTTTGCTACCTGTAGGGCTTCATATATAATAAGCCTACATTTATAACAGCCTCAGAATATGGATAAAACCAGTCCAATAAGTCCTAATATGGGTCAATTGGATATGGATGTTGTAATAACTGAGAATTCATGCTTTAACCTACCAAGAGCACAACTTTAACTTTATTCGCTCTAATGAATCTGATCGATAATCTATTATTAATAGTTATTTTATACAAAGACAAAGGTCCTTTAGGGACTGGGTTAGTTTGGGTTTGATGTCACGAGTATAAACGGTTCCCAGTAGATAATCAGGCTCTGTGAAGAAAGCCTTTTTAGCTCATGCCTTTCTGGCATAGATGGTTCCAACTCTAAAAGGATTTATATCCCTTCCGCAACAACGTCAAACTATGCACATACAGGTCCATCCCATTCAACCAAGCGTTCGGACGAAAGGCAATCGTTATTGTGCATGTGAATTGAAGAAAGGGCGATATATCCTTGGGCAGAAATTTCATTCGCCCCAAGATAATTGTAGAGGCTATCCATTTCCAAAAGTTCGCGCTGGTCTTTCATATATCACCGTTACCATATTCATAAATTGATGTAGAATGTAGCCAGGGACCAATTGCTATTTCTCATGGTTAATGAACCGCTGGTCGTCAGTGGGGGCCTTCCGAACCAATTCACTCATACCAATGTGCCCACTCCTGCGGCCTCTTGTTGGCATTATTAATTTGTTTCAGCAGGCCGCTATCCCTCTGCCTCGTAAAAGGCCATAAAGACTATCCTAGAGTAGAATTTATTCCAAACTACAGACAGAGATCGATCTAACCTTTGCAAACGTATATATATACATGTCTCTGTAATAGGATAGACAGGGCATAGGACTTTAACGAATGTTAATGTTCTCGAATTAGGCATTGCAGAACTTTAGGTCAAAATAACTCGGCAAATCTGTTTTTCAAGGGCTTTGGTTTGATATAAGGAAGCCATTGCAGTGACAGTTTTCATTAGCACTGTGTAAATATAGGCGGTGGATAAAAGGGCCTATATGCATGACCATCCAGTACAGCAGTAAAATAACAGAAGCAAAACGTATGCTTGCCTTTGTCATGCTTATAAAGACATTGAGTTATGATTCTTCACTAAAGCGTGATATGTTACTGCAGAAAAAATGTCAAATCAAAAGATTTCTTTGTAAGAAAGTTCTCATTTTCTTATGCGCTTTCAGTCATATAAATACTTGTACCAAATTTCAAGACAGAGTATTAACTATATCTTTGTTTGTCTAAGGTCATCCTATGGAGTATAGTTTATAGCTACTTTGCCAGTAATTATCCACCCAGAAATATTACAACATTTTATTTCAAACGAAATAAATCAAACATAAAATTAAGAACTACTTTTTAGACTCCCCAAACGTAACATCGTTGGAATCCACTAAATCTCATCTTTTCAAATATGATGGTACCTCAAAATTATTTTTCTGTGAAACATCACAAATGACTAGCAGAAAATCTATGACTGCAAACAATCTTCTACTTTTTGTTTTGTTCTCCCTCCGACTTATGATCCATTTTCTGTGACACATCACAAATGACTAGCAGAAGATCTATGACTGCAACAAGCTTCTTCTTTTTGTTTTGTTCTTTTCCAACCCATCTAAAAGCCATGACCAACATGGTTGTTTTTGCTATACAGGGCTTAATAAAAGTCCACCTTTATAATTTCCGAGACCCGCGGATATCATTTTCTGCTGTGGCTTCATCGGCGGCTATTTTCTCACGGCCGATTCGACCCTAATTTCCACACAGGAAATAGCAGCTGAATATTGACAAATTCAGTCCTATAATTCATAATATGAGTAAATTTGGTCGTAATAGCTGAGAAAGGAGCTGAGAAAGGAGCTTTAAGGGGAAGGATGTACGAACATTTTCAATGAAGATGTTCATTCACTCTGATGCTTACTCCTCTCAACGTCTTGATAAGGTATTGACGACCGGAATGATAAGGCATAACACATTTATGAGAATTTTATTGCCCTCGTGGAAATTAGTACATCCATTATTTCATAGTGCTCTCAGATCAATTAGGCATCACAGAAGGAAAGCCCCAAACATAACAACATTATTGAATTGGGCTGTCTCTCTCGTAAGGACCAATCGATACTGCGACATATGATATTCCATAGGCACCAGGCACAGGATAAGGGAGGGTTGGGGTGGTGGTGGTGGAGGTGGGGGGGGGGGGGCGCGGGGGGACTAGTCTAAGAGGGGCAGTCATTTTTTATGTACCAGAAGTATGAACCAACGTTGATGGATTTTATGACGTTTTCCAAAAAGTACTTTGATCCGGTATAGCGAAGTAAAGCAAGAATATATATCAGGGGTCATCGTATCAGGAAGTAAAATGATGGACACAACGCTATACGTTACCGGGTTTCCCTCAAAAACAACATAAAAGTAAGAAAAAAGGGGGGAAAGCAGATTGGTGGGAAGCAAAAGGCATATATTATATACATAGCTTCAATTTCTCCTGTCTCTCATACTCAGCCAAAGCCGAGAGCCTGCCATATGATCACAATCAAATAAGTTCGTGAGCCGGATCAGCAATACATTTCTGGGGTCAATGATTTCATCAGGCAAGAGCTTGGTCTTATATTGATGGTGCCCTCTTAACGTTAACACTGGCACCTGTATCGTATATCTCGCGGATGAATAAATACAAGGTTCCTAATATGAAATTGATGCGCACCAGGAAATAGTGCAGTAGGGGGACTAAGGGCAAGGTCCCTCCGCACAGCAGTTAGTCTGGGTATACTGGTGAAGCCCCATCACTTCTATTACATAAGGTCAAAGTGCTGTTAATCTGTGGACGTTGCAAATGGTAAATGGATTGGCTGTGGGGCTGATGGACCCCTAAACTCAGATGTATCTATCGGGTGTACTGAGGACGACCGGTAATGTAACCTTTCCTTAATAGAGGTCTATATGATCAGCTAGTCTGTAGGGAATCAGTGGTTTGGTATCTGAGTAAACACTCCAAGTATCGATGTTTCTATTTGCCAAGCTTTCCCAGGGAGTCCATGCAGCAAAATGTTATGTTTCCCAACCTATCTGTCCACACCAAAATAGATGAACAGGAAAAAGACTATAATCACAATAAATCTGGTTAATTAGTATAGTTTTATAATCATTTTATTAAAGGTCACAGACAATTAAAAAGATTCAGGTGAAAAAACGCTATAACTGTTGCCAGCTGTTTTCATGCGTCGCCTTGATCTTCAAACCATATATTAAATTACAAACTTTTCCTAGTTAATCTTTAGAAGATATCACACACTTTTACAATATATTATTACAAAAGGATAGACAATTTACAAACATTACAGTACGTTTAGATACGTCGTACACTTATAACTTTCGAGCCCCTTTAGAAACGTGAAATAGAAACAATTCTCAATACCAGCTGATTACCGTTCAGTTTGTTTTTTCATCATTCTTTGTGATACCAATATCTTCTTACATTCTTTGTTTGAAATATTTTTACTCGGGCTGTGACATTTTAAAAATTAAAATGGTTTTAAAGGTCGCATTGTTTTCCTTTTCTCAAATGCGTTCAGGGAGTTTATTCCATAGTTTTAATTTTCATAAAAAGACATTCTTAACATCTCACATTTTTGTCGAATATCTTAAAGCATAAATTCAGATTTTCACTAAAAGTGTAGCCTCTATCATTACTTCGCAAAATATCGATCTCAGCTTTTTGTTAACAAAAGCAATGTCTGTATCTCTCTCCGTTTGGTGAGTGGTAGGAGATTACTTCTAACAAAAAAATCATTATTTGGGAGACCTTGCTCATATGCTATTCGGAGTCCCTGAAGATAGGAAAGATGGCCTGTCCTATTCTATTATAGGAAGTATATATAGTTTTGACCACTTGGACACAGCTTTTATTACCATAATATCTCCCTCTCTTCTTTAGCTCATGAAGCTTTGCGTTGGCTTTCTGATACCGACTATTTACATGTTGTTTCATTGACACTTTATCGCCCACAACAACCCCTAAATCTTCAAAGAGATGTGTACCTTTTGAATTGTTCGTCCGTTGCAAATGAACTGGAAAATCCCATTCTCTGTTCTCCCTCTTTGAAAATCAGGTTGATCTTTTCCGGATTCACTTGCAAGCCATTAACAACACATTCACCATTGACAGTATTTATAAATATCGTTCCGAGGTTTTTGGCACACAGAGAGCTGATCGAAACTATTATTAAATTTTGTAATTACAGCATCATCTGCAATTGACCGAAGCTTCCCTTCGCAATTCATGATAATTCAAATCATTTATAAATATCAGAAGTTGGATTCACAGTGGTAAAGGCTATAGCATGACATCCACTATATTGTAATCAAAGTTGAGCAGTAAAATCGACGTAACCTGTTTATATGCGGGTCTTTATAAGCAGGATACCAAGACTTCATTAGTGCCGCTATAAGTGTCCTGTCATAAAGCCGAACGCTGCATGCGTGAAAGATACATTTGAACTTATATAGCAGTTCACATAGATGTAAATATTAATATACCCTTCAGAACATTCAAATTTATACACTATCATTCGATTGTTTCTACCTTGAAGTATCACTTTCAAGGTAGAAACAATTGAATGATAGTGTATAAATTTGAATGTTCTGAAGAGTATATTTAATTATTTGCATATAAGTGTATATATACGCATACTTACAGTCTAATCCAAAAGGGATCAAGGACGATTGGCAAGTGAGACGACTTATCATCACCTAATAATTGAAACATATATAGATATTTTTTAAAGCTCATGATCAGGTCCAAAGCGAAGTAACAAACATTATTGGGGAAATTATCTGTGGAACAAATACAAGAGTCAGCACACTCAATTCCGGCTAGAGAAATTCCTCTTTATATATCTTGTACAGCACGAAATGGAAATTCATATGCAAAATCCTTATGACCTATATGCAAAAACCTCATGATCCATGTAGAGAAAATAATCTGCTTTATGTTCAACATACTGTTTGTTTGTTTAAATGTTTTATTCTGTAACAACATTGCGTCCTAGCGGACGCTATTCTCAGTTCTACAGATATATATTTTAATTCATCAGAAAACATGCATGCATAAGAAATAGAGAAGAAAGGATTGGTCATAATCTGCGGGTCTACATACATGATATATAAGCTAAGTGCGTGGGTCATTTTGAAACTCATCAATTAATCAAGGTAGAAGTGTGTTGCCACTCTTCCATCGCCAATTATTCAGGATTTTATGTAAAATTGCGGTGGCACACGTAATTAGAAAGGGTACTTTCTGTAGCGAGTCCGTCACTTCCAATACCTCGCCCTGGTTATCCACAATGTATGGCCAAAGTGCCTCCTCTCAGGTTCTATTTGGGAGTCATTTCACTTCCTCTTTCCTCCTGTAGATTTGCTTAGACTTAGAGGTACAAGCACACCTTGTTGCCTATACCGACGATGCACCTCATCCGACGATGCTCTGGCTTTTGTAATTGCTTATTTGTGTATAGGCCAAGTGCTTGGAGGTTTAAAAATCAAACCTAAAGACAAAACACCCGAGTAAAGCAGCGAGATTAGCTGGAGCCAAAGGCTGATGGAAAGCTTTTCAAAATACCTAACAGGCCTGACCTATCGGAAGGGCAACTTGTTATTGGCAGGCGGAGCCAGCTGACAGTGGGAAATGACCCGAATACATTAGAACGACGAATCGTTGCACTGCTTTATGCATTTGTATATCGATTCTAATTTATACTGTCTTTCACTGCTTTCTTCTTCTAGGCTGGTTTCAGGAGCCATAATTATGTTGTATATTGATTAGCACGAGTTCGACTCTGAATCAGAACTAACTTCTTTGTACTTGGCTTCATGGATATATTTAAAAGTTATCTTGACTTGTTGCCGTCTTTCTTTCTTTCTTTTTATAGGTTCCTTCCATAATCTATATGACTGTGGAAATAAAACATAGCCTAATGTCACCTTGGGTTATGATGGAGTATAGGAATTCACCATATGAACTTTAGTATAAGGCTTAATCAGAACTACCCTCTGTGTACTCGGCTGGTGTCATAGATATCTTAAAGTTGTAAACTTGGCTTGCAAACTATCGTTCTTTATTTATTCTTATTCAGAAATAAGGCTTCTTGCATGATCTATATGCCTGGGAAAAAACAATGCAAAATGTAAGGGATAAGATGGCGCGTAGGAATTCGACATAATAATGTTATAGTATACGGCTTATACTGTGCACTAATGAATTGGTGTTCAAGCAGATACAGAATGGTGAGTTGCATGATGGCACATGCGCTTTTGTCACCCAAATCGGAAGCTATTTCCACCACAATCAATATGGAATTGGAAGGCGCTACGTTTTTTCTTTACCATCGATGATATCTTCACGATTCATACATAGTTCTTCCTGGAATAATCCATACTCGTTCAACTAGAACAACACTTTTTAGAGAAATTTATGAGGCGTACATTCTATTGAGATCAGTTCAACACGGTTTTAAGTATGGTCCATAGATATCCTTTT
The DNA here is from genome assembly GCA_942159475.1 of Sthenelais limicola. Lineage (NCBI taxonomy): Eukaryota > Metazoa > Annelida > Polychaeta > Phyllodocida > Sigalionidae > Sthenelais > Sthenelais limicola. Next base: position 62,036,822 of record OW804096.1, read on the forward strand.
GGTATTCTAGGCCGACAAGCCTTATATAGATTACTTCTCTTCTATACATTGGGAGAAAAAAAGTGTGGCTGTTGAGTTGAAGCACTTCAATATGACCTAGTCCTCGACATAACTCAATAGACTCTATAGTGGCGATGAAAAATCACGCAATGTTATTCATTTTACGGTTTGGTTGTTGTTAGGCTGCCCAAGAAATGGCCATAGTCAAATGAGATGGGCTAAAACATAGTCAATAATTTTATTATATATTAGGCATAATATCGTATATAAAACACGTAAGTGTATACATGTGTGTGTGTCCGGGGGGAGGGGACATGTTTAATCTATAGGATTTGGGAATTAAGAATAAAAAGTATATGAATTGAGTAAAAGGATAATTTCATTTCATCTTAATGTAAATTTGCATGATAGATCGACTAATTTTTTAAAGCATTCATTGCCTTTAAGATTTAATTGGATGAATCAAAAGTCCCACTCATTCCATAATTCTGTAGCAGCATTCAAATTTGCAATCCAATTTCATGCTAACTTTATCACCATCTCATGAGACCATTCACCCGTGCCCTTTGACAGGCATCCAATTATTTGTCACCTCATCGGTGTTTTTTTACTGATGTCAAGGTCAAAATAATAGAAAAATTGCAAATTCATTTGCTCTGCGTTCGTTGAAAATTTCTGATAGATAATCTGCTTGGCCAAATGGGGCAGGATGCCCTGAGGTGAAGCCTGTCAGGACCCGCGCACTTGATAGCCCTAAATATAGTTAGATAGTTCTATAGCCCACCAACCCTATCCTCTTCCAACTTTATTGCTGTCTTCCCTTTCATTCACAAGTTCTATTATAATTTCAAGTTGAGATTCTCAGGGGTGCAATTTCCCTTAAACTTCCCCCATATCTCCTGTGGCATTTAACACGAGGAAAAATTCATTCTTGTCCCCAGATGTAAGGGAAATTGACCAGGCAGGCACTGCATGATGCCACTGGCCTACATGTTGGTCTATGTCTTTCAATATGTTGCCTTGTCCCTTTATTCGAATGCGCTAAATATTTACTTTTCAGTCAGGGATGCAGGGTGCTGTTTCATGATTTGGTCTCAGAATAATTTTAAGATAATACAAGGTTACCCCTCCTGTTTAGTCTAATACCGAGGACCGGGCATCGCGGATGGATTATATCAGTGCATGCGCCACACATGTAAAGTTTGTCCAGGATAGAGTTCATTAAGTAGTACTGGAGTAGTTGGGGCTTGCGGTGGAGTCAGTTAGTATGGTAACAGCAGCAGCGCCATTGTCTGAAACTGGTCTGAAACTGGTCTGAAACTGGTCTTAAGTAAAGGTGGGACTGCTATGGGCGAAAAAGCAGCAAGTAAGCATACTCCAGGGGAATTGCAGTGGGATAGTGGACCTCTTATTCTAATATAATGTGCATTTCTGCGGTATTACGAAAATAATCCAACTTAGGCTATTCCCTGAGACCAACTCTTGAAACAGGGCCAAGGGCAGTATATAGAGCGTATATAAAGCGATGGCCTTGGACCCAGATGCATGAGAATATTGTGGGTTCGAATCCGGTGTGGCTGCAATTTCGATAGCCATGCATAGCTCTGATTTTTGGATAGCCATACATAGCTCTGATATTTCGAAAGCTATATACAATATTTCCATACCATACATATAAATAGCTCTCAAATTTTCGATAAAATGTTGGCAATTGATCTGCAAAAGGGACTGTTATGCTTTGCTTCTTTGCAATAAGCCTTTTGTTGTTTTGACTGAAGGTCATTCTAGATGAACAAAACTCTGAGAATAACATGAATATCGAATTTAAGTACATTGTGCCAGTCCACAGGAAACCTTTTATTTCTGAAGCTGGCAAAGACACTTGACTTTGAAAGAAATTCGATTACCTTTTCTTTTACAGAGCAATCCCACGAATACGACATAAAAAACAAGCGCAATAAATGTACCTGCAGGGTACGCAGGGTATTAACTTATTTTCAGACTTCAGGTTTCTGAAATGTCAGCTCTCATACTTTTTATAAAGTGAGGATGTATTTCAAGTGGCACGTGCGTTCCATAGAATACATTTGCGCCATGCAGTTGAAATGCCTCATAATTAGGTATAGAGGGATCCTATTTAAATATAGACATCAAATTTTGCATTTACCGACTGTTTAACTTTTCCATAAGCACCTCCCCCAGGAATACTCAATAGGGGATGTATATGTCTCACTGCGCATGAGACAATGATATATAAAAACCAAATGCATGATGGGAAAGATGAAGTCTCGTCTTGTGGAAACATGTGAAACACATAGGTATTCACATGAGTTCATTGTTAAATATCCCTTGCTGAACATAACATGGTTTCTATAGCTTTTACACTTACATACAACTCCCATAATTCCATGCGAATTGAGAATCAAGATGGCGCACATGCAAAACCCCTATTCTGAACCCTTCTTATTACACCGGTTTATATGACTCCGGAACCGTTTGATATTAGGCAATAGCAATATCAGTTTCATGCAGCGGTTAGGGATTGATATATGAATGCTTACTGTTGCATTTTCTAACCACAAACTCCTCAAGCAATCTTCGTATTGTGTAACAATTGGTGGGAGATGATCGCACACCTATACAGGATTCTAGTTATTTACTAACACGAGAGTGGAAATTAATGAAAGCCCACCCCAGATATTACGACAGGGACATACACGTATCGATACAACCATTACACAGGCTTTCCCACAAGAACAGATGCCCTTGTACATTCTATCTATATAGACAGAGAGGATATTAGAAATGGATACAAGAGACCGCTCTCCCCGTAAGCATCCCAATCCTTCACTATCTGTCACCATCAGTGACCATTCATTCTGCCAAGTGGGTATGAATATTGCTCTGGGTATTTCAAACAATTGCAAGCGATGCATGCGAGAAGGAGAATCGTTCTTCTTATTTTATAAGAACACAATGTGTTTAAAGGACAGAATAATTTAAAATTCATACCATATCCGTAATAGGTTTTCTTGGGGCAGGTGTGATCATTTTGTACGTTAATTCCATGCCGAGAAAGGAGAAAATCTTGATATATAAAAACAATACCAAAGACATCGATACTAGGTAAAAAAAGAACAGGGAATCTTCATCAATCTTACCAGAAGAGCAGAATATTTTTTTACATTTAATCTGGTTGTCATAAGCGAGTTCACATCATTTATCATTCATTGTTTCTGTCAGCACTCAAGAATGGTAAATACACCAGACTGTCACAGATGTCTTCAAGCTTTTTGTGTATTCAATCTTCGTTTCACTGTTAATAGTACTATCCTGCATGTCCCAGATGTCTTCTAACTACGATTTGTCCAATAAGATAATAGTAAATAATTGGAGAAATTATAAAAGTATTTCAGCTCCAATTTCCCATGCGTTTAACACACGCTTTATTTCGCATTTCAACATGTAAAATGCTTCGAAGATGATGATGCCACTAATGTCATTCATGTCTTTAAGTTAAATGGCGTGAGTTCCGGTTGGATGGACCTTGGAAACAGATCAATTTCTTTGACTGACAGGGCCCTTCAGTCTCATTTCTCAAGTGGGCAACCCGGACCTGGCATTTGGCATTCATTGCGTCACGATTTCAAGAAGAAAAACTTTTCTTTCAACCCATTTTTCATTTCCGTGTAAGCCAATGCGAACGTGACCCTGGGACGAGCATCGGAGAACCCTGGGTGTCAAACAATTATTCAAATTATGAAATGCAAATGAATACAATTAAAACCGAGCATTTCTTTGGTGACATTACCTTGGTACTCTTTTTACACAAGGCGCCGTCATAGAGGGGATCAATCCACTCTGATGGAAAATATTGCTTTGGAGAGTGTTTTCCCCTCTTGACTAACATGAAAGTCATGCGCCCTTGCAATGGCAACCGCCACAGGCACTGGGATGGAATGCCATTAGCTTACAAACAAGTACCTGTTGCGCCCGGATAAAATAATGGCCTCCGAGGAGTTCTCCCTGACCGTGGTGTCCATAACGTCTTACTTCAAGGAGGAGCACTCAATTACCTTAAGCTGGCAGCCAGTAACTGGAAAATACAATATGCCAGACATCCCTTAGCCGGCTGCCAAGAGAAGGGCGATGTACGTGTCCGCGGAACAGTTCTCGTGGCATGGATCAGCACCGGAGGGTGCATAAACAACAACGAAAAATACGGAGGGAAAACATTGAATTGTCCTCTGAAGACATTAGCTGCTTTCAGTCTTCCATCTAAGGTTGCCTTCTTGACTGGCCTTCAGGTGCCTTCACCTGAACTAAGTGTTTTGGATGGACGCTTGCTAAAAGCATTGTCAATGTGATTGCTTCTTGCGGAGAACCTTTTTTTATTTTCTAGTTTCTAAGAGAGCTGGCCCGTTTTTAAAATTTGTTTTCCTCCTGGAAATCATTATGTTCCGACAGGCAGCCCATCGTTGTTGAGATATGGAGGAGGGAGGGAGATAGAGGATGCATTTAAGTGCTTAGGCTGTAAAGAATCTCTGAGATGGAATTGGGTATTACTTTGGCGTATGTATATCCTGACATCAAGTATGCATAACCTTAGCTATTGGCAGGAAGCTTGCATTAAAGGGAACTAAAACTGTGACACAATTCTTCCTTTTTTTTTAAAATAAATTTTATTGAGGACATTCCCATGCGAACAGGGTAATCTCATGCACACTCAATGGCAAAAATTAATTATTATACATCAAGATATTTAACAGATTTAAATTTCAATAATCTATATTATTATGTAGACATTTTCCATAATTGATGACACTTTGAGAACAATATATAGTCTTGATCAATCATGACGAATCAGGGTTTCAGATTGGATAAGGTCGCATGACAACACATACCTTTCGAGATAGTGTATAATCGAATGTACCATCCTGATTTAATAATCATTTATGTACATCTTTTTTTTTTTTTGATTTTTTCTCCAACAATCATAATGATAGAATCTCCCTTATAGAATGACTAAAAACAAGTATTTCATGATACATGGCAGTAAAGATGCGAAATTAAAGATTATTGAATCCACCACAGCTCATCCCTTTTTAAGTACACTTTCATGGTTTTCCAATCCATGTTTCGCACATGTGAGGGGAGTTTATTCCACTCATGCGGACCATTGAAATGAGGACTTCTCCTAACCTTTTCAGAATTTGGTCTGGCTGTAGTCAAAACAATACCTTCATACAGTCTTGTTGGTCTCTCTCCAATATCACGAAATTGATTCTTTTTATTATTCATGATTCTTAGTAACGAGATTTTTGATCTTTTGCTTAATTTACCAACATTACAGAGCCGACTAAGGGTTTCTATATCCCTTCGATCATCCAAGTAAACCAACCTTACAGCCCTATTCAGTATACGCTGTAATTTTTGTTTAATATCGCTTGTTGTCATGTCAAGGAAGAGGAGACCATATTCTAATATTGATAAGATATGACTTTTCACAATCGTTTTAGTCATTTCCCTGGTTAGATACTGGCGAATTCTCTGTAATTGAACAAGTTTGAACGAGGCAGAACATTTCAGCCTGGTAAAGTGGTGGTTCATAGACAGGGTACAATCAACCTTAAACACGAGATAATTAACAATTTTTGTCCAAGAAATCTTATGACCATTTAGAAAAATACTGCCCAGAGCTGCAATATTAATCTTGTTTACCTTGTGTTTCGTGCCTAGTAGTTGGACCTGGCATTTTTTCTCATTTAATTTTAACTTATTTGCAGCCATCCAGGTATTAATATTATTCGTGGCCTCTTGAGATATTCTTACACAATCGTTTGCATTGTCACTTGTTGCACTCAAGGCTGTATCGTCAGCATACATAGTCATAATAATGTTTACAGAGGGAAAAATCAAGTTCTTTATACATACAGGTAGATCGTTAATATAAATTAGGAATACGATCGGTCCTAAGTGACTGCCTTGTGGTACCCCTTTGTTGATGGTAACTGGGGTTGAAATAAATTCATTTAGCATAGTCCTTTGCATTCTATTCAGTAAATAGTTCATAACAATGTTTGTTATTTTTGGGTTAAATTGATAATACCTCAGCTTATAATACAATATGTCATGGTTAATACAGTTAAAGGCTTTAGAGATGTCGTAGTAATTAGCAATGGTAACTTTACCAGAGTTAAAGCCATTTATAATTGCGTGAATACCTTCAGGAATTGTTCAAAATTGCCCAGTTATTGATAGAAAATGTTACGAAGTAATTTGAATAATGCGATGAAAAGAAAATGGTGATTTAAAACGCAGGATTCAACACAAGAAGCCAATGACAACCACCACGCACATTATTAATTAATTCTATGGATCGTTATTTCATAAGGATTAGGTCAAAAGTCGCTTCCTTCTACCTATAACTTATTCAATCCGAACCGATCCAATTCAATCAAAAAATTGATTTTATAGTAGGAGAAGAAAGGGAAGTCGAAAACGCTTTTGTCAAGGGGGATCTCCGTATCAAAAACAATAATGGGACCTCTGAGCACAATAAAGGTCATCCATCAGAAGAGCCACAATCTAAAGGAGAGATATTCCAAACTCAGGGCTCATTTTGCCCCCTTAACTTTAGTTGAAGTACGGTTTCCTTTATCACTTACCATTCTCACGTTTGTTTTAATGGATGCCTTGTCGTACTCAGTTTCCAAATCATTCAGTCCTTATTTAATACCATCTATAGTGTCCGTTGCCTTTACATTCAATCAGTTTTTGTATTGGATTTAAATACAAACTCCCTTTGGCAAAGTAATCAAACCCTCCCCCTGTAATGTAAATAATGTTATCCAAAACCTATTAGACCTGAGGGTGGGCTTAAGTTCGTTGTGCAACATAACAAATATGTTATTTGTTCTAACGATTGTCAATTCCTAAAATGGAGTATTGCTTTTTAAAGGCATTAAATGCTCATTGGGACTGCGTTCGGAAGGATTTTAATCATGGAAGCACCTTAATGATTCAACCATTGTGATAGATGCTTTTTCTCCAAATGAAATATCAGTGTCGGGCGAGCTGTAATCACGATAATCCTTGAAGTTTCGTTATAGGTAAAAGTTTCGTGAGGTAAATCGATAAAATATTGTACCAGGATAGGGAATATTCTCACTACACATTAGTCCAATGGCCTTGGGGGTTTTCTACCATCTGTTAAAGGTTTTGTGTGTCGGATGCCAAAGCCTTATTAAAGTGATATGACGTTACGATAAACCACACCAAAGGTGAGATGCCCTAACATGAAGTATCACTTATTTGGGGATATCCAATTCTGTAGCCAGAATAGATTAGTTGCAGATACTTTAAAGGTACATTCCTACTTCGTAATTGAAGATCTTAAGTTAGAATCTTAGTTTGGAAGTACACTCATGCCAGCTCTTGATATTTTAATATTTGTAAAGATGATCTATCCTCTGTAACTTACACGTGTGGGGTGGATTAACATTGGTGTGTTTTTTGTTTATTATAAATCACACAAGACTATATGCTTTCGCCTCTGTTCAGGTTGGTGGAATAGCCATACTATCTCTTAAGTTTTCACTAAACGTATACATGTAATACTATCACTATAACAATACAACTTTTGATTTGCAATAATGGCTGCTGCATGTGGTCCATCCCGAATTTCTAGAATTGTCGAACTCTATTTCAAATTATCAAAACGCGATATTTCTAGAGAGCACCATTACGTTGTTGGCTTAAGCTATGACGTTTTGATATACGTTACATATAGGACCGAGCAAGGTTTTCCTAATATTTGATCCTTAGCTATTGCTTTATGGTGTTCATTTATGTTATGGGAAATTCTGGCTTAACAAACCATTATATCAATGTAAATGTGAGGAAAAGATATTATAGATGAGTTTCTGAACCTGTTTCCTTAGCATATATATAGGATGTATTGTTAAAAGAAAAAATCAAAAATAATGGGCGGAAAGGAATATTTCCATTGCAATGGTTGTTTGTGTGATTCACGTTTGTGTCTGATAGCTTTTTGTGTCCATTAATAACACAAGAGATACAACGTAATTCTAGACCTGATACATAAGTCAGCATAGTTTAGGAATAAAACTCACGAACCTAGAAAAGCAGCCCTTCTGCAAATTTAATGTAATATACGAGGGGGAAGCTTCATTAGGGAAGCTATTCGAAAGGAGGTCCCTGCATCTGCCCATAAAACACCCAAGTCGTCCCTCGCCCTGCCCATTTGTCAATGCTTATATTATTTATCATAAGGAAGCGGTTATTATATCATCTTCAGGCATTCCATCATCCATCTTAAAAGTGTCCTGCCTTTGAAGTTTTCCCCGATACATTAATGTTGTTTTCATCAAGGCCTTATCTGTCTGTTGAAGCATTTATTAGTTCGTTGCCAGGAAAGGAAAGTTATGTATTAAACAGAGTTAGAATAAACATATCAAGATAAGTAGTACATGCCATTTCCCTATCATATATTTCCAGCCAATTACATAAACTCATCACAATGTCAGCACCTCGTTAGAAGGTTTGTGCAAACTTTTCCCAATCGAAGGTTCTGAATTGTTTCCAGACTTTGCACTTCATAGTATGGACATTATTACTTACTACTATTAATTCTGATTAACAACCTGATATAATCATAATATGCGTGGTATTTAGTAAATCGACCTAAGATGATGTGAACATCAAGTAAGTAATGAACGTGTGAACAAGTAGTAGCGTCTTCTGCCTAATGACACAATAACGAAGATTTAGTCTAATGACACAAGACCGAAGATTTAGTGTGGCATTTGCTGTGCCACATGTTCACGCATTAGTCTGTACGACTCAAGAATAAATGTCTGGAATTACAAATGCGCATCCATTCAAAAGAATGCTCGGTAATAATGCACCTGTTTATGCGTTTCTGACATAACTTAATGTGTATATCATTGATTCATTTCTACTTCAGGCAGATGTTCTGGGAGTTAATTTCACGATGGCTCTTTCAAAGTCATATATATATATATATATATCCTTCAAACATAAAAGCGACAATATTGTATTATTGTATTATATTCAAACCTCATAGGTCTCTGAGATTGCAATGCATTGCAGTGATGTTAACTAACTACGAGTAAAACACCCTTGATGCCGGATTCTTTCTTTGCATCCATAATGCAAGATGCATCCCCCTAATGTAATAAGTATTCAAATGTGAAAGGCGAGAGAGAGTCCTTGGACACAAAACTTCTGCGCCCTTAGGAAAAGAGTTTGAATCCCATACAATGTCAAACAATACCGTATTCGCATTAATATCAAAGCACTACAGTTGTTCGTATGCGCGATGTATGATTCAGTCAGTTGACCGAAGCTCCTGGATAATACCTTATAGAAATTCAGCAGTAAATGAATTAATTCCTCAGTAGATGAATGATATATACAGAAGAAAGTGTTTTCAATACCCTGATGGAGCTTGATGAGTAGTGGTGAATACTGGAGAGTCCGAAATGTCCTCTAATGAACAAAAAGCCCTTACAGAGCTCACAATGTTCCCAGAATCTATTATCAAAGCTAAATAGCGTTTACTGTATATATAATGAATTCCCCTTGTATGTATTGTACAAAGACTTCTTATATAGGATTACCCCTCTCTCTATATCATTCCATGAAGCCTTCTATATGGTTCATTATCTTAGAAAATATAGGAGTAATTCCCTTGATGTCACTTGTAGTTTGGACCATTGCATAAATTAAAATGTGACTTTACTGTACATGAGGAATTTCATAGCCGCTTATAAACCTAGTAGCATGTCCTCAAAATTCCAATAGATTTTTGTAGTTATGTATATATGAATAACACATACGGTGGGTCTGATTTCTTTAGGAATGTACTATGCATGGAACATCCGGTTTATCCAAGACCCAATCCAAATGTAACCCTTACCATCTAAATAGACTTATCGAATATGAATATTTGAACAAAGAAAATAATATCCGGACGTTCGGGAACGTCCGGTATGGATCGTCCAGTAAATTGTACATTCCTAAATTCGTACTGTACATCATTAATGTATTCGCCCTCCATGTTCATAATGTTTTTATATTTTCACATTTATTAAGATATTGATGTTTAGTAGTTATAAAAAATCATTTCTAAAGTTGAATGGGCTAGAATTTGTTTTTTTCCCTGTTGCCGAGTGTTGGTAATTATTGTACGTTACTCGTAAGGCACCCAAAACTTGTAAGTCAAGAGAGAAGGGCTCTGAAATCCTCCCCTCAGTTTGACAAGTGATGTTTTTGGATGGGTACATATGAAAACAAACAATTTTCTTATTATTTCTCGAAAGTATATCCCTTAAACTATAATATACTAAAGTAATTATTAACAATCAATACGTCATATGACTTAGAAAGGATGATTTGCAGAGTGTTCAGTACAAGTCAATGGCATTTCAATGACCGGAACCTGTACGGGATTTTGCGAGATTGAGCGGGATCTGTAACCTCTGGAGGGCGAATAGTATCTCATGCATCCATATTACCTCAATGGCACTGCACATGTGCATGCTTATTTAAGCTATTGTTCACGTAATACACCAAGAGCCCATCCTATACCCTGATAATGTATCAAATACCTAGGTAATGGGTTACAATGACTATAGATTCAGATTACATATTGCGGTATGGTCGTGAGGTCAATGCTTTGACTCATAATAAACGTCAGCAGACTGCTCTATGGGCAATCAAGGTTCTAATGTCCATGCACACAGGAATCAACCCTGAAAGGCCTTGGCTGGGGAACCATTATATAAACACCCAACAATGCTTCTATTCATCACACGCATAGGTAACATAATTCAGGTGATTCGACCGTACATTTGGTCCCTGGGTGATATACGATTACACGTGACATTCCTCATGAGCCTACTCAATCCTATTCCAGAGGGAGTAATAGTAGTGAAAAGACCCACAACAACATCGAAGTATACACGCTTTTGCATTGGAATTAAATAATTCATAAAATAAGATAAACATCCTAGGCAACATCTGAGTGTTATTGAGGTTCACATTTGCTTGGGTTGGTGAGAAGGGTTGTGGGCATGGACATAAATTGTGCGTACACTAGAAGTGTTAAGAAGAGAGTTAATCTTTGGTTTCGCGAGCTAAAGCATTAGCCTGCTGCCCTCGTACCTTTGGGTACGGGTCCTCCATAATAGTGTCCTTGCCTGTTTAGAACAGGCCTGAGGATCCGGATTAGGGGTGCCAGAGGGGGAGAGAGAGCTTCTCGTAGGCATAGCCTCTACAAAGCCGACCATTCTGGCTTTAATGTGTGTGGTCTAAAGCCGCCTTGATGTCAGTGCTAACATAGGCAATCAACACTTATCTGGGGTCTTTTATAAAACCCTCTACTTCCTGATTTCTTTCTCCCACGAACATTGGTCGTGGAATATCGAGGCCTTTATGCGATGGCTTATTTGTAGAATGTGGATATACTGACACTGTCTAGTGTCGTAATTAGAGAACCCGATACACCAGCAGCATTGATGTCTCTAATGGGGACCAACCGCCAGCCCAAATAACCTGTAGTAAAGAGACCAGGGGCCTGTAGTCCCGCCTGTAGTATAAACTAAGGAAGTAATTGTTTCAGGGGAAGGAATTGGATGCCATAAGAAAATTATTTTCCTTAGCTTATACAACAGCAGCCGGCGGGGCCAGTTGTATAAGCTAAGAAAAGGAACAACGTGTGTGGGAATTCCAACACTGTTTCCCTATATACCTTTGGTGGTTAGGAAGGAACATTCCTGCTTAACATTGTGTGTATAGACTATTCTTACCAGCTGGGGATTTTGCACAAGAGGGATTTTCTCCTTCACACAGCTGAAGCGATTCACACAAAATAAACCGTTTCTAAGCTTATACAACAGGCACACTGTATCATATATCTGATCACAAATGCTACTCACTCTCATCAAGCTAATGAAGGTGTCTGAAACCCGGAGGGTAATCGTCTTCCTTGTATTACACATATTCGTGTTCGCCAAATCTATCGGGAATAACAATTTCCTAACTAACCATTGTTGACAGTTGACATCTAGCTTTTGTATATGAATGTGGGTCAGCTATCTGACAAGAATTGTAAACCTTTGTATCCTACGCCTTGAACGTCAGTAGAATATTTTCATACATAATGGGGTATGATTACAAGTATCAGATTATTTTGTTATACTTTCCTGGAATTTGATGATTTCTTGACCGTGTTTATTGTAACTAAAAATAGGAAAATAATGCTTATTTCCATTCAAATTGTTCTCCTGCTCTCCTCCTCAATTTAACCGGCCCTCGACATCCCTATTTCATCATATTCCATCATTCGATATTTAGTTTTTACTCCCCAAGTCTTCATAATTGTCATCAACTATAATAAAATTCCTATCAATTCTTATCAATCATTTTTATCAAATCTAATCTTCAACTTTATGAATAGGAAAATGAATCTTATGTTTAGACCTCTTATTGTCTATCATGCACTAACTACCAGGTATAGAATTTCATTTTTGATTTCCCTTGTTCCACGAAGCGGGATGCATATATATACCTTAGTGAGGAATGAATGAACAGTGGATTGGATGTTGATGAGAAAATATTCACGAATTCGTATCATACCAAACGCAGTACACATACATCTATACATTTTGTGAATGACCTTATATTGCATGCTTTATATAGCAAACTCGTATACAAAGTAACCGACGATCAATCACTCTAGCTCAGCCAACCTTGAATCTCTTACAGTTAATCAATGAAATCCAGGTCTTGCACAATTTGTAGTATAATTACTTCATAATGAGATACTTACAAGTTGCTTTAATCTATTTCTAGGTGTGGGAGGATCAGGTGCTGCGATGGGACCCCGCCGAGTTTGGCGGAGTGACACACATTCGACTTCCGGCAACTCACCTGTGGACACCGGATATAGTTCTCTACAACAAGTAAATATATCCGCCGCCACAGTAACATTTCTAATGAGATGCACTTCGACAAAGAAGGCAATGATGTTTTAACATGGATCATTGCCTTATACGAATTGTCAATTTGAAATAACCTTTTTCAATATTAAGCGTAGCACTAGTTGGTTGGTTGGTTCACTATGTCATCACATCGAGTGTTTATTAGGTGATTTGAAGTAATGCGTGTGCACGGAATTTTCCCATTTCGATTAGTAAAATTCCCAACACACCCGTTCTGAAAGAGCTGGGATCTCTTTGCAATACCCATGATATCTATTGCAAATATTGAGAAGAAAATTAGATATTCATAGGCCATGGCTGCATCACGTTACAGCCCATCTTTGAATTGAGAATAACTTCTCCTTATTAAGCGAACCATTTGATATGCAATCGCAGGTGGAACGCGCATCATTTCAAATCATAATATAATATGCAAGACTTAATGTATTTACAAAACTAATTCATTCCATCACCACACGATGTCATTTGCTCCCGTCCCAATTCTTCTTTTTACATCAATCAATTAATTATGAACCAATTATTCTTCCATATTAACATTCTGGCGTTGAGCTTTGCATTTGATTCGGAGGCCGAGAGATTATCATTACCATTGATGTGGAATATAGCGTTAGTTTGCGCAAGTAATTAAAAGGCACAGAATGAGCACTCCCAGATAAATAATACCCTATTTCTCCTGTCAATGTACGCAATCAGTGCACGTGAGCTTAAGAACATTTTGGGCTCGGATATCCTCCCCAGCCGATGGCGGAGACTTTCAGTATTTGTCATTTGCATTTATTCACAGACAGTAAAAGCCTTAATACGATTATCTCACATCCCCTGGTACGGAGTGGCCACTATTATTTGGCCCCACCAGCATTGTGCTGGGAATTTCTCTGCCAACAGCGTTAAAGGAAATAATGTATGAATTTTGGATGTAATCGTCCAATCAAATGATTACTTAAAGACCTTAAACGTGGGACACACACAACTGCGTGTCCCTCGAGGGTCTTGTAAATGGATTCTATTCAAACTATTTCTAAAGACCACCAGACCTGGGGAAGGTTTAATGCGAAACAGAAATTTGTTGGAATACATTTTGAGTATAATTGAAATTACCTACTATTCTCGTATTTTATGTGGTAGATCGTAAAAACCCACATTAACAAGTAATACTAGAAGAGGTAAAACCGGATGCTTCCCCTCATGGGCAAACGCAAGCTCGCTGCACCCAAATCATTATGGACAATTCCATTAGATGGGGATATGGACACTGCCGTTCACTTGTGGAATTTGCTTGAGGACGCTGTCATTGCGTCCCCCTAAAATGGAACTGAAATGAATAGTTTAGAGAGTTATTTTTTCATAGATGTGAGTTATTGACACAAACCTCCTTGCATCATGTTTTTATTTCTTTTTACCCCCATTTGCATTTATTAGCGTGTTTTATTCATGCAATATTTAATCACTATAAGTTACCATTAGGGAATGATTGATGTAGGCGATTGATCGTATAGAAGATAGCATCTTATGAACAAACCATAAAACAGAAGGGGGCTGTGCATGTATAGAAGGTACACCCTTTTTACACACTCTAGATTTGGTGGTGAGGGTTACGGCATGAGTCTAGGGTACGGAGTAACAACGGGCACGACCGGTTACATTCAGCGAACTATAATGTAAGCCCCTTTTCCTCCAACTCGCTCGTGTCTTCATATCTTGTGCCGATGCTTTTTATTATTCCAACCAAATGTGGCTCTTTAAGATATGAAGAGATTTCAAACGCCCAACCTTTCGCTGGTATTATTTCTGTTTTGATTGGTTTAATTTCTTGCATGCCCAGCAGCACCCGCACCTTGAATTGAGTGGATTAATGGCATTGTCATGTATTTTCGTATTAACAATTTTATGTTCACAATAATTCCTGCACTTTCCTTCCTCTATCCTACCATTAAATCCGCTTACTAATATGTAAGACATAGCACAACTCCTAGAGAAAGGAAGCATGTATACAAATTTAATTATACTTTATCCTATTTCTTACATCATCGGTTTTGATACTTGCCAATCCGAACGTAATGCAATTCCCAACGATTTTGAAGACTGCCTTTAGAAAATGAAATAATAGTTCATGCATTTACTTATACATTAATCAGAATATACAAAAAAAACACTCAAGACCGTTTACCCATAAGAACTATCTTTTCCTTTTTGACATAAGTCAAAATTACATGTTAATATGTTAATAATATGTTTACCAATACCATAGATGTGTTTTAATATCCACCCCATGTGATTTCCATCACCCTCCACGATGACTGCTTTCCACCTGAATTCTCAAAATGCTTTACCGGCAGTATCTGTGATAGTACGTATATTTCTTCTACTTTCACTGTCCCCACAGTGCGGACGAGCAAATGAAACAGCACGAGGAGCTCGTGGCTGTCTACTTTAACGGTACCGTCAAGTGGATTCCGCCCGCAATTTACCGCAGCTCATGTGAGATAAACATGCAGGACTTTCCTTTTGATGAGCAGACCTGCATGTTCAAATTTGGCTCCTGGACCTATGACGAATACAAGGTGGACCTGAGGCTATACGAGAATAGACAAGACATAGACCTTAGGGAATACATCAGGAGTTCTGAGTGGGATATACTGAACACATCAGGGATACGGCACATACGGCGGTATCCTTTCTTTGACACCGACCCTTATCCTGAAATCATCTTTAACCTTACAATGAGGCGTCAGTCAACGTTTTATATCTACCTCCTGGTGTTGCCTTGTATTCTCCTCTCTTGTCTTACACTAGTGCTGTTCTGGATCCCCGCGCAACGGCCAGACAGGACGGCTGTAGGTAGGTTGGGGAGGAAGGGACAGTTTTAAGAAAATTTGAATATTTTAATTGTTCAATAGGGGGTTTGCATACACGAGTGCCCATCATAATGTATGAAACAGATTGCACCCATATATCTGTGATTATCAAAATTATCTGATATACTTGTTTTATTTATTTTTTATTTACAACAGATTTTATTAGAACAAATTTTACATTAATTTCTGGTTTAACTTCATCAATTTAGGCAAAATGTTTTAGCAAGATTATCACAAATGAAATTGGTACCTCAAAATATAGATTGAAAACGCTGCATCAAGGAATTCGTATAAAACAACTGCAACGTAACCAAAGTGTCATATATTTCATATTCTATTCATCAGCATATTATTTGACTGATTCCCTAAAACTATACATTCTTACCACGTACCAAAATGGCGTCTATGAAAATCCCTTATTAGCAATAACTCATCCTTGTTGGCCTCCGGTCCGTATAAACAATTTTACTTTCAAGCCTTCATTAGCAGATGGAAGACAGGAGCTATAGGTCATTTGCTAAATCATCTAGACTTGATACTTTAAGTTTAAAAATCAATTACTGTAATGGACAGGGGCAGAATTAATTGGCCTGTGATGGGGATGGGGACCACGACTATTAGAGCTCTGTATGATAAGTTGTCTGTTTGCCTTGGCTTTTCATTGCCAGCGTTATATCTTTTGAACCTCAACGTTCGCTCCCTTTCACTGCACGAAATCACTGCGGATGTGCATGCTCATTGTGCAATTGGGACAAATGATCCAAATCTTTCTTTGAGCTACTTTTAGGCGCTTCCCCTAAATTATATTTCACCCATTTCCATTTGAGCTGTGAACTATACTGATATGGGTAAGTATAGGGAGTAATATAGCATGTGGTCGATTATCTAATATCACCCTTTGAATTGTTCCGACCATAACATTTGGTTGCGTTTTGCTAGAAAATGGGATTTCATTCCACTTTCCTTACTACAGTTTCAAGACTGCCCACATTTTTTCATTATTGAAGACTGTTAATCATGTGATTGCTATGAACGAATCAAATCATATGAAAACAGAGATAATTACTGTTAATATACTGAAGTGTGGAATCTGTAGGCTTGGGCAATGACGTGATAATTACTATTCGTTCATTTGTTTTGCATTTTATTTCATTTTTAGATTGGACTCTATTTTCTATAGATCTATAGACTATTATTACCATGGTAATTAATCTTTCTATAATAATTGTCAGACATAATAACGCCTTGTCCGGGCGTAAACTTATAATAGATCCGTCCCGCAGAGTCATTGTTATGCAAGCATTGGGCAGATTGCTTGATATCTGGCATGTTGCTAAGCATTCATTGCTAATTTCCTTTTATAAAAGCCTGGTTTCTGCTAATTAAGTAAGCCAATGTGTCGCGCGACAAATCATATTTAACTACCAGTTTTCCTCTGGAAACCTTTTCGCCTGCCATGCCTAGGCTCATGAAAATTTAAATAGATCATAGCGTAGCCTATAGATTCTAATCACGTTGATCCTTACCTCTTTAAAACTCCACAGCAACCCGGCAACCAATCAACAGTAATGTCTGGAGCCACTCCAGCAAAGAAATGATTGCTTATGATACAGGATAAATAACATGGCTTAAAATATTACCAGCGCCTGATGAAAACAGCCATCAGGGACGATCAATCCACTGCAGAAATATTATCCTTATCTGAAAAGAAGATGGGCCTGCATATAAATAGCTTATGTTTGTCTTGCTTTTCTTCAGGTATGAGTCTTTTCTCTAGTTTCTTCATACTTCTTCTCATTTTGGTCCAATCTTCTCCGCCTACATCAGCATCCATCTCACGTCTGGGTAAGCCAATAAAGTGTAACTCTAATGTAACCTAGCCATTTCTCTTCTCTAATGTCTTCTACAATTCAATCCAACATAGAGAGTAAATTCCACAACGTTTTCCAAACACATGCATCCAAATATAATATACTTGCGTGTTTCTGTATATCCATTTTAGAATATATGATCGTTTTAGTATATTAGTCTCACTAGATTCTGTAGATTTATATTAATGAACAGTATAACAGTATAACAGTATAAGCAGGTTTTCGATTGTATATTATATATATATATCCAACACAGAGTATACAAGAAATACTTGTGTATCCCAACATGGGTATTTTATATAAATGTTGCCTGTCTGTTCAAATGAACATAGACTCAGTAGTGTGCCATTTCCCCCATGCCATTCCAGTGCTCTAGGTCCCATCCGAAATTAAATTATTATCTCATCTCTAGGAATCCACTATTGCGTTAACATGGTTCTGATAGCAGTGTCGACGGTATTATCAGTTGTTATCATCAACCTGGGTCAATCTAGAGAAGGTGACACCGCACCCAGATGGCTAATGCACGTAAGTATTTCGCATTAGATCCAATAGCTTTGTAAGTAATTGGGTATCTGTGCTATCGCGCCATTACTTATGAGTAGAATCCTGGCATGTAACCTTCAATTAACCACATATAATGGTGGAGAGCTTTAGATTACATCGTCCAGAGGGAAATGGGCATCTCAGTGGCAGAAGAATTGCTATTATGTCAAAAAGGGTAAGCTTTAGCTATTAATGATCTAAGAACTGTTTATTTAAGGGTTTGGGGGGGGGGGCAGTATTGGCTAACCTTGTGCCTGGCCGTGAACTTATTTCTGCAAAATAACCAACTCTTTATTAATTGTAGATCTATATTTTTATGTAAATGTAGCTCTATCTATATTTTTTCCTATATAAAACCGTCCAAAGGCAAAGCATGTCTTTCATAGCAAAATGTCACATTAGCCAATTTTCTTTTACACAAGAATCTTTATTTAGGCATTTTAACACCATTGCATTGCCATGTGTAATATAGAACTTGGAGATTGCCTAAGGGTAATTTTGTATTTATCATACTTTCCCTGATATCTATGGTAGAAAGTACTGCTAATTCATTGGAAATTAATGGCAAGTGTAGTGGATAATATACATGCCTTATTACCCGCTGTTCGTGATATGAACCCCAATGCTGTAGCCTATGGCATTCCATGTTGCCCTAGGGCATTCCTTATTACCCTATGCCATCCCATATTACCCCGTGGAAAGGTGCAATAAACTCCAGTAACACAATTCCAATCCCATTTCATTCCAGTGTTGCATATACTCAGTGGCGAAGTTTCTGTGCATCCGAGTTAATCGAGGAGTTTCAAGTCCAGGCTATGATGAGGCCTCTGAGAATGGGATGTACCTTGAGTGTCTAAACGGGAGCAGCTCAGACAGGCACTCCTCCGCCTTCCCCTCCAGGGAGAAACCAATGCGCAATTATGATATACTCCACAGATGGCACACACTGGCAGCTATCCTTGACCGCTGCTTCTTCATCATCTATCTTGTGGCTCTCACCACTTCCACCATTTTCATCTTTCCACTCTCCAGACATTCAGCTCCATCTACATGACACTCTCTACCCCCCTAATGGACACACACATACACATCATGTGTGTTAAGTGCATACATGTATCATGGTATTATATAGATATATATAACCATGGGGTCCAGTCGGTTTGAATAAAGGTCGTATGGGTTTTTTGCAATATTTACAAATAAACCTCGGTGAATCTAGAAAAGGTGTGAAATGCTGTTATAAAAAGGTGGAGTTGTCTTTTAAGAGGAAAGGCTGCTGAATATTACATACTACGCCATCATATTAAGAATATATATGCAATTGTGCATAATAACATTTTTGCACACTTGGCCAAGCAAAGCAAAATAATGATATTTGCAGCGTGTGGCAATATATCAACAATT
Source organism: Sthenelais limicola (assembly GCA_942159475.1). Lineage (NCBI taxonomy): Eukaryota > Metazoa > Annelida > Polychaeta > Phyllodocida > Sigalionidae > Sthenelais > Sthenelais limicola. The sequence goes on from OW804096.1 coordinate 62,056,547, forward strand.
GATAGGAGACAGTATTAGGATCTTGGAAGATGATTCGCCCGACCAATGCTCAAAGTGGATGATTCATATCATAGTCCTGCAGACAGAGAGGCAGGCATACATACATATAGGAACAACTGTTGTTCCAAGAATTAACCTTCTTTCTCCTTGACAGTGTATCATATAACTATGGTGTGGAAAACACTTGTGGAAATATCCAAATACAATCTGCTGTGTAAAAGTGCCTATTCGACGAATGGAACTATGCGTATAATGACCTACAGTACAGTATGTTGTTGGTGTGTAAACAATTAATCAGCCTTCACAGTTTTTTCCATCAGGCTGTATAACTATTGTGAAGGAAAATTTAGTACCTGTGCAATACGTCAGGAATGATTCCAGAAATGGTGAACAATAACAATGTCAGAGACTTATGTTGTCATGGTAGTCACTTTATCGTTTGCTTTATCATTATTCCTTATTATGACTACAGTATAGTATTATTTCACCGTGTGAAATTAGATTTATCAGTGTCCTAATGAATTCCTGATATTTCATTATTGTCGCTGTGACTAAACGTAAGAAGAAGTGTATATATGAGGTGTACCGACTCTTCGACTGTGCCTATACCCTCCCCTGTCTTGTTACTATATTTGTATGAGATATTTGATTTATAAAGGCGATTTAAGCCGGCAAAAGTTATTCATTGTTCATCGTTTGATTTATTGATTATTGTTTTTGAATAAAAAAGGACCCAACAGTGTGCAGCAGCAGAATAAGAATACATTATAAATGAGAATCGACCGCTGGCAAAGATTGTGAAATGGGTAGAAGCTATTTCGCAGCATGTGTTACGTCACTAATTGTCAAGATACATTAGGAAGACTACATTGAAGCAATCGATCTCTCAATTGTACTTGTCGAATTATGTAATTTTCTTCTGCGTTTCCCAATGGCCCACTAGGTCATCAATCGCTCTTCAATCCTGGTACCAGTTACTCATGGAATCCACGTGTGGGAATTTAAAACGATCCAATGAGAAAAAACGGTATCGTCAAAAACATGATATATTGCACATCATGAAATATGAATCGCTATCCAGCTAGTTAACTCATGCTGTGATCCTGCAGGGAGAGTAAATCGTCACTTATTATATGTTCTACATTCCCGAAGTTAACGGCATAAAACGTGTCTTAAATCCAAGATATTCTGGTCTGAAGAGAATAAGTTATGATTACTACCATGAATAAACAGTAATAACTTTAGTTAAACTTACATTTGTATAGTATGGATTATACTCTGGTCAAATTGGGGACCAACATTGCCTTAACATCATGTAAGGTGCGTTAAAGACCAAGTACATTAGAATTTATTTACATTTGTTGCTAAATGGATAGCATGTACTCTAACCAAAGTGAACGTTTTAATAGGACTCGCTTTAGGTAGAAAGGTGTTATATCATCTAGTACCTTCAGGATCAAACAGTCTATTGAATATATTTTGTATGAAAGCTTTTAAGGGATTGGAAGGGATAATAGCAAACCCACAACGTAGGAGAAGTATGTATATAGACTCGAAATGGTCGTAATTGTTCCCAGGCTTACCAGAACAAATGTCCACTTACGTACTTCGGATCATCGATGTCGGCCGTTTTCGATAATCGACTTTCATACTTTTAGGCGAAGTGTGCAATAAAAAACATGTATGGTACTCTGTCCTACCAGTAAACTTTTTAACAGAATGGTTCATTTCACAACTAGGAAATGGACTTACATTGCGTTAACTCTACATAAACTGGGTATAAAAGTGATGGACCAAAGACATTATTTACATCAGCATGCATGGAAGAAAGGCCTCATTAGCATTTCATGGAGGAAAGGCAATTTAAAACCAAGGCGAACTTCCTCGGTCTTAATCCACGATCTTAATTGAATGAAATCAGCAATACGAGCTGCATTAATATAAAAATAATTGTCGTCAATTCGTGTAGCAAATCTTGCCTTATTTGGCTTACCTTGTGTTCTCAACACACGGGAAATAATCATTAAAGAATTTTAAATAGAGTCTTCGATGTCTATTTGAAATGATTCAAAGACCAAAAAGACCAAATGCCAAGCTAAGATGTTCACCAATGCACAAAGCCATATTCTTTAGTATGACCTTTCACAATGGAGATTTGATCCGCTTTTATAATCAACCAAATAAATCCATGCAGCCATATCCAGAGTGAAGACTCTTCTACGCAGCTCCCTGTGCCTTTATGTCACTCTTTTGAAACAGACAGAATTTAAAGCAAGAAAGTCCAAATATTAAAACAACTGTATTGATTAGAAGTGAAAGATTCTCTTTATGATTTCATTGCAATCCAGGGCATGCATTAAATCTGGCTTCAATCCTTTAACTCTATAAAATATCACTAGGACTCAAAGGCCTAATTTATTAAGAAGTTCCTTTGAAGGGTTCAAACCCATAGAGTCTTTAAATGTGTAGAATGTCTTTGCTGATTCAACATGAAACGCGCTAGCTGCAGCGGAATTCCACAAAAGGTTGTTGTTCGTTTAAGTTCAGAAATAATGCTGATAATGAGCTTTATACTCGACTAACCCCTGGAGCAGACGTGGTAGCTTTTTGTATATTCCTAATGGGACGATCAGGAACACCTTGGTAAAGTAGAGATGCGTTCAAAGTTTTTGTAAGCTTACTTATATTTCCTGATAAGTTTATCAGGAAATCTGGCGTTACTATTATGTGTCACGGAAGTCGATAAAAATAGAGTTTTAAGTACTATCGCATATGAAAAGATGAGATTAAGTGGATTCCAACGATGTTAACATTTAGGATATATCATCTAAAAAGTATTTCTTTAATTTAGATACCCCAAAATGAGAACATTCCTACAAAGAGAGCTTGTGAAGAAAACACTTTGGAAAATATCAAGTATGCAATTCATTTTCTCTGTAACACGTAATAGGCCATCAGCTGTGGCCCAGAATGTGACTAGAAAGTAATTTTCCTTCCGGGAACGGGGCACTACTTTTTGTGAGCAATTTCATATTCCTAATAGTCTACATTATAATATCCCAAAAGTTCTCCATGGTATTTGTGCCAGTTTTTGAGAAAATGAGCACTCAATCTGACAGTGGGAAGCCTATGGACCTGATGGTCTGGCTTCATTTTTAATGGTAATTTTAATAGTCCATCATGTATTTGGTGAACGTTGAATTTTGCGTCCTACCAAAGTTTTATGATTAATTCAAAATCTCCAGAATCTCCTAATTTCGAATCTGCCAATTTGCACTTAGTAACTTTTAATTATTGATGTTTGAAAAAACAAAAGCTAACAACCTCCTGATGAAGGACCACAATAGCCCGAAAGCTTGAGAAAACTAATAAAATCAACACCAACTTTATTATGTTCTTCATAATTATCATCTATTGATACTCCAGCCACCCCGATATACAGCAAGCCCCCTTCCCATCGACCGTTTGTTATAATCATCCATATCTATCTACTGCATAGACATATCTGGTTGCGTTTCCAAGACATGCACTTCACTGTGAACAATATAAGCCCTGGAGGTTTTTGTTAACCATATCAACAAAAGCCCATGAATAGTAACCACCTCGCAACAAGCGATCTTTTTGAAACTATTTGGGGTTGATGTGCTGCTAGGTACAACCCAATTTCATACCTCGATATGTTCATTATTTATATTACCACTCCCCTGATGAAGTCACAGCAGGTCGAAGCGGGTAGGGATCCGCATGGTAACAATGAATCCAAAAGTATCTCTATTTCGGTCAGATCGTCAGAAAATGCACAACCGCGGCAGCTCGACACATTAAGTAAATTCGGTTAAATGCAGCTGATGATAAATGCTAGGTATATCTGAGGATATTTGGTATTCCTATGATCCAAACAATGTATTTGGTTATGTTGAACTGTATTTTGAATCTATTTTTGTCTGAAATGAGGGTTATTTGAGAGGATTGGTGAAGATGACCTCAGACGACCTGATCCATTTGTACCGTCAAGGGTTGTCTATCTGGGCTTCGACAACCAAGTATACTGTCTTATGATCCTTTTGCTCTAATGAACAAATATTCAAATTTCTTTGACAAATTTTCATAAATACATAAATAAGTGAATCCAAGATTCAGCATTATGTGGATAATATACCATCTCATAATGAGGAAAACACATTATAAACAAACCTTTCCAGAAAGACCTCAATCGAGAGCAAAAGGATTAGAAGGACTTCCATAGCAAAACTTACAGGGTTACAAGCTCTAAATATAATACTTCACGCTCAGGAAATTCGTCATTTTTTGTGAAAGTCTCCGAAAGTCTCCGAAAAGAGAGTCTTACATAAGGTAGCTATTCGTAGTATGGATCTATTATCTGATCGACGCAGCTGCAAAGCCTGAATTCTTTTATGGATCAAAATATTCATATTGATAAAGGATATCAATGGTTAAACCTTCTGGATGAAGGTAGTAATACAAGAAATTGTTTTTATTATGGTCCGAAATTCGGTAGACTTGTGTACAATAACTCTCTCGAAAAGTTATAGGATAGGAAGGAACAATAGGATGGAAACAAAAAGGGATTGAATAACCTGCCAACAACATCCCACGGATCTGTATTAAAGCTGCATTTCAGCTACCACTGGAGTTTTTGTTTTTGAACAAATATTATTCTGGAATGTTTAGTTACAAAAGTAACCTCGCTTAATGAAGGGGTTTTAGTTTTGCCCTGAAATTATTTACACTTTAAGGTGGGTGCCGGAGTAGTAGAACTATTTTGTCCCACCCCGTTAAAGCACTCTCAGTTAATTAAACTAAAACTAAAGATTTTCTAATTTTTGTTTTGTTCTTTTCCAACCGATCTAAAAGTCATTCGACCAAAACCTTGGAGAATTGTGTCCAGTTGTCTTTACTACAGGGCTTCATAAAGTTCCACATGTATATTTCGGAGACCCACCCACATTCTTTCCTGGGATGCCTGCGATTTATCTCGGCCAATTCGCTTCAAATACTTGTATGCCTATAGCAGCAACATAATATTAATAAAGGTAGTCTTATAAGTATATTTGGTCAGATTTGTTTTGTATAGTAATAGCTGTAATAGCATAGCATGCAGCTTTAATAAACCCTTCATTCCGCATTAGCATAAATAATACAGGCATTTGTAATATATAATTCCATGTAATGTCGATTTTCCCCATCATTTCCATTGCCAAACGCCAGAGGACCTCACACCTTCCTGTCCGCTTTCTTCGTTCTCCACATGTGTGCTACCATCTGTCGTCATCAAATATTTGTCTTTACAGTGACTTTGTCCAGACTGTATGCCTTTTAGTCCGACCCTACTAACCTGCAATTTCAATGTTCCATAAGAGGTTTTATATATATATATAACAACTTTTATTCAGTTTACAGCTTACATAGATTTTCAATTTCATCAATCACTGAAATGGATAACAATGCTCTGCGTAGCAGATCTACCGCACGATCCAATGCTATTATTATTATGTTAACATTTTGTTAATAAAGTTTTGAGTCCAACTCTGTAAAATAGAGTTTTGATGATCTTCTTGTGATTGTTCCTTGTATTTGTATTTGCCTATCGTTCATCAACTAATTAGTTGTAGTATAAGTGTCAATGTCCGTCAAGGAATATTAGCAGTTAAAGTTGTTTTTAACTATGCAGATGAATTTTACAATATAACATTTTCTCAGACTGTAGGGTCTGATAAAGAGCTGTCTGAATATAAGAACATAATGTACAGTACAGTAATTTACAGTAACAGCAACAGTCTGATTTCCCTTCCTTTTACCCAATACCGATATAAGTCGGTCTTAAGAATCACAGGACCTACATGCCTGTTTAGTTCCCCCCACATATATACTCTATACAGTAATTTCTTATTTCAATGATGTGTTGTTTTACACATGAGCAAATCAATATTACACAGATACATTCATAGTTACTCAGCCTCAGAAATTTCAATTTCTGCAGACAAATATTCATCATGTTCCTGGGGGTAGCCATTTTTCAGATAACTCCTGAAACCTTCTCTTGTTTTAATTTCCCTATTTATTTTGGGCAGGTTATTCCATAATCCTGTAATTTTGTAAAGATATGATCTCTTAAACTTCTCATTTTTCGGGAAAGGAACCAATAGTTTCTTCCCATCATTGAGACTCCTAAGGTTTATGGTCCTGTTATCAACATTTTCTTCGACCAGGGATTTCCTATATGCTAACTCAAGTAAATGACTGTTTCTTCTCGTTGTTAAGGATGGCATTTTTACTCTAATATGTATTTCTTTTGTACTGGTGTACTTTGGTAACTTAAGTGCTATTTTAAAGGCTGAGTTCTGGAGTGATTGTAACCTATCCAAGTAACTCTGTGCGCAGCTATGGTAAAATAGATCACCGTAATCAATTAAAGGTAGAATAGTAGTTTTGTATATCAATAATAGAGTCTGCTTATCACATACTCCGTAGAGTTTTGACAATGCCTTAACCTTACTCCTTACAATGTTTATTTTCTTCACTAAGAATGTTTTGAAGTCTACCTTACTATCAATTTCTACTCCCAGGAACTTATAACAATCAACTTTTTCCAACTTCTGCAAACCCAAACAATATTCATTTTCTTTTACATCCGCCGGTTTGGTACATATAGACATAGATTTACATTTTTTTGTGTTGAGTGAAATCTTATTCTTTGCACACCATCGCACCACATTATTTAGATCTTCCTGCAGTTCAGTTAATATAGTTACCTTTCTATCTCGAGTGCCATAAATTACAGTGTCGTCAGCAAAATGCTGTATTTTGCTATGTTTGACAACTTCATGCAGGTCATTGATATATAATATAAATAGTAGCGGGCCCAATGAGGTACCCTGGGGTACCCCACATTTAACTTCTTCTTGGGCAGAAAGAGATCCATCTATAATAACCCTTTGATGCCTTTCCGATAAATAGTTCTTAAACCATCTTAAAGTACTGTTTCTTATGCCGTATGTATACAATTTTGATAATAATAGATCGTGATTTACCGTGTCAAAGGCTTTTTTAAAGTCCAGAAACACTATATCGGTTAATTTTTTATTATTAATATTATTATAGGTATATCGAAATAAGTTATCTAGAGCATCATTAATAGATTTTCCTTTTCTGAAGCCAAATTGTGCCTCACTTAGTATATTTTTTGACTCAAGGTGCATTGCCAGTTGACTTTGTACACAGCTCTCTAGCAGTTTTGCCGGAAGTGTAATGCAGGATATAGGTCGATAGTTGCCTGCTATTTGTTTATTTCCTTCTTTATACAGAGGTGTAACCGTTGCACTCTTAAAATCTTTAGGGATAATACCAGTTTGCAAGGATAAATTAAATATGTGTGCGAATTGGTGGCTCAAGACTTTTATACAAGGTTTTAAAATTCTCGTTGGCATTAGCTTAATGCCTGAGGCCTTATAATTCCCAACTTTTTCTAATGCAATCTCAACTGAGGTGTGGTTAATTTCTCTGAATTCAAAGTCATCATATTTATTATCATTACCATTATTACTTCCTGTGTCCTCATCTTTGCCATCAAGAACTTTATCCGTATCTATCTGTTTCGCAAGGTCAGGACCTATATTTATAAAGAATTTGGTCGAGTTATCAACTCGACCATGTCGTCTTCACCAGACCACTATAATCTAAAATCATATCAACAACACTCCACCACAAAAGGTCTAAGTGGCAAGTGATTATGTATTTTACCTATTTTTAGAACCTATCTTTTTCCATATCTGTATAGACAAAGACATTGTTGTAAACAGTAGATTACTGCATTCATAGCATCTTGACCCAGAAGAGAAACCCCGAAAAGGGGATGGTACCCAAGATAAAATAAAATCTAAAAAAAGATTTAAAAAACCTGTCTGTCAACCTGTTTGACCTCGCTATTATACAATATAACAGCACATCTCGATTTTAATTCTGTTTGAGCTCCCTTGTATTGCGTGCTCGGAATAATCTTGATATACCTTTGATTAGGTGCGTAGCAATAAACCACAACACTTGGTTCAAAAATGGTCATTTCGATCTAAATGACCGATGAATATTATTTAATACAGATTTATTTTTGTATACAAAGAGTTGGATCCTAAACAAATGGAATATTTGAGAAGTAAACAGGCTAATGAATTTAGCTTTTGAATGGTAAGTGATCGAGCTAATTATACTGTAAAAGCTTTCAATCTCTGGTAAACCTGATGGTAGATTCACAGAGATGGAGTTTAAAGTTTGCCTTCATCAGGATGTTCACCCCATTCCTGGACCTGCGCTCTTTCCCAGACACTACGTTAGGCGTTTTAATGTTTAGTGAAACTAGCCTGAGTTGTTTCCATAAGTATTTAAGTTGTTTTTTCATTTTTTATTCTACTAACCAAGTTAACGAAGCAGATAAATGGGCATGAGGTTAATTAGGCTACAGCCTTACAAATAGTTCGCTCTTTTATGGCACACTTATTGATTGCAATAAAGTTTTCTAAATCTCAAATCTAAATCTAGTTGCCACCATTATCGGTAACTCTTCATGTACTACTTACGGCCTTATACAGCATGGTACAGGTAGGCGCTAGGCCCTTTGCACATGTCAAACACTAGATGGCAGCATGTATTTCCCATCCAGCCCAGCCATCACATTCTCGGGAAAGACCTTGGTTATGACCCGATGTGTTAGCTCCAATAGACTAATAAGGTTGCTTACTACTTAAACAGGTATGTGCAATCAAACACCCTTTGTTCATTAAAGAAAGAGTGATATAGGATTAAAAGGTGCACATTACCAGAGGATAGATCAGTTGATAGATATTTGAGTAACGTTAGCTGTTTTTTCTTGTACTTTTAAGGAGCCTAAAGCCTTCCATCCAGTGGTGTGACAGGGAATAACTATCCCTTACTAAATTATAAATAGTAGGCCTACACTTCGGCTGAATAATTTTCTGTTGGTATGGACGCAAAATAATTATGTTTCTTCCTCTTGATTTCTAGACCCATTTTATGTGAATTCTAGCCTATAGGTAGTTCCTCAATGTTAGATTTTCTTACGCCATCTTCTTTATTTCTTTTTTTTGCGGGGGCCGGTGCGGAGGGGGGGGGGGGCGGTGCTCATCTTGCTAGTTAGTAGAGGAATTTTGGTCCAGACGTATATAACCGCTAGATTAGATATTTATTTTAATGTTGAGTCTGTGGAAGTGTTAGGCTATTTAGGATTCATTTTTTTATTGTCAATGAAAGCAACCTTCCCCGCCCTCCTGTTCGAAGGAATTGTTACATTTACAAACAACTGCCGAGCCGGGGACCCGGCTGGCTAAACTGTCACACAAGCAAAGGTTGTCAGGCGTTTCCTTGACGAGGCATGCAGGCACCTTATGGTAGCACCATAAGATGCCTGCATACACTTAGATTTTAGCAGAAGAATCTATATTTTTCGTTAGCTTCCCGGAGTTCTACCTTTAATGTGACAGCAACATTTCGTAGTTGTTGAAGATGGGGGTTCCCCGGCGAGTGTTGTCAACAAGCGTGACTGACACTGAGGGAGTGGGCGCGGGTGGACTGGAGCAGACGGGTCACATGACAAGGGTTGGTAGTGTTCGTGTAGCAATAAATATAATTATAATGTAAGTGCCGTTTTGGTTCTTTTTTAAAATATCGACGCATCCAGCACTTCCCCCAGTCAAAGTTGTCCATTAATAGCATTGAAGTTGATAGAGAGTAACAATAGCGGGGTTTTACTGGAAAGAAAGTGTGAAAAAGACAAATCCCCGTAGTGAGTGGTACTATGAGGCGTGGGACCCGATTTATGTGGCATCGTTCGAAAACGTTCAATAAGAAGCTAGATCTACGCTTTTGTAAACAAACGCGGATGGATGCTGACCATCAAGAAGTAATTTAAAGTGTCCGAGGAGGCGCGGACAAGACTGTCCAGGTGTGAGGTCAGAGAAGAGGTGGACAAGAGTGAGGGTGAGGAAGGAGGAGACGGAAATGAGGTAGTGGTCAGGATCTATACGGACCTAAGTATCCTCTAGGTGTCAGTAATGATCAACCCCTCAGCCATAGCTTCATGGTGTTACAATTATTTCATATTAAATGGCAAATTGAATAGGATATAGATATGATAAGTAGTATCTGTTATATCGCAAGGTATTTAAGAAGAGCAGAGTCCATTCTTGGAGCACCTCGAGTGATAAAAAACACAATGATTTGCAGCTGACATGTTTTCATAATTTTATTTACAACACGTCTATTGTTGGTCAAAAATATTCAATTTGTTGACAAAACTCCAGAATATAAGCTTCTGTTCTCTATTTCCCTTTTTTATAAAAATAAGTGTCTTTCTTTCTAGAGTTGTCATCAATTGAATGCGCCCAATAACTTTAACAACGAAAATACTGGTTTATTACTCTTGAAAATCCTTCCCTCTGGAGTTCTGTAGTGTATTTAATAAGATTAGGTCTACCACTGGAAATATTTACAATTCAAGAAAGTTGTTCTTTACATATATAGCCAGCTTCCATGTGGATTGCACAATATTTATTCAGGAAAGGGTGAGTAACCTAGACATATTTCAGATCCTTTTAGCTTTGCATTGTCCGTTTACTGTACCGTTATAGTTATGACCCGGAATCGTATATTACATTAGTCAGAAACAACATTTAGGAAAGAAGCCTCCTAATCTGAGTGCTTCCAGAAATTCTAGATCGGACCATTACCATAGAGTTGTGTTAGAATAAATGTACGAATAAGAAAATTCTTATGATTTCATAATTTACATGTGTGGATCGAAAACATAATATATATTATGGCATTTTCCTTTCTTAGGGGTGATGGAACATTCAGTAGGGGTTGGACACTGCGAGAAGCATTTCGAACATGCCCTCAGTATAACTAGTACATGTATTACAGACATCGACGATGGAGTTGTACCATATTGATTCAAAGAAAGTATCCACAATACAATATAGGTTCCAGGGTCTTTCTAGAGTGAAATCGGTACTTGAAAGACACATCATCCCTGTTGAACATATTGATATCTTATACACAGCCAAATGTGTATATAATCTATCAACATATTATTATGCATGCAGCACATGTGTAGTTCATCACTAACCAAGAAATGTTCAATATCTCTGACCGTCTTCAAGGTCCGAATTCTATAATTATACAGATTTGATACAGTGCATAAGAGTAATGTAAGTCACAACATTGAGGATCACGATGATGGGATATGTACTCCTTGACAAATTCACCTTCAGGCTCAACCTCTAACAATTTGATACTGTATGATTTGAGAGGAAAATATGTCGGTGTATAATATAATTGTAATTGTCTCGCAGTCCAAATGGGAACCAGGAAGTTGAATATGGGGGTCAGAGACTGAAACGAAATGCTTAAATTGGCCCACGCTTTCTCCCCCTTGTTAGAAGCGGTGTATGACCCCTTCGAAGTTTAATAATAAAACTCCTACAACTAACTAGAACTTCATAGTGGGTAGAGAAACATCTTACAAAAGAAAAAACAAGTAGAAAAAGTTATCACCGCATTGCGTTTTAAAATGCGTAGTTTCGCCATAACTAACCGGTTACTATACATGTATGTTTTAAGCTGCAAAAAGGAACCTACAACAGGAGCGAGGACATTCTGGCTCATAAGAGCAAAATCTCTGCAATTACTTTTCAATTCTTATTTAAAAATCCAAACATATTATGTACAGGACTCGTGAGAGATTAAAGGGAATTACAATGATAAACTCTTAGTTCCAGGAGAAGTGAGATTTCATACACTATTTTTTTTGTGTTTTTTCTTCTCTAACCTTTGGCCCTTTTTGTATTCAAGTGGCATTATGCAGCTATTAAAGGAGGTCGGCTTGGGTATATGATTTGTATTTTATACACACGAATCACTTTGAATTGAATCGCTCGTGCATACCTTTTGTCAACTGGCTGCTTAAGGGGGGTCTTTTAAAATAAGACCTTAAGTCAATTCTTCATCACAGTCACTCTCCCTCTCGGCGTTAAATTTATATACAGGGGATCATAAAACACCCATTCAACCATCTTGCGTCCAATCTCTCATACGTAAGTAACTAACCACAAAAAAATGATTCCTCAGAAAAATACCAATTAATTGCAAATTTGAGATTCTATCTGAAAAATGTAGCAACCATTGGCGTAAAAAGGGATGCACGAGGGCAAAAAAACACTTCATGAAAGCTCGGTTTTCAAAATATGTCTGTTTTTTATCATCAGGGTCATATCTTTGAGAGTAATTCTTTTTTAAAAAGTCCTTAGTTGTATGTATTTGTGTCTTATCAACCCAGATAACCTAATAGTAATTTTCATTTTCGTTCTCGAGCCATGGGTTGAATTCACTGGGGTAGTCACGCAGTGACCTGGGGTCGTACAACTCTTCATCACCTCCAAATAATCTATAGGAGCCATCTCTATCTGCCTCTTCCTCCTCCTCCGCAGCACGATTACCATACCTTGCCTCTGCTAGCCTCTCCCTTAGGTTGTCATAAGGCATCTGTTGCTCTGCATATTCTCTCCACTCGGCATCGCGTTCTGATGGTAGCGCCGCCTCCTCCGCCTCCTGCTGATCCTTAAGGAACAGATCATCGTTGTATCGCTCCTGGAGTTTGGCCATAAACTCCTCCAGGTCCTCCTGGAGAAGGTCATTTTGTGTGTCCATGATGTTCTCAGCATCCTCCATCATCTTCTCTGTGTCCTTCAGGAGCTTCTTGGTTCCGGGCACGATGGAGGCATCGCCCGGGGCTGCGTCAGGGTTGAGGCCGGAGAAGTCGCCCCAGGACCAGTCGGGAGGACCGGGTGTAAAGCAGTACTTCTCTTTCATTATCTCGGGTCCGTCCACCCAGTACATTACGTAGAAATTGCACATTTCGTCGTTAGATGTTTCTCTGTAAAATACATCCATTGATCTCAATTAGGTACAATTTCAATTGTCTTTGATTATTAATCATGAAATTCATGACCTGATCATGAAATTCTGATTGCATAAACCTGTATTAAGGCTTTCCACACCGATAGTCTATTAGAAATTATAACTGATTATACTGAATATCATTTTGATTGATTTTATTTTTCTAGTTTAATCGAATCAGCTGGAGTTTTAACTATTCAAAAGGTACAAGCAAGTTTTCTACCATTGCCTCATTAAATCTCCACTTTTCATATACTACTTCTCTCAACTGCTACTCACCCAACATCAACTTCTTTGTCTCCCTTATTCACCATTGTGCATCTGGCCGCCTGTAAAGACAGATATCAAATCTATGTCATTGAAGAGTAAAAGAATATATGTGATGTGTTTCAGAAAAATGAGTCATAAGTCACAAAATGGTCAAAGTGTTTTATTCACAAGATCTCTTTGTAGGAATGTTCTCATTTTGTGTGGTATCTAGCGCTTCAATGTCGTATAAGTACGGGCCAAATTTCAAGACAGTGTATTTAATATATCCTTTGTGTGTCTAAGGTCAACCTATGGAGTACATTTAGCTACTTTGCTAGTAATTGCTCACCCCGAGATATTGCTAACATAAGAAAAATAGAAAACATAAAATTCAGAAATACTTTTCAGATTTCCTAAACGTTAACATCATTCGAATCCACTTTCTCATCTTTTCAAATATGATATCAAAATACATTTTTGTCAACTTATGACTCACTTTTCTGTAACACATTATATAATTATATTTGCTACAGAAGTCAAACAACGGATAATCCCTTTAATTAAGTTCATTTTGATGTAGATGGTTTAACCTCTGAAAGTTATGTCATGTCATAATTGGACATGCGATAACTTAGAGATCAAGGCTATATAAAGCATTAATTTAGTTAAGTTCTCATTATATATAATTGATCCAATCGCTTTCCGTTGACGCATGATAATTCTCATTAGAGAGAGATAGGTAATCACACACGTAACATTTTTAATTGTATTGATTCGGACTGTTCGGTATGGTGGGTGGGGGGGGGGGGGGGACAATTCACATTTCAGACATACATTTGTTTTATCGAAATATACTAGATCCTTCCCTGTCTCTAGTGGTTACCAATAGATCTAAGCGTTTGAAAGTATAACACATATATATAAGGGATGTGTTATAGAAGGTGTTATTTATCACAATCCCTATAGAACTCTATCTAAAGATATAATTATAGCAAAGGGCTTGAGGGCTTCGTGGGAGTGGCTCATAATTGGCCACCTTGAAGAATCAATTAAAAGAACTATGTACACGAAGATAGATAAATTGGCTGTGGCGAAAAAGGCAATCACTACTCAGCATTATCAAGCGATATCGGATAGCCTGCCATGTGTTATAATATTGCCGCCCACACTTCCATTAGTGCAATGGAAATGGAGAGGGGGATTGTTCTCAGGTAGCAATGGCGGCCATAAGAGGCTAGGAAAGGTTAGCTGACCGAAGATTGTGTATTCCATTTACTGCCCATCGAGTTACACTTCAAAAGGTTACTCTTATGATCGGCAATAATCATACAGTAAATGTCAAGGATACCGGCCACTGCTGCACTGTGGCCCTGGGGACAGTGCTTATGGCCTGTGTTAGGCTGAGGAGAGGAAGAAGATAACCAGTACTCTTCTTTGCTTGGTTATTTATAGCGCAGAAAGAAGTGCATTCTACTTATGTGACACACACATATGTGATATGTCACAGAAAAAGAAGATAAGAAGAAGATTCTAACCAAGAGTTCTTGTGAAATAAAAACTATTTGAAAAACATCATTTTCTGCGAGTTTTGACTCCTGCGAGTTTTGACTCCTGTAACACATCATATAGTCATCTCGATAATGGTTAGATAACTTTATTTCCAACAATGTAAACGAGGTCAGCCTATTGCCCATGGCTATAGTCGGATGTCCAGAATGATAATGATATGGCTCAAAGCCATCAACTAGTTAATCACTAATGGCAAATAAAAGTTGGATGTGATACTTGGCGATCTTATAAATACAAGGCACAGTGTGGTCAATTAGCTTAGATTTCATGACAAATACTCACCAAGATGTCTCCTTTTTGCGCTGTGAGTCCAGGTTGTGTAACATTGTAAAACATTTCTGGCAATTTTGGGGATACGCGACCTAATTCTGTCCATTCGCCTTTGTGGACCAAGTAACCTGATACGACCTCTCCTGGAAAATTGACAATAGAAAACTCCAATGAATGATAATTGCTTTGGTTTCCAATACATATTCAGAACAAAAGTCTGGGAGGAGAAACTTGTGACTGAATCAGTTAACATATTGCACCACTTGAATTAAGACTCTTTCATTAAGCTCCTACAGTTCACCATCATTTACTATAATTTCAAAGCATATTTGTGATGTGTTACAGGAAAATGAGTCACAATTCACAAAAGATGAAATTTGAGATATTATCATATTTGAGAAGATGAGATCAAGCCGATTCCAATGATGGTAAACATTAAGACAGCTAATCAGTATTTCTATATTTTAAGTTTGACAAAACAGTTTGCAATATCTCTAGGTGGACAATTCTTGGTAACGTAGCTAAATAATATTATACTCTATAGGATAAGCTTACAAATGCATGAATATATTTAATGCAATGTCCTGCGATTTGGTACATCGATTGATATGACTGAAAGGGCAAAACCCTCCAAAGATCAGAACATCCCAACAAAGAGATCTTGTGAAAAAATGACTATGTAAAATTGTGACTCATTTTCCTTTAACACATCACATTTAGAAGATCAACAGATATCACAATTGGTTCTTACCGTGTGTGTGGGCATGTGCTCTGTAGGCAAATGGATGAATAGTGATGGGTTCATTTACGCTGCAAGCCGTCTCCATATAAACTATGGGGGGAGAAGGGAATAATCACATAGTACAATCAATTTCATTCATGAGCAATACTCACGAATCCTTCAAATGAATTCCAACTCTAGCTAATGTTTTATTTTACTTTAGGCCTCATTATTTGTGGTTATAATGATATTCTCGGCTATCATAGAATTATGTATAACATTACAAAGTCTCTTTATAAGGTTGGATTGATTACATATTGAGGGAGCATGTTATAAGCAATGATATTGACCTTGAATGGAATTAAAAAGTAAAAGGCAAGAATGCAAAGTGAATTTACCTGTAGAATGAGGGGCAATCTCTCCACCGGTGCCTAGTAGATATACACCAGCCCTCTTTGGTTGCCTGGAAATCACAGAAATCACAAACTACATTTAGAGTATGTATGGCAAATAGGTCACAATTGATTCATATCCGAGGCATAAGGCATACAATTGGGTATTTAATTAAGAGGCCTTCATTGAACCGAATGTAGAATGGTAGAATGAATATCAAAATCAATATTAAAACCATTAAATATATCCACTGGTAAAAGTCGATATTCCACATTACACAATACGGGAATAGTCATGCTAATTTAGAATGACTTTCAACGTATTTGTTTTGGGATGTTGCATATAATTGGATTGTTGTCTGCCTTGAAAATAATTGCATCGAAAGATATTTGTTCAAAGGGTTCATTATCTTCCCTTGCGTTGACCAGTTTAGCGACAAAGGAAATATTATTGATTTAGTATTAGTTCTTTGTATTCAACATAGAACGAAAAACGGCCGAAAGATCGAGACTACTCTGTACAATTACCTGAATAAAGAATTTGGAGAGAGAAAACACAAACAAAAAGATATTTATTCAGTAATAGATAAGTAATTCTCAAGACAAGTGGTAAACCGGGCCCTTCTGCTTGGCGCTCTTTCTAGTATACAAAGTGTTATGCAGTGGTAATTAATCTAATATAATTAATGAAATAATAAATTAATTATAAGAGTTCTACTTACGGTACGGTGGTAGCATGCAGGGTAAGCCCGGACGAGTCTGTACTGTTCTTTGGTGGCAGGAATGCATCGACGTTCAAGTAATGTACCTGAATAACCAGTTGATTGATTCCACTATCGCCGTAGATCTTGAAAGCAACATCTACAATACAGAGAAATACCATGTTTATTTATTTATTTTAAAAAGATTACATCGATGTAAAATATAAGACATGATAGCGCATGATGATTCAATGTGCCTCATAGATTCAACACTTAATAACAGGTCTCACAATACATGAAATGGGTAGGGAATGGCTTTAATATTGTTCTAAATATAGATATGTCTCCTGAATAGAGGGATGACCGCAATTGGGTCAGGTCGTCAGAAAATGTACAATTCATCCTCACTAATCTTTTCAAATAATCCAAAATACAGTTCAACATAACCAAATACATTGTTTTGATCATTGAAATACCAAATATACTCAAATATATCATTTTTCAGCAGAATTTGTCCGAATTTACTAAATGTGTAGAGCTGCCGATTGTTTATTTTCTGATGATCTGACCCAAGTATAGGATTTACTGTCAAACTTACCTTCTGGAAGGGTAAGCTTAGGCGCATCCATTGCCCAGGCGTAAATAATCTGAGCGCCTGTTTTACAGACGGGACCCTTTGTAAAGCCTCCCCCTGTCCCTTGCATCTCTCCGCAATCCCTGCAATATATAAAAGTATTGTGTACACGCTGCTATGTTATGAGGCATACATCTATAGAATGGGTGGAGCTACCAATTATGTCAGCCGCTGGTTATGACCAGGCATTAAACTTGAACGGAAATAAAAGCGTTTCAGCTACACTTCTTAGGGCCGAGTAGTTGAGTTATTTTCTTCCATACAATACTTCCAGTATTATAAGGGATACAACTACCATAATAACCCTTATACATTTGATGAACCTATATGTATCAATGTATCACTTTCAGATGAAAACCAAAATTGTGTCAAACGCAATGAGGTTATAATTATTCAGGCAGCAGTGGAAAAACACCGCTAGGGAACAGCGGTTTATTCTTGAAACTTTAATATCTTGAAAAAATTATGTAACTGTTAACCAAGCCTGAATAAATATTTGTACCAAAACAAAGATTCGGCTCAGAAGGACGACAAGCAATCCCATATTTAAATAGACCCGTTCACGCTTTCTGTCAAATGCAAGCTGGCTATTGCCTCATTAAAAGTCCATTTTTCATATACTACTTCTGTCAACCAAAGAGCTCAGATATTATAAACCTTTTTTATCAGGATGAGCGAAGGACAGTGGCATTTCGATATGTAATGCGTGGACTGGATTATAAACAAACATAAACTAAACTAACTTCCAACGAACTCAATACTTATAAAGATGTAGATTAATCACTGAAATCAGGTTTCAGTCTAGACTCAGAGTTGGGAGAATCGCTTCAAACTGAGGGAGAAGCTCTTGCTCCAAAACGCAAAATATTATCAAAATCTCATTATGACACCCATATCCTCCAGGGCCGGGAAAACCATTAGCGCAGTAGGCGTCCAATCACTGACATACCATTCTTATCTGATCTGAGAGGCTCTGAGCCTAGACTGGTTAACCATTTACCGAGATGGCACAATTATACTTACCACACATTCTCACTGCCAGCCTCAGCACATCCGTACAGAAGAATGTGATGTGCGGTAGACATGTTTGCGTGTGGATCGAACCCAGCTAAAAAGGGAAACAAATGCAAAAATTAATTATAATTTAAGGAGGGTTTTATATGAAAGGGAAATAAGAACGAAGACAAAATTGAGAAACTGTTGAAACAGCGTACACAATCATATATGTTAGTTGTATTTTGGATTTTATTCTATTTGTGAATGAGGAAATAAAGGGAATTGATCGACTCCAATGAAAAGAAAAATTGAATTTCGAAAATTGAATTGAAAATGAAGCTATCATGCATGATACAACACTTGTCCCTTGATACATAACAACTATCCTTTGAGACAACAACCTCCCTCCAATAGCCCTGAGAGGGAGCAAAGATTTCCCCACAAATTTATTAGGGTCATTATAGGATCTGTTGGAAGGAGATAGGTTTTTGCCCGGTGTTCCTGCCATTGGAAACGAAAGAACATCCAAACGGGCACGACCATTTTGCCAGCAATACGCTTCTTCCGGAATTGCTGATTCGACAGAAAATTGCCTCATGCCAAGTGCAAAGTTTTTTTTCTGCAGCAGAGGAGCAGGGGGATCTCTGGATGGCTGGCATTTCCTAGTTGGAAGTCAATCGCCATGAACAAACCCCGGCCGACAGCCTTATGTCAATACACAAACTGAAAGGGTTTCATTCTGCCACTGAGGAAGCCTCTTATTATGGAAGGCAAATGGAATAATTCATACAATATGAATGGTTTGAATTCCTACTGAGAAAAAGGAGAATGAATCAGGAATTAATGGTATTAAATTGACATTGCATCTTGCTGCTTGTCATTAAGAATTTATTGAACTAATGAAACTAATTTTCCATGTGGGCTAAGACACTGTGCCCGATTGCAATCAGCACAAAGGGGAATTTGCGGCAGTTACTGTGATGTATGTGAGTATCAAAGCTCATCATTTGCCTTTTCATCAGTTGCGGTGGAGCTGAAGGAACCTAATTGTTTCTCTGTGTTGGTTTTATTGAGAGCATATATTTATTGTCATATGTCTTCTGTATACATACATACATAGGAGGTCTTATACAGGGAGGCAGCCTCTCGCTCATTATTCTAGTCTCTGAGCTGATATCTAATAGTCCAGCCAGTCAGTTGTGCTATTTGCTCCAACTGAAAAGACTCGGTCATTGTCGTCAAATTACTCGCATCCTTCAAATAAAGCACCTGCCACTTTATATTCTGGGGGCGCGAACGCGAGAGGAAAAAGTGTGGATTCAGCAATATTCTGAAAGGGAATGTGTCCTGCGCCCAGAGTAGGTATTGATCGAAGGACAGGTTGTTAGCTCAGATTCAGGCAATCCTGTACAGTCAATGAATTATCACCCTGAAGTGAACATTGATACCCAGCCTATGATATCGACATTATATGTTTATATTACATTCATGTATACACGTATACATGTAAATGGATATGTTTGTACGTGCTCTATTCGACATTTGTTCTCGATTGTATCCTTAAGATCTATCATTCTATTCACTTTCAAAACAGAGCAAGAGGCAAACGCTGTATATTCGTCATGTCCGATGGTAGGATTACAATTCATTTCATAGATGCAATCTTTATAGGCAGTTACACCCATCTAGTTTCGTTGCATGGAGGAGGGTAAGATATGTACATAGTGTAAAGCGATTATCGGCAATGAGAGAACATATACAGGGCAGGTCGATAGCGGTGGTGCAGGGTATGGGTGGGTACAGCCTGACATGGCTGTAAATCATATCTCTTCTTCGCGTTTATGTCTCTTGCCTAACCAACTGTTCAGGCACAGTGACTAACATCTACACCCACACATTTCCTGGTCCTCCCACGCAGCTTCGGCCTTTTAGAGCTGTTCAGAGCCCCACAGGGCTACACGAGCTGATCCAGGACTTTCTCAATAACGGCTATATATAGAGAGAAGAATATAGGGACTATTGTCCTTCGTACCTTTACCAACATACAGATAGTTGACCCTTTAAATACTGTCCTAAATCAGGTATATAGGAATCTTAGAAGCAGACCCATATTGTAAACCCAACAACGGACATTGGTAGGCCTACCTTTACCCACTGCGTGTCCTCTAAACAGTTCTATCATACTGATGTCCGTCTATATAATATTAGCGAATACTTTTCACCAGTTTTGATTAAGATTGTTGTATTTGGTTGACGGAAGAAGGTTCAGTCTCTTGAAATTCAGGGTCGCACAAATAGGAGCCATACATCTGAATATAAATCTAGGTCTTCCAGTAAGGAAGTATGGTTTTCCAGGAGGAGGTATACCGACCCCTTGCCCCATTCTTATTCTGAATATACCACTGTTGGTAAGCATAGGTGGTTTCCTCCCCCACGACGGTATACCAGACGCTTAAGTAGAATGCCAGTAAGTCACTTCTCTGTGCCTAGGGATTTGCAAGGCTCCATAAGGAAGTTATGGGGTTAAAGCTGAATTCTCAGCTGTACAGACAGACACAATATTTTACCAAATGTACTCATATTATGACCTATAGGACTGGATTCGCTGCTGTTGTGCTGTTATAATTATGTGTATACAATTAATACAAGAATGTAGAAGTTTATGGAACCTATATTGTTGTTGCTGTAACGTTTTTGTTGCTCTGGTAGGTACATCCCGATGTTGCCATAATTTTTTCGTTTGTATCCTGGATAATTCTTAACTGGTAATAATTTTCATTTCATTTCATTAGAAGCAAAAACAACTAAATAGAATCCTCCATAATTCTGGTCAAATGACTTTTAGATTGGTTGGAAAATAATATAACAAGAAGTAGAAAACCTATAGCTTTTGACCGACGTACGGTAACAGAGACTGCTGCTTTGATACATCATGTATACACGCTAAGCGTATATTGTGGAATAATAATAATTATTCCAGTATATTGTGTTTGAGGACCGACAAAGTTGTCCATACAACAGAAGACCATCAGGCGAGTCGATTAGGGAAGATATATAGAATCCGATACATATATATGGAATACAAGCAGGAGGAGGTTGTATCAACTGACGAATAAAGAAACGCATAGTTCTATGAAATATTAAAACAAAAGGGACAATATTGTTCCCGGTAATATTGCAAGTTCCTAACACTTTAGCCTCCTTACAAGCTATTCCTTGTTCTTTATTCGGTATTGCGATGTATTCACATAATTTTATGGTAGGAATGAATAATGCTTCTCAGGAGTGTATGCTCTAAACAAGGGTGGGCTTCTCCTCCATCAGGGCTAGAGCTGCTTCAACAGTTAAATTCCCTGCCATATTCCCTTGGGGATGTTTCTGCAGGCTCAGCAGAATACCACCCATTGGAGAAGACATAACTTTGACTATGTGGCTTCTTCAAGGCATAAATCATGGACAAAGAATAGCGTACTTACTGACATAAAGGGCTTCTTTACTCCTCGGCGCGGCATAGCACAAGTAGGTGTCTTTCTGCAAGTATAAATTATTGGAGCTCATAAAGTATGTCTTTGCAATAAAAACACATGTACAGATTGATTACAGCGACTTGAATATTCCAACCTGTTTAGAGCCAGTTTTCATGGCCATGGCACATGCGAAATCATAATTTCTGCTATAAACACGACATATGATAACCTCGTTTCAATGGAATCGGCACTATCATTACTTGAGGATATTTTATTGGCAATATCAAAAGAATAACTTTGTGTTAGACTAAAATTTCTGCTGGTGTAATGTCTTGTACTGTCTTGTTACAGCCCTATTCGTGATGAAGAGAACAAAAAAGGAATTTAGGAATAACCACCTAAAACCTTTTATTAGTATTCTGGGAAAAGAGATGATCACATGCATAAGAAGGGCGGAACTTCTTCAGTATTATTCATCCATTAGAGTGACGTTAATCTTGGGGTTATACAAGTTCAATTACGTTTAATAGTCTGTAAATCATGCATCCCTGTTATTCACTAATGAAAAGGGTCGACCTTTTTCGAAAAGGGTCATTAAGGATTCTCCCCCGAAGGCCTTCGTTAAGGTGGATCAACATCTCAAACGGTAACCATGGGAACAGACCCCATGACGTCAGCACCAACAAAGCTGTCAATTCAATTATGAATCCAAGACCGAGTTGGGCGTATTCATCAAAAGAAAATCCCCAGTCCAAGATTTCACAACGCTTGCACATATTGTACATATCTCTGTGGTTGTTATGATATCAACGACATTTTATACATATCCCATTTTCGATTTAACAGATTAGAATGATGTTCACAGTTGTATATCAATTTTTATTCTGAAACATTTACAGAATAGGACGCCGAATTATGCTGTGTAGTTCTACCAGTCTGCTCAGAAAGTATATAGATATAATGATTGACATTTTATACCAGTATTTCTCTGTAGAAATTCACAATATTCTTTTTCTATTGTAAAGGACATTTAGGGATATTTACATGCAAAAGGTTGGTCGCCAAACTATGCAGTACTTAATGAAACGTTCACCCTTCCATATATGATGGACAATCGAAACCGAAATGAACTGGTACTAAGAGGGAATTATGCAAGCCGCTTATTACTCCCACTCTAACATCTTAGGTAGGCGGATCAGTAGCAGAAAATCAATGGCAGGCAACACAACGAAACTCTCAATGTGACCTATGTACAATAGAACTGGATCTGTCCAGAGGAAGTCTATTTGACATGCGTATTTATATAATTGCATGGCTATTATATTCCATACAAGTTTATACCTGTCAGACTACATTGATATTGAATTATTAATTGAATTAAGCCTGTTTCATAACCTCCTGTTTAAAACATACCTCAACTATGAGAACCCTGTCTCAGAATGTTTTTATTCTCGGGGTGTTTAGCGCTCTTAGTAGCATTTAAATACTTTACCACATTTCAAGTGATTGACCATCAAACATATTTTTTCATGTATACAAAATAGAAAGATTGATAAGATATCCTAATGTTTACCATCATTAGGATCGACTTGTATGAATGTATATGTAAATGTATGATACACCAGCTTAAAATAGACAATAAATATAAAACTTCCTTTCCCGTTCGAGCAATTGATGTATATTTTCCTATATATACTAATTGTTTCCAATTACATACACTATCCCTGCACATTAACTGATGCCCCTAGAGGGTTTCTAGGGCACTCAGTAAATCTCTTCAAAGCCCACTTTAACTTTATAAGTAAATTTTCATTTTCGTTTTACCTAATTCACCTACGTCAATGGATTTTCCTTTTATCTAATTTCCCTAGGTCAATGGAATTACTTCCCTCTTTTGTTACAACACCTAGTTTAATTAACTGCCGTGTCCGCTGTTGTTTCTCCTGAGAAGGTAGTTAGCTGGTTCACGTACCAAAGACCGCTTAATATGCAAGTCATGTCATCATAATTTAAATTATGATGTTCATAGTTAATTTACCTGCTAATACTAAACATGCTACTGCTTTTTGGACATGGACATGAATAGACTTGCTTTGGAGAGATTTCTTTTAGAGCTGCATTCTCAGCTATGACAAAGACAATCTTACCAAATTTACTCATAATTAAATTATGACTTATATAATGGAATTTATAAATATTCTGCAGCTGTTATATCTTTATACAAGAATTTGAAGTAGAACCGGCCGAGAGAAAACGGCACCCGTGAGCGATCATAAGTTATATTTTCGCAGGAAAGCATTCCGGTGGGTCCTCCAAAGACAAATGAGGACGTCTTAGAAGCCCTGTAGCAAAGACAACTGGAAAATACCCCAAAGTTTTGGTCAAATGATTTCTAGATGGGTTGGAAAAGAATGGAACAAAAAGTAGAAAATGTTCAGTTCTTGACTGATGTTACTGAGATTGCAGCTTTAATGGACCCAGTAATTTGACAGTCAGGTGAAAGATGCCTCAATAATCAAAACGATGATACATCTTATAGTAGTTATGTTTACGTAATCATACGGGAGAAAATGTCAGAAAATGTACAATTCACCTTCAGCTATCCTCTCAAATAATAATCCAAATTTAAAACTAATATAAGGTTTAGAATGCAGTTCAACATGACCTAACGTTTATTGTGGTAGTCAATGCAATACCAAATAATATAGAAATATATCTAGTATATATCATTTTTCAGCCAGCTTTAGCATAATTGTTTAAATGTGTAGAGCTGCCGATTGTGCATTGTCAGGCTACCTGGCCCATACAACTAGTATGTCACAGCCTGTCTAATAATTACAAAACTAATGTCCAGCTATCTCAAGTGTTAGAGTGATTTAGACCTGCACTAGTTACCTTTGTTTCATTCTTTTCCAACCCATCGAAAAATTATTTTGGGGGGATGATTCTATCCGGTTCTTTTTGCAAGAGGGCTTAATACAAGTCCACTTTTATATTTCGGAGACTAGAAGTTATAATATTTATTTTAAGTAAATTTGGCCAGATTCTTTACGTCTTAATAGCTGAGAATGCAGCCTTATAATATTATAGGAATGCAACAGGTGACCTGGCCAGATAATTCATATTATGACGCAGGTATGTAGACATGAATCAACACGATGGTGTGATTTATGTTCGTGTAACTTATTTGCACGGACGTTGTAAGCATTCTCACCTTGCTTTCTGCAGTTTCAATAATTCGCGTTCTGTGTTGGGAATTTGACATATTCCAATTTACCTTTTGTGTGTGTAACATGAACTCATTTGAACTGTCTACAAAGTTGACAAACCTTCCAACGTACTTAACTATATTTATTATATGTATGCATGCGTTGGAACAACGTAGCTAGAGTAAGATACGTCATATGCGTATTCAACTGAGTGGTTTACGCAACCCCGCCACCTAAACCACCGGATGATCTTTTGGAAAAAGTCCAAAAAATGGCTTTAAATGTTCCTTTATAGATTATAAAAGGTATATTAGTGAGTATCAGGTTTTATTGCTGTGTTTAATTAAATATATGAGAGAGACACATAATTGAAATCGTAATAGAACTGTCTTTTAACGAGGCTACCAAAGTGTGTATTGCTTCTTTGCTTATAATCATTGCTGTGTGATAGCATGAAAACAATTGCGTCTTTATATAACTGAATGTTAACTGTTTAAGGCTAATAAAAAGGTTTTTAAAAGAAACTTTACAATACGAGTGTGTACAATACCAATATGTTAACAATATCCAACGGTAGAGGTGATATCTTAATGGAACAATGGGTTGGAGTAAAGCAGAAAGTGGACTATATATATATATATGTGTTTGAAAAACAGAGGAAGAATGTTTTGTTCATTAAGTTCTGACTATGTATATAGTCTGATTTAAAAAAATAAGATCTGGGTATGTATACCTAGGAGGGTTTACCCATCTCTACCTGTGGCACCTTCAACAGAAGGTTGCAGTTGTTATGTAACTTTACGTAATATTATCAATTATCAATTACCACCCATTTGATACTAATAGCATATTTTCAAAATATTTTTCTATGGTAACGACAGCAGTAAGACTGAACATGTATGTCGGATACCAGGATAAACATCTCTATTATGTAACTCCTTTATCACTAACTAGACCATGGTGCCTACCACGGATCAATATGTTAGCACTCATAGTTCCTTCATTCCTATATTAACAGAGTTATATGTGCAAACATAATCATCTTGTTTGGGTACCGGTACAATAGGGGTGCAACCACAAACAGCTTTGTGTCATACTCCGCAAGAAATGTGGATTGAATGGTCAACTGCAGAACTGCCAATCCTCCTCAGAAGCATTCATTCATACATACAATACAAAAATACTTAAAGCACTTGTCGGCTACGCCGATTCTCATGCAGATCTCCTGCAATTTAGTGGAAAAGGGCCTTTTGCATTCGGTGCAAAATCGCATGAGGATCGGCTTAGGGGACGAGGGCTTTTACATTTACATGCATATAATTATGATATGTACATTCATACGGATTGATATGATGGTGACGTACACCATAATGTGGTATACGCACTGCATGTATTCAACCAACCCATTTAAACTACTGTACAATACAATGTATACAGGTTAACTAACCCGTTGGTTTCAGTCAGTTGGTGTCTTAGAACATTACACGAGTTGCGTAGCAACGAGTGCAATATTTTAAGCGACTGAAACAACGAGTTTGCTAATAGATTTATTATATGCTTTCAATCATGAAAATAGAAAGAAATCGAGTCATAGATTTGAATTTTAGCGGTCATACCCCCACATACTCACTAGTGATATACACACTATGCGTTGTTTTCAGACCAATGCGTGTATAATAAAAACAATTATTATTATTGCCTCCATACATATATTTTGAAATACTAAGACACACTTCCCCTCGGTCATAAATAGAATTCTTATATTATAGATTTTGTAGGAGATATATCACTCAAGTTGTCATCTTCGAAAGTATCATTTTATTCATCCAATATTTCGCCCTATAGGGGGGGGGGGGGGGCTTCGTCAGGGATAATGAATTTTCGATCGGAATGCTACATATATATATAGGAAGAATGTGTTGATAATGTGTTATGAATGTGTCACGGATCCTGTACTCGATTCTGATAGGTGCAACACATTAATGTGTTGTGACACATAATGTGTTGCAGGGGGGTGGGTCAAGTGGAGCTTCTGTGTTGATAATGTGTTATGAATGTGTCACGGATCCTGTACTCGATTCTGATAGGTGCAACACATTAATGTGTTGTGACACATAATGTGTTGCAGGGGGTGGGTCAAATGGAGCTTCTTTCTTTATTCTTATATTATTCCTAACTCATTTAGATGTAGCCTCCCAAACAGGCTTCCCAGATGAAAATGTTTAGTAATTTCGAAACTGGATACTGTAATTGCTACGAACATTCAATAAAAGTAGTTGTTGGGGCTCCACTGAAACTCAAAGAAACACAACAAGGCTGCACGCATTTTGTCATAAACAAAATAATTAGCGCCTACACAAGGAGGAAATATGTCTTAGATAATGTCCCAATGGCACGTCGGCTATATATCGATATAATGTATGTACTTACCACAGTGGGCTGTACGTGTGGCATTCTCAGTTCGATCAGTTGTTCATTAGCTGTTTCCTCCACTGGCTTGGCCTGGCCTTTGAGGGCTGCAAGAGCCAGGGCCAACAGGACACCGTACATTGTGACCGCCATGCGGACCCTGTAGGGAAATAAATAATAATTATATGAATTGTTATTTTTCAGTTCAAAATTGTGACTTCAAACGTGACACTGTACTTGCTACGTGACTATTTGTAAACGTGATTGTACATATATGTAATATAAATATTCTAAATTAAAATGAAATAAAATGGGTAGTTGTATGTGGATGTTCCTATCCCCACTGTATACTATTGGGAAATGCACAGTTAGTATACGAGGACAATGTCACTGCAGCATTGATTAATGTCCCCACGTTCCTTTGTTTGGGGAATATTGATGCAAGGGGTCAGACCCGAACCTCACTGTCCCGGTGTGAACCTCAAGTACATGGTGAATTAAGCATTAAGGCAGGGCTCCATCAGACCTCGTGCTTATTGTGACTATTATGTGGATTGTCATTTATTCTTATAAAGAACCTATATTGCACAACCTATCAAGACTCGTCTCTGACCAGCTCCATTTGTTATTATTTTTTGTTTTTTTTTGTTTTAAAGCATTTATTCAGGTTCCTGCCATCTGGGCCTTTACAGTACTAATGACATGATAATAGCAAGTAATTACATGAACATTTAATGCATTCGAAGTTCCATAAGGAATAAGGAGGGGGAGCATTTCGATTGTTACACACCATGCTCATTTGTTATTATTGTACTCGGAAGGAATGAGAATGTATTGCAGAATGCAACCACAACGACCGCAGAGGGTAAACGCATCAGTGGAGTCAAGCCTTTACAACACCATGAAATTATTCGATCAATATCATTCAAAATTAAAACCACAAGCCTGAATAAAGATATTTCAACAACAACATTATTTGTTGTGAATGATGAATCGGGCTTTTTTAAAATTTGTTTTGTACCAAACGTGGATGTAGACACTTCCAAATGCCAATTAAATATCAACTGTTTGCCAAGTATCGTCCAACTACAAGCTTAAAAGTGTTTACATATAGCCAACCTGTATAGTCAATGTTTAATTTGAGGGACGTTTTAGAAAACAGGTATTCCTCATCATAAGTCTACTAAAAGCTGTTTTCCCGGAACTTCACAAGCGACAGAGTCCC
The DNA here is from genome assembly GCA_942159475.1 of Sthenelais limicola. Classification (NCBI taxonomy): domain Eukaryota; kingdom Metazoa; phylum Annelida; class Polychaeta; order Phyllodocida; family Sigalionidae; genus Sthenelais; species Sthenelais limicola. The sequence continues at coordinate 62,085,373 of OW804096.1, forward strand.
AAATTTGAACCCCCTAAAAAACTCTGGTGTATCCGTTCCATCAACATAATTACGAATTAAACTTTGACTGAAAAACTTGGCTAGTGTTGGTTGACATTATTTTCTCTTTCATCCTAAAGCAATGAATGACATTACATCAAGAGATACATGTTTGGTAATAGGCTGCCTCTGGTTACCACGCATGTTTTGAAAGGACCGCCTACTGGTCTCCCAAAGGTCGAATTCGTGAAAGGTTTTTTGATCGTGACTTGGTAAATATTTTTCATTTTCATACGTGGAAAATACTAGCTTCTAAAAGTACTAGACTAATCGATTGCTTGTTAAATAGCATTATTAATTACGGAGAAGCGAAAACAAATTACACGTTAACTTCATCATGGACACTAATTTCATTATTGAACGTTAATTCGAAATAAAAGTGTGTAAATTATCCTCGAAAGCTTTGTTAAAGCATCACTAGAACGTTTAAGCATCAATGGCAGAACATTCCATGAAATCAAGATACAAATGTTGAGGCGTAATTGTATGTGGGCATATTCATAATGCCATCAACAACGAGAAACTAATTATGAACTTCCTTTGTTGAAACTGTGCGATAACATCCGTCTTTATATATATGACTCCATGATTAGTAATATTTACAGATCACAGTTTTTGCATATATGTCAATTAATCGGATTAATTATTGCAAGGTAAACAATGCAAATCTTACAACAACCGAATGCTCAGATCACATGGGGAACGATGGGAACAAATGAGAAAGAAGTCCTTAAAATGTCAATTAAAATGTTGATTGCAAAAAATTGCCAGCTCATTTAATGATGTGAACCTGCGGGTCCTGTAATTGTCTACACTTTTTTATTGGCTTTTACAACCAATTGTTATCCCCATACCAATGATTAGTAGCGTATGTATACAAGTATCACAATATGCATTGCATAAATACAAGAATGTTAGTATTCACCATAATATGCCATTTGTTTGATCAAATGTTGTTACTCTTTCCATTATGTATACAGTGGAGAACTCAAAAGGACTTGAGTAATTTTGGCAGGGATGGGAAGAGACAGTTGGGAGCCATATGTATGGGGGGAAAGGTGCCTCCTGTTAATACTTAATGCCTACTGCCAGTCTTCCCGGTCTGGTGTAACCCCACTTAAGACAGACAATCCATTCTCAATTTTAGTCATTCCAACGCTAGTGGATTCTGCTTGAGAAAATTGCATTATTCAGGTAGATTTGGAGTTAATCCTTCAAATTCCCACCCGCCCATGGGATTTGAATCTCAGAGGAGAGAGATCAAGGCACAGACCTGTGGGAAAGATCCCATTATCGATGGATTGTAATGGGATAACAATATGTTAAGCCCCCAAGAAGTATTATTATTGTTTTTTGTTCAGCCGCATTCTAATAGTTACGAGACCAAGGCATTTCCGATTGTTTTATTTAATATTTGCACTATTTTCTCTTCCCTTTCCCATTGTTTTAGGTATTATATTAATCTAAATATATTACTTCCGTAGCTACGATTATAATTCCAAAACTATAATGATTCATATAATGCGTGGCTTTTTTCTTATGTGAAATACATCGGCGCATTTTGCATATATAATTCCTCGTAGAACTCCACTCAATATCTCCACTGGTTTTGATTTCAAATGATACAAATTTCCTTTCAGCGACATCAACAAAGTGACGTCCATCCATGATATAACTATGTGTTTAGTGAAGAGGACAATATTGATGACATTGTAACTGGAATATTCCCATTAACGATAGCGATAATTATGATTACACTAATTAGACCCAGCGAGCCTTTAGCAACAACCTAGTCCAATGGTTTGGCCTTCCCATATGGGTTCCAGCCCACACATAATTATCCCCGTATTTATCTACCACTACGTTACGTTATCATCACTACGAGGGAATGTAAATAAATAAGATATCAGAGCTAAAACACACACTGCTAGATATGGCTTATGTAATTGCCCATGTAGTATAAATGCTTCACACCATAGCCAGTTAAATATTTTGCATGATCCGCAAGATATTTGTACAACGGGCATTTACGTCAAACCCCTTGAAGAGCAGTACGCCCACGAGCTTATGAATGGCGCCATATTGTACTGTAGCAGGACTGCTTTCTCGAACATATTTCTGGCTTTTGCTGGACAAATTTAGGTTTCAAACCCACCTTGAATGTGTAGAGGATTTCGTATAAGTGTTCTTCGTCTGCCTTTCACTAAAATCGGACCTGTTGGCGTTTTCTGCTTCAGTAATCGTGTGTCTCGTGTCCGGCTGCTGTGTTAGCGATTCCTTCTCCTGCTTGACCGTGGTTCTATACTGATTGCATCCCCAGCTCTTGGTAATGCTGAGATGCTGCACGACCCCTGTATTATTAATGCCTCTGACGTATATCCAGAGAAGGGAGGAGTCCCTCGGTCAAATCTTGACGTGGGGAAGCGAGGAGAATCACGGCGGGGGTGGAATATTCCCTCCCAATCGATTGTAAAACTCGCCCTGCATACCAATGATTACATGAAACGGAAATCAAGATAAGCGTGTTTGCTCGAGATACGGGGATTATAGATGGACCGATGAATATATCCCCAGCGATGGAAATTGCACTGGATAGATACATACAATATTGCTTTTGTACATTCCCCATTGCCAAAAGTACATTACTATTATGGCTGCAGATATTAGGCTACATCCTGAAACCAAAAGGAAACTACATTTTGACGTCAATAATAACTAATCATATTATTATGTCTACCAGATTTAGATACAAAGTTACATTTTTATTTGATTGGGTAACTTTAAAAAAAGAAAATATTATGTAATACATGTACATAAAAACAAAATAATCCACGATTCTTGTGTTATCGTGCTATTCTCTGGAAGACATCTGGGTATACCACAATAGATACATAATACCTTAACGCAAGTTTATCCTATCATTAAAAGCCAAAGCGAGACTGAATTTGCCATCGTTTCTAAAAATAACCATATTCAGCTGTGGTTTTTACCGCACTCGCCCCCGACTGAGAGCAGAGCAGACCAGAACAAGCAGGCAAGGCTGAGCCAAGAGGCGATGGCTCTGGCAGCACTGGCTGATGCCGATGAGGGGCGGACATGCCACGGGAGCAGAGCGAGGGAGGTCCTTGTAACCAGGAGCCTCTCAACAATCAATAATAGGAAAGTAACATGGCAGACCTCCCCCACCGCCATAAGCTTATGTGCAGCAACGTTTACTGCCCACCAATTGCCTTATATTTAATGCAAGGTTCTCAGGGTCGGGCCCAATTGTCCCTTATTGTCAGTGGACACAAGGTTGGGTTAACAGTAATAACACGTTAGTTAGTAGGACTGCTTTTACCACTAGGTTACATATGAATTAACAAGCCCATACTGGACACATCTGTATTCCTCAACATTGGTGGTTCGTTAAATGTGCATCTGCTAGAAAAAGATTGTGGTGAACGCGATGGAATTCACGTAACGTGTCATTACACATCCTGAATTATTGGTCTACGTACTGTTTTTATTATAAGATTCAAGGATTCCTAGAAATTGTATAAGAAAATATCAGAATACTTTGAGCGGTATTGATAAATCATTATCAATATGTTGTGGAATTATCAATTATTGATCGAACAGTATGAAAGGAAAAACTGTAATTGATATATATTATATGTTTTTTCTGAATATAAAATGCAAATTAATTCTACGCTTCTTCTTACAAGCTAGCAAACGTGACCATATGGCACATTCTCTGCCTTTGGTTATTATATTTAAGTCATCCTTATGAAGAACAACACATTCGGATACCCCCTATAATACACTATAATTAAACATTACAAATTGAATTCATGACACCAATTATAATCAGGGAATTGCACAGCACATTATGCACAAGATATCTAGGCTAATATTTCACCAGCAAGCAGAGGTATGTACATAAGCTCCCAGAAGAAAAGGACAATATCCATATACTACTGGCTCTTATGTCTCGGATTTTGCAGTGTTTCACGGTGGGTCTTTTTTCCCAGTGTGAATTAATATATTTGAATGTTGGTCTTGAATCGAAAAAAAATAAGTAACAATTCCAAAGCAGATGTTTAATCGTCCAAAACATAAATTTATATAGAATGTCTTCATTGTTTAGAGTAGAAACCTTTTTTTGTCATTGTTAGACCAAGAATCATCTTATCTTATCTTATGTTTGCTCGGTTTTATGATAACAGATTTTCTGAATGTGGGGTAAAATGGTTGTTTTCAAATCTGCATTTCGAGACTCTTATGACCTGAGACCTTTAAATGGAGGCAATGCCTTTCTCTGTTATCATCATACTTGAAAGACCAAAGTCCCCTCCATGAGGCGAATGATGGATTATTTACTTTCTCGTTCATATTCATTGGTCAATGCCACCAAACACCATTAACAGAAAACGTTTTCCTGTAGGGTGATGATTTGACAGTGTATTGTTAATTTCTAACGTTCAGCATTAATGAATGGAATCAGTTTCACATGCATATTTAATCAAAGAAAGCCATATTTTCTTAATGTGAGGTAAAATTTGAGAAATGCAAGGTTGGTTATTTCGTAACAATGGAATACTTTTATTAGCGTCGCTTCAATTTGAGACAGCTAGCTTGAAAACACGTTTTCTGACATTATCTATTTTGGAAGAACAAAGGAAAATAGCTTGCTTTCTCCGGGATGACCAATCATTACGGAGCCAGAAATAGGTGTACAACAACAATTATGTTCCCATGATATTATCAGGGTACAATTATATTATATTTAATATTTTCCTATCGCAATACTACCCACGCTACCAATGTTATTTTCGACAAAGAATTCCATCCTCCTCAAACTTATGCATAAGCGCCGGTGGACATTTTAGATGTAGCATATGGTATTACGATTGCGAATTATTATGTAGAGTAGTCAGATTTGCAAAGAATTTAACTTAAAACGTCATCCGAGATCTTTCATTTGAAGTTAAAAATGCAATTTATACATTGATTAAACACGTCTATCCATGATCGATTCTACTGCGCCACGATTCCCAGAACTCAATTTATATCAGATTTCATTTAGAACGCCTCATTTATATTAAATCTTCTTTATTTATATTAAAGAAATCCCGAAATAAATGTTCAATATGTTGAGCGAACCTATCCCGGTATCCTATTTCCCACTGTCGATGTAAACCCCTCGGTGACCATGAATTTTCTTTGTCATTCACGAGCAATATGATACTATTTTTAGCTTTGGCGCGATTTCTCAAGTTATTTATAGTCCAGCTGCTGATCTATTCCTGATCATCACAGGCGGACGCGCAGCACTGGTCCGAGACCACGCGATCAATAAAGGCAAGGGTACTGGAGGAAACGTTTGTTAAGGCCAACAAAGAGAACTGATGCTACTAATATGAGCCTTATAGAGCCCCATTCATCAATCCATTTTGTTTTCCCACTTTTTATTCCGTCCTGAATAACATCAATGTTATGTGCAGGATTATACATAAGTTATTTGATAATGTCACATATTTTGATATATATTTGTTAAGCCCAACAAAGAGAGCTGATGCTGCGGATATGACGCTTATAGAACCTCATTCATCATTCCATACTCTTTTGTCTCTTTTTATTCCCGTCCTGAATCACTCGATCATTATGCGCAGAGATTGTATATATAAAGAGACTATCTGTTTATATGAATTTCTGTCAAGAAAAATAATCGAGAGGGACAGTTAGTTGTTGGCTGTTCAATACACCCAATACTGATGGATAGTATTAGAATGGAATTCATCAAGCCGATTTCCATGTAGCATATGGTGAGAGGAGGAGAGGTACTGCGTAGAAGGGCCATACTGCCGGTGTGCTGGACGAGGGCAGATGAAGTTCCCGAGACGACAAACTATGCCGAGTGTTTGCTTGGCCATAAATAACCTGCTATATGCTATTTTCATGGTACAGAGGACTGTGACATGCTCTCCATAAGAATGTGGATATGACCATACGTCAGAAATGTGTGCGTATATAGCAATAAAACGCATACAAGCTACCCTATAATACATGTTCGGCATTGTTATATATATAATTAAAAGGAAGACATCGCAGATTAAGATTGGGAAGCCTTTTAATATTATAACGTCCGCAGGATGGTTTTACACCCAGTATAGACCATACTCATTAAAATTTGCTTTTGACAATGTTATTTATTTATTCATTTTTGAAAATGTTATTGATACTTACAACCATGCAGTATATGTTATATATAATATATGTTTATCGCGAAGTAAGATTGGGTAGATTGGAAAGCGAACTGATGGAAGTGTACGTCTCCAAGATATCTTCCGTTAATCAAATTCGAGAGCAAGGGTCCATAAAATAGACCCTCGCTGTGATATATTACATTTTCTCCAGGCTTCTGATCGGATTAAAGAGTGACAAAAATAGAACAATACCGGGAGATGGTAGACTAGGATGGACTCGAAGTTAATAAAAGCTCACCACGGTGTTTTATTACGCATTGTCCTTAAAGATGTATTCCCCGCTAAAAACTGGAACTGGTGGAGGTTTTCTAGACACTGATATATCAAGGTAGCCATTGATTCTTGTATTCATTTATTTAGGTCGCCAGTTAAAGATCTACAAAACTCATAGGTTCTACCTCCCACATCAGCAGCTTCATACTACCACAGCATGAGGGTTTACCTTCAGGTGCAACAATGGTGTGGAGAGGCCACTGTGATGAATCCGACTGAGTGGGGTTGGATTAATATTGGTGGAAAACTTATTTCTATGGAAATAGACAGAGCCCCTGCTCCACCTTCACTCATGAACATAATAATAATGCAACTATATGGCAGCCTGTTCAACCATGAGATGTAGCAGCCGAAAGCATGGTTTGGAGTGTTCACCAGCATGTGGTAACTACTAAGAAGTAAGCTGTGAGAATGCCCAAAAGGCAGTTTATATCAAAAGATGAATTCGATTAGGATGAAATGAATGAGAGCCAAATGAAACTTTCTGCTAACTTACAACTACATTATAGTGCTACACTCTGTTTGAGACCTACTTAGAGTAAACATCAAAGCGATCCAATGGTAACCCTATGGCGAGACGCTCCAAGTAGATCTCAAATAGAGTGTAGGCTTTATAAAGTTCTATATGCTTATCAGGAAAATAGAATAGAATTTTCATGGACACCATATTTACCAGGAATAGTGATGAACTAAGACATTTTAAAAGGAAACTCGAGAGTGGGAACTCCTGCATTTACCGAAACTGTAAGTTGAGTCAAGTCTTAATTTTGAATGAAATATAAACAGTTGTACCATATATACCTAGATATAGTTTAGCGCTCCTTTCCTTTAGAGGGAAGTGGGAAGGGGTAGATGGAAGGGGAGGGAAGGCCATATATCCATTGGTCATTTAGGCGTCATTTTATGATTTTAAGTGCCATTAAACGTCGCCTACTTGATATGTGCTATCATGACCTGGCTTAGAGGGGAGAGGATTAAATCTAAAACAGGAGGAACTTCCCCCCAAATTGGGCCGAGGGAGGCGAGCCCAGCTGTTTTTATGGGGATGTGAACTGATTAAGAGGAACTAATGGAATATGCCTTCTTCCACACCTCGACATCAGAGAGAAATCCCCGCTCTATAATTAACCTGCCATAAACTATAAGAGTTGAGGGTGATTATGGTGAAAATCTTTTTTTTTTTTTTCAGAAATGTCTATCTCAAAGAATTATGATCAGAGAATTATGTCCAATACCTTGTTTTAAAATAGACTTAACACTCTATCATTGGTTCAAGTAAGCTAAGCTCCCCAACAAATATTCATCATGGTAATATTTTTAAAAATGATAAATATGAAAAAAGTATGATTAATAATTTAAAAAAGGAATAAGAATAGATTTCAGTGCTGTTATCGTATAAGCATTCAGGAATATGAACTTCTTAGGCACTAGGAACAATACAGAGTTGAATTTAGTGAATGAAACTTGATATACTGTCCCATATGCCTCGAAAAGATTAAATACGATTTTTTTTTAGAAAATTCATTTATTTTTTTTAAAAATCATATCTCAGTAGATAATGACTGTAGGATAATGTTTAATGGTTCATATGAAAGTAGACTGTCTATTCTATTAACGATTTAATGTAAGTAAAACACGCTGACAAATATCAACCACAGTTTTTTCGTTTAGAAAAAATAATTTCCGACACTGTATTTTTTAACCGAAAACTCAAAATGACCTAACTTCACATTTATTGAAGCTACAATAATGTGCTATACATCGAATGAAAGGTAATTTTGTTATCTTCAAATGGTTTAATATGTACAAAACTGTAGGAATGATATCCTGGTCGGTATTCAAGAAAAAACGTGAAACAAGCGCCCCCCAGCGGCCATTTTGACAAATTTACCCAAATTATATAAATGTACATTTTTGACATGTTATAAAGGGGGCTTTACTCTATATATTCCTGCAAAAATAAATTCTGTTACCATTACAATTTAATGTAAATTTCATATGTACAAAAATTTAGGAATGATATCCTGGCCGGTATTCAAGAAAAAACGTGAAACAAGCGCCCCCTAGCGGCCATTTTGACAAATTTACCCAAATTATATAAATGTACATTTTTGACATGTTATAAAGGGGGCTTTACTCTATATATTTGTAAAGACGAAACCAAAGTATTCATCGCATACAGCCGACGACCGGAAGAGCCGGAAGCGCCGGGAGTTCGAGTCACCAGGGCGACGTTGTCACCTTCGTATATAAGGGAGCGCATCGTCGATGGAACATCATTCCTCCGCGAGCCTCCGAGCAGTGCACATCGACAGCAGATTTTGAATTCGGGCTTAATTTAAGCAGAATAGCTGAACGATGCTGCGATTTTGCAACAGGTGTGAGATAAGGCATAAGAAACCTACTGGTAAAAAGTGTGTGAAGAGGAAACCTGCTGTTAAAGCTGGTAAATCTGTCGTTTTTAATGCAGAAATGGCTCAGAGCGGAGAGAAAATTCCTGACTCTACTCCCGATAATCAGATTGATTTATCGGGTCGCATGAGTGTGCTCGAAGGCATGGTGAGGGGCATAGCAGAATCTATCGCTACGAAAGCCACCGATGAAGAACCAAGCGACCACATCGGATGGGAGAAGACCAGGCCGAGCAGATATGACGTTTACTCCCCCAGCGATTCATCGAGTGACTCCCGTTCAAGCTCAAGTTCATCGTCGGGGTCTACCGCTCGCGCGACGAAGAATCATAGGAAGAAGAAAGACAAGAAGAACGACAAGTTCAGCCACGAGCACCATATGGAGAAGGGTGAAGTAGTTGAATCATTTGACTCGTTGATTTTGGTAACGTTATAAACTTTGCAAATGTTCCATGCTCAGGGTAAAGATGTATCGGGTTTAATCAGCCATGCTATATTAATGTGCGACAAGGAAGTTTCTCATACATATACCGCAAAGGCGTCTATCTCTTACGACAAAGCAGTTAGGATTAGAGCAAAGAAATCGGGCCTTTCAGCATTCGGCAAAATTAACCAAGAGGAAATGTTCAAGTGTTATAGCTTCGAAAATACTAAACGTGCCCAACCCACTAAGGCTAACTCTAAGACCCGCCCCTCTGGCTCTGCAGCGAAGGAAGGTTTCTGCTATCGATTTAATTCTGAGGCGGGTTGTAACACAAAGAACTGCGTTTATTCTCATAAATGTTCTCGCTGCCATATCGGGGAACATTCTGCTAAAATCTGTACTAACAAGAAGGTATCCAGCAAATAGGATCCGGAGAATCACGAGTTAAATATTCCAGTTGTTGTTCGAACGTTTACCAAGGACGCCATTTTACTTAGCAACTCTCGCCAACCGCGAGATTTCTCACAAGAGGGCAGTGGGGGGCAGGGTCAAGGCTGCAACAAAGATGGCCGCGCCCAGGTATTTGACAACAAATAAGGTAATCGGGTTAACAAACTCTTGATTATTGAAGAATATAACCCAGAAAATAAGGAAAATTTCACTAATATCATAGACAATGTTGAGATAGAGCATGTTAGTCAAGATCAACCAATTTTTTAAGCACCTAGTACACCGGGAGGAAGGATAATTCCTGTGTATCGTGCATGTGTTGATGGTTCATGTAGTTGCATTCATACGATCGACAATGTAAATACCCAACTAAAACCATGTTGTTTTGCTGTTTATATGTTTTCATCCAGCCCAGAAGTATCTGCAGAATGGTGGACAATATTCACAGGAATCGTGGATGGGTTTAAGATAGTTGACGAAGATGTCCCAGGCTACGAGTGCAGAAATTACGCCTCTATCCTCGACACTGACGCCAAACACAAGATGGACGGTATCCTCACGGCAGAACTAGATGAAGGCATGGTATCTTTAGCTTCTACCAAACCTACATGTGTCCACGCAATGGGTGCTGTATTTAAGCCTAATGGAGATATTCGCCCTATAACGGATTGTTCACGCCCAGATATGAGGTCAGTAAACAATTTCTGTAGTTCATTATGCCATGATTTTGCCTACAAGAATATCCAAGATGTCACAGATATTTTAGAACAATATGATTATATGACAGTAGTCGACATAAAATCAGCATATCGTTCCGTCCCCATCTCTCCTCAGCACAGGAGATTCATGGGATTTAGTTGGCAGCTACATGATGATGAACAATATTATGTGGATAATAGATTGTGTTTCGGCTCACGTTTGGGCCCCTACTATTTCAATCTTATATCAAATTTCATTACCCACATTCTGAATGACAATTTTAAACTCAAGGTAGTAAATTACCTAGACGACTACATTGCTCTATCTCATTCTAAAGAAGCATCAACCGAAGCCCAGACCACCATTGTGAAATTACTACGTTTTTTAGGCTTCTATATATCGTGGAGTAAGGTTTCTTCTCCCAGCCAAGTATGTACTTACTTGGGCATTGAAATAGACTCTGCAGAAATGATACTTCACCTTCCAATGTCAAAATTGAAAAAACTCAAGGAAATTTTAACTTCTCACGTCAATGCAAAATTCATTACGAAGAAATCCTTAGAGAGTGTCAATGGTCTAATCTCCCACTGCTCACAAGTGATTCGTGGGGGCAGAACTTTCAGCAGAAGATGCTATGATCTGTATAAAGAGATGGTCCAGAAGAAGGTGAATCGTCTCCCCATGTCAGAAATTATGCTTCAAGATCTTCAATGGTGGCTAAATTTTGCAAAGGTGTTTAATGGGGTTGCATATATTCAACACCCTTTGTACGAACACCCTATGGTCTCAGACGCTTCAGGAAAGGGTTATGGTATCTATCTACAGAATGACTGGATTTGTGGTGCCTGGCACGAAGAATTAAAAAATGATTTAAATTCAGCGTGTGAACATGTAGGTTTGTCCCCCTCAGAAGCTAATGTCGATTATTCAAACATTAATGTTCTCGAACTCTGGCCATTGTTATTGGGCCTCCAACGTTGGGCTAAAAAGCTTCGAGGAAAAACAATTTTAACCTTTGTTGATAATACCCAGGTTATGTACATGCTTAGGAATGGGTCAAGCATTAATAAGACGTGCATGCAATGGCCTCGAGAAATTTTCTGGATCTGTTTCATCTATGATATCGCCATACTTCCAAAGTACATCTCCACAAAAAACAATTTCGTGGCTGACACGTTGTCTAGAATGACTCACTCATCCACTTGTGGGAAATTATCTGAGATGCTTAGTGGTACATATCTATGTTGTTTCGAACTTTTAAATAATTATTCTATTAACAGATCTGAAATCGCTGGACCTGGAGATGGAGAATCTGATGCTAAAATCGCTGGCCCCCTCCACTAGGAAGCTGCGTGCTGGGCAGTGGAATTGCTATCTAAGGTTCTGTAAACAATTCAATATTCCTCCGATTCCTTGCGATATTACCACGATGTGTAGGTATATCGCTTTCTTGGGCAGATTCATGAAGAGCTTGTCAGTGTCATCATATTTACAAGCCGTTTGCTTCTACCATTGGCTATACGGTATCACTGCACCTTCAACGAGCGACAACCGTATTAAATTAACCTTGAAAGGATTATCAAAGTCTTCAGGTGAATCATCGTGTGGGAAAGATCCTCTGCTTCCACACCATCTCAAGGAAATTTCACAAATTATTAACTATGACAATAAGCAAGAATTATCTGTGTTTACAGCGATATTATTAATGTTTAGGACATTAATGAGGGTGTCTCATGTCACTAGATCTCCCCATACGTTAATATGGTCAGACATTAAATTCCATGGTTGGGGCATGGTAGTTCGTGTTCGTTCCTCCAAGACTACCTCTGCTAGAGACAAACCAAGTTATATACCCGTTAATAAGCTAACAGACATTGATATTTGCCCTGTGTATTGGCTTTTGCAATTGTTTAAACGTTTCAAATTCTCATTCAATGATCCAATCTTCCCCATGAAAGACAATGACTATCTATCGTATAGCTGCTTTTCAATGACACTGAGAAAATTCCTATTTAAAGCCAATATTGTGGGGAATTATTCTTCTCATTCACTTCGCCGTGGTTCTGCCACACACATGGCATATTCTGGCTGTTCAGTGTCAGAAATCAAAGGAAGAGGACTCTGGAAGTCAAATTGTGTTTTTAGATACATAAAACCCCGATGGGAATCAAGAGACAGTTGGATGAGAAGCTGGCAAAGCATTTATAACATGTCATCAACTTGTATAGTTGCTCAGGGCTTGTCCCTCTCTCTCCTTTTTATTTTTCTCTAACTAGGTCTGGCAGTTTGGAGGATAAAGATATAATATTCCTGCCCGCCTGTCGTTATCGTTGTGCTTGAAGGGGTCGGGACTTGTAAAGACGAAACCAAAGTATTCATCGCATACAGCCGACGACCGGAAGAGCCGGAAGCGCCCGGAGTTCGAGTCACCAGGGCGACGTTGTCACCTTCGTATATAAGGGAGCGCATCGTCGATGGAACATCATTCCTCCGCGAGCCTCCGAGCAGTGCACATCGACAGCAGATTTTGAATTTTGAGAAATGTATATTGATTATGGAGGATAAAGATATAATATTCCTGCCAGCCTGTCGTTATCGTTGTGCTTGAAGGGGTCGGGATGTCTGCAAAAATAAATTCTGTTACCATTACAATTTAATATCGTATATTAACCACATAGGGAAATAATGCTTTTAGTCTCTGTTGTACTCGTTTCCTCCATCAACTATAACACTACCAAGTGTATTTCGACCATACATTCAAGTGTAATTTCCTTCAATGTTATACTGTGTTCACATTTACCATTTTCGTGTCGATGAACGCCCCCCCCCCCCGCCCCTATAGTAACCCTTGGGGGTTATATGAATGCATACACAGGTCGGTATTGCGAATCGAAGCACCCCCAAAACGGGAACAACATAGACTAACAGTTCATAATTAGTTAATCTCCGCCAAATAATGTTTAAAAGGGCGAACCAAATAGATCGAAAGAGACGTCCGGACAATAGAATGGCTTTCTCTACCTCACCCGGCCTTGAGCACCTATGGGAAGATGTAGAGTAGGAGCAGATGTCAACTAATGATCTTAGGGTTAAGTTAAACCAAACTACCCCGACAGATTATCCATCAACAATATATTGGCACTAAACTCTGGTCGATCGCCTACGTAATAGAAATTATCAGAGGGTGATACTGTGCGTATGTACAACTATGGGATCCATAGAACGATAGACACGTATATTTTTTTATACAAAAGTTTTCATTGCACACAATTACAGGAAATCCTGATATTCTTATGTAGTAAAACGCATAATGCATTTGATATGTTGTGTTTAGCTTATAGGGACCTCTAGCTACCTCTAGGGCACCTTATTTGATTGACAGTGGTCGGGGACAAACAAGGGAAGGAGATACTGAGCCATAATAGGGGCATATCCCAAAGGATTCATGGATGCAACCATTGTAAAATTGACAAACTTTAGGTTCCTGTATAAGAAGATAATATCTAATGTTCATTTCTAAAAATAAATAATATCGCGCTTGATACCCCAAGGATCAAACCAGTGATTACTCAGTTTAGAATGACTGAGTGATTTATTCTATATTGCTACATGCATTTACCTTCATATAAAGGGTACAACTGTGATCGAAATTGTTCATATTTTCGTCTCTAGCCCTTATGGCTTTATATGAAAAAACTAGGTAAATATAATAATATTTATCTAGTTTTTCCCCATATATATACTATATATTCATACGTATAAGCTATGTTTTTCTTTTGTGTTATCAGTAATGAATATATATGCCGAAGTAGATCATCACTCTGATGATTTTATTTTCATATTATTATTTTTTATTTAGAATTTCTATACGGCCAATCACCCGTAAATTGACAGTTGAACATAAACGGGCATGCACAGTGTACAAATAATGTTATGAACAATGGATATCATGCACACATGAGAATAATGGGCTCACGGGTAATAATTCAAATCAGAAATGCCATGGTCTTCCGCCCACTGCTGTGTCTAGCTAGACTACACTTTATGTAAAAAAAACTACTCGAGATCAAGTTAAGTTAAATGAACATAAAATCAAGTAAGGTGAGAAAAAAATGTACAATTATAGTTAAGAACAAAAAGTATTATTAGTGGTAGGTTCACAACCACCCACCCTCTCTCTCTGATCACACACACAAACACAATAGAAAGACGAGCTTCAAGATCTATAAATCTACGATATTGCCACCTCCATAGATGACAATACTTTATCATTAATGTTGCACTAAATGCTTACCATCCCGTCTTTTCAAATTTGATGATATCTCAAAATTTATCTTTTGCGACTCGACTCATATATATATAATATATTTTCTATAGAACATGTAGAAGCCATCGTATTGCCTCCATCTATAGGCTATGCTTTGGATGGCAGTACTAATATATAAGAAAGTATTGTTTCAGTGGTTTTCTTTTATCTCGCCCCTACTTAATGGGTGCCGTCATCAATTGCATACACCCGGCCTCTCGGACAAATGCTCTTAGATGGATGCTTGAAAGTTCGTAGCTGTTTTAATTAATCATGTTAATAAGACCTTTTCAGGGTTTATCTTTGCACAAGAGACACATGACAACACATTATTATCAGAGGATTTAGGTGTTTACTTGTGGTAAGCGTCATCAAGTATCAAGGTTATCATTAATCGACTGTTTAAATTTCTCACGATATTTACGAAGCAAAAATCACACGCCTATAAAACAATGTCATGTAGATCACAGTTACACATCTATCGCTAATTCACAGTTATATATTAGTTACATTTTATTATTTTTTGTAAAAAGAACTTACATGGGACGCATGGCCCAAATAAGTCAAGTAGTCAGTGGAAATCCCATCATGCCTATGCGATCTTTTTTTTTGTTGTTTTTACAACCGACTTTATTTCTGATACCTGCATTCGAGGCATATACAATTCTAAGCACATGGTTAATAATATACAGACATAAGAGAAAAAGCATCAAAACACCAAAGTGAATAACACCATTTACATCTCTATCCATACTTATACTATGCTTAATTAACATGTTCAATTCGATTTAAAAAGAATCATGATTACAAATCATAATGAATATAAATGTATACATATAAACCGCTTCACATTTTCTCATCTGGAAGTATCTATGACACTCACACATATGCACTAAAACACAGAATATTGGCAAACCATGTAGGCCCTATTATGTATCTCTCCATATCTCATCACTTAAGTAGCTTGTCGATCTTGATAAGTCTTGATATAATGTCAAATCTCTAGCTGTGATGACGCATGGCTGACTGACTATTAAGTAACAATGTCCGGAGAAGTTTCCGGGCGAAAACCTGTATTTCTAAGGGGTATAGTAATATTAATGACTTACAGTCATAACTTACAGTCATAAATCTCAACATTATTGTCATAAAATCCATGCACGGACGTCGAGTTTTCAAAATGGGAAGTTTGGTTGACTGGCGAAGAATGCGACTTGTTTGTGCAATAAAACAAGTATGACATCTATTCTAAATGGATTGCGCTCATATGTAGGCATAGGCATACTTTATGTGGGGAGGTCGAGGTAAATTGATTTGCATTCTTTGGTGGAGACTCTATTGAAGTTCCCAATTGTGTGGGCGTGGAAGTTAAGCCCATGAACAACGGGAGAGTCCGTATCATTTCCTCTGATTTTCAATATTTAATGACTGTAATGAGACTACTGATGATAGATGAGTTTCATGAAAATGTTTTTGAATATGAAAGAATTTCAAAGAACTCCATAGTAACCAGAAATAATTTTCATATTTCATTTGTATGCAAACTATAAAAAGCTGTTTGGAAAGATCACCAGGCATTGGATGCATAATAAGATATTCTTATTTATTATACCTTTCTAGAAGATGGTATGATACTCCCATTGGCTTAAGCACTAGTCGTCATATCAAAGAGAGCGGGTAATAGAACTACATTCTTCTGGACGAAAAGCGCCCCCAAAAGATGGCAGCACTAGTTGCTGTCGAGGTAACTCCCTGAGAGTTGGCGCAGGCGCCCCAGACCCACAGGGTCGGGACAAGGTAGGAGAGAGGTTGCCCGTTTATTGCATCTAACTTTTAAAAAACCCATGTGTCGAACAATTCCAGTCCCGCCATCCCCTCACCCTGACTATTCTCCTAGTCCTAATCTAGGTCCCTTGTCCACACAACCCTAGAATAACCTATTTCGGCCACTTTCCACCGCTACGCAAGCGTCGGCCCTGCTCATATCACTAGCAAAGTTCAACCTCGCTGCTACTACCAATTCTATAGCGCAGGGACCAGAGCGCCCGACTGCAGGGGAGAAGGTTCAGGGCTCGCACCTCGCCTGGGCCCGTCAGCTGTTTTTTTTTCATCCTATGCTTGGTTGGCCGTGTAGAGCTGTCACTCTACACGGCCTGGACGGGACGGAGGCGGGGACGGAGGGTGGGTTTGCACTGGGTGCTGGGGGACAGGGAAGGCTGGTGATTTGAAAAACAAAATATCCATAATAATGTTTCACTGTGTGCTAAGAAAAACGGCCTAAATATATCCAAATAACATTCGCAAAGCGCCGACTAGCAGCTGCCACTCACTGGACTTGTCACAACCCTGCAGGTCAAGCGCCCATTGATATGTACCAATTCCAAAGACCCAGAACTATAAACAAGATCAGGTGGGAGGGGTAGCGTAAATGCACGTTTTGCCTTCGATTTTCATGTAATTCCAACCATTTTCCAGCTAAAATGTCGGAAAACGTATCATACCAACCTCTATTAAGGTGGTAATAAATGCAAAAGTGACCTCGGGCCGATCTGTCATCCCATATTTCCCTTGGGCTACGTGATTTCAGTTCGTCATATCAAAGAGAGGGGTAATAGATTGACAGCGAAATAATATTTCTATTAAGGGTCGTCAGGAAAACCTAGGTGTAGAGGGCGCTTCACCCTATTTTAATGCATTGCAATATATGTACAATTTTATGTGAAATCGTCATATGTATAATATGTGTTGGAATAAAAATGATTACATATATAATATTACTAGCCAAGTACGGTACCCGTCCTCCGGACGGTCACCTTCTCTCCCCACACTTCCCCCTCTCCCTCGTTTCCCTCCCCTCTTCTCTGTCTTTCATACCTGTTTTTCTCTCCCAACCCCATCTATGATCCCCCCGCCTCCCTTCCTTCTTTCTCATGCTCCCCCTCCCCTCTCTCCCTTCCCCTACATCCTCTCCCTCGCCCCTTTCCCCTGTTCTTTCCCTCCCCCTTGATCCCCCTCTCCCATTCCCCCACCCTCCCTTTTCTTAACTCTCCCCCTCCTACACCCTCTCCATCCCCTCTTCTTCACTCTCCCACTCCTCTGCTTATACCTGTTTTTCTCTCCCAACCCCATCTCCGATGCCCCCCGTCTCCCTTCCCTTCTTCCTCATGCTCATGATCCCACTCCCCTCTCTCCCTTCCCCTACATCCTCTCCCTCGCCCCTTTCCCCCTGTTCTTTCCCTCCCCCTCGATCCCCCTCTCCTATTCCCCCACCCACCCTCCCTTTTCTTTTTTTTATTCCATTTACAGGCCAAGTCATTAATTACAAGTACAATTGTTAATAAAAGACCATTTTGACGTTCAACGTCTTAATTCTCCGCCTCCTACACCCTCTCCATCCCCTCCCTCTCTCCAATACCCCTGCCCTCTCCCTCCCCTCTTCTTCACTCTCCCACTCCTCTGCATGTAGTTAGGTTCCCCTGAAAGGTTGTGGGAAATGATGTAGTGTCTCACAGGGCTTTCCCAGGCTATAAATAGAGTGTAGAGATCCCATATAAAAAAAAGGCTTCAAAATCACATTTTCACCCCAGATACCTTCACAAACCACATATAATGACCTCCAGACAGGGTCGACGAACCTGTAGAGACCAACAAAGTAAATGGGGGACCCCAGATTCCGAGAACATGTGACACAAATAAGAACCCCTCTTTTCGTAGAAATCACTCTACCCATATATTATATGGATGTATCAAAATTCCGATATTCTGATATTAGTCACTGGAGAATAATTATGATCTATTCAGGAAATTAATTGGAGAAGGCCAGCTGTGACGTCACCAAAGTGCATCTGATAAATAATTCTCGCTATCTCGGATACAGTTTGTGGTGTGCAAAGTTAACACTAGTGATAATTGTCGCCCCCACCACTACCCAGAAGCTGTCAAAGAAGCTTCCGGTTTCAGTGCTAAAACAAAACATTTGTTAGACTTATTTTTTTGTCAATTAGGAAAAATTTAAAGCCTGCTTTTTGCTGACATTTTTGCGATTCTTCTGATATATTACATTAGTTTATACCTCAAATACATACATTTCCTCTAAGCATTGGAGTACGCAGAACCATAGCGCGGCACCACCTCCCTAGCATTAATTTGACCATAGCTGGATGTAGTGGAGGAAGAATGTACTGCGTCCAGATTAGTTCCAAATTAAACATTAGGCGACAGTTAGATCGAATAGTGGTATTCGATATCTGTAGAGAATTGTAGAGATACGTTGTCTTATTTCATTCATAGTATGATGAAATTTGCATATTGTTATATTGCATTGTTGAATTCATCTTTTCATTTCATTCCCTACAATATTATATGTGTTATACAATCCATTCAATTGTTGCAATGTGTTGGGAGCACCTGGGGTGATGTTTCTTTACATTTGACTTCCTTATGATTATTAATTCGCACCAGGAAGCATTGATCTGCATTGTTACTGATTAGATTTCAACTTGGCCTACCGGGAATTAATCCTGCCAGTAATCTATTTATATGGTGCCAAGATTTGCCCTCTCATTTCGTCCTATTTCGGGATGATGATCCGCCATTCTTGAAACCTGTCATCAGAGTTGGTACAGAAACTCAATGCATCTGATGTGTTTAAATTTCTCCCTTTCACCTTTTTGTTTGAGAAAAGTATGTATATCCACAGCTCAATGTTCTAATGGAGGCCTATTATAATATATTATATTTTTAAAAAAAGGCCGGTCTAGCTATTATTATTTTTATTAAAACCTATTTTCTCATTCAATGCGTTGTTTTTACTTAAATTGTATTTTTGTTTTTTATATTATTTTTTTGTGCAGGCTTTGTTATATGCTTTCTATGTAGGATGTAAGTTTATCACTTTGTGCGCATAATCGTTCATAATGCCCATCTTTTTTTCTGACCTTGTGTTTATTTGTTTAAGCAAGTTTTAACCCTGAGCAGCATTATATCTTTTACTTTGTGTTTGGTATCATTTTTCTGTTACTTTCTACGGTGATCTGGGGAGCTGTTTGTTCAATTCATCTTCGGTCATACCAATGATATTTTATTGAATCCCAATCAGTACTGAATCTTCTAATAGGGCACTTCACGAATTGGTAGAAGCTGGAATTGGTCTGTAGCTGGATAGCTGTTCCAGGATTATCCGATCACATGTTGAAAGTAGTTTTTCCCAGGTTCAAGTAAATATACCCGCTAGATCTTATAATATAACAACTTTTGTCAAGAGAATCCATCAAAACATAGAGCATGCACACAAGCATGGAATTAAGCGCATGCAGAGGAGCGGGACACAAGAGACCATGCATAGACTTGCACTATGACTCTAAGGATTCGAAACTAGTGTGAGTGTACAGTGCATTGTACATATATATGCATGGGCCAGATTTTCAGAAAATGTACAATCCACCTTCACCAATCCTCTCAAATAATCCACACTTGAGACGAAAATAAAGTTCAAAATATAGTTCAAACTAACCAAACAGATTTATATAATCAATGCAATGCCGAATATACTCGAATTTACCTAGTATCGACCGAATTGCAGCAGAATTTAGCAGAATTTACTAAATGTGTACAGCTGCCAATTGTACATTTTCTGAAAATCTGACCCATAATAGGGAGGAACGGTGCAAGTCTGGTTACTCCAATAGACTGGGGCTTTGGTGTGCGCTGCCCGCTCTGTCCGCCCAGCTCCCCCTCTCTCAGTGTACAGGTGCCCGCATTCCAGCCACCACTGCCCTATTCCAAATCTGCCAATTTTCACTTTCTAACTTTTGAGGAACTTTGATTATCCACGTTTGGAAAATAAATGTAAAAAAATAAATGTATAAATTGAACAAAATGTTATATTCTATATTTAGAATCAAGTGACTGATAGCAATCAATAGAGAATAATGTGCCCGAAATTGTTTTTTAAACCAGTGCATTAAATCAGTGCATTATTTTCAGAGTTATTAGCAAAATGCCTCATAAAGGTCAAGGTCAAAGGTCATTAATTATGAGGTATTTTGCGAATAGCTCTGAAATGCACTGACATCTTAGGTCAACGACAAACAGTTTATGGGGACATTATTTCCTATCGATTCATATCAGTCACTTGATTCTAAACCCAGTAGATAATTTGTTCATTGATTAATTATTTATATTCTTAGCTTTTTTTCAAATGTCAATAATTAAAATTCCTTAAAAGTTACAAAGTGGAAAATGGCAGGTTCGAAATCAGGAGATTTTGGAGATTTTGAATCAATCATACAACTTTGGTAGGACCCAAAATTCAACGTTCACAAAATAAATGATGGACTATTAAAATTACCATTAAAAATGAAGCCATACCATCAGCTCCATAGGCTTTGCACTGCCTGATTGATTGCTCATATTCCCAAAAAACCGGCACGAATATCATGGAGAACTTTTGGGATATATTATAATGTAGACCCTCTACTCTCGTTGTGTAGACTATTAGTAAATATTATGAATAGGAAATTGCTCAAAATCACTTTCCTGCCACATTCTGGGCCTCAGCTAATCTACCGGTAGGCATGTTATAGGCCTACTCACACTTCTGCCATCTCTTAGGCCTATTCTAGTGACGCAGTGCTGGAAATATACTTGTTAATTTCTCCCTACGACATGCGTATAGGCCTACCCATTGTTTAACCATGTATCATTTTTCAGAAAACAAGCAGAGAAAAGTCTAGCATTGTCAAAGCCCCGAAGGCAGGTCCAGTTTAATAAAAGTTTTGTAAAAAAAGTGCGTATTTTTCACCTCATCCTTCACACTATGGTAACATTACTATAGCCTAGTAATTAGTTTAGATAATATTTTTTTACACTTTCAAAAATGCGGTGCGTATTTTTCACCTCATACTTCACACTAT
The DNA here is from genome assembly GCA_942159475.1 of Sthenelais limicola. Taxonomy (NCBI): domain Eukaryota; kingdom Metazoa; phylum Annelida; class Polychaeta; order Phyllodocida; family Sigalionidae; genus Sthenelais; species Sthenelais limicola. The sequence goes on from OW804096.1 coordinate 62,107,137, forward strand.
GTTAACATTACTATAGCCTAGTAATTAGTTTAGATAATATTTTTGTACACTTTCAATAAGTAGCTAGGGCCTACTCATGCATTGACAAGAAATTATATGGGCCTAGGCCTTGCGCTAGGCCCGGGGGCTAGGCCTATTATATTTTCTCGTCATGTCCAGTCCGGCTATTGTACAAGAAGCTACAAAAAGTGGTGAGTGAGTGAGTTTGGTTGCTTTACGCCCTTATCAACACATTTAAGATGGTTATATCAAGGGCGGGAGAGCTGAGAGGGATAAATACTTATGTTCAGTAATCTTTATTATTTTCTAAGTAGGCCTGTTTAATAATTAGGCCTAGACGCCATGGTGACTCCAGTAGTGGCACCAGGTGCCGCTAGGTAAATCTAATCCCGAGGCGTCACCGCCAGTCTGTCTATTCAGAGAAAGGATAGTTGCTGGATTGGGTTGTGTTGGGATCTGACTTTTAGGCTAGTTGCTTGTATAAATAAAGAAAAACAGTTGCCGACGAACTCCCGTCCACCCAGCTGCCCCATTCTCTACCACCTCTACCCCACCCCCACCCCAAGCGCTGCTCAGTGCATAGGCACTGAGCAGCGGCCGTGTATAGGCCTATGCAGTGGCGCTAGGGGCGGTATTGGGAGACACCATTTTCGGCGCTTGTTGATATATTTCGCGGCAATGGCCGTCGATTCGAATCTTCCCGACGGGATCTTTCGAGCTATACCTGACCCTATCGTTGTATATAGACAATATTGTTCCAGTTATCACTAGCTAATATCGTTGCTTACTAATATACGGTCGGAGTGAGCGTGGATACTAAGCTGAATAAGCATGTATTTGTTTGGCAGAGACAGCAGCAATTCCCTTTTTTTCTAATATGTGCGTAGGACCGTGATAACGGGTACGCCTGGTCTAATTTTAGTGAGTAGCCGGTGGCGGCTTTTTTAAAAAAAAGCGGTGGCCGTGGGAGAGTCAAGCATTATTTTTATTTCTGGGTCGCATAGATGCTATGTCATTCTATGCGACCAGGAAGGCGGGTGGGTTGGCATGGTTGGTGATGGGAAAGGCAGGAGAAAGTGTTTTACATATAAGCCTAATTTCCCATTGATACTGAATGGGCTATCGAAATTACTAAAGGACAAAATAGGCGTTCAGACCAGCGCTAGCATATCGCCACTCTTTCTGGTTACCATTTACTATTCCTTTCACTACCGTATCGTAGCTATATGGGTCAGATCGTCATAAAAGGTACAATTGGTAACACTAGGCCTATACGTTTAGTCAATTCTGCTAAATTAGGCTGACAATTAATGATGAATACTGAGTATATCTGACTATATTTAGTATCGTGTAGATTTGCCTTGATAAACTGCATTTTAAAGTTTATTTCAGTCTTAATTGTGGGCTATTTGAGCGGATTGGTGAAGGTGAGTTGTACATTTTCTGAAGATCTGACCCATATAGGCTAGGCAAATCCAGAAGGTGTCCCTTGCAAACAAGTCTTTGCTATTAGCTACTACCATTTTATAGATAGAGGGCAGCACTTTAGTGTGGCCGACTGAAAATGGCAAACCATACAGTATTTCAACGTTAGTTGCAACGGATTAGTCATCCGTCCATACTTATTTACGGGCTGTAAGTCATAAAATTGTATATATTTCCTGTCAATATTGATGTATTTCCTGAACGGTTGAGTTTGCAAGATCAAGAACACTTACGGTAAGACATGTATCCTTGTTATTTGGCTTGTCAGTTCAGAATATCTGTACAAAGGTGCAATAAACTGGGGTGCACCTGCCAATACAACACACTTCCTCGTCCTCCATCGGTATAGCTATACTATGGGTATAGCCTAGGACAGAGTGTTGACTGTCTGTGTTGTGATGTGAGGCATATATATAGTAAGCTGTGAATTACCTATTAAATTGGCCTAATTATATCCGCCATATTGATATTGTAGATATTCCTTTTTAATGTATTTTAGTAGGGGATGCTTTTGATTCATAAATATATGGGTTGGTATATGACCGGGATATATATGACTGGGAAATCCCCGAAATCCCCACCTAACTGACAACACAATGGGTATGGTCTACACAGTGACGTAGGAAGTTGATGATGTCAGCTCGTCAGCCCCAATGCCCTAGATAAGCTGACGTAAACCAATGTTTTGTTCTAAGTAATAATAGGGGATTTGCATAGCCGCCATTTTGAATCTAGATTCGCATGGAATTATGGGACTAATATGGCACTACTAATATAAAATCTATAGAAAACAACATGCCATGTTCAGCATGGACTATCAATCAAAGCTCTAATGTTAATATCCATGTGTTAAACATGTTTCCATAACACAAGTCCCCATCTTTCCCACCATGCATTAGAGAGAGTAAATTAGGTTAACAGATCATTGCTATCGATATTGGCCAGAAATATGTATTTTGTGATATGTTTTGTATCGTTAAAATTAAAATCACAAGCCAGAATAAAACATCTTTCAAGAACATCAACATTCTCGATTTATATTAAAGTAATAGGCCTACTTTAACCTTTGCACTGAACCAATTTGTTCAGGTTGACTTGTATAACATTATAAGTCTTATATAGTGAGTGGGCTTAATTAATTATAAATTGGGTACAATTCCAAGATGTTCATTCCCGAAATTGCCTGTGAGTAATGTGACCTGGACAGAAAGAATAAACTATCAGGTAATGCATACAAGTGAGCAACAATTGCCTTCTTGTCACAAAGCCAAGACTGATGATGGCCCTGACTAAATCCTGCACTTTTGTTTATGTCACTTTTTTATATTAACCTCTAAACAATTAATGTTTTCATCGTTTCTGAGATTGGTTTCTACTTTCAATGCGTAATTTCACTCGAGTACAACTGAGGTATCGCAAGGGAGCTAATAACACATATTTTTTGTCCGGATTCTCCGAAATTTAGTCAGTGCACATGGTATTTCCCCCGTTTTCCCCATGTGCGTTTCAATGCTCAACTTCGACGTTGTCATGACGTGGTATAAGTGGTGGTTATAGAAATATAGTTTTGCGCCATCTGACATGTTGGCTAAACTTACCTGCTACCCTCCATCTATTTTGTAAAACTCTGGACCAGGATGTTAATTTCGATATAAATCGTACTCTAGACTATTCTAATTGCTTAAATATATATATGCTGCTCATGAGACTAAGATAATTTATTCATTTATATATATTCATTTTCTCCTAGAAGACCTCTCTGTAAAATTATGATATAAAAGTTGTAAACAAATGTAATCATTATTAAAATATTTAGTTATATTCCAAAATTTAACTCCCAGATGTTATTACTTAAGGCAAATGTGTCCCATATGTGTACGCCAATCGGGTTTTACAATTTTTATTATCAGTGTGAGAAAGAAATATTCATGGCACAAGGTTATAGTCGAATGCAAGTCTATGTATGTGAGTTGCTAGCCCTATATATTTGATGGCCCGAGCTTTTGTGTCGTCATTTGATCACAACTTCGACTCACAACTGAACATAGGATTCATCTTAGCGGACTGTGCACAGTGTTTATAATCCAAAGAGAGGGGTCAGTAGATTTTGCTACACTTGTTGATTGTGGTATCATGCTTAAATGTTGTGGTCTAACAAATTAATTTGACTTCTTTTGAGTTAAAATTAGCACTATGTCAATTTATAAATTTTGCTGATAAATATTCTCAATAATGGCTAGCCTTACTAAGATAGTTTCAGTACTTAGGGATAAATATATTAGGGACTAAATGCATTGTTTCAGTCTTAGGCTCAGATCCCTTCAAACTAAGGGAAACTGACCACAAAATCCCATTAAAATCCCATCCAAAGAGAAGGGTCAGTATATATTTTGTTCTACTTGTTGGTTGTAAACTAAAAAGATAATTCGATTTCTTTGAGTTAGAATTAGCAATACGAATTTACAAATTCGACTGATAAATATTCTCACTAATGGTTAACGTTACCAAGTTTGTTTCAGTACTTTGGGATAAATATGTTAGGGACTGTATTCATTGGTTATAAAAGAGGCTCCTGTAAAATCTTTCACATTTTCCTTGAAGAACGACACAAATACTATTACTTCCTGTTCTTACCTGTTAATATAATCTCGTTGGTACACCTATTTATAAAATGTTTATTTCTTTTTTGTATTCAGGCCTCTACGCATATATCCGGGTCGAGTTAGCAATTCACTACACTCCATTTACTCCTCTTGAATAGAGTGGAACCATATATCGTCATGGCTAGCAAGGATTCCGCAGATGCAAGAGTTGCGACTCCGTCTAAGACTGATGAGAAAAGGTCAGTTTAGTTCACAGAACAATCGATTCCTCCCCACCTGTAATTAGCACAAGCTATACTGACTGGCGGTATTACCCAACCATCTGATATATATAATAGTATCAGGTCGCGACCTTATATCCTGTTAGATACATGTGAAATTACCATTAATTACAGCTGTACATTTAGGTCTGGTTCAGTGTTTGATCATATAGCATGTAATACATCATTGCACAATGTCAATACTGCTCACATTGTTGTTAATAGCTTTTATTCCCCCCCCCTACAACGCTCCCCAGAAAATAGTGTTTTTACCTCTGCCTGAGCAGGTCTTTACGATTCTTATCGTTTATATAAAATTCATTGTATATGATTTATATTTCATTTTGCTTCTTTAAACTTGATTTTACTTATGATTCGTCGAACCCACCCATGAGTTACATATACATTTTAGTTTCATGCTTTTAGCTTTCTGCCCGTCGGTTTCCATTGTAATTATCTTCATGTGAAAGATCCCATAATATGTACCTTTCCAAAGGTGTCGCCCTTAATAATTATGCGTTAAATCACTGCATTAAATCTTATTGGGGCTATAATCACCTTAGACAGATTCTAAAACGACTCTAGTGTACTGTTTATGATTATACACCAAACAGTGCACCAACAGCCCCTCAATATAGCTCAATATCGGTCATTAATCTTTTAATAAGATAATAACACCCACGAACCAGACCAAACCTGCATGTAATATATTTTCTTTGGAGGACAATAGACCATTGCGATTGAACATTCGAAGAATTTTGTGGAAGTCAGTGAAACATGTGAAGGTACTTAGCACAACCCATCTTTTACTTATCGCCTAAAAATATTTTTTTGTCTACATATTTAAAGTATTTGAACGAAAGTGTTGCGTCCGCTCAGGCTGCTTGCTATCGTGTATCTGTTTAAAAAAAAATGAATGTTTAAGGTAGTTCCTGTAATTTATTTCGAGCTTTCTTTTCCCTTCCATACGAACAGCTATACATGTATAGCTCTGCTACGAAGAAGTTATAAATGTATTGTATATAGCTCCATGTCCGTAGGATACACAGTTGCAAGTTCGTGCACTTATAAACTGTATTGTGCTATGTCATGCTGACAATAGATCAATATTTAGCCGAGAAATGGCTATCATGAATTCCTGTTATGTGTGGGTGTGAGGTGAGGCTGAGGGTATAGAAACACAACCAAGTCATGACGCAACAATCTCCAGCACTCTGTATTACTGGGGGCCACCGAGGTCAATCCTTCGCTTCACTCTGCTGACACCTGGTGGATAAAGGATACACTATAAAATATACTTTTGAGCACGTTCTAAATGGAAAATTACAAGCATTTGTGAACACTTGCGATTTTTCATGAAATTCGACTAATGTTATGAAGAATATTTTCTTTTATTTCATCGAGTATTATTTTGTGAACGAGAAGTGTTTGCATATAAGTATATATATGTGGATCCTTATCATGCATGATGTACCAAGAGCTCTTTCATTTAAAGGTAAATACCAGCGTTGTCAGCACTGCAGCAGGCGAGAATTCAAGGAACTAATGCATGAAACAATAGAAGTCAATATAATTTGTTCAAACTTTGTCTTGAGAAAGAACATGGTTGGGGGAATACAAAATGCCAAAGAATCTGGATGTTATCAGATTATTTTGTATTTTAGGGATGAGTGAGGTTTACTTCCATTCACTATTGATTTCAATGGGGGAAACTCATTGTGATACATGTTTAGCTTAATAACTTTTTTTTAGTTCAATGACCCCTTATTTTTTTTAATTGAGAGGGTAGAATAACATATCAGTAATGTATATGCAGATTTTAAAGAAAATCGTATGATTCAATCATATGCTATTGGGGAAAATGCAGAAAATACCCGTTTTCCCATAGACTTCTATAGTGAACAGTAGTACATTTTAGTGGTCCCTGAAATAAAAACTAATCCAATGACATATGTTTTTTTTTTACTTTTTGGGTTCCCCCAACCATGTTCTTTCTAAATCCAAAGTTTAAAGAAAATTCCATGATTCATTCATTTTTGTATTAAACACTGGTATTTACCTTTAATACTGCTTTTACCATGCCCAGTTGATGCCCTGATACCAAGGCATAATGGCATACTAATTTGGGCTTCGATAATTTGGTTTGGAAACATTTTTATTCAAATAAAGGGTACACCTATGAACAACATTGTTCATATATATGTCTGTAGCCCTTATGGGTTACCTTTTATGTACAATGGTATAATACTATTTGTCTGAATTGTAATTATTATTATAATTAATGTAGTTGAGCAACGTCTTTTGCAGTACTTAAGTGTTTTTCAACATGTACATATACATTATGAGCATTAAATGTGTTCATTTCAATTCGAATCAAATTCCCCAATTAAATGATATGATATTGTCGACTTCAGTTGACTGAATAATATTAGAGATACGTTCAAACTTCCTTGCTTAAATGCACCTAAAATTTTTAAGACTCCTGATACTTCTGAATGGAACTCTCTCTCCACCACCTCTCCTCAAATTACCAAGTGTAGTAGAAGTTGTTGTTCATTACTCATTGTTTCAAATGAGTCTCATGAGCTGGTTCACGTAGCCATATTTTCCCATTATCACCTGCTGCTGGGTGATTATACCCTTCGCAAAATACACTTTTTTGTTCCAGGGTTATGATTTATCCCCTTTCCACGAGGCAAAAAGATGCCAGCTCGAAGGTGTTAATAGCTTACGCTAGAGTATAACCCCTCCTAAACCGATATAATGGATCGAGTAGATACGAATTGTTAACATCCAAGGGGTTATAGTTGTTTATAGGAGTGTCCATGACGTACATAACTCAATTCTTTTTAGAAGTTATTGAATAGAACAAACCCAAGTCGATTTGCTTGAAATTACATAGTAATCATAATTCCCGTCCAAAAAGTATTTGGGGCATATTTTTTTTGATGGTATAATTGAGTAATCTTATACTTCTTTAATTTGAGGAGTCAATAATAACAATACAACTTGAATGTATAATAAGCTACACATTTTCTAAAGTTTTCTAAATTGGTCTGCAGCGATTGATACAAAAACAAAAGGAATAGCTAGAATAGAAATGATGATATCAACTGTACCATCTTCTGTCATTAATTGGTTAATCAAATTATAATCATGTTATATCTTGTACTATCCGTTTGTCAAAAACACAATCCTAAAAAAAATCGTATGTGCTCCAAACTGTCCCTCAAGTATTGAATCCCAGGGGTTCAGTTAAGTGATTCACCTGATAGTATATCACCCCAAATTGAAACGGATCACAGATTGTGAAATATCTACGAAATAAAATTTGTTAAAAATAATTTTAAAAAAAATTCTTCAAGGTATATATGACAGGAAGCATCTAAAAGATATATATATGTTATGATGGCATTTTCTCTCTGTCCTGGTTTCGTCGCTAAAAATAGATTTTGTATTAAATGTATAATTTTGTCTCTGCTATAACTTGTTTGCGCAAGCAAGCCCTTCCTTCATATCATATTGATATTGAATAATAAATTATATCAAATATCATATTAAATGTTAATTGGAATGGAGAGAAATTTCACCAGCTCATCTGATGAATGTGTATCTTGAGGTTGCTGTTTATGATCAATGCGTTCATGATGGGTTCTCTTATAGGGCCTCTCCACTATAGGTCGCAAGAAACAAGCGATTGCTTGCGACCATGCTAAGCCTTGCGACTTAGTTGAGGTGCCTGCATAACTCCTCCACTAGATTGCAACGTCCAGCGATTGCTTGCGATCCCAAAATATCAAAATAATGAGATATTCCTGCGATTGAATCGCCGTTCGCAAGCAATTGCTTCTTGCTTGCGTCCAAGTGGATGAGACCTAATAGGGAGATTTAGCAACCACAACGCACCAACATAACACTAACGCATCCACTAACTTTTAGTACATTATTACCGTTGTGGGGATATCTCGAGAGGCCTGCATTGCAGATGCCTTCGGCCTAGCGCCTCTCGAGATATCCCCACAGTGGTAGTAATGTAGAAATAGTTAGTGAATGCGTTAGCGTTGTGTTGGTGCTTTGTGGTTGCTAAATCTCCCTATTACGGATAGCTTGTGAGAATAGCCATTATTATAACGGAGGGATCTCCCCGGGTGGCTGAGGAGTGTATACATTACCTGGCTCCCACATGTACAATGTTTTACTAGCCACACCTGGAAAGATTTCTCTTGGAGTCATATACACTCTGGGAGATGTCTAAATGATGGCGGATTGTGTACATGATGGAAATCTCTAACAGCTGACCTCTCTTTGTGTTCCTAGTTTTTGTCTGCAGTATCGCCGAATCAAGGCAACTCATGCGACTCCTGCGGCTGTACTCGTTTCCATCCATATCTCTGGTTTTCATCTGGTTTGAGATATATTCAGTTCTTCAGATCTCATCCAAGGTTCAGTTATGATTGTCTGCTGCTATCACATAAATAGTTAGGATGCTCTTGCAGGTGCTCGGTAGTATATACTATGGGCTTAATCATATATGTAGATATATTATAGGATAATGGTAGTATTAAATCGAGTATTTTTAAAACATAACAATTTTCGAATGTGGGCCAAATTCTATCATCTTTAACCTAAAATTTAAAAGAAAAATCTCAATTTTCAGAAACATTTCTCAAAATTCGCTTTACCAACTTTCGTCGAAACTCTCAAATATTAATATCATCAAAATAACTTCAATATCCCCTTTTCTGTATCCCCACGGCCTCCTCCCCTCAGCAGTACTGAATATAGTATGTTGAGAATTACTTTACATAATACAATCCACACATACATTTTTCTGTTGTTTTTATTATTACCATGGCAAATGAAAATGAACATTTATACATATTTTATATGAATGATGTCTGTAATAAATACAATATAATAAGTACAACTAGAGCGTATTAAATGATGCAAAATGGCATCGCCAAATAGTAAGACAAACACGAATCGGGGGGAGCGCGTGGATTTATCTTTTCAAGCGATCACAGTATAGCTGGCCACTTGCAAACTCTTCTCTCACTTTTTTTCTTTTTTTCCGATATCTACATTATTATAACTACTCGAGAATAAACCCTCGTCACCACGAACTCGTTTTGTACGAACTTCCCTCGTTTATGAAATCGTGTGCGCTTGGAAACGATCTTTTTTTTTTGGAAACTTCATTTTTATCTGGGAAACATTTTTTGGGGGGTTTTGGAACAACATCCGTGATGACGCCTATTATTTCGGTGATACACAGTATCAACAACCTTTTAGAGACAATTATGGCCTTCTGTTTTACCTTTTTGATGCAACATATGAACATGAGAAACAAATATGAAACTTGTTGATTGTGTTTTCTTCAAGTCATTGTGATGTGTGTATTACAGGATAGTTAAAGATTTCATAATAGATTCCCAATGCTGATGTTTATGACTTCGAAGTAACGAGGTTTTAACTTTTGAAGCGATGTTCATGGAGACTAGAATCAGCATCCAATGGTTTGCACAAATCCTACGTAATAAGTATGATATATGCTACAAATATATTAGTTTGACCAAACACATAAACAATAGTACAAAGCCTATAACTATGACATGTATACAAGTCTACATTTACACTAAGTATTTGCGTTTGCGGATTGGATCCGAAATATACGTCTGCTAAGGTGACTGATAGAGATACATATTTCTCTCTCAATATTTCCAGTTTTTTTTCTCGTGGCATAAAAATGGCATAATAAATTATACTCTTACTTCTGACAATAATGTATTACATCATGGTCAATAATTATGGATATCAAGATGGCCGGGGAAGGTATCATATCGTACGCCTATTAAATCGTAGCAACTGCGAGCATGGGGGAAATTCAGCCTCAATTCACATTGCTCAATCTTTTTAAAAAGTAGCCACAAAATACCTGCATACAGAAACATCAATGTGAAACTAAGCTACGAATGTTCTCTGTCAACTGTATGATTATATCTTTGTTATTTCCTTTCTTAGTTCTGCTCTTTAATTAATTTTCTTTCGTATTGATATTGAGGTAGTCTTTCCTCGTCTGGTTAACAATTAACGTCACTTTGGGAGTAAGGCATGGTCGTAATTGTTTCAACGTACATTTTTGTAAAATTCTGAAATAGTTTATACATACCAAGCATTCTTTTTTAGTGTTATTAGAAATTTTCTTTGTTTGAGTCCAACTTAATATGATTTATATGGATATGTTGGACTTCTCTAGTACCAACAGGTCAACAATCGCCCGGATGCGATCCAAAATGTTTTTTTCGAATTGTCTTATTCTCTAGTTATGTACTGTTCTCTTCTGGTGGAATTAGACGATTACAGATGTGCTATAAATAGATTGACTGATGGTCATTTTCCACCATTATTAACATTCTGTTTATGTACAATTTTATTGAGTTCAATTTCAGGAGTCCCGATATTCTCATATGAAACTCAGCATCTCTGTCATATTTTCAATTTTTCTTGAGTGGTCTCTCTATAGTTGAAGAGCTAAAATTGCCTGTTATTTCTTTCAATTCAATTCTGATTTTGGGTGTTTGTGCTTCGGTATGTTTGTATGTGTGTCTGGCGGAGATGAAAGGAAGGCAGGGAGATTACGGATCGGATCGTCCGAAAATGTACAATCGGCAGCTCTACACATTTAGTACATTCGGTTAACTGAATATATTTGATATTCTGTAGATTCAAACAAGCTGTTCAGTTATGTCCAATTGAATTGTAAAGCTCATTTTTGCCTTAAATTTGGGTTATTTGAGAGGATTGGTGAAAGTGAATTGTACATTTTCTGACGACTTAACCCTTACACTGGATCGAGATGATGTGAGTGACCAGTCCACGCTCTCCCAGCTTTTTACCTGGAGTTACACGACCTTCTGTCTATACACGTTTGTGCCATGTTTTACTGGTAACATTCCGGACACAGGCGGTCTGCAAACATAGAATATGAATAAGTTATGTATTTGATGGTTTTGCACGTCTGGACGTGCATTAAGATCGGGTCAAGGCAGCCAAGACCTCCGTTAGAAGGTGTATCTTTATGGAAATAAAAGCCTTTCGTAATTCGTTACCATAAATCACAGTTGCCTATTTTCCATATTTATCTAGTTCGCTCTGTTACACTAAAAACCGTTTGTGGTCTCTCAAGTAGTTGTGGGCTGTGTTGAGGATTGAGTTGACCTTAGCCAGACTTTGTTTGTTCTCTCTGTGCTACCATAAACATCGGTTACATTAGCTTACATTGTGAAAGGTTTGTTATAGCGGCTATATATGGCTTTATATTATGTTTGAACTGGCCCGTGCAAACACATTGAATTTTTCTTAACATTCTCTTTTTCTCAGTACCGAGAAAAGAAATTGAATTAGGCTCAATGAGGGATAGGGAGGCCTTCTCTTATATCTCTATATTGTCAACACTTCTACGATTTCGGAAATTTCAAGGCTTTTAACCTGGAATATGCTGCCTTTTTCTATATATATAATCTATCATTTTTCCTTTCTCGGGACCCAGAAAAGAAATTAAATTACCATCAAGGAGAGGGAGGCATTCTCTATCTATATTGTCAACATGTTTACGTTTTCGGAACTTTCAAGGCTTATTTTCCCTTTATACTTCTATGATTTTTTTCTCTTAGAAAAACATCCTCCTCAGACCTCCTGCCTATCTTTATTCGTAGAGGAGGGTGGGCTGGAGAATTGATGCATGTAAAGGACGATAAGATGGTGGTTTTGTGGCCATATATCACCTCTAAGCTTATATTAGCCGTCCGGCATTTCCATGTTCCCAGGATTATCGATGGAGCAGGACCCCTCTTGTGATTACTAATTTGTGGCCAACCCTGACCAGACTCCGGTGTAAATCAAACTTATGAAACTGGTCCTAGTGTGAGCTACTCCCCCGTGGAATACCGATACAAGGGCAGCATATGTTTCCTTTCTATGGCCTCTATGTGATGTGTCACCAAACAATGAGTCACAAGTCGCAAAAAAAAAGGATTTTGAGATACCATTATATTTGAAAAGGTGAGATCAAGCGGATTCTAATGATGGTAAACATTGAGGTATATTTTGTATGCATAAAAACATTTCACAATATAGTAAAGCAGTTAAATATACTCCTTAGTATAACCTAAAATATTAATAGACATATTCAATACACAGTCTTTAGATTTGGGAGACATGTGCATACTATTAGCACAGATAAGCACCCTAAAGATAAAAACATTCTGAGGAAGGGATCCGGTGGAAAAACGAGGTTTTGTGGAAAAGCACTTGAAACATTTCTTTGCGATTTGTGACTCATTTTCCTGTAACATATCATAATATCACATATTGCAAGTTCCACAGTACATACAGATCTATGATGTGCATCGGTAGCTTACGTGAAATATAGATCTTATGTTGCAATTGGAAAGGGGTATCATATCAACGAGAGGATAATTATAACGTTGATTCAAATGTATCGTTTTTACTTGTGTTATTCTGGTATTGAACAGATTAATGTATTGAGCACATATAAAAAGGATTGATATTTACTATTTATTTTCTTTTATCATATTAGGATATACTTACTACGGTAAGTTTATTTCCCTCGACTTCTCGTGTCATTGTTGCATCTAAATTAGGGTCAGCTTTGTCCCGGTGTAGCTCGACAAACTTCCCATCTTCAACATTTACCTTGCTCTGAAACGATAAGAAAAGATAGTGAACAAAGTGAAAAGAAATGTAGAAAGTTTTAGCACTCTTTAACTCTTAGTTATGACCAAAAGTTCCAAAGCATTTTTCCGCTGAAAATATGTTCTATTCGAAAAGTCACGTTATCACTATATTTATGATAGACTTGTTGGTTCCTAAATTAGGTATTAATAGGGGATTTGCATGTCTCACTGCGCATGTCTATTACAGTGCATGCTGAGAGGGATTCAGTTCAAATCTAACATACAGATATTCAGCAACATTTTTATCAAAAGATGCAAGGATCTTTTTACCAATATCATAGCTTGTGTAAATACTCTATGAAAATCAAATGCATGATGGGAAAGGTGAAGTCTTGTTCATGAAATCATGCAAAACATGGATATTTACATGGGATTACTGATAGATATTCCGTGCTAAACATAACATGTTTTTCCTATAGCTTTTACACTAACTCACATCTCCACACACCAAGTCCATGCAAATCAAGATTCAAGATGATGGACATGCAAATCCCCTATTGTTGATAATATTGATCAGGCGTTTAGATTTATGGCAGCATAGATGACAAATCATATTATCGCCCTGGACCTTCATTGCATGAGTCACACAAAGTTGGTTGTAATTAACGATAATTACAAAAAGAGAAAGGACTAATGTGCCCACCATTAAACCTGTCAGTTACTATTTTTATGTTGTATAATACCCGGATGATATATAAAGATTTTTATTCAAGTTGATCAGTACAGCTACATGAAATGAACAGGAGCCTCTGCGAACAAATCTTCCTGGTCCGCCCATCAGATATACCTACTCCAATCTCCAGAATAACAAAATAGAATACAAAGCACCACTTCTGGATACATTAGTCATCACGTTAAAGCTAATACATCACCAATTTACAATGAAAACTCACTACAGAATGATGATAAGAAATCCTTTTCGACAGAATGACAGGAGCAATATTTAAAAGGAAACTATTGAAAATAGATTTCAGTGCGTCCAACAAGTTCGGTTACTGTTATTTTTATTCCTTTCCAAAGTTGTGGGGAGAGCTGGAAACGACGTTAAAAATGTATTAGTTCATTACTGCCTTGCTTTTATAAAATACTAATATATGTCATATAAAATTGCTGTCTTTTGTTTTAGATTTCTCAGAAATGAACTGAAAAGGGAGCAGGTATTTTAGTTATGGTTTATTATTATTTATGGTATGATCCAGTTTCGTAGCACCGTATCTAGTGTATTGGCATACTCGTTAACACTTGAAAATATATCATGAAATCTTATATTTATATATATATGATGTGTTACAGAAAAATGAGTCGCAAAAATATGGATTTTGAGATATCATCATATTTGAAAAATGAGATCAACATTAGGACGGCTGTACTTCTATACTTTTGTATGCATGTAAAGAACGTTAGGGAGATTTCTTAATAGTCGCTCACTATAGTAAAGTAGGTAAATAAAATTTAATAAGATATGCTCCTTGGGATAACCTCAGATATGCATGGATATATTCAATAAAGAGTCTTCAAATATGGTACATGTCTTCATGCTACTAAAAGCGTGAAGCACCCCAAAATGAGAACATTCTGAGCAAGGGCTCTTATGGATAAATCGCTTTGAAAAATATAATTTTTGCAACTTGTAACTCATTTACTTGTAATCATCCCTCGAAGTTGGGAGAGTCCCTTCAAACTGAGGGAAAGCCTCTTGCTCCAAACCGCAAAATGCCATTATAATCCCATTAGGATACAAAATACCATTATGATGCCTACTCCTGGGTTAGAAACGCCATTAGTGCAGTAGGCGGCCAATCACGGACATACCATTCTTATCTGATCTGAGAGGCTTTGAGCCTAGACTGAGCAGTGAATTTCCCACTGCCACTGCTCTTTAACAGGTGAGGCCTGGAAAAGACTTGAACCTGGAAAAATTAATTCAAGGCTGGGGAAATGACATTTTGGATGAAGGGCCTGGAAAATCATTTTATATACAGTGATGTAGGCAGCGGGGAAGGGGGCCACCCCCACCAATGAAATTGAATCCTGATTATACCAATTTATTGTGGAAAGTGTGCTTATTCAGGAAATTGTTTCATTGAAAGAGATTTAAGATTTCTTCAGACATACTTTGCCCATTATCAATATTGGTCTAGCCTTTGTGCTTCAACTGCACTCTCTTTGTGTTTGACATCCTTTGTCTGGGTGTTGTTTCAACTTTCATGGGCAAATACATACATGTCTAGGGTCTTGCATCGCAGATGCAGTACAAAAAGTATATTGTTTTAGTGTGCATGTTTGCCTTTCATATATGTCTGTATAAAGTGTTGGATTTGTACTGAAACATGTCAAACTAGTAGCTTTGTGAGACTTCAGCAGGTTATTGGGTCGACTGGCAGCCCCTTGTCCCTTCGGCATTAGGTACAAATTTGATCTATGATGTCACACTTTGAACACCTGTGTGTCCAAATCGGTTGAGCTTTGGTCATTGACCAATAAACATCAGAAACCATACTTCACCTGTTTATCATTAGCTCTAGTTCTAGTTCTAGTTCAGATTAAGAAACCACTACCTATCCCTGGTGAATGCTAAACTAAACCAATCGAGTCCTGTACAGTCTTGACGTAGGTAAAGAAGGCCAAATGAGATTAAGTATATTACTTTCCCTGATCCATCAACAATGGCTACCATGGCTGAGCTGTGACAGTAATTAACAGGTAGGGGCAACAGCCTTTAAAGTATAAACTCAAGACTTATCAGATGGTCCCATGCTCCCAGGGCAGTATTCCATGGCTGGTACTGGTGCAATTCAATGCAAGTTTTATACAACTAAATTTGTTAGTTCATACCTAAATTTGTATTTCCGTACAGCCATGATATGAAAGCATAATTAAAGCATTATCTAATATATAAAGCTCTAGAAGGGTTTTTTTGTCACGCATGTTCTGGGAATCTGTGATCTCCTCATCTGGTTTTTTGATCTTTACAGGTCCGTCGACCCTGTCTGGAGGACATTATATATGTGGTTTGTGAAGTTATCTGGAGTGAAAATGTGATTTTGAGGCCCTTTTTAATCAGGATCTTTACACTCTATTTATAGCCTGGGAAAGCCCCTGTTACTAGAAGAGATTGAGGTCATGCCTTTATGTCTCACCGCCTTGGCAATGTGGGATTTCCTAGCAAAGCATCCTATGAGAGTCCCTGGCAAAGACAGGGTGAGTGATAAGAGGGGGAGGGGGAGAGCAAGGAAAAAGAGAGGGGGAGGTGAGGGGAGAAAGATCAGAGGGACAGGAGGAGAGCGAAGAGGAAGAGGGTGGGAGAAATCAGATAGGGAGAGGGAGAATAGGATAGAGAGAAGAGGGGGAGCGGGAGAGAAAGACGGGAAGGAGAGGAAGGGAGAGGGAAGGAGAGAATGAAAGAAGTGAAGGGACATGGTGGGGGAAATGGGATGGGTGAGGGACAAGAGGATAGAGCGAGAAGAGGGGGAGAGAGAATACGGCAGGGGAGAGGAGAAGGTTAGTAGGGACAGGGAGCAAGAGAGGG
This sequence comes from Sthenelais limicola, assembly GCA_942159475.1. Classification (NCBI taxonomy): domain Eukaryota; kingdom Metazoa; phylum Annelida; class Polychaeta; order Phyllodocida; family Sigalionidae; genus Sthenelais; species Sthenelais limicola. The sequence continues at coordinate 62,123,770 of OW804096.1, forward strand.
GAGAGGCAGGAGGAGAAATGGAGGAGAGGCAGTGAGAGAGGAGGGGAGAGACAGTGAGAGGAAGAGGGTGCCCGTCCGGAGGACATGTACTTAGCTTGTTAAACATGAATGCATAGTTTTTTCACTAGTGACATAGGCCCAGGCTTTGATGATAGGTACAAACTTGACGAATGGTGTTTTCTAAAAACGCCCTTTCTAGCTCCAGCAGGCTCTCTTATTATCTATGCATTTTTACACACGATTTGATCAGATTCTGGGATGTTTTTTGTATATAACGTGACATGGTGACCTAGTTAGGCGGAGATAGGTCAGGGTGGAGGAAGATAGGTTGGTTGCTTAATCTTGTCTACTAACCAGTTCATGATAGCTTTAAGGCTAGTTTCCCTCCACTTCCCGACTACTAGTTGACAACTTAGAGTAATTATGGCTCCCCCGATTGGTCTTATCTCTACAGACCAGTAAGATGCCAAATTCACCAATACTCAACTCAATGTACCAGACTTCTACAACGATGAATTGTTTTCAACTTGGAGAATTGTTGGGGAAATGTTCCTTTACACCTTGCACCTAGTATGGCTGTCCGGCGAGAGATCAGGTTACCCAGTTAAGAGTCCCAATCAAATCCGTGGCTCTGATAGGGTACACCTAGAAATTGCTTTGCCAAGTATTTGTCCTGAATATTCCCACATTTTTGCCAAAGATTTCTCACCAAAATTCCCTTCATGATTAATGGAGAATAGCCCCAAAGATTAATTTCAAAGTTTCCTTTTTTAAAAATGTTTTCATATACCCAAATTATGAATATATTTTCAGAATTTGACACATTTGTGAATATCATGTGCTAATTTTCAATTTTGTACATTATACAATGCATAATTTTAAGTCTAAACTACCGTATTTCCTTGATCAGTTCTAGGCCTGGGGTCTGAATACAAGTCTGGTCTGAATAGAAGCGGGGACATTTTTCTGGGCAACTATTAAAATTTGTCTTGGGGTATTTTTTGGGGGAAATCATTTGGCATGGTTAAATTGCCATCACTAAGTATTCTATGTTCTTCTCATTGGTTTTTTTTCAATTCAGTACCAGCTTATGAAATTGGGTCCAAATAAAAGCCTCTAACAAAGGCTAAAGTAGATGTGATTTTTTTAAATGCTGCTAATCATGGAAAACTAATTTTGTATTTTATAACACAACTTAGGTTGTTATCATGTGGACAACTTTGCATATTGTGTTTTGAGAAAACACACACGTATCCAAATTGTGGTCCATCACATGGCATTTAGGAATGGCCAATGTAAGTGGACAACACGTAAACTTCATCACCAGAACAGGGTAGTTGTGATATAAATATGGAATATAAATTCAACTGTCACACTCAGAGTGAAATTGTGTCACTCACGACTTTACTCACTCCTTGTTTAATAGGAAAACTATCCCCAAACCAACTCCTCGCTCTATTCCTTATAGACTTAGACTATACAATTTCACTTTGTGGGACAAAGTTGTCCCCCCCCCCCCGCCATGTTCAAATTGTTTTCTACATCACTGATACATATAAGGACCTTGAATCCTGTTGGAATCTATTAACTAGACTTGACATTTTCCAAGATTCTCAGTTTCTTACCATACACCTTCACCAGATACTCTCCTCTCACCTTACATGACTGACTCACAAAGTAAATGTTGAAAAACGGTGATTGATATCGAATCTGAATCTGAAACTTGCTAAATACATTGGCCTATGAGCAACAATAACTACAGCAATCTGGTCTTTTGATTAGGGTCCGGGAAAATCACTGAAATGGACCTGGAAAATCACTAAATTGAACCTAGGAAATCACTAAATTGGGCCTGCAAAGACTTTGAAAAGCCTAGAATTTCTTCTGACCATAAGCGCAAAGACCCCGAATAAAGAGTTTTCTAAACCAATGTAAAAATAATTTAAATCAAACGGAGGAGGGACTCAGTGATCATAATAATCAGTGATAATAATGGTGCTAATCTTATTACTGGTGCTATATGGTGTATACAATATACACTGTTTAATGTAGGCATATGAATGATGATGGTCTTATCATATCTGTGGCACCCGATCTGATCATTTTTGTGGCACCCGGTGACCTCCCACAGCTGGCTAGACGACTGCGGCCTGGAGCCCTCCTCAGGTGCTCGTCGCCGGAATCCTCGCCTTTGCATGTTTACTGAATTGATGGGATGTGTTTGGAGGACTAGGTAATTGTCATGACTTAAACTAGTGAGGCCAAATACTGTGGATAGGTTCATCTGGATATGCTGGGGGGGGGCGGATAGAAAATCGGTCCCCCCCCCCCCCACCCCACCCCACACACACACAAATAAAGAACATCCAGAGGCATATCCTGTAAAATTTTATTTTTATAATTGTTTTATTAGAGTTATACAATAAAATTGTTGAATGAGTGATTTGATAAATGTATAAAAGTTTTGATTTGATTTGATATAAAATAGTTGAAGTTGAATATGAATTTGAATTGATTTGAGATTAAAATTTATTTGATTATGATGAATAAAAAATCAAGTGCAGTGGGTGAGACGAGAGCACAGTATCAGATAGAGGGAAGTGGAGGTGGACGGAAGTAAGGTGTAATATATAATTATTGTATAGGGTAGGGGGTGTGTTAGTAGGTGTTGGTGAACCAATGACTCCCCCTGGTGCTATAATGCACCGTTAGGCAACAATTAATATAAATATAATTCGGTTGAGCAATGTTACGTAATGTTACATACAGCTTTCTTAAACGACCCCTTCTATTTTCTTCATAATGTAAATTGTGATGTGTATGTTACAGGAAAACGAGTCGAAAGTAGCAAAGATGATTTTATTCAAATGTTTTCTCCACAGAATTATGGTGGTATCTGAACACCTAGTTTGATAATGTCGTAACATCTTCCATTTATTATTGCTAGAGTTTTTTGCATTGTTAAAACCAAGGATGGTTTCTTTTTTGTCGATTAATTTCTCATGGTATAACTTCTCTCTGTGGATTATGTTAGTAGTTTATTATTGTTATTAAAATTAGATCAGGCAATGCTGAGAATATCATCACTGATAAAATGTATTTGTACTTCAATAAAATATTTTTCAAATCAATCAATCATTATGAGTCATTTTCCTGTGACACATCACATTTATTATCTGTGGAATCATGCCTCCCACGAATAATATTTTTTACGAATAATATATATTCATATTAAAGGAAATTGGAGCATTGACAATTACTTCTTAGCTCCACTCGTTCGACTCCTCCTTCGATTTTTTTCATAATGTAAATTATCTTCAGTGAAATCACGCTAGCTTCTGCCAATGTAATTTTCAGGAATAACTTTTCAGGTGCTACTTTGTTAATTATAATGCAAGGCCTTTCTCCAAGTCATTTATGCGACTTTGATTTAGTCTAGACCCACTATTTCATAAATTTATATTTCTTCCTTTGTTTCCACTGTATGTTTTTCGTTCAATAAACGGCAGCCTAGAGGCTCCACGAAACGAATACATTGTTTACGAATAATAATATATTCGTTTTAAAGAAAATGGGAGCATTTACAATTACCTTTTAACTCGACTCTTTCCATTCGATGACAATTAATTCAAATAATTGTTAGAGTGACACTCACCGTGATAGGCCTGCCATCAAGTGTTTGCGAGTCAAACTCTTTGCCAATAGTGTATCTGAAGGTTTTGCTCATTCCGCTAGGCATGTAGACGGTGTAGACCCATTCCTCTCCATCCTTAGCGTACTCCATGGTAAACTTCATCTCTGAGTACATTTTCCTCATCGCCTCCTCCATGTCTGAAGGACAAATAAATGATAAATACAAACAACAAATGTACTCATATACAAAAATATACAGAATAATGAGTCATAAGTCATGAAATATGGATTATATTTGAAAAGATGAGACCAAGCGGATTCCAATGATAGTAAACACTAGGACATCTAATAAGTACATCTGTATTTTGTTATGCGTGAAAAAAGTTAGAAATATTATTCATGGTGAATCACTAGTAAAGTAGTTCAACCTTCGGATAACCTCTCATATATATGCATAAATACCTTCAATATGCAGCGCTAAACACCCCAAAAATGAAAACATTTTGACCAAGGGTTTCTTTATTTTTCGATAAACAATTTGCTAAATATTTGTATGTCAGATGTGAACTGAATCTATCCCAGCATGTACTGTAATAAACATGCGCATACTCTTTTATTTCCTTAACATTAGCATTACACTTTATTGGAAATGGGTTCGACCTTCTGCACACAAAGCAGGTCTTCCAGGACGTCCTAGAGCTGCTCAGATGGAGTTTATACATACATTGATGAATATAATCATGTGATTTTTAATGTAGAAGTTTCTACCTAATCTACCGGGACTAGGTAGCAAGTAGATATATAAGGTGGGGGTTTTGGGACTCGCTAATCTACTGCTTTATTGACTAGTTATCTTTTTATAATCAGGCATGTTAATCCCCTGTTGATGCTCCTGCACCTCAGTACCTGCTGATTGGGTGGTCAAAGGTGTGTATGGCTGTCTGCATTATGTAATAATGCATACATGTTAAAGAAATTAGAAAAGAAACACCCGTTAGCGAGTTTCCTCTCAGAATAGATGGTAGTATACTACCCCAGGAGGTAGTGGAACTGGAACGCCTGTGAAAATGTAGGTAATACATCAGATACACGTCTAGGCACACATCTTCTCAGATCGAAATGGTATGTCAGTGACTGGACGCCTACTGCGTTAATGGCTTTCCTGGCCCTAGGGTAGGCGTCCTAGTTAGCACGCTAGGGAGGGCCGTTTACCTCGATATATAACGGATAGCAAAATATGATTAATGAATTTATTAGTGTGTATAATATTCACTTTTGAGAGGAATGGAGGAGTGAAGGGCTTCTTATGCGAGAATCTAATATTTTCTGACATTCTAAGGAGATTTCTGAGAAGCAATGGGGAGGTGGCCAAATTTCAAGTCTGAGAAAAGAGCCTCACTGATAAATAAGACAGATAACTAAATGTCATACTTCTTGACTTCGATCATCATCCCATCTCTGTTCGAAAAGTTTACTTCAACACGATCCATCATGGGTCAAATATATTAATATTGCTAGAGTAAAGTTATTCTTATTAACACTTTTAGTAATTATACAATCTATATAGATTATATATTTAAAAATCCCTTTATCCTGCTTGGATGTCTGACTATTAATGTTTTAATACTCTATGTCAAATATCACTTGAGGGCATTCTTCAATCTTTCTTTTTTTCCTTCTCAGTATTCTTCTTCGTCAGCACCTCTTCTTTCTTCACCAAATCTTCTTCCAGTTCCTTAACTCTTTCCACCTCCATTATATCAACTCTGAATCTTTCCTGTCTTCAAAGCCACATCACCATACCCTTCAAAGATCTACTCTAATCTGTCTTCCACCTTGCACTCAATTTACTTATTTTACTTTTTATGCAACAGGATCAATCACCTCCCTTTCTTGTCCTCTTTCTTGTCCTGTCTTGATGGGATTATAATGGCATTTTGCGATCTTATTGGGATTATAATGGCATTTTGCGGTTTGGAGCGAAAAGCTTTCCCTCAGTTTGAAGGGACTCCTTCAACTTTGGGCCTAGACTGTGTCATCATTCGGGTATCGGCAGTACAAAGCATGTCTCATGAATATCTTCGTACCTGAAGTACAATAACATGTCTTTCATCGGAGGGAGTACTCTTAAGCGACTTTGTATGTACACGGTAGGAATGCCTGGGCCTTACAGCCGTCTCATACTGGAGCAGTCCATCGTCTCTCTGCACTCAGTCACACTCACACTGCCCTATACAAAGATCCCATAGTATTTTACATGCCCCTACCTTAATATAACACCAGAAATATATATGCACTGCAAGCGTGTGTTGGGGCAGGAAATAGCCCACAATTACGAGTAAGATTATGTGGGGAAAATATTAAATCGTTCAGATTAAACTGTGGTATGTGAATAAAGGTTGCAAACTTTATGAAAATGTAATAACAAATTATATGCATTCCCTGGTGTCCATGGCCTTTGGTCAATGGTGGCCAGTATCAGGGATGGCCCTCGCTCATTTCCTCGCAGTAATTGTATTGTGTAAGACAATCTGACCAGAACTGAGTCCCTAGGTTTAACCACATAGATTTCCCTATATCAATGTGTGATGCAGGATATTTTATGTTCCCTAGCGTCTTTATCACATGAGATGAAGGTTGGTGGAACCGAAGAGGGTATAGGAGAGAGAAGGGGGAGACTCATGGAGAAAGAGGGTGAGGAAGAGTGATAGCGAGTGTGAGGGGGAGGGGGAGAGAGATAGAGGGGATGAGGGGAGGACAGAGAGAGGGTGAGGTAGAGAGACAGAGTGGATGAGGGCAAGAAATAGAGTGTGTGTGTGTGTGGGGGGGGGGGGGGGTTATTGGGCCAGGCATGTTGGAGGATGTGGCAGTGTGTGGCTATGGTCGAGGGGGAGGCAGAAGGGTCGAGGGAGAGAGAGAGTGAGTGAGCGAGGGAGGAGACAGAGTAGATGATGACGGAGGGTGTGGGCGAGAGACAGAGAGGTCAGGATGGTGACTGAAAGGGCGAGGGAAAGGGACAGAGAGGGGGAAAGGAGAGAAAAATTGAGGGACAAAGAGAGTGAGAGACAGAGAGAGACAGAGTGGGATGTGCAGAGAGATAGAGAGGGCAAAGCAGACAGACATCTAGCGGGTGAGGGGAAGGGACAGAAAGGTTGAGGGAGAGAGATCGTCATGGACAGAGAGGGTGGAGGAGAGAGAGACTGAGAGCTAGGGTGAGAATTGGACCAGACATGTTGAAGATTCTGGCAATGTGGCTATGGTTTGTGGTCCATTATATTATTATAATTTGCAACAATATCGAGCCCCTTTTTCTGATGAAAAAACCCTTTGATGTATACATTGTTGATATTAAATGCACATTCCCATTATTCTTTATTTATGAACCAATATTGGCATAAAAACACTAAAATGAACTGTAGACTAAGGTCAGGAGTATATTTACAATCATTCGTGTACATGTACTTGATTTTTTTTTCTTAAGTGTATACGCCACTTGCGAACTGTAGCTCTTGAAACTATTTATTTTTCCCCCAAGATGCTGTACTTTCTTATCAATGTTTTACATTCCAAAACATTCCTCTAGTACATTCCTTCCTCCCCTTTACTGATGGCTAAGTCACTAGGGGCACTCCGTTTTTTACTGCAAGTTTTCCTCTAGTTTATTCCGCCATGACAGAAAAAGATAGCACCCCTCTCATTTCTCCTCTCATCCTGTCTGTTGTTCGTTAGCTACATGGGTATGCAATGTATTTATTTTTCGTTCTCTTGTTTCCATTTCGAACTGGTAACATTCATCGCTGTTCCTACTCCACCACAGAACTCCTTTTTAAGTATTTTCATAGGTTGAACTGGGATATTTGGGGAGTTGTGATTTGACTGAAAAATATGTCCATGTAATCACTCCCCTTCGAGTCTGTATCAGGCTTATGTGAAGGCATGCGTTCTCTTAGTCAGTCTAAGGGAACTATCTCCGAATGAATTCTGAGAGAAGCAAGCCTTATTCATCCGCCTCATTTGCTTTCAAGGGTCAGGTCAGAGAGTTATGGTGGAGATATGGAGGGAGAAGTTAAAGGATGGACCTCCAGGGAAGAACATTTCCTTCTTCCACCGCCCCCATTCGAGATCAGTCACTGAGGGGTGGGGATCTGACATGGGGAGTAAATGAGCAGTGAATTATGCGAGAAAGAAGGGCCAGTGTCCTTGATGACCTTACCCTGCATGGAAGTCGCGCACAAATCCCCCTTCAACAGCACACGCATGCGCTCGCCACTTTCTGCCAGTTGTCGTCTGCTTAATTTCGAAGTCTGATTTTTATATTCTGGCGGCACAAGAGCTTGCCTGTGATGGACACATTCCGCTCATCAGCAGTCTCTTTCCGAATACTATCTGTAATTGATATTCTTTATACTCTCTGAGAAAACCCATTTTATCAGAAAAACCCCTTTGTGATCCTACAAACAATGCATCTATATACGTGTCATGCATATATCTGTGTTTTAGTTGCGTTTTGTTTGAATACCTTCTGTTTGTGATTTTGTTAGCAAACAACCAGATATCTTTAAGTGTGGTATTGAGCACTAACACATCCTATATTAGTATGCATGTATTATGTTTCTAATCTGCAAACCCCGCCCCAGTTTCTCCCCTCTCCCCTCTGCTAGCTGCCCCCATCTCTCTTATGGCAATCACATGGCATCCGCTGGCGTGGAACGTCATAATTCTAGGATGCTTGGGGTTCATTGAGTGCACAGCAGAGAAATGTTGAGTAGAGCAAGACGTCCATGTTGTTGTTGCCCTTACCCTTTACTCCCCACCCACACCCCACCCTCCCACCCCTCCTTCCTTCCCTCCTAGCTCTTTTACCCCAATCAGACAGTTATAATAGCCTTGCGTTCCTGGGATCCCAAAACCGTGTCTAAGGATACTGTGACAGCTTTAATGCTCGCGATAGTAACAATCAATGAGCCATTAAGGAGGATAGGCTTTTGTTGAAGTTCAAGCATGCTAGAATAGCGCTCATGTGGAAATTCTGAACTGCTTATGCCAGAATCCAACCGAAAATGGACACAAAGCAGGTTCCAGCCTTCAAGATGTCATGACAATGATTTCCATCCATAATAATCAAAAGGTAATTAAAAATAATGATTGCATGGCACGGGAATGGCATTCTGACAGTGGCGCCCCAGTATTTCTACCCGTTTCATATTTATTGCTGGAAAGGGAGTACAAATTGGAGTTCATTTAGTTGAGTTTCGCATGGCAGACCATGTCCCGACAAGTCAGTCAACCAATGAGTCGCTGCTCCTATGAGTAAGTACTATGCCAGGCAGTAAAATGATAATATGGTAGTGTTTGGGTTTGATAGATGGTCCTGCTAAACTGCTAATCATTATCTGAGCTTTTAGTAGACTGGTGGACCAACATCCATGGGTCCAATAGCATGCTGGCAATTCATTTTGGGAACCACATTTGATTATATGATTTCCCATGAATTATATCTGGACCCTTGATCTGGATGCCTGATGTTGTGTCTGGGGTGGGTTTATCCATATGGGTCAGATCGTCAGAAAATGTACAGTTGGCAGCTCTACACATTTAGTAAATTCGGTTAAATTCAGCTGAAAAATGATAAATAGGGTATGTATGAATATTTTTGGTATTCCACTGATACAAACAATGTATTTGGTTATGTTGAGCTGTATTTTGAACTTAATATTTGTCTTAAATTTGGATGATTTGAGAGAATTGGTGAAAATGATATGTACATTTTCTGACGACCTTCACCATCTAGGTGCATCTAGGTGCTATTTCACCCTTCTCCACCCAATAATATATAGATTTCGTGGGTTTCTCTTAATTCTTGGCGTAAAGTTCTTTAGTCTTTTAATTCCTTTCCTCTTTAAATGTGACCACAGTTAGAAATGTGTGTGATGCTATTTTTGTTCTGATTCTTTAGTGTAATTCTGGTGTTTGACCGATGGTATTCAAATCATTTATATTATTGTTTGGCTTTACCATGTGAATACCTACAGCAGTATAAATACTTAATTCTATTTAAAGAAAGGAGAGAGATATGCTTTATATCTCAAGGAGAAAACCCTAGGTTTCCTAGTGAAAACCCATCAAAATGCCGGATAAGCATTGAAATTGTATTACTATGTTTGACTGGAAATAAACAATATCTTTACATACATGTATCCATATACTAGATATACATACATACATACATACATACATACATACATACATACATACATACATACATACATACATAGGCCTACATACATACATCTAAACTCAATTCAAGTTTTAATTAAGCATCTTTGACTCCTACTGCATGAAACAATGCTGAACTGCCAGCTGATTGTGCAGTTTCGCAGTTGTGCGAAAAAGCGGTACTCTGATCAAATAAAAAAGTATTATATTATAACATCCCAAAATAGATAATCAGTTAGAACCTGTTGCCAGTGCAAACATACACTAAAATCATGCATACAATATAAGCATTTATATGAATATGCCCTGTCTGTCCAGCAGCCTCTCTCTATATATGAACGACCCCCTTAATAACTAACCCATCGAGGTAATGATTTATATGCCTTTACTAGTCGGACTCCTGATGATACCCATTTTTTAACATGTCAATTATTGACAAACCCGGACATGAACTGAGTTGAAATAGGATTTTGATTGTCCCAGCATGAATGGGAGAATGTTCCCACGGGTGGTCCCTATGTGGATGACTGGACGCTGAGGCCAGCGTCCACGGTCTTTGCTGGTAGACAGTGGGATATATTGCTCACTACTGGCTTTGTGTTTACGATCTGTCTAGTCATTGGATTATAATTGCATGTGCCCTGTTGCGCCAGCAACATTTATGCCCCTGGAGGAACAAGCATTAAATGAAATGAGTGCGCATTGTGGATATTGTTTATGGAATATAGAAATGAAAAGCACCTGTTTTCCCATGTTGCACGGACGTTGAAATATATGTTGTTTGCTCTAACATTATATTCTATTATGTCTGGTTAAGTTGAAAAAAGAATTGATGTGCTGTCTGTCCCCCAAAAACATTTCCTCAACCAGGCGTGGTTCTACTTTAGTGATGATCGGTCAACGAGTTCAAGGCCTTTGAAAAAAAGTACTAGGAAGTCATGACGATGTATGTTGGCTTCGCGCCACGAGTACCAGCCGCCTGCAAATAAAAACAATGCATGGAAGCAGTCTAGGCTCAAAGTTGAGAGAGTCCCTTCAAACTGAGGGGAGGCCTCTCACTCCGCGAAATGCCATTATAATCCCATTAGGACGCCTACTCCAGGGCCAGAAAGGTTATTAGCGCAGTAGGCGTCCAATAACTGACATACCATTCTTATTGATCTGAGAGGTTTTGAGCCTAGACTGGCATATGACTAGCCTTTCCAAAGCTGCAGACGTGGCTGGGAATATTTGGATAAATCGCTGGGATTTACTCAGTTTTCAAAATGACAAATAATGAGAAAATCCCGATTCCACAGAAAGAGAGAACCATGAAGAATGTTCCTGGATCAGTTGGAGAAAGAAATAGATTGAGCTATGTCAAATTATATACAGACCTGCCACTGATTGAGTTGATAAATTTGCTGAGCTGAGATAAGTTTTCATTAATGATAGGTTTCGTGAGTAGTGATATTTTGCCCCACTTTGAAGAATTTATTAAATTTTGTCCCGGTATTATAGGAGATTTTCCTATATCCCTTGCCTCAAAGTACGACCCATATTGAAGTAATCCTATAGGGTCTCCACTAAAGGTTGCTTCTCAATAATATAAGATTTTGGACTAACTAAGTAATGAGTCCCAACCAAATTGTTGTTTGTTCTGAACTAAATCATTTATTCACGAAGCTTGGCGTCCCTTGCATAGTAATGACAGTATATGTAACTAAATACCTCAACGGTCGGCCTAGATTATATTTATATCAATAACAACTTTCTTAGAAATAATATATTTATTCAAGGGTATGACATCCTAGGGAGCTGAAAATGCAACTAAATATCAGATACCGAGACCTGTAATATAAATGGCATTCGTGCCCTCACATATAATATACCAATTGCCTACTTTAAGATTTATTTAGTGGAGTTGTTGTAAGTAAGATATAGGTAAGTTATAACTAAGTTTTCGTTTTAAAAGAGGAGATAGGTAGACACCGACTTAGACAAATAAACACAAGTAAAGAGAGCGCATATCAATATGTTTTGATAATTTTACTATTCCCCAAGATATGTTTATATTAATGAAATCTACGATCGATGGAATGATCATGATAGAAATGCCATAATTAAATGATTTTGTTTAAATAGGTAATTTGTATGAACATTTGGAAGGTGCCTACTTGACTCATAGGCATAAATCGTATACTTTCTAGTGTAAATGGTTCCTTTTCCGTTTCTATATCCGGGTTGAAGTAATTCTGATAGCATGTTTTAACCATTTTAACCAATTTATATCCCCCTTGCTTTGTCATAGCATTCCCCTGCATTTGCATTTTCAAACTTTAAAACCTAATCTTTAGTAGCTATGTCTAAAATACTATATGCACTAGGACCTTTCTAGGAGTATTCTTCTTACTATATTTCCTATTCATGCTTCCAAGTAATTTGATATATTTGCCTATCATTTCTCATTTCCCAAAGTACCCCTTTCCACTGTTAATATCATGGTTTAGCCAATCTTATTTCATCGATATAAAAATAATATGAACGCCAGTCTGCGTTTGGTATTGGATTTTACTTGAAGCACTTTATGCAAGTGATTCTATCCCTCCAATCTGACGTGGTCCCTCGATCTCTGCATACAGTGATTGACATATACTTCCACTTCTTCAAGTCTATGTCCAACGTCTGGAACATCTTCAATCAAACTTTGAAGAGACTTGTGTACTCTGGGAGAGAGTCGTCGTGAAGCGACGCAGGACCCAGCTATGATGAACAAATTCCATATATAACATTTTCATAGGACCCTCTCCAACTACCGATGTTTTCTTTCGTGATTGAACTCACCCTGCCTGCCTGGCTGCCTATATTCAGATATCAGGCTTTGTGGAACTTTTTGTTACCCCTTGATACCATTTAAATTAGGATGGAAAAGTGGCGTGGAAAGATTCTCCAATCGATCAATACGTCTAGTCAGGCCTTCTTTGATGTGGGGACTGGGCCAGATAGAAACTCTGTCTATTCCATACACTGTGACCTCCCACCCTGGTTCCAATTACCCCCTGAAGCATGTCTTTTTACCCTGTCAATATGCAGTCAACTGTTTGTGTCACTTCTATCTTTTCTTTTTTCATTGGTCGGGTTTGATTTTTCTACAATATCTGACCACTTTCTCTAACTCGTGTTGACTGCACATCCAATGTGTTCTGGTCGTAACGTCGTCCTTTTTTCTCACAACACAATTTCTGCCCGTCCATGGCCTTGGTAAAAACTTTATCTTAATTGCTTGTTATAACAGAGTTTTCCCTCTTCTCACAAAACCCTACTCAGTTGAATTAATTTGCTTTCCTTGGCTATTTTTACTTCTTGGTGTTAGTTTTGATCACAGGGACGTGCATGCTATCAGCAACTCGCTTTATTCTTAGGATAACAAAAATTTAATGTTTTGATTCTGGATCAACATGATTAGTCGGTGTTTGATTTCATTTAGATAGCCAGTCTTGATTATTTTTCTCTCCCATTGTTTATTTTGGTCCGTCCCTATTCAGAGTGACTATCTTTGCTTGAATCTCATTCCTAGTATGTGAGTATGAATTGGGTTTTCATTACTGCTTCTGTTTCCTCAAATTCCTGTTATTCTATATTGTCTCAAATTGACCTAAATATAGAGTTCCTAGACCCAACAACCCAATGTGTTATCCTCGAGAAAAACAAAAGCCCCCCCACACACACACACAAATACATCAATCAACTTACAGGTAAGCCTCGAAGCCAGTATAATTCATATATTTTCTGGAAAACATCATTCGACCACAATTCTGTGTCATAATTATTTATAACTAAATATCGTAAATCGCAGAACGTTATTACTCACTGGTAAGAGACAACTATGCTTTTTCGAGATCTGTTTCTGTCTTGAATACCATGCGAACATGTCAAGTCATGGGTCTATTTTTTATTGGACAGTACAGCAATGGAGATACCAATGGCGATTGACCCAAGATAACACCCGCGATTCCTTCACCAAGTTAATAAAAATAGTACTTTCTTATCAGGAGTTAGGTGCGTTTTAGATTTGGGTAAATGACATCGCAATAACCCCCTCATCCCACTTTGGTTGGCACACCTAAAACTAGTACGCTTTGAAACAATCTATATTAGATTTCTAAAATCGTCTAGTTTTTATCCCATTTAATGGCATAATGGATATTATGCAGGGCAATAGTGTCCCCTCTCCTCCTGAAGGACGTGAGGGAACCAATAAAGGCCCAACTAGGGCCCCTGGTGGGGTCGTGGGCGCCAAAATATGTACAATAGTATTTATATATATTTATAGTAGTTTTTATTTCCTTGACATCATTTACAGGAAATGTGGCTATCACCTTCTGCAATGCAGTTCTTCCAGGTGGGCCAAAACATAATAATAGCAATAAAGTGGTACATTGTCGTCAGTAACATTATACTTGCTGACAAATACAAATATATTAACTTTCCTTATTATTAGCTGGATGAAAATATGATATATCCCTGGCCCATTGTTTTCATTATTGTATCACCAACCACCATAGTTTCCTAAAATGTATTGATTGAATTGAAACTAACAACAGGGAGAGGGGAAGACCTTATTCAAGGCACATAAAAGTCTGTACAAACAAACACAAATTGAAAACTTGGGTTTAGAGACCTTGCACCTTTAAATATAAATCCTGTACCGGTATTGATCTTACTCGTCGGTACTATGGAAAGCCTGTTGTTAAATCTCAATTGTACTCACACAGGTGACCTATACCCCTTATTGCTCTCTCAGTCCCTCATATTCTGTCTGTCCGGAGATCGTGTCTCATTCACCCGAAGCCAACCAGTGCAGTTTCTCCGGTTATAAAATATCCACTGATTTTTTGTTCCTCCCCAACGATTAAGAGACATACTTGATCACGTGATTATTCAATATTATGGGATAGAGACGACGAGGGCGGCGAGTTCATCGACCGGCTTCTCTGAAAAGTGTACTTGCTCCTCGAATGGGGGAATTGCATTAGACGCAATCGCAGTACAGATTTGATATTTTGAATTGAATTGTTGGGACATTGGCCCGTGGTATGATTTTTATTTGAGGGGAAATTATTTTCCATAGTTCCTGTCATGAAGAATCTCACCTACTCGTCCAGAGCTGATCGATAAGAATTAATTTAGTATGCATTGTTTGAAGGGTAATGTTCCATGATAACATTCACTGTTCATATTATGTGAAAATTATTTAATGGTTTATTAAAATATTTATCACTTTTACTGCCGCAGAGGTTAGAGGTTATGATTACCGCAGTATATGACTTATTACAACTCTTCCAGTCCTATTAATCATTGAAGCGTTTTGAATAAAGGATTTTCTCTCTTTGTAATATTTAGAGTACATATAGCTGAGATCAGGTAGTAGAAAATGTGTAGCCAATGTCCTGAAAACAGACGTCATGTCTTCCTAGAATTTATGCTATGGAATTTAGCTCAATATTTAATGTAAATTCAGTCTCGTCATGCCTCAATGCTTTTAGCCTCACAAGTTTGTACCTACTTGGATGACTGGCACTTGCTCTGTGTGTCTTGCGGTATCCTTATCAACCTCTCAAACATCACCCTCGCCTTCCCCTCCCCCCCCCCCCTCCCTCCCTCATCATTTCACATGATCATCCTAGGTAGGTCATACGTCTACCATTCGACTCGCCCAGAATAAATGTTCATGGCAAGGTCTCCCTATCTGATACAAATTTAAAAAGTTTATTGAGAGTCTGCCAAGTCCCTGTTTTAAAATAGGCAAGGAACAATTGGGGTGTAAATGCACTGCATGCTGCTGTTGTTCGTCGTCCCCTCCAGACTTTACTAGTGCTAACTTGGCTCAGGGGGCTTGTGTGGTCTCGCCACGACCAGCCGAACAGTCAAAACCCTGTGCACTCGCTTGCTAGATAATATTTTTTCAGCATAAAGCATAAACTCATAAGTTATGAAACATACAAAAAGGTACTATTATACACAGCCTGTTCCTCCCTCCCTCCCTTTCCATCTCCCTGTGAGTGTAGTGGTGAGGCTTAAGTATACGTATGGGTTCTACTTAGTTGGAAATATAAGCAGAAAATAGCCACATTTGATTGCTAATACTGAGCAGAGAATAGTCACTGATGTAAATGATTTAGGTTTATTTTCTTCATGCATGATGGGTACTGGTCGATAGGAAGTCATTTGATAATCTAAATTAGTTCCGGTGATGCTTTTGTTTAGTTTTTGGTTCTTATACATATATATGTTAGTTGCATCATTCCAAGTTGCTGTTTACATAATCCAACAACCTGCCCAGGACTGAGTGAAAACACCCAAATAAAGGACACTGCTTAGTGCTGATTGGCCAAACAAAGTTTGTCAATTTTATTACTAATATATCAAAGAAAAAACAAACAACAAATATTCTTATACCATTTTAAGAATCAATGGCTAAACTCTCATGAAGAGGCAATATAATAAGTTTTAATGATAATTCATGAAGAGTTAGATGATGCTATCCATATCAATGCAGAAAGTATCTCTGATATTGTGTTAAATGAGGATAGACAGAGATAGCGAGAGTGAGGGGATCAGAAAATTAGAGAGAAGGAGCGTGAAAGTAAATGATTGACATAAGAGGAAGAGATAGTAGAAGAGAAAGGGAGGGACAGGAGAGAGGGAAAGGGAGAGGAAAGAGAGGGAGAAGGAGAGAGCAGAGCAGAGAGAGGCCAGAGAAATAGATGAAGAGAGAGGGGCCAGTGATATCGTGAATATGGTTACAGAAACGGAATTCTGGAATATATATTTACAAAGCTCATGGATCATTCAGCGGATGATTCCAGCATTAGATGTCTGGGCACATTCAGGATAAGCAAGAAAAAATCGCTATCCATAGCATGAACATCGGCGTAATGGTCGGGTTAATTGTGCTTTCTGTATTATTCAGTTAGGGGATGGATAGATACATTGGCTGTGCCGGTATAAATGCGTATCACAATACAGACAAGTATCATAGAAGCTATCATCCCGGCCGCAAAACAACTGTCATTGACTATCTCCTCCTTAATTATTGTGTCAGACCTAGCTGCACGCCCAATGATCTCTGTTTGGGAGGGATTTTTCAGATTAATGTAGAAAATACTTCCCATATATAAATAGTTCTAACCCAGCTCTATTGGCTGTTAACCTCTGATATGAAAATATATAATAAAACTCCAATTATATACCAATAGGTCTAACACATTACAAGGATACAAAATGCAGTGTTTATATACACAATTAAGATATATTTAGGATACTCCTTTTTAAAATGCATTTTTCTTCTGCCGGCTATGTAAACGAACATGTTTGGAAGGATACATTGTGATTCGTTATTGGGCATTAGCGTTATCTTATCAAGATATGATTTGAGGGCCTCATAAAAGACTTGTCTTAAGTATGAATCAACACAGGAAAGAATCAGAACTTACAGACATTACAGTATATGTGTTCCCTAGTATATATCAGTGGTACACCTTTCCAGGACTCCTTAGGGAAGCTATAAAGGTCGTCATTTGTAAGCCTTCCAAGAAGGTGGTGAAAAGTTAAGTCATGTACTTACCAAATGCCTTGAGCATCTCATCCATGTTCTCTGTTCCTGTCACCTCCCATTTTCCGATGAAAGCATTCATGTCCGTCATGATTTCACAGTATGTTTGAACTCTTGTTTACTCTAGTTGAATAAAGGCTTCAGCGTGAGATAATGATGTCTCTGTGTTTAAAGGAAAAGTGTCCCTTTTTCTCTCTTTCTCTCTTTCTCCCCCTCTCTTTCTGATGTCTCTGTCTCTAACTTCCCAGTGCCTCTCCTCTTGTCTGGTTTCTTCTGATCAGTGAGGTCTGACGATTTAGCGAAGTGTAACGACCGACCGGAGGAGGAGGAGGAGCTGGTTGGAGCCGCAGAGCACAGTAGAAGAGCAGCTCTTGTGAGTTGGATGGGATGAAATGATATGCTAACTTGCTACGAGTTATTGTATGGAATAGAGGAGGTGGATGTGAAGCAGAAGAGGTAGTAGTAGAAGTAGTAGTAGAAGTACCTCTGCCTGAGAATAAGTTGACCAGCGGCTGCTCTGTGTGTGTGAGAGTGAGTGTGTGAATGAGTGAGTGTGTGGGTTGGTGAGTGAGTGTGTGAGTGAGTGAGTGAGTGAGAGTGTTGGGGATTGGAAAAGGGGAGGACAACAACTATGAGGGTGATCAATGTTTGGCGGGTGGGAGAGTGTTCGCGTGTGACGGGACGGTCTGGAGTAGTCAGTTTATATAGTCCTAGGCTAAGGAGAGGTGGGGGAGAGTAGAGCGAGAGAGAGAGAGAGAGAGGGAGAGAGCTGGGAGATGTTGATTTGTGTAAGGCAGGCGGTTGTACTATACTGTAGCCGGAATTATAGGAGGAGGAGTTAAGGAAGTTGTAGGTGGGGCCCCAGGGAGTTAAGGCATTGCCCAGATCCACCGTCACTCAAATCACCACACCTAATTACATTCATATTAAATATTGTTCAGCCCATATACCGACCTTTACCGTATTCCGATTGCGAGGTGCCTAGATCAGTCAGCTCCATTTGATATTGATCTCGTTTCATTCCCTAAATTTGAAGTAGCCACAACTAGTTTTGGTAAGATTATTTCACAGGAAAATGTGATGCAATAGGGGACTTGCATGTCCGCCATTTTGAATATTGATTCGCATGGAATTATGGGACACTGTAAAATCTATAGAAAACATGCCATGTTCAGCAGGGAATATTCATTGCTGCTCCAATGTCAATATGCATGCGTTATACATGTGTCCATAACACAAATCCCCACCTTTCCCATATAGTTTTCATAGATCATTTATACATACAAGCTAGCTGTGATATTGGTGAAACATTTTTACAATTTCTGACAAAAATGTTGCTAAATATTTGTATTTCAAACCTCGACTGAATCTATCCCAGCATGCACTGTGACATACATGCACAGTGGCACATGCAAATCCCCTATTGAAAAGATAATGAGACTCAGTGATGCCTTTTTGGGACGGACTCACGTTGTTTAGGATATCTATAAGGTATGTTGACTTGAAATTCTTAATTAAATAGGAATGTTAACCAACGTAAGTTGGTTTGATTCCATCGAAGTAACTGCCTTGAAGATCCTGGGGTTATAACCACCTTAGGAACTGACTAAAAGGATTAATAAAATCCGTTTCGGGCCTGGTGCACTGTTTGTGCATAATTCGCTGATGACTTGTATCATTGTCTCTCTTACTTAAACCATTGTAAAAAGTATCAAGGGAAAATTTATACCCCACTTGGGGATAATTTCACTAATAGGGGGTTTGCATGTCTCACTGCGCATGTCTATTTCGGTGCATGCTGGAATGGGTTCAGTTCAAATCTGGAAAACAAATATCCAGCAACATTTTCATAAAAAATTGCAAGGATCTTTTCATCAATATCATAGCTTGTGTAAATGATCTATAGAAACCAAATGCATGATGGGAAAGTGAAGTCTTGTTTTATCGAATCATGTAAGACACATCGCTATTTACATGAGATCAGTGTTAAATATCCCTTGCTGAACATGTGTTCTATAGCTTTTACACAGACATGCAACTCCCATAATTCCATTCAAGTCAAGATTCAAGATGGCTGAGATGCAAATCCCCTATTGCTGGTTAACCCCGAAAGAAAATTCATCAAATCAAATCTATACGATTATGATTACAATACCCCTAGTACGTACACGATTCTGGCTTTCTAGGATACATCATTGCCGTTATACAATTGTGTTTGAAATGTTTTGCTACGGCTGTAAACATTTTAAGAATTATTATGTTTTTAGACAGATGTTTTCATAAACACATTTTCGATATGTCGAATATTCTCATGTTTCACCGTGTTATAACTTTAAGGACTTAATTAAGTTGTTAATGATAATGCACCTTATATATATTATATATTCCCATTCTCTCCTGTTATTCTCTCCTATGTGGATATATATATAGATATCATAGAGAGGGGGGGGGGGGGTGGGGGACAGATTGTTTTTTTTCTACTGTTTTTACCCCTTGACATCAATTCATAATTGTGTATCCTCACGTGGATTGTTGAGACATTGGTTTATAGTGTTTTGACTGGTTCTCACATAATATATTGTCCACACCATTGCTCTTATCATGTTGTTTCTCCCGTAGATATTTTTTGTAATAAGAGCAATATCACATTGACCTACATGTCACAGTTTTCCTTTACTTTTCTCAGTTGACCATCATCCACATACGACTTTGTACGCCATCTATGCCAGGAAATGTATTCTCATTATTTCATTTCTGGGTATCTCACAGTCGGTATAAATACCAAGATCTCATGAGGCAGTACAACGTCAATGATAACTTCTTATGGATTTATCTTAAATATATTGTATAGTGGTAATTAACGTCGCTATATATATTAAATATGAAAACTATCATCAAAGCATTATCTATAATATATCTATAATGTTTTTGCGTGTGAATATATTGTCAATACTTAAGGCAATGGCACTCATTGGAAGACCATTTTGGGAAATAAAGAATTCAATCAATGAAATTTAAAAAGGATTTGTGTCTGCATTCTACCCCCTTCCCTATCCCTTCCCCGGACCCCCTTAATTCCCTCCCCCTCCTCACCTCCTCAACCCACCCCACCCCCCGCGGCTGCATGGAAACTTGTGGCTGTCAAGTTTGCAAGTATTCCGACAGGCCAATCGCATGAGTCCGTCTCTATTTTCGAGTTTTGATTATTTTGTCTGGTTTGCCTTGCCGCCGTCGCTAAATGTAGAGAGGAGAATGACCCCGAATCTTCGATTTAAGAAAAGCTACCAAAAGGCAATGGTATTTTCTTTCTCTCTCGCTCTATAATGAGTTAATCAGTATAGAGGTGTTATAATTATATTATATATTATTATCATTAATATATTATCGTGTTGGTTTCTTAGATTCATGTGTGATGCGTCACAGGAAAATGGGCCAAAAGTAGAGAGAAAAAAATATATTTTCCAAATGTTTTCCCACAAGAACCCTTGCTCAGAATGTTGACATTTGTAGGTGTCTAGATATAGAAGCACGTATTAGATGTTTACCATCATTGTAATCGACTTGATCTCACCTTTTCAAATATGATGATATCTTAATATCCATTCTGTACGACTTATGACTTATTTTATGTAACACATCGCATTTGTTTTTTTGTTTTTTTGTATTTAGTATTTTTATACAGCACATCTTCTGTAATAACGACAGTTGAGTTGTCAACAAACAATTGTCATTAGATACCGAGTGTTGATTTCTTTGGCTGGACTATAACAACCATGTACATATATGATATACATTCACAATGATACTATCGGCGTTTGGTTGGCTCAAATTAGTATTTTATTAATTCGGCATGCTTCTCATTATGTTATTTTTTATCCTCAATATATTTTTTACACTATCAATATTTGGTTAAATCTGCATTCCCAGCTATTACTTCCCAAATGTACTCATACCATGACTTATAGCACTGAATTCATCAATATTCTGCTACCGTTATATATGTTTATACAAGAATTTGAAGTAGAGATAGTCATGTGAAAACAGCCACCGGTGAGCGATTATAAGTGACGTCATCCTAAGAAAGGATCCGGGCAGGTCCTCCAAATACAAACAAGGGCGTTTAAAAGCCCTGTAGCAAAATTAACTGGACATAATTATACACAATTGCGGTCAAATGACTATTAGATGGGTTGGAAAACAATGTAGAAAATATTTAGTTTTTTACCAACGTTAGCTGAGAGTGCAACTTTAAAATAGTGAATGCTATTGGTGGTGTTCGATTGCAGGCTACTACACAACATTCCCAGCTAAAGCGACCCCAATATACTTTTCTCAGTTTTTTCTTTCCTTTATCCTGAGTACTGTAGAATGGAAGATTCAAATAAAGAAAATAATGAAAAAGTTATATATCTTCAAATTTCCTGAGTATTTCATGAATTCATGGCTTTTTCTAGAATATTACAACGGAGACGCAAAGGTGTTGTAGATGCATGTAAACAATGTCGGGAGAGACAACGGAACAAGGGAATTTCACCATTTAAACATGGAATGAATTTCACCATTTAAACATGGAATGAATTTCACCATTTAAACATGATAGTTGTCATATAAATATGGAATGTAACTCGTGGATGTTTTGAAATAGAAGTGAAGGTGTTGTTACATCATGTTAAATAATGATGATGTAACAGTGTGTAATTCATCGCTCTCGATGATACATACATTTTCACTTCTCGTATGTCTGATACGCTATTTGAGAACAACCACTCAGTGCATTCCATCTAAGCATATCACTCTGTTATTAGGCCTAAGTAATCTTGTCATGTCTATCATTTTATTACAGTGGTTAAATGATACAATGAAGCCATTGGATTGTTAATTTAAGCCATAATGACATCACTGCAGTATTAGGTTAAGTCAATTCTATGTATTGGCCATGGAAGCCATACAACAGTCCCATTCATTGTGATTCATTGGACACTAGAGACAGTTCTGGTAACTATTTGTTCTATTATGCTATTTGAACTTTATAGTTTTGGTATTTGTTTTATTTGAGATACAATGAATATTAAGACTGGTATGAACATATATACAATAATGTGATAATTGGATTGCAACGAGTGGCTGTTCTGAATTAGAGTATCAGACATGTATGCATCATCAAGAGTGGCGAAGCCACAAGCGAAGATTCATACATTTTCACACCAAGTGTGTCTGATAAGCTCTTTCAGGCAGCCAAAGCTTTTTAATCTGGACAGCTACCATCTTCAAATGGTGAAATTACCTTGTTCTGTTGTCCCTCCTAATATGTTTACATGCATCTACGAGATTAACAAACGCCTTAATTCGCATCGTTGCCACTGTCACTGTATTGGCACATATATGTGCATACGTTATGATTTTCAGGTATGAAGATGCCTTCTTTCAAAGGTATGCAAATGTATTGGCACCATTGAAATATATCTATTTCTTTAAAGATATTACAGGTGGGGCCGTCCAATTACCCCCCAGCATTTTATTTAGGCAGGCTACCAATTGTACATGCAGGAAAAACAGACATGACTGTATAGTGATAGCAATTAGAGTTCAAGATTAGAATTTATATAGGACTTATATAATACATATATATATATATATGTACAGGGACTTATATCATATATGTTAATTTACATGTTAATAAGACATATTTTCAATGCATTTGCCTTTCACGAAGTTATATTGATAAAAATACAATTTATTATAAAGTTGAAGGATTCAACATAATGACTAAATAGCGCAATAGACATATTGGGTGCTTCGAACATCCCATTCCTCAACTTTTTAACTTACAACTAAAACATTGTAAACAATTCAGAACAATTCAAGATCATAGGAATTGCTGTAAAACTGTATGTAGTTGACAAAATTATACAGTGACATTAGGAAAATCTGCGAATGTAGATAATAGAGCCTCAGTTTCTTTTTGTAGCACTCGGAAATAAAAAATATCGTATAGATAATCTGCTTGAAGAACACGATGTCTCTACTGTTGAATGTATTGCTTCACGCATCCAATAACATTGCATCTTTGCCCTGTATCCTGGATTGCCTATGAAATGTGGCCTTGCAGGCTCTGGCATAATTGCGTATTCCATATCTGCCCGTCTCACCCCCTTGGGCCTCCATATACAGCGAATATGTATCACTTATAGCGCATACATCGCAGCTATATGTTTTCCTCAGCTGTTTTGGTTAGTGCAGTGTGGGGCCACTTTGACTCGTGAGTCAGTTGTGAGTCAGGGCCATTAATCAGACCTTAAACCTTAGTCGTCGGCTGATTAAGCATGGTGACCATTACCAAGTACCCGTTCACTTCATAAGGTTCTCATATCCCTTGCTCCATTATAGAGATTGCCAGTCCGATGTGTGCATCTTAAGGTTCCGGGACGTTGCGTCTCGGTCTTATCATTGGTGTTCTATCAAGTACAAGTAAGATTATCTGGGTAGATTCTGCCAATTTTATCTCACATTAGGTGACATAAAATCATATAAATGGACAAAAGGGACGCTTGGAATTGCAGCTGTTGTAAACACAATAAGATCGAATGAAATGCGCTTGCAACACAGTGAAAATAAGTATGACAAAAGAGGTACATGAAGTATGTATTGTGCATTCATAACCACAGTTATACAGTATTATAGAGGCACCATGTATAATATATCCTCTTTGCAAATGTAGATAACTGCAATTGTTTTCTCTCAATGATGAATAGACCTTTAATTAAAAAAGCTAATCAGCGAGTGAGTGTGTTCAGTCAATCGCAAATTTGACTTGGCACTCTTTGATTTCTTATGTAAGAAGGCCTTCATGTGGCCTGGACTCTCAAGTAACTTTAATGCAGTTTCTGTATTCAGGTAAAAGCTTCAGCCATCTTAGGGAAGGACACAATTCCTCTTTTTTGGGTCAATAATGGTCCATCGAATCAAGGCTGGTTAGCTCGGTCAGGCTTCAGCATTTACCTTTTGAGATGGAATGGAAACTTTGGGTAGGGAGGCTATTTAAGCCTAGTTGACAATAAAAAACGTACCTGGTCAATCGTCTCCTCTGGGTTTAATGCATGCTTCTGGGGTCTGGGATTCGGCCCCGACCTCTAGGGTGTTAACTCCTCCAGAGGGTTTATGTTCCCGACAGACTATTAGGAAATTAATGACCCGAAACACTGAATTGGGTACAATTTATGTCAGCACTTAACTCAATTAAGACCTTCGTTTGGCTGGTGATAGATGAGGAACTGATATCTCATTATTCCCCTGTTTGATATTCATAATAATGATAATATTGAAAACTGGGACACTAAAGTATTCGGCCCTTCATGTGCATAAAACATATCCCTATTATCTCCTTTTCATTCCTTCAAAATCTTTCCATTTCAATTGTCAAATCGTTATTTTTTACAGGTTTCTTGAATGCTGGAATTCGTATAAAATTATTTCTAATAATTTCATTTTGTCGAACAGCAGTAACATATCAATTCTATGCCTTGTGGGTGTAGGAAAGGAGAGAAACATTTTACTTTTCTTTGGTAAGAGACAAAAATACATTTTGCTCGTGTTTACAGCTGGACATCTTCACCTGTTTCATCCCTACATTGCTTGCATAGATGTAAATGTTTAGTCATTTCGAAACTGGATCTGAACAAACTCAAATCGCCCACAACTCAGTGTGTTCTTCCTCCACCTTATATTACTTGCGGTAATGATTTCCTTTTAACCGTCGCAGCAATCTTCCCATGATGAAACACCCCCGACACCGTCGCTTTGGCGTCCTTAGAAACAATCACGCCAATTAACCCCAATTAATATCAAGAATATTTTACGGAGACACTCATCAAGGACGAAATATGGCTCTTCAATAACGGCTTGCTAATTCTGATGGTTAATGATTTTGAATTCCTTTTGTATGCTTCCAGTCAGGACAAAGTAGATGGCAACGAGTCAGTACCGGTGAATTTGAATTTCCTCAGCTATGATTTTAAACACCCTCGTAGAGGCAAGGCTGTCATCGTCAATAATGAGCACTTTGACTATAACCTCACTCGGCAACAAGAAAGAGAAGGCACAGAAGTAGACGCTGATGCCTTGGAACAGTCGCTCGTGAGGCTTGGTTTTGACGTCACCAGGTTTAACAACATGACAGTTATGGACATGCGAATGAAGTTACGAGAAGGTAAGTTTGTACAAATCCTTTTGTTACATCATGTTGCGGAGCTATTATACGTGACGATGAGTAACCACATAATTACTATTGACATAGAAAATTATTATTATTCTCTGTCTCTCTGAATTCATCAATATTTTGCTGCTACTATATATATATGTTTATAAATACAAGAATTTGAAGTAGAATCGGTCGAGCAAAACAGCCGCCGGTGTGCAATTAAAAGTGCAGTCATCATAGGAAAGGATTGGGGTGGGTCCTCCAAATAGGAATAAGGACGTTTTAGAAACCCTGTAGCAAAAACAAACAAACAAAATCCTCCAAAATTTGTATTTGTTTACCTCCGTTAACTGAGAGCTAGTGCAACTTTAAAATAGTACGTGAATACGACAACGTTTCCTATATTAACGCAATGTCCAATATTCATTATTTCCAATATCTCTGTATCATTGTTGTATACCTGAGCCAGTAAATGTGGCTACCTAGATGTTTATTAAAGATGACTCATTTTATATGTGGTGTGCACTTATAAAGGATTGCCCGTTAAAATGTCACCTTTCTATGTACTACTTTACGATCGCGCTCAGTGGCTGTCGCCACTATTTTTGTCACGATTGCCTATACTACTTACAAGTATGGCGACCGCCAGGCCATAATAGGAAAGACTTGATAAAGTGTGGCCCAGGAGATAGTATTTCATATTAGTTGAATCTCCATATTGCAGTTACCGTTTTACATGTGTATTTTACCTGAATATATGGTATTGTTACACATGTCCCTGTATTAATATTAGTTATTTGAGCTTTATCGCGGAAAATGGGGAATTAGGATTATGACGTATCTGTGCAAAATCGCCAAACAACGTTGTTTTAATCGCCTCATCGTTTGGTCTCGCCTGTTCCTATTGTGCATAGTGTTTTTCTAATACATAGACTTTAAATCATATTCGGAGAAAATAATGCACCTTGAGACAAATCCGGGAATATGCCTGGGTATTACAGAGGTGTTGCTAAAGGCGTAAAACAACCAGAAACTAAACCAACTGATTATCCTCTTTTAGTCATTATCTGAGCTTCACCGAGTTTTCCTCGGGGTCATGGCCATAAAATGAAGTCAAAAACAGATATTTTGATATCCACACTATTAGCCTAGTCGTTTATTTTAATGGAGCTGTTGGTGAATCTCGGTGGAATACATTTTATTAGCTTCCCTCTCACCATTGGAGTAAACATGTGGTCGAGGCTTATCATACATGCTCTGACATTGGTAAGAAATCCGAGTATAAATGAAACCTTCCAAGTGTGAACATAATAAATTAGTTTGGCTTGTACATGGAAAGACTTGAAAAAAAATATACAAATATTGTAGTTATAAATAAACTCTTCGTGCGGTTCTGAGTATAGATCAATATTATTATCCATTTGACAGTTTCTACAGATGACCATTCCGACTCCGATTGTTTCGTCTTGGCCATTCTCTCTCATGGGGAGGAGGGAGAAGTGTATGCAACCAATGGTAAGGTCAGAGTGGACTACATCACTAGCCTTTTCAAGGGGGAACAATGCCCATCTCTGGCTGGTAAACCGAAACTCTTCTTCATTCAGGTGAGTGTTCACAATTTCTCACTCATCTGCATCTATCTGAGACACTTATAATGCTGCTGACACTCATTCAATAATTTAATTCATCAACGCTCTGTCTGGAAGCTTTAAATACAATTATGTGTCTGCATGTTGTTCTAGAGCTTCCTATTTTCGTTATCTGTGTATTAATAATAGTGGCCATATCATATATACTGGGAGGGGGATTAGTGCTGTCGTGGCTTATTTCCGAACAGGTCTGTCAAACTGATTATTGTTCTCCCATCATTTGGTTTGTATTGTTTTGCTGTTTTTTGTATACACAAAATACATTGTCACGTTTTTTAACAAATTAATTTGGTTCATCGATCGATATAAACACTTTTTATTTCAACTTCTCACGTGTTTTTACTGATTTTGTATTGCATTGTATACTTTTGCCATAGTTGTATTGTATACTATTGCCATAACTTTCGTCTCGTTTCACCTATTTCGTTTCACCCCGAGCTGTATGTATGTATGTATGTATGTATGTATGTATGTATGTATGTATATATGTCTTACCTCGATATCCTCAATCGCGTATCTTATTGTGCCATCAATATTGTTTCTCGTTCATATTTTGTTGTACCTATATATTTATATTTTGCACTCCTCAAAGTGCTATCTTGATTCTATACTCCAATGTTGTCTGAGACCATATTTAGTAAGGGCCACCTTGTGTGTCGTCGACGCCAAGGTGTATTGTTACCCTTACATTGATTAAAATACTGTAACGTTCGGCAGGACTTGGAATCCTCCCTATGAAGGGAGATTAGATCCGCCGACCTAGTCACCATATCGACTAATAAATGTCTCAACAACAACAAATGTATGTATGTATGTATGGTTCTGTGTGGCGTTATGAATCAATTACAGCCACTAGTTATACTCAGTCTCTCCATTAATTAACATAATATCACTGATGAAGAACTGCCGGTGTGATATCGAAAAGTGACCCCGTCGAAAAGTCGAAAAGTGACCCACCCCATCGAAAATTGACCCACCCATTTATGCAGAGATATATAGACATAACCTTTATACCATATTGAGCGTTCATTTGTCAGCAATTATGAAGCTACATGGAGCTAATATAACAACATGGAATGTGTTTTAGCTCCCGAATATTGTCGTGCTAAATGTTACACCTATTCACCTGGTACATTAAACTTGTAACTGTAAAGTTCTGTATGTTTCCTTTGAGATTATCGGGTCATCCGAAACTGGGACACAAATACAATTTCTTTAAAAAGGAAAAATCAATGTCACTTCTCATGCAACGTTGACTGATATCCTAGACCTATATTTTATGATAATGAGTCATTTAGAAAAAAATAGCTTGGTATCCGACTGGCTCATGTATACCATCGAAAATTGACCCCCTACTTGTATGGTATCACTAGATCATTCCATTGGTATAATAATACACACACACACACCTACATACAATATCAGGTATTGTAATATATCATTTCAGAACATTAAGTTAGAAAAGAAGAGGGGGTCGATTTTCGATGGGGTGGGTCACTTTTCGATTGCCGAAAATTGACCCATGGGTCACTTTTCGATGGAGGCCACTTTTCGTCATGACACCGGTCCTGTTACATGCTCATCAATTACATGTTTCATTAATGCTTATCTGTATGAATGTGTAAATGTATGGATGTGTGTACACGTTTTTGTGTATGTACGTATATAATATTATGCTTGCTTGCTAGACTGTTGGTGCCCCCTACTGGGGCGGCATGGTAGCGTGTATGATTTACATGTGTATACCAACAATGTGTTAACTGCTCCGGCGATCTATCGTTATCACAATTTCGAAATCACCAATTCAAAGTTCTACAAATCATTGCCACAATTATGCTACTCCATTATTAATTCCTTGGGTGAAATTGGGTTCCGGTATATATCCTAGAACAACTTGTATTAGTGCGACGATAATTTAGTATCTTCTTTTTTGGCTCATTAGATGTACGGTAATAAATAATTAATTAATTAATCATTCTTTTGCCTTTTTGTCCAGGCGTGTCGAGGCCGGAAATATGACTGGGGTACTGACGTGGAGGTGGCGGATGGAGATGAAGACGAGGCAGACGCCGCGCCCGCAGCGACCTCTGTGAGGAAGATCCCTAACGAGGCTGATTTTCTGCTCGCCTACTCTGTCACCTCAGGTCTGTTGCTTCGTCATAGATCTTTTTCAGTTTCAGACCCCAAACAACCCCTTTTATTAAACGTTCTTAACAATTTCAGTAAGATCTTCAGATCCAGTTTCAAAATGACTAAACATTCTCATCTATGCAAGCAATCTATATGGGGATGGCACAGGTAAAAGATGTCAAGCTGTAGGCTAAACAAGAGCAATGTATTTCGGTCTTGTCAACCCCATTTTATGCTAACTTATTACCTCTTTTCAGTTAAATAACCAGAGTATATCAGTCTCTTACAAAAGAAAAGGAAAGCTTTCTCTCCCTTCCCACGTATCCCTGCATAGGCATAGGCATGGACCATTAACGCACAAGCTCTTTTAACCATATCTATTAAATGTTTGCACCATTAAGTAGATAGATGGGAAGCCTGTTTGGACGGTTAGCTATGTCTTTAGAAGTCATTTTAAATTTAAATTGCTGATTACTCCACTATTTTTTATTATAAAAAAGTATTTTTTCCGTGTATAAAGAAATCCATGAGGCTTCATAATTTATTATTTATAAGAGCTATTTTAGTGGATCATGACGTAATATAATGGGCGTTTTGATTTACCAGTTAACTAGTTCTTGTATATATACACAAACGGGTCAGTGGTGGGGTCTTTTGTAAGAAATAAAAGCTTTGTTTTATTTCTTCTTTATTGTCTTTGCATCTAAGGACTATGTATACATTGTATACGTTTTAAAGCTACACTCTCAGTTTAACGTCGGTCAAAAACTGAATATTTTCTACTTTTTGTTCCATTCTTTTCCAATCCATCGAAAGGTCATTTGACCAAAGGTTCGGAGGATTCTGTTCAGAGGTTTGTTGTTAAAGGTCCTCTAAAGTGCCCTCATTTATATTTGGAGGACCCGCCCGAATCCTTTCATGCGATGACTTTACTTATTATCGCTCACCGGCGGCAGTTTTCTCTTGGTGATTTAGACTTTAAATTCTTGTATTTATAAACATATACCACCAGCAGAATATTGATGAATCCAGTCGTATAAGTGAATGTGGTATGATTTGTTTTGTCGGGATAGCTGAGAATGCAGCTTTAGTGTTGCGGAAACATACATTTGTCACTGATTCTTGTTCTCTATTGCTATCACCTTGTAGGACATTTCTCATGGAGGAACAACTTTGACGGGTCCTGGTTCATCCAGGCGTTAGTCCGGGTACTCGAGGAACATGGACGCACAGCTGAGTTGATGCAGATGATGACCTTGGTCAGCAGAGTGGTGGCCTACTACTATGAATCCGACACTGGAGAAGCCTTTACCAG
This sequence comes from Sthenelais limicola, assembly GCA_942159475.1. Taxonomy (NCBI): domain Eukaryota; kingdom Metazoa; phylum Annelida; class Polychaeta; order Phyllodocida; family Sigalionidae; genus Sthenelais; species Sthenelais limicola. The sequence continues at coordinate 62,154,504 of OW804096.1, forward strand.
CGGTATGAAGCAGGTGCCCAGCATCTCCTCTACCCTGACCAAGCAGGTCTACTTCACTCCTAAATATTAAACCCCATCACGATTCATCCAGACCGGTGACCTTGAAGGAGGACACAGTCTAGGCTCAGAGCCTATCATCTGATGAGATAAGATTGGTATGGCCTTAATCATGGCATAATAAGGGGAATAAATAGGTGTGTTTCCTATACCCGCTGCCCCCTAGAAGAACCCCTAGATGAACCCCACATAAAAGTTGTTTGATCTTCCCTAATTTTGTTTAAATGATTTTTTGGCAGAAATAAGCTAATTAAAGCAGGAAAACAAAGTCTTCCTTACCAGAAAACTCTTAAAATGAAGATGTTTCATGTTTAAAACAAGTACCGGTAGGCATACTATTATGTAATAGACAGAAAATAGATTTTTTGTTCACTTCCAAGATGGTGATTCCCTAAAAACAAAGTTTCAAGCTAGATAAATCGGAAACACAACTATTTTTCTGTTGGCCCTAATCTATATCTTCATAGAATAGCGTCAAATCTGTTATTTCCCCTATCTTCTCCTAAACCGCTTAACGGATTGCTTACATCTTTGAGGTAATAATCAATACTGGGTTTACCCATCAGTTGCTGATGACGTGGTGTTTCCGGTGATTACGTAATACTAATGACTTTCCCGGCCCTGGAATATATAGGCCCACCACTACCGTCCTAATGTGATTTTGCGGTATGGTCAGTTTCCCTCAGTTTGAAGGGATCTTAAATAGGCTCTGAGCCTAGACTGGATATCTGAAGTTGAATGGAATGAATGTAATTGCTATTGAATAATATAATGAAAGGAAAATGTGCTCATTAGCCTACTTGTCATCCTGAATGTCCTTTATAAATATTGCTGCCAGCTGGAAGAGGATATGAATCCCGATATTACTCATGTTTCATAATTCCTGTTATTGTTTTTTAACTAATGCTGAAAATGTCAAGTTATATCCATTCCGTTGCACTGCATATCGATCCCCGCTTGTGGAGATGCATGGACTTTGGCTGAAATAGCCCCACCATCTCTTTACAAGAATCTTATCGTTCGCCCCGCATTCTACATACAAGACTTTTTAGTCTGATTAAATATTACTTTAGGATATTTTAATCAATATACATCTTATCATACAGTGCTTATATTCATGCACGAGTAGATATTTTTACATATATTTCCGATATTTTCCCGACGAACTTGGCATAATCTGGCATAATAGAGAAGAACAATCCATGTCTATTTATAGTCGATCTATACAATTAGTTAGTTTGCAATAAGTAGCACTTCAGTATTACACCTAAGCTTTTGGAATTAGAACCCGTATATCCATGTATGAGAGCCTTATTAGCACTGTCCGATATATATGTGTGGTCGATATATGTAATTAATTCATACTTGTACAACAAATGACCAAGGGTCGGAGTTGGAAGTTTGAGAGATCAAGGATTGGACTCGATCCTGTAGTTGCTGTAGAGCCAAAGGTCGAACATCTCAACAACTCGCAGAGATGAAATGATATAGGACTCACGAAGTATTTTGGAATAATTGCATTACATTTCTCAGAAATGCCAGGTATCAGAACACCGGTTCTCTAGTCCTATATATATAAAGGTTCAGCTTCGCCACACAAAGGTACATTTGCAGGCTAAGGTTGTGTAATAACACAACACAGGTTAAGCCATGTGCCTTCCAGTATGATATGTCCTCGTATCCGCCCATTGATCAGATTTTTTGATTAAGATCTCGTAAATTATATGTATCTTATAAATGAAATATCCCAACAATGTAAGGAGATTGAAGGAGGTATTAATTAATCAAATTAATCGGATTAATTATATGTGTCTGAGCTCTGTATGGACGGTAGTAAGATTATCCTTAATCTTTCGTAGAGCCATGGCTATAGCTACTAATATCAGAACAAAAAGTGAATTAATTTGAATCCTCGATTCTCATCACCCAAGGTAATATGGTTTGGTGTAATACCCACTATTGCAGTACAAACAATATTTACTCAACTTCATTCTTTTCTCACATTCTACTTCTCGATATTTTTTTGTATGAAAAATATAAATCGATTTTCTATGATCTTTTGGTAAATTGGAAGACTCATTCTTCTAAACTCCCTTCATACGTTTTTGTATGTATGTTTTTCACTTTTTGCTTTATTATTTTAAGGCCCAGTTTATCTTAACATGAAGCCTGTTTTGGGTTACGATTGAAGACAATTTGTAAGATATATTTACACGAAACATACCATTGTCTTTCGCATGTCATTTCAATGCATGCTCTTAGTTATGCATACCTGAGCGATGATTAACTCTACTCAAGAGACATCGTTTTAGATGTTTTACTTTGTTAATTCCTGTCTTTGTCGTTCTTGGGATTTTATATATGCATAATATTGCATATATATGGAATTATCATTTTTGATTATGAAACTGCATGAGTGACTATTTGTTTTCTGTTCTGAGTTGTCCGTTTACCTGTGTTGATAAGATTAGAATTATATTTTATGTAATGTTCATCATTATCTAAACGCTATGCTACAAAATTGTAACGGTCAATTTAACTAATCTCATAAATATATTCTCATGCACACGTGAATGTATGTATAACTAGTGATGCTAAATATTTACTTCTTTGAATGCGATCAGCTTGCATTTAAAAGGGATGCCATATATATGCGGCGTGTTACGGAGTGTGAAATTGTGTCTGATTCTTAATGTTACACCTGAAAGCTTAAGGTCGAACGTATTTCCCTGAGTAGTTCCGAAGAATATAATTTCCTCTTGCATAACACAATCATGTCTAATTCAATTCAGCGAACGAGAAATGGTATCCTCTTAGAAAAATTAGATGAAATGATAATCACTTCTGAGATGTTCCATCCCTGTTGATGCATAATTGTAATCATATATTGCAATTGCATAATGTGTACGTCAATACAGTCATAATTAATATAGACAGATATCGTCCATGAATACGTATTTATACGTATAATGATCCTTTTATGGACAGAACTTGTAAGGTTCCACATTTGCCACATGCCTTGCAAGCAATGAGTATACAATTTATATTCTACTTATATATTATGGTGTGTACTATGACTACAACTAGTGATAAGCCGATCTACTACCATTACCTTGACATATATTGTACGCATTATATCAGTGACATTGTTGTGTCTATGTACACATTCACTTCTACTTTGTTCTTATACCCTCGGTGAACTTATTCTTGTAAAATCACAAGCATGTCAGCTGATCCATGTCTACGAAATAAAAACCATTATGGTCTTTGAGACTTTTTTCCATTCCATTGATTCCTTTCAATTCAATTAAATGTTGTGGTTCTACATAAAGTAATCGCAATTGCTTTCTATTCAAGCTATATATGATGTGTCACAGGAAAATGAGCCACACGTCGCAAAAATAGTATTTTTCAAATGTCTTTATGCCAAGGATCCCAAAAATGAAAACCTTCCAACAAATTGATCTTGTGAATAAATCCCTTTGAAAAATATCAATATTGTAACTTGTGATTTTCCTGTGACACATCACATATCAATAGTAATATATATATATAGTCTAAGCTAAAATATAGTAAAACCCTTTTCTATCAGATCTGAAGTGTCCTATAGATCTATAGTGAAATGTCTCCGCTTTGATGACAGTTTAATCAGAGTCAGTGCAACAAGAGACTTATAAAAGCATGAGCACAATCCAAAAATCCATAAATTGTTATCAGGATGATGTACACATACATAGCACCAATCTTTGGACTTCTGGATGCCAACCAAAGCAATACACGCGTAAGGGTGTGATAAAAATACATGATGAAAGAACAAACCTGACAACAGAATCAGGTTCGTTAAGTACCACTAAACATGTGTAAAACAAAACCCCGTGAACTAGACCACAACTCACATCCCAACCATTTCTACTTTCACCACTTAATATTTCCCAAATAAGACATTCTAATGGCATTATCAAGTTATGCATCAACGTTTAGACGGGAGAGTACTTCCCGGTTGCAATTCGATAAGAGTAGAAATATTGTAAACTTTTGATTTAAATTCGATTCTCAACAAGGGAAGTCTAAATTGGACGTCCGACTAACAACTTAGAACTATGGAGTACTCATTTCAATTATGGAGACAGGTTCAGAGTCGAAAGAAAATAATTCGGCCAACAAGCTTGTTGCTGAATTAGTGAAACAGAAAAAGTAATTAATTCCATGTAAAACCCCATTCATTTCTTTTTATTCCAAATCTAATGAGAACTGAACCACGTCATCTTTCCATTGGAATCGAATGTTTGCAAAAAATCTCCTTGTTTCTGGACATTAATCGTTCAAAAGGAATTCGATCACTGAGCGCTTCAGTTCTCATGGGAACACTATAAGGCCTGGCATGAGTAGCTGAAAGGTAAAGAGCTTGGATGGACACACCTGCTGCCGTCTAGTGGTACTATGGAAAAAGATCTATATTGTTTTTGTCCACTAGATGACGCTCTGGTGCTAGCAGTGCTAGCGATTCTTCAACGGTAGGTATAATCTTTCTAGAGGAAAGCTACTGGTATTTATGCAGCAGACAATTATGTTTGTCTTCCACATGGCACACGTAAAGGTTGGGGTTTATTAATGTGTTGTATCGATTAGATCAGAGCTATGATTAGATGTATTTCTTATTTTCTATATAGTGTTTTCTGGAATTTAAGAGCCTTCTTTTAAGAATGTATTGATTCTACGCTTCATTTCAATACTCATCGACAATAGGCTGTCCTGGTGTTCGAATTAGACCAATACTTTTCAAGACACATCCCCCTCCTGATGAATATGACCTCATTTTCCCACGTTAATCCTTGGGATAGGTTGGTCAGGGGTAATATAAAGGCCAGAATTGTTTTTCTGACAATTTATGAAAATTTTGTTTATTTTGTATTTGTGACATCGGTAATTTATTGTATTAAACATCTGATTCTACTAGGCGGAATATCTATCCATTCACCCGACCTTATACGCTGTTTGGTCTCGCAAAATATACAAAATCTGCCTAGAAATCTTCCTTTTGTCATTCGTGGTGAGAAAAAGAACAAGCAGTTATGTCTGTCTTGGAGAAATTAGGTTGACCTGATATAATGTTGAATGGTTGAAGGTTATGGAAGAACTGGGGTGGGGGAAGGATAATAAGACTATTTTTTATGAATGATATAGGGTCGTATTAGGGGAGGTCAATGTTCCTCTCTGATTAATGCCACCACCTGCCGCCAAAAGCCAGCATGGATATAAAATATAGGAGTAATATACCTTGGTAGGGAATACGTTTCTCTTTTCCTGCAATGTATTATGATATGAGACACATGCTAGCGTTGTTTTGAGATGGGTATAAACCATCGTAAGCTGTATTGAAATATGTTTTTCATATCTCGAGTAACTGGGCGGTATATATGCTATGACATAATTTGCATAATATTAGCGATATATGATAATACTGAATAGGTGTTAATTGATAACTAATATAATTAAGATTAGGTTGGGCAATATTATGTAATGTGACATAACATCCTGTGTTGTTTAGAGGGGAAAACCTTCATATCTCACCCCCTTTTTTCAACTTAAGTACAAGCATTATATATATGTTGTTGTACATTTGAGCAGGTAATAATGTTTCACAGATTCTCCAATTTTCTTATATTAGAACAGGAAAAATACATACAGCAATTAATTATGACATTGATAAAACCATGTATCGGTTTCAATGCTATGAAATGTTATAAAATCATACATGACTACATTATATATTTTAGTGATTCTATATACGCCATGTTTATTTTTTTTATGTACCACTAAGCCACGATAGAAGGATCGAATCCCTTTCAGTCATTGATTAAAGTGATATTGCCTGCTTCCTAAATCTTTTTGGATAAAGAAGAATTGAAAGCCTTCCATGAGAAGAAAAATCCTTTTTAGCGCAATCACAGCATTGAATAAAAACTTATGAATGTAAATCTAAATAGATATATAAGTACCTCACCTGATAGTATACGATCGTTCCTGAACTCTTTTGTTCAGTGTACATTTTACATTTAGTATTTAGAGGGACTTATGTACAATTTATTCCATTATTATATGCGCATCCCTCTTGAGAGGTGCAATAAGTGGGATGCAATAACAATATTTTTATCGTATGCGTATAATAAAAATGTAGTTGTCTAAAAATAGCTCTGACGTTACCTAGGCTTGGCTTGGCTTGGCGGAGAGCCTTGGCTCTCTGTGAAGCATGTCAACAAATTCATAGGCATCTATAGACAGAGTCCGGGGTGCTTGGCCTATCTCTGATACTTGTTTCATACTTTTTCAATGATATCTGATGATATTTGATCAAATTGTATGCATATATATAATAAATATATAGATGGAACCTAGCAAGGGGGAAGTCTGTACACTTGTTATTGACCGAGGGAGCGCGGGAAGTTAGAGGGCGTTAGCCCGATATCTTCTGTGCTCCCGAGGTAACTAACAAGTGTACAGACTTCACCCGAGCTTTGTTCCATATTTATTACACCCCATCAATAATAAAAAATATAAATAATTAAAAATAAAAGAAGTAATTTACGTTTTGGGCGGACCTACTTGTTGTATGTCCCCAGGGTGACATAACTCACATGTTATGCACCACTTTGACCAAGTGTGACATACAATGCTGAAGGTATAGGAAGCAACAGCACAGGGGTGTAATAAAGAATGGAACTTCGATTACTGGTGGTTTGTTCGATTCTCTCTATTTATAGGGCTACCTCATTTCTTCAGCAATCCTTTTTCTCATATAAAGTTTAAGTGTATAGAATTCCATCTCTAGAAATGGAAAGTTATTGTTATAAACAGCTTAGGACTAGCGAATTGGTCATGTCTTTGTTTAGAAGAACGGCGCTAAAGGCACAGTAGATCACTTATACCGCACCTCTATTCTTACATTTCATACATCTCCGTCCCGATGCTATAACATTAACAGGTCTCCAAGCAGACTTCCCGAGGTTGAAAAAAAACGAAAAAATCCATCATCACAAGACGACAGAAATCACTTTTCTGGCACGCTTCAATGGAGATGTTAGCCTATTAATTAAGACGTCAGTATCGTGACTACCCTTCAATTATATCGAGCTTAATTAAGTAGCTACTACATCAGATTAAATATCATTTTCTGAAAGGCCTTAAACTGGGTTCACACTAAAGCAATCGAGGTGCGTTTTACAGTCACTGACTTAGTCATGAAAGTTGCAGTTTGTGACCAACAAATCGCTTGGGTGAGAGTGAAGTGGCAAATCATGGCCACCAAACTGCGCTTCGCAATGGCCGCCATGATAGATTGTCGCTAAATTTAGACATAACTGCAAACTCTATGCACTGGAAGCCATTCGATCTTCACAAGCCGACGAAACAAAAACTCCGCTTAAGTTCATACTCTTCAAATTAGTGAGCCCCCAAACCTTCACCTTATATCCATTTGCTACTTAGTCCTCAGTAGATTAGATTCTACATAAAAAAACCCCAGATGATTATATTCATCAATGTATGTACACACTCCATCTGAGCAGCTCTAGGACGTCCTGGATGTCCTGCACTGTGTTCAGAGGGTCAAACCCATTTCCAACAAAAGTGTAATTGTATTGTTAAGGAGATATAAGATTATTATTATAAGCTCTATTATTCTCATACTGATATGTAGGCCTATGCATAACAGTAGTCACGACATTTAAAATCCAATTTACCAGTTACTATTATACCGATGCACAAGCAACCTGTTGCGCCAGCATTCATTATTCAGTTTCCAATTTCTAGATATTTTCTAATATTTTGTATTTTGGTGAAATTCCTTTTCCCCAACATAATTTATGCATGTAAATTTATACATACCATCCTATACCATTCACACACTTATATATGTGTAGTTTAATCAATATTGAAAAGAACACATTTCATACAAATATAGTGTTTGGTGTAGCCTATTTTATTATTAAACGAAAAAATATATTGTCTCTTATAGATAACACCCAGCTCGTTTTCCGGGGCATAATATTATATAACCTTATATATGTACCCCTAAAGTTGACTAAACGAATTAGACGCCTCACTCCTTGCATCTCTCGGATATTGTGTTTAACATAATAAATTATTATGGCCCTATAGATATATATATGCCTTCGGCGTCGGGCATATTTAACACGTCTTCAAGGTTCCAGTCGCTAGGATCTATATAATTTCCTTATCATATATACTTAATCCTAGGACAAATAAAACCGTGTTTCCGATTCACCTATCCACCCCGCCCCCCCCCCCCCCCCCCCGCCCCCGCAGCCAACCTACCTACACCCACACATACATTTTAGTTAGAAAAGCCTTATCCTACCCCAAAACTGTAAACCTTGCCTAAACATAAATGTGATTGTTTGCCACCCCCACCCCCACCCCCACCATACACACACACGAAAGAAAGTTATTCAAACCAAGAACACAAACCTCCTAACCAGTCTTAAAAATATATTTCCCTTGTTTAAAACGCTGCGCACTGTATACATTGGATGCATAGACACAATTGCCCGAGGGTGCACTAGAAAGGTATAATAATTTCTTTAACCGTTGAAAGCAGATTGCTTCAAAAGCACATATACTACATACAAATGCTTTTCAGTGCGTTCATAGTGATACCCCATAGGGAATTATGATGGTCCTAAATGGACAGTGAGTGGCCACAAGTATCTTCGCATGCCGAGTCAATGGTCCATACATGTCTATCTCGTTAGGATTTATGGCACGAATATGATCCCACAACTATCAAAGACTAGGCGGTCATAAAGTAAGGTTTCTGATCAAACATTTCCCCAGCGTACAGACGTAATGCATGGCTTGGGCCATTTCGCTGACAGGGAGTCAGGAGAGATTGAAATTGATTTACAAGAACGTACTGTATTATTCTACACGAATTGAATACACATTTGACAGTTGGCCGATGTTCCAATGAAGACTGTACATCTATGCACAATTGTGTGCATCATTTATTTATTTAGAATCTTTATACAGCCAATATTCCGTAAAATGACCGTTGAATCATAGATAATCATGCTTGTACAATGACTATATAAATCAATGGATGTCATTTACATAAAGATTATGGGCTCATGGGCAATAATTCAATACAGAATATTACCATGGTCTTCCACCCACTGATGTGTCTAGCTTCACTTGGCTCTAGGAATCACAGCTACTCAAGAAAATAATAAAAATGAGAATACTGTTCCCTTTCTATTCAACCATTAATTTACATTTCAATTAACATTGGATTACGTATATTGGAACAATATTTTAACTCATGATCCTCGTGGATGAACGTGATGTCATTCGTATAGATGTGATGAAACAGTTTTTCATGATTTGTATCATATTTTACTGATTTATATGTGATATAACTGTATGATCTACGTAAAGTATGTGCATTAATATTCTGTCATTCTCATACTCTACCAATTCGTATACATATATGTTACGATCAATTAATGAAGTAATTATTGTAATATCTTTTGTTATGTAAGACTGATCTGTATTCGCTGAGAATAATGTCCTTGTGATATAATGTGCCTGCAGAATAAAAAACCTTAAACAACAACATAATAGGGCATCTTTTCTTAGATTGACAAGTCAGTAAGTACATCCTTTCATAGATTGACCCGGCCCGATTTAATTCCATCGTAAATCAGCTTTAGCGCAGGTCTGAGCATTAAAAGAATGGCCATGGTTCTAACCAGCCAGTCTTTATATTGCTAAGTGATGTGTATAATCGCAATTGCTAACTGCCTAATACGTTATCAGAGTTTGCAGTAACGTGCAATGCTCCGCTTTTTAAAACCTAATGAGAACGACCTTGCCTACCTCTGGGGTCAAGAACAGTGGCACGTGACATTCTGAGTAGGAAGGTACGTTCCTATATATATGGGGGAAAGTGAAAGCAAACTTTTTCACTGGCGAATTTGACTGTTGCTCATTCCATCTCATTGCCCACGCATAGTGATGTGCCACAGGAAAATGAGTCACATGTCGCCCAGAAATGATATTTTAAAAAAATGTGTTGTCAGTGATTTCTGTTCTTTTGGTTACTGTTTAGTTTACTGTTTTTACTGTTCATAACAAAAAATAGCTGTTTCATCCGGTTCTAGGTCATTCCCCCGCCAACAGTCTTCCCGCCGCAATTTCCCCGGCAAAAATCTCCCGCCGCATTCTCCCCGCCCGTCATTCTCCCCGCCAACTAAATAAGACTTGGATATCGGTGGTTAGTGAGTGATAGTGGTTTAATTTGATACGTATATCACTGTACATTATGTATTTAACCCATTCGATAAGATCCCTACTCCCGCAGGAAAAGAAAGAGGCGGGGAAAATGTCGGCGGGTAGGCTGGGAGAATGTATGCATGGCGGGGAGATTGCGGCGGGGAGATTGCGGCGGGGAGGTTGTAATACTGTAATTGTTAAGAACGTTTAATAAAAGGAGTTGTTGGGGCGTACATGTGTAAACTACAATCTTGGTAAAAATAGAGCTGGGCTGTCTGATATATACAACACGTCATTATATTATTTAATTATTCTAATGACAGCCGCCATTAGTATAATGTTGCATTTCCTCTCCCTCTCCATATTGATAATTCCGGTACCTGTACGTGTTTTGTCGAACGACCATGAAAAAATGTTATTCGTTAATACCACTATATGATAAATAAGTATTCAAGGATCTGATTCTCTATAGCTTCTGGCTTGAAGGAAGACCTTGCATGTTTAAGTAATATATATGGATCCAGGCACGAGAACTGAGAGGTAAAAATGTCTGCACCCATCTGGAAATGACAACCCATGTTCATCTTACAAATTGAGCTACCGACGTTCAGTTATCACTAATAATTAACATCAATATGCAGCAGTGGATGTCAATTAGGCGACGGGCGGCAAGCAGGACTTAAGTGCATAGCCAAAAGCCCAAATGGCCCAGTTTTGGGTAGTTTAAAGGGTCTCATTTATTGATAAAAGAAGGCACCCGTAATATTTCACTTAAACTTAAAGCTGCACCTTCAAAATAAATCTTACCAAATTTACTCATCTATTATGACTTATAGCATTCAATTTATCAATTTATCAAGTGAAAACGGTCGCCGGTGAGCGATGATAGTGAAATCTTCGGAGGAAAGGATTTGGGCTTGGAAAAGATGAGTTGGAAAAGAATGGAACAAATAGTAGAAAATGTTCAGTTCTTGACCGATGTTAACTGAGACTTCAGCTTTAATTAAAAAGCACATAATGCACAGCAGTCTTAAAATCAAACAATTATCTACACTAAGAATTTTGCACCTCCTTTTACTGTGTAAAAAATGTATGTAGACTGGAAAATCGTTTCACTCCCATCTTCTACTATTTACTACCTCCTTCTACATTTTTCATTCTTAGTTTCCTTTCATATAAAATATCCACCTCCATGTTAGTTTTATCTTGGATGTCTGTTAATGAAGAAATAAAGGGAGTTCATCGACCCCACTGAAAACGGACAAATATTTAAGTCTGCTTCCAACAAGTCCCTTCTGGGTAATTGTCCCCTTGTGGGGGCATTACACCTTAGACAAAACCTACAGCAACTTACTGCAAATTAAAGAAATCGTATCAGCCTAGCCATCGAATTCTTTCGATCAGCGAGTACTGCTTTTTGGCATCGGCTATTCCATTAAGAAGGCACACAATCAAGATATTATCGATACTTCGCCACTCATCTCAGGCAGTCTGGAAAAAAACGACCCCTCTAATAATATATCCAGACCTCGGATAAATGTCATAGCTGGTTTGAGAGGGGATATCAGCTAGTTGTTGCCAACACCCAGGCAATTATTGTGTCCAGTTTACATGACAAGCCAGGGAATTGTCTTGTCACAAGGTCCTGATGTCGAAAATGACCTTTAGTGACCTATGGCGATGAAGCGATACCTGCATCTGTGTCGATAGTGACCATCGGTTCTCCCAATGCCTACGTACCCGACAGACACGTTACTCCCACGTACGTCTACTCAACAAATCACAGTTTTTTTGCCACTAGTTCTTGATCAAACCTGTATATTTGGAGAGTATTAAACTAAAATCTACAGTGCATAGTGTACATGTATTATAGGAATAAAAATTAAGCTTATCCAATAAGGATTTGTTAGCAATGTAATATCAGCTGCAACTTTCTGTCACCATCTTCTTCGTCAATAATATATTTTAAGGGATATGTAAGTCAGGTGAGAGATTGACGTGTGTAATCCTATTTGATGCTATAGCTACAACAGTGTCGAGGATTTACTCGGCTAGATTCACCCCAGGGAATTGCTTCTTGTGATAATAGTATGTCCTGCTGGCTTACCACCTCACGCCATTTCACTGTCGTTAAGATGTAACTATCAGCCAGAAGGTGAGGTTACCGTTAGGTGAATTCTTTAAAAAAAAATATTATGTAAACCTCCGAACGTAATGAAGTGGTAGAATGAGTCATGACAGAATGCTAGCGAAAAGCAGATGCCCAGGAAAATGCGTGAGGACAAAGTGTGTGAGGTTAGTGAGGAAAAATGGCTGTTCATAATACATAGTGATATGTTACAGGAAGATGAGTCACAAGTAACAAAATTGATATTTTCAAAGTGTTTTATTCACAAGATTTCTTTGTAGGAATGTTCCCATTCTTGGATTGCTTAGCGCTGCTTGCCACATAAATACCACTTTTCAAGACTAATACATATATCCTTGCGTTTCTAAGCTAGGTTATCTTATAGAGTATATTAGCTACTTTTCTAGTAAATTGTCCACCCAATAATATTGCAAACATTTTTCAAAAATTAAAATATCGAAATTAAAATATAGAAGTACTTATATTAGCTGTCATAATGTTTATCATCATTACACTCTGTTTGATCTCATCTTTTCAAATACAATGATATCTCAAAATCCATTTTTGCAGCTTGTGACTCATCTTTCTGTAACTTATCACATATGTGCTTATTTTGTATGAAAGGCGATTGAGGAAAGATGATTCACTCGCCGGGATAATACTGTGAAATTCTGGCAAGGAATGGCTTGAGGCGTTTTATTTTATATGCGACATCTCCCAAAGCCCTATCCACATACGTCTCCTTTAGCCAATTAAAGGGGGCGATTACTGCAGCGATATTCCTCACTCGCCATATATACACATTATGGCAATGATTAGATGGGATTGAATACGCTTGTTAGCCATTTCTCGACAACGTCAAAAAGACATCGCAGAAAATCCTATCAGTGCTAACACATCTACGAGGTCTATGTACACTGTTACTGGAGAATTGCTTATATAATTATTCCCATCACCCCATTGGTTTCATCTAGATCTCTTTCAGTGGTGAGGAGAGTATCTTATTGTGCCCCATTGCCTATGTCGATTGTGTCCCTCTCCTTGCTTCAAGTCCAATTGGTCTGCTTTTAATAGGATCCAGGTAGGCGGTGGAGATACTTTTATGTGTCTGTTGCCTTCAGCTTGATTTGCTGCCAGTCCTCATTTTTGTCAAGCTCAAGCTTGTCGTGACACCTCCATATTGCCCCACTTCTATTGCAGTTACATGGAATTGGAAGAGTCTCTTCTTTCTTTCTCTCTTCCACTGTCTGGAGCTTTACTGGATAAATTTAAGTGGTTCCACCACAATATAAATGAGGAAAATTTTAATCAAAGATTGATCTGAATATTGCTTCTGGTTATGAGGTTAAATTTGGAATGAAAGATTTGATAGACAAGCCATACAAGGTCCCCTCTGGATAAACAGGTTTTATGATTCAAGTCGAGCAGTAACTTCTTGCGAACTTATCACAACCCATCCAATGAACCAGCGCTAAAAACAACCCACACCCAACCAACTAGTTTAAGTCACATAGCCTAGAACCTAGGCCAAGGATAGACTATACTATACCCCATAGCACTAAGAAACAGCAGTGGGCGGAAGACCATGGATGGAATTCTTAACTGAATATTTCACCCGTGAGCCTATAATCTCTATATAACCGACCTGTTTTGAAAGCCAGACATTGTACCTGGTACATGACTAGAGGGAGCATGACTCAGTTGTGGCCACCAAAGGTGCCGCAGGTACCAATCAATTGCCTTAGGTGTTACCCCAGTCTCCCTATTCAGAGAAAGGATACATGCTCGAAACGGCACACAAACACCTCTTTACAGTCTACTCATATATCTAGTCATTTCCGTTGCCACAGAACGCCCCCTCAACATCTCTAGATTGATGTTTTAAAGTAACACAGTCATCATAGCATGAATAAAGGAGTAATGGACGTTTTTCCTTCCTCTGCCATGCCAGCTAGGCCGTGTTTGTAATAGCTTTCTAGGCCACGCATTTTCGACCACAGGATGTAGCACAGTCAGTATGCCACTGAACTGCAGAGTGGAAGGTTGCACGCTTGAGCCTTGGCCAGATCTCGCAGCATTTTTTTTTATCTTTGGGTCACGTAGATGCTATGTCATTCTAAGCGAAAAGGACGGCAGGTGGGTTGGCATTGTTGGTGGTGATGGGAAAGGCAGAGAAAACAAAATTTCCATATCATCAGAGCTATCAAAAATTGGCATTCAGGCCCGCCCTGGCATCGCCACTCTTCCTGGATGTAGGCATGATTGTATTATTTGTTGATAAGCTGTATAAATATCCTAAATAAAAGAAAATGATTTCTGACTATTTCCCCCCTATATAGAATGGAAATTAAGTTAGATAATCTAAAACATAATTATTAGTGTATTCCACATCTTCGTCCATGGTAATTTTTTTCATAGATTGTAAAGTTGGCAGTACCATTCGTCTTCCAAAGCCTTCCAAAGCCTTCTCTTTAAAACTACATATCATCATTTTCCACTGGATATGCACTAACTATTGTTGGAAACACAAAGTTGTCCATACATTTTAAGAAATAAATTCATAACCCCTCCCAGCATCATTAAGGTTGAAATTACTGTCCAGAAAGCGAGATATATTTTTATATATAAATCAAATTGACATTAAATGAGTAAATATCGCAATACTTTAAAACCTCATGAGGAATTCAAAACAGATGTTTATTCAATTGGATTCTCATCATTTATAAATTTTGGCCAGTATACAATCGCTTTATTGCTTTTACATAATGTACTTTGCAAAAACTAATATAATTCCCGAGGGAAGATGCGTTTATGAGGTTAGAGAGCGATTCACATTTCACAAGTTTTTCACATTAATCAAATATTTGTCCTGGCCAATTCAACCTTCCTAACATGAAGCTCATCCATATAAGGAAAAGGCCGGGAGATCATTTGTCTGTACCCAAATGAAATCCTTTCCGGGAAAGGAATATGGATCCAATTTCACCTGCTGGAGGTAATGATTTAAATCACCAGCTTGCTGAACAATACCTTTAGCTACACCGTTTTTCACAAGTGTAAATAGTTAACGCAGCAGAGATTAAGTGAAATATTGTTCATAATCTGTAGAAAATATCTACTCCCCATGGTGTACAACATAACCAAATCCAAATAAGAAGCTCTAAACATATATAAGCATAACAAACGAGCCAGATTATGATTGCTTTAGACATCCACACCAAAATCGTATTGGATTACTTTCATCTGCGAGTAGAAACCAGTATGAGACTTCCTTTGGAGAGAACAAACAAGCAAAATACAGTTAGTAAATAAGAACGGTGAGATATTTCAAGGGCAAACGAATGGTTGGGTGTTTTGATAGGAGTTACAAGGTGCCATACTCCAACAAATGTGACCTAAAGCCAGTGTCGACAGCGTAAAATACATTCAAAGTTTAAGTTTGACTTAACATGTTTGAACTACATTAAGTGTCGAATCACGATCGAATACACTCCACAAAGTGCCTCAAGGGCAGTGACCTAGCTCATGAGCATTTAGCAACCAAGTAATGTTACCGATAGTAAGATGTAACGCCACACTAAGAAAGGACAAACGTCTTTGCCCCCACAATGTCTTCTGAAACGTTTGTTTTTGTCCTCCGATTGTTCCGCTTAACTTTGTTTATTCTTTTCTGTAATGATGAAAAACCCTCACCAATCATACACGCAATTTCACAACTCTCCCATTTCTCGGATTCATTTTGTTTTTATCCGTTTATCGTAAACCAGTGACAAACGAACGATCAAATGACGAAATAGTTTTAGATTTCAGTCAAAAGTTTTTCTCGTGTAATTTGTTTTATCTCACGTTGCGAAATAAAAGTCACAGGGGAAATGTCATTATAGCAGAGGAAACTAATGCATCACAAGAGAAATTCTACAACTCAGTCGTCCCCGAGTCGTCCCAAGTCTCTTAAATAGTCTAAAAGTTAAAATTCTAATGACAGTTAAAGTGATGTACTTTCCTGAATTGTCAAGAATGGACCGATAATTCCTTCAAATTGTTATTCATTTCAAGACACCATACATTAGAATATGGAATAATGGTACATGAAATAATAGCTACCTCTTCTGCATGGCAGGTCTTCCTAGGAGACCTTAAAATAAATAATAGATCATTTTTGGTACATCATCATGCACCCGAGATATATTACTTTTGTTCTTAAACTTACACTGAGAATAACATTGTTATAATATAATGCTTATGGAAAATAAAAAAATATAATCATAATCATAATCATGCCCATGACAAAATGTAAATGTACTCAATAACATGAATAGAACGGGGAAAAAAAGAAACTAAAGCCCGCGCCTGAATAGTATTTTACTCTTAGGTATGGGAAGAGGCTTTAGTTCCTGCAAGAAAAGGTTCGTGCATGTGCCTGCGATTATCACCAACTGTGCTCAGAGGTAATCCGTTGATGGAGACTTTAAGAAACAACCACCTCCCAGAAATTGAATGTATTTTTCCCTTGAAATGCAAATCTTGCATGAGAGTTCAGGCAATTGTTTTGATGCAGCTAGGCAAAAACAACCATTGACAGGTTTCTTTGCCATGACTAATGCAGTTACA
Source organism: Sthenelais limicola (assembly GCA_942159475.1). Taxonomy (NCBI): domain Eukaryota; kingdom Metazoa; phylum Annelida; class Polychaeta; order Phyllodocida; family Sigalionidae; genus Sthenelais; species Sthenelais limicola. The sequence continues at coordinate 62,171,590 of OW804096.1, forward strand.
GATAATTTGTAATCCAACGCAATACTGAATATTCTCAGTAATACTGAGTATTCTCAGTGTAAATTTGCTTGATTATGATATCTTAAAGAAGGCATTAAGCATTCTTACAGTTGAAACACATTTCCTAAGCAAATAAGATAAACGCCCTTGGTCTGCGAGATGACTCGTTAATGAGAAAAGGGTCATACAATTGGTTTCTATATATTATGTCCCACTGTCTTTAATTACCAAACATTGTTCTCTTTAGTTCGGAATGCGTGAAAGACCTGCTTGGCAGAGTGTCCCTTCCTTCCCTGATGTGTATATGCCTATTAAGTTGCACTCTCAGTTAACGTCGGTAAAAACTAAATATTTTCTACTTTTTGTTCGATTCTTTTTCAACCCATCTGAAATTCATTTTACCAAGTTCCCACGCTTTGCCTCGTCTTGTTCCGACCATAAACAATGGATCTAATCGCTTTAGTCCCCTTTTGTTGGGCTGTTACTATCATTAACAACAATTTAGAAAATGATTTCGAAGCAAAATGAACCAGTGGAAAGCCATGATCTTTCCCGTTTTGAGCAGTAAATGTTGTTTTGTATTTTCATCGATGTAAGCAGTCTGCCGTAAAATGCTGGGAGGCCCGTTCTCTGCCATTCTAACCGTCCCCGCCAGCCCAACAAACAGGGACTAAGTTCCATTCACTCCCATCCTGATCATATCAGGTTTTGGTATCCAGGGATCTTAGCCTCCTACTCTTCCAGTTGGCAACCCCTTACCCATTCCTGCCCTATGTAGGTGTATGTAATACATGTATGTGGGGGTGTATGTGTATAGGTATCCTGTCACAATTATAAATAACACATTTGTATATCATTAATATATGGCATAACATTGTGTACATTATTAAATGTCATTAATATCCATACTCCTTTATTAATTATGGTATATATGTATAATCTGTGTAACACCTCATCATCTCACAGTGGGGAGCTAAGGGTCAGTCATGGTCAGTCATGGTCAATCATGTGTAACCAACCACACTGACCTACCCTTCAGGTAAACGCGGTTTGACCCAATTACTGCATGTTGATTGGCCGCCTTAATGAGGCGCCAATAGGTGATTGGCCAATGCTTGCCATTGGCCATGGTCAGCGATCTCATATGAAGATAATATACATTCTTTTTATTGGAGGAATATTATGTTTTATTGGAGGAATATTTAATGAATGTGCATGTGCAATGGACCTTATGGTCACATGATTATTATCATAAATATGATGAAATAAACCGATATTGTTCAGTCTAGAAACGAGATTACTTTGTTATGTTATCATTGATTATTGATCAGATATAGGCTATCCTCTTGCCTAGCATCCAACCGACGTTACCTTATTACCCTACATATTATGACCGATAGTGTAGCAGTCATATCATCCCTACATAGGGGAGTGAGTGTCCCGACCTGTCCTGTCTTTACCTCCAATACCACATATCATACTAACCAAGCTAATAAGATACAGTAATACATCACTAATTATGTAATTGATAAGAGTCCTGCATTAATGTAGGTCAATCAGTGTTCTTAGTTGGGGTTTTACCTTTGTATACAATCATATCAGGCACCCGGCAAGCTGCGTTCCTGCGATAATTTCATTATATTATCGCTCATCGGCGTCCGGTTTTGCTCGGCGTATTCAACTTCAATTTATATATGCGCGGGGGACGTGGATCTGAGTCGATGATATATATATTATTGGATATTATTTAATCTGAAGAATAAGCAGAGGCAGTAGTGCCGTTTGGGCAGCACAAGCACTTTATTAGTACCCAATTCATACAAGTACAATAAAGAAAAAATTTTCACAAGCGACATAGGGGTGTGAGCGTTACCGCTGCTGAGTTCAAACTGACTTGGAAGAATATGCGTGGCAAGGTGGGCGGGGCAAGACGCTTGCGATTGGTCGAGCCCGCGGTGACGTCATAGTCGAGGTAAACAGACCCACGTGGCGCGATATGGGCGTTGTCCATCCAACTGAAGTGAATTACAATTATTACAGCAGTAGAATATTGATAATTTCAGCCCTATAACATATGATAGGATTGAATTTGTTGTTTTTTGTCATAATACCTGAGTATGCAGCTTTGATAAGTATACTTTTTCTTCTTTTTTTTCAGGGATCCCTGTGTCTTACAATTAGACAGAAAGCAAGAAATCCTTCAACATTTTTAGCGACATCTGTACTTATGATATCCTGATAGATTTCTTTGTCTCGACCTTAAGAATGACATTGATTTTTTCGAGAACATTCACTATTTTTTCTGAGGCTTGAAGTTCAAATCAAACAAAATAGTCTGTTACGGTCATTTGCCTAGCTTGTTCACTCAAGGCCCCTTTTCCCATGTTCTTGCTGCATCCTGCCCTAATTTAGTTTCATGTTAGCTGGGACTCGAAACGTCCATAATTAATCTGTCCAATCCTCATTCAGTGGGAATAACGACAATGTTCGCAGATCTCATTGCGTTAAGGTGCTCATTGCGTTAAGGTTCGGAAGGTGCTCAAATCAATGGATATTGAATTAATTGAATATGGGGGACATTTTCTCAAGGTCCGTTTCCCATCAGCACTCATTAAAGCAAATATTCCACTCTTGCCAGGTATTCTCGGTGTATGGGACACCTAACAATGTTTACATTATCTTGGATGAGGTCGCATATTATAATTTTCTGGGAAATGTTTTGGATATAACATCTGGTCGAAAGTCTGTTATGTTGGTCGTATCTCTGCAGAAGTAATATGGTGCAAAGCAGCTCTTGAATACAAGCATTTTTTATTTTATTTTTATTTAGAATTTGTATGCAATGTATCCACAGACAAGTGACTTCAAACAATATTATTAAGGAAATCTAAAAATCATTTCTACATATTCTATATTTGATTGTTTTCATTGTTGAAAAGGAAAGTTAGCAATATTCTTGGGTGGACAATTACTAGTAAGGTAGCTTAATATATTCCATAGGATAACATTAGAACCGCAAGGATACATTTGATGTACTGTCTTCAAGTCTGGTACATATGACTTGAAGCGCTACATACCCCAGAAATGGGAACAATTCTACAAAGAGATCGTGTGAATAAAACACTTTGAGAAATGCCAATTCTGCGACCTATGACTCATATTTCTATAACACATCACTTATGACTATAGGCCTTTTAATTCTATTGTAGGCGCCTGCATTCCTTCTTGTATACACCCCAGAGTGATATCCCACCATTGTGAAAGAGAGAGAGAGATGCGGGGGACGATCCCCGTTATTTAATGGGCAATTTGATCCGTTCTGCCAATGGGGACATCGACTATAACTGAAGGTTTTTGCTGGGCGGCTGGGAGGTGAGGGATGCAGCATTTTCCCTTGAAAATGTCGCATTGTAACTCGCTCCTCTCTTTGGATGTATAATCTTTGGATGCAATCTCTAGCCCCCGTTATACTAAAGATACTATTATGTATATGAACCTCATAGTATCGATGGTTATGCTTGCGAAATGTTGCAGACCCCTAAAAAAATCCGGTATTTTGTTATCTTCGGATTATCCTGCATGTGATCGAATACCTTTATTGTAAATATTTGTCATATTTAAATACAGCTCGAGGTCTTCCCAATACAAGTTATTGATAAACTAGAAACAGCGTTGTTTAAAGCATTTCACATGTTTTAAAGCATTGTCAATTTTTTTAAAACACATTAATATTTTAAAGCTGCATTTTCAGCTATTATTACAAATACAATCTTACCAAACCTACTCATATTATGACTTATAGGACTGAGTTTATCAATATTCTGCTGCCGTTACAAGAATTTGAAGTCGAATCAGCCGAGAGAAAACGGTCACCAGTCAGCGATAATAAGTAAAGCCATCCCAGAAGAGGACATAATGTAAATCTGGAATTTTATTAATAGCTCCGTAGCAAAAACATCTGAACAAAATCCTCCAAATCTTTGGTCAAATGACTTATAGATAAAGAATGTAACAAAAAGTAGAAAATCTTTAGTTTTGAACGATCTTAACTGAGAGTGCAGCTTTAAGGCTCATATCCATAACCATATTTATAACCTTAGCCAAATGTAGACTTGGTATTTCTTGGCAAAGTTCACCGTTATAGCCAGAATAAGTACACGGTTATGAAGCACTGTGCTTCCGGGGCTGTTTGCATCAATCGTTAATGTAATCCGTCCTCTATGTGATACAGAAACATTCACACATTCGTACAAGTTTGGCTCTAGGCACTTTCATTTCCCTCAATACACCCTTTGCTTCAACAATTGATTCTTATAGTGAGCGTTCGTTGTTGTTATATTTTCATTGTTCAATGCTTCGAATAATGAGCGGCAGTGTCTCCGACTTTGGGAGGTATTTTATCCAACCTGATACTTACTGTACATAAAATTTCAGCGGTGTGAGAGTGTTTCCAGCTCAGTGGAGTAGTTGCACCAGAGTTGGTGAAACGAAACCTTTTAGAAAAAATATTTTATCAACTTCTTCCACTAGCTTCTATATATAGGTAAAGTCGCATTGGGGATTATTTATGTGTATGTCTACATGTGTAGACGGGGGTGGGAGGCTTTGAGGGCTAAAAAATACCTTAAACGCAAACTATATATCATATGTGTACATAAGTCTTGCAACTGAATATGAATCCATCATGTTGTTTTACATGTTCTTGGAAATATTTGATTGGTTTCTTACCTATAATGTTTATAGTTTCTTGTGGTTTTATTTGTGATTACCTGAACTTTATAATTATCCCTTAGTGCAGCCACATAACATGTTTGATGATTGTTTTGATTTTTGAAAAAAAAATTCATTCAGCTGAGTACACGGTAGTATTAAAATGATGATTAATGAACTCCAGCCCGCATCTCCTGATGGTTCAGCTGGTGGTACCTGTATACTGATTTTCTATTATACCTATACACTTTGCATATATCTGGCGCAATCGGTCTCTTGCCGCTGACTCGGAACCTTACACACAACTCTCATACGAACTGAACTTTTTGTGAACTTTCGGCCTGTTTTGTGACTATGCCGAGGCAACGACACTGTAAAAAGTGTCGAACGACGCATTATCCCCCTACTGGGGCTAAGTGCAATTTGTCTCCTATTTCGGATAATGAGGAATACCCTTCCTTACGTGACAGTTTTTTGAAGAAAGAGGACTTATCCGAACCACATGTTGACTGGTCCCGCTGGACTCCTACAGGCGGCAAGAGTAAGAGAAAGATGAAAAACTGGGCTTCATCTTTGCGGAAGGCGGTTCAGCCTACCGTTACCACCTTCAAGCCTCCTAAGTTACGACGCCAGAGACGTCCCTATATCGGTTCTACTTCCGAGGAGGAAATTAAACCCCATGTGGATAGTGATTCTGAAGTTCTGACAGCCGGTGGTAACGTTGTGACAGTTGCGGATATACACGTGCAGCCTGTCACACCTCCTGTCATACCCCAGGCTGGGGTTCCGCCTGTCAACCCGGTTAGGCCTCCTGTCAACCCGGTTAGGCCCCCCAGGCCCCCTGTCATGCCTAGGGCAGCTGGTCTTGTGGATCAGACCTGCCGTGATCAACTGCTTGGATTAAAGACCAACCTAGGTGTTCTACAAGCTGAATCGGCCCTGGCCTCTACGAAAATGAATAATATTGAGTCCTTGTTGGGTCATTTGGTCGCCAATTCGTCCAAGTCTCATCGTAGCTCGAAGGCTAAATCCCCTCACCACGCACGCGGTGATGGTGACAGTGTTTCCAGTGTTGACAGTCGGTCCCATTCCCGTAGCAGGACCAAGTCACGCCGTGCTCGTGACTCCCGTCATCGCTCCTCTGGTTGTGACAGTGATTCTTCAGGCCCTTCCCGTAGGCGGGGCAGGCATAGGTCGAGGCGTAGCACTCGTTCGAGACATCGTTCTTCCTCTTCTACTGATTCCACCTCATCTTCAAGTTCCTCCTCTTCCACCAGTTCATCGAGTTCGGGACTATCAACCAAAAAGACTCGTAAGAAGAAAACTCACTCTTCTAAGAACTCACACAGAGACACTAAGAAACGTATGTATAAGCTCAAAAGGTTTCTCCCTAGGGATGAAAGATCTAAGTCAATGTCAACTGACAAGCTATGGTATTGCCATGGGAGTCTCATGTTAGAGAAATACAAAGAGGGGGAAGATATCTCTGGTCTGTTAAAACATAATTGTTTCGTGTCCGAGAAGGTTTCTACCAAAGCTTACTTACCTAATGGTGTTTTGAAGTACGACGAGGCTGTAAGGGAACTCGCCCGTACAAAAGGTGTCAAGGCTTATACTAGAGGTAACATGGATCTTGCTATGCGATTTCTTTCGCACGAGTACTCTCGTCGTGTCCCTAGTTCTAATGTAAACAAACCAGTCCAGAAAAGGGGCGTTGCCAGTAAGTCAGATACCCCCCGCCCTCATTGTTGGGCTTTCAATAAGGATTCTTGTACCTATGCCAGTTGCAAGTATCCACATGTGTGTAGTGTTTGTTATGGCAGTCATTCCAAGACTACCTGCAGGTTTGCGGTTCAATCTGATAAAGTTGATAACGCTAACTAGGTTATTTATGGTGATCTTACAGGTTTGGGCCATGATATGAGCCCTGATATTTTTGCTGAAGCTATACCTCCTGTACCGGAGGCGAACCATGATATGAGTTCGTCTGTGGGCCATGATATGAGCCCCAGTATTTTTGCTAAAGTTATACCACCTGTTTCTGATATGAAGTCTCCAGTGCGTATGTGTGTTATCACTACCCCTATAAATTTGTCTGATATCCCAGACTACTGTAGTATTGTATCGATAGTACCTTCTGGGTGTGATACCGCCCCATACATTGTTAATAACTGCACCGTGATACCGGATCATTATGTTTTCAGTGTCAAAGTTTACGAGAATCAATTTTTACATGTTTCTCGCTCATGTTTCTCAGGTACTTGCTCATGTGTATATTATCTAGATTTTGTCCCTACGCAGGTCAAACCTTGCCGATTTGCTGTGGCCTTTTACACCATGTTTTGCCAAAATATGACTTTATGTACGGACTTATTCGTCCTCTCCGGTGTTTGTAGAGGTTTCAAAATCTTGGATTCTGATATGAATCTTAGTTATCATATGCCTAATTATAGTTCTATTCTCCAACCAGACGCGGCTAGACAGATGTCCGCTTCTGTTATAAAGGAGTTAGAGTCTGGTAATATTTCCAGGAGTTTTGTTACCCCAAAATGTGTTCACGCTTTAGGCGCTGTTATGAGGGGTGATGGGAGATTAAGACCGATCACTGACTGCTCCAGGCCTACTGAATCTGTTAACGATAGGATGTCTGAGACCGCTTGTAAGTTCTCTTTTGCAACAATAGATGATGCTGTTGCTTTAATCGATCGCTATGATTATGGTTGTGTTATTGATATCTCCAACGCCTATCGGAGCATAAATATATTCCCCCCCATCGAGATTACATGGGTTTCCAATGGAACTTTGAGAATCGTAGTTGTTTTTTCAAAGATAATGCGCTGTGCTTTGGTATTAAGTCAGCTCCTTATATCTTTAATTCGGTTACTGACTTTGTAAGTAAATATTTAGGTTCCATGGGTACGAACTGTGTGAATTATCTAGATGACTTTTTTACCTCTGGTGTGAGTTTTGATACTTGTCAGACAAATCAGCTGAATGTTATTTCTACTCTGCGATTCTTAGGTTTTCATATCAATTACAAAAAGGTCACTCCTCCTGCTCAGAATACTAAATATCTGGGTATCATTATAGACTCTGTAAATTGGTGTTTAAGGTTACCTGATGACAAAGTAGTAAAGGCTCTCTCCCTGGTTAATGAACTTCGCGTCTGTCGTCGTTGTTCAAGGAAAAAAATGGAAAAGCTTACTGGTTACTTGGCCCATTGCTCGATGATTATTAGGGGCGGCAGAACCTTCTGCCATAGGTTATATGCCTTATTAAGGGCTACTAGGGGTAAAAGGAGACTGTATATCTCCTCCACAGTCGCCCTCGACTTAGATTGGTGGGCTAGTTTTTTGCCCTGGTTTAACGGTACTAGGAAGATCTTGGGTCCCTCTGATTTATCACACATATTTACTGATTCATCGTTTTCAGGATTTGGGGGTTACTATCATGGATCTGAAGAATTTTTCTACGGTACTTGGGACGAGGTTGACTCTCATGTGTGTCCCCATTTTGAACGATCTCCTCATTACGATTTAGTGGGGTGCAATAATATCAATGTCCTGGAATTGTGGCCTGTACTGGTCGCAGTCAAACGTTGGCTTCCCTTCCTAAAGGATAAAATTGTGCTAATACATACGGATAATACACAAGTCGAAGCTATGCTCATGTCAGGTAGAAGTGTCAATGTCTCTTGTATGAACCTTATACGGGAATTATTTTGGTGCTGTTGTTTATATAACATTACTATTCTAGCTTGCCATGTTAGCACCGACGATAATGTAACCGCCGATACCTTGTCGAGAGTTTTCTCTAGAAGCAATCCTGTTACATATGGTTTACCTCTTCTCTTTTCTCTTTGTTGTATCGACAGAATCCCTGACTCAACTTCGAAATAGATGCGTCGCTGTACAATCCTTATGTTGGGCGGACTCGACTTGGCGCTCCAAGCACTCTAGATGGAAGCGATATTTTGCTTTCTGTAATGACTATGACCTTGTACCACTACCAGCTTCTATTGATACTATTTGTCTTTATGTTACTCATTTAGCTGAGACTTTATGTTATTCAACTATTTTGAATTATGTGAGTAGTGTTTGGTCGCTACATGATGTTTATGGTCTCCCCTCCTCATCGAAGGGTAGTTTTTTGCTAAAGTGTACGCTCCTAGGAGCAAAGAGGTTATTAGGGGACTCAGTTTTGTCCGCCCAGCCAATCCTACCTGAGGATCTGGTCAAGATTTTTCATGTACTGGATCACAACGACAAATGTGACCTACTTTTTTGGGTTGCTACCTGTTTGGCTTTTCGATGCCTCCTGAGAGTAGGACATTACACTGATTCTCCTCACAACTTGAAAGTCTCTGATGTTATTTTCACTGATTATGGTATGTTATTGTCTATACGCTCTTCCAAAACTATCCAGTTTCGTGATAGAGTGTTACAGGTACCTGTGGTTGAGGCTAGATCCTCTTTGTTATGCCCAGTCAGGTGGCTTAGGGCTTATTTACATTTCACAAAACTTGACTGTACTTCTTTTCTTTTTATTTTCCCAGGAGGTGCTCCTATCTCCTATCGCTGGTATTCAGCCAAGCTCAAAATGTGTTCTAAACGTGCGGGTTTACTTGGTACTTTCTCCTCCCACGGGTTGAGAAGGGGCGGAGCTATTTACTTAAGTCGCCTTGGTTTACCGCTCCATGATATCAAAAATTACGGTGATTGGAAAAGTTTAAGCGTACTTCTGTATTTATCTAGTGATGTCACTACCCGTCTCATGAAAGATTACTCGGTAGCTTCTGCTCTGTTAGCTTATTGATTACTATTCACTTGTTATTTCACCTTACTACCTTATTACTTTTTTGCTGGGGTGTTTGGGATCTTTCACGGATTCCGCATAACCCACTCCTTGTGTTGTTACCACTTCATCCGCGTATGCCCAGCCGCTAGAATATTATCCATCTCCCCGCCACCAGTGGGAGGTGATTATATTAAGCCAGAGGGCAGCACCGCTCACTAATGAACGGGACATGTATGTACAGCCACGGCCACTCTTGCCGCTGACTCGGAACCTTACACACAACTCTCATACGAACTGAACTTTTTTTTTATTGTTACTTTTTACATCGTTTACACTTGTTGGAATAAAGGGGATCTTTCATGGATTCCGCATAACCCACTCCTTGTGTTGTTACCACTTCATCCGCGTATGCCCAGCCGCTAGAATATAATGCATACAAATTGCATATGACTGACTCCTATCTGCATTGCAATTTACCCAACTGGGACCAATTGAAAAACCCTCTCCCCGAGGGACTTGTGACCCCCAGTGTAAATAAAATCTAAAAGGAAAAAAAGGTGTAGGAAGAAACTATGGGAAAGCTCCCACATCCATGGCTTTGTTTTAACGAGGTAAGAAAGAGGCCATCAGTGGAATACCTCATACCATAGCGGAACATAAACAAACAGTAAAAGCGCTGTGATGTTATACGGATATTATTTTAATCGTCCTTGAATTACCTCTTGCTTCCCAGGTAAAAACAATCCTTCCGACTTTTTTGGTTTCCCCTGTTTGCTTAATGTGCCATTAGAAACATTTAACTGAATGTAATGTTATATTATATTTGAAATTAAAGGCTTGAAATATGATATTGTCCGTCTTAAAACTCTTGCTGAACATGGCATGTCCATACTGGTTTCTGATTGGGATGAATAATATGTCAATTGTTTTAATAAATCGCTGAAAGTTAATATATAACATTAGAATTGTCTTCTTACCCTGAATTAATATGCATATCTCTTCTCTCTACGTGTCCGTATAACTATAATATATATGATATTGATACATGTATAATTCTTTTATATGTGTATAAAATTGCTATACCCATCTGTATACATGTATACTGTATGTACACTGAGTTGACTTGGCTCTGACCTTCATGCATCTATTAATTACTTTGTGTAACATGATCCATGAGAACTCAGAAAATGTATGGGGACTCACTGTTTCTCTAATTATGTATACAACCCTTCAATTTCTATATCTATGTAAGGTACTACAGGGCACAACGAAAACCACCCTTCTGGGGTTTCATTATCCTGAATAAAAATCTGTTTAAAAGATATGTATACTATACGGAGGGATCTACTAACACTGGATCTAAGATGTATCTAAAGCTACAGCGTATACAACGTATCGTGTAAGCACCAAAGCCAGCTGTGAACAATAATATTAATCTCACTTGTTATGTATATTTTAACTTCTCTCGAAATGTATCAATTTTGCTTTTAATTTTGGTCGAGTTGGAAGACCTACTTTATAGAGGCTTCAGACTTACTCTTGTATTTTATTAAAGGAATAAAGATTCAATATAATAGTACTCTATTTTACTACGACCAACAATGACTTTGAGAATAAATATCCGAACTATGTCAAAGATCGAACTCTAAATTCGTCTAAATTTCGTCCCAATTAATTCGTAGCATGTGATACATTGTACAACTGATTAAAACTGTTCTTTCTCCAGTCTGGAACTATTTGTGTTGGGAAGGCTGCCCCGTGCCTAATTTCATAAGCCTCCCAACAAATAGTGAGTCGCGTATTTGTTCAGTGGACGCCTATATAAAATGCTCTCCGGCGATGTTTTGGTAATTTTGCAATTGTATCCAAAAGGTGTTTATTGACATTTGGCTCTATTAGCTATTGCCAAGAGAAGGAATGATCAATGCATAAATTACCAGGAAACTCGAAACATAAGCAGAGAAAAAGATATCGTGTGTCAGATTAATCACCCTTAATCATTTTGTAATGATAAAATGAATGAAAAATGAGTCCCGACGACATTCTCTCGAGGCAATTGACTTTTATATCTTGCTGATTACAATAGGTATTTAATCATATGTCATCTTTGACATAGTGGCGACTCATAACAATTTCTGTTTTGTCAGAAATGCGTTATTTGTATAATATTTATTTAATCATTAATGTTAAATATTTCAGCCTAATAAACATTTTTCAAATCAAAATCTTGGTCACTGTATAATCTGTATATAATTCTGCTTCCATCGTATGATAGATGATTTCCAACTCTGTATGCGTATTATATGGAAAGTATCAATAGCCATATTGAAAATACTATTAGATGACAACTGGATATTATTAAAAAATTAGTTCCCTATTTGCTGGCCATTACACGCCTGCATTGCTGGAGACATCTCCTGTCCCCTGTTTTGGGTCCAACCCTATCCACTTAAGGATTCTAAATTAATTATTAACTCTAATTACTATAAAATTACTCATCATTTAAAAAAGTAACTGCAGTATTGTGCAACTCTAGTAAGAAATAGAAGTTTATTATTATTATGAACAATTTGCACCATAACTAATTGGAGTATTTCTGCTTAAGATATGCAGAGACTCAGCATGAGAAATGAAATTAGATTCCTTCGAAATTTGCATTTTCAACTTGACACATTACATGGAATGAATGCTCATAGAAATACCTATGCTTTCAGAACGCTTAACTCTAAGTTAAACAAACTGCCATTATCGAGTCCCTCCTCATTAAGTCATCGTGGCTCCTCGATTAAATTGCATAAGTCCTTTTGTTGGAAAGGAGCAGACCTGCCTGTCGACAATTATTTGAGAAACAACGTCTATTGGTGTATCAATGGAAGGCAAATAAACCTTGCATTACATGCTTCAACTACATGTCTCAACTTTCATTTTCGAGGATCGAACAGCCAGAGCAGAGCAAACATGTAATCTGATTCTGGACAGAGTTTCTTAGAAAAGAAACTTGGGATCAACCTAATAATTTCAAGCCATCTTGAAATGGTTGTTAATAACTTAATTCAAAGATTCCCCATATTCATGAATGCACCTTTGATGAATATTCATCGTCTATCCAATTATCTGTTGAGTATTGGTCGTGCAAATTTCTAAGAGTCCTATCAATATTTGAACATGCCAAAGGCGTTAATCTCGGAAGGGTGTAAAGAAAAATGACGATGCCGTCATTCAGTCATAACATTATCATTTTGTAACAATAGTGTGGTCTGAGCGTTGATCTGGGTAATACCTTTAGTGTGGCCATGTTCTCATTATGGATTAACATCATACGGGGGAATAGTATAATAAAATATAAACGCCACAGTGGGTGCCGTATCCATAATCCAACAAAAGCACGGCTTCGAACGCGAGTAAAGGGTTTATTCTCAGTAGGTCGCCAGTGAGGTCGAGATCGAGGAAGCCAATGTATTTCTGTTATTCTTGATTTGAATGGAGTATACACCTTCGGCCAATACAGGTCATTAAACAAGCACCTAGGCCTGGCTCGTTTTAAAAGGTAAACTCGACAAGTAAGAGTCCACCTGGAGGAGTAGAAGAGTTACATGTGCACAGCCCTCGCATGCATATTAAACATGCGTTGGTTATTATTTGAATGTCAAATAGGAATCACATTCTATCCTTCAGTGTTTGTTCGCTGGGCATTACACGCCTGATTTGCTGAAGACAACTCAGAGAGGGGAGGGCATTACATGTGAGGCGTGATTTTCTATTTACCGTGGAGGGATTGTTACTCAGTTTTTGGCCTATACCTGCGCTTGGCCAAGCAGGCGTCTCTCGGACCAGCCTCGGACCATTGATTATATTTTGATCCCATCGCGAGAGAAACACTCCCTGTCAGGGCCGTGTACCTTTTGGCTAATGTGGCTAGGGTTGAAGCATGATCAATCCGTCCCCCGCGGTCGGCTCGATCACCTATGTCCTGGTAAAATCACAGCAGGTCCTGGCATGGAATGATTCTCCATGTCTGATAAAGACGACTGGTTAGATTCCAAACGGAAGGATTATCCCCTTCACTATAGGGGAAATGGAATATAACAGACCATGCATGCGTGAACACAAGGCTTCCAATGGGCAAGCGAGAGGAAAATACTTGCTGTGTGTTCAAAGAGATCAATTCGTGTCTCCTTCGCAACAGTCATTGACGCTCAATCATGGGCAAGTGATAGAGGAAGGGACCTGTAAATAGGCAATGACAAAAGAAGTTGTTGAAGGTAGAGTGGGAACCAGCCCATCTCTGGTATATATATCTGTCTCATCTTATGAAATCAAGGTATGGATTTCATATAACTAGCCACAGTTATTTTATCAACGAAAGGATATGTACAAGCAACTCATGTACAAGCAACTCATTTTCATACCACATTCCCCATGATTAATATTGAGTTTGGCTTTCAAAGGATTGTGCACAGTTCCGATGGATACACACATAGATGACGGAAAGCTGGTAGGGGAGTTTGATTACGAATGGACAAGAGGTTGAGTAAGAAGAACAGCATATTGTGCATGGAACCCCTTTTATTTGGCGACTTATTTCAGTGACTATGAATATGTTCGGCGAATATTGTAACCTTGTGTCTTTGTTGGTGGTAACAGTTATAGCTTTACCTTGTCATGGAGCTAAACTTCCGTCTGTTACGAACTCTAGTCTTATTTCTGGAAACGAAACTGGGACAGATCCATCTCAAGTACAGGCTCTTTCGGTAGATTCTCAAGTCAAGACACTTGTGGGGTTTGCATGTTTGGTTGTGTCGACCATCGTCGGTTTTATCATAGCCAGAGTTGTTGATGGGTGGTGGGACAGAAAAGTACCTGCAGAAAATGCCAGTGACTGCAGTGATAAGACTAGAGACCTCCTAAAAGCTAGATTTGCAGTGTTTGTCTTCGAAAATGAAGATGGAAATGAAAATGAAAATGAAGAAGCGGACACTAGCCTTTCGGATGTTATCAAAAATGGAGGGGAGCTCGAGGGAGCGAAGGGGGAGACAGTTGACAAAGACAAGAAAAAGTTTGGGAAGTTATGGATGATAAAAGCTGCAATGAAGGGGTCCGGCGGCAAGGAAACCTCTCCAGTAAACGAAAAGGCAATGCAGGAAATGAAAAATCTCCCTCCACAGGATCCAAAGCTCTATGTGATGAATCCCAAAGGCGCCGAGGGCAAAGGAGATTACACAGCAAGAAGCAAGAGAGATGAATTCATCGATGTTGAATTCACCCACCACAGAGTGGAGGAATCCTTCACCATATCTAAAAGAATTGACCCCAATGCTCTTGTGGAAAACCCCTATTTGTATAAATACAGGCATGTCTCAGAGGATGTTTCGATTCCTGTGCGTATGAAATCTCCACACTCAGATCGACCTGCAGGGGGACCGACGGACGTCCCCAGCAATACCAAGGCAAAGGCCGGGGACAAAAAGCGAGCCAACCCAGCGGCAGATGCAGGGGGAAAAGATGGCCCAACTAACCAGCTTGGTTACTACGCAGAGCTGACTCTCGCTCCGACAAGACTAGGACACTATGCTGACAGCGATTTCGGATCCGATGCTAGTCTCGGAGCGACAAATAAAACTAATAATAATATCGAGAGTCAGAAAGGCGGGAGCGAGTCACCCAAAAAGACCATACGACTTTCGGAGAGCACTGATAAGGAGGGCCGGTCACAGAGAAAAGTAACCAGTGGTTCCGCTTCGACGGGAGACCCCAAATACGAGGATGACTTCGAGTCAGTGTCAACGCTTGATATAAGAGATGCCAAGAAACGGATCCAAACAGGGAAAACTGAAAGGAGCGAATTTAGTGGCCATTCAGGGCCTAGTGCTGTAACCGCTTTCTCTGCGGAAACTGCGAGAAATGTAGAATTTACGGAGAACACACAAAACGTTAAGAAAGTGTCAAGTAACGATCAGTCTAGTAAGCCAAAACAATTCGCTAGGGGCCCAAATGCAAAGACAGGTGGCAAACAAATAAGAGTTCAACCTAGGATTTAAAGCATACTTAGTAATGAATTCATACTGTGACTTTTTCCGGCGTAAGTGGATTAAACAAGCTCCGTTATAGTGGCATAAGAAACAAGAAGATTTGCGAGCGCCGACCTCGCCTCAAGAGGTTTAATTTGCTTATGAAAATTGCTTATGTTAATGGTATATTCGCTTGAGCGCCACCTTATTTAAATAATCAGAAATAACTCTTCAAGTCTCTGCCGGAAATATATAATGATAGGATAGGATATCACACACAATCCTCTATCGTGACAAACTACATACCACAGTAGAGACCAAATATCCTCATTGAAAATGTTTGGTATATATTCTTTAGTATGCGGCATAGACGACGAAATTAATATTTTGATCTCAATTTCTGAATGGATACATTTTCAATAATATATTCGAGATTATATGAAATAGTCATATCCAGAATACCATGCATCGATTTTGTTGTAAGCCTAAGATGATTAAAACGTCATATTTTAATTTGAGGCGTATCTTTTAATTTTGTCAAAAGATCAAGTACACTTTCAAAATAGGAAGTACACTTTCTTTTACAACTTCCTCTAAACGGCATTTACAATTTGAAACTGCGTTCTTAGTCAATTGTGCATGAGAAATAAAGATTTTCATTTACTCTACCATTTCCGTATAACGTATACATAAATGGACATAATTATGATACACCATTTTGAATTTCATGCATAACGTGGCAGTTTTGGAGGAGGACAAATTCATTCTTATTTTCTGTTTCTGCACACGATGAAATCCTTCGATACATCATTTCATATTTTATCCCTCACTTAGCTTGTTTTCTGTGCGCCAACCCAATTTAAAGTGCAAGTGCATGTAGAAATATATGATAACAGCAACATATATATCAATACCTTCGGTCAATATCGTTTGGTTAGAATGCACCTTTAATTTAAAATCATAATCCTTGCACCACAGTTCAACATACAGGGATGTCACATATATATACTCATCTTTGCATTTCAGCCCAAAGATATCATAGAAGTAAGTTTGTGTGTGTGTCTAGAAACTATTGAACATGCAAATGACATTACTTTTTATTCAAATACCAGACAATGTCCAAATATCGAATTGGACGAGGCTCATATCCCGGATACATTCGATCTACTGCTTTTGATGAGACTTCAACCACATGTTCATGATATTGATACATGAGGCACTTTTGTAAATAGTCGATAGTTGTAATAAATGTGATGATGTGTTACAGGAAAATCAGACACAAGTCTTTTCAAATGCTTTTTCCACAAAAACCCTTGTTCAGAACCTTTTTAGGGATTAAGCGCTGCTAGTGACAAAAACATATATTTTAAGACGGTGTATTGAATATAATTTAACTACTTATATATTATAATTATAGTGAGTGATCATCAAGGAGTATCGCTAACCTTTGTTCATGCATAACAAATATAGAAGTACTCCCAATGTTTACCATCATTAGAATCCGTTTGATCCCATTTTTAAAAATTATGATGGTATCTCAAAATCCATTTTTTCCGACTTTTGATTCTTTTTTCTGTAACACATCACAAATATACATGTATGTATATATTCCGACGTTGCTGAGAATTACCTAGTTGCCAGCACTTTATTTCTCTATCAGCACTCTAATCAAATGAGTTTACGTGAACAGGTTTAATTCACGAACAGGCTAATACTTATAAATAGCAACAGTTACATTACACTTCATTCCTTTTATGATCCTAATCATCTTGCATGTGGTTGTTCAGCGGTGTATGTAGGCATGGTTAAATAGATTAAATGATTAATGCCTCTGCCAATCTCCGCCATAATCATATCAATCAATAGAAGTTTAGAATACATATTCTACCATTGCAAATTAATGATCCTTTGATTCATGAAGAGTACTTCAGTTCAAATGAATTATTATTGATTTCCGAAATAAGAAGCGTCAAGTACCATATATCGGTAAATACATCTAGGTTTACTGTGCGCAAATTTGTTCCCAATTATTTATTATAATAGACTTTATATACACATGATTAAGAAATTGAATACATTGAGATCTAGGTGTCAATGACATAATATATAACAGTAATTGTGTTTTTTTTTCACAGTATTTCATCACAAATAAAAGGCTTGATATTGGAATAAGTGATTCAAATTATTTTGTTTGGGTTGGAATTGTAGTTTTGTGTATTTCTCCTTCTCCTGTTGTATGAGGGTCAGATTTTCAGAAAATGTACAATTGGCAGCTCTACACATTTAGGAAGTTCTGCTAAATTAGGCTGAAAATGAAGAATACCGGCTATATCTGAGTATATTTGGTATCGGGCAATTTAAAGTATCAGTTCTGTTATGTTAAACTGCATTTTGAAGCTCATTTTTGTCTTAAATGTCGGTTATTTGAGAGGATTGGTGAAGGCGAATTGTACATTTTCTGAAAATCTGACCCATGAACAAAAAAGGTTTGTTTGTACAAGGCTTGGTGTCACACATCGCCTCGTCTTTCACCACATTGATATTGAAATAATCTACTTATATAATTATTAAATATTTTTTAGTTATCATGCATCAAGCGTTACCAGTGCAAATATCGATGCACCTTTTCATGGTAAAGGTCGTAGGAAATAAATCGGAAATTTAGTTATAATGTTTTAAAACTGAATTCACGTAATCATGCCATACACAAGGCTTCGACATCAAAAGGGGACTTAAATGTGTTATGCCACTAAAATATGAGTCATAATTTCTTTTTAAAAAAGGATTTTGAAATACCATCATATTTTAAAAGCTGAGATTAAGTGGATTCCAACGATGTTAACATTTAGGAAATCTAAAAGGTTATTATTTTGTGTTGGATTATTTTATGTTTGAAAAAAAAAGTTTAGTATATTTCTGGGTGGACAGTTACTAGTGAATTAGCTAAATATACTCTATAGGGTGATCTTAGAAAAGCAAGGATATATTTAATACATTGTCTTGCAGTTGTGTAATTTATTCATACGACTTAAAGCGCTAGATACACCAAAAATGAGAACTTTCCTACAAAGAGATCTTGTGAATAAATCACTTTTAACAATATCAACTTTGCTTCTATAACACATCATGAATTGATTAACTCATGTGCGTAATTCTTATACACCATATGGCAAAATTAACCTGGCTAGGTCAGTTTAAATAAATGTTATTCAACAGAAAATGTTTCTAAATGGTTAACACAGAAGAATGTGATGAATTACAAACAATTCTCATCTGCACTAACAACTAGCCGTATAGCAGAACATGATGAAAGAAGAGGAAAGAACTCTACATCTCTTTCGTCTCTAATACTTGTAATTAGGGAATATATCCCCTAAATTACTCCCTTTATTTACTTGCATTCTTATCATACAGCTCCTTCCTTCTAATTGATTTTAATCAGACAAAGGATCTACTTAGAGATACTATCAGCCCATTTGTATAAATTTGTAATTACGACAATACCATTAACACTATCTGAACCGATCTAAGTACCTTAAAGGCGCTTCCTTTATGGGGTATTAGAAGCCGAAACATATATGTTGTAGTAAGAGCATATGGGTGAAATCGTCAGAAAATGTACAATTAGCCTTCCCCAATCCTCTGAACTAACCCCAAATTTAAAACAAAAATCAGGTTTAAAATATAGTTCAACACAGCCAAACAGATTGTTTGAATCATTACAATACCAAATATACTCAGATATACCTAGTGCTGACGTTTTTTACGCTAATTTAGCAGAATTTACTAAATGTGTTGATCTGCCAATTGTACATTTTCTGAAGATCTGACCTATTTAGTTTTTAAATATTGAATGAAAGAAATGTAGCAGCATGTAACCTAAGGGTTTGATTACGTTACAGCACCTGAGGCAGCTTCTCATCTCATTGATGTCAAGAAATACATAATACCCATTCTGTACTTACAACCAGATGTTATTTTATATATCAATATATTTTTTTTTAAAACACGCAGGATGAGCATCGGTTCAATTGTGTCTGACGTGGGAATGTGAAGGACAATTAAGTAATTGATAAACGACTCGATCGCCATTTCTTTCTCTTCTATCACTCCCTCCGCACTAAGACTTTCAATCGCAGCTTAGTGTGATTTATCACCGGAAAAAAAGTGAGCTTTGAAGAATTTCTATTGATTTATTAGCAAGGATGGATGAGAATCAGATTACTTTGGTAAAAGCACTGTTACAAGCAGCTGGTCGCGCTAGCAATGCGGTGTCTATCTATTTACTGCATCTGTGCCGTAAATAACAGTTACATACGCAGACATACTTGTATGAAGAGACAAATCGTTAAGCAGGGATTGTTAAATGTGGTGTGTCACAGAAAAAGAAGTCACAACTCGCAAAATGGATATTTTTCAAAGCGTTTTATTCACAAGATTTATTTCATGAGAGTTCTCTTCTTTTAGGCATCTGACGCCATAAGTCATATGGATACACACACCAGATTTCTAGACAGTGGTTTAGACAATTATATATATCCTTGCGTTTCTTAGGCCATCCTACACCGTTAGAATCCACTTAATCGCATTGTTTCAAATAGGATGGCATCTCAAAACCCTTTTTTTTCGATTTACGAATCATTCTTCTGTGACACACGACAATTTCTATCGCTTTCTGAATATGAATGGATTCGGTGTATTGACGTTTTCTCTTTTTAAGTTCGAATTTTAATAATTTGAAGGCATATTGTAGTTGTAGTTGTAGAATCCATTCATATTCAGAAAATGATAAAAATTGTTTAAAATATCTTCTCTATTGTTAATGTCGAAGCATTAGGGAATCAATTCTCATGGGTGTTCATTATTATAATATAACACGAGTATGCAACTCATAATTTCAGAAGATAATATTTTATCTCTAAAGCAAATATTGGTCCTGGGTATGACTATAAAGTGCCTTTCTGTCTCTTTTCCTTGTATCTCTCTCCCTTCTTCTCTATATCTATTTCCTGGGTATGATCACAAACTGCCTCCCTCTCAGCTCTCCCGCCCTTGATATAACCATATCAAATGTGTTGATAAGGGCGTAAAGCAACTAGTCTCACTCTAAAGAAAATATTCTATAGATATAAGATACATGTAGTTCTGTTCAGACACCCACATTTCTCTTGTCTCTCTCTATTCAATAAGTTTCTCTATTTCCTACTCCATTGGGGTTGTTTAAATGTCATAAGCGTGTATGAATGATGGGTAAACCACAAACTACAAATAAAAAGAGGAAAAGGAAATAAAAGAGGACTGCCTTGCTGAAGTTTAGTTTGCGTTCCATGGCGGTACTATAATGTTGAAGAATTGTCAGTTTTTCTTCGATAAATAGGGTCGGCAGCTGGGCGAGAAATGAATCAATGCAAACACAAACAGGGTTATGCTTTTGAGTTGAGAACTGAGCAAGATAGAAGAGACTGAATTGATTTTATTCAGAGCTATTTACATCTAGTTGATCACAATACAGTCCAGAAAGTTACCGCTGCAAGAGATCTTTATTTCAGGGGAAGTAAATTGGTTATATTTCACCAGATCTGAATGCCTCAGATTGTTCTCATATTTAAAAATAAAAGATCATCGCAAAAACGGCCTTCGCAAACCAGCCGGGAGTTTCCTGGCTACAAAACTGTTTCTAGCCATTCAGCACATGAGTT
Source organism: Sthenelais limicola (assembly GCA_942159475.1). Taxonomy (NCBI): domain Eukaryota; kingdom Metazoa; phylum Annelida; class Polychaeta; order Phyllodocida; family Sigalionidae; genus Sthenelais; species Sthenelais limicola. Next base: position 62,192,804 of record OW804096.1, read on the forward strand.
GTCAGGCATTTTGCCATGTGACTCTCCGAGGTCTGCAGTCAGTCTTGCAGGATGGCTGCAGGCATTTAGATTTTAGCAGAAGAATCTATATTTCATTAGCTTTTTATGTAATAATCCCGGAGTTATACCTTGAATATGACAGCAACATTTCGTAGTTGTTTTTCTGCTGAAAGATGGGGTTTCCCCATGATCCGCTGCTATGGCATCATGGCTGTAGGCGTGGAGTAGTCCCATGTTTGGATCTGATTGGTTGAGAGCGGCTGTTCCCACTGTTCCAACCACTATGACAATTTCTATGTACCATTCCCTGCATTTCGGTTGATCGGCCGATATGCTTTCCCCATACACGCTAGCGTTAACGGTAGTTTAATGATAGTTATCATTTACTGTTATTTGTTTTGGTGAATTTGACTGGACTAAGGTATTGCTTCATTATTTTGCTTTCTATTCATTGTACTGACAGCAGACTTTTATAGGAGAAATAGTTGGGAGTTCTAGGCATCACTCTACTCCTGATCTAGAGCGTGTTTGAACAGCCGAGTAGGCGTTGATGGTGACTGTTGATGTGCGGGACGGGATGCGCACTGGACTGGGCTAGTAGCTAAACCAAATGTCCGTCAGTGTTTACATCCAGTGGAATAACATTACTGTAGGGTTTGCCGGCATTATTTAGTGAATTACCGGAGATATGCAAGACCAGGTATATGTCTAAAGAAAGGTATCATAGATAAGTGTTGCTGGACATGACAATTGACTTCACATGGTGTTTTTAGGCTGTTTAGGAGGTTTACATTGGTTTCCCGTAATTAAGTGAAGCAGTGTAGTGTTGAGGCTTTCGTTCTGGTAGTGTGGTCCTGAGCTTGAGTTGGAGCCTTATGGCTTGGCAGCCGGACATGGCACTCGTTCATCCAGGGTGGATCCGAGGACCGAGATAACATCTCCAATCCCCCCTGCGAGTTTGATCAGTGATTTTGCTGTGACAGCTATTATCCTTGTACAACATTAGGGTAGTTTTTCAGTGACTGGGACTCTTGAAGTTTGACTTGAAGTTTGACATCAATACAAAAAAATTGTGAGGCAGCATTTATTCAAATTTAACGTTGCCTATCTAGTCCCTCATAGAAAGCCTCACACTCCACACATCTGTTGGTGGTTAAGGGCTGGCGAGGGCAGTGGTCTCCTGTTACTGCATCCTCATCTAGCACCACGATTTTGTCGACCAGAATTGGAACCACTCTACAGTTAATAAATAGGACCAATTGGTTTTTCTTTCCTTATAGATCTAGGATCCAATCAGCAACAGGGACACACAAAATACTAAGTGAAGATGAGGTGAGAATCACAAGTTACCTTTGCCCCATCCAATCCTGAATTGACACTCCATCCCCAGTCCAGCCTCAAAGCCTCATACTTCCCTCCCCCTCCCTCCCACTTTAATCAGACCCCCTGGCCTGCTGGACATCCCTCCCTCCCCACTCCTTCTAGATACAAATTTGGTATCCAGTCAGTATAATGGACTTTGGTCGTCACACTCTAAAATGTGTGTAAGGGCAGCACCTTCAGTTGATACAGAAAATTAGACACTAACGTCTTCCTATCGTATCAACAGAGGACGCAATGGCGTCCTCATGAGTCGTTAGACGCATTTTAAGATGTTCTGCAAATAAATCTAAGCAGCAGAACTATTTGGAGATGCTAAACATCACACCAGTAGATGCTAAACATCACACTTGTAGACACTAAATATCATGCTGAATGTAACATGTCCCTGATTAACTCTAATAAAACAGGAGGTCTATGCGATTTTGTCTAACTTTTCTTGATTAGACTTACCTTAAACAATTCTGTTGCATTCTGAACCTCCTATCCCATTAGCCTTAAAATGATGCCACACAGCCACTGCTATAGTTGAGCGAAAGGAGGTGTTAAAACAAAAATATGACACAATGAGTATAACAACATGTCACATTATATGCGACATGTGCTGCTCTACTGGTTTACAGAAGCCCCATATTTCGCACAGAGAATTGTACATTTCTAGGCGACCTTACCCTTATGAATTCATGGTAATTTAGCTATACCACCCCGCAGTACAGTGGTGGAATATGATTCTGAATCTGCATGTCCTCCGGAGTCAATAACCGAACCAGGAACTATAACTCCAGCGGGAAGGTACCTTTCGGCTTGGCGGGTCACATATATTCAGATGTTCACGACCCTTTTGTGACTCTTTAACATCTTTATAAATATGAATACCAAGATATACTGCTTTACAACACCCAGGATTGCAAGGTGATGCTGTTATAAACAGCAACCTGTTATAATGAATGGTGCAAGAACAATTTGTGTATTTAGGTGTAATATTAGATGAAAAACTGTCTATGAACAGGGAAGATGTGTAATAAATCCTGTTGGGCATTATCAGAAATAGCTAAACGTAGGAGTTACATGAATGGGAATGTGTGCTGGTTGCTATGTAAAGCCTATGTACTACCGTTGATTAATGGGTTAGCCGTTAATCTGTTTTTGAAAATGTAGCCTACTCTTGTATACACACACACAGGGAATCCCATTTTTGATGGGAAATGTTGAAGCCATTTAATTAAACTCAAGGAAATGACTTACAAAAACCAAAATCTGTTTGTTGAGTGTTCATATGAGTACAAATAAGCATTTGCATTTGCAACGCCCTATATACAATGTTGATATCACCGTTTTGATATGATTGTAATTACATTTGTAAATACCAATGACAGGAGCAGATAGCTTCGAAGAATGCCTAGTTGTTGGTGAAATGATTTTATTCTGCCATATTTCTCAATGTGTAATGGAAATAAAAACGTTATAAAAAAAAAATACAGCTAACGTATACTTTATGGCTTGAATATTTCTAAAATATATTTTCATTAAAGGCCCTTGTCCACTAAGCCAATTCACATGCGATTCTCATGGGATTTAGTGGAAATGGGTCCTCTGTAGCGGTGCCGTACGCTTTTCTAGACTAGGCGACCCAATGCGGACCGTAGGGCCGGAGGACCAAAACATAACAACAAATAACAGGTCACCATTCTTCCACCTGGTGCTCTCTACTGGTATGGGGAAAAGAATGAGATTCAACTAACTCTGAAATTCCTCCTGTGGACCTCCCTCATAACTTTGTGCAGGCACTCACAACAACCTAAAGAAGCTTTGAGTTTACAGGGATTATCATGTAAATTGTCTGACATCTGTACAATAACCTTGTTATTATTTCGTTATTAGTTTTGTGAGTCACTCTACACAGAACCCACTTTCCAATGAATCAAGCTTTGACAGTGCAGAGCTGTGACATTCTCATGGCTCTGCACTCCATTCTTCCACTATTTGACAAGTCTGATATCTTTCATGACTCTGCAAGCTAACACTGCAAGCTAACTCTGCAAGCTAACTCTGCAAGCTAACAGCCTCACCCTCTATATGATACACAGGACCCACCAAGGAATCAAGCTTTGACAGCGCAGAGCTGTGACGTCATAACGGCTATGCGTGAAAGTAGTAGTAAATAAAAGACAAGGCATTCTGCTGGGGCCTGTTTCAAAATCAGGGACATAGGAATTAAGTAGAAAAACATCCCATTTGGGACAAATTCTGTTTCATAAGTTTTTTGGTTTTTTTTGCAAAGCTTCTTTATTCAGTTTCCTGCCTTCTTGGCTTCATACATTCTAAGACATGTAATGACGATTTGGTAACCAAAGTAATTAGCTTAGGTGATCATAATGCAAAGGGCGATTTTTGTAAGACAACTGGCAATGTGATAGGTGGTGTATCGTACCTGACATTTGTTCAAGATAAAATAAGAAGACCTAGGATTTAAACAGTTCTAATGTCTCATTAATGTCTCCCTTCAACCTTCTCCAAATGGCTTTTTCTTCACTGCTGACGTTATTAACTTTTTGTGCGTGTATAACCACTGTTGTTCTCATTCTTAACTCACACATTAGGTATTGGGGGGTGAATGAAAACAATTTGACTCTGTGGATAAACGCTTTGATTTGCAGGAATAACCAATTAATTATTTTTGTATTGAGGTTGACATGCTCTATCCCAAACATTATGTGGGTGTTATTCAACACAATTTTTCCTCTCTCAGTATTTACCAATTTCTTACCATTCCTACCTTCATTCAGGTAGCCAACATCCCTAAGTTGAAGACTTGAGAAAAATTTGTAGAAGTCTTGAGAAAAATTTGTAGCGACTTGGAGAGAAATTTGTAGCGACTTTGAGTACACTCTCTATCCCTCTTAGCCCATGGTGCCTCTCTGAGTGTATGCCTCCCTGTCTGAGTGTATGGTTATTACATAATAAGACCACATGCATGGCCAGTCCCGTCACCGAATGTTCCAGCGAAATGTTCCCACAAATACTAATATTCCCGCGAATGTCATACATTATGAAACACCAGGCAGGGACATTATTTGTAACATTTGAACACCATTCGCAGAAGTTCCAAATAAATCTTTCTATGTCTCCATCATTATGAAAGAACACCCTGATACTGCGCCTAAATTTGCAAAACTAGCTAGGAAATCTGCCATTCGGGCCGATGGTAATTTCCTATATTGAGTCAGCTTCTTCTCTTCTTCTTAATACAATGTAGCATTCCTCAATTGTTCTCCCCGCCCCCTAACTCCTCCTCCTCAACCTTGGTTCCTCACTCGAATCTGACTTCTTTACCCACATATGGTTTACCTGTCAAATGTATATGTATTATAGGTTATATTTCCTTCAACTTGCTAGCATGATGTATATATATCTAGTATTTATACTTACTAAATTTACATTAATTGTAACGTATATTAATAGGAATTGTATATAGTTGTATTGTGCATGGTGCTACTTGCACCAAAAGTTATAAAATTTTGCAAACCAATCATTGCGAAGGCTTTCCTAGTGTCGTCAATCCTAGGGAGCATTGTTACCTTTGCTCAAATAATACTAAAGGTTTAGATGGTAGGGCTTGAAATTCTTCCTATGTAGGGAGCTCCCCAGGTAACAATTCACGTTAAATCACCGTTGATTTACGTCAATCAAAGGGGAATTTATTAACGTTAATGTTTTGACGTGAATTTAACCTCAATTCCACGTTAATCTTATCAATGTTATAATATTTACGTCAATTTAACATTAACTGAATGTTAATTTCTTAACATTAACTTCTCAACGTTAAGTCAATGGTGACTTAACATCAATACATTTGACGTTAGTTTGTTAACATTAACTTAATGATAAATCAATGTTGATATTTTTTACGTCAATCATTTAACATTAACTTACCGATCAATCAACTTTAATAATTTTGACGTCAAGTTTTTAACATTAACTTAATGATAAATCAATGTTGATATTTTTTACGTCAATCATTTAACATTAACTTACCGATCAATCAACTTTAATAATTTTGACGTCAAGTTTTTAACATTAACTTAATGATAAATCAATGTTGATATTTTGACATCAATTTTTTAACATGTACTTACTAATAAATCAACGTTAATATTTTTCATGTAAATTATTTAACATTAACTTACCGATCAATCAACCTTAATAATTTTGAGTCAGTTTTTTTAACATTAACTTACTGATAATGGTTTATATTAGAGATCCTGGCATATCACATTTGAGTTGTTGTAATCTGGCTTTCAGGTACATACAATTTAACAGACAAAAAGTAGGGATTCAGAGGGAGAGAGGGTGGGGATTTTGAAAGGGACAGAAAACAGGGACTCGGAGGGACAGGGGACGGGGATATAGAGAGAGACAGAGAGCGGGGATAGAACAGGACAGAAGGTGGGGATAGAGAGAGACAGAGAGCGGGGATTTAGAGGGAAATATAACGGGAATAAAGTGGGAATTTTAAAGAGGGCGGGGATAGAGAGAGACAGAGAGCGGGGATAGAGAGAGACAGAGAGCGGGGATTCACAGGGACAGAGGGTGGGGATAGAGAGAGACAGAGAGCGGGGATTCACAGGGACAGAGGGTGGGGATAGAGAGAGACAGAGAGCGGGGATTCGCAGGGACAGAGGGCGGGGATACAGAGGGACAGAGACTGGGGTTTTAGAGGAACAGAGAGCGGGGATAGAGAGAGACAGAGAGCGGGGATAGAGAGAGACAGAGAGCGGGGATAGAGAGAGACAGAAAGCGGGGATAGAGAGAAACAGAAAGCGGGGATAGAGAGAGACAGAAAGCGGGGATAGGGAGAGACAGAAAGCGGGACAGGGGGTGGGGATAGAGAGAGAGGGAGGGAGTGGGAATTATAAACAGATATAAAGAGAAAGAGGGCAGAAAAATGTGATATAAATTTAGGTCCTAGAGAGAGAGGAGGGGAGAGGAGGGAGAAAGAGGCCCTATCATTTGTTCATGTTTTATTCATTCAAGAATCTTACAATTTCCATCTTTATAAGTAAATGATTAAAACCAAGTGTCAAGCAGACAAAGAAGTTTTACCAAGGTTAAGGTAGTACAGTACTGAGGTCGGTGCAAGTGTCAAAAGGATGCACTTCCAGGAACCAACACTGAGTGCACATGTGGTCAGTCCTCCAGCTTGGCATTAGATGTGTTCTGCCCTGTAGATGACATTATTTTCATTTCTTTCTTTCAAAGGGCTCTTGAGGCCTTAAATCGACAAATCAACATGGTCGAAATGGGCCATTTTTATGGAAATTAAGCGACAAACGACAAAATAATTGTCTTAGTGACAAGTAACAATTGTTGTTTCTTGGTAGCGACAAGAGAAATTAGACCCCCCCCTCCCCCCACCCCCTCAGAGGCCCTTTTCAAATCTTAATGTGGCGGATGGTCTAATGTTGAATATATGGATAGAATGCATAAAGAGTAATTCTCCCAAACAGGCAGCATTTGATTTCAGGAGGCCATGTTTTTAGAAAAAATAGAATTCGTTCAATCTCTATATACTATACAATCTTTGGTGTACATATGGCAGGGAATATCAGTATAATGCAGACAAAGTTTGGGAAGGCTGTGACAATTGTTTCGATTCCTACAGCCATGCTTCAGATACATATATTTTCCCTATATTTTCCATCTCCAGATCAGTTTAAATCAGTGATTACATAAATATTGTGTTATTTCGTAATAATGAACATGTGTGCATGTGTAGAAACCATTTTTTTTCAACATAAGTAATATATTTTCTATATGCGCCTGTGTATTATATTGAAATTCAATAATTATTACTTATTTTCTAGCTGAAGATAGCACTGTTATTGCAATAGCGGTGAAGATCCTGGCAAGATCTTTGAAAGTAGGCTTCCCACAGCCCCATTTTGGCCAAGGAATTCAAATAAAATTGTTATAATCTCGTGTGATACAGTTTGTAGATACCCTAGGCCGGAAAACCAAATGATGCTCTAAATCACTACAATTGATTAATATATACCTAATTTGCTTCTACATGGTAGAGCAGTGTGAAAATCATGGCCATGTTCAGTTCATGAAATATTTCATGTATATACAACGATATATATGATGAATCATGATATACTTCATACATACTTCATACAACCTTTCGACCACACAATAACAATAGGTATGATGGTATAATAGTAGAAATCTTGACTATATAACCTCCAAAGAAGTTAATTATAGGTTGGTATTTATAGCACGAAAATATCAATATTTAAATTAAGTAGTAAATATAATTCCTGATTGTCTTCCTTAAAATAATGTCCTGACCACTCTTTCTCTACCCTTATTTATAGTCGGGTTTCTTAGGGTGTGTATCCATGGTAGCTTAGCAAGCCTATTTGGAAATATTATGCAAATCATGTTCCAAACATAATTATAATCATGTCGCTATAGTGGAGATAGTTAGACCCGCCTTATGTGAAATCATATTATTTACTAAATATACAATTTATTACTTTTTTCCCTGATGAAGGGCTACAATAAGCCACGAAACGTTGTAAATAAAGTCACCACCTAACTTCACACTTTCGTCAATGTTGCTTCTCAAATATTATAGTGATCATTCTCCCACGTTAAAATTTATTACTTTAACAGAATCCTAGCTGGGTCCTGTGCTAGTCTATTAACTGTAAGTCCTTCTCCCGCCATTCCTCTGCACATGAGGTAGATCCGGGTCTGGTTGGACCCTAATGCCAGTCATACACTTGCAGCAAAAGGGTCCAGTAAATGGACTTGGTCTGGTTTCCTATGATACTTCTATTAGCTTGTATTGCTTGGAATGGAGTTTCCCCATATACACACATATATTCTATTGAATCAAAGACATCAAGATTCACCAGCTAGGACTAGGAAGTTTAGGATCATGCAGAAATCATTCTCCAAGGTAAGGGAAACTTGAGTACAAAGAGAATATCGGGGCAGGAAATTCGAGCAAAGTGAATATCAAGTGCTAGAACAAATTTCTTTAATGCTACTATTATAACAATACCATAGCCCATGGCGCCAGGCTCCTGATGCCTTAAATCGACAAATTGACACAGCCTTGTATTTGGTAATTGTCACTCCTCCATATCTTTCATTATAGCAGAGGAGCCACATGAGATCTTTCCTCCATACTATAGGAAGCAGGGACAGACAGAGGGAGGCAGAGACTTGGAATCAGGTAAATACTTTTTTCATTTTACACATTTTTTACACATTTTATTATCATATTTGTGCTCCGGTATTATTTGGTTTTCCTTGATTGTGTATTGTGTTATATTTTGGCAGGCTATAGACTATTGGACATCTACCCGTGATTATTGTCTACTGAGATTTCATTGGTATCATCCCACATTATCCTATTTCAATATCTATCGGTTTTAGTCTCTAATCAGAGAAAGCTTAAAGATTCTACTTACTTTTACAGCTGTATTTTATTCTTTACAGGGAAAATACGAGAGGAAGAGGAAGTGCACCAACAAGAAAATGATGAACCAAATTGATGTTAATAAAACATGTAATTGACACCCCAATTGATACCAATATTTTGCCCAGAATTAGGATTAAGTTAACATTAAACTAAAGTAAATACAGACAGGTTAAGTTAATGTTAATAAGATCCACCCCAATTTTACTTTAAATTTCCATAAACTAGTTGGTGATAAATTAACATTAATCTTAACGTTAATCTGACCATTAAAATGAGGTTAATATCAACGTTAATGTCAACATCAATTCTACGTCAATGTTAACGTTAAGATTGACGTTAATACTGACATTAAGTTTGCGTCATAATTACCGTTAAGTTTGCGTTACAATTGACGTTAAGTTTGCGTTACAATTTACGTTAAGTTTGCGCAAAATTGAGTCCACACATTCACGTATATATTAACGTAAACCATTGACGTAAAGTTGCCCTTTATATTGACGTGAATTGAGGTAAAGTTAACCTCAATTTGTTACCTGGGTCAGTACCAACCGATAGTGTCAATATTTTAACCAGGCAAATAAAAGTGGGAACAACAACAACAAATGTGGTGAGGGGGGTGGGTGGTGGGGGGGGGGGATGGGACAGATAAGCCACAGCTATATAAACAATGACAGCCTAGGAAGCATAGAAGTTAGAACAGACATCTCACTGGGGCCGTACGCTTTTCTAGACTAGGCGACCCAAACAGGCCCCTGGGCCGGAGGACCAACACATGACAACAAAAGACGGGTCACCCCTACATACCACCTAGTGCTCCACTGGAAAAGAATGAGATTCAACTAACTAGGAAATTCCTCCTGTGGACCTCCCACATGACTTTGTGCAGGCACTCACAACAACCTAAAGAAGCTTTGAGTTTAGAGGGATTATGTTGTAAATTGTCTGCAAACATCTGTACAATGATCATGTTATTATTTTGTTATTATGTTGTCAGCCTCACTCTACACAGAACCCACTTTCCAATGAATCAAGCTTTGACAGTGCAGAGCTGTGACGTTCTCATGGCCCTGCGCTCCATTCATCCACCATTTGACCAGTCTGATATCTTTCATGACTCTGCAAGCTAACACTGCAAGCTAACTCTGCAAGCTAACTTATACCTTACATTAGCAATAGTTCCGGGTATTCCCACTAGGAGTCACATCACACAAATGTTTATATTAGGAATTCTGAGAAGCAGGTAACTTTGAAAGTCTGTAACTTCACTAATTTTTGGAGTATCAACGCAATTCTTTCACTTTTATAACGCTCATTTCCCCTCCTGTACATCACTGTCATTATCTTTCACTTTTATAACGCTCATTTCCCCTCCTGTACATCCCTGTCATTTTTTTATTTTTTTTAAATTGATATTTATTTTTTGTACATGTGATGTGTCACAGGAAAATGAGTCACTCCCCCAACCTATTTGAGATCATCTACTGAAAACTGACATAACTTTACAAAAAAGCCCATATCTTGGCAAATTCTGGGAACTTACAACGATCTTTTTTCGGTTATTGACTCAGCAGGACATGCAGATTCAGAATGCCTGGTTAAATTATTGATTACCTATCAGCGGGTACTGAGCTCCCTACATGGGAAGGATTTCAAGCCCTACCATATAAACTTAAAGTATTATTTGCGTAAAGGTAACAATGCTCCCTAGGATCAACAACACTAAGGAGGCCTTCACAACGATTGGTTTGCAAAATTTTAGAATTTTTGGTGCAAATAAAAGTAGCAACAAGAACAACAATGGTGAGGGGGGTGGGTGGTGTGGTCGGGGGGATTGGACAGATAAGCCACAGCTATATAAACAATGACAGCCTAGGAAGCATAGAAGTTAGAACAGACATCTTACTGGTGCCGTACGCTTTTCTGGACTAGGCGACCCAAACAGGCCCCTGGGCCGGAGGACCAACACATGACAACAAAAGACGAGTCACCCATACATACCACCTAGTGCTCCACTGGAAAAGAATGAGATTCAACTAACTAGGAAATTCCTCCTGTGGATCTCCCACATTACTTTGTACAGGCACTCACAACAACCTAAAGAAGCTTTGAGTTTAGAGGGATTATCATGTAAATTGTCTGCAGACATCTGTACAATGATCATGTTATTATTTGGTTATTATGTTATCAGCCTCACTCTTCACAGAACCCACTTTCCAATGAATCAAGCTTTGACAGTGCAGAGCAGTGACGTTCTCATGGCTCTGTGCTCCATTCTTCCACTATTTGACCAGTCTGATATCTTTCATGACTCTCTTTCATGACTCTCTAAGCTAACACTGCAAGCTAACTCTGCAAGCTAACTTATACCTTACATTAGCAATAATGTATCAAGCTTTGGCAGCACAGAGCCGTGACGTCCCAACGGCTATGCGCGAACGTAGTAGTAAATAAAAGACAAGGCATTTGATATTGTTGAACACAGAAGATTGCTATTAAAATTGAGCCACATAGGGGTGAGTGAAGAACCAATAGCATAGTTCGCAAATTATTTACAGGACATGTATCAAGCAGTTTGAGTTAATGGTATTACATCTGAACAAAAAAAAGGGTGATGTGGTGTTCCTGTTCCAGGTATACATGAATGACCTATACAGGTGGATTAACCCTATCAGGGCGAGTAGTGCATTTATGCACTATTATTGGGTCCATTTCCCCCATAATATTGCCTATAAGACATGCTATTCATTTAATAAAACAGGTTTTTCTACACTGTTTCTCCTATATCAATGTGTTGCAAGTGTTGCAAGGACCAATAATCAGAAAACAGTTCTTGTGCATGGTAGATGCAGAAAATTTGGTGCCCATAATAGGATGTACCTAAATTGAAAGAATTATGAATCAATTGACGCAATATTTATTGTAAAATTGGAAAAAAATCTAAATATACATTTATTTTTTTGCAAAAGTGCCATTTATTCAGTTTTTCATGCTGAATAAAATGAATGGTAGTAAAAGTTGATGAATTTTGAAAATGGTTCCTTTAGAATGGTTTCCATGGCAACCAAACAATCCGTTTTTTTTAATTGAAAAACTGTAATCTGGTAAATGATTGCTATGGTGATATAAAAAGATGAAATTTCTAAATTTCAACTCGCAACAAGTAGAGCAGAAAATTTTGGTTCATGTGCAATTTACTAAGTACAAATCGCATTTCAAAGGTAGCAAAAACCTTATTTCTATAACACCTAAGTCAGGGAGAATGAAACGATCCTTCATTCATGTGATCCCTCTGTTGTGGAACAGCTTGGCCCCGAGACAGCGGAATATTACAGATTTAAAGGAGTTTAAATCATTACCTCGAAACAATTATAAGTCGGATTAGTGATTAATTGTGGGTCTGTTTAGAATTATGAAACATTACAGTTCCATGGTCAACATTATGTGTGGTGGGTAGGGGGGGGGGGGCAGGATGGGACGGATTAACCACAGCTATATGCTATAATTATAAACAATGACAGCCTAGGAAGCATAGAAGTTAGAACAAAGATCTCACTGGTGCCGTACGCTTTTCTAGACTAGGCGACCCAATGCGGACCGTAGGGCCGGAGGACCAATCCATAACAACAAATAACGGGTCACCTTTCTTCCACCTAGTGCTCTTTACTGGTATACGGAAAAGAATGAGATTCAACTAACTAGGAAATTCCTCCTGTGGACCTCCCACATTACTTTGTGCAGGCACTCACAACAACCTAAAGAAGCTTTGAGTTTACAGGGATTATCATGTAAATTGTCTGCAGACATCTGTACAATAATCTTGTTATTATTTTGTTATTATGTTGTCAGCCTCACTGACTCTGGAAGCTAACACTGCAAGCTAACTCTGCAACCACCAATGAATCAAGCTTTGACAGCGCAGAGCCGTGACGTCCTAACGGCTATGCACGAAAGTAGTAATAAATAAAAGACAAGGCATTCCGCGGCTATGCGCGAAAGTCTGGTGAGGGGGAGGGGCAGAGGGGATGGGACAGATAAGCCACAGCTATATAAACAATGACAGTCTAGGAAGCATACAAGTTAGAACACACATCTCACTGGTGCCGTACGCTTTTCTAGACTAGATGTAGCCACCAGAACTAGCTTCCCAATTGGAAATGTTCAGTAATTTTGAAACTGGATACAGTAAATAGATAGAACTAACCGCAGTTCTGTCTGTGTGATCGTTCTTCACCAAGTTGAAGGCAGGAGGAATCCCGAGGTGCGTAGTGCAGCATAGCACCGAGAGATTCCTATGCCGGAAATGAGGTGAAGAATGATCACACAAACAGAACTAAGGTTAGTTTGGGATTGATTTGGCCTCTTCCAAATGATCTTAAATGTCCTGGAATGCTTTTAATTAAGGTTACTTGTTGTGAGAGAAACACAGCGAGGGCGAGGCGTGATTCCATTAAGTTAATGCTTGCAGTTTATGACGGCCTTCATAATGTTAACGATGGGTAACAACTGCAGTTTCAATGCTTAGCAGGCGACATAGCGTCATTGCATGATGTGTAACTATGACAATGCTGGCCTACTTTCAGAATAACCAATGAAAACACAGAAGGATAAACTGGGTCATCTGTTTCTTCCCTAGGGAGGAATGAAACATATTTCTTCCCGCTCACTCGCATATAACAAGCCTATACTAGGTCTATGGACACTCTGTTCCAGAGGTGAAATAATTGTTATTTCTTATGCTTTTCGAAAATTTATGCAATGTTGGCCAGGCGGCGTGGCAGTTGCTCAGACTGCCATCAGCATCACTCTAGTTCCAATTACTGGAATATGCCGGACCTGTTGCGTCCAAAAGTAGACATATGTACTAATGATGAAATCCGTACAGACTTTTCCTCTGTGGTACAAGCTATTTCTCATATTACACATTCTTTTCCAACTGCTAACTTCCTATGTTCGAGCAGATTTGACTATTTCCAGATCAAAAAGTTCCATGTCTGTGGCCATTTCTCCATGTCAGCCTCCTTTTCCACTATTTCCCTTAGATAATCACCACAGAAAAGTATGTCACTGCACCTTTTTCCTATTTCCTCTACATGAAAAGCCATATCTGGTTGCTCTGATACCTATGTCAAGATTTGGTTTTATTTTCTGTTGGTGTCTTCCCTGGGACACTACTTTTCTACCCATACAAAAGGAGACACCAGTCCTACTTGGGTAGACTTGTACACCACGTTTATTTTTGTAATTCAGAATATATGAATTCATCTAATCAAATGTGATTTATAAACACCCAGCTGTAAATGGGGTAGCATTCATTTCATATCAATTATTAAAATAAATATTCTTTCAAAAGAAATGAAATATGCAGGTAATTAGTTTGGATAATAAGATCTGCATAAAATAGGCTATAGGGGCTTGGAGCTAGTCTACTTGTGGATCTTCTTTTGTTGATTTTCCAACACACCACTGCATATCAATCCACCAGGAAATAGTCCCTTCTCACCTAGTACCTACTATATAGCATTAAAGGTTGAATTTCTAAAAAGTGAATTGACAACTGCTGCTCATTTCTGACAATAAACAACAATTTACCTGCTTCATAAACAATGCCTATTTTAGAGCCCAGAACAAGGGAAATAGGTCACACACTTTGGATGCCAAGAGACAAGTGAGTGCTAGTGTAGCAGTGTTACATAACCCGCCCTAGCAGTCAAAGCTACAGCCACTAGTGCACATGTACTCTGTCCTCCCCCTCCCTCTCCCTTGATGTAGATCTTGGTGTAGGAATACATCATAGTACATGGTGAGAAGTAGTGAGAATAGCATAAGACTGGATATTCGAAAAGGAAAAGGGAATTTGAAAAGGAAAAGGGATATTTGAAAAGGAAAAGGGATATTTGTAAAGGAAAAGGGATATTCGAAAAGGAAAAAGGATATTCAAAAAGGAAAACGGATATTCCAAAAAGAAAACTCTTGGACTTTACTTATGTCACATAAATATCCTTTCCGATTAGGGACAAAACAGGACCAATGATTATGAATTGTAATAAAGGAGCCCAAAATAAAATCCAAAAGTAATGGAAGATTGCATTGTTAAAAACACTGTTCAGGAAGAAATATTTATATGAAGAGGCTGCAGATAAAAATAATTGCATCAAGAAGCAAATGGGCCTTATGGGGAATGGTATTTAAAACCTTTATCACTAAAAGTGAGAGAATGAGGAGTGCATGCTTACTACGAGGGTCGATTAATATGGAACGCACTACCTGAATCTAGAAGAAATTGTAATGAAATAAATCATTTTTCTGCTAGAGTAAAAAACACTTTATTGGAACCAATTAATAGGAGAAGTCGAAAACTCCTTTGTATAACAATAATGCGTTCCTGGTTTTATTGGTCCCGCGTGTTTAAGGTGGAAATATCCCTGCTAAGGGCTTGGCGGTACTATGTGTGAGTAAAGAATAGTTATGACAATGAAGAAGGAATATGCATCATAGAAAGTGAGTTAAGAGTTTTCCAAAGATTGTATTATTTGAAAGTAAGGTTATATTAATAATCATGTCTATGAATACATTATTAGGCAACGCAAGAATACGCGTATATTCTATGTGATTGTTTAAGTGTTAGCCTTTTAAGTAATACTAGTAAAAACCAACCTGACTACACTGGAAGGCAGTACTGCTCTTGGACACACCTAGGTGTATTACTTACTTTATAAATTTACAAAATGTTGTACATAATTTATGAACCTGGTCTCACCAACAATATCAAACCTTCAATATTATATTGTATTAATAAATTCGTTAGTAAGGCTGCAAGCAAACGGCAAGATGAAAGTAGGTTTCTTTGATCTTATGGATTATCAAAAATGACCTTCTTCAGGAGAATGATGAACAGTTCCATGCAACAAGTAATATTTTGGTGTAGGATATAAGTACATTTCTGTTTGATTGACGGGTGTAGCATGATATAGGGGTGCAGTCTGGTTGTTACGTAATCACCGGCTATGCCAGCTCAGCTGCAGCTGACGGGTGGTCAGCAAACCAACTAATACCAAATGTACATGTCTGTATTTAGAAATGAATCAATTCGAATCAATTTACTGCAATTGTGTTGGACTTTCTAGTCCTAGTTTCTATTTATTCAACATCTGCTCTCATTTATTAAGTAAGATTTGGATGTTGAGATACCATCATATTTGAAAGGATGAGGTCAAGCCGATTCCAATGATGGTAAACATTAGGATATTTAATAAGTAGTTCTTTATTTTTTAGACATGACAAAGAATGTTCACAATATTTCTGAATGGTCAATCACTAGTAAACTAGTTATATATGCTGCTTAGGATGACATCAGGTACACATAGATATATATTCAATACACAGTCTTGCAAACATCATATTATTATTGGAAACATCATATTATTATCCTGTGGCACTTTTCCACCTGAGTATATTACCTCTAAGTGAGAAAAAAAGTGTCAGGTGCATCTCTATTCACAGATCCAAAGAAGACGAAATAGGATTGACTGGGCGAAGTGAACTTACAGCAATACTTTTTCAGTCATTGAAATAAGAGAGTAGGCTTTCCATATGTTTCCACTTCACTCACGCTGTATCATACATCGGGAAACTCAAAGCCTGGGTTAAGAAACAAGGTATGTATAGTATTAGTAATGCTTCTAATGATCTGTATATAAATGTGTGAAAATAAACCTCAATATGACAATACACATTGTCATATAGAGGTTTATTTTGCACACCGATGTGCATTCAAAAATTGCAACAGAAGTGCAATCCGCTGTAAAAAGCAGTTTTGCACCTGGTTTTGAACCTGATGAAACGTGCATCATGTGATGCACTTCAAAATGCATATCAAAGTTATGTATCTAAATCGGGTGTATATGCTCTAGCTACATGCATTTGAAATATTATATCAAGGATTTATAGGTTGGAATCTTTTAATTTTTGCGGGGTTTAGAGTACATCCTCCAGTACCCCTTACAGTACGTCCTCCAGTACCCCCTACAGTATGTTCTCCAGTACCCCCTACAATATGTCCTCCAGTACCCCCTACAGGAAGGTGACGGTTATGGAGAGCTAGCGAGACGGTTGCTACTTACAGTGGCGAAATGACTTAATATCAATCGCAGTCTGGGTTCCCTAGGCCGTATTTGTAGAAATAATTGTCACATTAGGTCCACAAGTCCAATCATTTCATGTGTAGTGCCATGCTTTATTTCCACTTTTATTATACTGCTTACGATTGATTTAATATGGATTATATAGAGCGCGTATGCTGCGCATATATTCCTCGCGCTTTGCGCACGTTATTTCTACTTTGTATAATACACAGTGTGGCCACAAGGTGGCAGTATAAGCTAGTCTACTGCATTTTATCTTTACCTACTTCTTTATACTTCATGCTATTTATTTACAACACCTTTTCATATACCTTACACTATTGTACTATGTCCGTGACTAGATATATGACTCATAGTTTTGATATCAACAATTCACAAGAATTAATATAAATGAAGGTTTGTCACTGGTAAAATAAAGTATAACACAACTCAGTATAGTCTTGGTCTAATCTTGGTCTCAAGACAAGACTCTGTAATAAATCTATCCTCTCATCTACCCCCTCTATCTCTCCTCTCTCCTCTCCTCTCTCTCTCTCCCCTCCCTCTCTGCCTTACTTTCTCCCTCTCAATCCCTCTATCTCTCTCGTTGTAGATGTATACTGTTAAGGTATGATGGAAGAATACAAACGAACGTGTGGTCTTCGTGAGAAGAGCGAAGCAACTGATTTAATGAACTAGAATCTGTACATATCTTCCTCCAGGATGTGGGTAAAGAGTAGGGGGCGGAGCCCTTACGTAATAAGCGGGACCAAGGGGGGCGTGGTTACCTAGGCGGCGTAGTTAGGGGCGTGACTTCTCCAATATAATCTGTGATGTTTTCACCTTCACGATTTTAGTAATGAGATAATATAATTAATGGGTGATAATTAATAGTTAATGAGGTTACACAATGTTACATAATGTTACATAACACTGCCCCCCCCCACCCCACCCTCAATCAGATACGAAGTATCGAATGAGGGTGTACCCTAAAAAAAATATATATATTTTTAGGAATTTTTTGAAAAAAATGAAAATAATAATTTTGGAATAGCTGTGCTGTTACCTAGTTATCCAAGCCAAGTCATATGCGCGGTTACAATATGCACATATAGGTATTCTTAAAAATAAAAAATAAAAAAAAAGAATGAATACACAAATTAATATTTTGAAAACATGTTCAACAATTCCTTAAAATCAACGTCGTTATGAACATGTAACATACATGTATTAATCAAGGTACAAATATCCTTCTACCAAAGGATTATCTTGTCTGTACCAACGTCTATAAATGATAATATAAACACAAGTGTTTCTTACTTCTGTTGGGTAATATCAAGTAAAATACAATACTCAAGCAGAAGTCCAATTCACAAAAACATATAAGAAGAACATACATTATGCTAAAAATCAATGGTAAATGCCAGTAGTTCAGGTCAAACGAGAAGGCATAATGTTAAGTATAACAACAATTTCGTCATGACAAACTGAATGTATATAAATGCTAAGTAAAAAAAATATCTCAAGGTTAAATCTCCAATGGTGCGGTCCAAACTAAAAACATAATTGCTCTAAAAAATTTCTCTATGTTAAATCTCCAATAGGGCGGTCCAAGCAGTAAATACAGGTGGCGCCACCACCAATTGGTTTTGTACCGCACACATCGTTCAGGTATAAATAGCAGATAAATTGCGCAGCCATTCATACTGATCCTCGCCGGCCAGCTGGACACTTCGCCAAAAAGAGGTTACCTACATCTTTGAGAAGAGATTCGTTATATTCACTGCCGACCTTCTCAATGCAGGCAATGACCCATTGTTTGAAAAAGAGTATTTGTTATATTCAATACCCCTTACTTTCCACCAAACCCTATCCATGCTATTTTAAAAATTTGCGCAGCTGATGCATACACATACAGGTGTGTATAATTATCCGTATACATTTCCTACAATATAATTCTACAACTACATATACATACCATATATACATACCATACCATATGTATACATACCATATCATATATACATACCATATCATATGTACATACCATATCATATATACATACCGTATCATATATACATACCATATACATACATACATACATACATACATGTATACATACATACATACCATATACATACATACATACATGTCTGTGTCTCTCTCCATGTTGGTCAATGACGGCCGCTACCCCCGCTCCCTATACTACTAGGGGAGTGGGTGGGTGGGTGGGTGGCAATTCTCATCATC
Source organism: Sthenelais limicola (assembly GCA_942159475.1). NCBI lineage: Eukaryota > Metazoa > Annelida > Polychaeta > Phyllodocida > Sigalionidae > Sthenelais > Sthenelais limicola. The sequence continues at coordinate 62,212,049 of OW804096.1, forward strand.
TTCTCTCTCCATCAACATCTTTTCTTCTGGATCATCACTCCATCACCTTTGCGTATTTTTATCATCATCTTTGATCGGAATTATTGATATATTGCATATAAATAGTGATTTCTGGACAGTTTCAATGGGAATAAGGACAACAACTCTTGTATAAAATATAAAATATATCATCTCCTCAATCGTATCCAATATGGATTTTTAAAAACAATTAAAATTGCCAAAATCTCCGTCCCAAAATTGTGAGAGAATTTTTGCGGCCGCATATTTCGGCCGCCATTGTCGGCGAAAGCGGTACGAGTTCCGAAATCGACGGCTAGACTACCGAAAATTGCGGCCGTCTGTGCGAAAAAAGCGGCTACCTTGCCGTGAAAGTCAGGTGAGTCACCCGTCGATTACGGTAATGTTGCGATAAAAACGGTTGCCGCTTTTTGCGCATGCGCAATTGTCGGTTATATGCATCCCGCTTTCCATAATATGGCCTCTCACCTGACAGGTATGGTATTTTTATATAAATGCATCCCGCTTTCCATAATAAATACATCTGGCAAATTCTAAGACGCTGTATTGAATGTATCTATACGTTTCTGAGGTTATCCTAAGGAGTATATTTAACTACTTTATTATAGTGATGCATTCATTTTTAACATCATTTTAACATCATTAGAATCCAGTTGATCTCATCTTTACAAATATGATGATACCTTGAAATAATTAAAAATGTCGGGCGACTTGTGACATATTCCTATAACCCGTCATATTATATGGTCAGTACGTTTGAAACTATTCTAATTACGAATTACCAACAATCTCCTGCTTTTGCCAACTTATGCCTGACCTCAGATGGGCAGTGGTAGTAGGGGCGGGGGGGCTGGCGTGAGGGGGAGGAAGAAGAGGTTAGGGTATCAATCTAGTGCAAATCCTCTCCCAGTGTAACAATCACACACATGCATAATGCTTAATGTTTAAAGAAGCCTGTCACAATTGAAGGCACAATTAAAACTGTTATGCAGTGTATTCTGGCATTGTCTCACCATGTCGTGAGGTCCCTGTCAGGTGAGAGGCCATTTTCCTTTATTTTTCCATAATTAACACTATCATTTCGAATCCTTGTACAGGAAAAGGTAATGAAGAAAATGGTTTGATTCTTTAGATTTTAATCATTATTTGATTATAAATTAAACCTCTGCCCAAATGTCCTGTTTATTAGTAAGGAATCTTTAGTAATGAATCATTTTTGCTCAGTAACTCCCTCTCTCTTTCTCTCTCCCTCAAATACATCCTTTCCTGTTCCACATACATATCAGATATAAACGATAATATCTGCACAAACACACCAGTCTACATAGCAATGAAAGTGCCTTACTGAGTGCATCATAATTGAGTCTTTTACACCTGGTCAGTAGTGCATCTTAGGGAGCATCAGGACCACATTTATAAATCAGGCTCATGGAGCATATTGTATTTATTTGAGAATCTCGGATATTCATCTGTATAACATAAACAATCTTAATATTTTCATCCCAAATAATATTTCCAACCAAATCCGCGGCCACAACTACCATACAATTATACAACATAACGAAGCCACAACAGGCCATAATACCTTGCACTGCACACTCACCTGGCATTCACACTCACTGTCGCACATCTGACACTCCATTCTCTGACACACAGACTCACTCTCTAACACCAAGTCAAAAAAAACCCTATACACAAACAAAATGATGTAACCATCATGCTACCATCATGTAGTCTTCTGTTTCTATTTGGAATATTGGAATAAATAGAATTTCTTGATCTCTTGAAAGCAACATGTTTACGATGGGTTATTCTTCTATTGTTAAGTAAAAGGATATGGGCAGTAAGATGTTTACTACAAGAGGAGTACTATATGGACAGTTTAGTATTAGATTAAGTGCTCTGTTTTGCAATTTTTGTAATCCCTCATCTGATAACACACAATGTAATGTCGCCGTTATTACAGTGGTCTATTTTTGATTGATAAATAAGTTAAAATGAGCATGAATAATTATCTGAAAATAGATATGTCAGACTAGTGAAAACGCACAATTGTAATGGATAATCACCGCCCCCCACCCTCCTGCAAGTGGTTACTTTGTAATAGTTTTATTTCGATTTTTATATAGATGCATTTTTCTTTTGGAAATAGGATTCATATAATTATGTGAAAGTCAAGTCACAATTGATCAACTCAGAAATTATTATAATATCGAAGCATCCTTTCAGGAAAGGTTAGATCTGGGGAGAGCCATCCCAAGAGAGTGGTTGAGATTGTATAGGGTAAGCACAGGAATTCCTGACGACAGTAGAATCGACATACAAGAATCGATATTTTAAAATGTTCGCACAAAGTGTTGTACCAAGCAATTGTAGAAAAAAATATAAAATCTTGCTAAATTTGAGAAATGGCAAGAATATTAAAACCAGATCAGAGCGAGAGTTCGAGAATATCAACTGGAAAAAAGTTTTCTCCAGACACATAAAGCGTACATTGAGACGATAATTCAATCTTTTCAATACAAATTATTATTCAATGCTGTAGCTTGTTGATATTATAAACTGGATATTCCTCCAAACGAAGGCATACATATATATGGTCGATTCTCATGAATTGGTTCCAAATGGGAAAATATCATTTTTTACTAGTTTTCTTCAAATAGATCTTTTCCATGTGGTCATGTCTCATAGTTAATGGTTCTATGGTATCGGACTCTATATTCTGAACAAAATTTTTAATGAGTACCCACTTTTCCATGCCTACGATATTTTTTTTAGGAAATTAGAGCCATAAATATGCTGAAAATAAACCTTCAAACCAAAATATTGAATATATCATTCTGAAAATCAATTATGAACATAGGGTAATGTGGGTTTACTTATTCTTATGTGCCAAGAGTTTCATGAAGCATAATCCATGAAAATAAATTACACTAAAATCTTTAATTAAAGATTTGGGGAAAGAGAGAGATCTATAACCTATTCTGGCCGTCACCGTCTGTGGCGCTGATAATAAGGTGTAATTTATTAAAAAATCATGCAAAAAATGGTTTCTGTATGCTTGATGAAAGATGGACACATGGGTGTATTAAAACCGAAAGAAAAAAATCGTCAATATTCCTTATTCATCTTATGTTTACAAGTGGGGAAGTTTTTTGTGCGACGGCGACGGCCGCCGTCACCGTCCGTGACAGTGATTCTTTACTGATGCATAGATGATCCTATAGGAGTAGGTCTAAATCCCATATACCATTTGAAAGGGTTTTTATTCTTCTTTTAGGTCATGCAATATTTTTATCATGTTATTGTTCTATTAATGGATGACATGACTACGAATATTTTCATGACCATCACCGTCCGTGACGCAATGTATTTAAGAGCATATTTCCAACAGTTTTCATACCTAAGATGCGCAGATTCAGGGTATAGAAGAGTAGGATATGGAGCACCTATACTAGCAATTTCATTTCATTTCAATGACATTTCCAAAAATACCCATTTGGAACCGTTTCATGAGAATCGACCATATAGACACAAACTCTTTTATAATGGAGGATTTTCTTTAGCTACTGTTCTTTTCAAACTAAGGTATAGAGTTGAAATATATGTTAAAAGTATGTACATGTACAAGAAAAGCAGAAAAGCCTCTTTACCCTGGAGAATGCAACAATACTTAAAGAGAGGCCACAACTTAAACTAAAATGCTCACTGTCTAGTCTGGTTGTTTCTCTTTAGAGCGAATTTTATGTTTATGTTTATGTCATGTTTTAAACCATTAGTGAGATGCCTAACTCAGCAAGATACGGCGGTTGCCGTGTTTTTATTCTTTCAATGTAAACCCCCCTTAGGTCCTTTTTTATCACACAATGCATTCATAGAGCCTTTTATAAAATAAGGAAACATAACGATTTTTGTACAACGAAATGTTTAATTTTATTTAAGCTTCGCAGTTTAGTGTCCAAATCTTGCTCAAGGAAGGAGAGGGTACGATGTATATATAGTGTTATCGACCCCAAGAGAAAACGAGAATTTGTTGACAGATTGAATAAAAGTATTTTAAAAACAAAAAAATATAATTATGTGAAATGTGACAGAAAAATGACTCGCTGAAGATGGATTTTGAGATATCATCTTATTTTAAAAGATGAAATCAAGCTGATTCCAAAGACGGTAAACATGGGGATATCTAGTACTTCTATATTTTGTAATGCGTGACAAAAGAAGGTAGCAATATTTTTTTATGATTAAGCACTAGTAAAATAGTACATATTATATGCCCTATTGTTTACTATCATTAGAATCGAGTTGATCTCATATTGTCAGTACTATCTCATAATCTATTTTTGCGACTCGTGACTCATTTTCCTGTAACACATCACAAATGCTCTGTTTATTTGAAATGATTTTTTAAATTGTGTTGCACTACTTGTAACAACTTCATGTACGGCGAACAATTCTATTATATATGCTCGAAATAATGGTCTTGTTTATCTTGTTTATGATCATAAACATTGATATATTTGGGAGACTCTTAAAAGGCCCTCCTTTTACACTGACCAGATCCTATACGCCAGTCTTATTATTTAGTATCCTATTTGTTCTATTTGTTAGGAACTGCCATAATACCACCAATCATTCATGGTGTATCTTGGCACATGGTTTACCATTATGCCACTTGTTCTCACTAGGTGGCAGTACTGTTTTCACCAGGTGGCGCAACTGGTAACTGGGGTGCAATTACAATTTCAATGAATGTGTTGCTAATACAGTTGTCTGACATGTGTATCACTATAGATATTCCACATCATGTACATAGGAATGTTATAAGTGATATACTTCTATGGTTTATTTGTGTACTTTAGTTGCTTGATGTGGAAAAATGTTTTGATCAAAACACCCCCCATCATTGCATACTTCATTAGATCAAGTAGACTGGGCCACCCAAATCCTTTCAACAACTGGAATAACCCTTCTAGGGCTGCTACATGGAAATGCGGCTGTCTACCAGGATGGAAATATTGATGAAATAATATATGTATAACCATGCGAAGACATGGTAACATCTTGGTATAAACTCTTTGGATTATATAGGGGTATGTGTTTTTGTGAAGAAATTACCAGCCTAAATTCTGCTAATGTACAGAGGAATGAAACCACCCTCCCTGAGTGCATCCTAACTGCATTTCATAACCTGGTAAGTAGTGCATCTTTGAGAGGTTCAGAACTTAATTTTATAACCTGGTAAATAGTGCATTGTTGAGTGCATGAGAACCGCATTTATAAATCGGGTCCGTAGAGCATTGTAAAATTAAGTTTGAGCGTCACAACCGTTTACGATTTCCACTAGTAAAGCACCAGATCAAAATCAGGTGTAAATGTCTAGGTAAAAATCATGTTAGAACTGCTCTATTGCACATCGGGGTACGCGTGTATAGTAAAACCGAGTAAACCTACAAATGTGACTATAAATATAACCCCAAAAAGCAAAAACAAACCCAACCTTCTATAGTCACTCTCACACAATCTTTATAATTATGTACCCACTTAAGGAATGTACTGAATGTCAGGGCACAACGAAATCCACCTGTAATGCGTGAACGTGCTGTAATTGTATTTACCTAAAAGATCTGTTTCAAAAAGCCAGGTCCAATCTTTTTTTACAATCCATTAATTCTCATCTTCAACTCAGTTCCCCATTTAGTCCATAACCTCTTTAAAATCAAGCAATTGTAGCGTAAAATAATGTAAAAGTCCCTAGTAATTATTGAATAATATTAACCTTGCACGTAAGTGATAAATGCAGATAAAAAAAACTGTATTTGTTTTTAACAGACAGTTACACTCTCACTTTAAAAAGTGTTTTTCGTTGTACCCTGCTACCTTGCTATATAATCAAAGTATATTACATTGGTAATGATGTTCCAGACTGTTAATAATTACCAACTCCTTGTATAATTAGTTGAAGTAAGTACTAATTAATGTATGGAAGGGGAGAGGAGCCGTGAAGTATTGCTGATAACAACACAAGGTTACGAGTGCTGTTACCAAAGCAATGGTTCATGGCCTCCGACCCCCGTACATACATTGATTAGTTTTTCACACGTCTAGATATGAGCCCATCCTTCCCCCATTATTAGCAATTGTTGTCAAAATTCTGGAGTTAATGACCCCTCAGTCCAGATGTTTTGGACTGAGCAGGAGATTTTATCGGTAGCCTGTACCAATATTCCCCTGTTCGATAGCATAGGGCCTTCTTTTCTTATCACTTCTTGGATTATATACCTCTAACAATGTAGCAGCAGACATTCGTGTTTCTCTATTTCTTGGAAGATGTTTTTTTACAATTATTTTGACAAAGGCGATTTTACATAAATTGAATTCCAAACGATTTTTTACATTCAGTATTGTCATTCTTGTTCTAAGGTCATCATCGACTTGCTGTCTGTGATTTAAGTTCATGGTTGTTTTTTTTTAAACTTTTATTGACAGATTTCACATTCGTGATACGTTTCAATGTCAATGGTTGTTCTTAGTATTTCATTGTGTAGTCGTTAAAGTTTCAGTAAATTGTCTTCGGTTAGTGTTGTTGGAAGAAAAAGATTATAATTCAATAAAGATAGTAACTTAGACCTTGCAATTCTGATTGCTGCAGTTGTGGTTAAATTGTGTCTTGTTTTTTTAAATAAAAGCAATCTATGGTTCATTACTGTTAATAGCTCTTGATAATGTTGATTATTCATAAACAACTTTGACACCTAAGTATTGGTTCATTTTAATCTCCTCAATGGTTTGATCATTGATGCTTATTTCTATCACTTTATTTCTAATAATTCTTCTCAAATGTACGTATATTTGAAGAATTATATGGTTTGTATATATGATGACGGCTTGACAGAGATATGTACTTGATAAGTATCGAGTCAAGTATATTGAATAATCTGAGGCGGGGGTCGGGTGGCTGAAGATCCAATTGCATCCAAGACACACAAAGCGATACGTTCGCAATGATAATAAACAGTTTACTGACATTACACCAATATATATATGCTCCGAATTCAAATGATGTCGAACGTGCGTATTGAATAGATAACATCCCACATTTATCCTTCAGGGGGTCCAGATTGGGATGTGGACGGACATTCATATTATGTCTGCCTGCAATGTATTGCTAGACTATTGGATTGTCAGAGTAATTTAAGAGTAGTTTTTTTCTTTGTGACCCCCGCTCATGGTCCAGCCACAATGTCTGGAAAGAACAGTATATTACAATTATCTTCCTGCAAATATTTACCCCTGGCTGGCAGTGAGATAATGCAGTTCGATGTGTATAGTCTGTCTTATAACCAACGCGTGAACATATATTCGTGATGCTTTCTCCATAGGTCTTCTTATAGATCTACAACGAACGCAAGGGCAAAAGATTGTCTTTTTATACAGATATGGCATAAGCAAGGTATTTAAGCTGGTGTACTCAGTATTTACATGAGGTTAAATTGTGTGTGTACAGGTCTGGAAAGGTATGTATGACCTATTGCCATATGATGACATATACTAGCCACTCTTCGCCCGATAATCCAGCTCGCCCCAAGCTTGTAAGTGATTGCTTCCCTCGCGGATAGGGGAAATTAGGTTTGCACAGCTCGATTATCGTTGCTGGCAAGCTGGATTGGGGCACTATAACCAGCATACGAAGGCATGTCTGAGGAACGAGCTGTCTAGGCACAAATCGATGGATTTTCTTAAGGGGTGGGGACTCTCTCTTGACGAGTGACTTCCCCATGAGATAATATGGGTTCCTCCTTCTCCCAAGTGATATTTATAGCCTACAAAATATTCGCTCTTTTGACCCATGGGCATAAGCTGTATTGATAGATATCTAATTGAATTTCCATCATTTTTTCCCTTTCGCTAGTCCTAAAGATGACGGTTAATCGATTTGTGTGGTCGATGGGGGCTTAATTATCCATATCCATTGCGAAGACAGGGAAATCATACCCCTCGTGCAAATATACTTTATATTAAGTCTGAATAAGAAAAGTGTATTCATTCAGCTGAACTAATAATGAAGGAAGGATATCATATATTATTTGATCTCTTGAGTTCGTGCTATGAATGTAAGGGAATTGAATTGACTTAGCTTTTATTAAGGCATCACATCCCCCCAGGGTCTGGCTTCGCATAAATCTATTGTTTTCACTTGTGAAAAATATGACTGAAGCTTGTTATGTTTACTGGATATCCAAATATCGAATATCAATTGCATGCAGGGGGGCATCCGCTCAGTTATGCTCAAATGACATCCGCTCAGTTATAAATATGTAATGATCCTTCATTCGTTTCAGGAGGAAAATAAACAACAGGACACATGTCTATATTCGTGTTATTCTAGTCTTTGTTTAGATCTGGAGATGGTCCTGTAAATTTATATGGCATACACCGATGGTGTGTGGAGATATATATATATATAGTAGAATATCAGAGTAGAAATCTAGTAAATGTTATGACATGGTAAACAGCTTCACCTAATGGAGAAACACAATGAAATGAACATAACCATCCTGAAATGTACATATCGCCAAGTTCCGCGGATCTTGCGCGTATAGAATATTGTGTTTATTTCACCAAGTAGTATAAGGAAAGATCTCTTGTTTCCTGGCTACTACAAATGTAATGTGTCACAGATAAATTAGTAACAAGTCGCAAAAATGAATTTTGAGATGTCATCATATTTGAAAAGAAGAGATGAAGCGGATTCCAATGATGGTAAACATTAGGACATCCAATAAGTACTTCTTATGGAAAGCGGAATGCAACCACCGACAAATCGCTAGAAATGTCGGTAAAAACTCCGACAAATCGGTAACAGAGAGAGTGTAAAGCCAACTATGTCAGTAATTTTCCGTTAGTCGGTATTATGCCCCGACATTGTCGGCAATTTTATTTTTACATTTGCAAATATTTCTAAAGTTTCTCCAAGTTGGCCGATCATCGGCCGATTTGTCGGCCGATTTATCGGTAAATAAATAATGTGTCGGCCCCTATATCGGCCAATTGTTGGGTCCAATTTTTATTTTAAAAAAAATTGGCTAAATGACGACCAATTGGTGGAATTGCTCATACTTCTCTCTCTCCCTCTCTCTCTCTCTCTCTCTCTCTACCCCCTCTTCCTTATACATGTTAATCCCCCTGATTACCCTTCCACCCACCTTCCCACACATAAGAAGCAATTCATATGCTTAATGATATTAGAATGAGCCATTATGGTTGACCACCAGTATGTTCTATTTTTTTCTTCATAAATTCACATAAATTCCATTTTCTAGAATACCTTAAAACAACCAAGTGGATGATGTAGGAGACATTAAAAGCTAACTTTTTAGACACAACAATTTCTGAGTTAGGCTCTGATTAATTTATGAAAAAACATCAAATAAATAGTCCTATATTTAAGCAATTGTGAATCTCCTCCTGTATGTCCACCTATAACTTCTCCTGTCCATGGCCCCACTAATATTGATGAAATGAAAGAGAAAATATAGGTAGCATGGCTCTATATCATATAGATCGCCATTTCCCGCTTATATGGGTCAGATTTACAGAAAATGTACAATTGGCAGCTGTACATATTTAGTAAATTCTGCTAAATTTGACTGAAAAATGAAGAATACCGGGTATATATCTGAGTATATTTGGTATCACATTGATTTGAAGTATCGGTTTTGTTATGTTAAACTGCATTTTGAAGCTAATTTATGTCTTAAATGAGGGTTATTTGAGTGGATTGGTGAAGGCTAATTGTACATATTCAGAAAATCTGACCCATATATATATGTATATATATATATATATATATCATATATGACGTATCCATGGAAGCAGGGGGGGGGGGGGCGTCATCATGTAAGAATATCAATATAAATGTATATCATACAATTCTATACAATACATACAATTGGTGAATATTCATGTAGAGTAGTTGAACGATTGTTTCTCGGATTGTTTTCATATATTTAAGCAATTGTGAACGGTGTATTGGCCTAAAACTTATCACCCATGTGTTGCCCCTAATAACCCCCTATGGTTCCAAAATTGGCAGTTTAATGCGCATATATAAGGTTGATAGAAAGTAACAAATCAACTGATTAATGTACAAATTATTTTTGGGTACTCAGGGGGGTGCTTGGGGCCCAAATGTTGTCAAATTGGTGGAAATTGCCATATGCATTCATATATAATATATGATATATATACATGTATACATATATGATGCATATATATAATGTATGTAATGTATCCTGAATAAACTTGAGAGTTGAAATTAAAACAGATCCCTTTCTTCACAACTTTAGCTTTAGAATCAACTTTTGCTGAACGCTTTGAATTCTCAAAGGAGAAATATCTAAGTATATCATCTTGACGTATGTCTTCAAATGCGGACAGTCCTACTCTGTTTGCACGTTCACGAACAGAAGTGTCATAATCCAGACTCGCTTTTAGGGAATAGACACCACTTGCTGCCTTGTCAGACAATAATAAAGCATGTCGGAGAACACCCTCGATTTCTTCTTCCGGACGATTATCATCGAGCAATTTGATAGCAAGTCTAATGGTAATCGACAAAAGTTTCTCTATACAATCCACAGTCTCACCTTTAGGAACCTCACGACTACGATCGAAAGGTTTAGATGCACGGTCTCTTCCCCGGCTGTACGACCTGATTCTCCGGCGAGGTCCCCGCCCATCGCTAATTCGGTAAATATCACTGTCAACCGAAGAAGAACGTGATTGGTCCGAATCGGATTTATGGTTGCCGCCCCCAGACTCAAGAGACTTCTTCTCGTTGGATGATATGAAAGCTTTCACAATATCTTCCAATGCAGTCATTCGTACGGCCATGTCGTCACCGCCCACCGCTCCATCAGAGCCAGAGGCAGACCCGCCCACTTCCTTCTCGCTGCCTTTGCCTTCAACTTTAGTTCCTTTACATTTCTTGCCAGTCGGCGGATCATGGAACTGCCCACACGTCTTGCAATTCCTAGGATTCATCACGAAGGAAAATAAGGTTAGAACAACCAAAGTTCAAAATTTCCAATGTTGACACATGCAAATAGGTCTGATCGACCCGAGCGTGGAAGAAGGTGTGGCAGTTATACAAAATGTTCTAACTTTCCTGCGCTCCTATTGGTCAGGCCTGTCACGTGGTTGACGACCGTACACAAACAACAAGTGGGCGGTGCCTCGTCACAGCTATATGTCGGCAAGGTCTTGCCTATACATATATGATGCATATATATAATGTATGTAATGTATCCTGAATAAACTTATCGGCCAACTTATCAGCCGACAAAGTTCATTATGCACCAAGTGGAAGAGCAATTTAAACTGGAGAAAGCAATGTCGGTAATGACAGCCAATATTTATGGAAATTTACCGATGTTTTTTTAGAATTCATTTCGTGCCCCCGAAAAATCGGCCAATAATTGTAAAAGTCGGCCGACGCGTCAGAAAGCTTGCCGACGTACTTACCGACATTTTTAAATATCGCTATAGTAAGTCTATGGAGGGTAGCCGACATTTCTAGCGATTTGTCGGTGGTTGCATCCCGCTTTCCATAACTTCTACATTTTTAGCTTCTCAGTAAATTCGAGAAGCTTAGTGAATTGCGTACCATTCTGTCAATCATCTTCATCCATCATGAATGTGTGAGATGGTTGTGGGGTAACAATCAGTGTGAAATCATCTGTCTGATCAGTTTGCATGTTTGCAGAAGGCTTATCTACTCCACCCATTTCCCACCTCCAAACCTCCACCCTGCCCCCTCTCTGGTTATTACATAATAAGACAAACAAGGTCTGCCCTTGCCTTCCAGCTCCCTCCCTCCCTCCCTCCCTTGCCTTTCACTCATTACCCCCATCTCTCTTTCTCTCTCACTCTGAGTGCTGTTTTAGTGCACTATCTCTATCCCTCCTTCCCCCCCCCCCTCTCTCTCTCTCTGTGTACATCCCTCTCTCCCCTCTGTCTCTGTCCCTCCCTCCCTTTAGTTGGAGAGGGGGAGGAAAGGGGGAGAAGGAAAATTGATAGATGTATAGGAGAGTTTTTATTCTTTTGTTGGAAAACCTATTATACATGATCAATCTTTGGAGGGATTTAGACTCTCTCTCTCTCTCTTTCTGAAATTCTCTCAGAGAAACAATGTCACTGGATGGGGTGAACTCTTCCTCACATTCCACCTGCCTGCATATACCTGTATATATATGGGACAATCGACTTTACGAGGGGGTACCTCGACTTTACGAGGGGGTACCTCGACCTCGGCGTAGGTGAAGGGTTCTTTCTTTTATCTCAGCAGGCTTATGTAAACAAACTGTATGCTACATATGGATAAATTATATAGGTCTGTACACACTTTTATCGATGTACCGAATAACTTGCTTCAACTTAGGTTTGTAGTTATTTCAGAACAAAAATTAAATCTATGTTAGAAATAATGAAACATTTTGTAACCTTAATATCAGGCTATTCTGAGAATATATATACTTGATGTATAAAAATGTTTATTAGACATGAATAAAATATTTGCAAAATCAAAATCAATAGTATGTTGTCTTGTTTCATCAACAGGTTAACCATTGTACATGGTTAAGGGATTGTGTATTTACACATTTACACATATAAGCACTTTTAATTAAATATTCTGCATTTTCAGTTGAACAAAAACTAAATTTCTGTAACTATGACTTGACATTGTGCACAAATAGTTGATACTGAGAGGAAACGCAGAATATATATACATTAAGTGAAACTGATTATAAAGTTAAATAGAAAAATAGTTGATTAAATCGCGCACAAATAATTGATACTGAGAAGTCGTTTCCTTTGGAAACGCAGAATATATACATTGAGTTAAACTGATTATAAAGTTAAATAGAAAAATAGTTGATTAAATCATTGATTAACTTAATAAACTTATAACTTGTTGTTATGCATGAATACATTTTAATTTAATTTTGAATACAAAAATGTTAGAGATGTTCTTGAGGGACAAGCTCTAATGAAGTAGTTACAATTTAATATACTCCCTAGGATAACCTCTGATATGCATACAGACATGTTCAATATACAGTCCTCAAATTTAGTAGATGTATTCGTGTTACTAACAGCGGTATACACGTCAAAAATAAAAACATTCTGGGCAAGGGTTCCTGTGAAATAAAAAAAATGTAAAGAATATAATTGGTTGGCGACTTGTGACTCATTTTCCTGTAACATATGTATCACAAATACCTTCACATTTAGACAAAAAGGTAGGAACCCATAGACATGTTCCTGGTATAGGTAAAGCACTGGGACTCAAAGGAAGTTGGACACAAACTCAGGTCTCCTGAAGTCCATAGCAATATGACATCAGCCCATTGAGTCAGTTAATTAAATATTGACAGGATCTGACTAAATACTGTAATCAGAAGGGCTCAGCGAATGTGTGTAATCACTCATCATTTGCATGAAGCATTAAATGACTTGTCAGAAATCATTATCATCTTCGCTAACTAGGAAAGAATCGATTTTATTAGATGATGTTGCAAGGATCCTATAATGGGGACGATAAAACAATATGTTTTCTTTCAGCAGAATTTCGAGCAGGCAGAATAATATTGAGCCATATATTGATGCCTCTTATCTCTGAGGACAGGAAAAAGTGGCCCTGTATACTGTTTCTAATATCAATTGACTCGTAATCAGACTACCCGTAAAGCCCATGAACAATTTGATGAGCAGGATCGAAAATAAATTGATTGACAATATATTTCCTATATAAAGGGAGTATATAGAAGACCCCCAACACCTTTATCTCTACCGTATACTGGATATTACTTCCTTATGGGGTCAATAGGCTTGTCCCCGGGACGCATATATATTACCATGGTCATTATTTCCGTATAATATAAGTTTTTTTTCTGGGATCCGTCAAGAGGCAAGATGTGTTTGACATTTGAGAGCTATTCACCTCTCCTGTAAGTAGCATTATATACCGGGATGTGATGTGTCTTTATAGGAATGTTCTCATATTTAGAATGTTAAGCGCCCGTAGCCGTATAAATACATGCATCAAATTTCCAAGAGTATTGAATATACATCTATGCATTTCTAAGATCATCCTAAGGCGTTATATTTTATAACTTTACTATAGTGAGTGTCCATATATAATATATAGATAAGTTTAAGTCTTCTTAGATTTTCTAAAGATCAACATCGTTAGAATTTGTCTGATCTTTTGAAATATGATAGCGTCTGAAAGTCCATTATTTGCTACTTCAAACTCAGTTTTCCGTGCCACATCACATATCACGTTTAGATAATTATCAACCATATTATTCGATTGAGCGGTGGAAAAGCAGGTCGTATTATATAGGGGATTCAAGAGCATTCAAGAGAAGTGAAATGAATAAATCACATTAGACTTGATTAACAAGATTATGCCAAACGTTCTTACATAATTTAAAGATCACAAGGATTTTAGTTTCTGACGATTAGTTCGGCTGCTCATTGTGCTTAACAGCATGCCATTTTATTTGTTTCCCCCCTCGTGTAATTCGGGATTAGATGAGTACAAAAAGTATTATTCAACAAGTTGTACAAAGAATATTACACAGAACAACGTGTGTTAAGTCTCATGATTTCTTATGAAAGCTCACAAATGTAGTAGATGGCATTCATACAACAAACATGGGCAATGTTGACGTGTGCTCGTTCAAATAAGTTTCTGCGCTATATTCTGTTTCTCCACGAAACCATCATTATTCTCCTTCTGCTTCCGATCGTGATGAAGTAAGATTTCTCCGATTCCCTTGGTCTGTGCATGATGTATTCCCGATGTAATCCTCTTTCATATCGCCATGGAAATACACAAAGACAACACCGCGTCGAACATTATCATAATTATATCGATTTACACAATGTTAGGACAGGCCGAATATCAAGATATAGCTGGCCAAACGGACGGCGTCAGAAGTTCGGATGAATGTCAAATATGTTTGATTTGTTGCCGACATGTCACTTGCATCGACTGGGTCGATGGAACGATCGTATTGTATAAGGTCTCGTTCCCTGAGCAAACAGAAATGCACGGGCAATTTAATGGGAAGATAAGATCAGGTATTTGCACGAGATGTGTGCGGCCACAGGAGGAGTTTAAGGTCTATAAACATATATTATGGGGTATATATGGCCTATGATATAAATGTTATTTATACCCAATTTGTATTCAGTATGATGTGATGTGTTACAGTAAAATGAGTCATAAGTTGCATTTTCAGACATCATAATTTCATATTTAAAAAGATAAAATCAAGCTGATTCCAATGAAGGTAAATATTAGGACATAGATATTTTTTATGCATGAAAAAAGAAGTTAGCGAAATTTGTTGATGGTCACTGACTGTAGTAAATTAGGTAAATATACTCTTTAGGATAACCTCATTATGTGGATAGACATATTCAAAACACAGTCTTGAAATTTGATACGTATGTATGTGTATGCTACTAACAGCGATAAACACACTATAACTGAAAGGATTCTAAGCAAGGGTTTCTTGTGGAAAAGCACTTGAAAAATATCCTTTTGTTTGTGACTTGTGACTCATTTTGCTGTGACACATCACAAATATAAATAATGTTACTCGAGGTAGCGAAAGATGTGCAAAGGTCCTGTTGCTTTTCTAAAACCTTGTTCCTCCCAAGGTTCTCAGCTAATTATTTTAAACCAATTATCTCTGTGTGATCCTCCTCACAGTTCTGAAGTTTCAACGGACCCAAAAGTAGAAAGTGTCTGGTAAATAGCCTTTTTATATTCACAAAAAAAGTTAAATCGAAAGGACACTGAAACTAATCCAGTTTGTAAATGTTTTGTGGTGGAAAGTCGGGCAACTGTTTTTTTTTAAATATTTATATTCAATGTCAATTTACTCGGCCAATATCTTTTGTTCTTGGCTGCTATCAAACACTTTCTCTTCTGTTTTGTCACTATTTTCCTTTTTAGGAAAGTGAGGATCGGCACATTGCTCTGGATGGGGCTCGATTCCGTTTGCCCCCGACCCCTTTTAACCCGACTACCTTCCCTGTAGGAGGAGTAGGTTTTGTGTTCTTTGGCGTGTGTGGGTGAAACAACCTCCGCGACCTGTGTGTTAAATCACTGCCTTTTCCATACATCACCCCATAGGCAGGAACTCGGGGAAAGACCTTGAAATAACTCTAGTTAGAGAATCTGCTGGAGGCTAAGAGATACCCTAACTTAGTTTAAATATATTTATTCAGTCAATAAAACTATACGTGAATTTCACGAGGTTATTTTCAGTTATTCTTGCTAATCATACAGCTAGGTTACATCTAGATCAATCGACATTGAGATTTACAATAGTTCTTTTTCAGTTTAAAGTGTGTTTTTTAAACAATATCCGTTTTTTTAACAATTAGAATTTTACCTAATTTGGTAAAAGAAATAGTGTCCACTTAGCCGATTCTCATGCGATTTTGCGCCACTGAGGACTCTTTTGCACTAAATTCTGTGAGAATCGCATGAGAATAGGCTTAGTGGACAAGACCCTGTAGCAATTAAACTTTAAACGGAATCATCATTCTTTGCCATTCTTTCCTCTTGTGAATCGATTAAAATGATTTGACATAACAGTCCCAATAAATGTCAAACTCAATAAATATTGACTTGTAAAGCATGTTTTGCAAGCCGAGGTAGCATTTACCGTTGACATTATCGAATGACCCGAGACTTTTGTTTGACAATCAAATGCTCCATTCGCGCTGGTCTTTCAAATGACTATCGAATAGCCATGTATTTATTCATATTACCATTGGGGGCCAGAGGGGCTAGTGGTGCAGCTTAAGGCCATATTTGAGATGGATGTGGACGTTCGTGACAAAAGCACCAAATTTTTACCATGTGTTGACAATGGCCCTAGCTTTCAATTTTTGGTAGGCACCACTTTCTCCCAATATATTATGGTGGCCATCTTGGATTTTTAAGATCGCCATCATGCAAAATCCTACATCTACCAATATCTCAGCTTCTATACCACTTAGGATCACAATCTTGGTGTCTAAACATACATTTTCAGGGTCAAGGAACACGCCTATACCATTTAAAAAAAGATTAGATTGTATTTATTAACACAAAAACAAATATATGACAAAATATCATCATCAGGCCCTATAGCGCCATCACTATAGGATACAACTGTAGCAAGAATTATAGTGTTGTTGGTAACTGTTAGTAAGCAAAATATAAATATCATCCATAACAATAGTGTCAAGTTAAGAGAAGGACTACATTGTTTTTTCACAACACAGAAACCAAATACATGAAAATATATCATCATTGGGTCTAACATCATTTACCTTATTTCTCACAATTGCAATTGTAGATTTCAGTGCATTTCCAACATGCCTTTCTGCATGTACACCTTGCCCCACATCCTTTTTAACTCTTGCAACTACACTTTACAAGTTCATTGCGGGCCTTAGAAGTAACAGGTAATGTGGTCCACACAGGGACCAATTATTGCCTGACCTTGGTGATAGTCCAGCCCCAACCTTCTAGACTAGGTATGTGCTGTTTGCAATAGTGAGTGTTGCAATAGTGCATCCTGGGTTGTTTGGAGGTTCTCCATTGTCTTCCCCTTTTGGCAAAACAACTGCTTTCTGGCCTCATCATCAATATGTTCAAGATCACTGGCCTTAATTGTCATATAGAATAATAGTGAAGCATTCAAGCAACTAGAAATGTTAAGCACTGACCTCTGTGGAAGGATGGAGTGCCATGTCTGTAAAGGATTGTCTCACATCTTGGTAGCAAAGCCACACCTCCTATGATGACTTCTTGCCTCTTCCAAAGAATGAAGATGTGGTATCACATCCTCTGAAACTGGAAGACAGGGAGGGACTTCTCTCAACCCAAGCAGTCATAGATGGCATTGATATGATGATATGTAAAGTTCTTGCCTGTACCAAAGGCAATTCAAATGTTCACATCTCTGCACAAGGTGATGAGGTAATGGATGTTGCCAATTAGGATCACCACTACATCTGTGTCAACAGTGTGCACCACACAGTTGGTACTGTCATAACGGTATTCTATAGGCGAATCAGCAGCCTAGTGTCTGCTTCCTCATGATCACATAGTGTCATGGATCAATCAGTTCCGCAAAGAATAGTTCTGTTAGAAGATGTGATGATAATTTCCCTGTCTTTGGGGCAATCCACAGTGGCAATCTTGTTGGACAGGAATGTAAACAGTTCCTCTTTTTTGGTTGGGCCACCCAAAAAGTATGCTCACTTTCCTGGGATCTTATTTTAACCTGCAACTTTTCTCCGAATTCCCTTTCCTTGCTTTTCTCTGGTGGGTTCTTTTATGCTGATAGGGATGTATTTGTCCCATATTACATCAACTTGTTTTGAGTTTTCTCGTTGTTTTATGATGTGTGGAACAAAGACCTGATAGCATACTCTTCAAATGTAACAACATTGTTAGTGGGGAGCACCACATCAGCTCAATCAAGAAACCTCACATCAATGGAATCTGGAGGATCATTCTGGGTGTCCTTAGTCAGAATGGTTAACAGATCTGATTTCTTTCCAAAGTGCAATTTTCCACCATGAGATAGTGAAGGAAGGAAGGGATGATTCTCATGGCTGAAGAATGTAATCATGTCACTCATCCTGTGCTGCATCACAATGTACAAGTGGGAGAACAGCACCACACCATTATTAAGTAACAAGATTTTCCCTGCTTGTTTTGATTTGGTTCTTGCATGGCTGTGTACAATGGAAAAGAGGAAAGGCATTCTTCTAAATTGGCTCATGATTTGAGGATGTCCAATAAGTTATAACTTCCTTGCAGCCTGCTCCTTAAAACTTATCTGTGTGGACAATCCCTCTTCATGATGATAACAGCAACCTGAATCTTTATCTTTAGGTAGGTATTCCTCTTCAAACTCCTTCAGCAACCTTGCTTGTTCAGGCCCTGAGACTATTCATTTTCTGAAGGCTGAAGGATTCTCTGTCAGACCATTTGCACCCCCTATCATCGACCTGTTGACAACCTCATTATTTTGTTCATGGGCTTGATTGATTGGAATGGTTGAAAATCGGTTTTGTGGTGGGTTTGTGGATAACCCAGTGACTGTGCTCCGCAATCTCTTTGAGAATTGTTCGGGAAAGACTCTCCATATCTCAGATGTGTATTGGGATCCAACGCACATAATTGCATGGTCTAGAGCAAAATACCATGGAGCCAATGCCTTCAGACTTTCAATATAAAAATTCCCTTCTTGGTGAGATCTGATGCAGATGAGACCTCAGAGTTCCATAGTGAAAACAGTATCCCAGTATTGGATTGTTGGACTCTTCTGTACCATTTTCCATCTCCATGCCTCTTTGACTTCCTCACTGTGAGCTCCTTCAGTGGGCAAGAAAGCATCCTCCTTGAGCATTGCAACAGCCAGAACAGTCACTTGGTGAGCATGCCTTGTTTGAGTGAGGTGTGAGGCTCTCAGAAAACAGTCAGCTATGCCTGATGATGGAATGGATGCTTGTGTAAGTGCATTGGTCACCAAATATTTTCCACATTGCCATCTTCATGTGCAGTCCACCTAACATTGCAATAATTTACCTTCTCCATTGTGTGAACTTGGCAAGAGCATAGAGTGGTGCATCAAAGGTGATCACTGGTATCTGTTGTGTATACTATAGTGATAACACATAGTGCCTGATTGATATTTTGTCATATATTTGGTTTTTGTTTTAATAAATACAATCTAATCCTTTTTTACATTGTATAGGTGTGTTCCTTGGCCCTTAAAATGTATGTTTAGATACAGAAATTATGATCCTAAGTGGCTTAGAAGCTGAGATATTAGTTGATATAGGTTTTTGGATGATGGCGATCATGCAAATCCAAGATGGCCGCCAATGTAGTCCTTCTCTAAACTTGACTATTGTTATGGTTGATATTTATATTATGCTTACTAACAGTTATTAACAACAATATAACTATTTAGCTATAGTTGTATACCATAGTGATGGCGCTATAGGGCCTGATGATGATATTTTGTCATATATTTGTTTTTGTGTTAATAAATACAATCTAATATTTTTTTTAATGGTATAGGCGTGTTCCTTGACCCTGAAAATGTATGTTTAGACACCAAGATTGTGACCCTAAGTGGTATAGAAGCTGAGATATTGGTAGATGTAGGATTTTGCATGATGGCGATCTTAAAAATCCAAGATGGCCGCCATAATATATCAGGAGAAAGTGGTGCCTACCAAAAATTGAAAGCTAGGGTCATTGTCAACATATGGTAAAAATTTGGTGCTTTTGTCACAAACGTCCACATTAATTTGCTAAGCTGCCCTACTAGGCAGGCAGGGTGGCATAATGGTAGTAGTGGGCTTAGGCGTTGGGTTCGGATCAGGCGGGTTCGGAATCCAATCCTGAAGCAGCTTGGCAAAAAAACATCGTTTCACTGTCCCGTCCTTGATATGGCTACCTGGGGCCAACACAATAGTTAATATTTAAAAAAAACAATGTTTAGTTTCAGTTGAATCCCAACAACTCCGTTTATTAAACGCAAGCCAAAGTCCCACACTTCTGCCTCGACCCTCGCCTATACTCAACCCACACAAGTTTACTCTCTCACCAGAAAATTTCATTTATGTTGTTTATGAAAGTGATGTTTTACAAAACAAGACTATCCAAATTAGCATGAATTAAGGAATATATTACTAGGAAAAGGAAGACAAGGAAACCTGCAGAAATGGAACAGGCAGTACGAGATTACCGCAGTTAGAAGATATCATACGTGAGCGTTTAGAAGATATAGGCACACCTCGTTCTAGAATATCCAGAGTAAACACTGTATATCAACCTGGACCTCTCTCTCCCTCTCTCTCCCTCCCCCACTATTCATCTCTCGCTTCTTAACCATTTTCATGACATCCATACACATCTATCTAGGAAATATAAGCTTATTTCCTCCTGTTGGGTTGGACTTCTAAAATTGCCTCTCTGTCCCTACATTACATAAATGGGTGCTTTTATTGGATCCCAAATTGACCTTTGATCTATGTTCTTCTGATCCTTTTTTTTATGTGATCTGTTTTTCTGATGGAGGGGCTCAGCTGAAGGCTCTTATCGTGTATATTTCCTCACCTAGGTAGGCCTAGAAGTTGCAATGACTGGAGGGAATATTCCTTCCATCAACGTACGGTATTGGGTAAGTAGACCTACCGATAGACGCATACATACATGCCATAAATTATTGCATATTTCCTATGTTGAAGTTTCAGGGTTATTTTGCGACCAAAACAAACTTGATCGGATTGTAGCCTGGCAGACTCGATCTCTGCATGCCTATGCCTACTTTTAGAATAGGTTTCTCTATTCTAATAGTCATTTTCGGCAATCACTTGGTAAGGGATAAAAGAAGAATAAAGAGATTTCCTTGCTTTCAATGTAGTTGTATTCAGTCACGATGTTGGTACAATAGTAGAGCAAGGCAAGAGTCCTTCTCTATTCACATTCACATGAGGTTTTATAGCCTAACCAATATTAATTTTCAACAAGCTAACTTACTGGGCGACCATTCCCAAGCTTTCTCTGGGCCATTCTCTGGCTTTCTCTGTCGCCCAGGGCGTCGCCACTTACATTACTTGTTATAGCACATATCAAGCTAAACTGGCATTTACTATAGCATCTGTTAACAAACCTCTTAAAGCTTGCTTAATCATGGTGAAAGCGATTTTTCTTTTAATTAAACACAAACGTTTCAAATTATATTCTAAGATGGTTTTATCATTCTTCCCCGCCCATTAGTCTTGAATTCCCACTATTCAAGGAAAAGTAAAACATACCAGGTCGGAGATGATAGCAAAGTACAAAAGAAATATGACATAATCATTAGACATTACATAAAAGACATCATAACACACATATCATATGGTTCTTTTCATTTGTTGTCTGGATGCTTTCCAGGCGTCATCAGTTTAATCCCCAGCTCCTCATGAGTCAGTTCATTTATATGTTCAACACTACCCTTACAAACAAATCATCTGAGGTGTACTTGTCCACAATATCCATACACATGGGACGTTTTTCAGACATTTTCTGAGACATCGACCATTTATGTTGGCACTTTGCTATTTAAGAATTCTCATTATGATTCACCTTCGAAATTCTCTTACATCTTTTTCTGGGGGATACTGTGCTGTAGGTCTAATGATTTATGTCAGTTATCTGTGCGATCTCTAGGCTATAGGCCTACAATGTATGTTGCCGCCAGCTAGGCCTTCAGGGAAGTAGCAGGAACAGTAACGGGTAGTAACGAGGATGCATGGGTGCTACTTTCTATTTTAATAAATACAGTCTATCTAGGCATTCTCGATGATAGGAAGCCTACTGCGGCTCAATCTTTAATGATTGGTAATAATATTTAGAAAATAGAAAATTGACTTGGAAAAATGGTCACTTTTGGGTAGTTTTGTGGAAGTCAGAATTTGGAAGATAGATAGGCAAAACTCGGGGTCCCCCAAAAGCTTTCATCACACTGCATCCATTAAACAAGGAATTTCTAACCTACAGTATAATGCTAATGATTCGGTGCTGAAAACCCCCTGTGCTACCAAAAAAAAGAGAACCGACCATACATTAAACATTCAGGCCATGATAATTAAGTGGTGAATTAATAACGACTTAGGTACTCCTTTCAAAAACCTATGGTACCTGTGGGGTACCATCTTAAGTTTTGTCAATCATTTCAAGTTGTTTTTCCCCGTACTAGGCATTTATTTCACCATACACAGTTAACAAAGTTATATGTCAGAGTGGGCAAAGATCAGAATATCATCATGTAAATCATTATTTTAAGGTTTAGTTATGTTTCAACCCATATTCTTTCATTCATTCAACTATATCCTGCATTAGTGTATATTTGTTATGAAAAATATTCATTTTCTTCAAAGCAATACAAATCTCTGAATTAATAAGTAAATGTAATCAGAAATGAGAACAGTCCTGTTAATTATTTCACTCTCATTTTCTGGCATAAAACCATCTTGTACTTGGTTAGATGATTACATATAATAGACCTTTCATGTTTATGATAACTTATCGTGCTAGTGGATACCCCACTTAAATCTTGCCAAGATGAGAACAGATATGACTGATTTGCCATCAGGTGGCAACAGACACCAATTGAAAACTTGCAGCACTTTGGCTATATAAACACATTATTGTATTATCATTTACAGACACAGTAAGCACTAAGATATCTTTCTGAAGCCGTCAAGCAACCAACCATTCTGGCATAAGCTGTAGTCCGAAATATAGCAAAACTGGGTCCAACAATAAATTCCTTTTTTATTGTGTCGTACTGCATATTAACTTCATAAATTGCGCCACGAAGATCTGATTTAAATGTTACTTCATATTTCATGTATTTGGTCTTTTCCTTGGCAACTTTAGCCCTGATAATTGCTTTTACTTTGTGCACACCACATTTGTGTCTAAAATTAATTGTATAAGAATTAACCCTATCCACTGCAGCTTGTGCTGCCTTTGCAGTCATTGGATCTGCTTTACTCAAGGAATCCCATTTAAGACATGAACAGTAAAATACAGGAATGAAGGCATCATTACACGATCGATTCCATGGGACTTTTGTGAATAAACTTATGCCACGTTTACTTGTGCTTTTAAAACCATCCAGGTCCAGTAAGTGGAATATTGTTTCCCTGATATCATAAGTGGTAGTCAATTTTTTGGCATTTCCTACCAAATTATCATGATATTTTGGGTATTTTTCCTTGAACCAAGGAGGCATAACAATTGCTGCATAAGGATGGTATTCTTCCATTTTGCCTTGAGGAGTGTTGCGTAATTGCGCATATCTGGCACCATGATCAGATGCAAAAACGAGCATCGTGTCATCTAGAATTCCCCTCTGTTTCACATCCTTCAACCAGTTGACTATAACATTGTCTTCATAGGCAAGATCTAGCAATTTATCATGAGCCAAATTGGAGTTGTGGTGATAGGAGAATATAGGCCTTGGTCTGTATGATTCATGTGCATCAGTGAAATATTGAAGAGTAACATTAAGTGTTGATCTTGCTCCTATACAATTCTTTCCAGCACGAAGATAAAAAGGACGCATATAATTTTCAAAAGGCGGCTTTTTAAAACCTTTCCTAGTGTGGATCCAAACGCCTGGTTCATCTTCAGCGTAGATAGGTACATATCCCATGGATCTAAGCTGTTTCCATATAAATGGATGTCCATCAACATGGCCACACTGCGGAAATCCCAGTCTTGTACAGTTTAATTCATCCCCAATTGCATCATTGTTATGTCCTGTTAGTAATGGTATAACAGCTCCTGCTGTGCCCTTGGCCACTATATTTTGCTTCTCTAGTTCTATGCCTCCCAGTTCTTCTACCATGTACTTATGTGTCTTTGGTATAAGTCTGTGCCACTGAGGTCTTGACATAGAATCAAAATAGATAAGCATGATACTCAAGAAATCCTTCCTCCTTACCTTCATGGGAATGTCAGAGAAATTATATTTGGCAGCAGTCGCATGGAAAACACTATATGTCTTTGTATTATTTGTACATGTTACTTTCATATATGAATCCTCAACAAGGGAGCAATTTTTTATATCCTGTGCTTGACTAAGAACTGATTTCAGGTCTGTCTTAAAACGCACATATTGCACCTTACAGGATGCATTTCGCAGATCAGGTCTGTCATTGATGTAGATACGTCCATGTTTTGTGTACGTCCAGTCTGGTGAAGTTGAACACCTGCGATTACTTGGCAATTGTTTTAATTTATTCTTAAGGAAATTAAAATGCTTTTCCCATACTTCAAGCGGTGGTGGTACACAAATTGGCCCCCTTTCTTTTTCCACTGTCATGTTAGGCCTTTGATTAAAGAATCTTACAATAGATGACATAAAACCATTATTCGTGGAATCATTTACACCTGAGGCACTATCATTCGAGAAAGTACCCCTCATATAGTGAAATGTAAAAGAGATTTTTGCAGGACTGTAGAATAGATTTCCTGTGTAGAGAGCTACGCCGGCAAAACATGTAACTAACATGAATATTTGTCTTGATTTTAGTGATGAATAACGACCCATTTTCAGTGATGAGTGGTAATATGAAGAGCAAATTCTTGATGGTTCGACTAAATTTTCTGCATGAGATATGATGCAACAACTTCTGTATGGTAACTTCCAGTGACTTCTATTTGTCGTGGTACATGTCTTGAATTTGAGAGATGAATGATATAGTTGTCTTTTTTGAACAGTTATTCAAATATTTATTCCTGCAAAGAAAACATAAAATAGAATATCACAGGCAGGAAAAGTCTAGCATATATGGATAGTACTTACTATAGGCTCATTAAAATGGGTGTATTACCCAGTTTCAAAAACGCATGTTTCATTGAATTGTGTTTATTAGCGGTTGTAACATTAGAATTGCAATCGTTCAGCCATTTCAACTCGAACACTGAAAGATCTTTGTGTAAAAAGACTAGAAACTGAGGCAATTTCAAAACCAGCAGTAAATGACTACGGGTGTAAATAACGTTTATCTATACCTTCATGCATGAAACCGTCCCCTTCTGATATACAGCGATCATTCCCCTTCTACCATATGAACAATTCTGTAATAAAGTTAACACATTTCTTCCGTTAGAATATTGACCACTGTGTATTTGCTACTAACATTAATTAGAATCTAATCTGCGGGGGGCTTGCAGTTGCTGTTTTAATCTCAAATAAATCAGAAGCAGGAGTGCGTGGCTCAGGATAAAATCTCTGATTATCTCACTAAGAAGTTTGTGAACAAGTTGTGAATACTTTAAAACAGTGATAGAATAATAAATTATCAACTGCTTCTTGTTTAGTTTGTGTTTTGTACCGGGTGCATATAAGAGCACTGTCCCTAATTCGCGATAGAAAAATTAAAATAATTTTCAAATAGAGTGCCTGAATATAAAAAAATAAAGAAATTTCTTCAATGTTCAACCGAATCTTTAGTTCAAAATGTTTAACAGTACAATTGTGAACAAAAATATTAAGATTAAAAGAACCTTATCACCCCCAACTGTAAGGCATTGACCTTGTAGCAATCCTCCCAAATATTCAGGGTTTCTCTAAATCATTATTTTTAGGAAGACATATTTAGGCAAAGAGTAGTACCCAATTTCGTAATGGTATTGTCTGTTCTGAATAAAAATGCAATATTATCATTTCACTGATTCACATAATAAAGAAACTTACCTTTCTTATCACACCTCATTGTATTGGCCTCAGTTGAATTTGTGTCTAATCTAACTCTTGCCCCAAGCATACGTGCGGCTTCAGAATAATTCTTTTTTAACTAATAATAGTAGAAAATTAAAACTAATCCGAAGCTAGGATCTTCTTGCACATTGACCCGGTAATGAATGGAGTCCACAGGGCAACGGTTCGCAACCCAATGCAGCTCCAACGTACAATGTTGATCTAAATTCTTAAAGAACTGGTTGCAGATGGTAAGAACCTCTGCTTAAACTGGTGGGGGTGGGGGCTGGTGGGTATACGACATACTACTGAGAGCAAAAGCTGTTGTTAACATAGCTTTCGCACTCAGTGAGGGCAGTCCTGTAGCAGTGACACCTTCTACATTGGCGGCATGGTGTGCGAACCAAAGGGCGTGCTAAACATGATTAAACAAGTTATAGCAAGTCATAAAGGGAAACAAACCTCCCCTCTTATTTGAAACAATGTAGATGTCCGTTTTCTATTTAATCTTGGCATCAGGAAACTTTCTTTAACATTTTGTTATCCAAAATCAATCGTAATCAACTACCTTAAATTTACCCAACACCAAGTACTATATCAGATGCTCACAAAATCACAGCAGACGATTTTCTATGAGCACACTTCGGGCAACAAATTGGGTTATGGGATATGACTGGGTTTTAATCAAAGAAAACTCATTACAAATAATACTACTGACCAAAACGACCTGGGACAAATCCTCACAAAATTGAAACAACACCTCAATGATACCACAAAAAACAACATAGGATACTTAATATAATAACTGACTCCAGAGGGGCAGGTATCGAAAGATGAACCTACAATTATCCAATTAAACGGGTTGCAGACAGTGCTTTATATATACGAGACATATCACCTCGCAGACTGTATGAAAGGGGTCCTGATGCCTAAAATCGACAAACTGACATAGCCATTTCTTATGATCGACAAACGGAAGCGATGGCAAGGAAACTCTGACAGGCTATTTATGTGAATGAACAATAAATAAGGAAGCTATACTATGAGTAATGAACCATTTTCTTATATACAAAATGTAATCTATAACTCACCTGCACTTAATACCATGAACCTGGCTGCTAAGGATACCGTTGTTTTTATACCTTAGTACTCACCGGTTCGAATAAACTGCCTATATATATAGATGCACACGTGAAATGACTGATTCCAACCCCAATACAACCAATCTATTTTAAGAAAACTCTGACCCTATACCGTTTCTATTTTTATTATCAACATCGATGTGTATATATATAGGCTACACAGGTATAGCGTCCGAGGACGTAGTCTATATAAAGCCCTCCATGAGCGTAGGTAGGTCTAGCACAGCCTGCAATGAATCGAAAAAAAGCGGTCTTTCCACTATTGCTGACTGACGATAAAATTAGTTTGCCAATAGGAAGGTGGAATCAATGATCACATGAT
The DNA here is from genome assembly GCA_942159475.1 of Sthenelais limicola. Classification (NCBI taxonomy): domain Eukaryota; kingdom Metazoa; phylum Annelida; class Polychaeta; order Phyllodocida; family Sigalionidae; genus Sthenelais; species Sthenelais limicola. The sequence goes on from OW804096.1 coordinate 62,239,894, forward strand.
ACAGAATGTGATAGACTGTAAATTAGAGGTAGTCATTTGACCAGAGCTCCAATAGGTTTGTAGAGATAGAAGGGACCAAGTCCTGCTGCTGAGGCAAGAAGATAACTGTCTCCAGTTTTTATTCAGGCTTATATATATCCAACTCCTGGGTACATCCATTATCATACATGAGTTAATAAAAGGTTTTAACCCGCCACCTTCCCCCCGCCGATCTAGTTCCTGGAAATGTCCCTTAGAATTTACCTTGATTAATCTATTCAAGTGTGAACTTGAAACAATGTAGATGTCCGTTAAATGTCCATTTCCTTACTCAACTTTTTAGAGACTGACGTCATACCTACCAACCCATACACATGTGTTGGCATGCTCTCCTAATAGGGACATTTAGCAACCACAACGCTAATGCTAACGCTAACGCTAACGTAAACGCTAGTTTCTCACGATAGGGTGGGCCGTATGTAATGGCAGAATTCTATCAGTGTTAGTGGTGGAGAGGTGTTTTCAGAGGGCAAAAAAACGCACAGTTTCATGAATGTGAGTAGTGTGTTACACCTGTATAGAATGAAAAACACCTCCCGCTCATTTGTACATAAAAATTTTAGCGTGAAATGGACATACGTTGGGAACGTATTGACCCGCCTCTTAGCGTAATTGACGTCCGTATCTCAGGTAGGCACGCTAACAATAGCACACCTACTGATGACGTACCCCTCATAAAAGATACGTTAGCGTTAGTGTTAGCGTTAGCGTTGTGGTTGCTAAATCTCCCTATTGTATGGGAGAGGTCAAGTCAATCTCTCCCCTACCCTCCCATAAAACCCATTGTCCCCCCATGCCTCTACCCTCCCCCTTTTCAGACCGACCTGGGGACAAAAGGAGTAACCAGTAATTAGCATAACCTTTCAGTATTGAGCATGCTGCCCACATGTTGAAATTGTGGCGAAATGACAACCTAGCAGCCCAACAAAAGTTACTGGATTTAACTCTAAATTCTGCAAGACACTATGCGGGTATGGGTCTATAGACTACAGAGCACGCAGATATATTAATAATAGGCCACTTTACTCTCATGTCGTAGCCCTACAAATTTATCTTTTAACTATACTAAACCTACTAAATATATGCACCATTAAGTACATATATATGGGAAGCCTGTTTGGGAGGCTACATGTAAGTGACTTAGGAATCACTGTTTTAAATTGCTGATTATTCCACTATTTTTAATTATGAAAAGTGTAAACCGTTTACTAAACAAGTACTAAGTTAAGAAATTATCAAGTTAAATTTGGTTTATCTAATTAATATTACAATTAGTGTCAACTTAATTTATATACCTGGCGTTTCCAATGGAAACGATTTCTCAGCCTCAATTACTTATGTCCAATGTCAGGCAGAAGACCTACCCTAGACACCTGTCTATTTAGAATGCTGGACCACCTCATTGCAATAAAGACATCTATTGCAATAAAGAATTCTTGAATTGAATTGAATTGAATTTATGACCAGTCACTGAGGACCATTGAAATCATGAACTCTGAAACATGTAGAGAAAGGGAGAAAAATGATAAACTTAGGGAAATACCTACGTAGAAATAAGATCCACTAGTCCTCCTGAGTTTCCACTAGTCCTCACAGACCAGAAGGTAAAATCTAATATGGCACAAAAGACATACAAATGTCAACTAGACTAGGGTTTATATATACACTTGACTTTTATTTCCACTTCAGTAACTGTTACCAATAATGAATAACTCTGCAATAGCCAGGGCTGTAAAAAAAAGTTAGTTGAAAAAAAATTATTGTTGAAAAATAGTTGGTCAGAAAAAAATTGTCGTTTAAAAAAAGTTGGTCGTTGAAAAAAAATTGGTCGTTAAAAAAAAGTTGGTCGTAAAAAAAAAGTTGGTCGCAAAAAATTGGTCGAAAAAAAATTGTCGTTAAAAAATAGTTGGTCGGAAAAAAATTGTCGTTAAAAAAAGTTGGTAAAAAAAGTGTCGTAAAAAGTTGGTCGAAAAAAAATTGTCGTTAAAAAATAGTTGGTCGGAAAAAAATTGTCGTTAAAAAAAGTTGGTAAAAAAAGTGTCGTAAAAAGTTGGTCGAAAAAAAATTGTCGTTAAAAAATAGTTGGTCGGAAAAAAATTGTCGTTAAAAAAAGTTGGTCGGAAAAAGTTGGTCGGAAAAAGTTGGTTGGAAAAAAATTGGTCGAAAAAAAATTGTCATTAAAAAATAGTTGGTCGGAAAAAAATTGTCGTTAAAATAAGTTTGTAAAAAAAAGTTTGTCGTAAAAAAAAGTTTAAAAAAAAGTTTGTCGAAAAAAATTGTCGTTAAAAAAAGTTGGTAAAAAAAAGTTGGTCGTAAAAAAAATTGTCGTTAAAAAATAGTTGGTCGGAAAAAAATTGTCGTTAAAAAAAGTTGGTCGGAAAAAGTTGGTCGGAAAAAGTTGGTTGGAAAAAAATTGGTCGAAAAAAAAATTGTCATTAAAAAATAGTTGGTCGGAAAAAAATTGTCGTTAAAATAAGTTTGTAAAAAAGTTTGTCGTACAAAAAAGTTGTCGTAAAAAGTTTGTCGAAAAAAATTGTCGTTAAAAAAGTTGGTAAAAAAAAGTTTGTCGTAAAAAAATTGTCGTTAAAAAGAGTTGGTCGGAAAAAAGTTAGTCGGAAAAAAAAATGGTCGTAAAAAACAAGTTTGGTCGGAAAAAAAAGAGTTGGTCGTATAAAAAGTAGTAAGCTAGGCTAGGCTAGGCTAAATAGTTGGTAACTTACTTTTAAAATTTAGAAAATGTGTTTGGCAGTGTCCATTTGAGCACCTGAGGCAGGTAAGGGGTTGTGGGCAGAGGGGTGGTGTGGGAGGTGGGAGGGCCTTCTGCAGACCTATCATGGTTGGAGAAGCATCTAACTAACAGCCAATCAACTCCCTTGGCTAAACCTAGAAAGGCTGTCAATCAGCCTTCAATAACATCTAGGTGTGAAATCTATGACTGATTGAAAGGATTAGATATGGCATCCTCGCCTGATGTCACATCTAAGCTTAAACACCTCACAGACAGTTAACCAAGTTATCAAGATTTAGATGCAGTATCAGTGATTGGCGTATTTCATAGTAACACACTTGTTTCTCTGCTATAAATAGCAGAGAAACAAAAAGAACCCCTTTACTGAATCTGAAAGAAACGTGCATCTGGCGTACATAGGACGCACAGCCAATTCAATCTAAAATTTTAGATCGTATCGGAACTACGGCCGATTTACTCCACCACTAAATCGGCCTATAGGCATCTCTCAAATAACGTTTCAAGGCGTACAAGGAACCACACACCAAAGCAATAATATTATCACGAAGAGATACTGATTGGTTTAGGACTGATTGCCCTGGGACTGGGTCCTTCTAGCTTTTATTGAAAAGGTTCTAATCACTGCACAGCATGCACAGAAATTCCATATACTTGCATTTACATGTGCACGTTTGTGATTAATCCTTTTTTGTATGTATGTTTTTGTGTTTGTTTTTATTTAGCTTTCTTAAGTAATATGGTGCAAAGCAGCTTTTGAATACAAATAGTTTTTATTTTATTTATATTTAGAATTTCTATATGAGCTTCATATGAGAATATCAATGTTTTGAAATTGGACTCAAATAAAATATATTTAAAAAGAAAAAATACATCGTATCCTCAGACAAGTGACACCAAACAATACTATATTGATACAATTGACGGATAGTACAATTGGTGCCATTGACATAATGTGATATGAGCCCACAGGTCTTCCGCCCACTGCTGTGGCTACTAAACAAGGAATCAAGAAATTAGTAAGACAAGTCTACACAATCTAATAAACACTAGATTAGTTGAATATACATCATGTCGATGGCATATCGTGGTAAGCAGGATGATTCCGCTTGACTTTGATGTAATATTTGTTTCCAGATCTGGGATACATAATGTTATACAGAGAAAAAGGTATTTAAAAGACATTTACAAATGAATTACCTTTGTCGAATGAACGCAGGTCTTCCAGGCTACCTTTTTAGCAAAATAATATTGAAAACCATTTTCCAAATGGCTATGATGTCCATATTTTAATTTCAGCATTACCCTATACAAATTAGTGCATAAGATGCCACTTGTCTAGCTATAGTCCATGGCCTTCTCCACCCACTTGTTTTGCTCATAAGCCTTGGCTATAGGAACTATCATTGACGACACCTTCCGGAATACACTTGCATAATACCTCACCCTATTCACTCACATACGACTCGTGCCCAGGCTGCAGAGCAACACACACCGCATTTACAAACTCCCACCCACCCATCCTACACCTACAACTATATCCTATGTATACACCTACACGTTTCACGCTGTCACATTTCTTATAATTAATCTTATTCAAAATTATTATCTTCTCATTATATAATCACATTTTAATTAAACCCCATCAATTATAATTAATTATTAATTATAATTACTCTCATAATTATGATTACCCATTATGTAATCAGCAATTTATTAATTAAGCTTAGTAAAATTCTCTTAACTCCAGCCTGCCTCTTCCTTACTCATTCCGTGGTGTTCGTCAATGAGTGCCAGTAAGTGATTGCTGGGGGTGTATGGTTACAATGGTGAGTAGGCCTAGAATCTAGGGATTAGGAGAAGGAGGTGAAGGTATTTGTAGTGCTGCGATAGTTGGAGGTCTTGTGGAGGAAGTGTGGAGGTGTAAGGTCTGTCAGTTTGATCGGTTATTATATATGGGTAAAGGGCGCGATCGTCGATAATGTCCAAGAACTTACTACTTGATAAATGCTCCAACACATGACCCCAATTTCTAGTGTGTCTTACAAACAATAGGGTCAATATCAGGGTCCATTATTTAGTCATTATTGGGTCCAGACTGACGAGTGGGAGATTTAGCAACCACAAAGCACCAACACAGCACTAACGCATCCACAAATTCCAACTAATTTAACTTATATATAGTCCAGTCGATTTGCTAAACAATTGTGCACTTTTTCATGAAAGCATGAAATTTGGCATAGTGGTACTTTTTAATGTGCTGATCATTTCTAGCTATAGACCCAATCTGGACTTTTGTTTCCTTGGTCATGGTTGCTATGGAAACATTCTAATAAGGAATTTGGCATTTATAGTTACATCAGCCCCATTTTGTGCAGGGTTAGTATGTTTTGAGGATTAATTCCTATACAGAATTTTACACTTTCATTTGGACTGGGTCCAACATCTAGGAAATGTGGGACCTGGACACCATGGCAACCAAAATGGAATGTTTTTGGGTACAACATGAGAAAAATTATGTTTTTATTATGTTGATTATCAAAACAAAGCATTCTTCAAGATCAATCGAACTGTGCTCATGAATTTATTCTAAGAATGTTCTGGTAACCATGGCAACCAAATACCCTCTGAAAAATGAGTTAATATGGGTCAGATATACTCTTTGATTTTGCTTATAAATCATGGGCGCAACAATGATTAAATATATTGTCTGGATAGCCTAGCTCCTTAGCTTTAATTTGATATATGGGACAGGTCGCCTAGAAATGTACAATTGCTTCTGATTTCCATGGTTCCCAACTTGGAGGTTATAATTATTACATACACAATACTAAACTCTGAGTAATTATATTCGTCCGGTTATGTTGTAATGGTATGGAAGTACCTATAGCCGCATTTCCAAGCATGTCGGACTTTGGCTTCCCAGTAGGGCATTACTATATATATGCTTGACCTGTTATTTTCTATATTTCAATAAGACATATTCTTAAAGTTCTTTGACAGAAATAACCTCCTTAGGATCAAGTAAAAGAAAATTTAACAAACTGTTAGGTGTAGAGTAAATAATTCTAAAAAAACGGAGGTCTGGGTGAATTTTCTCAGGCCTGGGAGGTTTTATACTAATTTTCATCACTGTTGGGACAAAGGGCCAAAATTGATAATAAGGACATAAAAATGTATTCAACATATATAAAAGTGGCTAACTTTTCATTATTTAATCTCAATATATAGTAGTTGTTCTCTTTGCGAAAAATCAGGCCTGTCTGACTTCAGGAAAACAGTACAACCCTAATGTCGCACATACCTGTATGTGACACTTTGCTTTCACACCTGAATTCGCTCACCCATACAATGGGAGTGTGGGCTCAGTTTGATACACTTTTAAAGCTAAATGCAACCCCCAACTAGTGGTTAGTGTATTCCTGACATTGCAGATGGTACAAAGTGGGTATTGATTACAACAATTAATAAACTTGATACTATTTTGTTAATATTCAAAGCCCTTTGGGTCAGATCGAAATATCTGATAAAGGCCCTTTTGCTGATATTCACGCAATCTAGTTACTGAAAAAAAAACTATAGAAGATAATGGTTGTTATAATAATAGATACTCATAAACAGTCTTGATAATGTGAAAGTCTTATCAAATCATGATTTTAAGAGATGAAACTAATGCAATTAAGGTAATTATGGGGATCACTGTTGGGACATTAGCTGAATTCCTCTATGCCCTCTAGGTCACTGATGGGACATAATTCAATTATTTTTGTACTTTCTGTAATTAGACAGTGAACAAATGTATCAAACACCACCAAATTTCAACATAAGATGTCTTACTTGTACCTTAATTGATTCCAGCATTTAAAAAACGTGTGGTAAAAATTAATTTTGGGGTCCTCTGTAGCCCCTCTTATTATTTTAGTTTTAGTAGAAATATAGGTCTTTATGTGATTAAAAGGTCATTAATGGTCCAAATGAATAAAAACTTTGGATTTTGGCATCTGGCCATATGGACTTTATATTGCCAGGTTTTCTTTTATATTTTAGTGTCATTCCGACACGAAACAGAATATAAATGAAAATATGTGAGCATGACCCTTTTAAAAAAGCTCTATAGGATGAGAAGGAAGTGCATGGAAGTTGAATATTTTATAGCCTGTAGTACTATATTATGCATAGAGGAAATATTTTTAATTTATTTATCTATAATAAATCTTTTATTTAAACATTTACTAACATTGAGATGTGAAATACACCTGTAAGACGAATGTCTATGACCACAAACTTTATCAGATATCTTACTGAGTAATTAAACTTACTTTCTCACATATCTATGTAAAACTACCAGGCTTATTACTCTTTTTATCATAATATATGTGGAGAGGGTTTATCTTTAAGTAGGCTGAAAAACTCATTTTACCTTTTAATTTAGCCCGGATAAAAACCTGAACCACTTGGACTATTGTAGTATAATTTATATGTACGTAAAATGTGAGATGTACTCTATTAAATAAGATCAGATAACATGTTAGTTTACCAGGTTTTTAAAATTGCCATTCTGAGAGTAATTGTACATTTCTGGGTGACCTGACCCATATAGAATTCTTCATTGGTTGTCATAGTTACTGAGGTATGGCTCCACAAACATGGACTCAATATCATGTCTACTACCCTTGTGTTGGCCCTTGTATGGACTTCCGACCATAAGACCTGCCTGTCAAGTTATTTTCTGTTTCCATCAAGGACATTTTATTTTAATAGAGTGTTTTGAGGGTGCTGATAAAGAAAAGACAGGGTGCCAATTATTTTGTTTCAACATTACAGCCATTTTTGGCCCTTTGTATGCAAAGTAGCTGAAATCTGATTGGCGTATCTGATAGGTGTATTTTGATGTGCTGATCTTTTTTGGCTATATACCCAATCTGGAATTTTGTTTCCTTGGTCACGGTTCCCATGGAAACATGTCAATATGTAATTTGCTATTTATGGCCAGCATTTTAGGCCAAATCAAAGGATTTGTTCATTCTTATCATTATTAAATGGATGTAAATGATTTAAGATCATAAGAAACAGCTTAAAACATATATTCCCTTGTTGCCACTCAATGTCTATACTGGTAAAATAAAAGTTGTGTAATTAATGTACAGCCTGTATTCCTTCCGGTATGGTAATGAGCTTCGAGGTCTATCCATGTTGTCAATATGCCATGGTAATATCTGCGTCATAATTAATAAGGATCCTTCCTTCCTAAGGCTCGTGTCTGAATATTTTTTATCTTGTGTATGAGACTCCTCGCTGAACTCATTGTTAAATTTAACTCTCTTATTGTTTATGTCGTGTCGCACAAAAATTACACTGTCTTATTAATTAGTGATTTTCCGCCTTCGACTAATAACTTTTTTTTATTAAAGAAGTGGGCGTTCTTTCCTGGTCAGATTTCGATTCACCATACAGGTTTCAGATGATCAGAAGCAATTTTAGAAATGGCCCGATAAAAATCTGCTTTGTCTTCCATCGATGATCTTGATTTATTTTCCTCTCGTTCGCCATGGAATATCCTATCCATTGCGTTGGTCTTTGCTATTAGTGGATTTCTCACTATTTGTAACTTTTCCATTAGTCTTTCATTGGCGCTGGTGTGCAAATTGAGCGCAATCAGCGGAATTGAGCATGCGTTTGTCTGGGGTGCTCTTTTGACTCAATGCAATAAATCTGGGCTCATGTAATACATTCTACTACGGCACCACAACAATGCCTTTTAGCGCGGGGCGAATTTATCAAAGATCTTCGTCTTAGTTTCCCTGGACGAACCTTAATCCAATCTCCCAGAAATCTATGGGTCGCCATCTCCCTTTGAACTGTTTTTACTCGAGCGATGCCCGTTAGTCTGGAGGGGTCGCTTAGTGTTTTAGTCAAGAGATTAAAAGCATTGAATGCGTCAAGTAAATTAGACTTTCCGGAAGAGGGAGTTCAACCTACAAAGAGCTATAGAGAGTAGAGCAAGTAAAGGGTCAGCAATTTGCAGCTAATGCTTTGCCTTTGGTTTTGGACCCGCTCGCTTGTAAAAAAAAAGAAGCCATGGTTAAACATCGTTATTTACTAGTCAACCTTGTATATAGATTAGTGGCTTCGTTAAGTAAGCTATGATACGAGTTCCGTCACCTTAGAATGTGTCTATATGCGGTGAGTGAAACACAATATATCATACATGGGATTACATAGAGAGCTATAGAGGAAGGAAGTAAACACTCTGTAGGCCGGCCCGAAGAATGATTTGGATCAGGACGTCAGAAAATGTACGATTCGCTTTCAATAAAAATATCAATTTACCCCAATATAAGGTGAAAATGCGGGACAAAGTTCATTTCAACATAACCCATCAGATTATTTGAATCAACGCAACACCAAAGTCAGATGTACCTAATAATGTATCATTTTTCAGCTTAATTGAAATTCACCAAATGGGTAGAGTTGGGCCGATTGTACATTTTCTGATGATGGGGCAGGGCGTCAGAAAATGTACAATCGAAAGCTCTACACGTTTCGTAAATTCTGCTAAATTCTGCAAAACATGATAACGGCAAGTTATATCTAAGTCTTTGGTTTTGTGTCTTTTCGTTTATGATGAAGTGTATTTTTAACCTCATTTGTGTCTGAAATGTGTGTCATTTGAGTGCATTTTCATGTGACGTCACTTCATAATGCACATAAAGTTGACACACTTATACGTAGAACATTTTGATTCATACCATCGCACTCAATTAGTGCATTAATATATTTAGCTCTATCATTTCAATAGCAATATTTTTTAGGCGAATTAGGGGATTAAGCTCAATAAGACGATCACCAAATTTAATTTTGGGGGTGATTTTATTTGGCGTAAATGGCGTTTACTTTGGTTGGTTCTAATGGCAGTTTTTGAACATAGTCTAGCTATAGGCCTATTAATAGGTAATCACCTTCACGCCCTTGGGAAAATCTGCTACGCTTCACAGCGCTCCCGAAGGGGTATAGGTAACTGCAGTTAAACCCTCTAGTAAAACGACCCAGATTTATGCATGGAGCAAGGCTAGGCAGATACCTCAGCTATCTCACACAGTTGAGATCTCGCACTGTACTTTTCTTTGTTCTTCTTAACACACACCCATACATCTATCAATTTTCCTTCTCCTCCCCCTTTCCTCCCCTCCGTGACTACCTCCCTTGCTCTCCCTCCCCTTTTATCGCCCCCCCCCTCCTTCACCTCTCCTCTTCTTCCTCCTCTGCCTCGATCCCCGTCTTTCTTTCTCCTCCCATTCCTACCTCCCTGTTCTCATAGATCCCTTCTAAAAAAATCTTCTTATTCAGTAGACGAATGTAGATAACTAAGAGCTAACTTATATCTTACATTAGCAATAATCTCTCTCCAATCTCCCTAGATCTCTTTTTAAGATTCAACTATTGATCATTTAAACATTCCACTTGATATATTTATACCTCCCGACCTAGGTACCTGCAAATTTTAGCAAGATTTATTTCTTTTCTAAGGAATTTGTCTACCATGACAAATTAAATGGGGAACTACACAAGTTTCTTTTTGGTCTTTCATGAATATCATTTGAAATGTAACATTTGTTAAGATTTCATTAGGATACAAACGAAAAAACAGGATTAATAAATAAAAACATTACAACAACAAATTGGCTTTATATGCATATCACAGTTACCCCTATCATAGTAAATTAGTATGTTTGCCAAAAAGTGGCAATAACAATACTATCTCCTATATCTTCCTAAAAAACGTTTAGTAAATGGTCGAATTCCGATAAGAAGTAGAAAAAACTGTCTCTATAATCCAAGTGCCAAAGGCACTTGTCTATATATTATACCCTAGTCTATGTATACAGTCCTACATGAGCCTATGTGGGCGCGGGTCAATGTACTGGCTAAAGTAACTGTACCTTCTTCAGCAAAGTGGTCATGTGACAATATAAGTCATGTGATCACTGCTTCACATAGTGATACCTGAGGGCTGTTGCACAACGAAATTCAACGAACGAACATGATAACCTCCTCGTAGGGTTCTAAGAACGAGCAAGAATAGCCATAACTAGCACTGTGTTGCACAATGTGTGGTCCTAACCTTCCTGTTATATGCCCACATGTTCGTGGGTGTACTCTACTCAATATAAGAGCCAAAGAGTGATGCCCTGCATAGGGGATATTTCAACCTAGTGTGTTACCGCTTTGATTACCTTGATTGTACCTTGATTGTTTGTTTTGAAATGTTCAGGGTCAGCATAGGGGACACCTAACATGGGTTTGATTGACAGGCCACACACACACATATATTATATATTTATTTAAGGAATAATTTCCGAGGTTTTTTCTGCTCGCGGTGTCTATAGCGTCAGGGAGTTCGAGGGCGAAGCCCGAGAATTCCCTGACGCTATAGACACCGCGAGCAGAAAAATCCGAGGAAATTATTGCTTTTAGAAGAGAATTGATGAGATTTCCTTAATGTTAGAGCAAAAAAGATAGACAAACCTTCTTTATTCCGTCCAAAACCATCCAAAAACATCCAAAATATCATGCAAAAGCCATGCGAGTCGTCAGCCTTTCTATGAGACCGGAAGTGATTTCCCTAAAACGATGCTTTGGATAGCAAGCAGCGGAACCTTGCGAAAACACGGCGGCTGGCTGAACGTAAACATTAGCGAATACGCACCTCTGATTGGCTGTTTCTCCGCTAAGCCCCGCCCACTTCACTTAGCCAGCCGTCGTGGTATCATGCAGTTTCCGACTAACGCGGCAAGCATCGGGCACTTCCGGTTCTCGAATGCCGTGTTGCGTGTCTCTAGGGACTTAAAAAAGAAATAAATAAAAGATTTGAATCGGTAGAAATGATTTAAATAGTGTTTGAGCCCGATAGCCAAGATTTAGTCGATGGGAATCAAGCAATAAATGAATGGCGAGTTCAGAACCTATACGTGCGACCGGAAGAGATGTGGAGACCCTTCGGCATAGCGACTCATGTGCACATTCACTTGGCGTTGCATTGTGTACGGTGGCCTATATAGCGCACGGAGGATTTCATTCGAAAGTGACCCGCACGTCAACCAACGAAGCATCAGACTTCCGATTTACGAATGCCGTGTCCGTGTGTCTAGGGACTTAAAAAAGAAATAAATAAAAGATTTGAATCGGTAGAAATGTTTTAAATAGTGTTTGAGCCCGATAGCGAAGATTTAGTCGACGGGAATCAAGTAATAAATGTATGGCGAGTTCAGAAGCCTGTGTATGGTATCACTAGGCTAGCAAAATTCAGCCGCCATTATCCACCAGCTCCATAGCGTAGTGGTTATGTTGTTCGACTTCGGCGGAGAACGTCGAGGGTTCGAGCCTCGTCAGGTCCCTTGGCTTTTTTTTCATTCTCATGGAGACGGAACTCTTGAGACTTGATCTATGGAACTCTTGAGACTTGATCTATGGAGACGGAAGTCTTGATCTATGGAGACGGAAGTCTTGAGTCTTGATCTATGGAGACGGAAGTCTTGATCTATGGAGACGGAAGTCTTGATCTATGGAGACGGAAGTCTTGATACTGATCTATGCCTGATCTATAGGGACTGATACTGATCTATAGGGACGGATCTATGGGGACGGAAGTGGTTTAGAGGGAATCTATAAAGAAAAAAAACCTCCCAGAATCTCATCAGATCGATTCTAAAAGTATATCAATGAACCTGCCACGAACAAGCCTCATAGCCACGAATATCAAAAACATACAAAAATGAATAACAAATGTGGAAAACCTTTGATATAGCCTACCATTTTATACTCATTATGAACTCATATCAATGAATAAATTTCTGGGACTTTCAACGAATAGCAGGCCTCACATTCTTAAATGTTTATTAGCAAAACTTCTTACACTTAAGCTTCAACAATAGTTCAGAATCATTCATGTATGGCTGAGGCCTAGGTTTGATACGGAATCATTGTTATTTTATTTTAATATCAATGATTAAATTAAATAAATAATGAATGTGGCCATGTATCCCAACGAACGAGCACCTATGAATTGGTTGTGCAACAGGTTCTCGTTCGTTGCACAAAGAACGAGCATGGATTTCTACGAATTTCAAATAGCAACAGAGGGCTGTTGCACAACGAAATTCAACGAACGAACAGGATTCGGTCCTCGTACGGTCTAAGAACGAGCACGATTAGCCCTCTGTTGCACAATGCCTCGTCCTAAACGTACTCGTTATATTTCCACATACTCGTGGGTGTACTCTACTCAATATTAGAGGTGTGGACCCAGTCAATAGTGGGGTAATCCAAAGAGTGATGTCATGCAGAGGGGATATTCCCACCTAGATTGTTACCTCTTTGATTGCCTTGGTTGTACCTTGATTGTTTGTTTTGGGGACACCCAACATGAGTTTGATTGACAGGTCACACACACACATATATATATATAGGTACATCAGTGAACCTGCCACGAGCAAGCCTCATAGCCATGAATATCTAAAACATTAAAAAAAGAATAACAAATGTGGAAAACCTTCGATAAACCATTTTATACTCATTATGATTTGTATATATCAATAGATCAATTTCGGGGACCATCAAATTAGGTACAAGCAGACTTAGAACAACCCTAGAGGTCGTCCTAACTTTTCATTGTGCAACAGGATTTTTGCCTTGAAATTTGTCTAAGTCCCAACGAACGAGCAGAAATGTATACAATCAACCCACTCTTGTATATTTCATATGGCTGACTCGTTATAGGGCAAAGAACGACCAACAGAAAGGCTACGAACAGCCACGAATATGCAACGAACAGGCGTTGTGCAACACCCTTCTGGTCTTATTCATGATACAAGTTAGATTGCGTGGCATTAAATAAAAGGATGACTTGTTTGCTCCGACTCCCCTGTCTCCGCATTAGTGATCAAAGTAACCATGGAATTATCTGATTCATTTGCGGTGCGTCACTTCCAAATAAAAGCTGGACTCGATCTCTTTCTTCTGGGGCGGTTTATTGCCGATTCATATCAGCATTAGGAACTTTATAAAAACAAGTGCTTTCAAACTTGTGAAGTCAAAAGTACGAATTTGATGCGGAAAATGTTTTAGCCGGAAACCAAAACCCTTGGTCCGCCGATAACTGTTATTCGCAAATAAAGATCCTGGCAAAACGATGAACCATCGCCTTGGGTGAAATTAGATTGAAAGCGCGCACGACTAGGATGGTGTCCATTTTCGCTGCCATAGATAGTCCAATATAAAAGCTGGATACATTCTCGACAAATAAATTTCATTGTTAGCGATGGAACTTGAACTGAACTCAGACAACTCCAAATACTGTTTTGATGGGTTTTATTAGGATTGAAATCTGACACATTTCGCCCTGTGTTGGGTTTCTTCAGCTGTATTGGACCTCGTATTTTCCGTATAGGTATCATCAATAATACTTAGAACACTATGCGCACACAGGACACGATAGTCGTTTTCTTGATTGATCTTAGTCAGTTTCGTATTAACATGTAAAGTTGGTTTAAATCAACAAGTTGTCTTCTTTTAATTTCGAGTTCGAGTTCATTCAGACCAAATATAATCATTTTTATGAAATAAAGATCCTACGGCTCATTGAGGTCGTTTGGCCTCCCATGCCCCCTAACAAATAACTTCTGTTCAAAACCATAGTCAGTTTGCTGTCTATGTCTACCTTGTCAGAGTCGTTTGACCGACCTAATGTATTATTCGGTATTGTTTTCAGCCCCTTTCAAAAGCTATGTAAGGTGTTCCCGCAGATTACATGCTGAAAACATCAAAACTGTAATGAAGGATTTTTACTTCATTGTTTGACATGTGAATCCGGTTGTTATGTGATTGTTATCGAAATAAAATAATGATATGGAGTTAATTCATCAATTTGTTTGAACTATTTCATTAACCAAAAGCGAGGCTTTTTGTCAAAAGGAAATAATAAATAATTGAGATGTTTAAATTACCATGGATACTCCTGAAAGGTATTGATGAAAGCAATTTCCTTTGATTTCCAATGCAGTGGATTAAAGCATTGACTTTGTTCCTTTGTAATAATTGAAGAATCACTTTTACAAAGATGTTGTGCAGAAAGAAACTCCGGCTGCCATTAAAAGGTCCAAAAGTCTTCCAGACAGGCGCCCTGTAGTTACAAATTTAGTAAGTTCTCCTTATATCATAGACCAGCATGTGAGATTGTTCAGGATTCAATAGAAGGGTATAATAGTAATTTCTAACTACCGGGCTGCCTTTTTGCCAAGAGGATGTCTAAGGGAAGCCCTCGCTCCTCATTAACTCGGCTCTGATAGATCCTATTCATTATATTAACGGGAAGGATCTTACTTTTAGTGTACATTCAGAGCTAAGTAAGAGCTAAGTAACTATAGGTGGCGGTCCAAGTAGAAAAACAACGTGGCGTGCTGGACGTGAAAGCGTTTATTCATTTGGAAACCAATTCTTCGTGACGACGTACGCAATCTGATGGTGAACATGGACAGAAGACAGTCATGGAATAATTATGGGGTACTAGTGTGTGAAGAGCGTGTGGTAGTCTGATTAAAACCAAATTTAAATCTTCTTGTAGGCACATTTGATCCTGTACCGTTCTTATATTAAGGATTTAGCTCTTACTTGCATCTAAAACAATTACGTGCATGTTACTCAAGAGGCAAATAGTGTTGCTGAGTATTTGCATTGAGAGAATTTTATTCTTCATTTCATGAAACAAAGAAGGCACCCATCGACAGCGTATAATTTCGCACCAATAACTCACTTTGATTGATTGCACAAATATTACAATGTCCTGATCAAGGGATACGGTAAGATAGTGAACATACATATAATAGGGGACTTGCATGTCCGCCATCTTCAATCTAGAACGCATCGGAGTTGTATGTCAGTATAAAATCCATAGATGTTCAGCATGGATTATTTAACAGTCTACTACAATCTCATGTAAATAGCCATGTGTTTTACATGTTTCCATAAACAAGGCTCCATCTTTCCCATCACGCATTTTATTTTTATGATATTGGTGAAAAGATCTTGGCAATTTTCGGCAAAAATGTTGCTACATAATCGTATGCCAGATTTGAACTGAATCCATCCCAGCATTTAATGTAATTTAGACATGCGCAGTGCGACATGCAAATCCCCTATTAACTCATATTTCCTCATGATATATATGGAATCCAAAAGTTTGCAATGATGATAATCATGAATAACTTGTTCTGAAGTCGTTTATTCATCAAAACTTTCACGCATTCATAAGTTATACTATCAGCTGGAAAATACAAAGATAATTAATATGTATCCACATACACATACGCCCAATGATAGTGAACATATCAGGAGATATGTTTATTGTGTCTTTTAGTTCATTATTACATCTGCCGAGCCTGCACATTATACCGATATCCATGTTAAAATATCTTATTGCGACAAGTGCTTTCATTGGTAATGTTTACATAAAGAGATTGATTATATTATATTTCAGACATTTTATTTCCCACTGTTACTACTACCTCAATCATAAAGGGCGTAGTCATAAATGATGACCTTTTACAAGACCGAATACATGTGATATTGCCAATCAAAGACTGTGTTGAACTGTGTACATATCTGCCCATGAGAGGTGGACATAAACCAACTCTTCCTCTCCAGAGAGTGTTATTTACATGTCAAGTGCTTATTTCTAACATGCATGGTTTTACAAAAATACCACGATTATATTTACATTTTGTACAGAAATAAACTTTGAGAGAGCATGTCCAACTTACTTATGTATTCTCGGTAACGAATGGAATAATTATATTTATTATTTCTAGAAAGGCTTGTTTACATTTTATCTTAAACTCAAGTTCATTCACATGACCCATTCATTTTTCATGAGATATTCGATATAACTGACCATACAGGTTCAAGATTTCAAAGATACTCTTTGACATCAGTGTATCTCCTTAATGAATGTATTGAATTAGTGAATTTAAGAGTACGGGTCAGGACTAATTCTTTTAGATCTAGAAAGAAAATGTTATCTTTTCACTTTGAAAGAAAACGTCAACGTTTATCTTATGTTGCCTCATGATTGACATGCATTCGCTACCTTGTTTTTCCTAACAATAATGTCTGCATTAAAATATACAACATTTAAATTCAATGCTTTGATATCCGTTTATATTGCGCTTTACGAAGGCTACAACACATATTTTTTTCTGTGTCATTTCTTTGATTTAATTAAACATCTGAGCGATCATTTATACATACAAGTTCATAAAATTGTTAAACATGATTACAGAACCATATTGTGACCCAGTTTATGGGGTTCCTATGCCAATAGTCTGAGTACGAAATGATAACTTCTATGAGGCTGAACATGACCTTTCATTCGTATTCACTTTTGTATGCAACATACAGAGCACGTCATTTAGTACAAAGAGTTGTGAACTAGTCCCAAAATCGCTAGATCAATGAGATAGATAATTCTAGTAGGACTCCTATTCTGGAGCTGCTTGGACTTTTACCAGGAACTAGAATGGGTGAACCCGGAACCGGAAATCACAAACACGCGTACCGCCAACCAAATCTCTACCATTTACCAGATTCTAAAAGGTCGAAAACTGTTTGGCTTGTATCGGCCAACTCTGTATAATTCCCCCACCCCCATGTAATGATGCGATATTTGTGTGAACTTTTTGCTGAACAGCAGAATATCGCTAGAACCCGATTCCGGTGGCCATTTTATTTCACCCTATCATGCGACTATACATGTTCTCTATGGAAAGCCATATGCAACTACCGACAAATCGCAAGAGAAGTCGGAGGATCTCCATAGACTTACTATAGCGACATTTAAAAATGTCGGGTAGTACGTCGGCAAGCTTTCCGACGCAACGGCCGACTATTTGATTTTATCGGCCGATTTGTCGGGTGTAAACAAATGAATTTTAAAAAACGTCGGTAAATTTCAGGAAATATCGGCTGTCATTGCCGACATTGCTTTCTCCAGTTTAAATTGCTCTTCCCCCCAGCGCAAAATGAACTTTGTCGGCCGACTTATCACCGATAAGTCGGCCGATATGTCGGTGACTTAAACTACAATTTGCCGACATGTCAGCCGACATGTCGGCCGTCAAAGTCCGCCGATTATTCATGTTCTCCTGATTCTTACCCAGACTTGATTTTGGTGAAGTTGAATTGTACATTTTCTGAAAATCTGACTCATATATGTATTAGCTTTTCTTCATGAACAGAATTAAATTGGAACAGCTTGGAATCTGACTTAATCAAATCTGTAAGTTTTGAGGGCAGAGGGTCTGAGGGAGGGCCTGAGGGAAGGGTGACTGAGGGAGGAGGGGGCCAATCTGTGGTGTGAGGGGGCCAATCTGCGGGAGGAGGGTGTGTGGGAGGAGGGATTGAGGGAGGAGGGTATAAGGGCGGAGGGTATGGTGGGAGAAGGATGTGAGGGAGGAGAGTAAAAGGGCAGAGGGTATGAGGGAGAAGGGTGTGAGGGTGGGTGTGGGGGGGGGGGGGGTATGAGGGAGGTGGGTATGAGGGAGAAGGGGGTGAGGGAGGAGGGTATAAGGCAGAGGGTATGAGGAGGGAGGGTATAAGGGCGGAGGGTATGAGGGAAGTGGTTGTGAGGGAGAAGGGTGTGAGGGAGGAGAGTAAAAGGGCGGAGGGCCTGGGTATGAGGGAGAAGGGTGTGAGGGCGGGGGGTATGAGGGTGGGGGGGTATGAGGGAGGTGAGTATGAGGGAGAAGGGGGTGAGGGAGGAGGGTATAAGGGCAGAGGGTATGAGGAGGGAGGGTATAAGGGCGGAGGGTATGAGGGAAGTGGTTGTGAGGGAGAAGGGTGTGAGGGAGGAGAGTAAAAGGGCGGAGGGCCTGGGTATGAGGGAGAAGGGTGTGAGGGCGGGGGGTATGAGGGTGGGGGGTATGAGGGAGGTGAGTATGAGGGAGAAGGGGGTGAGGGAGGAGGGTATAAGGGCAGAGGGTATGAGGAGGGAGGGTATAAGGGCGGAGGGTATGAGGGAAGTGGTTGTGAGGGAGAAGGGTGTGAGGGAGGAGGGTATAAAGGCGGGTATAAGGGAGAAGGTGGGTATGAGGGAGGAGGGTGTGAGTGGGGCCATGGACAGGGAAGTTATAGGTGGACATACAGAAGATTCACAATTGCTTGAATATAGGATTATTTATTTGATGTTTTTTCATAAATTAATCAGGGCCTAACTCAGAAATCGTTGTGTCTAAAAAGTTAGCTTTTAATGTCTCCTACATCATCCACTTGGTTGTTTTAAGGTATTCTAGAAAATGGAATTTATGTGAATTTATGAAGAAAAAAATGGAACATACTGGTGGTCAACCATAATGGCTCATTCTAATATCAATAATCATATGAATTGCTTCTTATGTGTGGGCAGGTGGGTGGAAGGGTAACCATGGTGATTAACATGTATAAGGAAGAGGGGGTAGAGAGAGAGGGAGAGAGAAGTATGAGCAATTCCACCAATTGGTCGTCATTTAGCCAACTATTTGGCTGAATTTTTTAAAATAAAAATTGGACCCAAAATCGGCCGACATAGCGGCCGACATAGCGGCCGATATAGCGGCCGACACATTATTTATTTACCGATAAATCGGCCGATGATCGGCCGATGATCGGGCCAATTTGGAGAAACTTTAGAAATATTTGCAAATGTAAAAATAAAATTGCCGACATGTCGGGGCATAATACCGACTATCGGAAAATTACCAACATAGTCGGATTTACACTCTCTCTGTTACCGATTTGTCGGGAGTTTTTACCGAATTTTCATCCGATTTGTCGATAGTTGCATATGGCTTTCCATAGTTCTCTTTAATGAGATCGCATCACATTTCAATGATTCTTAACAACTTTTAAACATCAGTGTTTTCTTCGTAATTACTTTTGATTTTTTGTTACAAATTCTTACCATTTCACCTTTTGATTTAACCATGACATATATAGGTTAGTCCAACACATTGATGTGATGTATTGGCGAAATAATTAAGCCCAATTCACTTCCTTCTTTTTTTCATCGCGCGTTATCAGTAATGCCTCCGACATTAGAGCGGTTGTTGCCGTCTGCTGCCCCCTCAGGCTACCAAAGCGAACTTCCCCTCGAGGTCCCATCGATGTGTCGCCAGTAGGCGACCCCCTCCCAGCTTTATTCTTCCTTGGGAACACGCAGAGTGCCCTCTTGAAGCTCCTACGGAAATTTTGACTGAATATGCAATACAGGATGGGATTCGCTGCCGAATTTACATACGCTAGCGTCATGAGTAGGACGAGAAAAGACCAGTTGCTGTTGAAAGGTTTATGGATGATCATGTTGTAAATGAGAGGTAGTTGAGCAGGAGCATAACTCAAGAAATAAACCAAAACACTAGCTATCAACATTTTTACAACGCCTTTTCTCGCACGAATGGCGTCTGAATCTTTTTCTCTTACACCTTCCGCTTTGCTTACAGCTGGTCGCCGGTAGAGCTCCTTGGTGCCGACAAAAAGTTGCTTACAGATAATCGAATACAAAATGCTCTGGGTGACCACAGGCCCGAAGAAGAATAACACAAACTCCACTGCCTTGTATGCGAGCTTGTATTCATGGTTGTAGCTGGGAAATGTCAGCATGCAGAGATTGAAAGGAAAGTTGGGATTCGGTCGGCCAACTTGATTGAAGAGGACCGTTGGCAGGCCAAGAAGTAGGGCCAGGGGCCATATTACGGAAATGGCGATGACGATCCGCTTTCGACTGCAGAGAATATGGGCCCTAATCGGGTGCACAATAGCGACGTACCTGCAAGAGAAAGGAACATGAGTTAATGATAACTACCTGAAGAGAAATGTCACAAATCATATCGTATACTATGGTCTCCATTGAACTGTCAGTGCTGTAATTGAATGAATGACTTATATTTGGAGTTACTAGCATTGAGTGCAACAAATACATTCAGGTAAAAGCATTAGGTAATGTATAATGAATACTACAGGCAAAAATACCACTCATTGAAGTATCATCCACATATTTCGCTCACAAAGCTGTTACAATAATTGTTAATAATGTTGTTGTTAATTTGCATACACCTGTTATTGGAGAGCGTATCATTTCTACTATAATTACAATACAATCTCATTCTGACGTAAACCAATCCGTGTATTATCTATCATACAGGCATATTACAAACCATTAGATAATACACTGAATATTATGTCAGGATAAGCCAAAATTCAAATTTAGGCCCTACACCAGCTGTGCCGTGCGTCAAACAATTTCAATAAACACATCCACTGAGATCTAATTTATACAATTCCACAATTAGTTCGCGACAAGCTTGATTGTCACATTTGTTCTTTCAAAAGTTGGCAAAAGTTGGCAACAATGACATCTTGCTAATGAACGTTGGGACTAATCTGCTTGCCGTATTGCCTGGTGTTGTAATGACTCAATAGAATAGCGAGGAAATGTATGCAATAATAATTAGACGATTTTGAGGAATTTAAAGTCAAATTAAAACAATTGTCTAGCTAATAATTACTAAATTCGGTGGACGAAAATAATGTTTGTATCGCCATATCTGATGTAGTATATTCCAGGGAAGAGTGTCCATGTAATGAATTTCATTTTTTCACTATGTACAGTTACAATACTTAGTAAGACACATGGGATGTGATATGGGTTAGCGTTTTGGGTGTATAGGATCTTTTGGTTTATCTGTAAGAATTAGACCATTAGAGGTTATGTCAGGAGATATCATGTTAATTACATTTTTATATTATATTTAATGGCTTGTTCTGCTCTAGTTCTGTCCACATCGGGTGCCAGTGGAAGACCACCGTAATGATGAGCTGGGGGTTGTATAACGTATAACATTAATTGAATGTAACTTGTTTGCTTGTAACTTGATTGATTGTGCCCATACCCGAATAAAGATTTGAATTATAAAAAATAATAAAATCACTCCTATTACTTTTGTCAAAATTATAACTGAACATACTATATCCTTACAACAAAATAGCCCTTTTCTAACGTCGCACAATTTTCGATCTCGTATTAATGGGTTTTTATCATCGGCGTGATAGCGTTCAGTAATAATAGATATAGAGGGTCATCGCCACGGGGAGAAAGATTTAAGGCTTAGTAGTAAGTGTTATATCTAACCGTAGGCGAAATAAAGACATAGAACCTATCTTCATTACCATATTAATCATCGGCTAAGCTGGCTTGAAGTGACTTGTTGGGAGATCCAAGGAAGCGCCCGGTGTTCCAAAGGAGAGAGAAAATGGGTATCTAAGAAAGAGCCAGGCAGAATAAGGTGAGATCAGGGCCATCCCCATTTCCATGCTAATAACCTGTTCGGGCATATAATTCAGGCCTTGAAAGCGGAGATCCGCACTACCACCGCTCTCTATTTGCTTCCTCATTCATCAAATCGAGATGATTTGAACCCTGGTTTGCTTTCATGGCAGAACCATTGTGAAATGCATCACCCTTTCCTATATGGAAGCTACGTTTATATTCCCTGGATTAATAGGGGCTCAGGTGGCTCCAATCGCTCCTAAATTCATCTCATCTGATGACATGGTATAGCTGCATCTATAGCAGCGTCTCTTTCTTTGTTATGTGGTTCCTGGGGAGTGTCTGAGGTCGACAGTTTTAACATCGCCCAAGAATTTTACCACTAAATGTCTGACGGATGTTCTAGGATGAAAAAGAAAACTGTCTTGTGCTAGTCACACATCAATGCGAACAATCGATGACACATGCTTTAGTATGGTCTCCAATCGTGGGTGTGGCAAAATAAGATTTATTTGCATGTTGTATGTTATATCACCATTCTGACTATAGCAGGATTTCACTTGTAACGGTGTGTGTTGTTGTTGTCACATCAAACACGGTTTGGAATAACTTTTTACTATTAATATCAGTCGATGTTGATACCCTGATTTGATAGCCTACATACCAAAATCGAACGTTGAGATCCCCTGCCTATTATGGTATCGAAATTGCCTGGTTGGTACACTTGGCATATAGGAAGAATTCCCAAATTGAAAGTCATTTGATATACGTGTGTGTGTATGTGTAAGTGTGTATGTGTGTAAGTGTTTTCCCACGCCATTGATCGCGCACATTTACTGACACTACTGGTCAAATGACTTTACTGGTCAAATGACTTTTAGATGGGTTGGGAAAGAACGGAACAAAAATGGGAAATCTTTTAGTTGGGAGTCCAGCTTTACTCCTCCAGCGGTAAGTTAGCTCATCCCACTCCTCATCCTACATTCAAATTTACAATGTCAAATATTTTCTTCCAACACGCACTTTATTGTCAGTTTATGACTTTTAAATTTACAAACTATATTCCTCAATCTTATTCAACTATTATATATATTCATTTTCTCAAAAACCAATAAATCTAAGGCAAAGTTTTCATTTTTCTCTCCGTTACGAATTTGTCACACGTCTTATCATTACAATTACTCTGGAGAGATGATTTCTATTCATTTGAGACAATTAAAATATCAATTGATATGTGATTGAATCCCTTTAATGTCTCTCACTCTTTGATAAGGTGACGCTAAACTCATTGGTGTATTCAAAGAATTTGTTATTGCATCATCTCTGCAATTATAGAATTGGCAGCGCACTTCTAACATTGTCAGGTGGTTCCATGAGTATGCCAGCGCTTTAGGTGAAAACGCCACTAGATGTACGAGGAGATTACTAACACGCATTTGACGTTAACAATGAACTCACGTCTGACTACATTGCTTTCCTTAAGTCCTGTAGTTTTCGCATGTCTGTGTATTGGCATAGCACAGTTTAAACTAATGGAGAAACATACAGGCACAGTTTGAATTGTTTATAAGGACTAGTTTTACGATGTAGGCCTCTTTGGACTTTGAACGTAAATGTGGGATTTTCACATGTCTGTTCAATGGCACAGTAAATTAGAAATACAGGCACAGTTCGTATTATTCATCAGGACTATGTTCATGCAGTAGGCCTCCTTGGACCTTGGAGGTAAATGTGGCATCGTCTAATGGCACAGTAGTCTAAACAAATAAATGAGAAATACAAGCACAGTTTGTATTGTGAATCGGGACTAGTTTCATGCAGTTTCGCCTCTTGGTTATTGGATGTAAATATGATATTTTCAAATGTCTGTATAATGACACCATATTCTAAAATATAGAAATTACAGCCACAATTTAGTCACAATTTGTATTGTTTATCGGGACTAGTTTCATGCAATATGCCTCCTTTATTGGATTTGAGGTAGTATATGTAAGAATAGGAGAGAAAAGAGTTTGAAACTTTTGGTTTGAATCATCAATAAGTGTTTTGATAATTGATGGTTTGATTTGATAAATGATTTTGATTAGGGAATAATATTGAATGGTTTATTGGGTGATTATTAATTTTAAAGATTTTGAAAGTATTAAATAGTTATATATAAAGCCCTTACGGGCTGTTATGACTCTAATGAGTAAGATTTTGTTTTTGTTGTCCGATGATGTGATTTGAGGTGCGTGTGAATAGTGTAACAGTGAAAGGGAAGATGGATGGATGGTGTGTGGGTGCATGAGTGGGTGTGTTTTCAGGTGGGTAGGTGGAGTGTATACATGCACCCTTTAGTGTTAATAATCGCCCCTGCCCTCTATATAGTAAGTCATGAGCACAAGATAAGACCGAATTCTGAACTAATGGAGAAGTATAGGCACAGTTTGAATAGTTTATTGGAACAAGTTCCACTCAGTATCTCCCTGTAATTCAGTATTGTCAAATACCAGGCTGTTTGAGTGCATGGAAACTTTGCTGAAAGTCATTATCAATCTATGGCAATAATTGCCAGGCTTGAAATATGTTTCAGATCCGGTTTGGCGAGTTACAATTTGGTGATGATTACAGATCAATGTACTCCAAAATAAAACTACAGATCAATGACTGTCGTGGTCACAGAATCCCTCCTGAAAGTCACGAGTAATGCATAGCTTTCATTAGCTAGTAGGCCTACCTCTCCAAATTGCAAAGCCCAATTATAAATAATAGATGTATCTTAACTAGATGTTGTGAAAAGGATTTTGATCATTTGAATAACAAGGGCGTTCCCATCATTATGATAAATGAACAATTTTGATAATATTTCATTAATCCACATTAAAGGTTTTTAATAACGTCATTTGTCCCGCATGCAGGTCAATAACTGCTGGGTCATAAACCCAAAATGTCCCATAATGTCTATTGTTAATGTTTAGTGTTTATTGTAGCTTGTAGAGGGTATTGTTGGAAGAACTGTTTAGGCAGAAACAAAAAAAACCTTTTCCACGTGATATTTTCCAAATTCGTTGTCCTTCAAGTCACTCAATTCTTTCCTTGACATTTTAGTGGACTTTTTACAAAGAGGTCTGTCTCAATCCCTGTCCTTATTTCTTTTGTTTCAAAGAACTATTTCTTGCTGCAACGGAGGCAAGTGAACCATTCAATACAGTGTGTGCCTTGTCTGTTTCCCATCGCCTCTCCGGAGTAATCCTATGGATTTGGCACCGAATTATGCACACCGTCTGATTTTCAGGAGCCGCCAACTAGCACCAGTCGAAAACTTGAAAGTAGAGATTATCCTGGAATTAGAATCCCAAATAACACCCGGTTTGGCATCAATTGTAGTCCTGATATTGCTGAAAGGCGTATTTGAAGGAGCAATATTCGCTTCTTTTTAGTGTATTTGACTTGAAATGCCTACATTTCTGTCACTCGCATTCGTTCATAGCCGTGGGAACACCGAGCTGAGTAGTAACGTTCTAGAAAATTTATGTATCTAATTTGAAAAGGCACATTTGTGAGCAGAGACTAAGAATACGGTACTTGGTGTACATCTAAGAGAAATACCCAATGCAGTTATGTAGGCTAATTATGTCAATGTGGTTGATTAGGTCTGATTATTATCTACTCAAAGGTGTTCAAATTCAGACATCCTAGTGTGCATTTTCTAACTTGGATCTGAACGAATAGTATACCTTTTGCAACTTTGGTTATGTATGAACTTGAGGAAATGTATTCACGCGGCTAAAAAGACAAAAAAAAAACACAACAGAATGCCTGTAACTATAACATTGGTGCTTCATATCATTGCTTTAATAAATAGGAATGCTTCGGCTTCTCACACAATAAGAGACATTGACAGACATACAGAACACATTTATAAAGCAAAGTTTCAGTTCTGCCTTTTGCGAGTGTCGGATCTATCATCATTGCTGTATAATGACAAGTATACTAGTGGGAGACCACCCTGAATGTCAACTAGAATTGTCCCAGAGACAATAGAATTGTCCCAGAGACAATAGAATTGTCCCAGAGACAATAGATGAACTGCATTCAATGTAAAACAATCAAAATTGTCTCAAAATTGTCTCAAAATTGTGAATTTAGTGACAAAACCCCAACATTTCAAGACAAAACCACCTAAGGACAGCTATTGGAGCTGTCCTTAGTTTTTGGTCTTTTGGCCTCATAATTGTCACAGAGACTGCAAAATTGTCCCAGAGACAATAGACAAACTGCTTTATGAACACGATATATATTGTCTAGAACTACTTAAAATTGTCTCGTTTTGATTGTCTCTCCATTATCTGGGCACCTGCTGCAAATCTTACAAAATAGCATGTATCTCTATGCAAAAAAACTACCGCCAGCCGCCAGAAAACTACCACAGATAAGGACAAAAATTGAAGAGACAATTATATTGTCTAATTTTCAGAGACCGGAGACAAAAACAAAATCAGACTTCAAGATTGTCCTTGAAGCCGGGGATTTTATTGAAGATTTTCGCCTAGACATTGTCTAAAGTCTAGTATTTTATGTGCGCGGGCCCAGGAATAATAAGTATAAAAAATAATGTCCGTATTTCTATGGAAATAAAGAGGAAAGTCGCTGCCTCATATATATTGCCCAGAACATTTTATCGCTATTAATTTGACCGCCATTCGGGTAATATGAAGCCAGTATCTACTGCATGCCTTTTCATATTTGCTCCGGGTCTGACACATAATCTATTTGTCCGAACCATATTTTGTAAAGTTATCTATTTCTAACAATCATATTATGGTTGTTAGGAGGGGGGCCTCGAAGGTACAAGGCTATATTAATGATTATGAAAAAGGCGCATCCTGATTCGAACAATGACTTCACACCAACAACTATGCAAAGACTGAGTTTCGTTGTCTGTTCTTTTCCGTCCTTTCAATTAACTTCAATGTAGCGTACAGTGGTGTAGCGTAGTTCTTCCGTTTGTTTATGACGGTTTGTCCTAATATGCAGTATCTAGACCCTCGGGAGAGAAGTACTGCTTTCATTATACATTCACGGCATATGTAATAATCACAAAAGAGCCCGCCCATGTAACAGGCATTGTTAGAAATGGGCCTCATTGTCCCGTGGTCGGGGTAATTACTCTTTTTCGCTTTTCTTTTGGTATTATTGTTGGCCGCAGAAAATTGTTAATTAGGAGCCATAGGAGCCATTAGGAACTATAAATATCGTCTATGGAGAAAATAGGGTCCTTCACGTAAGAGAGATAGACATACAAACATCATTCTTTATATTGATTTTCTATCTGAATCATGTTGACTAAAAACTTTTCTTGTTTATACCGGCTACCTGCTGGGACGGGTGAAAATCCCTGTCAAGGGACTTGTGTACCCAGGATAAATAAAATCTTTAAAAAAAATATATAATAGTTATAGACAGGCTATAACTTCACTGTTTGAACACTTTTTTTCACTGTGTTTTCACTGTTTGTGCATAATCTGTCGGCTTTGACTCGGAATTATGCACCAAGCCGTGCCCTAGCAGCCCCTCAATGTCGGGCAGTAATTTTCTAATATATTATTAAGGGAATCGGTCCTGAATATTGATAATATTTAAAGGCGTAATCAAGTGATCCAAATGGGGATCCTTAATACAGAAAGGCTGAGTGACCTGTAGCCTAAAGTAGGGATTCCTTGAGCAATGCTTTGCTTAAAGCTGCCAATCCCTTAAATGTTGAAATTCTGGAGCGCGTCTTGTTCCTTAAACATAATCTCCTATGTTTGATTCCAGCAAAATAAAGGCCCAAAGAATTCGAGAAAATGGGCTTAATCAACCCTGGCTGTTGAAAGCTCTCTACATTTCCATGGCTTCACTTTTCCTGATCTGCTTCGCATTTAACACCGAATTGGTGTAAATGTTATTTTCAAACCATTCCGGACGGGCAGTAAGATGTTGCAAGTTCCCATCCAACATAGGTTATCTCAGTTAGTTAGAATCCATGTTGTTGCATGAAATGAATTGACAAAAACCATCGAGATGTGCATGGCTTGGTCTCATGTTTGTGTTTGATCAGTGGTGGTCTTTAGGCCAATCACGAGGAATCGGTCATATTTATCAGGGAATTACTGTTACACTATGCTTAATGCTTCATCAGGAACTCGAGATTTTAAAAGTAGCTAGTGTCCTTCCCCTCTTTAAGAGGAAAATCCCTATCAACTAATCTTGGCTACCCGGGGTGGTGTTCCCAGATGAGTTTAACGCCTCCGTTACTTGTTCAGTAACAGCTTGAATGAGAAACTTTTTAAAGAAACTGTTGATTTAGCATTAATGCAGTAAGTATTTGTGCGGCTGATATTTGTTCTTTTGTTGCTTTAGAGATTCAACTAAATACGGCCAAATCTCCCTTTAATGCTGCATTCTCAGCTATTATGACAAACAAAACCTTACCATATTGACTCATAATATGAGGTATAGGGCTGAATTTATCAATATTTTATAATATGTCCTCGTAATATAAATGCGGTCCTTTATCAACCCCTGTATCAAAAACAACCCAACAAAATCCTCCAAAATGACTTCAAATGACTGTAAGATTAGGTGGGAAAGGATGGAAAACAATCTTTAGGAGTTTTTTTTACTGATGTTAACTAAAGCAGTGGACACATATTCACGATTTTGCAAATCGTACAATTTCATGTTCTACGACAAATCATGGGCTCAGATCATGATGATTTTAGCTGAAATCGGCTTTAAAGCCCACACACACAGCCACGAATTAAAATCTGCCACGAAATTGGGACTCACAATTACTCGTGGATCTAATTTCAACCAATTCGTGGGTGTTATTTGTGTAAATCATGGTTCAAATTTACACGCACACATGTATACACGATTTCAGACGTTTTTCTGATTTTGTGTCAAATTTTGTCGGCATTGCGCACACTGCCACGAATTCGCAGCTAGTAGTCACCACAAATTCGGTTTCAAGGCTTCCCACGATTTTTAAAAACGTCATGAGTAGTCGCTAGAGGGGGTAAAGAGCAGCTCTCGAATGAGCTAATCATTTTTGCCCTTTCTGTCGTTCGAATGCGCGGGCACTTCGCGGGCACTTCGACTTCAAGATGGCGAACATGGCCAACAACGAACTCCTTGCTGCGCTCCATGCCCCAATGGCCGCCATTCTCTGTGTTGCGGTTGAATTCCTCAATGATGATGATGTGGAGAACGCCACACGAATCTGGATGAAGCCCTGGCTGAAGCGGCGCGATGAGGAGGATGGCCACAGTTTGGTACATCTGTACCAAGAGCTGTTCAATGTAAGTACCTGTATGCCTATTGTACATCAATGTCCATCGGCACCAATGGTGTTCAACTTGTTGTTCTATTCTGATTAGCTAGGGGTTATATGTTACTGTAAACGTATTACTGTCCACACAGTAGTATAGTTCAGCCTTCGTGATTGCACTTTCACGATATAGGTGTTAGATAAGTTGTTCATAAATTATTACATAATTATGTCAAGACTATTATATTGTATTGATAAATAAATATTCCATAATTTGTTTGTGTTAATTTAATATTAATTTAATCGGATGTGCTAGCATAATTTGTTTGACCCCAGTAACTTCTTCGTATATTATAATTTAATTTATATTTTATTGTTATATGTGACATTTGTATATTATTAGGATGGCGAAACCAACCTCCTAATGCGTACGCTTCGCATGCCGCCTACACTATTCGAGGAACTGTTAGATTTGGTCGGGCCGAGGATCACTAAACAGAACACGAATTGGAGAAAAGCCATCGCTCCTGAAATTTGCCTCTGCCTCACGTTACGCTTTCTGTGCTTAGGTAAATATGTCCACGTACACCTGACTTGATGATTGGTATTATTTAACTTATATACGTCGGGCACACATTTTCCAAGTGTACGATATTATTAATTTAACCGATTGTGGCTTACAATAACAATATATGTCAAAAGATGTTTATTTCCTATATTTGTTCTCTATTTGTTATACAGAAAATGATTGTATAACAGTAAGATAGATGAATTTACGAGCTAGTCTGGGTTTTTTTAATTGGTTGTTACTTAATGTTCCGATTTGGACTTAGTATGTACATCTTTATTTCATGTTTAGAAAAAAACTGGTATTTATAATATTATATTATAATCTTGGACCCTCCAGGAAGAACTCATTGTGAGAGGATGGTGTCCACTTCTGGACAATATGATGTAGATTTTGATTCAGAATAATAATACTATATATATATATATATATAAATTTGACTAAATGTCATTATTTATTTATTTAGGTGACGGATTTGTGTCGCTGCACCAGCAGTTCTGGGTGGGGCTGACCACGACTGCGGGGATTGTCTATGAGACGTGTAGGGCCCTCTATGATGTCCTCCAACCACTGGTTATGAAGGTAAATTATACTTGCATTTGTTAGGTATTAAGTGTAGTAGTCACCATTACTGGCGTGTCTGTAACATACAGTATATTTATGGAACCGCATGGAGGAGTACATTAATTATGTCATTGCATGGATGCTGCCACGACAATCGACTATACTCGATTGTCGTGGCAGCATCCACAAACTGTCGTAGACAGTAATGTTGAAGCCACAAACATTCGTGACCATACGCACACAGCCACGAATCCCTAAATTATTTGGACTTAGAAAAAAAATCGGCATTCACGAAAAAAAAAAAAAAAAAAAAATCGTGGACATTGAAATTCGTAGAGAATTCTGTCAGAAATTGACGAAAAATGGCTCATGAACTTGCGCACGAAAATTCGTGACTTTTCACGATTATTCGTGGCAAGCAAAACTGCCACGAATTTCATGTCATGATTTTACATTTTACAGATTTTTAGCCACGAACATTCGTGAGGCCAATTCGTGGGCCGAAATCGTGGCTGTGTGTGGGGGCTTTTACCTACACACATTGGATTTGAAGCACGATTTGGGTTGAGATTGTGACTCTAGGTCATACGATTTGGATCACCTCATATTATATGGTGATTTCGAAAAAAATATTTTGTTATCATGTACTTGCGACAATTGAGAAAAAAGGTAGGAAAAAGAAATTTATAATCACAATATTTTAACATAAATGAGAAAATATGTCTAGGCATGCCATGTAAAAAAGTCTTTTTGATTCATAAAAAATTGGTGAATATACAGTTGTTCAATCATCCACGTTTTTCCACTACTGTGGAAAGACGTGGCACCCACCCACGTTTGATCTTGGACCTAACATTGGTGCCTATGACTAATCGTGGGTTCCCGCAACCGTACACACTCACGATCTCAACCCAAATCGTGCTTCATAGGAATCGTATGATCTCAAAATTGGAAACCTGCGCTGAAATCGGCCCCGAAATCGTGCATGTGTGCCCCACAAATGAAGCCCCACGATTAGTCGTGAACCTGCACGATTTGTGCACCACTGAAATGAGATCGTGCGACAAATCGTAGATGCCAAATCGGCCTTGAAATCGTGAATATGTGCCCCCAGCATAATAGAGTGAAGCTTTAATGTGATTATATTCGCATGAACATAAAGTAGATACCTTTGGGTGCGTGGCATAAAAGATTTGCATCTAAGATTTGGGCGCATGTTACAAATACCTATATTAATAAAGAATATCAATAATCAATAAAGAAAGCATTTGTATATGGATGTAAGTGGATTTATCTTTCATTGTTATTTAATTATATATATGTCCAACTGACATAGGGATATCCTTTTGTTCAGTCATGGATGGTAGGATGTCGGCCTTGATTTGCTAATGCCTTTGAGTCGGCTACAGTTTATTAGTGATGCAATCTATGGGGATGAGATAAATGGATTAGAAGTATCCTTTGGTGCAGAATATATATAGTATGTAACATCATATATATCATATCACAAGAGACGGAGAGGCGAGGAGAGAGACATATGTCTATATGTCAGAGGACCTATCTTAAACATAAAACATGAATATTCATGATAAGCTCTGAAACATCTTGCTTTTTATCCTTGACATATGCGTCAAAGGATGCTGCACGTTGCTGGCAGCAGCTATCACCCTACACCACTTCGCACCTGTCAAATCCGTTAGACAGAGTCAGCTCCCTACGCGGCTCTGGTGTCATTTATCAACCATGATGCATGAACATGGACGCCTTGACGGGAGAAGTATTTTAACTTGCTATCAAAGTAACAATGGTACAAGGGAGAAAAGACTACTCGATCGTCGTAGAAAACACTGTTGAAAGCATTTGCTGGTAGCAATTAGCATAAGAAACCGCATTAGGGGCTCGTTTGACCATCTTGGCTCCAACGAACCGCAAGCAGGAGTTGAATGAACAATCAGCATTTCGAACTAGTTCAGGAATTTAGTTTTCAACTCATCAGCAACTGGTAACAGTGATCACTTAATCTTAAGCACCCTTTTTTTAGTTATGTAAACGAAGTGTTCGTTGTGGGCGAAGAAGGAGCGTGTGGCAACGAGCGTGCATTTCAATTTTGACAGTGCTGCACATGGGATAATGTGGATTTTAGGCCTAGATTCATGTCTTAATGGGGAACCGTCGTTAGCACCAATTGTGCTGTCAGCTTTGTCAAAGGAAGAAGTAAAGAATTAATTATTAAAGGATGTTATAAAGGAAACAGAAAAATCTCCCACTTCCTAATTTCTCCCGCAATCGGCACCAACAAATGTAAATATGCAGATGGTTAAATAATACTGGCAACGTTAGTCAACAGTTCCCGATTTCAGAATAATTATTTGCAGCTTTGAATATAATGAATTTGGTGAACCTACGCGTCGGCAACTATTCTATATACGGAATGTGCACATTTGTAGGAGCAAATAGTTATGTTACA
The DNA here is from genome assembly GCA_942159475.1 of Sthenelais limicola. Lineage (NCBI taxonomy): Eukaryota > Metazoa > Annelida > Polychaeta > Phyllodocida > Sigalionidae > Sthenelais > Sthenelais limicola. Next base: position 62,272,923 of record OW804096.1, read on the forward strand.
TGTCTGTAATCACCCTGCAGCGAAAGGTATGAATTCAGAGTATATGCATGGAAAACATTCGTTGGTTTCAATTCAATTCAATTCAATTCAATTCAGAAATTCTTTATTGGATGGTTTTGTTCACAATAGGTCGGTCAATTCTGGCACAAGGACATGCCAGTTCTTCCAATGACTGCCGACGTCTCTCTTGAATTTTTCGTTACAACAATAACATGAAAGTCCCTTTATAGGGCTTCGTAACAACTTAATAATGACAACATGTCAGCTTTGAATGAGATGAATATTTACATCTGAAAACAGTAGATGAGGGTCCTAGCTTATAACAATCTAAATTATTTGTATGCATCGTTATACATCAATTTTAAAGGATACATTGTAACATACAGTTCCTCAGTTATGTCCAGCATGGAGCACTAATACAAGTTATACTGTCTGCGGACTGAGAGGCGAGAGCGACATAGATAATTACAGTTAGAGTTGGCAGCGGTGACAAATAGGAACACACATTTTCTAGGCAGGAGCAGTAACATTCTACAGAGAAGAAATAAAGTATCACAGTGGATTGGTAAGTTGATTTGAGAGAGAAGGAACACACATTTTCTAGGCAGGAGCAGTAACATTCTACAGAGAAGAAATAAAGTATCACAGTGGATTGGTAAGTTGATTTGAGAGAGAAGGCATACTAATCGGTGTATGCTAATTCAGACATTAGTGATGATTATAAGTATAAACAGTCATATTTCAGTGTGAGCAGAAATATGTCACACTCTAATGGTGGATAATAATATAATGTTATAACAGTACTAAGATCAGAAAGGCGCAAGAAGCTTGGTTTGAAAGATTTTCATGTGACTTTTTACGAATTAATACCTTTTAAACCGATTTTACATAAATACGTGTACATTTTCGATAACACGAATGTTCTCATGTGTCGTCATGTGTAGTATTATGAATATAATGATAATAATTATTACATAACTAAAACAATTGAGTTTACAACAATTTTACATTCCCAAATTCCTTTCAGACAATATCCTTAAAATAACTTTGTACTACATCAAAACAAGCGTCAACAGGGAGGATAACATAGCAATATATAGTATTATCGTGGATTGGACATGAACATTTAAGCCCAAACAGTCTGCACATACTAATGTAAAAGATAAGTGTTCCGTCCTATTCCAGTTGCAAGTACAAGGCCAAATTGGGCAAATCCCATGAATACAACCGATAAAATATTGCATTACCGTGCGATTCTCTATGAAATATTCATATAACTTCAGATTAACATTAGCAAAACAAAACACGAGCACTGTTACAAAAATGATTAGGGTAGAATGAGAGCATAGTATATTATCATGGTGGACAAAGCATAAGCGTTTTAGTACTCATCGTGACTGCATTGGACTCATCTAAAACGCGCTGGCCTCACGCTCTATGCACGAACTAAAGTATCATACCGGTCGATAGGCATGCTTCCTCCGTTGATTCTAGCCAAGAGGACTGGTTGGTTGTCAAGTTCATAGCAAAATCCAGTCGATATTAAAGCTGCATTCTCAGTTAACGTCGATAAAAAACAAAATATTTTCTATATCTCCTTCCATTCTTTTTCAACCCTCTAAAAGTCATTTGACCGAAATTTTGGAAGATTTTGTCCAGTTGTTTTTGCTACAGTGCTTCAAAAACGTCCTTATTTGTATTTGGGAGGACCCGCCGGAATCCTTTCCTATGATGACTTCACTATGACTGCTCACCGGCGGCAGTTTTCGCTCGATTGATTCGACTTCAAACTCTTGTAAAACATATAACAGCAGCAGAATATTGATAAATTCAGTTCTGTAAGTCATGATAGTTGTAAATTTGGCAAGATTATGTTTGTTGGAATAGCTGAGAATGCAGCTTTAACATTAATTCAGTTCACATGATGGACGCTCATATGGCCCTATAGCTGATAATGTCTAAGAGCAATGCCATGTCCTCGCGGTCATGTTCGTTAATAAATGATACGAAAATGTTGTGTATTAGAGTAATGGGTCCACCTTATTTGCATCATAAAAAGCCAGAGTCAGGTTCTAATGAAATCAATAGGCCAGTGAACCATGTAGGGAGTAGCTCGCAGCTCCTCTCCACCTACAAAACCAGCTCAACAAAAACTACAAAGCCAGAGAGGGCAATGACATGAAATCTGTATATATTATAGAACATAATCTTCTCATGTGGCACCATATAAAAATAATTGTGTTGAGGTTATATGTCTACATGTATACATTTTATTTGACATCAAATGTCTTTGGCCAACAAAATGTTTTGAAAGGGGGTTTGGCATATCCTACAGTTAACGGCAAGTGGAGAGCGTTAGTTTTTGCAATTGACATAAACTACGTACAGACGTGTACCGAGGGAAATCATATTTGCAAGCAACACAGATTGAGAGAAGCCAACATGAGGGGAACAAACCCAGACAGAATTGGACAATCAGAGAGCGAATCAAATGTTCGCAACGATCCCGACAGATAAAGATCCAGTGTAGCATTTGCTGGACCGAGGGAAAACACATATTATATCGACTATGATAGTTAAATAAATGTAAAGTCCTGTTCTCTAAAAGCAGTTTTATGCACTGGCTAATGATCATAAACCACCTTCCCAATTCCAATTGCAAAGAGGACTTTGAAGAAAACAAAAAGTGTTATCGAATATCGAAGCATTTTGTAAGCTCGTGACTGGTTGTATGAATATTGATCGGCGTCTCGAACATCTGCTTTCAAATCGACTGTGATTGATGTATATCAATTCAATAAAATTTGTAAAAAAAAGTTATCTAGAAAGGAAAGACAGTTAAAAAGTCTACACTATCTGATCAGTCGTCGAGGTAACACATGAATATTTTATGGTGTAAAAATAAATGACACACTGTTCTGACAATATATCAACTTGGTCTGGCTTTAGATAAGGTCAAACAATGTATCTATAATATTAGTTCTTTTGTCTTAATACAGCTTGAGTAATGTCTTCCTGGTGTCTACTTTATTAGCTAGCATAGGTTAGTGAAAGATCTTGCGCCCGATCGTCCCTAATCAAGAATATTTAGCCATATTTATTGATGGTCACTCACTATAGTAAAATAATTAAAGAATACTTCTTAAGATATGCATAGATACATATATATTCAATACACATTCTTGTAATGTATTAGATATATTTTTGCTCCTGATAGCGCTAAGCATCCCAAATATGAGAACACCCCATCAAAGAGATCGTGTGAATAAACCACTTTGAAAAATGGACCTCTTCATTCTTTTGCTTCAGATTTATATAAAATACTATAGACATAAAGAGGTCGGATTCTGTACGTATACATACATTGATAATAGGGAGGTTCAGCAAGTCTAACGTATACGTAAACGTGAACGTATCCGTATCCGTATCTCTTATATACAAACATATGTTAAAAGGAAGAAAGAGGTTCAGCAAAACATTGCAGGAAAACGTAACGTAACATATCAAACACAATGTTTCCTCTCACAATTTATTTTTTATACATAACAATGCGACGTAATTGACAAAAAAGATACGGATACGGTTACGTAATTGAGATAGGTTTGCTTGCGGAACCTCCCTATTCATTCTACGTAATTGTACATTCGACTTCTTATCTCTGATACATTAGTGAGGCATTCGGCTGAGCATGTCTATAGACTACACTGCCTATAGATTATGTGTATTGTGTAATGGGTCACTTGTAAGTGGAAAGTGAAGTTCATGGCAAATTCCCACTTTCATATATATATACATAAAGTAAGCATATTTGTAATATCCCTCTGTCCATTAGTGACTAGGCATATAATGGCGAAATTAGCTCTATAAGAGAGGTGAAAGTCATGAAGTGCACCGAATTAAAGCGGTCCGGAACAGTGGAAATTCGTCGAGCCGGAAAATCCGATTGTAATTTCCCCCGATAGTTTGTCATGCCTTCTCATTTAAGCGCACAGAATTACAGGGAAATAGACGTGATTGCCTTAATGTCTGGCGTAAGTTTAGACTGATGCCACGCAAGAAAAAAGCCCCATCGAACATCCCCTGCGTGCGCATGCGTGGAGTAATATTAATGCCCCTCTATACGCTGATATCAGTTTTGTTTTGTGCACCGTATACACAGTGGTATCTGTAATCACCAAGCAACACATACAGCTCTTGGCAAAGAAAGCAAGGGCATGTACAAGGCTTGAGATGGGTGGTTTTGTTTGTATTAATAGTCAGTGTCTGTTAAGAACTTGCGGTAGAAGAACGAGGAGATTCCGCGCACGCTTTTGGAATATGAATGACTGGTTGACCGCAAAGATTCCCGATGTGAAACCGTCGGACTTTCAGTCGGACAACTTCGAGTGGATGTAGCCTGATTCATTTCTCGTCGTCGTTATACATGCAAAGAAGTTTAAATCAATTGCCAGTGCCCCTCCGCTTCGAGAGTTCCACTTACTTTACTGTTCTTATGGGACATGAGCCTACATCTTATTTTCCGTCACGTGTTGAAATATTTATTCCTTTTTCGAGCCTGCTATGGGCTTGCTTCGATAAGCCAGTTCCAAGAGGTCTGTCTGTAGAGGGCCTATAGTATAAGCTTGTGTCGGAATTAATAGATTATATACCAAGTGGGGTTAATAAAGCATGCCCTCAATGGGCTGGTTTGACGTTCAATGGTAAATTAATATGCCAACACATTTAGCATATGCGACTGGAAAATTTACATGACGTTGGCCCAGGCAGCGCAGGCGCCGTATTGCTAATCGAGCATGGTGTAAATCGGTAGTTCAATGTTATTTAATGCCCTTTGGATGATGTAGACGAACTGTTTACTTCGCCTCTGCGTTTACTTTTTCATTGCCTCGTCATACATCTAAAAGTGTTAATAATTAACTGCTCCCTGTGCACTTTATCTCATTCTCAGCCACGTTCTCCTCAATTCAGAGAAAATGTGAGAGGAAAAGCTGGCGGCTTAAACACAAGAGGCTAATTCAGCATTTTAAAGTAGTCAAACTGTTTCGCTCCGCCTCTGAAACTATATCGAGTGGAAATCAAGTGAAAGATGGTGGTCGTTGACGTGGGGGAAAAAGATATGATTATGAGACTGTAGTTCGCAAAGTGTGATATTTCGACTTGTAGGCAATTACGTATGGACAGGCGATTAGATTGTCCATTTATAATCTATGGAGTAAACGACTGGGGAGGTAATTGTTCTGAACCGCCGCGAATATATTACGGATAATAGGAGGCGATTGTAAAAGGCAATATGTGATGTGTCACAGATAAATCAGTCACAAGTCGCAAAAATTGCTTTTGAGATATCATCATATATTGAGAAGATGAGATGAAGCGGATTCCAATGATGGTAAACAATAGCACATCCCAATACGTACTTCTATATTTGTGTTATGCATGAATACAGTTCGAAGAATGTTAGTGATATTTATTACTAATAAAGTTATGAAGTAGTTCAATAATACTCCCTAGAATAGGTTAACCTCTGATATATAGACATGTTCAATACACCGTCCTGAAATTTGGTACATGTATTCATGCTACTGATCGATAGCGCTAAACACTCCAAAAATAAAAACATTCTGAGCATGGTTGTTTGTGGAAAAACATTTGAAAATTATCATTGGTTGGCGACTTGAGACTGATTTTCTTGTAACACATCACATATCCCTTTAATCATCTTCACCCACGCCTAATTACGCCTCAATCTCCATTTTCATATTGTAATGATATGGGGTGGGCGTAGGAGGAAGGGCTTTCTGTGTACCTTGCAGAATGTCGAAGCTTTGAGTGTAATCAAAAACTTTAATCCTCATATGAATAGAAATAATCCCCCCTGATTATACCAAGATCTAGGATAATAGTTTGTAACTGAGACTTTATAATGTACAACTATTAGGGTCGTAACCTTTCTCTGATTAATGTTAAATGTGCTTTATGTACGAGCTTAATTTGTTATCTTCACTCTACACTTAATTCATGTGATATTTCTATTACTTTTATTTGGAATGCTGAGAATATTGTCATACTGATAAAATGCAACCACTAAAACACATAAATATAAACAGTTAAGTTTTAATTAGCCCACACCTCCCTGACGAAGTAGGCCCACATACACCACAGTCCAAAATAGTAGGAAATGATCAGCATCAGTATTTGACTGTTTTTGTGTGTTTTCACCTATTGTCAACATATTTTGATAATTAAAACACAAATTATTATTAAATTATTACAGTGTTACAATCTTATACCATACATACTGCTTTTTCCAGTGGAAACACTCGTTGTTGAATACTAGCATCCTAGAATACTATACAATTTGTAGCTCCCTCTCTCTTGTTGTTGCAAATCCCCCCTTATACTTATATTTATTTTGTATTTCTTTCTTTCTTTCTTTCTTGTGTATATCATTGTATATATCTCATGGAAATGATAACTTGGTCATGGTTCCTGTCGTTATAAATCCAACCTCACCATACTCCCTCTCCCTAAATAGATGATATCATATTAATAGGCTGTAACTATCAACCCGCATCTCATTCCATTAAACAAACCCATCAAATATCGCCACGTTATCATCCTAACTATCGAATACTATATACGGTCATAAACTGAATGTACCGCTCTCTATTATACATATAAATAAACGTTCTCCCTGAAATGAATTGTAAAATGATTGTCGCCATCAGGGCAGTACGAAAATCACCTGAATTTGTGAGACTGTTTGCTGATGTTTCCTGAATAAAAGATTTCTTAAAACGTGAAAAAAAATAATCATTTAATGATATGATTTCTTCGCCATAGATATATAGGGAAACGTATTATCCTCGGTTGATCTCCAAGTTCCATATTACACTTGAGCTACACGATGTGGTTCATTCGCTATGCTTACTTACTGCAACTGCCAAATGCCTCCTCCCGAGTTCCAAATAATTATTGATTTATTGTTGAAGTGATGGAAGTAAACCTAGCACATATTATATAGGAGGGAAGGAACGGTTTGATTTATTGAGGTTTGTTTATTGGGGTTCCGATGTTTCGGGCACATTAATTAGCTCTTTTTCAAGGATTGGTTCTACACGATGTCGTTCGTTCACTATGCTTACTTACAGCAATTGCCAAATGCCTCCTCCAGAGTTCCAAACAATTATTGATTTATTCGTTTTCTAGTCACCTCTACGAACTTCATTCAGACATCATGTAAAATTATTTCAACGAATGTCATAATTGATTGGAAATCCTTATGCCAGATTTACCTAAGCGAACAGAGATGAACGGGGTTTCAGGAAGAACTGTCTGCTCACTCCATCTCCCGTTCAGCGAACTGTAATATTTAGCGTTTATTCACTATTCAACTTCCCCCAGATATCGCCCTCTTCACTCAAGGTATTCGATGATGAATTTGGAATCGATAAGGTGAAATAGATTTGTTTTGTCAGAGGTCACACAAACAAGCCATGATTCAAGGGATTTCTGAGTAAATTATCATCTGTTTTGTCCTAGACTTGCATGAAATTACTTTCCTAAGTGCATTCCTTTGGCTCAAGTAATTTACTTGCAATATCTTAATCACGGCTAATGAAGAGATTTGTTATTCCGTCTGAGAGATACATCTTTTGTTCAATGACACCGTTGTAATGCTAATGCTGATGTCTCGAATATGTTGATGATGTATAGGATGAATAATATCTACTGTCACATTTTCATATACAATATGTGTGTCAACCCTTCTCTGTGAATGTTTGCTGTAATAACATCAGATCATATTTCTGTGGGTATGGAATGAACCAACTGTGACTAAAAGACCCAACATGCTTTCCTGAATATCTTCCATATTCCTAAGCCTTGCACCCCATATCCAGCACTGAAACCCCACTATTTCATGCACAGCATAAGATGGTAAATGAGACCCATTTAGCTATTTTCCATTTATATCAAAATTCCAAACATATCTCGGCTTGTATTTTTTACGCGAATGCCGATCAATTCCGACCCAAAACTAAATCAATAGTCCCCAAGTCCCCGGGTTAATTGAATATGCTCATCCTGTCGTCGTTATTGAGCTTGAGCGATAAATTACCTGGATATTTTTTAAAATTTAATTATCGGGCGACGAATAGAGATGATACTGGCACAAAATGCTCGTTGATGGACAAGGTGCATGACAATATCATCGTCGTCTTAAATAGACTAGATGATTGATTGAAAAATCCAAACGGGGAAATAGTCTACGACAATACAGCATTTTATTTTTGATGATTAGAAATTCAACGGTGACTTTAGGGATGTAAAACATAAGATTTCACGGCAGGCTCATACCCTAATATGATTTCTGGGGTTCCATATATAATAGGGGATTAGCATGTTTCACTGCGCATGTACATGCTGGGATGGATTCAGTTCAAACCTGACAATATTTAGCAACATTTTTATCAAATGATGCAAGGAACCATTCACCGATAATCATAACTTGTGTAAATGATCTATATAAAAACAAATTTACAATGAAAAAGATGAAGTCTTGTTTTATGGAGTCTTGTTTTATATAAAACACATGGCTATTTACATGAGGTCACTGGTAAATATCCCATGCATGCTGAACCTGCATGTTTTCTATAGCTTTTACACTGACACACATTTCCCATACGAATTGAGATTCAAGATGGCGGACATGCAAATCCCCTATTCTCAGTCATAGGACCCAATTTTAAAGAAACGAATGGTAAATAACAATGCGGCTTCATAAAACATGCCATATATATATATTATAATTACATCGACTGAAACATTAAATTCCCTTAGATTCAGGAATTTGTATATTCATTCTTCCAGACATTTACACAATTGTCTCCATTTAACACCACTTGTAAGTCAGCACATGAAACGATGGCAAACACTTTCTGACAAACGAGACTTTGCCTTTGAAATTCATGGAAAACAGATAGTAGCAGCAGGTTCTCACCATTTACACGGTCTTTGCATTACGACTCCGGCTACATTACGTGATCCCGGCATTATAAAACAGTCTTAAAAATGGCAAAAACTGAAACTAGAACGACGTAGCCAATAGAAACTGTCTTTCATTGAACACGCGCATTGGTTTCCCTGGGAAAGAATATGGGGCCCTTAGATTCTAAAACCATTATTAGTATCATTAAATTAAGCTATGTATGGAACAATACTCCGCAAAATATTAGAAATATGGAAGCTCCTATGATAAAAGTATTCCTAAAAAGGGATCTAATTCCTAGAGAACCGGATTAAATAAGACCTTCTGTCTTAAAAATTTACTTCTAACCCAACTCCCACTCTCTCATTTTTCAGTTTTTTCCCTGTTTCTTAAGATGATATTCGTCCTTTAGCTCACCCGGCCTTCCCCCCTCCACTGACTAACCAAATATATGTACTAAGAGTAAATTTATAACTTTCTATATATTCTCCAGTATAACCATTGAGTCATTGTAAATGTTGATAGGCAGGCAGTGGGAACATCGTCAATGCGACGACGCTGATGTCTATCCTGCAATAAAATATGTTCAAAAAAAAATAAGATCCAGTATGCGGGTCCATTGACCCTGCAAGCGATATAATTATAAAGCTTCATTATTTGGTTCTTTATCATTATTATTACTCAATGGAGCCCAATGGTTCCTTTATTTCACAAAATACTAGAACTACCAAAGAAACCTCATGACTTTAACTGTATACATCGGCGTGTATGAGTGGTAACCTGCATATCATAACCGAGTACATGAAAGTATAGTCAAGGTACTTCACATCTTTATTGTAATTATTTTGAGCGGTTACCCTTTGAGCGAATAGTGAGGGCTAATACAGAGAATTAGAGCACATGGCTTTAATTGTACAGAAGCCTGTTGCATAAGCTAAAGGAAGGAAAATTGTGCGTGTGAATCCTACACTTTTCCCCCTTTACATCGGTGGGTAGGGATAACGATGCAGTATGTGTAAAGGTATATTCCTACGAGCTGGAAATGGCACACAGGGAGAACGTGTTTTCCTTCCTACAGGTGAGGGAATACCCACAGCAAAATATTTTCCTTTGATTATACAACAGGCCCCTGCAGTAGAAACTCTAATCACGACAGCTGTGGAAGCTGATACACATATGAAGGGCATTACCAACCATTTACCAGAATACAGAGGTGGTGAGTAGACTATTAGATGGCTATATCTGCCAACATAGCTTCCAGTGCACTACTACTCATCACATGTTTTACACGCCATCCATCAGATTCTATTCCAAGCATTTATAATGTGTGTAGCCACGGAAAATAATCTGAACTTTTGATTTTGAAGAACATACACTAATTGTTACATAGTACTATTGTATATAGACTTGTGCAAGTCTTTGATTCTTTTTTTTTGCTTAAAACACAATATTATCAAAAATATATTCTCATATTAGAGTCACTACGGCCTAGACTGAGGAATCAGTGATCACCCAAGCATCAGTAAGGCCTTTGCTGTGTGCGCTCATTGAGTTGGGCAGAGGGACTTGATGCTAGTCTATATTGTATATATAGACTTGTGCAAGTCTTTGATTCTTTTTTTGTTTAAAACACAATATTATAAAAAATATATTCTCATATTAGAGTCACTACGGCCTCGACTGAGGAATCAGTGATCGCCCAAGCATCAGTAAGGCCTTTGCTGTGTACGCTCATTGAGTTGGGCAGAGGGACTTGATGCTAGTCTATATTGTATACTATTATAGGATGTAACGAGGTTGGTTTCTCACTTACTGTATACGATGCCCAGAAGTTTTTTCGACCAGGGATGTCACGAAAAGACACAGGCCTCAAGTGACATCCCTGGTCGAAAATTTAAAAACCGAATGGGCATCGTATCGATATACTATGGAGTAGATAGTATATGCCTAAATAATAGTTAATGTTAATGTTTAAAATGAAGTAAAGTCCAACACATCTTCCCTCTCTGACCGACTGACTTGACTGCCTGACTTCCGAATGACTGACTGCCCTCTGAATGGTCAGTGTTGTCCTTTTCTTCAAGCTCATCACAGCTCTGGCTTCCCAGCTGTGACAGCTAGTGTGTCTCTCACCGGTGGACATTCCTCCATGTACATGTGCATGCCACCTAATATACAATGATACTATGTAGACATGCCCTCAGGGTCTGTCTGTCCACCTGGTGGTATAACATGTTATACTGTAAGTCAGAAACTAACAGAATTACATTCAATTTTTATACCACGATCTCATATATCTTAAAATAAAATGAATAAACAAACTATTTATTTACCTCGCCTTGCTCAAATGACCCGCCATATTGATTCAAAGCACTAGACAAGTGTATAACTGATTGGCTAATCAACGATGGCACGGACGGCATATGACGTCACAAATAGGCATGACATCATGAGCGAGCATAACGTCAACCAATAAGAACGCTGCTTAGATTTAGGCTGAAAAAGGGTCATATTTTCGCGCGTGGATCTATTCAACAAAATACAATGGCATGTATCCACTCATTTGCAGCGTGTACAACCCCCGATCATGGTATAAACGCACTAAAACACCCATAGTGGATATGCGTATTTTTAAAGTAATATATCTAAATATAGCGTAGGCCTTTAATGAAAATTTTAAAAAAGGAAGAATGACCCTTGGTAACCAGCTGTGGTTGGTCACTATTCTTAGGCCTATATCATGTAAATGAGGATGGCCTCTGACACATTGATATTGCTCTCTCATTAGCATAATTAGAAGTTTGTGCAGGTGAACCATCACCGTTCATATTGACGACAAAGCCGTAGCAACGCCGCCTGGGAACCAGGCCCCCCTTGGTCCCCTTTATGACGCCCTCCCAATGTTTACATCGTACGTCACAATACCCATGTGTTGCATGCCCACCTCCTACCTTCCACTCTCTAACGCCCACTTGCGCGAGGTGCACATACTATTTTTATCTTTTATTATGTTTATGATAAATAAAACCTCGTCCAGGGGTGGCGTTCATAATAAGTGGTGCCCGGGCACCAGTTCCACTGACAAAGACCGTCTTAACGGCCGCGTTTATAAAGTTGTCACCGTGACAATAAAGTTGTCACCGTGACAAAAATGTTGTCATCGTGACAAAAATGCTGTCACCGTGACAACTTTCAGTCATAAGTATTGTCATAATAAAAAATAATGAAGGGTATGGTTGTACATTTTTCATGTTTTATATCATGTTTCATATCCATATTCATATCAAATAATAATTATCCACTGTGTTTGACCTATTGCTTGGGCATTAACTTCCATTGTAGAGTTCTATATTTCAATATATCTAATGTCATATATAACGAATTATCAATTAAGATTAAGATTAAGATACTTTTATTTTACACATTGATATTGCTCTCTCGTTAGCATAATTAGAAGTTTGTGCAGGTGAACCATCACCGTTCATATTGACGACAAAGCCGTAGCAACGCCGCCTGGGAACCAGGCCCCCCCTTGGTCCCCTTTATGACGCCCTCCCAATGTTTACATCGTACGTCACAATACCCATGTGTTGCATGCCCACCTCCTACCTTCCACTCTCTAACGCCCACTTGCGCGAGGTGCACGTACTATTTTTATCTTTTATTATGTTTATGATGAATAAAACCTCGTCTGCTGGTCCTTAGATATTGTCGTACTGGGGATCTTTGTATCGTGCCCTTTATGAAAACCAACTCTATCGATCATGAATGTTAAATACTGACAACTGAGAGTTTAGTCCAAAATCCCAAAGATTACTATCCATAGGATACGAGAACCCCGTTTGTAAGGTTATATGCCCCTTTGGTGAGTTTTATTGGTGAGCCCCTGTTGGAAATGAGTTGATATTTTTACTTGCTTTAAGAAAGAAAGCATTGTGTGTAATTTTCTTCCTCTTCCCTCAGAGATATTATTTATATATACTTTGGATTCTGGACACTGTTTTTGATTCCCCGATTCAACCCTTTGTTATATGTATTTCCAACCATCTGCAGAAGTCCTTTCTGGATGTCCCGAGATATAAAGGATTATGTAGTTTGTATTTAGTATATAGTTTGTAGTTAGTTATGTGGTAAGTTATATGTATTGGGTGATTAGATCATTCGGTTGTGTTGCTTTGGCTGGTCTATTGGCCCTGGAACAAGAGCGAGGGTTCTATGATCTAATGCCTTTAGTCGCTATTTGTTGGGATGTTAGTGTCAGTAACAACAATTTATAAATGATTTCGAAGCAAAATGAACCAGTGGAAAGCCATGAGTTTTGCAGTTTTAAGCAGTAAAATAATATTGTTTATTATTTTAGTTGATGTAAGTGCTCGGCCCAGAAGCGGACGTCCAAGACTAGTAGGCATGGTCTGTAGGCCTACAACTGTCCCCGCCATCCCAACAAAAGTTTAATGACGTTTAATGTGTATGATGTAGAACTTTAGATAGTTATATGTAGTTAGTTACAGCTACATGTAGTTTGACTGTCATTCAGCCTTCTTCCATAGTGAGGTTGTCTGCTTTACATCAATGGGAAGGATTGGTTCTAGCCTCCCAAACCTCAACCGCCAGAACCATTGCCACCAATCAAACCAATAAACTCAGTCAGAACCCTAGTCCTAGGAGGCGATTGTCCGGTGACCCTAACGGAACTGAATGTACTGCACAATCAGCTAGCAGTTCAGCATTGGTTCATGCAGTAGAAATCGAGGATGCTATGGGTTTACTTTCTACAGTGGGTTTACTTTCTACAAATCTCCACTATTTGGTCGATTGAGTTAAAGTTAAGAAGGGACATAATAACGCCAACTAGTACTTCTATGAGTTCATCACAAACTGCCTAAGTTAATCACAAACTTCAGAAGCCAACGCACTATGGAGACAGAATTCATTGTTTTCTACTCTTTTCATTTCTGCGTCGTTAAAGGCAACCATTGCTCTTCGGGGATAATGTTCTTGATGTATTTGCTCGTGTGAAACCAAAGTGTAAAAGTTGGCTTTGAAATGAATGATATAACAAAAAAATGGAATAAATCATTTTGAAAAATCTCAAAATGCTCCAAGTTAATCATGTTATTTACTGAGAATCTAATGTAACGTTAAGATATGTTTGAAAGAAACACATAACTGAGGATGTTGTTTAAATATTGTTTACAAATGCGATAATTTGTAATATTTGGAGACTATGTGGACTAGAGCTGTTTTAGTTCACGGAGATGCTATTAAAATGTAATTAATCGATGTTGCCTTTACAATATATCTTATAATTGGCATCTATTCAGACCAGTATTAGCTTTACTTCCAGAGGTCGATGATCTTAAATCTCAGTTAACATTGGTCAAAGATTAGAAAATATTTACCTTTTGTTCATTCCTTTCCCACCTACATAAAAATTATTTAGGCTAACCGAAGTTGTTGACTTCAGAGACCCGCCGATAACTTTTGCTGTGATTGCTTCTTTTGTTATCACTCACCCGGGTCCCTTTTCTCTCGGCCGATTCAACTTCAAATTCATGTATAAACATACAACAGCAGCAGAATATTGATAGATCTATAAGTCATACTATGAGTAAATTTGGTCAGATTTATTTTGGCGCAATAGCGGAAGATGCAGCTTTGAATAATATCGGGTAGTTCAAAGGGTATTCTGTAAAGTATTCCAGCGATCATACTACTGAGCCATTTCCCACTGAGAGATATTATACCAGCCTTTCATAAATTTGTTTTTTTCATAGGCAATGACATGTTTACTATGGCCGTTTATGTTCCCAGGGGATTGGGATATTACTATAGGGGCTATTTGTATGGAATATAATAGTTTCCATCTTTGATTTACGATTTAAAAATATCAGATATCCGAGTCCGACATTTTGATGTTGAATAAAGCGCTCAAGTTCAAATAACCCTGAACCACGATTGCCCGATAATGAATATTGGAACATGATAGACATTAAAAGTATTAGGATTTTATCTTACATGTAAATGCTTGAGCTCTAGACATTTCATCATTTTAGTTTTTGATATTTAGAGGGGACGTTTGGGGCAGAGTAAGCTGCATATTTGTATCTAAAATAATATGTTATTCAGCGTCAGACATTGTGTAATATATTCATTATTCTCAGAATGGGCTGTACTAATTTAACGTTAGAAAATGTTTTGAAAAAGCATGTAATATAGCACATTCGGCGAGATGAAAATTTAACTTAATAAGACGAATACCAGCGCTGTGTCGATCTTACATGTATGACAGTCCTAACAGGTGGTAGAATATAACTTCATACATTGTCAGCATTCACAGAAAAATTTCCAATTTCTTATCAACGAGCACTCCTCATACTTGTATATCCCTATACATACAAGTGTAAATTGATATTTAGGTCGGAAATCTTCTCTTCTTTTGAACAATCAAACAGTCGAAGCTGTATGTCTGATGCTTAAATGGTAACACAACACCAGAAGATGGGCCAAGATGATGCTTACAGCGAAATCGTTAAAATGTTTTATGTATGGAGCATACTCCTATGAGTAAGGTGATACAAAGTATAGTGATTGCCCGCATTATAGAGATATCAAATCCTTTCTTATAAGGCTTCTACAGTCCGTTTGCGTCACAAACCACAGCCTCGGGGAAAGGGAAACAGCAAAGGGTCAAACTTAATGATCGTCAGCGTCTGGATAAGACCTTAGCGTGAATGGAATCATTTGTAGTATGAATAAACTGACATTATTTGATCGCATTTTGCCTGTGGCAATGGTCCGCCCAGCGATGGGATGGCAGACCTATTTCGACTTATAATTACGAGGACGATGGACAATATACATACTCGTTACTGGGTAAATGGATTTATACACATTCTCCACCCAACAGGTAATTGCGGTACTAAACACACCATGCAGGCAGCTTCCCTTGCCAAGGAAATATTCCTATTCCCACATTCAATTTTTTTAAATATTGTTTGGATGTGATGAAAAAATGAACCAATGTGCCAAATGTCATGAGTGCAGTGTGTATTGAATACTGCCATGCGTATCTGAGGTTATCCTAATTAAGGACTATATTTAACTGACTTAGTGATTGACCATTAACAAAATTATATTGCGAATGTTTCATGCTTTAAACAAATATAGAAGTACTTATTGAATGTTAAAATGTTTACCATCATTAGAATCGGTTCGATCTCAAATATCATATATGATAGTATCTCAAAATCCATTTTTTTGCGAATTATGACTTATTTTCCTATAACACATCACATATTCGAGGGAGGTGATACTTTTGGTTATCGCATTTGTTATATATAGGCCTATGCATGTCATATTCATGTGTTCAATTTTTCGGAACGCAAGTGAAGACACAAGTCGAAAAATTGCTATTGGGTAGGGGTCATAAACACAGGAATGTGGAGTCTAGTATTTTTAAGAGATTCTATATCATGGAAACATTAGCTTCGCCTCCTAATGGAAACTTCTGTATTAAACTGTCAGCATACAAGCCACTGACCATCGATTATGAAACTGTCTGAAAGCGTCTGCATCATATTACTTCATGCTGCCACAATGGAAATGAGAATAAAAGCTCACAATAGACGATTCCATGCAAGGCCAACAGGGGAATATTCATTCTGAGGAGTAATGTGCTGGAAGGGGGGCAAATTTGATATGAGGAAAAGCCGCATAAAGAGCTAGTAGAGAGCTCCGATACTAATATGCGCGATGAACCCAAGGAAAATATCAGGGCAAGTATGAGCTTGAAAAATGTATATAATATGTGCATGGTTGATTCCATTTCCAAAACTAAATTGAAAAATCGACTCCATTGTCTTTATCCATATGTGATGTGTAAGTTCACACGTCTCTTCGCAGGAATGTTCACATTCTTTGTGTATGTAGTGCTTTAAGTCGTATGAATACATGTACCAAATTTCAGGAGAGTGTATTAAATATATATTTAAGTCTCTAGGATCATCCTGTATTGAGTATATTTAGCTACTTCACTATAGTAATTGAACATAAAAAAAACAAAAAGTCAAAAAATCAACATCAAACATTTTTATATTTCCTAAATGCTAACATCGTTGAAATCCACTTAATCTCATCTTTCCAAATATGGTGGTATCTGAAAACTATTTTCATCGACTTATGACTCATTTTTCTGTAACACATCACATATTTTCTTAAGCATGACTCCCAATACCACGGCCTTAAATTCTGTGAGACTGTGAATTTAGTGATTTGTAATGATTTGATGGAATTAACACAGTATGCTGGTGGACAACATTATTTCTTTGTGGACGGGCATTCAACTGAGGAAAGACTTGGAGCACCGATTCTTAATCTCAACCACCCTCTCAGATGGATTTGTTTTAAACAGTTCATGTGTACAGGTGTGGCTTTTAAACACTAATAGTCCGAAATAATACCGAAGGTTCAAGTTCATTATTTTAAGATTCTGCTACTTAAACCCTTTCCTTCTTTATATGGCTGCAGATGAAAAGATGAAAAATGTTTTCCATGGATGTATCCTTGATTGAATAAAATAATTTAAATTCAAAGGAAATTGTGAAATGTTGTCCAATAGAATTTGGTTTCAAAAAAATAAATATATCGACTAGGCATGATATTTTGATCACCAGTATACCACTACGACATCAACTGAATGTTATTGCCATAGCTGCTCCATCCTTCCTGACTTCTTATCCTATCGGATATTCCAGCTTATTATATACTTAAAGGAAGACTTCTTCATGAAGATCCGTCTCAAATTCCATTAAGTCCACCAGATTATGCATCACATGACAAGATAGACGGGCCACTGAACCCCCAGAGTCAGATAGCTACATGTCGAATGTCCACTTACCTATAGGATAAGTGTAGGCAACAGATTTGATATGCCATCCATACCTTAACTATCGTACCTTGTCATTTCCCCTTCCTACTTTATTTAAAAGTCGCCATATCGTATACTCTAGACTAATAAGAGAGGAGGCAGAACTGGAGACATTGAACCTTATTGGTTGTAAATTGATCTCCAGGATTTCAGAGGAGATGTACTTATATTTTAACAATTGATGCTAGTTATTTATGAAATAATAAAATATATTGATTATCAGTATGAATGTTTATTATGAATAAATTTGTATTTATCTATAATTTGCGAAATGGAAAGCGGATTGGTCCCAGTTGGCAAAATGATATATTGAAAATATTTCACTGGAGAATTTAAAACAAAAAGTAAACTAACTGTATACAACTATGTGATACTTTATTTAAATCAGTAAATTAAATTAAATCTTAGAAAAACTACCAATAAATGCATGATCTTGACACCAACGCTTGTCTTTCAGTATCCCTTTCACTAAAGAACCGTTTACTGAAGAAAGATATTTCTATTGGGTTCCCTGCACTGTTCTAAAAACAACGTTCTTCTCCATGAACTTTTAATTTCGGGGTTTTACTTTACTAATGCACCTTGTCTTTGTTATGCATATTTGGCTCTTCAGTTCACAGAGTATTTACTTACACCTTTTAGACAGCGTTCCCTAGTTGCTCCGGTGTATTGTGGCACTGCCAAATGGTTTCCTATAGCTGCATCCAAATCCTTTATCATCACCTACCTCGTTTATCATAGACATTGCAAATCACAATACAGGGGCAATTTTGTATTTAAGCATTTAATTATTTGTGTATGCGTCTGCAGATGTTCCATATACGGCCAGGGAAATCTAATTGAAACTTATTATACTGGCTTAGGATTTAACACCGATGCCATACGCCGATGCCATACGCCGATGCCATTTAAAAAAACTGTCCTATAGACTATTGTCTTTTAGCTTTTAGCGCACTCCACCTCCCCATGTTGAATGTGTTTATTATGGTAATGTTCAGGCTGAGTGATTTTAAGTTGAATGTTTAATTGAGCGTACCAATACTGCATGGGCCGTGTATGTAACCTTTGTATTAACAAGCTGGAGAGAATTAAACATTTAAGAACAAAAATTAGTTTACAAAGTACTCCATCGGTGGAACTGCCAGATACGATGATCGGATGAAAAGATTCAAAGGTCACGGTCAGCAACTTATGAATTCCTTTCTTCCTTCAAGTTAAAACGCATTTTTTCTATACTTTTATAAAGGAAAGTTGTACATTTTAAGTTATGTGCTGAACTTCACTGAAATGATTTGAGAGGAAAGCCAACTGGCTTATAATGTGTATAATATAAAAGAAAAAGAATTTTTTTTTTACAAAAAACATGTAACCATGTATTTCTCTATAATCATATGTAACTTTTGATTGACTGCCGATGTGGCACAGTGCAGATACGAGGGAGAGATACGTGAATTTCATATATAATCTGAGTAGATATTTAGTCACTATAAATGTGTAATTGTATCAGTGACTAAATCAAATCAAGATTAAATCGTATTATCAACAAGCGTATTGTTTCTCAGATAACTACCGATGTATGAAACGTATCTTGAATTTGAAACCACATCAAAATGAAATCGGTGTAAATAAAAATATTTCCACTGTAAAAATTGATCACCGGATTGATGAAATATGATGGACCGTATGACAGTTCAAATTATGACTGCTGAAGCATGTCGATGGCATTTCCATCCCCATCTCACGCGAGAGCCTATTGGGATTCAAAGGTCGGCTCTGGCCAAGGTATATATTCACAGGGTAAACATTCCAAGGCTATAGTTAAATTTAACAAAGGATATTGTTATCCTTCCCTCGCGCATTCCCAGATTTTCAATGCACCTCAATTGAATGCATTAAACTTTATTTACCACTCAAATGTCACTGTCTCTTTCACGACAACAAAAAGGGGACATTTATGTACATGTATGAGCCAGGAAAGCTTCGCAATTACGTGGACTCAATGGGAGATTGGCAGTATAGAAGTGGATCTATCAGCAATATTTACTCAGGTGTTTGTTTTCCATTTCGCATTCGCTCCAAACGACGAAACATGTTCCATACAGGCTAGTAGGAAGATATCAACTGATGCCTAGCTGACTTTTGGGATGTTAGGTGAACGCATGCTTATCGATGAAAGGTAATGTTTGTTTATCCCTCTTTCTCCTCCGAACCCATCCCTTCACTCTCTCATCCTTACTATCTCTTCTACCCCACTCACATATGGGACTTCTGTGCAAGGCGTGGCATGACATAAAGCAATAAGACCTCTCACTAAAAGCCATAAACATGTATACTCCTCAAGTTTATATCAATCGTTTGATGACATATGGTTTTTCCTTGTGCAGACCAATTATAATGCCAAGAAAAGGTATTAACTTAATATCCCTTGTTTCTTGTCAATAAGGGAATAATCATCTGTGAATAATAATTTCAATAAACTAAAGTATATTTGTTTACGGTAAAAACAGAAGTTCTCACCCTCTGTTTGCATTTGGAGTCCTAAGCCAACTCTACTTATAATAACATGGCTCTCTGATCTGGACGCCTGGACTGGCTTTAACTTTTACTAGATTGATTATACATTCTCAACAATATACGATTTTGAATAACATATTTTGCCAATTGGTATTTATTTGACACGTTGTAGAACTTGGTGTTATTCAGAGTGTCAGATACCAAGAAGTGGTACACGTAATTCCTATTGATGGACTGTCTGGGGAGAGCAGCCAGATGTAACGTTACGTCTGATTGGTTGGCGATATCAACCAATCAGATCTGTAAGAGCTGACTAACCTGTCAGTAAACCTAAAGGTTGCATCCATGGACTTGCAACAGGAGTCACTAATGAAGGGAGGCAGGAAAACCAATTTCCAATGAAGGCACACTCACCAGGAGTCGATCTCTATTTGTTTTGGACTGGACATCAGGACAAGCCAAATAACATTCCCAGTCCATCCAACAACCGCGGTCGATCTTCAGAAAGGTTCATTGCACAATAAAGCTACAGATAAATATTTGCATGTAAATACCGCATGGCCATTTACTGTACCAATATTCTGTAATACCTACTCGTATTGATTAGGTATTTTTCTCTATTAACATCAACTGATTTCTTAATTAATTAGCGTCATTGAAAATTATGTTCAAATCAAATAGGCCATGTTGACACTGTCCTTAAAAAGCGAAAAACTATGTGGTCCAAACTTTATACAGGTAATTTACTACTCTTAGTTGAGGCTGGAACACAATTTGATAGAATTGAAAGGATATAATGGATAGATTTCATCCGCACCTTTAACAGTTTTCATTTAAGTCAGTATACCAAGATATAGAGCATTAACAGTCGTATCACACAGTCAATTCATACAAAATAGAGTATAAAGAAGTGTCCAGTCATAAAGGACTGTGTGCATGCATGTATCAATGCCTTTGTGCACTTGTCCTTAATTCTTAATCCATATATAATATTATGGCATATATCGTTAAACTGAATGTAGTCATGGAAACCTTATGCCGATCTTTGTACCATTTTCCTGATGATGTACTGTATAGCTTCAACTAGGGATAATGTGCTTCACATAATGTTTTGGCTAAATACAATTATTTAAATAAAAAGATGAGTATATAATATGACCCATTCTCACGAAAATGGTGCAGCCCATCCTAAAAGGGTAAACATTATATTTTGTTTGATCGATCTGAGAGTTAGTAGGATTGAAGGTAACATATAGGCGGTAAAATATCTGAGTTTGCCATTAAATTAGACCATTAGTTTTTGTAAAGGAGGTTATCAAAGATTGTTGTAGAAAAGTTGGTGAAAAAACGTCGCCCACCCCTATATTTCTTAGTAAAGATCATTTCTCTTATTTAATTTGTATATCATCAATTATTTCTATCACCATTCTCTAACTAAATGCTTTCTTGATTTAATAACCAAGAAAGGTTTTTCTTTCCTATATAATTACTTTTCAAATCGAGGACAACAAATAAGTCAGAAACTGGATACCCATATCAATCAGATGAAGCGTCCTATCAATGACTGTGTTTTTATTTATTATTCTCAAATCGTTCTATTTTTTCTTTTATAATATAATCAAATAAATTATGAGCTTTTACCCCTGAGTATGAATAGTTAGCCAGATTTTTGGTAAATTATTCACATTTAAGACTTCAAATTTGGGCGACGTTTTTTCTGGGTGAAAAAACGTCACCCAATCAATGTCAAATTTAGTCAATTATATGTAGCATTTTAGCATTTTTTTTTTAAATTTGTCATTCTTTCTATTATTCACTCAAGGATGGGGACGCTTTCATGCAATAGAGTCATATATATATGATGTGAAAAAACGTTGCCCAATGAAAACAGCCAAGTATTTAAATCATGAAAGATATTTTGAGATTATGTTGTCAAGTAATTCTTGTAGCTAAGCCATACTAAAAGATTAGGTGGAAAATAGTTTAATTTGGCTAATATTTGGAAAAATATGTGAAAAGACGTCGCCAGGTGCGACGTTTTTTCCACTAATTTTCTGCTGATTGTAGGTAATAAGTGGTATATGTGTCTCCACCCCTATGGTTATGAAATCAGACTATTTAGAGAAAACTTATTTGATATTTTTAAAATGCACAGCCATTTTGTCTGGCGACGTTTTTTCACCCCGATTTAGCCAGATGGGAGCATAAATTCTGACAATATATTTAACCTTAATATATCATTTGTTTGGTTTTCATACCCTATTCTATGCCATGAATTTTATTTATGTTTATCAATCTAATTGGATTTTTTCAATAATAACTATAATTTTGATAGTGATTATTTGAGTATTTCCCCTGAATTAATTGTACATAATTAAAAAAATATACATTATAGATACACAAAAGTGTATATCTTATTGACGCTCATGTAAAGATGGATGCATCTGGTCAATTCATTTGTCTTTCAGATCAGAATCGACCAAGTTATTGTCCAATTAGTGGGAAAATGGGGGGTTGCACTACTTTCGTGAGAATATACAGAAATAATTATACCTTTCAGCTTCAAAGGCACACTTATACCTGGCCAGTTTCAATAATTATTTTCTTTGTCAAAGTTACACCTATTTGAGCCATCCACTACACACATTGACTCTTTTATAGACAGAGGTTGTCAGGGTTAACCTGCATGATTAATGGATGTTCTCCTGGGGTTCCACCAATCTGTATCAAACGGCGACTCCATCTTCTAATTAGATCCTCCCTTCAAATTGAAAGCAGAAGATCAATAGCGACACTGATTCCTCCTGGCCCTTTATTTGAAGCTTGATGTTTGTATGCGGAACCCCTCGAGGCCTTTAAAAGCCCTGACCCTTGTTGGAGATGGCCATCCCCTTTCACCCATTCCATAAGAAACATTATAAATGTTTTCCAGTGGGGATGTGTCAAGGCCTGAATGAAATAGTGGCAAGAATGCTATCAATTGCCTGGCCTTTTTAATCAATGTGATTCAATAAATGTGAGGTTCATTTCATGCTCGATAAAGAAATCCTCACTGGGGTAGAAGACCATTCCTTTCGCCATAGATATGGCAGCGTGATCGAGAATTCATTGACCGGCCGATTTATGACAAGGGTATGTTTTAAAAAGCTCTTTGGTATTATATGAGGTACTACAGAATATTATCAATTAGCAAGTTCCATTCCGCTTTAAGTAACCTATGTATTGTTCCGTGCTGGCACTCTACCCATAATGAGTTCCCATGAAGATTTACACTAATTTATGATCATCGCCCATCTGTGATTCTAAGGAAGAGATAAGACTGAATTTTATGTCCTCAACACACGTTATAGGATGCTTCACCAGTTTTTTGCGGGCGTTCTTTGATCTTCTCATGATTAAATTAGTGGTTTATGTAATTCCAAACGCGAGCGATGCACATGTATATATACGGAATGTATTTTCGCACTTACACCCTTTAACTCCCCCATAAAAAGGCATCCGTTTTAAGAATGAAAGAAGAGCATATATATGGTTACTTACAAGACGACCTTATTTAAGCTAGAAGCACACCCTTTCAAGCTTTGATCTTGCCTACAGAAAGGAATTTCAAAAGCCTCTTTCTCTGAGCCACTCGTCCACCGAGGGAGACATTTGCCCTTTCTAGTGAGATAGCCCTGGCGAAATGAGACACGGGGGCGAATGTCTCCAAGCAGAGCACATCCTTATGAGTCACTTCGTTCCCAGGTCTCTTCCTTTTATCGCTGATTTTATTCATTAGTTCCTGACCAATTCATCAACTACCTTTTGTACCCAGAAGAATGATAATGTTCAGATGAAAAACTGAATTGACTAGGATTTCGTATAGATTGAGTATGCAGGTATCTTGCAATCTTAAGGAAATTCTTAGTCAAAGAAGCGAGGAGACTAACGAGGTATTTCTGGTCAGGGCATGCTGAATGGAGTGGCATTGAACGGTGACTGAATAGAATTATTGCAAAAAAACAAAACGTGACCTATCTTCCTGCGAGGTCTTTTAGGGACAGAAGCAGTTTGTCTATTTTTAGGCCTCTCTGTGATATACGTTATGGTGACAATCGTCACAGATTAGCTCCTCTGTAATAAATGGGGATGCGATAGGTGAACTGAGTCTAGGCTCACATTTGAGAGCGTCCATTCAAACTGAGGGAAAGCCCCTCACTCCAAGCCGCAAAACGCCATTATAACTCCATTAGTGTGCTTACTCCAGGGCCAAGAAAGCCAGTAGAGGAGAAACAGGGGGCAATCAGAATAGTAAAGGAGAAACAGGGAGCAATCAGACTATAGTAGAGGAGAAACAGGGGCTAGTCAGGCTAGTATAGAAGAAACAGGGGGCAGTCAGGCTAGTGGAGGAGAAACAGGGGGCAGTCAGGCTATGGAGATGCATGAAATATGAATATAGGTGGCTGACAAACGCCGACAAACGGCAGTCAAGTGCCTTCCCTCACAGAACCAATTACTGCTATTTGATCTAGCCACTGCCTAACGTTTAGATTTAGAACTAATCTGGAAGCCACGCATTCTTTCTGCAAAGCTGATAGAGGGCAAGTGGGGCTCTGCGGTTTCACGTATGTACTCCAATGCTTGCAGAAGAATAATCATTCAAGCTAACAAATCGCAACGATTTCAGCATAACGCAGGCATTCGAATTTGCCAAATCCGTTACGAAATTGCAAAACGGCACTCAATCGTCTAACAAATGTTTTGTTTTAGCACTTTAAGTGGTGGTGGTGACAATTGCCACTGGTGTTAAACCCGCAGATCACACACCATAACAGGGATTGTGAGAATCGTTTGGCCGTTTTTCCATCAGTCAGCCGACCGTCGTCCACCCCACCCTGGAGAAAATTGGCCCAGTGGACACTGGGCCTTTTTACTCGTTGGAAATCATGAAAATAATTCAATTAAGCAGTGTGAATCAGATAACACGGAAATCATGATCACCCCTAAAGGAATATTAAACAAATGATGACAACTAACATCTGTGTTAAAGAGCTTCCTGTGGGGTCCTCTGTCCTGCGGGGAAATTAATGGGAATCAGATGGAATTCCTCGATACAGATGATTCTGGAAGGCTCAAATGAGCACGATTTACACAAATATCCTTTCCTACGAAAGCCAATGCAAATTGAATCAAATTTTACACGCACTTTCGACAATGGCCTTTCTCTTATCTCTGAAGCCTCAAAATCCTTTTCTATGAGTGAATTGAACAGTTTGAATTGCATATACATTTGGGGAAATGTTCCTTTTCTCAACTTTGAAGCGTCCTAGGAAATTTAGAGGTTATTCGTGATGATAGTTTCAATGGTTGAAATTAAATATTTGTGACAATAGCTTGATATGAATGACGTAATCATTTGGTTACCATAGATATTGGTGTGTGGGAGTATCTGCAGTGTCGGTAGGATGTTTATGACAAGGGAGTGTCTCTCTCTCCACGTAGGGAACATAGGCGAATGATTGAGTCACTTGAAGGAAATAATTGAGGTGCATCAAAGCGTAAGCAATTACTACAATCCTCTGCTGAAAAAGGATGCACCGAGTATATATAAAGGGAGACAAAGCAGGGAAAGATGTCTCGCTGTATTTTATATACGTACGCCTCTCCAGTAAACAATTTACTATAAAGGTTCATATGACAGAGCGACTGGGATGAAACAACTTCATGATCACCATTTAAAATTAATTACAAAGATATTATAGCACTGCAAAACGGCGGATTATCAGACACATAGAGTGAAAGATCACCATTAATTGTATTCATTACATGTTACGGAATTCCGTCACAAGCATAACCAAATGCTATCACCACTAATGAGTGGGGCTTTGGTTAGTCCTGAGTAGAAAGGGAAGAAGGTTCTTCTGGTATGGGCTGTCTGCTAATGAAATTGAGTTTGCTACGAAATCTCACGAAGGAAAAGAGAAGGCATGAACTGAATCACTCTGATGTTGAGACATTATCTGGGGAGGAGTTTTAGCCTCGCCTGCTCTTAGACTGATTTCTTTCGGGACTAGGCAGTGTTTGTTCACATAATAACAAAGTTGGAAGGACATTTTTGCATATATACCGGTCTATCAAATTACACCTCATTTGTATTTTATTCATATTTAAAGGGAAACGGAAGTGTTTAATGAAAAAGAATTGATCGGTGCTTTTTCCATGAAGCCGTCAGGGACTATTCCTTACTATATAAGAAACGAATAAATGAATGACAAATATAGGTCACCTCATTAAATCCTTTTATAGAATCACTTGAAAAAGAAATGTGATTTACTGTAGGAGTCTATGGGAAAAGGATACAGGAGTTTTCGATGAAAATGGCTTTTTCCATAAAACCTCAGGATTAGTCCTTACGACATAAGAAACATGAAATACAAACATATATACAATATTGAACGTCATGGGCCTGTTGTATAAGCTAATGACAGAAGTTTTCTGGCGAGAATTCCTTCCCCTTTAGGAAGGAAAAAGGTTCTTCCTACGTGAAATTCTCAACTGGTGGGAATAGCCTACAATGGTGGGTATGAATTTGTATTCCTACCCACCACTCCTGTCTCCCTTTAACCAACGGTTGGGTTACTTGTATCCACTTATAAGTAAAGTGGCGTATCCCTTTGCAAGTAAGTGATTCACGTAAACGACACATGCTCCCCTAAAAATCAAACAGAGTTTGATTTTACGGGACCATAGGAATTCTACGTGCACGTATGCGGGAGCATCAATATCCACTTGCAAGTAAATGGGAGAGGGCCTACCGTTTATGTGAAACTTAATGCCGGGCAGCAGCTGGAAAATTTCCACTGTGCAAAAATTAATTTGCCCTATTTCTCATTTTGAAAAATAAAATATATCAGTAATGATGATATTTTCTAAGCACACATATTTCAAGTGAAACTTATCAAATAATGTGATATTATATATTCTGGGCAGTGAACGATTAAGAGCATGATGTCTGACATAAGCAGATATTGATGGATCGGCCCACGTACCAGTGGACACTGCCATAAGATTTATTTGCTCACATGCATATGAATATTCGACCATGTCATACAAAGCTTCGACTTCATTGAGTAGCTGTTTATCATGTTACAGCCAGCAATACATGAAGTTCGCTTGGACACTTGCAAGCTTTCCCATAAACTGCCGCCTGTATAGGAACGAGATAATAGGAGCATATGGTATCCAACATGTATAGATCCCTTACAGGTGATGTGTTACAGAAAAAAAAGTCATAAGTCGCGAAAATTGATTTTGGATAGCATCATATTTGAAAAGATAAGATCAATCAGATTCCAATGATGGAACATCAGGACATCTAAATCAAGTATTTCTATATTTCTTTCTGCGTGGACAAATAGTAGGCCATATTCTTGACATAGTGGTGGCCCTGTGCGAAAACCATTTTTGCCAAGAGTAAAAGCTTAGTACTGCCACCCATGCCTCTGGTCTGGAGAACCATGTATCCCAGAACCTCATTTAACTCACTTGTCTTACTTAATTCGTTCTGAGCCTCTCTAATTCTTTCACCAATCATAAGGGAATGACATCAATAACTAAATGTGTAAGTTTAAAAATAACCGAGCCCCAAAGAGATCTTGTGAATAAACCACTTTGGAAAATATCAATTTTGCGACTTGTGACTCATTTTCCTGTGACACATCACAAATGATGACAGAAGTGAGCAACCGCCTCAAGATGTCTTTTAACTGACATTCTGTAACCCATTCTGTTATTACGGAGGGTTTCATGTATCAAATATGAAATGTTGACATCTTTAATTTAATGAAACGTATACACTTGTGGATTTTAAATATGATGCTGACTTTTAAAAATTTCTGTTAATGAATGCAACTGACGGGAAGAATTCCCAAAGTAAACACCAATTCCATAGTAGAATTGTTAATCCATGAGAAAGATTCTCTTGTATTCGAAGAAGAGTTTCTTTATCCTATTTTGAGACATGCGTACATATTGCCAAAAGCCAGCTGGATAATACGTGGGAAGGTGGATATGTTTCCCATTAACGTTTCAAACAAGAACAATTATCTCAAATGCGCATATCAAAATAGATATTTTGAACGGAAACAAAATAATGTATCTACAGTATGGAGTACATAAAAACATGTTTTGGGTCCGAGCAAGTCGAGCTCATGCTTAATGCTGAATATTACGGTCAGACGCTTTTCACAGAATATATCGGACAAAATGTAAACGTATGATATATGCATGCTTGTCCCTATAGTGTCGAGTACCTAATGAATAATCGCATGATCATCACTGTTTGCTGTCACATTCAAATTTACAAAACAGCTTTCTTTTGCAATTTTGAGGCAGTGCCAGAGGACAGGCCTGACAACAACAATTTAAGATTTCTCAATCCTGAAGTTGTCCACGAATATAAGTATTGTTATTAGACGCGTATAACATTATCAGTAATAATTGTTGACCACTTTAAGATATAATTAAAACATTATTACCATAGTTATATTTATATAATCTGCTGTATAGAGTATTGTTAAAGCAATTGTGATATTTACTTTTTAGGTACACCATTATATATAATGCTTGTAAGATTTTTCCATAATCCAATCGCAGTAACTGTAGGAAGTACATTTCCTAAGCCCAACTGCATTGTCTGCTCTAGTAAATCCATTTTCACATTGCTTTCACATATATGCTTTCATCATGATGAGCCGTTTGAGACATCAAAGGTCCATTTTAAATTTTGTTCCTCGTGTGCCTTGTGTACAGTTTCCTGGCCTTTTAGTTCTGCTATTCAAACATAATATATATCCCCTTTACGTTCTATTGTAAATTGTTCGCACGATTAATTAATTTATAGCAAAATGTATTCATCAGAAATAAACGTTGGAACGTAATCTTCCTCTCTTTGACATTGTGATGTGCTACTCCGAGTGAACGGGTAAGACATGATAGAAAGGGAATTGAATATTGCATTTTTTTAAAAAGCCCATTATGGACATCGATTTAACTATCGTATGTATCACGCATCACGCATCACGCATCACGCATCTGACCATGGCTGACCAAGCGTATACAAGAATACAGGAGCAGGTCTGTTGTTGAGATATATGCGTTTGTCCTTTTTTGTAAACTAATATTTAAGAAGGGAACCATGTATTGTAAGCACCTTAAAGTGAATGTCCATTAAAACCTGCAGGAACATGCCATACCGCCATGAATACCGAGTGCACAACCCATTAAACTTGCTTCGTGGCTATACTATTACATGTGGGGAACTTATATATTTTCTTCAGTTTTAAACTGTTTGCCTTGAATAATTATGGCTAAGGAACATTCTTCAGTGTAGCCTTTTAAACAATGTTCCTAAGAGTTCCAAGCAGAACGTTTTCCTCACAAGGGATTATTCAAATGCACCAACTTGAGTCCAAAACGTATATATATACATGTATTGAAAGCCTATATATGTGTCATGGCAGCGGTGAGCATTTTAAAGTAATCAAGGCGCGCCCTTGCACCAATATGTTGACCAGAAATAAAAAGTCGCCATAGACGTAGGATCGTGGTCTTAAAATTTAATGATGCCCTCTGTATCACCCCATCAGAGGTTTGAAGATTCTGGTTGTAATGATTGAAATCTTCTGGTGATTATCTGGTCGTCAGAATTCTTTCTAAATTGTTCTAAATTCTTACTCCATCGTTGGAATTAAGAAAGAACAATGAATAAGTATGTCCTCAATGCTTAGGCTATGGGAGTCTGCACCAACTTCTGTCAAGAAGTTGGTGCAGTAGCGTGTCTCTAAAACTCACTGCATCAAGTATATCATATTATAGAGAAGCACTTGTGCTATTTTAATGTCTCTTATAATATTGGGTAGTGTACTGCCCGCTACGCAATATGGGTAGTAACCCCCCTCATACTGTGACCTTGGCTATACCCTAAGATGTAATCTAAGTAGTGTGAGAGGGTCACGTGGTCAAGCCAAACTTGACCATGGATATATATAATAAGGATGATATATAGCTCTACAAAATAGCTGTGATATAACAAGTATTGATAATTATTTTCCTATCATCAAGACTGGAGATATTACTATTGTTAAATGTCTAAGCCTGAATAAAAACTTTAAACAACAACAACAACAACTGCTGACGGCTTGTCCTCCCAATTCTGATACTATTAACTCAGAACTTCTGATTCTCTACTGTAAAACCCATTGTCAAAATTTACATGTACGCTAGCTACTCGATCAACCTCGTACAATGTTATCTGTGACACATACCATACTATGGCCATGTCCTTGAAAATGTCAAACCAAATTGTAACCTTTTCAAAACCACTAGTATCAGACTGCTTTCAAAAGTTGCCCAGCTGAACCGTATGACATTTAAAACTCAATTTAATCTGCGCATCTGGCGAATCAAGGTCTATTTATTGGGAAAGTTTGTATCAGTACTCCATGCTGATAGGTCTGATAGGTGGATGGCCCTGACTACCTGTCGTTTCTATAGGCGGGAGTGGATTCCGAGCTATGCTTTCTTATATGCAGGAATCCATGCATGGTGATCTGGCCTTCAACCTGTACAGCGCTCCTAGTGGGAGGAATTTGGTCCATTCCTCTGCAAAATCACTCCCTCAACCGGAATATTTGTTCACTTCCGGGTTTCTTTCATGAAAGAATTTGCCAGTTGTTTCCCACTTATTTATCAACTTCTATGAACAACATTTACCAAATGGAATCAGTGGTAAGGGAAGAGTCTATAACACTTGTAAATTTGTCCAATCTGTAAAGATTAATTTCTTTTAATTCACTGATCGGACAGAGCCCAAAGGTTACAGTAGGACCATCTGTCTTTGAGGCTTAGAACCTGCATACTGGCTCAAGGCGGCTAACTGTTGATTTTGAAAATGTCTTCGTTTTCAATTATTATTCCTTTATTTTTGTAGCAGCTTAGAGTAAAAATAGAACTGCAGCTCGTAGTTGTTCTGTTGGATGATTCTTTTTGTGGTAAAGGCACTGAGCACTGAGATCCTGTTCCACAGGACAATAAAAAAAATACTCAAGCAGTTGTAGATATCATATTCCTACTTTCAGCATACATACAGATCAGTTTCTAGACGGCCATTTTATCTAAGGATATTATAGCAGCTAGCAGCAAAAGATATGTATTATTGATAACAGCCACGAGTAAAATACTGCTGACACACAGGAAAATATGCCGATATGAGATAAAAGTCTCTTGATAATCGATATCTATAATAGCAAACAACTTTTCATTGATTATAGACGGGTCTCTTCTTCTTCCGAGGAGCATATCATTATGAAAAGACCCTGCGTCCCCTTTATCAGTGCGAAATCAGACTACATTTCAGTTTTAATCAGACTGAAAAGTCAGCTTGAATTAAACTGTTGAGTTAGGGAATGTGGGGAAAATGAAATGGCTGTGTCCACTCGCAATGTCTCTAGATAGCCTTTGTTTCAAACCATCTCATGATTAGTACTGAAGTTCGGAGAATTTTAGACAAGACGTTATCTAAGCAATTGGTGTCGCATTTTTTACGAGTACCATATCTCATAACATGGTCTTCAACAGTTTCAAACTTCAAAGTAGAAAATCTCGAACAGAATTGTAACCTCTTCAGACCTCACTAGTGTCAAACTGCTTTTAGTGGCCTTGAAAGTACTGTGGATATTTTAGACTCATGTCTATGGACCATTCAGCCTGTCCAAAAGCAGCTGCAAATAACAAAATGTCGGTTAAAAAGAAGTAAGAATAGTGTATTGCATCGGCATCGTGGCTAGCTTTTTACGATCAATACTTTGGCCAAAAAGACAATCCTCTTTGGTTCGAAGTATCGTGACCGTTCACGCGAAGTCCGTAATACCTTGAAAGTCAGTTTGAAATGGCTTGGAATTTCTATAATAAAGCCGGAATCTTGACACAGTTACATGAGCAAATGACGTTACCTTAAATTCATTTCAAAATAACCATATTTACATCAGGCATTGGCATCTCATGTGATCTGTGTTTGAAATATGTTCCAGGTAGGCAACAAGTGTGACAACTTTAACATCCATATTATTGTATCATGCAAGACGGAATTCGCGTGTGTATGTGATAGCATAATATAGATATTATGTTAAAGAGAAATGAGTCACAAGTCGAAAAAAAAGAATTGAGATATCGTCACATTTGAGAAGATGAGATCAAGCGGATTGCCATGATTGCAAACTTTAACACATCTAATAAGGACTTCTATATTTTCTATATTTATGGGGGAAAAGTTAGTACTAATTCCTGATGGTCAATTACTATAGTAAAGTAGTTGAATATACTCCTTAGGATAACCTGAGATATGCATAGATATATTCAACGCACAATCTTTAAATTTGGTACATGTATTCATGCTACTAACTGCGCTAAGCACTTCAATAATGAAAACATTGTGAGCAAGGCTTCTTGTAAATAAATCACTTTGAAAAATATACATGTTGCGAATTGTGAGTCATTTTCCTGTGAAACATCACATTTAAGTGCAATAAGCAGTGACATTGTTGAGGAAATACAGAACAATACCCGGCGATGGCAGCGCCTACTGCTGAGGTTTTATACTGCTCTTGTCTTGGAGGGTTTCACTCAGGCTATCAAGCACGTTCGAATTAATTCCTATCTAATTGTTCATTGACTGGTTTTAGTGCGATCCCATATTTCCAACTCAATCTGGCTTCAACGTCTCCCAGCAAGTATTAAGTTGAGATCCGTCTCTTCCAACCCAATAATTATTGTTAAATTTGTGTCACTCACCTAGCTCACCTTGGACTTACGTGACATTAACTAACCCTCGGGCTTGAATTTACGGTGTCAGGCGAACTGCCACCCGGTAAAAAGCCCACCGGTAAAATGCCATTGGTAAAATGCCACCAAGTAAAAAGCCAGTCGGTAAAAAGCCAGCCGGTAAAAAGCCAGCCGGTAAAAAGCCACCCACATGCAAAACCCATCCGGTAAAAAGGCCACCCTTGGTTAAAAACCCACCGACTCCACCCACTTTTCGTTTTGATATTACTAGGCATAACATTTTAAGACAATCCTTCTATACAATAAGAACTCAATGTATCTTCTTCATTTGTATTTGCACAGGCAGAAGATGTAGGATATTGAAGTTGCTGAACGGGGAAAAGCAAAAGAAATCGAACTGGCCTTGATCTTTGCGACCTTTCTGTTTTTTGCCAGCACAGAACCTCTTCTGACCTGTGTCACTATGGCTCAGTTTCCTGCGGTTGGATGGATCAATCCAATGGGTGGGAAATCATTTCAGGGCTTCTTCCAGAGTATAGAAACGCAAGGAACTTAGGATAGATTTCTCTCCCGCCATCAAAGAATCACTTATGGCTTCCCATATATATATGGTGAGCTCATTTATAGGTTGATGAAAGCGCAGAACTTTCATTCTGATAATTTTGACAGGAGACGTTTAAGAATTGAAATTAAAGCTTGTTTCGATTTCAATTGGAAATTTATTGCGTGAGTTGGGTCATGACACGACATTGTCAAACAATGGAAAGAGAAATCAATACTCGGTTCCTAGGTTTAAAGGGAGTGATTTTGTAAGATAAAAACAGTGCTTCACAGTGGCTTCTTTGTTACATGGCGAATGGAAGTGATGGCTACAAATTCTAAGATTCGCTAACAGCATTACCGTAATAAGACCAATACTCATACTATGTCACAATATTCTCTCTACCCCTTTAAATATTTGGTTGTTGAAATGACTTGAGTGTTTTGTTCTTAAGAATTGTCTACTTCTATTATGAATCATAATGTCAATGATGTAGGGGTATCAATAATATAGAAGATGGATTATAAGTGCTGCATTTAGACGTTTCTGTCTTGCTTTGAGTACTGCAGTTTCTCTAACTTTCTACGGAAGAAGGATGCAATTCTTATCAATTTTCTGGTATATTTTATATTGTTCAATGAAATTCAATACCAGTGGTAAATGGAAATACCTTGATGTATATATATACATGAACATGCTATCTGTACAAATTCGTTACTGGCAGAAGGACCGACCATGACCTGTCATTAAACATCGCACGTGCGTCCCTCCTGGGATTATTAAATTATTCATAAGCTAATATGTATTCAAGTAACTTGCTGGGACCCGAGTTGGATCAAATGCATAAATTGAGGATATCGCCTAGTTTTGAATATGATAGATATGACAGCCAGTGTAGGTACGCCATCCTGAAAGTAGGACTTTCAGCAGTGTTGATGCATGATGGCTGCCCTCCCTGTCCCGCTGCCTATTCTTATGCCACTTAGTCCTGCAACCTCCCTTTCATACAAGCAATTTGCAAAGTACAGATGGATTTAAAAACCATGCATCAAACCCTGTATCCATCATGGCACCCTACTATAGTAGCTTTTAGGCATGTTTTGCGTGCTATACC
Source organism: Sthenelais limicola (assembly GCA_942159475.1). NCBI lineage: Eukaryota > Metazoa > Annelida > Polychaeta > Phyllodocida > Sigalionidae > Sthenelais > Sthenelais limicola. Next base: position 62,307,829 of record OW804096.1, read on the forward strand.
TACCTCGCAAAACTAGTCTGTTTCCTAGAATAGTCAAGGGGAAATAATTCCTTTCTGTATTCCTGTAGAAATCTTGCCATTATTTGCGTAGGGCCGTATAGAATTGGTGTCTTTGAGAGGTGACGGATGCGACCCTGCTCTCATAGTTGTCATTCAGAACATGCAACTCAAGAGGATTGCCTCCCTATTGTAGGTTTCAACGAGATAATGCCACTGTTGGATTGAGAAAGAACCACTGCGGTGACATACACTTTGTCACCACAGAATGAATGAAGACAAATGTACCGAACTTACGTCCACGTTGGAATGGCTAAATTACCATCATTAGCATCATTTCCAGACTCGTATCGGTTTCCATACATTTGCTGCAGCCATCGCAGTGTCAGTTCTATAGATTTTATTAACACTGGGGGTCACTCCTGGAAAGTTTTTATAAATTGGTCCGAGTTGGAAACATTACAATGCAGATGGGAATAAGTAATAAACAATTCGACGCTTCCAAACTACATAGGTATTATAGAAAGGGAAATATCGGTACAGGTACCAACAGCCGAACCATCAGGAGATGTGGGCTGGTATTCATTAATACCATTTTAAGTATGTTTTGTTGTGCTTAAAACAAACTTCCTAAGGAAAGTAAAATTCCTTTTCCGTTTTTGACTACCGTCAACCCACGACTAATTACGACTATTAATTCTCTATAAAAAATCAATCCACCACTTTTTAAATTTTATCCAAATGCCTGTCTTTCATTAATAGTCGCCGTTGGTCGAAGTAATCAATCATCTTCAGGAATTTAGCTGTGAAGTTGGATCTTCCCACATTTCATTATCATACTCCTATCAACTGTCAGCCCTGTCATTATTCTGTCAAAGACATTCATCTTGTCATCTATACATACATACCTCAGACCATGGATATATCACGCCCTTATCCACCTAATCTTAATGAATGCGACTTATCTAAAGGAAACTACAATGAAGTTGGGATTGCGATAAAAAGTCGTTATCCTTGAGAGATGAATCAGCACCATATAGCGTTGTTGTGTATTTATATAAGACGATCATATTAACATGAATCTATTCCCAAGCTCCCAACGGGCTATTATCTCCTTTATAGCTACTATTCTCCAGGCGTTTCCTCGGGAATGTCTTCGCGGGAGCTTCCCATGGATAACCACGCAAAAACTTATTTGTATGTGCTGATGGGAGATTCCTCTTCGCGATATCATTTCCCATCAGATCAGGTCCAATATTTTTTAATTCCTTATCTGTTAACTCTTAAAGACATCATCAATACCCGGGCGACTCCCGCGAGTTTTAAATAATACGATTAGATTAACTAGTTAATCAACCATTACACAATATGAAATTTTGGCTACTTTTTTCAGACATCTGTTCTACCGTTTGTATGACTGTCATTAACACTATCCAAGTTAAAGTTCGACCCACTGCTAATATTAAGAAAGAGTACGGTATCGCACTCGTTATTGTGTTTCCTCTCATCAAGAGATGGCAGTATACTACCCCATGCAGGAGTAGGTGGAAAACCAGCTATAGTAGCTAAACTAAACAGTCCGGTAAAACATCATACAAAAAGAGATGGTAGTATACTATCCCGGGGTTGGGTGGAAAACCAGCCCGGGGTTGGGTGGAAAACCAGCCATAGAGCTGAACTAAACAGCTTGATTAAACCTGACATAACAACTTAAATGATCTAAGCACTCTTAGGTTTTAAGTTTGCGAGATTATTCCTTCTGAACCACAGGCACCTGGGTCAGCAACTAATGCATTTATACAAATTACAGAAGCAGACATTGCCCAAGCCATGCCAAATTGGGAATGGCGGAAGGCGAAGCCACCTTTTTTTTATGATGATTAACTAGAGAACACTTAGAAATAAAATGGCTAGAAGCTTTGATTTAATGTTCAGAAATTGTCTCTTAGAGACTGGCAATAAAAATTAGATTTGGCGAACAGCTGTACCGAGAGGTGGTGGCAAAACTTAAAATTATCTCCCTTCAGTGTAATCAAATAAGCGCCGCAAGCAATTCCAACCAACATCAACGTTACACTCTTATTATTCAGGTCCTGCCTTGTAGTCACTTACCTTAGGGAACTGTCTCTCAAAGTGGATTATTTAGCCAACAATTCACGGATTCAGTCTAGGCTCATACTTAAGAGAATCCCTTCAAACTGAGGGAAAACCTCTCGCTCCAAACCGCAAAATGCCATCATAATCCCATTAGGACCGCAAAATACCATTGTAATCCCATGAGGACGCCTACTCCTGGGGCAGAAAAGCCATTAGTGCAGTAGGCGTCCAATCACTGGCATACCAGTCTTATCTGATCTCAGAGACTTTGAGCCTGGACTGTATTGTGCAGTGTCTGCTGAAGATCTTCATCTCATTTCAATCACTGTATGGATTTTTTCTGCTCGGAGACCTATGTAAAACACTTCCCGATATTAAAGATTAATTTTGAGGAAAAATCCGATAGCTTTGCGATATTTATTATAAATGATTATCGGTCTCGTGTGAACCATGCTTCAATGTATGAAAACTGATTCTAAAAATGAAATATTCAATCAAGGCATATTAAATCGCTGGGTGAAAATATATAGCACCTGTGGGAAAAGCCTTTGACATCAGCGCCCGGCACGATGGCACTCTCGATGGCAAACTATTTTTAACCGAATACAATTCCTTATCCTTGAATCAATGATCAAAAGCGTCGATGATTTTATTCATTTTCCCTAGAGTTTGTTGAGATGAAAATGAGGAGAATAATTTTATTTTACAAAAGGAATTCATGGAGGCGTCCCTATATCCCTAACAATTATTAGGTCAGTGGTATTCCCTTTTCATTTGTCAAGTATGGAGAGTCTAGAATGACGAAGTGTGATAAGAAACCGTTGAATTGAAAAGAGACCAGAATCCAGCCAGCTCTCATTGCAACCATTTCTCAACATTGGCGACTTGATATCTAGTGTGGTTTCTCGCTTGCTCAAAGTCCTCAGTTACTCCTGAATAGCATTAGGATTTCCTTAAGCCCCGCCTCCGGGCCAAAAGGAATGCCAAGATCCATCCGGACCTGCCACTCCAATCTACAAGTCCTTATCCACGTCTATATAACTTCCGCAAACGGGTCGGGCGTTCGGTAAATAAATAATTTTGTTTGACGAAGGCTTGTAAGGAGGAAATTGATTTCTCCCACCATTGTGTTTGATGTGGTGGTTGCAGAGGCGATGACTTTCAGCATGATCTAGAGATGTAGGTGTGTTAGTCTTATATAGGGAAGCTTTATTGTTTCCTTTACATCCTATCCATCCAGCTGAGGCTGGCATGTGCCATAATATAAAGACACGCCTTTGAAAGAAAGAAGGATGAGAAAGATGATGTGAGTTATAATAGCTAGACCCCATGACTATCTTTTATAGCCAACTACTCCCCAGCTATCGACAAGTGGCTTCTGGCTCTGGTAATATTTGATGTGTCACAGAAAAATGAGTCGCAAAAAAAATGAATTTCAGCTTGGAAAAAAGTTTACTGATATTTCTGAATGGACAATCACCGGTATAGTAGTTAGGTTTACTTTTTGAGGATGATCTTGGAAACGCATAGATACCGGTTTATTGGATATACAGTCTTGGAATTTGGTACACGTACTGATATATCAGGGGCACTAGACCCCCGACTCCCGCTACCCCACCCCCACCCCCGACTAAAACACATTAATTTGGGGGGGGTCTTTTAATATCTTTTTTGTGGTAGCTCATCACAGTTTTCCAAGTATTCACATGAAGAGGACATACTCCCTACCCCCTGGTGCATTAATAACATTTAAACCTATGTTTAATGCATTTTGATTTCCTTGTCACCATAAACATGCATGCACAAGCATGTGCCGGTCGATTTGTTGGTTGTGCTTCTTCTCGCTAATCATTGTTTCCGCGGATGTGTAGACAAAGAAGACTGCCGATGGCAAATTGAGAGGAGAAATTAAAAATAACCTTCTATATTGTAGGCAGGCAAAATCAAACTTTCAAGGGAACCTAATCAAAATGCGTAATTGAAATCGGCCTCCTCTAATGATGGTGATTCCCAAACGTACATTGCTAGCGGTGATTGCCGCAGCGTTCCTGCCAAAAATTGTCTTCAGGTGTAATCCTTGGAGATAATTAAGCGAGTGTCAGAATTTGACGTATACTAACCCAGACCCAAACCTATTCTTTCACAACTATTCTGGTATTATTGGCGTATACTGTAAGATCAGATTATTATCTGAAGTTTATCTACAGCTTTGTATCATGTAGTTTTTGCCAAATAAAGAATTCATCATTATTATTATTATTATTTTTTATTCCATTTACGGCCAAGTCATTAATTTACAAGTAGAATAGTTAGAAAAATACGCATTTTAAGGATATAGTCTCGATGAATACTGCTACCGGGGTCAATTTATTGTTGAAGTAGATCCATGTCCTGACATGTTCTGACTCACAGTTAAGTCTGCTTTTAAGGATATTTTTGTACTATAATTATTATGGTTTTCCCCGGTAGATTGTCTGACACAACGTTGTTGCTGCTTCAAAGCAATTGCAAGTTTAATGCCTTCTCTTATATACGCGTTATTATGACATATATTCCTAAAATATATTCCTATAAGCATGCCTTTGTTTTGTGAATAAGCCATTTCTATCGTCTATTTGATGTGCAAACATTTTATTCGGAAACATTGTAATACCTCAGGATATTCTCAAACGGTTCTGAGTTACAACACTGTGTCTCAATGAATGACAATTTTATACAATACTTCACTCTTTATCCTTTCAATCTAATAGACATGGAGGTGTGATTATGTCCACTTTGATATGGACATTTAGTTTACGTCCCTGAGGGCACATCATTTCTTTTGAATGTCAAATGCACAGTGCATGTTCACAAAGTACGTCAAATCTTTGTTTCTCGCAAGTTGAAGACTTTGTATGGAGACAGCTAAAGGCCATCTATTGAGTTTGCTAAAAATATATTGATGTTGAAGGAATGTTATAGGAAACGTATATATATATTGCCTGAAATATGCATGCAATCAAGAAGATGTGTAGGATCTTTGAAAACTCTGAGATTATTTAGCCTTGTTGTACTATATACGAATGCATGGTGAACCCCTCTTAGAGGCCTTGTAACTCCATTATAGTGTAACTTGCATTGCACTATATACTATTCTTTTCTCAGACTAGTCTGAGAGACCTCTTACCTATCTCAAATGCATGGGTTCATGCACCAGCCATTGGATCATAAAGCACTCGTAGTCGTAGATTTACGATGGTGCTAAGAGGCCATTAAGACATAACCTTATCGTATATATATAGTGAAATGAGTCCTATGTGTGTCTTCCCTGTTTAATTCAACTCTCATCAGAGTAATTGATATTATATAAAATATTATCCCTTATATGAAAAATAAAAAGGCGTTTCATCGGAATGTGTCATAACCTCAGCATAGTATCTACGACATAGAATACTCTAATCAAAATGAAATGGGAAAAAGAGCAAGTGACATCCTCAATTCTTCAAATCCTTTCATGGGAACATTTAGATCCTGGACACCTGTTTCGACATTGCTAGTCACTTGAATGGTAAAGCTATATAGCAAACTTTATTTAACACGCCCTGGCACTATTCCTTTAGCATATATCTCTGACTGATATTTCAACATGACTTGCTTGTCATAGGCCTTCACTCACCGGCTAAAATACAATTACAAAATGCTAAATGTTGACTCTACAGGTCCAGCAACTATCCAAGGGCAGGTTACACGGGGCTTAAGGGCTCAAAATCCAAGGCCTTCTGAATAATTCATCGTTATTGATACATCCAAGCTGAATCCTTCCTGGTCTGACTTTTGAAAGAGTCTCTAATAAAGAGACAGGTCTTAAAGCAGAGTACCTCTCCGGGAGTCCACACAACCTAGCTAGGGGGACTGAAGCTAACACGATAAGGGCGCTGCAAACATACCTGGACCTGTGTCGGCTGTACTTGGGAGCTTGTACTGAGACAGAGAGGCAAGACATATGAGGTAGGCCCGGCGAGAAGAAATGTCTCGGGATCGCAAGCCCATCTCTCCAAGACCAATTGCCTATCATTACACGTCGAGGCGAGAAAGCCCTTGACACAAAAAGGCATTTCTTTTTTCCTTGAGGTATGGAGTTGATGTGGGCTGGTTTCTAGGAAGCGGATCAACCCCGATCGTGACTCTATACTGTTTATCTTGAGGATTAGTAAAACTGTGTTTTCTTTGTTTGTAATCCCCGAAAAGGGTGATAGATTTTTCCATCGATCTCCCAGGTAATAGGTCTTGAGCAAAGTGAGACCCTGACATGGGATTAAATGTATGTAATCTCCATAAAAATAGAAATGTTGGATGCATCTAATGAAGTCATTATTATTCTCGTCCTTAGGGTAAGGTAATCTTGTATAGGCTTTTGATAAATATATAGGACATTTTTCAATCCTTACACAAAAGAGATAAAATCTCATCTTAGCTTAAATCAATGTGGTGCTATATATATATATGCATCCTAATCTAACAAGAGACATATTGTTAACGGTAATGAAGTTGCCATATTATTGATGAAAGGACCATGGTGAAAAGCTCTAAACCTACCAACCTCTTTCTCCCTTATAGAATAGGCTGTAAACAAAAGCTAGATATCCTCCATAGCTTACTTTTAAGTAAACTGCTGATGGGAAATTAATAAATGAATGAAAGGTTAATATGACAGATGCCTTCCCCTATACACTGGCTGACCTTTAAATTTTCTCTCGTGAACACAATATGTCACTATCTTTACTTCCTATCCTGGGATGGTCTAATTCTGGCTTCTACTCAGAGATGAAAGTTATATGAATTTGAGAAGGTGTGCTTCTCATCCCCAATTAAGTTACTTGAGGGTGTGCAAACAGATATTTATTGGAAAGTCCGCAAGGAAAAGGTATTCATATACGACTATAGAGATGTTATCAAGTGCATTTAGTAGTCCTCAAGTATACTAAAACTTAGTCAGTCCACATGCTACTCCCCACTACTGTGCATCACATAAGCATCCCACCTTTATCAATTTCAACCTCCTGAGGTCCCGGAGGGCATGCGCGTGGCTGGGAAAGCTTCGGTTTTTTCAAGTGGATGCAAATACACATGTATCCTCGGGCGTCCCTGTGGAGTTAGCTTATGTAAATGAAGAAAAATCCAATACTGTAGAGAAACTATCGCGTGGGTACGGACGTTGTTTCACTGAACGCGACCCTTTTCAGAAGTTGGTACTTTTCCAGAAAATGTATTGTTTCTTTATAGAAAGATGTGTCTAATTAGAAGTTAGGTTAAAGTGGGCCAGATTTCTCTCTTTGTGGTAGACTCATTAGAAAGCATAGACTATTGAGATTCGTGACCATTAAATATAATATTGTCCTTAATTAGTCCTTCACATTGTTCTTGAATGGGGATAGATAGACAGGTAGATGATGGCGTGTTTACTACGTAAAAGACTGCAGGGTGTAAAATATGTATTTTCTGATTAAATAATTAGGACTAACTGAATGAATTGCGTGCGCTATTGAAAATAAAATACTGCTCTCTGAAACATTTCAGAGACAATAATATTCGACTAACATTAATGTCATCGTGCGGTTACCATGTTTTGGTTCACTCAGCTAAATCTCTATCTATTAGCATGTATCTTCGTGTCTGAACGGGATTCCCATTCCCATAATTATGAAAGCATCAAGAATACAAGTTTCTAAAAACCTGAGAACTAGTCCCCAGCAATATAATACGAGCAAATATAAAGAAAAATTCATCACACACAAAACCTGCTGCAAATTCTTCCCAAGGGTCTCTCATATTTATTGACTCTATATGTCAAGATGGTCAGGAGTGATATCTCGAGGGAAACAGACAGGAAAATGCGAAGAAACGCCTGTGGTAATGTCTCTCCTTACTTCAAGTCTTACAGTTGCTGTACCCCAGAGCATCGAATCATTATGACCAAGGCAGAAGCTTGCCTACCCGTTGTCCTTTAGTGAAAAGCACTTTTGGGGATGAGCGCATCGTGCCTTAATACAATTTCAATGTTTAAATCGTGAAATCTGATGACTGTGGGGATGCTTACATACGATTATACAACAGAAATCTTGGCATGTCACAGATGTTTAATGTTGTAATCCTTTAAGCTTTTTAGCTCTGGACGAGTATTATCATTCGTATATTTATTGTTAAAGCCAGGACCTGTGCAATGTTCTTATTTGCAAGCACCATAAATAAATGTCTGATTTGATTGAAAATATTGCATCGGAAGTTCAAGGACGATCCCTAATTACCTGTAATGTAGTAAATGGATTCCTTTGGCGTAAGGGCGTATAAGTGTCATACTTGCACCAGTTTCGGAACGGAAGTGCAAAAACTCCCATAGGCTCAGCATCGCGGACATAATCATTCATTTTGTTATTACTCCAAGAGATCGCAAGTACTCTGACTCAAATATCCATCTACAGTGCCAAAACATTTCAATTATGAACACCAGAATATTTAAACCTTTGATGGGGCGATAAAGAGAGTGAATACTTATGCTCAGAATGCTAAGTCTATGGGAGAGTTTTGCACTTCCGTTCCGGAACTGATGCAAGGACCTGCCATGATTATAAATACTCATTTATCGCGGCCATGGTACTAGCTTACATACCCTATAAATACCACCAGTTGAAGCTCCACTCTCAGCTAACATTGTGAAAAACAGAACAGTTTCCACTTTTTGTTCCATACTTTTCCAAACCATCTAAAAGTCATTTGACCATAGCTTTGGAGGATTTTATATAGTTGTTTTTGCGACATGGCTTTTAAAATGTCCACATTTGTATTTGGAGGACCCACCCAAATCCTTAAGAAGACTTCACTAATCATCGCTCACCAGCGGGCGTTTTTGCTCGGCTAATTTGGCTTTAAATTCATATATACATATATAACAGCAACAGAATATTGATAAATTCGATCTTATAAGTCATAATATATGTAAATTTGGTAAGATTTGCTTTTTCATAATAGCTGAGAATGCAGTTTTAAAAAGAAATACTGAAACATGAAATTATAAAGACGTTTTTGTAGAGAGAAATATAAATGTTATTATTTCCATCTTTGCCATAGGACAAATCTCTGGCACCATAACGCGCTCGAGGCATAGGAAGCCAGGATCAAGCCTATTCGCATTTAGCAGCCATAAAACTCTGGCTTCAGGATGTAGCCAATCGGAAAACAGGACTGTGGTGCATTTGTTCACGTCTGCTCATGATTTATGATTGCAATTTATTATATTTATCATTATCCCAGTTATCAAATAATTTCATACAGAGTACTGAAGGAAGTACTCTGAATGAGTGACCGTTATTTAATCACCCTTGAACTGCAGTCCATATAAATCCCGATAGATGTCGGGCCTCATATGAAGATGAACAGCAAGTATGGAGAGTAGGGAAACCAAATTTCGGAGGTGGCTACTCGCGGGAATAGATTTCATCTACGCCAGTACTTTCGATGAAAGTATGCACTGGTATGTTGGAGGGACTGCCTCTGACAGTGACAACTATAGCGTACTATGATATAAGAAAGAGTAAGTCCTAAATTGTCACGAGTGGCATTAATATGTGGCGCATCCTTTTTCATCTCTTGCCAGAAATTGAAAGAAGTTGCAGATTAACCTTTGATCTCACATCGTGCCATCCTTTATCGGTGGGCAGATAGGAGCTCATTCCAGTCGATGGTGTTAGGTCCGGAGAAGGTACACTTATCAGTGCCACTGAGAAGATACCCACTGAGCTCTACCCATATTAGAAAAGGCTTCAGAATGAAGCAGTCTTGCTTTATCCACAAGCTCAATGTCCTGAAATGGGTCTACATGTCTTCAAATGGCCCCTTAACCCGACTTTTATGCTCCTGTCGACCGGGGGAGTTGGGCACTTTCGTATGGAAAGATAACAAAGTTAAGGAACGGAAAGCGTTTGATAACACAATCTCAGGATCTACATTTTGACAAGGCAACCGAGGGTTTGTCCTCTATTGCGCGTCATTGTGACTAGAACATTGTGTCGACAGTAAGCACTGAAGATACTAAATTTTACAGAACACTCTGCTTTGTTCCGCAAATGCAGTGAGGATATCTATAAAAGAGGTCCTTTGATGCATATGTAATGATCTGTAGTCATTGTGTCATGTAGCTATGAAAGCTGCATTCTCAGGTATTACAACAAACAAAATCGTACCAAATGTACTCATTGTTTGACGTATAGGACTGAAGTTATCAATATCCTGCTTCTGTTATATTTTATACAAGAATTTGAAATTGAATCGGCCGAGGGAAAACGGGCGCTGGCGAGCGATAATCCTACAAAGTTAGATCAAATGACTTTTAGATGGGTTGGAAAGAAACAAAACTGAAAGTCGAAAATCTTCAGCCTTTGGCCAATGTTAACAGAGAGTGCAGCTTTAACATTTGCTGGATACTATCAAAAACGATAGAATGACAGTGCTGTCATGGACTTGTTATGTGAAAACTTTTTCCGAACTAAAAGTGTTCAAGAGGATAGAAAACTCTCAGGATCTCTCTATGGAGCTATCTACGATAGCGGTATGCCTGTAATAAAAGATACATCAAATATATATCAAATAGACGTATGATAAAAGAAATATGACTCACTCCCTCGTAGAGGATTTGTCTTCTTGTTCTGCAGAAAGCCGTTATTTGTTGCATTCACAGCTATTATAACAAAGAAAATCTTACCAAATATACTCATATTATGACTGATAGGACTGAATTTATCAATATTCTACTGTTGCAGTATACATTTTAGACGATTTGAATTTGAACGGCCGACGGTGACCTTTAATAAGTGAATCCACCACAGAAAAGGATTTCAGCATGTCTCCGAAATATGAATATAGACTGCACCAAAAACAACCGGAGAAATCCTACAAAATTTAGATCAAGTTTGGGGGAAAAACGGAAAAAAAGTGTAGAAAACATTTAGTTATCTACTTATATATAGACCGAGGTTGGTGGAGAGGACAGCTTTAAGATGAGATCCATTTTCATGGCAGCAGAATTGCCCTCCCATCGAACTGTTCCAAAGAACACCTCACCTCATCTCAACCGTTTGCATATGTGACGCAATTAGGCGTCTGCATGTAGGTAGGCCTATAGTTAAAGGAAATAGCCATGATTGAGGAAGGATGTGGGTAGAGGAAGATAGGATGTGAATTGACCTGGGTAATGCTGAAGGATCGCATTCAAAACGCCAACTTCTCCTGACAGGACATTTTGTACTGAGATTGATGAGAAAGCTACAGTCAGGGAGAAATTTTGGAGGATATTGGGTGACATTTAAGATGCCTGACTCTGACAGTGAAATAGAAAACCACTTTTAACAATGACCTTCTGCCATGTTTCCTTTAATTAAAGATGACACCATTTCATATTTGATACATGAAACCCTCCGTAATAACTGAATGGGTTAAAGAATGTCACTTAAAAGGTATCTTGAGACGGTTGCTCATTTCTGTCATCATTTGTGATGTGTCACCGGAAAATGAGTCACAAGTCGCAAAATTGATATTTCCAAAGTGGTTTATTCACAAGATGTCTTAGGGGAATGTTCTTATTTCAGGTATGCCTAGTGCTGTTAGTAGCATAAATACAAGACTGTGTATTGAATATATCTATGCATATCTGAGGTTATCCTAAGGAGTATATTTAATTACTTTGCTATAGTGGGTGGCATCAAGAATAATTATATATAGCTTACTATTTATCCATGCATAAACAGATATAATTATATATAAACAGAAATACTTATAAGTTTTCCTAACGTTTACTATCATTGGTGCCTGCTTGATCTCATCCTTTCAAATATGATCATCTCAGAATCAATGTTTTGCGACATGTACCTCAGTTTCCTGTGGCCATATAGCTCAAAAGGAATCCCTTTCTAGTTCTATGCCTGTGACACATTACATTTAATGTTCTTAGCCAATACTATAAAGGTATACAATTACTCATTAATTTCTCCGATCCTGTAATCTTATTTCAATTACGTGATGCGCAATGTACAAAATAGAATGTACTAAATATGAGCCAAACCTAGATACGATTCATTTTCATTGAAAAGATAACAAATAGTATATCGAAATACAGTAGCTCAGAGTCCGTCAATGGATTCATCTAAGTATTGGGTCGACTAAAGATGATACTCTTACTCGATTTGACAGGTCAACGAGCACTGCTAGAATGGAAACCAGTTCATTCCACATGTGCAATGGGATAAGTGGATAATTAGCTGATTGCACAGGTTGATAGAGAAAGAATTAGATTTACAGAGTGGAGGAGCGTCTGGAATAAAGACGAATTGTTTCCGTGTAGGAAGGATTTCGAGTAGTTTGCCACAATAAAAACGTGGAAATTGAAGTTGGTCGTTCTGTTATGTCTTTCGTATTAGATATTCGTTTCGGTTCGGTGGTTGTTAATTAGACCATGCGTTTTAGTTTCTTTCTCTGTTCCTCAATTATAAGTTATTTATATGGCTTGACTCCACTGAGGGTTTTTCCCTCTGCGGCCGTTGCCGCATTCTACAATGCATACTCATTCCGAATATAATAAGAGGAATAGTTTGTGCAATATAGGTTCTTTATAAGAATTGATATAACAATAACTATAAAACCGCATATTAGCCGCAATAAGCATGCGGTCTGGTGGAACCCTGCCTTTAGAAATTTATAATTTCAGCTACGGGGGTACGCAAACTGCATGGTTTTAACATACGCAGGGCTTCGTGGTGACTAATTTGTATCGTTATTGGCGTGTATCATATGCCCATGCTGTATGAGGGGTGAACTACTGGGGTGCAATAACAGAATGCGTATTGCTCTTAGAGTGCATTAATTGAGTATATTTGAAAGAAAATGAATGTCCTCTCATTATGAGAGGCTGAAATGAGACCAAGAATTAGTAATTCAAATCTTAATATTTTAATACCTATTCTGTGGAGTTGATTTGATGATGGTGACGTCATTGATGCAGAGAAGCCGGGAAATAGTAGGAATGAAGAGAGTAAGGCAGTCTTGGGAAATTAAAAGTTTTATTTTAATTGATTTGTTTTATAAATATATAATAAAAAGAGGTATAAAATTGGTGAGTAGATTTATATAAAAATTGATGATTTTTGTATAAAGATATATGATGAATTATTAAAATTGAAGAATTTATGAGATAATTAGTATGAGGGAATTAGTAGATGTTAGAAGAAGGTGTGGGTGGGTGGGTTAAAATTATAAAGCAGTTGACTGCTGGAAAGTTGGAAGTGAAGTGGTGAGGTGGAGAGGTTTATGAGTTGAGACGCAACGAGGTCACGTGGGTAGTTAGTATGGGGGAGGGGGCGACTTGCCTCAATGATCGCGCATCGCCAAATGCAATGCACACACCATTGTTGCAGAGAAGCCGGGAAATAGTAGGAATGAAGAGAGTAAGGCAGTCTTGGGAAATTAAAAGTTTTATTTTAATTGATTTGTTTTATAAATATATAATCAATAGAGGTATAAAATTGTTGAGTAGATTTATATAAAAATTGATGATTTTTGTATAAAGATATGATGAATTATTAAAATTGAAGAATTTATGAGATAATTAGCCAAAACTGCCAATTTTGTTTTTATATGGTTTTGAGGGTTGAGGAATGTGGTAATGGGGGTGAGTGAATGGGTTGTAAAAGAGGTAAAAATGGATACAACCCGAGTGGGCATAGTATATATGCTATGTGAAGTCATAGTCTTTTTAGGCCGTGAGCGGGCAGTCTTTTGTTGGACCGTGATAGGCCACTTGATTTGCCATAAGCGGACAGTCTTTTATAGCCGTGAGCGGACAGTTCTTGTGTTAGCCGAGTGGCTATAGGTATTGTTATATTTATTAAGTATATTAGAAAAAGGGGGGTTTATGGGAGGGCAGTATTATGATCCCGTGAGCGGGTAGTCTTTGATGTTCTAGGGTTTTAGGGATTTTTTTATATAGCTCTCCTGATGGCCTTATTGACTCCGGAAGTGCCAGAGTCTATATATGTGCGGAAGGCGTCTGATCGCCATCCACCGTATGCCTTTATTTGCAGCTCTGAGCAGCCGTTTTTGAATGCATTAGCTGCTGCAGCCTTTCGTAGACTGTGCAGAGAGTATCTTGTGTGGTCTGCACCATCGTGTATTAGTAGCTCCTTCCATTTCTTGGCCACATAGGAAGCTGGTATTGGCTTCCTTGATTCAGGGAACATGAATGCTGGTTCCTGAGGATGAGACGTGGGGGTGTCCTTTATCACCCGCGCCATGGCTTTAACTATACACATATCCTCGTCACTCGAGGACTTAAGCTTGATCTTCTTGCTCTGGTATGCAGACTGCATATTTTTGGCACTTTTTATGTGTATCACAACACTATTAGCAGACACTACGACATCTCTCCTTGTGAGGTGTTTCACGGGGTCGAAGCTTTTGACTGATGGGCTGAGGACCTCAGACTGCCTCAACGCTGCGTAGTATATCATGAGTAAAGCCGCTTTCCAGGCTGCGGCTAGGGGATATGATGGGATGGATAACACAGTTCTGCGTAGCATTCCTGGGGGAACTGCGTGTTTTGCTCGTGGTGTAAAGGATTTATCGTGGTCTACCGCCTGGAGGGCCCATTTGACCCTATGGTGGTCTATGGCTTCTGTGGGACGGTCCATTTGCCTGTACAATGTTCTTAAATGAGATATATATTTCTTACAGGGACAAGATTGTCAGCAGGAGCTCCTCTATGTATGCACATATGACTAGGTGGGAGGCCTCCAGCGGGTGTACACCTATCTCTGAGGTGAATTTGACGAACCTCTTCACGGCACTCTCTTGATTGGACCTTGTGCCCTTCGCCCATGCTGTTTTCTGCCTGTTCATCCCTCTGGTCAGTAGTGCCTGTATGCGTGGTCCTGCAAGATTTATGCAAAGTCATAGCTTTAAGGGCGAATAAACAAGGGTATACATGGTCAAGAGATCTTTCTTTAACTAATTTCCAGGCGTCTTTGGCATACTTTTCACTAATGTGGGCCCTACTTAGACGGTCCGCTAGGGTGTTTTCATCCCCGGGGATGTGTCTATACGTGATTTTTAGCTCGTAGAGTGCTTGCATCATCCATGCAATGCGCGCTGCCTCCAATATCACAGGGTTGCGACCACGGCCTGTCTGCAATACTGACACACTGGCCATATTATCGCACCAGACCTCTATATGGCTATATAGTCATTTATCGCTGTGACCTGGTGGGCATATGCCCTTCATTCGTCCGCGCCTCCAATGCCAGACAGGCATGCGTCAACTTCGATGACCTTGTCAGGCGCGGGGTTGGGTATGAGCGAGCGACCGTTCCACTGGGCGCAGAAACCATGGAACCAGTGAAGATCTTTTCGCATCTCGCTGTTGATGTTAATATATTTTCCTCTTATCACTCGCAGTGCATCTAGGAGGCATCCTATGAAGAGCCTGCCAGGTGGTACACACTTAGATACGTGAATTAATCGACCAATGAGGGATTGAAGCTCGCGTTTGGACATAGATTGCCTCTTGAGATATTTTTCCACGTATTGCTTGGTTTCAGTTACTTTGTCATGTGGTATGCTGAAACTCATTGATACGGCGTCAATATTTATTCCCAACCATCTTACGCACTGTGCCGGGGGCTGTCTCTTATCGACCGCCTCGGGCAGTCCCAATTCCTTAAACAAGTCTATTGCCCTTTTGTAATGTCTGTTAGCAGTTTCTAGGTTGGGGGAAAGTATGATTATGATGCCACAATACCATCTCCTGCCAAAATACCCACAATAGCCTCGGCTATTCTCTGCATGTGACATGATGATGTACATGCCCCAAAGGGCATGGTCACATCAAGGTAGAATTTATCGTCCCATCGTAAGCATAATAATGGCCAGTCCATGGGATCGGTCTTAAAGTTTGTGTAGGCCCTTGAGATGTCGATGGTAGACATATACGCTTGGTTACCGACCTTAACAAGGTCTTGTACCAAGTCCTCGACCGTAGGGAGGGTGTGGGCCCGCTCCTCCCCCCAGACACTATTTTTAAGTAGGTAGGCGTTTACAGAGGCATCGTCAGGGTAACTGAGGTCTACGATGACGCGCCTGTCTTCACTACCCCTCTTTTCCCTGGACATGAGGGGGGAGCAGTGGTACCACTCGCTAAATGGCGGAGATTCGAGTGGCCCCACCAGCCCCTCAAGTCTAATTTCTTTTTCCATGAACTTGTTAATCTGTGGTCTCTGTGATTCTTTCCCGTGTGGTTGTGGCTTGTGGGCCCTAAGTACCCCATAGGAAAACCATATTTAACAAAGTCTCTAAGCTGTCTATGATCTTCGGTGTCTGATAGGTATTTGTCCCAGGCTTCTAATTTAAGGTTAGTTGGCAAAGTTATCTTGGCATCTACCGAATTAGGGAGACCTGTCTTCGAGACTGCATCATATAAATGCGAGTGTGAGCGGGGTGGGAGTTAGACATAGTACATGTGGGCCACCGTAGCTGTCTGTCCATGGCGAATGTATTCGGGCCGAGGTCTACGTCGGATTTCTCTACCTTTCCTTCACAAATCTGCCTTATATGAGAGTATGTAATGCTGTGACCTACTATAGTGGCCTCTGCCTGCTGGCTGGCGGCGAAGGCAGCTCGATCATCAGCATTAGGTGACAGAGAGAGAGGGTATGGCATCACAGGATCGGAGTGAGATTCATGTCCGCCATCTTTGTTGTTTATCTCGGAGGGCGAGATGTCACGCGAGACTTTGTGGGTTTGTCTGCTTGAGTGGTCTGGCTGTGAGACATTGCTTGAATGAGAACTAAGAACATTTGAATGAGCAAATCCGTGAGATTTAGCAACAAATGGGGGCGCCTGAGGGTTTAACATTACAGGTGCCCCTTCTACTCGTTTTTTGAATAGTTAGTGAAAGCCGATCCTTGTGTCTGCCTGCTCGTGCCACTGCGCGGGGCTGCCCCGGCCTGGCCTGCACCACTGTAGTGAGCGGAGCGCTGGCCTGTGACGTCACCCGCTCTGCTTGCATGGGCTACCCGGCGGTTGCACTCACTGACAGAATGTACACATGATTTACCCACAGAATCGCAGTACGAACATATATGCAGGGCTAATACTGATCCTTCGTTATGGTTATGCGAACGTCTACAGCCGTTTCTAGAATTGTAGGCTCTACAAACTATTTCTTGTTGGCCGCTGGGTCCTCTACTATTGTGATTAGATTTTTGGCCTGTACTAACAACATTATAGTGTCCTCCCGGGTTCGGCCCCATGTCTAGGGGGGCAGCCAGGCATAGCCTCACTCACTCTTCTTGTATTCCTACTCTATCTGACCAACACAGTGTCCCATTTTCAATTTCATCCCAAATGAATTGCGTCCAACGCCTGACAGCAGGCCAGGGGCGCTCCAGCGCGTCCCTGGTCACTTTTCTCAGGTGTGTCAACATATGTGGGTAGTCCCTCCTTTTATAGGCCCTGGGGTCCTCCAACAATGAGAGAAAAGCATTGATATACTCCATCCCCGACATAGTGCTTCTCACATCTAACTTTTGTTTTATGGTGGATACCCCGTCTCGTGAAACATACATGTAAGGTTTGGACTGGATGTTTAGAGCATGAATGTCAGAAATGTATTGGTGCTTACCCTGCAGGCCCGACGCCCGTTTCTCCCTCTCCACCTCCTTCTCCAGGTATCTGTCTGCGTCGATCTGCCTCTTGAATACCGGTGGAGGGGTCACTCGGGGTCGTCGGCCGGGCCTGCGGGCAGGCTGGGGTGTCGGCTCATCCTCCTCGCTCTCCTCTGATTCTGTCACTGACTCCTCGCTCGATTCCTCGGTCTCTGTGTCTCGCCTGGACTTTCCTTTCTTCTTTTGTACCACGGTCTTGGCCACCTGTGCCATTTGCAGTGCCATCTTTTCTACACAACCCTGCATGCCTTTGACTGTCTGTCTCATTGACTTCATTTCAGCGTCCAGTTGGAAGACAGTCACTCGCTTTACTGGCTCCTTTGCCTTTGACTTTACCTTCTTCTTGGTCGGGGCAATTTGAGCCTCGTCGGCCGAGACATCCTGCTCACTACCTATGTCAACCATTTCGGGCGGAGTATTTTCATCGGGCGCCGGCACGTCTTTTGCTTGGGGCTCTGAGGGAGCCGTTCTGCGGGTCACTGGTCTCCTACGTTTTCCTCCCATTTCATAACCTGAATTAGCCACTCGTTTGTACTCTGACTGTCTCAGCTTCTTTCTGTATGAAGGCCTGAGCTCGTTAGCAGTGTATGCTGCGGTACGGCGTGTACCGGGCATGGGTCTTCACTTGCCAAGTAAAATTATAAAGCAGTTGACTGCTGGAAAGTTGGAAGTGAAGTGGTGAGGTGGAGAGGTTTATGAGTTGAGATGCGACGAGGTCATGTGGGTAGTTAGTATGGGGGAGGGGGCGACTTGCCTCAATGATCGCGCATCGCCAAATGCAATGCACACACAAGTATCGCCAACAAGTTGGAAATAGAGTTATACAGTAAAAACTGTTCCCAGAGGTAGGGTTTTCAAGTTATGCATTCAATTTTTGTTTATGATGAAGAGAGTATATAAATAAGATTCAATATTAATATGGTTTTGTGCTGAAAAATAATAACTTAAGAATGAACTTTTAGGGGGGATATACTTACGTGACAAAATTAGATTTTAAAAGTTGGAAAAATTTGACAGGCCAAAAAATGTGTTGGGATGTAGACAAGCTCAAACAAATAATTTATAAATATTTTAGACCTAGATAAGCAAGGTAAACGCCAATAATTATATATCTCTAAGCCTAAATCTATGTGAACATTGTTATGTTTTATTTGTTTTATCTTTTTACATCAAAAAGTAAGATAAACAGTTTTGGGCATTTTTAGGTACTTGATATTGTTTTGAGACATAAAGTCTGAATGGAATGAAAGAGCTTGTCGGGGGGAAGTGCATGACATGAAAATAATGAGAATTCAGCTCATATTTATTTTAATAGTCCAGGAAATGTGCCCTGTATGGGGCGACTCCACTAGAGAGAAAAACGGCGCCGACAATTTTTTTGTCATTGCCCACTAATTTGTTGCAACAAATATCCATACAGAAACAACAGTTCCTAGAGAATGTTGCAACACATCTGACACTCCTCTATTTGCGTTTTCATTGCAAACATGAAATGAACTGTTGTTAGTGGGCAAAAAGATTTGTCGCCGCCTTTTTTCTTCTAGTGAAGTTCCGCTATTATGCAAAACAGCACACTTGAAAAAACAGACCCACTATATGCCCATGGTGTGTGAGAGGTGTAATAATGGGGTGTAATAAGTGAATCGTTATAGCACATGTACAATAAAAAATCTAATTACTTTAGAGCGTGTCAAACTGTAGTGACACGTTACGTATTAATACATACATGTATATATATGAAGGCGCTAGTACGCTAGAAACTAGTAGCATCATCAAATGCTCCAAATAACGAATGGTTGTGTGCAGAAATATATATTCCGTCGTTTCCCATCGATGTTTTCCTCACAGACACATGCATGTCCATTACACTGTGATGGGAGCCAAATACAAACATTCCATTAAATATTAAAACCACATGAAAGGTGTATCCAGACGGGCATAATCTTATAAGTGTTCATCTCATGCGATCGTACTGTATGTAAACTTCAGAGATACTATACAGATTACAAATTATATCAGGTCGGTTTCCTCGAAGCATTTCCCTTGCAATAATACCTTTTTCCACTATTGGGTAAATCCCTGCCTATCTCGGGTTGCATATTGCATATTCGACGCTCACGAAACTGAGAACAGAAGGGCGATATTATTTATATGAATCATAATTGAATCGATGCGTGTATCGACATCCAGTTTAAATAATATATTATGTTGTCTCTAGATTGAATTAGAATTTCAACTATACTTACGAGGAGATCAACCCTTCTAGCTTCCAGTGTGTAAGATTGGACAACAATTTTGAAGGACTTTGTACAGTTGTCTCTCCTACAGGGTCTTTAAAACGTCCTCATTTGTATTTGGGGACCCGCCTGAAACCCTTCCCATGATGAATTCACTTATTATCGCTCACCGGCCGTTTTCTCTCAGCCTATTCCACTTCCAATTCATATATAAACACATAACAGCAGCAGAATATCGATAAATCCAGGTGTATAAGTCTTAATATGAGTAAATTTGGTAAATTTTGTTTTGTCATAATAGCTGCTGAGAATGCACTTTAAACTTGAAAAGGATGAAAAGGAACACAGACTTCCTTGCCCTTTCAACTCAGTCACAACCAGCAAATAAGCGTCTAAGCCACAATCAGTAATCTCTGAATGGAGGTATTTCTACATGAAAGTGTACCATCTTTGCGCTAAAGAGACGCTATCATTGCCTACGAAACTACACACCAAATCCGACATGAAAAGGACACAAACGCATTAAATGAGGAGTCAGTCTCATAAGATGTAGATAATAGCCTTGAGTCGCTTTATCATGGTCTGGAATTGTGGTAACTACCAGTTCGGATTCAGTGCATGGAGCAAACATGAAAACCGTTTTCTGCTTAGGCACTGCCTTGAAAGTCTCGGTGCTATAACAAGCTATGACAGAGATTAAAAGGATTAATTATCAGAGATTAAAAGGATTTTGGGCCTGTATTGTTTGTGTTTAATAATAAACAGTGCACCAGCAGGCCCGAAATACAGGGCATCAATCCTTTAAGAATTGATCATTGTGCATTGGTCTCACAATTTTCACAAACATTTGTTTGCATTGTTTCAGAGACTAAAATGCATTGCTCTTGTTTACAGCCCGACACCTTTTACTTGTTGCATCCTTATACTGCTTGCATAGATGAAAATGTTTAGTCATTCTGAAACTGGATATGAAGATCATGCTGTAATTGTTAAAAACGTTCGATAAAAGGAGTTGTTGGGGCTCCACTGAAATTGAGAAAGAAACCTCTACTCAAACATTTTAATTGTCCATAGAACTTGCGAATTTTGTCCATAGAACATGCAATAAGCTTGCAATAAGCTTCCATTTTCAGGTCATTCATGTATCTGAGATAACAAATAGGACTGTTTACTTTATTCGCTCTATCTTCATATAAGCTCATTTTCATTTCAGTGGAGTCCCCACAACTCCCTTTATTGAACAAATGTATCATCAGCAGTAAATCATGTAACATAGATTCTCTGCTTATACTTGTCTAAAACATTATCTACACTGTGAATCTCAGAATATGGGCATCGGTTGGGAGACCTACATATATCCCCAACATCCATACATGTATGGACGTCCATAACAGGCGTGAAATATTTACGGCTATCTGCCGATGCAGCTATTACGTAACAGGTCTATTAATACAGGTATACAATAAGGTGAAGTCCAGGTATGCCCAGTGTTTATATGCATCATCTCTACAGTCCTCTATGCTCAAGTGGTTAGCATCTAAAACTCCCAAACTGAACATTGTGGGGTCAAATCCCAGACTGAGCAGCTTTTTCATATTTGTCCCAACATCACGTCACACGGCAGGCCGCTGATGGTGGGGCGATCAGGCGTGATGGGAGGGTACACCGGTGACGCACTGGTATGGAGCATCCCTTAGACGTATACTTGGTAGGACGTAAATTCAGCCTGACGCCGGCAGGTAGAAGTCCACCAACTTCTGACCAATGTCATAGGCATAGCAGTATACTAAATATGATGTGCAGTTGTGATTCATATGTTAAAATGTCTCTGCTTTGAGGACTGTTTAATCAGAGTAAGTAAAGCATACGACTACACTAAATGATCTACATGAGCACCCTTAAAAGATCTATCTTAGGTTAATGAAAAGTGAAAACAACTATTTCCTCCGGTGGAATAATATGCAGACGATATGTGATGTGTTATAGAAAAATGAGTCACAAGTCGCAAAAATTGATATTTTTCAAAGTGATTTATTCACAAGATCTCTTTGTTGTAATGTTCTCATCTTTTGGGTTCTAGCGCTTTTAGCCGTATGAATACATTATCAAATTTCAAGATGTGTATTAAATATATCGTTACGTTCATGCTACTGCATGAGTACATTTTGGTACTTTACTAGTAATTGTCCATCCAGAGATATTGCTTTCCTAAAAGAAAATCCAATATAAAATATGGAACTACTTTTTAGATTTCTTAAATGTTAACCCCGTTGGAATCCACTGAATCTCATCCTTTAAAATATGATGGTATCCCCCCAAAAAAATGTTCAACTTATGACTCATTTTCCTGTGACACACAGGCAAAACCTGCTAGTTGCTCCACATGAGAGAGTGAAGTGATAGCAAAACATGCATGTGGTCGATAACTTGTGCACCGATCAGTTACCGCTAAAGGGCCCTATTAGTGGAGGAGTTATGGCTATCATCCCACATCCCAGGTGCATAACTGCAGTTGTTGCCACTTGCTACCCCATATATACTGCTCTGGTGTGTTATAATAGAGATAGGAGTCATAAGTCCCAAACGTTTGATTTTGAGATATCATCATAATTATGTGAAAAGATTAGATCAAGCGGATTCCAATGATGGTAAACATTAACACATCTAATAAGAACTTCTATTTTTGTTCTATATTTATGAAAATGATTAGCACTAATTCTAATGGTCAATCACACTCTTCAAATTTGGTATGTATTCATGCTACTAACAGCGTTAAGCACCCCCAATAATGTAAACATTGTGAGCAAGGGTTCTCGTAAATAAATCACTTCGAAAAGTAACAATTTTGCGACTTGTGACTCACTTTCCTGTGTGGAAACATGTGTATGGTCTATTAACGACCTCACCTATTCTCCTGTTGGGGCAATTTTCTAGTTCGAAAAGCATATCATTAAAGCCATGGTTGTAGACAGACATGTCATTGTAGCTGGATCCAATTTTCAATTCAGACTCTATAAATTTATGTTTGCTCCTTTGTTTGCACTTTTAGCCCGATCAGATTGATTCCATGTATGACTATAACACATTCCTTAATACCTTCCATGCATATATATATTTATGTTTACCCCTGCAATGTTGGCTGACAAGCCCAGGTATTGGACATGGCCAACTTGATTGTGATTGTCATTTCCTTGGTGCATTATTCTGGAAATATCATTCATGAGTTCGATCGGTTGGAATATTTTCATATTGACTTTTCCCATTGTAACACCACCAGGCTGCCTCCCATGAATGACAGCTTAAATGCAGGCACGACTCACGAAATCAAATCTGAGGGACACATAAGAGAAATTACTAGCTAATACTTCATCAATGTATGGTTTCCTGGTGTCTTCATTCCTTCCCAATGTGCTGAGAGAAGGCATGGCATGGCAATGACAGTAATCATGATTTATTGTTATCAATACGATGAATCAATCATGTGCATGTGCTATTAGGGGTCTTTTAACACAGCGAGCACGTTCACTTGACGTTGGCATTTTATGGTTACCCGTACATGATCGATATCACAAATAGACATTTTCTATTTGTCAACAAGGCCATGTCTCTTTGCCAATTCACAGTTTGGAAACAACCCCATCAGTTTTTCCTGCGGTCAGGAAATCCCATTTCGCACGGAGTAGTGATATCCAATATAAAATAATGTCTCTCACATAATCAGCGATAATCCGGTTTTTACACGAAATACTTGTTTGACACAATAAAAAGCACCATAGATCTGTTGTAGGTGTTATGGTATGGCATTACAAGGATTCTCATCACTAGTTTTTAAGGAGAATATATATTTTTCCTATATGTCTCTAAAGTTATTCAACCTCATTTGTCTGATAAACCAGTAGGTTAATTAAGGCCAATCAATAATTGACTTCTGTATATCAATTTGATTTGATTTGAAAAAGTTTTTATTTCAAATTGATTAACAAGCACAGCTGCTGGTTTGCACCTTATTTCGTCAATAGCCTGCATTCCTCTTTTTGCTTTTTTTTACCTCCGTTATTACTACATTAATATTCGGTTGCCATGCTTTCTTTTATAAACATATATATACATGATTATGGATTTTAATATAATAACTTTTACTGGAATGAAACAGAGATGGTTAACTCCTAAAAAAAGAAGTGGCGGCAATAGTGCATCAATATTGATATAGATTTGTGGATAGCTTTTGACGTGATAGCTCAAAGGTCGGCAAAACGCTATCATCTTCCATCGAGCACCATTCTGTTTGGCACATGTCCATGGGACGCATGCTTCCAGTGATAGGTGTTCGCTATACTCATATCTTTTTCTGCTTCACTAGGAATACTATCCTCTCATATTGTTCACTAATCGATGGTGGGGGATCACAGCTCAAAAAGGAAGCTAGGAGGGGTTTTATTGTATTGATCGTGGGAGGGGAGATATGTCTTCATCCTTCCTCCACATTCCATTAACTACTGTTCAACCTTACCTATCTATATTCAACCATCATAGTATCTTATTATTTATAACCATGAAAATGTCAGTATTTTATATTCTAAACTTACTATGTAAATAGAAACTTGATTATCTAGGTGTAACGCAATCTTGTATGTGTATCTAAATGCGTTACCAATTAGAAACCAAATAGTGTAAAATAAAACACAAGTTTTTTTTACTAGAATAGTTATTCAGGACACAACGAAAAACACTCATAAAGAGTAAGAGTGCTTTGATTCACAGTACCTAAATTTAAAAAACTTGGGGGTTTTTTTTACCCACGTTTGACTTTCTTTACTGAATGAATACTTATATCCTGGGTCCTTTTATGTTCTGAAGGCTATTTTTCCTGGCCAAAAGGGTTTAAAAAAACGTGCCTGGACACAAGCTGGATGCTTTCCATTGCCAATCAAGAAGGCTATAAACGAGAGCCAGCTAACCCCTGGGCCCAGCAAGCCACGATCCTGTTTTTCCATGTTCAATCCGAATGGTGTATTCACTAAGTAGAAAGTTCACTAGTTCCTGTGGAGATCAGGGTCGACCTGTAAGTCTTCCCTACTCAAACAGGGAACTTCAGAGACCAACATTTGCCACCACCCCCACTGCAACTGGTATAGAGTATAGCCAATGAAGCGGAATGTCTTAAAGTTGCATTCTCAGCTATTATGACAAAACAAATCTTACCAAATTCACTTCTATTATGACTCATGGGACGGGATTTATCAATATTCTGTTGTTGGTATATGTTTATGCTAGAATTTGAAGTCTAATTACCAAGAGAACCTGTCGCCGGTGAGCGATGAGAAGTGAAGGCTTTGCATGAAAGGATTTGGGCGGGTTCTTGACCGACTGGGAGTGCAGCTTTAATACTTGCGAGTCAGATATCCCCTTCGTTCTGAATGCTGTGGGCCATGTTTACAACCGCCACAGTTGTGTAGGGGCTTAACACACTCAATATCCCAGAATTCTTTCTCGCGTGTGACACACTGTGTAAGATCTGGCAGGTAAATTATAAAGCTAACATCTCTGTTGGTCTGACACCAATACAAATGTATTGTATTCGTAACTTGCCCTTCTATCAAAGTCAAGTGTTTTAAAACATAGCGCAATAATGTATCGTATAACTATATTGTTGAATCCAAAGCAAATTATATATATGCTATTAAGCTGTTGTGTATAACCAATTTTGTAACCTGTAGTTTGTAACCTGCAAAATAAAGAATCTATTATTATTATTAATTATTTGTTCTAGATCGTCCTTTTCTTAGTTTACATTCAATTACAAATGGCTCCAACAGACAATCTTAATCTAACATCTGCAAACTCATACCTAGATATTGAACATCACAGAAAGACGAACAGATCGCTCACCTGTCTCTTGGGAAGACAGAAGTCCAAATTCTAATTGTGAGTGTCAGGTTGATTTACGGAACTAATAGAATTTTTGCAAATGTCTTACAATTCATATTGATTCCTGTGTTGCATGCGATAAGGAATGGCATTGAGACCGAACGTTCTTTTTCTTCTACATTTTATAAAGAAACACAGTGGGCAAAAAAAACTTTAATGGATGGTTGATCAATCTTTCTTCGTGCGCTAAAAGAACTCGCTTGACAAAAGTCGAAAGATTGGATATATGCAGCAAGAAAGCCAGACTAATTAAACTAAAGTAAGTAATTCAAGAGATAATCCAGAGAGCATATTTATATGTGTGGAGGGAAAAGTTGTGGGTGGGTGCCAAGCGGCCGGCTGGAGCTAATCTCTGCAGTGGTTTCGGATTTGGAGTGATGAATTGGACACCATTAACGTGAGTGTGATAAATGATTCTGCTCTTGGGGATTCACTGCATGACTAATGCCCAGGGAGAGATAACAATGTTGAAGTGAGGAAATAAAGAAACATATTCCTGTGGTAGAAGGAAGGTAAGTATATATCTTTACAGCCCAGATGTGAGGCTGTTTCCTACAGCAATTCTCAAACCTGTCGCCGTTGATAGGAAGTTATGACTCGAGCACGAAAATGGATTTTCTTGGCCAGGAATAAAGTTGGGCTTGTTTCCTAAAAATATGGATTTGGCTCCGAAAAGTCAATTGTCCTTGAAATTAAATGCTATATTCCAATATGTTTATTTTGTAATGGGAAGTCATAGTTGTGCTCAGCTTTGAAGTAACATAAGCAGATTGTAGCTCAATGATCAATATTAAACATTTCCCATATATATATATAGGCCTATACAAGCTTGCAAGGTTCTTCCAAAGGCTCAGCGTCGCTGACACTGCAATCTGTACTTTGTAAAACCAAATCAAAGCCCTTCAATATATCTTCATACTATTGGTTAGTGTGCCCCAGCCTCTTTGGGAAGAAATAACATCACTGATAAACAGAGCTGTGCAGGATTTTCTATCAACGCCAAACTATAGAAGCTCAACTAATCGAGATATACGCTAAACCTAATCGAATGGGTCGTCATAAATTACAATAGCCCGGTGTTGGCGACGGACGGGAAGGAAGTAAAGTTTATTATTAAAGTTTTGCGGGTCCTTTGCCTTTATCATCGTCTAGAACTTTCTCGAGAAAAACCTATCCAAAATTTAATCATGGCCACTTATAGAGTGCCTTCCCCTCCATATTTGTCTTCACTCAGAAGACTAACATATAATATATTATAATCTGTTTATGGGTGTCACATCGTCAAAATAGTTGACAGCGTTACACAGTGATAAACACAGTGATAAACATTCATGCTCCAGAGAGAACTTATCAATAAATCTATACATATTCATCAACAGTCTGTGCTGCCATAGGTCCTGACTAAGGTAACTTAAGGTGTTTCCCTTTGTGTAAGCGATTTACTTATTAATCAGACTATACTACAACATATAGCAATATAGCCCCGAATAAACCAACAAAAGCATGTGTAAATGCAGAGTACCAGAGGAAAACGATGTTAAAGACAGATGTTTTCCATATTCTCGTTCTGCATTAGTAGCGGAGATATTTGCCCAAAGACATAGTTCACTCGGGTTATCCGGGAATATATCAAGCACATTTATTAATTAACATGAATAAATTTCTAAGATTTGAAATATTTTTTTTCAGATATTTTCAACAGATCCTGATACAACTATGAAATGATATAACATATCGTCTCTTTGATCTAGAATACAGTCTAATCCCTATAGTCTACAGATGTGAAAATGTGAAAATAAAGACAAGCCGCCTGAACACTCAAAATATGTCTTAATGTAATGGAGGTGTGTTGGGGGGGGGCGGGAAGGGCGGGATTACCCAGGTAGAATATAAATCAATTTAAAAAGTGCACGGGCCCGTACAATAATGCCAGATTTAACTATACTTATATTTACAAATATGAAAGCTTCACATTGTTTGAATGTAAATATTCCACATAAGGTCAGGTTCTAAATAGTTGCCGCCAACAAAACAAAACAGTTTCTAATGGAATTGATATACCACAGTTTCGTTGATTGCAACTGTGCTAGACACCTTACGACCAAGTTCAGGGATCAGACGACGATTATTTAATGATTAATGGCCGACATTAAGGCATTAAGGGGCTCTTGGTGCACTGTTGGGTGACAAATTCCGAAGCAAACTGCTTTAAGCAGTCTAGCCCTATAACAACCTAAGGCAGACACTAAGAAGATGGATAACCTCCATGCATGCCGGGCCTGCTGGTGCTTTGCCTCTGGATTATGCACAAACAGTACACCAGCAGCCTCTCAATGTCGGTCATTAATCCTCCATCAGTGCACCAGCAAGCCCGCAATGTAAATTATTAAATATTTTAGTCTCTGCCTTAGGTTGTTATAGTGTTGCAATGTCCTGAGATCGATGGCGCCTTCGTGCATTATGAAATCTGCACTATGTTACATCTCCAAAATGAGACTTATTAATGCCACAAATTGTATCTTATGTCTTATGAATTAGATTTGTATTATCATTACGGTAGATATACATCTATACTGTTCATTGAAATTATATTATTTCAATGTTAAAAATACTTCATATTATGTATCATTAATATGCTTTTTCTGAAAATGTATAATCAAAAAAGGAACATCTGAGAACAGCATTATGCGATGTAATGTTATCTCCTGAATAAAAAATATTAAATTTTAAATCTGTTATTTGCTATCAAAGGGAGCCTTGTGGCTTTGATTACAGCTCGGGGCAATCCAAATGTTGCTCTTTATTAGCCATTGTGCATTCCTGCACTGCAATATCAAACTGTATAGATGATAATACGCCCACATTTGAAATACGAGGCAGACCTCCACCGCTCAGTAAAATACTGTCCGTTCAGAGCCTGGATGCAAAGGAAAAGACTTGTAGTATTAAACATAATCCAACTGGAAACAGGGTAATCTAACCTAATGGTAATCTAGATGTAAGAGGTAAGATATACACTACAGTGTACCTGGCTTGGCTTCCCTGAGATAATCAGGAACACTATACATCACTGCCTGGGTGAAAAGTTCAAAACATATGATCTTCAACATATATGTACATGTAGATTGAATAGGTAAAATATTTTTTACATTGCCTTTTCTTTTTTAAAGCTTTTTGGGGTGGGGGGTGGGAGGATATCATGCATCTGCGATCGGATTCAAACCCATACTATTCCACTCATGCATGCCACTGAGCCGACTCGGTGCTTTTGACCACACGGCCTCTCCATAAACTATGTACATCACATTTTACATAAGTCCATGCAATGCTTCCGATGACATATATTGGGGAGAATGTCTGGGGAAACTTCCGTTCTAACAGACTGCATTTATGGGAACTTCTGCCTGTGACAGCTCTTGTCATAAGGTATATTGTATCGAATCATTGCTTCTGCGTGATTGCAAATACAGTAAATAGTGATTCAGTATTCATTTGGTGGAAGTGTTCCTGTTTAATGGGAAATTGTCCATTCCCTGCGTCCATTCCAGCCTGTTGGGCCGTATTGCCAATTGAACGCAGCACATTAGATTTTCAGCCTTCAATATGCCAAGGAATATGAACCAACTTTCATGCAGGCGTAACGCTTGGTGGGCGCATACTGTAATGACTACAAATGTCCGTCGACATGTAGACCTTACATTTATGTATGTATTGTAACAAAATATAACACCTGATGTTTGCAACTTTACCTGTTCCTGTATGTAAACTAGCTATTAGCTCCCTCCTACAGTCTTAGTAATATGTAACCAAGAAAGTAACACCAAGTCAGGCATGAACTGGAGGACGTGACTTAATTTTTAGATGTTCGCGATCCATTTGTAGACCATCTCAGCAAATAATGAATATTTCAATTCAATTCAACACAAGGGTTTATACATATATGTTATGTGTCACAGGAAAATGAGTCATTAGTCGTCGACCAATGATATTTTTCCAATATTTATCCACAAGAACCCTTGCTCAGAATGTTTTTATTTTTGCAATATTTAGCACTGTTAGTAAGATGAATACATGCACCAAATTTCAGGGCTGTATATTGAACATGTCTATATGCATCTCAGTGCTTATCCTAGGTTGTATATTTAGCTACTTCATTAGTGCTTGTCCATCAAAATATATCACTAACATTTTGCAAACTTTGTTTGTGCATAACAAAAATATAGAAGCACGTATAGGATGTGCTAATGTTTACCGTCGTTGGAATTCGCTTCATCTCATCTTTTCCAATATGATGGTATCAAATCAATTTTCGCGACTTTTGACTCCTTTATCTGTGACACACACACCTATGTGATGTGTCGCAGGAAAATGACTCACAACTCGCAAAAAAGTTTTGAGATATCATCAATGATCACATTTGAAAAGATGAGATCAAGCAGATTGTGTTGATGGTATAAACATTAGGATGAGTTATAAGTATTTCTATATTGTAAGTTTGATATTTTTGCTTTTGAAAAAAAGTTTACAATATTTCTGGGTGGCTATTACTAGTAAAGTAGCTAATTATACTCTATAGGATGACCTTAAAATTACATGGATATATTTAACACACTATCATGAAACGTGTTACATGTATCACGGACTTGTCTCATTACAAGTCCGTGCATGTATTCATATTACATGGAGCAATAAATGCCCCAAGAATGAAAACATTCCTACAAGAAAATTTTAATAAAGCACTCTTTAAAAATAGGAATTTTGCGACTTGTGACTCTTTTCCCTGAAACACATATGAGGACCCCAGACAGTCAAGGTATTGCTAGAGTATTGTTACTTCTACAAGTTCTCAACTTGCTATTTACATGAATTCAATAACTATGAAAAACACGCATAAAAGAACAGGTTAATTGAATTCATAAGTATACATGTCCCTATATATATATATATATATATATATATATATATATATATATATATATATATTATATATTATATATATTATATATATATATATATTTTCTCCCAAGATATTATAGTAAAAGCATCAGATAAGAGTCTACGAGTTAAAGCAAAAAGATGTACAGTACACCATCAATAAACTTCCCTTTATAACGCCACAAACAAAAATATTTCCACGGGATTGGGTTCGCAGGTTTGACACGCAAATCCAATTAAAAGTGAAATGTTGCAACATATTCTTTTGCAACATTACATTCATTTTTCACATATAAAGTGAACAGAAACCACTTTAGATATTAAAATGAATGGATTAATCAAACAAATTACATTGGGATATACCTAGTTCATATCATGGAAATTTATGCAAGGAAATATTATGCAGCAGTGGCCTTTTAACATAATAAAATATTATTTCCTGGAATAGTGTACTCACTCCACAACAGCCCCACACATATTAGGAAAGACGACAGCAGTTAGCACTATTGAATTTTCCATGACATAGCCTACTTATTAACTGGGCTCATGGTCATGTACGTGATGATGTGACCCTGACAGTTACATGTCGATATTCCCTTGTCATTGGACCCGTTTCTAATGTTGACTAAAACCATGTGGGTGGATATAGTTCACAGTAAACCAGAAACTCGTATGTGCACCTGACACTAATTCTCCAGTTCGGAATGGCATGTAGTGTGATCTATGAACTTTAAAAGCCTATGATTACTTAATGCTGACTTAAAACCCTGTATATGAAATGTAAAGCACTGTGAGTATAATCAGGCTTTAACTTTCTGAAGGCATTAATTTTTTGTTATGGCACAAATAGTGTGCCCTTGAAATCTTGAGTTAAATTTCTAATAGACAAGGTTCTAGAAACTGGATTCCCGCAAAAGGAAGGCTTATTGACAATTTTTTTTTAAATAAAATTTATGTTATTGAGTCAAATTACAAATTCATGCTATTCTCGTAGAACCCATTGAAAATTTCTGTCTTTGTTACAATTATATAAGAGGTATTTAAACTTTTAAGCATTTATGACATCAAATGTAAATTAATTCAGTACATATTCGGACAATTAGACAATGAGAAATACTATTAGACATAATACAAAATTATATCTGCAATATTATATTTACAATATATACAGCCGGGTTTTTTTCAACAATTTTCCTTAGACAATGATAATAATAGCTATACGAATAATAAAATCAAAATCGAGTCAGTCTAAAGTTCATACTATATCTAGGCCTCTTTCTCAGAGGACGTAATGAATTATAATGGCAAGTAATCATTGTACAATCATCAACAATCAAAGATACCAGTCATTGTTGTTTTTTTTAGATAACAAAATGATGACGCTAATGGGGATATTTAAATTCCTGGAACCAAGGAGAGTTGTGGGAATAACTAGTATATCGGGCAAATTATCAGGTAAAGGAAAATTCAATTCATCTTTCTGGCCGCAGCATATAAAATGTAGCGAAACAGTATCACTATAATTATAATGTTAATACCTTCTTAGAATCGGAGCGAATGGCGCAAGACGCTTGTGATGACGGTTTCACATCTTGTGTGTCACCACTAGGTATCATTGTATCATTTTTTATTCTCACTGATAAATACCAAAAATATGTCATAGCTTGATATTATCTCAAAAGTTAGCCCGATGGAATAATAGTCTAATATTGATGTTACTATTTGCTAATTTGATCTTATATAACTCTTGTAGTTTCTATTATTTTCCATGTAACTTATATTTATAAGCTGAGAATAGCAATGTAAATTGGAAGCTTACTGAAATAAAAGATAAACAGACAAACAAACAAACAAACAAAATGAAACAGAGCCATTAATATAATACATGTGTTTGATTATTTTTTCAATGGAAAATATAAAACATACTTGTAATAACGGCCTAATTGGTAATGGAGGTTTAAGAAGCTTATGGATGTATGATCAGAATAAATAACAAGGTTAAGCCTGTTTGTTCTGGGGTAATGTGGGTGTCCAAATCAAAATATCTTGCATACATTTGTTAAAACATGTCATTCTAATGTTATGGTCTAGACCCCTATGCCCCTATAGAGCTGATCCATGCTTATACCAGCATGTGATTCATACGGCACCATTAGGCCAGATATCTGCATCATATATATTTAATAAAGAATCCAGAAACTAAAGAATCCAGAATTCGAGAATATTCTCAAAGCCGCACTCTCAGTTAACTAGAAATTTTCTGCTTTTTGTTCCGTTCTTTTCCAACCATCTAAAGGTTATTTGATCAAACTTTTGGACCATTTCGCCCCGTTGTTTTTGCTACAGAGCCTATTATGTTAAAAGTGCACATGTATTTATATTTTGGGAAACCCGTCCAAAGCCATTCCATTTCAAATCCATTTGTCATAATAGCACAGAATGCAGCTTTAAATGACAGAATAATTGGGAATCGTTTGTGCATTTACATTGAATGTGCATACATGTATTTTGTAAATGACGAAATGATCATTTCGATCGACTTTTAACGACTCTTTATAGCCAATCGATTTTTCCCAGGAGCAACGTTGGGAAAATAGTGATTATATAGCACCGCACTTGCAACAAGACTTGTATGAAAAACTTGGGTGTCTTAATGCGTTGGGAAAATATTATTGTCATTTTTGGTGGACAGGCGCTGGATGTTACAATTGTATTTTACAGTATGTGTGCCTAAGTCAATTCATGGTACCTATATGCATTCCGTTCCGGACTGTCGGACTTATTTAGAATAATTCGTTGCGCTGTCCTAGTTGACTGTCTTCATATCATATTATGTATTTGTTCTTATGCCAGGGTCAACATTTATCATCGTATTTCTCGGAACTCAGAAAAGTACGGTGGGCGCATGCCCTTATATATGGTACAACGGGACAGTGCATCGTAACATTTTCAAGAAACCTTTTCCAAAAATGTTTCATGCACTTCCTTGTTTTGATAGATCTTGCACATTTGCCACTAAATTAGTTTTTATTTGAATAAGTTTATCATATGAATGACTATGTGATTTTCATAGAAAGGAAGATGCCGCTTTTCACTGTCTCCATCCAATGGACCTTTTCTTTTTTATTAAACATCTGATAGTCGGGCCATTACGGTGTATTCACATCAAAGGACCTTTCACGAAATTAAAAGAAAAAAACTTTGCCCCATCCATTGATTAATACTTTTTTAATATTGAGTGGAAAATCATGCCCTTTTATTTCTGTTTTACTACTTTTGCGTGTCTGATGTGGCTGGGACAAGAAAGTATTTAACATGCAACTATTAACAAAGACTGTCCCTTTCGATAGGATATGACATTAAGTTTGCATTTGTAACCTTTAATCCAGTTTTCCGGCATCAAACTTCACTTAATTGTCCACAATCTGCATTTCACCCACGAACAAACAGGTGGTTAAAAGACTCTTTTCATCACCATCATTTCTAGACAAACCCTTTCATCGGATAATGACTCGGTATTAAAACGACAGGGAAAACGTAATATCAAGACAATCTTTACCTTTCAACCTATGAGAAAGAGTATATATATAAGTATAATATTCTCCTTTCAATTCATAGCCTTAATCAAAAGTCTGAGTTTTAATGGGATCATTTAGGTGTACTTACCGTTCGATACACACAGAAACCAGAGTCATTATAGAGGCGTAGAGGCTGAATACGAGGGTGTATCTCTCTACTCGACACATGACAGGTCCCAGCAACCAGCCACGGTTCACCATGAATTGGGAAATCTCAGGAACGCCAAATAACATGATGAGGAGGTCCGCCGCGGCTAGGTTCAAGATAAAGAGGTTAGTGACGGAGCTGCGCATTTTTCTGTCGGTCATTATCACCCAAATTACGAGAAAATTCCCGATGATGCCCACCAAGCCAATGAGTATGAACAAAAGCGATAGACAGATGATGGACTCAGTTTTGGGCGCCCCTGTTGTTTCTGGTGGCATCGCATTAGCAGGTGCGTTTGTAGTTGTGTTTGAAACATTCAATAAAAGATCAGAGTTAGGGGTGATATCCAGATCTGGGTTGGAGACGGCCGCTGCGACCATGCCCTCAAACAAGCCAATGGTAAAGGCAGAGGGAGAAATACTAAAGTCTTCCATGTTTTGCGTTGAGCACAAGCGCCTGTAAAACGCCTATGAAATATGGTAATACTCCAGATGGGACGACGATGATGGAGGAGGTAATGAAGTTATGTACACTCGAGGGTAAATCCACTCCCCCCTCTCTCTCTGCCTATATGGAATAAAGCCGGTATATATGTATAAGCACAACAATACAAATGTAAGTTACACAACAGGTAGTGTATTTGCCGAGTGTGATTTATCCAATGCTCCCCCGCTAGTGGTGGAATCTGGTTCTACATTGGATTAAGGCAAGCTCAATTGTTGGTCTAGCACACTTAGAGGGGTCCCCACCTCTAGACGCAAACCTGTGGGTGGGAGATTGGTCTTCTTGGGGAGCCAAACTCAAATTACATGCCCTCATAAAAGAGCCCCTCGCTTCACTCGAATGGTTGCGCCCAATTCACCGCTCAGGCGCTAACAACCTGTGGTAAAAGTCAAGGCAGCTTCAATAATCCCTTCAGCATATAGTGGTTGATGTTCATTGATTGAGAAGTAGTGGGAACATGGTCCCTTGTGTGAAGAGGAGCTACTCTCTGAGTAAGTGCGCTATGGAATGCAGCCAGGCAAAATGTTGGCTACGATTGAGGCACGCGTTATTATTCGCTCGCGGAGGGCCTCTTCTTACTACTACTAACTCACTGACGTTAGGTTAGCAGTTGGTCATGTTGTAACCCCGCACTAGTGAGAGCAGTGGCCGTTAGAGGAGTAGAGGTAGCAGCATGCTGGTCCCGCCTCCTCAACATCCATTGCCACACCCACCTCCAGCCCCAAACACCTATCACCATCGGTTTCTGGAGAGAGAAAAAAACTGATAGGCCTATCTCCCACCCCCAACTCCCATCTCCTCCTCCTGCTACAATCCGTCCTCCATTCGAACGCCTCCTTCTCTCTCACTTCCTCAAACCCCGGCTTTTGTAAGTCCTTATCGGGGATGATTCACCTCCGTCTTCACTCTATAGCTATCACCTTTTATATCCGAAGTACATCAATTGGCGTTTTTCATCCATACTTTGCGTCGGAGAGGCAAACACGTTTTGGGACAAGAGACTTCTGATGAGGTTACATCCTAAATCGATGGAAGAGGAGAAGATAACGAGCTATAACGGCCTTTATGATATTGGTCGTGTATCATTACTTCCTTTCAAAAACTAATTCGCCAGGCTGTGACGGACAGATTTTACTGCTTTTTGCTACACAGAGTCGAACTAGGAACTGGGTTGGGAAAGAGGGAGATCTACGAGCCAGATCAGAATGAAGGGCTTATCGTTACACCCAAACCACTCACGCGACTCGCATCTCTACAGTCGCCTATGGGCCAGCATTGATCCGCCTTGCGTCCCGCCCCTGTCCAAGAAAAGGCTGGGTCGCATTTGACTTGATTTCCCACCCATAATTTCTGCTGAACTCATTGCCTGGCGTCAGCGGTTTGTACCTGTATGTTGGGTAACAGAATCAGATGGCTATACTTATCATGGTGGAGATAATGCTCTGAAGGTCATTGATTTGTTGCCGTCTTCATTGCTGGCGGCAGTTTCTATTGATGACATGGCAATCATTTACAGTTAAAATCAAGTACTTCTGACAGTTTCGCAGATTTTTAAAAGTCGAGTTTTTTTTTTATTTGTGCCACTCAGGCTTCGGTATTGAATAAACAGGTCAAACTTCTTCGATGGCTTCATTTAATGGATTGTCAATGATCAATATTCGTTTGTGAGAATGCGGTGTAAAATGCCCATGTTCTGTTAGAATGAGTCCATGCTCATTTCTAAGTTAAAACACAACTTAAATGATAAATGACAAAAGTTGAGATGCGCAATCCTTGAGCTTTCCTACTTTTAATTCTTATCTGTCTGAAACCTCCTGTCAAACGAGGAGAATTGTCCCCTGACTTACAAAATAAATGTTTCTCAATCTCAATCTCAATTTGCCTTCTCAGGTCTTGATATTCGAGAATCGGATCTCTTACTTTCACTTAGTGTAACTTGTTTATACAATGTTTTTGTCTGAATGAAATACTCAACAAAATGTCACATTATAAATACATGTCCTTCAAAATGTTTTTTTTTTATTAATTTCCAGGTATAGATATGTTAACAAGAAACATGAGTCTTCCAATCGCAAAGGTTATGACATAGCACAATCTTCTATATTTGTGTACCACTTTTTGTGCAGTGACTTACCCTTTATGGCGGAAGATTAAATTGAGTGGATTGTGTGTAGGGGGGGGAGTTAATGCTTTTTAATTAGACGTTTCATGAGTCGCTTCTTTTTATAATTTCCTTCATGTTTTCACGTTGCGTTTGTCCATAAAATTACCAAGAAGAAAGGGTTAACCATACATATCTTACAAAGACATTTCTTCATTTAAAACAATGATAATACAGTGGAAATATAATACTACGTAGATCTACGTTTTACATAAAAAGCTTGAAAAATTTAGCGCAGCATGTCAGAACTAGACCTAGACAGATTTACTTAACACTACTTAAAGTCAGCATTTTTAATAAATGCTATAGTAAATGGGGTTGAGCCCAAAAACGGAGGAGACAGGAGTGGGTGTTGTGTTTTTGGTTTGAGTTCATTGGGGTCCGACGTTTCGGGCGAACATTTGCCCTTCATCAAGGATGGTTTTTACGTTTAGGAATGCCTATAAGGTGCTAAAGTGTGCACTCTTGTTGCTAGGGGTTGTCAACGTTACCTTAGTTACATAGTAATGTTAGATGGAACCCAAGTAAAGAAATGTGCGCTGGTTGAAATTATGGGATGTAGGGGGCCATATGACTATATAACTGATTTTCAGTAATTGTATTACTATAAATTTTTCAACGTCCCATTATGAGCTATTCATCGTATACTGGACATAATTATCATTATATATGATTTCTCTTAAAATAGTATAACGAATGTTGAATGTAGAACTTTAGATAAAAATGTTTGATACTAGTTGAAGATTGATACCTAATATAAGCAACGCATGGAAATAACCAGTTAACGGTTATGTGTCAACCAGTTAAAGTTAAAGTTATATGTGTTTTTTGTAATTGTTTGAATGTTTGAATGTTTGAAATCGAAATAAAGAAAATCTTACCCAAATCATTGTCATAACTGAATAAGTAAAGTAACTGAATATAAAAAGATATAGATCGTAATTACTGCATAGCCAGATATATTTGCATGCCAGACATATTTGTCTGGGATGTCGAGGGTGTAAGGTAATATGAATGATCTTTATATATAGGCCCTCGGTTAGGTAGATAGAAATAATTGTATTCAAGTAAGTATGATAAAAGAAATAACTTTGGATATTCAAATTTTCTTTGGTGTGTAATGAATGTTAGAGTTTTGATTGTTTTATAAGTGAAGGCAATGCTTTAAAACATCCATGGTGGATAACGCGTATTTTTTGTAACTTTATTAAATACGATATTGGCCGTAAATGAAATTAAAAAATATATAACACTGAGAACTATTGGGGCGTAGACATAAATATATTATATTCATGGATATACAACACTATGACATATCTTTTAGGTAGATATATTGAAAGATTGTTGATTTACGCCTGCTAAAGGAGACAAAGAAAGTATATTTTAAGAACTGCAATCATACCGTCCAATTTTTAATCATCGCTGAGATCACATCGTCCAA
Source organism: Sthenelais limicola (assembly GCA_942159475.1). Classification (NCBI taxonomy): domain Eukaryota; kingdom Metazoa; phylum Annelida; class Polychaeta; order Phyllodocida; family Sigalionidae; genus Sthenelais; species Sthenelais limicola. The sequence continues at coordinate 62,346,595 of OW804096.1, forward strand.
AATCGAATCATCGTTGAGATTATTTCCGGTAATTGTTATTTTCCAGTGCAAACTAGGGGAATATATCATATTATCTGTTTTGATTACTTGGGAGACAATGTTAGCCATTCAAGGCTCCTGTTTTGTTGCAAACTATGTGGATAACCTAGCCTACTCGTAACTAAAGACTGTTGGAGAGAGTATTCCTGGAGAAATACAGATATAAATCGGGAAGAAAAGAGCAGTAACTTCCGGAAGTAACGTCACGCCGATGGAAGTTACTTTTCACAGCTGTCTGAAATTTAGGAACAATTGTTTTAAATCCCAGCAAAGGTTTCTTCAAGACACTAGAATTTTCACATGTTTCCTCTTGCTCGACAGAAATGTTTGTCTGTTTTTCCCTTTCATTTCAAGTGTTAAAACACTATATTGACCATCCCATGTTCCTATGTCTGACACGTTTTGCTCGTAAGATTACTGTGTATATCTCCTACAGTGGTAAATCGTTATTTCAATATTGCCTTATCTAATGCATTTTGCTTGCTAAAATACTCTATGTACATGTATATTTCTACAAAGCCTTTCTCCATATCAGAAATAACAAACTTCAAACCAGCAGGCGCGCACATAATGGAGAGACAATTAAAATGAGACAATGTTAAGCAGTTCTAGACAATTTTGCGCTCATAATGCCTTTTGTCTTTTGTCTCAAAGGCATTTTTTAGGCAGCAGGCGCGCATAAACGAGAGACATTCGAAACTAGACAATTTTAGGCAGTTCTAGACAATTTCGCGCTCATAATGTATTTTGTCTTCTGTCTCTAAGACAATCTTGAGGCCGAAAGACAAAAAAGGCCCTATACTTGGTTTCTTCCCACTCATCTTTTCCAGTCGTTGCTCAACTTCATAAATCTTCTTGGTCTTGCTCTGTGGAATATCGTTAATCCACAAAATTTAAATTCGTTTTCTTTTTACCCTATCTCTCCTCTTGTAATTACTCTTTCTGTATCATTAAAACTCTGAAAACTCGAAAACTCTATATAAATTAAACTATAAATGAAATACATAACATTTATTCTGTATAGCCTACAGGGCTAGCTTTTAACAGTTATTAAAATGCACTCCTTTACAGTAATACATTGGAGTACGACAGTCCACAATATGAGAGAATACTTGTGTCTTACTCAGAGATTAAAAAAGAATAAACAAGTAAGTAATTGGTGACGAATATAGGTTAATGTGACGTCACATAGTTAGGTTACATTGACGTTCCAGAAATAAAAGTGCGCGCAACAAGAGAGGAAGTAAAATGTTTGATCTAAAATATCTTTAAACCACACAAAAAAACTACTGCCAGCCGCCAGAAAACTACCGCAAATGAGGACAAAAATTGAAGAGACAACATATTGTCTAATTTTCGGGGACCGGAGACAAATACAAAATTGGGCTTCAAGGACAATGACAATCTGACATTATGTGCACACCCTTTGAGATTAATTGAAGCTGGGGGTTCTATTGAGAATTTCGCCTAGATATTGTCTTTAGTCTCGTATATTATGTGCACCTCTGTCTCTAAATTGATAATTTGGAGGGAATTCTGCCACAAATTGAACTTTGACGGCCAACAGGCGCGCACATCATCGGGAAACAATCAGAACGAGACAATTGTATGCAGTTCTAGACAATATCGCTCTTATAGATTGTCCTTATTAAAGTCGGGGATTTTATTGAAGATTTTCGCCTAGACATTGTCTAAATTCTCGTTTATTATGTGTGAGGGCCCAGCAGGCACACACATAAAGAAGAGACAATTAAAACGAGACAATTTTTAGCAAATCTAGACAAAATCACGCTCATAAAAAAATTTGTCCTTATAGCCATTCTCAGGCAGTTTTGTCTCGAAATGTTGAAGTTTTGTCTCTAAATTTATAATTTGGAGACAATTTTGCCGTAGATTTGAATTTAATCTGGGCAATCAAGTAAGTTATCAGTGATGAATAAAGGTTTTTTAAAACTGTCAAGACTTTAGACAATGTCTAGGCAAAAATCTTCAATAAAATCCCTGGCTTAAAGGACAATCTTGAAAGGTGTGCACATAAAGTCAGATTGTCCTTGTCCTTGAAGCCTGATTTTGTCTTTGTCTCTAGTCTCTGAAAATTAGACAATATATTGCCCCTTCAGTTTTTGTCCTAATTTGTGGTAGTTTTCTGGTGGCTGGCGGTAGTTTTTGGCATGGTTTGGCGGTCGAGTCAGCCTGAAATGTAAAGCAACCAAAATTGTCTCCAAATTGTGACTTTAGTGACAAATTCAATATTTCGAGACGAAACCACCTAAGAACAGCTATCTGAGTTGTCCTTATTTCTTTTTTCTTTCAGCCTCAAAATGGTCCCAGAGACATTGTCCCAGAGACATTGTCCCAGAGACAATAGATGAACTGCATTCAATGTAAAACAACCAAAATTGTCTCAAAATTGTGAATTTAGTGACAAAACTCCAACATTTCGAGACAAAACCACCTAAGGACAGCTATTGGAGCTGTCCTTAGTTTTCGGTCTTTCGGCCTCCTAATTGTCACAGAGACTACAAAATTGTCCCAGAGACAATAGACAAACTGCTTTATGAACACGATATATATTGTCTAGAACTACTTAAAATTGTCTCGTTTGATTGTCTCTCCATTATCTGTGCACCTGCTGCAAATCTTACAAAAGAGTTTTTAGACAATGTCTAGGCAAAAATCTTCAATAAAATTCTCGGCCTCAAGGACAATCTTGAAGTCTGATTTTGTTTTTGTCTCCGGTCTCTGAAAATTAGACAATGTAATTGTCTCTTCAATTTTTTTCCTTATTAATTTGCGTTAGTTTTCTGGTAGCTGGTGGTAGTTTTTTGCATAGAGATACAAGCTATTTTGTAAGATTTGCAAAACATGGTACACTGTTCTCAGTACATGATCTTTAATCCTTCAATTCCTTGGGGAAATAAACCGAAACAAATAATGATCTGTAGCGACAGTAGTATTATATAATAGCACTTACAAGAGTTATCAACACTAAATGGTTACAATAACCAAGGCCTATCCCCACTATTGTCGCTAATCATATAATAGAGAAACAATACAAATAACATAGTGAAGAAATTACAAATAAATATAAAATACTCTAAGTAGTGCTAACACCAAAAACCCTTTTGCCTGCCCAGATGGGTTTGAGAAAGATGTTTTATTTCTTCAGATGTTGTACATTATTTTGAATCCAACGTTTCGGCGATGTTATGGTGCCTTCATCAGGGATTGTCTATGCCTCCAAATTCATGAGGGATATTAATAATGTGTAAGATTGAAAATAGGACCGTTGTCAAGGGTACGTTGTCTTGGTTACCATGTCACAAATATCAAATTTCCTTATAGTGATGTTCTAATAGGGTATTACCTTTAGATAGCTGTAGTTTTGTCGTGAGTGGGTATTTTGGGATGGGATAAACGGTGTTTCGATCAGTGGGGTTGTGAGAAGTTGTTAAAAACGAAGTTTGATGAGAAAATCCAGTTTGAAAAGGTTTATTTAATATCTAAGTGAGGTTAAAAAAAATTTTCACATATACAATATGAAATTTGTTTTAAATGTGAGAACCATTAATGACTTGGTAAGTATAATTGAAGGGCTCAGAATGGGCCTTAATTAGAATAATTAACTAGTGATATTTCAAGAGTTCCAGTGTTCCAGTTCAATTTAGTTTGAGATAGTTTTTCTTCAGCATAATCGCCTCCATAGCTTGGCCTACATCCTGATCCAGGTTGCGGACAATCCGCAATAAATCGTAAACCAATCGATTGCGTGGCACCATATTGTTGGCTCCTCCTGGGTGGGTGTTGGATTATATATGGGGTAGTTTACTTAAGCTCTGCTAGTCGGCACATAGGCTTCTGCGGTGTCATGGGTCATCTGTGGTTGGTACTGGTTGGTTTTCTTCGGGTATGGCCTTCTCACGATCCTACGAGGGCTGGAGTTCTTTGTGGGTTCTGGTCTGTGGTCCACCTTAGGGCCCCTGATCGGTGATCTCATTCTTTTAGTCTTGTATGGTGATGTATCCATTCGGGATGTATCTGAGTCGGTGTGTTTTGTGTCGTACGTTTTCATTGGCGATGGTTCTGGGGAGTCATCGGATAGGCTCAGGTCTCTGAGTAGGGTTGGGGTGCTCTGCCTAGGTGGTGGTGATGGCCAGGCTGGTGCATTCAGTAGAGATGGTTTGGTTGGCTCCTTCTCTGGAGAACTGGTTGTTGACATCAGGTCAAGGTCGTCATCACTTGAGTCTGATAGTGACACTGCTTCAGGCTCGCCATTTCTCTCCGTTAGTGGTACCTTCGGTGAGGTAGTGGGTTTATCGTGTTCAGATTCGTTCTCTATTGAGTCGAGTCGGCGCCTTAGTATTTCGTTGATTGGACGGGCCGTTCTGTGTTTTTTTCTGACAGTTGGGTCAAATTGTGGTGCATCAATCTCGATGACCTTCCTCTTCTCCAATAATCGGTTGATGGGCGTGACCAGAGTGCTGATGCTGTTGTTCTTTGGTTTTAGCTTCAGTTGACTCGCCGCGTTTGGCTCTGTGCCTGTAATAATAAGGGCGAGGAGCTTCTTTTAGTACAAATACAACTTTGCTTGGATGATAGAAAGTTTCTATATTTATATTTGGAGGTGTATATGGCCAGAGGCGAGTTAGCGGGTGTTTGACCTCTTCGATTAAAATTCGACCATCAAGGTCGGGAACGGTTTTGTGGATATCAGTTGAATGGCGTCGTAACGTATTTCGCCGTGTATAAGTTTTATAACAGATGGAACATTCCCACTTACTTTTTGAGAGAGGTTTGTTGACGTGGGTTTTATTAATGTGGCGTAGGAGAGCCGTGTCCGACCGATAGTGCTGGCCGCAGTAAGTGCAGATGGCGTATTTGTTCATTGTTGTTTGTTGTTCGATGTTAATGAGAAGGCGGAGTCTGGTCGAATGACGTCTGCGGTGATTTCTCGCCGCTATTTATACGACTGGGTCGCGCATGCGCGTCATGGTATTCCGGCTTCCCCAACCGGCTTCCCCGACCTAGAACTTCAGGTTCATGCCGAGAGGTTCTATTGAGTTGAGACATCGTATCCATGCTTCTTCTGTACGTAGACCGACGTTTCTTGATGATGGAGAGTTATCAATGAACCATACAAGGATTTCGTGGTCTTGTACATCATGGTTTGTGCAGTGTTTTGCCACCGGGGAGTCGCAACGGCGGTATCGTATGTCCCTCTTATGCTCCTTGATTCGTTTGTGTACTGGTTGGCCTGTTTCCCCGACATATTGTTCCCCACATATGGGGCATGCTATGACATAAATGACATTGCTTGTTGTACAGCTGTTGTCACCTGTAATTTTGAAGGTTTTCCCATTTGTGTGCGAGTGGATGATTTTGTTAGTAACTACATTGGGACATATTGTGCATGACATTCTCATGCATGGTCTGCACCCTTTCTTAGGGGGAGGTTTTGGGAAGGTGGAGTTAGTGAGTATATCTCGAAGGTTTGCTGGTCTTTTGTGTGCGATGATTATCTTGTTCTGGTAGAATTTTCTGTTGGTTATTTTACCAGTAAAAAGTTCTTTGGCCTCAGATAATATTCTGCTGGCTCTGTGATTAGCTGGGTTGTGTTCTAGTATGTAGGGAATTATAGGTTTCTGAGTTTTATTTTTATCTTTCAGTAGTTCGGTTCGGACGAGAGCTTTGGCCCTGGCGATTGACTGTTTGCATTTGGTAAGGTAAGGTATTTCAATAGGTTTGTGCTGTATTTGTTGAATTCAATTTCCTCAGAACATATGGTTCGAATCCTAACCGCTTGGGAATAGGCTATCAAGTCTTTCTGATGTGTTGGGTGGTGCGATGAATAGTGTAAATATTGGTGGCTGTCGGTGGGTTTTGAGTAAATTTTGGTTTCCAGTTTTCCATTTTTGCCTACATATACAGTGGTGTCTAAGAAGTTAATGCTGTCTCTACTGTACTCGTATGTGAATTTTATACTGTGGTGACTTATGTTCATGTTATTCAAAGTCTCTTCTAACTCGTCTTGACTGCAACGAAAGATGGCAAATATATCGTCTATGAAACATCGCCAAATTACTGGTTTGATTTCCATTTGGGTGATTAACTTTTGTTCGAGGTAGTGCATAAAGATGTTTGCGTATGTCGGCGCCATTTTTGTCCCCATGGCTGTTCCCTGTGTCTGTAGGTAGAATTCGTTGTTGAATTTGAATGTGTTATTTTCCAGAACAATTTGAGTTAGCATGCTGGCCGTATCTGGATCCATGTAGGGGCTTGGATGTTCCTGGAGGGCTGTCTTAACAGCCAGAATGCCTTCTTTGTGATGGATCGATGTGTATAAAGCGCTTACGTCAATTGTGACCATAATTTCATCTTCATGGAGGTAGGTGTGTTCTTGGAATATTCTTAGGAAGTCTCTAGTATCTAAGATAAAACTGGGGATGTGCCGTAGTTGGGGTTTGAGAATGTTGTCCAGTGTTGCTGATATTTTATCCGTAGGGGAGTTTATTCCTGATACAATAGGTCTACCTGGGCAGACTTTTTTGTGGATCTTAGGAAGAAAGTAGATAGGTGAGGTTCTGATGTTGTCAGGCATCATGAATTTCTCACTATTCTTTGGAAGTTTGTCTAAGAGAGTCAGTTTAGATAGAGTCTTTTTGATTTTTGTTGCGTTTGTCATTGTGGAATCGTAGGGAAGTTTCACATAGTGTTCGTTATTATTGAGTTGTCGCATGGCTTCGTTTATGTAGTCTTGTGTGTTCTGGATTACAATTCCTCCTCCCTTGTCTGCCGGTTTTATTATTATTGTTTCATTGTTTGTCAGGTCTTCAAGAGCTGTTTTTTGTACTTCGGTGAGGTTTGATTGAGTGTGATTCTGGTTTGTTGGTGTTTTGGACATGTGTGTCAGCATGTAATTTGCAAAGTTGTCAATTTCTGAGTCAATGTTATTCGCAGATGTCCATCCATGTTTGTCTACAGGAAATATTTGGTCCCTAGGTGTGAACGTGCTATCTTGGAAGTAGTGTTTTAAGCGAACTCTGCGGTTAAACAGTAGAGTATCTCTTACTGTATGTATTTCATTAGGTTTTCGTGGCATAGGTGTGTAGGATAGGCCCAAGTCTAGGAGTTGGATTTGCTCATTAGTTAGTTGTTTTATTGACCGGTTGTGGACGGCTGAGGTTGCTGGTTCAGGTTGTTTGTATTTCTTGAATCTGCGGTTTTTCTTTTTCTGCCTTCCCTCAGGGAGGTCTGCAGAGTTGATTTTAGGTTGTCGATTAGGTGGTTGATGTGGTCTAATTGTTCTTGGTTGCATCGTGTACTTAGTTGGGTTTCTGTTTGTTCGAGCTTCTGATTGAGTGAGGTCACTCGGTTGTTACAGTATGTAGCTAGTTCCGTGGTTAGTCGTTTTCCTTGTTCCCAGAGTAGTGTTTCCCACGTGATTATGAAGTCACTGTCGTTATCAGGTATCTGGGGCCTGATTTTGCTTTGTAGGCCCTTTGGGATTAGGCGTTTTGTTAGGCATTCACTCAGGAAGAGTGTGTGGTGACTAGCTTTGGTATGTGAGAGTGACAGTCGTCTCTTGAGTTTAAAGTATGGTACTGCGTCATCTGGTATTCGTATAGTTTTCTTGCTGGTCGTGGCTGCATTTTGGTTGTCAGTTGGTTCTTCAGGACCAGTTTCAGGCATTGCTGGGGATCATTGTTTTGTTCCTAGTAACGGTTTGAATGATTACCCTATAGTGGGGTTATGGTTGGACGGATCTTATTAAGATGCGGTTCACCCAGGGTCCGTGTATCGGTTCAAGTACTAGTAGAATGAATGAACATCCACTTGGTTCATTGGTATAGGTTGAGGTGATCCCAGAAAGGATACTGAGGTGTTCGTAGTAAAATTTTCTAAGTAGTGATAACACCAAAAACCCTTTTGCCTGCCCAGATGGGTTTGAGAAAGATGTTTTATTTCTTCAGATGTTGTACATTATTTTGAATCCAACGTTTCGGCGATGTTATGGTGCCTTCATCAGGGATTGTCTATGCCTCCAAATTCATGAGGGATATTAATAATGTGTAAGATTGAAAATAGGACCGTTGTCAAGGGTACGTTGTCTTGGTTACCATGTCACAAATATCAAATTTCCTTATAGTGATGTTCTAATAGGGTATTACCTTTAGATAGCTGTAGTTTCGTCGTGAGTGAGTATTTTGGGATGGGATCAACGGTGTTTCGATCAGTGAGGTTGTGAGAAGTTGTTAAAAACAAAGTTTGATGAGAAAATCCAGTTTGAAAAGGTTTATTTAATATCTAAGTGAGGTTAAAAAAATTGTTTAAATATAAAATACTTTCACCCCTGCCGTGTCAAAATCATGATAAATATATTATCCCCATTTAGTCTAAATAGGCTATATTTCATTTTTCATATCAACTTTCTACCAATACGAGGACACAAGGGCATTAACCTGTACATATAATCACATTTATATAATTTCATACTATGCTAACACAAGAGGCTCTGGCAACCCGTACAGTTATACTACAGTTATATCAAGTAAATTTCCTTTAGTGCATTTCGCTGACAATGCTATTTCTCATATGTAGTAAACGCATGTTGTAACTTTAGGCAACCAAAGAGTGTCGCTGCCGTAAATGACAAACAACCACTCTATTAAAGTTGCATTCTCAGCTATTACGACAAACACAATCTTACCAAATTTACTCATATTAGCTATGACTTATAAGTTATAGGACTAAATTTATCAATATTCTGCTACTGTTATATAGGGCCTATAGGGTTAATACAAGAACTTGAAGTCGAATCGGCCGAGAGAAAACATCCGCCATTGAGCGATAATAAGTAAAATCTACACTGGAAAGGATTCGGGCGATTCCTCCAAATACCACGAGGACGTTTTAGAAGCCCTTTAGCAAAAAACAACTGGGCAGAATCCTCCCAAAATTTTTGGGGTTGGGTCATAAAAGAATGGAACAAAAAGTACAAAATGTTCACTTCTTGACCGACGTTAACTGCATGAGAGTGCTGCTTTAAGTTAACTTTTACCTATACCATGTATAAGAAGAGGAACAACAAAACCGAGACACCAAAATCCGATCATTTGGGATCTAGCATGTGGAGTTGTCTCCAATTTCCCGTCCCTTATGCATAAAAAGCTTTTATGAATCATGTGTTATAAAGTTTCTAAGGTCACCAGACTCGAGTTTCTTCTCGCTTAGAGAAAGGATTCCCATTCAAACGTCTTGCGGGAGACATCGTGAATGTCAATGTCCATAGTTTAGGACATGACTGTAGTACCCGTACTTTATATATTTAAAACTCTAAGGTGATTAAAGTAAAATTACCGCAAGGGGGGGAAGCAATATAATCCATTACCCATATTTGGTCATTACAATTCATTGAGGATAAAAAGGTCATGCGTTTCAGCTTCACTATACTGACGGTTCTACCCTCTGCGATCGTTGCGGTTTTATTCAGCAGTGGATTCTCAGTCCGAATATAATAACAAATGGAGCTGGTCAAAGGAGGGCCTTGATGAGGCGTGCAACATAGGTTCTTTAGAATAATTAATATATATGACAATAACTATATTAGCCACAATAAGAACGCGGTCTGGGGGAGCCCTGTCTTTTGCCAATATTAATTTCCTTAAACCTTAATGACACAAACAACATTTTAAAGGTTTCCATTGCCTTGTACTATAGGAGTTAATCCAAATATACATATAGTTAGTGCTACATATATAATTATCTATATATAGTTAGTGCTACAAGGCCGAAAGAAATGGCCAATGAACCAAGAACCTGAGTAAACTTGTGTTCATTCAATACAGATACATAGTTTAGCTCTTTTTAGTATAAGATAATTATACTTATTCAGTCAAAAGCACTATAATGTTGGTTGCTACATGTTCTTAGCTAATCCTGTTCCATTCTACATGTATAAAATGATATATAGTAGAAAATACAATAAATTATAGAAGAAAACATTAAACAATGGAACAAAATAATCTATTAATACCATGGTGAAACAGTTATTGTATCAGATTGATATCTTATTCATATAACCAGATTCGCTAGGTCCTTTCATATTCTTTCATTAGAACCATTCTAATCATAGCAAAGTTTTGCCAATGAGATTACCTGTCATGTTATATGAGTCTCTTCGCGTTTCAACATGACATTTAAGTTTGATTATAATTACATACGGTAGTCTTATCTTCCCTACGTGGGAAGATCAGTATCGTATAATGGCGGTGTTATCACATCTCATTGTCATATAAGTAGAGCACATTCTCTTCTATATAATGGCGTCTGTAGTTTATGTGATAGGAGCGGTATAGAAGACACCATGTGTGTCTATTATAACAGTTGTGTGTATATATGGTTAAATCTAACGGAGAAATATTTCGTGGTGGTAAGAGAGAACCGGTATGAAATTCTGACGAATGGGTTACATAGTTTGCATACCCTGATGCAGGTATGGCGTAAGGTGACACAAAGATTTAATAACTCTGTTCAGAATTCAGCTCAGAGCTATTGCTGCCTTCAATGAATTCAAGAAACGTGTAAATTGAAATGTATTTCCCATTGTAATTAACCTATTAGAATACCCCAGATGAAACATTATATTGTGTTATTTGCTCCAGGTTCTGTTACTATTGTAGTGTCTGAGGTCTCATTCTGAAGAGGACTACGTTACTGACATATGTGATAGTCTCTCATAATTCTTCTTTGTTCCTTTTCATCTTACCAACGATGCCATCAGAGCAGAGGAAGACCGCTTGCGGGAGACCTGTGTTCCTTTCTGTCTTATATAAAGTGAAAATCCATATGTAAACCTACCAATACCGGAATAAAAATCCGAATTAATAAAAACATTGTTTTTATAGTATATTCTATACCGTGGATGAAGGTAAATATATATAGATGTCCTCAATTAATAGAATTTTATCAAATCAGTTCCTGCCATCTCTAAACGCGGATCGTTGTATGGTCGTTTAAGAAACAGATCTAACACTTTGAACGTGTTGAGCAAAAGCTAACTTGACTAATGACTTGCTTTCTATGCTAATTCTAGAGGTTTCTAACACCCCGGCTTTAATTAATTCATTAAATTTGTCATTTGTAAAACTCAAAATAAAAGAGAAATTTTCTCAGCTAAGGCATATTAGCCAAGAAATGACATGTCAGGTCCGAAAACTAATAATTAGAGCACCATTGGCGTGCACCTTTTTCGTTGCACGTTCTACAGTGACCCGCTCTCCAATTCCTTTTGATGTAACTTGAGGGGGGATGGGTCTCTGATTCAATGCTTATGATGCGATTGGCTCCAGAGGGATTTAAATCAAATAGTCTTTATTCAGCATTCTATTGCACTGTCTTTATCAAATATAACAGATAGACATGTCGCTTTCAAATGCAATGACAGCACATCTATGACAACTGAGTACATGAAGAAAATATAGTCTAAGTATTTTAATTAAATATGTCTCAAGTGTTGGGTGTCAGTTGATTTTAAATGAGTGTTGTGAGTGACGTGGAATGTTCCTCACACTTCTGGATAATGCTTTGATTTCACCCAACCTCTTAATGAACTACTACCCTAGCTTAGACACGTCTGTTGGATAGATTCTGTAATGAATATGTGGTGTCTGGGCAAATGTCCTAGCAAAACAACCCCGCCCTACATGAGCGTGTTATTTTAATTCACCTCAGTATTTTCTGCTCACACATCCATTGGGACATGATCAAATAGTCTCTAAAGCTATGGCTGGACTGGATTTCGGATCGTTGCAACAGCGCCAGCTTATATCAATCTGCCATGAACCAGTGCATGCACATGTCATAGCTTAGTTTCATATATAGTGTGTTCATGTTCTAATTCAACCGATATTTATATTTTATATTCATATAATATAGTTCATATGATTATAACGTGTTCAATGAAACACATCTTCTCTAAATTAATGGTTAGGGTTCAGGGGCGGGCTCGGGGGTCTCACATTGGTGAGGGACGCGACGTTGGTAATTTCGTGTTTTGGAGAGACTAAAGATTTGATAATATATTATAAAATCATCTATTATGTGAGTCGAAATCACAGATAAAAATCTCCATTCATAGTCTCTGAAACATGTCACTGAAGTATTTCTCTTATCTTGGGCCGTCTCCTTTAATCTACCCCTGAGTATAGCTTACGAAATCAAGAAGCACCTAGTACTATGGCACTGCACGAAGAGTGGACATGTCCCCGGGCGTATTGCGCAAAAGTCAATCCCCATGACTGCGGGCTCACATCACAGATGCCGCACCTTCATTTATTCATTAAACTATTTCCTTCATTCTTGTTACAACCGAAGCAGAATAAAGGAATAACTCGGAGATTTGGGCTCAGCCATGTTCATAAAACATAAACGTCTTGTGTCCTTGAATCGAAAGGACTGCTGAAGTATTTTTCCGATGTTATTCTCAGTCAATTCTGCAATATAACTAATACGAGACAACTATATATAGATCAATAATTCTTATTTTTCATTTATGAATATCTTTTTACACTCTACTTTCCAACTAGTACAACTATTCACAAAATATTTTCCTTTACATATATATATTATATCTTAATTGAGTGCCATTAAAAAGTCTAAAATAAGTTATAATAATATTCATAATAACATGTTCGGCTCCTTTAAGCCTCCCGCTTGAGCCTCTGTTTAGAGAGATGCGATGTCCCGTTGTGCTAAGGCAATTCTTTATACTCATAGATAGAGGCAACATGTTATTAACCCAAATGTGTTTCTCGAATGTAATAACGATGATTATCCCGTGCGTAGCTCGAATGAATGAATTGAGGCTACACAAAAGTAATGCATATAGGCGCCTAGTACCAATCATTTTGTCGTGGACATACTCCAGGAACGGATGCTGTGAATCTGATAGAATTGATGGCATAGACACAATACTGGTCGCTGATAGCAGTGCCATTCACCCTATTTTCTTCAAAGGGGCCTTTTTTTACACCAGATTAGATCTTCCCCTGAATGAAGAGACGAGCAAGCGGTATTGGGCTGGATTACGGCATGTTGCTCTACGAATGTATACATACGAACCACCAATATCTGGGAGGCATCTAGCAAAGAAACTTGAAAGTGGAATGAATATGTGGAAGAATGTGATAGTTTACACTCTTTGCTTTCCATGATGGCTTTACATTAATACACCTTGAAGTATGTACCTTGTCGTAAACGTGTATACAGACTTCTGTTATATTTGGTTGAATGAGTTCTTCTACACAAACAAGACCGGAATGATAAAAAGCAGTCAGTCTCTGATAGGATAGAACGAGTTCTTAGGCTACCAATACTTCTAACCTATTCAGCCTTGCAATGAGACTTTTTGATATCAAAGCATTGGCTATTGAATCAAGTGATTGTATTGACTCAGATTTGATTATAATCACAATATCATTATCGATATTTCCTTCGAAATGAGAGATATTAGGGGCTTGTTTTATAAGAAATCCTTTATTTGAATGCTCCTTGATTAGCTATTTTCCTTTCCTATTTGCCGCGATTCTTCCAACCAGAGCCCTGATATCTAATTAAATCCTAACACTCAATATCAATGAAGAGAGGGACACGAAGACATGCATAAGGCTTCGATCTTAAACACATGTATTTTCCTAAGTGAATTCATTATGGAATATTCTATCATTTTTCATAAGTTATTGCTTTCAAATGATATGTGAAAGGTCATATTTTGAACTGACTGTCAACAGCATACATGTATATTGGAAAGAGATCTATTCGACTATTCATTTTTCTAGCATTTATGAATGTCGTTTACTGGACAATTAAGATTCTATTTCAGTCCTATATGATGACTATTCCTCCTCTGGACTTAGTCACAGTGGTTTAACTCCCATCTATCTTACTCATGGACAGGCCTTGCTATCCTCTCTAAACAAGTGCCTACGTTATTTTTGTCCCCTCTAGTAAGACATCCAGCACTCTCCATGCCATTGATGGGGTGTGAGAACCCTGAGAAGAGGGAGGAAATTTCTTATTCTCCTTCGATCGACCGTTACATCACCTCATCCTCTCAAGGAGATAGTCATAAAACACAGTAGTTTGTGTTTCTAATTCTTATTAGTGTTTGTGCATATTGTCTGCCCGTCAAAACCTTCCAGAAGGGGATTCTAGATGCCCCTCTTGCTCTGAAGTGTCCCCATAAATTACCTGCCCCTCAGGTAATATATAAAGGTGGCTGGCCTTTCATTGCTGGTCTCAAGTGAATCCCATTCTCAAACCGAGATATCCATTAACAAAAGAATGCCATAGGAGGACACAATGGTGTGGTGAAGTGGGCCGCGGCACAAGCATTTCCAACTCTGCACAAGACAGACATCTCGTCTCAACTCTCGTCTGGGCCGTCGGAATTCAGAATTACCTAAGGAAATGTTCCTCGAACGTTTTCGCCCTATGAAACTGTTCATTCAATTCTGCCCTTGTCCATAGTAGGGAGAAGCGCAAAAACATTCAAGTTCACGATGATGCTAACAAGTTGAGATAAGAACCTTGCTTTAACTTTTAATGAAGAACGTCAATTTCCCCTTGAATTGCGCTAGAACGTTTTCATTGCAAGGAAACTGTCTTTTAATGACATTTCCGTGATTCACATGACTACATATGAATGTAATGTCAAGCAAAACTGATCAGATAAGGATAACCTCCCTACCCTTTCCCCCCGATGTGATTCATTTTAAAATGTGACCTCTCTAAGATGGTAGCCATGGCTTTAGATTTCTCCCGAGATTAATCCCGACTAATGGTGGTCCAGAATACTCAACTTAAAGTAGGAGCCGTTAATATGCGCAGCTGTGTGGGGGTCCGGGGATTTTCTAAATTAATTCCACGTGGGTTATTCCAACGAGGTTCTGACATTCGAAGACAGGTAGACTCGGAACGAAAAAGCATCCTGGCTAAAAGGTCATTCCCCGTTTACCCTATACTGGCAACTACCCAATTACTTGATCGTTGGAAACCTTTCAGACAGCGCGGTGATTTGTAATCGCATATATATATATATAGGACATAAATGATATTAATAAAGATTAATTTATACCCAATATAGGTTTTGTAAAAAATGATGAATAATATTACATCTGCATTCTCCGCTATTAATACAAACAAAATCTCAACAAATTCACTCGTATTATGACTAATAGAGCAAAACCAATAGGACAAAATCCTCCCAAATTTTGGACAAATGACTTTTAGATGGGTTTGAAAAGAATGGAACAAAAATTAGAAAATCTATTTTTTTACCGGCGTTAATCGAGAGCGCAGCTTTAATATGCGATTAAATAAAGATTAATTTCATTGGAACCAAGATTTGGAAAGAAGAGATGGACTTGGCTGAGTCTTAAAGAAGCAAGGTGGGGCGGTCTATATACATCCCATCACTCAGTGAGATGTCCAATCATTATTGACTACCATCGCACCAGTCTGTGCTACAATTACCCCCCTTACCGTCCCTATAGTACTTACCCAATGCCCCATTCAGCTGCAGCAGGCAGTAGGAAGGCCATATATTAGTCTGGCCATGTAATATGTTATCACCCAACCTTCTTACTCTCTAGATGGTAAGATGTTGCAATATTGTATTCATTCTCCGAGGTTATGAACTCCTGTCCTGTTTGTCGACTTTTTCATAACTCGGGTATCTTATCTACACGGGTAATTTATCTAGATGGTGCATTATTTCGGATATAATTTGGAAGCAAAGGAAGCGTTCACCAGCAGTGCAACAGTTTATATGCTGGTGTTCTTCAGACTTCGGAAATTTGGCTGAGAGTCTTTCTGTGAAGTGTAAAACTTTGAGTGGTTAACTAGTGCAATCGCGGCTCTAGTTTCATAAAGATTAATCTTACCTTAAGCAAACGTTAAATTTACTGGGCGCCGTACAGTTTTTAATATTGTACAAGCATGAATCCGCAACCCATTTTTTTCATGAGGCAATTATACTCACTGCAGATTGGAAAACCACATTCGATGGAGTTTTTCTTCCACTCGCAAGAGATCACATACAAACTAGTAGCTCGTGAGGGTTTCGCTTAAATTAATATATTACTATTTTTGCATAAGAGAGGAAGTTGTGAATTCGTTAGATATAACTTCGGAGTCGCTCGTATTTATACCAGCTTTCACCAACTCATCGGAGTAAGCGGCGACCTAAGCTTCAATATTTCATGACTTTGTATGAAACCTTCGGGGCTATCTGGATCACAAATATCTGATACGATCCTCTGCCTTATTTTCCTTGGCTGAAAGTTAATCCCAAGCAGGGGAAGAGTTATTAGTGTTGGATTAGAGCTAATGTTGGTTTGATGAATCTCATTTGCCCGTGAGAGATCTAAGTTCAGTAAAGATGGGCTCTTACTTAGCCAGGTATGAACCCATATTCATTATCTGTACGTACTCAACATCCTCCACCTAATTACTAAACCTAAAGAAATTGAATAGTTAATAAAGTTTTCTGCTTTTAGAAAAAGTAAGGAGTGGTAGTGTGTATGTATTTTTGGCACGGTCCTCTTTCAAATCCTGGCCTTTCCCTGTGAAGAGGCATCCATTAGTTGTCCCTAAGAATGATCAATTAAGTCATTAAAGTTTTTTGGTGACCTGGAATTCTACCATCGGTGCACATTAAAATGAAGGTCCCTAATTAAAGAACTAGATTCAGCCCTGGTGAGATATGGAAAGAAAATGTCGAAAAGGAATATTTGAATTAACTTTTGGGTTTTGTGTACCGAAGGACTAGGTAATAGTATCCCTTTTGATATGTTTTTATACATCTACAGTCAAGTACTTGCGTCACACTCTTATCTCATATCTTTGGAGAAAAGCCATTTGTTTAATACATATTAGACAGTGCAAACCCACTGGCGTTGGCCTTTACACTGTATTGAATATGTTCTAAATATGAATTAGTATTTAACTATTGGACATTGTATTGTACTATAGTGTTAAACTACTAAACTTAAATGATGTAAAAACTATAAAATACACTTATATAACGTCAGGACCAAACAAAAGAGACTATAGTTTAAGCGCTCTAACAATGGACTAATTAAAATAAGAAAGTGGCTAAATCGAACGAGAACCTGTTGCACAACCAATTCATAGGTTCCCGTTCGTTGGGATAAATGATCCCATTCATTATTTAATTAATTTAATCGTCGATACTAAAATAAAATGACAATGATTCCCTATAAAACCTAGATATGTCATACATAAATTATCCTTTTTTTTTTTTAAATATTTTTTTAAATATTTTTTATTGGCCTTAAATTTAACATCTCTGATCTTTAAGAGTTAGAAAATACGCATGACTAACAAATGTAGTTTTCTTTCGTGCGTCGCCAAGAAATCCAAATAACGATCCTAATTACTTTCTTAAGTTCATGTTGTTCAGATATTACATAATATAATAATACACATTAGGCAACCAAGTCGAAATAAAATCCTTTAAAAAAAAAAAAAACATAATAGGAAATCTCCCATCAAGTCATTTGTTCCACCAATAGATATTGTCACCGCATTTTACTATTTTAAGAACATGGCTGTTAAAAAAAACTCAACGTCGGACAAATTCCCAACTTAAGCAAGATGACTCATATAGTAGAGAACTGGATTTTCAATGCATCCTCAAATAGATATATATCCCCAATCTCCCTTATATGTAAGGGCAAATCGTTCCATGTTTTCAGACCTGCGTAATACAAACTGTTTTTGAACCTATCAGACCTTGGTCTAGCCAAGTATAATTTTGGTTCATTACAATTTCTTAGCTCTGTGGTAGATGTGGGTTTCTTTAGGTAATCTACCCTTTTTGAATGGATTAGTTTTAGCATAGAAATTTTTCTTCTTATCTCTAATGGCATGATTTTGGCTTTGGCATATTTCTCCTCTAAAGAGATATTACTACCATATGCAATCCGCAACGCCCTGTTAAGGGTTCGATCTAATTTTTTTAGCAAGCCTGTGGCCGCTGTGCCAATTAATGCATTTGCATACTCCACCAATGGCAAGATAAATGTTTTAAAGATAATAATACACAATCGACCATTTATCAATTTTTTACGTCTGTGTAGTTCACCGAGTTTCCAGTTCGCCAATTGAATCATGTTATTAACATGGGTGTTTAGTGTCAATTTTTCATCTATACTGCAACCCAAGTATTTAAAAATCTTGACTCGCTGGATTACACACCTATTACACAAAATGTCAAATCTTCTCCCATCAAAGTGATCATTTCTCACACCAAATAGTTGAAGCTTAGTTTTTTTCTCATTTACTGCAAGCTGGTTAGTCTTGCACCAGTGAACATACATTTCCACATCTGACTGAGTGGCGCGTTCGAGTTGGTACAAGTTATGTTTTGCGACCACAACTACAGCATCATCCTGAACTATTAATTTTTTTTAAAAAATGCAATGCATCAAATGCAATAATTCTCATTAATGAAGTTCAAGTGCATTATAAGGACCATACTACAAGAAGTGTTGCTAATCAATGTTTAAGAACATGAGGCCTGCTCGTGGCCTTTTTGGTGATCATAGGTTGAAATATTCCCTATGAATGACGTCCAGAGCTGGTCTATCTGGTCACTTCTCCACCCATTCTCTACGTTGTGGAGGGCCCTCGTTCATGGCCTTCATTGGAGTATCTCTCTCCGATATTAAGCAACGAGGGCACTGGAGGCTAAATATATATCTACATCATTGGATCATCAATTGAACATGGATTCCATGTTATGTGATCATCTGTAATATTATGACTTTGTCCTTTGGTTTGGCTGTATTAAACAGCTCCTGGCTGTTCGGCCAAACCTAGTCACTTGTCCGCTTATTATCTCCTTAGCAAGTGTCGTATGACTATTATTAATTATCAATAAAATAGCATACAATATCCCTACGCCTGTTTCCAATATGATATATATATACAATGCCAATGGCCATGTAGATTTAAATCCCATCTTCTGTGTACCATATTTAAGTAGCACACAGACCAGCAGTATACCAAAGCACTTGTATAAATTGCCCTTCTTTAATCTGGAACATTCGGTAGACTGGCCAGTGCATATCACGTAATTATAATGGCATTGGATAAACCATGTAGGACGAGATCCATTATCATTTGGCAACGATGGAGAAGATTGTTGATAAAAGATGAGTTATATTAGCCCCAGAGTTCCTTAGCCTTCAGCAGAGAGTGGCTCGGGGGAAGTTCGTCCACCTCATGTTGCATTTTTCATAAGTGCGGCCGTATGTGCGTAACATACGAAAATAATGGGCATACTGCAGCATGTTGTCTTTGCTATGACACCACCCATATTTCTCCTTATATCAGGTTCTTGTTGTGAAATGAACGATCATACATGCGTTGTACAGCAAATACGTTAGAAAAACAACCTGTGTTTAGATACTGAGTAATAATGATAGTGTCATTTGCCTGGGTCCGATTTCCTCCGTTTAAGACATTCTATATCGTGTCCATTCTTTCACAAATAAATAGAGCTGACTTAACTTCCAATGTAATTACCAGGTTATTTGAAATAGTAGTGTCCATAGTTCCACTGACTGGTGATGACATTTAATCACGATCGCATTGATTTGTGAAAATCTATACATTTGACATTCCAGCTCTGGCTTTTGAGATACATGTGATATATAATACCCACGACAGGAGTTCGATTTCATTTTATTATATTATTGAATAAGGTAGGAGCTTGCACTCTAGGTTCGGACTTAACCTAAAGTTGTCTCAGCTTATTTTATTCGATTTATGAAGGATTTTAAAGCTTTTATGATAACATAATCATATCATGTTATGTATCAAATAAAATCTGGGATTCGTGACTATCTGTATCAGGTAAACTTAGCCCCATCATTTATATGGCAATGGGATACTATTCGTAATCAATCTAATTAAAAACGCAATACCTAGAGAGTGGCTCCGCTTAGTAGCAACTGATGATTTTTCCTTACCAAAAACCAAAGATACAATGTTTAAAATCAACGAGAAACTCATGAGTGTCAAAGAAGTTAAAACCAAAGAAATTTATGCAGAATTGGTACAACTGTCAGTTCCAGAATATGAAAAGTTGGATAGATGGCATGAAATTCTCAATGACAATAAATTTAAAGGTGATAGAAATCAATGGAAGGAGAAGTTCGTGATTCCTGGAGAATGCTGTAACATCATTAAATGGCAGGCCCTCCAGTATAGAGTGTTTCATAGAACAATTGGGTGCAATAGCTATCTCAAACAGATTCATGCTAAACCCTCCCCATATTGTAATTTCTGCGAGGAAACAGACTCGATCGATCATTTCTTTTTAGGTTGTTTGAATCCTAAACGATTCTGGGACAGAATTAAATCATGGGTGGACAGAACCAAACTTCTTCCGGGTATCAGCAAGAGAGAAATTAATAAAACTAACATTTTGTTAGGATATAGCGGTAAGAGTAAAAACAAGAATGCTTTCAACTGGATTTTACTATGAGCCAAAGTGTACATTCATCGTCAGAGAATCTTTAATAACAACAAGATCAATTTTACCGCGTTTGTTAATGAGATGAAGGTTAACATAAGAGGAATGATGGAATATAACAATGTTGTGGCAGGGGAAAAGAAACCTAAGAATATGTTGTGGGGAAAAATCCTTAGAGAACTAGAAGGGGATGGGGAGTTAATGTCTCATCATAGCAAACCCCAGAGTTTATAAGGAAACTTACATATGTTTAAGGGTAGTTGAAAGACTCTTTTTTCTTTCTTATGTTAATTGGAAATGTGTCACAAATCCAATATTGTTAAGGATGTGAAGGAAAATTAAGAAAATAACAAAAAAACTAAAAAAAGACAAAGGTACGACAAGGAAGTCATTTTAGAATTGTAAGAACCAAGATGGCAGACTATGTTGAATAAAAACCTTTTAAAAACAAAAAAACAAAAAAAAAACGCAAAAACTTTGTTTTCGCCTAATTGTGGAGTTATATTTCAATTCCTTTAATTTATATTCAGCAACACCTAGTGTGGATCTCATTTATTTACGGTAATTATTTTTCTCCTCTTGCTCCAAACCTCGGCTGCCATGCTGCTTTAATTTATTTATCAAAGAAATTATGGGAAGATTTCAAGGTCAATATTGATAGATTTGAAGGAAAGTATTCCCTGTCATTATCTTGATGTAAACCTGTTTCTGAAGTAAATTGGCTGCACATGTCTTTGAAATAAACTATCCGATGTTTTCTTTTTTTTAAAAAGGGGTATTCCATTTTAAGATGGTTTAAGATTAACATTCTAATTCAGACACGTAAATTCACATCAACCTGACAACTTATATAAACTTCTGGTTACTGTTGATACAACTACTATTCTCCAAGGGATATGTGTAGATGGTAGAGCTAGCTAGAGTCCCTGAGAATGTGTATAATTAATAAGAGGTTAGACTAAGTATAGCCTAAGATGATGTAATAAGAAGAGCAGTGGTTTGTCCTGTATGGACATAACATTTTATTGGAAAACATGGGTTTATATATCATATTACATGTCAGTGCGCATGCGTGCGCATGCGTAATTATTATCCAATCCTATGCATTACATTTGCATAACCAATAGTAAACATTTATCAAGTATTCAACCACAGGGGGTCGCTTGTATAAACCAATAGGAGAAAGGAGATTATTATTTGGGTCAGCCTTCTTAAGTTAATTAGCCAATGAGATATAATCAGTGGCTGCCCAATCAGGTACTCTAGAGTTAGGTTGAACCCGTAGGAGGGTCAGGATGACCCCCTATGGAGTGTTCTAAGAACTACCTGAGGTAGACTAGACTTGCCCTAGTCACCTTACATAATTAATATAATATTCATAATTCAATGTACCCTTATATAATAATATTTGGTAATATATATAACATATCATTAGGTGATATTACGTAACGTTATATAATGGCATTATGGATCGTGACACTGTGTTAGGGCTAGAATTGCTAGCCAAAGGGTTGTATGACGAAAAGGGCCAACAGAGGTTTTGGATACCCTAAAAGCATGAGCTGCTCTCGAGGTAAGAAATGAAATGAAATAACCTTGAACAATTGTCAGTAAATCGTCGGTGCACCAAAACACTAAATGAAATCGACAGTCTATTGAAATGTCACCGATACTTAGTGAAATAGAGTGATGTAATTATTTAATTGAATTCTTGTCCCAATTGAATTATATCTGCCTACCACAATGGCACCAAATTAGATCTTACTGAATAGGTCCTGGTCCTGAGTTGGTTACTAAAACTGTAGCTGCTTGAATGTTCTTGTATTCCATATGTAACGATTCCAGTATATAAAGGATATTTGAACATTTCCATTGAGCTCCGGGTAGCTCCGGATCCGGGCACATCCGTCTCACTAGGATATTCATTGCAACCCATGGCGATATTTGCAGTGTATATACCTTGATTAATTTATCATTAATTAACCGTTTATGTTATACCATCCGGACTTTTACCATGATACTTGTTACATATATCACTATTTATGGTCAAGTTTGAACTTATTTCATTATTATATTTATTTCATTATTCCTGGTTTATATTGCAAACATAATGTTACCTTGTGTTGGAAATCATTGATTATCTCAATGTACCTGTTCATAATCGGGTTGAGGCGCAAGGTCTTCAACCCAGCACACAAGGAGGAATACAGGGAACATATGAAAGAAGTATTTCCCTCTTGATGTTATATCTCGGAGCTTCGTTTGGAACATAGAATAGTTCAACCCCCGATCCTTTAACTTTAATAATTATCCAGTCGCTTTAGTTCATTTCCTCCCATCTCCTGCTATCGATAATCATAATATATTTATTCTCGAAGAAGTGAACTATACGATCACGAACTATCATTATTTAATATCGATTAATATTAAGCCGGAGCTGAAACACAGATGTGCAACGATGGCCACAAACTCATTGGAAAGAACATAGGCAAGAATCGCAACACATATTACCGATTCAGTAATGAACGGACGAGACAAAAGCTTTCCTCAAACCTACCCTTCCATGGAAACCCAACCTGGCCCAAAACCTTCCATATGGAATTTCACTGGCCTTTCACTGGCCTTCATACATTTATACCATTCAATCCACTGTGGAAGTCAAAGATGAATGGAGTTCGATAACAGATCAACATTAAGCCTGTAGTACATGGTATGAGTAGAGTTAAAATACTTTAACTCTGCTCTTCTGATCTGCTGCATGCGTGATATATCACTATAACAGGCAGATGTTGAACAATTCGTTGCTTCTCTGACATAGAGGTGCAGAAAAGGATTGGATAACATTGGGTAACATGAAACGAAAATCATTAGAATATCTAATGAGTGCGATCCGAATAACTTGCTTGAGAATAAAGGAGAAAACAAATTGAAAGATAGCTGGTGACTTGTTAAAATACAGCTCAATTATGGTTAATAATTGGAAACTTACATTACAATACTCATTTCTGAGCAATGATATTGCCGGAATTAATCAAGTAAGTTCGTTCCCGCTCTCCCTAGGGCCCATGCCCTCCATGCTTCCATATATTGGCACATGTATGTCACAGAAATGGCAAGGCTAACTACTGGTCAGCTGTGTGCGGTCATGGTCCAATGAGTGTGACAGTAAAGTGTCCATTAAGTTATGCAAGGGCATGCAATGCTGTCAACCTGGCTAGCCATCAACAAGTTGATAGTGATCGAGAATGAGGAGTTCAAAGTTTATTCTTTGCACCTTCCTTGATCCTTCTTTGGAAATGTGAAAAAAGTGATTCATGGGGTCTTTCCATTCCCTGTAGTTCTGGTGTAACATCCATGGGCCTCACAAACGGGCATTGTTAAAAAGATGTGATTTGACCGCACCAAAATAGTAGCCTATAATAACACTATCTTACAAGTGATGGAAGTTAGCCTTGCTAGACTGACGTCATTCTCACATAGAACTCTAGGAATATGGTAGTCCAGTGTTCTCCTTTAACAGTAATCTGACACACTGTTACCATTTACAGTCACTGTTACTTTTTTTTAATAATTATGTCCACATAAAGACTAGCCAAATTCAACATAACAAGGCAAGTGATATATCTGGATTATTGTCACACACCATTCGTAGCTTATTAGGCAAATCTTACGCCACTTTGCATCTATATATGGCGGGGTGCACATACTTGCGTTATTCACGTGTTTCCTTCTCCCATCAAAGAGTTTAGCTATTTATAATGGAAAGAGGAAAACAATTCTAAAAGGTTTTCCTCTCTTACAAACACTTAAAAGCATTATTTATATGCGCTTCTCGCCTCCTCTAACATGCAGGGATCTGCTATCAGAGGGAAGGACATTGAGCATATTCACCGTATAATTAATATTTAATTCTTAAAGCAAAATAGACATAAAAAAAAGCAGCACTTATGCAGTCAAATATTTATCAAACTAATAGGCTGTGTTTATAACCAACCTTGAAATATGAGGACGTCTGTCAAGAACGTGTGGAATAATTACTCCTAGCTGTGTATAAATTTTAGAAGATCTGATAGAATACCCAATAGTGTGCATGAAATCTTCTCATCAAAGAAGCAAATGAAAGGGGAAAATGTTCGTCTTGAAGCATTTCAAGGTCTGTAATTCCTCTGATATGTGGCCATGACCGTTAGATGGCTTCTACATGGCATACAATTCAATCGGTAGAAATAAGGCTTTTTACTAGAGTTTAGAAAGTTCAAATATAAAGTTTCTTTGCAGAGCCAAAGCTCCTTGATATCAACAGTGAATCTGAGAATAAAGATGCCATGCAGGTCCAATATCCATGGGTATCAATGTCTGGGAATTACTGAAAGAACTATTATGAATTATTAGTGCTCGAGCAGGAACGAAATTCAATTCAAAGCATTTTCTTTAGACAAGAAAGGTGTACAAAAAGGAGACCCACATCTGATGTTCTTTTTCTGCCACAATTCACACATTGAAATTTGTAACACGAATTCACATTTATAATGGTATCACTATAATATATCTTAATCTTACAGACATAAGTCTTGACCTTCAAATTTTGATTGAGGACCTCCTCAAAAATCCTTTAGGCCCCGGTGGGACAAGCGAATCTTTCAGATGACACGGTATGTTTTCTCTGGGGAGAAAAACGTTCGTAAATGACAAATATTGAAGCCATGCAAATGATATATGATATATGGATCCCTTTTCCCCTATATAAATGACCGACGCCTGCCACAGACGGATACATAAAGTGCCACTTAGAAGCAGTGTCTTCGGGCTCTCAGAGAAAGTAAGGGGCCAACTACACATGGGAATCACCTGCAAGAAGATCATGGCCCTGTTACAGATAAGAGTATTTTTCGTTGCCCATCCCATCTTACAATTAAAAGTCTTAAACCTACTGTGATTATATATGGATTGTATTTATTTCAAGGTCATCTGTCGGAGGGTCCTGCATGTCTCATTTCCAGGAATGGCACACTGTTGGATCGTGTATACGTATAGCAGCGGTTCAACGAAACCTGCCATTGGGGCAGGAGGAGGGCTGCTTTTAAAAAACATTACTTTGTCAAAAATTGCCGAGAATAACTCCTTTATCTGCATTTTTTTACATTTTATTCATGATTTATGCATTATGTTCTAATAACCCTCTTACAAAATTTAATGTGCTCTCGTTTAAATTTACCCAAGACTAAAAAATATCATGGAAATCTATTTTGGGAAGGTATTCATAATGGTCCATTATATAGAGGCTGTCATATGTCTGGTTCGAGATATCAATATATAAAGCCGTTTTTCTTTTTTTCCTTTTTTCTACTTAAAAAACTAGTTTTGGCTCGATATTTCCGTAAATATTGCCTTCACACACTATTACCATCACCCACCCCACCACCCAAAAACGGTCATCCCTGAATCAGAAAAAAAAGTGATGAACATTTTGACATCCACTGACTCAATATTAATTATGAAAAGAATTCATCATTCTGCTTGGAAAATGAAAAAGAAAATCACATTTCGTTGAATTTCGCTCAATTGCATTGTCCTAGCGCTGTCAATATTGGACATGATGTCACTACATGGCTCTTGAAATGACTGCTCTCAATGAGATACATGACGATAGTCATTCGTTTCGAGTGGGAGTTGCTGTGACAACACCTTGACAATCCGTGACACAATATTAGAATTGTTAGTTGTAGGGCTGCATAAAGCCTTTGAAATAATTACATTATATTACCTAAGGTTTGATTTACCAAAGTTTACCATGCGTCATAGTGTTAAAGTTGTAATGTTTGAGCAGAAATCCCTCACATGTGCACCTTGTACGTATGTCAATTTCAGATTACGTACATATTCAAATATTGTGTAAGGGTTTCCCTGAAATAGATAAATTTCTATTAAACCCTTCAAATTGGTTAAAATCAAACCAATTAGGTGTAAAATAATTGCTGAGAATAAATGTTAGTGATGAAAGAGTAACCATTAATTAAACCCACTTAGCTGCAACCATAGTTCTCTCAACTTCTTCAGAGGGGATGTTATTGTTAGACGTGTTTTACATTGCTTCCATAACACGTTGGAGGATGTGATAATTCGGCATAGATTCAGACTTATCGCATACATATATACTTTGTATTGCATTTTAAAAGTTGTCATTGCTGTCAATTGCTTTCATTGTAAAACTGCATGGCCTCAATTAGTTGGGCTGTGAGATAATTTATAAGTTTTATGGGAAATATTTCACCGACAGTGAGAGCAGGGAGACAGACGGCCGTTAATAATACCCGAGGGTGTTATTCACATATATACATGATACAAGATCACCAAAATGGGGGTCGTTAATCCTTTTAGTCACTGCTCAAACGATCTCCTTCTGGCATTCTATCCTCGATAAAAAGGTTAGGTGTTTAGATAGATAGTACCGCCTAGATATAGGTAAACCTAGTTAAAGCTCCGAGCTGAGTATATACATTTTCTTTTCAAACATTAAGAAAAACTATGACAGTATGTTTTGTACATTGTAATGAATAATCCAATGACTTTCGTGGTGCTTTGGACACATTTCTTAGTGTAGGCAGTCTGCTATTCAGGTGGTGTAAGCTGCCACATCCCTAGGACTGGCGTACATAAACGATCTGTCTAAATGGTGGTAATCCCTGACTTACACATGCCTGAGCAATGTCACGCTATGAAGCAAGTATAAGAGATAGAACAGGCTAATCATTCTTTTGAAATAAGAAAAAGAAAAGAAAGTGATTGATTGATGCAGGACGCTATGAATCGTACTCTGAAGGATTGACAAGCGACGATGTAGAATAATGGAGAGGTGGCTTACTGTTGTCTTTGTCTGCGTGTGGAAATGAATCGACAATTAAAAAGACGAGAAAAATTGTATGTGATTTGGTTCATATAATCACGGGGAGAGATCCATACAACAGCACACTACTGAAGGAAGGCCTGGTTTTCGACAAAACCAAGTCGGTTATGGTATTTTGAGAATATTAAAGGGAAAGGTTTGACTTACTTAGAGACCCCCTCTGGTGTGTGTGCTATACACAATAATTACATAACGTAATTGAAGGAATTTTCTTTTTTTTATTACTTTTAACCTGGTTCTACATAAAGGGTGACTTTACTTTTGAGTTCTAATAATACATCCTGACATTTTAAAGGTCCGTCGGTGTATGGTTTCCATCGGCGGCAAAATACAAAAATAGTGAAAATCACTCCTCACATCCCAGGCCTCCTGAAAAAGAATTGTTCATAACGTTATTCACCTTGAGTGTTACATTCATAAGGAATGTTCTAATGTAAATCAGAGACAATCAGCTCAGAATGACGTCTTTGAATATGGAGTTATTCATGGTGAAAAAAAATCAATTAAACTGCTTCTGGGGCACTTAGCAACGCATTCGTTTTCTGAAGAGAATAACATTTAAACTTTTAAAAGAAATGTTAATAAAAAGGCTTCAACTCTGATAAAGAAACGAGATTAAAATCGACACTCCGCGTTCCAGTTTAATAAATTAGAGAACGGTGGGAAATGATTAGGCATGCATGGTCATTCTCCCCAAGCAGAAGTCTATTTTCTGCCTCATTTTCGATACTAATGAATATTCATCAGCGACTTGTGCAGTCCCTGATGTACTTAGGAGTCTGAACTGGAACGCGCAATCCAAGGCCCATAGATTTTGTTTCATGTTCTATTATTTATCATGTTTGGAAGAGAGCTCAATAATTGCAATCTTTCATTGGCACTCTCTTACTTCGCTCCGAGGCAAAGGACGAGTGTGGAGAAGTGACCTGGCATCCCATTGACCCACACTTTGCCGTGCGCGCTTACAAATTTACACTTTCACTTAGAAATAGGGAGACAGTGTGATATTACTGGTTGCGACCAGCGTATCCATTGTGCCTTGAGTACCTGCCTGCCCACGGGCACATAGGCTGAGGCAGTGACGAGCAAACCACTGGTGTGTACCTAATGCATTGTTAACCTTCCATAGCTTCGTGACTAGCAGTTTTAGAGATAGAGGAACCTTCCTGCTAAAGCGCCCCAGTCAAGGATATAGAACAAGGATCAGAGGTTCATCCCATTCACCTTAGTCAGCCTTTATAGAGAGCCCATGTCCAAGAACATTATTGAAAAGAGTTACTTGTAAAATGTTCTGACTATATTTGTATACTCTATAGGTTTGAATAAAGTTATTACATTAAGATGCCATAGCAGATGGATTACACCCTTGTTGAGTGTTATATTACAAATTCTACCAATAACATTTGGACTAGAATTACAGTATATGATTAAAAATATTGAGTATCTGCCATAAAAAGTATCTGTTTGTGATGTGTTCACACTGCAATATTTCATCAATCTTTTCCAATGAAAATGGCTTTACATGTGAAATAAATTTAGAAGTAATATATTCTTTGAAAGTAATATATGCTTATGAGAATGTCACAGAACTGTGGATGATAAGGCATACATAATATTGCTCAGTTAAGATGCATAGCTATTCGTAAAACGAGATTCACACTGTTTATCACAATGCACATCGCATTCAGGATATCTTCATGCAGTGATTTACTTTGTGTCACAATGCACATCACATTCAGGATATCTTCATGCAGTGATTTACTTTGTGTCACAATGCACATCGCATTCAGGATATCTTCATGCAGTGATTTACTTTGTGTCACAATGCACATCGCACTTTGTGTCACAATGCACATCGCATTCAGGGTATCTTCATGCAGTGATTTACTTTGTGTCACAATGCACATCGCATTCAGGGTATCTTCATGCAGTGATGCAATGATTTACTTTGTGTCACAATGCACATCGCATTCAGGGTATCTTCATGCAGTGATTTACTTTGTGTCACAATGCACATCGCATTCAGGGTATCTTCATGCAGTGATTTACTTTGTGTCACATTGCACATCGCATTCAGGTTATCTTCATGCAGTGGTTTACTTTGTGTCGCAATGCACATCACATTCAGGGTATCTTCTTGCAGTGATTTACTTTGTGTCACAATGCACATCGCATTCAGGTTATCTTCATGCAGTGATTTACTTTGTGTCACAATGCACATCGCATTGCCGAATCTTGCTGCGGTTTCAATATGTCTTAGACTTGTGACTCATTTAGTTTATCCATGGATAACAAAATAATCTCGATTGAATAGAAGTTGCTGTTATTTAAGCATCTAAACTACAGCGATTCCCAATGAGTAAGCAAAACTTGTATCTATCTCATATAGCTATGCTTAAGAATGATATGAGCTGTGTAATTAATTGTTTGTTCACTTGTGCAGGCAGGCCCGATGCCCATATTTTTCTCGTTTCTTCAGGCTACCCCTATATATATAATCGCAATGATACCAGAGCAGAAATAATAAGAGGGAGTACTCCAACGAGGGGAACTGGCAAATATCTGCAGTCGAGAAAGGGATGGAGAATATTTGTCTCCTTGCATTTTTATTGCACACCAACACACATACGATGTAGTTGTAGTCTCCCCGAGGGCCTGGACTTTCGCATTTGCAGGATCTTCATCAGTTAAAAGGCATCGGGCCTGGGGCCAGAATCTTCCCAGTGCTTCATAAGCTAACTCGAGTAACCAAATGGAATTATTCACAACTTCTGTGGCAAGACGATATCATTGTTTTGTGTCCTGATGGCTAATACACATAAAACATAGGCCGGGGTGCATTTAAATCCACCACTCAGGTGGTATGCCCTGGCTCTAAGTCTACAGCCAAGGGCAGAGACTCAAATTTCGAAGAGAAAAACGTTATTTGTCTTACAATAGGCGGTATTTATCTCTAGAATATTAGATGGCTGTAATGGGTGAAGAAGAAGTAGCACACAAGAAATAATAATTGAATTGAACACATCAAATATCAAATTACCCCTGATGAAGACAACATGCATTGAAACGTGTAGGGTTTTTCAACATTATTGGTTAATAAAACAACTAGATATTATATATCGGTGAACTTACTTTCCGTGTGTTTTCCAACTTTGGAAACTTTAATATATAAATTGTATGGTTATTCCTGGACTGCCGGGAATCTTACAATAACCATAATTAATGGCTTCTTATTAGTTTACGTACAAGTAATTGATTTGACATCGCTTCTTGTGTCATGGTCATATTTCTATGATTAATATCTCCAAAATGGCTTATAATAATAATAATAGAATACACGGATATAATATCCGTGCTACACATGGGATTACCTATTGGTTTGGTAGGTCCGCAATGTTCCTCTTTCCTCTTTCCCTTTCTGCCTACTTTCTTTTCCAACTTCTTTCTCTATCTTATTACCGTACCCTTTGCTGTGCGTGTCTCAAATGGAACCCTTTTTAAATGTTACTGGTCACTGGTTCATCAGCAGAGAAATGGAGACAGGTTCAGAGGCAACGTAAGATAGATACAGATAGGTTGCTCGTGTAATAGAATGTCATTGCATACTGCTATCTTGTGGTGGTGTGTGTTTGGGGGTGGGGATGGTGGGGGGGGGGCAAACATCGCAGCCTCACCAACAATATTTTCTGGCGGTAATAAATGGGCACTACCTTTCAAAAAAACTAAAAATGGGAAAACCTTTCCCAAATTCAATCTAATTTCTGCCCAACAGACTTTTGTGAAAAAAAACTTGAATTATTAACTGTCTGTGTTCTCCAAATTAACAAGTGTTCCATGTTATGACTCCCAGAACACTCGCAGTATAATATCCATGAGTATGGTGTTTTACTCTGTTATCAACCAATCTAAGTCCTCCGAATTATGAACTGTCAGTAAACAACTGGAAATGCCTGACATTTCAGTCTGTGTGGTCTGTATTTTCTTCTGTTTCTTTGTTTTAAGCTGTCCACGAAAATCTAAGTATGTGTTCAGATAGATAGGGCGATTTGGGCGATCTGGAAGACCTGATATCAGATGATTGTTAATGCCCATTTCCTGATTTCTTTTCTGATCCTATATGTAAGATGATGTCAAATGTTATATGTATGATCAAAAATCGGAATAAAAATCTTTATATATATAGACACAATATTCATCACTTTGCCTGGCTTACCAGGTAAGGTGGGAGCTTGTCCCAGGAATCAAGGCTAGTTAAGCAGACTATAATAATCATAGTGATCAGCAGATTAACTTAGAAAGTTGTACTTAAGAGCTCTGCTGAGATATGCAGTTATTCTATACTACCCGCTGCGGGTCTCTCAACTAGGGCAAATTGCATTCGCAGGATATTGCCTGCATATTTGTATTTGCTTTGAGGTACTTTTACAGAGATGGATGGCCATCCTTGCATGCAGTGGGGGCGCAAGGCATATTAGGCAGCAGAAATATTTACTTTTCTCACAGCATTGACAAAAAATGTATAGTACACAATCTCACATTTCTATCGATAACTATCGATTATCAAACTCTCACATGGTTGTTGTCTAGAGGGAAGTTTTATACATACCTGCAGCGCAATATTATATAGTTTGAGGAATACCTACGATTTTTTTATTCAGAGGTCTGTACGTGGTTCAAGACCTCATATGACAATGAACTATTGATTATGGTCGGTACGTAGGGCTGGGAAATTCATGATCTGGTTTATATGTAAAGCAGTTCTAGATGTGACACAATAACGCACAATGTCCCCCTGTGGTGCACCTTTTATTGATTTTGCATGAGCAAACAACCGCAAATGGAAAGCCTATTTCCATGTATAACATTTATTTAATATAGGTCATATTGTTGGGGGAAGTGTGCCGACTTTCCTTTATTAAAAAGGTTGTATAAGGCAATCGTGTTCCCCATTAAATGAAGTACAAGATATTGAAATAAGACAAAACGCTAAGTACTCACCTTCTCAGAGTTTACCTCTAACTGTCATGGACCAGTGAGTAATGAGATGTCCGCATGCCCTCCAACCTAATAGGGGGCTTGCATAGCCGACATTTTGAATCTTGATTCGCATGGTATTGTGGGACTAATGGTACAGTGTAAAATCTATAGAAAACATGCCATGTTCAGCATGGGATATACCTGTTTTCTAATGCCATATGTCCAATGCTGTACATGTTTCATAACACAAGCCTCCAACTTTCCCATAATGCATTTGGTTTCCACAGAACCTATAGACAAGCTAGGATATTGGTGAAAACATTCTTGCAATTTTCGATAAAAATGTTGCCAAATATTTGTAGGTCGGATTTTAACACTACAGAATCCATCCCGTGATGCACTATTATAGACATACGCAGTGGCACAAGCAAATCCCCTATTCATCATTCATCATTTTCATCTGAGACAGGATTTCTCTCCATTTAATCTTTATTCGGCAACAGCGGAAGAGCGCCGCATAGTGGGTTGGGGCTGTGTAAAGAAATTTTAATCTATATTACATTCAATTATTATTCCTCATGATAAACAGATACAGGAATAGTCTAACGTCTCCTCTGTTGAGCAGGTCCTCCGGGGTGCCCTCAAATACATCTATAAACCTGATGTAACTGTAACCCTACTCCTGAATAAATAATTGAAACAAGAAAATAACAACTTGCATTCAAAGTTTTGACATCATGCAAATACGAAAAACACACCGGCAATTTAATCGTTCAATCATTGCAAGCACACAGACCTCAAAGACAAACTATAGATATATATAGTGAGTATCATCTTCAGTGTACTTGTATATAAAGACCTTTTATATTATCATTATTATACACAATTATGTCGTCATAGAAAGGTTTGCAATTTGTCCGACATCGGACAATAATTCTCCATTAATCGTAAACAGGCTGAGATAATTCATTTGGAAATTCCGTACGTCATTGTTCATGTATATTTCAACCTCTACCTAGCCTGTAGACAACCGTAAACAGACATTGATACAAGACGCTTCAATCCAGTGACACTGTTCCATGGATAATTGACTGGACTGACTGTGTCATGTGTTACATAGTAAACACAGGGAGCCCTCCTCCCACGCTCCTATATTATCAAATCATGACGTCAAGCCATATGGCCAGTCACGTCACACCCAAGGGGAGCTTTTAGTCGGTATCACACGGAATCCTGATATCAGCTAGGGGCTACTAAACTATATCATAGGAGAACAAATACCAATATCCTTTCTAAGGTCCATCTTTTCCTTACTAATCTGAAGTTCTTGTAGATGGATTATTTACGAAATTTGCTATTTTATTGATGTAAAGTCCTTGCGCATTTTCCATGTGTGCGTACGCCCAAATAAATTTATAGCTACTATTATTGTTTTGATCTCGTAAACGGGCTTTATTTGGGAAAATCCTGAATGTCTTGAATAAAGTTAACTTATCACGATTGCATTGGTTTCCTTCTGGAAGATCTGTACTAAAGAAGAGTTCACAAAAAAAATCCATTCATGTGGTAAAAAAAATTAGCATCGATTTGGCGTAACTTCAAGTTTTATTGTCTTCCAATACATGTGATTATATTATTTTGAAAGCCGATTTTGCAACGTGGGCCTACATGTATTCACAAACTAATGAATTTATTACTTTTATTATTAGTTTGAATAAAATTACCTGCAGGTGTTTGAGATATTTTTTTTCCAAATAAAACATTCCTAGATATAAGCTTATTTTGAGTTATAAAAAACGCTATACATGTATGTCAGCAACTGTTGAGGCTGGCAGCCTTTGGTACATTATGCTGGTCACATATTTAGGGTAATCCTTACAGCTGGACTTGGATGTAGCACTAGATGTCGCCATCCATTCTAAGATTTGAACGTAAATGGGTGAGCGTCTGTACCAGGAGTTTTTTGCGAAGTTGAACCTTTATTCTTGCCGGTATTGTTGTTATCATTGATAACTTGGCAATAATAGTTGGGCGTCTTTATTGATTTTCTCGAACAGACTAGCTGCTTTCAGCCATTCAATTCACAGAAAACGATGAATGCTCAATTGTTCGTACTAAACATTGCGGCAGGGATAGCTTAGCCGGGAGCTTAGCCCTTGCATGACACTACACAGACTAAAGTGGGCTACCATAAATTAACTATGTAGATGACATTACTACATTACAGGGTCTCCGTGCTTTTGGTCAGAAGGAATTTCAGGCTTTTCCAATTGCCAATATATGTAACCCCTATTTAATTCATTTGACCCCAATTTTATATCAATCACAGTATTTTAACAATAATTTTTTACTTTGTTGAGTCAACTCAGCGTATGGTGTGAGGGGTCGGCCCATCTTCCAAGCCTTAAATATATTTTTCAAAATTCAACTTCATCAAGCCCCGTGGAGACCCTGAATTAATCGATACGTTTAGGAGATCATTCATTCCCTGATATTTCTTACTCAATGATACGATTTCGAAGATATACATGTACTCATAAAAAAACTAACAAAGTAGGGTAGTTTTTATTTCATTTTTATTTCCAATTTATTCTACACTTTCATGGATTTTTTTTCTGATGTAGTACATTTTGAGAAGCACAATGAGGTGGTAAAAGCTAACAAGCAATTCGAGCTCAAGAGGATAATTCAAACATACCCCGATACTTTTACATAATGATTTATCTAGTATTTAGTTCATATCGATCAAAATGGTCGCTTTTTAAAAGATAAACTAACAAATCTGAAGAACATCGTCCGGACACTGGAATGCGTGCCTATGTAATATGATCCAATATTTTCAATAAATTAACATTTCAAATAATATACGATCGGAGGATGGCAACTACCCTGATCCATAAATTAAGTGAAGGAGAGTACAATTCAATGTGACGATATTTAAGTCATTACGAAGACTAGTGCTCGAATTTGAGTTTCCGATTCAAACCCCCATGGGACTTGAGTGAGTATATCATGAATTAATGTTCTGTGATGCGTTCCTTTCATTGGAACTAAACATGTGTACACACGCTTTGAACATATTTTAACCAACATTCTTTATTACATAACGAGCCGTCAATGACTCTGAATGTCAAGTTCTAAGTTTTAACCGAAATAAATTGATCAACCCAACAACCATTAAACCAGATTCGCGGAGAATGAATGTGCACGTAGCCTTTATTATGATAGGACGCGAAGTGTTAAATTAAACCAGACAGGGGAAAATATTTCAGACAGATTTTTAGAATCCTTCCTCTTCGGTCTGTATT
Source organism: Sthenelais limicola (assembly GCA_942159475.1). Lineage (NCBI taxonomy): Eukaryota > Metazoa > Annelida > Polychaeta > Phyllodocida > Sigalionidae > Sthenelais > Sthenelais limicola. The sequence continues at coordinate 62,382,386 of OW804096.1, forward strand.
TTCGTTTGTCTTAATCGCTCGAACTGGTCGAAGATGTAGGAGATGGCGTGTTCTCCGTGCACCTTGTTGTCCCGGGTGCGTACATTGGCTGTGGAGTTGGTCTGCTCCTTCTCACCCACAACTGCAAGATAGAACAAAAACATAATTTAATATATTTAATGGGTATAGCTTTATGGGTAAAGCTGAACTATCAGCTAACGTCAGTAAACAATTCTTTTCCAACTCATCTATAAGTCTTTTTATAGTTGGGAGTGTGTGTGTGTGTGGGGGGGGGGATTTTGTCCAGGAAGCGAACTAGTCCTGCATTCGCTTATTATAGAAATAGAATGCAGTTGCAAGATATATTTTCCTCAATCCTCATGAGGACAAAGTAAACCTGATGAATCAATGTAATTGTTTATATGCATGTGTCCTTCTATATTCCCCTATAGCCTAGTGGTTAAAGCTTTGGACTTGCAAGGAGGATTGTGAGTTTGAATCCCAGTGAAGGTAGCCTTTTTGCATTTGTTTCATTTTCGAGTCATTTTATTTTTTAATTCAACTAATATCTTATCTTATTGATGGCATTCCCTTTCAATTGGTGAAAGAATTGGAGAGGCTAAGATCGAATTAAGCGAGAAAAATGCATTGGATGGGGTTTGGTTATATATAGGTTCTCTGTTATAGAGGTATGGGTGGCGGTCATGAGCTTGTGTTTAATTTTCGGCGAAAATGGTTTTCGCACGGCCACGATTCGTCCAGTTGTTTTGCTATAGGGCTTCATAAAGGTCCTTTGTTTTGGAGGACCCACCCGACCCACCCGACTCCATTCTTGTGATGACTTCACTTATTATCACTCACCGGCGGCTGTTTTCGCTTGACCAATTCTACTTCAAATTCTTGTCATTCTGTCGCCGAGACCCATCCATAATATTAAATTAAATTTGTTTTAATCAAGTATTATAGATGAGATCTTGGTAAATCATAAAAACGCTCATACCCCCCCCCCCCCCCCCCCCCCGCAAAAAGCTATATTGGAGTAGGATTCTTTTCTACACAGACCTTAATACAGGTTACCCGATACTACTATCCCGAATAGATTACACATGTACATGGGCTCAGGTTCCATTGTATAAGGAAGCTTGTCCGGGAGGCTCGTTGTAAGTCATTTACAAAATGATGCACATCAGTTCGTGTTACAACCAAGCACTCCCCCAGGCCTGCTCGTGCCCCATAATGAGGAGACCCATATTCCTGGTCACATACTCCCAATACAAGTGACAACCAGCTAATAACTTGGCCTCATGCGATCATACAGAAAGAAAATGAATAAATATTTTAGAGGGACTTTTTAGACTTTTACTATGGCCTAATATCATTCCCGCTGGGACCACTCACTCTAATCTATCTCCTTTGTTAAACCCAAAAATTTGACTGATACCTTAGGAACACAAAACAGAAATATATCCTAACATAGTAGATGCAAGATGGGTGATCGGTTCAACCGTTCCTTTCGGTTCAACCATTCCTTTACGCCCTGTTTTGAGACACTATACCTTCGTATACATTTGATCCTATTAGGGCGAGAGAGTATTAGTAACCCTACTCTAAGACACTCTACCCTTTTCGATTAGCAATAGTTCTGTTTAGTGTATGCATAAAGCCAGATAACTAGGAAATCTTACAAATGAAACAGCCCTTTCAGTCTCAGTGACTTCTGAGAACAGTGTACTTGTTACATAATGTTGAAATGCTGAATAAAAATATTAAAATACAAAATACTTTTTTAACTTCAGAACTCAAATAGTAGTGAATCACGTTCAGTCATTGACGAAGGTAATATTGTCCACTAATAAAAGATTTTAAGAGACCCAAGAGGGCTTGGAAACCTCCCGTCAGCCAGAGGGCCGCCCCTTTGTTGCAATCCATGGATTGAAATAAAAATAAAATGTTTTCATATTCATATTCAAACTGTACTGAAAATATTACTGTGCTAATGTGAAAATATTGACCATGCTGACTCGTTGATTTTATGAATCGTATGTATTTTTAGATACGTTACGAAGGCAAAAAAATGAAAAACTTAAGTGTAAACAGACGTAGGTGACATGGATCGGAAGTCGTCTTGGGGCCCGACTGATTGGTCACAAACTTCGATGTAATGGGTTATAGATTATGAGATTGAATTTTGTATTTAAATCAGAATTCGTAGAATGAATCAGTAATTCATATAGAAGTGGTAAAGTATTTAAGATATGCAAGTAAAAGAACGTAAATGTTGTAGTTAGAATGATCATAAATGTGTATGCGTTTCACTCGAACACACACCAAAATTATGAAGAGAGGATTGTAATTAATATTTAAAGTGAAATGATATCATGAATGAATAAAATTGGAGAATTTATACATTCTATTCAGATTTTAATTAATTAATAGATGAAATAATTAAGTGAATGAAGAATAAATAGGGAAAATAAAGATATTTTGCCTTATTTTTCCTCGCGGTGACTGTATTATTTAGGGAATTGGATGGGTGGGATTGATTTGAATGGAGATTGTGAAGAAGGAAGTAATGGGAGGTGGGGGAGTGTTGTGAGAGGAGCGATAGCTACCGCCAGGTTGAGGCAGGGGGCGCCACCAATGCCACATAGTCTTATAACATGAGAATATCAGAGTTATCTGAAATTGAACGCAATAAAATTTCTTTTAAAAGATAACATACCTAGAATGAAGTTGTACTGAGCGAGCTGGTTGTTGCGGATCTTCTTGTTGAGTGTGGTGCCGTGGTCGATGTCCACGTCCACCATGAAGCCCTTCTCTTTCAGCTGCCTCTGTACAGTCTGCGCGTACTCGTCAAAAGGTGGTGCCACGGGCACGAGGACGGCCTGGCGAGGGGAGAGCCAGAATGGCCACTTGCCTCCGTAGTTCTCGCACAGGATGGCAATCATGCGCTCCACCGAACCAAGGACGGCGCGATGGATGATGACGGGACGGATCTTGTCGCCCTTCTCGTCGGAACTGGGAAGAACAATGAAGAATATCTTTGAATATCGCAGGGCTGTTTCTTTCTCTTCACTGAGAAAACGATTTCACAATATTGAAGAATTATGTTTTAACTTTTGACCAATGGGCAACAGCATGGATGTTCATGCAAATATTATGTCTCCGAAATTGTCCAAAAATTGAAAGGCACTGCACCTCCATACAACTTTTAAAAACTTTAATTTGGACACATTGGGAATCATGTTTGGAAAGGTGGACACATAAATCAGCGATATTTGTGTGATTACAATGAGATTAATTAATTATAAGTTTTTCATTATCAGATATAACATGATCTACGAATATTCTAGATGTCATCAACAAAAATCTCAAAGCTTTATTCAACCGAACCCATAAACTGCAACCTACACCGAAGTGAAGTGCTTAAATGATGTACATCGACTGCAAATAAAGATATATTACGCCCAAAGGAAATATGCCATTTGTACGAAAAATTTGGAGTTCATTTGAAATTTTAAATATATGCTATACCAGGAAGGACAAGGCAAAATGAAAAACAAGGAGCGACATCACTCACCCACTCTTTTTTCATTGAATGAATGAATGAATGAATGAATTGGCCCATAAGCAAGTTATCCCAAGCCGTCGACAATACATTACAAATGAAAAAGGAAAGAAAGCGAGCGTATTGTAAAAAATACGAAGAGAAATAAAGTGAAAAGAAGCCAGGAGAGTGATTTGTGACATGATTTATGAGAGATAAATCTTTTAGAGGTAGATCTTACCTGTCGTTTGATGTACTGTTATATATACATAAAATTTGGACAAACATCTTAGTATCTACCGTAAAAATAATAGATTACATAAAACACCACTTAAGTTTTAAGGATTTACAGTAAAATTCTGCTACAACATGCACAATTTTGCAGGGTAGGGTGTTACTTAAAAGATGCGTGAACTGAAGAGTTAGCGGAAAGGAGCGAGCTTTCGTTTGAATAATTATGAGTTGTCCTCATGTTATTATTACTCGGGACCTTAATATGAAGTATTACATATAGACCTAAAAAGTTACTATTTAGTATGAATAGTACTGACTAGACAGAACAGCAAGTTATGAATAGTAATTTACATCTTACAGAACACCACCGTCTAACTCTATTTGGGTCTGGGATTAATTAGCCATGTACACAAGGGTCTGCCAGCAAATATTTGGACGGATTTCTTTCCTATTCATATTAACTAAAGTGAATAATTAACTTTGTCCAAGAACCCTGCGATTTAAGGACATATAAGTTTGGAAGTACCGCATTATTCGCTTAATCGTCTTAGTGTAGATTGGTTAATTAGAACAGTTACATACATAATAACAAATCTTTCAACTAGTACACTCAGTTAACTATTAAATAGGGAAATATAACTCAAGTCAAAGATGCGCATACCTAACGTATGAGAGGTTGAAGCGTTGTGGTAGCTGGAAGTCGAGCTGTATCGTTGCGCATTGATGTGGTCTCTTTAGTGCGTCACTGATTGTGATATCAATCTATAAAAAGTAGAACACATGACAAAATGGTATTAATGTAAAACATATAGCACACACCGTGTCACATATACCACATTCATTAATATAACTTATATATCTGAATTCCAAGACGGCCTACCTTATCCCATTCTTTTTCTAAGAACGAAACTACATGTTAATCTAAATGCCAAACCAGAAATTGCATATTCCAATCAAACATCACAAGTACCCACGTATACCGTAAATTTTAAGTGATATGTTGGAGAGTTCAAAACATTTGTTTTAATTTCGAGTTTTTATACAGCGTATCCTCAGCAGGAAGATACCGCATGGCCTTGGATAGAAACAGTTGACATAGTAGTGCTATTGTCAAGACGATTTTCTGCGCAGGGCTCCCTGTAGGACTAGGACCTGCCGTCCTTCACACCCCTACTAGACTGCAACACACATACACGACGCTCTACAGAATGAAATGGTACAAACCTTAGGTCCATAGAAGGCGCCATCGCCAGGATTATACTCCCAGTCTTGCCCAAAGGCGTCCAAGCTCTCTTGCAGTTGCTGAAAAGGTACGGGAAAACATACATTAATCATGGGGGATTTGCATGTCCGCCATCTTGAATCTTGATTCACATGGAATCAAGTTTCCTGGACTGGAGTTGTATGTCAGTGTAAAAGCTATAAAACATGTTATGATCAGCTCGGAATATGTAAAGTGATCTCATGTTAATAGCCATGTGTTTTACATGATTCGATCAAAAATGTCTTCCACCTTTCCCACCATGCATTTGGCTTTTATAGATCATTTACACAACCTATGATATTGACGAAAAGATCCTCGCATTTTTTTTAATATTTGAATGTCAGAATTTAACTGAATCCTTCCCAGCATGCACTGTAATAGACATGCGCAGTGAGACATGTAAATCCCGCTATTATCATGGCTTTAGTTCAATCAACTTCCCAGCGGTTTTGGAAGCAACATATCCGAGGCTTTCAGGACCCTGGCAATCCCTCGATTCAGTGCCCGCTAATGAGTAATTCCAAATACCCAGGCATGAGCAAAATATTCTCTAATCACCTTTTCGGCATCGTCCCAGACAGCAACCTCGCCAAGGAACTTTTCTGGACGCGTGGATAGCTTGAGTTTGAAAGTGAAGCCAAAGATGCCATAAACAGTCTTCATGAAATCAAGGCACCCTGCCATTTCCTGCTTGATCTGTAAAATAATATTACAAGACATTTGAATAATGAACTAGCCAAGAATTAGCATTTTCTCATCCTTTCTTATCATGATGATATTATTTTATTTACATTAAAAAAAACTTCAAAACTACTAATACTAGCAATAGCGTTAAAATCTATACCTGTAACCCCACCACTTGATTAAGACACATGAATCACAGGACACAACGAAACCCACATCTATATGTGAGCGTGTATCTGTTTTATATTAGCTAAATAAACATAATATTTGAACAAAAGAGATATGCCAGGCTAGGGATAGAACTTCTTAGGAGGAAGGTATGGGGAAGGTATACACCACTGTCGTTATACTATGCGGGATTCCTTGAGCAGAAGAAATACCAATCTCAACTCATTTCAATCATTGCAAAATACGTATCGACTTCCCAGTTAAATGAAGTTGCAAACAGATTGACCGGTTGGACACCGGTTGGACATTTCATGCTGATTGTATTTTTATACCGAGCTTGGTTTTTATCTGAAAAGTTATGAAAACCTATTTTGATGCATAACTACTTGATCAATTATTTCCCATTCCCCAGACACTACTTTTTAATTCCTGAAACGGAAGATATGACTCAGCCTCTATGGAGGGTGGAGGAATATAGAACTTACCTGATCTGATCTGCAGAATATGTGAGCATCGTCTTGTTGGAACCTACGGACACGGGTAAGGCCTGAGAGAGCTCCCGACAGCTCGTTACGGTGCAACACACCAAAGTCGGCGAAGCGGATAGGCAACTCCTTCCATGAACGTGGCCGGTGGTCGAACATCAAACTAGAAAAAGGAATATTTAAGAATTATGACTACGAAGCAGAAGAGCACGTTGCTTTATCAAGCTAATTCCTCTGCTATCACAGATGAAGACATAATCAGTGGTGGGTATGTGACAAGTTGCAGTAGTACAGTTCTTTATGTACGTAAACACTCCTTATGTATGTAAACATACAGAATTGCTCAATTTATTGCTCAATTCAATTTAATCCAAAAATGTATATAGATTATACTTCGAACTAAGTCACAACTAATGCTATTTGTATGAATAAGGCACCCGAGATTGCATTAAATATACTCCTTTAAAAACAAAAAAACAAGTTTGCAGTAGCTTACCAATGGCCAGGGCAGTTCATTGGTTTGAGGAGGTAGCGTTCCTTCTCAACATCGAATGAAAACATGTTTTCGGAATAATGCTGCCAATGCCCAGACTGTTCCCATAATTTGCTGTTGAAGATATTTGGCGATACGACCTCCTCGAAGCCACGTTTCCAATACTCACTCTATTAAAATATAATTTCATGTGAATCATTCAAATCTTTAGAATTGTTACATATTATATGTGGATGCACAAATAGTCTGAAATGAATGGAGGTAGGTAGACAAAAGAGTCAATCGGGGCACTTCTTCAAGATCCATTACGTTGGTCAAACTTTGCTGTTCTACCAACAAGAGAGGAATGAGGCTGATGGAGTGTTGGATTTTTTACCAACACAGCGTTAGCTAATAGGTGGGGTGTTTATACATTGGTAAAGAGGGATGTTTTCAATTTAGGCCAAAAAAAGGCAGGGAGGGGAATGTTTCTCTACGTAGGGGGTTAGTGGTGGGGGTAATCGGAAACACACCTATTTTTGGTGGCCTTATTGATTTGACCAGTGAAAATTAAATATTATTCTATTACTTGGACATGAAACTAAGTACAATTACATTAAGTTATATTTCGATTTCATTCATGATATATCCTTGTGGCGTTTAAATGTGGGCATATATAGAATAGTCAATCAGAAAGTCAATCAAAAAGTCAGAAATGTCATTCGTTAAGTCAGAATAGTCAATCAAAGTCAATCAGAAAGTTAGAAAAGTCAATCAGAAAGTCAGAAAAGTCAATCAGAAAGTCGAAATAGTCAATCAAAAAGTCAGAAAAGTCAAAAGTCAATCAGAAAAATCAATAAAAATGTAAATCGAAAGTCAGAATAGTCAAAATAGTCAATCGAAAAGTCAAAATAGTCAATCGAAAAGTCAAAAATAGTCAATCAAAAAGTCATTTTAATTCGAAATAGTCAAACAAAAAGTCAGAAATAGTGAATTGAAAAGTCAACATAGGCGATCGAAAAGTCAAAATAGTCAATCGTAAAGTCAGAAAAGTCAATCGTAAAGTCGAAATAGTCAATTAAAAAGTCAATCGTTAAGTCAGAATAGTCAACCATTAAGTCAGAACAAACAGTCAATCAAAAAGTCAAAATAGTCAATCGAAAAGTCATGAAGTCAGAAAAATCAATTGGAAAGTCGAAATAGTCAATCGAAAAATCAGAATTGTCAATCAAAAAGTCAATGGGGAGGGGGAGGGGGAGGGGGAGGGGGAGGGGGAGGGGGAGGGGGAGGGGGAGGGGGAGGGGGAGGGGGAGGGGGAGGAGGAGGAGGAGGAGGAGGAGGAGGAGGAGGAGGAGGAGGAGGAGGAGGAGGAGGAGGGGGAGGGGGAGGAGGGGGGGGGGGGGAGGGGGGATGGAGGGTGCCAGGTCAGATGAGTGCAATGACCTTGCACTCATCTGACCTGGCACCTTCCAACCCTGGTTGATTTCTGGGAAAAGTGGTGGCACCACATTAGAAACTATATATAAATGTATTTTCAGTTCTAAACATCACACAGTTATGAAACAAAGACGAAAAGTATTGTTATGATCATTAGAATACTTCTGCACCAGGATTATTTTTGTACATCCTTAAATTAAAAAAGTTGTTAGAACAACTCTGTGTGGACACCTGACTTTTATAACCCTGTGGTCACACTTTTATTACACTGACTGGGGTGCTAGCACTGGGGTAGAGCTGGCTGTCTGGGGCTGTCTCATCTGATAACAGATTCATTCTAGGCCCAGCTAGGACTATATATGGTGGGTGAGTGAGTGGTACCTATTACTACACATTGTTAAGATAATATATATCGATTCTCTAAAGGTGAGAGACACTTGTATTAGCTGTATAATGTAAAGAAATGGTTTCGAATTTTATTAAATCATTAATAATAGGTGTAGAATTACCATTCACACTGCAACTGCCATTCTTATAAAATGTAACCTGTATTTATAGAGGGAATTTCGAAGGGGCTCATGAAAGGGATACTCATAAAGGGAATTGATTGTGGTCGTGTGGGTGTAAATGTTGACATCACACAGTGCCCACAATTATCTTGGCATCAGACATCGGTGCTAGGATGTTATCTGTTACTCATTTTCCTGTGACACCTAGTGGGGTGGTGGAAGTGAGGAAGGCCCACCCATCGAGATGTGAGGGTGATGAAAGTGTCTGTGGTGAGGTGGTGGTGGTGGTGATGGTGGTAAGATCAGAGGGTTTCATTTATAAAATGTATAAAATATTATCTTGGCTTCTAAACAAGATAGAATTATGGAATAAAGACCAAAAGTTTTCTTATGTTAAGGAGAATATATTTACACATGACTTATTGTTGTACATCCTTTAATTTAAAAAGTTGGACATCTGGACTGTGGACATCTGGTGTTTATTACTCTTGTGGTTACACTGGGGGACAGATCAGGGGCAATATATTTACCCTGACCGGATGTATGTGATGGGAGCACTATTTGCACCTAGCGGAGGACCTAGCGGAGGACCTAGCGGGGGTGCTGTTGTCATCGGACTTTATTACTATGTGGTCAAATAACCCCTAGCCTAGACCTGAGCCTTTCACATCACAAACTATTCAGAAGGTTTTAATGTATAAAATATTATCTTGGCTTCTAAACAAACTAGAATTATGGAATAAAGACCAAAAGTTTTCTCATGTTAAGGAGAATATATTTAGACATGACTTATTTTTGTACATCCTTTAATTTAATAAGTTTGACATCTGGACTGTGGACATCTGGAGTTTATGACTCTGTGGGGGCACACCACCAGCTGGCTGAGCTGGCGCACCCTGGGCTAAGCTCTGGGGGCTCGCTGGCCCAGTCTCTGCAGTCTCTGATCTGACAAGGGGTAAAGGGCTGATAAGGGGTAAACTTCTTAGTCAGAGGGGTAAACTTCTTAGTCAGGTGATCATCGCCCTAATGACTTCGTTTGATGTGACCCATTGTGCCGAAAACAGAAATACAAATGACTTTTGAGTTATAAACTCAAATGTTGGACCACTAGGTAAACGTCCGAAACTTTTCTCTAGGTTAAGGAATAGAATAGGAACAGCAGGAAAAGGGAGAAGGGGGCGAAAAAGGGGCTCAAACAGTCGGGGGCCACGTTTTGTCAGTATATAATGTCTTCTCCTCTCAAAGCTCTGATAGAACGCTTACGCGAATAATTGGAACAAAGCCTAGAATTTCTTGTATAAATCAAATGATATTCAAACTAATTAAGCTGATTTCCAGGTATATCTATCCAATAAACTTTGTGACAAGATGAACAGTTAAAACATTTTGTATGCCTAAGCCCGAACTCACTGACTTTTGTTCTAGTAATGAATCGTCTTATTCTAAAGAAATATGATAATTTCATGGCGTTTAAGCTTTATATAATTATCACCTTTCCTTTAACAGTACGTACCTTAATGTAATTAACTAAAACGTTGTAAATATGAGCTCCTTTGGGGAGGAAGAAACAACTTCCTGGACTCATCTCGTGGAAGAAGAAGAGTTCTTGGTCCTGCAAAACAAAGTTCATGCATGAGAGAAATTGTTGAACATTATGGTACAGTCCAGCTTGTCCTAATGTGTAAAATGATGGGTGGTAAGAAATGGTTTCGCACGGAGGATGAATGTAATAAATAAATGAAGATCAGACGTACTCGTCCTAGTTTACGATGGTCACGTTTGGCTGCCTCTTCTTGGAATTGCTTCCATTCCTTCAACTGCTTCGTATCAGGGAACGAGATGCCATAAATTCTCTGTAGAGACTCGGCATCAGCTTTGCCCTCCCAGTATGTTGAGGAGTTCTGGAAATATGTAAAGGTAAAATTAGGAATCATAAGACCCAGACAGTGTTTAATCCAAAAAAGAATCTTATAATCCCAACGGACAAGCGGGACAGGGTCAACAAATAATGTTCAGTAGATTAGTGTCTGTAGTTTTTCCGCTTTTCTCCGGGATAAGCAATTGGGAATGCCTAAAATAGAGTTCAGAGTCTAGCCTAGCCATTGCTCCCAGATGCCCTTTACAGTGTGTTTCCCTTGCGTTAAAAAATGAAACACCTTTAAAATGGAATACTTCACAATCACTTACAAATCAACTAGACGTGTCTTAATTTTCCATGCCAACACTATCAAAATAAACAATATTACTATTATTCACATTATTATTATATGATCCCTGAAGGACCCCTGATAAGCGGCGAAACATGTTGGATCAGCCAGCCTCTAACACAATAATATAAAAAAATATGATTACAACAGTAGTTTGAAGTCTCTTCTCTCTATTTGAATATTCATATTATTATTTACCTTAGTAACCATCATGGCCTTGATCTTGCCTGTGTGACGTACATGGGGTCCGCGACACAAGTCTATCAATGGTCCGCATTTATAGACAGTGGTTGTTGGGGTGGTGACACGCTCGTTCAGGATTCTTTGTTTGAATTTATTGTACTGAAACAAGAAAGAATGGTGAAAATAACGGTGATTAAATTTCCGAGGAAAGATGCGTTTGTAAGGACCCGGGGATTCTCTCTCGAGAAGAATAAACAAGACTGACAGAAGTCTAATATTGATACTCCAATATATTGCTTGGACTTTCCTTATGTCAGGTAAAGTGTGAGGACTTAAGACTCGACATTGTGCGCATGAGATAATCAAATTGATCTTGGGGCGTAGTGTGAACAATCAACAACTGTGAGTGCGATAATAATGAAACCTTACGCGGCTACAACTGTGAGTAGTATATAGAAAGTGCTCGCACAAATACCACTTCCACTACACTTTGCCCAAGAAAGTGTATTATTTATTTTTCCTCTCTTGGAGATGCAACTTAACGCAAGTTTTTAATGTATACCGTCTAAAATACCTCAAACATTTTTAGAAGATCCTCTTTCTTCATTTCGAGACGCTCAAAGTTCTGCTTTTCCTTGACAATTTTCTTGGTTACTTGTTCGACTTTGGGGAAGTCCACAGGAGTGACTTGCCTAAAACAAAGAAATTGAGTGAAATTCGTTGAAAATTAGGAGAAGAGTTACACCTTAGATTATGATAAGATATTCTTTTCTTTCTTACTATCATACGGTCATGTCTTATAAGAATAATAGATATAGCATGGGATGTCTACTATCTAGTTTAAGAGTCACAGGTGAGGTAATGAAAGATTTGTTTTTCGCACCTTCCTTCCAGGAACATATCATAGTAGAAACCATTGTCTACTGGTGGTCCATAACAAAGGTGGCCGCCGTAATGTCTCTCCATGGCTTCACCCAGGATATGAGCACTAGAGTGCCAGAAGACGTACTGACCTATACAGGAAAATAAATAAGAAACCTCAATTTAGATGCAGCAATGGTGAATTCTTATTATTTAAAGCCTCAACAACCTGTACAGCCTATTTTAACTGGTTTAACTGGAATGTTTTTTAAATCTTGACGAAATGTGTAGTGGAATTTGAGGAAGAAATACTGATTTGAAGAGATCAAATGTGTACAAAACATTTTACACAAATGTAGTGAAAATGGTAAACATAAAAAGTATAATCATAATGCTTTTCAATATTTACAAAATGTAATCATCTTACCATCTGGATCGTCGAATTTCAACAATTTCATCTCAGCATCACCCTCAAATGGGCGATCAAGATCCCATAGTTCACCATTAACTTTGGCTACTACAGTGCTATCTGCCAAACCTTGGCTGAAACAGACCAAGAAAAAGTCATATATAATATCACCTGTATTACAACACCAAAGTGGAAAAAGAAATACATATATCTAGATCTATAATATTTCTAAACAATTTTAACTAACTCAGAAAGATCAAAAAGTAACATAAATACTGGTGACATTTACCAACTTTACCCTGAGCAACTGACATGTGATTGAAATACATTTAATTCAAATTAAACAAAAGCGGAAAACCAACCTAATAGTCTTGGCAACATCATAGGGAGTGGTGCGCCACGATTCTCCTTCTTTAACGGTTCCATCAGGTAAAGTCACCTTGATGGCTTGAGGAACCTGCGCTGTGACAAAGGCATCATACTCGCCCTTCAGCTTCTTCCACATCTCATCGCGGTGGGCAATGAACTCCGGTGGAGGATCCATCTCCACCGGGAACCCACCGTCCCCACCCTTGGCATCCTTCTTGCCCTTTTCCTTCTTCTTGGGCTTACCATCCCCAGCCGCCTGCAGTAAGTAAAATATTCAAGTAAGTTACCGCGACAAGTCGATTTCGCAGGTGAATAAAGGTAAGCACACGTTCACCCCCGGGTCAAGGAAATGATTTTTAAGGATTGGTACAGTATGAAGGGAAAAGAGATGGGAGTTCCTATACCAAGAAGGCTACAATTCCAGCCGCCCAGTCAGCGTTCGTGTAATCTAACAAGGCATGGCATAGAAGACTACTACCTTTATGTGAACACCTACTTCTACATGGCAAATAAAGAATTACCTTACATTATCTTAACTGAAATATCTTATCTCAGTACGGTATCTTATCAATTGTATTGCCTAATGAATTAGGTATTTGTACAAATGGAAAAATATCAAGAAATTCATGAGTACCGGTAGATCTAGACTAGGCTACCAATTAAAAGGTCACGGATCTCGGTAGGTCTGTGCACTAATTAGGGTAAATACAAACAAGAAAGGTTTCTTTTTAACATGATTTTGTGTCGGGGGAAAACGAAAGAAAAATGCACTGACTATCCACTATCCACATGCAACCCACGTCACATGTATTACTTGTAACCTAAATATTAAATTTCCCGAACGCGAAGGAGTTGGAGAACAACTAATGATTATATAAATTGCCAAGTGCTTCAGAGGCGCTAGCTGTACACAAAAGGCACAACGTGTATTGGTTCATGAAATCCCATATAACAATGGAGTAAAGTAACAGTTAATGATGCGGTAACAGATGCACAAACAGATGTTTTCCTTTCCAATAATAGCAATCGATGTACAGTAACCGAAGGTAGAGCTAGGTGACTCAAATGAATAGGAAATATTGCACTGGCCAGTTTATCGTAGGGCCTATATAATATTGATGAGGACCCGCTAATTTCCATAGGGATAGTCATATGATATCTAGTCTTTGACTTTGTGCGGTAGGCCTCCTGTTTATAAATATAGCTACAGGAACACTATGGTATTATAAATTATAATTATTTAGGCCTTCTTCAGACAGTTGATATTTAAGTCTAAAATGGTTGAGAAAGTCTGCAAATCAAAATCATTACATGAGGCATAACATAATAATTATTATATAAATTTGTTAATTAAAATAGTGCAAAAATATTATATCGGTATCATAAATATGAGAAAAGCAGTGGGGTGTGGGAGGGGGGGGGGGGGGGGTCATGGGCAAGGGCAGTTCGACTATGGCTATATAAGCCACGACTTTGTCTTTGATCTAGACTTAACTAAGTTAAATCATGTCAGGATTATTTAGTGTGTATTGGAACATAAATTTGTCCTTAACTAGGCTCAAGGCAAAGCTGAATTTGGAAGGCTAGACACACAAATCCATCTTTAACATCAGCTAACATTGACAAGTAATAATAGTATTATTTGCTTTTGTTTACACTGGAAATGCATGATGCAATGTCCCAATAAATCCTACACATATTTACATGGAATCGTGACAGACACTGACAGTCATGTCTCCTGATACATTATTACAATAGTGTCAATTGTCTTTACAGGATCATAATCCAGTAACGGGAATTAACAATTCCAAGAGTACCAATCTGACCATAACATCGAGTCCTTAACTAGATGACATTACAATTACAAGGTTTTCAACATGTTCACGAATGCCGGCCGGCAAACTTTAAAAAGTCTAAACACGAGGAGGAAGCAATGACAACAAACCCCGCTCATTCTTTGTGCGAATATGTATCCGATTCGCTTGGGGAGGTGAAATAAAGACCTGGACAGCATATGGAGAGATGGTAGGGAACGTTGTCACAAATAGAATAATATTACTAAGAAGAGCCTGCCTTTTTTTCCTCTTTGATATTCATATTCTCGATCCCTTCTGCCACGTTGTCCGCCATGTTGCCTGCCTTGCACCGTGAACTGTGTCTGATGAAATGTCCCCCCCTGTAGTATTGTTGGTTTTTCCCGCCCTCTGGGTGTAGCGTTCCGCTGCAGCGTTCGTAATGTTTTCAACGGGGCCAATGAACAAAATTACAACCACTCGTACTTTATATATTGGCGTACCGGTTCTATCTACCCTTGAAGAGGAAACAGAACTTAGTACAACAAACCTGATGAAATTTCCCCTGGTAGCCTACTAGCTGGTATTAGGTCCTACTATAGGCCTATTTTCTAAATAGGGTGATGCAATGGCACACGTATACTTGAAATGTATGTAGGCCTCCCACCTGTCTCGCTGTCTTTCACATGTGCATAAACCATAGCGATGCATGTGTATTGTAAGAGATAATTGTGTGTATCTGGCAGAGTTTGGAACTAAGAATAGCAACAAACTGCGTGGGGGAATTCTTGCCAAAAAAATAATGTGCATTATTCAGGGAGGTAGGACCCATATGAATTGATTTATATCTGTATGATATATAGCAGGTGCATGGAACCGAAACTAAAACTAGATCTTTAAGCGTTTTTTTGTGTGTGACACCTTGTAAAAACATGACTGTTTTTAGTAGGCCTAGTCTATGGTGGAAATGGGTGAGCAAAACTTGTGGACGATTGGAAAAATAATTATCATTTTTATAAAGTTCCCACCGATCAAAGGATATAAGTTGACCAGCAGATAAACATTATAGCCTACTCATATCTCTTGTAAAATACAGGGGACACAACATTAGAAATGTAAAAGCCTCGGTGGCAGGTTAAGTTGAATAAAAACTTTTTTTTCCTTTTTTTTAAAGAAGAAAAAAGTCCCTGATTAAATGTGCCTGCCACAGGCCTCCTCCTATGAGTAACACTGAGAGTGGCGGTACTATAGGGACAAGGGAAGGAGCTGTCCATAAATTACGTAATGCTTTTTTGCCTAAAAATTTAGACCCAACCCCCAACCCCCTGGAGTTTGTAACCGATGTTATACCTATGGGACCGTACGTAACGCATGGTCGGACACCCCACACACACCCTCGAGCGTTACGTAATTCATGGACGGCCCCAAAGTATCAATATTATCATAAGCTATAAGTAACTCAGCTAGGTCTCTTGTAAAAAAATAAATCACAATTTTGAGTTATGTTTCTAACGACTTGTATTAAATCACGTTTATAGTAGAAAATGTATTTAGGTCTAGTAAAATCACCATGTTTAATAGTAAAAATTGTTTCAAGGTTTATGGCAGTGCCCACCCCCTAAAGCGGGACGACTACTGGGGTATAAAGCCACATGAATTGAACTGGAAATACGCTCTTTGCACAAACTTGTCTGTTCTCTGACTTCACCTTGTTTACAACCTCTTTATAACTGTGCATGTTGGCCAACACTCGGTAATATTTTTTACTAGACCTAATTAAGTCCGGATTGTCCCCATTCCTATACATGTATACCGGATCGCTAGGGTCTATCGCTATACATGTATTTGTGTTTATATTATTTAGTATATATATCTTTCAGTATATCTGAAGCTCTTAAATCAAGATTTAATATCTGATGCCCATGAATCACAAAATAAATATAGAGCTATTGATGGCCCCAGCAGCACATTTACATATAAGTATCACCGTGCGGCCACCTTCATACATACACACACATCGGAGAGGTCCCTATATCATTTAATGCAATTAAAGTAGGATAGGGTCTATAACAATATCTAATATATGACAACATGGCTCGTTAATATCGTGTACCGTAAATGACATATTGCATTGCCACCTTTGACTTGAGAATGAATTTTGGGCGACACTGATTCAGAGCATGCTGTTTCGCTTTCGGATTTTCAAATATGTTAGGCGTATACTTTGGGAAATTCATTTAATTATTCTATAGAGTTGTCTACGTTTTGGAGAAGCATGTTTTTTTCCGTTCACATCATGTCAGTAACATAAATTTATAGTGATATACAGTGATTACTCTTTCCAACTTGTCAGTCATAGCTTTGAGTTGGTCATTTGCCGGGTCATTTGCTGCTTTAGTAAAAGCACTGCAGGTGCTTGCTACTGCACTGGAAATGTCTGTTGCGTCAAAAGTGGGAGGTTTAACATAGGCGGCTTCTGCAGTTCTTGCCTGTGTAATTGCCGCTTCTAAGGTTACTGGGTTTTGAGCTAGCACAACTCTTCCTATTTCTGGTCTTAACCCCTCTATGAGTTTTTCAACTGCTGATTCTTTGTTTAGACCACGAGCCTGAGCAATATCTCTGATTTCTGCAGAATATGTGTCGACTGATTCCTCTTTCTTCTGCTTTCTTGTGCCTGTTATTCTCAGCTTCCTCTCGTCTGAGGCAAAATGTGCTATCAAAGCTGCTGAGATGGCTTCATAATCGTTTCTATCGTTTTCCCTTTGTCTGACGAACCTGTCGTACCATTGCTTTGCGCGTCCTTCCAGGTATGTGGACAGGTATCGCGGAAGCATGTTTGCATCATTGTTGTATGCAAGGTTAATATAATGTTGGTATACTTAGATGGAATGCAACGATAACTGATCTACGAGTTGGGATCACATGGACGAGTAGTTGAAACGGTTGTATCATCACGAGTGGCATAGCACGAGTCTATGTGATCCCAACGAGTAGATCAGTTTGAGTTTGCATTCGATATTTATATCACAACTTGGCTCGTTATCAACGTCGCAACTCACTGATAAAATGATTTATTTACCTCGCATGGTTTTCCGCCGAAACTTGTTGATCTTATGCATCCCAAACACTTATGAAAGACTCAATCTCATTGGATAATACAGTGCGCACCGAACCAATCAGAGCCAAGATAACAAGCGCCTTCGTTACTCAGCGGAACACACATGTACTTTTCCGAAACATTATTCATAGTGCGGATCAGTGAGTTGTGAGGTTGATAACGAGCCAAGTTGTGATATAAGTCCAGGAAAGATCTCGTCGTAATAGTAACAGTGGGATGAGAAAATACCTCAGGTTTTCAGAGATTTGGGTCTTGCGCCCTCATGGCTATTAGGGCTAAGGCTAGTTGCTCGTTGTTTCCCTGTGGGGGTTCCTGGGCTCCCTCTACTTCATTGTTTTGTGCTCGTTCTTGCTCTATTCTGCGTTGTATTTCTAGTTCAATTTCAGCTCGCAGAGCTTGGTTTCTGGCGGGTAGGTCGGCATCTAACTGTTCTCTAATGGCGTTGTTTAGTGCCCGCCTCAGTTCTGCGTCCATCTCAGCAGGTCTGTCTTCTTCCTGCACTGGATGCAATTGTATGCGATCGCGTCTTCTTATGTATTGGCGTGGTATGCGTTCATAGAAGTCCACTCTCCTGTTCCTTAGATTCACGTGATTCTCCAGGATTTAGGGTTATTCCACCATTTGATATACAGTGATTACTCTGGATATACAGAATCGATGGTAGAGCTAGTTCAGGGGAACGAAGGTGGCTGATTCTTGAATATAAGTAATTAGGTGGGTCATTAGCCCACTAATGAGAACAGCAAGAGAAGTTGTCAGTACAACTGTTCATTAAGAACTGATCCTTTATTCAGTAGGTATAAAGCAGGTAAGGTTACATTAAGGTCACATGACAATGTGGGCCAATCAGGCCGCAGCATGGTTAGCATTATATATGCAGGGCTCATTAGCCAATGAGTGTCAGGTAGGTCACGTGATAGCCGTGCTTGACCTGTTGACCTGGCGAGCATGATGTGAACTAACATGTCGCCTGTATTACATAACATGTATATGGTACATATGTGAAACATGGTTATGGATATATAATATAGTTTATGAATATTAATAATTATGTTAATTAGTGTTGGTAATGTTACGTAACCCAAATGAGGTAATAGGTGAGCATAAAATGGGTGTGACAATAGCTCGATTTTAAATTTTAGATTTCAAATAATGCAATTGGATATAACTAAATATTTGTATAAATATCTGTTGATTGAGTAATTATATGGGTCATGCATATAATATAGCCCTAATCGTTTTGACTCAAACAAAGTGAACGATGTCTTATCCTCGGTATCGAAGAAATTTATTAAATTGTTTTATTTATATATGTATGTCTGGTGTGCATGGCCAGTTAGTTCATTGTAGGAAATTGACCGATATTAGCGATAAATATATGAATTGGTCACCTTAGAATCTATTAATAAACATAACTCACCTTATCTGCGTGATGCAAGCTAGATAATGTTGATATAAGCATTAGCTACACATACTTTATTAACAAACAAAATGATTTAAAGAATTTATTATAGCTTTGCTATCCGACACACGTCATTGCTCATGCAAATCATACTTGGTAGTGATAGCCACTTACGAGCTAATTCTTACGAGGTGGACACAAAGTTCGTAGTACTAATTCACAAAATCAAATAACTTTCCTCACTCAATATAATACAGGGTCTCCGCGCCACTGGACTAAATAAATTTAAGGCTTTTCCAGACCCATTGTAGACCTTTTCGAGGCCGATATCAATGATTTTTCAGAATCTAGATGACGGGACCTGGGGGTTGTAATTGTTTTTCATAGGTCAATGTGTTCAACGAGTTTTATATCAATCCCCATTTTTACTACTTTTACTTTGAGTCACTCTATGGAAGGTGTGAGGTCGGCGAATCAGGGTAAGTGTACACTAAGAAACAGAATCTTCGAAAATTTCAAGGCTATTTAATGGATTCCAACAGGATTCAAGGCCCATAAAATGATTTTTCAGGCCCTTCGACCAAAATGCCCATTTTCCCGGCTTTGAATTCATTTTTTCCAAGAGTTATAAAATCATATTAGATTGTGTCATGCAATGTAAAAGTTAAGCCTATGGAAGATGTGAAGGAAATGTTTTAAAAATTAGATACATTGCAGTATACGTTTTACTTGTTTACAAATGGGAGGATTCCGTAATATATTATGAACGTGAAAATTATTGCTAGTGCCTCGATCCGGGCTTTAAGAAATAGAAATTTTTTAAGTTTCACTTTCAGGGTCACCGCCTAGAAGGCCAAAGATGGAATTTTATACTCTGTATGGTGGGAGGGCCGGGGGCAAGTGTACGTCTTAACATTAAATATTCCAACAATTAATTTCCCAATTTATCCAAATAAGGGACCTTGCCTACGAATGTATGCAGCGTCCCGAGCCTTCCGCATTTATAATCTTAACACGCAATTTCCGTTGGCATACACATCTTTGACGAGAAACTACTCAAAATGGCATGCTAATAAGATTTATCATTAAGAAGTTTCCAGGCCCTGAGGAAATAGCCTCACGTTGGCATGCTACTGTAGGGGGATTTAGTTTTTCACATCAGCAAGAGCTAAGGACGATATATAGAGAAATGGGTCCACGTTGGTATCGGTTAGCAGCAATCACTAATTATCATGTACTACAAACAATAACACATTTGTCTTCCTCTTCGATTTTATTTAGCGTATGGTGGCAATACATTAAGGTCGATCTATCCAGCTCTGTGTGCAAGTTCTTTAGCTTTAGCCTTCTCCAACTTAGTGATACGTGCTTGGGATTTGGATCCCATAACACCACCTCCCCAGTGTCGGCGAATCTGGAAATAAACGACATCATTATAATTTCGCAGTTGAAAGATTATAAAGACATGGAAGGAGTATTATCAAACAGAACTGATCTCCTTAGGGGAAAAAAAACTTATTAATCTTTAAGAAGAATATTCTAGTTCTACATTTAATTGATTTTCCAGTCAAAACAACTATTATTCTCACCTCATCAAATCGCTCATTGAAGTTAGTCTTAACGGCTTCGACGAGTTTGCCAAGTCCGGTTCTGTCCTCACTGTTAAAGAGATCAAATTCGGATTATTTCACAACGATCCAGACACCGATCAACTACAGGAGACAGTAGTAATAAATGTATGGCTGTGTCAGTTAGGGGCGAAAGTTCCATTCTACATGATAGTTTCTGCTGAACTATGCTCTCATCACCCACAGCCTAACACTAGTTACGAAAGAATTGTCCTGTCCCACTTCCAACAACATACCAAGGCAACTAATACAAATATTACTAATAGAAATCACTAAGATTCAAGGACCAATTATCACAAGATAACTCTACGCAGATTAATGACTGATAGAATGCATTTAAAATTAACAGCTGTGTCAGTTAGGGGCGAAAGTTCGGTTCTACATGATAGTTTCTGCTGAACTATGCACTCATCACCCACAGCATAAGAAAAGTTTCGAAGGCCAAAGCCTAACTTTTTCATTTATGAAAACGGCAAAAATCCCAAGCCAACCAAATACAGTATTAGTTTCACATGAATGCGTGGCCCAGACATCATAAGGATGATCGAGGCCTTCCGTATGGTAGGAAAATGCCTATGGCATAGGACAATTCATGATCTACACAGCTCACAGCCAGATCCTTAATACCAGTAAGCCCAAAGCACTGAAACGTCCAATATGAGGTGTACTTACGGATTGACTCCTGTGAGTGCAAGGCAAGCGGCGGTCTTCCTGCGGACGGTACGTCCAAGACGAGCCTTGTTCTTGACAATGCAGTATGGTACTCCCATCTTCCTGCAGAGGGCAGGCATGAAGAGGACGATCTGAGGGGAAGAAAGCAATCACTAATGAATTCAACGAATTACCAACTTGAGATTAAATTCATTATGCTTTACTGGTCTTGGTTTTGACAGGAGGGTAGAGAACATCTGTAGTAGAGATGCAGACCCAGAGAAGAGGATATCAATAGACATACTTCAGTTAGGAATCACTTTCATTAACATGCATTAAATATAAGGCTGTGTCAGTTAGGGGCGAAAGTTCCATTCTACATGATAGTTTCTGCTGAACTATGCACTCATCACCCACAGCTCTATATCAATACACCTGACTACCTCCACTTCCATTATTCTAAACGGGAAAACCTTTTCACTAATGTGAGTAAATACCTCAATAGGGTCGACATCATGGGCAATGATGACGAGCTGGGCCTTCTTCTGCTCTACAAGGGTTGTGACGGTGTTCACACCTGAGCGTACAACTGGGGGGCGCTTGGTTGGCTGGTCGGGCTTTCCCTTAGTGCGCTCCTCAGCACGGGCAGCGAGGCGGGCTTTCCTCTCATACTTGGTCTCTGGCCTGTATTTGTCCAAGAGTTTGAACAATTGGGTGGCTGAAAATCCAGAGGAAATTATAAAGGTCAGTTTTAAAGATAGAATACATGGACAAGAAATAAACTTTTAAACCTGGTGATACATTACAAATTTGAGTGTTCCGAAATCATACTGTTTAGTAATGGGGAGGAAGGTAAAATATAGGGCAAGTTATTATCCAGTTCCTCATTTGAAAAACATTTACACTGAATTAATTTAGGGAAATTGCAGTTAAGAAATATTATATAAAGGCTCAGATTGTCGAGTTTCATCCAACCGCCCACTAATTATGCGAACGGAATCAGGCGAAGAAATTCTAACATCATTGCCAGTGGCAAAACATTTATTAACTAAAACCATTATCACCCTAACTTGCAGGAAAGAAATATCATATAAAGGCTCAGATTGTCGAGTTTCATCCAACCGCTCACTAATTATGTGAACGGTTTCAGTTGAAGAAATTCTTGCATCATTGCCGGTGGTAGATAGTGCTCTAAAGCATATTTACTTGGGATAGAGACATTGGTCGTTGCCAAAGAAAGTGTAATAAACAGTTTCTTCAACTTTTAAATCATGCATAAAAACAAATACAGGTATAAAGAAATGTATCTTTGTCATGAAACAGGAGTTCCACTTGGAGTTACCTGGGATTAACACAAAGATTTAGTCTGACCTCCACTGATTAGATTGACTGTCATAGTCCCATAAGACATGGAACTCAGCCTCATGCCCGGGAGGTACTGTTGGTTATTTTCATCAAATATCAGTTTCCCCCCTATTGCTTAATAAGAGTAATTGATACCAAAGTTTGACTGGTGCCCTGTAACTCAGTACACCTAATATCTTCCTACGATAGCTCGATAACGCAGAAATTATATTCAGAACTTGGGTGTGGCTCAGGCTTTGTATTTTGTCATCAGCTTTGTATCTGATAGCAAATATTTCGAGAACATCACAGCCAACACTTGTCTAATGTCCGTTCTAAGGCATAAGACGAAAACACACATGCGTGCAGAAGAAAGTTTAACACCAAAGTTAAGGTAAATCCACTAATTCCTTTATTAAAGTTTTTTTTTTATATATTTCATTAAAGGCCTATTATATTTGAATCAATAGCTTCTAGGGATGTAATTAAATCAAAAGTAAGGATATACCTGCACAAACACACTACAGTCAGTGAGTCACCTTACATTATGAATTTTGATAACTCAGAAAATATATTCAAGTGTTGCTCAGGGTTGTTTTGACATCAGCTTTGATTTCAATGCAAATATTACGAGACATCACAGCTAACACTTGTCTAAGGACACAAACGTTGCTGTCCCCAGGGAAAGGTCTCATTTCACCTATGTGCGACTGAAATAAGAGGAATAACTTACCAGTTTGCCTATCCAGAGTCTGTGTGAACTGGTTGATGCTTGGTGGTACCTTCAGACGTTGGTAAAGGATGGCCTTTTGCCTTTGGAGACGGATGTATTTGGGCCATTTGACAAAGCGGCTAAGGTCACGCTTTGGCTGGATATCCTGACCTGGAAAATAATTACAAAACATCAGGATACTGAAGGAAGTACGAATGGTTAGGACTTGTCTTAAGGTCTCTGTTTATGGATTAAAACTAAGTTATAATCACGGAAACCACGAAATGAGGATAACTATTGTCACAATAAATACTTTTCACGATGTAGAGGGGTTAAATCCAATGTCCTAAAATGAAACTGACCCCAACAGTCTCATTGCATTACTAGTAACTTTTCGATCCAAATCTGGACTATTTAACACTCAACTTATTGACTGGAAATCTGTGCACCAGGACCTTCAGCCTCCTTACTGGGCTTGATTCTTTGCTAATCTCACTCAATACAATATGAATTTTGTACATAAAGTAATCATTAGTCGAGCCCGAGGTGGTACGGTCTAGTCTGTAGAGCCTAGATTCTGATTAGTACTCTCTAATCAAGGCGAACCCATGCTGCCAGTGTTTAGTATGTACGAGTCTACAGACTACACTGCAGGACATAAACAAGTGGGCCATTGGCAATAAGTATGGAAGCCAGAATACAGGAATTCTGAAGAACGTGGATTGTCTCCATATGCCAATGAAATTATCTATAGGCCTATCATTAATGCCTCTGTGAAACTAACATGGATTTGTTCTCCTGAGCCTGAGGCTCATGCCATACTGTCTGGCAGGTCGATAATCGGTGTGCCATATATAATAAAATATGATCTATATGCATGTCCACGGATCAGATACAACAAAAATATCCTCCATCAGTTTTTACGGCAGGGCTGCTCTAAAACCATGATCCAAATGATCGGTAGTCATTAGCGATATTAGACATCAAACACATGTGGATCCAAGGTAGGTACACACGGCTACAAGACGACACGATGGTCCACTGTCAAATGATCATCACAAGCAAAACAAATATCACAAACACGTTTACTCACCGATTCCGAAGTTCTTTGGGCGTTTTTCGAACAGAGGGTTGACGACCTTCTTGGCCTCTGCTTTCTTGGCGACCAATGGGGCCGCTGCCACCTTCTTCTTGCCCTTCTTTGGCTTCGGCTGAAAGTAAAGTAATTCGAGGTTAGTGACTGTCCAACCAACGTGACAGCTATGCTGCAAGACGGCATAGGCGTAGCGGAAGGCAATAATATTGCAAGACTTCAGACAATATTAACCTAAAATAGTATACAAAAGGGTATTATACTGGAAGAATAATATATTCCCTTCACAATTACGATATCTAAATTCAGGATTATTGAAGGATCGTGAAGATGTTAGCGGATTTCTATAGGCTCCTCAAAATTCAGGTACGCACCATGTTGATGGATAGTGAATAGAGGCCGGAAAAGGTATCGCGAGAACCGAAGCGGGAAGCCGGGTGTGACTTCGCGAGACTTGGTGATTGAGCGATAATAGAGGCTGACTCAGAGCTGTTTACTACTTCACATCGAAGTCTTATACGTAGCGCTAACACAAGCTTTATACTATTTATTGGGTAAGTGACAATTTGATAGATTGCTTTTAAATATTGTTTCGCCCAAGAATGGTTAACAGTAGCTTTAAAACTCGTAATATGCCTCCTATAATCCGATATTGGCCCGGCGGCAAGCCTCTCCACAAAAAATCATGTTAAAATCCGGGCCTATAAAATCAGATTTTTTAATCCCCCCGGGAGTATGGGGGGGGGGGGGGTACTTTGTCTAGGCCCCACTAAGACTAAGTTATCAAATTTAGCTTCAAAGACAGTTGACAAAGTTAATTTTGGTCTTTTTGAGTGACTAGTAAACGGGTAGCACTATAAGCCGCATTTTACACAAATGCCGCATTTTACCGAAAAACCCGCATTTTACACCGCATTTTATACTTTTTTGTGTATTGTATGTTTTTTGTGTATTCTATCTTATATTATTTCATATTCTAAGTTGGGGAGGGTCGGGGGGGGGGGAGGGGGCAGTTCATGTTTTCATTTTACATGTATACACTTGGCTTGTTTACCGGTACTATGTTTGTGTATTCCAACAAGTTTGTGGTCGGGGGGGGGGGGGGGGGGGCGGGTTGTGTATTGTGTATTTGGATTGTGTATTCTATTGTTACACCCATTAATCTACCTAATAGGGGTAGCCGGATATGTGTATTCATGCTGGGTCAGTCAATACACACTAGTGAATATATATATATATGTGTGTATTCATGCTGGGTCAGTCAATACACACTTAGTGAATATACATGTGTATTCATGCTGGCTCAGTCAATACACACTAGTGAATATATATGTGTATTCATGCTGGCTCAGTCAATACACACTTAGTGAATGTACATGTGTATTCATGCTGGGTTAGTCAATACACACTAGTGAATATATATATGTGTATTCATGCTGGCTCAGTCAATACACACTTAGTGAATATACATGTGTATTCATGCTGGCTCAGCCAATACACAATTGCAAACAGTATATAGGGGGGGGGGGGAGGGGGCAGTTCATGTTTTCATTTTACATACACTTGGCTTGTTTACTATGTTTGTGTATTCTATCAAGTTTGGGGTTGGTGTGTGTGTGTGTGTGTGTGTGTGTGTGTGTGTGTGTGTGTATTGTGTATTTGGGTTGTGTATTCTATTGTTACACTCATTAATCTACCTAATAGAGGTAGCCGGACATGTGTATTCATGCTGGGTCAGTCAATACACACTAGTGAATATACATATGTGTATTCATGCTGGGTCAGTCAATACACACTAGTGAATATATATGTGTATTCATGCTGGGTCAGTCAATACACACTTAGTGAATATACATGTGTATTATGCTGGGTCAATCAATACACACTAGTGAATATACATGTGTATTCATGCTGGGTCAGTCAATACACACTAGTGAATATATATGTGTATTCATGGGTCAGTCAATACACACAATACACATTTTGTCTCAATACATAAATATAAGTAAAATGAAAACAGAATACATAGCCCAGGTGTAGAATGAAAAAAAAAAATTCCCGCCGCCCCCCCCTACACACTCCCCCCCCCCAACACTCCCTCTGCCCCCCCCCCCCAAACACACACACACCTGCCTCCCCCCCCCCCAAATTGGTAGAAAGCACAAAAAAAGTGTAAAATGCGGGTTTTTCTTGTAAAATGCGGCATTTGTGTAAAATGCGGCTTATAGTGCAACCGACCGTCAACATTAAACAATACCAAAAATAACCCTAGCCTAAACCTAACCTTAAATTGGTGGTCCACAGTCAGTAAAGGGGGTAGTGAATTACTGTCCCGAGTAAAGATAGACTAATAAAAGTAATTAATTGACTAGTAAACGGTCCAGGCGTTTCGCTCCGAGCCCTGGGCGCTTCAATCCAAGGCTGGAGCACTTGAGTCTGGGCAGTAGACGCTAGGGTCTGGGCGTTACGATCCTGGGGCGCTTGGGTCCCGGTACCATTCAGGGGGGGCTTTGATTTTAGCCTAGAAAAACATTGCGTTTTGCTCTGACTCTAAAGCGATCAACTGAAATAAAATGGAGCTGAAAGAGTCAAGAGTTCCTAGGGCTACACTGAAACCTATGCCCCCCCCCCCCCACCCCCCCAGTCAGGGATCAGAAGTGTATGCTTTTTTGTTCCCAATTTCGCAGAGAAAGGGGTCATCTTTCACTCACAAACGAGGAGTGCGAAATCAGAATAAGGGTACCAATTAATGAATTTGCAGCTGAACTCTGCGAAATGCTGAAAAAGGGGGAGTATTTTTAATGCCACAGCAGTATTTGACTAAGTTCTGGCACAGAATAGCATATAATCATGACAGAAACTCTGCATCAAGTCATGTTTACATGGGATATTCCTTCATGTTTGTGAAAATGGTTTATTATAATACAAGACTCCTTGAAATCATAAAAAGGGGTCTTTTTTGGCATCAGATTTTCTGCGATTTGCCACAAAAAGGGTGGGGTAAAATGCCTTGAACGGAAAGGGGATACTTGGAATAGAAAAGCGTACACTTTTGACCCCTGAGTGGGGGGGGGGGGGGCGGGAACCTACATCCAGAGATCTGCAAAATATGCAAGCAGGGGCCTATCATCCAGGCGCAGCAGGGCCCAAACGTCTTTTAGTTGGGGCCCAAACGTCCAGGCCATTGCCATCCATTGGTTCGGGGGGCTCAATGTTCCCGGGGCCAAATTCAATTCAATTCAATTCATAGATTCTTTTATTTTGCAGATCTTGAGTTTACAAATATACAGAGGTAATTCCATGTCTGATTACAGAAATAAATCTAGTAATCAGTTCTTCCAGAGAACGCCTGAATCTTGATTGCTTTTTACAGAGAAGTTTCAACGAGAAGTTTCAATAATAACAAAAGTGAATTAAATTAAGATATAACAGTACAGTACTTGAATTTATGTGATGAGATGAATAATGGATTAACATTAACAGATCATGAGTGATGAGGTATAAGTGAGAAACATTTCATATAGTGCTACTGATAGACAAAACTTCCTAGTTGAATCAATAAGGTTTCAAAGACAGTATAGCATCAGAGGATCAGAATGAGTCCTCACTATGTGAAGTATAAGCGGACAAAATTTCCAGTTGAGTCAATAGGGTGTCACAGACAGTATAGTATCAGAGGATTTCAATAAGACTTGACTATGCGAAATATACAAAGGTACATCATTGTGAAAGATACAAAATTTTTTGAATATAAATTAACCATGAGTGGATTGTCATGAAATATTATATAGAGCTGCGTCACCAGAGAAGGTTCTCGTGAATGACAAAGGGTCCTGTAACATGAAACAGGAGATATAATAAATTTAAATTGAGGATGAACAATATAGTTCGCAATTAGACCAGATGTTTTGAGTTATACAATGAATAAATGAATGAGTGAAAAACAACATCAGAACGGGTTCAACAACTTGTCCGTGTAATGCTTAAAAGTTAATTTGTCAGGAATAATATGAGCTTCTGGACCTAAACTGTTCCATCTGGTTTGACATTTGTATACTAGGGAATTGATAACTTTAGTGGACTTAGCAGGGAGTACCAGGAGATTTTTCCGTCCTACAGCATGACTTCGGGTAGGAAGGTCTCTGAGGTCAACATTTTCTGGGTTTTGGGAGAGATAGAAAGCCATATCTAAAATATGCTTATTTCTACGCTCCTGTAGAGGCCAAATATTTAATAGCTTGTGTTCAAGGTCAACGTCCTGCCCCATAATAATATATCGTCTGGATGTCGAGTTGTGTCATGGCGATGAACGCAGGACTGTAGCGCCCTGGGACTGTCACATCCCAAGATCCTAGGGCCCCGGCCTGGACGCTAGTGCCCCAGCCTTGGATCGAAGCGCCCATGGCCTGGATTGAAGCGCCCAGACCTTTAACACTAACTGTCTAAACAATACCAAAACTAATCCAAAACCTAAACTTAAATTGGTGGTCCTATGTCAGTAAAGGGGGTAGTGAAATGTCCCGAGTAAAAATAGACTAAAAAAAGTAATTAATTGACTAGTAAGCGGTCTGGGCGCTTCGATCCAACTTCCAAGCCTTGGGCGCTTCGATCCAAGGCTGGGGAGCTTCAGTCTGAGCGCTAGACGCTAGGGCCTGGGCGCTACAACCCAAGCCTGGTACAAATCTTCACAGAACAATGTATCGAGCTATACCTGACACTAGCATCGTTTGTGTACAGTAATGACGTATCGATTCCAGCCAAAATTGCGGGGAAAACGTCTTAAGATGTGATAACAGTGTAATACAGTGGTTGATTTCTATAGCGTTACGTACCTGGAGAAGAGGGCAATAATTATTGATTCTGTTTCTATTTGCGTTTGGACCCGTGATAACGGGTACAACGTTTCTGTGAGTTATTATCCTGCCAAAGGCAGCTTTTTTTCAAAAGTGGTTGTCGCGAAAAGTCTAGTTTCAGTCTAGCATGGGGTTGGACAGAAACAAAGTGGGACCTGGTCGGTGGGGATAGAAATTGATCATTTTAAGCTTTTTATAGCGTTACGTACCTTGAGAAGAGGGCAATAATTATCGATTCTGTTTCTATTTGCGTTTGGACCCGTGATAACGGGTACAACTTTTCTGTGAGTTATTATCCTGCCAAAGGCAGCTTTTTTTCAAAAGTGGTTGTTGCGAATAGTCTAGTTTCAGTCTAGCATGGGGTTGGACAGAAACAAAGTGGGACCTGGTCGGTGGGGATAGAAATTGATCATTTTAAGCTTTAATAATCGAAACATGCCTAATTACTGTGGAAATTCATTTTAATCCTAAGAAACATGGAAGACCAGTCTAGGTTTAGTATATGCTTTAAACCATTTATAATTCTGCTGAACCCAGTTAGCCAGATAGCGTGCACATTTAACACCAGTGGCGCTGAAGGCTGCCATATCTCCCAGTAGGCTGAGACGGAAGCTTCCGCCGTCACTCTGTTAATAACAGTGTTATGCAACAAACCACAACATGGCAAACTTTTCGGTTCATTTTCGGTTCCTAGACGTTAGATATTTGGGCATATTACATTTGACATGAGAGGATATTTACTAGGCCTTTTGCAAGTACTAGATCAACACTCAGCTGCCTGACAAAAATAAAACATGTTTAGGCCTACTCTGTTTCGTTGGTTGGGGTGCCATAACCGGAAGCCCCCGCCTTAGCTTTATCTCCGCCAAAAGAAAAACTAGGTGGCGTGACGGTCAGATAGCTTATTTTCTCACTATCAAGGATAGATAAAATATGTTGTATGAATTAGAAGACCACTCGATCACTCCCCCACTAAGCAGACTAGGTAATAAAATCAGACTAATCAATCATCGTCTTGTAAAGGTGGGGAGGGTAACTAATGGGGACAGATGAAAGGGGTCTTCGCATTAATTAATAAGTATGTATTCTCTACATAATCACTGGAAGTAAGGGCTGCTTTGTATGGGGGGGGGGGATTGAAATAAAGGAAACCAGCTTGGAGTGAAGTTGTGTTTCAGTTCTACTCCTGTAAACCTAACTTGTTCCAACTTTGAAATAGCTCATATGTTACAATCTGATCTCATTATTTGTGCCTTAGGCACATTATTCACCACAAACAGACCACCAATAGGTTAAAATATTTGTGTATTATCCCCTATTTATATGAAGGTTTATATACTTAAATTAACACTTAAAGAAACACTTAGACAACAACTCAAGCCAGTCAGGGTATGATGACAAGATCAAGACTACACCATGAAAGATACCTGAATGAACAAATTTGAAAAAAATATAGGCTAAGCCACGAGACCTGGGTGTCGGTCTCTGCAGTCATGTTGCACACTGGACCGACCGGCGACAATGGCATAATTAATTAATTATGCTTGCATAAAAACCCAAGCAAGAAGCATCGCCACATTCCGCCATCGGCGATGCATTAGCACTGTACAACTTCCTCTATGATCGGGGAACCCACTCTATTTCTCATTGTCCAACACCCAAAAGTTACATGACTGCCTAAGTTAGAGCCTTAGGGAGAGATTGGACCAAGATTTTTTAGCTCTTACTGGTATAATTAGTGCATAACAGACCTCTCACATTCACCCTTTATCTGCATGAGGACGTCGAAATCAGACATTGTTGTGGTCCTTACACCTTGTGGCAATGTGGTAAACTAACAGCAAGTGCCAGGAATGGTTTCTCACCCTCCCATGAGGTAGCGCCACCGTATGATGTGTAAAACAGCGCCGCGTCGGCGATTGTTTTTCACGTTGACTTAACATTAAAATTACACGATTTTGGAGGAGGGTGGGCGGGACAGTAAGGAGAATGGTGGGCGGGATGGTGGGCAATGTCTGCCTACAAAAACAAAAACGTAAATAGCCCAAGACTTCCCCTCAAACTCTGACGATAGGCCTCGATCTGGTGCCATCACACTCTCTGGACCACTAGCGACCACCCCGCCCTCTGAGAAGAGGCGGATTGCCACTGAACTAAAAATTGAAGCTGTCGCAGGGTATCCCGGTCATTTCCCAGTAATGTCTATGCCATATGCCTCGACCAATTCACAAACTTCTACACTACATACAGCAGTTTAAATGGTCTTAATCGAAAGCTATAATTGTATAATACATTTTCTATTGGAGGAATACATACGTTTATGGTACACAAACATCAGGATCAGCACTTCTTTTGGCCTATGGCTATGAACCATTAAAACTTGAGTGCTGTTTGCACACGACACCACGCCACACTCCCGCAGGCACAGGCATACAGGCACAGGCTCCCGTACACACAACGCCAGTGGCGGCTGTGTGTACTGGGACACCAGGTAGGGGTGGGGGGAGAGGAGGGGGCGGGGTTGATAACAAACATAATTTAACTAATCTAACCCTGCAAAACGCTCCCTATACTTTCCTATCCTTGTGCGGGTCATTTTCTGGACGACTAGGCGTCAATAGTGGCCATATTTATGGCCTATAGGTCATACCGCTTAAGATTTTAACCACGCCCCCTTTATTTCGAACTGCCAGCTAATAACCGGACTCTGCTTCGATCGTGTGAAACTGCTACTTCCCGGCATCCCATCGCCAGAAACAATGTCTCCAGGCCTAGGGGAAACATATACACGGAGATTACATCCAATACTACATGGTCTTTTAGGTATCAGAACTGAGTAATAAGCGATTCCCTGACCCCTATGCTAAAGCATGAACAGATATTTTACCCTGCGTACGGCCGCATGGCATCTTCGGTAACACTCGGCATCGCATCTTCGGTATGCTCCGGGGAAAAAATCGACCAATCACAGGGCGCGTTACATCAACCTTCAGCTAGGCTCTCAGCCAATGGGATCACCCCTTCCAAACGTTACTCGGCAAGCCATGTAGACGGCCCGTAGGCCGGAAACATGGCTCATCTCGGCGGTGGGTGGGTTACGGTGTTGTTGAAGACTTTTTAAATAGCCTATAAAGGTTTCATTATCTGCCAAACATTATAATATCCTAGTTAATTTAAGAGTTCTTTGTTGTGAAGATAGTCTATCCTGGTGCCACTCACCATCTGGACTCTTCCGTGACAACCGCTTCTGAAAGAAGCTGCCCATCGGCAGGATCACTACCCATTACAACGTCACACCCGCCATTACGGGTCCAAACGCAAATAGAGAGAGATTGATACTTATCCCCCTGTTTGCCAACGAAATAAATGCTCATTCAGCATTCTTACCTAGCTTACTCCTACCGTATATTAGTAAGCAACGATATTAGCTAGTGATTACTGGAACAATATTGTCTATATACAATGCTAGAGTCAGGTATAGCTCGATAGGTCCCGTCGGGAAGATTCGAATGGACGGCCATTGCCGCGAAATATATCAACAAGCGCCGAAAATGGTGTCTCCCAATGCCGCCGCTGGCGCCACTGCATAGGCCGCTGCTCCGTGCCTACGCACGGAGCAGCGTTATACTATAGGGGTGGGGGTGGGGTGGAGGTGGAGCGTGGACGGGACCTCGTCGGCAACTGTTTTTCTTTATTTATACAAGCAACTAGCCTAAAAGCCAGATCACAACACAACCCAATCCAGCGGTATGCTTTCTGGACCACTAGCGACTAATCCCGCCCTCTGAGAAGAGGCGGACTGCCACGGAACTAAAAATCAAAGCTGTCGCAGGATATCTCGGTACTTCCCAGTACTGTCCAGGTCAAATGGATCGTCCAGTCAAGCAACTTTAACACTATGTACAGCAGCCTATTTAGTCTTAATCAAAAGCTGTATTCGTAGGCTACATTTTCGATTGGAGGAATACAGATGTTTATGGTACACTAACATCAGGATCAGCACTTCTTTTGGTCCTATGGCTATTCCATTCAAACTTTTGCACACGGCACCACTGGCCACTACCACCATGCTCATGCTTCCCTCCCTGCTCACACAGTAGCGGCGACGGCGGTACTGTGTGGAGCAGGTATTACACACAAACACTAACAAGGAAGAGAGAGTGGAGGAAGCAGGGCGGGATGGTGGGCATTCATTAAAAGTGAGAAAAACGACAACTATAAGAACAAAAACAGAAAATAAAATAATATCCTCTAGCGGGCTAAATTCTGGACGATCGGCGCCCAAAAACCACCTTGAGAAAGGCGGGCGCAGCTGGCATACTTTGAATCATTCCAACGCCCCAGGCTTTTAGAGTAAAAACCCAGTCTATAGAGAACTTACGGAGATCATGCTGTTTTCCTATTAAACATACCGATAGCCGACATCCTTACCCCAAAATCGCAATTATATTATGTCCTCTCCAAGTTTTGTCCGAAGAAATAATCCATCTAGGCTTTAAAATAGATTCTTGATATTCCTATAGTAATCCTATGGGGATGCGTTGGGACTTGCCGACCGCCATTTGCGCCACCACGTTGGAGCCCTAAGGGCACCCTAACGGCAGGCCTAGCGTGATGCAATAGAGCGTGCGTCACATACACATGACGGCGGTGGTGTGTGCGGGACACTAGGTAGGAGGGGAGAGGAGAGGGGGGGGGGGGGGGAATCATTCAACAATCTGTAAGGTAAACGTCAGTCACAATCAACTCATTTATCACAGGAAAAAATATATTATGGGCGGTTTGATACTTCTGGACATATCCCCAACCCCTGTCACCCTAGTCATGGGCCCAATGATCCCGGGGCCCAAACGTTCAGGGACGTCCAGGGCTGATAGGTCGGAAGCCCTTTAGTACCCAGTCTAGCTAGGGTCACAGATAAGATAAGAATGCCTACTGCGCCAATTACTGGCCCTGGAGTGGGTGTCCTAATGAGATTCAAATGCTTTTTGCAGTTTGGAGCATGTGACTTGCCCTCAGTTTGGAGGCACTCTCTCAACTCTGAGCCTAGACTGAAAATTTTAACCGAGATGTTATGGGAAACGGCTGTAGCAGTATATTGCATAGATCCTCTAGTTAATTAAATCAGTCGCATTAGTTTTTGTGTGTGTCAGTTTAGTTTCCGTTCTGTAACCTAGAAAAAAGCAGAATATTCACACAAGAGGTTCGTCTTTCTAATGAGTATAAATAAAGTACAATGTAAACGTCTGTACCAACGAGTATAATTAAATAATGAAGTTGGTTTCTAGACTACTAAAGACCGGCCGTTACAATATTTATTAAGACTGCTGTTAAACTCTAGATGTCTCTACCATCACCCACCTGTATCCCTATACTAGCAAGACTTCATTCTATGCTCATCGCTTATACTGTAGAGGAAATGCTTTCTGATGCACTGGTCTGGTGTATATGCGTTTACTCATCCATTCTTCATCTCTCTCCATACGTCCCAAACAATACCACACGTGTCTGGAAAGATGATATCCATTAAAAAGCTTTAATACGCCATCAGAGCGTTAGCTAGATACTTAAATCATACATAGGAAAATATTTATGAAATTACTTATGCTATGAGGGGCGATGATTGATACAAAACATAGGTATACCTCCCTGTTCTATTTGATGCATTATTAAAGACTAAATATCGCGCGCTCCCGTCTGTCTTATTCTCTTGTCTGTCTCTGTCTATATTCCTCTCTCTGTCTTGAACTCTTCTTCATTCCACCCCCCCCCCCCCCCACCCCACCCCACCTCCTTTCTCTGGTCCTCCTCCTCCCCCTAATCTCTCTCTCCCATCTCAATTAGGATTGCATAATACTCTGGAATTGTTTATCTAACTGCTATAAATGAAATGTTTATTCACACGAACAAAGTTAGGTAGGCTATTAATCCCACCCATCCAGGTTATATGATTAGTTTACGTATGTTGACGCGCTTTAATTTAGAGTTAATGTTGTGGCTTAGTACATTAAGTACGTGTTAATCTCCCAGTGGCCTTTTTAAATGGGCAGTTATGAGTTGGCACATGAAAAGTAAGGAAGTTAAAAAAGGGCAAGTTTCTTATCTCTTATTATACACGCATTGCTCTGAAAACAACGTATCAAGAGTGAGTTACGCATAGGTCGTATTTCACTAGTGAGTTATGTGGGATTGTCATGACAACAAATATGTTATTTACTAAGATTACCACTGAAATCGAGTTTTTTTCTATTTTCATGATTGAAAGCATATATCATAACTAACCCGTTGGTTTCAGTCGTTTAGAATGATATTCACACTCCTTCAACCTACTTGTTAGTCAAACTGTATTTATGCGTAGTTATTGCCATGTACATTTCATATTCTAGACTGACCGTCTAGTAAGTTTTTATATGCCCGTCAGATTGGTCATAAACATTGCTAACAATCGCCTGAAATAGCTATACGGTTCAGATTATTTGTAACCGTTGCTAGCTGGCGTTGATGTTATCCTGTATTAAAAATGTTGATGATGCATTTTCAATTATATGTCAAGCCATTAGATTTTCCATATTTCTGTATACATGTGTCGAAATTGGTATATAGCCTGCTAGAAACCTTATGATTTTTGTGTATCAGGTGTCAGGATTGCACCACATTAAACACGAACTACAAGTGGCAGTGCAAACCACTTGCTCACATGAAAACTGAAGCCATATTCTTTTCAGCCAACTTCCAAACAATTTGTTGTTATTGCTTTTGCCCTGCTCCTTCTCTCTGCTCCTCCTCGATCACCCCTCCTGCCTCCCTGGGAGCTTCATTCATCTGCCCAGTCCAGATGACATAACGAGGTCGAGCACTGGCAGCGAAGTGAAAGAATTGCTGCTGATCTCAAAGAATTGCTCTTGGTAGAGCAAGGTAGGGAGGGTTGAGAAAAGGGGGAGTCCGGCTACATAGCTCACTGGGGTAAAATGATGTCTGAAGGTCGGGGGGCTAGGGAATGTGGCTGGTATGTACGGTAGGGTGGGGAAAGAGGTGGTGGTGGTGATAGTGGTGGTGGTGGTTGGATGGCTGAAGGGGTGTTCAGAGGCTGGGGTAGTTGGCAAGATGGGTGAGTAGGATGGGGTTAGGGAGAGGGAAGTTTAGCGAAAAAAAGGAGATGGAAGGTATCTTGTTGCAGGACCGGCGTCTTCATGGGACCTTGTTCTTTTACCCTCATATAAATTTCCTGTATTGCATTGCCACTATTAACAATTTACCAAGAAAATGCTTCCATTTAAATAAGATTTTCACGCTT
Source organism: Sthenelais limicola (assembly GCA_942159475.1). Classification (NCBI taxonomy): domain Eukaryota; kingdom Metazoa; phylum Annelida; class Polychaeta; order Phyllodocida; family Sigalionidae; genus Sthenelais; species Sthenelais limicola. The sequence continues at coordinate 62,419,082 of OW804096.1, forward strand.
TCTGTAATAATTAAAGAATATTTTTTAAAGAATCATAAGCACTTTTGACCCCAATTTTCTAAATCGACATAATGGAATTATTATAGTTTATTGTTGGATTTATGGCGAGACAATAATTTAAAATCATTTTAGGACATTTCTGTGCATGGCAGACCGTTTTATGATTTAAAGTTAATTACAAATTATATCTTGGTGGTATCGTTTATAGTGTAAATAAAGGTCGAATAGATTATCATAAATTGGTCTTGGAAAAACTCCTTGGGGCCCTTACCTGTCTACACTCTTGTTCTAATTTTACAGTGCTAGACATGCGCCTGTCCCCGCTCTCCTGCTGCGGAGGTCCTTCCCTCCTTTTTGTTTTAGTTTTACCTGCCTAGGAACAGTGAATCTCGGTGTCTCTGTTTGTAGTGGCATGAAGCAAGTGTGGGTGTCTCTTGCAAAGACCCATGCAAGACCAGAGGTGGGCGGTGCCAGGACCACTACAACATAAACATTGATGCTCAGGGGGTCATAAGCCACAGAGCTTTGCGATATTGACACCCCGGAGACATGTTGTCTTTGAGTCTGCCCAGCGTCAGTGACATACATTTCCCCAAGTGAGTGAGTTACTCAACAGCGCCCCCCCCCCCCCTTTACAATAGCTCAGAATGCTAGGGAAGGATCATCTCCCACCTCCCATCGCCTCCCCCATCCTCATCATCACCATCGCCGTCCAGGGAGGGAGATGCATAAGCCCCCATCTCCCTCATTTCTGGTATAATCTCTAGACTGTACCAAGGGGGAAGATCCGAGGGAAAATGCCAAAATATTCACTACACATCTACAGGCAGAGAATGTGGCTATTTCCTAAATATATCTTTTGACTTTAGGAGACAGGTGTTGGGTTTTGCTCACCGCCAGTGAGTAGTAAGTTGGTCGTCGAACTCGCTACCTACCTGCCTTGTAGGAAGAAGGAAGGCAGCCCTCTTCTTCTCCCTCATTTTTGACTTACCTGCTGCTTGATATTTCCCAAATGGACGGCGCATCGCTTCTTTTGACATCCGACCTTTTATCGTGATACTTGGGAAATCGCCACCAAGATGAATTCAACTACCAGAACTTACGATTACTACAAGAAGAACGAAATTGTGACTTTTCGCATGAAGAAGCGATACCTGACTCAGTTATGTCCGCAGCTCTATGCCTACCAGCAGGAGGGTAGGATGTGTGATGTCCAGCTAGTCATTGGCAAGGACATAGTCAAAGCACATCGGATTGTCCTAGCCTCCAGGACCAGCTATTTCGACGACATGTTCACTGAAGAATTCACAGACAGCTGGCACATGATTGTAAACCTTTCGCAACATATCAAAAAGAAAGCTTCGATGCAGGAATTACTGTGTTTCTTCTACACTGGAGAACTAACCATCACCCTGACCACTTTGGAGGATATATTGAACGCTTCTTTTGTGTTTAAATTGCGGACGCTGACAAAGTGTTGTACAGAGTATATGATGATGAACCTGACACCCATGAATTGTGTAGAAATGTGGATATTAGCGAATAAGTTCAATCTACAACGAGTGGTTTTAAGTAGTCTCAATATGTGAATAGAATTAATCTGTAAATTATTGTAGCCAGCATCTACAGTCTCCCTGTTTCTATCAATATATGTGTCCAAAAGGAAGCCAATTAGCTGCGGTTTAAAAAGAACGATAATTGGAGGTATATTTTCTAGTCAACGGTAAACACGGTACTTAAGTGTGCTTTCCCTATGTGCTATTGCCAAACCTATTGTATCTTGTAGTGGTGCATATATCCCCTTTCATAGTTTTGTATATTTGTTATTAAGTTAAATTTGTTTCCTTAGAATCTATTTTCTGTGCTCTCCTATCTTTTAGTTTTTATGAAATTATTTAAGAGTTTCCTATTATGTCATTCGTCTTGGATGATTTGTACTGTTAATTAGTGAATGGTTTTATCCTACATTATCAGTTTCTGTCTGACGTCATTTGTCTATACGTTAAGCCCTATATTGATTAAGGTCGTCTGTGGTAGATCCATGTACATATTTATATCTTAGTAGTTTTAGGTAACTATTTTATTTTCTTGTATGACTATCGCTCAGTAAATTTAGGAATTTCATATTTACTAGTTTAGAGAATTTATTATCTTTTCCTAGATTATTGTTGCATAAAACTGTTTCATTCGTTCAACATAGATCAGTTGTTTGTTTGAATTTTTATCGATAGAACTATCATTTTATCTTAGACTTATTTCTAAGCTGATCTGTTATCGAGTTCCTTTTTTAAGGTAGAATATTCCTAGATCTAGATACAGGGTGTCTTTTCTAAATGTATGTTCAACTTTGCAATTTAATATGATTTAGGAAATTGTAATAGGATTTACAAAGTTGGTACGTGTTCTGTGGTGTCCTTGATACCCGAATGATGAATGTAATAACACAAAGCTTGCTCTGCTTACTACAAGACATGGGGACATACATGCATGTCTATGCTCCTAGTTTGGATATGTGAAATATTGCTCGGGGGAGATATCTATCTATCTTACTCTAACAACGTGCAAATGGATATTCTGGCGTTGAACCTACAGTAAATTCAAGTTGTAACAAAGTGTTTATTGGAAATTATAGCAACCTGCTTTATTTCTCGTGTCATTTCTCGTGTCCAGGAACGTAAAAGGAACCTCTTCTAAGTTTCTGCACATCAGAATCCTTGCCAGCCGTTTGCAATATATGTGCATCTACGTAGGAAAGGCAAATTAATAATCATATTTACTGGGCGTCAGGTTCACTGGGAAGCATTTCTCGCCTGACAGTCTGGGCTCGGCAAGATCATCAATCAATCTTACTCCTGATACAGCTTACAGTGGTCTTACGCTGGATACCAAACTGCTCTTCTGCTATCTCCTTCTCGCTGCAATAATTAGATCTATCTTTTGCTGATCTTTCACCAACTTGGATGGTGTCCCCATATAAATCAGTCTGGGCGCAAGAAAGGGAGGCAAATTTTGTCCCCTTAGTCATTCTTAACTCGAGGAAGAAAAAGTACCAACTGGGTAAGTGTGTAAATCATGAAACACATGTGTAGAACTATAGAGGTGATCTAAAAAGTGGTTGATTTACCATTGGCTTCTTGTACACTTTCCTCCCACCTTGTTGAGCTGAGTGTTTTTGAGATAACCCCATGGGTTGATGTATGCTGTTAGGTTATGACTAATTGATAAGGCTTGTTGCTGAGTAATGGAATATTATGCACGGGATACCTGACATATCTCTGTATTGGGTTACAATTGGTAGTCCCGGGGAAAGTATTGGATACCATCTTTTCTCCTAACGCTCTCTGTATGGGCTTTCACTTGCTCCTCTATAATGAAACTTCAGCCAGGTTCCCCGACTACGCTAGTGGTTATATAGCTTGGCTACATTACATGATATGAATCTATATTTATGGTAGGAAGATATAGTTTTTGCGTCATGAGCATCATCGAGTAGCGGCCAGAGTTAGCTCTTCTTTGATCATAGATAGATCAAGATGGGAGGTGTCCATAGATTTGGCAAGTTACTCAGGGTCTTCATTGAGGAATACAGGGTGTCAGAAAGCCCCCAGAGTTTCGAGGGAAGGCACACCTGGCGGGCACCTTGTTGTTTTCAAAACTACTCACCGTTTGGTGCTGGTAGATAAGCTTGTTTGCTGATGTGCAGCAGATGTTGCTCGTGCTCAATGCTATGTCTAATGGATGCTGTCTCACTAGCTCTTGCTAGAAGGGCGGATGGCATTCCTCAGACACCAGGAAATCTATAACAAATGCTTGATTTGTTTTGTAAGCTAATAGTATAAAATATACCAGACTTTGTATATAGACATGGTGTCGGCTGATATGTTGGCCAGGGTTGCCTCCTTTACCTTGAAGCGAGCATATCCGCTGCAGAAACGCCGAATGTGTCAGCTAATACTGCTATTCAAAAATATCACTCATATTGCAGTTTGTTTTGTTTGCTACGCGAAACTATGCTAATGCGAAGGTCAATATAATAAGAAGTGACCATTGGGTATTCTTAAAATATGATGGGAGTACTGATGGGAACACAAGGTGGCGTGCTCAAAATTCAGGGTGAATTTGAGGAATATATCAGGAGGAAATGGGATTAATATACGAATGATAGTTCTTTTTAAAAATAACAAAAAAACTCCAGGTACATGTATACTATGTTAAACAACGGTTAAAAGACGCCTATATCCATCAAATAATTATGTTTTTCGATAATTATTTTTATTACTAATTTGCTATTAAGAAATTAAGCTATGAGATGCTGGTGGTCGACGGGGACTATTAAATGGGGTCCGGACTAATATCGTTCATTAAGTCATGTCCTTCCTAGCGACTCTTTTCCATAAAAATAACTATTTTGCTAACATGATGGTGCTTACTGGATGTCACCACAAATGTCTTGATTTTGGTTGAATCCAAGAACGGGCGTTGAATCAAAATTTTTTAACTTTTATTTTAACTCAGATATTTTCCTACGTTTTAAGCGTTTACATTAGCCCGTGATTGCGGAAGTATATAAAATAATGAAAAATACTATATTTATAAATAGTTGCACGGTGGTTATCTTCTTCGTGGGGATGATTGATTAATAACGTCAGTAACGATTACCTCTGCTTAATCCCTTAATTAATACGGCAAGTTTTCCTCCGGTCGACTGTCTCTTTTCTCTGGAAGCTGGCCAAACATACCTATCTCCCGATTGGCAGTTGCTGTATTAATCCACTTTGAGGTGAACTCAAAATGAACTATCCCGGGTATACTATCTTAGTTTTAGACAGTAAAAATAGATTGCTTAAAAATCTATGCATTTGTACTGAATGACCTAATAATTGACATAGGGTTAAAACGGTTTTTGCAGTCAAAACTGGTTATATATATCAATTTTTATTATACGCGCATTCTATATGAGACGTGCTATAAGTGGGGTGCTATAAAAATATTCATATAGGACGTGTCCTATATGAAATGTAGTTGTCTAAAAATAGCTCTGTTGTTATGCTTCGCGGAGCTTTGGCTCTCCGCGGAGCATGTAAACAAATCCCTGCATCGGTAATCCACCCGTGATTCTGGTACTATGATTATAGAAATACATAATAAAAACCATATCATTAAATAGAGTATTAAATTCTCTATCCAATGATATAAGTTTTATAAATGTAGCTCAAGAAATGGCCACAATATGAACGTTTTAAGTTAACAATATAAATAGGCCTATACTAATGAGGCTGGCAGCGGGGCTGGCAGCAGGGCTCTCTGTGCTTCTTTAATATTTTTTCAGTGATATTTGATGACATATGATCAAATTTTATGCACATATAATAAATATAGAATGGAACTCGCCGGCAATAATCGAAAATTTATCGGACTTGATTTGTCCACATAAGCACTCTGCCTTCGATTATTGCCGGCTCGTCCCATTCTCTCTCTGTATTCCGAATACCTGTACAATAATAAGATGCTGAAAAGGTCTGGACCATCTACAAGTAGGACTTCCTGATCGACCGTAAACCACATATCATACAGTGCACAAATAAAAACTTGTCTGGGGGTTCTTTTTGAGGTAGTTGCTTTCTACACTCTCTGGAAATACTTACCCTGTGCTAGGGGAAGTCTAGCTCGAAAAACGGAACAAGGGAAATCGTTATTAAATGTTTAAAATTTGATCTTTCCAGTTTTGAGACAAGATGTCGCAGCCAAAGACTGCATTACCGCAGAGTAAGGACGTTCTTCTGAAGCAATACCAGAAACGGCTCAAAGATGATATCCGCTCAATGGTGGACAATTTCATGGAGATCATCAAGTCAGCCAAGGTGTGTTGAGTGGTCCATCGAGTAATGATTTAGTGTTTGGGGAATCCTCTGGGATGTGGGGTGTTCCAGAGGTCTCGGTTCTATGGCACGAGTCGCATGTTGTGGGTTTGAGACAGGGCACAACTGTAGATTCACCAGTGAGGTGTTACAACGCCTTTCATTCGTTATTCGCGTTAGCGTTTTACTCTGGATTTAAGAGGAGAAGACATAGATATACTGACAAACGTGGCCCCCGACTGTTTGGGCCACTTTTTCGCCCCCTTCTCCCTTTTCCTGCTGTTCCTATTCTATTCCTTAACCTAGAGAAAAGTTTCGGACGTTTATCTATTGGCATAACATATTAGTTTGTAACTGAGGACTATTTTCATTTTGTGTTTTCGGCACAAGGACTCACACCAAAGGAAGTGATCACGATCGTGATCACCCTGACTAAGACTTTAGCCCTTATCAAAAGCTGGGCCTAGAATGAATCTGTTATCAGATGAGACAGCCCCAGACAGCCAGCTCTACCCCAGTGCTAGCACCCCAGTCAGTGTAATAAAAGTGTGACCACAGGGTTATAAAAGTCAGGTGTCCACACAGAGTTGTTCTATCAACTTTTTTAATTTAAGGATGTACAAAAATAATTCTGGTGCAGAAGTATTCTAATGATCATAACAATACTTTTCGTCTTTCTTTCATAACTGTGTGATGTTTAGAACTGAAAATACATTTATATATACTTTCTAATGTGGTTTCCCAGAAATCAACCAGGGTTGGAAGGTGCCAGGTCAGATGAGTGCAAGGTCATTGCACTCATCTGACCTTGCACCCTCCATCCCCCCTCCTCCTCCTCCTCCATCCCTCCTCCTCCATCCCTCCCCCTTTCTGTCTCTTTCTTCTGTCTCTCTCTCCCTTCTTCTCTATCTCTATTTCCTGGGTATGATCATAAACTGCCTCCCTCTCAGCTCTCCCGCCCTTGATAACACTTCAAAGTGTTGATAAGGGCGTAAAGCAACCAATCTCACTCACTCACTCACTCACTCACTCACTCACTCACCTCCTCCTCCATCCCCCCTCCTCCTCCTCCTCCTCCTCCATCCCCCCTCCTCTTCCATCCCTCCTCCTCCATCCCTCCTCCTCTTCCATCCCTCCTCCTCTTCCATCCCTCCTCCTCTCCCTCCTCCATCCCTCCTCCTCCTCCTCCATCCCTCCTCCTCAATCCCTCCTCCTCCATTCCTCCTCCTCCTCCATCCCTCCTCCTCTTCCATCCCTCCTCCTCCTCCTCCATCCCTCCTCCTCCCCCTCCTCCATCCCTCCTCCTCCCCCTCCTCCATCTCCTCCATCCCTCCTCCTCCTCCTCCATCCCTCCTCCTCCATCCCTCCTCTTCCATCCCCCTCCTCCTCCTCCATCCCTCCTCCTCTTCCATCCCTCCTCCTCTTCCATCCCTCCTCCTCCTCCATCCCTCCTCCTCCATCCCTCCTCCTCCTCCATCCCTCCTCCTCCATCCCTCCTCCTCCTCCTCCATCCCTCCTCCTCCTCCTCCATTCCTCCTCCTCCATCCCTCCTCCTCCTCCTCCATCCCTCCTCTTCCATCCCTCCTCCATCCCTCCTCTTCCATCCCCCTCCTCCTCCTCCTCCTCCATCCCTCCTCCTCCTCCTCCTCCATCCCTCCTCCTCTTCCATCCCTCCTCCATCCCTCCTCCTCCTCCTCCTCCTCTTCCATCCCTCCTCCTCCATCCCTCCTCCTCCACTGCAAATGTCATTAAAATACCATTAGGACGGAATTTTTTTTTTTCTTTTTTTTTTCATCTATCTTGTCTAGGCTCTTGCTCCGAACCGCAAAATGCCATTCAAATGCTCCAAACCGCAAATGTCATTTAAATCCCATTAGGACGGAATTTTTTTTTTTTCATTTTTTTTTTCATCTACATTGTCTAGGGTCTTGCTCCCAACCGCAAAATGCCATTGAAATGCTCCTAACCGCAAATGTCATTAAAATCCCATTAGGACGGAATTTTTTTTTTTATCATTTTTTTTTCATCTGTCAGGGTCTTGCTCCTAACCGCAAAATGCCATTGACTTTTTGATTGACAATTCTGATTTTTCGATTGACTATTTCGACTTTCCAATTGATTGTTCTGACTTCATGACTTTTCGATTGACTATTTCGAGTTTTTGATTGACTGTTTGTTCTGACTTAATGGTTGACTATTCTGACTTAATGATTGACTTTTTAATTGACTATTTCGACTTTATGATTGACTTTTCTGACTTTACGATTGACTATTTTGACTTTTCGATCGCCTATTTTGACTTTTCAATTCACTATTTCTGACTTTTTGTTTGACTATTTCGAATTAAAATGACTTTTTGATTGACTATTTTTTACTTTTCGATTGACTATTTTGACTTTTCAATTGACTATTCTGACTTTCGATTTACATTTTTATTGACTTTTCTGATTGACTTTTGACTTTTCTGACTTTTTGATTGACTATTTCGACTTTCTGATTGACTTTTCTGACTTTCTGATTGACTTTTCTAACTTTCTGATTGACTTTGATTGACTATTCTGACTTAACGAATGACATTTCTGACTTTTTGATTGACTTTCTGATTGACTATTCTATATATGCCCCCATTTAAAAGGCCACAAGGATATATCATGAATGAAATCAAATATAACTTAATGTAATTGTACTTAGTTTCTTGACCAAGTAATAGAATAATACTTAGGATATATCATGAATGAAATCGAAATATAACTTAATGTAATTGTACTTAGTTTCATGTCCAAGTAATAGAATAATATTTAATTTTCACTGGTCAAATCAATAAGGCCACCAAAAATAGGTGTGTTTCCGATTACCCCCACCACCAACCCCCTACGTAGAGAAACATTCCCCTCCCTGCCTTTTTTTGGCCTAAATTGAAAACATCCCTCTTTACCAATGTATAAACACCCCACCTATTAGCTAACGCTGTGTTGGTACAAAATCCAACACTCCATCAGCCTCATTCCTCTCTTGTATTTTTCTAATATGGCAATTAAGAATATTGACCCCTCTTGGGTAGAATATCTACCATAGGCTACATCTATCCATGTAAAATTTCGACCAAAGTGGTAATTTCGTAAATCTATACTAAGTTAACATGTACCGTCCGAGTCGACTCAACTTTCATCCCTGGAATTAATTACAATATTATTGTATTCATAGTTTCCACTTTTTAGGCAATTGCCCACATTTAGAGTAATTTAATTTAATCGAAGGAATGCACGTGTTGAAATTTTGAAATACTGCTAAACTTGGAAATTAATTTCAATTTCAGATAGAGGAAGATTCCCAAATTCTGCGACAGACTTCGGCAGAACAGGATCACTACGAAATGCAAGTCAGAGCGGCCAACATTGTAAGTATTTCCTACTCTTCCCCGAGCTTTGTTGTGTATTCAAGGGCCGTCAGGCCTTACCCGGCCAATTTTGATAGATAGACTAGAGTATATCACAGATTGTTTGCTCTCGTGGACTACATCTTTTTCTTTTCTATAATGTCTCATGGTATATTAGCATTAATATAATAGTGTCGTATGGTATAGCATTAATTATGAAAGTCAGGCGACACATGAAAATATTCGCGTTATGTGGATACGAGTATTTTCTATTTAACTGACCTGAAATGTAACCCTATTTACTATTGATAAAGCCTGAACCAAAACTATTTCAAACAAACGAACACATAATCCCATTTCGATATAATTTAACGTTTGCTCTAGAGTATCTGATTCTTAGTCTACTCTAGTTGGTCTAATACTGATTTCTCATTGTTTATTTTTAGGTGAGGGCAGGCGAATCGTTAATGAAGCTAGTGTCGGAGATCAAACAGTTCCTCATCTTAAATGACTTTGTCTCAGTGAATGAGTCCATACAGCAAAACACACAGAAATTCTTGAAAATGCAAATGGACTGCGACAATACCCTAAATATGCTGAGAGACGACATGGCGGCGGATCTCTATGATCTTGAAGACGAGTACTACTCATCTACATATAAATGAGTTGATTATCCTTAAGAGTGTATGGACCGTACCTGAAGCAGGAACCAACGGTGGAATGTAGTTGAATGTGTAAATTGTGCATCAATGGCTTCAAGAACATGCTTCTGGCTTTCTCGTCAGAAAAGACAGGAGATCTAAGATTTCCCTTTTCTGACCTGCTGTACACATACATGTCAGTTTATTACCGAAATGGTTCTGTGGATATATAATTTTAAAGTGACTGTAAATTACAGGGGTAATTGTAATGTTTACCAGCAGTCCAAGGACATCCAGTGCAAGGCAGGAAAGTTGTGCATCATTACGATACCTTCCCTTGGCACGACCTCCACGCATTTATTGATCTGCAAAGGGATTACTGAACTCCCTTCCTTCATGTGGAATAGAAGTAAATATTTATAATAAAATATGAACATAACAATATGCGCCTTGGTTGTAATTCATAACTCTCTCTGGACAACATATTGTATCCATTCTTTCCTAAGAAGTAGGCATTGACCACATTTAAAAACCCATTTTATCATTTTATCATGAATGTTATTTTGTTCTAATGCAAGAAAGTGCTATGAGATCATTCGATCGTGTGGGCAGGGAGGTATATACACTTAAACATCTACCTCCCTGGTGTGGGTAAAACAGAAAATGTATCAGGGATGCAAGAAGATTAACTGAAATCAGATTATTTGTAAAAACTGGGAAAGTCTAATGTGGTTTTACGTATAGGTCGTACGAGTTCATTATTGATTTATATTCGAGAGATACCAGAATTAGATAAATCTATCGTCCACACGGGGCTTATTCTAGCCTGTATTTATCACAGTTCTATTCATGATTCATCCGAAATATAATTATAAATAGAAAACACATGATTATGAAATATAAATATTTATTCTTCATTGGGTGTCGGCATGTATGTGTAAATGTTTTTATTACGTATGCAAGGAGATTAGCTGAACATCTGTCGCATTCCTCTAGCAAGTTGGCCAACCTTTTCGGCTTCCCTTTCTTCTTGAAGCATATGATGAACTGTGTGTAACTCGCGAAGTGCTGCCTTATTACCAGGATCAAGATTTATAACAGCTCTAAGATCAGATTCAGCGTTTTGCCAGTCCTCTATCCTAGAATACGCAACACCTCTACGATAAAATCCTTTTACATTTGAAATATCAGCATCAATTGCAGCTGAGCAATTCGTTATGACCGCATGGAAATTTTCATAGTGAAGTTGACAGGCGGCTATGTTGAGATGGATTTGAGTCTTTAATGTTCTATACGACTCGCTGAGTTCTTGTGGAATGTAATTTTCTGGACCTGCGCTGGCAACATATTTTAAAGCTAGACCGTACCTCCTGAATGCCGCTTCTTTGTGGCCGTCTTTAAAAAGCTCGGACCCTTTATCTTTATGATGCTTACCTCGTTCAAGCTTTGCCATTTCATCCATTTCGTAAATTGGCAATCTGGTGAAATTCAGAAGATGAACTTCCATTGTGAAAAATGTATTGTTTCCGTCATTCTCGCTCTTCTGAACCACTTTCCCGTTAGATATCGGGAACATGAGCCCACACATTTCGTCTTCTTTCATGGATATCAAACACTTATCAATAATGCAATGAGCGTCTGTGTCTCCTTCCCCAATAGTGTACTTGGTGTCTGCCCCAGTTTGCAAACCAATACCAGTCGGTAATATGACCTCTTGGTCTGGAATATTGAATACAACAGCACATTCTGAACCTTCTACTGGTGTATATCCTCCCCTCCCTGGGCGTCTGATGACTTTAACGAAAGAACCGTCCAGGGGATGGAACATGGTTGTCATCGCCATCTCATGCATTTACCCAATCCTTAAATGTTTCCTGCAAACAGAAAGCATAAATGTCAAGTAAGTCAGTGTAAATGCCCCACACAAGTCTAAGTAAAGTTACTTGTGTGTTAAAGCCTGATTGAAGCCACGCATGCGCGCGTCTCCCATCTGCTCCCCATCTCTAGTCGTCATCCTCCTACAGTCATGATTAATCTTCGTAAGGTAAGTTAATTCCTCGATTAATCTTAAATTATTGTTGGTATAAATGGGTGCCTAAATATGCTAGCCATTGCCTACTACGGCCACATCACGTTGAGATTGTACCTAAATTGGAAAAAATTGACCTCACTATTGAATTCATGCAATATTTTATCGGCAAAATTCGCAAAAAATCTCAAGTTTAGATCTAATTATTATTTTTTTTCAAATTCGTCTTTATTCTTTGAGACGGCGTCCGAGTTCCGGTCACGTGACACCTAGCAACCCAGCCTGACCACCAGCTAGGGATTGCAAACATTCGCACCAAACTTTCCCGCGGCCATATTGTCTCTATGCGGCGATCGGTAGTTACCTTCGTTTTTATTACCAAAACCTATATAAAGGGGCAGGATGGTGAAGATTTGTGTCATGGGTGTCTGCTACAGTCGTTGTGCTTGGATAGGAGACAAAAAAATATGTTTTTTTAAGTTTCCAAAGGACGTAGGCTAGGCTAAATCGACAGAGACAGTGGGCATCTCTGTGCGGTGGAAATGTAAGGCCCAGCCACACAAAAACACAGGGATGCCAGTCTTCCATGAATTAATGAATATCCATAATGTCCATGCTTCCAAAAATATTCAGAATCCCCATAACATTTTCAAATTTATTTCTCCATTAAACTCAGTTTTGTCACTATAATTACGGTATACTTAGTATTTCTGAGTGTCTACCCCGCTCAAGTAGCGCCAGAGCAGGGAGCATGTACCGCTGCTTTTGGTCACCCTGTCCCCGTCAGTGGTGCGGTAAAGTGGGCAGGCCTTCTTCCACTAAAGACCGGGTGTTTCCTGAGCTCAAATCCTGATAAATTTATGTTTTTGAAATAACATAAAATATTGTTTGAAACAAAATCTTAGGATTCAAAAGGAGACCCAAATCGTGGGGCAAATAGGATGCAAAATGCAAGAGAGCCAAATCGGCTTTGTTATACATTTATAAGTTAATATTTGAGACAATTCTGCCGGCGCCTTATTAATGACATCTCTGTTAAATGACAGTCACAAGGTCGATGCTAATACGTAGGTGCATAGAACCGTCATAGGTATATTGATTTGTACATTGTTGACAAAATAATAACACCTTACAATTGATAGATCATTTTGGTATGGACGGAATTTGTAGAGAAACTGGTATCATCCCAGATACTATTTTCCCTGACCATTTTTGTGAATTCTTTCGAGGCTTTGAGATTTTGGTATTCAGGGTTCAGCATAGAGGCCATTTTAGCCTCAAGATCATAATAGAACCTCTAGAAATCGGCAAAAACACTTCACTAAATTGCAATCGCAATGTTAACAATATGGTAGCGCGAATGCGTCTAGGGAATGTTTGCAATCCCTTGGCTGGTTGCTAGCCTCGCGATCGCTGCACCACCTGTAGTCACGTGACTTTCCGTCTCAAAGAATTCAGTTTTTCTTTTTCACGCTGAATAAAATTAATGGTTTTAAAAGTTGATGAATTAGGAAGATTGCTGCTTTAAAATGGTTTCCATGGCAACCAACTACGCAGTTTTTCAATTGAAAAATTTATATTCTGAAAAATTGTTGCTATGGTGACATCAAAACAAGAAATTTCATAATTACAACTCATAAAACGTGGTTATTCTACCACAGTAGGGCCAGAAAATTTAGGTTCACTTGCAAATCTCCATACAAATTGAGTTTGTTACTACCAACGAGAGTGGAAGAAAGAGGTTCAGCAGAGGGGCCTATATGGGGGGAACTTAGGACAAGCTTGTTTTCGATTCTCATCACTCATTAAGTGCTAATGCCGGATAGTGGTGTGTGGTTTTCTTGGAAGTGGGCAGATGTGGTCACTCCAGTAAGGGTACATTTCTCCATCTTCAGCTGCTTTCCAATGGCTGTTGCATATTGGATTGGCCCAATAATTTTGCTATTTTGCTACCTTCCGATCTGGTGAAAATGATGGGATAAGTTTGAACAGCTAATTCAAACTATTATACACATGTCCAATTAATATATAATCTTTCACCAGATCGGAACATTATATAAATTACAAATATTCATTCAAATTTGAGACCTTAATGCTCAGCTCAATATATAGGAACATATCATCTGAAAGCTAAAGACAAGCGGATTCATACCAAATGCTTACCATATAGATATCATAAGCAACCTGGCCAAAACCTGGGCCCAAAGTAACCCTGTTTTCTTGTAAGCTTATGTGGGCGAGGGGATCGCACAACTGTAGCGCCCCGGGACTGTAGCCTCCTGAGATCCTAGCACCCTGGCCTCAACGCTAGCGCCCCGGCGTTGGATCGAAGTTCCCACGGCCTGGATCAAAGCACCCAGACCGTTAACACTAAACAATACCGAAACTAACCCTAAACCTAACCTTAAATTGGTGGTCCTAAATCAGTAAAGGGGGTAGCAAACTGTCCCGAGTAAAAATAGACTAATAAAAGTAATTGACTAGTAAACGGTCTGGGCGCTTCGATCCAAGCCGTGGGCGCTTTGATCCAAGGCCGGGGCACTTGAGGGCGCTTGGGTCCCGGCTCCGGTCAGGGGCTTTTATGGCAGTTTCAGAAAATGGAATTTAAGGCTGAAAACAAGCTCGGGACTAAAGGATAGCCGCCTGGCCTGTGGTTTTATGCTGTGTGGCACTGGAGGACTCAGATGTTGGCCTTGTGGTCAGATAAATTATACCTGATAAGGTATACACTTTGCCTTAGTCTAGAAGTTTAGGGAGTGTAGAGATGGGCCTCTCTTTCTTCCACTCTCGTTGTTACTACAAATGTCAAATGGTGAAAAATCGACTTTGATCCATTATCCTGGGTTTTTTTCACTGCCTGCACATGAACAGTTTTGAGAGGCTTTATCTCGTTTTATATATGAGGCTATTCAGCAAGATTAGCATAGTCGTAGCATACAAATCCACCGCAGGTGGAGTTGTACAGTGTTCTATAGTAGAGTGCCATAGACGGCCCTTAACAGCCCATAACTTCCACAAACTACAATCAATCCCTCAAATTTACCTCCTACCTTTCAGCAATGATAAAACTTACTTCATATTGTCATTGTGCGTTGCTCATACTGTAATATTAAATAAACTATAGACTAAACTGCTAGCGAAGCGATGGAATCGCCGCCATGAATATTTGAAGGAATGGCGCTACTTTGCTAAAGGCAGAAACTTACAAAACTCACAAAGGCCGGCAGAATGAAGCCACGCCTATCTAAGCTGGCTCAGCCAATCCGCTTAACGGACAGCGAAAATGGTAAAACATATATGTGCAGTGTTGTAGCTGGTTATTGGTCACTAGGTATGATAGGTTTCTGCCTCTTGCGGTCACGTGACTCCAGTGTAAGATGGCGCAGCATGGCATAGAGTTGTGCTTACCGATTCAGAAATGTATCAGACCAAAACAACATGTAAACTTCGACGGCGCATTACAAAATTGCGGCGAAATAGTCCTAGAGACAACATTTAAAAGGTGAACAACTTTGCATGTACCCATTGATTTTTGCCTTTCCAAATCATCCACGCCCTTGTTATACGTATGAAATTGCATCGAACCCTGTCTGACGACAGGAATAACAGGGAGAGATATTCGAACTAGACGAACGGCTGCCAAACCGCTTATTTCAATAAGCGAATGCGATTTACCGAAACACAGCGAACGCAGCGCCATAACTGTACAACGATTATAAGAGAGGGGCCCCTGGGTCTGCAAAAGGTTTCTCGCACTTATTTTCCTACAAACTTAGGCATCCACTACAATGAATCGCCAGCATATTAATACACCTAGCTATTAGTAAAGTCGATTTAACCGAAATGCGCACAGATAAATTACAATCTTGGTGTAAACTTACATTAACACTAGCGTGAATGGGGACTGCATATCGGCCGATCGACCGACCTGAAAGTTGGGCCACATGACTGAAATGCATGGGAAATGATACGTAAGGCTTCTCATAGTGTATTGAGCAAGGCCGCGCGCTCCTTCCGGTCAGACACTTCCGTCTTTGCACTTGCACAATCAAAACAACTAGCCTAGGATTATCACGTGCATGTATTGCTGTCATATTCCATGTAGAAACTCCGCGATTATTCCATTAAAAAGGTAACGAAATATAGATTCTTCTCCTGAAGTCTAAAATCTGCAGGGGTTTTATGGCATTGCCATAAAGACGCCTGCAGACCAAGCAAAACACTGAGTCAACTCGTTCCCAGTGGCCAAGTTTAGCTGGGTCCCCCGGCTCTGCAGTCGCCGAAACCATAATTTTAAAAGCTTTGATCAACGATACCAACAACGATATAACAAATACAGCGGCCGGAAAATATTCTACTAAACTAACCAGCCAAGCAGTTACCATACACCTACACAACACAAATTCTCGCGCGGATACTTTCTAGATTAGCACAGCATTTGACTGGAGACTTGAAGTTGTCTTGATCCTGGCAACAAAGTGAGCGATAATAAGACGAAACAAGATATGATGCCTCCCAACACAGAGCCGGAATAATCCCCAGAACAAAGATTGCTTCAGACATCAACTTGAATTCAATGTCTACACCATGAATATTACTATTTCCTCGACCAGCGTACATAAATCTAAGTTTCTTACCACAAACAGAATGTCATGAATCGCGACCCAACCAGCAAAGCGGAAGTTTACCATCTGAGCTGCGTGCCATGCATGCGCATAACCATCCTAAAAGATTGTAGTGTTGGCACGGACAGGATTAAAAGGACATCATATGACAGTGAGTTTCTCTTTTATCTAACTTCTTGTGGATATATCTCTGACAATTCTAATTCCTTTACATTGAAACAAGGCTTTACAAGACACCAATATGTGATTTGTCCTTGTACTTATCGGGATATACTCTTCTCCATACGCGGTAGGAGTGGCTGACACAAGACATCTTGACAGACTGAAGGGCTGAACTACTAAACATGCAGTAGATAAACAAAGTACAGTGGTGTGTTATTGTGCAGGGAACTAGCTTATCGAAGCTAGAAGAAAGTTAATTAATGCATCGGCTTGTTCCTAAAGCTAATTCCATCCTCTAACCAAACCCTTGCCTTGGTCTTGGGACTCATTCGGAAATAATTTCATAACCGATCATGACATAAGACATAATACAATACACATGCCTAGTGTGATTTGTGTATTGATATTATACTTGTTTTATATGGGCCTAGTAGTGATCGTGTTTATTTAACCATTTAATCTTCTAATTCAATTCTTCTTTATTTGCCATTTTAAAGAAAACATGCAGAGTCGTTCGACTGTTCAAAATCAAATAAAACACACCACACTCCCTGGTGAACTGAAAAATTAACTAAAGCTGGGCAGCCTAAAATTGTGATGTAGGCTACAATCAGAGAGCTATGAACAAATTATACAATCTATGGCAATAAGATATATGGCACAATGAGTGTATGTGAATACGGTACCGTAGGCTACCTAATTCTACTGACTACTTCAAGCAACGTGTATACCTATAAATGAGGGGAAATGTGAATACTATTCATGGTTTGCTGTGTTTATAGGCCCTTCGATTAAAAAAGGCGAGAGTGTTAAATTCTTGATCGTAGTTAAATGAAATCATGACCAGAGAACATCGACATTTAGCTAGTTCAACACGTTTTTAAATGATTAGTAACAATGAAGAACTCGAAATGCCTAAAAATAGGCCAGGTTGATCTGCTATACAATACACGTAAATATTGTAGATGAATTAATAGTTTGTTCATTGATACTATATATAGGTTATTATATATAGCTTGTATAGAATTTCTAAGTTTAGCACCTGGTGTGTCGTCCCCTATGTAATAATGAGTTACATTGCCCTTTTCATGAATTGATTCGCCCTATTGATTTTGAGACCTGGCTCTAGTCTATGACTTAGAGGACTGGCTTTGTATTAAATGCTCCCATATTACACGGATGCTTATGTCTGTCTGTCATATATATATACCCTCTTAGCCAGCATGTTATGTATAACAATATATATGCGGTAACACATCTGGTTATCTGTGAAGGTCTTTTTAAAAAGACATGTTGTATCTGGTTGGCTTTGTTTTGTTGACTTGTGTGTATGTATACACGTATAATCTTCCAGCAGTTTATGGGGTAGTTTTTTTTCCAATTTTTGTTCCATTAACTTTCAGATCGTTAAGAGTAATGTAGCGACGTATTCTTTACTATTGCAGGTCACATAGTCTACGATTGAGGTAGAGGAGAGAGGAGAACAATGTTCAAGAAATTAAAACAGAAGATACAAGAAGAAAGTGGGTCTAGTCCTGAAAGTTCTTTCAGTCATGGACCTGGTTTGGCCAGTCCCGTATCTAAAGATGCCCCTGGTGAGTTTGTCTATTTTAAGAATTTTTGATGGGCTCCCAGATACTAAGCAATTCTGCATTACGTGTAAAACTTGCTGTTATCACAACTAGCTCCGACACAGTTTCTTACGCATTTAAATAAATATATAATATATATAAAACTAGTAATGCAGAAATTTCACATGTCCTTTTTGTCAACTGATGAAACAGATACAATATTAAAATTATGAACCTAAGCTCAAATTATCACTAGAAATTAAAATGTTTAAAAAATCGTTTCAGGGGGCGCCTTCAATACTAGGAAAGATTCTCCAATGAAAGATGCTGGGAGGCGTGATAGTGTCGACTCTACTGCATCCTGCGATGACAGTGTAAGTGTCCGAGAATTCCAATATGCTTAGTCATTTTTGAATGAAGGAGTGATTAATTAAAGTATTGCGTAGAAAGACATTAATATTATCTGTTTCGAGTGCAGTGACGTCTACATTAAATTGCATGTATCCAATTTTACTCTCTTGTTTACCGTGACATTCCTTATGTTCCTTTTTATGCCGTCTTTCTGGATTTAGTTTATTAATTTACTATTTATTTCACCTTCGACAGGTTCGTCCGAAGGAAGAAGTCCTGGGGTTGTTGCAAAAGCGCACTGATCAAGTAAAACGTTTAGAAAGCAAAGTATCAGGTAAATATAATCATAGTTGCAAAGTACTATTGGTTCTGTGAATTATTTTTTGGTTAACTTTTACGGAGTGACATCTATAGAAGTTTGTCATATGTTCCTTCGTTGACCTTATATCATCCCTGGCATTTCTAGAGCTTGCTGCCATGATCAAGGACAGAAACAAACATATCGAAAAGTTAGAAACTACTCTAGAAAAATCCGAGGATGGTGAGTACAGAAAAATGATTCAAGAATTAACTTTCTTTTAAGGTAGAATTTATAAAACATAGATTGTTATTGCTATGTCCTAAAACATGTCTCCTTATTTGTGAGGATAAAGAAATATATGAACATATCGTCAAACGAAATGTAAATAACGAAACGAATAAGTTATTCAACATGTTTTACTCCCATAAATTATCGGATTATTCATCATCCATGTGAAGAAAAATCAGACCTTTTACTATGTTTGATGTTTTTGTAGATTCTGTCCAGAGGTTGCAAGAATTACGAGAAAAGTTAATGACTTCTCAAGCGACAGCCATTAAGGACAAAGAAGAGGTACTGTTTCCTCTATACACAGATAGCATCAATTGGGAAATAGAAGGAATTAAACCCTTTGGTTACTTTGATTTCTTATTCGAGGCCATAATCTGGTATTGTTCGTTGACATTATTATTGCAGTTTTGACCGTTTGTGACAATGACCATATACTTATATAATCATGATATATATGTAGGTCATTACCAACGAACAATTGATACTTATTGTTTGATTTATATTATATATTACCAAACAAAAATGGTCATAGGTGACAGTTTATTTTTATTTCATGGCTGTGTTGACATTTATATTAGTAGGTATTTTCGATTCGTTTGTTGTTGGTCATCATAAAATCCCCAATACCCGTTTTAGTTATATTTAATGTTCTTTTCGTTTTTAGGAATTAAGATCATATTACTCTAGACTAGTGAAGGTGAGGAGCATTACGTATTAGTTTATGTATCATTGACATGTATCAGTCCATAGTCGTCTGTAATATTTCACCTATCTAAATGTATTCGACACGCAGGTATAAACTAATATATTTAACAGACCCCCAACACAATATAATATTATATTTTACGTTCTTCGTTTCCGGGGAGAAATATATTGTTTATGTAGGGCTATGTGTTGCTCTGTCTGTATAATGTGCCGTTTAAGTTATGGCTTCGAACTATAATAAGATCATGATGTAGTTTCCCCCATTTGTGAAAGAAATAGGTTAATTGGTCTCTTCTTGAATTTATAGACTAATGAAGGGTTAGAAAAGGAGCTGACGACTGCTCGAGAATATAAGAATCGGTTTCTCAAGCAGGCCGAGGAAGGCGATGAGTTACAGGGACTAAATACTCAGGAAATTGCGAAAATCAAACATATGGTAATTTGTTTATACAATATCTTTATTTAGGATAATCAACACCTACTTTAAAAAAGTGTTTTTCGTTGTGCCCTGCTATCTATCTATATAATCAAACTATACTACTAGGGTAGTAATGTTCCTGGCTGTTAATATTTACATAATTGACTTAAATTTATCTGGAATGGTGATCAATGGAATGAAATGAATATATGAAAGTTTCTATTACTATGATCGACTTTGGAAAGGAGAAGTTGAGGAATAGTCAGATTGAACTTTTCATTTATTGTTTTTGTTGAACCTTAAATATATTTCGTCTACCAATAACATTAATGTTCCGTCCAATACTGTAATATTTACTGCCAATCATATCGCCTTTTTGTATAACTCATATTTTCTTTATTTGTTTATTCTGTACCTTTCTTTCTTAACAGCTTTTAAACGTACAAGAAGACTTGAGTCAAAGAAATAAGGACCTAGAAGAACGAAGTCGGGATTTAGAATCATCGCAAAAACAAGTCAAGCAATTAGAAAACGAAGTAATGCAATTTACCCAAAAGCTGTTAGAGCAAAAATCAGAAAGGTAGGTAGGGCATACAACATCATGTTGTTTGAATTCCTGAAATTTATTTAGTTTTTTTCATCTTACTGGTTAATTCTGGTGTTTTTTCTACATTTGTATATTCCACCAAATATTATCTTTAGTCTGAAAATAAAATTATAATGTACTTGGTGTTATTTCCAGTGAGATGACTGCCGCTTCATTAAACGAAGAAAGGAAAAAGAACGAAGAAATGGCTCAAGACAAGACTTCCCTTAAAACTCAACTAGACACATTAAATCAACAACACAATCAGGTATAGTCCAATATTTGAATATTCTAAACAAAATCTTCCCTTGATATCCTCTCCATCAATGTCAAGTTTGGCTTTTTAGGTGGAGATTGATTTATATATTCTATCGGTCACTTTGACTTTAGCACTGATCTTAGTGTTTATTACACTTTCGTGTTGTCTATAATGTTCCAACTTTCATTTTGGATGTATGATTTAGATGATGTTAGATCTGCTGTAAATAATGGACTCCTGGAAAGCAAATAACTTTATATCATTCTCGGAGTACTTCTATTTCGATCTGTTCATAAGTTACTGTTAGATATAAGACAGTTTATATAAGACAAACATGACAAAGTCTCTGTTTGTATCCGACCTTCTCCTAAAATTCAAAGCATACAATCTTAGAGATATTCTTCCAAAACATTTTTTTCAGGGACCATTCAGAAATGAACCGATATATTCGACCTATTTTCTATGTCTTAAAGTTACAACAACCTTGTGTTTCACCAAAACTTAACTTTGCCCGCTGAAGTTGTTGGACATTCTTTTTATATATTATTTACTTTGCGTCCTGTGCTCAGACTGCTTCCCGTCTGAGCAGCTTGCAGGCTTCGTACCAGCAGATCCAGGATGACCACATGGTCCTACAGAGGAGTAGTGACCTACACAGGCAGAAGGTGGAGCCACTATTTCCATCGGGCGTATCACCGCCATAGACCATGAATACACTCAAAATTTAGCCGTGTCAAATTTAGTGTAAATGGAATGATGGATTTGAGCATGTAGAACCAGGGATTTTCCTAATGCACAAAGATTGGCCTTGCGATATGTGCGAAAGTACGATGCTGGGATTCTTTTTGTGTGCTGATACATGACACGAACGAATATCTTAATATTGCCATTTGTCTGTGTGAAATACCAAATTCATCAAGATAGGGTCTAATACTTGAGATGGTTTCTACTACACTTTTAAACGCGTCCCTGGTTTTATAAAAGCCGATTTTGTATTCATGGTTTATGATGTTGTTATATGGTACTAAGGCTTCTGCTTGTGCAGTATAGTATAGGGGTTCATGGTCAATGTCATGCAATGTTTTATATTTCATATCAATTTCAAGCAGTCTGCTATCTATGAAGATCTCGTGTCAAGACTGACACCTATCATTCATAAAACTAATCATCACGGCTTACCTGACTTTGCATTTTAATCTGCCACTAACAAATTGAACTTTAAATTCGCCAATGGAGTTCGTCTCTGACAATAGATCTTCACAGAAAAAGTACACATTTGTGGTTGAAATCATGCAGGTTTTTTTCCCTTGGATTTTTTTTTATTATGGGCTCTTCAACACTAGACATTTTACTTGGATTTGTTTGGGTTTCCCCGTATGATTCAGACTGGAAAGATTTTGGTATTCATTGCTTCTGACTGATCCCCGATCGCTCCCAATTTAATTTAGTTAATAAGCAACTTAATTAGTAGTATTTAAATACTACTGCTCTGATAGAAGGCTGGCCTTATATAAAGTGAAAAACATTATCCAAAGAATTGATGGATATTGCGCATTTATGAAATTAAATATGCACGTTTGAACGCAGTCGGTTCCTAGGATATTACAAGCTACAGTTAATAAGCATGCCATACTAGAAATATTTGCCTTGGAATGAGCCTAACACGGATCGTTCTAATATATCTAGGCCTATATCCCTGCATGAAAATGATAAGAAACCTGATTAACGTTTCTAATTCTTTGAATATTCAGCATCTCTAAATTGTATATAATGTTACCATCAAATCAACCCAACTTAAATATAAAGCAAGCTCCAAAACATATATGTTAACCATTCTTTCCCAGTTCCAATATATATGATTCTTTCTATCGTTTTGTTTGATTTTTATCTGTTCACCTTTTGTAATCAAAGTGCATTTGTATCGTCTATATGATGTACGCTTCACGATACGCGATACTACCCACATATAGTACGTATATGTGTATTGCTGCGTCTAAAGTTCTTCACTTGAGAATAGCAATAAGAAAAAAACGAAAAATTAAACATTTAAAAAAAATCCCTGTTTCATTCAACAACAAAAGTTTCATATGTATACCTTTAATGTGGTTATTTCAGATGTTTTGATTTGTGATAGATCCCCATGAAAAAAAAACCGACTATGGATCATGGTGTCTAGTTTGGATATTTTGAAGAAATTAGTGTACGCATAACATGCGTTTAAAAATAGAAAAACAAATGAGGTTGTGTTTACTTTTTCCATCGGCAATTATTCTTTCTCATATAACCTTGCGAGTCAATCGTTAAAAGCTGGTTATAATAATAAGTTAAACTGGCGTGTACCCAATTGGGGTTTGAATGGTCTTCCGTGCGTTAATCTCTGTCATCTCCATTTGGACATTTAAACATTCCCAAGTCTACGTTTCCAGGTTACCCTCATATGATTCCAATCGGCTTATAGAATAATTTATCATTTATTGGTTACACCAAGTAGGGTGTATTAACATGACTTATCTGCACATGCTATGAGATAATCAATAACGTAACATTGTCCCCTTCCTGAAATTCTCCAGATGAATAGTTTGTTGGAAGAGAAGGACGAGCAGATCTCTCAGCTGCAGGAACGAGTGGAGACCCTCCAACAACGGGTGCAGGATAATACGTTGGACGGAGATGACCGTTTTCAAGCCATGGAAACAGAAGTGAGTTTGTCTGATCTGTTATTTTTACTCCCCAAATAGTATCCCTTGAAATAGAATGAATGACTAAAAAAATGAGTAAATGTTATCGCCGTTTAAGTCTTTTTTGATGCTAGACACAGTCCGCTTTTGTAAATTGGTACCATGTATTAATAGTAAAAATGTTTCTCGAATAAATTGTCTGTGCTGAGCAATATTATAAGTCCCCAGACGAGGACTGTTCCTTTCGATATTTCATTCTTAATGTCCATGATTATTATCAGAAAATACTTTTGTCAGATCCCCCTTTTGTTTGATACATGGTGGTTCTAAACTTGAATGGGAGAACGCTCGAAACTTAGATTTGCCAAAATAATAGTCTTCCAAACTAAACTACATGTTCTTCCACAGCGTGCGTTAATGGAGAAACGGTTAGAGGAAGCCCGGCAACAGTTGACAGAAGTAAAATCTACCTGGAGCGACAAGATCACCCTTTTAGAAAAACAGGTAATCTTGCTAAGATTCCGCTATTTCTACCTTTAAGTGAATCGTTTCATGAATAGAAATCCGATAATTCAATCATTTCTTTATTTCTTGAACAATCCATAGTGTAATTAACATCTGTTAAGTAACCGCGCGGGAGGCTAAGTAGTTTAAAGCGCTAGATTTGGATCCTGAGGCATGAGAATGCTGTAGGTTTTAATCCTGTCGCAACTGTAAATTCGTCTCCTCTCCCAGGCACCAAGGGAAGATCAGCTGTATGAGTTGACTTAGTCCAGTCCAGTCCTAAGAAAGAAAAAAACATTATAGACTTGTGCAACTGCTTGATTCTTTTTGGTTAAAAAACGAATTCTCGAAAAAAAAATCTAAACTATATGTTATAGTCACTACCATATTATGGTCACTTCTGTCTCGACTGAGGAATACTCTCAGTGAATGGGGAGCACTAGACCTGCCCTGGGCCCTAGAAACTGTAACAACACTGTCTTGGGAACGAGGGTTAGTCTATATACATTATAGTAGCATATTCAATATCCCCGAAATGGAATCCAGGTCTTGTATATTATGTGCAGGGTTTTCCACAGGTTTTGGGAGGTCTCCGGTGGTATGAGATGAAAATTCAGAGGTTTAGCGGCAGAGCCGCTACCCCGGGCCGCTTCTGCGGTCCGGGGGGAGAATGCAAGAGGGGGTTTCCCCCTCTTGCTGGTGGGGGTCTGGGGGGCCTCCCCCAGGAAATTTAGAAAAATTAGAAGCAAATTGTTGAAGTTTGAAGCCAATTTTGATTACTTTTGAGCTGATTATTGCTGTAAGATTGGTCAGACAAGTATATATAATTTCCTGAAAAGAGAGTTGTAAATAATCTGCCAATTGATTATGATAGTATATTTGCACTTTTTCAAACTATTTATCACCTGTTTAAACTTAAGGGCAAACATAAGTCAAAATATAATGTTTCTGAAACTTTAGTATATGGACTGTTTCTGGTCATAGAAATGGGAAAATATCCTTGAGTCACACATTCTTGTGTTTAAGATATACTACCTCAAAACAAGGATATATCAAAATGGCCTATCAAAACAAGGCCAACATCGAAAGTTTCCAATTCAATTTTACCATATAAATAAAAAATGTGATGTGTTCAGGAAAATGAGTCACAAGTCACAAAATTGATATTTTTCAGTGTTTTTTCCCAAGATGTCTTTGCAGGAATGTTTTCATTTTTGGGGTGCTTAACTCTTTTTTTCGTTGCATGCATAAAGTTACTAAATTTCAAGATAGTGTATTAAATATATCATTGCATTTCTATGGTAATTTTATAGAGTATATTTAGCCAATTTACTAGTAAATATCCACCCGGAGATATTGCAAACTTTTTCAAAAATAAAAATATCAAACTTGAAATATAGAAATACTTATTAGTTATAATCATAATGTTTACTATCATCAGAGTCTGCTTGATCTCATTTTTTCAAATATAATATCTTAAAAAACAATTTTTTTGCGACTTTTGACTCATTTTCCCGTGACACATCACAAATGTCATTATATCCTAAATTCAGGAAACTTTTAGAGTAATATACAACTGGAAACATGAAGAATAGGGGGCCCCCTGTTAAAATATAAAAAAATATACATGAAATCGGTACAAGGCCAGGAATTCAAAAGCCTAGAAGATGGGCCATTTTTGGCCGAATTGAATACTGTTGGAATCTATTGAATGGCCTTGAAAATTCAAACCTGGTTTCCTACCAATTTTTCATTTGAGTATTGATGAAAAATATTTGATCTAATGCTGTCCCAATCTAATTTTTGTTTAATAAAATTTTTTTTTTTTTTTTTTTTTTTTGCTTTTGTTTAACGGCGGGCCTTATTGAGTCTCCGGCGGCCGCCATAACGTCTCCGGCGGTGCGCCGGAGACTTGTCTATGTAGGGAAAACCCTGATGTGTATATAAATCATAGGCTCTAAGATTCCTCTAAAACCTCTTATGTACATTGCTTGCTTGTAATAGATCTCCAACTTAAACGAAAAGATCTTGGAAGACGCAGAAGACTTGAAGTTGACTGAGAAGGAGTTGGCAGATACCAAGAGTTCTTTACAGGCTCAGATCAACTCTGCCAAGGAACCATTAGAAAATAAGGTCAACGCCCTCATTTATTTTTACTCTTCCCTTAATTGAACTGGTGGTGGATCTGAATAAACCTCAACCTGTATTTCATAGATTTTCCACAAATATCTGTGTATAATACCTTAAGTTCCAGCCTCATTGTATGACGTATCTTAGCGGGATAAACATAGAACTTAAAAATTAAATGTGTTTGATTAGTTTTTCATTGTCAAGGCCATCGCTTTAAAAGAGACATTTAAGAAGAAACATCGATTTTGTTTTTCTTTGGTTACAGATTAGCAAATTAGAATCAGACCTTAGTACGGTACGATCTCATTTATCCAAGGCTGAACTTAGTTTGGGGAGGAAGGAAAAACTTCTGCTGGAACAGGTTTGTATTATTTCAACACTTTAAATGTAATCACCGATGAGGCATGACCATGATGATGTTTCTCGATCTGATCCCTGTGTAAGGAATGTAATGGTTTTATTGAAAAATAAATAAAATAAAGTTCTCGCTATCGGAGGTATCAGATTGTGCGTACTTAATTCAAGACTGTTAACTCTACCTGATGTACATTACCTGATGTAACTTTACCTAGATCAGATTGTTCTATTTTGTAAGTTTGACTTCGTAAATGGCAATGCATGAAAGCAACCAGATAGACATATGGTTATGCGTGTTTTGTAAGAAATTTGTTTAAATTTACGTCCAATCAAAATATGTTATTTGTGTACTATTGGTATTTTGAGACAACATATGACATTCTCCGTTCTCTACATTAAACAGAAGGAAATCATGGAAAATGAAATAGTAAAATGTAAGCAAAAGTCGGCCGATGCAGAGCTGGAACTGCGGGACAGTGTCCGTGACTTAGAAGCTAAAGTAGTTTCGTTAGAAAAGGCTAGAGAGAAAGATCGGCTGGCAGCCCAACAACGGATTGTAAGTTGCTTTGTTTCTGGAATGTTATCAAAAGTTCTAGTACTGCATCATTTAAATAATAGTAAGTCAATAGGATTGATGGGATAGCAGTTTTATATACTTTGCTCTGTAATGACATTCGTGCCTTTGCTCTCTTTTTGAATGAACTTATGAATAAATCGGTTATATTATGGACTATTATTGAAAAAAATAGGAGTATATATATATAGTGAATGAATATACATATATTATATAATGGTGGGACATATATCTCCTTATATTCCCCTTCAAACTTCAACATTTAAAAAGAAAAAAAGAGTTTAGTATAACTAATGGCACAATGGAGGTTTGTAATCGATCAAGACATTGTGTCAAATCGCATGACACCCCAAAGGAGTGCGATTTGACCCAACGTTGAGATCGATTACAAACCGAACAGAGTGCTATTAGGTATTTATTACATACTAAATCAACAAGAGAACTCGAATTTAATAGTATTTTACCTTACTTTCCGTCAATCTTGTGGGTATTTGGCTCAAATAGCACGCTTTTCAAATAGCACCCCTGAAATCATATATATATGTAATAATAGTGTCAAAAGGACTGTTCACTCTTTTGATGTCACCTTTTTTCTTTCGCCAGACGACGCTAGAGTCCAGCCACGACGAATGGCTTGAAAAGGAAATCGATACAGAAAAACAAGTGACTGATCTAGAAGAACACTTACAAAAATACAAGTCAGAGAGTTCACATCGTGAGCGAGACAACGCCAGACTCCAACAACAATTGCAGGACAGAGCAAAGGATATAAAGGAACAGAAGGAGAAGGTAAAGTAGATTAATGTGATAGAGTACCTCTCAGTCTGCATAACAGTATGAATGCATAATAGTATAATGTACATTATTATTAAGTAAATAAGTAATCATTATTATACGTCTATTCTCTATGAGAGGTGCAGTAAATATATTAATAATGGACACGTACTTTGCTGGTTTGAATTCATATTTCTTTTAACTTTTAGATACTTTATGGCCATTCAGAATCAAAACCAAAGGTTTATATTCCAATATTCCTATCTGCTAAGGGGATCTAATAAATAGTGAATGAAATTCGGCGAGGGTTTAATATCGAAAAAATCCTTTCCGATAATTCCATTCTCTCCATTTATTATACACCCATGTGTGTATCCGGTGCAGTAAATGGGTGCAATAAAAAGAACACATACCATAAAAATACTGCTGGATCCTATGGGTCCGGATCATGGTTTCGGGTACCACCAATTAGTTCAGCTTATGTGTTTACGTCCAGGAACACAGACAACACAAGGAAATAGGGGTTTAGATTATGTTTTTGCGAATATTCTTCTTTGCTAAGGGCACATGTGATAAATATAGAGAGCGGACCTCCGCGTGGGTAATTGAAGAATCCTACGCCGAATTCCATTCTCTCTATTCATTGATAATGTGACAAATCAGGAGTAGTTTAGGTGTTTAGTTGGTAATCAAGTTTAGGTCTTTATGAAATGTTTCTTATTCTACCATGGAAAAATTCTTAAAGTGATTCCATCTGAACTCATAGATCATTATCTGGTATCTTATTGCGTGTATCCGTTATAGGTGAAAAGTTTGACACGTGCTTTGGAAGCTTCGCAAACGACGGTGGATCAAATGAAAAAAGACTTTCAGGTGATAGGTACAGACTTCCAGAGTGCCAACAAAGGTATGTACGAGGTTCCATTGCCAGTCTTTATTATCTATCGTTTGTTCCCTTTCTACATTTCAGTGATGAACGTCTTCGGTAGTTCTACCAACGAGAGTCTACTCTCGTTGGTTCTACTGAAATCAGTATTTTTGAAAACTTATAAACATTTTCCCCAAATTCCATCATTTACCTAATTAAAATTTTCCACAAAAAATATCTAATTTTCAAAAACATTTAAGAAAACTTGATTTACCAAATTTTTTTGAAACATTCAGAGGTTTAAATGCACCATTTGACTTATGTTTTCATAAGATTTCTGGATAACGATTTCCTCCGGATGTCAGGAATATTTCAGTATTTTTAGCATAACACCCACTTTCATCCCTGGATATATTTATTTATGTAGTGCTAAGTATATATATGTGTGAAAAGTAGCCTGAAATTCCGTGAATTTATCTTTTCTTATCAGTTATCCTTTGGTTTTTGCTCGTGTTGTAATTAACCGACTCTAAATCCGATTCTTGTTTTTGATTGATATATGACAGAAAAGGACGAGCTTATGTTACGCAACGCCCAGTTATTCCAGTCCCTTGAGGCGGAGAAGCGGACAGTCATAGAGGAGCGTGAGAATCACTCACAAGAAGCTAAATCAAAAGACATTGCCATAGCAGGCCTAGAGCAATCACTTCAGGATATGAACAACGAACTCTCAGCAAAACAACAAAAAGTAAGCCTATTAGTTATAGTTAGCTTTTGAGAAAAAGGGAACGAATACACATGTTGATTCGGAGATGGGATCATTTACAACCCATTTCCAATCTTCCTCTTCTTGGTGATGAATCGAATATAACCACCCAGCTTCAATGAAGTTAGAAAGTAAATTTATTAATAAATAACTCAATGAAGATGTTTATATAATATATACTCTAGATTGAAGACAAAGAAAAAATCTCGTCATTGATTTATGGATCTGTAAGAAAGGAATGCTTCTCTGATAAAGTGTCTTAGACTGTTTGCGGAGAAATAAATAAATCAAAGTATAAGGGAATGGTGAAAAATGAAAAAGAAGACATGAAAGTTAAAAGGATCCATACACCATTGTCCTATTCGTGAAAGTTCACCATGAATAGTTCATTACAAATATTGTAATCGGTTTGTTGGGAACAGCGAATTAAATTACCGAAGCACTTACTGGAAATGAAAGTGCCCTTGTATCAATATGATTAGAGTTATAGAGGATCAGGTTGTACTTGTATTCATTCTCTCCATTACAGATTAGCGAATTGGAATCTCAGGTAGAAAACGCTCAAAAAGAATTCGAGTCTGCTCAGCTGGATCGGTTAAAGCAGGAAATTGCCGACCTCGAAGAACAATTAACTGACAAAAACAAAGTGAGTATATATCTTTCTAAATGTTGATCAATAGATAATGATGCTTTTCCAAAATGGTTAGAGTAAGCTTTGGGTTCTGTACCGGCGAAGTCAACAGTACAATATACAATATTATTGTAATACTCACACCATATTAATATGTACGGTTAATTATTTGTTTATTTTATACCGACATCACTAGGCTTCTCTATTTTGTTATTTTCATTATGGCCACAAAGTCAGAGTTCGATTTACCCTACTCTAATGTGATATATATAATCAATGAAAAGGGGTGTTGGGCGGGGGGGGGGGGGGCTGAACTGGGCGAAGAATATGGTGGATAATAGATGATGAGGGATGATGTAAAATAAAGATTAGTT
Source organism: Sthenelais limicola (assembly GCA_942159475.1). Classification (NCBI taxonomy): domain Eukaryota; kingdom Metazoa; phylum Annelida; class Polychaeta; order Phyllodocida; family Sigalionidae; genus Sthenelais; species Sthenelais limicola. Next base: position 62,449,911 of record OW804096.1, read on the forward strand.
ATAAGACTTGAAACCATGTTACTCTTACTTCTATATGTTATTTCAGACTATTAAAATTCAGCAACAACGCTTGATAGATTTGAAAAAGACTTTACAGCGTGAGCTGAAGGTACAGTCGTTACCCAACGATGACCCAATGGTTGATTACAACAACAAAGATGCTCCCCAACTGGAGGTGTTCTCGTCCACTAGCTCATCTGTTAGCAACAAGCAGGTCAACGCCATGTATCAGGGTAATGGAAATATGCGCAGAGGTGAGTAACTATATACACTACAGTGTGTGTGTTGGGGAAGGGGGAAAACAGCGAGTAATAATAACCAAGAGTTGTACTCGGATCTACAATATACAATTTTCTAACAATTTTCAATGATCCTTGGGGAAAAGGCCACCTTGCACCGATACGTGTCAAAACATGAAAATCGCCAAATAAAAAAATAACTACAAGAACTGACCCAGTTTATTGAGGAATTTCGTCTTTCTTCAGAATCTTTTAAATCTTCGTTTATGAATACACTAAATGTTTGAAAAATTATTGTTTGCATGGGTTGTCTGGTACGTTCAAACCACTGGTAATTATAACCATGCTAATTATGTTACTTCCATCTGCTTTTAGGTATGAAGGTTCCTGCCGGTGCTGAACGTACAATGTCCAAGATGACCAAGTGTAGTGCTGGCAATGACTGCCTTTGCGAGCATGTCAACTTCGAGTATCTGAAGCATGTTCTTATAAAGTTCATGACAAGTAGAGAACATGAGGTTAGTATTGGATTAGTGGAGTGTAAAGTTCACATGATTATGCAACTTTTATTGAATCAAGTTATTCGAACATTGCTTCTTTTAAAGTTAAAAATGTTGATGTGCAAGTATTTATACAAACCACAACTAAGTTCAGTATGAATTAAGTGCGTATTTCAAAGCCTCTTGTCTCGAGAGGATGATATCATAGGTTTATGAACTCCTGCTTAATTATACCTAGAGATTAAAATGTTCATGTTTTTAATTCTTTCAGGCAATTCATCTGATTCGTGCTGTAGCTGTTCTTCTTCATTTATCACTGGACGAACAGCGCGTCATAAAAGACACATTAGAATGGAAAATGTCTTGGGGTTTAACATCACGGCCCAAGCTAGGCAAAGGCCAAATGGCCAAAGTCATCCCGCCCTCATATTAATAGCAATTATACACATTGTAATTTGCCTTTGCCATGTTATAACTATTCCCCAGAACAAACAATTTTGCTTTTAATTCAGCTATCAGGATTGTTTCCTCATTATTATCATCATCACGCACCTATTGTATTCAAAGGAAGGATTGGAGTCATGTTTTCGTATGATCTAAATATCGCAAAATATATTCCTGGTGTTGATACTGCTTCTGCAGTGGTAATGGTTTGAATTTATGCATAAATGGTTTTCTTTCGTCCTAGTAGGTTCGCGTTGGTGCGCTTTGCTTGTCTTTGCGTTCATCATGTTTCGTTTATATTCCCACCTTGCCCTGACCCAGGTAGTCGGTAAATTTGAATTACTTGATTTGATCTCGACATATGAGGGTCGGAATTATCTAGAAATAATTATGAATAAGAACAATATCTAGAAATAATTATGAATAAGAACAAATGTGTCACTTTTGTCTCAGATATTTTCCTATGTATAATAGACTGTACATACCATGTATCATATATGTATATTGTTACGAGGTAAAACTTGCATTATATGCAAGTAGTAAATTACTACTACATTGTATTATCAATTCATTCGAAATTGCTCCCTGGAAATGTCATCGGGCTGCTCAGAAGATTGCGAGGAACATTACTATACTTCATGCCACCAGCTACTCAATCAAAATCAAAAAGAAACAATTGTATCTCCCCAAGAAAAGCGTTCTAGGGACCAGGAGGTACCAAGGATCCTCGGGTGTTATTTTTGTATCCCTTTCCAGAGAAAAACTAGCCTCTTTCCACTTATTTTGAATATCCATATCTATACCTTATCATAGGTAGGCCACCCTAAGGTAACACTATCCATAACTATGCAGATCAGGTATGTGGTAAATAACTGTTGCTTAATCATCTCTAAAGTTCAGGAATATCGATATCCCCTCAGGATATTCTGTATCATAATGCTGTATTCTCTAACGCTGTATTTAAATAGCACAATCACATAAGTTTGCTAACTACCCAATTCGAACTTCCTAGATCCTACATCTCGGGAAATTCCTCTCAAGATTTAGCTGAAATCTGTATGCCAATATGACTATACAATATTCCTTAAGTGTATTTATAAATAACGGTTATGTTTTGCGCGTCGTTGTAAATAGATATGTAAATACCAGTAGGTAATTATTATTGACTCAATTTCTACAGCGAATAATATTCCGATACTCATTAAGGTAATTATTATGAATGTTGAATGCGAGTCTTGGCGAGTCGTCACGTGCCTGATTGAAGGAATTTAACATTAAGCCTCCCGTGATATTACCATTCGCTTAGAATCAAATATATCCAATGTTTGAAGATGTTATCGGCTCACTTTCAAGGGAAAATGTTTCCGAACTGTTCAATACATGCCTTAAAATAATATATGTTCCAGGACAACTGGTAATTGTTCTTCGATGTCCAATTGTACTATTGTTATTCGATGTTCATCAACTGTTAGTTGACCGCGATGTCAATTTTATAACATAATTTAAAATTTTAATAGGAACTAATCTTGCGATTCTAGTATAGTTTCCCTAGACGAGTATGTGTGCGAGTCGAATAGAATAGGGAAGCGGTAGTGTACATGTCTAAATGAACTCCTTAATAAGCATTTCAACCAAAGATGGAGTATTTTATCAATATATCGGACTACTAAGTTAAATTAATAGGAAATATATAGAATACCTCGGCGTATATTTCGTACACATTGCCATGTTCCTGTATGTTTCATCAGGGTCTGTGTCTTTTCCGTTTCACCTTTTAATGCATCTCGATGAACTTGCTTTTTCGATTAGACCGACATTCTATCTTCGAAATCCCCCGTGCCATCGTATAACATGTACGTATTGCTCACTGAAGATGTAAGGAAAACATTCATTTATGCAGCTGAGATATTTATAGCCCTTTTGAATGTTCAAGATGTAGTGTTAGTTTGGTGGATGTGTAATCCATCTCCAACGTTTGATTGTGCCCAACTCTTCCTAAGTCATGTTAGTTAACTTTATGAACTTGTTATGTAGAATGGGCATATATAATAGGGCTTCTTTATTATGTATATCATTTATTTATATGTATTCCTAATATATGCGCATCAAATAGGCATGATATATCGGTCACCTTTCGTTAGGGTATCTATTCATAGAATCTGTACTGAGCCATTGTTTTTCCAGAATTTCGCAGTGGAAATGGGTGTATAAAGTAAGGGGAAATAATGCTCTTATAGAGCTTAGCTTAATCGATTTTTTTTTACTTTGCATAGACTGATGAACTATTCAGTATTTAGTTCTAAACGTAACCGAGTGGTGATTAAAACAATCTACTTGTAGTCAAGGTTTTCCTAGAAGGATATGTATATTTTTGCTGGGGAAATGTGATATTTTGCTGATTTTCTTTAGGTTTCCGTTCAGATTCCAAAATTCAATTGACATTATGTACATATAGAATATCGATTTTTTTTCTGTCGAGAAAGCTTTCCGCGACAGTTTTGGTAACCTTTGTGTGGCTTAATCATGAGCATAGAAACATGGGTTTTTGAAATAGTGAGGTGCATAGAAATCGATGTGTCCAATGTTGCATGAGTGAAACGGTGTAAAACCTATTCAAATAGCTTAGGTAAGGAAAACGTGCCATCAAAATGTTGATAGTAATTTTGTTTTGAACAAATGTGGAAAAACTTCTTACCTAGGTGGGCGTTCATTGTAATGTTAGGGAGTGAAATCTAATCATAAATATTTTTCCTTTGGTTTGTTCATCATACTTTTATCTACTCGTTGTACCTTGTATAACTTAGTGTACAGACAATCGGGTGATTTCCAGCTACATTAATTGCTTATTTAATTGATATCCATGAATGAAGTGTATGAATTATCAAGTCCAAGGCAGAATGTACTTCATCTGGACACACTTTTTGTGTGGTGGGAGCATATCTGTTGTATTGTAAATAAAAACATTCGACATATTACTTTATGAATTGTTATTGAAGTTGTCCTCTCCAAACTCTATCATCATTTTAATTCCACTTACCGCTTATCAAGTACCCCTCTACAAATACAAATCATTATAATATAAAAATCTAACACAAATATATTATTCTGATCCCAGATTCAATTATCACAATCATGATTTGTATTAAAATTTGTATTAAAATTGATTCCCTCATCGGTCTCGAAGGAGTCCTTTTTTAAGAACACTTATGAATATATTATTCAAGAAATTGACTCCCAATACCTGTCTCGAAGTGAGATTTTCAGTTTTCTTGTCTAACCCAACTTTTCTATACCATCCGCCGTGTCTTCCAGGAGGAACTTGTCCACCGTTTCTCCTCGCTTAAGGAAATGTCACTGGGAGGCCTGGGAGTATAAACAAAAATTGTAATGCGCTATGAATCCGTCAGATAGCGGCAACGTGTAAGGCTTTATGAGATGAGCATGTTCTTAACTTGTTTAAAACATAGATTAACTGGTTAATTGTTAGACACTTTTTCTTCTTTATACCATCGACTCTGACTTAATATGTATTTTGTGAGGAATGAGAACTACCGCAATGTGTGGAAATTCAGTCAATACAATTTATAAAAAAAAAAATAAACAAATGAATCGTTTTAAATCCAACACATTGTGAGATGTGACAGTTCGGCGCATCGAATCATAAATTTACTATGAAGGCTTACAACTTATTATGTTGACACGAGGTCCAGTACAGATAGTTTACCACATACCACTGCCACCACCCCTGGGTTGTGGCGAAGCGGGTGCGTTAAAACATCCAAATCTCAGACCACAGGGCGCGAATTTTTCCCTGGTGTAAAGTCATGGAACTACATTGTCGTTATTAGTTTTTAAAAAAAGAGATTTCAAAAAGAAAAAAAAGTCAGAATATTTATGATTAATAATGAGTCTCTGAACCAATATTTGATGCTGAGTGAAGTAGTAGTGAGTTTCCCCCCTAAAATGTACGCTTCCTTTCATTTTGCGACATCCGCTCAGAAATTAAGATGGCGGCCATTAGATATTTTTACTATCGCGGTGCAGTGTTTAAATGAAGATATCGACCTATCATGACAATAATAACTGTTATCTACGGTAAGCATTATATACCGATCTATTCAAAATATGTGTGAGTGGAATAATTAGGTTGCATATGATCTGATACTAAAGATATCGTGGATTGTATTTTGATGTGGTCTCAGCCTTCATTTGTCCTCCTCGGTTCTCATTCCTTGAATCTCTGTCAACCTCACCCAGTCCCAGGGCAGCTCAAGCTCGATCCCCCTGGCTCTGCTTGATTTGTTTGGTCTCTTGGAGGCGGATAGCTGTGCGATGTCATATTCTGGAATTTCTTTCTCGATAAGTCTTATAATTGAGATAATTGGTGTAAACATGAATTCCGGGAATAAAATAATCAATAACTTTAAAAATAAATTTATTATATGCCACATAATTATGCAATTTAATTTCATGGTCCCTGACTACAGTCTGCATTAGTGTATATTTATATTATAATTGCTGGCCCTAACTGACACTGTAGGCCCTATACTACTGGATGACAAGCGGCATCATTGGAATTTTCGCATACCATACCAAAATAAAGAATTGGTGGATACAGCTAGACTAGAGCCAGTTTTCCACATGAACAATTTCATTACCAGGACAGCTCCGTTGTCATTGACGTGATGACTTTATGGGGAAATTATGCAGCATTTCTGGGAAAATGTTCCTATATTTTTCCAACCCCCTAATATCATTATGAAGCCTGCATGCTACTTTCCTTCAATGGTAATTTATGGCCTGGCCTGGGAACGAATGTTTCGTCTACATGTAGTACTGTACAGTTGCATGAGTACCGGTATAGATTTCCTACGACTACGTTCCCAGGCCAGGCCATAAATTACCATTGTTAATAAGTCATAAGTCACAGTATGTAGGTCATGGTTGACTTTCCAATATCATAAGTTACCCATGCAGTTCAATTTTATAAACGTGTTCACGAGAGAAATATTAATATCATACATATCATCAGAGTTATACATCTACCGGCAGATATTGAAAACAGCAGTGCCAGTAGGATATCATGTGGTTTGTGCCCCCCCCCCCCCCCCCCCCCCCCCCCCCCACGATTACCACCCAGTATTAAAATTATATCGGTCTCTTCCCCGAGCAAATCTAAATTCTCCGCCCACGACATATCGCCTTTTTCATATACTACTAACATGCATATATTTATCTCTTTTATTAATTGGTTTAATTACGGTACTCGGTTGATCTTGTTTACAATTAATTAATACCTAACGAACTTTAGTTTATATTGTTAATTCCAGATATTTGAACCCTTAATAGTAACTACCATACTACTCATCATGGAGCAACTAGAGCAGGACATGACCTTCTCGACAGAGGACATGGACCCCATCGATTTTGCGAACGTAGAACCGAGTGTGTCCTCCTCTTCGCTGCTGCAAATGCTTCAGCCAGAAGGCACCTACACATCGTGCCCTGTTCTCGATCTTCATGAATATGCTACTCCTCTAAGTCCAAGCATCCCTCTGTCTGAACTAGGGGACACAGTTCTTCCCCATGACACTGCATCAGACGCCTTCGATGCCCCATCAAGCCTTCCCGTATCAGTTGTCGTTGAACAAGCTGTAGACTCAATGTCTATGTCCACTGCAATGACTCCTGATGATAACAGTGCATTAGACGTAACGCCTCTTTTACTACAGGGACTGCAAAGCTGCGAACTTAATGCCAATCTTAACCCAGATTCAGACATTATAGGTTCTGACTGTGAACATTCTTTGAATAAGGAATTGATATTAGACAATGTACCAACCAGCATTCAGCAAGTTTGTGACGACGGGATGAAAGGGGTCTTGCCTAATATTGGCCCAGTGCCCGGCAACCTAACCGAGTTTCCAATTACAAATAATAGTTTGCCATTATCTGCGACGGGTCCAAATGTAATTCTTGCTCCTCCTTCATACACTGTTCCTGCCTTTGATACGAATGTTATTAGTAATATTAATCAAAATCAAAATGTATCCCAAATACTGAAACCTGCAGAAACATTACAAATCAACAATTTGCTTCCTATAACCAGTGTTGTTCAAACAGATACCTCGGGTAATTTATTACATGGCCAACAGATTAGAGTAGAATTTAATAAGATATCGGCGGACACAACGATAGTTAAGTTGTGTTTTGCTCCTCAAAGTGACTCAGGACTAAATATTTTGAATCAAAACCTCATTTTTAATAACCAGCAATTATTGACGACGTTATTGAATGGAAGCAAAACTGTTGAGAGTACCCCTATTATAGAAAGTAGCCCAGTGCTGGAAACAGTAAATAGTGAAGATGTCAACCTGATAACTGGGGAGACTAATGAAACGGAAACTTTAGGCGAAGAGGCTTCGGAGTCTATTGAAGATCCCATAGATTTAGATGCACCGGTGAATGATGAAGACGATGATAAGCCCCTGCAACAGTTGAAAGATGAAATGACATTCGCCCTTGAAACGGGCCTAGAGAAGGACAGCCTTCCTATGTCTCCCACTTGCTCTCAAATGACACCAGAAGAAGTTATTCTCGACACCCAGTCATTGCCTCAGATAGAGGGTATGAGCCATTGTGATATGATAACAGAAGAGCAAGGCATTGAAGTGGAAGCTGTTGAAGGCAGCACCGAAACTGAAACGCCTTCTACAACAGAGATCGCTCAAGCTGGACAGCCCGAAGTTGAAATCTCATCACTGCTTACAGACATTAAAGTTAAAATGAAGACATTGGCCAAACTTGATGAAATCAGCATTCAGATCAATGATAGCCAATACGAAGCTATTGAGGGCAAGGGTCGTTGGTGCTGTAATAAATGTGATAAGTCGTACACAACCAAGCACAACCTCATTATTCATACCTTAGGACATCATGGGATTAAACCTCATGTCTGCGCTGTCTGTAAAAGGATGTTCAGCCAGCGAAGCCATCTGAAGACACACATTCTGACTCATGGCAATATAAGGCCCTACTCTTGCGAAATCTGTCACCGTTCGTTTACACAGGTGAGAGCTATATTTCAATCTATAGTTCGTGAATTAATTCAAATTTGAATGTATCAACTTATTAGAAGTGCTGAAATTCTGTCAATCAATGGGGATTTGTGATTCATTTTTCATTTTCATTCGGGGACGAGTACTTCCCACAATAAAACTATCAAACGTCAGCTGTTATTCTAATATAACTGATGGACAATATCATAATCTTTCTGTTGGAGATCATTTTACATGAATTTGTTTTAATCTCTTCTTTGCCAAACAGAAAGCTGTGGTGCTGATACATTCCCTGAAACAAAGTCATTGCATAAGTACCAGCAAATTGTATTTTTCAATACAATGCAATAGATGTCGATAATTATACCTGCATATTTCCTTGACTTACAATGACATCGTATTCAACATTTCAGCTCAGCCACGTAAAAAGACACATTTCCACCCACATGGAGAAACGCCCATATCATTGTGACGAGTGTGATCGTGGGTTCGCCTACCCCAGCGAACTCAAAGCGCACCAAATCAAACACAAACGGAAGAAAGATCACAAGTGTGTCCAGTGTTCTGCCACATTCGAGGACCCCAAGAAGCTGGCATTCCATTTAAAAACGAACCATAGAGACCCGAGCGAATTGACCTGCAATATCTGTGGGAGGGAGTATACATATCCCAGTCAGTTACGGGACCACATGGTGAAGCACACCGGCATGAGGCCCTACACTTGTGAGGAGTGTGGCATGGACTTTATGAAGGTAAGGATCGAGTACTCACGTCCGCATTAATCCTTATTAATGATTCGTTTGTGTTTGCACCAATTCCAGTTATATATAATGATGATATTTTGCCTCGTAATGATTCTAGCTTAAGCTGAAATTTATTCAGTTTATTCATAATCTGTTGTATAAAATACTCCATATTCATAGCAGCTTAACGTCTGAGAGATAATTCTGGTGCACCTCTATTTATTCAAAAGGGATAGTACTAACTGTATTCCTGTGCATTTATTTCGAAATTAAAAAATAATAATTATTGGCCATAGAGGGAAGTCTTCTAATCTTATTTGTCTTTTTTTACTTAGAAAGATACGTCATAGTTGAATTTGTTTTTCGCTAAAAGACACGATAGACTCTTTCGCCTACATATAATTTTCTCCATTTCTCAATTATTCTTCTTTATTTCCAGGAGCATCATCTGAAGTCCCATATTTATACACATTCCGGTATGAAACCTTGGGAATGTAACGTATGTTCACGCACATTCAACCAGAAAGCCAATATGTTACGTCATATGCTCATCCACAATGACCAGAGGAAGTTTGAGTGCGAGGTGTGTCACAAAACATTCTCCCAACCCCAGACGCTCAAAGCTCATCGCGTTATTCACTCCGACAAAAAGCCTTACAGTTGCCGATTATGTGGTGGGTTTTCATTTCATCGAACTCAGTTGTGTATAACTAAAATCTGAATAGATATTTTCATGTGAATGCCTTGGTCCCTTTGCTTTCTTACATCTTTACGGATTTGCTCAATTGTGGATACTTAAAAAATCTAATCCGTGTCTAATAGTCTAGAACGCATTTTTGTATCAAACAGGATTTAAACTATGCTGATTGAATGTACCATTTTGTTTCGCTAGATGTGAATTATAGTAAAAACAAATCTAAAATCCACACAGAATCTTCGTTCAGTGAATATCGTTACAGTTATATATACTTCTAATATGTCCATTATATACTTCTGCAGGGAAGGAATTTGGACGGCTACATACACTACAAGGCCACATGCACGTCCACTTGGATTCTCGGCCACATGTATGCTTTTGTGGCGCGGCTTTTACTTTGAAAGGTACTACGCTTTTTTTTTCTATTAATTATTCTCTCCTGAAATACATGTTTTGCTTACTTGGCCATAGATGTCTTGACACCATTTTGGTTGTTTATAAATAATAATTAAGGCTAATAATTTCTGAACTAATGAAATATTTATAGGGGAAAGAATGATGTTTATTCGTGTTGATAGTTTTTAAAGTGAGCGCGTCCAAAGGACGCTCACTTTAAGGGAATGGGTCGGCCCGTGGCTCGTCCGCAGTACGTCCGCCAATTCAATTTTGCCTTTAGATCTGGACGGAAATCCGACTGAGCCGCAATTGCGGCTGACGGGACGCGTTGACATACAGGTCCGCCGGGAGCCAGTCCTTTACGGTGCAATCCTAAAATGACATATACTTCTCACAGATCCCCCATGTTATAATCCCTATGTAAGCTTATCGTAGGCTTAGTTTTGGTTTCGGTAGGCATAGGTAGGGTTTGGTGCTGCGTTTTGCAGCTGAACTGGTATTTTTGCGTACGATTGCGTGATAGGACCCCTACTTCGTCGTCAAACACTCTCTTTCTCCTCCTCCTATAATCCTTCTATAGGCCTTCTATAGTCCTTCTATAGACTATGTACTAAAAGGTTTAGGATTGGTATGTGGTGTCATCCTCCTACTCCTCTTCTCTCCTCCTCTCTCTCTATCTCTTGCTTCTTCTCTTGCTCCTCTTTGCGTAATTGCGTGATTGGACCCCTACTGCATTCCTATGGGCAAATTGGCTTGGATTCTTTTTTTTTTAAAAATGGTTTTTCAGCCCTGGAAACTAAATATTTTTCCCGCTCTCTTTCTCTCTCTCTCTCTCTCCTCCCCGCTCCCCGCTCCCAATGATAGGACCCCTACTGCGCTTGTCCTCTCTCTCTCTCTCATGTTAAGATGTTTGCCTAAAGAAATTGTCCCCGTCCTCGGCCGCCATTCGAACACGGGACCCCTCGCTCTCTAGTCTAGCGCCTCAGACCGCTCGGCCATGAGTCACAGTTGAGAGTGGCCCGCACAAACCTAGTCCAGTGTAGGATCGTTGCTGACAGTACAATAGCACATAGCTGGGCTTTAGTCTTAGAAAACACCTTCTAAAACTTATTTAATGAATCGTTTAAAGTAAATAAAGGGATAGGAAGCTTAATATGACTCTTATTTAAGATCCCAAATGAACGATTCTGTTTATAAATGAACAGTCTGTAGTGTTAGTTAATGCAGGGGGCGGTAAAGGTTTAAACCCCTATTATCGCCCATCAACGTGTTATGATCTGTCAGTGGGTGTCAGTGTCACCGTTCATTTGCTATGCAGGGTTTTCCCTACATAGAGAGGTCTATGGCGCACCACCGGAAACGTTAAGGCGGCCGCCGGAGACTCAATAACAGCCGCCGAAAAAAAAAATCAATTCAGTCCATCCTTCAGTCCATCCTTCAGTCCATCCTTCAGTCCATCCTTCAGTCCATCCTTCAATCCATCCTTCAATCCATCCATCCTTCACTCCATCCTTCACTCCCCCCTCCTTCTCTCTCCCCTTCTCTTCCCCCCCCCCCCCCCCCCCTCCTCTCTCTCCCCTTCTCTGTCTATACTGTACTTGTGTCTATACTGTACTTGTGTGTGCACGCTGTACTTGTGTGTGCACGCTGTACTTGTGTGTGCATACTGTACTTGTGTGTGTGCACTGTACTGTACTTACTGTACTTGTGTGTGCACACTGTACTTGTGTGTGCACACTCTGCACACTACTTGTGCGTGCACACTGTACTTGTGCGTGCACACTCTGCACACTGTACTTGTGCGTGCACACTCTGCACACTGTACTTGTGTGTGCATACAGTGTGCACACTGTACTTACTGTACTTGTGTGTACACACTGTACTTGTGTGCACACTCTGCACACTGTACTTGTGCACTTGTACAATCACTCCATCCATCCATCACTCCATCCCTTTCTCTCTCTCTCAGTCTCTCTCTCTCATTACCTATGAGAAATTTATTTCACAACGATACATATTTTTATTATTTACTGATGAAATGAGGATATCTTATGAGTTGTCATATGGTCGATGGTACTTTTCCTCTCCACATCCCTACCCCCTCACTCTGATATATTCATATTTTTAATTATAATTATGTAATCGACCTATATTTATACTTATAATAAAACATGTACTTAATTTTTACTTATAATTACATTATATTATATATAATTCGAATAATTGAGAGCTCACTTTATACAAGCTTATGCTTGTGACTCTTGTTTCTTTTGTTGTTTAATTATGTAGATATACTTATTGCCATAATGACTATTACAACCATTATTACATACGTATGTGATTACAGAGCGCCTGATTCGGGGTGCCATTAGAAATCTCGTATCACATACGTATGTGATTCGGGTTGTCATGGAAGCATGTGACCCAAATAACGTAATATCATTGGTTCATGACGTTGCGCTTCTTAGCGGCTGAAGCGTAGCGCAGCCTTGCATGTTTCGAAAGTTTTCATTGTGTCATCAAGAAAAACAGTCATATGAAGGTAAATATTACAAATAAATCGGTAACTTAGTGTGTAATAAATATCTAATAGCCCTCTGTTCGATGTCAAATCGATCTCGACGTCGGATCAAATCGCACGGGTTTCGTGCGATTTGATCCTCCGTCTCGATCGATTTGACATCTCCATCGGGCTATTAGATATAAATATCACACTTCACCATGCATGTATCCGTGTTGTCCTTACTTCTTCTTGGCTATATTTTCCATTTTTATGTCATATCTGGAACTACTTTATTCATCATTGCAGGAAACCTGACGCGACATAAAAAGGTGAAACATGACTTATCAGATCCCAATCAGTGTACAGAGGAAGAGGCAGCTAAAATCTTGGAGATTATGTCCACCAAGCGGAGAGGTCCTGCCTCAGAAGCGGAGACAGGCAGCTGTTCAGACACCAGCAAAGACTTGGAAGAAGAAACAGAGGAGGGCATTTTCACCGAAGAAATAAACGATACTGACGAAATGTCGTCAGCGACAAAAGACGCTGGCAACGCGAATGAATTGGACGCATTGGCGTGCCTGAAACCTACCTGTAATGACACGGGAGCCCTTTTGGCTCTGGACGCATCTCCCATTGTTGAAAATTTCCATTCTTATTGTGTGAAGGACGCAAACTCCTGTGATAGTAACTAACTTTATCTTGAATGTTATTGTTTTCTAAGTCTAAAAGTTAGCTGATCTCAGCAAGAAGGTAGTGAATCAAGTAAAGCTCGTAGTTAGAATTGTATAATCTAGTCATCAGATTGGTGGGATCTAGAAAGAATGGAGTAGGGTATATTCTTATCTTAGACCGTATCAAATCTACCCATGTAATGTAGCCCCGGTATTAGTAATATGCCTTCAGACATCATTCCTCGGAAAGTACCCGGTAACTTACTTTCTTCGCGTATGTGATCTACTTTTAACATGTGATCTAACATGTTTTTGCATTTGTATTGCCATCTATAGATTGATATAGTCGAATCCCTAGCTATCTTTCATGTAAGGAAATAGTTATTTATTTTATTAAGAGGCGAAAAAACACTACTTTCGATACCTATTCGAGTTATAATAAATACCCAAATGACAGATGGTTGATAGTTTCTTTTCCATTTATTTGTGCATACATTTTAACGATATCAAGTCATCGACATAAAATTTTGTAGAGAGAGGGTGTAAAAACAGTGCACACAAAAATATTGAACGAAAACATAGCATTTAGTAATACTGTTGGATTAAGCCAGTCACATTGACAAAAGTCAAAAGCTGACATTTTGGTAATATCACATGTTTTTTTAGAGGAATGCAGTGTAATACAAACATAATAAACAATGAAACGAAGCACAAAGTTCGACAGGATAAACAGGACGATTGAACACAGATTTTCTTGTTTTGAACACAAACACCACATCACACCGACTTCCCAAAGAATAATACTGATAGTTTTTTCTCGCAGCCAATCATTAGAATAAACTTGGCCACGCATAGCAGATATATATCGTCTTCTTTAACAACAAAATGCTCTTCATTTATGTACGTTTCACATAGAAAGCTTTCCCTTGCGCATGGAGCTCGCACTCGTATTTCTGAATCTCTTCATCGAGCAATTTCTTCAGGGCAGCACGGCGGACCTAAAAAAGAAAATGAATAGAGATGTAAATGGGAACTGAATGGTCGATGCTCCTATAATGGCTATATCTATATCAGTATGGCAGTAATTCCATCGGTGATTACTATGGTTAGTGATAATGACTGATTTTAAGGCGAAAATGGAGGATTTAATTTAACGATCCAACGATATTTTGCCTTGTACTAATACTAACAACAGTAGTACGACAAATATCACTTCTATTAATTTTGCTTTTATATTTTTGTGTGTAGACGGTAATCAGAAGATACATGCATTGATACCACCTTCGTTGCAGTGGCTTTAATTCAATAGGATTAATTTCTGCTTTAAAATTTAATCCGGAATATATATTTCGGGCGTCCCATCCGTGAGCTATTAGCCTCTAGATCATATTAGGTAGTGGAATATTATATAATCTTTGTCTGTAAGAACTGCGTTAATTACCCTTTTCAGACACTAGCTCAAAACCGGTTTATCAAGTCGCTCCCAATAAATTTATCGCACCACCCATATCCATGTGTAGTACTAGTAAACTAAAAACGTGTAAGTTTATAAGTGGATATATAATCATCGATTAAGGGAATCTGACAAAAAGTATGAAACAAAGAATACATATATCGAGGCCAAGTAGCAATATAATATCAGAGCTATACATAGAATTGTATGTATAGCTCCGATATTATATTGCTACAGGGGCACTGGGATGGGCTATATAGTCCATTCTGGTCACCACCTTGCATGCCTTCCAGAAAAAATCACGGTCAGTCTGTGTCAGGTATAAAGTAAACACTTCTAGTGCCGATTGTCATGTCCATTTATCATTTACAGCTATTTACTACCGCGCGCCAATAATGACCTATTCCAAAAGGACGCCCAGCGTCCATATAGTTATAAAGTATCTGCATACCCTGAAGAAGGAGTAATGTTAACTCCGAAACGTCGGTATCCTATTGAATTAATTAACCATCCTAGCTAAAGCATAATATTATCCCCCACTTGTCTTTATTACAGCTTTGGTGTTTTCATTATAACTTTGAATATAAATTATCTTCTTCCAATATAGTGCATATAGTGCAATGACCTCGTATTTGAGTATCGCACTGGCCCATGCTCGGAGCGACGACTAGGTGCAGGTATCAAATTATACACGCAGACCACGACCTGTGCGCTCATTCAGGGTTAAACGTAGCTGAATATTCAACCTATCGAGACCCACTACATACCTGCTTGAATGGGCAGTTTGTATAGCAATGTTCACTGTTGTGTTCCGGATCTTGGCTAAGTTATTTATGAATAGTGTGCTATATGTATTGGGGAAAATGTACGTATCTATCGGTTTCCTTATGGATTTGTGTATTCCAGAGGGTAGAGTATGAGTACACCTGACTGCATGATTTTCCCCTTAATTCCCATCGTTTGAATTTTCTCTTTTCTTGTCACAATCACACTGGGAATACATTTGTTCGTGAGCACTTACCACCGTGACTGCTTTCTGAGCCATGATCAATTCATTGGCAGCTTGCTTCTGGTTCAGAGTAATGGCTCGTCTGGAGGCAGCATCCTCAAGGGACTCTTTCCACTCACTTTTCAGATTTACATCGTTCTCGCTATAGATAAAAGAAAAGACCAGTTCATAGTCTAGAAAATGACGTGCGGGGGCATGCGCCTTTTAGTCATACTGGAAAAGGATTATCAGATGTGTATGTACATATACATTTCTTGAGAAAAAATGTGTATACATGTATACATTTCTTCAGAAATTCAATAAGACTTGCATAGCGTAAAAGGCAGAAAGTATTACAGAAAAAATATTTTGAAATAACACCGAGGCAAGAATTTTACCTTTTTACTGTATTCTCCTTTGCTGCCATCATTTCATCTCGCTGAAACAGGAACGAATATTTATAGACATGACGTCACATGGTATGTATACAGAGTATATCTTAATACGGCGGTTCCGAGATCGGGTGTTCTCGTGTAAAAGAGGTAGAAAAAACTAATTCCGTCGCGGCGCTTACGGCATCTACACTTCCGGTTCCGTAGGCTACAGTGTAAACAACATGTCGTCTGCTACGGCTTCCGTTGTTGAGCTAAAAAATATCCTAAAAAGCTTCGGTATTACGGCTGCGAATTATAACAAATCAAAGCTTAGGGAGCTAGCAGAAAGTGCGATCAAGGTCGGGCTGGAAGCCTTGCCTGATGACGACCATGAAGAAAGTGTTGAGAAGAGGAGGCGAGTGGAGCGAGACGGTGTAGTTGTCAAAGTGTGCCCTGTCAACAAGGTTGGTAACTGGACTGACAACTTATCAACGCTTCCAGAAGTGGCATTCGGTGACATTTTCGTGTACCTACGATCATCATGTGGCTGGTCTGATGAGCGATTGAAAAGATACAAGGCTGACAATGGGTACCAGCTGCATATTTGTCGCCATATTTCGGGTGTAAAGATGCACAACACAGGAAAGGGACTTGTTTATGTGCGGGGAGAGTGCCTGCCCCAGACTCGACAGTCTGAAAAGTCCTACGATGTATGGGTTCTCCTAGCTACTACAGGTGAAATAGAATCTGCAGGATGTACATGTGTTGCTGCGTAAGTTACATTTACTATGTTTTCCCCACCCCTATCACTCAAAATTCTTTCCCTCTCACGCTCTCCCTCCCTCTCTCCTCCCCCCTGCCGCCTTCCCCGTCTGCTTACTCTTACACCTCTCACTAGCATTACCACGCCACCGCTCCTCTGTGTTTGACAGTCCCGCTACTCCCGTCACTTTGCGCGAATCTTTTATGTTCATTTCAACTCACTCAAATTGATAGTTAAAATCGCTTTACAAAAAAAAGATTGACGGGGTTTTCAAGCTACTTTTCTCAGCTTCCTCATGGTGTAATTGGTATTTCGATATCTGCATTTTGAAATGAGCTACGATCAGTTACGTGCGGCAAAAATTTGCGGCGCTTTATTCGCTCAAAACTCCCCGCTGGGAACCCCCGTTGCACCTATTAATGATTACATAACAACCAATGCATGGATTTTCATGAAACAAAAAGCAGTTTTCTTCTCCTCACGAGATCTAGACAACTGTAATGATTAGAATATGATTAAATAATGAACTATTTTGTATGTGGTAATGCTACTCTCACCTCCCCCTCTTTCTTTTTCTCTCTCATATCTTTTCCCACTCTCTCTATTTTCTCTCCTTACTCCCTCCTCTGGCTCTGTCTCTGTGACCCTGCCTCCTTATGCACACTTACATGATTACATTCGATTCAATATTTTATTTAATGATCTGCTAACATGCATTCTACAATGAATACAATTATCAATTATGTTTCAAACATTTTCAAAAGCTTTTCTAACCAACCTCTCCCTCTCCCGTCCCTCCCCCTTAATACCCTGCCCCTCCCCTTGAGGTTATTCACTACTGGTGATACAATGTAATTGTATACTTATTACAAATATCCTATACAGTTTCAAGTTATTTACAAAATAACAGTCAAGTTATACATACAATCAAACAAATGTTCTTTGTTTAGTCGTTGCTCTTGTTCTTGTGTCCTTTATGTTACATTTATGGAACTCGATCCTCTATTATGCATTAAGATAAAGACTCTAGCTTGTTTTTACTTCTATAATCGTATATATGGACGAGTGCTGTTTGGTTGTGGACGAGTACATTAATCTGTGGACATTTAAGTTGTGAATCAGTGTTCATTCAATCTGAGTTCAGAGGTGTGCTTTGGAATATTGTTAGTCAATATATTAAGCTATTTATATGCGAAGTTTGAAGTCTCTTGGATTGATTCTAGGGCAATCCGAAAGGGGGTGCAATAATTCATATTAATAAATAGTCAGTGAAATGGGCAGGTCACTGGACCAATATTAAAATTAAGTTGCCCTATATATGTCAAATGTACCCCCAGCCCTCTCCACACACATACACTAACTAATTTGATAACCATTCTTGGATCGACCATAAATAAATTGCTGAAATATCAATGTTAATTAATTTCCATATTTATTTTTTCAGAGACCAAGGCTCATGCAAGCATGCCATAGCCCTGCTGTTCTCGATACAGTCATTTGTAGAAAGACAACAAGACAGTAGTCTGGAGGTGGGCACTGATGTTACATGTAAATGGAGCCAGCCACGAAAGACATCAAAGCCACAGGAAACAATCAACATAAGCTACACGGTTGAGGGAAGACAACATAGAACTGAGCCTTTGCCTGGTACCTACAAACCGATTGGCCAAAATGTTCGGATGACGGATCGGGAAGTAGAATCAGCCCTATATGTACTCTGCAAAGAATCAGCCCCTCAATGTCTGCAGTTACATGTCCTGAGGTCTTCAGATCAGGATGAAACCATTGACACAGACCAGGACGCAACTGTTGCTCCAAAACCAAGAACGGTGGCTGAGATTGTACAGGTCTTCAATGCATCAGGCTCCTCAGATTTTGAAGAATTTGTTGCAGAGTCCATCTCCCAAGCAGACAGAGATGCCATCGCCGACCTACCTCAAGGCTCAGATGAATGGATGGAGCAAAGGAAGTGGAGAGTGACTGCATCAATGGCTAAGACAGTGTTTTCTTTCAGACTGAACAACAAGGCAGAGAACTCACTAGTAAAGCAAGTGTCGGGGATGTCTCAATTTTCAAGTGCCAGTATCAGGTATGGCCTTGCAAATGAGGGACCTGCCAGGCAGAAGTACCTGACCAAACAGTCTGCTATTCATTTAAATCTAAAGATTAACCTCTGTGGCCTGATAGTCGACAAGACATGTCCCTTCCTAGGAGCATCACCTGACGGACTTGTCTCATGTGACTGTTGTGGTGAAGGTTTGGTAGAAATTAAATGCACGCACAAGTACCAAAATCTGACACCGGAGGGTGTAGCAATGCAGGCAAAATACCACTGCTACCTAGACACTGATGGAAAAGTAAGGTTGAACCATGCCTCTGCCTGGTTCTTCCAGATTCAGATGCAGCTTGGTGTCACTGAAATGCCCTATTGTGATTTTGTTTTATTTACCAACAAAGACATTTCTGTGGAAAGGATTCTTTTTGACCCTGGCATGTGGTCCAAGGTTAAGGACAAAAGTATGGTTTTTTACAGAAAGTTCATCATTCCAAAATTATTTCAGTAGAATAAATCAATATCCATGTACTGCATTCTATATGCTGGTAATGCTAAATTTACGCTAATTATTATTAGACTGAGATACTATATTTTATGTGCCATAGGGTAATGCTAATTATTGTGAGGCAGAATTATCTGCGTTTTTTGAACATTTCATTATGTTCGTCCTGTGTGCATAAAAAACCTAGTACATTGATTTCTGATTTTCTGCTTAAATATCATTAACTATATATAAAGGAAGTTGGGTTGAAAATTCGGAATCAATACTGCCACTGGTTCTTGTGAAAATCGATATTATGATTTGCAGTGGTGAGAGATCTGAGAAATTGATTTATCTGCGTTTTTCGAACATTTCATTATGTTCGTCATGTGTGCATAAAAAACCTAGTACATTGATTTCTGATTTTCTGCTTAAATATCATTAACTATATATAAAGGAAGTTGGGTTGAAAATTTGGAATCAATACTGCCACTGGTTCTTGGTGAAAATCGATATTATGATTTGCAGTGGTGAGAGATCTGAGAAATTGATTTATCTGCGTTTTTTGAACATTTCATTATGTTCGTCCTGTGTGCATAAAAAACCTAGTACATTGATTTCTGATTTTCTGCTTAAATATCATTAACTATATATAAAGGAAGTTGGGTTGAAAATTCGGAATCAATACTGCCACTGGTTCTTGTGAAAATCGATATTATGATTTGCAGTGGTGAGAGATCTGAGAAATTGATTTATCTGCGTTTTTCGAACATTTCATTATGTTCGTCATGTGTGCATAAAAAACCTAGTACATTGATTTCTGATTTTCTGCTTAAATATCATTAACTATATATAAAGGAAGTTGGGTTGAAAATTTGGAATCAATACTGCCACTGGTTCTTGGTGAAAATCGATATTATGATTTGCAGTGGTGAGAGATCTGAGAAATTGATTTATCTGCGTTTTTTGAACATTTCATTATGTTCGTCCTGTGTGCATAAAAAACCTAGTACATTGATTTCTGATTTTCTGCTTAAATATCATTAACTATATATAAAGGAAGTTGGGTTGAAAATTCGGAATCAATACTGCCACTGGTTCTTGTGAAAATCGATATTATGATTTGCAGTGGTGAGAGATCTGAGAAATTGATTTATCTGCGTTTTTTGAACATTTCATTATGTTCGTCCTGTGTGCATAAAAAACCTAGTACATTGATTTCTGATTTTCTGCTTAAATATCATTAACTATAATATAAAGGAAGTTGGGTTGAAAATTTGGAGTCAATACTGACACTGGTTCTTGGTGAAAATCGATATTAGTGAGAAATGGTGAGTTTGAGTTGAGGAGTGAGAGGTATCTTCTAGCTTTCCCTTAGAGCCTTGACGGCTTAGACCCAGATTCTTGCATATATATTATGACTCATTTCTTTTCAAATTTGCATTTCCAGTGCCACGATCTTCTGCCTCAGTGCATGTTAGGCAGTCCTTACATCATTCTTCAATCATTGAGATATCTAGATTCAGAACAATGGTTACAGGCTTATGGCAATATTCTCAATCTATGTAGGGATTTTGTTTGAAATTTGTTAATTTATAACTGTGTTGTTGCTAGTTCATATATTATGGATTTCTCGTCTTGTACAGTGGTATTTTCATTGTACAGTGGTATTTTCATTGTTTAACTTATTGTTGATGATCTCTAGTCATAATTTATTTATATCCTTGAGTCTGTGGAAACAATTTATCCCACCACTCATATGATGGTATTTCCATTTATTAACATATTTAGTCGCTGTTCATATCTCAGGCACAAGATTCCTCAGTCACTTATACACAAACTTATATTATATTGGATCATTTCTATGAATGTTTCCATTGATCACACTAGAAATAGTATTTATATTTTCCATGTATATATATAAATATGTTATTATGTTAGTGATATTCAAAAGTTAGCGGGAGAAATCTATTTCAACAATGTGCACGCAATAGTTGATTGCAAGTCATATTCTTTTAATATCTGAAATGTGGTATATTTTGACATATATATCAATGCTGTATTTAGTATTCGGTGTCATCTGTGATAATAATTAATTGCCATAAATACAATAATTACGTACAGTTGTTTTTTGTACTGTACATGTCCTTGAGGTGAAATAAATGTTATTGTATACTATCACATATCATAATTGACATTTTAGATCTTCCTTTATTAATACAGCCTTTCATACCAGAAAACGTAAAGTTAGACATAGCATGAATATACTTTTAGCCATTTCCAGTGTCAATTCAAGTATCGATCTACTGTTGGATAAATTGATTTTTTAAAATGACCTGGATCATCATTTGCCCCATTTACCTTATCATATAACAAATCAATCAGTCTTCGTAAAAACTGCTAAGACCTGGAACAAATTGCACCCTAGATCTACAAGTATCGCTACCCTAGAAACTTTTAGATCCCTTCAATACAAATGGCCAATGTCAACTTTACACTAGCGGCCAACAAATATATTATGTGCAAATTCTTTAGTTTTCTCAACTTGTGTATTTCATACTTCAACCATGGATCACACTCTGAAGCAGTGATTATTCTTATATAGAATTATTGATTCAATGAAACGTTATTTTTGACATGAC
Organism: Sthenelais limicola; assembly: GCA_942159475.1. NCBI lineage: Eukaryota > Metazoa > Annelida > Polychaeta > Phyllodocida > Sigalionidae > Sthenelais > Sthenelais limicola. The sequence continues at coordinate 62,471,919 of OW804096.1, forward strand.
ACTTTAGAATTAAGCTGGGAGCGTTTGAAAAACAGGGATTTTCTGGGAAATGCTATCCCAAGTTGAAATAAAACCTTTAAAGAAAATCTTAGGTTAAGGTGACTGCCCCAACGACAACATTAACTGGCCCTAACACCCTTCTTCTTGAACATTTTCCAATAAGTTATAATTACTATGAGTATGTTTGTATGAAGATCAAGTTATATTTGTTGGCGGCTAGTGTACATTATATTTCAAAGTACACAATAAACAATTTATTGGCATTAATGAATAATACATTCAAATTATAAATTCTGATTCCACAACTTTAATATTGATAATGTATTGGTCAATCAGGCCTGTCTGCCTGGCAACATGTCTGTACGTTAAAAGCATGGCAATAAGTAGTATGATGGAAATAGTTAATACTATACTATACTAACAGTTCTCTCACAAACAACCAACTTCCAACCAAATTATCATACCTCATTTCTTATCTTTAACTAGAGGTTTCTGGAAGTTACAAAAGAAGGCACCTAATTTTACCATCTGGTTTATATGAGGTTTGACAGAGACTGGCATGATGTGCGATAACATTTTCCATTGTTTCAGACGCTGAATGGCCCGTTCCACGTGTATACGAAGTTCAGCAATTTTTTTTGTTTTAGCCACTTCTGACGCATTTAATCGTCTACCTTTACCCCATTTGCACTTCCTTGTGAAGGGGGGTGCATTCAGTGTAGCACCCTTTGGTAGGAGCAGATCTTGGATAACAAATCCCCTATCTGCCATAACATCGTCACCTGGCTCAAGCAGATCTATGAACCCGCTTTCTCTGGTAATATACTTATCTGACACATTGCCACCCCAAACTGTGGATACAAATGTGAAGGCACCAGCAGGGCTTATGCCAACCAGTACTTTATGAGTTGTATGGTGCTTATAATTGCTATAGTGGGTATGGTGAGCATCGGGTTGGCGCGGTCTTTCACAAAAAAATTCAGAGCAATCTATTATGACACGGGTTCTCGGATATTTCTCCTTGAATACTTTCGGCATATGTGCATCAATCTCAGCCCTTGACGGCCAACGAATTTGTGAATGAAATGTCTGATACATGAAATTAATCCATGTTATGAAAATCTGAGAGATCCTAGATTCTGCTACACCGAATAAATCTCCCATCATAAATCCGGTCAATGCTAGCCTAAATTTTACAAGAGTCACAATATACTCATGGAAAAAGTCCAGTTTCCGCTTTGGGCCTGGCTTCTTCCCTTCATATCCCTGCTCTTCATATGTTTTGGTACCAGTACCAGTATTTGAACTCCTCCAATACTTCAAATGGGTAGTTTTGTCACAAAGAATGGAAAAAAGCCCCATAAGTAAAGCGAGGGATGGTAACCCTGTGTACCTAAGTACTGATGCATCGTTGTGGGTGACAGTCTCAACAAAAAGTTCCCTTATCAAAGTTTGTTTGTCGTCCAGTTTGGCTTTCATTGTTGCATGCTCAGAGAAAATGCGCTGAAGATCATCAGCTGAGACGTCAGTCTGACAGCCAATATCGGTAGTGATGAAGGTTGTCTTTGATGCCGTCGAATATGTGTGATCTTCTACAGCAGGAGTCAGTTTCACCACTTCTACAAATAACAAACAAGAAATTAGTGAGTAGTTGTCAAAAAGTCAAAAGTCGAAAATGAAAATCTATGGGAAAACTAGATATTTTTTTCACGTTTTGTATGGATCATGTACTATAGTTATAATTTTTAAAAAGTAATCGTTGTAAGGTGTTTTAAGAAGTTGTGGTCATCTAAAGTTGAGCATATCACCATAAAGCTTTGCCTTCGGTATGGGAGGTCTGGTCTGGTCTCCGATTCCAACTCTAGTTATGGGTCTGCACTACTAATTTCCGGGACTAATTTAGCGTCCTATAGAATAAATACCGAAACTAACCCTAAACCTAACCGTTGATTTCCGTTGATGAAAACGGAAATCAACGGGAAACTAACCCTAAACCTAACCATTTAAGGTAAGGTTTAGGGTTAGTTTTGGTATTTATTCTATAGGACGCTAAATTAGTCCCGGAAATTAGTGTCCTATAGAATAAATACCGAAACTAATCCTAAACCTAACCGTTGATTTCCGTTGATGAAAACGGAAATCAACTGGAAACTAACCCTAAACCTAACCATTTAAATTAGTCTCGGAAATTAGCATCCTATAGAATAAATACCGAAACTAACCCTAAACCTAACCTTAAATGGTTAGGTTTAGGGTTAGTTTCGGTATTTATTCTATATTAAAAAAACATGACAGCTTTATTGCATTTCTTCCCGCTTACAAAGTGGACTTTGTCCCCTCCTAGAGCAGTGGCTCATGTATATCATCCCTATTGTTACTCCTGGCAACATTGTTATACCTTATGGTTACATAAGAGGAAAGAATGGTATACCGGTATATGATTGGATGAAGCAAATGGGATTACGATGGCATTTTGCGGTCTTAATGGGATTCTAATAACATTTTGCAGTTTGAAGCGAGAGGATTTTCCCCAGTTTAGAGGGACTCTCACAACTCTGAGCCTAGACTGCAGATCAGAAATCTCTTCAGGGATGAAAGTCTTCAGTATTTCTACTGAAATCAATATTTTTGAAACAGAAAAATGTTCGAATTTCACCCAAATGTCATAATTAAAAAAAGATTTTCACATCTGTTAGAAACATTTCACAAATTCAATTTACCAAATTTCGTCGAAACTTTCATAGAATCAGATCAAAATAACTTTTCAATTTCCCCTGCTTTTTTTTCCCCTTGCCAGAAATAATTTTTATTTGAACAGGACTACACACAACCCTCCCTCACGAAGGCTACCATGCAACTGAAGAACGTCACATTCTTCAGACGTGGGTTACTACAACCTCACTTGTACACTTTGGTGACATCAACAAGGTGTGCTCTTGTTGCTTAGAATTTGTATCCAAGGCGTTTTAATGTCATTAGTGATAAAATCAAATGAGATTAAAAAGGAATTTAAATAAAAAAAATCCAGAAATTCCTAACATGAAATATAAACTCCTTCCTCCCAATGACTATGTCATCGGTTTGGCACTACATGGTTTCGTTAATAATAGCTCGTCAGGCCATTGACATCAACAAGTAATATCAATGAGGGATAAATGAACATGGATGAAGACAAGTTCACCCTAGTTTTATTTTCCATGGAAATATAAGGTCTGATCAGTAATTTCAGCAATATACTAGATATTATGGTTTAAATTATGAACAAAATGACACGTTAGTCCCCCAAAAAACCCTTGCCAGAAATTCACTTTCATCCCTGTGTCTTATATGCTTCAAAACGATTGACGTACATTATTAAGTTGGGTTATGTATGTTAATTAACAACTGATGACGTCATTAAAATACTGTATAAATTCATAAGTCTCATTTACACAAAAACGTCCGTTTTGTTGACGATTTCTTTGTGGCGAAAAGGAAGTCAATGTGGCGATAATATTACTTTGGAATTTCGCCACAGTGGCTAAAGGGAAAACATTCCTAGCGCGAGCCCAGAATCTAAGTCACATAACCTCTCAATGCCAAAAGAAATCATTGGGAATGTGTTTACATGGTTAGAAATGGAGTACGTCCCTATTTGAAATGGAGTTTGTCATCAATTTGACGCCTTCTGTTGATTGGAAGGCAGCACAGACCCATGTTCATTGTTGGTCAAACATTTGAGATGCGTTATCTCCGTCACGTTTTTAGATGGCCTTGTTTCATTTCTTGACAATTAGTAAGGGGATATGCATATCAATGGTTTTCTGATGCTTAGGAAGTTAAAATGGGGTAGTACAATAGCTAAACACAATCCTTGCCAGCTATTTACATTATCCATTCATTCTCTCACGATTTATTTGATACGGAAAAGATACACCAAAATGTATATCTGAATAGTCTGAATGTCGGCGATTTTTCGGTATTTGATATGCAATTTAAATGCCAAGATGAGACGGGAGGATATTTCCCTAGATAAGATTAGTATTTGGTAATCAAATTATGGCCGCTACGCTGTCTCATAAACCATCACTATCACACAATAAAAAATATGTGCATTGCCAGTACATACCTAGAGGTAGTGGAATGATTTGTTTCCTTATTATGTTGATAGATGGTGAAACCTCAACCTCGTCAGCAACACCATCGTAATCCATGATCTCGTTGTAAGTTTCTGATTCCATTTGGTCCTGGTTTGGGCTGAAGGACAAGGGGGCAATGTCAGTGGTGAGTGTACTTGCTTCACGCTTGGCCAAAGCCGTTGTTGATCTGTTTTTTATCTGTTTTTGGTTCCATGGAAACAGTGTTGGTACAGGATTTTTCTCAGTTGGCCCCTCTCCTCCTTGGAAATGTCGAGAACAAACACGTGCATGAGCAGATGGAACCCAACATTCCTCACGGCGAACCATGGCCACCCATTGTTTTCTTAAGCGCTTTTCTTTAACCTTGTGTGGGAAGGTGTAAAATGTCACTCCACGCATGAATGGGTATTTCGCCGTTTTTTTGCGTGAATCGGCGTGGCAACCAGCCACACAACAAGATCCCCAAGAGCCAGGCATTGTACAGCTAAAATTAAACCATGCGGTGTCAATGCGGTGACGACGTCGAAGCCATGCGGTGACGACGTCGAAGCGGGCGGAAGTGCGCATACCGCAGAGTCAAGGAGAGCGCGCGCTTTTTCTATCTCCTTTAGCCCATTAAGGAGAGTTCACACCGATCTCGGAACCGCCGTATTGGGTTGATTTATGGATTAACACTTCAGTAATTCACAAATCGTATTTCTTTTACAGTATGTAGCCTATGTATACCAGTGCAGTGTATAAATATTTGTGACAGACTGTTTTTTTTTTAACGGGCAAAACAATCAAAACCATATTTTGGGTACGGTAGCTAGAAGCCTATAGCTAGCCCGCGTTGCTGGCCATGATTCCCCGATCAATTCTCTGCCTCTGGAGGCAGGGGGAAGGATACTTTGTCTACTATAACTATAATTAAGCCTAGATACTCAGTCCAAGTCAGGTACCTTATTCAAGAATATGGACCACTCGCTAACCCCCAGGCTCAATTGCGAGTGGGCGAGCGCTTGTAATTTTTTCCCCTGGGACTGAACTTTATCAATGATCACATAACTTCCCATAATTTCGTGAACCGGGGAGGGAGATTAGACAACATGATTAGCCTATGAATAAATTAAACATGGCCTAGTTGTGGTACGGTTAATAAGTTGACGGTATCAATCAGGCCTCTAAACATTATTCGAATAACATTATAATATTAAATTATATGCTAATTGCTATAGCCTAGTTGTATGTATGACAGGAAATAAGCCCCTTTTCTCTGTAATTGTATGTGATGAAAAGAGAAATAAAAATTCTTATATATAGCCTATATATATTTCAAACGATATTAAATTCCTATCCTACATCGTTAGTACAACACACCCGAGGCATCTAAACATTATTCTACTAGCCTATAGCCTTAGTTGTATGTATATTTCAAACGATTTTTCTTCCACAGTGAGTTTAACAAGAACGACTGCTCAAATGATGAATTTAAAAAGAATATGCATTCTATTGTGACTGTGAGCGAACCTATATTATCGTGGCCTACGGTTACAAATGAGTACAATGTAGCCTACATGTATAGTATGTATCCACCCTATCCTAGTTAGCGCCAGTCTAACTCTAGTATGGTGACGGCCGTACTCTACACATGATCATTGAGTAGAGGCAGATTCGACTGACTACCCTATCCCTACTAAGTTTAACCCATATCCCTACTCAACATTGACAACAAGGATATCAACCTACCCTTATCCGCTCCTCCTGTGCTTTCATCGCACCATGGAGGTTGGATTTACCACTCATGACTTCATATCGATATGGAGATGTATCCAAACTCATATTTGTGGTTTAGTAGCTTACAAGCTGACAGAAACGACTTCACTCAAAATAAATCTCAACGCGCGCAGAACTTCCCTTCACCGTTGCCAGGAGCAAGCTCACGACGCGGTTCCTTACCTCGTAACTTAGTTGTAACTTGTTTGAAAAGCAAGCAAACTCATGAAACTGTGCTTTAACTGCCATCAGTCACTCGCAATAAGTGCTTAACATGATTTATTTTTCATTCATCATTGAATATCAATGACTTTTTAAAAAGTGTTGTTGTATATAAAAGAGGCAACTTGGAAAGGGCGCAACTTCCCTCTTTCCACGCAGTTACCACGGTGTGTTTTATCGCGCTTGAAACCGGATAACATTATGTTTTGTTTCTTCTGTAACGTTAGTAAGGAACAATCCCTGTAGGCCTACTGAACGTTTTATGGCAATTGGACTGGGAGTTTTTTTTCATTGAACTGTCCTGTATACCTTTAATATGGCATATGGAAGTCTCGAATTTATGAGTGAAATATAGGCTAAGAGAAATATAAGTTTTAAGGGGGCTATCATTATTTACCTCATAGGGGGGTATAAGAATTTTGGCAGTAAATCATACATATTTTTGTGACCCCCCCCCCCCCCATCCAAGGGTCCCATGTTTTTGTGACCCCCCCCCCCTCCCTATCAGAGGGTCCCATATTTTTGTGACCCTCCCCCCCCCCCCCCCCCCACCAATCACACACCTGCAGTGAATTAAAATAGATGACACATCATGCCATGATGCTACATCCTCTGCTAAGCATTGAAACTGTGGTGGCCATTGTCAATGTCACAACGGCCATCATAAACACAGGCACTAAATGGAACCATGCCATACCTTTGTTGTGTTTTTCTCGGATCAAGTTACCATAATTAAAAGCCCTGGCCCTGTCATGTATGTCACACACCAAAAAATGGACCGCTACAGACAAGCTAGAGAGAGTAGTATAAAAACAGAAAAATAGGGTATCCCAAAGAATAAAAAGGTGATATCCAAGGGGGAAAAAAAAGAAAATTATTTGGAAGAGGTCAAATAAATCTCAAACTAACCTTAGTTATGTATTTCCGATTGTTCTTCACCTTGTTTCTTGCGTAGGAATCCCTTGGGTCTATGCTACGCTCCGACCCTTGGGATAGCCCCCCCCCCCTCCAACTTGGTAAAGAACGATCGGAAATACATAGCTGCAGTTAGTTTTGTCTCTGTACTCATCAAGCCATCAAGGTATATCCAAGTATCATTATCCTTTCCCAGTCCAAAACAAGCTTTACTTTGGGCTGACTGCACATACCTTTATTGAAGTTTTCATTCTATAATGCAACAGCCACTCTCATTGTTATCGTTGGTATTTTGATTTCCCATGTATCAGCTAGTCTGCCATGATATAAGTCACAGTCTGGGCATAAAGATGACTTCATCCTCAGATTCATTAATTACAACATTATTCTCCTCTTTAGTGACTTCATTTACCCTTTCAGCATATGTTTCAGGTTCACATGAATCTGAAACTAGGTTATTGTCTGAGTCAGAATTGTCATCACCTTCTGTAGTTTTTGTCCTACTCTCCCTAGAAGCTTCACTATCTTGTTCCTCTTGTAAATCCTTACCCTTAGTATTTTTTCCCTGTCTTCTCATTTCTCTTCTCATCCCTGTTTCTTTTTTATTCTGCATGTGGCCAATACGATCATTTCGACATACTATCCTCAGTTGTAAAAGAGGTAGGAAAGGACTATTTCCGGTCAAGAACAACCTACATGTATATTTCCGGTCTAGGCCTGATTCACAGTTGCCAAAATGTTAATATTGATTACTCAATTTCCTTTTCAAATACCATTAAACAAAGTTCAGAATCAAAATGACCAGTATTTTCTACCCCAGAAAATTCCGAAGTTATTGGTGTAGGAACAATTGTTAATTAGAATGGGAAAGAAGGTCACACTCCCGCTGCCGTAGGCGTGGAAGTGAGCATGTGTGGCGCAGTAGTGCTCGATGCACCTTTTCTATCTCCTTTTGCCTCTTGTGAAGAGCCAACTAGGGAAGTCGCAATGCGCGTATTACATGGTCCTTCCTTACAAGAAAATTGTGAGCAAAAGATTTAACTTTGGCTGTCATTTCAAGTCAAGTTCTTCTTTTTCAATGAGAACATCGCATTATTTGCGCAGCTGAAAACCATCAATTGGTTGAGATTCACTATGAACACAATCAATTGTTTCAGTATATGTTGTGTACTTGTAATGGCCAGGCTCAAGAGAGGGCATGGGCTGTGGTACAATCTACACAGTTTTCAGAGTGGAATCGTTTCTGTTCCCACACAAATTACATACCTCATTATTTCAGCTGACACAGTGGAACTCTTTCTACAGCTCGCCAACTTTGCAATGGTTATTCATGTGCTCTTCCATTTTTGTAAAGTAATATATATATGTAGTGAACCGCAGATTCGTGGGCACGAGTTTACGAAATTCCGGAAAGAATCACGAATACGAAGAGATTCGTTTGAACCTGGTTTATTTCCCAAAGGTATACAGTTACAAAGGTATTGTCACTGAAGCAAGGGTGCTCGAGTCCGTAGTGTTAAGCGAAGCCTGGATCCCCTTGCGGAGGTAGTAGTATCCTCCGCCTACCGTCCGTCGGAGGGTGTCTGCAGTGTCGTCTGCACGGTGGTGAATGTCGCCCCCTGACGGAACTGGCCGGAACTGGTGGTAGTCGTAGCCTGGTTGGTGTTCGGCGATAGTCAACAGCCTCGCTGTATTCCGGGTGGTGGACCCACTACATATATATATAAATAGATTTTATTTCCTTTTGTACAAGTACATTGAAAACAAAGTTTCTACAGCCTCTGCAACCTGCAGGTTTTCCTACTGGACTTTTACAATGTATTGTGATTAGTTAGGAATATATAACAAGAACGCACTATACAGATTCATATTAGCGGAAAAATCCAACTCTTCCCAGCTATTCCATGTCACTGGGGTATCGATTGATAATATAGTTAATGGATATCCGCTTTATATGCGGTGAGATCAGAAAACCACTGAAGGTTACATTTTGTCACACTAGGTATAATACCTGCGTATAAATTGACGGTTTACATTATGTCGCACTAGGCATACCACCTGTGTATAATCGACAGCAATACAGTTATTCAACAACAACCCCAACATGATCATCACAGCTCCAGTCAAACACCTATTTCGTATGTTAATTTGTTGCCTCCTCCCCATCCCAGGTCCCCTGCATATAAACAGTTCTAAGAAACACCCTAAAATCTTTTCTACTCTTACATTCAAAACCCCTCTTTTCCATATTGTTCCAGTAAAAAGGGATCAAATATAAAAGGGATTTCTTTACCTTCTCGGTCCGGGGGGTAATAGTTTTAAGGAGCTTTTTATTACAGGTCCCCCTTAGGGTCCTTGCTTTCTGTTCAATATTAATCTCAACCCTACTATATGGGTAAGCTAGATCTAAGATATGTACTTCTCGCCTCTTTGCTAATGGCGCTAGTTTTAGCTCCCTTTGTATGGCATCAACATTGGTTAGTTTAGGTAAGTTGAGGGCTATACGGACCGAGGAGTTTTGGATGACTTGAAGCTTACGTAAAAGGGCCTCAGGCGCAACATTGTAAATGGTGTCGCCGAATTCTAGAATGGGACGGAGGGCAACCTTATAAAGCATTATTAGAGTCTCTTTGGAAGCGACTAATCTAAGTTTAGAGAGCGCGTTCAGCTTGGACCTTGCGAGATTGAGTTTCGAATTAAGATGCGGTTTAAAGAGATAAACCACTGTCATACGCACTGCTGCAGGCGGGAGTTAAAGGAACTAATGCATGAAAAATAAGATTTGACAGTATTTTTTTCAAACTTCGTCTTGAGAAAGTACATGGTTGGAGGATAACAAAAAGCAAAAAAAAATGGATCTCAGCATATTTTTTTCATTCTAGAGACCACCAAAGTTTAATATTGAAGTATGTGGGGAAAATGGATATTTCCTCAGTTTTTCCAAGATTTCAGACAGACAAATAATATTTTTCAATTGAAATGTCTTCTAAACATAACCACTATAGATGTTTACCCTCATGTATGAAAGAACAGGGTATCAACATATTTTGAAATATTATTTAGCATTGAACATCTTCAATATTCCTGTTTTTAACTCACCGGGATGCAGATTCAGTTGAATAACTTTTTTAAAAAGTCGGTGACCCCCATTTTTTATTGCTTGAAAGGGTAAAGCAATATGTAAGCTATGTCTATAGAGATTTTTAGGAAAAAGTTATTTTCAATTTTTTTTTTATACTGAAAAAACGAAAAAATTGTCCTTTTCTCATAGACTTCTATAGTGAACAACCATAAATTTCAAGGCTCCCTGAAATAAAAACTAACCCGGTGACATTGTTTTTATTGGCTTTTTGAATTCACATAACCTTGTTCTTTCACGAGGCAAAGTTTAAACAAAATGTTATTTTCAGTTTTTTTCCCAGTTGAACTGTGGTTTATCTCTTTAAAAGATAACTTGTCATCAATCGCAACCCTAAATATGTATAGTCACTTGTTATGTCTAAAGGTTCATTCCCTATTTTTAAAGTGTTAGAAAATGGTTTTTTTCCTCCCAGGGGGTATAATCATTATCTTACTTTTCTTTATATTTAGAGAGATTTTATTCCTCCGACACCACAGGTCTATGTTATCAAGGTTTCTTTGCAAGGTCTGTAAGCCGTCATCGCTATTAGTGCTTATACTATTATATAGAGCAGTATCGTCTGCAAAGAGTTGTATTTCCGATCCGACAATATCAGTATGGATGTCATTGATGTAAGCTAGAAACATTAGGGGTCCGAGAGTTGTTCCCTGCGGCACCCCACATACGATATTCCTTGGCGAAGATACAACACCATTAGCCATAACAGTTTGGCTACGATCATGTAAATAGTTTTTGAACCAGACTAGAGCTGTGACCCCTATTCCCAATCCCTGAAGCTTCTCAATCAATATGTCATGGTTGACTGTTTAAATTATAATGCCTTGGTAGATCACCTGGTGCAGCATCTTTGAAACACTATATTGGGATCATAAACTTGACAACACATGGCCATACATGTATATGTAATGACAAAGTTGAGAAATGCTTGAGAGAAAATGACCATTCTAGAGAAGAAGAATTGAACGAGAAAAGCATGCAGCATATTTTGAGGGCAGCTAGAGGAATCAAACGAGACACTGGCAGATGTCTTTAAGAGTGTTCAATCCACTAAAGCCTACTCATACTAAAAGTAACAGCAGGAAGGAAAATAAAAGGAAGTCAGCCAGTTGGAAAAGAAAATAAGATGAGGAAAATAGTATAGAGTTACTAAACAAAAGAACTGAACCAGGGAAAGCAATAGAATGTTTTCCAAATGATTTTTTCTGGCAAGTCAGCAGTCATGGTTCAACTCAATGCCCTGAATCATAATGTACAAGGTCTCCTTCGCCCAAAGATGGACAGAAAGCATAAGGACTTCCTCTGAAAAAAGGCCATCTTTTGTCCTGATGTAGTTTTCAAGTTTAAAAAAATCATGGAAGACTACAAAAATCAAACTGAAAGAACCAAATCGTGCCAACACTTGAAACATCTGGATGTCGTAGTTTAGAAAGTAGTGACAGTGAAACTGGACATTTCCAGTGAGAATCTCACCTTTGAAAGAAGAAGTGACCCATTTCATTTGTTGAGGGAGAAGACAAGCAGGAGTCAATTTGATTTTTGTTTTGCAGTATATTTATGTTACATGTTTTCAAAGTATGTCTGGATCCGGTATAAATGTTGAAGTTTTGTTTCTAGTAGGGTTATAAAAAAACCCCAGTGGAATCAATTGCTGAATATTTAAACAAGGGCAGAATGTTGGTTACATCAAGATGCCAATTATAAAACTTCTTCAACTCGACCCAAAAGGGTATCATTAGTTTTTTGCAAACTCCTTGGATTTGTGTTTTTCGCGCTGTTCTCATACCCAAGTGACTATTCACAAGCCCACCTTTCAAAATGAAAATTGGTTGTTTTATTATATCAATCAATTCCTCTATGTCTGTTCCAACCCGTCTCCAATTTTCAACAGTTTTGCGGTGTAAACTTTTTGCGGTTGAGTGCCTCGGCACCATAGAAATGATATGGGAAACACTGAATTCATTGAGGAAAAAAATTTGCGGTAGCAGAAGATATTTTGCGGAATTCTTGGTACTTTAGCCAGTAAAAGTTATTATAGATCTGCATGTTTTTTTTAAACCGATTCATCACTTAAGAGGGTGTGAGGATTGCCTCAGTAAACATTACTAAGACACAATATTTTTTCAACCCTGATGTTGGTGTGTTTTTGTGACCCCCCCTATCAGAAGGTGCCATGTTCTTGTGACCCCCCCATCAGAGGATGCCATGTTTTTGTGACCCCCCCCCCCATAATTCTTATACCCCCCCCCCATGAGGTAAATAATGATAGCCCCCTAAATATGAATGCTATTAACACACAACAATTTACACAAGATCTTCGAGTTTTTATGATATTGTGATTCTAAAGCCAATTGACAGTGACACTACCATTCGTTTTTCCCTTCTGTGATGAACATGTGTGGTGGGCCTATCAGGGGGTCCTTTGCCCCTGCTATATTTGGGTACCATATATGTATATAGGCATACTCTTGTGGTATACCATTAAGGGGCAGTCTTGATTTCGTAATAACAGTACCCCTCCACAATCTCCCCTCCACACCGACCTCTCTCTCACTCTCCCCACTCTCTCTCTTTCACCCTCTGTCTACACTTTCTCTATTTCTCTTTTTTAAGAATCTCGCCGTATAAAATTTCCTCCCACACTCATCGCTAACACAACAGTAAAAGTACGGTATAAGATTTAAACCAAAGTCAAGAACGCAAAAGTCTCATGCCACCACATTAATTAAACTAACAAAATGAAACCAAGAAATGTTCAAGGTTCTTAAATCGAATCTCAACATATATAGAATATATGAATTGTTCAATTGAAACTGGTAACCGTGAGAATGAATACGTACATCTATCAAAACAACTTCGGAAATAATATTTGAGAGAAATTATAGGCCTAAACATGGTATAGAGTAGCCTATATAAATGCATAAGCGCTTTACAAACGCTCATTTTGACATGGGTTAGAAAACACGTTTAAACATTGAAATAAATATGGGCATTTTTACTGTAACAGCCTGTAAGAAAGCTCACAAATAGCGTTTGATTTCACATATAAAAATACAAAAATTCTTCGGGGAGGCCCTCAAACCCCCACCAATGACAGGGGAGGTCCCCTCTCACACGCTCCCCCTTGGGCCACTAAGGTGACATATCAGTAGATATCAGTGCAATGAATTATCTCCCAACCTACAAACTCATTCATCGGGAGATCTCCCGATCTCAGCCTTCCTCAGATTGGAGCCTCGAGCTGCAAACAGATAAATATTAGACCAACAATGCAGCTACTCTGCATTATAAGATTGGCTAGTGTGGATCAAAGACCTGCCCTGACCGAAAAATGTGTATTCCATCTTTGTTTCCTGAGCGCCATATAGTATACACCGAGAATGTAGTTCAAGCTATGCATTTTTTGTTACCATCTAATGCATTATTGATACTATGTCTCCATGTCATTTGCAATTCATTTTGCTGCATGCACACTTCACAAACTAGCTACACTGGACAAGCATACTACAGAGGTGACACTCGCCAGTACCATTCATGTAAAGAGGCCAAGTAGAAATCCAGTGTTCTGTAACATATTGTGCAATTAGTATGTTAATGGGATCAATACTTCAGCCATACTCGAAGCTTAGTACCAAGTGATTGCATTTCTTGGGTACTTATTTTAAAAAAAATTATTTGCTCTTTGTGACATATTGATCTTGGTTTGGAAACAGTCAACTCAGGCAAAATGCTGGCTGGACGCAATTTACATTATGTGGATTATATTGAAATTGCACTAATGCTTCTGCTCACTCTGCTCATTGGTATTTATCACGCCTTAGCAAACGGAGGAAATAAAACAACAACGGATTACTTTCTCGGTGGCCGTGCTCAAGGAGTGATACCTGTTTCAATATCTTTGTTTGCATCATTCATTTCATCAATTTTAATCCTTGGCGTTCCTGCTGAAGTCTATACAAATGGTGGAATGTTTGTGTTATTGTCTTTGGGAAAATGTCTGGGTGCAATCGGGGCAGCGCTGTTCTATGTACCAGTTCTCTTCCCCCTCCAATTATCCGGCGTCAATGAGGTAATGCTTAGGACAATAAGATAAAATGAAATACCGGTAGTTCAATTCAGGTCAGTTCAAGGAATTATATGTGAGGGGATAAAAGGTTTCCGAGAAGTTGTGGGCTAGTAACTTTTATATCTATATAAATATATATAAGTACATGTATAAATCTTCCCTCCAAGAGATCTAAATGCGATGTAATGTTAATGGTAACTTTTGGGGTATTTCTTTATTTTGAAGCTAAGGTGTATTATTACAAATATTCCAAAACAATATTTTCCATGCATATCTTAGTTCAAATCAATGATAACATAAATAATATTTCTTTTAATAATAATGTACATGTATGTGTACATGGGTAGCAGACATTTCCTAAATGCAGATGTATATATTTAAAATTTCACAACTATTAATTATTTTCTAGTCTGAAAAAGCACTTTTCTTGCTGTAGTGATGTAGATTTTGAGCCAAGTACTTTGAAAGTGGGACAGCCTCATTTTTGGCAAGGAATCAAAAGAATGTGTGTGTTATCAGCCAATTACATGATCTGGATATCCTAGGCTTGACAAACCATAATTGGTCATAATCATCCATTAGCATGAATACAATAGGCAAATATATAGTAGATCACCAAAGGTGAAAGGTTTTTGGAGCAGTCAAAATCGCAAACCTTGCATTCACCAAAGAATAAATGATAACTAATCAATGTATCTGATACATTTATTAGTTTTAATAACCATCCAACGCCCACTCATTTTAAGTTCTATTTAAATACTTGCACAACCCAAACAAATTTTTTTTTCAGTACCTTCTCAAAAGGTTTAATTCCCGGGTGGTGTCGGTAGTGGGGAGTATCGCAGGAATATGTGCCATGGTAAGTACAAACTCAGTAAAAAAACATATTTTGGTCTTTCTCCCTTTTGATTCTGGGTATTTTTTCTACAATATGATACAAAATGAGTCCATGATTGCCCATACTGCTACAATTGATCAAGTAATATACCCATTGTCACACCCATTTTATGCTCACCTATTACCTCATTTGGGTTACGTAAGATTATGTAACGTTATCAATATAAATTAGCATAATTATCAATATTTATAAACTGTATAAGTATCCATAACCATGTTCATATATGTCTATATACATGTTACCTAATACAGGGCGACATGTTAGTTAACACCATGCTCGCCAGGTCAACAGGTCAGGCATGGCTATCACTTGACCTACCTGGCCCTCATTGGTTAATGAGTCATGAATATATAAACCATACTGCGGCCTGATTGGTCTACACTGTCATGTGACCTTAAGGGTAACCTTACCTGCTTTTTACCTACAAAATAAAGGATCAGTTCTTAATGAACAGTTGTACTGACAACTCCTCTTGCTTTCTTCATTAGTGGGCTAATTACCCACATACTTACATAACTTAGTAATCATCCACCTTCGTTCTCTGAACTAGCTCTACCATCGATTCTAGAATATTCAGAGTAATCACTGTATATCACCATCTATCTACCTTTGGAATACAAATGTAATGATGGGTGAATTATGGTTAATTCCAGATGTTCTACACTGGGACTGTATATTATACACCCGCCACAGCAATAGAAGCATGTAGGTTCCATCTAAATTCATATTTTTGTTAGGGAAGGAATGATGTATACGGCATGCATGAAAACTATACTTTATTGAGGTTTCAATTAAAATAATCTTTTAAGGCAGGCATAGTTATCACAATACATTTTGTATGACAAAACATTTTAGATTTGACAGTGATGGGCATTGGGAATGTACTATAAGGGGGTTACTCAAACCACAAACTGTTATTGTAGCTATTCCCATTGTATAAATGCAATTGATATGTGTGAAAATTATCTATCAACTGTTAATATATAAAATATTTTACTCTAATTATAGATCCATACTGATATTAAATCACAAGAAATTTGATGTCTCATGAACCCTGAAACCCTTAGTTCTCAGTTCCCAAAGAAATAATTATATCAGCTTCTAATTGGATCTTCTATAATTTGTATCTCTATCATGATATTTATAATGTAAATAAGCGTGATGTTCATTTTAGTTATGTGTATCTGAATTTTATTCAACACTGGTTAGTGACTGGTTTTCCAACCTGGGCAACAATACTAGCTGGGAGTGGGATTGCAGTGATTTATACCACAATTGTATGTACAAGCATAAAGTATAACTTTAATTTGCAATTTAAATGGATGAAGTACATTTTAACCAACAAAGAATATGATTATGTAGGATAATCATACCAGCATTAAAAAAATGACTAAATTATGTGGTGGCCAACTTGAAAGTTTAAAAAACGTTGTTTATGTCAGGGAGGAATCAAAGCTGTGATCTGGACAGATGTATTCCAAGCGGTATTAATGGTTGCAGCTTTACTAGCCATTACCATTCAAGTAGGTCCTTTAATTTTGATCACATTGACCGCATAATTATAGTGTTATTCTCATGGAGCTTAATTGATAGGTCTTAAGATCAGTAAGTCCTCAGCAATAGTCTTTATTCAGATCATCCCATGTGAGTGGCTTGGTAAACAAATGCTGTAACATATGTACAAAACTATGTACTCACATATGATCACCACATGGCCGACATGATTCTTTGTTTATCACTACAGTATATATTACAAATGCCACACAGGTGGCAACATATTATAAATGGTGAACTATCAGCAACATCCTTTATTAAGATCATCCCATTATATTTAATGTGACTCTGAGTGGCTTGGTACAACAAATGCCACATAGGTGGCAACACCTTGTTGTGAGCTAAATTATTGGTCAAGTATTACCACTATTCTAGAATAGGCAGTTGTGTGAGTGATTATTGTATAAGGGAGGGGGGGGGGGGGCAAGGATGGCAAGGATGGTTTCATCAACAAAATATCTATAGCTAACTGTAAAGGGGCTTATTTGAAAGCCACACAAATGAAAACAATAATTGTTTTAAAACATTTCTTTAGCAACACTTTGTATTGTGCAGGCCATCATACAAGTTGGTTGGTTGTCAGAGATGTGGGAGTTGTGCGAAAAATGGGGACGGTTGCGCATTTTTGAGTAAGTACAGAAAGTGGAGAACATCAAAATAAAATCACACTTAAATTTAGCAAGGTATGCATGCTGAAGATTGCTTTTATATTGAGAGATCCTGTGTTGTGTAGAGTGTAGAGAGGTTTTGGTTAAGGAAGGAGTGAAACCTTTATGTCACTTAAATTTATGTTTGCACTGTTGATTTCGCTGATTTATTTCCATACGTTGATGAAATTTAACCATAAATGGCAGATTTGATCCAGATCCTACACTGAGGTTTTCATTCTGGTCTCTTGTTGTGGCAACTGGTATTGGTCATGTATTCATGTTTGGAGCACACCAGACATCTTTCCAGCGATATGCATCACTTCCAACCCTCAAGAAAGCAAGATTGTAAGATATCAGAATTTGACTTTGCAATTGGCTGTGGCTACATCTGTATGCTAAATGATTCCTGCAATATATTCTTAATGTCAATTTCTTATTGCATTCATATAGGTCTATAATTGATAAAATCATTCTAGTTTTTTAAGTTTTTCCTTGCTGAAGGCGGCATGAGTGCCAAAGGCACTTATACTGAGAAACCTTATATACCTTTTTTTAGCTAGATCAGCATGGGAACTTTGGGTGAAATTACTATGCCATACCCTAGAAATGGGGTGAAAACTATTTCCCCACTAAATAGACCTACATCAAAATAAAGTAGAAATTAGAAAGAACAACCCTTCCTTCCTGTATAAATGTAGGCTATATTTTCACCAATATTTGTGAGTAAATAAGGAAGATGGGACGAAAGGTATAGGCATACTGTACAATCTGGTACACAGATCTTTCATATGGAAAATGCTGCCACGTAGTAGGAAAAATATGCTATTTCCCTCCAGAATAAAGTAAAAGTAAAAATAAAGTAGAAGTTTAAAAAGAAAACTTTTCTCACTCCCAAAATATGTAGTTATCTCAATATTAGTGGAGGATTAAAGGAGATGCGACTGTCTACTGTAGCACAATCTATGTGTTCACTTTTGTCAATACCCAATGCTGGCCAGGACGCAATAACATAGGTAGTAATGTCTTCTTATTTATGCAGCATTAATGCGCATTGCATCTGAGTCCTTCACAAAGTTCTTTCCCTGCAGGGCTTTATATAGATGGTATTGATATATTTATTAGAAACGATGGATTTTGGGGAAACAGTTTCCCCCTCAAAGGTTTTAGATTGTTAATGCTATTTTAAATGAAGTCCCAATACCTTCTTTTATAATCCCAGTGCATGCCGACTGGGTTATCAAAGGGCAGCCATGTGTATAGCTGCCTATATGGCTATATATATGCATGTAAAAGAATCATTGCTAATATACAAAAAGACCTGGGTATAGTATCCTGTTAGCGTGTTTCGTCTCTTGCCCTGATAAGACCAAATATATATGAAAAAGTTTGGTGTCAAAACAGGGTGTAAAGCAACCGATTCCCCCCTTTCTTTCATAGGACTCTTTTTGCACAACTTCCTTGGATCACTGGTATGTTAACATTTGCTTGTGTGGCGGGCCTCGCTGTCTTTGCATACTACACAAAAATTGGATGTGATCCCCTTGAGGGCGGCTTCATCCAGGACCCTAACCAGGTAGGCTATCAGCTTGGGGAATATTATGGAAAGCCATTTATGTACATATCGCCAATCCGTAAAAAAGCACTAGCAGAAATCCTGTTCAGCATTATACAGTTGCTGTTCAGCAGTACACAGTGCCAGGATGGTAGCCTACTGCGGCCGTGGTAGGCTTCTGCCCTGCTGATCAGCAACATGTCTCTTGTCTCAGTTGCAGGATAGGAACTGGTCAGCAATATTCATTCCTGAATAGCCTTTTTTTTAAGAATTAAAAGAATAGTTAATTCCTAAAATGTAACTTTGGAGAAGAATAGGAAATTTTAAAGTGCGGGTTGGGGGCTATCCCGCGGCTGAAAAGCAAATAAAATTCCTAGTCCGCATGCTTTTTCTATGGCTATTCTTACCTCTGCATTTCTGATCAGCATCCTAATCTTCCTGTTTTAGAGTTATGGGGATATGAACATAGGCCTAAATGGCTTTCCATAGTATTCATATAAAAGGTGTATAGGAGTCATGATATAAGTATATATATTGGGGGCGAGGGGTAATCATGGTGAGAAATATGTGTGGAGTATCAGAGATTTAAAAGATTGCTGAACAGCAAAACGTTTTGCGGAATTGGGCCCAAGCCGGGGAAGAATAGGAGAAGCATGATGCTGTTCAGGAATTGGTCATGGCTGAGCAGGAATTATGAAACTGAAGGACTAGTAAATTCCTAAAATGTGACTTTTTGGAAGAATGGGAAGAGTGCGGATTGGGGCCTATCCCGCAGCTGAACAGGAAATAAAATTCCCAGTCTGCATGCTATTTCTATGGCTATTCTTCCTTCTGTATTCCTGATCAGCATAATTGCAGTAGTGGATTTACAGGAATGGGGTTGGGGGTTAGCACATGAAATTCTATTCATAATGTATCTTGTTAAATGTTATTGTTGTTGTGCTGGTAGGTAGGTGTTGATGGCCTATTGTAGGTTAGAATCTGCATTAAAAAAAATATGGCCAGAGGAGAGGTGGTTTGAGTTGCACCTCCATTGTTAAATGTTGGACTTTATATCAGCATTTAATAATTGACAGATCATCCCCCAGTTTGTCATGGATAAACTGCATTATCCGGGTGTTCCTGGGATATTGATAGCAGGTCTTCTATCAGCTTCACTGAGGTAAATGGAGGTTACACCATATCTTAAATTGTAAGCCCTATTGCATTTAATATTGTTATTCCTCTATTGATTCACTTGATGTTTTTAGGTCAATTACACAGTATATAGGTCAGTTCTATTAAGATAGAGGGATTTTAAAAGTTATAATCTACAATTACTTCATAATTTAACAGATTGAGTGATAAACTTAAACTTGCTTTCATTTTTGTCGACAGCCACGTCTTTGTTTACATCATGATGCCTGTCATGACTCCTGTCATGACGCATCTGCGTATTACTACGTGCTGTTTTTTCTGACCCATGTGGGTCAGGACTATATTATAGAATGCAAAATTATTTAATTTGCACTGTCATGTACATTTATTTTGCTTACTGTTTTGCAGTAAATTACTCTAATAAATGTATTAATTCATTTCTTTTTAATTTTGCAACTCATTTATATGCGCTGATACTATTATCGTTGGAGAACTACATCATTCCATATCAGCCTGAGGCCTGATACGGCCGTCGTATCGGCCTCAGGACTGAGTTGCCCTCTCAGTATTTACTGAGTGGGCCCTACGTATTGACCACAGCCAAAGGTGAAATAATAATAAAATTATTATCCCCAAGTTGCACAACACTAATTTAATATTGTGTTCCTAGTTCAGCTTCCTCAGCTCTGAATGCAGCTGCAGCCAATATCTGGAATGATATCATTAAGCAAATATGGCCACACGCCCCAGAGAGCAAAAAAGTTCAAATCAACAAAATTACTGGTAGGTTTTCAATGGTAATGAAAATCATTGGATTTTCACCAACCTAGTTATTCAAGGTTTCCAAGGTAATACTTCTTTGAATTTTTATATGTTATGCTATATAGATGCATACAGCAGAACTTTAAACATTTACAAATCATTTTCACATTTATAGTTGTTGTATGTGGTATTTTGTCCACTGGATTTGGTTATTTCATCAGTCTGGTAGGCGGAACCATTGTTCAAATATTCCATACATTTATTGCATCTATTGGTGGACCATTAAGTGCTCTATTTTTCTTGGGCGTGGCCATTCCATTTGCTAATTGGAAGGTAAGTAGTAGGGTGGTATCCTTCAGAAATTTAGAAATACTTTCAATAGATCAATGCCCCACTCTATTTATCAAAAAGTTTCAGAACTTTTGTTAGGTTCTTCAACTGAAGAAGCCAATCTTGACTCCATCCAGATATTCTTTATCAACATTAGAGAATTATCCTTTGCTTATTCACAAATAAGGACGATACCCTTTTCCTGTCTCTATAACATGATAGTACTACTTATATGATGCTAAGCCGGAATGAGAGAAAAATACCACACAAATAACTGTCAATGATTGTATTAGATTCATTGTAAGTTAAAGATTTTAAAAGTGTTTATTGGTGAATATTCTTTTCTTTCACATGCTCATTTTCATTGAAGATACATATAGGTGTGAATATTTCCCTAAGGTTGGCATCACAGCCACTGTTTTTATGAAACCACAGGACATTTTGCAATAATAAATGAAATTTGTAATGACATTTCATTTAAGGGAGCACTTGGAGGTGGTTTCTGTAGTTTCGCCTTTTCCGTGTGGGTAGGATTGGGATCGTTTCTAAAGAAGAAGCAGTTAAATTTCCTTCCAACAACTACTGCAAACTGCACAAGTTATGCATTGACAATACTATCGAACATGAGCGATATCTTTGAGGAGGAAACAAATAATTTTATGTACACCACCGTTTCCACCACCCGTGCCACAAATAGTACAAGGTGCGTCATATATAAGAGGGTAGCTATCAGATTAATTGTGGGGAATCATAAATAATCATCATTAACCCAAAGGGATCTAATCACAGTATTAAATGAATGAAATAATACAAAACTATGTTTTCTACCCATCTCGTGCACGTTGGAAAATATTACATGTGTGGTGAGTTAGGTTTGTCCGCTCGCTGCAGTGCTACCCGGGCATGTTCTAAACATGATCCGGGTATCAGCTGACACAGCCGGGTAATAGCCGGACTTGTCCGGAAGGTATTGGATCAGTGCATTTATATAACAGGTGGCGCTGTGTGCCTGTGAGGCTCTTGTTTATGGTATTTTACAGTATTGGTCTCATTTGTTTGCACTTGTTCTTATGTTTAAACACCCAGTAGAATCGGGTTGTTTCTTATTTAAAGGGTTATTCTGCTATTGTATATACGCAACTCTATACTGCGTTATTAGAGTGCCCTGGACTTGTGTGATTATAATTGGTAATAAACAGGAGACTGCTAGCAAGGACTATTAGATCTGGGTTTAGTGTTGTTACTCGAACTGCGATCACGAACCGGCCGGGTAATTCACTACAATTTGGTGCCGTGACCAGTAGTTTTTGCTGGAGGTGGGGTGAGACTCGCCAAACTTATGTTTGGAAGAGGAAGAGGACGGGTCCAGTATGAAGACGAAACTGGTAGACCTAATTGGTTATCATCTGGATATAAAATGGTAGATTGGACTGACTATGATGAAGTCAGGGATAATCTGGAGGTGGTTGTAGAATCTGGTGGAGCTACTGCTATGGTTCATTCAACTCCTCCTGCAGTCTATAGGACAGCCGGGCGAGGTAGGGGTGCCTCCCGGGTAGGTTTAACACCTGGCCCTGGTTTTGATAAAGTGGTTGGTCAACGCAAAAAGCAACCTGGACCTATAGTTCCTCCATGTTCTCCGCCTCTAGAAAAGCCGGCTTGGTTTGATGAAGAAGAGCAGGATTTGACCCGGATGTGGAGAAATGATGTGTTGAGGGGAGCGGGTAGGCGGATGACTTTTGACAAAATGGACACTCTTATTGGCTCGCAGCGTCGACGAATTGATGGAATGAATGAATCGGTTGCTATTTCGGCTAGACATAGTCGAGATGCGCTAGAAGCTGCTGCTAGGACAGCAAAGGATCTAGCTAAGGTACAGGAGGAGGATAGAGAGTTACGACAGGTTATCCAAGATCAGGCAGATAGGATGGAGGAACTGGTTAAAGAGTTGAAGGCAGCTAAGGAGTGTGATTCACCCGCTAGCCGGGGAAATTACAGTAGCACTCCATATAGAAAGCCTCCCCAGTTGTCTGATAATACCTATGCCCGTATCATGGGTGAGTTACCCGAATTTGGTCAGTCTCGCCGGTGTGGAAATGTAGAGGTTAATCGGGGCGGGTCACGGGACCCCGAGAAGAAGGAAGTAGTGTTGTATAATAAAAGGGGCGATACTGATTCTGGTCGAGTGACCGCTCTTCCGGATAATACCGTCGGTGCTGATGAAAACCCGGGCGAGAGTGGTAATCCAGTGGCGAGGCGTAATATGCGTCGCTCTATGGACCCGGCAGCTGCTTATGACCCGGTGCAGAGTAAAGTACCGTATGGTAAACCTGGTCGTAACATGAGTAAACCGGAATTAAAACCCAAACCATTGAATTTTCCGATATGGGATGGTAAGAAGGATTGGCGGGAATACCATCGGTCAACCTTATCGGTAGCCAGAGCCATGAATTGGGATGATGACACTTATAAAGTGCAATTAATGGCTGCGGTGTCCGATCACATGCCGAATATAGCGGTATTAAAAGCAGATAAGTATACACTGGATGAAGTATTTGATATGATGGATTATGAATACGAAAATGAGAAACCGGCTGATACCAGGCAGAGGGAATTCTTTGCTCTGCGTCAGACGGCTAATCAAAGTCCTTCAAACTTTGCTCAACTGGTGTCGCTAAAGGCTTTATACGCATTTGGTGAATGGGATTCGACATTGCATTCCATGGCCATCAAAGTATTCCTAGATGGTTTGATGGATCCGGAAATGGCGAAATATGTGGCGCTACAAAATCCTAAAAATGTAGTGTTAGCGGGTGCTAGTGCCACTAGATACCGGGATGTTTGTAAGGAAACTACTAGATTAGTTCCAATATCGACCATGGAAGTTGGATTGGGCCAATCACAATCTAGGGAGTTGGCTATAGTAGAGGCTACAGGAGCAACGGGTGTCTCTACTGATTCGGCTGATTTCTTTGAATTTAAAGCTTGGCAAGCTAGAAATAAAGGAAATGGAGAAAACAAAGGAAATGGAGAAAATAGAAATAAACCGTTTGTGAAGAAATATCCATACAAAAGTGGTGCTACGGGTGGTAAGCCTCCACCTATGTGTTATTTTTGTAGAGAAGAAGGCCACTTGTTCCGACAATGTCAGAAGCAAGTTCAGCACCTTGCAGCTATGGAAGGGGTGGTCCGGTTTATGGCCAAGTTAAAGGAGAAGGAAGAGGCGGAAAACGCGCTAGGGCCTTCCAAGCAGGCGTAGGAAGTGCCCGGTCGAGTTATATGCACGCCATACCTGGTCATATAGTGAAGGCGGAGTTGGCCGGCGGGGAGCAGGAGGTATGCCCCGGGAAGCTAGGGGACGCCCGACGGGAAAGTTCTCGGGGAACGAGTCATACAGATCGTTCTTTACAATGGTCAGTTCTGGTGCTATGCTCGGCTGTGAGCGTCCGGGGTGGAGACCCGGGCTATTCTTGTGTACCCGGACAAATTTTGAGGTTTGAAAGTGGCTGTTGGGGTACTAGGTTACACAAGATTATGGCATGTGACCTTCAGGACTATGGCATACAAATCTCTGATCTGCATTGTCCCAGAATAGAGGAGAGGTGGTATGTGAGTGTAACTGTAGGGAATGTAACCGGACAGTTTTTGGTAGACTGGGGTGCTCAATGCACACTGATTAAGAAATGTGTATTTGACCAGCTGTCAGTAAGACCTCACTTGATACCGTGTAGAGTGACGTGTTATGCTGGCACCGGACATAACCTGGTTACACATGGTTGCATAAGAGTTGCATTAGGAGTAGGTGATCAATGGTTTGCTCTCAACTGTCTGGTTGTGAGTGGTTTAGTCGGTGTAGAGGCCGGAATACTGGGTATGGATTTTATATTTTTGCACCAGTGTAATTCAGACTGGTCGGGCAAATTCACCTTGGAAGATGGTGAACACACTGTAGCGTGCAGACCATTGCAAAGTGGATCTCTGGTAGTGAATAGGACAGAGAGTGTTTTCGTGGACGCTTTCTCTTCTGTTTGCTCAGGTGGAGTTCTTGGGTCCCCCGGTGGAGGCCAGATCTTTGCCCCAAACGGCTCTGAATTGGGAAGTTTCCTGGAATATAATGATCCGGTTATGGAAACACAAATCGGAAATACGTTATTGGTAACTAACCCGACGGGAGAACCAATACTGGTTGAACTACATACGGCTATAGAGGGAGAGTTGGCTAATGAGAAATATTCACCTATCGTGGATGTGGAATTACTCGAACCGGAGGTCCCAATGCCTCTTGGTGAGAGTTGTCCCCTGGAGAAGTTGGTGATAGGGTCAGATTTGGTCAGGGCGGTTGATCGAGGAAGACTGTTGAAATTATTGCTGTCCTATAAGGATTGTTTTCGGTTACCGGGTGAAATATTGGGTCATACTAATGTAGTAACGCACCGGGTTGATACTGGAGATGCAGCTCCAATTAAGTCCGGTTGCAGAAGGTTACCGCCGGCTAAGCGGGAGGCGGCGGAAAAACAAATACAGGATATGCTCGATAAAGGCGTAATTGAAGAGAGTAATAGTCCTTGGGGGGCTGGTATTGTGATTGTGAAGAAGAAAGATGGTACTGACAGGTTTTGTGTAGACTATAGGCCATTAAATGCCGTCACAAAGAAGGACTCATTCCCTCTTCCCAGAATTGATGAATGTATCGATGCATTGGGAGGCAATAAATGGTTTGTCACACTGGATCTGGAGAGTGGGTATTGGCAAATTGCTATGGATCCAGCTAGCCGGGAGAAGACCGCTTTTGTCTCCTCTATGGGCTTGTATCAATTTAAGGTTATGAGCTTTGGCTTATGTAATGCCCCGGCTACCTTTGAGCGCATGATGGAACAAATGCTGTCGGGTCTGCGCTGGAAGGTTTGCTTGGTGTATTTGGATGATATAATTATATTTGGTAGAACCCTGGATGAAACTTTGGAAAATACTGAATTAGTCTTGCAGAGACTTAGGTCTTATGGGCTAAAATTGAAACCCAAGAAGTGCGAATTCTTTAAACTGGAAGTGCAATACCTGGGCCGGATAGTGTCTGAAGGGGGGATCCGGCCAGACCCCTCTAAGTTAGACCGGGTCCGGGAGTGGCCAGTGCCCTCTACTGTACGAGAGGTACGTCAGTTTCTAGGGTTTGCATCTTACTATAGGGAATTTATGCCTAAGTTCTCTGAGATTGCTGAACCTATTCAAGCTCTGGTGATAGGAGCTAATTCAAAGACAAAAGGGGTGGTTTTTGATGAAAAATGTCTCGAGGCATTTGGTCGTTTAAAAGAATTGTTGACTAAAGCTCCTGTCCTGGGATACCCGCAGCCGGCTGGTACTATAATCCTGGATACAGATGCCAGTGGATTTGGTATGGCCGGAGTTTTGTCTCAGATTCAGGAGGGTAAAGAGGTTGTACTCAGCTATGCAAGTAATAGTCTGAGCCGAGCTCAGCGGAATTATTGTGCTACAAAAAGGGAGTTGTTGGCTGTGCTAACGTATTTGGGTAAATTCCAACACTACATCATAGGGAGGGAAGACTTCGTTCTTAGAACAGATCATGCCTCGTTACGATGGTTGATGACCTTTAAGGACCCATCTGGTATGTTGGCTCGGTGGTTAACTACCCTTCAACACTATGGTATTTCAGCTAAACAGATTTCTCACCGTGCCGGGAAGAATCATTCGAATGCTGATGCATTATCGAGATTACCTGTCCGGAAATGCCCGCGAGAAGATTGCCCTGACTGCGGTGAGCATGATGCGGTTATAGCTGTGATGACAATGGAGTATGAGATATTTGCGCAATTGGCTGGTGATCGGTTGAGACAGGCGCAAGCTGAGGATGTTATATTGAAGAGGATAGTAGCCTTGCTGGAAAGCAATGCCCCTTGCCCGGAGAAAAAAGACCTGTTGGCTGAGGATGATGAATATTGCTTCTATGCTAAGCTGCTGCCTAAAATGGAGTTGGTAAATGGTTTATTGTGTGTGAAATGGGAAAGCGACAATGGTGTGGTGTATACAAGAGCGGCTGTTCCATTCTGCTTGAGGAAGGAGTTGTTTCAGACTTTGCACGGGAACAAACTCTCAGTCCACTTTGGTGAATTCAAGACATACCAGGCGGCGTTAAAGAAATTTATCTGGCCCCGGATGAACTTGGATATAGCTGACTGGGTAAGAGGCTGTGAAGCTTGCGCTTCTTGTAAAAGCAGGGGTGGTAAAGGCATTACTCCACTGAGAAAGGAATTACATGGAGTGCGTTGGAGCCGGGTCGCTTTGGATATAATTGGTCCATTTAAAAAGACTCCGAGAGGTAATGTCTGTGTAATGGTGGTAACCGATTACTTCTCAAAATGGGCTGAGGCATATCCCTTGCCTGATCATACTGCGGCAACTTGTGCTATGGCATTGTTCACTGAGTGGATATTGAGGTATGGACCGCCCGTGTCTCTGCAGACAGATGGAGCTCCGGAATTCCGGTCAGCTCTGTTGAAGGAATTGTTGGAAATGTTGGATATTGAGAAGCTGATGACTCTTCCCTATAGACCGATGGCGAATGGACAGGTGGAGAGATTTAATAGGGTCTTGGTAGAGCAGCTCTCTTGCTTAACGGAGTACGATGATGTAAACTGGGATCTGCTGGTACCCTGTATTGCCCATGCATATAGGGGTGCGGTACATAAAAGCACATATTGTACGCCGAATAGTGTTGTGTTTGGTACTGAGCTGATTACTCCGGCTGATATCATATACGGCACATTAACCGGAGATGTTGACTTTCCCTGCCACACTGCATTTGTGGAGGAGATAAGGCAACTGTTGAGGAAGGGGCATAAATTTGTTAGAGAACGGTTGGGTCATGCTGCAGTTTATCAGAAAAGATATTTTGATAGACGGGCTAGACCCCGGGTGTTTCAGGCTGGTGATATGGTATGGCGCTATGCAACACCATTAGCACAGAAGAAATATGGACCCAAATGGGATGGCCCGTTTGAGGTGGTAAGGAGAGTTCAAGGGTGTACTTATGAATTAAGAACAACAGATGGTCTTCTTCGATGGAATGGCAATTTATTGAAGAAAGCTTTCAATTCAGATGGTAAACCGGTCCAAGTAACCAACTTGCACCGGGCCCCGGAGTATCAGAAACAACTGGTTGCCGGGAGAGACATTATCCGAGTTGCCCCAGACGGGAAGGTAATGCCGGGTACTGAAGCTCCTGAGGTTACTCTGGGCGACCGAATTGTTCATCATGTAAAAAGGCGTGGCCGGCCACCCAAAGCTAAGGCTGTAGCAGTGGGGGATAAACCGCCTCTACCCGCTGCACCGTCTTCGGGTGAGTCGAGCTCAGAAAGTGATGTAGAAGAAGTAAATCTGGTTTCTGATGTCGATAAGGTATTACCTAAGGCTATGGACAAGTTGGTTAAATCAGAGTATTTACTAAAGCGTCCTCAGAGAAATGTTAAACAGCCTGATAGATTGGGATTCAAATAAGGTTTATTGTTTCGTCGACTGGTGCTAAAAAATGACACAACGAGAAGTACATTGGTTGATACATGGAAAATGTTTACGGTAGACACTTTTCTGTGCTAAATACAGGTAGCTATACGTGGATACTTCATGTGCATTCTTTTCTGGCATCTAATTATTTGATCATGGTGTAGTATCTTCCATACACGCCTGTTTGTATGTCAAGTGGGATTAAATCAACCGGTTGGGTGTCAGGACTGAATGGCTTGATTAAGATGGTTCTTATGGCCATGCTCGGTGGCCCGGTTATATGGATAACTTAACTTGGAGTTGGCGGGTGCATTTGTAGGTCGCCACGAGGGGGCTACGGTTGAAACCAACTCGGTGACAGGGAGAGAGTACTATTTTTAGATGTGTCCCAGCGTTCTGATTGGAGGTTGGCGCATCGAGGTCAGAGGACGGAGCGTGAGTCGGCAGTCAGTGGCAGAGTAACGTTCAGGACACACGTGTATGGTGTCTCTCTAGAAACTGAATCTAACCTTGCCCCAGATAAAGTAAAGTTTGTCCCTTTTGGTTGTGTGTACAGATACAAGGTACATTGCAGATTTATATTGGTGATTCTCATGGCTGACGCCGAGGTCGACATGGAGGTTGAAAGTGGTGATACTGGTGGTGGCGATATCACCCCAGTCGAGGAGACAGTGGTAACGGCTCAGGCCGAGGGTCGTGAATCCGGTCAAGAGCAGAAGGATAGGAAGGAAACTGGACATACCTCCCGGTCTAAGGAGAAGAAGGAGAATAGAGACAAGTCGAGGTCTCGTTCTCGCCAATCTTCTTCTGACAGCAAGGGTAAGAAGGAAGATAAGAAAACTGGTTCTGGCGAGGATAAGAAGGATAGGAAGGAAACTGGAAAGAAATCGGATAAGGAGAGGAAGTCCAAGTCGGATGATAAAAGTGGAAGTGTTAACCCGGGTACGTCCGGCAAGGCTAAACCTAAGCCGGCCGCGACTACCTCCGGGCAGCAACCGGGTAGTGATGTCGAAATGGAGGAATTTCCTACGGTAGCGGCGGCCGCTGCTGCTAGTGGTACTAGTCGGGGAAGGAAGTTGGTGCAAGCTGCTAACCCCCCTAAGGTCAAGAGGTCAAGGAGCAGTAGCATCAACTCCTTGCAAACGGTAGAGGATATTCGGCGAGCTCATGAGGGAACTCACTGGAAAGGTCAGCCGAAACGCCAGTACGACACTGACTTTCCTATCAGGAGCGCTGACAGGTATCGACGCAGGGGATTATTGGAAAGGGTCAAGTTGACTCAGCGGAATGTGGCAGACATCGATCCGGCTGAGGATAACGACTCAAAATTGATTGTGCCTGAGTGCCCGGAGTCGGAGGATGAAGATGAGTGTTTACAGGGTTATTGGGATAAAGCGCCTATGATGGGAGAATACGAGGCCAGGTTCCATTTCCTAAAAAACCGGTCTGGTCGTGCTGAGACCAGTGATTCTGTGATTAGTGGCATGGTTAAGAACAAATTGGATGGTGTGAGTTCGTTGTGGCAGCCCGGATTCAGGTGCCCGTTCACCTATTGCCGCTATACTGGTTCTGAGTTGAACAAAGGAGGAGTGAAACGGTACCGCACCCGGGAGCGTTTCTATAGGCATCTGTGCGAGGAGCACTGCCCGGCTGTACTGGTGTTAACGTGTGCACACGCCATGTCATGTAACGTTCGTTTGGACAGACGTTCTGACATGGTGGGACATCTAATGGTCGCACATAAAGATGGTAAACCAAAGGCTAGGGAATATGCTGTTGGTTTTAGCGTCCTGACAGACGAAATCCCTAATTTTGGCTGTCAGCGCTATAGCAAACTTGGTGTTTTGGATATGGAGCGTATTGAACTGGGAAAACGGAGTAGCAAAGTGGTTGGGAAGAAAATTTCCAACGCCCCAATTGCCCCTCCCCCTCTCTTTGGTGCCTGGGACTTAGCTGGTCCAAGAGGGAAGGTGATTAGAGGTGGTGGTTCCGGCCCCTCTGCTGCGACTGGTGTTAACCCGGACAATGTACCCGGTTCTATGGATTCAGTTGTAGCTCCTGCTTCAATTGCAGTTCAAGTTGCCAGTACCTCGGCAACGACCAACTTGGATCATTCGGGTGGTTGTAATGATTCGCAGGAGACTGTGGATTATTCTCCAAGCATGGAATTGCCTGAATCTGGTGAGGTGCAACGCTCCCTACAAGGAGTTTCCGGGGCAATGGATGATGGTTTTGCCGATATCCAGGCGGCTACATGCACGGCTATGAAAAGAATTCAGTCAGCTGTGGATTTTGCGTGTCGGCCACTGGAGAACTTGGAAAGATGTAGAGTTGCTGCGGAAAGGATCCCAGCCTTGGAGAAAAGGGTGAAAGAATTAGAGGCAAAACTCAAATTCTATAAGGACGTTGATGCCCGGTCAAGGGAGGAAATTCTGTCTTTACAGGAAAAATTGGCTTTGATGGAAGAAAATGAAAGGGCATCTCCTGCTCCAAAGAGGAAGAAGGTAGAACCAGGAGTTGATAAGTCGGTCGGTACTGATAGAGTCATTGAGCCTTCTGTCTCTGCTTCCCCGGCTGCTGAGAAACTGGACACTAGAGATCCGGCTGTGCCTCATGTGTTACAGCAGACTCTCAATTCGGTGATAGCTGAGAACCGGAATGCCATGGCGAATGTATTCCGTTCAATGATGAGGGAAAGTTTACTGCAGTCTACTGCATACAATCCCTTGGATATGAGCCGGGAGTACATGGTTGATGAGATGCAGCCTTCTGCTTCTCAATCGCAAATGGAGATGTCTCAGATGGGTATGAGCCGGGAAGCACAAATGGTTAGACCTCCTCCAACTCCATCGAGGGTGTTTGATCGTAATTTTATGATGGCGGGCCTGCAGTATAGACCCCCTCAGCACCCGGGTATTGGAGCATTTAGCAATCTGGTGGACAGTATTTCGGCTGCTGGTATTGGAGCGGGTATAGGTAGTATGAGTGCCTCCGGAAGCATTCCACCTGGTTTTCCTCGCAACCAGCCCCCGTTGCAGAGTAGTTCGCCTGCTGGACACCAAGGTAGGCCGGACATGGTGTTTGTAAACAGTACTTACGCGCAAGGGGTTGTGGAGACTACTCCCACTCGATCGGCCACGCTGGATGCTCAGCGGTTGGAGCAAGATGGTGCGACCGAATCGGACACTGGTTACCCTAACCCGGCCGAGGAGGCTAAGTTGCTCGGTGAGGGTAGTAGTGAAGGGATGCTCTCGGTTGGTGATGAGGACGAGGAGCTTAAAACCATGTAATTTATATGTTTAACTAGGAAATATCGTGGTTGATAAATGGCTATATCTGGTATTTAAGCGTTTATATCTGGTAAATCTGACGGCGGCGTGGGAGCGTCATTCCCCAGCGGGTGACTACTCCATGTGACTACCCGGACGGATGCTGAACGTGGTGATACCTTGCTAGCAGTGCTATGCCTTTCTTCTCCTGCCATCTCCTGCCTTCCTTGGACTTACCTGGACTGTGCTTACCGGACATTATAGACAATACACAAAGGATTAACTGGAGCGTGCCTTACTTCATCGTTTTAGATGGACTTGTTCCAGATATCTAGGATTGTGCGTGGAATATCATTTGAAAGACAGTAAATATATTTTTCTTCGTCCTGTTCTTCTGATATAGACAGACGAAGTTCGGTGATTTATACCTTTTTATACTGTATGTTTCATTCTTGTGTTTTCCACTGTATGTCTATCTTATATTGTGTATCCGGTAAATTTTTCATAACTCATGTATGGGTTTTTTATTGTGTTGGCATATATTCTTATTTGCAACCTTTTGTAACAGTCATGTATTTGTCTGTGTCGGTTGGACCCGCCTAAAAGAAAAAGGATAGGGGGCATTGTGGTGAGTTAGGTTTGTCCGCTCGCTGCAGTGCTACCCGGGCATGTTCTAAACATGATCCGGGTATCAGCTGACACAGCCGGGTAATAGCCGGACTTGTCCGGAAGGTATTGGATCAGTGCATTTATATAACAGGTGGCGCTGTGTGCCTGTGAGGCTCTTGTTTATGGTATTTTACAGTATTGGTCTCATTTGTTTGCACTTGTTCTTATGTTTAAACACCCAGTAGAATCGGGTTGTTTCTTATTTAAAGGGTTATTCTGCTATTGTATATACGCAACTCTATACTGCGTTATTAGAGTGCCCTGGACTTGTGTGATTATAATTGGTAATAAACAGGAGACTGCTAGCAAGGACTATTAGATCTGGGTTTAGTGTTGTTACTCGAACTGCGATCACGAACCGGCCGGGTAATTCACTACACATGAAGTCATCCCAGTAAAATGGATAAATGTGTTGAAATGTCAAGGGGATAGACCTCAGAGAGGTACCCTAAATATTGAAATTGCAGGTACACAAGTGGATATTACCACTTGTTATTCCAAAATTTTGTACAATAATTTAGTTCTAAAAAGAAAGGTCAAAAGAGAAAAGCTAAATGGATGGCAGGAAATCCTTAGATTAAATGATCAACAATTCCAGGGAATTGAATGGAAAAAGGTCTTTAAACTTCCGTACGAAGTATCCACAGAAACCAGGATACAGACCTTTCAGTACAAAATTCTACATAAAATCATCACCTGCAATAAATATTTATGTGACATAACGATAAAGAAAGATAGAAAATGTAATCTTTGTGATGACGAAGATGACTTAGCTCATTTTTTCGTATTGTGTAAAAAAACTCTTGATCCGTGGAAAGTGGTGTATCGCATGATCTACGATTCTGGTTATTTAAATAAGAATGCAAAAAATAGGGTAATAATACGCAGGAGAAGAAATGAATATGAGATAAAATTGAGTGACATACTGTTAGGAATTGAAAACACAAATATGAATACAAAAATCATCAACTGGATCTTCCTACAGATAAAAGCCTTTATCCATAGGCAAAAATTGTTCGACGGCGGTAATTTAAATCCTAAATATGCCTTGTGCCAGTTGAGAATGCGATGTAAAGTGATAGTCAACTCACACAGAATAAGGAAGGTCAGTAAAGAAGAGAACAGGCTCTGGAAGAATCTAGAAGCCGACATAACGGAAAATATCGAATTGTTGTAGAACAAAAGACCCTTTTTTTTTAATATATTATGTATTTTGTACACAGGTAAAGCAGTGAGTTAAACCTGGTAAGGTCTGCACGAAGAAAGAAAAAGTTCTCACTATTATCAGATACAACCGGCAAGTGGGGCCACCTGGTGGCTGGCGGAGAAAATACTCATATTAAACACTGCGAGAGTCGTAAGATTCAAGCCAGCAGATACCCCTTAGCATTGTAGAAGCCAAGATGGCAGGATAGAGTTTAATAAAGATGTTTCAAAAATAAAAAAAAAAAATCTAGGAGAAGACTGAGAAGGTTCCATCCCCTAAACCATATAATTCGCATTGATCTTGAAACTTAATAATACACATGTATTCATATTGATAATAAAGTTGTCCAAATATAATATAATATAACATAACTTGCAGTGGAGCAAGCTAATATGAGTACTCTTCCCCCATAGCAATTCCTTAAAATAAATTATCATAATTTTGTTTTCAGTGATTTGGATTCTGCCTTTGATGGGCTGTACTCAATTTCTTACCTGTGGCTAATGCCTTTTAGTTCATTTGTGGGCATCACAGCAGGAATCATCATAAGCTTGTTTACAGGTACAGCCTTGTGTTTCTTGATAGTTCTGATATGACAGAGCAGTAATGTGTATCCATTGGCTATTGGATGTGTGTTTTGCAATATTTCTAAAAGCATTTGAAATAGGTGTATCTTACCATTTCTGGACTTCTTCCTCATGCCAGGCATATACATCCCAATCCATGTACATATCAAATATGTAGATTCATGTCTTTATTTTGTATACTTTAATGAATACTGTTACCTTACTTACAGGTGGTCTAGATGAGAAGCCTAACCCTGATTACCTCCATCCCCTAGTGAATAGGTTTTGGACATCAGTAGGAAAGGCAACAAATGATAGTCAAAAGCTTAAAGGCATCAAGGTAAACTATCAGTGATTTATATATGTGTCCATTATTCAAAATCTGATCCCAAAAAAGTTTACTTAATCAATTACCATTTGGTATTTTTGATTGTGTTCATTGAACTAATAGAAATGTAATTTATTTCAGAGTTCACAAGATAATCCATCATTTATGAAAGACAGTTGTTTTACTGAAGCTGGCTATGAGAAAACCACTTACGACACAAGGCTTTGAGTTATTGTCAACGGCATTTTAAATCAACTGCCAGACTCTTGGCTTTGAAGTTCAAATTGCCCATGTCCATAAACAGTATACCATATATATGCATGTAGCAACCTAAGTATTTAAGATGATGAAAAAGCAAATTTTCATTAAAAAATCAAAGAAGTATCAATTTGGTGTATAAATTTAATATGATTGTCTAGTTAAACTATGTGGTTAACTAGCAAATATTTAGAAAGCAATAACACATGTATATCTTTATTGTCATTGTTATGTATTATTGTTATTGTGATGCATATCTTGCAGGAGGGAGGGACGTTACAGACATTTATACTTATAGTATCTATGCTTTTTTGTACACTTGTAGGTGTAAATAAATGATATATTGAATTGAATTGAATAGATCTGTTAACATGATCAACATTGCATACATGTCCTTCTTACAATACACAACTGAGAATGCAAATTCCTAAATGCAAAAAAGATTCTCTAATTAACAAGGGTGGAAACTGAAGTTTACGATACACCTGCATAGAACAGCCCATTTGTCTAACAACTGTTTCTCAAAGCAGGCACAAGGGGCAGTGCTGTTTCACACTGTGAGAGGATTCATGGCAGACACTTAAGATTAAAAACCCTAAACGGGGTTCCATAAAATTGGATTTATAACCAAATATACTTCCATATGTAAATGTGTATTTCTCCCTTATCCTTATCTCTATGATTTCTTTTCTTTGAAGTCTTTTGATAAATGTATTGTGTCCCTAACAATTTGTACCATTAACTATTTCCAAACACTATTGTTTGATGGCTATTTTCATAGGAGTAAATCCTACAGAGACAATTTGATGTACTCTCTATGTTTTTCCCACCTCAACATATGACAATGACTGATGATTTATGTACTATAAGCTATGGAATTACTACATGTATCACCCCATTTGACGGCCCATTTGAAAAATGCCTCCCAGTATAAATAAAATATTTAAGAAAATAGAATAGAATCACTGGTTTCGCTGTTGTCTTTGTAGATTGTGATTGGAAATATAATATTAGGACATTCCATTTAAGTGTCCAGCTTCATTAAGGCAGGGGTTAAAATAAAACAATGCGCCGGAAAAGACTGATCATCCAATCCCTACCCCATTCCTCTCCACATCCCTTAATGAAAGAGGAATATATTCCATAATTATAGGCCGGTGAATGTTGTTTTGTCCCCAAACTGTCAGGATAAAAGTGTGTCATAGTAGATATCCAACAAATCCAACACTTTTCTTTTTCAAATATCATTTTCCTTTTCTAAGATATTCCAACATATAATCAACATGACTTCTTCCATATCTTAATATCAGAACAGATACTTTCTTGGATTTGCGACTTTCTTCCTCTCACAGACATATCAGCAAATCCACCATCTAATGCTATTCTCATTCCTTTTCACCCTAATGTACCTCAATGTATTCCTACGCCAGCATCTAAATCTTCATTGAAACAATAGGGGGCGCCTTAACTCATCTCAGAGAGAGAGAAGGGGAGAGAGAGAAGGGGAAGTGTTGTATGACAGTCTACAGGCTGGCTGGGGAATCGCCCAGGAGATGCTGGAGAGAGAGGGGGAGCAGAGACACAAACACATGTGCGCGCTATATGGAGCTATTCCTTCCTACACCCCATCCATATATGGCATTTATGAACTTTGACCCTCTCCCCACCATCCAGCCTCCTTGTTGTTTTGGAGCAGCATGAGCGCTGACACAGGCACTCACTCATGACCCACTATTCACTGTGGCTGAGCATGCATGGACTAGGTCAGGCACACATGGGGAAGTTTTCTTTCCTATGTACACGATGCATTCAGGCAATTGAATGCTTAGTTAAAAAGTAATACATCTAGGGTGTTTTATTGATAAAAACAAGCATTATTGTCTATTCAAGTTTTGCAAATTGGACTTTGATTTCCATAATTAAGTACTTTGTCACAGGACTATTTTTCGAATGGATGGATATAGAAAAAAGTTTGGCAGTGGAAGGGGAAGTAGACTTATGCCAAGTCCCTTTGCCCATTCTCATAGAGAAGAAATCACAAAGATATTGGTTCCTATATGCTACATTTCATTTATTTTTAAGAAACATTATTTTAGGAATTGTTTTAAAACTATTGCCTCTAAATTAACGGCTATGAGTTGATGGATTTCATTACTACACATATATGTATCAAAAATAATAAATAATCAAGGTGCGCTAGTCTATGCATGACAGAAAGGTTTAGAGCAAAAAGAACAGATCCGATCAGGGTCACATCTCAAAAAACCTAAGTGCCATGTGCAATAGCAGCAGATGGCACACGTCATGGGTGATAGGGGAGTCGTCATAGTAAAAAGACTCCTTGTCATGGGTGAAAAGGTCTCTGTAATGAGGAAATAGTCAGTGCCATGGAACTATTTGTTCAAGGAATAGGAATATTGAGATTGTGATAGGAAAAGGTGTCTTTGTTATGGATTTTGGCTATGCGTAATATGTGCAAAAAAAGAAGAAAAGTCTGTAATATTACAGAGGTCGTACAGGTGACGACTTTGGGATGCAACAAATGTCATAGGATGGTAAATGTCCGGGATGGTAGATGTTCTAGCGGGGTAATGTCCAGGATGGCAATTGTCCAGGTGGTAAAAGTCGGCGGGGAGATGTCTGACGGGGAGGTATCCGGTGGGTAGCTGTCCTGACACACTTCAGGTTACATAGATCTAGTTCCATATATTAAATGAATAATCAGTAGGTAAATCTTTCTCTGTGCATTATATTGCACAATGAAAGCGGTCACAAGGCAGTGGTGGAATGATTTGCTATATTCACATTGCTAAACAATATATATATGGTGCTCATGTCCAGTATTCCAGTATTCCTGGCTGGCCTTGGTATTACTGCTTCCCTAGACATCTGCACAGGGGACTCCACTAGGGGTTAGCAGTACAGTATTTTGTGTTTTCTCTATATATATGAACCAATAGCGGTCTATGTTATTCACTGCAGCTTATATGTGTGATTGTTTCTGCATTGTATTGTTATATTTTGTATGTACTCTGTGTTAATCTGTATACTTGGCACACCTTGTGTGTCTTATATGTAATTTATAGGCTAGCCTCTCATGACTTGATGCTAATAAATGATGATTGCTGGCAAGGACCAAGGCCTTGAGTTAATATAGCGATAGTTTGCTATATTTAGTTTCCTATTAATTAGCAGGAACCACAATTTACTAAATATCATGTACATTTGTATACTGATTGGTACCAATTGCAGGTATTCTTACAGGACTATAATATAATGGGGAACAATCGGATAAGTTACCATCAGGAGAATTGGATATAGAAGAATGGGATCGGGTATGAATTAATGAGCAAGGGCAGATGAGGAGAGACGGGAGGTGGTGAGATTTGGATAGACAAGTGGGAGGAGTGATGGAGAGAAGGTTCTCTCCTTACTTTACACCAACCAGAAGGAGCAGTTTCATCCAGGAGTCTATGGTGATCAGGAGGAAGACAATGGCAGATGGACAGAAAAGAAGGAAACCATAGGAAACCGAAATATATATATACATAAAAAATGAAATATTGATACATGATTATTATGTGTTTGTGTAATGACCCTTTTTCGTGAAGAAAGCTACATTTCTGACTGTTAAATATATAATTGATAGGATACACCATTTGGAATATATGAATAAGACACAACGCGGGGGGTGGTTTTTATTTTTATTGTTTTTTCACTCATTTTTAATTTTCTCAATAGATTATTTAACTAAAATATTACTATTCCTTTTCTGTGAGGTTTGTAGTAAATGCCTAATGTGCGAGGCTCTTATTGCTGTTCTTATCTGGTATGATTTGTAATATATAGATATAGAAATTTTTGAAGAACTATGAAATATTATTATTATTATCCTTTTTGTATCGACAACAGCATACTCTGAGAATAGTGTAACTGTTACATAATGTTTATTTGCTGAATAAAAATATTTAAATACAAATACAAAGGGACTTATATTACAGATCCGACATTTAATTTGTTCTGCTAATTTTTCAACTACAATTATAAAGAGATGTGGGATCCCCTGCTTCATGCCCCTCTCAACCCCAAACCAGTCCAAAGAACAGCCGTTGTTCCAAAGGTTGCCGTCGAGTCCCTGAGCAGGGCTTCTATCCACTCTACGAACATTATATCAATATTATGGGCTAACAAAGAGTTTCTAAGAAACGACTAGCTGTCGACCGAATCGTATACTTAAATTACAAAATCCAGGGATGTGATAATTCCCTCAGAAACACAACTTATTTGTGAACCTTCCTGCATGGAATTCGTCCCTCAACAATATCGCTGGATATGATATCCTGGATCCGCCTCTGCATTATTATTGATGCCCAAGACAAATACATGTGGGCTAGTATAATGCTACATGGTAGAAATCACAAAACTAGAATAGCTGAGTCGGTGTTTATCTAGTTTTGTGGTAGAAATAAGCAAATAAATGAAGGTTAAAACCGGGACCTTTAGATCCCAGGCTTCCGACTGAGTTCTCTTTTATCTTGTTTTATGACATACATGAAAGTATAAATGGTCGTGGCTGTCTGTGATTGGCTTATATAAACTCTGGTGTTACCTAATCCTCTTACTAGACTTGATCAGTACTGCGATTAAGTAATCTAATGATGAGCAATTATAGTAATTACGTTTAATGATAATTTAGACTATTAATAATAATGTGGTTAACCTATTAATTTGTCCTATTACTCTACTCAAAGAACCAGGATCTCTGCTTCAATATAT
The DNA here is from genome assembly GCA_942159475.1 of Sthenelais limicola. Lineage (NCBI taxonomy): Eukaryota > Metazoa > Annelida > Polychaeta > Phyllodocida > Sigalionidae > Sthenelais > Sthenelais limicola. Next base: position 62,511,605 of record OW804096.1, read on the forward strand.
ATGTAATATACATTCCAAATTCCTGCTCCAAGCACAGTTCGTTTACAACCAAGTTGTCAATTTTAAAGTCCATACACACACCCTAATGGGCTAATAGGCTTCCAATATAAATCTATAGGCCACATATTTTTTACCCATAGATCTACTGAATTATTCATACGTCTCCTTTGGTATTTGCAATTCATTTGGTGACATTCACACTTAGCACACGAGCAACTAAGTATAAAAACCCAGTGCTCTGTAACCTATAGTGCATTCAGTACATTGAGTCATACCAGAAGCTCAGTTCATCAAGTGATCAATTTTTCTCGGATTCTTATTTTTTTTAAAATTATTTTATTTGTCCTTTATGACACATTCACATTGGTTTTGAGACCGTAAATAATAACGGCCTGGAAGGCATTTGTTTTAACGACGCTGGCACACCACTATTACGTGCATATAGGCCTGTGGCCTTTACCATTACAGCTTCATGTCGGGGACCATGAATTTGGAACTTCGTATTTCGAACATTTTGTGAATGCAGGCAAAATGTTGGCTGGACGGAATATACATTATGTGGATTATATTGAAATCTCACTCATGCTTCTGCTCACTCTGTTCATTGGTATTTATCATGCCTTTGCAAAAGGAGGAAATAAAACAACAACAGATTATTTTCTTGGTGGCCGAGCTCAAGGGGTGATACCTGTTTCAATATCTTTGTTTGCATCATTTATGTCACCGATTTTAATCCTTGGTGTTCCTGCTGAAGTCTATACAAATGGTGGAATGTTTGTGTTAACATCTTTGGGAAATTGTCTGGGTGCAATCGGGGCAGCACTGTTATATGTACCAGTTCTCTTCCCTCTCCAATTATCTGGTGTCAATGAGGTAATACTTAGGACAATAAGACAAAATAGCTAGGGCATTGAGAGTATAACACTGTATGACAATCATTCACACTATGCACAATATATGCTGTATTTTTCATAATTTTGAGGTGAGGTATATTGCAGTCATTCCTATACAGCGATATACTTCAGCTTGAATGAAATAGGCAAATACAATTGTAGATCACCAAAGGTGAAACACATTATCTACAATTGTTAGTTTTGATAACCATCCAACTGCCACTCCTTTTAATATTTTCACCCCTTTTCAAAATGTGTATTTCAGTACCTTCTCAAAAGGTTTAATTCATGGTTGGTGTCAGTAGTAGGGAGTATTGCAGGAATCTTTGCCATGGTGAGTACAAACTTAATAAAAATATTTATTTCTTTCTCTCCTTTGATTCTGGGAATTCATCCCACAATTTGAGTCCAAATGAGTCCATGATTACCTATACTGATTGATCGCTACCATTGATCCTGTAATACACACATATCTCCCGTTGGTATAAAAAATGTATTGATGAGTGAATTATGGTTAATTTCAGATGTTTTACACTGGGGCTGTATATTATACACCTGCCACAGCAATAGAAACATGTAGGTTCCATCTAAATTCATATTTTTGTTAGGGAAGGAAAGTTGTATACAGAATTCATGAATAGTATACTTTATTGAGGTTTCAATTAGAATTAGCTTTTTTTTCAAGGCATAGTTATTACACTATAAATTTTTTATGACAGAACATTTGCAGGGATGGACATGGAGAATGTATTTTAAGGGACTTTCCCAAACGTTGAAATCTTATTGTATCTATCCTCGTTGTATAAATGTGATTGGTCTTTGCAAAAATTATCAACATTAAATGTTGATAGTTTTTGCAAAGATCAAATCACAATGAAATTTTCATCTATAAGAAGTTTTCCTGTAATGATGGATCCATCCTGATATTAAATCCCGAGAAATATGATATCACAGTAACCTGATACTCATGACACAACCCTCTGAGATCCAAGAGAAATAATTATATCTGCACCTAATTGGATCTTCTAAGTTGTGTGTCTATAATAATTATTTTAAGATGGTAATGTTCATTCTAGTTATGTGCTTCTGAATTTAATTTAACACTGGGTAGTAACTGGTTTCCCCACCTGGGCAACAATACTAGCTGGGAGTGTGACTGCAGTGATTTATACCACAATTGTATGTACAAGACTAAAATAAAACTTTTATTTTCAATTTAAATAAATGAAATGCATTTTAACCAACAAATCTATAGGATAACCATACTGACATTCAAAAAATTACTTGATAACTTGTTTATGTCAGGGAGGAATCAAAGCTGTGATCTGGACAGATGTATTCCAAGTGGTATTAATGGGTGCAGCTTTATTAGCTGTTACCTTTCAAGTAGGTGCTTCAAGTTTGATCACATTTAAACAATACGCAACATAATTGTATTAATATTATAAGCGTACTTTATTGATAGGTTGATAGATTGATTTAACATCAGCAAGTCCTGAGCAACTGTCTATTGTATTCAGAGCATCCTATGTGAGTGGTTTGGTACAATAAATGCCACACAAGCTATTGTTCAGTCATTACCAATATTCTAGTATAGGCAGTAACTTGACTGGGATTTTCACATTTTTTTAATAAATCAATTATACAAATTGAGTCTGTATTAATACTATAAAGAAATTAATATAAATTGGATTTGTCATTGAGTTGTACCAAACAGATGTACTGCAAATTTGTATGATTACATTATTGGAAAAGGCAGTATAGCTTACTGTAAAAATGCATATTTAAATGTCACACAAATGAGAATAGTAATTGTTTTAAAACATGATTTTAGAAGTGTTTTGTATTGTGCAGGCCATCAGCCAAGTTGGTCCACTGACAAACATGTGGGAGTTGTGTGAAAAATGGGGAAGGCTACACATTTTTGAGTAAGTGCAGAGAAAGATGGGAGAATGAAAAATAAAATCACATTTAAATTTATGTCTGCATATTGGAATTAGCCAATTTATTTCTTATAAAAATCCGATAATGAAATTAAACCATGAACCACAGATTCATTCCAGACCCTACACAGAGATTTTCATTCTGGTCTCTTGTTTTGGGAACTGGTATTGGTCATGTATTCTTATATGGAGCACACCAGACATCTTTCCAGCGATATGCATCACTTCCAACCCTCAAGAAAGCGAGATTGTAAGATATCAGCATTAATTTTGAAGTCTGTGGTTAATATGGCATTCTTTATGATTAATACAAATTCTCTTAGAATTCAAATTGATTTGAGTTGAATGGTTTAATTCATTATGATATTTTGATGCAAGATTCTTAATTTATCAGGCTCCAGGATTCCCACCACAACACCTACACCCAATATCTGTATATGCTAAATGATTCCTGCAATATATTATTCTTTAGATCAATTTCTCATTGATGTAAGCATTCTAGTTGTCCATTTATTGCAAAAGGACTGTACAAAATTCGTCTTGGTAGTATGCACACTCGTAAGTAAGCTATCTAAAATAGCTTGTAATTAATGACTCCATAGCATTTAATCTCTATTAACCTATTCAGGATTGAGCATGGGATATAACATGGAATTATCTTATGCTTGTATTCAATGGCTCTTTGCATTTGCAGACCTTTCTTAGATTTTTAATGTTGGTATGTTAAAAACAGTGCTTTTATTAAAGGACTGTTTTTGCACAACTTCCTTGGATCGTTGGTATGTCGACTTTTGCCTGTGTGGCAGGCCTTGCTGTCTTTGCATACTACACAGAGATTGGATGTGATCCCCTTGAGGGCGGCTTCATCAAGAACCCTAACCAGGTAGGGTATCAGCTTGGGGAATATGTATATTGCAGTAGGGGATTAACAAGAAAGGGGTTGGGGGTTATCACATGAAATTTTTATTCATAATGTATCTTGTCAAATATTATTGTTGTTGCGCTGGTTCTGTAGGTGTAGACGGGTGAAGAGCTCCTCCCTATTTCCTAGTTAGAACCTGCATTAAAAAAGTAAAAGTATAGCCAGAGGGGAGGCGATTTAAGTTGCACCTCCATTGTTAAATGTTAGACTTTACATCACCATTCAATAATTGACAGATCATCCCCCATTTTGTCATGGATAAACTGCATTATCCGGGTGTTCCTGGGATATTGATAGTAGGACTTCTATCAGCTTCACTGAGGTAAATGAAGGTTACACCTTATTTACAATGGTAACCCCTAGGAGACTTCACATATTCTGAAGTTAGTCACTGCAGGGCTGCACTGTATCACTTTGTTCATGCGCGATTCATGAGAGCCACATCTTACTGTGGGCACAAATGCTCCCCTCCACCCCAGTGCCTAATGGATCACTCACTGCACCACACTGACCCGTCAACCCCTACCACTCCAGTTGTCAAGTGGTCTGATTGTAGCACCACATGAGAGGTGGTAATGATCCAAAGCCAATTTGTGAAATGGCCTATTGCATTTAATATTGTTATTTATCTATTGAGTCACTTGTTGTTTTCAGGTCAATTATACATTATATATAGTTTAATTCTATTAAGATAGAGGGATTTTAATTAAAGTAGTATTATTATTCCCAAGTTCTGTGGCACTAATTTAAAATTGTGTTCCTAGTTCAGCTTCCTCAGCTTTGAATGCAGCTGCAGCCAATATCTGGAATGATATCATTAAGCAAATTTGGCCACACTCCCCCGAGAGCAAAAAAGTTCAAATCAACAAAATTACTGGTAGGTTTTCAATGTTAATGAAAATTGTTGAATTTTGACCTACCTAGTTTATTCAAAGTTTCCAAGGTAATACCATTTTGAATTTTGTAACAGACATAATGCTCTTTAGATGCATACAGCAGAAGTTGAGGCATCTACAAATCATTTTCACATTTATAGTGGTTGCATGTGGTATCTTGTCCACTGGATTTGGTTATTTCATCAGTCTGTTAGGAGGAACCATCGTTCAAATATTTGCTACATTTATTGCATCTATTGCTGGACCATTGAGTACTCTATTTTTCCTGGGTGTGGCCATTCCATTTGCTAATTGGAAGGTAAGTTGTATGGGGATTTCCTTAAGAAATTTAGAATACCTTCTCTACAGTATTTGTAAAGCTATAGATGTCAAACATTTTATTAGGTTCTTTAACTGAAGAAGCCAATTCCCCACTCCATCCATTATATATTTTTCATTGAAAGTAGAGAAATATCCTTTGCTCCTTAGCTATAGTAAGGACAATTAACCCTATGATATGATGGTACTACCTATCTGATAGTAGCCAAAATTGAAAAAATACAATATAAATAATACTGTCAATGATTGTATTAGGTTCATTAAAGTTAAACATGGAATTTAAACTTCATTGGTAAAACTTTTTTTCATGTGCTCATTTTCATTGGTCTGCATGTAGATCCATATTACATGTACTCATGAAGATTTCCCTCAGGTCGGCATCAGAGTAACTGTATAAACCCACAGGACATTTTCCAATATTAAATGTTTGCAATCACATTTCATTCAAGGGAGCACTTGGAGGTGGTTTCTGTAGTTTCACCTTTTCCGTGTGGGTAGGATTAGGATCATTTCTAAAGAAGAAGCAATTGAATTTCCTACCAACAACTACTGCAAACTGCACAAGTTATGCATTGAAAATACTGTCCTCAAACACGAGTCATATCTTTGAGGAGGAAAGAAGTACTTTCATCTACACCACATTATCCACCACTCTTGCCACAAATAGTACAAGGTGCGTCATTATATGGGGCTTATAGACTAATTCAGGGCCTGCAAATTGGGACCTCATATAAACAATACTACACAATTTCCAGTTATTTGCAACAGAACAGGATATCAGATAGCTTAATTGTAGAGCAGAAACATGAATAAGCATATTAAAATGAGATCTAATTTAAAGCTCAGTATCAAATCGAGGAGAGGACCAACTGGGTTCCATCCTCTGGACAATAAAATCCCATTGATGTTAAAACTCAATAATACATGTATTCAGTTCTAGGACTTCCCCCATCCCCCGGACTTTACGCTCCTGGACCTTACACCCAGGAACCTTTAGCCCCTACGACTCACCCCGCCCCGCGCTTCACCACCACCATATATATATTGCAGGGATGAAAGTGGGGTTATTGCAAAAATACTGAAATAGCTGTCACTATGGTAGACATTGGTGCCAACAGCTGCCGATGTTTAATATGTATGTAGGCCTAGTTTGTACAGGCACGTTATCCTCTGTGAATGTCACAAGATGTCCATCCTATACAGGTTTGGTTGTGCTATTTCAGAAGGCCCAGGCCATATAGCTGGCCAAGCAGTCCGTCCTCTCGGTCTCTGGGACAACGGCAAAATCAACCAGTATATTGCTAAGCAAGTCCAACCAACCAATCCAGCTTATCTTGATTAAAGTTTTTTGATGATTTCAACGGAATTTGGTGAATCAAATTTTCATAATTGTTTTTGGAAATTTGAGAATATTTTTATACATCAGGTTAACAATGATGAAATTCGGTGGAAAATCGAAAATTATGATAATTTAACAAAAATACTGATTGCAGTAGAAATACTGAAGATTTTCATCCCTGAATTATATCTCTATTTGTTATGTGTATGTTTTCCACCATATAAAATATAAAAGTGGACTGAAAAACATGTATATCTTCAGAGGAAATGTCCAACTAATGTACATGCTATGTATATTACCAATTCAAACTATATTGCTAAATCAAACTGGTGTAACATCAAAATGATAAACTTCTGAATGACTTATATTATGCCAATTTTATTAAGCATTTCATGTGACAATCTTTATTAGTAAAGTTTCCAAAATTTTTATTCATGACGATTATACCTTTTTATATTCTGGTAACAAATTCTACTGTCAAACACACTATAACTATAATGCAATAAAAGATGTTATTCAACTTGTCTAGTGGGTTGGGTGGGGGGGGGGGGGAGAGTCTGGTGGGAACGGTACAATCACCATTTATACTAACGATAGACCTGACCCAATATAATCACCTTGCAGTGGGGCAAGTCAATTTAAGTACTTAAATGAATTATCATAATCTTTTTAGTGACTTGGATTCTGCCTTTGATAGCCTGTACTCAATTTCTTACCTGTGGCTACAGCCTTTTAGTTCATTTGTGGGCATCACAGCAGGAATCATCATAAGCTTGTTTACAGGTACAGCCTTGTTTCTTGATAGTTCTGATATGACAGAGCAGCCATGTGTTTGACTATTGGATGTGTATTTTAACAATATTTCTAAGAGGGTTTAAAATAGGTGCATCTCATCATTTCTGACATATACCTATATACACAATATGTAGATCTATGTATCTTTTGTATACTTTAATGAATACTGTTACCTTTACTTACAGGTGGTCTAGATGAGAAGCCTAACCCTGATTTCCTCCATCCCCTGGTGAATAGGTTTTGGACATCAGTGGGAAAGGCAACAAACAATGATTATAAGCTTCAAGGCTTCACGGTAAACCATCAATGACTTATATGTATCCATTATTAACAAGAATTTGGTTGTGACCAAGGAGAAAACGGTTTCTCCCGACTATTCTGTTTCTATTATAGGGCCTATATGCCTAAACAAAAAATGCCCCCACCCTCCTCCTCCAATACTCCATGCGGAAAAATGTCTATTATGCGTTGTCCAGGACTCAAGTTGTCACGGTGCGTTACTAACGTGAAAATTAGAAGACGTCACTAGTATATTATTGCGTCGTTGCCGGCATAGGCATCAATAGGCCTATACTTTCCCTATAAACTTCCCTAAGTTCTACCAATATTATCTTCCTTATTTAAATACAAATGTTGATAAAATTAAATACATGGGGGTAGAAAAGCATGCCCTTTCTGAATTTTAACATCTTGGCAATGTATTTGGAGTAGAAATATTTACACATTTAGTAAATCTTGCTAATTTACTCTGAAAAATGAAAAATACTAGCTATACTAGAGTATATTTCGTGTTACATTGATTGAACGAATCTGCTTGGTTATGTAAAACTGTATTTTGAACCTCATTTCTTTCTCAAATCTGAGAGGAATGGTGCAGGCGAAATGTACATTTTCTTACAACCTGACTCAATAATGTAGGCCTACTTTGGCGATCTTTTTGTTTACTTAGGCCTACTGAAAAGTTTCGCTCATATATATGCCTTATTTAAAAACTGACCTTGATATAAACACATATTTAGGGGTAGAAAAGCATGGTCTTTCTGAATTTCATGTTTTTGGCAATTTAGTTAGAGTAGAAATAGCGATTTTTATCAATTTGCGGGAGCATAAAATCCCTGCGATGTGCATGCGAATGCATCTGAAATTCAGGTGGGAGGATGCTGAGTTGTGTTTTCTATTTATACCCTAAATGCGGACGTTTCTACAGCACGCAAAAACTGGAACCTATATAAGGTTTCCCAGCACAAGTGTCTTTGGTGCTCTTACCACCTTCGGCGGGGGAAACCTTAAAAAATCTGATCACAATCAAAGTTGATTTAATTAATCAATTACCATTTGGTATTTTGGTTGTGTTTATTGAACTAATAGAAATGTAATTTATTCCAGGGTTCACAAGATAACCAATCATCTATGAAAGACAGTTCTTTTACTGAACTCGGCTCTGAGACACAAGACACAAGGCTTTGAGTTATTGTCAACAGCATTTTAAGTTAACACATTTTCATTAAAAAACCAGAGAAGTATCAATTTGGTGTATAAATAAGATTGTCTAGTTAAACTATGTGGTTGACTAGTAAATATTTAAAAAGCAATAACAAAAGAGTTATATCAACATAATATATCTTTATTGTCATTGTTATGTATTATTGGTATTGTGATGCGTATCTTACAGTAGCATGGGACTTTTACAGACATTTACACTTATAGCATAGATCTGTTAACATGATCAACATTGCATACATGTCCTTCCTACATTACACAACTGAGAATGCAAATTCCTAAACACAAAAAAGGTTCTCTAATTTACAAGGGTGGAAACTGAAGTTTAACATTACGATACACCTGCATAGAACAGCCTATTTGTCTAATAACTGCTTCATAAAACAGCCGTGAGGGGGCTGTGCTGTTTCCATAAGCAAACCATATATAGGATTCATGGCAGATGCTTAAGATTAAAAACCCTAAACAGGGTCCCATACAATTGGATTTATAACCAAATATCACGTCAATTATATACATCTAGTTCCATATATTAGATAAATAATCATTTTTCTCTTTTCTCTTTGAGTAGGTAAATCTTTCTCTGTGTCAATACATTGCACAGAGAAAGTGATCACAATGCAGTGGTGGAATGATTTGTTATCTTTACATTGCTAAACAATATATATAATATATCATATATATACCGATTGGTACCAATTGCAGGATTCTTACAGGACTATAATATAATGGGGAACGATTGGTAAAAACAACAGTTGGATTCTGACGCTTTACATAACAAGGAAACAAAATCACAAATAATAACTCTAAAGAGAGCTTGGTGAAAGGCAGTTTTCTTTCTTCAGAGACATCCGGGTGAAATATATCTTTTTTCATTCAGGTAGCAAGCAGGAAAACGTGATTGTTTGCGTTATATGTATATATGTGTCTGAATGGAAGCTGGATGGATAGACATCAGAGATACAATGCAGGTGATTGAATAAGTTACCATAAGGAGAGTTGGATATAGTAGAAAGGGATCAGGTATGAATGAGCAAGGGCAGATGAGGAGAGACGGGAGGTGGTGAGATTTGGATAGACAAGTGGGAGGAGTGATGGAGAGGAGGTTCTCTCCTTACTTACACCAACCAGAAGGAGCAGTTTCATCTAAGAGTCTATGGTGATCAGGAGGAAGACAGAATGGCAGATGGATAGAAAAGAAGGGACTTAAGGACAGATCCAATAGACAGAAGGATATATAGAGGCTGATGATGAGTGAGAGCTGAGACAGAGCTCCAGGTTATTAAGTATTAAAGGAAAGTGTCAGGCAGGTTCACTACATGGTACACAAGCAAAAGGGCAGTCTCTAACATAGAATTGCACTCTTCACTGCCAAAGTGGATATACATTATAGTTATATTATATATACGACTCTGTAATATATGTGTCTGCTATTGTACATGAACTTACTCTCTACAAGAGGGTGCTTTTTATAATTTGTCTTCATTAAATTGGTTTAACACAAACACGCGCAGGGAGACTAATTAATTATCATGGAATCGCACAAGAACAAGTCAGAGTGATACAAGTGAATGTTTCGTATATACACATTCAAAACATAATTACCTACACATTATAGGATGTAAGTTTTAATATGTACACATATTAATAACAGTAACACCATACAGGAAAGAAAGTATCACGTAAGCAAATAAGCTCCTTTTACAAGCACTACAACAAGTTTGTAACTGAATATTTACACATCGCTCTCTGTAACGCACAATAAGTTAGTAACACGATTCATTTCAGTGATGACTAAGTGGTAAATAACACCAGAATTGTCAATCATTTACCTAATGCTAACTACTCGGTATAGAGACAACTGATTAATTAATTCTCCCGACATAAAATAAACAATTCAGCGGCGCATAAAGTGAACTTCTATGCAACCATACAATGAGATCCATTCACGGATAAACACCCAAAAGATTTGATTTTAAATAATAACAGCTGCAAGAGCTCAATTAACAAATGGAAACTCTTTCCTCAAATGGAAATCATGTTATTTCTACGTTTTTAAAAATTATAATCAGGATCCATGCCTTCAAATACTTAATATTTTGGAAATTAAATCGAATTAATGTGCCCCAGAAACATGACATTTGTTCGCTAAATAATAACAGCTGCAAGAGCTCAATTAACAAATGGAAACTCTTTCCTCAAATGGAAATCATGCTATTTCTACGTTTTTAAAAATTATAATCAGGATCCATGCCTTCAAATACTTAATATTTTGGAAATTAAATCGAATTAATGTGCCCCAGAAACATGACATCTGTTCGCTATTGTCGCATACCTCACTAGAAAGCAATCGATGGAATATTCACGCTCTCAGTGCAGTTCGTATACTATATACATGAGATAAACCCTAAGAAAATGTACTATTCTTTCATTCAACTTTAGCCCAATAAGCTTTTCAAATCCCTTCTCAAAGAAACATTGCATGGTATTGAACATTTGGGACCAAATTGAGTCAACTAAAATCTCTAAACAAAGTAGCCTTCATTTTCCAGATTTGCTAGATACCTTTATGATACTTTAAATCTGGTTTAAAAGTAACTCGAAGGAAACGACTAGCAACTTAACTCCTGTGGCACTAACCTCAAGAGCTTCGTATCAATCTCAGAAGGTTGCAGCTAATTAGCAAAAGGAAATGAAAAAACGTCAACCACGATCTACAAATGGTAACAGCTTTTCCTGGGCGCCTACAATCATATAGATGATCAAGAGTATTCTAGACTATTTTTTTTTCTTCACGACCAACAATAATTCACGTTTGATCATCATGTTCTTAGATATATGGTCATTATCAACGGCAAAGAGGTCTATTTTATCCTCAGCAAAATATTAATGACAGCATGATTCGGCTAACTGTGCTATATATCAACACAATGTTACACGTCTCTCTGATTTACCAGCCATTGCATTAGGAATTGACTTAGGCATGCTGTTGACGCGATTTCTCTTAACAATGGCCATTTTTTTTTATCACCAAGAAGTCATAACAGCCCAGTTTAAGTTAATGTTGGTTACATATATCATAAAGGAATTACCTTGTACTTCTTCGCTTGTGAAGTTGATCATCATTTTTGAAAAATTAGTTAAAGATGCAGTGAGTATTTTTCTCAACTGGCACTTGTAATTACATTGAAATTCACACACGCACCAACAACTACCATCTTCATCGTCGCTCTAACATTTGCAAGGTAAATGGACATATCATATACATATATTGTATATACTATAGTACAATTAAATAGAAGTGTTTATATTTTATAGTTTTATATTATCACATGTACCACAGTTCGCTCCACTTGTACAACTCGCAGGCAGGTATTCATAGTCAACTATTTATAATTGTCTAATCTTTTGTATACGTGACTCTCTGCTTATTTCCACATGTACAACCATCTTCTCCAACAACAGAACGTATTTTTACTTTGGACGTTGAACTTGAGAAGAAATAATAACAATAGTCACTGCCATTACACTATTAGAACTACCATCTATATGACTTATCTACATAACCTACTCATCCCTCTATAGGCTACGTTTACATAATATCTAGCAATCAAGTAGAGTGACTAGACTTTTGAGTTATGACTTTAAGAAGGAGAAAAATAAGCACTTTTCATAGACCTCTTCTATCACTGTGTATATAATTTTCCCTACGGGTTACATCATACTTTCTCATATGTTTATTTATGTATATATGTACAAAGAGTCCAATGGGACTGCATTATTTTAGAATTGATCTAGATCTTGTCCACAAGTACAGAATCAATTTTTGGAACATTCAAGTTATATTTGGTGGGTCTGTCAATTAAAGTTTTGCTTCCATCGAGTGTTGCCTAGTGCGCTGGTGGTGGTGCTTCGTGGTTTGCCTTTCGTGAGAGCCAGACTTGGCAGTGCTAATTCTGCCATCATTACACACACATTTAAACTCACTCTCGCCAGCACACAACCACATACCTCTTCACTGTGACACAAACAGCTTCCACAACTAGAGAAATAAAGGCCTCCGTATGTACGTATAATATATGTGTTCCACATACTCGACACTGAAGTCAAAGTACTAAGATGGTCAATCAAAACATCTACCAATACTATTCCTCTCTGCTCTATATCTACCAAATCTATCGATAAGGAATTATGTCCACTACTCTTTTCTTACTTAGATGGGATGAAGCAAGTATCTTATCTGTTTTAATCAATGAATTTTAAGTTCAAATATCACTCTAAGTCTAATTAGGTGTAGATCCAATCTGCTAGTTGGAATGATCGGTGACCAGTGGGAAGGAAGACAGGGTCAGGTGTTGAATGCAGTTAAGCACACTCTGAGACACACTTCCTAAAGAGTGGCGCTAGTTCCAGAGGAGGCCGTCGGGAGTAGCGTCAGTTGAGGCATCGCTGGGCGGTATGATTTGGGAACACTTACCATGTGGTCACAATGCTGTCGCGATCGGGTAATTTGCGCACCTGGATTGGAAGTAGAAAACCATAATTAATTATACATGTAGCCTATTTCTTCCCCTAGTATTAGGTAGACACAGCAGTGTGTGGAAGACCATGGATATTTGACAATCGTATAAATGACAATGTACAGCGTACATGCCTCATTGTAATATCTTTGTATTGTCTGATGATTACTGTAAAACATACTAAATATAAAAAATAAGGATGGGATATCTGGCCATATTGAACTAAACTAAAATAGAAAATTCGGAGATTTTTTTTTTAGTTATATGCATTTGTAACTCGACAATGACAATGGACAAATAAATTATTGAATAAATAAAAAATATTCTGAATGCATATTGTCACAACTGAGTTTCCATCCCAGCTACATGTCCACGGTGATGTGAAGATGTCATCATGACCCTTATCAGGCTAAACAGACACACAAAGGTCCAAACCCAGACCAACTACAATTACTAAAAAAAAAAAAAAAAAAAAAAAAAAAAAAAAAAAAAAAAAGATCACGGTAGATGTTCTACAAACCTTCATGGATCCATCGGCACCGCAGGAGAAGAGCTGGCGGTCCAGACTCATGGAGAGTTGGGTAACGCCAGAACCCATGTTCCTGAATATAGAGCCTTTGGAATGTTCTCCTTGGAAAGTGTGCAGCAATCCCGGGGTGGTGAGGCCCCAAACCTAGAGTAGTCAAAGACATATTTATGTTATTTATATTCCTGATATAGCATGAGGATTAAGAATGGCAATAATTCACCCGGAAGCATAGGGTACTTTAGCAAAGGAGGACATATTGGAACCATTGTTATAATATATAGCCCTTGATCTTTGTCCAATATGACATTGTGATCATTTATTTGGTTATATGTCAGGGCCATCGTCCCTTCTTTATAGTTCTATCTCATTTTTTCCCTAACCCCTATCATACAAAGGACTTAAGGTTTACTATGTCAGGGTCTTCGTCCCTTCTTAATAGTTCTACTCTTTCTCCCTCGTTTCTTCTTAATAGTTCTACTCTTTCTACCGTTTTACTTGGTAAGGGTCAAAGTATGTATGTCCAAGTGCTTCGGGAAACATCTAGCTACCACATCATGAAATATAGAAAAAACAAAGAGTTATTTTCTGTAGCCTACACTGGACACTGGAAAGCAAACCTACCTTGATATCGCCATCAGCTGAGCCGGTGATGAAGAACTCCTCTGCTGGGTCCAGGGTCATACATCTGACCGAGGTGTCATGAGCAGTGAAAGTGTGTCGCGGCTGGCGCTGCCGGAGGTCAAACAAGGACACCGCGCCTTTTCTACCCGAGCTTATCAGCAGCTGGTGCTGGGGTGCATACAATACAGCCGTCGCTCCCTCCGTATGACAGGAAAATGCTGGAGAATAAGGACATTGATCAAGAACAAGAGGGAATTATTTAGGTTTCAAATACTATTATTACATCTGGTTTACTCCAATACGTTTGCCGTACGTGCGTCGCACGTACACCAAGAGAACTTCGGGCGGCCGTGGTAAGGAAATATTTCGATAAGATATTTTAATGAAGTTGAATGAGAACTATGTTGTAAATATTTCAGCAAATAATGGAAACAAAAAAGTAGCTAACTTGGAATTGAAGTATATCAAAATGTAAGGGACACTAGAGTCATATTTTTTAAAGAATATTTCAGTAGCATTCGTGTTTTTAGAATATAGCAATTATTGAAAAAAGAATGGAGGTTTTACATACCATGGACTTGAGCAGACTTCTGAGGCAATAATGTGTCCCACAGACACACATTTTTATGGTCCGTGGATGTGCCACATGACGCCAGCAAGCTAGAGGATCCCACAAATGTGAAGTCACTGAGTGCCTTGGAATGGCATTTTAAGTTCTGAAATTGTAAGCGCAGATTAGAATAGAATTCAAACTTCTGTTCTAGTTAATCAGAAAACTAGCTGGTTATGAATTCAGATGTTCAGATATAAATTCGACTTATTGTTATTTTCAATGCTCGCATACAAGTTTTGAATCGAGGAGCTCAACCGATCGCGCTCCTTTTTCTTTTCTGTTTTTATAGATTTTCTTTTGACTGGGTGGAGAAAGTTCTCTTTTCGGGGATTTCCACTTGGCCCAGTAGCCATAAACCATATATGTATGCATTCATTATCGCCCCGAGATTCATATATACAATCAATATATATACAGTGTTTGTATTATGTTTGTACATGAATGGTAGGTATATGATATTTAAGGTCCAGTTTTCCGCTTGCCACTAAGATCTTTTTAGGATGGAGTGTTGGCGGTTTAACCTTCGAAATGGACAAAAATAAACCCATGAAGACTCACCAGATATGGTCTGTTCATGTTCACTCCCAAGCCCACTTGCCACAGGCAGAGAGAACCTTCAGCATCTCCTACGCCGAACTACAGGGCAAACGAGAAGATCATGTACTGTCAAATCCAGATAAGTAACAGTGGAAAAGGATAATATCCTAGCAAGTGTGGGTTTGCAAAATGGAATGGAATATTTCGGACCCTAGTGGTATGACTAATATATCTTATTGAAACATTTTTAAGTTACTCTGGAGCTCTCCTCTATCAGATAGACCATGTCAAACTGATCCAAAGATCCATGTTGGACGGTTTTTTAAAAAAAGTATCTAACCATAATTTATCAATTAGTATTTGATATACATGAAAGGTGTGAATTTTTAGACAATTGTACCAAAATAATCAAAACGATTTGATAAGACTTATTTCAGTCACCTGACTGCAATCTTCCTGTCGTTAGAATAGTCATGTAAATACCATTTTAGATATGTGATATAGATATTTCTTCTTAATTAACATTTCCACAAACATAGCTTTCATTATGTTTGTCTAAGAGTTTCTCTCACCTTATTGCCCTGAGCATTGAATGTAACTTTGTTGACTTTTGGGAAGGATCCTGGCTGCCGAGCGACAGTAATGCACTGACTGTGTCCCCACTCCCACAGGCCTACACAGCCATCGGTCGCACCCGTGAGATCTAGAACAGAGCAAGACAAATAACTGAATGGGTATGATACACATATTGACAATTAAGTAAAATAGTGCAGTATTTTTTCAAGATCCCAGGGTCCTTTTTAAAAAGAATATTTTATTTTACCAGGAAATAATAATTTCAATGGTATTTGCCGTCTCCGTTTTTGCAGTTCAGGCATGAACTGCCTGCTTTTTACCCCGATCCTGGGCGCTATATCAATTTGAGGTTAGTTCAATAATTAACGAGTCTTTTTTTTTAGATATGGTGGAATGAGGTGAGATGAGATGTATGGATGAAATTGAAATGGTACAATATATATTGGCTTGGTTTGGTAGGGACAGTCTTTGTAACAGAAATGTTTACCTATGACGTAAAGATGCACAATAGTTGTTAAATAATCATTTGGTTTCATCTATATTTCAGATAGTACAATACATGTTCGAAATGACAAATTCGATTTTAGTACTATCAATATATTGATATCAACAGCAACATTCACAACAAACATCATATAATTCATATATTGATTTAAATTTTTACATTCAAAACCAACGCAGTTACTTACAATAAGGTAGATGCGGGTGAGCGCCCATTCTTCGAACTCCTTGAACCTGCCGTTTCGTCAGCTTTAAGGACATTAAGAAGTTTTAATTAGGAATCAAATCAGGACACATCGACGAAGTTTTTTAACTGGAGCCTCAAAGTTTGACTTAAGAAATTCTCACATTTATTTACATACAGCAGCCCTTACATGAGTTAATCATCTGATAGCTATTTGGTAAACTATTGTTAAAGTTTCAATAACGGTTGTTAATTCTACCGTTTGTCAATATCCAGGAATCATTTTTCAAAGCTTAATGATTCAACGGACGAAATTACTTGCTACCTCAGTGCATCCTTAAAACTACTCGAGTAAAAAACGTGAACACAAAACACTCTGATTCACTCGGTGCACCATGCCATGGTGTTTGTACTTGGTCTACTACAGCACTGCGTCTACGACTTAATATGATTAAATGAATAAACATGACTGACCAACAATACTAACTTTAATCTATCTAGTATCTCCTATCGAGATACATACACTATTTAGTAGCAGAACTACTGAGTTTAATATCCGTCGGGGCAAAATGGTTCTTTCCAAATTGATTGCAAGGACTTAGGTCAAATGTATGTATAAATTGTAGAACAAGGACAAATTGAAGGCGAACTTATTGGACAGTAATATTATAGTGATATAGATGAATTAGAACATGCATTTTTCAAGGCATGCTGTTATATATATTATATATATAATGTTGCGTGGATTAAGCCTTCTTGTTTTTATGGTCGTTACACACCACTGCACAGGGAGGTAACTTGAAGTTTGTTTGTTTGATCACTGGCGATTTGTAAGAAATTGGAGGTGTTTTTCCTATTTTAAAAGGCATGGAATGTGCTGAAAATAAAGGACCTTCACAAAATCACAACTTTTGCACAAGTACACCTGACAATGACAGGCACTTCACGACCACTGGTAGAGATGGATGTTCCGTTAGTGAATCAAGCACTCTGAACAAAAAACAGAACTGAACAAAACCAAACGGCGTTGAATTAAGAGTATAAACAGACAAAAGACTATAAAACACACTGCTATTAAATTGAATAGAATGAGGGTTATATAGATAAACAATATGGTGCCATCACTTCTAATACATATAAAAGGACACAGAGGACATGATGAGATGATTATTTCTTTTGAAAACATTGAATATACCGCGTTTACAATTTTGTTCGAAAATCATGACATTCCTGTCAATAGAAATTTCTATTTGGCAAGGTGGGCACATACACCAATTCCATGGAATTGAATTCTGATGCATTTCTGATTTAATGACCACATTATTTATAATTACCAGGAAATTATAATGCATTAATCTTTAATGCTATCATCAAAACGGAACCACAACATATATTGCAGAATATGATCGTCCGACCGATCTTGATCACTAAATAATGATTATACACCACGAGTGACAAAACAAAGAACAAGGACGATTTTCAAAGTGATGACACAACAGACAGTGATAGATAGAGAGAGTGACAGACAGAGAGGAAGAGAAGAAAAATAGGAGGAAGAGGAGGAAAACGGTAAAGAGGCAATCGGTGGGAGCCATGCTGACTCACCAGTCGCAAAATGCGACGACTTCTGTCCACAATATAGTAGGAAAAGTGGGGGTTGGTGACGCCAGGGATGTTGAGACCTTTTATCTGCATCCCAAGAACCAAGGGTCAGCAGCATTTGTTTTTTTAAATATTGGATAAGGGGGGAGAAGAAGAGAAAAAAGAGATAGAAAATTTCCATGAACCAAGTTGTATATATAATCATGAGGTCAGTAAAGAGGTCATACAGAGTTATATAAAACGGACATCATTCATACAGTAAGATTAATGATCGACCAGTTCCATGTCAGTCCACTTTATCATATTACAAATGCCTTAGGTGATGAGACTATTTCAAACACTAGTTGGTTATCAATACAACAGTGAGCAGTGAGAACGGTCCACTCCTTTAAATAATGTCCTTACATTGTCGCGGTTTGCTGGACTCTGTAGGTAAGATTCAATAATTCAGAAGCAAACCTTATTTATTGTATTACGTAAACATATATATAAGGAAAGAAATGGATACAGATATCTCCAAATTTTCCATGTTTCCTTTGTTATTCCGTCACCAGAAAACGTAAAAGATTGCCACATAAGAATGGGTTTTATATGGGCAATATTCAAACTAAGAATTTACTAAATTATTTAAAAAGAAATAGCGATCAGTGACATACATTATGTCAAAATGTCATATAGTTTCATCCGAAAGCAAACATGAACAACATTCCACCGGTGTTTAAAATATGTACAAAAATGTTTACACAGCCGTAAGCGTTCAAAAGCCGTGAATTGTTGTTTTTGCATGATCATTTATAAACATTTTTGATATTTTGATATGAACATCTGAAGACGAAGTATACTTACCACACCACCTCCCCGTCCTGTTTGTGCGATTGTATGAGACGTTGGGGCAGGTATGGCGCCGGGGGCAGTGGGTGTGTTTCCCGCACCGCCTCCCAACATGGCTGTATATTTATCCATCGGTGTAGACACGAGGAGGAAATCTTCAGCTTCAAGCCGCAAGGGACTTGGGCTAAAAAGGAAAATAAATATTTTTAGTGTTTGTCTGATCATAAGTAAACTAGTCACAGATAAGAACGTAAAATGTTCAAGAAATATATTTTGATAATTGATAAGTATAAATTCATACTTTAAGAGTAGAAGTGCTATTTTGAACGCGCGACTTTTCGTAGAAGATGTGCAAACAATAAATTTGCGGAAATGTGGTCCCTGTTACTGTGTTAGATTTCTGCATGAATTTAGTGCTTGAAAATATCACCTTCAGCTGTAAAGCCTTCCAAATTTGGTTTTTTATTTACATAGAAATGTCTCATTAAGGACTATGCTGGGGGAGTATGTTGGAAGTCAATTAATGATTCTTATCGTAATGGTTTATGTGCTGTTACGATAACAAACCTCAATTTCAAACAAAGGATAAATGCTCGCACACAATTTACCTTCTGATCGACTCTATGTCATATTCGGTTTCATCTTCGAGCCAGACTGGTGGGTGGAGTATACCAGCAATGTCCATTTCTACAACTTCCTTCTGCGTGGCTACAGACACGCAGTTCAAATTGGCCTGAAACACGAACGGGCCACTCTATTATTAAACATCAGAACAAACGAAGGGACACCAAGAGAGGAGGAAAGAATGAGTAGGGGGAAGGGCGTCAATGGTCAAGATGTATTTTGTCCTTGAGTAGGTCGCATGGTCATTTTCGGACAGTGTCACCCATCTGAAATGATCATTTCTATCAAGAAAATCATCAGGGGAAATCCTGAGGTAATGTTTGTTTAAAATATCGTGGATAGTGGATGGTTTGATGTTCATTTATAAGCTTTTAATGTCAAGTGGTACTAAGGGATTGTTTCCATGGAAACAAAGGTCTCTATAGCATTGGCGGTCGGAATATGCGGGGGGAGTATGTAGGAAGGCAATGCTACTTATTGTAATGATTCATGTGTCGCTACGAAGATGAACGAATCCAAGATTGGGCCTATTTTGTTTGTCGTTGAGGGCATTGAAATATACATGTATTATATATTTGTAAACAAGTGGATAGGTTCCAGTCATACCAATGAAGGGAATAATACCCCCTAGAAACAAATAAAAAATGTAACTAAAGGAATAATTCAGTTAGAACAGAGGAAAGTGAAGAAATAAACATAAATAAGCAGGGACTGTGATGCAATAGCAACAAAGTTCATTGTGTTTTTGTTTACTGGACCACAATGGGCTTAAATTTGAACTGAACAAAGAGGAAAATGTTTTGATAGTATTGTCATGGGATGAAACAAAACAATATTCATCGACTAAACGCCAGATTATCCAACAAAGTTACTTCCAAGGAAGAGAATTAGATGATTCCAAGAAAAGAAACTGATACAGAACTGGGGAAGAAGGATTCGTAGATATTTTCATTTTAAAGCACATAATCCGATTGAGTATATCAGTTTTTGAACAGCCAGGAAGAGTAGTGAATCGAATGGCTTTGCAAATGTACTACTCTAAATTCTAATCGTGTTTTCATAAAGATACTAAACTCGATAAACAACACAGAAAAACTGCTCTCGTATATACGACATCCATACAGTCACCTGTTTTTACAACCATGCGGGGACCTTAACGGGAACATCAGTTAAAAGTTGGCATGCACAACACTTGTACTACACTTTCACAAAATTCTAGTTAAGATGTGAATAGTGGGTGAAGCATTAATCACATGGATTAATGACTAAAGCTCTGCCATCCTAACCATTGATGTAGATATGCAATACTTTGGCTTGCCTTTCAAAAAGACCTGAACTACCTTGGAAAATTAATACTGAATTAATTTTGTGTCCGGATTCAATCAAGTTATCTATTTCCAGGGATTGAAGAAGTCAAATGATATATTATTGGCTAATTTTGAATTCCCGGTATCATTTCAATACTAGGCTATTTAAAACCGACAAAGGTAAAACTGATAAAAAAAATGGGATGACCATTCACATCAAAATTTAAGAGGAAATGTTGTCATTGCATTTCATAAATATTCAACTATTGACTCTTATATATAAATGAACATCCATTGACACAACAAATAGAAAGACAACTTTAGACATGAGGTAATCAAGACACAAATATATTATAGTTAAGAGTGTATCGCCTAAGTGTAGATTGTAATCATCCCTGGCCATTATTGACTAAAGTGACGACGAGAGTTGAGAATGAAGGAATTCCACCAAACCCGATGTCCTAATCGTACCAATTTTGACCCATCCGATGATCAGATAGATTGGCTTTGGTCGAACGTGCACACATCATAATAGCCTGCGCCGTGTTTGAATCTCATCGGATGAGATCCCAAAACAATCCGATCAGAGTTAACCTATTTCATATTGGGCTTGGATCATTTTCTTACTGGACTTTAAAGCCAATGACAGTTCAGGTAAGGGCAAAAAGTTATATAAATAATTAATGACAATTTGACATAGAATATATCATCACTACAATGATTAATGGCCAGAGATGGATAGTAATTTGGTGTGTATTACAATGGCTGTTGATTTATATGTGAAATACTTTAGTGGGGTCTCATTTTAAGATAGTGGGGATGGGGAAACCATTGGTATGTATATCTCGTGAATCGATATAATTATGAGACAGTGAATGAATTAACAATCTTAACATCATCGTTTGATTAAACCTATATGGTTTGGTTAGTAAACTCCATGGAGTTGATTCATAATCTTTATACAGGAATTCTTTCCTTACCATCTGTGGAACAGGAAGGATCTGGGAAAATTAAAGAACTATTAAGACTCTCTCGGACTGACTTATCACAAGATGTACATTCCATTGCTGGAGGAGGGTGAGTTAAGTAAAGTGTACAGATCTCTATATTCAGAGACAGCGTCACTCGGGTCTCATGCAGCCTTGTCGCCTCAGAGCGCCAAACGACCAGCGAGCAAAAATATATAAAACTGAAATAGGATAAGAAGCGCTATCAACTCTTCTATACCAGTCCCATCGATCTCAGAGAAGAACTATTGACATGGAGTATGAACATGTATGCATTATTTGTATTAAGTTAACATTTTCTCGAGGAGTGCATTTCTTGAACAACGACAGAAACTGCCTAAAATTGGGCTGTTTTTGCCAGTGGAAAATTTCCAAATTTTAAATTCGATTTTTGATATTTTTTATAGCATAAAACACCTAAAGGTAAATAGCTGTAGACCTGGTATTCTCTGAGCTCGAGAGTGTATTGAAATTTGTTAAGCATCGACGGTTCACTCAATGAAAACAGAAGACATGAAGATAATATTGATGTGAAGGATTAAGAAGCGCACCCTCGCTGGGCCATCCTGAGAGTTAGAGTTGGTGCCATGGCCACCAGCAGGGTGCTGCACTGTCCAACCGCCCGTGTACTGAAACATAATAACAAGACAGTGACCTTTACTCATTGTGTGCTGACCAGTCTTTAGTGTGGAATCACTCGATGTATATACAGGGAGGTACATAGCTGTACATAGAGCCCATTCAAGTGACTATTTCTACAGAAATAATTCCTTATGTAATCACTCGAAGGGTATACATATATACACAGGGAGGTACATACAACGATTTTATATATACCTCCCTGGTGAATATACATATATGTATTATCAAGTATAAATAGTATATGATATAAATGCAAATGTCTCTGGCTAAAACTGATGAGCATGTGAATGAGCTAGAAGGAGCATAACTAAATATGAGTGGTAGAAGGAATCGAAACATATAACAAGACGTTTACTTATTGTGTGGCTGACCAGTCTTTAGTGTGGAATCACTCAATGTATATTGTTAGATGGAATGCAACGAGTGGTTGTTCCGAATTAGTGTATCAGACACACAAGGAGTGGCAATGTACGCATCATTGGGAGTGGCAAGGCCATGAGCGATAATGCGTATATCTACACTCTAAGTGTGTCCTATACACTATTTCAGAACAGCCACGAGTTTGTATTTCATTTCTATATCACAACTACCATGGTTTAATGGTGAAATTAACAAACGCCTTCGCATCTCCACGAAACATGCCACTCTGCAGAAATCACATGTGGTTTTCCAAAACAAAGCGGATCAGTTAGTTGTGGAGTTAATAACAAGCTTAGTTGTGATATAAATACAGGGAGGTACATATAACAATTTTGTATATATATACCTCCCTGGTATATATGTACATACATGTATATATGTATTAAGTATAAATAGGATGTACTATAACTGCAAATGTAAAACTGATGAACATGTGAATGGGCTAGAAGGAACAAATGAAAGTTATAAAGAATGAAATGGAAGCATGTGACTGGTATAGAGAAATGACGAAAAGCAGTAGCTGTTTCAACCCAAGGAATAAGCCTGGCGTTTTATAAATGAATATGAGTGGTAGAAGAATTGATGAGGGCTACGGTTAGTTTATCAGGAAGAAAGTAGGATAGCCTCGACTTAATCATCAGGTTTTCAAGAGTTCACAACACAAAGGAGCAACTTTTCCCAGAAGGTACAAATTAGACATAAAAAGAAGCAGGTTCGGTTGCAAAGAGAAATTATATTTTAATACTTTTACTCAAATGTAACTTATCACGAATATATTTATTAGGCTATGCACAGGAAGACCTAACAAGATGTCCGATGTGAACTAATAATTTGAATTCTTAGAACTAAAGAATTCCGTATCTTATATTATATTTATAACCAGTGATTAACTCACCATGCATTATGTAATTAGAAACTCACTATTGTGGACGTAGAACATAGATATATTTGATATACCTAAGACCCATTGTTATATAGGCTGGGCACATTTGAAAATCCTGGGTATCTGGGAAATGTAAACCCAGTTAAAATAAAATCTTTAAAAAATATTATGGCCAAGTATCACCTAGAATGTAATATAGCATGTAAAACATGTGATCAATTGACATTAAAGCCAACATGTACAACGCATCACTGTCTATCATATACAAAGGTTTGGACATTAAAAGCATGATTTAAAAATCAATACAGGGGTTAGTAGACATAATGAATCCAAGGAAATTTTGAGGATAGGATCAACAAAAGTAAAAAGTTCATTCTGACTGGAAAATATACAAACCTGATTGATGCAAAAAGCTGTGATGACATCGTGGTCTTTGTGGAGAATTTTCATGGGTTCTGTAGCGGGTTGCGTACCCGAATCAGGGGAATCCATAGGACCAGTATCCTCCTAAAATGTAATCGGTTTTTGATAATTATTTTTTTAATAGAAAAGTACAAAGAATAGTACATGGTTGTTTAGCCGTTAGATGGCTATGCCTTCGTCCCTCCTCTCTCTGGTTTCTCGCGTTAATGGAGGTTCAGAATTTAAATGTTATATTTATTATATATATTATTTCATATGTATATTTGATATGATGCACATACGAGTAAATTTGATTATAGGTGATACCAGTTCAATAGAGCAATTTAGTTTCCTTCAATTGATAACAAATAGATATAACTTTACCTGAACGCGTTTCCGTTTGAAAATATACCGAATGAATACGTGCTCCAGATCTTCTTTGTTAACTAGGTAGTTCCAGAGCCTCTTGGCAGGCATTGCAGAGTAATGATTTGACCTAGAAGAGAATAAATTTACTCTATATATACAAACAAATTGAACTAAAAGTGTTATCATGTCAATCACCATTTGTATTAACCAAAGTTAACCAATTTCATAATGAAAATGTTGCTTATAGACATCGTTGTTAGTCAGGAAGGAGGGGAAGATCGGACATGTCCGAACGAATAATGTATTGGCATATGCCACTACATTTCTCCTCCTGAATGAAGATTGTTTTTTAAAAAGACAACAACGTGCCGACCCATTAACAGCAAGGGTGATAAAGAGTTGCGGTAATTCGTACACTATTTCACTATCGGGTGGACTATTCTTATTGTAAAGGAAATAAATCGATATTGCTTGCTTGCTTACTGGAATGGAGTATTTCTGGGTTCCTTCATTGATTTATAGCGACCCCTAAGTTGTGTTGGGCCAGACGCGTACAGGTCGACGAATGTTCCAGGAATGTAATCGTCTGGCGGACCATTGAAGAGCTCCAGTTTCTTGAACATCAGTTCTTCCCATTTCTCAACCGTCTTCAGAACTGATGCCATCAGGGGCGAACATACGGGGAGTTCTGCGTAAAGAAGGGAACGAGAAATGTACATTAGGGAGGTCAGTGCGGACGGTTACTTTACTATGATATTTTTATAGTAGTTAGAATAGTAAGATAAACCCCTAAGGCTGTCGCCAATAATTATGTTAATACATGTATCTGGATAATTCCCACATTAACAACAATGCAGCAATTCTCGAGGAGAGAGAAGGAGGAGGGAGAAGGGGGAAGGGGAGAAGAGAGCATGAGGGGGGAAGAGGAGTAGGGGGAAGGATGACGAAGGGGGAGGGAGGAGGGAGAAGGAGGGAAGAGGAGAGGGGAGGAGGGAGAAGGAGGGAGAGAAGGAGGGAAGAGGGAAGCGAGAAAAAGTGAGAAGGAGGGAGAAAGATTGAGGGAGGATGAGGGAGAAGGAAGAGGAAAATGGAGAAGGAGGGGAGAAGAGAAGAGGAGGGGGAGGAGAGAAGGGGGGAAGGAAATGGAGGAGGGGAAGGAGAGAGGAGGAGGAGGAGGAGGAGGAGGAGGAGGAGGGAAAGGAAGGGAAGGAGAGAGGAGGAGGGGGATGAAAGAGGTCAAAGTAGGGTTCCATGGTCTCCTATCCCCCAAGCGAGTAATATTATATTACTTGTTTGGCAAGAAGTACTCAGGATCTTGACTCGGGATGTTGGAGGTAAAGACTCATTTTATTTCCCACATGTTGGTACGAGCAGCAGTACATACACATGTCTTAGACAAGGGTCAGTAGTGACAGTAGAGCTGCTCAGGGAGCTCTTTACTCTACATACATTATACATCTTGCATGTACAAATTAGTTATAGGCACATTAACATTGGCATCGTCAGTAGCAGTTAGCCACACATTAAGTATCGCGATATTCAAACTGTAATAGTCTACACATACAAACCAATTACATCCCTAATTAAAGTCTTTTTTTTTTAAAAGTTTATTTGGTCTAAACATTATACATGTAGTGTACTATTCTCAGTTGAGACCAGGGGAAAAAGGTCATCACGAAAAATTATCCAAATTAGTCATTATTAAATTTCAGATTTTAGACTTAAGACTTTATCAAATTTAAATCAAGAGATTCCAATTCATCAGGTTTAGACAATTATCATGAATTTACCTTAATTAATTTTATTAAATTAAAATTAATTTTATTCATTCAAGAAGGTATCCTAACATCCTGTTATTTTTTAAACTGACAAGTAGTATTACTTAGTCTTACCTGGAAGTTCGATGCCAATCTGAGGTAGAAAGTTGAGAAGAGAGGCGCGGATATATTTGACTATTGCAAAACGCAGGAGACACCAGCTGTAGGAGTTAGGGTCGAGGTGTTCGTTCATCGCGGCAGCATTCCTAAATGCAGAAAAATTACGCTGGCTAGTATTTTCCCTAGTCTACAAACATGTTTGGTTTAATAGAAACATTTAATATCGGGAGCCATAGCAAAGATAATTAAATATTTCTGGCAAGGGGAAAAGCACCCATAGGTGGGTTCGGAGGCAATCTGAAAAGTTATTTTGATGATTCTAATCTTTGAACGTTTCTACAGAATTTCGTAAAATGTTTCTGGAAATTAAAAAAAATAAAAAATGATGGGTTGGAAATGATGGAATTTGGGTGAAAATCGACAAATTTTATAAGGTTTCAAGGATACTGATTTCAGTATAAATACTATAGACTTTCATCCCTGGATAGTTATGAGGAGCCGGAGAAAGGATAAGGTAGAACGTTGTCATAGCAATCGGTCTAGACTGTCGCACTTTTAAATAAACATGTGAGATAATTTCAGGCGTCATGTCCAGACATCCACTCAAAGGCAAATCTATCTACATGCAACAGAATGATTTGAAAGAAATGCCCAATCGAACTTCAATACAAAATGTTATTCATATCATACCTCTTCGAAGGACCTAGTATCTCATCCTCCTCCTCTTCTTCGTCCGAGCTAGGTACACTTTCAGCTGAGTCATAATCGACACTAATGTCTGTGGGTTCCAAAAATGGCTGAAACGATTAATAAAAGATTATAAATATAAACTCTATCATGAATAATGTTTATATTTATTCTTCGTAAGTTTTTCTCAATTCATAGTATCCTTTAGGGCAGCTTTTATTTAGAACACATGTATGTACAAAGCAAAACATAAGATATCACATCAAACTAACTGCACGCACCACGGCAGCCATCATACTTATTTGACCTACTTAATTATGGGCAGCTACACACATGGCCGGCCTTGCTAACCCAGTCGGCGGGCGCTGGGTGGGAGGTGAAATGATGCTCTGGCAAGGCTGAAGAGTGGTTTTCGTTGTTTATGTCGTGCATAATGAAATATGTATCTATCACAGGTTCATAAAACAAACAAAAAGTGAAAAATACCTTAGTCATGAAGTAGGAGATCATGGAAACCTCTGGTGGAACAAACTTCTCCTTGTAAGTGGGCTTCTCCTCCTTGAGTCGCGGTGTGCTGCTGCTGGGACCCAAGACTTTCATATGGAGCTTCATTCGTTGTTTAGCCATTTCATCCTTCAAGTTACCTGGGGGATTGAACAACAGTAACATCATATATATATGTTATCTAGTCCAAGCTTTGTTTAAGTATCAGAAACCAATCGTACAACCAATCGTTTTATACATATTTCTATTTCTCTTTTTCTTTTTTCCCGTCACATGGTAGTAAGAGAGTTACGACGAAACATCGTTTTATATATCAACTTTAATTAGTTCTCTACCGGTTGGCAGTCGTACCTCCTTACATCGTTTTATATATTTCTATTCCTCATCTCCCAAGAAATGCACAGGTACATCACTTATTTAAAGCGTTTTTCATGTGTGCCTGCTAGGCTATTATGGAATGGAAAATTATAAAGTGATACCCCATGAGTTCTAAATCACAAAAAAATATGTTCGATCTACAGTAGCTCATTTGGTACATGTATGTTTTATTAAAATAAACACATCATTCGATATAGAAAAAAAAGATAAAAAAAAAAATAAAAAAATCAAGTTTGCTTATTAAATATTGAAACATAAAGAACAGCAAATGTCACTAGCCGGTAGGAAAATCAATTACATGCAGTGAAATCAAGGAATCTTAATATCTCTTTCATATGTCAGTAGTTTTTTTCCGTTTAATATATATTCGAATACTCGAAGTCATCGATAATAAAATAACGATTTTATCTTCATCACTCACGTGATTGGCTGTCAGCAGTTTGGACCTTGACAAGTTTTTTGACGCCGCCACCAAATAGAGCTGGCCACATGCGTTCAATAAATGGATGCGAGGTGAGTCGGTAGAGGACGTTGGCGTCGAACATTGCCAGAGCGTAGATCAACAAGCACATATAGGTGGCTACCAGCGACTCAGCCAACAAAATGGTCAACTTGGGCGCGTCCTCATCCTTCTCTCTGGCCAGCAGAGCTCGCAACGACGACACACCTGTATATAGAGGCATACATATGAGTGAATGTTTATGTGTAGTTTCTTAGTTTGTCAATATATTCTTGTGTAACATACACTATCAAGGGGAGTAATTCCACCACGAAGATGGCTATCCAAAGCAAAAAGAGGGTAAGAGGTAGTCGTGCTTAATCCTACAGTCAGCTTTTATTACTTCCAAAGACACGGATATAACATCAGAACGTCCATCACATAAAACATAAGACATTTTCTCCTTTTCGGCTACATTAAAACTACCAATGTTTCTTCTAAACGGGTATTACTTTAAAGAAATAGAAGTAAACATTTGAAACAAGTGAACACATCTTAATGTACTGTAATAAGTTTGGAATAATACACGTTATTGTATTGCTTAAATTTCTTGATGATATACACTCGTCTATCATGGACCCCGCCCCCATGACTCATTCTTCTTAGTGGCCTATAAGCTATAGGACCGAGCCCCCTCCCCTGTGGCTGCTCTCGTGAGGGGGTTCTTCATAGCAATAAAGAGTTAGTATATCAGCATATTTGGAACATCTTGTCTGTGCTTGTGTTTAAGATCCGCTCCTTATGAGCTACTCACCGACCGACTCATATACTACCTATCTACCAGCTACTCCCCATCTTCAAGTTATCATATTCTTCTCTAGATGTAACTTTACAAAGCAAAGCTTACTTAGCAAAGCAAGAAAACAGGTTATTTTTATAATCTGTTAACTGTATGAGGACAATAAAGATATTTAAAAATATCAATATATATTGGTAATGGTACTCACCAGGCCACTTGGCTGGAGGAGAGTTGGGCATGTCGTCAGCATCAGTAGAGCTAACCCTACTTCTGCGCTGGGCGCCCGCCATAAGGTAACTGTCCTTGTATACAACAGTTGTTCTGAATAGTAGAAAGACAAACTGATACATCTAGCAACATTGGATTGAGACAACAGGATTTAATTGCAGTATTTTATGTTAGAATATGTTTATAGATCTAAAGCTATTCTAGTTATACTCAAATATCCCCAGCATTTATAATACAGTTTTAATTATTATTTCATTTTATAATTTTCAAGTTTGACTAACGCGCATGGTTATATATACCACTTAATCCGTTTGTAAGCAAAACAATACTGGAACACAAACACCATGAACCAATCAGTGATCACCACAAAGGATCACTCACCAATAAGCCTTTCAGTCTGGATTCAGAGATCTCTCTAGTCAGACTCATTGTTTTCCTCTACAATAGTTTTGAGCTTCATACGAATAGCAATGTATTGAAATTGAATTCAAATAAAATTTATCAAAAAAAGGTTTCTAAAATATTCAATACAATAAATATCTCAAAGACCGATACAACACTGGTGGATAACCCAGCTCTTTGGCTAGAACACTCACGCCTCGAACATCCTGGTGAAGCCCTCCATGCCCACGTCTACGTTGTCGGACATGGCCACAATAAAGTTATCACTGTCACAGAGACATTGGTAGATGCAGGCGGAGAGAGCGGCCGAGAGGTTGCGCAGAACGAACACCTGGTTTAGCATGTGGTTGGGCATAGGCGGTGTGGTGAACTCTATCACTGTGTGAAGAATATCCTACACAGAAAAGAATATTGATTAAATATTTGTATTCATCCGTATATGTGTCTGTGACCAAAGAATAGGGAAATAAGTATGACAGAAGCAAAATATTGATGAATTCAGTCCTATAAGTCATAATATGAGTTAATTTGGTAAGCTTTTCCCGAAGCGAATGGGACAGTTGTAGATTTGAAATAAATGTTTTTGCAGATTTCTTTTGCTTTATATAATGACTATAAGTAGAATTGTTTTGAAATCAAAATACGCCGCGCCAGGTGGAGGTTTTTAAGGTACTGATATACGTAGGTAGCCATTGCTTCTTGTATTTTATTAACCATTCCAAAATGTATCCAAGAGGTATCTAAGTTGGATGGGATCCAGCGTGACGTCATGTTGGAGTGACGTCATTAGCATGGTAGCAACGACTTGAGGAGGAGTGCTGTTTTTGCTCGTTTAATAAAAAACAAAAAACAGTCATAATTTGGATATTGTAATTAGCATTAATCTTTTCAAGCTTTTGTCACTATTATATCAGTGTAACCTCTCTATCGTTATATTTAATATCCTATGAAATGCCTCACGTTGTTACAAAAACATCCCTAAGGGTAATTCATATCCTGAATGAAATACTTTTCAAATAAAAAGCAAATGCTCACCTGGGTAAGTGACTGGAGGTGCCTGATGGGGTCAGCGATGACTGTTTTGGAGCTGGCCACGCTGGCTGAGAGCAGTGGTAGCGTGGTGGGGAAGGGGAGCGGCGACAGGAGTTGCTGCTGCGTCTTCTCTTGCTGTAATTCCTGCAGTAATAAAATAAGCTCCATCCTCACCGAAGCCAGGCCGCCGCCACAAGCACCATGTAATACACTGAAACATAAATATTGGAAATCAGTAACTGCAAAATAAATACACTGATTTAAACCCGGATGACTGGTTGATTTTGAATTTTAGTGAAGACGACTTTGAATTTTTGGTTGTTTTATTCCGATGAGATGTTAATTTTCCAATCAAATAAATATGTTTAAAGCTTTTTATTGTGTGCTTCAGTGAAAGAGCGAATATCTAACGGGCCGGTATTAAGGAAAACACTTGCAGGGCGCTTCAGACGAGGCACACAGCAGGAGATATTATCTAACAGGTGACATACATTAGAGCACATATAAAAAAAAACCACACAAATATTAATATATTTGAGTGACAGCAAATTTGAATATTTGAACGATTTACAACATTTCTTTCAGATAAAATATAACACACTATTACGTAGCAAATATATAGCACATAAATACTTGCATTATTTTAACATATCGCTGTCGACTACAAACCCATGGTCACTTTTCATAAAAAGGCGTACATGCCCTATCCAAAAATAAACAGTTATACAAATATCAGGGCATATACTGACCTATAGGAGAGCAGGGACCTGAGCAGTTGTTGATGGGCTTTGAGCCACATTTTTCTCTTTGCAAGTCTGATTTGTTTGGCTTCAAAATCGGTTCTCTCTGCGGCAATAACCTCATGTAATGTGCTCGAGCTCGTGTCGTGATGTCCTCCCGTGGGTGTTAAGTCAAAGTCCTCCGAGGCACCTTTTTCTGGAAAAGTTGGGGTAGGAGTTACTTTATGGACAGCATCTCTTTTATTGGCAGCATCTCATTATACAGATAACATTCTCAGCATTCCATAAAGGCGGGGCTCCACTAGACCGCATGCTTATTGCGGCTAATATGCGGTTTGATAGTTATTGTCATATATTAATTATCATAAAGAACCTATGTTGCACAATCTATCAAGACCCTCCTCTGACCAGCTCCATTTGGTATTACATTTGGATTGAGAATGCACTGCAGAATGCAACCGCAACGACCACATAGGGAACAAACGCCAATGGAGTCAAGCCTTAAAGGGCACAGATATGTCATTACTGCTAATACTAATACTACTAGAAACAAAAAAACATTTAAGCATTAATTTGAATAAAGAGTCGTCTATTTTTTATGTCATCTAAAAAATCTCTGATAGTTTATTTTCAAATATAATTACAGGAAATAGACTGAAAAGGAATGCATTTATTGAAAAGGATGTTCAAATACTAAATGCATATTTCAAAGAAAATGATCAAATAAAGGAGATGGGGATTCATAAACAGGAATCCTTTGATTTATCATTACCACTGCAGTAAATTCAGGCAATTGCAAGTATGCATTAATTACTTCAGGAATAACTGAAAATAACATAGTGAAATTCATGTAATGTTATTGTCTGAATAAATATATATAGCTAAACTAAAAAGAAACGGTAATTAACGTTTACGAACCTTTTGTTTGACCAGCACCGCTGCCTATATCTAGTCCATATTTACAGATTTTCTTTAAGACTTCCACCTCTCTTTCCAGCCAGATGTACAACTGGAAGCGTAGCTGTCCTCCGTCAACTTCAAAACCAGTGGCGAGCGTCGCCAACTCCTCCATCATAATCTTTAAACAAGCAATGAACTTGAGTTGTTGTGACATAATGTCTCCAGAACCAGTGTTTCCCTTGTCATGCCCTGCTGTTATCCCTTCTCCCTTACCCTCCTGACTCGCACTTTTCAATAGTTTATCTTTACTTTCCACCTCACTGTCTGATTTGGTGTCATGGTCGTCTAGATCTAAGGTCAGATCCAGCTCCTCCTCCTCAAACCTGGTCACAGGGGCTCCCCAGTCGATCCCTCCCACTGAGACGTTGTTGGTTTTGGTAGAGGGAGTCGACCAATCGATTGCATCTGCTGTTTGGGCTTTGACAGGCAGTCCCCAGTCGATGCTACCAGCGGCCTGCTCGATTTTCGAGGACACAGGCTGGCTCCAATCGAAATCAGAGGATGTCTCAGTCTTAGTATCAACATTGGAGGCTGGATCAAGCTTCCCAGTGGTTATCTGCGAGGATCCTGTAAAGGAATCTCCACTTCGGCTCTTGGTAATGTCAGAATCCAGATCTATCGTTTCGGGGAGTTTGGACAAAACCTCCAGAGCGAGCATCGGACAACCATTTTTAAAGTGCATATGTGCAGTTGTGAAGTAGAGCCTGCGTTCAACAGGAGTGATCCTGTCAATATAAGTAACATTCTTATCTCCGCTAGATACATGTGCTCCGTGAGTGAATCCCGATAGAAGCACTGTCTGGCTCTTGTCAGCCGCTGTGTTGGCCAGGTGCTGACGAACTAACAGAGGATGAGTTCTTAAGTAGTTATAGAAGTTGAACACGCTGGGGTTATACGAATAAGTATCGATGGTATCGTCCACATTGTCCTTCCGTCGGGAAGCGCCTATGTTGGTCTCAAGGAGGGTTCCCAGGGCGGCGCTATAATTCAATTCAATACAATATATTAATCATTTGCTCCTAAAAGTATATAAAAAGGCGACGTACACCTGAAAAGGTGACTTCCAAGTCTTCGAGTATGTTCCTAGACTAGACTACTGGACCTCAGATTAAAATGAGATTTGATTAAAATTTCATAGGCTGAACCTAATTTTGAAGGCTATTTTCTAAAGGCCTAAGCTAAGTGTAGTTGGTTATTTGGGAGAAGTAGTTTATAATAACAATTAACAATACTTTCTCAACTAGCTAATAGATAACATGGTCTATCTGCTACATTTTAATACATTTTTCAAAAGGTAAGGATAATGATCGGTCGAGACCAAACACCGTGATTGAAACACAGCATAACCAAACAGTGACACGGGTTAGGTAAATTCTGGTAGGCACAGCTAGATATGTTAAAGATTTAACCTATTGTCTTTGATGAGCCAGTAGGCCATGGAGCGGATGAAGGGGTCGGGGTGGGCTGAGGACGGGTCGTAGCACTCGGCGCTCTGGTCACAGCCCAGGCAGTCCTCTAGTAGCAGACGTTTCATGTTGGTGGGCATGGCGTCGTCCAGTTCAGACTCGTACAGACGCGCGATTACTATAGCCAGCTGTAGATCTTCCAGCTTGGTGAGAATCACCTGTTGAATAAATGGGTAAATGCGATTATATTTATTTTATTATGACATATTATTTATTTTATTTTAGGATATGAAAATCGCCAAATAGAAAGCACTACCAACACTGAACTGGTGTCTTATTTCATTGAGGAATTTCATCTTTTTTCAGAATATTTATTAATTTATTTGTTCATGAAATCGAATTATCAAACCTATATCGATGGTACATGTATAACATAGGCATCAGTATACAATATGGGAATATATACAAACTAATGAGAATTACAGACTGAGACTGAACTAATTGAAGCAAGTAGATACGTAACTAAAATAAGATAAGATTGAAAATTGTAGACACAAAATATATTAGAATTTTGAGAAACTAAGCTGATAAGCCTTTAAACAGCTGAAAGCTCTACCTAACTCCACCTCCTCACCATTGGGATTTGAAATAATCCTTCGGAGTTATCAGCATAAAATCTCTAGCTGAAGAAATACTTATTATAAACTGGCCCAGTGTTACAATTATTTTTTAACCAATGTGGCCACACTCGCGCCTGATGAGACCGCTGTTGGTCGAAACCACCCACACCCCAACCAAGGTGAATATAATTGAACAAATTTTATTAGTTCACATCAATTTCATCACTTATATGGATTCGAGCTACTTCAGAATCCAAAAGGGAATCCCTCTAGAATCCCACAAAGCCAGGGCATCCCCACTCGGGGTTACCCGATGACGCAACAATAGGGGTTACCATGTTCTCTATGCAACAATCAACGTTGCCATAGAAAGAGCTCGGGTAGAACACTCGATAGAGGCACAGCCTCAGTTGTGGTAGCGCGATCGAGGTGTCAACACGTCGAAACTAAGCTGATAAGTAGTAAGGTAAATTATTTTTGGGGGGAGTGAACTCGGGGGCTTTCATTTCAATTGAATAGAATTGTATTTGTTTCATTATTTTGTCTCCTAAAACAACACACGCTCTTGGGAGGCGAGTGGTTAGTACATAAAAGCCATCAGTTCAATATGGGTCAGATCGTCAGAAAATGTACCATGGGTAGCTCTACACATTAAGTAAATTCTGCTAAATTAGACTGAAAAATCGTCAACACTAGGTATGTCTGAGTATATTTGGTATTGCCTTGATTCAAACAGTCTGTTTGGTTATGTTGAACTGTATTTTGAACGTGAATTTTGTCTTAAGTTTGAGTTATTTGAGAGGATTGGTGAAGGCTAATTGTACATTTTCTGGCGAATTCACCCATATATATTATATAAATATCTGTCGTACATCTATAGCATCTCTGAGAGCCCCGGCGAGGAGGAAGAAGGCTGCCGCGTGCTCGAATCTCTGCCGCCCAAGCAGCGCGAACGCGTTCTTGAGAGCGGCTCGGCGCCACCGGTCCTCGCTGAAGTTGTTCTTGAAGAAGGTCACCATCTTAGTGTCACTGACAGATCTGGAAGAGGGAATGATTTATTATTAAAATATAAACATCTGAAATAGATCAGGTAGGCAGATAGGAAAACAATAGAAGGTTAGCTTTTACAAGTTAGCTGTTGATCGGGTAGCTGCGTCGATCTTGTGTTGCAGGAAACAGTTAAAATCAAATGGTTTTGTATAAATATATTTAAATCACCAACTAACCACTTTGTAAACTCCACGTAGGTATTAAGAAAGATTTTTCAGAGCACAGCGAAAACTGCGTGTAAAGAGTGAGAGTGCTATAGTTGTACAGAATAATGAATAATAATTTGTTAAAATAATCTGTTAAAAAACAACTAATATTACAGTATGTAGTACCACTAGGGGTGATTAAAATATCTTCGCGCACCCTTATATCTCCACCTAGTTTTTCTCTCTTTCGCTTGTATATGGTATATGGAGCCGGGGTATTCATTATATATAGCACAAGATTTTTTTTAGTGAAAATCTTGACTTTTTTTAGTCACTGCCTTGAACGGGTTATAACCACCCTAGGCAGAGACTAAACAGAATAATAACCTCCATTTCGGGTTAACCGGTACACTGTTTGTGCAGTCACTCGGCCTCACCTGGGAATTTTACACCAAACAGTGCACCAGCACCACCTCAATGTCGGTCATTGATCCTTCACTAAAAAAACATCTCCGTTGACCATACCTGAATAATCCCCAGATCAGTGTTTTCTTTTTCATGGCGAGATAGAAGAGAGCTGCGTCGAGTGGATCCTTCTTGGCATTAAAGGCAGCCTTGGCCACTTTTTCCATACAACGTTTGAGTGTGTTGATGTTCCTGATCCACCAGCCGACGCCAAACTGTCTTAGTTCTCCCCATGTCGGCTCTCCCTTTTGCATGCTTGGTATCACAGCCAGCAACTCCTGGAAAACACAACACATGACATACATAACCTACTATGAAAAGTTATCAACACCAAAAAATTAATTTCACCAGGGAGGAATAAACACAGATTTGCGAAGAGTTTTTTTTTTCTTTTGGCGAGAGGTTATGGTAGAAGCAGTCTAAATCGTCTCTAGATTTACAAAGAGTGGTCATAGTTTCATACTCCCCTGGTCCGTTTCCAGGGATAAATTAGCTTTTATTTGTTTAATTTGTTTGTCTCCTAATTTGATATATCAGGTTCCTATCGGTTCCACTGTTATAGAGTTACACGGGCTACCATTCGCACATGTGTATAGGGAATAAAAAGCAGCGTTTACAAAAGGGAAATTGACTGAGTCTAAATATATTCAATCATTTAAATGACAAGGATTAAAGTGAGGGCATGGCAAAAACACTGAAATAATTCTGGCAAGGGGAAAATTGGGGTTCGCTGATTAAAAAGCGATAATTTTAATTTTGAAAGTTTCAACGAAATTTGGTGAATCGAATGTTGTGAAATGTTTCAGAAAATGTGAGAATTTTTATAAATAAGAAATACTGATTTCAGTAGAAATACCGAAGACGTTCATCTCTGAAATGGGTCTTCGCAAAGCCGTTTGTCATTAACTCATAGACGAATGAGGAACTTACTTAATTCAAGAATCGTAAATTAATTAAAAAAAGTTTTCCAAGCGCATCACTTCGGCCTTTAAGTAGAAAGCCCAGAATTATTTTATTTCCTTTACCATAGAGAAAAGGATAATTAAATTTAAATAAAATAAATTAAAAGAGTTTTCTCAGCGCACCTCTTCGGCCTCTGAGTGGAAAGCCCAGACGAGGACTGAGGGACTGAGTCCAGTTTGCTGGAGATGGTGTCGTTGCCTCATTGCGAGTGTGTTGAGGAGGTAGACATAATGTCTGGCCGCCAACAGGTAGCGCAGTCCACAGTCATCAATGCCTTCTGTCGTTATCTTAATGCTCGCTCCTTGTTCCGGATCAGCCACTAGATTAAAGAGGTTGAATGAATGAATGAATGAATGAATGAATGAATGAATGAATGAATGGTGAATAGATGAATGAATGAATGAATGGATGGATGGCATTACGAAACCACAATGTCCAATATGATTTTTTTTAAAAGTTCGCAACATAATTTATAGTAAGGTTTTTCTTTTCTTTGTGTGCACAAGACATTGATAGCATTGCATAGCATTCAACGAAATTCATCTTTATCCCTGACGAAGGCAACACACAAGCCGAAACATGTTGGATCTATAACAGCGTTTTTGTAACATTCAGCTGAATTAAGAAAATAAAGGATATCGCCAAGAAGGAAGACTTTTGTGTCAATATAACTCTTATTACATATTTATCTTTATATGATTAGTAGCATAGACGGCAAGTTAAAGAAGATAACTTTTATATACAAATATATATCGTCAGAGGAAAAATATCTACTTTCCCAATACATACTACTCTAGTTTTAACTTTAAGGTATAATACACAGTGATGACAAAGAGATAACGAACACAATATAATAGAAAAACAAACTTTTTTTACCTTTTTTACCTGTGATGTCTGCAGCTTCTTTATCACTGAAATTCTCGGTGGTGTTGGCGACCGTATCAGCGAGGGCCAGGAGGTACATTTGGTCGAGGCTCGACAGTCCTGGCAGCTGTATATGTGTCAGGTGTCTCGCCAAGAGCTGCGACTGTGGTGGCCCAAAGTAGTTGGGGTTATTTCCATGCTGAGACATGGACCTCCCGCGCTCGCGTCCTGTCGGGCTCGAGCTGAACACTTCGTCGTCATTGAACGGGTCGTCCAGCTCGTCATCAGGCTCCATGGTGTCCGACACGAAGAGGGCATTGTAGTCCTGGTCGGCACCTTGTTTAGTTTGCTGCTTGGCTTGGGAGGCGTCCACGTTGGTGGCAGCGAAAGAAGCAGTATCGTGATCAGCGGAGAGGAGAGCGTAGAGTGGCAGAGGGGGAATGGAGGAGATTTCTATGTAGTCTAATTGGATGTCCTCGGGAATGGTGGTGGGTTCTGGGTTGGGGCTGGCCGGGGCTGCCACGGACAGGGCCCGTTGATGGGAGAACATCCGCTGGCGACCGCCCTGGGAGTCATCATTGAAGGGAGTGGACTGGACCTCATGACCGGCTATACATCGCATGAGATGAGCTAGAATCGCCTTCACCCTTTTTATCTTACCGAAGTTGAGAAGCTCGATGAGCTGTTTGGGGTGGTATTGAGGTAGGACTGGGTTAGCGATTCGCGCGGCTTCGAACAAGCCACAGTCTTGTATGAGGTGAATACTAGTAACTGACTCGACCTTGGAAGCATTGGAATTGTGGTTGTTCGACTCTCCTTTGCTTCCAGGGATGGACACCCTGGAATCTTTGCGTTTGCCAAGGCCACTCGCCTCTGCGGCCATGAGAGCCATATTGCTGAAGGAACTGGCTAACTTAATACTAGATGTCGATCGCGAACCTTTGAACTTGGGTAGGCTAAGGGCAGAGGAGGAGGACACTGTCTGTAGAGACTGTTCGGTAAGGGTTCTAGAGTCGACAGTCGTCTCGCCAGTGATCTGATCCAACAGAGTGTCCATTCCTTCCCCTGGGCCTCGCCATTGGGTATATACATGCATCTCATTGTCCATGCCTACCACAAGAATACCATCCCGCACCCAGGAGATATGCATGGGCAGAGGGGGTAGACCATCGGCTGTGTTAAGCTCTATGCTCCGCAGTTTCATCCATCGAATTTCCTCGACGAAATTTTGCACTGTCATGGACTTGGATTTCTGGAGCAGCCTCCTCGAGGGGTGGGGTTTGGCGACCTTTTTGTCCTTTTGAGTGGCCTGGGCTATATCAGAGGACACAGCGGCGTAGAGTAATATCTTAGGGCCCACTCCCACCGTTAAAATATGTGAGCCGTCTTCAGTAGACACCCAGTCCAACTGAACGAGATGCTTCTGTTTGAGGACGTTCGAGGCGCAGTCTTTTTGGGATGCCATGCTCCTCTTGATGCTTTGTATGGTAGAAGGGCTGGGTATGGGAACTGTCTTGGTAATGGCTGGGGTTGCCAGGGTCGGGGATACGAGGACCAGGCCGCCTTCCTTCGGCGTTTCGTAGTCATCGGCTGTTGCATCGTTGTTGTAAATGTAACTCAAATCTATCTCTGTTTTACTCTCTGGAATGGCTATGTTCTTCAGTTCTATCGTGTCTTCCAAGGTCCACTCAGATCCTCCTGTTCAGGATGGGAAAAGATAGCGTGATTTATTTAAAACATAATTAACAATAACAGGAAAACGAAAAACACATATTTTAAAGCTGCACTCTCAGTTAACGTCGGACAACAACTAAACGATTCTACTTTTTGTTCCATTCAACTAAGAGCCTGTGGTTATGTTAGACACCTGGTTTTGGACTAGGAACTTTGGAAAATTTAAACTTTCCTAGGACTAGAACCTGGGTCAATATATCATTTAATTTGAAAAACTGATTTTCACAGGAACGCTTGTTTGTTTGTTTGTTAATGAATGGTTTCAATAAAATCAAATAAAACTATTCTTAAATTATCTTTTAACAGATACTAGCTCTATATTGTACGCTATAATTGCAAGAATTTTTTTTAGCAAGACATCTAATGATTGATAGTCTTCGCAACTGACGGAGAAGTAAAGATCACAGTAAAAAGCCAACATAATAAAGACTCATATCTCACCCGTAGATTCACATTCATATATGGAGACACATAGGTTAACAAACTTGTCTTTTTGGTTTTCATGGCGCCTGATGTTACCACTCCGGTAGGCAATAGCCACACGGCCACTGTAAGCGGCGCTCACTGTGATTGGCGTGCCTGAAGTGAAAATAAACAAATTGATAAGCAAATTTATACATTAAAATGTGTTGCATACACATGTAAAATACCCATCATGATATATTTTCTTTTATTAAAGTACAGGTATGATTATGATAGGATGTAACATAGATGGAGATAAGAATAGAAGGGACAGGCATTAGTATAAATCTCAAAGGCGTCAAAATAAAAGTATGAGACTGGGGAAAGTATCGATGCTTTGAAATACAGGTATCACAGCACATGGTCAGAGATCAAATGAGATAAGGTTTGTGAATACCACATCCTAAGAGAATGGGAGAGGAATTATGAAATCTAGCGTAGGATACCAAGATCAATTTCTTCATCACTTCAGTTGTAAATCGTGGACTGAATTTGAATGTGAACTATCTCAATTATTATTCCAAATGGTAATCACGAAGGACATTAAATTTCCCAATCGAAACATATCAGCATACCTTTAAAATAGAAATAGATTACACATTTTAGATGCAAGCGTTTATTTATTTTTAATTAAAAAAATAACAATAGTTGAGGCATAGAATACGAATAAAAAATATGGGAGATGAAGATGCTATAAACTCGAGAAAAATGATATTATTGAGAGCGATAAAAATGTTTGGAGAAGATTTTTCTGCTTAATTCTTTATATAGATACTACATGGTCCATGGGGAAATTGTATGATTGGAATTAGTAAGGAGTAAGGAGTATAGAGAACGCAAAAATCAATGAAATAATGTTAGGCTACTTAGGGGATGGGCAATGTCTATGAGATAATTACCTAGGGAAATTATCTATAGGGATATATTGGTGGGAATTTGAGAGCATGCATAGGATGAAAGTAGCAAAGTTGATGAAGAATCTAGTTCTGGATAACAAAAACACCCAGAAAAATTCAGTTCAAAGACTCCTGACGTTTGTGATAGGATATTCTTCGTTTTTCAATGTGGGATCATCTTATATGGGAAAGTGTGACCTATCTGAACGAAAATAAATGCTAAAGGTACTATTTCTGTCATACAAAGACATCAAAACAGGAGAAACTATATATAATGGAACATAAAGTTGGGTCAGGGATAAAAAAATAAAATGACACAGAAATATGTAAGTATAAAAGCAAAAGCGAGAAATTCATGGGGATAAACCAGGGTGCCATAAATTGACAATTCCTTTCCAAATCATCAGGAAAAGGCATTGATATTGATTAATGAAACTTTATATATCACAACATCTAAAAAAATGACAGGTATATATGATTCGAAAAGGAATGTCAATTAAAAGAAAGACATTTGTAAGAACAGTGATGGTAAATGAGTGAAAGTAGACGAAAATCTTAATCATAAAAAAGACACCCAAAAAACGATAATCTTAATGCTTCAACACATGTCCGTCAATCTATCAGACTTGAACAAATATTTTCAGGACGCCCACAAATTATATATGAAAAAAATATCACGAAATGTACTACAAAGCGGTTACATGATTAGCTGTTTAGATATTTTATCACTCAATGGTATTTTATAGGCAGATATGTTTTATACCACTTAATAGGATTTCATAAGGAGACATATTCTATATCTATTACATGGTTGGGATTCACCTGGTGATAAATGGTAATATGTGACCCATCGATGATATTTTGGGACACATACAGGAACAAACCAAGCACTTTTGAACACATTATATGATATTGGTTGGGTAGTGCAGTGTGCATGTATTTTATCTCTCTTACATGGGGAAGACTTTATCCCACCTCATCCCTTCAAGGAATTTGCCACCCCAATGAAGTTAAATGAAAGTCATCACTCGGTGAGATGTACAACGTAGTGACATTTTCGGTGTAACTTTTGATGTTGAATATTCAATGCAAACATCAAAGTTGAACAACAATTTGTACAAGTATCAAAGCATCCCATCAATGAAGGCCAAAAAGCTATAAGGAAAAAAATAACATGCTCTAAGGGTCAAATATTAAAAGGTAATATTGCAAATGCAATCCCTGTACATGGAATACAGATAAGAAGCTGAAGACATTGTACAAGGTTATGACTGGGACATTCAGTGCACCTTGTGTTTCCATAGCAACCTACCGTGGACCTGAATCAGGCCTTGAGCATAACGACGTTTCTTGTTGGTCCGACCTTTAAGCGTCAAGTAACCATAGCAACTTGGGTTAAACTTGGAAATTATTTTTTTAGAAAGGAAATTGTACAAAAGCAACACTCTAAGAATAATCAAAGCGGTTGTGACCACACAGAAACTCACAAAACTTTAGTCTTGGTAACGGGAAAACATGCTT
Organism: Sthenelais limicola; assembly: GCA_942159475.1. NCBI lineage: Eukaryota > Metazoa > Annelida > Polychaeta > Phyllodocida > Sigalionidae > Sthenelais > Sthenelais limicola. The sequence continues at coordinate 62,554,552 of OW804096.1, forward strand.
CTTCTTTCCTTATTCAACTAGATGTATTAATATTTGTTAGTCTCAATATGGTCAGGTACGAAGGTAAGAATGGTAAACTATTAGCTCTAGCGTACCACTGTGAGTGTAGGTCTAAGACCAGTGGGGTGATAGACAAAGGGCCCTCCATCTCCCTCCCTGTTCTATATCCTAAATACGGAAGTCCAAAATTTGGTTAGTTACAGTATTTATAACATCTTTGTTAGAACAGGGAGCATAAGTAGTCCACGGCAGCGATCTTTTGAGTCACGTAACTGTAACAGTTTCTTGACGTCATGTGGACATGTCGCGCAAAACTCCCATAAGCTTAGCATTGTTGACATAATGATTCTCTGTTCTTTCATCATTTTAAGAAATCTGAAGACCAGATATCTATCATAGGACTAAAAGATTTCACATATGTCGACCATAATCGTTAAACCTTTAATGGGGCGATGTATAGTGATTATTTATCGCCCGCAATGCTAAGTCTATGGGGATTGTTTATTTCCGGTCCACACATCGGTACAAGTGCACATTTATGTTACTTTGCCCACTGCCGCCATGACACTAACGCACCTTATAACTCCTTATCTTAACTCAAGCCCACAGCGTTTTAACAACCAACGCAACTAAATTGTGTGAACATCCAACATACCTATCATAATTTAGTTTCATAAGCAAGGCACAGATCACTTTGCATATTCTGAAATAAATACTTAATTGGGTCCAACTAGCAAATACCAAAATTGAAAATCGCCACCCAGGAATAAATTTCGCCATAGCTCAGTTACATTCCGATACCAGACCATATGGGGTTATCCACCAGGATCACAGGGAGTAAAAAAGTCAAAATCATAATCATCACTAATTATTTTTTCACGAGATTCTCTCTAACTACAATACAAATGTATAAACAAATGAAAGAAACGTGTTAAGAATCTTTTTACAGTTTGTTTTTCATAACACACAATATGACTGAATGCCACAAGACGATTGCTTTAATCAAATGAAAGGTTTCCAAATAATGAAACTTGACAAAAAAAACACCATTAAAATCTTGCTTACCAGGTACAAATATAGCACTGCTCTCATCGGTGCGTATCATCATGTCCCACTCCTTCCACTCAAACTTGTACACTCCCGAGCCGTCCTCATTGTCCGTCGCTTTGCACTTCCAGAAGCGAATTCGCCCGTCCGTGCAGGCGGTGGTGAGGAGGTAGGGAGCGAAACAAGCAGGGTAGATAGAGGAGGAGCTGAGGTGACCAGCGGCGACCGTGGAGTAGGCAGTGGACACGTCCTCTGGTAGTTCTAGCACCTGCGTGCATACCTGCATACCAAGGAAATAATATGCTAAAACATGTTTGAATATTCACATGTGGTGCCATAGAAAATTATGTATTTCCTACACTACTCACGTCTCTCTGTATAGGAAGGTTAAATACAAGGTGAAGCTATATACTATAGACTACTACTTTTATTTACTTCTTCTTTACTGCTGTGATACTTCTTCATGTATGACACCTGTTGATGTGTATGAACGATTTCATCAGGTCTCTCCATGCGTTTTGATTAAACAGAGTAATAATAGAATAGACAAGTTCTGTTGTTAGTTCTCCTCCTCAGGCGAACATAGGGTCATAATATATTGTTAATAGGGGACTTGAATGTCCGCCATTTTGAATCTCGATACGCAGGGGATTATGGGAATTGTATGTCAGTGTAAAAGCTATAGAAAACATGTTATGTTCAGCATGGAATATTTAAGAGTGATCTCATGTAAATATCCATGTGTTTTACATGATTCCATGAAACAAAACTTCATCTTTCCCATCATGCATTTGTTTTTGTAAAATATTATTGAATATTCATTGGGTATATATCACTCGAAGTACACAAGAAAAATGGTCAGAAGGACTGAGTGATTTTTAGGATATTTTACATCGGCAACATGTTCTAACTCATTATTTCTTTGGAGATGTTGAAATATGATTATTTTTTATTTTATCGGAGAACCGATTTTGAGAAGTTTTTCGGTCGAAGGTCGACCTTGCTCTTGAAAATGAGTGGTATATGGTTTCGGTTCCTGACGGAATTTATACTGCACAATCGGGTTGCAGTTCAGCGTTGTTTCATGCAGTAGGAATCGAAGATCCTATAAACCAATTGTATTGTACCTTCCATATCCCTCAATTGAGTTAAGATGAAACTAGCATATTGTTGATATTTGGGTCTCTCCTGTATCCAGAGACTAAATTGTCTCTGATATGAATTGATTTCAGTGATTCTGGTGTAGGTGGCATTTAGATTATACTGTTTCAATGGAAATAGTTCCCATTTCTGCTAATTTTGAGTGAGTGCATGAGTGGTAGTGGTGAAATGCCGTGACGACAACCAATTGGAATCATAATTCACGACAGCAAATCTTGTCCTATTACATTAGATTAGGAAAATTTGGTCAGAAACAATATAATGACTATTATATAATAATTTTATTCAAATATTTTACCAATTCTATTTATACTAATCTAGAATCATAAATTGGATTAAATCATTATCAAAAATATAATTTCGCAAGCCTGTCTCATTTTTGTCCTTCACCTCAATGACCGCGCTACTACAATGAGCTATAAATCAAAGCATACAAAAATAATAGAAATAAAATAAATTTCAGCATATATTAACCTTTGAGGAGGTGATAGTGATGCCCGGTATGTTGCCGTTAGTCGCGGCGTCATTAGGTGGCAGGGGAAGTTCCGGCGTGTTGCTACGCGACGAGTCAGCATCTCCATGACTACAACTGTCATCTTGGTAGAAGGCTGTATCGGCGTGGTAACGGACCGGCCCTGGCTCGCCACCTGTGTATATGAAGCATTGTATATAAGAATCAAATATGGGTAACAACTTGTCGCCAAATATAGAAGGAGGAGGGGAGAATACTTCCAACTGAGAGAGTGGGTGGGGGGAGAGAAAGAAAGAGAGGGAGAGAGCGGAGAGAGAGAGAGAAATTTATATGAGATAATATGATTGCTCACCCTGTGAAGCTATGACAATGCGCCACATGTGCAGAACTGAACTTGTGTTGTGTAGTTTCTCCATGACGACTAGATAGAAGTGTTCCTCGAACGTGGGTTGGTTCTGAAGGTCAACTATGGCCTCCAGCTTTCCCTGCTCACCCTGTTCATGGTCTGAAGACCTCTGACTAGTGACCAGCTGTTCCTGGAAAACGTGGATCAGCTCTATGTGCTGCCAATCCTGGAAAAAAATAATAATCATTTTATTATCTTCGATTATTCGAATAATTCTTACCTCTCCAAACTCGGAAATAAGTGTGCGAGCATCTATTACAGCTTGGTACACGCGCAGGCTAAACCTAGCTTTAAGCCGTGGACACACACAGCCGATATGGCTCCCGATTGTCCCCCGATTTTGGTCTTCCAATAAATCCTAGGATTTCATTTCCAATCCTGGTTGATGTTATTTCAAAAACATAAACCAGGACTTGAAATGAAATCATAGGATTTATCGGGAGACCAAAATCGGCTGGCAATCGGGAGCCAAATCGGCTGTGTGTGTGCAGGGCTTTATGCAGAATTGGAATAGGATTTTAGGAAGATGACAGGAGGGAGACGAGGGCAAATGTGTCATATCTGATTTTATGAAAGTGTACCACTCATATACTTCCCATGTTTACTTCTAACATGAAAAGTAATAAACTCAAGCTGTCATTCTAACCTGTTTGGCATCGGCTATGGTATCCAGTTCCAGTATGCAGCCGGGTCTGGCGGTGGATTGTAAACTGACAACGTTCAACATCTCGCCGGTGGCAGTTGGAGTGGAGGGCGTAGTGATGACGTAGTCTGAGCTCCCACTACTGCTGCGCGATAGATCCTGACAATGGTAAAGCAAGGACATGTGAGGAACTTGAGTTAGGTCTTAGATGAGCGTAGAGAGGAAGAAAGAATTGATTTAGTGGCAGAACATTCACTATGCTATAACCTTAGCCATGCGAAAAGGAGAAAATATTGCGTTTAACTAGACCAGGATTTCTTACATTTAGCTGTATTTTCTTAAACTGGGAATTTTAACCAATTAATGTGTCCATTATTATCTAAAATATGGGACATGTTCAGCACTGAACTGAATAAAACCACCATAAGAATTGATCAGACAGTCCAATTATTGAGACTTACACCTACTACTTCGAAATTATATAAAATACATCTATCCTCTGAGTATAAATAATTTAACTAAAATCGTTACTTATCCAAGGGAACTGACATGAAGTAAAACAATCAAAATGAAACATTTATGAATAAAACAGGGTTGGCATTGGTGCATTCACTTACAGGATTCTTCTTTCTTGTACCAAACTCGGAAATAAGTGTGCGAGCATCTATTACAGCTTGGTACACGCGCAGGCTAAAGCCATCCGAGGCCACGAAGAGGGCACTCGGCGAGTTGCTCAGGGAACCTAGTGTAGTACTGAAAGAGAAGCCACAGTGTATTAGTGAGAGGGTGGTTAGATGTTTAGTTTGTGGCGAAATACACTTCCATGAAGCCCACTCCTGTACGTGTATGGGTCAGATTTTCAGAAAATGTACAATCAGCAACTCTATACATTTAGTACATTCTGTTAAATTAGGCTGCAATTTGGTCAACACTAGGTGAATTCGAGTATATTCGTCATTGCATTGATTCTAGCAATCTGTTTGGCTAGGTTTAACTCTATTTTGAAATTTATTTGCGTCTGAAATTCGGGTTATTTGAGAGGATTGGAGAAGACGAGTTGTACATTTTCTGGCCTTAGGCCTTTGGTTAAGGGTAGAGTGTATACGCGTGTATTTGATCACAAGATTCCAAAGGACCGACTAGGCCAACGGATGAGCATCCAGTACGAACAATGTTTCAGTGGAATTTCCAGAGCAAAGACAGGTCAACATCAGCCATGACCATACGAGAAGCCCTTCTAACAATATTGCACATGAACCTTTGTACTTGCGTCGGAAATATGGAAGTAGCAAGCACCTGAGTGGAATATTTGTACCTCAATAGCAAATTTTAAGATGCTATCTGGAAATTGCCGTTAAATTTAACGTCCCTCATCTTAACAAAATATCTAGATGCACATATATCAAGATTAACTTGTTTTGCGACCAGATGCAATTTATTTTATTTATATTTTTTCTAGGACTATTCACCTCACGGTGTCCCACTAGTACCTGGGGAGAGAATGTGAAACTGCAGCCACTCCCAGGTTCGAGCCCACAACATGCCACTGAGCTGGCCCAGCACTTTAGAACGTTCATTCATATCAGTGAGCCGATCCAACACTTCAGACCGCTCGGCCACCCCAAATTTTAAGGTAAATAATCCCTTTGTTAATACAACCGACACACATAACAATATGTTCATGGGATATATATTCAATTTGTCAGTTTCTTGGCACTTACCTGGGCAAAAGTGTAGGGAGCCAAGCTACGTTAGAAAAGGAAGAGACTTGAGGGGAGTTGATACGAGCGAGCTCGCTAATGCCCCCGGACTTGGAGAGCGGTCCCACGGGGTCCACGCGCCACAGAATGAGCTCAGAGCAGAAGCCTCCAGGTCCGGGGTCGGCGCTACTTCCGCGGTCGTTCTGCTGATTGTTTTCTTTGTCTATGCCAGAATGGTAGCTGTAATCATTCTGGTACTGATTGTCGTCCATCTGTGGATACAGGTAAGAACATGGAGATGCATGACCGACTCGCATTATTTGATGTCAAGTAAGACAACTTCACAGAGAAAATTATTTGTGTTTAATTTGTGTTAAAGGATGTAATATACTTAAGTGGGTATAAAAGTTGAAATATACATTTGTTACTTTACCTAGATGGTTCTATTTTGTAGTTTAATTTTTGAAATGGCAACGCATGAAAACAACCAGATATAGAAGGTTATGCGTCTTTTGTGAAAAAAATAATTATTTAAATTTGGGACCAATAAAAATCGGTTTTAAAATTTACTAAATGAGTAGAGCTGGCGATTGTACAATTTCTAACCTACATACTTAACATGTTTACATAGCCCATAAATACTTCATATCTGGCATATTCTGGACTATATTGTCTACAATTGATTTATAATTGCAATAGGAGACTTTACATATTCTGCAGTCAGTAACTGCAGGACAGCTTTGAGTCATTTTGCACATGTGCAACTCATTAGAGCCTCACCCAAATGCGGGCAGAATTGCTCCCCATACAAGTGCCCACTGGACCTCACCAGTCCCGCTCACTAACCCGTCAACACCACTAGAACTGGCCGCTGCCTGTGTGTGTGGCCCTTTGTATACCTGTTTCTTGTAGAAACACTCTGACAAAACTTAGCATATTCTAGAATTTAGCGGGTCAATCGACCTCAAACCTGGCATGATTACTCTAAACATATGATTCTATAATCCTGCCCAGTGCGTTGGACATAGCTTTAAAAAGGTTGGAGCAAAAGGGTTGGGAAAGTTGGGCACTATGCTGAAGGGATAGGGTCAAAGGAAAAGTGCCCGTCCAGTGGTCTGACTGCAGCGCCACACAGGAGGGGTGGTAATGACCAACAACCAATTTGTGAAGTACACTATTAAGTTCAGGGAAATACAGTAAAGCTGCAATTCCACTGGATTGCTTGTATATGTGCTCATGGTTCGCTCTTGCTTTGCTTAAACTGCGATTCCACTGGAGCGCTGGTATATGTGCTCATGGCTTGCTCTTGCTTCGCTTCTACAGTGTGCTTATAAGCGGATAAAGAGTGAGTAAAAAGCGCACTATAAACAAACAAAGCAAGAGCACAGATACAAGCGATCCAGTGGAATCGCACCTTTAGGATATCATCCGTTAATCAAGCAATTAGGTATTATATTATATGCGCATTTCACTTGAGAGGTGCGATAAAGGGGGTGCGATAAAAAATGGTTTTCAGAAATATATTCAAAATGATTCAAAACTAAGTCATTAAAACCAAAAAAAGATATATTTTATACTCACTTGGGGGACATTGTGATGGGAAGTGGTGAGTAGGAGGGGAAGGACAGGGTGGCAGGCAGCACTATTGGTCCTGAACCTGTGCCCGCTAACCCTAGACGTGTGAGCTACGCTCAAGACAGCAGAGAAACGCGAATCCTCAGCAAAACTGATCTGCCACTGGTTCAGAGAGCCGTTGGAATGTTTGGATATCATGAGTACATTGGGTGTGAGCATATTGGTACTTTGGCCAGGGGAATTCTTGCCCGTAGCATTGGATGTGTAGTTGGGCACAGGCGGTTTGTCCATGTCAACAAAACTTTTACTTTCGGATTCCTGGAATGAGAAAAAAACAACATAATTGGTCAAATATATACTGACCCAGTCACAAGTATTATTAGAAATCTAGTTGGTAAAATTTCCCCCCCACAACTTTAAATCGTTTCAATCCTACAAGCATGTGGAATAACATATAATACATTTGATTTACTGAGTTATTTCTTCCCTGCATACATTTTATTTGTAAATTAAAAAGGTTTATTCTCACCTTCAGAGCTGCTTTGAGATCAAGACGAGAATGGTTGCAGTACAGGAGGAGGTTGGTTGCCATGGTAATGGCGTCTCCAATTGGGAATGCATGGGGTAGACGAGAGGAGAACGAGACTTGGGCCTGTCTAAATGATCCAGGTGTAGATTCGTCTAACCAATCAACTAACCTGGAATTAGAAACATCATAATATTGATTAAATCCATTTCAAATCCGTACGGGGTGAACTTCAGAGGTATAATATTAATTGACATTGGTATTAAGTTATCATAAGGCAGCGGTAACCAGAAATGATATTTATCCTGTTAAATGTGTAAATTATCTTAAAATGAGAAAGCATAATGGTTGGCAATTGAAGAGACAATCCCTAGAGTGGGGGGCGGAGCCACCAGACATGTTAGCTAATTAGCGAAGGCCTCGCAGAAATAGAACCTTCAGAACTACCTTTAGATCTGTGTGGAAGTATGTCTTACTCCGAGCTACAACTCTATACAATCTTTCATATTTGATACATTAATTACTGGCCATATACTACAAGAATGTAGTATACTCCTAGACGTCATAATATATCCAGGGGCGGTACCAGAAGGCAGGTCTAGGGGGGGCACACTTGAGGTCAAAATCTTCTGAATTTGCCTGTTTGGAATGTCATTGCAATGCATAACAGTTAATTTGCCTAATGGCAATGAAATAAAGCATACAAAATGACAACCCAATTTTCTTGCATCACAAAAAAAAATGAGAAAATAAAATTAACAAAATTAGTTGTCTCTATTGAGACCCTCTTGAGTCCTCACATTTGAGGCATATATAGGTTTATTTTGTCAAGAATTTAGATTTTACTGGACCCTGTCATGTTTCCTTTGGGAAAAGGAAATAACTGAAAACCCAGAATTGGCCAAATGATGAACAAATCATAACTGTAAACTGTTCACCCTCACTGATTCTTGTTTGAATACCAATTTTGAGACCGTCTGAAATTTAAAACCCTGTTGAGACATTCTGGGTCAAAAATGCTTTTTGAATAGAGGCCCTGAAACTAAATTATAGACATATAGTTTAATGTTAAATTTAATTAAAGAAGCTAAAATAAAATATGGGGTTATTGGGAGTGTTGTACATGTTGAATCACCGGTTTGAAAGAAAAGTGCAAATTCGGCAGTGCTTTAGGGCCCCTAAAGGGCCCTCTGCTCCTCTGAGTTAGGGGGGGCACAGGGACCATTTTAGGGGGTCTAGGGGGGGCCGGTGCCCCCCAGGCCCCCCCCCCCTAGTACCGCCACTGATATCAATATATAGAGCATAATCGTATTGCTAATACTTTTATAAAGGTACATAGGAATATTTTAGCAAGGGCAGAGTTGTTAGAGGAAAACAACAATATTGGAAGTATCAATACAATTCAGCGAATTAAGCAATCGTAAAATAAAATAGAATAGAATAAAATATAAAATTTCAGGCCAGGTTCTCAATACAAAAAATGTTCACCAAACCTTGCCGAAGCCATATATAGTGAAAAAAAATCCATTAGCAATAATTAGGTCTATAATGAAATAATAACAAAATTAAGCACCAAATGTATAGCCAATGAAGAAGACATACCAGACTAAAAAGCTCCCGTCCAGGGGATGAATACTGTAAAGCATGTCTGCACTTTGATGCCAGTCTCTCATTAAATTCTCAATGTGATGGTCCAGCATGTCGGTGGGTGTAGCCTGGTGAGAAAGAAATATTGGCATCTTAGTAAAACAGAAATTGTTGAGGAGATAGATTGGCCACTGGAAGTAATATGCTCTCTATCATAACTATGCGCTTACGTTAAGGCACTGAGTGGGAGGAATGGCATTTCATGTAAATTAGATGAAACATTTGGCCATTGGACCACCACAACAATTCTAAATGTCTGATTTTGTGCTAATTCCATCTACATGTACTGTACAGACAAAGGGGATTGACCTAGTACTATGTCAAATGAAGGATAGAACGAGATTGCACCTTAGATGATTTGATGTTAAACAAAATTAAATGAATTAGTATATTGAGCAAGGCATACCTCTCTGGCCTTCAATGCTACGCCAATTTCTTTTCTTTTTTAATGAATTCATATGAATCGCTTTATACTTTATTTATTCATGAGTTGTATAAAAGGGTATCGACTTTGCCAACCAAGATTAATCGAGGATCAGGTTGAGTACTGATGTTCACCTCGAACATTACAGTTTCATGCGACAATTATAGGACATGATATATCATTTATAAGGTGTTGAAATGATGTGAGGTGATATTTAGTAATTATCATACCAAATATACAAAGGATCTTAAAAGGTGTGTATATTAAAATGATTAAAAATTATGTGTATATTAAGACGAGTAAAAATTAAACAACGATGTAAATTTGGCATCACCTTGACAGGCTCTGCTACAACTGTAGCCTCTGTATTATGTGACGCTGACGTCACGTGTGACATGATTGATGACGTCACTGACACCTCACTGTCTGTGCTCACGTGGGACTGGGACTTGCGCAGAGGTTTGCGCCTCGTCGTCCGCCCTCCACCACTCCCTGTCAAATAAATCACAGCGTATATATAATATAGGAAACTTTTGAAGCATAAGGTGTGATAATGACAGGCTGCAAATGATGTGGGGCCCAAAAGATTAAATGAAGTCAATCCAGAGGAACAATTAACAAAAGTATCATTTTATTGTATTAGACGGTAATATATTTTGCTTTAAGGGTGGTCTCCACTGGCTGCGGTAAGCTCTGCGATAAGCTTTGCGATGGGGCTGTGATGATGAGAATTGGCGAGGTCCTGCCTACATGGCCAGTGAATCATGTAGGCAAGATCTCATCATTCCTCTTCACCTACAGAACCAGCACACACAATCGCAAGGCTTACCGCAGAGCTTACCGCAGCCAGTGGAGACCACCCTTTACATTCCACTTTTTTGGTTCAAGTATATTAAACACCCCTTCAATAAACAGGCAGTCATTTATACAGGCAGTAAAAAGCATAGAGAAAACCGTTGAGAACTCGAGAGAATGACCAGATATTATTACCTCTAAAATCTCCGTAATCTAAATGACTCGGTATCAAAACCCAATAAAGTACACACATTTTAATTAAATCTAGAGACGATGTAAACTGCTTCTACCCTAGCCTCTCGCAACCATGCGAATGACGATGTGCCTACTCTTACGTCTAGTTTCTACTCTAGCAATCCTCTGGGGTGACCTTAGCAACCTTGGAGGTGCACTTGTATGAAAACGGGGCCTGTATCTATCTAAATATATTTAAATCGACATTTCCATCCTCTGGTGTATGGATTTTTTTTATTTAAAGAAGCCAGATTTAGTGTCCCCTTGCTCTCAGGAGCCCATATTTATTTAAATTGACACTTCCATCCTCTGTTGAATGGATTTTTTTTAGATTAGAGAAGCTTTTTTCCACGTTACCTCTATCCCCGGTCTCTGATCCAGTGTCCCCCTTGCTCTCAGGGTTCTCGAAGTTGCCTGTGTCTGGACCATCGTCGGTATCGTTATTGCCGGTGTCGCTGTCATTGGTCTCCTCTTCCTCGGCCCCAGTCTCCTGATGCTGGTGCAGCTCGGCCATAATGCGGTCTGCCTCCAGGGAGAAGTGCAGCTCCTTGTTGTTCAGCCAGTGCACCACGAAACTGGGGTCGTTGCCGTCCTTGGTCACTGTGGCCGGCATTAAGGGAATATCTGGCAGAGGATATAAGGTAACGGGTTTCTTCAGTATAGGCGGAAAAAGCATTTGAGTGGTTATTACTTGTGTTATTCTAGTATTGAAAAAGTTAATATAGACTTCAAAGATACACATAACAAGCTTACTAGAACAAACTATCCAGTATAAATAGTTTAAAGCCTGTTAATACTGTTTGACGACATACAAATTTATTATGTTGGACACATGATCACCTCATTTTTCGATGCTGTAAAATTTAACAAATCAAAATTGAGTTATGATAAATAATTTACACCAGCTACAATTATATATCCTAGGATTGACATGAATTATAGGGTTATATAAACAAGTCTAAATATCGTAATTAATTCATTTAACTTTAACAACGCTTATGATCAATGGTTTTGAGATGTTCTTTACTCTCTCCGTTGCTCTACACTGAATTCCCCAACTATCAAACGAATGTGATAGGATTGCTGGAACCGTGTATTTGGGTGGGTAATAATGTTGAGAGGGAGCCCCAAAATCTCACCTGTTTCTGGGTTGATGCTAGCAGACAAGTGGAAGTGGAAGCCAGGGGCTACACTGTTAGGGTGGATGCCAAACTTGTGGAAGTCGTGAACGCTCTGGGCGCTGGGCAAGTTGGGCACTATTGGGGCCAGACTGCTGCCTCCACCACTGGCGTGACGTTTTCTCTTATTGAGCGTACTTCTGCAATACAGAGGGAACAACTGAGTGAGAAAGAGTTGTTTGCAAGCTAGATACATCACTCACCTCATTATGTAATCATTCATTTATTGATTGCGTAGACTAGTATTATTAACTTTTCTATTTTATGATTAGACTGACTTAGAGTTTTGTGAAAGCTAGATATATACATAGGGAAAAACTGAATTATAAAGTTTTCTTAAAAACGAAATGAATTTGCAATGCTAACATTTAACATATTTTAAATAGTTTTTAGCTGCTCATATAGATACTCATCCACTGAGCATTATTGTTTATGGGGAGAGCTAAGTCTTTCAAAACATTTGGGCCCACAGATTGACATCAAGGACCAGTATAAACACGCACACATGATTTGTAAATGTTTGAATAAGAGTCCTTACACTGGAAAACAGAAAAGGGGGTTTAATGTACCATTCATAATCCACCTGGGAACATAATTATTGGTTAGTACATACATCCAAACGAGTTTTTTTTATATCTTTAAGTTGTGTGAAATTCCCTTTTGAACGAAGATTCAGCTCAAAATGAAGAATTAAGGACCAGCCACTATGTACAACATTAATGGGTCAGAGCGTCAGAAAATGTACAATTCGCCTTCACCAATCTTCTCAAATAACACAAATTTAAGACAAAAATGAGGTTTAAAATACAGTTCAACATAACCAGACACATTGTTTGGATCAACACAATTCCAAATATACTCAGATAGACCTAGTATCTATCATTCTTCAGAGCAGAATTTACTAAATGTGTATAGCTGCCGATTGTACATTTTCTGACGATCTGACCCGAATTCAATTTGATTCGGATTGTGATGACAGTTTACCTCATGTGATTAAGCCTTTGCATGAATCTATTGCGATGTCTCTGGGTGTGAAACATGGGTTGAGTTGAAGAGTTTGGATCGAGTTGATTCAAATCCACAAGACCGTCCTCAGGCAAAATGGTCTCCACCCACAACCGGCAGATGTTGTCCCGACAACTGGTTATTAACATGTTGGCAACCGATCCTCTGAAATTGTAGAAAATATTAAATAGTAGAGTATAGAAATAGGCTGGATGATGGTGGGGAATAAAGGGCCTAGTCCACTAAGCCGATTCTCATGCGATTTTGCGCCGCAGAGGACTCTTTTACACTAAATTATGTGAGAATCGCATGAAAATCGGTTCAGTGGGCTAGGCCCTTCAAGGGACGAAGCCAAACCTATGTCGAGTTTGTTGATTTACATAAGTTCCAATGAGATATAGCTTCCGTTGGTACACACGTTATATATATGTAGATATACTATCCAGGCATACAGTTGTATGTAAAAAACCCAACTCATTTCTTTTGGAGTGCTTGGATTTTTATACTGGTCATACCTTGCAAGGTTTGCGGGTATACCCCCCCCCCCCCCCCCCCGCTCTCCGGGGGAGAATTCTTGCAAGTATAAGAAGGAGGCAGTGGAGAAATGTGTTAAAAATACAGACTCGGAGCACAGTTGGGAGACTTGGACTTAGATACCTTGAAGGGATTTGGTAAGGAGGAGGGGGCCGAGCCAGGGGTTACTGATACTACATCTCCGATAACTCCAGATATTATATAAATGGAACTATTGAGGCCAAGCGACTGAAAAACTGCCTCTATTTATCTATGGAAAAGGCTATTTTCCTACGCGTGCTTTGTAGTAATAAGAAAAATGCTAAGTGCGAGTATTTATGTCGACACCTTTCACAATACTGCACGAGTTATATTGATAACTTTATTCTAGTCTTAAGTGAAGATTGTATGGATGGAGGAGTAACACAAACCTTGGCATATATTTGCTGGTTTTGCGCCACGAGAAACCCGTCACAGCACGAGGGTGGGCGATGTAGATAAAAGAAAAGTTGAGTTCTTCTTTTTTCGGACTGACACTGTCTGAGCGCGAGAGAGGCAGATTCATCTTTTTGTTCTCATACCAAATTTTTACCAACCGGTCAGCCTGCAAGGAGAAAATATAAGCAGTGAACGCCAGAGTACAATCAACATTCTATCCCCGTGACCTCTCTTTTCTCTGAAACCACAGATGTCTGTAACTTCACAGATACTGATGAGTGGACCAAAGCCTTTACCGAGGGCCAACCCGTAGTTAATTTGTTTTTTATTATTATTTTCACTCTTAGTCGATATATCGATATTTTCAAGAGTATACTGTATATCACGTTCCATGTAAGTTGGGAATGTCAATCAAGTATGCTAAGAAAAAGAAAGAGCCAATGAAGTTAATAGAGGGGTGGGTCCATATGAAAGTTGGGTAAGCCCCTATGCTCTATCTCTGTCCTTTCCCTTCCATACGACTATCTACAAATGTATTCTATATCAGTGCTTCTTGGTAAGCCCAAGGGTAAACTGTAACATCAGGCGGCCGATGTTAAAATTGTTGCGTTGATATATTTGTCAGGCATCGTAGCCTTTACAAAACTACTTTTATTGGTACCCCATCTCACCGGTTAGGTGGTCTCCCCCTGTCGACGGTATCATAATAATAATTTTTTGGCTTTCTCGGCCCTTGAGTAGGCCTCCTAATAGGATTTTAATGGCATTATGGGGTTTGAAGCGAGAGGCTTTCCCTCAGTTAGAAGGGACTCTCTCAACTCTGGGCCTAGACTGCACTGATGGGATCTGATAGGTTGCCTGCCCTGTTTTCGAATAGAGGGCTTGTGCTGTGTCCTGAGACTTTGGTCAATTTCTATATACTACTTACAAGGGTTTTGCCAAGAATTTTGTCTATGTTGACAATGCAGCTCAAAATGTAGTAAGATTCTGTTTTAAATTTGGAGGGATTATCTCAAATCTGAGCCTAGACCGTATCTAAAGGCTTAACTTAGTAACTTGTACCAACAAAACTTTATAAAGAGAACATTTGTTAAAATCTCACAAACCTTTCCAACCGACGCAAAGAGAAGTCCATCCGGGGAGAACTTAAGTTTGATGACAGGGGTGGCGGGTCGGCACTGCCACGTGTTCTGCCACTCCAGTAGCTCCTCCTGGTGGTCGTCAATGAAGAACTCCACCCCGGAGTCGCCGCCAGGGGGCTCTGGACATGCCCACATCTGTATGACGTCACCTCCGGTAATGAGACGAGTACCTGGAAAATAGATTTTGTTTTCAAAATTTATTTCAATTTTATTTGAGTTTAATTTCAATACATTGATATTCTTATGAAGCTCAGGATATTTTGATGATGTGACATATACATGTACGATCATAGAATAATACAAAACAGGCAAAAACCATGTTCATCTATTTCAATGTTCAGTTATATGTTACCAAGGTTCAATATATGTGCAGTATGGTATAACGTAATATACAACGAGCAAAGGCGAAGAGGAATGTAGAAGGGAAAAGTTGGGGATAAAGGGGGAATGGGGATGAGTGAAAGGTGAAGGAGATACAGATAAATAAATAGATAGATAGATAAAAAGATAAGTAAATAAATAAATAGCCAGACAGAGGGAGGGAGAGACAGAGACGATGAGAGAGAGAAGAGAGAGAAAGACAGACACAGACAGAAAGAAAGAGAGATAGATAGAGAGAGGGGGAGAGAGAGAGGAGAGAGTGGGGTAAGTACATAAATAGAAAGTAAAGTAATTAACTTACCATCTTGGTTCCAAGAGAGGGCTTCAACACGCCCTTCAGAGACCAACGTCCCTGTATGGCACCACTGATAGTCCAATTTCTGAAATAATCCGAATGGAAATATTTGTAAGTTTAATTAATGAACATGAAGGGATGGTGCAAAACCAGGGGGAAGATTTGCATTGCTGGGGAATGGACACTTTTGTTATGCACATTTTGGGGGAAAGTGTTCGTGTTTTTTCCCAAGTATTATAATAAAACAAGTACTCTCTTTCAGCAGCTTCTGTAGATTGTTTTAAACATAATGTTAGAAATTCGAGGTGAAAACCAACTTTAAATAAACATTTTAAAATGAATTTCCAATGTATTTGTGGTTAATTCTCATTTTGAATGTAAGTAGACAATTTGAATGGATCTTATATCTGAAGCATACGTGAAGCATGTAGTAGGTAAAAAAATCATTCTTTCATATGTATGGGTTTTTTTTAAAAAGGGAACACCTAGATGGGCAAAGAGTGGGCAAGGCATTAGGTGGCACTCAACAACTCAACCTGTCCTATGCACGCAGAGCAGGAGAGTTTCAACCAAACTGTAGTTCATCACACACCAAACGGATCCCAGCCCAATAGACTTTCTCATATACCTTCTAGAGCCATCAGCCATTCCAATATGTATACGATTCTGGTACCTCCCCGTGATATTTATTCTACATGATATCAAGCAGTTATACAAGCTAGTCCAATATCAGAGAGAGAGTGAGAGAGAGAGCATGCTTTCGATGAAAAGTAAAAATATCCATCACAATAAATTAGGGAAGTGTTGGATATTTTTGTCAACATTTAGAATTATGCGTACCTTGGAAGCCTCAGAGACTTCAAAGGAGAACAGAAAGCCCCGGATAACATGCCCAGATTACCAATATATGGGAATTTGTGGGGAAATGTGGTTACTTTCCATAGTTAGAAGTAGTCAGACATGCTTGAAGGGTTCTATATAGATAGATAGATAGATTCCTGTGACAATATTCAGCAATATGCCATTCTCTTAATCATCTAGAATCATGTGATACAGGCAACACAAATCACACAGAGACAGAAGAAGGTTCTTGTTATAACCTCAGACGAGTTTCAAGGCGAAGGAGAAGAGCGAGACACTGGACAATCAGGAGGGAGGATAGTTTTGTCAGACTCAGAAGATTAACACATGTATATTTTCCCTTACATATATATAGTTCGTTTCATCTAAAAGATAGAGAGTCAGAAATAAGGACACTAAGAAAGGGATAAAAGGCAAAGAGATGTATACTTATAAAGAAAACACCAGAAAACCTAGTGAATATCCAGTGGGGGGCTCCAAAAATTATGACACTTTCTGTGTTTGACTTGGTTTAGAAAGCTCAGTTCAAATCACTCATGAGCATAGGTAATTTAAAGGCACGGCTGAGCATTGGTAAGAGGAAATCAGAAGGCGATATTTAAGAAAGCTATTCTTAAATCATTGACACTCGTGTCCAAGGCCTATGACTGGGGATCCTTTCGAAAAGTTCAAAGTGAACTTGTATATAATATATCATCAGCAGGCAGAATTTAAAACCGAACTAAATAATATTTTAGAAACTTCAGTATTACTATTGTGGGACATGATTGCAGTTGTTTCCTTGATGTAGATGTTACACACGAGAGAAAATGATTGATTATTCAGGATTTTGAGTGTTATTTACAGTGCATGTTATTTCAGTGTCTCCTTGATGCTTTAACATTATCTCTAGATATATACACTTGCATTATATGTCGAGTAAAGTAACAGCATGAATTGTTATTACAACTCGAACATTTCAGCCTCAAAACTATTGGGGATAAAATCAACATCAAACAATATTAATGATAACATATAAAACGTGAAAAACCCATATCTTTATATAATAACAGAGAAATTAAAAGAGAACACGCCTTTCTCTCATGTTCAAAAGGAGAAAGAATCATCAACACGTTGTCAAAGTAGTCCGTTAGTCTCAAAATTACAGGAACAACAGGTTAAAGTTTTGAGTTTTGAGTACAGGGCGGCATTAGCAACGGCATCTGAGTGTGTGCAAGGGCACATCATAAATAGCAGTCAGGATACATAGCAATGAATGCAGGGTCAGATAAAAAAATAATAATTTCCATTTTTTTACGATTATACATTGAGTAAATCGTGAAAACTCAACAAAAAACAAAACATGGTAGAAGGTGTGAAAAACACGCACACTCAGCGTATTTCATGATAGGAAAATACAGACGGGAAAAAAAGTAAAAAGGATTTTTTTTTAGTTTTTGATAATTATCAGTTACGAAAAAAACTTAGGAAACTAAGAGCGATTTCTGCATTCTTTAAAGAACATATATCATCAGTGTCAATATCTATTTGACGAACAAAGAATTCAAAAATATAACAACGAGGTCAAATCATTGACAATTTACTGGTCTTTATCTTTAAAAAAGAGAGATGTTGAGAGAGGGAATTGGCCACAGCACACAC
This sequence comes from Sthenelais limicola, assembly GCA_942159475.1. NCBI lineage: Eukaryota > Metazoa > Annelida > Polychaeta > Phyllodocida > Sigalionidae > Sthenelais > Sthenelais limicola. Next base: position 62,572,636 of record OW804096.1, read on the forward strand.
TCAGCTTATGATTATGTGACCTACCTCTTTCCTATGGATGGGGCGGGGTTGGCTACCCGCATCCGTCTGAGCAACAAAACCCAGACAAATTTCAAATATGCGCCAACAGAGAGAGAGAACAATCACAAGACAGCTACAAGCTAGCCACGTTATACTTAATAATAACTTGACAAATTTGTGTTCGGAAACTAATAATGAATATTTTATCTGTTTTTTTTATTTGTTTCTTTTATGAACGTGTCTGTAATACATAATAATATGTGAAAATGTGTATATTTAGATAATGTTGAATGCATTCCACCATAGAAACTAATCTGGTCTTATTTAATCTGACTACGCTTAACAGATTACCTATCTAACGAAGGGGCCTAGGTATAAATAAACACTTTCAAACTTCTTCACTAAACGCAACACAGACCATATAATAATTATGACTAGTTAATAAACCCACTAATTGCAAAATAATTACCAGAATATGAATATCAAGCTTAGATTTAAAAGCATTATTTTATAAGAATGCTCATAATTAAATGATTTTGTAAAGAAAAAACTGGTTTGCATACATCAAATTCTAAAGGTGAATTTATTTTGATACTTACATGTGTGCTATCATGATGAAGTAGAGGAGTAGGTTCAAATACGCAAACTTTACTTCCGTAAGATGCAGCAATCTGAACATGGAAAATGCATTATATCATATTAAAAAAGCGACAATTTAAATAGCATGGGGAGTAAAGCTATACAACTATCAACGACCTAATAATACATTCTCTTTGATACATATTAACACAAGATCAATGAAATTATTCCTGATTTGATTTGAAGGTGTTTATTCTGCGAAAAACGTTACATCGGTTCGATGCTATTTTCGGTTATCACAGTAGACAAAATTTAAGTAATATAATAAGGTATAATCAAAAATAAACTGCTGTACTGAAACCATATATATGACAATGACAAATATATTATACATAATATGAATGAGGAATGAAGAGGATAAACCACTAATTTTTGGACATTTTTGGTCATTTTTGTGGATTTATTTTCGCATACATTACTACCTGCCTACTTCCATTCAACTAATTCATTGTTGACAGTATTTAAGTGAAATGCTATAAATAGATGGATTTCCCCACAAGAGAAGGAACCTCAATGAAAGAAGGTAAGATTTCCATTTAAGCATATGATACGCTGTGCTGAGCGTAAGGAAATCTGCTGTAGCTATCAGATGAAATATATATCCATCTTATCTAGCGCAACAGACATGTGACCTGAGTGGACCAATCAGGAGCTAGGCACACACACAGCTGAAGGCAAGCGTCCCTGACCATGATTAAGTAGCCGCCCAGTGGGGTAAAGTTCAGGAGAAAACATCACGAGTTAGAGGACTACTGTTCCAGGAGGCGAAAACTCTTGCTCAACTAATAGCATTGATCAAGTGGCAAGGCAAGCCTCGGGGAAATAAGGCAATAAGTCATTGCCTTCCTAAGATTCTATATTTACGTATGTATGTATGTATGTATGTATGTATGTATGTATGTATGTATGTATGTATGTATACATGTATGTATGTATGTATGTATGTATGTATGTATGTATGTATGTATACATGTATATGTATTTCTAAACAGCTAATGTATGTATGTATACTATACATGCATATGATTTGGAGGATTTGTTGAAGAGGATAAACCCCTCATTTTTGCACATTTTCAGGATTTATTATCGCATATATATATTACTGCCTATTCACATATGTACATGTAATGTATGTATTTCATTTTCTGAACAGCTGTGATGAATATCCTTCTAAGTCCAGGATATATAGTTATTGGCAATGCACCTGGACCAATACAAGGCATATATCTCACCTTATTAAAGTTTGTTTGAAGCGAATGAAAGCATGTATAAATGTATGCGTATGTATACGGGAGGCACGTGTGTTACACATATATACCATCTAGAATCAGTGTGTGTCAATATTTGTTTAAGGCGGAGGACTCTCTTTGTGAAGTAGATGTGTAATGGTTCACATTATGGCCATCAATGTCCATTATGTCCATCAAAAGTACCTTAACGACACACTGCATTTGGGGGAATATCGTCCGAACGATAATCAAAGGAGAACTAGTTCAGTGGTCGTGAATGCGCAATATAAAGCGCCTCTTTTCCAGGACAAATGTGTTGTTTGACTGACAAATCAATGGGGACTAGGTGTGGAACAGCGCAATAAAAATGTATTCAATTACGTAGATCTATATTACTCAAAGGGCCAATTACTTCGCGAAAACGCCCGCCCAAACCAAATCATTTCCCTACTTTCAGTTTCGAGAATTAGACATAGGAAGTATGCCAAAATATTGTTAATAATTCATCAGCATTGGACCACCCATGAAATACGCTTTGACGTAGTATGATAACCGCCATATATGGGTAATTTATGAGAAATAATTCGATATTTTTTTATTTTTATTTTTTAAAACCGATAGTGGGTAATTGTATTTCCCTTTTGCGACAGAATACAACTACTTTCATGTCAACTAGAAAGTGAAATGGGTAGTTCTGTCTGTACGCCTACGGTTTTTTCCAGAATACCATTAAGATGTTAAAATAATTTCCATTATTTTTCTACGTTTCTCAATCTGTAAAGAGATTTGGTTGATCAAGATCTTGAGAGACCTTCCGAAAGAAACCCTGTGATTTAAAAAAAATTCAGGAATATTTTCAACACAGCACTCTCGTTCTAAAAGAACGGTTTTCGTTGTACCCTGATTGTTAACACAATGACAGTAGTAGAATTAATCTTGGTTTTGATATATAAACATTTAAGCAATTATTGTAATTACATTTAACATAATTTAGATAAGTGTTTTAAATTTTATCTATAATATACCGATTACAAAGACAGTGTTGTGACTCGTGTCTGTCTCTTGTCTGCAGTGAAACCAAGGAGGTATATAGTCCTACTAATATATCCAAAGTTTGGATTCGCTTCGACTGTGATTTTAACAACCTGTAGTTCTTTCTCGTTCTCATTTTTTAATTTTTCTTATCTTAATGCAGGTTCAGTAGACTCTAGTCCAGGAACATACTGGAAAACCTGGAAGTCCCCTTTCAGACGTATGTCTCCTTTTGGTACATTTAAAGGTACAAATAAATGATATATGTTTAATTCAATTCAATGTCCTGACAATTATATCCACTGAAATTAATCATGTAGATAGTACATACTTTCCTTTAATACGATGTAAAGGGATGTACAGTTTAAGCAACAGTTTAATTTGCCAACAATTATAGGACAGAAGGAGTAATTCTAGTAATCTCTGGGCGCAAGCTCGAAGCAGCTACTTTGTGTAAAGAAGATTTCGTTGGAAACGACATGGCACTGTGAGTGAGAGAACAGGCGCCTGGAGGCAGATTTAAAAGAATAAAATTATGAATGAGTGGGCAGTTCTCCCGTGATCAATCAGACCTTGCCTATTATTTCAGAAGAGGAATAATTTATTGAACTTAATGGCAGAGTTCAAGGTTTGATGCTTCGAAATTAATACTAAAGACGGCAGAATAATGTACTTCAAAATATTTTTGATGCGATAGTTGTATTTTCAACAGATGATTTGTGGGTCTGATGATCAATCTAAGAGGTCGGCTAAGAACAGAATGTCAGCGATATTGTAATCGGAATTCACAAGACAATAAAGGTGGAAATAATTTTCGAAATAGCCTCATGAAAGGAAGCAAGAACTGAACAGAATTTCAGTAATGAAAATATTAAGGTAACTCATACGGGTTTAAGAGTGGAATTCCAATTCATTGTGGAATTCTAAAGAATTCCGACGTTCAAAAGACAATATTTAGCTTTTATGGGGGGACTCAGTAGTAAAGTACTACACAAAGTAGTGGACATATTTGGCCATAGGAAACCAGCTCCAACCACAAATCGAGGAGCGCCTATATTGAAGCACTGGGCGGCGAGGCGGTAGTTATGATCGTTAATCTTAAGAAAGGTTCTCTCACCTTGCCAGCATCCGTGCAGCAGTCAATACACGTCACCTGAATATTGCCGTGAATGGCCCCTGGAATAATCTGAACACGCTGTAAATCACTGGCTAAAATCACAATATCACAGCCCGCCGCGTAGGCCTGAAACGAGAGGGAGAGAAAATACACGCAGCAGATTAGTATCCGAGCCACAATATTGACATATGATGTATGGTCAAAAGGTTGAGTTGGGAGAGACTACTACTATAGGGGAAAGAGAAGGAGGAGGAGGGAGTTGTAGTAGTAAAGGGAGAGCACAGTTTAGTAAACGAGGGATGGGAACTGGCGGGAAAATCTGATGATGGGATAAGGGAGAAGTCTTAAAAACTGAAATTACTGGTGGTGGAGGGGGAGGAGGAGGCGTTGGAGGTGGGGGGGGGGACTAAGGAGGAGGAGGTGGAGGAGGGAGGGAGGAGGAGGGAGGAAGGGAGGGGAAAGAGGTGGAAGGGGAGAAGGAGAAGGAGAGGGAAAAGGAGCAGGAGCAGGAAGAGGGGGAGGAAGAGTGGGAGGTGCAGGAGGATGGATGAGAATGGGGGAGGGCGAGAAGAAGGAGGGGAAGGGAAGGAGGAGGCGAAGGAGGAGGGGGAGGGGGAGGGGGAGGGGAACTAAGGAGGAAGATGAGCTAGAGGTATAAAGGATGGGTGATGAATGGGACATATTCAGAGAGTAAATAGTTGTATGTAATACAATTAACATATAATCAGACATAAGGATGGCCACTTTTACAATTAACATTAACTGCGTAGGTGCCGGTGATTTATATAATATTCATTTCAATAATACGATTTCGCCCCCCAGACTAATCTAGCTGCCTTCCCACCTAAATCGACAAAAAAATAAATCAACCTTATCACTGTTGTGTGGAAGATTTGAATACTGAAGAGACATATTGGTGTTCCTCATGGTCATTTCACCAAGCTTTTTGTAATGTTTGTTTCGTACTTCACTGTGGCAATTTTGGGGTAAAAAGGACTCATGATATACATATCTAGGCATTGTGATCCTAACAATTTCTATTTCAGCGAGGATTCCATAAGTTTAAGGAGACGAAAGAGAGCCATATAAAAAATGGTGGCATTCTGGTTTTCACTGAAATGAATATTTTGGAAGATGCTTTGGTTTGTCAAGAGGAAATTCATTTCATGACCGAAAACCTTAAGTGGATTTTGAATTTGAAAAACATCGTATTTCAATCATTCGATTGCAACAAGTTCTCCGGCAAGCGGGAGGTTTTCTAAGCTCTCTCTTAGTAGAGATATGATATCACTTTCCTCATTGACTGAAAGTAATTCACTACGATTTATTCACTTTATATTAATTGACAGTATTCACAAAATACCGGCAATGCAGCCTTAGATCGGTGACAATTGGAGTTAAATTAAAGAAAGACTATTTCCCCACTTCATCATCATCAATACTTATTAATTCCATATAAACTCCATCGCATGAAGGGAATCAAGGAGACAAAGTAGAGAACATGATATATATATTCTTCACATGCATACACTTTGATAAAAGACCTTCCATCCAAGTGCTAATCACTTTCACTGAAATGAAATATGAGCAATTTGGCGGCAGTCCATTCCACAGCTGGCTGTGGTACTAGTCTCTTATATTCGCCATCCATCAATGATATGAACATGGTGACATGCCAGGTTCCTTTACCTCCATACATACTTGTGATGTGTCACAGAAAAATGAGTCATAAGTCGAAAAATGGATTTGGGGATATCACCATACTTGCAAAGATGAGATAGAGTGGATTCCAATGATGGTAAACATTGATAAGTAAACATTGATAAGTACTTCTGTATTTTTTATACGTGAAAACAATGTTAGCAGTATTTCTGGATGGATTCACTAGTGAAGTAGTAGTTGATATACTCCTCATGATAACCTCAGATAATGCATAGATGTATCCAATACAATCTTGATATTTGGTATGTGTATTCATGTTACACCCCCAAAAAATGAAAACTATATGAGCAAGAGCTCTTGTAGGAAACACTTGAAAAATCCCATAGCGACTCATGACTCATTTGTTTATAGCATGGACCCCCAACTACAAAAACTATTCTACAATGGACACACTAAGGGAAACCTAGAAAACATACTTGAGCAATACGATCGGAACACAAAAAATAAATAGGTTAATAAGTGATTTCTTTTCATAAAAGTATGGACCATTACTTTTCCATTAATTTAAAGGAGGGGAATCTAAGCTCTTCCCCCTAGCCACTTCTTACAGACAAACCTACTCAAACTGTATTGATCACAGACTACATCTTCTTCTAGGCCGCATGCCTTTTTAAAGAAGAGCCTCTTGGTCCTTAAGTGCCAAAAGCATCTGCACACTCAGGATTCATACATATGGCAGATCTTCCCAAGTCCCCCAAGCTCCAGGGCTATTATACAAAATCCACACCAAGCATGTTCATAATCACGGTGCATGTGCATCAGTCGCTCCTCGAGGTTTCCCTGTGAATTACCCATCCCTGCGTCTCTTATTCTCCTTTTTATTTCACAGAAATGCCCTTCCTTTTCACACTCATGCGGGGACAAGCAGTAGTAGCTTCTACTCAGGCCACGTGTATTACTCATCGGAGGTCCTTTCCCATGCCAATCATAAACTCGCGTGCATGCACCCTAAATGTTGGGGGTGGGAGGGTAAGGGATGAGAGAGAAGGGGGTGGGGTGGGGGCTCACTATAGAATCTGAAGCATCTTCTTGTGACAGGGACCCAGTAACTGGCCTGCATCTCAATATTCTCTTGCAATGACTCGGGGACAGCGCTATCTATCTATAAGAGTGGTATTTTTGTTCTATGAATCCTCCCCCAATACCACTAACTCCTCCGACAGCCGATAGCAGCATGACAAAAATGAAGTATTGATGCCAGATACATGATTTCTAGGCGGGCGATATGGCGAGTAAATACGCTCTCCTCCTCCAGTTTCTCTCTCCCCATCTCCCCCTCTCTCTCTTTCTTTCTCTCCCTCTTTCTCTCTTACTCTCCTCCAGTCTCTCTCTCTCTCCATCTCTCTCTCTTTCTCTCTCTCCCTCTCCTTCTAAAACCCACTCTCCTAAAAAACAGAGAGCAACTTGAGACCAGGAGAACTAGAGCGTGGGAAGAAAAGGCAAGGGGAAGCCAGTCGAAAAAATATAAAGTCTTTTTTTAGGAGTATTGTTCGGTAATTTCAGCTTATTTCTCCCTCTCTCATCAAAGGAGGAGGCATCGATTTTGATTAAGTACTTGTCTGCTTGGATCTGTCGTTTCCATCAGTGTTGTCCACTGAGCTTGGATGTTGAGGAGGCGTAATGCTCCCACGAGGGCGAGAGAGAGAGAAGTCTCAGCCATGCAAAGCAGTCCTGGAACAGGTCACCCCTTGAATATCGAGCGATTTACTAAGTTTAGTTGTTTTTCCTCTATTCCTCCGAGTATATCCTATCATGTATCATGCGAAGACAAAGGGAGAAAGGGAGCACGCTCGATCTACTGAACCCCGAATAGTAGTATAAAATCCCTTTGAAGGATGGAGTTTGTGAGGAGATGTGTGAGCATGCAAGTTAGTGCTAGTGTTTAATAAAGCCCCCAGAAGTCATCTCTCTCTCCCTCTCCCTCTCTCTCTCTCTCTCTTTCTACATTGTGCAGCCTTGTGCAGTATATCCTACCTGTAAAGGTTGATTCAATTATCAGGGAGGCCGATAGTTTAATTTGACATAGCGGACATAAAGCGATGATTCTCTTCATATTAAGGACAATAATGGCTTTTTTGGAATTCACCTCACGTACCTGTTAACTTTATTTGTTTAAGAATGTACAACTCAGAAACCACAAGGGCAAAAAAAACTGCTAAAGATTATCACCCCAAGGACTGAAAAAAAATAAAAAGTCTATTCTTTAAAGTGTTCCAAATTCCTGGAATAGCTTGGAAGTAAGGGGTCACCTTTGCAAGACTAGAAAGGACTTTAGGACTTTCCAGGATGTCTGGGATGGGCATATCTAAAATGTCCAAACAAAATTATTAGATATGTTTAGCGTACATGTAATGTCCTTCTTCTTGCTCATATGATGGCATTTATTCTTCTCCTTGCCCACATATTGGCATTGTATCATTGATTATGAAAATTCATCTACTGGCATATAAAAGCAATGACTTTATATGCCAGTAGACACTGTTCATGCTAAACCACTCAAAGACACTAGGCAGAGGATATCATATTGTATCAGCAAATTGTATTTTTTTCTCGTGGAGAAAAACCATGTCATAGACTAGGTACCATATGTTTAGTCTTAATAAAATTGTATTCTTAAAATCATTTCCGGTTCACCTGGAAGATTTGCCTAGAAGAAGGTGTCAGCCATATTTCTGTAAAGTTTATTGAAATAAACACTACTATACAATGAAAACAACCTTTCAATGATAAGACAAGAGAGCATTGACTGTTAAAGCAACCACTATGTCGCTTTGAAATATCAAGTCAATAATCAATGCCCTTTTCGTTCACCAAAGCCAGTAAAACGCGTTTTAAATGAAACATTTTGCTTTATTTTAAATAATATTGAATACTGTCCAAACAATAGGAAAACTTCAGAAAAACTCGCCATGTATCCTGCTCGAAAAAAGAATAACAAAAAAGAATATTTCAATTCAATTTGCTATTTACATAATAGATCTGGGATTTGATGGATGCAGGCGGGCGGGGTGTGTTCGGAATACAAATTAAATTAATCTTTTAATCTTAGCATAGCCTGAGGACAAACGCGAGTCATCTCATACTCTATCCTGATATATTTGCCAAAATAAAAGCTGCCTTCCAGTTGTATTGGAGTTGGTGTTTACTTTTGATATTGTGTAGATGAGATCTTAAAATAAAACAGTCCAGTCCAGGCTCAGAGTTGAGAGAGTCCCTCCAAACTAAGGGGAAAGCCTGTCGCTACAAACCACAAAATGTCATTTATATCCCATTAGGACGTCTACTCCAGGGCTAGGAAAGTCATTAGCACAGTAGGCGTCCTGCCATACCATTCTTATCTGATCTGGGATGCTGTGAGCCTGGACTGAGTTAGAAATATGCACTTGGCTTCTAGTTCTAAGTTCAACATGTGTTTGTATGACAGATATATATGAAAGTCTGGGCTCAGAGCCTATCCATTAGAATCCCATTAGGACGGTAGTGATGTGCCTACTCCAGGGCCGCGAAAGCCATTGACATACCGATCTTATCTTATCTGACTGGCTCTGAGGCTAGACTGTATGGCCAGTTTTGTGAAATTTTCATTTTTATTTTAATTTAACATAGGCCCTATTTCTACAGCCAATTGTGATGGGTTAGAGGGTTCGACGAAAATCAAATCAAGATCTCATTCTGAATAGAATGGGATCGATCTTTGTGCACAGTTTTGCAGAAATCTTATGGTCACTAAAATTCTTGCCCATCAAGTTAGAGACTGGCAAATGCATTCCACTCCCCATGCCTCTAGCGTAATTTGATGCTAGTCCAGTTGAAGCAGGTGAATATGAATGAGGTATATCGTATACTTTCTCATCTCTGCATATATAATGCCATGACCAAGGGAAACGTAAGCAGTCTATAAAAAATAGATGTACTTTAATCTTATATGACAATCACCAAGGACAACCAAAACACTCACGCTATGGTGACTCAGCATTTATTTCTGGTTTAATAAAGTCAGTCACTGCGAGACTGATATCCACAACAAGTTAAACGAAAAGGAGAAAAAGAACTCGTGAAACCAAAATCTCAGCAACCTTGAGTTATTGAATGGTGAACTTATTTTTGTTTTATGTTTATTTTAACAGCAACCTCCGCATTTCACAAAATATTCTTTCTTATATACAGTTGATGGTGCATAAAATTACAGTCCGTAGTCCAAAGCAGGTTTTGCCCAGCGTTCCATCTCACCGCATACCGCGATAAGCTTAACCACAAGGCTAAGACTATAGTGATAATGGGAAAAACTGACCCCTGAAAGTTAGGGAGTGATTTGGTATTTGTCTCTGGGACTGATTAGCACCGGCTGCAATATGGTTATAGCCGTGTATAATGCAAATGATGTATGTATGTATACATAAATGCGCCAGTTTAAAGGTAGAATGTATACAAGAACACACAGGAGTTGACCCCACGGCACCCCAACCCCCCTCCCCCTCTCCACACACACCACCCCTGCAAGCAATGGTAAAATGAAAGTCCCAAGTGGGAGGCGAAATTGAATATACATGTATATACAAGCTGGCAGGCCTAGCAGCATCAAACTGATTTCAACAGCCATGACTGACACATACACCTCCAAGAATAACTTGTAGCCAATATTGCCACATGGTAAACACATCATAATTTCTAGTCAAAGATGGATAAAAACACTAGACGATCTTGTTAATTATCGTCATCATCTCCATTTCATCATTGGCAGTTTGGATGTTCTTAAATATAACATTCTAAAGTAGATTTAAAATTGATGCTTTATGATATAATGTAATCGGTTAAAGAGCAAATATGTAATTAACATCTTACCGCCTATTCGTAAGTAGTATATAGGAATTGACCAAAATCTCAGGACACAGCACAAGCCCTCTGTTCAAAAAGCAGAGCATGGCAACCTATCGGACCAGGGAAGTCATTAGCAATAGCGCAGTAGGCGTCCAATCAGTGACATACCATTCTTTTCTGGCCTGAGAGGCTCTGAGCCTAGACTGGCAGCTATTCGTTACATATACCCCTAGGTGACGACCTACAACCGCGCTTTATCTAGAATGCATACAAGTTTAAGTATCATCGCCACGATCCTCAACTCATTTATTAATAACCACACCCCCTGTTCTCTTCTTATAAAACTCATCTTATCATCATCAATAATAGAATATTGAGGCAGCCAAGAATGTGGAATGAATCCCTCCGGGTCGTTATTTGTGAACCTTCGGTAGGAAAAGGTATACTTAGATCCACCTTTCCCCCGCCCCATTTACGCTAGATCGTTCTCTCTTGCCTGGGGAACATGATCATGAAAAGCCCTAAATACACACTTATAAAAATGCAGAGTAATGAAGGCCGGGTAACATAGCTATACGGGCAGATCTGCAATAACGGCCTGCTGCTATATTATAGCCATTGCTTCATTAGATGAGGATTGCTTACTGCCAACGAATGGTGTAGTATAATGAAATGTTCACTATTGGCAGGCGCCATTCTGGCTGAATTATAGAGCGGGTTTATGCACACTCGCTACGGTATAGAGTAGCCGTGAGTAGGCGTAACGTTAAGTAGTACATAGGAATGTTCATCAAAATCAGGATATGGCTTATTATATATCGCTTGTGTAATGGGAATTCAGAATTTGGCAATTAATTGGTTTTCACTGAGTACCATATGGATGAGGCCGCCAGAAAATGTACAATCCGCCTTATATAAGAAACTTTATTTCCGACAATTAATAGAACAATACAAGGACATGGGTTGTTGCTCTCTGTCTGTGGCAGTTCTTCCGGGCTAACCTTTCACCAATTCGTTCAAATAACCCGTACTTGAGAAAAATGATAAGGCGCAAAATACAGTTCAACATAACAAAACAGATGGTTTAAAACAACACAATATCTGATATATTAAAAAATACCTAGTGTTTATCATTTTCCAGCATAATAAAGCTGCAGATTGCACATTTTGTCACGCCCTGACAACATACTTTCACTTTCGTATTTGGCCTACGAGAAGTTGATTAACTCATTAACTCACTGTATCAAAAGTAATTGCATTCGAATAATGCATTTTACATATTCAAATTCATACCCGAAGGTTGAGAGTACTGTGGAGATATCACAAACGAATGCCTTGAAATAAGCATTTAAAATAAAGGTGAAATCTAGCAATATGAGAGATCTATCTGAATGAATCAATGGCAAACCTCAGACACCAAAACATCAACACCAATTATCCCCATGTAGGACACCAATGTTGCTCAGGGTGGGCTTTCAGTCACCTTCAACAAATGGATGGCCCAATTATAATGTGAAGAACTTAATTCTCGCTTTCCTTTAAATCACTACTAGAAGAATTTCACACACACAAAAACACCACAAAAATAGCCATGGGATTCGTAAGGAAAAGAGAAAATTGGCTTGGCATTAATTTCTGAATAATTGTCCTTCATGCAAACCGACAAAAAGTGGAGGAAAGGGTTTCAAAGGGAAATTAACTAACCAAAGCATTCATTACCACATTGTTGCCTCCAATACAAATGTTAACGTTTGGCTTTAGGAGGAAAACAGGTTGAAAGAGAGTCATTAATTGGTTGTTATTTCAGACAACTTGCCAATTTCATGATCACTGGAGCAGTTCAAGGCAGTTGTCATACGAGCCCAAAGCGAGAAGTTGGTCACATCAATCAATCGAGGTGAAAGAGTGTGTATGTAAGGAGCACGAGGTAAACACAGGTCTCACACATAGTTTCGCATCAAATGAATTCAACTGTGATTAATTGTATAAACTTTTATCAGACTGTTATACCGTTATAGAGTGAACAATTTTAGTTCATATCAGATATTTAATTAAAAGGGGCATTAAAACATTAATACCTATCTATAATATATCTGGATCACACAGACACTGTTAGAAAAATAAACAAAATCGACTCATTATTATCCATGAATTCACACTAAAACAATCAAAGTGATCTAACCAGTTTGTAGTCAACCCCCACTTACCTTAATAGTTTATAATTAATACTTTTCTAACTTTAAATAGAATAAAGATGGATATGAAAGAGAAATATGTAAATTCAATATCAATAAGCACATACTATAGCAGGAGTTTCTACCAATGCATAGGATGACTGAGACTGAGAGGCGAGGCTATCTAAATAGGATTTATGACGGTAGAGTGTCTCGCGTGGGTGTTCGCTATCTTGACGTTCAGATATATATTTGTCTTTGATGCATAGTACACATGTACGTCTCAAGTTTTGGTATTGGAGGCAGCATCATCCACAATTTGAGTTCCACCAAATTACCGATAACTGCGTTGTTTCAATTGTTTAATTAACCCATCTAGAAGTGTGTGTGTGTGGGGGGGGGGGGGGGGGAGAATAAATAAAGGTAACAATACTAGAGATAATTAGCATTCTTTGAATCAGTTATGAGAAGTGAACCATATTGATGCTGTTCGTGAGTCATGAAGTATACCTTCGCGGAACAGAAGGTTTGTGTATAATTTGCATTATAAATTAGCAGGCGAACTTTCGCCACTGAGCCCTTTCAAAACATATCACTGCGAAACAATATGCCATATATTTACCAAGTCAATAATACCGAAGTCAACAGAGGAAGAAACTCATTTCCAAAGGACGATGATGAAGGTTTCTGAACAAGCTATTCATAACCATGAAGGATGTGGATAAATTGATTAGATCTAGCAGCGAAATAAATGAGAGATCCCTTCCAACTAACATGATAAAGTGCAGCTCTAATAGAAAAGAACAGGGTCCCAATACAGGCCTATATAATAAGCCAGAACAAGATCTATTTCCACCCAGCTTTCTCATATCATGAGGGGGAGAGTAAGCATAGGCTTATCAGTTGGCGCAGCCCGCTCGCCATTTTTTCAACAAAAACATAAAAGAAATACCCATAAATAAACTACAGCTTGATTAGGTAGACAATATAGAAAAAGAAAATACAAAAACACCAGCAGATGCCCTTTCAAACAGGCCCAAAGAGTGAAAATTATGCTAAACCAGCAATGCCCCGACCATCTTAAAATTCACAAAGGCCTGAGCTGATTTTCCGATGAAGCTTCGCGTCCACCCATTTAGTTCCAGTGTTCTAGTGTTACATAATCTTTACTGTATTACAGGTTACATTAGACCATCTGGACCAATAAGGAAAACATGATATATATATACGCGCGCAATGAGGGCTATATCGTAAATAATTCAGAAAGTTCATTACCTAACAACTATAAACATGTGGTCACATAATAACACTATTATAACCATCAGTCAGATTAAACACAGGTTCGGTCGATACACACACACATATATCTACACATGCACCAACAGAAAGGTTAATCAACTGACGTATACAAGGAAGCTTGTCTCGAGTAGGTACTGAACCTATCAAGTAAAACTCCCCCCATCCCCTTAGATCATTGCAGAAGCACTATTTTATGGAGAAGAGGAGCTGTCCAGCTCTGGCTGCTGGTGATGTTCCTGTCACTCCATAAGCTTTTAACTGGCGACACAGTTCTTGTCCGGCCCTACCGACAATTGAGGGCTTAGGATGCGTATGTCGGGCTAGCGGCGAGTAGGGGAGTGGGCTAGAGGTCAACATTCAGCCAAGAATTAGACGGGGGCTGCCGGCTAGGCCGCCGATCATTCAGCTCGAATGGATTAGAAGTGTCTGCTGGGTCTCAAACTAAAGGGTTTATCCCACTGAGGCAACCGATTTGAATAATTATATGTATGTATACATACGAAGCGAATGATACATTAATAAAAATGACAATTGAATATATAATATAAAAGGCCATCGATCATTTGCTCAAATCTTGTACCACAGATTTAAAAATGTTATACTCTTGTTATGTCCTGAGTCTAGACCATAGTATTGATTTTGATCATTGTCAAGGGAATCACTAACACTACGCACATATAGCACTAAGAAACACGATATGATAATGATAAGATTGTATCATATAATATGACCCACACTGTAATATCACCGAAGGTATCAGCTGGGAATCATCAAATGTTAGCTCGAGATTCTTCTCCTGACAATGTCGATCGCATGGATCTGTGTAGGGACATGTCTGCTGATAGTATTCTTAGAACAAATAGCGGTGGTCACGAATAAAAAGAGGCATCAATCCCTGACCATGAACCCAGCATATAGAGTGGGGTGGCCCTCTTGGTAAGGGGTCATGGGCCCTGTGTTTGCCGAGAGGAAATATTAATGTCATGAAATTGGTTTTCATACAATAAATCAGGGGCACTTGCTACGCGACGGGCATGTTCGATGACATGCCCCACTACCCCACCCCCACCCGTCTGCCCCCTACTCACACACACACTCCTCCTCCCTCGTCTGCACACCCGACCCCTTTCTCGCCCAAACCCGAAGGCGGACCCGAAGGAAACAGATCCTCTTCCAATCTCAGCTTCTTCTCCATACAAACTGACTCAGCCAACTCCTCTAAATTACTACACTCATAGAAAAGAAAGCTCCCAAGGAGAAGCATATAATTGCCTCGTTGCAGGTTTAGGTCTGCGTGTGTGATGGTTCTAATGGTAAAGGACCCCCTGGGGTGGTATGCAATACGTAGTACGGTACATGTGTACATACATACCAATATAAATACAAAATAGACTACACGTGCATTGATATATGTAGAAGTTGAAACCTCTGATGTGTTCGGGAACACAACGATGCATCTGATTCTGAGGACCCATGACAAAGAGCCCACACACCCCTCTCATCTCAATTAATTGCTCTGTCCTACGCAAGCATCACCATTGTAAAACCGTATGTGAGGATGGTGCAACTTCTGAAGGAAAGATAATCATAGGATAATCATAGAAGGCCATACAAGTCTACCATCATAGACAAATGGAGACACATGTGTCCTAACAAGTCCCAGAACCAGTCCACCGTTCCCGGATGCGACCCGCTACAAATGGCTGATTCAGCAACATTCTCCACTCACTCACTCACTCACACTCACACACCATGTCCTCCCCCGCTTTCTCCTCCTTCTCCTCTTCCGAATCCTTTCCCTCAGTCCTCGTCGTCGTCCTGTGCGACTCCCGGTAGCGTTTCCATGGTAACAAGGGAGCCTCCAGTGCCGGACCTATCACATATACAGCCAGTCTTCGTCTGCTGGACCAGACATCGGAGGAGGGGGGGGGGGGCGGGGGGGGGGGGGAGAGAAAGGATGGGGGAGATGATAAAGGAAGACAAGAGCCTAGAAAATAAGGCACAGTGGTGAACAAAACCTCAAAGATAATTGTGCCATAAGCCAATCGAATTCCAGAGGCCAAAGTGGAGGCATTAGATGGTAATGACAAAGTATTCTGGCTGTGGGTTGGAGAAGACTTTCCCAGACTGACAAGACAAGACAAATCAAAAACTGAGGAGCACATAATGGCTCTGCCAAGGTGTAATCACATGAGTCCTAAATGTTTCCATTTACTATGAGATATATATAATGTTACATCATTATATAATCACAACAATTCTTATTGATTAATATCAGCAGGGGTATTGCATTACTCCTTGATATTGCCGAGCAGTATATAGAAACAAGGTCGTTGATACTAAATCAACAATGAAGAACAGCTCTAGGCAACCATGAAGAGAGAAGCGGAGAATGAGAAGTTCCCTAATAGTCTTTAATTCAATGTGGTTTTATTGGGACTTAAAAGGATGCTTAATTAAATACAAAGCATACAAAGTGAAGGGTTTGGGATGTGAGATACAAGACAAGACAAAACCCAACTGGATAGGGAATCCAGACCAAAACATCTTTACTGGAAAGAATGATTTCCACCACAAGGTTTAAAGTTAACTAAGCATTTGCTTTATCTAAATTATAATAAGGTAATATCAAACGTGTTCTTTCTTCAATACTGGATAGCTACGCAGCAATTCTGCTTATGACTTCTTAGACTCCTGTCTATGATAGATTCCATTGACAACACAACTAGTGAGTGCCTCTAGGTTGGCCCCTTGAATCATGAATGACAAAGCTATCTTTCGTTCACTAGCCTCAACTGGGTCTGCATCCATGGTGCTAATTAAGTACCGGCGACTTATCCGTGGAGAGAACTGGCTCAAAGCATGCAGAGCAAAACCAGAGCAAGTCATTGGTGTTGATTTTCATTTTGATCATGAAGTGAGTGTCTCGGGGAAGCTCAGAACCGTAGCCAAGCGGATTGGTCACACATGCCTAGTCACTAATAGAACAGGGGGAAATAGACCCAGGAGGGGCCAGCGGTGGACAAGACAATGCATTAAACAGGGGGAAAGCTGTGACGTAACGGTCTTCGTCTGTCGCCGGAAATATCTCCTCTCCAGGTCCACCATGACTGATGAAATGGCCTTGATATTTTTTGTGGTTGATTGGCTCCGGAAAGGTCTTGAGCACTATTCCTTTTCAATGATATAATTACTTGACTTGGTGGTAATATTAATGTCTGATAGGACAATTTGTTTGATAGCAGCTACACCATGGGCACAAGTATAGAATCTCACTAAATGAGAAACATTTTGAGCTGTATATTGTCAACATTAACAAAATTCTTGGCAAAACCCTTGTAAGTAGTATATAGAAATTGACCAAAGTCTCAGGACACAGCACAAGCCCTCTATTCGAAAACAGAGTATGGCAACCTATCAGATCCCATCAGTGCAGTCTAGGCTCAGAGTTGAGAGAGTCCCTTCAAACTGAGGGGAAGCCTCGCGCTCCAACCCGCACAATGCCATTAGGATCTTATTCAGATGCCTACTCCAGGGCCGGGAAAGCTATTAGTGCAGCAGGCGTCCAATCACTGACATGCCATTCTTATCTGGTCTGAGAGGCTCTGAGCCTAGACTGCATAAATTCTATTATGTACCCATAAATCACTTCAGGGAATAAGTACGAAAAAGATTTATCATCGAATTGAATGGAAAACGTTGATAGATCTAAAAGTACTAAAAGAAAGAAATTGAGAGAAGTAGATCATAGTCGGAACGTGGTGGATTAACAGGCGGAAAAGTAAATGCTAAGCTAATGGTAAAGAAATAGCAAGCGTTAAAGGTCGATAAATCAAAAGTAAAAAGACCACATGAATGGCCATGTGATCCGATCATCATAGATAATGATAATAAACTCGGTCACAGGCGGAAGATCATCTAGCCTGTGCCCTTTAGGAGGAGGATATTTCCAGTTGGCAAAGTTAAATGCCAGCTTAGGAACTTCTAAATGACATCGGACAGTAACCTGGATCTAAATACGGATTTCAGGATCTAGGGTTCCAAAAATAACGTTCAGAGAATGGCTGGGTATGTTTCGACTTGTCATATAATTGTAAGACGGTCAACCTGTACAGCAGAAACGTTGAGCGACAAAATAAAACTAGAGGAAACACCTATAGTTGTTTTCTCTTGTCATAGATGATCGGTATGCACAATATCTAAGATTAATTTTCTTTTTAAATTATGAACTCCGAGGAATAGATCATACAACGCGGGAGGTGTAATACTTTATATATATTCTTCTAGACGAATTAAGATTGAAAAATAAGCTAGTTCATGATTAAACGTAAATTGATAGCGTCTGTCCTCAACATTGATTAAAATATCGGAATGCCACATGGCTAGATTTACCACTGGGAACTTTTGATTTTATTCAGAAATTGAAATGAGATGTCTGGTAATTTAAGGAGCGCACACGACGAAATACTCAAATAGGCTCGGATAGCAAGAACAACAACAATCACTAAACAAATACAAAACATGCACTCACTCGCAATCAGTCAAGTATGCCCATACGTATAGGGGATTAGCCCATACTCATTCAGAATACCGAAAGTACTATGAATGGTAACTTATACTGCGATATAGATAAGCGAACGAAATGCGGTGAGAGATATAGGTTAAATGGACAATTTTCAGACAATACCAGGAAAAATGTATCTCTCAATCGATAAAATAATAGATGAGGATTTACATTCAAATCTTCTGTTTGTAAGAGAATCACCGGAGTCATCTATTCTAACACGTCTTTAAGTATTGATACTGACTAAATTGGGGACCAAAGAATAACCCAAGCAGCGGCATCGTATGGGGAAAATGCATAAACAGTGTTTTGTGACCTTTCTCTCAGTCGTCTGTTAGTCCCTACATTGCACATGTCAGAAACCTTTTGGCCAAATGAGAGTAAGTACTCTTAGCATATATATATCTGGTCCGTACGCAACTATTTATCAACTGGTAGTAAAATCTTAACTGACCTGGGGTTTTTTTCTCAGAAACTTGGTTAGTAAGGGAAATAAATGTATTTGTTTAACCCAATGGCACAGTGGATGTGTTGATGCAGGCTATCATGCATGTAATTTGCATGCGACAAAAACACCTTAAACACTAGTTCCCACGAGGGAATGACTTGAGAATAGAGGAAGGGAAAGAATGGTAAAAAGTCAGACAGTCTGTTTCAGATGAGTTCCCACAGAATTAATTTTGTTCTATAAAACGATTCTAGAAAAGATTGCTATCGCTGCCTTAATTAAAAAGAAATATATATATACGAGAGAAAAACAACGACCAAGGTATTTCTCCGTAAATTTCCCTCCTGTATCAAATTTACAACAAAAGCAACATGTCCACATAACACAAATGAATGGATCATGAAAAAAGCTAGCACAGGAAGCGAACATATATGATCAAATCTTTTAGAATCATCATTTCAGGGGCTAAGATAGCCCTAGGAACTCTGACTCCTTCAGCTCCGTTTTACTTCAGTTGGTCGTTTTAGAGAGCAATATAATGTTTTTCTAGGCTAAAATCAAAGCCCCCACTGAATACCTTAGAACGATATCATTTTCAGACTAAATACTTGGGCCTATACTTACTTCCATCATATATAAAGCATCGAAATGATTTGTGTGGTACTTGTAAATGTATTTAATCACATTCTACATTTTCACCGCACGGTAGGCTAGGAAGGCCTCGGTAAAATTAAAATGGCGGCAATTTTGTAGCGCCACATGTAAGCTCCTACAACACTAACAATTTTTTTTTAGTTTTTGCGAGAAAATGCCAAAACACAACTTCTTTTCTTATAACCATTGATCTGGTTATATTCATGAGAAAATATACCTAAATCCTTATAGATTTGCAAAAATATCAGCATGATTTTTCCTACTCTGGTACCCACAACACCTTGCATCATTGTTTTGAAAGTACCGCCAACTTTGGCCAGAATCATCGATTCCAAACATGTTCTCATTTATTAAAACCAATCAGCCATCAGGTATTATTTTTTGCTCTGCACATTTGTCAACATATATAATTCCATTGGGAACATTTAATATCGGTGGTTAAATCATTTTTCTAATACAACTCTACTCGGCCAGAAGTGGCCCAGTAACCACCACTGTTCGTGCGGTTTCGCTCCCAGACCCTCCGTAGGGTAGGGTCTGGGAGCCCGGTCTAGGTCTAAGGGTACACTATGTGTAAGATATACTGATCTGTAAGAATCTAAGGCAAGAAACGGAAAAAATCATTTGCAATGTTAAAGTGGCAATAATGGCAGATGGTTAAGGGATTTGCAAAATATTTAGGCTTAACACTCAATATTTTAAGCCAATACATGTACATGAGGGCATGGCAAGGTAAATTTTGCGAGAATAATATGATGTATGAAGGCATTCAATGATAATGTATACCTCGGATCACCATGCGGAATTCGCAACTATTTCAGACGATAGGGAGGATCAATACGATGCAATCACCAGACATAATTATGTTAAATAGTCATTTTCAGAAAAGATTATGGGAATTTCAATAGAAAAATTCCAGAGCCAAGACCCCTTAATCTAAACCTAAGATTGAATTGAAAATGGTGACATTGAATAACTCCAATTACGTTAATTTCAAAGTAGAAACAAGTCTATCAAGGTACTAATACTATAACAAAAACGTATTACATTTACCATCATTCAGGAAGTTTATAAAACAGTATTATGAAAAGTACCTCCCTTGTAAGGCGACACCAGTCTCATGTTTTAGTAATAATAAGTACACGTGTTACTGGAAACAGGGAAGAGTATTTCTATATGTATAAAACCCCGGTTCCAACAAATTAAATTTCCCAAATATTCACATTCAAATTTCCCAGATATCTTGGGTGTCCACCGTCCTACTCTCTACAGAATACCAAGTTAAGGAAATATCTAATAAGCCTATCATTTTACATCCAATGTTTAGAAGAAGATAATTTCATGGTAAGCTGAGTAGCCTACGTTACCCCAGAGTTGATACACAGACATGAGACAAACGCTCTCCTAATTCTTCAGCACACGCACCCGTTTCTCCTTAACCGTCATCAGTAGATCATCTGTTTTGCACACTCTGTATCGTGATTTATTCACTTTCTTTTAAGAAAGACATATTTTGGTGTTTAACTTTTCGTGAATGTCTCCGGAGCTATCACATGTAATAAAGTTAACACGACACTGAGAGATGAATAATCAAAATACAAAATATTCGTCCACAGACTTACTGTGTAGGCCTACTCAGAGACATGAGCCAGATAAGCAGACAAGGAGATGAATTAAATTTAAGTCCATCACTGCTTATATTATATAATAAATTCGTAATTTATTGTTCTTGATGTGAGAGTTATACAATGTACCGTACCCAGTACCAGGTATGTAGGCTATAGCTCTGTTGATATGAACTGATTGACTGAATATGATGTATCCCCCCACCCCCCTCCCCCACCCACCCACCTCCCATTATTTTATTTTGTAATACGGTACTGCTAAACTCTACGTGGAACAGAGAATAATAGCAACTAGTTGAGGCCAAGGCGTTAAGCTTTTAGTTTCGATTCTAGATTTAAAAATACATACATGGTCACATGCAGAAAGTGCATGGGCCATGGTCACATGCCCACTGGCACTTGTTAGGTTACCCAACCTGGCCTGTCGCAGACCTACCTAAACAGTAGGGATTGTATTCTACGACTAACTGGCACTAGCACTAACTTAGACCACTACTATAGCCGATGTGATGTTAAACACACAATCACTAGTTTCTTAATTGTTACTTCTATTAGATTCATGGGGGGGGGGGGGGGGGGGGGGGATTGATTGATCTTACTGATGAGCATCGCCATCACTTGTTAAAGTTAAACTTAAAGGTGTATGAGACTGGTGAAATATCAAGTATGAAATTGGTGGCACACCCACGCATCTTTCTTAAGAATTCGCCCAGAGTATAATTGAAATAATCACCGCCTTCTAAAACGCCACATGATAAGATACGTCGATCCATACCCAAACCTTGGCGCAATGACTTGATCTTGGGTTCGTCATAAGCGTCACTGTCACACTCAGTTTCCAATAGACTACTTCCCTTAGTACATCACTCCCAAGCCCAAGGCATAGACAGTAAAGCATCGCGATGTGGAATAGCTTGGAATGTCAGATTCTATAACATGTATAGGTATTTCTTCTAAATAATCGCAAAATAGGAAAATTGGAGACTACAAATATACAGTCAACTTCTATTTAAGTCTATAAGAGCACCGATACACCCTCAAAAACAATATTCATCAAGGTCAGATGGAAATGAAAAATATTGATGTTCGCAGCCTAAGCCAAATGGTTCATTGGCGAGGCTTGTGAAGGGAGGCGGGGCCTGACTCACCGTAAAATGAACTCCTTCTACGCTCCCAACTGCAAAGCAATGGTCGCCGGAGTTGGCTGCGCCAGTAAGAACTTGATGACGATTCATTCTGAACGTAAATCCGGTGTAACAAAACGATCAGACAATATTATTCAACATATTCCAAGATGTGTCACTTCTTCGCTCGGCTCATCGCGAGAAGCAGCCATCTTGGGACAGTGCGACGTCTCGTGGCCATGAGAGGTACTCGACACATACATTATCGATTAAGGATTAACTAATTTTAAAAAATGACTAGAATGACGACATTTTAAATGATATAATAACACCAGTTCTTTTTATTCAAAACGTCGCATCAAAATAAATAATTTGGAGAATTTGTCAACATCCGGGTGCGATTCAAGATGGCGGAAGCAGACGACGACCCTGAAGAAATATTGGCAGACTTCGCGAATATCTGTGCAGATCCTCCAAAAATGCGAAATATGTGTAGTACCTGCAAGTAAGAATACATATGAGCCGTGTGTTTCTCAACCATTTTGTGGAATTAATACGGGATTACACCCATATTTTACTGAAACCCCTATTATCGTTCATGATCGTGCTGGATTGCTGGGACTGGGAGCCATAGTGGCCAGGTCAACGCCGGGTCAAATTGTCGGCCGATTGTTGAGTCAGAGCGGCCGTTGTGTACAGTCATAACGGCCCCTCTCTGTTGTCAATGTGGCATAGATGTCCCCCATTATTGATTCAAACATAATTTAACATTAAAGTGTGGTAAAGTCATACGTAAATGCTTAGGAATACAGTAGCCTACTCACAAACAAGAGTCAAACTCTAAGTTGACAAAGTCTTTAATTTAAGCACAGAACTAGCCCCCACTCTGGGCCGCTAATGCTTGGGCCTATGGGAGTATGTTATGAAGCACCACCCCAGCCCCTACTAGCTGACAGGCTACTTCCGCTTTGGCTTTATCATACTGAAAGTTGGTGTTTATGCTCTATAAGCCCATTGTATTTTGAGCATGGGTGATTATAACATATCTGTCTAGTTATTTCATACATGTCAGGGTCTTAACTAAGGTTTTACTTTTCACAAAATGCCTAAATATGTCCCGAGTAGACTTATAATGCTATATGTTCCAGGAGCACAAGGATGCAACTGTGTGTATGCTCTACTAGTCTACGGCCAGGGGCACCCCTGGTCATGGCAGGCACCCGATCTCAGTGCCCCTCACCACACTGTGCCCTCACGGACACCGGGCACCTGCCTCTCGTCCAAGCACTACCCAGTGCAGGCATGTACACACACATGCATGTTACACCCATGTGTTGGCATATCTTGAGTTGAATAATCTCCCTTTGTATCTTGCTGGTAAAAGTTCTAATATGGTAAAGTAAAACTATAAGTTATCTCCAATTGTATATGGTATCAACTCTTATGTACATGCCTTTAATATCACAATTATAGGCATCCAAACTTAAGGGTCCCCCTTTGTTTTGATGGCGGACATACTGGGCTGTTGCACAAGTAGAGATGAATATCATTGAGGGCTCTAAACTCGGTCATTTCTTTAAAAACAATGCCAAAAAATTCTCATGTTTTAGGAAAAAGGGTCCAGCAATCTTTCCCTCGATTCAAGTTTTTGTCTAGAAGTCCTAAGTTTTGTCTAGAAGTCCTAAAAGTGGACGGTGATGACGGCCGAGTATGCATACACTATCATACACACTGTAGCCGGAAGTCAAGTGTCAGCTACTAAGCGGGGCAGGGGAGGATTGGAACATCGAGGAGAGGAGAGGCCAGTGGTTCTTCCATGGGGGCTAGTTCTGTGATTTAAGTCTGTAATTCCCAAGACCAAGTGACATAACTTAGTACATCACGTTATAGCTATCAAATTCAAGCACTTATTAAATTTGGAAAATATTGTACAGACTTACGTGTTATGGCTTATAGACAATATAGGTAGCCCAGTATAATAAAGCTATGGTAAGAAGGGCAGTATATAAATTATCATGCAGCTTATTTAACTTTGAAATGAATTGATTTTTTAAAAAATGTCACTGTTCCTTCTATATGCTTTCAGGCGACCACAAACCGTTTGTTGGTGCCCCTTTTTACCAAGGGACCTTCCACCCATAAAGGCGAATGTGTTTATATTCCAACACCCATTTGAGGTAGGCTCTATATAATTGTGTACGGTATGTAGCGTAGGCTACCTAGCGAAAGTAAATATGATGTTCGTTGGAAGAACTTAGTTGGAATCACAAACGATGAAATATGAATCGCCTTTTGTTGATGTATTTGTTTTTTTATTATTAATAATTTCTTCTTATTGCATGGATTAATTATTGTGTCACTGTCTGGTTGAGCTAGATTGAGTTCATATTTCAATATCAAACTGTTCCTGTCCTTGTAGGAATCTCGCAGACTTCAGACATCTCCAATGTTATATCACGGACTTCCTGAGGGAAGGTGTCATATTATCAAAGGAAAACGATTTAATGCGACAAAGTTAGTGATCCTATGTTTAATTTGTGTAATTTGCTTTTGAATTTTTGGTTGTAAAAATAACTATATATATATATAGAATTTGTATTCATGAAGTAATACAATTACATCGTGAACAGGTAAACAATTATCCATGGTAGGTCTTCCATTGCCTCCGAAAGAAAATCATAATAATCTGTGGGTACAATTTACCTATTAATATCCAGCTGGACAGGAGTAATTCATTATTCTCATAGATCGAGTAGTCTTAGAATTTTATGACAGTTATGTAGGATACGATTTTACAGTACATAAGAATTCTTACAATGATAATGAGTATTTATAACATACAATATAATATCAATACATAGTATATATGGACTCTTGTACATTGATATTAGTAATAGGTATGGCACTATACTGTGAATCCTAGTGATATGATATGAATCCTAACCCATTGAGTCAATGAACGACTCACGATAGTACTCTTATCGGTACAGGTAAGAGTGTGTCAGATTAATTCAAAGGTTATAATCTGAATGTTAGAGAGTATAATATAGGTCCATGTCAACAACATTAGATAGATATACGTTAGATATCATACAACATAATTATACATTATATCTGATCCTTAAATAAGGGTCACCCCATCCGCCCTCCCATTCTATTCTACCCATCGATATCTCGATCTTAATAGAAGGCATTACACGCCAAGACAACCACTAGTTGGTCGACAGTTCTTTGGTTACATTCTTCAATCCAGACCCATCAAAGGGTTCTTTCAGATATTGGTCAAAGTCTGTTGGGTAAATGTGTTTTAAATACTTGTTAAACTCTTTCTTAGATTCAATCAGTTGTGATTTATCTGGAAGGTTATTCCAAAGTACAGCCATGGTGTATAAGTACGATTTTTTAAACATTTCGTTTTTAGGGTGTGGAACAACCATTTTCCTGCCCTTAGTTAGAGTGCGTAGAACTACTCTTCTGTTATCAATGTTTTTCCCTGATTTTACCCGGGAGTGAGCTCTCCCTAACAAGTGAACTTCTCTTTTTGTCTTGAGAGTCGGTATATTAAGTTTCTTGTGTATTTGTTGAGTGCTCGTAAGCTTAGGCAGCCCCAGAATAATCTTGAGACATGCGTTCTGAAGCGATTGCAGTTCCTGAAGATTTCTCTGCGGCGCCACATTATAGAATACATCCCCGTATTCAATGTGGGGTAAGATAGTAGTTTTATATAACATTAAAAGTGTACTTCGGTCACACACTCCAAATAATTTAGACATCGCCTTAACTTTGGCTCTCACTAGAATAGACTTCACCCCCAAATAGCATCATAAGGAATTGTTGGTTGTAAAAATAACAAGAATAGACTACGCCCCCAAATATCATCATAGGGGAAGCTGTACTGTCAACCTAAACAAAAATATGGATTAAACAAAATGTACATGTCCCCCGTATAGGAATACCCCCCCTCCCCCCACCATATAGTTATAAAGGGGGGCAGTCAGCAAAAATAAATGCTATGCCTGTGTGAAACTTTTTACATTTAGATACCCATGTTCAACCTACATGGAGATGTATACTTTTTCGGGATACATAATCATGAAAAAAGCGAAATTAATGATCGATCAAATGTGTGCAATCCCGCCCCTTGCCCTACGGCCCTAGGTATAACTTTACTCAAGAAAAATCTCTAGATAGAGGGGTTTTTCCTGATTATACCTTCCCTGAGTTTGACGCTTTAATGTTTGAAATTGAGGTTTTGCTCATTTTCATTCACGGATGTTTGACTTGTTTTGAACTACCCCGTAAAAAGACACGAAAACTGCCTCGGCCGCTTTGCCAAATGCTATGACTATAAAAAAAAAATCAGACACAGGAATGTAAATATACATCATATTTCTCTCATAAAGGGCAATGATTCCTATCTAAAATGTATTTTTCCTTTTTATGCTAGACACCCCGAGATTGGGTCTTTACTAAATGGGAAGGAAAAGGATTTCTATCTTCTGTACCCTGGACCAAATGCTCGTGACCTTGTTGATGTTGCTGCTGAACGCAATTGTGATTCAGGAGAGTACACACTTATTTTATTGGATGGTACATGGGCGCAAGCTCGCGGTTTATATTCACAAAATCCATTTCTACACAACTTCACTCAGGTAAGAGTCGAAGTGAATTGAATTGAATTGAAATATTCTTTATTTGCTAAGATGATATACAAACAATGGGTTGCGAATATCTGAAATTGATTCAGGCCTTCCAGTTCTTGCCTGACTTGGAGTTACTTTCTGACTAGGACTAGAGTAGGGAGCCAATAGTGAGTTAACAAACAGGTGCTGTAAAAAGTTGTAAACATCAAGTAATAGTGCTAAGGTCTAGACAGTTGTAAACATCAAGTAATAGTGCTACGGTCTAGGGGTAAGGTCTAGGTAATGGGGTTTTGATTTTCAAGCGTACGACTAGTATAGTACCCATATCTTTACAAGACGTGCATAAATATAAGTTGTACATGTCGATGGACAATTATAATTATTCATCTGTTACCATGATTTTCACTACTTGACATTCAACCGTTAATATCAACAGCGTAAATTTTCGCCAATCAAACCATGGCTCACATTTTTTTATGTCACATATTTGAAGATGTAAATATAGAAACTGTGTAAGGGAATAACATATTTAGAAGCAAGGATATGTATTGTCTTTCTAGGTTCAGTTAACCAATACAGGTCTAAGCGAGTACGTCATAAGAACACAGCCGACTGATGGATGTTTATCAACTTTAGAAACAGCGGCGTTATCTATAGCACTGATGGAGAAAAAACCGGTCATAAGTGATGTAAGAAAAACATCTTCTCTGTCTTGCCTAGATATTGAAGGAAACAGTTGAATATATTATATGAATATCGGCAGTTCTCGAAGAGGCCCCTGTTTATAATTAGGTTTTAGACTTTTAACTTTTACGCAAACACAGACTGGTATGGATCGTACCATTTTATTTTCCTTTCTTCCAAAAATAATTGGACATTGTGCGCACGAAGATAGTAAATATTGATGATAATTTATTTACTTTCAGATGTTAATAGAACCTCTCAGAGCGTTATGCAACTTTCAACTGAACAACGGCGCAGTGCAGCACCAGAGCAAACAATTTCTTCTGGAGAAAGGTCTCTACAAGCAACAATCACCTAAACCAGCTTCGGAGAGTCGGAGACACAAGCAACATTTGCTTCAGCTTAAAGCTCTTGACTCGAATCAACACAAGGCTGGAGATAATCAAAAGAACATAACTGAAAACGTTGATGAGGATACACTTAGTTGACATCCTATTTTTATGTCGATCTGAAAATTCTCCTCGTGATATTCTAGTTCAGATATATACATGAAATAATTTCAGGGTCGATGTGATACTTGAAAACGATCTAACATTTGCTTGTACTTTTACCCCGATAAAAATATTTTGTCAGTATAATGTACATTGTGGTAAATTAAGGTTAATTTCGATCGATTGATTCAACTTGAAGTGAATATTTCAGTGTGACTTAACCCCACATTAGACGCGATCTTGTATTTTTTTTAATTAAAAAACGCCAATATAAACTTTATATTTTGAAGCCATGGAGGATGCTCGATACTGTTATACATGTACCCGTGTCTAATTTTCCTGAGAGAAATGGATTGAAAAATTTGTTCATCAATGATGCAATTATCTTAAGATGTTTTCCGTGGCACAGATCTTGGTTAACCCGTGGGTCAGTGGCTGTAGTAACGTACCAAATATATCCCAATGGATGGAATGATATATCCCCAAGCTATGTATCATCAATTAGTGATGTTGGTAATACTTCTAAATTGCATCGGATGCTCTAGCAATGAAGAATAGGACCTCCAGGCTTGTTTTGCAAGCCATTTGTGGATATTCATCGTGAGTGGATACTTATAACATAAGTCATCATACATTCATATACCAAACGTCTCATGTGTGATGGAACTCAATTGTTTTAATTGAAAAATCTATCTGGTCGATTTCATTTCTAACAGATTGGAAAGAGATTTAAATGTTGCGTGCATTTTTGCTGGGATCTTTGTGAAGATCATTTACCAGGGATTTTCCATTTTTTATACAATTCATTGTTATTCAGGATGTGGTTTTATCAATAAATCAGGATGGTCTAGATCTCGTTCATATTTTATCTCTTAATCACCCGGATCCCTGGATGACGAATATAACAGTTACTGGGACGGGACACAGTTATTTCTGATTTTCAGACTGATATGTTCGGGGGACTCTGCTTTATCATTAGTAATGATATACAACGAAGACAAGGTTTGGCCATGAACCCAGCAAAGCAAGGGTTTATTCTCACCCAATACATATCATTAATACATACAAGCAAAACACATGTAAGAATACATACGCAGCACAAAAATGGGTAAGATTAAACATTTTCAAATAGCCTGCACATCTATGCAGCTCAGGTGCAGGTTGAATAATGGACCAACTGTCCAGGTGGAACGAGTGACGTAATAGGTGCGGGCCGCTGATTGGTCCTCACGATGCAAGTACATTACGTCAAAATTAGTTGCTGCGTCCCATATATATACATCGATGGGTCGATTCTACGTAGGTTATCAGGATTACAACTTATCCTCAACGCTCGCTATCAGTTTCCCATCGCTATGACGTGATAATAATAGCCAGGCTTTTTTATTATCTTTTTTTAACGATAAAAGCGTATACATGTAAATAAAAAACCAACCCAACTTTAAAACCTCATTTATTTTGGTATTAACTATTGAAGAGGGAAAACCTAAAAATGTGTTATCACCATATCTCATCCCTATTTCATGCTGGATGGGTCCTCTTTTTAAATCTCAGTATGTTTTGATGTGTATGCATAAAGCGAGCTGAATAGTGTCAGAAAATGTACAATTCGCCTTCACCAATCCTCTCAAATAAAAATTTAAGACAAAAGTGAAGTTCAAAATACATAGTTTGAATCAATAATGCAATACCAAATATACTCAGATAGACATAGTATTTTAAAAATTTCAGCTAAATTTAGCAGAATTTGCTAAATGTGTAGAACCGCCAGGTTGAATATGCATGTAGTAGTAAAGAATGGTAGAAATATTTTCATATACTAGATATCGGTATGACACTTATATTATTGCATTACATATAGAGAGAAATTAGAAATTAAACATGGAATTGGGGAGACCTTCAGGGGTACAATGTACAATGGGAATATTTGAATATAATACCTTTGTATTGAATCGCCATAAAGTATCTCGAAGTTCAAAAGAAGAATTTAACATGACCTAACATGAAAAATGAATATTTCTTATTGCCCCTCGCTGGCAAGGGCGTATAATAAAAACACATAAACTTGTTTTTCATGATGAACGTCAAAGTTATATCGGACCATATGAGAATTATCTTCAGATAAGAGGTTAGAACCCCCAGTTATAAACGTCCAACACTGTCACGCAATATAACTACAAGGCTTCTCGCATCGTTACGCAATGATAACAAATATGATAAGATATCGAGGGTTCCTATTCCTGCTGGATTAGTCTGTTTGGGTGTCTGGGATCCGGGATGGAGTCCTACATATAAGCGCTACCACTACCTTCTCTGGTACATTACGGAATTAGAGGCACAGGCACACACTCCCATCAGCTGAAAGTCATATAAAGGTGAGTCGACAGAGAATTGGATATTAAATTTATCCCTGATTCAGAATGCTATGAGTATTTATTTGGATTTGCCGGGACGGAACCTGAGAATACTGTTAGTTATAACTCTTGTTTATTTGTTGGGGAAGTTTTATATATAGTATTCGCTAAAAAGGACCCTTCTGTCTTGAAAAATGTGTGGACTTCAGACATTAACTTCACAGACGAGAACAATGATATTTGCAAAAGACTTAGTCAAGCAGTACCTCAGTTATATTTTCCCCCTCATTTTCTACAGGTTTTTTCACATTATACTAATAAACAAAAAAAGGAAACTCATATGCGTGCACATTATTGCTTAGTAAGTGGGGATACAGATACTTTAGTGGTCAGGGTGGAATATCGAGCGGTCTAAAGCACTGGTTTAGGATCCAGAGGCATGTATGTTGTGGGTTCGAATCCTGATGCAGCTGCGATTTCGCCTCCTCCCCCAGGCACTAGAACAGCTGTATGAACTGAACTAGGATTGGTAAAAAAAAATAAAATGATTGATGATACCTTATGCCTGGGAGCTCTTTAGTCGGGTAGTATACAGGAAATAATCTAGTTGGAAGGCTATCATAGCTAATAGCTATTAATTGGTAGCTGTAATGATTAAATAACGGTATGTTTTAATTGTTTGGTATTGGTTGGGGAATTTTTAGATTTAAATAATTTCATTATGCCCCGATCGCCCCTCATTGGTCATTAAAAATAATTGCACAC
Organism: Sthenelais limicola; assembly: GCA_942159475.1. Lineage (NCBI taxonomy): Eukaryota > Metazoa > Annelida > Polychaeta > Phyllodocida > Sigalionidae > Sthenelais > Sthenelais limicola. The sequence goes on from OW804096.1 coordinate 62,604,018, forward strand.
ATATTGATATATGTTCATGAAAACTTAGGCAACTACGGTAATTAAATAATTGCTATACCTATAGTTGCAATGTGTAGTTAATAGAGGCCTAAGATTGATAGATCATAATATGTTAACACCTGTTACTGGAATTATGAATATACATAATTTTCAGACGATTGAAAAAGCCTGCATGGGCCTAGCTGATGTATAATATGAAGAATATAGATGTCTATGTTCAGGAAATGCCAAGGCACACAGCACACTAGGTTGGCGGAGGGTATTAACATGAAAATTCCTCAACCTAGCACTGAAAAATTAAGAAAAAGTCCGATGTATAATTATAGGCCCAAATTTGTGGAACAACCTAGCTTCCAGTTGAGCACAAACGACGAATGAGATATATCACTCTGTGGAAATTCTCTCAATAAAATGTATCAAAAAAACCCTGCACATTCAAGTATCACATGGAGCCCCTTTGCTATGGATATTTCCAAGGCATGACGTTGTTGACGTTGTTTTTCTAGTGAACCATGACCTATAATTATGCACGGTTAGACAACAGATGATAACAGTTGCGCAAACAGTACGGTATTCTTTATCTACCATTTATATATCATGTAATTTCGAAACTAAATAAAGAGTTGCTATCACAGCTAGCGCGCGCTGCTATATAGGCTCATGTTGGGAAGGAGAATATAGGCCTACTTAAATGCACCGATAATCAAGTAGAAGAGAAAGATAATAAACTCAACACCTGTTTTCACAAAACTACCAGCTGGTAAGTTCTGGGTTGCGAAGGGTCCCTAAGATTCGGAACGAACTACGTCTCGAATTAAGAGAGAATATGGATATCATATTTTTCAAGGTCTTGTTGAAGTAATCGGATACATTTTTAACCTTGAAGGCTTGATATATTAACTAAGCATGACATGGTTTTTCCTAGCTCCTTTCTCTTGGAACCACCAGAGTTGCTTTGCTTTGCTTTGCTTTTTATATCATACACAGCCTATATGGCAAAGATTGTTAGCGATATATCTGTGCCTTGTTTTTTCCCATCAATCAGTGACTATTAGTCAAACCCTATTAGAGGAGATTGCATTTATCGAAATAATTCTTGGTTAAAAAAGGAAAATGTGTATGTGCACGTTAGCGCCGTTTACTTTATTCTGTACCGAAACGGGGGTTGTAAATGATATTATTATTATTGATTTTATGTTTTTACTATGTGAGACATTGTGTATTATTAGAGCTTTGATGTCGTGATAGAGCGATAATAATTTGGAGGTTAGGACTTTGTTCGACCAATATATATACTGAGAATATGGTAGTCAGCTGTGACTAAAACAAAAGTTAAATGAAGACTGTAGTACTGCGTAGTAAGTTGAAACTTATCTTATATTATCCCCTGAGTTGTACCATTTATAATTAATTATAGGCTATTTTTGAAAACCAAATCTGTGAAACTGAGAACAGCATTCACTTGGATGTAATGTTCATGCAGAATACAAGATTTAAAACAAACAAACATTTATTTGTATTTATAGATATCGCATGTGTGTATCCAGAGGTAATAAAGACTCAGCATGTTGAATAACATTATAGCATTTGGAAAATGTTGTTACGTCCACTAGTTTGGTGTTTAATTTATATCGTGTTTAATTGATTTGAAAAGTATTTTATTAACGATATGAATTACACAAAGTTCTGTTTACATCACAACCTGAGACATTTTATAAGCTATTAAATTATAATGAAAGAGAGCGATTACAATGACGTAATGATAATAATTGCTTGAAAAGTTAATATTAATTACAAAATCCAAATCATTATTTTTGTGTTTGAGGAATCTTTAATAAAATACAAGAATAAATGGCTACCTTCATAAAAGAGCCAAATAAACCTCCACCTGGCGCGGCGTGATTTGATTTTAAAACAATTCTACGTATAGTCATTATATAAAGCAAAATAAATCTGCGAAAACTTTCATTTCAAATCTACAACAGTGCGGTTCGCGTCCATGTTGAAAATATATATAATATATATCAACCTTGTCCTGCTGACATAAAGTTATGCGGTCCTTAAAACTGGATCTTAACATTATCTATAAGTGTCTACATTTATAGAGGGTTTCACCCGATTCCCTAATTGGTATATATTATTTCTTATTCAGAGAAAATGGCCTCTCGACTTTTCCCTCGCATTGCGAACTTGTCCAGGAAAATTGGCTGCAGGTTCATTCAAGCAGAATCCAAGGCCGCCCCAGTCTCTAATGTCTTGGTGGACATGGACACAGATAAAGGTAAGGCGCTTTAAGGTCAACTCTTTTCAAATGTGATCTGTGACAGAAAATAAGTCATAAGTCGAAAAAAAGAAGGATTTTGAGATACCATCATATTGGAAAAGATTACATTAAGTAGATTCCAATGATGTTAACTTTTAGGAAATTAAAAAAATATTTCTGTATTTCATGTTTGATTTTTTTGTTATGTTTGCAAAAAAGTTGGCAATATTTCTGGGTGCACAAGCACCAGTAAATTAACTAAATATACTCCATAGGATGACCTTAGGAACGCAAGGACATATTCAATACACTGTCTTGAAATCTGGCACATGTATTCCTAGTACTAACAGCGCTAGGGGTCCCAAGAGCACCTGTGAATAAAATACTTTAAAAAATATCGATTTTGCGGCTTATGACTCGCTTCTCTGTAACACATCACACATGTTCCGATGGTTGTACAATAATCTCCTTATTTTAATCGTATACCTAAAAAAATATCCTGTCATAATACTGCCTGCGAGCTATCGCATAGAAAATCAATTTCGGAATCACTTATCAAATTGACATACCGTAAGTGTAAGCACAAAAGCGAAGACTTAATTGTAAACACCTCTTCATGAATTAGGCGTGGCAACGTTGAGGTTGAACAGGAAGCCAGTAAACAGTCTGAATCTCGAGTTCCTACAAGAGATATGTTCAACAGTCGAAACATTAGAAAGTGACAAGAGCTGTAGAGGCCTCATCTTTACCTCCGTATGTATAGGCTTTTGTTATGTCGCTCCGAAATGATGTATTAAATGATGTATTAAATGGTGTAGAAATAAAAAAGAATCTATATCAAATTAATACATTTATTATAATTATAATATAGGCAATAAGCATGTGTTAATATTGTACTGTCACAATTAATATTGTACTGCAACAATTTTCCAAGTGAACTAATAAGATAATGTGTACCTTTCCTAGTAAAGTATCTAGAGTGGGATATTATATTTGTGTCGCAACCACTTTATCGCACCTCTCAAGTGGAATGCACATATATATATATAATAAATTCTACAAGGAATACTAATGTGAGTTGTAGGCTATGAAAGCTACATTCCCAGCTGAAGCGACCCAAACATATTTTTCTCGTTTTTTTTCTTTCCTTTATCCTGAGTGCTGTAGAATCGAAGATTTAAATAAAGAAAATGAAGAATTAATATTTCCTCGAATTTTATGATTATTTATGAATTCATTGCTTTTTCTAGAATATTTTCATGATTTTGTTTTTTGCTGATCTACATTGACAATCTTGATCAAATGGAATTAATAATGCAATTAGTTGGCTTCTTCATATACCTATCTAGCCAGTGGTATCCATACATGTTCGATTCCAAAAGGATTCCCAATGTTTAAGAAGATGATAGAGAGTCAGCTGACTAAAAAAGTGATGTTTTTTTGGTGGGTCCTCTAAATAATTATTTTGGGAGATAATGAAATTTCACACTAAGAGGAACAGGTCAAAATCCTTTAATACTCTATCTGGGTGACTATTGGAAGGGTCTGGAATAAATAGAACATTCAATAGACAATTTTATTTTTCACAGAAATTAGCTGAGAATGTAGCTTTAAATGCAACATAATGAATCGTATAATGACATAACATCATATTAACTACAGGACAGGGTATACATTACACGTGTCACCACTAAAGTTGTGTAATTCTATGGTTCACAGCAACAATCTTTGTTAAAACTCCATTGAAATGGTGTTTCTTTTTCAGAACAAGCCAGGGATATTCTGTAGTGGGCTGGACATAAGCGAATTATACAAACCTGATAAAAAGAGGCTCCGCAAATTCTGGAGTATGGCGCAGGAAATCTGGCTTCGGGTGTATGGAAGTAACATGATTGTCATGTCCGCCATCAATGTAAGAAGTTACTTCATTGAATTCTGGTGTAATGGAGGAGATATTTAAGACTTTTCATGACATTCGATCGAAAACAATTGTGGATTTCGATCTAGGACATTGTCCATATAATTATATTTAAGCTCTTTGATAGTATTCATTTGAAAAATCACAAAAACTCTAAAACCGGATATATAACGATCCTTATCCTTAGCACATCAATTTCTAATAAGTAATTTGAGAGTTTAGTATGTTTGAAAAAAGAGTTAGTGCTATTTCTGGATGGGCAATCACTATAGTTCAGTAGTAAAATATACTTTCTTAGGATGATCTAAGGAATGCAGAGACATATTAAATATAGTCTCTTCACACTTGGTACCTGTACTAATACGACTAAAGGGCCTTGTCCACCAAGCCGATTCTCATGCGATTATTACAGAATCTAGTAGAAAATAGTTCTCTGTGGCGCAAAATCGCATGAGAATCGGCTTAGTGGATTAGGCTTTTAAGGTCACTAAGCACCTAAAAATCAGAACATGTCTACTGAGAGCTCTTGTGGAAAGCAGCATTTGAAAAATATCATTTTTGCGACTTATGACTCATTTTTTTGTGACATATCACATTTTTCCTGATTTCACACATTAATTATCCTGATTCTGGGTTTACAGGGCCACAGTCCAGCGGGTGGCTGCCTCATGGCACTGAGTGGAGATTATAAAGTAATGGCAGAAGGCAAGTTCAGGATAGGTCTGAATGAAACCATGTTGGTAAGTTACCGCTTATATTATGTTTTAATATCAGGATTTTCAAGACTATTGCTAAAAGAATGTCAGCATATCGCCAAAGCTGTCCTATTATAGAAACGAAATAATATTGATCATACTCATGTATACTCTTACATGGTCGTTAGACATGATTGTCTGATGAAATGGGAGGAGGAAGAGGATACAATTCCTTCAATGAATCATGAAGAGAATACCTATTAAAGGTTCCATGAATATTGTATTTATAACTAATATTTTGCTATAGGGTTTAAGAGAAATTCTGTTAATTACGTCGTTAGAAAATCAACCTTGAGACCAAATGTGTATCCCCCCTGTCCCTCTCTCTCTCACACACACATAGACATATTCTATGTTAACCTATCCTTTTGATCATTTCAGGGTATGATTGCCCCTCCGTGGTGAGTAATGTTGAAGTTTACATATAATATAAAGTTATAACGGCTCATAAAATAGAGTTAATTTCCATTAAAGTGTTAACCGTATATTCGCTCAGAGGTGTGCAGTATTTGTAATCTCATCCAGGCAATATGTCACACACTTGAGACAACTCACGCAGTAAAATGGCACAATCTCCTCATAAATGCATGGGAACTAATAATATATATTGTTCACAAATAGATTAAACTTACTATAATGAAGCAATAACCAAATTTAACTAATCGGTACTGCATTACCAAGGAATAATTCTCTCGTAAAATGTCAGTTAATGGTCAAGAATTGATTAATTGAATCTTGTATAAATGTCCCTATATGTGGAAACACCAGGTTCGTCCAAAATTACAAAGCTTTGATTGGGCACCGTGAGACGGAGAAGGCGCTCCAACTTGGCACCTTGTACCCCGCCGACATGGCTTTGAAAATAGGAATGGTGGACGCTCTCGCCCCAATGGACAGTGTTGAAGAGGTAGTCCGGACAGAAATGGATAAATGGCTCAAGATTCCAGGTAAGATGAAATTATTTATACATATGTTACAGAAATATATCATTTGTATTATGCATTAACGCACATATTATATATATGGATAACATCTTAGATAATGAAAATAATCTGCTTAATATATTCTTTTGTATCATTGTTGATGAGGCTTTATACCTATTGCTGCTGAGTACCATTTATTACATCATGCATTAGAAATTGCCTTGAAAATAAATGGGTGGAATATGTCTTTTTATCATACAATGTAGGCCTACACTTGGTGCCATCTATGATTGGCAAATTTAAAGTTGTTTTATTTCATGTTCATATTCCCATGATTAATTGGCAAATACGAGAAATCTAGAAATACTGCATTTATCTATTTTTCTTAAATGTATTTTTCGAGATGTACCTATCAAGACTGAGAATAGTGCCCTTGCTGGCATAATGTTTCTGGTAGAATAAACTTTATTAAACAAACAAATATAAATCTGTATTTTGAAATACACCCATATTTTGCATCATGTGTTTCACAGATTCTGCACGTCAAGCCAGCAAAAAGTTGTCAAGGAAGGAGCACATTGATTACCTACTAGCAAAGAGGGAAGAAGATGCAACTTTCTTTGTCAAGCTCATCACAGAGGAGGGCAGTCAAAAGCAAATAGGAAACTATATTAAAAGTTTGGAAAAATCAAAGAAGTAGAAACATCGATAGAAGGAGGTTGATCTCGCACTACAAATATTATTTCTTATATTTTATCATGTCACAGAAGCACAAATAAAAATGAAAAACAAATTGTTTGATTTGAGGACTATATAGGCTAGGTGATTGCCGATTGAACACTATTATATGCTTCATTATTTATTAACGACTGCGTTGCAACAGAATTTATAAATCGAATATGAAATGTAGGCACCCACAGATAATTAAATAAATTATACCCCGATGTAGGCACCTGCAGATATTAGCAAAATTTATTTCTTTACAAAAGAATTTGTCTACCACGAAAAATTACAGGGAGAGCCACACAAGTTTCATTTTTTTTATGAATATTATTGGTTTTATATGCGTATCATACAGTTACCCATATTAGAGGTTTATACATTTACTTTATAGACTTTACTACCACAACGTAGGCACCCTGTGAATTTAGCCATTTTGTTTTGCCAAAAAATATAATCTCCTATGTTTTCCCCAGAATTTTACAAAGAAACGTTTAGCAAATGATTGGATTCTTATTATGAAGTAGAAATGTTGATATAAATTCTTTATTGTGATAGCCTACGTTCTAATTTTATTTATTTCAGTTTTAAAAACGTCAATTTTCACATATATTTCATCCTTTTATGTACAAAATGCACATTTTCAAATTGATAAGCCATATATGACCCGAAAGCTGGGGAATGAACACTAAACAAAACATAGAAAAATGTATGGTCAGTGAACCATGGAAGTAAAAAAACTGGCTTTACATCACTATGACACGGAGTTTCAGTTTGTGCCAATAACAACTAGGCGTCCTTAAATTTCACTGCACGGGTAAAAGTTGGTAGGCGCAGAAATCTCAAAAGCTCATGATATCGCCACTTGACCGAAGCGTCACGCTTATGCAAATAACTATAAAGTACTATATAATAATTATCATAAAATCCTTGCTTGATTTTTGTTTAATATGACCAAAACACTAATTTTACTTGGCAAACAAAGTCATTCATTTGGAAGGAATTCATGACATTTCCATGTTATGAATATGGTGTGAAAGTTTGAGTTACCCCCTTTGGAAATGTTTGATATGAAATGCATTTCCCCGAACAAGTTCGCCCTAAAATGTGAATACCCACGTGGACTGTGTTACCCTGTCTCTTGAGTTGTATGAGCAGGACTCAGCATGTGTCACTGAGTGTAAGAACTGTCTTTATTAGTGTAGTGAGGGTTCACAAGGTGTCACCAATGACCAGGGCCGAAGCTAACTCCTTGTTAAGGCAAGACTATCCCACAACAAGGGCAGTCGTTTGGTAGGGTTTATCTATATACAAATATCACTCTATGCAATGTTGAATGTAGGCCTACCCTACACAATGGCATCACTTCTCCGGAGTTACTTCGAATTCAAATGATAATAACGATACAAAATTTATGGTTCTCCAGGGCATCATTTGAGGACGCGGGTTGTTATAAATAGATCATTCATTAATCATTATCAGTGTTATGTAATTATTATATCATTAGTACATAGACATATTCCATGATAAAACTAAAGATCATGAGAATATTCATCATGCGTGTAAATACATTACCATTGTCAAACATATAATTTTTAATTTGGAGTCTAAAAGTAATGTCCGGGGCACTAATGATTAATCAAAGTCGACCCTTTAAAATTCTGAAATACGAAAAGTGAACAGTGGTCAGGTGCCCTCGATTGGCATCGAAACCGCGTATGACAAATGTAGGTCATCGAAAGTATGATGGCTGCCTAGGTAGGTGCATCATCCTGCATCACATTTCCGCTAAATCGTATTACATAGGGGTCTTTTACACACCGTTACCCTTCACTCTCACCTTATACCACCCTATTTGTTACCCTCTTATCCCACCATATCCCACCTGTTGTCCCTTTTCCCTCTCTCCCACCCTAACTTACTTAAGGTAACGGCAGGGAGAACTGGATGAAATCTAGAAGTCTGTATACCTGTTTATCATATATGTACTGTTCAATTCGATGAATAAATAGTTCTTATCTTATCTTAACAGTTACCTACACCCGCCACCCTAATCATTAGGCCTACCCGAACATATATACTCAGTCTCCTAATAGCGAATCAGGAATAGTGTATGGTTAAGTTCAGGAACATAAAAGGATACTGCGGACCTGGCCATAGAGAACTGAGTATATTAACCCATCGCAAAGAGTCAATAGTCGTGTCTCTAACATGATAGTTTTAGTTTTAATTACTTTTTAAAAATTTCGTTAAGATAAATAATCAAAGACACAAGTCTACAGCATATCCCACCGTTAACCGTTCATATCCCACCTGTTACCCCACCATAACTCCCCCTAACCCTGATCCCACACCCTAACCGTTACCCTAACTCCCCCCCCCCCCCTCCCCCCCCCCCCCCACACACACCAACTCATTATACTCTCCTCTCATACCCTCACCCCTCCCACACTTCCACCCAAACTATTATCCCCCAAGGCGACCATAGCAACCCGTAATAACACTATTATTGTAGTTTTTTTCCCAATGCGGATAGTTTGACCATGCCACTGCCTGCACGAGTGACCACTGTCTTGTCAGGTGCCCCGTCCTAGCTTGATTGGGGTCAACCCATTGTTTTGCAGTGTGCCAAAGGCGAAATATCCATTCCGAAAAAATAATAAAACTTACAATCTACTCATATCTTTAATCGAAACAACCACTTGTGATATATATAATGTAATCAATAAACGTTGGGTACACCGATGATACCATGGTATCTTTATTCAAGCGCTCACAATGCGGATCTAGCGCGTCTAAGAGGACCGACAAATTCGCGTCAAAGCACTTAAGATAAGATATAATTCAACTGATCAAGTACGTGTGTACTTATCGTGTTATCTTAACCTGTCAACAAGTACACAATGAATGCACGAACGGAAAAGGTAAGAAATACGGAAAATCAAAACGAAAGTCCATCAAATATTTATTTTTATTTACATCTCTAATATTCTAAGCATAATAATATATTGCAATTTCATTCAATGATTATCCACAATTAATGTCCCTGCATACTATGGTATACATAACACATCCATTCTTTTAAATCTATCCACTCTTGCCTATGAGAACTACTTCTTCTTTAAAACAGCGGGAATTGGTCTATCTCCAGCCATTTTCTCCAGAAGAAGATCGCTGAACCATTCAGGAAGGAACGTAATCGGATACCACCAGTATTTGGCATCCATGCCAATTAGGTATCTACCCCTGGGAAACATAGCTGTGAGGGCATGGGTGTATCCATTGACGACTGGAGTTATATCTTCTGCTACGATACCATTCAGGAAGTTCTTTAAAATCAATTCAACCGCTGAAAGTATAGAAAGTATATGATTTTATTTCCAGAAAAAGATAACATTATCTGTGTTCCCACAGGTATTCCAAATATGCCTGGAAAATAAAGTTAGCATAAGGAAGTATAATTGTGGTAAGACTATGTGTATTCATTTCACCAAACTATCCTACTAAGTAGTGCCTATGCACAGAGAATATGCATGTGTAAGAAATCTCAAGGACGGAAACATCTATTTATAGCAGTAATAAGTCAAACTTTATTGATATTGGGAGAGAAAAGATGTTTATTACGAGAGGGAGGCCATAATCATAGATATGATGAGAGACAGAAGGACAATAATTGAGCGGTTGGTACATGTACATACATTGGTCAACGAACGCCTTGCCATAGTCTTCTTTGAGCTGTGGGGGCAGTGCCTCAAATGCAGAAATACAATTCCTTTTCAACATCTCAGCATCTGTGATATTTGTCTTGTGGAACCCTGGCTCAATAATATGCACCGACACACCAAAGTCCCTCAATTCCCGCCTGAAATAATACAACTATTATGGTTATCGCAATTTAATTGAGCCAGCAAATTTATTTATTGTCAATAATGCGTTTTCATTAAGAGCTGCTATAAGAATATGAGTTTTCTTTTAACAGAGGTATGCAATAAAACAGGATTCCCTAAACTCCTAGCTCCTCTCTGTCGTCCGTTAAGGGGTGGGACATAATTAATCCACTGGTCATTGCTGACACCTCTTGGTCACCTTTGGAGCCAACTACCCCCCATCCCACTCACACATGCTCCCTCTTCCTATTGACCCCAGGTAACCTAACATTAAAATGCTTTGAATATTGGTTGATTTACCTACAGATATACGTTTAAATGATATGAACAATTATGTCGTCTCTTTTTCATTTCTACGATATACTTAATCAGAGGTGGAAAATAATTATTATGGGGCTGGCTCTAAACTGCAACGTTCTCTCACCTGAGGGCATCTGAATAGGCCTCAACTCCATACTTAGAAATACAATAGGCTGCACTACCAGCGAAGGAGACCCGACCAAAGACACTGGCAGTGTTGATAACGCGACCTTTTTCCTTCTTCAACAATGGTAAAAAGGCAGCAGTTGTATCGATGAGACCAAACAGATTAACGTTGCAAACACCAACGTAGTCAGCTTTCGTAAGCCATTCACTGGGGCCCACTTTGCCAGCAACTCCAGCGTTATTGATCAGTCCCCACAAACCTGAGGTTATCAAAAAGGAGAACAATGTATGTCCCGTTACTGTTTATTAATTAAATACTAGATACAATACAAAGCCACTGCTCCTAATTACGTGTATGATATAATTATTTTCATATATGTATCATCGTCGCGAGGCCATATTAATTTATTCTAAACATTTATAATTTACTAAATTATGTTCACAAAATACCATACCATCATAGGTGTGATTGTATTATGTCATATATAACATTGTACATTGTACATTTAAAATGTACATATGCAATATTTTCTATAATTTCTGACCCTACATGATATTATCATGTAGGGCCAGAAATCATAGAACATTAATATTCTATAAAATGTTAGATAATATGGGAAAACATATACCTTTATCCTTTGGCAAGTGAGATTTGACTTCTTCAAAGGCTTTTACAACACTATCGTGGTTTGTCACATCTACGCGAATCGGTACTAAATTTTTTGAACATGATTTTTTAAGTTCAACTTCTCCTTTTTCTGTCAAACATCCTGCATAAACATGGAATCCTAAACTGTCGAGCAACCTATAGAGAAAGTGTATAAAGTACTATAAGTATGAAAGAGACACACAAGATCAAGTTTTACTCTGTAACCTGAATAAAAACGAATAAAAAAATGTTAGTTCTACATGCAGGGGCTACACATTTAGGCCTACACTATAAATTGAAGAAATCTGAGAAGGTGATCGGGTGAAGTAACGAACGTCACAAACAAATATCAATATAATGATTTAATATTATAATTTACATGGCACAAACAATAGGCAATAATACTCATTAAATAGCCTATAATGTATTTAATTATGTTTAAACATGATATTCACATTTTATTAGTTTGTATTATCAGTTTATTTAACCAGGCCCCGTTGAAATTCCAGTGTTTACGAGGATCACAGGCTCATAGCCGGCCTTTAAACTTACCTACTGCCCGACCCATCGGTAATATATCATGTTAGTATTTGGTTTACATAAAGTAATACTGTATGCATTAACTACCATATATATATACACACTTGTACATCGAAGACAGCACTCCGATTTTGCACAGACGAAAGCAAACTTACTTGCAAGTGGCATGCCCAAATCCAGAATCACAACCAGTAATCATAACATAGCGCTCTCCATATTTCGAAACAACGGGGATTCGCACTAGATAATCGGCGAGGCGATAGAGGACATAGAGTCCTACCAAACATAATGTCCAACAGCAAATCATGGCGATCTATTTATGGGAAAAGATCTTATTAACTGCGATGAAAAATATCATGCAAAGAATCGAATATATAGGTAAATGACTGTCTAACCACGCGAATACCCCTAGTCGGTTAATGGTTTTACCTCATGCCTATAATTATATAGTTCAAATCGATTACCTGTAAGTGTAAATGAAGTGAAACGTGAATGAAAAGTACAAACCCTGATATTTTAAAACTGATCCAGTATACAAATGGACGACTAGAAGAAGGACGGTCGAAGTATTAGTCCACGTATATATATGGACTCAATCACTTGAATCTATAGATGGATTCATGGCAGTGGTGACATCTTTAGCATGCATGAGAGGAAAAAATATACATATATGTAAACACGAGGTAAAAATGTGTATACCGTTCTGAAACCGATGCAGTCGTTCACGAATGCTTATTCCATTATTGTTTGCAAATGTTTGGCTTCTAGTTTAAACCCCGTGGAATGGTGACCCATATCCTGCCAGATTTACTGGGTTGAGTCTCTCACTAATGTACTTAGTTGTTGAGTTCCACTATAACTAGACTTGGTACGTACATTCACCAATTTTGATATTAAATGTGCGAATTCCATGGGCTACCATACATTTCACAGTCTCAGTATGTAATATATATAGTATATAGAGTCAAAGTTTATCTACATGCAATACACATACCGATAACAATATACAATCTAAATCGTCCACAATTCGCCATCGCGACCTAGAGCATTTACTTACTAGGTTCAGCTGATATAAATGAGGGACCAGAGTACGCCAGCACTATAGAGATATTTATATCTATTTATCAACTATTCGAGGCTATCAATTGATCCTGACATTGCAAACAATATCCTCATTTCAGTCTTGGTCGGCAACTTTCAATAGTTCAATAGCAATACAAGTGGATCAAAGTTCTATTTAAATTTGCGGACATACTAGATAAGAACATACTTGTCTAAATATGGAACATTTTTTATTTGAGGCAAAGTATCATTATTGAGGACATATTGAAGCTCCCTTAGCTGTCAATTGTGCGTCATGTTGATTCCACATAGTTTCTTTGCCTTGGTTTCGTTAGCATCCCGGCTCATATATATATACAAAGACTCATTATTTGCATTTATATGCATTCGACGCCCTGTTGCTTAGCGTAGTAATTTAATCTTGTATCGAGATATGTGTTATTGCGATTTCTTTTAAAAAATGATTGTCTCGCGAGATACGAACATCAGTACTTGGGAAGCCTAATTGTGTCTTTATCCGTCGCTTGCGACCAGTTTCCATTATCGTTTTTATAGTTCCTCTTATCTAAGAAGTGCTGCACCTTTTTTCTACTTTATGGAAGAATTTTTGTAGACTCAATAATCTGTTTTCACTCATCTACTCTCATTTCTTCTACTTTTTTCATTTTTATTTTATTTTCTTATAAAATCTATAAAAAAAGATTGGTGTCGAATTGAGATACTGTTAAAACAGAATAGATGTATGTTAGATATTATTCTGTTATTGTAGATCTAGTTATTCTACTCCACTGAAAACCAATAATTAGCATTTCGCACTTCTTCACTATTTTACATAAGCTAGTCAAAGTTTGTATCATGAAATGGCACATTAGTCTTTATATAATGAATTAAATAATATAAAAATGTGTACATGGTCCACTCTTCTCACAAATGTTATCATCAAGAGGAGTCTATATTTCATAATTTTCATTCTATTATGGTCTACGTTGAGGAACGAAAAGGGGTTCGATGTATTTTTGTGTGTTATCGGCCCGGAGAGAACAAGTTTTGTTGATATATTGAATAAAGCTGTTTTTTAAAAAAAAAAATCAACGTAGGCATTTTGCATGAGGTGGTTCAATGGTCGTCACTGCAAGAAATGAATCCAAATCAAATGTGTTAGAAGAGTGTTTTATTCTCTACAGATCAAATTTACTCATTGATAACCTTTTGGTACATTAGCTTAAAACCTGAAAATTCTCCATCTGAAAGTTTCTAATATTCCTCTTGACCTTCCTCCTCTCCTTCAGCCTCGACGGAATCGACTCCAACCTCTTCATAATCCTTCTCAAGGGCTGCAAGATCCTCACGGGCCTCAGAGAACTCACCCTCTTCCATACCCTCTCCTACATACCAGTGGACAAACGCACGTTTGGCGTACATGAGATCGAACTTGTGGTCAAGACGAGCCCAGGCCTCAGCAATGGCAGTGGTGTTGCTCAACATGCAAACAGCTCTCTGTACCTTAGCGAGGTCACCGCCTGGAACAACAGTGGGTGGCTGGTAGTTGATGCCAACCTTGAATCCAGTTGGACACCAATCTACAAACTGGATGGTACGCTTGGTCTTGATGGTAGCAATGGCAGCATTGACATCCTTAGGGACGACATCTCCACGGTACAACATGCAGCAGGCCATGTACTTGCCATGACGTGGGTCACATTTCACCATCTGGAAATTGAATTAAGTCTGGTTTCAGTCTAGGATAACAGTTGAGAGAGTCCCTTCACACTGAGGGAAAGCTTCTCGCTCCAAACTATGAAATGCCATTATAATCCCATTAGGACGCCTACTGCTGGGCCAGAAAAGCCATTAGCGCAATAGGTATCCAATCACTGATATGCCATTCTTATCTGATCTGACAGGCTCTGAGCTTAGACTGGGCTTTAAATTTCAGCATAGTTATAAAATAGGTGCAATTTAGTTCATATTCCCCCCTAAGGACACAATAAAATTGAATGAAATGGCTCCTAGCTTTGTAGGGTTTTCAGCCTCTGCATGTACTTTTATAATCATCGATATTTTTCTTAAGTGTAATATAATTATAGGATAGGATAAAAATAGGATAAAAGTAAGTAAGAAAATTTCTATCATGTTCCAATAACAAAGGAGTGTGTATATATATATAGGTTCTGACATTGGTGTCATATTAATCTTCTAGGGGCCATTGCATGGTGCTTTTTTTGTTGAATATTATCATTGAATTTACATTACCTGGTTGGCTGGTTCAAAGCAGGCATTGGTGATTTCTGCAACTGAAAGCTGCTCATGGTAAGCCTTCTCAGCAGAGATGACTGGAGCATAGGTAGCAAGAGGGAAATGGATACGTGGGTATGGCACCAAGTTGGTCTGGAACTCAGTCAGATCCACATTCAGAGCACCATCGAACCTCAGGGAGGCAGTGATGGAGGAGACAATCTGGCCAACCAGTCTGTTGAGGTTGGTGTAGGTTGGACGCTCGATGTCCAAGTTACGACGGCAGATGTCATAGATGGCCTCATTGTCAACCATGAAGGCACAGTCGGAGTGCTCAAGAGTTGTATGGGTGGTGAGGATGGAGTTGTAGGGCTCAACAACAGCAGTGGCAATCTGAAAAAATATGGCAGTTCATTAATGTATAAATGCAGGCCAGCTAGGAATGACAATTTAAATAATAAATGATTTTGTATCTCACATAAAACCACTGATTAACACATATGACAGTTAGCATAATTGTTTGAATCCCAAGATGAAACTGGACGAAAATATCTTTTTTACGTCATAGATTAAATTGAAGTAACATTACAAAGGGAAACATTATCATTTCAACTTAAACCAACCGACCTGAGGAGCTGGGTAAACAGCAAACTCAAGCTTGGACTTCTTGCCATAGTCGACTGAGAGCCTTTCCATTAAGAGAGATGTGAAGCCAGAGCCAGTGCCACCACCGAAGGAGTGGAAGATAAGGAATCCCTGAAGTCCAGTGCACTGATCGGCCAGTTTCCTGATTCTGTCAAGGACCAAGTCAATGATCTCTTTACCAACTGTGTAGTGACCTCTGGCATAGTTGTTAGCGGCATCTTCCTTACCAGTGATCAGCTGTTCTGGGTGGAAGAGCTGGCGGTAGGTTCCAGTACGAACCTCATCTGAATGAGAAGAATTAGTTCATGACAAAAGTTCCCAGTGAACTGAAATGAGGCCCTGAGGTACGTTTTAGTTTTGACGTTTTAGTTATGATTTCCCCAAGAATACCTTGAAAGAAACACCATCAAATAATCAAATATCCATTAAGATATGTGTGAGAAATAGAGTTGGTTTTAAGTGTTGCCTTAGCAATGTGTATAAATTGAAAAATCTATTCATAATATCTTTGTTTTTGATATGCTAAGAAAGTGTGGGTGCGTGTGTGGTTGGTGGGGTGGGGGTGGGGGGTGGGGGCGGAGGATATCATATTAATCTTGATGAGAGAACAGTTTTACGGAAAAGAGAATGAATAAAATTGTTCTGTCTTTATTGAAAACTAGTTCTGGTAGGGAACATGAATAAATTTGAAAATATACCCTATACATGTATAAAGCAATATACAAGGAAGTCGATGTTAAACTGCGATCTTCATTTCGTTAGGAGGGGAGCATAAATGCGTCTGCTGACGAAAATGAAGTGAAGCATAATCAATATGGTGGTGGTGTCGGGAGGGGGGGGGGTTGGTGAGTCCGTATTGTAAGCTCTTGTAAGTCCGTATTGTAAGCTCTTTAGTTGCATCTCTGGTCGATGCAAAAATTACTCAGTCCAACCAGAAACCCATAGGCAGAGTGTCCAAGAGCCCAACAGTTGATCACTCATACAGTTATTTACAATAGGCCATCAGCTGAACCTCAAGATATGGCTAGAAAATGAGTATGACCTTACCTACAACAGTTGGCTCCAAATCAACAAAGACAGCACGTGGGACGTGCTTGCCAGCGCCAGTCTCGCTGAAGAAGGTGTTGAAGGAGTCATCACCACCTCCAATGGTCTTGTCTGAGGGCATCTGGCCATCAGGCTGGATACCGTGCTCAAGGCAGTACAATTCCCAGCAGGCGTTACCGATCTGGACACCAGCTTGTCCGACGTGGATAGAGATGCACTCACGCTGGATGGGACAATAAAGGCAATTTAATCAGTCAGTTTTACAATCTAGAGCTGGGAGGAATTGTTAGCAAAGATTAGGGTTTGTATAGGGAATTCATACCCCTTGAGAGGCAGTATCAAATAATATGCTCCAGTTGGTCCTCTGGATAATAAAGGCGCACAATGATTTTTAATTTAATTTAAAATATTGATAAAGCAATAGAAATACAAAGTTTTAGAGGGACTGACAGTTACATTCATATAGCAATATTGTTTCACTAATACTAGTATGCCTCAGGTTGCACGCAAGCGGTTTTCGAATTGGAGCAGATCTCATATTGATAAATTTGTCGCTGTTCGAATAAAATTAACCCAAGCAATGAGGCATGGAGATACTAATCCTTCAGTTCAAAGTCGAAACCTTAAATACCCTTTAAATGTTACACATTCTAAGAATAAAATAGGTCGTTGCTGCATGAAAATCGCGAGTTTTAAGATCCCCTATATAACGATTGTAAATAGGAGTAATATTGAGACAAAGTTATTCCAAAGATTAGTACTCACCATGTTGAAATCTCAGCTTCGAATTTAAGCGAAGAGAAGGGGAAGGATGCCTCACGTCTTACTTGTTATGAGTAAAGCAAGGAAGTGGGGAGCTAGGGCGCTCAGCTCATATTTATACCGAACTTCTACCTGACAGACGGCGTCCGTCGCCAAGTAGATGGAAGCAATAGAGCCGAACGGTTGCCAATACATAAGATATTGGTACCCCATTATGTATCCGGCTGCATTATGAGCTACCTTATAAATGACATGGCATGGAAATGATCGATTAGAGATCTAAATTATCTATTATTTGTCTAGTCAGGTAAGGCAGACTTTATAATCAAGCGTTTATAGCAGTTGTTTTTTTAGTTTATACTAGCTCTGTAGCATGGCATGCACTGGAAGACCAGATTCTAAATCTGGTGGACATTACCAAATGTGTAACTCTTAGCCTTGCAAATAAAAATTATTATTATTATTATTATTATTATTATTTCCTAACAATCACAAAAAATCTTGCTTGCATTGATCGGCAATATGTCTAATACGATTTCCTATTTCAAACTGTTAGTTGGGATATAGTCTCTTGCATGCTTTAATTAATGCTCTTTATTGTTTTTATAACAAGAGTTAAATTACTCGTAAATACATGCATATTGTATTGTTTGTCAGTTCTAAACAGTTCCTAAGGACAATGTATACGAAGTGCATGGACAAACCAACTAAATAACCTGTGAACGCAGAATCAACATGTGTGAAAATATTTGAATAAAAACAATTCAAACTCGACCAAACTAATCTGCATTATTGAGGGTCGCAAGAGAGTGTCAATATTTTACACCTAAACAAGCGGGAAGGTGGGTCTACATGTATTTGATGGATAGTATTAACTTAATCTCGTCGTGTGGCAACAGGCGCATGCCTTGAAAAAAATAATTAAATGTTTGGTTTATCGCATGCCTGGATGACTGGGTTTAATACCATACACGCCATATTAATATCTATAAGAATTGGAAGCGCAATACAATTGGAATATGATTTAAGACGATGTCTATTATATGAGCATGGCGACGCCGATCCTTTGCAATTTGGTTTGCTTTGTTTAATCTGAAGGTTTCTGTATATATTATATGGGCACCGGTTATATGGTTGATTTAGACCGTCTATGGTGGCCAATCTCTAAGAGCTCGTTAGCATGCACGTGTCTGTTTGGATTTCAGTCTTTGGAAAACACTAACTGGATTTATGGGGATTAGTTGATATCACAAACAAACATTTTCTTGATTTGAGTATGGACTCTTGACCTTTAACTAATGGTTGTTTGCAAGTTGGCAACCTGTAGTGCCTCATTATGAAATAACGATTTGCAACAAATATTGTACATATATCACGCATTATATTAACACTTTTGTAATAGTTTCTTCATTCGGGATGCTTTTAAAAATTCTCCGAAACATATAGATCTATATCTTCATCTATACTATTATTGCCTTTCTAATTATCCAGATTTCATTCTATGTAAACGATGGTTGTCTGTGGGTGTTATACATGTGAATGGACAGTGGAACATAATTTGGACTTCCAAAAAATCTGGAGGCAATAATCATTACTATCGTAGCTTCACTGACTAAAGTTTGTTTCAAGTGACTGGGCCAGCTCTAAATTGTGTTCCATGTATAGCCTTTATATCAACGAGCATACATTGTTAATTTGACTCTCGTTATATATATAAACACACATACATAGGTACGAATATAGGTAGAGTAGGGTCAGCTGTCGTCAAATGACACATGCCATTACGAGTTCCAGCTATTTAAATTGAATCTTGTTTCTTGGCATATTAAAAACAATGTGGGCCAATGTGCCCACTAAGCATAATTTATTCATGGAACACTTGGTACCATATCTGTCTGGTATTGCTATATATATGTTACCGATCTCTTTCTCTGATCATTTAAACTTCGTCTCAGGTAAATACACTGACTATTAAGTATATATTCGATCCCTCCTATTGGCATGAAGACTTCGTGTTCTTTTAGGTTTCCGTCGTGCCTAATGACCGTACTATAAGAACGAACATGGGAGAATATATCACAATTAGCTGGAATAGAATTAAGCAACGCCTAGAGCATACAATTCAGTTGCTGGCTGTACGAGTGCTCACCTACACTGCACTTAAATAAATTACACATGCAAAAGGCATTTCCTAATGAATGTTCCTTTATGTTATTGAATTTTTCAAGTTCATTTTGCAAGACTTAATGGGACTTTCAAATGGACGGACCCAAGTGCATGTGGAGGAATCGGGTTCAAGCACTGGTCTCTTCACATACACCACTCGACTGCATAATGAAAATCGGGCAATTTAGATGACGACCTCGATCGTTGCCTTAACTTGAATCTAACCCAATGGCACACACTTTACTTGAAGTATTCTCCAAAATGTAAAGTCCGGATCTCCCATAAAATTTGAAAGTTAGGATTTTTTCCATAAAAACACGTTAATTCAGTTAAATCAAAAGAAGTGCTAATGGTCTATGGTAGATACTGAAACGAACATTAATTGTACAATAATACTGTAACTTTGAATGTCTCTCCACGTTATGGCACGGACATCCTATCATTCATATATATCTCAGTTCAAATGTAAACGATAGATTTAAGAATATTGTCCAACAAATATTAGAAATAGAATTAATCATAATTTTGAAATGCTTTTTGATGAATTGATATCTTTCCTCAATAGACGAACACATGCAAGTGTACACAGAACTTCCAGGCAGGGGTATTTCAAATTTTGAATGCCCTTATCATCCGAAAGTTCGACTCCGATCATAATATAGGTTCCATTTTACGTCTGTGTCTTTAGCTCTATGTTTCAATAAGAATTGAATGAAAGTACCTTCCCAGATATTAACTGAAGAGTATACCAAATAATTTTAATCGGACATTTTAGTTACCTACAAGCATTGACACTCTTTGGATTAATCCATCCGAATTACCAGGCGACCGTAGTTTATTAGCGCAATGTTATAGATGAGTAAAGGGAGTTATTTTTAAAGGCAATAATAGTTCTCCCAGAACAAGATACAACGCATTCGCAATCGGTGACAAAGGCATTCAAACTTGGCAATACTCAATACATGTTGACTGTGATATTGTAAATCAGTTTAATACATGTACCATTACCTTCATAACGTTTTGTTCTATTTAAAAAGTATTTATCTTAGGACTAAATCGTAGAAGGTGCCTTCTGCAGTCACTATGTTTTTTTTATAATCAAATGACATAATTATATGTATATGCAGATACCATAAAGATTGTTCGATTACTTTTTGCACCGACTTCTTCATTGAACTCCACTTGACTATTGACTAATTTGAGGAATCCTGGGGCCTGTTGTTTAAGCTTTGGAAAAGGATTTTTGTGTGGTAATTCCTTCACCCTATCGACAGGTGAAACTCCCATCTGGTAGGGATAGCCCATACACACAATAGTAGGTAGAAATGTGTATTCATACCCATCGACGGAAGGGAAACAAGTGTAGGAAATCCTTCACATAATTTTCCTTTCCTTAGCTTATGCAACAGGCCCCTGATTTGCCGAGGCTCAAAATTGTTACACACCATTGCACTTGTTGCCACCGACTACCTTTGAAACAGACACGCATGATTGCATCAACACAATCAATCATTATTTCTAAGCTTCAAAATACCCAAAATAATAATAGTTATCGTGTTGCTTCGGTATGTGAATATAATATTTCACACAAACACGATACTTGTAATATTTTAAACCAGATAATAATCGCGTAATTCTACGCAACCAAAGCACCATAGACAGACACTTGCTTGGGCCAGTTCTCCCCCAAAGACGTTGAGATTTATTTAAATCAAACTTTAAATTTAAATCAAACTGATGTTGGTGAATTGGAGGTCTTGAATATTTCTTTTTTGATAATTTCTTATTGCAGAAACAGATTGTACAGCGTCGTCCCGCTGCATGCCAGATGAACGGGGATGATTTGATATCATAAATTTGATTAGTGATGATGATATTGGAGCGTTGGTTGTGTATATTAATTTTGTTTGAGGTTGGTCGAGGGTGGGGAGGGAGGGAAGGGTGGGAAGGGTGTGTGAGTGTGTTGCTGTGTGTGTAGGTGAGTGTGTGTGTTGCTCGATTATATTGCTGTTCGTGAGCTTGAGTTACTAGGATATCCTTTTTTTTATTCTGATGACAAACGTTCTGTATTTTGTGACGTGTAGGACTCTTGAAATCATTTAAAACCATGAATTGTATCGCAACAATCAGTTTGTAATATTTCGAAAATGTTAATCTTTTACAAGCATCTATATCATTTAATTGAGCCATGTTAATTTCATAGTTAACATACCCTCAGAAACAAACAATTAAATATATCATAATTAGAGTCATTGACCCCTGAGTAAAGCATATGTGATAATTCACGTATTATCGTTCATGTAAAACTTGTTGTTTGTTGTCTGTTAGTAGCTTTTATTTTCTTTAGGAAATAGTTTTTTTGGCTTCTGACAGAGCAGGTCTCCTAGCCAACGCCCAAGCAAAATGAATCATAGAACGCTTCATCAAATATATAGAGCTTACAAAGTCACACACAAGTATTGCATGCATCAATAATGGGACTTGAGCTAGGATATATATATCATTATTATAATTTTTTTATTTCAATACTTTTCATACATATGATATCAGTGTTACAATGTCATATACAATATCATATCAAAACAGGGTAAAACATCCTCTACAAGTAGTTTTTTCTGATGACCCTAAAAGAATGCAATAAAATAAATTCAGTTAATCAATGTCTAGATAATAGTCTAGGATGCATTAAATCTCGAAATTTGTGATCTCCAGTGCAGCACTATCAATTTTGCGACTTATGGCTCATTTTCCGTAACACATCACATTTGACATCACACTGCCTTTCCCATAACCAATTACCAACCTGGGTGAGGTAAATGGCGCGATAATTCGCTGATCACCGTGACTTTAATTGTATCCAAACAACTCGGGCCAGCTTAGGACTTCATTGTTATATTTAATTTGATGAGCATTGCTGACGTTAAAATTGCGTTGCTTTGCACAGGTGATTCTACTATTGTTGGTACTTGGAAACATGGCCGGTGTCAGATCAAAAAGTGACCCCCATTGAAAAGTGGCCCAGGGGTCGATTTTCGGCAATCGAAAAAATGACCAAACCCATCGAAAATCAATCACTGAAATCAGGAGTTTTCTAATATTTTCCTTTCTTAGCTTCCTTATAGAGAAAGCTTTGGATGGTATAATAATATAGAATTGTAATTGTAATTTACTAGATTTTGAAGAATTAATCCTTGATCATCAAGGTTTGTACCAGATATCTGTTGAATGAGATAGGTCACACAATTTTTAGTGAGAGTTCTGTCTAGTTGATATAGTAATTCACATATTACCACAATTGTCTTCTACTTGTGTCTGTAATTATAACGTCCATGCATGTAGTGTGTAGTCACAGTCAATGTTGTAAGTGTTAACACAAAATATTGATCTCCAAAGTTAACAAGTACTAAGTTAAGAAATTATCAAGTTAAGTTTGGTTTATCTATTTAACTTTATAATTAGTGTCAACTTAATTTATATACCTGGCGTTTCCAATGGAAACGATTCTCAGGCCGAATTACTTGTGTCCGATGTCAATTTATTAACTTGTTGTCCAGGCGGAGAGCGTGAGGTCATTTGAATGTAGTTAGACATTATTAATGTGCATTCATAGCAGATTTGAAGGAGGCTTAATTTAAATAGATAAATAAAATGCAATACGGAAATCAATGGTATATGAGGAGAAGATGCCAATGTAATTTGCATATACACCCAAGGGGAGGACTGGGCAGATATGAATGGTGAGGAGGCATAACTAATGCTGTATTTAAGAAAAGTTCAAAACCAAAACCCTTAAATCTAACAAATAATGTCTAGTCACGTATTCCACACAGAATAAAAATTACTTTTGAGTGATTTTAAGATTATTTAGTACTGTCATCATGGTCAGCTTTAGTGTCGAAATAAGTGAGAGGCATCTCTGAATATCTAAAGCATTGCAGAACAAAAGCTAAGCAATTAATTAGAATATATTATAACATATAATTCAATGTTCCACACAGACCCTGCAGTATAAGCTACTGGAATTCCCCGTCATACATTCTAAACCATTTTCCCTTCTCCCTCCCTACCTCTCTCTCTTCCCTCTCCAACCGCCATGGAGGTCCCAGGCATGTAACTTTGTGGCTTGATTGTCAAAATTTAAATTGATACTGATGTGCCCTAGGAAATTTAACTCTTTTCAGTATGTCTTTATACCAACGGACATGTACAGTACTGTAACTAGCTTTCTCCCCCTATGTTCCTAGTAAGGAGCTCTTCTTTTGGTGGTATTTTATTCCAATTGACAAATCATGCTAGAATGTTCAAGTCACATGCTATCACTGTTGCGGGTCCAATAGCAACACTGATTCCCCTTTTAAAACGTTTAAATCTAAGAAATATTTACAAAACAGTACTGTGTTAGGGTGCTCAACGCTGGAGTAAAAGGGTTGTCCTCCAGCCCTGGGTGCTGGGGTTAGACAGACATGCCCCCACGAATTTAGTCATGGTTTGCTTCATAATTGTCGTAGAAGGTTGGGACAACTTTTAAAATGATCAGAACAGATTAATGATTCATCCTGTCATGCTAAACCCTAAGACTAAGTTGCGCGTTCCGCTATGCGAGATATCGCCATTCGAATCACCCCGACGGGTGCGCGGGTCACTACCCCAGACTGTGTGCTCCTCTCATCAGCTGGTTGTGTTTGTCTGCAGGAGGGGCGGGCCCTCGGTGACCAGAGGGTTGACCCGTTGACCCAGATCTATAAATAGTTGGTTGGCACTTCGCTATTCCCCCTTCTGTGTTGGGGGTGGGCTGTCCAGGCGGAGGACAGAGGGTGAGGCGGGAAGGTGGGGGGAGGGAGGGGGGTGAAGGGGGGAGTTGTTGGCATAACATCTAAGTGCGAAATGTATCACTGATCAGTGAGTTAGATATGGCATGCTCCCCTGATGTCATATCTAAGCTCTAACACCTTACATACAGCTACACATATTATCAGATGAAGAATGATTGGCACATTTCGTAGTGACTCATATGATCTCAGGCCTCTTAAAGGCCTGAGATAAAAAATATAGAGATACGTCTGAGATATGTCAGCTCGTGGGTTAATTAACCATCCTTTACATGTAACTGAAATCAGTCGTTGTTTCCCTTGGAAATGCAAATTCGTTAAATTATACTGACACCAGTTGTCATTTCCTTTGGAAATATAAAAACCAGAAATTAATGTAAAGTGTTAACTGTAACTGATTCTTGTTCCAGGATAAATTGAGTATTGTGGAAGCTAAACAAGTATGGGCAGTGGGTATGGGTAGGTGTTAGCCAAAGAAATAGGTGCAAGATTTAGCGCAACACTATGTTTGAACTATATCACCTTCCATGTTGATAATTATATGGGTCGAATTTTCAGAAAATGTACAATTGGCAGCTGCACACATTTAGTTAATTCGTCTAAATTAGGCTGCAATTTAGTCAATACTAGGTAAATTCGAGTATATTCGGCATTGCATTGATTCTAGCAATCAGTTTGGTTAAGTTGAACTGTATTTTGAATTTCGGGTTATTTCAGAGAATTGAGGAAGCTGAATTGTACATTTTCCGGCGATTTCACCCATTAGCAGCTTTATCTGCGTATCTGCTGGCAAAAGAATAATCAACATTGAGTAAAAATAATATTTATACCCTTGCATAAATGACTGGTTCACTTTTCGATAGGGTGGGTATTTTTTCAACGTCTAAAACCGATTGGTCACTTTAAGACGGGGTCTTTTTTCCATATGACACCTGTCATTATGCGCAGGAATGATCTAAACTCACTTGACCACTCTGACGTCACTCAATTTTGAACACAAAAACGTCGCCACTTTAAGTTTACCACCGGTCAGGCTCACACCCACACCTATCGATAAACCAGTAATTAAACAATTACTCGACACGAAGGGGTTTTTCCGTTTTACAAACATAAAAGAGACTATGATTCTCCAACCACACGGTAGCTGAGCGAAGAACAGTTGCCAGTACGTAGCATTGCACTGAGAATAACGTCCTCGATGTAATTGTGTATCGCATAATAAATACTTTCAAAACACAGTGCAGTCGCATGTATTTTAATATTCTACTGAAATAATAAATTAATATACTACTATTGTTTGTTTCCTGTCGTCTAATGATGATTACATATACACTATACATGTATTCAATGACCAACTTGTCATACATCTATATTTAGGATACCGTATTTAATCATTCGATAGCGGAATGAGAAGAGATACAAGAGGGTTCTATCTACGTTAAATTCATGTATACAACATTTAAAGACATAACATTAATAATGATATTGATAACGTTAATTAAACGTTGTTTTGCTTACAATAGTCAATAGAAAGTATTCCAGGAGGCATGTACATACCGAAAGTACAAAACAGTACGATTATATTGTTTTTTTTTCTATCTTTTTTAGAGGCCTGGAAATGTTAGATACTTGTTTTTAAGGGTAACAATTAAAATGATCAGTAATGTGAGAAGGATATATTCCTTTCTGTCATGCATGGTCTTAAGCTGAGAATAGCGTTGTAAAATGCGATGCTTAAGGAAAATAATCAATCAAGCAATCCATTTGCCAAATTTTTGAGAATCATGTCCAGTTGCTTTTGCCAGAGGGCTTCTAAAACGCCCTCTTTTGTATTTGAAAGAACCGCTCTTATGTTTTCATGCGATGACTTCACTTGTTATCGCTCACAGGTGTCATTTTTCTCTTAGTGATTAGACTTCATATTCTTGTATTTAAATATATACCAGCAGCAAAATATTGATAAATCCAGTCGAATAAGTCATAATAATTACTGAATTTCGTAAGATTTGTTTTGTCGTAATAGTCGAGAATGTAGCTTTAAGAAATAGACCAATTTGTGAAGCAAATTTATGTGGATCCTGAAACTTTAAGGTAGATAAGTGAGACAAACATTGGTCTTTAGTATCTGCCCTAATTGTCATAGCATCATGTAGGTAGAGGGACTTCCACCATGGGGCGCCACAGGTTGAGCCACGTGGCCACACTCAGGAGCTACACTCGAGCTGTGAGCAAACTTCTTATACTACACTCACCAACTTGAGACATCTTGATTCATCTCCTGATCATCAAATATCAACATATACTATATCTGTTTATGTCTATATAATAGCAACATCCGGGGGGGGGGGGGGGGGCACTCAGAACCAAAGTGGGTTCCCATGCTCGTTCCCCAACTAAAAAAGGACTTTTCCCTCAAATTAGTAGCCCTTTTCTATTAAAACGAGGAGATTTTACCCGGCTAGGGGGATCCTTTTTTTAAAAAAAAAATCATGGAGAATATATATTAGGGATATAAATCTATGAAAACCAATAATCGATTCCTCAAAAGGTGAATTTTCATTGATGGTTTATGGTATAGTCTGCCTTTAATAGACTCGGAACGAGCATGGAAACCCACTTTGGTTCTGAGTGTCCCCCGTCGGGTAGCAACATTGAGGAACACAAATGGACATTGCACCTACAATTAAACCGGCAGATTCGTAAGTAGAATTGGGTTTGAAAAAATATTGTTTGAAAAAATATTATAGATGACAAACTCATGATGTGAGTCCTCCCCCCATCCCCCGACACGCACACACCGGGTTGACCATTTTATTGGTTCACTCTTAGCTACTCTTAGTGCATAATTCCCTGGTTTCGCCGCGGGATTATGCCCCAAACAGTGCACCAGCAGCCTGCAGTAATGTAGGTTATTAATCCTTTAAATAGAACAGTAGGGAAGGGTGGTGACTATGTTCATTTCAACACTATGAAATCAAAACCAAAAAAACAACAACTATGCGGTCGGTTATCCTCAGGGTTGGCAGATTTACAGGGTCAGTTATCAAAGGTGGGCAAAACACAAAAAACGAACATGTATCAACAATTACAACAAATGTAAATCACATTTCGTCGTACACAAAACGACCAATACAACTATTTGCCACAATTTCCAATTCTATTCTGCATCGAGGTCAGGAAATGGAAGATGAGGCAGACTTGGCGAGAACCAAAGATTATTGTTTTATGGAATCACGCAAGAAGATACCTTTTAGATCAATGACATAACAATAACAAACCATAAGGCGATAACATTAATTTAATTCAATATATATGTAAATTATTCTTTATTCTAACCAAAAGTACAAATAAGAGGCTTACATCTGAAAAAGATACTATGCTACACTATCTGTAACAATCTCTTGCAGAAATGTTCGACAATTAAAGTGAGATATCCCAGCATTTTCTGATTTTTCACTTATCTGAAGCTTTTTACTCAGGTTCCTCCATCGTAAAGGGCCTTGTCTACTAAGCCCATTCTCATGTGATTTTGCGCCGCAGAGGACTCTTTTGCACTAAATTATGTGAGAATCGCATGAGAATCGGCTTAGTGGTCCTTAAGCGAATGATTAATATTGTCTCATTGATCCAGTGAAACAGTACACGTAATCACTAGCGACTACGCACAGCCAGACTAGGAGGCAAGGCTTCAGTAATAATTTTTTTTATTAGTTTTAATAAAGTCAGTGAGTAATTAGAAAGTTTGAGTAAATTTGAGTAAGGTAGAGTAAGGCAACTCAACGAAGGCCAAACCTTGGGGTGAATTTTTAGTTGCATTTTCATTGGCAACCCTATATATTTCGCCGTGTCTTCAGAGCGTAATAAATCATGATTATATAATAGTAAAACAATATAATTATAAGAGATACAGAATTATAGGTTATTATGAATAAGAGTATATGATAATTTATAGTTAAGTTATATGTTTCTGTGATAAATACTATTATGTTGTTATCAAGATGTGGGTTGGGTGGGAATTACCCCCTATACCCCATATCGCCGTTGGCTGATGGGCTGAACATTGAACAGTTGAAGAGTGTTTACTTCCATGTTACCAAGAGAGTAGAAGACTCTTTACTTAATATCGTTGATGGCACCTCGAGAGATCTGTTTACATTGTGTTAAAAAGCCAGAGGTCAGCACCGTATGGTACTAGGAAACACCTGTCATTGCTTACATTGCACTACAAATGGCCTGGGACACCTTACGTGCAAATATTAATTGGCCATAAGCTATATCACACTGAAATTCCTCAAACTAAGCCAAAACTCGGGACAAGAAGCGCCAAAACAATTTCTTTTTCCACGAATTCAGATGAAGACAAGCATTATAATTAGAGGTTGGGGCAATATTGTGGATGTTGAAATATCAATGACTTTTTTGTTTTGGATAAGACTGTCCTACTTCATATCCAGAATGATATTTTTGCTGCATAAGCTATGCTAGGTTCAGCTATGCTGGAATCATTAAATCTCAACTCTAGATTATCAAATGTATGTAGTACTCATGAGTAATTTGACTTATTTTCTGTCAAGTAATAAACGGTTTATAGATAATATCGATACTATTGTAAGGATCTTTATTGTTATGGTTATATGCTAATAGAAATATACGTACTTAGGAATTCAAAGGTACTCCTGGAAGAGCTGTCATTTGACAGATGGTGCTCCGTATTTCCATCACAAATTGTATTTCATTATGGAAATAAACATACCTATATTATATATAAAACGATTTTTATTTTCTTTATTATGTAGACAAGCATTGGATGTTGGAGCAATAATGTGTAATGTAGAATATCAAGGAATTTTGGTGCGGTATCACAGGCTTCTGACGACAGTTGCGACAAGCTGGGTCGCATTGAAGGTATGCTGAATGATATGTTCATAGGGCTGCCTTGTGCTCTGAGGGGAAGCTGGTTTGCAGTATAAAAGGTCCGCAGTAAAGTGTACAGTGAGCAGAAAGTCCTGGGCGTGGGGGAGGCACTCAGAACCGAAATGGGTTACCATGCTCGTTCCCAATTTCATGTAGAAAGGGTTGGTTTCTACAGAACCAGCACCAAAACAGGTACAATTGAGAACCTTGAAAATAAAAAGGGGTACTTTTCAGGGGTTCTCTTCACGAAAATAAATACTAAGTCTCCAATATAATAATGACAGTTGAGCTTCAGCATCAAGAGCAAAATATTGTTGGAGTGGGAATTAATGGTATTCGTTATTTGACCACTAGGAGGAAGAGGGGGAGATGATTGGTTACTGGGGGCCGATTCGTCCCAAAGTTGTTCTAAGTTAGGCTCAATTACATAGTCCATTCCCATGGTCAGCTATCAGGGGTAGCGCGGCAGCTTAGCACAGAAGAGGGACTTAGCGATATAAGTAACTTTAGGTAGGAAAGGTACTTGTAACCTTGGGGTTCAGACGGTTCGGGCCCTCGCTCGATCTAGTCAGACATCAGAGAAGAGGAATATGGTTTTCAGCAAGGCTTTATTCTCCAGACACAGGCTCACATCATCATCCAAGGAATGGTCAACCGGGAGTGACAAACTCACATGGCCCACACTGGGCCTTATATACAACACAAGCAATAAAATAGACATAAAGTGAAAAAGGTGTTGACAGGTTAAGTCGTCCCATACGTCCCCCGGACGAGTTAGATACAGAGGTGTGGATAGATTTATGTATGGGGACGTGTGGACTGAGTGACCTCCAAGAACCCAGGTCGCAGGGGTCATTCCAACCAGAGAGACTCGTCCCCTCCTGCTACAATATATTCCTGCTAGATAGGAATTATCACACACAGCTGGGGGAGTTTTTGTCTAATAATTCTAATCTGAGGAAAAGGTCATTGAAAAGGGGCAACTTTTAGTTGGGGAACGAGTATTGTTTATTATTATGTATTTAATCGATATGCCTCTGATATTGTTATTATTTCCATAACTTGTCTTCATCTTTTTAAAATTATAGCTTAAAGGAACATCGAATACACTCTAGATAGGCATGTAGATAACCTTGAAAAACGCTTGATGTCAGCGAAGAGTTATTCTGTATTTTTCTGTTATTTAGGAAAATAAAATCTTTCAAAAAAACAACCCCCCAAAACACCAAAACCGGTGATTGTAGCTGTTAAAAGATGGTTACCTTTGTTTAGGATTCAATTCCTTACAGGTACTATCCAGGTTATGTCAATGCTAATGACGGGTAGAAGTAGCAATACGTACTGTACATATGGCCCTGTGACGTGAACTATTTTGGTCTACAACATTATTTAATATTGCAATATTTGCTAGCTACATTCGTTCTGCAGAAAATACTTGCTCTCTCACGTTTGTTTGCATGTGGTACTATCTGCTCTCACCAGCCCGGGGTCAGGTGCATGCGAAGGTTTCTTTTTATTGTATGATTATGTGTTGATTTGTTAAAGAATTGGGAAGTTGTTCATGATGCAGCTCTGCTAAGCCCAATTACTGTTGTCATATCAAGTACAGCATTTACCAGCCGTCAGGAATATGTATATGACCTCCACACTGTTCCTCTCAATAAACACTTAATTCTAGTACAGGTCAATAGACATTTATAACAGAGATACAAAGCCACAAACAAACAACTCCAATTCTCTTGCAAAGCTTGTGTATTCTGCAAAATTAGGTAAACTTGGATGTCAGTTTGCCAATTACAAATTCTGTTTTACAGTTGACACACTGCCGATCCTGAAACAGACATAAACGATGCTCCTCTTCCATAACTGTTTATCAATGTATGTTTAACATTTGAACAGGGAATAAAAAGGTTTGTATGTTAATGTACTTTGGTTTAATATTTTAACAAATTTTCATTGAGATATATATTTGTCATTGTGCGTTTTATTAATTATTACTGATATCGAAAGTCAAAGAAAAATATCAATTTCTATTTTGCTATCGTGGCAATTGCTATTTTGACAACTGATTCTTTGTGATAAATTATTATAACAATGACTTCATATAAACATTAAATATAAAGTGCCATATATAGAGAGAATGGGACGAGCCGGCAATAATCGAAAATTTATAGGACGAGATTCGTCCACATAAGCACGATGCCGTAGGCAGAGTGCTTATGTGGACGAATCAAGTCCTATAAATTTTCGATTATTGCTGGCGAGTTCCATTCTATATTTATTATATGTGCATAAAATTTGATCATCATCAGATATCACTGAAAGAGTATTAAAGAACTCTCAGAGAGCCCCAGCTGCCCCGCTGAGAGCACCTTCAGTAGGCTTGTTGTAGCTGTCAGGACTGTGTGAGTGAGCTGTCAGGACTGTGTGATCATGCAGTGTTTACTTACTGACTTGGTTGAACTAAAACGTTCATATCATAGCCATTTCTTGAGCTACAATAATAAACCTTACATCATTTGATAGAGAATTTAATTCTCTATTTAATGGTGTGGTGTTTATTATGTATTTTTATAATCACAGGTGGATTACCGACCGCGGGGATCTCCGCGGGGATCTCCGCGGAGACAGCGGAAGTGCTGAGTCAGAGCTATTTTTAGACAACTACATTTTTATAGGACGCGTCCTATATGACTATTTTTATAGCACCCCACTTATAGCACCTCTCATATAGCATGCGCGTATAATAAATAGAGAGAATGGGACGAGCCGGCAATAATCGAAAATTTATAGGACGAGATTCGTCCACATAAGCACGATGCCGTAGGCAGAGTGCTTATGTGGACGAATCAAGTCCTATAAATTTTCGATTATTGCTGGCGAGTTCCATTCTATATTTATTATATGTGCATAAAATTTGATCATCATCAGATATCACTGAAAGAGTATTAAAGAACTCTCAGAGAGCCCCAGCTGCCCCGCTGAGAGCACCTTCAGTAGGCTTGTTGTAGCTGTCAGGACTGTGTGAGTGAGCTGTCAGGACTGTGTGATCATGCAGTGTTTACTTACTGACTTGGTTGAACTAAAACGTTCATATCATAGCCATTTCTTGAGCTACAATAATAAACCTTACATCATTTGATAGAGAATTTAATTCTCTATTTAATGGTGTGGTGTTTATTATGTATTTTTATAATCACAGGTGGATTACCGACCGCGGGGATCTCCGCGGGGATCTCCGCGGAGACAGCGGAAGTGCTGAGTCAGAGCTATTTTTAGACAACTACATTTTTATAGGACGCGTCCTATATGACTATTTTTATAGCACCCCACTTATAGCACCTCTCATATAGCATGCGCGTATAATAAATAGAGAGAATGGGACGAGCCGGCAATAATCGAAAATTTATAGGACGAGATTCGTCCACATAAGCACGATGCCGTAGGCAGAGTGCTTATGTGGACGAATCAAGTCCTATAAATTTTCGATTATTGCTGGCGAGTTCCATTCTATATTTATTATATGTGCATAAAATTTGATCATCATCAGATATCACTGAAAGAGTATTAAAGAACTCTCAGAGAGCCCCAGCTGCCCCGCTGAGAGCACCTTCAGTAGGCTTGTTGTAGCTGTCAGGACTGTGTGAGTGAGCTGTCAGGACTGTGTGATCATGCAGTGTTTACTTACTGACTTGGTTGAACTAAAACGTTCATATCATAGCCATTTCTTGAGCTACAATAATAAACCTTACATCATTTGATAGAGAATTTAATTCTCTATTTAATGGTGTGGTGTTTATTATGTATTTTTATAATCACAGGTGGATTACCGACCGCGGGGATCTCCGCGGGGATCTCCGCGGAGACAGCGGAAGTGCTGAGTCAGAGCTATTTTTAGACAACTACATTTTTATAGGACGCGTCCTATATGACTATTTTTATAGCACCCCACTTATAGCACCTCTCATATAGCATGCGCGTATAATAAACCACAATAGGGTACGGTCGAAAATCGTGCACTTTCTTATAATAAAGGAAATATGGGTTAAGTAGGATTTTAAAGGATTGTCGTTTCAGACTTTGACGGTAAATAACCAGCTATACATTTATACCATTACAAATAGACGAAATACTACGTAAATTACTGTAACCAGATTCTGGTAGATCACGTTTGACGCAATAGCACATAGGGAATGTATACATGCATTAGATTCGTGGTCCCTATTCACCTTTTAATAAGCAACCTTTCAATAAGAATCACAACTGATTTGGACACAATATAAATTCGAGATCTCTATTTTGATCGAATGGGCGTGCCATGTTTCTTGACTTGGACCAGAGACAGTACATTACTAATGTACTGTCTCTGCTTGGTCTAGGAATAGAATCGTTCCAGCTTGAGTTTCTTGCTTCTCCCGAAAAAACCAATCCCGTCCATGCTATCCAAGCTAGATGGCGACTTTAATTTTGCGGACTTCTTAGAGTCCAACGAAGAAACAGCGGACTTCTTATAGTCCAACGAAGATACCAGTTTCTGTATAATCGCTTCCAACCCATTCATACGAACTGGAGGTAAATGCACATTGGAACATTTACTGCAATTGTTTGCCTTAGGCATCTCGAATGATAATAATTACGAGAATTTTCAAATAGCATGCACGTCTATGCAGCTCAGGTGCAGGCTGAATAATAGTCACTATTACTGCCACTGATTGGTCCATATGACGCAGGTGTATTACGTCATAATTATATCCTGCGTCAGCCCCAAATATAATCATCGATGGGTCGATTCCACAATTAAGTAACTGCTGTGTATCTGTCATGGACGTTTACAACGTTATTTACCCTCCTACACACTTATAAGGCCCTCGTCCACTAAGCCGATTCTCATACGATTCACACAGAATTTAGTGGAAAAGCGTCATCTGCAGCGCAACATCGCATGAGTATCGTCTTGGTGGACTAGGGGCGAACCTATTTGGATGGGATACTAGCCGAACCATCAACCCTATACCGTGCTACTGTGTACGCCAGTCACTTGAATGGGTTGTATGTACAGCTAGATGGGATACCATAAACTTCAAACACTAGATAAGGGTTTGTGTTACATTCAGGATTTTTTTTTACAAAAAAAGAAACAAATTTTCTTAGCAAAAAGACAAAAATTTGCTTAGATCAATCTGACCAAAGATGTATGTATTCTGCATGGTGCCCAGTCAATAAATGCATCACGGTACATGCTGATTCATATCTCATGTAATGCCAAAAAGAAACCATCAATTGACATACATGTATTACATGACCGATTATAGCATGTCCCTTGTTTGATTACGCTTTATTTTTGTTTGAATAAAATATTACAGACCGATTGCTTGGCCACTTGTGGGATGCTTTTTAAAATATTCATGCTATGTACACTATTTCCACCATCTCGTGTAAACAAAATATGTGTTTAATGATATCTATGGGGAATCTTATATTGACTCTATAAGTAATGCTACACCATCACCTAAATCAGGAGCCCTATCATGTTCTTGGCAATTCCATATACCTTCCTACAAGAACTGTTGGACTATTATGCTAGGCAACAAAGGTAGCAGGCAGCGGACTTAAGCAAAATGGAAATAGGCCAAGAGAACTATAGGGAGCAGGGTTCTGGTCTGTAAATATAGAACCCACCCTAACATACATATATGGCAGTTATGAATTGTAATGGCGGATGGACAAAATATATTATGAACATATTTTGCAAATGTTTTAAAACGATAGACCGTGTTACAGCAAGACAACGGGAGAGAATGCAGAAATGCAATTCCATTTCACAATTGATACCAAATATATTACCATAATTCCAAATAAAAATTGCAAGACTAGAAAAAAGTATTAATATGGAGCATCACAATTTCAAAGGAAAACCTTCGTAAAAGAAGGGTCACATAATAATTTCAAAATGAAAATAAAATCGAACATTGTCTCCGATGAAATTGGTTTTGGAAATTTTCTTTCCACTGTCTTTCAGTAGTTTCGATGTATTAACTTGCCCATTTCACAATATGTCTGTCTATAGGCACGACTCAATTTGTGTTGATCGGTGTGTGCTGGAACTCGTCTTGCTTTGGTGAAAACTTCGCGATCGTGTACTACTCGTCGGCGTCCTTGACCGCTTTCTCGTTCTCGTTCTTGTCCATGGCCATAGCTTCTCGTAACCCAGTCTCACTTCACGCATTCGTATAGCATAGATTATAGGGTCCATAATAGTGTTCAGCAAGAGAAGGTTGTAAAAGTGATACTCAAGTTTGTTCGCCAGAAAGGACAAATACAATATATACCCGTGGTCCATTTTTATTTGCAAAGTGATCATCAGAATCACGGCAAATAGACAGTAGGGAAGCCAGGCACACATGAACGTAAAAACGATGGCAAATGTAGTCAACAGTCCGCGAATATTGCTGCGCATGTTTTGCGCTCCCCTGCTTGAAAAGGAGTGGTACATCTTTATCCTGACGAAAATAATCAGATAAAGGGTCACCATTATCGTTGCAGCAATGAAAGCGATTACAAACATAATGTACTCTTCACTGTAAACACTACAATCCATTTTTTCACAAAAGTGCAGGTCAAGAGTTGAGTTATTATCACAGAAACTGGCGAACTTGGAAGGGATGATGAAGGCAGAGAAACCACAGAGAAACGAAATGACCCAGAATAAAGTTATCATAAGGTTCGCATGTTTTCTGGACATCAGTGTCGGGTATTCCAGTGGTCGAATAATAGCGCAGTAATGATCCACAGCCAGTCCCACAAGATTGAGCAAAGAAACAATGTTTGATGCAATTCTAAATGCCTCGATGACATGCTCCAAGCAAATCCTGTCTGCGTCCATGAATCTGTATGCAATTCTCATTAGAATACTAACGCAAATTAGCATGTCCGAAGAACACAAACTCACAATTAATCTGAGGTTGGTACTCAGTCGGTGTCCCATTCTACTTATTGCTGCAAGGGATAGAGAGTTGGCAAGTAATCCAAGAACACCCAGGATTGCCGCAATGATAGCCTCTGGGGTCACCTTCCTTCCAGAGTTTTCAAACGGATAATTATTAAATTCAGTGTAATTTTCTTCATATATTGAAGATAAATTAGACGAATTTGTTAACAAATCCATGATTGCACCTTAGGTAATCCGCCTCCTGCTCCTGCTCCTGCTCCTAGAGTCGTTGTCAATTGCTCCTCTGTGCGCCTCTAGCGAGCAACTCAGCTGAGTTAGATAGTCACCCAGATAGTGTCTGTTGTGATATCATCACCCCAGCTCCGCCTACAACTTCTCAACTGCGCGAGTACCAGCCGGGGTATAGTACGCAACATCGACCATTGCCAACTTTTCCCAGCATCAAAGATAAGGTTGTCGCTGCCCGATAGAATAATTATTATTCTTAGCTTATACTTTACGTTATAGTTTTTAGATTTGGTCCACAGTTAGAAGCAAACCGGCGTTCGATTTCACTTAGGCATTCAGGGGGTTATTCGTATTATTACCCTGTGATGTCAACCGGGACTTTTTAAAATGGTTAAGTTAAGACCTGCACTTATAAGATGTCGTTATGTTTACCATCAATATAATCCACTTGATCTCATCTTTTCAAATATGATGACATCTCATCCATTTTTGTTGCGACTTGTGACTCATTTTCTGTGACACATCACATATGTGAAGCCACCACATGAAAGGTTTTCTGCGGGTTTCCCAAATATAAATGTGGACTTTAATGAAGTCATGTAGCAAAAACAATCTGACAAAATCCTCCAATACTTTGGTCGAAATACTGTTAGATAGGCTGGAATAATATTATAATGAAACATTAATCTTGAGTTTTTTTGAATGTTAATTAACTCAGAGTGCAGCTTTTATTTACAGTCATCGACATCTCCGGACCTTAATCACAAAGCAACAATCTTGCACTTTGTACTGACAACATAAACCAAGGTCGACTGTCAAAAGTCAATCAACTTGTTCACTCATTAGTCCAGGTATGTCATCGGGCTGGGCGCATGACCATGGGCTCCCCATCCTAGCTCGATTAATCTGGTTCAAGTGCTACTAGTTACCATGGACTCCCATTCCCAAGCAACTCGCAAGGATTCCTTGGCTGCGCTGAAGGCTGCCAACAATAAATGTATTAAGCATAAGATGGTCCCCATCTCACAAGTTCCACAGCTCTTTGGGATGAAGAAATTATTAATGCTTATCATAACAGCAGTATTTAATACCACTCAGGTGAGTGGATATGAATTGACACAAGGGTAATTATTTATAGATAATGGCAGAGGAATATTAAATTGTAAGCACTGTTATATGAAGCTTCTGGATATTGGATTAAATATTATAGAAATATTATTATGGAGTTATTATGGAGTGCAACATTGTGACATGTAGCACAATCTTCACATGGACCTGGGCTTCTTTCCAATGCAGTGATTTGATATGAAACTATTATTTTTATATTACTGTAAACGTATTTATTTTCGCACAGATACATTTTCGCGCACTAAATACTTTGACACCTTTTCGCGCGGATTTAAATTCGCGCACCAAGGACGTCTTACACCGTGTTTATAATTATACCTTTCGCACCGGATTTATTTTGACGCACAAAGGTGGGTGCGCAAAAATAGCGAAAATAAATACTGCGCGAACATTAATACGTTTACAGTATTGATAGATATTTGTACCATCGTTGCAAAATGGCCTTTAGATTGTCAACAAAGAGAATTATATATGATTAGCATCGTCATTTTGTTAACATAACATATCAAGGATCTTTTGGTGGCGTTACAAAAGTGATTCAATTAATGACCAAAACAGGATTCTGAGGAAAAGGTTTATTCTTATTCCCTCAGGTTATTCTTGAAGATATATTGGTATTAGTAGATTCAGTATTATTTTCAATTGGCAACCTGACGGTGGGGCTCACCAAATAGTCTTAATCGAGTTGTTAATTAACCCTTTCCCTCTCATGTAGTGAGGAAAGACGAGGATTGCTAAATCCACACCATCTGGTAAAAAAAGAGACCATAGTAAAAGAAAAAACCTTTTGAGAACGTTCGCACATAAATTTAGTAATTTAATCATTGTGATATAACAATTATGATACTCATTTCACTTCATCGGCTTGGTAACCCAAATAACGAACTTCGCAGAGTCGCCAGTGTGTTGAACTTTTGCCGAAGGGAATGGGTTTCCGCAGTTTGAAAGGAGGAGTTGGGCTACAGGAGTAAACATAGAATACTTCTGGTCTTTCTCAACTCCCATGCTTCCATATAACCTCTTTGTAACCCCACAATTCATCGGAACTGGAAGCTATTATACAGTAGTCTCTCTCAAAAAGTCAAAGGATACGTACATCAATGATGGAAAGTCCACTTTCAGACATTAAGAAAGGATAAATCGCTCCGATTCTCTAGGATTGAACGGATAAAACATATCAGAAGCCGAAACGTTGGTTCTGACCTGTCTATAGTAATATTATATTACAGTGTCCATGCTGGTCAAAGTCTCGCTTCTCTGAATCATTGAATAAATAACGCCATTTATTTACGACTCAATAGGATATGCTGGAAATGACCGCAATTTATTATCTATGCTTTCAAAAGACCACCGGTGCATATGCAAGTGACTAAATGACAGGGGACATGAGTGCTATGTCCTCATTGCATTGCTCATAACGCTTAATGTTATGTTGGTCGGATGATTTGATATATTGTCTGGATAATGCTTTCCCGTGCAATGGTGTTTGTCGACTCTCTATCAATTATGCCTTCTTGGTGGGGTCAGACAGCCACAGACCAATCGACACACTCATGCATAATTGACTTGTGTGAAATATGATATTGCAGGCTATCGACACTTGTAATCCAGATTCACCATATAAAGGTAATTGGTGTTAATATGATTGATCAATACTGATAGGGCGAATCTAATTCTAAGTCAACATAGACCTTAGAGTAAATGAGATTATTCACACATAGACCAATCACAAACATCACAGTAGGCCCTGTGATTCTTTTAAAAGCAGAAAGGGAAATTAACCTCGATATATATAATCAGACTAGCTCAACCACAATAATACAAAGATTACCTGATTTTATTATAGAAAAAGGAATAATTATATTTCTAATGCAAGGAATCAGCGAAACTAACCGATTACTATTGGCTGGATAATGTACGAGGAAGTTATATTGGAAAGCACCTGTTTAATAATTCCTTAGTATATATTTCAACAAAAGCTAAGAATGACAGTGTTAACAACTCCCTGTAAGCAGAATAGTAACCATATCAAAATATTAAGAAGACGAACATGTATCTGTCTGATGGATTGAAAATTCAATTCAAAAAGTCAATTTGGTAGGACTCGCATAGTCTCGATATATTTTTTCCCCTGTTTCTAGACTAATAAGTAATCCTTTATTGCTCTAATTTATACATGACATCATATGAACTTGGAGTCTATTACGCATGCGCGTTAATTAAACATAATATCCAATCAGTAACAATATTTATTATACCTTTGGGGGAGTTGGTATGATGATCGTCCCTCGGTCACTTTTGCCTATGTATGAGATGAGCACAGGGGGTCGCTGACATTGGTCAATCGTAATCATTGGCTAATCATGTATTGTGACCTGTTACTATTGGCCAGTCACATGTTAGGTACATTGCCTGTACCATGTGTACCATATGGGGAGGTCAGCATGTGTTGTTCCACATGACTGATCATGTTCCTGTGGGTAGGTTACTAAAAGTACATGACTTAACATTAACATGGAATATCAAAAAATGACACTGTATTTTATGAGTCCATTATGTATTTATTATTACATAAGATTACATAATGATGAAAATGGGCTATTTATAGTCGTGATATCACTTCATCACATCATGGAGATATATATGGGTCAGATTTTCGGACAATGTACAATTGACAGCTCTACAAATTAAGGGAATGTTGCTAAATTAGACTGAAAAATGACGAATACTGGGTATATCTGAGTATATTTGGTATCATATTGATTTATAGTATCAGTTCTGATATGTTAAACTGCATTTTGAAGCTCATTTCTGTCTTAAATGTGGGTTATTTGAGAGAATTAGTGAAGGCGAATTGTACATTTTCTGAGAATCTGACTCATATAGGCAAAAGTGACCGAGGGACGATCTGTCGTCCCATATTTCCCGCGAGGGCGAGTCCTCTAGCATATTTATCCTCCAACTTCAATTGTTATTAGTGTGGTGACCGACCCCGCTACCACCCTACCACAACTACCCGATCAGTACAAAGTACAATATAAGACATTTTTTATACTGATGGATTATTGATGTTAACAAAACTTACATTGATATTTTCCATTTTATGTATAATTCCATATTATAAACAATTTGATGAAATCTTTTATTTAAAAAAAATATTTTTCGATTTCAGGAATCATACTATGCTATAATCAACAGACCTTATCTGAGCCTCAGTGGCTGAGTGGGTAGAGTTCGCAACTCTACTTGCTATAGCATATCCTTATGTGAGCGGTCCTGGGTTCAGATCCAAGCCAATCCAAATTCAAAATTATTTTGAATCTTTCATGAACGAGTCTTTCATGAAACAGGCTGCTCAGGCACCCGAAGGGACTCTTTGAGCAGACTCTATCATTAAAGGGTCCGCTCAGAAGACTCAAAGAATGCAGAATGCACCTGGAATTCAGAACTGCATTCTTTCGAGCATGGGAGTCCGCTCAAGCCAATGCTGGGGAATAGGGGCACCACGACAAGTGGAGGATTAATTTGAATCATAGCAAAGAAGTTCATTTTCTCATAATATTTTGGGATTTATTGACTCTTTTTAAAAGTGGCCACAGTAGTGGGCGGAAGACCATGGTCGATCATTACTGATTCACATACCATGAGCCCATATCCCATTATGTCATTGGCCTCAAATGTATTATTTTTCTTTTGTTTACTATGATATAGTATTATTTGATGTCACTTGGCTGAGGATACGCTATATAAAAATTCTAAATGAAAAAGAAATGAAAACCCAAAGAATGGGGCCCTGATCAATTAACCCCTTGGCAAATACAAGTGAAGGGAATTGGTGTTCAATTACTGCATTTGAAGAGGACAATATTTGAGCGATTCCCTGGACAACAGAAAAAACCGCTCATACATTTTGATTTAAGTAGACAGAGTGATTTCAACGATCAGGATGATCCACATGATTCAGACTTTCCGTCACATGTCATTGACACTATTTTCCCACTGTCAATGATATTTCTGTCGATCTGTTTACTCGAAACGATAACGCATCTCAATTATGTTTAATTCCCAAAAGATTACCAGTTACTGTCTGTACATGGTACCATTCATCATATGACGCATCCATATATGAAACAATTATAAAAACGACGGACCCTAGATGAGATTAGATACCAGGATTGGTGGAACAATATGGTTTCGAGTTGACAAAATATCTATAAGATAATGCATTCCAGAACTTGAGGTATTAATGCTTGCACTAAATCAATTTTGATAATACTTTGTGAAGGCCCATACATGTTCATAATTGACAAGATGACTATGCAGGCACTTACAGGTATTATTGCAACTTGCAATAATGCATGTCATTTACATTCGAGTTATATACACCAACTTGTACACAACTCGGCAAAAATCCAGCATTATAGAGCTAATATTTCTACGTTTTTTCCCAATTGTTCCAAGTGCAATATTATATTTGTACAGGTCTAAACAAATCCTTTCTTCCTTTAGCGCAAAAAATATGGCTAACTATTTTTGTATGCATAAACAAATATAGAAATACTTATAATACTGGATGTCCTATGGTTACTAAATAATATGATGATATCTCAAAATCATTTTTGCGACTAGTGCCTCATTTTCCTGTGACACATCATGTTCTCTATGGAAAATGCCACTATATTGCTATGTCCTTCCTTAAATAATTGCAATAGGGCCTACATCATTGCAGTTTTACGCCTACGGTTTAATTGTTTGGGCTGTTCTCAGTTCATGTCAATTTAAGCAAGATAACCCGGACACAAGCTAAGCCAATTAGTGCATAAACGTATGTACATGTTTATTCTTTAAGATTAATAATTGAAAATAAGTTAGTTTAGGTACACTGTATACCACTAAAGATATACGCACATACATCACTGCATTGAGGATATGTATGTTTCATGGCATGGGTGATGTTTTATGGTGGATTCTGATAATATAACATGTCCTGGGCAGGAATCAGTCGGGTGCCACTTTGGAACTCTTGGGGAAAACCTTTACGAGCCAAAAACAAAATGGCTGCTGGGCGACCCTGTTGCCACTCATAAATGCCCCATAACTTCCTTATTATTGGTGCTAGAAACTTGATCTTGGTGTCTACACCTATGTTTCCAGGGTCTAGGACGTCATTAGTGTGCCAGGATTACTTATATCTAAACTAGAAATGTATAAAATTAAACCTGAGGTAGAAATACTGTGAGAAAAATATGTATTTTTTTCAAAAGATTTAATACTCATTGAAAATCAAAAGTATAATACATCATGGATGATTCCAACAACCCAAACACCAGTGGTTATTGTCAGTCTTTAACCAAAGTAATACTATTGCAGCCAAACAATTAACACCTATATAAAATGAGCTACATCAAAGATACAATCTCACCCCACTTTGTTATAGGAGGCTGTCAAGATTTTAATAGTAGTTGCTGAACTGTCCCCCAACTTGCATCACAGAAACTAAGTTTGATTGATAGGCAGCATCACAACTAGGATTCTAATCAACAGACCAACAACACTTCAGATAAACCTTTGCAATACAGTTGTATTGGGGGGGGGGGGGGGCTAGATGGCAGATAGAAAGGGGAGTCTAGTAGTAGGAGAAGGGACCAGAGGACAGACAAGTGACTCCAAGCTTTCTGTACGCACCTATTTTTAGCTCTGGTGACTTGTCCAGGGTGTCTCCAGCTGGTCTGACCCTTCCTCCCATAGGGGACTTGCATGTGCCACTTCACAAGTCTGGGGAAGATGGATGTTTGTGCTTTGGAAACATGGAAAACGCATGGATATTGACATTAGAGCACTGACAAATATCC
The DNA here is from genome assembly GCA_942159475.1 of Sthenelais limicola. Classification (NCBI taxonomy): domain Eukaryota; kingdom Metazoa; phylum Annelida; class Polychaeta; order Phyllodocida; family Sigalionidae; genus Sthenelais; species Sthenelais limicola. Next base: position 62,647,916 of record OW804096.1, read on the forward strand.
CATGCTGAACATGACGTTTTTTAAATATAGATTTTACCCAGTACCATAAGTCCCATAATTCCATGTAAATCTAGATTCAAGTCCGCGGACATGCAAGTCTCCTATTGCCTCAGCTGCACTCAATTAAGGGGGTCAGACACACACAGCGGGTGTTCTGTCCACAGAAAACGGCCACGATGGGCCAGGGCTAGATTAGTAGAATCTGCCCTGGCTCGCGAGGATGTGGAACCAGGAAAGGCAGAGGCAGCATTTTCTCTCATTGATAATACTAGCTGCTGAGGTCATAACAAGATTAATGCTGAGGACACCCACTACATTTTCCTTTGTAGGCTCATACATGGTGAGTCCACACTTAATACAGTGCTATCAAAAGAGATGGCTACTGCATAGGGATATACCATCAAACCTTCTACAAAATCCTACTCCCCTCATTGATAGAAAGTCTCCTGCTGAAGGCATGATTATGACTGGCATGCTAGGGTCTTAGGAAATTACACAAAGGTCTAACCAGTTAGTAACATTGTTCACTGTAGACCAGCAATGTATTGAGTTGCAGTCGATGTATTTTGGGCCTATCCAGAGTTAAACTACCTGATATCCATGGAAGCCCTATCAGATGAGATGCTAAGGGAGTTGGGCAACCAAGTCTTGAGACATGAGGACTATGGTATGGTATCTGGTTAGATATGTTTGCACCATGGATACAACATACATGGATACATCCGGTCAGATTTGTTTGCACCATGTATTTAACCAGCTCTGTGTAAACCTATCATCAATGATTGATGGTGGTCAGAGCATAAAGATGATGACAACTCACAAGGAGGAGACCAAATCTGTAATAAGGTAGTGATGAAAACCACACATAGCACTTTCATTGTTCCCTTAGACCCAAGCAATCACCAGTTGGTGTACTGAACATTGCTAGTGATTTGGTATCTCCCAACAATATGAATGTAGAGAATAATAGTATAGAAATCCTACAACAGCAGATGAAGGAGTTTGAATCAGGATGGCCAACTAGCTTCAATGGAAGCCTGAATAAGAGTGTAATCAGAATGGCCACTAACCAAAATCCATCACAATTGATAGAAGATCTGTCTATGATACTGAACATCTTTACAATTGCAAATAGATCAACCATACCAGTGAAAATAAGAGCTGCTAGCATCTGACGCAGCATACACTTCTACCAGCCCAGAAATTAGTTATAAATGTGACAGACAAGAAGACCAAGTTGATCAGTGTGATCAGTCAATAACTTGTTGTCAATCCAGTAGACAATAGCAATGAGCTTCTTTGAACACCCACTTCCTATGTTCCAGTAGCAATCAGAATGCATAAATTAACCAGAAGGAATGATCTACATAACAATCACACATGTTAAATCTTAATTAAATTTGTTGTTATGTCTATTTATCTATTCAGATATATATTCAGTATATATATTTCAGTTGTAAATAAAAATAAGTGAATTAGTTCAGCTTTAATAGCATTTATTTCGTTGTTATGCCATTACTTTTGTTAAAAAGGTAATAATAGCTCCTTTTTTTTGTTAAGGATGATGTATTATACTTACCTAGTGATTTTCAATAAATATGAAAATTGTTGGAAAAATACACATTTTTCTCACAATATTTTTTTTTTTATCTCAGATTCAATTTTACACATATCTAGTTTAGATATGGGTAATCTGGGCAGACTAATTAGTTCCCTAGACCCTGAAAACATAGGTGTAGACACCAAGATCAAGTTTCTAGCACCAATAATAAGGAAGTTATGGTGCATTTATGAGTGGCAACAGGGTCGCCCAGCAGCCATTTTGTTTTTGGCCTGCAAAGTTTTTTCCCCAAGAGTTTCAAAGTGGCACCTGGCTGATTCCTGCTCAGGACATGTTATATTACCTGAATCCACCATAAAACATACCACGAAACACGCTCTTCTGAGATTCCGCTGGACTACCTTTCAATTGAGCATACACGGGTATACTCCCACTGCAGATACATGGGGATACTCACTACTGCAGATACTCACAGTGTAAACACGTTTTTTCCAGTGCATATCCTCCTCCTCACCTTACAATTGCAAGAAATTACATGGATTTTATATCATGGAGACTGTCTCAAAGGAGTCGAAATATAGGAATTTTGCTACGAAGGCTATCCATGCAGGATCTGAGCCAGAGACATGGAAGTCAAATGCAGTCGTTCCACACATATGCCTTTCAACAACTTACAAACAAGAGGCCCCAGGAAAGCCCATCTCGGTAATATGGAAAACTGGTATTAGATACATACATAAGTATACAGTAATTGATTTTGTATTTCATCTGGTTTATTGTAATTACTATCAATATTACCACTATAAAAGATATTATATCATTCTGTTTCAGGAGTTTCAGTACGGCCGAGGGGGGAACCCAACTCGGAATTGTGCCGAGAGATGTATTGCTACCTTGGAAGATGCAAAACACTGTATGTGTTATATAACATTACGCAACACTGCTGATAATAAATCAAAGAAAAGAAAATTTATTTCCACAATTACAAAGAAAATACAGTTCTTGTCATTCATAACTTTTGACCATAAATATTGAAATCGTTCAAGAGTTTTATCATATTGTCACCTACATATAAATTGGGTCTAACTTTACCCTAAAATATGTACTCTAGTTTACAGAAATGTAAAATATTTTGCGATACAGAAAATATAGTTTGTGACAGAACACAGCAAAAGGCTTGTGCTCTTAAGTGAGCCAGTAAAAAATGCTGTGTGAGTGAAAAATATGGGCCCCTATGTGATTCTAAAAAGTGTCATGTTAATCTTTACAATCCCAAATTGTAAAGACGGCCATTTTTCAGTGCAAATTGGTCAGATTTGGGACATTTCGGCTTTCAATTCTTCACACTGCCATTTCCAAAGTTGACATATGTGCCAAAAATTGACAAATTTAATTTTGTATGTTCAATATGGTCCCCGATGGTGCAGAACCATTTACCTGAGAGAAATTGCCATGGAAACAGTTGAAAGTCAGGATTTTTGTGACATTTCAGATGCAGTTACCATGGAAACAGCTTTTAATATGAAAAACAATTCTTGTAATTGTGCACGTGACAGTTTCAAATATAGATAGCCCTGAATCTTTTTTTTTTGACATATCATATATTATGCTATCATGAAAACTCATAAAGTTATCATGAATCTTATGAAAAAGATCAAGGCAACTTTAAGTTTTAGTCCCTAACTTGGCACGCACCACTTGTAGTCAGGATCTGCCTCTAGGTTATACAATATTCCTAGCATCATGGACAACGCCCACTATACATATCACTCTACAAGGGTGTATATTTTCTCCATTAATTAACATGTCTTATGAATACATTTTTTTGTATCATAGTTTCTAGAATATTTTATTTCCGCGAAAGACCGGTTTACTGATGGGGATAGGATGCAAATTCAAAGGAGTGTGCTATCCTTTCAAAAAGCTTATTCAAGAATCCAGCGATTCGGTTCAGTGAAATTGCAGCAGTGTTTTTGATAAAGGATACAATTTATCATAACTATTTATTGTAACTTTATCACTCCCTGCGATTTGGTTGCCTTGTTTGCTCACTTAGAATCTTCACACTTCTTACTATAGGTATGTTATTTTCTTCGGGAATTGCAACTGTTGGAAGTATTATTCATTTGCTGAGAGCAGGCGACCACATTATCGCGATGGATGATATGTATGGAGGTAATTATAATGTAAACATGTACCTTATATAAATTACATGATCAAAATGTTAGAAAAGTCTAACTATGGTTACCTTCTTTCATAATTAGGCTGAAAATGTTCAACTGTGTAATCTCAACACACACATGTATGCTTGGACGCGTCGACAACGCCGAAGTCACGTACGCAAAAGTGGGATTTGCATAGCTGCCATGTTGAATCTTGATTCGCAAGCAATTATGGAATTTGGAGGGGCACATGGACAGACACTGGGTCATAGCTTAAACTTTTGATTTGCGACTGAACTGACATATTTGAACTTGAAATTTGACTAATACTAGCCTTGAACTCTTGAATCTGCATTTGAACCTTACTGTTGAAAATGAATTGAGATGTTGATCTATACTTGATAATATAAAAGTTGGCCCTTGTGGTATTGTGTCTCAATATGAAGCTATATTGATGATTTAAATGAAATTTTGGCATCTGAGGTTTTCGGCGTTTCAGATTGTGCATGTTTCGGAGTATAATAGTAATATATAAATCAAAAGAATTGCAACAGTGTCAGCATCACGCAGGCATATGAATTATCCAAATCGGATAAGACATAGCAATACGGGAGTCAATTTTCTAACAAATGTTTAGTTTTAGCACTTAAACCGGAAGTTAGCTTCTCATCTCTAGGCAGATGGTGGTGGCGATAACTGCCCCTGGTGTTATATTTGCACACCACCCACCGTAACCGGGACTGCCAGAATTAATCAGTGAACATGATTTTTTCAATCAAAATCATTGTTCGGGTGTTATTTTATAGGATGATTTAATATATATATATATAACAACTTTTATTTAGTAATCAAAACGATACAAAATGGGATGTTCCCTCTACTACGCAGATTTTCCAGGACAACCTCGAAACAAGAGGTGTAAGGCAGGTATAATAATAAAATACAGGGTTACATCATTAGACCTTATAATATAATTATATGAAAAGTTGACTTGATGTGTTATCTGATATAGTTCGATTTTACATAAGTTCAATTTAATTTTATAGGAACCCATAAATATTTGGTTGATTCTGTATCTCGATTCAATATTCGGACAACCTTCGTGGATGCTAGAGTCCCAAGCAATGTGATTAAAGCATTAACTCCAAACACAAAGGTAACTCAGGCCAATAGCACGTTATGCTAAATGTGGTTGTCTTTGATTGCTAGTTATACTAGTTTATCAATTATGACCAAAAACCTTGAAATTTCAAAGATAATGCTAGATTATTACTCTATCATATGGATCTAATTAAACATAATAATTATGTAATTGCAATTTGGTTGACGATACTAGAACATCTATGAAGTCATTTAATACTAGACATAATGTAAATCTATTTAGACGTTCGATTTTACCGAAGGGAGTGCTTGTACTGGGAAACGATATAGGTTTTCCCTCTATGAATCCCTACAGCAAAAACAACGGTCAAATCCCTCCCAAATGACCTTCGGATGGGTAGGGGAAAAACGGAACAAAAATTACAAAATGTTTCGTTTTTTGATAGATATTAACTGAGAATGTCACTTTATACCATGGTATCAACCTCTTATAATATACTCGAAGACCCTATACGCCCCCTAGAGTTAATAAATGCACACTTTGTCTACTGTGCTGTTTGACCTTCACTTATTATATCTATGAACCGCTCCCTCGAGTTCAAAGAGCGATTCTCTTGTAACATGAATAATCTGTTGCCATGGACTATTATATGCGCAGACCAACACATTGTTCTAATTGTTTTTTAACATACAACAGATGATATGGATTGAGATTCCCACAAATCCTCTAATGAGAGTAATTGATATCAAGGCAATCTGTGATTCAATCCAACAAGAAGATATTTTTGTAGTGATTGATAATACATTTTCGACACCATACTTCCAGGTATGCTAAGATATTTTAATATAATATTATCATCTAGATAAAAATAAACTAAATATAACAGTCAAGCACTTTACATTGAACTCCGAGAGAGCTTTATCCATTTTCCTTAGTACATATAGTTTAGAAGGTTGGCAGGATAGCTTTTGGCGCCAAATCGCTTTAATCAAATGGGGTTTCTGATGATACTGAATTTGGAGATATGATCCCACATTTACCTCAAAGCATATCTTCATTCAGAAACCACTTACACATGGGGCTGATATGGTTGTTTACTCTCTAACCAAATATATGAATGGTTAGTGGTTGTTTTACATTCACAATTTCGAAAAATCTATAATTTGCAAAATAAGAACGTTTGTCATGATAAATAAAGAATATATGCTCTTTAAGTTGCTTTCGACATTATTAACTAGATTTTAAACTGCTGCTTTACCAATGCTTAGCCTAGGCGTAGGCATTTAAAAAAACCAATAATGATAATAAATTAAGATTAAAAATAATTTCCAGGGCACACAGATGTGACAATGGGTGCCGTGGTTACTTCGAATGATGCCCTTCACGAAAAACTTAGAGAGATTCAGTGGTGTAAGTATAGTTGGTGATCAAAGGCCGACCATTTGTATGGCTGTCCGGGGCTGTCCATTAGGATAAAGAACCATGATATTATACTAGTACCCGAAAAAGTTGACTATAGATATATATTGTAGGGTAGAATTAAAGCATATTTCCTCTTATATGTCAATAGCCCCAGGAACTAATACTAGACCTGCTTTAAGACCTCAACTAGAAAAACAAAATTATAGGCTGGGAAAATATCATAAGGATCTATAGACATCCTTGTCCACAATTATTACGTTGGCATGATGGCCCATTGCTGACTTATTATTACTTAAGGGGGAAAAAGTTACTTTTAAAAATCGTATAGCGACATCTAGACCATTCAGTATTATTTTTTATGATTGGAAACCCACCAAACATCATTGTGATTTACTCAATTAATTAATTTTCTATACATGCAGCCGCAGGCTTTGTTCCCTCTCCTTTTGATTGCTATCTGGTTACACAAAGTCTGAAAACCCTGGCTCTAAGGATGAGGGAGCACGAGAAGAATGCTTTGGTAGTGGCAGAATTCTTGGAGAAAGACCCAAGAGTAGACAAAGTCCTTTATCCTGGTCTACCTAGCCATCCTGACCATGAACTAGCGAAAAAACAAATGGAAGGCTTCAGTGGAATGATCAGCTTCTACATAAAAGGCGGAGAAGAAGAAGCAACATTGTTTCTAAAAAATCTCCAGGTGAAGTTATTCTTATGTCATTTCCTCTTATCTTATATTATCTCTAGACAACTTAGTGTTTGGAATTTGTTCAGTCTAGCACCTAGGGGAAAGAGGTGAAACTGCAACCATGCCAAGAGTTCAAACCCACAACTTGTCACTCATACCACTGATTCAACCCAGCCTGATTCAATCTAGGCTCAGAGTTGAAAGAGTCTCTAAACTGAGGGAAAGCCTCCCGCTCCAAACCGGAAAATGCCATTATAATCCCATTAGGCCAAGAAAGCCATGAGCACAATAGGCATCCAATCACTGATATACCATTCTGAACTGAGAGGCTCTGATCCTAGACGGTCGGCACCCTCCGCTTCTTCCTTGGAAGAAGTCAGAATGACTCTATTTACAATTTCGAACGGTGCACAGACTACTAGTGTCCAACGAATTTCCTCTTACTCCATGTGGTTACTTCTCTGCCTGCATTCAATAATTTCCCCGCTGAGAATGTCTATTGACGCATGGAATACTTAGTTTAGGTTGTTGCCTACAGCCTAGCGTACTTAGATTGTCGATTCAGGTACTCACGCTTCCACAATTGGTTTTCGTTTCAACCTCCACACTCAACCAACACAGCTACATCCACGCCATTATCGCGTTGACCATTTCGATCCCTTGTTCCGTTTCGTACGAGCCGGAAGTCATGTTCACTCTAATCAACGTAACCGGCAAATGGGATTCGAAATGGATAGCGTTGTTTATCGACTGAATAAACAGCGCCGAGGCCCGGGTTGGACGTGGGGTGAAGCGACGGGTAGGTGGAGGGTAATTCGTCGGAAATTTAAAATAAAAACAATCTAAAAGCGTTGAAATATAACCCATTTACTTCCTACAAATAAATACCTTGTGCGGATACTTTCTGGACGGCCGGCATCCATTTGCCTATGTGTACATAGCATAGCTTGAATTGGACATTTCGAACGATGCCCGATAAAAATCGGGTCCTTCGTATAATATAATAGCCCATCTAGTGGATCTTCGTTTTCCGATGTATTTTCCCTGTAAAACTACGCTATTATCACTCTCTATCGATATCAGTGGTACCACTCTACAACTTGGACAGAAGGAATTGTTTCATACGGCCATATTTAAAAAAGAAAAAAAAAATATGGTTACGGATTTCCGTACGTTTCTAGGGGGCTCACGAACATTGCCAAATAATTACCTATCAATACTCTACCGTTGGTCAGGCTCAGCACTGACCAACGCTGGTCAACACAACAATCAACAGCTTTGTGCGGGAGGGGGTGTGGGGGGGGGGGGGGGGTACGGTCCAATAGACTAGAGAGAGGTTGACTATTTCTCACAAGCAGCTAATTTATCACAGTAAAATGTAGATTCTGGGGCGATTTACTTCTGGACTGTGTTGGGCTTTAGTATATATAACCTGGATAGGCTACTATGTTACAATCTCTAAAACCTTGCTGATTTCATTATGAATGTGTAGTTTAGTTCATCAATGTTGCCTTGTGAAATGTTCAGTATGCTTGCGTTGGTGTTCAGTGTTGCGTTTTTATTCTTAGATTGTCACACTTTGTCAAAGCCTGGGAGGACTAGAGAGTTTCGCGGGATTGCCGTAAGTTTACATCCAATGGAGATTTATAAAATATTCTGAATCGCACATGGAAATTGTTCAATGGAAAGTGAGCCATAATTATTACAACTAGCGCTTAGCTAAATCATTAAAGTGGTGCAAGTCTTTGATTTTATTCTTTTTAAAAAAATCTTTACCTATTCCAAAAAAAGATCCCTCCTATATAATATGCGGGAAGAGTAAATTGAGGCCAGAATCATTTTATTGTATCACTTATGTATAGCCATACGCATTATTGCTTTAACTGAACAATAGGCCCTACGTCCAATACTTTACCAAGTAAGCGTGTAAGACTTACACCACTCATACTATATAAGAATTCACAATGACTGTTGGGTCACTAAACCAAAATGTCCTGCAACTTCTATTATTAATGTTTGTTGATATTTAATGTTTATTGTAGCTTGTAGAGGGTATTGTTGGAAGAACTCTAATTCAGACAGAAACAAAAGAAACCATTTCTACGTAGATATTATTATTGAGATTATTATGATTTATGTAACGGAAGTGGTAATAAAGATTTGTATATATGGGGTGATATTCAATACTCTTGATGTCGTTGTATTATATGCCATTGGTGCTTGTGATTTGTTCCACTGAATAACACCAGAAGGCACTACTGTTCTGTACTGCTGAAGCCAGTTGCTTTTGTCTGATAAATATACATGACCAATGTAATTATTTCCTATTTCCTAAGACTTAGGTATGGAGTTCTATACTATTACCAGAATGTGTCAATATGTGTAGGACCTATAAGTGTCTGTAATGCATGCTTAATGCCTCAACTTGTACTGTTTCATGATGCCTCTGACTATCTCTGCTGTATGTTTCTATTAAACACCTTGAATTCTTAGGGAGTTAAACTACCTAGGAGCCCTCTGTGCCTAGTTTCAGGCAAGAGGCCGGCGGAGGGTTGAGTGAATAAACCTGACAGCTTGGTAACACTTGTGTTATGGTTGTTCTTTGCTAAGTCCGAACCTGGGTGGTGTTCGAGTACACTACATATATATATATGAGATGGATTTTCTATATCATTCAGTCCTCCTTTTGGAATGACCGCGATGTTCATAAACTTGATCGTAATTTGATTTAGTGTCGTACAATTATTGTTAATTGTTCTTTGCAGCATGACTCTCAGTTGCCTGTTCCTGTGAATTTGGAAATATATATTATAGCAGTTTTCCCTAGTATATACTTTTCTAATTTCTGGTTAGTAATTGGAATTATTTTATCACTGGTTAAATCTGTGATAATATGCTTTACTCTAGGGCGGTGATGAGCCATGGCATGATGTCTGAAGAGGCAAGGCAGAGCGTAGGTGTGACGAGAAACCTTATTAGATTGTCCGTGGGACTAGAACACCAAGAAGACATTTTATCTGATATCGATCAAGCCCTAAACTCTGCAGTAAGATTGGAGGGTTACTGTAGCAAATAAGATACCAAAATAAAAATATATTGGCTATTGTACACGAAATTTATTAATATTGTTGCACACCTTTATTATAAAAGAAGGGGCAGTTTAAGAGCTTTGACATTATATAAACGTTATTCTTTTATTTAGTCTGATCTTGAACACATTAATTTTATTGGTTCGTGTAACACGATTGTCTGATAATAAAATCCTTCTTTCAACTAAAATTTTACACTTTGTCGTATGAAGAATATGCAACTATAACTAGATATCTCTATTCCTAATAGAGATATCTCTATTCCTAGAGATATCTCTATTAGGAATAAAGATATCTCTATTTATTTAATGAATAACCCTATGGCTCGCCATACGGGAAAGAATACGTCATCCAATATTCATCTCTCGTTGAGTTCTATCTTAATAGCCATACACTAAAGCAACAATAAGTATGATTCGTGCCTTATTCCCATCGCAATTTCCATTATTTCTTCCACTCTTTCTAATCCTTTTATAGTGTACGTGTTCGACGCTCAGATAGATTGGAAAGTAATAGACTGATAATCCTTGATAAAGAGAGAGACACTGAAGACACTTGTATTCGTCGTGAAGCCTCAATGTATACTGAGAGAATCGTTTATTTATATATTAGTAAGTTGTGTTAGTGTATAGGTGGAGTGATGGTGTACCAGGCCCACTGAGTCTTGGCTCAATGCTCAGACCTACAGCCCGACACCATGATGTGTCAGAATAGATCAATTGATTTTTGACCGAAATTAACTGGGAATGCTTTAATTGGCCCTGTTTGTATATATGCTCCCTCACGCTTGTCCAAACTCCGATCAGCATTATGCATGCTGTATGTTTAAATGCGGAACTGGCACTACCATTTGAACCTCATAAAAGGTACGGATAAATAAAGAAAAGGTTGCGCATTAGGACGGAAAAGCCTCGGACTTCACTATCTAATCAATTGAATGCATGCATGCAGAGGAATACATGTGTCACACGTCAGGAATGGTGTTTGGATTAATCTTTCATCAAATGAATAGTATGTATTCTTGGAATATCAATGGCACATTTCACATTAAAACCGAAGTTTCATTCACCTATGGAACCCATCCATTTTTAGAGGTTTCATAATTTGTGCCCTTTTCCCTACCTTTTGCCTAGCTTCTATGCCTCATATCTCACTGTAATATTCATTGATATTAAAACAAATCCTACTGACAGATTCCTCTTGGCATAAGAATTCCTTTGATATATACATTGTTATAGGGCTGATAATTATTTCATGGGCTAAAACCATTTAAAATCGATATTTTCATAGAAAAATGTCAATGATTAAACATTTGGAAGCTGGGGATTCAGAAATCTACATCAATTGGCGTTTTTTTATATCTGATTGATTTTCCTCAGTCACCAGGTTCGGATTTTAATGCATTTTAGTGACCAAACTTACATTCATTTTAAATTATGGCACAAACAATATTTAGAAGTTTTTTTTTGTTTTTACATCGCACATTTTGCCCACTTTCATGCAATGAACTTGTTGTATTACACAAGAATAAAAGTCATTTGATATATATTTAAAACGATCCCTAACATTTGATACCTAATGAGTCCAAATAGGACCATTGGTAAGGATGTTATGTCTGTTTGAAAAAGTTCAATGGGAAAATGGCTAATTATGTATGTTTTTACATCGCCACATTGATTAGTTGTGCTTTTCAATCCTATTGTAAAAAATCATTTAAAACTAATATGAATATATTGGGCAATTGATTTTCTTGATGCCAGGGCAATATGAATGGTTTAAACTCATATGCCTTGTGAATAGAGAGTGAAAACACCTGTTTTTACGTCGCACGTCACATGTTTTTACGTCGCACGTCGCATTTGCTTTATAAAAGCAAAACTATTTAAAATACAAAGTTGTAACATGTACCATACAAACCGCAACAATGTCAGCTTTCTGCTGATATAAAATCATCCATATCCCTTGAATGGTCTGAGCAGAAATGTCTTGTAAATAGAGTGGGAAAACACCTGATTGTAGGTGGCACGTTTTTACGTCGCACATTTTTAGGTGGCACCATTGGCTTGATAGAGGCAGAACTGTTTAAGATTGAATGTTGTAACATATACCAAATAAACCACAGCAATATCAGCTTTCTGTTAATATATAATTATTCAGATCCTTTGAATGATCTGAACAGAAGTATGCCTTTAATATATAGAGAGAAAACACTTGTTTTTATGTCACACGTTTTTACGTCGCACTTTTTTATGTCGCAATATTTGCTTTATATAGGGAAAACTATTTGAGATAGAAAGTTGTGACATATACCAGACAAATCGCAACAATCTCAGCATTCTGCTGATGAATAATCATCCAGATCCCTTTAATAGAAGCAAGGCAAATGAATATACACATTTCTACTTTTTAAATGACCACTTATTGATATAAATATTAAAGACGAACGTTTTTGTCAATAAATTCCTAGATAATTGACTCTGCATGCCATTTTTTTCACGATTATATAGAGGAGAATATGAGCTTTTAGGAAATATTACCACAAAACCTCTTACTTTTAATCTAAATTTCATTTTTCCTCATTTCTGTCACTTAAAAGCAAGACTTTTCAGAGAATAGCCCTATATAGCGTTTTTACGTCGCACATATTTCAACCTGGTTCATCAAATGAAAATATAATCCCTGGCAGAAATAATACTTGATTCTTCAAGGTAGTGTAATAACAAAGCTATAGGATTGTTTTTTTTCTCTCATTTCTTGACAATAAGCAGAATAGTGATGAATGAAAAAAGGTCAGGTAGTGCTCCAGGTAAAATGCTCCATTACTCTACTTTAGGCTCCCCAACTATGGAAAACATTGAAAGGATTTTTTTGGGTACAATGTTTTCAGGCTACTGGGCCCATTTCGTAGGAATGGACCATATATATATATATCCGTCAGCCAAAGTCAAGTATGACTGGACACAAAGCCTGCTACATGGTAAGGAATATATATATACACATGTATTAACCAACAGGCTTCTTCCGAATGCACTAATTTAAGACACTAACGTAGTGCTCAGGGGACTTCCACCTTAGAATAGAATAGAATAGAGCAATCTTTTATTCATCTGTGTGTTACAGGCTGTTGATGAACAGGTCGACAGGCCTCTGGGTACCTTTCAGGATTTATACCCAGATCTTCCGGCCGTTCCCTTAGGCTTCTACATAATTTTTGTTATGTTATACATTATAAGATATATACTATACTGTAAAATACAAGATACAAAATACGAAGTCCAAGATACGTTCCCTGACTCTAGGGATAGACATTTACATGGTTTGGCTGCATAGTACAGTCCATAATTGAAGAGTATAAGATACAAGATACCTTAGACTCCATACCACAAAAGCAAGCCTTTATGTTTAACTTACTTTTACTTACTGTTGTTTTGATGTGATTGCTTTGCTTGCTTCTAATTTGTGGTCTCAGTTGCCTTTTGTCTGGTAAAGGCACTTAATCATTAATCTCATTTATTTCTATTCTTTCTATTGTATATCTTTTACTTAATTCTTTCTACGTTTCTTTTTTTTCTTAGTAAAATTGTATTCATTTAAAGCTGCACTCTCAGTTAAAACGTCGGTAACAAAACAAAATATTTTCTTCTATTCTTTTCCACCACATCTAAAAGTCAATTGACTGAAATTTTGGAGGATTCTGCATGGCCGTTTTTGCTGCAGGGCTTCTAAAACGTCCTTATTTGTATTTGGAGGACCCACCCAAATCCTTTCAATGACTTCACTTTTTATCGCTCACCAGTGGCTCTTTTTCGCTCGATCAATTCTACTTCAAATTCTTGTATAAACATGTAACAGCAGCAGAAGAATATTGATGACTTTAGTCCTATAAACCATAATATGAGTAAATTTGGTAAGAGTGTCTTTGTTATAATAGCTGAGTATGCAGCTTTAACATGATTTAATGTAGGCCCTACCTTAACCTTCTTTAGTGTAATTCTGGCGTTTAACCGATATTAATTGACTTGTTTGTAATATTTGGCTGTGCCATGTGAATACCTACAGTGTGTATACAAACTTGATTTTAAAAACGTAACTTGTCTCAAAGCTGTGATGTAGGCTGTAGAGGCGGGGGTGGATATCACGTTAAACCGAGGATAGGCCAAGTTTGCTCTTCTTCATGTTTTGGTCTTGTTCTTCATCAGGTTAAAAGTTGTGTTGTATTTGTCCAGGGACAATCCATGATCGATGATATAAATACACAACGGCTTTACTAGATACCTCACAACAAGGTCAAGCAACGTGTCAGTGCAACGTGCCAACATGGCCATACAGTAGACCGAATGCAGAGGGAATTCCAATAAAAATATTAGAGTGTTTGTTCATCCTCTGTGACCTTGTGTTCACACTGGACATACGTTTTTATGAGTGCGCCCATACAAAAAATATACACTTTACTGGTGTACCCATTTGATAAGGGTAAAACTAACGGGACAAATAGGCTAGGGTTTAACGAAATGGGAAATTTGCGAAATCATGCGCGCTTTGTTTAGCACCTGGTTTGATATAACGTTAGTGTCCGTCCCTGCAAATTTAAATCAGATCCATTGAATAAAACAGAAATTAACATTTCTCCCAGAAAGCAGGACATTGGTATTGATAATCACTGAGTAAATCTAATTTCACATAAAAAGAAATAACCATTTAACCTGTATTCTATTATTTCATAATGGATTATAAATTACTGTTCTTCAGTCGTTCAATTAAATAAGACAGAGTCAGACATGGATGAAGGTGATCCAGGGGTTTCTCCGAGGAAACCACCTTCTCCTCAGTTGACTTGGTTAGCTTCTCAAGGAACACATCATATTCCTTAGTCTCCCGTTCAGGTATGTCAGTCTCGTCGACACCAGCAAGCTTCGCTAAGGTTGATGAACGGACAGCCATTTCCCTGCGTTTCAAAGGTGAGTGGGGCGAAATGCCTTCCTTATAACAAAGGCAAGATGGTGACAAATGCTTGTAACCACAACCGCGGCAATTGATTTCAAACCGCCGGGACATGTACGATTTTTTTTCAGGCTCAAGAAAAAATTTCCGAGTCAGTTTTTCTGCCCAACTTGTCAGCTCCGCGGCTGGGTTCCCACTGATATGCTTGAGGCGAAGGCGAAACACAATTTCAAAGTTCCCGCGAAACACACACAAGGCCTTGACCCTAAGGGGTCATTAAAAAATTACGTAACGCTTTTTTGCCTCAAAATTTACCCTCCCCCCTGCGTTACGACCCGCAATGTTATAGTATGGGACCGTCTGACCCCCCCCCCCCCCCTCGAGCGTTACATAAGTTTTGAATGACCCCTAACCAGGGGAGTTCCATTTCCGGCAGATCCCGCCTCAAACCATTTATACATATATTCCTACGAATATCCACCATAAAAAAAAGTATTGAAAAGGCAATCAAATGTGCATGGAGGTCTATGGAAACTGGTTCACCGCATACATAATTTACAATAGGAATCATGGACCCTCGTTGATGTATAAATAATGTAAATGTGCCAGGCACCGGTTGCCTCTGTCCAACCATTGTATGACTGCATCTCAGTTTGAATCCAGAAGACAGCCACCGCATGTCCAACTAAAGGTTAGTATACTAGACACCTTAGATAAATTGTATATAGAGTAATAGTTTAGAGGTCTAAAGTTTGACGATGGATCTTTGAAGTAAGAATGGCGTTTTCAAGCACCGACACTCGCCTAGTAGCTAGTGCTTGAAAGGAATCTACTGTATAGAGGTGGTCTGATCATTGAGAAAATAAATCTGTCTGTGAAATAGTATCTACGCGCGGATCTCTGCCTAGTGGATCCTTTTTGCCTCATCTGGATTGCTTTGTATAATTCTCATATTATGAGGTGTTTTGAGATATTCTGAGCCTCGTCCCTCTCAATGACTGGTCACACTAGCATTAACATGACTATCATGAATAGTATCTATATAGACACTTTTAGTTTTTCTTTTCATTTCAGAATTACAGGTCTAGTTCCACTAATCTTTGATTCCATACGTTATATAATTCTGATATTCAGATATTCTGAGATATTCTGAGCATTGCTTCATCCATTAGTCTGAGTGACTGGTAACATCAGACAAGCATTTTATACCATTGCAAAGATTATCTAGAATGTTATCCCCCTAGACATCTTTTAGTACATCGGCCCAGGTTTAATCATGAGGTTTGGTAGGTATTTTGGTAAAAGCTCGTGTGAAGCATGGTCCCTGAAAATAATCTCCAGTTCCATGTTGTCCCTTTGTCCTTACTTTGTACACCAACGTGTCGGTGTTTATTTTTTGTCATTTCTAATTATAGGTCCAGTTCCACCCGTCTTTGCTTCCATTTATATAATTCTGATATTATGAGATATTCTGGGATATTCTGACCAATGCTTCACCCCTTTCCATTAGACAAAAGAGACGACCACTTCTGTTGATATAAGATTTTATTATAATTATGGGTAAAATCCAACGAAGAACATGATTGTCTGTAGAGTAAAACATTTGTAGAATTGTCTCTGTTCTTGGTGGCAGGATAAAATATAAATTAGGTGAGAATAAAATAGATAATACACCATTGTCCATTGATTGTCTTTGATTGTATAGTATTGGGATGGAGGGCGGGTTAAAAAATATGTGTGATCGTGTCAGCACGGTAGAGAAGAATGAGAGCCCCTAGGGCGTGAGTAGTGTTTATGGTAGGGGTCACCAGGTGGCGTCTCAGTCTAATGTCCTACCATTCCCCGAATGGTAGACACCATTAGACAAAAGAGACAACCACTTCTGTTGATATAAGATTTTATTATAATTATGGGTAAAATCCAGCGAAGAACATGATTGTCTGCGGAGTAAAACATTTGTAGAATTGTCTCTGTTCTTGGTGGCAGAATAAAATATAAATTAGGTGAGAATAAAATAGATAATACACCAGGGGGAAAAGTTATTTGATGACTATTCCCTTGATGGCAGCATGAACAGATGTCCTTGTTGTTGGGGGCGTATGTATGACGCGATGGCGTCTGACGCCCACGTCCCGTGGGCCTTGATATCTTGTAGGCGGGCCCCGGCGTTGTTGTAGGCGTAATGAGCGCAGCCCCGTCTAAGGCTGTGCAAGGAATGATGTCTGGTATTAACGCCGGCCACCTTAAGGACAGTTACCCACTGCCTCTTGATGTATCCTATAGTCATGGATGTGCTGTCGGGGAATTGTAGTAGGGGCCCCTAGGGTGACGGGCCGGAGGTATCTTTTGGAGTCTTATGATGGCCCGTCATAGGCATATCGATGGTTCGTTGGTCGCTGGTACAAATATAATAGTGGCTTGTCGAGAGGTTTGCATCGATTTTGACCATTTGATTTTAACATACACGCCATCTTCCACGAGCTGGATATCCGCGGGCGTGAGGTATCTGGTGGAGTCAAATGCCTTATGAGAAGGCGGAACCACATTGCTCTGACGTAACATGGCGGAGAACATGAGCAAGATGGCGACTTTAACTTGCTGGATGTTCCAGGACATTAAGGGTCTTGATCACTCGGTAGAGGATAGCCGGAGTGACTGGCCTCTTTGGTGTAGGAACGTGTCGTAGCATCAATTGCACACCTCTAAGCGCGTACTGGATTCGCGGGTGAAATAGGGGCTGAGTATCATAGCCGGCTAGCTTAAAGAAGGTGCGAAGGTTTGTGATGTTATTAGAGATTGTAGCTGGAACCTTTGAGTATTTGGCCAGGTATTCAATGAAGTAGCATATGAGAGTTGGCGAGGGGGTCTTGGATTTTCGACCCAGGTATCTGCAGAAGCCAATATACTTGACCGCCATGGAGTGCCTGTTGGCAGACGTCCCCGGGCGATGGGCGTGGCGCTGCCTTTGCGACGCAGCTTCCACCAGAGGTCCGGGATTCCTTCAATAGAATGATGAAATATTGAATAGTTTATGATTAACATTGATCATGGTCAGATTATTTTCAGCGACAACTTTTTGAGATTTTTCACTATCACAATTGGAGATGGGGGCGCGTGACAGAGCGTCAGCCACCACTATAGACTCGCCCGGTACATGTGTGAATTTATATGTGACCTGATGTGTCATGGCTAGAAACCATAGGGCCCTGGTACATGCTCCCAGGGTGGGGTCATGGGCCCTTCCGCCCTTGTATGCAAATACAGATGCTGAATTGTCACAGTGTACCAGTATTGTCCCTCCTTTATGTTGTTGCTTGGTGAAGAGCCTTGCTGCGGCAAGGCAATTTATTGCTTCAAGGTGGTTGATCGATTTATTGGCCTTGGTACTCTCGCTGAAGGAGTGTGAGTAGGCGTGTTTACCATCGGTCCCACCGCCACCCACCAAGCATGCATCGGCCCAGACGCTGGCTACAACGTCATTATAAGGGATAATGGCTTTGCCGTTGAAGGACTGCATGTATTTCATAAACCATGCTAGGTCTGATCGTACTGGAGGGGAGATGGTCACGTCCCCCCCGGCTGCGGCTCTGAGAGCTGCTAATAGTCGCTGCATGAAGATGCGGGCAGGCTGTATGATCTTGGCAATGTGTGCCAATTTTCCTATAACCTGTTGCATGTTGTTGGTTGTGATAGTTGTTTTTGTAAGTACATATGCCAGACAGGAATTGATTTCTGTTAGTTTGGCTTCGGGGATAGAGAGTAGGTTTTGACTTGTATCAATGTCTATACCGAGCCAGCGCACCTTCTCTGATGGTCCTTGAAGTTGAAGGTCGTGCGACCTTCAGGCCTAGGGCTGTAAATAGAGCAATTGTGTCAGACATCTGTCTCTTTACTTCTGGCTCGTCCTTTCCGATTATTAGGAGGTCATCCAAATACATTTTGGATATGACACCCATGTTCTTGAGTGCTCTCACCAGGAACTACGCCACCGATTGCATGACGTAGGAACTTATTCTGGCGCCGAACGGTAGAACGTGGTCTATGTAGTAGGAGCCATCCACCTTTATAGCGGTGAGGGGCCAATCCAGGGGACACAAGGGAAAATGTCTATAGGCTCTGGATAGGTTGATCACCCCCACGGCCGGCGTACCTGGCATTTTCTTCAACACTTCCGCTGCCCCCATGACAGTGGGGAGATTGTGATATGCAGGGGAGTTGTTGAACCTATTCTTATATATGTGGGCGTTACCTCCACCATCAGGGTAAGAGTAGTCCACTATAATCCTTCGTTCTTGTTTATCGTTCTTAGGGCGAGTCATCAGGGGACTCACATTGAGCCAAGGGGTAAAGGGTGGCATCACATATGGTCCAGAAATGGCTCCTTGTGGCTCCTTTCTTCCTCCACATATTGTCGGACGTCTTGCATATGTTGCCTGGCCGACGGGTGGTTTGTGACTTGCTAGGCATTGAAGCGGGGGCCGCCCGTATATTGGAGGGGAAAGCCATAATTAATTCCTTCCATTATCATGTTGTCGTTCTTATGACCAGTCGCTGCCTTCTCCCATTGTTCTATGTATAGGCATGATTGAACCTTAACACGAGCTTGCTTGAAGTTTGGTTTGTTTGTTGCTTTCACGGCCTCATATATGTCAGCTAGCGAAGTTGGTAGATCGATATGAGGATATGGCCAATTCGCGTAGTCGTCAAAGTTTTTGTTTTGTTGGATGGATTGGGCATTAGTTTGGTCGTTTGGTTCATCCACATCATATATTACACAACTGTATGTCATCAGCTTGACTCTCTGAGTCACAAACAATTGATGGAGTAGCACATGGGTATTCAATGTGTCTCATAAACTCAGGCATGGTTGACTGACTTGCACGAGGACCTTTGCCGGGTTGAGTATTGTTGGGCCCGTCGAGTGTCTGGAATGCACAGTATTTTGAGATATTAGTCACATTGTCAGCACATGTATACTTGTACAATATCTCTCCTACTCACGGTTTTTTCACAATTAGGGGGAGTTTGAACCATTTCTGTATGAATATTAGTCGCTAAATCACATTTGCTAGCCTCGATTGGTTTGTTTTTGATCGGGGGACGGCCTTGACAGTTCTCGTCTCGCGCCACCCACTGCACGCGAGATGTTGGGAGAGATGAGGCCGCCATGTTTGGTTGACCACAGTCGCTGGTATGGGGGCCGCCATTTGTAAAGGGGCGGGGCGCAATGTTTACATTTGCATCAAGAGAACAGTCAATAGAAATGGTATCAGAGGCTGCATTGGGGGCGACAGTAAATTCATGATTCAACTCACCATTTGTTGCTTGGAGTGAGCAGGAGCTTAGGAGTTTTTTGTCTGGTTGGGCTGATTGTTTTTCCTCCCTTGTGTTGTTGGTTTCTGGAAACCATTATCACTCCCGTGTAAGCTCGCCTGAGCTGTACGTTTGTTTTGGCAGTCCTTTACCGGATGGCTATTTTCACGTGCTTTCATGGCATAATAGCAGTATCCGCAAATATGCATATGTTTGACATTTCCTTCAGTATGCGAACTAGTGTGGGAGCAAGAATCAAAATTATAAGTGTGGCACAGGGTTTTGTTGACTCCACTCGCTGATGGGTTGCTGTTGTCAATGCTAGTAGTTGAGTTCAAGGCGAGTTTAGTGCGATATTCACTAAACACGTCAGTGTCACTCCATCTGTTCTGCCGATCTGCGATTAGGTCCACACATGCCCAGGTCCATTCGTGGGCAGTTAGCCAGCTCCTGAGAGCACACAATTCAGACATAGTCGAGAGATGGTGGAGCATGTACCAGGCCGTAGATTCCTCGTGCAATTTTGACATAACCATTCGTGAAAAAACCACATGTATACTCGGCCAATGTTAAGTCGCGTTTTTGGTACCTAATGCGACTCGCCATATCAGGCGGCAATGATGTCTCAGGGGCGTCAAAAGTATGTTTCCTACCTCTCTTAGACCCTGATGTGCGATACTGGTCTTCCAATGCCCTTCTCACTGGCGAGGAGATGGAAGAGAGTCGTCCGATGAGGGCGATGTATCGGCTGGCTGTCTGCTATAGTATGTGTTGATGGGGTGACGGCGGTGAAGGTTAGGTGAGTCACCGCTGTCACATTTACACTTCCTTCGTCTCTTTAGTGTCTCTTGTAACCTATGGCGATGTCTCCGGCGACTGGTATCTGGCCTATGTCGCTTGGTCAGTTCTGGGGATATTTCACTGTCCGATTCACTAGGTGATTCGGTATCTGACCATGTTTCTTCCAGTTTTTGTTTGCGTTTTTGTCCTTTGTCGTGTGGCCAGTTTTTTGTTCAGGTGACCATAACTCCTTCGCCTTCCGAGTGCTAAGGTTCTAGATGAGCACCTAACAATGTTGGGCGTGTTAAGTGAGATTTCGACATCATCCGATTCGTTACCGGTAGCCTCTTCCTCAGGTAGTTCACCGTCAGCATCGCCATTTTGAGTATATACCTGCTGCGCGGCTTCACCGTGGATTTTGGCCTCCTCGTTCTCATCCAAGTCTTCGACAATAACCTTAGCTTGCTCAGCCGCCAATTTCTTCTCTTCTTTTTCTCTTTTCTTATCGGCTGCGGTTTTCTTGGTCTTATTCGATTTGGTAGTACCTCCAGCCATTATAAAAAATATGTGTGATCGTGTCAGCACGGTAGAGAAGAATGAGAGCCCCTAGGGCGTGAGTAGTATTTATGGTAGGGGTCACCAGGTGGCGTCTCAGTCTAATGTCCCACCATTCCCCGAATGGTAGACACAATGACTGGTAACTCCACACAAGGACTTTATACCATAAGCTTAATTATGATGAATATTATCCTCATAGACATTCGTAGTACATTCATTTCAGGTTTGACATACAAATATTTAGCAACATATTTATCGAATATTGCAAGAAAGTTTACACCAATATCACAGGATGTATTTATAAATGATCCTTGAGTGGATGGGGTTAAGCCCAAAACAGAGGGGACAGGAGATGGGGAATTGTGTTTTGCCTTTTTTGGGGTCCGACGCTTCAAGCTATATTAGCCCTTCATCATTTTTAAATGCTCTATGAAAAAGAAATTCCCAATGAGAAAGATGGGGACTGGTGTCATGGAAACATGTATAACTATTGACGTTAGAGCATGAATAAATATCCCATGCTGATCATTTATAGTGTTTACACTATACCACAACACCTATAATTCCATGCGAATCAAGATTCAAGATGGCGGTCATGCAAGTCCCCTATTATGAAGTTTGGTAGGTTTTATGGTAAGGCTCATGTCATGGGCCCTGAAAACAATCTAGAGTTCCATGTTGTCCGTTAGTCCTTACTTTTTATACCAATGTATCGTTGTGCTATTTTTTTCCATTTCAGAAAACAAGTCCAGTTCCACCAATCTTTGCTTCCACCAACGAGGTCACACTCGATGGTTCCATGCAGTGCATGGTGTAGCTATATTTAAAAAAGACTTCTCACACTCTCTGGTGAGAGAAGGATAAGCAACATGTTAGCCGGACGCAATCTCCATTATGCGGATTACATTGTAATTGCTGCAATGCTGATCATAACTCTTGGCATTGGGATTTATCATGCTGTAGCCAGAGGGGGGAACAAAACCACTGCAGACTACTTCCTAGGGGGGAGATCCCAAGGAGTGTTCCCCGTCTCCATATCCTTATTTGCATCGTTCATATCTTCTATTCTTATGCTTGGTTTTCCTGCTGAAGTATACACAAATGGTGGAATGTTTATGCTGTATTCAATAGGGATATGTTTGGGCGCAGTGCTTGCAGCAATAGTATTTGTTCCTGTTTTCTATCCTTTGAAACTGACTAGTGTAAATCAGGTAAATAACTATGAAGTTAATTGTTATTATATGTAGGAAACATATTAAATAAATATCTAAGCATATTATATATATCTTTCCTAATCTAAAACGGAACATGTTAAAGTCATGAAGTTGAATTTGGCTTTAAACCTGGTGTAAATAAGGCCTCGGTTGCCATGACCACTTCTAATTAAACCACCAGTGGATTAACACTTACATAGAGGCATAGAGCAATCACTAGATACAATAATGAATGTACCTTCGCATCTGATAGGTATTAACGTTTTTAATGAAGGAGCGTACCAATCCTTTCACAATACCTTTTTCCACTTCAGTATCTGCGTCGGAGATTTGATTCCAGGTTAATTGCCTATTTAGGAACTATTGGTGGAATGACAGCAATGGTAAATTATTGACACTTTCATAATTGTATAGGTTCCTTTTACAATAGTCATTCACGCTCTACAGTCGTTGTTCTTCATATCTCCAACCTTCCAATATATCTATTCCTATCTTATATTCCTATAATCATTACAAACCAAGACTTATCAAATCGATCTCTTCTAATGTAACGTCTCAGTTTACATACTCCATATAGTATTCCAAACTTCGTGGGGATATAATACTTTGCATAAACTGCAGCTATTCATTTTCAAAAGAAGTGAGCAGCATAGTTTAGAAAACAGATATTTATCAAATGCCTCGAATAATTTCAGAAGAAAGTTTATCAGAATGTCAAATATATCATAAGGCATTTCCATCGAAAAGCAACTATGTGTGACACTGAAATTGACTCATTAACAAAAGTTTGGTGCAAATACTTCATTAGAATTAATGTAAGGATATTCTTCTAGATGTTCTACACAGGCACTGTTTATTATGCACCTTCCACTGCTATTGAAGCAGGTGAGTTCTAACTTTTATTATACCTCTTGGCGGGATGGTATGGAAAGCCATAGGCTACAGCATTTGAAAGTCATATCACTCTCTGAGAGATATTTACACATATATCATATTCACCTCTGGCGGAATTTTATGGCAAAAAAAGGCCCATGTTCGCGTCCTTTTTTCCTGTATTTAAATAATTATTTTCGCGGAAAAGAGACTCGTAATACATCGTATGTAATGATATAATAACAATTATAATGACAAGCAGCTGTAAAATTACGAATTTATTGCGTATCTAAATAGAAAAATAGACCCAAAAATGAGTGAGGTGGACCGGAAGTGAGAAAGTAAATAAACAGACTGGTGAACAGAGCTTGTTGTCCGACTCCAATTTCCATCGAATAGTCACTATTTTTTCACAAAGAAATATCATACATGTGTAAATAATCAGATGACACTGAAAACATAGCCGACATGGTGAAAAATGTCTCAGAGACAGTGCAAGCACTCCCAACTCTGTAGGCCTAGGCTATGACTATGCCTAAGTATTTGTTGACGTGCTTCGCAGAGACCTGAGAGCGCTTGTCTAAGTTGTCAATTTCACAGTTAGCCTACATAGAACTATATAACTATGAAATTAACAACTTAAACAAACACCTTCGGATCTCTGTGAAGCATGTCAACAAACTGCGGAGATAACTTTAGACGACTACATTTTTATTGTACGCATGTATACAATAAAAGTATCTTTATTGCACCCAACTTATTGTACCTCTCAAGACGAATCCACATATAATAAACATAATTATGGTTATTTTAGATAATCAATATAAACTGCAAGTAGGTTATTGGCAATTTCTCATTTACAGTAAATGGATTTCCAACCTGGGCTAGCATTTTGGTTGGAGGTGTAATAACGGTATCATATACAACAATCGTAAGTATTTAGCTTACGGTACTCAAACATCTGTCCATCTTTGTAATTCCAGAGTTAGATCATTGTTATATATTTTTGTTATGGTATATATATCTAAGTGTACATTAATTTTTATTATATTACCTATATATTAATAGGGAGGATTTAAGGCTGTCATTTGGACTGATGTATTCCAAGCCTTCATGATGGTTGGCGGACTGATAGCTGTAACGATTCAGGTACTCAAATTCATTCTTAGATGATATGCTTTTGAAATTTGACATGTTTCCCCAGTTGCAGATTGGAGTATGGCCTAGTTAGAAGGAAGGGCAGGATGTTATATTAATAAGTTTTTATTTTTTTTACCATTACCATACTGATTGCCAGCCTCATAGATTCTGAGGTATTTTGACTGTGACCCACTTTCTGTACAGCGCAGAACACAGCTTAATGAATATGGACTAATTGCCATAGAAAATGGTTATAGATGTAATTAGCTTTTATATCCCAGTGACAGCCATTGTTGCATCATGTAGTTATGTGAGGGTGACATATGCTCACTAGATAACAACACAAAGTAACTTTCTGATCTGGAATCTCCCACCCCCAAACTTTGACCTGAACATTTGCACACACACACCCAACCCAAGCCCTCGAAGACCTTTTCCTATGAGTACATTTCCCTCTTCATTGCCACTGATGTTTGCACGCTATTCTAGACCAAAAGCGCCCAACAGATGGCAGCACTAGTTGCCGTCTCGGTAACTCCCCTGAGATTTCGCGCAGGCGCGCCAGACCCAAAGGGTTGGGGCAACATAGGAGAGGGCTTCCAGGCATATCGCATTTAACTTTTTAAAAACACATGTGACGAACAATTCCAGACCCGGATTCAGACTCCCCCTCCTATAAACCTACTCCTCATACAAGGCCGTTGTCCACAGAGCTGTAGAATAAACGATTTCGGCCACTTTTCAACACTACGCATGGGTTGGCCCTACTCATATCACTAGCAAACTTCAGCCTCATTACCACTACCAATTCCGTAGCTCAGCGGCTAGAGCACTGGACTGCAAGCGTGAAGGTTGAGTGTTCAAACCTCGCCCGGGTCCGTCAGCTTTTTTTTATCATCCTCTACTTGTTGGGCCGTGTAGAGCTGTCTTTACACGGCCTGGACGGGACGGAGGCGGGGGCGGATGGTGGGTTTGCACTGGGTGCTGGGGGACGGGGAAGGCTGGTGATTTGAAAAACAAAATATCCATAATAATGTTTCACTGTGTGCTAAGAAAAACGGCCTAATTATATCCAAATAACATTCGCAAAGCGCCGACTAGCAGCTGCCACTCACTGGACTTTGCGCAACCGACCCGCCCCTTACAGGGCGGATTTAGACCACCTTTAAACTTCCTTACGTTGCTCAAATACCCCTGGTCTTCTCAGTTATACAGAACTCCCAGCCATGGACCTGTTTTTTTATGTTTTCCCATCTAAATGGGTACCATTACATTGTCTGAATGGCAAGTTTTGTTCCTCATGAGGCCTTTTCAGGGGACAACTTATGTATAATTTGGTACAGGATAGTAGCAATTTTAAATATAAAAAGTGGCACCCAATTTGTTCTGAGTCCCAGCTAGCCCTTTCGGACCTCCTCCCCTCTAGTACACATGCACTGTGTTTACATAGCTTCAATACTGGTCACTGCCACCATTACATAACACCCATGCTCACTGAGCCATGTTCACTCACAGTAGGCCTATTTATAGGGTGGCTTGTGGAGGATGGCTTGTGAAGCCTAGTCACCACCATGTGGTGACTAGGCTTTATTAACACTAAATCAAATGGATATTGTAGGTAGGAGGGGTTGTAATGACCCAGTGTGTGTTCGAGGAGGAGAATCAAGGGACAAATAAGAAACAAGTTCAAATTGTATCAACTCTGGATTTATTTCGTATGAGAAGAATATGTCATTGATTTAGTAGAGATACATAAATGGTGTCCGTGATGAACATACTGTTCATATACATGAAGATTTAATGGAATAATGGAAAGAAGTAGTTAATGATAATTGTCTTCCTCTAGTGGAGAGACTTTTGGGCGCATAATACGCGCATATATAGCTGTAAATATCGCATGTGCGCGCCTTCTGCGCGGAGCTATTGATATGACAGTAGTATAGAAAAAGTCGGCACTACACTACCCTCTCCTGGGGTTAAAAAGGAATTCATAAGATTCCTTTTGTACAGAAAAATCAAAAACTTCTTTTATATAATATTACATATTGACATTGCTCACATTAGAATTCAATAATATCTAGAAAAATAGAGAATATAAGAATAAATATCACGCTTGAACACTGAAGATAAACAGCTTTTCGTCTCGTAAAGACAAAAATAATATAGGGTGGCTTGTGGAGGATGGCTTGTGAAGCCTAGTCACCACCATGTGGTGACTAGGCTTTATTAACACTAAATCAAATGGATATTGTAGGTAGGAGGGGTAGAGACAGGGTGGGTGGGTGGATGGGTTCTATTTCCGTCAAAATAACAAACCCCAACGCCCAAAAACAGACACAAAATCAGTAAGTAACACCACCCAAAAATACTCGCGGGTTAAATTTCTGGACAAATTAGCCCCAGGGGAGACGTATATAAGCACTCCTTCCTACCAGCCACAATAGGCCACTTCACATAATCCACTACCAGTGACTGGGGAATTAACCTTCACTACTGTGGCATGCCCAATTCAGTTGACCCACCTGGCTCTGCGGGCGCCCTACACCCGGGCTTCCAGTGGCCGGGCAGAGGTGTGTGTGTGTGCCTATGACCATAAGGCCGCTGCCCCACTGCAGCCAGTACCCCTACGCTTACTTGTTTTTGTTGATACACTGTTACAAAAGTTGTCATATACTAAAATCTAATGGATGAGAAATCTAATGGAGAAAGTTAGAAGGCTATGGTTAAAATAAGGCTTCTGTGACACTGCCCACATAGCTCATAGTTTGGGCCGATTCCACCGCTCTTCCTTTGGCGCCACTGTCAATTTGTGAACTGCCCTATAGGACTATGGAATGCAACCCCTCCTGCAGTGAGAACCCTCCCTACACTTGAGGGTTTCCAGAATGCCTTATATGGCCAGGACATATCTGGTCTAACTCCCCAACACTAAGCCTCCGTGTTTTTATCGTTTTTTATCGGTACATACAACAAATTGTAACGCTGTTCATCCACTGGAGTAGACCACACTCAAATATGAGTTCATTCCTTTATGGGAAGAAGAAGAAGAACACTCACAAAGCTGGTCTCATCAGATAGTTTAAAAAACATCCAAGTTTTATCTCTCTCTTACATCAGTGTGGGAAATGCTCAACTTATTATGACTTTGAAGGACTTTCAAAGGTTGCAGCTCCCTAGAGTGTGTAAGGGCAGGATGGAAGTGATCAGCAAGTCAGGATTCTTACCGATAACTGTCACCGTTACTTGTTAATGATGTTTTAATTCTTGAAGGAGTGAGAGGATGGAGAGGGAGGAAGAAAGGGTAGAAAGAGGGTGACATAGAGCTTGGATAGAGAGAATGGATACTAATTCATAGAGCGGGGAGTGAGAAAGAAAACAAAAGAGGAAAAGAGAGAGATAAGATGATAGGGGTAAAATTCCAGGGCGAAATCCCCTATAGTGGGACAGGTGGAGGGGAGAGTGTAAGGCAGTGGGAAGAAGTCCTTCAACCAATCAAGCCCTTGTCTGCATGTACAGACATTAATCTCACTCAAGGATTTTCTCACACGTTTCACCTGAAGTTCCCACATCTTGCAAGGCTAGATAGCAAATTTGACTATGTCGCTTCAGTCGACTGATTAGGCCTAACGAGGAAAATACCATAGTAAAGGTTCGTGAATTACAAGTCATCTAGGTTAATTTCTATCATTATTAAACACGCATGACACAGATTTGTCCTTAAAATGAAAGGATTATCTCTGAATTATTGTCTTCATATAAATCACAAATTGAGTGATGTTTGGATTAATCTCATAGGCTGTGGTAAAAGTTGGGTCTCTCTCGGAGGTCTGGAAGCTTTGTAATGAATGGGGTCGTTTGGAACTTTTTGAGTAAGTAGAATGCTTAGACAAATATATCATAGAAGTCTATCTATAATTTTGTCATAAATATTTTCTTTCAAAAGGATTGAACAAATATGATCTAGATTTGAATTTGTGTTCTTATTCAGTTCTGCCAATACTCTTAATTGTATTTACTCACCTTAATCTTCTTTGATAATCATAGTTTTAGTTTGGATCCAACCGTCCGATATTCTTTCTGGGCATTACTAGTAGGGCAAGGTATCAGCCATCTATTTGTATATGGAATTTCCCAGACATCTGTCCAGCGGTATTGCTCCCTACCCACAATCAGTAAGGCCAGATGGTACGATATCTTGATATGATAGTTAATAATTAATACATAAATGTCAGATTTCAAGAAGAGTTTGACCTGATAGAGATAAATACTGCATATCTTGCTCAAGTCAAATTTATAGTTGATTGAAGTTTTTAGTGAAATTATTGAAAAAGGGTTCACTTTCTAAGAGATTGATGATTGATTTAGACATTTATTTACTTGAGAAATAGCTTATAAATAGCTATAATATAGATATAGTTTCCATTCATATTACAATAAGGGAGTATGTTAATTTCTGTGTCTTAATAACAGCTAGCTCATCCACGAATGCCCTTCTTCTTTAATATGCATATTTTTGGAAAAGATCCAAATATGGTATTAAAACATGTTTAAATTAACCATTTTGATAAAGGAGTGTGTTCGGTACTGTCCCCTGGGTTGTCACGATAGTAACATTTGCGTGTATAGCTGGGCTCACAGTCTTCGCCTACTACACCAAGATTGGTTGTGATCCACTGGAGGGAGGCTTCATCTCCAACCCAAACCAGGTAACCAATTTCAATTGTCAAATATACAAAAAATATTGTTGTTGAATAATATAATATTTTGAAATGACCTTCATGATAATATCAATGTATTGCAGTTGAAATCAAATCGAATTTATCAAAAAAAGGGGAGTCCCAGTGGGTTAAATTTATTTGTCCCCATATTGTTACGTAATGTTACACAAAGACTTGTACGACCGCATCCTTATACACACACACATAACAGAATATATAACAATATAACATAACATATACAGCAGAACCTCACATAAAGACACCTCTCTATAGAGACCCCCCCTCTATTAAGACCCGTTTCTCTCAGTCCCGAATTGCCTTCCTCTGATTAGATTAGCTCCTCTAATGAGACGACCTCGCTATGAGACCACAAATCGTGCAGTCCCAAGGGTGTTCTCAATAAAGCCCCTGTAATATAACAAATATAACCAGAACAGAATTTGAATCACAATCTAACATCAAACCTTAATACGAAAATCTCACATCAAAATTGTATCGAAATAAAGTCTCAGGTTCATGAATTCATATTTTTCGTTTCCTTTTAACTGCATACTCGACATTCAAAATGTGCATCTGGATTAAGTGTGTTCTTAAAACATTGCCGTCTCGGCAGGATATTGTTCCGTTTTTGTATATGATATACACGCATAAGGTTAAACACAGTGTATAATTACAACCACAAGAAGCAGGGCTTTTGCCGCCACCCTGAAGCTAGCCATCGTCGAGTATAGACGAAACACTATACATATAATTGATCAGTCACACGCACACGAACGCAATATAATATAGGCAGCTTCTAGTAATCACCACTTAAAAAGCAAGATGCTCATTGGATTTATACCCTTCCAAATACTCTAAAGTGCTTACTCCTAGCCCCTCCACGTAGCAAAGATTTTGCTTGAAATATAATGAAAGTCACCAAGCATACATCTGGTTTTTTAAAGTTTATCTGCTCACTGCATCATAAGTTTGTGACCGATTTACATTGCAAGCCGTTGCCGTCAGGTGTCCTTCCAGTACATGATTGACCCATACACAAACAATTTTCCAAAACTAATTATTAGGAATCTCAGAAATTTTAATTTGCAAAAATGGTTCCCTCATGTGACACTGAACGGTTCAGACATAACAAATCTTTTCTTTTCTTTTTCTGAGAATAAAAACTTGGAGGCGGTCACACTCGACCGTCCCTTATATAGTGCCATTTATGTTTCCAAGCAATTATTATATTTTTTTTTACCCAGATAATACCTCATTTTGTAATGGACTCGCTGTATTACCCTGGTGTGCCTGGTATTCTTCTGGCTGGGCTGATATCAGGTTCATTAAGGTATACTTTGATTTATCTCTCCATATATAATATGTATGATATAATATATATTTATCTGCTGATTTTAATTTTGATTTTGTGAGTACCCTATACACCACTCTCACACATATTTAACCATATATGCCCATAGGGGTCGTTTTCGACCCATGCAAGATGATTATTTCAACAGCATTATTATATTGATAATAAATAAGATAATGAAATCTCATAATACATATTTTTTCATACATGTCGGGGTATGGGGTTGTTTTCAGATTTTTAGGAATTAGATTTTATTCAGCTAAAAACATCGGGGGTGCATCTGAAATAATTATCTTACAAAATGACTCCTTGTCAAATTCAGCTCCGCGTCTTCTGCATTGAACTCCTCAGCTGCTATGATATGGGATGACATAATTGTATATAGATGGCCCGATATCGCTCCTGAACGGAAGGTTCCAATAACGAAAGTCATCGGTTGAGTATAATTCTTCATATTTTATTCGTTAATAATCTTCAATAAAACCTGCCAGAAAATCAAGCGCCAGTAAAGAATCACGTGACCATGCATGTGACCATGCAAAATCTTATTTCAACCATCTAGCATCATGTGTATTTTATTCGATTTGAAAATTCATTATTTGACAATGAGGTACATAGAAAAGAAATTGGACAGATGTACGAATAAGAATACAGATGTACTAAATAAGAGGAAGAAAGAAAACTACTTATTTACTATCATCATTCCTGGTTGATGACATATGATGCGTTACAGAAAAATGAGTCATAAGTCGCGAAAAAGAATATATTTCAGATGTTTTTCCACAAGAGCCCTTGCTCGAAATGTTTTAATTTCTTAGGTGTTTTGCGCTGTTATTGATTGTGTATTGAATATAGCTATGCATATGTGAAGTTATCCGAATAAGGAGAATATTTAACTACATTACTAGTGATTGACCATGTTATAGTAAACATTTCTTTCATGCATAAACAAATACGGAAGTACTTATTTTCAATTATGATGGTATCTCAAAATCCATTTTTTTGCGACTTGACTCATTTTTCTGTGACATAGCACATATATATTTCCCTACCTGGTAATATTCAACTGCACTTCTCTTGACAGTTATAGCATGTGGAATTCTATCGACTGGATTTGGGTTCATAGTTAGCTTGCTGGGAGGAACGGTAATACAAGCAATAGCCACCTTTATCTCCTCCATCTACGGACCTTTATGTGCTGTGTTTATATTGGGAGTCACTGTGCCATTTGCCAACTGGGTGGTAAGATATTTTATTATTATTTTAAGGGTGATCTCATATACTGGGACAGAAATGTCAGATAAACGATTAAAATGATTGTTTAATTTTAAAGCTAAAAGATAAGTGTAACCCATCATCGGTGACTTGTCCAGAGAAATATTTGGTGACTGGCGCTCATGTCCTTGATCATATATATGTCCTGTTGTAATCAAATTCAAGTAATCAGGAATTGATAGAATATTAAAAAAATAATTGTATTCCTTGACATACAGTGGACTATAGTGTTGGCTTTACATGTTTATCTTTGATATAAAAATTATAATTATTGCTGCATTAAACGGATTGTTAAAAATGTCCTGGTGAAACCCTGTTAGAAACCACGACAGAAAACATATTGGAATGCACTGCCTCGTAGTATACGAACTCCCCATGATAAACCGAATTTCTCTAATGAAATAAAAAAAAATATATGTAATGGATTGTTCATATCCCGTGAGGAAGTATGGAAAATTCCGGACCCTACTTAATACTAAACCTTAAATACTCTTAACAATGTCTGTTGAATAATTTTGCTGTAATATGGCTGTCATGATTAGGCACAACGCCGGTTGAAGGCTTTTAAATCACCCTTTATTTTAAAAATAGTACCTGCATATAATTATTATGTATTTAGACTTGTTATATGTATTTTGAACCGATAATATACATTCACTTCTAACTGTCTAATCTAATACTCTAACATTGATTAATGTTTAGCTGAAAACTTTAGAACAAAGGAACATGAACATGTTATAATAATGCACGTATCTCACATTAACAGGGTGCCCTCTGTGGAATAATATGTAGTTTCGTCTTCGCACTCTGGGTTGGAATAGAAGCATATCTCACCAAAAAACAGAACGAGTTCCTACCGACATTGACAGACAACTGTACTGCATATGCTACATCCATTTTGCCAGTAATTCAAAGTGCCATTAATTCATCTCAAGCCAATTATGAGACAACTACAGCAGTACTTACCCCTAGTACAACATTGAATTATATAAATACAACTAGGTATGAATCACAGAACGTAATTTGAAATGTGAAATAGCGAACAGATGCATGGTACGCATTTGGTATAGTTGCCGCTGATACGTCCTTAGCCCCCCCCCCCCTCCTACCCACCCCCAAGAAATAGGTGTGTTTCCGATTTACCCCCCACCCTATCTAGAAATACGACTGCCACCAAAAATATTTTTGACCATGCCTGATTTTTAAAAATAAAAGCAGGAAAAAGACTTTCCTAACCAGGAACCATCCAAAGACATATTTGCCATGTTTAAAACAACTATTGTTATGAATAAACATTTTTTCATTTCCAGAAATGTGGTTTCCTAAAAAAGTGTATAATATTATAAAAAGTTACAACACCTGTTTTGTCCCCAAACTGTCAGGATAAAAATGTCAAATATCATTTTCCTTTTCTAAGATATTCCAATGCATAATCAACATGACTTATGGATATCTTAATATCCGAAGAGATACTTTCTTGGATTTGACATTTTCTTACTCTCCCAGAGATATCCACATAGCCATCTTTCTTACGCCAGAGTCAGTCGCTCATTTTCATATACTACTATGTGGTCTCTGAGTAGTGGCCAGTAGACTAGCACTAAGTCGCTTAGGCTATAGACCAGAAATCTGACCAAAGTGAAGTTGGTTATTATAGGATACATTGCATTTCTGTTAAAGAATAATTTGTTTAATAATTGTTTTGTAGGTAATGCCCAAGAAATAGTGGTTGTGTGGGGATAAATTGCATTTATTTCTATATATTTATATTTTTAGATTATAAAAATAATCAAGGTGCACAAGTCTATCCATGATGATTAGAAAAGAAGCGAAAAGGAAGCAGTCCTAACTGTCATATTTGAAAAAAAGCAACTGCGATGTGTCATAACTGCAGATGACACAGGTCATAGGTAATAGGGCAGTAGTAATACTAAAAAGACTCTTTGTAATGGGAGAAAAGATTTCAGTAATGAAGAAACAGTTGGTGCCATGAAATCATTTGTTCTAGGAATAGGAATATCTGGTCAGTAATAGGAAAAGGTGTCTTAGTAATGTATTTTGGTTATGTGTAATATGTGCAAAAACAGAGGAAAAGTCTGTAATATTACATAATTATATATCGTACAGATGATGACTCCGGGACACAACAGCACCCCTACCTAATTTTCAGCTAGATAAATCGGAAACACCGGCCTATTCTTTTTCCTTATAGTTCTCCACCGTGATACGTCCTTATGTATATATAGGGGATGCCTGTGAAATATATGCAATGATATATGATATTATGCACTTGTCACCCTGGGGATGTGGGGGAATGTCCTGGGCCTTTGAGGAAATATGATGAAATCCCTGACCCCCAGAACAAGAATATTTTGTAAATCCCCGACCCCCTGGGGCATATTTTTCAGTGGATATTTTTTTAGTAACAGAAACTATTATCAGGAGGGAGGCAGCAGCTTCAGCTTTTAGTGGATTCTGATATGTGTAGGCCAGGCTAGGCTAAGTTACAAATCTCCCCTCCCCCCATATATACTTGAAAAGTGTCAACTTTGAACATGACAGGGTTTTTGATGTCCACAGCTCTGTGTCAGACTGTCAACCCTGAACTATACTGGCTATATATATGCAATGTAGACAATAGCTAAATATCTGAACTAAGCAGAGCCTGAACTGCCCAGTAACTTGGCGGACCACCCTTGGAACTAAATGATCTTTGGTCGCAAAGCAAGGTGTCGCATTAGAGGGGCTCTAGGGCTAGTAGGGAGGAGGTGAGGGGGAAGAGGCAGATGGGGGGGGGGGGCAGTTGGGGGGTTGGGGGGTTAGTCAAAGTCACCAGGCAGCTCAGGTTCTGCTTAGTTAAGATATTGAGCTATTGTCTACATTGCATATATCAAGCATAGTTCAGATGTGATGCTTTCACACACAGCTGTGGACATCAAAAACCCTGTCATGTTCAAGGGTGACACTCTTCCCACATATATTGAGGGGGCTATCACCAACTTGCTTCTCTAATGTATTAGTCAATTGTTCTGTTGGCCATTGATAACTATTGTCAAATTGCACATTTTACACCTGCCCCCTTCTCCCTTCTCGACCTTCACACACACCCTAGCTTGCCCCGCCCCAAGTTACCTACACCACTGGGCAGCTAGTTCAGGTGTGATGATGGCCTCACACCACTAAATCCCTGTCATGTTCACGGTTGACACTTTTTGTGTATATATATAGGAGGAGGTTTGTAACTTTAGATTGTAGCCTAGCCAAGCTCCATGCCCACTGAAAACCACCAAAACTCTCTTAGTAACCAAGGTTTATCTAAAGAAAAGTCCAAGACACTGTAATTTCCCCCACCTCACTTGGGAACAGATAGCAACACCTCTGCTGTAGAGTGGGCACTGGCGGACATTCCCCCACCCCCCAGTTGATATTGCTGTAAAGTAAGGGAAATCTCCGCCTGGGTGGGGGAATGTTTTCTCAGACATTCCCCTACCATTCCCCTACTTACCCGGGGGTGGGGGTGGGGGGTTTCAATTGACAAGTGCACTATATCTCTGTAATTAGGGTTAAATAGAGAGCAACTCAATAATACGTCCAGTCAGTTATTCAATCTTCCACGAAATCATCTTTACTCAAAATAGGTTGGCGTCCTTGTGACCGTGGCTCCACCTACACCACTCACTCGGTAGCTAGCTGACATGGCACCACCTTACCAGTAATAGTTTCAATTGAAGTGTTATTTGCATTCCTCGATTTATTAATACATTCTGTATCGATTTATTAGTGTTTATTTTAATTCTAGTTCGGAGGCAAATGGACCTGAGAAACGCTACTCGATATCATATTTATGGATTAGTTCATTTAGCATGTTCATAGGTATAATAGTTGGGATCACCGTAAGCCTATTGACAGGTAACTCAATGACTGAGTTGGCATTAATTTTAATTATCTAAAAGTATCGGTATAATTTCTCACTGTTGAAAAGACAATACAGTTTTTTGTAGCAAAGACAATTCCGACAGGTGTAAATAAACTTTCAATTTTAAAATTGCAATTTCCATAATTGTATAAGATTCATACATGCAGTTCTGTCTGTGTTTAATTTTAAGGTGGACCAAAAAGAAGGGTACCGCCTGAATTGCTCCATCCTATATATGAGTGGTTAAACCCTTCAAGTGTCGACCACAAGAGAAGAGACCAAACCGAAAATATAAATTCGCCTGAAAAAGTAAGCCATGAATATATATCCTGGAAGAAAAATATGCTCGATTCATTACAAAAATGTAATAAAAGAACAAATTCAATCAAAAAAACGATTACATTTTAATGGAACGCTTTCATAAAGTATTCTCATCACACCATAACCCCATAATGATTTCAATCCTGTCCATTTTTTCAAGGAAAGGTACGAGAATCCAGGCTTTGTCGAGGATAGAGAGCCGTATGGTATCAAAACCTCCGATCTGATGTCGAATACAAAGCTATGATGCAACATTACCAAAGCATACTTTCTTCAATTCCCACGCCATTTCACACGAGAATGGACCGGTCTGGTGATCAGAAAATACACTCCAGGTAACAAAACGCGCGTCTGCAGATCAAAGGGGATATTATACCGATGTAATTGGTAAAATTACACACTATGCTTTCAAACATAACGCCCGCGCAGACATTGGAATGACAGTGAAGGACCCTTTATATGAATCAAACCCAGGCTGTGAGCTCCCCTGCATAGTAGAACGCTCTCAAGAATAAAAAGAGAAAATCAAGGTCACACAAAGGGAATCCACACCATAATGAAATTCACCTTTGCCACTATAAAGATGCACTGAATTGATTTGCAAAGAAAGACAGAAGTACAAAGGAGATCTCTCTATGTTATCATTTTGCCAAGGACAATAACATTCCATTGGACGCCGCCATGTATCATTTCTAATTCATCTATAGTTAACTGGTTTGCAAGAGGTACATTTTGTATGTTTATTTTATTAAATTAAAGGCCAATAAGAAATATTCAAATGCATTTTCATGTAAAAACGCAATATTCGTCACGAATGTTTCATGCATCGCCTTTTATGTTTTTTCATTGAATTAATAAAAATATTGATTTATAAGTGTTATGTTCCTCATTGTTTATGTAGGCCTATATTAAACCTATTTAATTATTATATTTTATTTTAAAGAAGTAGGAAAAAGGAGCGAATATTATTTAGATGAGGGGTATGTGGAGTACTATGGGGAGGGTAGACATAATTCAGTGTAATAATCTAAAGAATTGTCATGAAAATGATTAAATTTGGACAACATATAATTGAGTACATGTTAAAGCGACAAGAGGAAGTATATGGAATGCAAACATTAACTCTAGAATAAAACTGTACCCAGAAACAAAGGGTTCAATACACGTTTATTCAAGATTTATCTACAATTCAATCTATAGAGATAAATCCATGCTCTCGTTCTCCTAAATAACTATGAGAAAACAAATACAGTGAATTAGCTTACCCTAGCTAATGAATTAACATATCTTGTGCACATGTCAACCCCGCCCATGTTTAATCTGGCATTCCAAATCATGGATAGGAGATATGATATATAGGACATTGTCATATCATCATGACATATTATTTAACAATTGTTGTACATAAATGTGTTCAATGTACAGCTGGAATCGTGTGAAATTCTGAGGAGTACCGACGCTCCCCTTAACAACGATGTATATGGACAATTTCCTGGAGGAAATTGGAAAGTGTTTTATGCTGCATGGGCAAAATGTTGGATGGGATTCTGATGAAGTCAAGTAATAAGCTTTATGGAATTGGATGTTTGTTTGGTTCTACCTATCAGCCACACACATTTCCTAAAGCCCTATACTGTATGGGGTTGAACCCCAAAAACGGAGGGGACAGGAAGGGTTTGTAAGTTTTCGGCTTGAGTTTATTGGGTTAAGACGTTTCGGGTGAACATTTGCGAACATCAAGGATTTCAATATTTCCCAAAGATTAAGATTATTAATCATCATTACTTAAATTATATGTGTAGCATTTAGTCTTGTGGGCAATCACTCTGATTATCGGTGTGACGACGAAATTAGTTGCCTTAGGGTTCACGTATACAAAGCATTATTTCTGTCATGTTCGTGGGGATGTCTATGTTTGCCAATACGATACACATAGAGGAGACAATTGCCCGGTATAGTTCTTAATAGGAATGATGCAGTTTGTACCATCATCTTCAACCTAAAGTATATTGTTATTTTCCATTTTTTCTTACTAATGTTTTTCCTATAGGGTGATGGCGTAGCCTTCCTTGATTCCAATGAGATAAATAGAACAATTTTCTCATTGTACATTGGCGCCTCGGAATGTATGCGCTGGCAAGCGGCAGAACTGTCAAATTATGGGAACATCACGTTGGAGAGTAAATTATCCGGCACTGTCACTCACGGGAACGACCAGGCAAATTTACTCAGCACAAAAACTATATTGTCTATGATTTGTGGCACAAAAATATATGATAGTCCATCAATATCTCTCTGACTAGTGCCAACTATACATACTAAAGTGATTCCTTTCTTTCTCAGATGAAAGAATTGACTCAACGAACACTATACCTTTTTGTAAAGGAGATAGACCCTGGGAAAATAAATACTTAAAAATA
The DNA here is from genome assembly GCA_942159475.1 of Sthenelais limicola. NCBI lineage: Eukaryota > Metazoa > Annelida > Polychaeta > Phyllodocida > Sigalionidae > Sthenelais > Sthenelais limicola. The sequence continues at coordinate 62,686,757 of OW804096.1, forward strand.
TTATCAGTTTTGGCAATCGACATGAGCGAGATATATATTTCTCATTCAAGCGTTGGGGTGTTTAAGCCTTTTCCTTTGTGTTCACTGTGTACTTTCTTGCAGTTTTTATGAGCAGGTGTATGATTTCGACAAAGGTAATGCTTATAAAAATGATGTTGAGTTATGTGAGCCTTTCTTCGCTACACTCCAGTTTGTTCATACTTAATACACTGATAGGGGATATTTTTTTTCACATTGTTCATTGTCACCAGGTTTTATATTTAAAATATGCTCTACATATGTGAACAGCGCTAGTGGTGAGGCATATGTGTCTGTTGTTGCCTTTACAAAGGTTGTATTATAGTGTAATGGAATGACAATATCTCACCTGACCCGTGATGATATTTTTCGATCAGGTTGGCCTAGTACTAGGGAGGTGGGATCTGAGGGGAAAATGCTGCATGCCTAAAGGTGACCAAGTGACAGGGACTGCATGCATGATGTCACTCATCCTTAACATAGTCATTGGGAGCGTTCGTCTACACTGATGGAATCCAAATCCATGGATGTACTCTGCACCCTCTCTGCTTGACTATCAGTTATTTGTTTGAAAAAACCCCCAAATATTCGTTTTCAAAAGTTCTTTTTATAAGCAATACAACATTTCACCAGAAGATAACTCCTATATATCTATCCCAGACTTTGTGAATCGCTAAAATCTTGTTTATTTATAATTCCTAAGTTTTGGTTTTGTGGAAGCGTGGGGAGTAAAACGAACGCGTCCGTTTAGTAGATGTGCATCAAGTAGAACGGCCGCCCTTGTTGAAACTGAGCGACTGTCGTCTGAAGCCTGGACACACTGAACAAGTTGATTGCCCAACAAGATTGACTTTACCATGTGGGATCTAACAGATAGCACCGAAAATAAGCTTTTGTGATTGAGCCATGCCATCGGTCTACCTGCAGGCCATATAGAGTCATATATATAATGACCCAAGCTCACGGCCCTGCGTCTCAGTCAGATGATAAAAAACAACTCTTTGGGATACATACACTGAATCACGAATACCCCATATTACACCGTATGTAGGCACCTCAACCGGTTTGAATCGGATTGATACTTGTGTGGATCTAAATTGGAAGGATATATCTGCATAGACCTGCATATACTCAGTACGCTAAACGGATAATTAAGCTACACAACACCGCTCTCCTGAATTCCCTAGTGATGAAATTATTGTGGCTCTGACCCAAAGTTATTAGGGGCCCTTATGAGGTTCGCCCAGCATGCTCGGATCCTGAATGATCTTCAGTGTATGGCAACACCAGGTGAGTTTATATGTAAAGCCTGTTGACTTGTCTCTCCAACAGACCTCATCCTTACCCACGGGGGTATCTAGGTTGATACGGCGCGGCATTTGCCTCTTCAGACTGGGTAAATAGGGCATCTAGTGTAGACGACCAGAGTGTCCCCCTGGGATCGGGATGGCCTCTATAATAGTATATATAGGTGCGATTGGGGAGGGCTTTTTTCCATAAAAGGCACGCCGAAATCTCCTTTAGAATGATAAACGTAAGGGCTGTTAGAGGGGTTCACACTTTCCCACTTAGCCACCGGAGGGTGTCAAAGTAACCACATGCTTTGAAAGCAATTGCCTCACAGGATGGTGATTGTACAATCGCCTGTGGTACAATTACATGCATATCTGAGGACATGACAATAGCACTTCAGCTGCCAATGCTCTCAGTACTGTGACGATCATAGGGATTACACAGGCGCATTTATAAGTCCAGGGGAAGTAGTTTAAGCTTAGGGATCCTTTACATGGTTTGATCCTTCGGTATTTCGAAGCATTGATCACAACAGGTGCAGGGTTACTCGGATAATACACCTGTCTGTACTCTATAAATTTGCCCAGTAGGAAGAGGTCCTTAAGGGCAATGGATACCCATAGTCACTACTGTGAATATTTTCTGTAGTTATATATGTCCCAGTGGTTTTCAAAGTTCACTCATTCTGCTTCCAGATATATTTAGTCGAGTTAACCATTAATCTTAGTAAGGACCTGACAAATGGTCCTGCTAATTGATCGTATCTCGCCATGTAATTATTCCCCAACCCATTCACAGGTCAGGCACTCACCAATAAGAGATACTTCAATTTCACAAATAGAGCCACTTTTAGAACGCTTCTGATTTATGTTCCCCCTATCCCTTGCCTGTTTTTGAATACAGGTTGCACGTGGCAAATCCTTTTCATGTTTGCACGAGTGTTTATTTGGTTCGGACCTGGGAAGCTGTGAAGTTTGTAAGTCCTTTGACGATTTCCCCTTGATTTGGGAGATGTACGTGAATAAGTCACTGAGGCGTCCCAATATATGGGGGCGTGTTAATTCTTGGCAATTAAACGTTCTTAGTTATATTTCCACTTTGTTGAGAGAGGATTCGAAGTTTGTTGTAGTTGGTAGGCAATCAAGGTTCACCACCGGATAGTATTTTCATTGTAATTGTAGACACCAAAACTTCGATTCATGCACATCCATCTTTTTCAAGTCGTGTCAGTCACTCGCTGCTATCCCCTCGATCTCTTCAACCTTTCTCTTGCATGTACATACAGTTCATTAAAGGGTTTTAAAGCAGAGGTCGATCAGAGGGCTGTAACTACCTTCTGAAATTTGAAACACGATACATGCAAAGTTGGGATTGTTGAAGCTGTTGCACCCCACCATGGAGATGCCGCTTGCCCCATTGTTACCACGACAATATGCCAGTTATCTATACATCTAAGTTGATTGTTCATACGTGAGTGATAAACAGCATTGATTTTGTGTGAATGGGAAGTACATGCGCCTTTATGTGAACAGGGGGTTCCTTGCCAAGTTTGGTATTTATCACACACTGTGTGTTCTGAGGTCTATGAGGGTGCATTTTATCCACTCCTTATTTTCAGAAACATATAGCTATATATATTATAAGGTTAAAGGTGTTGGGGTCACCCTTTACTTAAGGAATGTCTGGCATAAAGACATGAAAACTTTACCCTGAAAAAGCTAATGGACAGTTCGCACGCTATCCTTCGCCATTCATATAATTCATCCTTGCATAATGTATCTGACAAGTTTGAGATATGGCAGCATGCAATAATGAACACGTCTAGAGAAACATGCTAGTAAAACCAAATTGCGCTGTGTTTTAATGATAAGTTATCTCTTTGAAGTGGGAAACGTTCTCACGGGGCTTAACATTTGTATCAGACGTATGCTATTATATATATACGTTTAATGTAGCATGCGTTCATGAATATTCATTTGTTATTCTGAAGTGTTATTATACGCCAAAGAAAGAGCAAAAATATAGATTCTTCCTGTTTAATACATTTCTTCTCATGAGATCCGTTGGTTAGATTCTTTGTGTCAGTTTGCATGATACGTTAGTACTACGCTGAATAATATTCTGTTCATTTGTACTATCTGTACGGACAATAATTAATCATTATTGCTGTATAAATATATCTATGCGAAATAAATATTAATCATCAGACATGCTATTATTATTTTCTTCGTTCATTCCAAGCATTAACGACTACTTTCGGAATGGGAGTATAATGTTATCAAACAGACATATACTCCATACACATAGTTGATAACACGAGGAAGTTTAATTGATTAATCAATCAAATTGTGATGCATTTCTTAATAAAAACTAAACCTTGTAATAACTTCCTAGGTCTCTGAACTATACCGTCTATTCGGTCGCAGTCTAAATTCGCTTTGCATTGTGAGATGGCGATTTTTAAGGTATTTTACAAGTCGGAAGCAGAAGATGTACAATGCTTTTTTAGCATCTATAAAATGACTAAACCAGAAGGCCAGCCTTTTAGGTTGTTGCCTTCAAACAATAAGCTATATATATAATTTATCTCATAAAGGAGAAAGCACCAGGGAGCTGGGAATGCGAAGATAATTGCTATAACTGGCATTGCACCTGTCGGTATGTGCTTGGGTTGGTTATTTCTTCAAGGGTAATAAAATGCTCACAAAACAGTCGTCAGATGGTAAACCAGTTCAAATAAAGAACGATTGTGACCTATGGACCGGCTTTCCGGTTGTGATACTCCTTTAAAGCTCTGTCTGTGATAACGATCTGCGACAGTTATTTATCCTAAGTAATGATGGCGCAAGTTGTATGTAAAATCAGACATCTCATTTAAATGCATGTGTATGACTCACTTAAATTTGAGTAGGTTCTGTTCTCTTTTGTTTCTCTCACTGCATGAGATCATACGACACAGAATGGATTCAGGTTTTGTTTTATGTTTGGAAAACAATTGTTAGAATTTGCTGCATGGATAGAATTGGATCACTCATGACAGTTAGGATATGAATAAGCAATTATGAATATTTGGGTCAAGTCTTTTCAGAACAAACTGCTTTAGCTGCTCTATATGATAGCCATGTTCTAATCACATACTTCTTTTTATGTGGCGGACATGTCAAAACATCAAATTGCGGTCTAATAGCCTTTCAGGTTGTTTTCCCTCATCAGAGAATTAGGACGACAACCAACATCTATAGGTCTCTGGGGATCCAGATTGGATAATTTATTCCGGTATTGCCAATGCGCACTTAATGATTTGCGTTGATGATTTTGTTGGTGAAGATGTGGACAGGATGCCAGTGTCCTTTTATACCAGTCACCATCACGCCAATTATGACATAGGGACAAATTTGGCAACACTTCAGCAAGTGCTAGAGACCGCATAGAAGCGTCAGTTAAAGCGCAACGATTCAAACATCAGGCCCACTTAGGAGATGTATTACAGCCTGAGCTTCTATAGATATATGTGTATGTGACTAAGGTACTTTTAAAAGGTCTTGAAACTGTGTTAGAAATACGTACATGTATACATCTTTGTCTTTGCCTACCATCGCAATGAAAGGAGCAAATCCTCAGCTTTTTCGTACAATAGAAAACCATTAAAACAAACATAAGTGGCACAGTTGAGGTGGCCTTCTATGACATCGATCCATGATACGTGAGCCAACATAAGTCGCTGCACTTAGTGTACATGAAGAAAAGCATGAAAGCGCTTGTTTCTCACGCCGTAGGGACAAAACTAACTTAAATGATATCCAATTCAGCTATTTATAGCTATGTGGACTGAATTTAATCGCAGGCCGCACACACGGCTTTGTGTAAATGTGGTATTATATCTTCCTTTGCAAGGATCATGTGTCTTCAGTGTTGAGAAATCAAAAGTTAGGTTCACGTTAGGTCGCATGCAAGAGAGGTGGTGCGAAGAAGTATTCAAATTCGAGGGTTCTTGTGGACATTGCTACTTTAAGGGGCAAATGCAGTGCATACAGCTGGGAAGAGGGTGTCTGTGTTTACCAAGGACTAGAAATACCCTAGTTACGAAAACTCACCTGATATGCTCACCACACAAAGAAATACTATATTATTCAAAACTGATGCTTCTGTTGAGAGCATCTGGAAGAATCTTCACCCCAAATCTACCAATATACTTTAATGATAATGTCTTTATTTTAATAGTGCAATGACTAGGATCATCAATAAGTTATCTTATATCTTCGTAGAGGTTTTCTACTGTTATACTAGATGATAGTAGGCCATATATATACCGTAGTGGCACTCGAAAAGGTTCTTCAATGTGGAGCTCTCTAAAAGTTGTTCGTTCAAGTACTAAACAGACCTAGGCAACCGTGTAGACCCAACAATAAAAGAGATGTACATGTGTAGAAGTGCTGCAAGAGCTATTATCCTCATTGTTCAAGCGTTACCCCTTTCCCTGAATACAGGGACTGAAAGAGAAATATCTCAAACTGCTGATCCGTGATGGTGTTTTACTACAAAGTGTGATACAATTAAACTAATCTCAGCTCCTCTATAACTGCCTGCAACCCATTTATCATACCCATTGTTGTATTATCTGCACCTCCTTTCTATAGATCAATTACTGCACTGACGTACAATTGCGATAATATATTGCGTTCACATGTATGCATATACGATCTTCCAATAACACGGGGCAAATATATGTCATCCATATGATAATGCGTATATAATATTATAGTAATAATTATATCATCTTGGGTTGGGCTCTTCTTGGGAATATCATTTATTCACCAATCCTTGATATTATGAAATTCTACTACGCAATTGAAATAAATGTCAGATAAAAAATGGAAACATTGATAGAAATGAACAACAATTTGAAGTTGAAGCTGAAAAATAAATCTCATTCTAGCTGATAACTTATAAAGAATTGCAAGTCACGTCATATTGACCTTGGACTGGGCTTATTTACAAACGCCCTAGGAATGAATTACAGTTGACGGACTAGACGCAGGCGAGGCATTTGTAGTTTGTTTAGTGTTTTTTCCACAGCGCCTTATGCACTCAAGGGAAGCGACAGGTCTTATCTCAATTTATCCCAATAGTCTTCTATTCAAGACCCCGACGCATACTATATGAAAAGAATGCAGGGGGAAAGAGCTGACAGTCACCATAATGCATCAAGGGAGTACTTAAATCTAAGTCCCATGATGGGAAAAAATGATGTCAAACATGTCATCACAAGGGTGTCAAACGTTCGACTACCAGGCCACATGCTTAAATAAATGCTACCCTAATATAGATGCTTGTAATATTGCAACTGTCAATTCCAATGGTCCTCCGGGTTCGCACCCAGCAATTTTCGTTCTCGGGTTTCCTGCCCCACTTGGTTTTCTGATAATGTCTAAGATAATGGAAGAAGATTGATATGTGAAGTGCAATATTACTACCAGCATTCCCCAACCGCAGTATATTGTAAAGTATTGGAATGTTTCTATCAGTATTAAAAGAAGCAGTAATTCGACCGATTGGTTCAAGACAAATCTTGACAGAATTGCTCTCTTCCTCTCCTAGAAAATGTCATAATTTTCAACATTACAGTCTAGGCTCGCAACCTCTCAGATCAGATAAGAATGGTATGTCAGTGATTTGACCCCTACTGCGCTCGTGGCTTTCCTTGCTCGGGAGTAGACATCTTAATGGGATTTTAATGGGATTTTGTTGTTTGGAGCGAGAGTTTTTCCCTCAGTTTGGAGGGACCCTCTCAACTTTGAGCCTAAACTGAATATATTCCAACAGAATGAATAGACATATAATGATGTATGAATGTATATAAATTATGGCATAATATACATGTATATATATGCTCGGACTTCGAAGTTCAGGTTCTAATTTCTTATACTATGTGTAACTAGGTGAAGTTTACAGCTGTGAACCATCGTCAAGCAGTGATAGCAATCGTTGGGAACTTAAAGGTTATAGACCGATCTGAAAGAGAACTTACGAATAAGGTGGTGAACCCCGTCAACCTTTAGACTGTCGTACATTTCAATTGACAAAATCTCCTGGGGGCACCACCAATTCATATGGTGTTATTATACCCTTTCTAAGCGTCTGAAGGATTTAGTGCATCCAAGAAGAAATGACTTTTAAATCCCGTCAATGGTCACTCAGCAATCGATTGGGGACGTTTAGAAATCATCTTTGCCATTTTAGAAAAGAATTACTTATTGAGATAAAACACAGCGTATCAAAAGAACATAAATAAGTAGGGATTTAAAAAGATCTCTAGAGAATAAATGTGTTCACACGAGGAAGTATTTATATCTAAACTATGTTTTGAACACTATATATCACTGGAACTATATAAAAGAAAAACACGAACAGAATTCTTGACTTGAATGCCTTTAATTGGGTTTTCGAATGGAATTTCAATTCGAGAGCTTGTTGAAAAGTGAAATATCTTTCTTTTTTAATTAATCAATTTATTTTAAATTTAGGTTCAGTTATAATTATTTTTTAATTGTAATTTATAGATATTTCAAATATACCTCTTGCCTCTAAATTTTAAAAATGTTCATACTTTTTACTTATGACTCCGAAGTCAATATCCATCCACACTTATAAGTAATCTAACACCTTCAAATCAAGTAAAATGGAATATTCAGACATCTTATAATACATAAAGAATATTACCTTTAAATCAAAATGTGATATTAAGGGATTTTAATGGTAACATAGACGTTTGAATCAATCCCAAGCACACATCCAAGTGCAAGAGTTTTTATAGCAGTTGATTCATAGATTCATCGCCTCTTTTCTGAGAAACACCTGCAATTCGAAGTAACAACTTTGTCTCTTCTAGGCGATGACACGGAAAGAAATTCATCGAAAAGGATCAGCCTTTTTGGCCATCAGATGACACGGTTGCCATGGCAATCATGGCGTGCCATAAACAACGGCTTTTGATTGGCCTTCTACTCGTGCACACACTGATGTGGACGACGTGGGGACAGACATGTCCGAAAGACACAGATGACGATCAGCCAACATCCAGTAATTTCAATTTAATTTTGCCTTTAGATTTGTTTATTTTAATTCAAATTTACTGAAAAAGGTTCGCCCAAGCTTTCATTGATCAATGCACTCTCATTCATTTAGTAGAGATGTAAATTGTGGTCGTCAGAAAATGTACAATTAATCTTCACCAATCCTCCCAAATATCCCAGATTTAAGACAAAATTAGGTTCGAAATACAGTTCAACATAATCAAATACAATTGGATCATTGGAATGCCAAATATACTCACATATGCCAAGAATTTTTTCATCTGAATTTAGCCGAATTTACTAAATTGGTAGAGCTGCCGATTGTACATTTTCTGACGATCTGACCCTTATATATCATGAATGTCATTGCCATCACTGTTCTACGAGGGGATCTGCACTCGTTTGCCTTGTTCTGGCATAAATACCTCGTTTATTGTTTACACAATATTATATATAGAATGATAGAATGATATTTTGAATTCTATTTAGGAAGTTGGACGAATAAGAATATTTCGGATGATCATAATAATAACGACGGAAGACCAGAATATCCTCTCGTGTCATACGACCCTTTTGTCAAACTAAAATCTTATTAAATTAAATAATAATTCAATTCAATACTGGTCAAGAAAGTAATTTGAATAATTTATTGGTAGTAAATACTATACCTTCATGATTCAATCTAGGTGAAAACCCATGGATAAACACTCTTTCCAACAAGAGTGTGGAACCACCTGAAGGGATTGGCTACATGGGGCGAGGTTTTGACATCTATCGTGGCAATCTCCTGTCCTCCTTCTCAGATTCAGGTACTTATTTATTTGATTTGTCTTAGAAACACACAGGAATCCCATGGAAAGGACCCATCCCCTATTAATTTTTCCTAATTCGTGCATTGGTGTCATAATACTGATCGACTTGCTGTTTGCAGATAGATTTATGTCACATTTTGAATAATTATCAAAATTATTAAAATTGCTCATAAATTTACTAGTTTCATTCTGCATTCAGTGGTTAATTTGTATACTGACGAGCTTTAATTTTACTCTTTCATTTCACAATTATTGCCTGAACCACATTCAAGCATATTTCAATTCAACTATTCTATCTCTTGCTACATAGGATTTCGTATGCCCGTCGTCCATTTGGATTATCAAACAAAGAAAAGGACTTTGGATAACTCTTTCCTCATTCCTGATAAATCCGACCTCCTAAGAATGGTCCAGTCCAACCCCAATGCCACAAGTAATTTTGTGGAAGTACGAACCCCACCGGATTTTCTCAGACTTTTGAATAAGAAAGTTAAGGTAAGTCATAATCATAAGTGAAGACCCGCGTATATTATCTGGACTCTCGTAGGGCATTAATATCTTCTTTTCTTATATAATTTCGTGGAGCTTTTTATTCCCAAGAAATGCGTGGCCATTAGCTTCATAGCCACGAGCAGAGTGAGGAAAGCTTGGGTGGTTGGCTGCTAGGCAACCCCCGCCACCGAATTGAGGAGTCACTACACACAATATATAGCGACATTATGAAATAATACATTCTATATAATTTCGTGCGTTGTTTTTGCTAGGTATAATTAACACAGTGTTTTTCATTCTGGAGGGTTTATGACCAATAATTCCTATTCACAGCATCAGTTATATACAATTGCCATACCAGCCTTTTACAAATAAATATTATTAAAGCATATGAAATTATATATAAGTAAATGTAGAAATAATATATTATATATACAATAAGGAAATAATACTGAAAGAAACTGGGAACGCTTAATTCGCAGAGACCATGCACTGGAAACAGCAATAATTAACCAGCAGTATACCATAGTTGGCTGCTTTCCTGTCTGGGTTGAAGGAGTGCCTCTCGTTAACATGCTAGAAAAATTGTTTATGTCCAAGCATAAGTGGGGCCCAAGGCTTTACAGATACAACTTTGGCACTTTTTCAGGTATATGGACAGCTCTCTCTTGCAGATGGTCGATTCCAGGCCTCGAGAGAATTTCAGCAGTTGCTTGGAGCTTTTGGACGAGAGACTGTTTTGTACAGCATCGAGGAAAGGCCTCTCTATTTAGCAAGTCTCGAGGGCAATGCTCAAAAAGCGACCAAGGTGAAAGAATGATCTTTGCAATCAATTTAGGCCTTCTAACTCTTGCACCTCAGTCGCTGAGGGGCCACGGTAATGAAAGGTTCTCAATTCCATCTTTGTAATTAGGTGGTCTAAAATACACAGAAATAATTACTGTGTTAGTTTACAAGACTTATTAACAAAACTCCAGGCCATTTTCATTCATGGCGACCTAGCCATAGAAATTATAAAAATATATAGAGAGAGATGGAGGGGACTATTTTATTCAACAGAATGAAAAGAGCTTCACCAGCTTTTTATTAAGTCATATAACATTTCGATCACACCAAGAGAATTGTTAACATCTGATATGTATGATATTTATCAGTGGGTTTTACAAGGTCATCATACTCATTCATTCTTTACTAATTGTGGCAATTCTATTTCTTATAACTTGGCACTTATCCAATCAGCTCTAAAATATGTACTTCTCCCCCCCCCCCCCCCGAGAGTATCCTCTCAAAAAGTATATTACCTACTCAAAATAACTCATGCAGAGATTATATGAATAGCATACATCAGTTAGGACTATGAAAACTTAACTAGGTCCAATTATGAAAACTAATGCTAGCAGAAGTTGAAGCGGGCACTTGGAATTGTTATTCAACTTACTGAAACTCATGGGAGCCTGGCATTCTGCCAAAACGTAAATAAAGAACGTACATGTCTAGAATGGCTGCATTCATTTTCTGTCTACTTCGTTTATTGTGATGAATTACTTTCTTTATAGTCACAAAAGGCCAGTTGTCAAACATGGGAATCCTTACATGCCTCAAACTAATATAATGAACCGCTTTCCAGATACCTATCTTCACATTAATTTACATGAATGTTCACACTCTTTTACAATACTTTATTTTCAGTCATGCTTGATCATTTTATTTAAATATGTGTATGCTTGGGATATAATTCTATACAATATTTCACCATTCTGTGTTCCCAGAAATTTCACTCAATGATTTCCAAAATTGTAATCGTGGGTAACCATTACTTATAAACAATATTGTGTTATGTATTTCAGTCATTTGTGGACATGTTCAATGAATTACCAAAGGAATGCTCAGCTGAGACCCGCTTAAGGTATATGGATTTCATATCCGCATACGGAACCCATGTGACAACTCATGTTACACTAGGTGAACAGCTTGTCAGAACTAAAACCCTTACCACGGAAGAAGTGATGGCATGGAAAGAAAAGGGCAAAACTATTCAGGTATTATTCAACCAATTAATCATTATCACTACAATCCTCGTTTATTTCAAAGCTATTTTATCCATTCGAAGTCTTAACTTAATATTTCGATAAAACTACAACATGAAATCAAGTCCATAGAATTATCCTAAAGGACTCGATACGAAATTCAATTGTGTATTACTCACATATAATTAGATCAAATACTTCAAATACAGACGGTTTCATTAGCTCTGCATATAATGTAGAATAATCCGAGTTATTGGAAGTATCCTCTGTTACTTAATGAGCGGTTGTACAACTGACATTTCTGTACTTATAGGATGCGTTCAGCAGTGGAGCCAAGCCGAAAAAGCAGGGCGATGATATTGGGGACTTTGAGGAAAGGTTTAAAAATAAAGGTATCTATCGTTAACAGACTAACATCTAGTTACCCTGAATATTCTTACACTCATACCATTACATAAATATCATGATTTGTGAAATATTCATGTAATTATCTTTACAGGAATTGCAATTGCCGTTCAGGTTACACCATTACCATTTTATATTACATCTTCGTTTCTCGGCAAGGATACAATATCAGGTAAGCTATTAGACTTGTGCAAGTTGTTGATACTTTTTGTTTAAAAAACGAAATCTCGATAAACTAAAAACTATCATGTTATGGTCACTACCATGTTAGGGTCACTATCTCCTTGACTGAGGAAGAATGTCAGTGAATGTGGAACACTAGACCTAGGCTCTACAAAAAACCGTTTTGGGGACAAGATTGTATTCTATTGTAAGCTATTAGTTATAGCTATAGTAACCGTATTAATATACAAATCAAATAATAATAATGCATTTGATTAGAATACAATGGAACATTTTCGTTTGGTTCTTCGAAGATACAGACAATGTATCCATATTCTTTAAGACTCAAATCTACTTGTCTTCATCTGCTGTTTTCCATTATAGATATTACCCCACGACGAGACTGTTTAACGCGGAGTATCAAACTGTATTGTCAAGCACAAACCAATCAGATCTGTCGAACGGATGACAGCACTGGGTCACTCAGGTGTGGTGAAACTATACAAAAATATTGCTTTATTTTGCTTTGCTTTATGATTACCATATATGTTAGATAGGCGTTGTAAGATAATGTTATATCATGGAATTATATTACTTTAATTTGAATTGATAACGTTTATTTAACAAATCGGGTACATCTTTTGGAATTGATCCATTATGTTCTCACCAGTATGCCGGTCATACCATTCGATTTAACGTTCCGTTAGCATTCAATCGGTATAAAAGATAAAGAAAAAAACATAATAACTTTACAAATATATCTACTAATAATGAATATGATATCATTCATCTGCTGTTATATAACAGTATATTGATTCATATATACTGGTATATATGTGTATAGACGTCAGGACGGGAGCAGTGACGTATCACACATGTGAGTCACATGATATCACATGTTGCTGCCGCCAAAATTGAAGTGCGGCGCCATTGAAGCCTTGCCTGCGCCATGATCACCAGCTCCAATTTTTCTTTGCTGGTTTTGCTACTTTTTCGGCGATGCCATTGTTAGGCAAGTGCTCGGGTTGCAAATACACTCACACAGCCCCATTCGGCTCACGTTGTAAATACAAGGGGGACAGAGATTTAACTGTTTTGGACTTACCTTCAGTCATGGCTTGTGTTGCTGGTACTGGTTTCACTGACCGATCGGACCCTAAGTACTTGGAGCGCTTGGAAGAACTGGTTAGGGCTGGTTCTGCACCTCCGCCCGCTCCGCCTGCTCCTCCACCTCCTCAACCCCCTAAGGTTATCAAACCTCCAGGTCTGGATGATACCTTAGCTAGATTGGATGCTAGGCTATCCCAAATGGAACGACACCATTCATCTACATCTACTGTGCCTCCTACTCCTACTCCTTCGTTTGTCACTCCCATCGTTGCCGACTATACTCCGATGTGCCAGCTCACTGAGTCTATTCAACAGCTGTCAGTCAATGTCAACGACGGTGCACCTCCCAAGAAAGGTATTGAGTTTCGTCCAGAATACTACGTCCAATATAAATCTCAGCAATGTACGCTTAAACAGATTGACCACAACAAGCTTACTGCTGCCGAGTTATTGTATGGTATGGTCGGTGTGTTGAATCAGGTGTTAGCTACTAATGGAGACGCGAGGGGCTACCTCATGCACATGGATTATGTGGGTCGCCATTGTATTGATCCAAACTTCTCCACCCTCGGTTGTGTGTTATACGACCACCACGTCGTGGATGAGGTACTGGCTGGGAAGGCAACACTTGCAGGTCCCAACTTATTCGCTGCCGGTATCTACCTTAGCGGTTATTACCGTAAACGTGGAGAGGAGTCTGCCCCCCGTCCACAACAACAACAACCTGCTAGATCCAACCGGAAGTCCAAGTCTCCTTTCGGCAAGACTCGTGAGGACTCGGGTGTAAACACGGTGCCCGACGACTGGGATCAGGAGTTGTGTTTCAATTATAATTCGAAGGGCTGCACAAGAGGGAATTGTACAAAACTACATGTTTGCGGGAATTGTAGGTACAGGCACCCTATGAGTTCTTGCAGGCAAAAGGATCACAAAAGTGATAAATGAAATCTCGCCCCGTCCGTGACTTCCGCTGTCTGGAATCAAGATGGCGGACACGAGACGGTGGCTCCCGGCCTGCAGGATACACTTCCCTCTAGTTCTTCAGTTCCTTTGTGCAATTCACCTCTACATGTTGAAACTCCTGATCCCGGTAAGCCATTTGACTGCTGCTATACTCCATTTGCATTATACGGTCATGCCTTGCCCGACTATAGTGTTTTTGATGTGCACGACCCACCTGTGTTCACTGACTACGCTCATAAGCCCTGGTCTTTGCTGGACCGTCTCGCTGATAATTCCTTAGTTGGGTGTCTACCTAGTCAGCTGAAACACAAAGCTTGGGTCAATGAGTTATCTCTAGAAACTGATATCGCTTATCGCAATTTTCTCTACGCCGGTGTTATCAATGGCTTTGATATTATCAACCCTGGAGTTTACCCAGCTCCTTACCGCTGTGCAAATTATAAGTCAGTTCTTGTTGAACCTGCCTTTTCTTTCATTGACTCCCTCATTTCAGGTGAATTATCTGAAGGCAAGTTTAAGCCCATTAATACTGTGCCTCATTGTACTCACTCTTTGGGTGCTATACCCAAAAAGGACGGTAAATTCCGTCCCATTACAGATTGTAGTATGCCTGAACTTGTGTCTATTAATAACTACATGAATGTTACAGCTCAACCATTCTCATTCAATACATTGGACAACGTGTGTGATATGCTTAACCAGGGAGACTACCTGGCTTCGGTCGACCTTAAATCCGCTTACCGTACTATCAGTATCAACCCCAGTCATTGGAAGTACCAAGGCATTGAATGGGCGGGGCACTATTATCTAGACACGAGGTTGTGTTTTGGCCTCAAATGTGCCCCGTTCATTTTCTCTGCCTTAAGCGATTTTGTAGTCAGGATCATGAATCGCCGTGGTTTTCAAAGAGTCGTAAATTATTTAGATGATTTTTTAGTAATTGGCTCTTCCTTCAAGCAGTGCCAGGAAATCCAAATGGAATTAATTTCCTTACTCGGCGACCTAGGCTTTGCAGTGAGTTGGGGGAAGTGTTCATCGCCATCTACTGTCTCAACCTTCCTCGGCATATCTATTGACTCACATGCTATGACTCTGTCACTCCCGGAAAAAAAGCTGGAAAGTTTTCACAGTGAGTTAAAATTCTTTGCTAACAGATCTAGAGCCACCAAGCGCCAAATCCAACGCCTTTGCGGGATCCTATGCCACTGTGCGAGAGTGGTAAGGGGCGGCCGGACTTTTAGTCACAGGATTTTGGAGCTCTTGAAAGGTCTTCCGGACCGTAATGTCCGTTTGCACCTTAGTAACACATTTCAGTTAGACTTGCAATGGTGGCTCACACTCTCTAAACGGTTCAATGGCACTTCCTATGTTATCAAAAGAGAGTCCTCTGCTTACATCATCTCATCGGATGCTTCCTTGGGAGGTTTTGGGTTGGTGTCTGCGGATGATTGGATGGGTGGATTCTTCAATTCATCGTCCCTCCCTTCAGACTTGGGATTGTCCAACCCTGCTCACCACCACTGGCAGAATATTAGTGTGAGCCCACTCCATTCGTCAAACATCAATGTACTTGAAACCGTACCCATACTACTGGCAGCTAAGAGGTACAAGCATCTCTGGCGTAACCGACATGTGATTCTCTACACCGACAATACACAAACAATGAGCTTGGTTAACAAAGGAGTTAGCTCTAATGCTTGTTGCATGGATATGCTTAGAGATTTGTTCTCCTTGAGTGCTGTGTATAATTTCTACATAACAGCTAAGCATATTCCAGGTCACCTCAACGAAATCCCTGATTATATTTCGCGTGTTGATGCACACTCTGGGGTGTTTAATCATGTCTTATCCAAATGTCTATGTTGCAGTCCCATTGGAAGAGTTGGATAGAGATGTTTCACGTGTGGTATCTGCAGCCTGGGCCAACAATACTAAGGCGACCAGATCTTCCCAGTGATCCTCCTTCTTCAAGTTTTGTCACTCATACGGGTTGGTAGCGTTGCCGGCCTCAGACCAAACAGTCGCTAGGTTCTTGGTCTTCAAAGCTCAGTCCTCCAAGTACTCAACTGTAAATAACTACCTTTCGTCGATAGTGATGCTTCACAAGTGCTTCGGTTATGACTCTGGGTTTAGGATCTCCTTCTTGATTAAAATGGTATTGGAAGGGTTGAAAAAGACCTTAGGCTCGGCAGTTGTTCAACGCATTCCTATCACCGCATCAATCCTGCTTCAGATGTCAGAGTTGGTAGACTTCTCTTCTGAGTTACAGTCAGCAGTGTGGACAGCTGTTGTTCTTGCCTTCTCATCCTTACTCAGAAAATCAAACATCCTCCCTGAATCGTCAGCTTCCTTGCTCTCTGGTGACTGCCATGTTCTCACTAGAGGCCAACTTATTTTTGAAGATGGTCACCTCACTCTGCGAGTGGTGTCATCCAAGACACTGCGGCATAAGGACCGTAGAGTAGATATTCCCATCTTTCCCCTGGACTCCAACTACAGGTTGTGTGCCTACACTCTCCTCCGTTCTCATCTGCGACGTTCGCCTGGAGTTCCATCAGACCCTATCTTCATGGTTAATGGCTCTCCTCTCCTGTACCCCCCTGCGATGTCATTGCTTAAATATTGGGCGAAACGTGTTGGTCTTGATCCAAACCTTGTCGGTTTCCACTCTTTGAGACGAGGCGGAGCTCAACATCTGCATGCAATCGGAACTCCACTATCAGATATTCAGTGCATGGGCGACTGGGCAAGTCTATCAGTGCTCATGTACCTGGCTACCCCGATTGACAGGAAAATCCATATCTCCAAGTCTGCGTCTGCTTCACTTGCTTCTATTTCCTGCTGATTACCTCATCTGTGCCTACTCGGGCATTGTGAACTGTGCCCTCTGTGTTATTATAAATGTGTTCTGGCATTGTGGACTGTGCCATAAAAAAAAAAAAAAAAAAAGTTATATTACCTTGGGTGTTGGGTGGCGAGTGTCACCATCTAATTGGCAACCCCTCGTGTTCATCTCTTTCTTCCTAGTGTCTATTGATTCATATATACTGGTATATATGTGTATAGACGTCAGGACGGGAGCAGTGACGTATCACACATGTGAGTCACATGATATCACATGTTGCTGCCGCCAAAATTGAAGTGCGGCGCCATTGAAGCCTTGCCTGCGCCATGATCACCAGCTCCAATTTTTCTTTTTGCTTGTTTAATAAAGGGTGGCGAGTGTCACCATCTAATTGGCAACCCCTCGTGTTCATCTCTTTCTTCCTAGTGTCTATAAGAAATTCTATGTCTAGAGCAAATAAGGGAATGCAGGGGCATCTATGCCCCCTTTTAAGCCTCTCTTCAAATTATATTTCCCTCCTTGCATATTATAGCCTATACAATGAAATCTTCCTTTCGTCGAGTTTTGGCTACTCGAGGAAACTCGCAGCATGCGAGCTCATGCGAGATTTGTTACGGCTCGGTGAACCCTGCGCTCCCAGAGGCAGGCGTACCAGGGTCCCCGTAAAAGGCGCGGACCCTGTCTATCTTCTTAGGCTAGAGGAGAGGCAAGCGTACAAGGGTACCAGTGGGACGAGAGCACTGGGTTTGTACCTGACTCAGCGCAGGGGACTCAGTGGTCAGTGCTGGGGTCAGTGCTGTGCTGTGCATGGCTCTCCTCTCACCGATCCCCTTATATTAACATGTATAAAGGTAGCTTTTACACCTTCTACTCTGCCCTCTCCTGACCTAAATCAGGACAAATCTATAATCAGGCAAAAATAGAAATTAACTCGTAGGCAAAAGTTAACTCTGCCATACACATGCTTATTACAAGATCAGTGCCATACTCAGTATTGTTCTGTCAAGGGCTGGGTTATATACCCACCCATGTGCTGGCAACGCTGGGCTATGGTGTGGAATGCAATGCACGCATATGCACGCATATCTTTTTTAATATCAGAAATACCAATTCACAAATCAAACCCAGTCATTACAGTATCCTAAATACACAATGTGGTATATTCATTTTGAATGAAAATTATATTCAAAGCTCATTTGTAGCGATCTATTTTAAATGTTCTCTATATTAAAAACATGGTCGGGGGTCATATAACTTTCAAAATGGCTTCCTTAGGTTGGACAAAGGTTGTATTTAAATAGATTATTCAGAGATATTATTTATTATATTATATCATTATGCCTTCAAGGTAAATGCAAGTATTTAACAGGTTAATATTGCATGGATGCTATATGCTGTTTATGAGAATATCATGATATTTTCTTTATCTCTCTCTCCCTCCCCCCCCCCCTCTCTCTCTCTCTCTTTCTCTCAGAGAAAGAATGTACCCATCCACACATTCCAGTAATTCTCTGAAACGGGCAGCATTTGATTTCAGCAATAATTATATGATATAGACCTACATATGGTGCAATTCTCACCGATTGGAGGAACATGCACAGTAGAACAGTTGCTGCAAAGCTTCGCCTTCGTCATCGTGAATAAATAGTAATTACACGATATAACAGGAGAAAATTAAAAATTCTCGTGGCAGACACCTCTATATGCTGTGAGCGATGGAGGGAAAGTGAGGGTTCCTCCAGGTGGAACGAATAGGTGAGGGGATGGCATGCGTTGATTGGCTCTGAGGACGCACACTTGATGATGCGTCATAATAGTCACTGATGCGTCACCCAAATATATTCACCGATGAATCGATTCTGCATATGTGGGCTCAAGTGGCGAAGCCGCTTGTGAGTCCTAAAAGTGTCCAGATAGTGAAATCAGAAGCACCCAGTCGCCATCGATTCTACCCCCTTGATCCAATGCAGTCCCCTAGACACCCTGTCCGATTCCATTCATATTGTAGACAATAGGATATGTTCTTGGGTAGGGGAGGGTAGCACCTCTACGATGGGTGGGAGGGAGTGTGGCTGGTCTGCCTCCAGCCTATCCTCCCCCAGGGGTTGATAATACGCAAACTGAATATATTTCAAGCATTGACAGCGTGTAAACTTCCACTATTTTATATTCCAGATATGGAGACGAAATTCAATTATCCACAAGCATTAAGCAAGTTCTGCAAACTGACATGAAGACAACTGTGGTGGGAGGAGGTGTCGTAGGCAATCCATTGGTATTGGGTAAGTCGTCTGTATAGTCCCCATGGTTGTGATTAAACTAATGTACACAACTATTCTGCATTAATATCCTCGACCGTATGTATACTTATACGTATTGGGAACTGGGGGAGGGCGATGGGGGGGGGGGGGGGGGAGACTTCTAACATAGAGTGTCAAATTACAAAGTTGCCTTTTATCTTATTGTAAATATATATGATGTCCCAATTTCATATCTTTTGTAACTTCACATCATATGCGCCATTTCTTTTAACATCAGAGCAATATCATGTTATATCACGTAATAAATATACGATATACGTTGCGCAACAATAAATAATCACATTGTTATTAATATTCCAAATAATGATTATGTTAATATATCTATATCACATATATACCAAGAATTCTGAGTTCACTTTATTCTTAGAATTATCATTAATAGCTACTATTGTATTAATTTATTGCGATATCTAACAAGCCTACCGATGATAAGGCAGAACAGGAGCTCCTCTATTATTGCATTCGTAGCTTTAATAACATGTGTGTTAAATTTGAAGGTGCCTCGAATACAGACCAACAGATGCCGCTACTGATTCTACCGGCTCCTGGCCAGACAGATCGTTTAGGTGAACCTGTCATGTATGGCGATATCTTCTCTCTTGCCTCACCAAAGGTAAAGTTTCAAATTAATCATGATATTGAAAACTCGTGAATTCTGTGTGTTCATTTTAAGTAACCATGCAATAAATAGAGACGGTAGAGGAATCGATTTGTCCGGTTACCGAGTCGAGTAAAAGACATATTAGGCCATGAGCCAATATACCATAAGTAGGCTAGAAATGAATTTTCGTTCCCCTATCGGGGGTACTACAATTTTTTTACATATTCTCGTGCATAATACCCTAGATAACTCAAGAAAAAAAGTTCTCCATCCAATACCTTGCACTAATTGAATAAAATTGATTTAAATGTTAAAAAATAGAAAAAATTGAAAACAAATTCTGGGACTCAATTTGATAGATTTAGTAGACTTTTTAAAATATATTCTAGTGCACAACACATTAACTAACCCAGAAATAAACATTTTTCATCAAATCTCTAGTATTTGTCTATGTAAAATGGATTTAAATGAGGAAACATGGGGAAAAAAGAGAACAATTCTGGAGCTCAATATGAGGGGTTTAGAGGACTTTTAAAAATATATTTGAGTAAGAATACAGTAACTAACCCAGAAATAAAAGGCTTTTCATCCTATCTCAAGCAGTTTTCGAGTTATGGGGAATTAATTTGTTAAATCAAATCAAATAAAAAAAAAAAAAAACAATTCTGAAGCTCAATATGAGGGGTTTAGCAGACTTTTTAGAACATAGTTTTCTACACAAAATTCGAAAGAACTCAGAATTAAATGGTCTCTATCAAATGCCTTCAAGATGCTATGAAAATATATATATTATTTATATATGGTCATTTTCCACAAAAGTGGTACAGATCGAAGCATTTCTACCTCATTCATGGGTTCAGGCTGTATACTTTTTGATGAAAAATGAAGAAATACAGTAATTCCACTATCGGGTGAGAATGAGCATATATCAGAGGAAATAATATCCATAAACTTTAGATCTAGAATGAATATCATGGTCATATGGCAGAAGCAGAATCATTGGGGAAGTGTTTGCACCGACCAACCTCCTTGTATTTTTATGAGGTAGTTTTTACATTTTCAGGATTAAACATGATGAAATTAAGATACAATAATTATGATGCAAGCGTGTGTACATCCATACTTGTACTCTTTCAGCATTAACAATTCTATATAGGAGGCATGCATTTTTATGCAAAAATACATCTAAATGTCACTGAACAAACTCTAGCATATGGTGCCCCCAAGATTTCATACAAACATATATTTATGTTATGATCCCACTAATTGTATTTCATTTTCTACTAATTTTACCTTCCAAATATCTTACTTGAGGGAATTAAAAAGGATTCCGCCATAGATAGTGGAAGTATAAAGGTAAATGGGAAGATATTGAGTATCTAAATAAATACCCAGTGTTGGGGGGAAACGTAAATGGGAAGAGCTTGAAAATGATAATATGGGTGAAAACAATATGACCAAGGTTGTAATATTAATATCTAATTTCTAACCTGTATGATACGCATTTTTATATTACAAGTTCACTTGAGATCTAAGTAAGCCATCCCGAAAGTTAGAGCCCTGTACATACAGCAAGTAAAAAGCCTTTCTACAGTTTCCTATGTCGTATCCCACAAATAATCAGTGTAGATATTGGAGAATAATGAGGAATAATCCGGTCTAACATAATCAGTTATTTTGAGGTAATGCCAGGGATCTCTACTAACTGAAATCATGCACTGACCCGTGGGACAAGTAAAATACACAAACCACTAGACCTTATAGAAATCTGGTAGTCCTTGCAATAATATTGGATATATTAATTGACGTATATTATATATATTACATATTTCAGCATCTCCTGCATCAAGGTGTGTGTGTGGATGGAGGGTGAAGGAGATGGAGAGATTGAGGGAGACAGTGAGAAGAAAGAGAAGGGAGAGAAGAGAGAAGAGGAGAGTGAGAGGAAGGAGTAGGGGGAGAGAGAGAAGTGGGGAGACACAGATCAAGAGGCAAGACAGAGAGAGATACGGGCCGGGGATATGGGGAGAGGATACACAGACATGACAATTCCATGGAACAGAGTGCACTCACTCTGAGCCTTAAATAGAGTCTGATACAAAGAACAGAAAACTGCCCCACCCCCACCAACTCTCATTCGAAATAGAGGTTAATCAGGTTGAAAGATGAAGCTGGTTGCTATTAGGCCGCTTCCTAGGGAAGTCGGACCACTCTGATGTCGGACCCGCCCCCACTGGGTTAGTGGAGTCAGACCACTGGGTTAGTGGAGTCGGACCACTGGGTTAGTGGAGTCGGACCACTGGGTTGGTGGACTCGGACCAAACCATAACATACAAAAACTAACCCTAAACCTAACCCTAAAATTGGTTGTCCTAAGTCAGTAAAGCTAGTAGTGGAGTGTCCGAAGTAAAACTGACTAATAAAAGAATTACTTTAACTATATACCTATTGTAATAATGCTCTGCCTAAAGCTATGCCTGGTCTGAGTCCACTAACGCCCTGGTCCGAGTCCACTAAGCCACTGGTCCGACCATACCCAGTCCGAGCTTACAATGGTCCGAGTATACGATGGTCCGAGCCCAGAACGGTCCGAGTTTTCCAGACCCCATTAGGCCTAGGTCTTTTAGGATGTTCTTCAATTTATGTTGTGTACTAGGCGTCAGGCTACTAATACTGCTATATCACCATTATGCATTGTGGTCCTGGGTAAGACCATAAAGTGCCTTTCTGTCTCTTTTCTCTGTCTCTCTTCCTTCTTCTCTATCTCTATCTCCTGGGTATGATCATAAACTGCCTCCCTCTCCCTCTCAGCTCTCCCGCCCTTGATATAACACTTCAAAGTGTTGATAAGGGCAACCAATCTCACTCACTCACTCACCATTATGCATTGGTTTCTTATATCGTCCTGAAGGTGGAATGAAGTACATGGGTTGATAACATTACTTATTAAATCCTAAACCTAACCTTAAATTAATGGTCCTAAGTAAGTGTATGTATTAAATATATCACATCGGTAGCCTGGTGCCTATAGTATAGTATTTAGTCAGTACCGATTATGTCAATGACAGTATCAGCACTGAGACAGTTGTTTTTCTTTGTTAGAAGTTAGATGACGCATTTCTTCTCGCTCAACAATAATAAAACATTCAGAACAGATGTAAAAATGCCCATAGAGTTCATTTCTGATGTGATAATAACAGAATATATGATAGAAGCATGTCTAATTTACGTTTTTATGCATGCGCGTCGACCTATGTGGGGTCTGTGGGTTGCAGTCATATAATGTAAACAAACACTCGTCTGTGAACTGTTTCATGACTTGGATCACCAAAACGGTATTTCTAACCACACTTAGGCAGTTTTTAGAATTTATTTCATCTGCCCTGAGATAAGTTGTGTACTTACGCACTTGAGACTCAATGTATGTGCATTGTAAACCTTAAATTGAGCTCACTAGAGCCACGAGAGGCACCAGTGGCCGTCATTGTTGCACCCACGTGGAGGTAGCCATGTTGTTCCTCTTCCCTGTGCTGATTGGTCAGAATTGGTCACGTGGTCAAAATATTCATACCCAGGGACTATATTCACCCTCTCGCATGACTTGTTTACAGCTAAATACCCCTGCGCACAAACAAATCTAGTGCCAAATGTAGGAGACAAATACACAATAACTGCAAGGATTTGCATGGAGAACTTTTAAACTCATATTCATCAACCTAAAGTAAACACATTGAATCAATTTCTGTTTAGTACCCAAACATCGGGAACGGGAATTCGTAGATCGGGAGGTCGGCGCAGGGCCTATATGTGATGTTTCAGAAATATTAGTAACAAGTCGCAAAACTGATATTTTCAAAGTGTTTTATTCACAAGACCTCTTAATTTGTAGGAATTTCCCATTTTTGGGATCTGGCACTTTTAGTCGTCTACATAGATGTATC
Organism: Sthenelais limicola; assembly: GCA_942159475.1. Taxonomy (NCBI): domain Eukaryota; kingdom Metazoa; phylum Annelida; class Polychaeta; order Phyllodocida; family Sigalionidae; genus Sthenelais; species Sthenelais limicola. The sequence continues at coordinate 62,710,820 of OW804096.1, forward strand.
AAATCTTTTCTGTGACTTATGACTCATTTTTCTGTGACACATCACATAATAATTTATTATGTACTTTATTAACTAATTCTAAAGGGATTTTGTGACATTGTTTGCCCGATACTTCTTAATATCAAAATTCGATAAACCTACACATTTGTAATTTGATCCATTATTAACGGTACACATGCCTTTAATGAATGCTTATTGCACCCTCTAACCGCACACCTCAGATAACTTTGGCATACACTCATAGAACTTTAATAATTTTAATACCTTTCAGTATCCAGAAAATCTAGCCCAGTTGTCATTACGGATACCATACACGCATATGAGCACAAGCGGAACGGAAAATGACAGTGGCCAAGAGTTCAGGGGGGCTTCCTCAAGGTAGAGCTGCATTTCATAATCAATTAGAATAATCAATCAATTAGAATAATTAAATTAAAATTAAAAATCAAACTAAATACGTTTTTTGCTACTTCGGTCGATGAAAGAACCACAAACTTGTGGATTTATCTTTACATTTGATGATTAAATCTTTAGTCGCTAATATTTTTTATTTTCTCCCCATTAAGGTTGGATAATTATGGACCACAGATATTCATTGCATCCGAAAAAGGTAGGAATCCGCTATCTATTTGCTGTTATTTTTTTAGACATATATTCGCATTCATTGATAACTATAATTATTTCGAATTTTTTTTTTTGGTACTGGTCTTTATTCAGGCACGGTTACAAGATTTACATAGATCATTTAAAGCGAATATAGGATTGATGTTAATATAACCACGACTCACCATATGGTGATATACCGCCGTTGCCTGAGTTCGGTTTGAATACAATGGGGACTCTCAGTCGGCAGTACGGCCGTTTGACCCTAGGGCGGCGCTGGGGGTAACTGGGTCCCAGGAGCCAACATCCGGGTACCAATACCGCATGGTTTAAGCATAGGGAACGCATGTAAATAGCAGTGTTCCTCAGTGTTTCACATCATTATTACATGTATAAAGTTGAGAATTTGAAGAGCCAAAGAGCTCTAAACATTATAGGGAATGAGAGTGGCCATTTTAAATAGTAGAGCTAAGGAAGAGGGGAGTCAAAGAACAAGGAGTTCTGTCGGTGACAAAACAACTTCCCCACTGATCCTGCTTCTGTCCTGACCATGATATTCATTATAAATATAAATGTTATGGATACATAAGTCCCTTGATACATGCTGATTCTTTTCCGAAAGTGGAATTAGTGCATTTCTTACCAATAATATTTAAGAAAATACGTTTCTTTTTCCACCATCAATATATTTAAAAAAAAAAAAACTATAGTTATTCGCTTATATCTCTGTAAATAGCAAAAACAGGCCAATAAAAGTGGGTACCCATTTATTCAGCTTGACGAGCCTGAAGCCATGAATGAAGTAGAATTATTGTGAATAGGCTTCTAAAGAATGTAAATGAAAAATCCATAAAAACGCTTCTGTACCATTTTCGTGGGAATTGACCATATATGGATCTTCGTTTTAAACATACTCCCGTTTTTTAAGAGAAATACTTTAAAATTTGAGGCCATAATTTTCGAAATATTTGTTAAAATAATGATGAACCTGGAATGGAGTAGGGCCAATTAAATGGGGCCCGCTACACTCTCCCGTCGCCGCTACGCTGGAAAACGGCCGCTACGCTTTTTAATATGTATCTGATATTTCTTAAATATCCAAACTTAATTTGGGAATGGCAAATGTCGGCCTAATGATTGATGCAAATGTGCACTTACTATACTTACTGTAAAGTAGTAAGGCCAATAAGATTTCAATGCATTCGAAATAAGATGGTAATAAGAATGGTATTTTTTTCTTTTTAATTTAATTGTGTAATGACACTATGCTATGCTATTAGAAAAATCATATCTCAAAGATAGTGTTAGGTTGACTAGTTTAATTATGTAAACTATGAGTTTAACTTTTAATAATTAAGGGTTGATCTGATGGACCTTAAAATCAGCAGAATGCACTAAACAGCATCATTTTGCTCAAAATTTTCCTGGGGGGGGGGGGGGGGGGCAGACCCCCAGACCCCCCTAGACGGTGTGTGGTCCCCGCTACACTGTCAAATATTTCTGGTGAGAACCCTGTACTATACATTCATACAAAAAACACCTTTAGTATCTTGTGAACTACTTACACACATGTAGAATGGTTGCATTCCTTATTGGGTTTATGAAAGAGTATGGAATTAGAATATCTTGAGTGAGAATTCATCATTTCTTGTTTTTGCTATGGCAGTTGGTCTTTTTCTGGACTTTACACAAGCCCACAAGTAATTGCTGTGGTATTTGGGATAGGACTGATGCATGAAAGTGTATTAATCTGTACCCACGCACCCCTGGAGGACCCTCTTCTGGGACCCGGTTTTGGCGCCGCCTGGTGGGAAAAAGCGGCGGCGGCGGCCATTTTCTGAGAGTCCCCATTGTTATGAGGAGAACAAAATAACAAAGTATTAATTATCTCCATTACGGGGATGCTGATGCCAGCAGCACCGCCCCGAAATGCAGGTAATTAAAGTGTTTAGTCTCTGTCCAAGGTTATTATAGCCCCGGTGTAACAGTTCTAAATTACCCCCTCATCTAATCTACCCCCCGGTAATTTAGACCTTAAGCGGTGAATACACAGTCAAGATTTGGGGGCCGATTTGGCATCCACGATCCGTCGTACGATTTGGAATTGTCCATTTGAGATCGTACATTAGATCGTGGGTCCCAAATTGTGCCAAATGCCCTACATATGCACGATTCAGCGCCGATTTAGCGCCGATTCAGCGCCGATTTGGATGTACGATTCATCGTAGGGGAAAAAAAGTGTCTTCTGCGATTTCAAATCAAATCGCCACTGCTTCTACGATTAATCGTCCATGTGTAGAGAGTGCTGCGATTTATCGTAGACCTTTATAATTAGGTCTACGATAAATCGTAGGTGCTTCTACGATTTTCGGATTTATTCGAAAATCGTGGGTCTATCTGCGATCTGGCAATATAAAAGAAATGAATTATTTATAATTTTACTTTGAAATGCTATAACTTCACTAATTTTTGGAGTATCAACACAATTTTTTCACTTTTATAATGCAGAATTTCCCTTCTACACATGTCGACATTAGGTCTCATTCTTCTCATATTTTATTTTATTTTATTCAACAAATAAAAAGAGAAAAAAACCCACCAGAAAATAGGTGATGTGTCACAGGAAAATGAGTAATGTTATATTTTATTTCATTTTTACAATTTTTTACTTTCTTGTTTGCTTCTAGGGTCGTTTTTTTAAACAATTTTCTCAACTCTATATTTCAGAATCTCAGATCAAATCTTGACTGCCAACCCACCCACGATTTCACTTTTTTCCCACGATTTCACTTTTTTCTCCATATCGTGCATGTGTAGGTCCAAAAATAGGCACGATTTCAGGCAAATAAGCACCCACGATTAATCGTAGATCCTGAAATTGTGTCTGATTCCCAAATCGTGACTGTGTATTCACCGCTTAAGGTTTAAATGACCCCCTCTAGGTTAAAATTACCCCCCTTTGTTTCATTGATAATCTTACACCAACAATTCTAAAAGAACATATTGGCAGAGAAGGTCATATCTAATGCTTATGGGAAATAAATTAAAGATCACTTTGAGGGTCTAATAATGAAATTTATTGTAATTCTGATTAATAATCCTTTGGTCTTTCGATTTATTTAAACTGAAAATATCATTGTAATTCAATGACTGGGAGCTTATTGCAAATAAAAAACAAAACAACTAAAATCTATTCAGTTCTGGTTATCATGCCTGTACTGTATTCATTTTTTACTTTATTCATTATTACTTTTATTATTGGTAACACATACTGGGGGGTATATTAGACCTAGGTTTAGTTTCCCCTTTAGGGGTACTTTAAACCTGGTGGGGGTACATTTGACCTAGGTCTAATATACCCCCGGGGGTACATTGAAACTGGAGGGGGTATATCCAACCTAGGTCTAAAGTACCCCCGGGGGTATATTGGACCTAGGTCAAATGTACCCCCCGTACATTAGACCTAGGTTAGTTATACCGGGGGGTACACCTGATGGGGGGTACATTAGACCTGCTACACCTGGCAGTGACTAAATATCCTAAAATTGTTTAAAAAACATTTTCGGTTTTAAAGATGTTCATTCGGAAATCTACATTACATCATTTATCGATGCTCTTCTCAGTTAATCCTGATACAGAAAATTAGATGGAATTGCTTGTTAGCGGTTTCACGCCATTACTAGCGGAACATACCATTCAAGAGAAAAAAATACACAGTAATTCGTACAACGAAAAGTATTTTAAAAGGTGACTCTTTGTCACATAGTTTCTAGTCATGCATGGGTATATAATAGCAGACTAGTGATACCTTCACATTCACATTACTTGAGCACTAATGGCCTAACAATAGTATTTGTATGAATTGATGATATGTTCCCAACTCTCACCTTTCCAGTTATAGCCTATGATATCAGCTTCGAAACATCTAAATCGAGAAGCACAGTTGTGGATGCTGGGCCGTGGTCACTCACCGTGGAGACCTCCAGGACCAGTCAAACCTTTCTAGTTGACCCTTGTATCAATCTCTGCCTCCCTGGTACTACAACTGTGGCTACAATTACATTGCCCTTGGACAGTGGCGAAATCCACAGAATACTGATGAAGGTGAGCGATTAATTTAACCAAGTGTTTGTGAGCACGCCTGGTGCGGGCATTTACAGTCATTCAGGTTGGGGAAGATGTATACAATACATGCATGACACATACCACGTTGTACATTGGAATTTGATTTAAATGTTTTGCGTATCGATTTGTGATGCTCGTATAATATGCAAACTAACCCTAGTATAGTGTAAAGACCCTTGTCCATTGCCACGGCATTGGGGGTGTATGTCGTGCGGCACCAGTACACCAGGAGTACTTCAGGCGGCCGTGGAAATGGGCTGAGTGTTCACCCGGCCGATCTTCACACCGATCTAATCATCCTTATTAGGCCCTAATGAATAAATATTGTTTGCTGAATATAATAGAAGCTGTCTCCGGTTGTGCATTTCATGTACCATACTCCCAGCTCGATACAATTTGTTTAGATTGAGTCGGCCGGGAGCACACCAGACTTTCACCCGACGCGAAGTCGGCCGTGGCAGCACTCAGTGCATGTAGTCGATCTAAGGGGCGGGAATGCAGGCGAACCAGCAGACCCTTTTACCTCCAGATTGGAAATACCCTTTTCCCATTTTATATGAGGAAATCTTCATCTAACTTGATGTATTGTTTTTCATCTTACACATAAATGATAGTGATTTAGTCTGGTAAGATCCAGGATATATTAGACTGTAAGGCCGGTGAGTCTACCAATAATGTAAGGCTGGTTCATACCCTTGTACCTGGTCTAGAACATTTAGATACAATACTGAATGCCAACACAAGCCCTGGATTATATTAAGGAAATACAAATGTATTATTGGTGTAACATAAGGATCATGGTGCCAGGAAATGTACAATTCGCCTCCACATATCCTCTCAGATAACACAATTTTAAGACAAAACTGAAGTTCAAAATGCAGTTCTACATAACTGTCCAGGTTTTGTGAATCAACACAAGACCACATAATTATACTCAGATAAACCTAGTATTTATCATCTGGCAGCTTAATTCAGCAAAGGATTTGACTCATAACTTTCATTATCCTTATCGTGAATTGCGGTATGCGTTAATCATAATTGATTACGATACTGTGCATGATGTTAAACTACTCCTCGATCGTAATTACCTCTAGTGTAAGCGTTCGATTTTCGATGTACATCAACTGGACCTGGTAAGGCACATATAAGGCAAATGCTCATAATCTATCCACAAATATTAGCGCTGGTGCATGATTGGATCAATCACTGAAGAGAACTGTTTTGGTTGATGGTGCGTCTGGAGTCCCTTAAGTATATTCCCGGATGACAATGTTAGATGCATAATAGCATTTTTCCGTAAGGGCTATCATTCTGTCGAATAATATATAAGTTGGATTGACAATAGTAATAACTCTTTTTAAAACCCAGAAAAATTTTGACTTTAAAACCGGAGATGGCATAGTATATTATATGTTACGACCCTGGGGTGGTATTGTATATTATTATACCTTTCTACAGGTTGGTATGACACGCCCAAAGGCTTAAGAACTGAGCCTCGTATCCATTGATTGATATCATAATGTATCTATGATATATGTATATTATATTGTTTGTTTTCAGTACATGATGATACACATTTTCAACAGATAACAATAATCTACTCGGGAAATGGATGGCCCCTTATATGGCAGCCATAGTTCTTCCAGGGGTCTCTACTAAAGCTATGAGTAAAGTTGATGAATATATAACTTATATGCTAAACTGTCGGATTGTTTCTGTTCTTGTTATTAGCCTATACCACAATGGTCGGGTATCTCAACAAGAGAAGGGACGTGGCCAATCACTTTGTTCACTTTGAAGGATGTGAAATCAAACAAGCTTTACACGATCGGCCCATTCGAAATAAGTTCGGAGTCATCGCCATGTGAAAGATGTGCTGTTGGTGATTGGTCATCTAAGAGTGGAATCACAGTATCAACCCTACCAACAAGTATGTAGACCTCAACTAAATTTTACACTCTGGTCGAAAATTGAAAATGTATTTAATTTCAATTTGAATGGTTTTAGCAATGTTAACAGACGAATGGGTTTTGTATCGATAGCTCAATGGAAAAACGAGAATATATGGTTCTCGAGTTTGATCTTAATGTTATAGTTTGCTATGCCACATTTTCATTGCTGCTACAAAGGTTTTAAAGTATAATTATAATGCATTGTAATCAGTTTTAGTAATGTATTAATCATTCCATGCAGTGCTCTCTCAGTCCGGGTATATGGTGACGGCGGAGTCCTACTTTATGCGCGCCAAACCTCTGAGTTACGAGTCTTTGGTTGTGTCCAATTCCTCCGAAGTAATTCTCCACATCCGTGGACTAGATCACAAAAAGGAATTTAGTAGGTCCTATTTTGTTACGTATTTCTTCTAAAGTAAATTTAGACCATATGAATATCATTTATAATGAACGAAATCAAGTGATATAATTGGAACTGTATCTGGGCGGTAGCACACATTTGTCTTTAGATATACTTTAATTCACGCAAGGGAAATAGTTTCTTTCATCAACTTCGGATGTCGTTTTACCCCAACAGAGCGATGTGCTCAACTATCCTGTCAAAATGGAGGAGAATGCCAGGAGAATGTGAATGAAAACGCACAATGCAAATGCACATCTCGATGGACAGGACCGGCGTGTTCTATACGTAATGATTGTTTTAATTGATCGATTTCTCTACCTTTTTTTTAAAAAAAAAATTGGAACATCTCTTAATCACTTTTTGGAAATTTATTATTCTCTAGACTTTTTTATGATTGATTATGTTATTGTCTATCGCAGCCTGTGTGTCGGAAGTGTTTGGAGTACATGTCGATGAATCGATGCGCAAGGATATTATTTCACCCCCAGTGTTTGGTTCTACTGGATATTTCTCTAACTCAAGTCTACAGTGGGTGTTTTCATCTATGGGAGACAACTTCGCTGTCATCGCATTAAACAACATATACAAAGTGTCTGCCATACAGATATCAAGTCAAACGGATACGAATAGTTTACAATTCGAGGCTTATGATATTGCGACACACCAATGGAAGTCGTTGGAGATACGAACTGCAAATGCTCAAACCAAAACCTATTTTATATCTGGCAAGAACGGGGAAATAATTGTGTCCAATAAATTAAAAATTCTATACAGAAAAACTAGTCTACCTTTGGATGGACTTAAAATATATGGATGTGTTGAACAATTTGACGACACATACACCAACCCTAGCTTTTCTGTAAGATCGTTTTCATTGATTAATAGACACAGAATAAACATTCAGACGAGGTATGATGAAAACGCATTGCCTTCCGTGGACCAAAAAGCGGTCACAACAGTGGTGAAGATTTCCTTTGAGTTATCCTTGAATAACTCAATGCAATGTGATACTGATAGAGACAGTGTGCTTTGGGCAATTGCCCGCCAACTAGACTCCTGCCCATCTTTGGTATCGATAAACAATATTCAAGAAGAAGCGAATGATCTCAATAAGCTAAGGACAATTAGTGTGGAATTTAGCATTTCAGGTCCGGAGAACACAGTCATTCCTGCAAAGAATCTTGCAGATAAGTTAATAGCTTCTGGCCAGATGTCATTGGATTGTGTATTAAAGAGCATGGCATCTGGATGGAGCAGTGTTTCTGATATTATCTCCGCCACAGAAGTCAGACTAATCATCGTGATGGCTGTCTTGCTGTTATTGGTGCTAATATGTTTGGTCCTCTTCATTGTGTTCTTTGTGAAGCTTTCACACAAGTATAGGGATATTCACAATGAGCTAACGACTATCAGGAAACTTAAGATGCAAAAGGTTAGTATTGACAGTTCGAATGTATGCATGTAGACTCTTCCTTGTTTGTAAAATGTGTATTGCTTGATATTGATGTATAAAGCTGCTAATAAAACAGTCCATCCCCAGAGGACAAAATGTGTGATGTGTTATAAAAGGAATGAGTCATAAGTTGTCAAAAAGTGGATTTTGAGATATGCATATCTAAAAAATGGGATCAGAGAGATTCCAATGATGGTAAACATTAGGACATCTAATAAGTACTTCTGTATTTTTGATGTGCCTGAAAAAAAGTAATTTTCACATAAAAAATATATTTATTGATGGTCAATCACTAGTAAAGTAGCTAAATATACTCCTTAGGATAGTGTCTGATATATGCACAGATATAGTAAATACAGTCTTGAAATTTGGCACAAGTATTTATGCTACTAAAAACGCTAAACACCCTAATAATGAAAACTTTCTAAGCAAGGATTCTTGTGGAACAACATTTGAAAATTATCATTTTCTTTCGACTTCTGACTCATTTTCCTGTAACACATCAATCACTTATACATAAGTAAGAATGCCTTAAATAACTCCTGTCTTGTAAACAAGACTTATAAACATGTCTTGTGACTTATGTCGTAAACAATGCGAATCATAGTAACTGAAATCGTTTGTTACGTCCTCTTTAAGTGAAAAATGTATGTAGATATTAACACGACTGAAGAGCTTCGGTTGCCTACTAGTATCCTTAATTTCGTTAATTTGTAGATGCATGCCAGCTCTATCTAGAAGATACAGATCGTCTGTGTACATACTAACACCATGCATGAAAGTAAAAGCCTTTGCTCCTAAGCTAAGCTCCCTATATTTCCTAAAGATATTTTATTACAATTAATTCATAAATATAATATTATTAGTATAATATAGTTATATAACACTTCCTGTCAATATACAATAGTACTTCATAACAATACAATGCTAAGGCCAAAGTAACCATGCCAGAGTAGCAAAAAAACTTATTTAAAGATACCATTATCATTTTAGTAAATAATCTAAATGTCAATTAGAACGATGTTGCATAATCAATATAACAAATAGCGTTGGCCACAGAATATTCCTGATAAGATCCTATGTGTTGACATACATAAATACAGCCATTAAATTTCATTTTTTTCAGCGCATTGCCAAAAGACAAGAGCTTCAGCCTCAAGTGCCTTACCATTCCTTTACCTTACCCCGACCTAACAGCGCTGGAAGCTCTTCGGCAACCACTTCCATCCCAGGAAGGAACGGACAAACTCGCACTCTCCGCTATTCACAGAGTCTCCACGGTCAGAACGACCGATCTAGAGCCTCTACCCTTAGCCCTGCCAGTGGACGGGGGTCTATTGACCCAACAAACTATATAATTTCTAATCCTGCACCGGTAATTAGAACTCCTAGCCCAGGAGGTACCAAATCTGGGGAAGATTCGGACACAGTTCAATCGCTTTGCTGACCCCAGCCAAGAAGGCACTGCAAAGAATGACACACACACATTCATGACCAACATATTTCTTAGATTTATATTCAATGCTATGTATATAGAAAGAGAAATATGTCCTCATCTTCATATTCTGTTATTAAGATATTTATAATTATACTACGACTGAATGGGTTATTCACTTTGAGCGGGAAGAATACGCCCATTTAATAGTTTGTTCATTTCTGTACGCGTTGAATAAAGAGCGCGTGGCTGCCGATGTAAAAACGTTTTTGATTGGTCAGTAATGATCGATATGGTGACGTCATCGCTGTGTCGACCAATCAGAGACGAGCTTACTCCATGATTCGGCATGATCAAAACTAAAGATGGCCACGTCTTGGAAATGCGGCCAGCCTGTACGCGTAAGAATGGCCTTTTTTTTAATATTTCCAAGTCGTAGTATAAAGAAAGAACTGTACTCAAGGTTGGAACTATAGGCTACTCGTGTAATTCAATGGCTCTCGTTATAACTTTCTTTTGTATCCAACGCGCGACCTGCGGCCGCTTGTTGGATACAAAAGAAAGTTATAACTTGAGCCATTGAATCACACTTGTAGTTCCAACCTTGCGTACAGTTCTATCTAAGTACTCAATGACTTCAATAATAGCCTATGTGCCAAGTAACATTAAAGTTAACTGGGTAACTTGTAAATTTCTCTATTCCAATATTTTGCATGATTTTCAACCAAAAAAAAGCAGTTGAATCTTCTTACGTTTTTTCGCCTTCAACATTATAATTTTTAATTGTAGACACTACAGGACTTTCTCAGCGAAGACATTATACAATATAGTATTATTCCTTTAAATTTCCCGAAATTGATAAGTATCAACTGAGAAATCCTACACCGTATGCAACTTTTCGATTGATATTATTTCGTGATTTAAACAATATATTGCGTATCAAGAAAATACGAAAAGAGTAATACTATTGTGTATTTATTGCGTTACAATTGAAATCAAAACTGTTCTTCCTTCGGTACACGCAGGGCAAATATAATTTTTTGTTTACCAGGTTCTTGTATAGCACAGTTTGTATATATATATTATTTACTTGAATACTTTAAGATTCTCTCATACTGTTTTGTATCAATATATTTATTTTAGTTCTTTTGCTGCACCATGTAGCATTAATTATCTAGAAGAGTATTCAAGATCATTTTAGAATAAATAAATTGCTTGATAATGATTATCTACATCTATATCCGACCCTCGTTAAAGATTTACACAAACCTAAGAAATACTATAGACTTTTAGTTTTGTTCTAAGTGCAGACTGTAGTTAAATCGAAATAAAAATAAAAGAAGCAACCTCACGTTCATTTTGCATCACAACATCAAGGATTAAGATTTATCACATTATAAGTATAGATCATAGAGAATGGACTCTGACAGTGAGAACAAATAGACCACACATGAAATTATTCAAAACAATAAGCGAACCTCTTATTTACTTTAATTTTCATTATTTACTACAATTGTCCTAATAATGATCACTTGTGTACGAGGCAATAGATTTCCAGCATAACATTTTAGGAAAATGAAAATACAATCACATCACATCAATATAGGTATGGGTAACATGAAACAATGCAAAAATATGAAATGACATTTTAACTGACAGCTACTCGTCAGAACTGCATATCACAAACCAACTTTATATATGGCATTGGACAATATTTATAAACTACACCATACTTGGGAAAAGTAGTAGTAACAATATTCTGTTAAAATACTCTCTCGTTATTCCACAACATGAAAAGGTTCCAACCATTGTATACACAAGATGGTTTACGAGAACACGCTTGGTAGCTCAATAAATCCAGATGAAACAAATGAGCGTCGAGTGAGTTCACTGGTGTGAACATAGCTCGGGGCAGAATGTCAATACCTCGATAGGTTTGCCTCTCCTGCCATTGCAATAACATCATCTAAGCTGCCCCAGGGATGGGAACTATAAGATAGAGAACTCTATTCTGGATTTAGTGCAAAATAGATTAGTAAGGAGATTATACCCGTTGATTAAACCCATTGTTTAAAGTCTAAAATGCTCGTCAAATGGGAACGATGTGCACTGAACATAAGACCCAACTTTCTCAAGTTGAAGAAGGCTTGATATTTGTTTCGGAGCCGTAACATTGCCATCATTCACTTAATGCAATGTTTAGAAGTATATTAAAACCATCCCAGTGTCTACTACGTTAGGAACAACTTTAATTGTCTCAAAACTGTTTTTCAATATTCTGATTTTGGTCTTGTACTTCAGTGTAACAAATTTGCTCTATTGAATGAATAATTAATTATATCGATGGCATGGGGGTTAGTTGATGTATCGGCTTATTCCAACACTATATCCCATGTATACATTAATTATAAGTGAAAATTGGAACATGCTGAGTAGTATTCCTTCTGACATCCCAACTGATTTTGAATTCTCACAAAGACAAGACACCAAGATACCATCCTACAATTTCAGGAATCGAATGAAATCTTAGTAGCGTGTTACATAATTAGCAATCGTGAAACTGCTCGGACACATATTCATGGGCGTAATTTAAGGGAGGGGATTAATTGCCACGTGAAATACACCAGGAATCTACTCTGCCTGTAAAGCGATTGTATTTCCGACATAATAAATCAGCAAAACGCTGGTTACCTGCATCGACTGCTAATGAAGTGCCTGTTTGTACTAAGTCATTGTCAACCACCACATTCAGTACAGATGAAGGCTGATTTTTTTCGCCAATTAATTGGGTTGGAGGCAGAGGGTCTGCTCGTAAAAAGCATCTAGATTGATTGGGGCCCCTTCCAAAACCTGACTGACATACTACTAAAGAGGTGGACACTACACCCTGATCCATGTATGCCCGCTGATAAAAATATGAATCGTGTAATAAAATAGTAAAAAAAAAGATAAAAATGATAGACTGCATGCGATCAATCCGACTCGAGCTGAGTACCTGACGGAAAATAAGGTACATACGGACTTTGGGATTTGGGATGAAAATTTCATATGAGGCAGATTTTTTCTTCTGCAGGTACACATGCATTATTCATTCTATTCCACATTGTGAGGTATACCTGTATCGAATTAATTTAAGTACATGGTCCATTCATAAAAGTCTATTGCACATTGACCTTCAAATCTACACCAACTCGTTTATAACCGTGGTATAATTATGTATTCATAATGTGTATACCAAATCGGCTTTCCTTGCCCTCTTGGAATAAAACACTATCATTAAATGTATTATCAGGAAAGTCTGCATAGTAGAACACAATTTCCCAAATGGAACCATAGTCATATATAAGATAAGTGAGTTTAACTGTCGTTAACCAACCCCTGTCTCAATTTCAAGCAAGATTGCTGTTACTGCTCGCAGATGAGCAACATTGGTATTGGATGCTGTTCTAACACAATTCCTTGATGCTGCTGCAAGAAGATACAGCCACTGCTAACCATGCAGGGCATTGAAGACATGACACAAAACATGTACGGAAACATGCGATCATGCTGTTACAGGAGACAACATCCCAGCATCCCTCTCCAGGCCATGTGTTTGCTCATAACCACCACCGCTTCCAGCCTTGTTCTTGCCATACTTCCTCCTCTTATTCGCCTCCGAGTGCTTCTTATTGAGATAGACAGCGTAGACAATCCCCATCACGCAAATCAAACCACCCACGCCTATCACTATGGGACCTGAGAGCTGTTTGGGATTGTTTAGGATGTCCTTTGGTATACCGAAGGCTGCCAGCAGGACGATGCCTACGATGAACACCAGCACTCCTACCGATAAAAGGATGAGACCTGGTAGGGAGTGTCCACTCTTTGAAAGTTTAGCGTCCGGTGTTCTGGGTTTGTCTCGGTGGACACGCCTCACGTCCATTGTGGTGGTCGGTATACGTTTGTAATTACAGAGGAGCTGGTTAAGAAATGAGCACTTTTCGTGCAGTGCTTCAGCAAGATATTTCTTTGCTTCGTTTCGCCGAACAAGAGGTGTGGCAGGTGTAAATTGATGAGGTATTGAAAGGGTGACACAGTGTTATTTCTCCATTTTCAAATTGGCCTTGGACATGTCATTTGCCAATTGTCTGACCTTTTGCTTGTAGAGTGATATTATATTATCGTTCTGAAAGAGAATTAAACGAGCTTTACTTTCAAGTCTATTGAATATAGATTTGACTAACTTGATAAAGAAAAAGTCGTGTGAAAATGACCTCTGGTATGAGAATATAATGAATAGTCATAATTATAGTGATTATAGGTTTGAATGGCTGAGGTAATGAGACTGGGTGGTCTAGGTACATCAGTAGTTAAAAGGCAGCATTTGTTTTCAAAATAATATGATTAACTAAAGCTAAAATCATTCTTTTCAAAGTTGGGCTTGAGCTGACAAATCCTTAAGCCACACCCATAGTCGATGTTTATCTATGAAGATTTGTTGATGATACTGATTCCTTCCAGTTATTATGTCATTTCAAATGATGATTAATTTTGGACATTTTAATTTCATGGAATTTCTATTAACATTTTGGCATTTTCTACATTTTTACTGTAGATACATCTTTGAAATGTCATAACAAGTGGATGGCATCCAATCCTCTCAAATGATCCAAATTTATTTTAAGACGGAAATTAGGTACAACAAAATACAAAATACAGTTCAACATAACCGAATACATCATTTGGATCATTGGAATACCATATATACTCAGAAATACCGCCTAGCAGTTACCATTTTTCTGCTGAATTTAACCGAATTTGCTATATGGGTAGAGCTGCCGATTGTACAGTTTCTAACAATCTGACCCTTATATATAACTCAATTTGGTTATATCTCTGTTATAGATAGGGAGTTCTTCTAGAACACAATGCAGGTTCCCATGAATTATAATTATAATCTGGTTGATCACCAAGATAAATAATCCTACGAAAATTATCCGCAGCCATCATTATTCAAAATTGTTTCCCTCTCACAACGTTTCCCACGGAGCCTACATCGATCGGAAAATTGTGAACTATTCAAAATTAGGAGTCATGGTCGGCACATGCTATTGATTATGTAGATGATGTCAACGCTAATATTGGTTTCCTTATTACCAAGGCATTGCTTATCATGATATTCAAATGGGCTATATACAAGTCTTTACATTCCCATTGGTTAGTGACAATTGTCATTTACTCACCCAGGAAATTTTATATGAAGAATTTATAAAGAAATTGACAATATTGCAGATGGGAGGCCTGCAATATTATATGTTAAGGTCGCCGATACTTTCTCCTATAGCAGAGTTTGGAAATCAATGGACCTATAGGCGCCGAACATACGAATGCATGACTATATATTCTGTACATAATCTAGATGTTAAGCCGAAAGTCGCTACAGCAATATCTTTACCTTTGTTTACTTACAACATAATCGAGACCACTATGTTTACTATTTTATCGATTGTTACATGTCCGGTTACGACACTAATGAGAATACATACCTAAACAGCTGGCGATTTTCATTGAGAAATTTTTAATGGTGAGAAAGTGAGATGAAATAGTGGAAGCCTTGTTAAGCGTTGACTTAATGAATGCTTCCATGAAGCTAATAATATCTAAAGCTTCACTTACCAACGAAAATATTTCCTTTTCAAAATGTGATAATCTGATCAGGAGGTCCTGATGCTTATAGGTCTTTCCCAGTGGCCTGAACTACAGATGTCGGATATAGGCGCAGCAATTAGTGTAGAGGGGATTATTCCAAATGGACATGTATGCCCCGGCACCCTTGAGATCTCCTAAAACGCACCTGTAAATGAATATCTGTTGAGCTTCCAAAGGCCACAATTAAGGTAATTATTTCCCTGCCAGGTATTGGGAACCGTCCTCCTGGTATTCACATAGTATTATGGCCTCCTCCAGGTGCTAATGCGACCGCATGACATGAAGAGGATCAATATTGTTTGTTGTTACTGGAATCAAACACTAGCCATCCGCCAAGCGTTACCTCCACCTAGGGAAATTAGTTTTCCTATAGTCAATCCCAACTCCAACGATACATAACGTCCAAAGTTTAATGAATGTGTCCCACGGCAGTTATATACACTCAGTGAATAATCATAATTGTGGATCAGCAATTCCATAAAAATTGGTAATATTATCATTTTTTTCCACAACACTTATGATTTACAAAAGCAATAATCTAGCAAAAAGAACTTTTAGTTTAAAAGTTGCGGTGTCCTGTGGATTGGTTGTGGGAGTCCCAGTGGATGTATCAAGTCTCTCAGAGAGTCCCCATGGGGCTTGGAGGCACGTTAGTGTTTCGCACACTGTAAAGCGCTGTTACGTACCTACAATAATGCCTGGACCCTAAGTGGCCCGCATGATATAGGCGAGGCACTAGACTGGTTCCAGCCAATCTCCATGGTTGGAGGCAATGCAATCTCCTGGGCGTGAACTTTGGACATGACAAAATGATAGATCGAAAAAGCGTAACTGTATCTATTTAAAACTCAACATATGCATATGTGGGCACCCATATGTAGCGTGCTGTTCGTTCATGAAATATCTTTGTTCCGAAAGGTTTGGTATTTTAGCTATTTCAGATTATAATAGGTATTTTTAGAATATGATGCATGGATGTATTGGGGATATCAATTCTACGTTCAAACCGACCCTCTGGAAATGCTGATCTACTTGAAAACAAACCAAGCGTCTCTGTGTGATTTATGTTATTAAAAGATATTAGTTGTTTTACTTAATAATAATGATGACAGTAGTGGATACATTCTTTATTTGCAAGACTAAAGAGTTACAGATTTAAAAAAAAAATCATTTAAGGCCAATACAATAATGGTAATGTCCACCAGATTTAGGATTTGGTCTCCCAATGCATGCCGTGCTACAGAGCTAGTAGAAACTAAAAGAAATTAAACTAAGTACAAGGTAATATAATGAATGTAACATAAAAGTGGTGACGAATTTTCAGTATCGACGACAGATTTGAAAAAAATAATATTACAATAACATACTAATACTTGAGAGGGCAATTTGAATTCAGCACTTTTCGTATTATATTTCACCTAGGTTGAGTGGTAATCCGCTGGTAAACCCAATTTTATTATTATTTGCCTAGGCCGCTGGTCATCAAATACAGCATCAGACAGCGCATGCCCGCGTGACCTCTCGTGAATAGCCTCTCCTTGTCATGATCGTCAAGGAAATGTCAAAACAGACTCATAATGTCAGCAGATATGTCATAATTTGTTGAGGTCGAGGAATTAAATGGAGAACTGAGGGTCAGTGCATGATATATTCAGTGGTCACTTATGTACAAATAATATACTTCAATTACTCCTTACCTGCTTTTATTCAGCCCTTTATTTATTTTTTAAAAAATCATTTCCAACTCGAGTCACTGTGATAAACTCTCCACTATTTTATCTATTGATAGATTTGTATTCAGCAGACAAACATTATGTAACACATTGTAATAGTATGTAACAGTATGCACCGATACATTCGAAATTAAGTTGATTTTCTTAGACAAAGACGATGGAGAAATATGTGAACTAGAAATCAACACCAGCGTAGTGTCTTATAAAGGACAATTCTATTGATGGGTCATTCTCAAATTCATAAGTGCTCAATAGTCATACATATCCTAGAGGTTTGAACTGAGAGGGGAAGGAAATGAAATCCACCCAATATGTTCATCTTAAAAATGTAATCTCGGTAATTGTAAATTAATCAATCAGATTGTTTAACAACGATGTGTGGTGATTCTATAAATAAGACTATGGTGCTTTACCTTGTATACTGTAACGTTTTGTGACAAAAATAATCACAGAAGAATGGACAAAACTTCATTTGAGTGATAAATCAATTCTACACTTCACAATGAATCAACACGTCTACTTGAGCTACACAAACAAGGCATGAGGACGTATGCATACATAACGCTAAATTGAGGATAGCCATGGCAACTGAGTCCTCAATGACATATTGATTGCAGGTTGGAGGTCTATACCTATCTAACAGTAGCCCAATAAATAGAAGATGTCTGTCTACTCTGATGGAGACAGCTATAATCTGATTCAGCTGAATAGCCATAATTTATGTGTGGGTTTCGCTGAATTAACATAATTTGATATAACACCCAGATGACACGACGATGAGTATAACGCCAGGCAAATCAAATCAAGTAGCATAATATTTAGAGGCGATGATCAATCACATCTTTTGTTATAACTGTGATTGTTGTTGTTACTTTATTGTTGTATTCATTTGTTTCTTTTCCTTAATTGGAACTCGTCTTGAGCACCCTCTCTTTTAAAAATCCTGGATCCGTTCCTAAACTTAAGATAATTCCCTATAATTTATGCAGGAACACATTATTTTAATAGTTTGCAGCCCAAGTATTGAGAAAGTGAAAAAGGTTTAAGATGCGTAAAAAGGCCTGTAGTATGCGATGTTTACAATCTCTTGTAGCTATTAATCGCAATTCTTCACGTGTTCTGATTACCTAGTAGTCTGAAGTGAAGCTCAAGCGCATTCTAATTCACCCAGATTTCATGCAAACTAAGCGTTATTTGTTAGTGGAATATAGTTTATATCGTTGTTATTCTGTTGATAATTATTACATTTTCACGACAATCTTGGATGACTAAAGTCGATTCGCACCTCCTAATCACGATTGTAAAAGGCACTGTCTATAAATGCAAGCTAAACTCCCATTCAAAGGTCATTGTAAATGGGGTAAATTTGTGCTTGGTTATTTCAAAACACAATACAAAAAGAAGAAAACTAGGACAGGATGACCCAGAGATGGCCATTTATTCACTAGGGTGATGGTCTCGGATATCATTATGCCATTAGGTTATTTGGAAAATTATATCCTGAGGCAGTTAGTTAGATGTGGATAAGCCACGGTGGGGTTTAATGTCAGCGTTTCTCGCTAGAGAGCATCTCAGTTCACGTCTATGGACAGGATTGGAGTCGGTCGGCGTTTTCCAGCGTCCAGCACTATCACCATTCTCCTGAATCATTTTCCATTGAAGGTAAGTTTAAACATCTTAGACAAAAACAGTTTGTCATTATGCAATAGCTGAGGATGCGTTGCCCCCTCCTATCGGCAATAAACAAAAATATTCATCAAATAATGATCACTGGGGTGATGTCTAGGATGGATCTGTCTATGATATGGAGGAGAGCGACAGAACTACCGCAAGTCAGACGCTCATGTATTTGCAATATGTGATAGCAGCCTTCAATATGGCAATTGAAATCCAATAACAGTTTCATCAATGAATTCCACAGCGGCACGAGAATATCTACTGCAGCTTTTATGTGTAAAGGACCCGCACCCTCCGGTCGAACTGGCCTGCTTATCGATCCTCCCAGCGAGGATCCATTTTGAATACATTAGATCCTCAATCCAAACAATAAGATAGCGTGTATTGCTCGTATTTGCGATGTGCAAATGCGAAATTGAACCGAAAACGGTCAACATACAATCCTATCTATTAATCATAGCTTGAGTGCCGAAATCAGGACGATCCTCTTGGACATTTCACATTCATGTCAAAGATGGAGGCATCCACCTTTTGTCTGGTCTGCAAGTAGCAGACGACATTTGGAAGACACTGTTGTCACACCGCGCACCTGGGGGGCTGGCAGTTGTGACAGCAGAATTCGCAATTGTAACTATGTACAGGCGAAACAAATAATCTGTACAGGCTTATAAATGTTTGAGGTTTATGTGGAATCAAATTGACGAGTTATCAATTACTCTACGTATTCGAAAAATATAGTTTAATTCATAATGGAACATAGAAGCACTTGATGCAATTCTTTTTACAAACGCTGCAGCACAGAGTAAAAGATAAAAAAGACGTCGTTAATATAATGATGATTGATCCCCTTTGCGCCTATGGATCACGTTAGGATTTATTTACTTGGTAAAATAAGGGCTCTAAAAATATGAATACGCAATATAAACGGGGATTATGAAACCTGACACTTTGGATACAATTTAATATTTCAGGTGACAATATGAAGTGCGATCTTGAAAACAATATAGTTCTATACAACCCTAACCCAGATATTTTCCTTTTCAAATAACAAAATACATTATCAACAATTAAGCAATGTGTATGATAGGGTGACAAAATATATATCTGTATCAATAATTAAGCAATGCACACCTGGACATCAGCGATATATATGGAGAGAATGGGACGAGCCGGCAATAATCGAAAATTTATAGGACGAGATTCGTCCACATAAGCACGATGCCGTAGGCAGAGTGCTTATGTGGACGAATCAAGTCCTATAAATTTTCGATTATTGCTGGCGAGTTCCATTCTATATTTATTATATGTGCATAAAATTTGATCATCATCAGATATCACTGAAAGAGTATTAAAGAACTCTCAGAGAGCCCCAGCTGCCCCGCTGAGAGCACCTTCAGTAGGCTTGTTGTAGCTGTCAGGACTGTGTGAGTGAGCTGTCAGGACTGTGTGATCATGCAGTGTTTACTTACTGACTTGGTTGAACTAAAACGTTCATATCATAGCCATTTCTTGAGCTACAATAATAAACCTTACATCATTTGATAGAGAATTTAATTCTCTATTTAATGGTGTGGTGTTTATTATGTATTTTTATAATCACAGGTGGATTACCGATCGCGGGGATCTCCGCGGGGATCTCCGCGGAGACAGCGGAAGTGCTGAGTCAGAGCTATTTTTAGACAACTACATTTTTATAGGACGCGTCCTATATGACTATTTTTATAGCACCCCACTTATAGCACCTCTCATATAGCATGCGCGTATAATAAATGCTAAATAATCTTATTATACCAGACAATAGGTAAAGGGTTAGGTAAAGGGTTTTCTCCTTGTATGTACATGGTTTTCTGTTCCTCTTGCAGGCCTGTGTTTCACCTAAGGCACCATGTCGTGCATGTGGTTCCTGGAGAACTGCGTCCGCTTGGAACCAGACCGCCCTGCCTCCAAGGAGGAACCCCTAGCCGACCTGGAGAAGATCCTCCAGACCTTAGCCTGGAGGGCAATCAAGCGTGATCCTCCGAGAAACCTCAAGATCAGCGAGCGGCTGTGTAACCTGGAGAAAGTGCTCGAGTTAGAGGTAGACAAAAGCTTCATCAGTCTCAATCATGCCGACACCCTCAATCTTACCGAACGAGGCAAATCTGGGAGGCAATCTGAACACATCAATCTACCGCTGCCTACAGAAGCTCCCTCCGGTACTACAATCCTATTCCAAAGCCAGTATGACAACAACACGAGCTCGCCACAAACTTATTCTTTCAAAACCGAGCGCCATACGAGGTCTATGGTGGAAATGTCGGTCCAGAGAGGCTTCACTATTGGGAAATCACTGGAGTTGGATGTGAAAATACCAACCGGCATTAAAGGCTGTGATGTTTCGGGGAAACTTGGGGGTCAGCTGCAGTGGTCTTTTAACAGAGGAAAGGTATATCTGATTACTTATTATTACCGTACATAACAATTATAAATATGTGCTAAGGACTACATTAAAGAATTATTCGGAATGTGTTCTGGAATTAACAGTAAACTGAACATCCTGAGTACTATCCCACTTTTCCTATACTACTTACAGCTACAGCACGATATGCTGCGTTTGCGCGCGTGCCATTCACAAATATGTATTGCCCTACTTCGTGCAGGCGGGGAAAATTTAATAATTTGGCTAAACCTTTTGGTGAATATTATATATAGAGATATTTTCGTGACATGGTATCATCATTGCAATATAATTCATGTAGATTAGTTAGCTACGCACCAACAAGGGGTACATAGCTAATGTACGAGCCACCCGAGGTTACCAAACTTTCACAAATCACTTAAGAGAACTATTTGTCTAGTACAAAATGTAATTGAGTGTTCAATTTTAGTTTTAAAGTCTAGCCCTTCCGTCGATCTATTTTATAGGTAATCTTGAGGCAAATAGTAATCAATACTTTTTCTTATTAATTACACAATTGTATTTATTACACGATCAATGATAATTGTATTATAGTATAAAGCGTCTGGCAATTAAGATATCAACTTCGAATAGATGACTTTCAACTTCCATAATTGATCATTGTGACACTAGAATGTGCATTGAAGTCATTAAGGTTTATTTGGGAGAAAAACGTTGATGTATGTAAAGGAGGTAAGCGTTGATGGTATAGTTAGTTTCTGTGGTACTCAAAATTACGCATTGATGGCACACCGTATAGATCACTCAATACCACCTATGATCAGCGATTCACAAAGTAGGCGATATCAATTAATCCCATGACAGTGTTCCTTCCATGCCCTTAATCGCTGGTTCTCACGCACTAAACACATTCCCCTTTACTTTGCGCAGGTTTCCCGGCAGGAGGAGGCAGTGACTTGGGCTGTGGACAGCCACGTTGAAGTTGCTCCAAGTACCACTGGGATCGCCACTCTCGCGGTCGAGGAGTGCAGGTGGACTGCGGACTTCAAGTTGGAGTGCATAATCCGGCCCAGGCTCCGGTTGACCTCCGAGGATCCGGATCCGGATGACAGCAGTAGTGATGAAGAAGAAGGAGAAGGAGGGACAGCTGCAACTGGAAATCATTCAAAGGCGTCGGTTCCCAAGTTCCCTGTCTTTATCCGAAGAAAGACCAACGGAGACCTGCTTCAAGTGGTCAACATCCCTTGCTCTCTTGTGTGCAAGGAGAGACCAAAGCTCTTCAAGCTCTTGGAAGGGGATCCTGGCGCGTTCACGACCACTTTAGAAGGTTCGTGTCACATGGTATGTGCAGTGAACCAGCGAATGTGGCTGAAGGAGGCGAACTTGGTGCACAGGTCAGACAGGCCAGCCATCATGCACCAAGACAGTGTCATTATTTCAAGCAGAGATTAAGTGTAGCGATTAACAGGGCGTCACAATCGATGGTTACAATGTGCGGTCAATGGCCAGTGTCAAAAGCATTGCTATTGACACTTGGACAATGGGTGGACAATAGGCGATGCCACCCTATCGCGTGACCGCTGTAACCCGAAGCGTGTGCCTCTTCAACCCTGAGCGCACTGGCCATTGGCTATGAATGGGTTTCATGTATGATTCAGTTGCACAATTATGTATCCTTATTTAAGGATCTTGTGTCCATGAAAACCAATTTCTGTCTCCATGGGGAATGGAATGTTTGCCTTAATTCTCTATCATTAGGCCTATTGACCTTCGACTATGGACTTGATTCACATGCAGTTGTTTCACAGTGATTTTTCTAGCTTACAAAGAGTGAAACGAAAGGAAGCTGCCGATGTGATCCTTATTTTGTACAAAGAAACCTCATGTAGCTTCTAAATTTAACTTTTCAATATACAGAACAATTGTATAAATGTAGCAAACTTGAATGTAATTGGCTGAAAGGTTTCGAGCAACTATAGAAGATTCATATTCCCATAAAACAAGAGGACAATCGAAAGAAACTAGACTTTTCTCAGATCAATGTTTATTGTCTGATATTAAATGTAAAGGTATATATATACTTTGTATATTTGAAATCATTTGCAATTTATACATTCACTGAAGGAACCGATAAAACAGCTGACCAATTTATAGGCCCACAAAAGACAGGATTGATTCCTGGCAAATATTAAAAATAGTTTATCTTGTCTTGCACATATTTTTGCAAGAAGATTACATGTTCAAACTAATTAGTCCATCTTTATATTATTATCTATCATGAAAGTACGTAATTCAACTTACCAATTAGAAATATTTAATCTCATGAGCTGTTTCAATTAACATACCTAGAATTATGTTGTCTGCATGCATATCTATGCTTTAAATGGGCTTCTAGGAAATGTATTAAAACATAATACATGAATAAAATAATTTATATATATAGCACCATTCAAAGCGTATATATGAGAGTTAACATTGTGACGAATACGGTGTACAATAGGCCTAAGTGACCATTTTCATTTTATATCAATCATGCACCGGCAATGTTGGAAAGCAATTTAGTGAAAGGCCAATCCTCGTTCAATATATGTAAGCCAAATGTTGCTTCTAGAAATTCGAATAATAAAGTCGCATTTCTTCTGTAAATAATTCAGGAGATCTGGTTTGTTACATATTCTGGACTTTTAAACAATCGCATATTTACCCAATCCTAAGCAGGAAGCAGTAATTCATCTGCGTGCGTTTGAATGATTACACACATAAGAATATTCGAGATACAGGACATCTTGTATCGCTGCCTACTAGCTATAGATTGCATACAACGAGCGGTTGAGATCTATTCATTCGCAATATCAATATCAACCGAAGTTCCGTCATAAAATGTATCCCCCAGCTTATCCAGGGGATACCTATCCATCTCCATATCACAGAATAATTTGCATGAACAATCGGAGATACCCATTTATATCTATAGTATATATATATACACCCCTCTCCACAAATGAACTAAGGTTAGAGTACTTGAAAGGCTTGACAGATTTAAAATAGTCATTTTCATTTATGATAATCCACATGGTCCGCCAAATCCAGTGACCGGAAAATACAATGTCGGGCTCATTAAATGTCACCAAAAATAGCATGCATGATGAATGTAATTACTCATCCCTATCGGTAGTATAGTATGCAATCATTGTGAGTTGAGTGGCTATACTTTGAGCTCTTACCGTTGCCGGAGAGACAGCCCTGACAATTTCCGATTTGGTGGACTCAATAATTCTAAGCAGACAGCCAGGAAAAGCCATTTTAGCGACTTCGTTCCTAAATTCCAAAGAGGTTACCTTCGAAAGGCACCTTGAAAAAAATGGCCCGATTATCATTATTTGGTAGATATATATTCTGGCACTTTCATTGAGATTCTTATAAATTATACTGAGATTCTACTCAAGATTTTAATCTACTACGCGTTACCATAACTCCTCAATGTTTCCATAATCCTGGTTCGCTTTTCTGAATTGTTATGACGACGAGATCTTTCTTTTTGATCTGGAAAAAGAGAAGAATGTCCAAGAATGACAGTTTAAAATCATGCAGTGTTTTTCTTTTAAAAAACATGATTCACTATTCGCACTTCCATACTCTATAAACATAAAACCCTTTTGTTGGCCACTTTGTATGGAGTAACATATTGCATACGAGTAAAGGGAATTTTGATCAGGCGAGGGAAAGAGCATTTGATCTTGATACAACATTCTAAATCTATAGGCCTATAGGAAATTTAAGAAAGAAGGCGTTTTATGGAAGATGCAAAATATAAGCACATACTTTCCGCCAATGACAAATGTAACATCAAACATTTAACATTCTATGAACAAATAAATTCATTACGTTGTAAACTAAAGAACACAATACGTGATTTTAAAAAGATATCAATAGGCTATGCATTTACTGCAAACCGCAATATCCCCGCATCCTTGCTATTGAATATTGAATAAGTTGCTGAAAACATGCCATAAAAAATTGCAACCAGGTGTCAAAGCACATCAATGTTAAACTCATATTTGGACATCTTGTAAGAGTGTCCAGCGCCCTACAGCAGGTGGGTGGTCAACAGCTGGTCAGTTTTACTTGTTCTCATTGTCACCACCCTCCAGACCTGCCCACCCGCAAAATCTGAAACAACTCACTCTCACCACATTCTCACCGCCCTTGCTATCAAACCTTCATTTCCATATACTACTGACACGCGCATGCCTAATTATTCATCAATGGCCACAATTACACCAACAAATTATTCACAACGCTGGAACTGATAGTACAGATGGTTAATTACCATAATTATACCCCACTAATAGCCAGTTGACACCTCCTCAATACAGAGAGAAGAGCCCTTAATAGAAATCCACCCCCGATATTATATATTTATAGGGAAATTCTCAACATTCACAAGAAAATTTCGGAAATTGATGGTTCTGACCTGTGCTCGCCACCCCGATGCAGATCCCGGTAATTTCTTCCTATAGTAGATCTTATTGCCTATGGTAACTGTCAGACGTCGTGATCTGCAATATTTCAAATGGTAAAAAATCAATCGGGTGGAGAAGGGTCCAGATGCTTGGTGTCCGTCCGTCCGTCCGTCCATGAAAACAGCGAGGGTTCAAACAGATGATATGATTCACCTATTCCTGGCCCTGCCTGTATTTTAGTCGGACGTCCAAGCGTGTAATAAGTGAACTGGTCTGTTTGACACTATGAAATATCAAGCGATTGGGCGATCAGTTTTTTCTTCAGAAAATGCACGATAGAAAAATGCCCTCCGTGCTGTCTGGCATTATCTGTGAAAAACATTATTTTCCAGCCGAAGAGCTAGCGTCTGAGGACAGACATGACGAATTATTCGCCTAGGTTTCATAGTTTTGAGATATTTCTGAATATCATTTCTTTTTTTGGTAGGCCTATCTAAAAAATAAGAGCGATTATACATGGACAATCACATACTTCATTAGTAATTAGCGTGCGGAATGAGTTTTCTAATGGTAAAATAATGGCAAGACATTTTATTACAATCTGGCATCGAAATTGGAATATTTCATTTAAACATCCAGACGGACAAATGGGAACAAATGCCTCATCTCTTTATAAAGCCCCCGAAATTGGAAGAGGAGAAGAAAAGGAATGTCAATGGTCACGGGAAAAGGCCAACTGTATACACAATCTTGTTTATCCCTAAATATTGACATGTGATCGTCATTCAACTCTCAACTGTTTACAGTGTAAATTGAAACGCTAAAACGAACTTTACCTTTTACCAGAAATTGTACAGTTGACTTCGGCGTCGTCGTTCACACGATGGTCGTCCTCGCAATGCAGAACCAGTCGGTATCGGCGGTCCCCGTCATCCTGCTCCGAATCTGAAAGGTTGCCATGGAAACAAACTCTTGATGAGGGGGTCACACTTCACTAACCACGGCTTCATAACACAGCGAAACAAAACCTTGGAACATATCTTGAAAATATTTGTCAAATCGTTCAAAATCTTTAAGTTCCTACGCCCGTGAGCAACTCAAATTCAAGATGGCGACCTGTGCGCGTGCATGTCGAGAGCGTGGTGCGTTTCTTGGCATTTGAAAAACAGAAAATTTGGAATATTAGACGAATAGTTTGCTGCTTCCTTTGTTAGTTGGCGTCTGTTACTGACCTAAACAAAGGCTGTGACCAAATGAGGAATAACGTCTGGTAATTATTCGATTTTTCTGTTTTCCTCCGTATAAATGGAGACCTATGATCACGGAAGATAGAACACCGGTCGCATTTTAAAGATATTTCTTTCCTCTTGAAAGGTATTTATTGTCATGATTTCTGTGCTTTTGATGGAGTAAATGTTGGCAATATGTTTAGAAGTGACCGAGTGACACAGTGGATCCAGGTTATGGAGATTTCGTTTGGCGCTTTGACCTGTACAATGGATACGGGTCAGAGCCAAACCAGGCCACGACATACAGACCTATATGTGCCATGAAAATAACCCATAGTGATCCAGGATATTTATCCGAATTGTGATATGTAGCGCACGATATCCAAGCAAAACGATCGAGACCATTTCGTGCTAATGATTGCTGATGTCGATGAGATATAATTCTGTAACCCTTACCCATGATGTATCCGGAGACGTCTATAAACTCGTTTTCCTCATCTGACATTTTTCTACTCTGTCGAATCGGTAGTATTCCTTTCAAAATTACAAACAAGTTCTTGTATATGTTTGAGAATAATCCTCGTTTTTATCGCGAACGAATGTGGTTGTAAGATTACAGTTTAGTCCATGGATTTGGGATGTTTTAACTCGAGGAATTTCTCCTCACTGGCTGGATCAACTGCGGAGAGGCAGCGGCCATTATGAATGGAAGGAGCAATAAACAGATCCAGAGCTCTGCTCACGTGATTACAAGGGCAGCTCGTGATTGGCCGAGGAGTGCAGTAGCGAGGCCTCTGGGATCATTTATGGATACATGATCGCTTTTGGCTGGAGGGGCTTTTGGATCGTTCCGGTTTTGACTCTAAGTTTTTAATAACGCAGAGAGAGAGAATCATGAGGTGATCTTCCATATCTTCATGAGATCATAGACATGGAGCTAGGAATTTTACTATTTTTGATAAATTTTATTGATTTTATAGGATCTTATAAGTAAATCAAATATTACATATTTAATTCGTGAAATCTTTTATTGTTCTATCATGCATGAATCAGAATCACAACCAAATTACTTTATACAAAACAGTTGGTAATTACGTTTTTATTGAAAGAACAAATCGTATGCATGGAACTCGTATGTTGACTATTTAAAACCTCATACTGAATAAAGTTTGACCACCTACAGAGCAGACAAATTAATATCCTACGTACAAGGGATATTAAGAACCTGGGGGTACTTGTTTTCCCCTTATATTTGAGGAAAATAAAATAGTAGATATATATTATATGAGTGTAAATTCTATTTGAACTTTATGTATTTTCTTTTTGAATCCACAAAAGAGTTATGTTAGGACCTGGTAATAAAACAGCTTGCTGAATGTATTAATGTCTGTAGGCGAGATGTAGGCTAATTCTGTAAGTTGAATTGCTTTGTCACTTTTTAGGTATTTTAATATAGTCCAGGGCCTTATGGCCATTTTTTTAAATATCAATGTTTATTTTATTTTCTCAATTGATATAGGGGTTTTCAAGGGTGCTGAAAACGATGAGATTGCCTGGCATTTTTTATTTTCAATATTTCGGCCATTTTGGGCCCTATTTATGCAAATTAGCTGAAATCTGATTGGCTGAGAAGGAATTGCTCCTAACTCAGTGAATTTGAAAGATATTTTGATTTTGATGACACCTACCCCCACTAAATCAACCTCAAGGAATTCAATGGTATCATTGAAATTGTTCTATCTGCCTTGGTTGCTTAGCAACGAGGTATTTCCATGGTCACAAAAGCCATACTAAGGGGGATCAGCCCCTTGTGGACAATCCAGTTGAAAAATAGCATTTTAAAAGCAATCACATGCCTGAATTAATCCCAATGAGTGGAATGGAGTTGTTGTAATTTATCTATGTACATATTAGTCACTTAGCAACATATCCCATCCATAGTTACCATTAGTATACAGTTGTGGAAGTTGGTGCAGCAATTAGCTCCTCATGAGTAGGGTATTGGTTAAGTATCTATAAAATGGCATCACTCCTGTAGAATAAAATTTCTTTTTTATTTTATTTTTAGAGTTGAATTCTATCATTCATGGGGTGCTGAAAAAGATGAGATTGGGCGGCATTTTTTATATTCAATATTTCGGCCATTTTGGGCCCAACTTATGCAAATTAGCTGAAATCTGATTGGCTGAGAAGAAATTGGCCCATATCTCCATGAGTTTTAGGGATATTTTGATTTTGATGGCACCTACCCCCACTATATTGACCCCAAGGAATTCAATGAAATCCTTGAAATTCTTCTATCTGCCTTGGTTGCTTAGCAACGAGGTATTTCCATGGTCACAAATACATGTACAATTCCAATCAAACTAAGCCCTGTGTGTCAATTCATTTGAGAAATTTGAGAAATTTTATTTGCATCCACCACCTATATTAGTCCAAAAAGGTAGAACAAGGGTTATTTGAATTTGTTATATATTGGTTGCTTAGCAACAGACAACCTCCTTGGTTACCATTAGCATATTGTAGTGGAAAATGGTATAGCAATAAGCCCCTCTGGAGGAGCATACAAAGAACTCATTAACATCAGTTTAGACCATATTGGTCAGTTATACCCAACATAATACTATACAGCTTGTCTCGAATAAATTTGTATTCTTTATTTTCTCTCTTGGCTGGGAATCAACGTTTCTAAAGATTTTGAAATTTAATAGATTGTGCGAACTTTTTTACTTTCAATATTTCAGCCTTATTTTGGGCCATGTTCATGCAAATAAGCTGAAATCTGATTGGCTGAGATGGAATCAACCCATCAAGTTTTTGAGATATTTTGGTTTTAATGCCACGAGAGGGTATAATGGGGAATATGCAACAACATAAAGGGTATAACGGGGGACATTTAGCAAAATAGAGAGTATACTAGGGGATATGCAGCAACAAAGTGGGTATAATGGGGGTCATGCAGCAACATAGAGGATATAATGGGGGATATGCAGCAACATAGAGGGTATAAAGTGGTTCATGTAGCAACATAGAGGATATAATTAGGGATATGCAACAACATAGAGGATATAATGGGGGTCATGCAGCAACATAGAGGATATAATGGGGGATATGCAGCAACATAGAGGGTATAAAGTGGTTCATGTAGCAACATAGAGGGTATACTAGGGGATATGCAGCAACATAGAGGGTATAATGGGCGTCATGCAGCAACATAGAGGATATAATAGGGGATATGCAGTAAGATAGAGGGTATAATGGGGGTCATGCAGCAACATAGAAGGTATAATGGGGATATGCAGCAACATAGTGGGTATGATGTGGTTCATGTACCAACATAGAGGGTATACTAGGGGATATGCAGCAACATAGAGGGTATAATGGGGGATATGCAGCAACATAGAGGCTATAATGGGGGATATGCAGCTACATAGAGGATGTAAAAAATAAATTTGATTCTAGAGGAGTGATTTTAGATGAAATTGACCATTACCCTCTCATGAGGAGCTATTTGATGTGCCATTTCTCAAACTTGTATACTAATGGTATCTATGGAGGATGGTATCTATGGTATCTGTTGCTGGGGGATTAATGTAATACATAGAAGCATTCCAACACTTCCATTTGACTCATTGGGGTTGATTCAGGCATGTGATGGCCCTTAAAATGCTATTTCTCAAATGGATTTACACAAGAGGCAGATTTTCAATAGAACTACATTTGTGACCATGGCAATACCTCGTTGCTAAGTAACCAAGGCAGATAGAACAATTTCATGGATATCATTGAATTCCTTGAGGTTGATTTAGTGGGCAAAGGTGCCATCAAAATCAAAATATCCCTAAAACTCACATAGATATCTGACGGTTCCTTCTCAGCCAATCAGATTTCAGCTAATTTGCATAAATAGGGCCCAAAATGGCCGAAATATTGAAAATAAAAAATGCCGCCCATTCTCATCTTCTTCAGCACCCCATGAATGATAGAATTCACCTCTAAAAATAAAATAAAAAAGAAATTTTATTCTACAGGAGTGATGCCATTTTATAGATACTTAACCAATACCCTACTCATGAGGAGCTAATTGCTGCACCAATTTCCACAACTGTATACTAATGGTAACTATGGATGGGATATGTTGCTAAGTGACTAATATGTACATAGATAAATTATAACAACTCCATTTCACTCATTGGGATTAATTCAGGCATGTGATTGCTTTTAAAATGCTATTTTCCAACTGGATTGAGCACAAGGGGCTGATCCCCCTTAGTATGGCTTTTGTGACCATGGAAATACCTCGTTGCTAAGCAACCAAGGCAGATAGAACAATTTCAATGATACCATTGAATTCCTTGGGGTTGATTTAGTGGGGGTAGGTGACATCAAAATCAAAATATCTTTCAAATTCACTGAGTTAGGAGCAATTCCTTCTCAGCCAATCAGATTTCAGCTAATTTGCATAAATAGGGCCCAAAATGGCCGAAATATTGAAAATAAAAAATGCCACTCAATCTCATTATTTTCAGCACATCATGAACGATAGAATTCAACTCTGAAAATAAAATAAAAAAGAAATTTTATTCTACAGGAGTGATGCCATTTTATAGATACTTAACCAATACCCTACTCATGAGGAGCTAATTGCTGCACCAATTTCCACAACTGTTTATTAATGGTAACTATGGATGGGATATGTTGCTAAGTGACTAATATGTACATAGATAAAGTGCAACAACTCCATTCCACTCATTGGGATTAATTCAGGCATGTGATTGCTTTTAAAATGCAATTTTTCAACTGGATTGACCACAAGGGGCTGATCCCCCTTAGTATGGCTTTTGTGACCATGGAAATACCTCGTTGCTAAGCAACCATGGCAGATAGAAAAATTTCAATGATACCATTGAATTCCTTGGGGTCGATTTAGTGGGGGTAGGTGTCATCAAAATCAAAATATCTTTCAAATTCACTGAGTTAGGAGCAATTCCTTCTCAGCCAATCAGATTTCAGCTAATTTGCATATATAGGGCCCAAAATGGCCGAAATATTGAAAATAAAAAATGCCAGGCAATCTCATCATTTTCAGCACCTCCTGAACTATAGAATTCAACTCTAAAAATAAAATAAACATGAAATTTTATTTTTGGCCAATTTTTGGCCATAAGGCCCTGGACTAATAACCGTATATATATACCCCATTTATGAGATGTACCCCATATTATGTACCTTGTGTTATTATGTTAATTGGGAATTATACCTATGTATAATATATACCGGTATATATATTATATATTATATGCCATATTATAACCTCCGTGTATGCTACATTATCAATCCATTTTTACCATTATGGTAAAACCAAACTAAGCCCCGGTGTTAAACAAGTTGCTTTTCCAAAACATAAAGAAGACAAAAGACAAAATTGGCATCCACCAACCAGTTGACGAATAAATGTACGCATTTATCATCACATTTTGAAAAAAATAGTGAAATCAATGCAAAGATATCCCCCGATCAATTTCCCATAAACGTTATACTATAGCTTACGCTAACGCGATTTTCTGTGGCCACAATAAGACCTCTAAATTCCCCTGATCCCAGATCCTCGTTATGACAGAGAGCATCCACCCTCGATGTTTTCCCTGGAACAATTGGCTCATGGGGAGTCCTTCCATGGTATGTAATACACACGTCTTTGCCTTCCTTGTCCATCCTAATAATAATGTAAGAGAATGGGGACAATTAATCCACATGTCGCAAAATATATAGTTAAATTAATAATGGTAATTCTTCGCCGCAGGATTATCAGTGCCAGCAAATGGCATGACGTTATGGGAATTCTGAAGAGTCAACTAAATAATAATAATGATAATATTTCGCCGAAGGATGATCTAGAAGCCAAAGTTCTTAACTGCATGACTAACTATTTCATCTAATGTTTCACATGATGCCTTTATGATCTCATTCCCGTTAATATATGTAACACTGAAAATCATTTGCATGAAATATTGGCTTACAATTTCCTCTTTAAAGCAAAGAAAAGAATTAAACGTTCAAACCTAGCTGTGCCATATACTGTCCAATAGCCTTGTGGAATTGTTCCTGCAGGGCCAGAAGTATCCCTCTTTGCTGCAATCGCCCAAGAAGCCCATTGAGATGCCTTATTGACCACTTTACCATAACCTTTATCAAAGGATGCATACAAGCGGCTTGGGTAAGAAGGGTTTTCGGCAAGTGGAGTAAGGGAGTAATCAGGTCCATCATAAACTACATAAGGGTCTTTGCTAATTTTACTCATGTCAAAACCATAGTTTGAAAAATAATCCATCATGTGGTTTGCATGTTCCCTTGTGCTCAGGCAAGATCCAAGGCTTCTGGCAGCCATTGTCTCGTTTTGAGGCACATTCGGTGGACCGTCGTACATGACAATATACACCCTTTCTGGAATCCGGCTTGACATAGAACTATTAGGTTCACATTCCTCTGCATTTGTCCACTGGACAACAATCGTTACCCAAATCATCAAAATCAATGCCATATTTCAATGTCAATCTGAAGCAAAGTAGAATGATAATCATGATGCATACTGAAAGTAATCTATAGTCTTAATGTATCTGGGAAGAGTATCTTGAGTTATATTGCTGAGTAATTCACATTCCACAACATAATTGATGTTTGGGTATGATATGTTTCTCTTAGAATAATTATGTTCAATTTCAAATTTGTTTTACTTACCCTGAATTAGGCGTGTCATATAATAGGTAAGATATGTTGCGCTATTACATACAAACAGCAATCCTATAGCTTCTATAGGATTGTTGATACAAGCATGAAAAAGCTATATATGTTATATTATGAATATAACGAGGAATGAATTGAGACCGGAGGCTTTGATGTTCAAGATCCAACTGACTATCTTTTATTGTCCTTACATACATCACGGAGTAACTGTGTGCGGCCTATTATGATTGGCTATGCCTACTCTGATGTTATGGGATCCCTTTACTAGTGTTGCACAATCCTGCAGTTAATTTATTTAATGATAAGCAATTATAGTAATTACAGATCCTAATTGATTTATACTATTGATAACAATGTGGTTAATCACTATTACATTCTGATTATGTAATATGATATAACATAATTATATACATACGAGATGAAACGGAGCATGGACAAAATTTAAGCTTTGAGTAGTCGCATAAAATATATTTTTCTAAGACATATAACCATCTTCAAAATTGCCCTTTATGCCAACATTCAAGAAATAAAATGAATTAGGTTCACATTCCTCTGCGTTTGTCCACTGGACAACAATCGTTACTCAAATCATCAAAATCAATGCCATATTTCAATGTCAATCTGAAGCAAAGTAGAATGATAATCATGATGCATACTGAAAGTAATCTATAGTCTTAAAGGTCAAGTGTAATGAAAATTATAAAAATCGAGATAAGTGCTGATTTACATTCATGGTGGTGGTATGGATGGCATCTGGGGTAAAAAAATTGAAAAAAAACCCCATTAATGACTGTTTTTCGCAGCTTTCTGGTGAGTACACAAATGGGCCTTAGTTTGCCTTAGTAGAGGGTGTGTATTCGCACCCCACCGCTGTGACGTCATCTGTGTCCAGGCTAAGGCCTGCTTTAGCCTGGCTAAGCATTGTATCATAGCATTTAGGTGTTAGTAGTAGTATGGAGTGGGCGCTGCACTCGAGCTTTTTGTCCATAGCATTAGCACTGGCTCAGTTTAGGGTGCAAATCGGGGTATATAATGCACCAGAGCAGATGGGTGGATGGGTGGATGGGTGGTTGTAATGGATATGAGCACGTGATTAGGTGGGGTAATGGATACGAGCGCGTGGCTAGGTGAGGTATGTAATGCGCTGAAGCGTGTGGACAATGGGATTGGTGGAGATGTGATTGATCAGGGTTGAGTTTATTTAATGATGGGGGAGCTATTGTAGGGGTGTGAACATGTTTAAATGAAGTGAATTGTATTAAAGTGAAGTATCAATAACTGGTAACTCTAATTAAACTAAACAGAGAGATGTGTTGGGTTTGCAAGAGGGCTGGGAGGGGCTGAATTATATTTAATGGTAAAGGAGTTTATTGGGTATGGTAGAAATGATGAGTCATACATATTGTAGTGGATGCAGAAATGTTTAAATGTATGTAATGCAGTGAATGCTGAAGCATATCATCGCTTGGGGTGACATATATAGAGAGAGAGGGGGACGTATGGGGATGAAAGATATAGGGATGTAAGATATATTTGATCAACTTGGACATTGATTTTAATCAACATTGTAGAAAGGCTATGGATACAGTTGGTCTTTTCAATTTGAGTCATATGCTCTTACAGATTTAAGCTGGATTGATACTATTTTACTATGATATTGAATTAAGCTGGATTGTTACTATTATACTATCATATTGAAATATTTATTTGTGAAAATGTATGTATCATTTAATACAACAAATGAAAATGTAAGTGAGTACATTTACATGGATGAATCATTAACAGATATGAATTTATGGATACATATAAGGGATTGTAATTATGATAATGAATAATATTGTTAATCAACTGTATAAAATGTAAAAAAAATAAAATAATAATAATAATGCTAATAATGCTACTAATGATGCATTCTATTGTTTAAATTGACTATATTTGACATGTAAGTATGGGTACATGACATACATATAATACCTTGGAGTGTGACCAAGGAGGTGGTGGAAGTGAGGTTAATGGGGGTGGCATGGGGAGAGTAGAAGTGGGAGGGACGTAATTGAAGTGGGAGTGGAGTAGTGGATGATATATGAATATAAAAGAGGAGAGAGAAGTATGTTGAAATGATTATAATGATTAATTTGAATGAGTTAAATCTTTTTTTTTCTAGATTGAATTAATAAACTTTATAGAGTTTGTGCTAACATTTTCATGATAGATATGATTTGACCGCTTTTTAGAGATCAACACTTTTGATGATGAAGAAAGATATTGATCAAGATTCGAATGCTTTTCCTTTATTATTGGATATTTATATAAATCCACATAGATGCATGTGTATAAAATAATTATTTAAGAATAAATAAATAAAATAAAATAAAAGACATGCTATAATGTTGATCTGATTTAGATTGGTATATAATGTATATGTGTAGTGATTTCCATCTCACCAACCAAGTTCGATATTCTCTTATCCTAGCGAAGGGAAAGAAGACCAGACACGCAGCTCTTTAGGTATCATGGGCTTTATTCTCCACACAAACCATGTCCGATAGTCAGTATCCGACCCAACAAAGGTGACCAGGGATTGGCCTCACAAGACAGGTGGCAATTATGGTACACAGTCAATGTAGGTGTTTAGGGTAAAATGGTTAACATGGTTCAACGTGAGAATAGCTGAGTTAAGCAATACGGAGCCTTCCGGAACGTCCGGAAGTACTCCAACACATATTATGGTAAGAAAGTTGATTAGATAATGATTTCCCTTAATACCAAATTACTGGAACTCTGTCCAGGTAGGAAAAGGCGGGAATCCAAAAGGCCGGGAGCACGTCCAGCTGAGGCGTGTGCACCCAATTATGGCAACACCCGGCCGAGCCAATTATCCCGGAACTATTAAAACCTGTATTCACTACATATGCAGAATCGACACATCGGTGAATATATTTGGGGTGACACAACAGTGACTATTATGATGTAACATCAGGTGTGCATCCTATGAGCCAATCAACGCACACCATCCCCTCACTCATACGTTCAACCTGGAGGAACCCTCACTTTCCCTCCATCGCTCAACGCATTTAGAGGTGCTGCCACGAGAATTTTATTCTTAAAAAATTCTTGCAATTCTGAGAAATTCCATTTATGTATTTTTGTCTGTGAATGTCTGTATGTATTTATTGACATGTGTTTTTGATTCTATATGTTGTAATATGTATAGGGTAATAAACCTTGGCTCCGCTGGGGTTCATGGCCATTCCTTGTTACGTTATCTATTTACTATACTGAGATTCACCAGTCCCCCCAACATATGTATAAATATAATGTATTATTTGATGAATGATGAATTAGTTCTCAAAATGTTCACAGATGCTGCTTTACTTCCTTTACAGATTGAAACATTAAATTTTGAGAAAACATTAAATACATACCTAAAATTATTTATTTGAGAAAAGATGAAAGGGAATGAAACATGATATTGTGGTGATTCGCACTCTCGACAACGAAATAAACAAGTCAACAAGGCCAATTCCTCACTCGTCTGTTTATTCCACACAGTCCGTCTCGACGGCCCCGAGTCCGGCTTATCCGGAAAGGGTAAGGGAATTCAACATGCACTACTAAGAGGTAGCTACAGTTCCCTGCAATTCTCATATGGACATAGAGTAATGAACAACTTGTGTGATGACACATTGAATAGACATAAACAGATAGAGGAATACAACTGGAATAATAACATAAGGGTTAAGATAAGATATAAAGGGAAATAGAGTGATTTAAGAGTAACATTGTATAAACACATAGGCCTGAGCGTAAGGCACCTCTAGTGTTACTAAAGAGCACCATTCCTTTATGGAAAGGACTCACGGAGGATCATAGAACTACTACAATACCCCCCCTTTATTTAAGATTTTTAAAAAAACCTTTGAAAAATCGTATTGTAAGAAATAAATTCAGTACAAAATACAATCAAGGATTAAATGGATAGTAATAAAAAGAGAATTCACATTGCGGACCTGAAAAGTTTTTAAAGTTAGAAAAATGTCTTCATGGTGACAAATAGGAGCAGCATATGGTGTCCTAGCTATATACTTAACAAAACTCAGGTCGCCACATCTCAAGCATAAAAATTATCCAAAACCCAGAAGTGAAAATGACATCTGTCATAATAAAAAATGAGTACATACAGAAATACATACAGGAGCATCAGTGTCCTAACTATATAGGAAAACATGTAGAGGATTTATCAAAAATATTTCTAAGCGAAGAAAAAATACAAATCCGGTACAAAAAGGTGCTTCCTGAGACCTCGATGATGTATAGGCACATAATCATTCGTGAGTAGAAAAATAACAAACATCTCAACAACATGAAACAAAAGCAAATTTTCTCAACGGAGAAACACAAACACGTGGCAAACAGAAGAGAAGAATATTCCCAATGTTAGTTAAGTTCCCAGATGGAACAATCATTCCATTGGAGCGTCCCCATCCGTCTCATTGCTCAACTGTTCCGGGTTTCCTGTGTTAGCTGGAATGTTGTCCGGGTTGGTCAAAGTGGTCGGACTAAACAGCCAGTTAGGAATGGTGTATAATCCGGAGTCCTGAGTGTCACGCCCCGGGGTCCGGACAGGTGGGACCACAGTGGTCTGGGGAGGAGGAACTGACACAGGAGTTTGCTGAAGGGATCTCAGCAAATTGCTGAGCATCAGCAGTTGAGGCAGTTGTCCGGCATCCAATGGCATGGCAGGAACTTGTGCTGCAGACGCAGGAGCAGCAGGAGGTATGACGACAGGCGCTGCTTGGGAAGGCAGAAGACACACGGACTCCGATGGAGAGGATGATTCCTGGTCCAACATAGAGCGAAGCCGTAAGTTTTCCTCCTCAAGGTGGCGGATTCTGGCATCACTGGAGGCAAGGGACTTCCTGAGCCCAGCGACGACACCTTCTTGATTTTTGGTGTCCTCCCTCATCTCGCTCAAATTCTCCACTGAGGCCTTGACGTCCGATAGAACCAACAAAGGTTGAGTTACCTCATCCAACAGAGCAACCAGATCTTTCTTGGCCGAGTCAACCACCGAAGTGACTTTGTCAGCGGCGGACGCAACTTCACTCAGAGCTCCATCGACTACTGCTTTGGCTCGCTCAATCAATGTCCGGTTCTCTTCCTCAGAAGGAATGTTCTTCAAAATCTCACTGGACCATTCTCTGGCACGACGACAAGCCCTTTTAGAGAGTGGTGCTGTTTCCACTACATTCTTATCCAGAGAGTGAGATCTGTCTCTTTTCCGGCGGGAAGAACAAGTCGAGGACCCGTCCGTGTCCGTAGCAACAGACTTACTACTTCCCGCGGAAGCCGCAGCTCTGGAAGAGGAGTAAGATCTACCCAGAACTGACTCTCGTTCAACTGACTGATCTCTGTCAGACTTGCTCTTCTTTGGAATCTTTTTGGTGGTGGTGGTGCGCCTCATGATACGTAAATGCTGTCCAGCCATATAAGCCATTTTCTGGAAAGCGTGATTGGGACGCACAGAGGGCATCACCTTCATGGCTTTTTCACGCGCTTCACTTCTGGTCAAGTGGTGCTGCACCGCTTCCCCATTCATGAGGTGCTGAATAAGCTCCACCCTCCTGTCCAAGACTTGAGCACAACAGGAGGATGGACAGATCCACACCCACATGAATGGGGCATGCTCCTCGCATAGGTGGCGAAACAGCCTTTCTCTGGTGGAAAACGCCCGAATCCCTCCCAGATTGAAAGGTACATACCGACAGACCAAAAACGGACAGCGATGGCCTGGTTGCCAAAGTCGATGTGCTTCTATCACTTTTTGGTGAGTGCCGGGATCCATTGAGTCCCTCCGGACAAGTTCAGGCCATATCCGGGACTCGTACCGGGCCATTTGCCCGTCATCCGGAATTTCTCTTTCCTCCGAATCCGACTCCGGACAAATTGGTACCTCAGACCCCGGCTGGTCCGATGTTGGATCTAAGGGCACAATCTCCGTTGCCGAATCCAACGCCTTACGGAAGGCATCCATGTTCCCACATCTAGATAGTTGCATTCGGCGTTGTTCTGCGCGATGATAATGCCTTTTCTTGATTCTAGATCTCTTCTTTTCTCCCTGCTTAGAAGCACTAGCAGAGGTATCTTCTCCATCTTTGGAGACTGTCATGGGGCCGCTGGTGGTATGACGGAACCCAGGACTTCTTCCGCGACTAGAACGGCGACGTGGAGTAGGGGATGGAGAGGAACGATGTTTCTCTGCATTCTCCTTGCCCACGGACTTGGCGGACTTCCGAGGAGACACGGACTTGCGCAGACTACGTCGCCTAGGGACAGGAGTTGGCTTGCCCGGATCATCTTGTCCGGAATCTTCTCCCAAGACCTGATTCTCACGGAGAGGCGTCATCTCCCTACCAAGGGGGCGAGTGTCTATGGCTTCATCTTTGGCAGTAGCCTCAGCTTGAACAGCCCGGGCACGCTGAGCTTCGTCCGCATTGGCCGGATTTAGCTCCAGTAAATCCCCAGCGCCATCCAAGAGACGTCTCTCCTCGGCCTCAGTCATTCCGTAAGTCTCCGGATCGGAGGACCCGTCCACATCCATGACGTAGCTAGTCTCAAATTCTTCAGGGCAGTCTTACTAAAAATTCTCTCTCTCCTAGAAGAAAAAGGAAAACACTCAGACTCTGATGGAATTAACCCCACACAAAAAGTGTTTACAAGTACAAACAGCAAAAACAATGCAATATATCACAATACCATTCCGTCTACTCCTTATATTACATATAGGTGGTAGGAAGGAAACAGAAAAGCAAATATCACAGCAAAATAACAAAAACCCTCTCTGCCGTATTACATACAGACAGTACAGGTCTAGTAAAATAAATAGCGAAATTCCAGATATCACAGTCTAACTTCTTTTTAGAAGTTACCCAAAAAGCAAATTCTCAAGGTGAATTCTTTTAAAGAACCCCATAGGTTAGCAACAACCAGTTACTGGTGGTGTACAGAGCCTCGCATAACACTATAGCTTCACCCCCATACATACGCCATTCATTCAAAAAGCGCCGGTGTCATGGCTGACGTCTCAAACATTTCACCGAACTTTCTCCTTCCATCATGCACAATCAAAACGTTTTACAAACTCCAACATATCGGGTCTAGTAACAGACAACTCTCAACTTTCACATTGATACCAACACAGTATATGACAAGCAAGTTTTAACCCAGTTCAACTCACTTCTTTCCAAGGGAACACTGTCGGCGATATGCAGGCTAGCTGTTGTTGTGGCTGAATCCGGAAGTAGAGTGAAAGGGTGCAACACAGCTCCCACGGCCAGCGTGGTAACCGTAGTTCTCAAAACCACCACCTCTCTCAGCGCCACCGTTTCCCGCCAGTTACAAAGCTATTTCTAGTTCTCTACTGCAGGGCGTACAAAGATGTTTAAGTATGCAGCCTACTCTGGTCTTCCGCGGAGACAAATGCGGATACATTGTCCATAAAACCCACTGTCCACTTAGCCGATTTTAATAGCAATTTCAACCCAATTTCTGAGCTGATTCAAGCTTCCCGGGGAGTCTTAGTTCAGCTAGAACTCAAGGGTTCTCCCAAGCTAAGCCATTCTCAGTGCAGTTTCTAACAAGCTCTACGGACTGGATGGTTCTTTCCCAGCCACTCAATAAATTCAATAAAGAATTTCTCAAATGTCGTGAAAGGGCAGCATGACTTATCCGATATATCAGCTACCGACTTCTCGTTGTGTATAACTTTCGTGGAACCAACAGGAAAGCTCCACCTGTACTTTAAAGCCTAAGTTCCATATTGCAATCTTGATGGAGCTTTACACGTGCGCTTAGCCCTTGCAACTACTGGAGGAACACTGTCCGTCTTCTTCACAGGAGAAATAGGAGCATTTTGAACAATGTCCAAATTTTTCCTTGGCCTCCCCCTCCCTCTTTTCAAGGGCTTACCAGAATCCGCCAAAACCAGAGGAACAGATTGCTTTTTCACAACTGTATCCGTCTTAGCTTTATTGGGTCTGCCACTTCTCTTAAGAGGTAGCACAACCGGAGAAATTTTTAATTTCTTTTTCTTATTCTGAGGCTTCTTCCTACCAACCCGGACAACAGCAGGACCAACATCTACTGTCTGTTTCTCGTTGGAAGGAGGAAGTCTTGCTCCAGCTGTTTTAATTTTCTTAGGCCTACCTCTGGGTTTCACCCCAATGGTAACTTTCTCCTTTTCTTTTCTCTCCGGACATTGAGCACCAGCTAGAATTTTTCCGCCTTCAAACTTCAGGATCTCGCGCCCAGCCTTCTCTAACTTACGGAATTCAGGTGCCTTATGTAAATTAACAGCCTGAATCGGTCCGTCCTCATCAAAGGCGGGTTTCAGATAATCAACATGATATCTGACGATTCCCTCAGTTGTCTCTAATTCATAGGTAGTACCCCCTATGAATCTATGCACTTTGAAAGGCCCATCCCACTTGGGACCATACTTCTTGTTAGCCTTAGGGGGACAGTACCTATAAACAATAGCCCCTTCCTCAAAGCGCCTAGGACGAGCCTGCCTGTCAAAGTCTTTCTTTTGGTGCACTGCAGCAACGCCCAGATTTTCTCTGACAAACTGGTGTCCGGTTCTCAATGACTGTCTCAAGTTCTCCACGTATGACATCCGACAAGGAAAATCCAGCCCTCCAGGTTCAACTCCATGGATTAAATCCACAGGAGTCACAAGCTCAGTCCCAAACTACTGAATTGGGCGTACACAAAGTACTAGCATGCACCGTACCCCTGTAAGCATGCGCTATACACGGAGCGAGCAAGTCCCAATTCGAATCCGAGTAGTTAGTCAGGCAAGAAAGCTGCTCAACAAGAACTCTGTTAAAACGCTCCACCTGACCATTCGACTGAGGCCTGTACGGAAGAGTGACTAGCTTTTCGACCCCCAACATGTCCAACAAATTCCGCAATAGCCGAGACCTGAATTCCGGGGCCCGTCCGTTTGCAGAAATGGTCTGTAATCACCATCACGTAATTGTTACCTCTAGGGGTAGTCTTAAATGGACCAATAATATCCAACGCTATTCTACTCCATCGTTCACCATGGATTTCCTTTTTCAAAGGTGTAATACCTCGTCCGCCTCTAGATTTCCTCATGCTGCATTCAGGGCAAGCCCTAAGCCATCTTTTCAAGTCATACCGCATTCCAGGCCAAAAATATTTCATTTTTGCCTTCCAGCTGGTCTTGAAATCACCGTAATGGCCCTCCAATTGGGAGCCATGCAAACAACGGAAAATGTTTTTCCTCATAGAGGCAGGAATTATCTTCCTGACATACGTGTGTCCAGTGTTTTTACGCAGCCAACGCAGACATAAAACACCCTGGACCATCTCCGATTATCTTTGTTACGGATGTATGTACAGAATTCCTGTGGCTCACCAGACAATTGTTCCTTGCTGGGAACCGGACTGGATCCGTCCAATACAGCCATAACCTTCTTCAATAAGGGATCTGCTTGTTGAGCATCCCGGATTTCATCCTCCAAGGAGCCTAGAACCGCCACAGCTTCCGCGATTACAGCTTCATGGACACCACAATCGGAACAGCCAGGGTTCCCACATTTCCTGGTAGGAATTCTAGACAACCCGTCCGCATTGGTATGTTTCTTGCCCGCCCGGTGAAGTATCATACTCTGCTCCAAGCCATATTCTTGCATCGTGGCTAACCATCTAGCAAGCATATCCGTTGGATCTTTAAAATTCAGGAGCCACCTAAGGGAAGCGTGGTCAGTTCTTACGTAAAAATTACGATTGCCAAGGAGATAATGTCTGAACTTTTTCAAGTAGGACAGCACTGCCAATAGTTCACGTTTAGTAGCACAGTAATTTTTCTGCGGCTTGGTGAAGCTATTACTAGCGTATCCCAACACGACTTCTTTGCCGTCTTGCATC
This sequence comes from Sthenelais limicola, assembly GCA_942159475.1. Taxonomy (NCBI): domain Eukaryota; kingdom Metazoa; phylum Annelida; class Polychaeta; order Phyllodocida; family Sigalionidae; genus Sthenelais; species Sthenelais limicola. The sequence goes on from OW804096.1 coordinate 62,754,680, forward strand.
TGCGACAAAACTCCGGCCATTGCAAAGCCACTGGCATCAGTATCCAAGATGAAATAACCTTCCTTTCTAGGATACCCGAGAACTGGTGCTGAAGTTAATAAAGTCTTAGCTGTCTTAAAAGCTTCATCACACTTCTTGGTCCACACTATAGGTTTACTATAGCGTTTCTCAACCCCAGCATCCGTCACAATTTGTTGCAGAGGAGCTACAATTGAAACTCCCTATAGTAGGAAGCAAAACCAAGGAATTGTCTTACTTCTTTAGCAGACTTTGGGATAGGCCATTCCTGCACTTTCACTATCTTAGCCGGATCCGCCCGGATTCCAGCGGCAGAAACGATCCTACCCAAATACTTCACTTCTTTTCGGAAGAACTCGCATTTCTTAGGCTTGAGCTTCAGCCCATATTCCCTAATGCGTTCCAACACCAATTTTAGGTTGTCCGCACATTCCTGGACAGTCTTTCCAAAGACCACCACATCATCCAGGTATACTAAACAAGCTTTCCAACGCAATCCGTCCAACATTCGGTCCATCATGCGCTGGAAAGTGGCAGGGGCGTTACACAGTCCAAAAGCCATAACTTTAAACTGGAACAGACCCACACTGGACAGAAAAGCAGTTTTATGCTTACTTTCCTCATCCATTGCAACCTGCCAATATCCGGACTCTAAGTCTAAAGTGCAAAACCATTGGTTCCCACCCAAGGCTTCAACACATTCATCAATCCGGGGAAGAGGGAAACTATCCTTCTTAGTCACGGAATTCAGTTGGCGATAGTCCACACAAAATCTCTGGGTTCCATCTTTCTTAGCAACCATCACGATGGGAGCTCCCCACGGACTATTACTATGCTCTATTCTGCCTTCCTTATACATCTTCCAGATTTCCGCCTCTGCTTCATCTCGCCTGGCCACTGGCAACCTGCGATAGGCTTGCTTTACAGGGATTGCATCCCCAGTGTCAATCACATGGCGGACGAAGTGAGTGCAACCAACTTTGGTGCCAGGTAAGGAAAAACAGTCTTGGTAATCATAGAGCAGTTTCCTAACTAACTCTTTTTCTTCTCTTTCAGACAGATGAGTTTCATTCACCAACTTTTCTAACGGATTTTCCGGACAAGGAGGGACAACTATATCAGGAACCAGCAGCTCATCATCCACAATAGGCGAGTCCATCACCTGTATGGAATTAATGATAGCTGTCCTAATCATTTCATTCTCTTCCTCGTCAGGTAGGGAAGCATCGGACACCAAAGTCACAATGCTAACTCTCCCTACTATCATGCCACAATTCAGTCTAACGGTAGAACCGGACAGATTGGAAAAAGCTACCACGGACGAATTAACGTTACCCGATACGTATGTATTAAGGCTTCCCAAGGCAAAGTCTTTTAACAATCCCTGATCAGGCTCGAACATCAATCCATCTGATGTGTCAGAGCCTCTACCCAAGTCTATCCTAGCAAGTGTCACGGACCGGGGTTGGAGGACCACAGGTTCTTTCAACCTGACTTCTCCCCCGTCCACAAACTCTCTCACTTCAACAGCTTGAACAGTGGATTGACTCAAACTTCTCTTCATGTGCTTCCATTGCTTACACATTACAGATACTGCTTGATTCTCAAGGAATAGCAATCCAGACCAGTCAAGATTACATTTGTGGACGTAATAAAAATCCGCCCCAATCAGTCCATCTTCCGGGCCCTTCAAGCCGGAAACTACTAGACATGTAATCATGTATGTCCGATCTCCTATTTTCAAAGGACAAAGCGCGCTCCCATGAGTGGTTATAGGCAGCCCATTCCCCATTGCACACACCATTTGGACCGGAACCAAAGGTGGTTTGGAAGAAAGAGAATCATAAAATCTCTTGGTAACCAGGCTAGTAGTAGCACCAGGGTCCACCAAGAAATCCCCATTCTCACTGTCTAACCCCACTGGGGCGTACCATCTCTCACGGACAATCAAATTATCCGTGATCCTCAGCGTCTTTGGTTGCTGTACAGAAACTTTCTGTATCCGTGCCGACCTGTTGGGATTCTGTCCAACCACAACGACCTAGGATCTCTTGCTTCCGGGAGCGCCTGACCTTGCGTCAAAGCTAACCCCTTACTAACAAGTGCCTGAGCAACACCCCCAGTTTCTATACTACTAGCCAAATTCGTCCGAGCTGTAGTACTGTGAAGCGGCGTCCCCACGACCCCTATATCGCTTCCTATAAGGGCCGTGTGGGGTTTTCCGGAGTCACAGAGGCGGGTACCTTCGTAGACTCGGCAACCCCTTTCAGAATCTTAATGCTCGGACAATCAGGAGAGATATGTCCTTCCTTCCCACAGAAGTAGCATTTCTTGGGCCCATCCTTTCTCCGTCCAGAGAATGTCCCAGAAAATGATTTCTTCCAGGGTTGTCCGTCCTTGCTGTCACCAGGCTTATTCCTCCTGAAATCCCTATAGGCTTGCAAGGCCTGACAGATGACTGTTGTCACGTCCTGTGTCTCCGAACCAGAGGAGGTAACACCATCATCCAGGGTTTCAGACACCTGGGCTACAGCAGCACCGGACTTGCGGCGAGACCTTCTTTTCTTCACAGCCAAAGCGCCATTCAAAGGGGATATTGACCTAGCTTCTGACCTTTAAAGGTCATTCTAAGTTTGTCAATGAGAAATAAACAATTATTGCATGAGGAGAGAGCCAATACCGAAAGGCATGGCGGTGTCGACATATTTCTTAGATCTATATAGATGCCAATGATGTCTTTGCCAAACAGAGCGATTTGAGTTTTCTGCAAATTTCTATCTGATTTCTTATAAGTTGAACAATATCTCCTTGTACAATTAGTTCTTAGAAGATCATTTTCAAATCTCACATTCTAGAATAATCTTCTCTCATTCTAAAATAGTAATCTAAAAAGCACCAGTTATATGTTATCAATACTCCACTACATTAAAACATACACCCATACCATCCACTTATATCCTAGCAATACTTCACTGTAATGAGATTCACTCCATTTAAACATATTCACACCTTCTACAATAACTCCCCCATCAATAATCATAACTCAAACCAACCATCAATCATCCATCCCATTGTCAACTAGCCACACGCTCATATCCATTACCACAACTAATTACATACCCATATCCATTACAACCACCCATCCACCAATCTGGTCTGGTGCATCATGCACTTGTCAATTGAAACCCCCACCCCCCACCCCCGGGGAAGTGGGGGAATGGTATGGGAATGTCTGAGAAAACATTCCCCCACCCAGGCGGCGATTTCCCTTAGTTTACAGCAATATCAACTGGATGGGTGGGGGAATATTCGCCAATGCTCACTTTATACCTTGGTTCTCAAGAGAGGAATAGCATTGCATAAAATGTATCACAATTAAGGCAGGGTTAGTGGGGGTAGGGGTGGGGTTAGTGGAGGGGTTATGGAAGGGGTATACAGTGTTTGGACAGCAACCATTCCCTATATAGTGTTTTAATAGCGTCAGATCTGAACCTGACTGGGGTACTCTAATACCACTGAGTGTCATGTCTGAACTATACATGCTGCAACCAACCAGTATAAAAGTGAAGGAATTGTTTTGATTCTCCAGAAATTAGTGAAGTTACAGTCTTTCAAAGTTACCTGCCTTTTAGAACTACTAACATTTAAGGACAAATCGGGGGGTTTGCCCCGATGATCCATTATATTGGATCGTTGGGAAGGCCCCCCGAATTCCATAATTCTGCAATTCTGTAGAACGACATCCTATGTACTGAAATCGGGACTGGAGTCCTGAAATTGGGCCTGGATTCGGCCATGTGTGGGTGTAGATTTGCCAAATCGGGCCATAAAAAGTAAATCGATTAGTCCCCCGACTACTCCTAGAATTCCCCGTCTAATAAACACATCCCCGATTTCAAAATGAAATCCTGGGACTTGTCGGGAGCTCAAATTGGGCTTCAAATCGGGTATGTGTGTGCGGGCTTTTAGCGGGAGAGAGGTACAGAAGGGAGGGCAGGGGCGGGAGAGAGATAGGGGGAGTTAGAAGGGGGATAGGGATGGGAGATACAGAAAAGAGAGAGTATGGATGGGAAATAGAGAGGGAGGGACGGAAGAGAGAGACAGAAGGAAGGGAATGGGCATAGGGGAGAAATAGAGAGGGAGAGAAAAGAGAGCGATGATATTTAATGGTAAATTCCGCCATCCATATAATATACGGGTGGAGCGATTTCTACGAAAAGAGGTAGAAAAAAGGGGTTTCTTTGTGTCACATGTTCTCAGAATCTGGGATCTCCCTATCTACTTTGTTGGTCTCTACAGGTCCGTCGACCCTGTCTGGAGGTCATTATATGTGGTTTGTGAAGGTATCTGGAGTGAAAATGTGATTTTGAAGTCTTTTTTAAATTGCGATCTCTACACTTTATTTATAGCCTGGGACAGCCCCTATGAGATACTACGTCATTTCCCAGAACCTACGTCCATGGGGACCTATATAACTACATGCAGAGGAGTGGGAGACAACTGTTAAAATATTGGGAGATAGTTCTCTATTTTACAATATGATGTATGATTAATATCCTATTCAGGACTTCCGGTTCCGGTAGTGAGGTTGAAGAAGCAAGAGCAAAGGCTTAACTCTTTTATTTCAGATCCGGATCGCCATAAGAACTGTACAATCCTAGTTTTTGGCATGAGCAGTCATAAAGGTACATAGCACGCACAGACACTTTCGAACAATATTCTTTATAAGCGTAGGGCACAGTTGGACGTTTGCACGAACCGACTCAAGCTGACCGCGGGAGCCGGTCAAAAGACCCGCCATCTTTTGAAATACCTTGTGCAGTGAATGTGCTGAAGTAAGCATCCACGGATGAGTGATAGTTCAGGATAAAAGCTATTACAACCTAAAGGACACTGTGATCTTCTTCTCGTCGGGTAGCCCGGTAAATAGACTTTGTTCAAAGGATATTTCATGGAAATAAACTTTATACGCCAGGATCGGGAAATTCTCCCAACCATCCTCTAACCTCCAAGCACCAGACAGGCAAAAGTAAACACAGAGTGTTCTCAACTCGAGCACACCTCTAGGAAACCCTGGAAAGCTTGCAAAAACTATACAACTAAAGGATTCTGTGAAAAAGGTTCGTCTGCATCGAAAGCATATTACTTCTGCTTCAATATCACTGTATCTGAAACTTTTATTTGGCTGTCATCGAGCTGTAAACTTCTCGGACAAGCCCAGAGTTTGCGCATGCGCACTTGGGCTATTCAATAAGCAGGCGCTCACCGATAACCACGCAAATAAGTTTTGGTTCTGCCTCTAGGAAGCACAAGAAGAGGCATAAAGGTACCATCCACTAAAGAAAATGTGAAAAAGGTTTAAATATATTGTGACTCCGTCCATTGCACTAAGTAATTCCAGAAGTTACCATTGTGTCAGTGTACATGCCAACAAAAGATCACTATAAAAATCAGGTAGAAGTGTGTAACAAGATTGAAGAAATTCTGTCCACTAAAACCGACAGAGGGATTATTGTTATGGGAGATTTTAACATGTGTCTGAATGATTTTTCCAAGAATAATACTCCAGATTATCTTGACAAAGCAAATAACGAAGGAGTAAAGCAAGTATTTGAACTAATGAAGAACCTGGATCTCAATGATGTTGTTAAGGAAATGAATCCGTCAGGTAATATCAACATGTGGAGGAGAAACGAGCAGTTTTCCAGACTAGATTATATCTTGGTTGACGACTCACTTAGACCTTTAATTAAAAATCAGGAAATCACTGAATGTGAGCAATCTGACCATCATTTAGTAAAAGTAGAAATAATGTTAAAGGCCGTAAAGAGGGGCCCAGGTTTCTGGAAGATGAACAGAGCTCTCCTCGATGATGAAGAGTATGTAGAGTTCATGGAGGAAAAGTTATCCAGAATAGTTCAAGAAAGCAAGCTTGAAAGTCATATAAGTCTATGGGAATTTTTGAAGTTCACGGCAAGATCAGAATCTATAAAATGTTCTAAGAATAAGGCTAAAATGAGAAGGCTTCATGAAAATATGTTGTATGAAAGATTAAGATGCATAAATGAAATCTCCATTCTTGACGATAACCTTCTTATGGAAAGGGAGTCCATCAGGGACGAATTAAAGATGAATGGCCTAGCTAGAGCCCAGGGAGCGCTAGCAAGAAGTAGGGCCAAGTGGCTCGCCGAAGGCGAGAGACACACAAAATACTTCTTGTCATTGGAAAAAAGAAATTATAATAAAAAAGTGATATCTCAGTTATTGGTAAATGGTATAGAAATCAACTCGAGCAAAGAAATATTAAGTACTAAAAAATGCTTCTACGAAGATCTATATAAGCAGCTTCCTGAAAATGAGTCAGAGCATGATGTCTTTATTAAATCTGTAGCCCCGGCCTCAGTGTGTTCGGACGAAGAAAAAACCAGACTAAGCAGAGATATAGAGGACAAAGAGATATGGGAGGTAATACAATCTGTTAAGGCTAATAAAGCCCCAGGCTTGGATGGGCTCACAATTGAGTTCTATAAATGTTTTTGGGCTATTCTGAGTCCTGTCTTTAAAAACATGATTGCCGAATGTAAAGAAGGTAAATCGCTCTCTAATGAAATGTATAGGGGAGTCATATCGGTTATACCAAAGAAAGACTGTGATTTGAGATTATTAAAGAACTGGAGGCCGATCACATTGCTAAACACGGATTATAAAATTTTATCTAAGTCTCTAGCTGAAAGAATTAAGTGTGTTGTACCTAGACTAGTCAGTGAAGACCAAGTAGGTTTCGTTCGAGGAAGATACATTGGCACGGCCATACGAAGAATTGAGGATTCTGTCAGTTTTCTAGAAAAACATAACGAAAAAGGGCTAATAGTGTCGCTAGACTTTCAAAAAGCTTACGACACGATATCATGGAAGTTCTTAATAAAATGCTTAAGGGAGTTAAATATTGGGGATGAAATTATAGAATGGGTAGAGATTTTATTGAAAGGATCCAGGTCTTGTGTCATTAACAATGGATACACATCCGAATGGTGTTCTATTGAACGAGGTGTAAAGCAGGGCGATCCGATCTCGTCGTTATTGTTTATAATGGTGGTGGAGAAACTCGCCGAAAGGCTGAGAGCTGCTCCGGAGTGCAAGGGGATTAAAAATTGGGCAGACAGAAAACAAAGTCGCTCAATTGGCTGATGATATCACAATATTTGCCAAAAATGAACAAGATATGTGTAATATGTTAAAAATTATAGAGTTTTGGAAAGGTTTCAGGTCTCAAGCTTAATGTAAATAAAACCCAAGGGTTTAATGTAGGTAATAGCCCTTTATACGAGCAGATTTCCCAAAACATCTCCTGGGTTTTGCATATGAAAGTTCTAGGCATCATTTTATCCTACCCTTGTAGTCAGGAAAAGCAAAATTAACTGAATTTCCTTCCTATTCTTGAAAAAGCTGATAAATGTATCGCGCATTGGAGTAGGAGAGATATATCCCTCAAGGGAAGAGTGTTGGTCTCAAACGTGTTGATTATCCCTTTATTTATGTGGCCAATTCCACCAATTTGACAACATTTGGCCCCCAACCGTGGAAAGTGATAAAATTGGCTTCGATCAAATTAATTACCATTAATTTGATTATTTTTTTTGATTGGATGGTTCTACTAACCTGTGGAACAACATTTTTGGCATTTTTAGCACAATTTTTTTTTTTTATTATTTCAAAATCACATTTTGGGGGCAAAAATCGTTTTTTTTAAGTGCCAATAGTCCGTGGAATTGCTAAATTTCTAAATAATCTTCAAAGTTGCACATTTTTTTTATATGTTGTGATAGTAGGTTACATGAATATGATCTGTGTAAAAAAAAAATGCAAAAAAAAATTTTTTTGGCCAAAAGCCATCAAAATAATTAAAAAAAAAATGTGGGTACCCCCCTCCTGTATCCTACCGTCGGCACAGTTGCTTAAGGTGGAAAAATCTAAAAAAAAAATGAAAATTATCCAATGATGTTAAATAATGGTAAAATGCATTGGGTTACAAATGTATAGAATATCAGATGTATTTATTTAAGTTTTTCATGACTCATAGTCCAAAAATAGCATGTTTTCAAAAGTCAGTGGAACAGGAGACTTTGTATCCTACCGTCGGCCTCATTTTAGGGATTTTAGGGTATTAATTAATTAATTGATAATAAGCTTTAAATTGGACATTTATTATTGACTTTGCTTAATACCAGTCTATGTATATCAAAATTCATAGTTTCCGAGTAGTTTTTACATGATCCTTACATCAAAATGTTGTGCTGTTGTACCGTCCCCCTTGCTGTCTCCTATGTATCCTACCGTAGCCCTTGCTGTCTCCTACCGTTTTTTGCTATCTTCACAAAATGTTATTTGGCTGTAACTTTTGTTCTAGTTAGAATATTTTCACAAACTAAAAAGCATTATGACCCTTATGTCGAGCCCTATCAGGTACAAAATAGTTCAATACAGCATGTGCATATTTTGTTTCTTTTATTTCTAATTTAAATACCCATTTATTTCCTTTTTAAATTAAAATAAATTAAATTTAAATTTAAATTTAAATACCCATTTATTTCCTTACTTTGTTAGGCAAAGCACAGAAGTGAAGCAGAAAATATATACCTGTTCCCCAGCTCGACACATTTACTGTCATAATCATTTTATATCATTTTCTGAGTCTTTATCTATACATAATTATATAATATGATGGCAAATAAAATACAAATATTAATTTTACTTGCATTTCATGTTCTTATTCACATAGGCCGACGGTAGGAGACATGCTATTTTTGGCATTTTTTCCATATTTGGGAGCTATTTTTCAACCCCCTGTAAAAAAGTAACTAATAATCAGAATTGTTCCATTCTTGGTAGTTCAATGCGCATACATATATATAAGGTTGATAAATAATACCAACTCAACTGGTTAATGTAAAATTTATTTTTGGGTACCCAGGGGGGGTCTAGGGGGCATAATGTTGTCAAATTGGTGAAAATGGCCATGTACGCTGCTACCATGATCAGTACCCAGAATTTGTATATTAAGGCATTTCAAACTAAGATCGAAAAATTTATTTGGAAAAAAGGAAAAACCATGGTTGCCAGGAAATTTATATGCCAGAAAACAGAGGAGGGCGGGCTAGATCGACATGACGTAGAATCAAGCGTTCTAGCAATGAAATTTATGTGGATAAAGAAAATGCTAAATGAACCCCATCTAAAGTGGACTGCCTTCATAAGACAAACCATGGGTAAGGATATGCACGTAGCCTTTAGATCAAGAACCAAAGCTAGGTATACTAGCTTGTGCTTCTATGATGATTTAGTTGATTTATGGAATAGGTTTTATGTAAATAAAGAACCAGCTTCCAAGAAAGAAGTGCTGAGTGAAAGAATATGGGATAACATATACCTTCAGTTTGAGAAAAAGGTCGCCTGTTGGGAAGTGTGGAAACAGCGAGGAATATCCAAAGTAAACGATATCGTCATCGAAAACAAAGTTAAGAGTGTTGATCAATTTGAATCTGAAAACGGAATCAAGATTAACTTTGTAGAAAGGTTTCAAATCAGGGATATAATCCCAAGAAAATGGTGGATCTTACTAAATGATAATACAGAGGTGGACTTCAAAAATGAAATATCATGTAATTTCGATGGCACAAGAGTCAATATATTAGTCACAAGTGCTAAAGAGTTATACATCGCCATAAGAGTAGTTATTATCAAAAGGGAAGAACGAAACATAGTTTGGATAGAAAAATTCGCTAACAAGGGCATAGATATTTCCAATGTAGAGCCTAAGGAATGGTATGTAATTCCCTACTCCTGCACTAGGAATGTCAGGCTACAAACGTTTCAGTATAGAGTTGTCAACAGACTCACAGTCTGCAATCTGAAGCTAGAAAAATTTGGAGTGAAGAAGTCTATCATATGTGATTACTGTGACGAAGTAGACGACATCTTTCATTTTTTCATAGACTGTGAAAATGTGAATAACCTGTGGCACACTCTGATAAACTGGGCGGGTAATAATAAATGGTTGAAGTGTGAAATATTAGCAGACATTAATGCCGCACATCTGATTCTAGGTATTCCATCCGACGACATAAAGCATAAGAGGCTAAACTATATCATTCTAAAAGCAAAGTTCTATATATATCGAATGAGGCTGTTTTATTCGAATAAGATATGTTTTTTCGAATTTTTAAGAGAAGTCAAGGTAGCCATAAGAGCTCTCAAGGACTGTACGAAATATGGTCCAATAAATGATAGAGAGTTTAAAATGTGGGAGGGTTTTTACAACGAATTATAGATGTCGGTTATATGTGGCGCTTATTTTTGAAATAGAAATGATGTATGATCTTCACCATGGGGTTAACAAGAACGTAAGTTAAGATGTGGGTAGTATGCCCAGCGTGGTACTAAAAAGTTGCATTGTACCAAAAACCCTCATTGGACTTATAGTGTACCCTAGCTCAAAATAAGGTCGAAGTCTCAAGTGTTAGTGTTAAAATGACTTTATTCAAAATGTAGTGTTGGAACGTCAATATTCACATGATGTGTCCTCTTGATATAGTATTTTAAACAGTTTATATGAAATACAGAAGGTATTTAGAGTATTGAATCATGAGTGTTGTATCCAATGTATACACTCTGCATTGTTGACTTTGTCTGCTTTCCGAATAAAGACCCGGTGTAGGGAAAAAAAAATATCCTATTCATCATCAGTCATCAATATCTATGGAACACTTAAAATCGATGGTTAAATATTAAGGGAGGTGGAGAAATTTAAATTATAGGCCCCTATACATCTGTTGAGGATTTCATTGAGAAGTTATTTGTGGGCGGGTAAATTTCTTCCCTCTCTCCTCCCTCCCCCTCTCTTTCTCCCTCATTTGTTACATTTATCAGTTATGTATATAATATAATAGCTCTGCATTTATGGAACTCGATCATTTGTTAGACATTAACGTAGATTAAGACAAAAACTCTATCAAATGAAAGGATGATATTTCCTAATTTAAACTTCTTTAATTTAGGGTAATTTGCGGGCGGGTAAATTTCTGTGTGGGCGGGTAAATCTCTTATAAAGAAAAAAAGTTAATTTTGTGATCTGGGAAGGGAGAGAGGGGAGGGAGAGACAGCGGGGAGGGGGAGCATGAGGAAGAGGGGAGAGAGAGGGAGGAATTATAGATGGGGTTGGGAGAGAAAAACAGGTATGAAAGACAGAGAAGAGGGGGAGGGAAACCTGGGAGAGGGGGAAGTATGGGGAGAGAGGTTGACCGTCCTACATGCAGAGGAGTGGGAGAGTGAAGATGAGGGTGCAGGAATAGAAGAGGGGGAGGGAAAGAAGAGGGGGGGGGGGAAGAGAGGAGGGAGAGGATGTAGGGTAAGGGAGAGAGGGGAGGGAGAGAAAGCGGGGAGAGGGAGCATGAGGAAGAGGGGAGGGAAAGAGGGGGGAAATCGGAGATGGGGTTGGGAGAGAAAAACAGGTATGAAAGTCAGAGAGGAGGCGGAGGGAAAAGAGGGAGATTTGCTAGTGTTATATATAAAAGAAAATTGTTTTGGATAATTTCATGAACTCTCCTGAAGATTTGAGAGAATTTTGTCAATTTTTTCACTTTTTACGAAACTAAATGAAAAAGGCAATGAACCCAAGATGCTATGACTTTACTTAATTCATACTAAACTAATACAAAACCATAACTTTACATGTTAATCCAATTTGCTCATTTTTTAATATAAGCCATCATTTCTCTGTACATTACCATCCTCTGAAGAAGCCCAAGAAAGACGAAACGCGTCAGGAACGCCAAATAAACCTACAAAATGGATTTGTTGACAGACTGAATAAAAGTTGTAAAAACAAAAAAAAAACAAAAAAAAATAAACCTACAAAATGCCAACTTGATTCGTTCCCATGATTGTTTTAGTTGAGTTGCTTCCCATCAATTTTTTAAGTGTTATATATATTCATAAAATACTATTACTATACTATTGTATTAAGCAGTCAGAAATATCTATTAAACATTGAAATAATCGATGGTTGAATATCAAGGGAAATGGATACCAAACATATTTTGAATGTGCGATTGACGAGGAATTTTCAATGAGAAAAATAAGGGAATTTACTAAATTCATTGAACAATCAACAAGTATAATATAATATAAATATATAATATAATTTGAAATTTCATTCGGAGAATCAGTAAAAGTTTATTCAGGATTTGCTGAGAACAGCAACCTTTTCGTTTTAATGCTTTTGCTGAATACATATAGCTTAAAATTAAACTATAATAATTATGAACTATCTCATTTTTAGACCCTTGAATTGATCTTGTTTGATTCAAGTTTGCTCAAGAATTGTTGTACAATTATCGATTCACTTCTCAAAGATGACCCACGCTATACATTGGACCATAGCACTAGTGTGTCTATTCTTTACCCCATACCTACCAGTCGTGCAAGGCATAGATGACGTCACAAGCCGCTGGACCTGTCCAAAGATGGCTACCCACCCTTGCCGCGCGAGGTTGCATTGGCCTCACTAATGGTAGCGCTTATACACCTCCCACTGGTTTGATTTATTACGTTGGAAGCTATAATTTGTAGATCGTTTCCAAATATTACTCCGAATGCATCACACACCAAATAAAAACCTTTACACTTGACATAATAATAATAGGTAAGAAATGCTGCGCTATTATATACAAACAGTGATCCTATAGCTTCTATAGGATCGTTGATACAAGCATGAAAAAGCTTTATATATACATAAGAGATGAAACGGAGCATGGACAAAATTTTAGCTTTGAGTAGTCGCATAAAATATATTTTTCTAAGACATATAACCATCTTCAAAATCGCCCTTTATTCCAACATTCAAGAAATAAAACGAATTAAGAATTTCTTTCGGGTTTATAGAACTTTTATTAGTCATACAGGAACAACTGTAGATCGCAATTAACATTTTATCAGCCAGTGCATTTAGAATTAATTTTAAGGTATTTTGGGTGTCCGGTGTTTCCCCGCGAACACTCTCCCCGCCAACAATCTCCCCGCCCGAAATTCTCCCCGCCAAACGACCTCCCTGCCGACATTTTCCCCGCCATTAATTCCTGTTTAATTATCGTCCAAGACTTATGTTATATCACCCTGTATTGCGTAATAACAGTGCAACGTACTGCAATAGATGTACAAAACCTACCATTACTCATATCCTTACATAGACATCAATGATATTGTTAATATAACAGTCCTGTGTCACGATTTAAAAATAATAAATCAGACAAGACAGTTTATATTATATTATTAGTATATCATAAATCGGTACCTACCATGTGATTATTACAGCATGCTGTACTGTACATGCTGACTGTATATATATATCCGCTTTTTATGTATCAATGAAACTACTGTTTTATGTATCAATGAAACTACTGTTTTTTCATTATTATTAAATCATTATGTTAAATATTACTTTGCTGATCAGTTGAATACAAAACAAAATTGTGTATTTGAAAAATAGAGGAAAATAAAAACCATTTACAATTCCACCGAATACTATTCTTTTAATTCATTCCCTTTGCTGCGTTTCACATGATGATTTTATTGTCAATTCCCACTCAACTTTCATCATTCTTTGACTTCTAAATTAAAGTCAAATTTTAATGATTTATTGGCGGGGAAAATAATTGTTGGCGGGGAGGTTGTTTTGCAGGGAGAATGTTAGGCGGGGAGATTTTGGCGGGGAAATTTTGGCGGGAGATTGTAGGCGGGGAGATTGTTGGCGGGGCAATGACCTAGATTGGCCTTTAGGTGTAAAAATAAATGTCAAATTGCGATCACGGCTTGCAAGGCAAATTGAGATATGATCACACTTGAATCTTCTTTAATTCTGATTAGTCTAATCTTCTCCATCCACATGTATAAATGTGGACTGCAATTGGGACATAATAATGAATAGAAGAATGAATAGAAGATGATCTACGCTAAGCTGATAGGTTAATGCTAAACAGACCATAACAAAATTGTTAGGATTCGTTTCGTCTGTAAGTAACTTGAGTATAAAAAGTAATCTACACAAGATCTAGAACAGAAGTAATTTCGTTCTATGATAGATATTGGTGGAACGAACCGAGTGGGAGGTTCACCTACTGCTTATTATGGAAGACCTTTTACCCATCAACCGAAATTCGGGTCTCCGAATCGGAACAATTCGGCCGAATTTCGGCCGAATTTCGGCCGAAATTACATTCTCTTCGGTATCACCTCGGCAAATTACCGAATCGAACCGAACCGAACTTTCAGCTAAGCTATACAAATTGTATCCAATCAACAAAAGTTTGTGAGGAAAGATTGATTCACTAAATTAATACCATCTCTTTTGTGACTATTTTTTTAAATTATACTTTCTGAATAAAAATGTTTAATTAAAAAATAATTGAATATTATTCATTCTTGTGCTTCTGGTATTTTCCTAGTGGAATTAATTACCTTAATAGCCCCCTTAATTGGATCGTCATTCATGCTAAACCAATTAAACAACAGAACTCATACAACAAGTCATATCGCTGACAACAGCATATTTATGTGAAAAAAATTCTTTGGCCCTAATATATTGAAATAACTTGAAATTTACCTCGTGAGACTAGGTGACACTAAAATTGTAATATAAGAAGCATATAGCTAGCTGGCGACGAAAGTATTCAATTATGTTCTACCTAATTTGCGTGAACAAATTAGTCAACATAATTATGTTAAGATATCCTATTAAAGTATAAAGGATCCTGGTGGGGAATAATGAGAGACGAGTAAATGCTGTTCCAGGTTTATTTGATAATGATGTCCAAAGATCTATATGTAATACACTGACACTGAGGGTACTCCAGGGTACTGTGGTACTTAATTCCAAACCAAGACTGCCCCAATCCCTACCCACGCTAGGTTTAAATACCCCAGGCTGATTAATATTTAAATTAACCCAAAGCTTCCAACATAAAGGAGAATGAGGTTTAGGTGTAGCTGTGACTGCCCCCTCCTCCAGGGTCACCTCCACCAAGCCCCTCGCTCTCCCCCTGGCTCATTAGTGTGTACGATCATGCCTGTTTCAGTCCCGAACTTGTTAACCCCATGTGTACCTAAATACCACCTGTACCTCAACCTCTATCCCTTCCCACACTACCATGTGAAACTATAAAACATGTAACAATTATAACTAATAATAATGATGTGTACTACAGCTTATATTTATACTTCTCCTATAAATACTACAACATCGCTGAGAGGCACGCAACAACATTAACAGTGTGGACCTTTTTAAACTATAACTTGTTCAATGTAGAATTAAAATTAAAACTTGACTAGACTGCACATGTAACAATACAAATCGTTCCACATCGTTCCACATTTATTACACCCCAAAAATCAATAAAAGAAATCAATAAATCAAAATAAAAGAACTAATTTCAGGTTTCCGCCATTCTGTATGCATTTTCCGAAAGATGAAGAAAAAAGTCCCTCTGCTGCGAATCGAATACGCCACAGCCATACAGCCTACGAGTCAGACACGTGAAGGTTCTACTTGTCAGCCAGACCAAAGAATGTTTGTTTCTCAGTTTATTTACACCACAAGACAGATAGATTAAAGGTTACATTAACTTCTAATAGGCCTAGAAAGCTGGAAAAAACTTTCATTTGATAGCAAATTTCCTGTTCTTCGATGACACACTAAATGCGTACAAGTGGGAGCTATTATTGATCTTGCAAAGCTCATATTATCGCCCACTCGATCATTTACCGATTTTCTCTGGAAATAATAAAGCTAGAGACTTCAAATGAAAAGTTTAATGGAAGAATCATATGTAAAATGCGATTTTGCTAAAGTATATCAACGATAATAATTTGTTTCATTAACTAGCACCGATATCCTGACAGGCTGAGTCTGACTGACAGCTATGTAAACAATGTGGGTCTACTCTGTGGTGCTGTCAGAGTCTAGAAAGTATATCCGCCAAGAAAGATGTTATGTACTGGGCTTTAGTCACTATAAATGGGTAACATGTATACGTTGCCTGCGGTGGGATGGAACACACACACCCACCCACCCTGCCATAGTCAGTGCATGCATTCACTGCATGCACTGACCGCGGGTGGAAGCGCGGGTGCCGAGTCACTTGACAGGGGTTGGTAGTGTTTGTGTAGCGATAAATACAATCATAATGTAAGTGCCGTTTTTTTGTTTTTTTTAAAATATACACGTATCCAGTACTTGCATCTGCCTGAGATGTTCATTGATATGCCTGAAGTGGAAATACGGTGAAAAAGGCAGGGCTTTAGAGGAGGAAATGTGCGAAAGAGACAGAGAAAGGTAGCGAGGCGTACTGTATGGCGTAGGACGCTATTGGTGTGGCATCGTTCAGAAACCTCTATAAAGCTGACGCTTTTTGTATACAAAAACGCGGATGGATGCCGATCGTCAAGTGGCGTATTCGATTCGCTACCCGATTCGCTATAGGATCTTTGTTCATGGTGGGTCCATGGCTATTTTGCTGGCTGATAAGTTATAGTCTAGTTGGTGAAGAAACAGAGCATGAATCTCACACAGGACAGCATTATTTCTCAGCAATCTTTGACTACGGGTACTTACTAAATTGCATATTAACACTGTTTGGATATACTAGAGAAACAGGGCTTGCTAAAATGCTCTTGTGAAGAGTGGTGATGTCTAATGTTCCTTTAATGCATTTGTGTAGGAATTAATCAGTTCCATATCAATTTTCATTATAACTATAACGGATAGCATATGATACAACAGGTCTGTTTGATTCTAAATAAATTCATTCAATTGAGGGGAAACAAATTGGGTTTTATATTTTTATTTCCAAACATATCAATTACAAATCTCCTCCGTATGGTTTATTTCACTGCAATGGCTTAAGCACTGGTACAATTTAAGTGTTTTTTTCCAGTGGTAGCATTACATTAGTCATAGGATCCTTGGGATTTTGCAAGGAAATACAAATTCCTGGTTCAACACCTATCACAATAAGATTCACCATTACGGAAAATTGCACATTTATTTGTCAATTTTACTTCCAAATGAAATTTTACTTCCAAACAACATTAATTATTCTGGCAACTCTACTTATTACCACTGAAGGTTATAGTATAGCCAATGTCATATTTTTCTTCAAAAACAACAAACAGACCTCTGAATTCACCCCAGCCAAGATCCTTGTTGTACGCCAAGCCATCCACTCTCACTGTGTTTCCTGGTAGTAGAGGCTCATGAGGTGTTCTTCCATAGAATTCTATACACAAGTCCTGCCCATCTTCCAATATCCTGCAATTGTAACACCTCAATCTTGTTAGAACTATATGTGGTGGTAATATCAGGCTTTCAGTCCTCATCATTCTACAACTTTCTCATATTGGTAAAGATTTGATTGAAGGGGTAGATCCCAAATAGAAAACACAGGACTGTACATGTGTGTATGAATAACTTAAATAGAATATAGAATATCATAATGAATTGATGAAATAATAACTAGATCTATAGACCATGGCTGAAATTAATATACATAAATAAGGGCAATATTTCTATGAAGCTCAAATGCATATTTTGAATTGTTTTGATATTTTTGGCAGCAAAGAGGGGTATATAATTATGCACTAATAGGCCCCGTCTTTAAATCTGCACCAAGTTGAAAATATAAACTACCTCATTGTGCCATATAATGTCCAATATCCAACAGGAATGGTGCCACTTGAACCAGTGGTTGGTACTTTTGCTGTAATCATCCAATTTGCCCAGGAAAAGGATTTGTTAATCACTTTGCCATACGTCTTTTTAAATGAAGCATACAGTGAGTTTGGATAAGATGGATCTGTAGCTGTAGGTGTCAGTGTAAACTCGGGGGTATCATATCTTTGATAAGGATCTTTCCTCACTTCACTCATGTCAAAGCTATATGATGAGAAATGCTTAAGCATTCTGTCAGCATGTTCTTCCGTGCTAAGACAAGAGCCGATGTTCTGAGCAATCACACTTTTGTTGCTAGGGGCAGATGCATCTTTTGTTATGATGAAAATCCTCTCTGGAATGGAGTCACTATATCTTCCATTGCATTCATCATCCTGGGTCATTGCAGCAACTGATAATATCAGAAGCAAACCACACGTAAAAAGGTAGTTCTGCCTATAACATTTAAGAAAAACAAAATGTCAAACTTATGTCTAAGTATGTTTAGAGGTTTACGATATAAATTTTAGTATTGAATTCACGTTGAATTCATGTACATAATATACCTACCTGGTCATTGTTGACACTTTCTCTGAGGTTGGACAAGTGTGTCTGTGTTAAGCAACTAGAATAGTTATGAGTTTTAGCATAAATATTTGGTTGGCTGATCTCAGAAGTTATAGTCTAGTTAATGAAGAAATGGGGCATGATTATCACACATTTTCTTGCTGTCTTTCCTGGTACCCAAGTCTCATGAGGTGTTCTTAATGCGCAATCATCTCGCCATAGTTCTGTGATGAGAGTGGACGCTTTTCACGCAATAATTATTGCGCAATGATTGCGAGATGGTTGCGCTAAGGGTATAACGCAATATTATTGCAAAAACTAGCAAATTCTTATGGCATTTTGAGTGTGATATTTATATAGGCTACTACAGATTCCTTAGATTAATAGCATTTCAATTAGATAAGATTCTTCATGACAGTTTTAATTTTCCTGCCCTGGCAGTGGCAGTATATTTGTTCACATTGAAAGGTTTGAAGGGTATCATTATTCCCTCTGTCACCTTCTCCTTATATGCATCATTTTATTGTCATCAATTCTACCATCTTCTTTGTGAGCCTGAAGCATAACAGCCAGCCATTTGATGTATTTCAGTTGTTTGGTTGCTCTGCCTTACCCAACCAGTAGGGACAATCTATATGTACAGTCATTAGGGTGGTTTGATCTCAGCATTTTTCAATATCAAACAGGTATATAACGCACATAAACTATATAAGTATATCACTTATAACAGTCCTATGGACATGATGTGGAATATCTATAATAATATAAATGCCACATAAGTGTATTAACGGCACTTTTATTGTAAAAGTAATTGTAAATGCACCCCAGTTCCCAGATGCGCCACCTGGTGAAAACTGTACCATCACCTGGTGAGAAAAAGTGGCATAATGGTAAGGGCTAATGGTAATGGGCTCCCAATATTTCGAACATATATATAATAGTTTAATATAATATATAGTGTTATCCCTCTTTTAAAGGGTACAAGGTAGAACATTCTGTTACCGTTCAGATACAATTTTAGTTTTTACATTCATAGTGGTTGATTTGAAACATATCAATAGCAACAATTTTGAACAATGATGTAATGAAACCCCAATCATTGTTTCAATAATAAAAAAGTGGAACAGTTTTGATTAATATAAGTTCAGATTCGAAATGTATGGGGGCTTCTTTGACTTGGTGTCAGAAATAAATTATTATCTCTGGTAACTGCTCTATCATATTAAATATTATTTAACATGCACAAACTTTATGGCTACAGAAAGCTGAGGAAATAAGGAATCTAACCATATGCATTATTTTGGTCTCACTAGTAGAAGGTGTGCGTTAGCGCCGCGCGTAACTGTTATGCATATTTAGTTATGAAATAATGAATAATTGTTAAGCAATTATAAAAGGGTGAACTAAATCCGTGGGAGAAGTTGAGAAGTAATTATGATTTAGCTAATATGGAGGTACCATTATATTGTTTAGTTGTGTGTAGGGGTTTCTATGACACAGTGTCAGAGACTGTGTATGAGTGTCAGAGAATGTAGTGTCAGTTGCACAAAAGTAAGTGTGAATGCTAGGTGAGTAAGCAGTGCCAGGTGTTGGGTCCTGTTGTGGCTGCATTATAATGAGTGTTTTGAATGCGCAGGACAATGCTAGCTTATCAAGGTTAATGTTGAAGTTATGTGTCAGAATCACACAAATGATACAATTGTTGAACATGATATCTCATTGTGTTAAATACCTAGGATTATGGGCTTTCATTCTACGAATGATTCAATTAAAATAAGGGATATTCTACTGTGTTATATGGAATAGATTATGGGTTACGCATGATAAATATAATTAATGAAAGTGACTTCCCATTTTTTTAAATGATATATGTCATCATAGTTGTAGTAGTTGTACGTATGTTCAGTCAACAGCAAATTTATATTAAAGCCTGAGAAAATGTCTTTCAATAATGAGCGTGACAGAGAAGCAATATCTTTGGCACTATAGGCGCCATAGAAATTCCTTTAATATAACACTAGATAATGTATTAGGTGTGTTTAGTGGCAACCATCATGAATGTAAATAATGGCACACTGGATTTCTTTGCATGAAAATCTTTGGGGCTGACAAAGAAATTTATATAATGAGTATTTAGACGCGATTTTGAATGAGCATTTTATGCGTGATTCAGATCACATCCATATGTTATTGACTTTTGAAGAAAACATCTATTCGCAGATAAAATTGGTTGAGTAACACATGTTTAATACAAAAATTAATTAATATGAATGAGAAATTGATTTATCACAAGTGTGAGACAACCAACAACATAGGAGGAAATAGACGCAATGGATTTCACATAATGGTTGCTAATGGCGTGTCCATTTCACTGTGATTCATAGCCATAAGTATCACACTTCACTATTTTGCGGTCAATCCCAAAATGATCGCAGTGCTATCCCACTCAATTGCACTCAGTGCCCGTCGGGTATACTTCTCCAAAGAACAAAAATATCTGGTGGGTTTGTCACCGTCCAGTGCCCATTTGGCTCTGGATCTAATAAAGGCACCCTGAGCCTTGTCAAGTTCAGATTTTTCCATAGCCATTAAAGGCAAAGGCTACTATTCACTGCCACGCCCCCCTTTTCCATATACCAAATCTACGGGCATTTTACGCACTATTCCCTTAGCATTGCAGTCTATGAGGAAATGGCCCATTTTTTCACATTTTATAGAATAAAACAATTAATGACTACTCCTACTGTCCCAAAATTTTCTACACATACAGTTCAGGTTATATGCTACAAATTAAAAGGGGAAAAAATACATGTCATCACGTTAAATTTTTTTTTATAGCTGTCTGAAATAGACATGTTTGGGAAACAGAGCTAGCTATGGGTACTCGCAGTTGTACCCACTTAACATGCATGTCCATTGGGAAATGCTGCATTTTCCTTTCACGCTTTTGGGAATAAAACAAAAATGGATAATCCAACTGTCCCAAAATTTTCTACGGATATAGTGTAGGTAATATTCTATACATATGTAGGGAAAAAAATGTATGTCATCGCATTAAAATGATAATTGTAGATGTCTGAAATAGACATGTTTAGGAAACAGAGAACACTTTGAGAGCAGCAGATTTTTGGGTTGTCAGCCATGTTTCATAGCCCCATAATTCAGAAACTAGCACAGTAACCCATTAATTTTTTTTCAGTTTTAAGAACACACATACTTCAAAAATCATATACTAAAGAATCAGAAAAATGACATTTATTTTTACTGGGGAGAAAAATAAAATTGCTTTGATAAAAATGGTGAAAAATAGTGAGTTTTTTCGAGTTTTTAATTTAAAAATTCACATTATGTATTTGTTGTTTTCAAAATAAAAATAACAATGGACCCTATAGGAAAGAGGCATAGAATTATTGGCCAAATAATATTCTCTCTAAAACTGTTAATTTTACTTAAATTGAGTGAATATAAACAGCAAATATGAACTATGAAGTCGAGGTACTGTAAAATGGGCCCCCCTTGGTCCTCATTGGTTTTTTTGAGATACCAAATTTTGAAGCACTGTAATTCAAAAATGAGCACGGCGACCCAATGATTTTTTTCAATCCTTATGACCAGAAACACTTCTAGAATCAAATACCAAAGTTTCAGAAAAATGACATTTATTTTCATTTTTTAACAACTCTTTTCTCTTTTCAAAAACCCTTCCCTCTGTGTTGACAGATAAACTGAACAGAGACTCTCACAGTTTTATGGTCAGAGAGAGGATACGATTGGGATTCATATTCCAATAAGGAGTTAACCATATTAATAGATATAAAGATATAGTCTAATCTAGATTCCTGATTAGCACGAAACCATGTTTTGGGTGGAATACCACGATTTTCTTATACAGGCAACATCGCCGAGATCAGTATTAATCTCCCATTATTACCAAGTCATCTATTTCAAGATCCTTGATTATATCTAATATTTCATTTAACGTTTGCTTTTGACCTGGTACATTGCCGCTGTGTGGGCATATACATTGAAAATTGCAATTCTTTTTTCTTCTATTTTTAAAGTAATACATACCCATCTTCCATTTGAGTCACTTTTTTGATCAACTACTTTATCCTGTAAGTCTTTCGATATTAGAAACATTACACCTCTTGCTGCTGTGGTACCATGGGAGTATATGGTCCTACCCGGCCATTGTCGGTTCCATATTTTTTCTGACAGATTACTTGAATGCGATTCTTGTAAGGCTATCTTGTAAGGCTATTACCGTGCTACTTTCTTTTTTAAAGAGATCAAAAATGGCTTTTTGTTCCACCTGCTAATCCGTTTACATTGAACGACACGAAATTGATTTTTACTTTATCTTCATTTTCATTACTATTTAGCTCTATTTATAATTTTCTAATACACCTTGATAAATCACATGCCACTTTAAACCTTTGTCTAAGCATCTTCAGACGTCTCTTGAACATCCATCTCTCTTTGAAGAACAGCTAATCTCTCGTCTCTAACTTTCATCCACGTCCTCCCTAGGAGATTTCCATGGGGGGTGGGGGCGGCCAAGCATTGACGTTGAAGATTTCTAGGGTCGTCTATAGGGATACCTACTCCCCATTCCTTGTCTCTTGGTGATGCTTCATCGATCTGCTTTGTCCCTGTGTACATCAGGTAGTCGTCGACTGCTTCATTGTCTCTTGTCTTTGCTTTTAGGGCAGGATGAACTTGGCCCTATGCTGTAGCCATTGATCCTTGAAGTTCGTGACTGCAGACATATATCTTTGCCTCTTTCGGGTTGGTTGTAGTCAAGACCATTTTGGTCTTCTCTGCGTCCTGCCCTATTTTGGCTCTCTTATAGCACAGAAACTGCTCAACGTTGTCAAAGGCATGCCCTTCACAAATGAAAGGAGAGAAATAGTGATTCGATAATGGGTTGTCCTCCGTGAAGAAAGCAACAACGTTGTCATCCTCAGCCTTTGTAAGTTGTGACAACAGCAAAGGAGTAGCCACAGCCGATAGTTTGTTGGGTTTGTACCATCTGTTTAGGAATACACTGCCTCTGCTCACTCTTGCATCCTTGTACCCCATTAGTAGGGCTGCATTTACAATCTTTTTGGCTATGGCGTTCCTTAACCTAAGGAACAAGGGAATGTCCTTTTTCAGGAAAATTTTCCCAACTCCCGGATCATCCTCATGTTGTTTTAGTGTTAACCTGGCAGCATAATTATGCGTCTGTGGCGTCTTATGTTGTGAAGAATTCCATTTTTATTGGGCAAAGCTTTTTCTTGATAACCCTGAATGCCCTTTTTATTTTCATTGTCTGAAGCATAAGTAGATTCTGTACAACGTTAATCAATTGTTTGAGGCTCTAAAAGACATGGAGCTAATAAAAGGAGTGGTCAATGAAGATGTTGATGTGCAGGAATCTGTCCTTGACGATAACATCGAAAAAGACCTGCAGATGTCAGCCATGAAAAAGGAATTAAAAGAAACAAGGGATTATGTCAAAATTCTGAAACAGAGGCAAGTGGTACATAGGGACACTAACTACCTTAAGATGAGACGTCAGGAGGAACTGAAAGACGATCTTTTGTGAAAATTGAGCTTGCTTAACTGGAGAAAAACTTACTTATAGTTGGCGTAAAAGCCACCAACCAAGAGTTGGAGGATGATGTTGTCAATATTGCCATCAAAACTCTTCTTGTTTGTGTTGGCAAGATCTTGAACCATTTGGGTCATGTCGCCCGTCAGATTATATTGCGGTCATTCTCGTGGTTTCCACATTAGAACTTTTTTTAGTTTCCCTTGAGGATTTATTTTTTCCCTCCATGTTAGATAAATGCTTCTTGCTTACTCTAATGTCAGGAGATTCGCTGTGCCCACGTTTCTATCTCCTTTCAACAGTCCTTGCAAACTCAATGTCAGTAATATTGCCCGATTCTTCAGCAGAAGAGCTCATTCCGGATACTGTACAACCCATTGTACCGGGTATTTGCAATTTTTGTCCCTATGTTTTAATATTGAGCCCCATGTGTTTTGGCCTTTTCTCAACTTCCGCCAAGATGGCGGCTTAACACTTGCGGTTGTGTCTAAGAGGCTATCAGATTTTAAGAAAAATGTTTTTCATATGATATTTTATACGCTGTTTTGAAACTATCTTGTCCATGCACAGAAATAATCCTTCTCACAATTCACTTGTGTTCATGCCGTGTCTCATAGTTTTACTTCCAAATATATCAATCACAAATCTCCTCTGTATGGAAATATGTCAACTCTCAGACAACTCTACTTATTACCACTGAAGCTTATGATGTATTGAATGCTCAAAATTTCCATATTGACAACGATCAGACCTCTGAATTCACCCCATCCAAGATCTTCATTGTATGCCAATGCATCTATTCTCACTGTATTTCCTGGTATCCAAGGCTCATGAGGTGTTCTTGCATAGTATTCTATACACAGGTCCTTCCCTTCTTCCACTATTCTGCTTAAGGAATAATTTCCGAGGTTTTTTCTGCTCGCGGTGTCTATAGCGTCAGGGAGTTCGAGGGCGAAGCCCGAGAATTCCCTGACGCTATAGACACCGCGAGCAGAAAAATCCGAGGAAATTATTGCTTTTAGAAGAGAATTGATGAGATTTCCTTAATGTTAGAGCAAAAAAGATAGACAAACCTTCTTTATTCCGTCAAAAAACCTCAAAAAACCTCCAAAAACCTCCAAAATATCATGCAATCCCATGCGAGTCGTCAGCCTTTCTATGAGACCGGAAGTGAATGCACTGCTTTAATCGGAACCTATATAATACCGCGACGGCTGACCGAATGAAGCTTCAGCCACAACAGCCAATCAGAGGAGCGTATTCACTAATGTTTATGTTCAACCGGCCGGCCTGTTTTCGCAAGGTTCCGCTGCTTGCTATCCAAAGCATCGGACACCGCGTTAGTCGAAATCTAAATGATACCGCGACGGCTGGCCAAGTGAAGTGGGCGGGGCTTAGCGGAGAAACAGCCAATCAGAGGTGCGTATTCGCTAATGTTTATGTTCAGCGAGCCGGCCTGTTTTCGCAAGGTTCCGCTGCTTGCTATCCAAAGCATCGGACACTTCCGGTTCTCGAATGCCGTGTTGCGTGTGTCTAGGGACTTAAAAAAGAAATAAATAAAAGATTTGAATCGGTAGAAATGATTTAAATAGTGTTTGAGCCCGATAGCCAAGATTTAGTCGACGGGAATCCAGCAATAAATGAATGGCGAGTTCAGAACCTATACGTGCGACCGGAAGAGATGTGGAGACCCTTCGGCATAGCCACTCATGTGCACATTCACTTGGCGTTGCATTGTGTACGGTAGTCTATATAGCGCACAGAGGATTTCATTCGAAAGTCCCCGGTCCGGGTGCGCGCAAGCGGCTGTGTATGGTATCACTAGCAAAATTCAGCCGCGGATTTCCACCAGCTCCATAGCGTAGTGGTTATGTTGTGCGACTTCGGCGGAGAACGTTGAGGGTTCGAGCCTCGTCAGGTCCTTTAGCTTGTTTTTCATTCTATACTTGGCAGCGTTGGGTTGATCTATGGGGAAGTCTTGATCTATGGAGACGGAAGTACGGAAGTCTTGATCTATGGAGACGGAAGTCTTGATCTATGGAGACGGAAGTACGGAAGTCTTGATCTATGGAGACGGAAGTCTTGATCTATGGAGACGGAAGTCTTGATACTGATCTATAGGGAGTCTTGAGACTGAACTATAGGCTTGATACTGATCTATAGGGACGGATCTATGGGGACGGAAGTGGTTTAGAGGGAATCTATAAAGAAAAAAAACCTTCCAGAATCTCATCAGATCGATTCTAAAATTGAATAAACTTGTTCTGGTTAGAATTATCTGGTGGGTTCTTTCAAATTGGTAAACATGTGATTGATGAGTTGTTCAATGGTATATGGAGAAACTGCTGGGGAGGGGTCAATTTATTAAAATGAGGCAAGGGACTCTTCTTACTTTCCAAACCTTTAAAACTTTGAGTATAAGGGCAATTTTAACAAATAATAGACATATACCTCATTATGCCATATGTTGTCCAATATCCCACAGGAATAGTTCCACTTGGACCAGTGGTAGATGTTTTGGCTGTAATCATCTAGGCTCCCCAAAATAAAGGCTCATTAACTACCTTGCCATACATTCTTTTAAATGAAGCATATATCAAGCTTGGTTTAGATGGATCTACAGCATCTGGTGTCAGTAAAAAGTCAGAGGTATTGTATATCTTATATGGATCTTTCCTGACATCACTCATGTCAAAATTATATGATGAAAAATGCTTAATCATTCTGTCAGCATGTTCTTCTGTGCTACGGCAAGAGCCAATGTTCTGCGCAATCACACTTTTGTTGCTAGGGGCAGCTGAATCTTTAGTTACGATGAAACTTCTCTCTGGAATGGAGTCACTTTTCCTGTTGGTGCATTTTTTCTCTTGTGCCATGATGCCCATTAGAATGGATAGCATCATACCCCGAGTCACACGGCACCTGCCGTCGGATGCGGGAAAGGTGCAAAAATACTACGTCTGCTGCCCAGGTGTACGGGCGTCGCACCAGGACGGTAGTCTTCAGCTTTAACACCTGCCGCTGGTCTAGTGTGCCCGGCGGCTGCGCTAGCTTTTTTGTACAGCCGTACTAAATGTTTTCGCGCGAGGGGGCTGTACTCTTTTGGTATAATGCATCAAAAGTTATTTACAAAAACAGGGAACATGTGTCTCCCTAGAAGCCCCGTCAAAACGGCCCCAGAAGGACTATACCTTCATTTGAGTGATATCCTTGATACTCCTTTATTCTCACGGCTGTGTATATACCTAATTGCATTGTCATTGGTGTTCCTCGGGTCCAGAACATTTAGCTTTAAACCCAGAGACAGGTGTGGGTGGTTGACAAAAAACAGTGTATAAAGTTATCTTTTTAATTTGTTGACTTCATATGTGTAATCTAAGGCTCAATTAAATTTATATGTAAAACGTATTATGAATGTCAACATTAAGCCTAGTTTAGTTATTAGAGATAATGATATGGTAATGAGGTTGTGATGATTATATAAGTTAGGTTTTAAGTAATATTATAGCCTTTAGTTATGGTGGGTGAGTGAGTGGAAACATGATAGAGTGACAATTTTCTACTCGGAGCAGAACTGGACATTACATATCTAGTATATATCTTGTTGATGCTATATGACGCTATCACGAGGTATGTGTATTCCTGTGAGCCATAAATAGCGAAATGTACATTATATCTTCACTATAGGTGCGAAAATTATGCCACACTCTGCTAGTATACTGGCATTCTTATACAGCCATACTGCATGTTGCGGCCCGATCATGCGCCGTCCTTCGCCACGCTTCTAATATTAGGAACAGTTGTATATAAACTGAATAGCCACATTCGTCTGAATCAGAGCTACATTTTGATAGTAAGCACTTTATGGAAGGGGTACTAAATCATTATTAAAAGTGATTTATTCACAAGATTTCTTTATTGGAATTTTTTGTTCTCTATACCCCTCCCCACCCATTTACAAATGTCTTGTTCTCAACAGGAAATTTTTTTTTTTGTAAACATATTTTATTTCGAGAGACAATTCCATACAGGTTATGGTACGTTTCATGTTCACGAAAATCCATATGCGATGAGAAATAATACAAGCTATATTTTAATTACACAATCAGTTAAGCATATAAGAAAGACCTTTGAACCACATGGCTCTCTAGAATAAAGGAAGAAAATTTTATCAAGTTATCTATACAACATGTTTTTGTGTGTTTTTGGCCGTAAAATTAAAACATACATACATACAAGTCAGTCCGCAATGGCTAAAACCCCGAGGTACTTATTCTTTGCCAGTTGGTCTATGTAAGTCAAATCTGAGTGGCTGTTTACATAATTCCACATAAAGTGCAATGTCCAATCTGTTCGTTACTCAATAAAGTTCAAATTTAATTGACTAATATGACTCGGTTGTACTCTAACTTTAGAAGGTCTGTATATCACGAACCATGCTACCGCAATGTTGCTTTAAGATATTTCTTTACCTCCGGCCAACTCTTGATTTTAATGTCCGGCGGGAGTTTGTTCCACATTAATGGACCTTGGAATTGAGGGGTTCTTGCCAATTTCTCAGTACCAGCATTTATGCAAAGTAGGTTTGGACCTTCGGCTAGCCTAGTAATTCTTGGCATAACCTGTAAATATTCCTGATCGTCCAACCTGTTGTACATCAAGCCGAGGATGGCTATTCTACCCCTGATATCTAGCTCTTTAACACCCATTATTGAAAATGAGGTTTTAATTATTTTAATTAACTATACTTATATAAGTAAGTCTTTTAATGATATCCCATTTCTTTATATGTACTAATATGCTGATCATAGACAAATTATTTTGCCCAATCCTGCCATTCATTTACCATTGTGCCACTTATCACACCAGATGGCGCCACCTATAATGACACTAGATGGCAGCATGAGCCACACACACATTATTACTAATTCCTTTATATCAAAAACACTAGTAGTGCAAATATATGATATTCATCCACTATATATATTAATGATTCTGTAATTAAGAACATTTTATCATATATTCTAATTGTGTATTTAATGTATGTGATATTTTAGAGAGGGTGTAATAACAACACCCCTCCATCATGCACATCCATATTGTACAGTATCCTAAGTGGACTCAGGTTTCATCATCTACTTTCATCATTGCATTGAAAGAGCTGGGAAGGTCTGTGTATATGCAGGGCCAGTGGTGATGGTGAATGATAAATAAAAGGATGCAACCCATGTTGTTGTACCTTTAAAAGCTTTCTGGGCTGTAGATGTTCAAATAAAGTTGCCTTCAGTTTGCTACTCTGACTGTTCATATCTGGCAAACAATACTTCATGGGAACTGTAGAGGAGCAAATTTATACTAACAAATTTTCATAATAACAATTAGCAAATATTTAAATTGATCCCCAGCCGCAATACCCTACCTGCCCCAGGCATACTAAAATGTGCAACCAAAGTGCAGCCAGATGTGCAACCCTTGCGCAACCAAAGTGCAGCTGAATGTGCAACCAAAGTGCAGCCATGCCAAAGTGCAGCCAAAGTGCAGCCGGATGTGCAAGGCTGGCTTACACTGGCCGCACTTTTCCCTGAATCCGGATGTAGTCTGTGGCCGTGCAAGGGCTGCGCATCCTAAGTGCATCCACGCAACCTGGGACACCATGTGAGCAGTAAAATCTGCCTCCAATTTTCAAGGAAAATGAAACAGTTTAACTCAAATGTACAGAGTATTGAGAAAAATCATCCCAAAACCTACCCCAATCAAATCTTATTTAACTAATGTTTTCTTAACTGTGTAGATTAATTCATATTATAAACTTCATCCCTTTGAATGAACATAATAAACTAATGTCCATTTGCATGTTACTCACTTATTCATTG
Source organism: Sthenelais limicola (assembly GCA_942159475.1). Taxonomy (NCBI): domain Eukaryota; kingdom Metazoa; phylum Annelida; class Polychaeta; order Phyllodocida; family Sigalionidae; genus Sthenelais; species Sthenelais limicola. The sequence goes on from OW804096.1 coordinate 62,784,492, forward strand.
TTGCCAATATTCTGCGAATCAGCTTGAGAAATGAAAGCTTATTAGCCAACTGTATAGTTACAAGTTAGTAGTTGAACTTTGGATATCCAATCATGTATAACATATAGTCTACTTCTACATGAAACAGAGCATGGGTAACACTTGGTGTAGTACCTTTCCACGAAAACTTCAACTTTTTCATGTATTTAATACAGGAACTCTGTAGAGTCTATAGAGAATTAGGTCTTGTTAAAGTGCTATAGTGAGTGAGTGAGATTGGTTGCTTTATGCCCTTATCAACACATATAAAGGTTCTATCAAGGGCAGGAGAGCTGAGAGGGAGGCAGTTTAGGATCTTACCCAGGAAATAGAGATAGATAGAGAAGAAGGGAGAGAGACAGACAGAGAAAAAGAGACAGAAAGGCACTTTATGGTATATAGTGAAAAGATATAGATATATGAGACTACCTGGGGCAGGACTAAATGAAGGCAAGCCAATATTAATTTTGATTTTGCGGAGTTTTGTGTTGAAGGGCTATGGAAGAGGAAGAGGAAGAGACAAGAATCCACCAAGCCATTTGAAAGTAATCACTATATCAGAAGATTCTCCAGTTATTTAAGACAAAAACACATCCAGAATAAAGCCCTTAAAAGGATCTTTATCATATAGATAAACCTCAGGTTTGTGGAAAGGTTATGAGAGAGTGAGGTTGAATAATGGCTGAAGTGGGCTTATATAGTGGATGATAGGTGGTGGTATAGTGGGTAGGTCCCTCTGGTGATAATGACAGTGCCATAGCATGATTCGTCAGGTCTTTGTTGCACAACACTGTTCTAGCCTACTCCTTGCTATTCATTTGTACAGTGTTTCAAAGCCTTTCCTTAATCTTACCCAATTGTGCTTGTTCTTTGGGCTAGTGACAAGTATCTGTTGCGCAAATAATTTGTGGGTTCTCGTTCTTGCATACTCGTGAGGAGATCAGCTTGAAAATGATGCTGCACAATGGAACTTAGGTGTACCCTAACGGTGTCTGTTCCTAAGTCAGTTCCTAGCCATAATTGGTACATATAATTATACATAAATGATTCATTCATTCATTAATTTCCATACATAAATAAATGAAAACTATATTGCAAGTGTTTTGCACAGTGATTCTCAATATTGTTAGTGCATTAAGGACCATACAAGAAGTTTTGCTAATCAACGTTCAAGAATATGAGGCCTGCTTGTGGCCTATTCATTTATTCTCATTGACAGACTTGAGCGGTAAATACTTAAGGTGCATTCATGTGTTTGGGTCACAAGTCCACACCTCCTATATATTACACCCACGACAGACCTACAACGACCTACAGTTGTAAGCAGCTCCTTCTACTCACTACTCACATCTCACTACTCACCCTTTCCGGCCTGTCCTATTGGTCAACAAAGACCATAGCCCCTCCCCCTGGAGAGAGAGTGCCAGTAGAGGAGGATTTTACCTGAGGGAGGTAGTAGCGGGCAGTAGCTGTTGGGTCATGCTAGGGGAACGATAGTAATACTTGTGTCTAGAAAATGAACTCTAGACACCCCTAGTTTTGTACCAGCACTATTTTTCAGTACCACCTATAATAAAACTATGAGACTTGCAAGTTTCTCCTGGAAAATCCTATCCTATTGAGTTAGTTATTCGATCAAGCACACAAGCTACATGAGATGTCTAATTCTCCAGGTCTTTGTTGCACAACGCTGGTGTCTAGAGTTCATTCAGGATTGCAAATAGTAACTGATATTTGGATATTGTGAAATTTGGATCTCTTTGTATCAGAAAGAATATCCAAAATCCAAAAAAGTGTCTACAAGTCCTATGGATAATGTGAGAGAAATATGTCTTAGAAAAGGAAAAGGATATTCCAACAGGAATAGTGTTGGATATGTTGGCTATTTCCTATTTCACATACATATCCTTACCTGTTGGGGACAAAAGAACCTTTCTGGGCCATGGCAGCTACTAATAATATCTGTAGCAAACCACACATGAAAATATAGTTCTCCCTATAATTCTGTGATAAAAATAACGTCAAAATTAATAGTAATATTTATACATCATAGATCTGAAATGTTTGAAATTTAGGTACTATCAATTCTCTTTAGCTAGTCCTCCATCTAACTATATTTAGAGGCTTACAATATAAATCTGAGTAATGAATGACAAATTGGTGTGTGTCAAGCAACAAATTAGTTAAGAGTTTCACCATGGCTATTTTGCTGGCTGATAAGTTATAGTCTAGTTGATGAAGAAACAGAGCATGAATCTCACACAGGACAGCATTATTTCTCAGCAATCTTTGACTACTTACTAAATTGCATATTAACACTGTTTGGATATATACTAGAGAAACAGGGCTTGCTAAAATGCTCTTGTGAAGAGTGGTGATGACTAATGTTCCTTTAATGCATTTGTGTAGGAATTAATCAGTTCCATATCAATTTTCATTATAACTATAACGGATAGCATATGATACAACAGGTCTGTTTGATTCTAAATAAATTCATTCAATTGAGGGGAAACAAATTGGGTTTTATATTTTTATTTCCAAACATATCAATTACAAATCTCCTCCATATGGTGTATTTCACTGCAATGGCTTAAGCACTGGTACAATTTAAGTGTTTTTTTTCCAGTGGTAGCATTACATTAGTCATAGGATCCTTGGGATTTTGCAAGGAAATACAAATTCCTGGTTCAACACCTATCACAATAAGATTCACCATTACGGAAAATTGCACATTTATTTGTCAATTTTACTTCCAAATGAAATTTTACTTCCAAACAACATTAATTATTCTGGCAACTCTACTTATTACCACTGAAGGTTATAGTATAGCCAATGTCATATTTTTCTTCAGAAACAACAAACAGACCTCTGAATTCACCCCAGCCAAGATCCTCGTTGTACGCCAAGCCATCCACTCTCACTGTGTTTCCTGGTAGTAGAGGCTCATGAGGTGTTCTAGCATAGTATTCAATACACAGGTCCTTCCCTTCTTCAACTACTCTGCAATTGAATAAACTCATTCTGGTTGGAATTATGTGGTGGATATCAGGTTTCTGTACCAAGCATTATTTAAAATTGGTAAATATGAGACTGATGAGTGCAATATATCGAGAAACTGCTGGGGAGGGGTCAATTTCATGACGAATACTTTTATTACATAATTGGGGTAAGTATAAACAATGATCAGGTTATGTCTGTGCATAATGTTCAAGGTATCAAGATATGTTAATTGTTGTATGAATACACATCCTCTTGATATCAGTCAATGGTGATGTGCAGTTGTACAGTTCAATGTTTATATTAAACAACTAATTTGATTAAATTTACAGATTGTGTGGGTGTTAATATTTATATACACTAACTGACTGGCACAGGGTTCATATCCTCAGTTTTATTACTTCTCAAATACTGTCCAAGAAAAGTCACTTATCATTACAATCATCTGCCACAAATTACAAAAATATAACTTCATCTGTATAATATGAAGGTCATTTTTCTCAGCTTCTGGACGGTTGATTCCTGCAGGGTATTCCTTATATATTATCATTCATTATATTATGTATAAGTAAAATGAGGCAAGGGATTCTTCTTACTTTCCAAACCTGTGAAAAGCTGAGTATGAAGTAAATGTAAGTTAATGAATATATACCTCATTAGGCCATATGTTATCCAATATCCCACAGGAATAGTTCCACTTGGACCAGTGGTAGATGTTTTGGCTGTAATTGACCAGGCTCCCCAGAAGAAAGGCTCATTAACTACCTTGCCATACATCCTTTTAAATGAAGCATATAGCAAGCTTGGTTCAGATGGGTCTACAGCTTCTGGCGTCAATAAAAAGTCAGAGGTATTGTATATCTTGTATGGATCTTTCCTGACTTCACTCATGTCAAAGTCATATGATGAGAAATGCTTAATCATTCTGTCAGCATGTTCTTCTGTGCTACGACAAGAGCCAATGTTCTGAGCAATCACACTTTTGTTGCTAAGGGCAATTGTATCATGAGTTACGACGAAAAGTCTCTCTGGAATGGAGTTACTGTTCCTGTTGGTGCATTTTTCCTCTTGTGCCATGATGCCTATGAGAATACATAGCATCACACTGCATTTGAGTAGTGAATTCTGCCTATAATTTTCCAGGAAAATGAAACAGTTTTAACTCAAATGTGGAGAGAAAGATCATCACAAAACCTAATCAAATCAAATCCTCCTTAACTAATTGTTTCTTAACTGTATAGATTAATTCATAATAAAAACCAGATCAGTTTGAATAAACTTGATAAAGTATAAAGCATGTTACTCACTTAATCATTGTTGCCAATATTCTTTGAATCAGCCTGAGAAAGAAAGCTTATTAGCCAACTGTATATTTACAAGTTAGTTGTAGAACCTGTGAAGTACTGATTGTGAGACGTAGAGAGGAACACAGAAAGATGTGTGATCTCGTTTTGATCAGAGAATCAACTGAGATTATTAAAGGAGAAAGTATACATCCTTGTGGAGTGATATGTATAGTGGGCGTTATCCATTTGTTTGTAACCATGTACCGGTATATAAGATATACTCTGCTTCTCCTTGAAACAGGGCATGAGTAACACTTGGCATAGCTAACTGTCCTTGAAAAATTCAACATTTTGATTGTATACAGGAACTAGGTCTAGTTGAAGGGCTATAGTGAAAAGGCGAGTTAAGTAACATATCGTTTGAATGCCTTACGATTGCAAGTATCACAATAAAATGTTCACATAAGTTAACATGATTACTACCCTATTTGCTTGGCCATGGTGTTATTACTTCCCTATACAGCTGTGCTGAGTACAGTGTCAGGGTCGTCCACTAAGGGTTTCAGGACAGTGCTTTATGTACGTCCTATGTATATTGCTATATCTACAACTAGAGGTCAATCTCATGTAGACTTGCGCAAGTCTGTGACTTTGAAAACGAAATCTTGAAAAAATGTTATCATGTTATGGTCACTACTATGTTAGAGTCATTTCATCCCCCCCCCCCCCCCCGAACTGTGACTTGTCAGTGAATGGGAGAGTACTAGACCGGGGCTAGGCCTAGGGGTCTACAACCACCCCTATCTTGGGGATGATAATGCACTGCAGCTGATATTTGGGATTACTTGTCATATTTTGTATGCACTCAATTTTAACCTGTATACTTGTGACACCCTGTGTGAATTATATGTAATTTATAAGATGTTTAAAAGTGTTACTAATATTTCAATTTAAATTAATTGATTTTATAACTTTTAAGTTTGTTGTAATGTAAAATCCAAAAGAATTCATAAAACATGTTGTTGCTTCAAAAGCTGGCAATGGAATCTCTTTATTTTCACTTGATTAAAATGCACCAGTTCCTCTGATCTCTGCTCGGCGACAATATATCAATCAACAATATATATACGTCATAAATCTTAATGAGAAAATAAAAGGAAATTAAAAAAGCAATGGATTAAAACTAAAAGCAAAAATAAAAATATCGCCTGATTTCCAGGACTATGCAGTAAGCTTTTATTGATACACATAATGGCCTTATCTGCACCATAGCAATAATATTCGCCTCTTATTACATGGTCCCGGTCCTGGATAGCAAATATTCGTAACAACATACTTTGGTTAATTCCCCGTACTAAGAATTTGAGAAATCCTCCATGCACTGATTTTCTAGACATTAAACCTAGCAGTAATATGAGCCAAATGACGCCTGAATGCGTCCCAGCCGCTCCTATGTTTTGGAAACTTGAAATAACAATCATTCAAATAAGGTCACGTTTTTACATTAACACAGTCCAATAATGTAGATCTTCGGTTTACTCCACCTAATGCCCATGTATAGGAGCTTGTATTGTATTCCATTCGAGATCTTTCCTTCTCTTCTTTTCATGGCAACAGTTTACCCAAATTTACCCTTCTGTTTTATAGTTTATAGTAGAGGCACAACTATCACACCGTTTGTATAGATATTGTTATATGATAGCTATTCGTTATGAGAGAAAAGTATACACATAATTTGTGTAGCGAGATTAAACAACTGTTCTGTGAATCACTCTGTACTGGAGAGACTGAAGCCTGACCTCCAATATAGCGTTAGCAGAAGCCATGAATACTTTTTTCCATTGATCTCCTGATCTTTCAAAGCTTTCATTTCTTAATAACTCTTTCCAAATGTTTAGTTTTTCACGATTGTAAAACTTGTAATAAGCATCATCCTGCTATACAAGCATGTTTAAGAAATATACATATCTGGTAATTATTTAGCAGCAACCAATCAGTAACATATGGGTGGGGCTCCTGAAAATGTCCATTTTGCAAAAATCACCCATTCTAATTCCATAATTTATTCGGATTTCATCCCACACTACTGATTTTTTAGTGTTTTGTACCTTCCCAAGTGTATAATAAGGGCATATTTAGAAATATTCATAAAAACTCCTTTTTATGCAAAAAAAATCATATTTTTATGTTAGAAAATGTCCCAAACGCATGTCCCTGGCATAAATTAGTTTTTGTTTCAATGAAAAGTTATATAAAACGTAATAATTTGTTATTTGCATTTAATTCGTTATAAAGCATATGTAAAAACCTCCTTCTGAGTTTATTTTTTTATTTAATTTTGTTTCATTTATTTCATTATTTTCTGTTTTTTCATTCACAACTCTCCAAATAGCTTATGAAGATTAGTGATAAAATGATAAAATATACAACAAAGTTTCTACCTAGGAAATATTTTGCTTTGGGTCTTTTGTTATTGATATAGTCACATATCACATAAAACTTTGAATTTTTATTTTTTTCCAATTTTGACCATACTCAAGGTTCCATAATGTTGAAACATAGCAATTCAGAGTCTGACCCCCTTTTTTTCTCACAGTGATAAAGAGCGTTTTTATTCAAATATTCATGAAAATACATTTGTGATTATACACATTTATTTGATATTTACCCATCTTAAATGTTGCCTTTGAATATATTAGCAGATAACCAACCTTCTGAGTATGTGTTGTGTTCGGGGAGAGGGGTGTTGTGTTCGGGGAGAGGGGTGTTGTGTTCGGGAACAAAAGAGATTATGACCAAAAAGTAACAAAATTGAAAAGTAATGGAAAAATCGACGAAACCCTTCATTTATGCATGTAATTGTGTACATAACCCATTGGTTATACTTACATTAACTGCTTAATTTCCCTTAAATTAAGAGGAGGTTGTGTTCGGGGACAGGGTGGGGTGTTGTGTTCGGGGACAGGGGTGTTGTGTTCGGGTAAAAATATGCTATGATGAAAAAATGAAAAAATTGAAAACAAAAGTATTCTATTCAATTGTGTATGCAATTCTGAACATAAATAATTGGTTATATTCCAAATGTCTACTTTCTTTCCCTTAAATTAAGGGGGTGTTGTGTTCGGGGACAGGGTGGGCTGTTGTGTTCGGGGACAGGGTGGGCTGTTGTGTTCGGGGACAGGGGTGTTATGTTTGGGTACAAATATGCTATGATGAAAAAATGATAAAATTGAAAACTAAAGTATTCTATTCATTTGTGTATGTAATTCTGAACATAAATACTTGGTTATATTCCAAATGACTACTTTCTTTCCCTTAAATTAAGGGGGTGTTGTGTTCGGGGACAGGGTGGGGTGTTGTGTTCGGGGACAGGGGTGTTATGTTCAGGTACAAATATGCTATGACCAAAAAATGATAAAATTGTATAATAATGAAAAAGTAAACTATTCTAATCATTTCTCTCTGTAATTCTGCACATAAATCTTTTGTTATATTCCTATTTACTGCTTGGCTTTTACTTAATAAATGGGGTGTTGTGTTCGGGGACAGGGGCCTTCAAGCAGGATGAGTAAATTGTTAATTAAAGGGAAAACATGAATAATAGAATCAAAATTAATCCGAAATAAGATACCCCTGTGGGTATAGAATGTATACCAACATAGACAATGGCAATATAATAGGTATTTATAGGTATTTTTGCAATATTTGTGTGTCTGTTGTGTTCGGGGACAACCCAGAAAATAGAATATTTATTATAAAATCATAAAAATATATGAATATAGGCCTGAGTTTTATCAAGTTAATTCGATATATGTAGTATGAAAACAGAAATAATTGTTAAATTCCATAAAAATTGACATGTGTTGTGTTCGGGGACTTGAATAGCATAGTCTTCTTCCTTGAGCCATTAAATTCATGCTTTTTAAGGAGATAGTGATAAAAATAGGTAGAAGTGGGGAGAAAACCCCTCGAAATTCTGAGTTATCCTTTAAAAAAGCAGAAAACATGAGATATTTAATTTTACATTGGTTAGCAGGGAAAACTTTGGGATAGAATTGGCATTGAAGCAATAGTGGTTGAAACAACAGGAAATAGAAATGAATAAATATATGAAATATCATATAAAATATATATTTCTTCACTCAATACAAGAACACTTGTCTAAATCTAAGTGGATGAGGAGTAATTACAAAAATATAATGCTATTTTCCTTTTTTATTCAATTTTATTCATTTCCTCCCCGAACACAACAGGCACTGTGGCCAAAAATGGACACTTTTTGGATAGACATTGTAGGAAATCAGAAAAAGCTCAGAAAAATTCATAATTTTAGTATGTTTAAGCTTGTACCATTAGGTATGACCAGGAGAAGGCTCAGATAAATTGAAATAGAATAAAATTTTGACTTTATTTTTTTGAAAGTGGACATTTTCGGGAGCCCCGCCCATATAGAAAACTAATAGTAATCAGGTTATTAGTAAGGTATTTTTTTTTTTTTTTTAAGGATTTTATTTCGACTTGGTTGCCGACTCCCCTTTTCGGGGTTAGTTCTGTCGGGCCAAGATGCAAATTAGTAGGCCTATAAAATACATCAATTGATGAAGCGATTTTGAAATATGAGGGAAAATGTTAGCACTTTAAGTGAAAATTATATTTTGGCATGCTTGAAAATCAGGGTTGCTAAGTTTAATTTAGGACAAGAATCCTTCGCTAATTAGATTTTCCTTGGTTCAGTTTCTGGATAGCTGTGTTTCCTTTCTGAAGCCTGGTTCCAGCGAAGACACATGAGTGCAAATGCAACCAGAAGAGCTCCTAAGACAACACCTCCAAGTGCGACTCCTACCATCATACCAATATGTCGCTCTACAATAATTTTGAAAGTTAATAATCAAGAGCTCAAAATCAGCGAAAAATGATTGCTGAGTTTCAATAATTTGCATAGTTATTACCAGTTTTGATTCACAAAACCAGTATGATGATCAAATTGTTATTGGCTGTGTTTAACATGATTAAAACAACCCATTTATTTGTGGTATTTAGCCCTTGAAGATTATACATGGCAGGCAATAATGATACTTACCTTCTTTCAATGTGCGGAGTTCGTCCATCTGGCTGGACCAAGTGTGTTCAATATAGTCAGTATCCACTAATGCCTTGCCCTTTCCATTAGACTCAACCAAGATTTTACTCTTTCTCTCAAGGTCAGAATCTTCCTCCTCAGCTCTTGGTTCACTTTGGGCATCTGTCATACCTGCATCTAATGCCTGATCATCTGTCAAATCATTGGGGTCTTCTGTCTTCTGGCCAATTATGGAAATGAGACTCTGCTGGAATGGGGTACATGTTGGAAAGCCTTTGGGTGGAGCTGGGGCCTTTTCAGGAGCTATTTTGAAGATCATACCCATACCATCCATCATGTCAGCTAAAATGTGACAATGAACAGACCAATAGCCTGGATTATCACTTCTGAAACGAACCACAACATACCCACCAGGAGGAACAATAACAGTGTCTTTCATCGGAGGATCAACAAGATTAATTTTCTCTGGTCTCTTGGCCCAGAACATGTCCTTGCATAATGGATCATTACATTTAATATCTGAGTTGTCAGCTGTTTTCAAACCACTACTTTTGTTGAAGGATGGGAACCCTTGGGCAACAACAGCAAAATGATAACCATGGATGTGCATGGGATGACCTGTGTGTAGTCCAGTCGACGGGGGCTGAAAGTTGGTGAAAACTATTTGAATGGTCTCATTATATGGAAGTTCTTGCAAATGAGTACATTCACAGCCTTTCTCATCATTAAAACAAACCTTGTTACAATCAACTATTCCACTTCCCTCAGGTGTTGGGTACAGGGGGGAAAGTGGTTCAATGTGTCTCCTTGCATTTATTGAGGCTCGCCAGTTCATAGCCACATTTAAGAACACTTCAGTTACCCTTGTTTCCTTGCCTAACTCTTTGGACAAAGGGTTCTTAGACTGTACACTGGCTACTGGAATGAAGGTTTTGTGATCAAAAGGAGGTGGAGGGAAAGGACAATTCAATCTCTTACAGGGCCTTCCTTGTGTACACTCATGTGTGCTGTTTGGTAAGGCATAATCTACATCACCATAAAGGATGATAGCTTTCACTTTGAATGCTGAGGTATTTTCATTTTCTTCCATTTCCTCTTCATTTTTGTACCCCATCTCCCCAGGTTGAATTTCTACTGGTTTAGCTCTCAACCAATACCTCCCAGCTGGTTGATTTGCCTTTAAAACAAAGTCAACCCTCTCCCCCGTATTGATGATAAAGCTTGTAACAGTGATTGGGACAATGGGACGGCCATCCAGAGCTTCAACTGAAATCTGGTGTTGATCAATGTGCACCTCATAGGACAGGCGAACTCCAGGATTCAATACATGGAACCTATAGTCTGCACTTTGGTCCACCCTAAATGTTGGTACCGTGTCCTTTAGCCCAAGCCCAATACTCTCTGACTTTGGCAGACCATTTCTCCCATTGATCAAGGATGTAACAGGTTTAGGCCTTTCTTTTGGTGAGTGCATTCTCACATCAGGTGATTTTTCTGTAAAGCCCTCATCATGGAACCAGTCCTGAACAATCAAGGGGAAAGCTGGCATCATAGGCTTTCTTTCGTGAACAATGAAAAGACCATACAGACCATCTCTATGTTGGTTTCCCAAATGGGAATGATACCAATGAGTTCCAGGTGTTGTAGCCTTGAAGTTATATGTAAAGGTCTGGTGTGGTAGAATAGGACATTGTGTGAGGTAGGCAACACCATCCATCCAAGGGGTGTCTTTCATGGTTACCCCATGCCAGTGTATGGATGTTGCAGTAGTTCCCAGATCATTATGCACATGGACGACAACCTATCAATATAATTATTTCTATTTACTGGAATAGAGCAACTTCAAATATACTGAGTGTAATATCATATATATGTACATTGCTATGGCTGGCCGGCCAGCTGACTATGATACTTTACCTTTGTGGTGTTAACCATATATCACTTGTACACCAAGAGTACTTCCAGAGGCCATGGTAATGGACATGATATGAAAGAGGCAAGATGAGGCAAGATGAACCTAACCTGGCTGACTGCAGTCTAATCTTTTTAGGATATTTTTAGGATTTTTTTAGGAAGTTATACACAGGTTATCTACATTTTGGACATAATTATGGCGACACTTCGCTAGGGAATAAAACAACATTAAAAGGCTGGATTAAAATGTCTTCAAATCAGAGTAACCAATACAAAAACCATAAAATGAGTGCATTGTCATAATACCTAGGTAAAGAAATCTTTATGCTGCTTAGAATACCTAATTATATATATATTATAACTAAAAGGCCTAAATATTTTGCATCCAAATTTATACCAGGAGGTGTGTGGTGTATGAAATAGTACAGATGGCCATTTCCACCGTTTTGACAACATGTGGCCCCTGGACCCACTCAGAATCGTCAAAATAATATTATAGATTATTCAGCTTATATGTCCTTGTTTATTTACCTCAGATATCAGTTGATTAAACTGTGAAGTTTGGAACCATTCGGATGATTGGTTATTTTGTATATGTGGGGTGAAAAACAGGTCGGAAATATGCAGAAATTGACAAAAATAGCTTGTCACCTAACATCAGCACATGGAAACATCAATACCAACAATTAATAAATTCCTAGTTTTCATTAAATCTGCCCTGATTTTGTTCGACACACACAAGACAATAGCAATCTATATATATACTTAAATTCGATTATAATATTATGTATGAAATGGAATATGATTTTTGTGTACACCTTCTGACCAAGCGACCCATAACCCACTAAAAATTGCTTGCAAATACATTTGACTAAATAGTGTATCATGGTAACAGACATTTTATGTTTGCGTCATAGAAATATGTACCTTGTATTACAAAAATGATTTAATTTGTAATCATATAAATACAATATACAATTCTAGGGAGTTCTCCAATACAGGCTATCCCTATGGGACAAGTATGTCGCCTAACGTCAGCAGCATCAATAAATAAAGTAAAATGACAAAAGTCTGATGTAAAAGCCCAATGAGGATGTAATGGAGGCTCTATGATAATTTCCAAGTAAAATTGGTTCTCTTAGGATAAATGTTAAATGGTGTGTAGAAATGTCATGTGAATATAAGTTGTAAATTGTAAATAAAGTGAGTTTCAAGTATATGACCATCTTCAGAATGTAAGGCAAGGGCATAGCAAATCAGTAGGTAACCCATAGTAGAGACCCATAGAAAGACTAGAAAATACTAGAAATTAGGGTAATCAATAATTCGCAGTAAGATATATATTATCCTTTATTAATGGTTCCTTTTTTTTATTTATCCAGGTATTACAGAAGGGTTTGGCCTTTGCCATCCCTGTTCAACCGAGGACCATGTATACACATGATTTTCACCTCGTACCTGGCTTGTCGTCATTGCACGGTTTCTGGAACTATTGGAATATAATAAAAAATGAAGTTGGGTGGAATGAGATGAGATGAGATGGTGTTTGTACAGGATGATTATGTATGATATAGTTCATTTCTAGTTAATCATTATCATTTCTTTCTTATATATCAAACTTGTCAGTTATTGTCAATTGTGTCACATTATTCATTGTTGTTGTAAGTACAACGCCTTTAATCTATTTAAAGACTACTATGTCCTTTTCTTGCTTTATGTCTGGTTGTAGACTGTTCCATATATTGGCACCTTGGTAGGGGAATGATTTTCTGTACAACTCATATTTTGGCACTTTTTGTTTTAATTTGATTCCATTATGTCTTCTTGTGTTACCAGGTAACATTTGTATGAAAATCTTATCTTGCCTATTTTGATGTACATCGAAATGAATCTGTTTCAATAGGTTAAATTCCATTTTTTTGGGTGAAGGTTAATGTTTTTGTATTTCCATGAAGCTGTACTGTTGGATATAGTCTAGGTAGCCTAAGGGCAATTTTCAGAGCTCTATTTTGAATAGTTTGTATCTTATTTAGTTGGTTTTTATTCAGAGACAGATAACAGAAATTAATATAGTCAAGATAACATAGCACCATTGATTTGGTTAACATCATGGCACAATTTTTAGTAAGGCTTCCTCTGATAAGTTGAATTGTTTTTAGTCTTGCTGAGACCTGTCCAATCAAGGAATTAAAACTAGAGTCAAATCTCAGATCGTCTTGGATTGTAATACCTAGGTATCTAAAATGGGACACCCATTCTATTTGTGCATTGTTTGACAGTTTTATGGGTAAATTTGTATTGTGATTTTTTTATCTGACTTTTATTTCCAATGAACAGAGCTTTTGTTTTCTTAGTGTTAACACTCAATTTGTTATAATTAGTCCATTTCATTATTAGCTCACAGTCTTTCAACATGGATTCTTTTAGTTCATCATAGCTATCTTCAATGTTCAACAAAACTATGTCATCTGCATATAACTTCATCTTACCTTTTAACCCAAGGTTATTTATATCATTAAGATATATTATAAACATTGAAGTTCCTAAAACGGACCCTTGTGGTACCCCAGTCACCATTCCTACCTTTTTTGATAGTCTATCATGAATTCGTACCTGTTGGCATCTGCCATTCAGATAGCTGTTCATTAATTCAGTAGTATTATTACTAATGTTATACATTTTTAACTTCTCAATTAGAGGTTTGTGGGGGACACAGTCAAAAGCCTTTCTGTAATCGAAAAATGTACATGCTATATATTTTTGTCATTAAAATTCTGTAGAATTGGATTGAGTAGGGATGCTACACATGCTGTGGTTGATTTCTGTTTTCTATATCCATATTGATTATTGGAGAGAGAATTTTCCCCTTCCATATGTGTCATTAGGCTCTTATTTATGATCTTATGGAATATTTCTGCTATTGCCAGTAAACCATCCTTATACACTCTAGAGTTTATATTTAGGCATCCAGATGATTGTTTTACATCTATTTTCTTAATTTAAGTGATCAGATCATCCAAATTTGGAACATCCAGATTTAAAAAATGGTTCCTTTTAAAGATAGTTCTTCAATGAAAAGCCTATTTCATGCCATTTTATGGCCTTGTATACCTGGAAATAAAACCCCTGAATACCTCCAAATATACTCATGTCAACTAAGTTATATATGGATATCTCAGTGTCTATCTTTACAATATATCCCCTTATATATTGATACCATCAGTACAATTTTAATCTAGTACTGTTGTACTGTTGATGTCGCCACAGTACAATTTAATGATAAAAACGAAAATAATGGGCCATCCATTAAGTAGTTGACTTTTTGGTGGACTGTTTTCCTTATTATTCATTGTAAAAATTTAGTTCCGGTAGGGCTTGAAATCCTCCCGAATATGGGAGCTCAGACCTACCGATCTTTTACTCCTACACCAACATAATATATACTATAATACAATCGGGAAAATAAAATATCAATAATGGTTCAGACAGTACGAATTGTATATACCCTAATGTCATGCCTATTAACCTGTTCTGTATTATTGTATATGTATGTTTGTTATGGGAAATAAACCTCGCTGTTAGCTAGGTTCCTGGCCACTCCTGCCTTATCGTCCATCATTCAATTAGTCAAGGACTCAACAGGACATATAAATACAATCGGGAAAATAAAATATCAATAATGGTTCAGACAGTACGAATTGTATATACCCTAATGTCATGCCTATTAACCTGTACTGATACGCATTAATATTGCTAGATATTAAAATATAGTACGATATGATTATGTAATAATTACTAAGGGTAATAGATAGATATTTAACTGAGTTCTGGGGCTCCACAAGTAAAGTTTAAATTTCATATGCTGATGTTTGTTAGGTGACACAGCTGATGTTAGGTGACACAGGCCTTATTGTAGTATTTACCATGTATGAAATAATTCAAAAACATCAATATTCACAATAATAGAATAGAAATAGCCAAAATAAACTATATAACCCAACTATAAAGTGGATTTATTTTAAATCTGCCTTCTAGGGTCATGAACCCTGCTGATGTTAGGCGACAGACCCCCCTTCCCACCCCAATTTTATCCAGTGTATTTCTTCAGTTATAATTCAATGAAAACCCTTACCGATATAGTTGCTGATGTTTGTAGGTTCATTGTCAAGTATTTAATTATTCTAGAACGATATTTGATTGATATCTTTTATTTCTCTGACGATTTTTCCACATTAAATTTAGAGTGCTGATGTTAGGCGACATAGGCTACCCCACAGTAAAATTTATCTGTTTGTAGTACTTGCTCCCTTAAAAAAAATGTCGGGAATTTTTTTTGCCCATTTATTATCTCAAAGTCACTTGACTGCATGACAAACATGAAAAAACAAGGAAATTATTATATTTCTCTTAAAAATTCAACAGTATGTATACACTTCCACCGTGCCCATGAAAAAAGCAATTTTCAAGGCTAAATATTGATATTCTTTTTAAAATCAAATCTTTCCAGGTAAATAGCCCCTAAATAGCGTTCCCCTAGTAGATTCAACCATCATATTGCCAAAAAGTAGCAACTTTATGAGAACAAAATTAACAATTATTTATTCTTTTCTATTGATATCGTGTCTTTGAATCGCTATGTTGTCAAATTGGTGGAAATGGCCAAATACTCTATGAGTTCGCAAATGTTACAAAATGCCTCAATAGGAGAGAGAAAGTTACATGCACCACAGAAACCCACTTTCTTCTGTGGAAAACAGGAACAAATTTAAATTACACATATATCCTGCATTAAATAAAAATGTTTCCAAACCGAAAATGTCTGCTCAATTTGACTATGTATTAATAAGTTGTTCTATTCTTTTCAGGAATATTTCTTAAAATATTGCTTATAGAAGACAAGTTCTAAAGAATTTCTACAATGTATCAACAGTTGTATATATTTAGTTGAGTCTCCCAGAAAAGGCCTTTGTTCTCAATGTTTCCTATTTCCCTATGTGATCTAATATAAGAAACTTTGTACGAATGGATACTCTTCTACATTCATTTCTAGATAGAGGTCTGATGTTTTGTATGTGACACGACTACGACACTTAATATGAATTTCTAACAACAGATTTCATATTTGGATCCAAGTGGGTTAAAGAAACACTGCACTACCAAACACCCCATAGGAGGTTTCTAAGAAATTGGAAAATTATCATGTATCAAAAGCTATTAATTATTTTACCTTTGAATTGTGGCCAACTTCAATAGTAGGACCAGGGAACTGACCATTGACCAATATGATTTTTCTCTTGTGTCCATCAACTGTCACCAATTGATCTCTAGCTGGGTATAACTGACGTCTTGATTTGTCCAAAGTGGGAATCTCTTTAGCTTTAAGACAATTCCTTCTTGTTGGTGTCACAGAACTTTCATGAAGACAATCATTCTTAACCATCAAGTCACCTTCACTTCTTCCATTATCCATCTTCGTCATGGTTGTTCCAAATGAGATGGTCATATGGTGTTCACAGTACTCTGAAAAGCAAATTTCAGCATTACTTTGTAGTATTGATTGACTCAGTAGTATGGTGACAAAGTAGACAAATCCGAACATCTTGAGGAATCGATGAGACATTTCAGGCACTCATAGCACTACAGAATAAGAAAGTTTCTCTGGCTGTTTATGGGTGTGTCTGTTTTCTTATATACATGCTATGAGATAATTAGCTGAAATTAAAAAGCCTGGGTAATTGCATGGAATTCAAGCGTTGCAATTTCCCCAGAAGTTGGTGTTGTTGTGTTGGTTCTGTAGGTGGAGAGGGGTGGTGAGGTCCTCCCTACATGGTGGCCTATTGATTTGGTTAGAACCTGAATTAAACAAATATCTGTGATCAATATTTATTGATATCAAACTAGTACTTGTGGTTTCATTTGTGTATTTTCTGCAGTTTATACATTCTCAGATTTCTGTTTCCCAAAAGAAACGCTAGCTGCGGCTAATTATAAAGGGTAATATACCTGAAGTAATGTTGTAACTAGGTGACAGAAGGAAGTTTTATGTTAATCCATTTAAATCTTAAGACAACCATCATTGAATTGTATGGAATTTAATTGTTAGAACTAAGATGAAATTAAATCAAATGTAATTGCAATATGCCTGAAAGTTTTGTGAAAAAAGTGTACATTCTTTCTTTTATTGAATACCCGCATATATACGTTTACCTAGTGGTTGTAAGGTATCCATGGACATGAGAAAGAGGTGAGAGTGAGAATGAGCAAGAGGGAGGTGGGGTATTGTTATGCAATAGCTCCCAACCTTGAACAAGACGAGAGGGTCAGTGTTCAGCGGTATGTTGACAGGGCCAATCTCAAATCAAATCACTGATTAGAAAGTCACCTGATGTTCATCAGATCTATCTTAGATGTTTTCAGTTCACATGTACTTATGAAGTGAGTATAAGGTGTGAAGTGATTCAGGGTGAATCATATAAGGCTCATCCTACTCTCCTTCCCTCCCTCCCTGCCCTAAACCACCTTCTGCCCCCCTATCCCCACTTCTCTCTATCTCCTTATGTCCACTCTGCTTAGTGCTTCCTATAAACTCGTTGGTGCTTTATATACGTAGGTAACTGCGGACATTCGCCCTCTTCCTCTCACTGTCTCTCCCCTCTTCTCTCACTGTCTCTCCGCCTTTTCTCCCCTGTCTCTCCCCTCTCTCGCTCCCTGTCCCTACTCACCTTCTCCTCTCCCCTGCCCTATTCTCTCTCCCCCTCTTCTCGCTCTATCCTCTTGTCCCTCACTCTATATCCGATTACCCCAACCATGTCTCTTCACTTCTTTCATTCTCTCCTTCCCTCTCCCTCCCTCTCCCTCCCGACTTTCTCTCCCCCTTCCCCTCTTCTCTCTATCCTATTCTCCCTCCCCCTATCTGATTTCTCCCGGCCACTCCCTCTGCTTCTTCACTCTCCCACTCTTCCTCTGATCTCTCTCCCCTCACCTTCCCCTCTCTTTTTCCTCACTCGCCCTCTCCCCCTCTGATCACTCTCCCTCTCCTTCCTGTTGCCAGTGATTCTCACAGGACGCGTTGCTAGGGAATCCCACATTGCCGAGGACAGTGGGACATAAAGACATGATCTCAATCCCTTTAGTAACAGGGGCTTTCCCAGGCTATAATAGAGGGTAAAGATCCTGATTAAAAAAGGCCTCAAAATCACATTTTCACAGATAAATTCACAAACCACATAATAATATCCTCCAGACCGGGTCGACAGACCTCTAAAGGCCAAAAAGACAGATGGGGAGAACACAGATTCCCAGAACATGCATGACAAAAGACCCTTCTAGAGTTTGAATATTAGATATCTCTACATATAAGTTCTGCTTTTCTTCAGTATGGTGTCCTATACGGTTTCTATTTATTGGCAAACTATTGCAGTCATTGTTATTGATTTCTTCACCGCAACCCAGTCTAAAAACTAATGGTCAATCTTGAACAAAATCTTTCAAATTGCCGAAATGGAAACACGAGGTACGAATGTTTACATTTCATAGGCTATTTGATCGCCATATATATCTAAATGATCGTGGTTTAAATACTTTGGGCCACAAGACTCATCAAACTGTAATAAACCGCTCTATTTGGCCGACTATAAGTGTACAATTGACAACTGTACACAGTTAGTAAATCTTCCGAAAACTGATAAATACTATGTGTATTCCAATATATTCAGTATTGTCTTCATTGAACTATCTGTTCGATTTGTGGAGTTTTAAACGTTAAATTTTTTGTCTCAAATTTGGAAACTTTGGTGGAGGCAAATTGTACATTTTCTGACGACCCGTCCCTTTATGTGAGTACCTGCTTTCTCGTCGCCCCAGCTCCACCCAAAGGCTTATAGGAGATATTATTTCAGCAAAATGAGTCACAAGTAGCAAAACTGATATTTATAATAAGTGACTTACATATAGGATATCTTTGTTGGAATATTTTATATCTTAGCACTGCTCGTAGCATGAATACATAACCAAATGCTAAGACAGCGTATTAAATATATCCATGCATTTCTAGGGTCATATTATAGAGTATATTTAGCTACTTTATTTGTAAATGTCCACCCAGAAATATTGCAAACCTTTTTTCTTTCAAAAATAAACATATCCAACTTAAAATACTTATTAGATGTCCTACTGTTTACTGTCATTAGAATCCACTTGATCTCATCTTTTCAAATATGATTTATCAAGTTTACAAAAGTATCTTGGTACATATTTTGCACTTTAATCATGCTCACTTTAATCATGCTCACTGAATCATTGTTGCCAATATTCTGTGAGTCTATCAGCCCGACAAATGAAAGCTTATTAGCCACCAAAATAGTTACAAGTGCGTAGTTGGCTAATCTACACATGCACTTGTAACTATTCTGGTAAGATATAGTCTATTTCTTCTGTAAGCAGGCCATGAGTAACACTTGGTGTAGCGACATATCCATGACAACTTCGACATTTTTATGTATTCAATGAACAGACTACAGAGATTTAGGGGGTGGAAGGAAGAGGGGGGAGGAAGGGGAAGGGAGAGGGGGGAGAGGGAGAGAGGAAGGAGGAGGTAGGGGGAAGTCGGGGGAGGGAGGGAATGGGGAGATGGTCGGGAGAGTGTTCGTAGGTCCTACCCACTATACTGATCTCTTAGTATCAAAAAAATATTGTTTTGCCTCGAGACTGTATGGATGGGGGGACGTCAAGGATTTTCTGGGAAAGGGAAGGCTGTACTGATCTCATACTATAAGAAAGGGGGGAGGTAGAGAAGGAGAGGACGGCAAGGGGTTTCTGTGGAAGGGACAGAAAAAGAAAGGTAGATCTATGGAGGAGGGACACTGACAAGGAAAAAAGTAGAGTGGGGAGGTGCTACCCGTTTTAGACAGGGGGCATCTAGTCTATAGTAATATGAGAGTGGGAAATGCAAAGGTGCTCGAGAGAAATATTTCTGACCACTTTCCAATTTATGGTAGATTTAACATCAGACATAAAATACCGATTGCCAGAAGAAAATATAAATGGGTAAAAGTGGAACAGAAGCGAAAATATGAAAATGTATAAGAATCTCCTGAGACCCAGAGTACAACAAAATTATCAAGTCGGTAATGGTTCCTTCATGGTGCATATTGTCACAAGGGGGAGTCATTGATTGGACGTCTCTCACACACACACCACCTATCCACAAAATACTTAACCTACTATTTCCGCCTACCTTCCCTTAGTCTATGTATAAACATACATGGGGAAAGGTAGGTCCATTAGAGTCTACCACGAAAAAAGTTGTCTTTCCGCTATTGTAGTCAGCCAATTCGAAGGCGGGCATGATACAGCCTGTAATATACCCTGTGTGGGCATGGGTCGATGTATAGACTAACCTACCCTTCCCTCTACCCCACACTCTGCTGGTTCATCAGCAAGCAAACATCCACAATTTATACCCACCTCCACATCCCTTCCTCTCATTCATAATTCATCACCTCGCCTTAATTATTCATATCAATCTTTCTCATCAACTCATATTTTATATCTTATCATCAAATCAAACATCAGCCTCAATTTGATATAACTCTTCATCAATCAATCATCAAAATCGTTATTATATCTTTTTAACAATATATGAACTATACAAATTGAAGATGAGGTACGACAGTTAATCAGGAGTCGTGACGATGCATTCAAAAAAGCGAGAATTGGACTTATTCATGAAGATTGGCCAAGAACCAGGAGTTTGAGGGTGCAGGTCTCCAAACTCATTAGGTTAAAACGTAGGGAGGCAATGCTACAGCCTGTCCACGATAATACGAACAAACCCAGAGAACTCTGGCGTAGTTTAAATAGTATATTCCAATAAGAGCAGGGAAGTAGAGTGGCTAAATGAGTTTAAAAAGGGAAAGTATGTCACAATACTTGGTATTGATGCGTTAGAATATATATGCTAACCAATTAGTTGCCACTGTAGGGAAGAGTAAAATCGATCTGATTGTACCTCATGGAATTAAAACTGATACATGATATTTGATATTTCTGACAATGTTCAATGCAATGAAGTCAAATCTGAGATTGGCAAATTGAAAACGACTAAGAACTCTGGTATCTTGGATATTGATAATCATATAATGCGTGTATCTCTGTTAGATAACATTAAATTCTTTGTAATTAAGTATAGTCTTAATGGCTGCATTGTTACAGGGAAAACACCAATGGAAGGCCTCGTCGATCTCACTTCTTCCTAAAGACGGTCATACAAACATGGTTGATAAATATAAGGGCGATAGATTGAAGGACTTTCTTCTTAACAGTATTACTTACAGTTTCATGGTAGTGGATGATGTGAACTCCATATGAATCTAAAAACTATAGTTCGGCACTCCTTTCTGATGTTTATAAATCTCCACCAGTCTATTCATTTGAGAGTTCTAGGTCTGCTATACTGATTCCATTAAATTACAGTTCATGATGCTATCCAGACAATACCACAATCTGACATCCTTTTTAGTACACTACTATTCCTTCTGGGGTGCGTTGCTCCGTTTTTTTTTATTATTAAACTTGGGTTTTAATGCGAGCTAACACAAATACAGATTGCGAAAAATTGTATAGTGTTGCACAGCCGTTGCTCCGTGCTTTCCTGACCTTAAAGAGAGCTAAATTGACTTCATAGTGTTCTTTCACTTGAAAAAAACAATCACTAGATGCCCAAAGGTCAGATTGGTTAACGAGAAACGGAGCAACGCAGCCCTGGTGTCATAGAGTCTTCTTATTAAAATCCCCTACATTTCAGCATTGGGGCAGTTCATAAATTCTGTGATCCTATATTTTGCCATTTGTGATACACCCAGTGAACTGTCCCTGCCGAGTCTAATTCACTATTTATCATATGCACTGAAATTCATTAGTTTTTTTTATATGTGTATCACTTTAAATTCTACTGATTTAATTAAAATCGAAGCAAAACTTAAGAACACTCAGTGTGTTGCCATGACGGCATTCAGTTTCTAAGCGCAAGTAACAATGCATCTGTATCCAAGTTCCACTCTCGATCGTAGACCGATTTAATAAATCAACGTTGCGTCACCCAGAAACATGTATAAAAAGCATGAATATTGAATTAAATGGTACTCCAATTTTATTTACGAAGAGAAAATATACCCCTCTATCTGAGATGAATATATTTTAGTGCCTGTATTTGAGGATATTTTCTGGAATTAAGCTATAAATCTTTAGGAAAACAAAGACTTTCTAGACCCCAGGTACATTTCTTCAAGGTCCTAATAAATACCAAGCACACTTGGTAATTGTTTGGATAATTTTTATTTATGTAATTTATGTAATTCTCTCCCAATTTTACCAGGAAAGGCTTCTAAACAGCCTCTGCGCTAAAAGTTTAAACATATATATCAGATTTGCTGTCCAAGGCCTTGAAAGTTCAAATTGAAATTCCACGACTTTCAAGGAATTATATAGGTCCTGTACATATAAGTAATTGTATTTCTCATCATCATACAGGTACAGATCCCTTCATGCGAATCTAAAGATCATTACTATATAAAGAGAAAATGGTCCTACATTGTTGCTCTTCCCAGAAGGCCTTGGCATATTACTAATTTGATTGATCCTTTTGATAATGATTGTGCATTAACTATTAACAATAAACTTGAAACACTTGTTTCTCTACTAGAGGATTTTCCTAAAAATCTGTTTGATGCTATGACTATAGAGTCATAGTTCCAGAATATATTTATAACAAGAGTGAGTTTGAATCATTTTATATAGAACAAACAGACAGCGTCATAACATTTAATTTACATGGTTACACAAATAGCAATGTGCTTATCATCAAGCCTTTTCTAGCACCCTGTACTGAGTGTTTTAAGCTCAGTTTTCAGCAATCTACTACTATTCCTTCTACCATTCTACTATTCCTAATAATATAAAGGATGCAAGTTGTCAATACTTAAGCAAACTAGTAATTGTCAAATTCCGCCATTTATATAAGTAAATTCGTATTTATACCTTTTAATTAGTTTATTTTAAATGTATACGTACAGTGATATGATGGCCATTAGTACATAAATTGACCACCTGACCCATTCCTACAATCCTGACATTTGTTCCCCTCCTTCCCCTTCAGCATGACGTAACATTTAGTTGCCATTTGTTGGGATGGCGGGGGCAGTCGTGGGCCTACAGACTAGTGTTTACTGTTCAAAACAGCAAGTTCATGGCTTTCCACTGGTTCGTTTTGCTTTAAAATCATTTACAATTTGTTGTTAATGACAGTAACGTCCCAAAAAATGGCGACTAAAGGAAGAGCCCTCGCTCTTGTTCCTGGGCCAATAGACCAGCCGAAGCAACACAACCAATTGATCTAATCGCCCATTACTTATGCACCACTCCTTTCCTTCTATAGTAGTAGGACTGCACCTAACAGCCCCTGGCGGAAAATCATGGACAATGCTAAATAATAGCCCCAGATCAGAAGAGAAGTCAGAGGATCTCCATAGACTTAATATAGCGACATTTAAAAATGTCGGGTAGTACGTCGGCAAGCTTTCCGATGCGTCGGCCGACTTTTACATTTATCGGCCGATTTTTCGGGGGCACGAAATGAATTTTAAAAAAACGTCGGTAAATTTCCTTAAATATCGGCTGTCATTATACTTTGTCGGCCGATAAGTCGGCGATAAGTCGGCTGATATGTCAGTGACTTAAACTACAATTTGCCGACATGGCGGCCGACATGGCGGCCGTCAAAGTCCGCCGATTATTCATGTTCTCCTGATTCATCTTATCAAATCTAACATCTTATCAAATGAATTGAGAAGAGATTTTAAAATTAATTCGTCCTAACTCAGCATTGTACCAAAACTGCTTCCTTTATAAGGCTTGAAACTTGTGGAATAAACTGAAGACAAACACCCAAAATCTTGAAATAAGGAAAGAATTGAGGAGACCCAAATCGTGGGGCTATAGGGAGCCAAATCGGCCATGTGTGCGCCGGCCTGGAGTCTCATTTACTTATGAATTCGGATATCAATGTATTATGTATACCTGCACATAATACATTACATGTACGCAGGACATAGCGGCCGTCAATCTAACAATACAATAATTATAACAATACAATTTAAATTGTATTAAATACCCGAACATATTTACTCGACTGTCCTAACATCATATGCTTGTTGAACTATTATTTGTACATCTATTTGCAATCGTTGGTAAAGTAGCTCTAAAATATACTCTATATGATGAGATATTCGCCGAAATAATGTCTACAATTATATCCGAATACTTATGCTCATTACTTAAAAACTATTTAAACCTTTTACACAATTTAAAGTATATTAAATGCCTCAACTAATTTACTCGACTGTCCTAACATCATATGCTTCTTGAGCTATTATTTGTACCTCTCGGGGTAGCGGCCAGGGGCATTGACCAACATGAGAGAGACACATGTGCACAGAGACAGAGACAGGGAGAAAAACAGAGACTTGTTATGTATATAATTATGTGTGTATGTATAACATATATTTTGTATACTGTATACTGTATACATGTATGTATATTCTATGTTAAGTATATATGGTATGCGGTATGTATATATATATATATTATATGGTATGCGGTATGTATTAATGTGTATGTATTAATGTATGTATATATACTATAGTATGTATATATGGTATGTACATACATGTATAGATAGACGTATACATATTATATTATATACATATATTATACAATACATGTATACATGTATGTCCATGTATACATGAACATGTATGTATGTTTGCATAGCCATATAGATCTATGTGTATGCTTGTATGTATATATTATGTACATGTATTATATAATTATATATATATATATACGGATAATTACATACTTGTATGTGAATGCATGCATTGTATACGTCCACGACGAGAGAGATAAAGGGATTGAGAGAAAGTTATAATTATAAAGGAAAAAAAAATATTTCTGTCATATTACATAATTATTCTATGGAAAGCCATATGCAACTACCGACAAATCGGATGAAAAGTCGGCTACCCTCCATAGACTTACTATAGCGATATTTAAAAATGTTGGTAATTGCGTCGGCAAGCTTTCCGACGCGTCGGCCGACTTTTACATTTATTGGCCGATTTTTCGGGGGCACGAAATGAATTCTAAAAAAAACATCGGTGAATTTCTGTAAATATCGGCTGTCATTACAGACATTGCTTTCCCAGTTTAAATTTGCTCTTCCACTTAGGGCATAATGAACTTTGTCGGCCGATAAGTCGGCCGATAAGTCGGCCGATATGTCGGTGACTTAAACTACAATTTGCCAACATGGCGGCCAACATGGCGGCCGTCAAAGTCCGCCGATTATTCATGTTCTCCTGATTCTTACCCACTTACCCACCTCCACTTCCCATTACTTGTACCATTACTTGTACCATTACTTGTACCATTACTTTATCTCTATTTCCCATTTTAACATAACCAGTCTTATTAGTGTATCTCTTGTCCCTCATCTCTTATTTCTCATCCCTTATCTCTTGCCTCTTATCCCTCATCTCGTGTCCCTCATCTCTCACCTCTTGTCCCTCATCTCTTGATATTTCTCCTTCTCACTCTGCCTCCCTCTCTCTGCCCCCCCCCCCCCCCCCCCCGCCCTCCGCCCCCCTCCTGTCCCCTTTCCTGTCTGTCTGATCCATCTCGCCCTCCCGTGCCCTCTCTCCCCCTCCCCTAACTCTTTCTCTCCGCCCCCTCTCCCACCTCTGTCATTCTCTCCCTCTGCCTCTCTCTGCTCCTCCCTCTCTCTCATCTACCTCTTCCTGCCCCACTCTCTCCCTCGCTCTCCCCTCCCCTCTCTCTCTCTCTCTGCCTTTCATTCTTTCCCCTGCCTCCCACCCCTACCTCACCCGCTCTGCCCCTCCCTCCCAGCCCCTCCATCCCAGCCCCTCCATCCCCTCCATCCCTGCCCCCACCCACTCTCTCCGTCCCTCTCTCTACCTTGCTATCTCCGCTCTCTCCATCCCCCCCCCCCCCCCCCCCCCCCCGCCCCTCATTCCACACATACCCATTCTCTCTGTCATCAGCCTCTGTTTCCCTCTCGTTCGCTCTCCCTCCCTCAATATAATGTAAATGAATTACAAAAATAAAGTTCTGGAGAGGGGTATAGGCGGTTACTGAGAGGGGTATTGGAGGTTACTGGAGGAGGTTCTGAGGTGGGGTGGCTTGAGGTATAGGCAGTTACTGGAGGAGGTTATTGGAGAGACGTATAGGTGGTTACTGGAGGAGGTACTGGAGAAAGCATTGGAAGGGTTACAGGAAGAGGTACTGGAGAAGGTACTAAAGAGGGTACTGGAGGAGGTAGTGGAGGTGGTACTGGAGAAAGCATGGGAAGGGGTACTGAAGTGGTACTGGAGGAGGTTACTGGAGGAAGTCACTGGAGGAATTTAAGTTCTGGAGGAGGGAGGTACTGGAGGAGATGACTAGAGGAGGGTACTAGGGGAGCTACTGGAGGAGGTTACTGGAGGAGATGGCTGGAGGTTACTGAAGGAGGGTATTGGAGGAGATGGCTGGAGGAGGCTACTGGGGGAGGGTACTGGAGGAGGGTACTGGAGGAGGTTACTGGAGGAGATGGCTGGTGGTTACTGAAGGAGGTTACTGGAGGAGGATACTGGAGGAGGTACTGGAGGAGGCTACTGGGGGAGGGTACTGGAGGAGGATACTGGAGGAGGTTACTGGAGGAGATGGCTGGAGGAGGGTACTGAAGGAGGTTACTGGAGGAGGTACTGGAGGAGGGTACTGGAGGAGGTTACTGGAGGAGGGTACTGGAGGAGGTTACTGGAGGAGGGTACTGGAGGAGGGTACTGGAGGAGGTACTGGAAGAGGGTACTGGAGGAGGGTACTGGAGGAGGGTACTGGAAGAGGGCACATTAGAGTGCGCAGCACTCTAGAGTGCAGCACTGTGCTGAGCAGCACTCTAGAGTGCAGCACTGTGCTGAGCAGCACTCAAGAGTGCAGCACTTTGCTGCGCAGCACATTAGAGTGCAGCACTGTGCTGGGCAGCACATTAGAGTGCAGCACATTAGAGAGCAGCACTGTTCTGGGCAGCACTCTAGAGTGCAGCATTTTGCTGTGCAGCACATTCGAGTTCAGCACTGTGCAGAGCAACACTCTAGAGTGCAGCTCTGTCCAGCGCAGCCCCCTAGAGTCCAGTAACCTCCTCCAGTAACCTCGTCCAATACTTCCTCCAGTTACCCCCTCCAGTAACCTCCTCCAGTAACCCCCTCCAGTAACCTCCTCCAGTAACCTCCTCCAGTAACCCCTCCAGTAAGTTGAGTAGGGTTCCACCGCCTCCATTGACCTCCTCCAGTAACTTCCTCTAATACCTCCTCCAGTACCCCTCCAGTGATCTCCTCCATTAACCTACTCCATTAACTCCTCCAATAGCTCCTGCAATGAACTCTTCCAGTGACCTCCTCCATTAACGCCTCCAGTAACCTCCTCCAGTACCAGTAATTAATTAGAAGAAAGGGGATGAATGAGGTGAAAGTTTCCACTGACGCATAACAAATCTATGCTTAAGAGAGGTAACATGGTTCATGTATATATTTGATATGATTTGTTAATAGATCTCGGCCTATAACCTAACCCTGAACATACCAGGTAATCCCAAAAACGGGAAATATGTTAATTATAAATAGAAAGAATGCTCGTAAATCCTCCCTTAAAATGGTCCGATCTGAATAAATCTTGGTTTTTATCAAAGAGCAGAACCTCCTTGCCATGTCTAAGTATGCTGGCTGGGTTATTAGGGGCTACATGGGTGATAGGTTTTAGACCAATACATCGTTCACAATTGCTTAAATATATGAAAACAATCCGAGGAACAATCTCTTAACTACTCTACATGAATATTCACCAATTGTATGTATTGTGTAGAATTGTATGATATACATTTATATTGATATTCTTTCTTACATGATGACGCTCCTCCCCCCCCCCCCCCCCCCCCTGCACCCATGGATACATCATATATAATATCTGATATATATGGGTCAGATTTTCTGAAAATGTACAATTCGCCTTCACCAATCCACTCAAATAACCCTCATTTAAGACATGAATTAGCTTTAAAATGCAGTTTAACATAACAAAACAGATACTTTAAATCAATGTGCACGCATGATACCAAATATACTCAGATATATAGCCGGTATTCTTCATTTTTCAGCCAAATTTAGCAGAATTTACTTAATGTGTACAGCTACCAATTGTACATTTTCTGAAAATCTGACCCATATAAGCGGGAAACGGCGATCTATATGATATAGAGCCATGCTACCTATATTTCCTCTTTCATTTCATCAATATTAGTGGGGCCATTTACCTACGTCTAATATAGTGAAAGTAATATAACAATCTTTAATGCAGACGCATCTCTTTTAACATGTTAGAGGAGATACAGGGAGACATACAGGAGAAGGTACAGTGGGATGTAAGGAGGAGGTAGATGGGGAGGTACAGGAGAAGGTGCAGGGATATGTACCGGATGACGTACATGGGGATGGACAGGAGAAGATATAGGTGGACATATAGGATTATTTATTTGATGTTTTTTCATAAATTAATCAGAACTCAGAAATCGTTGTGTCTAAAAAGTTAGCTTTTAATGTCTCCTACATCATCCACTTGGTTGTTTTAAGATATTCTAGAGAGAGAGAAGTATGAGCAATTCCACCAATTGGTCGTCATTTAGCCAAATATTTGGCTTAATTTTTTTAAAATAAAAATTGAACCCAACAATCGGCCGACATAGCGGCCGATATAGCGGCCGACAAATTATTTATTTACCGATAAATCGGCCGACAAATCGGCCAATGATCGGCCAACTTGGAGAAACTTTAGAAATATTTGCAAATGTAAAAATAAAATTGCCGACAATGTTGGGGCATAATACCGACTATCGGAAAATTACCAACATAGTCGGCTTTACACTCTCTCTGTTACCGATTTGGCGGAGTTTTTACCAACATTTCTAGCGATTTGTTGGTGGTTGCATATGGCTTTCCATATTATTCTATTTCAGTCATAATATTTGTAAACAATATATAATATATATGGGCATATCAAGAGCTAATACTACATTCATACCAAATATTTGATACAGTCATATAACACACTCTTATGGTCGGTTATTAGAATGATTGTTAATCATCACTTTGGACAGAAATAGGACAGAATTATTTTCTCCCTGTCCGTTCTCCCTCTCTTCCTGTTGGACCCAGCAATCGGACGACAAATCGGCCGATGATCGGCCAACTTGGACAAACTTTAGAAATATTTGCAAATGTAAAAATAAAATTGCCGACAATGTCGGGGCATAATACCGACTTTCGGAAAATTACAGACATAGTCGGCTTTACTCTCTCTCAGTTACCGATTTGATCGGAGCTTTTACCGACATTTCTAGCGATTTATCGGTGGTTGCATCCAGCTTTCCATAGTTAAATATAAAAAAAAAAAGGAAGAAAAAAAAGTCAACCGGGTCGAGACGAGTGGAAAATTGGTAATCAGTCATATGTAAATATTTATTTTTAGGTCAATTAATATCATTTTAACCTACACTGTCAGTCAACGTCAGTCAATAACTAAACATTTTCTACTTCTTGTTCCATTCTTTTCCCACCAATCTAAAAGTAGTTTGACCAAATTGTTGTAGGATTATGTCTGCTTGTTTTTGTAAAAGGGCTTCTAAACCTTCTAAAACGACCTCATTTGTTTTTGGAGGACCAGTGCAGCCCGATCGAGAGCTATCGAGTTTTCACGTGATGACTTCACTAACGTTAATATTATTATCGCTCACGTACCGATATCAGTTTTCCCTTGGTGCTTTGCTTTATCGTATAAACATAAATACCAGCTGCAGAATATTGATATATCAAGTCGCATAAGTCATAATATGAACGAATTTGCTAAGATTGGTTTTGTTATAATAGCTGAGAATGCAGTATTAATTAAGCAAGTGTGAAATGTTTCATGTGTGAAGGACAGAAAAACAATATACTCGTCAACAAGAAGTCTCTAAAGCATTGAATATTACTGTACATTAGGTCTATATCACACGTTTGGGTGTTGTCGTTTCTTTGTTTCATGAACAAAATCTTGAAAAGACCAAAAACTATCATAACTATTAGAGTCACTACAGCCAGCGACACCCAAGCATCAGTAATTACAGCCCTTGCGGTATGCGCTCATTGGGCCCATTGTATAACAAAACGCTCGTAAGTGCCTCACATCCCCTCGTAACCTATCGCATCTTTTTGACTTACGAGGGACTTACGAGATATGACAGACTTACGAGGGGTGGTTTGCATAACAACCCTCGCAACAATTTCGTAATTTGTATTAATCAACACATCGCATCTCCTCGTATCTTCTCGTATCTGAAGTTTTGATTGAATTGAAGAGTTTATTACGGTATTTGAACTTGGAATCAAGTAGAATTAGAAACCAATTATGTATAGTGTGGCAAGATTAGTATTAATGCTCTGGCACATTCATATATATTAACATACATATTCTCATATTTAATCACAATGTTATTGTATTGTCATGATACGTTATGAATGGTTTTTATAATTTATATAATAATGCGTAATGGTTAATTAATTCTTTATATATATCACGTTGGTAATCTGTTGGCCATTGCATCATCCATTTTCTCTCATGCCTCTTCCCCTCTCTCTCTCCCTGTCCCTACACTATCCCTCTCCCCTGCCCTATTCTCTCTCCCCCTCTTTTCTTCTACCGAAACCGGAATAGGTGGTAGGAGTGGAAACCGCTTCTCCCTATCCCTATCCAATTCCGCCCCCCCCCTCTCACCTGCCCTCACCGTCTAATCTCTCTCCCTCGATCTCTCTCCCCTACCTCCCCCTATCCCTTCCCGTTTTTCCTTCTTTGCCATATCTCCCTCTGCACTCTCTCCTTCCCCTCGGTTTCTCCCCATGTACATGTATGTATACATACATACATGTACATGTGTATGTATGTATACATGCATGTATGTAAATATATATGTAGGCCTATGTGTTGCATTCGATGATGTATGTATGCATGTATGTATGTGTATGTATGTATGTATACATGTATATTGTTTATTTGTGACTGTTACATTTTCATGGAATGCTTGATATAGTTCTGCCATTGGAGAATGTATACACTGTCATGTTATCTTATGTAATGATTTACTTCAAAATCGCTTCATTACAGGTGAGAGCTATGTTTAATGCAGACACATCTCTTTTAACATGTTAGAGGAGGTACAGGGAGATGTACAGGAAAAGGTACAGTGGGATGTACAGGAGGAGGTAGAGGGGGAGGTAGAGGAGAACGTACAGGGATATGTACAGGAGGACGTACATGGGGATGGACAAGAGGATGTATGGGGGAATATACAGGAGGACATACAGGGGAACGTACAGGAGAAGGTACAAGTGGACATACAGGAGGAGATTCAGGGGAACGTAAGGACATACAGGAAGAGATAGGCATACAGGGGGATTTACAGGAGGGAGTACAGGGGGGGGGGACATACAGGGTGGGTACAGGGGGCTTTCAGGAGGAGGAACAGGAGGAGGTACATGGGGATGCACAGGGGGACATACAGGATACAGTAGGAGGTACAGGAAGGGGAACATGGGGACATACAGGAGGGGTACAGGGGCACATATATATATATATATATATATATATATACAGGAGGACATACAGGAGGAGTTACAGTATCCCATCCTGTACATGATTGTGTGACTCATCCAATACTCTGCCATTACCTCCTTGAGTAACCTCCTCCAGTAACTTCTCCAGAAACTTCCTCCAGTACCTCCTCCAGTAACCTCCTCCAGTACCTCCTCTAGTACCCCTCCAGTACCTCCTCCAGTACGTTCTCCAGTACGTTCTCCAGTACGTTCTCCAGTACCTCCTCCAGTGCCTCCTCCAGTGCCCCCTCCAGTACCTCCTCCAGTACCTCCTCCAGTACCCCCTCCAGTGCCTCCTCCAGTGCCTCCTCCAGTGCCTCCTCCAGTGCCTTCTCCAGTGCCTCCTCCAGTACCTCCTCCAGTACCCCCTCCAGTGCCTCCTCCAGTGCCCCCCAAGTGCCTCCTCCAGTACCCCAGTGTCCCCTCCAGTGCCTCCTCCAGTACCCCCTCCAGTGCCTCCTCCAGTACCCCCTCAAGTGCCCTCCACTCCTCCAGTACCTCTTCCAGTTCCCCTAACAGTACCGCCTCTAGTACTTCCTCCAGTGCCTCCGCCAGTACCCCATCCAGTACCTCATCAAGTGCCGCCTCCTTTACCTCCTCCAGTACCCCTTACAGTACCTCCTTCTGTACCCATTCAGTACGTCCTCCTGTACCCCTTGCAATGCTTCCTCCAGTATCTCCTCCAGTACCTCGTTCAGTACCACATTCAGTGCCCCTTCCTCCAGTGCCCATTCTGCCTCCCCCTACACACACACTCCCCTGGAGTTTTTTTTTATTTGTATAGCCTATTAATCTGTATATCATTCTGTATATTATCTATATGTCATCATGTACTAGTATATTATACGTTATTAGTCCCCGTTGGTTGGTCTGAGCTGGCCCGTTATAGACGCATAGAGGGCCAGTGGTCACTACCGGTCCCACTGGCCCTCTATGCCTAGAGAACTTCCGGTAAACAGCCCAACCAACGGGGACTAAAGCCATTAGAGCCTTCGTTTATTGTCCTCGCTGGCCCTCTATGCCTTCGGGAACCTGTCTCGGCCTCCGGCCTCGACAGGATTCCCGTCAGGCATAGAGGGCCAGCTCGAACAATAAACTCAGGCTCTAATTGCCCATCAATCTGTCTTTCCTCCCTTCCCCCTGCTGCCCTCTCTTTACTCAATTCAATTCAATTCAATAGGGGATTTGCATGTCTCACTGTGCATGTCTACTGCAATGCATGCTGGGATGTATTTTGATGAAATCTGACATACAAATATTTGGCAATATTTTATCGAAAATTGCAAGCATGTTTTCACCAATATCACAACTTGTATAAATCATCTATATAAACCAGATGCATGATGGGAAATATGGAGGCTCGTGTTATGGAAACATGTATAACACATGGATATTGACATTAGAACATTAATAAATAGTCCATGCTGAACATGGCACGATTTCTATAGATTTTAGACTACCATTAGTCCCACAATTCCATGCGAATCAAGATTCAAAATGGCGGCTATGCAAATCCCCTATTAAAAATATCATGTATTCCTACCTACGGTGACATGCAAATAAGGAGCCATAGTTCAGAAAAAGAATTAAGTACTAAATTCATTTCTCTCTCATATCCACTGTCTCCTCTCTCTCTTCCACTCTCTTTTTTCGGCAATCCAAACCAGGTTAAGAGGAGATCAGAGGAGATACGAAAAGATGCGCAGCCTTGAAAACGCTCGTAGACATTTGCGAAATATTTACGAGAAAATAGTCCTTATGCACAGCTATAGGGAGATGCGAGGTTGTATATACGAGGAGATACGAATTTCGGGGACTTATACACATGCTTTCAACTTACGAGACACTTATTACGGACTTACGAGGACATATGAGGTTCTCGCAACCTTATACAACGGGCCCATTGAGTTAGGCTGAGGGACTCAATTGTTGCTATAATAGTCTAGCATATTGAAGGAATTCGAGGGTCAATTCTTCAGATTTTCCCCCATAAGGTTTATCGACCAGTTTGTCTTCCTCATAAGCAAATTATTTTATACATCTTTAAAGGCAAATAAAAAACCTCTTATCTTATCTTATGTTATTTTCTCCAGCTGGGAGAGAAAATGGCAACAGAACAAATTTGTGGGATTTCGGTCCAGACGGTCCAGAGCAAAAGAGGCTTGATCGTTTTATTTTATTTTGAGTCTATTTATACATAGATGAAACAATCAGGAGCGTATAATTATAACTGTCCCTGATTGGGTTACGCAAGCTGACCACTGGTCAGTCATTATACAGATAGGGTCCAATCAGGGACCAAAACTGAACAAATAGTGAAACCTTAATTAAATATTCTTGCCCAATGCCTGAGTGACATTTGTCAGTCGATCTCAACTTGGTCCTTTCCTGCCCCACTCCCCTCAATCGTGTACCTTCCCTCACCTGCCTTTCCCCATGGATAATAAAGATAACAACTTAGGCAGCGACTGCTTATCTGGTGAAAGTCTTTTTTACTTAAAATTCTACACTATTATTATATATGCATTTAGAGGTAATACACATGTGCTTTTTGTGGGTAAATTGTGATTGGCGGAGAGAGTGCGACGTCATTTGGTGCTAGCCAATAGAGATGCCGTTATTTAAGAGGTTTGGTTGATGAATACAATATATGGCTGTGGGCAGAAGCGGCTGAATGAAAAAAGGTATATATCATTGTTTTCTTTAATTGTGATTCAAAATGGGGCACTTGTGATATAAAAACAAACTTTACAGAAAAATGCAAAATTCTTCCTGTGATGCTCCAGATAGGATCACTATCGTCAACCATGTTTGCAGTAAATGACCAAACCCAACATTTGATGATTTTCAATACTAATATTCTGATGGCATTGAACACCATGCAAATAGTCATTTTAGAATAGCGTTGCTAATATTTCACTACATACTTAATCAGTTACTACTGTTCCGTTTAGGTGCCTTCAGCTTTTCATAATCGTACTTGTGTGCCGTTACACTTGTGATGGAAACACATGAGTCAAATGACACAATTTGATTGTGTTAAGGTGTTATGCTGCTGCGAAACGCTGGTTTCCCAGCTTTCAGAGCTTGGTACTATGATACAGCAAAAAGTACAATATTACTGAGGTAAATACTAAATAAATTGACAAATGAGTATGTAATAAATACCACATGACATTCTGTAAGGTTTAAAATCGGGTCTTGACGAGCTGAAGGATGGAAATCGTCCCTTCATTTGGGACTTGTTCCATTCTTTAAGCTCATTTCGACCCAACTATAAACCTCCATCGTGCCATTTGGTACAAATATTCCTTTTAAACTTTCCTTCTCTTATTTTCAAGGGACTATTTTATCCAAAAATTACCCTTCCACTTTATGGTTCGTAGTATAATAGGCACAACTGATAAACCATTTGCATAGATATGATATTGTGTTTATTATGACAGAAAAGTATCCACATTATTTGTGTAGCAATTTAAACAACAGCAACAGCATGTTGAAAAAATACATTTATGTCCTAGTATTGTAGGTGGAGATGCGTGGCAAGGTCCTCCCTACATCTGTTAATTATTTAGCAGAAATCAATTAGTAACACCTACAAAAATATCAGCAATCAGGTTAATGGTAAAGTACATCATATAAAAGATGTCAATTCATGAAGCAATTTTGAGGGAAATGTTAGCACATTAAGAGAAAATAATATTTTGGCATTCTTGAAACTCAGGGTTAGTTTAATTTGGGACAAGAATCCTTTAATAGTTAAATTTTCCTCGGTTCAGTTTCTGGATAGCCATGTTTTCTTTCTGAAGCTTGGTTCCAGCGAAGACACATGAGTGCAAATGCAACCAGAAGAGCTCCTAAGACAACACCTCCAAGTGCAACTCCTACCATCATACCAATATGCCGCTCTGCAATAATGTTGAAAGTTAATAATCAAGAGCTCAAAATCAGCAAAAATGATTGCTGAGTTTCAGTAATTTGCTAGTTATTACCAGTTTTGATACAAAACCAGCATATTGCTGATGAACAAATTGTTATTGGCTGTGTTTCACATAATTAAAACAACACATTTATATGTGGTATTTTTTAGTCCCTGAAGTATGGAACATACATGGCAGGCAATAATGATACTTACCTTCTTTCAAAGACAGGAGTTTGTCCATCAGGCTGAACCAAATATGTTCAATATAGTCAGTATTGACTGATGTTTTGACCTTTTCATTAGACTCAACCAAGATTTTACTCTTTCTTTCAAGGTCAGAATCTTCCTCTTCACCTTCACGTTGGGCATCTGACATACCCATATCTAATGCCTGATTACCTGCCAAAGCATTGGGGTTATCTTCTGTCTTCTGGCTAATTATGGAAATGAGACTCTGCTGGAATGGGGTACATGTTGGAAAGCCTTTGGGTGGAGCTGGGGCCTTTTCAGGAGCTATTTTGAAGATCATACCCATACCATCCATCATGTCAGCTAAAATGTGACAATGAACAGACCAATAGCCTGGATTATCACTTCTGAAACGAACCACAACATACCCACCAGGAGGAACAATAACAGTGTCTTTCATCGGAGGATCAACAAGATTAATTTTCTCTGTCATCTTGGCCCAGAACATGTCCTTGCATAATGGATCATTACATTTAATATCTGAATTGTCAGCTGTTTTCAAACCACTACTTTTATTGAAGGATGGGAACCCTTGGGCAACAACAGCAAAATGATAACCATGGATGTGCATGGGATGACCTGTGTGTAGTCCAGTTGAAGGGGGCTGAAAGTTGGTGAAAATTATTTGAATGGTCTCATCATATGGAAGCTCTTTCAAATGTGTACATTCACAGCCTTTCTCATCATTAAAGGAGAGGATGCATGAACTTTTTTCTTTTATTTATTGGGAAGAGGGTAAGTTCCTTGTCTCAATTTTAAAATCTAAATCCTGTACAAGCAATATTGTCAAAGTTACAGAACGTTTTATTCATGAAAACTAGAGCTAGAAATAAAACACATTAACTGCCACCTACCGTGACTTTCTGCCTGTGTGACGTCACAGGGGTCACTCCCAAAGCCCCATGCTAGCAGAGCTATGTAATACCCATAGCTACGATGGCAGTGCACTGGGCTATTTATGTGTAAAAACACACATCTACATTGAGAATTAATTTGAGAGAAAGATTGCCAGACCCTTTTTGTAAAAGCTAAGAATGTGTGGATATTTAATTAAAGAAATGGACGAGTTTGTAGTCACCAATGTTATGGTATTCAGGAGGAAGTATGGTATGTGGGACAAAGTATCATCCCTGACTTCTCCCGACCTGGAAAGGCACTGCTCCTTCATAAACCTATACCCATATTATTTATAACTCTGGCTTTAATTAAGTCAATGTTTAGTAACTTTCATAATCTTTACTGTATCCAATCAACTATGGGCCGTAGAACCTTCACATACATACAGGCTATGGTGCATGTGGAACATGTGTGTATGTACGCATGCAGGCTCCCCTGCCACTGCCCCAGCCATAGCTCAGTCTCTGACTGTCTGAGGCCGGGAGCTAGGTGGATTTGGTCACCGCACCTAGGTCACCCTGCTCCATATACACTACACTAAGTCATGCACCCTGCTCTGAACCTTGCACTTGCAGCCCCAACGACAGCTTTGTTTACATTTTTAACTTAACTTCTGACAATCACCAAAGCTATCCCACTCACTGACAAAGACTTATAGACATCCCCTTACATTAAAATAATCTTTTGTCACCTTGTTTCTGTATTTCTGATAATAAAAGACCAGTTACATGGATGATATATAATCATAGAACTACAGACAATAGGCCTATACGGCTACGGCAGGAATGACCACTTGCTTCTTTCATATTTTGCCCTCTAACTTACTCTGAAACTAACTGCAGGAGTGTTGTTACATCCTGCAACTATCACCTAGTTAGCATGTTGTGGAATTCAGCAAAACAATAGACTCTAACTACAATATCTGATCATGTTCATTGGTCAGTAGCTTGCATTAAACAGTGCGGGCAGACCTCTCTCAATAGCTAACTATAGCTGCCTCTCAATACAGCGTTACCCCTGTGACGTCAGGGCACTGCTTCTACTAGTACTTAGGGCACAGTGACCTACTTATTTAAAAGTGCTTCTCACACAATAATGCGTTGAACTAAAAATGTATAAATACTCACTAATGTTAATTTGAACAATTTTAAGGAGGAATAGCCTAAAAAAAAGACTTTTTCCGATTTCATGCACCCCATCCTTTAAAACAAACCTTGTTACAATCGATGATTCCACTTCCCTCAGGTGATGGGTACAGGGGGGAAAGTGGTTCAATGTGTCTCCTTGCATTTATTGAAGCTCGCCAGTTTATAGCCACATTTAAGAACACTTCAGTTACCCTTGTTTCCTTGCCTAACTCTTTGGACAAAGGGTTCTTTGACTGGACACTCGCTATCGGAATGAATTTTTTGTGAGAGAGAGGAGGTGGGGGTAAAAGGACAATTCAATACCTTACAGGGCCTTCCTTGTGAACACTCATGTGTGCTGTTTGGTAAGGCATAATCTATATCACCGTAAAGGATGATAGCTTGGACTTTGAATGCTGAGATATTTTCATTTTCTTCCATTTCCTCTTTATTTGTGTACCCCAGCTCCCCAGGTTGGATTTCAACTGGATTAGCTCTCAACCAATACCTCCCAGCTGGTTGATTTGGCTTAAAAATAAAGTCAACCCTCTCTCCTGGATTAAGAATAAAGCTTGTAACAGTGATTGGGACAATGGGACGGCCATCAAGAGCTTCAACTGAAATCAGGTGTTGATCAATGTACACTTCATAGGACATGCTAACTCCAGGATTCAATACATGGAACCTATAGTCTGCACCTTGGTCCACCCTAAATGTTGGTACCATATCCTTTAGCCCAAGCCCAATACTCTCTGACTTAGGTAGACCATTTCTTCCATTGATCAAGGATGCAACAGGTTTAGGCCTTTCTCCTGGTGAGTGCATTCTCACATCTGGAGGTTGTTCTGTAAAGCCCTCATCATGGAACCAGTCCTGAACAATCAAGGGGCAACACCGTCCATCCATGGGGTGTCTTTCATGGTCATCCCATGCCAATGTATGGATGTTCCAGTAGTTCCCAGATCATTATGCACATGGACCACAACCTATCAATATAATTATTTTTATCTATTGGAATAGAGCAACACCAAAATATACTGAGTGTTACATTGTAGTTAAGGCCCTTGTCCATTGGCATGACCGGCCAGCCATTTATCATACTTTACCATTGAGGGGTTTGCCATATATTGCTTGTACACCAAGTGTACTTCCAGTGGCCATGGCAATGGGCATAGGGTTTAAGGTGAACAAGGCAAGATGCACTGAAACTGTATGAGTGCAATCTAATGTTTTTATCATCTAGAAAATTACAATAGATCTATGTTTTGGATATACAGTGCCCCAAAGGGATCAAAACAAAATCTATTATCAAAAGGACTTGCCTGGATTAAAATCTATTTAAAAATCATAAAATGAATGCATTGTTATAAAAGGGGTCTGTTTTCCTATTGGGATCTGGAAAGGGGGAAAATTTAGAAAACTCTGAATATAAATTTTTGTCCTTGGATCATACTATACTGGTCTTAAGATCCCGAGAAAACTTTATTCCAACAAATTCAGACCTGTGTTTCTATTTCTACTTTTATACACTCATGCAGGAAATCCCATTTTTGATGGAGAATATTGAATACATTTAACTGATGAGAATGACTTGTAAAAGCTATAATCTGTGTGTGCTGTACTCACATGAGCACAATAAGTATTTGTATTTGCAAGGCCCTAAAGTAAACACGTCTTGTGTGGCTTGCATTTTCTGAAATGTATTTCTTAGGCTTTTCCCGAATCTATGTAATATCCACCATCACTATAGTGCCAACAACTCCAAATAAACTGTTGGCCTCTTTAAGTTTGCTTTCAATACTTTCCAAGCTTATTTGTTTTAATTTCTACACCTACATCCAGTATATTTTTTTTGTAGTCATTTTACTTAAATGAGCTGAAAAGGGATTTCACGTTTGAGTCTCTGTAAATCGACACCACTGTAATTCAGTTGAAAACTCTTTAAGAAAGAAAAGTAGCGTTACCTTCTTTTAAATCATCCTAAATGAAATTATAATTTCCTGATTAATTTCAACCTAAAGAGACAGTCTAATATAAATAATTCACACACAACAGAGATTAGTGTGGGCTATTGGTTGGTCAAGAAAGCTTGACTTTCGATGAGGTCAAGGTCATTTATTTCAAGGCCAAAGTATGGAGTTTTTCAATATTTTTCGACAATGTCCATACTTTGACCCTGAATATATGGTCTTGCCCTTTATCAAAGGTCAAATTTCCTTGAGAAATCGATTACCCACACTGATCTCTGTACACACGTAAAATGTCATGATGGTAGATGATATATGGCTTTTATTCTATAAGCTGATTAAAAAGTGACCAAATTTATACCAAAAATCTATTTGGTTGCCATGGTAACATGTGAAAAACTCAAGATTCAGCTACCCACTAAAGATTTTTAAATGGGCATAATGCCCATTATTTACTGTAATCTGTCTAAAGATGCCTGTAAATCCACCGAATTTATTCACTTTTCACTATATTTTCCCCTTCCCCACCTCCCTAATCAGCTAAATAACACCATAGAAGTCAGTAATTATCCTATGGTAATTTCACACAAAAACGGCAATAACTCTGGTAACATTGGGTCCTCAGAGATTATTTCTCAATGTTTCCTACTTTTCCCCAATACATCCCATTATTTCCCTCTGTAATCTAATATAAGAAACTTGGTGTGAAATTATAGTGGATTAACCTACCATCCTACATGTAGGATGGCTGGTATCTTTGGTTCAAGGTAGAGGTTGGAAATTTGTATGTGAGTCTCCATCAGACATTTAATATGAATTCCTAGCTGCAAAGTTTGGATACAAGTGGGTTAAAGAAACATTATACTACCATACATCCCATAGGAGGTTTCTAAGATATTGGAAAATGATTGTGTATCCAAAGCTATTAGTTTTTTTACCTGTGAATTGTGGCCAATTTCAATAGTAGGACCAGGGAACTGACCATTGACCAATATGATTTTCCTCTTGTGTCCATCAACTGTCACTAATTGATCCCTAGCTGGGTATAACTGACCTCTTGATT
The DNA here is from genome assembly GCA_942159475.1 of Sthenelais limicola. Lineage (NCBI taxonomy): Eukaryota > Metazoa > Annelida > Polychaeta > Phyllodocida > Sigalionidae > Sthenelais > Sthenelais limicola. The sequence goes on from OW804096.1 coordinate 62,825,798, forward strand.
TGTCCAAAGTGGGAATCTCTTTAGCTTTAAGACAATTCCTTCTTGTTGGTGTCACAGAACTCTCATAGAGACAATCTTTCTTAACCATCAAGTCACCTTCACTTCATCCATTATCCATCGTCGTCATGGTCATTCCAAATGAGATGGTCATATGGTGTTCACAGTACTCTGAAAAGCAAATTTCAGCCTTACTTTGTAGTATTGATAGACCTAGTAATATGGTGATGAAGTAGACAAATCCAAACATCTTGAGGAATGGCAGAGACATTTCAAGCAATCATAGCACTATGGGAGAAGAATGTTTCACTGGCAATTCATGGTTGTGTCTGTTTCCCCATCTATTGCACAAGAACCTTATATATACATGCTATGAATTAATTAGCTGAAATTAAACAACTTGGATAATTGCATGGATTTCAAGCATGATAATTTTTCTGGTAATGTAATTAATAATCCTCATCATTAAGTTGAAGTCAAGACTTATCAGGACGTAGAAGATAGATATGTTCGAGCTCAAACCCTGCAGACCATGAGACTAGAGCTCTAGACAGCTATCCATCAAGACATATCTTATTCATCTAATGCATCTAGTTTTTTTATCACTTCTTGATACCGCATTTTTTCAATGGAACTGCTTGAATATGATATTGGCCTTTTTGAAATAAAAATAAATAAAACAATTTGCAACTCATCTTCAATTCCAACTAATGCATATTAAATGACCCACACATATGTTGCGCCCTACTGAGTGTAGATAAGATACATATATATAGTCTGTCATGGGAGGCATTTAAGCATAGATATATATTTTGAACGATTATATTATATGAACAATTAATAATAATAACATGAAGGAGCAGTTTGGCGAACATAGAATATTTATTCCACCATAATAAAGACATAAAGTTCAAAATTTCCAATGTTGACACATGCAAATAGGTCTGATCGGCCCGAGCGTGGAAGAAGGTGTGGCAGTTATACAAAATGTTCTAACTTTCCTGCGCTCCTATTGGTCGAGCCTGTCACGTGGTTGACAACCGTACACAAACAACAAGTGGGCGTGGCCTCGTCACAGCTATATGGCGGCAAGGTCTTGCCTATACATAGTCTGTCGTGGGAGGCATTTAAGCATAGATATATATTTTGAACGATTATATTATATGAACAATTAATAATAATAACATGAAGGAGCAGTTTGGCGAACATAGAATATTTATTCCACCAAAAACCACGCCAAACCCACCGAAATAAGTTATTATAATTTAGACGACGTCTGAGCATCAATAGTTAACATTCGTAAATGTGAAGGAGTTAAATACTGGAATACTACAGATGATTTCCAATTACCTCTCGATTTAATATCAAGAATTGAGGCTCCTGAAGCAGCCATAAAGCTAGCCCCACCTCTACGAAGGGCATGGGAGGAGAAATTACCCTTGAGGCCTGCTCTAATAATCAAATGATTAAAAACAGACATGAATCTATCATAAGTTACAGGAGGGCAAGCAGGGCATGAGAAGAGGGGGGCATTCAAGGGAGATTTATGTGAGAAATATAATTTCCTCAGCCAACGTACAGCACATAAGGCTCTAGAGCTAGTATTAGCAATAGGAATGATAAAGGGAATATTAGAAGTCTTTGAAGACATAACCTTTACTTCCAAGCCCCAATCATAAAATTCGATATGGGATCTGAGTAGAGTGTGCTTAGAAATAGTAACATGAGAAACCCTTAGCAAGGATCTAAACATTAGGACAATAGCAGACCATACTACTATCTCCAAGGGAGAGGATCTATCTAACACCAAATACATTCTCTTTAAATGGTTGGGTAGAAGGGGGTCAGAAGGAGATGGAGCCGACCCTGGAATTTTAAAAATACCCTGAATCACAGCCTTAATAGGGGGGCTAGACAGGGAAACAGTCGGCAGGCCCATCATTTTAAGATGAACAATTACACCACATAGGTAGGATACCACTGAAGAAGCCTTCATAAAGGTCGATAAATATGCAGCATACATACAGATTTTTTCCTCATTAATAGGTAAGGTCTGAATGTCAATGGAAGACATGAAGTCTTGAAAAAACTTCCATTGATGCTGCCTTTGCTTCAGTGTAGAAGGGGATACAGAGGACTGACGTAGGTATATCACTCTATTTTTCCACACTTGTGTTCCTATAATCAGAGAAAATATAAGAGGCACAACATAAGTGAGCAGCCCCCAATATAACACTAGCTTCTTTGTAGGTAGCTGGGTAAGGTAGTCTAGAAATAGTGTCAGCTACCACATTACTCTTGGTGTTTATATAAAGTGGGATCAAGTGAATATCATATATGAAACAAACCCAAAAAATCTCATACATTAGCTCCATACATATGGGACTACGACTGCAGCCATTTCTGATCATATGTATAACCTGGGTATTATCTATAAGGCAGGTAACATCATACCCCCTAAGTCTATCACACCAACGCTTCAACCCAACTAATACTGGGAATATTTCTAAGACGTTGATGCTATCTTCACTATCCAAAAATTCAGAAGTTGGGCCTAAATGGGTACATTCGGTGTCAACAAAAGGGTTTTCTACCCCTCTCCAGGTCCCACCAACCCAATCCTGATCAAGGACAGCACCATACCCTCTTTTGGAGGAATCTGTAATAAGGGGGTGGGGAAAACTAGGCCTATCCAAATGGCTAATTCCATTAAAAATTCTTGCAAAAGCCCTCCACCAGTCCAAATCTTTCTTGAAACCATCGTCAATAGCTAAAGATTTTACTTTTCTATCCAGCATATTTTTGTACAAATCGAAAAAATCGACGACAAAAAGTCCTACCTCCAGGGTAGACAGTTGCACAATGTGCCATATAACCATTCATTCTTTCTAAATCTTTTTTAGAAATGTAGGTGAATTTGCTAACTTTGTGTATTAAGTCCCTAAGCTTAGCCAGTTTACCAGGAGGAAGAGATAGGGTCATATCATCAGCATTGATTTCTATGCCCAGAACTACACATTTACGAGCAGGGGGAGAAACCTTTTTCCATGCTATATAAAATCCAAGGTATCTAAGCAAGCTAATTACTAGATTCTGACGAGCAACACAACCTTCATATGAGTAGTAATTGATGAAAAAATCATCCAGATAATTTACCACTGTAATTCCATATAAGGATTTGCATACATCTGCAATAAAGTTAGATATTTCGTCGAAATAGCAAGGCCCAGTTCTAAGACCAAAGCACAACCTGTTGTCACAAAAATATCTTTCCACACCATTCACATCCCATATAAATCCACATAACTCTCTATGCTCTGGGGCAATGGGAACAGCTCTATAAGCTGATTTAATATCAATAGTGGACATATAATCACCTCTATCAAGCATAGCCACTACATCGTCTAGCCCTTTGTAGCTAAATTCTCTTACCAAAGAGTCACAAAAATAGTTAACTGACATATCCACAGGTAAACTACAATCTGTGATTGGTCTAATATTACCATCAGGCTTGGGCACTGCCCCTAAAGCATGAATACAACGAGGTTTACTATCTACTTGGGAGACCATACCTTCAGCAAATTCATCACTAATAATAATATCCATCTTCTCACGAGCCCCAGGTTGTAGGATAGAGGAATAATTATCACAATGGTACCCGGGTGGGAGGGAATCTACAATTGGAAAACCATCTGTAATACCTACAAATACATTTTGATGAGAATTAACATTTGTATCATCAAGAATACTATTAATATAGGCAAATCTGCACGGTTTCAGTTGAGAAGCAACACCTTCAAGCATAAATATACAGTCACAACAACCAAGACTGCAGCATTCATACACATCAACGACATGACCGGCCGGCGTATGATCTGTGCTGAAAAGTAATTTTTTGTCGGAACAAACATGTGACAATTTGTCAATAATATCAAAATCATTCAATACATGTACAAAGTCACCATTTTCACCAGAATTGTCATTCAAATATCTTTCATTGTCCTTCGTGAGAGTAAAATTGTCCTGCGAACACTCCGTAGACTTCACACGTAAATCCAGGTCCGCCATATTGGTTCCGTCATCAGATACATATGTCTCCGAAAGCACAGGAGAGTTCTCATCTTCGGATTCAGCCGAAGCAATAGTTTCGAATTCACCATGGCAACGGCCATAAACACCAGAATTTGTATCATTAAAAACATCTTCAGGAACCACACAACTTATGTTAAACTTCTCACGAAGAGCCTCATCCTATTTAGAATTTGAAGATTTGCTCGAACAAGATTTAGAACCATGTTCGAATGCACCACACTTTTGACATTTATGAACATAACGACAACTCTGCATGGAGCATCCATTTTCAGAGTTAAAATTAAAGCAGATCCCTTTCTTCACACTTTTAGCTTTAGAATCAACTTTTGCCGAACGTTTTGAATTCTCAAAGGAGAAATATCGGAGTATATCATCTTGACGGATGTCTTCAAATGCTGACAGTCCTACTCTGTTTGCACGTTCACGAACAGAAGTGTCATAATCCAGACTCGCTTTCAGGGAATATACACCACTTGCCGCCTTGTCAGACAATAACAAAGCATGTCGGAGAACACCCTCGATTTCTTCTTCCGGACGATTATCATCGAGCAATTTGATAGCAAGTCTAATGGTAATCGACAAGAGTTTCTCTATACAATCCACATTCTCACCTTTAGGGACCTCACGACTACGATCGAAAGGTTTAGACGAACGGTCTCTTCCCCAGCTGTACGACCTGGCTCTCCGGCGAGGTCCACGCCCATCGCTAATTCGGTAAATATCACTGTCAACCGAAGAAGAACGTGATTGGTCAGCTTCAGGATTATTGGTGCCGCCCCCAGACTCTTGAGACTTTTTCTCGTTGGATGATATGAAAGCTTTCACAATATCTTCCAATGCAGTCATTCGTACGGCCATGTCGTCACCGCCCACCACTCCACCAGAGGCAGACCCACCCCCTTCCTTCTCGCTGCCTTTGCCGTCAACTTTAGTGCCTTTACATTTCTTGCCAGTCGGCGGATCATGGAACTGCCCACACGTCTTGCAATTCCTGGGATTCATCACAAAGGAATATAAGGTTAGAACAACCAAGTTCAAAATTTCCAATGTTGACACATGCAAATAGGTCTGATCGACCCGAGCGTGGAAGAAGGTGTGGCAGTTATACAAAATGTTCTAACTTTCCTGCGCTCCTATTGGTCGAGCCTGTCATGTGGTTGACGACCGTACACAAACAACAAGTGGGCGTGGCCTCGTCACAGCTATATGGCGGCAAGGTCTTGCCTATACATATATGGTTATCCCTCTTTGGGGCCCACACCCTTGAGCTAATTACAATTGAATTAAATAACACAGCATCACAGGCTACTGGCAAAAACATGAAGAAATCCAGAAGATGCATTCATGGAATAAATAAACGTTTTTCAATTTAATCTCCTATCATTTTAACATAATACCTGGATTCTGTCTATCAAGACATATTCTAGCAAATTGTTATAGCATTACTGATTCGCCCAGTACAAGAAAAGAGAGTATCTAAAGCTCTATCCACTTGACACAGGCTATTGGCAATACATAAACACTATGCCTAGCCGTTATTTCAGGTTTACTTTAACCTCCCATTCTCCTCATGGTGATTGATATATATACGTTCATTTGTTTCTGTTCAATCAAATCATTTTAATTTTGTTTTTTCATTGAAGATTTGGAATAATGAGCATGGAAATTAGTATTAGTAACGTTCTGGCCATTACCAATGATCCCAATTAACCCATGAGCAGACATGTCTAACAATTACCTGTACATTTTTAGCTTTGGAGATTTTGTGTTAACACTTATAAGAAATATATCTATCTGACTCTTGGGCAAGTGACAATTTAAGAAGAAAGGTTGCACTGATATTAATTGACCTTGATCAATTTGCAAGTATTTCGAAGTCATTTCACATGTTTCAACACCTCTACCCAAATTACCATGATCAAGTAAAGGAATCCTTCTGGGTTTTAATTATAGCAAATTAAATAGAGAAGAGTATGTTTCAGGTCAAAGAATACGAAAAATTCGAGTAGGGCGTACATAATTGTAATAAATCATTTACCAAGTGGCCTTCAAATGTATTACCATTATTTTCATTCATTTAAATTGGGCTATCCCTGAAATCACAAAAATTAGTTTGGGATTAATCCCGTTAGAGACATTGCCATCTGCATTCAGAAATTGGAAATAAATCATAGAGATAAAGCTTGTGGAAATCATCATTAAGTCATAAGCAAGACTTATGATGTAATCCCAGACAGAGTAGAGACATCTCATGTGCATTGAATTATTGGCTGTAAACAAAAACTAGACTTTAACGTCTATATTTATCAAGATATGTTGCCAAACACGTTCTGAGTACGTAGCGCTGTCCATACATGTATGATGAATGTATGATTAATGTGTGACGTGGCAACTGCTTAAAATTATTCCTACTAGTGTGACGTTGTTTAAAGATATGGTGAACTAATGTATATGCCCCTACATGCACCATGCCAATGGCTAAAGGGATATTCCACAATGAAAAACGATTTGGGATGATTAAGTCGGATGTAGGCCCACAGTATAATGTATTCTCCACATGAGTCTCCCCCGTGTGGTGGATAGAATTGTGAGATGACTTATGGTATTTTATTACATACCTGTCAAAGTCTTTAACATAGAACCCTATGGAAGCAGGGCATAAAATGTTTTTTATGTAACATGTGCTGACTGGGCAGTGATTTGATTGGTTTATATGCCGCGATGTTGAGAGTGCATCCCTCTGATGGTGATGTTATTGTTGTTCATTGTGAGTTATGAGGTGGTAAATAAAGTGTTTAAACGTTACGTTGTGGTTCATATGGAATAAATTGAGATCCCAACTTGTCCGCATAATCTGGCATATATATGTCCCTCGTTGTCCGTGAGGAAGCACTCAGTGCTACTGCGCTTTGTGCTTTGTGCTTCAGCTCACGGACAACTCAGGACATATATGCCAGATTATGGGGACTCGTTAAGATCCCTCTATGTATGCCTACTTCATTTAGCCTAACCAGCTTTCCCCCAATGTCCAGGACAAATGTATCCCTGGTAGAGGCTTAGCTTAACCTTGTTTGTCATTGTGAAATATCATATGACTATTTTCCTTTATGTCTTAGGAAATAGGAGGATATGGCCATATCTGAATAAGTTTCAGGCTCCGTCGAGATTGAATTGAAACTTTATAGACCCCTATATGCACCACATATATATGATTTGGGATTATTAGGTCGGATGTAGGCCTATAATATGATATATCTTCCACATGGGTCTCCTCTGTGTGGTGGATAAAATTATAAAAAAGACCCATAGCATTTATGTTATATCATATTACGCAATTATGACGTAATAGTGATACATCACATTATAATTAATGAGCTAAATTGACTATGACCTTTAATGACTCTACATGAAATATCATCATGAAATTAATTATTATAATTGAAAGTAATCGCAGTGTCATGCAAGTCTATGTAATCAGTCAGATGTATTCATTTTATAAAAATCTGTATTAAGGACACAAGGAAATATAATGACATATGCCAATACATTAATTACAAGACATGTGCACAGTTAACTTTGGTTATAAGCATACTATTATAATTATATTATTATATAAGTCAAGCTTAATGTTCAAGAGACTGGCATATTCTGATACTATTTGGTACCCATAAATCTTTTAATTTGAAGTAAAAATCATATTGCTCACATGCCAGTTCATTCTATTGGACAGCCGAGATACTTGAATATGTTAACCTGAAATATGTCTCTTTCGTTACAAACCCCACTTGACTGTTATTCTTGGCCCAAAGATCTGATACTTGACTAATGATGCTAATACATGAATTAATTTTGGTATATTTGGAATATTTTGTTGACTTATAAATAGTCTAGTTGATGAAGAAACAGAGCATGATTATCACACAGGACAGCGTTATTTCTTGGAAATCTCATGTATTACATATAAAGTCTGTATGAATATACCTGAAGAAACAGAGTTTGATGATGCAGGTTATAGTCTAGTTGATGGAGGGAATGATTATCATACAGGACAGTGTGGTCCTCATTTCTCAAAGATCTTTCACTTTTTATATATTTATATTTATTGTGATTCCTTATTATAGTTCAGAAAGTATGGGCAACGCATGAATTATAGCTGCGTGTACAGTTATGCGTATTTTCTACTGCATGATAATTATTATTTGTTAAATGTCTTGGCCAATAAAAATATTTAAAAAAGATATATATATGTTACATATAGAGTATGTATGAATACACAAGAAGAAACAGGGTTTGTTCATTATACATTGTATATGCTCTTTTGAAAGGTGGTGACCACAAATGTTCTTTTAAATGCATTGGTGTATGTATTCATCCATTCCATTTTAATTTTCAGCATATATATACATTTATAACAGATAGAATATGATAGCCCTCATATAATATGGAAAATAAAAGTTTATAATTTTGCCACAGGTCTGTTTGATTATAAATGAATTCATACAATTCACAGAAAACAAATTGGTTCTTATGGTTGTATTTTCCAACATATAAATCCTCTGCATGTAAACTTGTTGTTAACTTTAAGACAAAACTACTTATTACCACTGAAGCTTATGATGTAGTGAATGCTGAAAGTTTCCTGATAGACAATGATCTGACATCTGTATTCACCACACCCAAGATCTTGCATCCAGTCTCACTGTGTTTCCTGGGAGTAAAGGCTTATGAAGTGTTCTTGTATAGTATTCTATACACAGGTCCTTCCCTTCTTAAATAAAAACAATTTTATTTCGTGGGGTTGAAAAGACCTGGGGTTGAAACGACCTGGGGTTGAAACAACCAGGGGTTGAAAAGACCTGGGGGGAAAAGACCAGGGGTTGAAAGTTCCAGGTGGGAAAAGACCAGGGGTTGAAAGTTCCTGTTACCCTACCATCCATCATGTCAAATAACATGTGACCAGTTGCCAGTATTATCACTTCTGAAACGAACCACATTTACACCAGACCCACCAGGAGGAACTATATCAGTGTCTTTCATCGGAGGATCAACAAAATTCACTTTCTCTGGTCTCTTGGCCAAGAACATGTCCTTGCATAATGGATTATTACATTTAATTTATAAAGCTAGGAAAAACTGGAACAATCTAAACCAAAATTTGCAAAATTTAGAAATTAGAAAAGAATTCAGACAAGGCATTCAAGCTATGTTGCGAACTCAGATCGAGGGAGAGTAGGAAATGGGCCCCCTTCCCCGATATATAAAATATGTGACTCTGAAAGGACTACTAATCTGACTCGTATTACTATAATGTTTTATGTCAAATGATCAGTACTACTTTGAGTACATAACTGCTCTCACGATCAAAATACCCTGTTTTAATATAATTACACCACCCTAATTTTGGGTTCCAGCAGTAAAAATATTATTTTGCGGTAATAATGTATTTTATTACTCTCACTCAATTTTACTCCTGTAAATACCACATGTAAATTTTGTGGTATAAACTTGCTATTCATTGTGGTACTATTTAATATTTTACCACTGATATTATTGTTCTAAATATCACATGTAAGTTTGTGATATTAAATCGCGTCGTACTGTACTGTACTCCTCGCGATATGTTTAACACTTGCCATGTTAGTCACTTAGTTCTCTGATACCTTAAACTTCGATTTTATTTTTAATTTTATTTTATTTCATTCTCTAACCATATCTAAGTCAACTAGCCTAGTCCTTTTCCAAATTTCGGTAACTGCCGGAAGAATATGCACTCTTTGTAGTACATAATAGGTATGTCGACCCTTTTGTCTATTTTTATATAATCCTCGTCTGTACTCATTTGTACTCTTCGAAAAGACAAATAAAAGACTTCTTATCTGATCTTATCTTATCTTAATATCTGAATTGTCAGCTGTTTTCAAACCACTGCTTTTATTGACGAATGGGAACCCTTGGGCAACAACACCAAAATGATAACCATGGATGTGTATGGGATTACCAGTGTGAAGTCCAGTCGACAGGGGCAGAAAGTTGGTAAAAATTATTGGTATGATCTCATTATATGGAAGTTCTTGCAAATGAGTACATTCACAGCCATCGTCATTAAAACAAACCTTGTTACAATCAACTATTCCACTTCCCTCAGGTGTTGGGTACAGGGGGGAAGTGGTTCAATGTGTCTCTTTGCATTTATTGAAGCTTGCCAGTTCATAGCCACATTTAAGAACACTTCAGTTACCCTTGTTTCCTTGCCTAACTATATGGACAAAGGGTTCTTTCTTTGACTGGACACTGGCCACCAGAATGAATGTTTTTTGAGAGAGAGGAGATGGGGGAAAGGACAATTCAATACCATACAGGGCCTTCCTTGTGAACACTCATGTGTGCTGTTTGGTAAGGCATAATCTACATCACCATGGTGAGTGCATTCTCACTTCTGGGGGTTGTTCTGTAAAGTCCTCATCATAGAACCAGTCCTGAGCAATCAAGGGGAAAGCTGGCATCGCAGGCAGTTGTTGTAGCCTTGAAGGTATATGTAAAGGTGTGATGAGGTAGAATAGGACATTGTGTGAGGTAGAAAGATTGCTAGCCTTTATACTAACTACTTCCCCTTCATGCAAGTAAGATTCAGGGACACATGCACTTGATTTACCAACTAGGCTGTTTTCACCAGAACTGTTTGGTATTCTTCTTGTTGTTTTCTAATAATGACCCAATATATCGTCTCCTGGCATTTTTTATTAACCTAGAGGTTTCTTCTCTATCACTCTCATCTCCCTCCACTCTTTCTCCCTCTCTTCCTCCCCCTTCTCTCTCCCCTCCCTTTCACTCTCCCCTCTTTTCTCCCCCTCCCCGTCCGCTCTCTCCCCTCCGTCTCCATCTCTTTCTCCCCACCTCCCCACCTCCCCTCTCTCAGCTCCCTCTCTTTCACCCTTTCTTCCTCTAACTCCCTCTCTCTCCCCACCTATAATTCCAGAAAAATTAAAGAGTTCAACTCATGTACAGAGTATTGAGAAAAACCACCTCAAATCTTATTCCATTTAAATTCTTTTGAATTAATTGTTTCTTTATCTGCAGATTAATTAATAATATAAACCGAATTACTATGAATAAACTTAAGAAACTGATGTCCATAAATTTGCATCATACTCACTTAATCATTGTTGACAGTATTCATCGAGTTTGTCAGCTGAAAAATGAAAGCTTATTAAAACCAAACGAATAGTTACAATTGGTAGTTTTTGGCTAAGCATAGATGTAAGGTATATTCTACTTCTCCCTGAAACGGGGCATGGGTAGCATATGCTGTAGCTACCTCTCCGTAAAAACTTCAACATTTTCATGTATTCAATGTACGATCTGTGAACAGACTATGGGAAATTAGGTCGTGATAAAATGCTATAGTGAAATGGGAAGTTCAGTAACATATCGTATTTATTGATATTTATATTTTTTTTCAAATTCAGGCAGGCCTTAACAGTTGTTTGGAAGTGCGAAATTATATAAAGGTGACATAAAACATGCCACCTTACGACACAGGACACATGACAGCATTGTTTCTCAGAAATCTTTGACTACTTTATGTATAAACATATATATAAACACTGTATAGATATACTAACAATAACGGGGCTTGTTCATATAATCTTGTGTTGTGATCACTAACGGTTTTTAATGCATTATTGGTGTAGGACTTGATTCATTCCACTTTAATTTTCCGTATAATTATAACAGAAAGGATACGATAACCATGGTGGTTGCCACAGGTCTGTTTGATTAATTGAAAACAATTTATTTCCAAACATATCAATCACCAATCATATGTTGTTAACTTTAAGACAACTCTACCACTGAAAGATATGGTATAGTGAATGCCGAATGTTTCCTCATTGACAACGATCAGACCTCTATATTCACCCCATCCCAGATCTTCAGTGTATGCCAATGCATCTATTCTGACTGTGTTTCCTGGAAACCAAGGCTCATGAGGTGTTCTTGCATAGCATTCTATGCACAGGTCCATCCCTTCTTCCACTATTCTGCAATTATAACAACTCCTTCTGGTTCGAATTATGTGGTGGATATCAGGGTATCTGTACCAAGCATTCTCTTATATTAGTAAATTTTTGATTGAATAGGTGGATCTAGGTTTTGATAGGTATGATGAGAACCCGGTTTGGAATGGCAAATTAAGTGACAACTTTTATATTTATTATACGATTTGTGCAAATGTACGGTTATCATGGTATGTCTGGGCATAATATTCAAGATATAGAATAATGTTGATCACTGCATAACGACAAAATGAATCTATTGATTAAATTGCTAGTTTGATTGATTACTTGTACAGATTAATCGAGAGTCTGAAAGACCTATTTGCATACGAGTCTCTTTTGGGAAGATCTGTAAATTTACAACATTAAGATTGTGTGTATGTGTTTAGATACTCCTATGTTTCAAATTAAGGACTAGGAAGACAGGATCACCTGGTTGATAGTCATGTATCATGACACTCTCCTGGCCCAATATGAAATCATGTCTAATAATAAAACTAGGATTCATTAAGTCAAGAATATAAAAACATTATATAAAAACTTTATCTACATTCAATATTAAGGTAATTATTCTGAGCTTCCAGATATTTGATTCTGAATGCGGAAAAAAATTGAAACAAATAATATACCTCATTGTGCCATATAAAATCCATTAGTCCATTTTGGCTCAGATTTTGGCTATATTCACCGTGCAATATGAGGCCATATACCACGGCGTCATCATGGTATATTGGGACTTTCTGGCTGGTGATTGGTTATAATCCTGAGCCCCCCCCTTTAGCCGTGGTATATTTGGGTTTTTTCGTTTCCCATTGGTCCACACTCAAACACCCCCACCCCCACCACGGGTCTTGGTCGCTGTATTACCGAGTGGCAAAGGCAGCCATTTTTTTTGCTAAATCTGTGATAAAATTCGACATGAACAAATAAAACATTCTTAGCAACCATATATTAAAAGAATTTGAAGTTTAGACTAAGACCTTGACTCAATATTCCATTTGCTGCCCAGGTTAATATTGAAACAAGCAGACAAACAGAAGATCGAGGCGAGCCCCGTCTGTTCAACCTTTCGTAGAAACATGACTTACCTCTGAGGCTATATGAGTCCCAAATGCCCAGGTAACATAATCCAAAAGTAAATTCAGGCACAATGTTCCAAGCATAATAGCCTTTGCGTTATATCACTTCCTATGGTAATCCAGTCAAAGTTAAAACATCCATATTTCCTTCGAGAGATTTGTTCCTGCGCTTGAAGGCATGGGCAGGCAGCCGCCATCTTGCTTCAGAATCGTCACATGTTTTCCCATTCAAATCGATAATCCAAGGTATTTTTCAGTCTTCTACACTCAAATCTTCCCGTAGTAGAATCTCCATGTTCTATGCTTGGTCGTCGATGAAGATTAATCAAATGACAAACGATATAAAGGATGTAAAAAAGCCATTTTCCCCTTCGGTAAGCATGGAGCATGGCATACATTCGACCGAGCAAGGTGGACCAACCTTGAACTCTGAATGGGTGCACGCTCAGCAAGCAGCGGAATCTTACTATAATGCACCGGCTGGCTGAACGTGACTTCAGTAAATACGCACCTCTGATTGGCTGTTGTAGCTGTAGTTCATTTGGCCAGCCGTCGCATTATCATATGGTTTCCGACTAAAGCGCCCAGCAAATGGCGACCTTGACCTTGATTGATTCGGCTATTTTAGGTTGTCTAGCGATTTAAAAAAGAAATAAATGAAAACTCTGAATTGCTAGAAATGATTTAAATATAGTTCTACCCCCCAATAGTGAAGTTTCAGTGTATTGGCGATTTCACAAGCCATACATGTCCGTCCTTTATATTGTACATTTTCTATGCTATAAGCAATCAGCGATTCTTTATTTTGTCTATTTTTTATGCTATAAGCGATTGGCATGGGCACTTTCGAAGGGAAGCGTGTGTGCGCTGAATAGGCTGTTTACTGTTACTGAAAGTGCACCAAGTGGTTATATGGGTCATGCCGAAAGTCACTCTGGCTACAACTGCCGCCTGTCTAGCGAGAGTGACGCTGCAAAACTGGACCCATTCCTGCAATCTAATTGCCGAAACACAGAAATGAACCGACTGCAGAAAGTAAATAAATGGCTTGTTTTTTGTATAAGGTTAGTAAAATAAGGCGTTTTTGTTGTTGATCTGAACCATCACGGACTAAAATAATTATACCACTCTGGTTATGGCCCTCGATTGCTGTATACTCGATTCCATATACTCGATTCCATATACCCACTCGGCCTCTGGCCTCGTGGGGTATATGGAATCGTACACCAATCTCGGGCCATAACCATCGTGGTATAATACATAAATAACCAAAAGGAATAGTTCCACTTGGACCAGTGGTAGATGTTTTGGCTGTAATCGTCCAGGCTCCCCAGAAGAAAGGCTCATTAACTACCTTGCCATACATCCTTTTAATTTAAATGAAGCATACAGAGAGATTGGCATAGATGGGTCTATAGCAACAGGTGTCAGTGTAAAAGTCAGAGGTATTGTATCTCTTACGGATCTTCCCTGACTTCACTCATGTCAAAGTTATATGATGAGAAATACTTGATCATTCTGTCAGCATGTTCCTCTGTACTACAACAAGAGCCAATGTTTTGTGCAATCACACTTTTGTTGCTTGGAGCCATTGGATCTTTAGTTATGATGAAAAGCCTCTCTGGAATGGAGTCACTGTTCCTGTTGGTGCATTTTTCCTCTTGTGCCATGATGCCCATGATAACAGATAGCATCACACAGCATGTGAGTAGTAAATTTTGCCTATAATTTCTCAGGAAAAGATAAAAGTTTAAGTTAATTGTACATTGTATCGAGAAAAATATTCACAACCTCTCCTTAACTAATTGTTTCTTTGGCTTGAGGTACTTATGATAATGTAGATAAATTGATGATATAATCCAGATCACTATGAATAGATTCAATAAAGTAATGTTGACTTGCATCATACACACCTAATTATTCTTGTCAACAGTCTGATAAATGCTTATTAGCCAACTGAATAAGTTACAAGTTAGTAGTTGAACCTTTGTTGGCTAATCATATATACATAAGGTATGGTCTATTTCTTCTGGAAGCAGGGCATGGATTATTGGTGTAGCTACATTTCCATGAAAACCTTTACGTTTTCATATATTCTTTATAGGAATTTCGAACAGACTTGACGACATTAGGTCTCGTTAAAATTCCTTAGTGAAAAGTGGAGTTCAGTAACATATTGTTAAAATGCCTCGGCATGGGGATTACCATAGTGAAATGCTCACATAACTTGTCTTATTATTTCTACTCTGTTTGCCAGAGGTCAACAGCTGGTCAAGCATGGATGCACCGATATGTATATTTGCAAATGTATCTTAGCATTTGAGATCAATAGCCTACCAATTGAATAAATTTTATATCAATATCCCCCCTCGATTATAAAGAAATGATAGGGTTACTAATTATCATCAATCATTTACTAACCTAATGAAATATTAGCATTCTCTAGATATTAAGGCAGACAGTGGGTAGACACGATGATATGTAATCTTCTGCCAATAAAAAGGAATTTAAAAAGAAAGCAAGATGGCATTACGGTCAATTATATGGGCATTATGGGCAATCTAAGTCCAAGAAATCCCATTGTACAACTGCTTAGCGGAGGGGGCGGGGGATGCTGTGACAATTAATAGACGTGTACAATTAAATATAGTTAAATGTGATTACAACAAAGTACGCGAAAAAACGGAATTCTTAAGAGGTAATGTACGAACTCATAGAAACAGTGCTCCTGTGTTCAACGTACCTTTATCTAGATCAAATGAATTAAAAAATCACTATTGTACAATATTTGCACAATATAAATGAACTACCTCCACAACTGAGAGGAATAGATACTTGTGATGACTTAAATCAAGGGCCAATGCCCCATTTTATATCAGTAATTAAAGGTGAAGAATATACTTAGTAAACCTGAAATACGAATAGCCATAACTGTGACTGAGTGTACTGTAATTCTGTGATTAACATCGTCGCTCATGTTGTTACCAATTCTGGTCGGTCGAACACTCGGGAACCAGCGGTTGCACCAAGACCACTGAGAGGTGAGCTGGGGTTAAGTAGTAAAAATGAACATGAAATAATCCTGATATCAATGTTAATCGAATAAAGAATTGACCCAGAAATTACCATTGCTTTCTCAATAGGATAAGATAAGGTAAGATAATAGGGTTTATTTTCTTTAAAGGGGTACAAATACAGCAGTAATTGTGAGTTTTTTTATGAGAGATAACTGTCATAACTGTAGCTTTCCAATCGCCAAATAATTAATTTCCTGTTCTCTTGACAGTGCACTGAGACTGCTGTGTTTAATGCCAACTGTTAATGTCAACAATAATGTCTACTTGGAGTGAAAATGTATGTGTCATTGCGTGTGGCTTTGCCTATCTCGATGATACATACATTTTCACTTCTCATGTGTCTGATACGCTATTTTAGAACAACCACTCGGTGAATTCCATCTAAGTGCACAGTGACTTTCTTTTTACATCTGGAAATCACAAAGACGATCCATACATAATCCATTTTATTTAATAGTTGCCTGTGTAAATTGTCAAGGTAAATGTGTTAGAAATAATCATACATGTAATAATTTCTATGAGAATCCAGAGTTCACAATAATTTATGCCATAATATTACAATTAAGATCCTTATGTTTCATTTGATCAACATTTCATTTTAATACGAATTGCCTGTGATAAACGAGATGGGGACTCCGGATGCCATATTTTAGAACTAGGACATGATAAAACATTCAATAATGATATGATTGATGAACATTGTCATCTGCAATTAAGTAGGGTTCTCGATTGCCCTTTTGACAAACTTGTGAGGTAGCTTTATTGCAAGGGAAACAGGGGCGTCGACTTCCCATGGAAAACACTTTATATCTTCTGATACTCGAGAAGTAACGTTATACTTTTTGCTACTTCCTTCCTCAACATTATTTCTTCCAATAAAATAGATCCACTCATCTATATTCACTGCACTGTAACATCGGGAGAACTGAACACCTGATAAGGGTATACTCGTCCATTGCTTAATTTTAAGATTGTACTGGTCGATCTGGGCAGATATGCCCTCTGTCCTATATAAATCCAGGAGATAAAGAGTCTGTTGGATGGAGAAAATAGCCGGTTTAAACTTAATTTCAGGTATATTCGGACCAACCTCCCAGGTTCCACTGGATGGCTCGAAAATATTAAAGTCCCGAACATGATAACAATTTTCATCAACGCCTCCTGCAACGTATATTTTCCTGTCATGAGAACATGCTGCTAGGTCCGCGACTTTTTTGCAGTAAGGGGCAATATATTCCCAGGAGTTTCTTTCTAAAGAGAAAACCTCAACACTGTCAGTCACTTCAAAGTTCTTAGTTATCCCACAGATGGCGTAGATATTCTTTTCGTGAGCAATTAAGGCAAAGTTTTTCCTCGGTTGATTCATTTGGGATAAGGTTCCCCATTTGTAGGTATATGGGTTGAAGGAGAGACACGAACTGGTGGCTTCTTTGATTCCTTCGCCACCGCAGATGTACAAGAAGTTTTCGTGGGTTGCGACTCCAGCGTTCACAAAAGGTCTTGGCTGATCCAGTATTTTATCCATCTTACACCAAACGCCTTTATGTAGCACATATGTTACCTTAGATCTCTGGCTGTTACAGCCAAAAGCAATGATATTCCATTCACTTCTTGTTGTGTACCCTTCTGTCACTAATAATGGTTGTTCCTGTGGGTGGTGCTTGAAATAACAAGCTTTGTCAATCATTTTCAAACAATTCCTGTCACTTTTAACGAAAGGCACTTGTTTCAGATAATCAAGTTCCTCATTCGACATAAATACCAGTCTTATATGCTTCACCAGATTTCCAATCAGGGTCTCGCGAGTTCTCGGGTTGTACCTGATCCATTCGAATACTATTTTCATGAGTTTGAATTCTGAACTACAACTGAGGGTATTTTCTTTGAGTAGTTTGCATATATCCGGCAAAGGTAGTTGCTTGAAATATTCAGTCCGTGAAAACGTAGTGAATTTCCTAACCAACAAGCAATGAATTGCATCCTGAAGAGGACCGAGATTATAAACGTCAACTATGCTCTGCAAGGATCAAGGACAAAAGAATAGAAAAATGAGTGAAACCATAAACAAACGTTTGTTATTTGTATTATTAACAATTATGTGTTATTAAATCCCAAATAATGGCGGTGGAAATAGGGCTCTGCATCAATATGCTTATGGGATTATGGGAGATGCGTGCTAGAAAATAATAATGGATAATAATTATATCGATTCCTCCATGTAAGGTGCATTACTTTATACATGATATGTAAGCACAAGTTTTAATCATTTCCATCGTGCATATGGATATCATGGATCATTTACAAAGCAATACTTTATTTGTGGAAATATTTTGCATAATTCTTTTATATAGTATATAATATTTATAAATGTCACTGACTAATTTTATGTCAAATTTGAATGGCATCCAGTTATCCTAAAACATACATTATGACATACAGGCGCAGTGGTTTATATAAATTAAATGTTCTCAACCTCAGAATTCTACTAACTATGCTGGATATATTCACCGTCGTGAACTAAATCATGCACACTAGAAGATATCGTGAATGTCGCACAATTGCACAATACATACTTATCGTGAACATGTTGTACATACCTGCATATCTTTTATGTTCCCCAGGTTAAGATTTCGTATGAAGTATTGAGTGCAGGCTTGTATAACTGGTTCAATTTGTAGTATATTAGCTGACCTGAAGATATCCATCACATTCCTCTCATTTAACCTTAACTTTCCGGAATATATAAACGTCACTACACCAGTTAGGCCTACACCCGACATGCCCTTTAGTTCCATATCAGATGATTGTGTTTCCAACATCCCAGATCTGAACAAGGCTCTGAAGTAGTTTGACACAGAGGCTAGAACAATCCGATGTACTCTCAGGTGAATATTGTCAGCAGAAAGACCAAAGTCACAAAAACATTCCTCGTCCCTCAAACATCTCAGCCCGTCCAGCAGTGTTCCTGGGTAGGTAGAGCGGGTAAGGTCTATTTCAAAGATATCCCCGTCGTCTTCATCGTCATAGCAGTTACTCATTTTCTAAAAAATAAAATAATGTACGCGATTTAGTTGTGAATAGCTTGGCTCATCATCCGAACACTCACTCTCTAGCAGTGAATGAATCGATGCCAAAACTTGACCTATAAATTATAATAATTATTTGCTATTCCTATAGTATTTAATATTGTAGGGATGACATGTAAAATGACTGGATATAATTTAAATTTTAATACCATTTATTTCCAAATATAATTCTAGTTCTTCAAACTCAAGTCTCCTGAATTCTCATTTGTCCTGGGTGCAACAATGACTAAGGAATGAATGCTTCATACCTATAATTAAGTGAATATTCTGTTGCACTTAAAAACTAGCACCCCAAATGTTTGTGTATATCAGCTTAGAAATTGTGAGGCAACGTTTAGACAAGAGGAGTGGATGTAGTTCATGCAACAGCATACAAGAGTAACGGTCTGCTTGGGAAAATGAGACGCTTCGCAGTGCACCAACTACAAACAATGCTACAAACAACGCTACTTTCATCTTGTGGCACATGCAGTATCTTGAGATGAACGAGAGAAACAATATTTTTTCTCGGAATTTTGATAATAGTTATATTCTGTCTTTCTGAACGACTAGATTTCTATAAGTAATGTTACGCTGATTCATTTCATTTCATTAATACAGTCACGTCTTCATTATTATTTGCGTATTATCTTATATAAGATACGAATTTTCAACAGTCTGTAACCTCAACTAATTCTATAGTATATAATATATTTTGATTCTATAGATTTGCAGCAGGGCAGACTTTTCTAACAACATTGTAACAAAATTGCCTAATTCCGTGCACACCCATGCAGATCGTTCAAAGTCGAAGTATTTATTTATGAAGATGCAGAATGGATAGAGAAAATGTAAGGGATTATGCAGTAGTGGATGATCAATCTTCTCTTTCAAAAAAAATGTTACAACGATGATTTCGAAACTTCTGCCGATGTATGTGGCATGGACAGATGTCCTAACAATCATATCTTGGGGACATGTTGTGCAATTTACATGTACATACATGATAATTTACATGCCAAAAGACAATAACCCTTCTAACCCTCTTCCACCTGGAGTTGACACAATCATGTCCTCCCCTGGAGTAAGGGGTTATTAATAGACTCCAAGCGTAAACTGAGCACTCCACACAAACCTTCCTCTTACTCCCTGTCTCTTTCTCTAACTCACCTTTCTCTTGTCTCAACACTTTAGTCTTATGCTTTGGTACCAACATTGCTATTGAAGTTTGAAGAAACGTATTACAACAGGAAGCAAGTCTAGCGTTTCATAGCATCTTTGTAATATGCCCACCGGGTATCAAAACCACCTTCATTTCTTTCTATTACCACAATTGGGTACACCATGAGGTTTCAACCAGCAAAGGACCATGCATGCAGGCGTAATCCTTTTGGTGTGCATTCTCGATTAGATAAATCAAAAACAAGGCGAATAACTTAATGTTTTACTTTATGAAAATAAAATTGTAATAATATAAAGTCAATGCTTACCTGGCCTTTTGAGTATGGGAAGTATTATCCAGTGTGTGTTTAGAATCAACCTCAGTGTTGGCAGTTAACGTATTTCACTATATCCTGCAGTAGTGTACTGCACACGTGTGAACGAATGACTATAGGCCTGGATATTGCTTCTGTACTTTGCCGTGTTCTTCATCTGTACCGCTTGCCGGTTGGTAATAAATTTATGAATTCTACTTGGGTAGGTGGCGCCAGCATACTGACTTATAGACCTGTATATATTTCGTCTATCTTCAGATGTGTTGGACAGGGAAGCTCAGTAATTTGTTCGTGGTGTTTTTTCACTTTGTTGTCATTCTTTGACTAGACGCATTCTTTCTACCATTTGTTTTTGTTAATTTATAGATCTGGGGGTAATTGTACCAGAACTTTATTGGTACTTATATATTTTACTTGTCTAAATGGCAAGAAAACACTACTTCGCCCCTTGTGTGTATGGCGAGCCATCGGGCCAAAAATTCAATATTTAGAGAGGTTGTCAACTTCCACAATTAAATGCTACATATATATGCCATCATCATTTTTAATTCTCTCGAAATGCACCAAGTGTATTTCTAATTCACATTCCTGATATCGAATTTTAACCTTCCATCTGAGAATATTAGAGTATAACAACACTGTACAAGGTCTGGAGAAAAAAAGCAATTTCCTGGCGAAAAATGATAGAAGAAATCAGATGTTTGTCATCAGTATAAGGGTGAAAAACCCCATTTGTTAATAGCTGCTAGGCGGCTGCTCTTTGTTGAGAATAGAGCACTTGTGTTACTGATCCACCTTGTGTGAAGAGAGAAAATTATAGAAAAAAAAACTATAAAAAATAAGGGACACTGCATACTTGTTGTCTTAGAAATTTAAGAGCCACGATGGCAGGTTATGTTTGAATAAAACCTTTTCAAAAAAACCCAAAAAAAACCCTTCTATTTCCAGGGAAAATCAGTGGATAAAAAAAGATGGCAAGCTGTTAAATAATGAACACTGGAAGGAGAGTGGAATTAAAATTATTGGTGATCTGCTGAATGATGGGGGAAAAAATCGTGTCGACGAGTGAGCTAATTATAAAATATGATATTGATTGTGACGTAACCGATAGACTTAAACTGGTATCGGCCATACCTAGAGAACGGCTTCGTATGGCAGCCTCAGATAATTATGTCTTACCCAAAGAAAAAAAAAGGTTTCAGATTGATGAGAAACTTATTAAGATCAATGATTTAAAAACCAAAGAGGTGTACTCTGAACTGGTAAATTTATCGAAACCTGATTATGAAACATTAAGCAGTTGGAAAGAACTACTGAATGACAAGATTTTTATTGGAAACAAAGAACAGTGGAAAGAGAAATTTATAATTCATTTTAAATGTAATAAAGTTGCAAAATGGCAAGCTATGCAATATAGGATCTTACACAGAACAATCGGCTGTAACGTATATCTTAAGCAAGTTCAGGTAAAAGCCTACCCAAGCTGTGATTACTGTTAAGGGATAGACACAATGATCACTTTTTCATCAATTGCTCTAGACCCAGCTTGATATAGGAAGGTTTAAAAGATGGGTCAGAAACAGCAAGGTAATATCTGGAATTAAAAATGCACTACCAGCTATGCATGCGCAAATCTGCGCATTTTTTCCTTTTACCACATCCACCAAGTATAAGACAAACCCAAACATGTCCCTGAATATCTAAGAATTCCGAGCCCATTAAAAGCATGTAATTAGCCAAAGAAGTGGCCCATTATTTATTCGGTGCGCACCGAATAGACGGACATTGGATGGTCTCTCAACCAGATATTTCAGAGGGATTTCCCTGTTGTTAGAATACGTCATATATTGGAAATGAGGACGCAATAAAATGCTAATGATATCAGTTGGCCTTATTGATTGAATTTTAAGTGCCAATCGTCAGACCATAGTCATTTATATATGCCTATAATTATGTCCCTACTGGTGATTCATTGCTCAGTCAATGAAGCATAAACCCAACTTATGGGTACGGTTGTTTGTTTCTGAATGTGACCAATAACTTGATTGCCTATTAGGAATTGTAAAGCCTATCTTTATAAACAGTGCTTCTTTGGAGCCAAACTATATAAAAATAGTCCCTGCGCACACACATATATGGGTCAGATCGTCAGAAAATGCACAATCGATAGCTCTACAGATTTAGCAAATTCTGCTAAATTAGGCTAAAAAAGGGTAAATACTAGGTATATCTCAGTGTATTTGGTATTGCATTGATTCAAGGAATCTGTTTGGTTATATTGAACTATATTTTAAACCTAATTTTTGTCTGAAATCTGAGTTAATTGAGAGGATGTGTGAAGGCGAATTGTACATTTTCGTAAGATCTGACCCATATGTGACTAAGGGTTCCCCACTACCCCTCTTGTCTTGAATGGGCATTTACAGGCCACTGATGCAGTGGTAAGCAGAGCAAAAACCGATACCGAATTTGTTAGTTTTAATCAGTTTTTCTTCATTTAAATCGTTTGTCCAGGACATATGATAGGTTTAGGGTGTTTATCTCAAGGATAGTCAGTTCATTTCAGGATCTTCCACAGCTGGTAATGCATCTTTAAAGAGAAGGAATTTAATAAGGTGAACATTCTGTTAGGTTACAGCGGTAGAAGTATAGTGAAAAGTATGATAAATTGGATAATATTAGATGCTAAAGCCTATAATATATATAGACAAAGGATATTCCACAATACCAAAATTGTCTTCAGAGCGTTTTTCAACGAGTTAAAAATTAATGTTAGAATGACTGAATACAATAATGTCATTCGTGGAAAGAAAAAAAGCAAAGACAGTGTATGGGGAAGTCTTCTCAGAGAAATGGAGGGGGACGAAAGTTAAAAGTTTGCCTATTATATATACTCCTTATATAAATGTTAGAAGAACCTCTCGTCACTGGCAATTGTTGGTAAGAGAACGACAGAAAATGTGAAATCCCCCCCCCCCCCCCCAAAAAAAATACAAAGTGACGCGATGTACGTGCGATTAGATGTGTATGATGGCAGGAAACTGAATAAAACCTTCTTTTTTTTTTAAACAAAAAAACCTTCTATTTCCTCTGTTGAGTCAACTGTTTTAAATGGATTAAAACGTCTCTTCTACATTTTAATTTCTTCTACTGTTAATTTCTTCTACATTCCAATTCTGACAACAATTGTCAAGGATGTCTAAACCTCTAATTCTAAATATTGATTAAAAAAAGATTGTGAAATCAGCCGTTGTTGTTCTTACCAAATCCTGTCTACATTGTGTATAGTTTTGAGATGGTCTGAAAATCATAAATATACTATCGATTGATAACTTAAAATGTATATATTTTATCTATGAAACATGTTGTAAAAGGTTTCTGATTGGGTCACATGAGATTATTGTTATGCGACACTGCGCTCAAGAAATATTTATACAAAAAAAAATTGACTACATGGTCGGGATCGCTGAGAATTGCATTTGCTTTGATGTAATGAATAAAAATGATTAAAACATAAATTGTATTTAAAAATAAGACACCCTTTGCACACGAAGAACAAACACTAGTATGTGTATAATAGCCTAAAATAGCTGTACGATTAGAAAAGTGTATGTATTGCATTGTAGTCCTTGTGAGGGTTGACTCCAAAAATAGAAAGAATATATTATATTATTCGAGTACTGGGTGACCCCAACGGCGGTAACACGAACACGAGGATATATATGTATCAGGTATCAAGTGATGATGGATCGAATGTCATTGGTTCAGACAATTAAAATATATAAGGAGCTCCTATATAATAATGGATTAAAAACAGTAGCAACATATCATTGGTGCTGTCGCCACAAACATATACATATTGGTAAAATTATAGCATACCGTTTCTGATATGAATTTGTGATTGGTTGATAAATTGATTGAATAGTGGTCATTGATGTCATCAACATAAAAATAGCTACTATTTTGTTGCCATACGTTTGCGCAGATCGAAAATTCCAGTTACATAACATTTATGTAATATATCATTTAAATACTTGCACGGCGCAACCATAGAACCCATCCAAACGTGAAAGGTTGCTCAAAATGATTGAAACGCATTACGGTACATTCATTCAGCAAACGATGTGCCCCTTTGGTTTGGAAAAAACAAACTTGAAATACATAAATCCGACAAATTATCTTTAGCCATCCAATAATTGTAGTAGTACCTTTCGTTTTATTCTTTTGTTCAGATGGAGTGAAGAATCTTCCTACTACAGCTAGCTGTTTCCAATGCGTTATTGTTTTTATTGTAAAAGGGTGGATCCAATACAGTAAGTCGATTCACAGGTTCTTGATGTCGTGCATTGATCATAAATGAGCATTCCTCATCTTCTGTCTATCCTCCATACCACCTTTTAAATTAGACTTTACCTGCCCCCTGCCTGTTTGTTTGTTTTATTAATAAGCTCATGTAACGTGTACACTATTTTCTGCTTACGTACTATATTACCATCATAATTATAGAGATCCATTAAGACGTAATAACATTAAATATTGTGGCCCACAAATAGACCGATCAGATACACTAAAATTAAACATCCGTACTTTTTTGGTTTTCAACATTATGATAAAACAGTGTGTGACAAAATAATGTGAAGAGCTTCATAATTAAGAAGTTACATAACCAGAATCATTATGTTCACGTCTCACTGAGCTCAACTAATACCAACTTGACAACATAAATCCACTCTAAATCGACCTCGCCACATCCTCCGCATCCCCTTCCGTCCTCGATCTTACCCCATCTCCTCATTTTCACAAGATATATTATCATAGGATATTTGGAAGATTATTGAAAGATAAGTCTAACTAGTATATTGCGGAATTTTACAAAGTGATTACACTTCTTATTTAAAAATAGGAATACCCTTGTGTCGTAAACCTTGAGTCAATACCTCGTAGAGAACGCCTCTCTTATAATTATATTAGAACAAGTAAATCTTTCAGACATATTAGCACTTCATTAAAATAACTTTTACAAGATTGATTGAAGTTGATAACTTGGAACCGTCGTAAAAAGTAGGCCTAATCGTTAACAACATAATGAAATGAACATATTGAGCATGAACATACAGGCAAATAGTATGGTTAATAGATCCAAATGGTCTTTGTCGGGGATAAGTAAGAGACGCAAATACATGAACGGTGAGATATGTTGGTTATTGAGTAAAACCTATGTATTTCCCCTACTCGAATATGCGAGCCCAATGATCATGAATTGTAAGGTTGGTACACAAAAGAAATTGCAAAAAGTAATATTCCAAGCTTTGAGGCTGGCGTTCGGTTGGGAGCTAACTAAAAAAGAGCTGTTGATCAAAGGAAAGCTATTGCCATTAGAGTTTAGGAGGGAAATTGCACTAATCAAGACGTTGTACAATAAGAGAGAAAAATATATTGATATGAATGAGAGGACCAGGGATCTCAGAGGTAGAGGCGGTATGCTCTTTAAGACCTTTATTCCCAAATCAGAACGAATGAGAAGGAGCCCTTTTTATAGAGGAATAACCCTATGGAACAATTTGCCTGAGGTAATTCGTAACTGTGTCGACCCTATGGATTTTAGTAAGAAACTGAAAGATCATTATTAGCTAAAGCTCAGTGAAATGATTGAAATCTAGCAACCACTGTTAAGGTGGCTATTAAATGTCCCTGTTTTTAATGTAAAGCTCTCATCAGAGCTAGGCGATTATGTGTGACAACAGTATAGTAAAAAACATTTGGAGCCATTTGCACGGGTATAAGACCGAATATAGTAATGCAATTAATATGTGAGATGAAAGTTCTAATAATCGTTAGTTGGATTAATGTGAGGATGAATTCAATGTATCGTTGTAGGGCCGCTTAAAGCTGTTAATCTTAGAAATTTGGCACATATGTTATGCCTGTTTGATGATGACGTTAAAAGGTAGACTTATATTCAATGGTTATGGAAATTAATTTAGGCATCGCACGAATACATCCACGTAGTGGACACACGCTTTTTGTGAATTTGATAAACTTGTACGGCCAGATTTGTAATAAAAAAAATAAAAAAAATACACGATATCATATATTGTCGCATCATAGGCGTTTGCATAATGATGGATCATTGGTGCCACCTCTTGGACACGCCCCGCACCACTTTACCCATCATCCTCTTCCGCCCTACCCCCCTTCCTCTCTTCCTCCCGCTCACCCCTTCCTCTCCCTCATTCCTCGCTACTCCACGGTGCACCACACACGCACCCCTTCTTCCCTTTTTGTCACCCTGTTTGGCGTGCTCATCTCTACAAACCTCGAGATGACTAAACAAAAGACAACTAAACCCACTACTCCTACCAAAAATAAGGGGAAGGGAAAAGGAAAAGGTATTACAAAAGCAAAAGCTACACATACCAGAACTTCGGCGAGGATAGCTGCGATGCCCAACGGAGATGAAGAGGAGACGCCATCCCAATTTGGCGAGGGTGCATCCGGAACAAACCACGAACTTAGGCTAGGAGCACTTGAGGGGTCTATGAGAGACATAGACACAAAGCTGGAGTCAGTGATCGACATAATGACCAAACAAAGGCCAGCTGCGTTTCCTATCATCCGCTCCTATGCTGGACCTGAAGACGTGGCTGATATCCAGGAGATCCCAACTCCCGCCGTCCTAAGAGGCCAAGAAAATCACGATGGTTACATAGAGAGACAATTCGCTAGGGAAGAGTACAGCATCCCTAAACATGATGGTAAGGTTCACTTTGCTGCCGATCTGCTTACAGAAAGGCTAATATCAAAACCATATATGTACTATGAGAAGGATGGCATTAGCACCATGAAACAAAAGTTGGAACATAGATGTAAACTGGAACCATTGGACTATATCTATGGCATGGTGGCAATGATCAGAGATACCCAACGTACCGACCACAGACAGGACCATCTGATCTTAGCTCACATGCAGGACGTAATCGCTGATGCACGGGTAATGCCCTGGTCTGCGGTGAGAAAATTCAGCCAAACCCTATTCGACGATGTAGAAAAGGGCCGAATTGGTTGGGGAGACTACAATAGGATTCAAATGGCCCGGGCAATGAACGCGGCCATAGGGGATAACAAGGCGACCGTTACGCACCAGTCCACCAGCGGGGGGCACGCCTCAGGTAGCAACAAGCGCCCTGGGGCTCAAGGGAATTCCAGTAACGCTAACGCCAAAAAGGCTGCCTGCCAGGATTTCAACTCGATTAGGGGCTGCCGTTTCCAGTCTGACCATGTGGAGAATGGCACTACATACTTTCATGGATGTGCGTACTGCTATTCGGTTGCTTCACGAGTATTTGGCAGACACACTGTACTCAACTGTGAAAGATTGGAAAACGACATGGGAAAAGCGTCTGGCTCGGGCGCGGCGCGTGCCCCCAGGCCACCAATGACACAACAGATGCACCAGCAGATAGCGGCGGCAAAAAACGCCCGCTCCCCGCACGAGCAATAAATCGTGGGGGGAAGAATGTGAACAGAACATTAGTTAAACCTGTATACACGGAGAATCCTTCCAACGGAGAACATGAGACACACATCATATCAAAATCCCATCCACGCTTGATACACACCAAGGAAGTCGCCATCTTGGATGATCTCGTAGGATCTCGCGCATGCCCAATCCAGCACGGGGCCTTGGGCGAGAATCAAGATGGCGAACAAAACAACAACAAAGCGGGAGGCGGTGTAAGTGAACTTAATGTATCATCAAATTGTATGAGCCTCACACAGTGTAACCTTGAGGCATGTCATGTCATGCAAACAAGACATATAAATTTAGATAGTGAAGTGCCAGTGGACAACACTGAGCACCCCCCTGGTGCTGAGTCAGCCCTCGAGCCCAAACACTTGCTAGGAGGCCCCGACTTTGACACGATCAGAGCTATGTGTGAAACCAACAAGCCAGACCAAAAGATAGACACGTTGCCTCAACGATTCGCGGCCTATCGCCGAGACAACTGGCCCTCCAAAATGTATCCTATAGGGCAGGACCATAGTCTACCGGAGATATATGCTCTCGTGAGGGAATCGGGACTACCAAACGCTATGGGTGCCCGAGTAAGAGTCCCTTCGGGGCTTGCGATTCACGCCTGGGAGAACAGACTTCCCAAGACGCCGGAGGGTAAACAATTATTAGATCTACTGCAGTTCGGTTTTCCATTAGGCTATATGGGCCCGGTGAGCAACACCATAGATATACCTAACCACCCCAGTGCCACTAACTACCCTGAAAGTGTAGACAAGTTCATACGCAAAGAACTGGAGAAGGGAGGCCTGGTGGGGCCCTACGACCACGCCCCCTTTGCAGAGTGGTGTCATGTGTCCCCCCTTATGACGAGACCTAAGCACGAGCTGGGGGATAGGCGTATCATATCAGACATGACATACCCACCTGAAACATCAGTAAATGCGTTCATTCAAAAGAATGCTATCTTCGGGAAGATACGAGAACATGGCCTACCAGGAATCGATGCCATATCACAAAGGATCAGGGACATAGGCCCCGGATCCCATATGGCATCAGTGGACATCAGCAGGGCCTATAAGAACTTTAGATCCTGCCCTAGCGACTGGGCCCTGCAGTGTCTACAGTGGAAAGAAAAGTTCTACATAGAGACAGCAATGCCTTTTGGGGCGAGGTGTTCCAGCATGCACATGCAGCGGGTATCGGAATCCATAGCGTCCATGTTGGCCCTGGAAGGTGTATGGGTCAGGGTATACCTGGATGACATTATTGTTGTGTCGGAATCAAAACGAAAATGTCAACATGACCTGCGGATAGTCACTGCTTTACTGGAAGAGCTTGGTCTCCCAGAAGCCAAAGAAAAGAGGCAGGAGGCTCATACGGAAGTCACATGGTTAGGAGTGACCATAAACAGCGCGAACATGACCCTCTCTGTCCCCAAGGAAAAGCTGACAGAAACAATCAAAATAATAAGAGGGATATACAAGAGAACAAAGATCACGACAAAACAAATGCAATCAATACTAGGCAAGCTCCTACATATAGCCAAGTGTATCCGCCCAGCAAGGCTATTTGTAGGGAGACTCCTTGAAGCCCTTAGAGAGGCTAAGGGAGCGGATATCGAGGTCTGCCCCTCAGTTAGAGCAGACCTAGATTGGTTCCTGGAATTCTCAATATCGTGGAATGGGGTGGCGATCATACCGGATGAACGAACCACCAGAAATATCGCCATCGACGCCACCACCACGGCAATTGGCGCGACTGACGGACAGCTAGCCTATGAGATACAAGTAGCAAAACTAGGCAATGGTGTGCATAAAAAATCTGAGTTAGAAGCTCTAAATGCTGTCGTCGCCCTACACTCCTTCATCAGGGAGGAGGATACTGGACGCAGAGTAAACCTGCAATGCGGGGATGATGCTGTGGCACAAGTCCTTAAAACGGGGCGTGGCCGCAACCACATCATCCTAGAGTGTGCACGTTTTATTTGGATGCTACAAGCATCGATGCAAATAGAAATAACTATCATTCACACCTCCAGTAATTTGTCCAAACTAGCTTCACACCTAGCTAGGTCACACATTTCAAACAGGCATAAGGGCCTCAGTCAAAAGTGCATGAATTCCTTACGTGTAAAATTGTGTCATCCTAACATGTACATATTCAACTATATGCACCCTCTCTTATGCTGTAGATCCGGGGATCCGGTCCCTCCAGATCCTGGCAGAAGCCAGACAGTGACATGCCAGAGCCCCAGGAACAGACGCCAATAGAAAATCTGCGGCCAGCACTTTTCTAGCCTTCCTACGAAGGGCTGGAATGAGGATTGAGAAAATCGACCAAGACATCATCTGTGCATACATAGAATACTTAGCCTTACACATCCAGTGCCCCGCCACCATCAAAAATCATCTATCGGCGGTCAGGGAACACATGAGGAGGCGTGGCATAATAACTGTGCACCTAGACCACCATCGTGTAAAACTAGCGCTTGACGCTATTGACAGAACATCCAACTATAAACAGAAGTCCAAGGAAGCAATCCCCATGGATATATTCAGGAATGTGGTAATTATAATGTCGACCAACGAGGAGGGCCTATCTCTAAAGGCAGCTCTACTAACGTTATACTACGGGGCCCTAAGACAATCAGAAGTCGCCCCCAATAGTGTTAAAACCTTCGACCCTGCAAAAAACCTAACTTGAGGTGACCTCATCATATCTCAGGACTCAATTGCAATTAAAATCAAGCATGCAAAAAATTTGCAGAAGTACAATCAGGAGCAGACCAGACAGCTATACATGGTACAAGAGCACACATGGTGCCCAGTGCGTGCTATCAAACAAATGATCATAGCAATCCCAACTGTTACAGAAGATGATCCTTTCCTCATGTTCAAGAACAGGACCCCCATGCCAGTGACATTCATAAAAAACTCATGGGCGGCCGCCCTCAAAACTTTAGGGAAAACTCCCCTAACATTCTCGTTGCACTCAATAAGAAAGGCAGCAGCTACGCAGGCATATGCCCAAGGGCAGCCAGAATTAAATGTTCAAAGATATGGTGGGTGGGCATCTACCTCCCACAGAAAATACATTGACAATGACATTACAGCCTCAGTTCATAACTCTCTGGCTACTGCCATACACCCCACATAACTCATACCCCTACAAACATAAAATCTCTACCCTCCCTCCCACTCCATTTCTTACCTCCTCGGAGACTTGGCATTTTATTTTATTTTCTTATATTATCTTTAATTATAATTTCAATTATTTTAATAAACTTCAAATAATTACATACCTCTCAATAAAAATTAGTTCTCCAAGCCAACGTCTTCCCTCTTGTGTCCGGGTGTGCACTCATGGTCGCATCATAGGCGTTTGCATAATGATGGATCATTGGTGCCACCTCTTGGACACGCCCCGCACCACTTTACCCATCATCCTCTTCCGCCCTACCCCCTTCCTCTCTTCCTCCCGCTTGCCCCTTCCTCTCCCTCATTCCTCGCTACTCCACGGTGCACCACACACCCTTCTTCCCTTTTTGTCCCACCCTCCTCTTCCCTCTTCCATAGGATATTCCATATCCAAAATACCTCTCCTCCCTCTGCATTTTATTTTCTTTTCTTATATTATCTTTAATTATAATTTCAATTATTTTAATAAATTTCAAATAATTACATACCTCTCAATAAAAATTACTTCTCCAAGCCAACGTCTTCCCTCTTGTGTCCGGGTGTGCACTCATGATATAATATGATGTATTTCCTCACTTCAAAAGCTCAATGGTAATTTCTTATTAGAGAGTACCTGCCAGTTCTAGATAACCGATTCTGCCAGAGAATCTGGATGAAATTCTTCTTGCTTTGGATCTTTTCTAAAAAAAATATCTGACTTTCAAGTTGATGACTATAATTATGTTGGTGGGTGCGGTATATTCTGGATCTTTCGTCTGAAAATGCCAAACCCGCCCATGGGAAAGTGGGAACTTCCATGGGTGTATTAATAGCTATATATTGGAGAGGGTAATGTTTCGTAAGAAGCGAGTAAACCCCGACTTCTTATTATAGATGTGAATAGAGACTGACAACTAGATGGCGTACGTGGGTGGCGTACGTGTGGCTTATAAGGTGAAGGTCGTCGGAAAATGTATACCTTCACCAATCCTCTCAAATAATCCAAAATTAATTTAAGACAAAAATCAAGTTCAAAATACACTTCAACATTACCAAATACATTGCTTGTATCATTAGAATACCAAATATGCTAAGATATATGATATACCTAGCATTCATAATTTTTCAGCTGAATTTAATCGAATTTACTCAATGTGTATGTAGCTGCCGATTGTAATTTCCTGACGACCTGACCCATTATACATTATTCTGTCGGAATAAGGTAAGGAATACAACCCAACCAATTAGAGCATGTCGCGTGCACCAGCCATTCACGAATTCAAACAAATGATCCAAATGTAGTCTCAAACTTTTCTACTTTGCAAGTTTATATAGAGAGATATTTCCTCCGACTTTTAAAAAGTTTTACGTGTATGATTTCTTAAATTCACAGGCATGTCTAACTAAGGATTCGTAGAGAAATATTTAAAATTGCACGACTCCTGGTAAGTTTTCACAGGGTCGTAGTAGGTTTGGTAGCGAGTGTCACTTTTAAAATTCCCTCCACACAGCCCTAGATGTTGTTTTACATTTATAGGAAAACCGCGCCATTTCCACGAATTGCCCAGGTTTCCTACTGGTATATAAATAAAATCTTGGAACTGTCCCGGTTCAGAGTCATTTTGGTACATCATGTGTACTCGTCTATAATTTGGTATACTGACAATAGCAATGTTCTTGGAATACGCATATAGTTGTACCCTTTGTTTTTTCATTAGGAGATACATACAATGGAACAGATAATACAACTATAGGATCAATCGCCATTATAAATTCATCAGTGCTTGATTGTATGAGAAATGGACCACAAGAATAAGGGATATCGTAAATATGGTATCAGAGGTTGACACTCGAAAAATGGCCACTCTCTGATGCAGTGGTTAATTCTTCTATATTATGTTCTTTCTATATCCTTTTATTCGAGGTATAAGTTTCTTCGTTGTAAATATATGTGTGTATTAAGATGCAATTACATGTGTAGCAAAATTGTAACGACTCTCAGTTATTTGTCCATTGACTGGAATGTCAATGTGTCTCAGGCTTTCGTCTTTTTAGAAGATCTAGTCGTTTCTCCGTAATATCTTTATTGGGGACATGTACATACTACTCCTTAAACATGTATTATGAATATATGTACTTGAGTTATAGCACAACCAATAGACTTGAATCGTTGAAATGGATGGAATTCTAAACTGGGGAATAGGATAAGCCCGGTTATGCGAATTACTATAGTACAAAAGGCGAAACGATGTCAAATTTAATCAATGTTGTTGGATCAATGGAATTTAATACATGTATTTCCCGAAAGAACCTTCACACATAACCGGTTGCACAATTGGACGGATCTTGTCCAGGCAACATACCTTGAATTAAACACAAAAAGGCATTATTTATTATTGTGTATGTACATACTGCACTTAAGCATACTGTTTGACCGTAGGTAGATATATCATGCCCTTGATGAAAGGGGTTTTCGTCGAAAGAATCGAGATTCTTGAGCAAATGGAATGAACGCGTTCTCTGAAATTATATTTCTCGAAACGGTTTTATGCACAAATAAACCCGTTTACAAGCTCTAAGTACACGAGGAATGTAGACGCCGTTTCCCTCTACTTGTTGCTAAGAATGTGACATCTACTTGATGGAGGTTTCATACACTAGAATATTCATTGCAAGACTCCAACTTCATCAGACATTAATTCAATTGAAATCACCTTCAAATAAGTTTTTAAATCTTGCAATGTCTGGATATATTACTTGCTATTTCGAAGTAAATACTGTTTTTATAACGATTGCGAGAAGAAGAAAAAGTGTTTCGATGTAATTCTCAACAACGATGTTCTCTAAAATGTTCTCTATACTTTATGAACACCGTCATTTAGTTTGGGCATCTTAGATGTTTAATGGAACTCTATAAAGTATACATGGGATACACTTATTTTCCATAATGGCTATATGTATATTACCTATTTAAACCGGTAAACTGCTTTTTCAACTTAAGCTGAGAACAACATTAATACAATGTAATGCTTATGGAAAATCAAAATCAAATCAAAGAATAGGTTTAAACTACTGTTTATATCAATTCAAATAATTAAATATTCAATAGTAATAATCGCAACATATCCCGTCGATTAGAAAACAAGTGTATCAAGTTTCTTTGGCGATGTCGCCGATGTGAAATGACATCTACATCGGATGGCAAAGTTTCAAAGAAACAATTTATGTTAAAACCCAAACGTATGTGCCTATAATTCCCAGGAAGTTATGGTTCAAATGATCGTTCTGACCCATTCCAAGTTCGGAGTTTCACCTCATAAATGTTTATTCATTCGTTTGTTCAGTGGTATACCGCTCTTTTTCTGGGAAGGAATTCATCCCGAAATAGAGTAAAAACCGTGACTATATAATATATTGGTTGTTTCCATGCACAAATAACTTTATTTTGACTCAAAAAGATATCAAAAAGAAAGCCACAGATTTATGTCCCTTCTAGGCATTTAGCTACAGTAGCAGTAGTCTGTCCTAGAAAGTGTCCTATTTAGATATAATAACTTATGTTGTAATATTTTCTAATGTGACATTAGGATAACTTAAGAGATAATTAAAGAAATAAAGTAGCTTGCACGCAGGCCATATTAAAACGAATTTTGTACAGTCACTGCATGAATTTTGAATAGTCATTGTGTAACGCCCAGGCAACCAAAAACTCTTCTACTTAGATGCTGTAACACTTATATTGTAATAATTTCCAATGTGGCCTTTTAATAAATGATTAAAGAAATACAATATTCTGGCCATCAGGCCATTTTTCAAATGAGTTTTTTATCGTCACTATGTTGCAACGATGAATGGAGTTTAGCAATCAATGAACACATAATTATATCATTTTAGTACGGAAGCCCAGAATGTTCACTGAATATCTTTTGAACATGGTAGAACAAAATATGAAAAGGTATACCTGTAATAAAGAAAACGAAATCGAAAATGTGTGAAAAAGATGAAAGTGTAGAAGCAAGATTTAAAGGAGGTAAGATCTCATGAGATTTCATGTCTAACAAATGGAAAATGTGTGAAGAATATGAAAAGATATGAGCGAGACTGAAACAATATGAGATTTCACGAGATTTGATGCACAAGATGGCGGCCACCATAGGCGCCACAATCTTGGATTCCTTCCTCAAGTGAGGTGCAAAGTTTTAGTCATGAAACCAGTATGCAATAATGGGGCTATAAATATGGTATTTTCATCAATGATAGCACAGCACAGAGTATCACTGTGTTGTGCAGCACACAACTGCCCAGCAGCACAGTGCAGCACAATGCAGTACAGAACAGTGCAGCACATTACTGTCAAGCAGCACTATGCAGCACTGAATGGCACATCAGAGTGCAGCACTGTGCTGTGCAGTACAGAGCAGCACTAATCTGTGCAGCACAGTACAACACATAACAGTGTAGCTCTGTGCCATGCAGAACTGTTCTTCACAGCACTATCTAGCACACAGCAACACTTTAGAGTGCATAACTATGCAGCATATTTGAGTGTTAATGCAGCACATTAAAGTGCAGCACGGTGCTGTGCAACACAGTGCGGCACTTGAGACTGCAGAGCTATGCGGCATATTAGAGTGTTAATGCAGCACATTAGAGTGCTGCACAGTGCTGCGCAGCACAGTACTGCACTAAACAGTGCTTACATCGAACCTGTACCTATGTCTATATACTCATAGCAGTATGCAGTAAATACCCTCTCTCTGTTCTGTATAGGGAAGAGGTGCCCTTGAAATACATGTAAGGGCAGCTGCTTTCCTCTTCTTGTTGGTCCATATCTGGTATTGTATCAATTATATTGGTAATCAATCCTTGTGGCTGTTGCTGATTTGTTGTTGTAGTTTCAGTATAGTACAATGTGTACACCTGTATCACCTGACCCTTTACTATTTATTGGGGTAAATGTATTCCTGATCTAATTAGTCCAGATATGAATACTAATAATTTGGAATAGTCATACTAATAAATAATCATAAAGTGAATACTCATTGTTATGTCATTGTGTAACAAGATGTAACACCTTCCACAGTAACCATTGGACAGTCAGATCTGCATGATATACAAGGGTTAATGTCAGACAAAATGGTTTGATTGGGTTTAATGCAGTGGATGTTATTTGCTTTAACGATTGAGTCACTAATCTCCTTATGTCTCTAGGATATGTGGGCCCTGGACATACTTTTCACTAGCTCACGCAAGGGGGACGTATTTTGAGTTTGAGAATTATCTCAACTTGGGAGTGGGCCTGCAGCATCCACATGAATCTAGTGAAACACAGGAGGGCTGGATTTCTGTATTTGGCATTCTGAGTAATGTTAGCCACCACTTTGTCCTGGCAATGTACAACTAATTTAGCTCATTTTTTTCATTTTTTTAAGAAAGCATGTAGTGCCATGACGATGTTGGCTGCCTTGATTTCTGACCAATTTCTAGCTCGTTGGGTAGTGGTTCAAACAGAGCTTAATATTATAAGCCATTTTCCCATCAGTTCCACAACTCCCAGTGATAGTCACATTGACTGAGATCTCCTTCATCACCCTCTTTCTAGGAGTGATTGTCACTCCATTACAGTCACCGGGGTATTCACTTATATTACTACTGAGAGGTCAACAGGAGGCCCTCTGTTGACGAAGAGTCAAAGAGCACTTTGCCACATGTTGCTTCCCCAGCAGAGACTGTATCTGTTTGGATTGGATGTATGTTTTCTGGAGCGTGGATTCAGCCAATTTCTTGATCACATTAAGTTTTGATTTGGGATCAAAACTATCATCTTGTGGTTGTCTATGATCACTCCTAGTCACGTCACCCAGGGGCTTTGCGTTTGCCCCTCACTGGGCTTGGGGAACCCTAATTCATAGGAGAGGTCGACTACAACTCAGATATCTCCTCGGCACTTCTCCAGGTAGTTTGACACGATAATAATGTCATCTAAATACTGTCTACATCGCACCCCTTTTTCTGATAGTATGCCAACAATGCCACTCATTGCATGTGCATTGAGGAGCACCTGGCACCAAAGAGCAGGGCCATTCCAATATAATATCCATCCTACCAGTCTCTAGGAGCCTATGTCTGGATGTATGTCTGTGTAAAAGCTATAGCAAACATGTTCTGCATGGAATATTCAACAGTCATCTTTAACATTCTTGCAATATTTTAAATAAAAATGTTGCTAAATATTTGTATGTCTGATTTGAACTGATTTCATCCCAGCATACACTGTAACAGACGTGCGCAGTGAGACATGCAAATCCCCTATTTGATGTTATTGTGGGATTACCAGCCAGTTTAGCTACTTCTCCTTTATGAGCTGCTCTTCCCCTGTTTGCTGCGGACCGTCTGGTTAGTGTGCGGAGCTAGCACAGGCCTTCCCGCCGTATTCAAGAAATGATGTTGATATTAGGCCTATCAACGATAATACACAATGGAATGCAGAAATTATTTATTTGAACTACTGGGTAGGACAGGTTCCATATGGTACATAATGTATGATTCACGTTATGCCTATTAGCCTTGAGTAGCCTATATACACCGCACAGTGGCTAGTGAAACAAACTCAGTATAGTATTTGTCCTTTCAGCCAGGTTCGGTGGTCCAGTGGTAAGGTGTTTGACTTCCTATCCGGACATTAATTGTGATTTTGAGTATATCAATATAATTATTCTTCTGATCACAGAAAGGGCATGTTTGGGCACGTGAGGACGGAAGTATGCCTCAGGTTAGTTGAGGGTGTGGAAAGTCCTCTAGGTGTAGCAATGACCCCCCCCCCCCCCTCCCCATTCGTCAGGTCGTCAGAAAATGTACAATTGATTTTCTTCACCAATCCTCTCAAATTATCCAAATTTAAGACAAACATTAGGTTCAAAATACAGTTCAACATAACCGAATACATTGTTTGGATCATTAGAATACCCAATATACTCAAATGTACAGGTCATTTTAGAATGTTAGAACTCATTAGAATACCTGAGTATTCATCGCAAAAACATACAAAAATTACTTGTAGTTGTTACCAATTTTTTCCGTGGTTACTAATCTATTCCCCTTGAGTTACCATGGAAATAAAGACTAGATTATTAATTTCAGGCTGAATGCCATAAAGCCACATACATTATGGCACATTACAACCCAAGGTTTCCAAACCAAATGAGCTCAATAGAACAGAATAGAATAATTTTGTATTTGTCCAAATAATACAGGAGGTGTAGACAAATAGGTCGACAGGCTTCTGGGAGAGGCCCAGCTCTTCCAGCCGTTACCTTTACTCACCTCAAATGGGTAAGAATCGTGCATAGAACTGTAATTGTATTCACGAGTCAGCGTGGTACCATGTCCATTGTGAATGCTATCTACATTAACAAAGAATACATACAGATATGAACAATTAATTTAGCAAGACTCTCGTGTGTATTAAATTAGATCATTAGATCATTTCAAAGATAATCTATAATTCAGCAGCAAGGTCCTATTATGCCTTCATCGTACCCATAACCCGTTGGAAATACCCATTACCTAAAGTAAAAGGGAAATGTATAAAGGAATGCTAATAATAACCAGCGACCTAAATACTAATAATAACCAGATACCTAAATGCACTCAGGGAAACGTTACCGTTGTTCACCTTTCGAACAAGGGTATGACCGTTGACTTGGGTTGAACTCATCAAAAATTGTCCGGTCACCGCCTCGTGATGTCTCCTATACATTCTCCTTTTAATCAGTATCACCCTACACGCTAATCCAGCCTAGGCTCAACGATGAGAGGATCCCTTTAAACTGAGGGAACAAACCGCAAAGTGCCATTATAATTCCGTTAGAATAGCAAAATGTCATTATAATCCAATTAGGACGCCTAGTCCTGGGTCAGGAAACACATTAGCGCAGTAAGCGTCCAATCACTGACATGCCATTCTTATCTGATCTGGGAGGCTTTGAGCCTAGACGTCAGAACCTTTGATAAGCTCACTCTTTCCTTATTGGTCATCTCCCCCCCCCCCCCCCCACCCCGCCTCCTCTCCCCGTTTAGCTATTTTCGCGTTCGTTCATGGTAGTCAGGGAATGCATGTATATATATATATATATGTATTAAGCCAATATAATATTCACAACCATAATTTCAAATCATATAGACTAATCGCAAAGCAGGATGTAGGCATATTTATCAATATGGTTTGCTTGTACATAATTCAATAAAAAGTAATGAGATTTCATAGTTTTAGATGATATCCAGCGATTGAGGGACGTACCCGGTAGTGAAACTGTTTTTAATTCGATGTTAGCTAAAATATATGAGGTGACTTTTATTTTATACAAAGAAACGACCTTTCGTGGACTGAGAAAAACAACGGGCTTATTTCGTACCAAAAATTGTTTCCAACAAGATTGCTTCTGCTTTAATTAGACCACTTGAGCACTTGAGCATTGTTACCCCTACAAATAAATTCATTGTAATGTCCGATAGGGCTTGAAATCCTCCCTATGTTGGGAGCTTAGACCCGTCGACATTGCCTCATGGCAGAATAAAAGTCTCAACAACAACAACAATTAACCTTTCATGGTAAAAGAAATCTTTTTAGGGAAGGTAAAACATGTGTTTAGTTAGGGTTAGGTATTTTAGGTTAAGAGGGAAACGAATACATACTCTCTTCGGCCTTAGAAAATTACGATTATGGAAAAACATCACACATATTGTCCTTCAGTTGAGGCACTCCTTCTCTAACTAAATCACTCTTCCCTTTTCTCTGAATCGAATGCTACTGTTCCAAATGATAATCGTTCTAGGAAATTAAGTCCGACACAAATGTTGTTTAAATTATAAGGGTAATCATCATGGCAAGTACTCGTTTGCGAACGCTGCTTGGTAAAAAAAATAAACTCGAGTTTAAATAAATTTTATCATTTTGTGATATGTTTTCAACAAATTGCTTTTACCATAAAATTACACCCGTGTGAAGTACCTACAGTCGAAACGCGTAGGGTCTAGAAAATAGAATGATTCATTCAAAGCTATAGGATTAGTATTGATTGGAGATTTCCTACCCTAACAAAATCCATTTAAATTAAAATGATAAAGTACGGGATTAATACTGCAACATTCTCTTGCGGTTGATCCCTGATGAAATATCGGGCATCATTACTATAGGTGTCAGTTTCGTGCAGTCAGTTTCGTCAGTTTGATTGTAACTGTCTGTAACGTTGATTGTAACTGTCTTACATTTATTAATATTCAGTGATATTTTGTTTACCCTACACCACTCAATTTACAATACAATTTATGTCCCATTGCAATCCTTCAATATTTCCTGAGTTTACTCGCCTATCCCCGTATAATAGGCCTACCGTATCGTCTACGAATACCTGCAGGTATACTAAATTAACAACAAAAGTGGCCCTCGATTTCTGTGGTAATGTTGAGGTCTAAAAGCATTGTATTAATATACTAGGCCTACACTGAGACAAAAGACAAAAATCAGGTTCAAAATACAGTTCGACATAACCAGACAGATTTATTGAATGAATACCATACAGAATACATTCAGATATACCTAGTATTTATCACTAGTATTTTTCACTCTAATATAGCAGAATTTGATAGATGTGTAGAACTGTAGATTGTACATTTTCTGAGAATCTGACCCATATACATGCTGAATACCCATAAATCTTTGGCAAATATATGTGAAGCACAACACGAGACGTTGTCAGAACCAAAAGTCGTGGAAGCCTTGGTCAGCAAAGGCTCGACTCCACTGACGTGTTTTTCCCTCTCCGGTCGTTGCAGTGCATTCTCATTCCAAATATAATAAAATATGAAGCTGGTCAGGGGAGAGTCTTGATAGGTTATGTAATAACTATAGGTTCTTTGTAATAATTGATAAATTACAATAACTATAAAATCGCATATTAGCCGCAATAAGCATGCAGTGCATGATGGAACCCAGTCTAATGCGTTATATACCTCGTAGGCCAATAGTTTTTCTTTCATTTCCATTGATCCAGTTGAGTTCATTTTGACAAAACGTATACATCCGAAACCTGTGATATATTAATAACTATATATATCATACATGTGTGAATGTTTTTTTTGTTTTAATAATTTTGGTTTGTAAATAGTACATAATATAAATAGTTGGTATAGGATAGTTGTAAATCTAAATACTAGTAAAAATAGAAATTAGATAGAGGTAGATAAATAATTAGGTAGGCCTATAGTAAACAATATAGATCCCAGGATCTTCTGACAAATGGCGTGATGTTGATTCTCGAATCAAACCATTGAAACAAACAAACTTTGGAAAACTGAAAACAAAATTCCTAATGCGTCACGAGTTATACAGGTGTCCCCTATACATAGCATATCCATATATATTGGTTAGAAGTCGGACCTTGAACTCGATGTACCCATCCCATGAAAGGTAGTTTACAGGATCCCCAATCCCGCAAACAACAACGCAGTATGGGAGTCTTCACAAACAACAAGAGGTGTGGCATCTCCATTGACACTGTGACGTCACTTATACTTATACTACTTATACATGATGACAGATGATGAAGTAAAGTGGGATTCGGAGCACCTTCTTCATTTATATGGGTTTCTTATTTGAATGTTAGTGGGGGCATACACAACCCAGGGATAATGTAATAACTTCAACTTAGGTCTATGTGGATGTAGAAATTGTGGAAATGATTTTATTATTTTTAGGGAAGATGGCCGTAACATGATTGTGTGGTGCAGAACTTATTCAGTCGCTTTACAGTCATCATTACCTTGGGGTTACCTCATCACTATCAGAATTGGAAGCTTGTTTTATCAAAACAAATACTGTCATGATGATACTAATGATGAAATCTTTATGATCTGATATTGATTATGATTTCTGATGATTATTTTCATACATACCAGAACTATATAAATACTGAAACACCCATATAAATAATGGCCCTCTTTAATTACATTCGCCAAATGTGATGCCACACTGATTGAGAAGATTAACCTTGCCTTGATATATAATAGGTTACATATATCGTGTGTTATGCAACGATTCGCATTGAGATTTAGGCAACTCTCAACAAATGAAGCTAAATGAAGGTGTATATTACGGCCATAATATATCCAGTCAGGTGCTAACTGAGCGCAAGGAATCCTAGCATAACTCGTTCATAGAGGGCGTGGACGGTGAAGATTCAGAATGTTTA
Source organism: Sthenelais limicola (assembly GCA_942159475.1). NCBI lineage: Eukaryota > Metazoa > Annelida > Polychaeta > Phyllodocida > Sigalionidae > Sthenelais > Sthenelais limicola. The sequence continues at coordinate 62,868,599 of OW804096.1, forward strand.
ATAACGGTGGTCGTCAGAAAATATACCATTTGCAGCTCTAAGCATTTAGTAAACACTGTTAAATTAAGATACATTACTACGTTTATCTCAGTATATTGTGTATTGGTGAATAAATCTGTCTGGTTAAATCGAACTATATTTTTTACCCATTTGTGTTTTAATTGGTGAAGGCGATATTACATATTACCTTGACCATGAACTTGATATTGAAGGTGAGGTGAAGGCGGTGTTAAATATAACCTTGACCATGAACTTGATATTGGTTACAATAGGCAAGCGTTACAATAATCAAGCGTCCCCAAATCGGGGCTCAGCCTTTTACAGGAACCCAGACTTAAATCATTCATATAATCATTTAATGGTAGCGGTCTTAATTCGGCACCGGATGAGGGAACTAACTTACAACAGGTTATAAAATGGGGTAGATCAATCTTTTAAATAAGACAGAGAACAATAAAATTAATCAGTTGTATACAGAGATACATGCTAAGTCTCCGTGAGCCTCGGAAATCCTTCTAACAAATTGGTTTTATAAATAACCCTTGATGAAGCCTTAAGGCGAAACGCGTTTATAAACTGCTAAACAGAATTCACTGCGAGATGTTTTCAGTTGAGTTGTCTTCACCTTCTTAATCATGATTTATAAATAATATGTTAAATAAAAACGCGGAAGAGGTACCATAATGGTAATATTGATGATAAATTATTAGACGAGATTACCTGTAGAAGAACAGTCAAATATAATCTATGATCATTCGATTCGAGGCTAAAGTGTCCTTCCATTAAAGATGAAATACCTAGTATAGCTCCTATAGTTCGATATATGTATCCTATATTAAGCACCTGGTTGAGTGGGCCATCTGCAATTCTATTTGAACTGATCAATTTTATCTTAGCAATTCGTTAAATGAAAAACAAAACAAAACTAGAAATTACAATGAGACTATAGAAATAGTCACGGAGGCACACGTATGAACAATTTAAGACATTCACACCTTAATGATTGATACATTATTGCTCACTTATGTCCACAGTTGTTATGGCAATGCTATTCATCAATACGACAAGACTTTTAAACACACATAATATCTTTTAGAAAATCAGGTCCACCACGATGACCTCGGGAATATATATTAGGCAATCCAGACCTATATGCGCTATATTATTCCAACCTTTAATCACTGATATCGCTTTCGTTCAATCCAGCTCCGTGAATTAAGTAGTTCGTAGAAGTTGAGTTAAGCAATGCATTGCATTCACTAGAAGTCTATAATTGGCCTAAGTACGTACGGTTGACAAGCTGACACCCAGCTGTAACGTAATGTAAGGTAGGCCCGAGCTATACGGTACATATAGCTGTACATGTACATTGACACTTCAAGGATTGACACTTCAATATTAATCTGCTTCAAACAATCATTTATACTTCATAGCTTATAAATACATGTGAAGGTTCTACTACACTGACTTAGTTCTTTGGGATTTGCGTAGGTGACTGATGAGGTTGACATGAAGTCGGAAATTGGGGGGGGGGGGGGCTCGTCGGGTGGAGGAAATTCCAAGGAGAGCTGAATGAAAGCCTACGACATATATATATATGTAAATATACTTGGAACTCGGAGCCAATAGGAGACCATGACCACCCGGCCAAGACCGGCGACCAGTTATATATAAAGAAAGCCCGGGTACACTTCTCCTGTACACTTTTAGCATCTTCAGATTTAAGCAAAAAGTATTTTTTTAAATTTCCTGTTTTCATTTTATTCACATTCGACATGTGTGGTGTTGTGGATTCATCCTCCGTTACAGTTTACATTGCTGTTTTCGTCTGTCTGCTGTCACTGGTCTATGAATGGACTAAGCCAAGAAAGGTAAGTTTGTGTATGTTCTGTTATTTATGCATAAGGATAGCGTGATCTGGCAGTGGGTGGCGACCATGCCATACTGTGCCCACTGGTCAGTCTCCATAAATATTAGATGGGGAAAAATTGACTCTTATTAATAAAGTCAATATCATCAATAGAGAAAGGTGTTCATTGCTTTGTATACATGATCAGGAACGCACAGTCACTATCGACCGCTTGTCATGAACATGTATATTATGTCAATTATCTATTATCTAAACAGCCTATCACTTTTCATACTGCATATCATACTAATATAACTTTATGCACCATAAATCCAAGCAAAGTAAACATTGCATTTTCTTTTAATTTGTTTAACTAAATATTATTAGTGCGATGGATTCCATGGCATTGCAAGAAAATATTTTATACATGTATAGCTCTGTCAGTAGTCAGATTCAAAGGGGAACAATCGCATGGCCTATAATTTCAAGTGGCTTTCATAATAAAAAGTCACTTTTTTATTATTTAGATTTGTTCATACAGCAAGTCAATAAACCAAATCATTTCACGAGTAGTCAAGTACAATAGTCATTTCGCTAATCAGTTTTAACCTTGACATGGACCCACGGGGGTGGGTATATATTCATTGCTGAATTCCATGGTTTTGTGTCCACTGCTGTGTCTAACTACTGACTCACACTGGTTCTAGTTTATCTAATTCTAGTGCTATAATAGAGGACTGATGCTAACACAATGTTAATACAATGCTATTACAATACAATACAATGGGTGATGAGTTGGTCATTTATTTGGGTTGTATGGGCTATGTGTTTTGTTGTTGGAGCGTTGTTGGGCTTTTAAATTGTGTTCATTCATTTATATTGACAGAGGTCAAAGCTCAGGGAAAATACCACTTAAATTCTATAGACTCTGAGGAATTTGCAGACAGGCCTTACAATTTTCCCTAATTTTGACTATAAACAAAGAGGTTCAACCCCAATTACCCTTCCTACAGTGCTGTCATGTACATGATAATTGCATTGCCTCTTCCGTGTGTCGTGCAAACCCCATGGAATAGATTCCTATAGATTGTAATATTACATTTACTTTAAGCATTATTAATGTATTCTGATCATAAGAAACACTATCCCCGTTCATATTGAAAAGGAGAGGAAGAATGAGAATCGTGACTTCTTCGAAGAAAAAGGACTGATTACTCAGCCCCAAGATGAGGTCGAAGCCAAAGTCCCTGTGCCTTCAAATTGTTTAACTATTGCGGACATACCAGGCCCTCCACCGACAGAGGGGTAAGTAATTAAAGTAGCAATGAAGTCAATGAGGAATCCTGTTGCATTGAAATATTCCTTTTGATGTATAGAGAAATTCGCTGTCAAATTGCTTAAACCAGATTTCTGACGAAACATTGCCTTACTTTACTACCTACAAGGCTGGGGAATCTCCTCGACATTGCAGCCGCTGGTAGTTACTATGCTTTCCTCACCGACATCCACGAAAGGTATGGCATCATCGCCAAGTTCTACGTCCAAGACAAAGTTCTTGTTTCCCTAGCTGATCCAGAATTATTTCGGAAGACAGCCAGAACAAGCAATAGACCAGGTAATCCAATTATTTCCAGGCATTATTTAAACACATTTTGCACAATACTTCTCTATCTTGGTACGCATAATTATTGCAAATGAAACCTACGTGGGGTTTCAACAGGTGCGCATGGCTTTCTTATTGGTGCACGTTCAAATGACCGCGTTTTCAGACAATGTATTGTCTGAAAACGCGGTCATAGTCACCTAGTTCGAACTGATTTATAGCAAAATACTGTCTCCCTCTAGTCTAGGGAATACTGAGCTGGGAAAGATGTCAATTTAGGGATGAAATGCGCGCATGCAAAGTTCTCCATATATTTGAGATGGTGGAACGGTTCTTCAGCATTTTCGATTTCAACAGTAAAGACAGAATGGAAAAATAAAATAAAATATAGGGGCAAGCTTACTAGAACAAAATATCCTGTATATAAGTAGTTTAAAGCCTGTTAATACTGTTTGATTAAATTAAAATGTATGATGTTGGTATGATTCAGAAATAAATAAATAAATAAATAAATTATCCTGTATCTGGGACTAGTTATGGGAATGTTGTGAGATTTGGGAATATGATAATGTTAATAAATCGGTGTTAATCAATAATTAATGATGATTACGTAATGTCACAAAGCTGTCGTATACACTTTCCTACGCGTCTAGCGCGCACGAAGGTTCATCGCATGCTTGCAATAAATACAATGTAGTATCGTTCTCTATCTTTATAACTTCCCCGATGACATGTTTCTAAGCCCGAAGTTTGATTGGCATATATGATATACCCTGACTGTAGTGTTGTGCTAGTAATAACCCTTCCGAACTCATCATAAAAAGTGGTGCCCCAATTGTAATGTTTGACGTCTGTTTTTTTAATAGCGGAATTATTTGAAGCATTCTCGCCGTTGATGACAAAAGATTCACTAGCATTTATGAATGGAAGTGAAGGGAGGAAACGGCACACTATATTCGAAGTTCCTCTTTCACATCAATGTCTACCGAATTACGTCGACGGATTGCAATCGGTGAGTATTTCACTCAAAAATATTTACCATTGTACGTATATATATGATGTGTTACAGACAAATTATAAGAGTCATAAGTCGTAAAATCGTTTGAAGTGTTTGCCCTGTCAGTAGCATAAATACATATACCAAATTCCAAGACTGCATATTGATTTATCTATGCATATCAGGTTATCCTAAAGGGCCAAGTCCACTAAGCCTATTCTCTTGCAATTCTCACAGAATCTAGTGTAAAAGAGTCCTCTGCGGCGCAAAATCGCATGAGAATCGGCTTAGTGGACTAGGCCCTTAAGGCGTATAAGATAAGATAAGATAAGATAAGTGGTTTTTTATTTGTCTTAAAATGAGTACAAGTACAGTAGTAGTTGTGGGGTTTTTTTTATGAGAGAGACAAATTGGTCGACATACCATTTATGAACTGCAAGAGTTCATATTCTTCCGGCAGTTACCATGAATTTAGAATAAAGCTAGAGGAGGAGCTACGTGACATTGTCTAGATAAACTACATGAGGTTATAAGTGACTTAGTTAAATGAGTATTAATTCAATAGCACTGTCATACAATACAGCATGAAGTTCACATGGTATAAGTGACACTTGGCTTATGAGTAGTTATAAATCCATTCAGTACAGTATGGATTTTTACATTTGTTTCGTCCAATTACACCCTATTTCCAATGATAGTGGGTGGGACCGAGGGCTTTAACATATAGCGAGTGGTACACAGAACAGTGTTAAATTAATGTGGAAATTACAGGTTTATGATATAGTACATTATCGCCCAAACTAGAGCATGTAAGTCAATAAAATACAAAAAAAACAGGAGGTTTTGAATTTATCAACAGATAAATTTCTTACAAGTAGAAGTATAGCAGTTGATGGGGATAGTGACGTCACCCACAGATAATAATTAATGCTTGACATTATTGCCCAAACCAGAGCATGTAAGTCAATAAAATACAAAATACAAAATACAAGAGTTTGGGAATTTATCGAGTGACATCACCCACGGTTAGTAATACTTAATGACATTATTATTCATCTTTTGAGATCCATGTTTTTAGTCAACCTGCACACGAGCTCTGATTGCTGATTGGAGTTCCTTTCTGAATTCCTTTCGAACATCCAGGTTCTGCATGTTTGTTTTTAGTTCATTCCATGCTTTTCTTGCTTTGTAAAGGAAGCTGTTTTGATAAAGGGCTGAATTCGGATGTTTTATTATTAAATTTTTCCGTTTTTCAGCATGGCTTCTGGTTTGAAGTTTTCTAAGATCTAGGTTTACTTTGTTTGAGGCGAGATGATGTGCACATTCTAAAACATGGATCTCCCTTCTCAGTATGTTTGGAAAAATACCCAATTTAAACAGTTCTGCTTCTACATTCTCCCTCTTTCTGAGGTTGAGGGCTGCACGTACAGCTGCATTTAATAAGGACTGCAGTCTATCTATCTGATATTTGTTCGAACTCGAATAGAATATGTCTCCCCTGTCTATGAGTGGGATTATAAGAGTTTTAATGATGTCAATTTTTACCTTTTTTGTCAACATCTGTCTGGCATTACCCAGGAGTTTTACCTTCCATTTGACATTGTTGACTGTTTTTATTATTTGACTTTTAAATGATAATTTCTGGTCGATTATTAGACCCAGATAGTTGTATTCATCGGTTTCTAGTATGGCTTCATTACCCAGGACAAGATTTTGATGGTCAGTTTTAATTACTGATTTTTTTCTTTTATTATTGAATTTAATATATTTAGTTTTCGAGATGTTCATAGAGATTTTGTTTGATCTGCACCAAGTGTCTATCAAGTTAAGATCTTCTTGTAAATGTTGAGAGATTTTTCTTTCATCTTTGTCACTAGCAAATATTACCGTGTCATCGGCATAATGCTGGATTGTAGAATTTCGGACAACTTGGTGCATATCATTTATGTATATTGTGAATAGGATCGGTCCTAAAATTGTTCCCTGAGGTACACCGAAAGTAATCTTGCCCTGAGTAGATTGTGAGCCATTGACTTTTACACTTTGTGTCCTATTTGTCAAATAGTCTTTAAACCAAGAATTTTCGTGATCACGAATTCCAATCTTTTGCAGTTTTTGAAGGAGAATGTCATGTTTTACCGTATCAAAAGCTTTTTTGAAATCCAGAAAGACCGCTGTGGTGGCCCTCCCCTCATTAATATTTTCATAAATTGGAGTAAGCAAGTCTATATGGGCTTGGTCCACAGAATGCCCTTGTCGAAAACCGTATTGTTTTCCATAATAAATTTTGTTTTCTTCCATAAATGTTGAAAGTTGAATTTGTACCACTTTCTCAAGGAGTTTTGCCGGCATTGTGATGCCTGATATTGGCCTATAATTATTGGTATTATTTTTTGGTCCGTTTTTATGGAGGGGGGTCACCACAGCAGCCTTGAAAGCATCCGGCACGATGCCAGTTGATAATGATAGGTTAAGGAGAAAAGTTGTTTGGAGGATAAGAGCTTGGAAGCAACCTTTCAGTATGTTTCCAGGAATATTCTCAACTCCTGAACTCTTGTGGGGGTCTATTTTTAAGATAATTTTCATGACGTCTTTAGGTGTGACAGGCTTAAAGCTAAAGTCTGTGTAAGTTTTGTCACCTTGTGTGTCCTGTGGATCCTTTATTACAGGCTCAGGAATTTTTGATGCCAACGAAGGGCCTACATCTAAAAAGAATTCATTGAATAAATTTGGAATTTCCGATTTATCTGCATTTATGTTATCTGTGTTGACTATCTGAATTGTCTCATTTGATTTTGTTTTTTCCGGGTTTATTACAGACCTAATGGTTTTCCAAACAGCTCTTGGGTTAGCTCTATCGATATGAAGTCTTTCTTTCAGATAGGCCGCTTTTTTCTTTTTACAGAGATAGCTGACTTTGTTTCGTAATACTTTTGCCTCAATGAGTAGGTCTTTGTCATTGGTTCGAATGGCTTTTGCGAAGGTTTTGTCTCTATTATTCATTAGGGTTGTAATATCAGGGGTCATCCATTTCTGTTTTCTCCTTACCCTGTGAAATCTCTGCATTGGGCACATTCTATCTACAAATTTTAAAATATAGCCCAACATTATTTTCCAACAGGTGTTAGGATCTTGGCTACCGAAAAAGTTCACCCAGTCTTGATCCAATAAAATTTCGTTTAAGATCTTCTGGTCATGATGTCTAGTGTTTCTTGCATCGAATGTACCAGTCTTATATTTATTTCTACTCTTCTTAAGGGTAATATAAGTAGGGTAGTGATCTGATGAGGAGTTTTCAACAGTTCCCGCTGAGCAGACAATTTTTGAATTAGAATAGATATGGTCCAAAAGTGAAGAGGATGATAATGTTTTCCTGGTTGGTTGGGAAATATATTGAGTTAGGCCATGTTTTTCGAAAATCGACTGCAGCTCTAACACCTTATTGCCAGTCGATTTTACTTCACTTAGGTCAATATTTAGGTCACCTGTAATTATGACTTCATTTGAGTAGTCAAGATTCATTAACAGTGTTTCAAGTTGTTTTAAACCCTTGTCTACAGGGGACCCTGGGGGTCTGTATACATTTGCAATCAGACACGGTTTACTTTTGGTTCTTTTTACCAATATAATCTGGGTTTCTAAGAATTCATTTGATACCGAATGACAGGCAAATGAGTCTGAATCGATTTGGTGGTCGTCTCTGACATAGATTGCCAGGCCACCTCCTCGTTTCTTACCTTGCCTGTCGTTGCGGAAGAGCTTGTACCCATCAACGTGTAGTGTATGGTCTGTTATGCCTTGATTAAGCCATGTTTCTGTCAAACAGATGACATTCAAATTATTATCGGACTCAATTAAGGAGTGTTGTACATTGTTGAAATTTTTGTTAAGACTTCGTATATTCCAGCCTATTAGGCTAAAGCCTTTACTGTTTTTAAAGTGCGTAAACGATTCCATGATTTCCTGTGTCATGGTAAAAAGTGATAGAATGTGATGTGATGTAGGCTACGGTAACATCAGGCTTTCTAAGTACAGAGAGCACTAATTAAAGGTTCTGGTAACATATTTACATGAATATTTACAACATTTCTGATTACATCTCAAAGATATATATGTAATAAGATTATAATTCATAATAGTCCGTATGTGGACCGAACGAGTGGTTATACATTGAGTTATGGTGACGGTCGTTAAACAGATGCGTATGGGTACATAGGTTAAACAAATGAGTTTGAGTACAGTGAGTCCATTTGTGGACCAAACAAGTAGTAGTACATTACGGTACATTGGCTTATACATGCAGTCGGACAAGCAGTCGTAACAATGAAGTTATAGTACGATTTGCGGTGTGCACTGTGATATATTTTGAGCCATAGTAGCACTGTTCATCTTTAAAGTCTAATGTTTGACAACAACAAGCATGAGGTTACGCTCTCGCTATAAGCGTGAGCGATAAAGGGGAATACTTGTCAAAGTCGGTCTTTTAGTAAACAGTTCTGGTAATATGGTGAAAATACTTAGGCGATGGCTTTTAGTCTTCAGAGTGGTATATAATTACTCAGGTTGGTTTAGGCGTTTGTGTATTTTCGTGATCGTGTTACCCTGAATGTTTTTACCCTGGAATCGGCGAGAAGATATATGATGCGGTTCAGTTGACAAGTCTGGGAATCTGTAGCCGGCTCCCCATTTCCGGCTGCGAGTTACCTCGTAGAATTTGTCGTACTTTTCTGCTTTCAGTTTCTCACTTAGATTCACATTTTGATCGAACTTCTTGTTAATTAATTCAGTGAGGAGATTTTCTTCCTTATCCTGGAATATTTTGGACGGGACAAGGTTTTTTGCAAGGTATTTTGCCTCGTATGCCGATGTTGATTCTTTGATACGGTCACAAGCGCCTTCGGTCGCTCCCGCGCTCTCTGCCTTCAGGTACTGGTAGGCATGTTCGACCGATTTGAATGTTGTGTCCTTATGTTCAACTTCACATAGAAAGAAATTAGACATGTAGGAGTGTTCGCCATAGTAGCCGATAGATTTACCTTGATCTATGGAAATGGTCGACGCATCTACAGGAGTGCACCCCTCAGGTAAGGCAAATAAATCTTCAATAGAGTAGGAACGGTTGTCGAACAAAATATGATTGTAGTAGATTTCAGCCATATGGTTGTTCTTTTTAAGCAAGGCAAGGCAGTTTTGTAATATTGCTTTTTGATGGGGGAAGATCTGAAGTCCAGAGTCGTTAATCCATATTCTTGAGTAATCGTCGTGAGTGTTATTTATCTTCCTGATGTTATCGATCAGAAATTTTCTGTTGTCTGAATCCTCAAGGCAGAGGAGGATAGGTCTGTTTTTGCCCTCTTCTGGTAGACCTATTCTATACACTTCTTGTATATCTTCAGCAGTAAAATCTTTGTCGGCCATTTGTAGTAATTTCAAAGCTTCGTCTGCTATTGTTTCATCAGTAAGTTCTGTGTGATCTTCAAGAATTACAACCTTAGTGTTGTAATCGCGTTTTGGTTTTGCTTGTACATTTTTACCATTTTTACCTTGGCCAGCTCTCTCCTGTCGAGCATGGATAGGCAAATTGTCTTGCTTGGGGGGCTTAGTGAGAGCTTGTTGATAGTTGTTCGTAGTCGGATTAGGCTTTCCAGTTGCTATAGGGGGTCTGGACGACGATATGTTACGAATGTCATCAATGCAAAGTTGAAGTTGTTGCTGTTGATGCGATATTTCTTTTTGCTTCTGTGCGATTTCAGTCCTGGCCTCATAAAGGCTTTGACTAATACAGTCATTTAATTCCGGTTTCAAATTGTTCAGAAAAGTATTATTGTTCGAGTTGACTCTGTCAACTTTGGCCTCAAGCGTACCGAGTGCCGAAGTGACTTGTTGTGCATGGGTAGAAAAGTCATTGCGCATGCGCACGTTTTCATCTCTGTACGCGGACAAGGAGGAGGTGATGGCGGCTGTGTTTGATGCCAAATTGGAGGACATTGTTTGCAGAATATCTGTCTGCAGTTTCATTTGCTCCTGCATCATTGTGTACAGAGGGGATTTCTCAGTTATTTGCGAACTCTCAGGGCAAGCAGCAGGACTCTGGGTATATGGAGCGAGCATCATTGTGGGCACTGGTTGCAGGTGAGTGTTCATTTGTTGTTGTTGTTGTACGCCCTGTGAATATTGTTGTTGAACTTGGGGCTGAACATATTGCTGCCGCTGTACATAGCCAACAGGGGCAATCATTTGGTACTGATTTTGGTTATCAGCCATGTTTGAGTTGGAAATAAGTACCTTAGGTGAGTTTATTTCCTCAATCGCAGTGAGATAGACGGTATCGCCGAATGAAGTTCCGTCGAATGAAGTTCTGTCAGCGATGGGAGATATTGGTGGGGTGTTGTCGGCTCTAGCTTGCTTGTGGCCCGGCATGGGACTCGATGTTAGAACATCCATACATGATTTATAATTGGTATATATATTTTTGACCAAATTGTTAGACAGATTAGTCAACGTATGTTTGTATCCTTATATGGTATCCGAGTAGTACTTTGTGATTCAGATGAGTGTTCATTGAGCAGTTATTTGATGAATAGGGGTGAGTACTGGTCGTGTTTCCAGTTCTCCGGTGTTTGGGCGATAATCCAGGGGGTGTTTGAGCGATAATCCAAGGATGATCTTAATCCGGATGCTGGAAAATGGCGGCGTTTTGAGATGCTTAAATAGTTCGAGTATATTCTTGTTGTATGGCTTCGATGAGAACCAACCTGTATCTGAGGTATCACACAGGTGTTCTATGACTGTTCATAGTACTAGTTATGTATAGTAGTGATCGTTAATCCATGGTTAATCTAGTTTTTTTGTTGATGTTACCGTAGCTAACTCGGGGCACGTTATTCACTCATGACTCATGACATTTGCATTTACTTGAACCTAGATCTTGATACGAGTAGTTTTTCTGTATCTAATGACTGTACTGGTGATTAACAATTAGGATATATCGCTAACTTGTTTTCGTGCATAACAAAATATAGTAGTGCTTATGTTAGATGCTCAAATGTTTACAATCATTGGAATCCGCTTTCAGATCTCATCTTTTCATGTATCTACTTTGTGCGGGTTATGACTCATTTTTCTGTAACACATCACATATTGTATGAGTTTTGTCACAATAATCAATTCAATTGATTGGCCTACATCAATGATCGGGGGGATATATAATTATCATGTTGATAAAGGTGAGAATAACGTTACTATTTCTCAGGATAAAAAAGAATCAAACAACTTTATGTTTTATCAAAGAAGAAAGTGTATATTGTATTGGTCTAGCCCAGACTCTTTTTCTACTTCAAAGTCGCGGATAAAAGTGAATGATTCCGTGTAATAAGAAAGCGCGTATTCCTGCGTATAGTATATGTACATCGAGTTTAATTTTCCGATGCTTCCACTCTTGATACAGTCTAGGTTCACAGCCTCTCAGATTAGATAAAAATGGTATTCAGTGATTGGACGCCCACTGCGCTTATGGCTTTTCTGGTCCAGGAGTAGGCATCCTAATGGGATTATAATGGTATTTTGCTGTCCTAATATTATAATAGCATTTTGCGGTTTAGAGCTAGAGGCTTTCCCTCAGTTTGAAGGGACTCTCTCAACTTTGAGCATAGACTGGATATAGTATTTCGTGAATCAATAATGAATATTGATACTCTTGACCATGTTGCAATATATATCATTTTCAGGTTGCCGATGAGCTCGTTCACAAATGGAAGACTCTAGGTAGTGGAAGCACAGTTTCTCTTAAGGATTACACACTTTCATTGGCTATGAAATGCATATTGAATATGCTTTTCGGTGAATATTTCGAAAAACACGAAGAACTCATTATACCCATGCAGCAAAACTATGATTTCGTAAGTGTCTGAATCTATGGTATTATTTTTCATTCAACTAAATGATAACCATTATCATTATGGCTTATATATTTTCGCGCCTAAAGTAAGCTTTTGCGATGAAAATCTGGTACACATAATTATAAATCTATACATGACACGAACGAATTTGCATATAATAAATGTATTTACTTTTATCAGGTTTAAATATAACATTACGTCCTATATTAATTTAATACGTTTTTATTGAGGAAATGTATTATAATATCACAGTTCTGCTGTTCTCAGCATAACCTGCGTGTATATATTAAAATATTGTTTTACAATACCCAAAACCTTCAGTCGCTGTTAATCTAAAACTTTTTCTTATATATTTCTTATCCACCTGTAGTGTTGGAGTGAACTTGAACGGCAAAGCGTGGGTGATGTTCCTGGCGAGGACAGCGACAGAGCGACAGAGCTCATCCGAAGTATGTAACTTCTTATTCTTGTAATCATTTGTTATAAGTAAACGCAACCAATTCAGCGGGTGAACTGATTGAATTGGTCATTCCAAAAGTCGGTCATCCCAAAAGAAGGGAGCCTTTTCTGTTCAGTTTCTAACAAGGCCGAACTTAACTTTCAAGTTGTCAGTATGGATTAATTTTCAGAGAGATGCTTACAGGGTCACTATAACGAGATGGTTGAAAAGCGTGAATATTGCACGATACAATATTCTAATCACTGAAACCAACGAGTTACTTCACTGTTTTATTAAATAGTCTTTTAATGATAAAAAATAGAAAATATTTGTTGAGTCATAAAGTTGAATATTGTCCGTATACTTAATAAAAATACACATTGATTGCCTTGGTTACCACACGTAACTCGCTAGTGCAATTAATATGCACTGTGCATAACTCACTGCAGTATACGTTGTTCTCAGAGCAATGCATATATATAATACAATTTAATATCTACAATCAGACGATAAAAAACTTATATCAGAAGATCAAGAACTCACAGAATCACCATTCTCCTTCTATACAGGACGGGATGAAATATTCCGTATAGTCGGCGATTGTGTAGCATACAGAAGAGAGAATCCACCCGAGCCTGGCGACGAAAAAATGATTGATGTCGTGATGAACTATTTCAACAACGAAGATGAAGTCTCCACCAAGGCAGAGCTCGTCAATATGATAGTTGGTGCATATTTGTCAACTGGTGATAGTAAGTATCAATGAAAAATATTGAATATTGAATAGCCAAATCAGTATGTAATACATACAATTGCGGTATTGAAACCATTCATAGCTGTGACCAGATTTATGGGAGCGTGCATGGGAACTTTGAAGAATTTCTCCGTTTAAACAACAATTTTATTGAGAAAGAATCGTTTTCCTTTTTAAAAACAAGCCTTCCTTTCTCTACTGATTCTTCTTGGAATGATACAGTCTTCGGGTCACCAGACAAGTTTAACAAGTGTCGAAACTCAGCATCTTTCTTCAGAATCTGTATTTATCTGTATTTAAGATTTTTATTTCAGCAATGAAAAGTAATTTATGCAAATTACATTTTTCTTAGTCGGATATGTGTAGCCATTTAAGTTATTTAAGTTAGCCCAAGGTCATATATACAACTAAGCACAGCACAGTCATAAACACTCTGTCATATATGTGATTAGATTATTGATGGGTATAATCTATAACTTCTGTTTATTGTTTAGTATTGACGTGGATCTTCTATTTCGTCTCCAAGCATCAAGATGCTCAGGCAAAAATCTACGATGAAATCAAAGACATTCTCGGCGACTCCCCACTCACGTTCGATGCACTACCGCACTTAAAGTGAGTGAAAAGGTTTGTTGTAGTATCAAACATTTGTAAAATAACTATGACCTTCTTTATTGTTTACTTTACACTTGTCAACCTTATTGCTGCATATTTTTATGCCAATGATAATACAATCTGAGAGTTCACACACGAGACACTTTTCAAGGAAAAAGAACTTTCCACGAAGCGCGAGCGGTTCTAATAAAGTTGTCAGATACCGATATAGAAACGCACTGGCTGGCTACTATAGCTAGGCCTTTAACGGTCTACTACACATCCATCTACATATGGGTCAAATCGTCAGAAAATAACACAATTTACTTTCACCAACTCTCTCAAATTACCCAAATGTATGCGACAAAAATACAGGTTCAATATACAGTTCAACTGGACGAACATATTCTTTTAATCAAATTTAGCAATACCAAATATATCGAGTATTTAACATTCAAGGATTGTTCATACTATAGGTATAAGCAGAATTGACTAAATTTATGTGTGGCGCTGCCGAAAGTACATTTTCTGACGACTTCATCCATATATTATGTAGAACCATGGGTTGCTATTCAGTCAAATATAAAATACAGACAAACAGCTGTAGATCCGATCACAGAAGTAGAACATTCTATTCTAGTTCTGTGATCTGAGGTAATTTGTACGGTAAATCCATCAAGGCAAGGTATATGGTTATCAAGGTAAAGACAAATAAGTAAGTAATGTATTAATAAGTATGTACAAAAGAAGGAAGTTAGTGCTACAGCCTAGTGTAAACAATATTCTCCATGTTATCCAGGTATCTCAAGCAATTCGTAGATGAATGTCTGAGGGCTTCACTTTTGGGAACATTCGTAGCAAGGGAATCAGAGCATGATATGGTATTAGAAGGGTATCACATTCCACCTGGAGTAAGTATACCTTCGCTTCTATCGCTTTCTATGGAGAGTTACGGGGAACTACCCCTCCAGATCTGTTCATATTAATGAGAGAAATACAGAGAAACAGTACATGAAAAGAAAATGCTTCATGAATTCATAACATATGTAAATGGATTGAGGTGATAGTCTTATTTTTTTAGCTGGCCTACACATATAATTATATGGCAAAACACCACTTTTAACTCAGGGGTGCCAATGAAAATATGAAAATACGAGCCCTTCAGCTAGGGAAATCAGTTTGATAATATCTACGAGATTCGCAGGAATGCCTTAATTTAAGGACTATGATGATATCATACTGGAATGATATTAAGCAATTTTATAGAAAGTATTTAATTCTATTGATATTATATCAATAACCGTTCGTCATTTTAGGTGACGTTGGTCCAAGCCATGGGAGTTGTACATATGGACCCCAAATACTTCCCAGATCCAACAAGGTAAGGAAATCCTTTATGAAATAAATATATCATAATGTAATATACATATGACAATCTTTAGAATTGCCGATATAGATAGAGCCAACGCTTAAATAAATTGCATTCTAGAGGAAGAAAGTTGTAGTATGACCTCAGAAAATGTATATAAAGATTTTATTCACGTGTTGACACATAAATAAACTAATCTTCTGAAAACAGGTCTTCCAGAATAGCCCTATACTAATAAATCGATGTTTACAAATCGTAAAGTAATCTGAAATAGAATTGATTGTTTGTTAAGATGTCATCTGTCGGTTATCCATGTACCTTCGCTTATTTCACAGTAATAACATTACTTAAAGTCTGAAATATTGCTGGTGAATTCGTAAACTGATTACTGTTACCGTATTTATTTTCGCGCAGATCAATTTTCGCGCACTAAGTACTTTGACGCCTTTTCGTGTGGATTTAAATTCGCGCAGCAAGGAAGTCTCACGCCTTGTTCATGCAATATACGTTTCGCGTAAGATTTATTTTCACGCACAAAGGTGGGTGCGCGAAAATAGCGAAAATAAATACTGCGCGAACATTAATACGTTTACAGTATATAAAAACAGCGCTCCTTGTCTTTGTAAAAATGCTTATTTAATTGCATGCAACCCCCTCCCCACCTAAATGCGGGAGGGGGTTGTATTTGGTGGGGAGGGGGGGGGGGCTGGATGGGGTGTTGGTTCGAACCCAGGTGCGGCTGCACTTTCGCATCCTCCCCGGACCCCCTGAAGACCGACAGTGAGGTGAACTAATCCCAGTAAAATTGTTAATAAAAAAATCCAAAGTCTCATTAACTGTTCTTTTTTCATTTGTCTAGATTTGATCCCGATCGCTTCAGTGAAGAAAACACCAAGAAGCGGCCTCCCTACTCATTTGTACCGTTCGGTTTTGCTGGCGGTAGAAAGTGTCCTGGATTCCGATTCGCCTACCTCGCCTGTATGGAACTTGTAGGCACTGCCATAAGGAACTTTGAAACGTCCTATGCCCCTGATAAGGAAGACCCTGAAGTCGTTCACGGTTTGATAAGCTTCCTCAAGGGAGATGTTGAAATCATCATCAAAGACAGAACGCGAAGATAGTATATAACTAAATTATATAATATATTCAGCAGCGGCATAATCATTGACTCATTTCATTTGTCCACCATGCATATACAATTTAGGATAGTGGCATGCAATCTTGCTAAAAAGATCCAATGGCATAACCTCATAACCCAAGGTAAACAATACCACTATTACATCATCATCAGATTCATATAATCCTTTCATCCGTGGATATATTTCCATCATGTATTGTTTAAACAAAATTCTTTATGAATTCATGATACATTATGATATACGGTATAGCACTCTCGCTTATATTAAAGCTGCATTCTCTGCTAATATGGCAAACAAAATCTTACCAAATTTAGTCATATGTGTGCCTTTCCATTGGATTGCCTTTCCATTGGATTGCCTTTCCATTGGATCCATGAGATTCTTCCCGCGCGGCAACCCGCCTGGGCGCGGCACGTTGCCGCGCGGAAAAAGAAATCGAGCAGTGAGCGTGTTTTTTTTTTCTTGCCGCGCGTGAAATTCCCAGATGTATTATAAATTATTAGATATTTCATACACTCAAAGTCGATATATTTCTTTTTGTCACGACCTGCAGGGGCGGATCCAAGGGCCGGGGAGGGGGTCAGCGATGTCCTGACCCCCCCCCCCCCCTCAAAATTTCCACAAGTGCCCTTCTGAATAACCCAAAGTGCATGCCCTTTTTCTATTGTAAGTCTAACAACCAAAATTGTCTTTGTTACAACCAAAAGTGCCCTTTTTGAAGAGCCAAAACCATTTTTAAGAACCAAAAGTTTGTTGGGTTTTTTTGGGGGGGGAGGGGGGGAGCAAATGCCCCCAGACCCTACTTCACCCCTACAGCACTTGCAACAATAGCCGCAACTGATTTTTTTATTTTTTTTTTAAAACCCACATCTTACAATTTGGTGTGTGTGTTGTGTGTTTCTTAGGTCCTTGCAAACTGCAACCCTGGGTTTTTTTCAATATGAATAATAGAAATAAAAATGATCAATTTTCAAGCGTGATTAAATACCATATTTTGTGCTTCAAAAAGCGCCAAATGCCTCCAAATGGCAAATTTCAAAATTTCCCGGGCCCCCCTAGTATAGTTTGTACCCCTCTGGCTCCGTTTTTGATATGGACTGATATGCCCTTTTTATCTTGGACCCCCCCCCCCTCATTTTAGATCCGCCCCTGACCTGACGCCAGGAGTAGCAGAGGCTACTTAGCAGGAGAGTACACATAGTTTCCTATGTCACTCCTAGATATAGTATAGTTAAATTGTTAAAGTACATGGAGCAATAAATGAATACTATGATAGGATGTAACGAGGTTGGTTTCTGACTTATTGTACACGATGGTCACGAGTTTTTTTCGGCCAGGGATCTCATGAGAAGCCCCGATCGTGGTATAAACATGTATATATGATGTGGAAATCTGCCCATGTTTTTCTCATGTTTTGACGCCTCAATGGACATAGTTTTGCCGCGCGACAAACTGCCTAGCGGGTTGCCGCGCGGCAAAAATGCTTAGTCCGGAAGAACTGTCAGTCCAGACGCCCCTTTCTACATTATAAACCTTAACTGTACCGTTATTGTACGCAAATGGGAATAATATAACTTATATAATCTTATAATCTATATAAGCGTTTTCCGTTGTGCCTTGAGTTAACAATAGGCTATGTGACGGGTCACAGGAAAATGAACCACAAGTCGCAAATTTAGATTTTGAGATAGGCCTATCATCATAATTATTTGAAAAGATGAGATCAAGCGGATTCCAATGATAGCAAGAGGCCATCTAATAAGTAATTCTATATTTGTTTATGCATAAACAAAAAGTTTGCCGTATTCTTTATGGCCAGTCACGACAGTAAAGTAGATATATCATTTTCCCGACGTGTGACTCATTTGTCTGTAACACATCACATATACGGTGTGGGTGTACATTGTTCATATAATACTTCATTATTTATCGATGGGGTTTTTGGCCTTTTTATATGTCCAGGCATTTTAACCTGTCCGGTTGAAAAACTACAATATGGATTTTATGTAGTACCTTCGATAGTATTTAATAACAATTTATCCTGGGATATTTCAGATCGTACAAAAAAGTGTTCATAGTTATCACTGCCATGTGTTTGCATCCACAGATAATGATATTCATTAATGACTGTAATTTTAGTTGTATCATTTTGATGCGGTGGCAACTAAAGTGATAGGTTTTTTATCGGAAAATGTGTGGTGCGTGTGTTTTGTACTTAATTTGATCACCCGAATCTGTATGTGATAATTATTCAGTCCCTTCATACCAGATCATGGTCTTTTACTCTGGTTTAATGATAGGTGTTGCAATATTGTTTTTATCGAGATTTTACGTAATATTATTAAAACATGGGTTTGTCGGCTTGTACTAATTATCAATCGCAAAAGATGGAAGTGAACGGATGTGAATATACATACATTTATTGTATTATTGTGTTGTAGATTTAGAGTAGACACAGAGTTGTCATTAGTGAATCTATTATACACCAGGTCGCCATATCCTCTGATTTATCCAAGTCTATGTATCATCTTATTCCTGCTTCACAGGTTGCTGTTATATCTATTACAATTACTACAGATTGTATGTTATACCTCTTCTCTGTATGTACTACATCGCTATTGTAACCTGTCTTATACATTAGATCATATTGCCATGTTACTCTTGTACTCCCTTTTGTACTGCTTGCCTTCAATGGTCAGTCTCCTGACATTGATGACTGATTACTGCACACCGCTGGTGTCAGATCTCGAGTGTCGTCCAAGAGGTGAATAAAGCGGTGATACTAACAGAACTGTGTCTGTTTTCACTTTGCCATATCGAGAGTTTTGGTGAGGCCTGATTCACTACAATTTGTGTGGTGACAGGTTCACTACAGCTGTATCTTCGCGGTAATCAGTGTCGACTTTTACAAAGGGAGGAACTTAACGCATGAATGTGATGACTTTATTTTAACGACGGTAAACAATGATTTCTTAGACCATAGGAGGATTAACCTCAGATCGATCCTTATCCAGGGGAATACAAACGACTGTACTCACTCCGTATTCTGGAAGAATCAAACAATCGTTTTATAAGCCCCGAAGGCAGGCTAACTGAAATAAAGATCTATGTTTACAAAAAAAAAATTCGTTTTATTATAAAGTCCCTGCTATGTGGAACACCTTGCCTATTAAAAGAGGGTCGTTCATGCTCAACCAAGGAAGAATTAAAAAAAATAGAGACACAAATCAGAGACTTATTTATGATAATTAGTCATCAAAGTGAATGCTTAATTGAATAACCTCATTGTACTCCTCAGAAGGGAACAGTTAAGTGTTAACGCCCTCTTGGTCTGTAAATATTTGTACAGCTTTTATAAACTCTGTATCCCCTCCGTTGAAACCATATATCGGAACTGTTAATATGTCTTATATTTTATATCTTGTATTATGCTCTGGTATAATATGCTCGGTTATAATACGTTATTTAAGCCTAATCTGACCAAAGGGTTGTTAGCAAACAATTGTTAAAAATGACTCTAGACTGTTGTAGTAGTGTAAATTTATATCAAAAGAAATCTCCAATCACAGTCCCGGTGAACAAAAATTTGTATTCAAACAGACACTAAAACGAATAGCTTCTCACAATAAATGGGATTACGTGAAGAAATAAAGCGAAGTAAATTATACAGAAAAGGAGCTACTCTCATGACAATCAGTTTTGGTAGGTTTCAACCAATCAGAAGTCAATTGGCTGCTAATTGCCCATATATGTACGTCAATACCCCATGTGTGAAGAAATAAGCAATTAAGGTGATTTAAATGGCGGCCATGTTCACATTTCGAACTTTACCAAAGGATTTCAAGTATGTTCTAGGTCCAATATGAATGGAATAATGGTGGGAGAAGTTTAATGAATGTGTAATTTGTGTTTCAGGCATACCCTAAACGGTCCAAACATATCCTAAACGGGATAGAAACTGACATGTTTTGTGGCCTTGGCCATTGTTGTTTTTTGACCTTACGGCTTCAGCTGTCAAAAAAACAACTATACCCTCGGCCACAAAGCAGATGAGTTTCTAACGCTTAAATGATCACTGACTTCTACATGCCTCAGAAATGCGAGTCTATAAACATATGGCTCAATAACAATAATCAGTGGCAACACTGCACTAATATCTGACGTGTTTGATTTGAGCACAGCAACATGACGCTCTTTCCATCCTTTTAGTAGCGGTCTAAGAGCGCAGTGAGAGCGGACCAAGGAACTTGCTATTGATTTCATAAGGAAACAAGCCGACCAGTAGAATTGCTCTGCGCGTGTCTTGCGCTAAACATATTAGCGGGTGAAGAGCGAATGACAAGCGCACTATAAACAAGCGAAGCAAGAGCGATCGAGCCATGAGTACATATAAGAGATCCAGTGGAATCGCTTTTTCATTAGATTTCAACAGAAAAACTTCAAGGTGTAAGGTATACCGTAAAGCATGTACAACCTTTTCATATATATGGCATTTGTTAGGGTGTTTATGGTATGCTACTTCAAGCGGCCTAATAGAAACGACGATTTCTGAAAGAGGTATAGAGTTTGGGAAAAGAAGGCTAGAAATAGGCACATGCATTGGACTTTTTTGCTGGCGCATTGGAATTTCTGGCTGGCGCTGATCGTTAAAAAATATGATTGGGTAATGGTGAATAATATAAAAACAAAGCAGCTTATGAGGGAACATTTTATTAACATTAACAACCTTTTCATATATATATGGCATTTGTTAGGGTGTTTATGGTAGACTACTTCAAGGGACACTACCTGACCGGCTGTATAATTTTGACAGTTAAGGTCAAGGTCCAGTGGACTAGTAGGCCGTGACCAGTGAACTGAAGTTGTCATGCCCACATTGTTGTCATTATGGAAGTGCCTAGCCAAATTGCATCAATTAAATTATTTCATTGATTGTGTCAATGCCATTGCACAGAGAAGTTTGTTATAACAAGAGTTTGATACTAGTATCTTTAAGTGTGTTAGCTCGGTGTTTTCCTGATGAACACAGCTCAACACCTGAATACAAATTATTTTCAAAAAAGGCAATATAGAGACATACAAACCAACAGTACAGGTATTTCTGACTTTAGAACATTTCATAACAAGAAGCCAATTATTGTTATTGAAATCATCTAATTAATTAATGGACGAACAGTGTGTGTGTGTGGGGGGGGGGGAATCCTTCGTTACAACAATTATATACACCCGCCTCAGAAGCCCATGAACATCTCGGCCTGTACGACCTTGATCCTTATTTCTTGCTACGTAGAGTCTAATTTACATAATATGGTAATACTACATATTACACTTACTGACCCTGCGAGATACTATAGAAAAAGCAACAAAAGTCCACGACCTTGGAATATGGTGCGTCTTTGTTTGAAACACAGATTAATTTCTATTTCCAGCTTATTTGGAGTAAGCTCCCACCACCCATGAATGGTACTCTATGATGATTGTTATTTTAAGTCGCATATATAACTAAAGCTCAAGATTCTTTCCTGATACAAAAATAAACACGATTAACGGTGTATGCAGGGTCGTAAAGTGTGACAAACTATAAGAATCCTGACCATTGTGTAGGCCTATGAGAAAGGGGCCGGTGTTCGGGACTTATGTTAATGACTAGGTTATAGCCCATGGACCGTTCAAGGTAGCGTCTAAAATAGGATATGAGGTTATCGGCCTACCATATGCGATGATTTTATATTTTACAAGGTCTAAATTAAAATATATACAAAAACACGCTGTCATGAGAGTATGGCATGTCCATCAAGCGTATCCCCGAAGAAAGGTCCCATCAAGGCAACAAGTGCATGTATTGTATGTATAATGATTTTTTATTCAGCAGTACGCATTGTGTACAAATACATTATTCTCAATTTATGCTGATTTTATAATAATTATGTAGAAAATTACTCAAGAAATCCACTTCTAATGTGGTAATGTAGCTCCATAGGTCTATGAACTAAACATAGTAATATTAATATCAACAACAATGATCTCTAGCTTCATGAAAATATTATTGTTTGTTTCTGCCATAGACAGTTCTTCCAACAAAACACTGTGCAACTTACTGTATCATTAACAACAATACATTAGAAAGTTAATATTAATAATAATAAAATTACAACTGAGTAATAGCGCATCTGAGTTATCTCGCACAAATTTGATCAAGTGTAAACGTTACAAGCACGAGTGCGTGCGGTCTTCATAATACCTTTCCCCAAAGCAAAGCTGACAACACCGCGAATACACCAACCTCAGCGGACATCATACTTTTTGTGACCTACTTTCACCCACTTTCATCCAGATCAGAGGGGGATGGGGAGAGCAAAGATGCAGAAGGACAAGGTGGGGGGAATCAGATTATTATAGGAAGAGGGAGAAGAGGACAGAGAGCAGAGGGGGAGGGGGAGAGAAAAAAACGGGAGGGTGAAGATGGGGGGAGGAGGAGAGGGAAGGGGGAGAATGGGGGAGAATGAAAGAAGCGGAGGGAGAGGGTGGGGGAAATCGGATAGGGAGAGGGAGAATAGGATACATAGAGAAGAGGGCAGGGGAGAAGAGAGGGGGAGGGTAGGAACAGGGGGAGAGGCAGGGAGAGAAAAGGAGGAGAGGCAGGGAGAGAGGGGGAGGGGAGAGAGAGTGAGAGGAGGGAGGTGACCGTCGAGAGGACGGGTACTTTGCTATAGTAGAAAATAAAAATAAAAAACCTCCACCCGGGCGGTGTCGAATTCAACACATACCCTGTCTCCTTCCCTACGCTAAGCGCGCTATTAGATATATTTATAAACTAATCAGTGGGCATGGGACATAGTGAGGAAATGTATCAACTATATGCCTACGGTAAGCTAGTGTCACGAACGATAAATGCCAATATCACATTATATAACATTATGTAACATTACATAAGGATATGGCATAAATTAACATTAATTATTATATATGGTTATATCACATTACGAATATTATGAATAAACCTACAGACTAGTACGCACAAGAGTATTATTCACACCGGTGAGCGCCCGCAGGTCGACACCGCATCACGCCTCACACATGTAAACAGTATCCCATCGCCGCAGTATAGTTCCTCACTGCTTTGTGAGTTTTTCAAGTAATTGTCGGATCATCAAGACATAATTAGTTTTGCAAACTCCTTTTATTTCTTCTAAAAGTATCTTGATGTATTTAAATACTCCCGAATACTTCAAAATGTGTGTCCGGTCCCGCTATTGACTAGTGCACTGAGGCCGTAGTGTGGGACTGTACTATAAGGCGCATGCCCCAGCATGCTCCTACATGCCCCCGCATGCTCCTACATGCCCCCGCATGCTCCTACATGCCCCATTATGAAACTTAATCCTGGTCCATAACGTATAGTATCTTTATGGTTACCTTGGTAATAGGGAGAATCTGTTTGCTCATAAGATGATGAAATAAAATAAAGTAAAACACATGCTTGAAGTGTGCAATTTGCTGTATCCTCAAATACCATATTGTTAACAACACCTTTTTATAAATGAAAGAATAATTTTAGATGCCTGAAAGTGAAAAGGCTGTTTGATATAGATTTTTCCAAGTATTTTCTACAATTTCTATCGGCGGGCATCAACTAATCAAGCTATTGTCTCAGTTAATTTATTTAATAATAATGTCTATATTATTGTGGCGAAGGTAAATATCAATATCAAATAATATGGAGATCGTCATTCAGACACTCTTTAGGCTTATTTCTACCAAGAAATATTTTAACAATATCCATATTATGAAATCTTTCTCAGATATTAATGTAAGGAATCTAGAGCCCAAGACGTGAGGAAAGGCAATTTTTGCATAGGAATAGTGGGCCATGAATATATCGAGTTATATGTATGTTGTCTGATAAATAGCAAAGACCAATATTATAGCATTTAATGTCTAAAACTCGATAAATGAACAGAAATGACAGTAAATTATGCATATTTCCCCAGTGAGAAGTAACCCAAAGTTAAATAAAGAACAGACAAATACGCTATATTACTCTAACATTATACACAAAGAACATGTATGGAAATATATTAAAACCTATATTCAGTACATTTAATTAAAGAAATATTAAGTTAAATAAGTATGTTACAATGTGGTGTACATACTGTACGATTGGGAGACTTTTGTCAAAAATACCACTAAATAATTATAAATCAATAGCAACAACAACAAATAAATGTACAAATTAACTCCAAACTGTATCGAGGTAAGTAGATAGTCGCTTGTATATCAAGTATCCCGGTTGTCTTGGTGGGGATATTATTTTGGGTTGGAAATAAGACCCTAGTTGTTGGTTTCAATTATTTATTTCACTAGCTTTCGGGCTAAGTTTGCCCTGCTTCAGGTGCTTGTACATTAGTTTGATGGGTGCTTAAGTGCACTTTGGTGTAGTCATAAGTTAGTACATATCATACACATACGCGTATACGCATACATATCATACACACCGAATGGCTTAGTGTTGTGGCTGCACCAAAAACTTTTTTATATATATATACAATATGAAAGAAGATTGTGATAACTAATCATTTGTGCATGAGGTATAAGTGGTGGTACTTGAACAAATCAGGTGTTAATGCTACATTACATTACAACTTTGTATGCCCTGAGGGAATCATTACAACTGTGTATGCCCTGAGGGAATCATTACAACTGTGTATGCCCTCAGGGAATCATTACAACTTTGTATTCTCTCAGAAAATTAATACAACTGTGTATGCCCTGAGGGAATCATTACAACTGTGTATGCCCTGAGGGAATCATTACAACTGTGTATGCCCTTAGGGAATCATTACAACTGTGTATGCCCTGAGGGAATCATTACAACTGTGTATGCCCTCAGGGAATCATTACAACTTTGTATTCTCTCAGAAAATTAATACAACTGTGTATGCCCTGAGGGAATCATTACAACTGTGTATGCCCTGAGGGAATCATTACAACTTTGTATGCCCTCAGGGAATCATTGTGATTCTGTATGCCCTGTGGGCATCATTGTGATTCTGTATGCCCTGAGGGCATCATTGTGATTCTGTATGCCCTGTGTACAACTGTGTATGCCCTGAGGGAATCATTACAACTTTGTTTGCCCAGAGGGAATCATTACAACATTGTATGCCCTCAGGGAATCATTACAACTTTGTATGCCCTCAGGGCATCATTGTGATTCTGTATGCCCTGTGTACAACTGTGTATGCCCAGAGGGAATCATTACAATTTTGTTTGCCCAGAGGGAATCATTACAACATTGTATGCCCTGAGGGAATCATTACAACTTTCTATGCCCTGAAGGAATCATTCCAACTTTGTATGCCCTGAGGGAACCATTACAATGTTGTATGCCCTGAGGGAATCATTACAAGTGTGTATGCCCTGAGGGAATCATTGTGATTCTGTATGCCCTGTGTACAACTGTGTATGCCCTGAGGGAATCATTAAAACTTTCGATGCCCTAAGGAAATAATTATTACTTTGTATGCCCTGAGGGAATCATTGCAAATTTGTATGCCCTGAGGGAATCATTACAACTTTGTATGCCCTCAGGGAATCATTGTGATTCTGTATGCCCTGTGGGCATCATTGTGATTCTGTATGCCCTGAGGGCATCATTTTGATTCTGTATGCCCTGTGTACAACTGTGTATGCCCAGAGGGAATCATTACAATTTTGTTTGCTTGGAGGGAATTATTACAACTTTGTATGCCCTCAGGGAATCATAACAACTTTGTACGCCCTGAGGGAATCATTGTTTTTCTGTATGCCCTGAGGGAATCATTGTGGTTTGTATGCCCTGAGGGAATCATTGTGATTTTGTATGCCCACAGGGAACCATTGTGATTTTGTAAGCCCTCAGGGAATCATAGATGTTTTTTATATCACAATTGGGGTTGTACACCATGGAATAGAGTGAAATCTGACCGTTGTATCTCGTTGCATAGAATTTGCATGGACATTTTTAAGATGCTTCAATGCCCAATGGACTGTAATAGCTAGGGGAGCATCAGGCGAAGTTTGATTGGCTGATATGGTAAATTTTGTAAACATTCTAAACATGTGGCAATAATACTTTCATGATTTATACTTATTCATTGTACATATCTCATCTGTAAAGACCTCCTTTGCACGATGTCAAATGTGACTGTTGATGTTACCCTGGTACATGATGTCATGCCCATTTGTGATGTCATATGCTTCAGGATCGAAGTCAATAGGGCAGACATCGTCGCTAGCTAGGTAAATAGAGAAATTGTTTTCGACTTTTTCCTAAATAAGAGATGGTAATATAAGGGTTTGTCTCATTTAACTCATTTGTACAGATCTGAGGGCATATACATTTGTACAGACCTGAGGGTAACCAAAGTCATGGTGGTTCCCTGAGGGAATACAAAGTGATAAAGATTCTCTGAGGGCATATAAAATTACAATGATTACAAAATCACAATTATTCATTGAGAGAATACTAAGTCGTGATGATTCCCAGAGGGAATACAAAGTGATAAAGATTCCCTATTACAAAATTACAATAATTCCTTGGGGTCATACATGCTCATGGTGATTCCCTGAGAAAATACAAAGTCAATGTTATAAGAGACTACAAAGTTGTCTACATTTGTTGTAGCATACTTATTTAACTGAATATTTCTTTAATCAAATATAACAAATATAGGTATTGATTATTATCACAAAGTCATAAAAATTCAATGAGGGCATACAAAGTTGTCATGATTCCCTGAGATAATACAAAGCCAAAATTATTCCCTGAGGGCATACAAAGTTGTAAGGATTCCCTGAGGGCATACACAGTTGGAATGATTCCCTCTGGGCTACACAGTTGTAATGATTCCCTCTGGGCTACACAGTTGTAATGATTCCCTCAGGGCATACACAGTTGTATTAATTATCTGAGTGCATACAAAGTTGTAATGATTCCCTCAGGGCATACACAGTTGTATTAATTATCTGAGAGAATAAAAAGTTGTAATGATTCCCTAAGGGCATACACAGTTGTAATGATTCCCTGAGGGCATACACAGTTGTAATGATTCCCTGAGGGCATACACAGTTGTAATGATTCCCTAAGGGCATACACAGTTGTAAAGATTCCCTCAGGGCATACACAGTTGTAATGATTCCCTCAGGGCATACACAGTTGTATTAATTTTCTGAGAGAATACAAAGTTGTAATGATTCCCTGAGGGCATACACAGTTGTAATGATTCCCTAAGGGCATACACAGTTGTAATGATTCCCTGAGGGCATACACAGTTGTAATGATTCCTTGAGTGCATACAAAGTTGTAATGATTCCCTCAGGGCATACAAAGTGATAATGATTCCCTCAGGGCATACACAGTAGTTGTAAATAATAAATCAATAAATCACGAAAAATAATAAATCAATACAAGCTATTTAAAAAAAAATAAGAATTTTCAGCCAAATGACGACCAATTGGTGGATTTGCTCATATATGCTTTTAATAATGAAAATAGATAACATTTAATATCAGAAAATTGAATTTCGGCTGAAAAATCAGTAAAAAAAACTCATTGGTATCAATTACTACCACCCATAATTCCCTATAGTGACTTAATTCTTCATTATCTGACGATCTTAATTACTTGATGATTAACCCTGTAATTACTACAATATACCCCCCCTTTCCCCCCCCCCCCCCCCATCCCCAATAGCTTTGTCCCCACTACCCCACACTGCAACCCCAACCCCCAGCCCAGCAGTTTTGTATTCCATGTATTAGATTGATTATATTACCTCCCACCCCCAATAGCTTTAGCCCCCCCCCCTTCCCCCCCCCCCCCCCCCCCCCTCCGCCCTCCGCCCCCAAACCCTTCACAAGTGAAGGCCTGGAACTGTGTGATGCCCCGAGGGCATACACTGACTGAAGCCCGAAAGTAGTCCACTATTCCTGCGCCCAGCTCGGAGTTCACTGCGCCCGCAGGGCGCTCACCGGTGCGATTATTACTCTCGTGCGACTAGCACAAGTCTAGGTAACTAGTTGGATAATATCTCACTAGGGGTCCACTGAGGACTTACCTGATAATTAAGTAGGTTGACCCAAATAGGTAACACCTGATTGGTAGGTTACATCATTGGCTAACACTACAGTAGCCTGAGATAGGTATTTACATATCTCCCTCCTATTGGTCTAACATAAGCGACCCCCTGTGGTCAACTCATGTATATTCATTATGATTGGATAATGTAAATGAAGGTAAATATATGTATGCTGATTGGTTATTAATTACGCATGTGCACGCATGCGCACTAACATGTATGATGATATATAAACCCATGTTTCTCTTAATAAAAGTTATGTCTAAACAGGACAAACCTCTGCTCTTATTATTACCTCACACTAGGCTATACTTAGTCTAGACAATCATTAATTATACATATACATCTCAGGGACTCTAGCTAGCTCTACCATCGACACCAGATCCCTTGGAGAATAGTGATTGTATCAAATGGTGGAAAACCTAAATATTTAAACCTGGCTACACATACCCTACGTAACAGGGTAGTTACCAAGGTTAGTCCAAAGAAGAGAAAATACAAGAAGAAGAATCCTGTGCCACGACTTCGTGAACCTGACGAATTTGAACAGATAGCTTTACAGTTTCATGATATCAACATGAATGAGGCAGAAATCGTAGAAGCTAGAAGAGTTCTAGACCAGGCGATTAATGACAGACTTCGCGAACAGCTACACAAACGGGAACGGGATAAACCAGAGAATACAGCAGGGGATAGATGCGGCAAGTCTTTTCTTCAAAATAATTAAATGCCTGTGATGTAGTTAAATAGACTAAATGTGAATTACAAAGCCTATATGTTTAAGCCATGCTTTGGCATGGTATATGAATTAATTAGCTGTCATGGAAAGAGTTAAGCTGTCTACATTCTGAGTGTCTACATTTTGAGTGGTAGCGCACTTCAGATCGCATAGTCTCTTATCTGATGTTGTGTATTATTGATTTACTCCGTCCATTCCATATTGTATTGTCCTACGCCACATGGTGGTGTAACCTTTGCTCAATTATACAAGTACTTATTACTTTATTCAACCTATTGTAACATATGGAAAGCCATTTATGTACATATCACCAATCAGTAAAAATGGACTAGCAAAAATCCTGTTCAGCCCTACACAGTTCCTGTTCAGCAGTATACAGGGCCGGAGTAGGAGCCCATTGCGGCCGGGTTAGGCTTCTGCCTTTGCTGATCAGCAACATGTCTCTAGTCTCAGATGCGGGGTAGGAACTGGTCAGCAATATAAGCCATTTATGTACATATCCCCATAACTCTAAAACGGGAAGACTAGCATGCTGATCAGGAATACAGAAGGAAACATAGCCATAGAAAAAGCATGCGGACTAGGAATTTTAATTCCTGTTCAGCTGCGTGATAGGCCCCAATGATGCTGTTCAGGAATTGGTCATGACTGTGTAGGAACTATGTAACTGGAAGACTAGTAAATTCCTAAACTGTGACTTTATGGAAGAATAGGAAGAGGGCGGGTTGGGGGCTATCCCACAGCTGAACAGGAAATAAAATTCCCAGTCCGCACGCTTTTTCTATGGCTATTCTTATTTTTGTATTGCTGATCAGCATGCTAATCTTCCCGCTTTAGATTTGTGAGGATATGTCTTTCCATAGTATGATGCTGAACAGGATTTCTTTTTTACAGATTGGCAATATGTACATAAATGGCTAATATTTGAAACATTGCTGAACAGCAAAACGTTCTGCGGAATGGCGTCCAAGCCGGGGAAGAATAGGAGAAGCATGATGCTGTTCAGGAATTATTAATGGCTGAGCAGGACCTATGAAAGTGGAAGATTAGCCAATTCCTAAAATGTAACTTTTTGGAAGAATAGGGAGAGTGTGGGTTGGCTGCTATCCCGCAGCTGAACAGGAAATAAAATTCCCAGTCCGCATGCTTTTTCTATGGCTATTCTTACTTCATTATTGCTGATCAGCATCCTAATCTTCCCGTTTTAGAGTTATGGCGATATGTACATAAATGGCTTTCCATAGTAACATGTCAAAGTACGAAATACAGCTGTAAAGGGCCTGGTCCACCAAGCCGATTCTCATGCGATTTTGCGCCGCAGGGGACTCTTTGGCACTAACTTCTGTGAGAACCGTATGACATTCGGCTTAGTGGACTAGGCCCTATACAGTCACTTAATGCAACCAAAGCCTCACAATATTGTGGTATAGACTCTAATTTACAACAAGTTATAACACCCATGTATGGCTAAATATGGCTTAATCAAGAATCTGTTGCCACATTCTGAGTAGCATTCCTTGTGACTGATTTTGCTACATATAACCAATAAAACCTGTGCCAATAACATAATAACTGCGGCATAACATGTATAACAGCTGCAGTTATGGTATATTGTTTAATTACAACACACTTTCTTGATTCCCATTTTATGTCATATATGATAGGCCTAGTAAGTTGTATTTGCATTTTTATACAGTTACATGCATTGTTGGAAATAGGGATACACTACCTGTAGGACAGGTCTTCCTAGTGCGCCTAAAATGTGAACATGATACGTTTGTCTATTGCACAAACAGCGCAGAAATGGAGATAATTAATCCGGTTACTAATCTCTGCCTAAGGCGGTTATAATAGCCTCAAGACGTTCAATTGTGTAGTGATTAAACATGATGTCTGAAACCTCCACTACGGGCCGCTACCGGCACGAGCAAGGGTAACCTTGCTTATAAATATCCAGATTCTATTAATTTGATTTATTTTGATTTCCAAAATCTTACATTGCTATAATGATAATGATAATGATAGTGCGTTTTTTCATGTAATTGTTAAATATCTATTGGCCTTAAATGAATAAAAAAAATGATTGTCTC
The DNA here is from genome assembly GCA_942159475.1 of Sthenelais limicola. NCBI lineage: Eukaryota > Metazoa > Annelida > Polychaeta > Phyllodocida > Sigalionidae > Sthenelais > Sthenelais limicola. Next base: position 62,900,189 of record OW804096.1, read on the forward strand.
GGTTTAAGTTTGAAAATATTCCAACTGATTTGTCATTTTATAAGAATATTGTACGTATATATAATTCTGTTGTACATATCTCGATTACCTTAACATAGTGGGCCTACTCGATAACTGCTTAATCAGTTTTCTGCTTATCCAGACGACGAACAACCTATGTAATGCAAGACCTAGGCCCACAATAAAGAATCCTTGAATTGAATTGAACTGCTAACATAAGTTGAAGTTGCTACTATAGCCTTTGCGCGTATACATAATGCACTTGCATCCCCCCCCCCCCCACACACACACAGAGAGGCCACGGGGGTAAGGGCCTTAACGGGGGAATGGTAGGGGATGTCAGAGAAAATATGCCCCCACCAATTACTAATTAAAGCCGGGGATTTCCCTAAGTTTACCGCAGTATCAAAGCCGTTCTCCTGTGTGGGGAATGTCCGAGAGTTTATATTTTTTATTTGCAAAAAGAATGTGAAAAAAGTGCCCCATGTGGCCGGGGATTTCATCATATTTCCCCACATACCCAGCACATTCTTCCTCCATACCCGCCGGGGGTAGGGGTTATTACTCACGCGCTGACACCGACAGTGGCGCCACCCGGTGAATTTTTCTCACGGTTCTAGTAGACGTTTGCAATGTTACCCCACGACCATAGAACGGGTTCTAGTTCTGAGAAACTACGAAAATTGCATGGCGATTTAATAGATTCTATCAGAATTCAAGAACCGTATTATATATTACGATTTTCCAGGGCCTTTCGACAATTTCCAGGCCTTGTATTTATTTGTCTGAATTCAAGGGTATAGTCATAGTGTATAAATTAAAGGCTATACTTGGAGGGAGAACTGTTTATTTGGTCAGAGGGAGGGCAGTCTATGACAGGTTTTTCACTACGAAGTAGAAACCCTGGAACTGTCATCTACAATTGAAATGATTTTTTAAAAAAGAAAAAGTAAATAAAAAGAGAGACGATTATCACATTGTGTCTGGATTCCTGAACTGTTTTATTCAATCATATTTGCAGCATATTTTGACTAGAATTGTCAATAATCATAATTTATTTATTAAAAGTATTTTATTCTTAATGCAACTGAATACAGAATCGATGCAATTCATCTAGTTCCCACAAATCCACACATATTGCATTAAATTCTTCACCATGCACAAATCAAGAGTTTTCTGCTACGCCTATGTTTGTATAAACCCTGTCAACGTCTGGACATTTTTCCAGAGCATCCACGAGTTTGATCGCACTTTCTAGAGCCTCGCCCGAGAGCGGTACCACTGAATGAGGTTTGGGAAAATATTGAAAGGTGGCGTTGTCGATCTGGGCCTCGGGATGATCCGCAACCATTTGTTTCCTAACAGCGTAAACAGTCTCTTTCTCACAAATTACCTGAAAATAAAAATTGACCAAAATAATTGAAATGCTGCATAAAAGGGATATCCAGAGTGTGAATGTGCATGCTAATGTGTGTATTGAGGGTGGTTTCTAGGTCACGCTGAACATATTGGTAGGACTTGTAAACTAGGAAAAACAACTGTTGCTTCAGAGGAACTGTCAACCATATCGGAAATAGTATGTATAGGTAATTATTAATTTACTAATTGGTAAATATATACTTTTGAGACTGGAGAGATAACAGAAATGTACATCCTCATGGGACGTCCAACTACGTTCATTTCCTAGATATAGGCAATCGGTAGTTGCTCATAATTTGGACTCAAGTTTCGATTGGCACTGTTGTCATATGTTCATATAAAGAAGTGAATTTGGGGTAAAAATCATCTACATCATGTGTACACTCCTTTTTTCTGTCAGTGTATACCAAATTATGGATAAGCAGGTAGGCCCGTATATAAGCAATATTGCAGCGGTGACAGTGCGTGAAAGTCATGAAAGATAACAATAAAGAAAAGAAGAAATATAAATTTATAAGAAAGTTAGTCAAAAACTGCATACTTTAAAAATGGACCCTTCGTCCTCATCAGGCTCTTCCACGATTTCTTCGGCCTCTGCCACAATTGCTGCTTCCTCTACGTCTTCATATGTATTCAGAGTGCCTCCTGGCTTTACTACAATTATTCCTTTATGATCAAAGAATGCAGGAGCTATCTTCACTGCTGACTGTCCCCTGAAAACCAGTATGTTTTGTATTGTATGTAAAGACTTATTTCAGCGAAGACATTATGCGATTTACATTTTTTTCAGTGTAGGGTGCAGCCATTTAAGTTAATGTAAAAAATATAATAACAAACATTCTATCGATAATTTTAACCTCATTCCGGGTCAAGGTTTTTAAGTTAAGTAAAGGGGACCCATAGGAAACAGCCATTAGTGCTCCTAGCAAAGTACACAAAAGTGAAAGATATTAAAAATAGGATTATCCTTATCATAACAGTATCGTGACTTCAGGCGTAATCCGAAATACATTTTTCTGTTTGGGTGGAAATATTTGGTGTTCTTCGGCACAAAATATTTAGATTGTCAAAAGAAACAATGAAGAATGAAGTGATAGCATTCTAGTTCAGTAATTGGTCACCGACCGACCATAAGGTCTACAAGAGATCCAGCCTCTCTTTGTGTTGGTATCAATCTCTAACTTGGAGATACACTTTAATGGTATTTATTGGCAAAGTATTTGGACATCTTACCCATTCTTTTTATAAGAATATTGTATGTCAAGGGCTGTCCTTTTTTGGTTATCTGTAAAGGTTTCGATGAGTAAAGCAAAGTTTCCCGGACCCTTGCCCTCGAATAATACTAAAGATCCTTCTTTATTTGCTGTGATCTGAAAAAATAACAAGTATTTTGAATTTTTCTCAATCTGACGGCCAAAATCAACTGTAGCACAGCTAATGATATTAATAACCATGCTCAATAAATTCAATCAATCAAGACGGACAAAAATGAATATTATGTTTTAAGATCATATAAATAACATCAACAACACAAAGAAATGATTTGATGTCATTTCAGAATATCTCATCAAGATACATCAAAGGAAAATAAATATGAAAAAGAAATCCTAGCAAAGACGTTAGTAATATTGACTTTGAATTAAGATGATATTCTCATCAAGGTAATAGAACTGAGACCTTAACAAAATATACGTACAGCATTCTTTATGGCGTTATCTATAGTCGATTTGGCTACATCAGCTTTTTGAGCTGAATCGATGACTCGAGCCAGCTGGTTATTGAACCTAGGATCAGATCCTCCTCCCTCTGAAAATAAATATTGCCATTGTATTAATTATGATATAAAACCAAGTTTATACATTATCTAAACTTGTAAACTCTAAACTTGTAAACTCTAAACTTGTAAGCTCAACAAATCACTCTTTCCCTGATTACTCGGGTTAAAAGCATTTCATGAAAACAACATTCCTTGATGAATTTTCAACATTCTAGGATAATTATTTTGGACTACTACCAATTTCACATCACATCTCCAACTTTGTAGCAATGAACAGTAGAACTTTGCAGTGAACATGCAGTGAACCATAGCTAATCATGTGGATACGCTGTTTGACTGAATATTAAAGACTGGCCACTTTCAAATCAAATTCCCTGATTTGAGGAACTTTATCAGAAACCCTGATTGGGAAAAGGGAAACCCATTTTCCAGGTTTCCCTGATTCCCAGGATGGTTAATGTAAGGTGTTATTGTACACAGGAGAGATAGGATGCCACATAAATAAGATTGAAAGGCCTGGTGAAGTTATAATCTATTATTATACGTAGAACACCTTCCTGATATGACAATAACTTACTTTTCGCAATTCTAATCCTAATTGGGAAGACTTATCTTGAATTGATTTTTATACGAAATGTTATTCAAGGAAACAATTAATTCAAAAATATATATTATCAATAAAAAGTTATCAGAAAATTACCATATCTTAAAAGACTAGGTTATTTACCTCTGATCGCAATTTTAATTTGGCTAACAGTCCTCCCAGCCCGTAGTGATTTCTCTCCGTCTTTAGCAGCTTTTGTATGTCGGATATTGGCCCATTTACTGTGGCCTGCATGTCTCACAGGAATAAAATCACCTAAAATAATCTTTTTGTCAAGTTGCTGCTTTCCTATTCTAAACCAAAGTGGGGCTGAATCTTGCATGGTAGTTAAACCTAACAAACTATTACTAGTATTAGAAGAAGGACTGTGGTAAGTTCTGAATGGCTCCTTTAGTAAGTGTTGTATTTGTCTGCATAAAGTCCTAGATCGACGAATAAATACGCCTCCAGCGGGTACTGATGCCATGTTTGTGATTCCTCTTTTCCTGAAAAAGACAAGAGACAACTTTTTTATTAGGATATAAATTGACTGAAAGCAGAACGGATGAGATAGTAAATATCGAAATGAAACTGATCCAGACAGACACGATTTGGAGTGATAAGCAACTAGATAATTATTAAGGAGCTCCAGCGAAAACTCCAGGGATTTTTATAGGTCCTAATAACTTTAATAAGGGTCTGCCTCGATCCCAGCTATAGTAGCCTATATATAGCATGCCTGCATGCTTTTGACGGCATAGTTATTCAATATCTGTAGGCCTACTACAGAGCATGCGGTTCTTCCAACGTCTGTGATTGTCGCCCGAAAAAAATAATCAATATTTTATTATTATTAACATCGCAAGCAAATGGACTTCTATGGCTATGCCAATGGCATTAAAAGCCACTATGCGAAATTAATTATGGTTAATCAATATCATAGCTAACTTAGATTAATTAGGCCTATAAACATTGAGTATCGTACTACTAGTAGCCTACTAGTACTAGCCTACTACCAGAACTTAGTAGAAGTTACATACTGACATAGTCATAGACATAGATAGAAGTCACCTTGCAAAATACGGTACCGCACGACCTAGGCTAAACGTAGACCCTACAGTACAGAGCTCTACAGGTAATCGGACCGCATTTGTACGGAAATATGTATTAACTTATAATGGAACTAAGCCAGTAGGTAACATATGCTCACACTAAACCATAATTAAAATAAACAGTAAGCACCTGATTAATAAATAGTACCAAATATCAAGTAGCAGTGTCCAGTGTCTGCTTACGGACCAGCCCACGTCGACCTTCACCTTGTGGACTGCCGCTCACTGGTTCCCTATCACTGACGCTCTTTATAACCCTTAGTCGCTAACCAGGGAACCCGTATAGATAAAAGTGTCATGGCGGCGCCCATTACACATGTGCACATGTGTTGAGAGCTCAGTGATCGTTAGTCGTGAATCCAGTGTGGCAAACTTCATTCCGGCACTGTCAATTGTTAGGTTTCTATGTGAGTACACTCCTGGAATTCATTTCTTTTTATATCGGTGCTATTCTCACCATAAATTTTCTGAAGACACTATTCTATCTTCCGTGATTGGCTTGAAGTTGAACCCCGGGAGTTGAACGCCTCGAGGCTACATCCCTACGATTCTTTGAGACGGCAAGCGAGTTCCGCTAGCGGTAGCGTTGCAACGGGCGGGTACCGTTCTCAAAACATTAATCTTTGATTTTACAACTATATATGCGTCTATCAACAAAATTCTTTCTACATATATCTTAATACCGATATCCCTTTCAAGAGAACTCTTAATTTCAACACATTTTGTCCAAGAAAGGTGATATCTACAACTCGATATATGAAGTCTGTAGGAAAGGGTAAAAGAGTGAGCGAAATCAGCAGGGATTGCATACAGACCTCCGCCCCCATAGAGCCCCATATTAAAACCCCCAAGTTTACACTCCTTTTTCTACATGAAAACGATGAGAAATTGTTTCGCCCCCAACATATGTGATATTAACAATATCAAACTTGGTGTCACTGTTGGTGTTTTAAAATTGGCGTGGACGTGTGCCCTCCTCCAGGGCTTAGTTCAAAGTGGACGATGAGCTGGAGGAGGGCTGTGATTGGAGGAGGGGACTTCCGGTCAGCGACTGGTCACTTCCTGGAGTCCGCGGTAATTCATTCCTCGCTCGATGAGAGGACATTAATATATTAAATATTAATGTCTCCCCAGTGAAAGCGATTATTATTTTATTAATGTTTTCTATATTTTTCGGGAGATTAAATCTCAAAAGTTTACTATGGGACTCTATGGAACATGCACCTAATACCGCTCAAAAGTCAACCCCTGGTTCGCAGCGCCACCTGCAATCACATGACTTTCCGTCTCAAAGAATTGTTACATTATGATGTTTATAGTTCCCGAACGCACCGTCGGAGGCGCGCGGGCAGACAACGTCAGGCAGAGGCACGAGGCAGAGCTGAATAAATAAAAGTTCTAGATAGTTCAAGCACCAACTCTTATGACTTCTCTAACTCACACTTCAACAAGCTTTCTAACAAAACATGGTGGCAGCGGTGAGTAGAGTTGTGATGCAATGATTCATGGAACACTATAAAATTATGAATATTCTGACTGTTCTAAGCCCATGCCTGCTGGGTGATAATAGAGGAAAATCGCTGATCGTCGTCCAATAACCCACAACGTTATTGCATGCTCCTCTTCTACATGCCTAAAACTGTGTCCAGTAGATTTGCCTGTAGTGTTCAATCCAGAAACAGAGATTTCCTTCACATTCTCAGAACATTTGTGACTGTTTCTTCTGTTCTATAAAAGGGAGGATATAGGAACATCATATCTTCAATGCAATAGAAAGTGTTGACATTATCCAGTAGTGATTCTGCATGTGTGAAAGTTCCCTCTCTAACAAAGGTTATTGATCTGTTTAGTTGTGTAGGCCTACTGAAAGAGTGAAATTTCTATAAATACATCAAGATGCCTGATCCACCACCAGTTTTAACAAATGTTCCTTTCCCCGACAAGTTGTCAGCTTCAGGTGACCTAAGCCAGAACTGGAAAAAGTTCAAACGAATGTGGGATGTCTATGAAAAAGCATCTCGTGTTAATCAACAACCCAATGATATTAGAGTTGCTACATTTGAAGCATGTTTAGGGTCAGAAGGATTAGACATTCTTGACGGACTGAAATTTGCTGCTGGGGAAGACAAAGCAGACTTTGCAGTTTTATCTAAGAAATTAGAAGAGCATTGTGTGGGTAAAACCAATCAGACATTCGAGAGATATTTTTTCAACCGTAGAACACAAGGTTCAGATGAGACAATTGACAAATATGTATCATGCCTTAGGATCTTGGTTAAGACATGCAACTATGGTACATTAGAAGATGAATTGATATGTGATCGTGTAGTGCTAGGATTACGTGATGAGGCATGTAGGAAAAAGCTCCTACAAGAGGATGACCTACTTCTTGATAAATGCATTAAAATATGTAAGGCATTTGAATCAACAGAAGTGCGGCTGAAGGAAATGACTCAATCTGAACAAGTCCACAAAGTGTCACCGGTGCAGCAGTCTAAGAAAGGTCCAGGTCCTAGACACAAATCAAAACAAGCCATCTCATCAGAAACCAGAGGGAAACCATTGTTCCGGTTCTGTGGAGTGCATCATGAGTTCAAGAAAAGTTTGTGTAAAGCATGGGGAGCGATCTGCAGCAACTGCAATGGTAGAAACCACTTCTCCCAAGTCTGTAAAAGGAAAAAACTCAAGGTGTGAATACAGTTGGGACTGATGATACTGAGGCTTCAAACTCTGATTATGAGGACATTTACGCAGTTGGAGGGAAAGATCAAGTCTTCGCTGAAATGTTGATTGATAAAAAAACCTGTACGCATCCAGATAGACTGTGGCGCAACCACAAATCTCATACCCGTGTCATATATTGGGAACCATGAAATACAGCCTCCAGAGAAGGATCTAAAAATGTGGAATGGTTCTACGACAAAAGCTCTGGGTGTCGCGAGAGTGAAGATGATAAACCCTGTAAACCAAAGAAAATATGCTGTTAAATTCACGGTGGTGAAAGAAAACCTTACACCTATACTAGGTAAAAGGGCTAGCGTAGACATGGGGCTTCTAACGATCAATGAAAATAGCTTCCACATGGTAGCTGGAGTAAGCCTAGTGAGTGCATATGATGATGTCTTCAAAGAGGAACTTGGAATTCTGCCAGGTAAAGCACATCTAGTTGTGGATCACACTACAACACCACACATAGCTCAACCTAGACGTGTACCAGTTGCTCTCAGAGATAAACTACAAAATGAGTTGAAGCGACTGTGTAAAATTAATGTTCTATCTCCGGTGGAGAAACCAACGGATTGGGTTTCTAATATGGTTGTCAGCACTAAGAAAAATGGCAATCTACGAGTATGCATCGACCCAAAGCCATTGAATAAAGCCATTAAAAGAAAACATTTTCAACTTCCCATCCTGGATGATATCCTTCCCGATCTGAGCAAGGCAAGAGTCTTTACAACCATAGATCTTTGCAATGGATATTGGCATATCAAACTTGATGAAGAGTCAAGCTACTTGACTACTTTTGCCACTCCCTTTGGTAGATTTCGATGGTTAAGACTACCATTTGGTATAAAGGCATCCTCTGAGATCTTTCAGAAAAAGATACTACAAGCAGTAGGGGATATAGAAGGTACCCTCTGTGTAGCAGATGACATTCTTCTGTATGGAGTAGGATCAGATGATGATACAGCCATGAAGGACCATGATAAGAAGCTACAAAGACTCCTAGAAAGATGCCGATCCCTGGGAATACGACTAAACAAGGACAAAATCTCTCTAAGAAAAAAAGAAGTATCCTTTCTCGGACATCTAATTACTAGTAATGGTCTGAAGCCTGACCCTAATAAAGTCAAGGCGGTCCTGAATATGCCCAAACCAGTGGATGTTGAAGGAGTGCAGTGTGTCAATGGATTTGTGAACTACCTAGCTAAGTTCCTTCCTGGTTTATCTGATGTCATGAAACCATTACGTGACCTCACAAAGCAGGAGAACCCATGGATGTGGAATGAAGATCATGATAGGGCATTCAAAGAGATCCAGTGTTTAGTGGCTAAGGCACCAGTACTGGGATACTATGACCCAGGAAAGGAGATCACAATACAATGTGATGCCAGTTCAACAGGACTTGGAGCAGCACTGACTCAGGAAGGTTGTCCAATAGGGCTTTTTCGAATTGGCCATTTGGCTTGAAATATATACACCTGATACTAATTTAAGACAGGCGGTGAGGCCTATCTGAGTGTGGGCGGGGCTCTGACCACAGCTAAGGCCCTGTCTAGGTGCGGGGCCGGGTGCAGGGCAGCATGCCCGGCAAGGTTACTTGGTTCATGGGCATGTCAGTCTGTAAGGTGGACTTGATTTTAGCCATTTAAATGAACCCAATTTATTGAATTTCTTGAAGCTGACATGGTATTCAACAATAGCTTAACTGATGTGCATAATGTTGTCTTTTATATCCTCTAATTTGGTGGTTATATTAGATGTTTTTCTATTGATAAAGTGACATTTAATGGGGGTCCTCCCTACGTCCATACACTTCCCTATGACACAAAATGTAAACAAATGTTTCTGGCCCCAGTTCCGGTCCAAATTGACCGTGAGCCTTCATTCTGCCCTCGGTGGGTCAATGGCGATTTCTCAATTCGGACCAAGTCTATTGCCTATGCCAGCAGAGCTTTGGTAGGAGCAGAGCCTAGATATAGCCAAATTGAAAAAGAGATGCTAGCTATAGTTTATGCTGTCGAGAAGTTCCACCAGTATGCGTATGGACGAAAGATTACCATTCAATCTGATCATCTTCCGTTACAGTCTATCCAAAACAAACCTCTGGATAAATGCCCCAAAAGACTACAACGTATGCTTCTTAGGATTCAACCATATGATATGGAAATTGTCTACACCAAGGGAAGTAAAATGTTTCTGGCTGACACTTGGTCTAGAGCTTATCTCAAGGAAGACAGCAAATTCTGGACATTTGATCATGTTAATGCAGCCGAATTTGTACCAATAACACAATCCAGAATGGATACCCTGAGAGAGGCAACTGGACAGGATGAGGCCATGGTAAATCTTAAAAGAACAATTCTTCAAGGCTGGCCAGAGAAGAAGGAAGATGTGCCTGAAGATCTTAAACCTTATTTTGCAGTTCGTGATGAAAACACTGTCTATGATGGGCTCATATATCGTGGAAACCGTGTGGTTATTTCATTTTCATTGAGGAAAACAATGAAAGAACAGATCCATTCCTCTCATCTAGGTGTTGATGCTTGTCTAAGAGCACATGAGGCACTTTATTGGCCAAATATGAACAATGAAATGAAAGACTATATGTCACAATGTTCGACTTGCAAGACTTATGCTACAGCCAATCCCGAGGAAACGCTGATGAGTCATGATGTTCAAGAACGTCGATGGGCAAAAGTCGCGACTGATTTGTTCACACTTGATGGGAAAGATTACCTCATAACTGTGGACTACAACTCCAACTTCTGGGAAATAGATTATCTGGACAATACTGAATCATCAACAGTAATTCACAAAATGAAAGCACATTTTGCTGGACATGGCATCCCTGACTGTCTAGTAAGTGATAATGGACCACAATACACTTCAAGTGAGTTTGCCAAATTTGCTAAGAAATGGGACTTTGTCCATGTAACGAGCAGCCCAGGAAATAGTCAAGCAAATGGCAAGGCTGAGTCTGCAGTTAAAGTTGCCAAGCAAATAATGAAGTGCAAGGTCGCCGGGACGGATACGTATCTTGCAATCCTTGACTATAGGAACACTCCACAACAAGGAATGAGTACCAGTCCTGCCCAAAGGTTGTTCAGCCGAAGAACAAAAACTCTTCTGCCAAGTACTTCCAGTCTACTAAAGCCAGAGGTAGTCTGTGAAAAGTTGACAAAAAAGGAAACTCAGAATAAACAAGTGACACAGTCAAAGTACTTCAACCAATCTGCAACTGATCTTCCCATACTGGAAGACGACCAACCTGTCAGGATGCAACCTTTCCGTCTGAATCAAAAGACATGGACCCCTGGGAAGATAGTCAGACGTCTCGATGAGTGTTCATATGAAGTGGAAACGACATCAGGAACCATTCGGAGGAACAGACGCCATCTCCGAGCAGACTCGTCTCCATCATCTCAAGATCCTAAACCTCCATGTGATTCACTAATTAGGATGACTGACTATCAGGATTCACCTGTGCTGAATCAAACACCTAATAAAGATCCTACCACATCAATAAAGACAGAGACTAGACTCAAAAGTGCTGAAAAGGTGGTTCAGCCTGTGCAACTTAGATCAGGAAGAAAAACAACTGTGCCATCTCACTTTAATGATTTTGTGAAAAGCTAATTAACTGACTGATTTTCACAGTATAAGCAGAAGTTCATTAATATGTTTACTTGAAGGGTTTTATTGATGTTTATCTACCAGATTTCTCACTTACACTTACAGTTATCAAAAGTTACACTATCTTGATATATGTATATCTCTGAAGATCATTTTCCTTTTCTCATGAGAAGAGAGATGTTACATTATTATGTTTATAGTTCTCTCACTCACACTTCAACAAGCTTTCTAACAAAACAACGATGATTCGTAGGGCCCTAGGGGTATACACCGTAGGTCTCCCATCTATTATGTCGGATTAAAATATGAGTCTCGTAGGTCTCTCTAGTATGACTCTATCCCAGGTATAGCAAAAAAGGACTACTAGACTAGTAGAAAGTATATTTAATATATATGTGAAGATACTCGCCCTGTTGGGAGCCCCCCACCCCCAATTTGCGACCCAAACCTTAAATTATATATTTATAAAAATGAACTGTGCCAATGGCAATGGCAATGGGCCTATAGGATGACGGCGGATCGCCCCCCCCCCCCCCCCCCCCCCACACACACACATTTTATACGTCAGGACGAGTATCATCACGTAGCTCAAATCCTACCGTAGGCCTATTCCAGTCGGTAGGCCTGCTGGGTGTTTATTTAATTATTAGACAGCATTGCCAGCTCTGTATCCAGACCTGAGTCCTGGGCCTGAGTCAAGGTGGATATTCTGCCTAGCCCTAGATCTTGACTAACAGATAAATCTCTTATCACTAACATATCTGACAGTTTATTATTATTTTGTTTTCACCAGAATCCCAATAAAGATGAGCAGACCTCAAGGTAGGAAGAGAAAGGCAGTGGGCCAGGAGCCACAAAATATCAAAAGATGGAGAAATCATATAGCGACGTACACCCAAGGGTTGACTTCGAGGGATACGCTGGAATCTGCTTCTGGAGAAAAGACCGTTCCAAAAGCTAAGACAACTTTGTCCAGAAAAGAAAAAAGAAAAGAAGTTAGAAAGTTAAATAAGATGAGGCGTCATGCATTTTCACAACATACTAAGGTAATGCACTTTGTTTCCCAACCATTACTATAAAAGGGGATGAAATAAATATGAAATAAAATGATACACCGATCAGCATGCTTGCTGATAGTATATGTTGCATCGACCAGCGTGCTTGCTGATATTAAAAACCTAATATCAAATATTTTTTTTGAAAGAAATGTGCCATTACGTTTTATTTATAGTAATTTTTCACTAACAACTTTGATAATTGCTTGCAGGTCCCGGGCATGGATGCTTTGGAGAAAGAACGAGAAGAAAAGGAAAAACTAAGGGAGGCAAGAAAAAAGAAAATGGAAAAAAGGAAGCGCCAACGGGAAAACAAACGGGCTAGGCTTGCTGCTGAGAAAGAGGTAAACATGGCGATACATTATATGATAGACGTTTAAAGCTAACTGTTCCTGGAGTCTGACTATTTCTCTGTGATAGAGCTATTAGATCTTCTCAAATATTTTTTTAGAAGAAATTCTGATAGAGATACAGTTTCCGATAGTGTTAAACTGCTTTGTGCATGACATTAACAACACTCACTACCTAAATTAATATATTGAAACATTTTTGTATAACTACTACATTTGAATTTGATTGTCTCTGATCAACCAGGAAGCGGACAAGCAAACGCAAGTCGAGCGACAAGCGATAGAGCAGGACGAAAAGGCAATAAAACAGTTGGAGAAACAAATGAAAATGAATAAGAGGAAATCAAAGAATCTCCCACAATCTTTCATCAATGATGGTCTTGATTGTATCCTTTACAAAGAAATAATAGATCCATATACGTAGATTCCCTTATAGGGCTGTGGAATATTCATACCGGAATATTGAATACATTCATATTGTTATATGATATATTTTTATATGATATCATGTAATCTTATGTCATAAAAATCGGTAAATATAAGAAAAAACGTCGTGACACTAGCATTCTAGCCCTCTTGAGTTGCTAAAGTGTTACTATTTCGACATTTCAATTATAACAGCACCTGCTTACCATCTGGATGTTTTGCCATCGTTTACATTGACGTCTCGAAAACGAATCCTTGTCCCAGTTTCCTTGATTCCTGCTAGTCATTCTCGATGCTGTCGATGGCCAGAAACTAAAGGGATTGACCGAGAACGAAGATGCCGTTGACGAACTGTCGGGTCCTCTTCTGGATTCTGGAAGTGAAGATAATGATAGTGGTAAGCCTTTTGAAAATGTCCCCCTTTTCCCCCTCCTATTCCTTTAAGGGATTAAAATTGATTATTGTTAATTCCCACTTTTGTTTCATTCGCTAGTCCAAAAGCTAAACACTGTACACATATTTCGAGTCCATGTAGTCCCGCTTGTGAACAACATGTCAGTTTTGCATTAGTTGACCTTGATGTTCATATTAGTCCCTCAGGGAATAATTCATTGTCTGTGTCGTAAAGATGACCGAAACGTAATTCTAATCCAAATTTTGTTACCGAACACCTTCGAACCCTTCATCAGACGAGAAGTTCCTGCTGTAGAGCTTCATGTCGTACTTTTATTACCTTTTATGATATAAATTTTGAATTCTACAGATGACTATGAAGAGGTTGAGGGCAACATGGATTCAGAGGAAGAAGACGAAGAAAGTTCAGATGAAGAACGCTTAGTTCCAGAAGTAGAAGGTGAATCGACAGATGTAAAGGGAATCCTTAAAAATGTCACTAAAACAAAAGAGGAAAAGAAAGTTCATTTTGGAAGTGCGGAGGAGGATAGCGATGATGAAGAAGTAGAAGTAAAAGCTCCTGCAAATAAAAAGGACTTATTATCATTTGTTAAACAAAGCCTCGCCGAAGTAAAAATGGAGAAAAGGGCAGCAACCAAGACAAAAGCCGGGGATGAAGATATTGATTCAGAGGATGGTGATGATGATATGGAATCTGCTGATGATCTCGATGAAAATGACCAAGAAGGCAGTGGAAATGAGGAAAGTGAAGAGGATGATGATGGTAGTGACGAAGATGACGCTGAAGGTGAAGCCCCCGAGGACGACAGTGAAGATGAAAAAGAAGGTGAATCTGAGGAGGAAGATAGTGAGAGTGGGGAAATGGTCGAGGCAAAAGTGGACGAACCAAAGGAGCCTGAATATAAAGAGGATATCTACGGTCGGCTCAGAGATAAAGATGGTAATATCGTGACTTTATCCAAAGGACCTGCAACAACCGGAGCGTACGTTCCTCCGGGTAAACGACAGCAAATGGCTACCACATCGGATGCTAAAAAGAAACTTGAATTAGAGAAGATGAAGAAACAAATCAAGGGACTGGTTAACAGGTAAAGAACATAATTTATTGCCTAAAGTATTTAGGATTGACCTAATGTGTATCATGCAGTACACCTAATGTTGTCAGAGAACATCCAGCGCGATATTGACCTTAGATTTGGGACCTTTGGGAGTTGTGACCTGCTATATGCTGGTATAATTATGGTAAAAATTATTACGCTTAAGGTTCAAGACGAGTACACATAGCTAACTTTATTCTTAAGGCCTAACATCAGGGTGGTCCTGGGTATGACCATAAAGTGCATTTCTATCTCTTTTTCTCTGTCTCTCTCTCCCTTCTTCTATATCTCTATTTCCTGGGTATGATCATAAACTGCATCTCTTTCAGCTCTCCCGCCCTTGATAGAACCCTATTAAATGTGTTGATAAGGGCGTTAAGCAACCAAACTCACTCACTCACCTAACATCAGGGAAGTATATACACATCGACCACTGTTAGGGTTGGTTGATGATTGAGTGTTGTGATTGATTGATTATGTTAATTTCTTTTATAGATTGAGTGAGGGCAATGTACAGTCTATAAGCAGTCAGATTGAAGGAATGTTCCAGTTACATAGTCGAGCTGAACTCAGCGAAGTTTTGGCTGAAACAGTGTGTGAAGCCTGTATATCTGTGTCTCTCATACCAGACCGACTCATATCTGAGCAAATGTTGCTGATAGCTATGGTCCACATGAACATCGGTAGTGAAGTGGGTAAGTGGTATAATGTTATTAAGATATTTCTATCTGTTAAGTAGTTAACTAAGGTGTTAAGGAAAGTTTCTTATTTTCGGAGAGATGTGTGCTCTGTCTTGAGTCAGTCTCATAAGTTTTAGATGATACTTGAAGAGAAAAAATAGTTTCACAAGATTTGTCTGTACTGTTTTTGGATCACATCTGCAAATAAGTCTCGGATTTTGAAAGGAACTGTAAGGCATAAACATTGTCTATAATCAATTATAACCTTATTTTCAGGAGCCCTTTTCCTGCAAGATGTTGTCGAGAGGTTTGATCGGTTACACAAACAGGGTGGGAATTATGGTGAAGGAAAAGAACTGGACAACATTCTAGTTATGCTTAGCAACATGTATAACTTCAAGGTTAGTCAAAGCATTTTTTTTGCTTCAAACTTAACTTTTATACAAGGAAATATTAATATCTGATGAGCTCTGTTATAGAGTTAAGTTTTGATTGCGGTATTCCTAAGTTTGACGATCGTTTGTATACGGTAGTTGCTCCTTGATTGCGAGTAGGTTTTCCTTAATGGTCATGCGCCTGTTCTTCATCTTTCAAAAAGGTCACAGTTCCACTACTTTTATTTGTAGATGTTTCAAAGTGTACTTATATATGACATACTGAAACTGTTGGTTGAGACGTTTGAAGAACGCGATATTGAACTTCTCTTGGTGATGCTTAGAAGTAAGTTTTCTTCGATTAATCCATTTTGTATGAATTGATGAATCTGGGATGTATACGTTAATTGGCTGTTATTAAAGCATATGTGAGCATATGCTTTATTTTATATTTACTGAGAAAGTGTCCGCCAGAAGTGTCCGCCGGCATATCAGGTTACAAATCCAGGGTTCCCAAGGTTGAGAAGAAAGTTCAGATTGCAGAAAGTATTAATGCTGTGGGGCTGATTTTTTTTTTTAAGATTTAATTTAACGGTACCGCGGAATGCTGTTAGAAGTATGAGTTTCCAGGATTTTATTTCTCTGCAATAAATGAACATTTAACTTTGATTTCCCACACGCGTTTGATCTCCTCTTATCTTATCAAGTGTGGGCCTTAGTGTGGGCCTTATCTCCTTGCGCGCCGAGCTCCGAGCTCCAAATCCAGGACCCAGGGGACTTATCTGATGAGGTGTGGGCCTCTTCCCTTGCACCAATCTCCCCAGGGGTCCCCGTTCAGCTTGCTCTCTGCTCTCTGCTCTCCACCCTCCGCCAGGCGGCGCTCCGCCAGGGTGCATACAGTGACCGCCAGGGTGCATAGTCTCCGCCAGGGCCAGGGTCTCTACAGGGGGCCGCTAGGTGTAGCACCACCTGTCCTCCTCTCCTCTCTCACGTCCAGTTAATCTGGGCTCGCGCTAGCCATTCGCCACATCGCCAATGGCGAAAGGAAAATCAGTTTGGCGCAAGAAACTTCAATTTGGATATTTGAGTTTAGCCACAGTGGCGAAAAGAATATAGCTCTAATAAAACGATATATTGACAGCTTTATAGCATTTCTTCCCACGTCCAATCAGTGAAAATTAAAACCGCTGGGTTATATAGTTGTGTTAGGTAACTACAACGAATAATTATTTAAAAATGAGGTGAGGATTTATGTAAATCAGGGCTCGCCATTAACACTCGCCCCTGGTGATCGAAATTTTGTAAGGACTAGTATAGATGCCATCTAGCTACTCATCCTGTGGGTGTATGAAAAATTCAGGTATATTTCAGACCCATAATTGTTCTTAGTTTTTCGTTCTGATTAAAGAAACTGGCGGTTATATCAATTTAAGAGTCAGAGTGAGACTGAATATCTATCTATGCATTTGTCATATTCCTCCCACCCCAACAACAACACACACCCTCTTTGATTAAGTGATTATGAGACTTGAAGAAGTGATTTTTCGAAAATTCCTACAAAAATATCTTCAAATTTGCCAGCTTTGTCTGGATATACTATTACTTGCTGTATATAGTTGAACGAAAAGTACACTATATCCTCCGCTCTCTCTCAA
The DNA here is from genome assembly GCA_942159475.1 of Sthenelais limicola. Lineage (NCBI taxonomy): Eukaryota > Metazoa > Annelida > Polychaeta > Phyllodocida > Sigalionidae > Sthenelais > Sthenelais limicola. Next base: position 62,917,488 of record OW804096.1, read on the forward strand.
TATTCCATTAAAATATTATTCATTTTAATTCAAGAAACGGCCACTTGTCTTCTCAACATCATCATGTCCAACACATAGCAAAGCTATACATATATAGCTCTGATATTAGTAATCTATAATTATCTTTATTTCCCTTAAGAAAATAGGGTTGTATATACGGTATGTAACATAGTAGAGCATATTATTACTACAAATGTCAAAAGCTTTACCCCTGAGGACCCGACATTATTTTAGATAATTTAATTAACTTATGACTTCATTGAAATACCGTGTATACATTCATTCATAAGAGCTATACTTATAGTCTCATTTGCACAAAAAAAACGTCTCTGTGGCGAAAAGAACGTTGGTGTGGCGATAACATTTCTTGGGAATTTCGCCACAGTGGCTAAAGGGAAAACAATCCTAGCGCGAGCCCAGAGTTTACACAGGGCTACCATTGGGTTCATAGGTTGTGCTTGTCTCTCCCTCCTGGGGGACCGGGGATTACTATTTTATACATCAAGAACAAAAGCACCTCCTATGTCCTACTTTTTGTATGTGAGTGCGGGGACCGGGCTCTCCCTCCTCCCTCTCCCTCTCCCTCTCCCTCTCTCTCCCTCTCCCTCTCAGAGCCTCTCTCTCACTGTCTCTCCTCCTCCTCCTCCTCCTCCTCCTCCTCCTCCTCCCCCTCCTCCCCCTCTTTCCCCCTCTTCCCTCCTCCTCCGCTAGAAGGTGGCCCACTAGAGGGCGCTTGTAATATGTAGCCCTTCAGTTGCTCTCTTCTGACACTCTCTCCCTTGTACCCCTTTGACACTAATTAGGTGATAACAGATAACATCCTAGCACCGATGTCTCATGCCAAGATAATTGTGACCATGTGTGCGCAGTCTGATGTCACTTCTTCTGATTCTTCATCCTATCTTATCAGCTATTTAAGCCCCATTAGTAACTGAGAAAGATTGACAGACAGCTTGTCCAGTACTTCTTTCAATTTTTAAAAATCTATGATATACCAAAATAACTTACCATCATAAATATTCTACTAAAGAAGAGACAAATATGGGTGTTTGAATCATTGCTGTGTGATGTATATTAGCTTAATAATTAATATTGTGGTCCATTCTCTTAAGGTTCTCTTTCTCTCTCCTTTCTCCTCTCTCCTTTCTCCTTTCTCCTCTCTCTGGGACATCCTCCTCCTCCTCCTCCTGGGTGTATGAATGTATACATGGTGTATGTATGTATGCATGGAAGTATATATGTATGCAGGTGTGAATCCCATTACTTTCTTGGCGTCCCTAGTGCCTCTGTCCCCAACCCCCGAGTTAGTATCCAAATCTTTTACACTTTTTCTTGTGATTAAATTATTTGCCAATTCTTACATCTGAATTTTGTTTATGGATATGAAGTTCGTTCCTTCCTTTCTTAAATAGATGTTGGATTTAGCCTCAGAAAGGACGATCCAGCAGCTCTAAAGGATATAATTATAAAAATTCAAGAGAAGGCATCGGCGACTGATACATCCCGTTTTAACGACGAGTGAGTAAAATAATTGGGAGTTTCCGCTTTAATTCGCTTCAGACCCTATGCTGCAATGATAAGACTAGTATTGTAATCTGTGATTTCTTTTAAGCTTCACAAGTACTTTTAGGAGTATGGTACTATCTCTTTGTACTAATTAACCGGACTGCTAGCTTTAAAGAAATTATTGATTTGAGATCAGTTTCCATGCTAGCTTTACTTTTCCTCTGATCAAGATTTTAATTTTGTTCTAATGAACATTACTCCAGGTCCCGTGTCAAGTTCATGCTTGAGGTACTCATGGCTATCAAGAATAATAACATGAGGAAAATACCTAACTTCGATCCAACGCACGTTGAACACCTACGGAAAATCCTACGTAATCACTGCAGAGGTATGTGCTCCCTGAAACTCGACTTTTCCTTGTGACTTGCATGGTAACCGGCATTTCCATATTTAAATTATGTCTTCCTCAGGGTCTTGTAAGTAAGCTGTTTAAAATAGCTTGGAAATAATGACTCCATTTGATTTAATCTTAATTAATTGAACATAGAATAACATGAAATTATATATGCCTATCTTAATGCTTTAATGACCATTTGCTGTGAAATGAGGCTTGCATCTAATAGACTATAAATTTGATCATTTGCTATACCATGACGCTTACATCTATAAAATCGGAAGTGACCATCATTCACAATAGCAAGATTAGGAAATAAGAGCAACCCTACATTTATATAAGATCAGTAGCCGCCAGAAAAATCAACTTAAGAAGCCTAAGGGGGGGGGGGAGCTTAGGGTCCCAAAGCCAACACAAAGTTTAGACAGTCATTAATGTACCAAGCACCAATGCTGTGGATCAGAGACTATCCCCAGAGTCCCAACTTCTAAACTAAAAGGAATTTAGAACCTTCCTAAAAACGTATGGTACAGCAAATGATGACTGTACAGCAAACCCTAAAGTAGGCCTGTAATGTCGAATCAATAAGGTAATAGCCGTAACAATGAAGACACTAATTGAAAAGGAGCTAAAGACTCTATGCACTTTTACTGTTAGATGTTTAAAACCTATGTATTAACTGTTGACTAATGATTGGACGTGGTGATGTCGACTCCTTTCCCCCTCGAATGCTACCATGTAACTGAAGAACGTTACGTTCTTCAGACGTAGGTTTCCAAGACCTCCTTAGTCCCTTGGAGATGTCATAGTGACATCAACAAGGGGTGCGCTCGTTGCTAGGAAAAGACTCCCAGCTATGTTAATCTCATTGTGAAAGTACATTCAAGTGAGAGAAACAAGGAAAACTGACGTATATATCCTCAAAAATTCCCCCACAAGAGAATTGATGATAAAAGATAATAAAAGTAAGAGTTTCCTTCTTCCCAATAAGAATATTATTGGTTTGGCACTACATGGTTTTGCTAATAATAGCTCGTCAGGCCATCGGCATCACGATGCCGACGGGGGGTGTTTGTTGTGGGAGATATACAAATGTATTTCCAAAGGTTCTTCCCATTATTTTTGGGAGGAGATAAATAGCAATATATTCACAAAAGCCCAGGCCAAGTGGTGGATATTGCTAATCAACATGCAAAATAGACTATTTTGAATGAGATCATCACCCGGTTCCTACAAAACCAGGTGGGATGTCAACCGTAGGTCGGGGGGGGGGGGGCTTAGCCCCCAACTGTTTTTGATATTTGTTATTTTTAAGAATACTTGGGGGTCAATCTGTGTCCCCCGTAGGGTCTCGCAACAAGGCTATCGTTATTAACTGTTGACTATATATTACACTTGTTACTGCAGATCTAGATCTAGAAAACAGGGGTAGACGGAAGAACTGCCACGGCAGAGCCTACCACCTATTTCCACCTGTAGGAAACTAAAAACTTATGTAGCTGTTATGAAGTGGAAATAAAGATAACAACTCTGTCACGCCTCTGTAGGACCGAATCTCAATGCTAACTCTATGAAGTTTCAGTACTACTACTACTACTAATAATAATAATAATAATGATGTGTTTTATCCCAGGATCTTCCCTATTGGACGAGCAGCTCAACATCACCCTGCGGGATCTGCTCGATGCGGACAGGAAGGGACGCTGGTGGCTGGTCGGCTCTGCCTGGACTGGACGAAATATCAATGAAGAGGGTTGGTTGACTGCTGTTTGCTTTAAGTTTGATCCACGGGGTTGTATTGCTTCCTATTATGTGATTTCACTTAGTTTTCCCTCGGAGGAAAGGTTCCATGAATGGATGGGATGTTACTTTCTAAACGTATGTGATGGACATGGCCCTTATGTCACTAACTTTGATGGAATTTATTACAATTATATGACCAGTTTTGATCAGTTTAAATAACTTTCTACTGAAATCGGTATTTTGGAAACTCATTTCCTCCAAATTCCATGATTTTTAACCTAAGTGAAAATAGGTTAAACGTCCTTAAAATACATGCACAAAAAAGTATTGTTTTTTTAAACAGATTTTATTTCGACACATATTTCACATTAGTGATTAGTGATACATTAGTTATGCATCTAAACTTTACCTGAATGCACCATATAAGGAATAAGTTTTCAACAAAATATTCCAGGAGCCTTTCCTATGGGTACTTTTCCCCTTGCCAGAAATATTTCTTTTTTTTTGCCATGGCCGCATTTTCATCCCTGTAATGTACTATTTTGCAGATGAGGCTGGGACAGCAACGCCCCGTGTCAGTGCCGGTGGCTACAGCGACAAGATTCTTGAACTTGCGAGAAAGCAGAGAATGAATACTGATGTCCGTAGGAACATATTTTGTATCATAATGACTTGTGAGGTAAGCTCAAGTGTGATCATTCATGTCGAAGGAATTTTCTTTAAAATATAGCCCGTCGTTTGTTGATGCTAGTATACAAAGTGAGAATTTGATTTAAATTCCCGACTAAGTTTAAAGTCCCCAGTTCACTTTATGTGTTGCTATAACCAAACTATTCAGATCCAATTAACGTTGCTGAAGTTCAGATTTGGCCATTGTAGTGTATGCTAGTTGTTACTCCCTTTATTTAACGTTTTTTACGGAGAGGAAATTAGATCCCGAGTGTCACTTAAATCCAATTTCATTCATTACATGGACCAGTTGTGGTCATAAACTAGCGTATCTCATTTCATTTTGCAGGACTTTGTAGACTCTTTTGAGAAACTATTGAAACTAAATTTGAAGAATCAGCAAGAAAGAGAGATCATCCATGTTCTTATGGACGTGTGCCTTCAGGAGAAAGCTGTCAATCCTTTCTATGCTGTCCTCGTCCAAAAGTTCTGCGAGTTCCATCGACGATTCCAGGTGGGCCAGGGTTAATAATAAATATAAATGGAGTTTTAGTTTTGTGTTCGAACTGATCCTGTTTCATATAAGTGAAGGATTTAAAATATTCATCATTCATTTTCAGATGACAGTCCAATTTAATTTCTGGGATCGTATGAAAATTTTGGATGAAATGTCTACGCAAAGTATAAAGAATCTGGCGTCATTCATGACTCATCTTATCGTGACTAAAGCTATGTCCCTATCAGTATTTAAGGTAAGCGTGCTCCCAGGTACAAGCTTGTTCCTAGTTGCCAACTGAATTCCCATCTGAGTGTATTAACATTTCCTCTCGCCACTCACAACCCCTCTCCCTGGGAGGTGGTCAAGGAGGTGGAGACATTGCCTTGGCCACTGACTGAGGGACCCAGAGGCACCGGAGTGGCATATGTCCTGTGTGTGTGCCTTGAATTTGGACAAATAAATTCAAGGCCTGGAATATGGGCATTTTGGTCGAAGGGCCTGAACAATCACCATATAGTCTTTGAATCCTGTTGGAATCTATTGAATGGCCTTGACGAACAGCCCCTTTCCGCTATTCCGATAGGAATAGCTCTGCTATGTTTCTCAAATCACGTGACCGGGGCACTGACCAAAGGGAGAAACGACGTATATACAGAAACTGCCCCTCATCGACCTGTTTTCATGCTTTATTTTTTTCCGGAACTTTCTAACCGATCCCAGATGCTAGCTTGACATGAGGGGAGCAAGGTTCAAATGGAAAAATGTTGCATTTAATGAATGATTAAAAAGTTATCGCTAACCGCGTATTCGAATCGAGGGCTGTCAACAATGGCCGCCATAACAAAATAAATGGAAGAAAGAGCCACTACGACTCTAAGCCAATCAGATCATGCGAATCGGTCACGTGACTATGGGGACAATGACGTCATATGGTATAGCGGCAGGTCGGGGAAGCCCTCCGATCAGAAAAACAAAACTGACATAGCCTGTTGCAGGTAGAAAATCCGGGATTATCATTTATTCCATTAAAAAGGTAACGAAATATAGATTCTTCTGCTAAAATCTTAGTGTCTGCTGGTCGTTGGGTTGGTTGAACCCATACGACCTCGAGCAGACAAACGAGAACGAGAACGGGAATCGGGAGCCATGCTGTAACTGGCGTGAGCCAAGCAGCTAGAAATAGTTTAGTAATCGGGATTCCCGGGCGGTTTGGGAGGGCCGTTTTCACGACAATGCTTCATTTGTATATATAAAAACAATATTAGGCGTTCAGAAATATAACCAAACTATTAGAACAATCCAATTCAAGGCGGTACACTTTTCTGGACAGTTACAAAATATCTAAGTGTCTTATCGAACACTTTCCTCTCACCCACCCCTCTCATATCTTGTACCGGTATACACTGAATGACTTAAAAACGGTGATAGATATACAATTTGAATATAGAACTTGTAAAATACATAAGTGGGTTATGTAAAACAATAACTACAACCCTGAGGTCCCGTTAGAAGGGTTACGAAATCATTGAAATGGACCGGCATGGAATTTCTTCTCACCAAAAGCGCGGAGACCCTGTCCCGGTGCCCCTGGCCACACTGCCCCTAAACATCCTAGTACTAGCGATACCATCACTTGTGATTGGGAACATCTAATCTCTGAAATTTGAGAAAGCCCTCTTACTTTCCTTGCTTGTTTAATGTTCGTCGATACCGATTCGACTATTTTATTCTTTCTTGTGGTCACAGGTGGAACCGATTCTTCTTTACTTCTGGTTCCTAATAATCTTAAAATAAGCTTTGGTTAGTAGCTCCTGTCTACCTCAAGGGCTAACATTTATTTACCAATTTTTAGTGATTATTGCTTGGCCTGGTCCTTCTTAAAGCTGCATTCACAGCTATTACGACAAAAGAAATCTTACCAAATTTACTCATATTATGACTTTAATAAATGAATTTATCAATATATATTCTATATACAAGAATTTGAGGCCGAATATGCCGATAGAAAAGGCCGCCGGTGAGCACTAAGTGAAGCCATCGCAGGGAAGGATTTCGGCGGGGCTCCCAAAATATAAATATGGATGTTTATGAAGCACTAGCAAAAACATGTGTACACAATCCTCCATAATTTGGTCAAATAGCTTTTAGATAGGTGGGAAAAGAATGGAATAAAATCTTAATTGTTTTTGACCGATATTAACTAAGTGTGCAGCTTTTAACGAATAGACATAACATATTTAAATCCTTTTAAACATATTTCCTCTTTGATTGCAGACGGTGGAATTCAGTGAACTCAGCAAACAGAAAATCTTACTCATCCGTTTGATCCTCAAGGCGCTATTACTCAACCACCCAGAACACATTCTTATTGGAGTATTTGGGCGAGTAGCCCCATTCCCTAAACTGGCGGCTCTGAGGGAAGCCCTCCGTGTATTTATGAGACATTTCTTGTTGCGAAAACTAAAAGGCAAAGATGCAGGGGAGCTGGAACCGCGGATAGAACTGGCCGAGCAGGCTCTGACTGCTGCCGAGAAAACTAGCAGATTATAGCAGTAAATACTGTGTATATATGTTCATATAGACATTCCTAAAGATGTCGGTGTAATGACCGGAGAATTTCTACTTATCGTATAAAGGACAGTGGCGATGATCAGTCTTCAAGAAGAATTATCAATAATAAACTGTTTTACCAGAAATCGGGGATGAAAGTCTACAGTATTATTTACTGTAATCAGTATTTTTTTAAACTTCCAAAAACTGTCATGTCTCCCCCAATTCCACCATTTATAACCAAATTCTGTCAAGATTTTCTCAACCGTTGCAAAAATTAAATGATCAAAATTGGTCATCGGAACGTCTGTCTTTTAAAAATAATCTGTACAGGTAGTAGAGGCCCTAAATACAAAGAATTCACTCTTTTCTGCCAAAAGTTTTCACTATTTTTGGTGGGGATCTGTAATATCATAACTCTTACTAGTGTCAGCTTCCGGTGCGTGAGAAGCAAAGGGAGAATATCTTAAATTGTAAACTGTGTACTTCCCTATTTAATAGCATCGGCTGTGTAGGATATTAAACACAAAAAGCGATAACTGCCCTGGGATGAATACGTTTATTCTTTCATACCACATTCGCTGCCCTCTCGCAACTACTTTTACCCCAGTGATCAAACCCCTGCCATCGCTTCATGGAAATGTTTGGTACAATCGAAACTTTGTTTCACGAATGATAAGATGAACTCAATAAAATGTAAATACAACAATGATAAATGCAATGCTTACCCATCGTTTTAAGGAGAATATAATTATATATAACCTTACGTGTTTTAAACTGAGGATGTTTTACAAGAACTGTACATACAATGTTCTGAATAAAACAAATCATAAAAACGAGGTATTCCTTATACACCAACACACAGTTTTAGGACACATGATAATATACACTGCGTGACTGTAGCATATCGGTTAAGTTAGTTTTACCTTATCAATATTTCTTTTAATAGAAGCTGCTATATTTGAAGGAGATGGCAGTTGAGCGCGACGTCACGAAAACTGATTTGGTAAACAATGGGTCTTTCTTCATCTTAACACTCATTTCCACATTCTCTACTCCAAATGCCCAGTCACTTTCGTTAAAATATGCATAAAATATTGTCTTAAGATTGGCAAATGTGATCAAGAAGTTCATTTAAGTCAGTAGGGTCCTGAACCTGGCAATAATACATTCAGCAACTGACTGTTTTACAGTTTTCGTTCTCTAACACGCGATGATGCATGGCATCTCGAAAGTTGACGACTCAGTACATGGAATCCGTGTTGGTTGAGCGGGGCTTCTTGATCTTCTCCAAATTCTTGGTGATGATATCGTGTAGGCTGGCCTGCAAAGGGAATTGATTAAAAATTAAAAAAATACTCTTGCTTTGACTTCATACTGGCGAAAATAAAACTTATATTTGGATGTTTGACGTTATCCAGCCTTAAGTTGTTTTTAATCGATTGATAAAACTTCCAATATTCTCTGTGCATGGACTGTTTAAATGAATGAATTTAAGTTAGGTGTAAGGGTAACGTGGCTTGACTACCAACCTCGTACGACCGCTAAATTGGTTTTATTTAGAAATCCTTTCTTCATAGGAAATGCACTAATTTATACAAGGGCAATATATAATCCAACTCTGGATCCTATATTTAGAACACGATATTGTTAATCCTTTAATCCATGGCTTGCAAGATTGAATTAGGGCCAACCCCAATAGCCAAGACATTTCACATATTTCGAGAATACAATATATTGTAATCAGAACAAAAAATAACGCATGGTGGAGGTATACTCACATAATGGTTCCTCAACTCGAGAACAACAAATCTTAAACTGATGAACTCTTTCTCATCAAGTTCCGACACAGTCTTCCTGTAATCCTCCTGAAATGGTTAGATTGTGAGTGGTTATAAAAGGCATATAAAAATATTTGGGAATCCTCCATAACATGTTTACAATGAATCCCAGGATACTAAGACTGTTATAAGATATTAATGTCAAATAAATGAATGTACATCAGTACCCTCAATTTTCGATAAGGAAGAGAATAGAATAGAAGGCTATTTACCACATGAGGGTACTTGGCCACTTTGGAAATGATTTTGCCTCGCGTCAAGAAGTACCGTGATATCTGGTCGAAGAAGGTAGCTGCCTCCGACTCAACTTGTCGAGCCTCAGCCATTGTATCTTCCTAGAAAGGAAAGATGGGGGAGTTTAAATCTGCAACCTTGTAGAAGGTTATTTTTTCTAACTTAATTAATGGGAAAGTCCAATAATACAATACTGAATAGTAGTGTTGTAAGCTAAAAATTATACAATATGAAATAAAAGGAAACCTTAACTTACTTGGATTGAAACACCAAAATTGTTTCCATCTTCTATTCTTGGTATCATGTACGTAATCCACATTTTAACCTAAAAGAAAAGCTCATCGGTGAAAAAAGTGCGAAGACACCAAATAATAAACACAGAGAATTTCAAAGAAGAAGGTATAGCCTAATAATAGGTGATAGTGAGTCTACGAGGCCTTTCCGAGGAAACACATACTACTTAACGTCAGTGACATTCATTCCTGGGTTGATAAGAGTCTTACTAGGGTGATTTAACAACCACAACGCACAAATACAACACTAGCCAACACAGGCCTCTCGAGAGATCCCCACATCGGTAATAATGTACTACCACATCGCAAGTAGCTAGTGGATGCGTTAGTGTTGTGTTGGTGCGTTGTGGTTGCTAAACCACCCTACTGAATTCGAACTACTTACTTTGTTAGCATGATCGATCAGCCCTCGTATGTGAGGCTTCACCATGTCCACAACTTCAACGATATGCCCGTTACTAGGCGACATCCCGTTAGGGAGGGCTAGGACTTGTGAACCAACTGTAAAAAGACGGGATGATTACTCGCTCATTGATTAATTTGAAACAGGCTAACACGTTTTTATGGGAATCCACCTACTCTAATAGTTGTTTTCACTTACTAACGGCAATAAAACAACTCACCTGGCAAATTAACATCTAATAATGACGGGTCCAACTTCCTTTTCTTTGTTTGAGGCTGGAATAAATGAAAATAATTATGATATTATGAGCATGCCAAATGAATTAGTTTAACCACTGTTTAGGTCCGTTTCTGATCACCCGAGGGGTCCACAGGGTTCATTACGTTAAATTAATGAGAAAATATATTATAAAATATATTTATATAATAAAATACTATTATATTAGGGGAGAAAACAAGAATAAGAACTTACTCCGTCAGCATCATCATTATTGACAATCAAAGGGTCCGGCACTGGAATATTTAGGTCGCTGTGTATTTTGTCCAACCGATTTAAACTGAGTTTATCTGACTGGAAGGGTGGAAATATTGTTTAGTGATTGGAAGAACAGTACTTCTTAACTCAAAGGCGATACAATGTGTAAATAAGTTAATGAATTAGTACACTCGATTTACATGATTAATTATGAAAATATTAATCAATCTTTAGATATATAATTATTGACTGGGTTAACAGTTGTATAAATGACAAGGTAGTTACATGCCCTGGTGAGAACATTATTCATCTGGTATAATACATTCAAAAGGACCGTCCATATCTGTTGATTACATACATCATAATTATGATATAAGTATTTAATCATTAGAGTAAACTGAAATGTGCATAATTGTACTTACTTCTAACATTTTAGTTAGTTCAAGAACCTTTAGAGGGAACACTACGTCCACAAGCTCCTCACCCTACAAATAACCATGGACTATGAGCACATTCTGAGAATAATATCATATTGCATGTCTTACTCTTGGTAAAGTTGTTGAATGAATTAAGTCTTTAAACAATGATAAAACGTTTCTAAAGTTACAAATTAGATACCAGAAAACCGGCATAATGAGCAAGAATCTGTGCTTTGTATTTGTATTAATTTAATACTTTTCAGTCTACTAAATTGTATTACATAGGCATATACACCTACTTATAGCAGTAGGTTACCGATTGTCAATGTTGAAAGTATCAAAATTCATATATGTTAAAAATGATCTTCACAATTAATAAAGGAATATACCTCTTTCTTCGTCGCATTCTTATGCTCTTCAACCTAGAATTAAAAAGGCGAAATTAAATTAATTATCATGGCTCGAGCGACATCTCTAACTTGAGAGTTGAGTCTAATTGAGTTTAATCTAATTCTAAACGCGAATTTTAATACAATATCTCGATCCCAATGCCAACACATAGTCAAACAAATTAACATACATTCAGTTTCACGGTGACCTTTGATCAACTGAACTTGAATGATTTATTGTACCTTTTAAGTATTAAGGCGGGAGAATATCGCAGCTCAAACATGTGCCAGCTTTTAATTCTGAAATTCATCTCGACACAGGGTTGGCGTCAGAGTAGGAGGGGAGAAAATGGGGACCTGGCACGTTCATTCCTCAAAAACAAGGACTAGTCACACCTGGAGAATAGACATTTGATGGGGCAGTGGATGTGAACAAATGTTTTTATACACATACTGACAATTAACCGGCTAGCATTTGAACGAGGCTTTCTCGGCGCGACATATTGCGAAATGGCCATTGTTTTCATCAACCCTAAGGCTAAGGCCCAACTCAACTCAGCATCGCTTGTTAGTAGAAAAGAAGGGGTGTTATCTATCTAACATGAGCAATAGGAAAAACTGGAAATAAGATATAAAGGGCACCTTTCGTTTTGCGTCGTCAGCCATCCTTCTGTCGTAAGTGAAAGTAAAATTAGAGGAAATTAAATATGATAAAGCTAAAATTCTAGCCCAACTGTGGAAGCAGCGAGCATGTGCCGTGTTAGAACTTCCTGTTGTGAAATAGGCAAAATTGAGGGAAAAGCCGGTACGGGGTTACAACGGTGACCGCATGGAGGCGCCATGGGTTCATAAACACAGAATTCGTCATCCGTTGCACAACGTGCTGTCAGGTCTTGCGTGGGCTTTTGTATAAATCCTTTATTCTAGGAAGATTGTACCATTCATTAAGCTGTCGATCTGACCACAAGTTATGTTAGGATGTTTTCGCTGTTCATGTCGTACGAAAATTCTCAAAATAATGGACAAAATTGTACGAGAACGTCAGATGTCTTGGAGTGCCAGTACACAAACTTTCATGGTAAGTGCGATGTCAGTTTTGCCTTGGTGAGCACAGCACAGTGGTCCAACAGGTGTTGATGGGAGATAAAATCTCCAACTTAGTATAGTTTATGCTTAAGACTTAGAGTTGACCCGTTTCGCATGAAATACATCGCGTCAGCCCCGACTGATGTAATTGACCGATTATCGTGACATAATCATATCATTTGTGAATTGTGACTTTGTGTCATGTCTCATGATCCGGGTCATGATTCACTACAGAGGTGGAGTGCTCGCATATCTATTCCAGTGTTAAAGGAGATCGCTGGTAATGAAAGTCCGATTCTTGACATACACAAATAAACACACTCTAAAAGTAGATTCAACTTAATCACTGATGTAAAAACTCACCCCTAGGATACTTTATGTTACTAATGTTTAGATTGAATATCCACCTCTGTCCACTACAGAGGTGGAGTGCTCGCATATCTATTCCAGTGTTAAAGGAGATCGCTGGTAATGAAAGTCCGATTCTTGACATACACAAATAAACACACTCTAAAAGTAGATTCAACTTAATCACTGATGTAAAAACTCACCCCTAGGATACTTTATATTGCATTGTAATCCATAAATACATAGGATGTTTAGTAATAATCTAGTTGAATCGAAAACCAGACCTCCATTTTAAAATCATTGGATTACTCTTGGCACTTCCTGTTCCAAAGGGAGCAGTCATTAAAGTACAGGCCGAGTTGGTGATACAAACTACTAATGTTGGGCCTATTTATTGTGTGATCGTGATCAACATCTTCCAACATGTGTAGCCTACTAATAGCCATATAGGCTACTGAAAACATAATCTCAGACTCAGTACTCTGAAAACTTAAAATAAATTATTATCTCAAATTTCAAATTCCGCCATTGTCATTGATGTTTTCAAAATTGTCAAAATCTGCTCGTCGAAATTTGCAAATCCCCAAAATGTCTATTAAATATGAATTATTTTGTGTGGACACTTTTCAGTATTTCTTTGCTAGTTGTGATATGTGTTTATAATATTTGTTTTAAGTTAAAGCCAATGGTTCTAGACATCTTTTTTTCTCGATTTTTTTTTTTTTTTTTTTTTTTTTTTTTTTGCTAGTTGTGTTAATCATATTTTATCTTAACTTAAAGCTAGCCTGTGTAACTGACCTCGCCCCCCCCCCCCCCCCCCTGATACTCGGCGGATTCTCTGTCTAAGTTAAAGCCAAAACGGGTTCTAAAAATCTATTTCTGTTTTCTCCGCAGATTGTGGGTCTAGGTAACCCTGACTTGCCTAAAACCCGCCACAATGTCGGGATGAGAGCTGTGGGTACGTTAGCAGACTGCCTGGATGCCAAGTGGACCCGCCAGCGCTCCATGCTCAGTATGGTAGCCACAGCTTGTCTCCACGAACCCGCCATTGAACTCATCCTCGTCAAACCCAAAGTTATGATGAACATCAACGGGAAGAGTATTCAGAAAGTTGGTGAGTCCATAATAAATTTCTTTTTTCAATAGAATGTTCAAACGCTTGGTTAATAGAAGTATGAAAGTGTTCAGTATTTCTACTGAAGTGAAATCAGTATGTGTCTATCTTTTTAACCTAACATTTTAAAAAAGATTCTCAAATTTTCGAAAAACTTTTATTTTTTAAATTTCGTCGCAATTTCTGAAAATAAAAATTATCAAAATCATTTTGGGGTTCGATTGCGCCTGTAGGTGTTTTCCCTCGTGACAGAGTTATTTCAGTATTTTTGCCATGACCCCTACTATCATCCTTGCGTGTTTTTTGTAAAAAAATAGAAACGCGTATGACAATTATAATTGCTAGTCAGACGTATTCACATCACGAAAGGTAATAAATCGATAATTAATCGTAATGAAAATAACAATATAGTTTTCAAATTGGTGGGTCGAATTACTACTAACTGGCTGAGCCCTTGTTTTCAAATTGGTTATCAATAATTTACAGACTCTAGGTATCATCAAAATTAGATCGTCGTAATCGTTTTGTTTGTTGTCTTTTTTGGAGTAATATATCATGTAATCCTAATTATATCCATACTCTCAAAGGTGTGCATTGATCTATCAATATCAAGTATTTATCCTGATGAAAATTAATATTATGATGGCCTATTTTCTAGAGTTATTTCATGATCATAAGAGTGGTTGATGTACTTACTTCAGAAAAAAAATCATTTTATGTCTATGTAATGTTTCAGCTTCTCAATATGAAGTTGAACCTAACAGGATCTATCTTCTGCATGATGAGCTCGACAAGAAGGTCGGCGTGGCCCGAATGAAGGAAGGGGGAAGTCCCAGGTACGTAGAACTAGCCATGATTATTTACTCTTATTGTGCACCCATGCTTCATAAAGTGTGTGCAATAAAAAGGTCATATTATTGGGCATGTACTATACTTAAGTGTCTCGAATAGGTTTTTGTTTCAACATAACTATGATACACTTCGTTTTTGTTTTTAAATTGTTCAATTTTCCTTTTCCTTTCCAGAGGACACAACGGTGTTCGATCTGCTATAAGCCACCTAAAGACAGATGTAAGTAAATTTGTATTAACATATTCCTTAACTACAGTGTCTATGAAAAACACTCCAGTCCCAATTTGGTACATATATGCATTTGTTATCTATGCCGTTACCAATAGGAATAATTTTTCTTGTTCAAAGACCCTTTGAAAATATACGTAAGATTATACATAATTATTCATTTTACTCGCTCCTCTTTCGATCTCGGCTCCTGAATATTTAACATGTTTCGGACCTCATAGGTTTTTGTGCTAACAATTTGAGTTTTGAAACTTGGATCTATACTTTTGTGTAAACATTTCGAAGTTTGAAACTCTATTATGGAAACAACTTGAGTTTTGGATCACATTTTGTGCCAACGATTTTAGCTTTGAAACTTGGATCTATCCGCTTATTATTTCCAGGTTATGCCTCGATTACTCATTGGTATCGACAGACCATCCAGTAAAAATGATGTGGCAGATTATGTGATGAGACCATTCGATAGAGATGAATTACCAGAAGTAGAGAATGCAATCAATGACGGCCTGCAAAGACTATTGCGTCACATTCAAACTAATGCCGATACTAGTTGTGATTTACCTAGATTAGTTTTAAAAGAAGATGTAAAGCCATCTGGTGCTAGTAATAGCTGACGTTAGTCGAGACTAATAGATTATTGCATAATTATGTATCTTTTTTTACAAGATCTTTTTAACTAATTTCCTAATGACTGGCATTTAATGGTGCTTTACAGGGATGGAAGTCTTCAGTATTTATACTAAAATCAGTATTTATGAAAATTGTTGAATTTCCCGCAATTTTTTAACCTAAAATATTTTTTGTTTACAAACCAAATTTTCAGAAATCTAATTAATTTGATTTACCGAATTTCGTCGAAACTTTCGAAGATCACCATATTTATAAAATTATCAAAATCACTTCGATTCCCGACAAGAACCCCCCATAGGTGTTGTTTCCCTGTCAGAAATATTGCAGTATTTTTGCCATGGCTATGTTCATTTACATTATGCTTTAAACTAGAGCTGCCTTAAATGTAAGCTTGAAATACTTTAATGAAGTGTAAATAACACAATACAAAAATTCCGTTATAAATGCAAAAATTTATTCTGAAAATGAGAATAATATATCTCATTTTAAACTGCCATTGTGAATACAGAATTGTGGAAGTATATGTAATGGATATGATATCACAAAATTTGCCCCGAAGAACATTGTCTTCAGAATGAATATAATTTTGAAAATAAACTGTTTGAGATCACCGTTCCTTGCCACATTTTACTGCTATCTTAATTTTTAGTCAACGACGCAGTTCTGTGATGCTGCAAGAATATATAAAGATGAAGAAGTACTGTTTCATGGAACCATGTAAAACTCATATTTACATGAGATCACTGTTAAATTGTCCATGCTGAATATAACATGTTACACTGACATACAACTCCCATAATTCCATACTATCAAGATTCAAGATTGCAGACATGTATGCAAATCCCCTCTTGTTATCAGTTGGCATCTTGCGTAATGATATGCCAAATGTATAAAATGCTCCCATTATGAGAATATCCGCTATACGTAGAACTTGAGATGCCCCAGAGTTTCATTAGATCTTGGCCTTTGTATGATCATTTTATCATCTTCATTCGTAGCCATATTTGTAGCCCTCTCCGATAATTGGGGGCGGTCTTCTTCCTTCTGAACATTGTTTGATCGTATCGTCCCATACTGTGCTGGTCGGGCACCTTTTTTATGAGAAAGAAAATATTAAATTTCTACTATGACGTTTGACAGATGGCGATGGAATTAATTACAATAGAAGGTCTAATTCATTTTTAGTGTATATTAAATAGAGTTCCTCTTGGGGATACACTGTGAGAAACCATACCTGCTAATGTTTTCTACATATATCATGTACTATGAAATTTAATACTACTAGAAAAGTTTACATCGGTTCCATATTTTATTAAGATGGACAATTTTGCTCACGACCAGTGCTATGCGTATGATTCATAAGTAAGCAAGTGTATAGATGTAAATATAACGAGTAAACGTGTTTGAAAATCAGTAATCATTAATAAGCATTTAGAACATAAATGCTCTCAAAAGTGTTTTTTTTTAAAATTTAGACGTCCATTAAATGATATTTCTGATTAACCTAA
This sequence comes from Sthenelais limicola, assembly GCA_942159475.1. NCBI lineage: Eukaryota > Metazoa > Annelida > Polychaeta > Phyllodocida > Sigalionidae > Sthenelais > Sthenelais limicola. The sequence goes on from OW804096.1 coordinate 62,934,668, forward strand.
GTGTTGAATCAATCGGTTCAAGGGCATCTCCAGAATGTGCGTAGGCCTATGTGCGCTAAACATTTAATGAATACGAATTCTCATGAATAAATATGGTATGTGTGTAATTTTGAGAGCACAAACCTTAGATGATACTGTGTGCAGCATTCACAACGACGTCCTCTCTCTGTGGAATAGCCGCACTGTATTCTGTACGTAGAGTTGTGTGGGTCGTGGTATGAACCTGTTGGGTCCCGACAGTGTCCATCACATATGTCTGTAAGGAAAAACGTATTGAGCGGTTCCAAATAATCATTGAGCTACTTGTATAAATAATTTAAAACGAATTACTGTACTATGTACCGTATGTATTTAGTACTGTATGTCATAAATTGATAAAACCAAACAAAATAACCTTATTTACTCTTGTGATTACCTTATAACATGAAAACACTTATGTTCAATGTAACTCGATGTGTACAATTAATATTTTAGTAGGGTTTGCAATGTAGCAAAATTAACTCCCGTGGGAATTCAATGCTGAAATTGATTTTATTGCATAAATATTTCCGTCAGGGTCCAAGGGTTTAGGAAATCATGGGTGCCATTTTTTTTTCAAACTTTTACATGCCACCAGGGGGCGCTTTGTACCCATTTTTTCATACTTTGCACCCTGACATATTTATTATTTAAAATACAGATTTGTGTATATTAGATTAATTAAAGTACATAAAAAGACCTTTTCAAATATGTATCATATGATGCAACAGCATAATTAGGTGATTTTCTATGATTTTTCAAATATTTATCATTTTTATGAAATTCGCGTTTAATTGGCATAAACCCCCAAACAGCCACTTCTAACTCAAAAGCACTGCATCTGACAACTAAGTCAATATAAAATGTCTTGTAGAGTGTAAAAAGAGCTATCATTTGGTATAATTTGACAGTCATTCAAACAAAAACTCTAATTTTTATCAATTTCTTTGAAAAAAATCTGGATTCAATACTAGCACTTATAGTCAGGCAGCTTAAAGCTGCATTCCCAGCTAATTTCTATACAAATCTCAGTTTTCACTTGTTAAGCTAACTAGTACACTGCCCCACCTTATCCCAATCGTTAAGGTTTCTTTCTTAAGGTTGGAGTTTAATATTTGAGAAGATATACTCGTCCTCCCATACTGGTGGTCACCAGTATGACCTCCTTAGTCAACAGTGTGACCTCCTTAGCCTTGTTCCATACAAATAGTCGTTGACAGGGAAAATTCGTTGGCATACAGAGAGAAACATGTGGCTTGATGTGGCACAGAGGCGCCACATGTGACCACTCAGTGCATCTACAGAACTGTGGTGATGGCAATTATACATAACCCTGTGTGTTCCCGATCGTAAAAACACAGAATTTAGACATTAATTTTACTTTTCATTGAAACAGAGATGGATAATATTGAGTTTGGGAACTAATATGAATGTAATTCATGAAGAACCACTCGATCTTAAATCCTGGGAATGCAGCTTTAAGGCCAGATTTGAGATGGGTGTGGATGTTTGGAATAAAATCACCAAATTTGGTCCATATGCTATTCATTTCCTTAGCTTTCAATTTTTGACAGAAGCATTTTTAAAAAAATACATTATGGCTGCCATCTTGGAATTTGAAGAACGCCATCATGTAAAAACCTATATATTCAAATATCTCAGCTTCCAGACAACATAGGCTCATGATCTTGGTGTCAAAACATAGGTTTCCAGGGTCAAAGACCACAACTATACCATTTAGAAAAGTATCAGATTGTATTTATAAATGAAAAAAATGTATACATGACATATTCATTATGGACTACAGCACATGTATGCTGTTTATGCTTGCCCCCTTTGTCACAATGGCAATGGCATATTTTAGACCAATTTCAACTGGCCTTTCAGCACAACACTTTGCACCATATCCCATTTCATACTTGTGTGACTATAGATAGACTGGTTCTCTGAAGGCTTTACAGATTAAGGGCAAACCGCCAGGAGCATTCTAGCCATCTGTTAAAAAAGGTAGAATTGAAAATGGTGCCACTTAGTCAGAAATTCATGCCTTTTTGGCAGATCCATCAGCTCAACTGCACACAACCCTTACACAGCTCTTGCCCCTATTCTACAAAAAGCAGCTTTTGCTATTATGATATGGCATGGAATGAATGAGCTGCACTGTGCTACTGAATTCTCAATAATGTACATATACCAGTAATTACCTTTGGCCTACCACTCTATAGATACTGTTGACAAGTTTACATGGAACTGTATTCTGACTGGGTTCTGACCTCTGGAGAACAAAAGACCCTAGAAATATTTGAGGGACTGCACTTAGAGATTGTAAAAGCAAGAGAAGACAAACGGGATCTGGATGGACCCATAAAGTTACAGAACTTATCATGTACAGAAAAAAAAAGATTATCGATCATCCATCGTTCTTTTATGAGCTGATTAAATAAAACTGTCAGTTCTCTTCCCTTTAATCTCTTCCATTGCTCATTGACAAGACAAAAAAAGCTAGAACAACCTCCAAAGGTTACTTCAGAATGAAATACGTCTGCTTGATATTCTACCCATGTTAAAGCAGAATGATTCCCCTGTATCTATTGATGTGAGCCTTCTTAATGGAGCTGTTTTAATGTATTTGCTCCCTAAAATCACAATAACAATCCATATGATTAGGCCTTTGTCCCAGATGCATAAGACAACTAGGGAACAGGGCCATATTTTTAAATGACCCATCCAACAAAGGGAACTGTTTGCATGAATTTTAAACAAGATTGACCCTAAAACACATCTTCAATTACATATATGGTGACACAACCCTTCTTTGATGAACCTATGTAATCATGGCAGCAACTGCTCATGAGAAAGTAAAGACTAGGGATGCTGATTCTTTTACAAATTGCTCCACCAAATGCCTGTTGCATATTGATGACATATAATGATGTTCCATAATAGGCAAATTCCATCATCTGATCATCCTGTGCCAAATTGTGAACATTGGGTTGCCTTTGGTAAAGGCAAGCACTATATCTAGGCATATATATTCAAATCAATGTTATCTACAAAGATTTCTGTAGAGAAAAATCCCTGCCACTTCCTGTATTTGACCATGTCATTGGGGTGATACCACGTCTACCTTCATTGGAAGAGGCAAGAAGTCACCATGGGAGGCACACCTTTGCTATCAGGATATGACACATGCAGTCACCAACAGTCCATCCTTAAAGAAAGGTAGAGGTCAGTGCTTGACATATCAACCAACTGGAGCACTTATCCAACAAGATAGCGCCAGTGACCATGAACATTGAACGTTTTTTGACATATTGGTGAAGCCACACTGGAGACACTCATTGCATCCAAGGATCATCTTTTGCAGCATTCTCAGATTGAAGCATGGAGCAAGTGTCAGCAGATTGGACTGTGGCCCCAAGAGTGGAAGCATGGGGCTGGATTACCTAGTTCCTGTATGACAATGTTACTAGCAACCTATAAAGCTTCCATTGAACTAGACTAATACTTATGCCAGAGTAAAAGAGTGCTTACTGACCAGTTGAAACTGCATTAAAATTTGCCTTTGTGAAAAAAGAAGGCAAGCACATGTATGACATGTACAGTAGTGTGTGATGAAAATAATTTTTTGTATATAGTTTCTGTGTTGATAAGTATAACCTAACCATTTCTACTAAAGGTACAGTTTGTATTCTTTGACCCTGAATACATAATGTTTAGAGACCATGATTGAACTTGTTTGAAAGCTTAGAAGCTTAGATATTGGTAGATATAGGTTTCTATATGATGGGGATCAGAAAAATCCAGGATGGTGGCCATAATATCCTTATATGCTTTTCTAAATGGTATAGTTGTGTTCATTAACCCTGGAAACCTATGTTTCGACACCAAGATCATGAGCCTATGTTGTCTGGAAGCTGAGATATTTGAATATATATGTTTTTACATGATGGCGTCCTTTAAATTCCAAGATGGCGGCCATAATGTATTTTTTTAAAAGCCCTCCTGTAAAAAGTTGAAAGCAAAGGCAATGAATAGTATATGGACCAAAATTGGTGATTTTATTCCAAACATCCACACCCATCTCAAATCTGGCCTGACTTTAAGTGTTGGTATTGAATCTAGATTTTTTTCAAAGAAATTGATAAAAATTAGAGTTTTTGTTTGAATGACTGTCAAATTTTACCAAATGATAGCTCTTTTTACACTCTACAAGACATTTAATATTGACTTAGTTGTCAGATGCAGTGCTTTTGAGTTAGAAGTGGCTGTTTGGGGGTTTATGCCAATTAAACGCGAATTTCACAAAAATGATAAATATTTGAAAAATCATAGAAAATCACCTAATTATGCTATTGCATCATATGATACATATTTGAAAAGGTCTTTTTATGTACTTTAATTAATCTAATATACACAAATCTGTATTTTAAATAATAAATATGTCAGGGTGCAAAATGTGAAAAAATGGGTACAAAGCGCCCCCTGGTGGCATGTAAAAGTTTGAAAACAAAATGGCACCCATGATTTCCTAAACCCTTGGACCCTGACGGAATTTTCTGTGGCATAAAATCAATTTCAGCATTGAATTCCCACGGGATTACATTTCGAACCCCACTATTTCTTTTTAAGCAATGATTTAGCTATTAATTCTTCGAAAGTGAAATAATGTGCCGCGACATGGGAGGAAAAACTATTTATTATTATAGGAATTCACATGCAGTAGATCTAGGCCTACTTATTTGAAATTGTGTTATCAGCTAAATGCCCCCCCCCCCCCCCCCCCAGTACTGTTAATTCTGAATTATTTTAGGGGGTTTGCGATTGATTAATACTAAGATTTCTTTGACCAAAGCAGTGCGTCTGAGGGAAATCCAATCCTTCTATAAATAATTATAAATTTCGCCTGTGTTGTTTTGGATAATAGCCAGATGAGAAAACAAGATATTTTTCAATGAACATATAAAAAATCACCATATTTTAGTACCTACTGAAGAAACCCTTCTCTGGGTAGTAAGGGTCATTGCAGGACTTCACCAAGTCAATGTGGTTGCAGAGTGGTGATTCACAGAACCACCAGAGGGCGACAGGTTTGCCCTGATAACTGCATGCATCCTGGTGGTAGAGATTGACGTGCGGAAAGATCTCCCTATTCGCACATCCCCTGTAAACGTCTGTAATCAATGAAATAGGGCATAATGATTACCATTATGAAAAATAAATATGATGTGCCACAGAAAGCAGTCATAAGTCGAAAAAAAATGGATTTTGAGATACCATCATAAGAAAAGATGAGATTAAGTGGAATCCAACGATGGTAACATTTGCGAAATTTCAAAGCTAAAAATAGACCTTTACTCCATGGGATGACCTTAGAAACGCAAGAATATAATTTATTACACTCATGAAATGTGGTACATGGATCTTGTGAGTAAAACACAGGAAAACTTCAATTTTGTCCACTTATTACTCATTTTTCTGTAACACATCATAAATGCTTCGTAGGTCTCCAACATCTGGGATCTCAAAACCCCCTATTTATACATGCATGTTCGTATCATTAAATGTATAAAAGCGGCAAACTAGCGTAAGTGGGGAGCTATATGGGTCAGGTCGTCAGGGTTGTACAATATCCATCTTCACCAATGGTCCTGGGTAAGACCATAAAGTGCCTTTCTGTCTCTTTTTCTCTGTCTCTCTCTCCCTTCTTCTCCATCTCTATTTCCTGGGTATGATCATAAACTGCCTCCCTCTCAGCTCTCCCGCCCTTGATATAACCATATTAAATGTGTTGATAAGGGCGTAAAGCAACCAATCTCACTCACTCACCATCTTCACCAATCCTCTCAAATAATCCAATTTTAAGACAACAATTCGGTTCAAAATACAGTTCAACACAACCAAATACATTTTATCACTGAAATACTCAATATTATACTCAGATCGATATACCTAGCATTTATCATTTCTCAGCTGAATTCAACCGAATTTACTCAATTATGTGTCGGGCTGCAGATTGTACATTCTCTAACGATCTGATCCATATAATTATACGCTTAAAACTATATGTAAACCTGTAGGCCAATTTAATCATAATAATTTAGCACTTTATAACCAGGCGTAGCTCTGCCTATGCAGCTGTTCTTCCACTAGTGCCTTGGGGGAGGATTGCGGCTGTTCCAGATTTTGAACCCACAACATGTTTATGCCCCGGGCACAAACCAGCATACACCTCCCCAGTGAACAGCTTCCTCTATGATTAAAATTTATCTTTGAAACTTACAGTTGGGGAGGGCATACATTGCAGGGTCATGACAGAATCCGGGATTTGCAAAACAAAAACACTTGAGGGTAAAAATTAGTGCATTTTGAGGATCAAGTCATGATTGGATCATTGATTTATAAAACCGACAGCGTATTATATAACATTATTCATCTTTAGCCCCCCTCCACACAGGCGAAATGTTAATGATTGGCATGGTCAATTGAAGTGACGGGTACAATTTTTAGAAATTATATGTTCTCGGTTATGCTACAATGGTCTAAAATATAGCAGAAAATGTACAATTCTTCAAACTTAGCGATAGGCCCAATGGGTATCCACTTACGAATGCATGTCTGGACCCGATCCACGATTTTCAAAACGGGCGCACTCCAAATACTAAAAAAACCTCATAGGATAACAAATAATTAAGTCTATAAAAAATATAGCAAGAGATATATTTTATTATGAGAAGTAATTGGAGGCAACTCAACTGAAAACAACTTGCTTCAATTAATTTGATTTTAACATTTTATTTAGCGACTCTGTAGATGCGTTTATCTTGGAATTTTATTTCAAGAGGGTACACATTATTCAACAACACGGCATCTGTTTCGTGTTTGTCTACAACATGTAGTGGGAAGTGGGTCTACGGGAAGTGGCAGCTACTACTTTCTGGACATCTGTGATAATCCTTAGTATAATATAACTGCAAGTTGCTTGGGAAATCATATATATGATGCATGAATAATCATCAACAGCTTTGTTAACGTTGCTAGCTGACCATTTGCGTGATGATAATCATAAATATCGCCATCATTTCGGACAGAGCTGAATTCAATTTTTAAGAATGGGAGTGAATAGTGATGCATAAATAAGGAATAAATACCTACATCCATTTGGATCCATCCTCACATAACACTTCCCATGGCAGTCCTCATATCCTCTGGTTCCGCCGTAGGGTGTTGGGTGGCGGCACCGTTCATAACTTTCCTTTGCATAGTGGTAGACACAATGGTGGCATCGCTGGACCAATGTCTGTCAGAACAACTTGGTCATATTAACCAAAATGTATACAAATGGTGCTTTACAAACAATCTTTAAATTATACCAAACACAAGTCTAATAAAGGATTACAGTAATTTGCTTATCTCACAGGGCATTTATATGATAGACTATGCTGGGATGGATTAAGGTCAAGTCTGACAAAGGATTAAGGTCAAATCTGACATAAAAAATATTTAGCGTCATTTTCATCGAAAAATGCAAGGATCTTTTAACCAAATTCATAGTTTGAGTAAATGATCTATAAAAAAAACCAAATGCATGATGGAAAAGATGAAGTCTTGTCTCATGGAAATATGTAAACCACATAGCTATTATATGAGACGTATACACTGGCAAATATTCCATGCTGAACATATCATGTTTTCTACATCCTCCCTAGGCAGGCCCTATACTCCGCAACAAGTTTCTACGTACTAGTATGGAGTAACTCATTGCGGAATATAGGGCCTGCCTAGGGAGGATGGTTTTCTATAGCTTTTACACTGACATACAACTCCCATAATTCAATGCGAATCGAGATTGTAGATGGCGGACATGCAAACCCCCTATTGGGACTGAAATCTTGTGACAGAATTTCAGCGCATTTGTGGAAACCTGATACATTGATCTATTGTGGAAGAACCTGATGGGCAACTTTAGGCACAGTAATGTTTGAATAATTGTTTAATTGATCCAATATTTTAGTTAATATACCTATAACTATAATGCATCCCTAGCCTGTGGGGTTAACCTAGTTTATGTTCCGTGGCGTATAATTATGCTTTTCTAGGTGAGTAAGATCAACGATCCTATAGCTTCACATGGAGGATCGTTGTAAGATGTCTCACAATGATCACTGAACTATACAGGGTGGAATTAGAATACAATCTGGTTTAACTAGCTCGTCCTTATATCTAACACAGCACCAGCAATACGGTAACTACGAGCGGGAACCAAGGAAACGTATGCTCTACTGGAACACCTATACGGTAAAGCACACACGCTCCTGTTCAATGTAAAGACGCTTTATGGCTAGCACTCTTCAGCTGCTCTATTGTGACCGAGTTGCTCTTGGTACAACTATATGTCCGTTAAGAGACTCGTCGCGCCCTAAAGGCAGGCTCCACCAGACCGCATGCCTATTGCAGGCTATATTGCTCAACCTATCAAGTCTCTCCTCTGACCAGCTCCTTTTGTTACTATTTCGGATTGGGAATACACTGCAGAATGCAACCGCCACGAGCGCAGAGGGAACCGACGTCAGTGGAGTCAAGGCTTAAACTCAAAGTTTGACTTAAAGAACAAGTATCTAACTTACAAGCTAGGAATTATTTCTGAATCCGTAAATAATATACAATGTACTTGCACAAAAAGTAATTTAAAGACTGCCTATTTCGCAAAGTTATCCACTATTGAGTAAGTCAATGTTGTTGGGGTGTTTTTTTAATTAAAAATCAAACATTTGCTTATAAACACGTCTTAGTAAGCAGCTATTGGTGTATGCATGCCTCGTACACAGATCAGTGTAGAAGGATCATGATGACACAACAACAAATCTCGCATGATAATGGAGAAACGGAATTAATTTGATTAGTTTTAATGTGAGAAGTGACATTGTATGTCATTGTATTTCCCTCAGCAATTAGGTATTAGCTAAGGAAGTTGAGCGGTTTAGGGGAGGGAATATCAGAGAAGTATGGCTAAAGCTTTGTATCATTCACCGTTGCTTCGGTTATAAACTATAAGTACTTATGAATTAGTTCATGCATACATATCTACGTGGACCTTTCCCTTTGTCTCTCCTTCTTCTGAATCCACCTAACAAGGGGCGGTATGTGTCTGTGTGTGTGTGTGGGGGGGGGGGTGATTTACGACCTATAACACCTATTTGTAATGGAGAATGATAATAAGTAAATGGGGTATAACTGGCGCCTGCATTTTACTGCACGAATCCCACTCCCGATTCCTCGGTATATTGTGATATATCAAGATGTGACGCCGCTCCACTATAGTTGCTTATTGGGGCTCACTCGAAATCTATACCTTCGACAAAGCACTGAGAATAGTTTACCACCGCTTCAATCCATATCTAGCTCATGAGCTCCTGTATCGCATCTCCCATTTCACCTTCTCAGGTGTCCAGAAAGCTTGAAGAGCCTGCCATATATATACGTTTACCTAATGAGACTAAATACGCGTTTTTAGTATTTATCCTAATGTATTTCTTTTTAATAATAAAGATGAGCTGTGGCCATTAGTTTGTGTATATCATCCCAATTGATGATGTCGAGGGCAATTCATATTACACAAAAGGGAATACGTTAACATTGGAAGTAAAGGCAGAAATCGGGTATGCAATTACTAATCACGGGAATCATATAAACATGATCACTATAGGTGCAAAATAGATACATGTATTCTATTCTATCTGTCCCAAAAGAGAATGAATTAGAATACAAAGCCATTCTATTCATAGGATTTGCTGTCCTGGCACACCTGTCATTCTTATTTTATCTCTTTATTCCTGATCTGGATATTTCTGGTGATTGTAAAACAAATTGACCCACTACAATTAAAATGGAGTCAGATTATTATTCAAAGTATGTATTCCTTTATTAAATAAATGGTTTCGTCAGAATATGTTGACCATAGTGTATATAATTATATATATGAAAATATAATATCTTGACTTAAACATGTTGGATAACCACCGCGTATACAACAGTCCAACAGTGATTTGCTTCAGGTTGTTATGTACACATAGTCCCAAATACCAGTTGCATATTCCCAAGCTACTTACAATGCAGAAGCCAGGGCGCTGGCTGTAGCTCCCGACAGTCAAAGCCTCTAGATTGTGCATCCTAGACAGCCTTAAACATTAGTAATCTACTTCCAGTGTAAACTGAATGAATGGGCGAAAGGAAAACACATTGCTTTCATTGTGCCCTGGTGTTTCCATGGATACACCCTAGGCCAATTCCTTTCCCAGTGGTTGCTTTGGTTTAGTCGTTAAGGTTGAAGGTATTGTCTTAATGGCGACTGAGCGTGGCACATTCGGTCCTTTCATAGTCCTATCATCATCCATACATCTCGCTTTAGATTGGCTTTCATTAGGAAAGAAGGAATCAAGCATTCCTTTTATTGTGTGGAGGTCACCCAGTAGATTGGTATAAATAAGCGCAGCATGCCCTCAACAAACAGGTGTTTCTCCCCGAAACCATTTTATGGATTTTTCCTCCAAAGGCAGTTTGTTTCCAATGTTGGTTACATAAATCGTATTATTTCAGTATAGTCTACCCTCAGGTGCCTACATAGACATCCCGACTTTCTAATAAACAGAATTTCCCTCCGAAGAGTACGAGACCATTAATTTCTTGTTGAAAGAAGAAACATACGTATTATAATACCCCACGCACACATTCACGAATTGGAGTTCGTACGAATTCACATTTCGTGGACGAATTCGTACGAACTTTGAAGCAAAATAATTTGAAATCGTGAGTATTTTTCTGGCCCACACATGCACGAATTGAGACCCGATTTCATAAAAATATGAAATCGTGGCAAGTTAGCCCACACATTCACGAATTTTGCCACGATTTTCTATACGAAATGAATATAATTATCTTCTGAATCTGATTTTCATCAAGATTTATTCAACCTTCGTCACATATTCTTTATGTGTGTAGTGACATTATTCATCTAAAAAAGAAATAGGATTAGTAGAAATATCTGTTAAAAATGTGTGATGTGTTTCAGGAAAATGAGTCACAACTCCCTATATTCACATTTTTAATTGTTTTTATTCACAAGACCTTTTTATAGGAATGTTCTCATCTTTGAAGTATGTACCATTTAAAGTTGTATGAATATATTTACCAAATTTCAAGAATTTGTAATCAATAAATCCTTGCATTTCTAAGGTCATCCCATAGAGTATTTAGAAAGGGGATGGTCACTAAAAAGGTGACTAAACTAAACTGAGAATTTTTAATCCAATTATATATGCTTCAGATTCTCTCCTTGTCTTAACAAGTGTGAATAAGTACAATTATTTTACGAATACTGTATATGTCCCCATCGATAGATCAAATATTTCCAAATATAATCTTGATTGTATAGTCTTGTGTAACTCTTCACAGGATCCATTATATCAATGACTCTCGCTTAAAGAGACCTTATAATATATGCATCACTAGACAGGAATCTTCATTCATCATTCTCATTCTTTATTAAAACTTTTCATGAAATTTTATTAATTTTGACATAAGGTTATATAATTTAAATCTAATCTGGCTGAACATGAAATGAATTTTCTCTGCTATTTATGAACTGATGAACTAAGTCAGGGCATGACGAAAATCACATTAATAATATTATTTTTGTGAGATTGTAACTGTCTATTAACCTGAATAAAATTTTGTCCAAAAAAAAAGTATATTTAGCTGCTTTACTAGTAATGGTCCGCCCAGAAATTTTGCAAACTTCTTTTCTTTTTTTTCAAAAATAAAAATATTAAACTTAAAATCTAGAAATACTTGTTTGCTTTCCTAATGTTTACAATCATTGGAATCAGCTTGATCTCATCTTTTCAAATATGAAAAAAATCCATTTTTGTGACTTGTAACTCATTTTCCTGAAACACATCACATATGCGCTATTAAATTTAACCTCCGCACATGATTAATGGATAATAGAGGTGACAAAAACTGTCCATGTGATGTGATTAGAGTGCAGGACTGTGCAGCACTTTATAGTGCATAACTATGCAGCATGTTAGAGTGTCAATGCAGTCTATTAGAGTGCGGCACTGGAGTGCTGAACTATGCAGCATATAAGAGTGTTAATACAGCACATTAGAGTGGAGCATATTAGAGTGCATAACTATGCAGCATATTAGAGTGTTAATGCAGCACCTTAGGGTGTAAATGCAGCGTATTATGACAGAGTGTTAATGCAGCACTTTAGAGTGCCAAACTATGCAGAATATTAGAGTGTTAATGCAGCATATTAGAGTGCAGAACTGTGCTGCGCAGCATGGTGATCACTTTACAGTACAGAACTACGAAGCATATCAACGTGTTAATGCAGCACATTTGAATGGAGCATATTAGAGTGCATAACTATGCAGCATCTTAGAGTGTTAATTAATGCAGTTTATTAGAGTGCAGCACTCTAGAGTGCTGAACTATGCAAAGTATTAGAGTGTTAATGCAGCATATTAGAGTGCAGCACATTAGAGTACATAACTATGCAGCATATTAGAGTGTTAATGCAACTTTTTAGAGTGCAGCAGTCTGAAGTGCTGAACTATACAGTGTATTAGAGTGTTAATGCAGCATATTAGAGTGCAGCACATAAGAGTGCATAACTATGCAGCATATTAGAGTGTTAATGCAGCTTTTTAGAGTGTTAATGCAGCTTATTAATGCAGCACTCTAGTGTGCTTAGAGTGCATCATATACGAGTGTTAATGCAGTATATTAGAGTGCAACACATTAGAGTGCAAACTATGCAGCATATTAGAGTGTTAATGCAGCTTATAAGAGTGCAGCACCCTAGAGTGTTGAACTATGCAGCGTATTAGAGTGTTAATGCAGCATATTAGAGTGCAGCACTTTAGAGTGCAGAACTATGCAGCATATTAGAGTACATCATTGTGCTGTGCAGCATGGTACAGCACTTTTGAGTGCATAACTCTGCTGCATATTAGAGTGTTAATGCAGCATATTAGAGTGCAGCACGGTGTAGCACCTTGGAATGCCGAACTTTGCAGCATATTACAGTGTTAATGCAGCACATTAGAGTGAAGCATATTAGAGTGCAGAACTGTTTTCTTTTATAAAAAAAAAGTTTTTATTCAGTTTCCTGCCATCGAGACCCATACAAATCTAATCACAGGTTCACCGCATCCCTTTGTATTTTTTTTTTTTGAATTTACGAATTTTCTGTCGCTCTATTACCATCGATTACCAATGTTGGGAGGTTCCTCTACCTAATTTTAACTTTTGTCCCCCTCCATTTCTCTGAGGAGATTTCCCCACACCTTATCTTATCTGATTTTTTTTCTTCCCTTGAATGACATCATTGAATGACATCATTGGAATCGGCTAGAATCTCAAAAAAATAACTTTGTTATGACTGAGTTTGTGACTTGTGACTCATTTTCCTGTGACACATCAAAGGTAAAAATTATTTGAAAAGAAAATGTAAAATTTTATATTGGCATGTGCAGAGGGGGAAGTGAGCATTATAAAGGTGAAAAAATATTGTTGATACTACAAAAATTAGTAAAGTTATAGTCTGTTATAGAAATAAAATAGTTTTTAAATCTTTTTACATGATCAAATTAGAATTCGTGGATGGATTCGTGGATTTTCCATCCGGATGGAAATTCCTACGAACTTTCGTAGCCCTAAATTTGGGGCTACGAATATTCGTGGCATAACCCACACATACACGAATTGTTGTAGGAAAATATGGGTTCAAAATCGTGGGTCTGCGAATTCGTACTGCCTGAATTCGTGGCTGAATTCGTGTTAAATTTGTGTCAATTCGTGTCAAAATAACCCACGAATTGTCGTACGAATTGTCGTGGATTCCTACGAAAATTCGTGGAATAACCCACACATACACGATTCTGGAAATAGCAAAAACGAATTCGTACGACAATTCGTGGGGCCCAATTCGGCCGTGAATTCGTGAATGTGTGCGTGGGGCTTAACGAAGCAGGCTTTTATTTGCCTTTTGTAAAACAAAGACACTTTTGCACTTATCTTTTTAAGTATTCGCAGGGAAAGAAAAGTAATATTAATATGTGGTATATGATGGATTTATCGTTCGTATATAGCAGCACCAGTGGGATTTTTTTTAATAATCCAAGAAGCCGCGATTTTATCAAATGGTGATCTGTAACATACGTAAGCTAATTAATACTCTGCGCTTTTTACCTAAGATACATGGGAATCCCGAGATATTCCAAATGCCAGCAGGCTGATATGTTTACATGGGTACCACACGAACGTACCATTTTCGCATCGTAACAACACAACCTCTTTAACTGTTTGCAATGTCTGTGCCAGGATGTGATAGAAAGTGCACGGCTGATAGATGGTGCATCGAGCCAAGTTACATGATTAAGAACAGCAATATCCACCTTTAAGTATAATTATTACCTTTCTTCTTATGTGGCACTGAAATATCAAGTCCATGCAATCCAGCGATATTGGCAATATTGGTGCGAGTGCACTTTTTCGTCAAGTAGCATGAAATTAAACGCCCTTTAATTTCGATTCATAAAATGTCTAAGCTGTCTGCAAGCGTTAGACCGAGCATGCCTCCTACAAAAATATTTTAAAACTGCGCATCGTTTGCACCAACGTTTTGCCTCCTGCCCGCTGCAAACTCATTGCATGCACTTTTGCGGTGTCGGCTTTATTTGACAAATAAGGATGGCAATTGAGAGACTCAAGAAGGGCGGATATTGCAAAAATACCAGACTATCTTCCAGGAAAAAGGTCCGAGCATTTGATTGGCGAGTAGACGTGCTCGTCGTTACTGTCAACAATATTGCGCGTCATGAGATTCAAAACTAGTATTTGTCCCTCTTGACAATCACAACTGGCGCCATCTTTTAGAGGTCAAACAAATGAAATTAGGGTAATGAATCTCATCCCTTTGTCATTGTTAATTTGGCAATGTTGATCTAACAGCTACCTCTTTTCCTCCGATATCTCATTGTTATTGTGAGCTTTTCCATTAGATCTGTATGTATCGGTAAGCTGGCATGTATACGCATTTTATTGTACGCTTCCTCATTATTATCATTTGAAATATGGATCTTTGTTACTTATTTCCTGGCTCTGAAGGCCTTCTGAAGTTTATGATAAATATCTTCATACTGATCTACCCTTTTTGATGAGGCAAGACACATTTGGCATCATCATATTAACACATGTAGCCATTTAACAAATACAGCATTTTTTAATTCAATGGGATGCATACGAAAAAAGTCCTTACTGGCTCTAAGCTGGATTTGTATTTCAAGGCTAATCTAATTTAAGTTAGTGGGAACAACCAAGGAAACATAGAATTACTTTAGGATTGTAAACGAGGGGATATAGATCTATATACGTTGGTATTTCCCGCCATCTTATAAATAAGGATGCCATCCGAGTGAGACCTAGAAGGGAAGCGCTCCATCCAACCCATCCATTTATAGCCAGCCCCTGTTTCACCGCCCACCTCTCCCTCTTGTTTCCTCAATTCGGAATAATGAGGGCTAATTGTTCTGTTTTCGTTTGCGTTAGAGATTTGTGCATGCAACCTTACCTGTCTTTTACGAATCTCCTGTTTCTCTTGTGAAAGTTCCGACGACTCCCCCTGTGCACTTTGGTGGGCTATTACCGCTACGACTAGGAAGATGATGCCAAAGTCTGTTGAACTCACACCGTAAAATGTCTTACATCTGAGATTCATTATGAAAAATCCTCTCGCTCGACTGTACGAGAATGTATTAAAGATAAAGCACCAATTCAATTCGAGTACACTGTTATGAAAATCTTGAGTTGTAGTCTACGCTTCAGGGATAAGACCACATCTGGCACGTGGTCTTACATCTGTCATCTCCAGATGTACGAGCAAGTCACAGATGGAAATTTGTGGACATGAATGTCATTTAAATAGACAAGGTTCGAGGTCTTTTTTTCTCTCCGATCGCATGCCCAAATTTTGAATCCTCAATAACTCATAATATTGGACAAGTCACAGCAGTATGCTAATCAATCAGTGGCAGTTTTTATAGTTTACGAATTTTTTAAAAAAACGAGGAAAATAGTGTAAAATGTTCATATAACATACACCACAATCCGTGATTCCAAATTAATATCTGTTCATTCATGTGTTGTTATCTCCCAGCAAAACTTTAAATGAAGGCGTTTTTAAGTAAAGTTCAGCTCATATACGATACTCGATAGCAGGAACAGAACTATGAATGTAACACTAGCTTTGAGGGCTGAGATTTTCATTCTGACATATTCACACCTGCTGCATATCATGTTCCAATATAACCTTCATCCAGAAATTCACATATTTTGTGCATCATCTGTTTTCAAAACGAGCTCCGGGGGCACCTTGAATTAAAAGTTTCGTTGCCTAGACATAACATTATAACCTGAGCCACAATTGTCATAACTGCTACCGGTACTTAATTTTAATCAGAGATAATAACTACCGAGTGGTATAATTTGCTTCTCGCACAAGAGTCCTTAATTAGAGAAGGTGTCACCCAGAGAACTCAGTGTTGACCAATTATTTCTATCTTTCATTCTGTCTGTTACAGACGAAAGACTAGGAAGAACCTTATGCAACATTGTCAGACGAATAATATGGTGATAATTGCAGGAAAGGACTTATTAGGGCCTACTTCGTTTCGCACATTTTTAATAAGTTGCTGACGTATACCTGCGATCATCGCGTCCCTAGCCATTGTTATTTATTATTAAGCAAACCACTACACCGACACAACACATGCAGTTTCTGGGCTTGGGAAGCAAACAAAACTATTAGTTTTTTTTTCATTAGAATATCCGCAATTCAGGTAGACAGCTTCTTTTTATTGATCATAAAAAGACAACTGCTTGAGCACAAGATGTTGTGACAACATTTGGTTAGAGACTCACTAGTTGTCATCACCGATGAAAACTACATTCTCAGCTATTACGACAAAACATATTGCCAAAGTTACTCGTTGTTTGACCTATATGACTGAAGTTATCAATATGTTGCTGTTGTTATATGTCTATACACCTCAATTAATAGTAAATATAGAGACTGAAATGTAAAGCGAAAATGCAGGGTAGGGCGGAAGACCGGGCCTGGCCCGAGCCCTACACACATAGCTATGGCCAATGCCACTATACTACTAACGGAATAAAGATTTCTCAAAAAGAAAAACCACAAAAAAAAATAAGCTTACAGGGTGAAGCCCTCCACAATTTCGGTCAAATGATTTTCAGATGGTTCGGAAAAGAATAAAACAAAAAGTAGAAAATCTTAATAATTTGTTTCGATGTTGTAGAGATCGATGTTGTAGAGAATGCAACTTGAATACTTCCAGTACGTGATCGTAACTATAAATTTGTTTGATAGGATTTGGTTCTACTCTTTTTGCTAAAAAGACCCCCAACAGTACTCACATATTGATGGAAATCTCACATAATCATTCCTTTTCTTGTTGTCGAGCTCCTTTTGTGTATCTATATCACTAATGTCAGGTAGCAGGGAAAGACCGCCTGTGGGCGTCCTGCGGTGTTATTTAACTCGTATGAAATGAAAATCCCCGTATAAACACCTATACCTGCAGAATAAGAATCTGATTTAAAAAGCTGTGTGGGGATTTTTTCAATTCAGAGGGAAAGGAATGAGTCCCCATAGGTTGCAGATCATAGCAAAAGTCCTATTAGCATGTGATGTAAATAACGGACTTTGATTGGTTAAAAATGTCGCCCGCAAGGATTGCCAGGGGCAAAGACTATAATAATACCCGTATCTTCATGGAGCTTTAACCGAACGTGGAGAATGTTATTTAGGGTTTTATTCAAATTTTACTGTCTTAGAACTTTAAGTGGTGGGCCCTCTGCCCGTAACATCCGTTTTTTTAACGATGAACGTTCATTAGGCCATATGGGTATACATATCTGTACCCATGGTAGTATTAATAGTTTTTTGCTAGTAGTTATAGCACTTATAAATATTTGGTCAGAGACATTTGAATGTGCATTTTTTGCTTAGGCTTTGCATCATTGGAAAGCCCATTATTTGTACATTGATGTTTGGTAATACAAATGAAATTAGAAGTGTGAGCTCTTCAGCTCAAAGATGAGCTTTCATGGTAGAAATAACACAGATCTAGCCTATACACTTGCACACTTTGAGCAGTTATTACAGGTATTCACTAATATAACCGTCCTCATTATATATTAGTACATGTGTACATGCATGCTTGCATAGGAGACGTTACTCATATTCAACACAAACACAAAATATAAAAATATTTATTTCTGGCCTGTGCCAGCCTGAACATGACCCATATGATTTTATAGATTTCCAACGGTTAAAAAGTCAGGACAAAGATATCATTAATTTTAACGATCGATCAAGTTAGCACAACAGCATAACTTGCGCATAGTATACAGCAAGTTAAGGTATGACGATGAGTCAAATCTTGTTTTCAGTAACTAGTATTCAGCAAAGCTTCAGCACATAGTTTAAATTAATTCAGTTTACTTAATAGGATCTTTTGATTAGGTCGATAATTTAAAAACATGGAAGCCTATTGAACTATAGTGGTATTGGTTTTTTTTTTATATAGGCTAGTACTATTTACTAGAATCTTTTGAACTAGAGTGGCATTGATTTGTTCGTATACGGTATATGTATTTTTGTTTCCCATACATAAGATTGTTATTACTATAAAAGAGAATGAACAGCTGCTACTGTAAATATTGTACTTTTGCAAAATGTATGTATATACATGTATACATGGAGGCTGAATAAAAATATTTAAATACATAAAATACATATATACAAGAATATGGCATGATGAAAGGTTCTAAACTATTTAACTTGATATTAACTTTCTTCTCACTCGATGTCGACTTTGTTCTGACTTCCTATACAGTATACATAAGGTAAACAGACATAAATATGTTATTAACATCCTGGCACTCTGAAGTAACCAAGGGGGTAACCAAGGAGAAGTCTATAAAGCTAATATGTGATTGGAGAAAATGAAGGTATAGGGGTCACATGGTCGCCAAACAATTCTCACTATTTTTACTACCTAGATACCAAAGAGTATAGGCTTCACCTATGACCTATCCTCATTGTAGACACTAAACTTGACCATATCATCTATTGCACTATATTATATGCATCACATATAACTCTGTGAGCGAGATTTTATGAACAGGATTTGCCTCACATTTTGCCTCACAATTAAAGATGGGTCCCTTAATTACTTATGGTCGCGCGCGTTTATATTTAGTATTGTTGTTGTAATTGTTGTTGAATCAATCTTTCGGTAATATGTAGTAGACATAATTCTATGAGGCATGCATGTCTCCTCTTGGAGTTGTTATGAGCATAGCCCTCCTCATTCACCTTTCCCCTGCATTCACGAGATCACTACTGCACAAATGGCTTTTATTTCCATTACTGGACTAAATTACGGGTTGAATCGCTATTGTGCCCGACCTAAGATTACAACTGAGGGAAGAACTCATTACTACATAGCATTTTTGCCACGATGTTCCCCTTGTATTAGATGAGTGGAGGAGGTCCTGTATTTTTATGGGATGGTTCCATCCAGTTTGTGATTAGGACTGGACGCCAATGTAACTCTTTCTTTCTCCAAAGGCATAGGAGCGAGAAGCAAATGAGGTTACATTATATGGAGTATGGGTGACCGGACACCCCATTTGTAGAGCAATCTCATGGTAACATCTGCCCGCCATATCCACATCGCGCCATCTAGCCAACACTTATCGCACTTCAGGATGCCAGAGGCCAATCAAATCGTGCGCTACATTCCTGAGAGAACCAATCAGAGCTCGCGAGACATGGGGATCATTGCGCTAGTTCAATGAGGTCGGTGCGTGACGCAACTACAAATTGGAAGAAGGCAATGGTCCTCCTTCCACCGTTCTTCTTCTGGGAATGCTAAGAAGTTGCCATTAAATGTTGATTTATGTCGATATCAGCCTTCAGTAGGTGTCGATTATTTGTCGGGTGAAAGAACACAGTTTTCAAATAAAATTCTTGCTTCAGCCGCTTGGAATTTTTAAGACACGCGTCCAGGAATCTCGGCCTATCTTATGCATTGGACGACTATATCAGAATATCCCCATGCATGAGGGAATCCTGCCTAGACTTAGCTGTTGATGAATACTGTTTCTGGTGGCTCACGAATTTTATATATATACATCATCATGTTTCTCCTTGAAAATATACAGTCATAAATACATCATGAATATTAATATCATATTCAGAGATAAATGAGCGGAGCGATATATAAGGCCTAATTCAATCAGATTTTGGCATAAAAGGTGTACTCAAGGATAGATATTTTCATAGAGAAAGTACAGCCTCTCCAATTGTATAGACACAATCACCGAATGGAAAGGTACCAGTAGGTCGATGTTCAGGTATCGATTTTGCTTTATCACTATGCGATCGGGTAGGTGATATATTGACCTTCCTAAAAGGAAACACACGTGTGGAACACACCTAAAATGGTCGACCATCTGCAGTTAGATATGATCTCTATTATGATGACCTTTAATACTATTGTACCTGTATTCGAGCCCCCAGTAGTCGTCTTTGATCTGTTCAGCAAGATCCATTGACTCACGAAGATGCTCCCGTGATAAACAGAGGGAGTTGGCAGCTGGCACTTAAAGACTCACACGCCTCATGCCCCGGTAACGATCGCACCAGCCAGAAATGCTTAGTGCTCAAGCTTAGCATGAAATCATAAAATAAGATAAAAACAACTTAATGGTAACAGTGTACATCTCGTGGATAAAGCACGGCTCACAAATGGAAATATGACGATGGCTATGGTGCAAGTTATAGGAACACCCTCATCATGTGACCATGGATACAAGTGCATAGAGACTGCCTCCCATCTTTTGTTTTAGCGATAGCATTAGGGTGTTGAAAAAATTGGCCACTCTCTTGAGTGTGTAATTCATTCTAGAAAGGGAGATACCATGTGTGTTTGCAATTGAAGAATCTACCTAATGAATATTGTGATATTAGGCTATGTGTTTTTCGAAATGTTCCATTTTCAACGAAGTCTTGCATTGTAGACATGATTTCAACATGAAACCAAGTAATTAGACTTTGATTAGTAAAGTGCATTGGAATCCTCTGATTGAGTGCAGTTGATCCATTTTAAATGTTAATCATACGGAAAGCACTAAATAGACCAGAAATGTTTAGTTGAGGACAAGATCCCATGTCATCACTTAAAGTGAATCCTGAGTGGTTTGCATACTATCTTTTTATCGTCCCATCTAATGTTACATCCAGAACAAGACGACCTTATGAAGCGATCTCAAACGATTTTGGTAGCAAACATAGACCTGTTTGGTGATGTTTGAACTGTGTTTGATGGTTTTTGTGTCGACCACCAACCTCATAAAGAAAGCTATAATTGAGATGAAGGACTTTATGAGGTCATAGAATGCTGTCTCTGGTCAAGGGCAATTGGATCATTTGGCCAGCATTCTTGCCACTCCCAATTAACCCACTGATCTCAGCGTATCGTCACAATACACATCCTTCACCCTAGCTGACTATGATTGGCATTCGACTGTCTGTGATCATAGGTTCCCTCTGTCAAGGAGAGCCTAATTAGTACACCATCACTGGCCATTTTCTATCTAACCCTCGCGTGCTATCTGCCCTAGACACAACGTTGAACAAGGAGCTAGGTGGGTCATTAATCCAGTAGTGCAGTCAATCCTGACCCAAACATATGATCGTGCCCAAGTTCATTATAGGACTTGACCATGCCAGAATCACTGGATGCCTTGAGTTAACATACAGCTGAGGAAATCACCCATGAATGTTGCTAACTATCACACGCTGCCAAGTCGTTAGATATTCTCTTCACAGACAACACAAATAAGATTTGGAAAAGACCTGTTCAAGCATTAGGTTGATTATATTTAACCTCACTTCTACACAGATTTGTATCATATATTTAGAAAAATGAAATGAAGTCCAATCAATAAGTTTGTCAAGTTTGAGATTTGTACTCTTAATTGTATAATCTTACAATGAATGTAATATGGAGAAAATTAAGGGAGTCCACAGGCTCCGTTGAAACCGAAACTGGAAAAAAGTCTTTATATTTTCACATTTGTCTATCCTTTGAGTACAAATCACTATAGAAATGATGATAACATATTGGTATAGGAACATAATAACTGCATATAGTTGAATCCACAATTTCTACTTGAACTGCAAAGATACTTTTTGGTGGTGCCAGAGAATAAGGCATTGTGATGAGAACGTCCTCATATCTCTGGAATCCAATCTCTTTGTAGTCGTGTTTATGAATATTGAAGAGTTCTTTGCATGGGACCATAATGATGCTGATACACCATTACTCACAAAAGTTTATGGATTGGGCACGGCATGGACGGAAATTAATTGGACTGAAGACAAGAGGGATGGAAAGATCTTTGGCGACCAGAAATTTTGGTAATTTTGAAACTGAACACCCGCTTCGAGTTTGAAGGCTCTTGCCAACAGCCAACATTCAAAGAAAAAGAAAAAGTAGTACTCCCTGTCTTAGACATTACCTCTTGTATCAAATGCAATTTAAATGAATGTGTACAGGCAGTGGAATACGGGAGGAACGCCAAGGCGTGGAAACTCATCCTCATTCAGCTTCAGTTAAAATAGGAATAATAATGAATTCTTATTTTCACATCAGCCCCAGATCCTTGAGAGACGATCATACTCAAATCTGAATGTAGATCGACTTGAAAGAATTTCTATGGATATTCTGTCACTATAAATGTATACCAGTACTTATAATAGTCAGGGACTTGGAGATTAATTTCTTTGGGGCAATTGAGGCGGATTGTTACTCCGACGAAACAAGTATGCATAGAGCATGTATATATAATATATGCTAGTTTCCTAATAGTAAACCGATTGGGTTCCTTCTTCCACGGAATTCACAAACTATTGTAATTATATTTGAGTGTTTGCTAATGGTATTTTCGTCACCACAGCCTGTTAGCTATGAAGGGTATTTTTTGCATGGTATCTAATGGGAATGCAGTTAGAGGGACTCTGTAAAAGTGATGAAATTGGACTTCGGTAGATAGAATTGGAGACAGGATTGAATATGATCCACGATAATGATATGGACACCTCGGTGCAGCTTAAATAAGGGATCAGAACCACTCACGAAAAGATCAGACACAAATTTGGCAACGTTTAGAGCCTCCACTGCCTTATCATGCATGAGAACCATGATCGGCACGAATATTGAGTTTGGAACAGCTGTCAACGTTCCAAGTCTGCTTTTGGGAAACAGCTTTGAAGCACTTTTTTTGTTGATCTCTACTAGTCCTTTTGGAAGCTTATCTTTGTGACGCGACCCATCTTCAATTTTCCTTACATCGCGTCTTCCCAAATGTGGCAAGCATTTAAGATTTGTAATGAAAGGTTTGTCAGGAATTTCATGATTATCGTATAGAGTTTACCGCCCATCATTGATTCATATGTAGCAATTGCTGGTCTCAGCAAATTGTTGCTTCGTTCATATATAAACTAGTGTTGGAATATCTTCAAGTCGGGTACGGTACTATTAATTTGTTGATTTAAAGTCCAGTGTTTGTGATGTCTTGAGTGCACTTGAGTGCCTTTGTAAAGTTCTGTTTGGAGAGGATATGAACAACAGGGATCCAAGGTCAGACAAGAAAGGCATTATGAGAAGATGGAATATTGGACTAATTCATTCCATGTAACTGATTTTCCCTCTTCTTTTGTACCGTTCCAGAATTAAATAAGCCTTGAAAGCTGAGGTATACAGTTAGACTTGAAGTTATGAGGAAAATTCTCCACTCTTTGTTTTGACGAAATTCCCTCGGTATATATTCGCCCTGATGATTAATCGTTTCTTTATTCCTGTTAAAGTCTGTCTTATGTATCTCTATACGTTGTTGATCGCACTCGTCTGCCCTTCCTCTGGCTGAATATCCTCCTGGGAAATATTGACAAAGTATTTCCGTGATGGATCACCCTATACATAATGATTACGCATTATATGAGACGGATTCCTAATACACCCCCCGAGTCAATTGCAATAAATACTAAAAATGAATTAAATCAAATTAAGGCGACTATAAGAATTTGATTCATCATTTCATCTCAATCTTGCGACGCCTTAAAAGAGTGATAGATTGAAAAGCCTGATATATGAGTTCAAATGACAAAATCAAAAAGAGAGGTGTCAATTGGATGGAATTGTAGCTATCTCTCATGATATGGATTGCTTCCTTTCGCATTCCTGCCAGTTATAAATTCCATATTGAAACCTATAGATCAATTTTGCTGATGGTATTGCATTTCCATATGAAGTTTGCCCAACCATTTCAGCCTACATGCAACATGATGGGATCTAAACTTACGAGGTGCGTAAATACATTATGTTTGCAATAAATTAGGCCATCGCTCTAAACTTTAACAAAAACATAATTAGCAATCAAACAGGAGGATTGGCATGTGGACTGCAGTGACAGGCGTCTTGAAAATGCGAGTCAGGCAAGACCCAATTTGGAGACCTATCGATCAGAAATACCCTCTAGAGAGATGGATGTACTAAAATTCGAACAATAGTTGACTGCAGTCTGAAGATTTTGATAATCAGTTCGGCCTTATCGCACGAGGCAAGGTATAGAGCATTGTTGGTTAAAACCTGGCCTAGGGTCTTCGCAGTATTGCCTCATTCGATTCATTTATATTAGTTCATCTGACAAATGGAAACAGTCTTATCAAATTAGATGACAGTAATTGTATCCAGAGGCTGAGTAATTACGGCCAGTTGTCGTTCGGCTCGCGATATTACAACCTAGCGAATGTTAAAACAAACGCGCTGCTTTCTATGTTTTTCTACCCGCTTACTCATCTGTGTAATTACAAACTGTCTCAGCGAGGTGGAATAAAGCCCATCTGCTTCATGAATTGAGGGAAGCTGACAAAATATCAGCATGCGAGTAATATTATAAAAGTATCCACTACCAGGTTATTTTCGTGCTTAGCAAACACGAATGCTTCCAGATTTATTGAAATGGTTTCTGAAGGAATCAATGCGTAGCATGTGAAATACAATGGAAATTGAAGAAAAATATACGAATAAAAAACCAGAAGCAGAAAGGGGCGTCTGTCTAATGTCTGAAGGCTTCGCACTATTTCTTTTTCTTGGGGGCTTCTATGTAGTAATTATTTTCCATTAGGAATCGGTGCTTTTACCCATCGTTATGATTGGTTACTATCATACTGGCATACATCTTCGACCTTGAAAGAATCTTTGAACTGCCATTTAGGTTACATCTATGGGGTGACATCATCCCTTATATCAAAGGCGCGAATGTGGCACTCTTGGAGTAAACTGCGTTTTATCCTGTATAGAACATAAATACAACCTATTGCTCAAGATGCTATGGCGCCCCGGCTGAATCTCCTTGCTGTGCAGAGGTGTGACACATCCTAACATACTTGCCTATAGTATTATCGGATTCATAATGGAATCCCATTCTCTCCCTCGCAGCATGATCATTTATCATTCACGATATGTATAAAAACCTCGAATTTATTACTCAGCTTCAGTTGATGGGAAAGTGGGGGACAAATGTAGGACGCCGAAGTACGTTTCTCCCGTGAACTTTATTCATGAAATATACTGCATTGTTTCGGGACAGGCTCGGACTGAGCTTTGTATTTATAAATATTATTATGGTTATGTACAGATTTTACACCATTGTACAACAGTAAAATATTGGATACATGTATAACATACTCCCTTACCAAAACAACCCTTTTAATTCTTGATAACCATACCGAGCTGACAACGCAACTTCATAGACCTTCTATATTATTCTTTTTCATCCATACAAACATTCAGTAAAATTAAATGTAATTGGTGGGTATTTTCAAGATTATCTTTTTTATGAACGATAGAGATATGCTAATAATTTTACTCCACATATAATAGTACCGAGAATACATGTTTATTCTTATCCAATAAAGTACACTATATTGATTCATATCACATTTATAATAAAACCTTAGGCAAACCATCCGGCAGATATATATACTGGTGTACTTAATACACATAAAATGTCATAGCATTTTGGTTTTGATTTGCCTTCTGTCAAATTTAAGACCACTTTTTGGGCACTATACCCTATATAACACATCAAGAATCTGCTATGTGTATTCCAGAATTTTGTATACGGTATTATATTCAGTATCATGGCCGGCCAAAGGGATTATGTCAAGTCGTTCATCCCTATAATGGATGAAGAATGATTCGGCTTCTCTGCGCACATATTTGCTTGAGGACTTCTTGCAGAAATCGGTAACATATAGATTATCATATCCATGATCATATAAATATCATTTGTACAAAGAGCAGGACATTCTCCATTACCAGCTTGGCTGGCTTCCTTAATATTTACATTTATACATGAGGAAAAGTGTTCTTAGAACATTCCTGTATACATTTCTTCCACACGGACAGCAAATGGCGAGGAACTGTGAGAATATAGTATATAATGTTTACAATTATTGATTCCTATCCAGATAGATGCCATTTGCTCACCTATCAGACATGCAAAGGATTTTGTGTCCAGGGGCATGGTTTTCAGGATCGAGAACGAAATATTCTCTCCCTTCTGTGTCAAGGGATCCCGTACTTTGACTCAGTCCATGACTACGAGTATTCGTGCTGTCACGTTCGCCCTTATACCGACTTCCGGTACCGGTAATGAAATGGCCCGGATGTTGACCATCGCGGTAAGGAGGTGGGGGCAACGACGAATGTCCCTGGTGGCTAAAATCGACATCGGGCATGGCTGTTCCGGTAGGGGAGACGGGAGGGAAGCCATCTTGAATTGAAGCATATTCATTTTCAGACATCGGTCCCCCTGTTTCCCTTCTGCTCCAGTATATGTCCGGACCGTGAGCGGGGTTAGACTTTTGGCGTGAGTACCCGTAGAGGGACTTCTTGTAATCATCCGAAGTTGGATCATCCCCAACTGGCAGAGGTGGGGGAACTGGCTTACGAGGGGCTGCACGTCTCCTATTGGGAAAAGAATATATTGTTACTGGCGATGCGAATACTAAAAACAAAGCATATACAAAATATAACATTGTATTTCCCATTTCCCAGGATTACTATAGTTGGTAACATTGTCATTAAAACTAAATTATTTAACTTTTGAAGTACGACTAATGCTAATTTTGCCCCGAGAACAGTGGTGAAAGGTCGCCAAAATGCAATATGCTCGCAGGGCATGAGCAATTATACATAGAAGTCTTAGGGGAAGAGGCATAGAGCCCGATAGGACACGCATTTTGGAGAAAGCTTCTAAATGTCAGTAAGGAATATATATTATATATATGTGCTTCATGCTTAAAAGACCACCCTAGACAATAAAGATTGCCAGAATCAGAATTCACTGCATAATGTGCACCTATCACAAATCTGTAGGAGCTTCCCAAATGGCACAGAGAGACAAAAAACGGATCGCTATTTATGCCTGTATTCAGTCATTTCCAATGGATTTTCTTTGTTTGATGCAGAGAAAACCCTTTTTGCTGATTCTGTGCACTATAAGGTGAACAAATATAATCATAAGAATTCCTTCATAATGGTCCATGTGTAATGTGATCCCGGATTTTGTACATTAAACTAAATCAAAGCATATAAAAAAGTGCCCCAGTATCTTATCCGCCGAGTGCCAACGCAATCCTTCCACTAGGGCTCAAAAGAAGTGACGTATCAGATATTTTTCTCCCGTTTTTATCAATTTAATGATGCGAAAAACCTGAGATAATCAGAGTTCTTCATATGTAATCAATCGGTTTTGCATTACTTTGATGTAAAAGCTGGCCTTGATTAGGTTCTGAGTTACCGATGCTTACGTTATGAAACTTCTTTTCAAAGGCCACATCGATCCAATATGGCAACTGGGACGATCTTTTTAACTAGTAATTCAATGAATCAAGACTGTACACTTACCTATGCATGCATATTAGACCGGCGAGTAAAATACAGCCTGCGATTCCCAAGGCGATCAATATTATTATTCCTATCGATACACCTGTAATAGAAGAAACATTTGGTTATTTCAAAATATTAAATCGATGACATTGACAATCCTACACATAATTTTTTTATAGTTTACAAAAATGGATGGAGTCAAAACTTAGATCTTTTATTTTTAAATAATCTCACGTGATATATAACAAGAGGGACTCATACCTATGATTAACGAGTTAAATGATGTATTAATGATAATACTTTATAGTACGACGGTAAGAACCAATTTAATGGCTAATGTAAATAAATGCATTGATGAGTTTATGATTGCATTACACGTTTGTGCATTTTAATATACCAGTCAGTTAATCAGACTTAATGATTCATTGATTACTATGGGGCACACCCATCGGTATCAATGCTTCATTTTGAAACAGTATCTATCTGACTATTTTATGACATGGCAATGCATCCTCAAACATTAGCATTTTGGCTTCCCATTGCCGTCAGTTATTACTTGCTAATCCACATTTTGGATGCGAAATATTCATTTTAACTTTAGTGAGATCAAGCTCTATCTTTAGAGACGTGGAAGCGCATAAAACCATGAAGGTAATAAGTTCCAGGCTCGTGACCAACTGCTCGGATATAGACCAAGTGATGGACTAATAATATGAGTTTGATGAGTCGGGAAACTGGCACCTGGATATCATATAGATCTCTCCCCCAGCGCTAGAATTCAATATCACGATTCATATTGCCAATTTAATGAAATTTGTTAATCATACTTCAGATGAAAATGATTCTGTATCTTATGCATTCACCAGTCTGATGAATCTAGCGACTTTTTCATGGTTTCACCAACCCTCCATCAAAAATTCATGGCCTATCAGCGCATTGGAAATGAGATTGAAGACAGTGTACAGGTTTTTAGCCACATTTTTGTCGAGTTTTACTCGCAGGCTGACTAATAGCAATCATAGCGAATCATCTGTAATAGCAGGAGATAGCATAACAAAACAACCAGCGTTCAATTTCAGATTCCATACGTGACAGTTCTACCGGTTATCTAGAAGGAATTATGCGCGTTATGCGTCATAGAAAGTGAAAAAAACTTTCTGTGCAGCCGCCGATGCTGCTCGTCGCGCTGACAGTCTAAAAAAGTAACTATTTCATTTCTCAGAGATATGGCTGAATCTTTGCTCCCATCAGTCCCACGGCTATGAGATTAAACATTCCAGTTTAATCCTGATTGAAAATTTGAGCCTGCGCATGCATCTAATTTAGTTCAATTAATCTCATATTCAATCCCTAGTTAATTAGAACAGGGGATTGCAGTAGAAACATTTTTGTCAATCCTTAAAATATCACTCAGCCGAGTTTAATTTGATTCGCAATAAAAACTATTGGTATGGATCGACTCGACTATAGAGGATGCCGTATCAAGGGATAGGATAGTCTCGGGGTTTAGAGTATTTCTCAAACCCTGGGACTCGGTGCCCTCATTTTTTTCCCTGCAATCTGAGTCGAGCAGGAAAATAACCCTGGGAAACATACCTCGTGTTTCGTTCCGCGAGAATTGTATCACTCATAGGTTTAGCATCACGCTCCAGGCCAACTAATTACTCACTCTTCCCACCTCCTCCTTTGTAATTAGACTGTACTCTAATGATATGAAACTTTACTAACGAAAAGACATCACCCAGTTCTATCAGTTCAGCGTCTCTCCTATTTTTTAAATCTAATTTGATTGGAATTGAATTCTGGTCAAAGATAGAACTCCCTATATCCCATAGCCTTAGGTGTTCTCACACGATGCACGCCAAACAACTTCATTTTTAAATTCTCTACATTGATTTGGATGTATTTATTCAACATTAAAAGAACAAAGAGGTTGTCTATTCCTGCATGAGTTAATTGCAGTGGCATCAGACTTAGATTACAACACAAGGTTGGCAAACAGAGTCATTGGCCATCAGTTCTTTTCAGATAAGACAACATGCGTGCAAATTAGGCTTATGTAGATGAAGACTCCATGGTAAACGGAGAGATCCACATGTGGCAATGGTAGAAATAGCACGAAAATGACTTGTTTTTAGCTTCCAGAGCGAGTCCCTGGTTTTTAACAAGACCATAGAAGATGTTTGCAAAAAAGGCATTTCTTTTTGCTGGCCAGAGCTACTCCACCTAGTGTATGTGGTAAAAACATGTACAGGGAAACGCCCCTGTAATTTAATGTTTGTCTTCGTTTGTATACCGGTAGTCTTATTTATCAACATGAATCTTGAAGAACCAATCGATCGGTTTTGTTCTGTAGTTCTTTACATGAAAGGCCGCTCCAATTGCATGGAATTTGCGGGCACAATGGTCTCATGTCTCAGAAAGCACATGCAGCATATATAAAACAGAATAGAATTGTTTTTATTCTTACCAAAGGAAACAGGGACTGCACCCGGCCATGAACCAGCACCCGTGCCATCTGGAAAAGAAAACGTTGATTCATTTGTAGAGACGGTTACAACTCACCATAATCTTAGAGGTTATTTTTTTTAAGTACATGTATAATAACCATTTACTATTATGTAAGAACAGTGGAGGAGATTTCGTTGTGTTGCTTATACACTTATCAAGAAATGTTTAACTTATTATATACAATGTTTTAAATAATATTGGGCTACCAAAGTTAACCTGTGTTCCGCAAGGATGTAGCCCCCACAAAGATAACACAATCTTTACATAAACAACAATAGATTACTGTACTAGTGAATCATGTGTTTAGAAATAACTTCAGATTTCAAAGAATTGAACTGAAATTCGGTGTAAAAGGTAATCTAATCTTTGTATGACCTTGGTGTGCATATTAATCGATTAAATTAATGACTCCCTTTTCCACTAAAACAAAGTTAACTTTCTTGTAATGTGGTGACTCAGACACACGTCAACCCCGATGCCGAGTCGGTATTGTTACATGATAACCAGTATGACCTTTCTCTTCAAATGGACGCCATGCATCTTGTGTCCCTTTCCCGACAGCCCTGTGCCATCTTATTGACCCTTACAGCTTGTCTTTCGCGAACCTTCGAGCCCGCATACATTATTAATCATCGCATTTCCTTGCTCTCACATAGCATTCATGATCTCTGTTCCTGCCCTGTCGGACTCGGTTCCCTTACATCTGCTGATTGTCCCTCGGATATGTTATTTATGACGGCCCAGACTTGACCAGATCTAGCTCGGTTTGATATATTGTCCACCATTTCACAGGTTGTCATCATATATCCCTCATGAAAGTCTAATGACATGGGGTCATTTTCACGATAGCATTCAAATGTCAGCAACAAATCTTAAGGGGGCTTTGAGGTCTAGAACCGATTTCCACCTGACAGTCCAGCGGCTTATGCTTCTTCGGGAGGGATGCAAGTCAGGAAAAGCCTGTTTGTTTTTAAACAGATGAAGTGCTATTTCATCGTGTTGTTTACATACTGTAGAACTATAGGCGTAAACATTTGTTTGTTTCAGATTCCTACGTTTTAGCCCTTTACTTCTTGATGTTCTAAAAAGCTGAGCACAGTTTCCTTTGCGCTAAGGGCCTTTACAATTGCTCAATTGTCTCTTGTACCGACACCAGACGGCGTGGGCGGTCGGAAAAGGACGCCAGGGTCGACACATCGCACTTCGGCCAGGCCAAACTCTATGCCAGACTATGGGAGCGGGTTTCGACGGGCTTGATTTTATGAAAATTCGCTCTTGGGAATCATTTTGTCTACCTAGTAACTTAATGTGAATGTTTTTCTTGATGATTAAGCTGCTTTAAATAAGATGGTATTAATTTATAATGTTTACCGATGGTATACATACTCGGTATGCATACGCTACGGCCTTGTTATGTCGACCTAAATGGCAAAAGTACATAAGAAAACCGTTGATACGCCTTATACTAGGTGGCGTGATCGGCATTCAATTACAAGCGAATTCTGGTAACGTTATTTTTATCATTAGAATCAGAAACCCGTCCAGAAGATGCATAAAAGGACCAACGGTTTCTATATATGCATCGCCGGAAATAACATCCTGCCCACAAGTGACGGCGGAAACTCGTATGGTCAGCATCGCATATGCCGCTTGTCACGTGACGTGATGGATGGCCAATCAGAGTGAATGAAACATGTCTTGTACGGGTCTCTGGGGCGGAATCTATCACCAATTGGGCACTTGGCTACTGCAGTATTTATTGGCTAATTTGAGTCCTTAGTTTTATGTGGATTAATCGGTCACTGCAAGCCAGCGCCAACGTAGCCCTAGGGAATCTAGCCTGTGAAGAAAGCTGTTGATATATTTGATCCAATTGTCTGGACTGGGCCCTTTGCGGATGCCAAATCTTGCTTTGTAAGACAGGGGGAGCTCTCAACTATTCATAGGAAGACCATCACCAGAGTATTTTCTTATTTCGGCCATACAAGTCGATGACTTCCGAATGACCCGTGGATATATATAGGTGTGGCAAGCAGACCATTCACTCGCTAGTTCACGAACGAATAAGGTGTAATCAATGTGGGAAATTATTGGCTCAATACGTTAGAATCTCCCCGGGAACAAATCCCAGGGAATGAGACCAAAGAGGCCTACCAACACAACTGTTAATTATTGTTTATCCGGCTTTTATATCACACCGGCTCCTTTCCTATATCTAGTCCTTTATTGCTAAGAGTGTCTTCTCTCAACTTGGCATTTTCAACAGCTGGCCCAGACGGAGAAGTGTTTATATAATGTGTACTTTATGCCCTGTTTAAATGCCCAAAGGGAAAATGGAAGAGATAGCGTGTACGTAAAAGCATATATCATATTACCTCGATCTTCAATATATCTTTTCTTGGGGCATTAAATATTCATGTCACATATCTGAAATTCGTTTGGTCAAAAAGGACACAAAGATGCAGTCTTGGCTCAACACCTCTCAGATCAGATAAAAACGGTAAGTCAGTGATTGGACGCCTACTGCGCTAATAGATTTTCTGGCCCTGGAGTAGGCGTTCTAATGGTATTATATTAGTTCTTATAAGGTTATAATGGCATTTTGCGGTTTGGAGCGAGAGGCTTTCCCTCAGTTTGAAGTGACTCTCCTAGACTGGATACATGTTCTAGGTCAACATGCACAGAAACAATCATCCATCAATGTTTGGTATAGGTTTCTAAGCCGCATTAAATCTTGGCAGCAATTTGAAATGTGACATATTGGGATTGATAAAAAAAGCTCGCATTTTAAGCCAAGAGGGTGAGATATAGATCACCAAACTGGCCCTCTACAGGGAGCACAATTTTCTATTCCCATGAAATAACCCGCTGCGCTATCACTGTTGTTTGACAGGGAACATGCGCCCCAGCAGTGCCTCTTCCCCATATCTGATCAAATAAACAGAGTGCCATTGCTGGCCACTAATGCCTGCCTACGACTGGTAAGACCAAATGACTGACAACTTCAAGATGCCCCTTCCCCTGGCCCTCCGAGAAATCATTGAGACGGCCGGAGCTGTAAATCTGGAAATGGATCAATCGCTGTTTTTGAATCCATTGGCAAAATAACATCATCCTAGCTCCAATGGATTGGTGCAAGATCTTAATAAGACAGGGCTATTCCTTGGGCCTAGTTACTTGACTGTGATTTATATTCCAGACTGCTGCTATACACGGATGCTATCTTCATAAATATGATTATATTTGATGAAGCTATTCCATGAAAACTCTCATCCTCGCCCAGAATATTACCACCTGTAACTAACACAAATGGGGAAGGGTGGGAAAGCTCTGACCAGCGTCCTTATGATGTAATCGGCTATAAAAAGATATTCCATGACCAGATGTTGAAAAATTGAGTGCCAGACCATAAATTATTCCCACTGGTCATAATATCTGGTCGGTGGCTGGATCATGTGTCCACAAACAGACCTTGTTGTGATTGGCTAACATGTAGCTAGTGACGTGCCCAATTGATGGATTCCTTCCCGGGAGCATGTGGTCTGACCCTATGGGCGCGGCGATATCGGAGGTTGTATTAATTCCTCTTGATCACTGACAGATAAGATAGGGATTGATGGGAAAATAACTTGGATGGACACTGGAGTAGCTTGGATCCTTCCCTCCTGAGCTGATCCTGAGGTGCCTGGTCCGAGAACGATATCAAAATGTCATGCTCCTATTGAGAAGCGCGGGCCGACTGACCCAGCATTCATTATCGGGTGATTAGGAAGACTCAGTGGAGACGTCAGTACATTGATGAAGTTTTTATTGCAAGCTCCCGGGGCCTTGAGCCCCTATACTAGCAGGGGGCTACTGGCGAACACAAGGGGGGATTGTGAGGGATCTCCGTCGACCCCAAACCTCAGCCAGGAAGGCATTACATGTATATACCCTGGCCAGGGTTCTTCCTTCTACGAACGTAAGACAAACATACTGTCTAGAGTCATATAGGAACCAGACTATCTGCTCGCTGAGGTGCTCGCTGGGTCAGTCACTCACTGCATTGCATCATCAAAAGTTAGAAACGACGATGCGAGTCAAAAGTTCTCCTAAGTCCTCATGAAGCTCCAGAGGAAAAGTCCTGCGGCCTTTAGAATTTCATGAATCCCATCATCAGAGTATAAATTGCCTCTCAGTGGGAAATCAAGACAGCAGAGGATCAAGGGAGAAGGGTGCCCGCCTTTGGCTCCGCAGAAAATATATCCTATATAAAATGACAGAGCCCACTTTCGGTCTGTGGAAAGCGGGGAGACTAATGGGCAAAAGGCTGGTTGGGGTCTTCTTTCAATTTGTGCGCCCATTGATAAATTTGTCTTAAGCTTGGTAGAATGATATGCCATGAAGTTACAGAAGTATTCCAACAATAGACAAGTCTTTGATTTCTTTTTGATCAATTGCGATCAAGTGGCCTTGGCACAAGTCTAACCTATTCGTTCATTATAACATAAATCCAAAGTAAATGCCACTTTTCAGTATTTCCAGATCGTAAAGTCATTGTGGAAGTTTTCCCTTGTACTAAAATTATTACCACGTGTATTTTACTTGATAAGTATGTTTTAATTCTGCTTCCAAATCTTTGAAATAAGTCCTTAAGCACTGTCCAATACAGTTAATTCCAGGTCATACCAGTCTAGGCTTAGAGTTGAGAGACTCCCTCCAAACTGAGGGAAAGCCTCTCGCCCCAAGCCACAAAATGTCATTAGAATCGCATTAGAACGTCTACTCAAGGGCCAGGAAAGCCATTAAGAGGTTGTAGGTCTACGTGACCCTAGACTGGTACGTTCAATTCAACACTGCAATAATAAGCAAAACCAATCCCACCCCGGCAATGCATGTATATCAAAAGCCTTCTATTGTATATATGAGCAAGCAATTCTCAAACCATTGCAACAGTCTTCAATTATTCCAAAGGGTAAAGGTTTCGCGCCCTTTTCCAGAAGCAGCCACTCCCAAGCCAGCTTTTAAGTACCCCAGTGTTTCAAGGATAACCTCCGAACCTTGTTCACATCTCGCCACCATTGGCTACAGAGGTTGGGCTCTAAAGCATTGGCTACAGAGGTTGGGCTCTAAGGGATCCTCTGCCAAGGATAGCTATGCATATTTAATTTGCAATTATCTGAGTTCAGTTATTCCCTGGACAGATTTTATACAAGTCTGTAAGGAATAAGTGCAGCTCCGCAGATATGAGATCCAATTTGGACCCCAACTATAAAAGATATCGATCTCTTAACGGATAGCGAGTTGGCTTCAAGCGAGCGACAGCACAAATTATCCAGTCCTGCTACTCTATTGTTGTTCTTCATGCCAAAGTTTTCTTCAATACTTTAACATAAGGTTTTTTATTTCAGCGATATTCTAGCAAACGCTTCCTCCTCTGTGAGCGTCCGAAATTGTTTTTAAGCCTTCTAATCTTCGGTTTGTCGATTATTCCTCATCAGGAAAAATAGTCGGAGGATTCATCGAACAGAATCCGATTACAGAGTGGTTTTTCATACCCAAAACAGTTAAAACGCCAATCCAATATCCCGACACTCTGTTAAAAATATGGTGCTTTATTTGCTTCAGGATTTCTAGCCGTCCAAGCCAGAATGGTACTGATATTGCAACTACTTTACTCAGCTTTATTTCCTCCAAAATAACCTGCTTCCAGTTTATTACCCTTAGATTGTACGAGCCAAGTCCTACATGCACTCATATCAAATTTAATGGCAAATGGACTGACAAATCTCCCCAAATAGCAGTTTATAGATGCATTTTATATTTACCTGCAGTGCAATTGCCCATTTCTCCTTGCCATTTATTGTCCTTGCAAACCACTCGCCATGTGTCGCTCGACCCATGACACCCCACTGTGGTGACGTCAGACGTTCGTCGCGACCATCCACCTCGTGGTTCCGGTAGATCTGCACAACCGGACACTGTCATGAATAAAGGAAGTATGAATAATAAATGAAAAAGGAATGTTACAAGGGTGGAATCACGCGAATAACAGACAGCAATGTACTGGGAACATGTGGTAAGTATGACATTACTGTCACTTTCTCCAACGCAAATTGGAAACGACCAACGTTGGTGCATTAGGGAATGGATCCAAACAAGACATTCAGTGATACACCATAAAAGAATATTATGATTCTTCCAGTTTATCACCCTCTGTTATAAACCCTTCGCCAATATCTTATTAGTTGATAATTGAAACAATCTAAACCCGCTATCTACACAAATAATATATATTTGGTATGTTCGAATCATCCTCTTATAATAATACTTAATAGAGGTTCTGACGGATGGGGTAAAGGCATGGGGGATATTGGGATGGGGGTTGGGACTGGAAATGTTCTGGCGGCGGGGTTATCACTGGCGGGGTTCTGTCCGTGCACCAAATAGAAGCTTAATTCCCCTAGTGCCGATGTGTTCATGTTATCATTGCTTCCGACACTCAAATATCCCAGATGCTACTTCTACAGAAACATTCTATAGTAACATTAGATACGCGTCCGACTGACTGCATGAAAGAGGAGCTAGAGATCATCGATGATTGTGATACAAGTGTTTTCCCATGCAATAGGACCAAGTCGATATATATACTGACTTCCCGACCATGTAAGATGTTTTTTAAAAAAGAAGATAATACTGTATATGCAATGTATTAATTGGATACATGTGAAATTTGAATTGCAGAGATCCCGGTCTTCAGTTCCATAATGAACATGGGACGCCAATCAGTCGGTGTAGTTTTTGGGTTAGTTATGATTTTTTCATATCGCGATGAATGGATTTGTTTCAAAGAGGCAAGAATACACGAGCTCGAGGGATGCATTTAACAAAAGGTGTATATGAAATTCCTGCCATTACTGCTCTCTAGGATATCCAAGACCAGTTGTGTGTGCGAGGGATTTAACAGGGAAGCGATTCAATCGATATTATCTGATGCAGGCGTCCCTAGTCAGATTAAGCACTTTTTCTATTCCTCTCTAGGGTACATAGACGTTAATTAGCGTACACTTTAATACCAGGTATGGGGAAGCCTTAATGAAAACTGATAGGATGCAACCATAGACTACCTATAAAAGCGCTTTTAAAGCCAGGAACGGGGGAGGGTTGCTTTATTAACTTCCTTGTGTTATTCCGCGAACATAGCCAGCGGTAAATGAATGACAGCGCAGCGCAGGAGACAGTCCATTTTCTATTGGGCTTTGAATGGAAGATTGTTTGATGTAGAAGGCAAAAAATGTCCCAGAAAAAAAGCTGTCTCTTACCTGTATACTCCAGGAGGAAATGGCGTGTTGTTTGAGCTTTTTGGGTGCCTAGAATAAGGACCTCCAATTCGTGTCCTACTGAAACGTAAACCAGATCTTTCAGTTTTGACTTGCCACAGATCGTAGTCCGCCTTTCACCATTTTTCTCACGAAGAATAGCATACGCTATGCATCGCTGGTCATTCGCGGTATTCAGCCTTTCCAAACTCTGACCGGAGAAATCCACAAGGGAAACATTGATCACTTGGCCCGGAAGGGCCTTGATGATCCAAGGTGCATTATGGGAGCCACATCCGGTTTCTTGGGTGACGATACTGGCGATAGTTCCGGTCGGGGCGGTGATTTGCACGTGTGTGGATGAGTCACATGAGCGTCGATCAGTTTTCACCACTGAAAACATAGAATAGATTTCGATGTATTCACAATTTATCAATGATTCTTTTTTTTTGTTTTAAAATCTTTATTCAGGAATTAATAACAATATGATACAATCTCACCCCAGGGGTGATTTTCCTCATGCCCTGAAATCTTACATTTTGTTATCATTTCACGGTATCGAATCATCCGTCTATAATAATTACAAAGGTGTACAAATTAATCTAGTTTTTACTTCATCTGTATTTAATCTTATTCTACCATTCAATTATTACTACTTCAAAGAGTCATTTTTACATACATCCAGCATTTCATTACATATGTTCAAAAGATTCTAGATTTATGTTCGCTTTATATTGAAGTGTGAAAGTTGATTGATTGGTTGTCCATAGCATGATGTTTTAACAGTGTAGGTTGAGAGTTGAGAGAGTGCCTCCAAACCAAGAGAAACCCTCTTACTCCAAACCACAAAAAATGCCATTAGAATCTCATTAAGATGCCTACGCCAGGTGTACAATCACTGACATACTATTCTTATATCATCTGAGAGGCTCTGAGCTGAGACTGTTAAGGTGTCATTTCATGCACTGAGCTCGTCATTTTAGACCTTTATAAAGTTAGAAATATATGACGTCGCTATACGTCGTCGCTATTCCTGATAGACAAAGACATGCACTGGAAGTTGGAGGTAAACCCCTTTTTATTCCCATTCCCACCCATTACAGAGCTTTTAGATATATGAAAGACTAAAGTGCATATAATATACGAGCGGGCAAGGCGGCCCGAATGCACGGCTGCTCTGTTCAACAAAATCCACTTCAAGAGATCGCGTATGGTGCAGAATCCATTTGCGTTTCTATCACGTGTAGCAGATATGGTGTATATTGATATTGGGTTACTCTCGGGGAAGGCCTCCCAACACTAAACCAAAACATTTGTCTTCCTTTATGAGTTCCACGTGTATTCCCAGACCACACCTGAACAGCTTTTTAATAAACGTGGTCCATTACGGACCTTATAGGACGTAAGTGATATACCAATTAAACCCCCACTGTGTCCAATAGGCAATAGGTGGGAACGTGTTCCCTTCCAAACGACGTCAAGGAAAATAAATGCAGTTTGGCTTTCTTTTCTACTTATCATGCAAGAACTACGTAATTCTTTCTTACAGCTTTCTTTCGCGCTCAACTAATCATTTCGCACTCTCCACTTTCTTTCCTTCCTTTTGACTGAAATTCTCTTCAACTGTCAAAGGCATTAGCATGCAATTAAGTTTAGTACTTTATTCTTTCAGTGGCAATACGTTCACACAAATCAAATAAGGTAAGCAAGTATCAATTCTAGTTCAACCCTGGTCTCTTAGCCCCGGAAAGTTAGTTTATCCTAGTTAACAGAGATTCACGAGGTTATAGATAGTTAACAGAGATTCACGAGGTTATAGATAAGTTAAGGAGCTCGAAACGTACGTCAAGCACCGATAACTCATTCTCTCCACACCAGTAAGCATATCTATTTATGCCAAAAGTCCGAAATTCCAAAAGAAAAAATCGATTCCAATCTTATCATCTGTCCCACGCCCAACTTTTGCCAAGATCCCGCGCCCGGCAATTTCAGGGTCAGGAATCAGCGCCCGTCCACCAGGTGGTAACCCCCGACGTGATGACGTAGCACACACGTGTACGTGCGTGCCTGGATGACAAATTGGCAAACCCCCTATACTCTCGCGGTGTCTCGTTCGGGATCACGAGAGGTCGCGACATAACCCATGTACGTCAGTACGTGCGCGTGCCTGTGTCTGTCTCTCTGTTTCCGGGGGCGTTCGCTTTCTTCAAGAGTAAACTATCAATGGGGAATTCTTCATTCGGCATTCATCAAGTAGATAACTCTGTGCCTGGGGTGCCATGTACGCAGATACTATGCACCTCCTAACTATGCATCTCCTCCCTCCCTCCCCAAACCTACACGCGGACTTACAGGCTACCAGCAAACGCACATTGGAGTGTGATTCACCTGAATCCATGTTTTGCTCCCTACTAAGTCTAATCTGCATTTCCCAAGAGTGTGCATATGGAATACCCTTACAAAAGTAAACATACCATGTCAAGAATACATTATTTAATACTGGGGAGTGTCTATAATTTCTCAACCACAATATGATAAGTACTGTCATGGGAAATCATTGCTCCCCTAGAAAATATGGGTAATTAAAGTTTCAGCATGACGTGTGAGTAGGCTCAATTACATGTATCTCTTTAACAAGGGATACTAATAAAGTATTAACCATGGTATTGCCCACTTGACTGATTTAAAAAAGGTTTGATTGACTTTATAATGATCTATTTCTTGCCACACACTATCTCAGGGGCATCTAAATGTTGTCCTTAGAGAAAAGTATTTTGAAACCACATTATTCTTGCATATATGGGATGTGTTACAGGAATGAGTCACAGGTCGCTAAAGAATGGTATTTTGCAATTGTTTTTTCGCACGAAACCTTTGCTTATGAGGTTTTCATTTTTGTGGTATTTTGTGCTGATCGTAGCATAAATACATGTATCAAACTTCAAGATTATGTAATGAATATATCTATGAGTTTCTGAAGTTATCCTAAAGATATATCCTAAGTATATTTAACTGCGTCACTAGTGATTGACCATTAAGAAATTTCGCTAACTTTGTATACAAAATATAGAAGTACTTATTAGATGTATTAATAATTACCATTATCTCAGCTTTTCAAATATGGTTATATCTCAAAATTTGTATTTTGCAACTTGTGACTGATTATTCTGTGACCCATCACATATATGATGCATACTGCATGAGGGACATGGGAACGGTCAGTAAGTAAAGCTTATTCACAACTTGGCAAGTCAGTCGTTCCCTCGTTAGTTTATGGTAGATACTAGACACATGAGTGCCACATTGAAGGATCTTTCTTGGAAGTGAGTAATATGAAGGGGAAAGCATTGCTGTGTCAAGTAGTGGCCTCGTATTCCCCAAGGCCTGGGTGCAATAAGTCAGTGTTATCATCTCTTGATCTATAACGCACATGCCCGATCCCTGGGTAGATGTTACCAGCTACATTATTACCAACATCGCCCGAGGCAGTTTTTCTTTTCAGGTCTCCAATGAACTCATAGCTTGATCTCCTGACTGCCTTAACTCTTTCAGTAATCTCTATTCCCTCTACGATTCAGCTTTTCAGATGCGAGATGCGGGAAGGAGACGCAACGGGAGAAGGGTGATTGTGTGGTATAGAAAGAATGAAAAAGGGCCTGAGGGTGTTTTACCATCGTGTGCTAGGGTTTCTGCCCTTGCGTAACTTTCTCAAGGTTGTTTATGATACTCTTGTGCGTGTGTTACAATAGAGGACATCTTTTCATGCATGGAAAACAAATAAAGATAAAAATGATCAAACAAAATTGGTTTAGAATAGAGAGAGGATCGTTGAAAATACTTTGAACACAAGTGCCTCGTATCTAGATGGTTCGATAAGCTTTATAACAACAAATCTCAAAGCATCGTCTTAAGCCAGATTTGTGAACAAGGGAGTTCACCCCTCTAAATCATAATCAAAATGCACTCAGATCAACTATGATCCCCAGTTTGTTCTTTCCTTGAACCCCACCCTTCGAAGACAAAATAACGACCTCGCCACTTGAAAAAGTCTATCGCCTTGAACCTCAATGGAAGGTTAAAAATGAAGGACTCCTACAGATCACACGTGTCACGCCATCGTTCAATAAGAAGTATGAAACAAACAAAAGCCTGGAGAAGTCCCGAGTGCTCTACAGCCCTACCCTTTGTACTCCTGCGTCTCCACGAGAGCCAAAGAGCCAGGTAAACCCTTGCCAAATGTTTTGAATCTCATTCATGAATTCAATCTTGTAAGTGCTCCTTACTCCACGTTGGGCCCGCCCGGGTCGGGGTGGTAATGATTTTAATGAGATTGCTACTGACATGACTTAGGGTGATTTTAGAATGGGAATCGAGAGGGATCGAGTCATTACACCCCATTTGACCAAGCTTCGATTTTTGCCTCCCGTGACTCACCATTTTTGAAAATGTTATTGATAGTTTAAAGGTTGGCTTTATAGACCCACTTTATGTAATGGCATGTAATGTCGCTAGCGGGGTGTGACTCCCTGTCATAATACGGCCCTTTGCAGGAAAATATGAGGCTCTACTTGGCAATTCCATTTGCAAAATGCAAAGTGAGCCATATTCGAGAATATTTGACATGAAATTTTACTAATGGAGATTTAATGGGTATTGCCCGACATGGTTTACTGCAACCTTGTGATGGTTTGTGTCTAGCTTATTTCAAATTAGATTTTCTAAGCTAGTACCAAATCTGAGGCATTGTTTCCAAACATACGGGATTGCATTATCTTGGGGTGTTGTATATAAAGGAAATATTGGTTTGGAAATGAAACAGAAAGCTTATTTCATTATCCAATTCCAAGAATCAACTTACAACACCACAAGCCTTGCTTCGGTCGGTTTACTATAGCTAAGTTAAAAAAATAGTTATTTTTTTACCTTTAATGCAATCATATCCTGCTTCAAGGTAGCTCTTGAAATCTTCCGGGCATGGCGGCTTTGCGTCTAGCTCCTCATTAGGAACCGGAATGACGCACTCACGTCGCCCCGAGCACATAGCGTGAGCTATGTTAGTGACGTCACTTCCGCATCCTATGTAACCGTAGTCCTTGCGCACACATCTGCTCAGCCTCATCCGGCCGTACCAAGCATTGCGCATGAGCACAACCTCATCCGCTGCACATTTAGCTGTTAGTTCCTCGTTTTGGCAGTAGGTTCCGAGTTCTGTACAAGAGAAAAAGAGCAAAATGACAATGTATTAAATCATGTATAATTAAGTATGTCTGCATTATGTTTTGCGATGATAAGCACCAAGCTGCTTATAAATCCATCGAACTGTAAGCAGCTTATAGAGTATTTTACTTGCAATATTAAGGATACAAGTGGAAACATCTGAAAATGACAATTAAAGCCCTTTACAAATGCAAGCAAGTATGATTTACTATGTGAAAAGAATGTATCATATATATACACGAAGTCACAAACAAAGGACAGTTCCCTATAAAAGGCTGTGGGTTGTACGCGATCTATCTAACAAAGATTGTGATATGAATATTATTATATATATGAGTCCTTCACAAAGGAAAATAAATAGGCCGGTATCTGAACTCGAACTATCTGAATAGGAGGCTTGAACCATCCAGGAATTGTATTAAATTATGAAAAAAATAAGGCCCAACAGCTGGAATGTAAGTCTTCAAAGTTCCCGCATTGTAAATTTGTTTCTCAGCAGGCTCCTATTGAACCAATTGAGTATACAATAAAATAACCAATTTCCCCTCCGTTATAGGAAAACAGAATAAAAAACAAACGATTATATTTCAATATACTTCTTTCCTAAGGTCATATAATATTAGGTGAATGGAACTCAAAGCTAGTGAATGAACACCTCTTTCCATTGCTTTTATTTATTTATCCATGGTTCACAGTTTGGACAAAAGGGATGTATAAGACTCAGAGAAACTCTTTCGTCACATTGACTTCCTACTATAATGCAATGTATACGTGTTGTAGCTATTCCCAACAGAATTCTCTCCCCCTAGAACATAACATCGGCCAATAAGCATTCACTGTCTTGGGCCCATTATATCAAAGTCAATAAGACAGTTAATTATGTTGAAGTATTGACTGGGCTCCTCCCCCATGAGAATAGGTATCTTTTGTCCTTACGTTAAATACTAGTATTTGGTAGACATCGACTGAGCCATTTCCCTGGTGCCCCTTCCCCCTGCGAGTGACACTGTGAATGGTGTATTGACAACCCTCTGTCAAATTAGCCGGTAATACGAAACAATAATATTGAATCTGTCACAGAATCCCCGTCGTTATCCCATCAGTACTGACGCAGTACCCCTTCATTACCATTTAGAAAATCAATATTGTCATCCTACGGAATAAGCAGCCTTTTCCCCCGTAAGATAAGACTCCCAGGAGGGCGGTCCTATAGCAGTAATGATCCCCCTTGGAGAGCCGCGGCCCAAAAGGTGCAATACCCATAATGGTCCAACTGATATAATCAAATTTTATCAGTCATTTAGCTAATGGATATGATCAACCTTTAACTAGCTGATGATGGAAGTGGCACGTTCCTCACTCGCAGAAAGGACCACGAATGTGTTCAATGACAAAATGGATGCTCGGACATATTATTTTTGTTTTTACTATTTCTAGTAATGTAGTAATGTGTCGGAAAAGCTGCGCCTACTTTCCCATTTACCGCCTGCAACAACGGATGATTGGATTATAATACATTAACGCTTTTCCAGCTGCTTCGGGATGATGTAGTTTTCTTGTTCGGTAAGTTTGCATTTATGAGTACCCTGGGTATTTTAAAAGCTGTAATTGGAGGATTTAAAGTACTATTTTTTCCCTGTCCGATGACTGGTAAATGCAAAGTGTAGGAGCTGGATGGTTAATCATCATTTTAAGTCCCATCATTTTTCTTTGAAAGCCTCTTTAACAAATGGTCTGCTTTATTAAATAATGCTGAATATTTAAGTCTTTCATGGGCGGGTTGATAAAAACCTCTAATTCG
This sequence comes from Sthenelais limicola, assembly GCA_942159475.1. Taxonomy (NCBI): domain Eukaryota; kingdom Metazoa; phylum Annelida; class Polychaeta; order Phyllodocida; family Sigalionidae; genus Sthenelais; species Sthenelais limicola. The sequence continues at coordinate 62,979,634 of OW804096.1, forward strand.
AACTAGATGAAAAAGTCAACGATGTTCGTGCGAGGCGCAGGAAGAGAGCAGACGTTTTATACCTGGAGGAGTGCTAAGCATCGCAGGCGAATACGGAAATTATCGCTAGCAACAGGGGCGATATTGGCCATGTATCATCGCGCCTGGCTTCACCAAGGGGATATATGTTCCTTCAATAAATGACTGCTTATATCCCTCAAGGCGGTCTTGAAGAAGGGGGTCCCAACATCAATATTCCACCAATTTTCTCCCTCTCAGAAGCCGCTGCTTCACTTGGCCTTGGCATGGAACACTCTCTTTTTGTCTCTGCGCATGTGTGTGTGCGCGCATCTCCCCTATACCCCTAAGCGCGAGTGAGGGTCATAAGCGGCCCTCTGACGTCATAAGTCAACAGAGCGACGACTCCCCCACTGTGCGGAGAAGAGAGGAGAGGAGGGGAAGCTCCCCCTGATTCCAGCCCAGGGGTCATACCCCCCAAAAATGTATTAAGCTCGCCTTCCTCTCTGAGCGGAGAAGGCTGGCAAGTCTGGCCAAGGACAAAGACTTCGGTGGAGGATCGCGGCGAGATGGAGGTCACACACCGAACACACGTGCCCATGCCATTGAGGTAAAAAAAATGTCTAAAAGGAAAAAGTCCCTCTGCTGCTCAGGAGATTTTCCCATGTACTCAGTGAATACCCTACTTCCTCTTTTTATACTGCTCAAAAGAAAATAGGCTTTTATCCAATTTGAATTGAATTTTGCTGCCAGGATTCCGAGGCTGATCTCTCTGTTTGGTTTTATTGAGCCATACATTGAGACAAAGCACAAGCGTATCTCAGAGAGAACGATCCTATTATAGCAGAATTTCATTCTAGTGATTGATGGGGTTTGGTTCCTGTAACCCATCTATAGCATGGGGCGTTCCCATGGTTGAGAAAACTAATAATATTTTGCAATAACTGATCATGGAATTGAATTATTTACACAGCAAAGCATATTATTTTTAGAACTAAGTTCCATTAATCTTCATTCGAATAGAAACGGAACACATAGCATTTTACAATGTTTTAACGATCGATTCCTGGTATGGATCCAACACAAGGATTGATTGAATCCGGAGGTAGTGATTCCATTCTGAACTCCATTAGCTATGGAATTCAGCAGAGTCCAAAACACGAAGTAGATGGTAAAGTGTACATAGTAAGGGGCACAGATAGAGGGGAGTTGGGAAAAACACGTGTGAAACTTTTTTTTGACATGGTCCCAGGATGGTACTATATTGCTAAGAATGATTCAACAATGTTTTTTTAAGGGGGGAGTAAGTCTTCAACTGCCGCACAAAGGGTTTTCACCCTACTTGAAGCGATGGGAGTAATTAATTGAATTTCACTGGACTAATAGTCCCCAGGCTCTGAGAGCTTGGATCTGGTTTTTTATCTCAACTATTTTCCCCCTTTTCATGTGAACGGCTAGAGCGTACTCGACCAATTATGGCTCTAGTATTTACATTGCGTCTCTGCCGCGATGCATCAATGGAATCATTCAATTTTTAATCCACACCCAAGACTGTAAATGCACATTGTATTTAACTAGTTACCATGGCGACCAAGGTGCTGGACAGACTGTAATGACGATTGGATTGGTTTATTGTTTTCTTCCGCTCTCAGCCATTCTCCGGCGATTGTCGCGTTCACACGCTTTTCTGTTGCTAATCGCCGGTCGCTGCCGAGCTTCCATTGTCGAGATTTTGCGACATTTTTGTCTGGGGTGTTTGACAGATACTTGATCATGCACGAGGCCTTGTATTGTTCTGGTTTCCTGTTAAGAGGCGCTGCAAGTTGTCCAGCAATTGATCTCACCGGGCTAAAGTAAACCGAACTAACCGGATGTCTCTGGTGATCAATAAAAGCAAATGCTCTTGAAATGTCCTCTCTCGACTGGTGACAGAATCGCAGGATGGAAAAAAATGAGATATGTGCAATTAAAGCAAATTTCAAGTCTCTATCGCTCTGAAATTAATATGGCCCATTGCACTTGGAGAAGGTCATCCGTCAACGTGCGCAGCCGAGTTCGCACAAGTATTTCAACTCCAACCTTGCTTTTAGTCTGTTTCCTGTTGCACGCGTGAGTGGAATCTTGCTCACTGGTAAAAATAAACATTTGATACAGAATGTCTTTTTTTCAAAATAGATTACTACTCCATTGATGGCGATCTCATCAATCATGTTGTGCTATTTACTTGCATGCAACGCGTCAAATGAGTGGCGTTGGTATCCAGAAGTGATTGGAACACTTACACACGGGGGGATTTATAACTGACAATATTGAGACAATCGTATGGGGGAACCCTGAAGGATGCTTGTTTTTAAACAAACCAGATGCAAAAGACCTAAACAAACGTCCTTAACGCAGCACTTACTGTCCTGCCCAAGTAAAGCAAACCGGATCGAGCTGTTAATAAATCATCAATCTTCTTGTATTTATCCACCAAGAGCACCCAAACTTCCTGTGTTTCGCAAGGAGAGTTCTTTAGCCTGAGGAAGGTAAGGGGCTTGGATCGTACCATAACACAGAACAGCGATTAAGTACTCACTGCTTCTAAAGATACTTAACCCTCGCTTCCAAGGTTAAGCTTTTTAGCTAAATGCTCCTTAGGGGAGTGTCCGGGCCAGGTTTTATATATGTTGCAGTGTCGTTAACAAGCCCCCAGGTCCCCCCGGATTCACCCAGTTTCCTATAACAACCTGTCCCTGAAGATAAGAATTTCTATTCAGCATCATGTTCCTGGTATTCGAAATTCCACTCAAAGCTACAATGAATGGATATACATGTAATATTAAATGCATTTAGTCAATATGACGACTGGAAATGTGATTTACTTCCTGCTATCTATTGAACCTATTTCATCTACTTTAGTAAGCTTTTGTAAAGAACTGGTAAGTCTATAATAATAATAATTTTCATGCTCTATATATGTAAATTGTAATCGGTTGAAATTGTTTCCGAACAAACAGTAAATATTCAAAACCATATTTATATGCATTGCACTCAATTGTCTATGCTTAATATGATGGTGCATAATTTAATTTGATCGTTCCTACAAATTAAATCATTTCAGACTAAACGGGACAAAGAATTGATACAGCCGTTTGTATTTTACTGGAATAGCCCAGCCATACATGTGCTTGTATATCAAATGCCAAACAAAACTGTAAACATGGGTTTGGCAAAGACAAATCATATAATTACTGTAACTATAATGCTAAGCCTGACGCCAAAAAAGCCTTATTTCAATAAGTAATACATTACTGGCTTCAGAAATATATAATCATGCAAACAGAATCACAGGGCGTTAGTGGTATGGTTGGATCTGTAAAGGGGATTGTTAAATGATATTTTATATCGGTGTATTGATCTGAATTATTTATTTATGACAGCAGATTAGGTGTGGTTCCGGGTGAAACAACAGGGAATCCAGACAAATCTATGATTAGGGCCCTGAGAAAGGGCGATTATCTATGATCACGTGGGCGATACCTGCTGCTCGTTGACCCGAGGGAAATCTACATGACAAATGGCTTTGAGAGAATAGATACATTATTATTGCCCTTATTTTGCCATCCAGCAATTTTATTGGTTCAGGGAGTTAGAATTAAGCAGACCTTTTCTATGGCCGCCATATGAAGCCTATACTAATTCGATGTAAATAAATACAACATAGCGTAATATTGCCCAATCTATAATAATAATCATATGAACTATTAATTTCTCCGATTTAGAAATAACAGATCTATCACACGCTTCTTTGTGTTTCTCTTTACCGAAATGATGCATTGCTTAACAATTCCTGATATGCCACTGGTGGGGCTAGTTGTTAAAGTTATCCCCTCCGTATACAGCTAAAACTAAACCTGTTCTCTCAAATTTGATTGGAACACTTTGAAATGATTAGGATGCATTGCATGGCGAAAATCTGGCATGTAATATCCATGACCTCTTGGAAGATGCCTTTCGATATGATACACAGATGGATGGGCCTGGTGATTATCTATCAAATAAAAACAGAGCCCTGAAGTTATGCCTCGGAACAAAGTTTCGCGAATGATCATTCCGCATCCACTGGGAATTAATTTGACCTGCTCCGTTGATCTATGGTCATAAACTTGGATCATTTGGATCATCCTAGAAGGGGATTCCATCTCATCTGTAGGCTAAATTGTCAGACGCTTTCAGACTGGGATGACGCTAACACATTTAACATTGCATTGGGATCAACCGGTCCTCAGGCAAAGCTTTCACCCCCATCTACTGCCTTTGAAATCCCCAACATTCCCCCTTCTAATGATGTGAAGGGGGGTGAAAATGGAGGTTAAGGCCTCTGGAAGCAGCATTTCAGTGTCTGCAGCGGCTGCAGGAGTCTAATTCCTGCCGATTGTCGAGCGAAGAGGCCGCAACGGCCACCACATGGCACGTCGCCTGCGTGCGCATGTAAAAACGCGACATCCGGTGTCACCAGTGCCACTGGGTGGCGCAACCCTTTCATTTGTCGCCATGGTAACCAGAGGACAATTTGCCTGGCACCAGAACGATGTCACTGCGGACGGCGATCCAGTTTTGTGTTGTGTCACTGAGGGCACTCATCTTCTATCTGTCACCGGTGATTCGCTAGGTGCAATCTGTCAAGCGTCCGATTCGCCTGGTGCGTCCGTTTTTTCTCAGTCATGACCCGGGCATGCGTTTCGCAAAACGATGCTAATTCCATATGGCATGCCGTTACGTCGTCGGAAACTGGGTTATCTGGACAAGGCGTGCTCAAGTCCTGACCCGCGGAGCTGCCAACGACAAAATCACAGAGTGTATGTGCCATATGAGCTACTATAATTTCTCCCTCGCCCGAGCGCCTTCAGTTTTTTTGCACTCATGTATCCCACTGCGTCAACGTTAGGATATCACTTAGAGCAGCCGTGGCATATAGGCTAACAAAAATTATATTAGTTTCACCCGTGGACATTTTGCCAGACATATATTAGTCCCCAGGCCAAGTATCGTCGCTATAGTTGAAATTATTTATGATATGCTGCTGCTTTAGTCCCTAGGCCTATAGTTATTAGTCTGACTTCATTGCATAGCCATGTTTGCAGTCGACACATTTTATGAAATTAACTCAGTAATTCGATATACCAAGGGGGCAAATTGGTCAGTTCGGTAGCTATCCGGATGCTACTGGAGGAAACAGATCATATTTACTCTCTGGTCTGGAGGAACTGACCACATCCTAGCCTAATATGCCTACCGCAATTATGATCCATACATCGGAGAATAAATGGGATTTCTGCATGAATAAGGGTAAATTATAGCTGAAGGGAAATGCTTTATCTGTTGCCTTGGCCTTGTTCAACTTGTCGTCAAACATAGTTGAATTATTTGGAGTGGTTGCTCTTAATACACAACGGTGGACCATAATAGGTGGGGGGTAATTGTCCAGCATTTCCATCTCTATTCATGCCTGGGTAATTGTATGTAGTTTAAAGGGGCAATTTTCTCTAATGGATACTGTATGATTGGTAATTGCTCTAGCACGCTTATCCAGCAGAGTGAACTCAATTGGCTCCTAATCGATTGTCAAAGAACAATTTCATCAATTCTAGTCAAAAATAGGCAATGGCTGCATTACAGTTAACGCTGACCTCTTATCGAGTTAACGCTTTTAGAGCTGGCGCTAAAAGTGCCGTCTTTTAAGGGAATTATCTTGATGCAATTACCAACCTATTTGTTCAGTAATGGGCTGTTGCCATTATTAAAAGTGTAAACGAAAATAGATTCAAAACCGATGTAACTTGATTGAGCTGGAAGTAATTCGCATTCGACACTTTAAGTTTAAGCCTGTGCTTATTGAAGTAGAACTACAGGAGTAATTGCAGCACTGAAGTAAATTCGAGTATTTACCGCGGGCATTGATTATGTTTATTAGGTGTTATTTTCCTTGTGGATTTATTCGCAAGGGTGGATTTATTTGCGCATGAATGGATTCCCTTCCGTCTGAGCACGAATAAGAGGTTTTATTCTCATTACTTATTCTTTAGTCAGAACCAGACTAAACAGGGGAACGATGTCTCATATGCATGGCTATGAACAAAACAGTTATGTCCTTGGGAACACCTCTTCTAAGCCATGGGGTAAACAATGCCTTTGTACGCGCCAATAAAGCACCCAAACCGACCCAAACGCACAACATGGTACCAATGATATTTACACAAGATGCGCGACCACTCTACAACCAATAAAGATGCGCTAAATATTTGGCGCACACGTGTTTGCCTCAACATGCGCGCCCGAGAAACAAGACGAAACTGCTGAGATTGTTTGGCCTTCCTCCTGCCCTGTCCCTCTTCAGTATCCAGCGAATGAGTAGCTCAAGTGGCACCCCTTGAATATCGAGCCGTTTATGAGCTAGACTTTATGAATTATAGAATATATCAAATATTGGGACACCGTCTCGTGTTTTGCCTCCGGTTTGTGTGGCAAGTGCCAGTGCCGTCCGCTTCATAACGCCCCCTGTAGTCGCATATACGAGATAGAAAGCGCCTCTCGTGGTGGCTTTTATCTTGGCTTCGTGGTACATTTAATGCCTGAACCGCAGTAACCCCTTCTTTATGTTATGATTCATTCTTAGATCAGAGATCATTGTGTCCCACCGTCACCCCTTTTAGGAGCGGTCTTCATTTGGTTCCCAATATCCATGCTTCCAAGCGCCCAGCTGTCTGTGCGTTTCGGAGAATGAGACGAGAGATGTTTGCACTGTTATGAATGAACGCGAGGGAATGAGAAATAGGATATGATTATGGCTGTATTTAGGCCTCTGTTGTAAAGAACTGATGAGGCTCGTACGAGAGGCCAACACTCGACACCGTTTTTTATCCCCCTGGTCTACAAGAGGTGCATCCATTTTCCCGAACCCAAAACTTTCACTCCTGCCCCATAAACAGTGTACTTTGGTGTCGAGTGAATTTATTTTGTGGCAGCAGTTTTTGTGGTGGCAATTTGTTCAATATAAACCACAATTACAAGAAACAAAACTAGATAAAGTTACCTAAATATAAGTGGAAATGAACACAATGAATACGAGTTTCCATTCCATTGGATGTTCAGTCTAGGCTCACAGCCTCTCAGATCAGATAAGAATGGTATGTCAGTGATTGGACGCCAACTGCGCTAATGGCTTTTCTGACCCAAGAGTAGGTGAACCAATGGGATTATATTGGTATTTTGCGGTCCTAATGGGATTATAATAGTATTTTGTGGTTTAGAGCGAGAGGCTTTCCCTCACTTTGAAGGGACTCTCTCAACTTTGAGCCTAGACTGTGATGGCAATTCATGCGGGTAAGGTTATATCTATCAAAGAGGTTCTAATCCATGTCTAATCACTCAGGGGTAAATAGCTGGAATGATCATCATTATTACCCACAGAATATATAGGGTGGGCCCACATCGATGGGGGCCTTAGATTAATCGCTGCCGGAATCCAACATAAACAAAATCGACCTCTCCTATGATTTGCCGAAGACCTCCCGTAACATGTTAAATTTGCTGCGCTTTTAACTGTCCCATTATATGGATAGTTACAAGAAACCATCCATAAACATTGACACCATATCGGATAGCATGTGATATGTATGTATGAGGAGTGATTACACACCCTGCATGGATATGGCTACACCATATCCTACTTGATCTCCTTCTCAGACGAGGCAATAATATATAGAGGCGAATATATATGTACTTGTCCACCGTTGAGGCAAGTGCAAGGATCGGATCAAAGCCTCCTAGCACTGTGTTGAGATTTGTGAAAGTCTTACCCCATCCCACGAAGGGTCATCATACATTCTTATCGCCCTTGCTGTCAAGTGCGAATGTTGAATCGGTTTACAATGATAGTATAACTCCAGCAAACATTCTCCCTGGGACCCATCCTTTAAAGCCGATCGTTGATATCCCGGATTCCAATCCGTGGGTATAAACCTTCTAGTTTTATTCTGATCTCAGCGAACTTCAGTACTTGGAGAGACTACTTTTTCCTCCTCGGGGCTTTTTATCCATAAAAATGGATTTTGGAAAAAGAACATTTTTTCCGGGCAAAAAGCCAAGGTATTAATCGGTGCTTCTTCTTCTGGTCATGCAATATCTGGGAGGCCTGTAACTACTGATCCTCAAGAACCTTTCCAGACTCCTAAATAACTTCAATTTCAGACCAGCAATGAAGAGCACTGAGCATGCCAATTTGCTTAAAGGCAATAAATATGGATCAACTCCTGACCCCCAACGATCTTACTAAATCGGACCCGGGGAGACAACCTTATTAAATTTCCAATACTAAAGTCAGGTTTCTAATCTGGTCGCGCATATACAATGTATCGAGAAGCTCCTATTCATTCAACACTGGCTTTCACTTAGGACATGTAGTGTAATAAGGAAGCCAGGTCCTGATGGAGTGGTTGGCTGAGCATTGCCCCGATCTGCATTACACTGGTATTCATCACCGCCTTTTACACTGTCTAAATTGATAACCCGGGGTGATAACACCGTTATATCCCACACAAAATACTACACAATGCTAGCGATTAGGATACATTGAGGCCATATATCTCTGGCCCATGAATACTGTTTTGTGAAGGTCCCATATATGGAGAAGTCACTCTAGGTATTACAGCTTGACTAAAAGCATCCTAATCATCAATCACCTTCTGGTGAATATTTTGCACTCATGACTAAGAAAAGGCCACGGCCTCCTTTTATACCAAGGGCTATTGAAAAGCTATATTCCCATATCCCTGCGATCAATCGAATATTCAAACACTTTGGGAAAATGGGGAGAAAAAAAGTAATTGGTTTGAGGCTCAAAGAACCCCCAGATTCCTGCATATAAGATTTTTCAGGGGTGGCAACGCCTTGTATATGTTTTAGCAGATGAGTCGATATGGAGGGCATATACCTACAGACATCTCAAACCAGTTAGTTCCCTTAAGATGGGACAGGGAAAACTGAAAGCACGCTCTTCCAAGGGAAAAAAATATTTTTCTTTTATAGTTTTCTCTTATCTAGACTCCCCGCACACTTCACATAGAGGTGCTCGTCCATCAGAACGAGCACATGTCTCTCCGATATGACTCCTTGACCATTCGCCAGCTCAACAAAAAGTGATATACTGGGATTGATTCGTGGGTACATGGCATTGCTCTCGGTGGGCGTTTGTTTCGCTCGTTATCTGTAACTGCCGCTTGGCTCGCTGGAAGCCAGCGAAAGCCAGCGACCCACTCGGCGAGGAAGCCACTTTCTTTCTCCTCCACTGGCAGGGGCGGTGGTGGTCTATTCTAAAGCGAGATGGGAGCTCATGAGAGATCACGAAGGGAAAAGCAAGGTTCTTATTTGCTGCCACGGTTCAACAGTCAAGGATGAAAAGAAAGTGTCGTAATAGATTTGCCTTTTCCCTTTGTAGGGAATTTACGTCGAGTCGGGTATAAAGACCTTTGGGCTCCCCGGGGTATAGTTCTATTTCTAGTCTACATGAAATCGCTCTCACCAAATCCACACTTGCCATGCGATATTTAACACTCCAGAGAATGCACTGTGAACGTTTACTTGGTGGCCTTTTTAAAAGTGTTAAAATGTCGTCATTGTCAGTGATTTTGTTAATAATGCCATTATTATTATGCCAGATGTATTGAATGCCTGTTGCGCAACCAATGATATCAAATTTCAATGTTAATTGACCATTATGCACCTTATCATGTGATAATTCGCGTAATCGACTGACCTGTCAATCATGTTATTAGAGATTACTATTGTCTGAAGTAGTCAGTCTGCGAGGACCTATTATACTCTTTATTTTCAAATAATTATCGCGGAAACTATATACATTGTAAATCCATATCGTTGCTTAAATCATTGTTGTTCAGAAGTACTATTATCAGTAGTCTCACTGTCAAACTTCGCTATGATTACAATGGTTTTAATGAAAGAATATATAAGGACCTAGCGAATCTGATTATATGACTAAGACATCGATCTGACACAAAAATTGATTCACCATTGTATTAATATATTATTTTTTCTATAATCCTACTGTATTCTCTACCATATATTATTTTATACATGTATATGGATCAGGATTAGCTGAGAATTGCAATCAATGTTGCAATGTTTTTTTTCACTGACGAAATATATCCATGCAATGCTTTTCACTGAGGAACTAAACTAGGGATAGAAAAGAAGCTTTTTCCTGTGATGATAACAAACGCAGCTTCTTTTTTAAAAGTGTCAGTTATGACATTGATAAAGGGCGTACTCTTCTCCTGCAAACACATGCGTCTACTTGTAAGGAAACCCTGACCCTGACCGACACCTGTTCACGGTCAACACTAGGAGCTTCTCCGAGCAACTCTCGAGCATTACTCACTGCACTATGAATCCTGACTCAAAATGGCAAAGGTAATGTTTCTTTTTTGCGAAGGGAAATTTCATTCAAATGTCCTTCATTTTTTCCAAACACCTTCGGGTTGCTTCGCTAGGGGACCATTGTTTTAAGTTAAAATTGGACATAAAGAGCTTAAGAATTGTCCCTGGGGTCCTTTTAACTTTTTTTTCATCATGCATGGCTAATGCTTGAGGCAGGTGGCTGGTTTCTGAGTCCATACCCTGGATGATCTTGAGCCCAGCTGATGGCACATTGCGGGTGGCCAGCTGCACGAAGGTCCTCTCTGGTCAGAAAGTAATAGTAGCCAAAGCTCCAGGAGAAAGAATGGTTAATACAATACGAGATTCAGGGGAGAAAGACTGGCCTTTGTGAAACAACCGCAAACCTAATAAAATTCTTTAAAGATGTTAAGATCCCGGGCGGAGAAAAAAAGGCCAGCAAGGAAATGAAATTAAAAACGGGGCAAAACATCGCCAAAAAAAAGAAAGCTAAAGAAAATCAAACAGAAAGATCCTCCCTGGAATCACACCGTTGCCATCTTTGCAGTCTTTTCTGTGCAGAGCCTGGCGGGATTTGGCGACTGCGTTACCTGATAAAGATATGTTTTTGCGGCCCCAAAGTCAATCGAGTTTTGTAGCTGTTAAATCAGTTCAAGGAAGGGCTTTTAAACTTTTATCCCAGAAACTAGCAAAAACCTGAAGACAAGCCCATGAAAGGAGTCACTTTCCAGTGCTCATACCGGTGAAATCGAATAAGGATTTTTAAATAATAGCGACACCCAAAATCTCGTTATCTGACAGAGTGGCAAGACATAATTCACAGCTCCTGTTCGTCCCCCTGCCTTTGAAGCTCGGTATCGATGAAAACATGGAATGACATTATTTCGAGCAATATTGGATGGATGGGCCAAACCATGGACCACCCCTCAAGCGAGTTAAGGCTGGCTGGCCTAGGGTTCTGAGGAAAGGGCAGCCTACTGTCCTACTCGCAGCACATGGCACACGCGACCCATGAATTTTATCATTGGAGGGGCACGCCTGGTCCCCCTCAATCATAACAAGTATTGTCCTCTGGCGTCCCCTCAACTTGTTGGAAACTACAATGTCTAATTAACTCCCCTAACCCTTCCCCCATCCTCTGCTGGCTACAGAGTCCGTCTGTCCCCGCCACGCCCTAACCTTTCGCCAATCTCCCTCGCAAGACTGTTAATGTCGCCTCGCTCATAACTCCAATGCGCATCATATGATTCATACACAGAACACACACCCCTTTCTGGTGGAGATGAACCACTCTAACCTCTGGCACCTTGTAAAGGGGAGGATTCTGACGTGGCGGAATTAAATTTTTCTTCGTATTATCTCTGGATGTCTGCATTCATACTTGGGCCATCAATAGTGCCATCGGATAGCCCCGGTCTGGGGTCGCGAGGTTAGGGTTAGCCTCGTAGAGGCAGATGCTGGGAGACACCAAAGTGCCACCCCCATATGCCCTGAACCCCATGTCACTCTTTCTATTCCCTACCCGGCCGATTCTGGCATTTCCTAACATCATCTTTCTCCACTCGGTGGACAGATATTTGTGTCCCTCGTCCCTCAGAGCGAACACTCCTATATAACATCCACCCCATGAATTTTCCATTTTTTTCTTTCTTTGCCAACTGAGGAAGTAAAAGTGCACACGACAGCAGCTCTATACCATAATTATAGCGTCATATTGGATTCATCCGACGTGGAGTGAAACATGGTTTTTATGTGCATTACACAAATGGTAGAAGGGACCGCAATATAAGCGTAAAGTGACAGCTTAGAGGAATGCCATTCCCATTTGAAAACCAATAATACCTGCACACCGAAAAGAGCAAAGCTTTCAGTGCAGGCATTGCACTTGGGAGGGAAAGCCGAAATGGGAAAGGCCAACGAGGTGTATTGTATATTGCTTATGTCGGAGAACGTTCTGACTTGCTGTGTTCAGGACATCGTCCCACGTGCTTCTCGGACACAATGACTTGTCAAAGAACAAATAAGCTTATTATTCCTTCCAAGCCAGGAGGATGGGAGCTAGTCATGCCTCTGCCTACTAGACAGTCGTGTGGCAGGCGCTACTCACATTCCCATTCTTGAATTAAAGGCAACTCAGACTTATACGAATTGGTGGTAAGCCTTTTAGGTGAGACTATAGAAAAAGTCCTTATCCGGAATCGTGACTTATATTTTCCTCTCCAAGTCCTGTTTATGTTTGTGTAGGCCATAGGATATCTATCGATCAATATGACAACAGAGCTTTTTCTATTGGTGCCTGTCACTCGAATGTACTTCCATCAACATCGCTGTATATTGTTTGTATGTACGTATGTATGAATGTATGTATGTATGTATGTATCAAAGCATATATACAAGAAACGTATTAGCCCTTGCAGGTGTAAAAGCAATAGAACACAAATGGACATGAACGACTATATAAATAAAGAGATGATTTGATTCGACAATTGACGTATATATAACACATGCCTTGCAAGAACAGTTCAGGCTACTGGCTTTATCGCCATGGCTTTATGAATGCTGCTAAAAGAGCTGGATTATGATACCCTGAAAGTCCCTGTGGAGATATGAATAGAATTCTATTGATAAAGGCAAATGTCTCAGATAATCATTTCAGCATAGAGAATAAAGCATCTCATTTACAAGTCTACACTTGCCCAATCTACTGTGTGGAAGTTAGGATGTATGGCATGGCAATGTAAGCTACTTTATCCCCTTTTTCCCCTTTATGCACATAGTTCTCCTATAGCAAACGATTCACATTCAATCCTGTCATTGTGACTCATTAGCCATTAAGCCAATATGCCCCGGGGAGGATTATATCATTATGACAAAATACAGGCCCGGTTCTATGTATCTCTACACTGATATATCCTAAGGCGGTTTTTAGAAGGTCTAATAACCCTAAAAGGCTTCATCAGCCACAAGCATTTGTTTGATTAGCGCTGAGAAATATACACACAAAGCTTCCTCGGGACACGTTGGACATAATAATGCTCAAAGAATCCTCCACAGGGCTGTCTGTTTCAATTTCTAACAGGGCGCTAATTAATGAAGGGAAATATTATGAGAACATGATTAAAATTACATCAATTACTGTAGAAATATTATGACAGAAGGCAAATTGTTCAGTGATCGACACTTCGGAAGCCGCAGGCAGCTGTGTAGGAAGTGCCTGTTTGTTTTAGTGTTGTGATCGATGTCCTTCCTTTTACAAATTCAAAGTCAACAGTTGTTCTGAGAGGTATATTGTGTTTACCCTTCTTCTCGACAGACCCTTCTATTCTATGCACTTTAATTATTATTCTCTGGGTGGCAGCGCTTAGAGACTACAGAGAGGATTTTAGTTATTTAGATTTTTATCATACACATTTGTTTGGATAACACCGAGTGGGCACCAGTAGAGTTTGTTAATTAAAGTAAAGTATTTCTTACATTATAGATTGTATCTCAAGAGTAAATTTACTCTGAGATTATATCAAATGTGCTTTCATTTTCTTGTTACTCCTATTAAGTATTTGTGTATGTGTATATATTATGTTTATACAGGTATACATGTAGGTTGAATGTGTATAAATAATCATATGTGTACATATATGATTCTTTTTTACATCCCAGATAATGTGGGATATTGCATTTATAAAGTCTCCTCATCTACCAATCTACCTACCTACCTACATAACTATCTTTGCTAGCTATATAGCTATCAGTCTCTTTAATTTGCCTATCTATATATCTTCTATCTATATCTTGCTATAACTTTCCATCAGTCAATCTTGTTATCTATCTATCTATCTATCTATCTATTGGTTTATCGATAGGTATCTGTCTGTCTTTCTATCAATTCCATATGGCCTTATTCATTCAATTCAAATAGTACACCTTTGACAAGTTATCGAAGTATGTAGATAAAATCCCTTTGGTATCCGACGATCGCAATTCTTTAAATTACTTTCAACTTAAAGGATTTATTTCGAACTGGTTGACTCCTGTAGCTGAGTAGATAACGTTACCTTCAATAAATGAAATTATATGGGGAACAAAGTTCTGACACAGACATGTACTTAGGTCTAACCTGGGAGTTTAGATTAAATTCCGTATTTCCAAAGCCGAGAGTAGTATTTGATTACACGAGAGGGCCCACACTCCACATACAAAAGTAGAGGTCCCTTGAGATCATTTAGGTCGGCTCTGACAAATATTGTATTCGATTAGGATTGGGACAAATTTATGTGCTGTCCGCTGAAACAATGTTATATTTCTTTCCTTTTGCATCGAATATAAATAAATAAACGGTGAAGTTAGAATTATTACTTAAAATCCAAAGAAACACCTGGAAATCTCAGGTTGTGATTTAGTTGACTTTTTATTTCCAACGTCCGGGAAAAGGGAAATAATAATTATAAATTCGGGCGTAATATATAAAACAAATTGCAATACCGGAAGTTATTGTTAAATAAATACATATCTTTACAAATGATTGTATACAGTAAGTAAATATACAGTTGTATATACAGGTGATATAATTTACTGATAAAATTGGAGGTACAAGAGATTGCTACCAGGAAATGCATGATAATCCCTACTTACATGTCACTGCATGAAAGGTGTAAATGCTTTCATTCCTCCAATGGTGATTAGCCCTGGTGGGAATTAAGCTGTAGAATCACCATCCACCCAACCAACACAAAACATAGTCAACTCTCCCATAGAGATGATTTAAGTCTTCCTTCCCCCTTTTCAATGTAGGTTGTCTTTAGTTTTAGATATAAGAGGGTGTTTAATTTCCATTATCAAGGTCGTGTTGGATTTATTGTAGCCCTTAATAGCATCCCAAGTTCCTCCTATATAGAACAGGCAACGACTATATAGAGCTTGACTTTAAGCATGGGTTTCAATTTTATTATAACCCTTGCAATGAATACCTTTTTTTGATTTTGTTACTTGAAGAGGATGTTTACTTCTTTTCTTCTTTTTTTTATATAACAAAGCTGTTTCGAAACTAGCATTAATTTCAAATATACCTTCCCATCCAGGCTTTGTAACTCGATTAAGCAGAAACATCTCAAAGTCTCTAAGCACATGTTTCAAAAGATCAAGCTCATCCTCACGGTCCCTTGGGATGTATTGACTTTTTTCTATATAATGACTTAGAGATGCGAGTTCTTTGTGGAAGCTGAGGCATATACTGATAGATTCCCGCGCTTTAAGAAGAGAGCTGGGACTGTGGTTTAACGCTCGGCATGCTTGGTCAAGCATCTTTTCTATGGACAACTTGTGAAATGTTACTAAGGCCAATACAGAAAAGGTGTTTCCGATTTATATTATTATTATTATTGAAATTTCCATTTTTTGGGGAAACCACCTTCTAGGAACTGCAAAAATGTTTTTTCGTCATAATAGTAGTTTTAGACATGATAAATGTACCTTTATTAAATGCTCCTGGCTAGGAAGACTTGTTTTCCTGCTTTTATTAGCTTTTTTGTATAAAAAAAAGAAAAGAAAAGACACACAAAAAAACCAAGGCAAGATAAATATTTTTTAAGGTGGGGTAGGCTTTTATAGTTACATTTGGAAGGGGGGGGGCGGGGGGAGGTAAATCGGAGTACATCGGAAACACACCTATTTCTATTTCTATTTTTGGCCTAAGCAGAGCTCACACAGTACAGTTTAGGGAAGTGACTAGATTGTGGCCTTGGATTGGTCAGTACTTTCTCTCTTCTACTTGGGAACGTATCAATTACCAGCACGCCAGAGTGCGCTCAAGTTCTATATGCAAAATACCCCTCATATCTTTCTGGCTGAACGTCAGGGGAAAAATGGAAGGACTGCCTTTAGAAATGTCCACCAGGGTTGGTCTAACAGTCCTTCCAGCATCTGTCATCGCTTGAACACAGAGCTGACATCATAGCATTAAAGTCGCTGAACGTTTGGGTCCAAGGGAGAGGCGCGAGTACTTTGTAGTTATGACTTGGGGACTTGTGGCATTTATGGTGTATTGATCGTGCAATGAGTTGGATGATTCCCTTTTCGGAAGAAAAAAAAATATCCTTCGGAGGATAAGTGCGTTTTCCTCAAGGGGTGAGACTGGGGGTGTACACTTGTATTGCTTGGATGGTTTGACCCATAATGTTGAGTGGTACAGCTTCCCCAGTGAACACTTGTGTCATATATCACACATCCCCAGTGTCATGTTTGGACGAGAATCAAAGGCGCTATATATAAGCAGCTGTTTTGGTAGGAGATACCACACTTTAGCGGCAATACATTGGTGCGGCATTGGTTTAGAATGGCTCGGAGATTCTTTGAATCACTTTCAGTTCTTTGATGTCGAACATTCAAACGTAGTCGCAACTACATGTACTACTACACCCCAGCAGTTTTCTCTACCCTAAACTAAACCGATACATCCTCCCGCCCCCACCCCCTTTACAGCTTACATCCTTGAAATTTATGAATAGCGGATACAGCAAAGAAAATGAGATCTACAACGGAGGAAATTATATTGAATGATGGATGTCGACGAGTCTGACAAAGCCTTCTATACTGCCTCTCCCTCGGGAGATATACCGCCTTACAGAAAATGTTATTGCATACAAGGAATCTGTATTCTAGCAAGTGCCTTTGTATAATGTATGATGCACTTTTACACAGAAGTCCCAGGGGATATAATTCCTGTTATTCCAAGGAACATATATGTACCCCCTTCAGTGGCTTATGGTTGAGAGCTAATCTCCTAATGCAAAGTGGATCATTTTGCATTAGAAGCAAGCACTCAATGGCACCGTAGTCCATCTGTGGCTCCTATATTAATTGGTATGGGCACGTTTAGATGATATACGTTTATCGATTATGTAAATTGTATCTTTAGGATTCTGTATGGGCTCGACATCTCCTAACAAATACCAACCGGTAACTTTATGGGTTTTAAGTTTTATTGAAATAAATGTCATAATATTGTGCCTTCTGCCAATTTATTTGACTTTATTTCCACCGGGCTGCAACACTGAATATTAATAGATTCAAAGAACATGCCCTGGTATATACATGTGAAGCAAAAACTTAATATATCCTTAAAAGTAATATATACCTAATGGTTGTCTTAGAGTTACAAGTGCTCCCAACTTTAAGGAAGACAAACTTTGTACGCAGAATACAGGTATTCCTTTTCCTTCATAGTTCCCTATGTGGCGGCGAGGAGAAAATCAATCAGCTCCTGTTGCAGGAGATTCTTGAACTAACAATCGCTTCACAGTATCAACTTCACCACCGTTTAACCATCTTTCATTCCAGGACCGGAATAAACTATAGGCAACACATCACTAGATCATTGGAACGTGATCTTCTTTGATCGTTGGCACTGTTGTCACTTCATTAACCACCACCCCTTTAACTCTATCTGCAGTGAGCGACCATCTCCTAAATCACCCCCTTCCTGTCGGGACCGATATCATTCTCGCTAGGCAAAAGGAATCTCTAGATCGGCCACAAGTGGGCCCTTTAACGATCAATGGAGATACTTAGGATGTTTTCTTCTCCTTTTGAACTTCATTAAATAAGAGCAATGTTAACTTTTCATGGTAAATGTAGAGGCCATGGGCATTTACTATCTTGCTCTCCTTCTCGTCTGAAGTACATCCTTAGACTTTGATAGTCATAAATATGTGCAAGGAGCACTTCGAATTGTTTTTGCTTGATTACTACTTATATTTTATTGTATTACAGTCAGGCTCTCTCTGGTCCTGGGTATGACCATAAAGTGCCTTTCTCTCTCTTTTTTTCTGTCTCTCTCTCTCCCTTCTTCTCTATCTCTATTTCCTGGGTAAGATCCTAAACTGCCTCCCTCTCAGCTCTCCCGCCCTTGATAGAACCTTTATATGTGTTGATAAAGGTAAAGCAACCGATCTCACTCACTCACTCAGGCTCTCTGAACTTGAAGAATGTTCAAAAGAACCCATGTATACATAGAAGATGCAAATTGAAAAGTGATAGAGTAGCAAGGAAAGAAAAGAAATGTGATGGAATAGAAAGTTTTACACGAGAATCAGCTGGTTCCTACCTGTTGTTTCAGTTGATTGAATCCACATGATAAACACCAAGAAGAGCATGTCGTGTAAAAGTGAGGTAGTTGCCATGGTAAATCCCGACAACACAACCGATGATGACTCTTCCACTCCAGGACGTCTCGTTAATAGATATGTCTCTCTTAAAAGGGATATGTATACGACGTACACTCCAATGGGCCCTCTTGCAGAAGAAGCAGACAGAGAAAAGAGAAGAAAGTGAATGGCCCAAGTTGCTCCGAGTCACTCGCTAACGGTGGAGTATCGGTACCGTAAGCTATTAGAGTAGTATCTCTGTACCCAGCTGAGCCGCTAAGTAGTTCCCTGTCCAAGTCCTGAGTTCCTACAACACTCGTCACACACCCTCTCACTCCCTCACACCAAGGCCTCTTGAGCCTGAATGGGGGATCTAACCGTACCGCATCACGAGGAGGAGGTAACTCGGTCTCGCGCTCTGACTGGATCCACGCAAGATTGATGAATATTCATGAATATTACCATGAATAATTAATGAGTCCGGATAGGCGATGGTTGAGAGAAGGAGTAGTGGGAGGAGGCGGTGGTGGTGGTGGATGGTGGATGGTAACGATGGACCCCAGCGGCAGGTTAGGGCATGGACCCTAGGTCTATTGTGTTATGATAGGAACAGATTGGGCTGGGGTCGAGTGGGGTGGTTTTCCCTATGGCTGGAGCGTACTGCACTAGGTTCTTTGTTTGTTTTAGGGGACATTAGAGCAACTCTGATAGACCAAATGTCCTAAAGTGCCTGCCTTACTTAAGGCTCTTTGGTAGCACATTATCTAATCATGAGTATTCTTATTCTTATCCGGATGGACTAGAGATGTTTAGCAGGACAACCTAAATATGTAAGTTGCTTCCGAGGGTCTGGAAAATGAGAATCGCTTTAGGGAAGAGCAAATGCATCATGGTATAAATCCAGACATGGTGAATGGATCTACCGATTCTGAGCTCTGAGAAATCAGTTTGTTATGTGTAAAAAGTAGCAGCACTGTCTAGGCTCAGGGCCTCTCATATCAGATAAGATCGGTATGCCAGTGATTGGACGCCTACTGCGCTCATAGCTTTTTAGGCCAGGAGTAGGCTAACCACCGTTCTCCTAATGAAGTTTTAACTAATGGGGTTTTACGGATAGGAGCGAGAGGCTTTCCCTCAGTTTGGAGGGATTCTGTTGGTTATGAGCCTAGACTGAGCATCAAATATCACTTCTGATTTTACTTTTTCGCATGAGGTATGAATGAATGCACCGAGCAGCACCTGCTGATGCATAATCAATCAATCCACCCATCCCCCAAAATATGCGTTGCGTGATTGGGCAGCCTTTGATTATTAATGCGTAGTTACACATGCGTACATCAATCAATAAGCTTAACCGATACTCATTACAATTTACCCGATCAGTCCAGACCCTCGTCCCTGACCCTGCATGCTTTGCCCCCTTTCGTATCAGACCCCACCCTTCTGTTGTTTTTGGTACAGGTCATATTAACTCCTTTATACTGCTTTGACGACTGCCTCTCCCAAATCACCTGGATGCTAATACTCTGCCCGTCTCTCCTTTCATGGAACAAAACCGGTAATAAAGGATGAAAAAGATATCAATCCCATGATCAATATTAGGCCTGTTTTTACCTTAAACGCCCAGGCTTTTTCCAAGTGTCCCGGTCAAGACAAAGAGGATTTGGAGGGCAAAACATGCCTAATCAGTTTAACATTCGGTGCAGGTTTTAATTCGTCTCGTCGCTTTATTTTTGAGTGACATGCTCCGTCCGAGGAAATCTATTTTACCGCCGGCGCCCCGTTTTATTGACAAGTGTTTATTGGTGGCGATGACGCCGGAAATATTAAACAGATCGGTTGGCAATCCCCATCTGCCAACGTAGGAAATGAAAAGATGAAAATCTTAAATTTTCTTTTAAGTGACGCGAATTGAATTGCATGATTCTGATAGGTCTACACATTTAATTGTTATATTTTTTTACACCACCTCCATTATAATTGGAACTCATATTGTTTTAATCTGTTTAGTGTTTTTATAGTGTATCTAGTGAATGAAATAATATTGTTAAAATATGATTTGGACCGTTTGTCAACTCTGACACACGACAATAACAATTTCAGGGAAACTATGTATATTGGTACCTATACTACCATCATTATATTGCCCATCGACTACGGTTAATCTCTTGGCTTGCCTGCCCCTTTACCTCTTACTAAATATTATGAACAAGTTTTCATTTATATTATCATAATTAAAGCATCATAACTCAAACATAATTTACAAGTCTATTCAATTACTCGAGCTATTTGGTGACCATGGCTGCTTTATTACATCGGGCTTGGAGAGAAAGATGACCCGATCTTTCGTACGCTTCCTTCGCATTATAACTTACACAAGATAACAGTAAACCTGAGAACTATTCTTACATATTGTATTTCCTTCGTCCTGTCTGAGTTTCTCAGATACAGAAACAGTACTGATAGAAGAGCAACATGATGTTAAATCTTAGTAGAGTCCGATCTGAACTCAGTTTTTTTCATCCTTCTCTTTGCGCAGTGTCGAGTTCTTGCAATATTTTATAAGCTAAAGTATGTCACATTAAATACGCTAAATTGAATTCCTTTTAAATCTGCGTTTTAATCTGAGAAAGGTTGAGTCCTCATATTATGTTGACTACAGTTTTGTTTTTTTATCTGTGATAATCTAAAATGTAACATGTATTATATCGTGCCCTGAGATCGATATTCCTTCTTAAAACAATACTTAAATGTAAGGTGTATATCATGTAGTGTATATTTTCATAGCAAATATAAATCCCCAAAGGTGATGAACCCGAACTGATGCTCTTATTAAAAATCAATCATGAATGTATACAACCCACCCATGTACCCCCTCAAAGCAACTGCAAATATAAACGCCATATGAGAGACAGAGCAATTGAGATTATTTATAACTTAGGGGTCACACCGGGAACCCATTACTGATGGGAGGCTCCGAGGAGTCCAACATCTCAGGCTATAAATCAAGGTTTCAAGACAACATCCATTCAGAATCCATACAGATTCCTGTGTAGAAACATAGCCCTCGCCCTTAAACAATGCATTTTTCCTTAAAGAAGAATTCGTAATCATAACAGTCGCTGTACAGACCTGATTAGGCTATTCTCTTATGAATAGATTACCTTATATTGTCTAATGAACTTGTCTTTATGACATATTCTCAGAGACGAAGTCCCATAAGACCTGTACGCTGCGGTATAGCAAATGAACACGCTATTATACAAAGGTCTTAATATATCCATTGTCAGAGATTAATTACAGTGCTAATTACGCGGGCTGAATTTATTTGAAAGTGATGTTGCATGAAGGGAGACGCCGGAACGGCAAGATGTTGGTGGGGACTTAACAAGGGAAAAGTCAGAGGCATTTCTTGGACGCTTAACTGTATCTAACCCATATGAAGCGTCTACCTTATTCTGCCTGACTTGGGAGATATGTTCTTTTCCCTAAGTATTTGTTCCCGTAGACCCCATAAGCTTTATTTATTGGCCTGCTTTCCTCGAGTGACTTTATGACTCGCGCGTCAGTGAAGCGTGTATGCGACACGTTAGTAGCATAGGGAAATGGGACTCGCGCCCAGGCGATGCATCCTTGAAATTCGCAATATTAGGAATAGCCATTCCATACGCCTGAGGACGGGGAGTGGCATCGTGTTAGCCGGTCTTAAAAGGGTCCATGGGCCTGTGTAACAATGTTTTTAGATTTATACATATACTAATTATTTCTTGTGGTTCACCACTGCATGGGGTATTGGTCTGGTAGAGCTTTTAGTATGTAGTTGTACGTTTGCTCTGGCGACAGGTTTTAATTAGAATTTGGGGGGAATATTGAAATAATATATACTTATATTTATATATTATCTCCTAGTATCGATCATTTGAAGTCGCCATGGCACCAGAAAAGGAGTATTGATGTGTTTCCGTTGAGATCGAGTGCAGTTGAGATCGAGTGCAGTGACGCAATCACCCTGCAATCGAGACACATTTCATGCAGTAGATATTGTGAACGCGCGATGTATGCATATAATTATGAGCAATTACACCAATTGGTCCTCATATATGTGGCGGTCTAGGGCTGAACATTCAGAAAGATTTTGAATTGCTCCTTTTAATGTAATCTTTTGTCCATAAGCAAGATATACTGTCGGTACCATTGGCGAATTTTGGAACGTTAATAAAAGAATATTGTGGCCAGGACAGCTGGGCAGAAACTATAACCTGAGTTTTGATGTCAAAGTCATATGTGGAGGTACATATTTCAACACAATTCGAAGATTTGTATTACATATCTGTATGTACATATAGTTGTGCATATGTTTTAAATCATCTTTGACCTTCAAAATGTCCCTTAGATACCCAGGCATTAAGTCATCTTACATCAAAACACATTCGGAAGTTAGTTAGTCATCACGTATTTCAAATACTAACTTTTATAAAATTATGTGAACAGCACATCAAAGCTGGGTATTGGCCGTCCATATAGCATGTATAACCGAGTGATATAATACAAATTAAAAATAAACATAGGAATCTCGTATAGAGTATCGGCACAACCCAAGGAACACTACTGTATTACTTATCATTAAAGTCAATACATCGTTCTGTTATTTAAAAATCTAGTTTGGTACAGTTTTTAAAGAGAATGAGTTAATATCTTCTAGTTCTACTCCTCTAATGCTGAAGTCCTGGCCATTTTACAATAGTGCCAATCTCCCCATACCAGGTCTGGCCCATTTGACTCTTGTAGTTCTACAATTTTGATTCTGTCCTAAATTGTATCTATTAATCATTAAGGTCTATTATGAGGCCCCTTCTGTGGTATAGTGTTAGTGGGCGAGTTTCTTTAGGGAGAGTGAGTGGGACTAGTTTAAATTTATTGTGTAACTGAGTAACATCCAGATGACTGTGTGAGGATCGAGGTCCAAGGTCTATGAGAGATGATCCGATCTCAAGAATCGAAGATACATGTTTGTTCATGTTGGGGCTATTATAGGATCGAAAAACTTAATAGTTATTTCATATCTGAAATTATCAAACAAAAGCAAGATATACTGATTAAGTCAGTTCAAAAAGTTCTTATTACATCAAAATAACATTACAACCTGCTTTATCGTCATTACAATAGTACTAAACTGTCCATGTCATATGGAAAGGTAACTTACTTTATATTCGTTAATGCTTACGCGAATCCGAAAACAACTCGGTATAAGTTCTAATCCAGCTCCTCATTTGAGATTTGCATTGTCCCAACATGTAATATCCCAGTGTTTTCAGCAAGATTTCGTCAGATGTGCCCCTGAAGGTTTTAGGGCGAGTAGGACCACCAAGGTGTCCTTATTTATCTGCTTCTGTCGTGCCAAGAGAGGATAATAAACGGCGAACTTCTCCCCTATCAGTGTAGTTCTGCCTGTTTCATCCCTATTCGGCTTCCTAAGTGCAGCCCCTTTTGCATTAAATGTACACTTTCATCTCCAAAGGAACATTTGATGGTACCCCCCACCCACATGTTTAGCGCCATAATCAAGAACCTTACTAAAGTGAGCGCAGATAGGCTTTAGATCATATAATAGTGAAGTTTGTATGCTTTGTAATCCTATACAATCACTAGAAGGCCTCTTTACATCTCTCAGAGACTGTGTTGTTACTAATGTCCCTTTTCAATGTTTGACAGAAATATTTGATTTGAAATATATAGTGACCTTGTGTTTATGACAAAAGTCCTTATAAAGCATGAACGCACAGACTTGAAGCTGAAGATTTTGTGCAATAAATAGTGGTATTTTGGAAATTGCTGCTGTATTTTCTATTGACCCAGGAAGTTCGGCCATGCACTGCTGTGACACTGAGCCTATTCTCCATGGTAACACCCACACGTTTCAGTCCAAAACTACACATTTCACACTTAGGGCACGGGCACCCGGCCAAGCAATTAGTAACACTGGGTGTCACATTCTATTGTTCGCGATAACCAGCTAATGTGCAAGGCGATGTGACATTGTCAGCTCGCTGTTTTTCTTGTTATCTCCCCATAATAAGTTAGGCCGGAACATAACAGGTACGAAATATAGATTGGACATAGATTGGTGGTGACCTTTCTATAGCTAGAGGCAATGTTTCTTTTCTATATGTTAATTGGTGAGGAGATATGTATCAGGACTTTCTTTCCTGATTATGTAATATACATAGCAGGAAGATAAATGCAGAATGAATAACACAAATGAATTAAAAAAGTTAATCAATGGTACATGCAGAGAAATAATTTGTAATATGGCGACGAAAGAGAGTATAATGCTGTGGAAAAACAGTCTGAATAGGTAGTAAATCATCCCCCCAAATTGCCACTGTATTGTTGCCCCTCCTTTAAAATATAACCCTATGGGTAGGACACCAAATGATCCATCGATCAATCTGCAATAATGCAATACAAAATGGAAATTCATCAATGTTTTTGAGCGCTAATAAAACATTGAAAGCCAGTGATCGAAGTTAATTATGTGTGCAGAGGTTGTTCTCGACCTACAAAAGGAAGAAAGGGGGGCTGCTTCTGATTATACCTTTTGCCTTTGGGCCTGATGGCGTGACTGTGGTAGGTCGATGCGCGGGCATTATCAGGTGAGGACTACTATGTGGAATGCTGACACCTTGTATGAACCCTGATCAACATATTGATTGAACACACACATTGTTGCGTGCCCGCTCTCATCACGTCATCTTCAAGTGTAGTAGTAGGGAATTAACTGATTTAACTCTCTCTCTCAGTATTCTGCCTCTCTAATATTAACTTTGTACCACTGGGCTCCTAAAGCCAAAGCACAGGAAAAAGGGCGCCCTTTGAGTTTGGAGGCAGCCAGTTAAAGGTTTGGGAGTCGTCAGCGTTTTCATTGTCCCTTGACACCTCAGCAAAGGGCGTCATCGTGACTCTTTGGGTAACGGTACTGAAGAAGACATTGGATGCATCTTAGACACATTATTAATGTTAGTAAAACACACAGCAGGGTGAGTCTAATAATCATTCGAGATCTATTTCGGGTTTCACCAAGACTAGAATATTTTGCCAATGATTTACACACATGACAATTATATCACATAATATTGGATCGATAAGGAATTTGTCACAGAACAACGAACATGTATGGTAAGTTTAATCCCTGAAGATAGATAATCTTTCGAGAAAATAGAGGATTAAAGGGTTAAGATGAGATGTATTAGAGAGTTAATTAGTGCACATGTCCATCTGCGGGGGTCTAACACCCCCGAGGTGAGAGTGCCAGGTTACACGGGAATGGTTTTCCCTACATGCCACTAGGCCAGCCTCTCGCGAACAAATCCATTAACATGGCCAATGACTATTGGTGTGTTCCATGCTACTGTCACATGAAGCTTTCATGCTTCACCAACATATATTAGAATGGGAGTCGTCATGTGCATCATCAAATACTGTCCAGACAGATATTCTTTCCGATAGCTACATCAGTCAGTCTGTCTGCTTCTTTATAGTTGTTTTCCAGGAAGATTTATGATTGGAAACACGACTCTCAATAATAAGAATGGTATGTCACATCATAATAGAGGGAATTGCAAGCATTTCATATATATGCTACCGGAGTTATGCTCGCCTGCTGCACGTGCAAATGTCGCTTATTAAAGTTACCCTCTCAGTTAACGTCGGTCAAAAACGAAAGACGTTCTACTTTTTGTTCCATTCTTTTTCAACCTTTTTCTTTTTCAACCTATCAAAGTCATGCAGGATTTTGTCTGGATGTTTTGGCAACAGAGCTTTATAAAAGTCCACATTTATATTTCGTAGCCCCGCCGAAATGTTTTTCTGCGCTATTAGCGCTCACTGGCTATAGTTTTTGTTTTTGTTTTTTTTTGGTTGAAAAATCTATCTTTATTCAGGTTCGGTGAGATTCGGCTTTAAATTCAGAATAACAGTAGAATATTGAAAAGTTAGTCCAATATGTCATAATATGAACAAATTTGGTAATATTTCCTTTTGTTGTAATAGTTAGGAATGCAGTTTTAAAGACCTTTGATAGGTGGTGCAATAATTCATTTAAAACATTGTATACCTAAGTTAAAATAGTGACAACAGTAGCTGACAACGATACAGATCATGAGTCCATATGTATTAAGTTTCCTGCAAATTATTTTGTTTAGTTTGATTTCCTTAAATTTATCCAAATTTACCCGAGCCTGCCTAAAGGAAATAATGTATCATAGCTATCACCTATTGATGTATCATGTGTTCCAAATCATGATTACAGATCGAGGACTCTCGATAAAAAGGCCGGTAAGCTTACTAAAAAACAGTTGACTTGAATGAGTATTGATGATGAAGATATACAATACAAGAACAATGCATAACAATATTCGGAATCCTCAACAACACGTTTTCTAACCAACGGAATATTTAAAGGTGAAGAATTTAGACGTCTTGTTCAAACCGAAAAAAATATTATTGGATCATATAAGACAGAACAACCGATTGATATAAATATGCCTATTCTTGTAACTTTTAAACACTTCTATTTGTGGTCATTGGCGATTATGTTTCAAGTTATGTCCAAATCAGAATAATTCAGAATATGTTTTACTGGTCTTATAATAAATCCAGGGGATATTGAAATCTGAAGAAATGTCACTTAAATTGATTATGATGGTGAAGTTTAAAATCCCGTATTAGATTACAATCTTCTGACAGTGTAATAGGCATTTTTGCCTAAGTAATCAAGAGCTATTTGTTTATATGCAATAACTGAGTCTAATATTAACTTGCAAATGTTTCACAAAGCAAATCCTTTTGAATCGCGTCCATGGAAATCAAAGATTTTTACCTTGTAATGTAGCTCGCGTGCATCGCATATTGCAGAGACAATGGTCAGCCAGCTAGCTCCCCTAGCAAGTGTTTCACAATGTCTCCTTAAAGCTGCATTCTCATCTATTTAACCACAATTTTAAAAATACTCATATAATGACTCATACTTGAGTTATAGGACTGAATTTGTCAATATTCTGCTGCTGTTATATTATATGTTTATGCAAGAATTTGAAGTCGAATCGGCCGAGAGAAATCGGCCGCCGATGAGCAATTAGCAAGTGGAGTAATCGCAGGAAAGCTTGTGAGATATAAATGTGGACCTTTATGAAGCCTTGATTGATTGACTTGGATTAATTGACTGAATATTGGATTGATTCTACGATGTCATAGATATGCATCTGCGAGGTTTGCACTGCATAACAATCGACGACATCCTCTACGACATCATATATCTTACACCTCGTGAATATTGACACGTGGGATGTGTTCGATTATTTTCTATTCTAAGAACGCCCGTAAGTTGCCAAAAATTAAACCTGATCCAACAAACATGTACTGTCAATGCAGCTTTAATAAATATATATAAAGGCATAGAGTATTCTACGCATGTCCTCGGGTTTGACCCTCAGGTGATTTCTTCTCTGTCCCCTGCATTCATACCGAACATATCTCCCTGTATAGGCCATTCTATTTAAAATATATAGCGACTCACTTTATGTCTGCAATATTCGCACCTACGGCGATATAAGGGAGCAGTGGCTTTCAATTTATTATACTCTCATGGTAAATGTTCTTATATTCCATTAGAATGATTATATGTACCAATGGAAAGAAGGTCTTCGTTCCCTCCTGAATAGCCTCGAGACAAATGAATATTTTACCTGTCTCAGTTCTGAGTTAGTCTTTTCTCTTAGCACACATATTATATTTGTAAAATATATAACATGTCCGTATAATATGAATATATAGATTTTATACAGCTCTTGTACTACAATTGGCATGGTACAAAGTTGTTAAAAGTGGTCCTTTTTATCAGTCGTTTTTAGAAACATCACAGTATATAGGAGTACTTATATGAAGTACTATTGATTAAAAGATAAATTACATTATCATTTCTTATAATTATACATCTTCTTTGCAACATCAAACGAACAAAGCCGGCGAATTCTTTGCGCTCCTTCCACCTGTCATTTCTAAGTTCAGTGTGTCATGGCGATTTCAAACTGCAAAGGTGAGTAGAGTAGAAGATAAATTCTTTTGAAGACGGCTACTTTCACATTTTCCCCTGAGTATCAAACCAACCGAAGAATTTCCCTTGAGAGACGAAACAGCCTGCTGGGCAACCCTGGAGGTTATGGAAGAATATATAATATGATTGCAGGAGGTAAGGGGAGATTAAATTAGACATTCAAGCTACGATCTCTTTATGAAATACAATAGTTAGGGTCAGAAGCAGAGAATACAGTTGAAAAAACCACACGGTTTTGTGAGTGTCTTTCAAAAGGATATATGACATTGTAGGCAGACTACGAATATATGTAGACTACGAATTGATGCACGGCGTTGAAACTGTTTCTTTCACCCTCATTCAAAGATTTCTATGATATGTCATCATTTATTTTATTACTATATTGCTATATTACTATATCATCCCTATATTGCTTGCATACATGAAAATGTTTAGTAATTTTGAAAGGGACTCCGCCAAAACAGAATAGTTATGGCATATAAGTAGGATAGTAAAATTAAATGTAATATTTTTCAACTTATATCATTGTTGAACAAACAAACAAAACTACAGTTGAAAATGTGAGAGGAAACACTCTGGATATGAAAAACCGGTTTTTTTTCGGAGCTCGTGTTGGAACCATATGTCTTCAGTTTCCTGGGCGCAGTTACCAACCTACTTGGTTCGGGGTCTCCCTTTGATGTTTTTGTTTGTTTGGAGATGATGAGCGAACTCCTGACGAGGCAGGGAAGGCGTGATACGTGGGACTAACACGTTTCTGAGACTCTGAAAAGCTCTAAAGATGGCTCGCACCTCGATAATGCCCTTGGCACGATTCCCCCATTAGTTATGGAAATAATACCTAAATCTTGTGACCAGAGATAATGGGTGGATGCGAACAGAGACACATTTCTGATCGCAGATTGGTGCATGGATAATGTGAAACCTGTATAGTATTTCATCTGTACCAGTCCTTAGCATGCAACATACACATTATTATGATAGGGTACATGAGGATATTGGTGTTTGCAATTGCTTATGTAAGCAATAGCCTTCAGATGTGTTCTCCTCGTTTTCATATTAGATTCTCAAGTCTTCTTTTTGCATTAAATTTACCTTTTGCTACATCGTCCAATTGTTTATGGGTTACAATGGCTGTCCTTCATAAGTGCGGACACGTTTTTGCTTTGTGTCTGAAACAATTCTGGTTGTCTGGGGTGTTTTACAAACGTGGCTGATCCAGATCTCCCTTTCCTAAAAACATAAGTGAAGATAAAAAAGAATTTCTGATGTTTCCAGTTTTTCAAGCAGTCTTCATCTCTAACCCACTTCATTGCACTTACAAGGCCATGTGGTGGTGACAAGTGTAGAAACAATACAAATCGATTACACAAATAAAACATCAGAATAATTGACAATATTTTCTTTAAAAGATAACTGTCCTTTTAAAGATTAACTGCGCTCCAATTGGTTTGATATTGTTGTATGTTTGTGTAGTAGTTCTCGGGTTGTCTTGGATTATCGTCTCGGATCATGGAGATATTTATCCGCACTACTCAGAATTATAGCAAAATTGTGGTTCCTACCCCTAGCATGCAGTGTACTAAGTGACAAAATATTGCAAGACACCAAAGTTCGAATAGCTCTCAACAAGAGGGAAAGAAAGACTAGACAAAGTAGTTATATATTGCACAGGTTTTATTAGCTCACTCAGTCACTACCGGTAATAGAGCCAATGTGGTGACTGTTTGGCTAGCCACACATACATGAAATGGGCAAGGTCACACTTGACCATACACAGAGATTGGTAGTGGTACAGGTTGTAAAGAGTATAAGTTTGTTGAAGGAAATACAATACACATAGAGGACCAAGTCAAATACAGTTGTTGTAGATTTGTAGTAGCTGTGTAGTTGATGTGGATCAAAGCAGATACCTGTTAATTAGTTATAGTATTGACTTTGTTCTCGGTAAACGGTAAACATAGCACTCTTGGTTAGGAAATCTACAGGTGGGAGCGTTCCACACTGATTGATTCACCTGACACCTAGGTGTACTAGTTGATGTCCAGCAGTAGACCTGTAGTCTACAGGGTTTGCTACCGTATATATACCAACACTACTACATTTGTATGTATGTATGTATGGCTTTTCGTTTTCTTTTATTTGCCATAAGTTCACATGAATAACAATGATATTTTAAGCTTATGTAAAAAAAATCCTTTAATTTAACGATCATACTGATAATTCTAACATAACATTTAAAGTGCATACAGACTCGTCATGAATTCGAATCATATAAAATATTTCTGAGTTTTTACATAGTAATAAGACGAATGACGAGCTGTAATAAAGATCTTTGGGTGAGGATGAAGATGACTGAAAACGCTGTGCATCAATTCATAGATACCTCGTATATAACTCATACTACATTTAAAGCTTCGATCTCATAATGGTAGGCAGCAAAATAAGAGAATCCAAAGGATAAACTTGGTATTATGATAGTACCGCACGAGTAGGTGGTCTGGCATCAAGGATCGCATGGACCCAAGATGATTCTTTTCACATGGCCCACGAGCCGATAGGCGAGTGGGTTATTATTGAAAAGAATCGTCGAGGGTCCATGCGATCCTTGATGCCAGACCACCTACGAGATGTGGTACTATTTTTACTCCACGGTGGTAATAGATTAATTATAAATTACCACAAAAAGTCCTTTATTTACTTACGAAGTTTCTGCCATTCTTCTCTCACTGATGCCGGCGACGACGCAATATTGTACATCGTAATGTCGCAATGTTAGTAACGTTAGTAAGAGTCGTTGACAACGCATTTTCCCGCGTGGATGGGAACCAATGAAATTAGTTTATTTTGCGTTTATCATTAGGCCCCGCCCATGTGGTACAAAACAATGTACCACACGGTATGTACCACACGCCTCTACATACAAATGTTATGTGATACACACTTCACCGTGGAGTAAAATATGGTATGGAAGATTGAATACTTTAAGTTTAATAGCAGTCGAGTCAAGACTAGCCTAAGGATTATGTTTTTGATATATTTGATGTATAGCATGCTTTATGAACACTAAGCATACTAGCATGGACAACGAAAACATGTGTATGAGCAACAAATCAAAGGAATTTGTGAAGAACTGACCATATTTTACTCTGAACACACTTGGAAAAACCGTGTTTCCACAGAAGGTTATTAGAATGTCCTTTTCCGACAGTAATGTAAATGATGAAAATGGAAACAACCCTATTACAACAACGGCAAGTAATGTCAGAAGGTCTTGTCCTGCGTACTTGTATTTCAGGGTTTGGGCCATTCTTCTTCTGAATTAAATCTTGACGAGGGATTTTTTAGAAACCACCACCGGCTGAAAAAAAAACAAGTGAAAAGGCCAAGAGCGAACAATCGATCAAAGACCAATTGTAGTCTTGAGGCCAGATTAGGGAGGTAATTTATTACCTTCAAGCTGGAAATGGCGATCAGAAAAGAAATCCCCCAACTGATATGTTCCCTAAATATGATGACATTAGGTTCAGCTACTCGACCGCAATTGCACTTCTTTTTCTACCTAAATTCGATGGGATACATAATATATGTAAGTGTATGTATGGCCTTTTGCCAATGCATTTTAAGGGATACCTATTGCTTAGCATCATTATTGACCTTTTCTACTTTTTTGTACCTAAATTCTAGTCGTTGAAATATTTGTTATTGAGGCAGATATTCATTAAAATTACATCAGTTAGAAAGAAACAATAACGAAATATGCATAACCACAACAAATGAGTATGTTAGTACTTCGCCTCATCTTCATCACAGCTCATTTAAAGTTTCAAAAGTAAGAACGAAAATAAACAGTACAAAGTAAAGTACATAATTGTATACAGAAGACATCCCATAGAAAACATCATGACTCGTATGTGTCAAACCGTGTTTTTGTTGTTAAATTGCGATCGTTTAACAAAAATTAGTATCGCTGCACATTTCGCATATAATGCTATATCTAAAAGGTGAAACATTTAACGAATATAAATTCATGTGATGTTTCCAAACATAAATATTATATAGATGCAGTGGTGTAACAAATGCTTTGGCACGTACCGTTTCTGAGCAATGAATCTAAGGTGCAAATGTGAACCCTTCAGTTCATCTATATTGGCATTCCAGTGCGTTCATCGCGTTTATCAGGGCTTTTGTTTTAATGGTAAGAGTAATTTTACCACCCAGATTCAGAATTCAGACACAAGACGGGGAAAGGCCATCTGTTGCCTTTAACATGTATGACAGTGTAGATTTTAGTATCTAAAGCGAAATTCGAAATCGAAAATTAAAATATATGAGATAAAACCAGGTCGTTGATGTACGTGGGCTCATATTTGATATTTTAGCAATTGAATGGAGCATTTTTAAACATGTTTGCCACTTTAGCCGATACGTGTGTACTCCTAGTATAGATGTTTAATCAGGCTATCGCGTCGGCAACATTCCAGATACTGAATTCTTCTCAACCTATAGATTTTAGTATGCCGGAACTAGGTCGAAAAAAGTGGTTTTGCTTCAAGCTGCAGCTGCCAATTTTTAAAAATTGGTGAGTAATATAATTTTTCTTTACCCCCCTTGAAGCGCGATGTGAAACTAGGACAAAGAAATCTAGGGTTTGATTAAACCTTTCCTCGAGTAAGTGAGAATGAGACAAAAAAAGCTGTCCCTATTCCACTGTCAAGTCAAGTTCAATATTTGTACATCTACATCCCTAGAGCCGCTTCAAACTGCCTGGAGTTCCTCTCAATTCACAAAAAAGCTTTAAATAATTGACACTCTGTTGCTAGAGAACTTCCCTCCTGTGAAACAAGGCCGGCTCGTACACGACACGCATTGACACTTTTTGTCTTCGTGCGTGCGCAAGGATTAACTTACGATAGACGCGGATGACGTGCTTGTGTACTTGCGTATCACGTGGGAACACACATTGGACGTGCGTCGATAGTAAATGAGTCGAGAGAAGTCGAGTCTCGCACCTCCCGAGAGTTCCACTGAACAATAGCGGCTCGATATTCCCAACTCTTGGGGCAATAGATAATTCTGGCCAAATCAATTCAGACAAACTGATTTCAGATAACCAACCGAGATATGCATTTGGGAATTAATAGCATCGTCATTCGCGTAGATATATATTGAGTTGAATGAAGGCAAAGGAGCAAACCTCTTAAGGAAGAAGAAACTTCTATAATAGAAGTGTCAGGCGAGGAATTTTAAATATTGATCAGGCTTCCAATTCCTATTTGGGTCGGACCGTAAGAAAATGTTCAATTCATCTTCACCAATCCTCCTCAAATAATCCAAATTTAAGACAAACATTAGGTTCAAAATGCAGTTCAACATAACCAAATGCATCGTTTGGATCATTGAAATAGATAAACTCAGATATACCTAGCATTTATCATTTTTCAGCTGAATTTAACCTATTTTACTTAGGGTGTAGAACTGCTGATTGTACATTTTCTGATGATCGGGTCCATTTAGAGGTGGTACAATCGCATGTATAATCACAGGGAAAGAAACGTTACCTTTGCCAATGCCTTTGGTGATTTAAAATTTGATGTCTCTTTTGCTTGTCGCAAAAGTTGATGGACAACTCTTTACATGTAGTAAAAGTCACAGCTGGTCCATACGTTCTTGTTGCTTAATGGAGTAGTTAAATAAGTGGACGACAATGAATCACTTCTAATCACCTCTCAGGAAATAATCTTCAGATTTCCGTTAAGGTTCTCGACGATTTATTTCCTGGCTAGAACCGTATTCTCAACAAAAGTAGGCGATGGATTCTTTCTCTCCCAATAACATATTCAACAGGAAAGCCAGTTCACACATTGGTTCGGTACAAATGAATTCGGTATGGGGTACAAAGGGTTCATTATCATGAATTCAATTCATAAATATATTGTATGGGCATTCCATTACACTTAAAGGGAAATGGTTCTTTAGGTTCGAATTTCATTGTGATATATTGGTTCCTCATTTGAGATGTTGGAGGGAATTTAACTCAGCGTGTAATAGAGTCTTATGAAAGCAAATCTTACCAATGCCAACGCTAAATGTATACTTCGATCTTCCTATAGAAGTAGAAAGATTGTGGTACAGAATAAGTTATATTGTGTAACCTTGGTTACTTCAAGGCACTTGGCACCAGCGAATGGCAACGCAAAGGCAGGAAGTATAGCCAAGGAAAACTTATGTCTTGAACAAGGAAAACCGCCTGAAACTGGCGAATTCCATTACTCTAGTATAACTAAAGAAGCCATAACCAAAGGACGGCACGAGCGTCAAAGAATTTTTAAGCTCCTATATATCGAGATAATGGCCTTAAATGATTCATTTTACAACTCAATGTTGAAAGCATAAAAGCGAATGGAAGACAGTGGAAAGCAGGATTTGTATTTTCTCCGTAAAGCTCATATAAATTTGATATGAAGTCCCAATGCAATCGTTGGCAAGCGCGCCTCGTGTCCCAAGTAAACATTAGTAGGCGGGGGCTGATCGTTAATTTGCCGAATCTGTTTCATCCATTTCGGGTCTTAGGTAGATCGCATCTTCCCATTGACACAGCAAAGTAATTCATAATTAATTTTGACAGCAGTAAAGGAAAAAGCATCAGTCAGCACCGATGCTGTTATACAAAGGGATTAGCGTGTATCCAACGAACAGCTGGGTGTCTCGGACCTTGGCAAATATAAAGTCCGATCTTTATAATGAAATATGGCGCCGGAGGGTAGGCCGGAAGATAAACCCCGATTATACAAAGGATTAGTGGAAGAAAGACTCCCCGAGCGATAAGAGAAAAGCCACAAATATAACCAGCACCCTTCCTCCCTCTCACCATCAATCTAGCTGATGGCAGAATAATGATAAAATCTAACCGGTTTTCCCCACGAAAAAGTAAATGTATTCATAAGGTGGTCGACTCGGGTAATAAATTCTTAAAATTGTACCGATTTAGCGTCTTACCAGCATGGATTCCCCCCAATGACAATGTTATTTTAATATCATTAAATTAGTCGCAATTGTATGGTGGGATGGCAGATTATAGCCCTTATAAATACAGTTTACCATCGCCGAGATAATTCTTCTTTCCCCTCATCCACATATTGATGAGTAAGAATGTGACGCGTTGACAAAAATACAAACTCACCTCGCGAATGCAAATTGACTTCCCAATATTTTTAATCGAGCGGATTATGTGTGAATGCTTTCATGTGGGATTTGATTATATGTACGGATCTACATGCGAATGGCACCGGCTGCTTATATAGCAAGCATTAATCTCACTGAAATGCTTTGTTTCCCCATTTCTAAATCCTTCGCTTCACACAATTTTAACCTACGTTAATTGCCCCAAGCAATTGTATAGGGTGATAAATATTTTCGGAGGAAGGGGTAGACTTTAGGTCCTAATGTCTAGGGAAGATCATTAGTATAATCAAATTTCCATTCCAATGGCTTCGTTGTACAGCAATGCCAGGGAGTCGTCAGTATACGACCTTAAAGCTAATTACGAACGCTCCTCCACGGCGGCGTTATACAGGGATTAAAATGCCCCACTTTCCCACTTTCCCTCGTCTTGACCTTATTAGGAAATGTATATAACTAGTTTATCAGGATTGGACAGTGCGTGTAATCATCAAAGCCGCTTTTTAACATTTCCATCTGAAATGACAAATAATATATATGTGGCAGCGCACTTATACTGCCTCTACCTAATTCCCATCTCTATGTACTACTAACAAAATTACTCTTTGAACTGTATTACTACTGTCACTCCCAAAGCCATATAACGTCTTCTCCGAGCTATATATCAAATAAATGTCCTTCCCCATCGATTTTATACTCAGACAATCCCTACAGTTCGTTAGTAGATTTCAACAAATTGAAACTTTTCATCGGATATTTGTTAGATGGGAATCGGCGAAAAACAGGCCAGAAATGCAACGACCTCAGGAAATTGGATTTCATCGATTACTACAGTAGAAAGCCCTTCTCGCAATTATACAGCCACTTGTAATTAGTTCAGAAATTGAAGAATTCTAAAAAGGTGAATGCAAATATCCAAGGTGTATGTTAGTCCCAGCAAGTCTTTGTTTCAATCCCTTTGTTGTGTGTTTAAAATATTGACATTTCTCGGCGACCTAGAATCGAGCTGGGCGCATTTGAATGCGGGTTACGCGTCCGTAATACTGTGGTGTCTAGAATAAAAATATAAAACCCAGTAGAGTCGTGAGAGCGCCTGAACACTGCATGCAGCGCCAGAAAGAATGGTCTGGTAAAAACGTTGATAAATTAACAATAAATCTGAATGACAAGCCCCCTCTGGAATTCAAGCCGTCGCATCAATCTAGGGAGCCGCCTTTCGCAATGGGACTACGGATTGAGTGTTAGGTCATTATATTCATAATTGGAAACTTTTTTAAAACTGGGGAAAGCTGATGACTCAAAAATTGCTTAGTGTTTGCACTGTTTGGAATAATACCAGAGACACAAGTGTAACGTTTTCCAGACATCAAGTTATATCAATGATATTTATTCTATTAAAAAAAATGGATATTTTCATATATCATATATCATTTTGATTACATAGGTGATTATTTCTCTTAGAAGTAATTTAATAGTCTAATATTTCAATTACACCTCCTACCGATTTTAAAGTAGCAATAGTTTCTTTTCTAGGCAATGATATCACATCTAATCCGTGACCCACCAAATCATACCCAGATTGCATGGTCAAAATTGACATACTCCAAGACTCGAACTGGTTGATTCACAATAAGCATCGATATAAATGATTAATAACACCACCAGGGTACAATTGTAAACCGTCTATTCTTGAGAGTAACCCCTTTTCCATTAAATATCGCACAGTCAGTGTTTTGTTTATTGCATCCCCCCTTGAATCTTGCGCCCCCTATCGCGGATATCAGAACGCGGAGCGAGAGGAAAAGAAGAGAGAGAGGGAGAGACTGGGCCGTTCTGAACCGTTGCTTCTAATCCTTATCGATGGGCCTTCATAATTCCGCGGGGGCCAGCGATAGCATTCAATTTAAATTTAATCTTCGTACCGACATGCCATGTTAATCATGTCGAGGAGTAATCCCCCTGTAATCCGCACTGATCCAGGTGTGCTGGTGGTCCTATTCTATACCCATGCCCAGTCGCCCATCAATCCCTGCAACAATACATGTTCCCGTCCCCCTTCCCTAGCGGGAGGCCAAGGCAATTGTATATCATATCAAGCATGCCACAGCCATCATAATGGTCATGATAACGATATGTTAATAAGCGATTTCTAAATTGATTTTTCTTAAATAAATGTGATTCAGGTCGCATTATATATATATGGACATCTCGAGTCAGCGCACAAAAGACAGAAATGTTCTATTATATTTTCTATATATTTTTAATTTCTATATTAATATTTAGTTTAGTATTTATTTAGTTCCTTATAGCCTTCTAGTTAGCCCTATATTTTCTATGTGTATGCTACACCTTACAGTTATGATTATACCATCAGGTAATAGCCAATCACACCAGACCTAGTTCCACTAGGACTGAGGCCGTTTCCTACCTCTTGCATGCAGGTGATATCTTATGTACACTGACCTTGTTATATCTACTTATATTTCATGTACTTGTTCCTGTATCAATTGACAGATACTCTCAATAAACAAAAAAAAATAGACTAACTGATCATAGCATGTACTTATTATATCTTATAATTATGTTAACTTGGTGTAGTAGGGAAGGAAGAACTATGATTGCCGTAGAAGGGGAACACCCATTTCCAGAAATAGAGTTATTTGTTCAAATGTATCATGATAACCAACTGGAAATAAGCATTATATACATACATACATACGCTCAGGAGTAAAACCTCCACCCATGTCAGCACACATAATATATATACTACAACGCAATACAACACATAGCTGTAATCGGGGTATATTCGGAATCAGTTTGTATAAGCAACAATCTCACATATAATTATCATCACATCTATTCCAGTAGTAATTTATCTGAAGGGGTTTCCAATCTTCAACGACCCTGCATGGTTTCTCTACTCAAATTCTTCCAGAGCGGACTAGATTCGGCTAGTTTACAGATATTTTGCTCTTTTAACACAAAAGAACTAAAGAGAAAATATTTTACGGAGACAATTTCGTGTGGACACAGGGTTTATATTTATTATG
Organism: Sthenelais limicola; assembly: GCA_942159475.1. Taxonomy (NCBI): domain Eukaryota; kingdom Metazoa; phylum Annelida; class Polychaeta; order Phyllodocida; family Sigalionidae; genus Sthenelais; species Sthenelais limicola. The sequence continues at coordinate 63,018,567 of OW804096.1, forward strand.
TTGCTGGCATTGGTTTCCGACATAGATTAATGTCATTATATAAGAAGTTTTGAACATTCATACAATCCGATCTGTTGAAATAGGATACGTCACATGAAGCCGTCCCATTAATTATCCATTATTGTCTTCAGTCATATTTCCAGTATGTCTTCTGGGTCGCTTGGATTTCACTATAGAATCAATTTTATCTAAAAATAGATCCTGAATAAAAACAGTAGTTTTAACCTCATTTCGATTCTGCATCGGAGTGTTTCTGGGCCAAATACACCACTCCTTTTTTATAATTCATCGGATGTAAGGCTATCTACCACACATGCAAACTTCCATATGCAGTTTAAAACCTTCTATGTGTAAATTAAAAAAGTCATAATTACCACCAAAGCGGGGAATAGGGTACGAGGGAGCTTCAAATATCCCCCATTTTGACAGCTTGACAGCTTTTCTGACAGAATCATTATGCACATTAAAAAATGTAATTCGACGCCTCCCTAGAATTGTACAGGCAGTGCAACAAACACCTCATTCGCTTGGCCTCTATTCTTAAGGCCCCGTACGAAATTTATGTAGCTGAGGGGCGGAGTAGAGAGCCATTACCATTTCATATTTTGGCATCAGGGACACCGGAACACACACTTAAACGGTCAGAATATGCGACCGGGGTCGCCATATTTCATAAATCACCGAATACAGCTCTAATATAATTCAACTGCTGGCCTTATAAAAATAATGGTCTTTAATATTCTAATACCACGCGATAGTTATTGTAACAGCCAGCACTGGTGTGGATACTGTAGTTGTTAGCTACAATGGTTCATGAGGAGGGTAAATTGATTTATTTAATTGGAGAATTTGATTCTAGCCTTTTCTCAGAAAGATCCCTATTAATGGTCTAATTATGCAGGGTCTACGCGGGTGGGCCTACCGCCGAGCAATGACCGAGGTTAGAAGTATTTCAATAAAATATTCAATGTGTCTCACGGCTAGTCATATATCATTTTTCGTGTGGCCGTATCCATGTATATACATTTTTAACATTATTGCGATTCACTGGTCACTGTTCGGAAATGATCCCAGACATTATTACCTGACTCTGTATCAATTGTGTTATCTCAAACTTATTATTCATTATTCAAATAGGGGCATCGCAAATCTTTCGTCTCAGTGTCCATTTAATTATTAGTATGCTCTTTCATATATACTCTTTATTCGCTATTCTGATTATATATAGTTGTCTTTTAAATGTGTTAAAGTATAAGGGAGAGAGCAGCTGCAAATGGTGGAGGGATTTAATTCAATGGAGTCCCATTGAGAAGAGCCTTGCGCGCATTTAGGAGCAATTGCCACTTCAAGTAAACGTTCACTACTCTCAGCAATTTTTGCATCTCGTGTAGAAATCTATTTCCCAATAAGTAAATAAACTTTATTTTCACTGAGAAGGTGCATGTGGCTTTGACATAAGTACCTCCCACCCCCACTGCATGCAGCATCCAGGTTTTGGATGCTACAGTTATATTCAATATGAAAGCCCCAGGTCCTCCTTTTATTCTTAATGAATATATCAATTTTATTGATTCATTCGCTACTAGTGGGTTTTTCACCATTAATGCCAGTTGCCAGGAAGAGACTGACTGGAAAAAAGTAAATATATTTCCACTCCCCATGCGAGGCAGCAACGGCAAGTGTTTCCCTCTCGCACTGCCTTTAAATTGTTCCCTTTTTTTCTCCCTCGTGTTTAAGGGCTCTCGACTAGAACACAATGCAAATTCTAGGGCCACCTCCTTAGAGGAATCCCAGTCTCCTATATTTACTAAATGCCAAGTGGGACTGCCGAGATCATCCTATTAAACAAGAGTCTTATTCTATATGATACCAATGCCTTTGTACGGGCTCAAATCTATTCTGGGCTTGTATCAATATATTTTCCTTGTTGAAAGATCTAGCCATTATCATCGCTCTGTTTTAAAGGGCTTTGTGTTGTCTTAACTAATCATTTTAGTACAAAGCTTAAAAATAATATGATATTGATCGTGAGCGAATGCCTACATTACTATATCTCTAAGATCGCAAGGACAATGACTAAAGCATAAAGATCTATCATTTGGAATGTTCTTTTATTTATTTTCCATGAAACATCACATCAATTCTTTTTTGTGTCCATATGTACAGTACATATATCAGCTGATAAAAATGAATATAGCTGAGTTAAATGCATCGATAAAGAGGTTATAAAACAATCGTACAATCTCAAAATATATGATATAAATGTGATTTTATATTATATACTCATGTATAGGACTACTTTTACTTATAATTGTGTTTTCATAATTTTGATCAAAGTATTTTTATTGCATTAAACCATAGAATAAAAGATACGAGTGACAAGCTAAACTACATATATATACTCCCTGAGTTTCAACAACAAAATTTAATACCAATCTTCTCATTATATCAATATCTCCTCTATCGCTCCCTCACCACCTCCCAAGAGCTACTCTCGAGTTTATCGTGGAATAATAATGATGAGAACGAGCAGGCCTCCAGAACGGTTCTCTCCCAAGTATTTTTTTTTCGAAGAAGATTTATTGCTTGTCAATCGAACTGGAGTGCGAGTGGAGAGCGTTCCGAGCAGACAGGTGGCTCCCCCGTGCCAGGTGCTAAGGAGCGGAAGCTAGGATGCCCTTCTCCACCGCGCATGCACGCCTTCCGGGGATGGATTTGGCACCCGTTGTGTTGCTTTCTCAGGCCTAAAACGATACATCAAACACTTAGAGTAAAGGTGCTAGTTGGATGTTTTGCACATTTATGAGCATCCACACAGCTCCTGTAACATTTGATATCATTCATTTCGAGGGTGCATGCAATAAAAGGTGTAGGCGAAGACAGCAGTTTTGCTCGCACTGCAATTTTAATTAAATCGCTCTCGATTATAAAATTAAATGTTATATGAGGGGGTAAGTTCGTAATAATGAGAATATTTGAAATCCTACCTGCATTTGAACACCACGTTTATCAAAATTGTAGACAGAAAAAGAAAACAAATTGCATGGCATCATTCTTTCCTTCTAATTTATTTAAGATAGTTTCGCTAATAATACTAATTATGTTCGCTTGGGATATTAATTAACTAGCGATAGGAGTTACAAGAAGATTTAGACGCTCTAAATATACTACAGCCTCGATATCCACCAGTATCACACGAAGTGATAGTAATTTCCGATGGTATTAATGTTTGTCACAATTAATGAGAAAACACATAGCGAGGGGATCAGCATCATGGGAATCATGAGAAACCTAGCAAATGGCCAAGCGCCTCGGGAAACAATGTATATGTTCATCTACTAATTTCGGATATAATACAAAAGCAATATTCCAGGGCCATGAACTTTGCTATTTAAACTTCATCCATAATGAAATTATTTCACAGTAATCTGGAAAACTGAAGGCATTAGAAGTAAATCATAACATATTAGAGCATGGAATAATTGAAATAGTAAGAGCCTAGGGATGACTTCGAAAGTTATATAAAAAAGGTTATTAGGATTATTACACACGTGAGCAGTTAGAAAGGTGCCGTTTGGGGGTGCCGTTCGGTTGATACGAACCGCTCACGTGTGCCGTTCGGCCAAAGACGCAATTTGATTGGTGCAGCGTAGGCCAGATGATGTCGTCCCGACCACGTAACCTAGCCTACAAATTGCGGTGAATGAAGCCTCCTCGAGCTAAACTATAGGCTTAACAAGTTAAATTTATTTTTTAACATCCAAATAGAGTGTGTAATAAATAGCAAATGGCCCTCTGTTCGGGTTCAAACTGATCTCGACCCATCAGAAAACGGGAACTCACCCCTTCGGGGTTCGTCCCGTTTTCTGATGGGTCTCGATCAGTTTGAACCCTCCATCGGGCCATTTGCTATAACAACTATTCATTATTGAAATTTTGATAGAGGGAACACTGTTTGATATATTGGTCTGGCTCGGCAAAGCATGGCGGCAGTTTAGATGAAGGAATAGACATTGTATCTGCACCATTTTGCCAAATATAAATGATTCTGAACGCTGGGCTGCAAGAACTAAAGATGGAATCGCTAGCTACGGTACATGTAATGCATTTTAGCCAAACAAAGGTTCCCATAACTGTATCAAATTACCTCTACCCTGCAGGCTCGATCTATCAGCCTAAACTGATTTTCGGGTGAAGTGATTGAATCGGTGTCCTTTTCCCCAAGATGTGACCTTCTTAACTTCTTGAATTATGTAGGAGATATACACATCTTAACTTTGCCCTAATCAAAGCAGTACCATCTAATCACTATTATTATGGTGAAATTCATATTGTCATTTATGTAGTGTTCTCCCTGCTAATTTTAATTCATTGTAATCCATATTATTATGTAGCATATGAATCATATAAGATATCCCATCACGATTAAAGCAACTTAAAACAACCCGGGAAATCAAATTTGTCTGGAGATAAACTGGAAGTCTCCTCAGTTGAAATTATTTTACCAGAAGGTAAAACAGCGCAAAAGCTACATTTTCAGTTTCTTTAGAGCAGTTTTCGCGACTCAGGTATAACTGCATTTCCTGTCGTGTATGTAAATTTCGGCTGAATATGCAAAACTAATTTACCCCAGTTCTCGACAAACTCTCTCTCTACCTTATCACCCTGTATCTGACCAAATCCTTCTATTCACAGGATAAGATGGACACAGCTGCAGAGCCCGTGAAATGGTATTTGTTCACCATATACATTGCAATTTTGAAAAATTGTTAGTACAATAGGGGATTTGCATGTCTCACTGCGCATGTCTATTACAGTGCATGCTGGTGTGGATTCAGTTCAAATCTGACATACAAATAATTAGCAAGATTTTAACCGAAACATGCAAAGGTCTTCACCAATATCATAGCTTGTGTAAATGATCAATAAATAAACAAATGCATGATTGGAAAGATGAAGTGTTTGTTTTGGAGATCACTGTTAGATATTCTTGAGATCACTGTTAAATATTCCATGCAGAACATAACATGTTTTCGATAGCTTTTACATTGACATACTACTCCCATAATTCCATGCAAATGGAGATTCAAGATGGCGGACATGCAAATCCCCTATCGAGGCCTATTTCTTCTGTCCACTTGGGGTAACCTATTGTTAAAAGGTAACGATAATTTTGCACTGTTAAATGCAATTGGAACTTTCCTATATTCTTATTTCCATACATCAAGATATTTATTGATCAAATATACATAAAATGTGTGATACCTCATTTTATCACTCACTATAGGCCTACAATTAACTGTGAAATTTATCAGGGAACCATTATCATGGCAAACGGCCCATAACAATTCACAGGCTCACTCGCATCCAAATGGGATGTTGATGTGAGTTCTTTTGGAGATTTAATATCAAATACGATCCTGGCCCGCACTTAGATACAAACAGTAACATCATAAACTAGAGTAACAAGACCCTTTTTAGCTCTACCTCCCACGCACACATTTGGAATTAGCCTCCCTGTTCCTCCCCCTCTCTAGATGATGATACTCTTCTAGAAACAGCCACTTGGCACAGTTGCCTCTAATAGACCGTATACATGTAGAGACCCGCTTTTGGGGTATTGACCAGGCACTATGGTACAAATTACTCCTAATTTCCTTGGGCATACATGGGCGTAGAGGAAGATAATCGCCAGAAGGGCGAGGTGATACGGTATGTTTGTGAGTTAGGGGTCAAATGTACGACACGTATTGATGCGCTGTCCAAAGAGATGGAAGTATGTGGATAATTACAGGTCAAGTAATAACCTCGCTGCTCTAATGTAAACATGACACGGAGGAATAGTAATAATTGAGCCAGAAGAGAACCACAGATGGAGCCCTACGGCCTAAGCTAAAGATTCCAGTGTAAAAGGCAGATAAATAACATTCTTTCCCCTTAAACAAGGGCCTTTTTTCATTGTCAATGCAAACCTACCCACTTAGATGAAAATGTAAACGGAAATTCTACAACTCAGAGATTTAAAGCTACTTTCAGGAGTAATTCTTTAATAATTATAATTCTTCACATTTTAACGTAGGTCACCAGGCCAGTTTTTAAGTTTTGAGTTTTTTTAAGTTTTAGGTTTTTAAATAAGGATACCATATAAGTATCAGCTTAGCAATCGGTCACTGATCTCAACGATTTCATTGGAATTCTCTTTTTTTTCGGGAATAGCTTTAAAACATCATCATGACTGAAAGCGGGATGAAATAATTATTCTTCAAAATTGTTGTTCAAAATGTTCATAGGCTTCTATAGCTATACTTAAACTTTTGATATCAAATTCATTATAGAAGAGATCCAGTACCGTTTTCAGCCTCTTTTTAAAATTGTTTTTCATTGAAAAGTATTTGGACTAATGCCATAAAAGATTAGAACAAATCCCCTAGTAACTTCATTTTCTTCCGTCCTAGATTATGAACTTGCCACTAGGATCGGATTGTGAATAGTGTCAACCGTTTTTATGAATGATTATTTTCAGGTCAGAGTTCCCTGCCATCTCAAGTATTCTTTTTTATGGCAAGGAAATGACTGACTTTATAAAAAATATATATAAAAAAAATACACTTTTGATTTAGTCACATAATTTGTAATTTAAAAAATTGAATGTATCCAGTTAATTCTGCAGAACAGGAATATGTCAGTTGATAAAACTGGAAAAGAATCTGCAATGTAGTTTTCGAACTTCTGCATAGAAAACTCTGACAGTTTGCTCATCATATTGCTTATAAATAAAAGAACCTAATATAAGTTTAATAGCTTACGAATTGGGCATGTGATCTCAGGGGTATTGTGGAAATTAATCGTACGCATATATACTATAGCCTATTCAGCATTCCAGGCCTCGAAGGGATAGTGCACATGGCTCTCTCCAATGATTTCACTCTCGTCCAGCCAATCCAGACACTATATTTCAAGTTCAGCGAGCCATATCCCTGGCCTGATATTCACGAGCTCCCGTCAAGAAGGACATGGTTCTGCTATATCTCCCCCACAATCCCTATAATCCCCCTCACTCGTGACTACGAGTTCACGCCGTGCCTACATTACCCCATCGTGCTCATTCATTTCGCCCAGAGTGTCCGTATCGATCTGCATAGTGTTTTTGTCTGGTGGTTTATCCTCATCTGTCTTTATCTGTCTCGCACGCCAACTATTCCCTTTATCGCTTTCATTTGTGGTCTTATATTACATTTAGGTTACACAGGGATGTAACATTAAAGTGATGCTGTCAATAGACTTCTACTGACGATCAGCATCCACTCGGAGGTGTCTAGTAGTACAGTGTTAGGTACTTTAAGGGGAATGTAGTACACAATCCATTACTATAGTCTCTATCTCATATGGTTTCCCCATGTACTATGATACAATACATGTATTCCCAGTGCCATTGCCCTGCCAATATTCATTTCTAGACATTTTCATCTCTTTCAAACCGATTCTCTCACTTATCAATTATTTTTTCTACCAATTTCCCAAATCACAGATTAGTCTAAGGATTTGTTTCTGCAATGGTCCATCCAATCTCGCGCTTCTTATGTCTGCCTGTCTGTATGTCTGTTTTTGGTCAAATGTCTGACACCCTTCATAAGCACCATGGGATTTGCAGAATACGGTTTGCCTCACTTCAATAATTCTTTTGTAAGTCTAGCCACTACCTGATCATTCATTCATGCAATGGTTAATGTCTTAGATGCCATCTCACGGTTGTCTTGCTTGTCTATTCATCTGTCAAAGTAACACTCCGTCAGTCTCAGTTCACATTGTTCAATATTATTCTTACAAGTGACTGCCTAGACCTTCCCAACTCAGTCTCTTCTACTGTCCAGACGTTTAGTTATTTAACATTCTAAAGACCCATCCATTAGTCAATTTTCAGTTTTTGTCCGTCTATTGTCACATTCAGTTGTCACACAACAACTAGCATCATGCAGGAGGAGGCACTTATCCCACATAATAATTAATTAGTATGTTTAGAACACTATTGTTATGGTCATTGTCTCCTTCCCTTGGACAAAGCCCGTATATATGAAAGGATTGACATATTAATGGCCTTGTCAGTCAAAATATACAACTAGTATCACTGCTGGTTCATAATAATATTACTATATTCATCAATCTTTGTCAAGGTCTACATCATTGATTCACTCTACAGCAAAGGGAATTAAAACAAAAGACTATTTCAATAAAAAACTACAGATAACACTCAATAGTAAGAACTAGCAATCTCCTATACATCACTCAAGCTAGAGCTACAACTACATGCATGTATTCAGTCGGTCACTCTACCAATCGGTAAATATACCATTGATGGAATTTAAGTGGATGCAAGTCCAGTTTTGATTAGTTTATCAGTCACAGACTTTCTGTTTCCAAGGCAGTCTACGCATACGTTGAATTTGCTTGTCATATGTCCAGTCATCTGTTCCCATGCAATAAGGCTAAAGTTGACTTCATATTTCACTCAGTTTGTGGTCACATCAGCACCATATTAAATGGCGATTGAGTTCCATGAAGATGCTACTATCAATCAAATGAGGATTGATACTATAAACTCATCAGTAGGTAATTGTGTGTCTATTATTCAAATAGTTTTGAGAACAAGTCCATCTGTCCATAAAGTCAGTCCACTCTACCTATCACCAATTCCATCTGCTACCTTTACTCGACTAGATTGCATGCTCTGCATATATAATGTATAATATATAATATATATTATATGCAATAATCCCTTCCTCTGTCCTGTCATATAATAAGTCCAGTTATAATTATTTCATCAGTCATAAACCTTCTGTTTCAAAGCGAGTCTATGCATCAGTTGGATTTACATGTCACCTATTGTTGAAATGCATCTGTCAAGCTACCAATACTATTAATTCAAATGCCAGTCTGTCTTTTAATCAGTTTTTGAAATGTTCATCTGTCCATAGAATCAGTCAACTCTACCTACCATCAATTCCATCTGCTATCTGTACTCGACTAGGTCGGCCTGACATATATGCTGAACCCTTACGCTGTTCTCCTTTTAGTCTTGTGTATCTGGTTAATAATAAGGCTTCCTATTTTCTCCTTATACAGGTTATCTAACAGTTCATATCACAAGGATCTCCATGGTTAAGTTCGCCCAACCTCCCCAGGGAGAAATGTAACGTTCTTTGAACGTTTGTGTAACGTTTGGATGTGACTGTTCGCAAACGGTACCCAAACAGTGAACGCACAGTGCATGAACATTAAGTGAGGACAATCATCGTTTGTATGCAGACGCTGAACAAACGTTTGCAAACGATCAGGAGGTGTGCAAACGAGCAATAAACATTATACAAACAGTTCTTTTTAAACATTGTTATACCTCATCGTGTGATATATATGTACTCCTAATAAGGACAAGAGTTGCACATAGAAATATGAGGGTATTTCATATAGCCTATCTGATTTAAATTAGCAAGGCAAACAGGAGTGTGGAAGGCCGGGAGAATTGTTGCATACTCACTGACTGGCTGGGGATAAACATAGTCCTGTATTATTGGTCGCTGTATTTTGTGACCTTAACCGATTTTGATGATCTTACTCCTCCATGATGCTGACATATTTCCGGTTCGTTTGAGATATAATACAAGTTTCTGACATTAGTGGTTCGTCTTCTGTAAGCTTTGGAAAATGCGGCAACGTTGCGGCGACGGCGGTGACGCTACCCTCTTCCACTGCCGATTTTGAATCTGCCGCCATTTTACATTTGGCTGCATGCGTCCTTGCGGTTTGAATGCTGCGATGGAGAATTCTCTTCCATACAGGCATTAAACATTCACTTTAAGTGACCCTACTTATACACAAACTATTTATACTCCTTCCTGTACAGTTGGATGAATACGAAATCAATGCAATACCAAGATCTTACCTAAAATATAAATGCGTCTAGCTGAGTCTGCATGTTAATCCAACGGCTATGTCATGACTGTGTGACTTAGACTCGGATTTCATTTGAAAATAATCAGAACGGTAAACAACTGATTAATGAACGTTTATTAATTGTGCGTGAACGTTTGGCTCTCCCTTTAACAACGCAAACGGTAGACGAACGATGGAAACGTTACATGAACATTTGCAAACGCACAGAACGCCAAACAACCGATCAACCAATGTTTATACGCTGTGCGTGAACGTTCGCTTCTCCCTGGGTCCTAGCTAGTAGTTCCAAAGCTAGCCTGTGAATCAGGGCATGAGTATATATATGTATACATGTTTTACTGATCTCATTATTCTTACTCATACGTGCCTCAGCCTAACTCGGTATTTCTTGACAGGAAACTAATAAAATAATGTTAATTTCTGCAAGTTCCTCCAAAAGCAAATCTATTTGCTTAGACGTGAAGACAGAAGCTTTATACCAATTGAATATATAAAAGAATGCACTCAAAGAATAAATAACTCGGAATCAACTTGCCCCACATTTCAAGCTCGACCCAAAATCAAGGTTCTTCGTGGAGTTTACAATGAACTGAGGTGCTGAAAAAGCCTACCATTATGTCGCATCATATCGTTCTTCTTGTTACCATCAACCAAAGCTAATAATATTCAATGTATAGTTTGAGTTGTTATGCTGTCCAGAAATGAAACCCAGTGAAAGGCGTAAGACCAGGAATAGATATATTCTGTCATATGCCATGAACACCATCCCATTTGTTATCATGATTTGTAGGTTATAAATGAACATGTTTTGTCAAATTGTCATGTCAAATCTGTCAATGTCAAATCTGTCAATGGTTTGTTTCATGCACCTGCTTATCGAGAAACGAACAGTAATCAAGATCGGAATCAGTCAACATTTCAGCTCGTCCACCAGTCTGTCGACCAGTCTTTGTCCATTAGCAAGCCCAATCAACCCTTCAGCTGATGTCAATTGTCATGTCAGACATCTAGTGAGTAGGTGGTTTGGGGAAGATAACAAGATGTAAAAGATAGGTACATGGTCCTTTTCATGCATCTGTCTATCAATTAAACGATAGATCCATACTTCTGTTCATGCATCTGTCTGTCAGGTAATTATCTGTTATATCTAAACATAGATCCTGTCCATGGTCCTGTTCATTCATCAGACTAACAGTTACAAGGTAGGTTCATGATGCTACTCATGCATTTGTCTATCTATCAGTCGAAAGGTAGGTCCATTTTCCGGCTAATACGTCTGTCTATATATCTGTTAAAGCATGCATCTGGCTTTCATTGGGAACAAAAGTCGTCCTGCTCATACATCTGTCTGACTAGTAAGAGGATCAGGTAAAATCAGAGTTGGTATAGCCAATCACAGTTGCCTACAACCATTTATTCTTTCTTGTATGTTTTAACCTAATAAAAAGCAGTCATTCGGATCCTGGGATCTCCAGCCTGCTCATGCATATGTCTGAGAGTTAAAAATGTAGGTCTATGTATTTGTACAGAGCCAGGTTCATAGTCCTGTTCATGCATCTGTCTGACAAACATACTCCTGAATATGCATCTAACAGTTATAAAGGTAGGTCTATGTTTCTGTACAAAGGTACGTCTATAGTCCTGTTCATGCATCTGCCTGACAGTTAAAAAGGTAGGTCTATGTTTCTGTACAAAGGTAGGTCTATAGTCCAACTCATGCATCATTCTGACAGTTGTAAAGGTACGTCTATGTTTCTGTACAAAGGTAGGTCTATAGTCCAGCACATACATCTTTCTGACAGTTAAAAAGGTAGATCTATGTTTCTGCACAAAGGTTGGCCCATAGTCCAACTCATGCTTCATTCTGACAGTTAAAAAGGCTGGTCTATGTTTCTGTACAAAGATGGGTCTATGGTCCTGTTCATGCATCATTCTGACAGTTAAAAAGGTAGGTCTATGTTTCTGTACAAAGGTATGTCCATAGTCCAACTAATGCTTCATTCTTACAGTTAAAAAGGTAGGTCTATGTTTCTGTACAAAGGTTGGTCCATAGTCCAGCTCATGCATCATTCTGACAGTTTCAATTCAATTGAGTTCAAGACATTTTTTATTTGCAATTAGTGGTGACTACAAAAAGGAGGTCCCAGTTTTGAAACCTTGGTTCCAAGTCTTCCTGTGGGTTCCTGGAAGTTAAAAAGGTAGGTCTATATTTTGTACAAAGGAATGTCCATAGTACAGCTCATGCATCATTTTGACCGTAAAAAAGCAAGGTCTATCTTTTGGTACAAAGGTTGAGCCATATTCCTGTTCATGCACCATTTTGACAGTTAAGAAAGTAGGTCTATGTTTCTGTACAAAGGTAGATCCGTGGTCCTGTTCATGCATCATTCTGACAGTTATAAAGGGAGGTCTATATTTCTGTACAAAGGTATGTCCATAGTCAAATTCATGGATCATTCTGACAATTAAAAAGGAAGGTTTATGTTCCTGTACAAAGGTAGGTTGATAGTCCTGCTCATGCATTATTCTGACAATTAAAAAGGGAGGTTCATATTTCTGTACAATTGGCAGTCTATAGTCCTGTTCATGGACCATTTTGACAATTCCGAAAGTAAGTCTATGTTTCTGTACAAATATAGGTCAATAGTCCTGTTCATGCATCCTTCTGACAGTTATAAAGGTACGTCTATGTTACTGTACAAAGGTATGTCCATAGTCCAGCTCATGCATAATTCTGACAGTTAAAAAGGGTGGTCTATCTTTTGGTACAAAGGTCGGTCCATATTCCTGTTCATGTCCCATTCTGTATGTTTTAAAAAGGTAGGTCTATGTTTCTGTACAAAGGTGGGTCCATGGTCATGTTCATGCATCATTCTGACAGTTAAGAAAGTAGGTCTATGTTTCTGCACAGTTAAGAAGGCAGGTCCATAGTTCAACTCATGCATCATTCTGACAGTTTAAAATGTAGGTCTATGTTTCTGTACAAAGGTGGGTCCATGGTCCTGTTCATGTATCTGTTAAACAGTAAAACAGTTCCAGAGGTGAAATGAAGTCCTGTTCATGCATTTGTCTGACAGTGAAACAGTAGGTCCAGTGTTTTAGTCATGGGTCTGTCTGACAGTAAAACAGTAGGTTCATAGTTTTGTTCATGTATCTGTTAAACAGTAAAACAGTGAGTCTATAGTCCTGTTTATGTATCTGTTCAACAGTAAAACAATAGGTTCATAGTTTTGTTTATGTATCTGTTTAGCAGTAAAACAGTAGGTCCATAGGCCAGTTTATGCCTCTGTCTGACAGTAAAACATTCGGTCTATAGTCCTGTTCATGTGTCAGTCTGACAGTAAAACACTAGGTGTATAGTCCTGTTCATGCATCTGTCTGACAGTTAAACAGTAGGTCTACATTCCTGTTCATGTATCTGTTTATCAGTAAAACAGTAGGTGTATAGTCCTGTTCATGCATCTGTCTGACAGTTAAACAGTAGGTCTATAATCCTGTGCATGTATCTGTCTGACAGTTAAACAGTAGGTCTATAGTCCTGTTCAAGCATCTGTGTGACAGTTAAACAGTAGGTCTACATTCTTGTTCATGAATGTATCTGTTTATCAGTAAAACAGTAGACCACGCTCCTGTATATAGTCCTGTTCATGCATCTGTCTGACAGTTAAACAGTGGGTTTATAGTCCTGTTCATGCCTCTGTCTGACAATGAAACAGTAGGTCAATAGTCCTGTTCATGCATCTGTCTGACAGTTAAACAGTAGGTCTATAGCCCTGTTCATGTATCTGTCTGACAGTAAAACAGTAGGTCTATAGTCCTGTTCATGTATCTGCCTGACAGTAAAACAGTATGTCAATAGTCCTGTTCATGCATCTCTCTGACAGTTAAACAGTAGGTCCATAGCCCTGTTTATGTGTTTGTCTGACAGTAAAACAGTAGGTCCATAGCCCTGTTCATGTATTTCTCTGACAGTAAAACAGTAGGTCAATAGTTTTATTCATGCCTCTGTCTGACAGTAAAACAGTAGGTCAATAGCCCTGTGCATGTATCTGTCTGACAGTAAAACAGTAGGTCTATAGTCCTGTTCATGCCTCTGTCTGACACTAAAACAGTAGGTCAATAGCCCTGTGCATGTGTCTGTCTGACAGTAAAACAGTAGGTCTATAGTCCTGGTCACGCATCTGTCTGACAGTAAAACACTAGGTCCATAGTCCCGTTCATGTATCTGTCTGACGGTAAAACAGTTGGTTCATAGTCCTGTTCGTGCATCTGTCTGACAGTAAAACACTATGTGTATAGTCCTGTTTATACATCTGTCTGACAGTTAAACAGTGGGTCTACAGTCCTGTTCATGTATCTGTTTATCAGTAAAACAGTAGGTCCATAGTCCTGGTCATGCATCTGTCTGACAGTAAAACACTAGGTCCATAGTCCCGTTCATGTATCTGTCTAGTGTTAAAACAGTTGGTTCATAGTCCTGTTCGTTACCTGTCTGACAGTAAAACACTAGGTGTATAGTCCGGTTTATACATCTGTCTGACAGTTAAACAGTGGGTCTACAGTCCTGTTCATGTATCTGTTTATCAGTAAAACAGTAGGTCCATAGTCCTGTTCATGCCTCTGTTGGACAGTAAAACAGTGGATCTATAGGCCTGTTCATGCATCTGTCTGACAGAAAAATTGTATAATCATAGTACGTCCTGCTCATGCTTCTGTCTTACAGTTAAACAATAGGTCCATATTCCTGTTCATGAATCTGCTTGACAGTTAAATAGTAGGTCCATCGTCTTGCTCATGCCCAGTCTGACAGTAAAACAGTAGGTCTATAGTTTTGTTCATTTATCATTTTGCAGTTTAGCAGTAAAACGGGAGGTCTATAGTCCTCTTCATGCCTTTGTCTGACAATAAAATAGTACACTATGTATCAGATGTGTTGGGAGCGGTGCCCAATAGGGTTACCATTGGCTGCCTTTGATGTTTACTCTCAACACTTCTCGTACAGAGTGTAGGTCCATAGTCCTGTTCATGCCTCTGTCTGATAGTAACTTTGCAGGTCTATAGTCCAGTTCATGTCTCTGTCTGATAGTGAAACATTAGGTCCAGAGTCCTGCCCATGTATCATTCTGACAGCAAAACAATAGGTCCATAGTCCTGTTCATGAATCTGTCTGACAGTAAAATAGTATGACTATAGTCCCATTCATGTATCTGTCTGACAGTAAAACAGTAGGTCCATAGTTTTGTTCATGCTCTGTTTAGCAGTAAAACAGTGGGTCCATAGTCCCGTTCATGTGTCTGTCTGACAGTAAAACAGTAGGTCTATAGTTTTGTTCATGCCTCTGTTTAGCAGTAAAACGGTAGGTCCATAGTTTTGTTCATGTATCTGTTTAGCAGTAAAACAGTGGGTCTATAGTCCTGTTCATGTGTCTGACTCACAGTAAAACAGTAAGTATATAGTCCCATTCATGTATCTGTCAGACAGTAAAACAGTAGCTCCATAGTTTTGTTCATGCCTCTGTTTAGTAGTAAAACGGTAGGTCCATAGTTTTGTTCATGTATCTGTTTAGCAGTAAAACAGTGGGTCTATAGTCCTGTTCACGTGTCTGACTCACAGTAAAACAGTAAGTAAATAGTCCTGTTCATGGATCTGTCTGACTGAAACAGTAGGTCCATATTTCTGTTAAGGAATCTGTTTTACAGTAAAATAGTATGACCATAGTCCCGTTCATGTATCTGTCTGAGAGTAAAACAGTAGGTCTATAGTACTGTTCATGAATCCGTCTGAACACTATTACCATAGTCCTGTTCATGTGTCTGTCCAAAAGTAAAACAGTAGGTCTATAGTCCTGTTCATGTATCTGCCTGACAGTAAAACAGTAAGTAAATAGTCCTGTTCATGGATCTGTCTGACTGAAACAGTAGGTCCATACTTCTGTTAAGGAATCTGTTTTACAGTAAAATAGTATGACCATAGTCCCGTTCATGTATCTGTCTGAGAGTAAAACAGTAGGTCTATAGTACTGTTCATGAATCCGTCTGAACACTATTACCATAGTCCTGTTCATGTGTCTGTCCAAAAGTAAAACAGTAGGTCTATAGTCCTGTTCATGTATCTGCCTGACAGTAAAACAGTAAGTAAATAGTCCTGTTCATGGATCTGTCTGACTGAAACCGTAGGTCCATACTTCTGTTAAGGAATCTGTTTTACAGTAAAATAGTATGACCATAGTCCCGTTCATGTATCTGTCTGAGAGTAAAACAGTAGGTCTATAGTACTGTTCATGAATCCGTCTGAACACTACTACCATAGTCCTGTTCATGTGTCTGTCCAAAAGTAAAACAGTAGGTCTATAGTCCTGTTCATGTATCTGCCTGACAGTAAAACAGTAGGTCTATAGTCCTGTTCATGTATCTACCTGACAGTAAAACAGTAGGTCTATAGTCCTGTTCATGTATCTGTCTGACAGTAAAAGAGTAGGTCCATAGTTTTGTTCATGCTCTGTTTAGCAGTAAAACAGTGGGTCCATAGTCCTGTTCATGTATCTGTCTGACAGTAAAACAGTAGCTCCATAGTTTTGTTCATGCCTCTGTTTAGTAGTAAAACGGTAGGTCCATAGTTTTGTTCATGTATCTGTTTAGCAGTAATCTATAGTCAGTGGATCTATAGTCCTGTTCACGTGTCTGACTCACAGTAAAACAGTAAGTATATAGTCCTGTTCATGCATCTGTCTGACAGTTAAACAGTAGGTCCATAGTTTTGTTCATGTATCTGTTTAGCAGTAAAACAGTGGGTCTATAGTCCTGTTCATGAATCCGTCTGAACACTACTACCATAGTCCTGTTCATGTGTCTGTCCAAAAGTAAAACAGTAGGTCTATAGTCCTGTTCATGTATCTGCCTGACAGTAAAACAGTAGGTCTATAGTCCTGTTCATGTATCTACCTGACAGTAAAACAGTAGGTCTATAGTCCTGTTCATGTATCTGTCTGACAGTAAAACAGTAGGTCCATAGTTTTGTTCATGCTCTGTTTAGCAGTAAAACAGTGGGTCCATAGTCCTGTTCATGTATCTGTCTGACAGTAAAACAGTAGCTCCATAGTTTTGTTCATGCCTCTGTTTAGTAGTAAAACGGTAGGTCCATAGTTTTGTTCATGTATCTGTTTAGCAGTAAAACAGTGGATCTATAGTCCTGTTCACGTGTCTGACTCACAGTAAAACAGTAAGTATATAGTCCTGTTCATGCATCTGTCTGACAGTTAAACAGTAGGTCCATAGTTTTGTTCATGTATCTGTTTAGCAGTAAAACAGTGGGTCTATAGTCCTGTTCATGTGTCTGACTCACAGTAAAACAGTAAGTAAATAGTCCTGTTCATGGATCCGTCTGACTGAAACAGTAGGTCCATACTTCTGTTAAGGAATCTGTTTTACAGTAAAATAGTATGACCATAGTCCCGTTCATGTATCTGTCTGAGAGTGAGGTCTATAGTCCTGTTCATGAATCCGTCTGAACACTATTACCATAGTCCTGTTCATGTGTCTGTCCAAAAGTAAAACAGTAGGTCTATAGTCCTGTTCATGTATCTGCCTGACAGTAAAACAGTAGGTCTATAGTCCTGTTCATGTATCTACCTGACAGTAAAACAGTAGGTCTATAGTCCTGTTCATGTATCTACCTGACAGTAAAACAGTAGGTCTATAGTCCTGTTCATGTATCTACCTGACAGTAAAACAGTAGGTCTATAGTCCTGTTCATGTATCTGTCTGACAGTAAAACAGTTGGTCCATAGTTTTGTTCATGCCTCTGTTTAGTAGTAAAACAGTGGGTCCATAGTCCTGTTCAAGAATCTGTCTGACAGTAAAACAGTTCATGTATCTGCCTGACAGTAAAACAGTAGGTATATAGTCCTGTTCATGTATCTGTCTGACAGTAAAACAGTAGGTCCATAGTTTTGTTCATGCCTCTGTTTAGCAGTAAAACAGTGGGTCCATAGTCCTGTTCATGAATCTGTCTGACAGTAAAACAGTAGCTCCATAGTTTTGTTCATGCCTCTGTTTAGCAGTAAAACAGTAGGTCCATAGCTTTGTTCATGTATCTGTTTAGCAGTAAAACAGTGGGTCCATAGTCCCATTCATGTATCTGTCTCACATTAAAACAGTAAGTATATAGTCCCATTCATGGATCTGTCTGACTGAAACAGTAGGTCCATAGTCCTGTTCATGCATCTGTCTGACTGAAACAGTAGGTCCATAGTCCTGTTCATGAATCTGTCTGACAGTAAAACAGTAGGTTCATAGTCCTGTTCATGCATCTGTCTGACAGTATAACAGTAGGTCCATAGTTTTGTTCATGTATCTGTTTAGCAGTAAAACAGTGAGTCCATAGTCCTGTTCATGTATCTGTCTGACAGTAAAACAGTAGGTCCATAGTCCTGTTCATGCATCTGTCTGACAGTAAACAATCAGTCTATAGTCCTGTTCATGCATCTGTCTGACAGTTAAACAGTAGGTCCATAGTTTTGTTCATGTATCTGTTTAGCAGTAAAACAGTGGGTCTATAGTCCTGTTCATGTGTCTGACTCACAGTAAAACAGTAAGTATATAGTCCTGTTCATGGATCTGTCTGACTGAAACAGTAGGTCCATAGTTCTGTTAAGGAATCTGTTTTACAGTAAAATAGTATGACCATAGTCCCGTTCATGTATCTGTCTGAGAGTGAGGTCTATAGTCCTGTTCATGAATCCGTCTGAACACTATTATCATAGTCCTGTTCATGTGTCTGTCCAAAAGTAAAACAGTAGGTCTATAGTACTGTTCATGTATCTGCCTGACAGTAAAACAGTAGGTCTATAGTCCTGTTCATGTATCTACCTGACAGTAAAACAGTAGGTCTATAGTCCTGTTCATGTATCTGTCTGACAGTAAAACAGTGGGTCCATAGTTTTGTTCATGCCTCTGTTTAGTAGTAAAACAGTGGGTCCTTAGTCCTGTTCAAGAATCTGTCTGACAGTAAAACAGTTCATGTATCTGCCTGACAGTAAAACAGTAGGTATATAGTCCTGTTCATGTATCTGTCTGACAGTAAAACAGTAGGTCCATAGTTTTGTTCATGTCTCTGTTTAGCAGTAAAACAGTGGGTCCATAGTCCCGTTCATGAATCTGTCTGACAGTAAAACAGTAGCTCCATAGTTTTGTTCATGCCTCTGTTTAGCAGTAAAACAGTAGGTCCATAGCTTTGTTCATGTATCTGTTTAGCAGTAAAACAGTGGGTCCATAGTCCCATTCATGTATCTGTCTCACATTAAAACAGTAAGTATATAGTCCCATTCATGGATCTGTCTGACTGAAACAGTAGGTCCATAGTCATGTTCATGCATCTGTCTGACTGAAACAGTAGGTCCATAGTCCTGTTCATGAATCTGTCTGACAGTAAAACAGTAGGTTCATAGTCCTGTTCATGCATCTGTCTGACAGTAAAACAGTAGGTCCATAGTTTTGTTCATGTATCTGTTTAGCAGTAAAACAGTGAGTCCATAGTCCTGTTCATGTGTCTGTCTGACAGTAAAACAGTAGGTCCATAGTCCTGTTCATGCATCTGTCTGACAGTAAACAGTCGGTCTATAGTCCTGTTCATGCATCTGTCTGACAGTTAAACAGTAGGTCCATAGTTTTGTTCATGCATCTGTCCAACAGTAAACAGTAGGTCTATAGTCCTGTTCATACATCTGTTGATCTGTTTACAGGGAGCTCAATATTATTTGTCCTGGATAAATGTATTTGTCTTGTAATCTAAAATTTGTATTTTGATGATCCTTACCATGCATCAGCAAAATTCTCAGTCAAAGAATATTGGTCTATTTATCTCTTCAATGGTAGCTTTATATTCCTGCACATTCATAATGTTTATTAGTAGGGTGATGCTCCTATATCAGTCTGTTAACATTTAGCAAGGTAAGTGTATGTCTATCTAGTCAAAGGTAGGTCTGTTGCCCTGTTTATGCAACTGTCTGGCGCTAAAGAAAATATCTTGATGATACAGTCCATGCATAAGTCATCAGTTAAAAAGGTTGATCTATTTATTTGGTCAAAGGTCGGTCCATGTCCTGTTCATGCACTTGTATTTCCTGCTCATGCATTTAATGTGTTTATCCATCAATCTATAGGTATCTGCAGTTAATCTAACATGCCCTAGTCTACTTACTACTTCACCAGTCACTTGCCCATTCCTAAGTTTATGCTATAGGAGTTTATGAGTATAATCTGTCCCTCAGTCCATGCGTCATTCAACAAATCACTATGATTACATCAGTCCATTCTAAATTCCATGCATTAGTGTCTATAGCAACTCTCAAGAATGCACCTTTCTACCTATTTTCAATATCTTGAGTAACCAATTACCACATGTCAATGTCAAATCTATTGTTCCACAAGTCAGTCTTTTTACCTGCCCATGCATTTGATTTCCTACAAATACCTTCCTTTATTCATTCTGTTATCAGCTCACACTACCTTTATTTTATGCTTTAGTCATTTGCATGTCAAGACAAGAACCTGTCTACAATCAGTGTAATCTCAGTCTAAGGGGCAGTTTAAGCTTTTGTCTTTGTCCACCAGTTTTATTTTTAAAATGACTTGTTTACAATTTAATATTTCTTTCTAACGCCTTTCATTTAATATCAACATGTCAGTCTACCTATCAGTAAATTATAGGTCAGCTAGTGTAACATTTTATTCGTCAGTCACTATTTTTCGGTTTCTGAGCTACATATAAGTAGCATATATACTAGGTACCTAAATACTTAAGAAGGATATCCCTCAGTCTGTACACTTGAACAGTTCATTGATCCGTTTGTTTTTCTACCTATACAGCAGCTAATCTAATAATGGCCAATATATTACCATGTAAAGTCGAATAATTTAGCCAATTCTCGAGTTGTCATATATGTCTATCTACCTGGTGTGATGTCAGTCTATTCCGTAGTTCAGATATTCCATGCATTTACCCCATCAGTCCATTTGATATAACACAAGCAGCCATTTTCTAGACCATGCATCAGTCTTTCTGTCAATCTATTACCAGGCTGTCCTCATATTAGTCCTCATGCAAAGTCTTTTCACCTGTCTATTTACAGTCTGTCCTGTCTGTAGTTCATGTCTATGTCCTTTTATCAGTGTCTGCCTAATCATATACATGTTCGTGTATGCAACAGTCACCCCTGCTACCTGCAGTATTTTATTTATGTCACAGACGGATTTCATGATTCAATGTCCCCTATACATGTATATATAAACATGTATATTGTTTTATAAGGAATAATAGAAATACAACCATATCTTCCTCTTTTAGTGCAGTAAACACCCAGAGCTAACACTGGAAGTCTGTCTGTGGAATATTTTCCTTTTAAAAGATTTCATTTATTCTTGGTGTAAAGGATCCCCACTTATGGGGTTTTTCATCTGACCCACTATTGGATCTATAATAATTTAGTCACTGCCTTGAACAGTCCAGGGGCTATAACAACCGTCGCATTGGGATTATACCGTACACCAAACAGTGCACCAACAGCCCCTCAATGTCAGTCACTAGTCCATTAATAATGTTTTAGTTAAGAGTGACTCATCTTGTTGAACAAATGGTCCAATATGTGTAACTTAAATAAGTGCTACGTCCTTATGTCAGCCTGTTGATATTTTTTCACCTCATTATAATTTCAAATTTACAGGTAAGGTAGCTAATGGGATAAATTATCGTTCAAAACATGATTTTGTTGCGTTTCCATTTTCATCAGTCTCCGACAAATTGTCGAAGTTATAACCAGATCACTATAAATGCTTGATTATAAATAAGCATGTTTCAAATAAAGTATGCCTTTTTGATACACCAATAGCTGATATATTCTATGTGCCCGTCAGGGACAAGGTCCTGAAGCCATAAACGAGCATCTGCCCCATGGTCGCATTCTCCTCCTTACCTCAGTACATGCCAGAGTCAATCTATGAATCATATAATACCTCACCTTTCTACCAGTCAGACAACCTTTCAGTCCATTTGCAACCTCTCAGTCCATATGTGGTCACAAGTCTACCTGCGTTACACTTCATACACCTTGTTAATATTTTCACTATGGACAGAGGTAGAGTCAATGCGAACTTGACCTACAGTCACATGACTCCATGCTGTAATTTCTCAAAATAGGAAGCTTAGAAGGTCAGTGCGTGCCTTAAACTATCTCTAAAAATCTTACAAGGACAATATAAAAATACTCCATTGCCTGATTAGTGTTCCATGCTAGTCACTGCCCTTGTCAAGAAATGCCCAGTCAAGTCGAACTACGGTCCCCATTAAAGGAATAAATTGTGTCACAAGTCTAAGAAACCTTGATAAGAGCTCTAACGCTTCGTATTAGCCCAATCAGTCTCCTTTGTCATCATTGACAAATGTATTCATGTCATGTATTTAATTTTATTCATTCTATGTCGTTTCACCTGAAGTGTTACAGAATAGTCTTATATAGTAGTTATATAACATTAGTCCTACCTTATTCTTACAAAGTAAACCAGTTCAGAAACATCCCAACCATAAGCTGACACTCTTAAAATAAAATAGAAATGTGCATGGATAACGGCTCTTTGGGGGAGGCCAAAGTAAGGCAGGACTAGGCGTATGTCATAGTGTTTCCACATCATAGCCTTGCGCTTGGAAGCCTTTCTCTGCTTTGATATTCAAGTCAGTACCTAAGGTCAGTGTTCTTAATATGCGTCTCCGTCCAGAAGGCGACCATGGATAATAATGTTATCCTTGTCAGGATTCATCATAGGCTAAGCACTGTCCAAAAGCGCCTCTAAGATATACTCTTATCAACTAAGCTTTCTATTCGTGAGGGTCTCTATGTTTTAAACCTTGTCTATCACAGTATAGGGCCAGTCTCCCAGTTATGTTAAAGCCATTGTACCTACCTGGTTGTTAATCGTACAATCTAGGGTAAAATTGATTCATTATCATTCTGTTAAGACTGATTTAAGAGGGTCGCAATTTCCATTGTTGTTAATGTCTTTTGTTTGCCTTTAAAAATAGGGGTTTCGTGGCTTCTGCTAAAGCAGGTTTTCCACCTAACGTCCAAAACAAATTAATCATATAACACAATCATCATAATTATGCAATTGACACAACCACATCAAATTTTGTACGTCAATGATTGAACCTGACATAGGTTACAAATAATAGTATAGAATGTATCAATTCAGAATATTGTGATCTCTAAGCACGCGTTAATTAGATTGTACCTGAATATATGTATTTATTCAGGACATTTTTTGGCACACTTACAACCTGCATGACATCACAACTTGGGGAAGATTTGCTACGATCATTTGAGCTAGATGTCAGGCATATCATTGGGACCGTGTATCAAAGATTTGACAGGGTTGATAGGGTTCTTAGTTATATTGAAAAAACCTGATTTGAAATTCAGATCCCTGGTGTGTGGAACTGTCTAATTAATATCGTTATCATGCGCCATGTCATTAAATAATGTCATAGCAGAACAATGAGCACAATACATTGGATGGAATGTCTGTAGGTGTGTTTGTCAGGACTAAGTACGATCAACTTCGACGAAAGCAGTTTACTCCAGTTTACTGGCTTTTATATTGTAATATGGAGAGTATGAAATTGTCAAGTGGTGCTAGCTTTGGGTCATCCATCATGCAAATAGGATATTGCTTGGTCTAGCTTTGGAATTCCAATGCCAAAGTGCAGAAGGAAATTAAAAGGGAATTAAAGGCAATTAAATAAAAAAAATACATAGAACCGCAAATGTATAATTTTGTATACTGCTGTTTGGTGTGTGATGAATCAACTTAGAATATTATCCTTTTGTATTTATTCACCATCAGAGAATTATATTGTTGTTTTTAGCAGCATTAGCCATCATTACTTTTGATCTAACTCCTTTCATATAGGACGAAACCTTCGTGCTAAAACTTCATACGTAGCGTAAAGTAGCACGCCTGAATTGACAGTGTATTTGCTTTAGGATTACATCTGATAATATGTTAAGTTTCGACGTCAGGAAATCATCAATACACATTTCGATGTCAAACCTCCTTATAAGATATAAAGACAATATAAGGGATCATATTCCAACTTTAATCTTTGAGAATCGGCAATACGAACATTGGTAATACATGACGAAATACGAAAGCTTCCACCCGACTTGATCTCAAACAACCAGACCTCCTACTTCTGCTCTCTTGTCCATAACTTCTGTCCTTATCTTTGTCCTATAGGCACATCCCAGGATCTCTAGCAGCTGTCACTTACACCATTCTATCGCTGTTCTTAGCCCATCCTTCTGGTAATCCATTATCAACAGTCGCTTATGCTGTCCTTGCTAAGAAGTTCTGCTGATCCTATCGTTTATAACTGATTGCATCTGACCGGCATGGGCAGGGAATGAGATGGCTGGCCTGGCCATTGAAGGAAGGAATTTTCACATATAAATCAGGTAGTTCATGCAGGTATGTATTCCTTCCCAATGCCAGTGTCAATTCTCTCAGAGGCTTAAAGTCCCCCCTTGGTCAGGAGTACCATGGAACTATTTAAAAGGGTTTTTTTTAAATATATAATTATTTCTGTCTAAGGTGGGCATTGTTTGTATTATTTTCGTATATATACCATCGAATTATAATTGTAGGAGCAAATCACCTTCAGTCATTGACGAATGTGATAATTATTGTCCGCTACCTAAATTATTCTGTAAGAGAGATAAAGAGGGCTTGGCAACCTCCCATTAGCTGAAGAATGCCTTCCTATTGCAATCTCGGCATTGGATAAAAGTTTTCTAAATCTAAATCTTAATCGACTTCGTATTAGAGTCCGTCAGTGTGGCGATAAGAAATTACCAAGCCAATAGCAGTTATGTTGTATAGTGTATGCTAATAATATGACATTGATATTAGAGCAATTTTGGAGGCAGAAAACACGACACAATACATTATTCTGTGCCATACAACATACATGGGGCTACAAGTATGAGATCACCATACAGAGGAGGTAGAATAATAAATCCTGAACAGGAAGGAACAAAGAAAATGGACCCTATTAGATAGATTGATGTACTTATTCATCCTGTAAACTGAAACTCGTTTGGGATAATTGTAGCCTTTGCTATCGTCTTTCGCCAACACCGAGGTCATAAAATGTCCAACACTGAAGTTCCTATTTGTTCATTGGCTAAAACCTCTGAAACCAATCTTGGCTTTCGGCTATTGTGCATTTGAGCTGCAATAAGCTTCCTTTTGACAATATGATCTAGCCCTCAATTCAATACACCTCAATTAGCTAACCTTGCAGTATATATCATGTTCATACTATTTAATACAAATTACTTATATACGAATATTGGATTGGCATCTCATATTATACCATACAATATACTTTTTCACAACTTCAAATATAGGCAACTACCTCCTGCCCCCTTTTGTAAATTATGATATTGATATTCACTTGGTTTCCTATGCGCGTATAATGTTGATTCCATTTATTGCATGAGTAACAGCACCGTTAGTCATCGCAATCTCTTCCCCTTGTACCAAACCTCGGTTCATTGCCCATCTAATTTGTATCACTGCACCACTCGCTGTCCTCTGGCCAGGATTGATGGGCCACCCATCTTATTCGAAGGGGTTATACCATTTTTATACAAAAGGCTGATCTAAATGTCTAGATTGATGTATACATATATGGCAAAGTAGGATATCGTTCACGTCCTCTACGCCTAATGCAAACTACTAGTATGTTAATTTATCATGATTCATTCACATTTCTCATATCCAACCTTTCTTTTTTGTGAATATGAATGAGGCATGCCATGATCGTATGTACATGTGATATAATGCAACTAATTGACATAAATCAGCAAGTGATGCATACTCACGAGTTCATCGGTTGATATATGCAGAGTATATCCAGTGGTCGACAAACGTCCTATTTTTATTATAGATACCAGATTCTGATTAATTCCAATTAATTAAAGCTACTATTCTCTCATTTTCTGAGGTATTCTCCATGACAAAGTTGATGGCATATATGGCCTGTATGCTCAACAAAGTGAAATGTTTCTTTTGGAAGAATGGGAATTTAATTACAATTTCAATTGAATGTTTGGTTTGGGGGAATTGGCCAGCATGGAATTGAAATTCTCAAGCTATGTCATATATCCTGATGACCATAATAAAGTTATACTTGTTGTACGGCGTATGAAAAGTACATACAAAATCACCAGGTGTTATAGGAAAATGGGCCACAAAATCGCAAAAAAATGGATTTTGATATATCACCATAATGAAAAGATGAGATCAAGCGGATTCCAATGATGGTAAACATTAGGACATCTAATAAGTAGCCTACTTCTAAAATCTAAGTTAGAAAAAAGTCAAAAATGAAAACATTCTGAGCAAGGGTTCTTGTGGAAAAATATTTTTTTAAAAAGTCATTTTTTTGCGACTTGTGACTCATTTCCCTGTAACAGATCACATATTGAAGGATGTGCGATGGCAGCCGTTCGATATATTAAATGAAACTTATCCCAGTGCGCCGAACGACGTGATAGCCGGCGTACCAGGCATGTTAGTATGGAGAAGGTGTCGCCACCTATCGAGAATTTGTCTCTTAGGTGGATACCTCACCGAACTGCTTTGATGAATGCTTATTCGCTTGTTTTATATCTAATTGTTTTTATTTTTGAGACGTGTAGAGAGTTTGTCCCACAACAAATCAATGACTGATAAAAATGTTGATGTGAGTGTTAGTAAAGGTTTGAAATACGTGCATGTAAATATTGGAAGTCTATTGTACAAGATTGGCAACCTACAATTGGAATTGTTGAATGGTTTGTATGATATAGTAAGCATAACCGAGACCTGGACAAATAAGTGCACCCCCCCAATGCTTTTAAATTTAGCTAATTATTCCTTCATTCGACAAGATCGTTACGATAATCAACGGGGCGGTGGTATAATTGTGTATCACAGGAATACGTATGCATGTGAAGAAATTGCAGAATTGTGTGCCAATAACAAAGATTTTGAAGTCCTATCTGTTAAAATAAAGGCTGGTAACCGAAAACCAATATTGGTTATTACAATATATCGACAGCCTAAGGGGAGTCTGGGTTCGTTTCTTGAATATATGAGTGTATTGTTGGACCAGGCTGCAAAACTTAAACTGGAAATAATACTATCTGGTGATATAAACATCGATATGTTGAGGAAAAATGACCCCAATGTGAAAAGGCTAGTTAATATAGGCAATCAGCATGGGTTAAAACAGGTAATTACAGTCCCTACGAGGGAAACTGAACGAACCAGTACGCTCATTGATGTTATATTCACCAATTGTCGATTTCTCATGAAGTGTGGCACTATTGATGTACAGCTCAGTGACCATCACCCTGTGTATTGTATATTAAAGAAAGGCAGGTTTGTTGAAAATCATAATCTGTATAGCTATCGAAATACAAGTAGGTTGACTACTCCCATGTTAACTGAAGCCCTTGACCACATAATGAACAGGGAAATTGATGTGAATAATAACCTTAGTAGTACTGAAATGTGGACGTCTTTGCACGATGACTATATCGGTATCCTTGATGATTTAGCCCCTTTAAAAAAGTCGAAATGTAGGAAAATTAATAAGCCAGTTTGTACAGAACAACTGCGCCAGTTAATAAAAAGAAAAAACAAGGCCTTCAAAAAAGCAAAGAGATATCGTGATAATACAGTTTTTTGGGATGACGCACGAAGGCTAAAAAAAGCTGCTAAAGCACAATCTTTACGAGATAAAAAAGATCTCCTCTCACTACAACTTGACAGAAATTTGGGTAATCCAAAAAAATTTTGGTCAATTTTACAGAGCGTATATTCCAATAAGCCTCAGTCACCCAAATTAACTTATATTATTGACGATACTGGTAAGAAGTTATTTGACAAAGATGCAGCAGATCATAGCAACAATTTCTTTGGTCGTATAGGTACGGATAATTGGGATGCCAAAATTGTTCATAATGATCAGGTTTGTGACAGTACTTTTACTTGGGCGGATCCTATAAATAGGAATGACTTATATGAAGCTATGAAGGATACAGACTTCACAAAATCCTCTTGTGTTGAGGGAATTCGATCTGGTATTATTAAAAAATTTCTCGACGCTGACAAAGAAAATATTGTCAAGCTATTTAATAAAATAAAAAATACTGGCTCTTTCCCCCAGCCCTGGAAGGATGGGTTATGTACCCTTATACCAAAAACGAAGCATAGCAGAAGAGTCAATGATCTTAGACCGATCATATGCACCTCCTAAATCTAAATCATTTACTTTGGCTGTTAGCCTACCAACATATCTAAAAACATTGGATTTCTTTAACCAAATAGAAGATATTATTACAGATGATTATCTGCTCATAAAGGAACATTTCCAATGGTTGAATCGTGTGTGGCAAGGAAATAGCCGACGATACTGGCAAATGCGACGCTTTAATGTTATATATGGCGCAATATTGTTCCCCCTCTGTCACGATGATATCTTCATGCCCCGTTGGGTCTAACATCTATGTACATTGTTGGCTTGGTATTTCAGTGCCCCCATAGTATGAGTTCATAAGTTCAATTTACTGCCATTCTAAGAGTGTATATAGAAAGGTGACAAAAACTTTATCCATATAATCTGTCATAGCTAGTCCTCCGCCGCAGAGAAAATAGCCTGTTCATTGAACTATGGTGTGGTATGGGATATTCAATTCATATTTTCATATAATTAAGCCTCATATCTTAATTTGAATTTAATGTAACACTTGTCTTGAAAGTGGTATATACAAATGGCAGCTGGAAATAGCCTCTTTTGCCTATTTCCCTTTTGGGCTGAATCATGCGTGAGGAAATTCGTACTAACACATTTAATGTTTCTGTCAAAATAGAAGCCAAATCAATTATGGAAAGGAATTGCCCTTTTCCTCCCAATACTGTTACTCAGTTTTATTTTATGGGCGCATATAATCTATTATTCAGGGAACTATCGAGGCCAAAGATGTCACCAAATAGAATCACTGCAAGACATTATTCATACAAAGCAGCGACAACAGGAGGCTGATCCTCAAATATTTTTAACCACAACAAAGAAGCCTTTTGGTCTTTTGTGGATCAAGAGTACCTTGCCTCTCGCTTTCCTGGGGTCTTGGCACTGCCCACGGCCTAGACCCGTGAGAACTCTCACAGATTTCCTCCCTGGTCCGAAAAACAGGAGCTGCTTTTTCTGTCCGAGTAATCTTTGAGCCATCAGATCCAAAGACAACACCACGCACGCGTGGCACCTCGGGAATTCATGAGCCAACACTTTGGCTACCTCCTCAGGTGCGTCGCGCATGCGCCTCTTGCCCTTTGAAGTGCGCTTGGCAAAGGTCCAGCCCCTCCGCCATGTGTTTGGACATCGATAACATTTGGCACCCTTGCCATACGCCGATTTTTCATTAGACCACTTAATCCCATGATCGTGTTGAGATGATCAATAGCGAGACAATCACGGCGGTATTTTCATTGCTACTGAACCTTACCATAACATTTGATGGCGCAGCGTGGACCTTGGATAAGAGCCTGGGTCATCAAAGTACCAGAGGAGATCGCCTTGGGCGGCCCGTTGAGGGGCATCAATAATTCGCTCTGGCAGGTATAAAATGGTCATAATTTCCCCCGCCAATGGCATTTATAGCCTTCTTATGGAGGCAAGTCTCCATGCTTTCCGAAGCTTGAGAAAGTACGACCGTAGTTAACAGAAAATGAAAACTTGGGTGATCTCCTACAGCGACTTTACCTCCTGTGGTACACCGCTGATATTCCTGTATTCTTCCGTCGCGGCGACGGAAAGTATGTCCCATTTTGCGACACCGCCAGACTCTTAGCTCAGAATATATAGAGCTAGTTTGAGCATAGTCAGGCCCCCACAGAAATATCCTTGATGGATTATCATACTACTAATGGACTTATTAACAGTGTTCGTCGGTGGAAAATGATAAACGGTATACCGTCTATAATCCAGAAGAGATATTTGATAGTATTTAATTAAACAGTGAAATAAAACAGCCCAGTGACATAGATAAACTCTAATTAAAAAGCACATAAAGCAATTTAAGCCTTCAAATGATCACAGCCGTGAAGATAAGGATTTCCTCGACTGGCATTAATTATGTTGCTACTATTCTTTTCAAAGCATTCAGGAAATCACCACTGAAAAATTAGATAACACGATTTAAGCGATAGGGTCCCTGGAAGAAAATAGCAAATAGGTATGACGGGATCCCATCAACCTAATTGAGGACATACTCACTTTTTTTGTTTTTACATCGGTGAATAATCAAAGATTCATTAGATGTTGTAAAAAAAGGTCCCTCTCTTTGGATCGCGGGGCTCATATTTTTGTTCTGCGGAGAACGTGTGAATGAGCAAAGAAAAGACCCAGATCAAAAGGATAGCGCGGAAGAGGCTAATAGTGATTTTATTATACGCCACTTAGCACAGGCACAACCCGGGGGGAATGGGTCCCACAAGCACCGAGCCTCTTTAAGAAAAAAACCACACAGAGGAAGACAAATAACAGCTATTGTCAATTCCCAAAATGGTTCTATTGGTTGTTTAATGAGCGTGAGTCATTCAAAGGGGGGAGAGGTGTGATTTTTTGGCATTATCCTCGGAAAACAGGAGAACTTCACAAAAAGGGTCCACTTGCTCGTCTTTAGGCGCACTGGTAGCTCAGAGCTTCTCCTGGGTATCCAGGGAAATAGGTCAGACGCTAGAGCAACTCATGAATGAACTATGCCTGTGGTATGGCAATATATGGGTCGGCACATGCTGCACTAATTCTACATGCTCAGCCATGAATTGGCCTCAAATGTCCAATTAATGTCATTATGTGTGTGGAGCGATTATATCGATCATCATAACTATGTACTACAAAGCATAGTTTAGGTCATTGTATTGACGTTATGATTGCACTTGCTTTCGCCGCTTCTATTGACATGTATGCTCTGCCTGGGCCCTTTTATAACCTATTGTGTGCTCTCCACATCTATGATTGTCTATGGCAGCGGCAGGCTGTTTGCGTATCACAGGTGTGCTCTTTCCTAGATGAAGTTTGGCAAATTTCATTAGAATATGCATGACCAAAATACTCAAGTTTGTATGGATCTTTCCAAGTGGTGTGAGTTAGTAAACTGAATTATAAATGAGACGCACAAAAGGTTGGGGAATCATCCATGGTTTTCCGATTGTTGAATGATATAACAATGCTGGGAAATAATAATACCAATGCATTCATTTCTTGGACGAAAATGGCCTGCTTTGCCTCGGCCTTTCGTCAGCAATGTCTGAAGGCGATTATGAGTACTGAATGGTATCTACCATCATAGGTGTTTCCCAGTGTTTTATGCCCAGGGAGGTTCAGGTCTATCTCCCGGCCTACAACTAGAATAATGGACCCATCGATAGAGATTCTACCACGCTTATATACAGCTCAGCATCATGATACATCGATTCATCAGTGAACCAAACGGCAGTATGACGTTACTTCACAGAGAACTTTCCGCCACATACTATTCCACAGGATTGATTCATCAATAGGTACAAAGTTCACCTAACGACTCTCCCCAGTATAAAGGAAATGTGACATTTCCCCTGGCAATGATGACTACAGTAGGCGAGAACAATTCTGGGGGAGGAATATCATCATTTCTGATGCTATCCCGATACTTCCGCGATAATGTCATGCGAGTCTATGAAGGATTTATGGGAAAGAATTAGGTACGCGGTGTGTGAACGAAAGCAGGTGTCCCTGGCCTAGCCAGGAATTAGGAAAAATAAAAGCAAGGTAAAGAAAAGTAATTTTTCACTGTATTCATGCGGTACAATTCGGAAAGCATGACGCTGTTTCGAGCTAGGCTTAATTCTGTAAGAGGATTGTCAATGTCACTTAGCGGAATTCCAGTCAGGAGTAGTCTGGGAATTTATATTATTACAAGACGTTAATCATAGAACTTGGCAATCTATAAATGCAATTACCGACATAATTCTGGGAGCTCCACAACATGTCCTTGCAACGCCAGCTTCGTAAATCTACTATTTTGATATGCATCATATAATTTTCTGCACTAAGATTATTCAACGAATCATTTAATTAGTTCCTGTAATGAATGTATACAATTAATGAAGAACTGAGTGTATAGTTACTTAAGCTATTTAATGTAGCTGGTAATTTCTAAAATACATTTAATTCTCGATTTTCATGAACAACTGTTAAAAAGCCTTAAGAGGCGAATGACTAGAATAATTTGAACGATATATCTATCTATACTGGACGTATCGAATTACACCCAAATGTTAAGCTTCAGGAAATTAATAAACTTCCAAGTTAAAGGTTTTGGACTCCTTATTGTAAACGTAGTTTTAACCTAACGTCTTTTCTTATCATCATTGATCATCATCAATGGTGATTCAATTATATCAAAGTTGATTCAATGATATCACTTATATACAATCTTGCAATTAATTAACTCATACATATATAAAAGCACCCAGCAAAATTGAAAGGCCATAAAAGCTATAATACAATCGCCAAAATATGAATAACAATTAAGTTTTAATGAGACACGTTATTGTTTCTTTACTAGTAGGGTCTTGACATTATTGGATACGGCTATTTTATTAACAATTTGGTGAGTCATGCAAGGGAAAGTGATATGCATTGCTCGTATTAACGGTCGTATGGCAAATACTAAGTGCACCACACTTAATTTCGCTGGCGCTCGGCTTTTATTGAAACCACCGGTATAGTAAGTATGAAACTGGGAACAGTACAGAGAGGCCCATGTCATATAGTTATGGAATGGTCTCCATATAATTTATTTTGTTTACCATTTGTTCGTGCTGGGTGGTGGACCAAATGATACCAACTTAGGGACATGAAAGGGGTCATGGATACCATTTCAAAACTAACTTACTTATTTAGTGTTCTGCAATCATCATGTAAAAAGGCTGTGTTAGATAATTGAAACATGTAGTTATTAAGCTATAAAACAATAGTACGCCGCTTGAATCTCTAAACGTATCGTTGGAAATCTATTCGAAAACAGCTTAAAATGGTCGTACTAGATTAGCAACCATCTACTGGGACATTCTGATAACCATGGCAACAGTAATCAAATCTGGGCAAGCCTATAGAAATATACATATATATATACTATATCGCACTCTTACTTCTGTTTCTAGTTTTAGGTGTTTCAAAAGATTTATTTGAAGAAAGTTGAGTGAACTGATGCCTTTCTTGATGAACGATATCCACAGCCCATTAGAGACGAGATAACATTTGACATCACCGAGAAAATATGTGGTGGAGTTTATCCCATAGGATGCCGCCTGCAGAATATATTTTTCCTTCATACATTGTCGAAGATTTAATGCCAACAGAGTCGCTTAAGCCTTGTCGATGGGGAATCGGTATGCTCTTTGAATTTCGAATGCTGCTAGGTGAAATTCATCCCCACCTCGCAATTAGAAACTCCCAAGTGGGGATCAAATTCAGAAAGCTTCTGAATGCGCAAGTCAAAGATGGAAACTTCGGTGAAGTTAATGGTGCTATCCTATTCAACCTACTCGATGTCTTTCACAAAGTTCTTCAAGACAGACACACCCTTTTCTATAGGAAAATGCTGATTAATAACAACTGCAGCACCTATGGATATCATATTCCTTCGGGCGAGTGAGTTTATTCAACATCTTAGGTTTGACAGTTGAATGGTTTACTGATGTATCAGAAGTGCTATTGCAGATGACACGGTACTTAGCGACTCGACTCTATCTCCGATTCCCAGTGTGATAAATCTGGAAGCATTAACGGTAAACCAAACGTAAGGCTGGTTAAAAGTACCAACTGGCCTCGGTCCCCAAACTCCAGCAGGGGTTCTTTGTTGCCTAAAAAGCTGGGCGTGCACTTCAAAGCCTGAGAACTTGAACTCAGACAAAGATCCAATTTTCAAGAAGAGGACATCGTGACACAAGTGACTTGATGCCTTCTTTCATCCTCGCCCACTGTGGGCGATGTAGCTTCCACCGCTGTTTGTTCTTGTGACAGAGGCCTAGATGTTAAATACCCGCAGACCTTGTAAGTACTGGCAGATTGGCTGCATAGAAAACAAAAGCAGCCCTGCGATGTACTCTAGAGACAGAATGCGGGCGAATATTTCGCTCGGGAGACCGGTAACGAGTTCGCACTGCACGAAGTCAGGCTGAATGCCAATTATTATTGTGACTGGGTAGTGACTCTTTGCCCTAAGCAGCTGGTCGGTGGGAAGAATGGCATGGACAAATGTGAAGGGGTCATTCCCAGTCGTCGGTTCATTAGGAAATATAGCGGCTGAATTCATACAAACTAATTAAATCAAATATCCCTCTGAGGTATTCTTATATGCATGTCTAATATATATAATTAATTCAGGGTTAAATTCTATCCGCGGCCCTTATTTTTCTGGTGATCTAAAACACCGGACAACATTTGCCCAGGGTATCTGTTTCATGGGGGTTATGAACCAGGGTAGGGTCAGGACATGTATGGAGGGGTAGCTGGAGGATGTCCATTAGCCCACATCTAAGATCTCACACGCCCTGTGATTATTTATACTGCCCTAGACATGATATTATATTTTAAGGGCAAAATAATTATTTCCTGATGATTTGAGCAGTAAAGAATCTATATCAAAGTTGAATTGGCGGTAGATCCCCGCCTTTATGTAAATGAGCACGAATATAATTCATACAGTTAATATAGGTAAGGTCACAGGATATTTAAACATTATAAAGCGTTAGTGCATGGAGCTGTCAGGTTGGCCGAGTGGTCTAAGGCGCCAGACTCAAGGTGTCTTAGTCACCTTGCCTGTACACTGTACACAGGCAGCGGGCATTCTGGTCCACGAATGTGGGCGTGGGTTCGAATCCCACATCTGACAAAACTTTTCATGTTCTAACCGAAATCAATAGTAAACATGTAGCCTAGGGATAGCCTCGCCATCACTCTCCACCCACAGAAGCAGCACAATAATAATGTTGGGTATTGTATTTGCTTGTGTAGGCAACCCGAGAACGTCTTCTGTTCAAAATAAGTATATATAATACATTGTATGTTACAATTATCTTTCATCTTTTAAAACATTTGCTATCGTCGGAACAGAATCCAAATTTCATGTCTAGATGAACAAGCCCATTTAACAAAGAATCAAAGCCAAATTACACATACAAACTCCTACTCCATTGTACACAAGCTTTATATAAATAATATCTAAAGTTTGGAATAACATTGATTACATGTTATTAAGGGATTCAGTGAGAGGCAGTTGGTTTACTATACATGTATCCCGGGACATGTATTATGTTCCACGCTGGCAGTGGATCGATTGTGCTGGCCTCTCGTGGATATAAGAACTGAACCAAGCACGCATCTATTCGCCCTCTAGTGGAGATCAGGACTAAATAGGAGTTTCTACTTGTGTTATACTTTTGCTATACATTAAGCTCAGATTTGAGAGAGTCCCTCCAAACTGAGGGAAAGCCTCGCCCGCCAAACCGTGAAGTGCCATTGTAATCCCATTAGGAAGCCTACTCCAGACCGGGAAAGCCATTAGCGCAGTAGGTGTCCAAACATTATCACTAACATCTGCCTGCCCAGTAGCTACGATCATAGCCCTTCATGATAGGGCTATGGCAAGGAAGCGCTTGAAATGGGGAAGGTGGATTTGCTGTAGTTTGTGTAGAGTTGTAGAAGTTTCTAACGCCTAACGAAGACAATAAAATCAATCTTTAATATCTTATCGTCCTACTTGTTACCTTAAAAGAAGTGGATGGAAGTCAATTCATTCACAGCAAGTTTTTTTACAGTGGCACTTCCAGAAAAATCCTGTTACGGCGCCATGTTATTAATTTGTTCAAAGGAGTTACAACGTTCTCCATAATGTAAGCCCTGCAGTTGCAGCCGCTCACCATTTTTTCACTCATTTACATAATTTGGGGCATGCGCACTGAGACATAAACAAGTCGGAGCGCCGAGTTTCAATATGGAAAAGAGAATGGAAAGGTTTTGCTGATAATAAACCAACTAGTTCTCTGTCTTGTGGGACACATCCTCTCCCAAGAATCTACCGTAAGCACCTCAAAACGTTACTGATTAAAGATACATGTATATATGACAGGTGTTGCTTGAGTATTTTGTCTGGACAAACTAGAGAACTTTGAGCTGCCCTGATTCTAGCCAGTCCAATTGACAACCTCGTATTATACAATGCCAATAGACGAGGTTGTCTGAGATGGCTAGCTGCCCAGAAATGTGTATTTTATAATATTTTTGTATCACTGTATCATTTAAAATTAAAAGAAGTATGAATACAGATATTTCAACAACAACTGTAATTACCCAAATCAAACAAGATATATATAAGTATGCTGACATATTTACCGGGTAAATTGTATGCCAATTTTCTTTCACTTTGAAGTCACTTTCTCACGACATTACAATTGTATTTTGTAAAGTTGGAAAATACCCTTGCTTTATGTATGTTTGTCATTAAATTTTGTCAATTGAGCTATTTGTGTCATGCAATCTGTCTGCCTTTAGATGACCGGTCTGTCTATCTATCTGTCATTACTCCTTGTTATTCTGGAGCGGTACGCATTTCTATCCTTCATCCATAGTTTATCTTTGTGTATAACAGAAAAACGATTGATAAGTCGAAAAAAATGTGTTTTGAGATACCATTATATTTGAAAAGATGAGATTAAGTGTATTCCAACGATGTTAAAATTTAGAAAATCTAAAAAGTATTTCTATATTTCATGTTTGATTTTTCTTTATGTTTGAGAACAAAAGTTGACAACAATTCTGGGTGGACAAGTACTAGTAAAGTAAATTTAGATATGGTACGTGTATTTATATGACTGAAAGCGCTAGATATCTCAAACATAAGAACATTCCTACAAAGAGATCTTTTGAATAAAACACTTTAAAAAATATCAATTTTGCGACTTATGATTCATATTTCTGTAAAACATCTATCTGGCGGCCTGTCAAGTCTCTCACTTCTATTTTCAAACACCATAACCTCTCCCTCTCATTATGTGCACTTCTGTCCGTATGGCAATCTGTCTGTTTATTCGTCTGTCTACCCCTATATCCAGCAGTCCGGGCCATTTCACATATTCCTCCATTCTCCCATCTTCAATCTTAAATTCTCATCATTCAAAAGCATTGAGGAGGGAGTAGGAAGTGTTTTAATAAAAATGTCCTTAATCGTTTGCAACTAAGCTATAATTAAGATTACGTTGGCAGAGCTTTATTTATTTAAACCTATGTTAACCAAGAATATGATTAACTAAACACATTCAGGCAACACCTCCGATAAGGGAAAGTAGTTCTTTCAAATTCAAAACAAACTATCGTTTAATCACAGTCACTGTACACAAAGGCAAAACAAAATTGGTAGGAAAAGGGGATGGATAATTGGAGTGCTGTAATTTATAGATTTAAATTAAACATAGCTACACTTTCATTTTAATCGGGAGCGTTGGTAATTTAATTTTGATTATATTTGCTATATTATAGAATTAATTTACATTTCTATACAAGAGACTAGGTCCATAAATATGACAAAATGTATTATCTATCCTAATTTTACTCTATTCTCAGATTATTAATTCTTAGGTGAGATCCGAAACAGTATAATCAACGATCCTATAGCTACAGGATCGTTGGTATAATTGGTTGGCACAGTAAAAAGCGTCTCTTACTTACTCTCTCACTTACTCACTCATTATACTCACTCACCTATTGTTCTCACTCATTAACTCACTCACTCACTCACTCTCTAATGTATTTATTTACTCAATAAAACAATCACTCACTCAATAAGTCACTAATTCACTAGGGGAGTCCCTCAT
This sequence comes from Sthenelais limicola, assembly GCA_942159475.1. Lineage (NCBI taxonomy): Eukaryota > Metazoa > Annelida > Polychaeta > Phyllodocida > Sigalionidae > Sthenelais > Sthenelais limicola. The sequence continues at coordinate 63,056,531 of OW804096.1, forward strand.
TGTGATTGATCCACGGTAAATTAAGACATATGGGTCAGATCATCATAAAATGTACAATTGGTAACACTACACATTTAGTCAATTCTGCTAAATTAGGCTGACAAATGATGAATACTGGGTAAATCTGACTATATTTGGTACCGCGTTGATTTAAAGTATCTGTTTTGCTATGTTAAACTGCATTTTAGAGCTCATTTCAGTTTTAATTGTAAGGTATTTGAGCGGATTGGTGAAGGTGAATTGTACATTTTCTGAAGATCTGACCCATATACACAAGCGCCAGCATCTTACATGCGGGCGTTGTGAGGAACTGCCACACCACCTATCGACTCGCGGACAAACTAACTTCCCTCGCCTGACACAACACTTTATTTTACTGCACTACTCACAGACGGCGGTAGCGCATAGTAGTATAGCGAGAGTATCGAGTGATGCAGGCTCATACGAATAATCACTGCTTGCTTCGCCAACCTCTGCCAAAAACGAATCTCATTATCAGAGAAAGATGATATTAGAGCGTAAAAATTGTCAGGCTGTAGTCATTTACGCATATAATCGGAAATGATATATGATCTCAGTTTGAAAGTTAGCCAATAAATGAATGAGCGTAGGCCTATATAGCCTATATGTAATCAATGTCATGCTAGGGGCCTATATGGATGGTTCTTATTGGTTTCTTTTCCATGCAGTCCAGATTGTCAAGTGATACCTACGATGTTGTTGAATTATATTGCTTCTATAAAACAATATTATTAGTAATTTATTATTATGATAACCAAATATATGTATAAATTAGGCCTATAGTGACTCATGCGAATTAACGTAGTTGCGGATCTTTGGGTTTCTTTCTTCAATACGTTCATCGATTAGCCACGTGTGAGTTTTTTGGACCCCTTATAGCTTAAATATGCTTCGTAGTCAATAGGCTACTACAAAACGATACTCAGTACTACGACTAGATCTAACTTCTAAGTGTGAATATCACAACGAACCAGTTGAGCTGCGATACCAAACACACATTTAGGGCCTATCCACATTGCTACTTATGACTCATCGGGAATAACTGATTGGTTCATAAAACATCGTATTGAAAGCAAAATCAGCCGCATCATGCAACAATGAGAGGTGATTCGTGAACAGATTGATTTTTGTCTGGCTGTCGATGCCGTATCACCGTATATATGTAGTATCTGATAGCACAGTGTATAAAATATGAATCTATCAAACTGTCTCCTTCAATGGAAAATAGCAATCTATCAAACAGCGACCTTCAATGATCATATTAAAAACCATATGGAAATACCGTTCGATTTGAGATTTAGACTTCACAAACTGAATTATCACCTATTTACCCGTATCTGTCTCAATTGTCTTTCCTTCTCGCTCGCCGTTTCAACTTGCAAATCAGTTTCTATTCGGTAATAAGCGTGACTCTTAGTCTTAATAGTTCGACTTAAATACTTTTCTTATGCGCAATGTCAATTGAGAAGCAGTTATACCATCTACTATATCACATTAGACAGATGAGAAATTATCTCGAGTGCCAATCTAGATAGTGATCGTTATCGATACCTGAATTAAACTGATGACAATGGGCCCCTGATATAGAATTCTCCCGTGCCGCCATGCCTCTAAGTTCCCTAGGCTATCTCACTAAATAATGCCCGTAGATATTGGAAGGCCGAGTTTTGGGGATTTTAATACCCTCGCGATTGCCTGATCAAGCCTCCAGCTATCATGGTGTTATTTCCCCTATACACTAATTCTCCTGGATGTATTGGGTGGCTATTATGCCCAGGGTGAAGGAAACCACCCCACTTTTTTTAAAGGCGACATGGTCGATGCCTTGGATGAATGTGCTGGGAACGAAACAGGTGAATGTCTTTTATAAGCCCTCATGTGGAAACATTTCCCACAGATCTATTCTATTGATTCAGATTTGTTTGAAATTCTTCTTTAATAAATATTCGCAATTTTCCACATGCCTTTCCCTTCGATTGGTAACACCCTCAGTTGAAGGGGGACGAGGGCATGAAAGTGCGTTCTAAAGAATATCCTGGAGGAGTCTAGGGTGGCTACTCAAATGATGGATGAAAGGTTCGTTAGGAAACTAGCATATTGATTGCCCACAACTGATGCAGTGACAGTTATTCAAAGGCTCAAAGTTTTTCATTATGAGACATTAGACGCTGATTCTAATGCCCATTAACTTATTGCTTAAAGTCAAATCGAAATATTAGGGGAGAGCGGGGCAAGTTGAGCCATTTTTTTTCCATGCAAGGTTTGGAGGGTATAAATATATGATAGAAAAATGAAATATAGTGGAGATGAAACTTATTATGATGGAGTTTGTTGGGTTAACATTTTATATAAATTCCTTAAATAGGTTATCTGCAAATTGCAAAGAAATATTTTTTTACTTCTGGCTCAACTTACCCCATGACTGGGGTAAGTTGAGCCGGGTATTCGGGTAAGTGGTAATGGGCATTTGGGGTAAGTTGAGCCAGATATGGGGTAAGTTGAGCCAAGGTATTTTATAAAGTCAGAAGGGTTGATAGACACTTTCTTTAAATGACATGATAACATGGAAAGATAACCTTTCCACTATTTGAGCATAGTACCAACATGTTTATTTGAATTATAATATGAATTGTAATATGAATTGGGGTAAGTTGAGCCAGGCTCAACTTACCCCAGGAAGAGTGGCTCATCTTACCCCATGTGTCCCTCAGTCGATCAAGAACAAAAATGGCAAATAAGATTGGCACCAAAGAAAATAACTTTGTGCTCTAAATAGAGACAAATAAACTTGTTGTCAATACATCATATGTAATTTATGAGAATCTTAAAAGGGAAATCATGAGAAACAAACATACCCACTATCCCAAAATTCACTTTGATAGGTGAAAATCCAGAAATTGCCTGTAACTTCTAGTGAATTTGGGCAATCCACGATATTACATGGAGAGAAGTAAGGCAGGGCAACATGGTAAGCACTAGATGGGGTCAGTTTTGCATAATATGGTGGGAATTGTTAGAACTAGGCCTGGCTCAACTTACCCCATGGCTCAACTTACCCCGCTCTCCCCTACCTCTTTTAAAACGACCTAGAATTTGAATGCTATCAAATATCTTTTTTAAAAGTCCCGATTGGAATTACATCACCGGATAGCATTACATCGGTCTATAATAGTGGGCGCGTTGTTGGTCTATAGCAGCATGACAGAAGTTAAATCACATTATCACATATGCAGCCGCAGCGAATGTTCAGAAATAGAAAAATGCATTGATTTTGATTACGAATTGAATTTTTGTTGTGGTGTGCAGTGGCAGTAGATGTTTATTGTGAGTGTTCTATCACCTCACCTATAATAAGCTAGATTATTACAATCGACAGACAGTAGTCCCAGACAATACTCCCCACAAATATTTATTACTGGTTGCTATAAATCAAATTAGAATATTTATAATATTGATATCACTATTATAAAAGGAAAAATGAGCTAATAAGGGAATAGAGAATGACCAGGCTGGTACAATTGAAAGTTGTAACAAAGGAAAAATACTCAAAATAATATTCCTACATTTTGAATTTGACTTCAAGGCACTTGTAATATTTCATGGCGTCCCTGCTTATTGTCAGTCCCAGGGAAATGTCTTTACTAATGTATGGAATGGTTGCTACTTTTTTCTTTGGACAGAATATGTTGCGTATAAAGGGGAATTAGACGCCAGGTGTAACATAGCACTCTTATGCTGGCAAGGGTGAATCATGAGTCGTCAATATCATATATTATTTCCCTTTTCAATCAATCTAACACTGGCACCCCCTCACCACCGAATCTCGGTCTGTCCTTTGAATAATATTCCAATGAAAATCCTCAAATCATCTTTAATGGTATCGCAGGATCTGCTTTGCATTCAGAGCACGAATGGAATGAGCCATAATCCTTTGAGTAAGAATTCTATTTTCACTACATTGCCTAGGCAGGATGCATTTTAGCTACTTTTTACTCATTGGAGTTACATCTAAAATTACTATTGTTCTGAATTCCTACTTGTGGGCCTGATTGTTTTCGCAAAATACTCCTTTAGATCCGCTGGTAAGTGCTTCCGCTCAGAAGGATGTGCTTGCATATAAACTCAACAGAAACGGAACCTCTAAAAGTCCGGTCTCTCTTATCTCGACACACTATCAGCGCCTGTCATGGGAAACCACTTCTATTCGAAGTCCATTCATTTTAGATAGAGGTATCAAATTATTTCTCTCATCGCATACATGAAGTCTAATTAACTAGGCGGTTAGTACACTAATTGACACCATTGATATCATATAGAATAGAATATCATATAGACCCATATTTGCTACATAGCAATACAAATATGGGTATCCTTATAATATATATCATAGGTGATATGACATATCAAGGTAACTTTCCTCAGCTCCTTGAGATAAGGAAAGAGCATTATTAGATCGGTTTGTTTTATGCCGATCATTAATAATTTCTACAAGAAGGCTGTCGTCATTAGATGATTAAAATCGATGATCTAGTGCGTTTTAGAGGTTATTGATGCTCTAAACTATACCATATGTTATAACTATCAATAGGAATTGAGGGAATTTAATAAACCTTCTACTCGTGGGCTATATACACAATACAAGCATCGAGGCCTTGTCTCAATAAGGATGAGTTGAGTGAATTCACAGCTTCTGTGGCCTACGTGACTCAATATCGAGGTGTGGAGCTCCTCAGACGTTAATTAGGGAGACGTACATTTAGAGAAAGCTTCAATTGCGCACATGCTCCCAGGTGGTCGTACGTGTATGCCTGAATCATGTTTCATTGCCAGAGTGCATATTTTAGTGACAACAATACAAATATATATATGATTCGTTGTGAAAAAAACATTGCAATTGTTCCTTATTCTCTACAAAGAGAACTATAGATTTTGAAATATACTAGTTTAAAGAGGTATGTATATATATATATGGGTCATTCCCAACCAATTATAAAACGATGTAATAGTTAATATGCATTAATACTCCTTTGGAATAATATCATTAACACTATATCATCCTGTGAGCTTTATATAGAACCGACCTAGCTATCTCCTACGTACACATTATTCAGATATACAAACGTATAGTAATGATAGTGGGCAAGGGTATTGACCGTTACATTGGTACCATCCTGCTCAAGTCAAAATAGGACCAACACTATTATTATCAATAGATGTGACACAGACACAACATATTGCAATTTGGTGGGGTGTATCGATAATGTCTATTAGGAGGAACATGCAGTGCACATGCCAGAAATACATTTTCTTACAGTGGTGAAGCCTACGTCTATATTTGACTATGTCTAGGTCTCATTATCTAATGGACAAGTCAGGGAAATATGAGGAAACACTTCTTTCATTACCATTTCCAGACTGTTACCTATTTGGCCTATGGGAATATAAAACAAACCTCTTCTTCTTCCAAGATGGGATTTCTTTGTTGGTGAGGCAGTCAGGTAGTTCAACTCATCAAGAAATATCGGCATCACAATCATGCTTTCCACATCGCTCCCAAAAGCTATAGCTTATAACTTTGCTAACATGTGCCTGGGATATAAAGCTAATCGAAGAAAATGCAAAGGTAGACCTGAATGGTCGCTGAGGAAATGTTGTCTGAGTGTCATTGTATGATGTGAAGACATTGACTTCATATAATCAATGATTCATTTGTCACCGTGCGCTATGTTTCCAGTCGCGGGCTAAACCAGGCCCTAGCATGAATTTGGTCTTAACAAAAACCTGCGTGACACTGCAGACAAATTGAATTTTATTCCCTGCCAACTGATTCATAGCAGAAATTCATATATTGACCAAAAATACCAAGTATAAAAGCCGATGCTTTCAAATATCGGTACAGGTCTGGTAATGTAAGGTTATTGTTCTCCCTTGACAGCACGGATGCAGGTCTTCAACAAATTTTTAAAGGCCATTGCACGCTCCTACGTTAAAATATGTTGAAACCTGACTTTGATGCTAAGGTCTTATCTTCGAGTTTAGAGACAGTCATTTAAATTGCTTCGGGCAAGTTCTATCGTTGACACGCAACGTACCCCACGTGCTGGGCGTGATCAATGTCAATGCGCCAACATTTCAAAGTTAGTTTTTTTTTCTGTGATCATAACTCCATCAAACGAAGCTTTGGAAGCCCTGCATCACTTCCCGCAACAACGCCTCGAATGCAAAGACTTTTTAGACTTTTCCTGCCAAGATTTAATTGTATTCTATCTGTTCTAATTAGGACTTATTTAATCAAACCACAGTTTCGGGCATATTTCATCTTGTATTCAACACTGTAGTTCTGTCTGGGAAGGAAATAATGTTTGTACCTTGCTTCCTCCCTCCACTATGCATTTACTAGAACTGCTCTTTCCCTGGGAATTGAATACGAAGCAATATCTTCTGTGTGGTTCCTTCTCTTTTTCCTCAACTGCTCCTGACAAGACGCTGTGGGAAAGAAGAGTTCATATAGATCTATCTGGTTTGAATTATGAGCTATAAACATGTATCACTGCTTTTCTGATAAGAGGCTATGAAAATTGCAGGTGCTCCTAGAACCAATCCCTTTGTCTTCATGTACAAATTCCCATCCTCCCTTTCCATCTTTTATATTGTCATCATTGTTGTAATCTAAGTATTTTCACTTTAGCTCTTCAGGCGAGAACTTAGTATAGTGGTGTTCTAAGTGTAATTGCACAACTTAGAAGGCTTATATAATAGCACAACCACATTCTGAGCAGCACATAGATCAATTATCTGACACAAATTGTGTATTAAATCTAATTCTTAGAATAGAGGAAGTGTCTGGTTTTGAAATCAAAGACAGACGATAGGAAAATCTCGAGTTTTTCGAGGATATATACTAACATATTATGGCAGAATGCAGGTTACCTCTTGAGTTCTTAAATACCATTTTCAAACGTATTGGTCATACATTCTAAATGACTTACTGCATGGATAGTAACACTAGGGCCTAAGCATCCCAAAACACTTGGGCCCAAGCATCCAGTCCAACGGAACTAGACCTTATGATATGATAGTAAGTTGAGAAACTAATGTTTATTTATGATAAACTATTTCTCCTACATATTCCAACAACCAAGCACTAGATCTTGAGACCTGCAATATACCAAATTTCTTCTGGCCTCTAAAAATTATGATTATAATAAAGAAATTATCTTTTCCTCTACTCCAGGAACATACTGGAAGACCTAGAAAAGTATGGCTCCGATTTGTATGTCCCCCTTAGGTATGAATAAATAGTGATTTGCAATAAATTGACCTTTTTTTCAAAATATGACTAAACCTTATGCCACAAGGAACGTAATGCCCCCAAGTAGCTCTCCGCCGAAATACTAAGGAAGATTTGGAGAGGATATTTTTGTGGACTTGCCTCTAGGTATAATCTGGAGATGTCGGGTTGGAAATAAATGCCTTAGCCGTAGGCTTTTTGCTTTCACCTAGTCCACTTTTCTGAATGGGAGAATACGTTTTTTAATTTCATCCATATTGGATTAAATTTAATTTGTATTCCGAGGAAATGTGACCAAACACGATATATTTCAGTTGAGATTTATAGCTCAGTGGCAGTGGTTCGCACATTTATATTGAATTTAAATTTGAGGAATCCAGTTTGTCACTGAGGTGGTACTTTTAAAGGGTTAATTCATATTTAATCTCAAATACCGAACACTATACTCATTACTGGTAGTGATATGATTGCAAGTAAGCTAATCAAAATAACAATTTAGCTGAAGCTGCTCTTATTTGAAAAAGGATCTAGAGTACTAATTGCAATTCATAAGGTCAAAGCTTTTTAAAACCTCTCAACTGAAAGTGATCTTTCTACCTACATTGTCCAGAGATAGGGTATGCAATTCAATCTATGCAGCATTCATGTATCTATCGGGTAAACAACTCAAGGCAGGCTTTGCGGATATATATGCATAGACACACCTGTTCGACATCACTTGCTTTAAAAGCACTTTAGGCGCAGAATAAATTCAGGTAACATATATGCAATAGGCCCATTTTTGTCCATGAACAACTCTGGTATATCGTAGTAGGAAGTATTAAAAGTGCCTCTGAATTTCCCCCTGACACAATAATTTAAATATTCCTCATTACCACACTCCTAAATACTACAGCCTGAATTATGTAATGCCAATTTGGATAATATCCACATGGTATGTTTTTGTTCTTCTTTAAATTAACTCATTAATCTGTAATGATTCGATTATTCTAAAGCAACAGATTTCATAATTTAAATTCATGTTAATTCAGAATACTCTAATGAAGTCGAACTGAATGGAGTAATCTAGTCTAGGAGATATCCTTCGTGATAAAAGCATTTTGATAAGGGTATGAACTATGGATATTGTCCACCTTATTAATCACCTCCTAAAACCTGACTTTGTAGGGTTCGCTGATGCATTAGGAAGACCTTTTCACGCATAGCACTTTCTATAGATCACCTCTCGATTCGCATTTCAACATCTAGTTAAGAATGAAAGATTTCCATTTATTGGTCACCGAAGAGACAAAGCGACAGTGAGACGCGAACCCGGAGCAGTGTGAGAACCTACGGAGGACAAAGCCCGATGCCATTAACCCTGTTCAACTCTGCATCCGGCCAGAGGAATCCATGATCCTCAATCAATCCAAAGCAGGTAAAAGTACGTCTGTGGATACCTAGCAATGGCAAGATGTTCCTCTTTTATAGCCATCACACAGCAGGGTTGGCAGTGATTTCAAACTCTCTTGAGCGGAAGGGACTCTGACTCCTAACGCGTTTTCGTCTCGTTACCGGTCGTTATTATGATGCAGCATATCCTTCCTGGGTCCTGACAACATGACCCCGCCAACAAATTTCCTGTTCCCCCACAATTCAATCATTCCATACAAGTGTAAGTTATATCGCTCGTCTTCTACTACTACATGAAATATGGCCCCCATCTGTCAAGTTTTCAGCGACTGACTCACAATAAGCTCAAATTCCAGCAACAAAAATCCGGGTACTGTTCATCGTAAAAAGCAGTAGGGTCAGATCGCCAGAAAGTGTACAATTCATCTTCACCAATACTCTCAAATAATCCAAATTTAAAACAAGAATTAGGTTCAAAATACAATTCAGCATAATCAAAATACGTACATTGTTTGAATCATTGGAATACCAAATATGCTCAGATATACCTAGAATTTATCATTTTCAGCTGAATTCAAATGAATTTACTCAATGTGTAGAACTTTCGATTGTACAGTTTCTGACGATCTTGCCAAGTAGGATCTATTTGAGGGGGAGGATTTGCTTCCTTTTGGATATCTAAATGATATTAGATATTTGAATTGAAATAGTCTGAATCTTGGCGCCTGGTCTGGAGGGAATATTCATATTATGCAATGTACTACAAAGGTAGATCTCAGGGAAGACCGCGTTAGTTCTTTATGCCCTTATTTGTCGCCTTTCCTCCAAAAACAGATTTATGAACAGGGCGAAAAATTACACGACCCTCGCGGGAGTGGCACTTGTGCTTGCCCCGGATTAAGACGGATTTCCTCGTGATTGGTCAAACGAGATGAAAAATTAACGAAAAAAGGGCTAAGAGGAAGATGGTTGGAGAGCCTTTTCTCCAGATCTGACAGAGAGAGAGAGAACTCTTCAACATTTCCTCCTCCTTCTCACCCCCTCCTATCTGAGGAGAAGAGGACGCAACACTGTTTTACAGCGAAAGCAGCGTTGACACAGCTGCCACTCAAAATAGATTGAGGAGAGGAGCTGTCTTATGTAGGATATTATGAGTATTCAGCAAGCAGGACAAGAGCAAACAATATCTTAATAATGCATATGCTGCAAGCCGTGAGAAATCCCTTCCGCGGACAAGATTATGGGTCTATAAATATCTCCCCAAAGGCTGGAGGGATGTCTGAGTGGTAAGACCATCTCTGTTCTATGACGTTATCATTGCCATGGAAACAGGTGTTCTTAGGGTTTTCGTCTCCGGCTTGTTTTCTCCCCTCTCGCGCTCATATCCTCACATAGACCTGTTGTTGTTCATCGAGGCAGACAGGAGAGAAGTCAGCAGCACTAGGTGCCTCTCTCCACAAGTCCTTTCCGACAACTTCTATCTCATTATCAACTTTGACAGCGGATAAGTATTTATAGCGAATTTCGAGATGAGATATGTCCGACCTCTTGTAGATCTGTATTAAATTACGATAAGTCCATGGCGTCCTCATAATGTTCATGCCAACAGGTGAACTATAATTATATAGATGGATTTATTTTTTAGTTTCATATCGAGGGGTTATGACGTTATTCTCAAAGTGATGAAAATTGCTTTGGCACTGTAATGTGTTTCTATGTCACTAACTACGTAGATCGGGAACATTAAGAATGACAGATTCCGTCTAGGTCTGAGGAATTTAAAATATAAGGGTCACGATTTCTGACACGCGCCAACATACTCTGCGCCTAAAATCATAATTAGGATGACGATAGCTGTCTACCTTGGGCTACTTGAAGCTACATATACATGTCCATATTAAGTCTATTCTGAGTTCTGTTCTATTAATGGGATGTGAATCAGACTGGGACCTGTCTGATACCTAAGGGCATGATCGACTTATCTTAAAGTCCAAATCAAAGTTACAAACTGAAATTCTGTATGACAGGCCTCAGGACAAATTACTAAAAGTTCGCCACTCGAAACTTTTTGTTGAACCAAACACAGGACTAATTCATATGTGATGTCTCACACGAAAATAAGTCATAAGTAGGAAAAGAAATATTTTGAGATACGATTATATGTGAAAAGATGATAAAGTGGATTCCAACGATGTAAAAATTTAGGAAATCTAAAAAGTATTATATATATTATGTTGGATTTTGTATGTTTAAAAAAGGTTTGCAATATTTCTAGATGGGCAATTACTAGCAAAGTAGCTCAATACACGCCACAGGATGACCTTCGAAACGCAATAATATATTCCATGTACTTGTATTTATACCACTTACAGCGCTAGATACTCCAAAATTGATAACCTTCCTACATGGAGATATCGTGAATAAAACACTTTGAAAGATCATATATAAATTTTGCAAATTATGTCTAATTTTTCTGTTATACCTCACATCTGGTTCGTACCTTGCCACTGTATAGTATAGAACCCACGTTAATCTGTTTTCTATCATTATTTATCAAGGCATTTTTCATTATCGAAGGATAATTTGTCAGTACTTTGAGAGGTACTAATCTTCATAATTGACACGTTCACACAAAGCTGCAGAGCGATTATGCTTCGTCTTTCAAGTGAATGATTTGTACACCCCAATGGCCGTTGCAAGCTTTCAAGAACCCCTTTTAGAAAAAGACTTTTCCTTATGCTCTCCTTGACAATTACTTTTATGTTCATTCCTCATATAGGTTTTGGTAGAGATGTAGTTAAGAAATTTCCTGTCACAAAAAAAACTGCCTTTACGTAAAGGAATTAATTATCGCAGATAATGTGTACTTTCCGGAAGGAATAATTCTTATTCGATCATAATGTTTCAATTGTATCAGCCCTGAGAATAAATGTATCTTATCAATGGTAGTGATACCTATTTTCCTGAAATTTATGTTTTATTCACATAGTGAATATTTCCTATTTAAATCCACTTTTTGGAAAAAAAATCAGAATCTTAGATGAATGAGTCAGACCATCAGAAAATATACAATCGGCAGCTCTACACATGTGAGTAAATTCGGTTTAATTAAGCTAAAAAAATGATAAATACTAGACTGTATATCTGAGAATATTTGGTATTTCTTTGATTCAAACATTGTGTTTGGTTATGTTAACTGTATTTTGAACCTCAGTTCTGTCTTAAAATTACCTTATTTGATTGGTGAACATGAATTGTAGATTTTTGATGACCTGAACCATATGTATTATATATATAGGTTCCAATGATCTATAATAAGACTTTAAAAAGTTCATCGAGAAGCCAACTGAGATTTGAGATGAAGCCCGAAGTTTTAATTTTAAATCCAGTTGATAAATGGATCAACCCCAAATGTGAATATGTCTAGCCAAGGGGACTGAACGTACCCTATAATATTGCCTTTAGATAATCAGTTTTAGTTGCTCCGATTGTTTCCTATTAAACTGCCATGATTTTGTTTTCCTACTTGAAATAATAATTTATGTTTCTGAAAATCATATATTATGTGCGTACGTTCCAAGTGAAAATGAAAAATGTGAAACCACCTCGGATTTAACAAGTAGCCCCAACTTTTAACTTAAATTAAGTTGTCACTGGAATAAGGCAGTGTTGACAGGGAGAATCCCTATATCTACCTAGGTCATGCGTCATAGTATGAAACCTTATTCGTGTTTGGATATCGAATCTGGTTCTGAAATATTAATACATTATAAGCGATAGCTGGTGTGCGAATTGAAATTAAAACTAATTAGGGTTCACTATATGAAGGTGTTATGAGGTATTAACCTAAAGGCATATTGGGAGTGTCGCCGTGTCTTCTCTTTGTCTCACGTCATCATGTATTCATTACTTTGCTCCAGGGCGAAGTTATTTGTCATTTTCCGTCGGAATGATGGTTCGTTTATTTCCATTTTAGTTAGTATGTGCTTTAACTGTAAGAATGTGACAAAGATATGTGTTATGAATTAATATTCTGTCTTTTATTTGTCATCCAGGAAATCCAGTTACAGTTGTTTCATCAATGTTCTCATGCAATAAAACGTTTTCTTTATTGAAGCAAAACATTTATAAATATCATTTTACAGTGCTCAGTGTTAAGTGAATATTGCAGGAATGCTTAAAAACTGTTAATGTGATTTGTGTATAGGTGTTTCAATTTAATGTTTTGTTGCTTCTACATTCGTGCGCGAAAGGTATTTAATCTTCTTGGTGCAACTGAAGTTTCTGGTCAGAATATTAACTCATATTCATGTCTGTCATATTGTATCAAGCCTCACGTCTTCCGTCGGAAATAAACAGGGACAGCCGAAGCCAAAACTGAAAATCATAAACATCCCTGAAAGAAGAGACCAAATAATAAGATAATGAGAAAATTAGGGAACGAATAGAGAAGAAGATTCGATTACATTACCTTTTGAACTAGATTAAATGAAATAAAGCCATACATTTATTGGGAATTTGTTAAGTGTGTGGTTTTGGCTGAGGCTGTGAAGACTGGCGTAGGGCCATATCACATTCTCTTGTGAGTATGCCATCGACTCTTAATAAAGTTTCATGGTTATTTTTAATTGTGGATACCATTTAGCGTATTCCCAGCGACCTAAACTATGGATGTGAATTGTGGCTTCGTTGTAAGTGAGTTAGTTTAGATAATCTCGGAGATGGATACCCTAGGAATGTATGAAAAAAAGTACCAATCTTAAATTCAATCAATCATCTCGAGGCAGGAGAACACCTTAAAAATATGGATACTGTCAGATTTTAAAAAGTCGACCATGTCTCTCTGCCAAGGAATGATAATTTCTTAATAACTCAGCACCCAAGGTAGGCCGCAAGTAATTAAAAGTTTTTTCATCCACATAGTTGAAGATATTTCATTCACATAGATTGAAAAATTTTGCTTATTGTTATGGTGTGATTCTTGCCAAATTCAGAGGGAGGGTCTTAGTAAATGGCTTTATATATTATTATATTATTTGTATTGAACATCTTAGCAAATAAAGAATATTTCAATTTCAATATAGGTCTCTTTCTAATTAACTCGAGGTCTTTACCTCACCCTACACCACCCGTTGTTCTCCATTATAGCGTTTAATATGTACTTCTAGTTAGGTAATTGATATTAGCGTGATTATGGATGATATAAAAATGTTATCTGCCTTGAAAGGAACCTTTAATGTTTCTAGCAGCATGGATGCCGAGCCAGCCGCCTGGCTCGTGTTCAAGCAATGCTTAGTTGTTGAAAACAGACTGCCTGACAGGTTCAAGAGCTTCTCAAAAACATCATAATGATACGTTGCTACCGCTTTCATTTTTACTCCAGTAATCTGGAGGGATAACTCCAGTGGGTGATAAAAACAGACACAGGAACAGGATGGGATGCATTTTGAAAGGCAGTTTGGAGATCTACCTCCCTCCCTCCCTCCCTAAAGGCAAGCATGCATCGTACATTGAACCGATTGGGAATATTGCCTGAAGACGACACAGGCTTGCAATTTAAACTTGGCGATTGCTTAAAATAAAATTGGTCCTCACTAATATTTGTGTATTTAATTTATCTGGAAGAAGCGACTATCCACTAGGCATTCCAAACAGAAAATTGTGATTTATCTATAGAGGAATCTCTGAATAATTAAAGGTACTCGAGCGCATTAAATAGATGTTTTGTTCCATCAGATCAAAATAGGAAGTAGGAATGAGGGGATAAGATAATAAATGGGACTGCCCTTCGCCAGAATCAATAGTTAAAGAGTTTGAGATTAGCATTTGTACCGAAACCTAATTGTGAATGGGACTCTAGAGATAATCAGGCTAATCGGCAGTATCCATCCAGGCTACTTGGGTCATATATTTATCTAGAGAAATAAGCTTTGTCTGGGCTTCGGATGGGAATATCATGAGGTTCAATTGTGGTGAAATTAACCCAATTTTACCCAAAGCCTCTATGCCTAGCCATAATGTTGCTATTGTTCGCAGAACCTTTCATAAGTGGGCATACGGGTTGTAGTTGCAATTTTAAAAACGTAACTACAGTAACTAAAGTTGGGCAAAGATAACAGTGAACTGAGGAATCTAGGTAGGTCTGGGGACAAGGACACATCTAACATATATCTTCAATATGCCTTGCACATAATTTCGAAACTAATGTGGAAGTTACGTCGCCTTGAAGTAAAGAATGGATTGGTAAATCTGTTAGCACAGCTATAAGATTAGCAAATCAGTCGCAAACTCGAATAAGGCCTTTCCACCCTGCGACATAATGATTATCGATTTTCTCTTAAATAGTTTTCAAGAGACAACCTCTCAACATGTCCTTATACGATTGCCTGGGTTCAATTTCCCACTGAGTCCATTTCCTAGCAGCGAGAGAACCTCAGAGCTTAACTTTCAAAGTGGTCTAGCCATATAAAGGAATGACCAATTAAGAACGGCTAAATGTGGCAGGCCTTTGTCTTCGCTCCGTGTGGGAATCGGGCCCTGTTAAAGAATGTTTTCAATCACCGAGGGCCGTATGGGTTTTCAGCGGTTACGTTGGCCTGAGGAATTCCCTCATTGAATCAGTATTGTCTGCAAGGAGCCGGGTATTGCCTATTTACAGTGGGTGCAATGTGAGTATTTGTCTCAGGGATTGTATGTACATGTATAGAGGCACTATATATAATATGTACCAGGGGTACAATCATCGAAAATGTAGAGGGTATATATGGCTTGCAACATAAGCTAAGCATCCTTTACAATAATATACTTGATAAGGCGAACAATTAGGAAACGATATGTAGGAGCCTATATCTCATCAAGACGTGAAGATAAAAGAAAGAGATATATAAGCGGCATCACCCTACTAATGATATCACGCGTCTGAATTCTCAATTGTCACATGTTTTTCTTCTTAAAAGTGGTGGAAGCCATCAGTTCCTTTCGGACTGTGATGCCTTATATGGTCAATGATTACTCGCAAGAGCTGTTCTATTCCCAAATGTAATTCTAATAGGACTAGAGTTATAATGCTTCCCGAATGAGCTTATTAGTTATAATACCTCTTTAAATAAGGAGGAAGGATTGGAAAGGCAACTTCCGGCTACTTACCGTCTGAGCTTGATGTGGTACACACGCAAACTATTTTTATTCAATTGTAATTTTAAACATGGTTCCATTTATTATCAATAGCAGTAATTATTAAGTAATCATTTCAATCAAATTGACTCGAATTAAGTATCATAGGAAGTTATTAAGCAGTGGTATATTTGCTCTGCTTTGTATATATACTTTTGTCTACATTAGGTTTCAAATATTAGTATTTGGCTATGATAGAGAGAATACTTTTTTCTAATCTACTCCATTGTATTATGATATTGTATCTGTGTTATGGAAATAAAAGTATGTTATGATTATCATTTGCCGTTTGGGAATGTTTTACTTGCTACAAATAAGCTTTTTATTCATATTGCGCTTCTATTCTATCCTTAGTATCAAAAGAAAAGTGGAAGTATTATGTTATATTAGGATCCTAGATATATGTGACCATACGTATACATATATCTTCCATTGATATATAAAAAGAATGAAGATACCCAGATGCTGTGAATATATTCAAAGAAATAATTGTATATTGATATAATAGGTAACATCATTTCCCTAGTCACAGATATACGAGTTTCGCAATCTGCTTTAATAATAAATACTAATTGAAGTGCTTTCTGTGGAATAAATCCCAAGCAAGTAGGATGGAATATGAAGCCTGAGAAATCAATTGCAACCAGTGCTTCTCCCAAAAATGGCATGCTCAGGAATTAACGATATAAAGACGGTTTCTATGATTTATCTCGATCAGATCGATTCCAAACCAGAAATAAATCATCTTGCATGTTGACCTCCATGTTCTGGGACACATGCAAGACGATTGTATATTACACAACAAAGGATAACAATTACTATAGATCTACATGTGCATGTAATGCAGTGGGTGTGTGTATGTATGTATGTATGTATGTATGTGCATATCATGTATGTATGTATACTTATGTGTAGGTATACAAGTGTGTATACAGAATGGCAATGTGTATATGTATGCAATGTATATTTTGTATGTATGCCAATATGTATGCACGGATATGTACATGTATCTATGAATGTATACACATACATGCACGTATGGCAGTGTGTCCATACATACAGGAATTAATATATAGTTGTGTGTATGCATGTATGCCAATGTGTATGCATGCGTGTATGTCAATGATCGTGTATCTGTATGTCAATGTTTATGTACATGTATGTCAATGTGTATACATGTACATGCATGTATGTGTGCATACATGGATGTCAATGTGTATGTATCTATGTGATACATGTAAGTGCGTAAACATCAGTAAATGAATGTATCTATTTATGTGTTTATCTATATGTACCTAGGAGGTTCATGTCATACACGTTTGCATGTCAATGTGTAACATGTATGTATATATATATATACATGTTACATCTTCATGTTCATGAATACATGATCTATATCTATTCATTTGCCAGATTCCACAGTATGATCAGTCCAAATGTAGTCCAGCCTAAATATAGGTAACCAGACCTACTTATCTATTAGTATGTGTCGCATCCATATTATATGTAGACAGGCAGACAGACGAAACATGATAAGAGCGAGGCATAACAATGGGTGCGCCTACCTTGCAGTGACTTGTTGTTGGCTTCGACCGCATGGTGGCGTAGCTGTAGCTGCCAAGGGAGAGAGGTGCTCGGAGCAGTAACTCCCAACACTAAGCGTTGTTTATGAGGCCCACCTGAAAAACACACGGAGATGCACTAAGAATGACAATCATGTGGAGGGATTTTTTAACAGAATGTTTCCAATTATTGTGATCTATTGTTTTTCACAATGCTCTTGCCCTAGTTAAGGCCCGCTCAATGTCATTCCTCAACACATTTCCAACTTAAGGATATTAATTAGTTGCTTTTGTATAACTTGCCGATGATTTTATTTTATATTTCGAAATTAATATTTCGGAACTTTGATGGAAGTAATGGATACTTTTCTCATCGGTTGCTGAGGTAGTATCATTATGGTGCTGGCATTAAAAATAGTCATTTATCTCGTTAATGTGTAGTTATTGATGTACAAATTCGACTAATTGTAAAAGAACAGATTATTCTATTACACAAATGTAAGAAAACATCGGCAAAGATTACAATAAAGGGATCAGGCATTGCAAGGCTACTCGAAGTCGAACAGTAATAATAATAACAAATTCTCAATGACCCATATGAATTACATGTCATTGGCGAATGCGCTAGTAATTGGAGAAGCGTGAAGTAATAGATTTGTTATTAGTATGTATAAGTCCTTATATCTTCCCAAGAATCAAATATGATATAGCGGAACTAATCTCCTCAAGGTATGACAACTATAACACTTCCGGAATAGCTCAGTATCAGGAGGAGCCATTATAACTTGCATGGGACAAATTGGTCGCGAGGAAAGAAAAGCAAAAATATCCAACAATACCACTCAGGGAAAGAGAGAAAATTGAGGATGGAGGACGGTAAGAGGAGGATGATGAAAGAAGAGACTTAGTGAATGAGCCCAAGGAAGAGCGCCTTCCTTATTAGGCACGTGTTTCCGGATTCCCTATATGGAGATCCCTTCCGGCTTCATTCATGAAAGCGAGGGGAAGATTTCCCTGGCTATGTAATTATCATGAGCCGATGGCAAGCCCGCCTACGAGGCGTTCATGCCCTTACATGTGCATGTGGCCACACCTGTCGTCATTTTTGCCATTTTCCTTACCTGGAGAGGGAGATTCCTTGCGTCAGCCTCTGACGTCAATCCAACGCCCTGCGCTCATTGGTCAATTCTCGTATCCGAGCGGCATCGTCTGCGCTATACTTAGGACAGGTTCCGGTGACATTTGAGGCCCTGAAATGTCTCGATGTGCCTGTCTGTGATGCTGGATTTTCCAACAGCATCGGCAAAGGGTTTCTATTTTTAGGGGTTCCTTCGCGTCACAAACAACAGTTCGGAAGCTAGGAGACACAAATACCAACCATGGAAATAGAATGTAATTGCAAAGGGATGACACTTCTGAAAGAGGAAACGAACAGGACATCGGCTTTATTGTCATGATTTCATGGTTGTCAGCAAATACTTACCGGATGGCAACCAAAATAAACAATTCTTACGTAAAATGACTACCTTTTCAAGTTATTCGTCTCGTCCACATATAGTTACCCTTTCTCATCTTCTTCTTTTTTTCCTTCGAGATCTTATCAAATGAGCCTCTTCTTTTTCTTATCTTCTTCTTTCTTCTTCACACATTCGGAATATTACCTTACTATGACTAATCTGATTAAGACGTATTTGATTTCTAACGGCAGGAAGCATTGCGCAAGAGTATAATTCGTTTAATAAATGAAATTTTGATTAACTATAATATATAGCCCAATATCATTTTCCTTAACATAATTACTTCAATTGTTCAAGGGATTAAATTCTCGTATCGATTTATGATTGCTATTACTTAATGATTTTCCCAAGTGTTTTTCCATTTCTTCTTCTTCCCAAGTACTTCCTGGTGTCCAAGAGAGATTTTCCAGGTTTTCCCGATTACTTCTTGGTGATTCTTCTAAATCTTCTATATCTTCTAATCTTGCCATGTAGTTTCCCATATATCTGGTTATTCAACATAGAGCTTTGCTCATTTGCCTTTTGATTCTATGAATTTACGGCTATATTCCTGATTGTATTACCACCTTGTTCATACGAATGATACTTTAGTTGTTACCGCAAATTACCTAGATCTTATTTCTTTTTATTGTGCGCTAATTAAATTGCTGATCATTTTGAATACGTAATAAGTTTTTCAAGGATTTACTTTGATGATTGTAATAAGATCGATAAGATATAAATTATCTATTATTATGTCATTATGATAATCCCTATCATTTTTCAACTTACCAACACCGGGAATCATTTCTGGAAAAAAAGTTCAGTATTTTGTCTGTCTTGGTGATTTAGTTTGAATCTATTTCATGGATGTTTGCCATTTGTTATTTTCCATGTGTCTTCTTCTAGGTTGGGAAACCTCTTCTTCAAACTTGGAAGCATTTTTTTCAATCTTCAATTTGGTCTTCAAGTTTTCTGTCTTCATTTCTGTCTTCAGTGGTGAACTTCTTTTAATCTTCAAGATTCGTTCACATGATCTTTGGTCTTCATTTTTCAAGCTTCATGATTAGGAAAGTCTTCATGATTTCAATTTCTTCATGGCTTTTAACCTTCATGGGAGGCTTGTCTTCATAATCTTCAAGTCTTCATGATCTTCATATGTTCAAGTCTTCATGTCTTCAAGTCTTCATGAAATTCAAGTCTTCATGAACTTCAAGTCTTCATGATCTTCAAGTCTTCTTCTACCTCAGTCTTCATTTTCTAGTCTTCATTTTCTAGTCTTCATTTTCTAGTCTTCATTTTCTAGTCTTCATTTCTCAGTCTTCATTTCTTTAGTCAGGAGGTTGGGAATGGAAGCGCCTACCTATGCTAATTTCTCAATATATAGTACTTACCGACTATGCTAGCTAAAGTTTTTCGTTCGTGATCAGGAGAATGGAATGCGTATTTCCAACCACTACAAAGCATTCTCTCTTAAGGGGAGAAAACATTGTACTGACGAAAAAATACCAACCATCCTCTCTTTCTTTAATACCAAGGGGAATGGGGATCAAGTAAGTCGTATGTCAAATATATATTTTTGTCATTTATTATGAATTATTTGCATAATTGCCCTCAAGGGCCATTCATTTTTTTGTCACACATTCTGTAAGTCTTTTTATGATATAAGTCTCTTTCATTCATATCACATTTCTGCAAGTGTCTCATCTGAGTATATGTCAATCTTCATTTTCATGAGTATATGTAGTATAGTCTCATTGTTAATCACGTTCTCATCGATAGATTCGAGAGTCTAGTAAAGGATGTCCATCATCTGACCAAAGCACTGCTATTGGTAGACATGGCACCTATATGACGTGTCTTAGAGGATAGTGTATCCTACATGGCAGTCAAAGCTGGCTTTTTTCTCGTATCACCTCCGAGCCACCAGGGCAAGAAGGATCAACAGTCTAATGTTTGTAGAGAACGTACGATATAGTAATAAGCACCGGTTGTATATATAGAAGGTGCAGGTCAGTCCGCGTAGATCAGAGTACGATAAAATTACGTAACCTAAGATACCATTTACCAATATAACTAAACTTAAAATTACCGATTAGATTACCACTGACTTTTTCGATATTACAATATTTCGATATCAAACAAGCGTCAATATTCACTAATTTCGTCAAAGGGAAAGTCTTTCTAGATATTTTCTTCTATTTCTTAAGTCTTCTCAGCTTCTTAGTCTTCTCTTCTCTTCATATATTATTCTTCATTCTGGCTTGCTATCTTCTCTATAGCTTCTAATATGATGGATACCGTGTCTTCATGGTGTCAAAACGTATCAAAGCAGTCGCGTGTAAGGTCTTATAATGGTAGTTTAAGTCATTTATAATTCTAGTAAAGGTCACCCCAGTAATGGGACCTTCACCAAGGGGAATCCAGGCATGGATATCCCTCAAAGACTTCTGACAGTCTTCTTTCTTGCTTTTCCATCATATATCATTCGTCATATATGGTTATACAGTCGATGGGATTCTTCAGCTCAGAGCTAGCCATTTGGATTAATAGTAGGAAGCACAACAGTCTTTCACAAGGGGAGATTCACTTTAGGGGCACAGTCTCTGACAATATGGAGTAGAACAACTTGTAATGTCAAGACAATGATAGTCAATATTCATAGGGAGTCAGCCCGGCTGACGAATATATATCAGTATGCTTTTTCATGTTGTTCTATATATATTCCCCTTTAGTTAACATTGGAAGAAAGTCTTTTCTTCTCACAGCTTTTTCTTCATCGCTTATCATGTGTGCTGTGTTTTGGGGGGCTTTTCTATATTCAACAAATGTTTCGATTCATTTGACAGTCTTTGTATAAAAATAACCATATCACTATGAGCGTTCCGATTCCTTTCAAGCTCTTTTGAGTATGGTGAATGTGTATGTACAGTTCAATATCCTCATGTATTCATGATGTTTGGTATGCACATGAAATGAAGGGTATGATTTTTATATACATGGTTTTGGTGATGATTCATTCGTACATATTAACAGTCTTTGAAATCACTGTGGACATTTGTATGTAGTCCATTAGACAGTCAGTCTTTGATTCACATGTACAATGATATTGGGATGAATTAATGATGTGAAGATCTTATAATGATTCTTCAGGTTTGTCTCAGTCTATAAGGCAACTTTTAGTGTATATCTCATCATACCCCTGCGTATATTATTGACCATCGCATTCCTCCTGCAATGTGTCACAGTTGTGGTGACTCAGCTCACTGGTAGCGTGGCGGTCACACACAACCACATCCGGGTCAGGGTCAGAACTTAGTTCAGCTGGTGAACACTCTGGAACCCTGCAATCATGTGACACCAAACCAGCACCCTGCAAAGCATCAGGATCTAGGATAAAGTATTGAGGCAGCTCGCTACCGGTTTGCAAGCATTCTCTACTCTCTCCTGGCCGTCCCATCCGAGGGTGGGTACCAAACACGTATCCCGTGCATTGCGTCTGGGTGGGCTTTCCTGGCGCGTAGCAGCTGCGTATGCGCATGCTTCGCGCCAAACTTCCTGTTCCGGTCCCTGTCCCTGTTCCGAAACCATAAACGATCTTATGGTCCTTGCTGCGGCGGACGAGGGTCTTGTCCAACGTCCCGTGAACTGTAGGGAACTGGAACTCTTCCACGAAGTCATAGTCGTTGTCGTCACCTTGGCGGGAACAACCTTCGGGTATATACGAGGTTAATACTGATTTGGTATTAGCCGCTTGGTACGGCCCAATACATTTAAACTTCTTCTCCGTTAAACATGGGCTGGTGGGGGTCGTCAAGGGGTCTGATGGTACAGCCGCGTTTGTCTTTATCGGCGATCGTCTGCTGTTGTTGTACGACCTGGTCAGAGAAAAACAAAGAGAGAAAAAACATGGCCATAAGTTGTGGTTCGTCTAATGTACAAGATGGGATGGCTATGTATTGATCCTATGTTGGCTATCTTATCAGAGCGCATTGTGACTGGCCTAAGATGTGGCAACTGACCCAAATATTGATTCCTCATGTTTGGGAAATTGTATTGCTTTTGGCCCTCTGGCCTCAGCTTCTATTGTTAACCTTGTCAACGGGAAAATAGAAATGGTGCACTTGCGCACACGTACTTAAAGTCGTTGCCCTTTTGATACACAAGCCACAAAGCATCTGATGAATATTATGTCTTGAAATCCAATATGATATGAGAGGAAAATTGAGAGCTTTATGATCTATGGGTTTTGAAAGTGTGCCAAGTAATTTCCGGTTTTAATAACAATATATTCTTCTTTTTATGCTTTTAATCAAGATCTTCGAATTAACTTGAAGAATCCATCACATTTTAATACAAGTCGTGACATTTTACCTTAATCGAAGAAACGATACTTATTATTAAATCGTAACTACAGCGAGGATACTATCATTGGAATTATCTGTTACCAATATACATAATAAGCTTTGTAACACATACTTACTGTTCTTGCATTGCATTGTACAGGAATCAATAGAAATAATAGCACGAGCACACACGATGTATGACTAATACTAAGACCATGCAATGTCATAAGCCACAACACATTGAAAAATATTACAGGTGAACCTACGACAGCTGGATCTGATCCAGGGAGACAATGATACATTGCTTTGTCATGTTATCGATCCACATCCCATAGATGGTATCCATCTTGGCATATGGATCAATTGCTCGAAGCTAGCCTGATGACCAGGGTAAACTAGATTATCAGGCAACTGATCGGGATCTGGGATTAACAGTACAGCAACACTACAGACTTGATAGATTAGCCCCCATCATGGGATGACACCGATTAGGCCAGATCCCCCTTGCATCCACCTCCACAACCTCTTCATCCCTAGTACAAGCCCAACTCCCCGCCCACCAACTCGAATTCTCTTGGGGAGATGTGGAGGCAAAAAACGCAAGGATCAAACGTACATTTATCAGATATATTGGGATGAGGAAAGAGAAGGCAAATCACATTGCAAAAACCAACCACGTACAGCGCACCTTTTCGCGAGGGCAGACAACAGGGTATTTCCCAAGTGGAGAGCCATTTCTCTCCTCCGGCGTTAGAGCTTTCACCAATTACAAACAGCTCACCGTGCACAAAAATTCACATTTTTTTCACGAAAAAAGAGCCACTGTCACGATAACGTCCCTGAGATTTGAGAATGAGTGAGAAGGGTGGTAAAGGAGAGAAGATAAGCTTGTTTTGTGTGTTCGACATTTTCTTTTTTCAAACTTGGAGTCATGATGCTGTCCTTTTTGGGGAGGACAGGAGTTGAGTACAGAAGGAGATAATGGGAGATACGGAACATTTTAGCCAGGATGTTTGTCTTCACAACACGAACAAATTTAGATATGACATCACCAATATGATATGTAGACTTTTGAACTTTTCAATATTCACTTTCTCTTACCTGATACAAGTTAGTTGGGGGTCTGTTAGATGGGGTTTTGTTGTTCTTGTCGTTTTCAGACCAAACTTGGAAGGTGATTACGTAGGGGGACTCATTGTTGTTGTTAGTCGTGTTAGTCTTTGTGGGGTAGGACTGCTTAAGCTCCTTCAATTTCAGATTGGTTCTGCAAAACACCCAAACCATCCGTTCTAGAGCTTTGCTTTTTTTAATCTAGGCTTTAACACTGCTCGCCCCCCGTGTATGTTTATACAAATGTATTCTTTCATTGCCCATTGCTTGGTCGACCAGATATACTAACATTTGTGTACCTAAAACCTTTGTTGTCTCGGCCAACAACAGACATGACTACCCTCTTATTAATTAATCCCAATGGACCCAACCAGCTTTTTTAGGCTAATAGCAACTCAGTGGTTAAAAAGCGATATATATATATAATAATAATAAATTGCTTTGTAGAATAAAAATGGAAGCGAGTGATGAAATCAATGATAATTGTAAAGGAAACCTGATCTAAACTTATTATGGAAATGTAAAACTTTGCGTGATAATAATGGCAAACGCAGCGTGCTATGTAATAGCTGCTAGCAAAATTGATGTGCTATGAAAAGGAATTGCTTAAAATCTAGTCTCATTTACGTTTTTATCGCTACTTACCTCTTAAGACAGAAGAGGCCAAGGATCAGTACAACAACTCCTACTAGCAGAGCGACTCCAACAACGATAAGCACGGAGGATCCTACAAATTGAAACATTGTTTTCTTTAGCTACAGAACAATCATTCAGCATGAATTGTTTACATTTGAGGTGTCGATAAATGGTGAATAGTCTCAGGATTAGGCCCTTGTTGTATCTATTAAATTGCTTAACCCATGTTTATCATCGATCTGGATAGTAGTTGTTATGTTAAAATCTTGATATATGTAGAATTTTCGTCAGGCTTTGTTTTCGAACATATATGGAATTGTCTCGAAATAAAATCTGTTTAAAAAATGTTTAGCAGAGATTTCTCTTGGATCCCCGCCCCCTCCCCAGATGATTGATTAAAATCCAATAGGGAAATCGGGTTACCCAGTTAGGCTAGATAAACATAGATCATGTAGATATTATTTATCTAAAAATGTAATGCTTGATATTCCCTAAGCTGATCACACATGCAGTAAACAACTTTTATAACTCACCATGAGGCAGGGTGCCTAGACGGAGAAGACTTGGTTCATCATTGTCTGGAAAGGAAGGAAAAGAAACTTATTAATCTTGGGAGTTCTGGAGATCAAATTTTACAAAACAAGAAGGAAAATATGCCGTTATAATTATTAATCACGTTTGAGAGTTTCTCTATCAGGTTTGCACCATCTAGATAGTATCATGCTGCATGGGCTAGTTTCGAGACACGTGATATTTAATAAATGATTGATATCAGATATTATATTCGTATATTCATGAGGCTCGTATTCATTCACGAACGGTACAAAGCTTGCACACCCAATATATATCAAGGTAAAGATTGCCTCGCCTTCTCATTACCGACCATCCAAAGCGCCTTTCCCTGTTTCTATGCCAACATTGCCGATTGAGTAAGTTTTATTCTTGGCAGGACCCTATAGCCGCAAGACTAGATTAGAGTATTTTAATGATAGCCTAAATTAGTATGGAGATATGGTCCTTAGACTGAGAAACTTAGCCGGAAAACCATCCATTAGCCGAGGTATTCAATAAACTCCGACACATATTACTTCGCCCGTGTGGGCAGAGATGACTGATTGGTGAGTGAAAATGATCATCTTTATGATGTATATCGATTTTTAAAACTTCACCGGGGTAACAAATACTAATTACATACTAGACATAACCTTTTTACTGCGATGGGAATTTAGAGTTTGAAAACTAATAACCGGAAGAAATCTAATAGAAGCCATGAGATTGGAATTAATCTTGCCAAGAAAATCAAATGCCTGTCCACCAATGGCACATATCCGTCACCCCATCAAGGCCATTCTGTCCTCATTTGTCCTGATTACTCTGCGAATTAGTGGTTATTAATTGGATAATCTACAGCACAGTGATCATCAAACCTTTTAAATGTGCCTCTCGTCTATCCCGCTGTCTGAACCAACAACTTAACTCTATGCTTTAGCTCGAGGGCATGCGGGTAAAAATCAATGGTCACTGCCTAGGCCGGCTAGGAAAAGCCTTCTAATGTTGGCCCCTTATATATATTCACTGGTCATACTCATTGTAGCCAGTGTTTGGTGTGCAACTTTGAAAACGTCCTTCGAGTCGAGATATCTGATGACATCACAAAACAAATTCTCTTGCACTGGATGTCGAAAAGAATTATTCACTTCACCGATGGAACATCAATATCTTATGTGCTGAGGCTATTCCCTACCCCTGACACATTTGCCTAATTGTATGTATGTATGGAGAAAGAACGGCTTTTTGACAGCTGTTTCGGCAAAAAGCACATCTCAAGTAACACAAATTTCCGCCGCAACTAGAAACTTCAGTATCGAGGCGAGAGTTGTGGGATATCCGATTACCTCTGAGGAATAAAGTAAACTTCAGGCGGAGGACAATCGCATGAAAAATCTGCCAATACAAAAGACAGATCCCATTCTTGTTCTCAGATTAGTTTACGTGAGTCTGGGTTTATTCCGAATATAACTCAACGCCGTTCTCTCTGCTTAGGAACCAGCCTCTTAGCACGATGCCCGCCATCGGAAGGGGGGGAAATGATATATCACCCAGACACGATGTATCTGAATTCCACAATAACTTCACGATTGGATGGATGACCAGCGCTATGAGTTGCCATATTCAGGATTAGACCAGCAGTCCCCAAACACAAGTCTCGCCCTGTTATATGGCCAGAGGAAGCTGCTTGTACTGATACAGACACTCTGATATATGACTGATACATAGTCAGGGCACTCCCTTTACACTCTGATTACCGATGTAGGACGCTAGCATTAGGATAAGAATCGCTGCAATTCCCATACGATAACAATACCAATTAGGAATCTTTATCGATTTATGTACTGACACTCTAAGAAGCCAGTGAGTCCACTTTCCATGCAGCCCGGAACCTCTGACATTGTGGCACCATCATGGTCAAGTAAGGGAAATATGAATGTACATGAATATAGATTTATGAGATGGCATTCCTCCTAGATCTGGACTTTCTCCTTTCACATTCCCCGGGAACAACCTAGGCCACTAAGCTAGTCTTCGGTGGTGACTGCATGAAAGCAGTCCCAAGATATAAGGGAATTGGGAAAGTAGCCATGTCTAAAATGCTCTAGGCTATGTACATTGTTTTATTTCAATTGATTATATTTCATGGATAATCAAATAAAACTGAGACTTCTTAATGTGAACTGAGATTTTCTGAAGTGTTTGCATGGGGATAAACATGAAACGATGTTCACAAATAAAATAGACTCTGTACATAAATGAACCATCACACCCTCAAGAATTTCCCCTACAGACTCTTCTTCGAAAGCCTGTGTGTATTACATTGACTACCTTGACCTTGGAAAAGAATCTACTTGATTAAAAAGCCGAGGGACGTCAAGCCTGTTTTGAAAATAAAAATGTTCCAGTCACTGTATGGCGAGGCGCACTAGTGTGATTCATTGGTCGAATCTAGGGATTAATTTAGGTGAAGGAACTAAGGTTAATCCAATGAATTGATGTTCGCTAGTCTAAAGCCTTGCTATTAGAACGAGCAAGCAGCGACAGGCAAATCAATGACTCCTATATTAGAAGGCAAGTAAGACAACATATCAATGCTTGACTCGAGGCAGTAGCCTACATTCCTTATGTCAGATATATGCTGCATTCCTTTAGATGTATGTATAGATCATTTAAATGATAGTTGCTTATTGCTTTAAAAGAAAAGAAAATTGATGGATGAAAGGGCAATGATAGACTGAGATGTGACAATGACTTGTGGTGCAGAAGCGCAGCCACGATTTTATCGTGTCGCGTCAATTGTTTCCCCCTTTTTTACACAGGGGTTATTGCATGGCGATAGGTTTAGAATCTAAGCTGGAATTGTGGCGAGCGCAATCATCTTGCTTTCGATGAGGTAGATAGATTTGAGGGTGCTTATTAATTATAATCAGCGGAAAATTAATTAAAGTGTTTTTTCAGGTCACATTTCTAATTTTAGTCTAGAACGTGATAAAATCAGTCAAGGTTTTGCATACTAAGAGCGCCAGGGTTGCTCCCCTCTCAGACGCAGGCAAACCTTCATCAATTTTCCGCCAAATCTAATTGTCGTCTGCGAGCCGTGCCACCCATTCTTACACACATGGGCCCACTCCCTCTAATCCCTTTGAGGTAGAAAACCACAGCAATCAAGTTATTTGCTATTTTTCATTTTTCTCATGAGTGCCATTAGCTGGATATCAAGGCGAAATGAACATCTAACTGATGAAGACATCTGGTTGAATTATGCGCCTCTTCCAGCGTTGTCTAATCCGCAGATAAATGAACTTTATAAAGATTAGGCCATCCATCGAGACTGGCTAAAGACTATCTATTATCTATTTATCTATTTACATGGTCAACAGTCCATCGTTCAAATATTAGATTAATTCCTAAAATATGGACTCGACTTCCGGGCCATATTAGACGACCCTTTTTTCAAGGCTGACATCAACTCTTATAAGCTCGAGCACTAATTATAGCATTGCTGATTTAATAAATGCACCTAAATGCTTAGACATATTGCTGCTCTATATTTCCATTTTCCCTACCCCCTTCCTTGAGTGTCTAGTGCCAGACAATGCACGTGCATATCAGCTCAAGCTTGGAATCATTCCTTCAGGCAGTGATTTTTTCATGCATCGATCTAATATGAAGATTTTTCCTATTCCTTGCTCGCTATTGAAGCGAGGCATCAATGTTCATTAAGAGGAGGCATTATCCCCTCTACCTTTGAAGTTATCCAGACCACTTCCACTGTGAACCGCAATAAATTACCAGTTCAATTTCTAATGCTTTCCCTGCCACATAATACGCATAGCCCGGTACTATTTAGGGCCTACCTGGCACATTTACCGAGCGGCTAGGCAAAGCCCTACCTATCCATCATTTCCAACATTTCTCCAACTATATTCTGCCCATAGAACATAAAGGTAATTTTGGTTTCAGCCAAATTTTAGCCAACTATTATCTATACTTTATAGGTCTCCTCCGCACTATTGTTGCCTCGCATTTGCAGGGGAATCACGAACGCGAGGGCTAACAGTTCATGTTGATCAGGTCTATGAAGAACTGTGAGTTAATTTGTTGCCACTCACCAATGCTGCAGTTGCCCTGGGGTCCGACCCACTCGCTGCCCTGGCATGTCAGTCTCCAGGCCCGCTCAGGATCGTTGTTGCAGCCCATGTTGATCACGTTGGCTTCCCGCTCCAGCCAGCCCTGTACGGGGGGAGACACATCTGGACATCCGACAGCTACACCGGCAGCACAAGAAGAAGAAAAAAAGAAAACAAAAACAAAAATTTGGTTAGTGTTGCTTTTTAAATTGAGCCATGGATCTTAAATGCTTTAACTCGATAAATAAAACCAAGGTTGGTCTCAACAGAACATAGCTGCAATGCAATTTAATTAAATAACAGAATACATGCTTATATATATGAATAAAAAGGAAAGGTGAATAAAGGGATAAGTATTATTGCCAGGTCTTTCTAAATAAGAACCGAAAAGAGTGATTGGCCAAATATGGTTAACCCCATTGGAAATAATTGTTTTTATCAAATTCCACCGTTAGTTAATGGCTCTAGTGTAAGTGCTCCAGCAACTCACACGGAACTGCATAGTAGTTCCATATTTTAGAATGTTCAGAAAGTGCTGCTTCGAACCAGCAGCACAAAGTACAAAACATGACAATAGACCAAGACCATCCCCCTCTACTCGGCTATGAGCAATGCTCATCTGGTTTAAGCCCTTTCATCTACAGGGCAATATGTAACTGCAGATACTCCTATCTCCTTTTGTGTCTGATAGTTAGTTGTTCGATGTATTTTAAACCGGGGCAACTGCTGAAGGCAAATCATCCATATATTCCTCTATGGCTGCGAAGATCGTGCTCATGAATTATCTGATGTGAGCCATCATCCCACGAAGGAATTGGCATCATACTATTTCCCAACCCCCGAGACACGCATGTACCTTGCCTCGCATATATCTTGCAATAGGTGGCTGTTGGCAATACGGTAAGGCTTATATAGCGCAGGCCTGCCTGCTCTGAACCACTGAATAAATTCCCACCGCTAATAATTAAGCCCCACGAAAAATAGGAGGCGAGTGGAAAGTCTCGCTGGAGGCAATGCAGTTGGGAAATAACATAATCAGCGTTTAAATCCTAATACTGTGCGCGCTGTGTGGTGAACCTTTCCTTGCAAAGGGGACGAAAAAGATTGATTCATGTTGGGTTAAAACATTTCATGATCACACAACAGAAACACTCTGTCGTCCGTTATGAATTATAATCACTGAGTATCTCTCTTTAGGCTCGGAACCTCTAAAGAGACCTTGCATCCCTTTAAGATGCGAGCAGACTGAATCTATTGAATGAATACATGTACTGCAGCAGTCGTTGCCCGTTGAAAAATGATGGTTGGAATATGAGGTTGGAAAGAGGGTAGGAAGACCTACTAAATCGTAGGGCATACATATCCTTTTAATCCTCCTTTAGCCGTACCCCTCGATAAATTATGAACGAGTGAACTGACTCCCTGCAACAAATGCCAATGGGGAGTAGCCCTGAGGATTGGTGTGAATCTTTTACCGCAACGTGAGAAAGCGAATGAAAGATTTGTGAAGTGCTACTAGGTAATTGTGATCTAGCGTCCGCTAAAACGGATTATACCAAGAGAAACGTATGATTAATCTGGTCAAGCCTTGTGTCCCTAGGATAAGGCTGTGGGGTGCTAACCTCAACGCAAGTCACACAGTGTCAGGTCGAGATGGACGTGGTCAGGGAGCAAGGGACCTGGTGCTCAAACCTGTTGAAAGCCATCGCAGTTAACGAAGGCTATGACTTTGTCACAGTGTTCATATTAAGAGCTTAGACCTTGGTAGGTGTGGTACTGACACGTATGTACAACAGGCTGGTCGGAGAGAGAGACGGAGCAGGGACCTGCTGCAGTAGTATAGCACTATAAGAGTATTATCAAATCTATTGCATAAGAGTGGCAAACACATTAGGGTACTTATTACCGCGGATGCTTTCTGCCAGTTCCAATGAGTGGGTATATTTGCCTCACATCTGTCGAGCACAATTCGGATAGTAACGGTTTTATTGTAGGGCTTCGCGCAGGCAGGCAGTTTGTAATCTAATAAAAGATGTATTACACTCTGCTATACAGCTCGCATGCAACGATCTCGTGTCAACAGTGTATATGCACGTCAATACAGTCGCAACAACACTGAATGAATCCCCCGATTGTCCAAGATCAATGGAACATGATCATGCAAAATGATAGGGGAGGAAAAGATTTATTAAAGTAATCCATATAGCTTTTACACTAGATGATTTGGCGTGATGTAATCACTTTGGCAGGGCTCCATTATGCCGTTCAGGGGTGGCCTTGTTCACTAACTGAATTTAGGGGTTGATTGCGTAGAGGAATTGTTCTCATTGCTCCATGTCATCGATAGCAGAGCAGAGGGCAATATATAAATTGATTAAGAGGTCAGAGAGTTTATGTACCCAGGGGTAATACGCCAGGCAGACTGATCACCAATAGAGGTGTGGTCCATTGAGAGCAATTCCTTACGTATCCCCGACTGGGAAATGGAGGGATTATTTTAGTCATAAAATCTGTATAGGTCAACGTGACACTGCGGCAGCCACAAGAGGGTTTCTCGTCCTTAGATTTTAATATAGTCTTCACAATGGTTTCAACGGGACAGGTGACCAGTTTATTGCAGTCCCTTCTGGTCACTGCATTACGCCGACAGAGCCTCGTGACCCCAGGGCCTTGTTTGACAGCCATATAACAGATAGAGATAAATTGGGGTCAGTTATCCTCACAATGCTATTATTGAAAGGTTTTGGGGTTTGACAGATAAGGAGCAAAACGCCCCTAGGGGTCATCATGGTCTCTTCTATTAACGAAGCGAAGGATGCTCTAAAAGGAGAGGGCCTTTATTTCGCATCAGAGATCAATATCTATCTACCTAAGTCTTGAATGAAGGTTTGATTAATCCAAAGCTGCCGATGAATATCCACATCCCAAGAAGAGATGGGGGCTGACTTTATCGTCATACATCACAGTATTGATGGATGGGGTAAATATCGAAGTTTCAGAGTCTTTATATTTATTTCAAGATTAGTTATCGTGATATGAGAGCACGGTTTAGATGTTGCAATAACAGTGGTGTCTCACTCGCCAACATAGCAGTTTCATCACTATGGCTTGATGAAATGAGATTGTCTAGCGTGACTTCATTTTAAACTTTATTTTTAAAATGGCGGTGTCGTCGGCTTGGGTTTTCACGCTCCTTAATCTTTCCAGCCCGAGTTATTACACTGCCTTCACGTAGAGACCCGACACGGATAATTGAGGTTGTTATTTTGACCCATTGCTCACGTTCGGCCGCCATGACACCGGAAGAGGAATGACGTATCTATAGCCTCGCTTCCAATTGGTTTCATTTGTGCCCGGCGGTGAACAAATTTAATTTCCGTCGGCGCCGTCGTATATTACAGGGCTGTATTTGCAGTACTTCTTCTCACTGCGCGTCAGGCACGCACTTCGGATGAACATTTGTGTATGTTCGCCATCCCCGAATAATCTTTAGCAAGGGTGCAACGTCGGTGATTTTTAAGGACACTTCAAAGCTGCCTCCGTTCCGACCAGTACTTAAACATGCGAGGCGCAATCTCGAGCCTTCATGACTTGGCCTTGAGTGCAGACGCCAACAATAGCCAACTTCAATATGCGACGTGCGGATATTCGTCACTATCCAAGTCGGCATTCTTTGATTTGATATAGCATTTAGCTGATTCAGTTAAGCGGGTCTCCTTTTAAGGGCCGTACACTGTATCCGTACAGTTTATGCTGGGATTGCATGAGGATGAATCCAGCAGCTGGGTATACACTAGCTAGGCTTGAATCTAGATTTCAATGCTACCATGTTCAATGATGCATAGGCGAATCCCATGACGTGCCTGGCCAAAATCACCAACGATCGACCAAAAATATGCTTCCTTGCCATTATCCCCAGATCGGTAGCAAAATCCGGACAGTTTCATAATTTAACTATTCGTTGTATTCGGGGGTCAGGGTTTACAATTTCAGTAATTAAGATTCGGCTATCAATCACTTTTACAGTGGCTCTGCGATCTCTTTAACCAGGCAATTTTCGAATTATCCAAAGGGTCTGCCGGGAAATAAAGTATCGTTTGTATTATGCCAAAATAAAGGCGTTTTCCCGGGGAGATTAAGATGTTGCCACCAATGCATTTATAAGAGGACAATGCTTAAGAAGACCTCATCACAGCGACAAATACACCGATACCGGAAGCGATCAATAAGGCCCGGTAGAGGGCAGGATGGCAGGTGGGCGATAATGAAAGGTTTATTAGGTGAGTGAAATGAGCAGAGTGAAGGAGAATTATAGACATTTATTATGTGCTATATTAATATGCAAACGGTGCTTGAACTTTGGCGTCAAGAAAATCCATTTGATTTATCCATATTGAATGTGCAAAATCATCTCAAAAGATGCTTCATTCATAATGAAAACTCCCGAGCCGGAAGTGAATAATTACAGTGTAATTAAAACCTATCGGGCTTCTTCCCATTCCCATTCCTAGCCAAACATAAAATCCCCAACTTCTGAAGCTTCCCTTCAAGAGATCTCATTTCATGCAACTGGATGTAGAGGGTTTTTTCACAGTAGCATATCTAGTACATTGACCCACGTTCGGGACTTAAATGAGTACATTCGACAGGGCTTCGGCAAATGCTGTACATCAATGATTAGAGCGACTTTGGAGTGCATCACCCTGACTGACTTCGGATGTAATAAGATGATTGAAAATGAGGGGCCATCAGTGCTTATTTTTAGACTCTCAGGGCCGCCCTTATTGGCTGTCTTCTGCCATATATATAATTAAGTATAATTTTTTCTGCAATGAATGCCAGCGTTCCATATCCAGGCCTCAGTATGTTAAAAACATATGATGTATTTTAACGGTGTCTTATCTCTTATTCAATGGGCCATCGGCGAGCAGATAAATGTCTGCCAAAAACAAGTCCTCCAGCTTATATGTCTCGCCTCAACTTTCACCTTATTCACATTTCATTATAAGGAAACTATAGAGGGTCAGATTTTTTTTCAAGGAAGTTTTTGAATAGTGCAATTCTATCGTCTCATCTGCCTAATGACCTTTGCGTGTATTGAGTTACTGTTTAAATACGAATGGCCACAAACAAACAGGACAAAATAAGCCAGAGGATTGCGCTCCCTGTACCCTTGAGAATGAATTTCCTCGCCAGCCCCTCTACCTACATGCTAGGCCGGGCCGATCCTTGACACTTGATATGTTAATTAGTGTAGACAAATATTCCTCGCACAAGCAAGAGAGAAAGTGACGCTGGTGCCGCTCCCAGCGAACGTAAATAAGGGCCGCCTTCCACAGAAAACACGAGCGGGGAAAAGAAAGCAGAGGAGGGAATTGGAAAGACTATAAAAACTGTCCAGAGACTACAAAGGGGGTCAAGGACACGACCCGCTGGTGTTGTCAGAGAAACTAGTGGTAAATGGAACTTACGGGAGTAGTGGAGCAGGTATTGGCGGTGAACCCTTTTGGCATTGATGAGCCTGACTTCGACAACATTAGAAGTGGACATGTAAACGGGCCCTGTTCTGTGCTGACCTCCACAGACGGTAATACTACGGGTGGCATCACGCTCCTAGAAAACACAAACGGAATATTAAGTAAAGCATGCACAAAGGTGGGTCACCTCTTGCGGCGAATTGTCATGAGTAATGTGATCAGGCATTCTGGTGCGCTCTCTCGCCTGTCAACCCCAAACATGTATGAGTCACAGGTTATCTATAAGAGTGTCAGACTACTTGATCAATTATAAAACTTACCATGTGATTAATGTGCACTAGAATCATCTCAAAAGAGCCTCAACTTGTACAATTAATTAGTTACTTTATTGTACTTTCTATCTTGGTTTTTATCTTCGTTGGAAATAAAGTTTTTTAAAAAATTGATCGTACATTTATAATATAAAGTAAGAAGTCTAAGTCAGTTGCCTTGACATTGAACCATTTACTATCTAGACACCAACACCATGGGCTCATTAAACTAATGCTTTGAGAAGGCTCATTTATGATCTTCTTTCAAAGATAGCTTGAGCGTTACTAATTACCGCTTGGAACTCTGTATGGGGACAATAAGAACATGATTGAGTAGGCATGTAAAGCATACCTTGATGATGGCATATACATGGCAGTGGTGCTTAGATGGGTAGGTGATGGTGCCGTTGTGGACATGGGCGCCAAGGCTGAAGTCCCAGAGGGTGATGTTAATCTTCTGTCCTGGCTTGGCACTCAAAAGCCAGGGAGTGCTTGCCGAGCCACACTTGGTCTTATCCGTCACCATGGAGGACAAATAGCCTGTGGAGGTCTTGGGTTTGATGTGGTTGGCATTTTCGCAATTCTTGGGTGCGGGAGAAACAACTGCAAATACATCATTCAATCGAGGGTTAACGTGAAGTATAATCAATAATACCATTCCCAGTTACATATCAAGGATAAGTTTTGTTAAAGAGGTTGCTTGCCCTTAGTATTCTTTTGGCAATATACCAAGTGCTACTTGTTATTTTTCCAAGTGCACGCACTGTGAATCGCAATTATCCGAATGCTGTCTCAGTACAGCTCTTTATAGGAATAGGAAATCTTTTGTTGGCCATTTAGTTGAGGATAATTCAAGTTGCGATGGCCTTTGTTTCTCGTCCTCCATTTTGTTATTGGCCCACTATATAGGGCTTATCACAGAATGGAGAGTCGTTACAAGCGAAAAAAGCTCATACTATGAATGGTCATTTTATAGTGGGGGATCCTGGCTGGAACTTTGAAGAGGAAAGCTGCCTTTTCCTGTTGGCTGTACTAAATGAGCTATTACTTGGGGCATTCGCGGATCAAAGCTTTAACTTCGCTTGTCGAGGAATGAGTAATGCTTTTGGAATTTGATGCATAAGTGTGCCTTCCCCAAAGAAGCAATACTTTCTCCTCTGAGTAAGAGGCCAGATGGTTCGTGGTTCTCCATTGCCAAGGTCGAACCCTAACCATTTAAAATATGTTGTACTAGAATTGATTTTATCTCTGATTTTAAATGTTCTATAATATATATATCGATTCTTTTTTATTCCCTTGTAAGAATAGTACAGAATCGGACTGAGCCCTCTACATTGTAGTTCTTCCAGGCCGCCCAGTAAACATTTAGATGATAATATGTGAGGCGTGGCCTTATGAAATCGTTATGCTTACAAATATTTTAACCCCAAGAATAGATTTTGTCCGATTGCCTGAATATTCAATCACATTTGATTAATATAAGTCCCTTGCCCTTTTTATTCGAAGAAAAGGTTAAAAAAATGTGATGGTGTATTTCATGAACCCACAGGTTCGTTTATCGAAGTTAACCCTTTATAAACGAGTGGCAACTTTATTTATGGTTACACATATTGAATAATTTTCTCACTTACAACCTCTTTAGCGAATATCTAAGTCGATAGAGGATTACCATAAACAAGCATTGCGATGGCTATATCGCAGGGCCCTGGTTTCGGGTAAAGAGTCTCGTCAGAAAATGTACAATCGACTGCAGTACACATTTAGTAAATTCGGTTAGATTCAACTGAAAGATTATAAATGCTATGTATATCTGAGTATATTTAGTATAATTCCTGTGATCCACACAATGTATTTGGTTATGTTGAACTGTATTCTGAACCTATTTTTTGTCTTAAATTTGGATGATTTCAGAGGATTGGTGAAAAAGAATTGTACATTTTCTGACGACCTGACCATACAAGTTATATATAAGACTGGGGTTGTTACCTTTTACGCAGTCGTACTTTGCCCTGAGGTATCTGCGCAGATCTTCGGGGCATGGGTTGGCTTGATCGAAGACCTTGTCTGGAATGCTGATTTTGCACTCCCTACGTCCAGAACAACGGGCATCCGCAAGATGAAGCACGTTGGCATAGCAGCCCACGTATCCGTAGTCACGCTTGACGCAACGTCCACTTTGCATGCGTCCGTATTCAGCAATGCGCATAACGATAACTTCATCTTTAGGACATTTGGCGTGGAAAGTTTGCCATTGGCAAAACTCGTGCGCCACTGAAAAACAATCAAAAGCAAGAAATTTGATTAATCGCTGTCAGAAGGCAACCCAGACAGAAAGGGTGCATGGTAGGTGTTAGATGTATTTAATTCCAGACTGTCTGATGGACAGTTTTTATCAACATGCTTAAGATGGCTACCAATACCGAATTACAATCACTTGGCATAGCATTATTATCGAAATAAAAAAAAGTAATTATATTAATTGGAATTGGAATGGAATGGAAACAGTTCTACACTTTGAATAACCTTGGGCATACTATCATTCAGATGTGATTGATCTGATGATTGCTTCTATGTACCTATTCTTTATTTAGTGTTAGCGTAGTCGTCGTTAACTTACTCAATCCTTACAACTCTATCTTCATTTTCTCTTCGCTTCGTCATTTTCTTCCGCACAAACACCATTTTTCTTAACCGCTCATTTTCTTCGAGAGCAACGCCTATTTGTCTTCAAATCAGCTTACTTCGTTCTCTCGTCCGTTTCTTCATTGA
Source organism: Sthenelais limicola (assembly GCA_942159475.1). Classification (NCBI taxonomy): domain Eukaryota; kingdom Metazoa; phylum Annelida; class Polychaeta; order Phyllodocida; family Sigalionidae; genus Sthenelais; species Sthenelais limicola. The sequence continues at coordinate 63,094,797 of OW804096.1, forward strand.
AGAATCTTCATTTTCTTACTTTAATCACTGCAGATCAATCCGCCACTATCCAGGCAAACCAGAATTGTCCATATCCATATATTTTATTCTCCCATCTTTTATAATTCACCATTTTACTTCCCGCCGCCACCAACCGCGAGAAGTCTTCAGTCTTAGTGACACGCCAATGTTATTAATGGCTTTAATATTATCCCTGAGCAGTCAGTGGTATGCTTTCGATTTCTGTGCAAGAAAATAACCATTTCATCGAGCAATATCTTGATTCGCCGGACGGATGAATAAGTTGTGTAGCTCTGTGTCTGAACTTACATCTCATTACCTCCAGAAGTGGCATACACCAAACAACAAACACGACGTCATGTTCGGCGCCGATGTGCATTTATTTATGCTTGAAAGGAGGCTGGCAGGTGGTTGGCAAGAGGCAAATCAGATGCCACAAGTCAGACTCTAGAAAATAGCTTATTTCTGCAGCCACCCAGTGGAAAATATCTGTTTAGCAAGTCGCCGTGCTGGCCCAAATAGGCCTTGATTTGCAAATATTAACATGAAATGGTCGCAAAGTGATGGTAGGCCCTCCGGGCCGCCCAGACAGTAAGGGGATTGACCATCTGATATTGGGAAAAATGCTACATAAACAGTCTCGGTCAGGCTATGGATCAAGACCGCTCGCAACCACCTTAGTTTGCCACTTGCTTCCCTCGTAATATGCTACTGAAAATATAATATAGTGCATGAGTTCCCTGCACCATGAAGGATTTACAGATTGAATTTTGTATCCTTCTTATACTCCCAAATCCCCCGGAGATGGTCTCTTACTTTGCTGGCAGTTTGAATCATATGAATAAGTGAAAACGTTTGATACTGTTACTGTCCGCTGCATCGTGCGGCCTACTCCTCTAAAAGGGTTCTTAATCTGTCTCTGGGGCATACTTTAGTTCAACTTTTACTGCAGCTACTTGGGGAGCTGTTGTCCGTTGTTTCCCCACAGTCATTGTCCAGAAAGTTCTTGTGGTATTCTAATTATGTACTAGTATCTTAGGCTTACACCCGAGGGTATTATGTTTTGCCTCAGTAAACCGATCTATGACATTCAAAACATTCTGAGTAAACGTTCTGGAAACAGAGTTGTTATACCACCCTATACACCTAGCATTTTCAAAGCGAAACCCTTCAAGGTGACCTCTAGGGAAATGATGACCTCTTGGCTTTCTTCTCTTCTACTGTCAAGATCTTGACCGAAATGAAGCAAGAAAACCCCCAATTATCCTCAGTGAACATTAGATATCCTGAGTCATATTCAGGTGTGATTCCAAATAGATTTAGCAGGCACTAAAACTAAATATAGGAGGTATTATTCCCATTTATTTATTGAGTGATGAAAAGGAATTTATATAATATTAACATGACTTTAAAACCTAAAGCTGAAGTAAATTATCATTTCTTTTGGTGTTATTGTCAGGATAATATCACTAAATGATATTCATTCGAATATTCATTATTATTCACAACTAAATTTAAGAAGCCTTATTTCCATTTATGTATTTATCTATTGATGAATAGGACTCCATAGAGCATTAACTTTAGATATTAGAGTGTGATTTTAAGACCTAAACCTGAAGTAAACTATAATCTCTTCTGTTGTTATTTTCAGGATAATATCGCCTACACATTTAAACACTATGTTATTGATGACCACATGCTCCAGAATCTAAACCCCTGCTTATTGATATTTCACTTTTGGCTGACCCTAGTGCGCACACCTTTCGGCTGAGGGCCCACATACTGGAGGAGTTTTCCAGTCTTTTGGTGCAAAAGAGGCCGGAACTAAGTCCATAGGTCGGGGTCACAGTGGGGGTATTGACACAGATGGAAGGGGATAATTCGAAGTCAAAAATCACTTTTCTCCAACAAAAAAAAGTCTGATACAAGGAACATTTTGTGATCCAAGGCCTATAATGAGTAACCAAGGACGTCTGGGCACAGGGTGTGTGAATGGTGTATCGAACTGCATTGAGAAACTCCTTTAAGGTCTCTGCCTTTTGACCAGGGCACCCACCTCGGTGCTAATGCCTTTTCCTCACCATGCAGACAACCCATATGTTCCTCCAAAGGCCAGTAGCAATCCTCCGTACCACCCCTTATCTATACTTTAATCCCGACCATTGACTGGTCCTGTGTAATCACCTTTTTTTCTGCAAGTACAGGTATTGACTTACTCGGTTGCAACTCCGTTGATGCCCACATAATTTCCCCTGCCATTAGGGTCTATTGGATTTATCAGCCGACATCCCCTACAGTGAAAGCAGTGGGGATTATGTTTGATAATTTCACCATCCAGTCTAGTGTTTACATTCCTGCTAACGATACATTAGCCATTCCGCTTGGCTTGACAAGACGACTCGTGTCTTGTTCAGACCAGCACACATCCTTCGCAGCGTGTCAGCCCACTGGTCCAAATACAATGTCCCTCAAAGCAGATAATATTTCCCATATGTGATCTCAATCGCAACAAACCTAGAGGACACGCCGACAGGAATACAGAACAGTCTTCTGTGTTTATGCATTTAGGGAAATTACTTTTGATTCCCATGTACGTGTGTGTATATATAAGTATCTATATAAAGCAAGGACCGATACAAGAAAAACATGGTTCTTTATATATTCAATAAGCCATTTCTTCTGTATACAAGGTCATCTGAGTTGACGATCATATTTCATAGCTTTTGCGAGTGAATCCCTATAGTCAGTGAGAACACCCATTTTGTGGGATTGGATTGATTGAGGCACGAGTTGTAACAACCGGAATGTAAGCAAGTCATCATATTAAGGGAGAGTGGTGGCTCTTAGGAATGCCATCAATCTCTGTATCATGACGATGCATGCATTAAGGGAGAACCTCGTGATTCTTGGAGCTTGCAAAAGCGCGCCCCTGCGTGCTGATTCAGATGCTTGTTTCTTGAAACCACCAAATTGCATCATTCCTGCATTAGGAATGTAGGCCATGCAATAGAAATTTATGTATCTAGCATTATTTTGAATGTTGGGGGCAACTGCAATCTACTGAGGGAGTCCATTTTAATGCCCAGTTTTATGCCCATTACACCTACACCCCTTTAATGATGCAAACGATCTTTGAAAAAGAACCCTCCTTGGAAGCCTCACAACATGAGCAAGAGTTCGACCTCATTCTGCATCGAATTTTGAGAGCTAGGCAATTCGTCTTGAATTGAAGGGTGAGTTGTACTTGTCATGTAAATATTTTGAAGCACTCATGTGGTATGAGTTGGCTACAGTCGTTTGTACTCAGGCAGTGGTTCTAGAAACATAGCGATTCCCAAGAAAATATGATAATCAGAATCTATTATAGAAATTTCTAATGTTGTACCAGAAGAAACTAGTCGAAAAAAGAATAGCATTAACATTTCTTGTGTCCTTATATAATGTAATTTAGGTCATTGGATCTGCATAATCAAGGGATATTAACGATTGGCCTTTATGTTTAATACCACTGGATACTAGTTTGCTAGAATCACGACATTACCCAATAAATTGCATGAATCGTTTTGAATCCCACCTCATTTGATGCAACCACATTTCAAAATACTTTCGGGTGCTTAGCAAGGGCCTAGCACGATCATTCTCTATGAAACATGGGTAGGCATAAAGCAAACCACCTTGGTTGAAATCCTAATCTGAATACTTTGAATGTAAACCATGCGTAATGGCCAGCATATTTCCCCTATTTTGTCTCACATTGTGTGCGCTGACCACAACAGAAACGCTTGGCATTTGTGAGAAGGATTGATGGATGAGAACAAGGTTAGAACGACCAACAGCTTAGGTTGAGCTAATCCCTAAAGGACAAACACTTTAGCTGCCCATCGATAAAACATGTCACTCATCCCCCTCAACGATTCCGAGTCACTTTCGCGAATGAATATCATTGGCAACTCCATTATAGCTGTCTTTATTACAGCAGGCTTTAAATTGGTAAGCTCTCGCTTTAAACGTTTCAGCTTCGAATAATGGGGAGACGGAGGCCAGTCCCTCCCAGGCTCTCTCTAAAGAGTACTTTCATTGAACAAGGCATTCGCCCACCGACTATCCTGTCATATTAACAGCATTTATTAGTGTTATTCATTACCTGATTCGCGTTTATTCTATGCCTACCTCCCATCACCCTGGTCACAATCTTTAGCCTCTTCAGCTCGAACCTCTTGGTGTTAGGACCACACAACTTCAGCCCTTCGCTGTCCCCGAGCGCATGCGCGGATGTGCTCACGTGATGCGGGTCACATGACCACCAGAGACTTTGCCAATCGTTAAATCGGCATATTGAAGCTGGTGTCGATGCTTTATCCCTCTCCAGCTTGCCCGACCACTCCTGGACCTGAGGCTACCTTATGATCAGGGTTGCTGGGAGGGATCCACGGTCGTGATCTTACTCGGGCAAGGCTTCTCAAACCGGCAATGGCGTCCAGAGATAAAATGCTATCATTTCCCACCAGAAAGAGGCTGTTCTGATCTCCATGGCAATATAGCGTCAGCTTCCGCCGCCTGCACAATTGACTCAGGACAAATTGTCCACCCCCTCTCTTCTCCTCCTACCCCTCTTAGGCACTGGCTCCCAAACTATGGACCACCCCTATTCAATCGAAAAACGGTTTAAATGACATTATTCCTTCACCTTCTGCTAAGTCGGGAAGATGCTTTGAGACCCACATTCCCCCTACAGTAAACAGAAGAAGGCTAAGATATGATTTTGCCAGCATGGCCAGCGTTTAAGTGATTGTCATCATACCACCAATGCCTATCTGTAAGCCTAATAATGTCCCAGGAACCTTGGACTCTGTCGGGATTCAGGACCCGGGTTAATGTTTTGCCCAGGGCCACCACCACGCCCTGCATATAGCTGTTCTATGTATCTAGGGCCTAAGAATACATTATAAAGCGTATTGATTATTCCCAGCAAAAATAGCTCGGCACAGTCAAATAGATTACCTGTTCCACAACTAGATAAAACATGCTGGTGTCTGATAGATGCAAACTTGGGAACCTTAATTACTTTAACTGTAAATTACAATGTCTCTCTCCTCTCACCAAACAGAGAGCAAACTGTCCTTAAATGCTTGGCTATGAGGCGCTTGCGCTTTGATGATTGCATAGTAATTGCTTAGGTGAATAACAAGTTCCATGCATCTAGGATAATTACATTTTTCTTTTTGCAAAACCTCTGATGTAAAACAGGCCGGTAGAGGTTATTACAGAATGCAGTGTATCGACAAAGAGCTTGGTAATGTTTCATGTCCAATACCATCATCTTTTGGCTCGAGCGAATTTGATCTATCCCAGTCGCATTGTTACGACACTTTAACAGGCATCAGACCATTCTATCTGGAGCTCACTTTCCGCTGCCTCTAGAACAGACCATTTCTGTCCTGTGATCACTGTGATGAAAATTGAATTTTTCCCCAGTATAAATAAATTTACGACCAAGCACCTGTAACATTATCGTACGAAGTGTGTTCTCTAACGTACCACTGTACTTGTCGAAACAAATTTGGTTACTTGGAAACTAGATTTTGAATTAGACAGCATTTTCTATTCTCTTTGAGCGTATACTAAAATGTATAGAGCCACCCTATTCGGTGTCTATATGTTTAGATAAAAAACAAAGGTTTAGAACTGCACTTTGGTGTTATTTAAGGTCACGAGAATATGGGACTTGTCTTGCACAGCATAATACTTAAGGATAAATTTATTCCTCTGCCCCTGACTGTTATCTTCTGACAATTAATATTCTCTTCTTTCAGCGTCTTCATTTCCGGCGGTTGTTGGTTTTGGGAAACAAAAATGTCTTCTCGGTCCTTCTCCAATGCTCTTAAAATGTCAGAAATCACGTGTCCCTCAATATCGATTCCTCTTATCATATTGCTGCACTATTCAGCTGTCTTCAATTTTCAAGTGTTCAAATTTCACTTAAATTGTTGATTTCTCTTTATAATGCCCTTCAAGCGTCAGTCTTCAACGTCAGTCCTGTCAACATTCTTTTCTGTTCTTCCCCTTCCTGGTCGCCTAATCAATATCGTACCAACAAAGTCATTGTTATCTTCTCATGAGTCTTCTTTTTCTGATTTCATGCTTCTTATTCATTATTCCGGTCAACTTTCAGCTCACCAGGAGACAAATGTTCGAGGTACTTTTATGGAAAAACCAGTCTAAAAAACAGAAGAGCTTATAAATTCATTGTTTTAGGCATTAAACTTACAGGTTGAGAAGAACAAAAGGAAAATATCGTTACAATACATATAATAATACATGTATGTATCGTGATTTAAAAGAAAGAGAAGCGTGGGAAATAATGAAGTACAAAATGAAAAAGGCATTTTCAACACAAGGAAGTCAATAAAGAGAATGGAATAAATACTGGCCAGATGCTTTTTAGTAGCTTCTTCGAAAGACGGGGGCGAGCTTACGCCCAAGTAGGAGTTCAAAGCCAGAATAATAGAGAAGAGAATCGGATATATTGTTTCTACAAGGGGTAGGTCAAACAAGAGGGAGATGATGTGCGGCACAGTATGGGAGTGCAGTCCACAACGCCCCATCTCCAAGGCAGAGTTATGGACCTTGGGAATAGGCCTTCATCAGCCCCGATCATACAATGTCCACTCACCCAAGAACGTCCACAGAGCAAGAGCTCGGTACAGAAATGGGATTAGGGGGACAGAGGCTAGCCTGGGGTCACCATGTAATATCGCCTCGAAAAATATTGAATGTTACCACGGTATTATTGTTCTCACCCAGCAACTGTTCAACAAGCCTCGCGACAATCATAGGAGGCATTTCTCACAATGCCTCCTCTTTTGACACTTTTTTGTCCCAACTCTCTGTGCGCTTGTGAATCCAATTTGGGCAGTTTTGGTTCCGAATAAAAAAGATGTGAATACACAATTTACAAAGGTTATAATGTAGCTATTTCAGCACAAATATGGCGTTAAGTTCGCAACAGATGCGTTTTATAGGAGGAGGCGACCTCTTCAGCATCCGTTTAGGTTATCATTTGAAACAAAGTGATATTTACGAAAGGATTTGATCTTTGCCGTTGGATCGGTCGGTATTAAAAGAACTCTTTTATGTCAATGAAATTATTATCATTGCAGACGTCAACGTATCCTTTGTTTCATCAAAACCACCATTCATAAAAGTCAGGGTTTGATTCAATGGGGGCCTTTTTGTCTACAATTGGGCATTTCCGGTGCTCAAAAAAAGCACAAAGGAATGTCTCGTTTAAATATAATTACGATGAGCTAACTGTTTTAACTTGCTTCCGACGAAAAAAGGTCATCTGATTCACTTAAGACCAATGATTGGTTTTGACATTTTCTTGTCGTCGTTTGGGCGACACCCACCCAGTGGTGTGTGGGTTGGACACCACTCTCCCTCCAGTATCAATGAAATGCCACGAGTTTTTTTTGAGCAGCTAAATTCGCTGGGAAACAGAACGTGCCACCGCCTGGGACACCTTCTAACGCCCCCTTATCGGCGATCAATGGAATTAATTAGACCTACGCAGACTGAGTATCTCAACATCATCACATGATCAGTCAAAGAGCAACTCAAATGGAATATTTTTACCCACACGCGTGGCTATACAGAGGCGGCAAAATGAAGCTCATTATTTGACTAATCACATCCTGCAGCCACTGGTGAAAGTGTAAATATTGTCATAGCAACTGTGACATCACGACGGAAGGTGTTTTATTAAGTAATGACTGATTACCTTCGTCCTTTTGTTTAATTAGTCGAAACAAAGGGTTGGAGCCGTAGGGGAACGTGCCGATGAGGCCTCGAGTACATTTCTACAGTGCCTAAGTAGCTTGGTTTGATAAACCCCAAATAGAGATAGCAAGAAATGCTATCTAGCGATATCGGAGGACTTCCGACACGTCAGAGGCGAGAAAGATGAGAGGAACCGTAGTCTGGTTCTATTTTGAAATTTAGATGTCAAAGAGGAGGAATCTCGCACTTCCGGTGAGATGGAGTGAAAGTAATGAGATTGAGATAATTGATTCAAATTAAAGTGCCAAAAGAAATAATTATGCCCATATCTGATGGAATGCCTATCCAGATATTGCCTTCTCTGGACGCCTCTCTCTCTAGACTGCTGATTGTACAGCCACTTTATCATTTGTGTAATGAACTTGTCAATAGTTCAGAATTTTAGGATTGCACACAATTCCGTTTGTTTTACATGGCTGCCCAAAATTCTGCATGCCCTAGATGGCATTCCCCCTCCATTTCATCCTTTTTTGAATGTGAGAGCAAGAGGGGCTCATTCAACTAAGGGATATGAATTTCTCATTGATCAATGAAGATAAAATGTTTTCTTTATTTTATTCCCGAATCCAGAAGGAACTTCATATAATGAAATATTCCCCTTGCTCCCTATCCTCACCCCTGACTTGGCAGGGTATCTTCCTCCTCACACAGTATGCCGCCAGGAAACAGATTTGGTTTCCCTGGAGCTTTCTTGGATTAAAATCAGTCATTTGATCCTTGCCATGCAAAAGCTCGTAGCTAGGGTTTGCTCTTTGTTTCGTTTTGCCTCGCTCTTTTTAAAGAGAAAAAAATAAATGCACACTACGAAGGAGCGAGCGAAATGGCTTATCCAGCGAAACAGAAGGTAGGCCTGACCCATGTCAACACCCCCTGTGTTCAAAAGAGAGAGTTACGGTCTCAAAGGAGGCGAAATTCTCCGTTAACAACTTTAGCCGCCACAGGAGTCCGACTTCAGACTCTTGCCGTCGCCACGATTTGTTAAGCAATTGAAGCAGGGGACATATTGGATTTGTTACAATGACAGATGGGTCTTGTACGGATGAGCGACTCCATTCACTCAAACCAACAGAGGCTAGGTGCTCTAAAACAAGGTTGACAATGGTGTTACCAGGCGACACCCAAAGGAACTGGCGTGACCATATGAAACCAATAGACCTTTCAGTACTACATTTGCTTTCTTTTCAAAGCTCGTTGTGATCTTTAGAAACAAAGGTTAGAATGGACAAGTGATTCGAAAGATGAATGGCGTTCTATTTGTGAAAGGGTTCCATTATAGGCAGACTTTGGTTCCACTCTGACCATTTGATAAATTATCCTCTCACATCACATTTTCTTATATTGAAATATTCGTTATGCCTGTGTTCTAGCACCGCACCCACTTGCCCCCCACCTCCCTCCCTCCCATCCTCCCTACTGCCATATTAAGTAATATGAGAATGAAAGAGCGCAAGGTTGAATCAGTTCACAATCTTTTCACATTCCAATTCCACATACACTCATAGAGATCAAATTACTTTCTAGAAAGATACCTTTTATCGATTGCAGAGCATCATGTTAAAGTAGTAGTATTCAAGGAGATAAGAAAACCATTTATACTTACCGGTGTGGTATTACAAAATGTAATAAAATAAGAAATATCCAACACCACTTATATTACTTCTGAAGTGACCTTTTTTGACCTCCCCACATAACCATTCCGAAATCGATTATATTATTTTAACACTTAAGCTCCCCCAAAGCTCCTCAAAACTACAATTATCAGGAGGAATTCGCCGGCACAATTCAGAGCAACTGATAAGATATCCACCCTCGAATTCTTATCAATGCCACCACCCGAAAGAAGCCGGCGAGATTGATTTTGTTAGATCTACTCGAAAGCTCCCCTAGTCCATATACTACTCAGCGCTTCGTCTGAGGTGTTGAAATAGCCGAATCAATTCGAAAATTGGAAAAATGCTATTCCTGAGGAGGAGGCTTTGAATTTGAAATACCGCTTTCCTAGTTACCACACCTTGAATCAATTTATATAGGAGCGACTTCTTTGGTCTTTCTCCACTATTGACAAATCAGGCGTTCAAATTGCCAGTAAAAATCGGGGACACTATAAAGGATTTACTACAATTCAAGTTTTAGTGCGCCTATAAGTATAAGAGGACATAATTCTTTTTCTAGTGGTTAGACCGAAACAGAGAAGGTGACATGACGAATATGAGCGCGAACTCATTATAGTGTGAGAAAGATGTGGGGAAATTAATGTTATAACCCTACCTCCTGGCGCGGCGAGTTCCACATTCTCCTTGGCCTTGGTGATGGGGATGAGGGCAGAAGCCCCTCCGATCATCAGGAAGAGAGCGACCTGGATCAGGCTGATTTGGCTGAACTGCTCCATTATTGAACTGCTCGGCTTCTTCTGAACTGCTCTCGAAGGTTTGGATATAGACTCTCTGGTCTGAAGATGGGTAGAAGGACGACACCGCTTGTGGTAGTAGCGATCGTTCTTTCAACTCAGTAGAAGCTACGGCTCCTCTCTCAGTCTCTAAAAGGTCTCAGGTGTTCAACGACTCGGGTCGTTGTTCAGCAAGAGTACCGGGGATTTGCGGCAAAGGAAAGTGTTCGCTACGGAACTTGAAGTATGAAGATAATATATCTTTGTTTAGTCTATACTTTCACGTGCTGGCGGCTTTCACAGAAAGCTACAGGTTCGATCAGGCTGACGGCAATCACCAACAACTGAAGGCAATATCTCTGCGACGAATTTAAAGATAATACACTCACAATTTGCTGGCGATTCTTCGAGTTTGAAACAAACAACCGTTAAGTCCTAATCTGACGATTCTTGTCTGCTGTTAACTACAGCTGGTATGGTTTTCTGTCTCTGTGTGTTGTAAAACACAAATGTATCAATGGTAGAATACGTTGCGAAGATGGAGATCTTTTGTGGTTATGTAGGGAGAGATGTTACTCTGAGACTAGCTCGTGAGGCACTCTTCGTACTACAATCTCACTCCACTCACACGTTGGGAACTGACTGGGCGTGTGAGATGCGCTGGCCTTTATACCCGTCCCTGGCTGCCGATGGATAATGTATGCAAGTTGTAGTAGCTCCCGTTCAGGTGGTGGGCGGGGCTGGAGCGGCTCAGAGCAGAACACAATGAGCTCATTCATTATGCCTTCACATCCTACGCCAGAAACACCTTCCGTAGTAGGACTTGGCTATGAAATCATTTCTGACCAATCATCGTCGGGCGAGCGACAGAATTAGCCCATGTTTGTAGATCTGAGGTTGGCAGGTAAGAATTCCCAGTCAGCCACCGGGCATTTTTGTCCTCCTGTTTTTCCAAGTCTACTGAGATTCCACTGCGTTCAGTCTTGCTAATAACCATCGTGTTCCGGTCAGAGTCTGATTCATTCCAACTCCTCCAATTTCCGAGCAGAGGCAATTTTGATGCGGAACAATTTCTCAGAGGGCGGGAAAGAACGCTAATATGTCTTGTAAGTTATAATGACCGGCCGGATGGACTTCCGGTTCATAAGGTCATTCTTAGTGAAACTATTATATACACCCATGCCCTTTGCGCCCGACGGCACCTGTGCCCTTTGGGGCAGCTAAGGTCGCTCGGTAAGGACCTTAGGATCATAACGATTCATCCCATTCACTTTCGGTCAATAGTTACTTCGGTTATTTAATAATGAATACATCGCTTTCAGTCCATTCATATGGATTTAACCCAAAATGAATGCCCCTTTCCCATAGCACCAAAATGTATTGATAAACCAACCTGCCTCCCCCCCCCCCCCCCCCCCCTTAGATTTATTGAAAGTTGTCAGGCTCCATTGAACAATAAATATGTTATTGTACATTTCCATATTAGGAAAAGTGAAGCTTGTGACAACTTCAATTTCGATTTTCAAAAATGTTATCTAATCAGAATCGATCCGATAAATCTCTAAAATGAGTGATGTACATGTATATAATTTCTGCCAGAGTTTATCCCTCTGTCTAACCTCCCTTTTGATAAACTTCAATGTCAATTTATTTCTTAGAACAAAAAGGAATTCAAACAGACTTGGCTGGTTTGTGTTATATAATCTCTCTTTACACCTCTCTTTATACACATAATTACAATCTTAAGACTAAGAGGATGTAATTTAAAATATCTTGGGAATCACAAACAAACACATAGTGACATATATATTCGAACATATCTTTGTTTGCTATTCCCAGATCCAAACAATTCAATCGTCATTTCTCAGGATTTCTATGGGAAATTCCCCAAGGGCCTGAATGAATTCCCAGCCATCATAATGGGAGGCCCTTCAGAATGACATCATGCATACAAATATCCCCACTACCTTAAAGGTCCATAACTTCCGGGGGTGATACCGAAACGGCCAAGTCATTTGCATAATGCTTGTTTTTGGTCAATAGTACTACAACTGTGAAGTGATGTGTATCTTGTGTCCTTATAAGGTCACAAAACGATCGGCTTCAGTCCACATGAATGTATGTTCCAAATATGGGTCGGTGACTTCCGACAAGCTCAAAATATCCACCACCTGCTGATTTATTCACAAGTAATGTCAATGAAGGGTCTCCCCCAACATCTGCGCATGCGCCTTTGCGCCCGCAACAGGTAAGGCATCTTATCAGGGACCCTTTAAACACACCGGTGATTTCCACATCGAGATGCTAAAAATAGCCAGACGACTGGAAGGAATCTTCTAAATATAGAGCTCTTTAATGATCTTGGAACCCTATCAGAGATAAGGTGACAAAAGGAATGAGAAAAGAAAAAGAACTTTCCGCTATGCTTAGTCTGAGCCATAGGCGACGACCTTTGATTATGCGGATCGTGACTATATATGTGTTAAGTACTTACTATATATGTCCTAAAAGAGATTAGTTGGATTCTATTTTAAGCACTAGGCAGGGCTTTGAGATTCCTCATATAGAGAGGCCCCGCAGGGAAAGGAGGCCTTGCGTCGCAGACAATCTAGTGACAGAAATGGAAACAGCATTATCAGGACATTCCGAAGAAGGTATTGCCATTCGCTCATCATCGGGGCAGTGGTGGGAATCCATATTTAAATCATTTCTTAATAAAGTAAGTAATCAGGGCAGGTAAACGTCCCCAATTCCTTAGAATACCAACCATAAATTGGTCTTCTAGGGTAATTAATTGTATGGCTATTTCGGAAGCCATCCGCTCCATTACATTGGTCAGTAAGAACCACAGGCGTTTAGCTTGAAAGAGCCATGGAAATGCTTCTTCTTGTATTTCCAATACATCTGGTCCAAGACCTCTATGGCTGCTTGAATTCTCTTTCCATGGTGTTTGTCTGAAAATGATCAAGAACTGTCACCAACGTCTGCACTGGCATTAGTCTTCCATTTAACATGATCATGTTATTGTAAAACTCTTTTGGAAGGCAATTTGTACCTAATATTGTTTAATATGGTGCGCCCTCAGTTGATTTGCTTTTGTGACTTTATATAGTCTTTTCAAGGGAAACTGAGATGATTGCGGACTACGACAGACTACCCATCTCCCTCAAAACTGTCCACGGCACAAATATTTGTCCCTAAACATTAATTAATTCCCATTACATGTGTAGTAAATAAGTCTGAAATTAATGACACCAAATAATTATGCCAAGTTTTCGAACTGAGCTCAGAATCCTTTCTTGAGAAGAGGAGTGGAATTTTTCATACATCTTCCTAGCATCAAGTATGTTTCAACAGTCGGTATAATATAAAGCACCAAATTCTGTTAACAGTTTCACAGAGTCTGGGGTACTATGCTATCCTTTGGGGCTAGAATTATTAATATATGAATTACAACGTTGTCCGTTCACAGGCATATATTATGTTGGCAATCCGTCTACAAGACAGGCAAGGTATTTCCATTGGTCATGATAGAGAAATACAATGCCCTCATTAGGAGCTATATCTCAGAGGGACCCTCTGCATACTTATATATATATTTCGGCCAATCTGCTTAAGACTTGAATATGGGATTTATGGAGAGGACACTGCAAATATTAATATGACCTTTTCCTCACGACTTTTTGTTGCATGGTTCATTCATTAGATGAGATCAGATCAGATTGAGATGGCAGGGGACGTTAATTATATATCTCTATATTTGCATTCAGCTACCACTGCCTATTAGATATCAGTTACTGAGACGAAGATTAATCAATTCCCTCTTGACAATTGTGTCCTCGTTACTCTTAATAATACTCGGTATTGCTTTTTCTCGAGTGACTTTTTGTCATCTCCCGCAGCGCCCGAGGAGGAGGTTTTAATACTATGTAACTACTGACCTCGTTCGCTCTGAAAAATATTATTTAGTTATTTAGGGATTTGGAAATAGCCGTTAAGAAAAATAAATGAGGAGATCGGATTAATTGGGTCGAAAACATTGCAATATTAATGATAGATATTTCGTTATTTTACTTGTATATATTGGCAAAATTAATAATACTTCACCACCTTATAAGGTGATATATCAATAGAAAATCTGTTGATTTGGCTCTCCCTATCATATAAAGTATTGCGTAGGCACATTATTTGTGAAAGTAAATTCAATCTATAAAAGGGAAAAATTGTAAGAGCGTGCGCTGTGGTGGAGTCTTTTTTTATACTTATTTCTCTGTTAAACACTCACTCTTCTGAGACGTGTCAACATTTTCCTTCTCACAACAGTATAATATATTAATATTTGCTAAAACGAGAGTATCATTATGATGTGACCATTGGGAGGGCACAAATAACTGGTAGTGTTATCTAATCAATTCCCTTTATTTGTTTATCAGAGCCTGGTAATATTATACTATATATAGCTATCTATTTGACCTACAATTAGGGTTCGCTGAGAATAGCATCTTGTCAATCTTATGGAACAAATAACATATATCATTATTGGATTTTGCAAGAATATATAATTATATGATGCAATGACAAATGCAATCTGGTCTGGGTTAGATTACCGTACTGTATATAGAACTGTACTGCTTAGACTGGACCAATCGAATGAATATTTTATATGGATTCTTTTAAAAACGAGTTTTCCTCACGGTCTTGAACTTATGTTGGAATCCATATTCAAGTGATAAACACAACTAAAAAAATTAGTGATTAGATGATGGACTGTGAATATTCAGACAGATATCATAGAAATTTAATTATACTTTTTACAATATTTCTTTTCTTGATTCCCTCCTATAGTAAATTCCACGAAAGTATACTTCTATGTTTAGTGTACACAGTTCAATTATCCATCGTTATTATAAAGTATACATCAGTCTCGAGTCATTATTTCAAACATCCAAGTGTTTCCAATTTAAACCATCACGCGAATGCAACTGGAAATCCGTGGGTTAGCAGAAGTGATAAACTATCACATTATGTACTAATGAGACCGCTTAACCTGCATCTATATAATGGATACATTAATGTCAGTTAATCCGTTCATATGTATACAATGGAGGTGCATATTTCGACCATAAATTACAACTCAAATAGCAGGAGATTAGGATGGTGGACTTAGTATCTAGATCTATAGGAGTGATAGACAAACTGCATGCATAGTCTGAAAGAAATAGGATACAACATATTCCGTCCAGCTAATAATAAGGAAACTTTAATTTATTTGTATTTGTCAACAAGTATATCATAATGTTACAGACGACAATGTACTACTTTATTGGTATTACTATGTTTTGGCCTGCCTGGAAGAGCTGCCTTGCAGAAGGTGATAGCCATATTTCCTGCAAATTATGTCAAGGAAATAAAAACTATATGAATTGACCAAATATCCTTATTTCCACAACAATCGCTCTGGTGGTCTCCTGAGACGAGGTAGATTCATAGATAGCCTAAATTCATGTTGACCTGTCCTCAATCTTCCTCTACAATCAGATGTGTTCTTTTGTCAGTAATTTTGTCTTCAAGGATTTTTTCCAGCAGGAGTTTAAAGTGCAAACAAAGAGCATACCTCTGAGTCAATTACCGAAGAGTAATTGGGCAGATGGTTGAGGCTAGAATTTTCAATGAAAGAATACCTAAGCGAAGGCCAGAATGTCGCCTGTGATGACCTTCAAACAATTAGCAAAGGCACCTCGAGCTCAGGAAGAACTGTGTCTCCTGTTATTCAAATTGGTCATTGTGACAAGTTTACCTTCCTGTCTAAGCCCGGAGGCTGACTGTCCACTATGATTTAACTCATTGACTTGTTGGCATCTTTTGTCTTCAGTCAATTTGCACAGTTATCGAGTGTCAGTAACCTGAGGCCTTTGGGTAGAATTGGACGGAAGTGAAATTTGTCGGAGTAAAGTCCTATTGAGGTTTCTTCATCTACGAATCGTAGAAATATCACGTTGCAGTGTTCATTGCGTTTATGATGTTTTACTGACTGCTTTTTTCCATTACATTACAGATTATTCACTGATTAGAATCGGCGAGTGAAATGATAATGATAACATTCAAGGAATCGATATAGGAGTTGGGTAAGAAGAGAAAGGAAAGGATGGCAATCATTTCTTCAATGTCTTTTTTCGCCAGGCCTTTTGTGAATTTTGATATTGAATAGGAGATGTATCATATAGAACGTATGTACATGCATGGATTATTATGTAAAATATAGTAGGACAAAAATAGACACATCTGAGTGTCCTTTCTGTGTCTGGAGTGAGGGCTGTACAAGGAAAGAGAGCTATACAAGTGATGTTGGGGCCTGTTGTATAATCTAAGGAGAGTAATTTCTTTTGGCTATTCCTTTACTTGTAGGAAGGAAGAAATCCGTCCTACGTGCCATTCCCTACTAGTAGGAATATAGCCTAGACTCACAATACATTTGTATTCCTACCCACCGAAATAAGGGTGGAGCAATTCACACATACAATTTTCCATTACAACAGTCCCCAGGAAGGAAGCCTGTTGGACTTGTCAGCAGAACTAACCCAGTGCCAAAAGGAAAAGACTGAAAGCCCTATAAGCGCATCGTGAGAGGATCAGCAGCAGCAGAACAGAAAGTGGTGGTGGAATGTAGAAATGAAAAGTATCAGTTTGCTCATTATCACATGAAAAATCGAAGAGCGAAGAGAAGATGAAGGAGACGAGGAATCTAAAGCACCTGCTGCACACCTTAGCCCCCAAAGGCCTTGGGCGGAGGTTAGGAATTATAGAGCCTCCACCAGCCCGACATGCCCTCAGGTAAAGGGCCCTTTGATCTGGATCATACAGCAGCGGGCGCATGCGCCTAGTACTACATCCGGCCAAGCTTCTATATGAGGAACGCAGACGCGCTAGTATCACTCGTGTCATCTTTTGATCAGATTTAATACGACTATATTCGGCATCTATTATCTTAGTATAGCGGAGATCAAGACCTCTTTTTATGCTCCGACCCAATATCGGGGAGTTGGGAGTGTAGTGAAACCATCAGAGGCACTATGGATGATTTGTTCTTAGTTACTTGGTTTTTGTGTTACGATCCTCGTTGTAATCCTTGTATGGACCTGTAACATGTATGGACAATGGTACACACTAAACGATGGGAAATGACCTCTGCGGATACTATTTTATTGGTTGTACTGGGTCTAAAATTGATTCATATTTCTGTATCGTGTATAACGTATTTGGTTGTGATGTTACATTATAGTTCTTTGTTACCCATCTATAGAGTATAGATATTTCATAGATGCCTTCATATCTGACTGACGAAATGTTTCACTTAAATAATAATTAGTGTAAAGGATATGCATACTTACTTAATTAAGTAATCAGTTTAAGGATATGTATACTTACTTAATTAAGTACACAACACCCAGGCGCGCGCTGGCAGATTTGAACTTCATATTTTGTCACTGTTTCTTTGATTATGATATTTTGAATAAAAAAATGTCGAACACTAACGTTCTGTCATTGATGAATAATTGGCAACATTCAGCCTATGAAACCTATATAGATGTGTAATTTAGGGTTGTTATCTAAACTAGAGCGAATATCCTAATTAAAATATCACGCATTCTGCCTATAGTAGAATCTGTAAATTATTTAAATTTTGAATCAATGAAATCAAAATAAGTATGTCCAAATTGAACCATTCACCCACTTACTACTCTGTTACTTTGCCTTTTCTCTATCAGTTCAAACTCTATGTAACATAAGTAATAGTCATACTAACCAATCCCTATTTTCTCACCAAAGTAGTATTTCTTATTATTCCACGCCTGGGTGGACAAGCACACGGAAGTGAATACTTTTAAATTCCGGAAATCCATATTTAACGAGGTATTATTCAAATTCGTAGTTTTAAAGCGCTATCAGTCTCTAAGTAAAGACTCCATGAAGGAAATCCTCTCGGAGGAAGTAGGTAAGTCCTATGCTCGTTAAAAATGCATTGTCTCCTTCCATGTCAAGCCATGGGTCTATAAAGTGTGGTACTTTACGGCTGGTAGTTTTCTTATCCAAATGAGTATATATAAATACTGGTTCAGACTTCTCAAGTTCAATCACCATTGCTCAGGTGCCATTATTTGTTTTCTAAATTTGCAAATTGCAAATTACAAATTTTCTAAATTTGCAAATTGCAAATTACTCCTACCATAACATGTTAAACCATGAGAGTCTTTATGGGTTGTGAAAAATGATAATTCCTGTCTATCGGTACATACATGGACTCAGCTCCGGTTTTACAGAATTTGAAAGAGAAACGAAACCGCACGCCTGCTGTGGACAGAAAACAAGAACTGATCGTGACAAATAGTTAGAAAAGCAAATATCGATGGCCATATGGTGTGGTCGGGGACACAATAGCTAATCTTGGTATGCTTGGATTGGAGAGTGTCATTGGTGAGGCCAGTGGCTGTGTTTCGGATTTATATTTTCGGATTATACCATGTATAGTAACACAGCAAGTTCACTGCTATGGTGAATAATGGTTACATGAAATTCTCATAAGTCTCCTGTCTCCCTCAACAAACCCCCAGTGTGCCCCATACTAGCTAGTCACCCAAAATTAGTACGGCATGCACTGGAATACCAGATCTCGATCTGATGTGTACCTCCGACCTGTATTACTAGACATTTTCAAATAAGGAACACATTATTATAGTAGATGTAAACTAGGTAGGGGGGAGGGGCGATGGTACTGGGTTTTTTTTATTATTATTATTAGAAAAATAAAACGTCTTTCATGGACGGTATATTTCGTAACAAAATAATGTTTTAAACAAGAGAAATGTTCATGGTTGGGAAAACTTTTAATTAGCTTTTATTTCAAATAGGAAAGTGTAAGAAGACGAGTAGAAACACGAGAAGACGTGCGAGGGCAAAATTCCCGGAAAAAAGAGAAGAAAGAAGTAGGTTTGAAATACAAAGACCAACTGTCACTTCGAAGAAAACTGACGGAATAGTCTGTGCACCTCCATAATCAGTATTTCAACCTGCTTTCCAATTCAAATAAATTCAATTCAAAGAATTGTGTATTTATACCTACAAATAGGAGCCATACATCTGAATACAAATCCAGGTCTTCCTGTAGCGCGTGGATAAGAATTAAAAAGGATTGGTTACATGTGACTATCAGTTGTACAATAATAGGATAAGATAAGATAATCTCACTTTCCCAACCAGCTAATATAGTAGAACTATTACATTTCAAGACATTTAAATTTTCACAAGTTATTAGTTTTCCAGACCCAACAAAACAGAAACAGAACGAGCATATACAAAACCAGGAATGAAACAAAGTGAGACAAATAATTATTACAGTGAATAAAGTTTTGACATCAATATCTTATTGCACCCAATGACATTTATGTATAAGCTTTCCTACCTTCGGGTGAAGTCGTTTTTCCATTCAAGCAACATTCATCAATACTTCTTAGACTTTGTACCATGAAACCTAAACCCCTTTATTGCTTAAACATGCGAAATTTGATCCGCATTACTTCGTATATTACCTAAAGGCAGAAACAGTCCTTTATCCAGTAACCGGAAATTAAGGATGCACTTTTGCATCTAGATTAATTAATAATGATTAGATTAATAAATAAATAATAATGATATTTTATTACTTTCCTTTGCATATAGGTTTTCGGGGTATTCAAAACGCGAAGGTGGTGTAATATTATATAGAGATGAGATGAATAATTTAATGGGGATATCATGCTATGGCACCTACTATATAGCTCTAAATGCAATCATATAGATGCATTAACCTGGATGCGCCAAGTAGTGATGCATATTTAGGTCATGGAAATCCCCTGGCAACTGGTAGCATTCATATTAAAATGCCATCGTCTAACAATCGAATTCTTTCCAGCATTTTAACATGCAGGAAACTGGGGATGCAATTTAGGTATTCTCCTTTTTGTAACCATACATCTTTAGCGAATACAGTTTAAATGATTTATGTTAGGTTGTGGTGTTTCTGATTACAAGTATGATGTGCTATGAATGGATGACTATATAAATGAATGAATGCATGAATGAATGAATGATTGACCAATAGAACTACATGCAGGGAAGCATGTTCTCAAAGGCTTAGCCGACATGTAAACACCGGGAATAACTACCACTATGCCCCCGACCCGACTCGCTCGAAACAAAGATGTATAATTGCGTTTGTTTCAAAGAAAGAGCTAGATGTCTTATAGAATACTCAATGTCTACGCTATGTACAAATTAAAGAGGCGGTTGAAATCGCTCTTCACCACTTAAAACAAATTTCAGTACCACCCAGTTCATTTAATTGCTGAGACTCTTTTCTCAGGGCATTTATTTGTGGAGAGGCCCCGCGCCCAGTTCGGGTGTTGCCCTCAAGTACATCTCGGAGAGAATTATGCATAGTCAGGGCACACCTAGGTCCTCTAGAGTCCCCCCTCATCGACGGCAAACACAAGGGACTTGCGCCAACATGCGGTCTATACTCTGTCAATCATTATCAATAACAGCGATTTTGATTGCCTCTTCACGGGGACAATGTGCTTCTAGTGGCTCGCATTTTATTGGAAGAATTTGCTTGGGTTTTATTGCCCATGTTCTGTCTATGAATGATTTTACCATTTGCCAAAGATCAGCTCGATGAATATTGGAAATGTATTTATAAACTGTGGTAATCAATGTTTATGTTGGCCTATACTGCAAGAGGTCATAATATATAGCTTGACCTTTAATGACGGTTCTCTTGGGGGTTGACCTGTTTCAGACTAATATATATATATCGCAGATCTATTTATTAACCGGAATATCTAAATGGAGCACTGACGTAAATACAAGATCTGTATGTGGGTGAGGTGCATGCTATATTTAAGCGCCTCTTTAATTCGCATATAATAAATCGCAGATTTTATTTCCGGCTGGGAGCAAAACAACAGGTGTGCGACCGTGAGTTGGGAAAGCCGAAGTGAATGGTTGAACTGGAAGGTGATTAGTTAAAAACATATATGAACATATATGAACATATAAGCATAGCATTATCAAATATGTCAGGTCATAGGTCTAGATATGACGATCTGTACGCACGTCACAGTACATGACTGGCCACATGCTTATATATTTACTATATATATTATATATAACTACTTTATTAGTGATTGACCGTCAAGAAATATGCCTAACTATCTTTTCATACATGAACAAATATAGAAATATTTATTGAATGTTTACTATCATTGTTTACTATCATTGGAATCACCTTGATCTCATCCTTTCAAACATGAGGATATCTCAAAATCCAATTTTTGCGACTTGTGACTCATTTTCCTGTGACACATCATTAATGTGCCATATTATTTGAAATTAACATAACATATGGCCAGTGCTGTGGGCTGGGTTAGCGTATTTTCCTTTATAGGAATCTGCTGCGTCCTGTTAATCACCAGACAGGTAGCCTGCTGCTCGCTGCTGATATTTTTCTTTAGACGGAAGGCGTGTTATTCAAATATCAGCCGAAAGTCAATCTAGACGTAGCTCATTTCCGGTAACATTTAATCAAGATACATTTTGCCGACGCTTAAGAAAAGTCAGTGGCTAATTATTACAAGTATTACAATGCGTTATTTCATTGAGAACTTTCAAAACGCTTGTTGGAGTTCTTATAAAGCTTTAGATCTTTCTTTATTTATGAATGAGATTCCAGCTAATCGTAATGAAACACAGGTTTGTGCTTTGGACAAGGTAATGCAAGAACATCTAGAAAGTTATATCAATTTCAATAGAACTTCTATGCTTCATGTGTGTTGATAAGAGGTCCGTGTTCTGAATTATTAATGATAATTGAAACGGCTCACCCTATCATACTACACATAAAAGTGCAACTAGCCTATATATGTGGATTTAAAATGAGTTGACTATATAGATATAGCGCTCGATGTGAACAAATATGTTATATTAGATTAACATGCTTGTATCCGGACCAGCTGAACATAACATCACATAACGCTCTTTCTGAATAACAGATATCTATCTGTCTGAATGGAAATATCTAACGTTTTTATAGATAGAATAAAGGCTCATTATTGCCATATAGTTATGAAGGTAATACTGTAAATGTGGAATAGTGACGTTCACCTTTTTCAGGTTAATAGCATGCAATCAAAGAGGCACGCAAGCTGATCTACGTCGCCAGCCAATAACCAGAGAGCCTCTTTGACTCTCCTAGCCTCGAACAATACTTTTTGTCGCACTGTATGCATGTCTTCCCAACCACCATTGCCAAAACGGTGATCACCCTGAAACATTATCCATTTTAATGTTCTCGGCGTTTCAATAAGCTGTAAGAAAATGGTATATTTTAATAAGCCGAATATGATTTTGATCTATGTATTACTTCTACTTTATATCTTATCAGTTTCTCATCAGTATTATATCTAAAAATGCTCTGAAAGGAGCTTTAGAAGCGATAAGAAATATTCATTAGTTTGACTGTGTCATTTGATATGAAGTTTGCTCGTTTCGATGACTTTAATATTGATTCCCAAAAGAGTTATCATTAAACAATTTGCTACACTGTCATTTTTAATACGGCATATCCATGCCTGAAAACAATCATCAGAGCTCAGATATAAATCAGTCTCTCCAGCTATAAGCTTTTGGTGTAGGAATTACCCTTTTTTCTCTCTTTACCTGTCTCCCTCTATGTACGAAAACAAATTCATTCCCATTCGAAGAGTAAAACATTGTTATTGTTATCCGGCTACAGAGTGGTCCTGGGTATGACCATAAAGTGGCTTTCTGTCTCTTTTCTCTGTCTCTCTCTCCCTTCTACTCTATGTATATCTCCTGGGTATGATCATAAACTGCCTCCCTCTCAGCTCTCCCGCCCTTGATATAACCACATTAAATGTGTTGATAAGGGCGTAAAGCAACCAATCTCACTCACTCACTCACTCACTCCGGCTACAGATCAAATTCTCAATTTCATAGAGGTTGCTTCATGTATATAATGGTCATCTGGAGATCCTATATATTTAGTCTAGGCTCAGACCTGAGAGAGTCCCTCCAAACTGAGGGTCAGCCTTATCGCTCCGAACCCCAAAACGCCATTAAAATCCTATTAGGAAGCCTACTCCAAGGCCAGGAAAGCCATTAGCGCAGTAGGCATCTAATCACTAACATACCATTCTAATCTGATCTGAGAAGTTCTGAGCCTAGTCTATATTCTTGTTCCTTCCCAGCAGTACTTAATCTCAAACGGAACAGGTAAACAACATTAATTAATCCCAGGGGCAAAATGCAATTTTCATTTGATTTCAGGGAAAACATTTTATATAGTCTGATACCTTCACTATATCCAGATTCATGCAGTATTGTTTACTGGAGCCAGACTTGGCCTATTACATACGTGCTTCACATTCTGGCCATCTCCAGAGCGAATCCTCTCACTGAGCCTGCCACTCAAACTATCCCGCAGGCATTCCCTTTCCTAAAGGGCATTCAATCACTCCCATGAGCCGGGGGATCTTGCATTATGTAGGCCCACTTGAGTCCTTATACATACTATTTACTGGGTGAGAATGAATCATTTACAAGCCGAATACAATTCACCAAAATATCATTGCACCCAGCTCGTGAGCTTTTTGTGAATTATATATGTATGCATTCTGAATCTGTTAATTTTTCTGACCAAGGGAAGTCTTTCGGATTCTAAAATAATCTACCAGATGCCATCACCTAACTCGTTCTGATCTTGATCTTCCCTTTTTAATGACATTATCTTAATCTTAGGTTCAGTTTTTTTTCAGTTTTTAGGGTCATCAGGAGAATCTACTTGTAGAGGATGTTTCACCCTGTTTTGACATGACATATATGTTTTGATGTAACGCTGATATCATATGTATGAAAAGTATAGAAATAAAAATCTTATAATAATAATAATAATAATAATAGTTGTCTAGTAACATATTGGAAGACCTGGAAGTCACCTTTTAGCGTGTGTCTCCTTTTTGTACACTTTTAGGTGCAAATAAATGATATGTTGAATTGAATATGTATGATATAATGTCGGGGGACTAACAGAGTGGTAAAGCACTAATTAAATCTGTATACTACCATACTTCTTCACTCAAAGTATGGCCAGTCGACATAGATGTACACACTGTATTTTCCCACCCCCCAGTCACCACCATAGAGAGAGCCCATCTCAATGATGGGGCTATTTAGTAGACGTTGGTGTACAGTCCCACTGGCCCTCTGGCCCATAGCACTTCCCAAGGTGAATATGTTATAAACTGTTGCTGGAGAGTTTAGGTGAGTCATTGCTTGGCAATGTTCAGTAAAGTTAATACATACAGGTACATACAGGTAGCATGGTTTAACATTTATATAGGCTCATGCTTGATATGAATTCTAACGAAGGCTGGCTTTTAATAGGTGTTGAAATGGCAAGCACACAGCATTCATGCCATTTACATGACGTAGAATACAACTTTTATAAATTTGTTCGAGGCGGATCGCAAGGGGAAGCTATATGATACCAGATCTTCCAGTATGTACATCAAGTATTGTCTTATCATGTTAACCCTATAAGGGCCAGGGGATGAACTAAAGTGGCAAGTTGAGAAGTAAGATGACTCATATGCAAAGGTGTTAAAGGGACCAGCAGAATTACATGGATTGACCAGTCAGATATGGGATAGGGATTTCATGTTTTCTGTCTCCCCTTCCTCTCCCTCCTAGTATCCCTCCCTCTCGAACTTTACATTTAACTGACATCAATCTTCGTTTCCCTTGGAAACGCAATCTTCTGCATGAACCGGAAATAAATAAATGTAAACTGATCACTGTTAAATAATTCATGGTAAGAGTCCATGATGACGTCAGAGCGAGTTCTTTACAACTTTCCACTTACAAATTGGGACAGTATACAACCCCTCAATGCTGTCACATGTTAATATCACTTCCAAGTTCAAAATGAGCAAATTTATAGTAACTTCTATGAGTGTACCTGCTTGGTTTCAGTGTGATAGATCGAATTTTATGGGTCACTATGGATTCATATGAATAACTACTTAGGCAATCAATTAACTCTCAGTATTGTCCATGAATGGGGATTCACACATTGCACAACAAATAGAGAGAATGGGACGAGCCGGCAATAATCGAACATTTATTGGACGAGATGCCTACGGCATCGTGCTTATGTGGACGAATCAAGTCCAATAAATTTTCGATTATTGCCAGCGAGTTCCATTCTATATTTATTATATGTGCATAAAATTTGATCATATATCATCAGATATCACTGAAAAAGTATTAAAGAACTCTCAGAGGGCCCCTGCTGCCCCGCTGAGAGCACCGTCAGTAGGCTACAACGGTGCGCTGTCATGACTGTGTGATCATGCAGTAGGCCTATTTACTTACTGACATTGTTGAACTAAAAGGTTCATATCGTAGCCATTTCTTGAGCTACAATAATAAACCTTACATCATTTGATAGAGAATTTAATTCTCTATTTAATGGTGTGGTGTTTATTATGTATTTTTATAATCACAGGTGGATTACCGATCGCGGGGATCTCTGCAGGGATCTCCACGGGGATCTCCGCGGAGACAGCGGAAGTGCTGAGTCAGAGCTATTTTTAGACAACTAGATTTCATATAGGACACGTCCTATATGAATATTGTTATAGCATCCCACTTATAGCACGTCTCATATAGAATGCGCGTATAATAAATATATATATATATTTATAAACGCGTGACAGTTCTAGTGGTCCACCAGTGATAAGTTTTGATAATAACTATGGAAATATAAAATATGAGCATATATATTCATATGATGGAAGGTTGGAGCTATGAAGAACAACTTCTGAAGAACGTATGAATGACTATTGTAAAGTGCTTTAAGGAATGCATGTGGATGTACATTGCTTCAATTCAATTCAATTCAAAATGTATGATTTGGTTTGAAAAAGCTTTTTTACATCAAGTAAGATACTATTCTCAGACATTTCGATTTCGAGAAAAATACGTATTCATATAACCTACAAGACTAAATTAATTATAAAGTTGTCAGATAATAAACCATTTTATACAACTATCAAAATTGCCAAATCCGAATGAGCCCTACATCTCAAAATAATTCCTATCTATAATCAATAATTTAATTAGATGGTCAGATTTTCAGATGCGTTGACGCACTGTTGACTGACTATTACATAACACTATCATCACATATATTTTTCTGAGTTGAAAAATTTATATAAACGTTGCATAAGGCCCATTCGTCACGATCATTACGTCATGAAAACCAAATAGATGTCTATCAACAGTTTAAGAATTGACCATTTTTCTCCCAGGCTTCATTCAATTACAGCCTTATAATACCATTTTGTAATTGATCTCTCCAAATCAAAATGAGTTTGACCGATTTCTAAAAGTGCTTCGCCCACCACTGAATGTCATGACAATTCACCAAACTGTATTCTACGCGCTGCTAACGCGATTACTGTAAAACCTGGCGGCCCATGAGTTAACCAAAGCCTTGTGGTTATAGGCAGTTGCCTTCTTGTGCATTCAAGACGGTTATTGCATAGTGATCACACTATTTAGAAGACGGTGAGTCCATCTACTAATTTTATCTCGTGCGGGTGTCTCAGACAGTGTTGTTCTTGGACCTGTTAACAAGCCCTATACTTTGCCTAGCACTGTAGATTTACTGTACAGCACCAAATTTTCGCGGAGCAAAAGTCCCACGAAATTCGCGAATTCCTTCCTGTTAGCACGAACTTTATGACCCGCCAGTATGTTGTTCTTAATTCTACACCTTATCTATTGGCACGTGTCCTGATAGCCTTACCTCAAATTTTATGATCTGCGAAACGCATTTTTAGGGTCCCCTCGTGAATATTAAGGCTACGCTAATTTGGTGCTATTGCTTCTCCCACAAGGGATCCAGGAATAAAAACACCAGATTTTCGTTCTAGCCGAAGATGACTATTATTCACACGGTGCTTTCTAAGGTCCTGAGGCTCTACCCAGCTTAGGCTGAGACTAAAGAGATTAATAACCTTCATTCTGGACTGGCTGTTGTGCACGGTTTGAGCATTATCCTTCGGTTTCGCCTCGGAATTATGCACCAAACTGTGCAACAGCAGCCCCTCAATATTGGTAATTAAAACTTGAGTATAAACGCATGCAAGCAAGATAAAGAATAATTGAACTTCTCGCTCAGCTCGCTCTCGCTTTCACTCCCACCTCTTTATATATATATATACCCTATAGATATGTTTATATTCATCTAATAATGGTTTTCACCGTTTATAATACAATGTAAAGGCACATGTATGCATTATTCTCAAGATAGGTAGCAGGTGGCCTTGAAGAACGCTTATTGCTATAATTTTCTTTATGTGTATAAAAATAAAAACGTTGAAACAAATGAAAAAAAGCGAAAATAGCAAAAGCGTAAAAGCAGCAGAATGATAATTATAGCAGGCTATCGTACTCCACTAAGCTCCGTCATCTCACCTCATTCACTCAAAAACCAAGAGAAACAACCGAAGAAAGGAAATTCTCCCGAACTGGCAATCCTCTTCCGCCCTAATATGACGAAAATTATTCCAGAATACAGCGTTAAAGCAACACAACCGCCCCCGCCCCACCCTAACCCAATCCCCGACTGCCAGAACAAAATTTGCTATATATATAAGGACTGACTAGATGTAAGACACATATAAGCTCTTGATCAGATTAAATGTAAGAAAGAGGGCAACACAGTTGTCCGGCTAGCAAATGAATGCATTAGTTTGGATTACTGTAAAGCATTGTATATCAAATAGAGTAATAAATCCACACATAGGTAAACCAGTAACATCACCCAGATAAAACAATAATATAAATAGCGACACCATATATAATGTATTATGATATAATATGACTCAGCCGGCTTAATTGGCCGGCCATCTCGGAATAATTGATTGTAAGGGCACTGGTTTCGTTTCTTAAGGCCGCGATTCTTTGACCGAAAACGCAAAATCTTTTTTTAACAGGTTTTTGTTTCCAGGAATTGCATTGCATGATCTGATTCCTGAACATTTTATTGGCGTTTTGGTTTATGCAAATTATTCACTCCCAGCTCTAGTAGGAAGGACTGCTTTTTATTGCTTTTTATTGCCTTTTCCCTAGCAGAAGGCTCTGTCGTGCACTACATATATATATGAGACCTTGTTTTTTTTTCAGATTCACAGATGAGAGTGTAGAATTTCTAATGAATAACGATGCCTCTCCTATATATCTCTATAAGCTTGTCTAGAGATCGTTAGTAAATACAGGTAGAAGAGTAAGACAATATAGTGATAACAATTTGTATATCAGAAGTCTCCACCAATGACTTTCGCAGTCTAGGCTCAGAGTCTCTCAGATCAGATAAGAATGGTATTCAGTGATTGCACGCCTACTGCGCTAATGGCTTTCCTGGCCCTGGAGAAGACATCCTGGTGATATTTTAAAGTCATTTTGCGGTTTGGAGCGAGAGGCTTCCCCCTCAGTTTGGAGGGAATCTCCCAACTCTGAGCCTAGACGGATTCAGTTTATGCCGCCATCAATTTCTGTAATGATATTGATGAAACAGAGGTCAAGAAGGTGAAATATACTATTGATGATTTTATAGACTTCTTTGATATAGCTTTTTTTTAAAATTGGATATTGACTTGCGACCGAGGAGAAGTACGCAAGGCAACCCACTGCACTAGCGTTATAAGATATACTGGATATACGATGTGCAATTGAGTTATGTGCATCCATTCAGGTGCTACTCCATCATTTCCAATGCATATCCTCGATCATAAATACAGCATATTAGTGCCTGTATCGTCATATATATCCTATTAAAATGCAATCATCTCTTGTTCGAGCTGAATGATGTCTTAATGAATATTGCTTCCTATTAGCAAGAGTCTTTTGTCGAGGTCTGCGCTCTGAATATCGATTTTTAGCTTTATAATAGTGCGATGAATAGCAGATTACTTTTTATCCAGCCCCTGTATTGCCTCCATCCTCGCATGCATGCCAGTCGCTCTTTGCTGTTTTTAACAAGCCCAAGTTATAAAAAGGTGGCACAAGAGACAAAAGAAGAAGCCATGCATGCACGGACGCTTCGACTGTACAAGATAGTGATACGTGAAGAGGTGTTTTACACCCACAAAGGTTTAAAACAAAGGAGTCATTTTTGTGTACCTCCACCTTGACTTTAAAATCCTTCCGGTGAGCGCCTTGCCAACATGAAAAAAGCACGAATCAGCGAAGGAAGCAACAGGAAAGAGGTAATTGTAGTTGCTCCCAGGTTTAGACACTATAGAAACGTCGTTTGCAGTTATTTTTTAAAAGCCACAGGAAACCTTAGACTGCCAAAGGCGAGGTGGAATGGCTATTTAATATAAAAAGCGGTTGCTAAGATGCGAAAATGAGCTCAAAGGTTAACCATCCAACTATTTGTTTTTTCCCCTGTGTTTATGAACTGCCTGGAATGGCGTGACATCAGCTGACTTTGAATGTCAAGCCAATTTTCGTCCTGTTGGGGGCGAGCTAGACTTTCAATGGGAAGAGGGGAAGAGGTGGTGGCAAGATAACTACTGAGAGCATCCATGCTGCCAGCTCTATTATCAAATGAAACAATTTGAAAGATGATCTAGTTAACTGATATGTTGGTTGGCAGCAATGTTGTGAAAGGGACCTAGATGTCATATACGTAGTCTAGGCTCACAGCCTATCATATTAGATAGGAATAATATGTCAGTGATTGGACGCCTACTGCGCTATAATGGGGCGGCCCTGGAGTATATGGGCGTCCTAAAAGGATTTTATTGGATTTTTGCGGTGTGGAGCAAGAGGCTTTCCCTCAGTTTAAAGGGTCTCTCTCAACTCTGATGAGCGTAGGCTGTAGTGTATGTGTATCCTTCCAAGTACGAGTAGGCGTTATAGAAGCATTCTTAAGTGCAAGTCAACTATTAACCATATATTTACATAATGGTGTATACATTTAATAGGTATATGTATATATATATAAAACTTTTATTCACGATTTTCATACATTCATATAAATCATCACAAAGGGGGCGTGAGACCTCACCGTAGTGCTCTTCCTGGAAGCCCCTAAACAAAAGTTACAAAATGCTTGAAAATGAGCCTTAAACTAACAGATAGTTTTACTTAAATAATCTATACCTTAATAGTTAAACCGTTTAACTGAAGATAATCAGTGTCCGAAAGTCATGAGTGGAGTCTTATATTTAAGTGGAGGTCCGTGTAATGTTTTAATCAATGCAATTATAGTTTTATCATTAATGAATTAATGATTCAAATCGATCGAGATTTGGTGTAGAGTTTATATTTCCATTTGAAACGAGGCGATGCATTGGTGGATCTTTGCAGTCTCGTTTGCTGATGTTGAAGTGTCCTCTTCTGAACAATAAGTGCTGTCGAGAGACCTTTATGGACAAAGTTAGTTGAGAGAAATTATTAGTTCCTCTGGAACCAAAAAATTATTAGTTACTACTGGAACTAATCATCAACCACCTTGTACTAGGGAGTTGTTACAGTGTAGATTAATCAATTTCCTTTTTTGAAAAATTCAGGTAATTTTAGCGATAACATATCTTGGTACCTTCAGCTTTCCTCCATTTGTAAGCCAATAATGTGAACCTCTGGACCTGTACTGGACCATTGTTCAATTCCCCCACCTTTACTGGAAGGGAGATTAAATTAAAATATATTTCAAAATTTTTGAAGTGGTAGGTAAATCGTGATAAAACAACAGGGTAACAGTATTTATTCCCCATCCATTCCCATCGGATAAACCGATTTTTCCGATGTCTCGGTCATGATCATAAGTCTTACATGCTTATTTGCCCCCCACCCCCCTTCCCCTATACGAGCTGCTCAGTTAATGGTGCATGTAAGGGTAGAAAGAGAGAGAAACGCTTTTCTTTTTTTAAGAAACCAAAACACATTGCTCTTGTTTATAGCCCGACATCCTTTACCTGTCATCCCTATACTGCTTGCATAGATGAAATGTTTAGTCATTCTGAAACTGGATATGAGGACAACAAACGTTTAATAAAAGGAGTTGTTGGGCCTCCACCAAGACTGAAAGTCAGCCATCATGGGTATGTATTGCTGTACATGAGTCTTGCAAGACTCCTAGCAGGTCTATTGTTTCATTATTACTAATCTGTCACTCATCGTTTCTGTTATAAATCGGACTCTAGTATCATCTTGCCAGGATTGCTGCACCTATTATATCCGAGGGGAGAATATCTAGGGGGAGTGAGTTATTCAATGACCTCGAGCCTTATTTCTCCAAGTACCTCATTAAATAATGGGCTGATTCCTTGAATTTTCTTACCTTAGTTCACTTCAAAGGGTACTGCTCCAATAAAATACAAGTCCTGAAACTTACCACATATAAATTCTATCCAGCAAATTACAAATGTCCCCTTAGTCAATAGTCGCCGATAACGCACGACAAATATTCCAGACTGTTAGTTGATATAAAAACAAATAAAAGAAGAACGATTGCCATCGAGATTTGTCCTCGGTGCTGGAAGCAAGGCATCCCTGAGTCCATCCCATCAACATTCTATGCCTAGGGCACGAGTAGCATGTGTGACTGGTTGGAAACACTCGTCCCCTTGATTGGGGACCGGAGTATTAAAGTCCATGGCACGCTTGACCAGACTCCAATGAGGACCGGAATACTGATGGCTTATTAGAGAGACTGAGAGGTTAGGAACCACTTCAAATATTGTATTGGCAAGGACACACATGCTAGGTTATATAGGAAGCTTCCCCTCTTTGAAAAGACGACAACTTAATTTTAATTTGGTTATATTATTTTTTTTCCTGTGCTACTAATTGGCTCTCTGCACAGCTCAATCTAGAAAAATGTAGTTATACTAAAGACAAACGCAGACTGTAAGGAGTCACAAGATGAAACCCAATCAATTGGAATTAAACCCTATATATAATATATCAGTTGTTAGGCACCAGCAAGAAGTTATGTTATTTTGAAACTGGATACTGTAATACTTAAGAATATTTTGATAAAGGAGGTTGTTGGGGCTCCAATGAAAATGACTGAAGATCATGCATTATGTTGTAGATGTGTACATAGAGGGGCCAAGGTCAGTGAATTTATGCAGCCAGGTCATCTATTTTGGTAAAGAGGTACACAACATAAGGTAATACAATTGGCTCAAAAGAGGAAATGTATGTATACAGCAAGATAGCCTTAACATTAGTCAAAAGACAATAGGATAATATTCAATTCAAGATATGGATGACGTACAAAAAGAAGCCATACTTCTCAAATAGATTTCAGTATGTTCCTAGACTACAGGGGAAGAGAAGAAAACTAATTATAAATTGTAGAGACTGAAACTTATTAATTCATATCAAAGGTAGATTTTATAATAATTATTTCGTGAAACCTTAAGAGGTTCTGGAAAGATCTAGTTCTACATGGGGTGGGTTATATGGGAGGAAAGTTGATAAAATACACTGGACTATCGGCTTTTGCATGAGCTGGTCTTTTATAGGTCCTAACAATACAATACATGTGTGCTGAACCCGACCTTTACGCATTAAACTGGCATTAGTTTATTAATTCTATATCAACAAACAAGATAAGACACACAATAAAATAGACAGACAGGGAAGAACAGATAAAATACGAATCCGTCAGTTTATATGACGCTGAGTACGCTTTCTCTGTGACATTTATCATATATTTCCATCTTTCAATATGCATTTTATGTTATTTTTATTTTCCTGTTATCCAGGGGACGGCAAACCACCTCCTATTTCATATTCTATCATACTAGTTTTTTTTACATTCTACGGTATTTTTTTTAAAAAAAAATCGTGAATGTTAGTGAATTGGGTACCATTCTGTCAATCATCCTGAGTAGCAAGTTCATGTGATACATTTTGAGGTGTTGGTTGAGGATTGGTATGAGGAGTGTGGACACTTATCTGGGAGGATATCTGGATGCCCATCTCTGTGTGATGTAATTCACACCAACACTACTAACTTTGCACTTATGCAAGGACTGCTTGATTGACAACCTTCTACCATCTCTGCAGTAAATCCCTGAAGGCCAGTGTGACATCCTATTGGTCGACATTTGTTGTATTCTATTGGCTATCTTGGTTTGATTGACAAGTTGCCACTTAAGGCCACTGTATAGGTTTTGAGAGGAACCCATTTAGAGAGGACCACCCATGACTGAATCTGAGTGATCTACACCTACTACACCCTTTGGGATTTCTGGGTTTCAAGTCTTGGAGACAGACAAGCTCGGAATTGCAAAGACTAAAAGACAATTGTGTGTTATTAGATTACAATATGTTGTTTGATGTCTTATGTCTAATTCCCTTGCATTTTACTTTCATGTTTATCCAACTGCCTTTGTTAACAGGGAGCGTGCAACTTTCCTAGTTGTTAATAAACTGAATTTTACTTCCACTCCTGTGTTCTTCTAATACAGACATTCGAGGCATTTCAGATTACAGTAGTCTGATATTCACAATCTAGCCATTGCGCACAAATAGTTGACTGTAGAATTTGTTTCCTTTGGAAACGCACAATATATACATTAACTTAAACTGATTATAAAGTTAAACAGAAAAATAGTTCATTAAATGATTGATTAACTTAATAAACTTATAACTTGTTCGCTCTGCTGCCATGAAGACGTATACAAAGCCATTTTCTGAGAAGTATGTGAAATGTTGTACCATGAGCTGTGGCGGAATGGTCAGTCATTGGCGACACCTATAGGACTCTCCTCTCACCACCCCTCACTTCTGCTCTCTCCCTCTCCTCGTCCACTTCTTCGCTCACCCTGCACCAGGACACACGTCCTTCTTCTTTTGACTCATACTCATACCCCTTGGACACCCTACCACGGCTACAAGATGGTTAAAGGGAACCAAGCAAAGAAAACTAGTAAAACCGCCAACAAAACTACAGCCAAAGGAACCGTTGGAGCAGCTCGGACAGCAACTCCAAAAGCTGCAACAAAGGGGGTACGCGCGTCTACACGTGTGAAGTCCGCCATTATGGCCGAGACCGTTACTTCGGCCACTGCCCAGGACCCGTCCCACGAGGAGCGACTATCCAAGATCGAGAGTAGCCTGTAAGGGATGGGAACTAGGCTGGACGCAGTCCTGGATATATTCACGGCTAATCAAATGAGAGAGATGGATGTTCCAGAAATACAGAACGTGGTTCCTGAATCTCAAATGGTCAGTCCAACGGTCATCCCCACGCCTAGTGCTCTCAGGAAGCAGCACAATGTGGATGGCTTCATCGAGCGAGAGTATCATCCCCGGATGATACTTATATGTGGCGCCATTTCAAGGATATACTTGCAGATGCTAAGGTCCTACCATGGGCATCAGTTCGGAAATTTAGTCAAAATATTTTCGACGATATCGAGAAAGGGAACCTGGCATGGTCTCACACACACATGATCCAAACGGCCAGGGCCATGAACGCGGCAACTAGAGACACACGAGGCTGAGCTCCAGCTGGTGGCGCCGCCTATGTACAGAGGCAGGGAAACACCCGCATGCCGGAGCATGCGAGGGAGGTTATCTGCCAGGAGTTCAACTCTGCACTAGGATGCCGCAACAGACATGACCATGTCAAGGGCGGAACTAAATATACCCATGGATGTGCTTATTGTTTCTCAGTTCTAAAAAAGGTGTTCGGTGGTCATAATGTGTGTAATTGTGAATGGCTGCAGGCAGACCAGGGAAAGCCTCAGTTGAACAGCCAGTCGGCCGCAGGTCGGCCGGGCAGACCTCCGATGTCACAACAAGCCCATCAGGAGTACCAAGCTGCAAAAAACGGGAAGGCCCCCCTCCCACAATAATGGGGAGGGTGGGTAATAGTTGTGAACACAGTAGGGCCCACGTCCGCAGACTGGACATCGGCGGCTCCTCGCCAGCCGCTTCCTGTAGCTACCACGTGGGGGGGGGGCGTGGCCAGTTGTTTACGTCTCGCCCAACATCTCGCGCGGAGAGAGATTACCGTAGTGCTCCACGCAAGAACCAAGATGGCGATCACAGGAACAAATCTCCCGATGGAGACAATAACAAAAGGACTGAAACTCATGAGCCTGACGCTCTGACAAAGGATATGACCGGTGAGATACATGAAGAAGTAAAGTCTGACAGCTTGTGTGAAACTGGGGACGTAGAGGAGGCGTACCTCCTGGTATCGTTGAAAAAGCAGGGCTCGACTTTGCGGGAATACACAAGGTATGCGAGTCAGATGTACAAGAGACTACTCTCGACCTATCGCCAGGCGTCTTCCAGGATTACCGAAGGGAGACTTGGCCTGCAGTTATGAAATCTCTGAATGATGCTGATCCACTCCCCGACATATATCAAAGGGTGGCGAAAACTGGCTTACCTAACGCGCTAGGGGCGAGAATTAGGGTACCATCCGCACTAAACCTGGAAGCATGGGGTGAGTACTTGAAAGACTATCCTGATGGGGAACAACTACTCGATCTCCTCACTTACGCGTTCCCCCTTGGCTACATGGGACCTGTGAGTGACACCAGAAATATCTCCAATCACCCCAGTGCTGTGGAGTACCCTACCTGTATTGATGAATTCATCAAGAAGGAGCTGCTGTGTGGCGGCCTCACAGGCCCATACTTGGAACCACCATTCGAGAGGTGGTGTCATGTCTCCCTGTTGATGAGTAGGCCTAAGAACGACCCAGGGAAGCGTAGAGTGATCAGTGATATGACGTTCCCTGAAGATACTTCTGTTAATGCTTACATACGCAAGAATGCATTATTTGGAAAGGTGAGGAGTCATGCTTTGCCGGGGATTGATTCTGTGGGTGCACATATCAGACAACGTGGAAAAGGGACACACCTTGCATCCGTGGATATCAGTCGGGCATATAAAAACTTCAGGGGGAACCCTGGAGACTGGGCTCTCCAGTGCCTGAAGTGGAGAGACTCTTATTATATCGAGACAGCCATGCCCTTTGGAGCTAGGTGCTCCTCAATGCACATGCAACGAGTTGTGGATGCTATTGTGAGGATACTGGGCAACCAAGGAGTGTGGGCACATATGTATCTCGATGATCTAATTGTTGTCTCACCTGACCTAGAAACATCGACGGCTGACCTGGATAAGGTGGTGAGGCTACTAGAGGATCTTGGCCTCCCAGAGGCAAAAGAAAAGAGACAGAGACCTGGCACACGACTTACATGGCTGGGGATTACCATTGACAGCCAGGAAATGACCCTGTCCATTCCAGGACAGAAGCTAGTGGAGGTAGTGAAACTAAGTGAGGCCTCTATGAAAGCAGCTAGTATAACGTACAAGAAAATGCAATCCCTCCTGGGCAAGCTCCTCCACGTGTCCAAATGCATCAAACCTGCCAGGCTCTTTGTGGGGTGTTTGCTGCAAGCACTGAGAGATGCAAAAAGGGGCCCGATAGTGGTGGATGACACAGTCTACAGGGATCTACAGTGGTTCTCCGACTTCGCCACGGAATGGAACGGGATTGCCCTTATACCAAGGAATAAGATCATCAGGGAGATATCAGTCGATGTTACCAGCACTGGTATCTCAGGATCTGACGAAAAGAAAGCATATCAGGTCCGAGTGGCTCCGCGGGGTGACGGAGCTTACAACAAAACCCACCTTGCGGCAGCCAACATTGTGATAGCCCTGCGGTCATTAACTGGAACTGGTGATAGGGGCTGTAGAGTTATTGTGTATTCGAGCGATCAGAGTGCTGTGAGCTTGCTGACGTCGGGCAGAGCAAAGGATCCGCTCATGCTCGACATTGGCCGCTTCATGTGGATGCTCCAGGCACGACTCCAGCTCGAAATAGTTCTGTCATATGACCCTGGTGGTCTCTCTGACCTTGTCGGCCATATGGCTAGAGCTCACAGCTCTAT
Source organism: Sthenelais limicola (assembly GCA_942159475.1). NCBI lineage: Eukaryota > Metazoa > Annelida > Polychaeta > Phyllodocida > Sigalionidae > Sthenelais > Sthenelais limicola. The sequence continues at coordinate 63,132,084 of OW804096.1, forward strand.
TCACCGTAAAAAACTGGCTGATAAAATCATTGCCTCTAAGAATATGTCACTTGTCCAACCAGATATTCTCTTCCTTAACTACATTGTGCCTTCCATTGTCCGCAGATCTGGGGCTCCAGTGGTTATTGACGAGGGCATCGGCCAGGCAGCTGAAGACCAGGGCCCAGGGGACAGATAAGAACAGAAGGGCAGCTGCTGCAACCTTCCTTGCCTTCATCAGAAGGGTAGGTGCTAAGATTGCAGATATCACCGAGCATATTGTCTGTGCCTACATCAAATACCTGGCACTTCACATCAGATGCCCGGGAACTATTAAGAACCAACTCTCCAGCATCAAGGAATACATGAGGAGGCGGCAGTTGTCGACTGCTGCGTTGGACCACCATAGAGTGCGGTTGGCTCTCGATGCACTCGATAGAACGACCACCTATGCTTCTCAGCCAAAACCTCCGGTGCCTATGGACACTCTAAGATCAGCCATCAACATCATGGCACCGACCAGAGAAGGATTCACCCTTAAAGCTGCCGTGCTAACACTATACTATGCAGCTCTCAGACAGTCGGAGATTGCGTCCCCCTCTGTCCCTTCTTTCGATCCACAGAGGCACCTGACAAGAGGGGACGTGTCAATCTCATCAGAGAAGATAACACTTACCATCAAACAAGCCAAGAACTCACAGAAATATAACCAGCGCCAAGTGAGACACTTATACCCTACGGGTGACACCTCATGGTGTCCTGTTAGGGCCATACTCAACATGTACAAGGCGGTCCCGACTCATGCACACACACAACCATTCTTGTGCTTCTCATACGACAAGGGCCCTATGCCGGTGTCTTTTATAAAAAATCAATGGGACTTGGCCATGAAACACCTCGGCCAACCCCCAGGAACATACACACTGCACTGTCTAAGGAAGTCTGCAGCTACTCAGGCTTTCATACAAGGCCAATCGGACTTAGCCATACAACGATATGGGGGCTGGAGGAGCCGTGCTCATACAGCATATATACAGACTGACTCTTCTCAAAATATTCACTCCTCTCTCGCTACCTCTCTCACTCATACTTAAAATTTTCCCTCCCTCTCTCTCCTATACCCATACTCATGGACTCTTGGCACTTTTTATATTATCTATAATTAATTACATTCATAAATTTATATTCTTTAAGGTAATCGGCTAATTAGGTCAACTAATTAGGCGATTAAGTAATTACAACTTTATCTCATAATTCAATTAACATTTAATTATTCAATAAAATTTATTACTCCAAGCTCCGCTTCTCTTCTTTGTCCAGGGGTTCGATAATGGTTGTACCATGAGCTGTGGTGGAATGGTCAGTCATTGGCGACACCTATAGGACTCTCCTCTCACCACCCCTCACTTCCGCTCTCTCCCTCTCCTCGTCCACTTCTTCGCTCACCCCGCACCAGGACACACGTCCTTCTTCTTTTGACCCCACCCACCCACTCCTTTTCTCTTCTCTTCTCCTTCCCTCATACCACTTTTTATATTATCTATAATTAATTACATTCATAAATTTATATTCTTTAAGGTAATCGGCTAATTAGGTCAACTAATTAGGCGATTAAGTAATTACAACTTTATCTCATAATTCAATTAACATTTAATTATTCAATAAAATTGTATTACTCCAAGCTCCGCTTCTCTTCTTTGTCCAGGGGTTCGATAATGATACCCATATAATCTTTTAATCCTACATTTGGACAAGTTTACTTCTTCCACGGAACAAGTACGGGGTTCTACAATTTAGGAACCTGCCTCGAGATATTTTCACAGATCGTTTCTTGATCTGTTCTCGGTCACTTTTGTAACTATTGAATTCTTCAGTGAGTATATATTATTGTCTAGGTTTTCAATAGCTTTACAAAGGTAGGGTAAATAACAGTTCAACATTTAACAAAATCAGTATATCAATACATTCTTCTGATCACAGAAAGGTCATGCCTGGCCCATCTCCTGAAGGATTGTGTATGGGTATATATCGAATATCACGAGTTTTAATGATCACGATGATTCTGTGTGCTTTGTGCTTTTGTGTTAATGGGATGAGTACTATGAAACATAGATCATCTTCTTAGTAGTAGAATATCTGAATATAAAACCGAAATCTGTTTTAATGCTACGGAGAATATGACACTGTTGTTCCCTCTACACCACACGCCCATTTATGCTGTGTCGAACGGTCCAATTTTCCTAAGTTTTCCTGGATATGTGGTCTCTCCCATCCTTTGAACTCATTTGTTCACAGCTGCCATAGATGGACCAAAGTAAAAACAAATCTACAAATCCGGTTTTTTACTTTTGCCAGGCCATAATTTCTTTAATCACTAGTTTTTCTTCCCATTTTCGGTTATAGTGTATGGGGCTCGATGAAAGCTAAAAGGCCATGGTTTTGCCTCTAATGTATTAACAGAAAAAATCAAAGCTAGAAGCCAAAATAAGGCAAATTTGGGGCAAAAAGTGAAAAAAAATCCCCCTTAAATGGTCACTGTTTAAAAAATATGACTAAGATTCGCATAAGGATAGAATGAATGAAGAGCGAATCTACTATTCCAAAAGTGTTACAGCTAATTGCAAACATGTCATATGATATAACTACTATAGGGCATTCAATTGTTCACATAATCCCCTGTATCTGAGGAAAAAAGTTAAGGAATTAGAAGTTACACAAAGACACAATAAATGCATGCACAAAGTTGCAAATAGTTGATTTTGTCATTTTTCGTTACGGAAATTACTTTTTGATTTATTTCTAAAAACACACCTAATGATCGACCTACATCAAAATACTTATGCACATTCTAAAATGCGTTTGAAAAAAAATATCAAAATTTCATGTCAAAAGAGGCCATTTGTACATCCTCTTTTACTTTGGCCCAGTCTATGTCTATATATATGGAGAGAAAGACCGCGCCCGCGAACTACATTTTAATGACAGATTCCCAAGTACAAATGAAGTTACATAAATGCCTTCCTGAAACCACGTTCTTCAGATACTCCAATTCTACTTTCTTCTAAGAAAAACCCTCTCATTGGATAGATTCAAGGATTCTATTTTCTTTTCTTATTTCTATGCTTATCAAATTATCAACAGCACCAGCGATAGATTTCTCCTCTTTTCAAGCTGAAGATACGTTCATATTCTTTTTTTAAACAATGGATGATAGCAGAAAGAAAACGAACTTCAGCAAATGCAGAACAGAATATCAAGAAATCTGATGAAAACTATCGTATTTACATCGTGATGGGCATCGTGATGTCTATGTATAGGAACTAAACTTGTAAAGATGAAATTATACCTGTGCCACAAACCAAAGTTACCTTTCACAATTGGCATGTCTCCCTGGAAATGTAGACGCCGACCTTTAAGAAAGAAACTGAATATGACAACTGAACTGAACTGAATATATCAGCCATCACCTGGGTTTTGTTGCACAATGAATTTCCACGAACGTGCAACCAAAGAGTTAAATCGTGGTTGATCTTTGGTTGAGAACGACCAGGATTAGAAACGATCAGGGTCTGTTGCACAAGGACCCGTTAAACTCTACACGTTCTCAAGTTGCACACTCTTGCACGTACCTATACATGCAATACGGTAATGATCAACAGGTAACCAGTAGAGGCCAAAGGAATTCCTTTTCATGACATCACTAGACTAGGTGTTTTCCAACCCAATTCTCTAATTGTATAAAATTTACCTATAAATAGACCCTTCAATCACTGTCCCTGACTGATGTCATCCTTTCTAATAACAGCACTCAAATATTCATCCTTGATCATTGGTTGATCTTGGCTGATTTAGGGCTCACCTGCCCTCCTGCCCTCCTGTCTTCCCACCCTCCCTTCCTCTGAGGACTAGTAAAGATTACCAACGAGTAGCTGTTGCACAACAAATTCGTATTGAATATATATCTATGCATATCTGAGGTTGTCCTAAGGAGTATATTTAATATTTTTAAATTTAATTTAGTGCTTACTAGATGTCCTTATTAGTCCTGGGGCGGGTTTTGAAAGAGGGGTTTTTGATGAGAAGAAGTACAACAAAGGTTTTTTGACGTCAAATGAAAGCTGAGATACTGAACATTCCAATTATGATGACCTCACTTTTCAGGACATTGTATTAAATATATTCTTGTGTTTTGAAAGTCATGCTATTAAGTATATTTAGCTACTTTACTAGTGATTATCCACCCAGAGATATTGCCAACATGTTTTTCAAAAATAAAAATATCAAACTTGAAATATAGAAATACCTATTACCTGTTCTGATGTTTACCATCACTGGAATCCACTTGATCTCATCTTTTCATATGACGATATCTCAAAATTCTTGTTGCGATTTGTAACTCATTTCCCTGTGACACATCACAGAACTATGGTGCAGGGCCACCCAGAGAATATTGCATCATGTTACATACTTTACAGCCCGCTAGACATTTATGAAGCAGATCATGTGTCATCACCACATAAATTTGCTCTTTAAAATTACAAACTTACTAAGTGTTAAATATTATGCATTGTGATGTGGGGTGGCCGAGTGGTCCAAAGCGCTGGGTCGGCCTAGTGGCATGAGCATGTTGTGGGTTCGAATCCTAGCGCAGTTACAATGTCTTCTCCTCCCCCCCCCCCCCACCCCCCACCCCACCCCCCTCCCCCTCCCCCTTTTTTCATCAGATTTTACATTGAATAATCGACTTTGGCAGGGATACAGAACTCAAATACCACATCTTCCCTCACATGTATACTTATTGATCCATGGCAGCCATAATAATATGCTTTCACAGAATGTAAACTACATCTCACCAGATCTTAAAATAGCGACAGATATTTATGTTCGGGAAGAAATCTTGTGGAAGGAACCCATTTACTCACCCCTGATTTCTCCTTTTCTATTCTTAATGCTGCGCTCAACAACAGCTCAACAACAGCCGATGGCGGAAGATCATGGATACAATTACTACCTGCTATGTAGTCTCCCCTGTGAGCCTTATCCTTATAAGGCTAATGGCTGTATAAATATGAACTATGATGACATCGAAATGAAGAGTGTTGACACATTTCCATCCTTAATTTCATATCTAGTCATTCTTTATCATAGATATAAACAGTGAATATTCTTTATTTAAATGGGTTTTTATTGATTATGACCATAAAGGTCTTCCTTATTTTTTGCATTTAATTGCGTAAATTCTTACATGACACAAAGATGTCTGATGAATTATCTTAACTAAATACGAACACAATTGAAAAGAGTGTCCGAATACCTAGTTTAAAGTTTTACAATAACATGGAGTTGTTAGCAAACCCTAAATATATGACTATTGGTCATATAGCTGCGATTGATAATTTTCTGAGATAACGTCCATGTGATCGAAAGTGTGCACCAATGGATGAGGTATGGTGAATAACAAGGCTCTATAGGCTATACTGCACAAACAAAAATCAAATTACCGTCAATACTATAGTCCCACTTAATGCCCCCCCCCCCATGAGATTATTCCCATCTTCATCCTCTTACTATCATTTGATGTAACTAATATAATTAATGTAATTGTTGTTTTAGCTAAGCCTGGAACATCAACTAATACAAGGATATTGTGTGTATTGTAAATAGTCGAATTTCTCAAGACACAACGAAAACACTTTATAATGGAGCGTGTAACAGTAGATTACCTGAATAAAAATTGTTAAACAAAGTATATAGCTCTCACGCCCAATATTTGAATTTTTAAAGAGGGAGGAAAGGGGAAATAAAGGACTGTATTCCTTCGATTAAGATCGATATAACGATAGGGGGGATCAAACTTTGAAATAGATGGAGATTTTGCTGGTTATTGTCTTGAAACCTTGTATAAAACTAGTTATATTGTTGAAGTCTTGTATATATGGTCGATTCTCACGAAATAGGTACACAAGTGTATTTTTGCAACATGTTCTAATAATCCTGAAGTTTTGCATGTGTCAAGGTAACACACTGGACAATCCAAATCTGACATTTCAGCCACTAACTATGAATACTCAGACGTGCAGAGAAGTTTGAAGTTATATAATGAGGGTCTGCATGATGATACAAAACACATCAGAATATTTATCTTTTTTTCCACTGTAAAGTTCTTTGATATGTAAATCTACATCTTTCTATGAGGAAGACCAACTTAGGTAATCTGACTAATATGAAAAAGCTGATCCATGGCATTAATTTCTTATATTTTCCACCCATGAAAAGAAATAAATACACATCATATTACAAAGGAAAATGGCATCATCTTCTGTCACTTTGTATGTGTTCTCTAGAACAGCCATAGAGAATGTTGTTATCCCTTAATTGTGAAGCCTATATAATATTTCATTCAAAATCACAAGTCACATGTCCCCCATGCAAACACTTCTTGAGTTATGACCCTTCAAAAATGCGTTTTGTATCATCACTTATAAATCACACTTGGCCAATAAAGCCAAGAACTAGTTTTCCCTTCATGTACATATTTGGACTAACTTGGAATATCAATTTCTCTTAATTCTTCAATCCCAATGGTCTCCTCACACAATGACCATCATTTTGATGCTAAACAGCCATTTTCTTAGAATTCATCATATGTTGACTTTCATTTATTTAACTACAATTCAAATCTAATGGAAAAAAATCTAAACTGGTTTAACAATTGTTTTTTCCCATTCAATTAGAATGCTATGCTATAGGTAAATGTAATTCATTCAATCAAATACAAACTAATAACTTCCTTTGTCCAGTGGATCAAACCAACTATTGTTTTGTATCATCACTGTGTTTTGTATCATCACTGTATAGGCCTTTTGGGCACAGCCTGGCCCCTCTGAGTTGGCCATACATGGTCTGATTTTTTTGTTCTTAACCCATTCAGGGCGGGAGAATGCCTCAAGGCATTCATTGCAAGTTGGCCTAGGGGGCGGGTGAATGCCTCAAGGCATTCAATGCAAGTTGGCCTTGGGGGCGGGTGAATGCCTCAAGGCATTCATTTTTTATATAAATTGAATGGGGCATAACTTAATGAAAAATGAACAGATTTTGCTGAAATTTAAAATATATGTGTACAAACACATTAGGAATATTTTTATAGGTATGTTGTCATGGAGACAATAATGATGACGTCATAGCTAACATATGTAAATGCTGGAAAGTGAATTTTGAGCCAGGTTGCCGCCATATTGCACCCAATTGGCACCCATTATTCCAATTATTGAAGACCAAATTCTAGAAATTATGGAAAAATATTATCAATAGCTGTTTACATCTATCAAACGATGTACATATGATACATATTATCTGAAGAAAATATTCTTTAAGTATTTTTAAACCCTAATCCTCATGTTAGACACCCGTCCTGAAGCCCAAAAAGGGGGAAAGGGCCCCCGTCAGCCAGGCAAAATATGTGTAAACTGCCCCCGCCTTGAATGGGTTAACCTATGTCCAGCTCTAGTGGTCCTTGCCCCCTTCAGAAGGCCCTACATCCACTAAGTTTGTCATTTGTGCCTATGCCCATTGGACCCCAGGCTTTTTCATGCAATGCAAGTTGAGATTGATTGCAGGAGGTTCAAAACAAGTGGGTGGTAATTACCCATTTTATGATTTTTTCACCCCAATACATCCCTGAGAAAGAAATAACATCAAAATAACAAAGGCCCACATTCTCTAGGGGTGTGGTGATTGAAATATCTGTGTGTTTTGTATCATCACTGTGTTTTGTATCATCACTGTATAGGCCATTTGGGCACAGTCTGGCCCCTCTAAGTTGGCCATACATGGTCTAATTCTTGTGTTATTAACATATTTCCAGCTCTAGTGGTCCTTGCCCTATCCAGAAGGCTCTGTATTCATTAAGTCTGTCATTTGTGCTTATGCCCAATGGACCCCAGCTATATTGTTGTCATGCAAATCAAGTTGAGATTAATTACAGGTGATTCAAAAAGTGGGTGGTACTTTTCCACTTGACCTTTTTCACCACTCTATGCCCCTATGACAAATCTAACATCAAAAGAAGAAAGTCCTACACTTCCCAGGGGTGGGGAGATTGAAATATCTGTGTGTTTTGTATCATCACTGTGTTTTGTATCATCACTTTGTTTGCATCATTACTGAATTTCTTGATAATAAATGAGACACCTGATGACATACTTCACATTTTAGCTGTCAAAGGACTTTTATCTTCCCCTTTATTGAACATTTTGCTTTCCTTTTTCGTCAATATATGAAAAAGAAAAAACAATGATCTAGCAAAATATTTTCCCTATTAAAACAATTTATACACTAAATATCAATATCCTTGGATATCAGAAATTTTATTCCAACCTTGCTCTTCCTTCCTTTCCTTTTGGAGGGTAAGTGATATAAAGAGAGACAGTAGATGGCATCCTCATCTGATCCCTCCTTAACCTATTTCCATATTCTGAGTTTTTGCGAGGTGAGTTTGGGATATTTTCTAAATCTAAAATTGGTTCCTCAACTAGCACCCAGAGCAATGGGGCCAACCATAACAGTACTACCATCTATTGGGGTTAACCTTGATGGGGTTACTGGCATCCATTTGGTCCTTAGCTTGGGTATTGGGGTTAACCTTGACAGGAGCACTGACATCCATTGGTTCCTAGACTCAAGCGATGGGGTTAATCTTGACAGGAGTACTGGCATCCATTTGTTCCTTGGCTCAAGCGATGGGGCTGACCTTGACAGGAGTACTAGTACTATACTGACATCCATTGGTTCCTTAACTGAATCGATGGGGTTAACCTTGACAGGAGTACTGGCATCCATTTGTTCCTTGACTCAAGTGATGGGGTTAACCTCGACAGGACTACTGACATCCATTGGTTCCTTAACTGAATCGATGGGGTTAACCTTGACAGGAGTACTGGCATCCATTTGTTCCTTGACTCAAGTGATGGGGTTAACCTTGACAGGACTACTGACATCCATTGGTTCCTTGACTGGAGTGATGGGCAATAGGGTGTGTAGACTGGACAGGCACAGACAAAATGCCCATCATTGTAGGCTAATAGCTCTCAGTTATTTGTGTATTTGTGAATAAAGTTTGTTCAGGCTGGCTGACAGACTGTGCATAATCCTGAGTTGAAGCCAAACAATTACCCACCAAAAATTAATAGTATAGTATATATATTATTGTATATTTACAGGCTGTATCTGTAAAGATGTATAGTTTTGTTGCATGATTTATAGTTTTTTCTTAATTAAATTTTTTTTTTTCACTTTTACTTAAATAAGATTATTTGGAATATATGTTTCTGACATCATTCATTATTTGACAATTTATGATTATCAAGTTTCTCTAGTTTCCAAAAATGTATAGTTTTACTGATTGCCAAAACATTCCACTAAAATTACATAGTGAACTTTACTACTTCATGTTTGTCACATTCTTGTCACCTCCTTGCTCCTAAAGCATTTCTGGCACACATGCCTGTTATGTATATTCTATGTGACTATGAGGTTTGACCCATGTGATGATATTACATACTTAGAGTGACACAGAGTTAGTGATTAAAGAGATAAGAGTGATGATACAAAACACATAGTGATGATACAAAACACATAGTGATGATACAAAACACATAGTGATGATACAAAATCACATGAAAACAGCAAAGTTTACAGACTTTCAGACTTGAAACTGAATATGGGGTATAACACAAGCAACATGAAAGGAAATCTATGATATTGAAGACTATAGTTTCCAAGAAATCAAAAAGTTTGATTTAAAAATAAAAGACTTGGATTTTGTAGCATTGGATTTTGTAGAGAAGATGATAAAAAAGAACAATTCTCAGATTTAAGGCAGGAAAAAGTGTCTGTTGGCTCAGGAGGTGGATAGTATTGATGTTTAGGTTCCAAACAGTGACACAGGAGGGCTCTCCTGCTTTCATTTTGGCCCAAACATAAATGTGTTTTGTATCATCATGCTAACACTTTTTAACAGTCCTGAGATTGCAAAGAGATATTGGGCATGTTTATGATCGGATTTGAATGAAACTCTGGGTTATAATGATTAACATAGCAAGGCATTCATATACCAAATATCTCCCACTAATGTTAATATGGAAAAAAACTACGGGGGAAAACATGGCTTTTGTATCATCACGTTTTTTGTTTCTGTACCCCCTACTTAGGTCATATGAATGTGACTTCTTTTCCTAATGATTGGTTGTAGTATGAATTTGGAGGTTTAGAAATATATATAACAGACTAAGGTTATTGAAAATATAGAGACTTGATGTCATATATGTATATCTTGGTATTCAGAGGCATTAATAAGCAATGTGTTTTGTATCATCACGTTTTTTTATATTGTCAATATCATGAAAAGTTTTAATGCTGAGTAATTAAGATTTTGGATACTCAATTGCCACAAGACTCCTCATATATGTACAAAGTTTCATAAGCCTGGTCATCAAAATGACGATTTTATTAGGATAATTGAGAAATGACCATTTGTGTACCGATTTCGTGAGAATCGACCATATATATATATATATATATATATATATATGTATCGTGGTGTTGCACGTGATCTAACTACAGAGGCGCACATACAGCACGTTTTATAGTTGTTAGAAGCGGTACCTAGGAAGAAATTTGTCTAAACATTATTCAGACACTTTTCCTCCTAGGCACCAAATCTAAAGGCTAATGCATATATTATATAAACAGGGCGATGGAAATGGGTCATTACGTATTCGATAATACCTTGAAATGTACACCGATGTCTTAAGCATAATACGTTCCTCTAAAATCAATTAACTCTCGAGTAGATTTAATTTGATGGTCTTGAGTTAATTAAACGGAGAAATATGAAACCATTAGGATAATTATCTTTCGGATCTGATGGTGACGTTGATGTTTTCTCCATATTTCCAAGACGATATCAATATGTCAATGGCATTTGAGAATATAGGCGAGGGCTCTCTGCAATTGCGGCAGGGCTATTACTGCTATATCCATGTTAAGGTATTCGCTGGTATTATTAGTCCTGCAAGTTACTTAATATAGAACCGGGGACACCGATGCCGAAATGAAGAAACCCAGATCTGATTTCTCAGCACCAGCATCTCCCAAATTAGTTCCTCGCCTTGGCAGACGAACTGCAATGACGAGGACATGACGTCCTCACAGACGACCTGTCATGATTTGAAACTGGAGACAAAAGGTTATTCCTGAGACTTGCACTTCTCTCTCTCCTCCCCACCCTCCCGCTTGGAGATGATGACGCGTTATTGAGATATTTATAGTAATTTAATTCAATTTGTAATGGCATGTCAGAGATATGTGGAGGTTAATGCTTTCTTTATTTTGGGGATCAGTTGCCACATTTTAATATGGATTGAACATGTATGTCGATGAACGGTGTGCTTGGGATTTCCTTCTGAAACACATTAGTGGCTTTTTTAAGATCTGTCCAAGATGATTTTTAAGGTCTTTGATTGTGATTTCTAGTTTTTCTCTCTCAAAATTTCTACCAACCCTACTATCCCTATTAAAGCTGGACTCTCAGTTAACATCGGTCAAAAACTAAAGGTTTTCTCATTGTTGTTCCTTTCTTTTTGAACCAATCTTAAACGGCAAATGACCAAAAGTTCTGAGGATTCTGCCTTGTTGTTTTTGCTACGGAGGTTCATATAAGTCCACATTACATTTGGGGGACCCGCCGTTTTTGCTCGGCTGATTAGACTTCAAATTCTTATATTCACATATTAACAGCAGCAGAATATTGATTAATGTAGCCCTATAAGTCATATTATGAGCAAAGTTGGTATTGTTTGTGATAAAAACTGGGAATACAGCTTTAATACATAATTGATATACATACATGTATGGTACCTAGTGATACCATCGAAATACAATTATATACTTTATGAACGTTTAAAATGTAAATTGCAATCTTGGGCTTCTTAATCGGGGCAGCGTTATCTTCTGGATCTTATGGAATATGTGCCGATCCGTCAGTTCGTGACTTCATTTCTAACATAATAAAATGCTAATTTTGCGTGATGTCCGCTCCTTATTTCATTAAACTAATCCGTTAATCTTGGCATGCAACTTGTCAATCCTAGTTGTTGTTAGCTTAAATAAACGAATGTACCATTTCTAAAAATACCTCGTTGCCTTAGAAAACATTCAATGATAACAATGTGGACACCTCGTATTTGGTGAGACGTTGTCGAGCATTTGCACTAGTATTCAAAATCCGATGAGACATTTCACTCGATTTTAATTATGTGAACTGTCAGGACGATGCGGCACACATTATGGCGTCGGCAGCTCTATATCATGATTGGATACATCGAATAATAGCACCAGGTTACAACAATTACATCGGTGAAAATGTGAAAACACCTACGACTCTGTACAAACGTCATACACCCAGTAAGACCTCTATGTAATAAGGGATTAATAATATAGTTTTACAAAAATAGAATTAAATCGTGCAATGCAAAAGAATGTTCTCAATATAACTAGTGTGATTCCTTGCTAATTTATTTCATGTGTGTGAGGTTTGCATTATACGTAAAGCCTTTAATTAATACACCTTATTTAATAAGCATATTTAGGTAGTGTGGAAATATAAGGAGCGACAAAGGGGCGTTTGTGTACAACTTTACATATATGCGAAGCTATGGCAGGTGGAGTGTTCTCCCTGCTGGGAAACTCTGTTGATATATAACGCATATAAGATGTCCTTTTCAGGAATATGCCAATTTTAATGAAATATTCATTATACACAGGTGGGAGAAAACTAGTAATGTCCCCTTAGTACTGGAATGCAATCTATTATCAATGAGCTTCTTTCACACTATGCCCATATGTATACATGTATACACATTTTCCATTACGACGCAGACACGTGTACCTGTTTGATTCTCACCTTAAGTAGATTTCATTCCACAAATCCCCCTCGAAGCAAATATATGTTTTTGTCTGTTTTTTATCGATTGGATGCGAGCCCCTGTCCACCCACTGATTGCATTCGTGTTTCTAAAGCCAATAGGGCTGAGAAGTCATCGACCATCTTCAACAACAGCTATCAGATAAGGCGATACCTTATCTCTACCTTGACAGCTGCACCTATATCACAATATCTGTGTTCGGCCTCCCATAAACAGACTTTTATACGATGATGTCTATCACGGGATCAAGGAGGCCCGGCCATAGAATCAATCCCAGACTTCTGTGGATACTTCGTCTCTTGACCTAAGATAAAGGTTCCAGAAAGGCCATTCTTTTCATACTTATCCTCTTCGGCTCTTACACTGAGGCTATTCTAAACCATCGTAACTTGATTAACTCCGCAGCATTTTTCGTGACGTGTTTCGTTGGCTAGTAATGGAAATATATATGGGTGAAAAACGTGTCAACAAGTTTTAATATATTGCCCCGATCTAATTCCTTTTTGCCGAGTCATTTCTTTCTAAAATAGTTTTTTTATTGACGTCATGGGTGCAGTTCAGGACATTTTTATTCTATAAGTGCACCTGATATTTTTTACCTGTGAGGAAATACGATAATATTTATGTCGGTAAATCCTATGTTATCAAACGCCAGACTTCGAAAATAAGGAAAATAACCTACTGCTGTGATATAAACTATGTCAGTTTGAGTGACCAGTCCTGTCTAGAAAGCCACATTCCTCAAGCGTTGCAGTTCACCACATACAGCGATAAGCTTAACCACAAGGCTAAGACTATAATTTTATCATATTCATTTATTATAATTTTACACTGACGGCAATGGGCTTCGGGATAGACTTTGGTGATTAACCTTTGCAATGAGTATGGAAATAAATTATCGCAAAAGTGCGTCGCAAAGTGCGTTGCAATAGACTTTTGTGATGACATGGTTTGAGACAGAGTTTTGTGATATACCTAACTTTAGCAGACGATTTTGAGTTCTATATCGGAAAATGTTATCACAAAACTACATATAGCAAACAAATATTAAACATGTCAAATAACTTTGCGAATAACTCCATGACATTTTCCGTCGCAAAACCTATTGGGAAGTAGCACAAACTGCTGCGACAGGATTATGTTTGTGATAGAAAATGTTCCATTTCATCGCAAACCTTATTGCAAAGCTTATCACAAAGCCAATCGCCATCAGTGTGGCCACCTATAAGGCTAAAAGTGTTAATGGGAATCACCTGACCCCTAAAAGTTAGTGGGTCATTAGGGCTTTCTACTACAGACTGTGACGCTCAACTGTTGATGTACCATACAAGTAGTTAATGTAGAATGAAAATTGTAAATATAACGATCACCAATAACAGATAATAAATATCAGTCTTGATATAGATGTAATTTATATCAGCGATAGCAGGAATAACTGAGAATAACATCTAAAGAAAGAGAGATGTAGCATCTATTTCCGAATAAACATATTCATAAACTAAACTAACAAACTTTCCTATCATTATGAGTTTATCATGCATGGTTACAAAAGACACAACGTTTCATATCCACTCTACATGGGAAGTAAACTACTCACACGTGTTATGCACAGTGCTCCAGAACTAATTACAGGTCAATAGGGGGCAATTGGAGAAAACATAATGTTCAGCATGGGATATTTAACAGGGATCTCATGTAGATATCCAAGTTTATCTGTTTCCATAACACAAGATTCCCATTTTCCATCATGCCGTTGTTTTCATAGATCATTTGCACTTGTTTGTAAGCTACGATATCAGTGAAAAGATCCTTTCATTTTTCTTTATAAAAAACGTTGCTTAATATTTGTATGTCAGATTTGAAGTGAATCCACCCGAGTATGCACTGTAATAGACATGAGCAGTGGCACATGCAAATCCCCTATTGATCGATCTCAAACTATACGACTGTTATGGGAATCAGGGAATTCGTGACAAGGCTATTCTATTGGCCAATTAACACAGCCCCTGTACCCCTATCATCTGCAGGAAATGGAAGGTTAGCTTCATTTGCCACAATATATTCCAAAGGAACGCACATAAAGATGACACTTCTTGCATAAAGGATCGACAGGCTTTTGCGCCGAGCCGCCTTTACTATAAAGCGCTCACAATGCACTGCACGAATGTGTGCCAGTACTAATGTGAATTGTGCGAATTGCCTATAGCTCTTCCCGAGAGGCATGTAGCGCGAACGGAATGAGATTGTTGCCAGTGGCAAGTGGATGTGGCTGAGGCAGTCATTTTTGTCATAGATACAACAATGTAAAATACATTTTTAATAGAGGGATGCTAATATTCATATTCAGAGGTCCATGATCCAAATTGCGGCCTCATGGTGAGAAGTATACTGTGGGGCGGGTCGTCAGAAAATGCACAATCGGTAGCCCTACACATTTAGTAAATTCTGCTTAATTAGGCTGGGGAATGATAGGTACTAGGATCAGATCTTCAGAAAATGTACAATTGGCAGATCAAAGCATTTAGTAAATTCTGCTAAATTAGCCTGAAAAATTGTTAGCACTAGGTATATCTGAGTATATTTGGTATTGCGTTGATTCAAACAATCCGTTTGATTATGTTGAACTGTATTTTGAACCTGACTTTTTTCTTGAATTTGGGTCATTTGAGAGGATTGGTGAAGGCTAAAATTGTACACTTTCACCCACTAGATATATCTGAGTGTATTTGGTATTGTGTTGATTCAAACAATACGTTTGGTTATGTTGAACTGTATTCTGAACCTCAATTCTATCTTAAATTTAGTTTATTTGGGAAATGTGGTGAAAGCGAATTGTACATTTCTAGGCGGTTTCCCCTGTGCTTCTTTTTTTTTGTTTTTAAAGGTTTTTATTCAGCTTCCCCTGTGCTTCTTAACATTTGATAAGGCATCTTGAATTGACCTGGACACAAGCACATTTCATGGCATTCATGATCTTTTATTTTTATTTCACATTTGTGTATATTATTATTACCACCTTGCTAAGTTAGTTAATTGTCCCCTTTCGGCAAAGACATTTTTTCATAATGACTTGTTGACAGGTAAGGTCTTCTCAAAGAATATTTAAGCCCCTTGGCGTAGAAATATATTCTCAAATGATGGTTATAGATTCGGACCTGATCCAGGTATCCTCATCACTGGGAATCCTTGCGAAAATTAATGTTGATAGACACGTCCGATGTCTGTCAGAGATATTCCATTATTAGCCTAGTATTAATGGAATGAAATCTGATGAAAATATAATTTTACATTTCTGCCGACAGCATACATATATAATCATAAACAAAATGAAATGAGAAGTCGATATGCGAGAGCTTTCTTTATGCACGCGGTGGGTCAGATCGTCAGAAAGTGTACAATCGGCAGCTCTACACACTTCTGATAAATTCAGCTCAAAAACATAAATGCTAGGTATATCTGGGTATATTTGGTATCCCAATGATCAAAACAATGTATTTGGTTATGTTGAACACTATTTGAAACCTAATTTTCTTCTTAAAATTGGATTATTTGAGATAATTTGTTAAGATGAATTGTTCATTTTCTGACTACCTGACCCTTACCTGGTTCACAGCTATTTTCACGAGTGACCATATCACGAGTGAAAATGGCCACGAGTGGAAATGGCTGTGAAAAGAGTTTACGTTTTATAGTTACATCACAAGTGGACATTTATAGTGTTCTTTATGTGCATATCAACGTGTTGACATGATCAAGCAATATCGCATAATACACATATATGCAGATGCACTCTGTTGAGTGTAATAATAACCAAAATTGTGATATGATATCACAATGATATGATATATTATCAATATGATATAATATCAAAATCGCAATCAAAAATTAGGTGTTCGTTCTGTGGAGCTAGAGCTACACATCATAAGTTATTTTATGGGCTATAATATACGAACATTTACAGAGAGGAAATGGAATTCGGCGGGTAGTCAACCCAGGTCTCATTATGCAATCTCTAGTGTTTCATCGAAAAGGACCTCATGATTGGCATTGAAAGGGAAAAGGGCTAGCACAAACTCTCCGTTCTACACCCTGTCTACCATCCAAACAAGCCCTTCAACCTCTCACGCACCCCTGCATGTCATCCGTCTCCGAACGAGAAGTGCTCAAAGAGATATCAAAGACGGTTTGTACCAGTGAGTAGTTCATATTACAGACAAATATAAAACGTGTTCACGCGACGATCAAAGGGACTTGACTACCCCGTATGCAGCATATGATATTATTGGTGATTGTGTACATACAATCCTTTCACAGAACTCATCCCTCCAAATGCTCCTATCTTTGTTCCTCTGGCTATATTTACATAACGATAAGATGCTCCTCGATTGCCTATATATAGAGATCATTTAGCGAGGTCTTTTTGCGTGCTGAATAGCTCGGCATGGCCAGGATAAAGAGTAGTAGTATCATTATGCCCTGTATTGACAAGAGGCTCCTGAGGTAGTATCAGAAGATGCTTTTCCATGATGACAATATCTACTTCACGTATCTATAACCTGCCAGTCCATCCCTAATCTCCTTGTTACCTTTTATATGCTTCGGGCGGCTTCTCGCGCCATATTCAAGATTGGACACCACATAGAACACTAGAGACATGTTGCTATGCTGTAGTATGAAGGGATGGCTTCTCAGTATCCAGATTTCCTAGGGTCGAGAGGAGGGGGGGGGGACGATTCAGTGAGGATTTTTAGAATTTCCATAAATTTGAGGTAAGGTTCCTTCGATAAATGGTGGCGAGGAGAACTCTTCCAGGCTCCTATACGCACACACACACTCTCACTCTCTCTCCTCTTTCTATCCCACGTTTGTGAGTGTAAATATTGTATGTATGCCACAAGGTTAAATGTCTTAGTTAGGTGAGAAGTACACCCCCTCCCCCTCCGACCAACTCCCTCCCCCCCTCTTCCATTACCCTGTACAGAGTATGAAGCCAGACTTGCACATCATAATTGTTAAGTATACAGACTTAGTACTATGTTTTGTTCTTGTTTGTACAAACCCAACAGGCCCAGCAAAGACAAAAGATCTCTCCGCGTTTCAATGTACTACAATATATTCCCAATCAGACCCATGTCTCTGATTTGCATGCATGGGTTTATTTCGACAGATATTATATCGCGATTGCATGGTTGCAATTACATGTTTGCAAACCCTTTCTGGTGTATTCTATCCGATACGCATGTTATATAACCCGATCTACGATCTGCCAGACTTTAATATCCCCTGTCTTCGAAAAAGGGAATGATGTGATATAGAACATTCTAATGACTCTTATTGACTTGATTTGCGTTTGGTACCTCAGCAGTTTTAAAAGAATAAAGCTGTTACTTATTCTTATGTGGAAGCAGTTTTTTCATAAGACTTTCATAAAACACCCATCACACCAAATCCTAATCACCTCACCCATTAACTTGATAACACCTTTCTTCTCTTTCGGTCTCTTCCCTTTTCTATGTTTATTGTGTACCAAAAAGCATACATTATTACATATCATGTTACTAAAAGTATAGGGGAAACGCTTAATACCACCGTAACACTGCCCCTTACAGATTTTCCGACTAACACACTGCCATACAGCCTCCCTATCAATCACAAACAAACACCTTTCTATGCCTTGTAGGTGGCCGCAACTGCATTGCTTTTGTCTGAAGCCTTGGCCACCTCCCATCATTCAGAGAGATGGCAACGCCTGCGAATCCTGCTGATTGGAAAATGGCTAGGAATGCTTTCACTAAAAGGCCATTGAACGTGAATGCGCCTGGCCAGTGATAAAAAACCTAGTCCCATCTGCCTAGTCCAAGCTACTTAAATGAGAAGCTGCAACGTTGCTTACTTTCTGAAACTACAAGACATCTTCAGTTTTTTCACATGTTTATATACACTAATCCATCAAACTTTGTTTAAACGGTTCTATTGTACATACACATTACGTCAAATTGGCCTTATTCTCAGTAATACAGATCTTCAGGATTCGTCTTCAAAAAATCAAAATCTGTCAGTTTACGGGTCAATACATAACGTTATTTTGTTTAAAACAGGTTTTTATCCAGGTAGGTTATTGACAATATGTGACGCTCTCACACCAGGGGTGGTTTTTGTCGCGCCCGCAAAAATAATTCGTTTGATAATAAGTCTGTATATCAATCGCTTTAAATTTAAAGAGAAGAAAGATGGTATGCTCCTTACTGAATTCGGCATTCGAACAATTATGTATCAATATAAATTTACATAGACAGTCAGAGAAGAGATTTACCAAAAAATATAATGACAATTAAAATATTTAAGCATAGGATGAGTGATGAATTGATGAGATGGGGTGATAGATGTGATTGGATGGAAATGCCTAGACTATTTATAAATCATCACTATTCTATGTATGGTGTAGTTGGAAATATGTGCAAATAAATTGTGTGAAAAGGAATGTGACATTCCTAAGAACCAAGGAGAAAAATGAAAAACTGAACAATTGTATATAAATCAGACAATTGATCAGTTGGCCTTGACTGGAGACAATGTTTCAAATACATTGTTAATACATTCTCACCACCTATAATACATTCTGAAGGTTCATTAAATCTTTTAGGACTCGCTTGAAGACATCTAAATTGTCTATCAGTTTAAAATGATTTGGGACGTTATTCCACAAAATTTTCATCGTAGAATTTGTCACTGATTTCAAGTTTTGCTTGTTTTGGAACAGAAATTGCCTTAGGCCTATAGTTGGTAAATTATACATCGAGACACTGAAGAAAAGATACCAAGATAGTTAAACTGACATTTTCGTCGATGACGATTCATCAGACAAAGTATTAAGAAGACATCTTATTTTACACTTGTTTTTGTTCAACATTTTTCTACAGCAAGACATGATTATTTGGTGCATGACATATATAATGTAATCAAATACATGTAGTCACTTCGACTCCATGTTTTAAATGTACAAAGCAAGTTTATGCCCACCGTGATAGATTAAAAAGGAAGAGTTAAATGGCAATATGTCTGTTTTGTACGTATTCACTTCATTCCTAGAGACAAGTGTAGAGTATGATAGTTAGCGATTGGAATGTAATACATGTCCTAGCTTTCAAAATAATTATTATCATTTTGGTTGTAGGACAATGATCCTTCGGCCGGCTACCACTTATAAATAAATACCAAAAGGGGAAAATACCAAAGGGATATTCCGATTCCTTAGGATCATTACCAGACATGGAATAATGAAATGGAACTATTACAGACCTAAATGAAGAAAAAATAAAGATTTCCTTATGCTATTTGTTTTTAGTTTATCTCTATTCCCACTGAACACGAAGCATAATAACACGTCACAATATTTTAGGTAGTAATTTAGTAACTGGTAGTTTTCTTTATGGTAGTTCGTTCTCCGGATGATAATCTTCCTGTTACTATTTTAATATTATAATTAGCAGTATCATTGAAATTATGATTTTCAAAATTAATCAACAGACTGTAAAGAGCTAATTTCTTTAAATTTAAACTTTGAGTTTCAGTGGATGTAATCATCACCACAACTATATAAAACCATCACCAGACACTGTCTCCTATATCCTAAATATAAAAGATGGCATTACCAACCAATCTGTGGGTCTACACATAAATAAAGCCCACCTTCCTCTGTAATGAGAACCCAACACAGACAAATATGGTATTGAAGATTCGGGAGGACGATTAATTAACAAGTGATAAACAGCAATAGTCGGCTTGTTGGATTGTTGAGGTTTATCAAGGACTGCAGGAACTCTCAAGACGCCACATTAATGACCAACGACTTTTTACGTGTCTCGAATAAAGGAAGTTCCTGCCGGTAAGTGGTCACATAAAATAATCTGTATTTCAAGACTGCGTTTTGTAAATGATAATAAGCTATATCGGAAGTGCAATTAGTGGTATCACGGTGGATTCCTTATCTCAAAATATCCCCACACCTCAATCGTTGTCACAGTGCACAGAGTCAGTGTTGGTCCAGGTGGTCATTTAAATGTGTTGTGTTTTGATTTGCTTTTGATTTATTGTATTACCACAAGCGTTACATTTCAACAATGTTGTTCTTAGCTTGAGCTCTAGAGATAATACGCTTTCTATTACATTAACATTGATATTGACGAAAATGTACACTATTCATTATGAACTTCTGCTTAACTTTACCTTCTTCTATCATTCTGGAATGAATATGATGGTTCAATTGCCGTGAACAAATACATAGATTCATATTACGCGTTTCTTGTCATCATATTTCTGTAATCTATAGGTAACTTTTAAATAGGCAAGATCATGGTTATTGTACATAGATATTGCGGTTCATGTTCAGCTAGATATAGCCATCAAGGTTAAATCTATGGAAAATAAAGAATTAAGATTTCATGATTAAGAAAATATTTAAGATTTAAGATTATTTTATTCAGGAAAGCCATTACATCTTACGTGTAAATTTAAAGGAACCCTGTAATTACGTTGTTGTCATTCGCATAAAATTGATTGTTTTCATATGTCTGTGCTCTATAGGAATGCACTCAACTATTGTAAGAATTATTTTTAAATCATGTTGTTTGTCACTGGATCGCTAATTTTCAACCATGCAAACAACATAATAAGAATGGAAATGGCACTGATAAATGCCCTACTAAAGAATTAATGTCATGCTTCGAGGCAATAAAAGACTAGACATGACAAACAATAGCTAATGTTTCGACCAATATAATGTTTAAACACACAGTGGCAGAGTGGGTTTTATTTTATTCCATTTGATTGGACCAGCTATCAACCGAGACCTATAGTCCCTGTTTTGGAGAGATGAATAGATGGATGAGGGATCGAGACATGTCTTTTTCAAGTCGTTTCGTGCTGCCAGTATTATTTTTCATGTTCCGAACTTTATGCACGGCAAGAATTCAAAACAAGGATGTAACAGTGACGTTCTGGACACATCAGAGAATATACTCAGCGATCTATAATAATTGTTATGATGAGCACGTTCTATAGACATGCAGTGCAGTAAAACTCTTCCAATCATGTTTCTATAGAATTCTGTTTATTCCCTAAGCATGAGCAATTTGATACAACGCAATATAGAGCCATTGTAGAGATTTCTATTTTCATTAAGCTGGGGTAAAACAGTCTATTGTTTAATTGTGTGCATCTTCCATTATTGGAGTTGTTCACTGACCTATATACAGCCTTAAAATATTTATGATAGCTTTGGTTCAGAGATTTAGAGGCTTCTAACGCAGGACCGAAAGCTGTTTTCCTGAATGACAAAGTGAAGACTGAATTTCCATGGAGGTAGGTGGCTGGACACGCCTGCACTAATTGAGCAAACGGTCCTTTGACCTTGGTAAAATGCTCGTAATTCTAAACAACATACTCTGAGTACGCATTCTATTTAAGGACAAACAGACATAGCTCAAGAAATGGGGACGTATATTTACATTAAGAAATTGAAACCCATGTAGTGATCTTAGTGCTTTTCAGTTAACCTCCGCCACATCGTCATGTTTTGAATTCCGGAATTAGCCTGTATAATTAACATCGATCAGGAGTGGCCAGTTGTTAAGAGGTCAGTTGTTAAGGGTTTATAACAGAGGTCTAGTACATTGTTTTTTCTATGATCGCAGATAAAGGCCATGGGGAAAGAACAATGCACAAGTGCAGGGCTAGGCGGTCTGTTCTAGAATAATTATGTTTGGGCCATCAAACTTAAAGATGCAATTATTATTACCTTTATTTTGTGGATAATCACTTGTGGGTACTTAAAATGGTCATTGAAAATTAGCATTTTTATGATCCCAGAACATCTAGGTCCGTTTTTACATGTAGGCCTACATTTGCCAAGAGGAATTCAGGGGTGTGTTGTAAAAACTAAGGACAATTGTGTGTGGAAATACCAACAATTTTCCACCTTCCTTCGGTGGGTAGGAATAAAAGTTCTTACCCACCATTGTGTGTACAGGCTATTTCTACCAGTTGGGAATGTCACATAGGAAGGAGTTTCTTCCTTCCTACATGTGACAGAATTCCCACAAAAAGGTACATATAAATACATACATATTACAGGCTTACAGGTGATTAAGGCAATCTCAATGTTATATGTTATTTTATCACAATAGTTATATCCACACATTACATTTTGTTTGCAGACAACACATGCTTTTTCTGCAAAGTGGCATGCTTCACAGAGACACAAAGGTGATTGTCAATAGATCAATGTTAACAATGTCAGGGGAACACTCACAAAAGGTAATTTCACCAATTAAACATGGTGGTTGTGATATAACTTGGAGTGGAAATGTATGCATCATCACTCACGATGATACACACATGTGCGATGATACACACAAGGAGTGACAATGCATTGTCACTCCTTGTGTGTCTGATATGCTGTTTCAGAACAATCACTTGTTGCATTCCATCTAAATAGTCGTGACGGATGCAGGGGTTGCAAATGTACATCTCAAGATCATCGCCTGTTTCGTGCAAATATCTGCTCTACCGCATCCTTCCTCAATAGTTTAAAGGTTACCTCGTTTTTCAACTAAGACCTATGTCAATTGCTCTGTTAACTTGCCATTTGACTTTTCAAAAACACTTGAGAGATCCTAGGTATCCAGGCCCAGTAAACGATATCTTTACCTGTGGTAAAAGGGATCAGTAACAGAACCCTAGATACGAAAATAACAGTCAAGCTGTGAACCCAGGTCATAGGTTAGCAACCTTGATTCTGGAATGCACAGAGTGCCCTTCTTGTCAGAGATGCTGACCTTTACAACATTGTTGTAGTAACTAAGCTTAGGGAATACCAAATCTGCCCTCAACGTTCGGTGAACTCCCAATGGAAAAGCAGGTTATATCTACCTGTCCCTTTAAGTCTCAAAACCTAATGTATTTATGTCAGTGCAATTAGGATAGGCTGGTACACCTTTCGCGTATCCAGGAACAAATTTATTTTCATCGAAGCAAATAATGATCCAATTTCTATCAATCATGCAGAACTAAAACACTAATGATGAGATGTCATTAATAAGATAGAATTAACTATTATATTCAGCGTTCGGTTTGGCCCTACGATCGGCCTTACTAGCTAGTATAGCTAAGATAATTATGAAATATGCTCTCCAAGAAACGTCGCCATCGCTAATTGACAGAATGTAACAGGTGATATGTGTGTTACTTTAGTGGGTTAATCTATGTAAGAAATATTATGGCACAAGAGTACAGCAAGGATTGGATTTTTGTTTGTTTAGATTGTTTATTCTATCTTAAACATTATGCCCGTGGGGCATTATTCTCAGTCAGTTAGTACATCTAGATTAAATATTACAAGGAATTACAAAAAAGACAACCTACTATGGCAAGAGGTGTCAGAGGGAAAACGTCACTAATTTAGATATGGACAGTTCCATGTACTTAGATGTAATCCGTATGACGTACGCAGACGTATACATTGCAGACCCTATTTCCATTATAGTGTTAATTAAGATATATATATATATATATAGTGTTGTTGTGTAATCACTGGTTAAACATAAGTTTTGACTGCTCAAACTTACAAAACTATAAGAAAATTAAGTACGAGATGTATGTAATATCAGCATAATATTATACATAGTCCTTCGCAAAACAAAAGTAATCGACGTCCAGAGAAAGGAAGAAAGAGTTCTAGATGATGTTCTGTGAAATAGTTCCGTCAGCTAAAGTTATAATTTTAAAAGAAACAACAATGCCCTCCCTATATCGTAGATCTATATGGAACTGTCCTCAGTCCCTGAATATATAAATGAAGAAATGTGGAATTCGTTACGAATAGGAGAAAATTAAGATTGCCCCTAGTGAGAATTGTGTGTGGAGAATGTTACCACAGGGAGCTACAGGATAACAAGCCAAATACATATTATAGGCAATTTCCAGGTTATATTAGGAGCATACTGAAATTAAGGCCTGATATTCTACATAACAGATATGTATGCCTCATGTATGTATCTCATTGACCGAGTGCAAATAAATAGTATGTTGAATTGAATAATACCTAATAGTCTGGTGATTCTATTCTCGATCATGATGACAACTCAACAGGAGGAAATTCATCAGGCCAATCTACTTACAAGTACTGTCATCCTGAGATATTTATAGAACATATCTTCTAGTAGATTTAAATATGCCAAGTTAAGTACATAACTGGATCAGAAAGGCCGGCTCACAATCAATAGTGTTGGCCTTATGTGTTTGGAGGTACGGGTGGTACCCAGCCGGTAATTAAAACCCCCCTTTAGTCCGTCAGTTTAAAAAGAAAATCCATTTTGAGATAATGGATTATGTGCTATCCACCAACAATCAACAGATTATGGGCGTGGCTGGGGAGGTGGCCCTCTTGGATATTGAAATTTTAAATGCTGACAGTAAAGCTGTGATTCCACTGGACCGCTTATATCTGTACTCATGGTTCGCTACTGGTTTGCTTCTATTTAGTGCGCTTTTCATTTGCTTTTCATCCCTTGCAATACCACTGGACTGCTCTATATAAGTTGCTCATCGTCTTAGATTTTTTTGTCTTGAGCGCCTAACAAGCAAACATAGAGTGAACCCAGAGTGGAGCAATGAAAATTCTTCTTTAACATTGTGCCAAAATCTGCATGTTGAGTTTGACTTGAGATAGACGAGGAGCGAATGGAAATTGCTCTATGAAGAAGTGAGCCAAGAGCAAACCATGGACACAGATACAAGCGGACCAGTGGAATAGCAGCTTAAGTATTCCTTTTTGTGTTTTGTCGGGTGAAAGGGGATGAAATTCTTTGAACTCCATACATGTATGTACCTCCTGCGAAATTGCCCCTCCCCTAAAAGATTTGCCAACAGCTCCAATTTAAGGCTTTTTGGAGGTGGAGGTGGAGGTGTGGGGGGGGGCAACATCTGTACATATGCCTTTTGAATTTTTCAAATCAAGCTGAAGCAAGTAAGTTGATTGTAAAATTTATAAAACATAATTTAGGAGGAGACTAGAACCTCATCTATAGAGTTATCAGTATTCAAATCTGGAATCTAGAGATTCTTTGTCATGGGGTTTTCTGGAGCTTTCACTGCTATAACAAGAAATATCTAACTTTGAAAATCTACATGTGGCACCATTTATTATTCAATTACCCTTTTTCTTGTTCTGTTATACCTGATAAAGTCCACCGCATACAATATTAACTTTCTTTCTAGAATATTCAAAACTGTTAAAATTTTGGTTTTAAGGGAAGGACTAATTGCATGGGGATCGATGGATAGCTGTGAGGGATTCAAATTACGTGCATCAATCAACGTTTTGGATAAGGTTAATGAGTGAATTGATACTACATTGCGCAGTTTTGCATATAATAGGTCCATCGATGAGTTTGGGATTAAATGAGAACTAATTTGATAAAATGGAGCAAATCTTATTCAATAGACTATTACACGACGTGCCAAACGACATATAACGTATAAAGTGAGATATTGTTATACATTCCAAAGGGCTATTCATATTCATCGCCAATCATGCTAATCACTGTCTATACGGTAAAGCTACGTTACAAAAGGTTGATCATTAAAATTAAACCGTATTTCTTTTGTTCTACATAAATTTCATTGATATCGATGTGAGCTTATAGAAAATAAATATTTAAAAATTCGATTCTTTGCTATTATCTTGTGTTTTTGAACTGCAGCTCTAGCTGAATCTGTGGATGTTGGTAATCCTGTTTTGTTTGTTACTAGACCTGTATATCACGTTTCGCTCATATCCCTTCGAGGAATAGCGTCGGAAGCTGTAAGCGAATACCTACAATGCATATAACATCCATACAAACCGGGAGGAAGGGCTTACGTGCACAGACTAGTTTCCTCCATATTAAGAATGTTAGATATGGGTAATGTCGCCAGAAAATGTAGAATTCACCTTTACCAATTCTCTCAAATAACCTTAATTTCAGACGAAAATATTCAAAAGGCAGTTCAAATTCAAATTCAAAAATTCTTTTATTGTAATCGATGATGTTGTTACAACTTGGTTGGTCAGGTCTGACTTTACAGCCAGGTCTTCCTGTGAATGCCGTCTTACTTGCATTTAGTCGTTACAATAATAGATGGGTTTGTTACATAGAGAAAAACGAAAAAATAAAAATCTTAAGACTAACAGTGTTGGGTATGGTTATGAGATGAGAGCTACTATGTAGCAACGAATGGAAACAATGGACTAATATGAGACAGTATGTGAAAAGCTAGCTAGGAAATATTTCGACCGGAAGATGAACATGTAGCAAATACTAGGCGCTGTTAATATACAGTCAATCGATCCACTATTACAGATAGTGTAGATATAGATATTTCAACCGAGAGATGAACATGCAGCAGATACTGGGCGTCACTATACATAGTCAGTCGATCCATTATTATAGGTAGCAAAGGCATCCTTAATAATATACAGTTAACCGTTCCATTATAACATATTGTACAGATATTAGGTAAACAATGAGAGTTACACAGATCCAGAGTATTATGAACCCAGAAGA
Source organism: Sthenelais limicola (assembly GCA_942159475.1). NCBI lineage: Eukaryota > Metazoa > Annelida > Polychaeta > Phyllodocida > Sigalionidae > Sthenelais > Sthenelais limicola. Next base: position 63,159,649 of record OW804096.1, read on the forward strand.
GGGTATACTACAGTGGTTAGAATGGGCTTTGCGTCTGGAATTAAAATGGTGCTAACAGCTGGTGAGTGTATTTTTTAAAAGTAGCTGAATCGTCAATTCTATGAGCTTCAACTTTTAATGAGTTCCATCGAACTCGACATTTATGTGGCAGAGCCAATGATTTTATTAATTTTTGTGGACATAACAGTAAGGTTTTTCCTTCCCTCAGCATGACTCCGGGTCAACAGTTGCTTTGTGTCTAGATGTGACTGATTTTGGGCTAGGTAGTGCGAGACGTCTAAGATATGTTTGTCTCTTATAACAACCAATGCAATGCCGAATATACTCGAATTTACCTAGTATTGACCAAATTGCAGCCTAATTTAGCAGGAATTTACTGAATGTGTACAGCTGCCAATTGTACATTTTCTGAAAATCTGACCCATGTAGAAAGAGAAGTGTAATAGGCAGGCAGACAGGCCATCGTTGTGGGAGGGGGATACATTGGACTCAACAGTGTATCAATAAAGTTATTGGTTCCGTGTATTTCTGTTTCTGGATGGAAACATGCATGGATATATAATGATGAGAATCAGTCTTTTGTATGATATTGTAATTAAAAGAAACCGCTCCTAAGATGAAAGAGATGTAGATCTAATTGTACATTGATTCCCAATATCGCATTCAGGGTATTCCGTTGGATATAAATACATACCTTCATATATATTATAGTTCCATCGAGAAGCTCGCTCGCAGGTTAGGCCCGAGAGGATGAATAAATATCAGCATATATCTATATATACGTCATATTACTCCATCCGAGACATTTCTCTCTACTTATTTTTTTTTCAAATCGGAAGGTCTGGATTTAAGACGTGAATGGTTAATCATTCCCATCCGCCTGGAGTTATTATCAACACGATAGCGCTCAGAGGACTAAACCTTCCTTGTCCCTTAATCACACCCCTTGCCCAACGGTAAAACTAATGGGAGCAATCGTAATACTTCAAATCTTGGATATTCACCAACTTCGCTAGAAACCTTATCCCTACATCCCAAGAAAATGGAAGAGGGTATTGCCCTGCTGCCTCGTACCCCCGGCCCTCGTACCACCTCGTACCATGCATGCCGGAGGCCTGTGTTAATATTGCTGGTGATGAGCAGGTAAGGCCAGTGGCGACCTCTAGTGTGACATATTTGAATATTAAAACTATGCTGGATAGCGAAGCAGCTTATTAGAAAGATGGCGGCACGAGTTAGTTCAGACGGACAGAGTTGCTCTCAGTAGCGAGGGCTGGCTATTCAGCTGATGAGTAAGTTGCAGATAATTTTTTTAAATTTAGCTTAATAATTCGCTAGAAATGTGTTCTAGTTACACTTGTATTGACTTATATAATGTATTGTATCATTATTTCTTTCGTTGATACAGGCCGTGTTTTGTTGATTGGTACTCTACTGTACTATATGTAAGTTAAGTTTTGTTGATTGATTTAAAAAAAAAAAAAAAAAAAAAGGTTTTGTCGATTGGTACTCTACTACACAATTATATATAAGTTTTCAATAATCTTTTTAACTTTTTCCCATCCAGTGCTTGCTATTCTGGGGCCAGACTGTTCAATAGCATTGGTGCTACATACGTACTACAGGAATGATTTTCCAAACCTCTCACTGGTTTGGGGGCCTAATTAAGCTCCACCCCCCCCCCCCCACCCCAACGACCAGCAACACCACCCAACTAGGTTTCTCAAAAGTACCTAAAGTACTCCATGTAATCCCGGAGTATTTACGTTAAATTCGGTAGAAAGGCACCAGTAAAAGATTAACATTAATTCGTGCATAAATTTTGATCATTTTACCAACTAATTTTTTTAAAGAGGTGTTTGCGACACTAACATTGGTGACACTAGATTTATTCATTTGATTGTTATTCTTTCGATTCAAGTGATGATATCGATATGTGAAAGAACAAGAGCGGAAATCACAGTTTTTCCATACATTTATTTCGCACCACTTCCAAAGAGATTTGATTCCATAAAACCAAAGATAACACATTAATTTAGCTAGTTGTTTACCTATTACCCACATCACTTTTCGTCCCCTTCTTTCTCTGTCTTTCCCCTTTCTTTTTACACCATTTCTTACTATGTAATATACATCTAAAAAGGGGCCCTTTTTAAAACTAAAACAGGGAGTTAATTATTACACAAACTCCAATGTCTGTTTTGGATACTGGAGCTAAATCGTCAGGTGCTATTATTATATTAATTCTGATTTATTTAGCTGCCATAGCTTCCTTTTGGGTTTTTATAATTTCATTGTATGCCTGATATGTATAATTTTGTTATACTGATAAACAAACGTCAGTCTGACGGCTCGATAAAGTGTTAATTTAATATAGTGTGTCTATAGTGTACCTGTATTTTATTTTTTACCTTTTATACTTTATCGGTAGTATACTCCCCACCATTCTATAATGGGTAGTATACCCCCTGAGCTATACCTACCTCAGCCGTACAATGTAACCATAGTGACAAGGGGACGCAGTGGTTTGTGTATATGAAAATAAACCTTCACTTACAACAGGGACTATACCGAAAATAAGCTGCCACACCATTAGAATCTTAATGGCATCTATACTGAAATATGCGAGATGAATGTCTGAAATGAGCTCAGTAAGTCATAAACTTATGTCATAGTCTGTGGAGACCACTATTGTTAAATTACAGACATCAGGTTGCTCATTTTTCTTGTAGACGCATGCACATTTACCAGCTCACTTTACTTTAATAGAAAACAAAATCAATCTTGAAAATGTTTAACTCGTCACAAAATGGATATCTTGTTTGGACATATTGCTATTTGGAACAGTTGCTAAGCTACGGCACCAGAATTCAATATACCTGCTAGTATGAAAATGTGTGTTATAGCGCCTGGAGAAGGGTACAAATAGACTCGAAGGCAGGCACACATGCAGGAAATTAAGCGAGATAAAACACAAAATTGATAAAAAGATTCATTTTCATTTTCTTCTATAGTTGGCTTGAAAGTAACATACAAAATGGGACTCACATACGCCAGCAGCGAACACATTTAGAGGGAGGGCCTGATTTAACCCAACCGCAAGTACTTAGATGGAATGCACCAAGTGGTTGTTCTGATTGAACGTATCAGACACACGAAGAAGCCACTCTCGATGATGAATACATTTACACTCCAAGTCTGTGCGATATGCTATTTCGGAACAACCACGAGTTTGTATTCCATTTTTAAATCACAACAACCATGTTTGAATGGTGAAAATACCTTATGGAATCGTTCCGCCAACATTGTTTACACGAAGCTATGAAATTAATAAACGCCTTCAACTCTCCGCAAAGCATGTCAACATTTGCAGCAATCCACATGTGGTTTCCCTAAACAACATGTATAGTGCGGATCAATTATTAGCGCAGTTGGTAACAAGCTAAGTGGTGATATAAAATATTAAATACAATTTATTTAATTAAAAACCACAAGGACAACCTGTTTGGGCAATACAACGGATCAAGCTCCCGGAACGCAGGATCCGCTGAGTGATATACTACAGAGAAAATAAAAATAAAATCCTAAACAGATATTGATCATCACTTAGCTGTCTTTATAAATACCTATCACCAATCACAATTATTCATAATTTTACACCTACTTCAAAACTATATTCCAATTCAAAATAAAAACACATTATTTTTATTTGAAGAAGTGTTCCATCATTCAAACCAGAACAGTAGATCCAACCGTAATTATGTACAACATTTGTATCAATATCGTTGTGCTGTGTAGTCACAATATTGACAGCTATAGCATTCTACGATAATTTGTGTCCCAATATGAAATAATTGCACTACAGAAACCACACAAAACTCGCTTTCCTACAGATGTTAATTTAATCCCAGCAACTTGTGTTTATATGTATACAAACTCATGTCATTTTCTTCACAAATAGAATATCACAGTAAACAATTATTTGGTACACCACCTATAGTCCTAAAATTCAACTTATTTTTGCATTAAGTCGTTCATACCCTAATATCTATAGACCTAGGTCATGTCTTACGAAGTGTTGAATGTCTTTGTGGTAACGTTGTAGTTTTAGGCATCGCTTTGGGTGTGGATGTCGGAATTATTCTTTTCACTGGGCCTTTAGTTGTTTTTTGGGCGGCCGATGGTTTGAGGAATCCTGAAAGAATGAATAGATATAATTTGTCAAAATCTTATGCAATGCTTTTGAAAGCCTTTGAAAGCTTTGTAGTTTCATATTCGATCCGACCTGACCATGTATTCGTTCTTACATCTATGGCTTTGTCTGTACATGTACTTGCAAAATGCATGGTTTGTTGTTGAAGTCCTCCGATTAAAGGGGGGGGGGGTCACCCGTACAGATTGTATATTGTAATATAATACTAAGATTGATCAGCAATGAAATCAATACATCCAATTAATTCGCAAAATGGTTCTAAAACTGAAGCTGGAGAAAACTGGAATGGAAGTGATAAGTCTTGATTATGACTTGCGTCAGCAACTGCTGACTTGTTGAGAAATCAAATCTTTGTGATGAGAAATCAACAGAGATATATGGCATCATAAAATATTTCAAGAATTAGAACTGTGTTTCCAATTCGGCCACTATGAATATAACTGAAAGGAAATTACTTTAATACTCACCTTTTAATTCCTATAAATATAGTTACTTATGATCAGAGCTATACATCCTGTATAGCTCTGGTTATGATTCATAATACGCAAAATCGTATATTATAGCCTAGTTAGCTTTGGTCAGTTAATCATGTGTACTTTGCCTTCACCAAAATTAAGTTACTATCATCCCCATAAAGTATTTTGGGGAGATCGACATATTGCCTCACTAGCATACCATATAATAGTCACATTAACATTTGCTCCACAAATAATACGTAAACAAATAATGATATTTCTTTATAATATATCTGATGGTGGTAATTTTCTTTCTTGTATACATAATTTCTCATAGAAAGTGCACTAGAAAGAGAATTTTCCCCTACAAACAAAACCGTACCCCGTCTCTTACAGGCTATTTCATGCTACGACTGGCTTTGTGTATTCTACTTTGAACAACTTAATTATTAATTAGCACAAGATTGACTTTAGAAATAAAAGAACTACATGGCAGGTGGAAGCATACATGACTGTTACTCATTATTTCGTATCTGCCCTAAATGGTCCAGGGCCTATATAACCACCATAAGCAGAGACTATAATGATCCAAAAAACTTCCATTCCGGCCTGCTGGTGCTCTGTTGATGCATAAGCCTGTTATATGTGCTAGGATACTTGTACGTATATAATAAATAGATGTAATTGCTCTTCCATCGTTCTATAGATTAACGATTCATTTGATACACAGCATGTCTCAACTAGGCTAAATTCAGGACACTAAGCAAGTAAATAATACATTTTAAGTCTTAGTTTATAAGCTGTGTGACTGGGAATTGCAAGGGAAGTGGAGAATTAGTAACCCTTATGAATGCAGTTTTGATGAAGAAAAGTCTTAATTGCTATAATATTAATTTGATTTGGTCGGTAAGCTATAAAGCAGCTTGTGTAATCTTATATTCTGCTGGATGTCCAACATTTAACATTGGCCGGGGGAGGCTAGAGTAAAACTTTAAATCAAAATAGATGGAGCCATGTATTTCTACAAAACCTTTCAGACACTAGTGGTCAATCTGCCGACCAATGCAAGAACTATATCTGTACACCATCAGTATCAGCACAAAAACCTCTTATTCGCCATTGAAAGTCCACAAACATGTATGGAGGACATCAAATGTCCCACATCTGGGAGACATCATATGCCCAAATTTCTGTGATTACGTAATCACATAAAAAATACTACCGGTAGGCCTATCTTTGTGAATTGGAATTTAGGGATCTAGGCAATTGTAAGCGAGTAATGCACAAGGTGTTGTTTGTAGTGGTTGAACTGTCATGGTATAAAAGGTCGAGGCAGATCCACATGCACTGCCTATTTCAAAACTTCCTATACAGTCCTTCTCTTTATACATATTATATATATATAATTATATTCACAAGAGCCATCGACAATCAGAAAAATACAGATCGAGGCATCATCAGCAGTGTGTGTTTTCAAGTTATGCCTTTTAATAGAGTGGAAAATCGATTACTTATAAACAAGCCAAGATAGATAAAAAGAAATTGTGGACCAGCATTCCATACTGGATCGACTGGATGACCCTAGAATGCACCGTTTGGCTCCTAATTATATACATTTTCAGCACTTCCCGCCAAGAACTACCCCATGCAGGAAGGGGGATCTCCTGTTTTCCACTTCGTCCAACTTGGCAGCTCTAGGACCGTCACACAGGTTAGTTGTTGGACTCTCTGTACTTGGCCAAGTCATCTGTGAGACATGACTTACACCTGTACCTCTCTAGGCCAGCTACCTCGTCTCGCATCAGTTATGTCCCATATCATAGGATTGGAGAACACATGTTCCTATCAATAATTAGACGTTATTAGCCTTGACTTAATAATCAATCAAATGAACTGGTAAGGCTTGCAGTTGGAACCTTATTAAGGGACTTTAAGGAATATGAGCAGATTAAACTGGAATACCATAGTTTCTCTCAATTCTGCCAGGAACCTAAGTTGTTATGAGAACAGCCGCAAAGTAATTACTCAAAAGAAGATTATATTCCTCCCAAGGAAACATTGCCAGAACTAATGTCTTGTTGGAGTGGATAATAATTATAGTGGCACATAAATAAATAAATTGTTATGCATAGCAGGTTAAGACCTTGATACATAGGCAAAAGCTTTTTGCAAATGGAGCAGTGAACATTCTTTCTTCAATGTATGAATTGAGAATGAGGTGTAATGTGGTGATTCTCTCATTTAAATTTAAAAGCACCCGTAAAGAAGAAGAAATTCTATGGAAACGGTTGGCAGGAGATATTAACGAGAGTATTGAACTTTTAAAATGATAGATGCAAATCAGGTTTTAATTTTTATTTTAGGTCGACCATATTATGTAAAGGTAAAAGAGAATCGGATCCCTTGCTAAAAATATCTCTGGCGACCAAAACATCCAAAACGTCGTAAAAACGCCAAATCCGAGAAGTTTTGAAAAAAATAATATTGGATTGATTTCTACCAACTACTGGTGGATTTCACTATTTTCGATTCGGCTCTTCTTAGTGATTAGACGAATAGAGTACATCACTAGATTTTGTTTTGACTGTCTTTATTGTCTACAATTCATTAAAAAAATTAATATGTGGACCCTGTACCCCCTCGCTCGTGATACGCCTGGTCTGATATACACATGCCTTTTCATTCATGGAGACGATATTAACGCATTGCTCATGTCTTGATATTTTTCTTGCTAATCATTCTTATGATCATTCATGCTCTTAGAATTGTATATGCCCCGAAGACAGGTTTCAGAAATAAAGACGGTTGTAAAAACAAAAAAAATAGCCAATGTGTATGTAGCGTTGATTAATGATGAAATAATACTAACCTGGTGCCCTGATTAAAAGATTACAAGAGAAAGGAGTTTAATCGTATTTGTCTTATATAACGCATCACAAAGATACATATAGACTGACTGACTGACTGACAAGAATTTTTGGCTTGGAACCAATACCAAGCTAAGTCTTACAGCTTATTGCAAATAATATTATTATGATAGACCGAGAATAGAAATAGAATAGCCCGATAAAACCTGAAAAGAGATATGACCCAGTGTATTGTTCAGATGATAAAGACAGAATAAAACTTTCTGTCAATGTCCTCTGTAAATCATGTTTCTGGCAAAGATTACTTACTTTGGGGGGAATATAAATCGACTAGTATCAGCTTGTGCATTGGTAGGTCTTCACTTTTAACCACATTGTAATTCAGGGAAGATAAACCATCAGTTTTCATCCTTGCCTTAGCATGTGCTAGAAGTTGCATTCTGAAAAATAATAAGAGGAAATCGGTGAGCAGCAACTCAAAAGGAAAGTATCACTCGAAGTGATACTTGCCATGGTTTCCAAAGGGAAGTTCGTGGGAGCATCGGACACCGAATATATATCTTCAAATTGGGAGATTTACAATATCACCTTGGATGTTTCCCTTTTTGATGGGAAAATAGTAATAAAAACACATACTTCATATCACAGGCAATAAACAAGATATTATATCTAACTATTGTTTAGAATGATATTAAAACATTTGAGTCAGGTATGCTTTTTTAAATTGATCTAGGCAAAGGGGTCTGTCTGCATTTTTGGTGATGTACGAAAATAAAAATCTTTAAAAGAAATGTTCGCAATGACAAAATCAATTTTAGCATTGTCAATATTGATACCACCACATGATATAAGTCAAAATTCGACGTATGTCAACAATTTGTCGGCGCCAACCGTAATCAATCAGTATCAGCAGCATAAACATCATACAATTAGTTAATAGACCATATATTTACGGACCTCTCTGGTAAGGGTTTTTCCGAGACATGCTTCCCTGTGTTTCTTAGCATAGTATACCGTGATATGTCCATAGCTCGACGGTTTCGTGTTTCCCCTATAGCTCGGACTCTGGAGAAATGATAGCAGCATGTAACGGAAAGTATGATAACAGAATAACAGAATGAAGATTTGCTGCCGTATATTGTATATGATTAAGAGATGCAAACCAGATTTGGAAACAAGAATTTAAAGTTTGGAAATGATTTCACTATTATTTGTTATAAAGCAACATAAGTGATTATTTTTATTGCATAACATAATAATACTGGTGGTATAGAGACAGATGATGTTGATAAAAGATGATGGCGGACAATCACCCAGACTTCAAGGTAAAACACAATTATATAATTATGTATACATATTATTATATTCAACTTTTATTCAACATACATGTACAATGATTAGTATTGCTGAAAGGGACAATGACCTTCAATTGTGATGTATCACAGGAAAATGAGTCATAAGTCGCAAAATTGATATGTTTTAAGTGTTTTTTCACAAGATCTCTTTGTAGGAATATTTCCAGTATAGTGAGTAAATGTACCAAATTTCAAGACAGTGTATTAAATATATCTTGCGTTTCTTAGGTGATCTTTCGTACTCCATTTATAGTTACTTTACAAGTTATTGTCCCCCCACAAACATTGGAATTTCTTTTTCAAACATAAAATAAATCCTGCATGAAATAATATATAATATTGTTTCGATCTCCAGAATATTAACACCGTTGGAATCACCTTAATCTCATCTTTTTAAAGAAAGTTATCTCAAAACCAATGTTCTTGCGACTTGTGACTCATTTTCCAGATTAAGAGATTCCTGACGACATGTCACCTTATCATCTAGACGTTGCATACATGTTTCATTGTCTAAGGAACTAGTAGATTCTAGAAATTATAATTACTTGTGACGATTTACTTACCTTGTATAAACATCATCATCCTCTCCACCCCATCCCCAATATTCGTTGGAGAATCCATTTATACCTTTCATAACTTTATCACTTAAACTAATGACACCTCCAAAAATGCCAGCATAAGGCACCCTGAAATGATAAGAAAAACAGACTGTTTAATAAAGACAGTTTATTGTTGACACTATTTTAAAGTCTCCAAAATTTAATATTTATATGTAACTTCTCAGTTGAGACTGCTGATCGAGACCTAGTTACCCTAACTTAAAGGCCCAAATTGCACAGAATGGGAATTGACCTTTCAATGCAGCATGTACAAAGCAGAAATCGGCGAGAAGAATGTCGGCAGGGAAAGTGACGGATGGGAAAATGTGTGGCGGGGAGAATGACGGGCGAGGAAACTGCAGTGGTGGGGGGGGGGGGGGGTGTCAGCGGGGAGAAAATAAGAGTACATAGTCATAGTTGGTAGTTACAACAGGTAACCTTTTCATTGATATTATGGCCATTTGAGTTAGTTGGTTCATTTGTATCCATAAATAGAACCCGGAACACAATAGAGAGACGGCAGTTGCAGAAAATATTATTATTGAGTGGATAACTCATTCACTCACATCAACAGAAAAAAACACACCCTCTTACGAACAATTCAATACAACCCTCTCAAGCACAACAAAATACCAAGACCCCCCCCACACACACACACACACACTAACTAGCCAAACACAAACAAACAAAGGCATACAGATCGAACCTTCACGATGCCAACAATACAGCACCAACCCTTAATTCACACTGCCACCACATCTTTACAAAGTCTAAACAAAGTATGGTGTACCTTCAAGCTACCAAAAAACACAGCCGACTGACCCCAGTCATGTAATTAGAATTATCTTTCAGTCATGACCACACAGAATTAGATAGGATTTATTCCATAGAGTTAGGTCTAGCTAGACACAGCAGTGGGCGGAAAACTTACTTGTAACCAAATTTATCTACAGCTGCCGACATGTGGACGGGGTGATCATCACAGGCGTATAGATTTTCTAAATTTTCTGGTATCAAATCTACATCATGGAAAATAAAGCAGGTGAATGGATAATCTTTCAAGGCTTCTGCATAACCTACGTTAAATAGCTTGGCACGATTAAATCTTGCACCAGGGATCTGTAAGAAAAATAAACATTTTGAGTGAAAATCATACTTTATTCACATCAATATTCTAATAGAATTATTATTGCATAATCTAAAACTTTTAAACAAACGAATGGAGAAAATTGGCAACCTGTTCTATGACATAAATGGTTCCTTTGGTGTTCTGATTGATTAGGAATGTTGTCATGTAGTGAAGAAATATTTTTAGATGAATGGCTCTGTCCCTATATGGTATGATGATGGCTACAGGTGGACGGGGAGAATCTACAAATAAAGGTTTAAATGTTCAGCCAAGTAAGAAAACTTGAAAACTTGACATTTAACAATGGTCATGTATGTGGATGGCGTCATCGAGCATTCACATCGAAACCCATATCTGTTCGCTTTTAACTATAAAGAAATATGTTCTTGGTCGGGGTTTAAAGAAGCATGTGAGATTTATTAAATTATCTACAGCAATTATCGGACTGGACCTTTGAATGCGAGGCATAAAAGTGACTGGGTTATATATGCACATGTATGCAAATACCAGTCCAGATGAAAAGCAGAGCAATTTCAGTAATATTCTTGTAAACTGTTGGGCCGAGATTTGTTTTGATTGTATCAACATTTAAGAAGGTGAAGAAAGGTTAAATTGAATGAAACTTAAATTATTTAACCTTTAACCCCGCAAGATTATGTTGGGCCCCACCATTCAATAAAGCTATTTTACCTATCTACCAGTAACCTATTCCCTTACTCGCTTAACATATCGTACACTCTTAAATAAGTAAAGACTCAGTATATATTGTATTTATTGTATACATTAAATCTTAACGTTTCCTCATATTGTAGATACAATATTTGCGTAAACTGATTGTTAGTCAGGAACATACACACTTACACACATATACAAACCTATATGCTAGCATATACATTGAATAAATAAATAAATAAATACATGTAATAAAATATTGAAACCAACAACTAGGGGTTTTTATTTCCAACCCAAAATATACCACCACTAAGACAACCGGGATACTCGATATATAAGCGACTATTCACCTACACATCTATACATAGAAAGTCATTCATGAATACACATACATACATACATATGTACGAGCTTAAATGTATGTTTTAGAAATATTTTGAGAGACAAATATGATCAGCGATACATCCTTGGCACCTGCTATCGAAGCCTTCGAATATGGACTTTTAGTCACTTATAGTCACAATAGTCATGGGTGTTGTATATGGATGGGAGAGCGGGAGGAGAGAAAAGTGGAAAAGAGCTAGGCCAGTCTAGGCCCAAAGTTGAGAGAGTCCCTTCAAACGGGGGGAACGCCTGGAGAGTGCCATTATAATCCCATTAAGACCACAAAATGACATTATACTCTTATTAAAACGTCTAGTCTTAGGCCAGAAAAGCCGTTAGCGCAGTCCAATCACTGACATACCATTCTTATCTGATCAGAGGGTTTGGACCTAGACTGTAGGCTACCGACTTGTGTTACTTATGTAGTTGTTTTCACTAAATATTATTAAACAAAATATCCTTAATGGTTATCATGAACTTCCAAAACCTAGCACTTTGATTCTCAGATCGACAATTGTGCAATGGTTAATGCATTGAAGGAAGCCAATTTGGATTAGAAAAATAGGAATCTTCTATTGGGAAAGGATTGGTTAATATGTACATGAATAAGTTAGGCACACAGCACACTTTCAAAGCTTAAAGCTATTATATATAATAGCATCTGCAATCTTACCAACATCCATAGCAGTCCTTATTATATTTGCTTTGTTTTTTTCTATATCTTTAACTTGCGTTCCTAGAAGATAAGAAATTTCGTGAAAGAATAACCGAAGATGAATGACATAGCAGCATGAATGAATGTTGTTTTTTATATTTTTTATCAGGACTAGATCACCGCAATGCCCACAATGTACAGTCAGCTTATAGAAAGCATGAGAGTATATATGACTGATTAATTGTTTCAGCAAAGCCTTGGGTTAGGGGACTTGGGCATGAAAAGCTGAAAAGGTGATACTGACTTAAAGGGTTGTCTTCACTGTATGTATGTATATATGTATGTATGTATATATGTATGTATGTATGTATGAATGTATGTACATGTGTGTAATAGGTTTATTTCCATTTTACATTTCTTTGAATTATTATCATAACACCATTATTAGGCATGAGGGTTTATCATTATGACATTAGATATCAATTGAATGACGGCTTGACAGCTCTCCGAATTAATTCTAAACAATTTGCAGTATCGTACCTGTAACGGCATTAGTAGGTAAATGAGTAGTAGGCCTACTAGTAGCTGCAGCAGTAGTTAGGGGGATTCCCCTCGTGGAATTATTGCTCCTTACAATTGGAGCGTTGTTGGTTATTTTGGACGCTTGTCCCAGGGTTGGTTCTGTAATGAAGCTTTATTCATTTGTGATGTGTCACAGAGAAATGAGTCACAACATGAAAAAATCGACTTTAAGATACCATCATATTTGAAAGATGAGATTAAGTGGAATCCAACGATGTTAACACTTTGGAAATCTAAAACGTATTTCTGTATTGTATATTGGTGTTTTTGTACTTAAAATTCTTTTTTCAATATTTCTGGGTGCACAATTGCTAGTAAAGTAGCGAAGTATACTCCATAGATTGACCTCAGAAACGCAAGGATACGTATAATAAACTGTACGTCTAGGAATTTGGTACAGGCATTCATACGACGTGAAGTGCTAGATATCCCAGAAATGAGAAAAGTCTGCGTAAATTACTTTGAAAAAAAATCAACTCTGTGACTTATGACTCATTTTTCTGTAACACATCACATTTGATTTATATGCATAGTGCGTGTAACTCGCCCATTGGCGACAGGCCACAATGAAAGACCATATAACCACAGTTTGTCCTCATGGTTGACTTAATAATAGAGATTGTGTATATTGTTAAATCTTTTGTTGGCGGAGCGCTATTAGCGAGATTAATAAATGGTGTGTTTGGTCGGTGACACTGTATCCAAAGGTATGACATATAAACATCATTATTATATACGAGTTGCCGTTGAAACAACGTATTGTAGAGTTGTATACGTTGTGTGCGTATACAACTCCACGCTCTGAGTTGTGTCGTATACAACTCGACACTCTGAGTGGCCTACCGAAGGCGCCTCTGACAGCGTAGGCCCAACTGACGGGAATCACGCCATTTGGCTGATCAGCTGTGAACGTAGGCAGAACGGGAGGCAGAACGGTGAAATAAAGATCAAAAGAAGGAAATAAAGTAAAATACTTTCATCTTTATTTAACTGTATCTTTTGTTAAGGCATTATTGTGTTTTTAAAACAATTTAAAGCTCTGTAAACGTTGGAAATAGATTAGAAAAACGGAGCGATTTTCCCGCAGTGGCCAACTCACAACAAAATGAACTGCAGATCGTTGTAACTTTCAATGCAGGCCGAGGTGTAATATATCCATCAAATGAATGAATAAACTAAAATCCTATCATCTTTATTGATATCTACCCTTTGTTAAAGCATTTCTTTATTTCAAAAAGATTTAAAGTGTCTGAAATTGATTCGAAAAAAAGTGAGCTTTTTTTCTCAACTGGGTTTCCTTCGGTAGAACAGCGTGATTAGGCCTAGGCCTACACATAACAAAAATATGATCAAACATCACAGAAAAGGTCCCAATTTGATAACATTTCTACAAAATAATATTGTTTTATGTTATACAAGGCATATATAATAAATCAGATAACTAACTCGTTGGTTGCAGGATTGTGAATATTGCACTCGTTGCTGCGCAACTCGTGCAATATTCACAATCCTGCAACCAACTCGTTAGTTATCCTGTATATATTCAAGCATATAAGGGGTTCTGAAATGAAGTCATCAGGTATCACCTTTGCAACTCCTATATATCCGCAACAATGTTTCCTCATTTAAAACGTTTAAAATCTAAGAAACATTGACAACGATTGGTACTGTCTCATACACTAATGCAGTGAGCGTCTAAAGGGCCTAGTCCACCAAGCCGATTCTCATGCGATTTTGCGCCGCAGAGGACTCTTCTGTACTAAGTCCTGTGAGAATCGCATGAGAATCGGCTTAGTGGACCAGGCCCTTTAGACGTGCACATAATGTTTGGCTGCCTTTTCGGTGGTCAGCTGTTTGACCCGTTGACCTCAATACTATAAATGGTTGGATGGCGGCGGACCAACCTGGCCTGTAAAAAAAATATCAGAATTAAAAAAATATCTGAAGTGCATGAGACAACGAGACAATGCTATTATGTAAATGCATTAATAAACAGTCTGTTGACACATTCTCACGTACTGTTTTCTCCTTCTTTAAACTACAATCCATTTGGTGGGGGTATAGGGATATGATCTTTGGTTAGGTCGATGTATCATTTGCCAAGTTGGTAATTTAACCCAAAAAAAAGATACATATGTGTTATTGGTCACCGGCACTCTCTCGGCCAATTTAACTTCACACTCTGTTAAAAGCATGCAGGCCGGGAGTTATAGGTATAAATCATAATAAAAAGCATGTGGCAAAAGCATTTAAATGTATAATAACAGAAGCAAAATATAACTTCTGTCATATAGGTCAAACTATGAGTAGCTGCATGATAATATTTATTTTTGTCTTAAGGGCCGAGAATGTATTGCTTTCATCGGGGAATGTTACCAGAGATGTAATTAATTTCATATGAAATTATTTTTCCCTTTGAGACACATCTCAAACGCTGCAACTGCCCCAGACGTTATATATGTACATTTCCGTCTTAATTAGTTATTCAATTTTGTTCAGCAATCGGTAATTTAAAGTAAAAAAATAAATAGCAACACTAACACTGTATAATACCCAGGAGCATAAGCACCCTAACTAAGGTTACCAGTTGCTAAAAACCCATACAGGTGTTATGACAGCTATGTGCAATTATGGAGCAAGCTGCCTAATTTCATATAGCTCTGCAGCGTACGAAGCGCTTGCTGCCAAATGCCATGGCTGCTTAATTTTACGGTGGCGATGTCCTTTGCGTTTTGGCAAGAAACATTGCAGCACACCATTACTATTATATAATAAGGTGACCCGCTCTGCTAAAACTAGTCTATCTCCCGTAATGACGTTATAGCGAAAAACAACGTCACAAATGACATTACGGTGCAGGTGCCCGTTTTTATTTTAAGTTTAATGAGATTGGAAACTGTTTCATTAGGTTCTAGCATTATAATTTTTCTCGAGAAACCTATAGTTTAATAACATTTTTTTTAAATGAGAGTAACATCTATACATCCCGATCTACGGGTTGGGGTCAGAGTTAGTGAAGCATTATTTCATAAAATGGAATAGACTTGCTTAAGTTTATGATTTGATTTAGTTTTTTAAAAAACAAGATTTCAGAAAATTAAACTCTGTCATATCATAACCATTGCATATTAGAGTAATTACCCAATTGACTGTGGAATATCAAACCTAAGACAATCCGTGAATGGGGAGTACTAGACTATAGGGACATTTATTATTGATAGTAAATGAACACAAAGTGACAAGTGTCATGTCCATCAATAGGGGATATAAAATAATGTACATCAACACATATATGTTGGGGTGGGGCGGGTGGATTTTGGGGAACCCTTCAAAACAAACAACCAGTTTCACTTGCTTGGATGTTCTGATTGATCCAATATTGGTTTCATTCTATTCTGACGGCGCGCAAAACAGTCACAGTATGAAAAGCTGATAAAAAGGAGATACATGGGCGAATGGGATGTTTGATTTCAGTTCAGGTGCAACACACAAATAATGCAAGGAAAGAAAGAATAATCAATAATATTTGAATAGGCTGCATGATCTCCCTATATATAATCATCATGTAACTAAATAATTAATATATATATTGTCTTAATATGTGTGTCCTTGGTGTTTGAATCGACTCCCTCACAGGATATACAGGATAAAAATAGCCGAGCCTATTATGAATAAATGTTATATTATAATAGCCATCACATAAATCGGATTGGCAAAGTGCGCCAGCAAATTATATTATAAATATTGGACTAGCCAGTGATCTGAGCGCATAGTCCTTATGTCCAGTAGGAATTGGTACTATTTTCAACGAACCAGATCGACATTACTATTTTCCGGCAGCATGAAATCCAAAGTTGACTTTACAAATATTGTGGAAGAAGTGAACAAATACGATGCAAATTGTCATCGGCAGTATATCGTTAACTTCATTGTCGGACTGTGTTAAATGACATGTGTGATGTGTTACAGGAACAAGTTACACCTGATATAGACTACGTCTTATTAAAACCCACAATGTGTAAATTACACAAGAATTCTACCTCGACTTTTACCATCAACATATACATGTACATACACACATTGAAAACTTACTATCAATAACACCCATATACACCATACTCACTCATTAAAACTTTAAACAATCGTGCTACAGTGCAGTACATAGACGGTACAGCTCACTGAACAATCTTAATACAAATTTAATTTCTGCCCTACATTGGGTATTGTTTGTAGTCTCGCTCCAAACCGCGAAATGCGGTAGAACGTCTATATTCCAGGCCAGGAATGCCATTAGCGCAGTAGGCGTCCAATCACTGGCATACCATTCTTACATCTGATATGAGAGAGTACGTGTGAGCCTAGACTGTATTGAAATACTTGATCGAGTAATATATGTTGTCTATCTTAGAAATAAATATTTCTTATTACAGCAATTAATTGGCTAATATGCTTCAGAAGAGGAGACATTCATGTTTCTAAAGAAGGAGCATTCACATATATTTAATATAGGCCTATCCCCTTTTACAGATGAGGATGCGATGCTTTGGCATCATGTTATAGCTTTTTACGCTAGCAACAAAATAAATATAACAGAGTTCCGTCAGACAGCAGTATAAATTTGGTCTCGCTTGATTGAAATACCAATATAAATATTTGATCGCAAAGCCGACTCCAAATTTAAACGGTCTGAGCGTCAATTACACAGATAAAACGCGCTTTCTTTTAAATGTTATTGCTTCACAACACGATGTGCAATTGAAAATTGTTACAAATAATTATGATGTTTGTCAATTCTATATATTTATATGCATTTCAGAGTTAAAAGCACCAAAGTGATTCATTATTAATAATCATTCTCGTGCATTAATCATTGCCACGAACCAGATCAGAATAGGTCCAGAGCAAAGCAAGATCTGAACAATTTACACAAGAAAAACATCGATAAACATCCAATCACTTAATATGCAATTGCGAATGAAACGATGAATTTTGTATGGGATGTAACAATGCACGTGTTGCTCATATTATTTCGCTCTACGTCGTCATCAATATAGTGACACAGTGTAGAGAGACAGATGTTGCGAACACATGCCGTTTAGCAGATCTCGACTTGAAAAGGCAGTGTAGCCATTCAATTAATGATGTATACCATCTGCTATCTGTAATAACTTGGGATAAGCGCTGTTAAAACTGACCATCAATTGTTAAACATACCCCCAAGTGACCCACATCCACTTTTACCAATTTAGAAGTCGGAGGAACAACCCCTAGCTCTTCCTTGTGTTTGTTATGCCGACTTGATTCGACCATGTTCTTCAGATATGTAACAAGGTAGTGCCTTGAATACACAGCTCTGATCAATATTGTACGTCTTTGATTTGAATCGGACAATCATTACAATCCTGCAAGCTTTATTTGGTATAACTGACCTTGAAATGTAAACGTTGGCAGAAAACTGTGAACCGATATATAAAGGCCATGAGTACTACTTAACCCACCGTTCTAGGACGGAGGTAAAAGCTACGGTATTTATATTTTAAGGAGCTATTTTAAGCACCGTGTTCTAAGCACCGCTATGAGCGGTGCGCGGGCATTGCTGTAGCCAATCACCTCACTCACACACGCCCCCTACCTTATAATTTCCACACTCCTCACTCTCCCGTCCTAACCTCTCACTTCACTTCCAACTACCATACAACACACATTTCACCCACCCACCCACACCTTCTTACATCCATTCATCATTCCTCCATACTAATTACTTATCATTATCAATTCAATTTTATTATAATATCAATTCCTTTACAATTCATCTCTTTTACCAATTTTATCATCAACAAACTTTTATACCTTATACAAAATTATTTATTCAAACATTTTATATAAACTTATTTAATTAAATAAAATATTTAATTTCCCAAGCTGCCGCTCATCTTCCTTCTTTCACCAATATGGCTAGTCAGCAATGTCACACTATTTAGTCACGCTGTCCTCATTGAGGCTCCTATAAGTAATAGAGTATAAAGAAGATGCTAGCATTGGAGTGTTTACTCTCCAAACAGTCCTTTCGATATATTTACTTATAATGATTATGTAATACATTTATGGTTCCGTAAACTCACTTTTATACCTGATCTGCTGCCTGGCAGTTTTATGTACCATCTGTATTTCTATGTCATACATGTTTAATAATATGTATTATAAGTTTAGAACAAGTACTAAGTTAACTAATTATCAAGTTATGCACCGATTTGATCAACTGTTCACATATTTAACTTTGTAATCAGTGTCAACTTAATTCATATACTTGGCGTTTCCACTGGAAACGATTTTCTCAGCCACAATCATTTGTGCCTGATGTCAACTTATAGTTATGTACAGTAGTTTGATTCTTGAAGAGGGAAACAGTGTGCAACACAATAGCCAGGGCTGTAAAAAAAAGTTGGTTGAAAAAAAATTGTCGTTAAAAAATAGTTGGTCGGGGGGGAAAAAGTGTCGTTAAAAAAAAGTTGTCTTTAAAAAAAAATGGTTGGTCGTTCAAAAAAGTCGGTCGTAAAATAAAAGTTGGTCATAAAAAGTTGGTTGAAAAAAAAAGTTGGTCGTTACAAAAAGTTGGTTGTGAAAAAAAAAGTTGGTCGTAAAAAAAAAAGTTGGTTGTATAAAAAAGTAGTAAGCTAGGCTAGGCTAAATAGTTGGTAACTTACTTTTAAAATTTAGAAAATGTGTTGGGCAGCAGTGTCCATTTGAGCACCTGAGGCAGGTGAGGGACGTGGGCAGAGGGATGGTGTGGAAGGTGGGAGGGCCTTCTGCAGACCTATCATGGTTGGAGAAGCATCTAACTAACAGCCAATCAACTCCCTTGGCTAAACCTAGAAAGGCTGTCAATCAGCCTTCAATAACGTCTAGGTGTGAAATCTATGACTGATTGAATCAGTGAAGTGTGAAATATAGGACCTGATCGAAAGGATTAGATAAGGCATCCTTAAACACCTCACAGACAGCTAAAGAATAATTTTCAGATGTAGATCCAGTATCAGTGATTGGCACATTTCATAGTGACTCATATGTTTTCTCAGCTATGAATAGCTGAGAAAACAAAAATTGGTCCTCTTGTCAACAGATATTGGTCTTCCCAAAAGGCCATCGTACAGTGGTATTGTAGATATTAACGGTTTATCCCGAATATAAATTAATAATCGTACAAAAGGCATAATAGATATGGGATATTTTCGTCACTTTTCATTTTGACTAAGGCCACACAAAAGATAGGTGTTTCCGATATGCTATTCGTAAAAAGGTATAATAGATATGGGATATCTTCGTCACTTTTCTTTTCACTAGGGCCATACATAAAATAGGTGTGTTTCCTATTTAACCCTCCCCCTACCTAGAAAAACCTACCCCACCTACAAAAAAATTGGGCTTGCTTAATTTTCTGTGTGATTTATTTTTACCAAAATGGCTAATTAAAGCAGCAAACAAGGCTTTGAAACAAAAAAACCCCATAAAAGGTACATTTCTTTTGTTTAAATAACAATTGATACGAAAGTGACTTTTTTCTATTCCTGGAAGATGGATTCCTAAATAAAAAATAAGTTTCCATCCCATTCTGTAATTCCATTCTATGGAAATATGTAACAAATAAGACAAGTTATACTATCCTTACTAACCTACTGCTCCGTTATGTAAACTGCAATGTATTTCCAAATTAGTTCCACAATGTATCATTATGACCCATCACCCTCATCTCATTTCTATTTCATTATCATTACCACAATTATCTATTGATACATTACATTTGAAATGCATGGACAGAGGGAAGACCGGGATATTTGTCCCCCTAAAAACCACTAAGGCTTATGCCATTGGTAGTCCCTGTTTAAATAAAATAAAGATATTAAATCCCCCCCTACCTAGTTTTCACCTATAAACATTGGAAACACACCTTTTTTGTTTGGGGAGGAGGGGGGGGGGGGCAAATTTCCCAAATACCTAGATTTACCGGCTTATCAATTGATGGAATGATAGCGTTATTGAACTATTTCCTTCAGTCTACGTGGCAATATTCTGTTGATTTGTACACGTAAGTTAGTTTTGATTCTGGGGTACATTTATATGTCTGGACCCAACTATTAATATCAGTCTTTGATGCGTACGTGGAAATGTTCATCCATCGGACACTAACTATTCACACTCCCGGAACTCTTAATTAATTTGCCATAAAAATGTTCCTTTAATATTCGCCTCTAAATATATTTTGACATATTGTTTCAGGACTAGTATATTGATGATTATCTCAAAAGAAAACAATACAACATTACAGGATTTGCAGGATTATATGTCATAAATCAAATGTATAAATTTGTGTTTCTAAAATGCTAAATTATTAAAATTATTACGTAACCTACTTAAGATTTGATTTTCAGGACACAACGAAACCCACTCTTTATGAGTGAGAAGGAACTGCTGTGGAATTACGCGAATACAAATATTCCTATATTTTTTCGTCTTTTACTATGTAATGAGTCAATGAACTGCTCCCCCACACGCACATGTACACATGTTATGATGTATATGTTTATCTTTGGTAAAACGGGGTCTTTCTCAATCGTCCACTACAAAGTGGTTTAGTGGAGACTGACTTGGTACTTGGTACTACTTGGTTTAATGCAATTATTTAATTTTTTAAAACATTTTATTGGGTCAAATTACAAATTCATACTATTCTCATAGAACCTATTCAAAAATTTCAGGCAAAGTTACAATAATTTCAGTAAGTTTTTAAGCAATTTAATTAGTAGATAGGACATCAGGTTTATAGAATTTCACATGTGCTATTTGATATCATGTGCTATTTGATATCATGTGCACACACGCACGTCAAAACACACACACAAGATTCGATTTATTTATGATGTTTGACTCAGTCGATATTTTATGGCGTCTTACAGGCAACCGTTAGGTACCATGTTTGTGATGCGAATAAAATCGTCAACGTTCACAATAGAGACGCGCTGCATTTCAACAGACCAAGACCGCATTGATCAAAGGGACACTGAATTATTATAGTGCACACGTCTGGACATGGAACTAACTGAGCTGGGACTGACATATTTTCTGTCACGCTTCATCTGTTAACATCATAGCTTCAATATTTCAAAGCCTCTATGAACAAACTTCATTCATTGTACCTATTGTACTCCCGTATTGTACCGCCATTATAGTTCCAATTATTTATTTCTATGTTTAACCTAGAGTAATCAAAATGTATGTACAATAATATCAGACCAGGATAAGAAGTATGATTGAAAGAGCATAACCTATCAATGTCAAATGCAACCATCGATATTATTACCCTTTGCTATGCTAAAACATGAGTGTCATATTAAACATGTGTTGACAAATGTACATTCTCAATGGTAAAGATAACATGTGTGAAAGGAGCAATTCGAGTATGTGATTGACCTATGATCTTACCTTGACCCTTTGCACTTGAAGACAATAAGGTGGCATACTGGAATTTAGAAGGAACCATGTGTCTGTATGCTAATTCCGCATAGTTGTTCTGTACAACGAAAATACATACTGATACTACAATAATAACCAAAACAATGCTTCGTATCCAAGCCCTTGCGGTTTGACTCATTTCTCTTAGAAACTTCACCATCCTAGCAATATGTTCACTGACTCGCAGGTTAATGCAAGTTTCACGACCAAGCCAGCAGGGGTAGTTCCCAATGAGTGTTGGATTTGAAGACACAGGTGATTAAAATCGATTCGAATCCACACTCTGACAGCCGCGAGGTCTACATAAGTACATCACAGCGAATGGGTTTTCCGTGGTTTCTTATGAGTAATAATTATCCAGTTGGTTATAGTAAACGCCATGGCTGATTTCAGTCGACCCACATTGCTGTAAAATTCTATCCATCGGCTGTCTACCTGGTATCGAAAGAGCCTTGGTGTGATTGCCGGGTCCCGATTGCAGGCTGCTTATAAGGTCCGTCTCTCTGTTCGCTGTCGACGACTGGAACGCTCCACTGGTTCCATTCGGAAAGCGCCACTAGCGCTGTACAAGCAAGGGTCCTGTGAACCACTTTACATGGTTATAAATGCATTGTGAAGGTTAAGCTTGCCTTGGTCAAATCTTTTGCAACTATTCGTATGCACCCTCTATTAATAGCTGGAGAAGGGAACCCCAGAGACGTCCCTGCCGTTGATTCAATGGACTTTCCCTTAAAACTTCTATCCTAGTCAGGTAACGGAAATACACATGTGATTGCAGGTGTGTTATCCTCTCCTAGGCATGGATGTGTATTGCGCCACTTATATACGTTCCGTTAACCCCGAGATAACATATCTAGGTGAAAGCTAGACTTGAGATTGTACTTATGCTAAAAGTGATTTATTATAAACCTTATCAGTAAATATTCTTATCATGCATGTTTGTATAGTGTTATGCCTAGTATAATTTCTTTTAATTGGATCCTGAATTAGTGCATAACACAAGCATAACACATCAATTTACCATATCATTTCGGCATGTATGAACGCACGTACACATACATAATGCATCTATAGACTATTTATTATATGCCCCTAGCATAGAAAAATATTGAAATATTATAAACGTTTGTTTTGGTTTTGACTCATCATAACGTATCTAAAACCTAAAAGAAAAACTAATTGGAATTGTAGGATAACAATATTATTTTTATTGCACCCCATTTATCGCTCCACTCTAATGGAATACTGCATCGTATCATATATAGTATTTCCTAGTGTATGTGGGCGGGGGGGGGGGGGGGGAGGCGTAGTTTCAAGCACTCACATCCACCAGGGAGAATTCAATATCTGGATGATCGGAAATTAAGACTTGATTGAGAAAACGAGTCATTAAATCCCACATCCATTTATTATTAGCAAGCATACGGGTAAGATTACAGTATATGGATGAAATCGACAGAAAATTTACAATTGGACTTCACCAATCCTCTCAAATATTCTAAATTTAAGACACAAATGAAGTTGAAAAGACAGTTCAGCATTGTTGTTGTTGTTGGAACTTTATTTATCTACGCGATACTGTCGGTGGGTCTAAACTCCCAGCTTAGCGGACACTTTGTTTTAACAATAAGGGAAACAATGCACCTATAGTGTGTCGACGACACACAGGTGCACATGGCCCTTATAAAATGTTGGTTATAATAATCGAATTCGTGTACAAGATGTATAACACTGTAGTTACAATAGTTATAATAATCATATAAGGGTTAACATATCCCTATGATTCGTTACGTACCATTTAAGAAACTATCAACATACAAGTTTATATAATGATAGGTTGTAGTTTCAATTACTACAGGAGCAATAAAGCAGTGTGCCAATCGATAGCTCTAGCGGTCGGATGGTCGTATATATAGTCAAATATAATTTTATTTGTATAAAACATAACATAAGGTGGTAAATGAGGAACATGGATGATCAACATAGTTGATCAGGAGGCGGAGGAGGAGGTGGAATACCAGATATTCAGTATGTGTTATGAACTGGAAATCTAACATAACCGACGAGCAGACATTTTGAATCAACGCAATACCAAATATATCCAGATATACCTAGTATCTATCCCTTCCCAGACTAATTTATAGCAGACTTTACTAAATGTGTACACCTGCCAATTATACATTTTCTGACGATCTTACCCATATGATATGTACACGAACGCATTCTTCCTCATTCGTAGCATACAGTCATGTATGCCACGCACTGAACCGCTCAGGGGAGTCCCTTGGTGGTGGCCGGTGCTGGTTTTATTTGCTGAGTTACGTAACCCAATATTATTGACTCCAACACCACTTACCTGGGGAAGGTAGCTGCTTCGGCCAGCTTGATGTGCGTACTTGCTGCCCCTTCACTCCTACCCCCACCCCACCCCACCCCGTCCCAGCGCATATGGGTGAAGTCGCCAGAAAATGTACAATTCGCCTTCACCAATCCTCTCATGAAACACACATTTAAGATAAAAATGAGGTTTATAATACAATTAAACGAACAGGTTTTTTTCATTCAACGCACTACCAATTATAGCTAGTATTTGTCATTTCACAATATAATTTAGCAGAATTTACTAATTAATATGTAGAGCTGCCGATTGTAATTTTCTAACGATCTGACCGATACATTTATTTCAAAAGCACGTGTATTTAAGTGTTCTCACAATGCAGCATATCAACGACAGCAGCAACTCCAGCTGGGAGATGGCCAATACATATACTACACAGTCTAGGCCCAAAGTCGAGAGCGTCCCTTCAAACTGAGGGAAAGACTCTCGCTCCAAACAACAAAATGCCATTATAATCCCATTAAGACAAAAAAAAACATTATAATCCCATTACTACTCCTGGGCCAAGAAAAAATCATTAGCACAGTAGGCGTCCAATCACTGACATACCATTCTTCGTATCTCATCTGGAAGGCTTTGAGCCTAGATTTTACAGATTCGTGATGTTAAATATGTAATACCATAATCCTGATTATACATGCATTCGTTTAAAAAAAATAGTAGGGGTTTGCTTTCGGCATATCCATTGATAAATTATAATTCTTCAAATAAATTATCTCCTTAAAGCTGGAGATTCATGCTTTTTTTGGTGGGGAAGGTGGGTGGGGGTGGGGGTCGTACTTAATTTGATATGCCCCACTTTAAGGTGTCACATCTCAAAAACAAGAACGATGACCCGTGAATCTTGAAATTTTCAGACCAGATACACTTTCAAACCATAGATCAATTTCAGATAAATGAGGGATTTCTAATTTCGAGTAGGAAGTAGCATTTGCTTTAATTCCCCCGTTAAATTTTCCCCCTTTATTGATTGTCCACTGTATTGTGCATGGCGAAAATAACATTATGTTACACATGTTTGAATCACAGCCTGGTTGGAAATCAGGGATGTTCAGTTGAATACAATACCTCCCAGCTACATATTCACACACCAGGCTTTACGATTATTGTATTACCAGTAACTCTATTACCAGTCCCATGCACTTTCCCATTTCCACAAATTTCATTTTAAAAAATCGATTACGTACATGGGCCTACTGGTTACGTATTGGCCAGTCCGTTACCACTTAAAAACGACAATAGCTAAAAATACAATCGCGACAGCTTGGAAATAGCAAACACTTGGAGAGGATTTTGAATTTTCACCTGTTGTCTTTTAACTTTGAAAGGGTTCAAGTCATGTATTATATACCTATCCAGTATTGTTGATATATCTAATATAATATATTCCGCCTTCGAGACAGAACCGAAATGGTTAATCATATATATTTATAAATATACAATATAATATATATAATAGGTTATTGATTGTCTACACAGAGAACGTTGATCCGGGCCATACAAATGTGATATGTTATGTCCAATGAGTCATAAGTCGCAAAATGGATATCTGTCAAAGTGTGTTATTAACAATGCCCCCGTTGCATAACAATCTGTGAGTAGCTTTTTCAGTGTTAATATTGCGCTCGCAGATTGTTATGCAACGTGGGCAAGATCTCTTTATAGAATGTTCTCATTTTTTAAGTCATTTCATTTCATTTCATTTCATTTCAAGAATTCTTTATTTGTACAGATGGAAAATTACAATAGGTTGTTCAGTCAATAATGATAATAATATCATTTCTTCCGGTGAATGCCTAATTACAAATTCTGAATTGACAGTTGCTCAAAAGGTGTAGAGTTGCAAATTATTAAGAGAAGAAGAACATGTACAATAAAACAGATTTCAATACAGTACCAAGGGTGACAGTGTTGTCAATAGAGGCGAAGTTCAGCCTCAATATAAGAATAGTTAACAATTACGTATGGTAGGCCTACATAGCGAAGCGAAGTACTATAATATCTTGACAATGCTTTTGCTTTTGCACTTTGCGTGTCTGTAGTACTTAATATCTTAATATCTTTATACATATTTAATACTGCATAGGTATATAAACAAGGCCATAATATTGTACCGCCTCGTAAAACAGTTTCAACAATTATACAGAAACAGATTAACAGTTACATCAGATATGAAATGGTGTATGATGTTTGAAGATGGCAGGCATGACGATTAATGAGTTTAACTAATTCCACAGTTTAAAGTTCCATTTTTAAGATGTTATTAGTACAGGAGCAAGTGACAAGAAATTCGATCCCGAGATCACACCGTTTAAAAAGATTATTATAGATTAATAGATTACAGTTGATAAAAGTTGTTCCGTGTAATTTTTAAAGACAGATTTATCTTCGATCACATGCGCCTCTGGGCCGTATTTTTAGGTTTTTTCTCCCTTTGGCGTGACTTCTCGTGGGCAGGATACGAGTGTCAAGGTTTGAAGGGTTCTGTGCCATATAAAAGGCCATGGTCTAATAGGTGTTTATTTCGTCTATCTTGAAGTGGCCAAATATCTAAGAGTTTATGTTCATCATCGATGTTGCCAAACTTGTTTTTATTAAATATAATTCTAAGTGCCAGGTTTTGTTGCGATTGTAGTCTTTTTAACAGCGACTGAGGAGCAGAGTCATAAATAAAATCACGAAAGTCAAGGTTGGGAAGAATGGCTATCCTATAGAGGTCTCTCTTTGCTTTAAAAGTTAGAGATCTTTTTGCCTTAAATACCAGTCGAATTTTAGAGGATACTGTTTTTAAGGTATTTTGTACATGCAATCTAAATGTTAAGAGTTCATCAAGAGTGAATCCGAGATATTTGTATTCTTGGACTTCATCCAGTTTTGTTATACCTATTGTCAGTTGACAACCCAAATTCAGAATTTTAGACTTAGAGTGGTGACTTATGGAAAAAGAGATTGACTTGCATTTAAATAGAGACATTAAGTGACAGTTTGTTTAAAGCACACCAGGTGTACACACTGTTCAAATCTTGTTGTAGGTTATTGTATAGCAAGTCGATATTCGAGTTATGATAAAAAAGCACAGTATCATCAGCGTCATGTTGTATATCGGCATGCTTAATAACAGAATGAAGGTCGTTTATGTATATGGTAAATAAGATATAGGCCCCAATATAGTGCCCTGGGGGACCCCATAGGTGACCACTCCTCCCGTAGATTTCAATCCATTGACAGTAACAAATTGTTGTCTGTCTTTTAAATAATTGGAGAACCGTAGAAGTTCCAAATCTCGTATACCATATCATTCTAGTTTTTTCAAAAGAGTTTGATGATGAACGGTGTCAAATGCTTTGCTAAAATCGAGAAAAACTGTTTTATTGAGCAATTTGTTATTTAGATTTGTGTAAACTTTAATTACAAAATCAGTTTGAGCATGCTGAATGAATGTTCAGACCTAAATCCATATTGTTTGACACTAAATAAATTGTTCATCTCAAAATGTCGAGAGAGCTGAAGTTGTACAGCTTTCTCCAGAATTTTAGCTGGCAACGAGATGCAGGAGATCGGCCTATAGTTCATGATAGCCATCTTATTACCTGCTTTATATAACGGTGTGACTCGCGCTTTCTTGAATGAGTCTGGGGAAACCCTCATGATCTTCCAGATTAGGAGTGCTTAATTTTGGTATCTTATTTGCAAGCGTAGGGCCGACGTTCAAGAAAAATATCAGGAACCTCTGATTGCTCCCACATTTGCCCGTCTTCTTTAATGGTTATATTATTAATGGTCTTAACTTTGGAGGAGCTAATTAAAGGTCTTAAGAATTCCCAATATTTCCTTGAAGTTTGTTTTTATAAAGTTTGATTTAGCAGCCCGGCATGCATGATTGGCTTGCTTTCGTAGAAGCCTTGCATACTGAAGAGTATCTAAGCTATTGGTTTTCTTTGCAACCCTGAATAGACGATCCCTTTCATTCATCAAAGTGACCAAATCATTGGTCATCCAACTTGGTTTTATACGAACTTGACGGAACTCCTTTAGACGACACATTTTATCTAAATATAAAGTAATTTTCCCGAGGAGTGCCTCCCAGCATTCTTCAGGATCAGGATTATTGAAGAAGGGTCCCCAGTCAAGGTCTTTTAAGATATTGTTCAGCATCTTTTGATCTAAACACTTTGTATTCCAAGCCCAGAAGGTCCCAACGTTGTACCTGAGAATTGGTTTTCTTTTGTACCATAACAATTGGGAAATGATCTGAAACACTGATATCTATTACTCCAGCAGAGCTGACGTGTGGAGAGTTTGTATAGAGGTGATCAATAGTGGTGTTTGATTTAAGAGTGGATCCAGTGGTTTGTTTAATGTACTGGACTAATGAGAAATTATCTAATAGATTTCGAAGCTCCGAAGAGATATTAGAGTTTTTATATTATTAAGGTCCAGATTAAAGCCACCCATTAAATATAACTTGTGAGAGTTATTAATGTTACTGTTAGACAATATATGTGCTGGAGTTTTTCTATTAGAATCTTGGTACACCCACAGGGCGGTCTGTAAATATTCAAAGTTGTACAGGTCTTATTAAAGCCCTTCTTTATTTGTGCTACTTGCACTTCTAGGTTTTTGTCCGAAACATTTAGATGCCTATATTTTTCTATGTCCACCACTAAGTTATTTCGAAGATACATACAGAGACCTCCTCCTCACTTTTTGGCAGCTCTGTCTGTTATACAAAGAGTAACCACAAAGCTTAATTGTATTATCATGAGTGTTTGAGTTGAGCCAGGTTTCAGAGAAAGCGATTAAATCTAAATCTACAGTTCAACTTGGAAAAAAACTGAAAATAACATTTTGTTTAAACTTTGCCTTGTGAAAGAACAAGGTTATGTGAATTCAAAAATCCAATAAAAACAATATGTCACCGGGTTAGTTTTCATTTCAGGGAGCCCTGAAATTTATGGTTGTTCACTATAGAAGTCTATGAGAAAAGGACAATTTTGTTCGTTTTTTCAGTATAAAAAAATAATTGAAAATAACTTTTCCCTAAAAACCTCTATAGGCATAGCTAAGATATTGCTTTACCCTCTCAAGCAATAAAAATTGGGGGCCACCGACTTTTCAAAAAAGTTATTCAACTGAATCTGCATCCTGATGAGTTAAAAACAGGAATATTGAAGATTTTCAATGCTGAATAATATCTTTCAAAATATGTTGATACCCTGTTCTTTCATGCATGAGGGTAAACCTGTATAGTGGCTATGTTTAGAAGTCATTTCAACTGAAAAATGTTATTTGTCTGTCTGAAATCTTGGAAAAACTGAGAAAATATCCATTTTCCCCACATACTTAAATATCAAACTTTGATGGTCTCTAGAATGAAAAAAAAATATGTTGAGGTCCATTTTTTTTTGCTTTTTGTTACCCCCCAACCATGTTCTTTCTCAAGACAAAGTTTGAAAAAATTATAGTCACTTCTTATTTTTCATGCATTAGTTCCTTGAACTCCCGCCTGCAGCAGTGCATATGACAGTGGTTTATCTCTTTAAGGTTCTGATATTCCACGATACCATTTTTATGCATTTAAGGTCATTGATTTCCGTAAAGGAATGCAACAGAGTGCTGCCTACGTCCGGATTCATGACAAGGAGGGAAGCTTACATAGTCAGATATATAGATATAGACATGGATGTACAACAACTAACCAACTCTTCTCGTACAGAGTCAGATAGATAAAAGCAGCCTTCTGCTGTTTTCAATATATAATATAGTATAATATAATAGTGGTCCTGTATCTCTTAGAAAAAGATAAAGAGAAAATTAACATATTTTCGTCACTACAGATCAAATATTTTTAAGAGACTTTTAAGTAGGGTGAGGGCAAGCAAATACTATACAGCATGACGATCACATGTAGGGTGATTGATAAGTTGACTGTATTAGGTAACAAAATTATTAATTAATTAATTATTAATCAATTATTGAGAAGATAAGATCAGAACAAATCACGAATTCTAATTCTGATACATAATTTGATTGATGTACACACCTTGATACCTTATAAATTAAGTGAAGCACGATACACAATTTGTTTGCGGTATGTACCTTAATATATTATGAGTTAAGTGAAGTAGGCTAAGAAGTGAGAATGAACAGTGTATAGTCAACTAGCTATTTCCTGCGTAGTAATATTAACAATCATCTATTCATTTCCGACACCAAGTGTTTTCGTACAGTCAATACGTGTGAAATTACAATAGTAATAGCATGCGAGAGGTGAAAGTGTGTACCAAATTCCAAGACAGTGTTTCTAGACAGTGTTTCTTTTGCGTTTCTAAGATCATTATATGGAGTATATTTAGCTTTTTTACTATAGTATAATTGTCCACCTATAAATATGCAAACCTTTTTTTTCGATTAAGTATTTGGGGCATTCTTTTATATCCCAATCACTTTCTTCATCGCTTAGAACCAAGTAATAGTTTAAACTCATGAGATTGCTCTACTCAGTGACCTTTTATTATTTTTGCAGTATTAGGCCTACATGAACCGCTAATTCTAAAAGTGCCAACGCTCTATAATTCTACACAATAATAATCAACTCCATCTTTACTCCCACAGCATACGTGTACACACTCAGCTAAAATAATAATATTTCATTATTTTCGTACAGCCAACAAAAAATATGTATAACTTTGATCTATAATTATAATGATGATGTTACCATATTTAAAAATGGATTAGATAGTTGATACATATCTCGATGATATTCGCTCTACTTAAAAGACTCAGTTGTTGCATGGCGGAATTTATCAATTAGCACTACCTAGATGGTATAGGCCTATATATATATATATATCAAATATGCTATACCTCTATATAGATAGTATATTTGCTAATATGCACACAAGAGAGCGGTCGGCAGAATAGCATGGTTCACCATCTATTTAGTCTTGACGGTTATGTCTTACTGTATAAATAATGTTGAATAAAAGCAAACGAACAAATAAAAATCATTCATAGGGTGTCTCGTAATTTAGCGATTGGTCTCACGCATAGGAATCTCATTCCATATCAACCTGTGGGAATTATATTTACGCGACTTGCGATAATACGTTCACACAAGCCTTCGTTCCAAACAAAAATGATTGGTTCTTGCACAAATCACTAGTTCCTATCTTAATCTTCGATAGGGATTCTGGTATCAGCTAAAGCGCTAGTTTAAACACAACAGGCACAGATTTGACATGACCAACCGTTGCACAAGCCATACGCATGTATACAGATTATCAGTAATCCCCGTGTCATATGCGTTAACTTGGACGTCGATCGATATTACTCATTGCAGTTTTTTTCAACCTTGGAGGAACCTTGTTTCTGTTGTAAACTTGAATGTTGAGAAATTTGAAATTCACACAACGCCGCAGGGGTGCTTACTTTAGTGCTTTTATTTTATTTTCATTTTTTCCAATTGTTTTGGTAATCTAGTTTCTGATAGGTAGGTCTGATTTTTGGAGTATTTAAGTGACATAGGGGCCTAGACCTGCGCACCTATTGGTTTTATTTCTATCGTATATTTTTCTATTTAGTTATCTTCGGTTTTATAGGTATGTAACATTAGCAACCTTTTGTATACTCTGCATCTGGTTTTCTGTAGTAATTTCAAATTGTGATACTAGAATATTTGTAGGCCTATAACCTTTCTTTAACATTCATGATCGGCAACCTGGACTGGGAAAAATGTACTAGTCCTACTCGATAATGTCTTTGCTGAGCCTAGGCCTAAATAAAAAAACAATTTCTAATATATTATTGATATTATGTGCACCCCTTAGAAAAGGACGCACGATGAAGGCTCAGTCTAGCCGGCAGAATCCCTCCAAACTGAGGGAAAGCTCCTCGCACCTAGGCCTATAACCGAAACAAATTTAATTTTAAGTAGGACGATGGTAGGCCTACTTAGCGTAGGCTACTCCGGGCCGGAACAGCCATTGGTGCAGTAGGCGTCCAATCACTGACATAGATCTACCGTTCTTATCTGATCTGAGAGGTTATTAGCCTAGACTGTTTTGTTATTGTCTTTTTTTTTAAAAAAAACCCCAAAACAATCCGGACTTACGATGCCTCCCGCTAATGAACGCAAAGGCAAGTAGAATGTTTAGCCTTGATGCAGAACCTCTTAGGCTAATAAAAATATACATTATAACTTTAGACTTTTCTTTAGGCCTATATCAATCATGTTTTATTTGGTAACTGCATGGGTAATTATCCTCATAGTCCTCCGTAGTCCTATCTCTGATATACAAACCTAGGCCACATTAAAAGGAAGAAAGATTTTGAGCAAAACACGACGGGAAAAACGTAATGTAGGCTACCCTAACACATCAAGCAAAATATCTCCATTCACAATTTATTTGTGATAGGCCTAGGCCTACATAAAAATGCGACGTAGCCTAAAGGCCCTTATCCACTTACACGATTGTCGGTCACTTTGGGGTGACCGACAATCGGTCACCTCATGTGACCGACAATCGTGCAAATGGATACCGGGTCACCGACAATCGGTCACCGGGTCACCGACAATCGGTCACCTGCTCCCGACAATCGGTGACCCCTCCCGACGATTATTAAAATTTTAGTAATCGTCGGAGGGGTCACGATTGTCGGGACCCCTAAATTTTTGTCGGGGCTCCTAAATTATTTATTTATTCAGTTTAAATAGCCATAGTAGTGGTGCTGGTGATGTGGATGAACCTCCTGTTCATTACTGTCAAGTTTAGAGTATATTTGGACATTTATTTTTATCGTTTAAATTGATTTATATAGAATTATTGCTATTTTTAGTGAATATTTTTAGTTGTACATGGTTTGCGGGTCCCTGATTTGGGTGAATAGTTTGGCATTGATTTGTACATTCATTTTCTATTCTTTCTATTGATTTTTAATTATTTATTGGTACTTTTTTGTGATTATTTCGACTTTTAAACTTTATTTCGACTTCCTATATTTCATCAATAGTTGTATTGCTCATTTATCGTCCAAATTTCTTGGGTATTATAATACAATTCTCTAAGTAATTTCTTTATGGCCACAGAGAACGCTTTTTTATCTAATATCTGTCTTAAATTCATAGGAAGTAAATTCCACAAACTTTTGATTCTTGCTATGCTACTTCTTCTAATACTTTCTTTTTTCCATTGATGTACTTGGAGGCACGCAGGATCACGCATGACATATCCATGCCTGCGTGGGTCCTGCGTGCTCCTTTCCAACCAGAAACGATTAAAGTTTCTCTGTAGTCTTCTGTAACATAGAGGTATTATCTTACAACTATTATGTAGATCATAATTCGTTGTTCTCGAACTCTGACTCTGAATCCTCAAGTTGTTAATAATAAATCTGGTGAATAATAACTTTCTTTAGTGTTTTAAACTTGAAGTAAGTCCAAAATCATTCGAATTATACACATTTACCAATATATTCAAGTAATAGATAAAGAATTTAATCAAAAAACCCATTTTTATAGGAGAATAAGTACCGTACTATAGATATTGCCAATATTCTCTGATTCATTTTGCCTATTTACCATATTATTATGTTTTATTGTGTATTAGTCCTTCTAATTTGCCTGTATCAGGGGAGCGGCTGGAATATCTGGGAGGTTCCAAAATGGTTTCCCAGAAGTCTGCCAACATAATATGGATATTGTTAAATTCTTTCTTGGTAGAAATAAGTCTAAAGCGTGTCTGAATGACGATCTCCATATTATTTAATATTGCACAGCGATAGAAATATATGAGCAATTCCACCAATTGGTCGACATTTGACTGAAAATTCTTATTTTTTTAAAATTGTTTCTATTGATTTATTATTTTTCATATATAAACTACACATATTGCTGATAATATAGACGAAATTGGGAAAGTTAATAATAAATATTGTAGCCAGGGCAGCTTCGTGGAGTCTGTGACGGGAACTAGCTGGTAAGGGCACAGGAGAAGTGTACATATTTCTACATAAATTACAAATAAATAAATATAATTTCTATTTAGGCCCTAAGTAATTCGAGGCAAAACTATTATGGAAATGTTCTCTATGTGTCCACACAATACATGTTCATAATTCACAATTGTATTATTGTTGCTATTGTTCTTTGCTCGATCTCCATTATTTAACATTTCAAAGAACATATAGAAATATATTAAAACCTAGCCTATATTTGGTAGGCCTACTATAGATCACATATTTAGTCTGTTTGAGCAGAGCTATCCCCGGTAGTAATCACACGTTGGAAACTTATTTGATATAGACAATCATATAGACATTATTATTACAAATAAACCTGGGACACGATTATCGTACAAGTGGATACCGGGGACCGACAATCGGTGACCCCTAGGTGACCGACAATCGGTGACCAAATGAGAAATTTTAGTCGTGCAAGTAGCCTAAATACAGGGAACCGACGGGAACTGACGGAGGTGACCGACGATGGTAGGGAACGGATTGTCGGTCACCTTTGTCGGTCGTCGATTGTTGTGTAAGTGGATAAGCCATTTTATTCACAAAAAAATATATAGGCCTATCCTAGATAAGGTTACATATTGGGATAGGTTTGCTTGCGGACCTAACGTTACACATATCTGGTTGTTTTTGTATATAATTTTGCTTCTTAAAACATAAAATCTCCTAGGTAACTCTAATTCTAAATAGCCTACACTCAAACTTAAGGCGTGCGTCTGAAAACTTGTTCTGTTTAGACATTCCAAAAGCATCGATCTATAGGCCTACCGCATCATTGACCACCAGACTTCGCTGACATCTCTGAAGTTTTGGTGAGAAGAATAGTCAGAAGATGGCAGCACCACAGTTGAACTTCAGACATTTGTAAGCAGACGTAAACGTTCACCCGTGGATGAAATCATGGCCCAATTCGAACCAACAGGTAACCGCACTTCATTTGAATCTGCTAAACGGACACCTAACTGAGTCTGGACTTCACATGATTCGCTCTATTATTATTAAGGAAATATCTAAGGTTATGGGAGAAACTCCGATATGGATTAGTCAGTAAACCCGGCATTACAGGCACCGGATGTGGCAGTCCACCATTGCTGCTGTTTACCAAAATTGTAGCAGACGCCCACAAACTAGCAGACGACACAGGCACTTGCCTGTAGTAATTACTCTCTACCATAATATGATCCTGCATATCATCCCATCGCACTTCCCCATCTCTAGCCTACCATATAGGCCTACCTTAGAAGTTAGAGTACCGTAGGCTACAATTAAAATTAAATAGAAAGGCGTAGGCCTACCGTATATAGGCCTAATGTTATATTTTATTCTATAGATGCTAAATGAATATAGTCTACACTGCAATAGCCTAGGCCTACCTTGTTCCATTCACTAGGCCTAATCCTATAATGCAGCCTAAATTATGTTATTAAACCTATAGCCAACCGCCATGGCAAAGCAGAATAGATATGTGTGTTTTGTTCTGAATCGCCAGGAAGTATATCTAAATGTAACGTTAAACGAATTCGATGTTTTATTTCATTACCAGCTGAAGGATGTGTTACGGCGATCATTGCCTGTGCTGGCACGCCAAATACTGAGAATTAAATACGGTATTGAATATTAAATGTTTAGGAGATAACATATTAAGGTGAAATAGATGTCTGATGTATTAAATTCAATTTATTGATGCTAAATGTAGGCTACTTATTATTGAATTCAAATTGATGGTGTACTTAATTCAAACCATTCTGTCCTTGGTTGTGGACTGGCCGAAAGATCTACCCTTGTATACATAGGCCTACGAATAGAGGGTTTTTCTCATCATTTCCAAAATGTTACAAATATGGAAATTGTCCGATCCCATCTGTAGGCCTAAACGATATTGTAGTTCTTCTTCGAAGCTTGAATACTAAAGTTACGGTAGGTTACTGTTGAATAAAATTAGATTTACGACATGCAATGTACTCTTGTAACACCATAAAATATTAGCCTACATGTATAACTATAGGCGGCCTAGGGTCAAAGCACCATGAGTGGACCCCCCCCCCCCCCCACACACACACACACACACTCAAGGGTCAAATGTGTACTCATTTTTGTTCCCATTTTCGCGGAGAAATGGGTCATTTTTAGATTCATGAGATAACATCAATCTAAATGGATTGGGTAGATGTCTGTCAATCATTGATAGCATCTTGGGTCCTTCCATCCTGGATATCAGTGTGAAGAATCTGTTGATTCTGATATAGATCAGCAGATGGGATCAGAATCATGTTGGTAATGGCTGGGAGGGGGAGGGGATGGCGTTTAGGTGTGAATTAAATGGTAGACCATGTGTGAACTAAAGTGGCAAGTTGAGAAGTAAGATGCCTCATATGCAAAGGTGTTAAAGGGACCAACAGAGTTACATGGAGTGACCAGTCATATATGGGATAGGGATTTCAAGTTTTCTGTGTCCCCTTCCTCTTCCTTCTGCTATCCCTCCGGTCCCTCTCAAACTTTACATTTAACTGACATCAATCTTTGTTTCCCTTGGACATGCAACAAAAAAGCATGTCAGCATCACCTTGAGTGGTCCACCCAAGTCACTATTAGTGGGCCAACCAGGAGATTACACACACAAAATATAAGTGTTTTGTAACGCCTAGCATAGTTCTTGGTAAATCTATGAAAAATAATGGTACAGATTTTTGGAATCACAGTCACAACCTGCAGATAATCTGTGTATGATAAAATCTCACCGAGCCAACGAAGCACAGTTAACTTAAAAACTGCATGGTGATATCCCGAGCCTTGTGTTTACCTGAATTTATGCTTGATTATATCAGCTAGCCCCGAGTTACACCCTGGGCAATATAATTACCGGTCATGGACCCCATATTACTGTCCTCATACAAGTCTCATTTATGTGTGTAATATCTTTGATAATTAGGATCTAGAATATAACTCCCAACGTTAATTATCCCTATATAACACGTCCAGCCACCGAGGGGAGTCAGTGTCAAATTACAGAGTGTCATTGGGAGTTACTTGCATTACTTGCTAGTTGATTTTTGGTAGGCTCTTGTTACATCATCGACTGTATTTAATAATAATGTAACTTAAATAGGAAACGCCCTTAATCTGCTGTTATTATTGTAGTCCCCCATTTTCCTGCTCTTTTATACGTTGCTTTCTGTATTATCGTGGATGGATTCTGGCATATTTAATTAACGTATTTAAGTCGGGTGCCTTGAAACCAGAAAAAATCAAATGTGAGATACAGTCTGCCTTTGGATAATTGTGAAATCACCCCATCTACATTTATATAATGACGGTTTGGGGAAAGCTTTTTGCCTTGCCCGTTTTCCGAGTCATAACAACATCATAGCAAGTAATTTCATCAAACAGTATCAACAGGCTTTAAACAACGTCTACTGAATATTTTGTTCTAGTGAGCTTGTCCCTATATTTTCTTTTTTGATATTTATCTTTAAAGTTCTACATTGGACTTCCAATACTAGAATAACACAAGTAAATTAGACTGAGGTTTAAGTCAACATAACAAATATATCTATTTTACCACAGGCATTTTCTCAACATGACAAATATTTCTGTTTAACTACAGGTATTTTCAAAGACCACTACAGGTATTTTCAAAGAGCTATGTTATGCTATGAACCTAGTGCCAAGCATAAATATATTATTAGTTTATTTCACAGCCATCTAGCGGAGATGAGCATGAATATCTGATCTGAACTTTTACGTGATGATTTTATCAATAATATATTAAGACCTGATGAAGAGCATATAACGCTCGAAAGCTAGTGAAAATAAATATTACCCAAAAAACCTACACATTTGGGATTTTTCCTCACTATTAGAACCACTTTAACTACAACTACCGAGATCCCCACTATACAAGCGATATTCCCTCCAACTACAATAATATATTAATTACCCATCTGGTTGGCACTATAAACGCTGTTCCTACAACCAAGGAAAAATAATTAAAACATTTTTCTGCAGAACACCCACACAGACGGTTTAATCCACTGGAGGACTCCTGGGTACTTGTCTCTCCTCATCGTATGAAGCGTCCATGGCAGGGCCAGACCGAGAAAGCCACAGAAAAGGCGGTCCCTCGACACGATCTTTCCAACCCTTTGAGTCCAGGTGCCACTAGACCTAATGGAGAGGTAGGTACATTGGCTATGTCGAGGTTAGATCACCATAGGTTCTGTTTTTTTTTATTCCGCTATTTTAAAGATGCATTACAAGCTAATTTACTTAATTTGTAGTCTATTCGTTCTTCCCCACCACTCCGAAGTCTCCAAGGTAGAATATTAAACGATTTTCTCCTATTCTTTTGTAGATGTGAAACCAAATCATTGACCAAACTATTCATTTGAGTGTATTTTTAATATTCAATTCAATTTGTAAAAATTGGGTATCGTACAAATAGGAGCCATACATCTGATTATATATCCAGGACTTCCTGGTCTTGCAATATTAAAGAGGAAGAAAATCACTGAAATGGGCCTGGAAAAGCCTGAAATTTCTTCCAAACTAAAGCGCATGGAGACCCTGTTATCATCACATAGAGAATCCTCGATCAAATTTAAAACCTTAGGATAGCGCTCCCTCTAGAGGTAGATATCCTTTTTACCCCAAATTGCTACCCTAGATCAGCAAAATGCAAAAATAGTAAAAGTTCTGTGAAGTCATACAAAATTAGAGGCGACATTTATAAAAAATGTAATTTTGTCTTTATTTTTAGAATTCAAATTTTACATTGTGTAGCGCTAAGGATAAAAAACAATTAAGAAATATAGCTTTTGTTCGATTTAGATTTAAGATCCAATACCGAAAAATGAAACTACACTCAAATTAAACTTCCATTACAAACTTTGGCTCTCTTGACTTGAATATTGGCTCCTTGACTAAAATAGTTTAAAAAAAATCAAATAATTCAATTACCTTATTATTAAACAAATTTTCATACTTCGTTGATAGTGGTTATAGTTTATTTTTTATGTTATGAATCATGAGGTTAATTAATGGATTTATGAAAGTGGAGTTACAAAAAGAAGAAAGCTGTAATCCAAACGTGGACATGATCATTTGTAGAAACACTAGATTAACGAAGCTATGGGTGTGTATCTCCTCGGGTGATTCCTTGCTACTGTAAAATGTAGGAACGTTTCTCAACAGTGGGAGGTATTGTTAATGATAAAGGAGTGCCCATGTGCCCAGGAGGGTTTCTCCCGGCTAAATAGTTGCTAGATTTTAAGCGACTAAAACCAACGAGCTAGTTTTTTGTTTTTTTTTAAACATATCTTTATTTAGGGAATATAAGCTGGCATATGCCATAACTGTTAATGTATAAGGATCGGGCAGTCCGGTATTCCTCCTTAGCCTGAATTTTCGCTATCACATTTCAAATTTTATAAGTGTAGTGTGTGATAAAACATACTATTATAACTTTCCCTCTGAGTGGGTAAGAAATAATGAGATAAAATGGTTAATGGAATAAGGATGATAATAATAGGTTGGGAGTACATATATTAGAATAGACATATGTCTTGACAAGATAGATAAATAGAAAAAAAGAGTAAAACTCTAGCTCGTGCCCAAATATATGAACGTCGGAATAACTAGAATTCAGGGATAATAACTCCCCCTAGAAGGATAGTATTTTTTAAACTTCTTTTAAAAGTTAGGGTGTCCTGTATATTCTTGAGGTTGGCGTTAAGATTATTCCACATCTGGATTCCCGAGTAGGCCATCGATCGTTGGTACAGGTTGCAGGTCGGGTGGTTGACTTCAAAGTTAACTGCTCTGTTTTCTCTTAAATTGTAGTTCCCCTCAGGTGCGCGTTTATCAATCCAGTTTACTCTACATAGATACAGTTGTTTATGGAAAAACTTTTCATTATTAAAGAAAATTCGTTGTCTTATAGTCATTGTATTACTGTCTTCATGTAGTTGATTAATATTAAATCGGCGCGGTTTCTTCAAGGCAAAACGTAGAGCCTTGTTTTGAAATACCTGAAGTTGATTCAGTGTTGCTTTGTTGCAATTCAAATAACATACATTACAGTAGTCCAGATATGAAAGGATCATGGATTTAACAATCAGAAGTCGGGTCCTCGTATCAAGAGCGTGCCTGTTGATATAAAGATTACATAATCTGGCATTTGCCTTGTTTAGAATATTCTTAGCCATCATTTCAAATTTAAGCATGGTGTCAATGGTAAGGCCCAGGTACACAAACGATTCTACCCACGTTATAGTGGTCAAGTCTAGGCGGCGGGTGGTTCCTGTAATGGTACTGGTTAAAGGGAATAAGCATTGCCTTCGTCTTAGGTAGGCTAATGGATAGTTTATTCGATAGACTCCAGTCTGCAATCTGTGCCGTATCCGATTGACATAAGGCTAGGGCCGTGTTATAATCGTTGGAACAATTCAAAAGTACAATATCATCGGCAAATAGGAGCATGTGCCCACCTAAATCAATATTACCAATGTCGTTAATAAACAAGTTGAACAATAACGAACCAAGGATCGAACCTTGTGGAACTCCACATTTTATAGGTAGGTATCGCGAATAATAGTTCCCCGATCTAACCTTCTGGTACCTATTAGCTAGGTAATTTTTTACCCATATCCTGAACCATGTTGGTAGACAATAATATTCCAGTTTAGACAACAAAATTTCATGATCAAGCGAATCAAAGGCTTTTTGATAATCAAAAAAGACTAGAGTACTGTACAATTTTTGGTTACGATTATTAATTAACTTATATAATAGCAGATAGGCAGTTTCAATTGTGGATGAGTTTTTTTAGTTAACATGTTTTATTATATATGATTTTGATAAATAACATTTTTTGATAAAAAAAAACATTTTTTAGTAATAAGGATTTTAGAGGTAAACCTGGGGAAATCGCATTGGTTGCCATGACTACCACACGTAACTCACTAGTGACATACACACCGTGCGTAACTCACTCTAGGTATGTTGTTCTCAAGAACAATGCATATGTATTAAAAGTAGGCATAAGTAAAAGAGAATTCAGTAGATAAGTGAGTAAAATGATCACAGTAAAAGTGCTCCACCTGGTGTTAAAACATCTTGAAACACAATAAGTGTAAAGGAATTACCGCTTACGCAGCATGCATATGCAAGGTAAGTAATATCATCATGTTGCTTCATATACAAGAATGATAGCAGTATATGCAGAGTTGACCTTAAGCCAGGCAATATACATGAATATATGGGTCAGATCTTCAGAAAATTTACAATCGGCAGCTAATTACTTTTGCTTAATTCAGTTAGATTAAGCTGAAAAGGATAAATGCTAGGTATATCTCAGTATATTTAGTATTGCATTGATTCAGAGAATCTATTCAGTTATTTTGAAATGTAATTTGATTTTTTTTTGTGTCTTAAACTTGAGTTATTACAGAGGATTGGTGAAGGCTAACTGGACATTTTCTGACGATCTGACCCATAGGTAATTATGTATATCTCGTATTAATTGAAATTATTTTCTTTTCTAGGTTAATCCAGATTACAAGGAGACGTTTATGTTCACCAATGACTTCCCTGCAATACTTACGGAGACGCCATCTTCAGGTCAGTTTATATTGATTGATTATTTATTCTCAGAATGAAAAATTGGTCCCTCATTTGTGATAATTCAGGTCTTCCCATCAGTGCCATTGCCTTAAATACTAACAATGTGGGGCAATGCAATTAATATGTTCACAAAAAAACATAAAATTATTATATAGATTGACACATAGTATATAGATTTCACATTTAATTATACAGGTAGCGACATCAATAACATATTTTGCATCTTTGCAGTAAGCTTGCTTACTATTATTTTGTTAAATGGCATTATTTTGATGTCAGTCCAGTGCTAGAAAGTAACTCACTGGCGTGTCATTCACTGACAGCCCATTTTCACGGGGCTCTGAGCCTGGGACAGATGAGCTGCATACACATTTATATTAAAGCTGCACCCTCAGAGTAAAAACTTCTTGTTTTTTTGTTTTTCTCACTATTGTATA
Organism: Sthenelais limicola; assembly: GCA_942159475.1. Taxonomy (NCBI): domain Eukaryota; kingdom Metazoa; phylum Annelida; class Polychaeta; order Phyllodocida; family Sigalionidae; genus Sthenelais; species Sthenelais limicola. Next base: position 63,202,539 of record OW804096.1, read on the forward strand.
AATGAAATAGTCAACAAGTATAAGTAATGAACTATGTAAAGACCGGTTGGTAAAGAGAACTTATTACGCACTCAAGAAAACTTGACTTAATATGACTCAGGTTTTATTAGTAATTGTTATTCTATTTTTTGTCTGTATCTGGTTCTATGAGTAGTACTTTTTTCATTTTGTTTGAAGTAGAATGGAGACGGAATGAAGTCTTCGATCGTAGTCTTGATATTAATAGTTAGTATGTGAAATGGGCACCGCATGAAAACTTCCCTGAGGGATATTCTGTCTTTTTATAACAATGTTTAAATATGTTTATTGGCCTGAAATGAAATTTTAAAAAAAAGAAAGAAAAACATCCCACAGTCTGCCTAGATCGCTCCTCTCCCCCTCTGACTCACTCGGTCGATCATTTCGTCATGAATCAGATATCCCAATGGCTGAATAGTTATAGTATCTCAGACACCGATGATTGATATGTATAAAGTTGAAACTAGAACTAAAACTAAAACACTGGAGCTTCATCGATCGCATATGGCCTGTAACTAAAACCGGGTATTAATATCGATATAGCGATTACTGTGAATATTGAGTAATGGGTGTTACCAAAGCATGCTTTAGCTTTAAAAGATTATGCGAATGGATGGGAGGTCGGGTATAGATATGGGCGACTTTTCTTTAAAAGTCTCATCAGAAAGTAACTATATTATATACTAGATACTGTTATAGCTTACTCACATGAATGAATGTAAATGTAAAAGTCTATTTGTAATTTTAAGGGCAAAATGGAAGACCTACATTGTATAATTTAATTGTCCTATTCCATGTAACTGTATTATAAAAACTGGAATAAAAATTCAATATATATACTACATCCATGGTACAATGGTAGGTTGGAACCCTGCCCCGAAGGATTTCAAACTGTGTCTGGAATTGTTTCCGTGCAGCATAGGCAAATAGAGAAAGGGTCGGAATAGTGCAAAAGTCTCCGCAAAATTTAAATTCTCCTCCTCCAACCCCGCACCCCGTGTTCACAAAGGCGTTTTTCCAGTTGGTGATTCGATTATCCACTGAAAAATTCTATCTTCTAAATGCATTGAATTTAGTTCAATTGAATTTAGTTCAATTGAATAAACTCTATTTAATCGAAATCTTTAAAAATAACGCGCTTAGATTTCTGATGTTTATTAGCAGTTAATATTTGCAATCAAACAGACGGGAGAGTCAGTCGGACTAGCCGACATGAGGCCTAAGGAGATAAAATACATATTTTGGTTAATGGGTATAGCGGAAGAAAATGTGCTCGGAGAAATAATGAGGTAACAATGGTATTCAATCAATTCCTTCTCTAGGGTTGGCAAGGGGTAACGTTTTTTTTTGTATCAGCACAAATAAATACCAGTTGATCAACGACTGCCCTGCCATGGTTGTCTCGTGTGCTCAATCAATCTATCCCTCGAACTATAGGGACTTTGTATGCAGATCTATTGATCAATATGTTATGATAGATCGATTAATAAGTTAGTAAATAAACAAATATAATTGATGGAACGAAATCAACTCAATTGAAGACACCTCACATTGGATTTTGTGTAGCATCTTTATTGGCGACCCTATACATATATATTTATAGATAATGGGATAAAATATATTGTTAATGATCTCTTCACTCCTACACTTCTGCCCTTGTTTGTTCTTCCCTCAACCTCAATTAGCTTAGCATGGCTAATACGGCCTCATTTAAACATCATATGTCTCATTGCCCATTAGGAGAGCCGGAGCATCACCTTCTACGCAGTGAGGCAGTGACAGGCACCTGCAAAGTGATGTGCTTCCATCCCTTTTCCGACTTAACGCTCCCACTCATGTCGCAGGAGCAGATTTTGGCTGTCATCAACAAATGGACCGAGATAAATGTCGAATTAGGAGAGAAATCGGCCTGGGTACAGGTAAGGTGCTGAAAGAAGCTAAAAGAGACCTTTATATTGTTATAATTTATGTATATGGTCATGTTTCACCTCGATCACAGACACCGTCTCCGACCCTATCCAATATATTAACCCCCTTTCTCTATATATAACCCCCATTTCTCTATTCAACGAGATGATGGAAGAACGGGGACAAAAGAATATGCATGCTCAGTTTGTAATTGTAGCTGAAAGCCAGGCCCCAGGCCGCTGGCTCTAGATCCGTCTCAAGCCACCCATTCGGGATGTATCTAATACTCTTAGTACGGGATCGATGTCCGTACTTATGTAAATGCCAAGTACTTCTTTTTTCTATTCTTTTAAATCAGATTGTTATCGCAGTAGAAGCTAGACTATATCCAGCGATGGGATCATTATCTTTTAGGACAAAGGATGTGTTGTTTGCTTATTTTCCCTGTTTTTATTTGGCTCTTTTATTTATTAACCCAATATATATGTGTTTGTTTCCTTACAGGAAGTGCCATCAATGTTGTTCAAAAACCATTTAAAACTTTTGAAAAATGGGGGAGGAATTTTTTGTTATGATAAAATTAAAAATAAAAACCCTTAGTACTGATGTTAGAATATAGGCTGTTGTTTCGACATTATTTGAAAAGCTGCTTTTTATATTAGCGAAAATAATCACTAGCGACATACTTCTGAAACAATCGACTTAGTTTTCAGGCCTAGACTTCCATTGCTTTATTGATATCATTTTCAATTGAATCAATTCGAGTTAGATATAAACGCTTTTTGTAACTGAGAACTTTTTCTTTTTTATCAGAAAGATATTTGAAGATTATGGATATCATTAAAATCTTTCATCGGATTACCTGTGTTTAATATGATGCTAACATAATAACAAATTTGGCCTGGTATTTGTTACTTATTATTTATTTGTATGGCCCTGCTGAGGCTACAGTTTTTCCAATCTTTTAATCGCATTTAAACATGATGCGTACCGGTAAATCTTTGCTTAGAGTATTTCCGATGCGTGCACCTCTTTCCCCGATCTGATTACAGTAGTATAGTTCCTCAATTATTTATTTTATTTAGCCCTATGTATACAAAGGATCACTTTGCTAGTAATTCGACCGACTTACTTTTCCAAATTCGCATTTCAGATTTTCGAAAACAAGGGCGCAGCCATGGGTTGTTCTAATCCACATCCGCATTGCCAGGTGAGATCAACAATTTTTTTTCCTATTTACTCCCGCAACCCTATGTGTTGCTCATAAAAACCTACGGTATAATAAAATATTTATATGAACAGGAAACGACAATGGACACTGATCGCTGATTGCCATGCGGATAAGTGTCAATTTAGTTAAAACTTTTAAAACCATTGATGTACAAAATCCAGAATACAGGTACATTGTAACATAGTGGCATTGTTCTTACTTGAATGGGGAATTACGTTGTAGAACTATGACTCTTCAGTCCAGGTTGGCCACTGGACTCCTGTATAATAGTCAGTAATAAAATAAATCAATAATGTAGGTGTAAATAGGGTGGCTTTTGCAATATAGAATTGTCTTTTAATGTCTGACCTGCCTCTGAAAAGCACTAAAGCTTCTCTGTTTTATACGTAGAAGTCTATACTAAATCAGCCTAGAAGCATTGCTGAAGTTAGATTGATCTTAACACAATAGGTACCTTTGAAATATAAAACCTAGACTGTTACTTTATTAATTAGTTTGCGCCCCCCCCCCCTCCCCCCACCCGAGAGGCATTGGTGAAGATAGCTAGATTTAACCATTAGTATGACAGAATAAAGTAAAATATGGTTGTCCTAAAAGGGGGCCATAATAGATAATGTTATTCATTGAAATTGTATTACCATGTCGAATGGGAATGAACAATACATTTCTACAAATACTACTTGTACTACTACTAGTATCCAAGTACAACGATAATATGTAATAGGGGTCCTCCACTAGGAAAATTTTTGTCACTGACATTGTGCTAAGAAAAGATTCCAGTCCGTCTGTGACACAACTCTAAAGCTTGAGACAAACAATTTAAGTGGAGGAGATCCTTACAACATTGTCTTAACTGTGCACCCCACCCCAGTGACTTTGTCTTAGAAACAGAACCATCCACTCCTCCACTAGCAAAATCTGTCTGAGACAAAGTCACCGACAAGAGAGGCGTTGTCACAAACACAGATTTTGTGTCAGTGACTTGGTCTTCCACTATGGTCAGATGTCTGAGACAAATTGTCTTAGCGTTTCTATGGAAACGGGATCAACAACCTACGGAAACGGGATCAACAATGCATTTGACCTTATAATATAATGATTTTTATTCACTTGATATATATTATATTCTCTATATTAGGCGATAAGATAATTAAAATGGATTATTCTATCAGTTTAAATTTTGCTGTTGATTTTACCTCCTCTACGATGTCACAATTTTGGGCTATCAAATTGGTGCAATTTATTCAATATTGCTTCAATTCAACCTAATATCTTGTATCAAATTTATCTCTTCAAATAATAACTCAAAGTACGGTGATAAACCTGTGATTACAACTCAGAAATCAGTTAGTCCCATTAATACCAAGATCGAATTACTCCTCATATTGTAGAGCCTGAATATACACACAGGTGCATGCGATAGTAACTGTTTATACTTTAGAAACACTTCATGGCGAAAAGCTGTAACAAATAATGATAATTGATGATAGGGTAGGATTGGTAGGGTATTGAGGAATTAGTTCAACTTGCTGTAGGCTACTCCTCTAGCAAGATTCAAATACATGTGTCGGCGGCCTGATGGCAGGGGATATAAACTATTCACTTAGAACATATTTTGGTCCTAAATTTCCCCCAAATCGTAGTTTGGATCATACAGATCGTAGCATTGTATTTTGATGCTGAAATCATAGAAACTATGGCAAAATCGTAGCAGTTGGCAGCTCTGACACTTGAAAAAACTGACCCAGTAACGTTTCGATGTGTCATGAGGCTTGCATGTGCATTGTAACAAGGCATGTGATTGGCTGAGGGAATGTAGAGCACTAGGTCAAATATGAAAAGTTGTCTTTGACAACTATTTGAAGCTACTCCACTACAAGACACCATGTCTTCAGTCTCTGAGACACGAGACAAGTCTTTTAGAAAATCAAAATAATTTGATTTTTTTGACGTTGCAAAGACAAGTGAAAATTGTCGGTGACAGTGTCTTAGTGCGCTCCTCCACTAGGAGATTTTCTGTCAGAGACACGTTAAGACATGGAAATACACCTTGTCTGAGAGACATAAGACTTGTCTTTGACAAGGTTTTCCCTAGTGGAGGACCCCTATAATGTACCATGTTATATATAAGAAATGTTGGTATTAATACAAACGTTATCTAATTGTCCATTCAATGTTATGTTATTCAATGCTTATGTAAAGTTCTACGCAGATATACGTAGATCATACCAAACATTGTCAATACTTATTTTTTGCCTACTGTTTTGCAGGTGTGGGCAAGTTCGTTCCTCCCTAATCAAATCGCCATTAAACAACGTACGCAGAAAAAGTATCTGGAAGAACATGGCCGACCACTATTAATGGATTATATTAAACTCGAACTGGAAAAGAAGGTGTGCATTAAGATTATCTTACACAAAACCTGTTATTAATGAACCGTTTTCTTTCATTAAATGCTACTTTTTCATTCTTTATTACATGTAATTCCTCTTCTTTGAATCGAGTTTCAAAGTGTTTGTTCTGGTTCCTGGCACTACTCCATTCAATCCTTATCATCTGTCTGTCTGTTCCTCTGTTTCTGTTAGCCTTAATTTAGGCATGTTTATTATTTATGACATTTCAATGGTACACATAATCAGAATACAGTGCCTGCAAATAATATTAAAGCCCTCGCCCACTCTAGATGTACCTTCGTATCATTGGGTAAATTAATGTATATTGTAATATTGATCCTAAATAAGATCAAATTAAGTTTACATTATTCTATTCAAAAGTGAGAGTTTGAAACTTTTATGAGGTTTAAAGCTGCCTTCTCAGTTAACATTGGTCAAAAACTAAAGATTTTTTCTACTTGTAAGATTTCCACCACAACATTGTAATATCAAGATCAAATCACTACATTTTCCCTATTTTGGAACCACTATTGGAAGTGACTATTGGGAACTGAAGTAACACAAAAGGCTGAGGACATAGGGGGTCTCTAATTAGGACGAGATTTTGCTGCTTTTCCGTGGTAAGCAGGGTGTCTTCTTAGCTAACAGAAGGATTAATGACAGCACATGGACCAGGTGTCTTTTACTATGAGTCTGATGTATCTCAGATGCCCTCCAGAGGGTGCTTCAGTGCTCAACTGGATCCTGGCCATTCTTTATCTTTGGTGGGTAGCTTTAAAGGCTGATTATATTCCCTGCCAGAAGGCATTGCTTTTTAATCAGTCGATAGCTGAACCTTTTTTTTATTTAATTGTTAAAAAACAGATTTTACAAGACTAAATTTTACAAGACAAATACGTTTCATTGGCCATTTTGAACTTCTCGAAAGCCTTAATTATTTTATCTACATCGCAATCAATATTAAACTACCAATTACCCATGAACCCAGCTGGATCCTGTACAGAATAATACTCCTCGGGGATGAGTGTGTTGTTTCTGCACCAACGAATAGATAGCTTAGATGGAGAAATGCATTTTATAGCATCCACTAGGTACAATGGCTAGTATGTACATTCAGATTGAATGTTGGGTTATCCATTTTTTCAGTGCCAATGCTCTGACCGACCTCTCTGCGTAATTCTAGTCGATTTTATTTTTGCAAGTCATATTCTGGATCATAAGTATGGGTTATTATGTCATTCAGCCATTTGGCAACTTCGACACAGATAAAATAAGTTTACAAGCAACATTTTGATGGTTTATTAGGCAAAGTTGCGATTTGAGAAAAAAGGCATTCGATACTCTACAGCTCATTTACTTGAATGGTTTTATGTAAACTAATTAATGGCCAAGTTTCATGGTGATTATAATTGGTTTTTTGTTTTATTTTTCGTACTAAATTATGGGGTTTATTAATTCTGAACTATGTTTTTATGTTTGTAATTTGACGTAGGATATTGATAAAGTTTTGGTTAGAGGGGTACTGGAATTCACCCACCCCTCAACTATCACCAACACCTGCCACCTTAATTTGTGCCACTTTTATCAATTAACCAACCCCTGCCTTTATCCCCCAGATGTATACTGATGGGGAATTATGAAATTCCTCCTTTATTTCGTCACCATGATGTGTTAGAAATTGAAAAGTTATAATGACAAGTTCATAAAAAAGCAACAAAAAGGATACCACTTTATCACCTGGAACCAGACCAGCCCCTCCTTCCACTCCACGCCTAGGTCTAATTTATATTGATGTTTTCCTTCGTGCTTTACAGGAAAGGATAGTTGTTGAAAATGCCACCTGGATCGCCGTCGTTCCGTACTGGGCTGTTTGGCCGTATGAGACCATGCTGCTACCTAAACGACACGTGCTTAGGATTGAGGACCTGACACAAGAGGAAAGAAATGGTAAATATAACTAGACTCTTGCGCTTAAAGCTACCCTATCTTTATTTCGATCAAAGGGTTTCTCTTATTGTGGGTCCTTTTCCTGCCAGTCGAAGAGTCCTTTGGGTTGAGCCCCTACAACTCTGAATGTTCTTAACAATTGCAGTATGATCTTCAGATCCAGTTTCAAAATTACATTTTCATCTATTCATGCAGTATAGTAATGAGACAGGTAAAATATGTCCAGCTGTAAACAAGAGCCAGCCATGTATTTTTGTTTTGTTTTGATTGATTATTATAGGACTTCATACATAACCTTCATACTTAATCATTGTTATTGTCTTCATACGCCAGGTTTTCCTCCTACTCCTGCCCCCTTTTCCAAAACTTGGCGAATGAGCTAAAAAAAAACGAAAGGAAACTGGGGTGATAAAAATATGTGCAGAATTCTATCCAAAAAAACCAACAAACAAAAAAAAACAGAATTCTATCAAATTTATGAAAGTGAAGAAAATAATTTCAGAGCTGTAGACAAAGTAATAGAATGACAGAATAATATTTTTAGTAGATTTAGCTAAGAAGAAAGTTTAAAAGCATCGCTATGAATTCACCACAAAGTTTTTTTGTCATTGGAGTTATTTTTCATTTCCTACTGCAACATTAATCTTTTGATGAAAAGAAATGCAGAAAAGGAAATGTCGGTCCAATAGAACTATTAGCAATGGTGGTAGCATTGAGTGGTGATATATTAAGTGGCGTGAATAAACCCTCTAAAATAGGACACGTGATTATACCACGTGTGTGAACTCTAGATACCGTAGCTATATGTGATGTGTCACAGAAAAATGAGTCAGAATTCGAAAAAGATGGATTTTGAGATATAATCATATTTGAAAAGATGAAATCAAACGGATTCCAATGATGGTTAACATAAGGACATCCAATAAATACTATTTTGTATGCATGGGGAAAAGGTTGGCGATATTTTTTGATGTTCAATCACTAGTAAAATAGTTAGATATACTCCTTAGATTAACTGCAGATATGCATAGATATATTCAATACACAGTCTTCAGATTTGTACATGTATGTATCCTACTAACAGCGCAGAACACCCCGAAAATGAAAACGTTTTGACCAAATAATTGAAAAATATATTTTTTTGCGCTACTACTTGAGACTCATTTTCCTGTAACACACCACAAATGTATACATGGAGGGGATGGATGGAAGAAGCGCTACAAGAGTGAATCCCTCTCATCAGTTTTAGATTAATAGGTGCAACGAGCCAGCCTACAGTGGTCCTGCGCTTTGTTAAACGAAGGTCCTTTATACAAGTTGAACCAGGGGAGTACATCAAAGAAAGTGGCCTCATGCCACTCGCAATTTATGAATACCCTTTCCCCACAAGGAGGAATCCATGGCACCAAAAGATATACGTGACTATGACCAAACAGGATCATATATATTTAGCTCTCTCTCTCCCTCTCTCTCTCCCTCCCTCTCTCTCTCCCTCTCTCTCTCTCTCTCTCTCTCTCTCTCTCTCCCTCCCTCCCTCCCTCTCTCTCTCCCTCCCTCCCTCTCTCTCTCCCTCCCTCTCTCCCCCTCTTTCTTTTCCTTTCTCCCTCTCTCTGGTCTCCCTGTCTTTCTGTCCCTCTCTCCCTCTCCCTTGTGAAAATAATTTCTCTTTTGATCTTCAGTGATTAAATACAAGGTCAAATCTGCCAGGCCTTGGAAAAGGGAAATGAGGAAGAGAAAAAAAAGATGAATATCTCGACTGATTCCAGTTTAATTACTGAACTGCCAGAAATCATATATGAAATGTTGTTTTTATTTTATTTGTCATAGCATGCAAATGAGGTTTAGACGTTGTTCTTATAGAGATGGAGCTTTCCTATCATATATGGCTTCTCTAATTAACTCGAGCTTAGTATTTTTAAGCAAACCACACATTTCTGGAAACTGGAATGTTGAAAGAAGAAAAAATAAATAAGATTAACGTGTGCCACGACCCACCCATACAACCCATATAAACCCAGTCGCATTAATTATCTATATTGACTATATTTTGTATAACGTTAATATTAATGGGTCGGGGGACGGCAAAATGTATATAATAAAGACCATGCATGCGGTCATAATATCTAATTCATAAGAGGAATAAGTAAAGTAATATGTAACGGGCAACAGACCGATATTACAATCGCGTAGGCACCCTACCGGTACCTCATATATAATGCGTCATTGAATAAGACACTGGGTTTGGAAAAGAGTCTGACATTTATTTTTATTCAATATGAGCAGTTGACACCGTCCATGCTGAGTTGATACAGTTGTTGATTAATTGTGAGTGAAGTGTTGATTAATTCAATTATTGTATAATTGATGTATATTGAGTCATTGATGATGAAAGGCTTGTGTAACATTGCATCAGAGACATCGAGATTTAAAAAATAGAAAAAAGATTTTATTTTAAAGTAGGTTGAGGATGGTGGGCAGGTCTGTACTGCTCGCTGGTCGAGTACTGTCCGTTGATTGCCACGAGTAGTTCCCCCTCCCCCTCCCCCTCCCCCTCCCATAACTGAACAGATTCTCTGAATCAATGCGATACCAAATATACTGAGATATACCTAGTATTTATCAATTATCAGCTTAATCTAATTGAATTTAGCAAATGTGGTTAGCTGCCAATTGTAGATTTTCTGAAGATCTGACCCTTAAGTGTTTTTATTTCTCTTTGACATTGTACAGTAATCAGTGAGAAGAGGGGTAATCCTGTCGACTTTAAGTTGGTCTTCCCAGGTGCCCCGAGGCCTATTGATTTACATTAACATTATTTTTTACAATCTTATTACTAACAGTTCATTCTTATAACATCAAATGACAGTGTAATACTGTTGTTCTTCAATTAAATTGACAGATTCGAGCCTTTTGCTAGATGCAAGTATTAAAACCTTAGCCATCCTATACTGGATATAGCTCGATCTACATCAGTTTTGTGGTCCTCCATTTTCACAGAATTAATTGATATCGGATTTTATAATATTAATTTTTATATTTCAACCCAATCACAGGCAATTGAGTCACAAGTTGCAAAGAAATAAATTTTGAGATATCATCATAATTGGAAAAGATGAGATCAAGCCGATTCCAATGATGGTAAACATTATGGACATCTAAGAAGTGTTTCTATATTTTATTTTTGATTAATCTCTGTCTGAAAAAAAAGAAGTTCGCACTATTTCTTGGTCGGCAATTACCAGTAAAGTTACTAAATATACAACAAAGGATGACTTTCGAAACTCATGGATATATTTAATACAATATCTTGAGAGTTGGTACATGTATTCACATGACTACACCCCCTAATATTAAAACATTCACAAAGAGATCTTGGGAATAAATTACTTCGGAAATTTATCATTTTTGCGACTTGTGACTAATTTTCCCGAAACACATCACATATAACATTATTTTCGTTTTATAAAGCACAAACTTGATTCACCGAAGGATCATGGACTTGCCTTTTTATTCAGACCTGGCTGGCATCATGAAACGCCTCCTGACAAAGTACGACAACCTCTTTGAATGCTCTTTTCCCTACTCGATGGGGTGGCACGGTAAGTTAATAATACGCTTGCTCAAATGACTTCATTTCCATGATTATTCATTGGGAGGTAATGAGAACGTTATGGTATAACTTCCATGTGGGGATTGGCCTTTCTCTTCTTGTAGTTGCCACTGATTAACGGTTCCTGTTCTTGCCACTCGGCTCTATATTAGAACCAATGAGAGATATATAATGGGTCAAGTCCATAGATAATGTACGATTCACCATCACAACTCCTCTCAAATATCCCAAATTTAAGACGAAAATGGGGTTGAAAATACAGTTCAGCATAACCAAACAGATGGGCTGAATCAGCAAAATACCAAATATACTCAGATATACCCAGTATTTATAATTGTTCAGCCTAATTCAGTAGAATTTAAGAAATGTGTTGAGCTGCTGATTATACATTTTCTGACGATCTGACCCATATGTAAAATGACTAGTGGCTTCACTGTCTCGGTGATTTAATATGGTTACCCAATTACATGTAGTTTCTCTGCCTTTGTTTCTCTAGTCAAACTATCTTTTCTCTCTGTTGATCGATCTAGCTAGTCAAGTATGAGGCTAGAATTGTGTCTGTTCCCTGTATTTATAAAAGGGTTAAAAGATGTATTCATAATGTATTATATATGCAGTAAATATGCATGCCCTCTAGTCAACATTTCCCTGCCTTGCTATCATGCTATCTATCAAAGCAGCCATGTTTCTATACCTCTAGGAATGACTAAATTCTTTGGAAACCATAGCCTGTGATACGTTATAGAATCATATGAAACTAAACGGTTGCATATCAAAAGTAAAATCCATTATGAATATAGTTCTTCCTATATCGCTACAAGTTGTTATATGTAAGAGCATCAAAACAAAAATATCCCTCACCCATGTTCCATATATAGCCCTATATTTGATTCAATTCCATTTTTTTTTCTTTTAGCATACATGTATGTAGGCCTAAGCGTGGTAACCTTATCCAATCCAATTTACCGCATTTCCCTCTTTCACTATGTAATTAAATTTACCGAATCGGTACTTCCCTCCCATCCCTCGAGTTGCAGTTTCATGGCAGTATTTTTCTTCTCCCCCCGATCATCATATTTTCAGGGGCACCTACTGGCAAGTATAGGAAGGATGATATGTCTCACTGGCAGCTTCACGCCCTCTACTATCCTCCCCTTCTCCGCTCTGCCTCAGTTAAAAAATTCATGGTTGGATACGAGCTCTTGGCGCAACCTCAGAGAGATCTTACTGCCGAGCAGGTAAGGATCATTTACAGTTTCTGTTTCAGTGGAGACTCAGTGTTCTCCTTTATTTGAAATGTCCGACAATTTGTCCCAAAAGAAATTGAAGGACATCCCTGATGAAGAGAGCTTTCGAAATGTTGGAACACTAGAAACATCTCATAATATCTGTAACACATCAAAACTCGAAAATAAAACTTACGCTCACTAAAGAGTTAGTTATGGTGTACTGTCTTGACTCTTAACCTTATGTGTTTACTCATGAAATCTAAATTTTAATTCAACTTCCCAGGTCTATTAAAAATTATGACAATTTTGATAAATATTGTGGTGAAAATACACATCTAGATCAATATATGTATCTATTCTAAATTCATACATATTTAATTTTAACATGACCTGTGAGGCGTTCACATGTTTAGCGGCCATGTCTTCACGATATAACTCTTGAGATACTGGAACTTGATAAGTTGGTTCTTCCAATAATGGTGTGCTGCTGTAACATATTACCAATTTATTGCAATATTTCCTCCAAATATGACTCCACTTGGATGTCGTCATGGCATTAACTAACCATTACTCCCTCACTCACTCCTCCAAAATCAATTATAAATGCTATAATATATTACCTCAAATGCGTTGGCCTTAAGCTTCGACAGAATATGAATCATGTAATCATCTTATTACACCTCTTAAGATGTAATGAGTTCCTTTGACGAGCTCTGATAAAATACATTAGCACCATGTAGGTATTATACCTTGCAGAAACATGAGCTTTTTCGTTGGCCTAATCAAAGAGGTTATTTTCGCTATCTCTGTTTTTGCCCTGACCTTTGAACCTGTCGAGAGTGCCCTAAAGGAGTCTTGCCTGGCTTCTCTGTACAATTTCCTCTGGGGTGAAAGTCTGGTTAGGTGGTTAATACAAACGATTATAGAGATCTCCAATTTCCACAGACTCTACTTATTTGCTCGAAGCTTATATCAAATTACCACCTTTTAATTTAGACATAGCCACCTGCCTTCGATGACAGAAGCCTGGCTACCTTCTCAGTATTAGTTAAAGTTCATTGCCCTCCCACATTTACTGTTAGATGCCCGTATGTTGGCTCATTTCATCAACAAAAGATAAGAAATAAGTGGGGTCCAAAGTTTTTAAACATATTTTTTTTTTAAAGTTGTTTACGCTTGTTCACAATGTGAATACATGTACTCTAGCGGTGCCTTTCAAAATACTAGTTATTGAACTCCATCTATTATTAGCTTTATCGACTTGAATCAATCTCATAAACACAAATATTCTTTCTACCAGCAAAACAGATTTCACGTATATATATTAATGCACATTTTTCTGGAATCTACTTATTTCCACCCTTCATGTCAATAACTGTCTTTCGATCAGATTAACAATCAACCCACTGCATATCAAACAAATACATTTGTTAGTCTAGTCGATTGTATGTAACATAATTTAGTTTAATATATATATTTATTCAGCAAAAGCATCACTAGGAAAAGTTGAAATTAACACTTTTAAGAAAAAATCGTATAATCAAAATGAGATTATGTGATTATAGTTCAGATCATATTAGATTTATTCGATTTCAAATGTACTCCTACAAATGCGATCCAATTAAAGTAATTGGCATGGAATCGGTGGTGTCTACAAAATTAGACACAACATATGAAATATAAAATATTTAATAACATATCTCAATTTATTTATCAAATGTTGATTGCCTGACTGATACGTACATGTATGTGTTTATTAGTTATACCTAGTATATAGCTTGTTATCTGTCAAAGTTGGGAGATGATTTACCTTATTAGTGCCATATCTCTCAAGTTAATGGTTGGCCTGGGCAGAACACCCACACGCTCTTTCCCAGAAGCGTGCTACAGAAAACTGCACATATTAGGAATCATAATTTGAGGATAATATTAATAGATCCATTCTATAGATAGTATTATGCATAACCTGATGAGAATGTGGTACAAGGGACACTATTGCACTGTCCGAGATGTTTGTCTTTTCGTGGCCCACAAGCCGATAGGCGAGTGGGTTACGAAAAAACAAAAACATTGAGGACAGTGTAATAGTTTCTCGAGTACCACATTCGAATTTAGGTTCTATATTTACTCCCACGTTGCTATGCTTACCTTATATGGCTATGTTTACTGGGGACAGGAAGTCATACCACACGCATGGAACTGGTGCAAGTTATCACACTACTCCCGCCCATACAAATAGCATGTGGCACATACATCAACGTTCACTCCCTTTATTGTCTTCATTAACGGAATACTGCCTAGGATACAACCAACGAGGGTACATTTAAATGTACCCTCGTTAATACAACTGACATGTGTACTCTGGTTCAACAGTGCCTCAATTTGACACCCAACATTTTTTTGATTTTATATGAAAGGGAAAGAATGGAAAAAAATTAGAAGGATATATAGTAAATAGTAGAAAAGGAGTGACAAAAGATGAGTCTAGATAAATTATTCCACACAGTGTATTATTTGTATGGATGAATATGTTTAGTCAGTTGGAAACTTGATTTGAAGATTATAATGTAATAGCTAAGAACTCTCACGGTTGAACATTTTATGGTAGTGATTTGTGTTCTTTTAGTTCCTGTTTAGTTTACCGTACAAAAATAGCAATTTTAAACAGTGATTCCTAAGTCATTTAGATGTAGCCTCCCAAACAGGCTTCCCATATGAATATCTTTAGTAATCTTGAAACTGGATACTGTTATTGTTGATAACATTTAATAAAAGAAGTTACTGTACATATGTCTTCCACTCTCTACACCGAAAGGGAGAGTGGAAAACAAATGTATAGTATAGTATGTTGGTGAAGAGAATGAGGACCATGCTTTCTATTGAATTCCTTTTATTGACAACTTATTCCTTCCTTGTGGCAGGAGTAAGTTGCCAATAAGGTATATCATTTTTTTAAAAATTTCTTTTAAAATATTTTATTTAACCAGTAAATAACAATTGGAGTGGTATTTGCCATCTCTGTTGTTTTTATAACTGTTTTTATTTAAGGGGTTTAGGTATAAATTGCCTGCTTTTCACCCTGATCCTTGGCACTACATCAATTTGAAGTTTTAACTTAATCAAAATACAGAGTTTTTTTGGTGGATATAGTGGAATGAGATGGGATACATGTGTTATATATGGATGAAATTGAAATGATACAAATGTCTTTGCTTTGTTTTGTTGGGACAGTCTTTGTAACACACACTTTTACCTATGACGTAAGCATACACAATAATTGTTAAATGATCATTTGATTTCATCTAGATTTTAGATAGTACAATACATGTTATACGTTATATATGTTCCCTCATAACTGGTGATCATTATATGTGGCACTTCTCAAATATGCTGGATATAATTTCCTTGTATCCTTCTAATTGTGTTTTTGTCATGCTCACATTGGTTGAAGTGGCCTGGAGAAGTACTTGTCATTCATACCATTGTCAGGTTCTGGATTAAACCCAACTCCAAAAGGTCTTTCTGCCTGATATCCCTCTTTTGTCATCATAATGGATTCCATGAATGGTATAATTGTTCTTGTGCACTCGGTGTACTGTAGGATAGTTTTAATTGTGCTCCATCGTGAACGTCATATATTATATTGTCCCCCACACTCAGATCGCTTTCCACATTCTACATGTCATTATGGATATTGATCTACAGAAAAAGCTTTAGTCATTTAAATCCTCTCATATGGTCCTTACCGAGAAATCATTATAACTAGGAAATAAGCTTCATATTTGTTGTGTCCAGAGAGCGGGATATCATCAAGTAATATTATATTACAACCTTAACAATCCCTAAAGAAGGACGCAAGCACACTATTAGAAAAAACAGCACAGAATCGACTCATCATTGTTCATGAATTCACACTAAACAACAGAGTGATCAAACCAGGTTGTAATAGTTTTGTTTCGTTCTTTCCCTGTGGCTGTTTGCTGCAGGGATTCATAAAAGTCCACATGTATATTTTGGTGGCCCGCCCAAATCCTTTGCTACTGTGGCTTCACTTATTATTGCTCAAAAGCGCTTGTTTGTTTACCTCCGGCCAATTCAACTTCAAATTCTTGTGTGAACATATAACAGCAGCAGAATATTGATAATTTCAGACCTATTGGTCAAATACTTCTTAAATTTGGTCAAATATCTTGTGTCGGAACAGCTGATAATGCAGTTTTAACACCCAAATGAAGGCTGTGGGGGAGTGTTTGCAGTCTTCTTATAGGTAACAGCCTGATCATTAAAAAACTAGTTCGCATAATAGGTACACAGCTTTAGACACCTAACTTGTACATACAGCCGCTGAATGACTGAAAGCAGGGTTCGGGTACTTTTTATACCTGCCTGTGATTCCCGCCAATTCCGAAATATGTTTGTTCCATACTGGGCATTGTTTCTATTTCCCTATGACCCTATGACAAAAATTCCCTGCCCTTATAATTCGGGATATACCAACTAATAAAATTATTTTAAAATACTAAACTAGTTTGTAATCAATAATTAATCCGGTTAAAAATAATACTTCCCTATTGACATTAAAGTATAGAAAAGCAGAAAGAGAAGTTGACCTAGTTATCAATAGAGTTATTATCCATCCTTCACTTAGATTAGTCACAACATTTAGCAATACTAAGGGTATTGCATGTACTGAAGTGCGCCTTTGAACAAGCCACGTCTGGACTTTTCCAATGAATAATAAAGTTTTGCCTCTATACCCTTCCCCTTAATAAGTCAGGGTAACGACAACCATTGGGAACTATTGAGGAATATGCAGACATCACCATTATAACATATTCAATTACATCATCATACATATATTGCTGGAATTAAAAGTCATGAGGCATGTATATCACAGGGTCGCAGCACCTGTACTGGAATTCTATCCCACCATGTTATTCATATCTGAGTCAATTAGTTGAGCAACTTTCCCTGAAACTTTCCAATAATTGCTCTTTCCATATCGTGTATCCAAATTAAGGATATCCATGTCTATCCATTATAATGTTGGATTTATTTATCTTTTTCAGGCTGCAATGAAGCTTCGCGACCTTCCTGAGAAGCATTACAAAGACGTATCGCTATGATAAGAAGAAGTGCCATAGAAGGCGTAGAACTCTGGACACTTTATGCGTCATGCGTCAGAAGTAGTGTGATAATGTGAACCGGATGTCAAGTTAGTTTAATTACAATGGCAGCCATATGACGACTCAAACTTACGGCTCATTATAAAGTATTATATTTTTTTTTACAGTGACAGCTCCAGATGGTTGTGGTTTTATGGGTTTCAGTTCCCTTCCCCCACACTCTTCTATTTTGTATGTATTGTAAAATAATGTTTTTTTATATAAAACCGTGGCTGAAAATCTCTCCATTGTTTGTATTACTCAACAACTCAAGACAGGGTGGAGAAAATGAGGTGGCTTAATCTTAATTATTTAATTTACTTAACTTAACTTTTTAAAAATAGTAATTTGGTTTGTATATTGGAGTTGATTGCTAAGACGAATATTGAATTGAATTGAAAAATACTTTATTTGCCAAAGTTTATATATATGTATGAGGTTGAAAAATTGACATATATAATGATCGAGTAGTCGAGTAATGATTGAGGTAGAGGAATACTAGCATGTACTTTAGTAACTTTTAGTAACGAAGAGGATTGAGGCTAGTGACGTGTGGTAGGCAGCGATGTTATGGGAATAGGTGGTGTGCCAGTATATATGTGTGGTTAATGACGTCTTCTGCTGTTAAATACATCATGTGGGAACAATAAATATGTCATACCACTTGTTAGCTCAGGTAACAGGCACCTCCATATAGTCCCCCCCCCCCCCCCCGAAGATTACCTGCCATTAAGGGTTGATCGATATCAATTCTATAAAATATTCATTTGATGGCTAGTCTCCGTTGAACAATTTTGAAACTATTTTCTAGATATTACTATGACTAGGTCCTTAAATTGTATTCAGCTAGTATTGAATTAATAAACGTCCACATGCTGACGTTGCAGGAACTGAGGAATGAATCAAACGTTATAATTCATCATACTCTGTGAAGCACAGACTTGACATCACCAATTGCCTAACCTAGTGGAGTCTCCGAGTGCGATCTTGATATTTCTTCTTTAGTATTGGAATATCGTACTTTTTCTGACATGACTAAATAAATCAACAGCACTACGATGTGGCCATATATACGATACAATGTATGTATGTGCTTTAATTCTAGCCGTTGAATCTGTTGACATGTACAATTATATAAGACTGAAGCCACCACCTAAATGTTCATCAACTTTTTTAAAGTTGATATCAGTCCTACTTGCTTTATTTAAGACGGATTATGCCAAAGATTTAGAGGGATTCAGGGTCCTTTCCAGTCAAATTTGAATATTGTCCTTGAAATTGGCATTCTTTAAGCTTAAGTACATATAAAAGATGTATTATAAAGGCAAGTGTTAATTTCATCTTTTTCAAGAGTTCATTTAAATCCGCTTTTGAGTATTTAGTTCTGATCATTATAAACATAAAATGTTACAATAAACCTAGTTTTTATTACATTATTTTGACCTTATTCATTGCCACAATGCTTTAGCATTTTAATTCAAAATAGTCCGTAGGTAATTGGCTTCCAGAGTACTCGAATTTAATGTATCGTTCAGATATTCACAATTCAATTTCGGATGACTGAAATTAAATTTTGTATATCAAAAAATTTCAGATATATCCAATAACCTGAAATCAATTTGGGATATTCACTATTTGTAGCTGTGGCTATTCCAAATTGTACTTTCAGATCTCCACAAATCTAATTTCCTATATTCACTATTCGAGTTGGTGAAATATGCTATATTGCTTTTATGACTTGATACTTTATCAATTAAAGCTGCACTCTCAGTTAACGTCGGTCAAAAACTAAACATTTTATACGTTGTGTTCCGTTCTTTTCCAACCAATCGATAGAGGTCATTGGACCAGAATTTTGGAGTTGTCTCTGCTGAAGGGTTTCTATAACGTTCTCGTTAGTATTTGGACGGCCCGTCCAAATCCTTTTTTACGATGACTTCGCTTATTATCGCTCACCGGTGGCCGATTACTCGGTCTATCCCACTACCGGATCCCACTTCAACATATAACACCAGCAGAATATTTGTAAATAAGATCGGTTTTGTCACTCATAATAGCCGAGAATGCAGCTTTAGGAGGTTTGATTTAG
The DNA here is from genome assembly GCA_942159475.1 of Sthenelais limicola. Lineage (NCBI taxonomy): Eukaryota > Metazoa > Annelida > Polychaeta > Phyllodocida > Sigalionidae > Sthenelais > Sthenelais limicola. The sequence continues at coordinate 63,222,129 of OW804096.1, forward strand.
GAAAGCAATAGATCTATGGCGAGGGGCAGACAACATCCAAATGAACATAAATGTAAATTTATTGTTGTCTTTGTGATCCAAAATGGGAGACTTGTGAGATATAAATACCTCATCATTGATACACTTGATCAATGACTCATTGTCTTTTGTCTAATAACTTACATAATACATGTAAGTCAATCAATACTAATGATTTACTTAAGTTCGGACAATGGACACAATATATTTGATCTGTAGGCTGTAGGCTACAAATAATGTGTGAATAATAGGAAAGGTCGTAAGGAGAAGGTCCAAGGGAGAACCGCTTAGGATATAATTGAGTACATCATTGGATAACTGACAGGACATTCCCCAGTCAGTTGAAACATGAATGATGGGAGAGGGTCAGGCCCGGGGTCAGGCGCAGAAATAGTTAATAATACAAAGATGGCATATCCATGAGAGAGAGTTCTCTTTGATAAAGTGTTCTATCCACAATATGCCCCTTTTCAAAAGTATCTAAACCAATATTCAAATGGATACAGCTATTGGCTGAGAATAATGTAATTGCCTAATGTCTTAGCTGAATACAAATCTTTAAATACTGGTGTAGCAGGGGTTGTGGGGCGGTGGACGAGTGATGTATAGGGTACATTCGTCCGCCGCCTGGGGTGCTAGTGTTCCACATTGTGAGTGGACGGGAGCCTGGGGGGGAGGTATAAATAGGGGTAGATTTTCGATTAAGGGCCAGTTGGAGCCGAGGCTGGGGAGAGACCAGAAGTAATAGTGACAGTGAATAAAAGAGGCAACAGATTGCTACCACACAGTACTTTACTTGTTATGTTTTACCTGCTCGTCCAAGCCCGCCTGGTCAATCATCCCCTCATCCAACTCGAGTTAATAATTAATCACAGAGATCCTTGGATAGTGCGATCCCTATACCAAGGAGGATAGCATCTTTGCTAGTATTCCCCTTCTTCCTCCTATTGGAGTGATAATTACATGACGAATAAATATAACTGAGACGAAGATGAACCATGGCTTTCTCTTTATTCAACCGATACAATAACTGATGGTGACAACAATACATACAGAATATTGTCATGTACTGGATACCCATATGGTTTACTCATGTCTTGGGCCTAGCTCTGATGTTCATATACATGTGATGTGTTACAAAATAATGACACCATCAGTAGCCTTTTAAAACTGCATTTCCCGCTAGAGCTACCCAAGAATACTTCTGTTGGGTTTTTCTTTCCTTTATCCTGAGTACTGTAGAATGGAAGGTTCAAATAAAGAAAATGAAGACAAATTTATATTTCCTTAAATTTTCGGATTCTTTTCATGAATTCATTGCTTTTTCTTGAATATTTTGTAATTTTGTTTTTTGCTCATATACAGTGGCAATCTGGATCAAATGGGATTAATAGTGCAATTAGATGCCTTCTTCATATACCTAGCTAGCCAGTGTTACCCTTACATTTTCGATTCCAAAAGGATTCCCAATGTTTAAGAAAATGATAGTGAGTTAAATGTTAACATTGTTGGAATCCACTTAATCTCATCTTTTCAAATATGATGGTATATCAAGTTCCATTTTTTCCCAACTTAAGACACATTTTTCCTGTGACCCCTCAGATATATAGCGATCTGTTTTGTTCCTTATATGTGCCCGCCCCCCGCCCCCGCGACACCTATTATATTGTCCAATCAGCTCACGCCACGTCACAATGCCCTTCCCCCTTCCATAAGGTAAACACACCATTCCTTAACGCCCACACACCTCAACCACACATGCTTGAACAAATTTTCTTTTTACTCATATTTATTACATGTATGTTGTTATGGTGAGATAAACTCCTTTATTCAAGGCCATCCCTCTCTTATGTCGACTTTATTCACAGCATCATCTCTATAAGCGGACAAGCCACATATTGATGAATAAAGAAATCCATTACTACTAATAATACCTGACAGTCAATCGCCTTATATATGCTGTCCAATATCCATGTATCTCTTTGGGGACTTGTAGACTATAGTCCTATTATATAACATCTCTCATGTTCTTTACACTATTTTCATTAGAGAAGACTTAGATGTTAATTACTTTATCACACACACAAAACCTTTCTCTTGCGATTGGTAATGTCGAATGTATGTATTGACAATTCCTCTAACTATTTTAATGATGTAATGAATTGTGTGTAATAGAAAGTTTCATTTATTAGTTGCTGGGAATCTGATATCCTTCATGTTAATATAGGAAACTGGCAGCAGCCCATTCAAAAAAGGAGAATACTTTATATCTTCATTATAATAGCAGTGGTTTTCAAGTTTGGGGAATACAATTACACTTGATATCACGAACGGGGGTTGTACAGAAATGTGGCCCGCCAAGCAGAAAGGTGGCTTCCCGCGGGAGTTATAGTTCCTGGGAATTCCTGCTAGAAGTCACATCATATTCATGATATCACCCTCACAAATGTTATGATCAATAAAATATTTTTCACTTTTATAATGCTCATTTCCCCTTCTGAACATCCACAACATTTTTTGCTTTGTTAATGCTTATTTTTTGTACATGTGATGTGTCACAGGAAAATGAGTCATGCTGCCATGGCAACAGCGTTTCCATAACAACAGTCACTAGGTCTCTGAGGAAATAACTGGTTCCTGGTTTAATAAAAATGAAATGATAATAACATAATGACATAACTTTACAAAAAAGCCCATATCTCGGCAAATTCTGTGAATATACAACTATTTCTTTGGGTTATCGACTCAGCTAGGAGGACACGCAGATTCAGAATCTGTAATAAACCCAAATTCGAAAGTTTGGCCCTGGAGTCCCCTTTCTGCTTGGCTGGTCACAAATTTATATTAATTTTTGCAATAAAAGTCTTGCTAGGTGGAAATGAGAACGGGACGATCTTATCTCGATTTGGGATCAGAACATAGATAGTGTTTGGCTACATCCTTATCAAACCTGTTGTCTTTCACAAGGTAAATCGGACCAATAATTTTTCTGAAATATTAGCCTTATTACGGGAGCGCCACCCTAACCCCGAACACACAAGTGGAGAGAGGTTATGGGAAATTGATTTTTATTTACATAAAAAACAATCAGGTGAGTTACATGTAAGGTAACTATTGATGTGATATTGTAGTATAATTAGGAGAGATAATTATAATTAATTATATAATGATATAATAAATGGCCCCTTGGATATATGTTGATAGGTGAGGGTGGGAGGGAAGAGAAATATATATAGGTGGTGAGGGGAGCGAGGAGAAGGAGAAAGTGAGGGGTGAGGGTGTAGAGCCGTTAGGGGCGCATGAGTGTATTATTGAGGGATATGGGTTGTGTGCTTGAGTCCAGGTGGCGCCGCAATACCACATCATCACTTATGCGATGACTACATTATTACGGGAGCGCCACCCTAACCCCGAACACACAAGTGGAGAGAGGTTATGGGAAATTGATTTTTATTTACATAAAAAACAATCAGGTGAGTTACATGTAAGGTAACTATTGATGTGATATTGTAGTATAATTAGGAGAGATAATTATAATTAATTATATAATGATATAATAAAGGCCCAAAAGAGCCAGGATTTTGTAAATAGGGGAAGTGGAGGGAGGGTTAAAGAATTGTATTGGGTCCTCGGGGCCGAGGAGGTGAGTATAATTATTTGATATGAGTTAGATATGTGAGGACACAGTAATATATGGCTGTGTGAATGTCAGGCATTATGTGAGTGTCATTGATTCAAGTGTGATTGGTAGTAGATGCCTCGTGTATTTAGTATAATGTCAGGCGAGCACAGTTGATTATGATTATAAGCCAGTGCCCTTGTCCCCAGGCAGCTACCCACATAGTGGCTGGCTATCGTGCTATTGCGTTTGCTAGGATAGCACTGGTTTTAGGCTGTGAGGTGGATACATAGCGTTTATACGCATCTGAAGACCACCCTCCCAGTTCCTTGACTTGAAGCTCTGATGCGCCTGCTGCGTAGGCTGTGGTTGCAGCTGCTTTTCTCAGGCTATGTAGTGATAGGGACTTTGTTTCAACCCCATGTCGCTTGAGATGTTCTTTCCACTTGCGGGCGACAAATGTTGCGGGGATTGGTCTGGTGGAGTGTCTGAATGTGAGGAATGGTTCCTTATCGGACGATGTGGGCTGTAAGAGGAGAAGCTGCCTGACTCTGCTGACAACGCAGATACACTGGTCAGGGCCTCTCGCAAGCCTGATGATCCTACGCTGGTAGGCTGTCTGCATATTCTTGGCCCCTTTTACTTGAATGGTGACCTCCTCATTTGAGACTTTGACATCCGCCCTCGTGAGGTGTCGTGCTGGGTCAAATCTCTTGATGGTTGGTGGCACGACTTCCGACTGTCGCATGGCACCTTGGTACATCATGAGGACGGCTGTGGCTAGCGCTGTCCCTTCGTAATCACCTGGTAACAATATTATCATGTGCCTTAGCGTGCTGACGTCGATAGGGGCCTTAGGGCTCGGAATATATTCCTTGTTCCTTAGTAGTCCCTCGAGCGTCCATTTTACTCGATGGTGCTCATAATTGGCCGTACTGGCATCACACCTCTTGAGATATGTCTTTATATGAGATAGGTGATTAGCGATGGTCTTAGGTGATTTTATGTAGGATGATAGGTGTTGGAGATATACACAGATATGGTCGACTCGGGCACTTTGCGGATCGATCTGCATCTGCTGAGCGAATTTCAGGAATGCAGTGACAGCCGACTTCCTATTGCGACTTGTTCCAGCAGACCACGCCGCCTCCTGTGTCTGCTCCACTTGTGCGGCCAGGGTCTGCATTGGGGTGCCTGAAAAATAGTATGTCATTAACAAATTGCAATGCATATAGGCATGGTGATACAACCTTAAGTGCATAATGATCAACCCATGTGTCCCTTAATTGTTTTTGTGGTTTGCCCAGGTGTGATCGGCTAAGTGCATCGGCGACTGAGTTGGACGATCCCTGTATATGGGCATATGACAGTTTGACGTCAAACCTGGCCTGCACCATCCAGGCAAGCCTTGCTGCGGCCAGCATGACATGGTTCTTTCCTTTTCCATTCTGAAAGACTGATACACTTGACATGTTGTCGCATAGTACTAAGATGTGACTACCTCTGTCACTCTCAGAGATGAATGTATGCAGTGCTACGGCGACATTGATGGCTTCTATCTCAGAGATGTTACATGCCTCCAATTCCAGCCGGCATATCTGATATTCATATGCGAACTGGCCATCAGTGCCCCCTATGCCACTGAGGCAGGCATCCACGAGGTAAGTCTTTGTTGGTTCTATTTCGGGTATAATGGATCTTCCATTCCATTCCCCGCAGAAATCTCTGAACCACCGTAGATCTTCTTTTATGTGGCTGTTTACATTCATATGTGGTCCCTTGAATCCTCTCAGGCTGTCCAGGAGCCTTGATACAAATAGGCGTGCAGGTGGGACGCACTTACCTACGTGTATCAGCGATCCAATGATAGATTGGAGCTCGCGCTTGGTGATGGTGCGCTTCTTTATATATTTATTAACTAGGGCGATGGTCTCCTTGATCTTGAGGGGAGGAATTGATAGTGACATCTCCTCTGCATCAATGAGTATTCCTAGCCAGGTGGCTTTGCTGCCAGGTTGTTGTAGCTTTCCAGCGGCCTCAGGGAGCCCTAGCTCCGTCAGTAGATTTCTGGCATAGTCATAGGCTCTTGTTGTTGATTCCTTATCAGGGCCGAGTAGTGCTAGATCATCCAGGTACATGAATGATGTGAACCCTTCCCTCTCGAGCATGCGGACAATGGAGTTGGCCAACCTTTGCATATGCGCGCTGGATCCACGACTGCCGAAGGGCATTGTTAGGTCGCAGAACCAACTATCACGCCACTGCAGACACAGCAGGGGCCAGTCGAGAGGGTCACTGTACATGTTTTTGTAGGCACGAGAGATGTCTATGACAGCAATGTGGGCCTTGCTCCCCAGGCCTTTAAGATGTACTACCAGGTCTTCTACTGTAGGGAGAGAGTGTGGTCGCTGTTCTCCCCATACCGAGTTCTTTATTATAAACTTGTTAACATAGTTCTCCTCTGGGAAGGTTAGGTCAATGATGACGCGACGGGCCTCAGTCTCCTTCTTGGCTCTAGACATCATGGGTGACACGTGGGCCCATGGGTCGAACGGGGTTGACTCGAACGGGCCAACCAGGCCACTAAGGTCGAGTTCTTTCTGAATGAAATCGTCAATTTTGCTGGAGAACTTGGTGGCACTAGGGTGGTTATTATTGTTGCCATTGTTGGTGACTGGGCCTAGGTAGCCCATGGGGAAACCGTACTTAATGAATTCAAGTATCTCCCTATCTTCATTGCTGGAGGAGAGGTGCCTGTCCCACTGATCTATGTTGAGGGAGCTAGGTATCAATATTTTAGCTTGTAGGGCATTAGGCAATCCAGTGTCCCTTACCTTGCTGTATATTTCGGCGAACTTTCCCCAGACTATGTTGTGGTCGGTCTGGGGCCAGTGCATTACTCGGTGTTGTTGTAGAGCCGCAGGTCTCGTGTCGACTGAAGCTGGGTCTGCTTTGCCGGCACATATGGCAGCGACCGCATCGAAATAGACACTGTTGATGATTAGCGTAGGCCGGGTGTATGGCCTAACTATATTCTCATTCTGTTTCGACGGGATGAATACTGGGGCCATAGGATTTAGTGTAGCACCAGATATCGTTCCCTGACGGTGGTTTGTTTTGGGATCGCTGCCTCCATGATGGATCTCGTGCAAGCTCTCGTGGCGCGCGAGACCAGGCTTGTTAATGTATGCAGCTGACCCAGTTTCCCCATGTGGGTCAGGGAATGGTGCCAATGTTGGGCGTGGCACATGCACATTGCCATCCACGCCCGCTATTCGTTTTTTGAGGACTGTACTGACCTCTCATCATTATTGTGCCTAGATTTGGCACTCACCTGTTGGTTGCCTGATTGGGTCCTGTTGGGCTTTGGTGTGTATGTCCCATCATTCTGTTGTTGACTGTGTTTGACGCGCCTCTCGCACTCCCTAACACTGTGGTGCGTTCTGCGGCCAATGGAGTCACAGTATGAGCACGAGTGGAGGAGCAGTATTGCCCCCTCTCTATGATCGCCGCTGTGTGTGCAGCCATTCCTTGTATTAAATGGTCTGCATAGCACTTCCAGTGATTTTGAGTCCTTCTTAGATGTTTTGTTATCCGCTGATGTGTTGCCCGAGGTATGCCCTCCTCCAGTGAGGCATATACGGACCCTCTCATCCTGTATGGTACTTTTATCCGACCAAGTGACCTTTCCAGCCTCGATCATATCGAAGACATATTGTGACCAGCGCCTTACCGCTGGCCAGGGCCTCTCCAAGCTATCCTTGGTGACTTGTCGAAGATGGTGCATCATATGGTGGTAGTCGTCAGAGTCATATGCATCGGGGTCGTCCAACAGTGCCAGAAAGCCGTCAATATATTCATTACTATTAAGGGAGGAGCGGGCGTCCAATTTTTGTTTAATTGTCTGTGATCCCTCCCTGTAAACGTACATGTATGGCTTTGATTGGAGGCCAGCCCTATGAATATTAGATAGTATGTCAACCCTACCGTGCAGGCCGTGTGCAAACCTCTCACGATCGATCTCCCGCTCGATGAAGTCATCTGCTAACACTTGGCCTCGTATCACGTTTGGTGTAGATGCTGTGCGGTATCTAGCCGCCTTGACCCAGCTATTGATCCTGTGGCCAGATCCTGATTGTTGCGGGTTTTTAAAGAATATTTCCCTGGATGACTCGGGTGAGGGGTCCCTCTTCCTCTTGCTGCTATGGCTAGACCTGGTACTAGATCTGGAGCGTCTAGACGACCTAGATCTGCGTGAGCTGGAAGAGGACGCCGCGCCAGACTCGGCCTTTGACCTACTTGAGCCCTCGTGGCTCCCGTGTGCGGATTGTGACCGTTGAGATTGCTGTGATTGTTCTTCCTCATCCTCCTCGTTTTCTTGCCTATTATTGAATACGTTATTGAGCAGCTCAGTGATTTGAGATACTTGAGTTGTTAGCTCCGATATCTCAGCTTGTAGGCTTTTGCAAGTTGGTGGTTTAGTTGTCTGTCTTTCCTCCTGTTGGCCCGTTTCTTTGGCTCTAGCTCCTCGTGTTCGTGGCATTGTCGATCTTGACTTTTAGTTTGAAATTCCAGGTGTCTTGAGGATTTCCAGGGGCGAAGCAGGCTTCACTGATATCCAGGCTTCGCTCAGGTATTCTCTGACGTTGGAGGTATATTGTATTGCCAAAAAGTGGGTTATTAAGGCGAAGAGACCTCTGAGAGAGGAAAGAGAAATATATATAGGTGGTGAGGGGAGCGAGGAGAAGGAGAAAGTGAGGGGTGAGGGTGTAGAGCCGTTAGGGGCGCATGAGTGTATTATTGAGGGATATGGGTTGTGTGCTTGAGTCCAGGTGGCGCCGCAATACCACATCATCACTTATGCGATGACTACATCATTTCCCTTTAGTATCCAGGGGCGTCGGAGGCTAATTTGAAATGGGGGGGGGGGGGGACAAGTTCACTACACTGGGAAGTACGCCAGTATTTTTTTCGATCATATATTGGAGTGGGGGATGGGAGTGGGCATCACAATACAATTTAAACTAGGCCTAAACCTTGTGCATTCGTTTTTGCTAATCATAAGCTGCACATTACCTTTTTGAAATGTGCATATTTTGTACCCTACCAAAATTCACAATTATAAAGATGATAAATTAAGGGCAAAACCTTCGTCCATACTAAAGAATCTTTGCCTAACAAGTTTTGAATTTGAATTTAAAATTAGAACCATTTACTATTTGATCATAATAGGGAGATGGTGGGAGACATATCTTTTCTTCCATCATCTGCCTATTATATTCGCAGACAATTACCATATGTGATGTGTTACAGGAAAATTGTCACAAGTCGCAAAGAATGGATTTGGAGTGCCATCATATTTGAAAAGATAAGATCAAGCCGATTCCAATGATCAATTGATTCCAATGATCCTTGAAAAAATTAATCGGAAGAAACGAAGGACGTGGTAACCTCACTTGAAGCCAAAGTAAGCTCCGTGGATAGTTTGGGAATTTTACATGCCCCCCGGGAAAACGCGTTTTCCACTTCTTTGGGAGCCCAACTGTCATACCGTAATTGAATCATTAAACAACGAGGACTCAAGATTTATTGGAATAGCTTTTATTCTGGTTTGGGGTAATTAATTACTATTATATATCCTTGACCGGAGGTCATACAGCAGCAGGCACATGTGGAGTTGTTGTAATGTAGCTAGAGATGTTAGCACAATTATTATTATGAGGATAGCTAAGCCACAAACAGCCCCTACAGAGTGTAGGATTAATGATAGGCTAACTAAGGATATCATTTTTATGTAAGTAGCCTAAATTAGTATTTATAGGGAGGTGGTTGGGAAGAAATTTGTCCATCCTGAGCTACCCCATACTACCCCATTAATTATGTGGGATAGTTAAAGGATGGTCTCTACTGGCTGCGGTAAGCTCTGTGGTAAGCCTTGCGATGGTGCTGTGATGGTGAGGAGTGGCGAGGTCCTGCCTACATGGCCAGGGAACCATGTAGGCAGGATCTCGTCATTCTTCTCCACCTACAGAACCAGCACAACACCATCGCTTACCGCAGAGCTTATCGCAGCCAGTGGAGACCACCCTTTAAGCTGCACTCTCAGGTAACATCGTCAAGAACTGTTTAAACATTTTCTACTTTTCCTTTCCAACCCATCTAAAAATCATTTGACCAAAATCTTGAAGGATTTTTGTCCAGTTGTTTTTGCACATGGCTTATAAAACGTCCTCCTTTGTATTTGGAGGACCCACCAGAATCATTTCCTTGAAGACTTCACTTATCATCGCTCACCGGCGGCCATTGTCTCTCGGCCGATTTGATAAATGTACTATGATTAATTAGGAAATCTTTGGCAACCCTAGGTGGGTCAGGTCGTCAGGAAATGTAGGCTACACTCAGTTACACTACAGATTTAGTAAACTTTGCTAAATAATTATTAGGCTGAAAATTATCAATCATAATATGATTGATAATTTTCATACATATTATGTTTATCTGAGTAGGCCTGCGGTATTATATTTGGCGCTGATTCGAACAATCTGTTTGGTTATGTTTAATCAATTTTTAACCTCATTTTTTGTTTCAAATTTGGTAAATTTTATTATTCTTTTCTTTTTCTGATATATATTACCTCTGACATGTTTTCTCGTAAAAATAAAAAAAAAGTGACAACGATAGCCTACATAGAGCTTTATATGTGATGTCTCACAGGAAAATGAGTCACAAGTCGCAAAAAAATGGATTTGAGATACCAGCATATTTGAAAAGATGAGATCAAGCAGATTATAACGATGGTAAACATTAGGACATCTAATATGTATTTCTATGTTTACAGTTTGATATTTTTATTTTTGAAAAAAAGGTTTGCAATATTTTGGGTGGAAAATAAAAGTAGCTAAATATACTCAATAGGATGACAATAGAAACAAAAGGATATATGATACACTGTCTTGATTAATTTTGATACATGTATACGACGGAAAGCGCTAGACCCTCCAAAAATGAGAGTGTTCCTACAAGGACTACAAAGGGATCTTGTGAAAGCAACACTTTGACAAATATCAATTTTGCGACTTTTGACTCATTTTCTTATAAGACATCTCATAATATATGCCAAGGTCGTCCATGGCCGTCCATCCCTGCCTCTCAGTGTGCTGTATCTGCCAACTCTCGTACTCTCCTCCTACCCTTCCATAGACACCAGTTATGAATAGGCCTCGTTCATTCTATTGCCACAAGAGGTTTTCCTTAAAACTAATAATTTTGGCGCTTCAAGTGACACCCAAAAGGCTACAATAACCTCTATTGTATGGGTTGGAACAAACGGTGACAGAACAAATCCTGACAGGTCAAAAACCGACAAAAGGCGACAGGACAAAAATGCAAAAATGCAACATGGACAAAGGCCTACATGGACAAAAGCTGACATGGACAAAGGCCAACATGGACAGAAAACCTGGAAAATACTGACTTTGTCGGTTTAGTAGGCCTATATTGTAAGTAGTATGAAATGCAGCCATATGAGGTACCAGTACGTTAATTGTGTTAATTTTATGTGTAGTGGCCTCAATTCAATTCAGTTCAAAAATGCTTTATTGCAGATGGAGGTACAATTGGTCGGTCAATTCTGTCTGAGACAAACAGGTCTTCCGATTATTGCCGACTTTGTATCTTTGAATGTTGTTACAAGTATTATTTGAAACTTAATGTAAATATGTATAGTAAATTGGGATGAAATGAGTAATTACATTGATGAACATTATGAGGTTATTCAACAGGAAGGAGACCAACTGACACATTTGACACATGATAGATATTCATAGATCATAGTTTAACTTTGGTACCTAAGTACACATCCAGCAGCGTTTTAATCTCGGATATAGGCCACTGAGAAGGTTAAGGTATACATAGCTATAGGCAGGGGTAAATACAGAAGTAGAGAGAATGGGCACTTTTATGAGCAGAGCAGCAAACTAATTTATTTTATTATATAAAATATATCAAAATGATGCAAAAAGTTGCACTGACTTGTTTATCCCTTCGAAATTGTAGTGGCCTCCTAGGTTGCAACATATTATCAAGCTGTTATGTAGGAATATGTTTATAATATCTGTATGCTATCACGCATGTGATGTTTCTAACATGTATTTCTAAATTGCACAGAGAAAGCGGGAGGGAATGGTTCATGTTACTTTAGTTTATTACTCAATGATGAAAGGAGGATCGCCCACAGCTTCTATACGCGGGAGTGTAATCCTATTGTGTAATCATGTGTGTAGAATTGCACGCAAGTCAGCAGCATGTATCTGGTTCGCACACAAGTCGGCAGCATGTATCCATCCGGTTTGCTACCATGCAAAATCCCTCCCCCTCCCTTTGCCATGCAAACGTTACACAGAGAAAGCGGGAGGGAATGGTTCATCCTACTTTAGTTTATTATCGAAGGTAACTTTGATGGCCTCTATGGCACAAAGAGCTAGCGATTTTACATAGTGTATGTTTGCTTAGCAAGGAACTAAATGTTCTTTATAGTGTTACCCTAATAACAAATAAGTGTGTCCTTATGGCGACCTACTATGAGTTGAAGTTCAAGGTCAGTTAAGGTCAGACAACTCCACTGGCTGATATTTGAATTTTGGAAAATTGTGTTGGTTGGCATTTTGTAGGCGTTCATCGTTTTCAATAGCTAAGTTTGATGGGTTTGGGATTTTCTTTGCTAGTCTGTTACCAATTGAGGTAAAATATTCGTTGAATATTTCAGCTGTTTCAGGTGGGTTTATTGTGGGGGTCTCTGGTATAAGTATGATTTCTTTATTTGTTTTTGTTTGTTTACTATCTATTAATGGGGCTAGATTCTTCCAGAATTTTCTGGGGTTCTGTCTATTAAGTTCAATTTGTTCCTTGATAAAGTTGTTTTTTAAATTTCTGGCTTGGTGGTTCACTATGTGACGTAGTGCTTTCGCCCTGTCAAGTAGAATAGGATTTTTTAAGCGTTTAGCTGCCTTGAATAGATTGTCTCTGGTTTTCATCTGGGCAAAGAGGTCTCCCGTTATCCATTCTTTGCGAGCTTTAACATTGGTAAAGGATCTTAGTGGGCAGGTTTTGTTTACTAACTTGGTTATTTGTTGTAACATTCTATTCCAATTTGTTTCGGGATCAGGGGATACTAGTATGTTGTTCCAGTCCTGTTGTTTTAATTTATTTTCAAATTCTTCTTGATTGTAGCGAGTATAGGATCTGCATTTGAATGAAATTCTACGATATTGTTCTTTTGCTTTTTTTATAATTACATAAGTAGGCTTGTGATCGCTTATATTTACATCTACTACACCACAGTGACTGATAATTTTGGAGTTGGTATAAATTAGGTCAATGGTTGTTTCTGTTGAAGATGTGACCCTGGTTGGTAATGATATGAGTTGCTTCATAGAAGCATTGTGCTCTATTGATAGGAGTAGGGTTTTGGAGGAAGAAGGTTTCATGTAGTTAACATTAAAGTCACCTACTATAAGTCTGTCGTGGGTGGTTGGGAAATTTTCAATAACATTCTGGATTTTTTCTAGGGCCAAGGGGAGATTTCCTGCTGGAGCATAAAGTAATCGGAATGGGTGCTATTGGCACATTAGTTCTACCACTACTTCAACCGCTACTCAGAAATTAGAGCAGACAACATTTTATTTTCACATGGAAATGGATGCGTCAAGTAATGTGAAGAATAACGTACAGGCTTTAAAAACAAGGACGATACGGTCAGAGGGAGGGAGAGTAGGGTGGGTAGTGGGCAGTGTCATTGAAAATGAGAAAAACAATCCATATTTATATATAGCAGGCTCAAATATAACTTGGCTGTGCCTGTGTGCAGGAATATGGCAAAAGTGTTCAAAAGTTCTGTGAATATTTCTGATGGCTAAACCTTACTCTAGCACCATTTGTATGCATTAATGATGCATCTCTCTATTGCATTCATTGATGTATCGGGTATGACGTAATTGGTGCTGAGGAACTAGCCTGTTGGCTTTTTCATGAAAAAAGCAGTAGTCATGTCTCGTCAAGTCAATTCCATTGATGGTAAATATTAGGACATCTAATAAATATATTTTGTTATGCATAAAAGAAATGTTCGTAATAGCCATATAGTCGCCAAATAAGTTCTGTAAATGTATATCATGGCGAATAGTGAGGATGTGGGGAATAGTTTGGTACAACTGTCAATTCTTAGAAATTACGTTTGTTGGTCAAGTTGCCATGGCAACTCTTTCTGAAAAATTATGAAAAAATAAGGAGCTTGTGGCAATCAAATCTCTCTCATTTCATGAAAACTTGATTAAAACTAATTTGATCTTATCAGGTTGTGGTAAATAGATTTCTTCATCAGTTGATATATCATATATATGTGTGATTCCAACTTTGTCACATGGAATAAGTATGAGTCGAGGGTAGAAATTGTGAAAGAATTACCAATTTCGGGATTGTTTTTAAGACATCAGGGATGAAGAAACATCTTGTCTATAATCAGAATGATAGACCACCCAGATTATTTTATACGGTTTAGCGCAATTACTTATAGTAAAGTAGTTAAATATACTCCTTAGGATGACCTCAGATACGTATTGATATATTCAATACCCAGTCTTGAAATTTTACACATGTATTCATGCTACAAACAGCATTGCACAAAACACCCCCAAAATTGTGTCGTCCTTGTTTTTAAAGCCTGTACGTTATTCTTCACATTACTTGACGCATCCATTTCCATGTGAAAATAAAATGTTGTCTGCTCTAATTTCTGAGTAGCGGTTGAAGTAGTGGTAGAACTAATGTGCCAATAGCACCCATTCCGATTACTTTATGTTCCTTGCATACTTTATGTTCCTTGCTTCTAAAGGAACGGGAGCAATAGGCTGTCAAAGTAACGGGAGGAGAAGCGGGAGAAGTAGCGGGGCAGTGGAACCCAGCCTTAACTTGTGAATAATTTTTCTATAACACATCCCATAGAGGCTCCATTGAAATGAAAAAAACTTGTTCCCATATTATGCCAATGTATGTCCATTTTGAAATAAGGCATTGCATGAGAATTAATCATTGGGTTGGATGTATTGCTAGGTAGAAGAAATGTTTACATCACGTAGCAAATAAAGACGAGGCAGGGAATCGTGTTAAAGTCAGCCGATCAACTGGATACACACTCATGGCAAATATTCCAATTTGCAATTGCCATACAGAACACGTACTATAAACCTGCCAAGGTGGTCACATTCCTGTAGGATCGCGAAAGCGGCCTCATCAAGATGTGTTTTGTAGCCTGGTTCTTGGATACATTGTATTTCATTCCCATCTTTCTTGGCACTCAATGACCCAATGAGAAATATATGATGGGTCGAGTCTTCAGAAAATGTACAATTTATCTTCACCAATCCTCACAAATAACCCAAATTTAAGTTAAAATGAGGTTCAAAATACAGTTCAACATAACCAGACAGATTGTCTGAATCAACACAATACCAAATATACTCAGATGTACCCAGTATTTATAACTTTTCAGCAGAATTCATTATTGGGTTTGATGTATTGCTAGGTAGAAGGAATGTTTATATCACGTGGTGGAAAAACACGAGGCAGGAAATCGTGTTAAAGTCAGCCAATCTACAGGATACACACTCATGGCAAATATTCCAATTTCCAATTTCTATGCAGAACAAATACTAGACCTTCCAAGGCAGTCACATTCCTCAATAATGACGAAAGCGGCCTCTTCAAAGTGCGTTTTGGAGCCCGTTGCTTGGAAACGTTGTATTTCCAAATAATCATTCTTATTGAATTCTCTACGTTGTTATGATTAACATGACACCTGGTATAATGATGGGACACATAATTATGTTATACGATCTCGAGGTAAGAAGTCATATTTATTCAGGGTTTTAAAGGTCATTTGATACCATTCTTAATTGAATCGACGTGATTTGTTTAATCAGCTTCGATACCCGATAGGCTACAGACATTTCGAGCCCTGCATCTAAAACAATCATGTAAAAATCTGTTTAAAACTGCGCATTAAAAATTGTACTTTCCAATATGGACATTCAAGTCACCTTTCAATTCTTCAGGCATACGACAGTAGAATTAATGGAGATTTCTCTACCAGATGTAGGACTATGGGTGAACGTAGCAGAAGCCCTAATGCGCACATGTTTGATAAGGACTTCACTGGGTGCATTTAAACATAGTGCAATAATGCAGCACAGGAATGGTATGCACTGAGCACTGAAATATGGATAAAATGGCATTTCTTGGTAATAGGGAAATAGATAGATATGTGTTTCCGATTACCCCTCCCCCCCCCCCCCCAACGCACCTGGAACTTACCCCACCTAAAGGTTTTTGACCTTCCGTAAATTTTTGTAATGATTTTTTGGCAAAAAAGCTAATAAAAAAAGCTCTTAGATATATATACATTTCTAATGTTTAAAACAACTACTCTTAAAATATACATTTCTAATGTTTAAAACAATTAATGTTATGAAATAGACAGAAAATAGATTTCTTTTCAGTTCCTCGATGGTGATTCCCTAAAAAAAACACCCCCTACCTAGTTTTCAGCTAGATAAATCGGAAACATGCCTAATTTGTTTGGCCCAGTTTGAATTGTGTCTGATTGTTTTTATTTAGAGACAACCATTACATCATGGGTCCATACTCCTCTCAGTATGGTTTTTGTGAGTTTATATATATAAATTCTCTAACCCTACAGGGTTACACATCTAAGAATATAAAATATACCAGTATAAATGTAATGATCCTGGTTTATGTTGAGGAGGAGAAATACAACGAGAACAAAGTTCTACTGTTGATAAACTGACTTTAGTTTGGCTGAGGCTGGCTGTTTGGCTGGAGGTTTAATGTGTTCTTGTTTTGTCATAGGATTGATAGACCTACAAATCCTCATAATTGAAATAATTCCATATTTAATAATACATCCTGGAGGGCTGTTTCGTATTGTGACATGCTTAAAAAATCAGTATTTATGTCTCGCGCTCAAGCCCTTGCCTGTCCTATGATAATACAAGGATGATCATTTTATATGATCATATGAATACATTGATGTGAATGCAATCATATTTATCCTAAAGACTGTTGTGTCATATTGTGACATACATCTGATAAACAAGTTATTTTTTCTTCATATTTAATTTAGCAGTATTACATAATTCCATGATGTCGCCACAAGACAGTGTTCCCATCACCTGCCTCAGGATTATACAATATTAACATTTGCATATATATCAATCAGTTAGTAATCATTCTGTCAGTTTCAATATTCCTGTTGAGGGGTGGGGGTGGGGGACACCAGAGGGTAAAAATTGTTTTATTGCTGGCCCATTGTCTAGCCATGTATTTCTATATTCTGCAACTAGTTCTAATTTATTGTTATCTATTTGTTTTTGCCCATTTTCTGTAATACAAATTTCTGCCTATTATTTACCTACATTATTTTGCATTCTTCATTAATCATGTTTTTGGAGGTGGTATGATCTACTCCCAGAGCAGTTCTTATCGCCTTATTCTGTAGGATTTGAATCTTTCTCATATATGTCTTGTCCCTATTGGGCCTATGAATATCAAGACAAGAATTCTTCCTTTTTTTATGATTTAAGTATATATTCTATTGGTTCATGACAGTTTTCAATAATTTTTTATTTTTGTCTTTTTACAGCTGCAAATGTTGAAAATGGCCCTATGGACATACTATTATAGGGACGGTCTCCATACTTACCCCTCATAGACCATTGATCTGACCCTCAGAGATATACAAAACTGTATGTCATAAAAACACTCATGATGCTTAGAATTCATATCTGATTAATGAAAATTCAAAAATATATTTTCTCCAGCTCTACAGAGGTATGTCGACCAAAGACCCCATTTGCAAGACCTTTCTGACAAGGCCATTAGATTTTTTCTGTCTAAAAAAATTGTCCACCGAAAACTTTGCCCCAGGGGGGTGGGGCATTTACAGGAATTTCTTTCCCTGGGGGGTCGGGGATTTCATCATAATATGTCCCAAAAGGCCAAGGTCATATTTCCCAAAAGGCCCCCACATCCCCAGGGGGGTTGCAATTGACAAGTGCATAATCAATGCGTGAAATCTGACAGTTGTTTACTTTTGGTTTATTTCGTCGAAAATGTTTGCTGGTAGTTCTCACTTATTCCTCCCCTTCTACCAACTACATTTACCTGATGAAATCAGATTCTGAAAGAGGAGAGTTGAATCTATTACCCTCGTTCTTCTTTTTTTTCTCGTAATTCTGCAAAGATTAATTCCCTTTCATTTAGCTGATCGAACACAGCCCAAAAGTTATGACGCGGATGGCAATCTACCTGTTGACAGTGTTGTTGGAACTGCAAGAAAAAGTCATAATTTTTCGATTATCATTCCTTTATGTTGCAACTTTAACATTTAAGTCTAAATTACAATATACACTGGTGGATTGAATTAGCTAGCAAAGTGTACAAGTGCTTGGTTTCCTACACGCCTACCATTAGCTCAATATTATCTTAGCATATAGTCGCAGAGTTCCTGTATCACACTGTTCAATATCACACTGTTTTCAAACGTGCACTGCACAAAACTAACCCGAAAGTGTGAATGAACGGTCTTGGATTGTTGCCAAGGAAAAGCTTGCGCCATAAAGAAGCCATGTTATTCAGACACGTCCTCACTCCATACTGTCAGTGCGATGTTTATATATGACATATTCATTGCAATAAAAGTGCAAAGCCAATTCTTCACCGTTCTGCTCGGGAAACGTTCCTCCTATCCAGTCACTAAGAGCTTGGTAGGTCTGTCGATATTTCGCCAACATATATGAATGTTATTTCTCCTGGCAATTGATATTAAAGGTGCATTCTCAGCTATTGCGCTAAATAAATCTTGCCAAATTTACGCATTGTTTTGCCTATAGGTCAGAAGTAGGTAATCAATATTGTTCTTCTCTTAGTTATGTTTATACAAGAATTTTAAGTCAAATAAGCCCACAAAACGAGTACCGGTGAGTGAAAGCAACTACTGCGGCAAAGGATTTCGGCGGGTCACCAACATATTGATGTCGACTTTTATGAAGCCCTACAGAAAAAGCAACAGGGTCACATTCTTTAAAATTTAGTTAAAAGATTTTTTTAGTTCATGAACGATATTAACTAAGAAATTTAAAATCAATATGAATGTTAACATAGCAGAAAATAATATCCTTACTGTAATGAGCAATACATGTGGACCAGTAGCCTATATAATATTGAAGCACATTTTCTTTATAAAAATGTGTTATTCATGACAAGCAGAATACAGATATACAATTCGCTCATTAGAATGTTTTCCAAGGGGTTATCTGTCAGTATCTATCCGCAATACAACGACTCTATCAGTATAGAAACAGTTTTTGCTATTTGTTAAATTACATTTTCGACAGAGATGTCACAAATCATTATTGACTGAGAACAGCGTCAATACAATGATCTAATGTGATATCCCGAGTAAAACTTTTTTCAAATCAAATCACATTGTTGATTGTAGATGATTGAATATAGTAATAATGATAGATGATAATTGCCATGTCCACAACAAATTTGTATTTGTATTTGGAAGAGCCGCCCGAATCCTTTCATGCGATGGCTTCGCCTATTATCGCTCACCTCCCGCAGTTTTCTTTTGGTGATTAGGTATTATTTAATGTACAATATGTATATTCCCTGTGTTACCGAAATCAGGAGGACAACAACTGCTAGCCAATAATGGGCACTGTAGGCGGGATGTTGTGTGATGAAGATTCCAGGTATTCTTATATGTGATGTGTAACAGGAAAATGAGTCAAATGTCAAAATGGATTTTGAGATATCATCATATTTGAAATGATGAGATCAAACACATTATAATGAGGGTAAACATCAGGGCATCTAATAAGTATTTCTATATATAAAGTTTGATATTTTTATTTTTGAATAAAAAGTTTGCAATATTTCTGTGTGGACAATTCCTATACTAGTATATAATGTAGCTAAATATACTTGAGATTTGGTACATGTATTCATAAGACTTAAAGCACAACATACCCTAACAATGAGAATATTCCTTCACACAGATGTTATGAATAGAACACACTGAAAAAATATTAATTTTGCGACTTGGGACTCATTTATCTGTGACACTTCACATATGTACAATAATGTAGTGCATCCTTACAGAAATTAGATAATAAGCAATCGCTAGCCACTAATGGAAAATGTGAGCGGGATGTTGGTGAAATGACATTGCTGGTAATCTTATATGTACAATTATATATATATATATATAAATATCATTATATTATAATGAAATTTTCCCCATATCAAATGTCGCAACCAACACAGAACCAATACACAATACATAATTCAAATCGGATTATTGGAAATTGTTAAACTTAATTTGAAAAAGTTTGGATTGTCATGGTTTTGAACAACGCGCCGGTGTTAATTGGATTGTGATTTTATACTTCATTTTCGCTTATCTACCTAAATAATAACATGAGAAGAATCTTTGTTATTAATGTTTATTCATTTGTATTTCCTGTAGTCTTTTTCACCTATAAATTCAAGAATCAGCAAATTCTGAGCATAGTGTAACTCGTTTAAATAATGTCTTTGACTAAATCAAAATCTTTAAATACAAATACCTATATTATACAATGCAACTTCTAGTATACCTTTTTATTCAATCATGTACATAATTATTTAAGAATAGGGGATGTGCATACGGTAGCCGCCATTTTGAATCTTGATTTGCATGAAATTATGGGACTAATGGTACAGTCTAAAATGGATAGAAAATATGATAACCTATGAACGTATAGTTATGGGTGTATGACTGCTAGAATGCAAATGTATAGAAAATATACCATATTCAGCATGGGCTATTTATCAGTGCTCTAATAACAATATCGAATTATCATAAGTCTCTATCTTACCCATCATGCATTTGGTTTTCATAGCAACCTCTGATATTGGTGAAAACATTCTTGCAATTTTCGATAAAAATCTTGCCAAATATGTGTACGTCAAATTTCAACAGAATCCATCCCATGATGCACTGTAACAGACATGCGCAGTAGCACATGCAAATCCTCTATTAGAATACCACTGTTGAATGGTCTACATTCCCTGCTCACAATCCTACTTTATAAATATACTACTAGCATGCATGCACACTTCGCCAAAGAAAGACGAGATAACAATGACAAGTATGAGGCCAAGAGCATGAATGCAATTGGGTTCATAGTGGTACCCCTCCCTATTCTACCATTTTCAGCTAGCCTATATAAGGCAGTGAAGGAGTGAAAATGTTGCACAAACTACACATGTTAACGTGTATGCCACAAACTCGCATATGCCATACTGACGCATATTATCTAGTTAATGATATTCGCTGTCTCCTATACATTTTCAAGAAGAGTGATGATTTTCAGTCAAGAAATATCACTCTTTAGTTAAATATAGTAATTTTACTATAAGGTATTTTACAACTACTATTTCTAATAATGAAAACGGTATAATTATCACAATTATCCGCTCATTCAAAAAAACATGACTGTTGTAAACTGCTTCAGCATGATACAAACGTAAGAATGGTGACGTTTTTTTATTATTTCCAAGTCGTACTATAAAGAAAGAACTGTACTCAAGGTTAAGAACTATACTCTTGTGATTCAATGGCTCTTGTTCACACTTTATTTTACATCCAACGACTGCGTATTGGATATGAAATGAAGTGTGAACTCGAGCCGTTATCAAATCACAAGTAGTTCTTAACCTCTACTTCAGTTCTATCTGAATATACTATAGAGAGAGAGAGTGAGTGAGTGAGAGAGACTGCTTTCCAGATACAAGTTTTGTTCGTGGAAGCTGATAGAGGCGCATGACAAAAATCTTACTTATTTTTAAGACATATATGTAATATTATATATGTCGAAATGTCGAAACAACATATGTTCCTCACATTATGGTTTCCAGTTTTCCCTTAGCTCAGGTCTGATGAGAATATATATCTGTCTGAATTAGATAGATGGGAAGAACTTTAGCTGAGAATTCTCCAGATGGAAATCTTCCTGTCATCATTTATAAGGCCCCAGCAGAGATGTTATACAAGATCCTGATCCAACACCTGCCATGCTGTAATACTCCATATCAACCCAGCGAATATTGTTACATTATGTATATATACGGGTCCGAGAGGTGTGGACAAGGCATAGGAAAAGGAAGGGCCATACCACCCTCTGGTCATGCTGGCATTCCCATAGGAAAACCAGCGTGCTATGCTAGTGGGAATCATTCTGCTTATCAAGGCAATGCATCTGGTACTGCATAATGCACTGCATTATATTCAGTTGGCCATTTCTGTATATAAGCATTTTATGCCGGGGTAACCCAGGAATGCTCCATCGACAATAGCTAAGTGGGGGCTTAGATGTTGTCAGAGCAAATGCAAGCACATTTCCCCTCTCCAACAGAAAACCATGAATGTAAAGAATGGCATGTAGCTGACATGTAGTAGGAACCACCTCGCTCTGTATAGATTGGTTTTTCAATCAACACGTGACGAAGAACTACGAACGCCAGTTGACTAAGTTGGTCTGGTGGTGACGCTGGTCCCTTCTGCCTGCTTGCCTGTCTGTCTCTCTCAACCTGCCCCCATCTCTATCCATCCTTCCTGCTCTCTCACGTTCTCGTCCCTTATTCGGAAAGAGGTGGAGGTGTAAGCAGAAAACCACTCACTTGCCAATGGACCGGTGTGAACTGCACAACTTCTCGTGTACTTGCTTTTACATTCTGGATTCTGCAAACTTGATAAACAAGACACTTTAAGCGTCTTCTCTTTCACAAAGTTGGACTGATGATTAGGTACCTATACTAGAACTTATAGGTAAGTGATTTTATGTTACTTCATACTTTTACTGCTATATACTGCAGTTTTCAATGTTTGAAATTATTTCTTCTCACGTTTATTGATTCGTATATACGATGGTAGTAGATTCTGTTGCCATTAATTCGTGGATCTGTGCCGCATTCCTTCAGGGAAATGCAACACTAAATGCTTCAATTTTAATCCAAATCAATCATCCGTTTTGCATTGGATTTTAAATTGAAATGATTAGAAGATTTAGGGAAGGAAATGTTCATCATTTCATTCTATATTTGGTCCGAGATGATGATGTTAGCGAGAACTCATCTTGGACTAAATAGCTCTGCGCTTAGAGAGTCCAATGTATTCACCCACGGAAATTGAGTACAATGCTGAGATATTCCAGCAAACTTTATTAGTTCTACTTACTCGGGGAATACATTAGGCGCTTCATAATAAGCCTGTCTCACATAGCTCGAGGGAAGATGGCCGCTATCGTTTCGCTCCAGAATATGGCTTGTTTTAGGCAAGAGACACCGGCATCGTTCAACTATATGTCAGCAAGTTTGTCCAGGTTCTCTAACTTGCCTTCCATTCGCAAAATCTGTTATCTTATAAACGAAATCACGTATTATATATTGAAGGAACCACGGTATTAATATAAGGAAACCAAAGTACATATTATTTATTGGTATCGATGTTTTCCACTTTCCTCGGGAGTTTTTAAACTTGAAATTCCATCATTTTGAATACATCTGTTTGTTTGAGTAAACACAGGTGATTACTTTTTTTGTATTTTGTATTTAAAGATTTTTATGAGTAGTAAACATTAGACATTAGTAGACATTATGAGTAGTACATTTTTCCCAGTCCAGGCTGCCAACAAGATTATGAAAGTTAAAGAAACGTTATACAAATATTCTAGTATCACAATTTAAAATTACTACAGAAAACCAGATGCAGAGTATACAAAAGGTTGCTAATGTTATATACATAAAAAACTGAAGATAACTAAATAGAAAAATTTGTTAGAAAAATCAGACCAACGTATCAGGCACTAGATTACCAAAACAATTAGAAAAGAATGAAAATAAAATAAAAGCACTAGAATAACCATCCCTGCGCGTTGTGTGAATTTCAAAATTCTCAACATCTAAGTTTACATTTTTAAAGGATATTGCCCAATTGTTTACAAAACGTCGTATTATTGCTGGATGAATTTAATGGTCGATATATATGCAACATTCATTAGTTTCAGTTCATCGGAAAACTATTTTTATTTGCTAGAGGTCGAAATAGAATCAACATAAAAAAAGTTGCTTGTTTCCCAAGGGAGGTCCTCAAAGTAATCTCTCTCTGGCTAAATGTGGAGATGGTCATGAGTTGTGTGTTATGTTACTAATAACTGAGAGTGATCGAGTATCTGTCCTGTAACCCAATACCCTCAGGCTTTCTTTAAAACAATAGCGTCTGATAAACCAAGCATCTGAGCAGCCTTTAGAAATCAAATCATGGCTCAGCTCGTCAGAAAATGTACAATTGACAGCTCTACACAATTTTAGTGAATTCTGATAAATTAAGCTGATACCTATAAATGCTAGGTATATCTAAGTATATGGTATTCCAATGACCCAAGCAATGTACTGGGTTATGTTGAACTGTATTTTGAACCTAAGTTCTTTCTTAAATTTGGATTATTTGAGAGGATTAGTTAAGATGAATTGTACGTTTGTTGAAGACCTTACCCGATATCTTCGCAGAGGGCTGCCTTAAAGTTCCCTTCAGTGGTGAGTGGGCTAAATTCAGGGATTTCGACTTTGTCTGGCAACTGCCAATATCACACTGCTGGAAGTTATCCTTTCTCAGTCCCTGAGGACGGGTTTTGGCTGTTCTTCTCTTTTACACTGACAAGCAAGCCTTCTTTGCCAAATTCATGCTCGGCCGGAGGATAACCTTTGTTGAGACACTGACTTTTTTCCATGGATGATGGCATAGAAGCCTTGATTGATTGCTTTACGTGGAATGGTTAGTTTTGCGCCAAGGCTTTTATAACTCCCAGTATGCATTCAGTCTGGAATCCATCTAGAAGCCCAAATACTGGTGTATGGCTTCCTCAGAGGGGGACGTTATGGTTGCACCGCTACATATTGTCGCTTATTCCTGAGCAACCACAGGGACTATTCATTTTACTGTGCCCTTTTCAGACCTTAGAAATCTTACAAATGCATTGGGTTTGGTCACTCCAGGACTACTATAACTCGACCTAAACAACCATCAACATAGGATAATTCTGCTTAATAACTGAATTATCGAGAGTGCAAACCCTGAAAAGGACAAAGAAATTAATTAGATTAATTATAATTACCCCAGTTGTAATTGATTTAAACTAATAATTAAGAAAAGCCAAAACATTATAGTAATATGATAGAACCTCACGAGTAGGTATTATTAGCAATAGGATTGCATGGGTCCAAGTCAAATAATTTCCATGGCAACATGAGCCCAATTATTGCTAATAATGCCCTCTAGTTGGGGTTCTATTATGTGATTAATTTCTCGAGATTTTGTGTCTGAGGCATTTGCTTGAAAATAAACCCCGAGGCCCGGAGGGCCGAGGGGTTTATTTTCAAGCAAAAGCCTCAGACACAAAATCGAGGGAATTAATCACTTTAATAGCCGATTTTTGGATTCAATAACACTGTTTAAACACATATTAACAAATATTAGGCTCAAAAAAAGGTTTTAGATGTACTTACAGCATGAAGAACTCCAATAATTTAACTCCTTAACTCCAATACATAGGTTACTATTTTACATCTGACATGGAAAGGACCGAGTCAAATGCAGCCTTCATAACATCCAAATCAGGATGTTTTACACATTTTAACCCATCACATTCTAATATTTAGATTATTTTACCTATTTCTAACCAATATCACATATGTAAACCTAATGATAACTTCAGAATGTCGTTTACGTCAGCCGCATTCTCCGTTCCAGAAACAAACGAAGCTTCCACTTTTTACAGGCAACCAAGCATCAGACTTCCGGTTTACGAATGCCGTGTCCGTGTGTCTAGGGACTTAAAAAAGAAATAAATAAAAGATTTGAATCGGTAGAAATGTTTTAAATATTGTTTTAAGCGGATAGCGAAGTTTTCCTTTATGGAAATCAAGTAATAAATGAATGGCGAGTTCAGAAACCATGTGTTTACACGCCCGCAAGTTTGCACCGCTTTAGTCGGAATCTACATGGTAATGCGACGGCTTGCCGAATGAAGCTCCAGCTATAACAGCCAATCAGAGGTGCGTATTTACTGATGTTACTTTTCAAACCGGCCTGCGTGTTTTCGCAAGGATCCGCTGCTTGCTATCCAAAGCATCAGCGACTTCCGGTTTTCCAATGCCGTGTTGCGTGTGTCTAGGGACTTAAAAAAAGAAATAAATAAAAGATTTGAATCGGTAGAAATGTTTTAAATGTTGTTTTAGCCCGATAGCGAAGATTTAGTCTACGGGAATCTAGTATTCAATGAATGGCGATTTCAGAACCCATACGTGCGACCGGAAGAGATGGGGAGACCCTTCGGCATAGCCACTCATGTGCACGTTGACTTGGCGTTGCATTGTGTACGGTAGTCTATATAGCGCACGGAGGATTTCATTCGAAAGTGACCCACACGTCAACAAACTGAGGCTTGCACGATGTCCGGCACGATGTCTACTGTGGCGGAATTGACAAATGGATTATTCCTTATTTCGTTGCTTACCACTATTCAGAAAGCAGATCATGCTAAGTACAAGGATATTTGGAACATTATCGGTGATTTTGGAGATATTGTGTAGAGTTTTACATAGCCTGGGCTTGACCCCACGAGGGGAGGCAGCCATTGTATCATGAAATATCGCTCGCACGATGTCTATCGTCGTCACGTTATGGCGAACCCTATGCCCTAAAAACTTAAAAATGGCTAATATTTCCATCGGAAACAGTGGAGGAATGACTTTAATGTGACCAGGACTTTATACACGTTCCAAACTGAACGCGGAATCGACGAAAAACAACCAAAAAACTCTAGTTAAGACCCGACCTTGAACCCTGAACCTGGAACTGTCATGGCCGCTTGTGGCGAACATGACGATGATTTGCAGGAATTGACAAATGGATTATTCCTTATTTCGTTGTTCACCGCCATTCAGCAAGCGGAATATCCTTCTACAATGATATTTGGAACATTATCGGTGATTTTGGAGCTATTGGGAGTGATATTTAGGCGACAAACAACTAGTTGATGAGGTAAGTGACTGATTGAGCGGAAACGCCGACTGGGGTTTATTTTAACTACATCCGCAAAATAAATCTACATCCGCAAAATAAACCCCTGAATCCGAACAATAATTTACTTCATCCGTTTTCCGGTTTGACCACTTCCTGTCCAAACAGTAATTTATAAGTATCCAGAACCCCAGCAGAATCCAAAGATCTGCTATTAATGAACATTACTCCATGATGATAAAGAAAGTAAAAAATATATATGCTGTAAGCAGGAGCTGAAGAAGCAGTGGAAACGACGGTCAAGGTTTTCACCAGAAATACAACAAATGGCTATTCCGAAAGTGTTGCCCCCTCCCACTGGGGCCTCAGTGAGATCCTATATGTAACAGCATGGCAAAAGGAGGGGGAGGGAGTTTGCATGGTAGCAAACCGGATACATGCTGCCGACTTGTGTGCGAACCAGATACATGCTGCTGACTTGTGTGCGATCCAACACACCTGATTACACAGTAGGATTACACTCCCGCGCATAGAAGTTACGGGCAATCCTCCTTTCATCTTTTCATGGCAAAAGGAACAAACAGGGGAGGGGAAGTTTGCATATTAGCAAACCGGATGTACTGCTGACATGCACGCGATCCACATAATTAGAGTTTATAGACAACATCATATTTTGCAACCCAGCTGATATAATATTGCAATGTTTATGTTTTCGGGCAACCGTTGAAGACCTCCAAACCTGATTTACCCTATTTGTCATTTGAAAAATGAAATATATCAATTTAAATATTAAATTGGGTATTTTATCATCCTATTGGTATAGTTTACAAGGAAGGCCTGGAAGACCTTTATTATTTAGAACCGTAAGAAAAATTTGCAAATGAGGACGGGAGTAAATAATTCTATATCTCACCGTTTAACTTAAATGTGTTCTTTTTGTTTTTGTGTATCTTTATTTAAACAGGGACTACCAATGGCGTCAGCCTTAGAGGCTTTTAGGTCGGAAAAATATCGCGGTCTTCCCCCTCAGCCCTGTCCCTGTGTTCGATTTCAAATGTAATGTATCAATAGATAATTGTGGTAATGATGATGAAATAGAAATGAGATGAGGGTGATTGGTGATAATGATACATTGTGGAAATAATTTGGAAATACATGGCAGTTTACATAACGGAGCAGTAGGTAGGATAGTATAACTTGTGAATCATTTTCATAGAATGGTATAAACAGTATTTAGAGTGATAGTTCGTTTAAGACAGTACTTAACATATTTTACATCTTGATTATTTTTAAAAGGTGCATTGTCATAACTACAGGCTCTCAATCCCTGGTATGCTATAATATTTTTGTACAGGATTGTTGTTGGCAGTTCAAGATTGAAGTTATTTAAATCATGGGCTCTTTCATATTTCTAAGTCTACCATTAGATGAATGAATGACCCTTTAACATGAGAGGGGACAAATCGGTCCGAATACTTCAAGGAAAACCCCAAAGCTCTCCCCACCCAATTCTATTTACTTATACATACTTCATGAAAGACGCAACTTTGCTCTTAACCACCTTGTTTGGTTTATCGATATTTCCGTGCCTGGGGTCATTTTGCACAGAGCTTCTGGTACGCTGACGGTCCCTGATCTTCGCCCAGTCGAGTCAGAGATTAGTGCCATGTAAGGTCCTACATAGGAGGAAAATGGATAGTTTGTGTAGCCTTTAAGGCATTTTTACTCCATAAAAATTTCCTCAAGATTGAGCATTTATATCCGTGTCCTTCCTGGGAAGCTATTGGCAGTCAATAAGAATTAATCTGCTCGATTAGAAATGCATATTTGCAAGGCCTTCAGTTTTACCTCTTTCATACTAAAAATATCAAAGCGAACTGAATCGAACCTAATCGAATTCACAATTCACTTCTGTTCACACTATACACTCTGTAGATTCCAGTTTAAACTGCTGGCAAAAACGATTTGATTTGCTTCGGTTCTCTACGCACTAGCTCAAATAACATTGGGAATGCGAATCGAATCGAATTCGAGAATCCACCTACACTAGTTGGATTCGAGAAGTCGCTTTGGATTCGGTTCGGAAGTGTTTTAAATTGCAGAAAACCCTTCAAAGAGCTTCGAAGCGGAGGTGTAGTATGAAGTTTTTTTTGTTAATCATGTATGTATGTTAGAGAACGAATTAGGTTTAACCTCGCTAAGTGTGAGAAGAGGTAGGCTCGATGTATGTGAGAAGGATACAAAAAAAGGAAGAAAATGAGACAAAAGAAAGAAAACAGTTCAAAGGAAGACAATGAAATACTTAGTACTGTATAAGTCTAGATGGCTGGAAGCGCAATAAAACCTTTAAACAAATTGAAATATGAAGGGGTGTTAATTTATAATTAATATGAATAAAATTAATTTGAGCAATATAACGTTATACTACATAACACTAACATTGGAAAAGGAAGCGAATCAAATCGACTTCTCTTCTAAAATATATACCTACTCTAGGTGGCTTCTAGAATTTGCTTATGATTTGGTTTGGAATAAATTTTAGGTATAAGCGTTGAGGATTTCGCCTCCCGGTGTGGTTTCCATCATGTGTTTAGCCATGTAATTGATATGAAAACACAGGACTACTCATAGAAAGCTTAATCAAAAGATTTAATAAGATCCTAATTGACTTCAGTTCTCGGTATCGTCAGTAAATCTTCTTTAAAATTCTTTAAAATTTAATATAGCCATAAAGGGTAACTAGGATACATGTATCCAGGAAAAGAGCAGGTATGATGGTGTTCCTTGAAAAGCCCTGGGGGGAAGCGAACACGAAAGTGGCGCAACTAGTTAATTCTAGTAATACTGAGAATGGTATAAGCTACCTGTTAAAATAAG
The DNA here is from genome assembly GCA_942159475.1 of Sthenelais limicola. Taxonomy (NCBI): domain Eukaryota; kingdom Metazoa; phylum Annelida; class Polychaeta; order Phyllodocida; family Sigalionidae; genus Sthenelais; species Sthenelais limicola. Next base: position 63,251,843 of record OW804096.1, read on the forward strand.
GTTAAAGTACGTTGGAATACTGAACCAATCTTAAATATCATATAACTGTACTCATTCGTCAAATAAATACATGTATAATATCTATTTTATACCGAAATATATCTTCTCTCTTGAGGTTCTTTAATTCAAACGTTTATATTCGCAGTCTTGGTTCAGAGCTTCTCAGATCAGATAAGATCGGTATGTCAATAGTTGGACGCCTACTGGGCTAATGGCTTTTCCGGGCCGGAGTAGGCCGACCCCCATCGTCCTAATTGGATCTTAATTGGATCTTAATTGGATTTTGCGGTTAGGAGCGAGAGCCTTTCCCTCAGTTTGGAGGGATTCTGTCGGCTATGTGCCTAGACTATTCGGGCATTCCTGCTATATGTATTTATGTGGGCTGTCTAGAACAGACATACTAATTTTGCATATGCAAGTAACTTTATTCAAGTCATCCCTGACGAAGCCAAAATATGTTGGATCATAACCAGCTGTTTGTAACATCCAGCTGAAGTAAGAAAATAAAAATAAAATCGCCAAGAAGGAAAACTTTTGTGTCATTTACAACCTATTTACAGGTCCTTTCACATTATTTAATGCTATTTTATTTATGTCATCAAGCCCAGTAAACATGAAAGCAGGTTCATCCAAGTGTCTGGCCGTCTTCCTCGTAATCATCACCATTATCTTAGAATAGAGTAGCTATACGTGGTTGACTATTCAGCTGGTTATAAAGGGAATGCTAACAGTAAACATCAAGAGATGTCTCATCATCATCATTAGCACCTCCTTCTTCTTTGCAAAGTCGCTTCTGGAAACTAAAGTAAACTCAAATTGGAAAGTCCCCTTCTTTGCATGTGCCACTGCGCATGTCTGTTACAGTGCATGCTGGGATGGATTTAGTTCAAATCTGACATACACATATTTAGAAACATTTTTATCTAAGAATCGAAGGATCCTTTCACCAATATCATACGTTGTGTTAATGGCATATACAAACAAATACATGATGGGAAAGATGATGAACGTCTTGTTTCATGGAAACATAAAGCACATGGATATCAATTACATGAGATCACTGTGAAATATTACATGGCTGAACATGTTACTATAGCTTTTACACTGATATTCAACTCCCATAATTCCATGCGAATTGAGATTCAAGATGGCGGAGATGCATTAATCCCCTGTTGGAAAGTCCCCTTCTTAACTTTGAATATGTAAAAAGTTTTATACATAGAGAATAACATAGGATAAAAGCTGAAACTGCATTAAATATCAATAAAAGACCAAACTTCAGTAATAAACGGCATTAGCTTGCATAACAAATTTTGTGTTAATTAACATCTCCAAACTTCCTCCATTAACTTTCATACTTAATGTGTTCTGTTCTATCGGACAGACGATTTCCAAGGGATGGAAAACCTAGATTTTCAATTAAGCTCGATGTGTTAATGCAATCTAAACGACTTCAGTCATCACAGCATAATTCTGCATGTCTCTTTAATGGCTTGACTTATATGAACGTAAATGTTTAGTATCTAGTGAGAAAAGAAATCTCACTGAGAATGGTATAAATCTGTCAAATTGTATTTGTTTAACTTTATTGTATTAGAAGGAAAGTCTTTTCTCCTTCCACTTCTTTCAGCCATGTAGTAAACAGGCCTCATTCACAGAGCCTTTTAGAACAGATCCTTTCATGGAAGGTTACACTTAGCAATTACTGTAGGAATCTATTACTGTAAAGACCTCAATCCGTATTTTATATATACGGAAAATATTACATACGTTGGTAGTCAAACTTCATTGTTCAGAGCAGTAATATAGCCAAATTAGATTTAGAGAGACATAACTGTGACTATGCCAATACAAGGTAAGCAAGCACGGCATGAACTGGAAGAACTCTAATTTGAAAAGTTTACAACATTTTTTCGACTTTACACATATTATCATGGCAAATAAAGAATCATCTTAAATGTTATCTTATAATAACTATTATAAACCAATATCTCAATAATAACAAACTAACTAATGCTAAACCCCATTCTACACATTGACTAAACATATATGATTGTTATATCATATTACGCAATAATTACTTAACAATGATTAACCACATTATTAATAGACTAAATTATCATTAACCCTAATTACTCTATAATTACATATCATTAAGCTAGTTAATCACAGTATTGTGCAAGACTAGTATGGAGATCAGAGTTAATATAAGCCAATTACTGTTAACCACCACCATTATCAAAATACTTTATTTGCCAAACTATTTCCGACTATGTTATGCTTTATTATTTATATTATCAAGCCTAATCAACACGAAAACAATCCAATTGTGCTATCAGACTAAAGAGTAGGTAGAATAAACATCTATCCATGTATACCTACATACTAGCAGGGAGGACTGGACTAAGCTGCCTGCCTCTATAACTCTATAAGAGTCACACCACACAATAAACGTTTAATAAAAGAAAAAGGCCCACGTAGGTGTAATCATATGAACATTGGGTAATATTCTCATCTTCCAGAAACCGATATATCTTTTCCATCTACCCACCACCTCTTTTCCCTATCCCTCGATTTACCAATGCCAGTCGTGTTTCCACATGTCATGTTGGCAAATTGAGTCATAGCCTATATATATATACAGATGGACGTAAGTGACACAAAAGTAGGCCTTCCCTTTCCAGAGGTGAATTCCAATTATGGCAATGTCCTAAGATTTCCGCGATTCCCTCAGTTATACCTGTACAACTATATAATACCTTGACCCTGATCCCCACCACTTTAAAAGTGCCTTTCAGGTAGTTAAATAGTCTTTAAAGTCCTCAACCACTCCCATATCAGAAACCTCAAAAACGGCCAATGGTGAAGGAACTCGCTATATATACTTCATCAAATGCCTAGCATCAGGGGTATATCAGGGTGTTATATCCGAGAGACCATTGACAGGGAATCAAATTGTCTTGGGGTTAGGATCTTGCCCCATTTATCTCATGAGTTCAAATACACATAAACATCTTAATAAAAAAAGATTGACCTGTACGAATAGATGAACACAAATTTGTTAGACAATAGACTCCTGTCTCGCTATTCTTTTATCAATTAGGAAAATTCTAAAGCCTGCCTTTTGCTGACATCGTTGCGATTCTTCATTAATTCATACCTCGAATACATACTTTTCTGTAAGCATTGGAGTACTAGAACCATAGTGCAGCACCACCTCGCTAGCACTTGACCATAGCGAGACAGGAGTTGACAGCTTCTGGGGTGCGACAATTATCACTGGTATTAACTTCGCATACCACAAACTGTAACCGAGAGAGCGAGAATTGATAAAAGTGTGAAAAGTATTAACTGAGCAGTCACTTTACTGCAGTTATCATGTGCCTCCTGTCATTCTTTTCAGACTTTTATTCTCTTCCTTCTCTCCTTCTTCTTCCTCTCTTACGCATTCTCATTATTTCTCTGATGCATAGACATCTTCGAACCTAGATTAGTAGAAAAGCAGGGCAAATCAGAGAGGGCATTATATGTTAAATAAATTGTATTGACCATATTATCATTTGATACATGGTATTTTCAGGTATTCAAGTGACATTATACAGAAACACCTTACTAAACATAAAATCTTAGATGCATAACATTATTGCAGCCACATTTCTCAGAAAAGAATCTGTTATACTTTTGCCTGAGACAAACACATTTTGTATATTCAAAGTTGAATTTAAATGGTTCATATATTTCTGAAAATGGTTTCATATTCCCAGATCTACTTTCAGGTAGATGGTGTGCCGGACGATAAAGTGTTTCAACCCATCTACTGCCAATCACTTGAGTGCCAAGTCCTTTTAATGTATCAGTGATAGCAAGAATATGCAGAGATGTTATTTAATTAATATGTATATTTGTGTCATTAACTATGGGGATAGTATTACAGTTTGCTTTTGCTAGTAAACACGGTTGTGAAAGTATCAATCATTAACTTTATTAAGAGAATTGAACATTAAAGTAATATAATTTCTCATCAATATCTTGTTGTTATTGTCAGAATCGCGAACTTGAGTAGATCCCCATAGGCCAAATAAGAAATCCAAGCACATTCCAGACATAAATATACAATGAAGGGTTTTTGCATTCTTCTCATATTTCAATATATCTTTCTATAATTTTATAAGTATTATAAGCTACCCCCCCCCCCCTTCCCCACCGCGGCAGCATGCAATTTCTTATATAAGGCAAAAGGTGCCAGGATACGATCTTCAATTGTGTGACTAACCATAATGTACTTGTATAACATGTGGAAACCCGAGGTGAGCCGGTATGAAGATATGTTTACCAACTAACGAGCATCTTATACATTAATCATCAATGTCTGGAATTATTACGTAGCATCCATAATTCTTGCTTTGCATAACCCCAACATTATCAAAGAAAATGCATAAAAAAGGTGACAGTGCACTATGCCTCGCATGTATTCATACAGATACACCATAACAGAGGGGTGTTGCACGATGTCCAGTGTTTTCCCCGCCAACAATCTCCCCGCCGCAATCTCCCTGCCAAACAACCTCCACGCCGACATTTTCCCCGCCTATTTCTGTTTTCTATAGGATGCATTGCCAGGAGATCCTGGACTCAGTTACATCGTGAACACAATTAATTCCTGTTTAATTATCGTCCAAGACTTATGGGATCTTATCGAATGGGTAAAAGACATAATGTACATTGATATACATATTATTAGTTGGAGTTTATATAAATATTTATGTTGTAGTATTGGAGTTGAATATAGTACATTGCAGGGCTAATGGTACTAGTCCATGTACTAGTTGTGTAGAATTTGCTGCTCGCACAGGTACTATTCTTTATAATATCTTTGATTATTTATTGAGAAGGAAGGGGTCTATGTAAAAGTAGCAGCATGGAAGGTATCTTAATGCATTAGTACATGTGAGACCCTGCCCACACACAGCCGATTTGCCTCCCGATTGCCTCCCGATTTGGGTCTCCTGATGAATCCTATGATCTCATTTCAAATCCTGGTTTATGTTTTTGAAATAACATAAACCAGGATTGGAAATTAAGTCCTAGGACTCATCGGAAGACCCAAATCGGGGAGCAATCGGTAGGCAAATCGGCTGTGTGTGGGCAGGGTTTTAGACAAATGTAATATAGCCTGTAGTACAATATTATGCATAGAGGAAATATTTTCAATCTATTTATTTAAAATAAATCTTTTTTAAATCTTGACCAACATGGAGATGGGAAATACACCTGCAAGGTAAATCTCTATGACCACAAACTTTATTCGATATCTTACCGAGTAATTAAACTTACGTTGACCCATATCGATCTATGTAAAACTACTGGGCTTATTTTGCCTTTTACCATCACATGTGTGGAGAGGGTTTATTTTTGATAAAAAAACAACCTTATTTACTTTTTAATTCAGCGCAGGAAAAAAACCTGAACCACTTGGACTATTGTAGTATAATGTTTATCTGCTTAAAATTTTAGATGCACTCTATGAAATAAGATCAGACAATTTGTTAATTTACCTTTACAAACTTTTTTAATTGCCATTCTGACAGCAATTGTACGTTCCCAGGCGACCTGACCCATACATGAGAATTTCAGCAAATTTTCATCATTTTTTGGCAACTAGATAAATTCAAATTTTAATGATTTATTGGCGGCAAAATGTCCGCAGGGAGGTCATAAGGCGGGAGAATGTATGGTGGGGAGAATGTATGGCAGGGAGATTTTGGCTGGGAAATTGCGGCGGGGAGATTGTCGGCGTGGAGAATGTTGGCGGGGGAATGACCTAGAACCGTGTTGCACAATGCCTGTTCGTTCCAAATCTATGGCTGTTTGTAGCCTGGCTGTCCCTTGTTGACATTTGGCCTACGAACGAGAATCTGTTGCACAACAAATTTGTTGGGTCTCGTCGTTTGTGGGGACGAATTACAAATTTCCGCCATAAAATATTGTTGCACAACTGAAACTAGGACAACCTACAGGGCTGTTCTAAGTCTTTTCGTGCCCAATTTGAATGGCTCCTAAATCAATCTATTGATATATATATATCACTAGATAAGGGTTAAAAAATAATGTATTGAAGTTTCCAATATAGATTATTTATTTTACCTCGATCTTTATATTCATGGCTATGAGACCTGCTCCTGACATATTTATTGATCTGTCTATGTGTGTGTGGCCTGTCAATCAAACCCCTACTCAGTGTCCTTTAATACCAATAGATGGCATAACACAAATAGGTACACAAGTTTGGCCGGGTCAGAAGGTTGGAATACCACAAAAGCCCATATATACGAAGAGGCGATTCTGCTTGTTCATTGAAATTCAATGTGCAACACCCTTCAGAGCACTTAAAGAGGTTTCATTTATCGATAACCAACACAGTAGTAAAGAGTTAAGGCGTATGTGGGCTGTACAATTTTATTTTTATTCATTGTTTTATTAAAATTGTACAATAAAATTGTTGAATGAGTGAGTTGATAAATGTATAAAAGTTTTGATTTGATTTGATATTAAATAGTTGAAGTTGAATATGAATTTGAATTGATTTGATTATAATGAATACAATTATGAATTGTGATGAAGTAAAGGGATGTTAAGTGCAGCAGGTGAGGTGAGAGCACAGAATGAGGTAGAGGGAAGTGGGGGTGGACGGAAGTAAGGTGTAATATATATTGTATAGGGTAGAGGGTGTGTTAGTAGGTGTTGGTGAACCAATGACTCCCGCTGGTGATATTATGCACCATGAGGCAACAATTCTCATATAGCCGAATTAAGATTTAGTCTATATCACTCACTTTAATCATTTTCTTGTTACCAACAAAATTAAATTAAATAATGGCAAAACAGGGGGTGCCTGTCTATAGTGGGGGCAGACTAATTTATAGCCGATTTTTAAATATTAAGGCAGTTCACAAAAAAACCTGTGTCGACATGAATTTCCCATTCTAGCATCTTGGAATTACCTTTGTACAAACACACCGGTATATATTTTACCGGCCTTTACAATCGACCATATAACAGATCAGAGTTAACTGCATGGCCAAGAATAAGATTAGACACAGTCAGTTCAAAGTAATGGGCCTAATAGCTATCGGCTCGTTTGACTGCGAGAGCCAGAGATTTAGGAACATTTGATCATACTACTCACGCGGGGACGCCCTACATCACGGTGACGTCACTACTACCGTAATTCTGCAATACTCTAATACCACATGGCGGCGAGTCACGATTTCACAGCAGTATTACTAAGTCCCGGCATAAATGCAATTATAATCTGTTTTGCTCGATTATATTCTAAATAATTATAACTCTTCCATGCAGTGGGTTATATATGTAACGATTCTACTATACTATATGAACATTTCCATCGAGCTCCAGGTAGCTCCAGAAAGTATCCCCACAAGGTATTTATTTGTAGGAAGTAAATGGGTTATATTTCAAGGCTTTTAGATTGTTTTTATATTTAAATTTCTGACGAATTACCCTCCACCCAAATCCCATTTGCCGGTTACGTTGATTAGAGTGAACGTGACTTCCGGCTCGTACGGAACGGAACAAGGGATCGGAATGGTCAACGCGATAATGGCATGGATGTAGCTGTGTTGGTTGAGTGTGGAGGTTGAAACGAAAACCAATTGTGGAAGCGTGAGTACCTGAATCTACAATCTAAGTACGCTAGGCTGTAGGCAAAGACCTAAACTAAGTATTCCATGCGTCAATAGACATTCTCAGAGGGGAAATTATTGAATGCAGGCAGAGAAGTAACCATGTGGTATAAGTGTATAAATTTGTTGGACACTAGTAGTCTGTGCACCGTTCGAAATTGTAAATAGAGTCATTCTGACTTCTTCCAAGGAAGAAGCGGAGGGTGCCGACCGTCCAGATCCGGACACCTCCAGATCCGGCCACCTCCGGGTAGTACCTCCGGACGCCACTAGGAGTCTACATTTCAACTCATTATGATATTTATACTTTGTATTACTTGATTAATTTATTATTAATTAACCATTTATATTATTCCATCCGGATTTTAACCATGATGGTTATCACATATTTCTCTATTTATGTACAAGTTTGTACTTGTTTCATCATTATATTTATTTAATTATTCCTGATTTGTATTGCAAACATAGTCTGTTCTTGTGTTGAATGTTATTGATATATCCAATGTATTTGTTCACTAATCGGGTTGAGGAGCAAGGTCTTCAACCCAACACACAAGGAGGAATAAAGAGAACATATGAAAGAAGTATTTCACTCTTGATGTTATAGCTCGGAGCCGCTTTTGAAACATAGAATATTTCAACCCTTGGTCCTTTGGAACTTTAATTTAATCCGGCCACTATAGTTCCTTTCCTCCCATCTCCTGCTATCGATATTGGTAATATATTTCATCTCGCAGAAGTAAACCTAAACGATCACGAAACATTATTATTTAAATATCGATTAACATTAAGCCCGGAGAAGAAACAAAGATGTGCAACGATGGCCATTCATACACTGGAAAGAACATAGGCAAGAATCGCAACATATACATTTGTATATGGGCAGAGGGTCAATGAAGTTTGACCGGCGTTGCCTCCCGAGCCAAACCGTAAATAGCGGTTGAGAATTCACATTGGTTGTATCAATAATTTACCTTTCTCATACAGAGAATGGAACAAGGTGTTAATTACTAGTATATGTATTACCTTATAATTCCTAGTTGTTTAAAGCACTCTTTAATTCATTCGGTATTAGTACCTAATTAAGGTGAAGTCATGTTAATATTGAGTGTAATATTTCTAATTTATTAACCAGGATAAGCTATGGACAGCATTATTTGCGATGTATTATGCTCATACTTAATAAGCGAATTTAAACTTAAAAGGTAGGATGGATAGGAAATGGGGTCTTTGGGGTTCACATTTTACTAACAATTATGGTGCATTAAGGGGAGAAATTCAATACTACTAGTGGCATTTAGATGTCCAAAAATGTTATGTACTAGCCTAATTAAACCCCTGCTACTGGTGTAATTCACCTTCATCTTTCTGCGTCGAACAAGATTTTATATTTTAGAAAACATTAGGTTGCTTGTTATTAGCTTTGTGTCCATTACCACGACCGTGTATCATCGAAGTTGGAATGACGGTAGCATCTGAAGGCTGACAATAGGGGATTTGCATATACCACTGCGCATGTCTGTTACAGTGCATGCTGGGATAGATTAAGTTCAGGTGTGACATACAAATATTTTGCAACACTTGTTGAAAATTGCAATTAATGAAAATCTTTCATCAATATCATAAATGGTCTATGAAAACCGAATGCATGATGGGTAAGATGGTGGCTTGTTCTAAAGAAGACGCCTATATTGAACGCCCAGTGGGTTCCGAGAGGGTGATCTGCTTTGGCGACCAAAATAATTACTCTGGCGTGTGTGACCAGCGATTTTATGGGCGTCCATCTGGACTCTCAAGGACGCTCAATTTGAACATGTATGTTCATATTAAGCGTCCATAATCCACGCGTTTCCATGTGTTGTAGTCACCCATGCCAATTTCAAACACCAGATAAATTAATTGAATATTACTCAACAAAACGCCCAATGCTCTGGACGCAAAACGCCCTGTGTTTTGCTCGCTACGTGGATTTTCGGCTTGAGCTGACTATACTTACTTGCTTGCCTGGAGGGTCGAGGAAGTTGAAGACGAAAGCCATACACATACTATTATTAAAAAAAACTGGAGGGGGTGGTAATAATTATAGGAACAAAGTGACTCCTGTCGGGACCAACAATTGCCTCTCCTATTGCAGCAATATTGAAGCTAAGTTTATAATGCAGCTTTAATATTGCCAACTTTAATGTTGTTATAAATTGTTTAAAGCAAGATTTAATAGTGTCACAAGCAAGCCTTTATATTGCCACCAACAAAACTTAACCAAGTTTACTCATATTATGACTTGTATTTATCAACAGTTGAATTTATCAATATTCTGCTGCACGTATGTTCATGTAAGAATTTGAAGTCGTAGATCTCTGTCGAGAGAATACTGTCACTAGTGAGTAATAATAAGAGAACCCACCACAGAAGAGGCTTTTGGCTCATCAATGAAATATAAATGTGGGCGTTTATGAAGCTCTACAGGGGGCAAAAACCACCAGACAAAATCCTCCTAAATGTTGGCCAAATGACTTTGAGGTGGGTCGGAAAAGAACGAAACAAAAATAGAAAACCTTTGACATTTGACTAATGCTTCATTTTCAGCTACTGTGACAAACAACATCTTAATGCGTGGTGCATTTATGAAGCCCTATAGCAAAAACAACTGAAAAATATCCTCCAAAACTTGGATCAAATGACTAAGGTGGAAAAGAACTGAATAAAAAGTAGAAAATCTTACGTTTTTTTAGCGATGTTAGCTGAGAGGGCATCTTCAACTGAGACTGCAGCTCTAATATAATGTAATGCTAGAAAATGGATTAAAGGGGTCTAGTGTCAGTTAAGCATGATGCAGATAGTTAGATGTATAAGTAGTAATAGGAGAAACCGAGTGAGTGAGATGTATCCACCTAAAGTTTTCTGTCTAGCTCCAAATTCTTCTAAAAACCACTAGCTTTTTTTGATATTGATATTTCTATTCTTGGATTACTGTATCAGCATAATGATAAACTAGATTACCATGAAATTCGGGGAAAAGTATCCGAAGGTCCAATAACATCCACATGGAATATAATGCCTATTTTTGACCTTGAAAGAAAGGAAGTAATATAACAGAACGAAACCTCATGGCAATACTTCATATTAAGTTCAAGTCAAGTAAGTTCTGAGCTCATCAAAAAAATATAGTTTTACTAATAAATACTCTTATGGTGTATGATTCATACGGGACTCAAAACAATAGTTCCCTTAAGGCTGGGTTCCACTGCCACGCTACTCCTCCCACTTCTCCTTCCGTTACTTTGACAGCCTCCCGTTGCTCCTGTTTCTTTAGAAGCGGGACCAATAAACAGAAAGTAGCTTTTTCTGATATTGATATTTCTATTCGTGGATTCTTGTATCAGCATAATGATAAACTAGATGACCATGAAACCCGCGGAAAAGTATCTGAAGGCCCAATAACATCCAAATGAAATATAATGTCTATTTTTACCTTGAAAGAAAGGAAGTAATATGACAGAACAAACACCTCATGGCAATACTTCATATTAAGTTCAAGTCAAGTAAGTTCTGGGGAATGTAGAGTTTTACTAATAAATACACTTATGTTGTATGATTCATGATTCAAGTAACGTGAGTAGTAACGTAAAGTGGTGCTGGTGCCCTGCTACAGCTCCCGCTACTTCCCGTTACTTCCGCTACAAAGTAGCGGCCGTTAAGCCTGGGTTCCACTGCCATGCTACTTCTATATCTCTTATTGGTTAATAAAACAATCGAATACTACATATGGTAGACTTACTTTGTGAGTTTTTTCAACTTTCAAAACTTGATTCATATTTTTCCTTCCTCTCGAGCGCATGAGGCCATATGTATTTTATGGGCGAACTTTTTAGAAAAAGGAATTGCGAAATGGTCTCCTCATGCACTCATATAGTGACTGACCGTCATGGAGTATCGCTAACTTTGTTTCATGTTTGGATGATATAGAAATACTTATTAAATATCATATTGTTCACCATCATTGGAATCCACTTAATCTCATCTCTAGAAATAATGATGATATCTCAAAATCCATTTTTGAGACTTGTGACTCATTTTCCTCTAACACATCACATATAATACAATTTGCTCGGAACAGAATTTCAGTGCTCATCTTACATTTTCTATAACAATGGACGGATTATTTTGGTTTACAACAGCGTTTGATATTCAATTCAAGCCTTACAGATGCCATTCCAATTACTAAGTATGAAAGTTACCTTGAGTAAATTCATATATATTCTTCAAGTGAATGGAACATATTTGAGAAGTAAGTTCTTCACTCTCAGCTTGTTTTCAGGGGATGGAGAGACCCTCCAGTCTTTAGCAGGCTTAGTAGCAACAGTTCATTGATGAGAGACAAAGCTTTGAAGTGTTTATGTCAGCTCCTTGACAGGGTTAGGAGGCGCTTTGAAGCCTTTCTATATAAAGTGGCTTTGTTTAATGCCTTCCCACAAGGTTTGGTTTGCCCCTGCTTGCCAAGTAAAGTAAAAATATTGATTACATATATAATTCGCTTTTCAGAGGCACCCGCGGATTTATCCTACCCACCCATTTCTCCCTTCCTTGATGGTGGCTCCTATGTTTTTAGAACACCATGCTTAAGCCATACTTCAAAGATATATGATTATGTTTAAAAGCAACGATTTGGGATGTAGGCCATTTTATCATCCCTATCATCAGCAAATCTACGGTGATAATATTCTTAGGCAATATGAAATCCAATATTCCACGAGGAAGGAAGAGCCAAGAACAATAGCTTCCTCACCAATACAAATATTCTGGCAGTAGAAATGATAAGTTCCCACATGGTAACATAATCAGGGCGGATCAGTTTCGGCTGACTGGTGATCAGTGCCCAATTTTGCGCCTGGGAATATTTTGCCTCCAGCAATTCATCTATTTACCACTACAAGTTTAGACTCAGGGCTGCGATTATTCATAAAAAATGCAAAACAAAAGGTGCACTGACACGTTCTCAGTGGTATTATCATTGTAACTGATGCAATGAGGTCTTGGGATACTTCAACTCCCTCTGCTAAAACTTATAATACAAATTCAATTCAACATATTATTTATTCGTACCTAAGGGTGACGTGCAAGCCACATTTCAGAAAAATACTATGTTTCTGGACTAGAGGAAAAGAAAATCTTTTAGTCTATTGCAGTTCTATAAGTCTAGTGCTTAGTAGTTGGATAATATAGGAGAAACGGTTTATCATAAATAAACATTAGTTTTTCAACTTACTAATATTTATGAGGTCTAGCGAATACATTTCCTATCAAGCCTTTTACGGTTCTAAAAAAAAAAAGGTATCCAAGCAAAATAATAAAAAGCAAAACAAAAGAGAGGAGTGGTGCAGTAGCCTAACTCTATGAATAATCAAGCAGAGATTCGTCCTGTTTAGACGTAACTTTTATTGAGGAAACATGGGTTTATATATATGAGATACATGTACTGCGAATGCGTGCACATGCGCATAATTAAGCCAATCAAGTCATAATTATCTTACTCTCATTAGTATTAACCAATGATATTAGATTATACATATGGACCATGGGGGTCTCTATATCCAGCCAATGAGGCTAGGGATATTGGTTGGACCAATAGCCTTGTCTGTTGGTAATACCCAATCAGACTGTATGTCTCATTAGGCTATGGCCCAATTGGGTGTGACCCAATTACTTGTGGTCCACCTGGTGTGTGACCTGGGTGTGACCCATATACTCACGGTTCACCTAGTGTGAGACCTTGTAACTTAACTAATGAATATTCATAAGGCTATCGCTTATGGAATCCAATATTCCATATTGATCATATACAGTTAATATTAGGTAACCTTACGTAATACCTTTATAGTTCTTACGTGGACAATATAGCTCGTGACAATGTGGTGTTTGGGTCAGGCACAGGTAGTGCAATGGCTTAAACCCCCGTATCCATTACGCCTTAAGTCTTAAGAGGGTCACAGGGTCACAGACTCACCTGATAGCAGCCAAGGCAGTCATTTGTGGTTCTGGTCAGTGGACACTTATCACCGCTTGCTGCTGACCAGTCTCTTCCAGTCTTTTCTTGTGAAGCCAGTCTCATGGATAAGATCAGTGCAGTCAAATCGTCTCTTGGGTGGTGTCCACTGGCAAGACACAAGACTGGCTGCCTCTCTTAGGCACCCCAACACACCATAACATGATTGGATTCGTCCAATCTTGGCTGCCAAACTGGCAGACACATGAAAAGAGTGGTGAGATGCTAGTATAGGCAGCCATGCGTGTTCACTGACTGGACCATATCAAGCAAGTCCGCAGCCCTATTAAGACTGGAAAAACAGCTATATGGACACACGGTGTAAGCCTGCCCTGTGGACACTGGGCTTTAAAGCCTGGCAGGAAGCCAGTTGCCTGCTAAGCGGCGCTATGTCCATTGCAATGGTCAGTCGATGGCATGCGACCATTTACCATGTTATATCCCACGTCTCAGTATGTATGGCCACTGTGTGCAATATTGGTTGGCATTTTTTCTCAAAGTATGTGTCCATTACCCTGATTCTATTATATAAACCTCTGTATGCTAATCATAGTCCCTATGAAGGAACATCGCACAACCACCATGAGCACAACCCCATCGACCCTGCGTGAACATTCTCTCTTCCTATATCCAGCTCTTCTGGACTATTTATTACCCATTCTGCATGGTTGTGAGATATGTAAATCTGATACGCTTGCTGTCAATGACGACCCAATGTGATCAAATGGGCTATCAACACACACTCTATTGTTTATTACAAGAAATAACTTGTCACCCCCGAGGCCATGGCCAATATTTGATGGTTTCAATATTGACCCGCGGGTGTACTAGTGGGCTGATACATACATAATTATTGAAATATCACACATCCGTGAATGATATGGGTAGTCAATTGGCCGTCAGAGTCACATTATTGTATGTTGTATGTACATCAAGGTGGCCGGGCTCGCGCACTGCATGTGCGTTCTTGACATGACTGCACATTCAGCTGCCACAAAGATATTTAACAATTCCCTGGTCAAAATTTTATTTTACACAAGGTCGTCGTGGGCAATTGTAAGGTAGGAGTACACGTAATTGCCCATAGCCGCGATAAGCCTCGCAATAGGCTTTGCAACAGGCCTCTGCAATAGAAATGAAAATATTCGATCTTGGAGAGCAGGATATCACAGACGTTTGGGCCCCTTTGCGACAGCCTCTGCAATAACCTTTGCAACAGGCCTCACGATAAGAGATGCGTCGCCTATCGCAGAGGTATTATGGGGGGCCCACACTAACGGCGATGGGCTTTGTGATAGAATTTGGTGATTAACCTTTGCAATGAGTATGGAAATAAATTATCACAAAAGTGCATCGCAAATAGACTTTTGTTATGACATGGTTTGAGACAGAGTTTTGCGATATACCTGACTTTAGCAGACGATTTTGAGTTCTATATCGCAAAAGGCTATCACAAAACCCATCGCAAAGCAGAACACACTTTTGCGATCAATCACAAAGCATATTAACTTCTCCCGATGGACTACAGATCGTAAACAAATATCAAACATGTTGAATAATTTTGCGATTAACTCCGCGACTTTTTCCGTCGCAAAACTCATCGCAAAACCTATCAGGAAGTAGCCCAAACTGCTGTGACAGGATTATGTTTGTGATAGAAAATGTTCCATTTCATCGCGAACCTTATTGCAAAGCTTATCACAAAGCAAATCACCACCAGTGTGGGCCCCTATTAGACATGTTTAATATTTGTTGGCATTAAGCATTGCATCGCAGACATCACCATGCTATTGCGATCAATTGCAAAGCACTATTGCAGAAGTGTGGCGACGTTTGCAACAGGCCTTCCCGATAGACCTCTGCAATAACCTGGCCTATCGGGAAAGCCTGTTGCAAAGCCTATCGCCAGGGTTATTTTGGCTAGTGTGGCAATATAGATACAGTTGTCCGTCACTTGCAATGGCATTTTGCCGTATTGAACAGTGGCATTTGACCATATACCACAGTGGCAATTAGCCATATTGCACTGTGGCACAGGTGTACACATTTTAGTATTAGACCTTTGGTCTGTTTCTTAACCTTTGAAAATCAGGAAAACTAATTGAATTGATTTAATGAAATCAAGTGTCAACAAAATGTCAAGACGGGGAGGTAAACTTAAACTGCCTCCCTCTCAGCTCTCCCGCCCTCGATACAACCATCAATGTGTTGATAAGGGCGTAAAGCAACCAATCTCATTCACTCACTTTATGAATTACTAGTATGGGTTTCGTAAGTTATTCTTTAAACAGCTCCCTAAACCTCTGTTTTGGGGCCGCTGTATCTTTGATATCATCTTTTCAACGTTTTATGTAATGCGTTGGTATCAAATAGGGAACATTCTAATTAATGTGTCAAGCTAGTGATGGGTGCATCTGAGACTAATTGTAGGCCTACACAGGAAGCGGGGCCACAGCTGCATCCGCACCGCGACGTGCACCTCCAGCTCCTCCATACATATGGTCAATGACCTTTTGAAGGGTTGTTCTAGTATTTATTTTCTATACTTTCATGATCCTGAAGCAAGCAAAACATCCTGCAACAACACAAATGGTGTGCATGGTGCTGCCTTATACATCCTCATGTTTGGGAGTGATATTAGATGTTATTACATAGTGTTACATAATGCCTGGCCTCCCCTACCGGACAATGCGCAGGACAGCTGGGCATGGCTGGTTATGTTAATGAGGTAGACAAGACTTATCAATGTTTTTCTGCCCCTGAAATGACTTTTAATGGAGGCCCTCTCTCTGTTCATAAGAAGCTGCAGCACATAATGAATAAAGGGTAACTAACAATTTGTTTGAAGGAGCACGAATATTGCATGAGTTGCTGTAAGTGACTGAAACCAAAGAGTTAATTAACTGTTTATTATGTTTTTAATGATATGAAAAGAAACATTTTTGAGTCATAAAGTTGAATTTAGACTGTAAACTTAGTAAAGAAACGCATTAGTTCCCATGACTACCACACATAACTCACAAGTAAATATGCATTTTGCATAACTCAGACTGAATAAGATGTTCTCATAACAATGCATTTGTAATTTAAATTATGTAAGCCATAATTTAAATTATGTACTAGGGAGGTCCCCGCCATCCCACTCCACCTATAGAACCAGCGCAGCCAGACAGTGACTGAGGCCCCTCTTCCAGTCGGAATTACCCATGATTCTCTACTCTGACCTCAGTGCACCAGTCATGAATGCGTATTCTGAAAGACCTCTATTGCAGTTCCTGGTCAATAATTGTGCCCAGGTAGCAGAACGAAACACTGAAGACATCCAATGCTTTTATTTTCTTGTATCAATACCATCTACTACAAATACAGGTTTTAAATAATAAGTAGGGTTATCTATGAGTTTCATATTAGAACCTTAATTAAGGTTGCCAAGGGAATATTTGAATTGTGTCCAACTTTCAACTGTTATGGGTTGTTTTGCATGACATATTCGCCTCCATAATTTCCTGGTAGTTTTGATGAGGGAGATTAGGTCATGATGCTATCAGGCCTTTTAATTGATTTGTTTAAATTCTCAAAGTTATATGTGTGTTTGTGGAGACAAATACTAAATACCTGATCTGTCAAGCACAAGAGGGGGAGGGAGATGTCATTTCCTTTCTTTGGGCAATCATGTATTCAAGACATAGACCATTACTCTAAGCCAGAGCCAAGTACTATTAGCCACCTACGCATTTAATCCGAAGGAGAGCAGACAGCTCAAGTTCATCTTTGTAAGCCCATGAATTCTAAATGGACAACTACTGAGCAAGCATAGTGCTGAATGGAGAAAGGGAAAACCGAACTTGGTTTTCACATGGACTAAAGTCCAAATAAGTTCAAAACTGAAGTCAACCAATTGTTCCGTCTAGACGCATTCAAGCACACAGCATTTATCATGTTGAAAATTCTGTTTCTGTTGTAAAATCTCCTCGGCTCGTCTACATAAGAAAGGACTGTTTTATATAAGAAAGCGAGTGGAGTTGTAAGAAACTACAGCCAGAAAGAACAGAAGGATGTTTTTAAAGTTCGGAGGTGCATTCAAATGTGCGTGTTGCTTGTACTTCATGTGATAACCCTTTCAATTGTGATAACCAAATGCTAAATTGATCGCGATGCTCATGCCTACTTTGAGTATCTATCTGTACTGCACTGTATTTAACAATTCACGAAGTTATATTTTCTGCAAAATAGAATACACTTGAAAAGCTGCCCAAACAACCATCCAAGAAAAAGTATTATTCTATATCAAACCGTACTAATATTGAATAACCACATACAACTACGTGCCATTAACCTGTAGTAAGCCTGCTTTATTATATTATAGGCCTACTATGTCATTGCCTTGTTCATTTAGTCTACTAGGGACCCCTTGAAGAACTATGGCTCCCATAGAAGGGTGCACCCATTTCCAGGAGTAAATTAAGTTATTTGTTTAAATTGTATCACTATACTTAACTGGCCATACATGATTTACAATACAATCGACAACTTTACTTTGTACCAACAAGGAGTATTAATAATCATATATATGTTATACTAACATTTGTATCAATATCAAATCATGTTGATGTCTTGCAATGATGGTTGACGACCTGCATGTTCTTGCACTAAAGTTTCAGAGGAAGTTCGTGGACATTTCTTTAAATAAACATATGTATTTATAAGTATAAATTATCAGCCAGTCAGGTGTCCTACCTTTCGGTATATAGGCGATCAGATTTCTAGTTCGGTTTCAGTGGAACCCCAACAACTCCTTTATTAAATGATCTTAACAACTACAGTCAGCACGTCCTGAGAATAGTATAATTATCACATAATGTTCTATTGCTGGATACAATTTGTTAAATACAAATACAGTATCCAGTTCCAAGATCAGTATTTTCATCTCCCACTATCTCCGGCCCTAAGATATGGCAGTTAATCATTGTCCCGAAAGCAATATACACACCAACATGGATAACTTACATCACGAATATGGCACTGGCAAGTGTGAGAACTGCGGAGTGGAATGATAATGAAGAACTCATTAATAGATAATGGCCCCTGGCTAATGAGTAGTAGGTGTAATCAAGGGTAATGATCTTTATCATGGCAAAGGTCCATGCATAAGCCAAGGACACTCGCCCAATGTGTAAGGTGTTTCCCAATGTGTAAAGTGTTTCTTTAAGGTACCATCACAGCAGAGCTAGAGGAATAAAGTGGTGGGTAAAGACGCAATGACGTTAGCGTAAGAGCACCATTCCGGGTGGAAACGATCTTATTAAACCGCCCTATAAATGATGGCTAGGTTTGAGACTGAATTACTTAGCTCAAAGAGTTAGTTCAAATGGTTTGCCACTTGCACATTTGTGCTCTATTCTATATGGGGGATGTAAAGTGGACAAAATGAAGCTCTCTTGACGATTCAAGAATGCAGTTCAATGAATTGATATCATTGATATTAACTTGTTTTGCACATGCATTTCCTCACTTGTTATATACAAAAACTGTAAGATAACTGACGAAGGGGTCAGGGGGTAATATTAGGTCTGGGCCACATTCCGGGCCACATTCAATCGAATTCAACATATCATTTATTTGTACCTAATTTAAGCACTATACAAAAAGGAGACCTTCATCCTTAATGCATCTCCCCTGGGATGACTACCCGCAGTCTCTTGACCTCATGGGTCCTAATTAGCGGTAGAGATATGGGAAGAGGGCGGAATGTAGAAAGAAAAATGGACACCATATGCTCAGGGAATAGATCTACATGATACTTAGATAGATTTTACCAGTAGTACCTGATACATTGGAGTATATGGATCAACGCTTGGTACCACCCTGGAATTAATAGTCAATATATGTTATAGTGACTGGAGAATGAATGAGTTCTGGTCCAAAGTAATAACCAATGTGAAAGATGCATAGCTGAGCTTGTCATGGTGAGGGATTAGGTTGTTTACACATTACGATTGATGGCCACTTAAAATATTAATTGGACCTTGATTAAAAGCAATCGGTCATTCGCCACACGTTAAAATTATAGAAAATGGGCTTTTCCTAGAAACGTTGACACCCAGATTGGCTTAAAGCTTCTTTAATGTTTTTCGTTTTATTGTAAAACCAGACGCAAAATAAACAACGAAATGTAATGGCCATTAAGAACTGGTAAAACGCAAAACACACTTTAATAATCTGGATGGTTAATTCATTTTAAAATTAGATAGTAACAAGTACCACCGAATACAAGGTTACTGTGAACACCTGATGAAGGGAATGTTTCCCGAAAGCTTGTGAAAGAATAAAATAACAACTACAACACTCGGGGTTTAATTCCTAATCCTTAAACGACCAACATCATTTACCATACCGGCCAACCCGATATACCACGATCTCTTCCCACTCCACTTACTGTGAACATTGAAATGAATTGGGAAGGCAGACTTGTCAAGATCACTGGATTTGAATCAAAATGCATCATGGAGGAGTCCTGGGTATTGAAAGGAGTACATTTTTAAAGCTGCACATCTTCCACTTCTTGTTTCGTTCCTTTCCAACCCATCTAACTAAGTAGGTAGTGCTGGGAGAAAACGGCCTCCGGGGTGCAATAATATGTGCAGCCACTGCTGGAAAGGAGTTTGACGGGTCCTCGAAATATACATGTATACAATTACGAAGCCCTGTTTGAAAAACCACCGCACCAAATCCTCCGAAATTTTGGTCAAATGCCTTTAGCTGGGTTGGAAAAGAAAAGAATGAAAAGCGGAACATCTTTAGTTGTTGAACGACGTTAGCTGAGAGTGTAGCTTTAATATAGTATACCACCAGGAGTGAGGGCAGGTGAACCACAAAAGGGAAAGTTTTGCTGTGTCTTTTTTTAAATGTTACCCTGGGAGTCTATATTTTAAAATCCTTGCAATTAGTCTTCCAAAACAAGCCCAATTTTGAAGGTCAGCGTTCACTTTATTGGCTAGGTTTTATTGGAAAACGCCATTATGAGAACAAGTTCCAAGGCGATGGCGATTAATTAGTATGCAAATGCAAATGTGTTCCTCTCATATAGCAAATGTAGCCCTCTTGCTATATAAGAGGAACACATATTTGCATACTAATTAATCGCCATCGCCTTGGAACTTGCTCATGTCCCTTAAGCATAAACACTGAGTTATAATTAACGCCTAGCCATGTTTGACCATCTTTGACCATTTATGGGGAGTGTAGTTAACAATTTCGGTGAGAGGCAACTCAAATATGGCAACATCAAAGCCAAAGAACCTTGACACGATCCAAATACTAAATATTATCAATATGGGGTAAATATCGAAAGCGTGGGATGATTGGGTAAAGAACTTTAGTCACTGCTTTGAAGAGTCTTAGGGCTATAACCACTGGAGGCAGAGACTAAAAGGATTAATAACCTCCATTTCAGGCCTACTGGTGCACTGTTTGTGCATTGTCCCTCGGCTTCATCTCGGGATTATACTCCAAACAGTGCACCAGCAGCCCCTCAATATTATATATATGTAGGTAATTGGTATCTTAATGCTGGATTCCCAGCTATAATATCGGTCAAAAGCTGAAGATTTTCTACTTTTTGTTCTATTTTTTTCCAACCCTTATATTAGGCAATATTCTACATATGCAACGAAGTTCAGATTGCAGAAAGTATTAATGCTGTGGGGCTGAATTTTCTATCAAGATTTAATATAACAGTACCGCGGAATGCTCTTAGAAGTATGACTTTCCAGGAATTTTATTTCATTACAATAACGGCCTGTCAATTAAATAGAACCACTCCTTATTCATCCGTCAGTCTAGGCTCAGAGTTGTGAGAGTCTTTTCAAACTGAGGAAAATCCTCTCGCTCTAAACCGCAAAATGCCATTAGAATCCCATTAAGACCGCAAAATGCAATTAGAATGCATTGGAATCCCATTAGGACGCCTATACAAGGGCCATAAAAGCTATTAGCGCAGTAGACGTCCAATTACTGACTTACCATTTTTATTTGATCTGAGAGGCTCTGAGCCTAGACTGCCTAGGGGTTTATATCAAAATACTGTCGCAGTGACCAAGGCCCCCAGTGCTATTTTAGTAAGTAAGGATCATCGAAATTCAACCATGCTCAGGAACTACCTCTCAAAAGCTATAGTTTGCATAGAGAGAGAGAGCAAGATTTGTTTGACCAACCTGTTATAGTGCATACATAGAAAAGTCAATTACTCGTCACTTCGTGATTGAACTGGGTACACACGGCACATCCTTTTAATGGACGTTTATTCGATCGTCGGAAGAAAGTGTTTTCAAACGTCAGATTCTTTTTTCGGGTGCTCTGAACATAGATGAGTGAGTGAGTGAGTGTATCATCGCAGCCGGCACTTGTTTGACGAATCCTCTTGTCAGGTTGATTGTTTGCTCATGTCCCTTCTCTACGGCGATACCAATTCATTCTCTTCTTGTCCTCGGCAAATATTCTTCTCGGTCCTCAACCTATTTGCAGACAAATCAAAGTATGAGCAATTATTCAGGAGTGTACTCCGAGAGATCGACCTTGCACAAGATAGACGCATCATTGCGAATGTCTCATGCGATTGGTGTTTCCAGATAACAGTTGGTAAGCTGAATATCATAAAGGATGTTGATTGTATGGCACAATCACATAATCTGTTGTGCCCTCGATCATCCAAAAGGCTTAATGATGCCGTATCCTACTTGTCTTGGTTGATAGCATGTATACATGCTTTCCATCCATGAATGACAGTGATGAATGGGTCCAATTGGGGCACATCTATAACCAATAAGGAGGAGGCAAGCTTCTGTTCCCAGTAAGCGTAAACCTTTCCAATCTTTGTCATGTTGTGTTGGTTTTATGTTGTTTAATTAAAGGATTTTAGTTTAGTTTTAGTTTAAGATGTATTTATTCAGCAAAAGTTTCACAACAAAAAAGGCGCTATTCTAGGCTAATTCCGATTGAGACATTAGTATTTATAGCAAAAATGCACAATCATGAAATAGTTATCAGTCCTTAAGGAAATTACAAAAATCATCGAAAGCATCAAAAATTAGATAAAGCCAAATACCTATGAAAGGCATACAGAAGAAATAAAAGGATAAACCCTGATCCTGGCCAAGTTGTGCAGGTAGCATGTGTATAAACGTGCATCCGTGTTGGTCATTAAAATTATGGAACATCTAGATATATGTACGTCTAAAAGCATAAACGATTTTGGTCGCACGATTACAGATAAATGAATTAGATTTGTTAGATGGGGGTAGTTTCTTCAAAACGTGTCGATGTTACTGACAGGTCTAATGGAAAGCAGTCGATCGACTTATCAGCTGGGTAATTACCAGCAGGTGTTCTAGAATAGAGAGCGTCGTCCCAGTTCAGTTAACGTTCAACTAGGTCTATGATAACAACATGAAATAAGGGCAGCTTCAGATATACATTGGGCAATAGAAAGAGGGACAGAGATGCACGAGAAGATATTCATGATCAAAGAATATTCCGGTTGTTCCTTAAGTCTTACCGAGCCCAAATTTCCTGTTTTGCTTAAGTTTATGCCGAATGCTTCAGAAACAGCTGCCAAGCTTTACACGCTCATGAATAGACAAATGCGAGGGGACAACTCACAAGCAAGCAGGGTTTTGGAGCAATTACTCCTCCATCAATAACCTATCCCCTTCATCGTTCGACTGAATATCTACTTTCGTGCTTGTCACTTGGGATCCTTTAATTATTCATCCATCACCCAATAATTTAACTTTCAATTCGGGTAAAATCAAATAAGGTCCCCATACAAACATAATCGCGCTGGGTCTGGCATACAAAACGACACCTTAAGAATTTACAGCATTTGAAATTCTCAAGACCGAAGGCTGAGCGATGGAAAGCGTTTTTGTGCCAAACTTGACTGCTTTAGCCTCATAACGAAACACATTGGCTTAAATTGGGCAATGGTTGCAGGTAAAGAAATAGAAGCGAGTCTAGCTGGTGATGAAATATCGGCAGTGATGTGGTGGGGACCGTGCATGGGTGCTTTCTATGATGGATAGATTTTGTCTCAGAACTCTCCATTATTTGAGGAAGTAAAGGCGTCTCTGGTGCTTTCCGGTTCCGCGATGTAGCTGCGTGGTGATTTGTTTCCTTTCATTAATGTTGTGTTTCTTAAAGTCATACATGTGTACATACTGAGGTTAAAAGCCACCATTGTTGTACTTTTCTGTCAATATTTGGGTGGCTTGCAGGTATTTATCGATTACTATGTAGATACAATACATTCTTCCAATCGATCCCCATATATATATGTGGATAATTCAACTATTCATGCAATGACATAATAAAAGGTAGAATATGTAAGACTGCAAACGATAATACAATGTGGTGTTTTGTTTTGTTTCTTAAACAAAAGACTTTCTCAGCTATACCTACAGAGGGCATTCACCATTAACTGACCAGACAATATCTTTCGGTTTCTTGTATAAACAAAGACCTAATTCTACCCATTAAATGTAGCCTACGCACCATTAAACATGTGGTTGGGAAACCATGCTACTTCTAAATGAGTTAGAATTCACTGTTTGAAACTGTTGCTAACTCCACTTTTTATCATCAAAAGTGTATAGATGCTAAACTAGATAGGAGCTGTATGAGGTTTGCTATTATTCTTTATCACTTTCCATGCTTGCCTTTTCTCAAACTAACAGGGAGAATGAAGAAAATTCCACTCGAAGCCGGTTAAGACTATTGATAGATCCTTATCGGCTTCACCAGATTGAGCAATGATAAATTGCCCTGCACAAAATGCTTCCGCCGATTAGAGAAAATATCATTTATTCACTATATCGCTGACAACCCTCCCGGTGTCAAAATCGATCGCAGGGAGGTAAGCTGGCGAAGCCATTTGATATCGCAGTCCATTAAGTAAGCTTTCTTTGTGATTGGAAAGAATACATTCGCATTGTTAATGACTTTTGTGATTGCATCTCCTGACAACCCATTCCGAGAAATAGTAACACTATTTTCATCTGATGTAGCCGGTTGAAATGTATTGACAAAGAAGGATTTATATGCGTTCCTAACATTAACCGATCGCGCGTGGAGAGCATGTCAAATATCGTAGCAAGGAGTATGATTATATGGCTCTTGATATGGTCGTATATATTTCTACAAGTAAACACCCGATAGAAAAAGAAATGCGTCGATAATCATATAATCGAGCGAGAAAGCAATTGTTAAACCTGGCTGAAGAACTGCGACTGGCCAAAGCGATATGTTTTTGCAAACTAATAAAATATTTTTCCTAAGTTAAATATTCTTTTTGAACAGTTTCTTTTATTCAGGCGGTTGTGTGGCTTATGCCTGAAGTGTTCTATATTGCTCGGGTAAAACCCAGTCGTCCTACATATAATCTTCGTTTAATATATTTTAAGTAACATTAAATTAACTGGGCAATGACCGGAATGTGGAAGGGGGTTCTGTGATGGACTGATGTGGGTATTATAGTGTGTACTTCTGATCTTACGTTTGGTTGCTCTGTTTTGATGATATACCGAACCTGTGTTTTAGTGGATGTGTACGTACATATGACGTCTATCAGAGAGTACATCAGAATTATAATGATAAGGCAACGCATATAAGCAGTGATCAGGGGTAGAGTGAAAGGTTTATGTCATGGTTGTATGGGAAATGTGATGTTACGTATATTTGTTATTTCAGTAGAAGTATTCACAATGTTTTTGACAGAGAGGCGATGTCTGAACACATTCTCGAAGGATAATGTGTATACATGTGCTGTAACTATTTAAATATTATATTGACGTTAAATGAAACCAAAAGAAATAGCTGCATGCGTTGAGTAAATACATTTGCACGTAGTTATAACAAATGATATGGGAGGATGGGAATGAATCGGATGAGGTTGGGATTACGTTGGGATGACGTTGGAGGATGAGTATGTTGGAATGTAGTAATGTACCGTTCAACATATAGGTCATATCATAGTCCATCATGATTAAAGTAAATCACCTACCTGAATCAAATACAGGCTACAATACACATATGTGGAATGTCATTATATAACAATAGCTTCCGAGTTACATTGCAAATAGAGCTTATTAGGGGTTTGCACGCGGCACTGCGCATGCACGTTGCAGTGCATGCTGGGATCGATTCTGTCAAACTATTATTATTCTCGTTCGCTAAACGAGAACAATTCTGACATGCAAATATTTTGCTACATTTTTATCGGAAATTGCAAGAATTTGTTCACCCATATCCATATATGATCTATCAAACCAAATGCATGGTGGAAAAGATGTAGACTAGCTTGTGTCATATGGAAACATATGATACATGGATATTGACATTGGAGCACCGATAAATATATATTCCATGCTGAACAGAGAATGTTGTCTATAGAATTTACACTGACATACAACTCCCATAATTCCATGCGAATTAAGATTCAGGATGGGGGACATGCAAATCCCCTATTACAGAACCATATATATGCCAGAGCCGGATGCTTTAAGTTAGTATGAGATAGACTCTGACCATTTGCATAAGTCGCAATAATGAGAGAAGCAGGGTTTGGCGAAGCATATATATCGTTATTCATCCTGCCATACATAAATTAAAATGGTATCTGGTGGAAAGGTGACCTCCTCCCATCACAGCCAGCCTTATTTTTTATATCATTTTTGTTTAGACCATTTTTTGTCTTATATAGACTGCAGTGGGCGGAAATTGTGTATAACTTTATTCCAATACCATTGTCATTTTTCGGTGATGAGCTGAATGAAAATACTAAGAACAAATTCTAAATAAAAGAATAAACACTTTAACGTAATCATCAGAAAGGTGTGCGATATGAAAGGACACAGTGAGCGGGACACCTAGCTATAGAACCAACAACAATAGATGGGCAAATATAACAACAGAATGGACACCAAGAGAGGGAAAGAGACTGAGTGAGTGGAAGACAAAAGAGAATATGGAGATGGAGAGGAGGTGAAATAGAAGAACAGTGTTGACCCACGTGCACAGGAGCAGCTCATTACCGAACCAGATGGAGAAATGTGATGTGTCTCACTGAAAGATGAGTCACACCTCGCAAAAAATGGATTTTGAGATATCATCATATTTGAAAAGTTGAGATCAAGCTGAGGAAGTCTCTAAACATTAGGAAGTCTCTATATTTTCTATATTTGTTTATGCATGAAGAAATAAGATACATTTCTAGTCACTCACTGTAATAAAGTAGTTAAATATAATCCTGGTGCCTTAGGACAATCAGATATGCATTATTATAGACATATTCAATACAGTCTTGACATTTGGTACATGTATTTATACGACCTACAGCGCTAGATATTCCAAATATTCTAATACTACTACAAGGAAATCTGTTGAATAAAACACTTTGGAAAATATCAATTTGGCGACTTATAATGACTCATTCGTCTGTAACACATAACAGATGTGTGGGGTTTATCTACCTCTAGTCACTGCCTGGATAAGTCTAAGGACTATAACCACCGGAAGCAGATACTAAAAGGATCAGCAACCTCTATTCCAGGCCTACTTGTGCACTGTGTGTCCATAATACCTATAACAGTGCATCAGCAGCCCCTCAATGCTGGTTATTTATCCTTTGCCAAACAGTAGCAAGAAACGCTAATTAAAATGAGGAGGAAGAGGAGAAGGAGGAGAAGTGGGAGGAGGAGGATTTGTTAGGAAAGGTGAATCTTTAATAATCTTATCCTAAAGATATCCTATTCCACCCACACATAGTCCCTCGAGGCTGCTTACTCTACCTATTACTCATGCTGAAACGATACTATTAGTTTCCCGCTGTGTGAAAGCATAATTAATGTATTAAATGTGCCTTGAAGATGTATTAAGGACTGTAGAGATGTTTGGAACGCCAACCCTGGGGCAACAACACACAGGGCCATTACTGCTCCTTCCTGACAAATTACCTGAAAATATTCCAGGTTGATAGCGCAATCCATCTCCATTAAATAACCTTTGCTATTCCTCACGGATTGTCCAAGTTAATAATGAAAGAACGCTTATGTTTATCATTGCTTCTTATGTAAAGATTCTTGTAAGAAATATTCTATAGATATAATTATTTATGGGGATGCTTCTCATGGCTGTTTTATTGATAGACTATTCACTATCCTTAAAACAAGGGAACCCCATTTGATAAATCCTGGGATCGGGTTGATAAAGTTTTAACATACTATAGGTTTTTCATGTACATTGTATATCGAAGGTTGTTAGTCGTTGCATTGTGTAAAAGAAATGCCCTCATTAAAACAAAGAATGGGAAACAACAGGCCCCAGGCAACAGGCTTACCAAATTCACTCATAGTGTGACTTATAACAATAAATTCATCAATATTCTCCTGCAGTGCTTCAAAGAAGAATCGGTTGAGCGAAAGCAGCGGGAAGTGAGCGATAATATGTGAAGTCATTATAGAAAAGGATTTGAGCGGGTCCTCCAAATACAAATAAGGACGTTTTAGGAGCTCTTTACAAAAAAAATCTGAACAAAATCCTCCAAAATTCTGGTCAACTGACTTTAAGATGGGTTGTAAACGAATATAACAAAAAGTAGAAAATCTTTAGTTTTTTACCGACGTTGAGAGTGCAGCTTTATATATATAGGATTTTTTATTCTGAATAGACATACATACAATCAGAAATGAATACACCATCTGCGTGCGCTAGTCATGCAGCTCTTCCAGGCACACCAAATTTATTGTTTAAGTTGGGATTTGAAAGGGAAAAGTTAAGTTCGGAGTTAAATTCAATGAACAAAGCAATATAGGTGCCTCCGATATCATCTTTAATTTTAGTAGCTGCTTTTTATCTGGAGATAATGGACTCTGCCAAAGTTTTATGTCTTTATATCTACTTTAATTATCTCCATGTCTTAATATACACAACCTTATTACAATATACATGACCGTCGTGGACACTGAGGAAAAAGTCTGATATTAAAATATAGTGTCTAAAATATATCTAAAATATAAAAGGTAATAAATACTCCATACATGCATATGGTTGAATAACAAATGCTAAAGTCCCTAGTTAACTTAAGCCGATTTTCATACAATTCTCATGCAATATCGCGTGAGAATCGGCTCAGTGGACTAGGACCTTACACAGGTGAGAACAAAGATTATCTTTTTTCAGAATAATGTAGATTATTAGCTTTTATATTCATTTAAATACTGTCCAATATTTATGAAAACTTCATTTATATATTATTTTGGTAAATCCCCTTGAGGAATTTCACTAATATTGTCTTTATGATATAATGGGATATTTTGATGGTCTCCGCAATGAATATTCTTATACATACTTTGAAAATATGATAGAAATTAAGAATGAGATAAAATCAATACTAGGACTTGTTCCTATAGTATCTATTGTAGACATATTAGCTTGTAATGTTCTAATCTATCTTTGGGTTAGCATTATCTGAATATTAACAGAGTTTACATCTGTACAGAAAATATAGATTTTCTACTGGTTGTTCCCTTCTTCTCCAGCCCATGTAAAGGTCATTTGACCAAAACTTTGGAGAATTTTGTCAGGTCGTTTTGTTACAGGGCTTTATTAAAGTTCAATTTTACAATTAGGATAACCGTCAAAATCCTTTACTTAGGTGGTTTCACTTATTATCGCTCACGGGCGGTCGTTTGTCCCCGGCCGATTCGACTTTCGAATTCTTGTATACATCATCGCGGAATATTGATAAATTCAATCCTATACATTAGAGTATGAGTTGATTTTGTAACACGTTGTTGTATAGCTATACAGCTTTATGTGTCTCCTGCTTTGTGGTATTGCAATAGGCCTATTCATGAGTAAATATTTTCGCCAATCGTGTTTTATACTGGGCACTATGTACAAGCAGTTGGAACACGAATGTGACACGGACAGAGACAGAGTGGGAGTGGTAGAAATCTAGTCGCAATACCTGCATCAAAAAAGAAGCAAAGAGCCCAAGGTCAGAAGTGATAAACACGCATGTGGATGATAAGGGACATCAACCTGCGAACTGTTCTTCTGGCTATCTATCAACTATCAGCCAGACAACGCTAACGTCTGGGCGTAACCAAGCATCTCCCCATTCTAAATTCTGCTTGCTGCGGGGAAGAATGATAAGCGAAGCACTCTTCTCATATACTAGATGGGAAATGATGATCTGACAAAATGTCAAATTGATGGATGGTATTTATATTAATTATATAAATTGCATATGCACTTGCCATTTAAAGTCTTGTTCTGAACGTATTGGAAGGGTGATATTTTTAGGGTTATAACTAGATAGCAATTCCATTCTAGACAAAACAATACGATTATCAAATTCAGATGTTTGAGGTAAACGTGCGCTTGTTCATCTATAGCACCCAAAATACGATTTAGAAACTCTCTTAGTTTTTCTCTCGTTTTATAGAACCACATGTTATACCAAAAGTATTATTTATTCTATTCAGAATGGTTTGTCGGATTGTGTAGCTCGAGGATAGGTTCTCTCCTTGCTGTTTTTTAACAGTGTCGGTGCACCTGATCTGTTCGTTTTCTTCTTCATTTGAAAGGTGATGCTAAACGTGATGTGTCACAGGAGAAATGAGTCAAAATCAGCAAAAAATGGTATTTTTAAATGTTTTTCTACAAGAAACCTTGTTGGGGTGTTGGGGGTGTTTAGCGCTGTTTGTAGCATGAATACATGTACCAAATCTCAATAAATATCGCTAACTTATTTTCATGTATAAAAATGACATTGTATAGAAGTAGTTATTGGATGCATGTCCTAATGCTGAGTCCATCATTGGAATCCCCTTGAGCTCATCTGTTCAAATATGATGATATCTCAAAATCCATTTTCTTGACATTGTGATTCATTTTTTTGGAACACATCACAAATCACCTTCCCTTCTTCAAAAACATGAGTTTACTCTTATCAGTCAACTATTTCATTCATTATTTATTGTATAATGAATAACGGCAATTGAAATTGGAAAATGAGAAATGTAATTTAGGCATTTTGTTTCATTGTACAATAATTATTCCATATAAATTCCATTAATGATACTAACTACATGACAGTTAGTTTTGTCTTGTTTCTCAAAACGTGACGTGCGTTAGCGTCTATATCGAAATGAATCTGAAATTAAACTGCCAGAGTTTATGTAATTGTTGTACGTCATGACCTATTATCACTCTGCCACGCCTGATCAATTACAAATGTATACTAACTCTGTCTTGTTTCTCAAAACGTGGTATACTTGGTCATTGCAAAAGAGATCCAAGCCTATGAAATTCCATCCATCTTTATCGGTGAATAGTGCCTCTGGGATAGCTCTGATCTAATAAATACCCTTTTCTGGCATTAGTATGCTAGCTATGGTATTTAGAACGACCCCTGTGTTCTAATCATTTGCATCTTATATTAGAATAATCCATCAAGTGGCGAAATTCCATGAAACTATAGTCGTAGGTCTAGTTAACACCTCGAAGTGGATCTAAATTTCGAGAGATAGTCAAGCAGTGGTAGGAAGAAGTTTTCTTTGTTGAGACATCGGTTTATCTCAGGATTATCACAATTTTACTACTACCCCAATCAGTGGTCTTGGACGTTCGGCATACCAGACTGAATAGGAAAAAAATGATAAATCAATATACATGTACATTAAGTCGGAGTTACAGCTATGCAAATTTCAAATATACTCCGTATTTTTTCTTTATCTTCACTAGTTTCTTACATGATAAAATGGGTCTTGGCCCTCAATCTATTCCTCTCAGTTGTGGAGGTAGATAATAATGATAATAATAATAATAATAATAATGTTTATTTGCCCTTTTAACCCATATATGCCCAGAGGGGTCGTTTTCAGATACAAATACGTGCTACACATCTGGTCAGGTGTCCAGGTTTTCCAGTCTTCCATATTCTGCGAATATCATACATAGTCACTTCCTAAATGTATTCGGTCTAAGTAAAGGTAAGTCAAATACAGGGTTACAGTCTCTACGTAGGCGTCCGTACATTTCCCAGTTTTATATAAACATCTGGAGTTGTAAATATAGTTTTATAGTCATCGCAGCTGTTGTCCGCCTTACATGATTATCACCAGCGTGGAATCTCGCGAGGATGACGGGAAAGCTTGCTGAGGGGAACAAAAACAGGCAATCCTCTCATCCCCCATGTCTCTGGCATGTGATACTAGACTCCAAGGACGGTCATACACTTTCTTTAATTCCTTTTATTGCCCTAATGGTGCGAGTAATTTCATGGTTCTAGAGGTGGGACATCATGAGGAGACTGTGTTAGAAAAGTGAAAACTATTTATATCTATTACAGTGATGGCCTCCTTATAGAGGACCCAACCTTAATGAATTCCCTATTACCTTCTACCTCGATCTATTATAGAGCACTTGGGAAAATCCAAAATAGATTTTGCGCCACGGTTGACTTAAAATGAGGAATACTTGTTCGAGTTGTCCCCCCCCCCCCCATCCCTATCAAGTGTTATTTATTGCTGGGCACTTCTCACGGCGATTCCCCTTCCACTAATTGCTGAAATAATTACTTTTGGAAATTCAGATGGAATGATTTGCATTCATACTGGCTACACTTGTTAAAGTCAGCGAATATAGAGTCTGGCCGATAGAGAGATAAGAGGATGTTCTAATAAGAGCTGGTTGTTGGAATGTTACCAAGGGCTTATTAACCTCTATGAACGAAGTGACAATATCCCCAGGCAAACTTTCGCCCATATTCTAGAGACGTCAATGAACGGCGACATAAGTGACTCCGCCTCGGGCGAAAAATAAGAAATATGATATGAAGGTTATCTTCTTCTATGGGGGAATTCTAGGCACACACATTCAATGCTGCTTGGTCATTCACAGGAAGCTGAATGTGGCGGCTATACGTCCGCCGATCCCGATGCTCATCATTGTTGAAGGTTCTCCCTAATTGACTAATTCTGCGAGTATTGTAAACGTCTTGCCGGGTGACTAGACATGCTGGACCCTGGTAACGTGAAGGAGCCACTGACAAGTTTGGGAACTGGAGAAGGCGGTCGAATGTCCCTCGAGGACATACATAATGTGGTTTAAGTAATTTGATGGGAGTCCACAATAGGGGACTTGTAATATGACATACAACTATTTAGCAACGAAACTAGCAAGGATGTGTTCACCAATATCATAGCTTATATATAAATGGCATAGGAAAACCAAATGAATAATGGGTAAGATGGAGATTTGTGTTATGGACACATGTATAACACATGGATATTGATATTGCGGCACCGATAAATATTCCATACTGAACAAGATGTATTTTATATAGACTTTACACTGTATCATTAATCCCATAATTCCATACAAATCGCGATTCAAGATGGCCCCCTACAGGGGACTTACCTTGCATTCTGGAATAGATTTCTCAGTCTGAAATCCAAATGCATGATGGGAAAGATGAAGACATACACCTCCCATAATTCCATGGGGGTATGGGGAATCTCCTTGGCATGTCCGAAAATATGAGGAAATCCCCACCTCCCCTGGGCAGGAAATGTTTGTAAATCCCCAACCCCATGAGGCCATTATTACCGCCACAGTATTAGAACATGACAGGGAATATTGAAGGTAGGTCCATATTAATGTGATATTCAGGTGCATTATTGTAAGTAATACTTTCGCCTTTGACTCATGTGTCTCTATTTAGTTATTCTATTCAGGGTTTCACAGGATAATATTCTCAGATACCTGACCAAAAAGTATATTTGGTCAACACCTAATACTGATACAGTGAGAATCGAATCGTTTTGTTATCTAAGTTTAGCATTAAAGATTCATGGGCTTACCCAATAATTTTCACCATGACATAATAGTACATAAAGTTTAAGCCCCGATTTCAATATGATAAATATAAATAAAATAGTATAATACAGTATGACACGACCGTTATAGTCACATATATTCTGGATTTCCAGTAGAAAAACTGCATGTTGTATCCTTTTTTAAATGATTTGTTAAATTCATATCTAAAATCCAAAAAATACCAGTATGCAGATGAACATCATTTTCCCCAAAATGACAATTTACTCGTATCCGTCGAACTCATTTCGTGCAGTGATTTTTTAGAGATATTGGTTTAACAATCTTGGAATCAGTTTACTTCAAATGTCTGGCAGTGGTTAAGAATATGACATTGGATTGGAAGTTATATGCACAATACCCCATTTTCATGCCACATTAGACGAGGAGGCACTGACTATTTCTATAGTTTTATTACCTTTTACTTAAACTCAACACATTTTCTCAAAAGGTCAATTTACTGGTATGCTTCGTACCAACTTCGTGCAGTGCTTTCTCAGTGGTATAGGGTTGAACAAACATGAAAATCGTTTTACTTCAAAGGTCAGGGGCCCGTTTCTCCGTTTTCTCGTCAACTATTTCACCATACACTTCCATTGCTCCTGGGTATGACCATAAAGTGCCTTTCTGTCTCTTTTCTCTGCCTCTCTCTCCTTTCTTCTCTATCTCTATTTCTTGGGTATGATCATAAACTGCCTCCCTCTCAGCTCTCCCGCCCTTGATATAACCATATTAAATGTGTTGATAAGGGCGTAAAGCAACCAATCTCACTCACTCACTCATACACTTCCAATGGAGTTAGCGAGAAAACGGAGCAACGGAGTATAAGTTGAGTATAGAGCATTGGATTCGATTTACCCCGTGTTCATTTTCTACGATTTGTTCCGTTCCTGTCCATCCCATCTAAATGTCATTTGGCCAAGATTGTGGCAGATTTTGTCCATTTGTCTTCGTTGCAGGGGGTTTCATAACAAGTCCGCATTTATATAATGTTTACGTGGAAGCTTCAGTTTCAATTAGTTTGCCTATGTGAGAGACACAGGTATGTTCGCCATCTATTATAGAAGCTAGAAAAGCGAAGGCGTTGTTAATCACGTAAATGTATGTAAAGAATGTCGGGGGCCTAACACCACACAAGGTATTGTCATTATTTAAACATGGTCGTTGTGAACATGTGCACACAAGGAAAATATGGGCATCATCGCTAGTGGATTTGCCAATTACCATGATACCCACATTTAACTCCTTATACATCACATACGCACTTGTAAACCAACTTATCCTTCCATTTCTCTTCTTTTTCTTTTCTTTTATGTGTAAACTATGAAAAAGAAGTTAATTGAAATTTGTGTGGGAGATCTAATGAATTAGTCGAGTGTTTTGAGTGTCTGTTATATTAAGGAGACACAAGAGGTACCTATCTGAGATTTAATCCTTTTACTCCAAGAACACAGAGCACATTTTATATTTCTCTATAATATGAGCCCCCTCTGATAGTAATAAATGCTGCACCTCGTTTTACTGTGTGGAAGAATTTATGTAGACTCAGTAATCCTTTTTCCTCAAACAAAGTTGGTGTCGAATTGAGATACTGTTGAAACAGAGTCCATATTATATGTTAGTAAAAGGAAAATGTGTGCGGGTGTACTCCTGACTACATATAATTCATATCTAAATGATAAACAGCTAATGAGAAAATATTTATTATGTCATTGCGGTCCTTTTTTTTAAAAGAATGATCTACTTTCGTAGAGCGATTTGGGGAGAGCACTCAGAGTCGAATATGGTAAAGGTAGTTCAAACAAGATTCTTAACCGACAAATGATAGAAGGAGCAAAGGTGAAAGTCCTGTTTTACATGTCTTGTATCTCAGTTGCGATAAGTACACATGTGATAATTATAAAAAAGTACAAAGATCTCACAATGTGGTAGAACTACAATGGTAACATTTAAATCTAACTTAGTAACACTTTTCTTCCCACAGTATAATTTTCTTCAATTCATTACTACGATTACTACTATGTTACTACTATGTTACTACTATGTTACTACTATGTTACTACTATGTTTCTACTATGTTACTACTATGTTACTACTATGTTACTACTTTATATATTACTACTACTTGGTTATTGCATTGTCAGTCATACACAGCCCCCTTAAATACCTGTCTGAGCAAAATCTTAAAGCTAATTCCGTCGTCCAGTTCGTCTCCCAGCTTTTCCCCTGGCAATATGTTCAAACATGAATATAGGTTACTTCAAATTATCATAGTTATGCAAAAGAAATGTCAACCAGTAACTAAAATAGAAAATAGAAATAGAAAATGTATATTATCTCATCTTTATAATCATAAGAAAAAGAAAAAGTACGTCATACCCCAATCCCTCGGTCTCATTTATACAGACTAAGTATTGAACCAGGCGTGAGTCAGGTTGCTCAGTCACATACAGTGTTTCCTAACGAGGTACAAATCTACAAATTGGTTGGAACAGAAAACAGCTTCTGCCAAGGGAAATTATCCCGCGCTGTTGGGGTAGACTGTTCGGTGTAGAACACACAACTTCAATGCGTGAAAATTTTCCAATCCTCCAGAGTGATCCAACCTATCCAATCCAACACTATGTTCATTTCCACGCAAGAACTTGGAGTTACAATGATGTCAATCGGTTCAAATATATACAGGGGTTTTTTCCTCAGTATAAAAGTTAAATCCTTAACAACAATTCAACTTTTATCTGCATTGATACATCAATACGAGTTTTTTCTAGCACACCCCAATCATCCTTTCATCTTTTGGAATATCTTTTCATGTCACAAGGGAGAGAACTCAAATTCAATTAACCTGGGAATATTTTAATGCTTCGCTAGGGGTTTTGGCGCTTTGTGTGATATTAGACTAATTTGAGTGCATCGTGTCCTTCAAAAATTAATCAACTGTATGGAAGTGCAGAGCTTGCCTATCATCGGAGGAACGCAACTTTTTCTTAGAACAATTTAAAGCTGAACTCTCCCTTAATGTCAGTCAAAAACTAAAGATTTTCTATTTTTCTTCCATTCTCTTCCAACCTGACTGTCATGCAACCAAAATTCTGGAGGATTTTGTCCAGTTGTTTTTTTCTGTAGGCCTTCATAAAAGTTCGCATTTATATTTCGGGGACTGGTCGAGCCCCTTCCATGCAATGTCTTCACATATCATCGCTCACTGGCGACCGTTGTTGCTCGGCAGATTCGACTTCAAATTCTTGTATAAACATATACAACTGCAGCAGGATACTGATAAAAGCAGTCACATAGGTCTTAATATGACCAAAATTGGCAAGATTTTATTAGTCGTAATAGCTGAGAACGCAGCTTTAACCGCATCGATGTAGCAGCTAGGCAGTTCTCTTAAATATCTCGTTTTCAGCGCGATCAGCATGGCCAGAGATCTGTGAAAGCTCCTTGATGCAGCAGTTGATTAGAATTGCCACAAGACGAGAATCAGAGTTACTCGATCTTCCATAGCTTAATAAACTACTTACTCCGGGGATGGTTTGGAGTATATATATTACACTCTACTTGTATTGCTGGAGGCAGTCTGTAATCTAACTCGGCCTTTCAGTCAGCCCATCAGCTTGAATAAAACACACCGCAAAGCCATTATTTTCAGAGTTATGTCTAAAGACCCGATCGATGCTTCAACGTCCCATTTCGTACGTACTGACTAATATTTTATTGAGTACACATAACAGAGCTGTCATACTATACACTGCTTCGTCATTTTACATAGAATACATTGACCCTGTGCTCTCCACCTTCAGCAACTATTTTGATAGAAGTTATTTATATCCTCTATAGTAGTTTCTCAGTTGAAGTCCCACGCGTCCCAGCCATATATATATAGTACGTATAAATGAACCGATCTTTCGCTGGGGCGTATGCCTAAACACTCTCGAACAAATAGGTCACCAAGCTTCATAAACTTTAGCAGTTCATAGAAATGCCCACTAACTTTCCCTAACAGACTTTGGAGGTTATCGACCTCTTGATTGTTAATATTGAATGAATTCTCGTATGTCTTGAACTTTTACCTCCATGAACTGTTGTAGAAATGTTGCTTGTTTATTATTAATTAAAAAATTCCATCGTTGTTACTATCGTGGTATCATTCTTATCTTATCTTGGTTTCTCCCTGTCCTTTTGAGGCTTGAGTCTCATTTATGTTAAAAATTGTATTGCATTGCTTCTACTTTATTTCAGAGATTAGATTGATTTGATTTGATTTATGTAGGTATTGTGTATAGCCTAGGTATACAGCTTATTTTGAACAGGATTGGCAACACTCTTCGAACACATTCTACCATTCATGATATTATATGTACATCTATACAGGTCTTTTAATGTTAAAATACCATTTCATATACCACAACACCACACACAAACAATCTAAATAAGTATTTCAGGGCACGACGAAAACCGCAACTTGTATAGGGAGAGTGCACCAAAATATATATGGTCAAAAGTAAAAAAAAATGGAGCAATTCATTCTCAGAATCAACTTTATCAAATTTTCTTCAATCAGATTCATACTTTGGTGGTGTATTATAGCGGAACTCCACTATAGGTAAAAAACGGCGCCAACAGGCAAAAACGGCTGTGACGAATTTTTTGCGACGAAATATCTAATCAAGTTAGATATTTTGCAATTGTTGGCAACAAATAAATGTGTTGCCAACAACCTATTTTACCCCCTCATCCACTAGAATTTTTAGTCATGTCGAATTTTCCGAATTTTTAGGAATGTCGGCGACGAATTTTGCCTGCTGGCGCCGTTTTTTACCTATAGTGGAGTTCCGCTATTATATCACTATTTGTGCACTTAATCCCGAAGAGTGCCCAAAAAAATCTCAATATTTTCCACATAGTGATGAATTGAATTATATGACTTAATAGGCCTACTAGAGATACCAACGTGTACACACCTATATAATGAGTATATTCATTATTTTGTGAGTTTTTTCTTCTATGTTTTCCACTTTTCACAGCTGATTTTCAAAGAAGAGACTATAACGTTCACATCTAGCCATTGATACAAAATTTTCCCATGTTAGAAAAAAAGTTATGCAAATCTAACCATTTAACAAGCATACAGCATTTTCAGTCTTTATTATCCCATATCTCTATCTTTACGCATAACTTTACAGCCCTAGATTTAAACTGTACCAGAATTCATCACCTTAGTGAGGCATATGTTTTCTTTAACTGTGTACAATCCCAAGGCTATATGTTGATAACTTTGGGAGATGTACATTTTTGAATGTGTATCACGTTGGTATCTCTGTAATTGCAATTTGTGCATTTAATGTATTTTGAAGTCCAGTAGTTTACTTATATTATTGTTGCTCTGGTTCAACATGAATACCCATTCTCAGTTTATTGTGGGTCTAGTGCCTTCAGCACTACCATAAGTACTAATAATTACACAATATTTTATTCTGGAAACACGTTTTATTTTAGGGGGGAAATAATAATTAAAACCCTAAATTTAACAGTTAAGCAGAAAGGACTTAATTTTGGCTAAATACATCAGTATTGCACTGGATTACATCTAACTAGGTGTTGAGCTGCATATCAAAATAACTTTTTCACAATTTTCTTTTGTTTTATTGAAGATTTAGGCCTCATCATCACATGTACACGTGGGTATCCCTGTACACGTTGGTATCTCAGGCATGGTAATTAGTTGTATTTCTTTCAAAAAAAATATTTTAGACATGGAATATTTTTCTATTTTGCAATCCTTTCTATTGTCTTAACCGATTGGCACATTTCAGGAAATTATAATTTAATATGTACTCTCATTTTTATGATTATTGAATTATCTGATCTTACTATAATTAATTTAAATCTTCTTTACTTAAGATCTAAAATCAGGAAAAAATTGTTGACACTCAGAATTACTTGTAATATTATAATGAATCAATTGAGCATTAAAACAGAATCATTTGCATTTTTTTTAATGAATTATGAGTGTCCCATTGGTGTATTACGTGGGTATCACATGTACACGTGGGTATCACAATCCTGATAATTATTGTTGGTTCTTTCCAAAAAATATCTCAGAGATAGAATATTTTACAATTTTGAGTTTGTATGTACTGTCCTAGTGTTAATATCCTACAAATATAACTAATATTCAAACCATTTTAGACTATTCCCAGTCACAATCATGGGAAATAATTATACATTCTCCCTGTCCTTTTGAGGCTTGAGTCTCATTTATGTTAACAATTGTATTGCATTGCTTCTACTTTATTTCAGAGATTAGATTGATTTAATTTGATTTATGTAGGTATTGTGTATAGCCTAGACTAGGTGCTCTAGTGCTGAATATTTTGCCTCTCCCAGTAGAGAGGGAGAAGACAGTATCTCTCCCACAAGAGGGAGAAGTATTGTATTATTTTTGTTATTTGTGTTCATTTATGAGAGAAAGTACATCTCTTGGTAATTATACTTTGGTTTTCTTACATATTGAGCCAGGTAATTTTGGTTCCTTGTATATATCCTGTCTATTAAGCTATATATGAAACAGGTCTACTTTTCTTCTTTAGATAAGCAGGTATTGAATATTCATTGGTGATTTATTGATTTATATTGCTATATTATGTAATGCGTGAGAGTTTGGTTAATTAACATATCCTATATTGAAATACCTTCACTACCTTTAGAGATGAGTTCCCTCTTTATTCTATCATTTGATCTTATAATTATTATATGTAACATTACCTCACAGCAACTAAGCCTATTAGGCCATATTATTCCTTGTTATTGTCAGATCAGAACAGATATATTATTATCATGGTATCATCCTAGAATTTCGTATTAAAATATCTATCAGTTTTAGTTTATATTACCATTAGTTATCATAACATCATCATAGCATAGCATATTTGAAAATCTCCCCATATTCATGTGTATTAATACAGGTTAATAAGTCAGATATTATCATTACTCTAACCTCGCTCAGATTTTCATATCATTCTTATGTACCTTGTCATTGTTTTAGATTCTACCATTTACCTTTATACCTCCCCTGTGCATGACAGACTCTGTTACCAATCGTGTATCTAACAATAAATATCAAATTCTGCAAAAATATCCCAGCTAAACTAGATTACATGATACCAATGTGTACACCTGATACCAACGTGTACACCTGATACCAACGTTTACACTCAATAAACGTAGAAAAATACCTTTCAAATTGCAAAAAATAACCTAATAAATTATTATTTAGATGCACAGAATCATTATCAATATAGTTTGGTAGGATTAATAATTATGTTTACCTGTAACAACAAAATAATAGTCAATTAATTGTCTGAAAAAATCTTTTAAAAAAAGTTGTATCATTCAATAAAAACAGAATTTAGCTCTTTTAAATTTGCAATCAAATCATGTTATTAAGCTGTAAGTATGTAATGGATGAATTCCATGCAAAATTGCTGGATTTCTGTTGAAATTGATCACATATTGAAGGTTTATGGTTAGAGCAGAGATACCAATGTGTACACTTGATACCAACGTGTACACTCAATAAACAAAGACAAATACCTTTCAACATGCAGAAAATAACTTAATAAATTATCATCTAGATGCACAGAGTCATATACAACATAGTTTGGTAGGATTAATATGTTTACCTCTTACAAAAATAATAGTCAATTGTTTAGCTGGAAAATTAAAAAAAAGGAAAGCTGTATCACTCAATAAAATAAAATAAAACACTTTTAAGTTTGCAATCAAATCAAGTCATGCGTTGTAAGTATGCTATAGATAAATTCCATGAAAAATCACTCGATTTTGATTTTAATTTTAAGGTTAATGGTTACCAACGTGTACAAGATACCAACGTGTACATCATGTTTTGCCACATGCCTGGATTATTATTTACTTGATTTAAAAAAAGAATTCTTGGGATGTATCTTTGGATTATTGGACACCACCCTATAACCAATAATTGCCTTAGAAGTGGAAACTGTGGCAGGGAGGACACTTGAATGTGTACACGTTGGTATCAGCACTTTTTGGGACAATTTTCACTTTTTGAAAAATGACTAAAACGTCAAAGAAATAATTTTTACTGGAACTTGATATTATACATGTGCAATGACAACTAATATAGGGAGGCATTGCAATGCTAAGATTGAACATAAACGAAATATTTCTGTCGATTTTGTAAATATACATTTTTATCACGTTGGTATCGCACCAATTCTTCCGTCCTTAAAACCTCTATAACTTTTTTTAGAAATCGACCCGATGTATACCATTAATACACGGTCTTCCCAAGATATGGGACAACAAATCAGGCAATAAAAAGGATTGTACAAACAGTTTTTGTTCTATGAACACTTGAATTCAATAACGCTGAAAATCAAAAAAAGTGCTCCATTTTTTTTACTTTTGACCATATATGAAACCGGAATAAAGATTATTAAAACGAAAATGGACACAATACGGGCATACTAGACAAATTAAATTTGCCTCGAAATGATACAAATACATATAGTTTTGTGGATCGAGTGTTGAAGTGCCATTCTAGCGAATGCTATACTTTCTACTGCGCTTTTAAATTTCAACATAGCCTCAAGATAAAAATACTTTGGAATGTTGCCGTATTATGCTGCCAACCTGCACCCTCTCATTAATGCATCGTTCAATGGACCATAGATGTGCACCAATATGTTCCTGGCATCGACATTTCTGGTGCTGTCGGTGGTTGAAAATCACTTGCTAGGAGTTTATTGCCATATACAAGCTAAGGCACAATATTGACATAGTCAGTACCGCACATTTACATCGGACAGATTATATCAGCTGATGATCTCACATAAGTTCTTGAGGAAGGCGGATGCAAAGTCCAAAGAGAGCACGCATGTTCATTCGCTGCAAGGATGAAGAGGGAGCTAACCCACACGCAACTTGGAATTTGTCTCTTGTCCTGAAGGTCATTTTTAAATGGGCATCATATTCCCAACTACAAGTGCATGGAAGTAAGCCAGAAAGCGTGCAGTTCTAGACGTCCTGCATTGGCATAGTATAGAAATAGATTACAGATGTAAGATATACTTTTATGACTAATTTGAATCATTAAATTGTCTGCAGCTGAGATAGGGGACTTCATGGGTAATTTATTCTCCTCATTCTTCTCAATCCCCATGAGGAGAATGGGGGATTAAAGTAAAGCTAAATTAGGATTCATCAATGGGTATGCCTAGTGTTTATATACATGCTCTCAATAGCCAGACTCATTGGTCCAGTGGTTAAGGTATCAGACTTTCAAACTGGACATTCTCAGGTCAAGTCCAAGTAAAGAGCAGAAAGCATTTTCACTTGTATCTCATTTTCGAATATTTTATTTTTTATCTTCCCATTAGAGACTCAGTTTTCTTTTTAACTCACACATTTAGTCGTTGATGTCATTCCCTTTCAATTGGTGAATGGATTAGCGATGCTGAGGTGGAAGTAAGTGAGAAAACTGAGTTAAATTGCATTCTGGGATATACTGTTTCCCAGGACCAGAGCTTTGGGTGGCAGTACTAAGCTTGTGTTTATTTTTGGCGAAAATGGTTTTCGCACAGGGCCACAACTCATCCACAAGTTAAAGCTACATTCTCAGCTATTGCGACAAATTTACTCATATTATGACATAGGACTGAATTCATCAATAATATTCTGCTGCGTTTTTTGTTTATATTAGAATTGGAAGATGAATCAGTGATAATAAGTGAAGTTATCACAGGAAAGGATCCCGGCGGGTCCTCCAAAACAAATGAAGTTTTAGAAGCCCTGTAGCAAAACAACTGGCCAAAACCGTCCAAAATGTTGGTCAAATGACTATTAGATGGGCTGGAAAGGGACGAAACAAAAAGTAGAATATGTCCAGTCCTTGTTAACTGAGATCACCCCCCATTCCTTCACCTACGTTACTTCAATTTAATTATACGAATATCAATGTTGGAAGCATATGGACTAAAAAGGTAGTATCATTAATATTTATATCTTTCCACTATCTCCACATACATCTTTGTATCAAGATTATCAAATTGTCCAGGCAATAGAGAACTGTATAGTATTTTATTACCTGTTCGTGACCGAACGAGGCTTTTTTCCCCCAAAACCTGTTCACTGTGGGGAATGTGCATGAGCAACTCAGGTATCAGTGCGCGAAATTGAAACTCTTTGGCGTTTCCGCTGCGACAAAAGTTCCAAATGAAGAGTTATCGGAGTTATCACTCATGTTTATGAAACTATTTCCTCTGAGGATATCATGCATTCCATCCATAGTTTTCATAATTAACAAAACCTAGTAGTTGACGCTTCATTGCGCCAAACAGTGAGAATAATGTGCCAAGTTTAACTCCTCTTGCTTCCCATTGTGCATGGACATGCACAGGAGTTGTATTTTGTTCTAAATATCCCTTGAGTCATGTTGTATTGACTTGAGCAGCCTAATCATTCCAAATGAGAGGGGCATTCCAGTCGGACAAAGACCAAATGTTGCGTTAATGGAAATTGATTATTCCACAGTTTCGAAGGAAGTGGCGAATAACTTAACACATTTAAAGCGCTTTTTGGGATAAAAATTAATTCCTCAAAGAGGCGACATTTGTTTCCTTTTGAAATCTGGTTCTGAAGGAAGAATTCCCTGGGCAAGAGGATGGGCTTCCGCAAACAATTATCTCATTGTGTATCCATTCCTCCCCGTCGTCGACTTTAAATGGATGATAGGCCATTATGACAGTAACGTTTTTTATAGCCAAGAATAACATAATAATCATTCATTTAATCAAATGAATTCAATCTATTTGATTCATCAGTTATGGGAGCTATTTATGTGCTGGTGTAGAGTCTCTATGATGACAGGACCTTTCCACACTGGACCTCGCCCCCCCCCTGAACTCCCCCCCCCCCCCCACACACACACACCTAGGAAGTTTCCCCCTATAATAGGACTTTTCCTGGTTTCCCCTGGTA
Organism: Sthenelais limicola; assembly: GCA_942159475.1. Classification (NCBI taxonomy): domain Eukaryota; kingdom Metazoa; phylum Annelida; class Polychaeta; order Phyllodocida; family Sigalionidae; genus Sthenelais; species Sthenelais limicola. The sequence continues at coordinate 63,296,546 of OW804096.1, forward strand.
ATACTTGACGATGAGACGAATTTCGATCTAAACATGTACCGCCCAAATTGGAAATTAGAGTGAGCGATATGTCAGACCTCGCTCTCTGAAATTAATATTTCTTCCAGTTTATTCCTAAGCTCCTTATGTGATGAGGCTAGGGTCCTTGCTTTCCCCAGCTAATTGGCCTTAATATTCGTTGCATAAGGCAGAGCTCCACCAGACCGTAGTTATTATTATAAAGAACATAATTATTGTGTTGCACAACCTATCAAAACCCTCCTCTGATTAGCTCCATTTGGTATTACATTTGGATTGAGAATGCACTGAGAAATGCAACCACAACGAACGCAGAGGCAGACTGCAGAACGCAAGTTTCTATATTATACCTGTAGAATTACAGATTATTCTCCGTTGCAAAAGATACTACAAGACTACACATTTAATGCGTGTTGCTTCTATTTTCCTAGTCTCATATCTTTCTCTGGTTTCTCGTCCCAAAAGCAATGGAACCCATGCTTAAGTAATGATTAATATCCTTTTTTCTCTTCAATGGCTAAAGCACTGTCCACCTAAACGCATGCAGACATTTTGAATAACACTTTCAGGCAGAGTCCTATTGATGTATTGGGGGAGGTTAGCGTGGTGGCAGTTGGACTCAACAAGTCAGGCAAGTGGGGATATCGGCAGGGCTTACCAGACTTACTAAGTCTTGAGAAACTGAGATATATTTAGTGGATTGACAGGACTAAAGCACCCAAGGACTAAAGGCTGACGCACACATGGCCGATTTGGCTCCTTATTGCCCCACGATTTGGGTCTCCTGATGAATCTTTGGATTTCATTTCAAATCCTGGTTTATGTTTATGAATTAACATAAACCATGGTTTGAAATGAAGTCTTACGATTCATCTGGAGACCCAAATCGTGGGGCAATAAGGAGCTAAATCGGCCATGTGTGCGTCAGCCTTAAAGTACCAAAGGACGCCTTGGAAAATACTGTGGTTCATGCAAGGTGGAGTTCACGAATGTTTAGAAAGAAGTACTTTGCAGGACAGTCGTGTAAAATGTGTTTTTTTTTTCAAATCAAATCTTTCCGTGAAGTGTATCAGGTCTCAACCCTACCCTCACTTTCTGGCATCAGTAGATTACATAAAAAGGTTGTTCTCCGTTGTAACTCTTAATTAATTCCGTGCTTATATTCAATGCAGCACCCTTCTGATATGCTACCTATATGAAGTCCAATTAAAAGGGATATTTCGATAGAATATCCCGGCAATACTATTATTAGATACATGCATAGAATACATTCGTTGCACTCATATTTCATGGACTGCGCGAACCAGCATTGCAATATGCCGAGGGAAGCTCAATAGTTAAACAAAGGTCATAGATGCCTGGGTGGCATCTGTTTGGTCAGCAATGGAGCTTAACCTTAATATAGGATCTGACCTGGAGCCGACCTAAGTTCTTTGGCATGTAGTGCCAATTGATTGGTTTCGGAAAGCAAAAGGACGTTGACCCTCTCTATTCAATAGAATATCCCGGCAATAGTATTATTAGATGCATGCATAGAATACATTCCATGCACTCATATTTCATGGACTGCGCGAACCAGCATTGCAATATGCCGAGGGAAGTCAATAGGTAAACAAAGGCCATATATGCCTGGGTGGCATCTATTTCTGTAACTAGATATAATAATTATAACAACCAGTCGGAGGTTTCTTAATATAGAATTTGATTTAAGTTCTTTGGCATGTAGTGCCAATTGATTGGTTTCGGAAAACAAAAGGACGTTGAGCTTCTCTACACTGTGGTAAGAGTTCACGCATTTCCCTAGTGAAAGTACGCGAAAGGCGGGTCAACTTGTTGCACGCTCAGAGCGCTTGTCTGTACTGGCTTTTCGCGTACTGTTCTACTGGCGGCCGCAAGTGTCTAGTGACGTCACCACGCGCTAAGCGCGTGAAATCAGTCGCCTTGCCGAGGCCGTGGTGGCTTGGCTTGCTCAGTGGTGCGTGTAAAAGCTAGGCGGTTTAGCGGGTGGGTGGGGGTTGTGTGGTGGGGTTTGGCGGAATTAATATTGCGCATTGAATTTTTGTTCTGGCCGGTATATATGGAAAGGTTAGGCTGTGAAGGGAATTTGTAGTATATCAGCCATTATTTGTAGTATCGGAGCAATTATACATGTGCAATTTATTCGATTGCGAACCTTAACATACTATACTGTACGAAATATGCTTAGTCAAATATCCACGCATAATAAACAACAAACATATAATTCACACTTGTCAATTTATTAACTTCATGGATTGGCCTATCTATATATACATATATGTACAGTCATTGCAGCAACATACCAAAGCAAGCGAAACAAAAAAACACAATCTTTTACTATGTGACGGAAAGTATTATTACTTAATAATAAGCAATAATACTTTCCGATATTATTATTACTTAAGATTCATACAGGATACAAACGAAAATAGATTGCGAATGTTCTATACTGAACGAAATATTATCTAATTCATATTTCGGCTCTAAGGTGTTGATGCTGTTCTATACTGAACGAAATATTATCTAATTCATATTTATGGCTCTAAGGTGTTGATGCCGTTCTATACTGAACGAAATATTATCTGCTTCATATTTATGGCTCTAAGGTGTGGATGCCGAACTCCTGGTGGAACCTTGATATGTTGCTGCTTGTTAGTGCTTTTGGTGCCCTTGGTGGGGGTGAGGCCTAGGTAAACTCTGGAAAGAAAATGGTGCTATGTGTATAATTTAAGAATTTTATTCAGACAAGTAACACATATAGTAAGAGCTGATGCAGAAATATACATTAGATATTATAGCCATAGATAAATCAACTGTATCACAAGATGCAATCATATGCGCACTTTGTATACTGCCGATAAGGACTGTGGCTTTGGAATTTGAAAGCAAGAGTGTATCAAATATATACATATATTTCTAAGCACATGCTATAGCGTGTATTTAGTTACTTTACTAGTAATTGTCTATGCACAGATATTGAAAACATTTTTTTGTCCAAATAAGAATATCCAAATTCATATATAATATAAAATTCATAATTATTGTCCTAATGTGTGCATTCCGAACTCCTGGAAAAATGTCAGGATCTTTCCATTGATCTGCTGCCGCTTGTTTGAGCTTTTGGTGCCCTTGGCGGGGGTGAGGCCGATGTACACTCTGGAAAGAAAATTATTGTCATTAAGCAGACTAATAATCGCCTGTTCTACTTGTATGGATTGATGCTTGCTGCTACATGTATAATACTGACATCAACATGATTTACACTTTTGGCCATTGGTTTACTTGCCTCAAATAAGATATTAGTCCTAGGAAGACATGTCCATAATTTAAAATACTTAGCTCAAAATAAGACGTCCCTTCTACATTTATAATATATGTATGTGTATCCTACTATTGTTAATGATGATTAATATAGCATGTCTTTGTAAAACTTATTCTGATCTGTGATACTGTGAATACATACCTTTGGAAGAAGTCCAATACAATGGCACCCTTGGCAGGGTAGCAACAGTTGAGGTTAAAGTAGAGTGTAAACAGCATGGCCAGGGCCAGGGGGAATGTCGCCACATTCGGTGCGACCACAAAAGAGAAAGGCAACGTATATATACGTTGCCTTTCTCTTTTGTGACGGAACGTACCATAATGCACTTGATATGTTTTCAATGGGCCAGAAAGGGCGCAGCCTTTGGTGGGATTTTGTTGGAGTAAAGTTGTCTACATTCCTTGAAAAATGTCATGATTGGACAGAGAGAAAGATAATTCCTGTTTTATTTTGTTTTGAACATTACCCAAGCCCCAAGGATTGGAAAAAGAACACACCTGAAAAACCTTCCCATTTATATAATTATATTGACGAGAACACTCAATATTTATTGATTAATTAAAAATCCAAAAGGTTACTTTCAGGGCATTTACCTTGCAGGGGTATCAATAGTGAAAAAGCTCGATGATGTAGGTAATCATACAATTTTGCTGCGAAAAGACCGCAATCGCATTATTGATTTCTTCAGAGGGAGATGACAGGGAAAGAGATATCTTCTGACTGGGTCACTGCCTTACGGTTTATAAGAAATGGCATTTGAGCAATATTGGTGAACACGCTGTATAGATCAATCTGACTCCTAATCTTCTGATACTAGTTGATTCTCAGACTTCATATCCATTTCCACAACTGGCAGGCGAAGGGGAGGGAGATGATCTTGTGTCTTCCCTAGTGTCTTTACAGAAGTAATACTTGCTCCGGAAGACCTTGCTCTGATTCCACTAGGGGAAAAAGAGTTGTAATTATTTCCTTGGCGCTTCATAAGGCAGCGATTCTGTCAGCATGATTGAAAGCGAGAAATTGAATCACTTTTCTAGATATTTTCTTGTCTTCTTAAAACCAGTGGCCTCGTCCTATCTCACCCTGATCTGAATAATGATCGAGGTTCTTTTCACTCACCATTGATGTTTCTTGAAACAGAAGTTTTACACTAAACTTTCTCACAAATTCATTTGGCCTTCATTTGGCCTTCATTCGTATTGAATCATATTATTCGCCTCACTTGTTAGTAACTGGTATAGAGTCATTTTTATGTGGCTGAACTACTGCAATAGGGATGAACGGACACACTGTCTGTCAATTGTCTACCTTTCTTGCTAGAGAAAATCGAATAGTTCAATAAATAAATCTCCAGGGGATTTATGCACCAGCCTCTTTGGATTGCATCTAGAATTTAAATTTCCTTCTTAAATGAAATTTCAGTTCAAGCGAGAACTCTGTGTAAAAGGTAATAAAATCTTATACCATTGGGACTATGAGTAAACCTTTTGATGGAAACTTTGATGGAGAATATTGACAGATGGAGCTGTGTGTATTTGGTCTCAATTAAAATACTGTGTATGTCCCCATGAAGTGCTGAAAAGCTCAGACTGGTTGCTATATATATCTAGTTCTAGATACTGAACCGTTTATTGACAACGGAACAGACTGGGACTATATTGTTGAGCGAGTGTAATTATTGAAAGCACCAAAGTTTATGTAATCTACTCCTCCGGAAAAAGGATTTTGAATAAGGCCAAAGTTATTTTAGTTAAATCCTGGCCTCTGTATCCATTTGGCAGTAGTCTTCCGAGGGATTAACCTTTTACATCCATAAGCTTTCCTGCTGAGTAGCCAAAATATTTCTAAGGATGATCTTACCTTTAATTGTTCTGAAAAAAGCGATGAATAGTATTTTGAATGATGTTTTACAATAAAGTTTTTCCCAAATTCATAAATTTGACCTTCATTTTTATTGAAAGTTAATATCACTGGCCTTATTTGTTAGTAACTGCAATAGGTTATGTACTGATACAATATCTATGAATTGTCTACGTTGTGAACATTGTATAGGTCAATAAATAAATCTCCAACGATTGATACACCATCCTCTTTGGATTACATCTAGAATGTAACTTTCCTCCTCAAATCAAATTTCGATTAAAGCGAGAACTCTGTGTAAAAGGTAATAAAATTTTATGCCATTGAGACTACGACTAAGCGTTTTGATGGAAACTTTGATGGAGAATATTGACTGGTGGAACTGTCAATTGAAATACTGTGTATGTCCTCACAAAGCATTAAAGTGTCAGTAAACCCCCAAATATTATGAGCAAATCCATTTCCTTGCTATTATTGAAATGTAACCACCCTGGTTTTACTTAATTCAAGTTATTATTTAGTGAGTTTTACCCATTTAAAGGAGTGAAAAAGTAGTTCCACAGTTTAACACCCCATTCAAGGCGCCACTGTTTGCCTACGTCATAAAGGTGCACCAATCTTGAAATGTACATGCAATGAACATAACAAACAACTCTCATAATTGCTGCTAGAAAGAAGGAGGGTGGGGTGGGCGAAAGGAGTTTTACTAGCAGATGTGAGACCAAAACAAAAGCTAACAAACAAACTGTGTTACAGGAATATAGTTCTCTGGTCAAAACTGTTTCAATTGCTGGGAGATTGGGGGGGAAGGTAGAGATATTATGTTCATTTCTGGCGCGCCTCTATGACGTCACACAACACTCTCAGTGCCCTCTTGTGCTAAACAGACCTTCTCAAGTATGCTTTCTCAATTCAGGCCTGTAAGTGACTATAAGTTAGACATAAATGGAGTTAAAAAAATTGAGAATTGGATGTTATATTTATGGCTCCATGAAGTTTGTTGTCCTAAAAGTGACCATGAACCCGTTGACTGACCCTTTAACAAACAAACGTTTTATTGACAACAGAACAGATTGGGACTATATTGTAGAGCGAGTGTAATTATTGAAAGTACCACAATGTATGTAATCTACTCCTCCATAAAAGTATTTTGAATCAGGCCAAAATACTTTTCGTTGAATCCTGGCCTTTGTATCCATTTGGCAGTAGTCTTTCAAGGGATTAACATTTTAGATCCATTCGTATTTATGCTGAGTTGCCAAAAAACTTTTAAGGGTGATGTTACTTCTTATCATTCTGGAAAAAAGCAATGAATAATGTTTCAAATGAAACTGTAACTCTCCACAAAACTCATTGTACATATATTCGTTTAAATAAAAGCCCTTTATCGAACAATGAATTTTAGAGATTTTGGAAATGTAGATTCCGATCGGGCTGGCAGGAAATTCAGATTTACAATTTGCTGGAGCAGGGTTATGATAAAAGGCACCCCTCAGCGCGCCTAGTATAATCTTTTTAGAGAAAGCTCAAGTAGAGAAGGACACAGAGTACCAATTGGTGCAATGGTCTGAGAACAATGTCCCATTAATCCTAACCAGGGAATTCCATTCAATAACCATTCAAATCCATAATAGAACCATTAAATGTCATCCGGCTGTGTCCATTAACGTTAGGAAGACTACCTCTTGAACGGAAAATACTCCTCCTTCTTCTGAATGCATATAAGAATGCACAGATTTTATATCATTTAACGCGATTAATGTCCATCTTTCACCAGCCTCATTAAGTTCTTTTACCGCAGCTGAATGTCTCTGCCATCTCGCTAACTACAAGTGCAATCTTTGTGATAAGCCTTGAAAAGGCGTCCTAATTATGCATTATTTCTAAATATATATATATAGTGAATAACGAGGGTGTCAACCCATTTATACATTCATACAGTGCACATACGCTAACTTATATCATAATTATATATGGTATACCAAGTCTTATAATCTATTATAACTTATTTCTCCTTTACCTTATCACTTTATAACATAACATTGACATTTTCTTAAAATCAATTTTACTGAGACCAATTTCATGGTACATATATGATATTTTCATGGAGATCAAGTGAAAAGTGGAAATATATACCTGTACAACCAATTATATGATAATGACAAGTGATTATTCAACGCAGTATAGGATTGAGAATATACCTCATGTCCGTTTACACAATATCAGATAATGCGTCGTTTGACCGATTCACATTTTGGTATTTGGTATTTTGTACCTCCAGTATTTTACACTGTAATATCTGTCTATACGAGTGTTAAAACAACCATATGCGTTCAAATTTATTTCAATAATCTGTAAGAACACTAGAATATATAACACATACCATACGCACCAGTCATTTTCATTGTTTTTTTAATTTCTTAAATTTCTTTAATCTTTCTTTAATCTCCTTCCTAGAGCTGTTTCGAACGAAACTTGGTAATATATTCCATGTAACAAGACATTGAAAATGAGGAGATTCTTTTTTGATAGAAGATCTATTCAATGACATCATAATGTGCAATGTATTTATTACATTATTCTAGTACATGCTGCCTGAGATTGTCTTGGGCCTTCTACGCCATTTACCTTTTACCTGTTTACTGTATGCATAGATACCTATGTATGAAAAGCTGACCATCTCAGAGGAGGCAATGCATAGAGGACCTGACATGGCACTTTGTCAGAAGGCCCGAGTGGGGATTAATGAACCGTAGATAAACCTGTCTCCTGCTTCTATTTGTCCCCTTGCTGAGTAGAATCTGGATAGTGATATGAGCCCGGCTGCTAAACCACTGCTGTAAGATCTTTTTTGTTGTAATAGCTGATAATGCAGCTTTAAATCATTTATTCGTTTGACTATATATATCGTTTCACCAGAGATGCTATAATATTATGAACAATAACTGATAGAAACGTTTCTATAATTTTTGCTGATTGTTGTGGGAGATGATATTTAAATCTTGATAGATTATGGGTAATCATCAAGAAATGTATTTGAGATTTCTATAGTTTCTAGAAGTAAACCACTCTATATACATTCAACGATTTAATTATAATAATTTTATATACATGACATGTATATAAAATTATTGTATTCTTGCATAATTCTCTTTTTTGTCAAATTCTTTAGATATTTATTTCGTCCTCCACATTTCTTTTGCACTCCTCATGTACAATGTATTAGAACAATCATAAGAACCTACAAGGTAATACACACAAGTCTGACCCCATCAAATATAGACAGATCTTTGCCAAACACGATTTCTCTTTCTCTTCTCTCCATGTCCCAAATTCTGATCCTATATTTTCTTATTACCACATTACCTAATAGGGCCTTTCTATGATCTCAGCAACTCCTACGAACTGACAGTGAGACAGACATTAAGGCCCTAGTCCACTAAGCCGATTCTCATGCGGTATTGCACCGCAGAGGACCCTTTGTCCGGGAACATGCAGAATAAGGTATGCATGCGTCTCTGCCGGTGGTACACCTGCAAATAAGTCGCCTTCGTCCTTTTGTTATCATAGCAGTAAGTACGTGCATTAGCCCAGATAGTTCCTACGAATATCAATTACTGATATGTCGGGTCCGTGCTCATGCTACGTCTCATTTTTTCCCAAACTTGGATAAAGTGGTTTCCTATTGGGTTTAGCAGTAATGAACACCATCAGGCTCGTCAGTAACTATTGCAATCAACAAGTTGACCTTGTTCTGCAATGAACGTGGTAAGATCTGTGCAGATTCACAAACCTAGTCACAGGTGTTATGTATACTTGTCTTCACCCAGTTGATAAAAGACCGTTTCCTCAGGTATAAACGTTGGAGATGGAGGATTAGTATTTTCTTGGTAAATAAATACTCCCTTAAAATTTGAAAAGGCTGATGTTATGTGCATTTGACCGAATAATTACACTTTTGAAGCTCTGTTTTTTTCCATTGAAGACGTCGCTACGGCAACTGGAGAAATTCTTTCTATGTAGAAAATTTCTACCTGAGGTTAAAGCTGCATCCTCAGCCGGTGAGCGATAATATGTGAGGCCATTGCAGGAAAGGATTTCGGCGGGTCTATAAAATATAATGTTGAATTTTATGGAGACACTGTAGCAAAACAAGCGGTACAAATCTTCCAAATTCTCTATCAAATGACTTTTTAATGGGTTTTAAGGGAACATAAGAAAACGTAGAAAATCTGGAGACGATGGCGATGTATTTGCAACGATCATTTAGAAATATATCCAGGTAAACTAACAGATTTATATATTCCCTAACAACTTTTGCATCAGTCACGAAACGAACCCATGAAGAATAAAGGGTAGCATGCGATTCTGGCGAGAAACTATAAAGCAAGAAAACAATCGGTCCAAGTAAATTAACTCGTATTGTCGTCTAATCTCGTATTAGAGCTTCCTTCCGAAAATGGAACAGTGGCATCCCAAACTATTATCAAATTCTTTGTAGCGATATTGCAGGCGCTATAAGTGTTCGCAACAACAGATTTCAGGTAGCAGCTGGAGAAAATCATTTCTTGGGCTGTCTGGATACTAGCTGAGCCACATGAGATTGCGACTAGGTAGCAGCCTCTGATGTTGGGATTGACATCCCCATAGACTCATTTCACCCGACTTGAAGCAGAATTCAAAACGTCTGATTTGAAGAGACCAGCAAGACTAGCAGAGTCTTTCTGAATTAAAAAGTTGCAAGTTCTGAAATTGGCTGTGGGACAACTTGCTATACGAATTCATCTGATGTTCGATGTGTCTTCATGATATTTGGTCTGAATTATATTTGATGCTAATTACATCGGGAAAATTTAGATTGTGCAGAATATAAAGCCTTAATTTACTTTAACCTCATTTGAATAAATCATTTAAATTTGAGAAAAGGGATTACTCCTCGAAGAAATAGAGAACCCTGAAGTATAATTAACATGATACGCACATGACTTATATTCAAAGTTCACCTTTATGGCTATACGAACACACACACGTGTATGAACATGTTTGTTATTGATTAAAGGCATATATATAATATTTAATACAATCACATTTATATATTTTTTTTTAATCAGTTTTATTTTCGTACGAAATAACATGAACATTTTACAGAGCTAACCGCCGCATACATTTTGCGATTTTATAGGTTGTCTGCATTTCATTCTATGGACAATGCTGTATAATTTTATAAAAAAATGATGATGATATTAACAAACTAAAATAGATTACATTATACTTAAGAGGTTCAATTTAGGTTAATATGGACAGATGATTTGAGAAATGATGGTAGATGAGAAAACATATTTATAGTGAAAAATGTTTCATCGAGGTGGGAGTGAGTGTGGAAAGAAAGAGCCGAGCAAGTGGTGAGTTTATTCTTTATCTAAGTAAAATCGTTTGATTTGAATTTTGAACATTTTGTCATCTTCAATATTTCTAAGTCTGATGGGTAATTTGTTCCAAATGGATCCTATTTGATAATGGAGAGATTGGATATCTGAATTCTTTTTTGGGGTAAAAATTGGTAATATAGGTGCATCAAACTGACGAGTTGCTCGGTTTACAGGCAAGGTACCAGACTCTTTTAGCTTTGTTATTACAGTAAATGCTTGTTTGGAGAGAAGAAAATTAATCCTGTGTTTGATTTTCATTGTTTTAGTTGTCAGGTGGATTTCATTTGTTGATGTTGTTGATTTGTGGGCATCCCAACGCAATTTTCAGTGCTTTGTTTTGCAAACGTTGGATAATATTAAGTGTTTGCTGGTTACATCTACTGATTAGTGCGATACTGTAGTCAATTATAGACAGGATATTCGCTTTGACCAGCAGTAATGCACTTCTTTTATTAAGATTTTTCCGGATTATAGATAGTTGATATATTCTATGATGAAGCGACTTTATTAGTATTTTACTCTGTTCATTAAAATTTAGTTTGCTATCAATATTTATACCTAAGTAGGTATAGTCTTTAACACATCCAATCTCGTTTTGATTGATTTTCAGCTGGAGATTAGTCGCGCTATCCGTTGCGGATATTCTCAGGCGTTGCTTTAGTATAAAGAAAATTGTAATCATACCAAATTATATTTAGTCTACGAAATTATTCAATTCTGTCAATCAAAATACGAAATTACGATAAATTATTACTTCAAAATGGACGATTCATATCACTTTTCTAATCATATCGAATCAATATCTCATTCAAATCTTACACAAAAAGTACATTCCTTCACCCCAAATTAAAATGCCACTCACTATTACTATTAGTGCCCCCGTCCCCTTCATCACTCCATTCAAAGCCAACGCAACCTATAGTCTGACACATTGACAAAACGCCTTTTTCTGATAAATGTCTTCATAGGTCGTCGACTCAACACTTTTAACCTCTATTCTCTAGGACATCCCTACTGCTCCATTCATTCAAGACCCATGCAGTCACCTAATCCTAAAACCAATCAGTTCAAAAGTAAGATTAGTGGAAATATGGTATTACACCGAAAAACCTTATTCTGCAATGTTAACACTGAATACCAACTTTACCTGTAAGAGAATATAGTGCTTATAAATATCGTATTTTATGTCGCCATGCACTTATTAAATATCGTCTGCTTATCTCTCTCGCCCTCTCTCCCAGTAATTTATGGATACTCAATTGTGATTGTTGTATCCCTCCTACCTTTTAAGCTAATACTGTAAGTCTACTTCAGTGCAGATAGCTGCCTTACAGTAGACTATAGTCTGTCCGAGAAGTACTTGACACGGGGGAAACGTTTTCTTTAAAAGAAAAGAGGAAAGTGGGGGATTTTAACCTAAGTAGGCTGAAATGGTTAAATACTAGGCATATCTGAGTATATTTAATTAGTATTGCCTTGTTTTAAAAAATCAGTTCGGTTGTGTTGAACTGTATTTTGAACCTCATTTTTGTCTTAAATTTAGGATATTTGAGAGGATTGATTGAACTGACCCAAAAATGTTGAGCTGTTGATTGTTTATTTTCTGACAATCTGACCCATGTATAGAATAGTAAGCTTATCAGCGGATTATATGCAGTGCAGGAAGTGTGCCTTTTCCAATACCATATACTACTTACTTGTATATTTGTCCCCTACTGCACGAATACTGCACGAAAGTGTGCAAAACTGCCAGCTGATTGTGCAGTTACGCAGTTTGTGGGGGGAAAACTAACATGCGCATATCCCAACCAAACCCAGACCTTCACATCTACACTCTCCAGACACCAACACCTTTCACACTATCCCTCATTATCTTTATATTTTTTTTTTTTATAAAATTCGATATATAATTAACTTTTATATACTTAATCATAATCAATAATTGGCTAATTGATTACTCAATTAGATAATTCATTCATTTCTAGTTTTATAACCTGATTATGCTCATATAACCCTATAATTCAATTATTAAACACTTTTAAACTCCTTACCTTCTCTAATACTACCGCGGTAATCGCTAATGATTTATTCATTGGCGGCGATCGTATATTTCCATCACTTAAAAATTCCCTTGCCAATATTGTAAATATTCCTCTGCTTTCTATTCCATCTTCAGTCGTGAAGAAAGACTGACCTGAGCTATGCTCACCTTTTTGTCAACATACGTAACTTGATAAATAAAGAATACATTTGTTCATTCGTTCACATGAGACGACGGCCACTATGAATAATTGGATTTACTATCAGGATATGGTTTCATACACTGAACGAGAACACTGTATAGTCGCGGGTGTTCAGTAAAGTCAGACATTAAAAGAAACACACGTTAGGGCTTCTTGAGAAACTGCCTTTCCGTGTGAAATAGAATAATAAAATACCGATACTGACTGTTATATATAATTATCTCCCATATTTTCGATTCTGTAGTTTCTTGGCAAAATAAAGAATTCGTTATCATTATAAAAGTGTGGAAAAGGGTATGCACTGTCAACTCGAGTTTGTCTTCCCAGGCTATTTCAAGATTTGTTATTCATATTAATCACAGAACTACAAGAAAAAGTGTACGTGCAGTATATGTACCATGTATGTACAGTGTATGCACAACTTTTGTACCATATATTGACAGTGTATCTACTGTGTGTCTTTGTATTTCTGTGTATAAAATTTCAATGATGATTGCACATGTTTAACTGCAGTAAACCCACATTTTTTAAATTTGAATCATCAGTCAGGATACCATCTGTATTCCAGTCACCCAACTGTCTGCATTTGATCCACGCATCTCGTCTAATATAATTCACTTAATAAGCTGCGGTATGACGTTCTAAAAGTGGGAAATAATATTTGCAAAGGTCCTAGTCCTCGAAACTCCTACGAACTGACAGTGGGGCAGACATTAGGCCTAAGGCCACTAAGCAGATTCTCATGCAGTTTTTTTCACCGCAGAGGACTCTTTCCCACAGAATTCTGTGAGAATCGCATGAGAATCGGCTTAGTGTACAAGGGCCTTTATTACACCATTTTAATTTGATTTGTTTTTATCACTAGCATTATATTTCAGGAATGGTGTTCTCGATCTCGAGATTTAGACATAACATTTATAAACATCAATACTGTCAAAAGAAAATATTCTATTCTATTCTTTTGAGGTTTCTACTTATCCTTCACCTTCTTCTGTCATTCACAATGACAATAGCAGTTATAATGCAAATACAAGTTTTATACATAGAATAAGTTGTTTAGGATAAAGCTTATGAAATTGGCTCAGGATAAACCATCCACACATGCAGGTCACCTGGTGGTGTTATATCACAACTCTACTGTTTAAGTACGACATGACTCAAGCAGTCTTACTCTCAGTTGTATAATAGTGCGTTTGTCCGTGGTTCGTGCAATATTGCATTTATGAATTGAACAATGCATGAGGCATTTCTTTGTCTTTGTGAGGATGAACCAAATAAACTGTCTGTGTTCGCATTAGCCATTGATGACTAAATGACGCCTTGTAGAGCATCATTACTACAACGTTAGCAACGGGTCGTCAGGGGAAACGTCACTTTTCCTTATCTTAACGTTATTATAACAATACATACCCTCCTCTTCTGCCTCAATTCGCACCGGCGTAACATGGGAAGTGATTCTAGAACAGTTAATTATCTTATTCACTATGAAAGTTATATAAGGCAGATGAGTATAAGGCATGTAGGGCAGGTGAGTATCCCAGGTGATTGAATGTCCTGGATGGTAGTGCAAAAGACTGTTATTTGAAATCAATGAAGGATACTAGGGTGTCAATACTATTGTCTAATACCAAGACTATGGGCAATGATAACAAATGGTTCTCTTTAAACATAGATACAGCAACTCCGCCTGCTACTATTATGTGATGTGTCAAAGAAAAATGAGTCTTAAGTTGAATAAAACGGATGTTGAGATTTCATCATGATATTATTTGAAGAGATGAGACTAAATGGGTTCTAACGATGTTAGACATTAACATTTATTAACATTTATAGTTATATATAGTTTAAATAGTTTAAGTATAATTTATATAGTTTATGTTTGAAAGTAAGCAATATTTCTGGGTTGACAATTACTAGTAAAGTAACTAAAGATACTCAATAGGATGACCTTAGAAACGCAAGGATATATCTAATACACTGTCTTGAAATTTGATACGTCTATTTATACGATCTAAGAGGTGAGATACGCCAAAAATGAGAACATTTCTACAAGGAGATCTTGTAAATAATACACTTTGAAAAAATTTAATTTTGCACTTATGGCTCATATGTCTGTAACACATCACACATGGTTCTCTTTAAACTCAGCCTACATAATAATATACAGTCCGGCATAGCTGAAGCATGGCTCTGCTGATAATATATATTCATAGATGTTATTGAGCGAATGAGTTTATCAAATTCCCCTTCTAATTTCAAACTCATAAGACGCAATCAAGTGCCTCTGAGATCTACTATGGATACCTAATCTGAAATTTGATTTGGTTAAATTGATTGGCTTAGTCTATAAACCAATAGAACCAGTGTAATCAGGAGAAGGATATAGTCCAGACTAACGGATCGCGGTGAATATTTTATTACATCAATCCATGTGGAAGGCAAGGCAGTCCTTTCTTACTGCAACTAAATTAATTTTCAAACAAAATGTGCACTGCCTCTGGAGTAAAATAGTCGTAACATAATTAAAGGATTTTATTCGGCAGGTAATTATTATACTTGCCTACGACAGCTCTCAATCAAACTGCCAATAGGAGATTTCCATGTATCAGTGCGCATGTCTATTACAGTGAATGCTGGGATTGATTCAGTTGAAGCCTGCCCGACAAATATCTAGTAACATTTTTAATCAAAATGCTAGGATCTTTTCCTCAGTATCATTGCTTGTTTAAACTTTCGGGAAATAAAGACTTTTAAAAAAAGTTATTTCGGTTTGATTAGTGGGCAATGTATGGTTGAAAAAGACTTCTATACTATTGTGAACTGGATTTGCAGAAGTGCTTTATTCAAGGTCAGAAAATTGAGAATAATGTACACAGGATTCAGTATGTAATGGATAACAAATGGTGGCAGAGGGAAAGCCACCATTTGTTATCAATTTTAGCGCTCGCCACCATCAAGGCCCACAATCTATCTATCTATCTATCAATCCACCATCACCGATCAAAGGAAGCCTCAGCACCTCTCCTCCTGTCTTCACACATTTATGGCCTTTTCTGACCCTCTGATGTCTACCCCAGTCAATTTTAATTCTTGGTTAAATCCTAAACGAAACTAATCAAATTGTTTTTAATGCATTTTGCTCAAAATCACGAACATTTTCGTTTTTTTTTTATTTATATAGCTTGAATATAACTATAATTGTCAAAATCTTTCCAAGGTATAAAAGGTTAAGTTTGTTCGAGCCAAGTACTAGGACTTACTATGTTTTTAATTAATCTTAAAATCATTTCGAATCTATTTCTACAACTCTTAAAAGGTGACCAGAATCATATAATATTTATCGCTATAGGAACCATATTTTAACAAAATGATAGTAATACTTATTTAGAATGGCTATGCTGCTGTCCCTTACTCTTTCCTCCTCCTCTACCTCCTGTCTCTCTTTCTTTATCTGTCTGTCCCTCACTGTCTCCACCTCCTCCTCTTCTCTACCCTCCCTCTGCTCACTCACTCCCCCCTCCCACTCCCTCTCTCAAACACTCCCTCTGACTTATCTGAGCTCCTGATACTTTTAAAATGATTTAATTAGTATATTTCACAGTTTAGAAAAAAAAACTTTAAAAATGGTTCGACCACCTGCTGACTCAGGGAAAAGGCCACCCTGGGGGACGGGTGCTTACGGAAAGACGCATGCATGATGTAATCAATTAGTCTCAGCCGATCCAAGGTGAATGGTGTCTATTACTAAATGATTACACCCAACACCCATTTAATCCTAGCTAAATGCATAACGCTTCAATTCACACACCAACAAGCGCCAAGGCCAACAGCTCTGATGCCCCAAGCTGTCAATAACACATCAGAAATTGTAATCAGCAATCCCATCCACTGTCATAAAGCATCCGTATATCAATTAGAGTCCATCAATCCATTCATTCCCATCAGTTGGGTTGTATAACGTATCGTTTTCAAAGCCTTTCAAGCAAGGTAGCAGAGCCATAGAAGGTGTAGAAGTGATAATCAACTCAAAACATAAAAATGAGTGTATTATCAGATATAACGTCATTGTAAATAATTCATGATAGACGCCTCATTCACGCCAACTGCTCATTTCCATGAATTTCTTCCAAATAATGAATGGTATAATTGCATGAAAATCACCTAAAAGTGTGCTAATTCTTATCATTTCAATCTATATCTTTTTTATGTTTAAGCCTGATGTGATGTTTATAGATATAACTATTTAATCATGGAGGTAATATCTTTTTCTCAGCCTACTACTGAAAGTAGGGAGGGTATTATAGTTACCTGGTCTTCAAGCCTGTGTTTGAATACGTTATGATTATGTCTGAGCTATGTTTCTTAGGAGTCGAAAGGAAGCTGTGAACGTATAGTAAGGTAGTAATAAATTAATGGGTAGCAGTGTTCTTGTGATTTTGGGGGAGATGGAGGTTTGGGAATATAGAACATTGTATATAGATTAGTAACAGTTCTGGTTGTTTTATTTAGATATGATTATAATTATCTTAAACAGAAGTCAGTGCTTAATAACATATGTGACAGATAATATTTTTTTTCTACGTATATTGCTTAAATATTGTATATATAATAGATTTATTTCAAATTTTAAATCCATGAAAACAAAGTAACAATATCTGCCTTGGCAGATCTTCCTATTGTACCTGAACAATGTATCATTCAATCAACACATGTTTTACATGCAGTGGTTAACCATAGATAATGTTGTTATTATTTAATATCAACTATTATATTCAAGCATATTGGTACGTCTTGAGTATATTGGCACGACCATTGTTGTCCTTTCCTTTAATAACAGGTACTAGGAAATATCCAATATCCAATAGGCAATGTGAGATTATATATAGAATGCTCAAGGTCGAGGATAATGAATAGAGAGATTGATAGTTGGCTATGTAATGAAATAATGGGAGTGGAACTGTGCAGTATCATGATATGTGAAAAGTGGTGACCTGAGTGTTTTACAATAATTAAACAGACATGTCATGAAAAGTAAGGAAGTAAATTCTGAACACACAACTGTTAAGAGTAAACTTTTGTAAGCATTAACTAATTAATCTGAAAGACTATTATACCTGTAACAGTCACTGATACTTGTTATCTAATCATTTAAGCTCCATGCTACGTTTCTCAATTACATGTAGCGTAGATATGAGGAGGAGGCAGAGGCAAAGGCAGAGGCAAAGGCAGAGGCAGGAGGCAGGAGGCAGGAGGAGGGGGAGGAAGAGGATCGCGGGCTTCCCCTAGATAGAGGGAGGCAAAGAGAATGGAATATATATAAATAACTTTATTTCATTTTATACATTTACATTCTAATTAACAATATGAAATAGGATGGTCCTTTCAGAACCTGTAGTAGATCCTGATCTTCCAAGGGACCCTTACTAACTAACATTCAATAATTCGCCATTTTGTGCTCGAAAACTCGTGAGATCTCATCTCGTTTTAAGTCTCGTTCATAGATTTTCATTTCCATTTTAAGATGGAAATGAAAACGGAAATCAAATTCAAAACGGAAATGAAAACGCCTGTGTCTTTTGAAACATACTTTAAAACAAAAGGAATTTTAGTTTTTAAATGAGATAGAAAATGATTTTGAAATTCAAAATGATTTTGGAAACAAAAATGATTTTCTTTTTTAAAAATAAAGATAAATTTTACTTTTCATCACATGAACACTCTCGTCTTCCGTAGCTATGAGACAAAAATAATTTTTACATGCAATAATGACAAAGCGAGGGAATCTGAGGGGGAGTGGGAGTGGGAGGAGGTAGATAGGTAGACAGAGCTAGGTAGACAGAGGAGGCTGAGTGGGAGGAGTTTGAGTAGAAGAGGATGTGGTGGCAGAGGAGATTGATGTAGTGGTGGTTGAGGTGAAAGAAGAGGAAGAGTTGGTGTTTGAGGTGAAGAAGGAGGGGGTAGAGGAGGAGGTGGAGGAGGCAGAGATGGAGGAAAAGGAGGAGAAGGTAGAAGTGGTGGATGTCGTGATGGATGAGGAAGAGTTGGATGTGGAGGAAGAGGAGATGGAAGAGGGGGGAGTGGATTTGGTAATACCGAGGACCTGCAAATGGGGAGGTGTAAACTATAGAAACCGGGATGCATAGGACCGAAATTTCAGGGTAAATCTTGGATACCGAAATTTAAATGATGCAGCATTGAACCCTTTTGACACACATTGGCTGGTTGTGCAGCTACTACGTTCTTATGGCAAGTCAGGCGTTAAAAAGGTGGGCGTAAAACAGTTGGGTGTAAATGAAAACTAAAACCCTTTTTAAAACCTTATTTTCTAGGACACCATACAAAGAAAACATAGTGGAATGGCCTCCCACTATATATGCCAAGGTATGTCCACTTCGAAAATCGTGGCAAACCCTCCAGTGGTTTCGGAGGAGATGCAGAGAATTACACAATTTTCTTACAGAATTAATATTATAGATTGTGTAATATGATATAACAAAATAAAGGTAATTATTAACATTGATATCAACATGTGTGAGGTACAGAATGTATTATTTAATAACCACACAGCGACGCAGTAGGTGGAACAGAGGATAACTAGTGCACATGAGTGTCCTGCTGAGGCTCATTCCTTGGTTGGTTCCCTCTAATAGCCGAGGCTATTGGTCTACCTCACAGGGGATACTTATGTAAATCAAATACGATTTCATTGGTTATAAGCACTGTTATTCATGATTACTAATTAATGATTGTTGATTGGATAATGCACGCACATGCGCATTACCATGGTGTACTGAATAAATATGAAAGTTTATGAGACATCACAAATTAGAGTCCAAACAGGACGAAACTCTTCTCTTTTATCATTAAATCGAGGCTATAACCCTAGCCTAGATTATATACATATATATTCACTATGTTTATCTCCGATACACTCTACCCTAGCTCACCTTACCTCGGAGATATCTATTCATATCAAATGGTGGGAAACCTTAATAATTGACGCTGGATAGTAGTTAATTTGCGGAATTGAACAGTAACAAAGGCTAAGCCTATCAATCGGACCTACACAAGAAGGAAGCCTCATAAGCAACCTATTCTCAGGCAAGACCAGTTAATAAATCTCGATCAACTTGCAATCCAATTCAACAACGCCTCACGTTGGTTACCTTTTGTTGTTCACCTAGATTTCAATAACTCATAGTTTTATCAACTTTTCACCTTTTTTACATTTTACTTGGGTTTGAGGCATTTTTCATTATTATACTTGCTCATAAATACAATTCGCGAGTTATTAATGAATGTGTTTGGGAACACCTTTTATGCTAATTTCAATTTCTTTGGTTAGCACTTGTTCTATGTTTGAGAAATCAGCAATTTACTGTACGGTATACTTGTGCATCAACAAGTGTATTGGCCTTTAATGAAATAAGAAAAATCCTCAAGGTGAAGCTGCGAAATCAATTCCGAATCACATCCATTGCGCAGCTACTTGTTGAGTATTTATATATCCACGCCTAGTCCATCTCTCCCGGGGGCATATATCAATCGCTAAAGGAGGCAGCGAACAAAACTGGAAAGGCGAATAGTATTTGTTCAAGCATCTTGTTTATTCTGTGTCTCTTGCATCAATCATAAATGAATCAGACAGGTCAGCGTGGCATATCGCATATCTCATTATACAGAGAATCTTCATTTTTCCTGTCCTCATTGCATCGATCTTGCTGTTGACTTAACTAATGTGTCTTCCAGTAATTGCTAAGACAATACACGACGTGCCATCTATTTCTGCTAAAGTGAAGCTGTCAATCAATGCTTTGACTGGTTTCCTGCGTTAGCTTATGGGAGAGTTGTGTAACCTTGATTACATTGCCACAATAAAAAATCGCAGCCGAAAAAAAGTAATCAATATTTTATTTTCCTAACGGTCCCTGCTACAAAAACGTTATGATAAATAGATGTTGGGTTTGTTATGATTGCAATACGTCGTCTTGTGTTATATTAATGAAAGGTTGAAAAATGAAAAGATGAAAATGAAAAGATTTTCGAGGCCTAGAGGGTTTGTCACAACATCTATAAAAATAAGAAAGTATCAATTACATGTTGTTCATCCATACTGACTTAAATTTGTATTACAGTAATGGAGATGCCCAGAAAATGAGAGAAAACTAATAAAGAAATTTAATATTAAACTAAAGCATTGTCATATAGGTGATTCGAATTCTTTTGTCTGAGAAGGAGTTATATTACTTCATATTTCTCTCCTGACCCTGTTAGGGAACAACAAAATTGTGTCCTTTGACCAACGAGAAGACAGGAGAGAAAGCCTCTCGCTCCAAACCACAAAATACCTTTATAATCGAATTAGTACCGCAAATTACCACTATGATAAAAGGAATCACACATACTTTGACGGGCTTTTAGAAAGCCAAGGCTCATTTGCGGTCGTACTAGGGTTGGTGTCACACCTCGCTTCGTCTTTCACCGCATCAATGTCATATAGGTTTAGAACAATACTAATAGCCCACTTGCGCGGACACCATTTTGCATAAGGGATCATCGGGGCTAAGGTTCCTTGCAGTAGCAAAGAATCGTCATGCATGATTTGGCAGAATATAAGGACCTCAAACAATCCCATATCTAAATAGAACCCATTCATATGCCCTTTGAAATGCAATTTGGCTATTCCTCAATCGATTAATGTTGCTATGTGTCGAATTTATGCCTGTCTATATCAATTTGCTTAAATTAGGTTTTCTGGATGAAAGAATGTAGGTGTAAAAGATCTTGATTAATTCTAGACTATTCTTATTTCTACTTGTAGGGTCGCAGAGTTGGACATTAGAGTCGACCGCCTTCCAAGAAGCAAATGAACCCAACAAGTTTGGAATTGATTTGTGGAGGTGTCACGTCGTCATACTGAAAGGGCTCCTTCCTTTAAACTGAAGAAAGTGAGGGTGGGAGTATGGATCACTTCTTTACCACCACCTCCAGCCTAGACCTTGTTGGCAGAGAGAATGGGCTCCTTTTGGATAGTCAGGAGACGGGTCCGATTGTGTACAAAGACAGTGTGGACAGTGAAAAGGAGAAGGAACTGCGGGCTACATTATACATGAGTATTTTCAACCAGGATAACAATGAGGATCTAATGAATTCTACTTCAATGATTGCAAACACTAGCCTGGGACCGCCTGCCTGGGCCACATTCCGTCCCCCGCCTCTCAATTCAGCCTCAATCGTCGCCATTATACTCGGTGTGCTTGGACTAATAGCAAATGTTAGCACACTCATTGCAATTGCTCGGATACGAATCAGCCTCACAGCAAACCTTCGCCTTATCGTCAGTTTATGCTCCTCAGATATGCTGGTTAGCATAAGCATTCTTCTCAAACTATTACACAAACGGAATCAGTTTCGCCTTTCTCCCGTGTTCGACAGTTGTCTTGATCAGACGCTTCGGGGGATCAGGATGACGTCACATATTGTGTCGCTCCTTAATTTGGTCGGTCTTGCCCTTGATCACTACTTCGCCATAATAAAACCACTGAAATATCCTCTGTTGATGAGGAAGAGGTACGCCAATTTGATGATACTGAGCTTTTGGGCCTTTTCGGCGATCTGTGGTTTCTCAGACTTCATAATTCCGTCGCGATACTACAGCTACTGCGAACGCGAAAGCAAGGACAACTATTGCCTCGCGGTTCAGTGCAGTGTTTTCAGTGAGGAATATATAATGTTTACAGTCGCGTTCATATCCTGCGTGTTGATGGTGGTGTTGTATACGATAATCTTCATCCAGATCACCCGATACCAAAACTTCCAACAGATGTTCCGACAGAACATGAAGCGAAATCGCCGCGGCCTCATCACCACTTTCGTCATCGTGGCGACGTTCATGATCACGTGGTTACCTTATTGCCTTTTTGATGTCATACAGCTTGTATCCACCAAAACAAAACCAGAACATATTTACTACTACTTCAGGCTATTCCGGATCCTTGAGTGGCATTTCTATAACCTGTTACTGCTTAATTCCTTACTGGATCCAATAATATACGCCATTCGAATGAGAGAGGTTCAGAATGGCTACAAGAACTCTTGTCGCTGCTTGGGACCATTGCGGAGACAGAGCTCAGGAGGGTTCTCTATGTCTGGAACCGATAAACGCGGGAGTATTCGCCAGGCAACTATGTCCACTGCTTATGTCAAGCCATGCCAATCCGAGTCCTATGTATAGAACATGCATGGCCATACAGGACCTATCTGTGACATTACATGGTCAAAGGCCTTTGGCCACACATGCAGTGGAGTCATTCCATCCGTTTTCTGTTCACTTTCTAACGTTTTTGGTGTTATTTAATATCAGCTAACTACAGCAAAGACTTTTGTGCAAGTAAAATGTATTATGAATATATATCCGGTGAGTTTTTTACCATATCAAAGCAAGAGACAGTATAGTTGGAGTGCTACGAATGTCTTTAGAAAGCAATGTGGGCAAACAATTTGCATCAGGGGCATGCGAGAGGTTTCTAATCTATCAGATTTTAATGTGGAAAAAAGATTGATTGTTTTTGTGGAAGTATAGGCAATTGTTATGTTGCCTATACCCGTTACGTTGAGTCATTCCATTTGCTTTCTTGGAAGAGGCAAACATTAAGACAATACAATGTGCCCACTGTTTGACCTTTCACAGTTTGTCTTAAGGCAAGATTCCACCAGACCGCGTGCTTATTGCGACTAATGTGCTATTGTCATATATTAATTATTATAAAGAATCTATGTTGCGCAACCTATCAAGACTCTCCCCTAGTGATGTTTCTGTCCATTTTTCAGTATTATTTGCATTGGGAATGCACTGCAGAATGAAACCGCAACGGGAAAAAACGTCAGTGGAATCAAGCCTTTCAACACAGACTGCTAACTTAACTAGTATCTGAAAATGGAAGCCATATGAACAAATGGACTGTATGCCTGGATGCATAGAGCTACATACCCGAGGGGAGGACGCGGAGTAAGGGTGGAATGGGTACCTATGTAGCTCTATGGCCTGGATCCCAGTTCTAGACCTTCTCATTTATCAAATTTGACTTTCACGATATCTAAATATTGAATAAGGATCTCCTAGTTGTTGTGTCCGACTATTCGTGAATTTCGCGGTATTTAAGTTAAGCTACAAGTGAATGTAAATTTCGTATTAAATCTACGGTATTGTAAACTCTTATGTTGAGTCACGTTGTAAATGGCCAATTTGTATTCTACCGTTGGAGGTAGTATGGACAGATCGAATAAAACAGATTCAATACTTACCACCTTCTCACCAATTTGCAGCCATCCGTCTCTTGGTGGCATTCAGCAAAGTTAAGGAGATTGTACCACAGGTTTGGAAGTAATTGGATACACTGGATCATGCATACTTTAACGTCTTCTTCCAAATTGCATCATGCAGTAGAAAGATTGCCTTCATTCCCATTGTTATACAGTCATGTACGGTTGCAGATTCAAACGTTTTCACCATGAACCATGTGGACCCATTTGAATCACCTACATCTCCCTAAAGATTTATCATGTGTTTGCTTCCTTGGCAGAGTCCCTATGATAACGCTATTTGTATTGAAATGCTGGAATATTCCGATTAATGACCGGATTCTGGCTTGAATATCACGTATGAAGGGAAAGATGGAGGCATGTGTTATGGAAACATACAAAAGTCATGGACATTGACATTGAAGCACCGATAAATATTCCATGTTAAACATAAAATAATTTCTATAGATTTTACACTGACATACAACTCCCACAATTTCATGCGAATCAAGATTCAAGAAGGCGGACATGAAAGTCCGCTAGTGAGACCAATATGAAGTGTAACCTACTTATTATTAATATCCCCTGGTCGTTGCATGGGTGCTGCATTGTTATCACCTAGCCTAGCTTGTCACTGCCACCTACCATCACCTAGCTATAGCTTATACAACAGCACCGAATATATATATACGTGTATGTGATCACGCCAGACACGGAGTGAATAAGGCAATTCGACGAAGACGTCTGACACTATATGTTGGCTTGGTGTGATGTGGCAAAAAAATAAATGAGTCCACCTTATTTAATGATTATTTAACAGAAAGAAGAAGAAAAGGAAAAACAAATTGGGACACCGACGGGACGAACCTTCTTGCAGCTTAAACAACTTTTATTTTTATTTCTGATGGCGCTAGGATTTGATCCTCTTGTCAGATCATCAGGTCGTGTCTTGAATTATTCTTGCCATAATAATGGTGAAAACATACTTAATATATCATGGTAAACTGTCATATGGTATCTATGGTTACCAGTAACAGGAGGGTTGTAGTAAAGTCAGCTAAGCTGGTATCACAAACATTATATTATAATATTATAATAAATCACATTAAGGCAGTTAATGACGCATTTTTTTAGGCAGTAATGACGCATCCAATCCTATATGCTACATAGATGTACGGGTTCCTGCATTGTTCCTGTATGTCTTAGTTTCCAGCGATGGACATATTGGTTTAATAGTGGATTTGCATTTCCGCCATCTTGAATCCGATTCGCATAGCATTATATGAGTTATACTGTCAGTGTAAAGGTAATAGAAAAAATGTTCAGCATAAAATATTTAACAGTAATATCCTGTAAATAGCCATATTAGGCCATCAGCTGTACCCCAAAAAAGTGATTTTCGTTCCGGATTTGGGGCACTACTTTTTAGTAGCAGATTCCTATTGCTAATACCCTATATTATAATATCCCAAAAGTTCTCCATGCAATTCCTGCCAGATTTTGAGTAATTGGGCATTGTTTCTGACAGTGCAAAGCCTATGGAGCCAACGGTCTGGCTTCATTTTAATGGTCATTTTAATAGAACATCATTTATTTGATGAATGTTGAATCTTCGGTCATACCAATAATTCTTTTATTGATTCCAGATCTCCGGAATCTTCTGATTCTGAATCTGCCATTTCTAACTTTCTAACTTTTGAGGAATTTTAGTTCTCCATGTTTGGAAAATAAAATGTAAAAAAATAAATAAATAAATAATAAAAAATATTATCCTCTATATTTAGAATGAAGTGACTGATATCAATCAATAGAGAATACTGTGCCTTAAAATTGTTTTCTTTTGACCTAAGATGTCAGTGCATTATTTTCAGAGTTATTTGCAAAATGCCTCATAAATAACAAATGAAACTCTGAAAATAATGCACTGACATATTAGGTCAAATAAAAACAGTTTTAGGGGACATCATTTCCTATCAATTCATATCAGTCACTTGATTCTAAACCCATTAGATAATTTATTCATTGATTAATTATTTAATTTTGTAACTTTTTTTTTTCAAACGTCAATAATGAAAAATTCCTCAAAAATTACAAAGTGGAAATAGGCAGATTCAAAATCAGGAGATTCTGGAGATTTTGAATCAACCATAAAAATTTAGTAGGACCGAGAATTCAACGTTTACCAAATAAATGATGGACTATTAAAATTACCATTAAAAATGAAGCCAGACCATAAGCTCCATAGGCTTTGCACTGTCTGATTGATTGCTCATTTTCTCAAAAACTGGCACGAATATCATGGAGAACTTTTGAGATATTATAATATATAGTATTAGCAATTGGAAACTGGTGTCAAAAAGTAGTGCCCAAAATCCGGAACGAAAATCATTTTCTAGCCATATTCTGAGGCTCAGCTGATGGCCTATATGGTTTTAAAAAGTTGCTTAATATTTATGTCAGATTTTAACTGAATCCACCCCACTTCGTTCTAATTAGAATATTATTGTATTTTCTATCATGATAATAATGAGAATTCATAACATATTTTACGCAGAGCACATTCTTGTATGGATAATTCTGGGTAAAGTAAAGTAGATGGAAAATGGCATTGCTCTCAGCGCTACGGGAATGGGAATCCCTATAAGTATAACCTACATGGGGCATTGGATATAGGCATCTAAGTACATCGAGGCCAACCTCATCGTCAAATGGGTATATATCCACATTTTAGGTCAGGCATTGTATCTTTATAAAATATGTCCCGGTGTTCCCAGAATGTTAAAATATGTTGGCAGGTTTGGTAATAGTTGCCACTTTGTATGATTTGTTCACTTAAAAAGTAACGCCTTGGTTTCATGTATGTTGGGAAGAAGGCAGTAAGAAACCACAGTCAGGGAAGGCGAGGGAGCTGAGATGGGGTTAGATTTCGTGGGTTTTGCATTCGAACCTAAGGTGGAAATTACATCGTGCTTTCTCCTAACAATTGCGCAGGGTATGGAAATACGTGAGAGGAATATCTTTTTTTCTGTCGGTTGGAAAAGATCGCGAAAGTCTGATGCTGCCCAAATACATGCCATCCGACTGTTCCACACCGGCCATTGAGTCAATATGTTCATTTGCTGAGCAAAGAAGGAAGATGGAGTATTACCATGTTTTCATACTACCATCTCATTCTAAAAACTATTTGATTTAATCCTGAAATATGTATTGCTTTTGTAGTACCGAGAGTCAATTAAGAGCAGGGGGGAAACAGGATCAGATCCTCTCGAAAAACGGGTCGGCAAACGTCGTCCCTAATTGTTCATTCCTGGTAAACTAAAATGAAAAAGAGAATTGCTTTGGGAGTACCAGGCAGCCGGCATGCAGGTGTAGTTGGAAGTATCCTTGTGTAGGTTTTGCCAACATTTTTTCCGGCTGCCGCAGTCAAACCAGTCGAAAATGAATGGATAAAATCCAGGAAACTTAATTACTATTTCAATGACCTCAGTCTAGCCCAAAGTTGAGAGGGCCTCTCCAAACCGAGGGAAAGCCTCCCGCTCCAAACCGAAAAATTCCATTAGGACACCTACTCCAGATGAAGATAGTGGGGAACTCCATTAGCGCAGTAGGTGTCCAATCACTCACATACCATTCTTATCTTACCTGAGAGGATCTGGACCTATATACACTAGATCTCTGAATTTGTGTGTAGCCACGCGATTCATATTCTTAGAATTATCTGAATGAATGTGCCAAAGATTTGATAAAAACTTCTTCAAGATATCATTGCATGTTCTATATACTCACCCCCTATCCACCACAAACCGATTCCCGCCACATGAACGATTTTTTTACTTTCCTTTTGCGGCCTGATAAATTAATTTGGGCTGGGCTTCTTCATATACTCCATAATACCAAATGACGCGACGCATGATTCTTACTGAAAAACTCTTCCATGATACAATAAAATATTAATACCGCGGTAGACAGCTAGTTTTTTAAATCGACAAAAAGAGAATCCGTTGTCAGGGTAGGGCCGATGCTTGTGACACAGAGAAGAAAAGATAAACCACCACAGTCACTAAAAAAGGACACATCAATTTGGTTTGCTGCCTATCTCTGAAGTCACCAGCGAGAAAGCGCATGGAGACTTGGAGAAAGAAAAAAGACGTCCTTGGGTAAAGGGAGTCTGGGGTCTGGAAAGTGGCCTAAAAGCCTTTGAATAACAGAGTCCAGGAAATCACTAACCTGTCCATGGATCTTTAAAACCTATAGAAAACTAGACAGACCATTCAGAAAGTCTGCAACTTATAAACCTCCTCATCAAAAGGGTATTGACTTGTTATATGTATACATTCTGAAGAATTGATAAGATTGATTTTATGAAACCATATTATGTAGTGGGTTACAGAAAAATTATTCATAAGTAGAAAAATAGATATTTTTCAGAGTGTTTTATTCACAAGATCTCCTTGGCATGTTCCAATCTTCAGGGTATCTAGCACTTTAAGTCGTATGAATAGATTCACCAAGACAGGACAGTGTATTTAATATTATGCTTGCGTTTCGAAGGTAATCAATGTTTTTCGACTTATGACTCATTTTTGTATAACGCAACGCATATATCTTTAATGTGAGATGTGAGATGTATCGGTGAATAGTATAAGCATGAAAAGACATGGGGAAAACCTGAGATGTGGTTGTTGTATGTTTAGAAAGACTTTCCAGCCAGCTTTTAGATCGTTGACTAGCTGTAGTGGCCTAACATTGACCGGCCTTTTTTCAAGGTTCCCAGCTGTCTCCTATGTTATTAGACAGGACACTGGCTAACGAGATATATACAGTCAGATGGTATCATCTACTCAGATAGCATCACCCAGCGAATGGATCAACACGTTCTCGGCTTCAAGCTGAGGCTTATGCATGGCTCAACTGGGGAAGTGGACCGGGCTATAAGTGATGACAAAAACTTGGCAATATGGGGAGATATTATATCTAATGCGAATAAGCATTAAACAAAGTTTAAAGCTGCACTCTCAAGAACTGGACATTTTCTACTTTTTGTTCCACTCTTTTCCAACCCATCTAAAAGTCATTTAACCAAGATTTCGGATGATTTTATCAAGTTGTATTTGCTATACAGGACTTCTAAAACGTCCTCATTTGTATTTGGGGGACCCGCCCGAAACCTTTACTATGATGACTTCACTTATTACCGCTCACCGGCGGCTGTTTTCGCTCGGTCGATTTGACTTCAAATTCCTGTATAAATATGTATAACAGCAGCAGAATATTCATAAATCCAGTCCTTTAGACATAATATGAGCAAATTTGGTTGTTTTGCTTTGTCGTAATAGCTGAGAATGCAACCTTAAGACCTGTTTGCTACTAACTTGAACCAAGAAATGCCAAGGTTTTCAGGCACTGCCTACACTTTTATAATCATTGATATTTTTCCTAAGAGTAACATAATTTTCGACGGTTACTATAACACAGTATACGAACATACATGATCATAGATGCTAACATGATCATAGATTAAACATGTTCTGGCTGTTAAATCAATGCATTAAAACAATTGTCTAAATTTGTGTACAGGTCTACTGGCCAGGTATATATGTATTTTAAATGTATACATTGTATTCAAGATTCTATTAACTGGCATACCAATAACCTGAAAAAAGGAGTAACCCTTGTGTCGTTTGTAATACAATCAATACAACGAAAAAGGTTGTGATAGTAACAAGTATTATCCTTATTGATTTGTCGAAAAATTCACAATTAATTATTTTATCAACCGTAGGCGACGATCCTGATAAAAAGAAAGTTGAAGATTGACTCTGTTCTAATACGATTCTTATCAGACTGATATTTAAGCAGTCCTTTTAAGAAGATCTGAAACTTAACTGCATGGGTTTCGTCATCATGAAAAGGCCTAGGAGGGCCGAATGTACTCCGATGCGGGAAGAAATTAGGAAGACAAAGGTAAGGCTTTTGTTGTTTGAGACATTGATGGTTACACTATTTTCTTACTGATAGACCAAACTGATGACAGTCACGAGAAGTCCCACTTGTGACAAACGATAAAGCATAAACTTCTTTTTATTGTTTATTGCTTTTTATTATTACTGCTTATTTTTTTCTTTGTTCTACTATACCTTTTTATTTCAAAGAAATCCCCACCCAAAATATATAATAACACACACATTCTTGTTTGGTAACAAATTATATTGCTAACCTTTGATCTGGGAAAGAAATTATGGGAGTTTAAAGGTAATTTCTCAGTTATAACGACTACAAATATCGCATCAAATTTACTCGACACCCCTCTCCACCTACAAAACCAGCACAACAACAATTACTCATATTATGAAGTATGAAATTGAATCTCTCCATATTCTGGTTTTATATGATTATACAAAAATTTGAAGACAGAATCAGCGGAAAGAAAACTGGCACCAGTGAGCGATAATTAGTGAAGTCACATCAGGAAAGGATTTCGTAGGTCTCCGAAATATGATTGTAAACGTGGACTTTTATGAAGCCCTATAGCAAATAACAAGCAGACAAAATCTTCCAAAGTTTCGGTCAAATGACTTTTCGATACCCTGGGAACGAACGGAGAAAACCTTTAGGTGTTGACCTATATTAACTGAGAGCGCACTGAAAACGAACGAAGATTAAAATTGGTAAACCTGTGCACAGGAACAGATAATGAGACGCCGTATTGCATCCTGGACAATATATGCGAAATATATGTAATTTACGTTTTGATTTAAGATTTAATTCATGTTTAAATTGAAGGTTTAAGCTACATTCAAGCTGTCGCATCGATGCTAGGGGTTGGGGGGTGGCGTAACACGAATAAATCTAGTTCAGGTCCAAGCCCTGAAACCGTATATATCAGTCCCCAGTGCGCTCGTGATCAAGACTATAGTTATGCATCATCATGTTCTTGTATCCAATGTTAATACATTTCCTGTTGTTCTGGGCAAACTGAAATTATACACTTAGTTCCATTATTCCCAACTCCGACCAGATGTCAAGATATGATTCGCCTAGTTGTGGATAAGAGTCAGATCGTCTGAAAATGTACAATCGGCAGCTCTACAAATTTAGTAAAATTGATTCAGTTAAATTAACTGAAAAATGATAAATGCTATAGGTATATCTGAATATATTTGGTATTGCTTTGATTCAAATAATGTCTTTGGTGATGAATTGTATTTTGAACATGATTTCTGCAGAAATTTTAAACATGTTTAAATTTAGCTTATTTGAGAAGATTGGTGAAGGCGAAGTATATTGTTCTGACGACCTGACCCATGGATAATCTCACATGTGATGATGTAATAATAGGAATATGATCAAATTAGGTATACAATAGAATTAGTATGCTATACATTCGGGCATATACATACACATTGAGATACCCTCCCCATGGCGACATATACATGCAGGCATTAATACACTGGAACATTTAATCAATTTTTATTAATTTTAGTATACTTTAAGATATATGGTGTGTCCTGGTAAGGGTATGTAAACTTGTATCTTTGCTGGCCTTCGTCGATGCCTCAGATCAAATCTCCTCCACAATGTTAGAATGCCTGTCACGGACCTCGCCTAAGCTCTCTAGCAATAACAGGTTCACTAGCTTTGGCTGAACATCTGGAAGCAGAGAAGGAAACAAAATGAAAATGGTGTAGTTACATTAACCTATGCCCCTCGCTTACAGAGTTATCCCCACCTTTTCCAGCTGCGCTTTATCATACTTTCCTAATAAGCCCTAAATACAATGAGATCAGATGATGTATTTTGGAGGATCGATCATTTTATTTTATATTACCAGCGCTGACAAAATGAATCACTGACCTAACTAAGTTACATTGTCACTTCTCTGGTGTCTGAAATCGTAACTCTGAACAGAAAGACAGGCAAAATAACTCTGCCTTGATAATTGAATTTCAAATTCTTAAGCAATAATGGGAATTTCAGTAATGGTGATTGAATTACCAAGTCATTTCGAAATAAGACGGCAGAAAATATTTGTACGATTTCTGTCACTATTAAATTACTATTAAATTAAAGTAGTGTTTTTAATCTCGAACTTTTCCTTTGAAATCAAATTCGCTCTAAAAAGAGATTGGTTCGAATCATTAAGATGTGGAAATGAACAGGAGTGGTTCAGATTTCAATTTACTGGTATGATATAGATCATATTGGCAAGGGTTGTAATTGTGGTGACAGCTAGGACCTTCCCCCACCCCCACCCCGACTGACCTTTTGGGCTGGGTTGGGGTGACTTCACAGTCAATACATGGTCATTCCAATGCTCTCTGAGGAAGCACCAAATAGAAGTGAATGGGTGTATACGGTAAAACCTTTCACAATGTCGGAACGCGTACGGTTCCACTAAATACACATTCTTCAATCTGACCATGAAGCATGTTCAATTGAGCTCGCTATTGGAGTCAGGTCGTCAGAAAATGTACAATTCGTCTACACCAACCCTCTCAAATAACCCAAATTTAGTGATGTTAGAGGGCTCGAGGCGCTTTCCCCTAGAGGCCTCTAAAGGCATGAAGACCCGTGCACC
The DNA here is from genome assembly GCA_942159475.1 of Sthenelais limicola. Taxonomy (NCBI): domain Eukaryota; kingdom Metazoa; phylum Annelida; class Polychaeta; order Phyllodocida; family Sigalionidae; genus Sthenelais; species Sthenelais limicola. Next base: position 63,329,315 of record OW804096.1, read on the forward strand.
AAATAAGTGGAGAATCATTATAATTAACTAACTTAGGGTGAGATTAATGACATTCAAACAAGTGCCCCATCTCATAGAGGATACAAGAGTCAGAACGACATCAAAGAAATCCCACCTCTGTAGGACCGAAACTCAATGCTAACTCTATGAAGTTTTGGTCCTATACTATGCAGAGGCGAAACTATGGAAGACCAATTTGGTACATACCGAAGTTTGGTCATCCGAATCAGATCAATTCGGCCATATTTCGGCCGAAATTCGGAAAACTCGGCATTCGGCAATCTTTTCTGCTTATATTTCATACATACATACCGGTACATACATACATACATACATACATACATACATACATACATACATACATATATACATATACATACATACCTGTGTACATACCATAAACATAAAGATACACATAAAGATATGCGAAAATGATATACATACACCATATACATACAATATATACATATAGCATCCATACATACATGTATATAATATACCGCATACCATATATAACTAACATATAGTATACATAATATACAGTATACATAACAGTATACATAACATAGGCTACAGTATACATAACAGATATAAACATAACAAGTCTCTGTTTTCCTCTCTCTCTCTCTCTCTCTGTGTCTCTCTACACATAGCGCCGCTCATTACTCGTTATACTCAGGTATAACTAATTTGCCTAAATAATAAGATTATGTCCAAATACTTATGCTCATTACTCGAAAACTAGCCTTTTCAAAAATTCAAAATGTATTAAATACCTGAACATATCTATTTGACTGTCCTAAAATCATATAATTATTGAATCATTATCTGTACCTCATTTGGCAAGCGTTGCTAGTAAGGTATTATAGAAGGTGAATATTTTACAATATGAAAAAGACATAGGCCTATTAAATTATTAATTAACGTCTGTACAGGCAAGTGGCTATGATCGCTGAGAATAAAGATCGGTATTTGTGTCAAATATAACAAGAGTTTGATTTAAGCTATGTCAGGTACCGTAATCTAAAACATATTTCTAAATGTTTCTATCGGTCCTAGATTGCTTTTAATCACAATTAATCAATGCAAGGTGACGACGGCGAAGGCCTGGCATGGTTTCATTTTGAAACTGCAGTGAGTGCGTCAGAATGACGCACAGACACAAGACGTCACAAAAGTTGACGCAAACCTCCTCAGCAGGAACATTGCTTTTATCCTTATGCTGTATCTGTTTTAAACCCATATAAACAACTATAAGATACTTCCAATATGCCTATTTTTTGGTAAGAAATACATCCCACAGGCTTTGTGCAGATCGAATGCACATTATATACACATTCAGTGAGAGAGAGTAGTTACGGTATGGCTTTGTTTACATCATGACGTTCCCTCTGACAATACGTCAGTGACGGCCGTCACGGAATGTATGTGCGTCATTGGCACTTGCGTAACGGCCGCGCTGTGCCCGAGTTATTTTGGTCTGGCAGACCAAAATAACTTTCAACAGGAAGATTTGAAAATAACTCACAAATATGGAATTATATGATCAAATCAGGAAAGCCATGGGTATAAAAGGGGGTTTTATTGTATTCAATTACTAAAACTTTGACCAAACTCTTATAAATGAGTTCTGTGATCGGCAAGTGCCACTTTAATTAAGACTATGAACTTGTATTGTATAGCAAACAAACCGAGAACATGTCGGCATAACAGAGCTTTTTAAAGTATTCCAATCGGTTGGGAAATGGCGACACAGTGGCCCAATATGTGAAGTTCGAATTTAATCCGAATTTCGTCCGAATAAAAGAGAATTTCACCGAATTTCTCCCGAATTTAATAAATATCGGTTCGGCTCGCTTCGGATATCGGATCATTCGGCAAATTATAAAGATCAGTGACATCCTGAACTTCCCGAACTTCGGCCAACATCCGACATCCGACATCTGAGTTAACTGACATTGGCCAAAGGATTTCAGTATGAAATTGTATGGGGAAGTTAAGTTCGGAGTTCGGTATCGGTTTGGGGTTCGGTTCAGATGTTTTCATACGGTGTCGGGCATCGGATATCGGATTATTCGGGCATCAGATGTCAGATATTTGACATCGGTATGTACCAAATTGGTCTTCCATACTAAACAGTAGATATGTATGTCAGGACTTCCCTCTCTCACAGACAGCGTGCCTGTGCCATGCACCCCTCTTAAAATTACAGTTACAGTGACACTGAATCGATTTAGAACACCCTATTATCAACCGGAAATGAGCCAAATTCCGTCCCAAACATATTGTAAAAGAGGTGAACAGGGGGCTTCCACAAGTTTATTGCAGCAAGTAAACTTTGAATTATGTTGTGTCATTTGTTTCCATTTTTTTTTCGATAGAAGTTATTATTCAACATGTCTATAGGGGGATTTCATAGGTAGGATATGTCGTAGGAGTAACGGTCTGGGGGAGGTCTGGGGGGAAGTCTAGGGGGAAAAGATTAGTAATTTACTGCTCTGCCGTCAGAAAATCACGTTTAGGAGGAAACGGTGGGATAGTATGATCTGCAAATAGGATAGCTATTTAGATTCAATTAAATGAGCCTGATTAGATGCTGTCTTGTTTTATATCAATATGACATTTCACTAGAAAACGTACTGCACAATAGATCATTATAATAAAACTTAGTTAGACCATTCCCATAGATCAACCGCAGAGGCTGGGGTAAATAAGAGCCTCTTAGAGTTTAGGGATTTATTTGCTGTACTATTAATCTGTAAATAATATAATTTATTCTTAAAATTGTATAAAAGTATAATATGAAAATGATGATGAAATAGTGTTGGTTCTCTTAACTTTGGGTCATTTTTGATGCAGCAGACTTTATCCATATCATTCTCCTTGCATTTGAAAATAGTTTTAATTACGTATGAGTTATATACAGCTGCTATACAATATAGGTCAGATCTACGCCAACTATGAGAAACCCTGGACCGCCTCACTTCAAATGTTGAGGATACAAGTGCCTCCTTCCTTTGAGAAATTGAATTTGGCTTTGCCGAAAGGCCTTCCTCAAATAGTCTGGCTTAGTTACTCTTTACGGTTATCAAAGGAATGCTGTGTCACTTGGGAAGCTTACTCAATTACTTACCATACTGGCACAGGATGTAAGGAAGAAAACCTGACTGGAAGAGGTGGGGATTTGACAATGGGGAACAGGGAGCGATTCAGAAATGGCGGGATCTTATTCATTTCCAGTTTCCATCATCATGAATATGGATGAATATGTAGTGGATGGAACCGTATCTTTCTGATGGAACGAAAGAAGCTTCTGCCTTTGAACCAGCCTGTATATATATATAGAATATGTCGAATGAAGCCATGTATGGGGTTGTTCAGATTCATACAACGTATTCTTCCAGTAATAAAGAGACTGATATCCGGGTAGTATTTTTTTGCATTTGTTTAACCCATTCATTGTGTTGATACTTGGAGACATTGTATTGTCTCATCGATGCAATTAAAGCTGTGTTATCAGCTATTACTACAAACAGAATCTTACCAAGTTTACTCATTATGGCTTATAGGACTGAATTTACCAATATTCTGCTGCTGTTATATGTTTATAAAGCAATTTAAAGCCAAATCAGCCGAGCTGAAACGGCCACCGCTGAGCGATGATTATACAAGTAAAGCTATAGCAGGAAAGAAGCTTGGCGTGCCCCCGAAATATAAATGTGGACATTTAAGAAGGACTGTAGCAAAAACAACTGGACAAAATCGCGAAAATTGTTTGTCAAATATCTTTTAGATGTGTTAGAACAAAAAGTTGAAAATCGTTAACGTTTTTTTGTTTTATTTTATTTCATTTACAGGCCAATATACATTAATTACAATCAATAGTTAGATTGACTGAGAGTGCAATATTAACTGAGAGTGCAATATTAATTCGGTTGAGAACCAACGTAATGTAATCTATATGGTACAAATCTGGGCACATAATATGAAGTGAAATCACAAATTCATGCTACTCTAATAAATGACAAAACCTGAACCAACGAACAACATTTTCGTAGGGAGGCTAATATCATTTCAACATCTTGTCTTTTTCATGTCAAAATTATTGATAATACTAATCCGACTAAATATCTGGTAAGAGCAGAGCAAGGTCAAGTGAATTGAAAATCCCTCTAAATTAATAATGAAGACCACCACAGTGGTGACCTGGAGGTTGTTAATGGATATAATGTGAATGTTGTGAATGTTATGGTGATTTAACTCACATTCGCCGTCTAAATAAAGTTTTTATTTTTTTAAATGGTGCTCAAGCAAAGAATCCAAACTAAATTGATACAGACAGAGGGCACCTTCCCTTTCTGATGGACACTGTTTTCAAATATCAGAATAGAAATCTTAGATATATATAATAGACGGAATAGCTCATACTAGCCTCTAGTAGTGGGTCTTAATGTAACTCTCAAAAGTATATATATCCGGTAATAATTATTAACAAAAGAAATTATTCCAACATGAATTAACATGCTTATCCCTACCATAAGCCTATCAAGATTGTTTACTATTTAACCTTTACTGTCATGATTATTTGTTGATTCTTCGAAAGAGATTCTGAACTAAGCGATTGCATTCACATGGTTACCTCCCATTAGGAATTTATCAGAATTGGTATCACAAAATTCGTTTTATTAGAGAATGTGGGAATTATCAAAGAATTTGAAATCTGTTGGGCCCATTGTCTAAATCTCATAAAATTAATTTCAATTTGAGAATCTGGAATCATGTTCGTTGTGGTAGAACGGAGATAAGCCATCCCAGGCTTAATAAAATGATAGTCGGCTCGAGGTCATCAAATTAATACCAAATAGATAAAGCGGTGTTTCTCTTTGCAAGGTAACAGCTACCCTTCCTGGAATCATGGAATTCCTGCGATGTCTTTGTAAGTATTTATTTTGCGGTTGCGGCTAGAAAAAAGAGAACTACCAATTCGTTTCTCCTATACCAAACTTTATTATTTTTGTTCTTTAAAAACAGCAAAGATATGTAAAATCAATAGTATAGTTAACATATCTGGTGGACGTCCGCGTCGCAACTAATAGATAATGAGAGTGAAGAAGGAATGGACTTGAACCACCAGAAAGGAGGTTTATTTTCACCATAAACATATACAATAAATGTAAAGAAAAAAATGTCAAGGTACGTGTTGACAGGTCAGGTGGGCGTTAGCAAGTGGCGACAGGGAATGCTATTGTTTGGGACATGGATTAGTGACATAATGATCTAGCATGGTTGATATTTAAAGCTGCATTCTCAGCTCTAACAACAACAATGATCTTACCAAATTTTGTTATATGTTTATACAAGAATTTGAAGTTGGCATTAATTTCAGGCCGAGAGAAAACGGTCGCCAGCGAGCAATAATAAGTGAAGCCACGTCAGGAAAGGATTTTGCGCGTCTCAGAAATATAAATGATGACTTTTCTTAAGCCCTATAGCTAAAAAGAAGCAGACAAAATCCTCCAAAACTTTGTTCAAATTACTTGTTGATGGGTTGGAAATGAATGGATCAAAAAATAGAAAATCTTAAGTTTTTGACCAATGTTAACTGAGAGTGCAGCTTTAAGCAAACCTGCCCCAAATCAGGAACTAAGTTGCAAGCGTCACTTAATCTATTGGTATATCATGTTATGCAATCTGTTACATAACAATAAATAATCACGTGATTATTAATATTCCAAATTATTATTATTATTATTAATTAGCTAGTATATAATGTACCGCGATAAAAGGTATATATATATACAGGGAGAAATAGGTATAGAAAGGATAACACGGGAGCTCACAATCAGCAACAGCCGTGATATGAGGATCAGTGACCAATGATGTAAGATCGAATACCAATAGAGTCTTCATTCTGGATCCCGGGATCTCTCTAGTCAGATTCATTCCTTTCCTCCACAATAGTTTCCATAAAATTCAATACAATATCTCAAAAGACTCATATAACACTATGCATGGAACATCACAATGACCTTACAAGTAGGTGGGTATTTCATGCAGTCAAGTAATATGAGGCGAAACTAAGGTCGCTTTAATGGGGGGATTATTTATATGGGAAGGAAGCAGAGGTGACCTTTCGAAAGTATGTTACCTGAAACGGTCATTCTCGCGTGTTTCTCCAATGATAATTTATTATATAGAAACTATATTTAATCAGACTGGGGAGGTTACAAAACATCAATTGAATGTTTCTGACATAAGACACACGTATGTATACATATGTATCCTTGTTTGAAACATATTGGACCATTTTCCTTTGTTCCTTTGTTTCCTTGATGACAAATAACACAGAAAAGGTGTTAGTTCTGAATGCTATGTGTTAGTTCCAAACACAAAAGGTGTACGCCTTGGAATAAAGCCTATAATAGGGCTATAGGCAAAATAGTATTGCCCCTCCAAATAGCCTGATACTGTGGCTTCCCATACATATTTTTCCTATACTTTATTATGCATATGGTAATCTTTAACAGCAGCTGAAAGAAGATCCAGTAAATAAACTGATAAAACTTTCATAATATACAAGTGTAGTGATATTCAATACTCTTGATGTCATTGTATTTTATGCCTTTGGTGCTGGTGATTTGTTCCACTGAATAACACCAGAGGGCACTACTGTTTGCTGTGCTGCTAAAGTCATTGCTTTCATATCTGATCTATCTACATGATCAATGTAACTATTACCTATCAAGACAAGGTATGGAGTTCAATAGTATTTACCATAATGTGTCAATATGTGTATAAGTGTCTGTGATTCATGCTTAATCCCTTAACATGTACTATTTCATGATATGTCTGTGTATTTATGCCATGATAGGTGTGCGTATTCACAAAAACATGGCCAGATTAGCCCATGGCATAAACATGCCTGGATTGCACTAGTGGAATCCGTTTTTCGAATGCAACCAATCTACAACGTTATTTTGATTGGTTGCGTAAATTTAGTTGCGCCAATCAATGACGCTCATTTCATGACGCTCATTTCATGACGCAACATTGTAAGCGCTTGTTTTTGCCGAGTCCGAGGGTTGCGAGACATGCAATGAAGGTAAATAACTCTTAAATAACTCTTAAATATATATCATGGCATAAAAATATAACTAAACTTGAGCTGCATATGGGGCAACGCATTCACAAAACGCTCGTGGCTTTTGGCGAGTGTCTTTCACGCGTGCCTTCGGCACTTGTGAAAGACACTCACCAAAAGCCACTTGCGTTTTGTGAATACGTTGCCCCATATGCAGCTCGCATTTAGTTATATCTTAGTATGCCATGGGTTGTACTAGTTAAACACCATGAACTCTTGGGAGCTGAATTACCTAGGAGCCCTCTGTGTCTAGTTTCAGGTATGAAAATCGGCTTAGTGGACCAAGCCCTCAAGATTTATAATGAGATTATCGAGATTTCAGGTATAGCTAACAATGTACGTTACAAAATGTAAAATGTTATAACTGAATAAACAATGTAATAATAATAGAAAAGGTGAATAATATCTTTGTATAACGTCATCAAGCATTGATTTGCAAAATGCAGAATCCTTTCTATTGTCAGATAGGAATATAAATTTGTATTTTATCAGCTACATCTGCAATGAGCAGATCTAAACTGCTCGGCAGGACGGAAGCTCCCTCAATCCATCTGTTAAAAACAATAGAAGTAGCAGTGATCAATTCTAAGTTTTTCCCTCTAGGTATGCTCCTGTGGCCATCAATCTTGTAGTTTAATTACTTTTGAGGGCCAAAATTTGATATGTCGATCCTATATAGTCTGCATGACAATACCACAACACCACAGGTCTAATAAAGAATATGTATGCTAATCAAACATAATTATCAACTTATTATCTAGTAAATTTGGTAGTTACAGTAGACAATCTATACAGTTCAGGATACAAAAAGTTGGTTAACAAATGACTCATAGTTTCCATTTGAGTTAGACATAAAATTGAATTGAATTATTGTTCGTATTTCCAAACTGTTCTATATATCGATCGAAGGAAGAAATTATTAGTTATGAAGTTATACCAAAGGGAAATATTTATAAATAGTCTAAACTATGAGATTCAACACTAATTGTCTGCTGGTAAAATGTCTTCATCCACAACAGTGATTGAATTAATTACGTTGCATAATTGACAAGCATGCTGAAGGTAGAATTGATGGACTATATAGCTTTCTGAAACCAACGACTGGAGGGACAAGGACTCCTCAAATGAGAAGAGATTGATGATATCATTGAGGGATGAAAAAGATGTTATCATCCTTTTTAATGGTCTATTATTTATTACTTGGCGGCCATTAGAAAGTCCAATTTAACCTCACGGGCTGCGATGAATCAATCAATAAAGATAACAACGACAATCCGTAAATATGATCCTGATAAAGAGTACAACCGACGGTCTGAATAAAGATTTGAATTTCTTTAAAGATAACAGCGAGCAACGAGGGTGGGAAGAGTTTTTTTTTCAATTTTTCTATTGTATTATTAATTTCTTCAGAGGGGGGAGGCCGCATGTCAAGCTCGACCTCAATCAATTTTTCAACATTTTGCTTTAAAATATGGAAATTGGCCAGCCCATCTATAAATGGCAGTTCTCCTTATGTGTGGGTGGGTGGGGGGGGGGGTAGGATGGGGGGGTGAAGACCTAGGCCCCCTAAATCGCAATTCTTCCTGATTGCACTAAAATCAAGGTGTTTACAAAGGTTCACAATCATTACTAAATACAAAATAGCCTTGAGTTCTTGAAATTCTTATACAAAATTCATACTCTTATTCCAGTCCATTCTTCTATTCAGTATTACCTGTTTATGTTATTGTTGTCCTCATATTGCAATTGTTCTATGTTCTATCTCGTACATCTAGATTCGTTACAAAATATAGGGACTTTCTATCAACCTCTTACATCAATATCTCTGTCTTACTCATTTTTCAAAGGTTGCAGCCCTCGAATTACCTTCAAGCATTACTTTGCAATTGGGAGCTGGTGCAAGTAATTGTCCATACTTGCAACTGACTGAAGCTAAGTTGAACTGGCTTGCCTGGAAGTCTGTCACCAGAATGGTAGAGCGTTTTAGCAGGTCCTGTCGGTGTCCCCACCTAGTGTTAACTGGCTTCTTTAATTTCATCAAGTAAGAGGCCCGATTCTCGAATAATAATGCATGTCGTTGTCTGGCAGCTTTACTCTCTAATGATTTACACACCCAATTCATATCCAGGGAATTATCCTTCCTAGTGTCCATGGCACTAGGAGAATTTGTCATACCAGTGTAGTTGGTATATAACAATTTCTATATGATCATATAGATTTTAATAGTAACGAATCCAAATTATATAAGCAATGAGCAATGATATCTATCGATGGATCCGTTCATATTCTTTCTTTTTTGTTTTAACAACACCTTTATTGATCATATCCTGTCTCCGTTCCTATTATTTAATTACAATCAACAATGTATACCAACTTCAGCAAACATTTGTAATTTCCTATTATCATTACTAGACTATTACCTATAATCGCGTGTCCATAGGAATGTCATTCATTCCTAAGCCAGGCATAAGCATCAGAATTTTTGTTGAACGATGACAAGAGAAACCCATTGCGGTTGATTAGAAAACCACTAACTTTGGTTCTTATCATCCAGATTTGACAATTCCCTGTTGGATCTGTCATCATCAAATGACACAGACATAGGGTGGGCCAAGGGAAAAGTCTATCCATTTATCGATCCAGGACACCAGAACGGAGCAACAGGAGCAATTTAGTCGTGTATGCCCATGGGCTGTTAGAAGGAACCACACAGACATCCTCTACTTTATTGGAAAGGTCTAAGCAGTTTCTTGGGCAAACAGCAGATCCGGTTTAAGAATGATATCGATGATTATATAGGAGGATCAGGTCGACAGAAAATGTACAATTCATCTTCATTCACATAATCAAAATTTCACATAATCAAAATTAAGTTCAAAATACAGTTCAATATAACCAAATGCATTGTTTGGATCATTCGAATTATACCAAATATACTTAGATATACCAGCATTTATCATTTTTCAGCTGAATTCAACCGAATTTACTCAATGTGTCTAGCTGCCGATTGCACATTTTTTGCCCATGTGACCCAAGAGGTCTTTCTCCAGCGAGTGCGCTTATCGAAGTCTGCATATTCATATAAATATACCACCATCTTCCAATGGTCACGCGGTTGAACATCAGCAATGCCTGGAATGGGGAAAGACATAATCATCTTTCTTCATTTTAAAGAAATAATTCGGACTAACCCAAGAGGAAAGTTACTTCCGAAAGTATCATTTATATAGCATAAAAGATGTTTTCGATTTTAGAGACAAAATTGTTTGATTATACCTAATGGTAATAAAGGCTAGGTTTGTTATAAAGTCGAAAACATAGGAAATGACAAGTTTCTAGCTATCTGATAATCAGATGTTCGATGAGACGAATACCGAGACGCTGGGGTTTTGGGTTTTTTTATTGTTGTTTTGTGGGGAGCCGAAATTCAATTCAATTCAAGTATTCTTTAAATAAAGAATACTTGAATTGAATTGAATTGAATATGCAATTGAATATGCAATATTGCATTTCGATCTTATTACAATATGGTTGTTCGGCCGTCTATATAAGGAAGACAATAAACTAATCGATTCGTTTTCTTACACTGTCCCGCGCAACGTATCCGCGCGATACGAAAATGAATACGAATTTCTTGTACCCACTTTTGATACGATTTTTTTCGTCTCAGCGTATTCGGCGAGGTAAATAATAACCTGGGAAAGCTAAATCTCTTAATCCCCGGTGTGCGGTGGTGCGTTAAAAGTTGGCGCATCTGGCGCATCTGGAGTGCGGCAGTGCGTGAAGGAGTGTGCACTCACCCATTACAATGTGACAAAGCAGAGAAAAAAAACTTGCCCATGCTTGGGTTCGATCTAGCAAGCAAGTGCTTTAACCATTATACTATACTGAATCAGCTATCAACATGGCCTCAACTAATCAATCTGAATGCTAATACTGTGTCAGAACAGAAAGATAGAGAACAGAAAGAGAAAGAGGGGGAGAGGCAGACAGGAGGATTGCAATTGAAAGTAAGTAAGAAAGAGATGGGCGGGAAAGGAGAGGAAGAGCAGGGAATATTTTTTTTCAGGAATATATATTGTGTTTTTAAGGTTATCGTATAGAGTTACTTTATTAGTAATTGAGGGAGGAGGGTATTAGTAATTGTCCAAGTTAACATAAATATTTTGATCATGGAATATAGAATCACCCGACTTTATCCTACATGTATTATAGAATATGAATACACTATAATTGCTGATTATATGATTGTATAAGTACATAAACTGCTCCCAGGAGACTACAGGTTTAAACACTTTAAACACTTATATATGACTCATGCTTGAGTTGACTCTACATATCGTTCTCCTGGTTTGAGCCAAGCTATAAATAATATATATTTATCTATATTGTATATAACAAGCAGCCTTTATGCTTTTGCCGACAAACGTATTATTATGTTAATCACTATGAGTACTGAACTGTTGATGTATATATTCTATTGTGAGTCACTAAACAGGTGACCCACACTATTAGCCTAAATAACTGGGCTTCTCCGTAATATTCGCCAAACATTGAATGATCATTGAATGAATGTACATAAGTTGACAATTATTTGTGTAAAACTCCCAATATCGAATGATGAAGATTGTAAATAGAAATAATTGTTCCTGTATCACAGGATCCTTGATATGTCAAGATCACTCGCTTTATTAGACAGTATAAATTATAATAGTTAGTAGTCATCACCCCATCTCTCATTTTTTTTCTTCTAACTTTTGTATAAATTTTCAAATAACTGGTTAAAATTAAAAACTTAACTAAAAACGTACGGATATATATAAGAAACTTCCAAGCTCATGTAATAGCCAATTTAGGTCAGGTCATGATGAAAATCACAATTATTTAATTATTTTTGTGAAGATTGTCGCCTGTTTAACCTGAATAAAATATGTCCAAAAAACTATAAAATGGTTTTAGCTGTACCTCACTTTCCATTGTGATGGGCTTCTTGAAGGTGTTAAAGCATTGCAATAACACCCACTCAAGCGTGGTGCGTCCAAGCATGACCAGACCAACAGACATTGAGGAGCCATGGCCAACATCCAAAAACGGAGCGCGAATACGGAGCATATCATATTTCGTCTCTGTGATTCAAATGACCGTTTTTCGTATCAGAAGTTCAGGCAATTTCGTCACCACTGTTCACCAGTAGCCTTCACGGTGCTCTGTAGACAAAAATCGTCTCAATGAAGACGAAAAAACTTGCCGCTCCGTATCGCCCGGGTACGGTGCGCGGGAGAGTGTAAGAAAACGCTTTAGGTTAGGCCATGATTTAGATTTTTCTAATTTTAGAATTGGTTAATTGTTCCAAATTTGTGGACTTTGAAAAAGCGATGATCTTCTAAGTTTTTCATAATAATAATAAGGAAATAAAGATATTTATAATAAATATATTTCTAACGGGATGGTCCTGGGTATGACCATAAAGTGCCTTTCTGTCTCTTTTCTGTCTCTATCTTTATTTCCTGGGTATGATCATAAACTGCCTCCCTCTCAGCTCTCCCGCCCTTGATATAACCATCTTAAATGTGTTGATAAGGGCGTAAAGCAACCAATCTCACTCACTCACTATTTCTAACAAGTAAGAAAATGAACGTTTTTCTTTGACCGATTGGTTGAGAAGCAATCCATATTATATGTGATGTGAATGAGTCATATTAAATGCATCTCAGATAGGACAAGAATGGTATGTCAGTGGTTGACGTCTACTGTGCTAATGGCTTTCCAGGCCCTGGAGTAAGCGTCCTAATGGGATTCTAATGGCATTTTGAGATTTGGAGCGAGAGGCTTTCCCTCACTTTGGAGGGACTCTCTCAACTCTGAGCCTAGACTCCACTTTTAAATTGATCACATATCTGTTCAAAACTTTAATGCATACTCCCTCGGTTCTTGCCCAAAATAACTACGTGCTATTAAAGTACTGAGTAAATTATGGGTACAAACAAATCCATCACTGGGACAGGAGAAGGAAAAGAAATTACATATAGGGGAAGATGTGCCGTAAAACGATTCCTGACAGTCATAAACAGACACATAAGAGGGTCACAGGAGAGGCGGTGACCCTGGAATCTTACGTGTCGTGACCTTTAGAATGGCATGACCTTTTCCATGTTATATGACCTAGGCGCCTTGGTGGTCCACATTTCATAACACATGCGAACTCTGTTATGAATCGGCATGCTTCAAACATTATATCAAATACACATGTCGCACCCCCACAATCCCGCAGTTCCACACGTTTTCGATACATCCAAAATGTTGACACGTTTTCTTTTTTGTTTTGTTTAGCTTCGCAAAATGTTTGCATATGGGCCTTGTCTTAATTGTCATGACTATCTATTATTTTTCAAGTGGTTAAGACTGATTTATCTAGGCATTTTATTTTACTTTAGAATATGGATAAACTATTCCATTTCTTCTGTTGGAATGTACCCCAATGTTTTACCCTTTTATTAATATCATGATGAATAGCTTCAGTCATAATTCTCTACCTTCCAGTCCAGGCCCACAGTCTTTCTCAGATCAGATAAGAATGGTTTGTCAGTGATTAGACGCTTACTGCGCTAGCCATTTTCCGGTCCTGGAGTAAGCGTCCTAGTGAGATTTTAAATGCATTTTGCGGTTTGGAGCGAGAAGCTTTCCCTCAGTTTGGAGGGAGACTCTCAACTCTGAGCCTAGACTCAGTCACAATTCTCTACCTTCCAGTCTATGCTCAGAGCCTCTCAGATCAGATAAGAATTGTACGTCAGTGATAGGACGCCAACTGCGCTAATTTTTCTGTCCCTGGAGTGAGGGGATTTTAATGACATTTTGCGGTTTGCAGTGAGAACTTTGAGGGACTTTTGCAACTCTGAGCCTAGAATGTGCTCCATCTTGGAATCTATAAACCATACATTATGATTGGATGAAGATATTTTTGCCAAACAGTAACTGTGGCACATCAAAAACACATGTGCACTCTATAACAGACCCTGGCTATTAGAACTTATTTATAAGCTTTGCTATATATCATAGACTCCAGCATCTGATAGGTATATCGCTAAATTTAGCATGCGTAAGACATAAAAATTAATAAGGTGCATGGGGACCATAGGAATAATATGACCGATATACTGGATAAGAAACATGTGCTTCTCAGAGGCATTCTCCGCATTCCTTCCCTGTTTATAAAGATTGTCGACACCAAAAGGTGGACAATTACAACAAGCCGGGATTGAATGCTCATGCTATCCTGGAATTTAGTTTATATTACCTCATTTTCAGTGTATATTCACTTCAATACGTCAGACGAAGATATTTCAGAAATGCGATTATCATATGATATATATATAGTTATATGCTTTATATGTGACTGATTGTTAAAATTAATTGCCAATAGTTAATGTACGTTACTAATGTAACCTTATAATGTGTGTTGTCTAAATGTAATGATTTGTTTGTGACTTTTGTTCTTCTTTTTCTTGATATAATGTTATATTGAATCTGTTATATTAAACAGCTATTAATGTGGATACAATTTTTGTTTACACATTATCGTTTGTTGGTACAATTTTTCCAACTTTCGAATGTAAGTTGAATTTTATCTGTAATGGGAGGCAATGTGGATGAATTATCATGAATTTGTTTTATGCACAAACCCTACTTTGTACCTGATCCAGGGATGAGATGAAAAGTAAAAAGCTCATGCCTGATGCTTTTATGCACAAACCCTACTTTGTACCAGATCCAGGGATGAGGTGAAAAGTAAAAAGCTCATGCCTGATGCTTTTATGCACAAACCCTACTTTGTACCAGATCCAGGGATGAGGCAAAAAGAAAAACCTCATGTCTGATGCTTGTCCATACTGGGGTTACCAATATTCATCTGTTATGTACTGATTGAATAAAGTACTAGAAATAAGTTCAGAAGAAGATAACTCCATGTCGTTGGTGGATATTGCAGAAATGGACTATAATTAAGAAAACAGGAAAGTAATGATAACACCAAGTCACTATAATTGTATGAATCATTTCAAATTTGTGTGTGACTACTATAATTTACCAGATGGTTTCCTGGCTTCAGGGTTTCCATACCCTTTGATTGATAGGATCCGGCACAATTCTTTTAAACTAGATTTCGGTCAGTGCTCAGTAGAAAGTCGATCCTTGTGTGGTTTCGCTGTACATGGACATACAATATGGTTCATTCAGCAGTGAATAATATCACATTACTCGGTGTGTATTAATACACACTTAATTAATCTTCCTATTGTGTATAAAATTTAGTTTCGAGAGTTTGGAACTATAATAGTCCTAACAATGCATATCATCGTTTATACAAGAGGAAAATGATAACTTCTGCTAGTTTTATCGTTATTCTCTTATTCTCAGTTAACGTACGTCAAAAACAAAACAGTTTCTAGTTTTGTTCCATTCTTATCCAAACTATCTAAAAGTTTTGTTTTTGCTATAGGGTTTCTAAAATGTCCTCATTTGTAATTCTTACAATGACTTCACCTATTATCGCTCATGCACCGGCTGCCGTTTTCTCTTGGCATATTCCACTTCCAATGATTATAATCATTTAGAAACAAATAACAGCAGCAGAATATTGATACATCCAGTCCTATTTGTTAAGATTTGTTTTGTCATAATAGCGGAGAATGCAGCTTAAAGGGCCTAGTCCACTAAGCCGATTCTCATGTGTGTTTGCACTGCAGAGGACTCTTTTGCACAAATTTCTGTGAGAATCGCATGAGAATCGGCGTAGTGGACTAGGCCCTTGTATGTATAATGTCTAATGTTTAATAATATCTATGAGGTCCAGTTTCAGGATCGTGCATTATTATAGGCGACCATGTAGTGCATTTCAAATAATTGAAATGAATATTCTTAAAATAATCCAACTACATGAACAATGTTGTAATATAAACTTGAGTTGCATTAGGATGTCTCCATAATAAATTAATTGGTATGGCTATTACTATAATAATAATGTAGGTATATATAGACCTAGGCAAAATAACATCGATAACAGTTGGCCTTGTTCATCTGAATTTCCACAACGTATATTAAACTGAAGCTTCGAAACAAAAGAAACAAAACAGAAATGGGAGTCGTGCACAGTTCAGAAATCGCACATGCCTGGCCATAATCGAGAAGGGAAAATATATAAAAAAAAACAGGAAAAAAGAGAAAAGGGGAAGAAGAAAGGAGAAAAAATAACAAAAGACAGGAAACTCTTGATTAGCATCAAAGTAACACTCGTGCTTGGTGTTAGTCCTTTGAAGTTTTGTTGACTGGCGCTCCATGAAAAGCTATACCCTGGGGAAATAGAAATTTCCAATTCTTGATGCATGTTGACAGAAAAGGTCAAATAAAAGCAATAGTTTTGATATAACAAACTGTACAAGAGACCACTGCGAAGTTGTAAAATCCTTATGTGTACGAGTATGTCACAAAGCCTGTTATAATATATTTGATTCCCTTGGTCAGGCTTAGAGTAATTGGTGTGGAATTAATAAACATGAACATACATTAGTGTAGGGTTCCTAAATCAATGTGATGGCGGCTGGATTTTTTTTAAAAAAACAGCCCAAATTTGACATGATCAGAATACAAAACATTGCAAATATAAACCACAAACTTTTGTCTATCATGTAGTATCACCTAGTACCTTTCCTCTTACTGTATATGAGGGAGGGCGGGGTGAGGGAGCGGGGAGGTATATATTCAGTCTAGGCTCAGAGCTGAGAGAGTCCCTTCAAACTGAGGGAAAGCCTCTCGCTATAATCGAATTAGTACCGCAAATTACCACTATGATCCCATTAGGATGCCTACTCCTGGCCCTGAAACACTATTAACGCAGTAGGCGTCCAATCACTGACATATACCATTTTTATCTGATCTGAGAGGCTTTGAGCCTAGACTGTATTGCTCTCGTTAAACACAAACACTTGCTCCCCTAACTCTTACCCTCCTCCCATCCCCCATCCCCCATCCCTTCACTGCCATCTGACAAGAAAGTTTTTATGTTGTTTTCATTTCTGAAACATACTTCTTACGTAAGTACCCTTCCGCCTTCGTGTCTGCATCTGACTGAGACTAAATAAAGGGCTACGTGAGGGAATGGTCCGTACATAGTGATCATACCCCCAGCCTAGTGCCGGGGAATGACTACCATTGACCTGCCCTCACCTTGTGTGAGGACCCATGAGGTATCGCATATGGATCTCCTTAGATTTAACATTGTTTGAGACGAAAATGACCGGAAAGTGTGACGTCTGACCTGTTTTAGCGACCGATTGTTAAGAGAATAGGTTGAAAGGCCTGTCTTGATAAGACCAACCAGGATAAGACCGAGTGGTCTTGTTCTTGTTTGGGCATATGAATCTGTACACGAATATGTCTTCCTGTTCGCGGTAAATAGGATTGACCAAGTTCCTCAAGCTAGATTCTAGAATGTTTATGAGGAATGCAATCGAATAGATCCAAAATGAAGCTTTGAGCGTTCTAGCAAAATCGAGAGAGACTACTATATACTATTATTATTCAATGGAGCACAAGGGTTCCTTTATTTCACACAAAAACATGTTCACAGTTACATTTTTGGCTCCATGCACCTTTTTGTTGTAGAGGATAATGTAATTAAAGATACAAAAATATGTGAATATCTAACTTGGTCTATAAGAACTACCAAAGAAATCTTATGACTTTAACTGTATACACTATTATATACCTCGCCTCCATACAAGCACCAATCCATAAGGATTCTTGCATGTCATTTGATTGTAATTTTTTTTTCAAATTCTTTATTCAGGTAATATTACAGTGTAGTCTCGATCTTTTGACCGTTTTTCGTCCTACCCTGAGCTATTGTCTAAATACAGTAATTACATCTTCAGTTATTGGATATTAAATGTGCAGTCCTGTCAAGAAAGCCACATTCCTCAAGCGTTGCAGTTCACCGTATACAGCGATAAGCTTAGCAACAAGGCTAAGACTAAGGCTAAAAGTGTTAATAGGAATCACATGACCCCTAAAAGTTGGTCATTAGGGGTTTGTACTACAGACTGTGTGAAAATGCCAGCAATAATAGACATATTACAGATATTATTTTTTAACCTATTGGTGATGAGTGATGTACCAGTAGTACATACTAATGAGATGAGGTGATATATGTGATAAGTCTGTTAATTATTTACTAGACTACTTAGATTGCAATTAATTTTACTTAATTTTTCGTAGCATTTACAGCATTGAATCATCGAACAATAGATAATGATCTCCACTTATTTATATATTTATATAATTAACTGTTATTTTCTACATACTGCACCACTTATTGTCATTGATAATGAATCAGAGCCTTTATTCCATGATTTGGCCGTGAGCGTACAATATAATCGATATACTTGCTGCTCACAAGGTGGACAATATAAACTCCCTGTATTGTACAGTGATGTCACGACTGTTCGAGACTATGCAGACATCTCACTTTGATGAAATTAATGCAAATAAAGTTGTTTCAAGTTAAGAATCATGGAATAAAAGCAAGAATAGCACAGTATCACGTCTTCGGGGGCATATATTCATTGTGTATTCTCCGAGTATGGCCGAAAAACAACTCGGCCTACTGCCTCGTTGTTTTCGGCCATACTCGGAGAATATAGCCCCCCTCATACACGATATTATGCTGTTCTTGCTATAATATTATATTTGTATTCCAAAATTTCTTACAGCTATGTTTATTGAACGAGAAGGCCTATCCAGGGAATCATAGGAGTTACATTTATAAAATAATTTGATTAAGGCATACCAATGAAAAACAGTTCTCTGATTGAGAGGTATTTCCCTTTTGTTCCATAGATATATATATTACTTTATGTTAAAGCTACATTCTCAGCTATAACGACAAAGCAAATCTTATAAAAAATGTATACATAATTATAACTTATAAGACCGACTTTATTAATATTCTACTGCTGTTATATGTTTATACATGAATATGAAGCCGAATAAGCTGAACAGCCACCAGTGGGCGATAATAAGTATTCATAATTATTCATATTTATTAATTCCGCACCTCCAAATGCGAATAAGGACGTTTTAGAAGGCCTGTTGCAAAAAAGACTGAACAAAATCCTCCAAAATTTTGCTCAAATGACTTTCAGATGGTTTGGAAAAGAATAGAACAGAAAGTAGACCGACACTGCCCTGTAGGCCTAATCACTGCAGTAAAGAATTTGTACATAAAAAAAGGTTTAATTTTTCTCAAGGCATAATAAACATAATCTCAGAGTTGAGTAAGTCCCTCTAAACGGAGGGAAAGCCTCTCGCTCCAAACCTCAAAATTACCATTATAAACCCATTACGCCATGGCTGGGAAAGCCATGAGCGCAGTTGGCGTCCAATCACTGATACATCATTGATCTGAGAGACCCTCAGCCAAAACTGTATATTTACCCTTGGATTTATAGGGGTTTTTGTTTTTAGGCCGTATTGAACTAAACAGGCTGTAAATAAAACAATATCACACGATGAAATATGATAATTAGATTTGATTTAACCTAGGCAAATTAGTTTGTATCAATACAATTTTATTCTTGTGCGATAATCCATATATATATATATATATATATATATATATATATATATATATATATATATATATATATATATATATATATATATACTGGTCGGTACTGCAGTTTGACGGATATGGAGATGAGTGATGCTCCTTTATTATGGACTTAGAAGGTTGTGGTTTGGAGGGAAGAGACTTATGGCATGGGATAGAGGGCGAGCGATAGCGAGTCCTCTATCCCATGTCCATAAGGCTATTCCCCTCCAAACCACAACCTTCCAAGTCCTTTAGGGGTCGACCACAGACTCTATCCATAGCCTTATCTACCCATAGCCTTATGGACATGGGATAGAGGACTCGCTATCGCTCGCCCTCTATCCCATGCCATAAGTCTCTTCCCTCCAAACCACAACCTTCTAAGTCCATATTAGGGGTCGACCACAGACTCTATCCGCTGGTAGGATTGTCCGTTACAAGGGCAATTTAGGGACAAAACTGGACCAAAGACCCCTAATATGGACTTAGAAGGTTGTGGTTTGGAGGGAAAAGACTTATGGCATGGGATAGAGGGCGAGCGATAGCGAGTCCTCTATCCCATGTCCATAAGGCTATTCCCTCCAAACCACAACCTTCCAAGTCCTTTAGGGGTCGACCACAGACTCTATCCGCTGGTAGGATTGTCCGTTGGAAGGGCAATTTAGGGACAAAACCAGGCCAAAGACCCCTAAAATAGAAACACATACGTACAATAAATCCATACTTGCCAACCAGTATGGACTTAGAAGGTTGTGGTTTGGAGGGAAAAGACTTATGGCATGGGATAGAGGGCGAGCGATAGCGAGTCCTCTATCCCATGTCCATAAGGCTATTCCCTCCAAACCACAACCTTCCAAGTCCTTTAGGGGTCGACCACAGACTCTATCCGCTGGTAGGATTGTCCGTTGGAAGGGCAATTTAGGGACAAAACCAGACCAAAGACCCCTAACACGTGTTGGTTAGTTATTACACCCGGAGGCTATTCTTCTATTTTAGTCCCTGCTATGCGAGAAATTCAACTTTTAACCGCTTCGCTCTACCAAAAAACACTATCAATCTCGGCTCAAGTCAGTGTGGGTGGACAGAGGGAGATCCTGACCAGGGAAAGTGAACCCTGCATCCCATATCCCTTGGAATGCATCCCACGCACACCCTCAGGGTCCAACAAATTGTAACAGACCACAAACTCATGTTGGCGGTTGGTATGCAATTTTAGAGCAAATAAAACTGATAAGTTTGCCGGAATGTGCAGACGCATCCATTTTACAATATTAACTCGGACGCTGAAGACTCTCTTCAAGAGATAACGCGGCCCGTCGGGGAGTCATGCATGCACCTTGTTTTTCAATTTGTATGTAAAAATCTTGAGTTATTTGTGTTGTTTTTCGGAGAATCAAGAGCTCTAAATGACAAACTGTTGAGAGAGATCCTGGTCAACTGCACTTTGCATGGGAACGTACACATGAAACGTATGAAGTCAAAGAAAAATGAATCACAAAAAATGGATTTAGAGATACTACCATATTTGAAAAGATGAGATTAGGTGGAGACTGTTAATCGAATAAAGTGCTTTTATACCTGTGTATGTCTGAGCATATAGTTACTGATATTTCTGGATGGACAATCAATAGTAAAGTAGAAACATACTTACTTAGGACTAAGGATAACCATAGAAACACAGAGACATATTAAATATACAATATCAAATATACAATACAATAATGGAAGATTCTTTTTTTAAAATACAGTCATGGGTTTTGATCTATGGATTCCAAATGCACGATGTGATCATGTCATGTATACCAAATGTTTATTTACATTCGAGGGTAAATCTATATTTCATCTTGACCAAGGATTGATTTATCTAGCTTTTACTGACATACAACTTCCATAATTTGCCAACCAAAATTCAGGATGGCGGGCAAATCCCCTATTTCCACACTCACCACTCTCCACCCTCTTGGTGAGTTTCAAGTCTGATGAATGGCTGATGTTTCCTCGAACGCTGAATGCTACTTCACTTGAGAGAGTAGATATCAGTGTCCACTAGAAATGGGTATCTGTAAAACTCGCTGTAAATTCGAATGCCTGAAATACTATTGTGTATGCTCTCTTATATATATATAAATAAATGGTATACGTCCTATGCGATGCAACACGAATCATATATGGCAATAATTAAGAAGCCTATATCTTGTGTCACGCGTCTTGTTTATCATGAAAACATGGGAATACATGGAAACTGTTACATGACTGTATTAATATAACTATACATGTGAAGAATGACATGTTTATGCTGAACCAAACCACTTCAAACAAGTTGTTTTGAGATTCTTTACATCCGCAAAATGGCTCATGCATTCCAGCACAACTAAACAAGTCATATGTCTTTATTTTCCGAACGCTATTTTTGGACTTCTTAAAGATGAGTATAATGTTATGATATATGAGGGGTAAGCATACTATACTAAATAATTAGATCTCAAGCGACTGGAGGGCCGAAGCCTGTAGATAAAGTTATGTTTAAATACCCGACCATATATTAAGTTTGAGGTTTTATACTAAGGTAGGAGGTATATTCTACCAAGAAATTGTTCATCTTATTTTATTTTACTATTTAAACACAATGTTAGGAAGTATATCCTATCAAAACTACTCGCCATACTTGCCATACCAGAAAGTATTACATATAATTACTTAACCAGGATATACATCGATATTTAGACGATACACTATTTTATATTATATTCTAAGTACTTAGTACTGTATATATGTTAGTCTTATGTCCATATCATATCCTTATTTTAAGGAAGAGCTGGAAGAGCTGGGTTATTTTCAGAAGCCTGTCGACCCTTTTGTCATGCCTCTTATACATGTGAAACGTTGACAAATAAACCATTTTTCAATTCAATTCATTGAGGGTATATTAGGGTTTAATGAATTTTTGGGATGGTTTAGGGCTATATAATTGCCCGCTAAATCAGGCATTACCGGGCTACATTGTCTCGGAGAGCTATAGTTGCCCGGGGAGGTTTTCTTCCAATCAATACACATTGTTTACAGGTGGTTATGGAGGGTTCAAATCGTCCCAATATAGACTAAACTGAATAATTACCTCCATTTCAGGCAGGAATCAGGCCCTGATCTTAAGGGCCCTGTCTCTGTTCTCGATGTCAGTCATTAATACTATGTTAAGCCCTACTGCGACTTATGACATCAAATTAATGACTAATGACAGTTGGGAATTAGAAAGGAAATATAGTAATTACCCTTTCCTGAAGGTTTTGTTATGTTGTAGCTAGTAGTCTTAGTCGAGATTAGGATTCGAATTCCGAGCTGTTGAATACACTTTTGCCAGACTAATATACGTAACTTTTATAATTATATTGCGCCTGGGAAGTCCCTACATGCGATGACCCAATCGTAAAATAATATTAGTCATGAAGAATTCCCCTGATGGGGAAACACTTTTTATCGACGCCATAAATTACACAATTCTAGTTAGATTTATCCATATCATCACAAGCTAAAATGATGTGTCTTATCCAGGAAAAACAATTATTTGAAGCACGTTAATACATCTTCTTCGAGTGATCGCCATTCAATGATTTAACAATTGATAACATTTGTCTATTTATCATTATCACTATTATTATTATCATTTTGTTTCACCATGAGTAGGCTATTCTACCCTATTGGACCATCAGAAGGACTTCTTAAATAGTATAGGCAGGGAAATACCCTCTGTCTATGCCTTTTATTTGATAAAATAAAACAAAGACTAAGATCTGAGTCTTCAATCAATGATACATTGATTTATTCTTAATGGGAAGTCTGTTTTGATCCGACTCTCAAATTTGTAAATAATGCAAACCCAAAAAATATCCTTCAGAGCGAATACGCTTAACCTAGACCATTAGGAACGGTTAAACCTATTCGTCCATAAACCCTTCTTTTACTTACAATCCACTTGGCACGCAGTAGTAGTAGTCTATAATATCATACTTCATAACTAAACGAATAAATAGATCCTAACTGAACTATTAGGAACGGTTACAAAGAAGTTCTACTCGGCCATAACTTTTTCTCTCTTTACATTCCAGTTGGCATGACTTAAGGAATTAATTTCTGTCAGTTCAGCAAACATTTGGTTACACTTTTTCCCACCATTATTATTTGCCATCCCCCCTCCTACTCCACCCAATCCTCGCTGTGGAGGGCTTCAGACAGGTGTAGGTGGCACCACTGTGTCTCTGCGAGTTGGTTGATATAAGGAGAGCGAGTTGCTCCTTCCAAAGGCAGAAAGCAAGTAACTCCCCAGGCGTGAACAAGAGATCGTATTCACTACAGACTTACCATTACCAAACACAGACCCAGGAGGTAGTTAGTGGGCGACCGCAGGAATCCCCTCCCTGTTGTAGTCTCGTGACTGAATCCCTGATACAAAGGCATTCTCGTTTACCAACTTGCGTCAGCAAAGCCAGATTTGTTGTGGTTAGAAAGTTGTGAATGCAATGATGTTTCCACAGAGACTGATAACCTGGATTCTTCTGACAATGCTTGTGGGGGCAGGTAAGCTAGATCTTATTACAAATGCTTCTTTCTGCGATTAATTATGTTTATATAGATCTATAGACGCTGGTATTCTGTCTTGTTGGATGGCAATTGTTTGAGGACAATTAGTTATGAAGTCATGACGTTCACAAAAAAAGGATGTGTATCTTTTAAAGTTTCTTAGACTGTTTCCAAAGCAAAGTATTTTCACCAACCCGGATACACTTTTGTGCTTACAACGTAAATGCATTTAATTTATCAGGAATCGGTGGTCAAAGCGGCATTGAGACCCCTAAGTTCGACCCCACTTTCGTTACTTTCGTTAAGGGCAAGGAAAGCTTTCATCCAAATTGCTTGTGGCACTGATGTCAATGATATACAACGAAA
The DNA here is from genome assembly GCA_942159475.1 of Sthenelais limicola. Lineage (NCBI taxonomy): Eukaryota > Metazoa > Annelida > Polychaeta > Phyllodocida > Sigalionidae > Sthenelais > Sthenelais limicola. The sequence goes on from OW804096.1 coordinate 63,354,040, forward strand.
GGTCCACTTCAGGATTACTTCTAAACTCTTAGATCATTTAGAAATTGATTTATGACTCTTAAAGTGTAAAAGGAAATCACTTTCCTAAATTGTCTGCCATATTTTCAAATCTCCTTTTTTCCGTGGACATTTAGGTTCGTGTTTTGGATTTCTGGTCAAGTAATCCAATGTACTATCAATATTCTAATCACTTTTGTACATTATATATATGTCCCCTGAAGGAAATTCTCAGGAACTGTCTGTGGGCGACTGTCCTGTCATTTGTTTATCAACATTTGAAGAAGAATTTGGCCTTTTGAAGAACTTGGCGTTCTGAATTTCTTAATAAAATTCCAGGCGTGTCAGATAATTTATATGAATTTATATCAATTATCATCAAATTAAAGTAAGATGTGCATTTTATTGAATGAAATATGTACATGATGATTTTAATTTTGTATAAGAATTTTGAGAGGTCACCATGAAAACCGTGTTTAGTCTTTCAAATGTTTGCAAGACAATGATGTGATATGTACAACATGAATATGATTTTGAAGACTTCAGATTAGTGTGAAAAGTACATTTAGAAAATTACTTGCACATATATTTTAATCATTTTTTACATTTTAAACAATTACCGAGTGGTTACCATGGAATTATTTTCAGTTTGTTAAGACCTTACAAGACAACAATGCAATGTACTTTAGATATACCATGATTATTTAGTGCATAAAAAGAAAACACTGTAATACATTTTAGATAAAATGTTGCAAAATGGCTGGTATGAATTATCTGGGTGACTATTTCAACTTTGATATTACAAAAGTGAAGAAAAGTAGCACACATAGATTGGTGTATAACTAGGATTTCGGACACTTAATGAGTGACTGAGAAGGTCACAAAGTTTGGTGAGGACATGGAAATTCTAGTCGAGGAATCTTTCTAATACTGCAGGCAATTAGAAAAAACAAAACACTAAAACAATTATAAAGAAATCTCGGACAAATACGAGTTATAAATGACTTTTCGCTTCTTCCCTGATAACATTGGGAGATTCAATATCAGAATGTGAAACGTTTCCTCAAATATGCTAGCAAATAAGCTAAGCTAAGTCGACCATTAATGAAAAAAATATTCATACCAAATGGTAGGTACTTCTGTTGGGCACAGTGTACTATCAAGGGGTAATTTGCCTTGGATACAATACAAAACCGCCAACCGCGAATGGTTTGAGAGTAAAGGAATGACAGTGTTGACAGGTGGATTAGTTTAATCTCTTCCTAATAATAGTATAACGGGAACAACCATTGCCAGCCACTTGAAATAGATGTATAGAATGTTTACTATAAGCCAGTATAGGAAATGATAGGCAGCTGTCCATTTGGGTGACATAGCCTGGAGAGGAAACAATTACCACAATCCATAGTTTTGAGGGTCCGCCCAAATATCCACTCTCCTGATGCAGATTGGTGGCATTTTGGACACTGAACGAACGGAATGATAACAAAATAGACTGTTGTTGTTCCACATGCGGAGAGAGGGCTTTTGAAGTCATGTTTAACGCATGTTTTATGTTTGGCAGTTGTTCGCTTCCAAATGTGGCATAAAGTTCTTCTGAAAGGTTATTTGAAGAGTGTTGGAATACAAATACGGCATACATAATATGAGTTACCATCGCAATAATCATATTCTGATATTAAAGGGCTGCTGGTGCACTGTTTGGTGTGTAACCCCGAGGCGAAGCCGAAGGATTATACAGATATGGAGTTCATTAATCGTTTTTATTTCTGGTTGGGGTTGTTATAGCCCATTGACTGTTCAAGGCAGTGACTAAAAATTGGTATTCCGTCTGATTATTCAGCGACTGTATTATGAATTCCATAAATTGTAGTGTGCTGTCCATAACATTTGCTGTCGATTAACTCCCTTTATTTCGTCATTAACAGAATGATATCCAAGATATAACTAACATACATGTACTGTTTCAACAGTATCCCAATTCGGCACCAACTTTCTCTGAGATTTTATATAAAAGGGAAATAAGAATGAAAAAAAATAGATGAAATGATATAATAAATAGCAGAAAATGAATGTAAAAAGATTATTGAGTCTACATAAATTCTTCCACAAAGTAAACAAAAAAGATCCCAGCACAAGGTTCCCCCTACAAGGTTGAACAGGGAATTTGCGCTTTGATGGGCGGAGCGCTGGCCACGCCTCGCACCCTCTAAACAAACAAAAAAAAGATGCAGCACTTCTTAGATACGTGGAACTAGAACCTGTTGCAATAATCCATATTTATGTACGAGGTACATGAAGATCATCGGATGTCACCTATAATTTATCTATTGACAATTACTAGAACGTAAATGTCTTTGGCAATCATTATCCAGTCACCGAGGCACCGGAGCATTGGGAAGTATTGGAGAAGTGTGGTTCTTGTATTCATTACCGTTCAGAACTGGACAGGCTGAGATCTTTAAAACTAGAAATGAGATCCAAATTTCGTGGGCAAAGACAAGACATGTGTTTGTTAAGGGCTGTAGTAAAGAGAAGTTGATTATGTCCATGACAAATGATTCGCATATGAAAGTTTGTGTTATTATGCGAAACCTTTGTATTGTCTTATTCTGATGACCTGAACGTTGGAATCAATAGATGGACGACGTAAGAGCCCCCCACCCCCTTAATGATATTTGTCAGACACCAAAATAATGAAATGACAACTTTTCTCATGCGATAACGAGCGTTAAACTGTGGAATGCAGTTACAACAAACGGCAGGGAATTGCGCTTTCACCTAAAGCATTACAAACGCTCAGAGGAATCATTATTGAAACACAGTAATAAATGAGGCGTTTGCTATCTATGTAATGAGGGTGAGATGCATGAGACTCTAGTGACAAATTCAATCAACACTATTCATAGGGCCCTTTAAATAATAACCCATCCTAGGGGAGTTGCATGTCCGCCGTTTCGAATATCGATTCGCATAGAACTATATGGCATAGTTGTATGTCAGTGTGAAACCCATAGAAAAAATGCCATGGGCTTTTTAACAGATTTTATTTGCGTACAATTTCGGGTAACCCGATATTCTCATGATACACTAGGGTGAAAAGGAAAAATATATAATCCTAGCCATACTGCATGGATGGTTCTACAATATAGTCTTATCGTGATATTTTTAAATCTTAAGGAGCTTTACACGAGTGAAAGATCTAAGTTGTTCTGAATTTTAGAGCGTTTACCTTCGACAAAAGATAAAAAACATAAAACATGTTCAGTATGGGGTATAAAATTTATCGGTGCTCCAATTCCAATGTCCTCATGTTTTCTATGTGTCCATATAATAAATCAAGTACTCATCTTGCCCATCTTGCCCAAATTGCCCATCACCTTGCCCAAGTTTTGACATTGGTGAAAAGATCCTTGCAATTTGTTGCTAAATATTTGTATGGCAGATTTTAACAAAATATATCCCAGAATGCATTGTAACAGAGATGCAAAATGTTGCTAAATATTTTTATGGCAGATTTTAACAAAATATATCCCAGCATGCACTGTAACAGACATGCGCAACGACACATGCAGATTCCCTAAAGTATTGCTCTGATGTCCTCTTTATGTTGCTATGCTACGATAAACAAATGGCATTTCAAATATGACATTTCAAATGGGATTCCTCCAAATTCCAGTCTCCCTGGTGTCGGGTCGAGCTGTCCCTCTACGCAAGCACAAGGCGTCCAATAAACTCTGTGAGCAGCTCGGTGACGCCCTCTACAGTGTGTATCAGGAAGTACTGCTGCCGGTGTACAGCCAGGAGCAGGTCAAGGCGGAGATCATGACGGCCACTGGCATCGACCCTGACAATAGGGAGCAACTCGTTAACTTCGCTTGTAAAGTACAAGGTATTTATAGGCTTTAATTCATAAAGCCCACTCAGTTGGTCAGGTCGACGGAAAATGTACAATTCATATTCAACAACCCTCTCAAATAATCCAAATTTAAGACAGAAATTAGGTTCAAAATACAGTTCAACATAACCAAGTACATTGTTTGGGTCGTTGGAATGCCAAATACACGCAGATATATTAAGTATTTATGAATTTTCAGCAGCATTTAACCGAATTTACTCAATGTGTAGAGCTGCCGATTGTACATTTTTTGTGACGATCTGACTCACTATAGCAGCATTCATGATTTGATCAGCAATAGTTCATTTTCATGATTGTATTTATGATGGATACAGTCTAGGCTCAGAGTTGAGGGAGTCCCTCCAAACTGAGGGAAGGCCTCTCGCCAACCCGCAAGATACCATTAGAATCCCATTAGGGTGCCTACCCATGGCCAGGAAAGCCATTAGCGCAGTAGATGTCCAATCACTGACAAACCATTCTTATCTGACACTTATGCCTGTATGATAACTTCAAGCATATTTTTTTAATAAATTTTATTGAGGTGATATTATAGACAATACTGCACTGTTCTCAGCGATCCCGAGCATAGTAATTATTCGATTTTGTTTATTATAAAAGGATCCAAGTCAATCAAGGACCTTTCCCGTGCCTTCCAAATGCCTTATCAACTCGTCAAGCAATTATATCAGGAATTGATGGACGAACTATCGAGATGTGGTGGGGTGCAAGGCTGCCAGGTAAGAATGGGTGATCAATGGAACATGAGCAAGTTACAGAGTTACACATAAGGGCCTCGTCCACTAAGCCGATTCTCATGCGATTTTCACAGAATGTAGTGCAAAAGGTTCCTTTCCGGTGCAAAATCGCATGAGAATCGGCTTAGTGGATCCCTATAGATCGACTTTTTCAAAGTTACTCATTATAGGATGTATAATCCCGAGGTGTATCCGAGGGATTGCACACAGACAGTGCACCAGCTGGCCCGAAATGGATGCTAATAATCCATTTAATCTTTGCCTTATGTGCATGGTTATAGCACCAAGAAGTTCAAAGCAGTGATTACAGATCGACATATTGAATAATTTAATTATTGAATACCAAACTTAAACCTAAGATGGTCAAATGAGGACCTTAGGTCCCGCTCTGTACTACATATCTATTGAGATCTAATGAGATTCCTTTACTGTATGCAGAGTAACCTTACCATACATGTTACCTGTAGGTTGGTTGCCTTAGTACTAAGTAGGTGCCGTCTGCCCATTGGTCAGTCTACACCTGTCAATCAAGGGACTCAGTATATATTATATATATAGGGCAGCTGACCTATACCAATCATAATCAATTACCTGTCGTATATCATCAAGGTGATACCATCTATTATACCAGGAATAAACCATCTTTAAATCTACTTTACTTCGTAACCTTTTATATCACACCAAACGTAATTTAAGCATTGACTTTATACCTTCAATCTTCAGGTATATATGAGCATGATGAACAAGATGGCGGACTGGCTTCATGCAGTCAAATACGGAAAATGGCCGATACAGACTAATCCCCGTCAGACTGAGAAGTTCCTGATGCACATGGCCGGAGAATATGGCAGTGATTTCCTCAACAGTCCCGGACTCGTCCTCAACCCCAACCCAATCTCTCCTTTCATGGTAACCAAGGACAACGCCCGGCTATTGGCAAAGAGTTTGAGTGGTAAGTTGAATTTAGTCAAATTTAGTGGGAATTAGTAAATTTATAAGAAATGTTATTATCGATAGTCAGATGCTTTCAACTTATCACCCGTATCATATCATTAATAACCATAATCTTGTCATTATTTTGTATTCTAAATTTACTATGTAACAGAAACATAATTGTTTGTATAACAAAATCATATTGTAACTAAAATGCTGTTCTAATTAGAACCCAAACTCTGTTTTAAAAAAACAACAAAAACAAAACAAAGAAATCCACACAAAACACATAGTTTTATAATTATGATAATTCAGGGCACGGCGAAAACTACTCATGGAGTGTGAGAGCGCTTTGATTCACAAAACATGAATTAAAATGTGTCTAATTAAAAAATATTCTGAGAATGAGAATGAGAAGAAAAACTGAACCCCGAATCTTACATCTAATTCAATAACGAATTTTGAAATTACTAACATCTAAGGAAAGTGACACGCGCGGTACTATTTCTATATAAAATATTTTAAATATTCTTTTTTCAGAAGCCCATGGAGTGAAGGACATGGCTAGAATATCGGGTTATTCTGAAGAAGATTGGGAAAGTCTCGACTCAGGCCTACGTTCCTTGGCTCAAGCTGGAAAATATGTGCGAAGAGCTAACAAGGCTCTCAAAAATCTCTTAGTAGTTACTGATGAGATGGGTCTTGTTTACCTTCCCGCTGACTCCAGATCGATTGCCGGCAAAAGAAATTCAATTTACTAAACATCGAATCGATGAAATATTGTTGTACATTTACTTGCGTAATATTCGGCATAGCCTAATATTTTGTGTAAATATTATACGTCAAATGGGTTTGTGAATGTTTTAATGTAATATTTATATGACAATGTTTATGATAAAATGCAGCTCTAGTGTTTTAGTGTAATTAAGGATTCACCGTGGTGGCTGTGACGTGACTATTTCTACAAGAAAAATGAAATATAATAAATAAAATTATTTACCAAATCTTCATTGTGCTTATTATAGATATGTTCGTGACAAATATATATATAATAGGTTTCATCTGTCGGAAATGTGAAATTAGACAAACGCCTTAAAGCATCGCATCACATTTGACCATTATTACATTAACATGACATACATTAGTTTGAACCAAATGACATGCCAACGTTACTTGCATACAAATAATATAGGAAGAAATAACTGTTAGAAAACTGTCCACATAAAAAAAGACACCATTTGAAGATTTGGCCTTGTTCATCGTTAGAGGAGCGATACGCGTAAAGGCCCTAGTCCACTAAGCCGATTCTCATGCGATTGTGCGCCGCAAAGGACCCTTTTCCACTGAATTCCTTGAGAATCGGCTTAGTGGGCGAGGGCCTTTATATGGAGGACGAATGGACAGTAAGGGAAGCTCCGGTTTCTCTTATAAAAGAATTTCGTAAATCGACAATTCTAATCCTATTGATAGAATAAAAAATGAAATAGGAAAAATATTTGTAGTTGATAAAGTTTGTATTTGGCACGATATTACTTGTCATGACACAGTGAACGTGGGCAAAGCTATGGTGCTGCCATCCAGAGAGAAAAAAAACCTACGATATCTATTAGAAAACTTAGATACAGAAAGAAAACCTCTGTAAGACTGAAACTTTACCTTGGCTAAAGCCATATCCTCCTACCCTGAAAATCCGATCTATATAATGTATATTATAAGAATAGAACAACTCAAAGACCTTTATTTATTCGGTTGAGATCCGGCAAGACTATGTGACGATAGTAAAACTAATGAGTGGATTCTGGCGGCTAACATGGTTTGCAATGTAGACACCAGGTGGCATCAAAGAAATTGACTTTTGGGTCATTTTTTCTAAACGTGTACAATTCAGCAAGATGTATGGAATTTCAAAAGGTTCTCCAGATCAATTTCAAACCTACATATCTCATTAGTCCAGGTTTAGAGCTTTCTGTCAATACCCATTATACGCATTTCCTCCAAGTGGTTCAGTTTTTATGATATGTCAAAATTTGTGGTTCAGAAATTGGCAAACGTCCGTCATCATAACTCATTTAAGACGAAACACACACCTTATAGTTAATTATATTTGTGCATAAAGTCTAAAAGTACACCACAATAAGGCAACATGGCATTGAATCTGCTGTAAAAATTGTTATAACCTAGAAGTATAACTTCATGACAAAATTGAGCTGAGTGCATCGGCCCTATTTCCTCAAAATCCTCATCATCCATTTGTTCCCCATACCTTGGTTTCAAATACTTGTAAAAAGGTGAGTGAAAGGGCTTGAACCTTAATAATGCATCTGGGTAATGACAAATACATCGTCTAATACTTCCCAAAGTTATAGGGCCTTAAACATAGTTGTGTTAAAATGACTCTATCCCAAAGATGTTGTATTTCACTGATGGGCGTTTGTCCCAATAGCCTATTATACATAATGAAGTAAATAGCACATCATCAGTCCTATTTCGTTATGAATGAACCTGAAATGGTTCAATAGTGCTCCATATTGATTAAGCACTGAGAATAAAATGAGACAAGTCTATTTCAATTAAATAATATACGAAAAAAGTATACTTTAGGTTATTGAGTATTAACAATAGCTACACATGATTTCAAGGTACCAAAAACAGACTTTCCTCCCTCAAAACTCCAACAGGGAAGTAGTGTCACCTGTCATTACAAATGAAGTACTTAAATAATCAAAGAAAGAATATATAACCCTCAAGCTGGCCTTATGAAAGACTTCTTATGATGGGCGTTAGGTTTTCAATGATGGGCGTTTGTGCATGTAGATAGGATATCAAACATCACCTAAAGGAATTTGATAATAACCATACATAAACAATGCTTTCAGGAAACATGCCCAACATGTTCTCCAGTACTCCTACAATGTTTAAAAGACATCAGCTACATTTCATGTCTCGTGCTGCTTCTTGTCTTCTATCTAGTTGGTTCCTTAAGATGGGTCCTGGTCACTCTCTTACCTACTGCTCAGGATGACTTCAGGATTGCATGGATACCTTTAGCACAGCCTTAGAATATTTATTAATACTGATACTACAAACATTAAACCGTCAGGAAATGAAAATATTCTTTGAGGGATTTCTTGTATTAAAGACATTTGAAAAAAATATCCTTTTTGCGACTTGTGACCCATTTTCTGAAGCACATCACCTTTAAAACCTTTGGAATCTTTAAAATGCAACTATATAAACTGATGGTGGTCGGCCATAAACAAGTTAATTTCATTATGAAGCTTATAGGGTTTATATGCCCCATCAATATCATAAATGTATTTTCATAAAAAGTGACATTTTTAACTTTCATTTTCAAACATTATTTCCTCTGCCACTCATTGTTGAGGGCCTTCTAGGTCTTGCTGGTTGCTACCTTCCTTCTCCAGTAGTGCCTAGATGACTCCACTGCACTTTTATAGTTTGTTAGTGGTGGTAGGCAAGCCATGTTGATCAGAAAATGGGAGTTCAACATAAAACCCCATAGCCCCCCCCCCCCCACACCCATAAATGTGAAAAAATTATTCATAAAAAACAAAAAGATTGTAATGCCGTTTTATAGAGCATGATATCATGCATTTATGGTTTAAATTTGGAGGTGGTTGAAAGAACCCTTCATGGGCTGTTGAAGGTGAACATTACTTGGAATAACGCCCATCATGGAAATTGTACCCCTTGTACTAAAATAATAGTAATAGTTTCACCCTTAACAATTTATATATGATTAAACAGTAGTTTATAAAACATAATATTGAAAGAAAGGCATTGAAAAGTGAGTAGGGCTGTTGCTAGACCCACTCCATATAATTTGCTATATTCACAAACGCCCATCATGAAAAACAATGCAAACCCTGTACATTACAAAATCCATTGAATATGACCATGTAGAATATAAACAACATGTTTCAATGATTGGATGCAATGATATGCATACAGGGGCATTTTTCCATGTTATTAGCACAGACAATATCTAACATTTACTGGGTTATTTTTCATTTAGATGATGGGCGTTTGTCATAGCAAGTGTTAACCTCATTGTATATGAACTAGACTAGCCTTTGGGCATTGATCAACCACAAGAAAGTATTTCTCTCATACCAATACAAGTCATACAACATTAAAACACAAAGATATCATAGTTACACTGATTGTTAGCACCAGGAGAGACAAATTAGTGCCCTTATCATTACCATGATGGGCGTTATGCTGATTTACACCAAACATGTGCAGTTCTGATCAGATGAGTAAAGTAATCTGGCTCTGTGTAATGATAAAATTCTTTCAACCATTGACTTTTAAATACAATTAACAAAAAGTATTCAAAGTTTCAAAACTTTCTGACCATTTCACTTGACCCTACAGTACATTAATCATTATCCCTCACACAATTAAAATGGGATTTTCAGTTTTTCATGTTATTTTTGACAAAACAAAGTAAGGTTTGTGCTAGAAAAGTCTGGTATTTACCACTCTATGTTTCCCACTAAAGATGACTCTTGTAAGCAGGTAAACATACTGAGCAGTGCTAGCTCAGCAGAGAATTTCAATGATGGGCATTATTTTCATGATGGATGTTTGCTTCATTGGAAATCTTGCATTAAAATCATCCAAAATCCCTTAGGATTTAGGATTTTGCATTTTCCATGTTGACTTAAAGGCATATCATTCAGAAATAACATCATTACAGTTAGTTTGAAATGAATTGTGTTGCCTGAATAACACATTTCTTGTCCGAGTTAGTCCAGCAAACGTCCATCAGCATAACTGGTATAAACTGAAGATGGTTTTGTGGATGCATTGTTATTTTGTAACAAATGGGAGTAGAGTTATTTCTTTTTTTATTTTGTTCATAAACAAGATGCTTAATACATTCAAGTGACTTGTAGTATGGAAATATTATGTAGATTTTTTCTAGAATTGCAGATATTAATGATGACGGGCGTTTGTTAAATAATGGTTAAAATTTCTCTTGGCCCCCAATAAATAACCCTTGATACCTAGGTCATACCATTCCTTCCATAGAGTTGTAGATCAGAACTATACTTGGAAAAACAAAATAAAATGGGATCAACGATCAAATACATGTTTGAATATAAAATTCAAACTTCTTAAATTAAGAGGAGAACCTGTAAAATGCATGTTTTTTTCATTTCGACCCTAAAAAAGAATATGATGTCATAGTCATAGTCATATAAAAGTATATATTTCTAGAAAGCTTATTTTCTTCTTGTTACGATGAGATATATTGCATTAATGTGAATGCGAGACTGTGGCTGCTATGGGTGGGAGAAGCGACACAAGTGAGGAATTTGCCATTTGTACACGCTCAGGAAAAATGACCCTTTTACAGAGGAAGGTGAGGAACGCAAAATGTACTTCTAACATTTTACATGTCCCCCGTTCAATGAGGACTATTCGTGAAGGCCTCTATCAAAGACTTAATTAATGGTATGTAAACGGTATTTAACATTTCTTTGGGACATTTGTAGGGGAGATATATACTATTGGTTCAACCCTCGCAAATAAAGGTCCCCGAGAGAAATGACGTCCTAACAACCTTTTGATAGGTTAGACCTATAAAACAAACAAATGTTGTTGATCTCTCAAAATGTTATTCTATATAAAAGTCTGCTTAACTAGGGGTCATTGCCGGGATTTAAATCATGTCTAACATTAATTACTGTGACATAATTTCGTTTTACATGTTTCACAGACCTGACCCGAGCGTAGCAATTTATGAGAACTGATTGTTTGAACAAAAGTTAATTCGTTCCTTCCGCGGGCTAGCTTAAACTAAATTAATTGCCTTCTTTGCACCAGTGGCCAAAACTCGGACCAGTGATTGAATGTTTACTTGACCAACCAGTTGATATCGCTACCCTTAGGCTTAGGCCTTCTTGACCTTTGTGAACATAGTATGGGAGCTGGGTCAATGGTTCCTCATGTCCGTGATCCACATGAACAAAGATTACTCATCCGCATGTCAACTATCTTATGGGTTAGGCCACCCAATCATCTACAATTGTGATTTTAAAAACACACCATATCAAATAAAAATATGATATTGTATGAGATACAATAAATACATATATATTGAGGCATCTTCTCACCTATTCAAAGGAGAAAATATGCTTTGTCTACATGTGTTTAGTCGGCAAAGCCTTCGCTCTTGTTCCTAGGCAAAGAGACCACCCTTAGCCAAACAACCTCGTTATCTAATCTACCCAATATTTTACAACTCAATTCGACACAAGCATGTATTAATGAGATCAAGATGAAATTAATTAAGAACAATCGAATATAACAACATTGTACTGGGTAAGAAGAAGTCGCGAGAGTGGAGACGTCTCGTGAATGTGATGGAAGGTTATATTGGGTAGGATGCAGAGAAAGAAAAAATTGAAAAATAATGAATGTTTAACTGTGTTTACAAGGTCTTTATTAATTATTGATTCAACACAAGAGGTTATCGAGATATGTTAAGGGTTACAGTAGGAATTAAGAATCGTTTATGTAAAAGCTTGGTTGGAGGAAACAGAAAACTGAAAATCTCGTAGACAATCAAATAAGTCGAGAAAATCAATCGTCAAAAAGTGAAACTGGCTTTAATTTGAAGTGATCCGTCGAAGTGAAATGTCTTAGAATTATTTACGCCTAGAGGGCAGGATATTAATATAAAGTTTAATGTTTAAAAGAAAGAGAAAAAGAATAATATAAGAATGGTATGTCAGTGATTGGGTGCCTACTTTGCTAATCTGTTCCCTGGCCTAGCACCAGGCGTTCTAATGGGATTATAATGACATTTTGCGGTCTTAATGGGATTATAATGGCCCTTTGCTGTTTGAGGCGAGAGGCTTTCCCTCCGTTTGAAGGGTTCTCTCTCATCTTTGGGCCTAGACTGGGAATATTTCCTCATCGTGGTTATTGACCCATTTATATAAGCCCCTAGTATTTTATTCCTTTCCTTCAGATCAAGAATAACTTGATGAAATATATGGTATTGACTCAGCCATTATTTCCCACCATCAATCTCTTACTTGGGCCTCTCTCCCCGTTGCTTCCTCGTTTGGCGTCCCTATTCGGCCCTGCATAACTTGACACATCAAAGCTTAGCTCATCCCTATGATAGATGGGTCCCAGATCATAGATGACATTGATTAATCCCCTCCCAAATCCCAAACATAGCCCCGACTAACAAGTTCCTAATTCTTAATGTTGGCCTTTCTCCCAGATCTTCCTGGCTAAAGACGGAGATCAGCATTGGGACATCGATCTACTCCAAGCTGAATATTATAGCAACATGCTGCTGGGGGAATCAAAACAGGAAATAATATTTTGAAATGCTGTTATGAAGAGAGAGGAAAAGTAAAAGGACCTGCTAGATATAATGTCACATGAGCTAATCGTTATAAGTTGTTGTTCGGTTTGGAAAATAGAGGTTCTCAACTTTAATGTATTTCAGATAGCGAAGTTCTTCATGTATAATTAAGGGGAAAACATCATTAGAAAAAACTCCATGTTTCAATGAATTTCTGATTTATCTTAAGAAGCAACTGATGGATTGATTTACGGAAGACCACCAGCATAAAATTAATGATAAATTCAAGACAGGGTATGGGACTTAATTTTTACGAATAGAGATTGTAAGATTTTTTTTAATTTCCCCTTAAAACTCCTAAAATGTATAGTACCCGATGGAACTGATAGAAATTAAGGGTTTTTTTGCATGGATTTCATACCTGTGTTTGAAGGATTAAGAGCTTTCGGACTCCATTGAAATCTAGTTGAGTTAATACAATCTATACGTATAAGCTGCATTTACTACTCTAACGTTTATAAATTGCAAATAAGGTGTGGGATTAATATAAATCGTAAAGATGAGAATCAACATCTCTGGATACTGACAAATTAAATCCGATTAAAGCCGACATAGGGTTTTATACATTTCTTTAAATTTTACAAGTAATTTATTTATGATTGTTTCCTACAAGAAATTGCTCTAAATCGTTTCAGCTGTTACCAAATAATAGCACTTCTTGCACAAGCACAAGAAAAGGCAGCCTTCTCAATCTGTACGATTCTAATTCGAAGTAAGGATGCACCGTTTATCCGAATTGATGGATTGAAGAAAAACAGTGAAAATCGTCTTTCGGGATTCTCCTAGGAGCTGAAATGAAATTCGGGTTCGAGGAAGATTGCCATTTAATCTGCCTCCCAATCCTTTAGAAGATTCTCTAACATTTGTTTTTGCACATCTATTAATCTTGAAAAGAGATCCAAATTGGGGCTGGATGACTGCTTTGAAAGAAAAAGGGTTACATCGCCGAAGGTTTCATGCTGCCGCTATTGCGAAAATTACAGCGAATTTATTGACTTGATGTTCCTCTTCTCCTCCAACACTAGATTATTAAAAGAATGAATACTTCTAGCTAAAAACTTGCTTGCTAATAGATTCTCTTCTTGTTTGTGAAACCTCCCTTCTTTGACTTATTTTCGGAGGGATTTCAGATTTGTGGAAAACGGGATTGTGTGAAGGGCAAGAAGGACATTCGGTACATATATACAATTTAAATTGTTGGATAAGGAAGTTAAAAACGTACATACAAAGTTGTAATGAATTCCCGCTTCTGAATCTTCGGGTCAAAATCAGCTGATATTTCAAGCATATTTTTTGGAAGTATTTGCAGTGCTCTAGTACCGACGCAACCCTGGATTACTATCCCACCGTTCCTCACGATTACACACTTCACACGTAAAACTTCTGCGCATTCTGATTAGTTCGATATTCTCATGAATGATATCGGATCATTGTGTGTGTGTGGGGGGGGGGGGGGGAGAGAGACAGGAGCTGAGCTGTTCCTCGAATCTCATACTACGTCACTTCCTCTAAAGTCATTTTCCTCTCAAGAACAGTCAATCGTCCCTCTAACATCGGACATTTTTCTCCCTTATGGCATCTCTTACCTTTTTTAAAATATTAATAACGGGACAATTTCTGTGCGTCAGAAGAAAATAATTCATCACCAATGACAATTCTAATGAAAAGACTAGTTAATAATGATACAGGTTAGGACATTCTCTATTCCAAACTTCCCTAAAATACACTCAATAGTAGGTCCGACCCCTGCCCGACCGCCCCCCCCCCCCCCACCACCACCACCACCAACCACCCCTGTTAGACAGTTGGCCATATGGGATATTGATGCATTTCTTTGGTTTTCGTGACCGCCATCTAGTTTTTTTGTATACTAAAGCAGTATATCCCTAGAAACAACATACTATTTTTCACAAGCTCAACTCTTGCATGTTTTTCGGAAAATTGGCCTGCAATGAGACCATTGCTATAATTTCAAATCCCCCTGAGAGGCACACAGATTGACTTGAAAATAGAGGAAACAATCTTTTACTTGTGGAGGAAATCCTTCACTTTGCTGCAAATTGTGCACTGTGTGTCATGTTTTATAATATTACTGTGCACCGTATTTCTATATACATGTCTGTTCATCAACCTTCATATATGTTTCCTTACGGAGAATTAAGTACATGATTGCATCATCGAAAAAAGAATCACCGGTCTGTAAAAAAAGAAAACCTGTTTCCGGAAATCCTTCATCTCAAGTCAATCAGTGTGACAGATGAAGCATGGCGTTACCTTCCTCAGGGGAAACGAGAAAACGTCACAATCACGTCGTCCCGCTATCTCAATAGACACGAGGAAATTATGCTTGGGTCAGCAAATAGAGAACCTATGTCTCTCATACGCCAATTGCACTGATTACTTCGTGCTTTGGGCAGCTGGGTTGTCCTGTACGATTGACTCTGGTCCATGGATGTTTATATTGCAAATAAAACTTGATCTGTCTCTGTGTGATTGATTATAATTGCAGGATTTCCGAATGCATGAGAAATTAATACTACAACTTATAGACTTGTGTTTTAACGAAATAATTATTCAGGGCTAATTAAAAGGGATTCCAAAATACTCCCTACTCAAAATATAGGAGTAGCGTTTGTTTTAGATAACACATTTGATCTGATATTTAAGATTATTGCTTCAAGGAAATCGATCCCAAGCGCCCAAAATTAAATCTTTTGAAGTTTGAGATTCTTGTCTGAGTTTCTTTTGAAGGGGGTGCTATCCACCATATATCCAATTACTCTGTGGTCACATGAAATAGAATGTATGTTTAATATACAATTGTATTACAATTAGCCACAATAAAGGGTGGTCTCCACTGGCTGGGGTAAGCTCTGCGGTAAGCCTTGCGATGGTTTGTGCTGGTTCTGTAGGTGGAGAGGAATGACGAGGTCCTGCCTACATGGATCACTGGCCATGTAGAGAGGTAGGGAGGACCTCACCACTCCTCACCATCACAAGGCGTACCGCAGCCAGTGGATACCACCCTTAAGTATGCAATCTGGTGGAGCCCTGTCTTTACTGAGGTATTTTGGGGAACTCTCAGTTTTTCACCCAGTGCAAGGCTGCGAAGGTTCATTCACCTTGTATCTATGTTTTCCTCACCTGTACTCATAGCATGCGCCACCTCAAGGATATGGCCACTTTTCATTTTTCTAGGAGTAGGATTCTTAATTGGTCGTGTAAGTCATCAAACACTTGTTTTCTTTGGTACTTTTTGTGCTAATCGTATGTATACATGTTTTGTATGGTTTCTAGGGAAAGTAAGATTTTGGTGCTACATTATAATTTGTGTCTCCGTAGTTTAGTATGGGTCGATACATGACTGTTGCTTTATACAGATATAATATATTTTTACTAGCTATTTCGTGTTCTGCTAATATAACACATTAAATGTAGATTCCTCATATATATATTAAGTGATAGTCGGAAAAGGTCAATTTAGGTAAAGTCCTATAAACTTGCATTGCAATCAGCCCAATTTATCATTGTAATATGCAGCAATGTCAGCGCAAATTCATCAGATTGGAAGCAGTCCATGAAGGAAGGTAATTTTTTTTTCAATTTTGAATGTCCTATCATTAAACCACCCGTATTAAACCGGAGGAGATGCTATAAGGCCAGAAGTGTTTCTCCTGATTGAATCTGATTGTGACAGACTCTGTAACCCTGATTAAATTGCCAGCAGGGGATAGATTTCATTAAGTCTCAATTTGATGAGTCTCAATCAACAAAGAATGACTTTTCTGCAGACAGTTCCCCGGGAGGATCGTAATTAGCTGATTAATTATTTCCACAATATCTCACTTCATGAAAATGGGTTCGAACTAAGATAAAATCTACGATATTAATTAAATGTCATTTTGCAATGATTGTTATGTATTATGAAAGTGGACATAAAAATGACTGTAAACAAAAGTCTATACATATTCTTTTGAATGAATAATTAGAGTCAATATGGATTAGTAATAAGGATCTTGACCAATTTAATTAAGACCCTTTCTTATAATTATGATGAATGTAGTTTGCAGTTCACATAGAATTCCATTGTACTTAATTAATATGAAACTATTTTCGCCCTTGGGGCCAAGCTTTGGGAAGTCTTCGTGCATTCAGTAGAGGCTCGAAACCACTCAGATCAGATAAGAATGGTATGTCAGTGATTGGACGCCTCCTGCGCTAATGGCTTTTCTGGTCAAGGAGTAGGCGTTCTAATGGCATTATAATGGTATTTTGCGGTCCTAATATTGGATTATGATTATGGCCTTTTGTGGTTTGGGGCCAGAGGCTTTCCTTCAGTTTGAGGGACTCGCTCAACTTTGAGCCTAGACTGATAGATAGAGAAAAACAGTTTCAGATCAATCCTCACTTACCTCACCAATACGCAACAGACTATGAGTCAGATCGTCCAAAAATGCACGATCGGTAGGTCTACACATTTTAGTCAATTCTGCAAGGCAGAAAAGGATCTAGATACTAGGTATATCTGGGTATAAATGGTATCGCTTTGATTCAAAAGGTCTGTTCGGTTACGTTGAACTGTATGTTGTACTTCATTTCTGTCTTAAATTAGAACTATTTGAGAGGATTGGTGAAGATGAACTGTACATTTTTTGACGACCTGACCCATAAATGAAAAGCAGCAAGTGCATGAGGTCGGTGATTATTTTCTTGTGAAGAACAGACACGCTTCGTGATGTATGAAATAACGTCGCACCCTCTGCCAGCAGACAGCCTTATCTGGCTGGATCATCCCTTCTGTCAGTGTACCTATCCTCAGAAAAGTCCGATGGTATTTGCCTCTACTACATCTGATGTCAAGGGTGAAATTAAAGAAAGGACGATGTTATCTAACCCGTCAGCTGATCAGTCCGGGGTTCATTCCATGCAATCCCCGTCAATGTCGGTGCAGATATAAAGATAATTGTCCCCATGGAGGAGACTTGGTAACCAAGCAAAGTTTTCCGCCAAAAGTTGCTTGTTCATTTTCGCTGAGATAGAACTTGGTTAGTCTTGATAGGGCATTTGCATGTGCCACTTCACATGTGTATTATAGTGCATGCTGGGGTGGATTCAGTTTAAATCTGACATACAAATATTTAGCAATATTTTTATTGAAAGAAGCAAGGAATCTTTTTACGAATATAATAGCTTGTGTGAATTATCTGTAAAAACCTAGTGCATGATGGGAAAGATGAAGTTTTGTTTCATGGAAACATGCAGAACACTTTTTATCTAATTGAAATCACTGCTAAATATTTCATGCTGAAAATAAACACAGACATACAACTCCCAATATTCAAGATTTTAGGACGGTGACTAAAGTGACACAGTCAAGATTTCAGGGCCGATTTGGGATCCACGATCCGTCGTACGATTTGGAATTGTCCATTTGAGATCGTAATCAGATCATGGGTCCCAAATTGTGCCAAATGCCCTACACATCAAATCCCCGCTGCTTCTGCGATTCTACATTATCGTGCGATTTATCGTAGACCTCTATAATTAGGTCTACGACAAATCGTAAGTGCTTCTACGATTTTCGGATTTGTTCTAAAATCGTGGGTCTATCTGCGATCTGGCAATATAATTATTTATAATTTTACTTTGAAATGCTATAACTTCACTAATTCTTGGAGCATCAACACAATTTTTTCACTTTTATAATGCAGCGTTTTCCTTCTACACATGTCGACACTGGGTCTCATTCTTCTCATATTTTATTTTATTCGACAATTAAAAAGAGAAAAAAAACCACCAGAAAATAGGTGATGTGTCACAGGAAAATGACTAACGTTATATTTTATTTTATTTTTACAGTTTTGAAGTTTCTTGTTTGCTTCTAGTGTAGTTCTTTTAAACAATCTTCTCAGCTCTATATTTCAGAATCGCAGATCAGATCTTGACTTTTTTCTCCATATCATGCATGTGTAGGTCCAAAAATAGGCACGATTTCAGGCAAATAAGCACCCACGATTAATCGTAGATCCTGAATCGTGTCTGATTCCCAAATCGTGACTGTATATTCACCGCTTAAAGGACTTCGATTTCTGCCTTGAATGGTATTGGGGCTATATATATAACACCTTAGGCAGGGACTATAAGGATTAATAACCTCTATGTTAGAGCTGCTGCTGCACTGTTTCTACAAAATCGCTAGGCTTCGCCTTGGGACTAGGCATGCCCGGGCCATTAATCATTTAGGAAAGTTGCAAGACCCTTCGCCAGTGAACAAGGTGGTGGCAAGAAGTTGGTATGTATACAATGGGTTCATTAAAGGATAAATGGCCGCCATTGAGGGGCTGCTGGTACAATCTTTGGTGTATAATCCCTAGAAGAAGTAATTAGTCACTGCCTTGAACAGTCCAGGAGCTATATCAAACTAAGGCAAAGACTAAAAAGATTAAGAACGTCCATTTCAGGGCCCGAAATGGGGGTTATTAATCTTTTTAGTCTACCCTAGACTGTTCAAGGCAGTGAGCCATTGTTATGAGACATGACATAACATTTCATAACTTCATTATATCAATTATTAATTATCACCCATTTATCGTTATCATAATCTTTCTAAATTGCCTTCGAGTTCCTCTCTCCATTTTAATATAATAGCATCATAATATAATATTGTATAAATCACTATGTTATGTACAACCACAGAACTAGATATTCTAGTTCTGTGGTAAAACCAAATGAAGATCAGAAATAGGCGGAAGACCAGGGTATCCCAGACATGCCAACTCAGTCTAGTTTCCTTAATAAAAACAGTTGAAAATAAACGAGTCACAGGCAGGAGAATTATTGACAAGGGTTGGGCAATGAGCACATATCAGTTAGGCAGTTCTTATTGGAGGCAACTGGGATCATTTCCAAGCTAGGCAGCAATGCGTGGATCCATGGGACTGTAACATTCAGCATTAACCAATTTGCCACTGCTGGGCTAATACTTCACAGCCAGTTTCACGGTCAACGTAGCATGAAACGCTGATCTAATGTTTGCATGACGGATGCGGGCCAAGCTGTGTACATAGAATTACCTCCTGTTATTATCTCATAGTGACAGGGAAAACTGGCTTTTGAAGAGGAAGATACCTGCCGAGTAGCCCCACAAAATCCGGTATATTCATAAATATTTCCACACCAAGCCATTACCTTACTTTTAATTATCTAAAATAAACACATGAAATGTTTCCAAAACCACGATCAACCTTGGTTTTCAGATTGCTGTTACAATATCATATCTACAGCTATACAATAGTGTCCTACATTGTTTTTAAACTAACTCATGTTTTATTAATTAATTAGAGGTACATTAAATATGTTTTCAAAATCAAAATCAGGTTTTCAGATTGCTGCTACAATATCATCTCTACAGTTATACAATAGTGACCACCATTTGTCTGTATTGTCAATGCACGAACTAATATTATATGTCATCTTCTCAGAGTTGATTTATTGTAACCCTTGCCAATTAGGATTAGTGACACTTAATATCATCATGCGAGCTTGCAAGCACTTAACATTGACATTAGACCTTATGCTCCACTATTTTCTGCCTCATTAATTTATTGTGTTGATTATCGTTTGTCTAATTACCAGTGCTTAACGCTGCACTCTCAGTTAGCGTCGGTAAAAAATCAAATGTTTTCTTCACCGGCGGCTGTTTTCGTTTGACCGATTCTACTTCAAATTCTTATATACACATATAAAAGCAGCAGCATATTGACAAATCAGCACTGTAAGTCATAATATGAGTAAATTTGGTGAGATTGTCTTTGTCATAACTAGCGGAGAATGCAGCTTTAAAATATCTGTGACACAATCTATTTGAGACAATTGTTCAAAAGTGCTCTTGTTGTGGCGAATTTGAACCAGACTGTACCGAAAAGCTGATACTCTATCATCCAGTTGTTGAAATGATGAAGTGCCTCTATTAGCTGGTGTGTTTGTGTGAACATTTACACAAGGATAGAAGCTCTGAGAATAACTCGCACTTTGCCTATTCCATTTGCGAGCATGACTTGCACCTCAGCCATTTTATGACTCAGGGGGTAAGGGAGAGCAGAGAATAAACACAACGATTGGCAAAACAATTGCCCCTCAGTTTGCTCGGCTTTCTCGCCTAAAGAGGCGATAAAAACCGACACTAACAGGTAAATACCATCTGTAGACATAACTACTCAGTGTACAGTGCCAACCGAGAAAGAGAAAATTAATTAGGGGGTCGCAAGTTATCCGCTGTAGCCATCTGTTTAAAGTAACCAGCCTGGCTTTGTGGTACACAGAATGAAAAGACAAATTAGTGAGACTAACCTTTTGTGTGTTTGTCTAATATTTTCTCGTTCGCACCTTACCCCTCGATCAGCAGAGCCAAAGAAAATGTAACTTGTTCTAATCAATTAGCCCAGATCTTGTCATTTTGAAACAAATTTCGTGAAATTTCACAATAGTGTTATACGTTTCACTCAAGGAAAGGAAAAAGTTATTCAGAAATTACTACCGTACATCTAGATAAATTTAACATTCAACGTATTTATTCTACATTTATACTACCTTTATTTGAATTATGCTACGATGATTCCAATATTCCAAAGCCATTGCATTATCTATGCATTTTTCTGTTGTTGGTTTAATTTTGTGGGGGGTGGGTATATTTCCACTTCCATTAGAGAGGCAAGTAACCCAATGCCATGGGTGGATAAAATGAAGTGTTTAAGCTAGTTTCTAAGTAATAAAGCAAGTGTGAAGATGCTCTTATTATTCCTTTCACGTTGACTATGTTGATTCGGGGACATCTGTGAGGGGAAGGGCTGAGATTGGAAATCCAAATCTCCTGGAAGCCTGGGAAAACAGCAAACCATCTGTTAAATGGTTCGTGCAAAATCATTTAGACCTCAGTGATTCGCTTGTCCGGTTGAAAAAACAAACCAAATGAAAACCTTTTTCGCCGGCTGCACCAAAAGGATTTTCGCCGACCACAAATCATGCTTATAGAAAACGCAATGGCGAAAAAATATCATTAAGGTATTAATGATTCACCATTTTCGGTTTTTACTTCGAGATATCGTGACCCCAGTTAAAAATCTTTTATGGTTTTCGAGCCCGAGTTGAACCTTATTGTCTTCCATAGATGCATCACTTATTCGGTTTACAACTGTTTGTTCTCATTTATTTCACTTCATGCTGTTTCTTTACGCAAAATAGAAACTCAAAGACAAGTCTATTAAATAAACACAATCAGCTTCTCGATGTCGCTTTAAAATTGGAATATTTTGGTATAAATTGGCCTTTGGAATAAAAACAGGGATTTCGGGACTCCCAAACATGGAATTTACGGCGCTTATCACGTCGAAGTAAATGAATATGACAATAAAGAAAACAAGATGGTCTTTCTTACACTCACATAGAAATCCCTCAGGGCAGGCGAGCATTGCCAGCATGTCCTCGGTCTCCCGTCTACGAGGACACACATTTGAAGTTATCTGTTTTGACAGGCTATTGTCATAGCTAGCGCAGCTGTTGGGTATCCTAGATGGCATCGATTGCACTGCACACACTGTGGAAGATGGGAGAGGGTTGAGTTAGCCAGTCTCCCAACTGGCAGCCAAACGCCTTAGGGGTGGGTAGAATGGGAGGAGTTTTGACAGTAAGTTTGAATGATTATGTACATTATGCATATTTACTTGTATCGATAGGCTGGGTGATATATTGTTATTTAGCTGGATGCAACGTGTACATCTATATTGTTCCATTACATAAGCATTTTACATTGTCTAACAGACGAGAGTATAAAGCACTTAGGCATGCAAGAAGGGAGAGCTCTCAAAGCGAATGTCCCCAAATATCTGGTATTGATTTATACAAGAAACCCACACCCATGAAACTCTGGCCTATAAATAAACACTGCAAATAGTGTATTCATGCAGTCAAGGCCTATACTAAACCGAATATTTACTGAACTAATAACAGCTCGTGAAAATTGTTATTTGAAGTGTCTGTCTGTGCGTATGTTGTGACGAAGCCACTCTATAGGGTCCAATTTTTTTAATTGCTTTAAAACCCGACCCGGGTCAAAGTTATGATGCTTCTTCCCTTCTGGGCTTCACTGGGATGGACTCTGAGGATCCCTCTTTGTGGACTGAGGGGAAGTTGATGTTTGCTTCCAATGTGACGGCAATAAGCAGCGTAAACATGACGTCCAGTCATCCATCAGACCCGTCATCATAACAATCAGCAGGAGAGGGTGACACTGGCACCAACAGAGGCCCAGCTTCCTATAGCCCGAGCACGGCTGCAAGCTTATCTCATTAGGACAAGGCCTCCAAACAGGCAGCAAGGCCTCCAAACAGCCGGCTCATCATTAGCTATCGGCTCTCACAGTCTCTTTGGTCTCCCAGTGCTTTCTCTCTTCTTTCCCTTGTCCCTCTCTCTCGCTCATCCCACCTCTTTGTCTCCCTTTTCTCTCTCTCCCTCTCTCTCTCCCTCTCTTTCCCTCTTTCTCCCCCTCTTTCTCCCTCCCTCTCCCTCCCTCTTCCTCTCTCTCTCCCTCTCTCTCCCTCTCTCTTCCTCTCTCTCCCTCTCTATCTCCCTCCCTCTCCCTCCCTCTCCCCCTCTCTCCATCTATGTACCTCTCATTTTCTTTTTCTTTCTCAGTTTTTCACTTTCTCTTGCTTCTGTTTTTTAGTGTTCTTCAATATACCCTTTCGTTGTTCACAGATATGTTTATCCTCTAATCCTGTCACTAATTTTATTCTACTTTCAGATTTAGAGTCAGGTCCATCTCATATGTTATCTGTCTCATTATCCACCCGATTAACGTCACCAGGAACACTCATTATCCCGCCCCTGCAATCCCTCCTTAAACCTACACAGTGTCAAACAAATCAAGGTTAACACTTAATTACCACTCCATATAATCCTGACATTCGATCTTGTGCGCATTTGTTTAATATAAAACAGTGCACCAGCACCACTTCAATGTCGATACCGTACATTAATAGATTTCAATTCTTATATGATAAGATAAAAGAATTCTTTGTTTCCTAAAGGATGGTAGTAGTTCAGACAAAAAGGTTGTGGACATCACAGAAAAGAGTTCTTCCCGGCCCTGCCTTTCTTGATTCTTCTTTTCTTGGTTACAAGCGTTTCTAATTCTGCCTATTCTACATAAAAGCCATTAGCGGTATAAACCTTCTTGTGAATGTAATACACAGTATGTATTTATACTCATATGTAAGTTACATAATGAGTTACATTATGTAGAAATAAAAGCCACTTGTTCTAGTAATGTGAAAGTAATGTGAATATAATGCAAATAACAAACAATTGTGCTCATCCAAAACGGTTTGTATTTTTTCAAATGTAAGAAATCTTGATTATATATGGTTGCAGTTTACCATACTGATGAATGGCTATTGCATTTAAAGCTATAAAAACGACACATATTGGGCAAATTCACCCTCACAGAGGGAGGTAGATAGGCCCTGTCTATGTCTATTCTCCATGAACCGATTATCCTGATAATCCTGAAAAGAAGAAGAATTAAATACCCTTTTGCTCGTACTTCTCTCATTTTCATCCCCTCAAGAGACAGATGATCAAAGGAAATTTAGTCCACAATCACTGTAGGATTTAATGTCCCCCACTTTTGGCCTTCAGTGGACGGCAAGTTTTTTTTTATCTTTGATGGAGATTAGATACCGGTGTGCCCTCTGTGTATCCTTAACCATGTTATCTATCGCTCCCCAATGACCTGACCGAAGCATGTGCCAATTGATAAGGCAAAGCAGCGGTGAATGTAGACCTCGCTTATTCATGAGTGCTGCCACTTTATTCTTCGGGTCGCGCCGAATAGACCCAGAACTCGTGGACCTGAGTGGCTGAACTACATGTTGTGGCTTATCGATAGGGGCTGGAGTCGACCTTTTAGAGCTAAAATCCCAAATTGTTCTTCTTCCCTACGAATGTTCTTTCTCCCTTGCACCACAACAAATACCTCTGCTGCGGATGTTTAAAGCTCTCAATCCATATAAAAAGCCGTTGAACACTGATTAGAATCGATTTAAAATGTCAAATGAATCACCATCAGAGAGTAGTTATTCGTTTCCTTCGAGGAAGCAATGACTTCGCGCAAGGCATTTTGTGAGTAGTATACAGAAATGTACGATTTTATCGGGCACTGTGCATGCATGTTTTAAAGCATGCGATACGCTCATGACTGTGCCGCCTTGCTTTTTTGCATGTGCTTTCGATTGTTAGAGTCTATATATAATATATGCAACGCAAGCTAATTTTTGGTATATTTCAGAGTGAACCAGTCTTGTATGCATCTGAGAGGGAGATCGCTATCCTGCCAATGTCAAGACACTTGAGCAGCTTGTGAAAACATGTAGCTGGAAGGGCTTGTATAAATGGGTCAATGTTCTCAACCCACTTCTGTTGGCCCTCTCTCTTTCCCTGCATTGCCCTTTCTCACGCGATGCCAATAGCGTATATTCTTTGACTTTTAGTTCTTGAATTTCCAGAATAAGGATACCGTAGGGAAGTTTTCCCAACGATCACCTTACAATGACCTCTGAGCCCAAGTGATTTTGGCATAAGTAAATATGAATTACAGTTAGTCAGGTGTTTCCATACCGAGAATGCATTATACTTTATTTATCATCCGGTCATGCATACATCCCCTAGGGCAGACATGTGAGTCTCCATTTCCATGAGTAAATGTTTTCTTTGCACGAAAGCATCGACGTCCGTTTCCTCGCCGTATGTCTCAACTCGTTCTGTGTCTCTTGTACTCGTAGTGACCGCAGCGTGGCGTGGCTGCATGCCGCCTCCTGACGACCCAACCGGAAGCACTGTGACTCTCGCGGACCGGACGTTGCTGACGAGAAATTACGAGAGGAAGTGAAACCCCGTGACGCTAGAAGGTGAAGGTGTCGACCTGGCGTGTCAGAAAAGGCCAGGTCACACAGTGTGGGCTCAGGCTGGGGTCCAGAATTCATGGTGAGTGAGAGGAAAGATGAGACAGGGTCTGGCTGTTTTTAAGTTTATACATCAGTCAGGATACATGGAGGCTGTGGGAAGTATCCCATCTATCTTTATCAAGCCCGTGATCGATTAGTCAGGTTACAAGTTGTCAGAGGTGCGAGAGGTACTTCGGGCACCATTGTCTGTCACCCTACAAGACTTTTTCTAACTTTCTAAACAAAGAACAACAGTGTGCAGCTTGTAGGAGCTCCACCTGTACTATTGGAGTCTATGAGGGATATGTTTTAACCGTTAATCCACTAGACTATATGTCAACTAGGTTAATGAACTGTTGTTAATATCACTAATATAGCTGTCATAGAAATTGAAATCAATGAGTTGATACATTCTCATGTTGATTTATTGATTACTTATAGGCTAAAACTTTTTTAACTTCATGTTCCTGGGAGTCATTTTCTGTTTAAGAATTTACGCTATTAAGATGATAAAACGAAATTTTTGGACTACATGTATTGGATTCCCTATTTTTGGTTAGTATGTAGTTGATTTTAATAAACCCGAGTACCTATATACAAGTTTATATGTGTTAGGCTTTACCACCTTGAATACATGTATGTAAATCTTCAAAATAACAGAAAATATAAATAGGGAACTACTACAAGTATTCATGTAGTATTTCCATTGTAATTCCGCGATGAAATTAAAACCTAATTTTGCTAGAAGAAATCTGCCCTGGGGCGCAGAAAAAAAGCACCCTAGATTCCTTTGCTGATATGACGCTTGGCCTACAATGCCAAAGATCTGATGCACACACATTGTGTGTCCTAAAGGCAAGCAGAAAGCGTTTTTTGATTGAAGTTATCAGTTCAAACTCCAAAGGTTTTATTCATGTCCCATACACGTGTATAAAAAGCAGCTGAACACATAAGAACTCGATCAATTCAATATCTCAAAGAACATTGAGTTATTTATCAGCTTTCGATATTTTTAATGCGAAACCATACCGCCTACTCACTGCGACGTTGTCACAAAAAAGCCAGACATTTCTTTACAAAGTAGCCTGCCCTTTCCTAATCCAAAATTAATATGCCAGAAGGGACCTTCGATAAAAGTCACTTGGCTGAACTCCTGTTCCATGGCTATATTGTTACTGGTCCCACTGATAAGGTCCTCCCTAGTGGCAAGTTGGCCCATTTTGCGCACGATGCAGACTCACGTCTTGCTGAGATCAGCATATCTTTCCCAAGATACCACCAGCTATGGGCGCTTCCAATATGCAAAGTGCCAGTCGGCGACAAAGTCTCTGGAAACTCCTTGTGCTGAAAGCGATATATGTATGTATGTATGCAGCGGTGGATGTAGCCTACGTAATATGATGCAGCAAAGGTCTAAGGCGACATTACTGTGACAAAGAATGTAGTCTCGAGCTAATTTAAACATGGTGGTATGAATTGTTAGTTGTACCAGTCTCTGATCCTTAACTATATATCAGTGTACCATTATTTCACTTTGCATAAACCCTTTTTTTTTCGAATCTTTAAATCTTTGGCAATTTTGAAAAATATTTGTTGTATGCAGTCCGTTGCCCATCGCGCCCCATGAACAGCTATGTGTATAGGAAAAACCAACCTGCTGAAAAACGCCCTTGCCTAGACGGGGAGCCGAACCCCGGACCTTTGGGTTGATATTCCAATGCTGTACCTACTGAATTATCCATGCTGCTATATTCCAGCTGGTCACTATACCAGATCCTACCTCCCAGGACACAACTAATGTACAAATGCATACAGGCCAATGTTCCTTCAAAGGAATCTTGATGATACATCTTCTAGGGGAATCAGCTTAACAAATTAATTTGGGACTTATATAGCAACATCATCTTTTTATGAATGAAATCCAGTTTAAGTATAATATAGAAGATGCCCTGTAAGCAATAAAATACGTTATGAATGACTGACAGGCAATACACTCGATGTCAGAACTTCCCTAGACATTGCAGTGTATGCAAATGGTGCCTTTTTATTGATGATACCATGCATGGAAGAGGATCTATCACGGACGTCAAGGATATCATAAGCATTACCGAGTCCAAATCAATCAGGAAAAAACTTCCATCAATGTTACTCGCCCCCATCATCATACTCTAAGCAGATTTATACCAGTCGATAGAATCATGATCGCTAATGCAGGCGGTCCATGTGTGGTGGGCCTAAGCCATTATAGCAGCCAACAATGTCCATACACGCAATGAATATTCTCTCTCTCCTCTGTCCATCCACAGATGAGTTATTACTTGGATGATGCATAAAAATAAGTTTGAAAAACACAGTCAGGAAATAGTCAAGGGTTTTCCACATTAGACGCGCATTATCTCCATAGATTTCAGCACAAAAACATCCATTGGCATGGTGATAATGGTTGGCACATGCTCATTTATAGAAAGGCATCATGAGCCATCGCTGTGTTCAATATTTCAGGGCATGTGATTATGGCTTGAGCAGGTAAATTGTTTCACATTCGAAAGCAGTCACACCAAACCACTAAGCAGTCTTTTATGCGGAGATACAGGCTGCAAACTTGTTGAATGCTCTGGTACATGGCAGTAAAATTAAGCAAATGTCATGGGTCATGGGAGAATGTATAATTTACTTGTATACAAAAATCTATTCCATTGTCATGTTACGAATTATGTTGTCAAATGTATTTTTTGTTTGTTTTTAACAGTGCTGACACAATGGGATCAACAACTTGAAAGTTAGTTCTGCGGATTTAAATGTCAAATGGGTACTCTATATACTACAGAGCGTTTCCCGCTAATGAATACGCTAACTAATGGGTAGCTGTTTTTGTGTACCTCCTTAAGTTCATATACATACATGTATACGAACATACATATATATAAATTCGTTTGTTATTTTACTTCCATAAGTTATCTTTGTTGATGTCACATCAAACATGGCACAATACAAAGTTATGGCAGAGTTGACAAAAAGAAGAATAAATCTGTGTCACTCCAAATATGTATAATACATATATTTTCATCTTTCCATATATATATGTCAGCTTTCTCCAAGTGCCAATGGATACAGATAGCAAAGTCGATGAATTTACTGATACAAATATTGTATGAACTGCGTTCAAGTATACTATATATAGGTCTCCTCATATTATCATTTTCTCCTCGGGCGGGGTCATAAACCAAAGTCAACTGCTGATAATGGAGTAATATTATACCGTGGTCGAACTCCCGATCTCGGAATTTGCCTTCGGAACCGAAACTCCCATGATGCATAGGGGGCATAAACCATGTATCATTGAAGTTATATATAAAGGCAATCCATTGAGGGCGAAAGGCATACTCTGAAGGCTGTTATCAGATGATTGGTAATCGGAGCTTTTACGACAGTGTCTTTTTATGGCATGACGCTTGACAAGTGGCGCGCCCTTCTGGAACGGTACTGTCGCCAAGAACAGGAAATTACTACGCCGCCCAACTATTGAGTTCCCTGCACTTCCAGATCTCCATACAGAATCCTCTCTGCTTTCAACTCGCTGGGGATATTTGGTTTCAATTCCAGCCACCAAAATGCGCAGGGAATCCCGAACTGAGGCGTTGTAATACATGTTACTTTAGAAAGTCCTACCCAAACTAGTTACGACTCATGTGATTATTATGGTATAGCTCGGTCAAGGATGGCGTGATTAGCCAATTAGATGAAGAACTATTTTTCCAGGTATACATGGGGAGAATGGTACGACGCGTTGAGTACCATTCCAATGTTGTATCTATTATGCTCTTAAGTTTAAACCACCATCTGATTGATTATAAAAAACATTAAACATATGAGAGTTTTGCAAATTGTCGGGAGTAATTCGATTTGTTATGGTATGAACATTACATTAACGATTCTTTTATTGCACCCCCGAGAAAAATTGCATCTCTCATACAGGCAGAGATTATATATATATAATACACTTGAATCACTTGACTAAGCTCTCAAATAGATCACCCAATGCACGGGAAGCCATGAAGTCATTTATTCAATATTTCAAAATATCTAAAAACATTTGAATATATCTTGAACTCGATTGGACCAAATATGTAGCGCCCTCATTGCAGCGATGGCGCTTTAGGGACTGGAAAGAACTGGAAAGAATTTCCAATAATTCCCAATATTCTCCTATTTTCTTCAGCTTTACTCTCTGCCTTGTTATACACGCATTTCCTTATTGAGTGAAACTCCTGCCATTGCCGTGGAACCATATATCATAAAAGTACATATATTTCCCTGCCTGCCTAGTTTGCCGCCATTCGTTTGTCCTATTTGTTTGAGGCATGCCTTTGTAAGCTATTAAAGGGCATGGGCTTCGAGGTCATCACATACTGTATAGAATGTTGAAGCCTTCTGGCCCTTCTTTATTCGAAGCCACATTTGAAGCCAAGGCAAAAAGCTTTTGGACCACTCTAGAATTTGCGCAAATACCCATGAGATAGAAGTGGAACGCTATATATAGAGATGGTTGCCTTTGTGAGTTTTCCCTACGTCATTAAAGGATTGGCAATGTTACAGAAAAATGAGTCATACGTCGCAAAACTGATATTTTTCAAAGTGTTTTGTTCACAACATCTCATCGTGGGAATGTTTTCATTTTTGGGGTATCTAGCGCTTTAAGTTGTATGAATACAATGTCATTACCAAATTTAAAAACAGTGTATTAAATATATTCTTGCGTAATCACAACATAATCACAACACCGAGTCTTGTATTACTTACTAGAACCGGATTTTGGTTTGGGCGTATGAAACAGGAGTATATCACATGTCTTAACATGGCTATGAATGTTCATTAAATAGCATGTTCGTGTACCATAACGTTCATTTAAGGCACATTTCTCTGTAAGCTCTCTCGTCACACCATACTTATAGCTTTAGTGGATTCAGCATTGCCATGCAAGACGCCATTTGCTGCACGCTTAACTTTTTATAATTTTTATCTAAATGTTTTTTTACCTTCCGAATGAGCTACTAATGAGCATTTTACATGCTATCGTAATGGGCGTTTGTAACAAATTAACCAGATTATGTTGTATATGATTTTACGTCGCATAAATGTACACAAATTCCCTCTCATTGCGGAAGTACGTTGCATTGGAACTACTTGTTTGTGTGGAATTTATTTTAGTTTTGGCAACTTCGCTTTCACAACTTGTACTTCTGTGTATGTTTGAGCCACATGTACTGTTCGACTTTAAAGCCATCATTTCGTATATCTACAAAATCGATAATTTAATACGGCCTTCCACGCATCCGCCATTACCCATTTTTACCAAATGTATTCCATGCTTCTCCTGGGTGGTCTTCCAGCACAAATTCTACAGTTAGATGAGGATAAATGTGGTGTGTTCAAGGAAAGTCAGACACAAGTCGCAAAATCCATATGTTTCAAAGTGTAAATACTTGTACCGAATTTCAGGACAGTGTGTCAAATATATCCATGCATTCCGGAGGACATCTTATAGAATATATTTAGCTACTAGAAATAGTGCAATTTCTTTTCAAAAATAAAGATATCAAACTTATAATATTTATTAAAATACTATCTCAAAATCCATTATTGGCGACTTATGACTCATTTTCCTGAAACACATCACAAATGTACATATATACGATGGTTCATATGCATGTAGACCCAAAAAGAAACAGTTGTATACTTAGATGGAATACAACGAGTGATTGTTCTGAATTAGCGTATCAGTCACACGAGGACTGAAATGTTTATATCATAACTGTTTCCCCAACATTGTTTACATGAAACTACAAAATCACAGAAATCACATGTGGTTTTCCAAAACAAAGCGCATAGTGCAGATCAGTTATTTGTGGAGTTAATAACAAGCTTAGTTGTGATATAAAGCTGTAGTTACATGGAATGCATCCTGTTAAGGTATGATGGAAGAATACAAACAAACGTTTGGTCTTCTTGAGAAGAGCAAAGCAACTGATTTAATAATCTAGAATGAAACTACACAGATCATCCTCCAGGATTTGGGTAAAGAGTAAGCAACTGATTTAATAATCTAGAATGAAACTACAGATCTTCCTCCAGGATCTGGGTAAAGAGTAGGGGGCGGTGCCCGTAATGTAATACCTATGGCCTAGCATGAATATGTAGACTTGCACAGTACTGGGTAGCTAAGCATAATTAGCGATTTTAGTAATTCATGAGATAATATAATAAATTGGTGATAATTAATAATTAATATAAATAATAATGAGGTTACACAATGTTCGTAATGTTACATAACAGTCCTAGTATATAAGGAGGACAATACTTATATCACTAAGCAAAGAGGCCAGCAGACTCATTTAAAGTTTATAGTCGCTGGATTTAGCAGTAACCCTTCAACAGTCTCTGGGTGTGTTGGTGTCAACCTTGTCCCCAGCTGTCTCACACAATTGATTTTTCTACATAAATCTTACGGTACCTATTTTCAAACATTGTTGAATCATTGGAATACCAAACATACTGAGATATATATAAATCATTTTTCAGCTGAATTCAACCAAATTTACTCAATGTGTAGAGCTTCTTTTGGTTCCAGTGCTTGTTTTGTAGAAAAGCAAATTCTTATTAGTACAGGCATTTTAGGTAGATTTTAGGCCAAACCCGGAATAAAATAATGTAAAGCTGATTTTTGGATATATGATGCGGGACACATGCCCGACGGGCACTGAGTGCAATTAAGTGTGATGGCACTGTGATCATTTTGTGATTGGCTGCAAACTAGTGAAGTGTGATACTTATAGCATTCAATCACAGTGAAATGGACATACCATTAGCCATCATTATGTGAAATCCATTGCGTCTATTTCCTCCAATGTTATTGGTGGTCTCACACTTGTGTTGGATCATGTTCCCATTCATATTCATTTATGTTTGTATTAAACATATCTTTCTCATCCAATTTTATTTACTAATACATGTTTTGTTCAAAATCCAATAATATGGGTCCAGGGTGTGATCTCAATTGCGCATATAATGCGCATTCAAAATCGCGTCTAAATACTCATTATATAAATCAAATAAATTCCATTGTGAGCCTCACTGGAACTTCATGCATTCTGCCAGGAATTAAACAACAAACCAAGATGTAATAAGTACCATAACGTTACACAACACAATGCTCGAAACCACAAATACCTGACACTCATACTCAGCTGGCATTCACACTTACCCCCTGTCGCACATCTGACACCCCCTCCCTAACACTCACACTTAGAGAAACCCCTACACACTACCCCAGGTGCATCTCACAACACTATTTAGAAATGAACAATGACAAGTTAATTACAAGAACTATAATTCTATATTTTAATCAAACTTTATGTAAGATCGAAATACTTGTAGGAAATGGATCTCTCAGGAAGACCTGCATATGCAGAGAGTATGTATCCAATTTCGGAATGTTATAGTCTGCTCTGAATAAAAATGTATATAATGTGGGCACTTCTCATGACACGTCGACAAGGGCTCTATCTATATGTGACAAAAGAATAATAGCTAATAGCATATTCGAAACACATATGTCCCTCATATATTTTTCGTTTCCGGGATGACACTCCTTCTACACAAAATTCACTTAATCTAACTCTGTTTACCCATACCAATTAAATGAATTGGAAATTCGTTCTTATTTCCTTATTTGTCCACACCAGAATACATACAGATTTATATCATTATTTATTTTAACCAATTTTATAGCTCACATTTCCCATCTAGTACTTGGAATAAAACGTGATGCGGAATGACGCAACCCCTTCACCAAATAATAAAATTCCATAACTACTAGAGTTCCCATTGCATTGTGATCATATTTGCTGATGGTGACCATCTATGATCCCTCTTTACATACCCGCAAAGATGAATTTCTTAAATAATATACTTTGACAAATATACAGTATCGTTTGCTATTAAATATTGAGAAAAAACTCCTGATATTGAAGATTTTCCTGCATTCTGGGCCAAATTAAAATAAATCATCTCTTTTTTTTGCCTTCATTCCGTGCCCATATGCATCTAGTATTAAGTAGAACTGAATTCAGTCGGACACCAGGCTATTTCTTTTTCTAGATCACTCATTATCATGAAATTGAGGTATAGGAACTCTGTCGACGTTTCATGAGAAGTGCCCATATATATAATAATTATATGTAATATATAATGACTTAAACAGTGTATCCCTATATGTGGGATATAGTCCCGAAATAGAGACAATCACAGAACATAAGATCTCACTCCTTCTTAATATTAGAAAATACTACCACCAGTCATTTTTAATAGAGGTTGCATCTCTTACCATTATGCCACTTGTTCTCACCAGGTGCGATATTGCTTTCACCAGGTGGCGAAACTGGTAACTGGGGTGCATTTTCCTTTTCCTTTATAATGAAAGTGCCGCTAATACACTTATGTGGCATTTATGAAATATATATGTTCCTAACTATTTGATTAGAAACATTACAAGTAATATCTTAAAATAGTTCATTAGTGTCATTTCTTTTTTTTCTATTTTAAAACAGGTATTAATCAAAACACCCCCTATAACTGTATACAGAAATGGTATGGGTGATATGAGTGCTCTGTAGCTGTTGTACAACTATACACACACTAACGTCACCTACAGGTAGCCAAACCTGCTCTCAAGGTGGATTGGAAAGAGGTGACGAAAATGATGTTAAGCCACTGTATTATAAGTGTCTAACAGGATAAATAAAATGATCATTAAATTATTGATGTATTACCATGGAGAATTAATTATGAGTAATTTCGAACGATATTATTCTGCAAATTAAAGCAATACAATAATGTGAAAATTGTGCATAATATATTCTGCTCAAAATGCCATAAGAATTTGCTAATTTTTGCATCAATATTGCGTTACACCCTTAGCGCAACCATCTTGTGATCATTGCGCAATAGTTATTGCGTGAAAAGCGTCCACTCTCATCACAGAACTATGGCGAGATGATTGCGCATTGAAAATCGCGTCGAATCGCGTTCATTTGCCCGTCGGGTGGGGGAACAATCCCTGAAAAGTCCCCCTCTGGGGACTGTGTGCTTTTTGAGATTTTGACGTTTTTGCGACATTTTCCACAAAATGGCTCAGGCCATTATTGCCAACATTATGAATATTTAGCACTGTTATTTTCAGGGAATATAACATATATAAAATATACTGTACAGGTTGGGGTACCATAGTAAACAAGTATGTATGGAGATTCCAAAAATATATTTTTCAACAAAAAATCTTTATTTTTCAATTTTGTTGCCATGGCAACGGTCAGATTTTGGTGAAAATAGCATTTTTTCCAGATCAGGTCATAATATTTGGGGACCTGATTGTCTACATTGTGCACATTGTGACACCTTTTTGAAATTTGGCATGTTGTTAAATACGGCCTGAAATTTTCAAAAAGCACCAGCTACAAGTTGGTAGACACCCCTGGTGGCCAGTAGCTGCAAAATTCAAGATGGCCGCCCCAAACAGTAAATATGGCATATCTTGGCTTCCATTTGGTGGATCTTCAACTATAATACCATTTTATTGATGTTTTTAGGTATGAGGAATTCATTTCTGAAGGTCATTTTATGTTCCAAGGTCATTTTCAAGGTCAAAATCCAATATGGCCACCACTGAGTATTAAGAATGTTATCTCAGCACTCATTGTAGGCTATATATCCATTCAATGTCTGAACATATTGATGATTAAGAACAATATTTTTTCTGATCAGGGTGTGAGGAATCTATTTTTCATGTCCCTTTTTGCTTTGTAGGTTATCTTGAAGGTCATGACACAATATGGCTGCTGCTAGGAACCAGAATATCACAATATATAATATCACAATATATAATATCTCAATATAAGTCGGTATCTCAATGGTTTGGATTTGTACTGGGAAAGACTGGTGAGCACATGGATAACCAATGATGAACGAGGTAGATGAAGTTATCATTTTAACTCGTGAATATCCGATGACAGCCACCAACGATGTATCGCAATTCGAAGCCCCTGGGGCTACTTTTCAGACAGTTGATCCATTAAACGCGAATTCGTTACGTGGAAAACTCTGACCCTTTTTCGAAGGAATGCGAACACAATGCTAGGAAAAAAATGTGTCAATTTTTATATGGAGGAAATGGCACAGCAAATAATCTTGGATTGCTTAATGCATCCACTTTAAAATGTCAAGATATAAAACTTGAACATTAAGCCTATATTTATTTAATGGCAAGTAATATTCACAGGCTTTGGTGTAAATTGAAATTGTCGAGATGTCACAATGACTAAAGATATATTTTATTTTTCAATAATATGGCATTCACGCAATCCTAGCTATCTCTTGTATTCATATCTATCAGGAAGGTATCTTATCCTTTTTTCTGGAGATTCCAATGGCTTTAGTTTACTATTCGCCGCCATCAATATTTAGCACTTATAGGACGAGTTGCCGCACGGCGCGTAAATAAAGGACGAGACCGCAGGTCGAGTCCTTTATTTACGCGTCGTGCGGCAACGAGTCCTATAAGTTGATTATTATACATGCCTTATAGTAAGTTGATTGCGTCGGCAACCTTGCGTCGGCAATCTTGCGCCACCAAACTTGCGTCGCCATGACAACGAGCTGGTAATGTACTAGTCCAATACCACGTTACAAGTAATGTGCGGCTGTCGGGGCCTCAGTATTGAATGCGTGTATAATAATCACCTTTTAAAGAATATACATGTTCTTTTTTTATTTAATAAAGCGTCCCATTGAGATAGGAATATCTCTCTTTTCAGTCCTGCGGGGTAAAGGGTCTAGATTCTCTAATCGTTTTGAGTTAGTTTATTAGTGATTAATAGTGTGAGGATCAGATAAATGAATTGTGGCAATGTGAATACAGCTCAGCCAATATGGGGCTATAAAAATAAAAGTCTTGTAATAAGTGTCTTTCTGCAATCTGAACAATTTCGTGTTATATATGGTTAATAGCGAACTAAATATCAGTTTTTAGATTAGAAATTAATGTTCTCATATGCATATAGGGCCAAACACAAGAGTCCAATACCTATCCCATTAGAAAGTGTGCCACACAAAAGAATAGAAAAGGTGTGCACCTAGAAAATGTGGTACTTCAACGCCACTCAATGATAGATGATGATTCTAGGCTGGTCGCCCAGTCTTCTAGGGGAGTATTCCTCATCCTAACGGGGCATATATAAGTATAGGCAAAATGTATAATTACTAACTCGGATTTATTACCACTCACATCCATTCCCCAGATTACATATACGCCTCCCGTCTCCCTACCACCTTGCACCTCCTCGCCAGTATTATCCTGAACCAAATTACCTTTTCATTCTGCTTTCATTTGAAATTGATAGCTTCTGGTATCTTTTCGCGCTAAACGCTGAATGCTTTCCTCACCCGGTTGAGGTTGACCCGGTCAGTCCTTGCCATCACAGTTTCCCCTGGGAAGGACCAAAGAGGCAGACCATATCTCGAAGATCCATGGCTTCCTTTCATGAGGGACTTCTTGCAATATTACCCCATTCCCGATGAATGAGCATGCCCCACCTTATATCATTCTCTATCGATCGCTGCTCGCAAATACCATTAGACATTTATATAAGCTAATTTTCCAGACCAGGGCCTGTCTCCTTAAAAAGTCGGAGAATCTGATGGAATTATATAACATGTAAGTACGCCATCGCCTTAAAATGTGATTATCGAGGTGCCTGGTTAGTTATCGAAGCCAAAGACACATTTTGGGTCACTTGCGAATGATTGAAATCTTAATTTTACACCACAGAGGCATAAACGGGTTAGAATAAAACATTGCATGTTTTACACATTCCTTTAAGGGGGAAATCAGTTGTGGTCACGTTGAAACAAGAAACATTTAATTTTAAGTGCAAATTTATGTTCTAGCGACTATAATCGTTAAAATACATATTATTCTTTTCTAATTCTTGCCTCTAAAATGACACCCTAAATAAGCTCGGTCGCCTCTGAATACGATTTATTTCAGAACGTAGATTAACCCCACATAATTAGAATTTATCTGTCGTTGGGCTCATTGCACTATACACGATAACAGTATATGTCTTAAAAGCCTCATCGTAAATTTACGTCTATGATGGCTTTATGATACGAAGGTGGGTACACACACTCATGCATTTGAGCAAGGTAAGATATCTCTCAGAGGTCTCTCAGACTAGTCCCAGAAAATAATCACATCAGTGCAATGCAATTTATGATAAGAGGGAGTTGCGTATTATATAAAGTGCATTGCACCCGGTGTATACTAATGGATGGTATACATACATGTACCAGCCTGCATGATAAAATGACCTTTTTATCATGTTATGTCACATGGCAATGGGAAAAATAGTACTTTACCATTAATTATTTGCCATTAAGTAATGCAGTGGAATCCTTTAAATTCAAATATTTGTATACGGATTTAGTAGTATGTCTATGCTTATAGATGGATATGAATGTAATATGAATGTGTTTTCTATGTACTCTTAATGCCAATGAAAATCATCGCAGTCTCTATTTATGAATGATTTAAAACCTTTTCATCACACTGAGTCCCTGACAGCGCAATATTCTCATTGATTTATGGTATAACAAGTTATAAGTTTATTAAGTTAATCAATGATTTAATCAACTATTTTTCTATTTAACTTTATAATCAGTTTAACTTAATGTATATATTCTGCGTTTCCTTCTCAGTATCAATTATTTGTGCGCGATTTAATCAACTATTTTTCTATTTAACTTTATAATCAGTTTCACTTAATGTATATATATTCTGCGTTTCCAAAGGAAACGACTTCTCAGTATCAACTATTTATGCACAATGTCAAGTCATAGTTACAGAAATTTAGTTTTTGTTCAACTGAAAATGCAGAATATTTAATTAAAAGTGCTTATATGTGTAAATGTGTAAATACACAATCCCTTAACCATGTACAATGGTTAACCTGTTGATGAAACAAGACAACATACTATTGATTTTGATTTTGCAAATATTTTATTCAGGTCTAATAAACATTTTTATACATCAAGTATAAATATTCTCAGAATAGCCTGATATTAAGGTTACAAAATGTTTCATTATTTCTAACATAGATTTAATTTTTGTCCTGAAATAACTACAAACCTAAGTTGAAGCAAGTTATTCAGTACATCGATAAAAGTGTGTACAGACCTATATAATTTATCCATATGTAGCATACAGTTTGTTTACATAAGCCTGCTGAGATAAAAGAAAGAACCCTTCACCTACGCCAAGGTCGAGGTACCCCCTCGTAAAGTCGAGGTACCCCCTCGTAAAGTCGAGGTACCCCCTCGTAAAGTCGAGGTACCCCCTCGTAAAGTTGATTGTCCCATATATATACAGGTATATGCAGGCAGGTGGAGTGTGAGGAAGAGTTCACCCCATCCAGTGACATTGTTTCTCTGAGAGAATTTCAGAAAGAGAGAGAGAGAGAGTCTAAATCCCTCCAAAGATTGATCATGTATAATAGGTTTTCCAACAAAAGAATAAAAACACTCCTATACATCTATCAATTTTCCTTCTCCCCCTTTCCTCCCCCTCTCCAACTAAAGGGAGGGAGGGACAGAGACAGAGGGGAGAGAGGGATGTACAGAGAGAGAGAGAGGGGGGGGGAAGGAGGGATAGAGATAGTGCACTAAAACAGCACTCAGAGTGAGAGAGAAAGAGAGATGGGGGTAATGAGTGAAAGGCAAGGGAGGGAGGGAGGGAGGGAGCTGGAAGGCAAGGGCAGACCTTGTTTGTCTTATTATGTAATAACCAGAGAGGGGGCAGGGTGGAGGTTTGGAGGTGGGAAATGGGTGGAGTAGATAAGCCTTCTGCAAACATGCAAACTGATCAGACAGATGATTTCACACTGATTGTTACCCCACAACCATCTCACACATTCATGATGGATGAAGATGATTGACAGAATGGTACGCAATTCACTAAGCTTCTCGAATTTTCTGAGAAGCTAAAAATGACAGGAAATCGAAACAACTCAAAAAGCTATAGTCAAAGGCCTGATTCAAACAACCTTTTAATGTGTTGTCCCCTTTTTAGGGTACAGGGGAAGGGGGAAGACAAAAATGAACTGACTATTTCTATTATCGGCAGGCATTTTGGAAATTAGACTGTGCGAATATTAATTATAAAGCAAGCTTGTATGTAGGAGATTTGCATGTCCGCCATCTTGAATTTCGATTCGCATTGAATTATGGGGGTTGTATGCCAGTGTAAAAGATATGGAAAACATGTTATGTTCAGCCTGGAATATTTGATAGCGATCTCATGTAAATAGCCATGTGTCTTGCATGTTTCCATAACAAAGGCCTCCATCTTTCCCATCATGTGTTTGTTTTCATAGATCATTTACACAATTGAGAGGATTGGTGAAGATGAATTGTACATTTTCTGACGACCTGACGTAACACATGCATGAATCCCACTGACATACACAGAGTTATGTTGGGTACAGATGAATGATTACTTTTGTATTAGATCAATTCAAAATGAATCGTGACACATTTCTTCCAGTCAAATACAATAACACGTACGTCCTTCAGCATTGATTGAAGAGTAATTCATTACGAGCACAAGCAGTTCATGAATCCATTTCAGAAGTGTAACATAGAAGAAGAAAGACTCATAAATCCTACTACGATTTCTGTAACGCGCTCACTGGATATTTTATCGCCAATGCCATTCCAGGGCGAAAACAAGCAAAACTTCAGCTCAATTCTTCAGACTCAGATCATTAAACTGGCAGGTGACATTAATGCCTTGAGACGTATCTGGGAATGTTTCCAAGAGGTTTCGGAACACTTTAACCCCTGGACGGTCCCTTTGTTTGTCTGAGCAGCATTGCATTCTCACAGCATTGATTTCTCCAACTAAATGTGTTGTGTTACAGAAAAATGAGTCATAAGTCCCAAAATGGATATTTTTCAAAGTGTTTTATTCACAAGATTTCTTTGTAGGAATGTTCTCATCTTTGGGCTATCTAGCACTTAGAGTCGTATTGATACATGTATCAAATTTCAAGACAGTGTATTACATATATCTTTGCATTTCTAAGATTATCATATGGAGTATATTTAGCTACATTACTAGAAACTCTCCATCCCCAAACTTTAATATTAGATATAAAAGTACTTTTTAGATTTCATAAATTTTAACATCGTTGGAATCCACTTTTAATCTCATCTTTTCAAATATAATGGTATCTCAAAGCCCATTTTATATGACTTCATGATTCATTTGTCTGTAACACATCATAAATGTGATTAAGAAATGACTTTCACACTACAATTTCTAAATATTGTGAAGTACTCATTTGTGCCTCGATCCAATTTGGTTATTATTTATATCTTGCATACAATTTCGAAATCCTGATGAACGTCGATGAGTTTCGTATTTTATGTCTCACATCAGATTGCATAACGTACGTGTTCTTCCATTACAAATAAGCATTTCACCTGATAGGTGATTACCGATTCTAAATGCAAATAAAGGAGGGATTGAAGTTCCAGTTCACTTACCCTCTGCGAATAAACGCAGGTCTTCCAGGCTGCCCTTTTCATTTACATGGAAGATGACTATATTTGACTATCATACTAGCTCATGCTCAATTTACATTTGTAAATGCATATCCTGCATTTGTAAATGCATATGCTGCATTTTTCTGTCATGTCAGAAAATAAAAACGTTCAAAGAAAAATATTGCATAATCCATTGATGTACAATATTTTCATTTTATATCATAATAATGATTTTTACCGTGAAGTGAGATCTGCATATATATTATTATTTGAGGGAAAATCGATGAAATTCAAAACGCACGTAACATATCTACAGAAAGTTCAATGTTTCAAAATACCAAGGCAAATCGTGATTTTTCTGTATAACAATTAATGAGAGGGTGATATCAAATTAATATTACCGCGCATAGCATACATTTCAAGTGAGAAGTTTACCAAGGATACACATATCAGAGTACATGACAATTCATGGGCGAATTCATGGTCAGTATTTGATGATAATTATATATAGGGAGTGGTAGGATGGATATAGAATAATATAGATATATGTGTGTTGTGGCACTGACCAGCTTGGTTTATTTTTGATGCATAAAAACATATAGAAATACTTATTGAATGTCCTAATGTTTACCTTCATTGGAATCCTCTTCATCTCATCCTGATCAAATCAAATAATTATGATGATATCTCAAAATACATTTTTTGCGACTTATGACTCATTTTGCTGTAACACATGACAAATGGAGTTTAACATCAGATAATTTGAGGTATCACGTGAGTAATCTAAATATAGCCCCCAGACCGCCCGTTCTAATTACATGCAATTCTGTTAATTACAATCAATTGAACAAGAGCATTGCCATATTTCCCCATACAAACGCACCTTGCCTTAGCAATAAATGGAGAACATTCGCATCGGCTATAATATATATTTATATAATTACATAGCGTGGGATAGAAGTATACCTTTAGTCAGGTAAAATAAGTGTTACATTTTGGAATATTCTGAGCAATAAATGACATCTAGATAATCTCATTATGAATCTGATATCGAGCATATTGATATCACATTACACAACGACCTTGAATAAGCAGTTTAGATACATATTTGCATTATGTGAAGGTGAAAACATCACCGATTATATTGGAGAAGTCACGCCCCTAACTACGCCGCCTAGGTAACCACGCCCCCCTTGGTCCCGCTTATGACGTCGCCCCTGTGTTTACCTATGACGTCATAGTCCCAATGCTTCCACGCCCACCTTTCCTTCCACTCTCAACCGCTTCTCCGCCCACGCCACACGTATAATTTTTTGGCGTGATTTTGAGTCAAGTTCCGATTTTATAATGGGTAGATATTGTACGCCCTGCGGAATTGAGCATGATGCTCCGACGGGATTGCATTGCAATCGTAAATTGATAGCAGAGGTGGCGAAGCTAGAAGGGGAGAAAACAAGTCAACTCACTGGGCGTGTAGAAGGTCTGGAAAACATGGTCAGTCGAATCCTGACGGCAGTCCAGGCGCTAGAAAAGAAGCCCGAGTCATCAGTAGGCTCCTCGGATAGTGAAATCCATATCAATGAAGATAAAGGCAGGAAATCTCGTCGGGATTTGGAGGATGAAGAGCCATCGCACAGTAGAGAGAGTTCCATATATACAGCGGGCTCGTCATCTCACCGTCGGCGGCGCAGTTCTTCTAGGAAGAGGTCCGGGCCTTTTGACCGCGAATCGGTCATCGACAAGGGTGAGAAAGTTGAAAACTCATGGAAAGGTTAATTTCTGACTCACGCCCTGTAGAAGAATTGTCTAGTGTTTTATCTCACTGTGTCACCATGACTGAGAAAGATGCTTCATCCATGTATACTCTCAAGGCGTCATTGGCGTATGATCAGGCTGTCAGATCAAGGGCCAACAAGAAAGGTCTGGTCGCTTTCGGCAATACACGCCAGGAGGAGGTATTGCGCTACTATTCCTATGAAAATTCACGCAAAGCAGCTTCTTCGAAGTCTTCTGTGAAATCCAAGTCTACCAAGGAATGTACGTGTTTCAAGTTTAACTCTGGTGGATGTACCAGGTCCCAATGTGACTATGGCCACCGATGCTCTTCATGCGGATCAGCTGATCACGGAGCGAAGACCTGTGCGTCGACCAAGGCGTCTAAATAGGATGCGGCAGGGGTAAGTCGGGGTAGTGGCGCCATCTCTGTTATTGCTATAAACACAGTTTCTGATTCTCCAGCGTTGGAGGAGAGTTTAGAAGGTAAGATGGCCGTCAAGGACTTTGTGAGTAGTGTTTCTACTACGCTGCAAGAGGATTTTCCCCCCCGGTTTATTCCATACAGGTGATATTGAGACTTCTTGTGATAGTGATTGTGATTACCATTATATTTGCAAGGCTGTTGCCGAATTTTATCGAGATAAGTCTGATAATTCTTATGCTGGCGTGGTGTTTTCCATGCCTGTTTCTCCGAACGATCGTTCGGTGAAGGTTTTTAGTGAATGTTTTGACGGTACGTGCGACTGTGTTCATACGCTCGGGTGTATTCCCGTGCAGCTAAAGCCGTGTAGATTTGCGGCAATTTTGAGCCGTCAAGGTTGTGCAGTTTTTAATCGCTATATAGAAGTTTTCTACGGTATTATTGACGGCTTTGACGTCGTAGATTCGCCAGTACAGGCGTACAACTGTGTGAATTATTCATCTATTCTGGAGGAACCTGCTCGTTCCAAGATGGATACGATAGTCGAAAATGAAATTCTAGAAGGCTGTGTTTCGGTAGTTAGAGACAAGCCCAAGTGTATTCACGCCCTAGGAGCAGTTGCCAAAGCTGATGGTGGCATCAGACCAATTACGGATTGTTCTCGGCCCGATTCTGACTCTGTAAACTTTCACTGTGATTCTCTTGTACGTAATTTTACTTATAATAGTATTGACGATGCAACTGATATGGTAGAAGAAGGTTCATTTATGGGCGTGGTTGATATTAAATCGGCCTATCGTGCCGTCGCCATTAATCCTAGTCATCGTAACTTATGTGGCTTCAGATGGGTTATAAATGGTAAGGAAGAATATCTAACTGATAATCGTTTATGTTTTGGCCTCAGAATTGGGCCTTGTGTATTCAACAGTATCTCTAACCTCATTGCATTTACCTTGTTCAATTTGTGTAATATACGTG
Source organism: Sthenelais limicola (assembly GCA_942159475.1). NCBI lineage: Eukaryota > Metazoa > Annelida > Polychaeta > Phyllodocida > Sigalionidae > Sthenelais > Sthenelais limicola. Next base: position 63,398,870 of record OW804096.1, read on the forward strand.
TGGTAAATTACCTAGATGATTTTTTCCTATGCTCTCCCGATTTACCCTCCTGTACCCATTCCAGAGACACCCTTATTGTCCTCCTGCGTTATCTAGGCTTTCACGTGGCGTGGAAGAAAGTTACTACGCCCAGTACTAAGTGCACATATTTGGGCTTCAGCATTGACTCGGTTGGGATGACCCTGAGTCTGCCCCAGGGGAAACTAACCAAGCTTCGTCGTCTGCTATCGCCTGTTGTAGACGCCAAATTCATCTCTAAGAAGGACTTGGAGTGTCTGTGTGGGTATCTGGCCCACTGTGCGTCAGTTTTCAAGGGAGGGCGCACGTTCTGTAGTAGTCTATTCGACTTGTATAAGATTCTTCTGTGCAAACGCCTGACGAGGTCCCCCATATCAGACGCCTTCCGCCAGGATATCATGTGGTGGCATGGCTTCTGCAAAGTGTTCAACGGTGTGAGGTTATTAAATAAACCTGAATTTCATCTTCCCCTAGTGTCTGACGCTTCAAGTAAGGGGTTCGGCGCATTTCTCGGCGCAGACTGGCTTGCAGGCGCCTGGGAAACATGTGTAGTGCCTTGGTCAGATACGGACTGTTGTCATTTAATTGACGCCCCTACCGAGAATGTTCGAGTGGACAACATTAATGTGCAAGAGCTTTACCTGGTGCTGGTGGACGTCAAACGCTGGAAGGACTTGTTGAGAGGTTCCCGAGTCCATTGCTTCATAGATAACACACAAGTTGTAGCAATATTAACTACGGGCGTGAGTTCTAATAAGACTTGCATGCAGTGGTTATACGAACTGTATTGGATCACTTTCATCTACGATATTGAACTTCTTCCTCAGTACATTAACACCAAGAATAATGTAGTGACAGATTTTTTATCACGCCTTCCCTATATGAAAATGCCTTTTGACTTTACGATATTATCTCAAGCTGGATTGTGTTGTTTTACTGATGTTCCTTGTCGTTATGATAGGCATGACAGCGTGGATGAAGAGGGTCCACCAACTGCAAGCATCGTCTGTGGCGCCGTCGACGCTGGAACAAAGAGAACGCCAGTGGCGTCTGTTTAGTAAATTTATATGTGATAACAACCTCCCGTCGTGCCCTATACAAGTCGACGTGGTGTGTATGTTCACAGCTTTTCTCTCCACCTTCATGAAAGTTTCTTCTGTATCGACCTACCTTAGTGGCGTGGTGTTTGGCGCGCGACTACGCTTCATCGACTGCCCACCCATGTCTCATCCAGCAATCAAATCTGTATTGAAGGGTGTCGGCCGTCTGCCAGGGGCGTCGCCAGTTCCTTCTGAAGCGCTGTTGCCACGCCACCTTCTTCTGATGTCCCGTCAGGTGAACTATTCTTCAGCGTCAGAGTCAAGATTGTGGACCATGATTATCTTCCTCTTCAGGACCTTGTTGAGAGTGGGACATATAATTCCCTCCCCCCACTCTCTTCTCCGTGAAAACGTCTCAGTGACTCCCTGGGGCGTGCTTGTCACGGTAAAATCTTCTAAGACTTCAGCATCTCCATTCACTATACCAGTGGTTATGCTTAGTGACTGCGCCTTATGCGCTGTGTATTGGCTGAAAAAATGTGTTTTTGCTGAAAAATTATCTCCTTCAGCCTTATTATTCTCTTCTGCTGGGCGTGAATCTCTGTCCTACGACGACTTCAAAAAGTTTCTGCAAGCCCTTCTTCTACGTGCAGGCATATCAGGCGTGTTCAGCCCCCAATCATTAAGGAGAGGTGGCGCCACGTACATGGCGTCTATGGGCGTTAAGCTTTCTGACATTAAAGCCCGAGGTAATTGGCGTTCTTCATGTGTGGACTCTTACATCACGCCCGAGATGGACACAAAGCTTAAAGTGGATTCATTCATTGCTGAGCATCTCTCTTCTCACAAGTGACTTCGGTTTGGCCTCTTGTGGTGAAAATAAAACCTCCTGATGAAGGTTTCAAGGCCATTCCTCCGTTCTGTGCTTATTCCAGCATAGTGCGGGCCTCCAAGCCATATATGTGAAGGTGAAAACATCACCGATTATATTGGAGAAGTCACGCCCCTAACTACGCCGCCTAGGTAACCACGCCCCCATTGGTCCCGCTTATGACGTCGCCCCTGTGTTTACCTATGACGTCATAGTCCCAATGCTTCCACGCCCACCTTTCCTTCCACTCTCAACCGCTTCTCCGCCCACGCCACACGTATAATTTTTTCTTTTATATATGTATCTGTTTATGGTGAAAATAAAACCTCCTGATGAAGGTTTCAAGGCCATTCCTCCGTTCTGTGCTTATTCCAGCATAGTGCGGGCGTCCAAGCCATATATATAATAGTACTAAATATAACAATACATACCTGGCAACCAATACTTATCAGTTTTTTGTGGATTGTGCAGTTATTTCTCTATCTTTATTATATTATATATGAATATTATAATATGTTATTCCAATATGCTTCATTATAGTGAAACAAAGCTCATCAAATATGATATCCATCTGCTTTGTCAACGAAACAATATCAGTGTCATACCTTACATCCTTCTTCTTTTGTAACCTTACATTATATTCAGTCATCTTTACATCGAGTTCTATCTTATCCCAAGCATCCTTTTTACTATTAGAGCAATACAATCTCACCTAGACTTTGCGTTTTTACTGACCTTTTTCATACATTTATAAACCTTTTAGCTAATACCTTCCAGTTTCTGTCCTGCATACCAAAGAAAGTATTGTTTGAGGGAGGGGGAGGGGGGAACTGTACAGAAACAAGTTTATATGAATTATAGTTCCAAGACCTTTCTGTCATCTGTTCCAGCAATACTGAAATGAATAGAAAGTCAGGAGCACAAAGAGAGCTCTTGCCAGGGACACTGAAATATGATGTTTGCTCAGAGGGAACGATGTAGATAGATGCAATACTTTTGTCAATAGAGAGCTGGCAACAAGTCACTAATGGAGCCTTTCTCAACGCGCACCATGTTTAGTTAGGCTGAGCTATAGTTGAAGGACGACCAATACTTGAAAAGGCAATCCTAATAGATTGAAAGTGAAGGCAAATGACTAGACGGAAGCTGCGCTAATCTCTTCAAAAAAGCTCCTAATCACCGTCATTTAAAAGAAGCGTGCCTTTTTGCAATCCAAATGACCTTATTCTTAACACCCGGCCAATTATATAACTATAAAGCACAAGGATTTGGTCTCAGATAGAAGGCAATGTTTGGTATTTTGATTTATATTGTGAGTTTCATTTATGTGCAAGAAAGGCGATGATCAAAGTATTATTGACTGAATTGGCTTAAGGAATTTCTTCCTGTGCGTTTCTTGCAGGGCAATTTGGGGCCTTTTAAGGGAGGTTAGGTCAGGTAGCAAGTATATAAACAACAATGCAACACATTGGCGCCAGATACTGCACAGGGAACCTGCCCACAAACCAGGTAATGGAAAAGCTTCACACCGATGGTAGCGGTTGTGGTTGTAGTTGTGACTGAAGAAGAAAGTGTGACATGGAGGAATAGGAGGAAGACCAGAGGAGGAATCAGCATCAGCGAAGGGGCCCTGAGGAGACAGTGGGGGGTTGGACGAGACCAGTGACAGAACACTCTCAGACAGAGCATCGTACACACGCCACCAACACGAGCATCGAGCTGCCTCAGGAATACGTACCTCTACCATCCTTTTCCTCGCCCTCCTCCTCCTCCTCTATCTCCTCCTGCTTCTCCGCCCTTCATCCCTCTCCAAGGAAACCGAGGATCCGCAAACGACACATATTGACTCCACGGTAGTCATTTTCTGAGTGCTATAACAAACAATTGACTCGATGTTCCTCTTTGGGGAGTATTTAACGAACATTCAATGGTTTAGCTGCTATCGTCTACGAGTATAGATCTATATTTTGGTGCAGTATAATTATATTAAATCCCAATTGAATCCCTATAAGTGGATTCCACTACCTACCACCCGATTGACATCTCAGTAGCATCTAACAAGCCTATTCCACAAGTGACGGAGTACATAATACCCACACCTAAATCTCGCTGGACAAGGACACAGGATTGCCAGCCCAAGTTTCCATTTCATCTGGTAAGTTAAGCAGCAATTGGTGCGATTAGCTGTCTTCCCTACAAGCCTTTATCATTTAGCTATTCCACTGGTCGGCCTTATCTGTAGAAATTTGCATTTCTTGTAGCACACGAGGACTCAGGGAATAGGCTTTATCATGATTATCCCGAGGAGAGAAAGGCAGTTCATCATCTCCCAACAATGGGATTGTAGAAATACTGCAAAACAAATCCCATCGATTGGTTAGTTCATCATGAGCTATTGTACAATCGTACTTGTAAACAATCCATACTTAGACGCTATGCCCCATATTCTTTTTCTCCGTGTGACGATCTAATTCTCCTCCCACCAGCGTATATGGTAGATGATTCTGTCCTCCTCAATGTGTATGTTGTCATAATATATTTCAACGAATGGTACCTGCATGTATATCTCGAATCAATTATTTTATCAATAGACCATTATGGCAATGACATGGTATTAGCAAAATCACATATAGGATGTGAGCTCATACTTAGAAACCTTTCAAGGCCCTATATATTGCAAGATTACAACCAGACATAATACGAAGACTATCGTACCTTTCCGAGTTATGGTAGATTTCCCTGAGGGTTGAAAGCGATGTTCTTTTATCGCTGCATTGTTATGGAGGTATTGATCAAGAGTCCCCAAAAGATACATTGCTCTCACTACTGATTTACGGTATTGATTTCAAATTCCTGTCTTGGTTACATGTTCTGTGGTCGTCGGCGAGTATAGGTGATCGTTAATACCCATCATCGGTGATGGATGATTGTATTATATAACGCTTTCCTATTGTTGCTCGTTCCATCATCTCCAGACTTCTCGCCAAGATAACTGAGGGAATGGGCAATGCTAGACAGGCGAAGCTGATCGGTCTCTACCATGACGAATGGCCAGATAATAGTCGGATTATGGGTCGACCCTTGTTAAGCAAAGCCCCCGGAGGCGGTGACTTATTTGTACGTTCTCTCCTCCTACTACAACGTCAATAGAAAAATCGTAATGTGTGGGATGGGGCTGGCTGAGAAGGTGGAGTAAGAAAAATGGGCTGGACCAAGAGGATTAGATTAAAGGAAAGTCTTAATTGGATTCCTCTAAAAGAAGAGTGGAACAGTTTAGCTCGAGTAAATTGTGGATATACCGCATGCGATGAGTAACTCTTTTTAAGATTTAAAGGGGGAAATGTTGGGTTTTTTTACAATATTTTTTATTCAGGTGAGTTTATATATATAGTACTCTCCGGTTTTCGTCATAACCTGATATAATGCTCCTACAGTTTCAGTAACGGGTATTAAGTAGCTACAATCTTCAACACGACAATCGCGTCTTTTTGTAACTATCAATTTAATTTAATGACTTGGCCTGTAAATGGAATAAAAAAACATTTCCGGATATTGTTGTAATATGAGATATATTCAAAAAGTGAATCTGATATAGTTCAGACCATATTCATCCTAATTTCTTCATTATTATCATTAATTGATTCTATCAACGATCATCCCGTTAAGTGATTTTTTGAAAGAATTGTTTAATAGTCATGTACGCTTGAAGTAATGCTATTAGAGATCTGTGAAACATCACTAACCGATGCCATCTTTTATTGATTGTATTTTATTTATGAATCTTATGGCATAACATCCACTCGTGATTTCATTAAATTAAAGAGATAAAGTTATTAGCAAAAGTATCAGTAACAATAAAAAGCGGGAGACAATTAACTGGGAGAAAAGCAGTTTATTCCAGATATAAATATATATGAATATACTGTATGGAACACTGTTCCCCTTAGCAAAAACATTTGAATGTTCTAATGCTTTGGCGAATAAAATTTGTTTTTAAACAAATCTAACAAGCTATCTGGCTATGTGAAATCTTACTTATTATATATTTGCAAGCATATATATATGACATCTTAATGCCCAAACAGCAACATCTCAATATTAATCTTCCCGTTGCAATAGCAAGAACTAGGATTTAAAATTCGCGTGAATTCCTCACGGGTACGCCTTTCCTACATAATCCAACGCCTGCCATTTGCACATGGTCTGTATATTACAGCAATAAGTTTACTCTAGCAATTATATTATGGACCGAGTGACAGAAGGCCTTATTCACTGGTTCTTCCCAGCGCATCCCCTTTTTACTTTGTTAGACTCAATAGTACTTTTCCTATATAACGATAATCACTACCGTTGCATTAATTGGGATTGAGGTAATAACATCTTCAATGAGATCTAGGCAGAAAGGATGGGAATGAAATCAAATTATGTAAATTGTTTCTCCTTGAGCTTCGCGATAATATCGTGTATTACGAAATCGGTCTCAATAAAGGTTATTTAAAAAAAATAAAGCCATCATTCTAGAATCTAACCCCTCTTACTGAAATAATTGATGGGGATTAGAATTTATCTTACCTCCGTTCTTATCGGGAATGAAGTTTGAATTAATAACGAATTAGAGTTGTCAATTGATTGGCAGCCAGCGTTCACCAATTAGAGATGTGCTCGGGATAATCGTAAGCTGTTATGTCATGCAACATCTATTAAATCTGTTCCAGTCACATGGCGTTGGTGATTGGATTTTTTTTCATGAATTCGTCGGGATTCTGACGACACTTTTGGAAATATGCTATTCGTGAGGTTTTCCCACGGAAGTACTAGACTGTTTTATTAGATATAAACGGGGAAGTATGATTGTCCGCCAGCGTTATATCTCGAATTATAACTTGTAGGCCTATATATTTAGAATATTGGAGATATTGGAGAGCTATTGTAGGAGAAGCAATAAATAGAGACAGGAGGCTTTGAATCACGAGATCCGACTGAAGAGTTTATTATTGTAACAGATCCACATGGGTTGTAATATACATGTATCCTTCACTCATTGGTTAACCCATATCTTTGTATGTAACCTGCTGTTACCTGGTCCGCCTTAGTACACTTGCACAATACTGCGATTAATTAATTTAATAAAGGTAATTAGAGTTTTTATAGATCATAGATAACTAGATCATTAATTATAATGTGGTTAATCACAATTACGTCATTGTTGCGTAATATGATATAACAATACACTATGGGGGATTCGCCGTAGGGGGAAACTTGAGTTTGAATTTGAGTAGTAACCATTTATTTCACCATTGTGTAACCATTGATGGTAATAGTAACATTGCTTATAATATATGTACTAGATGTCCCTTCTACACTTTTTCACTCCCACCTTTAAAAGTCTCTCTCCCCCATCCACACCCACCGAGCCAAGAGAGCCACCACAGCGACTTATGGGCGTCTAACGATAACTTTGTGAACCTTATTACCCACAATGCAAGGGCTATGACGTAGTTCAGCTGGTTGTCATCGCCGGCCATTCTTGCGCTGACCACTGGATGAAGAAGCGCTTTTTCTCCACCAACCGCCCTATGAACAATTGTATTATAAAATATACCGTAACTCAACACTATTTGTAATTCCTCGATTATATATTGTTTTTTGACTATATTGTTTTTCATAAATTTATTTAGTATGGATCAGAATTGGCTGAGAACAGCAACCAACGTTGTAAAGTTTTTTACGGAATAAATATTAGTGAATCCTTAAAGCATACCAAGAGGCTGTTACATTGCGCCGACGGATCCTCCGATTACTGCTTTCCGGGAATAAAACAAGATTGATTTTTCACTCCGATGACTGGCCGGTTGCAAAATAACATTCAAGAGAGATTTCTTATCACATCAACTGATCTCCCTGTAACAGCTGTGTCCGATATATATTACGAGAACCTGGAGACAATCATCGATGCTTTGTTGGAGTATATATGTGAATGAATGCTTTGTTTTTGTTTGCCTCAAATTACGCCTTGAGATGAAATGACGTTCGTGTCGGGGTTTTCATTCTGTTCTCTGTCCAAAGTCGTTGAGTCTGTTCATGTCTCTGGGCGAAAAAGTACATGCTGTGGATGTCAAAAGATTGGTAAATGGAATTTCATCTTGGCCCTGATGTGTTTGTAAAGTGAATTACTCGATTGAAAAACTCGATTTGCCAACATCTTTATCACAGGAGGGTTCTCCGGGAAGGGAAGATGAAGCAACATAACCTTGTACCAAGCTTTCATATTCAGATATTAGATCTAGCTGAATAAGGTTTGTTTTTGGCCCACCTAATGCTCGGGAAAGCATAGTGAAACCTTCCCCGAGGTCACTCACCGCTAACATCATCTATCAATTTTTGTCCAAATGCAAAGCATTAGAGACTCCCACTCTACAAAGGTGCTCGAGGGAAAGCAATGAGAATCTAATCAAGTAAACAAAATTATCTTCACGTTGTAAATCATATTTTCACACAACGTGACATGAAACGAGTTCCACGGAATGTCATCATATTATCTTAATTGGATAGAACTTTGAATCCCGCTATACTACCTTAAATATGATAAGTTGCACTTACCTTTTAATGCGCAATGGTTTCTGACATCATAATTTATTATATTAAAGCTACATTCCCAGTTACCATCGGTCAAAGACTAAAGATTTTCTACTTTTTGTTCCGTTCTTTTCCAACCCATCTAAAAGTTATACGACCAGCATTTGGGAGGATTTCGTCCAGTACTTTTCTTTTTATCCAGGGTTTCCACATTTATATTTCGGGGACCCGACAAGCTCCTATCCTGCGATGGCTTCACTTATAATTATCGCTTACCAGCGGCCGTTTTTGCTCGGCCGATTCGACTTCAAATTCTTGTATACACATATAACAACTGCACAATATTGATAAATGGAGTCATATACGTCATAAGATTTTATTCTGGAATCATAAGCACTCTCACTCTTCATGAGTAGTTTTCGTTGTGCCCTGAAATTTTTACCCGGTGAGGTAATATGGTCACTCTATCCTTTTTAGATGAGTGAGTCCTTGCGCTTCTTATTTTATTAAATTATTCTGTAATATGACCAAATTTGGCAAGAGTTTGTTTGTTGTAATAGCTAAAAATGCATCTTTCATTAAAACTAGCGGAACCATGATACCAACTCACTTCATGAATACGAATTTAGAAAGTCCTCGTCCTCCATTAGACCCCCGCATCTTCTGCAAATATAGCATAATATATATTTGCTGCAGAATATGCTTTTTGAGGGATATCCCCAAGAGGGCTTTCCATTCTCTTACCCAGGTAAAATGGAATCATGTCCTAGGTGGATGACACAAGTTGACGGCTGTATTGCCATCGTTAATGGCAGTGAATAAGGTCCCTAGTCCCCCTGGACTACCCTAGTCCGGGATAGCTTAAAATATGACTTGCAGGAACTTCGTCCTGGTAATTAAAGCAGGCACCCAGTATATACACACACACACAGTTACGCTTGTATATAATACTAACGCATCAAAGGACATATATACCCACCCACCCAACCCGCTCTCTGGAGATTTGCCTTGGCCCTAAAGCCTTAATGACAGGACCAGAAAGTTGAGACTGTGCAGTAATTAATTCGGAGGAAGCCTGACGCTTGTACGAAATTAATAGACCTGTAGATTTTCTTAAACTCATTAAACTATCGCATACAATTTCATGCACATTGTTGCCTACCTTAAGTAAAATATAATTTGGGATGTAAGATGCAATATCAGCTACGTCATGTGTGAGGCGAAAATAGGTCCCTGTGGACCGCAGCTAGTCCATTTAATTCACCGAAGGCTGCTCTTTCTTTAGTTTCCTCTTACCCGGATCAGAGAAGACTGTGTAATGCAAGATGACAATTATGTCCTCGCCAGCAGATTCCATGGCTCCATAACGTGAATTATAAAACAGGCAAGTACTCCTCCGGGGAGCTTTACTAACTCGACCCGTGAATTAAGCTAAAACCCGTACAAATGAACTTTAGTTTGAGATGCCTTGCCATATGCATTTGTTGGCTGGGTAGGGGGATGTTATGAGAACTACTCGAAACATAGTCATGATTAATTATGACAGCTCTGCCACTAAATCTAATGGCTTGTTAATCATTTAACTTCTGTCATCGTAATGGTACCTGACACAAGAGGAGCACCTTGTTTGGGGACCAGTAACATCCTAATTAACGTGAAGGGTTTCCCTTCACCCAGGAACAATACATTGTACAAGCATGGATATGTCCATATAATTTCGAATTCATTGTTTCTTTAGACGTGTTACCTATTGCCCTTTTATATCACAACTTAGCTTGTTACCATGTCTGCTAAATGCATATATATATTCACACATTCATTGCATTTTGTGTTTTCACGCGTGTTTTCTGCAAAGCAATGTGATTTGTGGAGATGCGAAGGCATTTGTTAATCTCATAGATGCAAACAATGTAGGGAGGGAGAACAGACCAAGGTAATTTCACCATTTAAACATGGTAGTTGTGATATAAATACGGAATAACTCGTGGCTGTTCTATAATAGCTTATCAGACAGACTTGGATTCGCCACTCACAATGATACATACATTTACACCCCTCGTGTGTCTGATACACTAATTCAGATCAACCACTTGTTGCATTCCATCTAAGTACCTGTATCCAGAAACGTAGCACTGCTAACTGTCACGTAAGTAAAAGACAATAAAAATGGGTCATTGGAATATGTAAAGCTATGTTTCAGCAATACTTAAAGTAGTATAGGAATAAGGAGTCTTGGTGGTTGTAGTTTGAGTACTGAACCCGTTCTGTTTAATTCACCTCAAACATGTCACATATGAATATTTGATGAGACGATGATCTGTTAATCTAAATCTGTAGATCCACAACTCGAGCTTCTCCCCCATCTGATAGCAATAAGGAGGCGGGAGTAGAGCAAATTCCTCCCCGAGCGGCATAACATATAGCAATATAGAGAATATCCAATCATACACAAGTAAAACATAGCATTGTTGCAGCACATGCTACCGTTAATCCTCCGATAGAGGTCGCTACTTATGGGATAAGTCAATGTAATGTCAATACGTCATTAAACCCGGAGAAGGAATAGGCTTCTGATGTCTGGCTCAGAATGATGCACATTAAGCATAGAGCATCGTTACAAATTCACGATCCATTTACTAATGTATCACTGGAAAGGTTTGTGCGACAAAACTTTATTGGAAAACTTTCCAACATCATTCTCAGGTTTTTATGAGCTTTTTCATTCCACAGTTTTGGTAATGAATGGGTAAACGACATTCTTAGCAATGCTGGTGACGATCAAGTCTTTAAATTGCCCACGCCCACGCCATTATTGGCAAGCCCTTAAGCTCGTGATGAATGTTCAACTTGTAACCAACTTACAAAGTAAATATATATTGTGTTCTTTTCTCTTGTAATCATTTATTTCGATTATAAGGTTTTTATTTCCATTATTGATACATATAAATGGAACTTGGCTTCTTTCTTCCCAATGACTTTACGATTTGAAGACGATACCTGTCCTTTAGACTACATGTAACTTTCGCTATACAGAAAAATCATAATTCATTTTGCAATTCCGATGCTATTTTCAACCAAAATGTAGACCTACTACTTTCCGAACCATCAATAAATATATCTGACTTGAGCTAGAGGTCTGCCCCGAATACTTACGTTAAGTACAGGCGGTTGATGAAAATTGACTCGGGATTTCCCCCTGATACCAATCCTCCCTTCGTAATCTGGTCTGATTATGGTACGAGCCTAACCTTTGCCTTCGTCGCGAAGTAATTCCAAAATAATGACTTCTCATAAACACACTTATATTGCGCAGGCCTATCCCAAGGCTGCCAATTAAACCGACCCTTGGGCTGAAACAAGACGAAGAAAAGAAGAATAGAATTAGGTGCCTATGTACTTTCACCACTACTTTATCGAAGGATTTTGTTTGACCAAGGCTATTCGTTAAGTTTTACTATCGGATGCTGAAGGCAAGTTTAGTGGCAATAAAGGAAAAAGCCCACCTAGCTTAAACTAGATTCTAGTTCGTGCCGAAAACGATTCTGACCCATTATCTACAGAGACTAGTAGAAACATGCCATAAGCAATAGTAATTCCATTCCTTTATGGATCTCATTATATGGGGGAGAAGCTCGAGTTGTGGATCTACAGATTTAGATTAACAGATCATCGTCTCATCAAATATTCATTTAGGAAGCTCGTCCATGCGAGCTTATCTAATAGCAATAAGGAGGCGGGAGTAGAGCAAATTCCTCCCCGAGCGGCAGAGGGTTTCTGTTGCGGTTCGTAATTACAAACTGGTAATGATCAGAACGGATTTATTATTTAACAGCATTGGCTGTCACTGGGATCCATGTGATTCATTATCGCAATTGTTGTTTTCTAATCAATTAGAACCATGTGTGCGGAATGGGAATAATCGCATTTTGATATATTATTTACGTCTGAGGAGGAGGAGGAGGAGGAGGAGGAGGAGGAGGAAGAATTGATCAAATATTAACAAGGAAAGACTACTATCGAAGCCTACATATAATTTCAATTAAAACCACTTATGGAATTGACTGTAGAAGGTCTGTTTTAATAACTTCAGGGATCACATTGTATCACCTAGTTATCAGATTTATCGATATAGGACAAATTCACCCAGGGAAACAGACATTGGAGGTCATGGTACATAATATAACGCGAAACCTAACTTAAGGCAACATATGGTCGATGATTTAGAAAGAAAAACAATGTATTTGTCTAAACAAACATAATTATGGGATCGCATTTGAATGTTCAAAAAAGGAAGGGAACCTCTGGTTCGACAAGCAGGATTGCGTGAACAGTATATTAAGGTCTGTTGAACAGCAGTGCCCATTTGTTGACTATTGCTATTTTTTGCTATGCTATTTTGGTAGGTATGGAATGTTCCAATGTTATTTGTGAATAATGCACGGAAGGTCCCCAAAACAGTCTTCATCAGCAAACCTGTCACTGCAGTTAGGGACAAGCACAATAGGCCCACCAGAAAGTAATCTCCTTTTCCCTAACTAACGACAATAAATAGAAGACATTGTCAATGGAAATGAGCATCTGGTATTTATGGTACCTGAACCTGCACCAGAAATCTAGCAATGCGGCACTATAGTATGACCCCATTGTACATACCGTAATAAGCATATTGGCAATCTATCTCCACATCGCTACATGTTTATGGAGGGTGTAGTTTTACACTGGTGCACAGTAGCCTACTATAATGCTTGGGGTGCATTGCACTATATACGACAAGATTGTGTCTTAAAAGCCTCGTAACATGTTCTTAAAGTTACGACTACGACAGCTTTATAATACGAGGAATGTGCATTGCAGAATAAAATCTTAAAGGCCTCTTAGTCGTGTCTTAGCAAGACGCTGCGAACTCTTACAGCCGCCGTATAGTTCAGAATTTATGAGGACCAAAACAGGTGTGGATAAACCCCTCGTAAAGCCCTCGTAGCATATCTTAGTACATATTGGTCAAACCTGACTGTTGAAAAAGCTGCCTGGATTGGGATTCGAACCCATGTCCCCCACATCAACCATAATCTTACGAGGCCTCTAAGAGTGGTTTAACGCAGAATCGTATAAGTGCAATGCACCCCTGATGTAGTGTATCCAGTATGATCGATTCCCACGTTTCAGTATTCTGAATGTTCCAACTCTATACCATACAGTCCTTTTTGCAATAAAGGACTATACGCATATATATATGGAATATGCCCATGTATTTTCATTCCTAGCCCTTTTTCAAACCTTAGCGATGAATTTAAAATATGTTTGGCTCCCATTTATTCAAATCTCATGATGGAAATAGATTTGAAAGTTGACTCTGTTACAAAATGCATACATAAATTTGTGTGATAAAAGGATTAAGGCATTTCCATCGAGAATTATGAACAATGTCTTTAACTTTAATTTATGTGTGCAACATTTGAAATTCAAAGGGTATTTGTGTGAGTGTGGGAATCCAGATTTCCGGGTCTAAAGCTTTGTCTTTGAAATCATTTTAGACAGTTGCCTTCCGAACTCTAACATCTATATCCCAATGACTTATGTGTTTTATTTTTCGTGCCAACATATGTATTATATGCTTCTATCCGAATTCAAAGCGAAGAGTCCTAAAAGAAGAGAGAGATAAATGAGAGTGTACTGTAAAGTAGACATCCCTAGTCATCTTTGTGTGTATGAAATAACCCTGTATGTCATTGTTCTGGATGTCCACTGTCTCTTCGCCTTGGCACAAACAGAGGACTTTGCCAAGGGGTCAACGTCCAGAGTAATGTATCTTGACCTTGGCCAGTTAATTCATTGCCAGGAGACGTTTACGGATGACCTTGGGTCGCGCCCCATGCGAAGCCCTAAAGGAAGTTTTAATGGACCATGCAACCATTCGGAACAGTACAAACTTCGGTCTTGAAGTACAGTCGAATGTGCAGTGCAATACATTATATTACATCCTCCTCCCATATTCTAAGTTGTTGGGAATTAAATTAAACTTATCTCCATAAATCAACTGTAGATGTCCCTGCAAAATTGCGTAGCCGCGTGCTATAGCCCCTTGAGCGAGGAGCCCTGTCACTCGCGAGTGCACACGGCGTATATTTCTTGATAAGACATCAATGGTCGTAAAGAATGCAGTTAGGCTGGCCCCATTGCCACTTCAACATACCATTGCTGGGTTTGTTACTATGCTGGTCACGATCCACTATACGGGCGCTTGAGCATCAGCTTACATCCCCAGGCTATCCTTTGGGTGAAACCGATAGCAACTTGGACATCATTGTAAAACTGGATTTTCAAGCTTATTATTCTTTGCATGTACTTTTAGAATAACCCTTTTCTTTTTATTATTACACATACGCTCTATACAAATTAAACTATTATGTAAAGAGGATGAATTGCGAACCCAAATACAACCCCAATAGTCTTCTCATTCCATGATAATTGGTTCTGGCGGTCAAATCAATTTCAGTGGCTCCCCAATGACTTGTGAGCCTACTTCTATTCCAGGCTCTAGATCAAGCGGTCAGAAAGGGAGCCTACCAGCAAGATCTTTAGGACTTGAGGCCGGCCGGGTGCCCTTCGGACTAGCGTCAATATTGCCACCAGCGAGTCCGAGCTCATTTGGATATGCCCCCCTTCTTGGGGGAAGCAGTGATAGATTGTGTGGGTCGGCTATAGGGCTCTACCGTCATTAGACCAAGCCGATGGAAAGGCGTTAAATGCAGCATGTCCACTTTGAACGACACTCAATTCCAGTTATCTCCAGCTTTATTCATTGCCTAACCCCTCCTTATAGTGGCTCCCCCTAGAGTCTAGCCGCTAATATCTTAAAAGGTCGACCTTTACATTAAGGTCATCCGCAGGGAGAAATTGTTTATTTGGATCGATGGAAATAATCCTGTTTCCCAACACCTGTTTAATGATATCGATTTAGAAGCAAATGGGGCTCGTTTGTTTTCGGCGATCCATTCTGTCTTGGAAAACCTTATGTTTGCTGGCAGATTAAACGCTTCTTAGTTGTGTATAATTCCTGTAAAGAGGATCAGACCGCCAAATCTATGGACGCAGAGCAATCATTATGACTTTCGGCTGCGTTTTCGGGAGAATTTGTAAGTAGTATATGGAAATGTTGATTTGGTGCTGACCTGGTGTAAGTAGTAATGAAAGAGGAATTTGTCTCAGGTTGAATACCAACTTCCAGAATGAGTCATAAGTCGCAAAATTGACAAATTGACTGAAGTTTGAGGTTGTGGTGTTATTATTTATTTAATATTTTTCAACGTGTTTTATTCAACAGATTTCCTCATAGTAATGTTTGGTCATCGGGATGTCTAGCACTTTAAGTCATGAGAATACAGGACTGTGTATTGAATATAGCTATGCATATCTGAGGTTATACTAAGGATTATAGCTATATAACTCAGTACTTTACATAATTAAAGATGTATGTATACACATGCGTCGAATTCAGTGACCTTAATGGCTAAATCAATTAATTCTGTCTGGAGATTAATTTCTTTTGCTCTTTTGTATGGGAATTACATTCATGAGTGTTCCTGTTTGACAATAATATATTGTATGTGATAGATTAACAGCATAAAACAGATCAGGCATTAGAACCATCAGTTATTCCATGCGGCCACAGGTTCCAACGCTACACAATCAGATATCCGATCCCATCTTCCTCTCCAGAGGTGATGCGGATTGAATGCCAATAGGGAACCATGTATTATACTGTGCCTTTAGATTGGAATCCTTCCGTCGCTCACAGCAATATTTCGCAAAAAGTAGACATCTATTCTTCTCTGATGAAACAATGCTTGTCTCCGAAGCAGAATTAACCACAGAAGGAAGCAGGGGTTGTCAAGGATGCAATTCGAAATCTTCATTGTTCCCAGACAGCTAGATGAATATTTCCCCGCCAATATTTTTACATCCCCTTCTGTTAATAAGATCCAACCTCCTCCTACTCCTCTTCTACATCACAAGTCTTTGATCTGTAGATGTGTTCTGACAGCTCTAGGTACGATAATATCTGGGAAGAATATAGCCGTGAATTCCAAAGCTTAAGAATTGAAGCCTTTTGAAATCTTGTTAATGCTGGGCATTTACACTTGGGTGAGGACGAGCTAGCAGTACGTTTGAATTCGCGTTCATTCACAGGGAATTTCATTCTTTAAAGCTACATTCTCGGCTATTACGATAAAACATCTTCATATAAATTGTTATATATAAGAAACTTTATTTCTATTTTGTGTATACCTACAGTCAACAGCAATAACACTTTCTACATGACCGAGGGAAAAGGTCGCCGGTGAGCGATTATATCAAAGTGAAGCCACGGCAAGAAAGGATTTCAGCAGACCCCCGAAATATAAAGTTGGACGTTTATGAAGCCATGTAGCATAAACAATCGTAGAAAATCCTCAAAAATAAATTGTTTTAAATACATCATCAAAAAACTTGGGCCAAATGAATTTTAGATAGGATATAAAAGAATGGGGGAAAGATTAGAAAATCCTAAGTTTTAACTTGGAAACAGGTGCAGAGTTGATAAATGGGAGAGTTAATAATTGCCTTCGGGACCTGAGTCGGACTAGATTTTTCAAGTGAGCTGTTTGCGCATACATACTTATTGGGAGACATAGAAGCTGGACATGTTCACAGGCCTCTCACGTGGGTCACATCAGATACGATTGTCGTCTGCTAACATTCACAGGCGCGGGAACCTCATTAGGACACTGAGTTAACAAGGATATATGCCGCGAATACAAAATACCCCACGGTGACAGCATTAGAGGCCCCAAATGCATTGATAGGGCTTCCTCTGCAAAAAGGGATAAAGGTACATTTACTTCTCCATTTAGGGATTTGACAGGGTGTCGTCATGACTACTCAAATTGTGTCTGATGGCTTGCCTATCAATTCAATAAACAGACTGGGAGCACCAAAGAAGTCAATTATGCTTCGCTTCTGTGTCGTTTGCAAACAAATGGTTAAATTCTATTAAGACAAACTCTTTTCAACGCGTGAGTTGTCACATTATTTTCCTGTCGCTGAGAAAATATCCGTTCGCAACAGAAAGTACAGGGTAAAAAATTGTTAAACTCTAATTCAAATCAGATTAAATCGCTGTCACTGGCAATAGAGCTACCACTTTCTTAAACTCTCTTATTGCCTGATATGCCTTGGTATCCTCGAAAAGCCATTTTGCCGTGAATGATGAATGAGCACATTTTCCATATCACAAAGTGCTCAATGTCCAGTGGCCACTAGGCCGGAGACCGTCCAATAGTTGACCTGTAATAATGGTCCACTGGATTCCACTCTGCGCCCCAAGCCCCATAGTTTGTCCAGTCAGCAAATCAATGGCTGGAAACTATTTGCTGCGGACCTGCCTCCATTTGCCAGAACGGTCGTCTGCTCGGCCAACACTCTATATAACCGACACTCACTTCGTACGAATGTCACAGGGACCTCGTGAATCTAAAGTAGGCCCAGTCGGAAGCAGCCTCGCAGAAAACATTCACATCCAATTTACCTATGTGCTGCGGGAAAATGACAAACTCAAAGCAAATGCTGGCAGGGTTGCGAGAAGGACAGGGGAGGGAGATCCATACACGTGAGTCTGGGCTTATGCCGGGCTTTGGCAAATTTATGAAGGTTGTGACAGTAATACGACCCTCCAATTATACCAAAAGCTCGGACGATGATCGTATTGTAAGGAGGCTATACGACCGGTCTGACTTCAACAAGGGATCTGGATATTATTTCAGCAACATGTGTTGTGTATGCTGTCGCGAGACCTGCATTATGCCTCCTGAATAGGCAAAATATAGCACTGTCACAAGAAGGGAGTTGCATATCTGACTACGCATGTTTAGTGCAGTGCATGCTGGGATGGATTCAGTTCAAATCCGACATACAAATATTTAGCAACATTATTATCGATAAATGCAAGGATCTTTTCACCAATATCATAGGTTGTGTAAATGATCTATAAAAACCAAATGATCTATAAAAACCAAATGCATGGTATGGGGAATCCCCTATGAATAAGTTGTCCGGAATATTATGAATTACAAAGATGGCCAAGGTGTATCCTATCATTCATTCCTTTATGTATGAACTAATGCATATCAGAGCCAAGGGTAAAACTCTTGAGCGACAATAGGGTACATTCCCAAGAAAAGACACATACCTACTACATGATTAATAATTTTCTTTTTACTTTTTATTTCAATAAATCAATGACGCAAAATATATGCTTGTCTGCTTTCCAAACATTTTAGGTGCACCTATCATATACTACTGTATCTGTTTAATAATGTAATTAAATTTTTCCAAAGGGGGCCCTCAAAAAGGTCTATGGTTTCATAGAGGAGAGGCACCCCTTTTTCGGTATAAATTTGATATATAATTGAAAGTGTACGCTTCCGGAAATAAAGCATTATAGATACTACATATATACACATAAGTATTTGTTTTTCAAACTGTGATGTTTTAATTAGGCTTTTGACCAGAGCTTGTCATAGATTGATATTATGATCATTCCTGCAATGGATTAATCTTCCCTGGGGACGGGTCAGATCGCTCATTGCACAGCATTCCTGCGACGTTCTGACATAATGTGATTGTATTTATAGATGGTGCTTGGTATCTGTTCCTCGCAAATAGTCCGGTGGGTGTAATACTATCCCAGGCTTGCTACGAAGAGTTACTCAAAGGGCCAATCAGCTGTATCAGGAGGAAGCACATTACGTACTGCCCTACCGAGCTGCCGTATCCTGCTTTTTCTTCCCATTTCCTTATCTATTTATGAGCAGTATACCATACCTTGGAGCGTAGCTCAGCAGAAACTTATATTATGATTGATATTGATCCCTGAAGACAGTCTTACTTTTTATCTTTATGTCATGAGGTTTATTACAAGGTAATGATATATAACCACCCCTGCAATAAGTATGGTGGTTAATTCGTTGATTGATCGGAGTGTATTTATCTATAGAAGCCCTATTATTATACTGTGGTATATTATATGGGTTAGGTCTTCAGAAAAGGTACGATTCATCTTCACCAATCCTCTCAAATAATTCAAATTTAGTTTGGATCATTGAAATACCAAATATACTCAGATATACTCAGATATACAGAGCTAGCATTCATCATTTATCAGCTGAATTTAAGGCTGCATTCTCAGCTATTATGACTAAATAAATATTACAAAATTTACTCATATTGTGACTTATACGACTGAATTGATCAATATTCTGCTGCTGTGGTATGTTTATACAAGAATTTCAAGCGAATCCGCCGAAAGTAAACGGCCGCCGGTGAGCGATAATAAGTGAAGTCACCATAGGAAGGGATTCGGGCGGGTCATTCAAATACAAATGATGACGTTGTAGAAGCACTGTAGCAAAGATAACTGTACACAAATCTCCAAGATTTTGGTGAAATGGCTTTTAGATGAGCTGGAAAAGAATGGGACAAAAAGCAGAAACTGTTCACGTTTTGACAGATCTTTATTAGCTGAGAGTGCAGCTTTAACCAAATTTACTAAATTTATGTGTAGAGCTGTACACCAATTTTTCTGACAATCTGACCACTATATTATATATGTGTGACGGTAGACATCCAAGTAACATTTGGTAAGTATTGTATTGACCGCCTCAATGACTGCTACAGAAGAGATCCCCCCTTTAATCAAGATAAATGATATGAGAAAATTGATAATTAAATTAATATGTTGTCCTGGAACGGTATATGAAGAGAACCAGCGACGCCCGTGGATATAAAGTAATTAAATCGCGTGTGCCTGGTAGTATTCTTTTTCGCCTACAATGTAGATAATAATTACCTGTTAGAGCGAATAGGAAATTATCGCTCTCGGGCCAATCTTTATTGCAAAGGAAGAATGTATTAATTTATATATCACACCCCTATCCCGTTCTCAACTAATTCGATATTTCATCGTCGGCATTTTGTATCAGATTTTGATTCTAATGCATTGGACGGTCTAATGAAAGTAAATATAGGAGACGTAATTTCACTTCAGATGTAATGTATGTGTAAACAAATGTAATTGCATGATTCTTTGTATTAAATGTATTAATTGAAATCTTATATCAACATTAAAGCTGCATTCTTAGCTAGTACGAACAAATCTTACCAAATTCACTCGACTTATACGACTGGATTTATCAATACCCTGCTGGTGATAAATGTTAATAAATACAAGAATTTATCAGTCTAATCACCGCGAGGAAAAACTGACGCCGGTGAGCGATAATAAGTGAAGTCATCGCATGCAGGGATTCGGGCGGTTCCTCCAAATACAAATGGGGACGTTTTAAGATAAGATAAGATAAGATAAGATAAGAAGTTGTTTATTGTCTTCATACATAGGTACAGAGGGGTACGAATGAGTAAAGTAGGTAAAAAAAGACAATAGGTCGACATACCAATATGGTGCTACAAGGCACTATTTCTTCCGGCTGTTACCCGAATTTTTGAATAAGTAGAAGGCTAAAAAATAACTACAGTAACTAATTGACTTAGTGAGGATACAAAATGGTAGAGATCAATAATTAGTCTAGAAGATCGAGCAGAACAGCGCGATAATTTTTACAACATAGGGTATCTAATCGAGCAATACAGTTCGATTCACAAACTCCTACCACATAATAACGGTAATGCGGAAGGTACATGTAATGGGTTTCGTAATAAAGTACATTATTACTAAGTTACTTGAGTAGTGAGTTTCATGTCGTACTGGTGTCAGAACAAGCAGTACAGCTCGTCTCATATAACAGACTGAGTACATATGGTGGTAGTAAACTATTTTGTTACAATATTACATCACAATGATCAAGGTACAGCTCGAGCACTACAAGTGACAGAGTATAAGTGGCTGCAGTAGATTATTATCCTACAGTATTACAGTACAATTGCGCTATGGTCACGGAGGGAGATCCGAACCCTAGGGGGGCCCAGTCCGTGTAAGAATCATTGATTTAATATTTTTTTTGAATTCTTTCTTAAGTTCGAGGTTTTGTAATTTTTTCTCCAGGCTATTCCAAGCTTTACGGGCTCTAAAAAGGAACGAGTTTTGATAGAAGGTACTTTTGGGGCGTATTGTCTTCAAATTTTTGCTATTATTTGAGTAGCTCCTTGTGGGTAGCTTCCTCAGGTCAAGATTGGACTCACATTTTGCCAAATGGTGAGCACACTCTAGGACATGGATCTCTCTCCGCAACTCATTCGGCAGGATATTTATTTTTTTGAGTTCTTTTTCAACATTTTGATTCTTGCCAATATTTAGAGCTGCCCTCACGGATGCATTGAGGAGGGATTGCAGCCTGTTTACAATGTGCTTATTTGCACTCGAGTAAAACATATCTCCTCTATCTATTAGAGGAATAATCAAGGTTTTAACAATATCAACCTTTACCTTCCTAGTTAACATATATCTAGCTCTACCGAGAAGTCTAACCTTCCATTTTACATTGTTGAGAACCTTGGTCGCTTGACTTTTAAAAGACAGTCTTTGGTCTATTATTAGTCCTAGATAATTATATTCCTCAGTTCTGAGTATGGGTTCTGTACCCAGGGTAAGATTATGGTTGACAGTGTCGATTCCTGTTTTTTGGGGGGAGATTTTGAAATTCATATACTTCGTTTTGGAAACATTCATGGAAATTTTGTTCGATTTGCACCAAGTATCAATGAGGTTTAAATCTTCTTGAAGGGTTTTGGAGATATTTTCTTTATTGTTAGCGCCTAAAAATAAAACTGTATCATCAGCATAATGTTGGATTGTGGAGTTTTTTACAACTTGGTGCATATCGTTTATATATATTGTGAATAGGATCGGACCTAAAATTGTTCCTTGAGGGACTCCGAAAGTTACCTTACCGTGGGTAGACTTCATTCCATTTACTCTAACTGTTTGGGTTCTTCCAGATAAGTATTTCGCAAACCATGAGTTTTCATGGTTGCAGATACCAATCTTTTCTAGTTTTTGTAGTAATATGGGGTGGCTGACAGTATCGAACGCCTTCTTAAAATCTAAGAAGACTGCGGTGGTGACCTCCCCCCGGTTTATGTGCTCATATATTGGTGCCAAAAAATCAATATGGGCCTGTTCGACTGAGTGTCCGGGACGGAAGCCATATTGTTTCTGATAATAAATGTTATTCTCTTCCATGTAGGTAGATAGCTGGTTTTGAACAATTTTTTCTAAAATTTTTGCAGGCATCGAGATGCCTGATATTGGTCTAAAGTTATTGGGAGTATTTTTGGGACCACTTTTATGGAGTGGAGTCACCACCGCAACCTTAAAGGCAGCGGGCACAATACTGGTTGAGAGAGACAGGTTCAACAAAAAAGATAATTGCGGGGCAAGTGCAAGGAAGCAGCCCTTCAATATTTTACCAGGTATAGTTTCTATTCCTGAGCTCTTGTGAGGATCAATGTTTTTAATAATTTTTGTAAGGTCACTAGGAGCAACTGGCTTAAAGCTAAAGTCAATATAATTTCTTCTACCTTGAGCACTCAGTC
Organism: Sthenelais limicola; assembly: GCA_942159475.1. Lineage (NCBI taxonomy): Eukaryota > Metazoa > Annelida > Polychaeta > Phyllodocida > Sigalionidae > Sthenelais > Sthenelais limicola. Next base: position 63,421,964 of record OW804096.1, read on the forward strand.
TGTCTTTAACTATGTCAGCTAAAGGTTGCTGTGGCTCAGGTATTTTTTTGGCCTGTGTTGGTCCGATGTCTAAGAAGAAAGCATTGAATAAATTCGGGACATCATTATCATTAACAATTTCAATATTCTGATCGACTAAGTGAAATTCACCATTAGAAGCCTTTTAGCAAGAACAACTGGACAAAACCCTCCAAGATGTTGGTCAAATGACTTTTAGATGGGTTGGAAAAGAATAAACATGAAGTAGAAAATATTCAGATTTTGCCCGACGTTAGCTGAGAGTGCAGCTTTAATATCTAGGATGCCCTTGAGGACGAGTTGAGCCAAAATAAAGTAAAAAGGTGCAAAGTTCTAATTCAATAAGCTGGAAAATAATATCCGGTCCAACACTCTAAGCCAATAGTGTCCATTGCAAAACGCAAGGTTATAAGAGGAAAACAAGAGAAAATATTGTTATATCATCGGTGCTGTCTGTCTCCATTCTTAATTTCTTTACGGATGGGGAAAAGACTATATCACACTTGGCATCAAACTCGATGTATGTTCTTCTTGAGAATCAGACAGAGAGAATGACTTGCAACAGAAATCCAGCCTGTTATGGAGATGTGTCAACGGTTTTGTACTTTTAGGCAGAGCAATAACTTCTGCCCAACAACAAAGAATCCATACATTTCATTAATATCCGTCCCATGCTTTTATCGACTTGCTCCTTCTGTAAAAGGGACACCTATCCTGAATTTAACATTCTAGATCATATACAGGAAGGTGAAGTAAATCTCTAACCAGTACTTAATCTGTGAGGAACCTTACACACGCTTGATCCGACTGAGAGCACTCAGCTCTTGTGTGGCTAAACCAGTCTCTTCGTTTTATGTAATAAAAAGCCTCTTTGTTTTATGAAACAAGAAATAGAATAAAACATTTGTAATATGCTAACGCATGCGTATATGACATATATGAGGCTCTTTCATTGCAAACTATCAGATAACTGATGTCCTCAAATGTATCTTTATAGACACTTGAAAGCATTATATTTTTAATACACACATCAACGGAGAGGTCTTAAGGATATTATATTTGTGTCCATCAGTAGGCTATACATCAGGTAAGGAATATTTTTAACAGATTCATGTTCAGGATTATTCATCAGATATCCGCTCACTTGATAAAGTGCTTTTCGTTGTGAGAGCACAAATATAATTAATACAATCCTAATATAATATTTTATGAGGCGATGATGGAGACTTTGAAAATGATGATTCGTGATTAGGAGTGTACAAAAAATAATGAAAATAGAAAATAATGAAGACTGAAGGTTCCTTTCTTTGTTGACATTTGACTAATGATGGGAGAAGTTGAGCGGGACATATCTCATTAGCTTCTATTTTTGTTAATAGTTTTATTAACTGGAACGTTTTTCGGTAATATGAAACAGAGAAACAATTCGACATTTTTCGAGGAACGTTGATGCAGTGGCCACCGACATAATCTCCAACAAAGCTAAAAGTGAGAAGACCTGTGGGTTCGGCTGACATGGAGGTCCACCAGAGAGGTAGTTCTGCCAATGTACTCCTCCACAAAATAGCATCCTCCCGTCGTCATCAGTTTAGAATTCCAGGCCACTGGGTTTGAGTGATGGACAAAATGTTGTCCTTGGCTGAGAAGCCTAGTGACTTTGGCCCCTGACACTGTCGGCCGGCATGGCAAGTGATTACCGTCAATACTCATTTCTTCTTGTCCAATAGCCATATTGTTCGAGGGGACATAGTCCCTGCACTGACTGGACCCGCTGGAATATAAGTTATGTAGCAGTTCACCTTCCTTGCTGTAGACACTTGCATTTGTTATGCAAGTAAACAAAATATTTATTGTCAAGCAGTCGTCGTCTCCGCATTTGTGGACCAATTCGAGCAAGAGACTCGGCCTAATATATATACAATGGCTCTGACTGCATCTCCTAATTCACATGGGGTTATGTTTAACTTTTTCATCAGAATTGACTGAGAATAACATCTGAAAATGATGAAATGTTTATTACCGAAAAAACATATTTGAAAAAAAAACTACAGACCAAACATGTGAAAGTACAAATAAATGTGAGGAATTGAAAATATATTACCAGAAATCTGTTCTTGCTTTGTGGAGTGCCCCGGGGTAAATGAACAAGCTTTATTCTTTTGATTTCAAATGAATCTAAGGGGATGAAGTGAAAACAGTGTCCCAAGCATTTAGGTCCAATAAAATTAAATTTCATATTTGTAATTGCAGGTCAAATCGGTTCAAGCTCCCAATCATAACTGCTGTCTTATACAATATAATGTCCCTGTGATATTTTGGAATCCCTCTGACAATCCTCTCACGATGGTAAAAGTTTAACCATGGAAACCAATTCTTCGGAACCGACATAAGAAGTCGTTCTCGGCCCGTAGGGCTGAAATAATTCCTTGTTTATTATGATTTACCCAAGTGAGTATTGATTGAAGGTTCCACCGCCTGGCTGGGAAAGGGGAGGACCTCAACCATGATTATACATGTATGTGTCCTTGTGACAGGACGTTTGGGGACCGTTCGTTTGTATATGACATTGTTGTACCAAGGGATCCAATCGGTTTTACTGGAAAACGTACACGATTCTAATCCCGCGTAATATATCTGCATATTTATATTCATGACAGTTCACAAGTATTGATGCATTGTTTCGTGCAGTTCTATCATATAAGGCTTGTACGTTTTCTTCCTCTGTGGTCATTGCGGTTTCATTCTGCAGTGCGTTTTCATTCCGAATATAACAACAGATAGAGTTCAGAGGAGGGTCTTGATAGGTTGTGAAACATAGGTTACTAAATGATAAATGACAATTACTATCAAACCGCATATATTAGCCGCAATTCGCGTGCGGACCGGTGGACGCCTGCCTACACCCGCATATATATTTATATCACAATATACTGGTATTCATGCATTATTTCGTGCAGTTCTATCATATATGACACATTGCAGACGCGAGAGTCTAAAGTTACAGGCCCTCTCCGCAACTAAGGTCAATTATCTTCCCTAGTGCATTGAGCATGAGACAATATTTTAAAACTGCATTCTCGGCTATTACGACAAAACAAATCTTGCCGAATTTACTCATCTTCAGACTTCAGACTGGAGTTATCAATATTCTGCCTGTACATGCTTAGACAAGAATTTGAAGTCTAACCACCGATTGAAAACTGCCGACGGTGAGTGATAATAAATCAAGTGATCGCATGAAAGAATTCAGGTGGGTCCTCCAAATACAAATGAGGACGTTTTAGAAGTCCTATAGTAAAAACAGCTGGACATAATCCTCCAAAAATGTCTCACATGATTGACTCTTAGATGGGTTGGAAAAGAATGGAACGAAAAGCTTTATTGTAATACCATGTAACTGGTGGGAGGGGGGGAGGGGGAGGGGGAGAGCTTGTCTGCTGCAGTGGCTGCATGGTACTCACTTACAGTGGTATCGCAGTCTCTTACATTTCAAAATGCAGTTGCTGAACGTATGGCTTGGCAAGAAGTACCTCATTAGGGGTTATACTAGGCCATTGCCAGACCGGCTCCAATGGCATTGACTGTTTTCCCTCACTGGACCGAAGCCTGAATGAGCCACAACGATTGATTAGAACCCCCATTTTTCAGGGCTTTTTATCTACTGTGCATAGATGAGAAGGAAAGTCGATTTAAATTGATTTTTTTAGTCTGAAACTATGTAAAGAGTCATGCGCACACGAGTGAACCTATTTAGCCCTAGCTGTCCGACGTTCTACAAAATACATATATTTCCATACTGAGTGGAGAGAATAGATTGTGAAGGAATAAGCGATACTGATCACTGGAAAATCACAATGGAAAAAAGAGCTTTTAATCATTTCTCAACGTATTCACTTACCTTACACAGAGTATGTTGCAAATGCAGGGCTCAGTTTAAATGCCATCACACAAAACCTTTCAATAAGTCCGACATTTTGCTACCCAGTGGCCGATTCATCTATCTCCGATCGGCTATTTTATTGGCGTAATTTGTAAATGGTATGCTTCACCTTTTCGGCAGCCCCGTTTCACCCTTGGCCCGATAATGGGCACATAAATGTTCATCATAATTTCTTAATTATTTTGGAAATATATGGCGATGCCTTTACAGTGTAAAGATCAGGCACAGCACAACGACCTTTCGCATGAAGACTGCAGTCAATTTATCATCATTAGCGATAAGTTAATTGGACCACACACAGGCAAAATGTTGTAATGGACAACATTTTGCTCAAGGTATTTTCACAGCTTTAGCCGTACATCAGAGTGCATTATTAAGTGGCAAAGTTTTAACCAATTTTCTTGAATGTACGATAATTACACCGCAGTTCTCTCAAGGCCATAATCTTTTTAATCTAACTTTCTTGGTAACAACTGAGCCCATGTTCATGATGAGATTTCTTACAAGGATAAAAAATAAAGCATTTTGTTCCGTTCGTTTCCAACCCATCTGAAACCCGCAACTGACCAACATTTTGGAGGATTTTGTCCGCTTGCTTTTGTTACAGGCAGGGCCTCATTTATGTTTCGGAGACCCGCCGAAATTCTTTCTATCTTTCATTTACTATCGCTCACCAGCGGTCATTTTCCCCCGGCCGATTCGACTTCGAAGTAGTGTATAACAGCAGGAGAATATTTATGAATTCAGTCCTATAAGTCATACTATGAGTAAATTTGGTACGAATTTTGCTCTTGTAATAGCTGAGAATGCAGCTTAAAAGAATACACATTTCAAAGTCACACGTCAACCACGTGGCCGGAGAAAGCAATAGCAATCCACCAGGTAGAAATCTATATAAAACATCGAAGAAAGAAATAATCTCAAATTTGACCTTCTCCGAGAATGCTGAACATGAAATGGAAGGCGAGAATACAAAACGGCTTAATCAACATGGGAGTATCTGGTGTACCCATTAGGTCAATCTATCCCCAACTGCGCCAGACTGAAAAAGGCCGAAAGGAACGATTGGGATCATGAAAAAAAGGTCCACATGGGATTTTAAATGGCAGGTGTGTCGTTGAGGTGGACAGGTAAGCAAAGCGGTTTCCATTATAATGGGCTATGGGCGGATGCTCGGGAGAGTTGGTAGAGAAGTACGTGGGCCAGCCATAAGGTCGTTAGAAAATTAATGTACAATTCATCTTGACCAATCCTCTCAAATAACCCAACTTTAAGACAAAAATTAGGTTGAAAATACAGTTCAACATAACCAAATACATTGTTTGATCTTTGGAGTACCAAGTATACTCAGATATGCATCACTAGTATTTATGATTTTTCAGCAGAATTTAACCCAATTTACTAAATGTGTAGAGCTACCGAGTGTATATTTTCTGAAGACCTGACCCATAACGAGAACAGTCACGTTCATGGACAGTTTCAAATGGAAGACACTGGAGGATTACATTTTGGCTGCACCAAATCCTCTGAAGGTTTCCTTTGATTGAAGGAAAGTAGCCATTAAAAGCGAATCAATCCCTGGAGAGCGGTTATGTTAGGGAAACGATATATCTGTCTTTTCTCGGGGGAAATATTAAACTACATAGTTCCCTCTACTATCTTAATGTCCAGTTATTCCGACTGCACGACTCTGTCAATATTTCGCATCTTATCGATTATTGATCGGACATGTATCTCTTCTGTATCACCTAGCTAACTTCAAGATTATGTTTTTTTCTACGTGAAGTCTGTCTGTTTGATGAAAGTGTTTGTAAACGACCGCCTACCAACGTGTCAAACCTATTCTCGTATATGTAAGGTGGATGGGGGTCCCCCTCGAATGGAAAAATAACCGTATGTTAAGTTCAGCATGTTTTTTCAATAGGTTTTCGCCCATGCCAGAATGACTGATCGATAAGGATTTCCCTTGAGCACTGTCAAGAAGGCTTAGGGCTCATCTTCCCAGCGAGTTTTCAATGGAAATATGGGAACATCTAATTGATTCCTTGGGACCTCGGCAATACAGACTTACAGGCTTGTTATTAGAACAGCTTGCTATAAATCATCATTAAATTCCATTCTCAGGTCGTAAGATTAATCCTCGTGTCATCCTTAACCTTGAATCGTGAATACACCCTCACATATATTGACAGTCGAGTCAATCCCACAGACTATAAAGGAGCTGGCTTTAGAGGCTTTGCCTTCTTTCCCCCTTATCCTCCTCCTTTCCGCTAAATAACTTTAAGTGACGAGATAGATCTTGTTTTTCACATCTCTGGCATTTAATCGAGGAAAAACTATCAGTATGAACTCATATTGAAAGTGAAAATCCTTTTTCCTGAGTGCAGATATCCCTGCAGTGAATGACAACTTAATCTGACTCTTAATCATCCATTACAATGTAATCCAAATTAAATCAGAGTATTTTCTTTCAGAATAAACAAGACATGCACATATATACAGGAACTAAAGTCATATTTTACTGGCTTTCTATTCTATTGAGTATAAAGTGATAAAATTGTTCACTCGAATTAACCTATTTGATCTATTACTTAATATCCCAATACTAAATCTCCAGTTATTTTTTGAAAATTATAAGGGAAAATGTATGATCAAATGAATCTAAAAACTATTTTAGAAAGTTTTCATTGGATGTTGTGAATTAGTATTTTCCCCTATCCAATAGGGGATTTGCATGTTTCACTGTGCATATATCTATTACAGAGCATGTTGGGATGGATTGAGTTCAAATCTGACATACAAATATTTAGCAATATCTTTATCGAAGCATGCAAGGATCTTTTCTCTAATATCATAGCTTGTGTAAATGATCTCTAAAAAAACCAAATGCATGGTGGAAAGGATAAAGCTTTGTGTTATAGAAACATGCAACACATGGCTATTTACATGAGATCACTATTAAATACTCAATGCTGAATATGGCATGTTTTCTTTAGCTTTTACTCTGACATACAACTCCCACAATACCTCGCGAATCAAGATTCAAGATACCGGACATGCAAACCACCCATTAACATGAGAGGGAGAAGAAACTTACTTTCTAATTTTCTATTGCTCTTTCCCCGGTGTGAATGCATTATATATAAATCAGCATTTCTACCTGCTATATCTGTATTTACACACGTACATCTTATCTGTTTGTTCTCTGGGATGATGGCGTGCCCGTCATTGAGACTTGTGGGTAACCTTTAACGCTTGATTTGTCCCTGAGTTTGTCCTCGCCATTGACGAATCGCTGTTACCTACGAGCGCATTCAGCAACTTGATATCCACTCCATTGTCCCTCTACCTGAGCGTTGCATTGGGTGCTGTAGGCGAGGACAATGGGCTTCCAACCAGTCAAACACTTAGCGTTTCCAGGCCTTCCTAGACCTCTGAAATTCCTACATACAGTCACGGCCATGTACCAATATAAGGCCTTGGCAGATATGATTCCTGGGTGAAATTGCCAGAAAATGTACAATTAGCCTTCACCAATCATCTCAAATAACCCGACAAAAATCAGGTTCAAAATACAGTTCAACATAACCAAAGGGACTGTTTGAATCAAGGCAATACCAAATATACTCAGATATACCTAGTGTTGACGGTTTTCAGTCTAATTTAGCAGAATTTACTACATGTGTTGATCTGCCAATTGTATATTTTCTGAATATCTGACCCTCCTATGCGCTGTCCGCGGACTGCCTACCACCAACACAGCCTCCCATTGTATGGGAATTGACAGCTGTTAGACTGTCTCACTATGGGACGAATGCAATTCGAGGCATAGCATAATATTATCTAGCGAGATTTTGGACAGTCAGTAGAAATACAGACCAATGTGAACTCAGTCTAGGCTTTAAGTTGAGAGAGTCCCTCCAAACTGAGGGAAAGCCCCTTGCTCTAATCGAAACCGCATTATAATCCCATTAGGACCACAAAATACCATTATAATCCCATTAGGATGCCTATTCCTGGACCGAAAATTCATTAGCGCAGTAGGCGTCCAATCACTGATATACCATTATTATCTGATCTGAGATGCTTTGAGCCTAGACTGTACTGTCTCTAAAAAATTGAGATCCGAATAAAGGATGTATACTAAATGAAACGCTCTAGATGGGAAAAGTGTTTTCCAACAAAAAATAAAGCCCATGGCAAAAGGTTTGCATGTTTTGGACGTGGTCCAACAAAAAGTATACCTGCTTTTGCGCCCCAATGGAAGAGATTTAGCCTGAAAGTGACCTGTTCCTTTCATTTCAACCAGCTGTGTGTCATATCGACCGCCTTTAACAGAATGGCTCCCCGTCTGTTACACAGGCCCATCTCCATCTATTCAAGATGCACAAAGCGCTAGCAAAAGGGCAAACATCTGAGAAAACCGTCGCATGATGGCATTTGGCAGAACGGTCGATGAGCAGATTGGAAGCCAGAATATGATCAAATGTGAGAGAATTCTTTATTCAGTGGACACAGAAAACAACCATAGGTTGGGGCAACGACGATAACAGGACTTGGTCCTGATGATTGTAGATTGATTTGACTTGATAGCGCCTAAAAAGTATATTTCTAATATAAAGATTGATATGTGTCTACAATAAAAAGATATAGCACTAAACCATCTGTCCTAGACCCCCATACTTGTCTCTCCCTAATGCCCGAGTCTTTGTAATGGTCACTACCCAGTGTAAAAGGCTGTGAATGGCATTAAAATGCCTTGGTTGGCTTCATTTCCTATTCGACTCTTGTCGGCTGGATCCCTTTGAAAGGTTCGCAGGAACCAGCCATACACACTCGGCCCAAACAGCGCTCAGATCACAGTTTCAAAAATGGCACGTGATCCATCATGGCGGCGTTTCCGGCTAACTGATAGATACGTCACACGTGGTGCTGTCATCCTCCGCCAATAAAGAAGACATTTTTTTCCTGACTGATCTTTCGGCCGCGTTGGTTTCGGAAAAGGCGCTATCGTAAATATTAGACGCTTTGCCACTCCATTGGGACGTGGGACAATATGGCACAACATAGATCAGAAATGCTCGCTTGTTCGCGAAGGTCGTGTATATATTCTGTGCTTCTAGAAAGCATATAATGCAATGATCCAATGAAGGATATATCTCCCGATGTAGAAGTAGAAGGAAAGATGAAGGAGAAGAAGGACTTTCTCTCATAAATAATCTAAGGTTCACAGCGGTGATCATTATCATTAAAGATCCCAATGAACCTTGTTCTTGATACCAAAACAAAATGTAATAGCCGACAGAATGAAAAAATGAAATGAAAAGAAGCATGTTTTATTTTGTTGAGCTCCTTGATGAGCTACTTTTCTATGTAAGACTTGAATAAGCTTTTCCTGTTATTAATACTTTCGTAGAAATAGAGCAAAGCAGTAGTAGGAAGAACTGCTGCAGCAGACTATCTCCTATTTCTACTAATAGTTAGGAAAATATATGATGTAAAGACTGTGAAAATAATGATTGCTACACACATACAGGATATTTTTCATCAGGCCCAAAAAAATAATAGGTGTGTTTCCGATTTATCTGGCTGAAAACTAGGTTGGGGGGATGGTATCTTTTTATTATTTTTTATTTTTTTTTTATTTTTTTTTTATTTTTTTTTAGTAAAACCACCTCTCAGGAACTGAAAAAAATGTTTATTTTATAACAACAGTAGTTTCCAACATGATAAATGTGCTATTTGACAGTTCTGGGTTAGGAAAACCTGTTTTTTCTGCTTTAATTAGCTTCTTTGTCCAAAAAATCCAAAAAAAAGTAAGGTATGGTAAAACAAAAATCAGGTATAGTCAAAACTAAATTTAGATAGGGGAAGGTTTTTCTAGGTAGAGGGGGGGGGGGGTAAATCGGAAACACACCTATTTTTTTCTTGGCCTTATATATTATATCCAGTTGATACACTCCAAAATGCTGCTGAGCTCCAATGCTAGTCCATGCTATTCCTCTCCGCCATCCTGACTCTCATCTATCGAAAGATTTATGCGTGTTTTCCAATGTGTACATAGAGATAGATGATGGATAGATGTGTACATATATGTACATGCATAATTGTGTCTAAGCACATAACTATATGAAAGCATTACAGGTTTATGAAAGCATTACATATGTATGCATACATAGGAAGGAAGGATGCGCAATATAGTATGAGAATATATACTTCATAAGCTTTTGCTGAAGACAAAGAGTTTTATTTCCTACGATTGCTGTAATGTAGACTATGCCTAGAATGTGTAGAATGTTATTTACCACAAGATATCTTAGTGTTTACCACAGTAAAACAAATGAAAATCAGAAAGGTAATATAGAGCATGCTGTATTGACTAAAGCATGTTGTATTGAAAAAAAACCTTCATGCATGCAATATTGCATGCTTGAAGCCCTGAAAACTAATATCATTGGCCCTGCTGTCAGGGTCCATTCTAGGGTACATTTCATAGTTCCCATGGGACTCATTCCACCTGCGTCCAACCTTGTGTTAATGTGATACTTATTAATATTTTGAGGGAAGGCGCATCCATGGTCTTGGAGTCGGACTCGATTGAACCAGGTGAACCTGCTTTTGCATTATATGGGTCCGGTATTGAGAAAATGTACAGCTCTACACTTTTAGTAAATTCGGGTAAATTCCGCTGAAAATTCCGCTGAAAATGATAAACGCTAGGCATATCAATGATTCAAACAATGCATTTGGTTATGCTGAACTGTATTTTTAACCTAACTTCTGTCTTAACTTTGGAATATTTGAGACGACTGGTGAAGGAATTGTACATTTTCTGACGATCTGACCCATATAGCAGGGAGCATAACATGTTCCCTTCAGTCGCAGTGCACCTGCATTGACGAGGGAGAGAGTGCAGATCAAAAAGCACCAGGTTGACTAGTTGCTATTTACCAATAGACACTTGCTTTCAAAGCTCTGCAATCAGGCCCGGCAACATTATTCATGATTCCCAATAAAGGCACACAGAGGAATCGATTGGTGTGGACAATGGCCTTCTACCTGAAAGAATGCCTCCCCTCGACCCCTGCTAATGGGTAGTGAAGGCCCCTAGGAAGTGGTGCGAGCCCCTTATCGATCTATCAAACTTTCTGATTTCTTCCTTTAAACTCGCCCACACACACTCGCTGCTTCCGTAATAGGAAATGACTGGCTACAAATCTTGTATGTTATTACCAAAGGCGAAACGAAATTCCTTCTAATGCTCTGTCCGGGCCGAATGTAGAAATGCATTTTGTCAACTCTTCGGAGGGGACTTTGAGGGGTCATATAGAGGGCTTACGTAAAGCTAAAGGATGGGAGATGGTGGGTATTAAGAGTCCCATTTCGAGGATACTGGCTGGCGCCAAGTGTATGGTAAATATTGGCTTGGGAAGGATGTCCTCTCATAAACCTTGCTCTAGATTCTCCTGCTTTATATTATGTTGAAATATGTTTGAAAGGGACATCAAATCCTGAATAAGAACCATGTGATGCATGCTTAAGGTAGCTATAATTTCATTTACAAATGACCAACGTTTAGGTGGCTTTTCACCTTCATCGGGGTTCTAATGAAATTCGTCACTCATGATAAAATGAAACTCGGAACATGAATGAGCCTGGTTATAGAAAGAAAATTGTATTAAATATTCAGAGATCAATGTGTTGTCGTGACAGAACGAAGTACAGTAGGCCTATGTATAGCCTTCGGTCGGAACACAGGGGATCTAGAAGTAGAACACACGAAGTATTCAGTAAACTTATTGTGAAATTTGGCTCAATAAAGCAGTTGTAAAGGGATCCAGCAAAATGAAACGAAAGTATTCGACCAGTGGAGTCACGTGATAGGACAAAGCATGTATATCGGTCAGATCGTCAGAAAATGTACATTCGGCAGCTCTACACCTTTAGTAAATTCGGTTAAAGTCAGCTGAAAAATGATAAATTTATATCTAAGTATATTTGGTATTCCAACAAACAATGTATAAATTTGGTTATGTTGAGCTATATTTTTAACCTATTTTTTTGGTCTGAAATCTGGAATATTTGAGAGGATTGGTGAAGATCAATTGTACATTTTCTGAAGACCCGACCCATAACCTTCAGTCAGCACACGAAAAGTGATTTACATAAAGTAACACACACGCCCTACATATATATTTATTGTGTCAGTCAAACTTAATGATTTATTTAAGACTAAATTTTAAACTAAAAATTGTTCTTAAGAAGTGAACCTTCCGAGTGGATTTTCTGAATTACCTGTTTCCACATTGATCTCAATTTAGGTATTTTTTATTAGTTTAGTTTATCCAGTAAAGTGATACAAAATCGTGTTGGCCTTTGCCCAACACTACCACATTAATGCCATCCAGTGGAAAACAATTCAAAGTACACCTGTTCTATCATTAAAGCTGCATATTCATGTAGAAAAGTTGCTTATTTTTGAGGTTTCATTTTGTCTGCTCCTGGGAATGTAAAGAAACGAGCAACTTTCTACTTGCTCGTTGTCAATATCCCCTTATATATCGAGCGGTCGCATTGCAAATCCTCTTGCTCCCTTTCACACGGAAAGGCTGACCTGGAATGGAAGACCTGTCTTTTTCACACAAGGTTTTGCTTGATATATCCTCTTTGACCCTTTTTTCGAATTGTAACTGTGATAAGCTGCGGAAATAAAACTATTACAATACAATACAACGACTCGCGTGGCCTTTTTCCTGTGATGTGTCACAGAAAATGAGTTTCAAGTCGCCTGAAAATGATATTTTTCAAATTGCTTTATTCACAAGATCTGTTTGTAGGGATCCTTTCATCTTTGGAGTGTTTAGCGCTATTAGGGTGCATTGCACTATATACGATTGTGTGATAAACCACTCTCAGAGGCCTCGCAATTCCCTCTTATACCTTCTTATTGTAACTTACATTGCACTATATATACGAATACTTTCTGAGACTAGTCTGAGAGAACTCTGAAAGACTTCTGAGAGACCTCTTACCTTGCTCAAATGCATGAGTTTCAATGCACCAACCCTTGTATCATGAAGCCCTCGTAGTCGTAAATTTAGGAGAGTGTTACGAGGTCTTTAAGACAAGATCTTATCGTGTATAGTGCAATATATTTAACCACTTTACTAGTGATTGGCCATCCAGAAATGTTTTCTATGCATAAATAAATATAGAAGTACTTATTGGATGACCTAATTATTACCATCATTGGAATCAGCTTTATCTCATCTTTTCAAATATGGCGACATCTCAAAACCCACTTCTTGCTACAAGTTTGTGACTCATTTTTCTGTGACACATCACACATGCAATGTACACAGAGCTTAGTTAGTGCTTTTAACTTAGGGTGGGAGGATCTACCAGTCCTGAATTTGTGGAAATATTCGCCAGCCTACAGCCCTGCCTTGTCGGTTGTGCACCCTTTTAAAAAGGTCACGCACCATATCCTTGTTATCCGACCCTTTCCATCTCCCAGTGTTGTATGTCAATATATCATTGACTGTAGTTGGTTTCCTAACTTTGCTCCTTGCTTTCAAAAAGATGAATTCGGCACGCCCCGTTCATCTCCTTGACATGTACTTAGTTGTTTGAGATGTTTTCAATCTGAGGGAAAAGTAGGTTTGGTAAAACGATTGCAAGGTCATTTGTGTGCTAAGATAATGAATCCGGGGGCCGAGGAAATCGTAAAATATACGAAATATTGTACGATATATGTTGTATGATATATCCTTGAATGTATACGATAGGATGAGTTCTTAAGTAGTGTGCTTGATTATTTATGTTCCATAACAACCAATATAATTTTGTTAATGAAAATCTCTAAGGGAATGTTGAACTAATAAATATGTCTATATTATTTTATAGATTCAATTACATATTTAGACTATAATTAACGGTTTAGCAAGCTTATCATAAACAGTAATATACTTCTTAAGAACAACCTTAAATTTAAGATTTCTCATAAACGTTTACAATCTCTTAAACCAATATACGACACTTTTATAAGGAAAGGAGTAGGTCTGCGATGTGTTTTAATGAAACACCCTCCTGAAGTATTGATGAAGTACTGCACCATATGGATATTAGTTCAGCTCAGTTTTTATTCCACTATTTACTTAACTATATTGTATAACTTTTTCCTCTACTTAACACCATCCAGTTAATGAACTGTTAAAAGAATCTGGTCTTGAAATGTCTGTCTGCTTTCAAATGTTTCTGATCCATACTCGTGTCGTGCTCTTCAGGTTAGACCCCTCCACAAACTTCTCCACAGACATCTGATATCACTTCAGATCTTTATAAAATTATCTATGAATTATAATTACAAATTCTGAATTGAAATCAATGTGCATCTTTTCAAATGTATCGCCGTGGTTATGGATTCTCATGCATAGAAATTGTCTTTTTTTCAGACACGAGACTTCGGACGCCGGTATCGGAGTCACATTACAATCTTCAGCCTGGATATTATTCTGGTAAGCGATCCCTTTATGAATATCCTGTATCATCTGACCTCCTTCTCTGTGGGGACAGATAAGATCGAAATTCAATTCCATACGTTCACATGTAAGAGTATCCAGTTAATAGCTCTATGAGACGAGGTCTGTTTTGCCGGGGTGCTCGTATATATATCTGACCATCCTCCCTTTTAAAAGGAAGTCTTGAATTGTGTTGTTTAGTATGCAAAAGGATTTTGTGCATTAAGACCAACAGGGAATTGACAGAACACAATATCTAATTGGTCCCCATTACATATCAATACAATAGAATGTTCCCCGACAATTTCTTTCTCAATACAATGAGATATGTAATCGGAGCACGTTGCGTAAAGTTATCGGATCGTAAAGGTCAAGGTCATATGTGATTCTATGTTTGGAGCGCGATTAAATTACTGCTTTACAAATTTCAGAAGATGAAACTGATGCATCTGTAGATAATGGGCATTAAGTAATATATTTCGCAATACTGGGACCTTCGTGCCATTAGGAATTTATTTCTTAATATGAAAATATAATATGATTATTTTTTTTAACATATATGCTGCCAAACATCAGAGAAAGAATAACTATTATGGATTCAACTCTTATTCAGATACCCCTATTCCCCGCTAGGTTAAAACTGGTATCGGGACTTTTAAAAATGTCGTTTAAGCCATAAATATACCTACCTCTTCAAGCCTTTCCCGCTAGGCCATCTTTATTAATTTACCTAACATTTGAGAAAGATATTATAAAAGAAAACACCACAACCTCAAACTTCAGTATTTGCTGCTTTATTGAAGTAATTTTGTTGATACATATTAAATCACGACGAGACCCCATTACATACCTCACCAAAATCGAAGAAAATGAACAATCCAAGCTAGAAGGTTGGGATTATATCCACCCCCACCCCCACCCCTCCTGCTGGGCATCTGTACTAAGATTTCAAGACTTCTTGAAATAGCCAGGCAACATGGCTCACTAGACACAAATATCCTTTGGTCTGTCTGGCTTTTTTCGGACGCATATCCATTTCAGGCTCTTGCCTGCCAATATAATGCACTGATGGCATTCGGATTGGCATTCAGACAGTGATTCGTGTTTGAGGCCCCAGAAATATTAAATAGCGACCGATACTTTTCAGGCTTTACCCTTTGGCCGGCCATCATGTGACTTAAGGCATTTGGGAATATGACATCTTCCACTGGATTAGTGATCCTAAATCATGCGTTTTGGATTTTCTGCCACATCTTATACATTAGACTTAAGCTCTTGATACTCTGAACGTTGGCACGGCCGATTTAGAGAACATCGGGCGTACATCGGGCGTGGAGCAGACTCGAGCCAAATCTTAAAGATTGAGTTGGCTCTACGGCAGATTTATGCACTTGTCAATTGCAACACCCCACCCCCACCCCCGGGGGTACAGGGGAATGTCCAGGGCATTTTGAGAAATATGATGAAATCCCCAACCTCCAGGGCAAGAAATTTGTGTAAATTCCTCCATGGGGAACCTTTTTCCAAATTAGTATTGCAAATAAAAATTATGAAAAATATAAACCCTGACGGACATTTCCCACCCATGGGAATGTCCTTGATACTGCGGTAAACTAAGGGAAATCCCCACCTGGGTGGGGACATATTTTCTTGGTCATCACCCTACAATTCCCCCATACTCCCGGGGTGAGGAGTGGGGGTAGGGTGATGCAATTGATGCAATCTTCTTTGATACAATGTACAAAATATTAAAATTGATTGGTATGATTTCGTCGGCTGCAAATCAGCCGGCTGAACGTTATTTTAAAGTGACAGTTCTCACTGTTCTGGACTTGATTCAGCTGTGACGTAATTTCTACTCTATCTTCGAGTGTCGGGTACATCTTAACAGACCTAACTAATCCCTTGTGATGTCAAAACTAATCCATACATTAAAAGATATTAACATATCTATCCTATATGATTACACTGAAACAAATTAAGAAGTGTCATGCCTATTGATCCTAATGAGTATGCAGCTATCAAGGACCTGAATTCACTCCATAAGTCAATCCCCATTTACTACATTTTATCCCATATATGTTCATAGGTGATGTGCGACAGGAAAATGAGCCACAAGTCGAAAAAAAATGGATTTTGAAATTTGCTACATGTGCATGCTACTAGCACTGCTGAACACCCAAAACATGTGTACACACACAAATACTGAGCAAGGGTTTTTGTGGCAAAGAACCTCAAACATATCCTTTATGTGCGACTTGTGACTCATTTTCCTGTGACACATCGCATATATGGGAAGGCAAATGTATCTACAACTGATCCTTAACATCATGTATACATGTATATGTACTCATCATTTTGTATTTCATTCCTGGAGAAACCTGCCCATTTCATGTATAATTTCGCTTTGTGAATCAGTTCGGCAGCCCAGTAGCAATTGGGAGTGTGCCAAAAAGTTATACACTCGGTAATAATAAAGTAAGACACATTGCTGTCTATAGCCACAATGCTAATCCACTTCTTGCACTTGGCATGCTCAGTGGTGATTCGGGACAAGTACATATTGTCAGCAGAAGTATTGAGCTATTGTCTATGGGCCTTTTACTGCATATCGTCCAGTTAGGGGGTAATTGGTGGCAGGTGCCCAGTCTAGACAGCCCTTTAGGAATAGCATTCGATTACCAATAATCTCTTCGACATGGGACTGGCAACAAATGCACAAAATTCATCCTACAAAATTATACAAATTATACAAATACTTAATATGTATATCGGTAAATAATTTAACAAATTTAAGAGACTACAAATCTGTAATCTGTACCTCTGATACTCCCATCCAACATTCCTCTATGTATAACATGAGACACTACCTCTCAAAACCAATACCCCACTCACCACTTAATGTAAAAGATACTAGAATATTCAACAATTCATTCATCACTCTTTATTTCATACCCCATTATCCATCAAAACCCATTATTTCTGTAAATTTAACTAACTGATTTAAAAGAAAAACAACAGAAATATATTGTGTATAAGTAAAGATAACTATTATCTGTAGCCCCGCCGGATCAACCGGATTCCAATGATGGTAAACATTATAGGACGTCTAATAAGTACTTCTATATTTCTTATAGATGAAAAAAGTTAGCTACATTTCTTGATGGTCAATCATTAGTAGTGTAGTTAATTAAATATACTTCTTAGGGTAACCGCAGAAATGTATCTAGATATACTCAATACGCAGTCTTGGAATCTGGTACATGTAAATGAAACCATTCTGAGCAAGGTTTCTTTGTGGGAAAACATTTGAAAAATATCATTTTCGCGACTTTTGACTCATTGTCCTCTGACACATCAAATAATATATGAATAAAACTAATATATAAAAACTTAAAATGTAAGTTTCAAGCGTGGCTGTGACATATTCCAGGATAAACAATAGTCATATGCTAGATGTGGAAGATGGCCATAGGATATATAGGAGGCACTTCAATCAACCTAATGCATTTCAGGCCCAGTAGCTCTTATAAGCAGATTACTCCATATCTTCCGGATCTTCTCGTGGAGAATGCACCATTAGTATTATGAAGGAGTGGGCGGGGTCGTGGCAACAACCTCAGGTATATCTTAGAGACCCTGAGGGTACATGTATAATATATATATGTGATGTGTCACAGAAAAATGAGTCAGAAAGGGCTTTTGTGGAAAAGCACTTACAACTTATCATTGCGACTTGTGACTCATTTTCCTATGACATATAACCACATATAATATTACATGCAAAATACTCCAAACAGACCTAGCCAAGGGTGCCAGGTTTATTATAATAATGATTTATTTTCGTGCGAGGTGTTACGAAACGGAGTAACCAACCTGCTACATGTATGTATTGGGCTATAGACAGATTAGGAGGAGAGGATAAGAATGTTTATTAATCGGCACCATTCCACTCATGCACTCTGGAGTTTTATCTAGGACTGCAGTCCCTCTGATTGTCCCCTGAGACGAGGAAAAGCATCCCCCGATGTTATCCCACAGCGCCCTGTTGCTATGTGAAATAGCAAAGAGCTCCCGAGGCTAATCTCCAGCATTTGAATGCCCCGTGAACTGTTATTGAATACTCGCCTTTGGGACCATTTCACTAATCGCACAGGCGGATGCATTATTCAAACTCCTCTTGTTTTCTTAAACACTGCCCTGGCACTTTATAATAATGTATTTTGTAATTCAATGAGGCCACTGAGACTTCCACTCAGCCCAGAGCTTTCCCCTTCTCCGAGGGTTTGCGTCCTTGGGCCAGTATAAAAAATACATCGTGGTCGGTTCCTCTCGAGGACCGAATACAATCGGGAATATTGGGTACATACATACGTTGCATGTGCACCACACGACGTGGTGAAACATGCTGACGCCCTTATATCAGAATGCCCCCTAAAACCAGCAGAAGTTTATTTGTTTTTATTTAGATAAGGATTTGTACCCTACACCGTGGTTTGGTAGCTGGATGGAGTGAAAGTGCTAGCCAGCAATTCCTCTCCCTCACTCTCCTGCTCTGCCATCTCTGTGAAGCCTATTTCCGCTGCCTTCAATAATTCATCAGGTCTATTACTTATCGATAAGCTTGAGACTGTTGTGAAACAATTTGAATGGACTGTCCGTCAATCTTTAATGATAACAGCAAGGCTGATTACTCACTATTCCTGTTGGTGTATACATATCAGTTACTCGATTGTATATTATCTTTTTTTCATGGATGTATCAACCATCATCTATGAAGCAATTCGATTACCAGTCTAGGCTCAAAGCCTCTCAGATCAGAATGGCATGCCAGTGATTGGACGCTTACTGCGCTAAGGCCTTTCTAACCAATCAAAAAAAACCTATACATGTATATAACTAGTCAACAAAGTAGTATAAGGATATTAGAATTATGGAGCTCCAAAACCTCCACTTTATATCCACTTGCTTACGTCCTCAGTAGATTAGATATATAGCACATTTACATCATAAACCAGATGATCCATCAATTCACGAACACACTCGATTTATGTTTCTCATGTTCCTCATAATCTGAGCAGCTGTAGTGCGTCCTGGAAGACCTGCACAGTGTGCAGAAGGTCGATCTCTTTTCCAAAAGTGTATTGTCAAGGAAATCAAAGATTATTATTATTATAACCGGACCCATCCGAGACCCATATATATGTTATTTAATACTGAATAAAACTTGATTTAAAAAATAATAAAATTCTGGAGTAAGTATCCATATGTGATTATAATGGCATTTTGCGGTTTAGAGGGAGAGGCTTTCCCTCAGTGTGCAGGGACTCTCTCAACTCTGAGCCTAGACTGGTACACGTTATGGCCTCCAATGGAAATGGAAATTACAAGAGGAACATTACTCCACATCCTTTACATGGGCAGGTCCCTTGAGAATGCTAATACTGGTACAAGCATTATACCTATGGGTTGGACGGAATATCTTCATCATTGCAATCATTCTATGTCCTTCATCCTATTACAGTATGATATTTCCTCCACCCACACTGAGATTAACCCATTAACCATGCTCATATCAATTACATGCTAGCTCGCATAATCAGGCTTTCCATTCATAAATGTAAACTGGTTCAATAAGGCATCCTGGGGGCGGTCGTCCTAGTTTAAAGCTGCAATCTCTGCTAACATCGGTCAAAAAACAAAATTTGAACATTTTCTTGTTTTTGTTCTCTTCTGATGAATATGTATGCATACAATGTCATATTCAAATCACTCACAATCATTTCAAATCCACTGTATGTTAAAATCATTACATTATGCATCCATTTGTTTACATCATTTTTTTTTAAATATTTTTATTGGCCAGACATAATAAGAGGATAACCAGCTAATGTGATTGTTTTCATGTGTTGCCATCCCATCTAAAAATTATTGAATCAAAATTTTGGAGGCTTCTGTCTGGTTGTTTTTGCTACAGAGCTTCACACAAGTCCGCATTTATAGGTTGGGGACCCGTCGAGCTGCTTTCCTGCGATGACTTCCCTTATTATCGCTCACCAGCTGCCGTTTTTGCTCGGCTGATTCAACTTCAAATTCTTGTATAAACATATAACAGCAGCATAACATTGATAAATTCAGTCCTATAAGTCATAATATTAGTAAATTTGATAAGATTGTGTTGCTTATGATAGCTGAGAATGCAGCTTTAACATTCATTATGTCCACGATCACCTTACAAATGCCACAACTAGACAAATGAGTTGGCGGAGGGTTGATCGATAGCCAAGGAAATGGTCACGTATGTTTGAGGTGGTCTGAGAGCGGGTGGCAATATATTTCTTGCGTGTCTATCAATAGGATAAATGCGCCCATCGATGTCCAGTGCTTTTAGTGTCTAGAGAGATAGTAGTCACTCTCCGAGGGTGGTGCATGAGAGTGGGAGCGTGCTGGTGCAAGGGCCTGATTGAAACTTTTATTATTACAAGGCAGGATTGCCACAGAGGCAACCTGAACATTAGATACCATTTATATGCATGAACAATGTTCATAATCTGTTTATGCCGTCTAGAGCAGCATTACCAAGTTAGGCCAGATAAAAAGCGATACGTGGCTCACCAGGAATTGATTTGGAAAGAGTTATTGGAATGAATACCTCTTAGGATGGCCGTAGCCGCAGGCAGTCAAATGGGATATCATTATTGGAGGCGGAACTGAGATTTCTCTTTATCGTAGAGTGTTGCTGCTTTCCACACGATATAGCCGATATTTATATTCAGGACTATCAAAATTATTAAATCTACATTTTGTAGCAATGCCAGTGAAGATTATTAAACCATCTAAGCTCAGAGCCTCTCAGGTCAGATAAGAATGGTATGTCAGTGATAGGACCCCTACTGCGCGAATGACTTTCCTGGCTCTTGAGTCGGCGTCCCAATGGGATTTTAATATCATTTTGCGGTTTGGAGGTAGAGGCTTTCCATCAGTTTGAAGGGACTCACTCAACTCTTAACCTAGACTGAATAGGGATGCATAATGTAATGATTTTAACATACAGTGGATTTGAAATGATTGTGAGTGATTTGAATATGTATGCATATGGATGTACATATTCATCAGATTGAATGATCCATACATGTATAAAATGATCATTTTCTCATCATACAACCTAGGCAGTGAGAGGCATAGACGATCGATACATGTGTTATGATGCAGGTCAAGGGCCTCATCATTCATCCCAAGTATTAATCTGATGTTCCTCAAGGCGTTAATTGCCAGTGATGTTTCTTCGTTCAAAGACATAATGGCCATGCACTTTACGATGCTTGGCGTGTAAGCTACTTGGACAGGATTCGAGTATCTCGAGGACGGTGTAGTGGGATGAACTAATTCCCTTTTTAATTGCCATTCATTAATCTCACAATGGAATCAGGAACCAATGAATCTACCCGTCTTCAAGCATGCCATCAATTTGTTTCCTCTGACTAGAGGATTAGGCAATGAAGGTATCAAATGTGTGACCAGCCTGCACCAAAAAAAACATAATTTTTTTTCTGGCAGAAGGGAGATGAGGTTATATAAATCTTAATTCCTGATACTGAGCATACCCATAACCTTTTAAGAACCATTCCTCCTCCTGCCAAGAATATATATGACCCAGGAAGTAATGTATATCAAAATCCCTTTGTCTGGATATTGAGTATATCATTCTCTTCACGCCATCCAGTGCCAACGATGAGAACCTGAGAATTTGATATATTCCTTGGATTTCACGGATGAAGAGATAAGCTGTATGGGGATAATACCTTCAGCGATACTCAGTATTCCCAACTTGCCAACCACTTTATAGATAGCCCCCACTGCCACCCGGTGAATATTGCCAAGCAATAGTCACTTGCAGGCTCGGCTGTGATCAGTGAGGGGTTCTCAAGTGTCGTCCCTACTCGTAAGGCAATGTATCAATAACACCAGCAAGCATTTTTGTTAAATCTGCACTACAGACCGATCCATTGCAGATATATTATTCTTCTGGAATCGGGGAGGTAAGGGGGTAAGCTGCTATGGCACCATTGCTGCCGCCGTTGCCGGTATACGTAAGATTTACCTTGTGAAAAATGGCAGTTTTTCTGTCATTCAGCTGGGTGTAATATCATTGCCACCGACCAGTGTCATGAGTATTCCATCTGCTCTTCTTTGCAAAAGCCAAAAGGTCCCAGCTATCTCTCTGCTTCTTGAGTCCTGTTTAACTTTAGATGCCCTGGACGGGGAGCACGTTATCCTACATGTATATAGGAATGTGTCAGGAGAATATGCATGCAGAGCAATCCCCAGTTGTATCCCAGGCGTTTGAATGGGGAGAATTCGCCTCCAAAGGATAAATAGGGGAAGAAGACATTAGTTATATATGGCTAACTGGGCGTTCTGTGTTACATCTCCCCTCATCGATCCCGACGAGAGATGCCTTGATGGGATGGGAGTGAGAGAGAGCCTTTGTATCCTGATGCATTTTTATTCCACTCATCATGCTGGGGATGATTTTGCTTTCCCCTCAAGAATGGATCGAGCAGGTTTTTATGGGAGCTGTATTCATCCCCTGTTTATCCATCGATCGATATATTTGTCATTCCAATCTGACGCTTCATTGGAAGGCTTTGCTTTATTTCTCAATAAGAATACAGAGGGATATTGAGAACATTTTAAGAGAAGCTTTCAATCTCCGTGGGGACGGATCGATTTTGTACACAGCAGCTAAGCTATTTTTAAATACATGACCATAATTAATAACGGAGTAATGGCGAATGACATTCAAAGCAGCTATCTATAATTATATATCTGTATGGTTAATTAATAACGTTAGTAAATAAAATACATGACAATACATTACAAAGTTTCAGCTGTAATCCCTCGGCCCATTTGACACAAGGCGTAACGTGATCTGATCAAATGATACATTGTGATGATTCTTGCACCATCATAGGAGGCCTCATGACTGTGTGATGTGTCACAGAAGAAATGCGTCATGGATCGCAAAAGAAATGGAATTTGAGATATCATCATATTTGAAGGGACGAGGTCAAAAATAAAGACATCTAATAAGTACTTCTAACTATTTTCCTGCAACATATCACATAATATATTTTTCTCTCAAGAATCGAAGAACGTCCTCAATCCTAAACTTGCTTATCGTTTTACTGCTGCCCTTTTGTACAATGTTGTTCTATAGAAACTCGAGCCATACCATAAAAAGCTCGAGTCACGTCTGTTATATTTAAGACTAAGACCTAAGACTATCTTCCAATACTACAGGAGCAATATATGTAACGTTGTCTTCTGCACGCTTCAGTACCGATTTATCAGCACCAAAGGAGAGTGTCTGTACTATTGTTGGACTTTGTTCCCACTCCTTTTTCACCTTCTCCCCGTCCATCCAAATCCCTTGGCTTGAAGGGTGACTGTTTAGATACTGTACGGTCGTGAGATATGTCCCCAGCCAATTCTTCTAAAAGTGCTGTATCATTTTTAGGATGTATCTATATATATATGCGTTCTGTCTGTCAGTCAACATAATGGATTTTCTAAACCCCTTGACTGCATGGCATTGACTGAATCCTTTGCACTGGCATCCTTGCAACCAATAGTTCAGCTATGTGGGAATCTCGGCCGATATCTCCACAGTGGAGAAAGCTTCCTTTCAGGTTGTAGCCAGTTCGATAACATGTCCCTGAGAGCTCTTATAATATATTTCTAGGGAGCTGGGGGATTTAGAATTATTGACCCTCCTGGGTTTCTAGGATTGCCGGGCGGGAAAGTGTCTCCACGGTGTGATACTAATCCTCAGTGATCAATCAGATGTCGGAAGGAATGTAACAGCTTGGTGAAACGCTCGAAAATATGATCGATCTAGAAATGGTGACAGGTCACCAGTCTGTGTAAAATGAAAAGAATGCCATAATTGGCAGCGTCAGTATATTATATACTCGCTTGAGGCAGGGTTGGTATTTCTAATTATTAATTCTCTCTAAAAATGATATATTATATTCTGTTCTGTCAGAGTCTTATGTCTGAAATAAAACCAGCGGACATGCGAGTGCATGGTAAACACTCAGTGTTGAGAGAGTCCCTTCAAACTGAGGGAAAGCCTCTCGCTCTAAATCGCTAAGTGACGTTAGCATCCCATTAGGACGTCTACTCCAGGCCCAGGAAATCCATTAATCAGCGCAGTAGGCATCTAATCACAGTCATACCATTCATATTTGATCTGAGAGGCTCTGAGCCTAGACAATATTTAAATGATTCCCAAGACTTGAGCATTTTCACTGCTCCGCATAGGCAATTTCATGTTTCCCAGTGAATGAATGAGTATCTTAGCTGAAGTCCGAGCAAAGCACACATCAAATCACTCAGATTCAATGGCGCCTCCAATGTAGAATGGTGGTATTTGATACCGGAACTAGGGAAGCACAGCTTCCATGACAAAGCTCTCATAATTTGAAACTCCTCTTATCAGTCCCAATTGCAGCACGAGAAGGAAAATGGCTTCCACCTCAAGTTGTTACAATTGCTTTGAAGGCTTTCAGAAGAAATAATGCCTTGAACTGTTGGATATTCAAGCCATTCTAATAATGGGAAAGTGTCTAGTGTCCATCAATGATTTCCATTTGGAAGGGTCAGATCTTCAGAAAATGTACAATGTACAGCTCAACACATTAAGTCAATTCGGTTAAATTCAGCTGAAAAATTGTAAATGTTAGGTATATCTGAGTATATTTTGGCATTCCAATGATCCAAACAATTTATGTAGGTGTATTGAACTGTATTTTGACCTTAATTTTTGTCTAAAATTTGGATTATGTAAGAGAATGTGTGAAGATGAATTGTACACTTTCCGAACACCCGACCCAGACGTCCATAGCAGCCATAGTACTTTACACAAATATCAGTTGTGTTCCACGAACAGGACCATTGGAAGGAATCTTAAACAGCTAGAGGTGTTGGAAAACTGGATTTCAAGTCGATTTCTAAGTGGGGGGAATGTGTTGAAAAACTTCCAACAACACCGTACTCGTTTAGGAGGGGTTCTTGAGGAGACAGGTTGGAGTGGTTGGAAGAAGAAAAAATATAACTTGTAAGAGAGCAGGCGGAATGGAGAGGTCGATCAGATCAGGCTATCGAGAGGTCTTGTGCAGAGGACACAGGAAGAACACAGATGGGACGAGTGTCCTCAGAATTAGCTCGTGTCCTGGGCTTTTCGTCTTGAATCCAAAGTGTTTTCCATACTCCAGGTGCAGAACATGTTATATCAGGAAGAATGTCTCCAATTCGGCATGCAGACCAATTGCTGTATGTACATGTTTATCATTGTAACAGTCATGTGTTTCGTCACATGTTTTCTACATGATGAATTTGATTGAAACCCTCATCAAATCCCTATACTGACTTTCTTCTTAAGTTTTTGTTCATTTTGATAGCCTTGTTTGCCAATTGGAACTCATCAAAATTGTTTTTTAATGATTTTACTTAAACTGGGTGTACCAAGTCCCCTTGTCCGAGTTTTCCACTTGCCCCAGTATTCCAAGGAGTACACAATTTTACACAGTAGTTGTTTCCTTTACATATATATATATAATATATATCAATTTGAGTTTTGGTCTCTATAATATATGGATGTCACTATATAATTATGACAATTGTGAATTATTTGTCAAATAGAATCTTGCTTAAAAACGAGAACAGTGATGTCCACGGTGAAACCTTATTATAGATTGTGTTCTTAAAATCAAAATAAGATCACCAGGCCACAAGGTAACAACACAGATGTTAGACTGATATGCAGGATGTATGCAGGAGAATGATACCCAGCGGCAGTATCCTTGTTTTATTTCTCCCTTGGTAAATATCCGTTAACTAAAGGATAGATTGGAATTCTAAATCGAGTTGGGGAATTGGTCCAGTGCCACATGCGTGGGGGGCCTGGGACCATCGGCAAATTAAGACAAGCAAATGCCTAGTAGCTCCGAGGAAAAGGGTATTGGAGAGCTGGGGGATCAAGTGTGGGGTGGGCTTGTGCATTTGTGATGTGTCACAGAAAGATTA
Organism: Sthenelais limicola; assembly: GCA_942159475.1. NCBI lineage: Eukaryota > Metazoa > Annelida > Polychaeta > Phyllodocida > Sigalionidae > Sthenelais > Sthenelais limicola. The sequence continues at coordinate 63,448,532 of OW804096.1, forward strand.
GTCACAAGTCGAAAACATGGATTTTGAGATACCATCATATTTGAAAGGATGAGATCAAGCGGATTCCAATGATGGTAAACATTGGAGTACTTCCATATTCCTTACGCATGAAACAAAAATTAGTGATACTCCTTAATGGTTACTTACTATAGTAAATTAGTTAAATATACTCATTAGCATAACCTCACATATGAATAAACATATTTAATGCAGTGCAAAGTACTCACTACTGATCCGTTACCCTTGTCTCGGGGGTCAATGTTTGTCAAACTGAAGAGATGTCCTTATATTTCTTTGAAGCTATGTTTAAATACATAAAGCCATGTCAATCAAAAAGCTATGTTTGCCCATTCTCAAAAAAGAATTCTCATAGCTTTTCTAAAAGAAAGAATAAAGGATTTTTTTAACATTTTCTTTACATTTTTTACCAGGATTATATTTATATGACATATCCGATCCGCATCATCTGTGAATGATTATCTTCTACTTTTTCCGGCTAATTATATACATCATTTTCCACTGTAATTGACAGCATCCGTGACATTTAAAGGCTTCTTAGATGGCCTTTTGAGATAATGGATTTATGGAACATGTATCTCAATTTTAAAGAAGGGCGCTCTGACGTGTTTGACATTGAGACATTATTTCCAAAACTCATTAACTTTTTACAATATAATGCGATTTATGTCACATTTTTAATAGAATTAAGAGATAGGGAAAACATGCCAAAATACTTCTAATGTTATAGAAGGTGATTAATTCCTTGTTACATTATTTGACATGGTGTATGCCATAGTGAAAGATAGGCACTAACGATCTATTAATTTACAAATTAAATGAAGGTGTTTTACATCCCCTTATATCATATATGGAGTCTATCTCTAGGCTGAAAGTTGAGAGTGTCCCTTCAAACTGAGGAAATGCCTCTCGCTCTAACGAACAAAATGCCGTTATAATCCCATTAGGACGCCTATACTCGGGGTCAGGAAAGTTATTAGCGCAGTAGGCGTCCAATCACTGATACACCATTCTTATCTGATCTGAGATTATAAACGAATGTTCATATATTACAGACGAATCCCAGTATCACAATTCTTTTGAATTTGCTTAAACTTTTAGCTAAGGGTTCACCTCACGGTATAGATAATGTTTCTACCCCCTATTTTTATACTCACTTTCTGCCATACCTTCGGCTTGGAATGTTGCACGGTCGTGATTAATCTCATGGGTTTTATTATTTATGAATCTTCCGAATAGTTTTTGTATTGAAATATCGTTTAATCTCTCGGCATTTCGGTAGGTCTATAAAAATGCAACTCTTACAGACAAGGGTCATAATAAACAGACAAGAACTTTGCCATAAAAACAGTGTGTTAAATGTTTGCAGTACATTAGTTGTTTTTCCTCAAGGCACTGCTCCAAAACCAAACATCGCAATCGAAGCTGGCAAATATGCATTCTCATAACAGAAGAATGTTCAAACGGTAGAATGCAATGTTTGAACAATGACAAAATTGATTAGGATGCAGAACTGAACCTTCACCCTATTTGCTCCGCACTCTACTCTACGATAGTACTGAAATATTCGCCTTTTTATAAATATTAACATTGAACCCTGAGCTTAGGAAAGGAAGCTATATTCTCCAATTGGCATGTTTATATACTTCTCACGTGACCTGAAAACAACAAAACTACCCTCGGTCGGAATACCAAACGTCTGAAAGTCCCCACTGATGTTACTGCTTCCATCTGCTGCCAGGGTAAAACGGGAACATTCTACATAAAACATAACATAAAACAGTCTAGGCTCAGAGTTTAGAAAGTCCCTTCCAACTGAGGTAAAGCCTCTCGCTCGAAACCGCAAAATGCCATTAGAATCCAAATAGGACCGCAAAACACCATTATAATCCTATTAGGATGCCTACTCCTGAGTCAGAAATGCCATTAGCTCAGTAGGCGTCCAATCGGTGACATACCATTCTTATGTGATCTGAGAGGCTCTAAGCCTAGACTGAAAAATGTAGTCACAATTTCAGGTTCGTGAATTAGAAATACTACAAGGGTTGGGAAATATTTCTTTCAACCAATTTGCTTCACATACCTTTGAGCACTGATATTCCAAGTACGATAATATGTACATGCATTCCTTCGCCTCCTTGAGACTAAGCCACTTTTATTTCCGTAGTAGCTAGGACATCAGCTCCCATTAATAGTTAAAACAGAATTGCTTGGCAGATGTATACATTGCAGTATAAATATATAAAACCTCTTTCAGGTTCCCTCGTAAGCGGTCAATCCTTGATAGTGATGTATGGACTCTATTTAGATTTCTCAGGCTAGTTTCATCGCCTCCCAGATTAGATAAGAATTTATGTCAGTGAATGCCTTTCCTGGACCAGGAATAGGCATCGTAATGAGATTATAATGGCCTTTTGCAGTTTGGAGCAAGAGTCATTTTCTCAGTTTGGAGGGACTTTCTCAAGTCTGAGCCTAGACCATAATGAGAATATCGATGATGAACGAAGTACATGTACTTAATAAATATGGAGGGAAAACAACACATTAAGTATTCACAGTGACTCTTAGTTGATTCTGCATTCCCGACGTTTCGCTCTCTACGTATTCTTCAGGAAATTAGATAACTTACTATACTTCAATTCAGCTCTTTTATTTATACTTAAAAGAGTCGCACAAAATGAAACCATGCATCTGAAGAAAGAAAAAGCCAGGACTTCCAGTATGCTCCTAAGTAGAAAAGGAAAAAAAAACGGTAAAAAAAAAGAAAAAAAAGACAGATACAGCACATTAAAATTAATGCATTGCCGACAATCATCTGGTATCGACTCTGAGTACTTGCCATTAATTTTTATGTTAGCTTCGACTCAGATAAATTAGACTTGCATATATCGTAATCATTTCATCTGCATTAAATCGACAGTTATCCTTGTCTGTTTTAACAGATATTATATACTTTATGTGTGTGTTCCTCAATTCATTTCTTACTCGGTTATATCACAGATTCCTGTGATTAAGCAATACTTCGTGTCTGCAATCCGCAGTGTCTGTCGACTTTAAAATGATTTATACAATCAAGTGATCCTGTGCTACGCTTTTAACTAGTGTTTTGAAAAACATTTTGAAGGACCAGAATCTCTGAGAAGCACACATGACTTATGGACTCCTTTCCTGTGGAATGATGGCCCCAAGCATCCATCAAGTGTTCGGTGTGAGCCTACAAAAACAAGATGTAAGATTCGACAGCAATTTGTCAACATAAATCACTCTTATACCTGTCCAACAAAAGCATATTATTTGTACTCTGGATATCGAAACCTGTGATACCCTAGGGAGAAAAAGCCTGACGGTGCAAAATCAAAACATGTTTCTAAAGTGACCTTGGAGGCGATCTGTGTTCAAAATAAACCCTCTGAAATGTGATTATACCACGTGATATACGAGCTCTAGATACCGTAGCTTATATGTGATTATAGGAATTTGATATATCATCATATTTGAAAAGATAAGACCAAGCAGAATCCAATGATGGTAAACAATAAGTTTCATGCATGAACAAAAGTTAGCTATATTTCTTGATGGTCTTGATAGTAAAGTAGTTAAATATAATCCTTAGGATAACCTCAGCTATGCCTAGATACATTTAATACACAGTCTTGAAATTTGGTACATGTATGCATACTACTAATGTGTCCAACATAATAGGTTTAGATTTCGTTAAACAATATTAACAGGCTTTACACTACTTACACTGGATATTTTCTTCTAGTATAGGCTTGTCCCTATATATCATCTTTATTTTTGAAGTTTACTTTAACCTTTTCAATAGTACATTAAAACAAGTGAAAGCGAGATATTTTAGTCCACATTACAATCATTTCTATTCTACTAAATTTATGGCATTTCTACCATACATTTCACATACACGAATTTAGTGTATTCTAGATATGCACATAACCACTCCATGATCGTGGCACACGCCAACCCCACACCCTAGTATTGAGTATGCGTCCAAAAACATGAAGGAGTATACTAAATGATTCGTTTTAAAACAGCCCTTTTTCATAGCCTCTCGGGGACACTAACATTTAAATCATTCATATTGAACACCAGTATGCCTGTCAACTGAGATTCGATGGATCGGGGTTTTGGGGGCTCCTGATACGATTTGTTTTCATCAAATCTCCATCACCCAGAGCTCGTCATGCACCAAACCTGCATGAGGTTGTGATGATGATTGATTATTTACTAATGAAATAAAAACGTGAGAATGAAGGGCTGGGTAGTGGGAGGTCTGATTTATCTTATTTATGTCGCTACTGGGGGGTTGGATGTACAGGGACATTTAGAGCAGGAAAAGCTAAATGGAAAAAAGGAAGAAAGTTATAGCCTAGCAAGCTCTTTGGTCTATGTCTAGGAGAGCTATGTAGACTCACGACAAAGATATTAGGATATTAGTCCTTTCTTCTTGTGCCTTAGCCACGGGTTGTTAGGCATTGTGAGTGAAAAAAACCCATTAGTTTCAGTCATTCAAATTATTTTATGTTAAAATGCTTTGGGCCACAAATGTAATAGACTCAAAGTTTAGTATTCATTGTACATAATATTCAACTTTTTTGCAAATTGGTCTGTATTGCAGAGAGTCTACATGGTTACCGACAGGTTTATATGGACCTTAAAGTTTGTTTTACAAATACATTTCGTACATAACTAGGATAACTAGAACTGCAGAGGCTCACCGAATGTACTGGTGCGCGAATGCCTACGTTTTCAGCTGTTTTATCTTTTCAAAAATATCTTTGATTATTCTTTACCTCGTTGGAACCTTTTGCCAATATATCCTGCCATAGACTGGAACCTTGCATCAATTAATGTTGCTTTTGCTGTATTAAACACACTAGAATTGCGGATTTATATATTAAAAGCCAGTGGCTGTGTTTATGTGGCATGTTTCCAGGTGGGTTTCTATAATGAATACAAAGACAAAACATAAGAAATAGGAGTATAGATATAAGACCAGGAAATCATAAGTTCGATCCTGACTGATCAAAATATCAATATAGCATGCAATGTGACAAAGACCATTGCAAAAAAGATTGTTTTACAGGACAGTCCCTATAAGAAACACCAGACTCAATGAAGCCCCAATTTTGAAGCAACTATTGCCCAACAAACTAGTTGCTGAGAGGTCTGTCTATTCACCTGTGCCAAGGCGTGGAGTGCCCCCAAGGCTAAGAAATTATAGGCATTATGGAAACATTTAAATCCTATCAAAAAAATGGCTATTATCTACACTCGCTTGAACATAATAATTAAATCCTATACTTAATGCTGCCGGGACCGTCTTATTTTGTTTCATAAAAGGTATACTGATCACGGAAACCTTACATTCCTCATAAGTGGCTAGGTATAGTGAAACCAATATCTTATCTCTAAAATTACCTTAACCTCAATATTTAAGCAATACTGCAATCTTACAAACTCCCACTCCTATATATCAAATGAGTGACTAGAGAAAGGGGGTCAATAGATTCCCTCATTTCACATTATTAATTACGATTCTGATAAGCATCATTACAGTCAATATATAGTGGCTTGAATGTATCAATGTTATAAATATTCATTGGTGCTTGGCTTCTGGCTTCGTTATACTTGGACATTTAACTGAAAATCAAATCATGATCAGCCTTTTCTTGCTCGATGCCTTTCCGTCCTCACGCAAATGCTTTTGATCAGGAATAATCTTGTTTTCCTCCCGGAGTCTCAGAGGACAAATCAGACTGGGGATGAAACCAACTCCTCCTACCATAAATTCGGTTCAACGTTCTTCCCATATCTTACCAATTACTCGTCCCCAATCCTATTTCTACCTTGTAATGGGATATTTACATTGTAAGGCAGAGACAGGCGTGTCCGAGGCAAACAAAGAATGCTGCTTCTCTCCTGGCAAGAGCACAGTTTGGTTATGTCTTTTGCCATCCTAATCCTTTTAAAAGCTGTATATGAATGAAGTGCCTTCCCCCTTGCCTATTTTAGAATTCCCACCAAGAAGAGCGCGCGAGAGGATAATTGATGTCACTTAAAGACTGTCCGTGTGATAGCCTAATAGAAGTTTTGTTTGTGAATTGGAGATAATGGCTTCATAGAGAAAGAGTGGCTCGGTCTAGAGTGAGTTGCTCCTGTATTAGAATCAAGGTGTGTTAGGCCAAAAAGAGAAAATAAGTGTTTCCAATTTACCCCCACTCTACCTAGAAAAGCCTACCCCACCCTCCCACCCCAAACATTGACCATGCCTATTTTTGTGGGTGATTTTCTGACCAAAAAAAAGATAATAAAAGCAGGAAACAAGTTTATATATTACCCTTTATATTTATCTTGTTAGACCAATTCAATTCAATTCAAGATATTTTTTATTTGCATAGATGATGACTACAAAAAAGAAGGCCCAGTTTTGAAACCTAGGTTCCAAGTCTTCCAGACATAAACATTTTTTTCAGTTCCTGGATCAAACAATTTTTTTTAAACCTAGCTTTAAGCTATATAAATCGGAAACACGCCTATTTTTGTTGGCCTTAGTGAAACGATGGCGCAGAATTTTGGACCTTGCAAAGGATAGAGTGAGACAGGCTTTTAGACCTAACCTGGTTGTGCGCATTAGCCGCAATCGAACCCCCACCACTCCCAGTTATTTGAAATGTGGTCAGTGTTTCTCGGCCTTCGGGGAATGCAGTTAGTGTTTATTAGGCATGGTTTTATAAAGTAATGACTGAAAAGCCACGCCGTGTTCAATAGGGTTAAAGGGTCATACCGCCTCAAGCCCAGACGATAGAGTGCATATTAGCTGTAACTTTAGGAAGTTGGCCCCATGTTTAACAGAACTCCGTCGTCCATTCGCGTCCGACAAGACTGACCGAAAAAGAAATGGGTTTTTTAGAAAATATTTGTATTGGTCGTTAGTACATTTTGAATGGGATACAATAAAACTCATAATCGACAAAGGTGGTTGTTTTTGTGCATTTCCATAAAAATCTGAAGACAACTTAGATAGTTTACAAGTTGATTGAGTGTACTGAGTGTTAAAACTAGAGATTTTATACTTTTTGTTCCGTTATTTTTCCAACCCATCTGAAAAGTCACTTGACCAAAATTGTGAAGAATTTCATCGTTGTTTTTGCTACGTTTGCTACTTTAGTTCGGTCTATTCAACGAGGAGGTGCAAGTCATTTCCCACTAATAAAATATAACCATTTATTCTTATATTGTATTAACGTTTCCGAAACCCCACAAATAATGATTATTTGGATATTGCTATTAGTATTATCTTTACAAGCTACTGTTACTATTATGTTATTGTAATCGCTCTCTATCGTTATAATTTGATATCTGATAAAATGCCCAGGCTGTGGTGAAAACAGCACTTTGTCTAATTATTCATATCCTGAATAAAATACTTTTCAAATTAAATCAAATGGTATGGTGTTCTTCGGATACATTATAACTATGAAGTATTATGTAACTCGAAACCAACCCCTACAATTATTTTTAATGGGAAACTCCGGTATCGCTCGCAACCATTAATTAAAGCGATGATTTAACCAGTTTCAATCAGGCTAACTGATCATTGGACAATGGGAAATCCTTCCACACGTCAGTCCAAAACTTCAATTCCATCCAAGGCACTCTATAGGCTCTTAAATCAGGGAAATCACAGCTTCTAATTAATATTCTGAGGAATTTTAAATTCGAATGCCAGCGACCACCTGAATGGAAGAAACGTAATTAAAGTTTAATAATTAAGAGAGGCGTAATAGAGTGTTGTTACAGTTTGTGATGCCAGACCATCGTCAGCAGCCTTCGGGGACTTTTGGAAAAATGTAGCCTCTGTCATGTGATTTTATAAAGACCGGAGACACACTGAAATATGACTGGCCACTCCTGTCTCCTGGGCTATTGTGATCATCTTTGAAGAAGGTATGAACGGACCTAAATGAAGACAGGTTGGTCCTCAGGGCTTCTTATCAAGACAAGACACGCGCTGTTAATCTGATAAGGTGGATCACCTGCATATCTTATCACCACTGGCCAAGTATGGCTAATCCACCGTGGCGGAGATTGCTTCGTCCCTTTTCCTCTTGCCACCTCTCCATACGGCTCGAGAAAAAAGATAGAAGGCATGTCCATAATACAAGCTTGATTATCTTAGAATCAAGGTTGTCAACGGTTTTAATAACCACCCCATGTTTTTAATGATCAGTGTGATCCATTGCTGATTTTAAATGGTTTATATTGCTTCCACCCCAATAAAATGGTCCTCTCCATAATGTGCGATTTCCTCGCTGGGAACTGTGTCAAAAATGGTTTATATCTTTGCACTGGATTTTATGTCATCCCTAGTGGTCGTTTTTATTATGCACGAGCCCTGATTAACAAACTATTTTACATTATTCGGCAAGAGGAACTAATTCATGACGGGTGTTCAAGATGCGCAGACATGAACAGTGAAGGGTTAATCTAGATTGGCGGCATATCCTAATTCGGAATTATCAAATATTTATAAGCTGAAGTCGTATTGGTTTTAATCAGTCCAATTAGAGACGCATATCGCTGGCTTGCACAACTGAAATCAAGATTGATGTGATTGCTGATTCTAAACAGATCAAACATAGGGTCAGATTTTCAGGAAAATGTACAATTGGCAGCTGTACACATTCAGTAAATTCTGCTAAATTGGGCTGAAATTTGGTCAATACTAGGTAAACACGAGTATATTTGGCATTGCATTGATTCTAGCAATTTGTTTGGTTATGTTGAATTGTATTTGAACTTCATTTTTGCCTTAAATTAGGATTTATTGAGAGAGTTGGTGAAGGCGAATTGTTCATTTTCTGGCGATTTCACCCCATACAGTGGGTATTCAAATTAACTGATGATTGGTTTTGTAATTCTATTCTTTTTTATTATTGCAGATACACATAGTATTCATCCATATATTTTTAGGAATTGCCATGCAGTTATTTCGGTCGTTCAGTTTTATAATTGTTTTTTCCTTTCCCTGTGTTTCGGAATGCAGCAATAACTCTCACTGTTTCATACCCGTCTAGGCTCAAAGCCTTTCAGATCAGATAGGAATGGTATGAGAGTGATTGGATGCCTACTGCGCTAATGGCCTTTCTGGACTAGGAGTAAGCGTCCTAATGGGATTATAATGATATTTTGCGGTTTAGAGCGAAAGGCTTTCCCTCACTTTGAAGTGAACCTCTCAACTTTGAGCCTAGGTTAATTTGTTCTTTGTTGGCACCGAGCGGCTGTGATTTGATTTCCGACTTGTACTAATTGGCGCTTTCCTCAAATCAAATTGAGGGAGGTGTTCTGGATCTGTCAATACTTGATCCTTCCGTCTCCATATAGATGGAAGAGATCAAAACCCCGACCTTTATCCTCTTAGCTTGATTCTCTATGGCTCCTGCCGCGTTCAATACATATAAATTGGCAGTCGGGAATGGCTACGCCCCTCTCTTACTCTCTCTGTAGTGTTATTCTTGGCCTACTGTTCATATACATACCTTCCCCTCTGTTTCTCTTCACCTAAAAATCAACATTTCTTGTCACCAGGTGACGTAGAGGTAAAAAGGCAAAAGAACATATTAGGCTTTTCTCATCTGGACTTGCCATTATAATGATCCTTTTTCCAGTCTCGGCTCAGAGTTGAGAGAGTCCCTCTTAGCTGAGGGAAAAGGGTGGTCTTCACTGGCTGCGATAAGCTCTGCGGTAAGCCTTGCGATGGTGAGATGTTGTCGAGGAATGGCGAGGTCCTGCCTACATCGTTCACTGACCATGTAGGTAAGGACCTCCTCATTCCTCTCCACCTACAGAACCAGCACAAACCATCGCAAAGCTTACCGCAGAGTTTACCGCAGCCAGTGGAGACCACCCTTAAGCATCTCGCTCCAAACCGCAAAATGCCATTATAATTCCATTAAGGCGTCCCATCGCTGATATACTATTGACATTCGTAAGTATCTGATCAGAGAGGCTCTGAGCCTAGACTGCTTCGTACAATTGGTACACCTCGCTACTACAGACACTTGAGTCCAAGTCCAAGGCTGTCAAGCTAAAAAAAAATCGTCAATATGTTTCCTTATATATTTTTATTATTCAGGATGTTTATACAGCAAGTAAAATAATAATAGTTAAGTATGAAAAAATCCCATCAAATCTCCCGGTATTTCTACATAATAGAAGCGAGGGGATTGGTTTAATATAACGCGATCGCATTGAAGAGCATTAAAGTTCTCCTTTACTCCCTAGAGCTATAGCACTTGGTGAGCTTTTTTGTTCTGTCCGTGTGAGCCACTCCTCCTGAGGCGTGGGGGAGTGGGGGAGTTAGAGGATAATAGAGTGTAGGTGGGTGGTTAGGCAGTGGCTACCGTTTGCCTGATCAGCTCACGAACTGTCAATAGGTTTCCATCAGACCCGGGTCCCCACTGGAGAGACCATTGTCGGATGAGCCCCTCAGAGTCCCTCGGAGGCCTGCAGGTACATACTGGGTAGTACGATGCTGGGTTTTTCCATAAAAAACCCATCTAGGTCAGGTCCTCAAAAAATGTACAAGTCATCTTCACCAATCCTCTCAAACAGTCCATATTTAAGACAAAAATTATGTTAGAAATACAGTTCAATATAACCAAATACATTGTTTGGATCATTGGAATACCAAATGTACTCAGATATATACCAAATATCATTTCTCAGTTGCATGTTACCAAATTTATTATATGTGTAGAGCTGCCGATTGTATATTTTCTGATGATCTCACCCACCTAGGTAAATAGATCAAATGAATAAAGCATGAATGCTGCTTATACGGTAGTGTTTCCTCGAAGCGAGGCCACTTACCCAATATTGCTGGAGGGAAGTGTGGAAAAATAACCCCAAAGTTATTGCAAATGAAACAATATTCAAACATCCCACCCCTAACTTTTTTCCTGAGGGGATCTACCGACTAGCCAATCATGGAGATTTGTAAGATTATGGCACAGAAGTGATTGAATATTTCCTCAATCGAAACCTTCGCGCAGTGTCCGATCCTTAATTTTATATTTGATTACCGAAGACAGTTCCTTTCGGGAACAAAAGATCATTTCTGCATGGCGTCAAAGTCGGGGGACATTGGCCTTAATTGACGTTACACCCTATTCCAGTGGCGCCACCTAGGCTCGTAGCGGCCTCTAACGAGTTTGGCGGGTGGTGAGCGACTCGAGCGATCACATTAAGCTCAGAGCGACTCAGCCTTGCCCTGCACCCGATCTCATTATTGCCTCGGCCCGTTTCACCACAATATGGAGACCAGTGCGAGGAGGATACAGCACTTGCAATGAATACAGATTGCTGGCTCGTTCGGGATCACATGTACTGAGAAAAATCCAGAGAATCTTGCTGCTATGGGGTATTCAGGCTTTATCAATATAAACATAAGTTATTCACGAATATAAATGTATATAAATAAATCAATGAATACAGATTGCTGGCTCGTTCGGGATAGTAGTATACAAATACAGAGAATCTTGCTGCTATGGGGCATAAAGTAAGGTACAGGGAGATATAGCAATGACGATTGTTTGAAATACTTTCTACTCAGGCTTTATCGATATTTTTATTTTGATGTGAATATTTTCATGGGCCCCTGACTTTCATAATTAATGCTATATCACAAGACACTATGCAGTATAACAGATGTCATAGAAAGATAAAAAAAAAAAAGAAGATGAAGATGATGATATTTTACCGCAAATTTTCTATGAAGAACCTTGTCTCTCTTTTATTTATTAACCTCACATTGCCTTTTACCCTTGTTGAAATTTATTTTCTATTATAAGAAGGAAAGTTCACAGTGACTGTTTATTTTTAATCTAAAACCACACCATATTAGTCAAAATCCTCCACCGTTCATTGGTACGATGGGAACTACAGTTAGTTGCAGTATCTCTTGCCTCATAGCAACACATTTTCCTGAATGTAAATTTAAAATATTATGACAAGAAAAAAATTCCTTGCCTTTGCTTTGATCCTAGGTCTGTAAGTAGAATGAAAAAGGGTGCAATTTTAAACAACGCCTGAAATCGTAGGTACGTCAGATTATACCCTAGTGCCTCCTAGAAGTTGCGAGTGTTAGTGAAAACCATTGGTTAATGTACCTGATTCTCGTGGTCATACCTTATTCTAAAGGCCATGAAGGGTGGGGATAGTGACAAGAGGAAATTGGGAGACTTAAAAAGTGCGAAATCTGTTTCCAAGGAACAATAATATAATATTGGCTTCCTCCCCATTTGCCTCATGGGCTGAACGAAGGTTAAAATGTGGCCGGGCCGTCTGGCAGATTTCGCCATCGGATAAGACCATGACGCTTTTTCTATTTTAATGAATAAGGGATCAATCGAGACAGTTTGCCCTGAGTGGATTTTACCCTGGCAGAATAGCGGCAGCATATCGGTAGAGAGTTCATTAAGGGGTGTTCTAATCCCTAGCTGTGAGGCTTCATTCAAGCAAGCTACATCGGTGGCAGCTCCTGTCGTCGGCTTATATTGTAATAAATTAGTTCCACAATATGTGAGAGGAAGGAACACATATATAGAATAATTAAAATCATTTTTAAGGAAGTATAATTATGTGTCCGTCGGTAATCATTGACACTTAACGTATACACTTTTAGTTTTATTTTAGAGTTGTTGTTTTTGGTACTTTTATTAGTTATTAACGGGGAACTAAGCATGTCAATGGGTCACTGAGGTCGGAAGGGAGAATTTCAAGCCCTACTGTTACATACGTAAGTAAGGAAAACAATCCACCGTTAAATCAAGTCAACGCCTTAACGGTGACCTTATTTAAATTGGTTTATACATAAACTTAAAATGTTGAATTTAATTTCAAGAGTATGACGTCAAGCGTTAGGAAATTAAGCGAATTTCTAAATAGTTTTTACCGATTGTGCTAGATGATTATACAATACATAATTTTACATAAACAAAACGATCAAGTTGTTTACTGGTAAGTTACATGGTAAGGCCCAGGACACCCACACAAGTGCATCGTTTAGTTTACTTACGTAATATAGGATATGCTACTTACTCTGAGATCGATATCGGGAGGGACTATTTTGTCAGGGGCGCACTCATCTATTAGTTGTTAGCTTTAGGCAAAATATTGGTCATCAATAATGCACTATGCAAGGTATTGCGTTTTGTTCTCCTATGGCCACTTTGTTTTTTCCTCTTCCTCCACTGCCCTTCTCTCACCCTCTTTCTCCCCCCCCCCCACCTGCTCCTCTCTCTCTCTCTCTCTATCTCTTTCTCTCTCTCTTGCCTTTTCTATAATTAATAATAATTATGTATATTACTCTGTAATGGTGGGTCATACCCGAATAAAAATCTGTTTAAAAAAATACCACACATGCTCTCTCTCCCTCTCTCTCTCTCTCTCTCTCTCTCTCTCTCTCTCTCTTTACCCACACCCACACCCACACACCAATAGCACATTTAATCAGAATCAAATGTCAATATTTTCATACATCGCGCACATATTTTCCCATTTATACCACCCTCGCCCATGGTTATGCAACAGGGGCGTTGATACAAGAGCATTCCTGGTAGGAACGTATCCATGCCTCCTCCTGCCTCGGCCCACTTATTCACCCCGCCCAGGGAGTGAATTATATCACAAATTGCTTTTTCTTATGCGTCAAGGACCTGTGAGTATTTCCGATACGATATCATCCTTAAGATTTGGCAATGTCAGTTACTAGGAAACCGTGTTTGTATCCATGCATCAAGCCGAACAACATAACTCAAGGAAGAAGTTTTCCTTGGCAATGTAATCGCTCAGGTACCGAAAAGAAGGTGAACGTGAGACATTCTCCCCGCCCTGATACAAATAAAAAGTTAATTGTATATTCATAAATATAACGAACAGATCGTGATGAATAAGAAACGCTGCAAGCAAGAACTGCATGGATGTGGACTTATGTCCTTCTTAGGTAAGCATTCTATTTTAAGATGTGAGCTGTCGTCTCCTAGCTTCTTCTTCCTTTCTCTCCTTGCCAACTTGATAACACTTTAAGCAGCAGATTGTGGGGGCAATTCCCTTGCTGGCACTGACAAAAAGTGCCTGAGATGGCGTGTTGTATACATAGTTAATCCTGTGTCCCGGCAGTACCTATTGACCTATCCTGGGGGGGGGGTCAGATTTTCAGAAAATGTACAATTGAACTTCGCCAATCTTCTCAAATAACCCAAATTTCAGACGGAAATAAAGTTCAAAATACAGTTCAACCTAACCAAACAGATTGCTAGAATCAATGCAATGCCGGATATTGTTGAATTTACCTAGTATTGGCCAAATTGCAACCTAATTTAGCAGAATTTACCAAATGTGTAGAACTGCCAATTGTACATTTTCTGAAAATCTGACCCTTGTGGAAGGAGCTGCTCAATATGAGTCAGTTCCCGGTTTCACAGGTAGCTGCTGCTGGTAGAGGACCAGCTGGCTTCTGCTCCCATTCGCTCATGAGTGGTCGGTTGCGATTGGGCATTCACAGAAGAACTCTTTGCACTTATCCCTGGACTAATATCTGCGCTGATATCTGTGATGTATGTACACATGATTAGCATGGCTATACTCTTATATATGTGTGTGTGTGATAGTGTAAAGAGATTGATATACAATGCAATATTTTTGTCAGATGCCTTTTGATTAAGTCGAAAGAAATAATATATGTGATGTGTTACAGAAAAATGAGTCATGAGTCGAAAAATTGATATTTGTCAAAGGGTTTTATTCACAAGATGTCTTTGTATGGATATTTTCATTTTGGGGAGTATCCCCAGTGCTTTACGTCGTATGAATACATTACCAAATTTCAAGACAGTGTATTAAATATGTGCCTGCATTTATAAGGTCATCCTAGTGAGTATAGCTAGCTACTTTACTAGTGAAAAATCAAACATAAAATATAGACTAAACTTTTTAGATATTAACATAGTTGGAATCCTCTTAATCTACTTAATCTAATCTTTCCAAATTTGATGGTATCTCAAAATCTATTTTTTTCGACTTATGACTCATTTTTCTGAGGCACATGACATTGCAATATGAAATCACATTCTTGCAAGGAAGCAGTGGCGTGTTGGTTTCCAGGAAGCTGATAACGTATCAATTATTTCAAGGAGGATGCATATTGCTTGAGGGTTTAAAAGATAGGACGTTCAGTAGCTGGGTGTCAGAAACTGGTGGAGATATGACGTCAAATGAGTTGACCTAAAGGTCATTATTAATACTACATCTTCTTCGGCTGATCTCACTCTAAGATCCTATCAACATGATCAACTGGAATCTTATTTCAGAGTTTGTCAGTAGCCTAGTTAATATATTTCCAGTTGGAAAATATCCAATAATATGATTGAAGGAATAGAATCAACTCAATTGAAGACACCTAGCTCACATTGTAGCATATTTATTGGCTACCCCTATTTATTATTAAATAATTATATTATATTAAATGATATATAAGTGGACATCTTGGGCTTAATAGACATAACTAGTAAAAATACTGAATAATATAAGTGGATATTTTGGACTCAATAGGTATAATCCGTAACTGATTGCATAGCTATATATGAAATTCCATATTCCTGTAGTTCCTCATTGACGCTGATTTAATTTAATTTAGGTTGGAATTTTGTATTGGGAATCACATATACGTATAGATAGTTATAGGTGTGTCCTGAAAAGAAATTAGTGGAAGAAACCAACAAGATGTTACAGCTTCGGTTCACCCATGAACGGAATCTGTGCTAACATTATACCCATTCGCACAAATCAGCTTTTCTCCTCTCACCCCAGGGGTGGGACCGACAGACACCTCCCTAGTGGCTAGAGTAGAAAGAGGTAACACATTATGGGTCAAGTTGTCAGGAAATGTACAATTCGCTTTCATCAATCCTCTCAAATAATCCCAATTTAAGACAAAAATCAGGTTAAAAATACAGTTCAACTTAACCAAACAGACTATTTGAATCAAGGCAATACCAAATATTATACTCAGATTGACCGAGTATTGACGATTTTACAGTCTAATTTAGCAGAATTTATGAGTTAATCTGCCAATTGTACATTTTCTGACGATCTAACCGGTATATATCAGTGGTGGGGAGAGAACAGGGCCATGTACCACCACATAAATAAGGAATAGAACATGTGGTCGTAATGATGAATTAGTGTGAGTTCTGTTACATTTTGAAATTATTTACAGTACAGCCATGCTAGTGGAACTCTGTCGGACTCCGATGCAACACAGACACCCCCTGGAACACTGCAGATAGACATATCTACCCCCTAGGGACTCCTTTTGACCTCGCTATTTGGTTCCCTTAGGTCAGAATTTTCTATGCTGATTGATTCATTCCCCTCCCTCTACGCCCTGACTTTTAGAGTAAAATAGACTATTTTGCTCGACGGTCCTTATCACCATAACACTTTGAAATGAACGCTCGGTCAATTCAATATAGCCCCTTGTTTTGTGTATTATTCATTATTGGGGGGGGGGGTTTCGTTCGTTTTGTGGAGTCTCTACCTGTACCATTTTATTAAACACATCTCACATAAACATCTCATTTAAATGGAGGTTAGAAATCATAGTATACATGATCTTTCACATGTATTATGATAAGACTCGATCTTAGCACAAACAAAGTTTGAAGCTCGACATAAAACTAAAGCATTTAAGACTCTATTTATTCATAGTGTCTTAGCTTTACATTTTTACACTTACATAACTTACATAACTGCTGAGTTTGTAACACAGCAAATGTCTTAACAGCACTTGAAAGTTATCAACATCAGCATAAACAATTGAAACTTGGTTCCTTGATTTAGTGACCTTTCTCCTAACTGTATATCATTGTTTTTAATGTGTTTTTTCATATCCTAAGCATATGACTCCTGAATATATAGTTCCTGTTGTATGTTTAGTCTCACAGTATAAGACACGATATGTCGAAAAGCTATGCACATGTATACAACGGTCATGCTAATCTAGCCTATTTCATAACCGCAACTTACACCCAAAATAAGGATGTTCCTTGATAGATATGTCGGTTCATCAGTTCACACCCAATCTTGACATAAATATTTAGCAAGTTTAGATCCATCTGTGGCATCGCATTACATATTTACGAACTTATCTGCAAAACAACTCCAAGGATGTGGTTTTCTGAAATGAAATGTGTCCAACACATGAACAGAAGGGTGTAGTTCGGTCACGATTCCTTCCAATATCCACATATATATATATATATGTATACGTATGCGTCACATGTTTAGAGTCAATGTTTAGGCCAAAAGGCCACCTCGTATAGAAAGAGGGTACATGCCCATGGGAACACCAAATGAATACATAGACCTATTGATGGGATGTATAAATTATCCACAGACCAAAGCACCATTTTTACTTACATTTAATTACTGATGACTGTCAGATAGTTACAGCGATCTACCGTGTAATAATAACGTAACGATGATATATGCCACATGATTCCTCATGGGACAAGGCTTGCCACCGTTCAGACACAAACATGTAACATGTAACATGTTCTGCACATCATTATTCTGCTTGTTTATAAATGGGACCCTGCCAAAATGGCGTTGGATTATTCTTTGTATTAGTGTCATATTTTCTGCCTCATGTCGAACCCGACATCGCCGAATCTAGTCTACATTTCACCATCAATCTATACGAGCCTGCAGCTGCCACTCCTGCTTCTATCCACGACCACCTCCTCCACCTCCTCCTCCCCCGTCAGTTATGTTTACACCAACATAAATGTTTGTGTATCTAGATGAACGGTAGCAGCTAGATCACCGCGCTGGTGAGTTCCCCTTTGCTAGCTGCCCCAGGCAAAGCTGGTTGGTGAGGGAATCAAGATATTGTGCATGTAACCTCTATAGGATGTATCTTCTATAACATAGGGTTCATGTATCCTACATTATTCAACATTTTTCATCCCTTTTCGGATTGTATTTCAGTTCCTCCCGACCCATTGCCAATGTTGGGTGCGTGTTTTGTTTTGCATGCCAGAAGGATAGCCTATATTTATTCCCTGAGGCCAATGTTACTTTTAACACAATCTCTCAGATCAGATAAAAATGGTATGTCAGTGATTGGACGCCTACTGCGCTAATGGCTTTCCCGGCCCTGGAGTATGCGTCCTAATGGGATTCTAATGGCATTTTCGGGTTTGGGGCGAGAGGCTTTCCCTTTAGCGGGACTCTCAACTCTGAACCTAGAATGAATGGGGAATTTTCTAATGCGCAATAATTTGAGTCTTCGCATCATTCACTTAAAAATTAATAATGATGGCGGACAAGCAGGTACAACACCAATAATAAAATAAAATTAATTGGGCAAAAATACAGGCGAACCTCGCAGGCAGAGTTACTGAACTGTTCGTGTCAGAAACAAGGTTTTATTCCTCCAATTTCCCTGGCCTTAAAATGACAAACTGATTATGGCTGGTGATCAAATTCATATCAAATTAAACGTTATCAGCCATCATGAATCTCAGTCCCTTCCTATAGGGTAAACACAAGTCTCAAACTGTTTACCCATCCGAGGTATAAATTGGACATTAAAATCCTATATGACATCCGAGTGAGCGAGTAAATTTGATGATCTAAATAACATCATTATTCATCGAAGATTAATTTCAGTAGATCGCTGTGGGGAGAAGGTTTGGTTGTATTTGGCTGGGAAATCAATTAAAGTTGATGAAAAACCTGCCACTGTGCTCATTTTACTGTTGTTCTTCGCCCCAGAACACCGACTGCCTGCCTGTTATCATTAGAATTAATGTAAATGCATTCATCGTAGCTCGAACTAGATTTAGTAATTATTTCGATCCGAGCTCATCACAACTCTGGAATTGGAAGCATTGTTTAGATGTGGTGACAGGGTTATTTTTCTGGAGTATTAGCATATTTTGCCAGGCGACACGACATTAAACTTTCCTCTGCAGTTTTCAAGCATTTCTGACTCCCTAGGGGTGTCAAATGTCCAGGATTTCTGTGAGGACTGATATACATAAACTTAATAATAAATAATTTCACATGTATAATTATTGTACTGATCTATGTGTCCATAAATAAGATGATCTAAATGATCAAATACAGGATATACATCTTACCCAAATAAACAAATAAAGATATTAAACTTGTGTTTAACATATGACGTGAGACAAAGTTGTTGTGCAAAAGAGAATTCATATGCGTTGTTATAAATTGATTCCAAATGCATATATATATTATATGAATACATACATGTATAGGCCTATAATTAGATCCATAGATATAATAATCATGTGCGGGAATCTACACGTGCACCAACCTAATAAGTGTGGGATATATTTATTGTAACAATATGTTTCTTATCATATATACACGCACTGGATCAGATATGAAATTATCGAAGTATTAGACCACCAGTAGTTTAATGCGAAGTAGTCATGGCAACCGATGTGTTATTTACCGGGTATTATAATTGCTGGTGATGAGAGCAAAATCGAAGTACTTTAAAGTCTTCCTTTTTTAGTTTAGTTTTGGTGTCAGTCGTTTAGTATATCGATACTCACGCTCCATCAACCAACTGAATAGTTAACCTGTACCACAACACCAAGTAGACGTCTTTCTTGTTTGTGGCATCAATTATGACATTCATGGCCATAGAACGGGCGGTTCCAAGAGTTTCGACATTTTCCAACCAGTTTTTCAGTCCCTATTAACGATAGAAGAAATTTAACTGCCTATAATGGTTCTGTTCGCCCAGACATTGCATCTGGTCAGTGTAATGGCATCACAGTTTTTAAACCATAAAAGTTTGGGCGATGGAATTCTCCAAAGTTAGATTGAATTTTTGTAAAGGAATGAACTGGTTTAAAAACTCGTAAAAATTCTGATAAAATCTGGAATCTTGCCATGCAACTGGTAAAAAACTAATGAGATTTTTATTTCTTGAGAATTATAACTTTATTCAATTGTCTCGAGATTCAAGCCGCAAAGTGATTCACTCATCGAGAATCGTTAACAGATTTTTTTTTATCCGCCTCTCATTTAAATCTCTAGCCAGAGCGCAATCCACTCTGTGAGTTGCAATGCAAAACGTTATTCAATTAACATGTAAATTCTCCCCGTCTTCATGGTGATAAATGGGATTTGAGGCCCAAATGTGCAGCTTTTCATGCGTGTCTTTCCAGCAATTAAATCACAGTATTCGACTGTTGGCCCGGCCCTGGCGTTTCCAAAGGTCAGCAATTTGCCACAAAACGTGAAAGAAGTCAGTCTTCCAAGAGGCTAGCGATTTTCTAGGGACACTGATTGCGAGAGGGTCATATGTCATGTGGGGGATCACGGTGCATGGTATGCTTGTCCGAGGAAGACACAGAGAGGGGTAACCGTGAGTGATAGCTTGGATAGGAGCTGGGCATTTCTTGAAAGGTCTTCCCAGTGTAATAAAGAATTCCTGGCCTTTACTGTCCATGCAGTCATTCGGGAATTTTATTTCTGTTAATTAAACGGGCTCGTATAATGACTCCTATGGAGGGATCGCCTGTGTTCGCAGTACGCAGGAAATGCCGGGCAAGCAATTTCCCTTGCTTTACCTGGGCGCCAATCAAACTTTCTGGCACCTCTTAAGGGTTTTGAAAAAAGAGTCATTAACGGCTCTTTGAAATTCTGACATTATGGTAGGATCCACTGCAGAGACTAATTAGTGTATGCCAAGATCATAAGTAAATAAGACATGGATATTGTTTCATGAATGTCAAATTTAGCTTCATAAAATGTTCTCGAATGATTATTATATAGTCATTCCCCTCTCCTTCCCCCCTCTCCCTTCCCCTACATCCTCTCCCTCCCCTCTTTTCCCGCCCCCTCTTCTATCCCACCCCCTCCCCCTCTCCTATTCCCCCACCCTCTCCCTTTTCTTCACTCTCCCCCTCCTAAACCCTCTCCCTCTCAAATGACGTAGTAGGTTGTGGGAGGTTTCCCAGGTTATAAAACGAGTATGGAGATCCCAATTTAAAAGAGGCTTCAAAATCACATTTTCACCTCAGATACCTTCACAAACTACATACGACGTCCTCCAGAGAGGGTGGACAGAACTCTACAAATAAATAAAAAAGGTTTGTAAAAGAACAAATTCCGAGAACATGGGAGACAAAGAAACCCCTCTTTTCAGCTACTCTTTTCAGCCTCTTTTCGTAGAAATCGCTCTTCCCGTATATTATATGCATGAATGGATGGATGGCTTATAAATCATAGATCCAATTCACTTGATCCCAAATCACTCAACAGTTTGTATTTCAACGACTCCTGCCTAAACATTCCTATATATTTCTGCGAGGCAACAATAGGGGATTTTCATATCTCACTGCTCATGTTTAGCGCATGCTCAGTGCATGCTGGGATGGATTCTGTTCAAGTATTCAGCAACAACTTTATATCGAAAATTACAAGGATCTTTTCAGCAATATCATAGCTTGTGTAAGTGATCTATGAAAAACAAATGCATGATGCGAAAGATTACGTCATGTCTTATGGGAATATGTAAAACGCATGGCTATTTACATGAGATCACTGTTAGATATTCCCCGCTGAACATAACATGTTTTCATAGGTTTTAAACTGACATACAACTCCCATAATTCCATGCAAATCGAGATTGAAGGTGGCGGACATACAAATCCCCTATTGCAAGCATTGAGGGATATTATAGCATGCAGGTAAGAAATGATAATAACTCCAGCCCATGGAACCTCGCCAGTCCTTATTAGTATCAACACCTTTTAATGTGTGTGCCTCCAAAAGCGTTGTAACACCTTCCCTGGGCCTGGGTGGTTCTTCCTCCACTACCATGAACATCAAGTCACTATACAGTGACATATGTTGCTCGAGTAGGTCGAGGACAGGAGATGTCATGAGCTCCGAGCAGCTCGCAGCAGTAGCGAGTGATAGATGTGTAATGTGTCGTTAGGCATCACCAGGCCGTGTAATATAGCAGCCTACATCCGCTCACCAACCTATAACTCAGCCAAGCAAGTCATAGTCGCCTATATGTGATGTGTTACAGAAAGATCAGTCATATGTCGAAAAAATGGATTTTGAGATATCATCATATTTGAAAAGATGAGATCAAGCGGATTCTAATGATGGTAAACATGAGGATATATATAATAAGTAATTTTATATTAGTGTGTATGCATGAAAAATAAGTTATATTTTTTTCATGCTATATTTCTTGATGGTCACTCACTAACTACTAAAGTAGTTGAATATACTCCTTAATTTAATTTAACCTCAGATATGGATAGATATATTCAATGCAAAGTCCTGGAATTTGGAACATGTATTCATGGTACAAGCAGCGCTAAACACCCCAAAGATGAAAACATTCTGAGAAAGGGTTCTCGTGGGAAAACATTTAGAAAATAAAACAATTTGCGACTTTTGACTCATTTCCCTGTGACGCGTCACATGTGGAAGCAGCGAGGAAGAGCTGGTGCAAACTCTTGAGCCCGTTACATTGGATTCCATTACCTTCATCACTTTCAGTCGGCCCGCTTCTCCCCTCCACGAGCCATTGCATATTTATATGTTAGGACAATGTCCGCAACCAGTCACGCCGCTCTGAGGTACTGGACAATCAATTCTCCAGGTCACCATGCACTTTTACCGAGTGTTCCATGATATCGCATATATAAGAGCATATAGCATGGAATCTTCTCTCCCTAGGGACGAGTCCTAAATCTGCATCAATTTTTGCATTTATAAGGCAACGACAAAAATAGGTGCCACTTATAAAAAAAACCTACACCGCCTAAAAATATGTTTGATCTTGCCGAAATTGTTGGCATGTATTCTTTACCGAAAAAGTTAATTAAACCAGGCAACAGGACTTTCTAATCCAAAAGAACCATAAAGGTAAATGTATTTTGTTTAAGACAACTATTGTTATGAAAGGGTCATTTTTTTCAGTTCCTGGAGTAGATGGTCGTTTCCCTTTTTTGGCCTAATACAATCACACAAGAGAAAACTGCAACTGATGCATGTATGCACATGAGATGAAAGGCAACATAATACCCTTAAAGGTTGCTTTATAACACAGCACATTCCCATATATTAAATCTTGATACATGAAGGCAAGGGAAATAATTGCCAAAGCTTACCACCTCGTAATTTGCTCGCTTTCAGTTGATTAAAAGTAGTTCCCTTTGAGCACTGCGCTGTTGCAATTTACTTTGGCTGTTTGTGCAGATGCTGCCCGCTTTGTTCTCCATAAGAATCCTATAAAAGAGAAATTGTCATTCG
This sequence comes from Sthenelais limicola, assembly GCA_942159475.1. Taxonomy (NCBI): domain Eukaryota; kingdom Metazoa; phylum Annelida; class Polychaeta; order Phyllodocida; family Sigalionidae; genus Sthenelais; species Sthenelais limicola. The sequence goes on from OW804096.1 coordinate 63,471,956, forward strand.
CATGTCCACGGCGTCACCCCTTGAGTTACTGCGATAAATCGGCTGCATGTATAGGAGCCCATGTGCAGTATGTATTATATATGCAGAGCAAAGTGTTATACAGTATATTTCATTGTGAAGGACCGCAGGTGTAGATGAGAGGGATCATTACGGCTGTTTATGACATGGGGAATATGTACATTACATTAGAGTATAAAAGAATGTAATAGTACGTATATATGGGCTCGACTCCGAGCCCACCAACCCCCTCTCCCATACCATGGGTCAGGGAATTTTAAAATGTACAATTAGTCTTCAATAATTCTCTCAAATAACCAAAATTTAAGATAGAAATTAAGTTCAAATCACAGTTCAAAATAACTAAGTTGACTGTTAGAATCAAGGTAATGCCAAGTATACTCAAATATACCTAGTATTTATCATTTGTCAGACTAATTTAGTAATATTTACAAAATAATGTGTAGAGCTGCCAATTGTACATTTTCTGACGATTTGAACCACATATATCCCGGTATACAAATCAAACTTGCCTTCTCAGTACAGAGGAGTAACTTGCATTATGGAATCATTCAGATGTATTGGGGCTTGGGTCCAGATTTATGGAGAGGTGTTTGCACCGAAGGTAAAAGGGGAGATGGAGATAGGGGGAAGTGGGACGTATAGTGGGATGTATAGTACAGGCGATTGAGGTTTATTATTGGTGCTAGTGATGTACCGATATTGGTGGCATTCCCACCGCTACTTTCTGAGAGGAGGTATTCAGCAAGGCCAAAAAAGAAATAGGTGTGTTTCTGTCACCTATAAAAAAAACTTAACCCACCTAAAAATGCCTAATCCTTTTTTTATTTTTTGACACAAAAGAAATAAGTCTTCCTGACCATAACACATCTAAAGGTAGATTTCTCTTGTTTGAAACAACCATTGTTAAGAAATAAACAGTTTTTCGGTTGCTGAAAGGTAGTTTCCTAAAACAAAAGTTACCATTCCCCCTACCTATTTCTTTAGGTACTATAAACCAGAAACACTCCAAATATTTTATCCAAATCAAGAATCGTGTTCCACGGTGCAGCGTTTTATTTTACTTCGGAGGGGCTAGCATAAATTCGATAAAGCATTCCCACGCATATGGCCGCGTATTGCCTTAAAGCACTCCCATGCGTACACTCTAAGAAGAAAGGGTTCTAACAAGAAAAGGGTTCTTCAGCTTGTCGACATGGCAGAACCCCTAAGGGTTCTACTTAGAACCCTTTTTTGAGGGTTCTAAGTAGAACCCTGCCTATTCCCGAAACGGGGGTTCTACTTAGAACCCTCAAAAAAGGTTTGAAGAACCCTTTGAAGAACCCTCTGGCCAAAATAGGTAGGGTTTTACATAGAACCCTGATTTGGCATCCCTAAAATTGCTTGTAATTTACAATGTTAATTCTGAATAAATTATTGATTTCATTATTCCCTGTTGAATCTAGACTGGTCCTTATAACAGCAGATTTGTGCTCAGTGCTAAGGCAGCATGTTTCTCCACAGAAGCATTTTGCCCAAGAGCATTCAAGGAGAGACTGCATATTATATGCAGTCCCTTTGCTTGACTTTTTCAGAGTTCCTCATCCATTTCCATCACTTAAACTTACCCTTAATATAATCCTCTCCTGCTGCTGACATAGGTATCCATTGCAACTTGGTGTTTGACAATCTTGGTACTTCAGTAGTACTCATAGTAATAATATTAGAATTATAAGGGTGCTTTCTTCACAACATTTTTCAACATCAAGCAGGTAAGTTATACAAATAAAGTATTGATTTCATTGCTTTCAATATTCCCAAGTTTATAAAGTGTAATATCTATAAGGTATAAATGCCTCATATAAGTATTACTAGTGAGACTTTTGTTCTAATAGAAATTGTAAATAGCATGTAGTAACCTGTGAGGGCACCTAGCGAAAGCCAAGTTCCACGGTACTGCCACCTGGTGAGAACAGTCGGATTGCCGATAACGTCGCCAATAATGCCAATAGAAAAAATTGGAGGCCAGATTTGAAAAGAGGGGAAAAAACTGGACCAGGTCAATATTTCACAAAATTTCTATGGGTCACCAGAAAAAAGTCAACTTTTTCAGAATTTGTGCCATAGAGATGTACCTAAAAAGTGTTATTCTTCTTATCTACTTTGCAATGTCAAACAAATCCTTTGATTTGAAAATGAAAAAATGCTCAGAATAAAACGTCCTTTGGCACAAGAGTATAACAGGGACCTATGCGTCTCATACTCAAAGATCTAAGTCCTAGCTGCCCTAAAAGTTCCGTTTTCCCAACTGTTCCGTTTTTGAAAATCATTTTTGAAAATCTGAGCCCACTGGAGGTTGCATCACATTTTGGTCTCTGGTTTCCTTCAAGTTGCTCGAATTGATCCAAACTAAAGACCCCCCTGTAATCTAGAGACATGCAGCTTTAATAATATGTAAAGTTTGTGTATGAATCGACCCAGGAGACATGTGCAGAAATTCATTAAAAGTCACACACCCACATAATTGAAATAATTCCATATGACTCGTTTTCATGTGACACATCACATAAAAGTAATCTGTTTGAAGGGATAACATTTGTTTCACATTATTTAGAAAATGCTTTTAATTCTCTCTCTCCTGCCTATATAAACCTTGATTTTAAGATGTAGAATTTTTTTATATGCTTTTATGATGCACCGATGTATGCAGCTGAAAAATTTTTTGAAAAAAAAATTAAAAATATTCCGTCTGTTTTTACATGGATCCCGATGAATATTCCTAAGGAGAAAAGGAGATTCTTTGTAGAACTGCTTTGAGCTAAAGAACCCTTCAAGTTCAGGAAGAACCCTAAAATGAGGCAAAAGCCCCTATGGTTCTAGACGGAACCCCTAAGGAGAAAAAGGGGGTTCTATGTAGAACCGCTTTGAGTTAAAGAACCCTTCAAGTGCACAAAGAACCCTTAAATCGCTGAAGAACCCCTATGGTTCTAGATGGAACCCCCGGTGGTCCCGAAGAACCCTTTTAGGTGTCGAAGAACCCTAGAGTTCTTGGTAGAACCATGGGGTTCTATCTAGAACCCAAAAGAACCCTTTTTTCTTAGAGTGTAGGACGCGTAGTGCGTAAAAGCACTCCCATGGTAGGACGCGTAGTGCGTAAAAGCACTCCGTGGGAAAGGTAGCGTATTGCCCAAAAGCATCATAATAACAACGTTATTTTGTGATGGCGACCTTACGGGCCGTCCTTAAGTTACATGACGTTATTAGAATGTGCGTCATCCGGAGATATTTCACTCAGGACGTCATCAATTGAATGTTTTTTCCCGCGCTTGGTCGTCAAGCATGACGCAACGTTGGCGGCGCTGTCCTGAAAGGGTTATCAACTGAACAATTCCTTGTTTAATTAGTTAAATAAATGATAGTGATAGAAAAAAGTGTTCGCAACAATGAAACACCAGTATCTTCCAAAATGAGCAACCTGTTTCCGAACCTAAATATTTATTAAACACATATTGAACATCGATATCAACAATTGCCGCAAGTGTTATTGACAATCGGTGACTTTTTGGAGGGCTTTCGTGTTTACACTGTTGACCATCGGAGTGAGCGCCATGTGCACTTGTTGGGAGAATAGGTGGAAGGATCAGACTGCGAGATACTCGAAGTATAGTCAGTATATTTGCCTCGAGATAAAAGTCAAGCGATTGGAAAATAGCTCATAACCGGGATCTCCATAATTGTTAGAGAGCTCAAACCCTTATCTGTTATGCAAATGCACTAACGAATATAACCTGGCCATCAAATCCAATTAGTAGAGCGGGCAGAACAGTTAAGACCAGTGAAGGTTGATGTATAAGTGAATTATCTATACCGTGAACTTGTACCGGGAGAAAGATGCACAATCCGCCGCGCCATCTTACATCACTGCGCGCAGTGGGAGGATTAAGCTGCCAGCCTTCCACTGACTGGACAGTTTATTGATTGTGTGTGCCTATACTCGGTCTTGAGCTAGATATTCCTTTAGATCCCTCCCCTGGTATAACGTATCGTGGCTAATTTTGGGTTGAGATAACCCTCCATCTATCCTTATCTCAATTGCAGTTTGCCGAAAGCCCAGATAGGACGCCGACCAATCAAACAAACGGGGGACCTTCTGACTTCGTTATTATTCTTTTGGCTCAGGCTGTAGTGGATTTCCATACCCAAATGGTTTCATTATTAGTCTATTAACCCTTTACAAGTGGAGCTTTTTCTGGGTAAATCATGCGTATAATGCATGCATAGATATTTTGATAAGTTATATTGTTCTAACATTGCGTTTTATCCTGACCTGACAATCTGTCAATATTTTTTTTATTGTATTGTATTTTTGGGTAGTTTTTTTTTAAATTTTATGTGACGTTACAAAGGTTTTACAAGCTTCCCAGATAGTTATGTAAGTGATATGTTTAGGCTCTATCAGCCCATATGGCAGGAAAATAAAATAAAGAATTTACAACAAAACAGTTTCCCAAATATAAAACATCAATTTAAACATTTACCCGTTCACATTGAAGCTTCACATATATCAATCAGTAGTAGTTTGTGGTTGTTGGACCATCTCGAAACTATGTGTATACTACATATACACACGATATGGTTTGGTAGGAGCAACAAGGGTTAACTTCACGATCTCTACAAGCTTATATTTTCTACATTCAAAATATGCTAGCACGGGGGAGGGGATCGGTTGCTTTGCGCCCTGTTCACACCATACTTTCGTATACTTTGGTCCTTTTAGGCCTAGGACAGCATCATTTCTGGACAGGGAGTGCAAATACTTTATAGAATTATTCCTGATGTGCACAATGGTAGTATATAGGAACTACATATATTATATATGTGTGTGGTTCATTGATAATGTAAGTATTTACACAACAGCAAGAAGAACTGCCAACTACAACCTTTGCCTGGCAGCTGATGCAAAAGCTCTAGAATAGATGGACAGAGAGAGAACTGTTTCACAAACACTAATAATACACCCAGAACCCGCGTGCACAATGCGATAAGTCGAAAGTGATGGATTCCCACCATTTCCAATATCCCAGCCCATTGAAGCGTAGTGCTTGAAAAGAGCATATATTTGTACAAAAACGATAAGACCATTGCCTAATGTGATAAACGTGTCCATGATTGAGAATTTGTGAGAGACTTCGGTCCTCCTCATGGTGGGATGGATAGAAGTTGTCATAGTTACCTTGTGAATCTATGGGCTGTGGGCCATGTCCAGTGGGGCGACAGGCCAGTTTCCCACACTTGGCGACACAAGATGCATATCTCTCTCGCGCGCATGAACTTGTAAATCAATCATGGATCATGCTCAGGGAGAACAACTATACAGTTGTTCCATTTGAGTGAGTGCCTCCGAATTTTAAAATTTCAATCGCTTAAATTGCCTATTCGGGAAACAAACTTATTAAAAGTCAGTTTCCTTTTGGTGGAATGCTTTTATATCTTACCTTATTAAATCCATTTATTTTGAAATCACTGCACTAAAAAGAAATATTCAAGTATAGCCAAAATATGGACACTCAGGAGGTACCTCGAAAAATGTATGAGGTTTTTAAGCTCACATTGCTTCTATACAGGTAAAATAGCTGCTATAATTAAGCCATAATTAAATTCATGGGCGCATTATATTATTGAGAGAATGCCCTTACATTAAAGACTAAACGAATCTCATGATAGGAATGGGATTCGCCACTTCTATATCTTAGCGATATAATCCCCGGAGCAGGAATCATCGGATGTGATGAAATGGAATTCATTCACTATTTTATGCTCTAAGGAAAGAATCATATATTAAATCTATTTATTTTAAATTCACTTTTAGGCCAAATATTAAATGAATTATAAAAATACGCATAATCCCATAAGGATTGTTTTCTCGCGTCGCCTGTATTATATAAAGTTATCAAAAGACTATGTATATTATTGCATACAAACGTAGGTACACAGTTACAACATCTACATCTATCCAAACATACTTTTAAAACTCCTCTGCACCACAAAGTTAGTAGATCTCATACAAATAATGATAATCATACAAGCTGGAGAAATTCAAATAAGATGGCATGACAATGAAATATTCTCCATGTCCTTTTCAATCTAGATTCAAAGCCTAGCCTAGATTTAGCCAGATAAGAATGATATTTTAGTGATTAGACGCCTACTGCGTTAATGGCTTTAGTGGAAAGGATGGAGAATTGAGAATGGGTAGAAGGAGGAATGGAGGAATTGAATAGAAACTACATGCTGGGAATCTCTACCCATTTTAGACGGAGGGTATCTAGATGTTCTTTATTCAGATTCACTGTAAAGTATCTAAAGGTTAAAGAAAAGCAAACTCGAACTCGTATGGTGCGTGTCCAAAATGACTATTTTTATTGCACCCCATCTATCACTCCCTTCATACAGAATGGGCATACGATATAGAGTAACTACTCAGCAGCCTGGGCTCACAACATCTCAGACCAGAAAAGAATTGTATGTCAGTGATTGGACGCTTACTGCGCTAATTTCTTTCCCATCTATATATTGAAAATTGTACCTAGTTTATGATATAGTTTAGGTGAATGATAACAACCAATTTCTAACAGGATTTACTGAGAATAGCATCGACGATGTAACGTTTTTCTGAAGATCTCAAATCTTAAATCTAATAGCTTTCCTGGCCCTGCAGTAGGCGTCCGAATTGCATTCTAATGGCATTGTGCGGTTTGGAGCGATACGATTTCCCGTGGAGAGACTCTCAGCTCTGAGTCTAGTCTCTCAGGGTGAAACAACCCTACCTACAAACACCTAACGCATCAATCTATGTCAAATACCTAAATGAAAGGAGTTGTTTCCATGAATGCTGTTTGGGAGAAGAGACAAAATCAAGGGCATCAGGGGAATGTGTGAGCACTTACAATCTGCCCGATCAATTACCAGCTGAAACTGATGTTCCTATATTGACTGATGTAGCTCGACTCGCGATTAATCGATTCCAATGATTAGTTTTCTTCGTGATGTGGCTCTAATGTCAGGGCTTGACCTTGGTTGTCGACGTGTCCGCCAAGGCCATAACAAGAGACACAAGCTGGGCCAAATCTCGGTCCATCGAATGGCGGAAAAGGTTGGCCTGGGCAGGAGATGCCAAATATTATGAATGATAGTCATAATCCTGCTCAGGGCTGATTATCATCCTTCAAATAGTTGCTACCCGAGAGGTCCTTCTTGGAATGTCATCTCCTATAGGTTAAAAGGTCATTTGGTGAAAGATTTTTTATCAAAGCTGTTTTGTCGTTGGTGCAATGCAATGACCCCGACCACCTGTTTATATGCTTTTCCGGGCAATATGCATGGATTTACTCAGCTTTTTTCGAGATAGTCCGAACACACACACACACGAAGGAAGGAATAAAATAAACATTCGCATGTTGTATAATTCAGTTGGCATCAACTGAATCATACAACATGCGAATGTATACCAGTGCCTCAACGTCTTAGGAAATAAGATTAATAGAACAATATTAATAATTGCATAGAGCAATTATGGAAAATAAGAAAAAGAAAAACTACATCATTATGTGATGATATCAATAAAATGCTACTATAACAAGCACATTTGTATATCCCAAGTGTTAAGTCTGTTGTGGTCTGCAGTATAAAAAGCGTTGAAGCCACTGTATTTTTTCCCACCAGTGTCGGCAAAACCTCGAGTCTTGGCCAGCCTTGTTCCCGTTCCAGTCGATCAATACTTTCAGTGCCAATTGGGATTCTTGTCCTTTGACATGAGTTGAGACTTGCAAGCCCGCCCGAGCGTGAAGCAGAAGCGAAGGCTTCCCAATGTGTCGCAGCGAGTTAGACTGGAGGTCCATGGCGGCCAGAGGATGTGTCAAGGACTATTTTTTTTTAAAGAAAGAAAATAGAATTCTGAAAGCGACGTTGAACGAAAAACATTTGATTATTAACTTCCTGATTTTATTTTGAACTAATTCGTGATCCTTTCTTGTGCAAGAAAATGACAAGATTTAAAGTTGAATGTTTTGGTATGAAATCTGCCCTCAAACTCCTTATTTCCTACACTACTAGGGGTTGATTTGCGGAACCTCCATTCAAAGGGCAAATTATGCTATCACAGTGAGGAAGCAAATAGTGGTATCAGATTAGCTATGCTTATTAATATTTTGGTTATTTTTTTATGATAGGTGCTGGGAAGGGAAATGCAGGTTTGGTATCTTTGTAGGATTTGCAAAATACCAATCGATGTGAAGCTGATCCCTCTTTTGTATATTACTGGCTCGCTAATGTGTATTGGCCTCAGTTAAAACGCTAAGCTAATCGTACAAGGTGTTATCTAACACGTGTTTGCAGTATCAATTAGTCCATTAAAGCTGTCTCCATCATTTCCTGCAGTTCCCGGGCTAATGGTCACTCAGGACATCAAGTGAGGTATCATTACAATAGGTGGCAGATGTAATAGCTTCTATGCCTACAGCCTGACACTCAAATAAGCCACGCTGAATATACAAACCCTTATTACGCCTGGGGGTTGCAATATGATGCCTTTTATATAGGTTTGACAGTAGACTTTTGACAGAGAGAATAGTACGATGTATCGTACCTAGGCGTATATATATATATACATGGGTCCATCTTTTGTGATAATTCCAGTGCAAGAACGCGACTGATGTTGAATTTAGACATACACAACGAATTGATCCACCATTTCAGCGGACAAATCAGTTTCTGGTCATCTCGACAGTCGGATTCGAGAAGGAAGCTATCCTAGGGTTTTCCCTGTCTCCCTGTATTCCCTTCTGGTGTCTACCTTTTGATGACCGCCTTATTTTTACCCCGAAGCCTCGTTAAGGATAGATAAGAGAGGACACCCCTATCTGCAAGGCAAAAGAACCAACAATGGACCGGAAGTTAGCCCCGATCCGATTACAGCAGCTTCCGGTGTGATCAGGAAAACCACTCAGGAGCTCATCAGGCAAGGGAAGACTAGACTCCTATACGATGTTTCTCTGTGCCTCTTGCTCATATCGATGATACATAATGATATTTTTGGGAATGCACCCGGCAAACAGAACACTTTTCCACTGATCGACGGCAGTCTCGCTTGTGTACACATATATAGGAAGGAATTGGCTTCCGCGAAATACTATTTATCTGTATAGTGTATGTTATTAAATCAGGGGACATGTCTTTGGCTGTCCGCTTTTCTAGCAAATGTACCTTGTTTGTTCTGATGTGTATTGCGTCATGCAGAATGTCAAGATGGAATTCCTGCCATATTCTTTGTAGGGGGTTACAGACTATAGTGTCAGGCTTATTGTGCAATTAGACTGTATTATTGCCTTAAACTATCGTCTTTTGTCCAATAAGGCCAGGTCGTCAGAATATTTACAATTCTCCTTCACTAATCCTCTCATATAACCCAAAGTTAAGACAAAAATGAGCTTTAAAATATAGTTCAACATAACCATGCAGATATTTTAAACTAAGGCAATACCAAATATACTCAAATAAACCTAGTATATATCATTCTCAAACTAATTTAGCAGAATTCACTAAATGTGTACAACTAGCGATTGTACATTTTCTGACGATTTGACCATAGAGCGTTACTAATGAATGAAATTAAATTAAACAAAGATTTCAGAAATGTCGGTATTTGTACCGACATTATGACAAGAACTGGTGATTGGAAAATAATGGCGTGGATTATTTGCCAGACACTGACAATAATGAGTGCCTCGAACTATCAGAAAAGGGGTTAGGTATGCCTCTCTGCTCGAGTATTGGCTCTCTTTAGTAGAACTACCCCCAAACGCCATTTTTCATTATTATCTCCGTGTTCCCTGATGAACTGAAGGAATTCTGAAGAAAAAGCTGAGCACTTGCCTTTGATGGGTGATTATCAACCCTGATTTGATGAGACTCGCCAATGACAATCTACCGCAGGAAATGTCATTTATTCAGGTAAAAAGTAAGGCTTGGCAATCAGCCCAGATTACTGACTAGAGTCGATCAATACAGAGACCCCAGAGACCCCAGATAAATCAACCTTTTCCTTGAAAATGCCGAAATGGGGAAGATCTTTATATATATGTAATACACCTCTTATCATTATGCTTGGCATTCAGTAAATATATAATTATAATTATTCACAGTAGCGGTATGCATACCCACTTATTTCCATATGTTGTGCTTTGAAGGTTTTGATTAAGAATGGAACCATCGTTTTGATATCCCTCACCCTTCTAATTGAATCTGGGATATTGTTAGAAATATCTCATGAAAAACACAGCTGACTGTTCATACGTTCATATAACAACATGTCACTGGCTTTATAATAAGTACACTAACATGCCAAACATATTACTTCATATAGATCCACTACCCTGAATACAAAATGGACGTATTTAATGGCCATGAATCGTTTTTTCACTGCGCATACCAGTACATGCCGTTATAAAATGGGCTAATATTCTAACATGGTTAACAACGTGGCATCATCGCTGTATAATGTAGTTCCATATAAATAACACAGTACATTAAGCCCCGTGCTCAGCACAAAAACAATTTCGCCTTGAATATATGGTGTATGTAATAATACAATCGATTCCGTCGCCGGCATATAATCATAGCTTCCTTTACCCAAGAGATATTTCTAAATGCTTTACAGTCGTTTCATCTGGGAGAAGCGGTAGGGGTAGGCCGATTGAATATCATTGCTATTGATGTAAGGGCATAATGATTAATTTGATACCTGTCTCCTGTCGTCATTCAGATGCAATTGAAGCCATAGCTTCACCACATGATGTTAGTATAATGGACGTGACGTATCGATCCGAAATATTACAAGTAATGGCGGATATGTAATGGGGTTCCATAAACGGTCAGAGCATTTATATCCATCATTTCAACTTAACGAGAGTTTTGTTGTGGTGCCACTATACACTGGCTATATATGTCAAGATTGCCGGGACATACCATAGACTTGAAAGGTTCGTTTCGTTGCCCTATTATGTGGTGTTGCCTTTCTATGGCTAATGAAAGAACTGAGCAAGTCGTCCGAACAGCCTGACCTTCTAAAAAGCTACCATTAAACCACATAGCCAACTTTGTGATATATTGAAACAGAACTTTGCCAGGTTCTCAAAGGTCTATATCTAGATTTAAGGCTGGGTAGGTCTTTTGATGGTGGCTATTGTCGGGAATACTAGTAGATTCGTCCTTAATATTACCTCGAGTTCAAGAGCTGCTCTTGACCTTCGATCTCTGGCGGAAAGAAATCGTTCCAAGCCGGAGGGAACCAAACATTTCATACCTTATCTGAACAAGGTCGATTGATCCCCCTTTGCTCTCAAACTTGAAGGACTTTATGGACCATAACTCGGGTGAAAGATTATAAAAGTCTATTGCAGAGCTATTGAATATGGATCGAAGAAATTCCCAGCCCCCAGATTTATAACAATTTACGACGGCGAAAGAGAAATCTCTGGCATTTAATTAAATTATGCTCGGATGAGGAATCCTCTGTGTGGCATTTTTTTTTATGACATTCAGGCAGTTTATTCTCCGAACTCGGATCGTGGTTATGGCTCACGTCGAGCGTTATTCGCTACTGAATCCTGAAGGCAATTGTAAAAAATATTTTGGTCATTTTAATGTAGTCTATTGTATTATTGTTTGTTTTCAGTTAAGTATAGTGATAAAATTTAAACGAATAACCTAATTTACTTATGGAAATGGCTGCTCCTAGTTGATATAGAACACTTGGTATGTTAAGTAACAATAATGAATGTAACATGCTTTTATCTTTGTTCATTCATTATCCATAGAAGTATCATTATCAATAGAAAACCTTACTCGGTCATCGACTTCCTCATGCATTCTCAGCTAAAGCGAGCAAAAATTCCCTTTTTCAATTCTTTCACTATTTAATACATATAGCAATGAGGATAGGAAATGGAGAAAAAGGCAATATATTCCCTTCCTCATATAATTATTTACATGATTCTATAAAAAAAAACTTCCATTATTTTCATACTTTATTTCACTAGAATTATAATTCCCCAAGAAAAGCATTCTTCAGTGAAATTCTTTCATTTATTATTTAACTGTTATTACCTTAGTATGAGGGATCCAGAAACTGATGCAGTCACATACTAAAAGCAATCGCCATTTAAACCTTTAGTCAAATGACTGTCAGATAGGAAAGAACAGAATGAGACAGACACCATTTCTTTTGGTCAGAACTCAGAGTTTCTTTTACTCTGAGGTCAGAATTAGCTGAGACTGCAGCCTTAAAAGAGAATTGGAAAAATGTCAACTGGTTATCCCAGTCATCATAAAAACATAAGAATGTTATATTTAAAGTTGCTTCTTACAAACTATGAACAATGTAGGCGTACAACTTTTAATCGGGAAAGTATTTATTTGAGCAAATATATTTCTCCAGATACAGTCACGTATATGAGGGAATATTCTTCAGCGACTCGAACTATATATTATATGTTGTCTAGTCGTTACAATAAAAGAATCTTTTATGATCACAAAGTATTTTAGAAGGGGCTTTAGGCAACAAGACTCCGTCTTAATAGCCTAATGAAAGGTTCTTGGCATGCAATGATATATTTGTGAAAAGATAACTTTCTCGGGGGATTCCCATATGTTTTTTAACTATTCGTATTCCTCCCTTTTCAATGTAATTTGATAATAATATATATGTTTATTCAGTGATCATAGACAATACCATATACTGATGGGCGTTTAAATATCGGTTAGTTCTATACATGCATACATTTAGATGCCATATGGCATTTCTGAATAATGCATTCACGGAGAAGAATAGTGTGGAAGGTACATTACATCATGCATCAGGTATACTGGTCTGGGGAAGACCACCAACTGGTAACCCGGAGATTGCTAATGTTTTAATTGTGAGTGTTAGAACGATGCAATCTACCATCATACCTGTTGAATAAATAGTCGATAATAAATATCAAAATAAAGACCGAAATAAACTACAAAGATCAAAACGCCTTTTCGCGTGTGTGAATTTGATTTGGTCCAATTCTTTCATTTTAACGCGTCCAAAATCTAGAATATTTAATGCATAGACTGTCTTTGTGAGGGGGTGAGTGTGTGTGCGTGTGTGGTGGTGGGGGGTGCATAATTACAATGTCACGCCAAAGTAAAGAAGAAAATTGTCAACAGAGCAACGAGAAAAAATGGAACTCCAATCTATTCTAGTTGCTTTGGGTAAGAGTATAGCTGTTGGATATACAAATTGACTAAGTATAGAGAGATTTGGCTCGTTGAGGAATGTTCTCAGCCAAGACATGGTACATCTGTTGGGGTCAGTCTACGCAATCTGATGGATCCCATGTTTGTAATACCAGACAGATATTGAGGGTCTGGAGATGATGTCCAGACAAGATGCGATGGGAGGCACATTCCTATCCACATTGTATGCCAAATGCTTACTGCATGACCTCGTTTCTCCAAGAACCCTTCTGCCAGCTGGTGATGTCATAATAATTGCTGTAGGGATACCTTTTAAAACCAATTATACTCATCAGATTTTGATCGATCTGCTTTTCATTAAATCTTGTCCTTCTCCAAAGTGTGTCCCTACTGTTATTTTGAGGAATTATGTGTTGCTATATTATTATTATGTGCTTCAGTAATCGTCCTTTTGATTAATTTTCTTTGATCGAGAACTTCAATCGTGTAATATAAGAGACTTCAATGGCGACGTGTTTCTCAGTCTTTTCAGTCGTTAGAAAGGGTTACAATTTCACCCATTTTGTATAAACGAGCTAGATAGTGCAGTATGGCCTTATCATATTGACTTCAAAAAAAGAATTTCTCATACGACCATCATTAGACTAGCACCGACAATCTATCTCAACACATGAGGCGAGGCATATAATTAAATGAATCCAGTGGACGTAATAGTAACTCTAATAGCATATGATAGGTTGTTTTTGTGTTCTTAAAATATTTCTCTATTTTAAAACAACAGCAATCAAAGACTACCATCTCTATAGTTACAAGACCTTCGAGAAATAATGAGGTGATAAATCATTCTGGCAAAGACCCCTTGAATCCTGTAATGTTCCATATGTTAACATAGGAACGCAGCATACATCACGATTTCTTCACGAGATTACAAGTCCCAGAATAAAAGTGCTTAGAACGAAAATAATATCAGATCTTTAATGATATTGCCCATGTATATCGTCGCGAAAAAACAATATATTTCAGCTTTGATCAGTTCACATACATGGAAGCTCACATGTTGAGTCCTTTGATCTGATCATAACATCTGAGAATGACACAGCCACATACCCATCTGATATGATGCGCAACCATCATTACAGCCTTTCGTTCTACAATAAATATGGGGATCAAAGAGAATTTAACTACCTGTGTATCGGTAACACAAATTATTCCCCCATAAAGCATGTGAAAGCCTACATGACTGCCTTGATAAAGGCTCTGCAATCCATAATACTTTAGATTGATGTTAATTGCTTCTGTTTGCTAATTCGTCTGAGCAAATGATGGCCTGAGGATCTATTCAGTTGTTTTTGATTTGCCATCTAGATAACACAGTAGAAAGCATTGCTTAGCGTTATGGATAGTAGGCCTAAGATATCTATCAATCTACATTACTTATTTTTGTATTTAAAGATTTGCATACAGTATGCCATTCAATTTTTAAAAAAAGGATTTAGAAATATTTAAGCATGCTGAGCAAACACTCTCACTCACATGAGACATATATATTACACATCAGAGAAGTGAAAGGTATAATATTCAGATAGAGATATAAAAATACATGACAGACGAAATTAGGCGAGATATATTCTAAATCTAGAAAATGTTCTTATCTATATTCATAGTTTCTTCAGTGTGTACATATCATTTTCGGAATTTGATCTAATCTTACAAAATCCAGCCTCAGTCTATATGATTATAAATTTTATTCATATAATAGTTAGGCCTAGGCCTATATAGTTTCCATATGAGGTTTTAAATAGTCATAATTCTTTAAATGAATAATTTATTGTGTACATTAGAATGCCATGATTCAATGCCTTGTTCACCTGTGGCTGACTTATCCCATTTTTATTAGCTTAGTTTAGTCCTATAACTATACTTTTATTTTATTTTATCTCAACTCCATTTCACTAGGGGGCCTCTGGAAGAACTATGGTTTTCATAGAAGAGAGGCACCCTTTTCCGGTGTACAATTACTGTATTATTATTATCTATCGGCCCTATGTATGCATTTTCGAAATAAACATTATTAGGCCTATATAGGCCTATATATATAAAATACATAGGATTTAGAAATATTTAAGCATGCTGAGCAAGCACTCTCACTCACATGAGACATATATATATTACACATCAGAGAAGTGAAAGGTATAATATTCAGATAGAGATATAAAAATACGTGACAGACGAAATTAGGCGAGATATATTCTAAATCTAGAAAATGTTCTTATCTAGGCTATATTCATAGTTTGTTCAGTGTGTACATATCATTTTCGGAATGGTTTTCCACGAAATAGATTATGAATAGGCCTAGCCTATGTTAATATTGATATTTCATTATTAACTACAATGCTTATCTCCGTTAAATCTAGATTAGGCTAAATTTGATAGTTAAACTGTCGGCATTCTTAATTATTTAAATCAATAGCCTACCGTATGTTCTGTGTGCCAATTAGGCCTATAATAAGACTATAGGCCTACAATACCACAATTCAACGCCTAGATCTAACCAGGGATGTAGACACTCTCCTTTCTTTGTGTTTGGGAGTTGGCCTACCGGTAGCTCACTGGCTTAAGTTCATTTAATCAAAAACACAAATATGTAGGCCTAGGCCTGACTGGCTTTGTTTTAATGCTCTTTATCATGTTTATGATAGGCGTGAATGTTACACTTATGACAACACATAGCCTAGGGCCTAGGCTAGGCCTAGGCTAACTAGCTCATAAGAGTTCTATGAATTCATTTGAATGTGACACCATTTCTCAATGTTTTACAGGGCACAATTAGTCTCATGACTCTTACTTCGAGAGGATACCTAACTAGATGGCACAATAAGTAATTCAGATCTGGTCGTGCATGTTTCCAGAATTCTCGATCCTGCTCTCACCACTCTGTGGTTGGGGGCGCGCGCTATGCTCTCCCTCCAGGTACGGTATATAGTTCCTGTCTTGGCTGTAAGTGTCGCCACCAGTCCTGACCGTTGTATCTCGGCTGGTGCAGCCGGCCTGCACTCAGTCCCTCAACCGACAACAGTGAGGATTAGAAGTGTTTGCGATACTTCCATCTCGGGTGTCTTAACACTCCCATATCAGGCCTCTACTATCACTGGAATTTTACCACATTGTGGATAACTTATCCCTTTGGTCCGCGATTGACATTACAACCTATGAAAATCTTTTATCAAGGACGGAGACAGGAGTTCATTCACTTCAGATCTGGTCTACATTCATTGCATTGACTAGAGTAGACGTCCGTTGGTCGGATGGTCCCTTGTGTGATCGTGTGTGTATTGTAAAGGTAAGAAGAGTTATAGAAGGGGTTCTCTTCCCGTATAGGTTAAATTCATGTTGACAATGGGCTTCCCCGGTCGTTTGGGGTTGTCAGTGGGTTCAGGGGTGGAGAGAATGGCATTGTTATGAGCAGATTGTCAACCGGTGGACTGATCGGAGTTTGTGTATTCGCTGGCACTGTGTGTGTGTCGGGAGTGGGGAAGGGAAGGTACCGTACTCGTGCAGACCCCCTGCAGACCATGCCTGCTGGCTGTGACAACACCAACCAAATCAGTTGTTCAGCGAGACCCATATCTGGCTTGTGTAACGCTTTAGTACTCGTAGATGCTCCCTTGTCTCCCCGCCTGCCTCTCTCCCTTCCCTCCTTGACTGTCAGTCACAGACACAGTCCAGAATTTTTCCCACACTTCCTCTAAAACACCAGAGCGATCGCGTGAACATCTTCCTTCAAAGGCTTTAGCCCGGCTTTAGCCTCCAAGGCTTCAATGTCTCAGCTTCTTTGCCTGTGCAAATGAGAGGGGGATCGAGGCGGGGTCCCTCCCACCTCACTCCCCCTTCTCTTGCCATGTCACTCGGCCTGTCTCTTTGCCATTTGATGGACTTGGCACTGGGCTTTTTACACGCAGTTACTGCCATGTTAACTCCCAACTCTCGCATGCAACATGCAGCCTTCCTCACTTTAAAGTCATTGTATCCCATTGGCAACTTTTTTTAAAAGGGTGTTTGATATTACTAGGGCTTGTATATGTGTCTATCGATTTTGATATGGCTTTCAAGGGGTAGCCTAATATGTAGGGTGATATAGTATTAGCATGACTGCGAGAGATTTTTTAGGTCATTATTCACCTCTAGCTTCAGGTAAAGTTTATAGGTAGGCCTCAGTTAAAACGCTAAGTCTATCCCTGTGCATCCCTGTCTATATGGACTAAATGGTAATTATCATGCCACAAAAGTGGGCCTATACAGTTTTTACCATTAACTATATATATTTAAAGCGTGTAATTACAGGCTTTAAAATCCACAGAAATGAACATTATAGGCTAAGCAGGATAGGAAAATATTTAAAATCGTTCAGGCTTCACCATGCAATGACCTCAGTTGCCCCAAAATAACCTACTAGAGCGTAGCGTACGGTATACCCGTATTGATTCAGAAACTAAATAAGGCCTATAGTATACCTATAGGTACCTCATAATTATGATTGATCTGGAAGATAAAGAGTCGTTTAGCCAAATGACTCCATTTAATAAGGTCTTCCTTGGTACGAACACAGAGTAAAAGAAACTCTGAAGTACGAGGTAATCGTTATCTAGATCACATATAGTAAAGGTCTTTACAGACATTATTTAACAATTAAAACATGTCTAAAACTAAAAGAAAATGGTAACATTTATTCTGACCTTGAATCCCGTTTAATGTGGCACACTTATGGCCCTGCCTTTCTTTCTTTACTATACCTTGGGTCTGAGTAATTTTACTACCACTGCAAATCTCTTTTATCTTATTCGCTTCGTGGGTGTGGGATTATAAGAACCGCATGTACATGTTTTCTATTCCATTCCCCCTTTGACTCCCGAGGCTTGGTAGTTGCAAGGGATATTGCCTGTAAGTTGGTAGTTGGTAGAAAGGGGTTTCCCAGGGCAAGGGGATGGCTTATTTCCCTTCCCCAGGGGTCTCTACTTGACGTTAGTTAGCCCCACGAAGTTGGTAGTCAACCCCTAAATTCTCACTATAAAATACAAAGATGTATGATTGGCTTGAACGCAGGATAGCTATTTTATGTGTCAGGTGTATAACTGTAAATATTTGGAATGTTATTGCCATTTTACCAGCAAAACACGCCGGATATATATGACTCAGGGCAGCGTTTTTGCCTGTATGATGTTCCTCTTGGGGAGATTCAGCTGACATGATTCTTTTAAATGCTGAATGTAGACTACTAGTACAGGTACTGCGTGTTATGTTAATTACAGTTTTTAAAGCTTTCCTGTTTGGAGTCATACAATTGTATTTAAGGATGATCGCGGGTATTTCTCAGTTGCCAAAAACGGCGGGGATTTTACGACATTGACCATGTTGATATTTTTATTTTTTTTTATCATTTCTTAGGTTAGTGATGTTCAGTTATTAAAAAGAAACACTTCTGACTTTTGAACAGATTAGTATATGTTTTTTTTCTTGTTTGTTATTGTTTTACAACACCGTAAGCCACCTTGTTTACATGAAATTCAAAGCTAGTCCAGCTCTCAATCACTGCACTGTCAAGTTTGGGGGCCTCCAGCTCCTAAAGTAATCTGGGGACCACCCGTTTTCTTGTTATTTTCAGAAAGTATATCCCTTAAACTATGATATACTAAAAAATTAGCCAACTCTAATTACAATTTATGGTTTAAAATGGATAAAACGTTTCAAAAACGCCCTTTTCTCCATAGACGGCCATATTAAATTAATTAAATAACTTTTTATTTTCAAACGGAAATAGCAAAAAATCTAGTCTGGGGACCCCCCTTAAAAAAATTATATTTGAAATCAGCATGATTTGGAGTACAATGTGTGAAAAAATCAGGCTGATCTATTTACTTTGGGAAATACCCGCGGTCATCCTTAACTGCAGTCTCTGACTATCAGTGACATGCGTTCTGTCATTTTGATGGAATTACGATTTAATAGATCCCGAAGGAGGCCATTTACTGTTAAATAGGTATGGGCTGTTTATTGGGCAAAGTGCTAAGAGTTATTGGTCTGTTTGTGATTTAAAGAGCTAATGGCATTGATCATATAAGTTGAAACATGGATTTTAACTCAACAGACTTATGATAGAGGTAGGTAAACAGGACTTATGGTCTATATAGGGTGCAACAAATAAGAGAGACTGAAAACACCTGCACCAATTAGTAGAGTGTTTGACTCTTGGCCTGGAAGATTTCATCTTCTACAAACAGAAAAGTTCAATATTATAACAAGCAACAAGCTCTTTTATATAAGAGATAGAGAGAGAGAGAGAGAGATGGATGGGGGCGGGGGAGAGAGAGACAGAGAGAAGTACAATATTATAGCAAGTTACTAGTATTGGGAGGTAGAGACAGACATACATACAGAGGGGTGGGGTGGGGGGATGGTATTGCGTTCTAAATAATAATAATAATCTTAATAACTCATAAAAGGGTGGAGTCACATGAAGTACATTTTTATGCAGGTACTGTTTGAATTGAATTATTCCTTTTATATTGACCTTTAAAGCCATCCTCTCAGACAAACAAGTATGCAAAAAAACTAGTGCCAACATGTACCAGCCTAGCTGCCAGGGACACTAATATAGTATACTTTGATAGTATATTACATATCATAGATATAACTGTATTTAATATGCGCGGACCATATAGAGTCTATGGCATGGGCATTATGGATTGGTTAGAGAGGAAAGAGCATGCAATCAATGGACACTACGTAGCCTGAGGTCATGGCTGTGGTACATGGGAGTGGTCCCACATCTACCTGGTTACTATTATCCAGCGTTTATGCATCAACCCTCTGGGCTAGGCAGAAATTCTGAAGGGAAACATAAAAACTTCTATGTGATTGTCCTACCTCAATATTCCTGACGTTAAAAATCTCCCTGTGGGTGGAAACCTGATTAAAGGCATGTTATATGATTGTGTATTATTTTTAATACCCATTCCTGTCCTAATTGAAACTTGTCGTGTTGTAATTTTTCCTCAGGCTCCACCCAATGCTAATATTAGGCACTAAAACTAATATTTATGAATTTTACCGAGCCATAATTATAGCAAATTGTATTACCAATTTTGTCAATTACTCTTGAAAACAATATCTATTATCAGTTATTAACTTAATCATTTTAAAGTACCGATAAATCGATCTATTTTTGGACCATTTACAGCCATCCTCTCAGAAAAATAGATATGAATGTGTCGTCATCGTAACTACTTTGTTTCATCGTAACTACTTTGTTTCCTTAGATGCTCTTGGCCCAAGGTGTCATATATTGTGTTTATTATATGCGCATTTAATATCGAACAACATATCTAGAGTAAGATGCTTCTTCTACCACTGAGCGATATAAACCACGCTGCCATCTGAATCACTGGAAGTTCTTTTGGGAAAAGTCCACAAAATGGCTTAAAAATGTTCCTTTTTGAACCATTTATAATAAAGGCATATGATACATTGATCAGTGAATTAACTCATTAGTTTCTCTCGCTTGAAATATGACACACTCGTGTGATATCCACGCTCCTTCAACAAACGTGTTAGTTATCATGTAAGTATATGATATCCAGTTATGAGTACGGTACAGTCTTAAATTGAATTCAAATATATCCATTTAAAAGTACTTGTCGTAGAAAACCGTTGTGGCTAGCCCAGTCTAGGCTCAGAGTTTAGAGAGTCTCTCCAAACTGAGGCAAAGCCTCTCGTTCCAAACCGCAACATGCCAATATAATCCCATTAGGACACTAGCCTACTCCAGGGCCAGGAAAAGCATTCGCTCAGTAGGCGTCCAATCACTGACATGCAATTGTTATCTGATGTGAGAGGCTGTGAGCCTAGACTGGCCCATGCTTTAATACATGGCGACCAGATCTGTTCTTCTATTTTCGTTCTCTTTCTGTCAAATACTATTGCGAGAAAAACAAGTGAAACCCTAACCGGGAACAAGATCCGAATTGTGTGGGAAACGGAACGGTGTTCGCTGACAATCAACCTGAGAATTTCAAATCGGATGCCTCTCTGACTCCACCGACCCACTGCCTGGGTGGGTGATCAGAAATCTTCCTTAATGCAATTGACATTTCTGGCTGCCAAGAAGGTCACTGTGTCATCACCGATTTTTACCTTAGATTTAACCTAAGTGGCCACCCAGTTACGATCTGTGCTTGTTAATCGGAATAAGTGCCAAACGTTTACTCTCACACGCTCTCTCGAGATAGTCTAAAATGTTTGTTTTTTAAAAAAAGACTAAAGACACAACCATGGAGCAAAAAGAGAGACAGGCAGATGGAAGGAATTCGCTACTGGAGACGATATCCAGTCTCTCTATTGGTTAAGAAGCAATAAATGTCTGACTCTATTGTCTCCCAAGCAAGACAAAGTACGGACTTGGGGGGTTGTATATCCAGGTAACTTTGTCTTAACACCGTCTAGAGATTGTGCAACGGCACTTCCACCTTCTCCTTAATGTTACCAAGCTCTCGTTTAGATCAGACCATGGAAAATAACGAGGCAGATATTGTTAACAACCTGACTCTATTAGTTTTTATTGGGAGATGGATTCGGTATGGAATATAAGCCCTGGTCTGGAGTCGTGGCCAATTTTAGCTTACATGTACATGTTCTTCTTGCTATTTTATTATATGGGTGAAGTTGCCAGCAAATGTACAATTGGCTTTCACCAATCCTCTCAAATATTCTCAATTTAAAACAAAAATGAAGTTCAAAATACACTTCAACATAACCGAACAGACCTTTTGAATCAACGCAATACCAAATATACCCAGGGGCTATCCCCTTTCAGCCTAATTTAGCAGAATTTACTCAATGTGTAGACTTACCGATTGTAGATTTTCTGACGATCTGACCCATATGATGCTTAGCCCACTAAAGACCATGGGCATGTGAAAAGGTTTACTGGTCGTAGCGGGTGTAGACCCATATAATAATACGGTACATATATCACCACCTCTTCTTAATACAGTGGCTGTAAATTGTCTATGTAAAACATATACTGGTTGTACACTTGGATTTAGTGGAGACATGATTAACGTCAACTCCAATTTGGTCTGAGCACCATGCGTATCAGAAATTCACATACTTATTAAATTTAAAGAAGTTGCTGTTGTAAAAACATGGAATCTTCTGATTCATTCGACCTGCCGTGGTTCAGGTAGCTAAGGAGCTATTCAGTCTAGGCTCAGAGCCTCTCAGATCATGGCATTTTTGCGGTTGGGAGCGAGAGGCTTTCCCTCAGTTTGGAGGGACTCTCTCAACTCTGAACCCAGACTATGTTATTAGATTTCACGGTACATTTCCCTAATTTCAATATCTCGACACAAAGTTTCAATATCTTTTTAGTGTGTTTGCTCTGGGTTCTTTAATGCAAGGCACTTTATTTTATATGTACAATATATTAGCTTTCAACATAAACGATGTCTGTATTTTTTGAGAGCATGGGAACGGGATCAGAGGCGCGAAGATCTGATAGGTGGCTTTTTATGGCTCGATCATCTACTCACTGTGTGAATGATAAGCACATTACATTCGTTTCTTATGATGCCTCACAAATGGAGCCATGCTTCTCTGATTTTATCGTTTGTTTATGGAAGGTTTTTTTTTATGTTCCATTCATCGAGTTCTCTTTTCTGGGCGACAGAGTATTTTTATGTATCTGAGCCAATGTCTGATGCATCTTCCTACCGAAAAATGCAAAATATGTTTCTGACTTGGCGGTCTTGGAGGAAAAAATAGAAATAAAGACAAAAAGGGGAACAAAATCAAATGAGAAAGAACGATAAGTGTATCCGAGCCAATGTTGCGAAGGCCTTTCTTGCATATGTTATATGGTTACTTGTTGCAGTTGGCGTGTTGTTAGCCAAGATGCATGGAAGAGCATAGCTAAATGAGAGTTCTACTTCTAGTAAGGTTTCAGAAGTTTAATAGCCAAGTAGTCCAATAATTATATGACAAATTCCAGTTTATAGAATGGAAATATTGTTACAATATGAGTCAAATACACACAATATGAGCTTAAGGTACCCTACGCTATTACACATATATCTGATCAGATACACTTTCCTACCGAAAAACACAATACTTGTTTCTGACTTTGCAGCATGGGAGGAATTGTTTTAAAAACAAAAAATGCAGTCAGAAAGGGGAAAATCAAATGAGAAAGAATGATAAGCAGTCTGAGCTGGAATATAACACCTGTGAAGCCCAGGGTAAGAAGTCTCTATTTGTTGCGAATAAAAACAAATAAAAAAGCGATTCTCTAGGGGGTGAAGCGATCTCACTAGAGTGACCATCTATCCTGTATGGAAGCGTCATAGAAGCTGTCGGACGTCATTTCAAGCCGTCTCGCCAGTTATCTCGTATATAATGAAGATGGACCAGGGGAAGATTTTTACTGGAAATATCGGTAACCACCAGCTGATGAAAGGCGCCTGCCTGTTTGGGTGAGACTGTGGCTCATACCCACCCGTCCTCCTCCTGTATGATCGATGTTCCTTGAGTCAAACCCTTAGGGGGTAAGGGCAATGGGTGAGGAGGTGTGTGTGGGGGATGGGGTTGGGGGTGGGGGGATTAGGACAGAAAAGAGGTCTTCAAATACGGGTCACATTGTCAAAAAAATGTACAATTGCCAGTCTCTAGATATTTAGTAAATTCAATTAAATTAAGCTGAAATACGATAATATAACTAAATTTAGCTATCAAAATAACTGTTTTTCGAAATTTAGCAAATGAGACTTATCACTTTTGTGAAACTTTGTCCAAATGAAATTTGTTTAAAAAAAATAATCATAAGTATATCTGAGTATATTTGGTATTAGGTTGATGGAGACAGTGGGGTTTGGTTATAATTAAACTGTATTTTGAACATCATTATTGTCTAAAATGTGGGTTATTTGAGAGAGTTGGTGAAGGCGAATTGTACATTTTCCGATGACTTCACCCATGCTGTTTGGGGTTGTTAGGGGTTTGGGGCTCGGGTGGACGGATGGGACCGAGTGTGTGTGTGTGTGTGGGGGGGGGGGGGGAGGTATAAGTGACTGTCAGTGGGGTGGGAATGGGTTGTAGTGGTTGGTGTGGGTAGTGGGTAACGGTGGTGGATAGGTGAGACCTCGTGTACATACAGGTATATGGGTGTACACGTGTTTGTTTGCCCATACCCTTCCTGTACTCGAGCCACATGTACGGTAGCAATGTGATCTAGACCTCAAATGTGGTAGATTCTCTACTGCTATACTGGGGGAGGGGGTGGGGGCGGATTTGTTAGTGTAGTGGGTGTGACGAGAGGCTGGAGAAGGGAGGGCTTGGGGTTGGTTACATGAGATAAATGTTGAATGATGTTTTCCTCTTCAGGAAAGTATTTCCTGCTAGCTTTTCTTCCCTCATGAGACATTCTGCTTTCAACTCTAGCTGATACTCGCCCCGACTCTTGGATGCCATCCTTTGATAACAGTCTCCTTCCCAGCTGCTCTCTTTCTCCAGGGTTGATGATAAATAATTTTAAAATACTCCAGCTCAGTTATTAATATTCGCCCTTATTGACAACTATCTAGGCCAATGTGACTTTCACCTGTACATGGAAGGGTTTCCAGATGTCAAGGTCATCTGTCTTGCTGAATTCATTATCATCTCTCCCATTTGTTCAGTGGGAAAAACATACTAGACATAAACATCAAGCTTGATGGGAGATGTATTTTTTCCTCCCAAGAACATGCGTGTATATTATGTGATAGATGTAAGAATGCTTATCTACTGAAGATTACTCGGTCACATTGCCTTTTTTATGCTCCAAGTGTTGTTTCTTTTGCTCTAGCTTCATGTTATTAACTATACGGAAGAAAAAGCATGGTATTTATACATCTTTGGATACGTATGAAAGTCACGACTGGTATGCCACCGGGAAAGCAAATGGTATAAAAGCTTATTATTATTTTTAATAATTGTTATGTTAAATATACTTAATATATTTTTATTTTTCAATCTCTCACCACTGAGAATGTCTGAATAACGTCGCTTGATGTAATGGGTGTTTCAGAATCAAATATTATCAAATCAAATTATTTGAACATTTATTTAAATCACACAGTGGGTACATAATGCAGGTTTTCTTCTGTCGGTCTTATCAATGGTGTTGATGGAAAATGATCATGATCTGCTCCTATTAAAACAGAAAATACCTTTGAATTGAATTCTAAATCTTAGTCCTGACTATTGTGTTTACCTTCGTTTGTAAGATTTATAGTTTTCTCCCCACCGCCAGTCCCTCTCCAGCAATTTCCTTAATAGTTTCGAGGGCCCATTATCGACTATACACTGCTTTGAGAAGTTGCCACGATGAAAACGAAACTCTGGGCCGACCACGGGCTATGAATAGTATGGCGGCCATATAATAAATATATATGATGCATTAATAATAATCCCTCGTAAAGATCCAATTGAGAAAGGGGATGATCTGTTCATTGGTATAGGATCTTTATGTGATATGATCAAGGCGATAAAAGCCAGTCGCCAACGTCTTATACCACACTAGCTGATGGCGCTGTTTCCTTGTTCTGATTAGAGCATCAGTTGCCCTTATGAAATATGAGCGATACCACCGAGATTATTTCCATTGGCACCGGGGGAGAGGAGATAGATAAACTTACCAGCAAGTCAGAAGAAGTAGCGCTATTCACAGTGCCAGCTCCTGGCCTATGATGCATGCTTTCCCATAGAGAAGGGAGGCCTGATGAGAAGTAACGTTTGATCTAGCTCGACGTCACCTTTTGTGGGGTGCGTTCAGGTATTAGCCACTTGCAAGTACAGCAGTAGCACAAATAGTGGGACAGTATAAGGCCTTTGGTGGGTGGGGAGATATATCATAGTTATTAGTCCTGCCTCGCGTGCCATGAATGATTGGTATAGCACAACAGGGAGGATAGGAGATGAAAAGAAATAACGGCGAGGGACGGGATGAAGGGGAAGACCTTGAGGGACGGATGGAGAGAGACAGACAGGGAGACAGACAGATAGAGAGACAGACAGGGAGAGAGAAAGAGCAAAGGAAGGGGTAGGAAGTGTGGCTGGATAGTACAATGGGAATTGGGTAAGATTTTCAGAAAATGTACAATCGCCAGCTCTATAAATTTGGTATCTTCTGCTAAATTAGACATGTAGGAAAATTATAAATAACAGGTATATCGGAGTAGTATTTTTGGTATTGTGTTGGTTAAAATTGTATCTTTCATTGTGTTTAACTATATTAATCTTTGAACGTCACTTTTCTCTTAAATTTGGGTCATTTAAGAGGATTCGTGAAGGTGAATTGAACATTTTCTGACGACTTCACCCAATCATACTAGATACGAGCAGGAAGGGCTCCTTTTAAGTATCATGCCGCATTTATTATACATAATATACCACCTAGGGTGAGTTTAGGCGATAAAATAGTTCCATAGAGTACGACTATGGTGCCTCAAAATCGAAGAACATTAATTAAGTTAGTTGTTGTGAAGGTGCGATTGATAATAACTCGCGAGGAAAGGGTACGCACTCTAGTCTGAGGCAGAATAAATGGATCTTTTCTGTTCTTGGTGAAGAAAGGAGAAGAAAATTCATGAAAGCCAGTGTCAAACAGTGTTAAAATGTCTTTCATCGAGCGGCATTACAAATGAGCAAGTGCAAGAAGGTGCAAGGTGGTATAATTAAGTTGGCACTGCATTGTCTGCTACAAAGAAACGGAGATAGAGAGAGAGATGCGAAGGAGAAGTTACTTTATGATTGATTGCAGAACAAAGGAGGTTGGTAGGGTGGTTTGTCGGTTCAGTGATTGAGCCAGCGTTTGGGTTTTAGGTGGGGTGCCTGAAGGCAAATGATACTCTGTTGCGAAGATGAGAAGGCAGGAAAGGGAGATTGATATGAGGAGAGCATGACAGGGGACGGACGGTCAGTGTGTGTGCTGGATTCCACCTGTGTCCTCCTCCTCCTCCTCTCCTCCTCCTCTACTCCTCCTCCTCCTCCTCCTCCTCCTCCTCCTCCTCCCCCTCCCCCTCCTCTTCCTCCTCTTCCTCCTCTTCCTCCTCCTTCTCCTCTCCTCCTCCTCTCCTCCTCCTCCTCTTCCCCCCTTCTCCTCCTTCTCCTTCTCCTCCTCCTCCTCCTCCTCCTCCTCCTCCTCCTCCTCCTCTGCTTGCTGCTGCATGGAAGTCGCTACCGCTGAAGTCAGCCACAATCAGCTGCGACCAGAGATCAAAGAGCCATTCCTTGTTGATCCAACTGCCGCACCTGTCTCCCCCTGGTGTCCGTGAAGATGTTCCAGAGGGTATGGAGATGATGACTAAGGGACGCTGGAGGAGGGAGGTGGGGGGGGGGGGGGGGGAAGCAATGGACTAGGATTAAGATTTGTGAGACGAGTCGGAGGATGGAGTTTTCACTGAAGGATTTTCACCTGCTTGAATCAAAGTAGATTTGGGGGGGACAGATGGAGGATTAAGACGGTGCATGGCGGGGTTGGATGATAGGTAGTTGTCACTGACTCTACTATGAGCAGGGAGGAGTGGAGGAGGGTTTTATCATATGCTTTCATGCTATTGGCATTGGGTAGTCCTAGAAATGTATGTTGGACTGGTATGAGTTGACCTGCTGTCTGCCTCTACATGCCTGTGGCACTGGTCAAAAATGCCAATTACAGCAATGATGTGGCTATATTCAGGACCTCAACTGCCTTTCCGACCTTGCAGATAGGTTGCACTGCAGTGGAAGCCTGAAGCTTCATTACAAATGGTTATTTTTGCCTTCCTAGTCGGTGATAACAGCAGGCTTGGCTATTTTCCCAGATAAAAATATATTCAAATGATTTTGACATCTTTCATGTCAAACGCAGATAGTCTCATATTCATCATATTCTTGTTAAAACGCTAATGTCCATAATGCGTTTTTTCGGCCGCCTTTCAAAAGACTGCATCGTCAGAATCGGATGAAGTTTTGAATGATAAGAGAGGTTATTGTTTTATGTGCGACCCCAATTAAAATCACTTAAGGTGTCTGTTTTCCCATTATCTCTGATTGTGGAAACTGGTCAAGTGTTAAACCAAGTGACAGCTTTGGGGATCCATTGAGTGTGGGTCTTATCAAAAGGATGTGTGTATAGGTTGTACTTTACAGGTGTTTCAATTATCAGGGACCCAGTCTAGGCTCAGAATTGAGAGAGTCCCTTCAGACTGAGGGAAAGCCTCTCGCTTCAAACCGCAAAAGGCCATTAGAATCCCATTGAGACCTCAACATGCCATTAGAATCCCATTAAGACGCCAACTCCAGGGCCGGGAAAGCCATTAGCGCAGTAGGCGTCCAATCACTGTCATACCATTCTATGATTCCTATCTGATTTGAGAGGCTCTGAGCCTAGACTGTATCAGGGAGCCCAGTTATGCTGCATTACCAGACTTCTAATGGGCATAAGCCACTAATAAGATAATAGTTATTAATGATATGCTTTTGTGTACTACCATATGGCTATTACCTAATATACAGTGTACTATACATTGATTCTACTAATGTAAATGAAGAACAGCTATAAGCTTGTTAGGCTAATGTGATGAGATTGGAATGGTTGGAAGCAAGATTTACATTGTCTCTGAACTATAATATTTGCACTATCTCCCTGAATTGAATGTTGCCTCTTTCATCATTGCCCAATATTTAGCCCGTTTATTTGGCGTCGGACTGTTAATGGGAAGCAGGCAATATTGCTGATATTCTCTCTGTTCTATTGAACGTATTGTACACCTCCCATATGAAAGCTTTGATCCTGTTTGTTCATTCCCTCTCCGAATATTCGCAAAGGACCATGCTCTCGATTTTGAACCCCCAGTGAGCTGTGATGGGGGAAATTGCAGCCTTTTAATACTGTTCCCCTTTGTAGAGGCATCAGAACCATTCAGTTCCGTCTGGCAATAAGGTCAGGTGTTGTTGATGCTTGCTGATCATGTTTATGCACTTGTATGTGTTGAGTTAGTCCAGCTCTAACCCCTAGACTAGTCTAGGCTCACAAGCTCTGGCTCTCAGATCAGATAAGAAAGCTATTTCAGTGATTGGATGCCTACTGCGCTAATAACGCTTTTCCTGGCCCTGGAGTAGGCGTCCTAATGTAGTAATGGAATTATAATGGCATTTTGCGGTTTGGAGCGTGAGGCCTTTTCCTCAGGTTGGAGGGACCCTCAACTCCTGCTGTCTGGGCTCACAGCCTCTCAGATAAGATAAGCATGGTATGCCAGGCAGTGATTGGATGGCTACTGCGTTAATGACGTTGCCTGGCCATGGAGTAGGCCTGCGTCCTGATGAGATTATAATGACAATTTTGCGGTTGGAGCGTAAGGCTTTTCCCTCAGATTGGAGGCACTCTCTCACCTCTGAGCCTAGACTGCATACATGTAGACCATGTCTATTTTACCCTCGTCAGTATGTCTCTTCCCTGGTGTTCAGCTCATCCCCACTCATTCCGACTGAAACCTGGACATTTGCCATGTTCAAACTGAGCCTGGGAATAGTTTCAGTGCTGAATATATGCCCACACATGCGATGGATGGTGTAATTCTGTGGAGGTGTTCTCGCAGCTATAAAACCCACTGTTCTCCTGGAGGTGGAATATTTTATACAGAAGGGTGCTATCACTGAAATCTCCCCTATCACCCCCTTGTATATATTTGTAAAATTCCCAGGATCGTGACGGCTTTACCAATGCCTTTTCTGGACACGTCTGTATGACATAAACATGACAATGTAACACGATAAAGATCGAGCATGTGTCACGTTGGCTTTAGGCCTCAGGAAAGCCTATAGTAGTAGTAGGGAGGTATGTATGTGTGTATGTATGGGGGAAAGGGGCGGGCAGGAGGTATGTTACAACTTCAGTCTAGGCTCAAAGCCTCTCAAATCAGATAAGAGCGGTATGGCAGCGAATGGACGCCTACTGCGCTGTTTACTTGCCCGGGCCAAGTAAAAAATGTCTCTGGGCAAGTAAAATTTAATGTTAGTTGCCCAATTGGGCAAGTGATAATCTCTGCAGCACCGAATTCAAACCCCTGCTCTGATGTCTAATTACAATGAAACAAGATACATACAGATAGCGTGATTTCGTTTATAATTCTGGAAATAAATTTGGGCAAGTGAAAAATGATGTTGCTTAATCTTGGCTGCCACTTGCCCTTGCCCCAATGGGCGGTTCCAGTCTATGCTCACAAGAATGGTATGTCAGTAACTGGACGACCACTGCGCTAATCATGGCTTTCCCGACCCTGGAGTAGGGCGTCTTAATAAGATTCTAATGGCATTTTGCGGTTTGGAGCGGGAGCCTTTCCCTCAGTTTGGAGACATTTCCCTCAGTTTGGAGGGACTCTCTCAACTCTGAGCCTAGACTGGTTCCATTAATAAACTTCCAATTATTTATGATGCATGTTTCCATGTTGAGAAGACAGGCAGGGCCGCAAACGTTCTATTCGTGTATCACATGGATTATCTATTTCTGTTCCAGGCCGTTGCCCTCGGTATGAAGACATTTAACAGGTATGATTAAAGATACCACTGCAGGGGGAAAGACATTAGATCCAAATGAAGGCATCTCATATATACAGGAAGCTAACGCCTACCACCTTTTGTTCATACACTTTTCCCTTCGGGCGTTGGCCATGAAAAAAGTCTTTAAAATCGTCACACAACTGCATGGAATCATGAGAACTTCCAGCTTGGAAGTTTGAGCCACCAGCGTTTCTGTAATCTCAAATTAACCATGACAGTGATACCAATCCTTTTTGGTGTAAATTGATACAGGCTTTCTCCATTCTATCCGCCTCATTGGCTCGTGGATGACATATCATTCCATAGCTGGTCGAACAAGTGCAACGTTTCTTGGCCAGGGCCCAAGTAAACTTGTGGCCAACCTAGATCAGTACCTTCCCACTTTTCATATCAACCAGGACCTGGATAAGGCTGTTGTTGTGAGAGTCGATATATATATGCTCCCCACTGTTTATTATTCATGTATCGAGTGGGTAGCGCATTCCTTATTCATTCCATGTGTTCCTTGTGATTTGCAGGTTTTGTTAAAAAGGAACGGCATCTTGCTGCTGCTTTTGGTTCGATGCTCCCCAGCAAGTTGCTATGCCGATGTGATAATGTGTTTTTGTTTATTTATCAATCCCAACCGCGGATGTATCATTGTATGGATATGTGTGGGAAAACCTAGATTTTCTGATCTCAGACCCTGGGGGAAAAAGTACCCGAATATTTGTGGTATTTGGTGTAAACCAGAAAAGAAACAGTAAGGATGTTCCCATAAGCGGAGAAAATACATACATGTCTCTTCCCGCTCCAGTGGCGTTTCTTTAATAAAAATATGACAATGGATCCAGTGAAGTCACTACAAAAGAATTCTCCTTTCTACTTCTTTTTGCGCTAAGCAAGTGGTTATTATTCGAAATCCATTATTATGCATCAGAGTCTGTCGGAAGAGCCAGTCTAGGCTCAAAGTTGAGAAAGTCCCTTCAAACTGAGGGAAAGCCTCACAACCGAAAGATGCTATCATAATCGCAGTATGACCGCACACTACCATTTAATCCCATTAGGACACCACGTCCCATGGATCACTGACATACCATTCTTATCTGATTTGAGAGGTTTTATGCCTAGACATGAGCTTCAAATGAATGTTTTGCCAAGGGTCTGCGCCCAAGTATCTTTAATATTTCAAGTAACGCTCGATCGTCGGTCGGTATTTCCTTGGTGGGACTAAGTTCAGAGTACTAAGCAGAACATAGCCGATCAACATTTTTTTTTGAGCGATAAATATTTGAGGAGGGAAAGAACGGTAGCATTTTCCCATACAGGATTAGTCGGGCGTATTTACTGAACAATATGTCAGTCCAGTCAGTTTGTTCAAGATGAACTTGGGCAACGATTTGGGTCAGTGACCAGGTGCGCTACTGGAAGAAACTCCCATTTAAGATATTGACACAGGGGAATACAAATCATTAGGTATTCCAACCGTGACTAGCCTTGTGTATTGATCAAATCTATACACATATCTCTTCCGAAACGCAGATCTTTTTTCACATAATTTCATATAAGGGCATAAATATAACCTCGCCATGAGTTTTATATTCAGATTTCCAACTCAGTAGTTTTAATTTTATTGCTTATGTATGTGTGTGTAGTATTTCTTAGGCCTATTTCTGATACCATATCTTCATAAATATGACGTTTCCGTTCCCATGCTTATGAAGTCATATTCAGTATCCTTTTACCACATCATTTCCACTGTGTTCTCGGGAAATATTTACATGCCAAAGTTTTCCCACGGACCTATACATTGATCACACAAATAACTGTTCAAAAGGTCATAGTTATGCATAGACTTTCTGCTTTTAGCTAAAAAAAACAAGGAAAGGTTCTTAGGCCTTGCCTGTATTACTTACACCTTAATGACTTATTTTGTGGTTTTGTATCATATTTCATACTAAATTGTCTCTTTTTTGTTGCTTACAGGTGAGTACGAATATTCCTGCCAGTTCCAACTTTTAGGTGGAGGTTGGACTTGGATACACATGGCTGGGCTTCGACCACCTCCAACAACAGGACTCGCTATGCCCACCTTGATTTAGCGACTGTTCAATGCACAGAGCCCCCTCCGATCTATTAATCAATTCCAGCAGCGAAAATCAAACAAGGTATGAGCTCAGCCCTTCCCTATGTATTAAGTAAGTGTCCATTCATAAGCGTGTTCAATCTGTCACCCACACGCGAAGATATTTTGGCCATGATACAAGGGAAGGGATGCCTCCCCCCGCCCCCGCCCTTCCCTCCCACTGTACCCTGTCTATTCCCAACTGGGCTATATTCAAGTTACACAAGGTTCACCGTTAAATATCGATTGCTAAGAAATCTATGTGTAGTGATTATTGCGCACGCGCACAGCTTTCTGGTCCAATCAGCTCTGAAACCAATCATACAGTGGATCAGATCGTCAGAGAGTGTACAATCTACAGCTCTACACATATGGTAAATTCTGCTGAATTTAGCTGAACGATGATAAATACCTGAGTATATTTGGTATAATTCCAATGATCCAAACAATGTATTTGGTCATGCTGAACTGTATTATATTTTGAAGCTAATTTTCGTCTTAAATTTGGATAATTTGAGAGGATTGTTGAAGATGAATTGTACATTTGCTGACGACATGACCCATGTATAGTGAAAGACTCCTCACACACGGACAGGGAAAGAGTTGACGGCTTTGGGTATTCCCACCAGGAGCTTAGAACCAAGCTTCAATTTTATAATTTCCCAGAGGGAAGAGATCCCTTTTTATCAGCTTTCCTTGTCGCATCCCAGTTACTTTTTCCTTCTCCTTGGTCTTCATTTATTACGGCTTATGTCTATTTGATTCAGCCTCGCTCTCCCATCTTAAGAAGAGCCTCATTAGGTTGATAAAAGTGTTGTGAAACACATCCTCGATCAATTTTCATTCAGAGAAGAAGGCTTTTCTCGTGAAGAGTCTCTTGTTCTCCTGGCCTGCATCAAGAGCTTCACATTTATAGAGCTTTATATACGTGATGTGTCACAGCAAAATGAGTCACAAGTTGCAAACTGAAAGAGATTATATGTTTCAAGTGCTTTCCCATAAAAAAAACCCTTGGTCGGAATCCTTTCATTTTTGGGGTGTGTACCACTGCTGGTAGCATACACATACATGTATATGTACTAAATTTTAAAACTGTGTATTGAATATGTCTATCCATATTTGATAACCGGTTATCCTAAGGAGCATGTATTTTTAACTACTTTTCTATATAGTGAGTGGCCATTAAGGAATATTGCTAACCATTTTTCATGCATAACACAAGCACTCCAATGCTTACCAGCATTGGAATCCGTTTGATCTCATCTTTTCAAATATGATGGTATCTCAAAATCTATTATTTTGCGAATTGTGACTCATTTTTCGGCGACACATCACATATATCCCCGGGAAGAAAACTCTATTAAGAGTAACTCTGTCTTACTGTCTTTGCTTCTCCGCTGTTCGTAGGTGTACTTATCCTTTTGATTGATTTTCGCGAACATATCGGTGGTTTTTATTCTTCCTATGGGGGCTCCCGTGAATAAAACTTGTTAGGGAGGCTTCGTTATGAAGTAACTGGTATTTTAGTCGGCGATAACCTCCTCCCTGCAGGAGGTAAGGCCCACGAAGTTCTTGAGATGATAGACAAGTAGAAGTATAGTGCTTGTAGGGTGGAGGATGGGGGGGGGGGGGGTATCTTTGTTCTAGCCAGGAAAGTATTATATTCTAGAAATAACATCCTTAAGCAAATCAGCCAGAACAACATTATTAATTATTAATAAAAAAATCATTGTAATTAATGCAATCTTTTTGATGTATACATACAGGGTTGATTTAGTAATAATATTAAAACAAATTGAAAAGGATTGTAGACTTCCTCCTTCGAATCTCGAAGCAGAGGTATGGTGCTTTGTAGGAGGGGGGTGGTGGTACCCTTGTTCTAGCCAGAGAAGCATTATATTCGAGAATTAACATTGTAACGCAAATCTTTATGCCATATTTATACAGGACTGATGGTTAATTCCCATGTGATTTAATTATAACCTGGTTAAAAAGGTATTAAATGGAAAGAGGTGTTTAGTTTTCCTCCTTCGAATTTGTTCCTGTTCCCCATGAGAACTTGCGATATAAGAGTTTTTATAATAAGATTTCTTGGTCTGTTCCATAAGGGAATATTTATGGGGAATATAAAGATCTGCAGAACGTAGATCTTCTGGCTGGATAGTGCAGTTTTATGTGTCTTTTATAGACTTCCTATTATAGCTAGGTACCAGGATTAAAATGTCCCGCATACCACATAAGTACATCTATATGTTTTACGATACAGCTACTGCGGGTATATTAGGGCCTTGTCCCAAAGCTGCTTCTTTTAATTGAAGCCATTTACTGGAATCTCCCAATTACGATTGTTTATTCAGGCGTTCATGCCCGAAAGAGTAACGCAGCACTGCACTGCACTGCACACACCCTTTATATAGCTGCCACCTTTTTTTGTCCGAATTATCACTGGAATTCCAATATAATTTTGTAATTGATCCGAAGTGGACTCTATGTTATATAGGGTCCACGATGTCTTAACCTGTGCCAACTCATGATCTATTATCTGTGTTAAATACGATTGATCACCTCTTAGATGAATTGAGATATTTCATAGATGAATTGGAATATTTCTTTCGCGTGAATTTAATCCTTATAAAAATCATACAGTCGGGGGAGGTTTACTGGAACAAGATACGTATCTCAATAAAGCCTGAATGTTCCGTATACCGTATACATCTTGGAGGACTATTCATTCACTTCAATATTTTTCATATCATAATTCGGAATCACAACTGGTGTCATTTCTCACTGGGATATTTGCCTGGCCAATCGTGCTGCCGATCCTTGTGTGACTGACAGTGAACAAACATTTCTCTCCATAGTCAGGAACTTTTTATTCTGAAGTGAGAAAGTTAAAATTATTTAGAAAGGCACTACCAAGCAGTTGGCAAACAGAGAATCCTTATCTGTGCTTCTTGCCTTTCAACTTCAATGGAGAAGCAAATGCACCTTCGAACTTTGGTCACGCAAATCTCTTTGATATTTCCAGCTGCCAGGCTTATACCAAGTCGTAGCATGAACCCTGCAATGCTATATTGCTGAATCAGTTTCTCTGTGATATGTATGTCTTGTCATTTTAGCTGACTTTAGAAAAGCTATATGCCTCGAAACGTACAGGTGAAATTTTGAAAGATCGCATGCCCCAAAGAATTTACATTATTCTGTAAAGGATCCAGTTTCTCGTCTCCTAGATCGGCGTCTTAAGTTCTGAAAATAAATAAATTAATTCGCTTGAATAAAAATCAATTTTGACACGCAGTCGTTAATAGTCAAACAGAATGAGGTTGAATGAACTGTTCTGAAATAACTCGCTTATTTGAAATAAATGAATTGGTGAGAGAAATGGTTACTGGTATGAAATCAGCTCAAGGAAATTTGCTTCTGCCCCTGCGTGTTATGTAGCCTTTGTATGCTAGCGTCCTGTTCATAATCCTTTCGCATGTTCGTGTTTATAGCTGGAGGTATATAATGAACATGTATGTTGCACTTTGATCCATGGAGATCTTAGTTGGATGAATACCATACCATACCATACCATACTCAGTCTAGGCTCACAGCCTCTCAGATCAGATACGAATGGTATGTCAGTGATTGGACGCCTACTGCGCTAATGGCTTTCATGAAACTGGAGTTTGCATCTTAATAAGATTTTGATGACGTGTTGCGGTTTGGAGTAAGAGGCTTTCCCTCAGTTTGAAGGGACTCTCTCAGCTCTGAACCTAGAATATACAATCATATATCACAATCCTCATACAACGTGTTTTGATTGCTATTGGTGAAACAGGGACCCCAGATGGGATAAAAGCTTGTTCCATTGACGGGCGTGTCTTGAGAAAAATTGATTCTTTGCGACTCATCAGTTAGAGATGTAACAGAGACACCTCCACCCTGGGTTAATTAATGCGATTGGGTTCAAGGACGTCTCTAATCACCTTAGTCTTGATAATTATTTTGCCAAGCAATATGCCACTCACTATTACACATTCAGTCTAGCCTCTCAGATAATGAGATCAGATAAGAATGGTATGTCAGTGATTGGACGCCTATTGCGCTAATAGCTTTTCTGGCCCTGGAGTAGGCGTCCTAATGGGATTATAATGGCATTTTGCCAATTGGAGG
Organism: Sthenelais limicola; assembly: GCA_942159475.1. Classification (NCBI taxonomy): domain Eukaryota; kingdom Metazoa; phylum Annelida; class Polychaeta; order Phyllodocida; family Sigalionidae; genus Sthenelais; species Sthenelais limicola. The sequence continues at coordinate 63,509,121 of OW804096.1, forward strand.
AAGAGGATTTCTTTCCCTTAATTTGGAGGGACTCTTTCAACTCTGAGCCTCAATTCCCTTTTCTTGAGTAATGATATGATTATAGAATCATATAGATACGATCCTAATGATAAGATGTTTTACTATATTGTGTGTTGCTTCCAATATATTTTCGTTGGTGCTAGCATCGAACTTAGTGAGTAACTATTCTGAAGGATGATTTATTATTGATATACATGTAGCTTGTCTTCATCTAGCACAATGATTCCTGAAATATGCACAAGGTCCCTGGTGCTGTGGTGCCTCCCCTTGTATGTCATTGCTAGATTCCATGATGTCTCATCTATCAATTTATAAAACATTCATACGCTGCCACACCCTTATTATATGACATCCCCTTCGCACCAAGTCAGTTTTGGATCATGACATGTTCGCGGAGACTTGATCTGAGAATGGGAATTAAAAAAAATAGTGATAAAAGAATTTAAAAAATGTAGCTGTAAAATGGCGAGGCAGCTGCAACAGGCGCCTGTGGAGAATTGGCGTTTTCCTGACGTTGCATGCACTCATCCAATGCGTCCATTGTGCCCGGATCCTTTACTTCCAGGACCGTGTCAATCTCATGTTGTTCTAGGCCAGGCTGGCACGAACATCTCTCCCCACAACGATCCCTTCTCAGCACCTTTGCCTCTCTTCTTCTTTTCCTCGCTGGAGAGGAGACTGGTCGCCTCTCATTGATACTTTCTCACTCAACCTCCCCAGTCAACTGAAGCCTTCAGCATTAGTTCAACTCCTATTCATTTTTCTATTCCTCAGGGCCCCCCCCCCTGTGGGTAGCCATGAAATGAGTGGGATTTGCTGGAGGATTTGGTTCCACGTCAGAGTAAAAAGAAATTGAAAAAAAGAAATTAAGATCATAATTGCTGTTTTAATGAAAGCCTGGAACATCACCAGATTCTAGGACATTGTAACATGTATTGTTAATAGTCGACTTTTCTCAGGACACAACGAAAATCACTTTATAAGAAAGCGTGAAACTGTAGATTGCCTGAACAAAGAATTGTTTAGAGATCCTCTTTGCGCTTCTCGACCACCACCACCTCTACCACCAACTCCTGCCCCACCCCCACCCAACCACCTCCACCCCAACCACCACCACCAAGCTTCCTCCAGCCTCTATGCCAACGTGTGGTCATTGTCCATCGCGCTCTGCAGGTAATTCTGGTTTAACCTTTTCATCCATTAGCCCCACAGGAGAAGAAGATACGCCAATATTTGGACATAGCTTACTAGCAGTAGTAGACTTGGCTCTATACGTTCCCCTATAGTGCTCTAACACACCTGGAATATTGTAATATATAACAAGAAATCTCTAGTCTCCTTATCAGTTGATCATTCATGTCTCAGAATATAGGTACTCTGTGTACTCTGAGGTTACATGTACATGTATGTACACCAAACTACCATCCATGCAGTGTGTAGCCAGTATGTACGTACAGTGGAACCTCTCTATTGAGACCACCCTTGGGACTGAACGATTTGTGGTCTCATAGCGAGGTGGTCTCATTAGAGGGGCTAATCTACTAAGAGGAAAGCAATTCGGGACTGAGAGAACTTGGTCTTAATAGAGGGGTGGTCTCTATAGAGAGGTGGTCTCTATAGAGAGGTGGTCTCTATAGAGAGGTTCCACTGTATGCATGGCATATACTACTCGTATACTGGTGTCTGTGAGAGGGTGAAACAGTCTACCCTATATAATCTATTTCCATCACTGGGTAATAATTGCTCTCCTGTCTCATCAAGCAACAAATGCCTCGGACGTGGAAGCTCTCCGCTAGCACCCATTACACACGGCCACCTTCCGGCCTCCATGGAGGAGAAAAAGAGTGGCACATCGAATGTCCTTCTCCTCCAGCTCCTATAAAAGCTAGAATTACACCAAAACCGATTTCCCCATCCGACCGATTTTGGACCATCCGATGATCAGATAGTTTGGAAACATAATGATATCCTGCATCATATTTGGTCTGAACAACGAGAATAAAATGCTCAATTTTATTCTCATTGGGGCGAACAGGCTCAACGGATGAGAATCTAAAAACATTCCGATTGCATTTTTAAACATGTTTAATATCATCAGATGAATCGTGAAATGGAATTTATCCCAAATGCACATTTGTATGCCTTAGGTCATTTGTCCCCGATTATGAAACAGCAACCTAAAGGCTTCCCGATTAAAAAATCGGGTTTGCTGGAATACTGCCTTACCCCCCCCCCCCCCGACACACACACACACACCTCCAGTTCACCGCCCTCCGGGCCGAGGACAATTTGTCTTCATCGCGCCAGACCCCATTCTCTGCGCTTGTCATTTGACATAAGCTTATGTTATTGCAGCTGTCGTCCTAATCCCCCTCCTAAGGATTCCAGACATCTCTGTCCAACTTGGCTCCTCAATGTAACAACATTAGGATTATGAAAATAAATTCTGCATCGCGATGTTGATAAATCTCCACTCCACTGTGAAGTTAAAGAGTCGCTCATTCCGTCACGTTATAATTTATAAATGTCCCTGCTGCTAAAATAACTGTGTGCTACCGGGATAGACATAGCGACGAGTCAGGTAGGCTTATTTGTCCTATCATATTCCATTATCATATTCATTCCTCTGAATGCCTCTCATGCAGTTGCTGTCAACTCCATGATAGTATAAATTTATAAGCAAGGGATGAACAAAAAAATAGAAGAAAATGCCAAGGTTTACTGCTACAGTATGAACATCCATCCATTCACCTTCCAGTGCAGAGTAAATTGATATTTAGTATTCTCTAATTATGAATAGTGTGGACACTATTAATGCATGTGTGGATATTCGCATCCATCAGCATTGATATTGTCAATCATCTAATAATGAATAGCTGCTTATTGAATGCATGTATTCCTTACCTTTATTGCAAGGGTGGGGACGTCAAAATATGTACTCTAGTAGAAAGAGTGTAGGCTCAGAGCCTATCAAATGAGATACGATTGGTATGTCAATGGCTTTCCTAGTCGTGCAGTAGGCCCACCACTGCCATCATAATAGGATTCTAATGGAATTTTTTTGGGTCAGTTTCCCTTAGTTTAAAGGGATCTGATAGGCTCTGTACTGAGCCTAGACTGAGAAATATATACAATTCCTCCCCGAATAACATAAAATTAGGGATTAAATTTATGATTAGAATTCATTTAATCATATAAAATTGAAACATGTTCTCATCGTTTATATAACTGCAAACTGTTTAAAATTCGAGAAAAAAAACCCGATTGTTTCTATTAATACGTATTTGACTACAAATGTTGGAGGTTTGAGCCACAACTTATCCTACCGGAGTTGTCATAAAGCGGGGAGGAGGAGCTCACCTGGGAAGGAAGGGTTAATATGCAGGCCGCTATTAGCCCAATTTGAGCTATGGACATGAACACTTTGTGGTGCGAGTGGACAGTCCAATGGCAGTGACACGCAGGCAAGGAAATTGAACTGCTTCACCGCTTCTTGGACTTGCAGCTCCACGTATATATGTGCCGCTAAGACTGTTAATTCAAAGCGTTTTGCCTATAGGAGGAAGTATATTTTAGCGCAAGGTAATTCTGCTCACATCATCAGAGTTTTTGATATTTTTTTTTACAAAAAGTTTGGTTGAAATGAAAAAGATAATTATATAAATCGAACCGATATTGACCAGTCAGTCTAGGCTCACAGCCTCTCAGATCAGATTAGAATGGGACGCCAGTGATTGGACGCATACTGCGCTAATGGCTTTTCCGGCCCTGCATTAGGCGGCCCAATAATGATATTCTAATGGCATTTTGCTGTTTGGAGCGAGAGGCTTTCCCTCAGTTTAGAGGGACTCTCTCAACTCTAAACTAGTCAAATATGCTTGATGATTATACTTTATAGCCATGTTTCAATCTGAATCTGATAGGGCGCTTTCGAAATTAATCGTTACAACCAATGAATCATGCTCACATCCTATGCCTTGTTTCTGTAATAGACTGTTTGCATTGGTCTAGTCGGGCCTACTCCATTTCCACCCCACAGAGATCCATTACAAGTACTTAGAATGATTTATTTATAATTTCCAATTCCAACTAGCGGTAGCCTATCATTTACTTCATAAAGAGCGCGTTCCTTTTAAATATTGCGTAACTTTCATATTTTAGAAAGGTGACGGTGAGATTGGTAATCAGGTTGGCAATCTCTTAGTCAATGATGTTGAGCTGCAATGTTTATATCATTTTACGCAATTATGACGTAATAGTGATTGACCACATTATTATCAATGACCTAAATGAACTATTAAATTTAATGACTCTAATTTCCCTTATGCCATGATGTAATCGCAGTATTATGCAAGTATACTAAAGAGGATCATGTAACTGCAGTGTTCATGGAGTAATTTGAAATATATGTTAACCAATCACCAACAGACATTCATTCTACAACTCATGTGTATCATTTGGAAAATAAATTCTTCAGTCGGATCCCGGGATCTTAAGCCTCCAGCCTCTATCGTATTCTCCTCCTACAATAGCTCTACACTGTTCAACATTCTAAAGTTATAATCAAGTTAACACTGGTGGGAACCAAGTTATACAATTATAATTGCTCCCAGAATATAGTCCAAACTTGTATAGAAACATTGCTAGTGGCATTTCAAACGCCACTAGCTAACTCAATGTGGGTGGGGATGGTAACTTTAAAAAATATTTGCTATATAGCTTTTCTTTAAAATATCACCAAGAAAAATTAAACGAGGTCATTTTTTTAGGTGGGGTAGGATTTTCCAGGTATAGGGAGTAAATCGGAAACATACCTATTTTTAATTTGGCCTTACAGAAATAACCAAGACCTGGCTGTGTGGGTCTGCACCCCCCACCCCCCAACCGCCACTCCCCCTCATCATGACTTCTTTTTCTGTCTGTGGATGATGAGAATCTATGCATGAAAGAGACAAATCAGTGGCCATGGTTTTGCAACCATCTTCATGCCCACTTCCCCTATCGCCTTCTCTCCTCTGTCCCAAAACAACGCTCAAATGTCAAGTGATTTTTACCCGACCAACGTGTGATAAACCGTACCTTTGCATTTCTGTCCCATGTGCTATATAATGGCTAACACATGGGGAGCATTTTTGTCGTTGCCAATTTCTCCTTTAATCTTTTTCCCCTGTGATTATTGACATTTTAAAACCTCCCCATGTGGACCGATACGAATATATATACATGTGTCAGAATTAATTTATCGATTACCATATGTCATCTAGGTCTTTAATAGTAATAACACCTCTCTCTTACTACCCACTCGCATTCCAGACACATATAAAACATCAAAACAATAATACAATCAAGGTGTGGTAGGTTAGGAGGAGATGCAGGCAAATGCAATTCTTACAAACACTGTGTTAGAGCTCCAACCATTAAGAACTCGAGGCAAGGGAGACAGATAACGAGGGCCAGACGTGTTGTTGCTGTGTTCAACTATGTTTTGTAATGTGATGTTTGTGCTTCAGCAGAAGCAATGGTAATTTTAGTGTAGTGAGAGGCTGGCAGCCTACAACAGGCTGGTGTCCTGACCGGTGTGTGGTGTTGGCTCTGTGCTTGGGTACATAGTCAGTCGTAGATTAGCTCTGCACCAGCTTCATCTTCAGCCCAGCCTGCTCCCTAAATAAACGCTGATGACTCTAACATATAACCATTTTACTGGTTCTTTTTGTTACTACCCCAGCAAAAATAAATCCAAACACAATCCGATATCTGGGTAGTTTTAAAAGAGGAAAACAGTATTGCTGCTCGATTTTTTTTTATCTGTCAGCGCTTCGTACACAACGAGTTAATCACTACGGTCATTTAGTGATTTACAAGTATATACTAGTATTGTCCCATATACTAGCCCCAGTCCCCAAGACGGTTGTTTGCAGGCCCCAGTCCTACTGCTCCCCAATCACTGACAGTCTAATTCCTCAGTCGAGGCAGTAGTGACTCTAATAATCCTAATTATGATCCTAATATGATTGTTTTTTCTTTTTTAATTTCGTTTTTAAAAGAATTCAAAGCTAGATTAATTTTCCCACTTCATCCCACTCTTGTCTTGTCCCTCCTCCCCTAACAAGGGTTTAGAAACAACATCTAAACTCTTTGAGGCGCGCCGGGGTGTTCCGTCATTTTAATTTTTAAATTAAATCTCAAAATAGTTCTAAAAGGATGGTTGCGACACGATTTCGTGTCATTTCGTACACGATCACTCAATTAAATATAATCGCATATTATATCATTTACTTCTTTTAGCACCTCCTTCATCTTTAATATGCTAGCTTATTCGGCTTACTCTCCTTATCGTTGTTATTGTGACCTTGACGTCTGTTATTCAATATTCTCATCCCAAACTATTATTGCATTGTAAGACAATACGTGCCAAAATAGACCAATTAAAACGTAATCCTTTGACATGTTCTAGTATAATAATAGGCTTGGTGGTGTTTCACGTTGTTGGTCTTTACTATGTATGCGGGGGAAACTTGACGTATGCCAGTCACTTACAATGATGAACAACACGGACGAATAATTAGGTAACTTTGAATACTGTCAGGTCTTCACATTACATCCTAGTAGGTATGAACCGTATACATGAATATACATGCATGTATGAATGTACATGAATACATGTATTATATGTTTGTATACATTGTGCATGCGTGCATATATAATCGTGTGATGTATTTGCTATGGATTACTACATGGAAATATTGACAAAATGGTAGACTAGCTTCCACCTGTTACCATAAAGTTGATAGTTGATCTAATCTAATAGAGTTGAACATATATCCATCTGTCTATCTATCGATACATATGTCTGTTTATTCAACTCTCTATATATCTATCTATCTCTATATCCATCAACCCATCCCTGTCCCATACCTGTCTATCCAATTTGCTCTAGAACGAAAATCTGGTTTGGTTTTCTATATAGACTTATCAAAAAACGATCCATAATAGGTTATGATTGCAAAATAATGAAACTTTATAATGGTACTTTATTTCGTGTGTTATTGATAAAATATCATTGTATTTCGTCCGTTTCTTCCCCGTTCCCTAATATCTCCATATTACGACCCCACGTCCTTGGTTATTGTTCCATTTTGTTAAATGTTCCCTGGAAATCAAATCCTTTTGCCTTCTGTGGCGAACTGTAAATCTTGATGTCGAGCGATTGTTTTTTCCCCATCTGCTACGCGGAGGATTTGTCCTTGTGCAATAAATCAGATTCATTGCTTCCTTTTCATATTTTATATCGTAACTAGATCCCCATGGTTCTATATTAAGCCGTTCTAGAAGGTAATATGATTTCAGGAAGGGATTACTGTCGAAACCAGCCCAACGTTTCATTGGAATGGAACATTTGGTTTCTTATGAATGGAAGTCCTTCATGCTCGACTCAGATGAGGGGAATTTGAGTCACTCCCCAGTAAGGGAATATTGTAACGGTATCCTCTTAGCGTCTAGGTTTGGGCATCGGTTAACATCTTATTCATTTATTGTACATTGGTCTACAATTACAATTACTAGCTTTGGGAGAACAAATCAAGAAGCCAATTTACTTTTTAATGCATTAGCGAAATGCACAGAAATATGTCTCTCCTAGTGCTAGTGCCGTTCATTATCATTATCTCAAACTCTCCGAGGCTGTTTGTATAGTTGTGAACGTACAGAAGCTAATTACTTAGTGACATTTTCTTATAATCTGAGATGGTTAACTCATCATTCTCTTACCCTGTTCTTAGTTTAGATTTAAAGAATACAAATAAACTGGAAGTTGGAAACTGCTGACAAAAAGTAGTGCCCCTGATGCTAGAAGGAAAATCACTTTCTAGACAAACTTTGGGTTCAGCTGATGGCCTATTAGTGAAGCAAAGTCGAATAACAACTTGCTAACCTCCTGAAGGCCAGCAAGGTTGATTCCAAATGGCCTTGAGAATCTGGTTTTTCGCCTCCATCGTCCGAGATTTAGGCCAGGCGTGAGTATGTACATGTGTGTGGATGGATGCTGTTCATCGGCCTTGAGTGATAATGGAGGATATGAAGACACCTGCCAGTTCTTAGTATTACTTCCGGTTTCACTGAGTTTTTTCCTATTACGTTTGTTCCTCAAATTTCAAGTTAAACACTTGGTGGTATTAAGAGCATTTTTCAGATTACAGGAGAGAGGACATGAGTGCCATTTGTAATCTATCCTCTCTCCCCCCCCCCCCTGCCCCTGCCCCCCTCCTCTCTCTCTCTCTCTCTCTCTCTCTCTCTCTCTCTCTCTCTCTCTCTCTCTTTCTCTCTCTCTCTTTTTCTTTCTCTCTCCCCTCCCTCTCTCCCTTTGTCTGTCTCTCTCCCTCTCTCTCTGTGTCTCTGTTTCTTTCTCTCTCTCTCTCTCTCTCTCTCTCTCTCTCTCTCTCTCTTTGTCCTCCTCCTAACACATTTACCTGAGACCTGTGTCTGGGGTGTTGGTTGGGGCATGGGTCACTCCAGTACGGCTGGGGTATCCTGTGGCTGATAGCCCAGTATACAGTAACATGGCAACCTTTACCTACTCACCACTGATCGGCACAACTCGTGATTGACCACGTCAGGCACAGGGAAATATTATATATCCACTCATAATACCAAACTTGTCACTGTCTGTTCATATCTTCTGGCTCTTCTCAGCTGGCCTTCTAAAAGATTCTGACAAGATAAAGAATGCAGAGACTGTCAAACTCAAAGCTGATATTTTCATCATAAAATATAGTCAGGAACAAAGGCATTTATACGGTATTTAAAAACTATTCACAGTTGATTCCTGCGAAGTGAAAATCAGGAGAGAATATGTTTGGAATCTGGCAAAGCTATTAATGTGAGCTTAACTAAGTTGAAACAACAAGTTTACTTTTCAGGCTGAACTTATCGCTTATTCGTTGAATTTGCTAAATGTGTTGATCTGCCAATTTGTCGATAGTCTTATCAGCAGTCAGTCACAATCAGGGATTATGAACTTGGGAGTTGCTATTCCACTTACTCGTTTACCATATCATTTAATCACTACATTATCAAGATATGTATATTTAATTGGTCGTATTTGTGTTCTTGGCCCATCTAAATGTGTATATCTCTGGCTAGCTATGAACATTAGCCCTATAATAAACATAAATTTTACGGTCACATTTGGTGGCTAATCTCAGGCTCATCACAATCAAATTGAAAATTTATTTTCATAATTATGAGAAATAGTTATTGTCAAACTACTGGCCCAAATTATAAGAAAGTACTTCTCACATCGTTATCATGTATTGTTGATAAAAAAAAAGGTTAGCACAACTGCTTGTACCTAATGGTGTGCCTTATCATGTCCTGATAGAGATCACACACGACGACCCCCTATGCTTCAATGTGAAACGTTACGGTAATTACTGAGCATTTATATTACTTGAAAGAAATACCCCCTAAGTTACATGCGTAGAAAGCATGGCTAAAGTGCCTAGTAAATCAGCCGAGTTGTTATTTGACTTATGACTGAATGCTGGTTCAAAAGCAGCAGCGCTCACTCCATGGTATGGCCCATAGAAATAAAATATCGCTCCTATTCTAGACCTTCATGGTTACCACACACACACTAAATGCTGCGCCAATATTTGACCATTAAGGTCCCAATTAACTATTCCCTGTGTTATTATTGCTACAAACAATGTTTACTTTCTGTATATCCCCCCTCCAGCTTTTGGTCCCAGTGTTTGGAGCGCGCCTTTGGCTCAAAGGGAACTTTTGAAAAGGTTTGAGCTCGAACAATTACTCTTGTTTGGAGACTTCTTTCTTAACCTTGTAGAACAGATGTGCTCCTACCCCCCCCCCCCCCCTCCCTCCTCCTCCACCCATACAACTTTGTGAAGCGCCTTCCACTGTTTTAAGTCATTAGGGAGGAGGAAAAGGCAAGTTTACATTAAAGGATTGCAATTTAGATGAGAGGAGAAAATCCCTGCTCTTTCACTCCCCAATTGCTCTTACAACCAGTAATGCGCCCTTCGAGTTTGAAGCGGAAAATGTCAAATGTTCTCTAGAGTGGTTGTGCTCCAATCAAGCCAATAGTCACTGCATTGCCTTGTCATTCCAAATCCATTATTCCTTTCAACCTCCTGCCTCTGGCTTCTATATTCAGGGATGAAATCGCCAGAAAATGTACAATTCGCCTTCACCAATCCTCTTAAATAACCCAAATTTATAAGTAAAAAATCAGGTTTAAAATACAGTTCAACATAAATAAACAGACTGTTTGAATCAAGGCAATACCATTATATACTCAGGTACCTAGTATTGACGATTTCTTTCCCGTCTAATTTAGCTGAATTTACTAAATGGGTTGATCCGCCAATTGTATATTGTCTGAAGATCGGACCCTTTAGCCAGCCATTCCAAATCCATTATTTCAATCAACCTCCTACCTCTGGCATCTATATGGGCGCCAGATCAACACATGGCAACACAGTGAATAGCCATCCTTCAGTAATTGTCAGCCTTATTAGCATAGCTTTTTGCTGTTATAATGAATCAATTAGTGGCTATACAGAATAATATTTGCATATATATATGTACATGTATGCTAACGACCATGGACATGATGAACCAAGTAGTAATTCATCAAAGGCCAGCGTGCTGTGATCATTAATAAATTGATACATTATCTCAGACGCTCCATGCTTTATCCTCCCGATCTAGGTATCTGATTACAGCCAATAATACCCTCCTCTAATCTTTGCCTCGAATCGGGTAGAGTGTAGTAATGAAGCATGGGGGGATCTAAATCATCATGACCCACTGATGAAGTGTAAAGTTCCTCATTAGGGCGATCCCAATTGCGCAATTACCGAGGTTATATATTTTAGAAACTTCTTGTTTCTTAATAGCAGATCCCGCATGGTTATATACCGAGGGGAGGATTACATATGTATAGCGTTTTAGTGTCATTACTACACCCCCATATGGAATGGGAATAATGAGCTGTGCTTAAATAGGATGATATGCTGATTTTTTTGTAATCAAGCTCTCAGGACTGGGGCTGTTTGTAAGGTATAGGCAATTAGGCGATGTTGTCTGGTCGCAGTGAGTGAGATAGATCGTGCGTTACAGTCTGTTACAAATTAGTTGATGCTTTTAAGCTATAGTCTGTACTTACTGGCTATAGTTAGAGTTATGTGCCATGAATTATGACTCCAATCCTAAGCAGCACTGTGCTCATTACTCACTCACTCACTACTCAGTTACTCACTCACTCACTCACTCACTCACTCACTCACTTACTCACTCACTCACTCACTCACTCACTCACTCACTCACTCACTCACAAGGTATAAGGTTTTATTAAGCTTTTTAAATTTTAAAATAATTCATCCGGGTCTCTTATCTAATCCAGACATGACTTGATCCTAAGTACTAAGGATATAATCCTCCACGTCAGTGCAAAAAGTAAAAATCAAATAATTTAAGTCTTGACCCTGCCTTCGCCGATTTGTATGAGATGGACTGTAGTTGCTCGGGGGACTGCAGTGCTTATAGATCAGAGCGAGCACCTCGGCGACATCCCCCTTGATATAATCCTCCTCCCCAGCTCCTCAGACCCAGGCAAGAGCATCTGAGATGATTTTGTTTAAGACTTAATTTTTTTCCAAAAGGACTTGAAGAAGCTGGCTTCCTTTCTCACTCTCACATAAAACATGTCGAGGCACTGTTTTTAGGCCTGTGTTGAATCAAGATAAGGCACGTGCGTCTTCTTGTGAGTTACGACTTGCCTGGCAGAAAACTCTATTTATGTTCTGTGAACAGTAAGTTATTATAATGCTTTCTTGTACGTACGTAAGGGTCACTTAGATAAAAGAAGTACACATTAATGTAAGACAAGTTTCGAACTTGTATAGTAGCGTATGTAATAGGATCTATCCGGACTTAAGGACTCTTTTCGTGTTTGAGTACGGCTGGAGTTCAAATGGAGTTCAGATTTGAGTGTTTAATTTCACCTTTTGTGAGGAGGAAAAAGAGTGAAAAATGTAGAAAAGTGGCTTCTTTTTCTGTTGGTAATACCTTGTAGGTTATGCAGTCAAACCATGTCTTCCCTCTCTCGTATTGGGAGACGAGTGTAGCACAGGGATAGGTAACAAAAGGAAGGTGGACTTACCCCGTTTATTCACAATAGAGATTCAGCTGGTTTGAGGTTTCTACTGTTTGCATACACCTGGTATCGCGCCCTCGTCTCGTCTTCCTTCTCTCCCCGCCCCTCCTTAGAGGCGAGGGTTTCAATGGTATGTGGGGTGTGACACTAGAAAAAGACACTAACTGATACCTATTATATAGACAGAGTGTTCTGAATGATTATATTGAGCCAGTGTTAAAAAATCTTCTTTTCCTTTTATAGATTTTATAAAAGATATATGTACAAAAGGCAGCGAAAAGTGTGTTGACGTTACACTTTTTGTGCTGTCACAGGACGATCTAGACTCAGAAATACAAATAGAACAGTATTGTATGTTCTGGAGTACATATTGCTGCTTTTGAAAGACTTTCTCTTTTAATATATTTCTCTCTCTCTCTCTCTCTCTCTCTCTCTCTCTCTCTCTCTCTCTCTCTCCCACCCACCTCACTTGCACCAGGTAATGTTCCCCAATCGTTAATTGATCTGATTACTAATATTGATCTTGGAATAATCAAACATTTCCACACTGGACTTATACAGTGTGTAAATATAATATGCCTCAGGTTGACTTAAGGTATGGTGGCCACAAAACGTTCTTGTGATGATGAAATCTGCCAGTGTTTACGTTCTGCCAAGGGGTCTTACATATCGAAGGGAAAACATAGCATGATTTTACCCCTGTATATTACCACTTTCCTAAGAAGCTATTCAAACACCGGTCGGTGTTCAAATATTGAGTTAGCCAGCGTAGACCATATCTCTATATATAAACATGTGTCGGAACGTCAGAAAATGTATAATTCCCCTTCACCACATCTATCAAATATCCCAAATTTAAATTTAATTTAAAAATGAGGTACAAGATACAGTTCAACATAGACAGACAGATATTTTAAATCAAGGCAATGCCAAATATACTCACATGTACCTAGTATTTATCATTTTTCAGCCTAATTTCGAAGAATTTACTAAAAGTGTAGCTTGCTGCCTATTGTACATTTTCTGATGACCTGACCCAAATATGTTTACCTTCCGATGTAAAATTATGCAAAGCAATATATACGCGGTAGAAATGTGAAATTATTTGCATAACACGAGGTCGAGCTAAAAGTGTATGAATAAGCAGGCTGTAACTTTTGATGTGAAACGATCCTTTTAATTGCGCATTTCACCAAAGGAATGCAAATTCCCATTCACTTGACTCCCATGTTCACAAACATTTCCTTCTGGATGGTTCCAAGTATGCGTCTGGCGATCAAATGGAAAACGGGACTGACTGCCCCTCGGCAAATATTGACCAAAAATTATGTTGATACTGTATTAACATGCACCGGATGATATGGCACCGCTTTCCTTTTTGAGATAATCCCTGCCTGTTAGCGTGATGATCCCTACAATCTGGCCCCCTAACACCGATAATCCTCATGTCAACGGTAACCTGAGTTATGCTGATCATATCACCCATTTTCACCCCATGTTTACAGCCTGGGCTCAGAGCTGAGAACGTCCCTCCAAACTAAGGGAAAGCCTCTCGCTCCAAACCGAAACATGTCATTAAGACCGCAGCAGAAAGCCATTATAATCCCATTAGGACGCATACTCTATGACCGGGAAAGCAGTAGGCGTCCAATCACTGACATATACCATTCTTGACTGATCTGAGAGGCTCTGAGCCTAGGCTGTGATCGAATCACCGATTTTCACCCCATGTTCAGTCCCCATATATTCATCCCTCACGGTGAGGACCTCCTTTTCTGAGTGAGTGTCTTTTGACTCCTCATTCAATCCATCGCCAAGCTGTTTATGCAATATTAACTACATCTTTTATCTATCTGTTCATAAAAAGGATCAAGGTTCAGTGGATCGGTACCTGGTTGGCTCACCTCCTTTTATTAATCTCCTTTTACATCCAATATCATCAATTGCTGTGGTCTGTGGGTCAGGCTTTTGTGTTAGCTTATTGAAGCTCCGGTCTTCTGAATCTATACCCAAGGAAAAGCAAGTAACTGGATATTTATTCGCTGCTTTGTCATCTCTCCAAGCCCCTGGTCTTTGTTTTCTGCCAGTATATCGACCTTACGTTTTGTGTATAATGCCTTTAACAGCTAGTAGAACAACCCACTTGGAGGCGTGGTGTATTTGTCTCTTAGGCCAATACAATAATAGATGTGTTTCCGATTTAACCCCCCCCCCCCCCCATCCCCTCTACCTAGAAAAAACATACCCCTGTCCACTTAAAGTTTCTTTTTGACCTTGTCTATTTGTGTGTGTGATTTTTGCCCCCAAAAGATAATTAAAGCAGGGAATCAATCTTCCTTAAACACTTAAAAGGTCTATTTCTCTTGTTGTAGCAACTATTATTACGACATATTTTTGTTCTCAGTTCCTATGTTTGTTTGAAATATTTTTATGCAGGCTATGACATTTTACAAATTGATATTTTTCTCTAAAACTTTACATAACGAATACGAATACAATGATAATAATAATTGTGTGGTTAGTTATAAAGGCTTTCTTTTAAAAAAAACAAGTTACCATCCCCCCTTTCTAGTTTTCAGCTATATAAATGGCCAATACAATAATAGATGTGTTTCCGATTTAACCCCCCCCCCCATCCCCTCTACCTAGAAAAAACATACCCCTGTCCACTTAAAGTTTCTTTTTGACCTTGTCTATTTGTGTGTGTGATTTTTGCCCCCAAAAGATAATTAAAGCAGGGAATCAATCTTCCTTAAACACTTAAAAGGTCTATTTCTCTTGTTGTAGCAACTATTATTACGACATATTTTTGTTCTCAGTTCCTATGTTTGTTTGAAATATTTTTATGCAGGCTATGACATTTTACAAATTGATATTTTTCTCTAAAACTTTACATAACGAATACGAATACAATGATAATAATAATTGTGTGGTTAGTTATAAAGGCTTTCTTTTAAAAAAAACAAGTTACCATCCCCCCTTTCTAGTTTTCAGCTATATAAATGGGAAACAGGTCTCTTAGTTTTGGCCTTTTGTTGTTAGTCGATGAAGGCAATCTCGCTCGTGGCGAAGGTTTTCCGAAGGTTCTTGTGTTGTGCAAAGCACACTCTTATCCTCTTGTCTTCACTCTGCTCCTCCCCTTAGATGCATCCAGCCATTTGATGCTGTGCCCACACGTATAAATATAACCACTCCTCAAAGGTTTGAATCAATTTATAAAACTTTGACCTCGCTCTACCAGAGACAAAGTAGGTAGGCTTTGATAATTGACCGTCTAGGTTCAGCATATATATATACTACTTGCCTTGGTTGAATCTTTGTGTTCACCAAGTCCTGAGGCTCAGAAGGTGTTTTGCCCCAGAAACAGGCTACTGTGCTGTTATTTTTACCAGGAAAGCAAGGAGTAATTAAACGCCTTTGCCTGCCTATTTTTATATGTCACCGAGGAAGGATAATTTATCGTCAGATCTGTTGCAGATCATTTCTCTTGATTTGGATTATGAAATATGGCTTTGAATTGAAGTGACTTACCCTAAGGCTAAATATTTTTATACTCTTGAGTGGCACCTTTTCCCCCGCTTATCATTCATCTTATGTTGTTTACAAATTTATGTTTTTATTTTATTTATTTATTTATACATGACTCGGATAGGTGTACTAATGTTTTAACTTCTAGAGGAAGTGAGACTTAATTACTGTAAATATACATACATAATGTTTGTAATTACCAGAGCAATCTTGATTAACTTCTATGCCGACAAAACACGTAAAAAGCTCTAATTGTCCTCGAATCAGCCACGATATCAGATAATTCTTTAAGAAAAGGCACACTTCTCTAAGATTATAATCTTAGATAATTTAGTCTAGGAGACGTGACATTCGCACCATAATATAATATATATATTTCTGCACAATTGCCACTCTACAGCTGCTCTGTGCTTTTGTTTATAAACAAAACCATAAATGCTCAAGAAGTATAGGCCCCTCATGGCAGCAACAATGTAAATAGTGGACTTGCATGTCCGCCATCTTGAATCATAGTTCATATGGAATTATTATTATGGTACTAGTGGTACAGTATAAAATCTATTGAAAATATGTCATGTTTAGCATGGAATAGTTATCGGTGTTCTAATGTCATTATCCATGTGTTATGCATGTTTCCACAATACAAGTCCCCATCTTTCCCATCATGCATTTGGTTTTCATTGGACATTTATCCATGATATTGGTGAAATCATTCTTGCAAAATCATTGCTAAATATTTGTATTTCGGGTTTGAACTGAATCCATCCCGGCATGCACTGTAATAGACATGCGCAGTGTGACATGCAAATCCCCTATTGTTCTATGTTTTACTGGCATCGACGTGACAAGTAAGTAGTGACTGGGGAAAAATGGGGGATTTAGTGTGTCTTTATCTTTCTTTTGTAAACTTTAGACTTTTTTTTTCATGGTTGATGGGTCCATAACTAATCGTCCCATATTCGCCTGTCATCAAGCATTTGTCAACTGGGTATTTAGGCGTCTTGTTGTTTCAACAAAGGCACAGATGAAGAAGCTCAAGGCGGTTTATGATAGTAGTCGCATTCTTCATGCTGTGTTTACTTCATGGACATAATAGTCTGCCTCAGTGTAGGTTCAGAGTTGAGAGAGTCCCTCCAGACTAAGGCGCTCCAAGCCGCAAAAACCCATTATAATCCCTGATCGGAGAGGCTGTGAGCCTAGACTACCCTATGGTTTCGTGCCATCCCCCCCCCCTTCCTTCTTTACCGTAAGGCAAGCAAGGCGGACCGATTCTCAACGTCACCGATTTCTTTTTCATGCCTCGTGCTCAGAACCTAAAAATACTGACCCCATAATGGAACGTGCCAATAACAATTAGGGTCTACACTTCTGGCAAATCCCTCGTGTGATTTCCTTTTCGCTTCAGATTAGATAAAGGGATGATGACTAGATATATAAAGCTTGCCTATAGAGGAGAAAAAGACTGAGTTATGGGGGACACAGGGTAAATATTGCTCATCTATTTCAGCTTCAGGTGGAGTGACCTCACTGTCTATCCATTTGCTCGGGGAGGGGTCTGTGGATTGAGAAAGAATGAGAGTGGTTATGTGCTGATGCAGGTCCTGATTGGGTATTACAGGCATGCTCATAAGCAAGGCAACGAGGAAGGAATCTTGAGGGAAGGAATTCAAGGGTTGGGTGATGGGGCGAAGGAGTGGAATTGGGTTGTATTGTTTTAATCAGTTGCGGGAGTCCCTCCAAACTGAGGGAAAGCATCTCGTTCAAAACCGCAAAATGCCCTTATAATCCCATTAGGACGCCTACTCCAGGGCCAGGAAAGCCATTAACACAGTAGGCATCCAATCACTGACATACCATCCCGATCTGAGAGGCTAGACTGTAATGAGAAAACCTCACACTAACAAAGATATGTGCATTGAAATGGAGAAATTAAAGCACTATAAATTGGTAATTTAAAAATATTTAAATGTGATTATTCAGTCATATCGATTTTTTTGTCAGATATAACTGACACAAATATTATACATTTTAGGGGTAATTTTGCATCGGTCGGACACATTTCAAACTACCGTTGTAAAATCATTATGTGTACATAATATATATAATTTGTTTCGCATACACTGTGTATTGCTTATTTGCTAACGTGTGCTAACATCTGAGCCTGAGGAAAAACTATTGTACCATTTGGAGTAAAAATCGGGACATATGGTTGGATGCATCTATATTTCTTTGTTAGTTTTTTTATGTCCTTGAAACATTTCTTTTTTTAACCCAAGATGGGATAGCACCTGTGTGAGAATTGAGAAGTCAGTAATTCCTCGAGTAGCAAAGCAATACTGGGGGTGTGGCGGTCCTAGACACAACACTAGTTCTCCTCCTACTTTAGGACAACCTTCTTCTTGCCCTATCTTTGGCAAAAATTATGGATTTATTTTTATATTTATCCCCTGAGCTTTTGCTTTCTTATACTTCAGTAGCACACTGCTAATAAATAACCCCTAACTTCATCAGTATTTAGGAAGAACATGTTCCAGTGGAGGGTTCATGTGTCCATGCGTAGCCATCCTCTATGATTTAAAGACCAGCTACCCTCTTAAAACTTCCCCCTATCTTCTTTTCCATGGGAATATACTGAGCCAGCATGGATGGGATTACATAAACACGTAGAGGAGGGACTCACTCCATATCTTGTTTTTTCAAGGTGTGAGCAATAAAGACCGGCCAGCAAGTCTTCAAGCGTGTATATCTGCCGGCGAGGGAGGGAAAAGGTTGAAATTATCACCTCTCCCAAACCAGCCCCTTTCTATTTTTTTCTCTAATAGCAAACCTCGAAGATTTGAAAAAGAGCTGCGGCAGGATTGTTTACACACCTCGAAACTGTTACATGTCAGGAACGTAATGGGTTTGCGAGTGGAAGTTGGGGCAAAAAAGTTGTTAGCTGCTGAAGTGGGGGAAGAAGAAGGAAGATTTGACTCCCTCCACACTTGGGATTTGGGGATAGAGGCCCTTCCTTGTAGCTGCTGTTGTGACTTGTTTTTCTTTAAAATATGTTTATTTAATGAATGTTTGTGAATGACCAATACCAATTATCATAAGTGGTGCCTTCCATATATGGTAGGACATAAGCAGTGTGGAGGGGCAGTCCATATGGACCTCCAGTAGGCAAATCCTATTAAAAGGTGCTGGAAGGCAAAAGTTAAACAGCTGTAATCCAAGAAGTGAATATGAATGAAGAATGAGAGGTAAAGTATTAGGAAGTGGTCATCAAATGAAGTTCTGATGAGAGTAACATGAGGAAAGTGATGAGGCACTCCTTGATGAAAAAACAGCCAAATGGAATGAAGGATACCTGTATTAGGTAAAGTCCACGCAGTAGTATACGAGTCATGCTGTTTTTACTCACAACGTGCGTAAGCACTTGTGAGTATTATTATCGAGATTTGTATAGTTCGTAGAACACACATCTTTATTCAGATTGTTCAGTACATGTGTTTTAGCTGTACTATGTATTTGTTGCACTGTAACACGATTGTTCACAGGTTTGAATGAGTGCGTATGGTGTATATGGATGTCATCGAAAGTAAGTTTTCAATGTGTGTATTATGTACATGTGTTGATGGTAAAAGTCGAAGTAAAATTCTTGTGTAATTTACACACATTGTGAGTTTTAATTAGACGTAGACTATATCAGGTGTAACTCGTTTAAACTTAGTTATTTTTATTCATGTAATGCTAGTTAAAGACAACATAAAGAAGCAAAGTCTCTCTCCCTTTTCTTGTCCCCCTTCGCCTACACTTCCAAATGCTGCTGATGCAGCTTTATCTGTCACTCTGCAGTCGGACACCTAGGTAGGTAGGTGTGTTGTGATGGTGGTGGTATGTTCCAGCCATTTGGGTCAGATTTTGCAGAAAATGTTCAATTGGCAGCTGTACACATTCAGTAAATTCTGCTAAATCAGACTGCAATTTGGCCAATACTAGGTAAATTCGAGTATATTTGGCATTGCATTGATTCTAGCAATCTGTTTGGTTAGGTTGAACTGTATTTTGAACTTTATTTTTGTCTGAAATTTGTGTTATTTGAGAGGATTGGTGAAGGAATTGTACATTTTCTGGCGACTTCACCCATTTGCTGCTGCTGCAGAAGTAGGCGGCGGCTACGGCTACCTCTACAGGCGTTGTATTTTGTTTCCAACACATGTACACACATTAACATGGTAATGAAGCCTCTCTTGTTGTTCCCAGGCGTCCAATACCAACACTGGCCCTGATGGACGCCCACTGTACATTGCCACCCCGAATGAGCTTTCTTTTCTCCCAGCTTGTTATTTGCTGGCTTTTTAACCCGGTGCCAAGCTATCAGGCGATGGGAGTACTAGTGTCGTAGGGTGCATTTCCATCATGGGATAAGCATGCTGAGCTGTGATTTGACTTACTAATATTCCCATCCTTTAGTGTGTTTCCTCGCGCCTCTAGGTTGTAGTATACTGCCCCAGGAGTTAGTGTATGGTGTTGAAGTAAACAGCCTGGTAAATCATCATAAAACAATCCCATTTGCGGTCCTCTGCTATTTTGTTTGTGTACAAATTCGTTATTGCAATGCTTACAGTTATCTCAGAATATCAATGTTAATTAACATGAATAAATATCCATGCAACAAAAGGGAAATACTTCTCAGTTCTCTGATTGGAAGAACTGGTTTTCATTGGTATCCCTTAATGAAATTATTTAATCAATTTAAATTCCATGATTCACTGGATAGGCCTTCTCGTTCAGTAAACATAGCTGTAAGAAATGTTGGTATACAATGATAATATAGACTCTAATTCATTATCAATGACAATAAGTATATATATAAAAAAATAACTGTTTTGTGCATCTATTATATAAATATAACAGGAGATCATTATATATTGTTCATAGGCATGCTATGATGAGTCAGTTATTATTTTATGCAATTCTAGCCGTTTCTATTATTCTTGTCCTGTAGGTCGATCCATTCTTTTTTACTTCTTTTTTCGATCCATTGTATACATATACCGTCATATATTTCTTCCCATTTTGATGAGAATTGTTATAGGATGCCGTATTCCATAGTCTTGTGTCGGGAGCCTAGCCAATAGTAATTATAATTATTATACATAAGTGTGAACATTTAGTGAAAATATTTGGAAGGTCGACCAGAGATGTGTATCTAATGACAAAAGTACAAAGCTTCTTTGTTATGTATTTAATGTGAAATCTGTGGTCGGTCATTGCCAAGCACTTGCACCGTGAAATTGTAATGACTCAACTGTTGAAATATCAAAAAAAACCCTCCATGCGTTGTTGTCTTATAATATTAATAACCACTCAAGTGAGGCTATTTGGCTAGAGTAAAAAAGGTGACTTTTCATCTTTTTCCATTGTTGGTTAGCTCACGGTCCAACAGATAGGAAAGCTAGCACAGGGTCTTGTGTTTTATATGCCAACTGTGAAATTGCTTCCACGTATATTTGTTCAGAATCAAAACATTTACTTTCTGTTCTCCGGGGAGATGAGTTGGAGACAAGGCAGACAAAAAAGGAGGTGCACCATTGCGGTGAATAGTAAAATATGCAAGCCCTCGGGAGGCTGCTTCTATAAGCTTCCTCTTATTTCTTTGTATTGGAATTAAACTATGTTTTGTGGGTGACTTTTTACTGGAAGGTAGTGCAGAGACATACATGGGTCCTCTCTAAGTGGAACCATAACCTATAATGGTGAAATAACCATGAGTTTCATACACATTGCATACATCTAGATAGATGCCTACCTGCCGATACACATACATACATGTAAACTCTAGGTCCAAACCCTCAGATCAGATAAGAGTGGTATGTCAGCCTACTTCGCTAATCGGTTTCCTGGCCTAGGACTAGGCGTTTTAATGGGAATATGATGACATTTTGCGTTCTTAATGGAATTATAGTGGGACTTTGCGGGCGGTTTGAGGCGAGAGGCTTTTCCCTTTTAAAGGGACTCTCTGAATATTGGGCCTAGACTTTGTACATGCATACATGTGAATAAGCAGTAATATATATGATAATAAACGCCAAAATCGCTTAATTCCAACTCACATATATGTACATATACACACTCACCAATTTTGTACTAACCCCAGACTATGTCTTTACAAAAATAAATGTAATTTGCAAAGATTAATGCAAGGAACCTCGTGTGTTTCCTCAATATTTCTAATAAACAAGTATCTGTATGTACATGTATCATTATGTCCATAATATGAATTCATACTGTATATATGTGTCCTCACTATACCATTGGTTCTATGGCTACCCGTGACTAGACATGGGCCTGATTGGAGCTAGCAGTAGCGAGACAGATGATCTCACTTGTAATCAGATTAGCAAATAGGCGAGCAAACCGACCAATATTTATACCTGAGCTAGCGACCCTTTCTTCTCCTCACCTCATGCAGATCGCTCATGTTTGGCAAACACAGGAAAAGGCAACCCAGATGATGCAAGCATACAATGCAGTGGTTGAGAAAAACCCCATTGCATTATGATCATCCTCCTCCCTTCTGTCTCTATGTTCTTATTCGACGTCGAGGACGCCAGCACAAACCTTACCATTGTTTTGATAGATAACCTGATATTTTTATAAAGGCTGGCATGTGTGTGTTATGTGTGTGCCTTGTATGTCTGTATTCCAAGCATGGATCGGCCTCTTCGCCCGGCAATGCTCCAATAAGTATATAAGGCTTGATTTGTATTCTGGATTGTTCTAAAAAAGGAGTTTCTTGTTTAATGCAGTCAGACCACATAAAGGGTAGGAATCCCAAATGCGAGTAGTCTACGCAAACGTTTGTATTTACCTAGGATAAGTAAGAGGCTTCGGTGCGTAGGCTATGTCCCTGAGAGACCCCAAGGCCAAAGCCGATTTGTTTTTGAATATTGAGAAGCTTTACTGAATTAGAAAGTGCCAGTAGATCCCAGATTGCAGTACTAGTTCTACGTTTAACAAAAAAACCCACATTAGGTGTTGAAGTGGTAAGACTCTTTCTTACAACTTAAACCTTTCTTTTATTCTTAAAATTCCGACAGCGTTTTACTTCAACAAATGTCCTAATTTGTGTCCCCTTTTAAAAAAAACTTTTTTATACAGGTAATCATCAAATACACGCTCATTCTTAAAATTCCTCCAGCTTTTGCTTCAACTGCATGCCTTAATGTTATCATTGGTTTTGATCTGTTTTAACGCCAGGTCGTTGTTTCTCTCCTGGTCTATTTGGTTTCTGCCCATCCCACTTCCATGTGATTTTCCAACCTAGAGATTGAGTTTCCTCCTAGGTAGACTTGAGAGGTATAGACTGAGAGGTATAGAGGTAGAGGTTTCTTCATATTACCCGATTACACAATCCAGGTAGCGGATGGATTTCACCTTCTGGAAACATCTGCTGCAATCTAAACTCACTGGGAAGTTTGGAACGAGTTAGAAGATTGTTTTGTAAGTGACTCATCCTCAGAGAATTCGAGTCTAATGTTTGGAATAACTTGAAATCATTATTGACATGTAGTGATTTCCTATTTGTTCCTTTTTAACATTTTCAACAGGCTGTTTCTTCGTTTCTGCTTGGCTTGGTGTTGTGTATCCAAGTTGACATTAAAACTTCCCCTTACGTATACTTGGTCTAGTGAAATGATTGTATTTAGCTCTGACTTCTGAGGCATTAAGTTTTTCTCTCGTCTTAGAAATTCAAGTTGGAATTGCAAGAAAGCCTTTGGTTAGTGTAATCGAGCTGAGCAATGATTTATTGAGTCTTTCACGTTCAATTAACTTTTTCATAATAGCGTGAACCGTTATATCTGTGAAGTAGTTCAGTTTCTGTACAAAAATAGGACTTCGAGTGATCTGGGTGGTGTCCATATGCCTCTCTGGTTCAATAGGGCATTTGCATGTCCGCCATCTTGAATAGGAGTTGTATGTCAGTGTAAAAGCTATGGAAAGTTATGTTCAGCATGAAATATTTAACAATGAATAGACATGTGCAGTGAGACATGCAAATCCCCTATTGAAATGATATGTCCCATTTATTCACCCTACTCATGATTTGTTATCTTTGCTATTTTCAGGTGAGTGTACACTACATTTGGTGTATGAATTCATACGTATGTGCAACCCCTCGATAAGGTATAAATACCATTTATAAATATTCATTTAATGTTTGCTTTATTGAGTTGTGGCTTCGAATATGATCTCCGTCAGCGCCTAATGAAATCGGTCTAGGCTCACAGCCTCTCAGATCAGATACGAACTGTATGGCAGTGATTGGACGCCTTCTGCGCTTATGGCTTCCCTGGCGTTCATCATTTACATAGGCTATGATACTTGTGAAAAGATCCTTGCAATTTTTTTTTATCAAAATCTTGCTAAATATTATTTGTATGTCCGACCCGAAATGAATCTGTCCCGTCATGCACTGTATATTACTATAGACATGCGCAGGGAGACATGCAAATCCCCTATTGCAGGCTTTATTCGTTGCAATACAGACCGTCTGTATGTTGCGGCAATATGTCAAGGTATTCCTATACGTATTCCCATCTCGTATGTATTCCAAGAAAAGTTTGTACTTGGGTCATAAGATATTGATGGAACCGAAAGACTGTACGTCCAGTGTTTTTATCGTCACTTAGCCATCCCACCTCCACCACCACCACCCATGCACCAACATTGCTTCTGTATTTTGAATGATCGCTACTTTCCTTTGCGTGGGAAAAAATCTTAAAGATGCTGGGCAAAAACACACAAGTGCCTTTTTCGAAAAACAGAATGTCATCTGCGATTTATGAAAACGTTTATGACTCAATTAATTATTAGCTTTCTGCTCCACAATGAAGGAGATTTGCATTTGAAAAGGCGGAAGGCAGTGCAAATAATCCTCTCTCTTGTTCAACATACTGTACGACCGACATATCGTATTCATTTCGAAAAAGCTGACAGCGAATAAACGTGTAAAGAATGGAGGATGCAATTTCAATAATTCAATTTATACTTCTTGGAGCTGCAGAGAAAAAGACAACAATACAAAAGAGCGCTTCCTTTCGAATTTAAAACGCTTCGCCCACTGCAGACTGCTGTCCAAGTGTGGGGAAAATATGGCCCAACTCTGCATGTTAAAACTTACCGAGAACATAAAATAAAAAGTAGTGGCAACTGCGCAATACAGCATTAATGGTGGCCCGTCGAAAGGTTATTGATGGTTCGGACATAAAAAGGACATCACGAGCTTGTTGAAATGGCTTCGTCAGCTTCTCCCACATTACCATTTTTACCGTTTCCTCTCTTTAATCCTCCAGGGTGTATGGTAACCCCTCTTTCCCCTTGTCTCTGTCTATTAGGCTGTCTGTCTGTCTGTTTTCCTGTCTACTTTTTCTCCGGGTTTCACGTTGTCGCTTTTTCTTTATCTGTCCCTCGATCTTGCCTTTTTAGTTCATATTCTTTGAATTTGAAATCAATTCATTCGTTCGTTCGTTCATTCATTCATTCATTCATTCATTCATTCATTCATTCATTCATTCATTCATTCATTCTCTCTCTCCCTCTCTCCCCTCTCTCTCTCTCTCCCTCCCCCTCTCCCCCTCTCTCTCCTCTCTCTCCTCCCTCTCTCCCTCTCTCTCTCCCTCTCTCTCCCTCTCTCTCTCCCACTCTCTCTCACTGTCCCACGTATTTGCTCACTCACTCACTCTTTCACTCTGACACACACCCATATGTTCCCCCTCTCTCTGACTCATTCATACTCTCCCAATACCTCACAGGCTTGGAACTCTTGCCGTCCTCTCACATGCCAACCATTCACTTATTTCTCCGAATTATTATCCGCTCTCCGTGCTTTGAATAAATATAGAATTCACATCCTCTTTCTCTCAATACTTTCCGCGCCTATGTTTTTGTCTCGTCCTCATTCCTCTTGTACTATAGCCTTCATGACAAGTATATTTTTGTCTCTGACCTTCATTTCCTTGACGCTGATCTCAAAGTCTTAATTGTTTTTAACTCTGATCTCGAATTCTTGTTGTGTTATTAATTCTCCTGCAATCCGAAAAGTACTTAATGGCTTACACAGGGACGTGTAATCGCAGGCGGTGATGGTCGAACATCGAACATGTTGTGACTTGAGTTCAGGTTCATTGTATTAACTGTGCATTTGTGCAATTATAGAGTGAAAGGTTAGTAAGTCTTAGGGAATGAGACATGACTTCTGCCAATTATCTGCGTGCACTGCCCCCCAGCCAGGCTATATGGCTTGGCATTAGCCTCAGTGTGTCTCTGTTGTACCGTTATATTACTGGCACGCTCACATACAACATACACCAGTAGGCAAGTGATGTTATATTCAAAATTGATATTTTTTCAAAATAAGTTTAAATTATTTTCGGGGCGGTGGAAAGATTTTTTTAGCACCCATGTTTAATCGTACAAGGACAAATTAATTGCTGGTATATATCGTTTATTGCCTTGTTTTTTTTAAAAATTGAAATCGGTTTACATTATTTTAGGTGCGACTGACACAATTTTAGCATGTAGTGTCTAGGCTCAGAGCCTCTCACATCAGATAAAAATGGTATGTCAGTGATTGGACATATACTGCGCTAATGGCTTTCAGGCCCTAGAGTAGACTCACTAATGGGATTATAATGGTATTTTGCGGTTTGGAGCGAGAGTTTCCCTCAGTTTGGAGGGACTCTCCCAGCTCTGAGCCTAGACTATGTGCATATATATGCATATATCTTAGCGCAAAGCATTCCCAGTATTTAAGGTTCTTTTCTCCCGAAATTTAAGAAATAGTGTTAACGGCATGGCTGTGCATAACCTATTGGTTCGACCCATGTTTTTAGTGTGTTCAGGTTTCTCCCACTGCGTGTATGACCTGTGGCGGTTATACCGAGTATGGAACGGCTCCCTGTCATAAGATGGAAAGGGGCGGGAGGCACTGTGTTTTGGATCCCCAGGCCAGAGTGGATGAATAAGGGAGACTTTGGGATCGGAAAGGCTGATTTTATGCCCACTTTCCGCCGGCGCCAGATGTTATGCATTATGATGCCGTCTCCTCTGGACTCGAACAAACATTTTTCACGCGAACGACCATGTATACACCAAATTCCCACATGATAAAAGATGATTGATTTTCAAAAACATGAACCGTGAAATGGATAGAATGACTGTGTTTCTGCGAAATTCCCTGTGTTCTGTTCCATTAAAATCAAACTTCGTGTTAACAACCGGGACTGTCAACGTCAAAAGAGACTAGAGGGAGAGAGTTTGAAATGAAGCTTGAGGCTATAAAATCAGATCTAGACTGACAACTTATATGATTTTTTTTATAATTCGGAAAATAAAGTGTTTGTTATGACCACACCAGCGACATGTCTTGTCTGATAACATGTAAACAATGATTGAGCGGTAACGAGTACAGTGTCACGTAAAAACAGCTGAGCATGTTCCGGCACACCTGATTAGGTAGCAATCTCTGCATTGTCTGAACCATGCACTGGCAGCCATGTGGCAAATTCGCGCTTACGCCTGCCAAAGATAATATTTTTTTCCTCATATAGTTTACACCGCCATGAATACCAAATTGATTAGCTTCTGAATGCTTTTGTCTACATCTGCACGAGTTCGTCTGTTCTCGAAGGAAAAGAAAAGGTCTGTTGTTACCGGTATTGATGAATAGCTTATGACTCCACTTCACAAGACCACCGATGCATTAAAAATATTATATGGGGTATTAATGGTTATGGCGTCAAATGAATTGGTCGTAGAAGAAGCACTCATTACATTTATGTACTCAGCCAAGGCTCAGAGCCTTTCAGATCAGATAATAGTATGTCTGTGATTGGACGCCTACTGCGCTAGTGGTTTTCCTAGTCATGGAGTAGGCAGGCGTCCTAATGGGATTATAATGGCATTTTGCGGTTTGGAGCGAGGAGCGAGGAGCGTTCCCTCAGTTTTGAGGGATTGTTATCAACTCTGAGCCTAGACTGCCTCAGTTTGGAGGGACTCCATCAACTCTGAGCCTAGACTGTACTCCTTAGTGTCTCCCTACTACTTCTAAGCCAGCGTTTCATTCACACACCTACACATGAAATATAGCTGTGTCGTAGTGGGTTTGGTAGAGTAAAACTACGAGGAATTAATCAACACAGAAAATCAAGAATTTCTTGCAGCGATTTATATCCGGGGGTCGTAAATATATTGCCTGGGAAAATTCGCTGTCTCTGGCGGTGAACGAAATGGATGGATATTTTTTGTCTCAGAATATATTTTTTTCCCGTAAATGAATTTTTTCTGTGGGAACGTAGTAGAGAAGTAAAGAGAGCGATGACGTGAGTGATGGCTAGGGGCGACCCCTCTCGAGTCACAGACCCACTAACCCGTCCTCATACTTCTCCTCATTGATGGATGGCATGATGCCAAGGACCTTTGCGAGAGCACCTACTCACTCTTTGATTTATATATGGATCCAGTGTTTTTGTTCGCTTGGCCTTGGATTATGAGGGAATGCATCCAAATTGTTCTACGCATTAATTTATGAGCAATCATCGGTGTGTGCTTAGATGAACTGGCAAGCAATGTATATAATATAAGTGTTGCATTCAATATGATCCATCACTGGGGTGTATCACCCTCTAGTCTCGTTGGGTGTATACAGAATGGACAGCTTAGATCTAATCGTGTCATAAAATACCCATGTCTATATTATATCCCACTTAGGGACTTCAGACCATGCACCAAAAACTACCTATACAATTGAAAATTTCATAATGCCCAGAATTTCAATTATAGCAATATATTAGTGTGTAATAGATTATGGTTTGGGGAAAGTTTTTGCCTTGCCCGTTTATTTCTGAATTTAAATCAATTTGAATCAAGAAATTAGTGCGTAATAAATTATTTGATTGCTTGATTAACTGTTATTTGATATATAATCCTTACAAAAAGGTCTTGGATCTCTTTGGATGAAGACTCCTACGCTCTATTTGAGATCTACTTGGAGCGGTTCACCGTAGGGTTACCATTGGGTCGCTTTGATGTTTACTCTAAGTAGGTCTTAAACAGAGTGTATAGGGATAGGTTGTTCAGTTTCATCCCTCACAGGGTATCTGTGTTAAACAGTTGAATCTGATTCTTAATATGATAACTAGCTACATATTATACATGACTGGTGTATAATAACATGATACAAGTAATACAGAATTCTAATAGTTTTATTAGCAATAAAGAATTTAATGATGAGAGGAGAGTACTCGGCAATGGCTCGGTCTATTTTACACATTCCCTTGGAATGTAGGTAGGAAAGGCTGTGAAATTCCTGACTATTAAATCTGAATAATCTCACCCATAAACATTCACTTTATGATTAAATGCGATCTTAATAATGATACACGACACACAAACTGGGGTAAAATGACTCCTTATCAAGATGTTTACTTTCCATCCTATTAAATCCAGGTGCACTGCAATACTTTACATGTACACAATATTATGCATAGGCCTATATCATATGTATATATATGACCGAGATATGACCGTAAATATGCATTATCTTCTCCGCCCTCAGGATCAAGATATCAGGGTCGGTAGGAAGTCCAAGCTGTAGATGATGAATAGGGTCATTTGATGAGATGTAGCTGTCAAGGAATCATCCGTCTTACAAAGATGGAATTTTCTCCTTCTGCTCCTCCTCGTCGTCGTTTAGATATATGTTGATGTCTTAGCTCCTCTGGGTATATATGGTCCCATTTTTGTCTTTCTCTTTAGTTTTGAGCGCCGATCTGGTATTAATTCATAGATATGTAAATATTTGACATTTCATTAATATATTTGATATCCCTCTCAGTTTAATCATGATATGGTCTGATAATCAATTTGTATTTTTTTTATTAAGAACTGCAAAACGCCTCGATTCATCATGAATATCAATGTGTAAAATAATTGGAATAATATATTTCTCTAAGGTTTATAATTATTTATCTTCACGCTTTTCAATCAAAACACATAATTAATAAGTGTTCATCATTACGGTCATTAAGCTACGTCATGGTGTTCTGCTGTGATATCTCCTCACCCATTTCCTACATAAATCAATTTTTATAAGCAATTTGTCTTTATTATGGCCAATTAAGCCCTTTTTACATAAAACACCTTTAAATGAGTGCTTAGATAAATGTCCCAATTTGTTTTATGGTGATCTATCGCCAAATGATCAATTTTATATCTTTGAAATTATGACATGTTAGATGATAATCATAAGGTAGGAAAGGTATTACATGGAAGTGTTGTTGGCATCATATGGATGTGTTTATGTATGCC
Source organism: Sthenelais limicola (assembly GCA_942159475.1). NCBI lineage: Eukaryota > Metazoa > Annelida > Polychaeta > Phyllodocida > Sigalionidae > Sthenelais > Sthenelais limicola. The sequence goes on from OW804096.1 coordinate 63,539,200, forward strand.
ATGTGCGAAAGCTCTATGCAGACATGTGCGTGTTGACTATATATAATTCAAGCCAAACGCGACAGCTTGTCGGCGAGTTAGATCCTCACTATATTTATAACAAAATAATTTCGTATTTCCATTTAGTGTATTTACATCCAAGCAGTAGATGTTTGATTGTGAATGGAATATTGGAAAATGATTTTATTGTAGCTCTAGCTCGTCCACTAAATGATGATGGTGATATCAAACCACATTATACAAATATTTTTATCCCACTGTACCCAAAAGATATTTTCAATACATGTACCAGGGAAGTATATAGCTCTGTCAACAGCGACATGCAATTAACGCCAAGATCCGTTTCGGATCCGATTGAAGAAAAAGTCTACATTCATTTTTTTACACATGCCAGGCGAGTGTAACAAATACCAGCATGCAATAAAGATTTGATATAGGAGGCGGAAATAAATAAATGGAATGCTACAAGTATGTGTGAACATAGTTTAAAAGAAAACTATTCAGAGGGAGAGAAGAGCCTGCGTCTGGCAGTTGTATTCATGGCTTGGACGATGGTTTCAATGGTGAGGACTCGTAGAGTGAAGGTGCTGCGACAGATATTGAAACTTTTAAAAAGAGAAGTATTCGCTTTGGACGGCCGTGGCGACTGCATGGGTATATTTAGGCGAACTGGTCATCTATGGTACAATCGGCAGATCTACACATTTAATTCTGTTAAATTTAGGCTGGAACAGGATAACTACTAGGTATATCTGAGTATATTTGGAGCAATGTGTACATGTTGAACTGTATTGTGAACATAATTTTTTATATTCTAAATTTGGGTTATTTAAGAGAATTTGTGAATGGAAATCATACATTTTTAGGCGACTTTACCTATTTAAAGGGGTTGGGAAACCTTATGGGGATCATAGGAGAAGATATCGCCTATGATTTAAGAATAAAATGAACTGCCTGTGAAACTAGAAACAGGAAAGGGGGAGGAGAAGGGTTAACGCATGTTTTACAGAGATGACTTCATGCTCATGAAATATGATCAATAAGATGAAGACGATGTTTAATGCATGAACTATGTGCATGAAATAGGATAAATAGAGTAACACACGAATTCGATTGCACATGGAATAGAAAGGGAAGAGAATAAGGCCGGGTCAGACTAGGCTCAAAGCCTCTCAGATCAGATAAGAATGGTATATCACTGATTGGACGCCTACTGCGCTAATGGCTTTTCTGGCCCGGGAGTTGGCGTCTTAATGGGATTATAATGACATTAATTTTGCGGTTTGGAGCGAGAGGCTTTCCCTCAATTTGGAGGGACTCTCTCAGCTTTGAGCCTAGATTGGAGATGACTTCACGCTGAGGAAATATAGTTAATAAATGAAGACAATGTTGAATGCATGAACGATGTGCGTGAAATAGGATAAATAAAGGAAGGCACGATTTTGATTGCACGTGGAAATAGAAAGGGAAGAGAATAAGGCCGGGTTATCATATTTAGAGAGACATGGCTTTCCCTGCTACTATAAGTATCCTCTCCATCACCATACCGCCCATAGCTTGTGTGTATGCCATGGAGGCAAGACGCAGGAGGAAGGGCCTCCTCAGCTGGAGACTTCCTAACATGTCGCTGGATTATTGATGTGACATGTGTGGTCTGAGCTAACAGACCGCCTCGCCTGCCCCTATCTGTCTATCCATCCCCATCCCCATTTCTATATGCAAAGACAACTCCTGCTACCATCAGTATGGAAATCTCTTATACCCAGCCCCAGGGTTCTTTCCCCATGCAGATTGACCGACCCTTCATTGTATGTTTATCTAGTTAAAGATATATATTCCCCCATGCTGTGTACTCGCATTAATGTTTATGAAGTTTTTTGTTCTACTTTATTCTGTTTTATGACCGCGGGCCATGAATATTTTACGGGAGCGCTCGTTTTTGTTTGTGTATTCAAGTGATCATGTAACCCCGGATCATTTCCCAAAATATATACAGTTGTTTTTCCTTTGTTTATGGAAGTTTATGTAAAAAAACTTGGCTTGTTTTGAAGTTGGTTCATGACTCGTAGCTTTTGATTTGTTCGTTTGTAATGACCTTGGAAATCCAATTTCCCCTCGGGCTTTTAACTCGCTGCGTCCAATTCGCTGGTCTTGATTCAATCTGTTAAAGTTAAAAGGTCCCAGCTACCGTTTACCCCTTAGTTTCGAGGGAATTACATTTAATATTTGCATGTGCGTTTTATAAATGTTCCTGCAGTGAACTCTCGAAGTTTTCAATTTGGCTCTGGTCTCTTTGATCTAGTAATTGCCTCTAGGATATAATAGAGTGTGTGTGGTTTTTTCTAAAAGTGTATTTGTGTTCAGATTACAAGGTCAATTTCTAAGTGATGTGAGGCGATCATGCAACTCCCCAACTTGCTGGAATTATGTTCGTTTTCCTGGACCGAGCTTTGGGCATGTGTCTCATTTATCCACACCTGAGGATAAGCGACTGAATCACTTCATTTCATTCCAGAAAGCCTTCAATCTCGCATGCCCACCGGCGAAATGATCTAGTCGCCTTTCGCTAAACTTTCTGCGCAAACAATGAAAAAGCGTCGTGTTCTCTCTAGATTAAATCCAATCTCCCTAGCCATCGAACAAATTGAATTCTTCAAGGACAGAAAATTGAAGCTTTTGATATTTTGGGTAATGGATGACTTGCAAAATACATGCTCCAGTGAAGGGACATTAGATGATTACAGTCACTTCCATTTAGCTCGATAATTTAAGGTAATATGGTTGGTAGGCTACAGTCTAGGAGATAGGTCCCCCCCCCCCCCCCCCCCCCCAAAAAAAAAAAAAAAAAAAATCAGGGGAAGCCTCTCTAGTCTAGGATCAGAGCTGATAGTCCCTCCAAACTGAGGGGAAAACTCCAAATTGCAAAATGCCATTAAAATCCGATTAGGACGCATCGTCCAGGGCCAGGAAATCCATTAGCGCAGTAGGCGTTATGTACATTAGCCTATAGACTGGGCCAACTAACTCAGACTGGGAACTCAAATTTAAAGCTGATATATATTATCATATGAAAAGCAAGAGACCAACTATCCCCACCTAACTTACTACACCCCACTTACCCACATATATGTATCCAGCGCTTGGTAAATTATGACTCCTCAAGTGGGAACAGACTTGATTGCCAAATAACAACTTCACGTTACACATTGCAACCTACTACTTGTGTGACCCCAGTAGTGTGTGACTAAGTTAACCGGTGCTGAACATATAGCCCCATTAATCTTAGAATGTTTAGAGGTGAAAGGAATGAATCAACTCAATTAAAAAACACCTCAAAGAAAATCCATTGTAGCATATTTATTGTTTGGCGACTCTTACGCGTTTCGCCGAGGGGGTGTGGCTTCATCAGAGAGTCCTTCATCAGAGAGTCAGTCCTTAGAGTGTTCTGAAAACAATTTACTTTTACCTCTGGATGAAGCAAAACCTGACTACAGTCTAGGCTCACAGCTTCTCAGATCAGATATGAATGGTATGTCAGTGACTGGACGCCTACTGTGTTAATGTCTTTCCCGGCCCTGAAGTAGGCGTTCTAATGACATTATAATGCATGGCTATTTGCGATTTGGAGTAAGAGGCTTTCCCTCAGCTTTTAGGGACTCTCTCAGCTCTGAGCCTAGACTGTCTATGAAGTCAAGTCAATTTACATACATGAGAACACCATGTCGAAAACTTACCACCATATATGGCTTAAGTTCTCACACAGTCTATTCCATGGGGGTGGTTTTGAAATGCAAAATGTCCTCGCGACATTTTTATTTGCTTTTATCTTTTTCTATCTGTTAAAAACCAAGAATTTCAACTTCACGTTACACATTACAACCTACTACTTGTGTGACCCCAGTAGTGTGTGACTAAGTTATCCGCTTAACATATAGCCTCATCAATCTTAGAATGTTCTGAAAACAATTGAAAGTCTGCCTACAGTCTAGGCTCACAGCCTCTCATATCAGATTAGAATGGTATGTCAGTGACTGAACGCCTACTGCGTTAATGTCTTTCTCGGCCCTGGAGTAGGTATTCTAATGACATTATAATGCATGGAAATTTGCGATTTGGAGTAAGAGGCTTTCCCTCAGTTTGAAGGGACTCTCTCAGCCCTGAGCCTAGACTGTCTATGAAGTCAAGTCAATTTACATACATGATAACACCATGTTGAAAACTTACTACCATATATGGCTTAAGTTCTCACGCAGTCTACTCCATGGGGGTGGTTTTGAAATGCAGAATGTTCTCGGGACACTTTTATTTGCTTCTAAGTTTTTTTATCTGTTAAAAACTTAGTATTTCCTCTTGATGTGGGTGGGAGTGTTTAGTTTATTGCTCAGTGTGTGTGGAGAGATTTGCAGGTATCCTTCTCCCATGGCCGGTGCCGTGTGATGATAAAGGAGGTAGTTACTTCGAGGAGAACACTTCGTGATCATACTCAAGATGTATCTCACACCTTGTCTTCATACCTGGCATTTCTCACCAGGATCTGTGCAAATTTGTTGTCACGGGTCTAACCATTTCCAGCTGTGCTATTTGTAACATTTTACTTGTTTGTTTGTAAATAGGTGGTGGCATATTGTTTGTTTTGTTTATATTCAAGGCAGTCACGGGGAAAAGAATATTCTTTATGTGTTTTTTAACAAATAAAGGTAATCTAATCACTCCTTTCTTTTAATCAGTCTAGATTCATGCCTCTCTGATCAGATAAGAATGGTATGTCAGTGATTGGACGTCTACTGCGCTAATGGCTTGCCTGACCTTGGATAGGCATCCTAATGGGATGCTAACCGCATTCTTCAGTTTGGAGTGAGGTGAGGTTTTTCCCTCAGTCTGGAGGGACCCTCTGAACTCTGAGCCTAGACTGAGTTTTTAACATATTTACGGTACTTGTTTGTTTGTAAGTTGGTGGTATATTGTTTCTTTTGTTTATATCCAAAGCAGTAAAGTGGAAAATGTGTTTCTGAACAAATAGACTTCTTAGATCTAATCACTCCTCTTTTCTTTCATTAGTCCCAAGCCTTCTCCCAATTACTTTGATCCACTTTGGGATCAGAGGATCTGTTCCTTTTTATTTTTTGATGTGTACTTTTAATGATTTTGTTCTGACCCAACTTTCGGATTGTTGCTTGATTGGGTTACACGTAACTCTGTCATTAACTACACCTCCGAACAAAAGAAAATGACTAAATTAGTTCTATAATGTTATTACAAAGATTACAATCAGATACCTATCGTTCTTTTTACACGCAGCAATAATCGCCTATTGTTAAAGACTTAAGAGGCCCCATTATAGCATACGCCTTCTCCTTAAGTTCACTTAAGTATGTTTCGTGCTTAGATAACGACTCCGGTTAACACTCACGTTTAAAGCCCAGTCAGTTATTATAGTTGTTCTTGATATTCTTGGTAGGATTTGCCTTCTAATTCCCACCAACTCTTGAAGGATTTAACGATTATTTATCCGATAATCACACCTGTGAGGACTTGGGCACCCAGCCCCTGTCAATTTTAAGTTATCCGGGTATTTTCATTAGAGAGGCATCGGTCACAAGTGGTTCTTACGCACCCACTAGGTGTCCGGCAAAGGACGCATATATGGGTCAGATCTTCATAAAATGTACAATTGGCCTTTACCAATCCTCTCAAATAACCCACATTTAAGACGAAAATCAGGTTCAGTTCAACATAACCAGAAACTCAGGTACAGTTCAACATAACCAGACAGATCTATTGAATTAATACAATACAGAATAAACTCAGATATACCTAGTATTTATCAATTTTCACCCTAATTTAGCAGAATTTGGTAGATGTGTAGAACTGTAGATTGTGCATTTTCTGACCCATATGTACCTTGACGTTTACCTATGGACTCTTGCTGTGATTCCACATAATATCCCACTACTATGTATTAATTCCAGCTCCTGCGTTTAGCGCTTTGGCTGCACCGATGTCAATGCTAAAGTGATCATTTATTATAATTATGATTATAATCATGCAATTTGGTTCTACACTGGCTGGCATATAACTATTTAGTAAACAGGTGGTGCTGGTTCACATTTGACAGTGAGTCCAGCCTTCCTGTGTGTATTTTATTTTATGTATACCAAGACAAGGCCAGTATCGGTAAAAAGAATGGTCTGAAAAGAACAGTCTGTGGCCATTTATCCTCACACATTTCATGTTCATCCCAAGTTTATGGCTAGCCTTCATTGGAGACGTATGGCCTTGGATTACTTCAGTGTTTTCAGATACATCAGCATAGAGCTCAAACTTTGGCAGAAGAAGTCCACCAAACCACAGTCTGTATCATCAGGATATTAACACAGAGAGGGAAAAAAATGGTAAAACTTACAAGAAATGTTGGATTATCTGGTGGATATAAAAATACTTTTATTAGGAGGTATTTGGCAAGGGTAGGCCTACTATTAAATGTATTCAGTGAGTTATGCGTGGATATTCGTAAGTTGAGTGCCTCAAGGTGTGCCTTTGCATACCTGTAGCTATACGTGGTTCAGTTTGTTGGTTTGAATTTACACCGTCGCTTCTCTGTTAATCTATCTGGCCTTGAGATGGTTATTTATGTCGACATAGAATGCCTTAAACGCCATGATATACAGGATATTAGCATTGTATCATATACCACCCTCCTCGTATCTGCTGATGGATTGGGAGAAAAGTGGACGAGACAGCGTCAGTAGAAGATCTACAGAGTAACACAGACTGGCGTATACACATGTACATACTTACATACATATTATATACACGTATATAAATACATGTATACATGCATATCAATACTTACATACATGTATATGATACATAATATGTACATACACACGTGGGTCAGATTTTCAAAAAGTGTACAATTGGCAGCTATACACATTTAGTAAATTCTGCTAAATAAGACTACAATTCGGTCAATACTAGATAAATTCGAGTATATTCGGCATTGCATTGATTCTACCAATCTGTTTGGTTAGGGTGAACTGTATTTTGAACTTTATTTTCGTCTGAAATTTGGGTTATTTGAGAGGATTAGGAAGGTGAATTGTACATTTTTTGGCGACTTCACCCACGTACAGACAAACATGTACATGCAGACAGTGAGATCAATAGGCTGTCCAGATAGGCCGGTTGGAGGAAGTGGGGCGGTTTTGATACCATGAAAAAAGCTAAACAAATTCTGCTCCTTCAATGGGACCATCATAGATGCAAGTGATCCCTTCTGAAGATCGTGATTTGTCTCGAATCCTGAATCCTGACAGAAAACCTTATACACAGTTTGAACCAGCTTTCTATCCCCCCCCCCCCCCTCTGTCTGTCGGTCTCTCTCTTTCTTTCTGTCTGTCTCTCTCTCTGTGTCTCTCCTTCTCCCTCCCCATTCTCTCGATCTCCCCCACCCCACCCCCTTTAGTGAAGCGCTTGGTAACTTGGTGGAGTTAAAGAAATCAAAGACTGAAGGAGTTCACTGAATAAACAATTCCTCACCCTGGCGATTAGGCTTCAGACATCATTCAAGGTTTCACCATCCTTCAAAGGAAATGCGAGCCTCTGAATTTAAATTATTCACCGACTTCTTGAGTCTGCACCCAGACTTAAATGAAAAACTACAAATATATAGATTGGAGGAGAGGAGGAAGAAGAAAGGAAAAAGAAAAGAGTCTAGGGGCCATGCAGTGGCAAGTAGCCACCGAATACTTGTTCTCATGACCTGTATAAATAAATATACAAGTTGCCCCTCTTTCTCTATGTACTGCTTATCATAATACTATTTTGATGGATTTATTGTCCATTTCAGGTGGGGAGTTATTACTCTTTGAACACCTTACTGTCTGACATACGTAACATAGGGTTTGGGTGAAGGCATGTGCCATTTCGCGAGAAAAACAGATAGATATAGAGAGAGCGGGGACCCCAGTGGTTCATAATAAATATGTTGGGAGTGGTCATAAAGTTGATAAGTAGGTGTTCATTCAGCTCGTGTGGGCTCTTTTCTCTCCTAGCTTGTTTGTACAATGGACATTTTTGCTTTCCCCCAGCATTTGGTTGTTTGAAATACCAGGCAAGGGAAGCAGTAGGCTATATCCCCGCTTCACTTGTCGCTGGGGACAAGCTTTATTGCCGGCAATGGTGTCCTGTGAATGATCTATGAGTATGAACTGGTTTAGTTCTTTTGTTTTATATTATACATTTCACTTGTTGAACCTCAATTCTCTCTGGATCTCAGATTTATAAGCTATTTTCCACTTCAGGAAACAAATTAACTTGCTTCTCAGTGATTTTATCACTTGCACTCGAATACCCTGCTTGGTATTCTTTTCATTACTAGTTATAAATAGTCTTGAATTACCATGTTTTTTTTGCTCTGTGACGACTTAATTCGTTCTGTCTTCTCAAGCTCAGAGTAAAAGTCAAATGATCTGAGTGTTAAGGAAGTTTCTGTTACAGAAGCAGTTCATCTTATGAAACGTACCCAATACTAACATCTCACCAGTTTACTATATTACCTCCCCAACGAACCCTACATACGAATGCACTAACGCTTCATATTGGAATTGTTAAATCTGTTGCCTCTTGTTTAACATGTGTTTCTCATGAACCGTGAAACATACTGCTCCTCGATGATTTTTAACATTTGGTGTCTGTTTTGCTATTTGCAGGTGAGTAAAGATAAATGAAGGTTTCAGATGAGACCCTCAATGTTTTGCCGATTCAATCCGACGTCTTCTCGTAAACCACTCAACTCAAGGTAATTTTTAAATTGTACGCGTTTCCCATTCATGAAATGGTAACCACCCAGGCTGGGGATTTTCAGCATGACCTTTAGGAAATGAGCTTCGCCTGTTTTGTATTTCCTGAAACGATCTGAAATTTGCGGAAATCCGGCGGGATTTCAGAGTAAAAGGCAGGTGAAATGGTGAAAGAAATCTGTTTATAAGGTTTTGTGACTTTTCAAATTGGTATTAGATCATTGTAATTATTTCCAAATTATGGCAAAAATCTGTATCTATTCATTCAGAGCCTTTGGATTTGATTCAATGTCCCTCAGTTGTTGATATTTCGTTTGGCTGCAATGTCACTCATTCTCTATTCATTATAAACAACCTTATAGAAGCATATTATACAACATTCTATACCAAGGAAAAAGATATATATTATATCTCCGTTGTGACAAAATGAACCAGATTAAATCGTGGGCCAAGTCGTCAGAATTTGTACGATCCGAAATTTAAGACAAAAATAAAGTTCAAAATATATGTGGCCTGTACCTGTAAAAGTTGAAAATATAGTTCAACATAGCCAAAGACATTCTCTTTGAATCAACGCAATACAAAATATATACTAAGGTATACCGATTATTCATAAATCTTCAGCTTTATTTAACGGAATTCACTCAAGTGTTTAGCTGCCAATTGTAATTCTCTGTCGCTATGACCCTTTAATGTTGATTGAAAATTCAAAAGCCTTTTACGAGAAAAAGAACAAGATCCTGGTGATAATAAGAGAGAATTTGTAAACAGGTCCTATACATGTATAGCAACACAATTATCATCTCACATCGACCCTAGGCGAAGGCTTGCCTTTGTATTCGTTCAACAGTTTACATGCTTTATATAATGCAATTGAAAAAAAGCATAGAAGGGCTAGTGTATGCCCATGAGAGACAGGTAAAGGTGTGTTATAGCAAGATGCAATATAGATAGAGAGGGATAGAATACTTCCCAGTTTGTGCTCGTTATGGGGCAGGTGTATGTATATATCTCACTGGAAAGAATGTGTCGATTTTTTCACCCATGTCGCGCTCTAAGCTGCGACCCCTACTGTGGCCATTGTCAGAATTGGAGGTATGATAAACACCAGTTGTCACCTTCTAATATACAGAGAGATGGCGTTTTCTGTCAGCGGAATATATCATCTCCCCCATCGCTTATATTAATAAAATTAGGAGTAGCCGCATACAGTCGAGCTTGTTTAGCAGTAGAGCCTACATGATGTGATATGATCGGTATATACCAATGGCTTTCCCGGCCATAGGCTAGACTCACCCCTACCATCCTAATGGGAGTTTGCGGTCAGTTTCCTTTTCCTTTAGTTTGAAGGGATCTGATATCCCCCTTGTTTGAAGGGATCTAATAGGCTCTGACCTTAGACTGCATGTTGTGATATTGTGTTTGCGTATAGAAATCCTTCCCTTGCTTTAAAAACAGGGACAGGTGAAGGGACAGATGAGGTGAAGATTAGATGAAAAGGGGACAGACAGATGAGCAAAAAGAGGTAGTATGTACAATTTATATAGGAGACAGGTACACAATGGGCATAGTTATGGCGATATGATTGTTCTGGTAAACGTTATTCTGATAAGCATAGTTAGCCATGATGGCACCTACCTGAAACCAGCGTTGCATGTGCTTGAGATTCCTTGACACACGCAAGATGGTTGACTTGGAGACATTGTTCTTGGAGAATGCATGCTTGTTTGTTTTCTCAGACCCCCTTTCTTTGCCTTCAGCGGTAGATGCCGATATAATGTGATGATATTGTGGCAGGGTTTGTTTCAAACATGCCACATGTTGAACCATAAATTGTTCTGAGCTAATGTGCAGCCTATTTCTTATGAAAGCAAACGACCACGCCAGCCAATGGACGGTTTGTTTTACATGGTCTCGAAAGACTATTGTAACTTTGTGAACAGGGGCGCCGATGTCCATTTTAGTTCTATTTGCTAAAAGCATGTCACTTATCTGCAGAAAGACCCTCAAGTAGACGCATGTGCACATTACGTGGGAACTTAATTGGGCATTTTCCCATGAACTACCAATTCACCACCTGATTGCATCCGGGAAATGATTTTTCAAAATTGGATAATAGATGTTGTTTTCATTTAAAAATGGTCCACAGGACGAAGAAAACGAACATGAGAAATATTGCATGTGGTGGTGGTGGACTGGAGGTATTATAAAAAAAGGCACAGTCCAACCAAATGATGGCCACTCAACAAAACAAAGAGATGGGATCACTGTGCGCTACTCTCGGCTCTTATTGCTATTGTGCCAACTAATGTAAGGCATCCGAATGGAATTTAGCAGCCACAATGGAATGCTTGTACTATGTCATGGACAAATCAGCGTCTTCTTCAATGAGCATTGTTTTACCCTGGTTAGTCAAAGGCCTTGAGATTTATCTCCCATTTCCCCCCTGGACAGGTATGCTTTAATGTCAGGGGAGACAGGCTTTGTTGAAAGTGCCATGGGTCTGGTGGTCAGAAAATGTACACTTCATCTTCAACAATCCTCTCAAATAATCCAAACTTAAGACAAAAATTAGGTTTACAATACAGTTCAACATAACCAAATACATTGTTTGGATCATAGGAATACCAAGTATATACTCACATATACCTAGCATTTATCATTTTTCAGCAGAATGTAACTGAATTTACTAAAAGTGTATAGCTGCCGATTGTACATTTTCTGATGATCAGATCCATATAATACTCCTCATCCGATTCCCATACATTATTCAAGTCCCATTGGTGTAGAACTTCTTGATATAAAGTTTCCATATTCCCCTACTATATATCTTGAATCTGCTTAGTAAGAATCAAGAACATCATTTGCCAGGTTGGCACGCGGCGAATGTTCCATTGCTCTCGATCAACAACATTTTTCTTTGATATTCTTTTATGTTAAAGGCCTCGAGATGTGGAAAAAACAACAGAGGACATGAATTGTTTCTAGGTGTTCCTGGCTGGTACAGTGGTGTAATTGTTGCCCTGGTATTCGTCAGTTATGTAGGAACATGACCAAACATCCTTGTAGCATCTCATGTTAGTGACCAAGAGAGGTCAACGGTAATACAACATTCTTAGGAATGGAAGGTTCTCGAGGCACCACATAAAGCTATTGGTTTCAACAGAAGCCGTTGAGAGAATGTTTGACCAACATTGAGGGAGGGGCTGCTGGTGCACTGTATGGTGTATAATCCCGAGGCCAAGCCAGGGACAAACAGTGCACCATTAGGCCCGAATTGGAGGTCATTAATCTTTTTAGTCCCTGCCTAAGGTGGCTATAGCTCCAAGACCATTTAAGGCAGTGACTACAACACAACAGTAATATAATTGGGTGTTGGTACATATAGGAATCAGTCTAGGCTCAGAGTTTAGCGTCCCTCCAAACTGAGGTAAGGCTCTGGCTCCAAAAGACGCCTTCTCCACGGCCAGGGAAAGCATTAGCGCAGTAGGCGTCCAACCACTGACATACCCATTCTTTTCTGATCTGAGAGGCTGTGAACCTAGACTGGAATTGCACAGACGTTTGGATTAAACCAACTGTTCCTGGCTTCCAGGGTATCAAATAAAACCTGTTGGTTTCTTGTGGAACTCTTTGTTTTTAGAGTGGGTGCTCAGTAGGTTGTTTTGGTTCATAACCATCTATAATTGTGATGGGTTGCACTGCATAAACTCGGTCACACGGGACACCAAGGAATAAACCCTAAACCCAAAGGGTTAGCTCAATACGATCATCGCTGATCTTTGCAAGGGGAATCGTTTTCTGTCTACATATTACTCACCAGAAGGAAAAAGCAATTTAATGCATGATCGGCATCGATCAGTTTGGAGAGAAACCCTAGAAATGTGCCCCTTGTAAACGATAGGAAGCTAATTTCGTTGTTGTGATTTATGGATAGATTAAGCGATAGGAATATGCTCTTTCTGCCCCAGAAATAACCGTAATAATGCAGTCTAGGGTCAGAGTTGAGCGTACCTCCAAACTGAAGGAAAGCCTCTCGCTCCAAACCGCAAAATACCACTGAAGTCCCAATACGATGCCTACTCTGGCTAGGAAAGCCGCTATGAAAGCAACTAGCGCCGTAGGCATTCATGCTTCAATCACTGACATACTTTTCTGATCTGAGAGGCTTGAGCCTAGAGTGACAAATCATCGCAATATAGATGTTTCTCGCACTGCCTTTGCGTCCATGAAACTTTCTGACTCAGTTGAAGTCAGTCGGTTATAGAGCTCTACAGTTGGAACCTAAACTTGATTGTGTGTGTTTTATGTTGTGAGAAGTGCCTTGTTGACAGCTGAGGGCATAATCCCTGGCTACTCGTCACCCAATACTCTCCCTGACGTGTGCTAAAAAGGTCGGATCCTCAACTAGAAGAAAGCCTATCTGTTAGTTTAAGCTAACCCAGAGACAGAACCTATATAGTTAGACAGATTAACTTAAATCTCCTCCAAGCCATCGAGGCCTGCAAAATACCCTTCCTCCCCTGGGGAAAGGTCACCGATCCTGTGGTCCATTTCAATGGATCCATACATCACGTACTATATTTACATTGTGGAGGGTGTGATCATGTCCCGATCCTTACCATAAACCATGTCAACGCAGGTAAACAGGCCAATAAAAAGCCCACGTTCAATGAAGATTTGAAGATTTCTTCTACATCTCCAATACTATAGGCCCATCATGCCTTTAGTTCTTTCACATACAAAAGATCTTTTCAAATTGGTCCTGTTGGTGTCGAAACTCTTCTTAGATAACGTGTCAGGCAGACGCCCCCTCAGTATTGTGTAAGAAATTGAGGAATTACCCAGCAATTTGGTCAATTCTGAAGAAGTCCGAGACCAATCTAACTGCTTGAGTAGGTTATTGCGTCGTCAGTACTACCAATCGGTTCTTTCTTTATGAATGTATGTATGTACATAACCGAATGAAATGATTATATTCATATAAAAACACAACAATCGTAGTCCAGCTGCATGACACTCGATCGCTTTTGATTTGATATTTAGGCCTACTCATATTATGACCTACGTTGTTGTGTTACCCTCCGAAATATACAATGAATGTGGACATTTAAGAAACCCTGGGGCAAAAGAAACCGAACGAAACTCTCCAAAACTGTGGTTAAACGAAACAAAAGTGGGAAAATCTTTAATTTTTGACAGATGACTGAGAGTACAGCTTTGCTACAGTGATTTAATATTTGTTCGGGGCAAAGTCTGTAATGCTTCAAGCCTAATTCATTCTCGTGTCAGTTGGAATATTTTCACTCATGTCCCCTCGGTCTTCCTCTGAGAAGCGTGAAATGTAATCAGTTTGATAAATGGTCTTTTAGATTTGGCTACTGTTTATTGGAGATGGATTGAGTCTCTTTCCCTGCCCACGTCCTGCCTACAAAACATTCATCAATGAACTGACCCAACCTACCTTCTTCTCCCCTTTCTCCTTGTCGCTTTTCTTTTACCATATCATGTAAATGAACTTGGAAAAATACTTGATGTGATGTGAATATTCAGGAGGGAATGAGAATTTGAATATTCTAGATTGTGAATTCAAGAAAGTGGTGCTTTAAAGCTGCACTCTCAGTTAACATCGGCCAAAACTGAACATTTTCTCCTTTTGGTTCCATTCTTTTTCAATCCATCTAAAAGTCATTTGACCAAAGTTTTAAAGGATTTTGTAGTTGATTTTGCTGAAGGGCTAGCTCTCTAAATCGTCCTCATTTATATTTGGAGGACACACCTGAATCTCTTTCTATGATGACTTCACTCATTATCGCTCACCGGCGGCCGATTCACTTCGAATTTTTAAATATGAATATATACATAGTATTCACGGACGTCACGGCGCTCGCCGCGGCTTGCCATAATGTGGGTCAACTTTAGCTGGACATGAGTGCTCCAAGCCTAAAAAATGCAGTTTTCACCTCCGAAAGTTTTAGAGAATGTTATATAAAGCATGCTGATAGGTTATATGGTCATTTGTTAGTGTGTCAGGATGGAATAATAAGTATAATTGCCATTAGCAAACATTCGAAACGGGAAATCCTGTCGATCTAGTGTCTCCCGCTATCTATGCTGCCACACATTATGGCTGCCAGTGAGGATAGCCGCTGACTGGGGTGACGTCATGTGAATACTATGTATAACAGCAGCAGAATATTGATGAATTAGTCCTATAAGTCACCATATGAGTAAATTTGTTAAGATTTATTTTGCCGTAATAGCTGAGAATGGTGCTTTAATATTTTGGAAAGGAACATTTTAATATAACAGTGTGTGGGGAAAATCCACTTTCGGTCGATGTACCTGGGCATTCAGTGTTTAGAACCTCCCTGCGACATGTGTCTGTCTCGTCTGTCATTTCGTCACTTCTCGCGTAAAATGCATGACAGGGATTTATCATTTGTATTTTAAGGAAGAATCCGCAGTTGTGTCTTGAATGGACTGTGGGGACTACTATAAATATCACCTCATCAAGGCCTTGTCACTGTTGCTATCTAAGAACTATCCCATTATTAAAGTCCGGTCATTCCTGTGATCTGACAGGTAAAACAAAGCGAAATTTTATAGTTTTGAGGTCTATATCTTAATACAAAAGCCACAACGTAGTACAGTTTAGGTCCATAGCCTCTCAGATCAGATACCAATAGTGGGTTAGTGATTGGACACATGTATACTGTGCTAATGTATTTCCCGGTCCTGGAGTATAGGCATCGTAATAGGATTATAGTGACATTTTGTGGTTTGGAGCGAGAGGCTTTCCCTCAGTTTCCAAGGAGGCCGCCGCGACGGAGGGACCCTCTCAACTCTGAACCTACACTGATGCAGCCTAGATTGCATGTCAAATACATGTGCTCAATATTGAGAGGTGCTCAATGCTGGTCGTTCACCCTCTGTTTGTCTGTCATGTAATATCATGTGAGGAGACGTATATCGATTTTATTCCTAGAGTAAACGCTGTCAGTTTCAATATGGAAAGAGACGATAGAACCTCGTGTCGTATTGCTAGCTGTATGAATGCCGAAAGAAATATATATATGCAGTGGTCCTGGATAAGAAAAGGTCGGAATGGCTCTGACAAAAATATATAAAAATGACTGCAGCTTTCAAGGCGAGCTCGTTGTTTTTATCTAATTAGGAGTCGCCTTGGGGAGAAAAAGTCAGGAGAAATATGAAGCTTGCCTCTAGTTTCCCATTCTCTTTCTTACCTAGGCTGTATTTATGTATAAATGGGAGGTTTTCTCTGGAATTAGCTGGGTGTATATTCACTGTGCCTCCGGTTACCTCCATACCTTTCCTTCTCGGACCTATATTTATTTGAAACGCACAGCATTTTATTGAAGTATATTTTTGTTCTAATATCAAACAATACATAGATCTGTTTATGTTTGCATTGATAGATAATACAATTCATCATACAAAACGCCCTTAAGATATCGTTGCTTACTTCATTGTTTGAAATAAATTCTCTTGGCAGATTCGAGTATGTCTAAGGGCTAAATGATTGTCATAAATTTATTTTGATGTTTTACCAATTTATCCCTTAAGTCATAAACGTCCCAATGCATTGGTAAAATATATATTCTCAGGGTCAATGGGCAATGGAGTTGGCAAGGACTCTCTTGGACTCCGCTAAATTAGCCCTCTTTGAAGTAGCTGCATGGAACTTTGATATGTAGAGTGGTCAACAACAGCTCGAAGCCAGGTCCTTAAAATTTAGCCCCTAGTTTCCTCTAACAAAATATTGGACGGTTGCCAATAGAAACAATATATCATTTTACTTTAAGGCACTTCTTATCGGTTAGATGTATCTAGCTTCAGATCCACACATTTTACGTTCTCCATTCGTAAGCATTTTATGAGATTCATTTTCATAATATAAAATATATGGGCATGGTCTGGAAGACCTCTGTTTGAGAAGAACGCGACCTTTTTATCAATCTACCATCACCAAGGCAAATACACAATTCTCTAATCTAAAGGGCCTAGTTCACTATGCAGATTCTCATGCGATTTTGCGCCGCAGAGGACCCTTTTACACTAAATTCTGTGAAAATCGCATGAGAATCGGCTTAGTTGACTAGGCCTTTAAGACATCGCACTACATGTGCGATGTATTTTGTTAGTTCTCACGCCCAGTTTATCAAACCATTGCTCACATACAAGAATACAATATGGGGCTTGCAATTCTAAATGAAACGGGCAATTGTGTGAGATTCTTACCGAGGATTGTATAATTTTAATACCTCACCTCATCGAGCGATCGATCGGGCATCGTATGTGGTGGGAACATACATACCCCAGGGAGTGACTGGCCATGCCTCAATCAAATATGGCTAATTTCTGATCAATTTCCCCTGGGGGCTTTTTCCAGTTCATAATTAATTCATTTAAGGCTGTGTCTAATTGTAAATCAAGCATTTATTCTCTGAAGACAATGGCTCTATCATTATAACTGATGTAATCACTCCATGTATCTTATCGATTGCCTCGCTATAAACATGTGGCCTCCACAGTCTAGGCTCAAAGTTGAGAGGGTCCCTTCAAACTGAGGAAAATCCTCTCGCTCCAAACTACAAAAAGCAATTATAATCCCATTAGGAGCTCAGGATACCATTAGGATCACATTAGGCGGTTAATTAGATATTCTAATTAACGTCTAATTAAAACGACGGCAAACTCACAAGTTATGAAAAATTTAATCGATGTATATTTTTCGGATACTATCCAAATATAATATACTCATGCTGCAAAAGTTTCACTCTTGGTGCACAGTATACGTTTCTTATGAATCAAGTTTGTAATGTCAAGTTCTGGAATTAATTCATTAATCCGGTTTCTAGGTAGGCCAGAGCTCGAGGAATTATATCTATTTAATTATACTTTGAACTTTTAATCACATCATGCCCTTATCGTATTATATTCGCTTGATATAAATCAGTCAATTATTCTTATCCTTTAGACAGCTTTACGATAGAGAATGGTGCTGGCAAATGTGTATAAAGAATCCCTCCCTTCTTTTTATCTACCCGTCCGTTCCCCTGAGAAGAAACCTTTCTCACCTCTAGTAGATATGTGCTGTCTCATCTGATGATATAATGCTCTCTCATATATAACCGACAAAGAACGCTTCGCAACAATAGATCGCGATTATAGTTTTTCTTTGGCATCCGTTGGTAAATTGGATAATAAAATAGCCTCGTTCTCCTTATGCCAACCCATATGAACATAATGCTACATTGGATTACTTTGAATGCCATGAAATGTCTCTGCAGCGCAGGACGCTTTAATGTGCGACTAAATCTTAGTTACTTTGGGGAATTGGTCGCTCGTTTCTTGTTAACGTGGGAAAGGCTAATACAAGCTTATACATGGACACGTGTATTTCTAGAACGGTTAACTACCGAAATAAGTGGACCAAGGTCTATACCAACGTCCCCTTTCATCTAGTTTTCCCTCTTTTTAACAAAAGAATAGTTGTATGATCCATTACTGGTATTAAGGCTTTAAATATGTCATCATTTCTCTTTTTTGAGCTATACTTTGCACTGTTTCTTTGAGCCCAGGGCCTCGTGTCGAGTGAATAAAAGATAATGCTAGGTGATATATTATTGGGACTTATCTCCGAGCGGTCTTACTTTGTTAGCTGCTGAATTGTCACTACATTATAGTGTTAATCAGAGCATAATATCGTACAAGTAGACATCCATGCATTAGAATAATTGCATATATGATATTGCGATATGTTCTACCTTATTGTACCGACTTTTTCTGTCAATTTAGGAACTCAACTAAAAATGAAAAGAATAAAAGTGAAAATAAATCAAATCAGTCAAAAAGCATATAATATATTCTAACCGTTGCCACACCCGACTTAATTTAAAGCTGTATTATGGTACAGACTAATTTCACTATACAACTCAGGGAGTGTATTGTATATGACTATACCACTTGTTGTACACATGGGTGGGAACTTACGTTTTGAAATCTCTCAACCTAAGTTTTGGTGTTTAGGAGAACGTATGTGACATATTTATGGAGTTATTTACTAATCCTCTTGGAGGCCCATTTCATTGTTGCTTGAGTTTACATCCTGCAACGTCGTTTCCTTGAGGTAAAAATATTATTTAAGACGGTGCACAGCCCGAGGCGTCCATTAAATCATGTCTCCATTGTTTTGAATGCTGAAAGAAGTTCTGTCAGTGCAAGAAAAGGATTTATTCGAGGTCTTCTTCCACTTTTCTGTCTTGGAGAAATGGCATCGGCAAGACGCATCGACGTAATGCATTAATAGCCATTCTTCGCCTCATAATGGCATAATCGATATCATTATCCCGCAGAGAAAAAGGACTTGTCAGTGATTTCATTTTGGTTGTGAAGGTCTCCGGTTAAAAATCATTCGAAAACCGCAGCAGACGCTTGCTTTTTCCTGATGAATAGTGTAAGTGGAATGGAAGAAAGGCTGAGGGAGAGACGAATGACCCTGTTTGATTAATTCTGCCAAACGTCCTTGACGAGGGAAGGGGGATGGAAGGTGAGACCGTGCTATGGAAGGGAATGGGCTTAGAATAAGCATTGCAAGCAAATTCTTGGCATTGCCCTGACTGAGGTTTTCTTGTGTGATTCCATTTGAATGTGAATGTAGCGATGAAGGTTGAAGCATCTGCGCACACCTATTTACTACAGCAAGATGATACCTGGGATTATGGGCTCGTTGCGAGAAGGTGGAAGGCTTGGGAGCTCTGTACCCAGGACATTGTAGGGAATCATGCAGGGTTGGCTATTGGTGACCACTATTCCTAGGAAGGGGTGTTATAGTGTCCTGAAATTGGAAGTATTGTTTTTATCATATCAATGTTTTCATGACCATTTTTCATATATTGGTTTTCATGAAAATGTATTCTAGACATATATTGGTTTTCATGAAAAAATTCATCATACATTCATAAGTTTGTTTTGATAAATATTAATATTTCTATTTCTACCCACAAGTGTTATGAAAAGCTAGCTAGGTTGATAGGTTCGGGCTTGAAATACCCCTAGTCACCCTCTCCCCCTTATTTTTGTGATCCATGTATATATCTTTTTTCATGAAAAATGTATATGTGTAACAAATCTTAAACACACACCTACAATACAAGTGTAATGATGAGGTTGGTATAGGTTCTGGCTTGGAGCATCCTTAGTCAGCCCGTCCCCCTTATCTCTCTCTCCCCCCCCCCCCCCCATTCTAGTGGATCCACCACTACTAGTTGGCTGAGTAAGGATGGAATGTGCCTGCAGCTTGAGATCCTTATAACGTAAGAAAAGTGTTAACCTAACGTACACCTGCCGTTAAGACTATAAAACCCTGCCTTAAGCTATATACATTGGGCCCTTAAAAACTCAAGCATGTACATGGTATGTAGATTGTATTAATCAACTAGGTATTTCCAAATTCACATAGTGCCAGAAACCCCAGGAATACCGAGGTATCTATTACCTTTAGTAGACCTTATATATATAGTCTACATTTGAAATGATTCCCACAGAAGCTTATGTGTTACCTTCCCTGTCATATCAGGCCATTTTGTGAAAGAGGGCTGTTACGTGAAATACACATGCCCAGAATTGTCCAAAAGTGTCCTAATAGGGGATTTGCATGTGCACTATCTTGAATCTCGATTTTTATGGCATTATTAGAGTTGTAGTGTCACCCAGTGTAAAAGCTATAGAAAACATGTTATGTTGAGCATGGGATATTTAACACAACGATCTCATGTCAATATCCATGTGTTTTACATGTTTCCATGAAAGAAGACTTCATCTTGCATTTGGTTTTATAGATCATTTACACAAGCTATGGTATTGGCGAAAAGATCCGTGTATTTTTCGATAAAAACGCTGCTAAATATTATGTGTATATCAGATTTGAACTGAATCCATCCCAGCATGCACTGTAATAGACATGTGCAGTGGCAGATGCAAATCCCCTATTACTACTCAGTATGTATAGGACACTGCTGGGGTATACGTGTTGTATGGATATCCATTCGCTATATTATACAGATGCACAATGGAATTTATTTTTGATTCGGCCCAAAGGTTGGAATACCCTACATGTAATTGGGTCACATGTAATTAATTATTACAGGCTGTCAACCTTAATTATATTCCCATTTCCTACTATTGAGCTTAGCGGAAGGATTGATTAAATAGGTTATCATTCCAGTCCTTTCTCTTCGTCCTCCTTCTCTCCCTTTAAAATCCTTTAAAATTTGATGCTATCTCAAAAAAATGTTTGCAACTCAAGACTCATTTTCCTGTGACACATCACATGACCTTTGAGACGACATGCAATCTACCTCTGCTCTCCGCTCTCTGTAAACACATGCACTGAATACGCCCTCAGGTGTTTGTGCAATAGTTCATTCACCCTCCCGCTATTTAACAGTATGAAAAGCAAACGCTACGTTGCGAAGCCTAAGTGATTTATCCGAGCGTTAATCTGGCACAAATTAAGCCACATATTCCTGGTATGACATGCATCTGTCACGTTAGACACAGGGATCCACAACCGCAGCCCTTGTCTCGGCGGGAAACAATAAAATTTGATGGATTATCAAAAGGTGCGAGTAGGTAAGGTTACGAGCTCGCTGCAGTCGGCCCTGGTCTGGTCTAATTTCATCCCTCATCCGATTTAATACCTCCATCTAAGCGATTACTCCTGTCACCTAACATTCATTGCTTCCCTTACATGTATCTCATGTGTATCTAGGCTCAGAGTTGAGAGTCCCTCCAAACTGAGGGAAGGTCTCTCTGGATCCAGACCGCAAAAGGCCATTATCTCATGAAGACGCCTATATACTCCAGGGCAGGAAAGCCATTAGCGCAGTAGGCGTCCAATCACTAGCATGCCATAAGAATGTGATTTGAAAGGCTGTGAGCATAGACTATCTTCCTCGCCCCCTCCCTTATAGGCAGTGTGTAAGGTCCAGTCTCCTCCACTCTCCTATAGTATGGCTTAGCAACTTTACTTTTACCTAGGAGAATGGTTATCTTATATAATAATGATGACAGATAGAGGTGGTGATTACAATTGCCATTACTCAAGCAGTGCCTCCTCTCTATAAATATAAGTTGTATTTTATGTCAGGGCCTCTGTGTGAAAAGGGTACTTTCTTATTGGAGGTCTTTCCCCCCAGTGAATGGAATGATTGCCGAGTCAACAGGCTTTGCCTCTGGTAGCATTCAACTCCGTAGACAGAATCAACACCGAGGGCCCTGACACCAAACAGGTAGAGTCTCGCTCAACTGTGCAGGCCCCCACACAGTTGGTTGATCTCATATCCTTCCTCGAGTGTGACATGTAAATACTGTGAGAATGCTAAGAGTTCGTTTTCGACAGTCACTAGGTAATACTACCTAATAAACAACCACAGAATCACGAAGGGGATTTGGTGGTGGGGATCTCTATGTCCCTCTCTTTTCTCTCTTCTCATCTGACTCTCCCACACTTCCTTCTCGCAAACAAGCTAACAAAAAAGGTATTGTATAACCCAAGTAGATGACAAAAAAGCTCCCCTATGGTCGCAATAAACATGAACTCGCTGCCTCAAGTGCATCAGTGATAGGGACAGGTTGTTTGGTATAAGGTTTTAAAGGTTGGGATTGCTGGATGTATTGCCTCTCCAGTAAACATGTGCTTCCGAACTGGGATATTACCATTTCCATCTACCAGCCCACCATTGCAATAATTAATCCAATAAATCAGCCAAATTTAAGACATAACACAAATAATGTTTCTTATTTGTTTTTTTACTCGTGAATAAACTTCTGCCCCCAATACTCAATATATCCTAGCCCCATGTAGCCCGCTGGGAAATGTATATCAATAACACAATTCCTTATCAGAACACACTATGGAGATAGGGTGAACCTTTATCGTGTACCTTTTATCATGAGCGACCATATCAATACAATATTCTCCATCTATTATTAATATCCCCAAGCTTTTATGCAGCTGTGCCTGGGTTTATTGAGTCTTGATACAAAGTACCGGATTCAAGGATATATAATTGGAAGGGCTTATGGATCAGATTGTCTGAAAATGTACACTCGGCATCTCTACACATTTAGTAAATTCTGCTAAATTCTGCTGGAAACGGATAAATATTAGGTATATCTGAGTATATTTGGTATTGCATTGGTTCAAAATATCTGTTCAGTTGAATGTTGAACTACATTTTGAACCTCATTTATGTCTCAAAGTTAGCTTGGTGAAGCCAATACTGTAAATTTTCTATTTAGTTCGACTGTCTTTAAATAACCTAAATGATTGTGTAGGCTATTATATATGGGTTAAGCATTATAATTACCAAAAATATTCATATTATTTCAGTGAGACATTCAAAACTTACAGCTTTATTTAGGGTGTAACTGTTAGAGACCCTGTAGTCCCCCATTAGGAGCCAATACTGGTACATGTGTTGCAACTGCAGGGCCTAGCCTTATAGACATGTGGTCCCAGCTTTGAAGTGTAATCCACTATGCCTTCAAAATGTGGGAGGGTGTCAGAGAGGCAAATCAGCTTCCAACTAATGCGGTTGATGTGCCGTAAAATCTTGAGTAAATACCGTACCACAGATGTCACTGGGATGCCGAGGCTATGAGTGAGCAGACTCATATTATTTCATAGACATATTTTTCTTGTCTGGATTAATTATTTCCGGGTGTTTTGAAGCGCTGACTGGCTGACTCCGTATGTCAGGAAAGAAATGTGTGCACATGTTTGATCTAATAATAGGATTGTTAGAGACTCCGGGTGTTAATCTCCTACTTTCAGAATTAATTAATCAGTCCTTAGATGAGCTAAGAATAGTATGTCAGTGATTGGACGCTTACTGCGCTAATGGCGTTCCTGGTCCAGGACTAGGCGTCCTAATGGGGTTATAATGGTGTCTTGCAGTCCTAAAGGGATTATAGTGACATTTTGCGGTTTAGAGCTAGAGGCTTTCTCTTTGTTTGAAGGGACTCTCCCAGCTTTGAGCCCAGACTGTAATTGTTTTGTAGGAATGATTTTTGTCATGAATGCAGTGATAAGCCTATTTATATGATTCCCCCTTCTCTTTACTGCATTCCCTTGCTATCGCTCTTCTATGTCTTATCGGCCTGTATAATCTATTTCTGCAACCTGTCACTGGCCTTCTACAAGAAACAATATGTTTCTTTTTGTATTAGCTTTAACATGGAATGATAAATGGATTCTTTGGGGATCACTGAAAGGAAATGAATATTGTTTTTGTCTTCTATGCCCCATGCCTTTCTTTCTCTCTGTCCCTCTATCTTTTCTCTCTCTCTCTCTCCCTCTCTCCCTCTCTCGTTGTCTGTCTCTCTCTCCCCTGTCCCTCTCTCTGTCCTCTCCACCTCTCTCTCCTCCCCTCCCTCCCCTTTACTTCTTTACTCTTATTTCCTCTCCCTCTTTTCTTCCTTCTTTTTCACCCCTTTTACCTCTTTCTCTCACCCCCCCCCCCCTCACACACACACACTCCCCTCTCTCCTCACACTCCTCCCCTGCTCCATTTCCGCTGGGCGTGGAATATTTGATCCGCATTTTTTGTGTGTTCAGCGGATGATCTTAAGAGGATTTCTAGGGGTGGAGTGATATTGTCAACAAGGATCCATCTATAAGCATGCAAAAACTGGGGTCCTCTTCTCCATTGTCTCTTATGGGAGCGGGGCGGGGCGGGACAAGAGGATCTGCTATATTGAATGAACCGATTAGTCTATGATCCGGAGACGCTGCAGACGTATGATCAGAATAAGAACGCCGGATTATGCTTGTTTATATAAAACGCCGCCGCATGAAAACTGGCTGATCATTGTCAGATAGCGAGTGGGGAGAGCCTGCTTTCCAAATATGTAGTCATAATTATTTCGAGCCATTGAGATTGAGAGCGCCAAATGAAGAACAAATCCGATTATTTACTGATCCTCTTTGCACCTCTTGTCCACAAAAAAGTTGTATAAGCTCTCTCTATCTCTCAAACAGGGCGAAATGTCCTTGTCAATGGTAATGCACTTTGGGCGGCGTCTCTATCTTGTTCTCTCTTTATCTTCCCAATGTTGGTTGGAAATTCATATCATATCATACACATCCCTAGAAGTGCAACCCTTCCTCTCCTTCTGTTTGGTAAATGGAATGCTCACAAATAATACAGTCACCCAGGGTTCCCACGGTGCTTTCTCCTCCATCTAGCCATCCATCCATCGAGCTGCTTCAGTCCGGTGATCGCATGTCTTTGCATACTGTGATAAAGGAAATGTTTTATAGTTTTTCCTCTATCGATATATTACGGCTATGAGCCCTATAAAATATTCACATCAAAGAAGTGGGCAGATCATATGGAAACAGGTTGAAGCCCATGGGGAGGGGGGGGGGGGGGGTAGTAGTGTGTAGGGAGGGGAGGGGAGCGTTTACTGGTCGTTTCTACGGTGCTGTATGGATTTTCTGGAAGGAGTCAATGGATGCAGAGCTCAGAAGGGAAACCGTCTGGTGTCTGGCCCTTCTCCTTTACCTTTCCCCCCTATTCCATTAGGCTCCTGGGTGCCGTTAACCCATGATCTCTATCAGCAGGTACCCATCTGGCCTATCAATAGGGTGCTGAAATTATCCATCTCGCTAGAGCAGCTCTCGAGTAATTCACTTGACCTTATTGTTCGTATCTTCGGTAGAATTTCTGTTTAAACTGCTGACGTGTGTCATGTATACATTTTGGAAGTTTTGAGTGGCATAGAAAATATTACTTTGTACTTGTTTGCTGCTTTCTGACCTTAATAGTTAACCACAGGGATGGAAATCCTCAGTATTTCTACTGAAATCAGAATGTTTTTAAACAAAAATTGTCGAATTACTACCAAATCCCATCATTTCTAACCTAAATCAACAAAACGTTTGAAAATATTCAAGAAAATTTGATTCATTATTTCAAAAGTTTGGATGCAAAATTTAAAGGTTAGGTTTTCAAAAACGTCTGGATGGCATTTTCCCGCAAAATGCCCGCCGATATGGCTGCTTGATAACTTGCTCATTTTGTGGATATATATGGTGCATGCATCGTTTTAATTAATGTGTAAAATACAACCTGTAAATAATTATGAGACAGCATTGAAACAATGAGAACGTTTCTAAAATCATATAATGCTTTTATCTATGGAATCGAGGAAATGTTTGTAAACATGTATACATGTATTCACCAACTCTATATCTACCCGGTCACTGACTCTGTTTTGGGGCTGAGTCACTCAGCGAGTCACTCTTCTTTGGATGATAGTCCTCCTGATGACTCTCTCTCTCCTCTCCTTGATACCCAGGAATTCCTGGATGATCCATCTCAATGCAATGAGGGCTTGACCTACAGAACTGAGCAGTTCAAGAGGAAAAGAGCAATACCAAACCAACTCAGGAGCATTAACTGAGCGGTATCTAGAAGGGCAGCTATAACTGGGTCACCCCATGCAGACTGCATGCATGCGGGTGATCATGTTAATCATGTAGCATATCAATCCTTTAGCAAAGGGAGGGGGGATGAGACGATGTGGGGAGATCTGGTCCAGAGGTGGGGACAGGTGTTGGAATTGGAAATTATGACCATGACTGGTAAGAAGTCCCGCTGGGAAGTTAATCTACCAGCTGTCCTCTTAGCAATGATGTTTGCATGCTTGCACCTTAGTGTGTCTTGCCTCTGAACCAAGTACCTTGAGCACGTGCCACACCATTATCAGTCCCAAAGAGATACACAGCAGCACCAAAGATACTGGAGTTACTCATTTAGTATCTTTGGCAGCAGATAAACCTGGACTGTGAAACGCGAGACTCTGGAGGAGGATAAGGAAACAAATAAGTAAATAAATCATGTGACGATTCCAAGAAACTTGAGATGCTTTGACTGGGTCTAGCCAATGGGGTGATATTCACTTGACTCATCTATATGGGGTGCGTGTGAACTTTTCCCACACTTCTCATCCCAGCTAAACACGATCCCCTTTTCTAGATCCAAGTTTCCCATCCTGTTCTCCATGTCATTTTCAGTCTAGCCTCAAAGCATCTTAGATCAGATAAGAACGGTATATCATTGATTGGACGCCTACTGCGCTAATGATTCCCTGGTCCGGGAGTAGGCGTCCGAATGGGATTATAATGACATTGTGTGGTCCTTATGGTATTATAATGGCATTTTGCGGTTTGAAGCGAGGCTTTCCCTCAGTTGAAGGGACTCTCTCAAGTTTGAGCCTAGAATGTTTTCGCTATCTTTTCCTCCTTCCCACAAGGCATTCTTTCTCCTCGTTGATGTGTCCACAATTCAGTCCTTTAATCCTACATTGCCTCGTTGCCCAGAAGTCATCTGTTGTCATGATAAACTGAAAGGGAACATTATTTTACCTCTAGGGATTTTGACACAAAATATTTGTATCCAGGGGTTTGTGTCCATACATTTTGCCCATATGACATTTGCAACTATCAAGAGTTATAGTTCTTCGCCGCCAGCAGAAACAATCCCTTCAACTTCTCCTCATAAATCGCCTGGAAATATGGTAGTTCTTGTCGCAGGTATAGGTATTACACTACGAGAGAGAGAGACGGTTTTCCCACCCCATGATGTGGCTGAGATAGCGTTAGGCCACCCAAGGCTTCTTCCCATACTCATTCTTGTGTGTTAGAAATGTTTGTTTCCGTTGAGTTTCTGTTTTTCAGTGGTCTAGATAAACATCGATCCGGTCGATTGAATATTATATAGCAAAGAAGGACAATACTGGATAGAATATCATACGATGACTTTCTGCTAAAAGTTCAATGACCTTGTGTTATTGAAATGGTACATGTGCACATGCAATTGTAAAGGTGCAATGGGCAAACCGATATCACATTGTAAGAGCCACTTCGGTCACATATAGCAAACTAGGATAATCCGATAGATAGAATACGATAACTTTCTACTAAGGTAAAGGACACTTTGAACTGAATTGGATTGAAGGTTCAATAACCTTCTGACAAATGGTACATCTATACATCTTATTATTTTAAATTTAAGATGTGTATACAACATATCCTCAGATAAATGACATCAAACAATACTTTATTAAGACATACATTGTAGTAAATAAACGACAAATAATACAATTGAGGCCATTGACATAATGGGATATGGGCTCACGGTGTGCGAATCAGTAATGATTGTCCATGGTCTTCCTCCCACTGCTGCGGCTACTTAACATGGACTCGAAAAATGGACAATCTAGTCTACACAATCTAATAGATAGATTGATGAATATCGTCAGCCACAGAATATCACCCTTAAACAGTAGTAGCCATAGCGCTTTTTATATCAATCGTTGTGTAATCTAATTATGTTACCTATTTCATAATTGATGTTGTTGCTACCCCTCCTTCCACTGAAGCATTGGCCATAACTTTCAAATGCTTGTTGTATGTAATATATATATAATGCAATCAAATAACCCATGCCCTACAGCAAGTGCTTGAATATATATAAATAGATACAAATGAATAAATTCACAATCTCCTCATTTTTTGTTCCAATTTCTTCTCACTGGTAAATGTAATATAAAAGTATGAAACAATCGAAATAAATCACACTCGCACACTAATCTGAATGTATTTTCTTATCAGAAAGAGTGGCTTGTGATATACACTCATTGTTGATGGAACTTGAGTTTGGAAGAGGAGAGAGAGCTAGGTCTACACCTGGTATACTGCTGTTCGTGTTACTTCGTCCTCCTTATTACCCCCCGACACGTAGTATGGCTAATGATATTTCAACTGTCTTGCCATTTATTTCATACGTCCATGTACCTTAAGTCAGACGAACAAGCCTTGGGGGAATTATTTTCAGAAGGAAAGCTCTTACATCCTCACATATCGCATGGCGCGAACCATCTAAACTCATCATAAATGATTAGATTTGAGCCTTAGCATAAACACACAAAAAGCAATTTTCCCCTCTTTTCTAATTGCACCTGTCCATCAAAAAGGCAAGGGAAGCCCTTATAGTATTATACTGGCTGAGTTACGCATTCTGTACCTGTATGCACGTATACATGTATGTCCATCATAAGGAATGTTCACTATAATGAACTTCTGGCACCTGGAGCGACTCGTACTTGCTCTATCTGGCATCTAATACGGGAGCTAGTGGATGACACTTGTTGCGGACAATACGCCATTTTCCAGTCATATAAATGTGTGATTACGATATAGTAATGTTATATTTGTTGGTAAAACCGGCCCAATGACTAATATTTAGCTGAGGTTCAAACCTATCTCATCGGTTCTGATTACAAATATTTTGGGTAGACGAATGCTACAACATGTGTAGGTTGCACTTATGATTTTTTTAAAAAAAACCATGCAGTTATTGGTGGCGAAGCCATGCAAATATATGTACAGTCTAGGCTCAGACCAGATAAGAATGGTATGTCAGTGATTGGACACCTACTACGCTAAATTAATGGATGTGCTGGCCCTGGACTATCTATAGGCGTTATAGGGATTAGAATGACATTTTGCAGTTTGGAGTGATAGGCTTTCCCTCCGTTTGGAGGGACTCTCAATTCTGAGCCTAGACTGTGATGTCCTTCGATCAAAGTATCATACTTGAAACATAAATAGATAAATTTCATACAAAATACAGTCTGGCTGTAATGACTTAATGTCTTTACACTATACACTAATTAGTCACTCCAGGCCTTGTGTTGAAGGAAGGTGTATCATATGTACACAGCTAGAACCATGAATAATGAAAGATGCGAATGATGAATCACGAAGGGGTGACAGAAACTGAGGTAACAAGGTACAGACAATCTATCACTTATTATTTCATACATGACACATTCATACATCAAATATGACTTTGAAACTTTATATCCAGGGTGCGATTAGTGATAATGGACCCCTTAAATAAAACATGGATTCTAAGTAAGTTCACCAAAGCTGAATTATTTGGTATAGGGCTTATACGATATTTGCATATATATTGGAAATAAGTTGCATATTTATAACCTTACCCAAACAAGTCATGACTTCATTTTCCAACTTCCATCTCCTATGATGACCTGTCAATGTGATAGATGTATATCAGTATTAAAGTTGTCATATCTATCCCCTGACTTTTTCGCTTTCTGAGGGGGAAAAATGTGTCTGTAACGCGGGCACACAGCTGGGACAGCAAGAGAAATTGTAATAAAAGAAACTATAGCTATATACCAGTGTAAACCTCAGCCAACCGTTCTGCACTTGTCAAGGGACGAGTTCGTGATCTAGACAGGTGTGTCCTTGCAATCTTTTAACTCACCAAGGTAGAGAGAGAGACCCCATACACATACGCACCTCCGAGTCCCATGTTCTGATGGATTACATTTTCGCTCATCATTTGGGGGCGCCAGAAAATATACCTTGTGTGCCGTACAAAACAGCCCAGCAACAGTGTAACCTTGAAATGGGTAGGTCATTTATTATTAGCAATGAGGTCTCCTTCATAGTTATACGTAATGGGCTCAGCTTGGCTTAAGCAAGCAATTTGTGAGACTACATTTATTGTGTCATAAATCTAAGAGCGATGCCTCTATTTTATTTCCATTCGTCATAATGATTTACATAGCACTAGCGATCCACTTGCACTCATCGCTTCGATCCTAAATGTAATGAATTGACAAACATACGACTTCTGTCTGATGCTTGGAAAGCAGTAAATTGCAATTAGATAGTCCCTTTGCTCCGCCTGTCCATCAGAATATATAGTGTATGTTAATGGATGAAAAATAAAGATTCGTTTAAACAGCCGCTGGCTGAAGTATCGATTGCTGACTGTATACTGGATATCAGCTCTCTCTTTGTTTCTCTTCTCTCCCCCCCCTCTTCCTACCACACCTCCCTCTCCCTCTCTCTCTCCCCACCTCTCTCTCTCTCTCCCCTCTTTCTACCACACCTCCCTCTCTCCCCCCTCTCCCTCTCTCTCCCCCTCTCTGCTCCTCTCTCTACTCCACCTCCCCCCCTCTCCCTCTCTCTCCCCCTCTCTGCTCCTCTCTCTACTCCACCTCCCCCACCTCTCTCTCTCCCTCTCGATTATCCTATATCCATTGGCGGGATAAAAGCTTTTGACACTTATGCCAGGAATCCCTGCGTACTCTATAGGGGGAAACAAACGCATTAGTATGGATGAGACTGATCCCCATTATTATACTTGTCTCTTCTCCCTTTCATTATGCTTCCTTGCCTACAATATTTCAGCATTGACTCGAGGTTTTTAGTTGAAAACTGTGCCTGCCCTTTCTAACAATCACTTCACATGTCAATGATCATACTTTCACGCCATTTTAGACACATTAAGTTTGGTAGGCGGGTGCCGACTGACTAATCGATTCCATACTGCTTGGCAATCGCCTATAATATGCTACAATGCCCTTCTGCTTGAACTCGACTAATCAAACGGCTGAGAAGCCATTCGCGAAGCCACTCGCTTTTAAAAGACCCGAAGAAGATTGGCAAGGCCTTCAAAGAGGTCCGACCTTCGCGTCCAGTTCCTGGACATTGTTGCTTTGCAACGAACTGATTCAAAACTGGACTCAAACCAAGCAAGTCGTAGAGGGTTGCTTAGTACCTAATGAGAAGCCAAGGCACTAATGGTGATTGAACGTAGCCCCTAATGACAAAAACATTGATGACATGGCAAGGCACCGATGGGAGTGGCTTCGCTGAACGGTCTTTGGGGACAAGAGGCAGTGTCAGTTTCTATTTCTTTCCAACAGAACGAAGCCATCCAAATTTGCTTGCTAATTTAATGAGGAGGGTCCTTCCGACCGGTTAATTTCCG
Source organism: Sthenelais limicola (assembly GCA_942159475.1). Taxonomy (NCBI): domain Eukaryota; kingdom Metazoa; phylum Annelida; class Polychaeta; order Phyllodocida; family Sigalionidae; genus Sthenelais; species Sthenelais limicola. The sequence goes on from OW804096.1 coordinate 63,570,908, forward strand.
AAGTGCCTGTTTCCCTTGTATGGGCAAACTAATGCAACTGTACACGTCTTCACCTACTGGACAGGGATACATAGACATACCTGGAAATCAGGGAGGAATCGGACCTGTAGACATCATTTAGTTGCCCACATAGTAGGATTCATATCAGTTTACGTATGGATGGTGGAAATTAAGGGAGATTGACCACGAATCTCTTGGGAGGGCCGACAATGCAACACATATAAAGTTGATTGGATTGCATATAGTGTCGATAGTGGCGCTAGTAAAGGAAAGGAAATGCAAATTATGGTACAGAGATAGACTTTTAAATTGTCTATCATTCCGGAAGGGCCCACATTCTGAAATATGAAATCGGTTGCCATGACAACTGATTTAACAGTAAAAATGGCCTTTTGCGAGGCCATATAATTTAACCTAATAAACATAGATCAGTAAGCAAATTCATGCGAAAGCTCAATTTTTGAGAGGCTTAATTCGAGATGTATTCATTCCCCTTAACTCCCCCTCATCTTAAAGTCCCTAATCGCCAATATGCACTATTATTGCTCCGAGTGTCTCCCACCTCCTACTACCTATGAGCCATCTACCGCTTTATGGCCACTCTATTCCTGGCATAGTTTCCCTGCTCTATTACTATTATGATTGATCATAGCCTTAGCTTGGTACACCTAATAGCTATCTTATTTCCATCCATTAACGTAAGATGTCATTCAGGGGTCACGGCCTAACCCTGGATAAGGAATGTTGCCAATAAGGGAACCATTAACTTAAGCACATCACTAGCGAGACACCTGATCAACAATCTATCCGTAGTACTCTGCCAGGCACACTCTTCACCATCTCTCTTCCACCTCTGAGGTCACTCACCCGCTGTATATTCAATTGTTTACCCACGAAAAGGGGGTTTTATACCTTTTATTCAACAAGGGACATGGCCCTTATTTCAGTTCTGCTTATTCTCCTCGACCTGACCTCCAACAAGATATAAAAGCCAGTCCAATGTTGCTCGAACATGTCTTCGCTGTGTTGGGGGTGCAGTAGGCTGCCAGTAAAATATTGATTATTCCTAATCCATAGCGCCCAGATCAGTGTTTTCCCTGAAATTACATCTTCAATTTAAATCAATTTATGCATTACCACAACCGGCGAAAATTTTAACAAAATGAGAGAATTTCATTTAGCAGCGTCCGCAGGAATCCGCCCGGCGTGCTCGTTGCGTGGGGAGAAAGAGCTTATAACAGTTGAGTGTTGGAAATGCAGATTTGGAATAAAATGCAGCGACTAGGACAAATATAATCTGTGGGCGCTGAGACGAGGAATTACTTTCGTGATGGAATTATAGGTATTAAACTAATTCTCCAATGGACTGGACAGGGTTAGTACACAAATATGCCCGTGAAATGTCCTGGGGGTTTTATTAGTGTGGCAGAAACTTTAGAATGAATCGCAATTATGCCGAACAATCTTTCATTATTCAATTGTATACGCTAATCGATAATAATCTGTTATAATCGATCGGTCGTTTGTCGATTTGGACTCATTTAAAGCATTGTACCGACGGCATTTATAATGATCTTACCTATACATAAACATTGCCTCGGGATAGCAAATGCCCTTTACTCACACCACATCCTTTTTCTTTTATGTGACACATGACCATGAATGAATATTTACAAAACCATCCATTGATTTTCATCCAGCCCAAGGACAAACTCTCCATTTGATACATTTTCGCCTTTAGATCTACGAAGGTTATGGGTTTTCCAACTTCCTCAGCAATCTTTGTAAATGCGGACTTTTTGCAGTCCTATATAGTATTGATTAGGCCTATTTTCCCCCCGAGTTTCGCCAAGGGGATTTGTAGCTTGTAAATGATCTTACGTAAGTGTGGTGTATGGACATAGTTATGGTCCACTGTTTCTATTGTGTCAATTCTCGGCCGTATTCAGCGTCCATTTCGCTTGATATTATTTTCCACATGGACTAACATACCGTGTATATATATCAAATTGTATTCATTGTTGGTATACAGTACCCCAGCAATGACCCTGATCGATAGTACCTCCCCTGTGGTGTTGTTTAGGCTCGCAGGTTATCTTACTTGATGATGTGATTTGTAAATACTCTAGATGTATCCATAACTTCCGTATGGAAATGAAGGAGATCGATTGCCGGGCCACTGGTAATTGGGCCATTGTATACTTTCTGTTTGGAACAGAACTGTCAGTATCGATTAGTCTCTCATAAGACGATTCAAAATAACAGTCATATTATGTCAGTCATGAATGTGAAATGCAGTCCCAAATGCTGTTTTGATTTGATCTATATAGTTTAAGCTCAGAGTCTCTAAGATCAGATAAAAATGTCAACGATTGGACGCCTACTGCGCTAATGGCTTTCCCTCAGCTCAACTCTGAGCCTAGACTATATGCACGAGAAACTGTTCAGCATATTATATAGCGTTTAACATAGGCCTATATATATGGCGACTGTCGTATTCGTAGTTCCCGCTATATGACGTCAGAGAGGAGTCACCTATAATCCCATATGGCCACGCCCATGCTGGAACGATATATATAATCGTTGTTACACAAAATACCTGGCTTCCTGACGATTGCCCAGTTAAGGCTCTGTGATCATTAATATTTCCCGGGGCAAGCAGACTAATCAAGCTTCACTAGCTGATGTCAAGGGCAGTCCTACTATATATATACCCACCGGGAGATGGTGGGGTTGCACTGCCCGCTTAGACTTCTAATAACGGGCCTCAATGAATTGATCTCCCTCCAAACGCTTTTATCATCTCCCTCCACCACCTGTACCCAAATAACCGATCAGGTGGAGTCTACAGTCTTGTATGTACGTATGTGCGTACACACATGTGTTGGCGGCGGCCTGAACATCACTTAAGCGTCCCTTTGAAGTCCTTCAGTGCCCCCGCGATAAGTATTGTTCCGCCCTGTACTGGATGAATCGATGAGCAGACTGCCGGGCCCCTTGTGCTAACACCACAGTACTTCTTGTGGGTAGTGTGGCTTCGGTGCTTTATGGTTCACCGAGTGAATGGACAGCGGCCCATCAATAGCTTACATGCACTATACCCAGTGTCCATACTTCCCCAGCATTAAATAGACTCTTTAAGGCATAAGTCTGCGCTTGGCTTTTATAGTTCTAAGAAAGGCATTTGCATGATAGGTAAGCCACTTCGCACAGGCTGTAATTTACGAGCTTCGGGGATGAAGCACCGGGTGCATCATCTCGCGGAATGTTTTACAACTCGCTCAGCCGGGTCAAATAGATCACACCCCTGTGTTCTCTGCGTGAAGGATCATCCTCTGTGCCTACTGAAAATATTGGAAACATTTCCCCCTTGTGCATCAATGATAAATGGTCGTGGAACCCCTATTGATGAACAATCGCTTTCCTTGGGTTGTTTTCACTAGCAGCCTCCCCTAAGACATGGATCAGGCCATGGATCTTATCCGTTCCTGGTTCACAGCCACATGTGAGTGAGGGGTACAATGTAATCGATAAGAAAGAAGCCACTGTCGTTATGGTATACTCGTGTATTACCCGCGGTTGAACATATCACGCATCGCTTTATTCTCTATACATTGTGATCCTCTCTTTATTGGCTCACATTTGAGATAGGTATTCATATATTTCAAGATTTTAAGATGGGTATTTACGTATAATACTATGATATGATATATATTCATAAATATATTTGTACATGCAGTAATCATTGTCATATATTATTCATACATATTATAAAAAAAACATTATAACTAATTTATGAATATTATAATTTTGAATGTACTATTCATAAATTAGTTATATTAATCTATATTTATATTTAGCCCAGTTTTATATACTACCTGATATGGACAAATATACCTAATATGTCTTGTTTAATTGCCAAAATGTATGAAGTTGATACAATCATGCAAGGCCCCCAGTTGCACATTAATTTTTCCCCCGGCCCGACTCCGAGGTATAATCTATGCACTTAAAATGATGTATGTCAGATGTACTTTCTATCTTGGTGCTAGGAACATCTTTGGGGTACTATGCTATGCTGGACATTGGCTATGTGGGAGCACTGACCTTAAAAGCTAAGGTCTGCCCTCCAGGGATTGAGCAACCCATTCCAAGATCAGTCCCTTGGCCAGAGGCCTTCCCCGACAAGCGACCATACAGGAGCAAATGAGCAATTCTGAGCAATTCTCTCCTTGTCAAATACTATGTCCTAGATTGTTGTAGAGTCTAGGCTCAGAGATGAGAGAGTCCCTCCAAACTGAGGGAAAGCCTCTCGATCCCAACCGCAAAATGCCACTAGGACGCCTACTCCAGGCCAGGAAATCCATTAGCGCAGTAGGCGTCCAATCACTGACATACCACTCGTATCCAAACTGAGAGGCTCTGAACCTAGATTGTGTAAAATATTGGACGGTGTCCTTTGCTGTTATTGTCTGTGATAGATCTCTCCTGAAAGATCTCGATCCAATATCTCCATCGATGTTAGACCATCAAGGTCTTGCAAGAAGATTGCCGATTGAGTATATCGCCAGATGATAGTGTATTTGACTAGTAGGCCTTGATCGGATAAACTATACATTACTGGAATGCCCTAAAAATAGCAGGGGAAGCACATGGCACAAATACCCACTCGAGGCAATAGGGGGCGTTATTGTTTGCCTTTTTTAAGGAGTTAATTACAATGACTGATCCCGGTCCGGAACGTATTCGAAGAAGCCTGGATCCGCCCTGATTGATTACCCTAATTTTGATTGGGTATTCCTGGGAAGAAATGGCCGTTCTGGATTTGTTTTTTTTAAAAAGCTAGAGCCTATGCATCATCCTTAAATCCTTTCATTATAAAGTGTTCATTGGAAATTCTATTCACGATGAAGTGTTTATGTTTATAGTCAAAAACAGAACATAAACACTTCAGCCGTTAATGCGATTCTTTTTGTCTTTAATTTATTTCAATTGTTCCTTTTTGTAAATGTTTATAAATTTTAACAACGCTGTCAAAATAAGAGCACTCGAAATTAGGTTAGATATTCTGATCATGTTATTGATTGCCAAATTATAATTGACATAATGAATTCCCCATTTGTAGGGCTTCTTTTGTTTTAAACATTTTACAGAGTGAGAAATTGTCATGGATTGTTGCATTCTCCATTTGTTTCTTGATTAAACATCGTAGCAAAAAGTGGATTTGGGTAGTACGCCTAATAGGATTGCTGCGTGCATGTCATTGATTCCCGGGGATAAAACAATACCTGCGCCCTTATAAATGCACGCCCCATAGATTCTGCCTTCCCAAATCCCATAGAACTCTGCCCTCCCCCATCTCTCTCTCTCCCCACCTCTCTCCCCGCCCCCTCTCTCTCTCCCCTCTCTCTCCTCTCTCTCCTCTCTCTCACCCTCTGTGTGTTTTTCTCTCTCCTTTCTCTCCCTCTCCCTCCCCGCCCCCCCCCCTCTCTCTCTCTCTCTCTCTCTCTCTCTCTCTCTCTCTCTCTCTCTCTCTCTTCTCTCTCTCTCTCTCTCTCTCTCTCTCTCTCTCTCTCTCTCTCTCTCCAATATTTTATTAAATTGGCTGTCTCAAAACCTAGTGGAAAATTGGAATGAATTAAGTGGTATTGCTGTATTTAGGCAGTGTGGACGTAATGCAGGATTGAGTTGATAACACGCAGCTTTGAGAAAAGCTCCCGCAGATAATCGAGTAGGCAAAATGTGCTTGGATCAACGTTTCAGGAACGCTGACGGAAAAATGCTGCCGCGGACGGGAAACAAAGCTATCGTGTTAAACCTTGCGGAGATATCGGTGCTGGCAGACCCAGTAAACCATGATCCTGAAATCATTGTTTGTTTCTAATTCCCCGTGGTAAAATGACTCTGCACCGTTTCTTTATGGACTGTGTGACTGAGGCAAGAAGAATGGGAGGTCTTTGATAAAAGATAACATGTGCTCCAGTTGTCTTGGAAAGGAGAATGGTCTCAGAGATAGTGCCTATTATTTAGCATGGACACACGGCGTACACGAGTTAAGTACTGATCGAGAACAAAAGAGGGTCGAATTATTGAGGGTTTTTTGCCATGTTGCCAGAAATGTGAAGTCTTAAATGGACTGAATTTAAAGTGTTGAGAGCAAGAAAGTTTTGTGCTTAAAGAATGGCTTGTCCTTGACTAAGTTGTGTGATCAGAGAGTACACTCTAGCCTAACAGTCTCTCCAATAGGATACGAATGGTATGTCAGTGATAGGACGCCTACTGCCCTAATGGTTTTCCTGGCCCTTGAGTAGGCGTCTTAACAACGGGATTTATTATGCAGTCTGAATGGTATTATGACGACATTCTGCCGTTCGGAGCAAGAGGTTTTCCCTCAGTTTGGAGGAGAGAAGCAGGGACTCTCTCAACTCTGAGCCGAGACTGCTTCTTCGTGTCGAAAAAATCACTTTTATTATTCCATGCATGTGAATGTTGCAGGAGCATTGGGATCCACCCAATGGGCATATTTGTCTCCAGCCGGCTATGGAGAAAAAGCGCTGTCTGTGCAGGAATGTGTACTCCCGTAATTCACACAATAAATACTTGTAATAGCTATATCCAAATCCATAGCCTTCCAATATATATGTATATGTATTGGTGCACCCACAAGTCCCCCTCACCCTTTCTCCCATGCACCCAGCTCTAGGAATGAGAATATGATTGTGATCGTAATGCTTAACACATGTTGTGTCGGGGTTGCCAGGTCCCCCTCGCACTTACTTCTGTTTTTACCGCCACCCAAGTGTGTGCCTAGGGATATTTAGCACTGCTTCATATTTTCTTTACATTTACCCACGGGGAATGCATGGCTTAGCAGTGAGTGGTGCTTCTCCAGGCCATCTTAAGCGAGCTCATTGATGGAATTTCAATTCTCTCCATTTGTAACTCTTAAAGTGCAAATCAGTCTGAGAGAGGCATGGAACAGTGCTGATGCTCTAAGCAACGAGACTGAACTTCATTATTTGCTCTCGTTGATTTAAGTAGGTTTTGTTAAGGAAGGGTTAGTTCTTAGAGTGTACTCTAGGTAGGTTAGTTGGACATTTTGCGATTCAGTCTATAGGCTTAGAGCCTCTCTTATCAAATTAGAATTGCATGTCAATGATTGGACGCCTACTGCGCTAATAATGGATTTACCGACACTGGAATATATACGTCCTAATGGGGTTCTAATGGTATTTAGCGGATTAGAGCGAGGGGCTTTCCCTCATGTTGTAGGGACTCTCTCAGTTCTGAGCCTAGACTGGAGTGGTGTGTACACCATCCTACTCTTCCCATGATGATTTCAACTTCATTAGCTATCATGGGAAAGGGATTAACTTTGGTAAAACTGCATCATACCCCACCCCGTCCAATAGACCAATATCGCTCTATCTTGGAACAATCTTGTGTCCCACCCGCCTCTCTTCCTGATTAAAAATGCCAATAAAAACACACCCAGGGCTCAACACAAATGATGAGCATCTCCTCCGGTACCCCCCGCCTAGTGTAGCCCCAGGGTATGGGCATTCCACTTGATCGACCTCCTTGATCCACCTGGACTTGTTATCTCCCTTATTCCTCACGGCCACATACCCAGTATAGCACCAGTTTTAACGCCGTCCCCATTATCGGAACGTATAGGACCTATCGCACTGGGAGGCTGTATTAAATATATACTATAACCCCAGGACCTCCCCTGTATGGGGTAACCTAAATCTCTCCCTGTATAATCCTCCTCCACCCCTCATACATCTATACCATGACCCCCTCCATCATCATGCCCTCTCCCCAGCTCTATTTCACTTATTTATACTCAATAATCTATATACTATTTATATTAAATATATTATATATAATTGTTTGTTCTGTGTTACAGAAAAAATGAGTCATATGTCGCAAAATTGATATTTTTCGAAGTGTTTTATTCACCAGATCCTTGTAGGAATGTTCCGATCCTTGGGATATCTAGTGCTTCAAGTCGGATCAATACATGTACCACATTTCAAGACTGTATTTAAGATATTTATGCATATCTGAGGTTATCCTTAGGAGTATATTTAAATACTTTATACTAGTGACAGAAATAAAGCTTTTTTGTCATTATGTTGTATAAGAAATATAGAAGTACTTGTTAGATCTATGCCCTAATGTTTACCATCATTGGAATCCGCTTGACAAACAGCCCCCTTACCACTATTCCGCTAGGAATAGCTCCGCTATGTTTCTCAAATCATGTGACCGGGGCACTGACCGAAGGGAGAAACGACGTATATACAGAAACTGCCCATCATCGACCTGTTTTCATGCTTAATTTTTTCCGGAACTTTCTAACCGATCCCAGATGCTAGCTTGACATGAGTGGAGCAAGGTTCAAATGGAAAAATGTTGCATTTAATGAATAATTAAAAAGTTGTCGCTAACCGCGTATTCGAATCGAGGGCTGTCAACAATGGCCGCCATAACAAAATAGATGGAAGAAAGAGCCACTACGACTCTAAGCCAATCAGATCATGCGAATCGGTCACATGACTATGGGGACAATGACGTCATATATAGCGGCAGGTCGGGGAAGCCCTCCGATCAGAAAAACAAAGCTCATAGTCTTTTGCAGGTAGAAAAGTCCGGGATTATCATTTATTCCATTAAAAAGGTAACGAAATATAGATTCTTCTGCTAAAATCTTAGTGTCTGCTGGTTGTTGGGTTGGTGTAACCCCTACGACCTGAGCAGACAAACTCAAAGCAAAATGTCTGAACGAGAACGGGACTCGGTAGCCATGCCGTAACTGGCATGACCAAGCAGCTAGAAATAGTTTAGTAATCGTTTTCGCGACAATGCTTCATTTGTATATATAAAAACAATATTAGGCGGTCAGAAATATAACCAAACTATTAGAACAATCTAATTCAAGGCGGTACACTTTTCTGGATCTCATCTGTTCAAATAATTATGTTGAGATCTGAAAATCAATTATTAGCGACTTATGACTCAATTTTCTGTATTAAACACATCACATTTGTGATATCGATATTGATACAGGGAGTAATTTCAGTAGGTTATATTCATTATGACATATTACCAGAGGAAGTAATGCATCTTCTAGATTTTATCGGCTTACCACATGAAAGCTTGTGGAGACACGCATACGAACTCAAGCACATTCATGATAGCTCATTAAATTTACTATGGTCGGTTTAGCGGGGGACCTTTGTCTACAGTCACGTCCGCGTATGGATCCATAAACTGCCTTTTCAATTCGCCGAGAAAGAAATCTATTTGAAACCTGCTGTATAGATTGTCTGTCTTTTATCCCAATACATGCAGTCTATACTCCCTCTACACCTCAGAGTCAGACAAGTGGCAAGGCAAAAGCTGCGTTATGCTTTGTTGCCTGGTAATTACATTCAATATGATTATATGTATATTCTATAGGCTGTCAGGTTTCAACAGAAATTTGATGCTGGTGTTATGACCTCCCACTATCCGCCTCTGTTCTATGGTAATTTGTTTCATTCAACAACAAACTTCTTTTTGTTATTTCCAACATATACTTACGTTATAAAAATGTATGTCCTTTATCGGGTGTCTTTACATGACTTAAATATGAACCAGTGTGTGGCTGTCCTTGTTATAAATTAAAGTGAAACCCAATTAAAGTTACAAAGATTGGGCATTGTACAGAATACATCCCACCTGTCTTTGAATTGTTAAGGTAGGGAGCTATATATGCCTTTAGAAATAGTTGGACACTTCAGAAACTATTGATTTCGCTGGGCCCCCCACTTTCCTTGTGCAATTGGACTTTCCCCTCTATATCATTCCTACTGTTCTGCCAAATAATGAGGGGAGAAATGCTCTGTCAGATAGTGAAAAGGGCTGTTAGCAGCGACTGTGGAATCTGCAGTGGTTTCATTCTGCCCCACTCATCGATGCCACATGCTTTTGTTTGCGCACGAGGCAAAGCTTCTCATCTCGGGGCAACATTATACCCAGAAGTTTGCAAATCGACTGTATATGCTTTGCCATGGATGTATTTGCTGCTTAAGTCTGTGTCAGGTCTTTCCCCATTGTTGTATGTAAGTTTGCATGTATGTACAGTCATATGAATGTCCCCTATACATCGATCTATGTTTATAGTCATATATCATGGTTATTTTATATCCGTGCTACTTCTATTCTCCCATTTCCTCCCCTACTTCCTCAATAAGATAAGCTTCTATTTGAAAAAATGAGAAAACAGATCATCTCCTAATATTGCCCCTTTCGCACTGGACCGTTTCGAAAATCTTTTGTGCTATAAGTTATACATATACAGGCTATTATATACCCCAAAAGGAGACTCAACCAAAGACACCAATGCCTAATATCTTACAAGTGACAATGGGCGTTAATATTATCGACTATAATTCATTCCCACTTTTTCCCATTGCTTTTATAAGAGGAGTATATATCGCCTGGGGGATTATATTCAGCAGGATCCTTTTTTGCAGTGCAATTATACAATACATCACGTTAGTCTAGGATGGAGGCCGAACGCATTGGGCTTCGTTTACTGGGTCTAAATCATTGATGGTCATTGAATATGGGACGGGAAGAATATGGCTATTAGAACGATGGTAATTCTATATCTGAGCATCATTGTGTCGCTCCCCTGACATGGATTATGGTGCTCTCTATCATTACTGCCAGTGATGGGATATTCTATCATGGTTATGTTGATTTTTTAACTAATAATATGGGATTAACTGCTGGCAACATCTGCCTTGCCGAAGGCAATGTAAATATATTTAACTACAGTTATACTAATGTATAGAATTAGCATTCATCTGTATATGTTTGAATTCATTTAAGTGAGTCCTTTTAGTGTTTAACAGAAAAATGCCATTAAAATCCCATTAGGACGCATACTACGGGGCCTGAATGATATATAGTCATGTATGTGTCATCCGGAAAGATTCTTTTACAAATCGATATATATGGATCTCTCGTTTTTGTTAAAAGAAATCTCTTTGGGCTTTCAGATGGGTTCATTTGACCATTCTACTCACAGCTTATGGAAGAGATGATGTTACATTTTCAGGTTATAACTTTTTTATTTCTCAATTCATCACCGTGTGGCCTCCATAAAGCTGACGCTAATAAGCTGCTTATAGAGTGGTGTTGACGCTCAGATGGTAATTTATACATCTCGTTTGGGCTCAGTTTCTCCTTGAGGCCTTCTTATGAGTTAGTTACCTCTTATTGCAGCTCTTATCAGGCAGAGCTTATCAATGTGGCATAATGAGTGCATCCATCAACGGTTGCCTGTGATCAAGCCATTTATGTATAGTGTGATTGGTATAGGACCATCGGTGCAGGCATTTCTCGTCGTTATATGACACTGGCACACTCGTATAACTAGGCTGAACCACGCCTGCATTCCTATACACCGGGCTTCTTCATTTCAAAACCCTGGGAAAATAGGGGATTTGCGTGCACTACTGCGAATGTGTATTACAGTGCATGCTTGGATGGATTCAGTTCAAATAGGGGATTTGCATGTCTCACTGCGCAAGTCTATTACAATGCATGCTGAGATGGATTCAGTTCAAACCTGACATACAAAATATTTAGCAACATTTTCATCGTAAATGACTAGTATGTTTTCACCAATATCTTATAGCATGTGTGAATAATCTATACAAGCCAAATGCATATTGGGAAGGATGGGGGCTTGTGTTATGGAAGGATGTTTAACAAATGTATATTGACATGGGAGCACCGATATGTCACACTGAACACAACATGTTTTCTATAGATTTTACACTGACATACATCTCTCATAAGTCCATGCTAATCGAGATTCAAGATGGCGGACATGCAAGTCCCCTATTGACATATTAGTGGGGAAACTCTGTGTATTGGTCTCAACATCGAGAATAAAATAGAGGTTGATCTCAGTTATACTCCGGACCCCATGGAAGGTTCCCATGTTTATTATGAGGGACAGATTAGCTTAACTGAACAACTGTTATAACTGGATCTAACTGGTTCTGGGCCTCATATTGTAGTCTATCTAATACTGACGGCTGGAGGGCATGATCGCACGTGCGTTTGTTGACGTTTTGGCTGCCTCCGCCTACTGTGTGATGTATACCGCCGCCTCTGCCTACTGTCTGATGTATACCGCCTGCGCTCTCCATATATGGCATGCGCTCTCCATATATGGCATGCACCGACCCATATGCCCGCGCATGCGCAGCCGTCTCACACGCCGAATCGAAACAAGTTTCCGAGCGATTCGAAGTCTATTCCAGAATAATTCTGGCATATAACGTGAACTATATGCTAAACTTAAACCTTTCTGCTGTTATATTCAGTCGATGGGGAATATTCAGCCTATTTCAAAGCATTTTAGCCCCCGCGATCGGCAATACGAAAACAAGATGGCGGCCGTCCCTACCGTAACCAGCTAAGAAAATAAAATTGCTTTCTGACCGCTTTGAATGATTTTACACAATAATCCTGGCATATGAGGTTGAAAACAAGGTTAGATTAGACGTTCAGTCATTTATATTCAGTCGATGGTTAATCATTATGACTTCCGTGTCATGTATTGTTTTTCTTATTATCGTTGCTATAAGCGATCGGCGCGCTAAGCCTGACAAGGCCCCTTGTGTACATGACCAGAAAATAAAGAAGCATGGCTTCCCGCGGATCGTGATATTTCCACCAAAGGCATATCGCCACACGTTAATATGTTCATAAACTATTGTTTGGGATAGTATTTGAAGTCGACATGACTGATTTACGCAGCTTATATGGATATTATTGTGTCAGCGGCCAGAAATATGGCTGGGAAATATGGCTGCCGCACTGGGTTCACTCGAAGCATGTGTGATCGGCAGTGCCAGTGAAATCGTAAAAGATACAAATAAAAAGGTTGGTTAGATTTAATTCGATATGCTTCATTTCATTCGATTTCCAAGCCTATGTCAGTTCTGTTTGCCTCGAGAACTTCTGTACATATATCATTACACATTCTTAAGCTGGTAGAACTGACAGCAACAGGCTTGTTTGTGTGCATGCTTCAAATCAACTACAGGAAAATCAAAATGTTAAAAAATGAACAAATATGGTTGGAATCTTAAGAAATCTGCTAATATATAGGCTAGTATCACTCAATATAAACTCTTATGAGCCTCGTTGAATGATATGTCATGTTGATTTGTCTATACACTGGGCTCGCGCTAGGATTTTTTCCACTTTAGCCACTGTGGCGAAATTCCAAAGAGATATTATCGCCACACTGACTTTCTTATCGCCACAAAGAACCTACCAGTGTAAAGTGACTATAACTCTAACGAATCAATACACAGTGTTTTAATCATAATGACGCCATCAGTTGATTATTAACATACATTACCAACCTGATAATTAATTTAATAAAAATTAATCGTTTTAAAACATGATCTAGATGATAGATGAGGCCTTCATGTTATACTTGTAACCCCGTCTTATCTTTAGCATTTGAACTTGAAGGCTTGGTCAAAATTGAATTTGTTCACAGGCTATGACAGAAAAATTGATACAAGACATCTGCAGTCTAGGCTCAGAGGCTCTAAACGTATTACATGAACTTAGAATCTGTAATATTGTGTAATTATTGCAAGGTTCGATTCACATAGGCCTAGAGCTAGGCTATATCAGAGCCATACACCATAGTATGTGTGGCTCTGGCTATATTATGTGTGGGTCAGATCGTCAGAAAATGTACAATTCACCTTCACCAATCCTCTCAAATATCTCAAACTCAGATGAAAATAAAGTTCAACCTAACCAAACAGATTGCTAGAATCAATGCAATGCAGAATATGGTGGATTCTCATGAAACGGTTCCAAATGGGTATTTTGGGAAATGTCATTGAAATTTACTTTACCCCACTTAATCAAATAAACCCCACTAATACTCTACCCTACATACTCTTGCCCAGCCTTTTGATTGACAATTCTGACTTTTTAATTGACTTTCTAAAAGTCAATCATAAGTCAGAAAAGTCAAATAGTCAATCGGAGAGTCAAAATAGTCAATCAGAGAGCGAGAGACTGGGACTGGGACTGGGACAGGGACGAAATAGTCAGTCAGAAAGTCAAAATGGTCATACAGGGACAGGGACAGGGACAGGGACGAAACAGTCAGTCAGAAAGTCAAAATAGCCAATCTAAAGTCAAAATAGTCAATCAAAAAGTCAGAAAAGTCAATCACCTTCTCATAGAAATAATATAATTCATGCATCTCATGAGTAATTAGTTCAAACTGCAACAGATAATATAATCTGTTTATTGATTCATTTATCCATCACTTCAAATCTATCACAACCTTCTCATAGGAATAATATTTCATGATACCAAGAGTAATTAGAGACAACAGATAATATTCCTCTAAGCCAACTGACCCACTGCAACTGTTAGACTGTTAAACAGTTATAATAAGATTATCACTTTAGTATTTTCCATTGATTTCATGATTCTAGAAAAAATAACACCACAACTATCCCTGTTGGACAGGCCAATAGGCGAGACTGTATATAGACTTAAAGCACAGCTGTAGATACGTTGCAACTGCCCTCCTGCTAAATAATTAAACTGTTAAACCGTAACTGTTAGCATAAATCTGTCCCGATAGGATCGTGAGATCCACTAAAACTGTTAGAGTTATGACTGTCGGCTGCTGACTTGTAGTTTTAGTCTGTGGTAATTAAATAGTTGTTGTTGTCAACCACACTCATAGCCACGCATGGACTGTTAATTAAACCATCCACCAGACCGTAATTCAGTTTTTGAACTTATAAGAAATAATGGAATTTAATGAAATACGGTCTTAGTGGTATACATTGTATATGGTCTTCCATGCTCTAACTTGCTTAGACACTGGTATAGCAAGCTGGTGTAGGGAGTGAGCAACTTAATGCGATTATCGAGCGTCCAGGGAAATGAAGGCAGGGGAATTTTTGCATGGCTGCACAAGATGATGTTGTAACGCTTCGTGTCAAAATGACAAGCATTGTGTATAGTAGACCAGCCATAGGGGGAAGCTATGTAATTCCCAGCCGTCTGGAGGAAGAGCAGGGAGAGAAGGTGGAGGTGATAGAAGGTATTAGAAGCTGTGGTCGAGCTTCCCTTGCCAGCACAGATTCATTCAGAAGAATGTCTATCGCGAGCGTTTTTCTTCCATCCATGTAAATGGTGAAGCTAGGCTGGTTGTGATGGTCCCCTTTCCTTCTACTCTTTCCTTTCCTTATCCCCCTCTTCTCTAGCTCCAAACCACTGTGGCCAAACATCTGTAAGGTTCTGGATGTTGAAGATTAAAACTGCATTATTAGCTATTACAACACAACTCTTCCCAAATTATCTCATATTATGAGTTGTACGTCTGGATTTGTCAATATTCTGCTATATGTTTATACAAGAATTCAAAGACTAATCACCGCCGGTGAGCGATGATAAGTGAAATCACAGTAAAAAAAGATAAACGATGTTAATGTTTCTCAGCACACATACATTAGAATTTGAGGAGAAAACAGCACACGAAAGTTAACAGTCTTAGAAGCCCTGTAGCAAAAACAACCAGACAACCTTTGTTTATGCCCATTCATACCTCTGATTTGTTCTAGCTTCAAGAAACTGATTGCTTAGTCTTTATAGTCCCACTTCTAAAACATTTCAGTATGGTATGTAATCCAAAGACCCAATCCTTACGTCTTTTATGTTACTTTAGAAATGAAGAGAGATGTTGCTTTCAAAATAATCATCGCATATATCATTCCAACTGGAAATGATATATTATTATGTCCTGTCTAACTATCTCATTCTCACTAATAGATGTTCAACCTTTGCCCTATCTAACCTCTGCTTATCCCATTTCCACCATTCCAGTGTCGGAGTAGATTGCTTATTTTGCCCATTTGCTCGGAACACCTGCTTTGTGGATTTACCCCTTTACCCTAGGAATTCCATTCATACAATTCTTCAAAACCACCCTGGTGCTTGTTCAAAAACGTCACTTCTTAGCCCTGTAAGGCTGTATATTGACAGGGGTAGGGATGTGGGGTTCCAGTTATTCCCTAGGGCCGTAATCCCCAATGGGATTAAAATGGAGCTAATAACCTTGGGTTTCGGTTTCGGTCCTTTAGTCACTGTCCCTCCTAGTGTACTAGGTCCATTAATGTGAAATCTCCTCCGCCAACTCTGCTTTATAGATAGGATCATTCAGTCAGTGATGGATGGTTCGGAGTAGCCTTAGCCACCTTCTACGTACATCACTGGTTCCTACAAGACGTACATTCATCCATTACCCCCTCTCTCAACCCCACTCTGTATTCCACCACAATCTTTACTTTTCATGCTCGTGTTGTCAGAACTGGATATCTTAGTGGTGCTCTTGAGAGACATGTTCGTGGTAATTACCAAGAGGGATTCAATCAGGGGCTGTCAATTATAACTGATCGAAAGTGCAGCTGCATAATGTTAGAATAGTAATTGTGTCAGATTTCTTCTTCCAGTCTAGGCTCAGAGTTGAGAGTCCCTCGAAACTAAGGGGAAACATCTTACTCAAAACCGAAATATGTCATTATTATCACATTCTAAGGACGCCCACTCTATCGCCGGGAAAGCCATTAGCGCAGTAGGCGTCCAATCACTGACATTCCATTCCTATCTGTAGCCAGACTGAGCCTAGACTGTCTTCCGATATTCGCATTATTTTGTGTGATGGTGATGGTCTTAATGCCCATCTGTATTAAAACATAATCATGTATAACCGAAATGCTAATTGATTTCCATGTGTGAGGAATGGTTTATCAGCAGGTTTGCATTAGGCCCATGCTGTTCAAATCCTGCCTGGTTCGACTCTTATTTTTGTGCTGAGTAGTTTATGGAAATGGGGCATTAGTAGCTGGTATCACACCGCTCGACTTTGCTAACTAGATGTTCTATCACATAACTAAAATATTATCCAACCCAATATCTGCGCGCAAATTGATCTATATTCACCAAGTATACATTGTAAATGATTGTTGGTCCGAAGAAACCGAAGAAAATTCTATATGTTTTTAATGTCTATTTGAAAGCTTTAAAGTCGTTCAGGATTTAATGTTCTTTATCTTTTTATTTTCAGGTACGTGTCCGTATATTGTTGGCTTCCTTAATGTCAGCCTTGTCCTGCTGTCTGGTCCCAAGGTAGGTCCATTGCATGGAGTCGGTTGGGTGTCACTAAAAGGGTTAATTTCCAAGTTGCACTCTCAAGAAAGCCATTATCACACAATGTGGCATCGGTTTTAATGTCGGGCCTGCTTTCAAGAATTCCCCAACTCGACTCCCCCGTGATCTCCTTTACAGTGCACGACTTGGTGGTGGGCGTTCTTTTCGTTCTCGTCCTTCCACATTTCACAACCTTCTGGTGTTGTTTCTCACTCCGAGTACATACATACATCATGCGTTTGCAGTTTACCCAGTAGCGCGTGATGTCTCAACATAAAAGTTTGATGGTATTGATTAATTCTGGTGTGTCTTCTCTTCTATGCAAGTATGCGAGAGACAATGTATATCAAAACAGGGAGAGACTGCTGATACAGTCATACTAATCAACTGTAAATATGATATACTGTATGATCTTTTCTTCTGTGATCTGTTGCTATCATTAAGAATAATTGTCGAGCGCTTTGTCAGTTGTTATGTAATTAAAGTAGGTCAGCAGAATAGAGAATAAAGCAACGGAACAAATTAGGGCAGAAGGAAAAATATGGAAATTGGGTCGCTAGGGAATTGTATTGTATTGAAATCTAATACTTGCAATATCATTAGTAGGGACACAATAAGTTCTATGCAGACGTCTATGCATGCATACAATACTGGGTATCTATTATTGAAGATATGTGATCGGCAATAGTAGTCAAAGGCTTAGCCTCTACTAATATGCCCGATTGACAATGCGCTTCAGTATCAGGGTCACCTTTCATGCAGTGTCATATGCGCAGGGGGTGATTGGCTGAGTGAGATCACATGGGATTTATTTAGTGGCATCACTGGCTACACTAACCAAGCTTGTCAAAGCGACGGTAGCTAAACACATAACGGATGCAATCACACACAATGCCTTGTCATATTTACTCCTAGAGCGACTATCCAGGTGCGAGCAAATGCCAGCGCCCGATAGTAGCCGGAGGCTTTGGCTCTTTGGTATCGATCAACCCCTACAGTCCCACAGGCTGCAACCCCTCCTTTGACTCTGTGCTTTGCCTGCAAAATGCCAGGGCTGGGGGAGTCAGATCGTCAGAAAATGTACAACCGGCAGCTCAACACATTTAGTAAATTCGGTTAAATTCAGCTGAAAATGGTCAATGCCAGGATAAATCTGAGTATATTTGGTATTCCAATGATCCGAACAATGTATTTGGTTACGTTGAGCTGTATTTTGAACCTAATGTTTGTTTTAAATTTGGAATATTTGAGAGGATTGGTGAAGATGAATTGTACATGTTTTTGACGACCGGACCCAGAAGAGTATGGGTGTTTGGGTGGATTCCAGCCAGTTATGTCCCCAGGTTGTTGGTGGTATTGTTTGTCGAGCTTGCAACGGCAAACATTACAAAGTGTATTGCTTAGTCGTCAAATGCCAACAGGCGGTGGCTATTATGATAATGGCAGGAAAGAGCTGCAGCAATTAGCATGGGGATTTAACATGTTGTGTTTACAGGGACAAGCATAATGGCATCGTTACTGCTTCTGTATATAATGGCCAGTGCCACTCACTTTTGTTTGTATCGCAACAACAATGGACCATCCCAACCTATTCCCGTTAAGTAAATGCCAATACAGCGTAGAAATCTTAAGACTACGTTTTCTTTTTCTTTTTCATTCCCTAATGAAGCATCGATGAAGATCCGAAACGTCAAAGAAATAATAAAAGAAAAAACCTGTCAGGATACTCATTTTGGTGTTACGAAAATCGAAATTTTATTTCTTTGCTCATTTTTCTCCAGAATTCATGTTTCATTCCCCCGGGAGGCCATTTACCTCTTCCTACCATTGATTCGCCGCATCTGAAGCTAGAATTGTGTGATATATTGATGCAGTCCTCATTCAGATGATGAATAAGTGTAAGCCCGTCAAAGAGGAACTTTACCTTGGACCTGCGCTCGTATCGATTGCACGTGGCAATATTTATACCACGCTACCGCTTGTTATACAACAGATGAACCTCGTTACCTGGCTCTGCATCTATTTTAATTCTCCATACAATCTAAACTGGGAAAGCATTGTTTTTATGACTACAGATTTCACTCTCACTTTTCAAAAGTCCAGGGAATATTCTATGATCTATGTTGGGAACAGCAATTCCGGGTGATATTGATAGGTCATTCTAGGCTCAGAGTTGAGAGAGTCCCTTCTAACTGCGGGAAAGCCTTTTGCTCTAAACCTCAAAATGCCATTAGAAGAATCCCATTAGACGACCTACTCCGGGTTCTGGAAAGCAATATGCGCAGTAGCGGTCCAATCACTATCATACCATTCTTATCTGATCTGACAGGCTTTGAGCTGAGACTGACTCGGGTGGGTAGTGCATTATACAGCTCAAAGTCCCTCCCGTTCGATTACACCCACAAGTCGTGCATGCTCATACTATGGGGGACCCAGCAACATCACAGAGGCTGGGCGATGCACTGAAGTACCTGACAGCATCAAAGTCCTCACACTCTTATACATACTAGGCTCAACATTGAGAGAGTCCCTTCAAACTAAGGGAAAGCCTCTTGCTCTAAACCGCAAAAATGACATTATAATTTCATTAGGACCGCAAAATGTCATTATACTTCCATTAGGACGTGTACTCCTGGGCCAGAAATGCCATTACCGCAGTAGGCGTTCAATCACTGACATACCATTCCCATTTGATCTGAGAGGCTTCAAGCCAAGGGGTATATAACTTCTAACATAGTGCAACCTGGGGGATATATAATATACATACATATTCAAGAGAAAGGTTCAAAGTGCCACCACACCTGCATCTTTCATTGTTAATTATGTCTCCATGGCAACGGGCGACCACTACTGCATGTGCCTTTAGATTGAACCGTCGCAGAGACAGACTGTGTGTTGTGTCATGAACCCTCGTGCAGGGCTCGTGCAGCAATTTGGGTTAATAGTCCATCGATGCTGAGATAACAAAATGATTATCTGTCGAGGAACAAATATTTGTGACCAACACTGTGACATTAATAGATGGATGTTAGAGAGTGTAGGCGAACAGGCCTGGAGGAATTGGAGTCGGGGAAACCGGTGATTCGTCTAACGAGGGTTTGATCATATTAAACAAGTCCTTAACATGCTACTTATCAACATCACTCGGTGCCTGATTGAGAGCCTACCGTCTGTGTGTAGTTCGTCTCATGCATTGTACTGCCATTGTGGGTGAAGGTGGGGGCAGGGGTATTGGGAGTGGGGGGGGGGAGTAGATCCTACTACTGTACAAAGGTTTTGTGTAGTGATCCACTGATCAACAGTTTAGATTAGAATTAGTTTAGTTTAGTATAGTTCATCGGATCTGAATTACATCTAAATGGATAATAGTTGATGCCATGGCGGAATTATCCCTTTTCTGGCTAGCCTAGCTTTGGCTTCGCATCGTATTGTGGGTCTCCTGCCCTATGATCAGGATTATTATGATTATCAAATGATTACTGGTTGCGTCATGCTTTATTAATTGAGGCTGAGCTTATATATAAATAGATGCATACAATTTATAATGCATGTCAGTGGATCTTATTGTTACATTGAGTAATGCTTAGTGGTGGCAGCAGATGGTTATTGAAGCAGCCATCGGCCACCCACCAATTATGGGATGCTTGGGTGTTGATGACCTACCAGTAAGGTCATTAACTGCCTTGATTTTATCTACATGTATCGTGATCGCAATGTTTCATTTATCCAGTCACACAATCCAATTACAATAATCACATTTCATGTTGAATTACATTAACATTTTATTTGGCACTCAAGATGTAGGCTAGTGTGCGTGCCGAAGTGCCCTGTAAAAGTGCAATAAGGTAACGTAATGAACATGCTAAGGTACCTGAATACATCATTTTCTATCTAAAATACATGTCTAATTATGTATGAATGAAAGCAGCATTCTCAGCTATTATAACAACGACAATCTTACCAAATGTACTCATATTATGACTAAATAGGACTGTAGTTATCAATATTCTTCGGCTTATACATGTTTACACGACCAAGAATTCTGACGTAGCACCGGTCGAGCGATAATAAGTGAAGTCATCATGAAAAACAATTCGGGCGGGACCTCGAAATACAAATTAAAGGACGTTTTTAAAAGCCCTGTAGCAAAAAAAACTCGACAGAATCGTCCAAAATTTCGGGTTGGAAAAGAATGGATTTACTTTTTTTACCGACCTTAACTGAGAGTGCAGCTTTACTTTTTGACCTATGTTAACTGAGAGTGCAACTTTAAATGGGTTGGATAACTCATTTAAAAGATACCTTCGTGCGTTTAGTTTTGTTCTATTTCCGTGTGCCAGAACATGAGAAAGTGGCAGGTGTTGGATATATATCTGTACTCAATGACTAATTTAATCGAGATGATGATTGCCAAATGGAGAGATCGATTTCAGAGATGCGGCCTAATAGTCAGAAGTGGGAAGCTACTATCGTTCAAGAGGTTTGGAATAGACCTAGGAGATATGATATATAGCAGCTTTAGTATTATTTTTAAGATGATCATTTTAATACAAATGAACATGTGCTATTATTTTATAAGCAAGGTAGTAATCATTCTGTGCACACCTTCATTAATGCAGAAGAGTCATTAATGCAGAAGAGTTTTTGGTTCATAAAATTGTTGAGTTTTTATCAAATAAAGTTGTATCTTTTTTTATAAAGAGGGGGAAATAATCAATATGAAATTTAATTTGGTGATAATGGAATAGGACCCCTTTCTAAAATGTGATGATTGATGTGAAATATGAAGAGTGGGTGGGCCTCAATATGGTGTTGTAAAGGTGAGGAATATGGGAGAGTGAGAGGTGTATAGGTCTTTGGTCAGATCGCCAAGAAAATGTACAAATAATTGACCTTCGCAAATGCTATAAAATAACGCATATTGAAGAGGAAAATTGGGTTCAGATTACTGTTCAACTTAATTAAATGTACCACTAAATTGACTATTTTCCTCTGTAGAAATAATAATATGAGATAATATGACAGAAACGAACAATGAAACGGTATTATGTACGTATTATAATATTCTCTGCAACATGTGATCTCCCATCTTTTGATACTTATACGTAATAGGATAGTTACATTAACCTAGGAGGTGCCTGGAAGGGATTTTGAATCTCTTTTTGATTTCTTCAAAAAGAAAACAACTTGGCCATATACATATCTCCTTGCGTCGCGTATTTCCCCTTTCCTTTTTCTTTGCCACGAGCTCCGCAACCGTTGCATATTCCCTCATTCCTCTTAAATTAGTGGAGCCATGCAGATAAGAGAAGCTAGTAAGAATTAAACATCCCAAGGCCCAGAGGCATTGTGTCGGTTCTCTAAGATCCTAAGATCTAGCGATTCCTGCCGTCAATATATAGATTATATGGCTATAGCCTAGAAGATCAAGTGGGGATGGTTTTGCACCGGTTTCCCCCAAGTGCACATCCCTCATGGACAATAGCATTCTCTGTACACTCCTTCAGGAAGCGGGAGACTCGAAGGCTTTTTACTTTGTTCCCTGTGTGTCTCGTTAAGGAATCGCCGTCCCTTATTTTATGAAGAGAATGGAATACAAGATTCGGGAATGTCAGTGGAATGTCAATGGTTCAATGTTCAAAAACACATTAATGGAGCCTCTCTATCCGCAAAGGAATGCTGATCTGTTGTCTTGCCACAGTAATGGAAGAGTTTCTAATGTATTGGAATAATTAATTCCCCTCCAGCAATATCGATGCGACTCTCGTGGATTGTCAATGGCTAGAAAGCTTCTGCGACTACTTAACGAATCTTCATTAAATGTGTATTTACCGGTGAAAATGTCAGGTTACTTTCCCAAGAGGAAACGATGGTCTGCTTATATTTTGCCCATAATTGAAAGGGGAACAAATTTCAAAACTACATCATTAGACAGGGATTTTTATTATGCATTGCAGTTTGGATGTATCGCTGTGAAACAAATGGCCGCTATAACATTGCAATTCTCAATACGATAGTTACGCTGATGACGAAGTATATAATTATACATGGTCAATTAAAGCTGCACCCTCGGCTAACATCGGTAAAAAAAAATATCTGTTTTTTGTTCCGTTCTTTCCCAACCCATCTAAAATCAACCAAAATGTTGGACGATCTCATGCGGTTGTTTTTGCTGCAGATATTTCTTGATTTTTTATTTAATTTAAAAATATTATTCAGGAACAACGATACATTTCAACGACGATGGTCAATCACTAGTAAAGTAGTCTATACATATACTCCTTAGGATAACCTCATATATACAGCCTTAAAACTTGGCACATGTAATTCATGCTACTAGCAGCGCTAAACACCCAAAAGATGAACACATTCCGTCGAAAAACATTTGAATAATATCATTTCTTGCGACTTTTGACACATTTTCCTGTGACCCATCACATATGAGTCAATCTGGTAAGATTTCTTTATCGTAATTAGCTGAGAATGCAGCTTTAATGACCATAGGACATCCCCATTAGGTAGTCTGAGTTATCCCTATGGCCTGCAGCATGGGAAATACAAGGTCATTAATGCTATGTTAATCATGTTAAGCCCGGAGAGTAAAGAATACTAACTAATCAAGGTGTCAACTATGGCCCGCCACGCTTTGCGCTCTCCCTTGACAAAAATATTTAATGAAGCAATTTGTCAGCCTTAATATTGGCGAAATGATTCCCGCCTACCATTTAGAGACGCCGAGCAAGTGGCATCTCCTCCGTTGTAGGCTGAACGCTTGTGAAATGCTCCCGATTCAATTGTCACTTAAGGGCGACCGCTTTCAAGGATATACTCATTGCATATTGTTGCTGTACATAGATGTTCTGCACAAAATATTGGTATTAATCGTTTTTGCACTCAGTTTTCTGACAATATTTTCCAACGACCTATATGTGATATCAGAGAATAACTGATTATCTTCCATTTTCATCAATAATTGATATTCGATTCGAGTAATTAATGGGGATGAGTTTTTCGGTGGGGACCGTCATTGTTTGTAAGCTATACATTCCATATTGCTTTGTTAATCTGTTACATATGTCAAGGGCTGCAGTCAGCAAATTAATGACTGCACGATATCTATATGTCTTCCAATTAACAGATACTCTTCATCTACGAGCAAGAACTACTATAAGATTCGCTGTACACTATATGAATATTTCACCCCAGACATTGCCCATTTGAAAATTGCAAAGCGATCTTAGGCCGAGAGAAAACGTCACGTTACTCTGCGTGTTACAGCAGGGATGAAAGTCTTCAGTATTTCAATACTGAAATCAGCATTTTTGAAACCTTACACAAATGGTCGAACTTCCCCAAATCTACAATTTTTAGTTTCAAATGTTAACAAATGTTCTCAAATTTTCTAAAATGTTTCACAAATATTGTTTCACCTAATTTTGTCGCAACTTTCACAAAATAAAATTATGAAAACCACTTCTTTTTTCGGGGGTTATATGCGCCTGTAGTTGTTTTCCCCATTCCAGAAATATTTCAGTATTTTAGCCATGGCCCCGTTTTCATCCCTGCTTGGGATTCATTGGCCTGGCCTTATCAATATGGACGATCAGCCACCGATTGAGCATTATTCCATCAAACGGTGCCGGAGGGCTTTTGCATCTAAAGGCGATATCATTATCTTTACTTCGTTCTCTTCTTCGCTGACGTGTCATTAATCTCACCTGGCAAAACAAATACTGACCAGCTGTTGGAGGGTTCACAGATGATGAATGTCTGTCAGGTTCAGATGTCTAGAAACTACTCCCACATTCTATGCACAGATTATCGCCCGTGTTTGATCGTCGAATCCGAGCTAATCGTGTGGTTAAATAAGTCTATTAAAGCGTGATCAAGGGTCATTATAGCCACCTATTGTTGGTCATATGGACACATATCATACATGTATGTCTTAATGACGTTAATGTGGACAGAAATCCTCTGAGGAACGTTTCAACCTAACGAATAAAAGGTACTTGGATCAGGGTGTCAGAAAAGGGTGTCAAATAACAGTACAAAGTTGCAGCTCTATACTATTATTTAATACATTATCAAGTACATTGTTGCATTGTGTTGTTTCAAAAGATCTATACGATTCTGTTGAACGGAATTCTGAAGCGCATTTCCACCCTAAATTTGAGAGAGAGTTTTGTGAAAACTACCGTAATTGTACATTTTCTGACGACCTGATCTACATATATATTTTTTCATTCTTTTTATTGTTTCTAGTGTGTTTTGCAAAGTGGCATTACCCAGCATGACTGCAAGCTGCTTTTTTTATTTATATTTATGTTTGAACGTATATAAAACATAAATGTATATTCAGCCTCCATGATACATTTCTGTAAAAATGTGACCACCAAGGTAGTTTTTGTGTTATTATGACTAGACATAGCAATAACTGAACCATTTTCTAACCTGATTCATGGAAACATGTATACATCAGAAAATTGGTCGGGCCAATTCATCTCTGTCATGTGTATTTGCGACGGGAAAATGCTCCTTCTCTACAAAAAAACCAAAACACTAACCCCCCTGTGTACACTGCATGAAAAGTGCTCATTGAAACTAGGTATTTGTGCCTCTTTAGTTCTTCCTGTATCACCGTTCGAAAGCTGACTGCTCACTGACACGCTTAAATTGTAAGAGGTATATAATGGCCAGGTCCATAAACCTTCAAAGTTGTATTCAATGGAGGGCATATAAATATCAATGTGCCTCCGGAGTGGTGTAAGTTTTCAAATATGATATTAATCGCTTGCGACAGCGTCCGGCCGCATGAAAACAATGTTGGATTGCATTCTTTTATAACCTGTATGGATTTATCTTCAGGCTAGTCCATGAGACTGCATTCATTTGCTTATTATAAGAATGGGGCCTGATCAATCATTCTTTTTTTGTTTTCCAGCAAACGATCCATATTTATGGCTGTATTGATTAATTATTCCAGAAAAGATATACAAAGCGTATTGTCCCTGTAGTCAAAGCTAATGTGTTCTATATGTTGTATAGCTTAATGCTCTATATTACAATGGTGTATAGTTTAATGTGAGTATAGCCTTGAAGAGTATTATGAGTGTCTAGCGAGTACTAAAGTTCCCTGGAACATATCCATTAGAAAATGATGAGTTTACACTTGATATTTAATTTTGTTTTATTATTCCCATGCCTTTATGTTTAGTGCCAGGAGCAGTGAGGCTGTAGAGAACGAACTTATACTATAACAGTTTATATTTTTTGATAGATGGAGATTGCTATACATGTAGTAATGTCTCGCGGTAAAAATATAATATCTCCAACAGGGCAGATTTTAGAAATTGGCTTTGGCAATTGCCATGAAAGTTTACTTCGGTGAGGTTCTCAACTTCTGAATTATCAAATTGTTAACTTTCCTATGCATTAAATTGTAAAAGATTGAAACGGGAGTGGATATATCATTCATGAAGTCCTTTGTTCTTTAAATCTAATCTCGGAGTTTTGGAAAAACAAAACTTAAGCCGTCTGGGCTCAGAGTTGAGAGAGTCCCTCCAAACTGAGGGAAAGCCTCTCGATCCAAACCGCAAAACTCCATTATAATCCAATTAAGACGCTTACTCTGGGGCCAGGAAAGTCAATAGCGGAGTAGGCGACCAATCACTGGCATATCCATTCCTATCTGATCTGAGAGGTTGTGAGCCTAGATTGTAATGGTTTGGGGATGCAATTAGAGAAGGCAGCAGATCACTGGGTTTGTCATTCCAACCCTAAACATTTGTTACCCTCACAGCTACCATCTGCTCTTACAATAAGGGAATCATGCATTCACATCGATTTATTTCTTCAGGCGTTGGTCCCCTCCACTATCAGACTCTTTTACTTATTCAGCGTTTGTGTAAGGCTATCTCTGCCTCACTATTTGTCCCCATGCTATCCAGTGCACTCGGAACACTCGCAATCCTGTTCCAGTCTTCGGTCGATCAGTGTTCGCTGCTTCAGACCCTACTACACTGGAACCTGAACCACTTTACTCTAGAAGCGATCGAGACTTTCCCCTTCTTAGGGTCACGCCCGGCACGGACATATGTCAATATTCTCCATCCCTTGAGGTTGGGTTACACTCTAGGTATTGGCCTCTGTGAAGGGACTCCACCCCAGCTTGGAAGGAATAAGGTCCCGTACTATAGAACCCTGACCAGGTGCATGGAGGAGGATCGCCAGCTTTCTTCCGATCGAAGTCTTTTTCGGATGAAAGCTGTAGGATCTTTGCTTTATGCCGTGCACGGAAATGAGTGGGTTTTGTTATGTATACCCCTGTCACACTACACACCAAATCGAACCGAACCTTTGCGAACCTAATTCTACAATCGGTATAGTTCGAAAGCTTTCAACGTAAGTTGAAAAGATTTCGTATCCAAGCACTTCTTCCAACAAGAGCTACAGACAGGGGTGAAGCGGGTGGTATAGCGACCTCTTTTCTAAGGTGTTCCCGTTCGAATTTCCACACAGTATTCGCACACAGGAGAGGAAATAGCCTATAGTATAGGTTGATATCATTTTTTATTATGTTTATAACTTTAAACATCTTAATTTTTGACATTAAAATTCCGTGCTTTGCCCTCCTCGCACTGAGTGACCGTCTCGTTTTCTGGGTGACCCAGACACCTGACCCCACCGTCATGACCCGAACGTGCCGTCCTTGACCCTGACCCGAACGTGCGGTCTGGGAGGGGAGCGCTTGACCACAACAACAGACATACAGTGCATCATGACCCGACCGTCCTTGACCCTGACCCGAACGTGCGGTCTGGGAGGGGAGCGCTTGACCACAACCATACAGTGCAGTAAACACTGACACACATACACTGACACACATACACTGCAGCAGACGCCTCCGCCTCTGCCTCCGCCACACCACCCCACCACACCACCCCGCCCTGCCCGCCGCCTGAGGCTTCATAATAAGACACACCACCCCACCACACCACCCCGCCCTGCCCGCCGCCTGAGGCTTCATAATAAGACACACACTTTCTTCACCTACACCGGCAGACACAGTCAGTCTTCACGTACACACCTGACTTTTAAACCTTTAAACCTTTCCCAATCAAAATACCGAAAACAACCTACCCACCAAACTGAAAACATTATTAAAACCTACCACGGTCAACCTATAACCAAACCGAAAACTGAACCTCTAACCAAAGCAAAAACTGAACCTGAAAACATTTAAAACCTACACGTGTAACTTCAAATGGAAATACAAGATTAGAATAGCTAATAGATATCTAATCTATATACTAGTGTGATCTTCCGCAATCTATCAGAACCATATTATTATATGAGCGTTTCAACTGGGCAATAATGCACAAAGCCAGATCAAATGCACCCAAACAGTTCGTTAGGGGTTCCTATCATCAAGGCGATGCAAGATTTGGTAACAATAGTGGGAAGCAATGTGTCGCCAATTGTGTTATGTTCCTTTGCCGCATGGCCAGACTCAGAGCTGACTTAATTACTCCAGCTGTCATAGACTCTATTCTAAATGAAGGTGATCTACTTTATTCGAAAGTGGTGCCACTCTTTGGACATGAGTACTTGAACATAGATGAGGTGCCAAGAAAATTTGTTATTGATACTTATATATTTCATATTAAGGCTGGTATCCCCCTCGGCGGACTTTGGTCTCAGATTCACATCGTTAAGGCCCATTTGGTTAACGCTTTGTCAAGCAGTGGGGCATTTTGCATTATAAGTCAAGATAAATGTATTTGTGTGAAGCACGATTCTGTGAGTGGGCGCTACCTTCTATTTGACTCACACTCATGTTCCAGGTATGGAGTACCAACTCCCAATGGTAGAGCATGCGTAACAAGTTGCGCTACCTTTGATGTAATGATTGGTCACTTCGGTAAAGTGTTCTGTGTCACCGCAACACAGAGCCCATTTGAAATAATTCCAATTGAAGTGACGTTTAAGAGGCGGCATAGAACTGTTAATACTGGAACATTAGACTTTTTGCCACAATCTATTCCTGCATACCGTTCTATTAATGCTTCTGATTCTTTTACTGCAAGTTCCCCTCCCCAATATTCCAGTGAGGACATACAAGGTCAAACATCTCATCAAGAGAATTCGGGAAAGGAAGGTCAAGGTCAAAGTTGTAGTACTAGTCCATATGTTCGGTGTCCCCCACCCAAATCTTCTAGTGAGGACATACAAGGTCAAAGTTCTAATCAGGACAATTCTGGGAAGCAAGGTCAAGGTCAGAGTTTTAGTACCAGTCCATATGTTCAGGGTCAGGAGTGGCTGAGGCAAAACCGCACTGATATAAAAGAAGCGAGGAGACGCCGTGCAATTAGTGGATTAATGACACAGGCTGAAGTTGATAAGCAAAATGATGAACGTATAAAGAAATCGAGGAGGCAGGCAGCGAACCGACGTAAAAAGCGTCAGAGTAGCAATTGCCAAAAGGGAAATGCAACACCAAACCGTTCCATTCCAAGAGAGGCCCCATCTGTTCTCAGTGAGGTGCGATCTCCGCCCCGCTTGGTACCGTCTCAGCAATCAACCACCACACAATCAGATGGTTTTCGCATGAGGAACTTTCGGTCAGAGAATGTTCCTAGAGATGGGTGTTTAGAAGCTAATTGTGAGAATGTTCCTAGAGACGGGTCTTTAGAAACTGATTGTGAGAATCTTGATAGAGATGTATCCCCTGTACCAATTGATTATGAGGCTGTAGCTGAAGCTGCACGAATAGATTATGATGGAGTAGTTGAGGCTGAGGTGCCTGAATTATCTGCCGAACAATATTTTGAATTACTGGCTCCAGTACGTGCAGTGATAAACGCAGGTCCTATATACACATGTTGTGTTTGTTATATCATATTATTTGAACGACAGGTCAAGCCAGTAAGTCAGTTAGACTATCCATTATTCTCCCGGTTTCTACGTCCTGACTTCAGAAATCAAACAAATTTGTATTCCTGTCATACATGTAGGTTAAAAGTTAAGAAAGGAAGCGTCCCTAAATTGAGCTACCTTAATGGAACACAATTCCCTCGAAAAGATCCATCATTGGCTTTATCTAGTGAGGAGGAGAAGCTCATATCATTAAGATTACCATTTATGTCGATACGGTTATTGCCTAGTGGTAATCAACTGCAACTTTTCGGCAATGTTGTAAATGTTCCAGCAGATATAGAAAGAGCTGTCAAATTATTGCCAAGATATATTAATGTTGAAGGCACTGTATCAGTACAACTGAAGCGCAAATTACAGTATACTGGCGCCTATAGACGCATGAACGTGAGACCAGAGAAGGTTTTACAGTGTATACAATATTTAATGCAAAATAGTCCCTTGTATAAGGAAAGCGGTGTCCAACTAGATGAAGATTGGTTAGATACTACTCTGCGAACATTGTTCCCTAGACAGGATAACGACTCAGAGCTGATTGAAGGTAATGACGACGTTAACACTAGTACAGTGGATAATGACTCAGACTCAGAGCCAATTGATGACAATTTTTCAGAAGTTGGTATAGACGAAGAAAGACCGTTTACAAGTACTCTATTAGATAATGCGGAAGGCAGATCATATTTGGATATTGCTCCTGGGGAGGGTAATATACCATTGAATATCGCCTTTGATCAAAATGCTGAAGAGATGAGCTACCCCACTGTATACTGTGGTCTGCCAATTGATCAAATATTTCCTGCCAGTTTATCATTTCTCGAGCGCACTAAGTGGGAATTGCGCTCAGATGATAGACGTGTTGCGAGTAACACAGAACTTATCTTCTTCAAGTATAAAAAATATCAGACCAAATTTGTTTATGACAAAGCAATGTTTGCAGTTCGAAATGTAAAAAATGGGAGGCAATATACTGCTGATGAGGTTCTTTGCACTGAGAATAGAGATGAGCTATGTGAAAATGACAAAGCGTTTCATATATATAGTCAGTTGCGTAATAGCCCCCAATACCTGAGGACGAAGAAGAGTGAATTAATGGCGACAATTAGACAAATAGGTGTGCCAACTTTCTTTATATCGTTGTCAGCCGCAGATAGTCGATGGTTTGATCTACTGAAATCCGTGGGAATGGTTATCGACAAAAGAGAGTACACCGATGAGGACATAGAAAACATGTCTTATGTAGATAAGTGTAGACTGTTGAACTCGGATCCGGTAACATGTTGCAGGTATTTTGACAACCGATTTCGCGCATTTCTCAGTAAGGTGATATATTCCCCATTGTGCCCAATTGGTCGTGTGTACCTACATTCGTATCGCGTGGAGTTTCAGCACCGCGGCTCTGCCCATGTCCACATGCTCGTGTGGTGTGCCGATGCGCCCCAATATAAGCATGGCGTGCTGAATACCGAAGTACATGATTACATTGACAAGTACATTTCCTGCTCATTAGATGTGACAGGGGAGACGGCAAAATATGTGAAATACCAAGTGCATAAACACTCACACACTTGCCGTAAAGGTGGCAGGGCAGTGTGTCGTTTTGGATATCCGTTGCCTCCATTTCCCCACACTATTGTTTTAACACCAAAGAAAGATGCTACAGATGAAGATAAGCACAACTACAAGACAATACAATTTCATCTTGATGAGCTAAATACACAAGATATTTCGGCTGACAACGATTCCTTTGCTGATCTGCTTTATAACCTAGGGTTGTCATACACAGAGTATGTTGATGCTGTGCGTTCAACGCTGAAGAGTGACCGAGTGTTCCTCAAGCGAAAACCATCTGAATGTCGTGTCAATGCCTATATGAAAAACTTGCTCCAGATATGGGAAGCGAACGTAGACTGTCAGTTTTGCCTTGACCCTTATTCGGTTGTTTCATATATTGTTGCTTATATTAATAAGGAGAATCGTGGTTTGAGCTTGGCGCTGCGAGAAATGTCAAAAGAATGCAAAAAGAATGGCACTGGTATCAAAGAGAGCGTAAAAGCAATTGGTAATGTTTTCCTAAAGTCCTCAGAAGTGAGTGTACAAGAATGTGTATACATGTTACTAGGGTTGCCTTTAACAGCACTGAGTCGAGATGTAGTATATGTGAATACAAACATGCCATCTGAAAGGAATAAAATTCTCAAAGCGAAAGCCATTCTAGAAAAAGGTGACAAGGATTCCACTGATATATACATGTTAGACAAATTTGACTTCTATGCCGAACGACCAATATGTTATGAAAGATATTGCTTGGCAGAGTTCTGTTGTAATGTAGACCGCTCTCGAGCTGATGCTAATAGCGCGAACAGACGTAACACTATTGTGGATGGCGATCATGCTTATAGACCTAGAACAAACCGTTTGATACTTTCATATATATGTCCTCAATTAGAGAAGGATCCTGAAATATATTATCGGATTCAGTTCCTGTTGTTTTTCCATTGGCGTAAAGAAAATGATCAGCTAGACTCCCATGCTACCTTCACAGAAGCCTATGCCAGCCTATCAGCAGAAGACCGACAGTCCATGTTAGATTTGTCAAAGTTGTATAACAAGGAGTGTATTCATGACTTAAATGATCTCATCAGAATAGCAAATGAAGGAAATATGCCATCAGAAGTAGCAGCCCCAGGTTGTGCCCATGATGATGCCAATGATGAAGAGGAAGGGGTCAGAAATATAGAAGATGAGGGCTTTTTTATCCCTGTGAGAACAGCAGACTATTTGCCTGAAGGGGTTGACGTTGGAGGCACCGGAATTAGTACAGAGTCGATAAGGTGTACTGTCGATACCCTTTGGCCTAGGGAACAATTGTTATTAGAAACCCAGCAATTGAATACAAAACAGAGGCAGATTTTTGATCATCTCATGAAGGCCATACTTTTAGACAATGACCCATTGTGTACGTTCTGCACCGGCGGCGCGGGGACCGGTAAGACCAAACTGTTAAGAGCATTGTACATTGCCATATCCAGAGCATTTAATCTTGAGCCAGGTGCAGACCCCTCAGAAAGTTGTGTGTTAAAAATGGCTTACACCGGTAAAGCTTCATATCTTATTGGTGGAAAGACTATCCATAGTGCATTACATCTACAGGTATTTGATAGTAGAATATCGTACACTCCATTGTCGGCCGACAAATTAAGTTCTGTCAGACATAAATATAAGGCTCTCCGGGCTATTTTGCTGGATGAAGTTTCCTTCATAGGCTCTAAATTCCTTTCAGTAATAGACAGACGACTACGTGAAATACGTGGTGATGATCGACCTTTCGGTGGTGTACATCTCATAGCCTTTGGTGATCTATATCAGCTCCCACCTGTGAATGATCAATGGGTTTTCAAACGCCTCCCTGGGATCCAGGGATTGGCGCAAGATGTATGGTCTGGTTTTAATATGTTTGAATTGACGGAAATAATGCGACAAAGAGACGACCTAACGTTCGCCCAATTACTAAATAGAATTAGAGAGGGCAACCACACAGACAATGACATGGAAATATTAAAATCACGCAATGTCAAGTCAATAGAAGATGCAATACATCTTAACGACGATAGTTCATTATTCCTATTTCTGACAAATGAGAATGTGCGTGCAATGAATGATTGTCTGTACGAAAGAGCTAATGGTGAGAAATCTGTCGTATGTTGTCGTGATAAAATAATGGGGACATTTAGTCAATCACAGAGACAAGTACTAGCAGAAGAAGCACTAAATGTAAAGGTGGGGGCAAATGGGTTATTGCCACAATTATACCTATGCACTGGACTCACATATGATGTCATTATTAATATCAATGTTGATGATGGTTTGGCTAATGGTAGTTCTGGTATTCTACGCTATATAGAGTATACAGCTGGTTATGCTAGGCCCTCATGCCTCTGGCTTCAGTTTGACGATCCTCAAATAGGCTTGATACAAAGGCGTTTATACCGCGAATACATAACTCAATATATAGATCCAGGTTGGACACCTATATTTTCTACTCAATTACAGTTTACAATTCGGCGAAAATCAATAAATGTATATAGAACACAATTTCCTCTCCGCCAAGCTTCAGGAAAGACTGTCCACAAGTCTCAGGGCTTTACAGTTAAATCTGTTGTGGTCAGCTTGGCGACATCAAAGCCATGTGGATCTCTGATGAGACATGCAGCATACGTGGCAATGAGTCGCGTAACTAGCCTAGCTGGCCTAACACTAGTTAATTTCGATCCTAAATACATTAAACTAGACAAAAGTGTAAAGGAAGAGATGACCCGATTGAGGCAATATAGCAATGTTGAACTGAACTTTAATGTATTCGAAGAAAATTCAATTGTTGTATATTACCAAAACATTGAATATGCAGCTCGGAATAAGACATCACTGGAATATGATCCTCAGGCCCGAAGAGCTGACATAATTCTCTTAAATGAAACGCATTTGGAAGAAGAGTTTGACTTTTCCTATAGGCCAGATGAATATAACATAACGAGGGCTGATATGCGAGTTACACCTGAGATAGCTATAGGTTCGGGCCTAATGGTATTATTGAAAAACAAAATACAACTCAGTACCATACACGAATATGGTGTTAGACGCTGTGAGTACCTCATTTGTGAAATTATCTTAGATTCAGGTGAAGCAGGATATGTCGGTGTATTTTATTGTCATCCAGAGTCAAGTAGACAAGATCGACTTCTCATGTTCCAAATGGCAAAATCTGTAATTGTGGGAAAAACTCTATTTGCGCTGGCAGGGGATCTAAACATTAATGGTCTCGATCGTAGAAACTCGCAGTTCATGAAAAAGGTGAAAGATACTGTGTTATATCCCCAGCTAAATTCATTACCCACGACCAGATGGAAAACACAAATTGATTATCTTTTTTCAGACAAAAATGGTACATGTTCTACGCATTATATCCCATGGTCGCACCATTTTGCGATGAGCATTGAATTTGGTATTAACTAGCCAGAAATTGCGTCGTCTGGGTAGTTTGGTCACTTGGTTACAGGTGGTTCAAGTTAGGTCACTAAGTTTACAGGGTCAGTCGGGCCATGTACCCCCACCCTCTCTCTCATCTCTCTCCTGTCTAGCTAATTAATATGCTAATATGCATATGAGATATAACCGACTTAATTAAGGATGGCCAATCAAAAAGGAGGGAGATGCCTCCAGCATTGGGTAACGCCAAAATTGACCAATCATATAGGAGACCCATTTGGGGCTAGGAAATTCTTATAACAGAATACAACCAACTGCCCACTTCTCTAGAAGACCTCCAACAGCAAAGACACACAACTCACCACTTCTCACGAAACTTCTCCAGAACACTAATCCAGAACACTAATCCAGAACACTAATCCAGAAAACTTGTCTAAAAGACTTGTCCAGAAGATTTGTTAGGATTCAAGATGTCACGCCAAATTGGAGCCAGAAAGTATCTTGGAGGCAGCCGCTCGGTTGTGCCAGAGGGACTTCGAGCACCTCCCGCAACACCTTCACCTACAAGTAGCCCTTCAACATCCGCGGCCTTCCAAGCACGTGGATCGCCCACTACGCCGACAGGCAGGCCGGGAATGAGAGGAGTAAGGCAATCGCCTTATTCAAGGAACTCGCCCTTAACACAGGTAAGCACTTTCTATGCTGTATTGGCGCAACCAAAATTTCTGTATATTTGTACATTTATATCAGTTAAGATTGAAGAGGATTTTACTACTACTTCATATATACAAGAATTCTCGGCGACATTGATGTTATACATGGCAAAATGACATTTCCCGCCTGCTTGCCCTTCACATGCCTGTAAATTGACTATACCGAATTTGGCAGGCTTTGGCACGTGCTACTTGTTATAAATATTCCATTGCATTTGTCATGTTCAATATTAGATAGCAAAACAGATTGGTATATAATTGTTATTCTTTTCATTACAGCGTCCATTAGTGAAAGAAACGGCCGTGGCGTTATCAACAATACAGAGGCTCACAGACCCGGCATGTATAAAAAAGTTGTGCGTCATGGTCGTATGCCTACAAGCGGAAATGGAGAGTGTCTCAGAAGTGCAAAAAATCCGCCGCAAGTTCGTGTTGGCGGACGCGTCCGGTTCGTCAGTGGGCTTCATAAGAAGGGATCTCCCCATCCATTTCAAGGAGGGAGACACCATCTTACTGACAAACTTCAAGATTGAAGCAGGGGTCATAACGATCAATAACAGAACGAGACTGACACGGTGAGTGCCAATTAAAAAGTTTGCCATATGAGTGTATCATAGATATTTATCCATCTTTATACTCCCGATCTTTATGCCCCCTGCTGTCCTTGCCGATCAAACGTATGTAAATCAATTATCACTTGACCGCAAGTGTCTAGCATAACAGACTGGACGCTATAGGGATTTTGTTGTTTAAATTAGAGCCTCACATGTTGCGCCAGGTTTTGTGGTTTATAATTAGGCTCCCCCTTCTCCAATCATTTGCAACAATATATAGACTGCTCTAAGAATAGTTTTTTACTAGGAATATACAGAGCTGGATGGGCGAATACATGTTTTAATTTATATGAAGCTGGCGATTAATATGCATACGTGATTTAGTGAAATGTGGTTATTCATTTCAGTGGCATTCCCTTCGAAATGCCCGCACATGAAATTGAAGAGGCGGAATCACGGTACACGAGACCCATTGAGCCACTGGCTTCAATAGCCCAATGCCTGGGCCGCAAGTTAGGCTCCAAGGCGTCCATGACTGGACGTGTGATCCAGGTAGGTGTTTTCATTCTAAACCTAAAGCAATTTGTAAGACCTGACGATTCAGGATTTCTATGATCATTGAGTGTTCTACATATGCATGTCTCCATATTAATATACTGAAATTATGATTATGTACAAACAGGATTGCAAATCTATAAATCTGTAATTAATGGCTGTAATTAATTGTCCTGTCAATTGAATAAACAAAACAAAAGATCATGAGGAATTGGTTAAATAGTCTATTGTCTATGTATCCAAAAGGCAGGCGGGCAGTACTCCATACCCCCTGATTATCAATTTATTAACCAATTTAAACTAATTATATGCTTTTATTCCAGATCGATGAGCCCCACCTGGTAAACACTCCAGACGGCAGCCAAAAATTGTTGAAGGAAATGAGGATAACGGACGACATAACGACCGCCATATGCACCCTCTGGGACGCCGCCTCGGCGTACGTCGACGTTCAGATTGGGCAGGTGGTAGACCTGTGTGACGTGTCAGTTAGTTTCAACAAAATACACAAGATAACGAACATATCGATAAACTTCCCGGATCAAGTCGTAGTAAGTAATATTAAATCTTTTTTCTAGGATTATGTAGGCATATGTGGGTCAGATTTTCAGAAAATGTACAATTGGCAGCTGTACACATTTAGTAAATTCTGCTAAATTACGCTGCAATTTGGTCAATACTAGGTAAATTCGAGTATATTTGGCATTGCATTGATTGTAGCAATCTATTTGGTAAGGTTGAACTGCATTTTGAACTCTATTTTCGTCTGAAATTCGGGTTATTTGAGAACATTGGTGAAGGTGAATTGTACATTTTCTGAAAATTTGACCGACCCATGTATGTGTATAACAGCGCTTCTCATTCTCACGATATCATTGTCCTATCTCTCTCTCTCTCTCTCTCTCTCTCATCTCGAACGAACGAAGTGCGCATGCACATGGCGTATGTTTTGGTTTACCACCCGCCTCCAGTCTGTCCAGTGCAATATGTTTTGCGGATTGTGCCATAGCTTATTCCAACTTTTTATACTACTCACGATTGATTTAATATGGATTGTATAGAGCGCGCATGGTGCGCATATATTCCTCGCGCTTTTCTAGCTTGTATAATTCTCAGTGTGGCCACGAGGTGGCAATATAAGCTAGTACTATTTTATTGAAATGAAGTTGTTAATAACTCACTTTCTAAAATATCGTTTTTATCTTGTATCTTTCCAGGTGGTACCGGAGGAAGACAAAACTGTAGAAATCACCATAATAGGCCTGGACGAAAATGCCTTTGGTCATGATGAGTATGAGCTGACGGTGGAAATGGAGGGAAGATTGGACAACATATTTTGCGACCAATCCCTTTTCCAACAGGCGAATGGTCTACCCAACTCCATTACTGTGGATGATATTTTGAGTAGGTTACCGCTGAAACTTGAGATTCAGCTGCAGGGCAGCGCCGTTATCATGATTACTCCTAATGATAAGGGCGATGAAGAAGATCCAGAAAATCCAGAAGATCCAGAAGATCCAAAACATACAGAAAATCACGAAAATGTTGAAGATAAAGAGAACGATAATACCAAGGAGAACGAAGATGTGTAACGTTACCGAAGTACAATGACTCAATTGTTCGAGTAGTCACGTGTAATGGAACTATATGATGAGTCAATAAATAAAGATATAGAAATAAATTCTTTGAATTCCATTTTCGTTTGTGCATGCTGAATTTTAACTCAGTAAAAAGACGTCTTATAGATCCCCAATAGTTAACTTAATAAGTTAAATCATTATTGAAAAAACGTCTTACGATTATAAGACGATTATACACTTAATTATGACCCCTAGAAACTCGAGATGACGATGACTAAATTAAATTGTCATGGTAACGAAATAATTAAAGAATTCATGAAAAGATATATGGTTGAAATTAATCGAAAGTTCTTATAGATCCCCAATAGTTTATAGACTTGATAATAACTGAATTTTAACTTAATAACTTAAATCATTAATGAAAAAACGTCTTACGATTATAAGACGATTATACACTTAATTATGACCCCTAGAAACTTCAGATGAGGATGACTAAATTAAATTGTCATGGTGACGAAAGAATTAAAGAATTCATGAAAAGATATATGTGTAATGACACTTCCCGTCAGGTGGCGGCGATCGTCGGCAATCCCAAGGTCAACCTGACTCACGGTAGTAGTAGAGAAATGTTCATTTGTAGACGGCACTACATATGGTTGAAATTAATCGAAAAATCGCAGAAAGCTTTCGTTGTCACTAGTGACAATCAAAACTAAAAAACGTCAAACTGCAAACTACATCTTGTTCACATTACCATTCTATAATGCGCATCGTTGTGCTCCAGACAATTTAACGGCGAACGGCAATTCTAGAATCCACCTACCTAACATACAGTATAGGCTCAAAGTTAAGAGAGGCCCTTCCAACTGAGGGAAAGCCTCTCGCTCCCAACCGCAAAGTGCCATTCCATTATAATATCATTACGACGCCTACTCCTGGGCCAGAAAAGCCATTAGCGCTGTAGGCGTCCAATCACTTACATACCATTCTTATTTGATCTGAGAGGCTTTGAGCCTAGACTGTATAAGAACAATTCTAGAATAGTATTCCGTTCACTGTGAATGTGTTTGAAAGCACTTGAAGTCTAGTCTGAATGCTTCGAAACACACACTGCAGGCTACTCTCCACCTTGTGAAAGGAGTATGAGAGCGTACTACGGGCACCAAATAAATAATTTGTTAGATTCAACATAAATTGTGTGTGACATTCGATACACACATGAATCTCTCTTGGCAAAATTTTAATTTAAAGAGAAAATCTTTTCGCACGGGCGCCAAAGAGGCTCTTTGAAATGTGTGATGAACTGCAGACTCGCCATTGCAGAAGAATATTGCTCTGGCCTTGAATATGATTATGCTTGCGGAATTTAATTTCTGGAATTTGATTTTAAACTTGATTGCTCTAGCTAATTACTCCAAACCCAGCAAAGGATCAACACAACTAGCGTGGTCAGGAAAGATATGGTGTCCTTAAACGTTTTCTCTGGAGGTTTGTTGCACCGGTATCAGATTGAATCTAACCTTAGAGAAAAGTTTGTCACCCTAACAATATTGATTCTGGAAGCGGAGTCCCTCCACCGTTCTCTCTGGATATTCATCTCATATCTGTTGAAAGGGCTTGCTATAAAATAGAAATCACTCCAGCGATTGCCTTTGTCGTAGATTCCTATGCTGAATAATCGCGTCCAGATGACTAAGAGCATGCCCCCAGGCTGAACTAAAACCATCGCATGCAAGCCCAATTCATCTGGAAAACGTTCCATATTTCAGGGCATTTGTAAATCAGTTCACATCATTGCCATAGTAAGTTAGATCCTTAATCCCTGGAACAAACACGGGGGAGTTTAATCCCATTAGAAATGAAGTGAGGCAATGAATTCAGGAAGGCTTTGGCAATTTAATGATGGTAGTGACTGTGTGTGTCAACGCCCTCTGCCATTGTCTTAAGTATTACAGTGGCAATCGGGGATTTGAATGTCCGCCATCTTGAATTTCGATTCGCATGGAATTACGGGGGTTGTATGTCATTGTAAAAGCTATATAAAACATGTTACGTGTAGCATGCAATAGTTAACAGTGATCTCATGTAAATAGTCACGTGTTTAACATATTTCCATAATATATAAAACAAGACTTCATTTTTTCCATCATGCATTTGGTTTTTATAGATCATATACAACAAGCTATGATATTGGTGAAAAGTTTCTTGCAATCTTTTATAAAAATGTTGCGTATGTCAAATTTGAACTGACTCCATCCCAGCATGCACTATAATAAACATGCGCAGTGAGACATGCAAGGTTTCGTGGTTGTAATGGGGATGGATGCTGTGTATTCTAGCGTCTTACAATACATTGTTTCAGACCTACGTATTATTATGAACCTACGCCCTCGTTTATATTCTTCTGAGTCGCCTCTTTTTTTCTTTATTGAAGCCGCACAATGCTTTTGACATACACATAAACCTTGGACACAAGCATCACACGCATTATGCCTTGTCCCTGATATTCCAAATGATCATACATTGGAAGTATCGAAGACCAAGAATGCCATAAAACAAAGAAAACCATGATTCTGTAGGGTAGTGAAAGATTAATTCTACGCCTACTTTTGATCAGTAATCCTAAGAAATGAATTGGACAGATGTGTATCTATCCTTCAAGACCATAAAAAGTTTGTAACGGTAGTTATAGGCATGTAATGATGCTGCCTTGGCTAAGCTTTATGCCAGTGACTATACATAAATCTGGGGTATTATTTGATCCGAATGGTACAAACCAAAACAAACAATGTATTTCATTACGGTGGTCGGTGGCGATGGGAGCTTTTATTTGCTCATAAACTGTCTGTTAGCGCTCGAAACATGACATACTGTACTGGCAAGCCACACTTTCCATCAATTGTATCCTCGTTTGACAGTTGGCCAGAAAGAAAGCCACATCTACCTGCCTAGACATTTATATGCTAATAAACTCATTTGACATTACTGCGGCGTATTATGTATCGTGTACTGAGATGCTGAATTCCTTGTCCGGAGTCTATGTCGGGTCAAGATGGCAAAGGGTTATAGCTGCCGGAACAGTTGGACGGTAAACGAAGCTTGCCCCGTAACATGCCTCTTTGACCTTTCGCACTGTGGTATAAAGAAGGAATCAGGTGAGACAACTTGACATTACCAACACGAATCGATGTTCAAATAAATTCGGTAAAGTTCCATCACTGTTGGTGGAGGCGAGTTACACAAGACAACCGGACGCGCGTAAAGGATTCTGCGCAGTGCTGTGTGCACAGAGTAGTCTCCGAATGGTCGTTTTGCGCAGGTTCCGAGTGTTCAGCCTTGGCCCAGAGTTTTTACTTTTCATGTTTCATGAAGGAAACGAGGATCAAGGGGGAGGGGGACTAGACAACAAGACTGGGGATGTGTTGGTCAATGTACTTATCAACAATTTGACGATGAATTGTTGTTTGTATATCAAGACAGAATGGTGTGTCTTCTTCCTCGCTCGCATTCTTAGGTCCAAGGAATCCAGTCAGGGACTAAAGTTCATACGTGAAGAATTAATTAATTACTAACTAGTTCTCCCATGATAAGGAACTTAATTCATTAACGAAAAGTGTCCTATACATAACAATGCAGTTAACAATAATAATAACAATGCAGTGCTTCATCATTTAATTTTGTAGATGCTTTGGATATCAAGAATATTATATGAACTTGACGTTATTCGAGCGTGCAAGACAATTGTTCCCATTAATACTGCTACAAGGAGAGAAGCAAGTCAAGCGCACCGGTGACCATCTAGAGCAGGAAAAGGTATCGTTCGGATACCTCCTTATATTTTAAATCTATACGGTATGCCTATTTGGATCACACTTTAGTGAAATTAGATAAATCTAGAAAAAATATTCGATATATCGGTAGACAGTAACTATTCCAGTCTAGGCTCAGAGCCTCTCAGATCAGATAATGGTATGTCAGTGATTGGACGCCTACTGCGCTAATGCGGTTTCCTGGCCCTGGAGTAGGCGTCTTAATGGGATTATAATGACATTTTATGGTCTAAATGGGATTATAATGATATTTGCGGTTTGGAACGAAAGGCTTTCCCTGAGTTTGGAGCGACTCTCTCAACTCTGAGCCTAGAATGTATCCTTCGTTCACAAAATCACGATCTCGAGTCTCCAATGGTATCCCAACAAAGGTAACTTTTAACATGCGGGATGTCAGTCAATAACCACCATAGTTTAGGAGTCATTCATTATTTAGATCATTATGGAATCTATTCATATCGCTACATGATGTATGCCACTCGTTTGTACATTCACCAATTAGATCTATTGTCCTTATTCGCCCGCAGCGAGATCTCTCTATATGTTTCAACTTTCGCTGCTGACTCTTGATTACAGTGTGCACCTTTGCGTACGTAGGTCATGCTTCCTAATGCAACCGCGATCTGTGTATAGATAAAGGTTAAATATTTACCCTGCGTTAATGTTTATGTTCCACACCTGAATCATGTGAAAGGGGAGACCTTTCTGTGCTGATGTTTACAGATTATTGGATTACCTGGTGATGGTAAGTATCTTAACTATTCGATTTAAATCTCTTATTATCTTGCTTCTGTATCTGTATCAGATGAGATTGCAAGTGGCTATCAGATATGGCATAAATTTCATGGGCCATATTTCTTTTTGGAGAAGCTGAGATTTAGGCTTGCCAACAAGTAGTACGGAAGCATGTGGTAGGTTCCAGATCTCAGAACTGAAGATACTGAAAGAAAATCATGTCAACGCTCACCAGTCTAGGCTCAGAGCCTCTCAGATCAGATAAGAATGCACTGTCAGTGATTGGACGCCTACTGCACTCATGGATTTACCTGCCCTGGAGTATGCGTCTTCCTAATGGGATGATTATAATGGTATTTTATCGTTTGGAGTGAGAGGCTTTGCCTTAGATTGGAGGGACTCTCAACTCTGAGCCTAGACTGGCTTGTCAACACTTCCAAATAGAAGAAGAGGCTTTTGCATTGAATTTTACCTAATTTTACTTAAAGGCTCTTGTCCACTAAGCCGATGCCCATGTGATTCTCTCAGAATTAAGTGGAAAAGAGTCCTCTGCTGCTCAAAATCGCATGGGAATCGGCTTAGTGGATTAGGCCCTTAGTTCGAATGCAGCAAAGGCCTCTTCTCCCCCATGGAATATTTAACCTGATATAGTGGATATTAGGTATAAGTTTAGGCGGATGGGTCGGCTGCTTTACCCCCTTTAAACTCTATATTCGGTTATTAGCCGATGTATTAAATCAGGTTTCTGTGTCACAGTGACTCACATTTTGACCGTGGCTAAGAATGTGCGCAATGTCAGGGTGAAAAAGACTAGAATCATTGCCTAACATATAACATGGCACCTCCATCACACAATATTAATGTAGAGGATGGATTTAAATTTAAATTTAAAACATAAATATTGTACCTTGTATACGTAATGCCATGATGTATTACTTTCGTGTAGTTCCCTTATAGTTAACTCTAAATCTGTCATCAGGGTAACAGCCGGAATACATGGAGTTTTACTCCATATGTTTGTCAACCCCATTTGTCGTATTTTTCACATGTCCTATTCCATTCAAATCAAATATACCGCATCTGATACAAACTTTTACCATTGAGGCATTGTCAAAACCGACGTGGCTGAACAGGCATGCCTCCCTGTCTAGCCTGTGTAAGGTATTACACCCTCATCAATCTAATCTAAGGGGATATTATATTACTTCCATTCTAGGAGTAAAATGCGCAGTTGGTCTGAATGCGTACTTCACCCACGCCTTTTAAGCTAATGATTAATTGCAATCTATGTGTGTCAGTCAGACTTATGCTGAATTGATGGAGAAACTATTTTTGGAAAGAGAATATATTTCGATTTGTGTTGCACACGATGCATTAGCAGGGGTAAATAGCGACCATTACATCGTCCTGTCATTAATATCAAAACAGGTGGCAGACTATTTTATAATTTAAATATTTTAATTTGTTGATAAGATGCAGTGATTATTAGTCTCCAAGAAAGAGAAGTTTGGCTCGAGAGTCACTTTTGTGTGAATAATATGTAGGGCATTTGGAGATGCGTTGACAGATCGATTTGGTTAAATATATATAGGCCATACCAAAAACCTCGCATGAATCTTTAAAACAGAATATGGATATATTGATTCCTTATAAGGGGCTAGATTAAATATTCGCATTATATGACAA
Organism: Sthenelais limicola; assembly: GCA_942159475.1. Classification (NCBI taxonomy): domain Eukaryota; kingdom Metazoa; phylum Annelida; class Polychaeta; order Phyllodocida; family Sigalionidae; genus Sthenelais; species Sthenelais limicola. The sequence continues at coordinate 63,615,751 of OW804096.1, forward strand.
TGTATGAAAAGGAAGAAGTCGAAGACTTTGATATTGAATTGATGGTAACGCCAATGCCATATATATGTTTCTATAATGTATAATTTAAAGAATGAATAACAAACGGATGAAAAGTGAATACATCTTCCCCATGATGAAAAACAACTCAACATTATCCATCACCGAAACTATAGGGTATAAATGCAATTGGCGGCAAAAAAGAAATCGAAGTGGATATTTTTCTCCTATCCAAACAGTAGCAGCTCTTTTTATACACATCCATCCAGTGCATCCACCTCACTCACCCCTGACTTTATACAGGCAACTGCAGGCTTTGGCTTCTTGGTCAGACATAACAGATCAATTGGCTCGCGCGAGTAGAGAAAACGTTGGCGCGCTGGGCACATCGACACCGTCTTTCCTTGTTTACATATCGTAGCCGCGCCACTCAGTGGCTAATGAAGAGGGAAGGGCGGAGGTAGTAGATCACAGAGGCAGATAGTGGGCTTTCCAATATCCAGTCCAGGCTGACAGCCTCTCAGATCAGATAAGAATGGTATGCCAGTGATTGGACGCCTACTGCGCGTATGGCTTTCATGGCTCTGGAACAGGCAGGGGTCCTAATGGAATTTTAAGGGCATTTTGTGGTCCTAATGGGATTTTAATAGCATTTTGTGGTTTGGAGCGGGTAGAGGCTTTCCCTCAGTTTGAAGTGACTCTCTCAACTTTGAGCCTCGATCGTATCAAGCCATAGATGGCTAGAAGGGCAGAGATCTATGAGAGTGACTCATCGCTTTGTAGGTCTGCCACACCAAGGGAAGTCATGATGCCCCAGGCGCCGATTTGCTCTGCGGCAGTCAGAAGCCAATCTCATTAGCACGAACCCTGTGATGTGTTCACCAACTTGTGCCCTTATATTTAGACTTCTAGTATAGGTGCATTAGTTTACTACAAGCGTCCCCTTTGTCTATCTCCGTGGAAGCTCTCTTCCCCTCACTTTGTGTCCTTTGTCTTTTACTTTCTTAGCTCTCTTCACTTATGCCACACAGACCCTGTGTTCCCCATCCTGTTTCCTCTATCATCATGGTCTCTGCCCAAACTTCCAATCGTGTGGGTTGCCGCTTCGCATGGCATAAGGATTGTTAGCCGGAATCACATGGTGGACGAGAAAAAGGGGCTTTGGTTGCGGTTTGGCCACAAATCTCTTGCTAGACTTAAAGAGTGTCAAGGGAAGTACGGGCAAGCCAAAGCTGAGTGCTACCCCCCTTGTGGGAATTAGTTCCTACTGAAATCTTTATGTCCGTGAAGCCACTCGCCAAGGGCGTGCGGTGGCTTCTTTATTAGCTGTGTCTGTGTAGTACTTAATTTCTACCTGAATCTATATCACATCAGCTGACCCCCCAAAATATGGCTAGAAAGTAATTTTCGTGCCAGAATCGGCGGTACTACTTTTGGTTTCCAATTGCTAATGCTCTACATTATAATATCCAAAAACTTCTCATGGATGCAATTCCTTGCAGTTTTGGAGGAATTTGGCAAAGATTCTGGCAGTGCAAAGCCTATGGAGCCGATGGCCTGGCTTCATTTATCATAGTCCAGGGGCAGAATATCGTTTATTTGGTGACTTGGTGAAAATCACTATTTTGGGCTCAGCTGATGGCACTCTTGATTTCTAATATTTTTAGGCTATATTTCTATTTAACGTTTGCCATAGTGGTTTTACGTGAATATCCAACTATCAAATTAAATTGTATTAACTCTTCTATACACAGTGCAGTCCCATGTTCTCTTTTTTATTGGCTCTGGGAGTGGCTTCCTTACGTTCAAAATACTTCTCATGCACTCCGGTCACCACCAGTCCCTTATTGCAAGAGCTATCAAACCTGTGAAAAGAAACCTCTGTTGCAAGAATTAAGAAGTATACTGCCTCGTCCTTCTTCTTTAAATCTACTACAAGTCCTCCTCCTTCTCGCTACTTGGAACCTCGTGCTTCTTCTTCATACGCTGCCTTAATGAAGTGTGGAGTGTGAGTCGCTCTTCGGTGTGAGTCGGAACTGCTCCTACTTGCTGGCGTCTTGTCACTAGGCTCTTGGTGCTGAGTCGCTCATCTGCAACTTGCCTGGAAAGCCACACTTGCAGAATGAGCGCCTCTCTCTCTGCCATGACACAATTAAGCCCCTCATTATGAACAATGTAGGACACTCGTGTTGCCTTGCCTTGCCATGCTAAATAAGGTCACCGTTCAGTCTAGGTTCAGACCCTATCATATACCTCCAAACTGAGGAAACTCCGAAAATGACCGCAGAATCCCATTAGGACGGCGGTGGTGGGCCTACTCCATGGCAGAGAAAGTCATTAGATTAGATATCATAAGATTTAAGATTTTATATTCAAATTTATATTCATTATTTTAAAAAGCATTACATCATGCGATGTTATTTTCAGCCGAGTCTGATGACTAAAAGATACATGAATATAATATGACATAAATTCTCTATAGTCTAGCATACAGAACACTTTAATATATTCTCCACAGGTCTATTCAGATGAACCATACGAATTGCATTGACAAACCGATTTCATCTCACCTGATAGGCTGTGAGCCTAGAGTGACAGTTTATCGAACAAGGCCAAAATCAGTATAAACACCGTTTTTGTTTGCTCGATTTACCTATCATAATTCTGACGAGTGGTTATGACATTCTGCCAATCGTACGCTCGTGTATCTCTTCACCCATTTAGAATAAGTATCAATATATTGGCACGAGTAAGGCTCTTCCTTGATATCATTCCACGGTTTCCTTATCTAGCCATTTTAACATTACTTCCTCTTGTCATAATTGTGCCTTCTGTCGTCATGTTAGGAATGAATTAATTGATTGAAAAGTTAAGATTTTAAAAAAAGGTCGCCGTCGTTACACCAGCAGACACTCGCCCCAAATGCTATTTTGTTCTAAACTTTAATTTCCAAGCATACATGTGCACGCTATTTAGTTCCTATGTGAATGTAGGTGTGTGTAATGAAAGCATTTAATGATTTTAGTCGTCATATTGAGAACGCAATAATCAAACATTATATCTATGAATCAGATTAGTTAGCAGAATTTGTATTATTACTGTTTCTCTAAACAAGTTACCGCTAAACTGAGTTGTTTTTCATTTTGCTATCCTGATAAGTTATATCTCTATTCCTTGACACAAAGGCTTCCTTTGTAGAAATAACTTCAGCATTTTGTTGGTTTCTAGGTACACATTCAAATTTGATAATACGTTATATCTGTCAAGTTTAACAACAGAAGTAGGTACCTCTCTTGGACGTATTAGTTAAGACTGTGCAATTTTCTATATAGATGCCATTCTAATAGAAGTTTCTTTAATATCCTGCTGCTACTACTACTGATGCTTTCGAGACACTGCATCTAAGCACCCACGCTTCATTATGTATCGTATTATGTTCACTTGGATAAGATTCTAGGAGTTAATTAACACCATGGGATTGGATATTATACCGAGGGACGATATGGCAATATGATACAATAGGTCACTAAATAACCCGTGGGCTATGCCTACAATTTAATATTCGCTAGCTAAACGAATCCTGCGACGTGGATGCGATGTATTGTATCATTGAACCAGCTTTCAATTTCAAGATATCGAACCTTCCGGACTAGATTTCATTAAAATATCCTATCTGCGCATCTTGACATTGAGATGGGATTCGGATGCAAAGGATGTAATCCATGCACCCAAAAGGCCACCTGAGGATAATTCGCCATTAGAACGAAGACAATGCAGAACTTCTACCACGCACTGGCACGCGACCAAATCACCATGTCTTCTAGGCGAGGTTGGGTGAGTGGGGCGAGTCGTGGTTATAGTCTGTCCAATAAGTTGTTGACACAGGGAAAACTGGGTTCTTTAAGAAAAGGGAAAAGTGGGGAATGACTTATATCTATGTTAATGCCCTGCGAGCCGCTCTTTGCAATCAACCATGGCGAAACGAGCCAGTTTAACCAGCTCTTCCTTCCTTCCTTCCTTCCTTCCTTCCTTCCTTCCTTCCTTCCTTCCTTCCTTCCTTCCTTCCTTCCTTCCTTCCTTCCTTCCTTCCTTCCTTCCTTCCTTCCTTCCTTCCTTCCTTCCTTCCCGTGTCTAGGCAAACCATGCAGTATATGGAACAGAGACTATACAATACAGCTGTATATTTCGCCATTGTCGATCGCAAACGGCGACTCATGGGACAAATGTTTGTCCACCACTTTTCCCTCTTCTTAAAGAAATCGGTTTCCCCCGTGTCAGCTACTTTTCGGACAGACTATAGTTGAGGCAGTGTTGTTTTTGTGCTGTGTACCATTCACTTGTTCTTGGGAAGGAGCAGTGAATGAAAGCCCGAGGGGGCCTAGAAGATGCATGTCAAAAAACAATACCTTTGTATGCTGCCCCTGAGCCCTTCCTTTAAATCGGACATGCTGCGGATAAAGGTCAAGCAACTGGAGGATCCATGGATACTGGATCTTAATTTGCTCCACACGCTCGATCCCTCTTCACTGGATGGAGATTTTACAATAACGAACATCGCTCGCCTGTAATGGGTTCTGACTTTTTGACTGTCATCTCTGTTTACCAGAGGTCAAACGTGTTGTCAATGTGACCTTGGGACTGTATCAAATAAGTGTCACTTTAACGTCTCAAAGTAATCGGATGGTTCTTATTACTTCAGTGAGGAGAGCGATGCTGTCAATCCTAATAACACTTAGGCGTTTGTCAAAATTGTCGTCTGCGTTTGTGAGTTTTTTTCTAGGGATGAATGACCTTTTGTTCAGGAGGCCAGATGAAAATATCTTTTGCAAATAAGGTTTATAATTAATTGGAGTAAATTAAATACTCAGTTTAAAATTGATTACAGCAAGAACCTTTTCTTGTGTTCAGTCTAGGTTCAGAGCTGAGATGGTCCCTCCAAATTGAAGGAAAGCCTCTCGCTCAAAACCACATATCCCATTTTAATCACATTAGGACGCCTACTGCAGGATCAGTGAAGCCTTTTGTGTAGTAGGCGTCCAATCATTGACATACCGTTCTTATCCGATCTGAGAGGCTGTGCACCTAGACTGTTTTTACATTTTCATTGCTATTAATACATTGTAGATAAATCAATAGTTGTAACATAATATATGTGTGTTGTCCGAGGCTTTATTAGATCCCTAGTCAGGTTAATGTAATTTAAATCCAATCTAGTAACGTTTAGTCCTATGTATGTCATGTATCAATTTATATCTAAATTCAGTCTCTCGATTTTTTCTTAAGTTTAATTGCGTGATTGTGCACTGATACTCGTATAAAATGTGGTCAGGCTTGGTAAATATCGAACGACAATCCGCGAACTAAACAAATCCACAAAAACAGGAAAAATTCCTTTTCAGTCTGTTTAGTCACCCGATTTGAATATAGCGAGCACAGACGGTTTTACCAAATATAGGGACAGAAAACGAAGCCTTTAGCCAAAAACTATATAGATCTGTTGCATCCTGTACGTTTTTACTCATGTCCTCATATATATGAGTCAGATCGTCAGAAAATGTACAATCGGCAGCTCTACACATTTAGTAAATTCGGTTGAATTCAGGTGAAAAATAATAAATGCTAGGTACATCTGAGTATATTTGGCACTCCAATGATCCAAACAATGTATTTGGATACGTTCAACAGTATTTTGAAACTAATTGCTGTCTTAAAATTGGATTGGTGGAGATGAATTGTACATTTTTTGACGACCTGACCCATGTATGTGTGGTGTGTGTATACATCGGCCGTGCCTAGAGGCACATTCCCCGGCGCCCACACGTACGTACTTGAGGACGGCTGTACTTGTACATCCACGGTCCTGTGGCCCTTCCTTGTTTAGGATCTAGGTACTGAAGTGTTGCTGTCAGTGTCGTTACACTTTCTTCACAAGTTGCCAAGATGAATGTGGGTGAGAGAGTTTACTCGCGCTTTTAAAGTAGGACGTGTGATGAATATATTACCTGGGTGAGGTGGTTTTTGAAAGCTTTTGTGCACAGCTGTTGTATAGTAAACATAACACTTGCCATCGTGTGAAATTATGGGTCAAGTCGAGAAGCTGGCAAAAAAACCCAGCTGCCTCTTTTGATTAAAGTTTTATTTTCTGTAATTATCACATCTTTGGAAACATGACATTTTGCTCTGGTTTTTCATACATTTGGCAACAACACCTTCTTTATTATATCTCTCCAGACATGGCAGACTTAAGATATTTTTGTTGGTGATAATTGGGAGAACACTTGCGTGTTAAATATGACCTCTGTATCACATAGGAGCAATTAAAGGGGACTATACAGGTAATACGTGCGTACTATACCGTCGTAGAAAGGGCCTCATGCACCAAACTTCGCTCACTAACCCCTTAATAGTCACTATTATATGGTGCAATTGAAGTTGAAAAATACTTTATTTGTCTGAGGTTATACAGGTACATTTATGAGAGTTAGACAAATAGGTGACCAAGCTTCTGGATAAAATACTCTGGATAAAATTGCTGATAATATGTATTCACATAATATATCTTCTTCTTCCTCAAATTCCCTCTTCCTCCCCATCTTCCTCAAATTGCACACTTCTGGTCCAGTAACCTGAGTTGTATACCTAAATCAGACAGCAACCTATGCATTTTTCATCATGCATTGGTACGATTTCATAACTTACTTCCCAACTACCCAAGCCACCGCCGTTCCCTTTCCCCACAAGCTAGGTATTGTAAGCCTGTGTTACAGCTTGTTAGACAATTATTTATAATAAATACAGTAACCCGGGTGAACCTCCCTTGTCTTGGTTTGATTACCGAAGTTGGTACATTATTCGCCTACACATAATTACACCGAGGTTGCCTCTAGGTGTGTGCCACGAGTGTTGTTATGTACCGTATCAAAGGCCCATATCAAGTGGCTGCCTTCCACTCCCCTGGCCGGGGGGCTGCTCAGGTGTGAAAGTCGCATTAACTAGCTTCTTCTCCCTCCGTTACGGCTACCTCTGCAAGCTAACACCACATATCCACTGGCCCGACTGTTTCATTGCAACATCTTACTACTAATAATCTGACACTATTTAGCAACGATTTTATCGAAAATTGCGAGGACCATTTCACCAATATATTAGCTTGTGTAAATGATTTATAAAAACAAATGCATGATGGGAAAGATGAAGTCTTGCTTATCAGTATAGTCCAGAAAGCCACATTCCTCGAGCATTGCAGTTCACCGCATGTATACAGCGATAAGCTTAACCACAAGGCTAAGACTAAGGCTAAACGTGTTAATGGGAATCACCTGACCTCTTAAAGTTAGGTCATAAGGGCTTTCTACTACTGACTGTTATGAAAACATGTAAAAGGCATTGCTACTTACATGAGCTCACTGTTAACTATTACAGGCTGAACATAACGTGTTTTCTATAGCTTTTACACTGATATACAACTCCCATAATACCATGTCAATCAAGATTCAATATAACATGCAAATACCCTATTGATTTGACATTAATACATCTTGTTCCGCTCCACTCAATCGGCGATGATTGAATTGATGATGATGGGAAAAAAACGGCGTAGTGGACACGGGCTCTTAAAATGGGCATGGCTGCAAGACACAGCTAGGCCTTTCCACCAAGCTTTGATGTATTATAGATCGCAGAGGTGGACACAGCTGCACCACCTTCCGGTAGTCATGTGATACACGAACCATCAAGTGGGCTTCCATTGTTGAAGGGAATACATCAACACCATACCTTGCCCACTGAAGGGAAAGCATAGGTATTTTATATACTGAGGCAGTACGGTATGTATATAGTCTAGGCTCAGAGTTAAGGAAAGCCTCTCCCTGAAAACCGCAAAATGCCATTATAATCCCATGGGATTGAAAGCCATTAGCGCAGTAGGGATCCAATCACTGACATTCCATTCTTATCTGATCTGCGAGGCCAGAGTGTATATAGAATGTATGCATTGATTCAGAGGTCACTCTTTTCATGTTTATTTTATTTCGGTTCTTCCAGCTCTGCCTTTTAAATTTCCTCCAAGGCCAGAAGAGATTTGCTATCCTTGCTAATGATTTCGCCAACGCGATTGCGTGTCACACCTATACTTGGAGACTAATGAAAAGCTGCAGTTTGATTGCAGAGCGACGCGATAATGTGATTACCAGACATGCGTCTACAAACTTCACCCTTCTTAAAGATCTTGGATCGTAGGCATTAATGTACACACATGCAAGAGTGACATATTAGTTCAACCTTGTAAATACAGCGATGTAGATGTCTTTTTTTCCCTTTATTCTTTTTAGGTATTTTTTTGCATTGTGATCGGAGATAACCTTTGTTCACAAATTTTTCTTAAGACTCTAAAGGTTTTCTTAATGTATGATATGCATATACTCTCTCAGTTCGGTTTAATTGGGATCAGATAGAAAACAGATACGTCTCACATCTATCCATCAATCATTCCCATCGGGCATGAAATAAGATATTTTTCTCATCATTATGTTGGCGCTGCAGCACACTTAAATATGTGAGCAACGCCATTTCTATTTTTTGAATGGCATGTTTTGGAAAAATTGAGGGCTCGCAGCGAAGTGGTCGTTTCACCCTGATTGAGACTTAACAAGGGCTTTTGTTACCTTCTTGACAACTTTTTGCAAGTAAAATTATGGGGTGCGATGCAAAAGAGATATCCTTTTCGCCATGCGTCTTTAGTGTAGATTTTTTCAACACATTTCTATTCAGGTTATGTTTTCCAAAAACATTCTCGCTCCATGGAGCGGTTTTCGTTGTGCCCTGAACTAATTCTATTATTATAGGGTTTTACATCGCAGTATGAAATTTAAACGAATATCACATTTTATTTATTGGCAGTATGGAAAGAAATACATTGGTATCAGAAGTCATATGGGATGATACACAATTTAATTAAATTGATTCTTGAATGTATGACATAATTATGTGATTTAAACTTGTTTTTAATGTACTGTGTAAGTAGTACGGTTTAATGTTAAATAAAGCAATGGTAAAATTTTAACTTAAATAACACTATGAATGAATGTGATGGTAAAATGCAAGTTGTCGTTGATACCTAGTCTGCAATTAAATGTAAAAACAGGTATGAAAACCTCCAAAATGCCTAGACTGACTGACTCTGTAAATTATCTTGGCAATAAAGCATTATCAATCAATCAATTTAATATAATATAGTGTGAATGATGATGAGGAGGAAGTGAGAATGATTAATAATGGATGCTAACAGACTTATTACTGTATAATGGTGGAAACATAGCCAATAGCAATATATGCGATACTACATAAATTAGCTTAAAGGTAAATACCAGTGTTCACTTAAGGAATGAATGAATCATGGAATTTTCTTTAAACTTTGGATTTAGAAAGAACATGGTTGGGGGAACCCAAAAAGCCCCCAAAAACCATATGTCATTGGATTAGTTTTTATTTTAGGGACCACTGAAATTTATTACTGTTTACTATAGAAGTCTATGGAAAAACGGGTATTTTCTGCATTTTCCCCAATAGCATATGATTGAATCATACGATTTTCTTTTAAATCTGCATATACATTGCTGACATGTTATTCTACCCTCCCAATTAAAAAAATAAGGGGTCATTGAACTAAAAAAAAAGTTATTCAGCTAAACTTGCATCACAATGAGCTTCCCCCTTTGAAATCAATAGCGAAGGGAAGTAAATTTCCCTCATCCCTAAAACACAAAATAATATGATAATATCCAGTTTTTTTGGCATTTTGTATTCCCCCAACCATGTTCTTTCTCAATACAAAGTTTGAACAAAATATATTGAATTATATTGTTTCATTCATTAGTTCCTTGAATTCCCGCCTGCTGCAGTGCTGACAACGCTGGTATTCATCTTTAATCTGATTATACAAGCAGTTAAATGGCGTCCATAATTATGTAAATAGCTACATAATTATGTAAATAGCTACATAGTTATCTGATAAGTTTATTTTATTTTAAAGGGAACAGCTTAATGATTTAATTATATATTTTAACTTTGAATAAATAAGTATACACACGTTGCGTGTATGAATATATGAAGAAAACCCACACTGGCATACGTTATATCAGTGTATTAGCATAGCATTACACCTGTATGGTAGAGCAGAATGTGTTTCTCTCTGTGGACAATTCTCATAAGCAGACCTTTGTTTCAATAGAGGGACGTAGCCTCTAGTATGTTCCTATTTTGAATGCGCTGCCAACATGCAAGGGGCACATAATGACCCTTGTCGGGGCATGTAACTCAGTCTTGTATCATTCCCTAGATAAAAGCAGTCTATGCTCAGAACCTACCAGATGGGACAAGAATGGTATGCAAGCGATTGGACGCCTACTGCGCTAATGACTTTCCCGCCCTGGAGTAGCCCGGCGTTCTAATGGGATTATAATGGTTTGTTTTTTTAATTGAGAGGCTTTCCCTCAGTTTGGAGGGACTCTTTCAACCCTGAGCCTAGACTGAAACCATGCTGATCAATCGCTTCATCTAAACAGAGAGAACTTAACAGTAGCTACAGAAGCTGTATAGTGAATCAAATAAAAATATATCCAGAGGATAGCGAAACCATCTCAACAGATCTCGAAGCAGAGAGAATGGTTCACTCAGTTGAAAACTGATGCGGTCACGTTAAGTTCTGTATTATCTCGCTTTAGGGATTTCTTTATATTTGCCCTGTTTTTTTTTGACAATGGGAAACCGAGATCGATGAAAATATGAGTAGTGAAAGACGCCCACCTACCTGCCTCAAATCGCTACGATTGTTCCCGAATTGCTGCCGGCCATTTGGCTCGGTCCTACCTCAAAAGAAAAGGGTCTGGGTTAAAAAAAACCAGCAATCCCAAGTGGCAATTTCTCATGTTTTCAATTCCATTTTTCATAGACGCCCTGGGGGCAAGGCTACTGGTGGTGTATTTATCCTGAAACGTTGAGCACGAAGAACAATATTTATATATAAACGATTGGAATTTTATGAGGCCGTCGGTTATTTTTGCTCTGGTAAGTTAATCCTACTAAAACAATGGTCTTCAATCAGATAATCCCTGAACAGGATGAATGAGAATATAATAGGGTGATGGATTCGATCTGTGGGTACCGGTAGACTTTCTTGCTGCTTTCCAAATGGGCCTTAAGGATTTTAGCCGAGCTTTTAATTTAATGTGCAAATAATGGAACGGATCGACTTTATTCGACCATCGGATATAACTTTGGATTATGGAAACAAAAAGATGACATTTTAATAGTTCTCTCAGAGCGAATATTTCATCGGTGTTTGGGTCTGTAACATGTAGTACAGAAAACTTGGACAACTTGTCAGTCAAAGAATTTCCTTTCTCTTTTAAAGTTTTTTTTAAATGATTAATATATTTATTACAAGGCATCAGCATTGCCTAAATGTATTTCATTTAATGGATGTAATGAATATAGGGGGTCAGGTCGTCAGGAAATGAACAATTGACCCTCAGCAATCCTTTCAAATATCCTTAATCTAAGATAAAAATGAGGTTCAAAATATAGTTCATCATAACCAAACTAGTAGAGTGTCTTTATTATTTAGTACCAAATATACTCAGATATAGCAGAATTGACTAAATATGTAGAGCTGCTGATTGAACATTTTCTGACAATCTGAGCCATAAATGAATGCATTTCTTTTGCATTCTCTGGGTTTTCTCTCTTCCACAATGTATCAACTACATGCCTCATATTTTGGTATGTTAACTGGTTAATACCTCTTGTGCCAGTGTTAACGTGGAAAGTGTTAGGCATTTCCAAAATGAACCACATGGTTCTTCGATGGCGGATATTTCCTGAGTATACGTATCTAGATCGCTGATCCTAGTAGGAGAAATACAAGCAACGCAATTTTATATCCATGCTCCTGACTGTATAGAGCGGTTTGTCATCAAAATATTGTTAGTGATCACGGCACGCTATTTGAAAACCCTTTCCAAAGAGGTCGTTATTATGATTTCATATTCACTTGCTCACGCAAACCTTCTTCGTAGTGGTCTTAAGGGGGTATTAAAAACCATCTCTTGGCTGAAATGAGGATAATGGAACCAATTTATACGGGCTGGGAAGTTGTCACGGAAAAGTGCCATTTAAACATGTATTGTGAGTTTAGAAGAATACGCCACGACATGTCAATTTCATGTTGTGTCCTTCATTAGATATTCTCTTTGTAATCATTAACGTCTCCGCTTGAAATTCATCCCTGGGAAATCTTTAGGACATAAAATCCAGGATTTTTTCCCGTTCTTTTGTCTAATATGTTTATTCAGTAATCAATTTTGCATCATTTTCAGATGTTATGCTCAGTCAATCCTGATACAAAAAGTTACATTATATAAATCTAATAATACTCGCTCATTTGCTCACTCATTTGCTCTCACATCCTTGCTCATTTGTCATTCGCTCTTATCTGTCGGTCATTCACTTAGGCAAGCTTCTTCAGTCCCTCTGGGACCAGGTATTATATCATTTCCAGAGCGATAGGTTCATATCTTCATCCACCCATCAGTCACTTGTCTTCTCTGCCTTGATTGACTGCTGCCTGTTCTTAAAACCTTTATGACCGGGGGAAAAAAATAAATAACGAATTGTCATTTTCAGTTCATATTGTCTCACATCTTTTTTCCTTATATTTTACAGATGTTGGTGGGACGTAATACTAAGCAATAAGGCATTCAATTGAACTGGATGGTGCCATTATTAGAGACCAATCGCAAGAATGCAAGATCGATAGGTAAGTACTTGCCTTTTTCATTCACTTTACAGTCTAGGCTCAGAGCTGAGTCCCAAGCCTCTCGCTCTAGGGCCAGGAAAGCCATTAGTGCAGTAGGCGTCCAATCACTGACATACAATTCCTATCCGATCTGAGGGGACTGTTCATATCCTTTGGTTGAGAGAGGCTGCTTTGTCACATCGTGTTCGGTAAATGTGATTGACTTTTCCCTGTTATATTTGAGCTCTCCGTGGCCGCTATCAGTGTTAGCCAACCGTCGCCTGAAGGAAATTGATATGTTGTGCTTGTGTTTCCCCACAGCTTATTCTCCAGATTTTATTTCAATGTAAACAGCCCCGTGTCAAAGCTGGCCACTTTTTGTTGCTTTAGACCGAGAGTGGCAAATCTGTATAATACCAAAGCTACCTAAACTATTATCCACCTAGAACTTTTTCTTTAGTGACATGTAATATTTTTGCCTTTAGCATTTATTAACCTTACATCTGTCATCATCATATTTGTTTTAAATTGATAGTCAAGTGACACATTATTCCAAGAAAGGGATGTCATTTAGAGTTAAAACATGTGATAGCTATACATGTATAGGAATGAAATGAAACGGAATAATAATACTGAATAAGTATTAAAATAAGTAGAGGTGAAGTAAAAATGTTGTCTAATGGCCCTATGCCATGTATAATAGGAAATATCCTCGGGTTTGCCGAACCTTTATTTGACAAAATAAAAAAGAAACGGTTCAAGGCCAATGCAATTTTATAGAGGGTAATTGGGCTGCAGCATCCTTCCACTCTTCCTCCTTGGGACTAGCTTTTTTTAAATTCAAATTGGTGAAGCTCATTTAAATGTCAATGGATCTAAAAGGCATCGGGTACAATGTTTTTTCTCAATCCCTTTTACTCAGGACACCAAGGCCTTTTGCCAAGAATTGGGTCAGTGTATTTTTTTCTCTTTACACTCCATTAAATCGACTACAAGACTTCGTGGGGCGTTGGTGTTAATGTCAGGGTAGTGTTGGAGCCTTCAGCGTTTTCTCTCTCTAACCCCCTATATCAAACATAGTACTTTTGCCTCGCCCTCCTACTGCTTTTCCTAATGCCCAGTTTTAATCAGGGTAATGTATTTTATCTCCCCTGTCTATCTCTTTAATACACCGACCTGTATTGCTCCCTTGTTTCATGGCTACTTTACGCAAGGGAATCTAAATTCAATCAAAAATCCATTTTCCATCATGAAAGATATCCAGACTTGGTAGTCTAAGCTCTAAGTTGAGAGAGTCCCTCCAAACTAAGGGAAAGCCACTCTCTCCAAACCGCAAATTGGCATTAAAATCCCATAATGACACTTACTCCTGGGCCAGGAAAGCCATTAGCGTAGTAGGCGTCCAATCACTGACATGCCATCCTTATCGGATCTGACAGACTGTGGGCCTAGACTGAGTATGCGCCTATAGTCAGCCCCAACCCATGATCACAACAGAACATATAAGGATTCTCCTTAGAAGCTACCCACTAGGAACTGGAAAAAAGGTATATTTCGTAAGGGAATAGTTGTTGTGATAAGAGAAATATACCGTTTAAGGGTTTCTGGTTAGGAAGACTTGTTTGTCTGCTTTAATTAGCTTTTTAGGGCAAAACAAAATCACAAAATTTCTTAAAGACATTAAAGTTAGAAAAAACATTCTAAAGGTGGGGTTTTTCTAGGTAGGGGGCGGGGGTAAATCGAAAAAAAACGCCTATTTTTTGTTGGCCTAACTGAGGATGACTGAACTGCTCTGACAGTTGATATATACTGAGCACTCATGGCAGGAGCCTGAGTTGATTCTGTCGTGAGGAGCTGGGGAAACCTGATCCGTGTGCAGCTCTCAAATGCTCTCATATACCTGCTAGCAGAGGGACTCATTACATATACATTATATGCAACCAAAGAGGGGAAACTTGGGGTCCTGGCCGAGAGAGGTAGTGCTGTCTGGTTGTAAGGCAAAGTGGAAGAGAAAAAAAAGAATACCTCGCGTCTGGACGAAACCTGATCAAAAGTGGGAAAGAGAAAGAATGGTTGAGCGCTGGTGTTGTCTGAAAAATGAGACGCTCTTGGTGGGGTCTAGGAGCACCTCTTGTGTATCTGGTTTTACACCCACTATACAATCCCACCGCTATGAATATGTATCTAAATCATATACTCTACGTAAATGGAACTCGTCCCAGGATACAGTCAGAGTCTAGGCTTAAAGTTGAGTGAGTCCATTCAAACTGAGGGAGGGCCTCTCACTTCAAATACAGCTAAATGGGAAATTTCTGAATGCCAACTGTTATATCCCATATAGACCCACCGTCCAGAATATGCTTTTTAGATATTGCAGAAATGCAGCCCATGAGTCTATATCAGATATTTAATATGAACTTTCTAGCAGCCAAAATAAGTTTAATGGTTTGGACCGAGAAAAATGGATTGACCATCAACCATTCTAAAACTAAACTACAGGTTTTTTATGGCACACGCAAAAAAACCCACTAGAGATTATGTTATCTATTATGACGGTTTTCAGGTAGAAATCGTTCAGAACTTTAGGTACCTGGAATACTCTCTTGATAGTAGTCTAACAATGTCATATCATATTAATGGTGTCTGCACACAAGCTAATTTACTTTTCAAACGACTAGCTAGAATAAGGCACTATATTAGTAATGATATTGCCGGGCTGATCTATAAGACATATATTCTTCCTGTTCTTGAGTCAAGCTGCCTTACGATGGACCTTGGTTCATTGAGATCTGAAAAGGCTGCAGGTTATACAAAATAACTGCCTCAGGCTGTGTTTAGGTGTAAGAACCAGAAATGGGGCCTTCGGAATTAACAACATTGATTTGCATCAGAGGTATGGTATTCTGCCACTATGTTATAGGCGACTCCAACGTTTCCTTACCATCTTTTGGAATTGTCATAATTTCAAAGACAACATTCAACACCATAAAATATGAGGGCAGACAGATTGATTGTAGTGCCATGGAAAAAAGAAAAACTTAGAAAAAGTCTCTTTAGAAGAATTCAAACCCTCTGGAATTCCCTTCCTAGAGAGGTAAAGAATACAAATGAACAGACTTTTTTTAAAAATCAGGTTAAGAAAGTCTGCGTGAATGCTTTCTCTAATACCCAAAACATCTGGTCGATACCTGAACCAGAGGCATTAATAAGATAACGGCACATACTCTGTCTCCTCTCAAAAGCTCTGGTATCTATTTGTTCTGAATTCGTATTTTTGAGGAATTAATCTTTCTCTCGATAACACCTTGAGAGGCCCTTTCGATCGTGAATGCCTGTATCTTGAAAATCTTCATGAATGCTTTGTATATGTCTATGAAAAAGTACTTTGAATCTCTCCGGACTGTAGAAAAAGGATGCTGCCTGGGTGGCGGATTTTTAGGTGTGTGCTTTCAATTTGTATAATTTACTGGCCTTTATTGGCCTAAATGAAATATAATTTCTTTTTCTCAATTTTTCTTTGATGTAATGAACTTATATGTTAACATTTTTCCTAACCATCAGCCTCGAATGAGAATAGTGTGTAACTGCATAATTTCACTCTGCTGAATAAACATCTTTAAAAACAAAAAGTCCCATTTTGGGTCTGAGTGGGATATAGTCCTATAGTACTCCTGAATAAAGCTTGTTTTAAAAAAGAAATGTCGTTATAATCCCATTATGTCCTCAAAATTCCATTATAATCCCATTAGGACACCTACTCCTGGGTCGGAAAAGCCAATCACTGACACACCCTTCTTATCTGATCTGAGGGGCTCTGAGCCTAGACTGGACAGGTTACTGCTGTTGTATAGGTTTGCACCACTACAGAGTCAGACATATCTGAATTTTTGATGACTCACCAGTCTGCCTGTTCCTCGAACCTTGGTCCAGGAATAGGTTCACAAATTGACTCAATGTCTTGTTGTTCCTCTCTAGGGCAAGATAAAAGGTTTGCCCTTTGGGTGTGGTAGATATTGTCCAACTTTGTTATGATTTATGGAAGTCTTGAAAGTGGCTTTCTAGTAAAAATAAACAGGATCGCTACCATATTCATGTGTGGGTTATGAATACTTTTTAAATCTCATTGTTATCCAATTAATTTTTTTATAATGGGAAGCCGTATGAAACCATAGCAGTGGAAATGGGAATGCCAACTGTCATTTCAAGCAATTCCCTGGTTAAGTCATTCCCAGCGTGTGCAGGGTTTTACAAAGTATTTATCCTAACCATCCTCTCACTCGTATTATTGCAAGACCTTTTTGTTTCCTATATATATATGGGCGAGAACGTCAGAAAATGTACAATTCACCTTCATCAATCCACTCAAATGACCCAAATTTAAGAGAAAGGTGGCTTTCGAAGTAAAGTTTAATACAATGAAAGAGACATTTGTTATCAACACAATGCCAAAGATACTTTGATATACCCATTATTCATATTCTTTCAGTCTATGTAATTTAGCAAAACCTACCAAATTTGTAGAGCTGCCGAATGTACATTTTCTGAAGATCTGACCCATATATGAACCACTTATAGTCATATGATCTCTCATTGTCTCATATGTATAATAACATGTCTTCAATTATGCAAAGGATGGACTTTCTCTGACAGATGACAAGGGGTGGCGCTGTGAATATTCATTTGTATTTTTTCCTAATTGGATTTACACGTCACTCTGTTGCTATTGCAATTTGTTCATGGAAAGTGGTGTCATTCATCCGCCAACCGTTCCACTGTTCATGGTTCTAATGGTTGCGATAGATATCTCTTGTATAATTTGTATTAAAGATTTTTACTCAGCCAAAACATTATGTAATAGTACACTCTTCCCACTTAGGGCAGATGTCATTTAAATTGCAGAAAGGGTCGTTAAAACAATCCCAGATTAGAGAGTAATCTCACTCAACTTTTTTGTTTCGTCGAACATTAAAACCACAAGCCTGAATAAAAACCTTTCAACAACTACATATATTATACATAATATATGGAAAGAGGCCATGTCCTCTAAAGTAATTATAATTGAGGCGTGAAAGGATCAGGGTTCAACACGCTAAGTTTAACATTAGTTTACAGCGTTTAACCTTAGAAAACGCTGTAATTTCCCATTTCAATGGGTAGTTAATGCCTTGTCACCCACTGTAGGAGACCTTTCTCAGGCCGCCTCAATGCATTAGTCAGATGGATCCACTTTACACAGTGATTTTTAGGTAGTGAATTATTTGTGGTTGACATTTTAGGAGTTATATATATTGCCCATATATAGATACACCTTGTAAATTTAAGTTTGAATGAAATTAATTAAACTAAGTGTTCCTGGTCGTGCTACTAAAATATACACTCATATTTCAATAATTCAAATTATTTGAATATTTGTAGTTGACATTATATGATTTATACACCTTTGGACTTTTAGGATAGATACACCTTTGAAATTAAAGTTTCTATGCTATGTATATTGAAAGGCTAATTATTCTTGGTCGTGCCACTAAAATACACATTTAATTCAAATCGGCTAATTCAAATTATTCGAGCATTATTCTTTAGTGCATAATTCTGATATTAGGGGAGCAATTAGGTCTTGGGCCGTACAGCAAACTCACCCCATTTTAAAATTGAATTGCTGGTGCATAAATACTTAATTCGATACAATGTCATGTATATTCGGTTAAATTTTGGCAATGTAAATGGCAGTGATAAAAGCCTATTCAAATTTTCTTTGTTATAACAATTTATGACATTGCTGTTTTTCGCTGGGCCATGGCTATACACAATCATATAATTTATATATGTGTGTTAACGGGAAATATTGCTATTCTGTATTCTTGAATATCCGTCCCCACCCTTGGTCAAAGGCAAGTTATAAACACCCGCCACCACCACCTGTTTCTGTTATTGCAGGGCTAGACGATTGTCAACCCTCCGTGTAACCGATGGTATTTATGAATATAAAAACCTGGCATACATTTTCCTCTCCACAAATAATTACATTACAGTTAGCCATTCGTACGCAGGTGCAAGTGCTTAAAAAAGGAATATAGAGAGAATAACTAGGTGTGGATAACTTAGGAAAGTGGTAAATATCACGAGGCTTTCGTGGCAATTACAGACTTCGTTATAAAGCAAAGTTAAGTACCTTGTACATCAAGAAGCATGTGCCGGGCAAAATAAGCGAGAGGTTCCTTTCAAAAGATAGACACAAGTTGCTATATCCACATCATCTATGTGCGAAGCCTGTTTCATATTTTACACTTCACCCAAAATGTCTTTCGTAGTGCACGAAGGTCAGGAACTGCCCGTTTTTATGGGGCCTGTTTTTCAGGTTGGGTTACCCAAGGCTTCTCCCCCATAGTCAGGAATATAATTCATGGTGGAATCTGATGGTAAATAACTCCTTTATGTTCCCACCCGACCAGGCATGCATTGGCGGTTCCATGTCGGTGGACAAATGTGATGTGTTACAGAAAAATGAGTCATAAGTCGCAGAAAAATAGATTTTGAGATATCATAATTATTTGAAAAAAATGACATCAAGCGCATTCCAATGATAGTAAACATTAGGACGTCTAATAGGTACTTCTATATTTTCTTATGGATGACAAAAAAGTTCTATATACTCCTTAGGATAACCTCAGATATGTATAGATATATTCAATACAGTCTTACAATTTGGTACATGAATTCATACCACTAACAACGCGAAACATCCCAGATATGATAACATGAACAAAACCTATTGTGAAAAAAAAACATTTGAAAATCATTCTCTGTGACATAAGACTCATTATCCCGTGGCACATCACAAACCGGTGGATACCCCTCAACATGCAACCATGGAGGAAGCCACGGTTGCTCAATTTGCATAAAGTGCGTTAATATTGTTTGCATGCTCTGCTTGATTGTCCAAAGTAAGATATGTTGGCTAACGGTCATCATTGGTTATCTTGTGCACAGTCAGCCAACGGCTGCCTACTCGGTAAACCTAGAAGATGCAAACAAAGCCTCACTGCTGCATCATTAACGATTCTTTAAACTTATCGAGTTACTGACGAAATCAGAGCCAAGTACTTCCATTCGGTAAACTGCATTAAGTGAGCAAAAAGATGAACATTTTAATAGATTCCAATGCTCGGGAGTTGAATGTCGCTATGGGGATTGCTTGGAAACGCTCGGTTCCCAACGAGAATTGACAGATCTTAGTTGGGAAATTTCTTGATTGTCCATTAGTTTTGTAATGAAACCATCTTCTCTTCATCAAAACAGGGCAGATTCAATTATCAGGTGAAATTTAAATAGTAGAAACACAGGCAAGATGGGCCAAATAGGTATTGTCTGGAGTGCTCTGCTTTCTACATGATTCTTAAGTGTCTTGAGCACGGAATGGGCCTTTTTTGTGTGTTTCGATCCTCGCCTCAAAGATTTGAAGTTGTACAAATTGACTCACTTCTATCACATTACAGAAATTTCAACTATGACTGAGGTAGTGAAGTTTTCCCATCATTTCTCATTTTTCAAGTCCCATGCGAATTCCCTCTTGTGAATTCCTCTTATGCTTGCAAGGGAATACTCAGAGCAGGAAGGAACAGATTTGATTCCTGGTTCAATAGGAAACAGTCGATTGGAACTGAATGATGCCTGAACAGAGAACATTGTCTTCAGCAATCTCCCCCAGGCGAATATTTTTCATGGTCCTTTTAAAAAGAACAGTTTCTTTGTGGTGAATATAATCCTGGTTCGGGCTATGCAGCATAAAATCATTATATGATGTATAATGTAGCGTCCGTACGCCACCTGATCAGGGCGAAAATTAATTAGCTCCTTCGCTTGAACTTTGATGTATTGGCTTTTTTCCATGCCTTAATTAAACAGCTGATCAACATTGCAGTAAACAGATGCTCTCCGCTGTTGAACATTGCCAGATTCCATCAGACATGTGGGTCATACAATTCAGGAAATTATGAACATGATTCATTAAGTAATAATACATTTCAACAGAAGCATTCTCCCACCTTCGTCAGGTAGTCTCTGGTGTCCACTAAGCACACACCTATATCAGTGAGTCGGGAGTCGGGAGTCGGGAGTCCGGCGGACAATATAAGATGAATCCAATAAGACGTCCCATGGCACGTCGGCGACCTTAGTGGACACCGCCCTACTCCTATGCCAGGAAGGTCATTAGCGCAGTAGGCGTCCAACCACTTGCCATTCTTATCTGATCTGAGAGGCTTTGAGCCTAGACTGGGGGAAAGAGCTAGACAAACTCAACATCTACTCCAGGCCCAGGAAAGCAATTAGCGCAGTAGGCGTTCCATTCCATTCTTTACCTTATCCTATCAGGCTCTGAGTCTAGACTGTAGTAAACTCTCCCCTGTGATTGACGACCATTAATCTCATCTGGGATCATCGGTTCCATCCCTTCCTCAGCTCTGGAAGAGCTGTTGCTGTAAGCGCCCACATAATTGTGACCGATTTTCTTCTCTCTAGGGGGCGACACAATTGATATCTCCATTCTGCCCTCAAGTTTTCCGAGCACATCCTCATAAAGCGCTGTCTCTGTCCGGCCTCTATTGGTATGCATTGTCCCAACCATCCACCACCACACCCAACGCCTCCTCGTTCGTGGAAATCACACAAATAACCATGATAACAAAAGGGGGCATCCCATGCATCACCCTTGCTTATATCAGGCATAGAATGCGACGCCCTTATTGCATATAATTGGTCCGTGTAAGATGACCACAAAGAATACTTTATGTGGTAGGGGCAGTCCTCTGTAGGAGAAATGATATTGTCATGCATTTTTGTAGAAAGTTCTATACTCAGGACCCATCCATTTCTTCGATGGTCTTGGTTACCGTACACCATCAATGGGTCCATCTTTGTTCAATAATTGTTTAGCAAGAATGTGTGTAAGTGACTTGAATATAAAATAGATGCTTCCAGTTAGAAATGCATCTTCTGTGGTATATGTAATGTGTCACAGGGTAATGAATCACAAGTTGCACAAAAATGATATTTTTCAAATGTTTTATTCGTAGGATTCCTTGCTCAGAATGTTTTCATTATTGGAGTGATAAGCGCTGTTAGTAGTATGAATACATGAACCAAATTTCAAGACTGTATTTTGAATGTAATTATGCATATCTGAGATTATCCTAAGGAGTGTATTTAACTACTTTACTATAGGGATTGACCATCACGAAATATTGCTAACTTTTTTTCCCATGTATAACACAAATACAGAAGTACTTATTAGATGTACTAATGTTAACCATCACTGGAATCCGCTTGATCTCATTTTTTCAAACACGGTGGTATCTCAAAGTCCATCTTTTGCGACTTATGACTCATCTTTTTGCAAAACATCATATCATTCTGCAAAACATCATATGGAGTTTTGAAGGTCTACTAACATGATATTGGAGATACTTGGAGGGGGCATTCTGCCCTCATGGAGCCTCGTGAGGGGTTTCATAACGCTTGCTACCCACTACACGAAGTAATTAATTCTCGGCTGAATTGGCTGGAGGTAGCCGACCCCTTTCCGATCCTTCATTATTCACAGCTTAGATACTTGTTCCCTTCCTTCAAGCACTCTCGTCTAATATGTAATTATGGTGTGGCATATTGAATATGTTTCCATGATTACGGTACTTATAGGACGTGCCTTTCCATTCATGGTGCTTAAATTGACCGACGATCAAGTCTTGGGTGTGTATCATAATACTTGGGAAGAGACGGACGTTAAAATTGAAGAAGTAGCTCATCAAGGCTGTAAATGAAGGGAAATTGCGGTCGATAGAAGAATGCAGTCTTTTGATTCATTTTCAGAATATCTCATTTAAACAACGGCTGCATTGCTTGTTTGTCACTGTCTCCCGCTGGATATTAAACTGGTTTCTAGGACATTAAGATCTTCACCTATATTCAGTAATGTCGGGATGGCACTCTAGGCCCAGGGTTGAGAGAGTCCCTCCAAACTGAGGGAAAGCCTTAAGCCCCAAACCGCAAATTGGCATTTAAATCCCGTTCAGGTGCATATTTTCCTAGGCCAGGAAATCCATTAGCGCAGTAGGCGTCCAATCACTGACTTACCATTCTTAGCTGATCTTAGAGGTTAGAAGAGCCTAGACTGGTGGTTACACTTTTACTTGCAGTCAGTTCCATTTTTCTCAAGCCTACACTCTTTGTCTTCTGGGTGCTAGTGGCAAATGGAATTCAGGCAATTCTTTCATCGCCCGTGTACATGATTGCATATGGATGTGCTTATGAAAACTGCTCACCTTAGACATCCTCCTTAACGACTGGTGCTACGTTTCCCCATACTGTACCAAAGTATGAAGAACGCAAGTTCGTGTTACTTGGGGTACGTCTAGTAATATAGTCTTCTTTGAACTATGACGCGCCCAAGTGAATTTATGACGCAAATGATTTTCAGAGTTATGTACCTAGCTTTTTCCTTTTCAACTGTATGCACAATATTCGTAAATAACAATGCCTTTGAAATAGTGCTAACAATATACAGCTAAGGGCGTTGCAAGATGATCTGTAAATTTGGAAACAGTTTCCAAAAGATAATGAAAATGCCTCGGGACGAAGAGCCAAGGTGTTGGATTTCTGTTTCATTTTAGGTCGAAGAGCCTTTTCAATTAATCTCAAATAACGAAAAATGTTCATTTGCAAAGAAACATTTCACAAATAGTTCTCTCTCGTTACTCATATTTTGCCTTAAGTGGTTCTCTAAAACGAATGGACTCCGTGCTCGGCTCACTGCCTAGGCTTCTTCTTTCTTATGTTCACATATGGTCCAAGTTTCCTGTTGGAAATGGACGGGAAAGAAGCCTGGGGCACTTTATTTCGCCTGGGGTAGGAAGTGCTGTATTACAGCACCAGCCGCCTCCGGCATCGAGTGAAAAATGTCATGAGCAGTGTATAAAACTTTGATAAATATTAACTATCGTCTCACTTGCGATAGGACGATGCATCTGGGTAATAGAGAATGAGGTTTTCCCCGCGAACCACTTTATCTCCACTGTCTTCGTGCAGTGGGTGGCAACAATAAGAGCCGGACTGTCTGCATGGTTTATCTCGCATTTTGTTATTTAATATTCCACATGTTGTTTTCTCGCTATTAATATCTGAGTCATACCATGCTGCATGGTCAATGTTAATCAGCACACGCACAAGTGCCTATAATATTGTTGCGGTTTGGCTCGTCCTCCTTTGGGTGTTGATTAATTAAAGAATTAGGTTGATTACTATTAGAGCTATTGGAACTTAAACTACCGGTATTAGACTCGTCCCGCAAATATTCCTGAGAGAGAGTAGACTCATGGGCCATTCCTATGTAGATCTAGAACGTGGTAGCGTGGCGATTTACCTAGAGAAAAGCTTAGTCGTCCCCCTGGAGGAGGTAGATGGGGTCTTAGTGACCTTGGTCGGCGAGTTGGAGCGCGCTAAGAAAGAGTAGAAGCGAGTAAGTAAGTTTCCAAAGTAGTCAGGTTTTATTCCAAGTTAAATCCAGTACAAGTATCCAGGGAAGGGTCAAGATGGTAAATGACAAATCTACACGACTCACAGTGAGCCTTATATACTCAAGAAGAACACATAAAATACTCATAAAATAACCATAAAAGAAGGGGGACGGTTTAACATGGGTGACGGCTCGTCCTGGGTGACGGCTCGTCCCCTCGTCCCCATACCTAAAGTAATGGGGTGTTGACACATTTAGGAGCAGACTCAATGAACCCCAGAACACATAACTAACATACCTGGGTGACGATCGTCACCCCTATACCAATCAAATAAGCTATCCTATAACAGAGCCCCCTTCTGAGGTTATTCTCGTCCTCGAGAACTCAGAGGCTGCACATAAATGGCAAACATGATAAAAGAAACATAGTAAAAGGTTATAAAAGCTCTACCCGCGTTCTTTAAACGTGAACCAAAACAACTTCATCGTTATACAGTAAATATCGACTAAAGGTGGGTGTATACAACATAAAAATCAGGCATACAAGCATATAGTGTAAATAGTCTATTAAACAAGTCATCTAGACTTTATCTGTCAACGCACAAGTGACCATACGGGCGGCGGCTGTGGTCAGTTGGCCAGCGATAACACCCGCGCGTGCCTCTCACATCATGACAAGCGGTAGCAGACACCCGGTATCATATTTCAGCAATCAACATTCTTGTGGGACGAACCACTCCACACGTGCTTAAGACAAGTATATCACCATCCAGTGATCGTTACTATGTGACACGGAGCATTAAGAGTCAATTTAAAAATAAGAAGTGTTCTTGATTTCAGCAACTACACTCTTTGTGTAGCAAAAGTCAATGTTTATAATAAGGTGAAGAAATCTCGGATTACTGTCCTTGACTCCAGGCATGGAGCAAATGTTCCTAGCATCACTTGGCTGGCACATACACAGAACTTAGAAGAGGCCTATCCTCTCCCTAAGGAGGGGAAGTAGGGAAACACAATTTCAATTCACTGGTTAATAGCACTTCACTTTCCATGCTGTCGTATAGCAATTGGTCTGACTTCTCACAAATACTCTATAGATCCCTCTGCTCCGGGGGAATTTCCTCCATCACCCTCTCATAGGTGGCAATGACCTCCTGGGTGAATGTCATCCCGTCATTTCCTGCGGGGGTTTTGGTGTTAATTTCCTTTTCTTCCTGATCGGGAAATCCTGGCCAGGCAGGTAGGGACGGGGGTCCCTCTGGTTGTACAAGCAGGGGCCGGTCATCGGTTGTTCTCCACGTAAACACACGGCGGAAACTCAACGCCCTAGTCTTGCCCTTTTTCTTGGCTTCCCAGGTCTCCTGATGGAGTTCATGAGCAATACCTTGGGGAATTACCATGGTGGTCAACCTAGGATGTGGATCCAAGGGATTGAAGGTGCCACCGCTGGTGACCTGTGTCTGTCTCGGGGGTAGAGGGGGCATGGCGGCGAAGGCAGGGGTTGGCTCAGCCTCTGGTTCGGGGAGCAGCGAGGCTAGGGTGCGTTTGGTACTACTGTTCAAATCCCAGCCTCCTTCCTCCGAGGTTGAGATGGAGATGACTGGGAGGGGACGATGAGAAGAATGCACTGATGGTGTCGTTATCCGGTTGGTGCATTCCACCGGGGCGACGTCAGATTGGTCATTGGCCAATAGTAATATCGCCTCCACAGCCGCAGCCATGGAGGTCGAGTCGCTACTGGTGACCTTGGTCTCTTCATAGACTGTCTCTGACACCACCCCAGCCCCACACTCCACATCCACATCCTTGACCACTAGATCTCTCATAACCTTTTCTGGTATCCTCATAGGTAGAGCATGTTTGGTCAAGTCCCTGACAATCACGTCTCCATCCAACTCATAAGGGGGAGGGGGACCCAAGTCATCATGGGAGGGAGAGACCATTTCCGTGCTGGGCACGTAGGTTGCTGTAGAGCTGCTCCGAGGGGCTCTCTCTGGGCGAGCATTGTCTAATGCCCCCAGCAACGACCTACTGCTTCCCTTATCTCGATCTTCTTTCTTGCTCTTGCTCTTGCGTTTAGTATCCTTCTCAGGAGCATCTCTCTCCCCCGTTTGTTCCACTCTCCTCCTCTTATTCTCCTTTCCCACCCTGGGAGCAGGTGAGAGGGGCCTCTTGTGGTGAGGGCTACTCTCCGGCCTCCTGGAGTCATACTCCTCCAGAGGGAGGTCACATACTCGGCGATGTCCCCGGTCAAACATTGCTGTCTCATAAGGGGTGGCTGGTCTGCCCTTCAGGGGGTTGGTGCTGGTGACCACAAAAACACCACTCGACCCCAGCGATATATCCTTCGGGTCGCCATGGAGATTTGCCCGATGATGCACCATCTCAGTGGCTCGGCCACTCCTTTTCACCTGAGGGCAGTGGGGACAAGCCAGCCCGTAGATTAAATCCTCGTGTGTTTCCTTGTGCCTTCTCCAATCTCGCCGGTCTCTGGAGACCCAGGAGCAGTAGGGACACTGGTGGTAGCGTGACATTGTGTCAGAGACTGACCTGACTCCCTCTGGGTTGCTTTTTATAAGTGTGAGGCCTCCTCCCTCCCACCCTGAGGGCTCCTGGGCTGGGGAATTCACCTCCACCACCCTGGCTCGGGCCCATGGAATGCGATTCCATCGTCCCCAAAAGCTGTACTCCTTCAGCATCAGGACAGCCAGACCAGATTGTTCTCCTTTGGCCCTTGCCCTCGTCACCCCTCCTCCACGGTGGTTGCTGCCGAGCAAAGGCCTGGTGACATCAGTACAACAGGGGGACGGATAGTTGACACCTGTTTTATCACCCTGCTGTTGGCACCCGTCACCCATCACAGGTTGGTAATGGCGCAATCGGTATAGCACCCGTTCTCCCATGTCGGCGGCCTTCATGATATCCCCATGGATGACTTTTTGGGTTCTGCCCTTTTTTACTCTGTACACCATATCACTCAGCACCTCTGTAATCTCCCAGGGCCCAGTCCAGAACCTCTGTAACTTGGGTGACTTCCCAACCTTCCTGAAAGGTTGGAAGACCCACACCATTTGACCCTCCTGGTATCTAGTTGCTTTCACATTCCGATCATAATAGCACTTTTCTTTCTTTCTTGTCACTTTGATGTTCTCAAACGCAACTCTGTGTGCTACCTCAATCCTTTCCAGAAGTTGTATTATGTACTCCTCCTTGGAGTCTGTCAAGTTTTCCCCATGAGATGGATAGGCTATATCCCATGGCATATTCATCTCTCTACCCATTGCCAGGTAATTGGGTGTGAATTTGGTGGTGGGATGAACAGAGGCGCGGTAGGAGGATGTGATGAAGGGAAGAAAGGAGTCCCAATTATCCTGTCTAGAATTAACAAGAGTGGCCAGCATGGCTCCCAACGTACGGTTATATCTCTCCACCTGGCCATTTGCGATCGGGTGAAAGCTGCATGTTCGTGATTTATCAATGCCTAGGAGTCGTGCCACCTCTTTAAATAAATTGGATTCGAAATTTCTCCCCTGGTCAGAGTGCCACACCAATGGTGTGCCATACCTGCACACGACCTCTGTCACTAGCACGTCAGCTACAGTCTTTGCAGTGAAATCACTTATTGGGAAGGCCTCTGTCCACCTGGAGAACAGATCTGACACAACTAAGACATACTTATTGCCAGCTTGTGACCGTGGGAATGGTCCAGTAATGTCGATGGCAATTTCCTCCCAGGCTCCCTTCAATGGCCTCTCTCCCAAGGCCGTTCTCTTCTTCCTGGGTGGGGGTTTTCGTTGTTGGCATAAAACACAAGCAGAGACAAATGTAGCCACATCTCTGGACATTGTAGGCCAGTAGCATGAGCGCCTCAATTTGCTGAGAGTCTTGTCTCGACCCAAATGAGCACCAAGTGGTCCACCATGTGTCATTTCCATAAACTCTCTCCTTGCCAACGGAGGAACGTATGCTCGCCATTCCCTGCCCCCAGCTCCAGTCCACCTGTAGCTACCGAGTATGTCATTCTGGATGGCCAATGCTTGGTAATTATGCTTAAGCCAGAGCCAGTCACTTCCAGGTAGTCTCTGTTCATCATTGGGTACCTGGCCATCTGTCACTGCCTGTTTGAAAAGGACACACATAGGCTCCGCCTCCTGCTTCTCTCGTACCGAGATGCGCCCTTCATCCCATGTAATACTCCTGATTACTGCTATTCCATCGCCCATTTCCTCATTTGTGTCTATCCTATGACACTGGCTGCATGGGATTCTTGATAGCCCGTCGGCATTCAGGTGTTTTCGGCCTGCACGGTGTTCCACTTTAAAGGTATATGTAGATAATTCCTCAATCCACCTAGCCATCTGTCCTTCAGGCTCTTTCATGTCAAGTAACCACCTCAGAGCACTGTGATCCGTCCTGACGAGGAAATCGCCTCCAATGAGATAAGAGCGGTATTTCCTTACACCAAAAATCACAGCGAGTAGCTCTTGACGTGTGACACAATAATTCCTCTGGGCTTTATTCAAGGTACGGCTAGCATATCCTAACACTCGTTCTTTCCCATCTATAACCTGAGACAACACACAGCCAATTCCAAACTGACAGGCATCTGAATCGAGAATCATCATTGCTTTGGGGTCAGGAAATGCAAGCACTGGAGCATCACACAAACTCTCCCGTATTTTATCCATTGATTCAGTACACTCGGGGGTCCATACATAGGGGACATCTTTCTTTGTGAGTTGAAACATAGGTGCAGCAATAATTGAAAAGTCCTTTACGAATGATCTATAATACGAGCAAAATCCAAGGAAACTCCTGAGCTGTTCCTTATTTGTAGGGTAGGGCCAGCTTTTCACAGCTGCGATCTTATCCGGATCTGTGGCCACGCCCTCCTTTGAGACAACATGTCCCAAGAAGGCCACAGAGGCCTGAAATAGCTGACACTTTGATGGTTTTATTGTTAGGCCAGCCAGCCTGATTCGCTCCAGCACACGATCAAGCCTGTCTGCACATTCCTGCACTGTCCGACCATAAATTATTATGTCATCGAGGTACACAAGGCATTCCTCTCCCACAAGACCAGCTAATACCGTATCCATTAGTCTTTCAAATGTGGATGGAGCATTTACCAGCCCAAACGGCATTACATTGAACTGGTACAGACCGCGATGTGTGCAAAAGGCCGTTTTCTCTATACTACTCGCATCCATTTCAACTTGCCAGTAGCCGCTAGCAAGGTCAAGCGTGCAAAATACGCTCGCTCCGCTCAGCATGTCTAACGTATCGTCCATACGTGGTAGGGGATAGGCATCCTTCTTTGTGATCTTGTTGACATTTCTGTAATCGATGCAAAAACGCCAGCCACCGTCTTTCTTTTTAACAAGCACTATGGGGCTAGCCCAGGGGCCTTTACATGGTTCGATAATTCCTCCCTCTTCCATTTTCTGTAGCTCCTCATCAACGATGTGTTTCCTGTGGATGGGGACACGTCGGGGTCTTTGTTTAATCGGGGGGTGGTCTCCAGTATCTATGTGATGCTTGGTGAGGCCAGTCCTTCCCAGTGTTTCTCCCTTCCGGAGAAATAGCCCCTGGAATTTCTCATACAATCCTTGTATCTGTTCCTCGCACCCTTCTATCACCTGTAGATCTGTTTGCGCCCACAAATCATCCAATGTATTCCAAGTAATGTCTCCTCCACTTGGGTCATCATCAGGTGGGGGGGGAAGCATTGTATCCTCTCCCTCAGCCCACACAGCTACTTTACTACCTTTGGGGATACGTATATCCTGTAGCCCTCTATTCAATACTTCTGCTACACCTTCTGTCCCCTGAGGGAAATGAACAGTCCTTGCTATCCTAACATCCTGGATAAGGTCATCATCCTCCATAATAAGAATCCGATCGCCCACCTCTCCAAGAGGCTCTCGATCTCCAGCATTTCCACGATGCTCCATTACATCCCAGGTAATATTCATTCTTACTCGACTTCCAGCCGTTATGGTTGTTTCCTGGGCCGCATATGCAAATCCATGTGCTTTCTGGGGTTGTAACACCTTTTGGGAATTTAGAAAAATAGTCCCGGTGTCTGTATCTACAAGTCCCCGTCTTGCTCTGATAACATCCATGCCCAATATCCCACCTTCATCCAGTTTGGCCACAATGACTTTCATCTCTAAAAATAGTGATCCAAAATCCACCCCTATCTCTGCTTCGCCTAGCACGTCTACCGGTGATCCTCCAGCCCCTGTGATTCTTATCTTGGAATGTCTCAATGGGGGTGGTTCATTCATTCTTTCCCACGTCCATTTACTGATTATGGTCGTGCAGGCACCTGTATCAACTAGCCACTGAATGTCCACACCCTTACATCTCCCTTCCACCACAATTCCTGCTGTAGACGGATCCCAACGGCCTTCAACTGCTATCCATGCTTCATTACCGGTGACTTGCTGGACAGTATCCCGGTGGCTTACTGTCCTCTGTCGTTTCCCTGACCTCTAGAGCCATCCTCTTCTGGTCTATTTGGGCATTCCCTCCGGAAGTGTCCTGGATCTCCACACTGATAGCACACCCTAGGTCTAGAATGATACATGTTACGAGGTGGTGCTGACTGATGGGGTCCACTTTCCATCTTACTCAGTCGATCTAATATTTTTCCCAATATCTGTTCGAACTGAGATGCTACCTGTGGTGGTTTGTCGTCGGCAGTGGTCAGCCTGAGATGACCTTGGGCCTTGGGTTGCGATGGTCTGTCTCGTTCAGCATGGTGAAAAGCTTCACCATGCAAAGCAGCAGCCCTAGCCTCAGCAAATGATCGGGGGCGGGCCTGCACTGTCCACTGTCTGAGTTTCTCATCTTTGAGTGCAGCAATTAGAGCATCTCTACTGAGATCATCCCTCACTTCTCTATCGACTCGTGGATATGCCAGGCGTACCATCCTCTCTAGCTCATCAGCTAAGTCATTAACAGCTTCATCTTTGCCTTGCTTCTTCAATCTCAGTTGAGTCCTGTACAAGGCTAATTGATCTGCAGGCTGATAGCGCTTTTCCAACTCCTGTACAAGTTGTAGAAAGCTATCTCTGTCGTCAAGGTCAACCTTATCTAGTATGGCGAGGGCGGATCCATCCAAACTGGCTCCCAAATATAAGGCGCACTCCCTGTTCGACCATCCATTAAGGTCGGCTACCACCCTAAAGTGATTTAAGAAATCATTGAGTGATGTTGAACCATCGTAGGATCTTGGTGCAGTTTTGACCTTGCGACCTTGTCGCTGCCCCCATTGGTATCCATGCATGTCAGCTCTCCCTCGTCCCCTATCCATGTTGGGACGTCTCTCCACCTCGTCGTCATCCATGTTTAATCCATGATTTCTTTCAGGCCTGGCTACCCTATCTCTATCAAAAGGTCCAGGTTCTGCATCCGATGCACTTCCCATTACATTAATCCTGGCTGCTTCGTTTGATCGAGCCATTTCCCACTCTTCCCTTAATCTTGGATTAACTGTAATTTCCAGGGAGGATGATAGAGCCAGGGGGTTACTATCTGTATCTGAAGATTTCCTTCTTCCAGGTAGATCCCCACCGCTGCCACCAATGTTGCGGTTTGGCTCGTCCTCCTTTGGGTGTTGATTAATTAAAGAATTAGGTTGATTACTATTAGAGCTATTGGAACTTAAACTACCGGTATTAGACTCGTCCCGCAAATATTCCTGAGAGAGAGTAGACTCATGGGCCATTCCTATGTAGATCTAGAACGTGGTAGCGTGGCGATTTACCTAGAGAAAAGCTTAGTCGTCCCCCTGGAGGAGGTAGATGGGGTCTTAGTGACCTTGGTCGGCGAGTTGGAGCGCGCTAAGAAAGAGTAGAAGCGAGTAAGTAAGTTTCCAAAGTAGTCAGGTTTTATTCCAAGTTAAATCCAGTACAAGTATCCAGGGAAGGGTCAAGATGGTAAATGACAAATCTACACGACTCACAGTGAGCCTTATATACTCAAGAAGAACACATAAAATACTCATAAAATAACCATAAAAGAAGGGGGACGGTTTAACATGGGTGACGGCTCGTCCTGGGTGACGGCTCGTCCCCTCGTCCCCATACCTAAAGTAATGGGGTGTTGACACATTTAGGAGCAGACTCAATGAACCCCAGAACACATAACTAACATACCTGGGTGACGATCGTCACCCCTATACCAATCAAATAAGCTATCCTATAACAATATATTAAAGCTGCGACCACAAAATTCCATGATACAGTGCACCAGGGAACTCACACGAACCCCTCCCTCCGAAGAATGCCCTTCCTAGTGAGGTCATATAAAAAAGGACCTTTCTTGCTGGGGTCTATGCAGTAACAGCAGTTGAGAAGTCCATGAGCTAATAACTTAGCAGTCGCCTTGGATGGCTTCTTGGACGGCTCTAAATAGAAGCCACATGCGCCGGAGGGAAGAACTGTATAGGACAAGCAACAAGGGCGCATCGTATGGAGGAAATGGCACTTGCGATTGGTATAGTCCCTATAGGCCCTGCAACTTTATTACTTATCACATACTTTGTGAGATTGGAAACTTGCAATTGTTGCTAGAAAGATATGTTCTATTATGTATTACTGTAACTAAGCGAACATAACATTTGCAGATTCAGGGTCCAGTCAAACGCTATAGTAACAATAAAGCAACACTATCTGAAAATCAGCATTACATGTTTGTGTCACTTTACTATATCTAGATGGCTTTTTCTGGATAGGAAGTCTTAATCTTCTCCCAGGGCAGGAGCATACTGGACGGCCTGGTATTATCTCTATCAGATGTATGCCTCAGTTGTGTACCTACTTCATCGAGTGAATTAGAATTGAATTGAATTGTGTAAATGTGAGAATGATTTGTGGTGTGGTTCTTTAGGGTGATTGCTAGCCCATTACAAAACGATTGCATGGGAGTACAGTTTGTGATTCATCGGCCTGTCCGTGCCAACCCACATGCAACAATATCCCATGTCAAGAAGGAAGTTGTGATGAATAATCACAGGGATAAATCTGTCAGATATGTGTGAGTAGTTATTGCCATATGTGGGTGTGGAATATATAACGTCTCATTTAATTGCAAGGATCTCTTTTCATATGGTAACTATTTAAATGCAGGCATTGTTTTAATAACTCGTGCCTGGTGTCCTTGGACATTCCGCTAGTTTTATCGATGTTCCTCGCAGAGATATCAATGGTATGAAACTTTAATCGTTTCAACAACCTTTGACGATACTTCTGTTATATACTATGAGTGTCAGAAATTTAATCACATTTCTACATTTCTGTTAATGTTGTTGATGGTTCGTTCTCTTTACTCTAACTCTACCTTTTTTGGAAATAGGTCTGTCTCCTTTTTATACAGTGTTTTTAGGTGCAAGTAAATAATATGTTGAATTGAATTGAATTGACAACGAATGTTGCAATTGAGAAGACACAAAATCGAATGGCATAATTGGTATTGAACGACCCACTGAACGAATAAACGGCGTACTGGTTTTGAAATATTTTAAATCGACCTGGTGCTGAAAGAATCCTATGGAAACCTAATTATCTATGAAATCATGTCTCTATAATTAGTCGCAGTTTGCACTAAATATTTGTTCGCGTTCTGTGCCTAATTGAGTGAGAATTGCCAACATTCAAAATGGCGATGGTTTTGACTCATCATCAGAGATATTAACCTATAACACTATAAAGTGAACCCGCCCTTCAATGGAATGTTAATTGTACTTTGAAACCATTTTCCTGTGCTTTTCATTCTTATGTAATCATTACTGACTGAAATATAGTAGGGTTCCACAATACCCGCATACATAATATGTTCATACACGCCTTTATGATACAGCTGGTGGCTATATGTTGCATAGACCGTAGACCTGAAGATAATATAATGTTTCTTATGGATATTCTGTTTAGACAAATAAATGGGTTGAGTGCCTTGCTTTCGCCACAAATAAACACTGGTACTTTAGGATGTATTATAAAAGAGAAAACAAAACTGCAAAGTATTCACTCTCTGATATTTGTTTTGACATGGTGTGCATTGGGGGGTTATTCACGTGCAATACCTTTTATGTCATGGCGTTTAATTATTTTCTTATTTTCCCATCATGAATTGACTGTAGGCCTACTTAAAACCCAACCCTTTGATTGATGGAAGAGGATGGGCCCCCGTTGTCGTTTGGTTTAAGGATATAGTAACCCCAAATATTTGCCCAAGCTTCGAGAGTCCCCTCTTATTTTTTCATTCCTGAAACCCTCTCCGGTGGCTGAGGAAATATTGATATTAGGTGGGCATACGTTATCCTAGATTGTATTGAAATGTCAAGCATATTATATGACCCACTTCCTACTTGAATGTGTGCCCTCCCAAAATCATATTTGATATTCAGCCTCTCAAACCCTAAGTGTCTTTTTTGTCGTTACAGCTGATATTTCTCATTTTCAACCCATAGAATTCCAGCAGCAGCAATCGAAGCTTATCTATTGAGTATTGAATGTGGAATGCATCCAACCAATGTATGATTGATATAAGTGAGGATGCGGTAGTTATGCTGGAATATTTAATGCATTAGCCTATTGTGCAACGCCCAAATGGCTGGCATGCATGCCATTCTCTAATCGGATCATGTTGGATCAGCAGCTCCATAATTTACCGCTGTGGGCTTAAATTTGATAAAATCACTGATATACATGAACATGACAATTTCTCCGATGAACGTGGGCGAATTAAAGCATAACACATTCTCATACAGTGTCAGTACCGCATGGGGTGGTGGTGTATGGGGTGTTTAGGGGTGCTTAGCACTGCTAGTAGCATGAATACAGACATGTACCAGATTTCAAGATTGTGTATTGAATATATCTCTGCATATCTGAGGTTATCGTAATTAAGGAGTATATTTAACCACTTGACTAGTGATTGACCATTAAGAAGTATCGCCATACAAGTATTGTTTACCATCATTGGAATCAGCGTGATCTCATCTTTTCAAAAAAGATGATTATATCTCAAAAACATTTTCTTTTTCGTATGACTCATTTTTCTGTAACACATCACATCTATATAGTTGGGCCTCTCTTATACTATCTCGTGTGAGGCCATAGTTGGAAATATGTTACTTGGACAATAATCAATTATTAGATATCAAGTATATGCATGATAAGTGATACAAATCATTTATTCTTAACACGATCTTATTTTTCACTGTGGAATTTTGATTCTTACTTTTGAACATTTAATTAAATGTCATGTAGATGACGCGACGCATAAAAATAATCACATGCTGTGGTTATGCGTATTTCTTGATTGTTTCTCTCAAACTGATATAATTAAAAATTCTCTGCCTCAATAAAACATATTTCAACAACCACATACGTACAATGAAGCTACAGCTAAGGCTGCTATAGCTATCTGGTTTCTGGGTAGTTGGGTCCTTGATCCCAGCTTAAGTATGATGCGATCATTCGCTACTTGCCCTGATCCAGCAGCAACAACCTGTCACCACCAGATGGCTCTGTTTGGATTGGCTCTGCCACTGCCCTCTACCGGCTTTCATCACTAACACAATCCCTTGCGTTTACAAGGGAGTGATTCAAGAAAAAACATGCACTTGAAGTAGGTTGGTACATTCCAGAGTGGCTAAGTCTCTCTTGGGTTTTGTGGAGAAAAAGATCAAGAGGATTAACCCAGAACATCCCCCTCTCCCCGACACGTACGGTAAATCCAGTTCGATGTAATTTCGATTACGCAGACTATTATCTCTTCTATTTTACTGAATGTTGAGAATGTGATAGAGACCGGCTCTCATCTAACCTGCTTTTCTCTCCTCGATCTCCCGTTCTCCTAGCTTGGGCTAGTGGACGAACATTTCGTCTAGTTCTCATCGTGATCTAACTTTGAACGATAGACTCAAATGTGGATGGATATATGTGTTATAGATATAATTGCTTATAGGAAAACATGTCGAATTGTGTTCTGATTTATATTCAAGTATGTCATCCAGCAACACACTCCCTTTTCAATGTTTTTCATCGTGTCCTGATCGTCGTGATATATAACAATATATAGAATTTACTGAGCTTTCAGATGTAAATGAAGGATGATATTCCAGACTTTGTACAATAATTGGCACATGTATTATATTCTTTAAGTAAAATATTGTTAACTTCGAGAACTATGTCACGATTCATTCTATTCCCATGATTGATTCCAAGACCAGTAGAACCACCTTTAGTGAATATGAATTAATTACAACCGATTCCCTTTCCCTCTGCCACTCTGCCACTACCTCTTGTGGTAGGAAGGATGCACTAACCTACCCCCGACAGCTCTATATTAAAAGGCACATTCCCTTTCTGGTGGAAAGTCGCATCATAGGCTCATTGATGCAGGGTATAATCTGCAATCGCTACTAACTTTCTTTCAAAGATACATCACCCTCAGCCTAGTATAGCTTCACGCTTGCAAACATTGGAGGACATGTTGATATAAACTATAGGAAGCCCTACTGGTGGTCTAGTTGCCCCCTGAGGGGTCTGGAAGAGAAAAAGATGTGTTGACACAAAAAGCCCTCAGTGCACCAGTCTGGGCCGAGCTGTGAGTGACTCAGTGAAATGGCTCTTCTGCTCTCTTCAGGATGGGTGAGCTGCTCTTCCTCGCGGGGGCTTTATCTAAGCAGCTGATAAACTGTCATCTCAGGACGAGAGCGGGTGTGGCGCGATTGTGTTAATTCTGTCCAATGTCTCCCTGCGGGGTGGAGTAGCTAGGCAGAGACGTCCCTATGTAGGATTTGGGATATGATGTATGTGGTACAGTATAGAGAAGAGAACATTCCCTCCAGTATATTCACCCCGTGCACATCTCTTTCACGCTGGGCTTATATATATTGTGATGTGTTTCAGGAAAATTAGTCACAAGTCGCAAAAAAATTTGATTTTGAGATACCGCATATTTGAAAAGATGAGATCAAGCCGATTCCAATGAAAGTAAACATTAGGAAATCTAAGTCCTTTTATATATTGTATGCATGAAAGAAAATAGCTATATTTCTTTATGGTCAATCACTAATGAATTAGCTAAATAATGCCCAGGATGACCTCAGAAACGCATAGATATATTTAGCCCACATTCTTGGAATTTGGTACATGTATTGCTACTACCAACGAGGTTATATACGAGTACAATCTCGTTGCTACTACTAAGAACACTAAACTGTCTTATTTTATGTCTATTTAGACCTTGGTAAAATGCTCCTTTTAAATAAAAAGTATCTTAAATCTTTAAATCTTTAACATGGGTGGAATTGAATGTACTGCAAATTTAAAGTCGTTCTCGCCTACTGTGTATGGCAGACAGTAAATGTGCCTCTACAGTCGCAGGTATTTTTTTTAAAAGATTTTATTTATACTGGGAGTCGAAGGTCCCCTAACGGGGTTTTTCGCCTGCCCCAGTCTTACAAACAGAGACTGAGCAGGGAAAAGATGTACATAGATACAAGTTATAGCAGTATATATACATAGTTTGATGTTGACTGGAAGGTTGCACTTTGCCACTCAGGTCTTTAGCGATGGAGTGTTAGTGGTAAATTAGAGATTGATAAAAGAATTTTTACAAATGATTAGCTCTGCCACTCTGATCATTGATGGAGTGTTAGCCTTATCTATTTGGTCAATGGAGAGATAGGAAGATTGAATAGCTATATAGCGAAAAGAAGGGGGGACTTCTTTGACTCGGATCATCAAGTTAAAGTGAATATTAGTAGGTCGGTTATTCATTTTTCACTCTGTGTGAGCATCAAGGGCTCCTTGTGCGGGATCTAGTTTCAGGTATGTTATGAACTAAAAGCGCGGACGTCAAAGTGAGCATGTGTTCAACTCAAACAGTGATTGGGGTCTATGGGAGGTTGGTTAAATAATAAGGTAGTGAGGTGGAGGGGTTGATTCGGTGTGTCATAGGGTTACAATTGGGTGTAGAGAGTGTTCAGCCATATTTTTTGGTTCGACTTAAAGGCCTCCATGGTACCGATGTTCCTTTGCCTAGCAGTCAATTCATTCCAGGCATTTGCTGTTTTAATAGTTACTGAATTTTGTGCTAGATTTGATTTAAAACGAGGTATTTTCAGTCTCGGGGCATCAAAGTTCCTAGTGTTTCTGTTTGGAGTGTCTCTATAGATCGGATTTCTGATTCTTTTGTATGCTAAGATCCTTAAATGCATAATTCTTCTATATTTTAGGAGGGGTACTCTTGCTGTTGCATGAACTGTATCAGTTGGTGTTTCGTGTGGGAGTTGTAGGGCAATTTTGAGGGCTCTATTTTGCAGGTATGATATTCTGTCGATTTCTAGAACATAAAATTTGCCTTGAACTGATACATTCATCTCAGAGTATCCTTTACTCTGAGGAAAATAAACTGACAAATAAACCTGACACACGCTAGACCATTACATAGCGTGCATTGAAATTCCGTCGCGAGATAGTTTGGGTCCGATTGCTATATGCTTACTGCACGAAATAGGCCCTCGACGCCTTTGCTATTGTGCCAACATATACCGTATATACCCCGATATGAGCAACCCCTTGTAGATCTCTCCACACTTGCTGAACGTATCGTGGCTTGTTTAATCGGGATTTTTCTTACACAGTTAATACACCTGGTGTTTCATTAGTATGTGATCTAGCATGCTTCCAATGTCGATAGGGAAATGTTGCGAATTTTGTTTTAATGTCTAATGCAAATTACACAGAGCTTGTAGATAACTTGTAGAGCGTGCTACTCAGCGGGTACTTACTAACATTGCCCAATATGTTCTTGTAAATCGCTCTCGTCTAAAAAAGTCCATCTGATATGAAATATATTGCATGTCTTACCATGTCCTGCCATGGCCTTCACTATCGACTTTTGATAATGATGAAGTTCGGCCATGGGGAAGGGGAAGGGGTTGGGGTGTATGGTCTATCAGACTGTATCTTTGGTTTGAGTGGAAAACCATGTAAATCTGCTTTAAAACAAAGTCTTGTTCATAGTTTAGATGTATATCGTGAATAGCATTTAGGCAGGCCGGGGGCTGAATAGCTGAACAAGTGGCACAGCAGACCAAGGCATTTTTTCATTATTGCAGGTCGAGGTGAAAAAACTGTTGACGAAATATTGCACCAGCCTGGTGTATGGGCAAGTGTCCAGGGGTAAATCTATATCACATTGTGGTATGCAAAAACGGCTTCTTTGTGTGACAAGATTAATTGTGTTACACCTATATGTTTACCTCAGCAACCTTGTTTCTCAAAGCCAAGGGAGAAAAAGCGAGCTTTACATTCATTCCCATGGGTCGCCACATGGCCTGGTAGCCCTGGTTCCTGTGCATGGAGTCCCGGGAGCACGTTTTAATTACAATAAAGGGAGACCCTGTCTTGCCCCATGTGGCCATCTAGACATTAGTTATTAATCAAAAGCTTTCTTGTCGACAGCCGATGTGAATTCCATGCTGTCATCTCCCGTCGACCTCCAGAAAGCCTTCATCCCCAGCCTGAATTAGGAGTCATCCCCGCCGTTAGCAATACTCGAGGTCAACACTAGGGGGAGCATCTATTTCAGTGGGCTGCCACCTAGTGGCCAGCCATAAGGATATAACACAGTTTCTAATTTTTCTTCCGGAGAGAGCGTGTGTGACTATATTTCAAAGCTGTATAAATTGCAGGCAAAACTTGATGGAAATTTTGCAAAACTTTGCGCTCAAAGTCTATGACTTTGGTTGATAGAGACGATGTGTATACACACACGCTCGTTAAATCAGTTTTGTGCTGGAATAAATCGAGGGTGGACCACAAACGCTTTTAGGTCCCTATCTCTTCATTCCAGGATAGCCTTTTCCTACACGCTATCTCTTATACGTTTGGTGCACTCTTTGAAGTTCATTGGTTTCCAAGTTTTTCCACTGTGCCTGTTTAATGCTGATAGAGGCCGGCCCGAAGCAATTCCTTAATTAGATCATTCGGCCGCAGTCGCGTCTCTGTTACCACTCCCATTCATAATTCAAACATCCGAAAAATTCTCTGCCTCCCTTCGCCTGAGCTCTTACATGCATTTCCAGGTGCGTCGTGACAGAGGCTATTGGTACGAGATCATCCATTCCTTACATGATGCTGTTATACTAATCGAATTGTGGCCTGCTGAGTTGTAGATTATGGATGAGACCATCCCGCGCATTAATGTTATGCTCGCCAACTTGTATTTTAGTTAACTGCTCCTCCCCGACCGAGCCCCTCCCTCCCTCCCTCCCCTACAGATACGCACCTTCTGTTGTCGGGCCCGTATCTCCATCGCCTTTACGCTCGTGGTGTGTATTGGCCACAGTCACTGGATGGATATATATATAGAAAGATAGAGATAGGGGAGAGTTGTTGGTTGTTTGTGAGAGATTGCAAAGGAGAATACATAAGGGATTAAATCACGGAAGAGAACATAAGGAGGATAATTGAACCTGAGAACTGAAACTAAAAGTTGATCGAGTGTTTGCAACACACTCGAGGTGTTTCAATGGAGTACTTAAGGTGAGAAAGGAGATAAATTCAGATTGTTGATTACGAATGCTCACTTCCCAATCCAGTGTCATAACTCCTCATTAAGACCATTTCCATTATAGTTGTTTGGATCAATGCATTTCCTTGAATACTTCAAGAGGCCGACCATATTTCTACCATTCCATTGTTTCCCTTTATCCTGTTTACCCTGTACATGCGAGTGAGTGAGTACATGTGAGTTTACATACACACAAGCAAAGGGAAGGCGTGAATATATATTTACTACTTTGTCCGGACAACAAGTATGTTTAGTATCGTAAGCAGCACCCACACCTCACCCTTCTTCCCACGTTGCTCCAGTAAACCATTGGGTCGCCTAGGAGGCAGATGTGTCTCTATATGTATAGTAGGGGCTGAGCCAGAGATCACCTGTTGCATTTGGATATCGCAGGTTGTGTCTCTGCATTCATCAGCTGCCTTGGATGGATCACGAGTCTCTGTGGATGTAGCAGGAGAGAAAATGGAGCCTTAAATTTGGAGATTATCGCCAGGATTTTATCAGACAGCTGAAGCATGAGGTATCGGAGCGATTAAGTTGGGAATCTTTGCGCTTAAGTTTTGCATGATAAGGAGATCCTCCTCCCTTCGTTTTTTGTGTGTGGTTTAATGCGATAGATACACATTGCGGTTGGTTTCTCCAACGAGATTATATTCACGAATATAATTCTCTCCCTCTGAGCTGTAACAGTAACTACTTGTGCGGGCTGGTAAATGGGTGTTGTAAATAATGGTCAGAGGTCACTGTCATTCGGCGTTTTCTTCACTGCTTTTCGTATTTCTTCGCATATGTCTTGTCTCTCTCTCTGTTGCTCTCTCTGTGTCTCTTTTGGCTCTCTACCTTTCTGTGTCTGTCTCCCCCTCTCTCTTGCGTCCTCCTCCCTCTCCTTCTCTGTGTCTCTCTCACACTCACACTCTCCCGTCTCTCTCTCCTCTTTCGCCCCCTTTCTTTCTTTTGTCTCTCTTCCGCTCTCTTCCTCCCCCTCTCTTTCCTCCACACTCACTCTCCTACTAACAGGGTGACCAAACATTATCAGCAGTCTCAAATGGAGTGAATCAGCCTATAGATAATTTCTGCAGGTCATATGAATGAGATCAAGGCAAGATGAAAAAGGACAGACTATAAATTGTCGATGTTCAGATTATATTATCATGATCTAGCGATGTCCAGCTGCTCATTCATAAGAGGAAGAGCACACACAGGCAAGGGGCCACATTTCCCTTTTGTCTCGACGTTCTGTCCATATCATCAACCCTTCTAATCGGCCTATACCTTTCAATTATCACCCCACGTTCCCTCTCATCACCGTCACTAATCACTCTTGCATCCACTTGTTGTTATGGAAACCGACTGGATTCAGGAAATGCTAAGTAATGTACTTCCGGTCCATTGATTGTTGACGTCATGGATACCACTCGCGTCGCATGCGTTTTGCATGCGCAGACTACCCAATCACCCGGCGGTTCCATCTTTAAATGGTATATATAATTTCTACTTAAGTCGGTTTCTAGGAGTTTTCCTGCATGGTAGCGTATCGGTCCGTATTATGGGAATCTCCCGAGCGATGGTATTCGCGGGATATTAACGTCTGGGCGGCACCACATACCTGTGAGCCATAATTAGCCGAATTTAAATTGACGCCAACTGTGATGGATGGTAGGCCGGAAAGGATACTCTCAAGTGGTTGATTTTCCATTATTTTCACTTCATTATACCATTGTTTGAAGCGTCTGAATCGATTGCTTTCAGGTATTACTATAAAGGAGTGGAAATGGATTAATTTTCCCTAATACCGCGTCACATTCGGGCTTCAACAATAGCAATTTCCTGTTTTCTCTTGTATTTTTTGTTTCATATTTTAGTTCAGTAATTAACTCTGTGTTATGTGTAATAGATAGGCATTGCTTCTATATATACCTAGGAAAGATATCTACAATCTGCAGGTAGGGAATGAATATTACTTGTCAGGTTATATTATCAGAACAGACCCCAGAACAAACTACCGAGCACGAGTTGGCATATTTATCTCCCACCCGACAAAAGGTATAAAGGAGATTACAGTCTGTAACTACATATCGATTTGTCCAATGTATACATTGATAACCTCTCACAAAAACCTCTGTAACTAAAAACACGGGGGTTCAGATAAAAGAGTAAGAAGAAAGGTTGAGCTATTGTCTCCCAACCCAAATGAAATATTTCTGGTGA
The DNA here is from genome assembly GCA_942159475.1 of Sthenelais limicola. Classification (NCBI taxonomy): domain Eukaryota; kingdom Metazoa; phylum Annelida; class Polychaeta; order Phyllodocida; family Sigalionidae; genus Sthenelais; species Sthenelais limicola. The sequence continues at coordinate 63,658,857 of OW804096.1, forward strand.
GAATTCTCATATGATGAATGTTCCGCTTCAAACGTTGGAAGTAATATAGTTAAACAGAAAAAAACCATTTTTCACAGAAGAAATTTCATGCATACTACAAGTGAGTCTGACATAAAAGGGCAGCGGAGCAGGTGTTGGATTCCTCCCGTCCCAGCACCCCCGATGGCCCTTCACCGTGTCTAGAAGACCCAGGTTGGGCAGTTATTACAAACACCCCAGGAGTTCGATCATGTACCTGTAAGCAACAACCCCACCATGTCTTCCAGGGTCACTCATGTCAGCCCATTTCCATATATCATTGCTCTATCTAGTGGCAGGGGTCGGAAAAACATATGAATACATATATACACATGCGTATAATGAAATTGAAAGATGTCTTTTCTGAGTTGTCATCTGTCTAATTTAGGTTTTTGGTAGGTAATAAATCCAGTCAGTGTAAATCTACCAAAATCTAATCAGATACGTTATTAGATACCAGCGTCTGCCAATGTATTACTTTGCACATCACGTTGCGAATTTTTTTTTCTACTGGAGAAAATTTATAGTTTTAACATTTATAGACGCACAAACAACTCCGAATCTTCTACTTCGTCGCATTCAGTCTAGGCTCATAGTTGAGAGAGTCCCTTCAAAGTGAGGGAAAGCCTTGTGCTCCAAGTTAAGCGCAGTAGGCGTCCAATCACTGGCATGCCATTCTTATATGACCCGCGAGGCGGTGAGGATTGTCTGGGTGGCATGGTCTGTTTCGTCTTTCCCTCAATTTTGAACAAGCAAATCAGACAGCAAATATCGATTGCAAAACACCAGTACGAATTTAAACTAAAAATCGCCAGATTTATTCACTTTAAGGCTGGTATCTCGATATAATCAGTAAATAGCTTATGTGAATAAACAATTTGAAACCTCAAAATGCTTCAAGGTGAGGGAGGACAGATGGATGGATGGATATATATATATATAGATAGATAGATAGATAGATAGATAGATAGATAGATAGATAGATAGATAGATAGATAGATAGATAGATAGAGAGAGAGAGAGAGAGAGAGAGAGAGAGAGAGAGAGAGAGGGGGATGGATAGAGAGAGAGAGAGTGAGAGAAAGAGAGAAGAGACACAGAGAGAGACAGAGACACAGAGAGAGACAGATAGATGTACATGATAATCCTTCAGGTAGAAATGATGCACTGCAGAATGAGCCAGCATCTATATTTGGGTCCTAATGTGCTCAGGTGTATGAGGCCACGAGTAACTCCTCTGTATATACTTACATGGCAATGGGGAGATGGCGTGACCAAGTCCCTCAAGTTTGCTACCGTAGTCCTAGTTGGCACGGGGCACAACAAAGTTGCCAGCATGTGCAATTGAGATGACTCTAAGTTTGAGGCAGTGGGCCCACAGCAGCAGGAGCAGCAACAGCAAGCATTGCCTTTTTACCTTTGAAGCCCCACGTTTAGATCTTGATGACTCTTGGTCGTCGATACCCCTCCACTCCCCCTCCCCCCCCCCCCCCCCCCCCCCCACACACACACACGCGAGACAAGCATAAAAGGCGCTCTGAAAATGGACCCTGTTTGTTGCTGGAAATGGCCTCAACTCTCGCTTATCATCGCGAGAGATGTAAACGTTCTCGGTTAACCACGCGGCCTCGAAACATCCGAGGTTTGATCCTCCTTGATTAAGTATGAAGTGGATGGAGTCTTTGCTTTGAAATCGGTACTTGACTTTTTGGTTTCGCTTTTAACTGTTTCAACTGTAGTTTTGGCTGTATAGGTATGAGGGGGCACCTTCTTTCTAAAAATAGGAGATAGCTTCGGTCTTGTTGTAACGCACATGCAAGAACACATGTTATGGTTATCAAGTGAAGTTTATTGAAAGGCGTCGACATCAAAGACCATATTTTGTTACTTTTAATGTATGCACCCGCATTTATATGAATAGATACTTTCGGTTGCTGGGTGTTGAATGCAGAAATGTTTTTTTTGCAAATGCTGTTAATAGTACATTGTTCGTCGTCTTTACAATTGTATTGCCGGGGGATTACCCATGCATATAATATTTTATGCCTTTAAGTTGCCCTTATCAAACAAACTTTTCCATTAAGGACAATCCACCACATGAATATATGAAGTTTCAAAGTTACAAGTGCTTCATTTTGGTCGATTCCGCCGTACTCGAATGTTAGATTGAAAGCGATTCTCATATTTCATATTTTAAATTTGTATGGCGTCATACGAATACGTTGTAATGTTTTCATTAAACTAATTTATCATAATGGAATTTAATCCCCTCCTCTCGAATGATATGCTTCCTATTGCCTGGTGTACTTGTTTAGCGAATGTTTTGGGCCCTAGCGGTCCAAGGTTAACTAGGAACGATCTTCCAATTGCCCGTATCATTTTTTTCCCATTTTCTGATGGATACCGGTATTATTTGTTGTCGTGTATTTTTAGTTGTACCAATATATCCCATTAACATTTGTTTTAGTTGGGGTAATGATCGGTCTCAGTCCATCATTGGTCGTGCTTCAAAATAAGATTCGGTACATTTTATCATCCATTTCGTTAAATATATATATATATATAGAATTTTTATTCAGTAATGAAAAATGTTACAGAAATGGACAAATATGTCAGTGACTGGATTTATAGAGTAAAACCGGAGAAATGGTATACAGTCTAGGCTGGCTCACAACCTCTCAGATCAGGTATGTCAATGATTAGACGCCTACTGCGCTAATGGCTTTCCTGGCCCTGGAGTAGGCGTGCTAATGGGTTTATAAAGGCATTTTGCGTTGTGGAGTGAGACTTTCCGTCACTTTGCAGGGACTTTCCCAACTCTGAGCTTAGACTGTATGTATATTGGCCTACCTAGTATGCCACTTATATATCCACTGATCTCTTTTTTGGTGATCGTGTCCCCCTAAGCTTTGAGCACTTAATTACGAAGCACTCACTGCGGTCCATTAAATTCTCAGTCTTGGGTCCGAGAGGGCATCAACTGCAATCCTTTATATGGAAAAGATGGGAGATCAAGCTTCCTCTAACGGCCATCTATTGGCTATATCTCAAGGGGATGATTTGGCGAAGGAGAGAGAAAGGAGAGGGGGCGGGGTGTGCAGGGGGGGGGCTGTATAGAAAAGTTATCATATATAGAAGCCAGGTCTGTCTAAGTCTTCGACCGACAGGGGTCGCGGCGGCTGGTAACGTTTTTACAATAAGCTCTCCCTCAAATACAACCTGGTGATTTCCCCAGCGGCTTCGATTCCATGGCGTTAGCTAACTCTCCTCTCTTATGGCCCCCTCTGGTACGTTACCAGCAAAGAGGGCGGACAAATAGTATCATGAAAAGTAACCATTTACGTGCGCTCTTCGTCCCTCCATAACGGTATATTCAGAAGGTATATTCTTCGCCCATCCATGCTCCATCGATTTTCGGGAGCCTACTTAGCAATAGATTTTCCCAGACTTCCGTGTATATTATTAAGGCTATTCGCATGATAATGCGGAAGCCTTTCTTATTATAGATATACATAGATATACTGAGAGTTTGGCACATTCCTGGAATTCTTATGGAGCATTATATCCGATGTCACAATGGCCAAACCGACATCCCAGTAAACTGTCTTCTGGTTGTAGTACAGCTAAGCAAATTGGAGGTCGGCCAATGTTCCAACCATTCTATAGATTCCCTTATTTTGGTGTCTGTAAAACATTTCCTTCTAGTCGAAATTTGATGTTAAACTTTTGAACATCTCATAGAAAGTTGGTTTAGGGAATTATAAGGGTCACAGGAGATGTCAGTGGGTGTCAGCGGGTGTCAGTGGGCGTCAGTGGCCACGTGCTGCCCCACTAGTGTACATTTGTCCTTTGTCATATTTTTCGCATTTCTGCCTGTCTTGTATGAAAGTTCTAAATTATTCGGTTCTGTTTATCCTTATGATTGATGTGCATGTTAAACCCAATTCGAGGGGAATTTAGGCATTTGAAAGCATTTGAAAACAAATTCTTAGCCAAAAAATGCTTAGGCCAATCGTACACATGTCTGCGGCCAGTTCCATCCTCCAGGTTTTCCCGATGCATCCGTCCTCTCAATCAACATGCCCACCTCGATGGGTCCCGCCTGTGGGAGATGTACATTGTCTCTCTGCACTTAGACTCGAATCTGCTAATCTTTTCTGAATACTATATACATGTATCCTTATCTATTTTTACTGGTATGTTCGATTTGCATGTTAAAGCAAATTTTAGCTAACTTTAAGTAAATTTAAAAGAATCTAAACAACATTTGTTAATTTTTTTTTTACAAAACCCAATGTACATCAGTCGGGGTCGGGCCTACCAGGCGCGCTCCACTACCAGGCGCCGACATATTCAGTTACTGACATATTCAGTTACCAGGAGCCGACCAAGCCACTTCTCTCCCAAGCCACTTCTCTCCCATTCAGCCCCAAACCTCTGACATATTCACACGGTTCGACATTCAGCTCCAATCCAGTGAGATATTCACAGGCTTCGTCCTTAACTCCATGATCGTTGTACAATTGTACAACACAAACAATCTAAACCAACTTACCACTACTACCAATACCTTATATAAACTACCCATATCACTACCACAAACTGTACGTTGTATGAAATAACCACATAGTTTGTCACAAACTGTACTTTGTATCAAATACGCACATACCTTACCTAAAGAAACTGACCACTACTGAAATACGCACATTACTATAACAAGTAATATACCTTATATGCCCAATCATATCAAAATTAATACCTTATATGCACTAGCAGACGAGATCAATCCTCTCCACAATAATGCGGCCGAAAAAAATTCAACCTAAGAAATATGTTCACGGTTCTTTCCACCAGGGTGATGCAAGATATGGGGAAAATTCTGGAAAGCAATGCGTACCTAATTCCCTAATGTTTTTGTGTCGAACCAACAACTGCAACGTAGATCTAATTGCTTCTAAACTGGTTGACAACATACTTGATATGGGGGATAAAATGTATTCTGAATTACGTCCTTTGTTTAATCATCACTATCGGAGTGTAGACGAACTGCCTAGAGTTGTGATGTTTAGTAACCTAAGGATTCACATTAAACCATTACTCCCACTGGGTGGCATTGCAAACGATAGTCACTATCTCAAATCTCAGATTGTTGCATCATTGAACAAAGCTCCAGCCTTTTTATTTGTGTGCAGTGACAAGTGCATAGCAGTAAAGTATGATTCCAAAAGCGGTAAATATTTGATATTTGACTCCCACTCATGCTCCCGTTTTGGGTATGTTACCCCTGACGGAAGGTCTTGCATCTCTATATACACAACATTTGATCTGATGTTCTGTCATATGCAGAAACTATTTGGTCACACAGCAGGCACAGTTCCTTTCGAAATTGTTCCAATGTTGCTTACAGAAAAGAGGATCTCAAAAAGTGTAGGTTTAGAAAGAGCATTATTTAGCCCAAACTCCATACCAGCTTATAAGAATGTTGCGTTGGGTGGTGCGTCCAATGCTTTTGAAATGGCTTTAAGCCCCTCCAATACCATTAGCGTACCAAATTTAGTTGAACGCTGTAACAGGATTCGAGGTGAGGCAGATGTTGCAGTATATCTTCAGAACACAGACAAGTTAATCCCTCTTGCATCTTCTACCTCTGCAAACTCTGCCATTAATACTGACCTGATAAATTGCACAAACCCGAACATAACAATGGAATCGCAGAGCCAACATGTAAAAAACATGGCACAACTGCACAATGAAACCAATATTAGGCCTACTCCTTCCAAAACAAACTGGGTGTCAAATGAATATATGACGAGAAAAGAGAAGAGGCGTCGTGCGATAGCTGGTGAGATGAGTCAGGCTGATCTCAATGAGTTCAAAAGATGGAAGGAATGCCGTGCGGCAAAAAGAAATGACCAAGAAATAAGAAGATTAAACCTTACTCCTGAGAAGGCTGGCCGTAAAGAGAAAGTTAATCAACACAAAATAAGAAAATTGAACATTACTTGTGACAAGAGAAAAACAAACGCACAATCATCTGACCACAGTGACAGGAGAAAAACAAACGCACAATCATATGACCACAGTGACAAGAGAAAAACAAACGCACAATCATCTGACCACATTGACAAGAGAAAAACAAACGCACAATCATATGACCACAGTGAAAACTCCTCTTCTTGTGGATCAGAAGTTGATGATAATGAAAATTCTTCACATTGTGGTTCTGAGGTGGAAGGCAATCACAGCGGAAATGATAGTATTGATAGTGCTGAAGTCATCACACAAACTCCTATTGACCTTACACCTTATCAATATTCTTTATTGTTTTCGGATATCAAACGAGTGATGAACAGCGGGCCCAATTATACATGCTGTGTTTGTTACATTATACTGTTTAAGCGTCAAACAAAGAATGTATCACAAAGAAAGCGTCATCTGTTCAATCGATTTTTGAGATCCGATTTTAGGGCTAAGAAACAATTACAATGCTGTCATACATGTTATCGTAAAGTGATACAAGGAATAACTCCTACTGTAAGCTTTATCAATGGCATGAAGTTCCCTGAAAGAAATAGTGCACTCAACTTAACTGCAGATGAAGAAATGTTAATAGCATTAAGAATACCATTTATGCAGATTAAACTATTACCTAGTGGTCAACAAGCACAGCTTGTGGGCAATGTGATAAATGTACCTACTGATGTTGCACCTACGGCAACACGCCTTCCACGATATGTTAATGACGAAGGCACTGTGTCTGTTCGATTAAAGCGCAAGTTGCAATACAAATCAGCATATAAGCGTATGAACATAAGGCCTGAGCGTGTACTAGAGGGACTCAAGTATTTGTTACGGGAAAGTGAATTGTACATTGACAGTGGAGTCCAAATTGATGATGAGTGGTTCGAGAAAACTATTCAATCGATTTCAATTAGCAGTAATGCTAATCTTGATCCTCCCTCAGTGAACAATGAGGGTGCTGATAACTTCGAAATACCAATAGAGACAGTGAATGAGGGCTTATCTGATAACTCACCAATAGCACAACACACTGTGAGTGGGGGATCTGGTGATATCCCTGAAATACCAATTGATGAGGGCATTAATGATAGGTCAGAAGAAGACTCAGAAGAAGTTACAATAGAGGATCATTTTTCAGAAGTGGAGGTTGATCAAAGTCGATGCTCAAATACGCTTCTGTTAGATGGTGAAAATGCCTATCTAGATGTTGCACCAGGTGAGGGTAATATTCCCAGGGGCCTTCTTTATGACAAACAATGTGAGGAGATGAGCTTTCCCACCGTTTATTGCGGTCTTTCAGTAGCTTCAATCTTTCCGCGAAAACTATCTTTCAATGATAGGTGTCAATGGGAATTGCGCAGTGATGATAGACGTGTAGGTAAGAATGTAGAGCTCATTTTCCATAAATATAAGGTGTATCAAAGTCATTTCATAAGCCAGCACGCAAATTTTGCTATGCGATATGGGAAAAATGGTGGTATGCATACAGCAGCAGATGTCATGACTGACGCTGCTAGGGAATCTTTAAGTACATTGGATCACGGCTACTATCTTTTCAGACAATTACGCAATAGTCCTCAATACCTCAAGACCAGAAAGAATGAACTTTTTGCCACAGTCCGACAGATGGGAATACCAACTTTTTTCATATCCTTATCAGCAGCCGAAAGTCGTTGGCCTGACCTACTTAAGACATTAGGAAAGATGGTTGACAAGAAGGAATACAGTGATGAAGAGATATCAACCATGACTTACCAGAATAAATGTCGAATCTTAAACTCTGACCCTGTCACGTGTTGCCGCTATTTTCAACAGCGATTTTTGACGTTCTTACGCAAAGTTATGTATTCACCTTTATGCCCAATCGGTCAGGCGCAAGATCATTTCTTTAGAGTCGAATTCCAACAGAGAGGGAGCGCCCATATCCATCTCCTCCTGTGGTGTGCCGATTCACCGACTTATGTATCTGGTGGGGATAATGGAGGACTGTATGCCTATGTAGACAAATACATCTCATGCTCATTAGACGTAACCGAAGAGACTAAGCCATATGTATCATACCAAGTTCATAAACATTCTCAGACATGTAGAAAAGGTGGGAAGGCTGTATGCCGGTTTGGCTATCCATTACCGCCTTTTCCAGAAACTATTGTTTTAGAACCAAAACGTGATGCCACAGACGAAGACAGGGAGAGGTACAAAGACATACAGTTTTATCTTGATTCAATTACTGGAGACGAGGATATATCTTTTGAAAAAATGCTTGATCAACTATCCTTTTCACATGAGCAATACGTGCATGCTGTGCGTTCATCATTGTCCGGAAACAAACTATTCCTCAAACGCAAAGTAACAGAAAGTCGTGTTAATGTCTATACCAAAAACTTGCTCTCAGTCTGGGAAGCAAATGTTGACTGTCAATTGTGCCTAGATGCTTATGGTGTTGTCCAGTATATTGTGAATTACATAAACAAGCAGAGCCGCGGGTTGAGCCTCTCTCTAAGGGAAATGTCAGCAGAGTGTAAGAGGAAAGGGTCTGATATAAAAGAAACAGTAAAAGCACTTGGAAACGTTTTTCTCAAATCCAGCGAACTATCTGTTCAAGAGGCTGTGTATGTGCTCTTAGCAATGCCTCTATCTGCAATGAGTATCGACGTTATAAACATCAATACACGGCCACCTTCTGAAAGGACTAAAATCTTAAAGAGTCCGCATGTTCTGGAGAGCCTAGATCCCAAGAGCAAAGATATATACCATGACGATAAGTTTGACATATACGCAGACAGGCCTCCTCAACTTGAAAATTACTGTTTGGCCGACTTCACATGCACAATTAGCAGACAAAAGAAAAAAGCCAATCATGCAAAACTGGCTAGTAATGGTGCAATTGTACATGGCGAATATGTATATAAGCATAAGACAAAGAAGCTTGTCCTGTCCTACATATGCCCAGTGTTAGAAGATGAACCAGAAAGATATTATCGCATTCAATTCCTACTCTTCTGCCCATGGCGAATTGAGCATGAGCTGTTAGAACGCTATGAGAACTTTACACAAGCTTATGCTTGTATATCAAAAGAGTTGCGTCAATCAATGTTGGATGCAGCTACTTCATATAACAAGGAACCACTTCACGGTTTATATGACCTACTAGTAGCAAATAATAATGAAAACATGAATGTAGCTCCTGGCTGTGACCAAGCAAATGCTGAAGACATGGAGCAACCATCTCGAAGTTGTTCTGACGAAGGCTTCTTTGTGCCAATTCGTGGAGAAGATTATTTCAATGATGATACTAACACTCGTGAGTCTGGCATATCACAAAATCCGACTCTCACTTCTGTTGATAGTCTTTGGCCACGTGCTCAACTGATCAAAGATACACAAGAGCTAAATAAGGAACAGCGTTCCATATTTGACCATGTCATGAAGGCTATACTTTTGGATGAGAAGCCGTTAAACATTTTTATTACGGGCGGAGCTGGTAGCGGAAAGACGAAGGTGCTACGGAGCTTGTACCTAGGCTTATCTCGAGCATTCAATTTGTTGCCAGGGGCAGATCCATCACATGACTCTGTCCTCAAAATGGCTTACACTGGGAAAGCGGCATTTCTGATTAGAGGAAGGACAATCCACAGCGCTTTACACATTCAGATGTATGACAACCGAATATCACATGTGAGGTTGTCTGCAGATAAGCTAAACACCATTAGATTACAATTCCGATCTGTCCGGGTAATCCTCATAGATGAAATATCCCTAATAGGCACTAAGTTTTTTTCAGTAATAGACAAACGCTTACGCGAAATTAGGGGAATAGATTCACCTTTTGGCAATTTCCACATTATAGCTTTCGGCGATCTGTTTCAGTTGCCCCCCGTCAATGACCAATGGATCTTCAGAAATCTGTCAGGTGTTGAGGGGTTAGGATCAAACATTTGGGTTGAAAATTTTAAGATGTTTGAACTAACACAGATCATGCGGCAGAAGGAAGACTTATCTTTTGCGGAAATCTTGAACAGAATTAGGGAAGGTCATCATACCGAAGCTGATATGAATGTTCTTAAGAAGAAGAATGTTGACTCATTGGATAAAGCTTTAGAAGCAAATCCAGATCCATCACTATTTCTTTTTTTGACAAATAACAAAGTCAAAGAGCTGAACAGCTCCTTGTTTAGCAAGTCCAATGCCCAGAAAGTGGCTGTCCAATGTACAGACACTATATTGAGTAATCACCGTCAAGCAACTAAACAAGCATTATTAGATGAGGCATTCTCTGTTACGTCGAAGGTGTCATGCCTTGTAAATGAGTTACAGTTGTGCATTGGACTAACATATGACGTGTGTACTAACATAAATGTGGAAGATGGGCTCACTAATGGCAGCTCAGGCATTCTGCGTTATATACAGTACACTGTTGGATACAATAAGCCGTCATGCCTTTGGCTTCAATTTGATGAAACTGAAATTGGCCTTGCACAACGCAATACATATCGATCCTACAAAACTCCCGAAGTGGCAGAAAGCTTGACACCCATATTCCCAACTACAATAGCATTTAGCATAAGACGCAAAACTGTCAATATTCATCGCAAGCAATTCCCTTTACACCAAGCATCAGGGAAAACAATTCATAAATCACAAGGTTTTACTGTAGAGTCTGTTGTTGTTGACTTAACAACTCCCAACAAATGTGGATCATTACTACGCCATGCCGCCTATGTGGCAATGAGCCGTGTCACTAGTATGTCTGGGCTGACTCTTATTAACTTTGCGCCCTCACTGATAAAACTTGATGTAGGCGTCAGAGATGAGATGATACGGTTACGTGAAAGATGCAGATTATCATTAAATTTCAACACCTTTAGCGAAAATTCAATAGTCATCTACTACCAAAATGTTGAGTACGCCGCGAGAAACATCAAATCACTTGAGTGTGACCCCCAAGCAAAAAGATCTGATATAATTATGTTGAATGAAACACATTTAACCGAACTGTGCAGTTTTCCTTATAGGCCCCAAGAATATGTGTCCATTCGGTCTGACGTGCTTGCCCATGAGCATAGTCCTAATGGTTCAGGACTAATGATCATATTAAAGAAGGAATTGCGTGTGAAGAGAATAGAAAAGTATTGTAAAAATAAATGTAACTTTTTGATTTGTGAGGTGGAAAAGATAACCACCGATACTACCTGCATAGGAGTATTCTACTGCCATCCCACTTCCAGATATGCCGATCATATTGAGATGTTTGCACAAGCATCAAATATAGTTCATGGTAAAAAATTGTTAGCTTTCACAGGTGATTTAAATGTTAATGCACTGGACACATCAAACAGTGCGCATCTTGCTAGGATAAGGGCCATATTCCCACACTGTCAACTCCCCACAGGATCAACAACAAGATGGAATACTCAAATAGACTATGCCTTTTCTGATAGGTGCACTACATTCTCAACTCATTATATTCCATGGTCCCATCACTTTGCAATAAGCCTAGAATTTAAGAAACAAATAACCCCTCCTTTTAGGCCATGGTAATATTTTCATGTTAGATCTGTATACTACCCAATTGTTTTTAATCTGTTTGGACTGCCCCCCCCCCCCCCCCCAAGTAACTACAGTGACATTTTGTCGGTGCTTCTGAAGAAATGTAAGTTTTATATGAAATCACCATTGTCGGTAAAGAAATATCAAGTGGTTCACGTCTGGTGCCCATCTAGTCATTCTTCAGAGAGAACAGTTATAATGGTTAAACGTTTGAAATATATTTTGCCGATACTAAATCGCCTTGAACCCTTTGAAATATATTTTGCTGATATACAGCCACCTTTCATATGTCTTCTATGCAGTGTCACTTGCGTGGGAAAGAAGCACATATTCTGTGGCAACTTGATCGGCCCTATTGATGCCATATTATCATCTCATTTATCTTCATTCCTGATATTAACACGTCCTACAATTTGTCTGACATGGCAGATGTAAGTGCCACAAACACAGACTTAATGATCTCACACTCACACGGCTCATCAAAAATTAAGTTGCGTTAAGTGAGCAATAAGGCACCAAGCAATAAAATGCGACGAGCATGACGGTGTCGACTGAGATGCGCAAGACGGTGGAATCAGCAAAAAGGCACCGAGTAATAAAATGCGACGAGCATGACGGTGTGGATTGACAGGGGCAGGATGGTGGAGTGACTTGCACAGGGATCTGTCACGTGATTCAAAAGATCCCGCTCCGTTTGCACCATCTCACCTCACCGGTATCATCTGACCGGTAGCACCTCATGCCCTTTGCACCCTATGGACCCTTGCACTTGATACACCCTCGCCCTTCATGCACCGATAGGGAAAAAATTGAAAAGGCTTTATTCAAAACGAAGGTGTTTTAATAAAAATACATTCAAGAATATAGAAGGCGATATCACATAGGCTCTGATAGTTTGGTTCAATAATAATAGTATATATGTAACTGCTTACACAGAAGACAAATACTTCGACTGATACTTTAGGCCCAAACACTCAGATCAAATAAGATTGATATGTCATTTATTAGAACCCTGCTTTGCTAATAATTTTGTAACCCTTATACGTTGCGTTTCAATCAGAATATAAAGAACATGAATATAAAATGGCAGTTTGCCGTTTGAGGGTATAGGCTTTCCCTTCATTCGGAGGGAGTCTCACAACTTTGGGCCTAGAACCTGCATAAACATGCATGCAAGGTACAAAAAGGAAAATGCCGAAAAGAATTGTCAACATTAAAGTTTATGAAATTAAGCAAATGATAACGTTATATGTATAAAGATTTCATACAAATAACTGTTCCACTGAAACAAATATATAATAAGTTGATTTGATTACCCACCTCCACCAACAAGAAGACAATACTCATATTAGGAATGATGACTAAAATTATCAATGACTAATTATGATCATAAAGTATTTGGGTAGGCATTGATATGCATAGGTGCGTGCATTGGCTACGAATAAGATAGGAGGATAATAATGTATTAGTGGACATTATGTCATGCTGTAAGCGATATTCTATTTCAGATATATAGAAGAATATATTTTTGCGATCGAAGTTATATTTTATATTTGTTTTAATATTTATTGCACATAGAAGGGTAGACATGGGCAACTTAAAATAATGTGAGTTGGGGGAGGGTGGGGACGCTTGGAGTTGGGGGAGGGTGGGGACGCTTCCCCTAACGGCGGGAATGCATGTCCTTAGAAGGTGAACGAAACGGGTTGACCGTGGAGGGAGACGCCCACCGATGTCTTGGACAGAAGGGTGGACCAATGACGGTTGATTTAAAGGGCTTGACCATAGAGTGACAGACTCCTGGTCCAATGAGAGTGGGCACTACTAGACCATCTTCAGCACGAATGCCTTATAGTAGCTCCACGTGCTGAAACCAGCCACTTCGCACTGGATTTCCAAACGAACAACTCTTCGAAATATTTTCTCGCCACTTCGCCACTTCGCACAATGTCTTCAAGAAAAAGCATGTCGTCTGGGCGCGCAGTTATTACGGCTGCGCGTTCTAAGACGCCTTATGCCAAACCTGGAAGCAGTGAGTCGCCTACAACTCCAAAAGGCAAGCAAGGAAAGCAACGTTTTGTGTCTACACCGCCCACATCCCCATTTGGCTCGAGGCCAACACCAGTAAGTTGTTATTTTATATCATTTGAGAATCTTTATTCACCTTATTGTTTGGTTCCCTGACCGATCTATGGCCATAGGATACAGGAGAGTTTCATTGGAGAAGAGTAAATATTATAGTAGCAATTAAATAATAGTCTAGTATCAAAGGATTGTATTAATGTACACACAATGACAACTTGCAATCGACTTAATACTGAATTGCTAATGTGTGTAATTGTTTGTTGCAGAACCAAGCACAACGGGACTCAGTGTCAAGAAATTTGACTTCGCCGTTCATCAAGGTGGACGAGGTGCTGACCATAAAAGAAAAACCTCACATCTCCCGGCGCCTCATAGTAAGGGTGGCAGCTATACAACCAGAGATGGAGGCAATGCCTCAGGTGGTGAGGAATCGCCGCAAGTTAATACTCGTAGACGAAACGGGCTCCCTCTTCGCGTTTATCAAGAGAACTAACCCAATAAACTTTCAGGAAGGCGATACGATCATATTGGGGTCATTCAGGGTAGACTACGGGGTAGTCACCCTGCATGACAAGTCAAGGATCGCTAAGTGAGTATTCTTTATTGTATTCATTTCATTTAGTCATATTCATCTTCAATTTATTGCCCCACATAATGTTAGAAATGGATTTCTAATGATTAGCTATTAATATTATTGATAATAATATAAGCTAATTGATTAACACAAAGCAGACTAAATTAGAGAAGTACATTCCGTTTAAAAAGTCTATTTACTTGTGCAACTGTTAAAATTGATATTACTGTTCTTTTGTTCCTCTTAAGGGGCTCGCCGAAGGCCATTGATAAGGAGAAACTGGCGGAAGCAGCGGACAAGCTGACACTACCCATCACACCCTACTGCACAATTTCAGCTGCCCTTGCAAAGGAAGCGGGAACGAGAGTGTCTGTGACAGGACGTATCATCCAGGTAAGCTATTTAATTTGACATGATATATGTTTAGTTGTGAAGATGATAAAAGTGTTTACTTTAGTGTGAGAAAACTAGATGATTAAACAAGTATGTATAGCGGATGGTGGGGAAAGGACAAATAGATTGCAGAGGAATAATTGTTTTAAATTCATATTTAATTTTTAATTCCTATTTACTTTCGCTATTGCAGACAGACGAGGCACGAATGGTGGGGACACCAGACAACAGAGAAAAGTTCGTGAGGGAGCTCCATCTTACGGACGGGAACTCCAATGCCCTCTGCACCTTATGGGACGCCGCCGCAGCATACTGCGATATCCAGCTTGGCCAAAATGTGGAACTTCACGACGTGTCCGCAGCTTATAGCAGGCTCCACAAAATCCCAGTACTGGCAGTAAATTACCCCGATCAACTTGTGGTAAGTACTTATATTTTAGTTCATAGATATCCTATTAGCGTGGTATAATTGTACACATTATAGAAAAAGATAGAACTTTGCCAGTACAGCAGTAGCACGCTGATCTGCATCGATCTGATTAAAAATGGGCCAGAATTAGTACAATGAGTTGGGATATGTTACATTTAACCGAACTGTGCAGTTTTCCTTATAGGCCCCAAGAATATGTGTCCATTCGGTCTGACGTGCATGGATGTTTAATTAAATATATCATAAGCAACATTTATGTTATTTTTGGTCACAAATGTTTGTATTAATTGATTGATGTCGATCATTGTCTAATGTAGCTAATAATATGCTCAATATTATATATTTGCAGTTCCTCCCAGTCCGTGAGGTGGCGGACGAGATCACCATAATTGGCATAGATGAGGCAACACATGCGGACCACTACGAACTGGCAGTGCATGTCAAGGAGTCGATTGAAAATTGTTTCATTGACAGAAAGCACTTCCACGAGAACTTGAGGGTTGCACATGGTATTACGCTCGACCAGCTAGTCGAAATGCTGCCCGTGGTGGCCAAGGCAACAGTGCAGGGGTCGCTCATCACCCTCAACACAGTCATATCCATTAAGGGGGAAGATGTAGGCGTAATGGATGACACATTCACGTTGTCCAACATCAACCTGGACGACCAGGACACCGATCTACCCTACGTAGATACTGTTGATGATACCGAGGACGAAGACAAAGATATCACAATGTCAGATGGAGAGTTAGAGGCCCAGAAGGAAAATGAGCCGATCGACTTGGAATAATGTGCTTCAGGAAATTAACCAAACGGGCCACCATCCTCGCCCTATAATCTCCAAGCGAGATGGAAGTTTAAAGTTAGAGAACTATTTCTTTAATTATGTGACATGGACTCACCCTATAATCTCCCAGCGAGAAGGATGTTTCAACTTATAGAACAATTAGAAATATATCTTTAGTTACATGCAAGAGACTCGCCCTATACTCTCCAAGCGAGATGGATTTTTAAACTTATAGAACTATTAGAAATATATCTTTAGTTGCGTGCCATAGACTCACCGTATAATCTCCCAGGGAGATGGAGGTTTAAACTTATAGAACTATATGTTTAGTTACATGACACAATAGTTTATGCCATGTTGTATGTTTAATATCAGGTTTGATATTTTAATTTTGTTTGTGTGAGGGAGAAATTGGCTACATCGACACAGAATGTAGAAGTACACGACGTCCCTACTGCTATGTGTTCCTTTCATGTTAGGGGTAACTTATGCAAAACAAGTTGTGTTTATTACACTTTTGTAGTACGTTTTTATATCTACTAGATCTCTAGTTCATATATCTAGTTGGATAAATTGTATTCTTGTCATATAGTTAGATATAACATTGATAATTTAAAGTACTTGGATATATTAAATTTAACTTGTTGGTCTACAATACAGTTATTTTTACTTGTTTTTATCAATGTCATATTTTGCTTCGTATATTATATTCTATGGAGAAATAAAGAGCAGCTAAAATAGAAATCTCACTGATTGTTTTCCTTTACGAACAGATACTCGCCGACATGACTTATCAGCCCATATCTGCCATCGATAGGATATTAAGTCACAACTCGCAAAATAATTCCCATATCAAATCAAGTTCAAGTTCATAAGAACAGTCCCTTAATTATTGAATAGTTTTAATTTGAATATTTCCAACCCATAGCAACTCACGTCTTTAAGAGAGATATATTAATAACTACAAGTTCATAAGAACAGTCCCTTAATTATGGAGTAGTTTTGATTTGAATATTTCAATCCCATAGCAACTCACGTCGTTCAGATCGCTATATATAAAGCGTTAAGTGCACATATACCTAGAGAACCAGTGTAAGTAGTACAGGAAAAGTATAGCGCTATATATAAAGGGTTAAGTCCACGTGTACCTAGAGAACCAGTGTAAGTAGTACAGGAAAAGTATAGCGCTATATATAAAGGGTTAAGTCCACGTGTACCTAGAGAACCAGTGTAAGTAGTACAGGAAAAGTTCATAAGAAAAGTCCCTTAATTATTGAATCATTACGATTACAAACTATTGGGGCCGTAAGACAATAATATGTAAGAGCTACATGCCAGAAAATGCCGCGAATAGCCTCTTGCTCACTTCCAAAAAGTGAGCATTATAGTGGTTAAACCGTTTCTTGTTTTTCGTCTCCGCCGAGTATTCCATTAGTCGTTCCAAGGGCATGACCTCGAAAGCTTTTTTTCTGGTGAAATTAATATATAAAAAAAAAAGAGGCGAGGGTTCGCATATACATGTATGGAGGTCGTGAAAATGGTATTCTTATGTAGAATCGATAGGAATCGATAACATCTGTGACACTTCTATGTAAAACCTTGACTTTCTTACTAGATTAACCTTGTCTAAAACAAATCAGCATTAATGCTCTAGTTAGATTTCCCCCTTGTTAATGTTTTCATACCATATAGCAGGGATGAATGTCCTCGGTGTTTATACTGGAATCAGTATTTTTTTAAACTTATAAAAAATGTCGAATTTCACCCAAATTTCATCATTTTAACAGAATATTTTCCTCACCTATAGGTGCTTTTCTCCTTTGCCAGAAATATTTCAACATTTTTGTCATGGCCCCACTTTCATCACGGCTTTGCTTTAATAATAAAAACTTTAATATTTTCATAACGTCATTTGTTTGAAGCTATTTTATTGTAAAATATAAATCTCACCATGGAGGAATGCATAATAAAAACCAGTCCATCTTGTTTGCTAGATTGTTAACCCTTTCTACGGAGATTTTACCTTCGATTTGTCTTACACGCGAAGGTACCTTGATTGAAAGTTGCACATGCTACTAAAAGACCTGCTGTAGGCGCGGTAGTCAGGGGGGAGTTTTGCCAATTAAGATTATCTGTGTTGGGTAGTAACCAGGGAGGTTAATACGAAGCACATTCGCCAGTATCCCATGTCAGCAAGCATGTTGCCATGGCCTCTCATGCTCGATGCCATTTGTCATGCGCTGTTGGGAAGAGAAAAAATGAAGCAAGCTAGGTTCCTCAGGCTTTCTAGCTGTGGAGCCAAGAATGTGGAGATTGCGTAGATATTGCCCGAGAGAAATACAATGTTGTATTACCAGAACAATGCTCAACAGTGTGTTCTTTGTATTGCAGAAACTCCAACGACTCTTGATGCATATGAGAGGTTGTCGGTGAACTGGCGCTTCATGGTGTACTTTTGTAAGTATCAGTTTTCATATTGGTTCCCAATGTTTGTGGCAATTTCTTTGCCAGAGTGGCTTTAAATGACATGCATTTGCCCTATTTGGTATCATGTAAACTCGTTGGACTTGGAAGTAATGTTTTTAAAGTGTGTTGAGATATAATTAGAATCGCTATATTAAAATATTGAATAAAAACACTTCATGTATATACATGCAGTCACATGCTTTTCGATTTTGTCAATTTGCAATAATGTGATTATATCCTAAGGTGAGATATTTCAAACTGCATAATTATATGTTTTTCACTGAATCGATATTTGTATTTTCCTCTGTATGCATTAGTATTATTGTGCGCTCAGTCTAGGCTCAGAGTGGAGATAGTCCCTCCAATCTGAGGGAATGCCTCTCGATCCAAACCGTAAAATGCCATTAAAATCTCATTAGGATGCCTACTCCCGGGCCGGGAAATCCATTAGCGCAGTGGGCGTCCAATCACTGACATACCATTCTGATCTGAGAGGCTCTGAGCCTAGACTGCACTGCATAGTATGAATCCATGGGTTCTTTGCCATTTCACATAATATATTATACGCGATGTAGCATTTCCCTAATGAAGCCAGAAAAAGGCGTAACATATGGCTTCCTGGTGGCTCTATTTCCTATGCTAACGAATAGCCCCGGGTGCCTCGGAGGATCTACTTGTGTCGAGTAAGGAAGATAGACCCTTTGATGTGTCGATAATGACGTTTGACCTTTGCAGTTTGGTCATATTATGATCCAGTATAGATCGGACAGTCTTTATTATGGCTCTGGAGAACACAATATGGTAATTTTCTAAGCTGTGATTTATCCTAATTTTAGATTCTATATTGAAGGTAATAATATTGTTAATACCTGTTTGTATACATAATCACGGTGATGCCGTCAAAGCCATCATTTCTAACAGGTCGTCAGAAAATCTACCATTCTCTTTTACCAATCCTCTCAAATAACACAAAATTAAGATAGCTCAAAAGATGCTCAAAATACAGTTTAACATAACCCATCAGATTTTTAAAATCAACACCGGATATACTCAGATAAAACTAGGCATTTACTCGACTTTGAATTGGGGGCAGGTTTAGAGGATTAGAGGATAAGAGATGTTATCCACGCAGTATCTTTTTATTTACTTCCAAATATTAATAGATGGATTATACGGAAGGAGAAATCCAGAATAGCACTGATTATTGCATTCTGAAACTTCGGATTAGAAAAAGGCTTGCTATCATGTACTTTTCCTTGCATAGATTCAATATATTTCGTAAGTTTCTTGTAACTCGCCCCCCCCCCCCCCCCCCTTGCATTAAAATCATGATAGGGTCTGTGAAAATTGACATCACTTCTGCTTCTGCCAAAACCATCGACAAGGCCTCAATACCACTGCAGATACCTGATATGAACCAATCTAAAAGGTGGGGAATAACTTTGACTAGAAGAGCAATTGGTTCATGGTACTGGCTCCATAAGGTTTCAACAGACTTCTGTCTTACAAATTGACTCATTGAAAGATTGCATGTAACAAATACCCTAGCCACATCGAAATTAAAGAAGACCCTGTCAGAGTTCATATTGCTCCGAAGAAGACAAAACAACTTAATTCACTTCTTCATTGAACAATGTGGACAATGTGGAGAGAAATGATTAACTGGAAAGGAAAGGCTTTTGGTAAAGGATGAATGATAAGTGATTTGTTTTTGTATATCATGTTATTTAACTTTCTTTTGTCACGATGGAGGAGTGGCTGTTAGTCTGGAATACTAAGGGCGGCTGCATCATGCATGCCATATATATATATGTTCGTGTACCCTACATCTTGCTAAAGGGACCCCACCCAACCCCCCAACCCCACTCCCCATTATATATACCCTCTATATACTCACTTACTACCCATTCTACCCCCTCTATATTGCTGAAGCACCCCCATGCTACCATGTACGTTGCTGAAAGGTAACTATTTGACGCATATATATATAATGGGTGAACTCGCTAGAAAATGTACAATTCGCCTTCACCAAACTACATTTAAGAGAGAAATGAAGTTCAAAATATAGTTTAACATAGCTTAAATTGCAATACCAAATATACTGAGAAATTACTAGTATCTATCATTTGTTCAGCCTAATTTAGCAGAATTTATACTTCACAAATGTGTAGAATTGCCGATTGTCCATTTTCAAACGATCTGACTCACATATATACCGGTAGTATCACTGTAGGACACATGCAGGTTTCATTTCGATCAAATCAAATGTGATGAGACTGTCCATTGGGAACACAATCCAGCACCTATCCTCAATGTGACAACAATCATTTTCTTTTTTCGCCCGGCAACGAATGTATACGAGTTCCATTATGTCTCTTTGTGATCGTCCCTGCTGTTGGTTGTAGAGGTGTGGTGTTTCTCACACCAAAATAATTGTGTTTGGGATTCGGGGGAGGTCAGGCCATGAGACATTGAATTCCCTACGCTGGGGACTGTATTGAATTTTCAATTTTGATCAATTCTACCAACCGCCGCCACCTGTATGGGTCGGAGCAGTCGTGATAAAACAGCTTCCCTGGGAAGCAAATCTAATGCTGTGGTGTCAGAGGCAGTTGGTTAAACTTCTATTATTTATAGTTTTCCCCTGCAGTTACATATTTATTTTGATTGCTCTCCTGCATTGTTCAAAGTTGAAAGAGTTGGTCAATTTTCTTTATATGGGTCAGACTTTCAGAAAATGTACAATTGCCAGCTCTACATAATAAGGCAATTCTGTTAGAGTTGGCTAAAAAAAGATTAATACCGGGTAGAGCTGAGTATATTTGGTATCGTATTGATTTAAAGTATCAGTTCTGTTATGTTAAACTGCATTTTGAAGCTCATTTTTGTCTTAACTGTGGGCTATTTGAGAGGATTGGTGAAAACGAATTGTACATTTTCTGAAAATCTGACCCATGTGTATGTATAAGGGTGCATACCCGATATGGATGAAGCCGCTTAATATAAAGATGTACAATTCATCTTCACCAATCCTCTCAAATAACCGAAACTGATGACAAAAATCAAGTTCAAAATACAGTTCAACATAACCAGAAGACATTGTTTGAATCAACACAATAACAAATATGCTCTGATACACCTATAGCATTTATCATATCTCAGCCTAATCTAGCAGCATGTATGTAGAGCTGCCGATTGTACATTTTCCGACGATTTGACCCATATGCCATTGTACCTCGAGCAATTCTTCTCTCATTTCACTACTTTAAACCATCTTGAACTAGTTTTTTTTTGGACAAAATAATTTGCAAAAGTAGAAAGTTTTGCCGCAAAGCCAAGTGAGATATATATATTTGAAGGATTGCAATACCAAACGCAGACGCAGCTGCAAGTTATTTCATTGTTCGTTTCACTTCCTGAGTGGTCGGTGGGGCGTCTCTCTCAGTCAGAAAACATAGCCTTAAAATAGCCTTCAAGGACGAAAACGCGATCTTTCACCTTCACATACTTCTGTTATCACCTTCCTAGAAATGGTGATGTAAACTGATCTATTTCAAGGCTTCACTCTCAGTTAACATCGGTCAAAAATAAAAGATTTTCTACTTTATTAACAAGTACGGTGCAGGCAACTCAACTTGGCATGTTTATTTGGCTGTTAGCGATCCTGACACGTCTTATAGCTTCTTCAGAGGATTTTCTACTTATTTGTTTCGTTTTCCAACCCATCAAAAACTCATTTGACCAACTTTTTGGGGATTCTATCCGGTTGCTTTCGCTACAGCAGCTATATCAGATTGAGGCCAATAAGTCATAACATGAGTACATTTGGTACGATTTTTATGTCGTAATGGCTGAGGATGTAGCTTTAAGCCCATTTCAGCATTGTTTGTCTATTTTGAATAGACTTCAAACAGCTGACATGGGGGCTGAATCAACGTATATTGAATACATAACAGCGGTGTAAACCAACCCCTTTTACGTTTATACGAATATCCATGATTGTGCAGGGGTAGAGGGCAAATGATATAGAACACCAATATCTATCCTCTTCTCATAAAACAATTACCCACACATCTCTCTGAAACACCTCAAGATGGATGGACAAAGCTCTATACTGTACATATCCTATGGGCTAATCGTATGGAGGAGATCTGTCCCCTCTTCAGGATCTTTTTATCACTGGGCATCGGCCTCCGACTAGCTGATAACGTGGAGATTTATCACCTCTCATCACAAGGATGCTTTCCGCTGGTGGGCATTCGTGGATCCTGAATACATAGCATGTGATCAAGGGTCGAATGTAGTCCCTGCCACGCCCCAGCCACGTCAATCATGTCTTTTTGAGCTGCTCTCCCCTGCGCCCCAAGCATTCATAACTAGGGGGCGACACACGAGGGAAGGTGGTATTTACTGCACGTTTAGTCTACACCTTTTTGCTTACATGTCAATCCTCTCCTCCTCTCATATCGGTCTATAGTCACACTCTTCCCCAGGACCAACTGTGTGACCCAAAGGATAGCCATATTTATGTGAATTGTTGTGCTGGACATGCATTCATTCATATCTTTGTGGTTATGATTTGACAGTTCCTCTTGTGGTATCTACATTCCTGTGAAGCATTTGAGCTTAGGTCTACATGTGCTCTTTAACATTGATGGACACTTGATGTATATTTATAAACGAAAATATACATGTATGCACACAGATAACATCAGAATACATTGATCATAGCCTAGAACAAACAAGTAAGCGTTCGTACATATGTTTAAATATGATTTTGGTCATTAAATACACGAAGGTAATTACATTTTAAAACAAGCCTAGAACTGAGAAAGCTATGTGCAAAAAACATGTACCCATTTGGATGTAAGAGGGAGAAAGCCTGACCCCCTGATTTAATATCTAAAATATATGCAAGAGTTTCTGCTTCAAGGTATATATGGGGCATTTTATAGCCTATGACTATACACATGCACTAAAACCAGTGATGATTCTAATCCCCCCCCCCCACCCCGCCTGCCCCTCTCTCTCCTCTTAGTGGATAGATGGGTGGAGGGAGGGAGGGGATGATTCCATCCTTTAGTATAGCAGACATTATTTCATCCGCTGACACCTCACCGTCGCCTGAGTACCGACTACCCAGGAGGAAAACTTGCATGAGTGATCTGGCGGGACTCATAAAGGAGACATGCGTCTGTTTAGAATAGCCTATATAGTGGCAGGGGGCTAGAACACATAAAGTGGCCTTCATGGCCTGTCATCTCACCACTCTGGCATCCAGGGAAATGTATGGACTTATAGATGGGTGGGTGGGGGTGGGGGGTCATTGACCGTTATCCTAAATGATGATCTATAATATGATATGGCCCCGGCATTTAATTAGATACAATGATGATGATGAAAATAATAATAATAGATTTTTATTTCCATATCACATTTCCATAGCTTGTTATACAGTGTTGAAAATCAAAACAAATATATAGAAAAGAGAATAATCTCTATAATTATTACAGTTCCGATTCCGATTCTTCCGATGATCTCCGAATGTCGTTTTCAGCTTATATATATCATAGTACTAAATAGGTATCTATTACATCAGTCAGATAACAATTAAACAATAAACAGTAAACATTTACACATTTAATTCTATGCATTAGAAGCATCGTATCATATTTGTTTTTTTAAAGATATCCTTTAAAGTATATTGTCATAATATATAGCAAATAACTGTTTCTGATTAATTTATAAATAGCCTGTGGCCCTCCCTGCCCCCATCCCAACTTTACTCCACCACTGCTTCCCTTCCTCCTCTTCTCTCTCAGTCGTGACATGACTTGCATTCCAGGGATTGTCTCCATACAATCCCTGTATATGCTCTTTTCTGTTTGATTCCCTCGTGGTATTTAATCCCTAACTCCCTAACCTAGAAGCCTTGACATCAAGAGTATGATGAATGTCAATGACTGCGAGAACAAAGGCCGGCTCTATGAGGCTCCCATGTTCTTTGATCTGATAAAACATATGAGGGCAAATCAATGGGAAGTTATTATCTGAGAGTGTTTTTTAATAGAAATATTATGTCGATTGTATGCACACTGATGGGCTATGTGCTTCAGTGACTATGTACTATCCTTAGCCATTGTTCCTTGATCAAACATTCAGATCGAGGTCTCAATCCATTTTTTTTTCATTTATTTTGAAACATGTCTGTGATCTATGAAGCGCTAAGTCAGCAAGGTCAAACTGAGTAGAGTCTATATCAAATTATTTGTCTCCTATTGAATAATTGAAAATACAAGTTGTTTTTAGCTATTCAGTCGAGGCTCAGAACCTTCCAGATCAGATAGTATTGGTATGTTAGTGATTGAACGTCTACTGCGCTAATGGCTTTCCCAGCTTTGGAGTAGGCGTCCTAGGTAGGTAATGGGATTATAATAACATTTTACGGTTTTGAGCGAGAGGCTTTCCCTCAGTTTGAAGGGACTCTCTCAGTTCTGAGCCTAGACTGTATTGCAAATATGCATCAGTTCACATGTAATTCAAAGCAAACACCCTCGCACATTAAACAGGTTTGCCCCTGGTAAATCACACCAAACATTACCATATGATCCCCCACCGAACCGCATCATCCCTCAACACGTGGGCTACCGTATTGGCATTTAAAGCTCCTCCCACGAGTCCCCTAATAAGGCAAACGCCCCGCCCACTGGGGCCCAGCATTGTACGATGAATGACACCAGTTTGTGAGCGGTGCTGTGAGCACGGGCCACCATTAGCGTATCATTCCTCGGTGTTCCCTCCGTTTTATGGATACTCACGGATGGTAAGGTTGTGCCCTTCCTGGATTTACTCGCTCCATACACTCAGTTAAGTATGTGAGCATGATTTACATGGGCTCTCACTCGCGTAAATCTGCACCCAGTTCTATATTGGTATACATTTACCATCCTCCTTACTAACATCGTCTTTAGGTAATTATGTCTTTGGTATTCCCCCCTCATTGATATGTGTTAGAGCTAGCATAACAGATCTGAAAATTGAATTCTATTAATTTTAGTTTAGGGTTTCTTTACTATAGCTTTGGTATTTCCCCTCACTGATATGGATTGGAGCTAGCATAACAGTTTTGAAAATTAATTTTCTATATACCTAATTGACCAATTGTTTGGATTTCTTGATATCAATATCGCTCTAGTCATTGTCTCATAATTTAAATTGCCACCGAATTCATTTGCCTCGACTGAAATAAATGAATGCTCAACGCATTTTGCTGCGTCTATAATTTCTAACTTTATTATGCTAGTTCCAGTGCCTAGCTAGACCTGCGTTTGACAGAGAGCATTCTCCCAAATCTTATGGTCTGTCGAATCTAATCCTTAATCGGGAAATATTTTTCTCCGCCCCTAAAGTGTAGAACTTTCCAATTGGTGAGTGCGATTGATTCACTTCCTATGTTTGGCATCCATCCGTTAGGGACGCACCCCGGCAGTAGGTCACATTTGTAAGTAGTATTTGCAAATGGGAAATGGTATCAGGATCAATGTACCAACATCAATATCGATGAGTCAGATCTTCAGAAAATGTACAACCTGCAGCTCTACAAATTTAGTCAATTCTGCTAAATTAGACTGAAAAATGGTCAATACTAGGTATATCTGAGTATATATGTGGTATTGCCTTGATTTAAACAATCTGTTTGGTTATGTTAAACTGTATTTTGAGCCAGATTTTTGTCTTAAATTTGTGTTATTTGAGAGGATTTGTGAAGGCTAATGTACATTTTCTGGCGATTTCACTGATACAGGTGAGCCCAGGCAATAGCCTTTCATATAGTGATAAGTATCGTACTCATTCTCCAGCTTCTGTTGGCTCAAGTGGTCCTCGTGATTACGTTGGCGCTTTGTATAACAGCCTACTAACACGGTCTCGTACCGCTCGATTGCCCCGCGGAGGTAGTAATTTCAGCGTCAAAACAGGTTACGCAACAGCCAACCATTGTAGTTAGCATTTGCTGGCCAGTGCCTAATATCATCAATCTGTATTACGATGGCTAAAAGTTGGTAAGGGTTTGGGTCCGGTGTCAAAGGTCCTGTGAGAACAGTATTGTGGATGTGCAACAAAATGTTATTAGTACTTTGCGCATATATATATATTCGCACCAGTCTTTTATATGAGAATTAACACACTTGAAGGATATAGAATAAATCATTATTTACTATATGATGTTGTCCTGTGTCAAATAGCAGGTCTATAATGTAACTATTCTTTACATAACATAGACTGGTTTTTCATTCGGTGGGGGTGGCAATATCCCCCTCGCAGTCCTGGGTTTACCTTGGGACTTTTTTTTTAGGTAAAGTCACTTCAATGCCTTGACAGAGTGTTTCGGAAAGATGGGAAAGTTGTTTTCTTCTTTTATTCCATCTCCCCCCCCCCCCCCCCCCCCCTCCCCATTTATATAAGTAACATAATGATGAGATGTGATATGGTATGATAATGAGTGTTGGTGAGCGTATCCCCGTAGCATTTGCTCCGTTAGATTTCCCATCTCATGTGAGCTCTTTAACTGTTTATAAATACTATGTTGCTATGCAGTATAACTAATGGAGCCGAAGGACGTTTCTATCAGAATCGCTGGGGCATATTGTAGACAATGTCTTCTTCTGATATCGCTAGAGTGATAGTGACCTGACTTTTATCTTTGGACAGAATTAAGTTTTCTTAAGGAGACAGAGGCAGAAAGTGGCACTCATAGGTCTGGAAATGAATTTAGAATTCGTTCTATTGTTGATGCAATAATTCGCAGGCTCCTCTGCTACCTCGATGGGCCAATCGTCCAGAAGATTGCCTTTCATGATGGACGTGCCCCTCGCCTGAATTGGTATGCCGCTGATTTCGGTCAACAAAACTGAATGATTGCCCGAGGCAATGGGCATTTGCTAGACGAAGCAATAGAAATAACAACATGAACAACTAACTGACGTATTTTCCTGCTCTGGATCATCTTTATGGTCTCACAGATCTCTTGGATATTCTTAAACCTGGTTCAGATCATTGAGAGTTGTTATGAGAGCAGAAAAAAACATTTATAACTTTATTCCTGGCACCAGGAAAATCCTTCGACGTCCTAAAAGTTCAAGGCATCAAAATTATTGATTGCTAAAAGAGTAATACACCTTCCAGTGTGAGATTGGTGTACATATCGGATATAGGCCAAGGTCACGGCCCTTGAAAATAGGTAAATTGTCGGAATTTTGTTAATGAAATCATGGAATAAAAGTAAGAAAACCATACGTTTGCAACTCAGCCTATGCCCTCTTTGCTTCTGGGCTTACTCGGCGGGTATAGTCCAACTTGTACTCCACACTATGGTTCTCTTATAATATTCATTGTGTGTCTATATACATGTATTATTTGGGAATGGGCGCTCAGGATATTTCTTTAGATCTAGCTGTAAGTAAAGCTATACATGTAGCCTTGACCACATGTCTGCGAGTAGGACATATGGGGTTGACCAAGGTTAACACTTCAAATAGATTAGGTTGCAGAACATTTCGAGGAATTCGTTAGCCTAGAGATAGCCAAGCAAACCGAGAGAAACTAAGTCAGTCAAAGGTATCAGTGAGTTTCTGTGAACTTATGTATATCAAGACAAAGCAAACTAATTAGGGTGAACAGTCTAGGCTCGGAGGTTATCAGATCCCTCCAAACTGAGTGAAACTTACCGCAGAATTCCATTAGGATCGTAGTGGTGAGCCTACTCCAGGCCCGGGAAAGCCACTGATCTTATCTCACCTGATAGTCTCTGACCCTAGACTGTGGAAACAACGGAGGGACGAGAAATGTTCATATAAGTCAGGGAGTGGGGCATAGAGGGGGGGGGGGGATACCGGGATGGGGGTATGGGGGAGATACGGTTGTTACTAAAAGCAAAGTTTCGCCCATCCTAATTAGCCTGCGATCAAACATTAGCGATGTGCGCCTGTCATTATCTACTGCATTAAAACAGTTAGCTAAGTGGTGTAGTGTTTCGTTGATCTAATGGCTTAGGCTGTTTGTGACTGAGTGCCTCCCTACCATACCGCTCTTAACTTTCCCTCTGACAGGCAAGTCAATATCCCCCCATTTGCCGCTCATCAAGCTTGGTATAGAGAAATGGCAGAGTTTCAGTTTCAGAATGCGACTGCCTTGTTGAACAGGTGCTCCACTCCATGTGCACCGTAGTTTGATACATTTTAGGCGCCATTTAAAAGCTGCCTCTATAGCCCCTCTGCCGTTTGGAAACTCCCTTGTGTTCCGGTTATATGTGGCGGTAGCGAAAGCAGAAGGATGGTTCATGTATCTTCGCGAGCAATTTCATTAAGGGGGTTTTACTTTAAAGGCTTTGTTTCCTAGCTGCGGTGAATTATGTGCCAGCGGTCTCTCTGCCCCTCACGTGAGCAGTAAAGTTTGCAGTAACTTGATCTTATGTGTTTACTTACTGAAGATGATTAGCTTGCTTCAGCCCGCTAGTGCTTTTAGTATACTAATATCAGAATAATTTGTCCGGATTTGTTTTCATGAAATCATGGAATAAATTTAAGAGAAAATTAAAGTTCAAAATACAGTTCAACATAACCATACATATTCTTTCAAACCAGGCCATACGACATATAATATTATATTCAGCTGATTGTACATTTTCTGACGATCTGACCCATATTTGAGGCACGCATTAAAGGGTTAATGGTGTAGGATGTGAAATAACAAAAGAGACTTACAACTTGCTTGGGATGAGCAATGGGATAGTGTTTGACATATTAAGCACCACCTTGTGATATATCTCTATTCAACCGTGCATGCGTCTAGTGCATATTCAAACAAACGTCCCTTCTTTGCTTAACCCAAGTCACTTTTGCGCCAGATTACAATTTGATAATTTTATATTGTTGACATGAACTTTCTAAATACAGGGATAAAAATGTAACTTTCTTCGGGCAGCCCAATATTGCAGTGATATGGATGGTTTATGATCTAACATTTTAACTGCGTAATGTTAAGTTACCAATTTCAATTTTATAACTATTTTTCAGTTAGGAGGTTAGTTGCCTTAAGTTGAGTTACCAAGCGCAGTTGCGCTGGTCCCAGTGCAAACCATAGATCTACCGACATTAAGGGGCTGCTGGTGCATAATGCCGAGATGAAGCTGAGGTATTACGCACAAACTCTGCACCAGCAGCCCCGAAATGGAGGTTATTAATCTATTTAGTCTAAGCCTGAGGTGGTTATAGCCCAAGAACTCTTCATGGCAGTGACTAAATAATGTTAACACTGCGTAATAGCAGCACATGCCACCACCAAATTCTTGCCTTAAGCTGACATGGAGCTGTATGGGAGTCCCTCGTCACAGTCTTGCGAGCAACTCCTTGCCATCCAGCTCACATAGACCCTGCCTACCGCCCTCAGGCCTTTGGGGAAACCACCTCTTGCGCCCTGTTGGGGGGCCCCAAGGGCATTGGGAAGGGCGGGCAGTAGGAGGGCGGACAGATACTGTTCACTCATCCTCGTAAATGCTTGCTAATTTTAGCCACGCCCCCTGGGGTGCTAAATGTTTCATTTATCCACTGGACCGGTAGGTTCGTCTGTTAATCCCGCCCCGTGTAGTTGCTGGCAGAACTAAGCTCCTCCCCTTCCTGTACCCAAAGGAGCATTCATAATATTCGCACTGACAGCCAATACCTATTTTGGAATCCCCCATCGGTACCCCCAATCAATGGCAGCTTTAAATATATGGAACCTTATTGTAATCCATGTGGGAAAGAGGTCTTTTTTCGGACTGCTGTTTGTCACTTTTAGCGATTAAAAGTGAGAAAATTCCAGCACATATAATATCATAAGCATTTTTACTGACATATTGGTAGATGAATGTACTATAGATTTCAATCCCAAGTCACTCGGTACTATGAATGTGTTTACAGGAATCGGATCTATTTTTTCCCCTTTAATCTGAAGTGTACCACGCCTCTATAGAATCCAACATAGATCCTATATATAGAGCCTCCCCCATGTCTTAAGGAATTTCAACACTCGACGCCCCGTCAATCCTTGCATCCCAGGTACCTTAATCCTATTGCTATATAGCTAGTGGAAAGAGATCAATGGCCATAGATACAATGCTTTTTGGTGGGGAAAGCCTTGCTGAGATAATACCTAGCTTTTGATCTCCAAGAGGGCCTGGCCACCACATACTCTGGTCGCCTGTGTAAAAAGGTGTCACTCTGTCAAACAACGATAATGGGTTGAAGTAAACGATGAGGGGGGTATATATGTGTATATAGTAAAAGCCATATCGCACCTCCTATATTAATATAAAGCTTTCTCTTTTTTCTTTTCTTTTCTTTCCTACACTTTGATGTTTTAATTAATCACTCTTCAAACTTACCCAAGTGTGTGTACATGTTTTTCCTGTGATATCTTTTGAAAACAGTAAAGTGTTTCACTTGAAATACCTTTGACCATGCAACACTGAAGTCTCATTTTTTTCGATTATGTTCTTTAGATGGGGCTTGTGCCTTGGTTGTAAATGTGTAGCTCCCATTGTTCCTTGTACATTCCTTTTCTATGTATAGGGGCTTGACAAAGAGTTTATCTTTCAATGGATTGTCTGGCGAATTCTGCCTGGAGGATATTTCAAGACTGGTAGGAGTCTTTGTCTTTGAAGAATGATATCACCCTGATAATGCCACTTAGGACCGCTTTTCCTTGAAGCTTATTTTGGCTCCTGTTCTCGTGTATTTACCGTTTGCTAAGCAGTGGCAAGAGGAATGTGTTCTCTGCAAGACCTCTTATGTGGAATCATACATTTATGAAGCTTTAATAAATTAGGGTTGGACCTAGAAATCCCCCGCCCCTCAAAGGGCCGGCTATTAGCATAGTTAAATTCAGCTTATATGCCCCCTAATTCACTGGATATGGTCGTAATCATTTTGACTATGATATGTAAGAATATATATATAAGACAAATATCATGCCATTTACTTGGTTATACATATCTATATCTTGATGACAGTGGTTTCTTTGAAGAAAAAGGATGAATTCCCTCGATCTTGGCTACCTTGGGAATTTGCCACTGTCAGTGCTCAAGTTAAGGCACGTTTTTTCACTTACTAATACCCTCTGATTGACATTAAACTTTGTTTTAAAATAGACTTTCTAGTAGGATGAGACTGGAAAAATGCACGTGCGTATTGTACAAACAGAACACAAATATTGTATAAAGGAAAACACCACAATCTTAAACTTCGGTATTTGCTGTTTTAATTTAGCGTGTATTGATACATTTTGATTCAGACGTTTCGACCTGGTGGAGGTCTTCAGATGAAAACAAAAACATGTCTTATTATCAAAGGAAGAAGCTGCAGAAAGGATGACTAATGAAGCATTCATTTCAGCACATTCAGAAACCACTTGTTGGTGAAAAGCGCTCCTTCGCCACCTCCTGTGTGGTACTGTCTTCCCCCAAAACGATTTCCCTTTATTTCTCAATTTACAAACTCAATTACTGCTATGAGTTCTGTTTTATTTACTTTACTTTTTGTCTTTCCAGAGATTGAGCTGTTGATTCACTGAGTCGCTGCGCTGCAGAGTATCTGTGTTTCCCCGAGCTACTGCTGGTGTCGCTGCTGCTGCTGCCGCTGCCGCTGTCGCTCCAGATTCCATTGTCTTATCCATCTCCTGACCCTGGAGAGAGTCATATCACATAGATAGACCTCCTTCAGATAGCTCTTGCTGCTCCTGCCCTTCCTGTTGGTTTTATCACATTTTTATTTTAAAACAAAAATATTTATTGTTTTTTTAACAAAAATTGAGGAGCGCAGGCTGCTGCTGTTTAGGTAGCTGCCACTGCAACTATTACCACATTCTCAATGGTGATGGCAAACCAGAGATGGAACTCACCGTCCAACGGTACCAATGGTGAGGAGCGCTCGCCCAACAGCACGTCGGACAACAGTGATGACAACAGCGAAAATGATAAAAGTGAGAAGAGTGATGATATCTGTCGCGACTTCCTGCGCAATGTATGTAAGCGCGGCAAGCGCTGCAAGTATCGTCACCCTGAACCACCTGAAGCGCGAGAGCTTGGCAAACAAGTAGAGTTCACCTTCTGTCATGATTTCCAGAACTCCGGATGCCGTAGAGCACACTGCAAGTTCATACACTGCTCTCGTGAGGAGGAGGAGTACTACAAACAGACCGGACAGTTGCCTGTCCGGCTTCAGCAGGCAGCCGCCCTTGGAATCGGCGTTGTCCCCAGCGATTCCGGCCTGCTGAAGGGTGAAGTGCCTATTTGTAAGGATTACTTGAAAGGAGAGTGTAAAAGGGCTGGGAGGTGCAAGTACAGGCACCTTACCGGTACTCAGTATGAATATGAAGTACGAACGAGTGAAGGTGTGGCCACGCCAGTAGTGAGACAAGCAGTGCCCACTCCCCCTGCCCCAACCACTAACAACAATAACAACAGGTTTGACCAGACATACAACGAGGACACTTATGACCAGTACAGTAGCTATGATCAACAAACAGCCTGTGTGCCGGCCAAGAGGAAGAAGCTGGACTTTGAGGATGTGGCCACGACAAATATCACCCAGATGAGCACTTTCCATTTGCCAGCTGAGGCTTATCGTGTGCCTCCGCCTCCTCTCAGGTTTGGAGGTCCTACTGATGTACGCTTGTTGGAGGAGGAGAACATGATGTTGAGGAGGAAAGTTGAGGAGCTCAAGAAACAAGTGTCTGATCTTGCAGCCACCAATGAGGTGTTGTTAGAGCAGAATGCTCGCTACCGCTCAAACAATCGCCCGATCAATGTTACAACTACCTCCTCCCATCCTCTAGTGACAGTGAGCCAGCTGGCCATGGTAACACCCACCATCACCACCACAGTGACACCCACCCTGAGCAGGCCAATGATGGCCGCCGTGCAACAAGGACTCATGAACAACTTAACAACGACGTTAACTCCAATCACAACGACATTGAACCCAATCACGACGTCGCTAGCCACCCTGAACCCCTTAACAAGAACATTAAACCACATGCCTGATACTCTGAACAGTCTGAGTGCGCATATCAACACACCGCCTCAGTTAACTCTGAACGCCAATAGTGAAATTATGGTGTCACAGGGGGGCCTCCAGCAGCCGATGCAGCGACTCAACCAGGAGATGCCCCCGCAACAGGCAAATCTGAACGCGCAGCCTCAGATCAACCCTCCAGCGTCTATCATACCCACTTCCATTGTGCCCGTATCCATCGGGGTGGAGACCCTGGCCCCACACGGCTCCATAACGACTGTGTCGCTAGCACAGTCTAGTTTACATCATAACGCCGGTCTTTCACAACAGTCCTCACTGTCGGGCACGCTGATGAGCATGCCCAGCACGCCCATGGTCTCCTACCCTATCATGTCACACGCCCAACTGCCTACCAACAGCTTGAACAGTCTCAATAGTCTGGGTGGTCTCAATACCATCAACACATCCCTGGGGTCTTCTCTAGGCTGAGACTCCCCCTCCCTAAATCTTTTAATAATGACTGTTATACTATAATGAAAGATATATATATATTAGTATATTCATTTAAGAAACTGTAAAGAGAATCATTCATCACATTCAATGAACACTGTACAAAACTACTATAGCAAGGAAAAAAAGAATGATTTCTCTTGGTTTTTTGTTCTACCATCAGCGGAGGAACCGAAGAAGGGAATTTGATTGTTTTAAGGGTCATCAGAGGACAAAATATATGATAATGAATGCGTCGGATATATCAATTGAAGTTGTTCTATTTCTGTGCATTATTTTGACTCGTGGGTCACTCTCAGCTTTATGCCTATACACTCTGACTGTATCATATATCTAAAAGGCAATATATGCTGTGTCTTCACTGATATATTTCCCTTGAATTGCCATGCAACAAGGGTGGTATAAGGTGTTTGAAAGTTAGTTTCTCTACCGAGAATTTGCTATTTTATTTTGTCGCTGTGTGACAAACGACATTCTGACCAAAGACATCCAAGTAACACAAGACTAATAATGCTTCCAAGAAAAATCTATTGTCATGTCAACCAGCCGCAAGAATCAACCATAAAGGTTTTTAAAATCGTCTTATATGTACCCAGCTATGTCCCCCAGGTTGAAAAGAAAAGGTCCGATAAACCAAAATAGGAACTGAATTGTGACATAGATTTGTTTGAGTGTACATGTTCTGTGCTCTTTGGAGCTAACAACAATTTGCATCGTTTACTCCTCATGCAAGAGTTAATCAGAAAAAGAGAATTATTTGTCAGGATTCTCATTGCTAGGGGAGAAAAATGTTTAGAAATATGAATGTTCGAACCCATTATACATTGTTGTTCAGAAATAGCCTTGAAGGTGTTCTTTGTGTATTTATCGGCTTGGTTGAATACTATGTTTTAATTAATTACCCTATTATGTCAGCTCATTTTTAATTAGAAAGAGAGAGGGTGCCCTGTCTTTTCCTTATTCTCTCCCAAGGTGAGGTATGGCAATAAAAAAAGAAAGAGAGAAAGTACCTATTTGGTCCTAAGATGGCCACGTAATTGCGCTTTTGTGTACAACAATCATGCAATGTCATTCCATGTTATAGATGACGCTAAAATTTCACCTTGTTTTGCCAATAAAGACCAGGTTTTGAGTTCTGTTCTCAGCCCCTGTAATGCTGAACAAAGATTTTTTTTTCTTTTTAGAAAATAAATAATACCATGTTATTATTATGGTGACGGTGATGATAAAGTGTGCTTCTATTGTCGTTAATGTATTCACGTTCTCTCTCTACGGAACAAAGCCATTTCTTTTATCAGTTGTTATATAAACGAGGAATCGTTTTTTAAAAAGATAAAATGGAGCTATAATTCGGGATGCAAGGAACATTAAAATCATAATAATATATTCCTTTTAAAATAAAAGTGAATGAAATGTCATCAATATATTATTCATGTGTGTAATCCCGCAATCCAAGCAATTCATTTTTACCATAGTCTGAAGAAGAAATTGACGGCTCTTGCTGTGGTCAGCCATGTTTCTTTTGTGATGCCGAAGAAAAAGAAGTATTTGTTTTTATACCTTTCAAATCCCCTCTTTTTGTTTGGGTATGCTTATTTTTTTGCGTTAAGTATTTATTGCGATGTCAATACCGTCTCCTGCAATAACGAAAATCATTTTTTTATTTTTAAGAAAATCATTCTTACTCTTAAATAAATCAAAGGGGCGTGTGTGTGGCCTAGGCGGAGTAAGAGGGACAGTATTCGGTACTCGATAATCATATATTATTTGAAGCCACATAGATTCAACGTCGTATAATCGATTTTTGTTTCATAGCCTTGGGTACCTTGCCTTCCGTGTGTTGAAATGGAAACTGTATGGGACGTCTTTAGTTTCAGTATTGCTCCACAAGATGTCAGCACGAAGACGCATTCATGGATTAACGTATCAGTAAAAAAAGCATTGTTTTTTTTGTTAAATAATCTAGGGGAAAAAAGCATTGTTTTTGTTTAATCTAAAAAAGCATTGTTTTTCATTTAATAATCTAGCACTCGTATCTGGGAGTTTCGTACACCTCCCTGTTTAAATGGAGAGACTTATTATTTGGTTCTGACTTTTTAAATAAAAAATGTCCCTATAATTATGTAATATTTCATCTATAGATATCCCATGTCTCATATACCATATGGGCATTTAGCATTATAATGGTTTCAGTATACATGTAGGCCATGAGTCGTTGTAATTCTTAAGTTTGTCTCTCCCGGAGTCTGAGTTTATGTGCTGTATATTAAATTGAACATTGTTTTACGAGGAGATGAGAGAAGATCACGTTCATTTTTTGTCCTGGGAGGAGTTCAATTTATGACTTAATGCAGAAGTTGACATTGTAAGATAACGAATAAACCTTGTATACAAAATCCGTCTGTTGTTGACATTTATTTCCCTAATAAAATGGGACCAGGAGGCGTTTCATAAATTGAAGATAAAATCGTACATCATAAGATACATAGTACAATATAAGATTTGTTGTACGATGTATCTTAGAATGTACGTTCAGATAAGTTCTTAATATATTGTACTTGATTATTTAAGTTCTATTAGAAACAATATAATTTTTGTTAGTGAATATCTATGGCGGGATATTGAAATAAATATGTCCATATGATTTCATGAATTCATTAACCTATTCAGACTTGAAACAGTTTTATAAAGGCTATCGTAAATTGTAAAATATTTAAGAAGTTTTAAATTTAGGATTTCTCGTAAATGTTGACGATATCTTAAACCCATATATATAGATACGATTATATGTACGATGATATTAAATTTTATGAAATAACACCCTGATTCTGTGCCCCTACGGCATATTGAGCAAGTCGGAATCTTGAAGATCTATTGAATAAAAATATGTTGCATTACATATTCCGGTACAATCCTCAAAATAAATACAATTATACGTTTGGAACATGGTATATATGTAGCTTCTATTTGACTGTTACGAATGAGATTTATCATAACTTTCTTTTATTATTATATGGATGGACAAAAATGATTCAAATGTTCCATATGAATATGCAGCCACACTCAGATTCCCTCTAGGTGGCGGTTCAGTGCTCAGTATTTGTAAAAACAATCCGCTAGTACCGTTGACTGCTGCAGTCTGCTTATCTATCAGTGCTCACTTTATACTGTTTATATTTTGGATACAGTGAGCCAGGAAATTTCCCAATACATCGCTACATCTTACTCTCTCATATTAAACAATTTCATATATTATTCAAATACAATAGCACGAGAACCCAGAGGAAGACCACCGTTATGGTGAACTGGGGAGCACTCTTTGAATTGTTCAATATTAACATGACGTACATGATACTGTATAACATGACTCAAACACCTGAATAAAATCGAATTAAGAAAAAGAACCAGGGTGGTGGCGCTGGGGTCTAATATGAGTTGCTGGCTTTGGATTCCGGAACATAGGAGTGTTCTGGGTTCAAATACTGCTGTGGCTCAAGATTAGTCACATCTTCTCTCCCATACACTAATGGAAGGCCATCTGTATGAGTAGATTATAGTTTGGGTTTTATATCATACCGTATAAAGTATGAGTACAATAAACATATCCACATGGGATACGTATTTGTTGTTTTAAAAAACTTCTATGGATACTTAACCGCGATTCAGAATTTTAAAAAGCAAAGGTTTATATTTTAACATACTTTTATGCTAAGGGCATATATTATATAAATGAATGGAACTCGATCGAAGCAATTAATGCAAAATAATACAGTCCAAATTAATAAAAATTATAATATGTCTCACTCAACATGTGATCACTTATTGAGTCGATCGTATACAATCATTAATACTATGTATGTTCTAGATTGACTGGCTGTTAAAATAATCATTAACATAACTGTCTCATTGTCCGTACCAACTGGCCACATATATGTATATGAAATATCTAAGAGCTTATTGGTCGCATACCAATAACCTGAAAAAGGAGCAAGCCTGTGGTGTTGATGGTAATACAATCAATAAAAACAATGAATATTTATCGAACTCTATCCTTGGGGATCTCATCCGACAAATTACCGGCTACTTATTACATCTTCTCAATAATTTAAATATTAGTATTTGGTTCTGCGACTCGTAAGTAAATAAATTATTGGTTTAGTGGCAGTCGCAATCATCCAGATGTACTACCATTGTGATTCGATCTCCAGACGTTGGTTGTGTAGACGAACATCAAAGACAATTGATACAAATATAAAACTTTTTTATTCTTGGAAAGAAAAGATGGTTAGTGGATTATTTACACATGAACAAATAACAGCCGGAAATGCTTCAATATACAACTTGGGAAGTTCTCTGTCTGTCCCCTCAGGTGATTTCCAGTCAAACATGACATATGGACCGTCAGTGATGGAGGACCACATTAAATGCTCGACACGATGGTTGTAAATCCTTGGTATGAATGTCAGTAATAGTGTGCAACTCACGGACATCCATGCTTCACAGGAACTCCTTTGTCTCATTACTTAGTAACTCCTGGATCAAATAACAAAAGGAATTCCATGACTTAACAATGGACACAAGCTCCACCAACACAGGTTAATACGTTTGAACATCATTAAATATTATGTAAATCTCTATTTCTTGTTGTCTTGTTTAGCTTCAACTGAGAATAGTGTGTACCATATACTGTGTTGGCTAAATAAAATCATTTAAATAAAAAATAATCATCAGAGAAATGAAAATGGTACATGGGTGTTTGTGACATTAAAGAATAGAAAAATAAAAAATAATAAAAAGTACACTGGTGTGAAGTGACATATATATGTAGAAATTAAATGTATATTTATTATTAAAGTCTTGAATAAACTATATTTTACTAAAGATTTCAGATATTTTTATTTGTCTGTAATTCATACTTACTAAAGAGTTACTCTCCGAACCCATGGCCACCTTCAAATCCGAAGCTTCCTCCAAAACCAAATCCACCTCCATGGCCACCACCGCCAAATCCGCCTCCGTGACCACCGCCAAATCCATGACCACCACCATATCCGCCTCCTCGTCCGCTGCCAAATCCGCCTCCATGACCGTGGCCACCACCACCGTGGCCACCACCGAAACCACCGTGGCCACCACCTCCAACATGAGCATGGCTGAAACCATGGCTTGGTGCTCCATCAAAGATTCTGTGGCTTCCAGCAGCGTTTCCATGTCTTCCAAATCCATGGCCTCCTCCATGACCTCCTCCGTGGCCTCCTTTGCCAATGGGTGAGAAACCTGCTGAATAATCGTCAT
The DNA here is from genome assembly GCA_942159475.1 of Sthenelais limicola. NCBI lineage: Eukaryota > Metazoa > Annelida > Polychaeta > Phyllodocida > Sigalionidae > Sthenelais > Sthenelais limicola. The sequence goes on from OW804096.1 coordinate 63,698,036, forward strand.
CACTTCTAAGGATATCCTTCACAATGCGCAGGCCATAGTTGTTTTCCCTTCCATGGTTTCCAAACAGGCCGCCACCTCCTTGTCCTCCTCCATGACCTCCTCCAAGTCCTTGTCCTCCGCCGCCTCCATGTCCATGTCCTCCTCCATGTCCTCCCCCATATCCATGTCCTCCTCCTCCATGCCCATGTCCTCCCCCATGTCCATGTTGTCCTCCCCCATGTCCTCCTCCTCCTCCGCCATATCCTCCTCCGTGCCCATGTCCTCCATGGAAACTGCCTCCGTGAGATAGGATCACATTATCCTGCTGCCCCACACCTTGGAATCCTCCTCCTCCGTGTCCATAACCATCTCCTCCAGCTTCAGCAATCCTGAGGGAAAACAATGCTCCTACCAGAACTATGGCATATGGCACAATCACGAGGCGTATGTCCGCCATGATATTTCACCTCTTGTGGTAGCAACAACCAAGTCTGGCAGAAACAATGATAATCACTATTTCACACCTTGTGCAAAGGCAGTAAGTGTAATGATTCCAAGTTGGGTGAGTTGATGTGAACAAACAGTTTGAATAGATCTATGTAGAAGCAATGCAGTACCTTTATCGACTAACAAATCCAAATCACTCTGTTCCTCCTTGAATCCAGGTGATACAATGACAGTAGCTGGTTTGTCCAGTGGATTAGTGCAACAATGAATGTCAAAGCATCCTTTAGTCCATACCAGTCTAGTCGTGTAATCAGTTTTTGATCGAGGCTGAGTAAATGGTTTATGACCTTCAGCTAAATCGCTTGATTGATAGATGATTTTCCTGCGGTCATATCACGTGCTGGGCAGGAGGAATTCACTGTGAAATGCTGAAGGGCCACACATATATCTGTGTTAGAGGCAGTTGCATGTTTATAACTTTCTATTTTATTGTCTATAGAGGGAATGACTCATTAATGAGAGTTGCTATATGTGTGAAAATAGGAAACACAATCATTTTAAAAACATCCATAACATTGTTCAAGTGTATTTGCAAGCTATACAAAGGTGTTGTGTTATACATATTATCGTCTATATCTTAAATGTCGAACCTTTACTCCCGACTGTATTCTAGTACGGATATCTTTTTTATTTGGAAAGCATTGTATGCAGTATATGAATTACACAAAGAGCTTTTGTCATCGCAACCTGAGGTATTGTATTTGTTTGAAAAGATATTACTAATTACAATATCCAAGTTGTCATTATTTTGGGGTCTTTTTTTGAGTCATTAATAAAATATTATAGTCATTATGCAGAGCAAAAACGTTAATTTCAAATCTGCCATATTCAATTCAAAGATTCTTTATTGGTTTGATTCTTTATTGGTTCGATTCGTGTCCACATTGAGAATGTAATATACAGATAACTCAGGTAATACAGACTAGGGAGCAGGTTAGCATCATTATAATAAATCAAAATCTTAGTTTTGGATAGTTGTTGATTTGACTAAACTAATTGATCTCTTCCCACACGATTAATACGTTAGTATTCATTTTAGATTCATCACCCTTGGGCTAAATTAGAATGAAGCATAGCTCCGAGACCTACGTACATATCCATGGGAATAAGGCCATTATATATCAGAGGATTTATTTAACTCGTTTTTTGTAACTGATTATAGTTTCTGAACTGGTCCTAGATAAAGCTCTATTCTCAGCTATTACGATAAACCAGGAAACATTTTCAGCGGTCTCCAAAATATAAATGGGAGAAATCGCCTGATAATTTACAATTTTCCCTCACCACTACTATAAAATAGTCCAAATTTCAGACCGAAATGAGGTTAAAAAGACAGTTTAACATGACCAAACAGATTGTTTGAATCAAGGCAATACCAAATATACTCGGATATGCCTAGCATTCATAATTTTTCAGCGTAATTTAGCCAAGTTTACTAAATGACATTTAGTTCTACACATTGTGTAGAACTGCCGATTAAACATTGTGTGATGATCTGAGCCAAATGTGGACACTGAAACCCTGCAGCAAAAAACAGGACACGCTTGATCTAATTTGTTAAAGAATTATTTTTAAAACCGACATACATGAATAAGTTATTCGTTTTAGATACTATAGTTACCTGATATATTTCCAGTGTCTCGTGTTCTGCAGAGAACAATATTTTAATTGATTTTGGAGACTTACAATCTGTGTTGTTCTTGATTTGACTTTTTCGCATACAATGATAGTATATACGTTTAGCAAAAAAAATGGGGGCTTCCCAAAATTAAATACACACCTATATGTAGCCACCGTCTTCTGGCTTTGTCTGGGAAGATGTATGAATATCCTTCACCCATTCCTGGGAAGGCAATGTGGTACATACATCATTTTATAATTGTACTGTTCATTATATTTTCAATCCTTTCCCTATATCTTTCCGCCTTTATCTTTATTCTTTCGATGATAATATAAATAGATGATACGTTATACCAAAATAAATATGAGATAAAGTAATTCCCATTCTGTTCATCCCTCGATCAAAAATCCAGATGTCAGCACTGTGCTGTTCCTTTAGAGCCCTTGCCGTTCAGCCACCTGGTGTTCATGTGAAACACTAACAGCTTCATTCACGTGAAAAGGAAAAAAAGGAAAAAAGATAAATATAACGAATAATTAACTTAGCAAGAAGGGAAGGATAGGATGCCTCTGTTTTATTAACATTTATTTTTTTCCAATAAAACCCAGACAATTCTAGTTTCGGACAGAAGGGAAGTGCTGAATAGCTCCAAGCAAATGTCCTGAAAGTCCATTCAACAAGTTTAACTCATATAACAGGTATTCTACTAACCCCAGGGATTGTATATTACGATCTATTACTGAGGGAAAAAAACACCCCAATGGTTGCTATACAAATACTCAATTTTTCGTCTTTTTTTACAGTTTTGGGAAAGCTTTTGCCTTGCCCGTTTATTTTTTTAAATCATATCTGAACTCAATCCCTGATAAATGGCTGCGAATGGTTAGAGAGAACGAAGCCGGTCTTGAAAATGGGTCAGTTAACATTAATATAAGAGGGTGTAAAATCAGCATAATAAAATGCAACGCCAAACAGATATACAACGAGCTAATCCTGAACCGAAAGGTAAAAAGAAAGAAGCTTGATCACTGGCAGGAGGATTTACGCCTCAACGAGACTCAATTCAATAAAATTGACTGGAAGGAAACTTTCAAACTACCTTGTATAACTACCCCAGAAACAAGATTACAGCAGTTCCAATACAGACTAATTCACAGAACTATCACTTGCGGTGAATACCTAAAAAACATTGGTGTTGCAAAAAATGATAAATGCTCAATTTGTAAAAAAAAGGATGATGTTGTCCACTTTTTTATTCTGTGTGATAGAGCCCACAAACTGTGGGAATTTTTACTCCAATGGATAAGAGATAGTGGCTATCTGAATGAGGGGAAAAATGGTGAAAACCTGGTACACACAAAGGGAGGGAAGATTGTGTTGAATTATGTACAGATAATGTTTGGGTTTGAACATGTGAACCTTAATACAAAGATGATAAACTGGTTACTATTACAAACTAAAGCGTTTATTCACAGAGTCAAGTTGTTCGAAAAAGGGGCCTTCTCCCCTCAATATCTAATGAGTGAACTGAGAATGAGAGTATCAGTGGTAATACACGCACAGATAATTAATGCTGTTAACAAAAAAGAAAGTGCCATTTGGAGAAGACTAAAAGAGGACATCAACGAAACTCTAGAAATGTTTAAATCCTAGAATAACCCCTCCAACGTGTGAGTGAATAAATAATGTACCCCATCTAACTGACAGTCCAACACAGGATCTACTCTCCAATGTATTGCTTCGTCCCAAAATCTTGCCATGTTCATTGTTACTCTGAGTCTTATTACTTCCAAAAAAATGGAATAAAAAAAAATGTTATCATAATATGTCTTAGCATGTATCGAGCCAAGAAGGGTTTAGCAAAAACAAAAAAAGAAAAAAAAATGATTGTGTCCAATATAATAGAATATCATTTTTCCCAATTCTTTTTTTTAGGAATCTAGCAATCATGGTACTCTTAAATGAAATAAGAAAATCAAAGAAAGACAAGATTTGTCACACCCATTTTATGCTCACCTATTACCTCATTTGGGTTACGTAACATTACGTAACATTACCAACACTAATTAACATAATTATTAATATTCATAAACTATATTATATATCCATAACCATGTTTCACATATGTACCATATACATGTTATGTAATACAGACGACATGTTAGTTCACATCATGCTCGCCAGGTCAGGCACGGCTATCACGTGACCTACCTGACACTCATTGGCTAATGAGCCCTGCATATATAATGCTAACCATGCTGCGGCCTGATTGGCCCACATTGTCATGTGACCTTAATGTAACCTTACCTGCTTTATACCTACTGAATAAAGGATCAGTTCTTAATGAACAGTTGTACTGACAACTTCTCTTGCTGTTCTCATTAGTGGGCTAATGACCCACCTAATTACTTATATTCAAGAATCAGCCACCTTCGTTCCCCTGAACTAGCTCTACCATCGATTCTGTATATCCAGAGTAATCACTGTATATCAGATTCCTTCATTAAACATTTGTTATTTGTGTAGAATTGTGCTTCTAAAAACATAACATTCTTATAGCTATCTGGTCTAGCCTTATAACGGAGCCAGTAATTATTGTCAAATAGAAATGTCATTTCGTGAAGTCAATGCCTCTATTTTTTGTTTTCTCGAAGCCAAAATTAAATTATTATGTAATTTGACGAATAAAGGTAGGTTATCATTCACGTGAAACTAAACGACGACTGGTGATATGATGTATTTTATTTGCTCTTTCCTTTTCTTTTCTCCAACTCCAACTTTTCGCCAGGTTTAGAAAAAGAACATACTTGTCATTTTTAAAAACCCAATCATAGGCCAATGCATTAGATCGGCACACTTTAGTATGAACGAAACATATGTAAGTAGTGACAAGCTCGAGTAAATCTGCTTCAAGAGTATTTCAGCGGAAGGAATTTGAGTAGGTTATGACCCTGTCACAGGGCGAAATACGATGCTAGTTAAAGTGAAGACGTACGATGATATAATGATGATAATGGACGGAAATTCCTGATTAATGTGTCAAAAACATGTCATTGCGAGGAAATATACGAACGATAAATAACTGTGTGGAGCGTTTTGAAAATAAGTAATCCGATTGCAAGTAACTGTTAATAATCAATAAACAAACAGATTCCCTTTTTGGCCCACGTGCTGACATTTGTATGCTTCCCTCTATGGAACATCAAATTCAATCAATTCAATAGGGGATTTGCATGTGCGCCATCTTGAACCTCGATTCGCATGGAACTGTAGGAGTTGTTCGTCCGTGTAAAAGCTATATATAGAAACATGTTATGTTCAGCATGGAGTATTTAACAGTGATCCCATGTAAATAGCCATGTGTTTTAGATGTTTTCATCAAAGAAGAATTTTATCTTTCCCATCATGCATTTAGTTTTTATAGATCATTTGCACAAGCTATGATATTGGTAAAAAGATCCTTGCATTTTTCAATTAAGATGTTGCTTAATATTTGTATGTCAGATTTTAACCGAATCCATCCCAGCATGCATCTAATAAACATATGCAGTGAGACATGCAACTCCCCTATTGGTAGGTATATGTAGGATCTAATAATTATGTTGCAATTGCACACAGCAGTGTGCCTTTATAGATATGTAAGGCCATGGGATTTATATTACCGTATCCATGCATATAAATCACGGGGAGATGCACGTCGTAAATTGAGTTTAATTCGCTATTACCGTTTCTACGCTTTCCTGACGTATAGTTTCAACTGTCATGTATCTGAGCGATATGGGATTCTACACTAGCTGCAAAGGACTCATATGTTTGTTTGTTTTGTTTTTTTTTGTTTTTTTTTACAAATTTTTTATTTAGGTTATACTTTACAAAGTAGTTTCGCTCTTTCGACCGGTTTTCGTTCTACCCTCAGTTTGTATCTAAATTAATACATCCCTTGTAAGTATATTTGATGATTTTGACATGGAGCTAAGATAATATACACAGTAGATATGAATATAAACAAAACCTATTGGTGGATGAAGGAGGTGTTATTAACAGGTAATGATGGTATTGTGTGATGGGTGACAATAATGTAGGCTTACATCAAACATAGTCGGGTGAGTGATTGATATAATACACACTGGCAATATTGTAGACGAGTTGGTTGCATATAGCTCCATTTTCAGCTATTATGACAAAACCAATCTTACCAAATTTACTCATTTAATGATTGATAGGACAGATTTTATCAATATTCTACTCCTGCTATATACATACAAGAATCTGAAGTAGAATCGGCTGAGCGAAAATAGCCGCCGGTGGGCGATTACTAACTGAAGTCATCATAGGAAAGGATTTGGGCGGGTCCTCCAAATACAAATAAGGACATTTTAGAAGCCCTAGCAAAACGACTCGACAGGATCCTCCAAGATGTTGGTCAAATGATTTTTAGACGGTCACTATTGGTATGAACAAATGTCGAACTCTTTTTTTAAGACATTTTCGGTGTCAGAATTACCACTAGTAGTGTGACACTTACAGTTAAACCATATGCAATAATAATCATCTGTCAAATTGTTTTGTTTGGGACAAACGTTTTCAAAATTAATGATCTTTTATTGCTGTACATTTTGGATGTTTCAAATACCTACACCAGTGTTCTACTGAATACGTTTCCTTTACCTATGTAAATTCCGTCACTATATCATCACTGGTACTTAAAAAACGATATCAAACTTGGCACATGGACATGTGTTCAAAGGATGCCGTACACACACATTCCTTCATTGAATAGCAATTGTATGTTTTTTTAAATTTTAAAATCTAAACTTCAGATACTCAACATTTGATTACATTTTTATGTTCAAACCCGACTGTCTGGCCAAATTTCTCTCTTGACCGAGCTTCATACAGACACCTAAAAAAGTGTATAGTTGTATTTGTGCTTTCTTTAAAGATTGAAAGACAACTAAGAAACATTTTCATGTGTATGTAACTTCTATTTAAATACATCTTCATATCTTGTTTTTATTTAGTACTAACATTGTGGCATATTTCACCCATCGTTTTATTGAAATGGAAAGATACTCTCCACAGCTTAGCTACAAAAAAGTAGATCTGTGCAACTATAAAACAGTCTATATAATGATATTTTGCGGTTCTAATGGGTTTATAATGACATTTTGGGGTTTGGAGCGAGAGGCCTTGCCTTAGTTTGAAGGGATTCTCTCAACTTTGAGCCTAGACTGAAAAAAATATTGTTTATGGTGCAAAGGGGATGTGTATATATAAGCAGGATATGAAGCCAGTAATTTTGTTTTTATAATATGATATGTAATTCCTCTTTATCTGATCATTCTGACAGATTAGAATTTAGTGACGGTACCGTTATCAGCCTACAGGTATTCATTTATTCATTCTCTCCCAGTTTCATACACTAGAGTCTGATATCAAAAGTGTCCCATTTTCTTTTCTTCACTTTTCTTGTAATTTATTCTTGAATGGGCATAAGTTTTATCACTTAAGGTCTCTGGAGCGTGTCTAGGGAGTCTACACTTAAGCTCACTTGGCCCCGCACGTTTAATTAAGTACAGTAAAAGTAGTGATTTTCGCGCTGCTAAATTTTCGCGCATTGGCCTTCTTCTACAGACATTTTCGCGCGGACATAGATTCGCGCACTAATAATCCCTCCTATGTCAAAAATGACACAACTTGATATTCGCGCACACTTAAATTCGTCCACATGAGAAGCTATGAGAGTGCGCGAAATTAAATTCAGTGCGGATTAAACTACTTTTACAGTAAGTACCCGTCTGCTGACCTGGAAGTAGACCGTCGGGAGCCCCATGCAGTTCGCCATCTTGGATTCACTCGAGCGTGAAGGCTTAGTGGTCTGGTTTGTGGGAGGTGGAAGTGGTGCTGGCGGCTGTGGTGGGGGAGGAGTGGGGGATAGAGGTATGGTGCACACCGTCTACTACACCAGGCAAGCATGTTCCAACCCACCCAACACTGACTGACTCAGTGACTGGCTGCACACTAGTATATTCACCCGTACCGGATTCAGCACACTCAACTGTAAACTCCCACACCTGCCTGCCAGCGAGGAACCAAACATTTCCGATTTACCTTCCAATTTCCAATCGGGAGACACAGTCACAAAATGATCGATTAATTTACGGGGACGACTGCATGGCCCTCCCTTATGAAGCCGTGATGGGATCGAAAAACCGGCTGTATACATCTGCGGAGTTGATATAAGGCTGGCTCCCCTCTGCTGAAGAGGAACGGGACCCAGAGAGGGAGAGAGAGAACGGGAACACTCTGTCAGGTAGGTTATATTCTTGTCTTCACTGTTGTCACACACTCTCACAGAGAAGAGCAATCTTGCTGGTTGTCTTGCTCTCTTTCTCCTGACTTGTATATACCCACCCCATGTCTGGTGACCGTTTTTATCAACCAGATTAACTCCTTTTAACCACTTGTTAAAATGGTTCGGTCAAATGTCGTCTGGTTCGGTCAAATGTAGCTAAATGTCGTCTGCCGCTTATTGTAATCCGCAAAAGGCCCCACATAGAAATCACGATAAATAACCAATAGCTCGAGCGTGTCCTGTTGGCTCGCCTGACCATACCTGGGTAGCCGAAAACTAGAGTTGAGGACATGGCAACCTATTATATCGAGGAGGGGCGATTAGGATCGGTGGCGATCGGTGGCTCCAGATCGAAGGAGAAGGACGTGGTTATATAAATACATACGTGCCAAGGTACCTCAGTCATAGTGTTATTTTTAACATTTCCGTTTCGGGACGATTGTGGAGGTGCTGTGGTTTAGACCTCCCAATACACCTGGCTATTTGTGTTCACTATGTATAGTCCTGGTCAGGTATGTAATAAGATGTACTAGGTAATAGTTGTGAAGGACCTGCATACGATCAGAATGGGTCTGACATACTCCTCCTTAATATCCCACGTGCTTGATATTCCACCCCCTTAATATTTCCTTTCCATATACATAAAAGTCAATCTTTGTTACCAAAGGATCCAGTGCACTTTAATTAGGGCAGCCATGTCATTTTATTGGTGACTCAATAGTTTTAATGTTTTCGGTTTTACATAGAGATTGTCCACAGATGACCATTCTATCTGGAATCCAAAATGAATACCACAGTCATATTATTCACAAAGACAATTCAGTGTGAACAATTAAACAAATCGCAATTGTCATTGATTAATTTCTAATTACGATATGGTCCTTAATAGCATACCAAGAACTACGAACGAGCTATACCTGGCTTATAGTCTAGGCTCAGATTTGAGAGAGTCCCTCCAAACTGAGGGAGAACCTCTCGCTCCAAACCGCAAAATGTTATTATAATCCCATTTAAGACGCCCACCCCAGAGCCAGAAAGCAGTAGGCGTCCAATCACTGACATACAATTATTATCTGGTCTGAGAGACTGCTAGACTGCTTGAGCCATCGTGATGATGAGCAGCTCAGAGTTGATTGAAAGCTTTTGAGTGACTCAGCTTCATCTCTCGTTCAGAGATGAAGCTGGTATGATTGTGCTTGTACATATCAGTCTAGGCTCAGAGCTGAGGTCCTTTCAAACTAAGGGAAAACCTGTAGCTCCAAACCGCAGAATGCCATTATAATCCCATTAGAACTCCCTACTCCATGGTCAGGAAAGCCATTAGCGTCCAATCACTGATATATCATTCTTATCTGATTTGAGAGTCTGTGAGCCTGGACTGATGATATCACATAATCGACCGGGGCATATATCTGAGATCCGGACTATAATTCAGACTATTTATAATTGTTTAAGCCATACCTGCTCCGATTGAAAGCAGAACCTTATCTAATGCTACGTTTATACTTAAGATGAAATATCACACTTGTTTTGCGTTCACTAGGTAATGTACAATCAGGTATTGCTACTGCTGACTGTATGGCAATCAGCAGTGGCTTGTGAATATAAAGCCTATAGAGAAAATGTAACTCGGTGCTGATACGTCTTGACTATATATTGCACAATCTCGTCCAACAAATATTCAATTTCTAGCACCGAGTTACATTTGCTATTTATTATATATGCCCCTAGCATAGACGAATATGAAATATAAACCTTTGTTTTGGTTTGGAATCGTCAGGAAGTATGTACAAATTCAAATACAGTACGATAAAAATATTGTTATTGCACCCCTTCAAGTGGAATGCACATATATAATAAATTATATTATTGTAAGGATACTGTTACATCCCTTCCTGTAAATCAGGGTATTAGAGGAAAATGTTGCTTGTGGCAAGCTTATAGGCCCTTCTACACATTCACGTTCCTTACTGAATCGGAATATGAATTAAGTAGGGACCCCTGATTCAGTGATAAATCTGAAATAGACATCAAGCACACATATGAAGAAAACATCATTTGCGAGTCTTAATTATCGCAACAAAATAAAATCCATCTTCTTCCTCCAACAAAAAATCAAGGTATACAATATAGATTTTTTCATTTAAATCACGTTTCTCCCCCATAGTAATTGTCCTGTTTGGAATGTAACAATTTGAATATTAAATCAGTGGAAATACATGTAATGCAGGTGGGGAAAGAAACCAAAGGATTACGCCCATTTATTCAAAAGTCAAGTTTCACAAACTAATGCATTCATGTCAACATCAAGTCTTAAATTAGCCCAATATATGAAAACTATTCAATGGTGTTTACCCCAGTTTCAGTGGAGGTAATGTTGGCTTGAAGGCCAAGTACTCCAAACAGCTTTTACTTTATTCGCCATAATTTCTATAGAGATAGTGGAGAGCACAACAGAGGAAGATAAAGTTACATTATTCGACAAATTGTAGGAAAAAATTTGCCCAATGCAACTGGCTACAATTGATAGTTAACCTTTTAGTCATTTCAGTCTCTTGTTACTACACTGTAGTAGCAAAGGCTGGCCATTGGCAACACAATAGAAGGCGATATAATGAATATCATAATGCAAGAGCCGTTTTTCGAAAGATTCTTTAAAAAAGAAATCATGCATGGTTCATTTTCCGCATATCCTTCTGCATCAGAAAGATATATGCATCTGTGTAATTCAATTCTTCGTAATTCAATTCTGCACAGCTTTGTGATGATGATATTGGTCGGACAAAATGCCACTTAGAATAAAAACACATGTCTCTGGACGATGTACCAAGCAATATGTTAGATTAAGTGGGAGGGTAAGAGATGGGGGGGGGGGGGGGGATTGGTTGTTTTTGTGTTTCAGTGAAGACGACTTTGGATTTTTGGTTGTTTTATTCCGAGTTGATGTTAATTTTCCCAACGTTTCGGACCCCTTTGGTCCTTCTTCAGGGGAGTCGGTTACATAATGATTGTGTATAGGCTAGGTGAAAGAGCTCTATTATAGTACAAGGTGCATTGCATGTTGGGTCATAGGGAGTTAGCATATTCATATCCTTTTAGTTCGTTAATCTCTACACTGTTTCTACACTTCTCATCTATCCAAAACTATATAATGCTCTACCGTGTTTCACTTCTGACTTACTACTTACTGAATTTTGTAAAAATTAAATTGCTACACCAACCTTCTTTCAGATGAAGTTTCCCGACATACATAATTCAGGCTTGTACAACTAGTATGTTTTTCCACCATAAAGTTTGTTATTAGTCGTGAGTTGGTAGACCTTTCATTTTAGTTATTATATTCCCTACCAGAAAAATATGGTCTGAGAAATAATTCACTGTTAGCTTAAGCAAGTTTCGTCAAATTGCTCCCTTAAACTAATACATCAGATATGAATAGTTATTTCAAGCCCTATCACAATGTAGCAAATCCTCATTCATTATGAGCATTTATAATTATATGGGCTGTAATTCATGTCATGTATGTGCAGAGTAAAAATGAACCACACTTATTATGGAAATTTAAATTGGATTCTTGTGTCCCCATAGAAGATCTATTTAGCCACGAGGATTTACAGGACCGAATGCTTCCTTGCACTGTTTTTATTCCCTCCGCCCACGAAGATAACATACAGTTTTTTAATTTTTTTGAAAATACTCTAGGAGGTACAGTTTCATTGCATATTGATGGGATCCAGCCAAGGACATCAAAAGCATGGCGGCAAAACATTAGGTTCCCCATGGAAAGCTCTTGGGATAGATAATCTAACAATGGATACTGAAGGGAGGATTTCGCCGAGGAAGTACAATGTGTACCTTACTTATGGAAATAACCCCTACAGAAGGTCAACAGTATGGAACACTATAGGTTCAAACAGGAAACGTTCCCTGTCCCCAGACTTGACACAGTTGTTTTCCTTGTCAGGGTCATTATATGGGTCAGATCATCAGAAAAGGTACAATTGGCAGATCAACACATTTAGTAAATTCTGCTAAATTAGACTGAAAAATCGTCAACACTAGGTACATGTATATCTAAGTATATTTGGTATTGTCTTGATTCAAACAGTCAGTTTGGTTTTATTGGACTGTATTTTGAACCTGACCATTGTCTCAAATTTAGGTTATTTGAGAGGATACGTGACGGTTTATTGTACATTTTCTGACGATTTAACCCATATCCTCCACAATGGATTTAGCAATACAGATCTCTGCATCGATCTCTGGAATGGAAAAAACAACTGAAAATTACAATAACCCTAGTATAGATATAATCATGTTTATGGAGGAATTATGCCATATCGTAGTTACAGCCTAGGCTCAGAACCTATCAGATCAAACCCACGGAAACTAACCGCAAAATCCCATTAGGGCGGTAGTGGTGGGTCTACTCCAGGGCCGGGAAAGCCATTAGCGTACCGATCTTATCTAATCTGATAGACACTGAGGCTAGACTAGCTATTAAAAGTTCTCTTTTTGATTTTATCGGCAGTTAGGTGTAAGCTTTAATACCAATGAACTTGTATAACCCATGTTACAGTGCATTTTAATTCTCATAATTCCATACGCAATTTTCCATCTTAATGAGCAGAAGCCATCGCTGTGCTGTAATTAAGACAATTTATTTCCACATGGAGATATTCTTTATTACTTGCAAGGTCATAATACGCACCATGTAACGAGGGTCATGTACTTTTTATTGTTCTAATTATATAATTTCGAAGGGGAGGTGAAGTGAAATTCAATGGATAGGTGCGCTGAGCGATATGCCTCCAGGCATGCGACGGTTAATGGGGTAGACATCCTAGAAATTTTTATTCAGAGAAAGCATTACACCCCCCCCCCACACACACACCATACAATCCTTTTAAACTTTTTCTTCATAGATATATTAATTAATGTCACTAATCACAATTGTAAATAAGTTATGAAATAGTTGGACCAGTTATGAAAATATAATAATGCATCTTTAAATATATAATTATTGATGCACCTTCAAGTGTAACTATTTCATTCTATTTTTAATAACACTAATGTGAGCCATTGGACTTTTAACTTGCCCCCAATTCCTGTATTTAGGTTCCCATGGTTTCTTTTGGATCCCATATAACGACTTCACTCTTTGAATCCATGTATCTCATGTCTAAAGCCAGGTGGGAAAGACACATGATGGGAAAGACGCAGTCTTGTTTTGGAAACATTTGAAGCACATGGCTATTTACATGAGATCACTGTTGAATATTCCATCCTGAGCAGAACATGTTTTCAATAGACTTTACACTGACATACAACTCCCTTAATTCCATGCGAATCCATATTCAAGATGGCTGACATGCAAATCCCCTATTGGAAGGTTTGACGTGAGTTTTCACGTGTTAGTAGATGGCAGCCTTAACTAGAGCGAGGGTTGAGCTTGACTATGAATAATGACTACACCCTATGAGGGAACTAGTTATTAACATGGGTAATAAAATCAAGCTTCTTGTGGCTTATGATTAAGCTACAATCTACTAAATGTGAGAGAGGCCATCTATATTGCACAAGTTTCATTTTGATTCCCGAGAAAGACATTTTCGTCACTTGGCAACGATAGAACATGCAGTTGGCACAATAAATCGTAGAATTACAGGTGTGTTTGCTTTTCTAGCAAGACCTTTGTATCTTTATAAGTGGGTGTAATGACAAAATGTACACACTAAATCTTTAGAGGAGATTCTTTGAAAATAATATGCTTATTATTACAACATAAGGACTATGCTATTATATGGTGCATCTGATGTTGAGCGTTCTGCATATATAACCTTAAAGTCAAGTCTGATTCGTGAGGAAGCATTTCCTTACGTCATCAACTATGAACGTTTAACCATTCACCTTCTTTACTTCTTGCAAGTTAAATTCTGTACTACTGATGCAACTATTCGTCTAGTTTTGTACAACTTGCCATTGGTATTTCGAATTTGATTGGGAAGGGTAATTTATTATGCGGGTCCATAGATCCAATTGCTTGTGTTCAGTATACTATTGAAAGTAAACATAGTATGCAAGCAGCGATTTATATATCAAAATCCCACCCCTTTTACACCGAGGGGTTTCGGGGTAAAGCTGGGGTTTGTGCTGCTCTCTGGGACACCTATGAATACAAATAAATCCTATTCCTGCACACAATGGTGCAGGCTACGTGGAACACACGACTACCCCAAAAGGTGTGCTAAACCGTGGGTTCTTAAGAAAGGGCATGACTGGTTTGTCAACAACGGAGCCAGAACCGGGTCGACTAAGCTTTGGCTGGGTTGTTATTTTTATCCCATGCTCTGAAACCCGCTCATCTTTCTTTGATCAGTTTTATTTTGTTCCGAGTTGTCTCTCTCGGCTGGTCTCTTTCATGTAGCTTGAATAGAATGGTGGAACTTTGATGGAAGTCGTTCAAAGGTCATAGATGTTATTCCAAGTGACTGTTCTAATTTTGATACTCGATACAGCACCCCTCCATTATTAGACAATGCATCAAATGTTTCTGTTTTATCATGTGTAAGGACATTTTTCTGCATAAATGAAATCCAACCACCTTTTCCAAATGAGGTAAACATGTCCTGGTCGCGAAAACACTCATTAATATTCACCAATCGATCTCAATATTTTTGGAGGTGATTATTGTTATTTCTAGAGTAAATGAGTAGGAAGGATAATAACCAATGCACGGCTAGGGTAGTCAAGCATACTATGCCTAATATTGCACTATTCTACCTTCCCATTGCTCAGGTTCGTTGCCTTAGTAACAGTAAAATAACAGTAGCTGTTTTGTTAAATTACAATTATCAACAATCTGTCACATTGTTGTCTCAGTAATTGGGCCCTCTGTCCCTAGCAATACGAACTTAGGCGTGGCCATAGAATTGTGAAAGAAAAATATTTTGGACGGTGGTATTGCAGCAGGTACGAATGGTCATGCGATCCAAAAACATTCTTTGCTTAGTTTTTATGATTATCATCATTAGTGCCAAACCGAATACTTTGCAGTTGGGGAGATGTCTTCAATGCATTAGAGTTTTCTGTCCTTCTTGGAGAGAACATTTAGCAATAACCGTTTAGGCTCAAAGTTGAAAGAGTCCCTTCAAACTGAGGAAAGGACACTCGCTCCAAACCTCAAATGCCATTATAATCTTGTTAGGACTGCCAAATACCATTATAATCCCATTAGGACGCCTACTCCGTGGCCAGAAAAGCCATTAGCGCAGTAGGCGTCCAATTGCTGACATACAATTGATTCTTATCTAATCTGAGAGGCTTTAATTGAGACTAGACTGATACATACCACCACGTTCACAGATCCGTATGATGTACATTTATTTTGTATCGTGTTTGGAAGTGATAGTCTGAGCATTCATCGAAGTAGTATTTAAAATAGGGAGGTTCAGCAAGTTAAACCTATACATAGACGTAATCGTATCCGTATCTCTGATAAACATACGTTAAAAGGGTGAAGGAGGTTCAGCAAAACAGGGCGGGAAAAACGTAACGTAACATATCAAGCAAAATGTTTCATCTAACAAATTACTTTTTATACATGAAAATGCGACGTAATTCACAAGATATGGGTGTTGTTACGTTTACTTTCGGAACCTCCCTAATAGCTCTGAAACTGCGAAGTTTGTGAAGATATTGCGTCGTACTAGAATCATCTTATGTGTCCTCCACATGGCACCTTTTATCATTGTGTAAATTAATTACTTTCAACGTGTATCCCGATGACGGCATGTTCAGTCGAATCCACTCAGTCTATAAGATTGATTATTTACAACACATGACAAAACACCTTATGCCTCTTACCAAGAGACTCCTTTTAACTTTGGAAAATAGAAAAAGACATGATAAATCGATACATAGGATCAATCCATACTCCTGTCAAGTTAGATCTATAAAACGACTCCTATACTCACATGGTGTTTACTATGAAAACTATTTCAAACGGCCAAGTTTTGTCAACATTCATCAAGTAAGACACATCAACTTTGTTTTATTGGTCTTCTATCAAATGTTGGAACCAGTAAATTATATTTTTGAAAATGTGCTCTCTTCCACCTTAAAGTAACCTGACAAGGATATAAATAGCTTCAGAATATAATGTTTATTCATTGCATTTATTTAATTGCTTGTGGATGCAGAAAAAGATTGATTGCATTGGTGTTGGATTTGATTTAGATTCGCAATCCATAATGGGAATTGTATGCCACACACAGATATACATTCGTGTTTAATCTAGAATTTCTGGCATGCATTGCTTACATGTTAAAACCATATATTATATTATACGTGATGTGTTAGCTCTACTAGTCTGTAGATATAATTTGCGCTATACATTTGGATATCACGTATGTATGGTTTGCATTGGCAATAACATAAGCGTAAGTTAGTTATCATATTTCCTACTTTTTCCATAGTAATTGACCATAAATATTCATATGTCAAATGTGCTCTGCATGTTCCCCAAAATGCTCAGTCGAAGACATGCTCAGTGGCGTTTGCAAATCTCATGTTAAACCTTGATCTCTAACTTGCCTGGGGCCGAATTCGGGTAAAAAGTAGACTAGGGGAAGATACTCTCAGTAGTGTGTTTATTTTAGATCGAATGCAATTCCAAACCATGATGGTCTCTTGAGACGGGCAATTTACATTGTGCTAGTCTTTCAAAGTACACTTGTCAAGTCACCAAAACCTACCATTTACATTTATAATGTTGGATTCTAGTTGTAGAATAGATGGATCATATTTTATGGAAAGGACGTGTGTTTTACGCGATGCAATTCTATAAAAACCGAACGTTCCATTACCCATTTGTAAAGGGGCACTAGTATCTATTATACACACATAAGTTTATGCCCACCTCCGAGGTTACCTGGTGAAATCATACCTGATACCTCTTTCAGTCGTGTATATATTCTGACTGGTCATTGGAGCATGCGTGTAACCGACCGTGATCACCTTCTAGTCATTCAAGTTTTAAGGTTTCGTCAAGTAACTCGTTCTTATGGGTCAGGTCTTCAGAAAATGTACTATTCACCTTCACCAATCCTCTCAAATTCCCCAAATTGAAGAGAAAAATAGAGTTCACAGTTCAACATAACCATACACATTCTTTCGAACCAGGCCGTACGAAATATACCTAGTATTTATCAATTTTCAGCTTGATCTAGCCGAATTTAGACCTGTCGATTGTACATTTTCTGACGAGCCCTTATAGGTATAATTATGCGCATGGTTTCTATATACTATTGCGTGCGAATATATACAGCTCTAATACATGTGATGTGTAGAAAATCATGCCCGTTTGCTCGTCTTGTGGCACCGCTTTAAAGATATATGTTATAAGGTGCATTATCGGATATGCTATACATTGTATGAACTGGGCACGCAATGTTGAAGATTTTTTTGGATTTAAGCCATATGCCCCACGCCACAGGATGAGGGATAGACTGTGACAATGGCTCGACAACTGTGTCAGCAATAGCGATTTGCTTTTATGCACATGGATGCCCGTAGAGACAAGGGAGACACATGCAGGGAGGGAGTCGGCTTGGATGAGAAACGGCCATCATTTCCAGCTCCCTGAGCAATGGTTGTATACATACATAAAAATGTATAAAAACTCATGCACTTTTTAAATAGAACTACTGTTACTCGCAGTACTTGCAAAGTTATCAAAGGGTCAGTCACCTGTATGAGGGAGTGTTTACCAGAGTTCAAACGATACATGTTTGCACAATAGCCATACGAGGCAGGAAAATACACAGTATTGGGGGACTAATACTGGATAGGCTTACTCCAAGGCATTCTGTCCTTCTCCAGCTAGCTCCTCTACAACCTATGCTTCTCAGACAGGAGCTAAATATTATATGGAGATTATCATGGAAGTCACGAGTCGCCCGAAGCTAACCCGATACTCCAACAAGGAAATCTATGATAGTGCTGGGCACCTCGAAAACAAAAAGTACATTTGTTCTAAGAATTACTCGATGGAATAAATATCATTTGTACATAGAGTGGAAAACCAACAACCTGGATTAGTTTTTACTAATTTCACGGCCTGGCATTGGAAATAGACTGAGTTGAAATCTTCAAGGGAAGAGACATGAAAAGGGGAATAAGTGCATTACATGTCAGGTGGTAATATACATAATCTTCTTAGATGGAAAGATGAAGGACCTCAAAGAAAGCAAAATATGGACCAGAGAATTTGCGGTAAAAAAACGTCTGTAAATTATACAGTTGGGTGGCTATACATGCTATAGGTTCGATGCCCCCCCGAATTCTTATATCATGAGCAGCGTATAAGACAGTGCAATGTTAGATAACTGAATACATTTCCCGGAATCGTGCGTGATAGCATTGAATGAATATTTAAGTGTGACGATTTTTATACTGAAATAATTACAAGATAAATAATCCTCAAACCGTTGGATATGAATAATGTCCTGGAAGCATGCATCCTTCGCACCTTCTTTGCAATTTATAAGTGTGCTGTAAAATAGGACTTATTTTACTTTTCCATCCCCCAAAATCTTTATGGTCGAAACAAATACTATATGGCATCCCTTAACGGTGTATACATATAAATTGTATCTTGGAGCTTACTGCTGTAACATTGATAGATTGGCAATCTTTGTTAATGTAATACTAGGCGTGTCTGGGGCGTTCATTTCAATTCTGGTATACCCCCGTTTACTAATTTAGCTAGTTAGTTACTTACATTCCTAAAGACCCTCTGAATTGGCATACAAACATGTAAGAACAAAACAGAGGCCATGTACTGACACATTCATGGTGGATATGCGTATTTTCAAAGTAATATATTTAAATATTGTATTGGCCTTTAATGATATACAAAAGAAGAAAAACTGAGAGTAAGAGACAACAGAAATCTCATGGTTGTAGTCATAAATTGGTAAGTGCTATATTTGAAAAGAAATAGCATATGATTTCCGAGCAATAATAGCCTTATAAGTAGGCTCAGATGTACAAAAATAACTTTGTGTCTATCGTATGACAGTTATGAGTGATAGGCGACAATCTAATTACCCAGCTCCTTTATGCATACATTATAATTACTCTACGTTGCATTTCAAGCATATATCATCTAATTTCATGACAGAGATGAAAATAATTAGATTATAACATAATCACATGCTTATCTAGGTCGGAAATTGATAAAGCTTACACTGAAAAATGTTTCATGTGGTAATAGATTTCCTATGGTTTCTCAAGCGAGTAATCATGTAATTTAGTATGAATTAAACTACTTTGATTACCATGAGTTTTATGTGTGCACATAGCTTATTTACACAAGAAGGTCACGAGAAAGGGGTCGACCCTACTCAAAAGGAATAAACTAAAACGGTTTATTCACAGGGGGTCATTGGATGTCTTTTCCTGACCGAACGAGTGTGTGCAAACCCAACATATTTTTTTAAAATATTTTATTGAAGCAGGGCAAAATAAATGAGTGGCTGTAGCCATCGCAGCTTGACGAGGATCAGGTATAAGTTGCATATTTTTCACTGCGCTTGATATATTCATATAATATATGGCATGTCATTATTTCAGAAACCCTTGTTTTTTTTAAATGTACCCTTTTTGGTTTGATTGCCCTACATCGCTTTTGATTTCTCTTTCAGATCGAAGACAGAATGAGGATACAACTTGCCATTAACGCTCGGGTATGTTCACTTGAATGGCATGATATTACTCTGCCATCTTTTCTTATACATATCATTCTTTTACATGATTAAAGTCATTAGTAGAACATATAGCACAGACGGAAAATTAATGACAAAAATATAGTAGCATATGGTGATCCTACAATTACTTTTCAATATGTTCCTCATCTAGATTCCTCACCTTTGTGTTTTTAAGGCATCAATAATATTCATTTCTATCGTCGACAGTTTTTAATCACTGCTCTTAGTATCAGAGATGAATAACATTTTGGTGTTTGGCCCTTTCACCAAAGGCATAAAACGATCCAGTAGATTTGATGAACCCCCAGGGACTCGATGAAAGAGGGTGATGTTGCGGGATCAGAAGAAGGTGTCACTTATCGTCTATGTGCCTTACTGGCCCTGGACCATTTCATTTTTCCTAGATGTTTAAATGTCAATAGCACCCCCTGTGTTGTTAGGAAGTACTGCACACACCCGACATGTAATGGATCTCAAATGTAAACCTGGGGATACTATGATCAAGCAATTAATCACATCATTATAGGCGTTGGAACTGACTTTGTGTTTGTGAGAATTGAAACCACCTCCCAGTCTTGGCTCAGAGCCTCTCAGATTAGATAAGAATAGTATGCCAGTGATTGGACGCCTACTGCGTTAATGGCTTTCCTGGCCCTGGAGTTTTCGTCCTAATGTGAGTTTGCGGTTTGGAGCGCGAGGCTTTCCCTCAGTTTGGAGGGACTCTTTCAACTCTGAGCCTAGACTGCCTCCAGTTTTGTAGATGGAAGTTCTTTGGCTCTGGTTCCTTTCCTTTTTAATAATTCCCTTTAATGGAGGGGGTGAAGACTGCCAAGCATTTGACTTAAACCTACCACACGTATATATTTATTCAAGATTATATCTACTTCACCACCGCATGCCATCCATTTTTACTCATGTCTGAGAGGGATGTATCCGACAGCCAGAACCACTATGTCCTTAAATAACTTCTTCCAAACGCCTCAGTTATTTCCCCTCAATATGTGGCCACTGTTCTTAATTGCTTGTATGTTTCTGATTTCACCACAATACTGGCAAAGAAAGGTCAGGCATAAAGATCTCTCTCAAATACCCTTTCCTTGTGAGTAGTTTCATGTAAATTACAATTTATAATATACTTTACAGCAGTGTACGTACTATTCATCATATTGGATGACTGCCATTCCCTTAAGTACAAATGATTATGCCCAATGTTAATGGAGCTTGGATTGTATGGGAACATTCCTCAGAAAGTTGTATTGCTTCTTGTTTCTGGTCCATGAAAGTCACAGCCTTTGGATCATAGATAAACACAAATACACAATGAATATTTCTATTGACTGGAGTGCATGCACAATATAATTCAAGGACACACTTACTAGCACTCAACCCTCCTCCTTGAGAGCTTCACACTTGCAAGTGTGTAAAATCTTTGTAAAAGTATGTTGTCTCCTTTGGGGGAGTAGACTCGTGAAAGATGTTGAGAGGGTGGAAAGGGTGAAGAAGCTCGAATTTTCTTCCTTTTCTATCTGCGGCCGCAGCAAATGCCTCCAGACGCCCTGCTCCTTCTTTTTATTCCAAATGAAACTTGAGTTGTACATTTCTGGCATTTTTAAAAAATAAATTTTACAGCGGTAAACACCTACTCTTTTCGAGTAAACAACACTCTGAGAATGGTCTCAAAGGGAGGGGGATATGTAGAGTCAACCCGAGACCCAAAGCTAGCTTTGGGAGAGATGAAGCGTAAAACGATGCCCCTTGTGTAATCTTTGTGATATCTTAACAGGCCTCCTTCTTGCCTTATGATTATAAAGGGTATGTCATTCCACCCGCGGATGTATAATGTATTGCTTTGGGGCAATATCCGGACCGTTTGAAAGGTCTTGTGATTCACATTGTTAGAGTCTTCAATTGAGACGCTTTTTCTCGCTCTCACCAGTATACAGGCGTCGTGAAATATTAGACTATATTATACATGAAAATCACGGGCAAGTATTTTACATTTGAAAATTTATTTAAAACTGAAATTCCCATCGTCCAATAGTTCGATGGGGGTGTTTCTTCCAAGATCCACTATTCTCTCATTTCGAAATCGTATTACAATATCAGGCGGCCAGCAGGAAATATTGACATTATCATCCGCGATGTATGGCAAGAAAAATTCTGGAAGATCTTTTTTGTGTGGTATTTCAACTTCTTAATGTATAGCCCCAAACCGTTCTCATATTAAACTGAAGATAATGTAGAGCAATTTAGTTATTTTCACTATACCTGTAGATAGCAAATTCTTAAGGTATCCCCCAAACCATTCTCATATTGAACTAAAGAAAATATAGAGCAATTTAGTCATCTTTAATATGCCTATAGCCTGGCCGCCAATCTGTGTTTTTCAAACCTGATTGAATGATTTATTGCATTATCCCTCGTTGTAGGGCCAATTCCTGATGGTTTTGCATCATGCTTCACCATTATGACGTAACAAGGAGTTATCACACTATTATCAATAATTAGTATTAATATTTTCCGACTTATTATTCATATGGACTAATTAGGTTATTTATTAATCTACCGCAATACATAATGATACATGAAGGGTCAGGTAGCACAGGAGTACTTATTGTATTACATTCAACCAATCACAACTAATCACAAGGACTAAGTGTTCAGCATGTAAGACCATTATAATAAACTCGTCAGTCTGGATTCTCTTGAGCCGGACTCATTCTTTCTCCTTTAATGATATAGGTCTATAATATTTAATATAACCTCACAAACATTCATATAACAATATTTTCTTCTTTCCATCCCAGGCGCTGCCCATCCTGAAGTTCATTCTTCTACTAAACCTAGGTGCCTTCATATATGGCGTCATACACGTCAAAATGCGCACCGACGTCACCTCAAATCTCAATGACGATCTACCTCATCTGTCAGCCGGAAGGATACTCATGGGCGATAACCGGGCTCAAAGTCAGAATTGTCAATGTTCTTCCGCTAGTGAAAAGAAAGAATTTAAAATACCAAACATAGTCCATTATATTTGGTACAACACAGAGTCGGTACCTATCAAATTTAACCAAATGCTAAGCGTCCTCAGCGCCCATAAGGTAAGGACAAAATGTCTGTCATGTATCTGTGATGTCTTAATTGTGATATCTCCATGAATATCAATGTCTGAAAACCAATAGCATTGGATTTATAATTTGCGACGTGTTACAGGAAAAAGTCTCAGTCACAAGTCACAAAATTAATATTTCATAAGGTGATTTATTTACAAGAGCCCTTGCTCATAATGTTTTCATTTCTAGGGTGTTTAGCACTAGCATATACAATTACTTATTTGATATCCTAATGTTTACTATCATTGGAATGTGCTTGATCCCATCTTTTCAAATCTGATAGTAATCAAAGTCCCTTTCTTTCGACTGTAGACTCATTTTCCTGTAACACATGATCCCATTCAAAGTAAAAATGCATGGCCATCACAACCACATATGGTTTACGGTACAAATCTAAAATAGAGATTATCCGAAAGTTGCAATATCAGTTTAATGACATCAAATATGGTGTTCTTTTGGTAGCTTTTAGCAAGTCAGCTAGCTGTTCCCCTCCCCTTCGTTTTATTTCATCATTTTGATGCTTCAATGACCTCTATAGCATACGGGTACATTCTATATTAAAGCTGCACTCTCAGCTAACGTCGGTCAAAAACTTAAAGATTTTCTAATTTTTGTTCCTTTCTTTTCGAACCGATCTAAAGTTATAAGACCAAAGTTTTGGAGGATTTTGTCCAGTTGTTTTTGCAACAGGGCTTCTAAAGCTCCTCATTCGCCCAAATCCTTTCCTGCAAAGACTTCACTTATTATCGCTCACCGGCAACCGTTTTCTCTCGGCTGAACTCCTATGTGAGTCATAGTATGAGTAAATTGGGTAAGATTTATTTTGTCACAATTGCTGAGAATACAGCTTTACAACACCTCCCATGTTTGTGATGTCTGATTAGTTCCAATTTCTCTTTCTAGGTGTTGCAACCTGATATGATATACTTCCACACGGACAGGGAACCCACGGGCCCTTACTGGGAATACATCAAGAACTTGCCGCGATTCAAAATCAAATATCGCAACCCTCCTACTCACTTGTTCGGTGAGGCAGTCAAATCCCCAATGTTTTACACTTCCCACTCCAATGTTGACAGAGTCAAGATCCTCATGGAGTACGGCGGCATTTACCTCGACTTCGACGTCCTCGTGACGCGCCCCTTTGACGACTTACGACGTCATAGCTGCGTCATTGGCATGGAAACGGAGACTAAAGCTTGTGGGAGCGTCATCCTTTGTGAACGCACTTCGCTTTTTTTGACCTTGTGGATCAATTCCTATTTGGACGATTACAGGATGGAAGAGTGGGCTTACAACACGGGCCAAGTACCTGCCAACTTGGCACGCAGGTACCCTCATTTGTGCCACGTGGAGCACTACAAACTAAACAGACCTAACTTTAAGGAGCTCGACCGCTTGTGGGGGCCCAATAGGTTCAATTGGACGGACAACTATGCTGTACATACCTGGTACCGCATATGGCGAGACATGAGTCCTTATTACACCGGTGTAGAACCCGACCCTGAAACAATAAAAACAATGAACCACACCTTCGGGGAGATGGCCAGGAATATTTATTATGGGCGACCAGAGATTATTAGCCGGGATCTCGATTAGAACTGGGAAATACGATATAATATGAATGGCAATCTCTGGTAGACAGAATCTGTGTGTGCCGAATCAGATTAACAGCAATTTATTAATTGCCCTTTTTTCGACTGCCACTGGATATTTCTGCTACAGATAAATCTTGGCTAATCCTTGGTTTCATGTTTTGAGCCTTTGATAAATAATTGTTTCGACTGTGTAATGACTCAGTTGTATTAGCAACACCAACTGGTATGATAATAGAAACGATAATCAGGGGGTATAGGTAGGTCATACCATATTGATAAATTACCTCACCAGACATTATCAAATGATTTTTTCCTCTAGTGGATCCATCAAGACCAGCCAATATTTCTAGGATCTGTTTAGCCAAATCCACACCTTCCTTTTTTCCCGAGATATATTTTTCACTTTAACTCAACTTACAGCCGAAAAGAAAATCCAAATGAAAATGTATATATATTATATATAATTTTTGTATTGAATCCATGAATTGAATTCATGTTCAAGTTCCAATATATAACCTTCCATTTCTCATCTGCTAAATGAATGTATAATTGTATACATGGTGACAATTGTCATAGTATTATTTTGAACAAAAGTATTGTTATTATGAGACTGAGTGGTAATTTCAATTAACCATTTTGTAAGGTCAGGAATATATGCTACAGCGTCGGGTCGTCAGAAAATGTACAATTGATCGTCACCAATACTCTCAAATAATCCATATTAAAGACAAAAATTGGGTTCAAAATACAGTTCAACATAACCAAATACAATGTTTGGATCTTTGGAATACCGAATATATACTCAGATATACCTAGCATTTATCAGCTGATTTAAACCGAATTAACTAAATATATAGGGCTGCCGATTGTACATTTTCTGAGGATCTAACCCGTAGGGCAAACATGTATACATCACTGTATTTCTATATTTTGCCCTACGTTGTATGTACTGTACTCTGCATAAATGTGCTACCAGGAATAGTAATATCCTGGTCAATTATGTGATTAATGAACGAAAATGTAAATAATAGTAACTAATCCATTATACGATTATGACTAAATACTTCAATCTCAGGCCTACAATTACATATTATATTGCCAAGAGAAATGATACTTTCTCCTATTGATGCTCTGTTCATTGATTTTGTTCAGATACATATATATGGTCATGCTTATTTGATAATGATACAGTCCAGGTGATCTTGAAATAATAATTATGTCATAAGGCATGGTCACCCAGGCCACCTACAACATGGATCTAACTCGTTTGGCACTGTGTGCTAGGATGTATTCATGCATATTAAACACATATCTGTTAAAACTATTGAATGAACGGTTTTTCAATTGGCTTTCAAAAGTTGGAATAAGATTCCCAATTTCAACCACAGCACTCGATGCTGTTCGCAAGGCTCATGCTTAAAACATGTCTGTTAAGGCTTTTTTGGATACAAAATTTCCATTGCCTTAACCTTGTATCACCTCACAAAAGAAGGTAAATCGGTTTCGTATGTAATGTTAATTACTGTGATATTATCATCGATATCTTTGTAGTAATTTCCATATATATGAGACAGTCCTTGGAGCCAAAGGCAGACATTAGACAGAACTCTTACAAAATAATTGATCATATTTCTTTTCTGCATCTTCTATTCTAATGAATGGGTGGGTCACGTTGATCTTATAATGATATGCATCTCGAGGCAAGTTTCTTATCAAGGTTTCTTGCAACTTGATTATTTCCTTTGATGTGTAGGTTTAAGTGGATGGTATAGGAGGGAGCACAGAGGGCATATAACGATTATGGATACGAATTGTGCGCCAGTATGGAAAATAGATATGTAATTTGCAATTAGGGAATAGCATAATGAATCAAATGAACCCTTTAGTCAGAGGGTATTGTCGTTATTAATGGTGATGTCCTTTTCATCTAGCGAGTTATTATTGTGTTTGTATAAGTACTATTAGTACAAATAGCCAATGATTCAATAAATCTTATTTATAAAGGCCAGTCATTTCAGTTGTCTTTGCTTGTTGCTATTGTTTGTTGAGTTATTTTGAATAGTTACATCAGAATCCTTCTTTTATTCCGAAATTAATTAGTATAAGTATACTGTAATGAGTACTTAATGCTAAATAATAAATAAATTGTTTTTCAATCTTAAGCAGATATGTGATGTGTTACAAAAAATGTGTCATAGATCGCAAAAAAATGGATATTGAGATATCATGATATTTGAAAAGATAAATAATTAAGTAATTCTATATTTTTATGCAAAAGGAAAAGAAAGAGATATTTCTTGATGGTCAATCTCCAGCAAAGTAGTTAAATATACTCCTTAGAATAACCTCAGGTATACACATAATTACATTCGATATATCTTGAAATTTGGTACATGTTTGTATACACGTGTATGCTGATAACAGCACTAACCACTCCCAAAATGAAATTATTTTGACCGAGGTGTTACGTAATGTTATGTAATACAGTGAGCCCCCTACCGGACAGGTAGCAGGACAGCAGGGCACCATCCAGACTTATCAAAGGGTTCCATTGAAAAAAAAATGAATAATATCATTTTTTGGCGGCTTGCGACTCATCTCCCTGTCACACATCACATATAGCATATTCTTGTAATGTAAGCTCATGGGAAATCAAATCAAATCAGTTACTGAACTATTGGCACATATGGTGAGATATGATTAAAAGTATTGAATTATTCATAAGAAGATGCATGATGGATTCGTGAAGCAGAACTGTGTCAGGAAATCAATTTTTGATTCAGGTAAGTTTATATATAACAACTATTGGTGCAAACATCAAACTTGAAGAACACAGATTATAAATGATATAATTAACGGAGCTGCTGAAACGCATACACAATCCATTTATTGTTTTCGTTCTTACCATGGCAACGCACTGAAACAGCCACCTGGTTATTCGTCACTTGTATCTTATTAAACAATGTACCATCGGCCAATACAAAATATTTGTTTAAAAAATACACAAATACAGCTGATTCAATCAGACGAGAAGCTTCATCGTCAGTCAGGAAATAGAGGATTTGCATGTCCACCATCTTGAATCTAGAATTGCATGGAATTATGTGAGTTGTATGTCAGTGTAAAAGCTATATAAAACA
The DNA here is from genome assembly GCA_942159475.1 of Sthenelais limicola. Lineage (NCBI taxonomy): Eukaryota > Metazoa > Annelida > Polychaeta > Phyllodocida > Sigalionidae > Sthenelais > Sthenelais limicola. Next base: position 63,726,123 of record OW804096.1, read on the forward strand.
CTAGCAAAGTACCCATCCTTCGGACAGTCACCCTCTCTCCCTGCACCTCCCCCTGCTCCTCCCTCTTTTTCCTTCTTTACTCTCCTCCTCTGGCCTCCATTCCGCTCCTTTTTTCTCCCCCCTTCCCCCTCCTTTCTCTCACTCTCCCCTACACTCTCTCCCTCCCTCTCCTTCTCCCCTTCTCCCCCTCTCTCCTACACACTCTCCCTCCTCTCTTTTCTCTCTCCCTCTTCTCTGTGTCGCATACCCCGCTCCTCCTTTTCTCCTCCCTTCCCTCTCTCCCTCTCCCAACTATCTTCTTCTCCTTCCCTTCCCCCTTCCCTCTCCCATGAGCTATCAAAAGCATGACATCATTACATTTACTTTCAAGAGGCAGTCATGTGATCAGTCCTTTGTCCATACTAAAGGCTCTCCCGACAGGCTTCCCCAACTTTCCCCCGGCTAAAAATAGTTGTATAGAACACAACTAAAAAACTAGAAAGGGCTTCAAAATCACATTTTCAACCCAGATACCTTCACAAACCACATGTATACGTTGTCCTCCAGAGAGGGTCGACGGAACTGTACTGGGCAGAAAAACGGTTGGTAAAATAACGAATTCTGAGACCATGTCAAACAAAGAAACCCCTCTACAAGTATATTTTACGGATGTTATGTTCAGCACGGGATATTTTGGACAGACCAAGAATGAAAAAAATGTGTACACTTTTCTTTGGGAATTCACTAGGCAATGCAGCTATATGGGTCAGATCTTCAGAAAATATACAATTGGCAGATTAACACATTTAGTCAATTCTGGTAAATTAGACAGACTGTGAAATCGTCAACACTATAGCTATATCAGAGTATATATGCGCCTTGATTCAAACAGTCTGTCTGGTTATGTTGAACTGTATTTTGCACCTGATTTCTGTCTTAAATTTGGGTTATTTGAGAGGATTGGTGAAGGCTAATTGTACATTTTCTGGCGATTTTACACACAAAATAGCTGCAGTCCATATAGAATACATAATGAAGCTAATGATCACTTAAAGTTAAATTGTTGTTCAGAAACTATTCTTATTTGGAAATGGAATAAACAAGGCCTCTGTACCATTCAGTGAGTATGCCTCAGGTCTTCTATGTGTCTAATTCAAACTCTTTAAAGCTCAGACGGCATGATGAGAAAATGTAAAAAAATGAAAAGAGAAAATGTGTCAGGTAATTGCTTCAATGTAGGGGACAGTTTTTGTTGTATAGGCCTCTTTGTTTGTTCCAAGGCCGGATGAAACATTGGGCAAAAATATACTAGTTGATTCTGACTTGCAATGTCATCTACATAAAGGATGATTTACTCATCAGGGCGAGAGTGAATTAAATCGGGATGAAAAATGTATTCCACAAAAAGGGACGCAACTCTTGTGTTTATAAAGACACACATACATGCTTCTGAACTATTTAGGAGATACAGTTCGATGAAAAGTGACCAAACCTTTTTGGAAATAAATCCTGAAAAAATATCACAGGAATATGTTACTAAATTACAAAAACTAACACAATAAAAACTAACATGATGTCCCTTCGCCAATATCAGGGCAAATTCTTTTTTACATGTGTACATTTATATACATAGATTAATCTAAATGAGAAATTCTGGAGAAGGTTAATTTTTGTGATCTAATGTATTAGTCGAAGGTTTCGATTGTCTGTAAGTGTTACCTGTCTGACGTTTATTCCTTTAACTACACACAAAACAGAGCAGATTTGATGTTTCTCTATATGAGCCGTTCTGAAGGGACCTTAAAGGCTTTTCCTATGTACATTTCTAATTCGACTTATCCAAGATATACTGTGATGGCTGAGAATGTTACTTCGCAGAATAAAAAATCTGCTCCATCTTTTTCTACTGTGAAATAATCTATATGAACTCAATCTTTTTTTCTATTATTCAATATAACTTTTCTTCTACATTTTTCTATTTTATTTCCCTTTCATGATTATAAAGTGTCAAAAAAAGTTGGGTGTCGGATTGAGATCCCGTTGATCCCTATGTTCATTGTACCTTGGATATTATTCTGTTAATGAAGAAATAGCCTTAAGGTGCGCTTCCACTTACACGTCGGTCGGTACCACGCGGTCACCGTCGAACGGTGCCATGGCACATTTTGACCAACGTGTAAGTGGATACCGAGGCGACCGTCGGACGGTCGCATGGGACCGTTTGACCGTCCATGGCTCCCGTTTGACCGTCCATGCTCCGGTCAAAGATGTCAGGGGGTACTTCTTTGACCGGAGCATGGACCGTCAAGCAACGGTCAAAAGTGGCCAAGGCACATTTTTTTTTTTTTTTAGGTATTTGTGGTCATACCGAAGTTTGTAATTATCTCTGATACCTCTGGTTGACACATGTGAATATTTTGCAGTACATTTGTACCTTTATCTTAAGTTTATTTTAATAATTTCACTTGATTTTTATTAATTTAGGGCCATTTTGGGCATATTTTACTGCCTATTTCGATATGTGTGTGTTTTCCTTGTGACGAATATGCTTATGACCATTTTGGTGAATAGTTTGGAGTTCAGCTGTACATTTATTTCATCATTTCTATTGATTTATGATTATTTATTGGTGTTTTTAGTGCTTATTTCGACTTCAAAAGTGGAAATATGTATGAATATTTGTTAGTATTAAGTAATATTTCTACTCTGAGCATTGTATTATTGTCACCTGTGGCAACGATGTGATAATGTCTAAAAATTGTCTATATTAAATAAGTTTCCAACATGGAAACCATATCAGGGGCCCTAGGCTATGGAATGGTCTACCAGGGCAGCGTTGCTCCGTTTCTCGTTAACCAATCTGACCTTAACAATCGCAATATTTGGTTCTAAAGTGTTGCTCCATTGAAATAGCAATCTGTATGGGCCAAATTTTTAGCTCAGGAGGCAAATTGTACTAATCTTCCAGAAGTCCCTCTCTGTCTTATATTGTAGAACACCGGGGCAACAATTGTAAAACAGCCCTTGATTTAGATGATTAATACATTACAGCGGTGGATCCAGGTGTTTCAAAAGTAGGCTTTTTTAAACACGCGGGTGGAAAAGGACAGAGGAGGAAGGGACAGGGTAGACTGGGAGATGTCAGAGGGAGAGAGGGTGGAAAGGGCAGAGGGAGAGGGGGAAGTGGTAGTGAGAGTTGAGTCTGGAAAGGGAGAAGGGTGAGGATGACGGCAGAGGGGAGGGGCAAATAAAGGAGAGTAGGAGAAAGGGGATGGATCTGGGCAATTGTCTGAGGAGGATAGAGGGGAGAGGGAGAAAGGGAGAGGGAGACGGGAGTGGGGGTAAAGGGTTAAAATACTGGTGCAACACTTGTAGAATAGCCCTTGGGACGGAAGGGAGAGAAGGAAAATGGGGAGGGAGAGGGAAGCAAACCCCTCTTTTCTACCTCTTTTTGTAGAAATCGCTCTTCCCATATATTATATAACAACTCTGAATTTTTCCTAAACTTTTACTGCATATGTTAGACATTCACAATTAATTTAGAATTCGAATTAATTAATGATTTAAATAATAATCATAGCGAAGGTACACGACTTTGGTAGAGTCTGGAGATCGATGCTTTGCTAATATATATGCAGAAATATGACCAGAAATGTCCATACAGTAATAAATAAAAAGTCTGGTGGTCCCTGGGGGACCGTCCGACGGTGACCATTCTGGCACTTTTTGACGTGTAAGTGAGTACCGAGGATGGTCAAGAGCGACGGTCAAAAATGGCCATGGGTGGTCACCGTTCGACCGTCGCCACTGGCCACTCTTGACGGTGGTCACGTTTGACGTGTAAGTGGAAGCCCCATTTAAAGGGAGTTCATTGACTCCACTGAAAATGAATGGCGATTACTCTACGTAGATTCTAACCATTTTTAATCCAATAAGGGATTTGGTCTTATCCTACCATCTGGTCTTTGTGGCCACGTTCATAAACTTTTAATCATGAATATTTGCATTTGATTGGTTGCTGTGGATTTCTGATATTGCTCCTAAATTACTTTTTAGTCATCTCTAGGCTATTCGTTTCTATCTTCCAGGTCTCTTTTTATCAGTCGGAGGTCGTGTGTACTCAAGATAGTTCAAAATTCAATGTTGTGATCTTTATAAATCTAAAATTCCGTTTTTTAAATATTATTTATGCAGGAATATCCAAAAGAATGGCCTTTGCCATCTTCGCGTGACGAGGAACAGGCATAAGTTGCCTGATGTTCACCTATAGTTCCTGCGATTGGTATAATCCAAGCATTGAATTGTTTCTACACAAATCCACACAAATCCACACAAAATGTTTCTACACAAATCCACACAAATCCGGTAGGAATACTACATAAATACAAATATAACATTTTGACCTAATTCAGATTGAATCAGTAAACCACCCCATAGCTGTGGTTAAGATTTTAAAGAAATAATACAGGCAGGGAAAACGTTGCATCGGCCGGGAATCGAACCCGGGCCGCCCGCGTGGCAGGCGAGCATTCTACCACTGAACCACCGATGCTGCTGATGACACTGGCGGCAGGTGAGAAAATGATTTTTGGAGGAGGTCCCGGGCACCAGTTTGTCCCACCTCGCTAGCTCTCGCTCACCTGCGTTCTCTCACCTGTGGCGGGCGACGTGTCACCTATCATGCACCTATAGTGACATCTTGTGAAGGAACTAGGAACTGCAAGTTGGGACGGACGGAAGTTATGCCAAGACGACGTCTAGTGGCATTTATACACAATCAGGGTCGCTTCAGAGCGCCCATAATAGACATGTGAAGTCTGGTGCACTGGGCTGCCTTACTTGCCTTATGAGTTATTAAAACTACAGAACTATAGGTTTTGTGTTAATACCGATATGAGACGAAACTGATACACATATTTTTCTATTCCGTTGAGGCTCAGGGTTGATGCTGCTAAAATGACTGCAGAATGGTCTCAAAGACTCAGGCCTGTTAGTCGTAGAATACAATCAACGATCCTATAGCTATCGTTGATACAATCCTACCGCGACAGGCCGTGGCAGGGTTGGGTAACGTAACAAGGCCTATGTCAGCTATAGATCTAATTTATTCATGAGGTAACGTTTTCCAAGTCTAATTTTGACGAGAACATTAACGTTAGATAAATTACTTCGGCCATAGTCAGCTGGAGAAACTCGGGAAGTGTTCAAGCAACAAGGTGTATTTTGGCTCTGCATGACTTTTATCGATTTACTGAGCCCAGTCTCACCAGTGGCGAGTGTCATTATACTGTACCACACATTTTAACCATCAACCTCTATGAGGTAGAGCCTAGGTAAAATGTAACCATTCTGTCTAATTATTTCTAGTCAGCCTAGATGCATGGGCACGAATTCATTCACAATCGACAACATTTTAATAAAGCGATAGGCCTACTTGAAACATCCATGGTGGATAGGCCTAATGCGTTTAAAAAACATTGCAATTAAATAATTATGTTATAGGCCTCTAAGGAAACAGTAATAAGATAAAATGAAATAATATAAATTTAATAGACGTTCTATCAGATCTCTCCGCTGTCTTGGTATAAACCACATAATAGGCCTAAGACACATTTATAACATGTTGAAAATGAGTATTATGTTCATTAAGATTTCATTTGGTTTTTGAGACTGAATAATTCCATACTCTGCATGAGTGTGACCTTGAAGTTATAGGGTTGTTTTCATCGTAACTATAATTACTCCCCCACTATGAGTAGGGAAGGAGAATCCAATGAGGATCAAGGCCCATTGGCACTGATTGAAACAATGAGAGATCAGGACATGGAATATTTCAAAAAAGCACAGAAAAACGCAGTGTTAGATGTGAAACGCCCTGCTGGAGTCCAAACTCAAGGTAGTGTCGGAAAGGTCTGATAACAGAGAAGAGTGAATACCTAGAACAACAGAAGCTGGCAAAACATAGGGTTCACATTCAGGAAGAATACAAGAAACTCACTTATGACAGTTTCCTCATGCAGCGGATCCCAAGACAACTTGTACACTCAAGTCTCAAACATTATTGAAAAGCTCTTGGCTTTCCCCGACATAAAAATAAGGAGATATTACAGAGTAAACGGACAGTTGTTGTTGGATCCAGGTTATAGTCTGGCCAACATAAATCAGGCAGCTTCTGACACACAAGGATGGCCTAGCAAGCACACTATGTTTATTGATTAGATAAGTGTTATTTGGTTATTTGATTAGATTACTTCTAGAGGGTGTTACTAACCAGAAAATGGCTAATACTCAAAACGACGGATTTTATGCTTATAAAATAGAATATTCATTCTCGATTTCAACTCATACATATATAGTTCCCATGAAGGAAATTTTTCTTTGATGAAAACAATCTTTGCCTGGTATCAATTGTTGAAAATGATTCCACTCATTGATGAATAAATGATGTACTTATGGTGTATTCGAAGGATCATTGATCTTGATGTAATATTACGGATATATTAATCATGTGACTTTCTGGTAATGAAATCGATTTGCAAAAACATAAAAAATCCAACATCTTACATTATATCAATTCACTCTCGATGTATCTCATGTAATGCTATACATTCCTATGGTTGTAAATGACTCAAATCTACATAAATTTATTCAATGACTTCATTAAATGCTTTTTAAATGTAATAACTACTTCTATCAAGTTATATAATCAACAGACAATGAACTATGTCAGCTGTCCTTCGTTTGAATTAACACATGTCAGACTTTTTTTCCAAATCAGTGTCTTAATTAATGTGTCAGTCGTGACAAAGTTGTTTGTGCAGTTCGCTTTTATTTTATCTTTAGGCCTACTCATATAATTAGTGTCAACCACTTAATTTTGCGCCAGGTCTTTGAGTAAAGGTCCCGGATCTGAGTGTTAGTGCTTACATTGGGGCCAATGCTTTTTAATCGCATTTCAGTGCATATATGTTACATGTTACAGATATTCAAGGTGTTTTATTCACCAGATCTCCTTTATCTGTAGGAATGTTCTGATCAATGAGATATCTAGCGCTTTAAGCGTATGAATACATGTACCAAATTTTAAGACTGTATTGAATATATCTATGCATATCCAAGGTTATCCTACGGATTATATTTCACTCCTTTACTTAGTGATTGATCATCAGCAACTACCCCTAACTTTCTTGTCATGCATACATTTACCCTCATTGGAATCAGCTTAATCTCATTTTTTCAAATATGATATCTCAAAATACATCTTTTTCGAATTATGACTAATTCTTCTGTGACACATCACATATAATTATGGGTCAGATTTTCAGAAAATGTACAATTGGCAGATCTACACATTCAGTAAATTCTGCTTAATTTGGCTGAAAAATGATGAATACTGTGTATATCTGAGTATATTTGGTATCACATTGATTTAAAGTATCTGTTTTGTTATGTTAAACTGCATTTTGAAGCTCATTTCTGTCTTAAATGGATGTTATTTGAGAGGATTGGTGAAGACGAATTGTACATTTTCTGAAAATCTGATCCTTATATGCACTTACCTGTAATACATTGAAATGCCAGGAGGACATTTGATTAAAAATTAATTATTCTGCATGTAAGATATTTTCAGTTAGTGTCCTAATACATCGAAGAATGCGTGATTAGTTCTACTTATGCCATCTCTAAAATGATATCTGTATTTCTAAAGGTTCTTTTGATCATTTATCTTTCACTGTATGTTGTAACTGATTACACAAATTTTAATCATTCCGCATAGTCAATCGGCTAAAATAAGGTTTATGATAAATGTTCGACGCGAGGCAGCAGTTCAGTTTTTCCCCAAATGAACATATGGATCTCGAGTTCATCAATACATTCGCATTATATGGGTTATGATTTATGATAGAGAGAACACTTATACATATATATCGAATAGAATAGTGGCTATCCAAATCCTCCAAATCATCATCAGGATATTTTATCATGACCTGTACCACACTGATCAGTGGTTCACCAGTCGACCTATACTCGCCTGAAATTCTTTGTATAGGTCGCATGTTTTTTTGAGGTCGGCGAAAGTGACCTTTAGCAGTTTTCTGAAGGAGTCCTCCACCTTTTAAAATAATGGAAAAAACATAATGAGAAAAGAACTAAACCACTAAATACACACGTGGAAACAGATGTCTCTGTGTCCGAGTATAGCCGGTCGGTTGAGGTGTGGGGGCGACACCTGGCAGCAAACATGCAAAGTGGGCAGTGGTGGGATGGAAGACTATGTGTGACCTGAAGCCATCTCGGTGAGAATGCACGAGAGCAGGCGAGAACACCCTGATCATTTTTAAGTAAATGCATTTCAAAGCAGGCTTTACTTTCTAAGCAGCTAGTTTTTGAATAAAAAGTTAGGTGATATATTGGAACTGCCGGCTATGAATAAAACAGATTGTGTGGATGATCTAATAAAAAAGAACTTGCATAAGTGTTGTATTTTAATAGGGATGTATTTCTCGTTTGAATGGGACTAAATGGGCTCCTTACAAAATGATTGGTATCAAAGTTATCATTAAATAAAATACAATGATCTCACCACCAATAAAACTAATATATATGAAGCACAGATTATGTGCACAAAGTGTTTTTAAAAAGCTTTTATAAAGAAAATGGTTTGTTAATTTGCGGACTTTTAATTTAATTCAAAACCGTCCAATTAATTATTAATTATCCAATCAAACATTGATAAGGTTACTTGGAGTGAATTTCAGAAAATTAGTCTGAAGGGCTTAAAGTGTAATATAGCGATGGTCAAGGAATTTCTCCCTATCAGTCCACTAACTGACCTCCCAAGGTACGAAGGGTCGGACTCGCACCTGACGATATTAGTCTCATTCCAGTCATTCCGGTGGTTGGACTGAGGGGCCATGGCCCTCCCATTTTTGACGGAAAAATCCTGTGCGCATGTCTATCCCATCCTAGCTTCACATGACCATCGTCATGTTCTGCACGACAAAGCATGCATGACGTACCAAATGTTACCCGTTGCTAGGCAACCGTGACCCACTAGCAGACGGCGGCGTGAGTTGTCGTTTGAATGTTTCTTTCGACATAAATCACATGCGACACCAGAGGGCGCTGAGGATTAACTGGTGAAAGTAGCAGACGACATTTTAATCAAGTAAGCTTCAGGTTGACAGTAAGGGCTGATCCTATACCATAGGCAGATGGCTCTCTTGCAGGAAAGTGGACCTAGAGTAAGCAAATGGCTGACAATGAGAAGCAGGTGACCATAACCATCACTAGGTAACTTATATATATACACACCACTAACCAACAGCCAGTCACATTTTTATGGTCCCAGTGTATTATTTGAACAACCTCGGAACATCATCTATATATCAACACGTGCACTTACTTTATAAATCGCAGGATTTGTTTATTGTAACAAAAAATATCTTCTTCAATCTAAGACCATCGAGAAGTGTATTACCTAGCCTCACAATGAAGTCAAGTGCTCTCAAAGTTGTCTCTTTGAATTTACGAATAAGTGAGATATATGTGATAAAATGGACGAAATGTTGACAAGGAAGGCATGGATGAGATTAGGATAATCGCCTCCAAAGGAGTTTGGGAAGTTGACTAGAGATTTTATGGTTGAAGAAGGCACTAAGATGGCCGACTGCTCAAAATGCCCACCAAACAGATGCAGGTGCTATTGTGACCCGAGGAGATTCTTTCAGGTAAGATGTTTTGTTTTGTATGAACATAATTCAAAGCGATTGTATACTTAACAAATAACACACCTATATGTGTATTTCGTCTATTGTATATTAAATACAATTGCATGCACGATGTTACCGTTACAGATATTGTTCATAAGTTGCCTGTATAATTAACTATTTTGGATATATATAGAGTGTTCAAACAAATACTATTATGTCATTCCATTGTTTTACACAATCTTTTTTTCAAAAGTGAGCACATATGCCATCAGTTAAGTGTTAATGAAAATTCCTGCTAGCATAACCAGAATGTGTCATAGTTTTTACGCAAAAATAGACTAGACCATTATCAATCCTCATTGTTACAGTAGATTGTTTCAACGATTAGTCTATATCGTTATCCTTTGCCACGAATCAATTGTTGTGCTAAGAAAACTTGAGGGTTGCTAAAGAACCATAGTATTTCACTCTATCTGTCACCGGTTTGTGCTCAATGCATTACATTAGTTGTAATTTTGAACACCTCAAGGTGAATATATTTCAAGTGTTTTATTATTCTATACCAATAATTATAACATCGGTTGATATTGAAATACATCTGATAGAACCAATTTTGACAAATAAACCCAATGATATTCCTTCGCTTTGGCTATACTTGTTTAGAGATTCTCTCCTGTCGACACATTCGGTGTCTCATTTGACGTATGCCCATATAAAGAACTAGGAAAAGCGAGTTTAAGAGAAACTGTAATGAATGTTACCACGTATACATTTATGCCTACATATACAATAATGTATGTTATTGTCTGCGTTGGGGCGTCAGTGAAGGTGTACCAGAAGGCATTCCAAGATTTTCATCTGCATTCATAGCCAGATAGAATGTCTTGTCACAGCGTACCTATATTTGGTCGGGATCTTGTCGCATCGTGGTGTTAATAATATATCAGTATTCTTGTATACAGCAACTATTACTGTTTCATGCTATTCTCTTCGTTGTGAACATGGGTAAGAAAGGAATACCAATGTGTAGCCAATATCATTATAGTCGGGCCCGCCTTGTGAAGATATAAACCTTTGCTTTCGAAATCAGCTCGATCAATGTGTAAATATGCCCCATACACTTTGTTCAAATGTGGAGATATTTATGGTACATATACACAATATATTTTATGTATTTCCATGTACTCAACACTATACTCTCCAATACATTTGTTCTGTCAAAAGAACACTGTTTGCAGGCGAAATGAGAATGTTGTAGATTCGGGAGAATTGGAGAAACTAGAAAGACCAACATTATAATACTGCACGTAGTAGGGAAAACTATTGACAATCACTCTTAATGATTTACAATTTAACATAGCCTATACTATGTATCAAAATGCTGTCAATAAAACAAAAACATAACAATTTGTGTAGAATATATATATATGGTATTCCACTGAAATTATGCGTATACATAGAATTGCATTAAAATAAACTGCTTTTCTAATTTTCTTTTTTGGGATTGGTTCTTTTCAATTCCTTGTTGAGTTGCGAACAATGATATTACTTAAATATTGTACAATGAAAAACGCATATGATTTGTATAACTCTATACAGACAAAATCTGATAAAAAAAATACCTAGCACCTGATCCGAGTGTGAAGAAAATTATAAACTAACAAGACTGAATGGATGAGTAAATTTAAGCCGAGCAGCCGAAAGAAATGAAGATACAAGAGAAGAAGTAATGAACACTCATGACCACCCCTCGTATTCAATATTGGTATCGCACGAGGCGTACAATTAAGGCCTTCCCCAGCTCCCGTAAGGCTCCCTAGTTGTATATTAGAATGGATGTCCGCGCCTTGTCTTGCTTTCTTATATACAATTCCTCTCTGTCCATCGTACAGCCAGCTCTATGAAATGTCGTCTGCTCCTCGCCTGTGCCACGGGCCGCCAGTCTCCTCATTCACAAGATGGCCGACTTAATCAATTACTTAAATGTCATCCCATTGCAATAATTACCAATTACTCATTCATCATGGATACAAGGCACGAGATGCCTAAACACAGATGGTCCTTGTTCCATTTTCCCTTTATTAAATTTGCAAGATGATCATGAAAAATGAAGTGGCGAGGTATCAAGCTAATTAAGGACAACCTTCTAAAAATCAGCGTTTATTGTTGGGCCAGGCGCTAACGACTGTCTGAAAGGGCGTGTGTTGGTGTATAAAAAAATATTTTGCCTTTTTCCCTGTCAGATTTAATATCAAGTCTTATACGACATAATTTTTGTATTTATTTACTCATTGATACTAGTATATATCGTCGCAGTGTTGTGGTTCCACTGTTGTGGTATGGCGACTGAGCAAATTGTCTTCTTTGATGAAGAAGCGACGACCAGAATCAATAGCATACTTCGATTGGGAATTATCGTAGGCTTTATTGTTGTTTGGATGGCTAACAATACATATTAAGTGTTCTAATGTTTTGTGTTTCAAGAAAAGGCAGAAACCTGGCAATGAAGATGATAGTTTAGTACATGGTTAAGATATCTATACGTCTGAAGGTTGCCATAGCAACAAAACATCCCATCTCATCATTTATGATTAGTCGATCCTCTTTCCATCTTTTAACACGAAGCTTAATTTAGGAAATGTATGTTTCATAGATTCTTTACAAACTAATTACACAATGGAAAGCGAGATTTCGCATCTTGGTACCTCTTTCGATACTATACAGAGCCACGTCAGTATCGCCGAGATATTCGCGTTATGCAAAAACTGAAAAAAAACTGATGGCAAACTATAAATATTATTGTATATTTATCCCGAATGCACACACGCATTGTAATGTTTAGGTCAATCCAAGTATAGGATTTATTTATGACATTGCAGTGGGTAATTCTCACTTCCAAACGTTCTCATAGGCTGAAAGTAATGTACCATATTTGACGGACGGTGGCCGCCATGCCGCTTTTACAGGAGTTCAATCGAGTAACGGCTGTCGCCGGTGACCCAGGGGTCAGCCGATTTGGTCAAGAGTAGTATGTAAATCATGTGCTCTGTTTAGAAAGTCTAGGGCTTCCATCTGTTCTAAATTAATGACTGTTTGTTTTGTATGTTGTGTAACTGATCGTCCGATCTGTATCAATCTCTATAACATTCTGTCTTATTAGTGAAGAAAGCTTTGGGGAATGTACACGTAGGAATTATATTGGGTTCCCAGTGTGCGAGTGAGAGAGCAATTTGGCCCGTAGAGGCACATACCTGTTGGAATTACATTCATCAGCATTCTGCTTGGGCAACAATGGTGTGATATCTGTGAGGCAACCGATATGGGGGAATATAAATCTAAGATACAATCGGTATGTACAAGTGGACGTGATATATATACTCAGAGCAGTTCAATAATCTCCAAGCCACAACTTTTTTTCTGGACAAAACGCGAATATTCATTACTAGAGAAAGTAGAATGCCCTAACGTTTATTTCAAGAATTTAAATAATACGATCTTACGATGAATGTTTCAGGATCTGGATGGATAAAAAGGAAGAATACAAGGACAAAATACATCATCACTGATATCCTTTTCCAGGATTAAACTAAGGACTACTATCATACATTATATGAAACATACAATTATTGATACAATACATTTTTCTCTCATATTGTAGGTTGTGATCGCGTCACTCCTCTTCGTCTTGACCCTGGCTGCTTACGTTTTCAATAAAGTATCTCTCGTTTGGCTTCTTGGTGGTACAATCATCAACAGTGTGAGACTGGAAACATGGTATGTTCTTTTTATTAAGCATTTTCCTTCTGCAGTCCTTTTTATTTTGAAAAACAAATTTTATTTTCCAACATTTTCCAACATTTTCCAACAGTGATATCTTTCATTTTTACATTACATATTTTACGCTCTTTTGTAAAAACAGGGTACTTTTACTTATCTATGCACTCATCACTTTAGCCTTTCTATCTGCTTCTACTAAGTGACTTTAATGTCAACATTTAGTTAAAATGAATAGCAAAATCTTTATAATAGTAAGGCTAATTAAAGTAAGACCATAAGGAAAGATGTATATTAATATCAATATACTGGCATAAATTTAACTAGAACAAATCATATATCTTGTAGGGTCAGATCTTCAGAAAATGCACAATCGGCAGATCTACACATTTAGTAAATTCTGCTAAATTAGACTGAGATATGGCCAATACTAGGCATATCTGAATATATTTGATATTGCCTTGATTCAAGCAATCTGTTTAATTATGTTGAACTGAATTTTAAACCTCATTATGTCTTAAATTTGGGTTATTTGAGAGGATTGGTGAAGGCGAATTGTACATTTTCTGACAATTTCACCCGGTAAGGCATGGCGCCCGAAACTAGCTTTGATAAAAAGGTTAACAATTTTATTAAAAAGATTGATATTTTGGCTTTGATAAAAAGGTTAATATTCTGTTAAAAAGGTTAATATTTTGGCAATTTAAATTCATCGATGTTCTTTAGCACCCAAATTTACACATTTTACCGACTCTAAGCCTACCTCTGGGGCCAGTTGGAAATAGTTAAATATTTTTATGTTGATTGAGATTGGTTTAGATTCCATCATGTGGCCTCCATTTAAAAATAAATCGCACCCATGAATCTGAATAGCTAGAAATATAAATGAATACCTGTATACATGTATATACGCAATTGGACTTACAAAAAGGATAATTACATAGGACCAACTTCCGGCATCCATTGGAATACCTAAGCAATTTTTTTTAAATGTTTTTATTGGCCACATCATTTAATAAATTTACAAAATACGCATAACCACTTATGTGATATATCTTTCATGCGTTGCCAAATGTAATTAATGTAACATGTATCTAACCTTTACTACCATACGCAAAAACCTTTTATATTCATATAACGAAACAAACAAACAAACACTGTCTACAACCTGATTATTAATGAAGAGGGTGTTTAATCAGAAATAGACAACCGATTTTCGAAAGAAAATAAAGATTACATTTAATTCGACTTCGCCAAATTTCTAACTTTTGGGACATGATCATGGATGATCTATGGAGCTTATGTTGGGAAGAAAGGGGGAAACTTCCCCACTGTCGGTTTCTGATAGTTGTAGATAAAGCACGCAAAGTGCTCTCGATAAAAGAGTATTCTTTCAGGCAGAAAGCAAAGCACTTGGCAATAGTAGAGAGGTCTGGACACAAAAGAAGCTGGGTACTTTATCTCGAGGGGCCATCCTTTATAGTTGTATCTTGTAATTGTTGGATCAGATAGACTTTAACCTTGATAAGCAATGATTTACACAAGAGCATTCTTGTTAGTTTCTTTTTAATGTATTTGCTAGGTACGCTGCCATAGGCCTTGTACTGATCGTGCCAGAAGCTGTGGCCTTGTTAAAGGTCTTCTGGAACACATCCTTCATCAAAAGGACAGGGACTCATCGGTGGCCTTCAGGGATAGCCATTTTTGTGGTAAAAGGCAGTTTTACTCTTTTGATATAACTCAAGTGTATAAACAAGCCAGTTAAGTTAGATACAAATGCCTCTTTCCGCTATAAGCGAGTTGATTGAAGTAATCGAGCAATATGTCTGACTAAGCAGAATACCTATAGATTCTTGTGATCTAATCTTCATGTTTTCTAATAATTATATATCTAAGATATATTGTAATGTTGCTTGTTTATTTCTGTATAAAATATTGAAGCAAACTATTATGGGACTTCTCTGTTGCGTTAACCTTTACCTGTAGTTAAAAATAGTTTCTCGGGGAAATTGATTTTTTACAACAGATTTGATTTCGAGACAATAAACTTTAACAATTATGACATCTTTCATACTCGAAACTATCCTAACGAAAATCCTACATTATATATTGAAAATCCTATACAGTTTGATAACATTTAGCAAAGACAGACGTTCTACGATTTTAGATTAGATTAGATTAGAAAACTTTTTTATTGCAACATTGCGTTTCAAAGAAGAGGATCTCTCCGGCTGACGGGATTTTACACTCAGTAGAGGTCTCGTTATATAGAATAACGCTCATGTTAACCTTGCCATTCTGCTTCATATTTCACTCCCCCTTAATATTGGTGTTGAACCTTTCTAGGGATTCCTTGTAAGCTTCGCAGAAGTGACGAGCTTCCTCGTGTTCACACTGGAGGTGGCGCCTCGTATACCAGCACAAGTTTTGTTACCTGTTCTAAGCGCTGTGTTTTCTGTCTCCCTATGCTATGACCTTTGGGAAAATGTCAAGGTAACGTGCCTGTTTACAACCTCTCTTTAGGATCGAGTTTGAAACTATGGTATAGTACCTATAAGGCAACGATCAGCATGAAATGCTCCTAAAACTCTTGTAGGATCGATGCTTTAAATGACCTTCGAGGAAATAAAGATTTTGTTTGGATAAGATGGTCTTTTGCGTCAGTCCCAACATACTTTATGTATAAGAATCCTTTATCTAGTCCCAAAGTGAGATGCAATCAGCACTATTTTGCTGAATTCAGTCATTCGGATTTCAGCTTTTGAAACATGAGAAGACATAAAACAGTTTTAATTGTAATTGTATCTTATTTTAATTTTACTGCATACATTTGCATAATTTAATGATAGACCATTGCAGAATATAATCACCATCGATTGATTGATTTAATGATTTGAATAATTGAATGAGGAGTAATTAGAGTTAATGGTAATTTAGAATATTAATAATAATGGAGTTAATCATTGTTACGTAATGATTAGGTAATATGATATAATGTTTACGATGTACATTTTAATCTTTTTTTTTACATTATGATATTATAAACAAAATAGTTTCCAAGGCGTAAGGATGACATCAGACATGATGGGAACTGCCAAGACGTTCAGTACGATGGGAACTTCACACTTCATTCAAGGCAAAGTCTCCCAGGTCAAGACGAAACCGTCACAAAGATCCAACACTGGAAACGCGTTGCCATGACAATTTTAGGCTTCAGCGGATTTTGGGCGTCCTGTGCAATATCTGCAGTGGTAGCCCTTATCACACCTCTACCTTGGTTCCAAGCCCTCTGCCTTCCTGCTTGCCTCTGCCTTCTGTCCTTATGCTGGAATCCCAAGGTGCAAGTCTACATAGTCCGATCCCATGATGGCACTTTCATGGGTAGATGGAAAGCCACTTGCCTTTACACAGTGTTCAAAATCATCATCTTATTGGTCGGCTTAAGTATAGTAATGGTGATAAGATTGGAAGAACATGGCGTCATGGACAAGAACTTTTTCTTTAAACTTTGGGATGGACTGTACGCCTGCAGGCATAAAGAGATATTTTACCCACTTATAATTCATTTTTGCAGTAGCTTTGCTGGTCATGTACTGGCGTATATATCGACTACTTTGTGCTTCCCTGGTATTGGGATAACCTTGCCTTCGGTCGTGGCCACACCTGCTTCAATTGCTATTGTCATGTACCTCTGTTCACCTGGATTCCATTGGTTGGACGATGTCATGTGTCATTCGCACGGGGCCGGAATCTGGTGTGCCTGTGTCCTCGCTGGGATAATCTGGCTGTCTCCTCTCGTCCTCAAAGGACCCATACTTAATAAAAGCAGCAAAATCTTTATGAAGCCATACGATGAGCTCTTCATACAGCCTGCGTGGAACAGCATATTCCTCGACCAACACCTGTGTCTGAACTACAAATATGATGGGTTTGAACTACCGGACCCAACCCTTCTCAACGATGCATCTGCTATAAGTAGGATTTTTATATGTACTACTATGTACAGAGAGGCCGATTTTGAAATGGGTCGCCTGCTGAAAAGTATTAGGAAAGTATCAGAATCGAAAAAGCTAGGCAATACTTATTTAGAAGCTCATATCTTTATGGACAATGGAACGGATGATACTCACCTGACAGACTTTGCTAGCCAACTCGTTTCTCTTCTTGAAAGTAAGGTTGGGGTTGCAGCTAAGGATGCTAATGCTTTCATTGCTCCTTATGGCGTTCAGCTAAACTGGACACTACCCGGAGGAATGCCTTTCTTTATCCATCTTAAAGATTCGGCGAAGGTTAAGCCTAAAAAGCGATGGAGCCAGGTGATGTACATGTCATATGTGCTCAACTATCGCGTTCTAAGGGACCCCGTGAGGGACAAGTTGCTGCAGGCAGTGCGACCAAGGCTGGTATCGCAGGACGACACTCTGTTTGTAGGCTATGCTAGCGATAAGGAATGGGAGAAAAACATAGCGACAGTGAATGAGGAGACCCATGACCCTTCCCCAACACCCAGTGGCACAACAAGTGGCACACAGACGCCTTTCTTTGTGAGAGAACCGAAAAAGAACCTCGCCCGAATGTTCAGCAATGAGGAAAACAAGCATGGCGA
Organism: Sthenelais limicola; assembly: GCA_942159475.1. Classification (NCBI taxonomy): domain Eukaryota; kingdom Metazoa; phylum Annelida; class Polychaeta; order Phyllodocida; family Sigalionidae; genus Sthenelais; species Sthenelais limicola. The sequence goes on from OW804096.1 coordinate 63,744,195, forward strand.
TTCTGAAGAATGTTGCAACGAGGGCGATGTGAATATATCTAACCTGATAGAGAGTTATAAATCTGATTTAAGCCAACAGGCCACCAGCAGCTCCGACCAAGGAATAGGAAATTCCGATGGCATATCAGTTTCCTCTCTGTCTGTCAAAAACGAGGATATCGAGGAGAGCTCTGAGGCAGATCCATCAAGACAAAGTTCCATGAGATGCAAGGGCAACTCCGAGGAGACATGGCAAGATTACGAGGGCGACATATCATCAAACAATGAAAATTCGCTCACATCCCTCAAAGCCAAGCGCGCCCGCGACCTCCTCCGTGATCGTAGCGAGAAGGCTTTCGCAGATTTCCATATCAAAAACGAACGCCCCAAACTTCCGTCTGAGAGGAACGTCACTTCCGCTCTGCCAGAACGCCCGCCACGACAGAAGCGCCACCACACGCCTCATCCGCCTCGCCATCGCAACCAGAGCCATCACAGAGGCAAAAAGGAGATGAGGACGAGCGCTTCCAAGACTCAGCTGCTGGATTACGCTGAATCCTTCAACAGATCACAATCCAAAGATAGTGGCAACGGAGATGAGGATTTAGAAGATGGTTTAGGCGTGGCCAACCCAGTATTTATCCCCACCGTCGAACCATTCCGCAGGCCAAGATCCACTCTGAATGACCCGCTATCCCGAACAGACTCCCAAATATTCACCATATCCCGTAAGATTCTGCCGTCCAAGAAGTCTACATGCAAGAAGAGAATAGCCTTAGACGACCATACCTATATTTTAGCCACCGATGCTGATATGGAGTTTGATGATAACAGTGTCTTAGATTTGCTGAATTTATGTACCCAGGACAGAAGACTAGGAGGGGCGTGTGGGAGGACGCATCCTATTGGCCAAAAGTCAGGGCCTCTCGTTTGGTACCAGAAATTCGAATATGCAAAAGGTAAATTTGATGTGGTCTCTAATTACGATAGTCATCTCCTAGAATGGTTTCTCACATATTCATTCAAATCAACTAGAGTAACTAAGATACATAAAAAAGAAAACATGATGTGCCTTTTCCCTTGAATTATGAACAAAAACCAAAAACATTAAGAGAAATTGGTGGTATATTCCACGTTTGGAGCTAGACTAGAATCATATTATATGATTTTGATTTGATTTAATTTAATTTATCTTATTTATTTCTACAAGCATTCTATTACAATAATGTTATACTCAGCTGGAGTTTCTCTTATCATAACATAGATCACATACAACAATCTTTCTATTTCTATATCAAACCTTTATCTACATTGTTCAAGAGTACTTATATAAATTGTTTAGACTTTTGACATATCATATAAGATCTGAAATGGTAGTTCAATGAGAAAAAACATGACGAGATTGTGATGGTTTTGGGGCCCGTGCACCATTACATTGAGTCATATTTTGGTAGAGACCTTCTATATACATACGCCTAGAATGTAACAAGACACACACTTGTCTGAGCGTGTACCTGCTGACAGGTCTTTGGTATGAAATTTAACCCCTTTTCTTCCCTCAGATTTCTGGATGATAAAAAGTGCGCAGAACGTCATAGGTTCCGTGATGTGCTGTCCCGGGTGCTTTAGCTTATACCGCGCAGGCGCAGTCCGTGACGTCATGGCCAACTACGCCGGCCCCACAGAACAGCCATTTGATGTTTTCGTGAAAGATACAGGTAGAGTAACATGTACTTACTTATGACTAATATATATAAAGCTTCGCAGTGCCTCCTTACAAATGAGGCAGAAGGGATGTTCAGGATGTATAGGATAGCTCAGAGCCCTATTACCATGGTACTTTTAGTTCTCTCTCTCTCTCTCTCTTTTCAAGGTTTTTGTTTTATATTGTTTTAAATATATATTGCCCCCGTTGCATAACAATCTGCGGGTAGCTTTTCCAGTGTTAATATTGAGGTCGCAGATTGTTATGCAACGGGTGCATTGAGAGTCCAAAACATTTAGGTTTCAATTTGTTTGCCGTTCTAAAAGCAAAGCAATCATGCAACATTAGTTTACTGTAGTTTTGGTGTCTATTCGTAGACACATGCATGTACCTTTGTTAAGCCTCCATAAGGCACCAATGTCCAATCTATTTAAACTATCAAATGTGATGTGTCACAGGGAAATGAGTTCTAAGTTGGGAAACAAATATATTTTCAAATGCTTTCCCATAGGAACCCTTGCTCAGAAGTTTTTTTTTTTTTTTTTTTTTTTTTTTTTTTTTGGGGGGGGGGGGGGGCATGGTGATGCTACTGTGCATTGAATATATCTAGTCATATCTGAGGTTGTCCCAAGGAGTATATTTGAATATTTCGCTAGGGATTGGCCATCCAGATGTATCGCTAACTTTTTTTCATGCATACAAAAAATATAGAAGTATTTATTAGATGACCTATCGTTTACCATCATTGGAATCTCTTTTTCAAATATGATAGTATCTCAAAATCAATTTTTCTGACTTATGACTTATTTTTCTGTAACACATCACAATGATGTTATGTAATTTGATGTGTAGCAAATTAATTAATCAACTCCGACTATCATTTATATAGGGGAAGATCGTTGGATGTGCACATTGATGATGCTTCACGGTTGGAAGCTCGAATACACAGCATTCTGTGATAACACTACATACTGCCCCGACACCTTCGAGGAATTTATGAAACAACGCCGTCGATGGGTCCTCTCTGACATGGCCAACATGCTCCTCGTCTTTAAAAATATATTGAAACTGGCCCAGAAAAACGACAGTTTCAGCATCGCATACATCCTCTATATGCTTCAGATGTTCACCATCGTCTTATTGTCACCCGCCTCGACTGTGGTGATCCTAGCGGGCGGATTGGATATTGTTTATGGACTACCGTTTGAGATAGTGGGGTCGCTGCTAGGTGTGATGATCCTGGGCTATGCCCTAGTGTGTATTCTAGGGGGCTTTAAAGCACAGACCCGAGTGACGTTTTTACTTATGATTACTCTAGGATTGTCCATGATGCTCGTAGTTATAGGAGGAGCTGTTTATGTCATACATGATATGCTCACAAGTAAGTGCATTATCTTATTCCATCGGGTTAATTATTATTTTATTATTATCTAACTTTATTTCTACATCGAGAACAAGTACATGATAGCTTCATCTACAGGTGGGAAAAGGTAGTAGCCTCTGCTACAGTAGTTCTTCCGGCTACCGCTGTGAATTTTACCCCTATTTATTTTAAACATATTAAACCGCATTCTCAGCTCAGTCTAGGTTCAGAGTATCCAAACTGAGGAAAAGCCTCTTACTTAAAATGCCATTATAAACCCATTAGCAAGCCTACTCCAGGGCTAGGAAAGCCATTAGCGCAGTAGGCGTCCAATCATTAACATATCATTGATAACTGATCTGAGAGGCTGTGATCCTAGACTGAGATAGTACGGCAAAAGAAATATTACTCAATGTACCGGTAGTCATTGTTTCGACCTATAGGACGGCAGCAAAGGTTTTCGACGAGTCGCCGTAATGTAAATGCGGATTTTTATGTAGCAAGAACAACCGGAAATATCCGCCAAAACTTTGGTCAAATAACTTTTTGATATGTTTGAAAAGAACGAAACAAAAAGTAGAAAATCATTAGTTTTTGACCGATGTTAACCTAGAATGCAGCTTTCTATCCATATATCATTATGCACTGGTTTCGGTCTGAGGAATACTTTCCATTTTGGTATAGGTTAAATAGCCATATAGGATAGAACTGATATTATCTTTTATCATAATCATAGCAGACTGATCTTTCAAAGTTAGTCATAGTTTATATAAATCATTCGTGAGTTGATTCTCATGTTTCTTTATCTTATTGAGTAAAGATACATATATATATATCCTTACTCAATATAAGTTGTCCAGTTATGTTTTACTGTCATACACATTAGTCCCTGAATGGAGCAAATGCTATAGATAAAATACAACATAGTTTGATACAATTCCAGTTTAATATCCTTCTTGACGTGTTATCATAAATATACCTGTGTCACAATTCACTGCAATGCGGGGGGCGCTTTTCATGCAGGAACTCTACATTTCCTACAAACCAACTTTCATTCGCACTGCATACTTTTCGAAAGAGCATAAATGTACAAAACAAATACTCCTGTTACAGAAAAGGACGCAAAAGATAGTTGCCATTTTGTTTTTACAAGGTAATGTCATGAGAGGTGAACAGATGGGCTGGGCTTCCTAAGTAGAGCAGGTCGAAGATCAAGGACATAATCCGACTAGAACAAATTATGGCCCTCTCTCATATAGTGGCTACATTATGCTATTGGTCATTTTTCATAATAAACATTGTAAATCATCGTAGGATGGTTAAATCAATTTAACAAAGGCAGAACAATAGCAGGCTGATGTTAGAGGGTTAGTTCCCATGTGCATTAGGCTGACTAATGGCTTGTTCTACCACTCGGTGTTACACTTACATCTTGATCGGTTTTTTAACAACCATGTGACAAAAACTTATTAAAAAACGATAAAAACATCTTGCAGATGGAAGCAATAAACTATCCCTCCAGTCCCAATTTCCTTTAGGAATATCTATCAAAAAAGATGAGAGTGTAAGGTAAAAGTCAATTGGTTGAACATCTCCATTAACTACAAAAGAAAATAACATGTTGTTAGAGGGTTGTTTCTCATGTCTATTAGGTCAGCTAGGCCAACAATTAGGCCAACAACTAGGTCAACAATTAGGCCAACAACTAGGTCAACAACTAGGCCAACAATTAGTGTGTTACATTGGACTAGAAAAGTTCTTAAAGATTAAATAAGAAAACCATTTACTGATACTATCAAAGCACAATGGGAAGAAGACTTCCGGGTTTTCCAAGTCTTCCAACTCATCTCTCCCTCCAGTCGTCGACCAATGGATTCTTTTATTGAACGGTGACTGGAAAGACGGCTTAGTGTACACATGAGTATTAACATGTGTCATGTCGGTACAGGATGAGAAAACAATTGTTCACGCTAATGTTAGATTTGCCGATTTTTAACTATTAGTAAGGCAATCTCTTGAGCGTATTGCTATGACATGCATACAGTGTAACTTCATCTCAAAGGTTCTGTCATGGGAAAAATAAGTATTCCCTGAGAAATTCCAGAAGGTTGCATGCAAAAAGGAATTAATGTGTATGCATGTTCATGTCCTCTCAATGTAAATTTCCCCTGGGTAAATTGTTCCAAGCAACCTAAGTAACCAGTGATGTATCATATATAGAACAATGATAAAGCACCATTCTTTATTCAGACATCGGTTTACCGGTTTACATTTCAGGATTATTCAGTTTCAGTGGAGTCCTACAACTCCTTTTTATTAAACATTCTTAACAAAGATTTTACAGTATGAGCTTTAGATCCAATTTCAAAATGACTAAACATTTTCATCTATGCAAGCAATATAGTGATGAAACAGGTAAAATATGTCGAGCTGTAAACAAGAGCAACGTGTTTTGGTCTCTTACATTTCTCTCTCTTCCTACCCCTGCATATATAGGCACCATTACCTGACAAGCTCTTTTAACTATACCCATTAAATGTATGCACCATTAAAGGTAGATATATATGGAAGCCTATTTGGGAGGCTACATCTATGTGACTTAAGAATCACTGTTTGGAATTGTTGATTACTCCACTATTTCTGATTATCAAAAGTATACAAAGTAATGCCCTTGTCAATTGCAACCCCCACCCCCCACCCCCGGGGATGTGGCGGAATGTCCTTGGCCTTTTGGGAAATTGGGTGAAATCCCCGACCCCCCAGGGCAAGTAATTCCTGTGAATCCCCAACCCCCCTGGGGCACATTTTTTGGCGGAGATTCTTTTTAGACAGAAACTATTATTGCAAAAATATAAGGGCCATTCTCAGAAAAGTCTTGCAAATGGTGTCTTTGGTCGACATAGCTCTGTAGTGCTGGAGAAAATATTTTTTTGAATTTTCATTAATCAGATATGAATTCTAAACATCATGAGTGTTTTTATGACAAAGTTTTGTATATCTCTGAGGGCCGGATCAATGGTCATATGGGGGGGGGGGGGGTAAGTATGGAGACCCTCTAACCCTATCCCCCTCAACAACCGCCTCCCATAAGCCCTGCCCCTTATCCCCCACCCCGAACCCCACACCTTAATCCCTACCCTACCCTAACCCTTAATTGGTTGTAATTGGTTGTAAAGTGCATAAACTAAACAGAAACTAAAAGACCAGGATATTACAATTTCACCACTTAACCCCAGTTCACCTCTCAGTGGACTTCGGCCGGTGCCTGAACGTTAGGTCGACCAGGCTGTACAGTAGAAATTATCCATGTTATACAACACATGTTAGTTTTGACTTTGATAACAATTTGAGCGAAGGAAGAACAATACACTTAATTGGGATTACGGTTATGGAAATTTAAAATTTAGGCTACTCAGTATTTTCCTTTACCATTGCCAGTTTGTAAAAACTCGGTGACGAAACAAAAAGTTTGGAAAAGTGCCGTTTCGTGAATAATTAATCTTTCTTGGGAATGGAATATTCCCAGAGCAGAACTGACATTTTCCCGACATTATTCTTTTAAACAAGTTCAACCAGCATAAAACTAATGGAGACATTTTTTAAAACAATCATCTTAATGATGCATGGGCAGGAAATTAGGAATAGTTTCATTCTTTTCCAAATTTCCGAGATTTAGCTCTTAAATGTAGCAAATCATTTATTTGATAGTTCAGGGAATAAAGTAGTGAAAATGATCAAAAGACAAACTCAGAATGCTAACAAACGAGAAGGAAAAACAAGCCGTGCTTTACCAGGCATATCCGTCAATTTACTCCAAGCAGAAATGACGGTCTCATTTACATTTAACACTTCATTAGCCAACCAGCACCATCAAAGCATTGAAAGAGCGTTTTCTCCCTCGAAGTTCCTTTAGTGACATATGAGACAATATGCTTCGGTTGCCATTCCGTTGAAGTTTCAATCATTTTACGGCGACATAAGATCCCGCCTTTCGCAATTCCCCTGCCGAGCTAGCCTCCTACATTAATGAAGGCCGTGCTGTTTGTTCATTACATAAAAACAAAGAGGAAATTGCCACGTTCTGTATAGCGAGTAGATGTATGGAAATTGGGTATGTTGCCGCGTGAAATAGTGCTTGGAGCTGTCGCAGAAAGCTCGCCGATCTATACTAGGATATTTGATGTAGAAATATTTCTTGCATCGTCTTTATGTTTATTTCATAGACTTGCTATGAATGTGAAATATGGTACTCCCCAGACAAGACAAAGTGAAGCCACTCATCTTTCCTTTTCTATAGAATGGAATACATAGTGTTGCTTATTAACCGATGACTTAAGGGCATAGTCCACTAAGCCGATTCTCATGCGGTTCTCACAGAATTTAGTGTAAAAGAGTCCTCTGCGGCGCAAAATCGGCTAAGTGGGTTAGGCCCTTAAATATAGCTAGCTAGAACACTGAATATTTGACAACTTCATACAACTTGGTACAGCTCTATAGGTTCTGGATAAATTAAAACGAGCAGCTACGTTCGCCACCCTGACAGCATTGGATATTTCCATTTGTTATAGGGCGACTCCACTAGAGAGAAACACGGCGGAGACAAATTTTGTTGTTGCCCACTAATTTGTTGCAACAAATATCCATACAGAAACAACAGTCTCCAGAGAATGTGGCAACACATATGACACTCCTACTTTTGCGTTTTCATTGCAAACATGAACTGAAATGTTATGGAGGGACTCCACTAGAGAGAAAAACGGCGCTGACAAATTTTGTTGTTGCCCACTAATTTGTTGCAACAAATATCCATACAGAAACAACAGTTCCAAGAGAATGTGGCAACACATCTGACACACTTCTATTTGCGTTTTCATTGCAAACATGAAATGAACTGTTGTTAGTGGGCAACAAGAAAATTTGTCACCACCGTTTTTCCTCTAGTGGAGTTCCGCTATTAAAAAGCAATATTATGAAAGCCATAGGTATAGTTAGAGTTACCGCATATATATAGTCATTAAAAGTAGCTAGACACAGAAGTGGGCGAAAGACTTTGGCTATTCCCTGTTGAATTACCTCGCGTGAGACCATATCTCGATGACTTCACTTTATTATAACTAACATTGTACACTGTAAGTGCCTTATTGAATTAAATATTGATGTCATTTTCCGATGATATGCTGTAGAAACATACTAAACAAATAGGTGCACACATACATTTATGCATTTTGTATATATTTATCTCCATTGCGTATGCATATATGTCCATAAACTGCAGTGGGTGGATTTTAAGATTCAAGATGTTCTTATTCATGAAATACATGCTGTTCTTAGTGAATCCTGTGATTCTTTAACAATATTCACATAGGTATATTTATTTAAATTTATACATTCATCTCGATGCCAAAAGGTTCTATATATGGTCAATAACAATATTAAAAGAAAAAATAACAAGAAAAATGCAAAATAGAATGAAAAATAGCTGAGGACATATCAATGCTCGTCTCTACTATTCAAGATTGATCTCCCAATATTATTATTACGGATTATTTTGTCATGAGAGAAATATGACCACACACCACCATACAACGCACATGGGTTTCAACAGAATATCCAATTCTTCGTACATAATTCATTCCACTTTTAATAGTAGTATTTGGCGGCAAGTGTCACATATTACAGTTGGCAGTACAACACGATTTACATTGACATAATGTTATATGAATAATACTCACATATTTCCAAAAAATATATCACGTCCCATTATATAAATTATTTATGCCATGTACTAGGTACTGTGAAACAATTGTTTGTATACATGATTATTCGATTAGTTATATTGAACATTTTAAATCACTAAATTTTAGTGATTTAAAAAATAAATTAGGATCATCATGATTTTGTTAACTTTTCCTTGATACGCCGAGAAAATTGTGTGTATTATGAAATGCTATCAAAAAAACATAAACATAAATATGCACTCAATCTAGGCTCAACACTTCTCAGATCAGATAAGAATGGTATGCCAGTGATTGGATACCTACTGCGCTAATGGCGTTTCTGGGCCAGGAGTAGGGGTTCTAATTGGATTATAATGGCATTTTGTAGTCCCAATGGGATTATAATGACATTTTACGGTTTGGAGGGAGAGGCTTTCCCTCAGTTTGAAGGCACTCTCTCAACTCTGAGCCTAGACTGCACTATTCATCAATTTCAATTGTCTAACTACTAACTATATAAGACCTTTATAATTGTTTTTTACTCGGTCAGAAAGTCATTCCCTGTATATATGATCGAACTATGAGCTAGTTCACCATCTGGTGCCGTATATGTTCTAATATTGGTGTATAATTCATACTGTTCCCGCATATATAGCACGCTTCATCTAAATAGCTGTGGCCATGACTTAGTGCAACTTGGAGATATCCTGTACAAAAATGAGGCCGAATAATACCTTGAATATGCCTATTGGAATATTTAGAAAAGCGAATGGTTACCTTTATATATATATATCCATGTTTCGAATGAAAACGTGGACAAGGTTTTAAACATTAATTTATCTTAATTAATTTTGCATAAAAATAAACTTTATTTGATACAATGATATATATATATTAATCCGTCGCTTATTAAACATTCAAGATTTCAGGGAAGGTAATTAGGTAATTAGTAATTGATGTCATATTATATTGATCAATTCTTGATTTATCAAACCTTGCAGATTTTAGGGAGGGAACACTAACGTTCCAGGAGTACTATCTGATACTTCTCCTGGTAGCGGCCCTCATCTATGCAAGCTTTATCCATCCCCGGGAGACGTGGGTCATGGCTCATGGCATTTCTTACCTGGTCGGCTTCCCGGCCATGCAGATCCTCCTCCCCATTTATGCCATCTGTAACATCGTCGATATGAGCTGGGGCACCCGGGATCAGGTCAGTCTGATTGACACTTCTAGCTCCTCCCCCTTCTTCCTCCTCTTCCCCTTCCTACTCTTCTTCTCCCCATCTCCTGCCGCCCTTCTTCCTCCTCCACATTTCTGGTTCCTTCTCTACCTCCTCCTCCTCTTCTCTATCTTCCCCCACTTCCCGTTCTTCTCTTCCTCCTCCTCCACTCCTCCTCTTTTATCCATCTTCTTCTTCCTCTCCCTCCTCTTCCTCCTTGTCCCCCTTCTCGTCCCCTCACGCTTCTTCCTCTCCCCTGCTGCTCCTCCTCCTTCTTATTCTTCATCCTCCTTCTTCTTCTCCTCCTCCTGTATTTCTTCGATCTCCTCCTCCTTCTCCTCTTCCTCTTCGTCTTCTTCCTCCTCCTCTTCCCCCTCCTCCCCCACTTCCTCCTCCAGCTCCTCCTGCTTCTCCCCCTCCCTCTTTCCAATCCATTTGTTATTATTACTGTGTCACTATGGACCCGGATGGAGGATGGGAAATGATGCATTGGTCATTAACGACACCACTGCGACTTTCATAATTTTTGTTTACTGTTCTTCTTAACCATGATTTATTGTTGCTCTGATCCGGGGAATGGTGTAAAGCGTGCCTAGATCAATGTCTAATGAGTATAAACCATTGCTTGTTTGATTTATAATTCGCTTGTAGGAATGCAATTATTTTTGATATGTAAGTAATATAGCTTCTTGATTGAGTGTAATGCTAAGCCAATTCTCTGGAAAATAAAGGACATATTCATAAATCCGACCCCATCACAGAAGCTGGAATCATTTAAATTCATGATTTAACGCCTCTGCAAGAGGAATACTCCAGAAGTTCACATCAGTTACAACTTTCCCTTTCAGAATAAATCGAAGTCTCCCCCTGTTTCATGTTTCTCCAAGCAACGAAAGAAGTACCATAAGAGTTTAAGTAGGAAATCAAAATCAGCAAGTAAGAAAACAGCTTTATTCAAATACAAATTACATTAAGATTCATTTATATTATTCATTACCTGCGCAGATAACCACCATATTCAATGAAATATCCTTCTCTCTAATTATGTCTTTTCTGTTCATTGTTGCCTTTTTACATTTTGGTCCCACATCGTATGGATAATTTGCAATATGCAAACGTGGTTAGTGACCAGAAAGTCAACGGGTTGATATAAATAGCCAGCATAGCAGCCAGCAACCTATAAGTCAGGGATTTCCCACCCCCCACTCCCACTCCCACTCCGATCCCGACCCCCAAATGTAATAAGCATAGTGTATATTAAATATAAGAGAGATCACCATAGCCAGACATATAATATTATTCCTTCTTGGCAAGGAGCCAAAGGCTCACATGCCGGTGACCTAGCGATAATAAGTTTGCATCGCAAGGTCACGACAAGGACAGCTGTCGCCTGGCCCTGCGACCGATCTGAAGTTCGTGCGTGTCGCGCAAGCTTCACCTCCCTGTTGCCTGGACAGAAGAGGAAGGAGTGTTTTTGAATTCTTCCCACACGTGTGTCTGTCACAGCTCGTGTGCCTGTCCTACACGACTTCCAGGGCCTTAAATGGATCATATAATTCCCATATAGAGAGCTATGTATCAGTATGGGCAATTAATGCAATGCATCTAGGTCACTTATTCACAGTGGGTTAGGTCGTCAGAAAACTTACAATTCATCCTCACCAATCCTCTTATCATTCTTCACTAGGTAAACTAATTATATATAAACATATGCACAGTCTGTCTGTTTCTTTTAGGAATTACTTTTATCTTGGTGTGTTAGTCGATTTAGTAAAATGTGTTGATATTCACGTCGGAATTCGTTGAAAAGAAAATGAAAAACTTGCATGATGTGATAAGATGCCCCCATTTAAAACATATTAGATACGAAACTATGCTGTATCAAGCTTCGCTAGATTATTGTGCCAATAATTTCTAAAGACAGGTGATAATCATAATTGGGAAAAAGACACGTCTTCTCATTACAGTGTTTCAGTACATCCTTAAGGAATGTACTGTTGGTTACTAAGACAAAAATGACCAAGGGACATAGCGGGAAGCCGTATTGTCCCGCGGCGGAGGTATCCGACCAAGGGTGCGTAGCACCCGCGGTCGGATACCGAAGCCAAGGGACGATACGGATTTCCCGCTATGTCCCGCGGATTTTTTTGTATTTATTTCGCCGTTTCCTATTAAAATATATTCCAGCATGATAGGCTTAGATGTAGGCCTATCGGTAAAATTATGTTAGGCCTACGTTCGTCTTGGTTGACATCGACGTCTTTGTTGACATCATGACGGCCGTCTTGGGACGTCATGACGCATTTGTGTATTTCTACGCGCACCGTTTTTTCCGACCCGCGAGGACTACATTTTAGAACGCAAAATTATTTATTTATTGGCTGCTCTTTTACTTACTTTTTTGCAGTAAATTACTCTAATAAATATATTCAGTCATTGTTTTTAATGAAGCAACTCATTTATAGGCGCTGACACTAGTATTGTTGGAGAACTATATTCATTCCATATCAGGCCTGAGGCCCGATACGGCCGTCGTATCGGCCTCAGGCCTGAGTTGCAGTCTCAGGGCTAAGTCAATGGGCCATATGTATTGACCACACCCAAAGGTGAAATAATGAGTAAACATCTTTAAAAACTAAACTCTCAAATAATCCTAATTTAAGACAAAAATTATGTTCAAAATACGTTCAACATAACTAAATGAATTATTTGGAATACCAAATATATCCAGCTATACCTAGCATCTATCATATTTTAGATGAATTCAACCGAATTTATTAAATGTGTAGAGCTGCCGATTGTACATTTTCTGCCGATCTGACCCTTGTATATATAATGCCTTTCATGTACATTCGTCATATAAATCTAAAGAAACTTATGCAATTGTACAATGTATCCATTAGTCATTTACTCAGACCACTCCTAGAAAGTATGTTAATTATCAGATTTAAGAATATGCAAAAAAGCTAGGTGTCTTATATAAATGAAATAGCTGAATTCTGTCCCAGAGGAACACTTCCTATTTGTTTATTTAGTTTTTATGAAACTAGATTCATATTATCGGACATGATTATATGATTATACATGATATGCGCACTAATGACATTTGTAATGCTTTACAGAGAAATGAGTCAAAAGTCGCAAAATTGATATTTTCCCAAGTATTTTACTCACAAGATCTCTTTGTAGGAATGTTCTCATTTCTGGGATATCTAGCGTAAGTCGTATGAATACATTTACCAAATTTCAAGACAGTGTATTTATATATTCTTGCGTTTCTAAGGTCTTCCTATAGGTCATCTTTTCAAATATGATGGTATCTCAAAATCCGTTTTTTCTCGACTGATGACTCATTTCTCTGTGACACATCACATAATATGGTGAACAAGGTGAACCAGGTGAATGACCTTTATACGCAAACTAAAAAAACGTATGTTACTGGGAACCTAGTTAGTGAGAGGCCTAACTTACAGAACTGTAGAAATAGCACTGGCTGCTTTGAACCCGTGACCAATTTATCGAATAAGCAAAAGAAGAGTAATCGTTTGCCTCTGCATCCGAAATGGAATGTGGGGGATAGAGATAAATATGGCCAGGAAAGAACTTTTCAGAAGAAGTTCAGGTTCCTATGAACATATATGGTCGGTAACGCAGTCTACACCAGCTGACGTTGATTCTCTGAATCAAATTCTGTCTATTCTTTAGTTTCTTGTGTTTTCTCTGGTTTTCCTATTCTTCTTTCAATGATAAAACCTTACTGACATAATTTTGACGTAGCTCTTCTTCATTTATTTTGTGCCAAATGCAATGAGCTAATCACTGGCTCCTAATTTGGCTATTGTGATACGAAAAAATGACTATAAGTAAGTCAACAATTAATCAGAGAAAACAATTGTTTTTCAAAAGATAAGATAAGAAAGAAATGATCATTACTACAGATTTTTTAAATTTAACTCTAAAAAAACATCGACTGGGCTCCTTCGATTGTATAATATAGCAGAGAGGAATGGACAGCAGTTTGGTCACAAAATAACCTCACCGGGTAAATAGACTGTCTATTTAGTGATTGCCTACATCTTTTTCAGCAGATAAGCCGGAGGGATGCGTCCCCGTTGACGTAGAGAGCGGCATGGGGGAGGACGAGAAACCAGTTGAATGTACAACCAACAAATTCGAAGACATGTCCAAAGGCGGGCCCCAACAAGTAGACGAATATCTCTTCTGGAAACGAATGTGTCAAATCATTTTGGGCACAGACGTGAACAGGGGACTGGAAGGAAGCCAGCTCGCTAGCGGTCTGAGGACCCTCCGTAATATATGCTTGCTCTCCATGCTGGTCCTGAATGCCCTCTGGCTTCTTCTCCTCAGTGTGCTCTATTTCAATGCTGATCTCAACCTAGCCAGACTCAATGTGTACGGTTTGATAGCTGGGGCTGTTTATGGGCTTGTCCTTTTTGTTCAAGTTCTTGGCATGACCGTTCATCGGGCGCAAGCCATCTTCACTAGATTCGGCCGATCTCTCTTCGGTAGCGACACGCCCGTTTGGATTTATGACAGGAAGGTAAATTAGTATCGGGAACATGGGCTCTGAGTGTGGAACAGGTAAAAAGACCAAAGGTCTTCTGTACCCAGAAGATTTATGGCCATCGCCCGAGCAGAGTGCAATAGAAACGCCCCCAGTATTTCATTTTTATGGGTACTTGAACCAAAAGCATTGCTGTCGAAGGAATGTTCTAGTTGTAAAAAAAATTGCTGAGTTATTATCATAATTCATTCCAAACACATTTATTTTTATGGATGCATGGGTCCGATAGCTTGAATGGAACACTACTAGACGTGGGAATAAATAGGGTTTATGCGTACAGATTGTTGGACAGTGGTAAGAAGGATTGTAACAACGATCCTATAGCTTATAGGATGGTTGATTGTTACCTGTACACGTGCTCATTAATTTAGCTGATGAAACACTGTTGTAATGAGAGGTTACATTAACGGATGAACATATCATCATTATTATATAAAGTTGAGTGAATTCGATGAGACAATGTGTGCCATATATATTATGTATTCGTATATAAAAGCTAAATGCAAACATGTCCGCAATAATTATTAAGGAAATAGACCACGAACAATTGGAGCTATTTGTCCGACGTTGGACCATAACGTCCGAGGGGCTCAAGGAATGAGGGGGGCCATCACGTTTAGTCAGCTCAAGAACAAAGGGCATATTTTGCGGACATATATAAAAGGATTACATATGCTCGTATAAAAATGAACCAAGTGTTGATTAAAGAGAATTAATCCCATGGATGATATAATTGTTTGCGATTCTTAGCCAAGGTAAGAGCTTGAAGTGGCTTCTAAAAACAGATAACGACGAATGGATTTGAAGTAATTTAAAAAAACCCACAATATTTATGGAGGTAGCCTAGCTGAATCTTTAACGAGGAAATAAAAATCCCATTCGTTTGCACTGTGATATAAGTCCTTGTAGAAGATATTGTGGCGTCAATTATTGTAACTACTCTGTATAGTTTTATTAGAGGAGAATATTTGTAAAATGAAGTTCGATCTTATGAAGCTTGGATATTTTTTTACAATGAACTGGGCTAATAGCTTTAAATAGCCTGCCATGAAATCCACCACTGGGCTACGAGGAAAGTATTCATATATAGCCTATGGAATTTGCTGCACGACATATCGAAATATCTTTTATTCAGGCTTCATCAATATTTAATAGGGTTACATTTCAGTTTAATCAATATAGAAAATATATATATCCACATAACGCGACTGTTCTCATGTGTCGACAGACTTTCATAACTAATGCTACCCCATGAGACACTATGCAGTATAACATATGTCATAGAAAGGGAAAAGAAAAATATGTCATCCACGAGTGCAAATAACCAGTAATACAAAGGATATTAATGAAGTTAAAAGAATGCGACATAATGAAAGTGATATTAGATGCTAACTACAAATCAATGACCCAAACTGCACGCGTGCGTCACTAGGTAGCGACGTTAGTAAAGGTGATGGAAACTCCTAAACATAATCAACATTATATGAAACAATTAACATGACATCCACGAATGTCGTTCTTTAAAGAATGCAATTGGTCTTCAAGGGTATGATGATATTGTTTAAATTGGCCAAGATGTGGGTGTACGAAAGACAAAGCATTATTATATCATATCCCAAATTAGTTGTATGTATATAAAAAGGTGAATATATGAAAGTATGATTTAATTATGTATTACAGTACATATCTAACATAATGAATTGTTTTATATTGTTTTCTGGGATGTTATTTACTTTGGAAGGGGGGATTCTGTGAGCATAAAAGTGGTTTGTCACTCCAGTCACTTTGATTGTTAGATATTCGTAATAATAATGTTTATTTCTGATTTTGCATAAGAAATTGTTCCATTGCTTCACCCTTATAATTCACAGACAGTTGTCAATAGGGGATTTACATGTCCGCCATCTTGAATCTTGTTCGCATTGGATTATGCGAGTTGTATGTCAGTTTAAAAGCTATAGAAAACATGTTATGTTCAGCATGGAATATTTAAAGGCGGTATCAAGTAAATAGCCATGTGTTTTACATATTTCCAGGAAACAAGACTTCATATTTCCCGTCATGCATTTGTTATTTTAATAGATCGTTTACTCAAGCTATGATATAGGTGAAAGATTTGAGCTGAATCCATCCAAGCATGCATTGTACTAGACATGCGCAGTGAGACATGCAAATCCCCTATTGAACACTGTAAGGATACGTACATTCCCACTCGTACATATCCTTATCTAAGACTTCCAGTATTTTGGTTTAACAAGTGAACTTCCTTGTTCGTGATGGGATCTGTAGCTACTTGATATTCGGTCCCAGTAACCAGAGTAACGTTTTAAATCCTAGAGGATATTGATTTCCTACCAGAAAACTCTGGGTCGGGTGATATCCTGGAGGGCTATGAGCACATATTTAATACTCAATCCGACTTCCTTACGTATATATATATAATATATGGAGTTTCAATATGTTTTAATATCATTATCTATTTATTCAGAAAATCAAGCAACATTCCGATCTGATTTTTGTGTGTGATTATCTTCTTAAGTGGGTCCTTTTTCTTTATTGATGTTTTTGTTTATCATAGCAGAAGTATTATTGCATTGAGGTTTTTGGCTGAGCTGTTTTTTTTAATTTACTGTAATTTTTCCACTTGACTTTCCTTTCCGGCAGATAGCTTTTCCTCATACCATGAACATTCAGTACGGTAATACTCAATTTAAAATCCATTGTGACTCTGACAAAGAAAAAGTCAGACGTTCGGCGGGGGTCACATTTAAATGAAACATAATTGTATTGGAATTTTGCATCGTTTAACACCCATTGATATTGTCACAAGAGAGATGAAGAACTATACAAAACCAGATGGCAATAATTGATAACCTGTGCAGTTTATTCATCTGTTGATAATGACCAATAAACAAAACAGAATTGCGACACAAATGTCCGAGGAGATGAGGCAAATCACGAACAATATAATGCCAGATCTTCTCGGCATTTTACCAATCACTCCATTGTAAATGATAGGAGTTGTGTAAGAACGAAAATGAAATTAGATTAAAGCTGCATTCTCAGCTATTACGACAGAGCAAATGGTACCAGATTTACACATAATATAACCTATAAGACGGAATTTTTCAATATTCTGCTGCTGTTATATGTTTATACATGAATTTGAAACAGAATCAGCGGAGCAAAATCTGCCGCAGGTGACCGATAACAAGTGAAGTCATCATTCGGAATATGTTTACGTATACAAAAACGTTTTAGAAGCCCTTTAGCAAAAACAACTGTACAAAATTCTCCAAAATTTTGGTCAAATGAGTTTTAGATGGGTTAGAAAAAAAATGGAACAACAAGTAGAAAATGTTCAGTTTGTGACCAACGGTAACTGAGAGTGCAGTTTTAATTTCATCCATACGAAATATTGGCGCATGATATTTACAGTAAAGTCAGGTAATACTAGTGTGGGATGATTGATGTCTATATTAGATGTCTTCGTTGTTGCAGGTTATTAAATACCAGTTGGGTCATGAGTTATCTCTCATCCAGAGGTAAATATATTGTTTTCAATTGGCGCACATTTATTTATAACAGTTTTGTAGCCATTTATATTATATATGTAAGCAAATCAGAATAAAATTGTGAACAATGTTGTTGAGGAGTTAATTTCATCGATCACCAGTTAATATTTCGTTTGTATTATATTTGGTTATTATTGCAGCAACAATCATTTTTACAGTTACAATATTTTCACTCTGTGCGGTACACAT
This sequence comes from Sthenelais limicola, assembly GCA_942159475.1. Classification (NCBI taxonomy): domain Eukaryota; kingdom Metazoa; phylum Annelida; class Polychaeta; order Phyllodocida; family Sigalionidae; genus Sthenelais; species Sthenelais limicola. The sequence continues at coordinate 63,762,530 of OW804096.1, forward strand.
TATCATTATATCAAACATTAATGAAATAGTTTATAAAAATATTTAGTATAGATTATTTATTCAAATCAATCAAGGAAGATATAGGGACAACACATGGAATTACTACTACTGTGTACTAAATACTACATTTCGATGGAATGCACCGAGTGTTTGTTCTAAGTTAGCTTATCATACACACTTGGAATGTAAACGTATGTACCATCCAGAGTGGCGAATAGCCATTAAGAATAATGACACATGTGAGTTATGTTAACATATCATTATATTGGTTCGATCATGACGGTGGCATGCCACCTGGACTATGCAAGTGGCATTACCATTGGAGGTTGCCAGGTTACTGCCGTAAACCTATACAGATCAAAGTGGGTTTGAACCTGGGTGCGCTTTCACCTCCTCCCCCAGGCACTAGTGGGAGACCAACGTGAGCTGAACTAGTCCTGGGGTGACGCTTATAAAAAAGGTAATCAATGTAAAAAAAACGAAGAAAAAAAGAAAAGATGATTAACCAGTGGACTGGGTTGATGTCCGATTGCTCTTGGAATTTAAAAAAAAGAAGAAATTTAACCCGTGGGGAGGACAGGACTTCGCCAATCTCAAGTCGGAGCCAATAAAACAAAAACAAATAATTACGCTTGGCTTATTCCTTCATAGATCGGTATAAAAAAGCCCAGTGGCAAATTCCAAAACTAGAACTAACAGTTTTCAGTATCAGCAGTATTCATATATACTCTACACCTCGATACTCATAAACCCAGTATCCATGTACTCTACTCCATAAACATTGCAGCAACAGGGTTTCGTTTTGTCAGGCCTCATATTGAAGCTCTTTTTTTTGGTTTTTAGCAAATTTGGATATATAAGACTTTTAGGTGTTTCCCCAGCAAACCTTACTTTTTTTAAAACAATTAGTTTTAAAGCTCCCCAACTAAGATTTCAACTTCTGGATTGAATGTCATGTGAATGTAGGTAAAGGGCATGATAGTTGATTATATTCATTCTTGTTTAATTAAAAAGAAATTTCAATACACAGCAACTCACGATTGAGGTGACATAACTTTGTCATTAGATTCTAAGAAAGCTTAGATAAAACCTTTTTTTACGACAGATTTAATTAAATTAAGTATGGAGGTAACAATCTGGATCTTCCTGCCGTTGCCGTTCAGATAGAGTTAATTAGAAAGGTTATTATTATTACACATATGGCACAGACCATGGTAGTTAATTAGCCGCACATTTTAAGTAGTGTTGTTTTAGGATGGTGAGTGAAAACGAAAATGTCATTCGCATAAAATGGTTCTAATGCATTTTCATGACATTTTCTCACTTTTTAATCACTGAACTTTCACTTTTGATTCTATAGAAAAGTTATTTTTTTCATTTTAGTGGAGCCCCCCCCCATGAACTCCTTTATTGAACATGATTGTGTTAACAGTTACAAAACATTCATTAAATCGAGTTTCAGAAGAGTTATGAAAGGCCAAATCTTGAAACTCTGAAGTGACATTTATATAAGTAATTCATCTGTGCATTCAATATCACAGGGAAAACAGGTAAAATAAGTTGAACTGGAATTTTATTAGTAGAAAAGTAAGTATTATACACATATTTGGAGGTGAAATTTTTGGAGGTGAACGTTTTTTCCTTTCTTCCTGCAGTGTTTGGAAACACGGGCACATCGGTTGTTTTGATGGATATAAATTTCAAAGGAACCAGATCAAATGTATTTTCCAACCTGCACTGAGCTCTGTGAACTATGTTTTTCTTTACGGTCACGAAAAATTGATACTATATCGGAAATGAGTCTGCGTGCCTCTTTTATGATCGCATTCTTTTGACTCCATGCATGCATGAGAAGCTGATGGCCTCCCTCAGTGCCAAACATGACATCGTCTCGCCTTTTTTAAAGGTAGTGTGTTTCAGGAAAATGAGTCACAAGACGCAACATTGATATTTTTCAAAGTGATTTTTATTCACAGAATGTCTTTGTTTCAATGTTCTCATTTTTTGAGTGCTTAGTATGGATACATGTATCAAATCTCAAGACTGTGTATTGAATATATTTATGCATATCTGAGATTATCCTAAGGAGTATATTTAACTACTCCGATGAAGAACTTTCTGGAGTTCGAAACATGTCAGGATATGTGTATTAACAACAAAATTCGTCAAACAAATGGAATAGGCCGTCCAATCATTGAGACTACATCCCTTTACTCTGAAATTTAACTACTTTACTTGTAGGGGGGGGAAGAGGGAGAGAGGGAGGGGAGAAAAAGAGGAGAAAAGGAGGAGACAAAGAGGAGAGAGAGCGAGGATATATTTTATAGCTGGGAGGGAATTCGCCAAAATTTGCACGAATTGTGCACTTGGTGACAAGTTTTTGAAATTTGGCGTGGTGTTAGGTAATTAATTCGATGTGTGAAACGATCATCGTGATCGTTTCACACATCGAATTAGCTATCTCCTTTTTAAATATTTCAAATTGAAGAACAACACGCCAGAGCTCTGAGTCTACCCATTGACCTTTTACACCTAGCTATAATATCAGCGTGCAACCATTGGGGTGGGGAAGGGGAGAGGGGAGGGAGGGAGAAGAGGGTCAGAGGAGAAGATGGAGTGGGGATATTTCTAATTCTTTATGAAACGAAACATTTCAAATTAAAAAAAACCCAATCCAGAACAGAGGCCTAAATCTAGATTTTGGTCCATGTGTACCCAATTACCTTTTACACCTACATGTCACTCAGTGTGCATACAGTCCAATCCAAGTACCTGTACAATCAAAGATCATGCACCTGAGGATATAAGGATACAACAGATTTGGGAATATAGATTATATGCACGCACCATAGATAGACCAACGCGACGAATGAAGCTCCCCTTGTCAACAAATTTCTATTAGAACCAAAACTGCTGAGAATTTGGTGTATGTTAAATTTGCCAAAGCCTTAGTCCTATAAACAGTTGGTCCCAAGGGTTAGGAATACGGGCTTTACAGCTGCAGTATCAGCTATTACGACAACAAAAATCTGACCAAATTTGCTCATATTATGACTAAAAGGACTGAGTCTATCACTATTCTGCTGCTGTTATCATAGGTGTATAATGCACCAAACACTGCACCAGCAGCCCCTCATTTATTCCTTGTAATCTCTGCCATAGGTGTTTCTAGGCAGTGGTTACATATTTATAGAAGAATTTGAAGTCAATTCGTCCTAGGAATACGGTCGTCGCTGGGCGATAATAAAAGAAGCCACCACCGGAAAGGATTTCGGCGGGTCTTTGAAATATAAAATTAATATGAACCTTTATGAAGCCCTATAGCAAAAACACCCTGACAAAATCCTCCAACATCTTAGTCAAGTGACTTTTAGACGGCTTCCCATAGGACTTTGAACATTTGATATTTCTGAGGTATTCAGGCCCGTTGTTGACTGTTATTTAGAAGTTGCTCGTTGTAGCTATCATATACTGGATTACATGGATTGTATGACTGATTAATCAGCTACGTGCCTCCTGTAAATGGCAGAATGGATCATTGTCGGTGAAGCATCGATGACATTGTATCAACTAAATTCCAATACAAATAATTATATTTGTATCATTTGAAATTCGCACTGTGCTTATTGCTTGAGTTGAGTATATATGCATCTCAAAGCTACACTCTCAGTTAACATTGATCAAAATTGTTGATCGATGTTCTTTTCACCCATCTAAAAGTCAGTTGACCAAAACATTGGAGGAATTTGTCTAGTTGTTTTTGCTATAGGGCTGATTTAAAGCATACATTCATATTTCGGAGACCCACCAACATCCTTTCCTGCAGTGGCTTCACTCATTATCCCTCATCGGCGGCTTTGGCTGATTCGAATTCAAATACATATATAAACATATAACAACTGCAAAATATTGATAAATTCTGTATCATTAATCATAATATGAGTAGATTTGTTAAGATCTTTTTGTCTAAATAGCTGAGAATGCAGCTCTAATGGTGCATGGTTTCTGGAGGAAATGTATCTTGTATAATGGTCGGTGGAAATGATGACTGGCATGCGCCTACAGGCGTATTATACAGTCAATTGGATAGTACATAGCATTCCATGTATGTGTATTGAATACACGTTGCACGAAGCATGACTCTAATTAGCGTTTACATTCGTCCCGCCCAGGCCAGCTATTGGGAAGGGGAAGACCATAATGTAACGACTTGAAAGCATCCGACAAAGCAAATCCATTTCAATGCTACAATTGGAGTTGCCTATAACAGGAGAAGGGAGCTCGTCTCTTGGGTGTGTTGTAACGCTGACAGCGAGGTCGAAACGGGAGCAGCAGATATTTTGGGGAAGATTTTCACATAATATTTGGACAGCAATGTTAGTCCAACAATGAACATATATGGACCAATTGGAATTTCATACAGTTCCCAAGAACGATAATTTATTATATGTCATGTGTTTCCCGAAAATGAATCTAAAGTCACAAAAAAGGATATCTTTCAAATGTTTTCCAGAAGAACCCTGGCGCATCTGAATTTTCTGATTTTTGGACCGCTTAGAGCATCATGCATCAAAACATATAGAAGTATAATGTTTACCATGATTGGAATTCGCTTGATCTCATCCTTTCAAATATGATGATATCTCAAAATCCATTTTATATTATACATAGACGATAATACAGGAATATTTCAATAGACCGGGCTTTATGCGGACATCTAGAATTTTACTATTATTTCCATTTATTCCCCCTATGCCCCTTTCTGGCCCTCTCTTCATCCAGGTTGCATCATAATAATTCATTCTCTGTCTCTATCACCTTGTTTATAACCAGCAACCCTTCCACCTTGTCGTTTCTCGAAGAACCAAAATCTAGTCGTATAGGAGATAGGATACATACGATAGTGAACTCTTTGGAGTAGTCATCTACAATTTCATCTTTGGTTTTAAAATTGGCTTGAAGTAAAGTGTTTTACAAAGGAAACAGGGAAGTAAAGGGAAAAGAAGTGGCGTATGGAGTATGGGAGAGAAGTCAACAACATTGGAAACTGGGAGAAAGGACGAGAGAACATGGAATGGAAAAAGTAAAGGGAAAAGGAAAGGAATAACGGGTTCGAAGAAAGAAAGAGAGTGATGAATGGAATTCTTTTTTAAAAATATGCTCAAAATGGTTACATGATTCTGAAAAAGTCTCCCAGGTCTTCCAGCATGTATAGTTTCTAAAGTTCTACGTCAATAAGATACGTATTTATCAAGAAAGAAAGAGGGAGAGAGACATGTTCATGGGGTTTACTTCCAGGAAAATGAGTCACAAGTCGCAAAAAAAAGATTTTGAGATATCATCATATTTGAAAAGATGAAATCAAGCGGATTCCAATGATGGTTAAAAATTAAGGACATCTATGAAGTGTTTCTATATTTTATGTTTGATGTTGTTATGTTTGAAAAAAGGTTTGCAATATTTCTGAGTGTGCAATTACCAGTAAAGTAGCTGAATACACTCCATAGTATGACCATGAATACACTGTTAAAATTTGGTACATAAATTAATAATGAGAACATTCCAACAGAGAGATCTTGTGAATAAATCACTTCATAAATCCATTTTGCGACTTGTGGCTCATTTCCTTGAAACACATCACATAGGCATTAGTACATACATGTCAACCGTCCCTCTACTCGAGTCCTGCTGAGGTCGGAAAGCCCTGTCCTTGGCCTCTCACGTCTGACTTGTCCATTACAGGGCCCTGCCTCTCCAGCGTTGATGCCATCCTCCAGGGACTGTCCTTTCCTCCAGCTATTAGGCCTCTGGGAACAATACCTCCTCCTGTGGGTGATAGCTTGTCATTGTCTTCAGTCAGTCTGCATGGAGAAAATATTCGCTGGTCACGATACACAAATAAAAAGCGAGTATGCCTCCCCAGTCCACAACACTCCTTTGGGATGTCATCCACCTGCTGCTAAAGAAAAGGCCAATTACAAAGGCATACTAGATATATAATGGCTTATTCCTGTGGGTTGCATTTACCAAATAAAGCCTTTCGTGGCTGGTTTTTATGAAACACGTTCACAGGCTGTGTATACACAACACGAAGGGTTTATATCCTAACCTTATGCCAACGACACAAATCGGAAGAGAGTTATGTCTGTTGGGACAGAATAAAGCGAGTCAAGGATATTCATAATATTGGGAGGGGTTGTTTTCCTCTTGAGGGCAATTGTGCAGTTAGCATTGTATTATATCTATTTTCAATCGCTTTGCCCATGGGATATGGGAGAGGAGAAGGTACTAAAAGTGATTGGGATAAGATTAAGCACTACTTGAGACAGAATATATATATATGTTTACTTCATTGAGACATTGGTTTGTGTGTGATGTGCTGCAGAAAAATGAGTCATATGTCGAAGAAAATGAACGTTGAGAAGATTTAAAAAGTTGAAATCAAGCTGATTCCAAAGATGTTAACATTTGGACATCTTATAAGTGTTTCTATATTTTGTGTATGCATACGACCTGAATCGCTTTCTACAAAGAGATGTGAAAAAAACCCAGTGAAAAGTATCAATTTTGCGACTTATAACTCATTTTTCTGTAACCCGTATCATATCTTCCCCATTCCTAAATCCAAACAAATTAAGGTCTCTCTGTATTGCATCCCTCCAGCACCAAGTAATTCTAAATGCTGGTATAAATCATTGCCAGACTTTCACGTTTTCTTAAACCTAACGATTAGGACCCTGACAGTGATGGAAACTCTTTGAAATTTCCATTTCAATTTAATTTAAGTCTATCATTTTTGAGTCGGTCTTTGTGGCCCTAAAAGATGGTCATCCAACGGCAACAACAAGGAGAGATCCAGATTGATCTAATTGCCTTGCCTTATCAAATTCTCTTCTTTTCGAACATTTCCGAGAAAAAAATCCCATCACCCCCTGTTTCGGTTTGATGGGAGCCTCCACCTCGATTATTAATTTATCTAATTAATTTCCCCAATCACTGACATTTCAGTCACAGCATTCTCGCATTTAATATCGTCTCTGAGGACACACAATCATTCACTTGTCTTTGTCTTTTAACATGGCCCTTGTCATCTCGGTCTTGTTTTAAACACGTGACTACAGTTTAACTAGGAGATCAAGGTCTTCTGCAGACAGTGTGATTGATTTGCACATCAAAGGCTGTCTGTCGACAAATCAATAGCTCTGTGAGATAAATGCTACTAGGTGTCGAGAGAAAAAGGAAATTGTGATTTAAATTTTCACTTCAGTTTTCTATTTTGAGGTGAACGGGCAGGAAGTAAAGTTTGAATACATGTAAATGGAAGCTGGGTGCATTATTTTTTCTTTGGCTCTCATGATAAGCTTTTCACATGGAGAATATTAGCTTCTTCCTCTGTCTGACCTGCTCCAATTTCCTCTTGAGTGATTGTCTAAATAGAAGAGTTAAATTATATTCTGTGGGATATTCTCCGCCCTTAAGTAAGTTGGAATGTGAACTAAGGACCAATATGTAATTTGAATAATATTCATAAACAATTTTTATGATTCAATAATTGATAAAAAAAACTCTCGACTTTTCTTGTCTCTTTCTCAACTCATAAACACGGGAAAACCGTTAAAATTGAAATCTTTGCGAAGAATGATCAGCTTTTTCGATATAATAATATTATGCATTTGTGTTCTTGCCTGGAATAAGAAAGCCAATCCATCTGGGCTGCTGAACCATGTGCAATTTAACGGTAGAGTCAACATATCTACTGTTGTGTCAAGGCTTTGGAAGCATTGCATTCTTTCTATCAAAACTTGTATCGCTGAAGGTATTTTTAGCAAGGCTTTTAGCGAGGCTCATCCGCCGATCAATATTGTATTTAATGATATCATATGTTAGATATCAAACTTTGGAAAAGGTATTATGTTTAGATGAAAGTCGAACATAATCTATATCATTACTACACAAGGAGTACAGTGTTTAATGGATGACATTTGGTTGTATAATATGATTTAATTATTTATATCACAAGGTACACTGCTCCCTTTTTCCTGTCAGGCAAACACCTGAGTACTATTGACCCTTAACTATATTGCTGCAGCAAAAATGACCAAAATAACTTCAATTCATTTCGTCTCTTTAAATATTTTTTTTAACACTTGGAGAATAAGATGTTGGTTAATTTAAAAAATAGAATAAGCGCCTTTGCCAAATTTCTATAGACAGAACTGAACCTGGTGTGTTTTAATCCAGCGAGAAGGTCTAACGGTAAATAATGCGAATTTTATCGATGGAGGTAGACACTAAACATTGCTTCTTCTGCAAACATCAAGGTCGGACTTGTTCTATTTCGATACGGCACGTCTTGTTTGTTACCAGTGCCTGGATATCATAATATTTTATTCTCAGATGTATGGATCCGAGTTGTACAACGCAGTGTGCAACAATATGTTCTTTATGTGATTGCGTAGATCACCCTGGTTGGTTCTGGTACATGTTCTCTAATTCTGCTATTGGCTCGCAGTTCTGGAATCATGAAACACCATTGGTATTGCTCGCTCATGAATGTGAACGATAATGTAGGATGGATATTTTAGGCTTGAGGTCCATGTTGAACAAATAGTTTTTAAATCTTTATTGTTTATTTTAAAAGCTGAAACCACACCTGCCATAAGATTTATAAAACTAATTATACTTCTCATAATAAAAAATAGTGGAGTAATTGGCAATTTTAAACAGTCATTACTAAGTCAATTAGATGTAGCCTCCCAAACAGGCTTCCCAGATGAAAATGTTTAGTACTTTTGAAACTGGATACTGTAATTGCTCAGAGCATAACATTTGATAAAAGGAGTTGTTTGGCCTCCACTGTCAAAACTGATTAAAAACTTATTTATTTGCTAAACTGTGCCTGTTCTATCTTCATATTCAATAACACGAATGTGACCACCAAATATTTTAAAAAGCTTCAGTATTATTTCGGTGAGATTTGTCTAGGTATAGGATTATGAAAATATAGGAGTAAATGAAATATAGTATGTAGAACATAGAGTGGAGTTTCTATTGTAACAGGCAACGCTCGAAATAATCCATGACTGATAAGTGTTTTTTCAGTTGAATTGTTTATTAGATATATTATTGGCCTTTAATGAAATAAAAGAAAAAAGAAAGAAAGAAATCCACTCCAATAGTTTTAATCAAAGGAAACCGCGGTTCCTCACACTCCCAGATAAAATTCAACAAACAAACTAATGCTCTGTAGGCGCACACTAAAAATAACTACGTTATAAAATCTTTCCTTATACCATTAAGCATACGATATCACAACGCAGGATCGAGGGCGTGGTATAGAAAGATAGCTGCTAGCTCTCTCTCCGACAACGCTCATAGATTCGGCCTAAGAAGAATGTTTCCTCGCTTTGAAAGGATGACGGATCTAAAGATGAATTAAGCCCGAAGTTCAACCCAATTGATCGACTCTATCGAATGATTTTAAGTGCTTGCATTCATCTACTGTGCCCGACTCAACCCTCAGCGTTTGTTTGAAGTACTGGTAATTGATCGATTGATCTCATTGTTTCCCTCAATACCCCTTAATTAGAGGCTTTCCATGGATTACCGTCTACAGCGCACTAGGAAAAGGAAATTGAAAGGTCTTATTACTGGTAAATAATTTGCTGCTGTCGCTTCTGATGCAAACCAACACACAAAGAGACCAAAATGGGGCGGAGTGTTTGCTACATTTTGACACCGATGTCTATAATCAAATTAGCGAATGATTATCAAAGAAAACAGAACTGGAGTAAATAGTGTAAGACATAGGACGGTAGTATGTCCATCTATATGGGAGCTATATGCTGGAAGGGATTTTTTTAATACAGTTTCTAGGTTGAAAATATATGTTTAGGTGTAATTGGGGATTTGCATATTTCACTGCGCAAGTCCATCACAGTACATGCCGGGATGGATTCAGTTTAAATCTGGCATACAAATATTTCGCAACATTTTTATCGAAAAATGCAAGTTTCTTTTCACCAATATCATAGCTGAATGTAGGATGTAAATGTATGATGGAGAAGACAAAGTATTGTTCTATGGAAACATGTAAAACACATGGCTATTTACATGAGATCATTGTTAAACATTCCATGCTGAAAGTGTATGTTTTCTATAGCTTTTACACTGACATACAAGTCCCTTAATTCTATGCGAATCGAGATTCAAGATGGCGGACATGCAAATCCCCTATTGATGGATGAGTGGGTGGTTGGGGGAGTGGTGCTCTTACGTTACTGTACAGGGACTGGTAGTATGAGATGCAATGTTACCTTAACACCTGCTACAAGACACATTATCATCAAATAGCTGCAATCTTTTTTTTTCATCGTATCACAGTGTCGACAAAAACAGTAACACTTAAGTGACTTCAAGAGAGTCAATCATAAAATGAGGTTTGTAGATTAATATCAAACTACAAAGATTGATAAAATCTGAATAAAACCAAATAGAATCCGATGGAATGAGAAGAAATGGTTCCTCACTGTGTTTACTATGTTTTTAAATTTATTTGTTCTTTTCGATCGCAAAATCACATGATTCATACGCAAAAAACTACCCCAAATTTGGAATCCTCGTTTGTTGCTCCCTTACCCATTTATTATCCTCATGGAAGAGAAGGAAAAACGGTTGAGACCTTTAAATATGGTTCACAGGCGGTAAATCTTATCATTATTTGTCAATTGTTTCAAATTATAATTACCTTAACATTTGTCTTGGAGTCCCAGGTGACACCCAACCTAATTTCTGAATGAAACATTTGACAGTCAATAGTCTTGATTTGAGACGTACCGTCAAGATTTTGTAAACTTAAAAATTGATATATAATCAATTTCAGAAAGCTCATGTGATGTGTGACAGGAAACTGAGTAATAAGTCTTTTCAAATGTTTTCCCACAGAAACCCTTCCTCAGAATGTTTTTAGTTTTGGGATGTATTGCGCTGTTAGTAGCATGATTACACGTACCAAATTTCAAGGATGTGTATTGAATATATCTATGCATATCCGAGGTTATTCTCCTGCTTTATTAGTGATTGGTCATCTACACGTATCGCTAACCTTTGTTTATGTATAAAATACAAGAAGTACAAGTTAGATATCCTGATGTTTACCATAATTGGAATCCTCTTAATCTTGTCTTTCAAATATGATCTTGAAATCCATTTTTTTCTCGACCTCTGGCTCATTTTCCTTTAACACATCAGACATATGCTCCTATCAACAAGATAGGAGAACAACTAAGGATGGTGCATTTCCCAAGTCCCTGTGGGGATACAATCTGTCCTAAATAATGGCCTCTGCGAAATGGAATGTGTGGGTATCTTTCTACCTTAATTACCGTTCGTGGTACAGAACCGCCCGTAACACCTACATTGTTCGGTCCCGAACGTAACCTTCCATTACGTCGGGTCAGCTACGGATCCTTCGAATGAATAGTGGGGACAGGCAGGTGGAAGAACCAGGAGGGAAGCTCATAACATACTTAGCTATACTTATTGCACCATTATCCTATCTGGGGTTAATATGCAATCGACGCCTACCACTGCTGGAATGGCTTATTCATAGGTTTCTCTGCCTTGGCTTCAAAGCAATTGTGGAGATATTATGCAGCCACAAAACAGATTTATAATATAGAAAGGTAGTATATCAATAGGGGGTATAGTCTTCTTTGAAAAATTGGCTCAAAGCAGTTCCATTGGTGATGGTATATATCCTCGCATGCTGTAGAACATTAAAAATGTTACTGAAAAATAATAAAGAAATGTGACTATCAAAAGGTCATATTCAAAGAGTACCCGGGTATACGCAGGGTGTACTCCTTGCCTTTGAATTGATATCATAATATCAATAGGGTGTATTTTAAAGTGTGGCCAAAAGCCCTTTCATCGTTGATGGCATCCTCGCTGTAGAATAAAACAAATATCACGAAAAAAATAACAAAGGATATGACTATTTAAAGGTCATATTCAAAGAGGATCCAAGTATACACAGAGTGCATTGCTTGCTTTTTGAATTAGTATGGGGAATCATTATGGAGAATTCGAAGTGAATAATAAAGGGAGATATTCATTGTTAAGGTCTGTTGAAAAAACTGTATCCTGGTGATCTATTGCAGAGTCTGTTTTATCCACCATTCTCTCTCAGGATTGAAACCCGATTTGGGGAAGGATAGACTACGACAGGTCTTAGCTGTTTTTACAGGCTTGAATTTAAAATACGTACTCAGCAATGTAAATCCCAGTTAAAGGAGAAACTAATATCCCAGTCAGGCAGAAGGAGAGGGTTTAATAATCCCTCTTTATTCTGTGCCTCACTATTTTATTCATGCACCACTAAATAAGATAGGGTCATGTGTGCAACAAAAAGGAGGACGTTGAATATTAAAGACTTGATTCTTGAGCTTGGCTTTCTTGCTGGTATTGCCAAAATTGCAAGAATTTGTCATGGAGATGTGTGCAATGTAGCCCATTTTTGAAGCCATGATGAATTGCACCCTTCTTACAAGGAATAGGAGAGGATTGAGCTAGAGGTATTCAGAAATAGTCTTTAATAAATGATGGAGGAATGAAAGAACATTGAGCCAGCATTTTATTGGTTGCGAAGAAGAAAGTATCTAAAGGATTATTATCCCAGTGTTGAAGGGAATTTGTGGAATTTCGGAAGAAGCCATACATGAAGCCATACAAGAAGTGGCTTCGTTTCTAATGAAATTTTTGAATGTTTCTATTATATTTATTGTATAATTTAGGATGTGTATATAATATATATATTATATTCTTGATGGGTACCGTTAATCTTAAATTTAGGATTGTCGTAAGTGAGTAATGTTTACAAGGTATCCTAAAGATGAAGAGAATTGGGAATTTTGAAATGGTTTTCGGGGACCATTGTTGTTTTATAACAAATAGTGTAAAAAGTGTCATATCAACTCTTTATAAGATATTAAATATATTAAATTATTGCATCACATAGGTACCCTTAATTTTGAGCCTTACGGTATGTATTGTTATTTTAGTTTCAAATGACTTGCCAATTATGAACAGGTTCGTCACAATGTAACAAGCCATTTAAGACCGCTTTTCACACAATCATTTCAATAATATACCTTATAATCTTTTATCGTAATTTCTCTCATATTTCTACATCGGTGGTAACATCATAATATGCATTCATTTCCTGTAAATGGGAAAAGTATCTCCATATATAGCATAATAGCAATAATAATAATATGTATGTGGAAATGGATCACTCGTCTTTGTGCCAGACAGTTCTTCCGACAGAACCCTCCACATTGTCTAACAATAATATATATGATTATTTTCAAAATCTTGTAGGGGTTATAAATGTAGATTTGTGTTATTTTATTCAAGGCCTAGCCCCTTATCTTTCTTCTCTCTTGACCATCAATCAGACTAGCAGACTAGAAAGGCCCTTTTACACATTCACACTAATGGTAATGCCCATATCAAAGGCTACCACAGGTAAAATGAATGACAAGGGAATCAGAGGGAACGATATATAGATCTGTAGCATGTTGCCTTCAAGTTGGCCCTCCTGAACTCTCTTTCTTCTGGAATGGAAATAAAGATTAACTGCCGCCAATATCGTCCAACGACGACCTTTCAATATTTCAAGGCATCTTGTTGACTTTACCAACGGTTCATATTACATTCAATAACCACCAATGGACAAGGCTTCTCTCTCTCTCTCTCCTTTAAAGCTGCATTCTCAGCTTTTACGACAAACACAATCTTACCAAATTTACTCATATTATGACTTATAGGACTAAATGTATCAATATTCTGCTGCTGTTACATGTTAATACAAGATTTTAAAGCCGAATCGGCCGAGAGAAAACGAGTGAGCGGTGATAAATGAAGTTTTCGCAGGGAAGGATTCAGGCGGGTCCTCCAAATACAACAAAACGTAGAACAAAATGGAACAAAATGTAAAACATGTTCAGTTCTTGACCGATGCTAGCTGAGAGTGCAACTTTAAATCCTGGAATACCTGTATACACGGGTATGCACGGGTCAGCAAGGTAGAATAAAGAACGGACGATTTACATGTATAAGTCCTATAACCGGGCATCTGCCCTTCACTGACCACAATCGGTTAATGTAGCTCTGCCATGTCTGTAATGATTGTCACAAATAAGCGGATCATGCGCAAATGGTTCCACCTCATTCTCCGATCAGACTAAAGCAGTTCTATCATTATTGAACAGGTACATCAGGAGGATTCTCAGGAACGTGAACGGCATACCTCAAAGTATAGGTTCAATGCTTTTGATCGAACATGCATGTTTATTGTATAAAGGGAGAAGTTCAATAATTGCTCGGCTTGGATAATCATTTCACTACAAAGCAGTGGATTTGCGTTATGTATAGACATATCCATGTGTATATTACATACATTATTGCTATGTCTTAGAAGACCTACGCACCGTTGTACGCACACAAAAGTAAAGCCACTGATTTCACAATTGTATACAATAGGGTACAGTCTAGGCTCAAAGTCGAGAGAGTCCCTTCAAACTGAGGGAAGGCCTCTCGTTCCAAACCGCAAGATGCCATTATAATCTAGGACCGCCATGCAAGAATTCAATTCAAATATAAAATGCCATTATAATCCCATTAGGACTCCCTACTCATGGGCGGGGAAAGTCACTAGCGTAGCAGGTGTCCAATAACTGACATAACATTCTTATCTGATCTGAGCCTAGACTGGGTACCATTTCTACTGAGGATTCCTATAATGGACGGAGTCAATCGTTCCTCAAGTATTGTTTCAACCTGCTGTAAGTAGAGCAGAAGAGATATGATATCCTCAAGTTCATCGCCAGCATTTCACGTTAAATATAATGATTATAATCAGCACCCGCATTAAATGCACTAAATGAACCTGGCCCCTTATCTGGCTTCGTGTTTGGCTCTGGGTATAGACGATAAAATGGGAGAATCCGACGGCTGAGGGACTCCATTCATGACCTGCTTTTGTGCAAGGGTTTGTGGGCGCGGTGGGAATCTGCCAGACGGCCATGTAGGGTCTCACTCATTGCAATTGCTGCTGGTTTTGAGCGAAGATCAAACCGTCCATGGCAAATATAGCATGACATGTTTAGGTGTGAGGGCATGCATACTGGGTGTGAAATTTAAACACCGGACCACACTTAATGTCTCCCAACCTTAGCCAGATATAAATTTATATGGAGAGGAACCTTCATTCCTCATTATTCTCCATCCTCATCATTCGTTGGTATACTATTAATTTGATAATTGCTGCTTACTTATAGTCTGGAAAATCAACTCTCATATATGTAATATTAGCAATTAATTTAGCATATTTGTAATATCACAGGGCGCAATAAAAAACTGTATAACAAGTGAGCGTGTAAATGTTGAATTAATATCCTCAATACAACTTTTGTTTTAAAAAATGTACCTCTCTTTGCAGGGCAATATATTGAGTGGTTATTTTGTCCAACAATGAAGGCGCTGGGCATGTTAAAACGAAATAATAATTGAGATTACTAGATATACATACACTATCGGAGATAGCAATTCTGTTAGAACCTTTATTGTTGGGGGAGAAACATTTCCATCCATTTTATGTATAGATCAAGGGGTAAACATACAGGAAAGTCAATTTAAAATTGTGACCAGTAAAAAACGTCTGAAAAGTCCATTCACAAGTTTGAATTTTGAATAAAGTGTGTCCAAATTGTTTTCAGTGGAACACCTTATAATATACATTTTTGTTTCAGCTTAGGAAAAAATTATATTTCAATTTGGTTGGGCATCCGATTAACTTGAATATCGTGACACAGGAAATAATAAGAATCCCCCAAACAGTCTAACAGTCATTTTGCAGTTTGAAGCGAGAGGCTTAAATTCCCTCAGTTTGAAGGCACACTCCTAACTCTGAGCCTAGACTGTTAACAACATAATGGTTACACAACCAATACTTTTTGCCCAACACCGTTATATGAAATATTATCAAAGCATGAATCCATACCAGTTGGATTGTATCTTGGGACCTGAGTGATCATTCAAAGCAAAGGTGGAGGTCACTAACGATTTGGCAAATGTTGTCTCGTCAATGCACAATTAATCATACTTCTAAGCGTTTGATCTGGAACATTGGCATACGATTTTATTGATTGGTTTGAGCACCCGGGCAATAACCAAGGTACGACTTCCTTCCCATGGTATTGACCAACCTTCCAATCTTTGTTGGACTTTCACTGGCGGTGCGTACAAAGCGGGGGCCAAGACACGACCGACCTCCTCCATACGTGATGAATACCTGTATTTGAATGTAGCCTTCATTTACATAACGCTTATCGGGCATCTTCTACAAATGTTTTATTAATATATCTTAGCATTAATTGCTTCATTATATCATTTGTAATAATTCACTGGGGTCAGTGCAATAGCATTTTTTATTATATATACGCATTGCTGAGAACAACATACGGTATCTAGAGTGAGTTATGCACATTGCATATGCCACTAGTGAGTTATGTGTGGTAGTCATGGCAACCAAAACATTTCTCTGCCAAGTTTATGGCTGTAATTCCACTTGATGACTAAAAAATGTTTTCGATTTATATCATGAATGCATAATAAAACAGTTAACTAACTCGTTGGTTTCAGTCACTTAGAATATATATAATCGACCTATCGATGAAGATATTCCCGGGGAGCTTTCCCACGCCACGTCACAGCTCACGCCCCCCTGTGACGTCATAAAGGTTGTGCGACAAGAATGTTTCACGCCTATTATGACGTCACACATGTATACCTTCCTTTTCACTTCTCCACCTGTTATTTCCTTGTGTATTTCCTTGTGGACAATGTTTTTTCTTACCTCAATTATTATATTTATTATGTTTATGGTGAAATAAACCCCACTTTCTGCTAGGTTTGTGACCAACTTTTTCTCCTTTTACATTATTCCATGACAGGATCACCGTAGAACATACCGTACAGGTTGGTAGTATGTAAAATAATTGTATCATAAATTATTATGAAATCAAATTTAATTTATGTACCATCCCCATCGATTCATTCATCATTGGTTACATATCCATGTTTTGAACAGTTTTTACGGGTTGGGGAAAGCCTTTGCCTTGCCCGTTTATTTGTATAGAATAATACCAACATCATAGTATTTAATTTCGTCAACAGTCTTAACAGGCTTTAAACAACTTCCATATTTATAAAAAGAAATCTCTACACTTTACGTAACATGGTATTCCTTTATAGTTCAGTGTATGAGAAATGGAACCTCTGGGGCAGTTTTATTGTTATCAAAGAAAGTCTAAAAAGGTGAATCGGGACAGGCTGAATATCACAGGAATAATTAATCACAATAATCAACTGATTATTGAATGCAGGGGGGATATGAGCTTGATAGTGGGAAATGGTTTAGGTTTTTTATTGCCCTGCCATCAACCAATGCGTCATCATGAATCAATATTGTCAAGTGTTTATGTCAGGAACACATGTGATAATCAAACATCTAAATGTCGTGGGTACATATCATTTTCATTATCACCCTATCTCACATGTCAGTGCATGTGAACTCGTGAGGTTCCACTGTGTAATGTCTGTGTTATTAGATTGTCATCGAATTTCATGATATACGATCATAGGACACCATGATAACAGGTCACCATGCAGCGCGCAAGCGGGAGAATATTCATGTTGCAAGGAAATTGTTTAATGTATGCGGTCACAGAGAGACTGTTTCATACATAATATAATATAATATATACAGCATCCTATTATCGATTCGATCAGAGACTGGTGACATGTATTTATCTAAATGTATATATATTTTCTATATTTTTTTAGTGATTATATTTTGATAAATTTCACCATTTTTTTTGGTGATACTCTTAATTTGTTTTTAGTATTTCTTTAGGCCTGTTTTAAAACCTAAATACCTCAATACAATACAATTCTCATGTTTTACACACCAGCTCTGTGATCGGAATCAAAATTCAATCTTTCACTGTATATCACATGCATACTAATAATTCTTCATCTTAGAGCCAGGGCCAAATCTTTTTCTCAGTATTCGTCTGATTAAGCCGATTAATTCTCACACAATCTATCATTTTCTGTTAGATGTTCCTTCACTTTATATAATCATACAATCAAATACTAATCTCTGTTTTCTCAATGAACGAAGTCACGAATTGGGTGCAGAACAGGGCATTGTGGCACATAATTATATGCTCTATATCTGAGGAATATATTGTATATACTTATCTATAGAAAGTAATTTCACAGAACACTAACATTCCTACGATCTAGCGAGTGGCAACGTGACTCTATCATGCTGCTATGCATACTGTTCACCTCTACCTGTAACATTTGTTTTATGCTAAGTAGAAGTAGACTATATACGACATTACTTCGATGTATAAGTAGTACATTATCCCGCAATATCTTTTAAAATCCCGCTAAACATATCAAATGATTCAGCTTGCACTAACACTCATACACAGTGGCAATGTGCGACATTTAAGCTTTAACTCGTACCTGTATATTATTTATATATTTGTATGTTTTTCATAGTGTATATCCCATATGAAAAAAGACTAAGAGGAGGGTAAGTACTTGTCACTTTTTCAAACATTTTCAGTTCGAAGATTGCAGTTGCCGTGTAGGCATCCTTCTGCCTTCTGATCTTAAATCCCCACCCACCATCCCACATTCTGAAGGCCTATAACTCAATGACTTATTTTATTACATAGAAATAATTTATTGTTTTTATTTTTTGTAACTTCTAGACTGTTAGTTAAACCTTAATTACTTCCATCTTAGGATTTGCTCCGTTATGAAGACATTCTCTACATCTATAGATCTATACATTCGCATAATGTTTCTGAATTCCAAAAATATCAGTGCTATTTTGAAAAAAATGTCTTTTTAAATACCACTGAGTATATAACGGATATTCTGTGATAAATGTGATGACTTATGGTGTTGGTCCTATGCCCTGTGTCATGTAAGGAGATATGGTAACGTATGCATACATGTTATATTGAATACATGTTTGATAATACATACTTAAATATCAGGGGTCATCAGGTCCAGATGTAACAAATTAATCGTATGCATCATAACATACACGGCCGGACAAATGATCAAAACATGAATTATATAATTTCTTTTCTTTTACACCATTTCTTACTTTATATATGATAAACAAAAAAGGAGTCATTATTAGAGTTGGGAGTGAATTATTATAAAAAAAACCGAACCACCAATACATCTTCGGGAATCTGGTGCTATCATTTCCGGTGCACAATGTTAGTCCATTTGGTAACATTGATTTAATCTTGATCCACTATTTCATAACTATTTCTTCCAATAAAAGGCTGCCTGAAGGCTCGATGAAACGACAAACACGAATGATATTTATATAGTTCTAAAATGAGAGGACTTTATAAAAGTGCTCCACGATCCATCTCAGGCACCACCACCTAATAGTAGAAGTGACTCAGATGAACTAAATATAGAAGAGAATTGGCTTCTCCATCGGGTAACGACTACACACACATCTTTTTGTAATGCAGGCGAATTATTAATGGCTCTAGAGAGGGGACATGTGTCATATGAGGGAGCGACCACATCGGTGAAATGTCATCAGACATGTGACAAATGCCCACCACAGGATTAGAAGCAATGACAGAATAACATGTAACGACAATTATAGGCAAATTCTCACCAATGCATTAAGGTGTTAGCTAGCCTAAGCATATTCCATGTACAACACATGTGTCATGATCACTGGAAGGCTTGGGAATTATTGTTCATCGATTCATATTTCGATTCTAAAACTCTCGAAGGAAGTAGAAGTACAGGGTTTTGTTTGCAGAACTGTCTGTGGCAGAAACTATCAACCCATTTCCAGATAGTGAGAATCACATGAGAATCGGCTTAATGGACTAGGCCCTTTATCAATATGGAAATAAAGATACATATTTTTTGTGAGCTGTCTAAACGTCTATTCAGACATTGTAATGAGATTCGCTGTTAATCCAATTCAATTCCAGATAATATTTATTCTATTCGTAAGGGTGGCGTACACATAGGAGACAATCCTCTGAAATCAATTCCAGGTTTTCCAGTATGTTCCTTAATTCAATAAGAGGCTATTGGAGGCTTTTGTTCTACTAAGGAGCTAGTGCTAAGTGGCGTTGGTTACATAAGATAAATGTTACTGATTTTTAAAAGTATAATTATATTGTATATTTGAGCCTTAATAGTATAGACCCTGAAGCCGGGCAGCGCCTAGATATAGGCATTATGAACATTGTGCCAATTCGATTGGTCATACAGAGTAATGGCTCTGATATGCACATGCCCATGTGTTGAGAATTGAAGATGATGTTTGCTAAAGGTCAATAGGCTTTGGTCAATAGATGGGAGGTCATCATATGAATTATTCCAACATTACGATCATTCACTCATTGTCCCATGCTCCCGACTCTATAGGGGATCATATATAGGAGAATTTCATCATACTCATGGAACTATGATCTCAGTAGTTTGGCGTACCATCCCAGATTCTTCTTTCAACAAATGGGATCAATGCATGCAATCAAAACACCAAATGCTAAGTGATAAATGTATTAGATGGGTAGAAAATAGTATAGATAAAAGACAAATCGAACAGAACAATATTTGAACTTGATTTTCGTACACAGTCTAGGCTCAGAGTTGAGAGAATCCCACCAGACTACGGGAAAGCTATAGTTTATATAGCTTAGTCTATCCCATCACACTCCCTTAATAAGGACGCCTACTCCAGGGCCAGGAAAGCCATTAGTAGGCGTCCGGTCACTGACATACCATTTTGAGCTGGTCTGAGCGGCTGTAAGCCCAGACTGGATTATGTTATTCCTCTGAAGATTTTATCTGGTCTGAAAGCTCTGAGCCTAGACTACATACATACATATTTATGTTCCAGTTTACATCCAACTACACCTCCTTTCCAGGAATAAAGTCAATGACTCATTTTGCATTTATATGAATTTGAAAAGGAAGGGAGAAACATGAACATGAACAAGCATGAAGCAGTGTGATAGACCATGAATAAAAACTTCAATAATGTATGGCCAGGAGTGATGGAAATATCGGGTGGCTATAAGAGGAGGGTAAACAGTGGTTTTTCAAAAAATCAATCTAAGATGTCAGCTCATGACGTCCTGTTGCCAATTCATGATGTCAAAAGCTTCCTGGCACTCGCCTATACGCGGGGACGGCTCTGTTTTCATAAGTTGATCTGCACTCTCTCTACTCCTAGACTCTACTACTATAAGGGTCAGAAAATGTACAATTGGCCCCTATCTTTCTTTTTACACCATTTCTATACAGAAAAGGGAGTCGTTCTTATTAGAGTTGGGAGTGAATTATTATAAAAACCAAAATGCAAATGTATTTTCAACGTTTCCGGTGCTACTGTGTTAATTATAATGCAAGTCCTTTCTATAACATCGATGTAATCGTGATCTAATATTTCATAGATATTTGTTCCTTCTTTGTTTTCATTATTATGTGTTTTAAACGGTCAATAAACGGCAGCCTGAAGGTTCTATGAAACAAAAAAGTACAATTGGCAGCTCTACACATTGAGTAAATTTAGTTAAATGCAGATAAAACATGATAAATACTAAGTATAATTATTTGACTATAATGTGATATTGTGTGGATTCAAAAACTAGCTTTGGTTATGATAAACTGTATTTTGTATTGATTTCTGTCTTAAATTTAGGTTATTTGAGGGGATTTCCGAAGGCGAATTGTACAATTTCTGACAATCTAACCCATTATAAATGAAAGATCAAGTCTTCCAATATCCAATATTTTGTGAGCTGTATAGCGAATTTTCACTCTGAAACACAAATATGTTCAAAGGATAGAAACTAGATGAGAATCATTTTATGCATTAAATGTATCAGTATAGGTTCATATTCCTATATAATAAAACGTCCACACTGGAATCAACTATAACCCATCGACAGCAACAGCTTATAATAGAATTAAGTGGATCACTTTTATTAAAAACATTGTGTAGGGTACACCATTTACAATTATGCTCGGGGACAAAAAGTCAACAGAAATCCAGAAAGAATACGATGTGATGATAATTGTATGTCTGAAGTTCAGGAAGGAATGCCATTGTAGGAGACAATTCCTAGGTATAACTGGGTCAAAGTTGTGACCACACTAAGGTCAAACCGGTCAAAATGAACAATACCCCCTGAACGGATCTGATCGAAGGCTAAATTGGGTGCCAGGCCAGTTTCCCACGGCAACTGCCTTCCATGGGACCTCTGGGTTGGAGAGCGACTCGGTAATTCTTTTAAGCTCGGCCAGATATGGAGCAAACCAGTGGGGAATATCAGAGGGATTTAGGAGGCACCGAATACGAGATTAGCCATTGTGACGACGCCGGGGTTGGGATCAAATGTAAAAGTATATCTGCCTCGCAGTGAGGTATGGGGCGCCAAGTGTTGCCTACCTTATTCTGTTCTGTTTTTTTGTTTGTATTTCTAACATTTTTTACCAGCTCTAGGTCACATCATGGGGGTTTTCGCATAGTACATGGGGGAGGAGGTAAAACTGCAGCCACCCCTTTAAACCCACAACATGACACTCATGCCAGTCAACCAACCCAGCGCTTTAGACCGCTCAGCCATCCCAAAGCCCTTTTTTTCTATTACATAGAGAGACATTTTAATTTGGTCTTTTTGTCAAATATTTGGTCTCTGTAGTTTTAATTTGGTCTTAGAATTCTTGATCCTGGTTAACATATTTCTATTCCTGTCTCCAGATTTTGTATTTCTGTCATAGCATTTTTAAATTCTGTCATTCTACCTTTTAATTCAGTCTCAGGGAATTATTTTTACCTTTATTTCAATTAAAGCCAATACATTTAATAGATTCATATATAAATATGCTGTGTCCATCATGGATATTCGCAAGCGTTGCCTGTTCTTATTTATTATGTTTCTGCATTTATTCATTCCGTCTCTGTTTTGAAATAATTGTCTCCATATATTTATTAATTCTGCCTCTCTGTGGAACAGCAAAGGGCACCATAGTGTAGGCAACATTTGGCGTCTCATAGTATGGTGGACGGGGGGGGGGGGCAGGCTTTTGCTAGAGGGAGACAGTACCGGTACGCTTCCGACCTCAGTGCCTCCAAATCCCAACCGTTCAGTTCACGTTGGCCAAAGCCCCCTAACCCCTCTCTGAAATCCAGGGCGACAGTTGGGTACAGTCGCAGAAGCCCGATCTATACACACCAACAATGGGTCCATATGGGAGATATAGGGGCCCCGGATAAAATGGCTAACATTAAAGA
Source organism: Sthenelais limicola (assembly GCA_942159475.1). NCBI lineage: Eukaryota > Metazoa > Annelida > Polychaeta > Phyllodocida > Sigalionidae > Sthenelais > Sthenelais limicola. Next base: position 63,785,967 of record OW804096.1, read on the forward strand.
CAACATTTTATCTCTCACTCACATTACGCCCTATATCAGTGGTCAAAGGAAGCTACGATTTTTTTTATTTGGGAAGCAAAAATCTAGCTTCGGGACTTGCAAGGGAAATGGATCCCTGTATATGTATGTATATGTAAGCGTGCGATCTAAAGCTTGGTGAAATACCTATACTATTGCTTTCCATTATGGTGAACCATCATGTGTTTGTTCTGGGAAATGATATGATTGGTTTGTTTTCTTTCGCAGGGCTCGTTCAGAATGCTTTTGTTTTGGCGAGCGGCTTCTCTAAATATTCTTCCAACAAAGGACAATACTCAATATGGAGATTGTGTTGCTTCAATACTTATTAGATAAACACTAAAAGCTTATATCATTTTCAACCCATATTTCTTTCCATATCTGTCTTTATTTAGAAATGGACATAGAAAAAGGAACGCGGGTATTATATTTGCTTCGGTATGCCATGAAATAATTTTAGCCTAAATATTCTGAAGCGGTGGAGGGAAAGTGAAGATATGTTGTCCAAAATATTGCCATTGGGGGACTAGATTTTCATCAAGATGAGATTTTGCATCTATGATTATCACAAATTCTAACTAGAAAATGGGATGGATTTAAGTTGTCAGTCTAGGCTTAGTGTTGAGAGAGTCCCCCCAAACTGAAGGAAAGCCTCTCGGTCAAAACCACAAAATGGTGTGTGCATTGCATTTGGCGATGCACGATCATTGAGGCGAGTCGCCCCCTCCCCCATACTAACTACCCACGTGACCTCGTCGCATCTCAACTCATAAACCTCTCCACCTCACCACTTCACTTCCAACTTTCCAGCAGTCAACTGCTTTATAATTTTACTTGGCAAGTGAAGACCCATGCCCGGTACACACTGTACCGCAGCACACACTGCTAACGAGCTCAGGCCTTCATACAGAAAGAAGCTGAGATAGTCCGAGTACAAACGAGTGGCTAATTCAGGTTACGAAATTAGGAAAACGTAGGAGACCAGTGACCCGCAGAATGGCTCCCTCAGAGCCCCAAGCAAAAGACGTGCCGGTGCCCGATGAAAATACTCTGCCCGAAATGGTTGACATAGGTAGTGAGCAGGACATCTCGGCCGACGAGGCTCAAATTGCCCCGACCAAGAAGAAGGCAAAGTCAAAGGCAAAGGAGCCAGTAAAGCGAGTGACTGTCCTCCAACTGGACGCTGAAATGAAGTCAATGAGACAGACAGTCAAAGGCATGCAGGGTTGCGTAGAGAAGATGGCACTGCAAATGGCACAGGTGGCCAAGACCGTGGTACAAAAGAAGAAAAGATCGATGCAGACAGATACCTGGAGAAGGAGGTGGAGAGGGAAAAACGGGCATCGGGCCTGCAGGGTAAGCACCAATACATTTCTGACATTCATGCTCTAAACATCCAGTCCAAACCTTACATGTATGTTTCACGAGACGGGGTATCCACCATAAAACAAAAGTTAGATGTGAGAAGCACTATGTTGGGGATGGAGTATATCGATGCTTTTCTCTCATTGTTGGAGGACCCCAGGGCCTATAAAAGGAGGGACTACCCACATATGTTGACACACCTGAGAAAAGTGACCAGGGACGCGCTGGAGCGCCCCTGGCCTGCTGTCAGGTGTTGGACGCAATTCATTTGGGATGAAATTGAAAATGGGACACTGTGTTGGTCAGATAGAGTAGGAATACAAGAAGAGCGATTCAGGCTATGCCTGGCTGCCCCCGTAAACATGGGGTCGAACCCGGGAGGACACTATAATGTTGTTAGTACAGGCCAAAAATCTAATCACAATAGTAGAGGACCCAGTGGCCAACAAGAAATAGTTTGTAGAGCCTACAATTATAGAAACGGCTGTAGACATTCGCATAACCATAACGAAGGATCAGTATTAGCCCTGCATATATGTTCGTACTGCGATTCTGTGGGTAAATCATGTGTACATTCTGTCAGTGAGTGCAACCGCCGGGTAGCCCATGCAAGCAGAGCGGGTGACGTCACAGGCCAGCGCTCCACTCACTACAGTGGTGCAGGCCAGGCCAGGGCAGCCCCGCGCAGTGGCACGAGCAGGCACACACAAGGATCGGCATTCACTAATTATTCAAAAAACAAGTAGAAGGGGCACCTGTAATGTTAAACCCTCAGGCACCCCCATTTGTTGCTAAATCTCACGGATTTGCTCATTCAAATATTCTTAGTTTTCATTCAAGCAATGTCTCACAGCCAGACCACTCAAGCAGACGAACCCATGAAGTCTCGCGTGACATCTCGCCCTCTGAGATAAACAACAAAGATGGCGGACATGAATCTCACTCCGATCCTGTGACGCCGTGCCCTCTCTCTCTGTCACCTAATGCTGATGATCGAGCTGCCTTCGCTGCCAGCCAGCAGGCAGATGCCACTATAGTAGGTCACAGCATTACATACTCTCATATAAGGCAGATTTGTGAAGGAAAGGTAGAGAAATCCGATGTAGACCTCGGCCCGAATACATTCGCCGCAGACAGACAGCTACGGTGGCCCACATGTACTATGTCTAACTCCCACCCCGCTCACACTCGCATATGATGCAGTCTCGAAGACAGGTCTCCCTAATTCGGTAGATGCCAAGATAACTTTGCCAACTAACCTTAAATTAGAAGCCTGAGACAAATACCTATCAGACACTGAAGATCATAGACAGCTTAGAGACTTCGTTAAATATGGTTTTCCTATGGGGTACTTAGGGCCCACAAGCCACAACGACACGGGAAAGAATCACAGTAGTGCAGATAACTTTAGACCACAGATTAACAAGTTCATGGAAAAAGAAATTAGACTTGGGGGGCTGGTGGGGCTACTCGAATCCCCGCCATTTAGCGAGTGGTACCACTGCTCCCCCCTCATGTCCAGGGAAAAGAGGGGTAGTGAAGACAGGCGCGTCATCGTAGACCTCAGTTACCCTGACGATGCCTCTGTAAACGCCTACCTACTTAAAAATAGTGTCTGGGGGGAGGAGCGGGCCCACACCCTCCCTACGGTCGAGGACTTGGTACAAGACCTTGTTAAGGTCGGTAACCAAGCTGATATGTCTACCATCGACATCTCAAGGGCCTACAAAAACTTTAAGACCGATCCCATGGACTGGCCATTATTATGCTTACGATGGGACGATAAATTCTACCTTGATGTGACCATGCCCTTTGGGGCACGTACATCATCATGTCACATGCAGAGAATAGCCGAGGCTATTGTGGGTATTTTGGCAGGAGATGGTATTGTGGCAAAGATGTACTCAGATGACTTCATCATACTTTCCCCCGACCATACTTTCCCCCGAAACTGCTAACAGACATTACAAAAGGGCAATAGATTTGTTTAAGGAATTGGGACTGCCCGAGGCGGTCGATAAGAGACATCCCCCGGCACAGTGCGTAAGATGGTTGGGAATAAATATCGACGCCGTATCAATGAGTCTCAGCATACCGCATGACAAAGTAACTGAAACCAAGCAATACATGGAAAAATAACTCAAGAGGCAATCTATGTCCAAACGCGAGCTTCAATCCCTCATTGGTCGATTAATTCACGTATCTAAGTGTGTACCACCTGGCAGGCTCTTCATAGGACGCCTCCTAGATGCACTGCGAGCGATAAGAGGAAAATATATCAACATCAACAGCGAGATGCGAAAAGATCTTCACTGGTTCCATGGTTTCTGCTGTGCCCAGTGGAATGGTCACTCGCTCATACCCAACCCAGCGCCTGACAAGGTCATCGAAGTTGACGCATGCCTGTCTGGCATTGGAGGCGCGGACGAATGAAGGGCATATGCCCACCAGGTCACGGCGATAAATGACGGCGTAAGAAATATCTCTGAGCTTGAGGCCATTAATATCCCGGTGGCGCTCCACACATTAGTGGGAGAAGCGGATAGAGGAAGCCATATAGAGGTCTGGTGCGATAATATGGCCAGTGTGTCAGTATTGCAGACAGGCCGTGGTCGCAACCCTGTGATATTGGAGGCAGCGCGCATTGCATGGATGATGCAAGCACTCTACAATCTAAAAATCACGTATAGACACATCCCCAGGGATGAAAACACCCTAGCGGACCGCCTAAGTAGGGCCCACATTAGTGAAAAGTATGCCAAAGACGCCGAGAAACTAGTTAAAGAAAGATCTCATGACCATGTATACCCTTGTTTAATCGCCCTTAAAGCTATGACTTTGCATAAATCTTGCAGGACCACGCATACAGGCACTCCTGACCAGAGCGATGAACAGGCAGAAAACAGCATGGGCGAAGGGCATGAGGTCCAATCAAGAGAGTGCCGTGAAGAGGTTTGTCAAATTCACCTCGGAGATAGGCGTACACCCGCTGGAGGCCTCCCACCTAGTCATATGTGCGTACATAGAGGAGCTCCTGCTGACAATCTCATCCCCGCGAACCGTAAGAAACCATATATCTCATTTAAGAACATTGTACAGGCAACTGGACCGTCCCACAGAAGCCATAGACCACCAAAGGGTCAAATGGGCCCTCCAGGCGGTAGACCGCGATAAATACTTTACACCATGAGCAAAACACGCAGTTCCCCCAGGAATGCTATGCAGAACTGTGTTATCCATCCCATCATATCCCCTAGCCCCAGCCTGGAAAGCGGCTATACTCATGATATACTAGGCAGCGTTGAGGCAGTCTGAGGTCCTCAGCCCGTCAGTCAAAAGCTTCGACCCCATGAAACATCTCACAAGGAGAGATGTCGTAGTGTCTGCTAATAGTGTTGTGATACACATAAAAAGTGCCAAAAATATGCAGTCTGCATACCAGAGCAAGAAAATCAAGCTTAAGTCCTCGAGTGACGAGGATATGTGTATAGTTAAAGCCATGGCGCGGGTGATAAAGGACACCCCCACGTCTCATCCTAAGGAACCAGCATTCATGTTCCCTGAATCAAGGAAGCCAATACCAGCTTCCTATGTGGCAAAGAAATGGAAGGAGCTACTAATACACGATGGTGCAGACCACACAAGATACTCTCTGCACAGTCTACGAAAGGCTGCAGCAACTAATGCATTTAAAAACGGCTGCTCGGAGCTGCAAATAAAGGCATACAGTGGATGGCGATCAGACGCCTTCCGCACATATATAGACTCTGGCACTTCCGGAGTCAATAAGGCCATCAGGAGAGCTATATCAAAAAATCCCTAAAACCCCAGAACATCAAAGACTACCCGCTCACGGGATCATAATACTTCCCTCCCATAAACCCCCCTTTTCTAATATAATTAATAAATATAACAATACCTATAGCCACTCGGCTAACACAAGAACTGTCCGCTCACGGCTATAAAAGACTGTCCACTTACGACAAATCAAGTGGCCTATCACGGTCCAACAAAAGACTGCCCGCTCACGGCCTAAAAAGACTATGAGTTCACATAGCATATATACTATGCCCACTCGGGTTTTATCCATTTTTACCTCTTTTATAACCTATTCACTCACCTCCCATTACCACACTCCTCAGCCCTCAAAACCATATAAAACAAAATTGGCAGTTTTGGCTAATTATCTCATAAATTCTTCAATTTTAGTAATTCATCATATCTTTATACAAAAATCATCAATTTTTATATAAATCTACTCACCAATTTATACCTCTATTTATCATATATTTATAAAACAAATCAATTAAAAATAAAACTTTTAATTTCCCAAGACTGCCTCACTCTCTTCATTCCTACTATTTCCCGGCTTCTCTGCATCAATGGTGTGTGCATTGCATTTGGTGATGCGCGATCATTGAGGCGAGTCGCCCCCTCCCCCATACTAACTACCCACGTGACCTCGTCGCGTCTCAACTCATAAACCTCTCCACCTCACCACTTCACTTCCAACTTTCCAGCAGTCAACTGCTTTATAATTTTAACCCACCCACCCACACCTTCTTCTAACATCTACTAATTCCCTCATACTAATTATCTCATAAATTCTTCAATTTTAATAATTCATCATATCTTTATACAAAAATCATCAATTTTCATATAAATCTACTCACCAATTTTATACCTCTATTTATTATATATTTATAAAACAAATCAATTAAAAATAAAACTTTTAATTTCCCAAGACTGCCTCACTCTCTTCATTCCTACTATTTCCCGGCTTCTCTGCATCAATGCCATTATAATCCCAGTCCACTCACTGACATACCATTTCTGATCTGAGAGGCTGTGAGCATAGACTGTTGTTGTGTGTTTTGATATGAAATCCAAATATGCCATGAAATAATTTTAGCCTAAATATACGGACGAAGTGAATTGAAAGTAAAGATATATTAATTGTTAAGAATATTGCCGTTGGGAACTGGTTTATCATCAGGATGGGGTTTGCCTCAATCTTTATCACAAATGCTCATTAGGAAATGGGATGGATTTGATCTGTGTATTTTGATATCAAATCCAAATGGCACACATTTTATAAATATTTAATATCCAGGAAATGCTAATTAAAGTATTCCATAGAAATGAGACGGGACTAATCCAATTTCAGTAAATATTGCCGAATTGAATAAGTCACGCACATTTCGCAATTATTTGTACAATATGGTTTCACGGAATGTGTTCATACCTACCCATCATTGAACAATACATTTTCACGCTTGTATTTTAATGCAACTGACTAAATCAAGCTATGTAAATATTGTCGAATAAGTCACGCGAATTTTGCAACTATTTTTATCCCAACACTAATACATTCTCACGCTATGTTCCTGAACACACAGCCATCTATCACAATAAAAGATAAAGGGGGATGGAGCTACAAATAAGGCATGTCATGACTTGGAAGCGTTTTCGTTTTCTAAGTTTGTGTCTAAAAGTTTGGTAATCCTGGCGATTTGATGGCGAATACCCGGGAAAATTTCGCCCATCACTAGTGCAATTTGGTAAAGAAAGGTAAAGCTATTGGCTCATAATGCCAGGTTACTACCATGTTTGTTCTCAGGTTTTATTGCTCCGTGCAAGAAGGAGGGATTAAAATGGATGATGAATAGAATTACTGTTTGAAACATCGGGCTTCACCCTGAGCGACGGAATGTTCTTTTTATGGAAGAAACAATATCCGACGCCAGAAATATCGTATGATCGATGGAGCTATATATATAGTGTTCGCTATACATTGCACTCTAACTATAGGATTATACAGGTAGATAAGATGCATTTATTCGCATGAGGTAAGCACTAAAACATCATTTTCCAATCATCAATATGATTTAGTCGGTAAGTAGCTGTATACAGAGAAGAGAATTTCATGGCCAAAGCCAGGAGATATACGGCAGTCTGTATCCAGAACGGCTTGGGGGTTATGGTTATTTGCATGGTGGGGATGATAAAATTGTCATGACCTTTCATATAAGTATCTTCATGCGAATGTACATGCGCACGACATGTGAAAATACAATGCATGATTGCTATCATGATACTTGCTATTGGATTTCAAGGATCTTTTTCAATCAGCCATCTATATGCTCTCACAAACGCTTGCATACATATTTCATGACAATCTTTGCGACATTACAGATGACAAATATGCACTAGCTTTATCCCATGTCATGTATGTGTTATTCCTCATTCTGTCATATAATATTATAATGAATACTAGCTCACTCAATTTTCCACTGTTCATTAGCCCCCATATAAGGGGCTGTCGCACCATTGTTTAATTAGTTACCTGCCTAATAACAATAAGGTTATACCATCATTTATTACATACATGTATACATGATTTCAATGATGATACAAGAGTGCCATCTGATAACTTGTATGGCATACCAATGCCATACGGGTTGTCATGGAAGCACATGACCCAAAAGACGCAATTTGACTGGTTTGGCAACGTTGCGCTCTAGGTGATATTGCGTTATGCTGTGTAATGCTGCATTGCAAGTTTCGAAAGTTTTCAAGCAAAGTTCCGATAACTTGGCAAGTAATACAGTAATGATAAGGTAAATATAACAAATAGACCTACTAATCAGTATGTAATAAATATCCAATGGCACCCTGTTCGGTTTCAAATCGATCTCGACGTCGGGTCAAATCGCACTCCACCCCTTCAGGGTGTTGTGCAATTTGACCCTCCGTCTTGATCGATTTGAAACCTCCATCGTGCCATTAGATATAAATATTTCACATGTATAAGGAATAAAGACCATTCTACAACTATATTACTTCAATACCTTTTATGTTATCCTTGTAACTCGTTTACGCTTATTCTAACATGCGTCACCGTCATGCAGATGTGCACATACGCAGTGGATCCATTTCACTTCTGCCGCACATGAGATATATATGTGATGTGTCATATATGTGATGAGTCTCGAAAAAATGAGTCTTAAGTCGAAGAAAAATGTATTTTGGGATACCATCATCTTTGAAAAGATGAAATTAAGTGTATTCCAACAATGTTAACATTTTATAGACAATCTAAAAGGTATTTCTACATTTTATGTTTCTTTTTCTTTTAATGTTTTAAAAAAAGTTCGCAATATTTATGGGAGGACAATTACTATCTAAATAGCTTAATATACGCCATCTCGGGTATGACCTAAGAAACGTAAGGTTATATTTAAAACACTGTCTTGGAATTTGGTTCATGTATTCATATAGGACTGACAGCTATAGAGATACCCCCAAAATGACATGACATCACATCATATATGATTGTCTTTATCCCATTAATTCTAAATAGCCGTATGTGGATGATATGTTGATAGAGGAGATATATCCCCATCTACAGAGAGTCACTCGCTGGATGTAACAAGGAGTTGGTCTTATGGTTATGACACAAAGCGCTTGGTCGAGGCAATGGACGCGGATCACTTAAATAAGTTGGGGGTAATTATGTGGCAGGCATAGACCTAATCCAGGAAGGCTTGTGATATGGCGGTAAGAGCATTCCCATGTTATGTCATAACACCACCCACTGCTTAACCGATACTGATACTATGAATCAAAATAGTATGATGTGTAACATGTAGGCCCTATGCATCTTTCACTTTTTGTCCCTTGCAGGACTTGATTATAAAATATACCGCATGGTGTCTTTTATGGATAGGGACTGCACGGGAAATTGGAGGTCGCGGGGGAGTGAAATTTACCCGGCCTGGGTTAAAAGCGAGTAACTTGAGGTCTTTCCGACTAATTTCACTTCATGGTCTCATATTATACATGACAAAGATGGATGGCGGTTCGGTTATAAGGTTATTTAACCTATACTATCATATAGTAGGGCTATATATGGGCCAGATCGTCATAAAATGTACACACGCCAGCTCTACACATTTAGTAAATTCAGCTAAATTAAACTGAAGAAAAGAAGATAGATATTTTGTACATCTGAGTATATATTTGGTATTGCCTCAAACAATCTGTTCGGTTATGTTGAACTGAATTTTGAACATCATCTCTCCCTTAAATTTAGGTTTAATATGTTTGAGAGAATTGGTGAAGGTGAATTGTACATCTTCTGATGACTTGACCAATGTTATAAGATTGTATGTCAGTGATTGGACGCCTACTGCGCTACTGGGTTTTCTGGCCCAGGAGTAGGTGTCCTAATGGGATTATAATGGCATGTTTCAGTCATGCTATTTTGGTGTTTGGAGCGAGAGGCCTTCCCTCAGTTTGAAGGGGCTCTCTGAACTCTGAGCCTAGACTGTATAAATGGGATATAGCGTCAGATTCGGTTGTGCACCCTTGCTACGCCTTGAGCAACTGAGAGCGACTGAGAGCGACTCTACCGTGCTAGGCTATCATCCAGAATATGTAACAATATGCCAGCACACTGGTCCATTGTGGATGCAGCGTATGAGGCAAAGCTTTTTCCTCTTGTTCCAACCGCAGGCCTTTCCTATATGAATGATTAAATGGTAAATCACGAAGCCAGGAACAAGATGGGGAAGTATTATATTATATAGGCATGTGGCTTCGGTGGGGTTTGCCAACACACGGCGAGGTCAGGCAGGGGAATAAGTTGGGGCTTAACTTTTTAAAGACATTGGATTCCCCGAAGACAAGTGGAGGTCGCGAGATAACACTTCTAATAGGAGACTGTCAAAGATGGTTAAACCCACCGAGTATCCGCGTGAACCCCAGAGTATTTTCTTCTAGGAAGCAAATAAATCTGGCATGATTTATCTGAAAGTCCTGAAATAATCGATCGGATGAACCGCCTCAGAGGAAATGTATGAGGCTATTATTTGAAACGCTCGATTACACAATGTTTTGGAAGAGGCCTGTGCATTATGGCATCAACAGAATCTCTTATATTAATCGAAGCGAAGTTCAAGGTCATAAACTAGATCCGTTTAAATGCCCTGGCTGTCGTTCGTTGTTGCTGATAATATGTGATAAAGGATGCGTTAGGACTCGACTGTTAATATTTCAACGAGGGGATTGCTATTCGAAAGTCCTTTCAGTGAGTGCAACAATTGGTCTCATTCGATTCTAAGAAAATAAAACTGAGTTATAGGATGTATACCCATCAAGAATCGATGCCAAAGTGCTTCTATTTGCCGTATTTTTCGTGACCATAATAATACGGAATGCGTTCCAGGAAAATAAGTCCCATGTCGCAAGAAATGATGTTTTTCAAACTTTCTTCACAGAAACCCTTGGTAAGAATGTTTCTATTTTGATAGTGTTTAGCGCTGCTATCAGCATGTATACATGTACCACATGTCAATACTGTATATTGAATGTAATTATGCATATATATCTGAGGTTATTTTAAGGAGTATATATGCCTACTTTACTAGTGATTGACCATCAAGAAGCTTTTTTGTTTGATGCATATTTCTTTTTATAGACGTACATATTAGATGTCATTATGTTTACCATAATTGGAATTCACTTAATCTCTTCTTTGGAAAATTTTCCTGTAACACATCTTGCACGTTTTACACAAAAATGAGTCATAAGTCGGACCAATTATGTTTTTCAAATATTTTTTCACACAGGATCTTTTCGTAGGAATGCTTTGATTTTGGGAGCGTCCATACAGTGTCCTTACTAAAACATTAATTATTTAAACATGTTAAACATTTCAAGATTGGATGTTTAATATGTCCTTGCGTTTCTAAAGTCGCCTTAAAAGGTGTATATAAATTAACTACTTTACCAGTGGTTGTCCACCCAGAAATATGTGTGACCTCATTTCCCCTAAAACAGACAAACATATAAGTACTTATTAGAAATTGTAAAGGTTAACGTCCTTGGGAATCTGCCTTTTCCCATTATTGAAAATATGATGATATCTCAAAATCCATTTTCTTGCGACACATTTTTCTGTAACGCATCACATATACCTCTTCGCTTGGATGTATTATGGTGTAATGCTGCTGTAAAAGAATGTTAAAAAATTCATAACTTGCATCCGATGGGTCTAAAAACATCCCTACACGGCGGGGTAAATAATTCACCAAAGCTTGCAGGTCCCAGACCCGGAAAGATGACGGAAGACCCCTCTACTATCGGCTTATAAACTTCCATGCAGTCTAAAAATGACCATAATAGATCTGAATTTGGTAAGGGAAATGTAAGATATATGACAGTAGATTCCTGAGCGCTTCTGGCATACATTGACTATTGATTGTATTATATTGATAGGTCATTTTTAAAAAACAGAATTTTATTCAGGTATGTTCTCAGATACACTCTCATTTTCAGGGTTTTTTGTCGGCTCCTCGATACAAAATTATTAAAATAGACATCCATGGTGATATTACAGACTTTATAGGATATTTGTCAAGTGGAATTAGATTTTGACTTTAGGATTTAGGCTTTGGTGGTGTTACCTTTCTATAATAATAGCTATCTAATATTGGAAGTTGTTTGTGTGGGACAAGTCTGATTTGGACATTTCTGTTATTGTTAATCTGTTCAAATATTCTCATTTCAAAATCCATTTGAATATTTGTGAAATTCTGAGAAATGATTATATAAATTTTTATTCCCCCTTTCGTTTCATTATCGAAATAAATTAGTGTTTGCCAGACCATTTTAAAAAAAGGGATTTTAAAACTGCATTCTCGACTATTACGACAAAGGAAATCTTACCAAATTCACTCATGTTGTTATCTATATGACTGGATTTGTAAATATTCTGCTGTTGTTGTATGTTTACACAAGCATTTGAAGTCTAATTCCCGAGAGAAAACGGCCGCCGGTGAGCGAAAATAAATGAAGTCATCGCTGGAAATGATTCGGGCGCGGGTCCTCCAAATACAAATGAGGACGTTTTGGAAGCCCTTTAGCAAAAACAACTGGACACAATCCTCCAAAATGTTGGTAACTGTGAGTTCAGCTTTAAAAGGAAAAGTCATTCATGTCTGACAAGTGACATCAGCACAATGCTGTCATCATCTGTGACAGTATCTGCGATTTCCATGCGAAGACTGGAAATCGCAGAGACTTTCACATGTCCTATGAAGGTATGTTTTACCAACACACAATATGATTCCGCATTTATTCACAAGTTGGCCTTTTTCTCAATAGGAATAGCAGACCATCTATCGAGTTATTTATGATTAATTCAATATCCAGGATAATAATTGAAGATTAAAAACATCTTAACCTTTTTCACAAAATACTCTTAATACAAACACATTATGAAAAAGCGACCCAAATTTGGACGACAAATAATTATATAGGCTTGAGATGCAAAGCAGTATACAAATCCGAGTTAAATTTTCCCTACATAGTGGAAGACCTGGAAATCCTTTTTGAGTATTGCCGTTATGTACACATGAATAATGTTGTCAGGAGGGGGAGGAAACGGGGAGAACATTTTGTTATTTTTAGAAGCTAAACCGGTGTATATATATCGAGTGACTTGCTGACGTGTTAACCACTTTACGCATGCCATTCAGCTTAGAAATTACCTCGTTAGAACAAATTCAAACAATGGGCAAATATTACTGGATTGGGGCTATGTAGGCCTATTGGTTGTGTTCGTTCCAGGAATAATGCCTGTAGGCACACACTGGATTGGAATGTTCATGGTGATTTTGACGTTCATTCTTACTCATTACATCAGCTTTTTGTTTAGTCACCACATATATAATTATGTAATATTTGTGTGTACGGTGCTTAACAATAGTGTTGTACCGAGGGACAATTTCATCAGCACACATATAATAGAAGAGGGGTGGGGTGGGGTGGGGAAGGAGTTAGGGTGGTGGTGGGGGTGGGGGAGGGGGAGGGGGGATTTATGCAGCGCATTCGGACAGTTTGTGGGTCAAGTATTGGGAAAAAGTACAATTCGCCTTCACCAATCCTCCCACATTACCCACATTTAAGACAAAAATAAAGTTAAAAGTATAGTTCAACACAACCGAACGGATCCTTTGAATGAACGCATTACCAAATATAATGAGATATAACAATTATTTATCAATTTATTTTCGGCTTATTTTACTGGATTTACTAATGTGTTTAGCTACCCAAAAGGGATGTACATGGCTCACTGCAAATCACTGTTAAGAGAGAAACTTAACAGAGAAACTCAGAGAAAAGTGGTCTGCTTTTATTTGAATGGTCCTTCCTAATACAGTGAAAGAGTGTCCTATAGGGGATTTGTATGTCTCACTGCGCATGTCTATTGCAGTCCATACTCGGAGGGAGGGGTTCAGTTCAAATCCGACATACAAATATTTAGAAAAAATGCAATGATCTATTGCACATTTTTGACGATCTGACTCTTTAAATACGCAGTTGAGTTGGAGCACAAACCTTTCCACAAAGCTTGGGGGATTCATAAAGGGAAAAATTCAGGTGGGCGAGTTAACCCAGATATATATGAGAACAAATGGCACATATCTGTCACTGTTATTTTTAGCGATTTGTTTGACTCCAATGAGAAAGTACAGGTGCCCCACTTCGTTGTCTTGCTCCCAGCTCCCTGAAAGGTTTCTTAGTTATACATGCAATATTATTTGAGTAACAGTCGTCACATGCAATTTTGGTGATCCCATGTATATCATATCATATTCATATATTTTGCCAAATATCTTTGGCATCAATATTGCATGACTAATGTCATCAACCGATCCCTTTCCTCTGTGTCTGTACACAGCCCTTCTTACTAGTATAAACAGAATGTGCTCATTCCCCTGATTTCTCTCATTGTCTCTATAGATAAGTTAACTCAATAACTGCTCTTCTACACAACTATAGGTTTGTATAGTTTTGGTTGTTTTATGATTTCATTCGTTTTTAGTGGAACCCAACAACTCCTTTTTATTAAAATTGCATACTCAGATACTCGGGATCTCCTATTGGTAGCTAAACACATTTAGTAAATCCAGTAAAAATTAATGTTCTTAACAATTACAGTATCCAGTTTCACTATTACTAAACATTTCCATCTGGGAAGCCTGTTTGGGAGGCTACATCCAAATGACTTAGGAATTACTGTTTACAATTACTAATTACTCCACTATTTTTTATTATGAAAAGTATAAACAGTAAACTAAAGAGGAACTAAAAGAACAGAAATCATTACCATAAAATATTAAACCATGGGAGTTCTTAACAATTACTGTATAATCTCCTAATAAAGTATCAAACTGACTAAACAGTTTCATATATGCAAGTAGTATACGGATGAAACAGATAACATATGTATCAACATTATCATTCCTTTAGGTTCCCAAGCGAGCATCCTAACCACTAGACCACCGAAGCTGTTGTGTATAATGTCTGTGCAGGGTAGATAATTTCATTTGATACCTCATGCAACATGTTTATGTTACATAAATCAAGTCCTGAAAAAGCGTAGAACTATGGCAGAACACCTTAAAAATTAGCGTAATTGGCCTTTACATTGGGCAACCCTCACGTTTGGTAGATATACAGTGCAGCGCCGTAGGATTAGCGCCTACCTAATCATATCAAATTGTTGACCATTGTGGACATGTTGGGACATGTGAACCACGAGCTATAGACCTTTATTTTTTATCTGGGTATCTTTGTTCTCACTCTCATGAAATATCCATCATCTGACGACATCAGATCTGTCACAATATGCCGTATCGTTCACATGTTAGTCATATCAGGATTAGCCCGGCGGGGGACCAGTGTCAAAGCGTCCCGGCCCACTTAATACTCAAACATGTACATACATGATTTCACACGCGTCAAGGATATATCCACCTATCATGAGATACATTATTGTTTTGATGCCATGTCATCATATCGATTCCTCGCTGTCTAAACAAAAGGGAAATATCCGTCTGTGTTTAATAAGTAATAGTGTGGTGCATTTTGATATGGCTTATAGTATGTCTATTATATACATGGATGATATAGGAGGGCGTTAGCAAACATAAATATACATTCGCTTTCGATCAGATCATGTATCATGTTTTTTTATATAATATTATTGTCATATATTCTTATGGCGTGCCCATATTCATATAAGCTTACAGTTTCTGCAAGATTCTATAAAAATCAGATGCGTGATGGGAAAGATGAAGTCTTGTTTTATGGAAATTTTAAAGATTATTTTAAAAAAGAATTTATTCGAGCTCAATTTAGATATACCTCTATATTCCCACGATATTCATTCTCTCATCTCAAGGCAACATTGACAGACGGATAGGTAGATACATAGATTCTTTTATTGCTTTACAGGGTGATAAGGAGGTGATTTGAATAGAAGCTACTTTCCTATACATTCGAATTCCTCCTGACACTTACCTCTCTTGCCATGAATCAACTGTATGCACTTGTCAATAAAGGCAGATATCTCTCACTTTCCTTATATAGTTTTAGGGCAGCTATGACGCTCGTGGTGCCTAAAGTTGAATTTATCCTCTAGAATACATCTTCAAGTGGTTGCCTATGCTGCCTAGCCACCACCCAGCCTATCTTTCCATAGACTAGTCCATCACCCTTAAGCTCCCCATCAGCAGCTTTTGCCTTTTTTTACTGGAAAGGCAAAGGGTTTCCCTAACTACTTCTGAAAGACTTCTTATGAGTTTCTATATATTCTTCTGGTTAGCTGAAACCCACTGCTCAATTCTTTATTACGGAAGGATAGCTTTTCCTAAGTGATGGATTACGGAAGAAATTGTTAACTGGGCACTATATGAAGTGGTTTCAAAGAGACTGCATTATCTATTTGTAGTTTACAGGTGCTCTATCGATTGACATGCACTCATCTCAGTATCTGAACGGTGACATGTATGTCTTGGAACCAGTCGTCCAAATTTTAAAATGTTTATTATAACTTTATTTGATTTAGTTTTTATTACCGCAAGCATTACATTTTAGGAATGTTGTTCTCAGCTCGAGCATAAAACATTTTTATCTTATATAAACATCAATACTAACAAAAGAAAATAATCTATTCTATTTTTATAAGTTATAAATATCTACTTATCCTTTACCTTTACCTATCATTCACATTGTTAATAATGATTTTAGCAGTTATACTGTAATATATACAGGTTTCTAGCATGACATATTTTTTGTAGGGTTTACAATGTATGTATACATAAGAACAATAATTGACAATTTAGTGAAGTAGTACATTCATGATGAGTATGATGTACAACAAAATTACTACTGGCCCTAGCACTTTGTCAGTCAAACACACCATCTTTAAGTTAGATATGATATAGAAAAAGATATTTTGGTCGCATTCTCTTTTGCGAAATGATTAGATGATCTAAAGGCTATACTAATGCTAGTGGGGAGGAACAGAGGATGCAGCCCGGCCCTGGAGGTATATGGGGTGATTGACAAGTGTTCCACTTATGCTCCGATAAACGTACGCAGAGCTCTCAGATCCTAAGTTCCTATCAATAAGGTCATAAATCAGCATCTTCAGGGTGGAAGGAAGGAGGGAGATTGGGTGGGCGAGAAGGAGGGAGGGCGGGAGGGCGGGAGGGAGGGGGCAGGAAGTGTTGGACCCAAAGGATGGCGCATGGAAGAAGGGGGGGGGGGGGTCAGACAGAGGAAGCTCAACCCCCCCACCCCCCCCCCCAAAAAAAAAATCAAAAAAAAAATCATTATTATTTGTTATCAATTTGATGTGGCAACAAGTGGTAGCGATAAAGTATTGATTTGGTTTATGCCAATCCTTCCAAATAAACTCAAACTCAAGACAAAAATGAGGTTCAAAGTACAGTTCAACATGACAGAATAGATCTGTTGAATCAACACAATGCAAAATGTACCTAGATATACCCATATTTATTACTGAATTTAATATTAAAACATATAGTGCTGATTGTACATTTTCTGACGCCCTGGCTTATTATATACCACCACTGAGGAGAAGCTGTGGAAGGGAAAGAAGGCGAGGAAGGGAATGGAGGAAGAGGGGGTTGGGTAGAAGGAGGAGGAGGTAGAGGTGATCGCACGGACCAAAGGCTGATCATTGATCTATCATCGCCTGACACCTCCAGGCTCCAGGGTCTGGCCTGAATTAGCTGGTGGCTATCGATGCCTCTCAGAGATCTGATTGTTGCCTTTGGCTCTGGGACTAACATTAGGGCTACTTAATAATACACGCCTGTCATGATTATTCTTCTAAATGCCTATACCCAAGAGGGTGCCTAGAGCGCAGTGAATACTAAGTCATGCCACTCCATATTAACAGTTAAAGCCGCAACTCTTTTTTACTCGAGTATTTACATGGAGTGTTTTTGTAACTAGACTCTCTAATGCTTTGGGTGGAAGGATTACATTTTACGTGCGCTGAGTTGATTTGCGTAACATCTTCAGAGGAATGAAAATAATCCCGTCTCAGAGACTCACAGATCAGAGAAGAATGCTATGTCAGTGATTGGACGCCTACTGCGCTAATGGTTTTCCTGGCCATGGAGGTTTATAGACGTCCTCATGGAATTATAAGCAATTATAAAGGCATTATAAGGTTTGGAGCGAGAGGCGTTCCCTCAGTTTGAAGGGACTCTTATAACTCTGAGCCCAGACTAGTAGACTGCATCGATTGTGAATTATTATATTTGAAAGTGGTATTCTTCGTTTCAAACAATTGTAAGTTATTTTAGGGGATTGACAAAATATATGGCGTGGAAAGTATCTCATGGAAATGAACAAGCAGATCTCGTGACAATGTAGCCACGAATACAAATCAATAATCGATCGGTTCAATAGGTTTATTTACTTATGAAAGTGCATGGTGCCCTCGGGAGTGAACCGGAAATTTGGTTTCCGAATAAAGACTCGGGTATGGATAACGAACTCTGCCGAGCGATTAAACACCAAAGGTGGAGAGTATAATCGATTAAAATTCATTGTCGAAGTCGTTGTATGCACTAACAACTGTTGGTTAAAGGTACGCCCAGTGAACGTCAGTCAAAAACCAGAGATATTCTAATTTGTGTTCCACTATTTCCCACTCCATCTAAAAGTAATTTGTCCAACATTTTGGACTATTTGTCATGGTTGTTTTTGCTACAGGACTTCATAAATGTCCCCATTAATATTTCGGGGGCCTGCCGAGCTGAATTCACTTATCATCGCTCACGAGCAGCCGTTTTCTCTAGGCCGATTCGACTTCAAATTCTTGTATAAACATAAAACAGCAGCAGAATATTGATAAAATCAGCCCTATAAGTCATAATGTGAATAAGATTTAGTCAGATTATAATTGTCAAAATATCTGCGAATGCAGCTTTAATATTGATCGATGGCATGCTCATTATCAACTTGCTTTATTCTAAAATGAATAGGAGGTTTTTGTAGATCATTTTCTTTATTCATTAATGGTCGAATCGTTTTAAATACACAGTTACAAAAGAAGTGTTATCCATCCTGGATGTTTTCAAGCGTATGAGTTAGAGCAAATATCTTCCACATAATATATTTGTAGGTGAACTGCGTTTGTTTTACGATAAGAAAATAATCATTATATACGTTCTGACCCGTTCCTAGATCAATATGGATACACGCTAACTGTCAATGTCAACTAATGGAGCCAAGGTTGCCATACACCTTCTAAGTAAAGATACTTAAGCCGTGAAACATATTTAAAGTCCAGTACTTAGCACTGGGTAAACAGCATGGGGGAACCTAACTATTAGCTTTTAGGAGACTTATGCAACTAAGGACCGAACCAGCAAGTCTTTTGAATACTCTCCCTCCAGATCCATAGACATTTTAATTTCCCATATAATACAAGGGTCAGATTGTCAGAAAATGTACAATCGGCTGGTCTAAACATTTAGTAAATTCAGTTAGATTAAGCTGAACATTGAAAAAGACTAGGTATATTTGGGTATATTTCGTACGGCCTGGTTTGAAAGAATCTGCATGGTTATGTTGAGCTGTGTTGTAAACTTTCTCTTTCTCTTAGATTTGAGGAATTTGGGAGGATTGGTGAAGGTGTATTGTACATTTTCTGACGACCTGACTCTATATATGCACTCTCCACCGAAAGCCAGATATATAGGCAAGGCGGCAGGCATAACAACGGCATAGATTAATGGATTTTCGCGAGTTTAAAAGAATATTTAAACAAGGGCGGATCGAAGTGTGTCCTAGGTAAATCAAATTACCTGAACTGATGTTTCGATTGCTCCCAAATGGAAAGAAGGGGGTGAACGAGTGAGAAATTCAGAGAACAACCATTTACTGTTGAATATATTCTTCATTTTTTAACCAGAATATCACATATGGGTCAGATCACCAGAAAATGTACTATCTGCAGCTCTACACATTTAGTAAATTCAGTTAAATTAAACTGGAAAATGATAAAAACAAGGTATATATCTGAATATAATTGGTATTGCGTTGATTCAAACAATTTGTTCGGTTATGTTGAACTGTATTTTGTCTTAAATTTGGGGTTATTTGAGAGGATTGCTGATGGTGAATTGTACATTTTCTGGCGACCTGACCCATATATTATATATAAACTCTCCATAAATGATTCAAACGAGGTGAACGAGTGAGAAACCAACCATTCCCTCTTGAATATGTTCTTTTTATTTTTTTACTAGGAAATAACATCACATGATGTAGGCCTAATGATTTTTCTAAATAACAATTCTCAAAACTTCCAGAACTTGGAAATCGATAGCGTGTTCCTCCGTCCATACATAAGTAATCATGCATAATAGAAATAAATAAGGGTGTCCGCAAAGGGAATTAAAGCAATGAAAGAAACAGTAATTGCCTTGCATGCATGCACGATTGTTGAAGTGTGTACTTGTTCTGCTTGGCGGTATATATACCAGTAATCATATCCCTTTTCTCTGTGTGTTACCACCAGTAATTTGACATAATATTATGGTCGTTACGATTGTGTGACAAGGCGGCTATGATGCATATATGGAGTTACTTGGGGCGTTAAACAGCAGGTCGATTGACAATATAGATTTACTGATCCAGTGCGATTGATCGATGGCCCTAGACTGAATATTATACATTTTTACCGATCGGAATTCGCAATACAAAATCCTTTTCCTTGTACTTCTATGTATAATACTCTCCAATTCCTAGATCTTGTGTGTTGAATACATAACGGTCTTCCATTTTTATATTCTACGGTATTTAAAAAAAAATAATTCGTGAATGTTAGTGAATTGGGTACCATTCTGTCAATCACCCTGGGTAGCAAGTTCATGTGATACATTTTGAGGTGTTGGTTGAGGATTGGTGTGAGAAGTGTGGACACTTATCTGGGAGGATATCTGGATGCCCATCTCTGTGTGATGTAATTCACACCAACACTACTAACTTTGCACTTATGCAAGGACTGCTTGATTGACAACCTTCTACCATCTCTGCAGTAAATCCCTGAAGGCCAGTGTGACATCCTATTGGTTGACATTTGTTGTATTCTATTGGCTATCTTGGTTTGATTGACAAGTTGCCACTTAAGGCCACTGTATAGGTTTTGAGAGGAACCCATTTAGAGAGGACCACCCATGACTGAATCTGAGTGATCTACACCTACTACACCCTTTGGGATTTCTGGGTTTCAAGTCTTGGAGACAGACAAGCTCGGAATTGCAAAGACTAAAAGACAATTGTGTATTATTAGATTACAATATGTTGTTTGATGTCTTATGTCTAATTCCCTTGCATTGTACTTTCATGTTTATCCAACTGCCTTTGTAAACAGGGAGTGTGCAACTTTCCTAGTTGTTAATAAACTGAATTTTACTTCCACTCCTGTGCTCTTCTAATACAGACATTCGAGGCATTTCAGATTACAGTACGTCTGATATTCATAATCTAGCCATTGCGCACAAATAGTTGACCGTAGAATTCGTTTCCTTTGGAAACGCACAATATATACATTAACTTAAACTGATTATAAAGTTAAACAGAAAAATAGTTCATTAAATGATTGATTAACTTAATAAACTTATAACTTGTTTTTTACTGAAGTGTGTTTTTTATTCTCTCTTGTATTTCAATCGCTTTCAAAAGCAACCCTAGGCCAGTCAATTTAGATGGGGTTTCCATTTTCTCTGAAAGAAAAGAAAATCGATCTGTCAAGCAAAACGAAAATTTATGAATCGTGAAAGAAATTGAAAATAGCACTAGAGGTCTACGATCCCTTTTAAGGGACATACAGATTGAATGAACGATTTTTCTACGCATTGAGAAAGTCCAAATGGATAGCTTGTCTATATACCCTCTCCTCCGATATACTTATGACTGTTACTTATGGGCGTCATACACCCCTGCACCCACCTGGATCTATTGGCAGTATTGGATCTGACAGGGGTAACGTTGCCCACGCCTCTGCCCAAGGTGGAAATCTTTATTGTGATACTGAACCTGGCAAGGAAGGGTATTACACTACTGTTAGGGCCATAATATGGGACGTCTAAGGGAGAGGCACTTTGCTACTATACTATCCATAGAGGTACATTTATTAATATCAGCCTGGAATATTTTATTCATAATATCAAGGCTGGGAATATATATATAGAAGGTTATCCTTGTATGGGCCATCAATTTTATTGCTTAAAAAATAGGGATTCTATCATAAAACACTGTTAACGTATAACTGGGCTCGGTTGCAAGGAGCGAAAGTTGTTTCCATCATATGTTAGGTACGTATGCCTTGCCTACAAATTAGGTAGATCTAAAGGGGGAGAGAAGAGAGTGGGAGAGTGGAGAGTTCGCCCTCGGCGTGTGTTGACTGGTGTGGTCATACCTATACAATTAGCGCTTGGCCATCCGACGTAAGGCCTATACATACACAGAACAATGTACATACATACATGGGTACGCCACAGTTTATCAAAGCAAGGTTTGTGTGTGGAAATGCTTGGAGTATTGGCACCGTTATCGATCAGTACCTCTCTCTCTCTCTCCTCACTGGTCATTGTGGCAATGAATATGGAGAACCGCTAAAAAGGCAGTCAAAGCACCCAGAAGAGGGTTATAGGTACTCACAAGTGACGGGATTAGTTCATAGGAAAGGCACCCTCTTTTTGCCTTAACCCTTGTTCGTGTATATTACACATACACCAGCACAGGGACTGTATTCATGAAGTGCTGGTAAAAAAGGTGGTCCATTTGAGTTCTCTATCTGGTCAAGGAATTGGATTTTTACCCCCAGGTCTTACTATACTATTATGAATCAGAAATTGAGTATCAGTGGGTAAAGGAAATTTGCTGTTCCGTGGACAGATGTCGCCTGGAGCGCCGCGATCGCGCCAAGGCTTGGCCTCCAAGCACCCTATACTACTCACACACCACCGCCCAGAGAGAGACACACAGGAGGAAACACGACTGGAGGAAGCCTGGAGGTGGTTCAACCAGCCCACAACCACCACCACAACCACCACCTCCTCCTCCTCTTGCGACGAGAGCAACCACCACTACTAACCACCACTACTACTACCACCACCTCCAACTGGGCGTACTATTACTACGACCAACAACTACTACAACAACACTTGCCTGGCACCACTTGCATTATAGTTGTATACAGTGTGCACACCGCCTAGTCCTACTACTACTTCTCTGTAGTACTGATCCCTATAACATAACATCTCCAGACCGTACGAGCTGAGAGGGAGAACGCATGTATACATACATATCCACACACACAAGGCACTTTACATACGAACAAGTGTCCGGATCATAGCAGGAGGAAAAGTACACTTCACAGGAGGAAGAAGTGGTAAGAGCGAGTACTGGAGTCACGGAACACATGAGAGAGAGAGAGAGATAGGAGAGGAAGGAGGAGAAGTCAGCCTGCCCTGGGAGGAGAGCTTGTGTATGAGACTGAGAGAAAGAGAACTTTAGACAGACAGGGGGAGAAGGAGATCGAGAGAGGAGCTGCTACAGCCCGACCATCCCCCTGCAACAGCATGAGAGAGGAGGGCAGAACCGTGGATGTAAACATTGTGAAGAGGATTCCAACATGGTTTTAGACATGTAGCCCGGTCCCTGGAGGAAGCTAGCCCATCCACACCTCTCCTCCAGCGCGTGTACTGCTCACCGTTCAAGCTGCTCGTTTGTGATAGAGCTAGCTGGCCACGTGTAGGTAGTTGCGAACTTTACCTGCTATCAGAAGAGCGCTCAAACGTTTTCAAGCCAAGCTTTCGAGCAGGTCCTTGTTTAACAGCACCAGGTGTTGCTCTCCCCACAATTGTAATGACAGCGATATCCCGCCAGGAGAGGAGCTAGAGCTACTCGAGGGAGTAGCTCAGACATTCAATATATCCGTCTGTAAGTTTTAGAGTGCACCACTCCCTCCCAAACAAATGTTTTATCATCCCATATAACCAGGAGAAGGAGAAACAGAAAAATGTGGATGTCTGCCTTGGACGTAAAGGGAATCTAATCCTGGTCTGTTTGCACATTTCTACAAAGAAGTCTGTTCGGTATAGAGAACGTGTGATTGAGACCTAGTCCGGGGAATATGTGGAATAGAAATTGATACTGTTAAAGAGGCATTGTTAAAAGGTGATTCCACCGGGGGGACAATAGCCGAGCTAAAGCGTATTGATTGCTGACTGGGAAAAATCAGGCCTGGAATATTGTTATTATTACTACCTTCTAAGAACCCTGTTGTATCCATCATCAAGTCAATACTGGGTGCTGAGGCTGCAGTATGTGTTTTTATAGCCAGTGTTTACATAAAAGGCGATAATCCAGACAGAGATTAAATACATGTGAGTGTCCTCATTGTGAGCGAACATCAGTTGGAGGCAAGGGGAGAAGCGTGGTATTAAATAGGGATCGACCCACATCTGCCAGCACTCAAGCATGTGATTGGATCCAATGGCTAGGGTTCTATTGTGATTTAGAAAGTGACAGATACCACTGCGTGCAAATGGACTTGGTTGAACACACACTGACCTGTCGGGATCAGCTTGGCTCAATGTGGGGAAAATTGTCTGGAGCGTGCTTTGACTAGACCCTGAAAACAACACACAGAAAGGGGCGTGGTTTCGCCTTCTCTCCTTCACCTGCCAATCACATTTAGCCGCGGTTCCTATTCATGGGGCTGCTGACCTACTGCTTCTTCTCCGTGCCTTTCATTCCCTAGTAGGATTAAGGATAATCTCGAGGAATCACACGCCTGATGCCCCTATCCTCTGCATCCCCTTTTCCTTCCCTCTGCTGGGCCACCTTGGAGGTAGTCTTACTGCCCAAGGAAAGCTCCCCTTCAGTTACGTCTGCTGGAGGATCTGATAACTAATGATCCCATTCTCCTGTGTGGATCTAGATCAAAGCCAGGCCTCCTGGGCTTGAGACAGGGTTATCCACATGCGTTGACTCACCTGGGTGTCTCTAATCTTAAAACTGCTATCATAGACATATTTCCCCCTTCACTGAAGACCTTGTATTGGAAGGAATCTTTGTATGTATGTATATGTATGTATGCATACACATAGAGACTTCAGCAGCACCACGTGGACTGCAGGGGACTTGGCACTGTCGAAGGGATTAATAAGTATTGATAGAACCATCAGAATTGGATACATCTAATTATCCCAGCGTCAATTCCATCTACATGGCGGATGGCCCTTAGGGAATAGCAGAAGTGGACACATGTCGATGTGGCTTCCATTTTGTGACCGTTGCTCTTTCTCTGTTCCATAGGGCATGGGGTACTTACTGAGGTCCATTTGATCAATATTGGACCACTCATAACAATCACGCTCCACTGCCCTAGCATAAGGGCCCAGTCTACCTCCGGCACAAGCTAAAGAATCATCACCGAGCCCTTGGCATAGTGAGATGGACTGAGGATGCTATTCTCAGGAAGAAGGAGCATTTAAGATAGCCGTTCCTTATGGCTTGACAAATAGCGACTTCATCCGTCGCCCTATTAGGTAATCTTGCTCGGGGAAGATGTATTGAAGCCCAGACATAAATCACAGTGTATCTTTCCGAGTGAACGAACAAACATTCCACCATCTTGACATCCTTTTTTCTGTCACAAATTCCACAGCAAATCGCTTAGAACTGCTTTTGCCGATGGAATTGCAGGTGAATGCGATATAACTTCACAGGGAACTTGGAGAGCTACCGTTGCTGCCTGATCCGAATGTAAGAATTAATGGAAAAACAATAGATCAAAGGAGTGAGTGCAGTGACACATGCAATAGACTATTGATAGCAGGGTCTGGGTATTTCTGTGTGGAGAAATTATCTAGATCAAAGAAATCTAAGCAGATGAACCCATAGTCTGTTAGACACTTGTTACAACAGCTATTTCTGCACGCAATGCTCTTGATTCGTGCCAAAACTCCGCCACAGCAAATCCCAGGGGAATGTTATGAGAGATACTAACAGCCCAAGGATAGCAGTTGAAGGACAACCATAATTGCGTCTATCCTTTATCTATATTTTCTCATCACGTACGTCCAAAGTGGATCTAAACATTTAGGTCTTATACAAGCAAGTGTATTACTGGATAGTTTCGATAAGGAAAAAG
Organism: Sthenelais limicola; assembly: GCA_942159475.1. Classification (NCBI taxonomy): domain Eukaryota; kingdom Metazoa; phylum Annelida; class Polychaeta; order Phyllodocida; family Sigalionidae; genus Sthenelais; species Sthenelais limicola. The sequence continues at coordinate 63,811,915 of OW804096.1, forward strand.
TATTGTTTGAACTTGCCAACTCAAAAAAAAAAGACTGCCCCCTTAGTGCTATAGGGAGGTTTATAAGGAGATATGAGTCGCGTCTGGGCTATTTCCCACCCCTAGGCCTTAAAGTAAACCTCAAGAGTATTTTCCTCGCATTCACAGTGGCGCTCTCTGCTGGTTGGGAATCCTAAAGAGAGGTCCTCTCCCGGATCTGCCAAATGTCATGTCCTCGAATCTCTCAGTACATGAGAAACTCTGGTTGGTAGGAGCTCAAGAATTCTAGCAGGAACAGTTTGATTTCTTTTTCCCCCCGCCGGAGACTTATGTCTGTGTTTATGTGTTTATATGAGCACATGGCAGTAAGTACTTGTTCTTAGTAAGTATAAAAGCCATCGCCTGTTTTCAAGGTACACATTGCCCGAGGTTATTTAGAAAGGGAGAATCAGGCAGCGAAGACAAGAACCACTTGCTTTGGAATGTGGTTTTATGTTTGCGACCAACATTGCTTTGTTTGAGGCGCGATCGAATCGGACTCGGAGGGCGAAAACACCCAGGTCATCCCCTCCTCTTTACATAGCCAGTCATTGGTGAAAAAGAACAGACCCAATACCAGCTGTAGTACACTCGCAGCGAAAGGAATTGCCTAGAGAGAAATAAAGATGGTAGGGGGACTCAGAGAACCAACTCACTAAGTAAATGTTTCTGTCCGATGTGTGACTGATGGATGCTTGTGTTTTCCCTTCGCAAACGATTCCAAGAGCAGCTCAAGTTAGTTGTCGCCTAGACTAAACATTATATAGGAGTTTATTCATAGTAAATTTCTGGAGTCCATCACCCATAAAGGCGCCCTTCCTTTAAAAAGGGACTCATTGCGTGTGTTTGCTTTGTAGAAGACTCTCCACAAAGATAATACCTTAAGATAATAGACACGGAGATTCCATTATACCTTTTTGTCCAACTCATTGGGTGCGGTAATTGGAGCAATTATCATTTGCTTGGCAAGGTGTCCTTTTCTGTGAGATTGTTTATCAGATACCATTGCCATTAAAACTACTCATAATCATCCCATACACGCTGGAAATAATTATTCACCAAAGGCTGATTGGTATCCAAGTTTGAAAAAAGGATTCGCTTTCATTAGCTCGGCAAAATTGAGAGACATTCTAGTAGTGCTTCTCCTGTCAGGAGGGGATTTTGGGCCAGGGACAATTAATCGAGGAGACGAGCGTTTCAGATTCAGGTTGGCAACCATCTGAGATGCGCATGCGCGGACCAATCACCGCAGCAAATCATACAACTTACAAGACCGTGGGTATTCATTACGAGCCCAAGGTGTGACACAGCCGTTGGATATTAGGCCAGAAAGCTCCTTCCGCCATCGCACTGTCCAGCGAGGGTTAGTGAGCGTGGACATTCATTCTGAAAGTTAATAGCAATTCTAAACTAGGCTCTTGGCATGCTGGTCTAGTGCCAGAGGGGAAACCTCTGCTATCATCAATTTAGTGCCACAACAGCAATCCCTTGAAGGAAGTTGTTGCATTGAGAGGAAAGAAGGACAGGTATTATATAAGACAATACAATGTTTTTTCGGAAACTAATGGAATTCAGCATTGGCGGAGATGTAGATGTTATTGAAGGCTGCAGGCTCATTAAGATGGAATGACAGCCAATTCTATTCCGGAGAAGCATGGGAATTTTTGTCCATGCAATTACATAGAGGCCTTATCTAAGCCAACGTCGACTCAACTTTCTCATTCCTGATTTAATAAAGAAGAAGAATCGAGTGCTAAGATGGAAGGTGTTATGCTAGCCATTCGTCATGCATGGCACAACATGTTCATCATATCCATTGCTTTGATACTGGCAATAGATTTATTCGCTTCCTGCACGCATGTTCGCAACGTCAACAGATCGCGGGCGTGTCCGCGACACTGTCACTGCAGAAATGTGACGATAGATTGCTCAAACTCAAACATGGTTCAACTCGGACAACAGTTTCCATACAGGGGTGTCAAACTTGTCTTAGACCATAATAAGATTTCCAAAATCCCGGCCAATGTTTTCCGGGGACTGACGCAATTGGATTACCTAAGTGTACAGGATAACAATGTGACTGTGGTGGAGGAGAATGCATTTACCGGCCTCGATAGTTTACAACTTATGTTCCTCGATAAGAATAACCTGCATTATCTCCCGGCGTCTGCCTTTGAAGGGACCCCCAAGTTGGGCAACCTCTCATTATCAAGCAATTCGTTATCATTAAGAGCGCTGAATGACACTCTTAGCCACCTTCAGAATTTGGAAGGCCTAAACCTGAAAGATAACAAATTAGATGACGACGATGGCTTCCCAGATGGCTTCGCGTTATTGACCAACTTACGAATTTTAGAACTGGGTTCGAATTCTGGTTTGAGGAACATTACCGAAAACTATTTCAGTCCTTTAAATAATCTAGACATCCAGTACTTGAGGCTAAATTCCTGCCCTATAATTGACGTCCATCCAGATGCTTTTCTGAAGTTTACTCGCTTGATCCAATTGGATATATCCCAAACTACAATGCCATTGAAGGCGGTGGAAAACTTATTTTCTGGTCTCCGTAATTCCACCCTTACATCTTTAGTAATGGAATATTTATTTGTTTATAGTGATCTTCATGAGCACATAACGCCTGATTTCTTTTTTCATTTACGCAACACAGGCCTTTCTATATTAGATATGGAGGGGAATTATGGAGGGTTTCTTAGTAATCTCCATAGCGGGCTTTTCCGATGGATAAAAGACCTTAAGCATCTGACGTTAGACAGATGTCATATAACTTCCATTGCTCACGCCACTTTCAAAGGCCTGCACAAACTCAAGAGGCTAAGCCTTAGACACAACTTTATTAGTTGCATGAATGACTGTGGATTCCTTTCTTTAAGCCCTATTTTAAGGAACCTCATGGTTCTAGACCTAAGTGACAACGTTATTACAAATTCTAAAGGGAGCCTACGATTCCACTCTGAGGCCTTCCCTAAATTACACCACTTGTACCTACAGAACAACCGTTTCTCCTTCCTCGAGGTGGGCATGTTTGATCTGAAGAATCTGCGGACTCTTGATCTGTCAGGAAATCCAATTCATCACATTGAATCGGAGACTTTCCGCAGCCTTCACTCGCTGGAGACTCTCACAATAACTGGCAGTATCTACCTCCAGGTTCTGCCCAATGGTACCTTCAAGGGCTTGAAAAATCTCATCCATCTACGCCTCAATAATAACCAATTAAGGTCAATTCATCCCAGGGCCTTTAATGGCCTTCATTCCTTAGAGGTTCTCGAGATGAACGGGAATCTGGTGGGTGGACAGGGCAACTTTGGTGACCTGCACATATCTGCCGAACTGCGCAGACTCAGGCGTCTTGATTTGGGGAACAATCGGCTTGAAGTACTTCCGGTCAATGTTATATCGCACCAACCTCGTCTCCGGGTCCTTTTGCTGCATTATAACAGGATTGCCTTTGTGGACACGGCTTCGCTCCAGTCCATGAAAGAACTGGAGACATTGGACTTAAGCTATAATGACATTATGGAAGTGGAGGAGAACACCTTCCAACAACTGCCTGCTCTCAGGAAGTTGGACATGGCAGGGAACCCTTTTCTCTGCACCTGTAACATGAAGAATTTCCTCGACTGGCTGAGGGAGACTGATGTCAAGCTCACATCAGTTGACCAGCATAAATGCGCCGGTCCTTTGCGTGATCGTGGCAAAAACTTATTTGCCTACAGCCCATCCACTTGGGAATGTCAAATCAAAGCTGTATTGGTGCCTCTGCTGACCGTGCTGGGAATATCAGTGTTAGCAGTGTTCGTGACGTGTCTTGTGTATCGCTGCTTCTGCAGGAGACAGGATCACGTCTCAGGTGAGGAAAACAAAGACAGGAAGGGAAGGAACTGGAGCTGGATCCGAGAGCTCCTTCCTGTTAGTGGGGAAATGTCACCCAGTGGCAGTGAGGAAGGTAACGTGGAGGATCCTTTAATTGAAGGAGAACACGAAATGTGCCAGGAGACGAACTGCCAGGAGTCACAGACGGAGGAAAACCACATTTTATAACACCTCCTGGTGCATGGTGATGGTGGAGAGGATCATGGATTTATATCTGACTGACTACAGAGCTGTGCTTTTGATATTAATTAACGAGAATTTTTATTTTTAGTATATCGTTGGAGGAGACAATTGATGTCAGATATAATATGCTAAATACAAAGTTACATAAACTATACAGACGTAAATCATACATTTAAGTTGAGTGATTTATTCATGCGGAGAAGGTTATTTCGTTTCATGTACAAAGCTCCTCCCATACGTTTGAATGTAACGTTTTAGTAAGCGTCATCGTTATACAGAAGAGAGAGGAGGAAATAATTAACCAAAGCTGACCACTCAACACAGATATTTGTAGGATTTAAACTGAGTGGAACAATTCAGAGTATTGCCACACCCTTACCTCCCTGCAATATCTCCAAATTCAAATTGAAAGCTGTCACGAGAGATATGTCAGTGCTTTTTTTGCCCCTATGCTCTACTGCCAATTTACGCATCAATTCTTTTGATATCCAATGTTAAATTGCCACTATTTACTGTGCCTTTTCAGTCACCGTTCATAAGTTTACATCTGTAGGGAGCAAAAGTGTACAATTAATTTCCTCTTGGTTATAAAATTTAGCCTCTCTGTGCTTAGAATGTTTTCGAGGGTTGTGCTCATATGGTCCATTTGGTATAGCCATTGAACTTGTCCCAGATTGTTAATATTTGTATATATGTTACTGAGTGCTTTATGTAAACAGTTTGGCCAGTGTTGGATGTTTACATCGTTGTTTACCCGCTGGGATGAATAATCACTCTGATATTCTTATGTGATCCTTGAACGAGGTCTTGTGTCTTATTGATTTGCCATTGTATGCAACCATTGTCTGTTATTTATAACCTACTCACTCCTTTTAGCCATGCCGACGAACACTGGTCCACGTATATCTATCACGTAAAGGTAAACGATTTCTAGCAAACAATAGATAAGGAGATAGTAATGAAATAAGTAAAATAAATATTGGCAAGACAGAACAAAAATTCACATATACCTTCTTTATACGCATCATAACCATGAAACAAAATAGACATTCAGATTAATCTGACAAGAACATTCTGTTTACATTTGATAAATTTATCTCATCTGTAAAAACATTATTAAAATGAATGGAATCTTACGATGCATATTATAGCTATTTCGACCATGGTTCACCATATCACAGCTACTCTAGATATATATGCTTTGGAATGATAACAATACCACTCCTGGCACTTGGGTTAAAAAGTATTATGAGTCAATCAGCATTATTGACAGGGTAAAATGCCAGCGTGACATACTTTTAAATATAGTCATAATATAGTATCGATCTATTGAGGAAATTTCGGTGTCCTCCAAGAAGGCTGGAAGAGCGTTGTACGCGAGATGTTGTCAGTGTGGAGACTGTACTCTCAGAATTTGGCTGACCCCTTAGGCTATATGTGTCTATTGATCGGGTACCCCGCTGTATATAGGACAGACCCAAATTCTGCCTAGTCTCGCAAACGCCAACCACAAGGTTATATAGTCTTTGCAAAGGACGACGAGACGGTATGTGTTTTCCTTTATGTGTTCAAGTTCATTGTGCATGGTGAACCGTTTTTCTCCTTCTGTTAAAACACCACCACTCATTGTTTCTCGAGCCAAGGCACTACAATGCCCCAAGGACATCCTTATCAATTTTTCAGAGGCGCTCTTCAAGCTTAATAATAACAGCTCACTGATATAAGGGAAAAACAAATTGTTTAACAAATGACTCGTGATAAGGAAGAGAGAGAATAGCGATATTTTCGGTTTTCTAAAACTGCTGAGCCGTAAAGATAAATATTCTTTATTCATCTTTCTGTTTGGATTGAAAGGAGATTCAACAATGTCATTTTGGGATAACGATTTATGCATGAACATTCGATAAAGGTCTAGTTAATCAATCTACCCTCATCATATATGGTATCCCCCCCCCCTTAATATTGAATAAATAAATTGTTTGGCAATTCCTCCGAGATGGATGTAACAAAAAGACACTAGGGTAGGGCTATACTTGATGAGCGCTTTTTTGCGTTTTCTGTTTTTTATTTCAACATTCGGACCACTTTTCCTTAACCAAGTATTTGGACACTGCCTTAAACATATTTTTCTACATGAGACAGAGTATCGTTTAGCTCATGCCAAATCTAGCTCATGAACTTATTAATTCAAAAATCTTGAAGACCCTCTGTAAAATAGAATTCACTGCATATATATACAGACAGATTGATAATTAATTGCCAAGAAAATCTCTCCAGGTGTATATGATAATGTATAAAGCTGGTCTCTATTCGAAATCTTCTAACAGATTTATTCTCATCCTGTTTAAAAAGTCCCAATATGGGTAACTGTGATCGGAATAATACAGTAGGTGTAATCGTCATAATAATATATTCGATTGAACCAATTTATTAGCTATACTTGTACATTGTTTTACATAATAAAATGATACCCTGTTTTTTATGTCAATGGTTTTTCGTCTACTGTGGTATTGGGTATACTATCTACCAGGGCATGTAATAATGTAACTCTCAGATTTCTGCAGCGGTCTAGGCACTAGGGATGGTGCACCCGAACAGAAAATCCCAAGCCCAGGATGGGAAAACGACCGACAATAAATTCACAGGCAAACCGACAATAATCTCTTTTTCCACAGGATTCGCCCAGTCCGGCGCCGACGTTTAATCTGTAGCAAAGTATCCATTATTCCAAAATTGAGGTCGCGCACTTTCATTTCTGTGATACGGCGTTGTAATATTTGATGTATAGCGCACGAGAGATAGTGCCAACGTGATCGATGAGCAACTATGGATCTGGATTATATCAACATGGAACCTGCTCCTGGGTCCACCGTGGAGGAATGGCAGGAGGAGAGAGTGTTATGACTTATTGACCTGGGTTATCAAGATTAGTCTGATAAACAGAACCAAAGATAGCCCCAATCGCCTTTGTATCCGATAGGTCATGCATAGATAAAGATAAGTTGCTATTTTCAAACGAGGTATCATATATATCATATTCTTTAGGACAGCTTGAGCATATCCAATTAGAGATATGATGGATTGAAACCACTGTATTCCGTGTACAGAACAATTGAAATAAACCTATTTCTAGCAACATTTCATGTAAAGTTTGCGTGGAGATATATCTAATATATATATGACTTGCTATTTCAAAGCATTATCTTTACATTTTTTAAGGGCTAGGTTAATTCGATCATCTCCCTCCTGCTCAATCACTTCTCTTCCCATGATGGTATTATCTCCTATTTGCTAGCTTGGTCTATGGAATATTCTCTCCTTTGGAATATCGGTCGAGCAAAATATTCGATAGGTGGGAGAAAAGTATGGACAATAATAAACAATACTCTGATCATCTGAAGAAGACTTAAATTTAAGGCGAAACATGGCAGAACATGCATCTACTTTAACAATGAAAAAAACTAAATTGACCCCCAGGTAGTTGCATTCATTAAGACACGCATATCGCCACTCTGATAATTTTCATATTCAGTCCAGATATGTGGGTAAAATCGCCAGAAAATATACAATAAGCCTTCACCAATCCTCTCAAATAACAGACAAAAATCAGGTTCAAAATACAGGTCAACATAACCAAACGTCCTGTTTGAATCAAGGCAATACCACATATACTCAGATATACATAGTGTTGACGATTTCCCAGTCTAATTTAGCAGAAATGGGCCAAATGTGTTGATCTGACAATTGTTCATTTCTGAAGATCTGACCCATGCGATGCAACCGTACACCAACGATTAAATGGTTTATTTAGACCCAATACCTCTCCTGGTGATTTCAACAAAGGACACATAATTTAAAAGCTTCTGAAGAAACATAATTTAGAATTTTATCACATGAGTGGTGGGCATAATGGAGGCCCCTTAAAATAAGCTCATCCGTTCTGAAAATAATTAGATTTTGCTGAAGCATGATCACACTTCATCATCAATAATACCATAAACAAAGCTCTCTAAAGTATTCTCTAGGCAGGAGTGAGCATGGCATGCAGTACATCTCTCTTCTTAGAAACTCATTCATCATCGGAATACAAAACTGTATTTTCCTCTTTCATCCGCTCGAAAAACAATTTTCCTCTTGAATGTATCGGGGAAATGTATTGGCATGAGGTCAGTCGACAAAGACTTTATCGTATCCTTTTAATATCTCAAAGTAAAATTTTAACTTGTCTTAGTTTCGGTGCAAGTCGGTAGAGGCCATACTGCCTTCCTTCCTTCTCGTCGGTCTTGATCTCTATAAATATACACATATTCGTGTATACATATATGTACATATATATTCATATATTTATGTACACACATACACATATTCACATACAAATATGTACAAATATTCATAAATGTATAAATATGCATGTACACATATTCCCAATTAAACCCAAATGAAGCGAAGATATAATATTCTTGAATATTTCGATTGCACATTCAATGTAGATTGTTTCTATCAAATATATCTCAATTAATAGATCCACATTTGAGTAGACTTTCCGTTGGCTACTTTCCTCGGCAGGCATAACGTTCGGTATACTTGAAAGCATTGCATAAAATGGTAATAAATCATCGATTAAGAGGAAAATACGATGGGAAGAGTGCACACAATAGGAAAATCGGACATCAGCGATGAAAAATTACACTATTACTCACAACGGAGCATTTGTATGGACATTCTTGAAGGGTCCAAGTATTGTGCTGCACTGTTCTTACATTTCCACGTCTAAAAATAAATATAACATTGGTCTAGCTGCTTCAGAAGCTCTAGCTCGCTCCATCCCAGTCTATATTCAAGTCATATTCTTGTTTATACGTGCGTCCCCGTTTAATCTAAGTTTTGATGGCCTTTAAAAGAGACGAGTGTATTTAGCTCATCTCGAGGGGGTTATGTTTTTATTTCGGGCACAGCTTGTGCTCACAACTGAATTACTAGCTCCCTTTTTTTTATGAAGTCGTTCAGAAGTCGTTTGTCTTAAGGAGACTCCGATAAAAATACCTACAGCAGACAAGATGTCGCTTGGTCACAGTTGGACAAACTCTAAAGGAATTAAGTATTTTAAGCAAGACGTAAAAGTTTGAGGGTGGAACGCTCTGGCGCTACGGTACGCTACGATATACATACATGTATTATATGTGATGTGTTACATGAGAATGAGTCATAAGTCGCAGAAGATGGATTTTGAAATTTGATCAAGATCAAGCGGAGTCCAATTATGGCATCTAATAAATATGTTTCTTTATGCATGAACAGGAATCAGCAATTGATGGTCAATCACTAGTAAAATAGTAAAATATACTCCTTAGGATGACCTCAGAAACGCATAGATACATTTAACACATAGTCTTGAAATTATATATATATATGTATTTCGATCACTGAGAACACTAAACTGTTAAAAGATGAAGAGTTATTGTGAAAAAGACATTTGAAAAATACCATTTTTTGCGACGTATGTCTGATGTTTCCGTGACACAGCACACATATATATGTATTAGAATCGAATATTTTATCACAGAAAGGTTGTCTGGATCAATGCGTCAAATATAATTACCGTATTGAGGCACCTGTCAGAATACCCTATAAAGGAAATTCGCTAGTGGGTTGGTTAGTTTTACCTCAAGGCTAACCACTGCTATACCCATAACTGCCTACCATCCTTCAGACCCCCATTCTTCTTTATCTTATACGACCCGTTCAAGGCCGTCTATATCCAATACAAGCAAAACGACGAGCTGTCCAACTTAGACAATCATTGCCCGCGGAATAACCTCATTCTGCCAACTTTATTTATTGAGACATGAATTTCACAATGCATGACAAGTACCCCTTCCTCCCTTCCGTTCGGAAAAATCAATTAAAATCCATTACAGCGGCCTCATTCTATTGGAATTGGGAGCGGGTTGGGAAAGTAAATCCTAAATCTAATCTTCTTCGATTCATAAGCTATCCAGCTTGTTGACCAGGGCAATTGGCAGTACATCAGCCGACGGCCGTGGCGGCGTTTGCCTCGGACAAATCTTATCTGCCTTATAGGAAACCATCAGGGGAGGCTAGGCTGTAATAAACCTGTTCAAACATCGGTTCCATTCTCGCTTCTTCTACTTGACGTGCTTACTTCCTGCTATTAGCGGGTACTTAGGCAAGTTTGGCTCTTTGCAATGTTCGATTATTCACGTCCTATTTTGGGGTATAGTCTCACATTGGGCTGCCTGACCGAGGGCGTCTGGAAACGCCAGATAAGGCATTGCCCCGAGGAAAGGCACAGCTTCCAAATGCTGGCCAGAGGCAAGGGGAAACCATGGACCGTAGCGCTTCCAATGTCAATATATAAAGGAATCCAGGTTTAGAATGGCGACTCTGGTACATGTACAAGGCAGAGGAGTGTCTGGGGAACAGCAGGAGGCCAGTTTTGCCTGGCCAGAACTCGTCAGGCCTCTATAGGTGTTTGAGCAGAGAGCTTGATCTGCCCTCCATGTGGTAATGAGCCTACCAATTGAACGTCGGGATCCATGGCAATCATAGCAGCTACAAGTATTGGATTTGGCAGAGGTGCTTTCCCACGCTTACCATGGCATGCATTGAATGCCAGGAGATATACTGCTTTTGGAATATGATAAAACCGATATCTGTCACACTTAGCCCTGCGGTGCTCAGCGGTCGGATGCGAGTCTGGAAGCGACTTTGCCCAAGATGGTTTTGATATAACGCCTTGGGGAGGCTTGGCGATGTATTGGAAATAATGAGAAGTCAACTTTGATTAAATGGAGACAATAAGCATACTCAGTATCGATCTGCCTTGTGCCTCCCAATCCATCACCACGACACCCGTCCCTTGGTGTTTGTACTATTGCTAATGTTTGCCAGATGAGGGCTATAGGAGGGAATTCCTTTTTAGGTGAACAGACGGGACGCAGAGGGGGAACACTTCTTGCAAAATCACCATGATAGATACCGCAGTACATTTGGATTTGCTGTACTGAGGGGTACGGTGAATATAATTAGTCGCCATTTGTTGGGATAGCGGAGGCAGTTGTAGGCTTACAGTCCTACCAGTTCTACAAGTGTTGGACATCCACTTCTGGCTTTCCACTGGTTCATTTTGCTTCGAAATCATTTATAATTTCTTGTTGATATGCATTTCGTGACAGTAACATCCCAACAACTATCGACTAAAGGCATTAGATTATTTGGTTGTGTAAGCAACACAACCTCATGATCTAATCGCCCAATAAACAAAAGAATCTATAAACAACGTAATGAACAAAGAGGATGAAAACAAAACAAAAAGAGATTTGTTTTGAATAATTAAGGGATAGGAATGTTGTAGAAACAGGAACAATGTATCATATGAATGAAAAAAGATATATATAGGAGTAATAAGTGATAGAAGACTATTATAGAAGTTGGTAGTTAGATCTAAACTCGAATTTGAAATCAATATAATTAGCAGGAAATTGTAGAGGGAATGCGATAGGGCCTAATAGATCCGCAAGCTGGACACGCATGTTTTGTAACCATTGTTAAATGTGATTTGCCTTGCTAGTAATAAGAAAAGATAAACAAATATCAGTGTTGCATGATTCCTCCATATATTTACAACCAAGGGAAATAGAGAAAATGACCAACTTTTCCAAAGATGCTTCTCGCCTTGAGAAAGCGAGAGTCCAGCGTTGATATAATATTTATGCCTATTAAAATCAATAATACAGAGCCTCGGAACCCACTGCCTCTTGAGTCTATTTCGGTAACAGTAAATCACTTTTCATGCCCTTACTGGAAGGAACTGGTATCCGGTAGAAAATCTGTGAGCTCTGCCACATTACCCTTCATCATTTTTTTTCCTGCCACATTTTAAACCATTACAACTTCTCATTGCAGCTCGTTGAAAACCACAAGAGTTTTAATGTTCCATTTAATCAAATATCAAGCACAAAACATTAATTTCTTCTATGGTCGTTGTCACACGGCAGAAGTGTTCAAAAGGACTTTGGGACTTGTGGACAACCGCACAATACTTTTGAAAAAGGCCTCGAACATGACAAATGCCCAATTCTAACTTAGTCAACAGCAATGAACTTGAACATCACCTTAAATTCGGTCTCACTTTCCTTTCATTCCGTTCAGACAAACAGCCTGGATTCGTTTTTTTATCATCCAAGTAGCAGTGGCTACGTGCCTCGACTGGGAGAAAATGGAATGTAACAACTTTCTCTAAAGCCGCTGCACTCTCAGTTAATGTCGGTCAAAAATTGAACATTTTCTACTTTTGTTCCATTATTTTCCAACCCATCTAAAAGTCATTTGACCATACTTTGGAGGATGTTGTGCTTGTGTTTGCTATAGGGCATCTAATACGTCCTCATTTGTATTTGGAGGACCCAAATCCTTTCCAGTGAAGACTTATTATCACCCACCGGCGGCCGTTGTTGCTCAGCCGAATCGACTTCAAATTCTTATATAACATAACACCAGCAGAATATTGATAAATTCAGTCCTATAAGTCATAATATGAGTGGATTTGATCAGATTTATTTTGTCGTAATCGCGGAGAACGCAGCTTTAACGAGCTCGAATAGTATTTGGTGTGAGGCCATGCTCCTCATTCTCTGCAGACTCAAATGCATGATTGTGGCTTCGGCAATTCTGGGACGGTTGTTCTCCTGAAAGGGAAGCCAACTACCCCAGTTATACATGCCTCCCACTCCCAGTAACGTTAGGGAGCGACCACGGAGGAGGGTATGTGTCTATATTGGCAAGCAGGGTCCGGAAATGTGTCAAAGGTCGAGGAGATAGCCTATCTATTATTAACCTCCTTATGTCTGGCCAAATGCATCTGTGGCGAGAAAGTGAAGCAAAGGGTGCGAGAGGTTTCTCCCCTGGGATTTTAATACGCAACTACTCATACCATTGCTGCAAGACGCCCTCTACTCTCTGAATGTGGGATGAAGATGATGATTTTCACATGTGATATATAATACAGATGATTCGAAATGAAATATTTGATTGTGTAATCGATGGATGGAGTCTAGAACTCATTAACACGTGTTTAAAGCGAAGCAAGTGATATCATTGCTTACATGAGAATCTCTTCTTTAAGATTTTCCTTCCTTAGCTACTTTTCCTGGCTAAGCAGCTGGTAAGGAACTTTAAGGACAGAAACAAATGTTGCTATACAAACAATGCTAATTGTTATTCCTACAGTAGAAATTCTGGTTGACCTCTGGTGACTCAACCACCAGGGGCCTGCCGTATAAGCTAAATAAAGGAGACTTGTGGGTGGAAATTCCTCCAAATTTCTCCTTTACTTCGGTGGGTAGGAAAACAACTGCATTGTGTATTTGATATATATTCCTACCTGTTGTGAATGGCACGTAGGAAGGAACTTTTTGCCTTTCTACAGGTGAAGGAATACCTACAGAAAGTGTCCTTTCCTTAGCTCATACAACAGGTCCCATGGACCCACCACACAAGAACTTCTTCTCTAAGATCTTTAGGGAATGAATTTCCTATACCTATAATTCTAATTCTTATTCAAACAGTACGAATTTCCTACCTAAGCAAGGACAAATAGCTTTGCAAGAAACAATTGAAGTAAGAACATTTTTCTTTTTTTTTTTATATATATAAAAAAGGCCTCTAATGATCGAAATTCCCTTTCATCATCATGTCTCCTTTCGCCACTCGCTGGTATAAAGGAATGTGAAGCTATTTATGTTGTGAGTAGTTGATACTACAAGTGCTGAGGGTGTATTATATATGGGTCAGATCGTCAGAATATGTACAATCGGCATCTCTACACATTTAGTAAATTCTGCTAGATTTAGCTGAAAAATTATAAATACTAGGTATATCTGACTATATTTGGTATTGCGTTGACTCAAACAATGTGTTTGGTTATGTTGAACTGTATTTTAAACCTCATTAGTGTCTAAAACTTGTGTAATTTGAGAAAATTGGGGAAGGCGAATTATTCATTTTCTGACGCTCTGATCCATCGAACATATCCCACATATCAAAGTCAATGATTGCTATGGTCCATATTTCCATTTTTTCGCTCACCAATTTAAATATTCATGGAATCATCAACTACCTCCATCATATGATGGCGAGGGATTTTTACATAGGAGGATCTCAAGCCAGGCTGGAATAACAATAATGCCTCCTAAAGTAATTACGATCCTGTCACAGATAAGCAAAATGAATCTGGATGCTAGAATTAAATATAGTTTTTTCATGTTAAGAGGATGGTATCCTATGAGAAACATAATATTATGTTTTGTGCTTTGTGAGGGAATGGAGTCGCAGAGACGACCCCAAGGCGATATATGATGCACCCATTATTGCCGAGCGAATGACTTATTATAAATAAGGGTGATGTGTCTTCGTCAGACAGGCAACATCATATGGGTAGCATTTGAATCATAGGCGTCCTTTGATAAATACGCATTTCAACTTGCCTGTCGCACAAATGCACATTAAGATAGCATGGAGAATAAAAACAGTGCGCCTAAAAACAACCAACAATACTTTCAAGCATGACCTTCAAAAGCCTATAGATTGTCATTGCCGATATAAGTCTTACAGCGATTGATTTTGAAAAAGCTTATTTAAATCTTAGATTGCGTAGGGAGGCATCTCTCCAGCTTGTAGGAGGTTTTCAGAAAATGGTTGTCTTACTTATCTTTATACTCTTTCAGATGGGCTAGGTCGTTAGAACATGTTTGTCTTACTTATCTTTATACTCTTTCAGATGGGCTAGGTCGTTAGAACATGTAAAATTCATGCTCACCAATCCTCTCAAATAATCCAAATTTAAGTCAAACATTAGGTTCAAAATACAGTTAGTTCAAGATAACCATATACATTGTTTGGATCATTGGAATTATACCAAATATTCTCAGATATACCAAGCATTTATCATTTGGAAGCTGAATTTAACAGAATTTACTCAATGTATAGAGCTGGCGATTGTACATTTTTTGACGATTAGACCCAGATTCTGTTTTCAATGGATAAAGTTCTCATCTATCCATATTGAATTTACGTTGGCAAAGTTCGTGATTTAGAAGATATCAAATACATTCAGTGTCACAGGTGCATATCAAAAGCAAACGGACCTCAAAGGCAGTCGTTCTTGTTCTCCATTTAAATTTTTTAATTCTTTTCTTTGATCTGGATTTGTATCTCCAAAAATAATTATTCAAAATAGAACTCATGCCAGAATCTTTATGAGCAGATGAGATGAATTTTGAAGTTTCATAAGATTTTCAGGCATTCAAATACATAGGTTGTTAAAAAGTATCATGTACTTAACAATGAAAGGTCTATGTATTTTCATGGTAAAGGTGAGGGAATAATCACTGTGAAATCCGAGAACAATATTTATTGAGCACTTGTAAGTTGGGGATAAGTATCACTTTATTGCCCACGTTTCGGGCTGGGTGGTGCCCTTCATCAGGGAAATGATATTAATATTTGACATTAGCTATTATCTGTAGCTATAGTTATTATAGCAATAAGTTTGATTTGTTTCAACATAAATACCCCGTGAGGGATGAAACAGAATGACCTATCTCTCCAACAGGAGTCTCATCTAAACCGATCCGAGCCCTTTTTGAAAGGATTATAGATCAAATAAAACAGTTTTACAATCATTCAAGATTATATTATGTCGAAATATTTTTATGCAATGAAATGAAAATACATGAAGGGTCATGTTCTGACTATGCTAGGCATAACACTCCTTTAAATAGATTGAATGCACGATTTTGACTGTCACTCTATAGATTGGAACACATTACTCTTAGTTAACCTATATTTTTTAAAATCATACTCGTCGATGCTTTTAAACAAGAATAACTCCATTTCCATTCTGGGTTAACCATGGACTAAAGGCAATTATCACGAGGCGATATACTGTAGTGGAGATTGAAAGGTCAAATTTTAACTGTCCATGCAGGTGGAAATTACTTTTAGTATATTGTATACAAAAGGAATTTTAAAAGGGAATTTTTAAGTGGGGCTTTTGATATTATGGGCAGTCGAGTTTTAATCTGCCTGACTACATGGTTAAAGCTGCACTCTCAGTTAACATGGGTCAAAAACTACACATTTTTTACTTTTCAGTCCATTCTTTTCCAACCCATTTGACCACAATTCTGGATGATTTTGTTTGATTGTTTTTGCTACAGGGCTTCATAAAAGTCCCCATTCATATTTTGGAGACTCGACCAAATACATTAATTCCTGTGGTGACTCATATTACTTATTATCACCCACCGGCGTCCGTTTTTGCTCGGCCAATTCGACTTCAGATTCCTGTATAAACACATAACAGCGGCACACAATTGATAAATTCAGTCATAATATGAGACAATTTGCCAAGATGTTTTCCCCGTAATAGTTGAGAATGCACCTTTAATGTGCGTGACTACATGGTTAAGTACTAAACCGATCATGTTAGCTTTTACCAGGACGTACTTAGCAATGCAGTCAATCTAGTTGAGCGGCTAGTCGAGCTCCTCCAGTCTCAATAATCCAATCTAAAATGATGGAGGATGGAATGATATGGCGGCATTCTTTATAATAGTCTGTCAATCAAAATGAATTGAAACCATACCCTCCGATGACATTTTAATTTTGGAGACCCAAGTCACACCGTGATTCTGGGAGTTTTTATGGCAGGGACAGCCATCTCTTTTTAATGATGCAATTTATACCAAATTCGACCTTTCCTCCTTTTGCCAATGCAAAGATTTCACATCGGTATTTCCAAGCTGCCACTGCCATCTGGAATGCAACAATAATTTTAGGCACTCATTCTGCAGAAACGCGGGGCTGAAGGGGAATAGAACTTGAAATAAGCTTCATTTCAATGCATCGATGCATGCACAAGTCTGGTTCAAATGAGGAACTCATACCGCTTCAATTCATCATTTCTTCTCTGGGGCAGACAGTTTGGCATTTCCTTTGCAATTTTTCCCATTGCCAGAGTATGAAATGGTTCCATTTGCCAGGTGGCCACTTTCCGTGTGTTCATGCGCCGGGAGAGCCTATTGGAGCGACATGAAGCCAGTCGTAATGTAATAGATCGAGCTGAGTGTTTGGAGCGACTCGTGCATTGTCCTCTCGCCAGCCTTGCCGCTGTTCTCGGGGTGCCAGTTGACGATAACTTCATTATAACAATCGGTGGCAAACTTATTGCGTTTTCCCGCCATCTCCTGACCAATCAGATTAGCGTGTGAGCGCCGGAAGCGGCGCGCGCCGCTGCTTCGCTCAGTTTTCTGCGCTGGTCCCCATGGGGGCGTTGCGACCGGAAGTAGTCCACTTGTCCTGCAGGCGACGCCGGCGGTGATTAGGCGGCAAAACACAGACAGGAGCGCATGGTCATGCCATGTATGATTAGTTTCGCCTTCTTTACACGATATGTAAACTCCATGAGGAGACTTTTCGCAGTATCGCGAGTTTTCCTTTTCTCCTATTCAGCGCTGAAAGTTTTTCCCTACCGCCCACGACTACAAACTAACAACTCTCCTATAAAGACAATGCATTGCAATGGCACCGATTCCAATTTGTCTCCTTTCAGAGTATGAACAATAGCATCTGTTTCCCCATTCGATAATGCATTATACTGATGTACATGTCTATTGAATAAAAATTGTTATATATATATTATTCAAATACACATTAATGTCGTCATATTGACAATGTGCCATGGGAAGTCATTTCAAGTGCAACACTTTCGTGATCTCCAAGAAAGAAAACTATTTTTTATCTCCCCAAAGTTGCGAAGAAAATATACTGCACTCTGTGGGGAGGAGTAATGGATTAAGAGGCCCACGAATCGAATCAATGAACATGCAGGGCATATTTTGGCTCATGACATTTTGTGGCATGAACGTTCAGGGGATAAGTCAGCTGATTTTACGATTCCGTCTGGTGAAAGGCCAGGCCCAGAGTTAGGAAATTGGTGAGGCACACGGGAAGGGCTGATCCAACTGGCAAGTTATGGCCCTTCCCTGGATATCTGTCCATCTGGCAAGCACGCTGGCGACTGTTAAACATGGAACATGCTTCCGGATAATGTTCCATCAATGACTCGTAATCTCTGCTGTGCGTTGCAATTCTAATTATGTTAGCGTTCGTCCGCAGGGTTTACGGAGATTGGGTCGGCATGAAATGCTGGATTATAACCCTCCTGAATAAACAATTTTTTGTGTGTGTTACATATTGCGGTATTTTTTATTGATGGATAACAGCCAGAAGCTTATAAATATACATATATAGATTGATCTATACAAAGCAAAGCATTTATAAGCACGGTAGTTGAGGGTGGCCGACGGCAGAAGGATTGGGTATCCTTCTCGTGGTAACGATCCCAAATTGGTAGTATACTGCCCAGACATGTGGCTTTTGTATGGCTTAATAGCAGAGTCTGGGAAAGCAGGAGAATCACGAACATTTTCATCCAATTTACTGTTAATCTACACACGAGAGAAACTGTTTTATATGCTCTAGTATCTTCTAATGTAGCCAGCGAGCTTGTATATTTATGATCACGAAGTAGAGACTATAATAGCTAAAAGCAAATTGAAAAGAGAGCCTGGAGATAAGGTTCTCAGAAGGACGCTTTTAATGAAATGAAATGTCCATGGATTGAGAAAAGAGAAATAAGACCCGACAAAGAAAGTGGAGTGGAAATGGAAAAGGGGTTTAATGGAGTAAAACTAAATGATTATCACATGAGTAGGAAAGAAAAAAAATAATGTGAGAAAACCGAGGGAGGCGCGGAGGTATTAATAAGCACCTGATTTGTTGGAATATAACTGTGAATAGGGGATTTGCATATGCCACTGCACATGTCTGTTACAGTGCATGCTGGGATGGATTCTGATGAAATCTGACATACAAATATTTGGCCACATTTTTATTTTTATTTTGTATTCTATTTTTATTTGCCAACATATTTGTCTCATCAAGCAAGGATTATATGAATACTATGTTTTTAATTGCGATAGACATGATATAATCAGTTTCTAAATCTATATTGATATTAGAATTCATATACAGCCACTGGTAATAAGCAACTACAACATTGGTGGTTTTGAGCCCCCATGACGCCCCTGTGAATCCGCCACAGTAAAAAAAGAACCCTAACCAGGCGGAGGAATATGATACCCAGCCGGAACTATATCATCGGATGCGGGAAGTATGTAGGCAGTCAATGTCCGCCTGTTGTGGATACATTATCGAATCATGATTCATGTAACAATGACATCCATAGAATGTATGCACAATCACTTCCCTTGCTAATGCATATAGGCAGGACATATTTTCTTATTATGTTGTTGGCAGCCATTGTATCGGAATGATGCACATTACGCCAATACGCTGCAGTCATTATATATATACCAAGTCTATTATATATAAAATACCTATAGTCTGTACAGATCTGTACATTTAGACCAATAGTATTCTTGTTGCCAGTTTAAAGAGAATGTAAGAAAGCATAATACCTTTGAGATATAGCTAACTAAATGTGGATAGAAAACTTGAAATGTTTAGGTATGTATCATATACAACCGAATCAATTAAAATTAGTAAGAGTAGAACGAAAAACTATCGTGAGATCGAGACTACTTTGTAATATAACAAACTGAATAAGGAATTTGTTTTTTTAAAAAAAATACTTGGTTTTGAGGAGAATTCAATTTGCATTCTACATACCGAATTGTATGACAAAGGTAAATTATTGCAATGGCTGAACATGAACTTATTTACACAGGAGTGTCTTCTGGCACGATACGTGTGCAGATTAATAACATTCTTGTTGCCTGTTTAAAGAGAATGTAAGCAAGCATAATACCTTAGAAATACTGGGTTTTGCGAAGAAGATTTCCATTTGCATTCTATGTATACAGAATTGTATGACAAAGGAAATTTATTGGAATGACTGAACATGGACCAGCAAAGGAAGATTGATTAGAAGGAAGAGATATCAGCTGATGGCAGGCTTTAGTTAGTACCACCCCATTTAGCGATATCGCCCTAAAGACTGTCGCCCACACGACGACCCTGATCAACGACATCGATTTTCGTAATTAAGTGGATGTCCATGAAATGACCGAAATGCCTCCGATTGAGAAGAAGCCCCCACATACCCAGGCATTGAAATAACCGCCCCTGTCGATGTAGCCAACCCCTCTTTTTTACCCAGAGGCAAGGCTATGATCAATCCCCACCATTTAGAGATCAGCTTGATGGGTGGGGATATAATGGAGGTAGGAGATGGGAGGAAGAAGAAGTGGCACGTTCTTTCATCGTGTTAGCCTTGGAAATTAAAATATGACATTAGACATCGACAACGGATAAGATAAAGATTGGTCCAGGTTATTAATCATCATGACAGATTAATATTATGGCATATAGCTTTCCTTATCTAGGAGAGGAGATTCCTGGGTAAAAAGGTCTTTACCAAGACATTCAGCATACAAATACTAACTGATGTTTCATGTTAATTCACGGGGAAAATACAGAAAATCAATCGACACAGAAGTACATACTGGCTATATACATTTGAATAAATGAGAATCAGTAATTAAAATGAGAAAAAGATGGAAAGATTTTGGTATGTATGGATTGCCTTGGTTATAACTGGAGAAAGATCGAATGCATTTGTCAAAAAGAATGAGAAAAATATTGAGATCAATATCCCACTTACTAAACTTGTCCTGTTCAGGGAATCTATCTGCTCCGATCACTTCTACTCGAGATGGCAGGGCCATATCTCTTATCGTAGAATCACAAAGAAATTGATGTTGGTATCGCATGAGACATGTCTCCCAAGAGATGATTTGATTCCTACTTCAAGATCCTATTCCTGATGTTTTTTGCGCTCTCCATGTAAGGCGTCGATATCCTTGGATAAGATTCTGTGAGGTAACCTTATCTTATCTTTGGATTTCACGAAGATTTCATGAAAATGGTGGATGTCTCTCCAGTCCAAGCAGAAGAGAGGATACGAGTGAAAGCAGCGTTGTTGAAATGATATCCGATTTGAGTCGAAAACCAGGATAAGACCAAGACCGAGGAAAGAAGGCGATGTATAGATAGGTCGATGGTTAGATAGGTCCAGTAGTAGATACATGGGTAGAAGGAAGACAGTAAGATTCCCGAATAAGTCGATTTTGAAAATAGGCGACTAACCAAGATAGAGATAGGGTGGGAATATGAGGAACGGAGGTGGGGGCGGGGTGGGGGCTGGGGGGGGGGGGGCGAGTGAGATAAAGGGAGAGGGAGCTAGAGAGAGATACCGAATACAGATTTCGTGAGAATTTCGATTAAATGAATTTTATTTTTTAAAGAACGCATCCCATGCACAGTAGCACGCTCCTCTAACAATCCACACGCATGTGTGGCGCAAGATATCTTAACAATCACAACATGCACGAGCCAAAAAGATCTGTTTCATTTTATCATTAGATAAAGCTCAATATTTTCCAGGAGCGCGGTGGGAAAAAGAGGCACCATGCATCCCTACCAACATCCCTTCTTATCTAGTCCCATGATAGGGTGATTACGAACGCCGATACGCGATGTCCTGAAATAATGTCAACATGAATTCAGCTGCTTGCATTGGGACACGATGCACTGCATGACGGTGCAACAACCCTCTCCTCTGTGGGAGGCTGGAAACGCATCCCCACTCCTTGGAGAGGCTCTAGCTTTGGCTTCCGGAAATCATTAGTGTCAACCTTGACAAAAACGTACCCCTTGAGGCAACCCCAATGACGCAATGATCACACCGCCTTTGACCATGTACAACCCAGGGAATAGCGCGAGAAGGAAACCTGATGGGCCAGATTCTATTGCCCCTCTCCCTCGCTTCACAATCACCTCCAACAAAAGGCACCCAAATGCCTCGCCTCGTTACCGTCCAGAACCGGAGGCTGTGATTTCCCCACCCGGCGGTATATCAATAAAAATCTATTGACACTAATAGTGCTTGGCGGCTCCTCTGGTGCTAGTTGTGGTCTCTGTGACGGAGCAACGGGATCAATGACGATTTAAGGTGCTTTTTCACCGGTCACTGCCACTTCTATGGCCTCATACTTGCTATCAACAGCCCCCATGCAAGATATATATGTATATAAGGTGTCCAAGGTTTAAAATTTAATTCTTCATTTTGTTTGAGATAGATCATTTATATTCAGGTTGTGAGCGCTCTACATCATTTTAATAGATTCAATTTTAACAAGCAGCTCCCCGGATCACCATGATGGTGGTCTTCCTCTAGGCCCTAGGCCGAAGAGAGACGTGACATTATGGCACTCTGTTCAGACATAAGCAACAAAAATGTGGACAAAAATCAGCTGAAATTTAATTTATATTTTCTTTCTTTTGTTTAAGATCTTCATTCAGGCTCATTGGATTTTAAGTTCCGATAAAAGAACATGTTAAAAATGACTACAGTATCAAATGTTGAATAATGCATTACGAGTAAGTCTAAGTGAAAAATCCATAGGGCATTTTATCGATATTTTATATATTATTCCAGCTAAATACAAATCGAGAGACGTAGGAAAACAGGTACTTGTATTTATCTCTTCAATCAGCTTTGCATCAGTGTAAAAACAAAAAGGTAAAATTTCCTCGTGTACACATTTTATAACACACATTGCATTTACAAAACAAACAAAAGATGTCAACGAATGCTGTTTTGTCCTTTCCATATTTCCCCCATACATACATCTACCAAATTTGCATATAATTATTTAGAGATTCGCAAAGGAAGATCTCGATAGTACCATTATGAAAAGCGAAAGTACTAAAAGGTCGATCCTCAGCCCTTCAGTATCAGCCTCTATATGCTTAGCTCTAATAGGACAAAAACACGGCTGTATATTTTAGAAACAGGGCATGCCACCGGGCAACTCTTGCATACACTGCTGCTTTCAGCTCTTGTTTTGATCTTATATGATTAGCCTGAACCTTCTTGACCATGCTTATCAGCTTGGGGTCTATATGGACCTATCCTCAGTCTCCTCAGATGCCCGCCGCTTTGCTTGCCTCTTTTTTATATACTACTAACGCGTGATTTTGATTACGCCGAGAGCTAATGCTCGAGGACAGCTGAATGCTAAAGAAGGCAAAACAGTGAGAGGTTACGTTGTCCCTTCTATTTAATATCTCCCCAGTGACATGGACACTGACCAGTGGGGACCCGGCTATAGCATTTCTATGTAAAGCAGCTTTACCTCTTACCACCGTGCATATAGAGAGCATCTGATAATATTAAAAGCTGCATTGGAAAACACCTTAAGTTCAAAGTGGTTTCATGATCTGGATGCAATATTATTGGAAGGAGGAGAGGTGGGTGTATTTGTATGAGAGATGCTTCAATGGTATCATAGATTTACCTTGATATTCGAACTTAGAATTGTGGGGTGTAAATGCGATATAAAAAACCGTATGCACAATGATTGAAGGATTTTGTTGTTTACATCACAATTTTATTAAAGATATACGACCACGTTGGCTTTTACAATGACAATATCTCGGTACCTATGGTTTTTTTTTTTTTTTTTTTTTAAAGAAATTTTATTGAGTACATTTCCATGATAACATAGTAATCTCATGATGCTCAATAGAAAAAATTATTTAACAGAGGATAGAGAGAAATAATACATTTTAACTCATTTAAACCATGATAATTATAATTATACATATAATAAGGTCGCACGACGACGCTTATAGTACAGACATTTACCCATCAGTTGGGCATAAAGAAACTGTCGTTGTCTAACTCATGCTACATCATAATAATTTTTTTAAAAAGTTTTCTCCAATAATCATAGAAAATTAATAACAACAACCTTATCGAGTAAATAGAAACAGTAGGTTACTTCAAGACATTTCTCTTTGGACTAGACGGACATTCTTCCGTCTAGTCCAACCACCTATAACCACCAGTTCTCATTAAGTTTAAGAAATCTTATATTTCTTTGTTATTTTGTAACGGGTCCAGATAAAGAGTCAGGTTCATGGTAGTTCGCAAGATTTGACATTCATGAACCGAAATCAAATCTATTACAAGAAAGTAATTCCAAACAGCATAGAATTCAAAGTAATAAAACTATGCTTTAGTGCCTTGTGTGTTAAACCTTTGTACGATGTGCTCGTCCGTTTGTGACACTATTGAGAAAGATTTGATTAAACTAAATTTGTTCTACTTAAGAAGAGAAGAGCAGACCATACGCACTGTCATGTTTGATTCAGAATATAAACTTTGTACTCTCCAACAGCAAGAAACAAAGAAAGCACCAAGAAATGCTTCCTTTTCGAAATAGAAAAAGAAATATAATCGAACACTAGTATTTAGTGGAGATTTCCACATTTTAAGCATTTCATTGTTTAAGTTTATTCCGAATAAAACCTTTGCACTCACCGACAGCAAGAAAGCGGCAAGAAATGCATGTTTTTTTTTAAATAGAAAACAAATATAATCGAACACTAGTTTTTAGTGGGAATTTCCACATTTTAAACATTTCCAGCATCGAAGTGATAAATATAACACTAACGGTGGTGGGGGCTTTACTACTGCCAATGGGCATCTTCAAAGAAGTTGTTGATGTCGCCCAAACTGACCCCGGACATGTGAGATGTTGACCAAGTTTCACTAGCTGTGATAGGTCCAGCCTAGTTCCTATTGATCCACTGCCTGTACACCTGTCTTGCCTCTTTGACCAGCAATGAACACAAGTATCAGCTCTCTCTGCCAGTTCCAATATATTCTGACGTTTATTGGATTTCTTGAGGACCTTTTAAATAGTGGCCTGCCACTCCCTTCTCTCTACACTCGTGATTCGCTTTCGGAATTAAAGCTGGCGTCGAATTCTTCCGGCAATATACAGAGACTTTCAACGAAAATCGAATCTTCTGGAAGATTCTTTCGCACCACTTCCCTGATTCTGAAACATTCTTAGAAAAAATCAAATATAGGGATGAAAGTTTAGTTGTTTTGGGTTTTTTGTATATAAAAAAAAGACCGCTAATGCATGCGTTATCAATGTTTATTTTTTGCTGGGTGGTTTTTTCTTGCTTAGTCCGTAAAAAAGTCATTTAGTTTAAAAACAAAATCAAAATTAATAATGTTGAAAGTTTGTTTTTTAAAGGAAAAAGACCACTACACTAATGCATGACCTCTATTATTTGTTGGGCAGTTTTTTGCTTAGTCTGTGTAAATAATGACATTTAGTTTTTTGGCCGTGGCCTTTATTATCTCGTTTGTGAAATTCTACAATTTCTTAAGATTGATCACTCGATCGAATGTTAATTACGGCCCATTAAGTAATTGGATGGGAGGAGTAGGGACAGTACAACCTAATGAGACTGGACGGTTTGTGGTCCTAATGACATTTATGTCTTTGCCGATTTATGTGAGCGACGGTGACCCGTAGACGTGGAGCAGCTATAATGTCAAAAGCTCAATCAAAACCGTCGGCGTTGGGCAGTTGAATTGATGACAAATAGGTCGTCT
Organism: Sthenelais limicola; assembly: GCA_942159475.1. Lineage (NCBI taxonomy): Eukaryota > Metazoa > Annelida > Polychaeta > Phyllodocida > Sigalionidae > Sthenelais > Sthenelais limicola. Next base: position 63,837,596 of record OW804096.1, read on the forward strand.
CACATAATTCGGCTTACCAGAAACACAAGAGTAAATATACGGTATGGACAGGATGATAAACGGCCATAAATATCTCAAAGCTTTATTCCCAGGAATGAATCATTGAAAAACTACCAGCCGTCGACAGCTTCGGCTTCAGCCCACACTGAGGCCGAAAAAATGATTTCTTTTGAGAAAACAAAAGTCCTGGTGAAATAATTCTGATCATGAATAGCTTAGTTATCTAACTTTGGAACGCGCTGTTTTGTATTGAACGAACATCTGCCGCCCGAATTAAAACCCCGAGGAGAGCTTAGAAATTGTTTTATCAAACAAGAGGAATTGGACTGGCTCGTGGTGTCCTCAAAGTATTGATAAACTGAAGGCTACATACAGGCACGATTTCTAACCTTCAATAACAGCTCCCGATCAATACTGGCTTGATTAAAGACCGCGACCTTTTACATTCCTTCCCCAATTAGTGCCTTAATGAGGCCCATATCAGATGCCTCCCCAACAAGCAAGAGTTGGAGCCAGAAAAGTACTTGGGCACATTTCTCCAATAGTATGATCATAGTAAATGTGGTTTTCTGTAAAATTCAAGTGCAGATTCCCCATCCAAATTCATGGAGTTAGAGTGTTATTGCAGGGAATGAAGCAGTATCACAAATTGGATGATTCTCTATCATCATACACATTTAATTGTAATGTCTCGATTCCTCTTAGAATATTCTTCCATTCACTGGTATGGTCGTACTGGAATGAATGATTGAATGAATGAACGCTTCATCAGGAATACGTCAGCTTCTTGCCTCTCTCAACAGAAATTTCCTTCCAAATGAGAGAAAAGGACAGAAATCGAGGAATTCTGATATTGATTTTAGGAATCCTGAGTGGAGCTTGTTGGAACATCTTAATCGACCACCCTATTCAAGCCCTCGCTACAGAATACAAGCTAAATCCTTGAATATCTCCTGAATTTTCTATGAAGTAAAATATTTAAAGATAGGATGCAAAAGAGAGCCAAGGGAACAGTACAGCACTGTCATCCATATTTACGTCGTTCCACTTCGGCACAGTACAGCATAGTAATTGGAGGAAGCCGATCAGTACCCATCTGACCTTATGATTGAACTGAAGTAATTAAAATTGCCCCATTGCAAGAAGTAATTTGATGAACTTCAGATTAAATTCAGGTAATTTGTACTCTGACGAGGACATGAACTTCTGAATCAGATCCCAGGTTTGGAATAACTGACCTTAAACAAACTTCTAAGATCCGGGTGTCCACTAATCAAGTAAATGGATTCGTTTATACTTATTAAGAGAGAAACTCAGAGAAAAGATGAGTTGTTTTTATTTGAATGGTCTTTGCTATTACAGTGAAGGAGCGTCAAATAGGGAATTTACATGTCCACCATCTTTAATCGAGATTCGCATGGAATTATGGGAGTTGTAATGTGCGTGTAGAAAGCTATAAAAAACAGGTTGTGTTCAGCATGGCATATTTAACAGAGATCTCTTTTAAATACAATTTAATTTATGAATTCTTTATTGTCGTTGTTGATTACAATAAGGTGGTTCAACATTCTGAGTAAACAGTATAACTAATCAGACAGTTCTTCCGCCGAGTGCCTTAAATTCTTGTTTTGGTCGTTAGGTTACAGAGTTTCAATAACGTGAACGAGAAAATAACAGGACAGGAGATAACAATAATGTTTTATGGTAATATGAGAAATTCAACAGTATAGTGGAGTATGAAAAATGGCGAGACAGAAGGTAATATCGCTTACATATAGCCTTACATGTTTCCATAAAACAAATGTCTGATAATGCTGAAAGAATCCTTGCAGTTTTCGATAAAAATGTTACTAAATATCTATATAACAGACGTGCAAATCCCCTATTGATAGATTGTTGCTGAAGAATGATACGTCATATATAATTAAAAACAATTCACATTAAATATATGCGGTGGTGCACCAACTATATATAGCCACATCGATATTGAATACACAAAATATGAAAACACTCTAAATGATAACATATCTGGAATTCATCTGCTGAGAGCTCAGAGACATCCTAGAATAGTTGTTGTAACAGTTCAGATCCCTCTGACATGTCATAGAATTCCTATACAGCCCTCGGAACAACCTTTTTCGAAATTTATCGATAATCTTTCTTCTTTTGATTCCCTTTAGACTTCTCGTCTTCCCCCTACATTCTGGTTGCAGGTGTGCTGATGGAGATATTCCCGGATTATCGCCCAATTCCACCGACTGACCAAGACTATACAGTCTCTTAGATGAACACCAGGGGACATATAAATAGGAACTCACTGGGTTTTATTGACAATACACCTCATGTTTCAAGTGTGGCACTGGCATCTCTTTTTCCTTCCGTCAGCTGCATAAATATAAATTGGTCAATCCACATATAAAAAACAGTTTTTGGTATATAAGAATATATGATTATGCCTTATGAGTTCTATGAATCCTCACAACCAAATGACCCAGGCGTAGACCGTTTAGAATAATATTGATTCCTAGTTGGCTATGATTTATCCTGCAGTTACATGAATGATAGCCAAAATATTGAATCAAGATTGTAATTAAGATAGCGCATGGATGTGGAAACATGCCATTGATTGTGTCTCTTGCTTGTATTGGATTCTAGGGTCGTTACTCGCTATCGTTACTCGTAGAATCCACAAAATAGGGCCAATGTTTATGTCTATGCGGTATTCTATACAAGGAATATATCTACCAAAGCTCTCAGAATAAGTTCAACAGAATCGATGTCTAATTCATCTTGACAATAAGCTATGTCATTTCCCTGAAACCTTCTATGTACTTATTTCCAAAACTGACATGAGTTCAAGGATAGGAAGTATAAATCAGACTAAATTGCGACTGGGATGGGAAAGAAGCCATGTAAGGTCGTAGAGAAGGAGGGGATATATGCTGCCTTATGGCAGTTGATGAGTTGTGACAGTCATCCGAGGTAATGGGGGTGAGCTTCGTGCAGTACACGCTGTGAAAGTCGTGCTTATATATGTTGGATTTACTATAGTAAACCGCTTCTGGTTGCCGCAATGCTGAAAGCAGTTCATTAAATGTTAATTTGGTTGCTTATTAAATCAATATTCTATTGATTTGACTATATAGTCAGGAAACATACATATGATACACACATAGAGGAGGTAGAATTAGATATCATGCAACCAAGAGAAGAAAACACGAAAGGTATGGTCTGGAAGACATCTTTTTGAGATGATCACGACCTCTTTGTCAGAACTACACTCTTATAGCAAATAAAGAATTATCTTATCTTATCTCATATATCTCATATATCTTATAACAACTTTGTCATGCATATAGATGACAAAGTTGTTACCCTAAATCACATTCGCATCTTATCCTTTAATCTTACATTTCACTTCTGAGAAACAAAAATCTGTTTATAAAAGAAATTAATTCTGATATTGCCCCTGTCGGTTTCTTTTAATGGCCAACCTTCCTCAATTTCATTCTCTCCTTTGCATTTCTTTCGTTCTTCTGTCTGTATTTTTTTCTCCTTTCATTCTTTCTTTTTCTGTCTTTCTCTCTGTCAAGACGAGTACACAGATTATAAACACAACACGAAAACAGGTACAAAATGCTGAGATATAAAATACTCTGGACTAAGCCAGATAACATCTGATAAAGAATTCAATCAATAAGGATAAATGCCTATACATCTCGAAGAATGCATGACTGTATTGTATCGGTAATTGAAATGGCCATAAGGAAATAATCTTCTCGCCATGGTATTATAATATTGATGATGTTACGTCTCGATAGAGCCCAGTTCATCTCGAGTCAAATGAATAATTCAAGTACGTGTGCAAAACGTGAATAACATCAGGTCTCTTAAGGATGTCTCTGAGCCGCAGATGACAGTATCCATGACATCCCGACTCAGGCAAAGAAAGCCTGGGAAATAAATAATTTGAAAAGTGTGTGGGCGATTGTGCAAATTAGGTGGTGATAGCTAGGCATGAATCTGTTAGTAGGAGAAATTGCTGACAGCTCTTCTGAATATAATGGATGCGATGTCTGCCATATATGAGAACAGGGACTCGCTGGTGGGCGATAGATGGAGCTTCTGAGGTTGGGGAAAGTCCCCAGCCTTCCCTTTTGTTTACATTGTAACAGCTCATTAACTGCACTGTGCTCTGTCACCCTTCCTCGCTGTTAAGATGGTTGGGCGAGTGCTCTTTCCCACTAAGGGCACAAATCCATTCATCACACGGTGAAAGGCCTCTGCCTCAAAAAGGTTCCATTAATGACACGCTTCGTCATTTTGTCACTTGATAATATGACGAGTTAGCTTTATCTGATATATATCTTCTTTAATTTTCCTGCAATCGTACATTCTTATTAAAATGCGTTTAACAGGAGATTTGCACGTCACACTGCGCATGTATATATTACAGAGCATGCTGGGATGGATTCAGTTCAAACCTGACATACAAATATATTGCAACATTTTTATCGAAAAATGCAAGGAACTTTTCTTTCACCAATATCAGTCCCTAAATAAACAATATAACTAAATGCATGATGGGAAAGATTTCTTTTATGGAAACATGTAAGACGCATGTCTATTTATTGTTTAATATATGTTGGACATAACATGTTTTGTAAAGGTTTTACACTAACAACTCCCATAATTCCATGCGAATCTAGATTCAATATGGATATAGCGAACATGCAAATCCCCTATTGTCTTCTTGCTAGTTTTGTATTCCGCTCCTTGCAGGCTTTCATTGGGTGAAAGCTGCGAGGGATATTTATGTCAAATTAAAAGCAGCACATGTATTGAAATAAATGAACACATTTCGTGTAAGGGTTTCAGAACAAGGACCGTCTGGCTAACAATGATGAGCATGTATTGGTCTAAATTTGGTACCTGATAAGAAACTCCCATTATCAATACCAATGCCTCAAATATAGGTAATATAGATTTGTATGTATATTATACATTGAAATTTTATTTTTAAAATAGCTGCAGGTTTATGTCTAGGTAATAGTGTTAAGGAATGATTATAGTATACGGAGAGAGAGACACTGAGGCACTTATGATCTCATCTGGATCAATCACTCAACTGACTTTATTTAGTAGAATCATATATCCTGTGAAGAGGATGTCTAAAGCCCGTGATTTAGCCCGTGATGCTGCAGGTATCAATAATATCCCAGCATCTTCTGAATGAATAGACTTGCATAGTACCATGCTAGCATTATGTTAATATAATTAGAGATTTTGTAAAATATTATATTATAATATAATATAATATTATTGTATCGTAATAATAAAAGGTTGGCAATGAATAATCAATATAGATATAGTTATAGGTTGAGCAATGTTACGTAATGTTACGTAACACTAGCCCTAGACACTAGGAATGCATGCAAAGTTCCCCAATTAAGGAGAATGAGGTATAAACTGACAATTATCCTATGCACAAGTATACACATGTTATATAGTATATATATAACTCTTCTTTTCCAAGAGGTTATATTGTTTCCTATGTTTACCATGTTTATCATATGTGATGTGTTACAGAAGCATGAGTGATGAGAGATATTCTTCTAAGTATGTTATTCACAAGATATCTTCATAGGGATGTTCTATTTATTTAGCGCTTGACGTGGTATGAATATATGACATGTACCAAACTTTAAGACAGAGTATTACATATATTCTTGCGTTTCTTATGACTCATTTTACTGCGACACATCACACAATATTATAGCTTTATTCACTATCACTATATATAAGACTTACCTCTGCTTAAGTACTAACTAGGTTGACAACATAATCTTTTAGGCCGACTCCCAGAGAGACCTAATTTAGTTCAATAAACATATTCTAGAATTAAATTCTTTTCAAAGGAGTCAAAAGGAAATACATTGCTCCTAGCGCTCTTTGTATTTGCAATCACAATAGTTGTTTATTGAATCTAAAGGGCAAAGTACTGTTATTGCCCATCTCCCTTCATGTAACACAGTTTCTCCAAGTAAATGCCAATGTTTCACGTCTCCATGGCATGCGACCTTATGATTGATGCAGCCATGTCAGTAATGGGAGAGCAGAATCTTATAAGGCGAAGATAAAATAATGATAAGCAGACTTTAATGGTTGAGAGAGTAAAACAGATAGAATGTAAACATATTGATTCTAGAGTCCTGGTAGAAATAAAATATTCACTGATATGATTCATGGCTTTCGCATCACAAAGTAATTAATAGGAATATACGCTGTAAATTAGTTGGAATTCCTATATTCAGGTTATTACTTAAAGCATTAATCCCGGTCAGAACTAAATCTTTTCTACTTTGTATGTTCCACTCTTTTCCAACCCATCTATGAGTCCTTTGACCAATTTCTTTTGAGGACTTTGTCTGTTTGGTTTGCTACAGGGCTTCTAAAACGTCCTCATTTGTATTTGGAGGGCACGCCGGAATCCGTTCAACGTATTATCGCTCACCGGCGGCCGTTTACCCTCGGCGGAGTTACCTTCAAATTCTTGCATGAACCTAGTCTTATATTAGTTAACTTCTTTGGTCGTAATAGTTGAGAATGGAGCTTTAAGATAAAACAGCCGTATAACGTGGAACCTATAGTTAGAATGATCACAACATTTCAGAGATTTTGCAGACAGTCAGTCAACCTAACAATACTCATTGCCGAAACCAATAGTCCATTTCTCATTGCCGGAATACGCAAATACTAATGCATGAAAATAAGAAGATATTTGGCATCATCCTTTGGGAAAACAGTCATGAGAATAGGTTCAGTCTCTAACCAGACATGTCAATTTTACCAACGTCACTGTCATGCCACTTGTTCCCGCCGCGAGTCCCACGATTCATCCACGTATTCAGGGGGTACCCCGAATACTCTCTATACATCGATTGGTAGGAAGGTAATGGTAGAATGTAGGACTTAGAAAAATAATATTTTAGATATCAAGTATACAATATTCAACTGCATGACATGGTTTTATTTATGTGTTTGTAATTACATTGTCTAAATTATTATAGATAATACATACAATTTCACTTTGTTTATTACTTTTTTAATGCATGTTCTGACCAACAAATGGACAGTGAACCATATAGGGAGGAGCTCGTCACCCCTCTACACCTACAAAGCCAGCTCAACAAATATTTAGTAAGCCAGAATAGATATTACTGGCCGATATTGCTTGCAAACTACCACTCCAACGTAACATTGTTTGTGTTAGTATTTCAAAGGAAAACTCAATATAAACAGTTCCAAGAGTAATGCCGATAATCATGACTTGCTCATCATGAAGTCGTATCTTTTATTATCTAAATTCCGGGTTGAAATCGTGTTCTCAATCATTTCCAAGCTCTGTGAAGATGATATGGACAGCTTCAAGGAGGATGAAATTGCTATTCCACTGAATACAATATCGCCTAAAGGTCGTCATATTGAAGTAGTCGTTATAGGAGATGATGGCTTAATTCGAGATTATTCCCTCGAGATGTCTGAATCGACGGATTAAATTGTGTTATTGCCATTGACGCCTGGGTATTAAGTTATGTAATAGCCATCATCATTATGCTCCAAGTGTAGATCGAGGAATTAATTCAAAATCTAAAATGAACAGTGCTATCGATATTTGGGTCAGATCGTCAGAAAACGTATAATCGGCAGCCGTACACATTTAGTAAGTTTTCCTAAATCAGGGCGAAAAATGGTTAATACTCTGTATATATCTGAGAGTATTGGGTATTACGTTGATTCAAGCAATCTGTTCGGTTATGTTGAACTGTATTTTGAACCTGATTTTTGTCTTTATTTGAGAGGATTGGTAAAGACGAATTGTACATCTTTGGATGACCCAAATGACGCATTTTGGGCATTTGTATTTCTCTTAAAAGATTTTGATGCTTCGTGTAGTCAGCTTTACTTTCTAACTATAGATGGAGTACATGTATGTATGTATGTATGTATTCACTTAATTGATATTCTATTTTACTGAAATGTATGCTTGTCTAGTACAATGAAATGACAACCGAACTTAAAATGCGAACTTACACACGCTGCATTGCTAGTTAACGTCGGTCAAAAACTGAACATTTTCTACTTCTTGCTCCATTCTTTTCCAAACCATTTAAAAGTAATTTGACCAAAGTTATGGAGTATTTCGTCCAGTTGTTTTTGCTAAATGGACTTCAAATTCATGTATAAACATTATACCAGCAGCAGAATATTGATGAAGCCAGTCGTATAAGTCATAATACGAGTTTATTTGGCAAGATTTGGTTTGCCGTAATAGCTGAGAATGCAGCTTTATTGATATCAATGACATTTTTGCGGTCCTAATGAGATTATAATGGTGTTTTGCGGTTTGGAGCGAGAGGTGTTCCCTCAGGTTGAAGGCCTCTTATCTTTGAGCCTAGCTTGGACATAGTTATTTGAAGAGGATCACTTTGATTCCAAAGAGGAGGAGCCTGTCGTTGCCTGCATGGTCATGATGGGGTATATTCAACACCAGGCATGCATGTTGTGTCTATTGTTATCGACCCTGCATGCATAGTCCACTCCAGTGACAATAAATTCATCAGTCTTTTGATCCAGTACATCTTTAAACTGTTGATAATGTTCTCTCCTTGAATAGTCACCCCATGTTGTAGAATGATAAAGGTATAGCCCCTTTACTTGAGAAACATGCTTATGTTGTTTTGATAAAGAAAACGTTACTTTTTATATACTAAAGCTGCTGTACAACGCAGGAGCAATAATGAGTATTCCGATGGGCAAAGCAATATCTTATGGTAACAAGTGGAAGAAAGCCCATTATCCAGAAGCTAGTGTTTCATTTTGTCAATATCTTTCCATAAATGTAATAAAGAATTTTCAAATCAAAATATCAGATATATTCAAAAGAGTATGTAAATATAGGTAGCTCAGAATCAAATTAATGTTAGGCTATGTTAAAATCCCGTTACTTCTTGGTATTCTGTCAGGAATTGAGGAGAGATGATCGTATGTCATGCTATAAACCTTACTCCCCTGATGACACTTTCTTTGTAAATTGACGAGATATTGAATAATAGAACTAGATTTATAGGATCTCACATGTATACATAAGCCTCTCCTAGACAGGCTTAGTCATTTGATAGACGACTCCTATTTGATGCCCTGAAGGTCTAATAATTAAGTATGCATATATACTGGCCCTTGGGAGAAATACATTTGTAAGAAAAACTATGAGGAATAACAGCGCGTCGTGCTTACAAATGCTGGAACAAATTATAGCCCGAGTCTAGATTGCCTCTATAGGTAGGAGCCTAAAACATCGCTTTGCATTGATTTTTGGCGAAAGGCTTCCTTCTGCAAAGATGCAGGAGAGACCACGATATCACCTCGCCAGCCGAGTGGAATAGTGGGGTGTTGTATGTCATTCCCCCCGGCTGATAAAGAAAACTGATAGCAGGCCCTCGCCTCTAGGGTAGGAAACGAACGCTTGAGATTAGATCTCAAACTTATGGCTTCTTTAATACACTTCCACAATATTTGGGGACGGCATAGATCACCGAGGATCGACATTGGATCCGTTCTGGTCATCTCTGCCGGGGAAGCCACCCTTTGGCCCGGTATCCCGATACCGCGAGCGACTTTGTCAATTTGGTCAGGGCCTCCCCAAGGAATGTTTACTCGGATATTTCAGTGATAAAATCTCAATAACACGTAAATGCTGTCCGGTAAGCGTCTTTGGCTGAGGCTTCTTGCAACTGATATCCCTCGTATAAGCAACATAAATTTATCCGAGTGACCTCAGCGAGAAGGAGGTATATATACGGCCATCGCGGATGGACACTGGACTGGGCAGAAACAAAGTTGCTCATAGAAGTGAAGTAGATAGGGGACGTTCGCTTACAAGATGGAAGAAATATGAGGCAGGTTGCTGTAGCCATGCAATTTGAGAAAAGAAAAACCCTCTTATCAGAACGTGCACCACTGCCGGGCGAATGCAAAGGGAAACAAGGCTAAATGATTGGAATATGATCAATGACGACAATTATATTTTTATCGGCATCCAATTTCCCCTGCCTAGCCACTCATTATGTATTATATGAAGTAGAGAAAAACAAAGTAGCGTCCTTAAAACTCTTGCGCGCGTGATGTATATTATATATATACAGTACAGGGAAGTGCACAGTTTGAAATTTATTTATCAATTAATCAATTATTTTAAATAAATTTTATTAAAATCAATTTGATATTACATGATATTTTTATGAAGCTCAAGTAAAAGGTGAAATGCATATTGATGCGCGATACGAAATGTTTAAAGGTACTTGAATGGGGGATTTGCATGTGTCACTATATATGCATGCCTGTTGCAGTGTGATGGATTCAGTTCAAATCAGTCATACAAAGGTTTAGCAACATTCTTTTATCGTAAATTGCAAGGATCTTTTCACCAATATCATAGATTGTGTAAATGACCTATACAAACACAATGCATGATGGGGACGATGGCTATTTACATGAGATCATTGTTACATATTCTCTGCTGAACATAACGTATTTTCTAGAGCTTTTACACTGCCATGCAACTCCCGTAATTCAATGCGAATCAAGATTCAAGATGGCGGACATGCAAATCCCCTATTAGGATCTATATTCCGAATGTTGAACATGGGTAGTTTTAAAATTGTAAACACGTCAATATGTAAAGGAACTGCACATTACCGATTTATTCTAATGTAGTTCATGTTTTTCTTTTTCGCATGCTTTCTTATTTTCTAAGATTAAGCTACAATTAAAGATACAAAAAAGGGAGATGTCTTACAACATGGCTGCCACGGCTGGAAGTGGATGGTGGACGAGCAAAGCGTTTGCCTCTTGTTATCTACGATGTCCCATGCTGGGCACGCTAGAAAACCAACAACAATTCAATTAGTGGGACGTAAGCGTTCAGTGAGATGGACGTTGCGATTCTTAAGCTGTTTGCTTGGCCCTCAGTCTCCAAACTCACCCCTTCTCCTTCACGTCCGACAACTTCTTATATCAGACTCACTCCTCCCTCGTAAAGCGCAGTAAAGGCACCATTTTGGTTGAGTTATATCCTGTGCTTCGCCGGTCAACTTAGCCTGTTTGAAGACTTCATTTGTCAGCACAGAAGAGCAAGGAGGGTGTTCTGACCCTATTAAGTAGGTACACAAATGTGATATGTTACAGGAAAAGTAGTTACAAGTCGCAAAAATTGGATTTTGAGATATCATCTTATTTGAAAAGATGAGATCAAGCTGATCTAATCTAATACGTACTTCTACATGGGTCTTTTGTGCATGAGGACAACTTTTGGCGATATTTCTTGATATTCAATCACCGGTAAAGTAGTTAAATATACTCCTTAGGATAACCTCAGATATGCATAAATACATTCAATATAGAGGCTCGAAATTTGGTACACGTATTTATGAACAACCCAAATATCAAAACATTCCAACCAGGGGTTCCGGTGAGAAAGCATTTGAAAAATATCATTTTCATTGCGACTTGTGACACATTTTCCTTGAACACATCACATTTGTCAGCGCAGAAGAGCAAGGAGGGTGTTCTGACCCTATTAGGTACAAAAATAGGAATGCCATTATTAGACAGGCAAATCTCCAGCACAAGACTCCAAGCCCTTGTACTAGCGCGCTGTATGCTCCGGCCGGTCCCCTTGCTGATATCTCCATCCCTTTGGCTTGTTCAAGTCGTGCCGTCCTTGCTATTGTCAACCATTAATTTACTCCCAAATAGAAGTTTGCGTCACTACGCGTTCGCTGCCACTGCGCCTGTCCCACCGGAAAAGGAAGGTCACGACCTTGTCGACCTGACTTTTGGAATCCCTGACCTTGGGAGCTTTGCACATCTTGTCCCATCACCGTTAAATGTTTGAAAGGATGCTGGCCATAGGGTTTTGGGTATTCTCCTATACATGAAATCTTCTTGCTTGAATAGTCATACTCGATGTAGTTTTCTTTCATTTGCCCAATACTCCAAGCTGATGCTACTTCTAGATGATTTACTCCATGGACTCGTGTGATGTCTATGGTAGATTCATTGAGCAATAACTTTGTGACACACTTTCCCCTTTGTGCTCCTGGCTTTTTACCGAGTCAGGGGAGGTTTACCCACATTGGTAACAATGAAAACATCATACTATATGTGATGTGTTACAGAGGAACCAGTCATACGATTTGAGATATTATCATATTAGAAAAGATGAGAACAAGCGGATTCCAATGATGGTAAACAGTAGGACATCTAATAAGTACTTCTATATTATGTTTTTATGTATGATAAAAGTTAAATAAATACACTCCCAAAGATAACCTCAGATCTGATTGATATATTCAATACACAGTCTTGAAATGTGTGTCCCAACGATCAGAACATTTCTACAAGTAGATCTGTTATAAAACACTTTGAAAAATATTAATTTTGCCACTTATGACTCATGTTTTTGTAACACATAACATATCCATGGACGCTTTTGAAAAACTACTCCACTGTATTGGGGATATTCCTTAAATGAAGAATATTGGTTGTGTGAAATCTCATTTTTATCATGTGGGTTTTGTACATACATTATAACCTTATCCGCTTATTGTATATGTAGACACATCGGGCCAGAAAGAGTTGTCCCCTTTATCAGCAAGGATAAATGGTGGCTTGTATAGTGTGAGATACAGGATATAGAGACACAATAGCAGCTTATATATGCATTGTTTACACACATATTGATCCGAGGTCTGCCTTTTGTTGACATTGGACATTATAAGATTACATACATGTTATTGTCAAGATCTATATTATTCGAGTAAGATAACGACTAACCCTTTTTCGCTTTAGAGAAAAATCTTTTCGAGGAATATTGATTGAGTTTGTGACTGTTTACTACTGGCCTGTCAATTTGGAATGAGGATCTAAATATGTTGGATCCAGTGTTCTGCAATTGGCACAAATACATTGTACATGTATAGGTCATTTGACATCCACCAGAGAAAATCAATATGAAAAATTCTCACTGCAACGGACCAGTCTAGTGTCCTGTACATTATACATCATTTCTGTGAAGTCACGCAAGTGCACTATTTTATATATAGCACTTATTTAGCAGCAACATGTGTATCTCAGTTGCCATTTATTTACCCATATGAATCAACCGAACAGACATCCATATTTTCAGACAGACAAAGTGTACTAGTGTCAGATAGATATTCCCAACAAACAGCCATAGACTGTCAACCCAAGGCAGGTAATGAAGATAAAGGAAATAGGTAACAGATAGGATATAGCCAGGGGGTTATAAAAGACAAATCATGGTTACGTTAGTCCTGATATCTATCATAGTAGTGGCTGGTTTATATTTGGTTTATAGTACTTATCTAATGGCCCAGATCCAAAGTCACGTCAAAAAAGGCGACGATAATCGTTGAGGATTTACACCCTAAACACAGGCCGTTGATTAGTCTAAAGGAATTATGCATAATGTAGGCTGCTTTTATACCAACTATGAGTCCCCATCCCCTTTGTGATGTGCTGCAATGAAATAAGATTAAACGTTGGGATGATTTTCTTAAATGTGTTTCTTATGGGGGTAAAAATGTCCTGGTGGTTATTTACAGCGTGTGTGATCTATGCTGGAAATAGATAAATACAGTAGGCGAGGCAGGTTGTAATAAACCCGCCCTAACTTAGACATGGGGACGTAGAGCTACTTTCCTTTATCTATAATTCAGCCTTGGAAGAGGAGGACATGCTATTATCATTCGCACTGGCCAGCCAAGAGGGTCTTCTCATTTACTTTGATCTCGCCATCCTCTTGTTTGCAAGCACCCAGTAAAGTGAGAGTCATTATTTTGCTATACAGAATTATTTACAAGGTTTCTTTCTATCAAGCCCTGTACTGGGACCGTGTGGGGCTATATATACGGAATGATGCTTCAGTAATGATTTCAATGAACATATCTTTGTATTGGATTATGAGTGAGATGGTCAGAAAATGTAAAAATCGGCAGGTCTGGACATTTAGTAAATTCTGCTACATTAGGCTGAAAATGATAAATATTAGGTATCTATTATTGCCTTGATTCAAACAATGTGTTTGGTTATGTTGTTTTATGCAATTGTGTTAAACACATTGATATTTACATGAGATAATGGTTAAATATTCCATGCTGAACATAACGTGTTTTCTATATAGTTTTTACAGCAACATACAACTCATAACCATAATTCCCGGCAAATTAAGATTCAAGAGGGCTGACATGCAAATCCCCTACACAAAATACAGGTGGCGCTACGATCTCCCCACATACATAGATATGGTTATAAGGATATGCGTCCATATATAATATATTATAATGTGCCCATGCCTGTGCATAATTATATACATTTGGTTTATTGGTTTATGTGAGTGCGTGCCTATAATTTCCCAACGGACTCGAAAGCCTCAGAATTAAAGTACGGTAGCCTTGACACCCAAACCTTAGAACATGTCAAATAGGCAGCGTGTACAGCATACCAGTTGCTGCTGGTTTCTGAGCATGTCTTACGCTGTTACAGGATGTTATATCCAGTATAATATAATATAGGTCAACACATATACTTCGCACGACATATGCTTGTGGCTAATGTATTTATGCAGCTTTCAACAGACACTCAGAAATCGAATCCCACACACTGCTGGCATGGTTTTAAAACAAGCAGCACAAGTTAATGTCTTGATATCATCGCTTTCTGAGGAAAATGTGATGGGATGGTTGATGGAATAAAATAATTTCATTTAGATTTAGTATACGATGGATGAAAGATATTAAACGATTCCCTAGCTTAAGGATGGCACTTGGAATAAAATCAATCAATTGACAAAGATCATACAATTACCGATTGGTATTGCCATGGACCGTATATTGCAGCTGGAAGCTCTATTCTGTGGTGGCAGTAGAAGCAGATTGTAGGTCCTACGCCACTTCCTACCAGGATAATCATGCAAAAAGGCTTTGCCTATCAAGTATGTCCCCACCGGAGGCTGGAACCTCTGGAACGGACCGCCTTAGGGGCCTGTAGTAGGGGGTCATAACGCTGGGTCTATACTATCCAGATGATAATGTGTCCGAAGGGATTGAAACCCTTTTGGGGGATACAACACAGAGTTTCATTCGAGGGGCCAGGTTCTTTTTAGAATGGCAATTGACTCTATAAAAGACACTAACAAAGGAAGAGAAGCCCCTTCCTCCGGAGGGGATAGGTAGTCAAGAAAGGGATTAGCACCCTGTACTGCATCTGCTGTACATTGGTAAAAAGGATCATTACTTGCGTCCGATGTAGGAACAATTGTGATGTGTTCCAGGAAAATGACTCACATGATATTTTTCAAATGTTTTTCTTCTCACAGGATCCTTGCTCATAATGTTTACACTTTTGGGATGTGTACCGCTGCTATTAGCATCAATACATGTACCAAATTTCAAGCCTGTACAGTGAATGTATTTATACATATCTGAAGCAGTGAATTTGACTACTTTACTAGTGATTGATCATCAAGAATTATAGCTAACTTCTTTTTTCATGCATACACAAAATATAGAAGCACTTATCAGATGTCCAAATGTTTACCATCATCGGAATCGCCTTGATCTCATCCTTTCATATACGATGATGATGGTATTTCAAAATCCATCTTTACCGACTCATTCTTCTGCAACACATCACAATTGCAACTGTCATGGTGATCTTAGTGAAACGGTGCTGGGTGTGTAGTTTATGGTTCCATTGCGCCGAATTTGAAGAATGGCTTCCTCGACATATGGAAGGGTTGAGGCGGTCGACACAGCTGGGACAAAGTCCTCAGACGCGTTCTTGTATTTCCATTTGACGAGGTGTGTAAAATATGATAAAGTTAACTTGTGGAATGATGCCCGGGGGAGCTCGTAAAACCATTCTACTTGATCATCGGCGAGAACTTGATCATCGGCGAGAAAGTGAAGCTTATAGTCTGGATGACACTAATGCGTTATGTTAATAGTTTGGAGTTGCATATATATGTAAACATCATTAGTATATATGTATATAATGTATAGGACTATTTAGCAAGATTTTATTTCCTTCTTATATGATACATGTACTCAATATATTTTAAAACAAAGTTTTTGTATGTGATAGATGAAGCTCTGCTGTCAACAAAGATATGTAAATCTGGAGTGACATTATGCAGTTACAATGTGTAACGAATGCAATACAATGTAATGATATTTATGTGTTTGTTTTAGAAGTAACGGCAACGCTTGAACACACCCAAGGTGGATAATGCGTATTCTTTGTAACTTATCTATCTTTGTAACTTATATAGATTGTAACCTGATTTATATTCAAGACCTTAGATTCTAAGAGTATTATCTTACGTTATCTTGAAACCCTTGTGGGCTAATGGTACAGAATTCAACGCCCTGAGGAAATGGGAATCATAAACGTTTCCTAGGCGCCAAAAGCTCAGTCGAGATTAAGAATTCCCTCGAGCTATCTAACAATTTCAAGTTCAGCGTTTGCCTACAGTGGTCTGGCTGTGGCTCCTGAGCCGCCAAGTACCCATGTAATTTACCTTGACGCCAAAGCCTAGCCCTCGGGGAGCCTTGTTAAGACACAACAACATTTCTTGGCCGATCCAAACGGGCAGGTTTTCCAATCTGCATGACATTTCAAACTCGAGCCTTGGTTTGTTTCTCTGCTCTCATTGTTCGCTTTTTCTACAAAGCGAGAAAACGCTGGTGGGACGTTTTGCCTTCACTTAAGTCTCGATGCCTTGAAACAAGCTTGCAAAGACCAGCAAGCAAGCGTCCATCGACGAGTGGGTGTTTAAGGTGACGATGTCTGCTTTTCAGAGAGAGGATCTGAGACGTCTGCGCGGAGAATAAAATTAATGTGATGTCTTACAGAAAAATGAGGCATAAGTAGCAAAAATAAATTTTGGGATAACAGCATATTTTAAAAGAGGAGATGAAGCGGATTCCAATGATGGTAAGCACTGAGGTGTCTAATGAGAATACTTCTATGTTTTTTGATGCATGAAAAAAGGTTAGCGATATTTCCTGATGCACAATCGCTAGTAAAGTAGTTAAATATACTCCTTAGGATAACTCAGATTCTCATGGATATACTCAATACACAGTCATGAGACTTGGTCCATTTATTTACGCTATCAACTTGTCTAGACAATCAAAAGATGAAAACATTCTGAGCAAGGCTTCTTGTGTAAAAGTGCGACTTTAGACTCATTTTCCCATGACACATCACACCTTCACAAGACGTGACCATTATCACGTACGAGTGCTGTTTTTATGGCGACTACTTTTACCTTCATAAGTTGGGAGATGATCTCAGCCCAGTCGTTTCAATTAAATCGTTGTGCCACACATAGACTTTGGGGCCTTTCCCCCACTCGAGGGACGCACAAACGGATGGGTGACCTGGCTGGTCAAGAGAACGCTATTAGTCACCAGTCCCAGCGGATCAAAGTTAGAGTTTAAGAAGTTGAAGCTTGTCCTCCTTTTTCGAGGAGGAGCCTATACTTATCCAGCTGACTCTCTGGTCATCAATAAGTATACAACTCTTCCTCTTTTAAATCCCCCTGGTCGTGTTCCAATCTGAGAGCCAAGTAGCCGCTTTATTTCGTATCGACTGCTTCGCTAAGCGGGACAATAATAGAACGGCCCAGTAGTATATGGAAATGGAAAGTTTTCGCTGGTGACTATAAAAACCTTAAGAAGTTAGAGTCGTATGTGTACGCTATACTACTTTTCAGCAGGTCTTGTAGTTGTCGGAAAACTATGCTGGCAAAATCGTTTGTTTAAATAGTTTATTCAGCGGAAACATTATGCCACATTATTCCCGGTTAACGGTTCATGTACAAGGAATATTATCATAATACAAATACATATAGAGTTATGCACAACGTTGCTTGAGAAATACAATAGAGTTAATCTGTTACCATTAGATTTGCGCCGAAAATCGGCCGTATTAAAGTTGATTCATTCTAGAAGATTCCATCTTATGACCCAGAATGAAGGTACACATGGTCTTCGTGATGCATGTAATCCTAAACTACATTTGAACTGACCAAAAACTGAGAAATTAAAAAATACCCTCTACTATCAGGGCATCCAGTTATGGAATGGATTGCTGTTAAGGCCCTATTAAGTGCAGAGATCAGAGGTTAGCATATGATTGACTGTTTGTTTTTAATTGCCCGTGTTTTTATTATATATACATGTAATTGTGGTGACGATAGCTACTGGGAACCAAATGACTTGTATGACAACTGACTCTAAAAGTTTGAACAGAAAAGTCTAGTTGTATAGCTTTGAACAACGATTGACTTGGTTAGGTGAGAATGCTTGTGTAATCAACATACAATTGTATAAGATGTTGCTTTCTTGTGTAGGAATATAGTTGTAATGGACTCGTATAATATGATAGTATTTGTATGACTTGTAAGTGATTGTGATTTGGGTTTACTTGTAATTTTCTATGGTGATATGGCAACGCACGAAAACAACCACAATAGTTGGTTATGCGTATTTTGATAATTTGTTAAATGTTAAATTAGGTTCAAATTCAGTTCAACATTATAGACACATTGTTTGCATCAAACATATAAATAAACTCAGATATACGCCTTTATCAATCATTTTTCAGCTTAATTTAACGGAATTGTGTCGAGCTGCGATTGTACATTTTCATGCGATCTGACCCATTTACTGTATAAATCGGTTAAATATAAAAACCGAAACGTTGGTACAAGTTAAATAAAATCACTCAGCAACCATTATGGGCAGTTGTCTCCTTTCTGGATTTGATGTTTTATTCCCTCTTAAAATATAAATTTCAACACGATTTTCAGAGAATGCATTAACCTTTGCATTAACTTTTGGTAGAAAGTGTCCAGGAAGGTAAATCTCAAGGCAAAAACGCAATTTCGTATGATTACGTCGCTCAGTATGTTTCAAGCGACATGAAGTGAGGAAGTGAGAAATATGCGAAACAATTATAATGCCAGTTTTGTGTAACACGTGATTAATCTAAAACAAAGAATAACCATGTAGGTTGTATTCATGAAATATAATAATGATAACAATTTACGCAAGGTATAGTTATTTAATCAGCAATGATATCAATAGATCAATTTTATAATCTTTTAGATAAAGACATACATGGGTGAAGTTACCTGAATGTATACATTTAAATATTATATTATACATGTTATACAGTTAACTGAACCGAACCGAATTCCCAAATCAAAACAATACCAAAATTAATATATTCAGATATACCTACCTTTTATATTTTAAATTTCATTAGCAGAATTAACTAAACGTGTAGACCTGCCGATTGTACTTTTTCTGACGATCCGACCCACATACATAATATGGATTAAAAATATGTAATAGTGATTTGTCACAGGTAAATGGTCACAGGTAAATGTGCGCATCATATTTTAAGATGTACTCTAATTTTCAATTAAATTCATACTGCTGTTTTTGATATTGTGTACATGAGAATATCGGGTCTCCTGAAACTAATGCGCAAATAAAATTTCTTAGTATATACGGCTTAAAGCCTTAGATAACCCAAAAATAAGAACGTTCCAACAAAGAGATCTTGAAAAATATCAATTTTGGGACTCATGTCTCATGTCCCTGTAACGCATCACATATATAATGCTTACGGGCAATGTGTGCATTGTCAATGCATGAGGCGGTAAAGCGATTGTTCCATCTCTGTGACTGACACCTAATTAAAAGTCCCCTTGTACCACCCATTATGTCTCATTTCCCGCCTGATTGAATACATTGATTACGTTCCCTGTATTTACCAAGCAGTGTTCCAGAAATGGGTTAAGGAGATACCCCACATTAATTAACACCTACGTTACGGATATACATCATATTTCAAGCACATGTGGCAGGCCGTTATTCAAGCCAATTTGAAATGTGACGTTATATTAAGTCCACTAATCGAAGTTAGATTAACGACTGGTAACTGATAATGGGTTACTGATCTCTCCAACATCATTAACTACGGTGATTGTATACGATACGTATACGATGTTAATAAGGTTAGAAAGCCACTACACTCTATACTCGTCCTGTTGGCAGAGGGCTTTAATGTTTACTGCCAACGGGTCGCGTACAGAGTGTGCTTCTTATATTGAGTGTCTTATTAGACCTTTGGGGTCTAGCTGTTTTTTGTCTTTTTAAACAAATTTGTAATTCAGGTATTATACAAATCAAAATAAAAAAAATCACTCTCATTCTTTATGAGCCCTGAGAAATCGTACTATGTGGGGTTTACAAACAAGGGAATGATGTTAATTTAAGCTCTAATTAAACAAGTCAGTATTTATACCCAAAGGCACGACGAGGTTTGAGACGGAGGGACAAATTGCACGACACCCAAAAGGGGTGGAGTGCGATTTGTCCCGACGTCGAGATTGATTACAAACCGTACAGAGTGCCATTGGATATTAATTACATACTTATATTTATCAATTCATTTGTTATATTTACCTTCTTAGTACTGTTTTTCTTGACGAATTATCGGAACAATATCTGAAAACTTTCAAAACATGCAAGGCAGCGCTCGACGTCATGAACCAACTGAATTACGTTAATTGGGTCACGTGGTTCCATGACAACCCGTAGCTATGCTAATCTCATTGGTATGCCATACAACTTATCAGATCCCTGTATCACGTTGTTGAAATAATGTAAGTAATAATGAATTTAACAGTATAATATACATGACTTTAGGATTGAGGATGAAGATGAAAGGATGAGTGAAGGATGATAGCACCCATGTTTATCAATGTTATGATGAGGACAACCCTGTTGCATAAGAACTCCTTTCTTAAGATGTTCCTTGTTAAGATATTTCCCCTACTTAGGTGCTCCGCTGTTGGAATAAGAAAATAACATTGTCAGCTAAGGAAGGAAAATCTTAAGTAAAGTCTTCAAATGCAACGGGCCCCATTCCCCTTCCAAAACTATAGTACATTTCTGTTATTGAGGTATAAAAGGTTAATGGAAAACGGATGTAAACTATGTATATACCCAAATTAGCAAGCGCAACACAAATATTGTCATGAACTATACTACTATACCTATCATACTTATTATATTATAATGGACCCCTGAGGAGGGACAGTTTTCTCTATTAGAACTGTGCAGCCATGAAGCAGAACCAGAGCTCTCAAAAGAAAGAGGTTTCCTTTTTACACTTCACGATGATTAAATGCTACGACTCACTTGACTTTTCTGTCGATAACAAATTCCTGATCTATGGGGTGGCAATCAATGTAATTTATTGTGCTTTTTTCGTGTACATAAATTACTTTAATGAACAGGAACGGTGACGACAAAACCCCTCGTTCCTAGAATATTTATTTTTAAGTCTCAGTCATTACAACTCGAAGCAATAGGGGATTTGCATGTTTCACCGCATATGTCTATTGCAGTGCATGCTGGGATGGATTCAATTCAATATTTCTATCAAAATATACAATGATCTTTTCACCAATATCATAGCTCCTGTAAGCGATCTATAAAAGCCAAATGTATGATAGGAAAGATGTCCTGTTTTATGAAAACATATAGAAAGCTTTGCTAATTACCTGAAATCACTTTAAATTAAATATTCCATGCTGAACATAACATGCTTTTTATTGCTTCTACACTGACATACGATTCCATCAAGAATCAAGATTTAAGATGGCGGACATGCAACTCCCCTATTGGGATCTATATTTAGAATCTAGAATAAACACATCCATATGTCAAAGTACTTTTTCTTATCTTTAGATTTATTCTAATGTAGTTCATAATCTTTCTTCCAAGATGGCGGAGATGCAAATCCCCTATACAAAGACTGAAAACGCCAAACAGTGTTAATGTGGCAGGGTTTATTTCCTGATATACGACCCTTAAAAAGGAGCGCCTAAGGGAGAGGAGGGACTACTCTATCAATGGACATTTGTCTTCATAAGGAGCTACTAAAAGGTCTATTTCAAGCACAAAGCACTGGCCTCAAAGGAAGGGAAACAGTGGCCATAACTCGATCTTCAATCATCACACATCCCATCGATTCTCTCAGAGCGTCACAAGCCTGGAGATGCTATCCGCCGATAGTAGTCCAGCGTTCTTCCTAAGCAGAGTATGGGATTACTCGTGTACGCAGCGGGATTTGATAATTCTCTATACTCTCCTTCCACTCGATCAGTGAAGACTGCATAGATTTCGCCCAAGTGCATTGGAGCGTAACCAAGTGGATACAAAAGATTGCCTATCCTGAAGGTATTCTTGGAACATGCATGCGGAGTATGTCTACGTATGAGGTCTTTCTTAATTCTGCTGTGTTTAGGCCCTGCTATCAAAGGGGTAAATCTTCATCGGTGTTTTAGCTATGCATTGTTCTGAAAAAAAAAATATATTAAAGGATTAATAATCGACATATAGGGGCCGCTGGTGCACTGATTGGTGCATAATCCTGAGGTGAATCCGACGGATTAAGGCCTGAAAAGGAGGTTTTAATTCTTTTAATCTCTGCCTTAGGGGGTTATAGTCTCAATATTTCTGATGGCAGTGATTAATTAGACCATATTGTTTTGATATGAAGTTATTCTTTCACCAGAAAAATACAATGGATGAGAATATAACGTTCTGAGAATTTTCCTTAGTATTTTCCTCTCATAGGCCAACCTTTCATATAAAACTTTGAATAGAAACATTTTGTTAATCATATTTTTAAACAGCTTTAGGTTGCTTCTATTTTCAGGTTGTTCATATAAGAAGCTGACTGTATAGGACTATATAGATGAACGCAATAGCTGTTTGGTGATAGAAGATAGGAGATAAAATACAGAGAGGTGTAGTAATAATATAAATTGCACATCATAGCGTATTGAGCCAATATACAAGGATTTCCTTGGTCGTTTTTCCTTTGAAATGGTTAAAAATACTTACATAATTATTCCCCTGTAAAGTTTTGTATTTATTCCTCCCTATGAATCATACAGTTACATAGATGGTACATGAGGAATAATGAAGACTTAAGTTTAAATTTTCGTCTGCAAGGCGAGGAGGAGGTGTGCATCAGCTGGCGACCAGGAATGGAATGACTCGGCATCGGGATCAGCTCCACTTATATACATGTGGGTAGCGTCGTCAAGGTGAGTGACTCGAAGCTGCCATCTGATTGGATCCTAGGATCGGTCCCTGTTTCTGATATGGCCGCCGAATGCTGGGGCTTCGACTACACAATTATTCCGTTGTAAAGTTTTCATGGATCATAATTATAGGCTTCTAGCTTGCAATAAGTTCCATCTCTGGATATTCGTGAAGTGTTCCATTGTATCTGTATTTCTAATATTTTGGCCGAGGTCATTCCATAATAGGGCAGTTTTGATAGTACCTTAAGTATAATGACTTTATATATATAATCATGTAGGTCTGAATTAGATTGATGGCTATATACATTGTTTCAAAAAGGATCTTCTATTGGCCTCAATAAGTATGTGAGCAGTTCTACTTTCATGGAGGTACTCTATGGTATCTGTTTCATCAGAACTACCACGTGTTATAATATATGTGATATGTTACAGGAAAATGAGTCGTAAGTCGCACAATAGACATTTTTGAATGTGTTTTATTCACAAGATCTCTTTGTGGGAGTGTTCTCATGTTTGGGGTTTCTAGCGCTTTAGGTCGTATATAATATAAATCCCATGTACCAAATTTCAAGACAGTGTATTCTAAATATATCCTTGTGTTTTAAAGGTCATCCGATGGAGTATATTTAGCTACTTTACTAGTAATTGTCCACCCTTTTTCAAACACACACAAAACTCATACATATACATAAACATAAAATATAGATTTATACTTTTTAGATTTCCTAAATGTTACCATCGTTGTAATCCTCTTGATCTCATCTTGTCAAGTATGATGGTATCTTAGAAAACAGTTTTCGCGACTTATGACTGATGTTTACTTTAACTAATCACATATATTAAGCAAGAACAAGCATACATAATATCTCAGTATCCTAGCATCAGATTTCCACAGTAGCGGTTAAAAATTGCTTTTGTTTCCTCCAAGGGCCTCGTCTTGAATGTATAAGGAGGCAGTAAGGAAACGTGCGAACAAATCGAAGACTATCTGGTTATATGTTTGATTGGCCCCAGGCCGCCTCCCTCCAGCCCCCTCCACTGACAGTGACCTCTCCCCCTCAATCCTATCACACTGTTTTGCGAAGCGGATTTTATCGATGCTAGGAGATGGACTTCTTGCGAAGTATTGACAACTAAGGCTCTCCACAGAACCCAGGGTGCCCACTCTAGAAGGGCAATCTAAGGCCTCCATACTTGGTAATCGTGGCCCAGTCACCAAGCCCTATATTTCCAATGATACATCCTATTTCCCATGTGCCACTCGAAGAAGATAGCTCAACATGCACACGTAAAAAAGATTGCTGTTTTCCAGCAGCGTTCCCCAGAGTTTAGCATATATATTTCGCTAAAGGCCACCCAGAGTGACAATCTGCCTATAGACTATGCATGACTATTTTGTATACACTGTTAT
The DNA here is from genome assembly GCA_942159475.1 of Sthenelais limicola. Lineage (NCBI taxonomy): Eukaryota > Metazoa > Annelida > Polychaeta > Phyllodocida > Sigalionidae > Sthenelais > Sthenelais limicola. The sequence continues at coordinate 63,862,291 of OW804096.1, forward strand.
TTTTAAGGATATCTTCAAAAAAGAAGTGTCTTTTATGGCATTAAAGATTCACAATAGTTTCTACAAAGATAAGATGCGGTCCCTTATGTGGTGCACATGGGAATCCAAAGGTTCTAAGTCATTACTCATTACAGTCTTAATCATTGCCTTCAAATTGCTCCGCTGAGGCAGTGCTGTCAAGAGACTGGCTTCTTCCTACTCCTATGTGTACACTCCACTTTCTTTTTTCTAGACTCTCTCAAATAGGGGACTTGCATGCACCACTGCGCGGGGCATTTCTGTTACGGTGCATGCTGGAATGGATTCTGTTGAAATATGACATACAAATCTTTAGCAACATTTTTATCGTGTGCTTTGTTTATGGAACAGATTTCACTGAACAAGACAATAGGGGATTTGTATGTCCGCCATCTTGAATCTTCATTTACTTGGAATTATGGGAGTTGTTTATATATGTCAGTGTAAAAACATGCTATATTCAGTATGGAATATTTAACAAGGATCTAATGTACAAGCCATGTGTTATACATGACTTATTAAAACAGGGCTTCAACTTTCCCATCACGCATTGGGTTTTTATAGATCAAATTGTATACAAGCTAAGATGTTGGTGAAAGGATTCTTGCAATGTTCGATCATAATTTTGTATATCAGATTTGAATTGATCCATCCCAGCATGCACTGTAATAGACATGCGCAGCGGCACATGTAGATCCCCTATTGAGATATCCTTGACAGCATTATTGCCTTAGTCAAGTCGTTTCACTAACGTTCAGACCGGTGCAGCAGTCTCCAGGCAGTTATTTCAATTGCCAGTTGAGGCCTAGACCAAAGATTAGGTTCGGAGACAATTTTTGCCTTCGTCGACTGCGGGTATATATGATTTGAGAAAATGCGTTCCTCTGTAACTTCATTGGGATAAAAAGTCCCAAATATATATTCAGTGACCGGAAGGACAGTTATCCCCAGCTTACACGAAGTCTAGACTAGGAAGATTGATACTTAGTAAAGTTGAGAACTTTGATAGGATACCAGATCACATCCAACACTCTCGAGGCAGAGATATATTTGCGAGACTTTAGAACTAACCTGAAGGAATCGTTATTCTAGAAATTAGATTTCCGAACGAGTTAAAGTTGGAATGAATTAACGGGCCCTCAGAGTCGACTTCGGGAATTTTGTTCCCACTTCAGACCTGAGGCAACTCTCCGGGATTCTAAAACTTCAAGATCGTTCTAATACAGCATGTATGAAACTGGCTTTAGACTTTTGACTTTTGATAGGCTAGACCGATATGACAAAGTTGAGATTGCTGGAAGCGAACTCAGAAACAGGGGAAGAAATATCCTAAAAATTAAGAGAGCAAAGAAAGAGAAAGGGAAATTAAAAAGTAGTGTTTTCTACAAAAGCAAGGTTTTGTGGAATACCCTCCCAGGAATTATTCGGATTGAAGGTGACAGCGATCTAAAGTTAAAGATTGGGCTCTATCGCGTGAATTGGCACATATTTTATGGAGATTTTTGTTTATACATCCAAACCCCAAACCCAATCTCAGTCTCTGAAGTCTTTTCACGTCTGCTCAGATCAAAGCCTAGAGACCTCTGGCATTTCCGCAAGGGGTGCTGGGAGAAGTTATAAATATCACTGCTTGGCGATCTGGAGAACAAGGCACTTCGGCTGTGGGAGTTCCTTTCTGCATTTATACGCAGATTAATAAATGAATCCTTGACATTTTAGCTAGACACCTAGCAATATGTATAATTATTTCTGCATCCCCTTATGAATGTAGCTGGTTTGATGTTTTCATAGTTAACCTACTTCGCTTTTATTTGCCCTGTTAGGAACATACTGGAAAACCTCGAAATCATATTTCAGAAGTATGTTTCCTTTTTGTACACTTCTTGTAGGTATAACTAAATTATATGTCGAGTTGAATTGAATTCTATAAATTATTCCATACGTTATTTTCATCTTTTACTATGAGATCTGATGAATTTTAACATTCATGCCTATCCACTAGATCATTATACCAGGCAGAGTTGTCAAGTTGCTCTCTTTTTTTGAAAAAATGATAGTTGACTTAATGCCTTTGATTCAATCTAAGTTGCCAAAATGACCGACTCAAATCTTAAAATTGCTATTAAATAAAAGATAATTGGAAATAAAAACGATTTTATACAGAATGCTCTGTAAGTGTTAACTCGATTGTCTCTTGTCTATGCGTGTTTCGACCTAGAAACACAGCCAGAAGTTTTAAAACACTCTCATGTCCACCATCCCCTGCGCTAACTCTGATAAGACTGATCTTTAAACTCTGCGAATCATCCCAAACTTTGTTATTTCGACTTCCCATCAACACTTTCTTAGTTGTAGCACATTTTCTTATCTCAATCCAGCTTCTCTCCCTTTATCCCTCACAACCTGTCTCTCTTTCCCTCTCATTCCTATACGGGTCAGATCTTCAGAAAATGTACAATTGGCAGATCAACACATTTAGTAAATGCTGTTAAATTAGACTGGAAAAATCGTCGACACTAGGTATATCTTATATTTGTTATTGCCTTGATTCAAACAGTCTGTTTGAATATGTTGAACCGTATTTTGAATCTGAATTTTGTCTTAAATTTGGGTTATTTGAGAGAATTGGTGAACATTTGAGAGAATTGGTGAAGGCTAATTGTACATTTTCTGTCCATTTCCCCGTTTATACAAGTATCCCATTTCATCAAGACTGCCCCATTCCTGGTTCACACGCTTGTAAATCGCCAAGTCTCAAATGTGTACAAAAATAATCACCTTCCGGGCACGTGTTCAGTCATTACTGAGGACCCAGTCGCCAGGATGTGTCTTACCACAGCCTGGCTAAGATAATTACTGTGTAATTTGATAATTACTTAATGGTTGGATGCCACCACAACTTTCCCCATATTAATCAAACTACCGCTGATGCAGCAAGTTTCCTCTTGGGCAGAAGAGTTTTCACGCCTTGTTACGTCGAGTGCCTTCTCTAGAATTGCAAAGAGCTAGAGGGAAATCCGGCGAAGTGGCGAACCGCGATTATTTCGTTTAAGGCTCTTTCTTAACGTACTATGCGGTAATGGAACATCGCCTGTTCATCTGCCTCCTCAGGGCAATAATCTTGAAGTTACAAATATATGGGAGCGCACTCGAAGATTCTAGAGAGCTGTATTTCGGTCTCCTCTCGGAATAGCTTTCGCATCACATGACCACTGCAAATTAAGGCTCTCTATTGTTAAAGGCATTTTGAGATAGACCCATTGGGCTTCTATACTTAACACACTTGTATAACCTGTAATACAGAAGCCTATACAGTCTAGACTCAAAGCCTCTAAGATCAGATAAGAAGGGTATGTCAGTGATTGGACGCCTACTGCGCTAATAGCTTTCCTGGCCTGGGAGTAGGATTATAGACTGTATACTGAAAACTGATCCATGTTCGTTAGCAAAATATATAAATGAACATTTGGATCTGTACACTGTTTTAAGACAAACTTGTATAAAACAAGTATGTTATATCGTGTAAATGTACAATAATTCGTCTTCAGCAATCATCGCAATAAGCCAAACTTATACAAAAATAGAGTTCAACATATATTTCAACCTAACTGAACAGATTCTTTGAATTAAAACAATTCCAGATAATTATACTTCACCGATATCTATAGACATTGCTATTCTGCATATTCCTCCATCAAGGCTTATGCTAATAACTGGTGTAAGTTATTTGAGGGAGTGGGTAACCAGCTATATGCAAATGACAAATAAATAGTCATAATGCCTTGAGAGAGACTAGTACAATCTGACAATGACTCTAACATGCACCATCGCCATTAATATCTTCGCACCATCGCATTTCCAAGGGACTCTGTGCATGATGAGGAAAATCATTAAAATGCACACAAGGCACGAAGAGAAGGGTATTAATGTGTACAGGCCTTTTCCCCCAGGGGTTAGGCACCTATATCACTAATGATTAAGTATCACGATCAACCCACTCTTGACAACACAAATGAAGAGCTCAGATAATCTCATTGGAATTGCCGAGAGGGTTTCTTTTGCGACATTTTAATCTGCAATGCTAATGGAAAGACGTCCCCCTTGCAGGAAAAAATAAAGATAGGAACTAATTAAATATTCCCGAGCGTACAAAAATTGAATACTGCTGGTTATAAGGAAATGTAATTTGCATTGAAAAGACTCCATTAAATGTCGTGAGTAGTTCTGTGTACTGTAATTAACCATGCAATCTATTGTAATGAACTACTCGGAAATTACATTTACATTACCCATGCCAGAATCTCAAGTCGACTTTTAAAGCTGTTTGAATGTATAAAAATAGCCAGTGGTGCTTTAAATTGAATTACCGTGACTGACTAAGAACATTTAGAACAGTGCCAGAGACTAGTTATTCAGACAGATTGAGAACATGGTAAACGGTGAGCATCCTTTATAGGTAGTTAGAATATTTGTTGGCTGCGAGAGGATATAGTCTCGGCACAATTGCCTGTGCAGTAATTTGGAAAGCGAGGAGTTTATGTATTTTATGTATTGACCTAAAGTTATAGTCAGAGCTGCACTCCCAGTTAACACCGGTCAAAAACTTAACATTTTCTGCTTTTTCTTCCATTATTTTCCAACTCATCTAAAAGTCATTTGACCACTATTTTGGAGGGTTTTTTTCTAGTTGTTTTTGCTATAGGGTAAGATTTGCTATAGGGTAAGAGCTGAGAATGCAGCTTTAAGTTACTGGATGTAAACCTTGTGCACTGTATATGAACTGTATGACCACTGTAAGCATTGATGTTATACTATTTCCATTATTTCTGGGCGGGCTGGAAGAACTAGATGTAGAAGTGACTGGCCATTTCTGTATGTTTAAAGGCAGAAAATCATATAAATTAAAGCTTCATTCCCTGCATAATCGACCCAAAGCTATTTCCTTTTTTCTTGGATTCAGCAGCACGGGAGAATGGAGGTTTTTAATGCTGGAAGTGGAAAATTGGCATTTCCATCCATTTTTCTTGCTTTCCGTTTCCCCCTGTCCTTGCATGCCTCGTTTCCCTCTCTCTCTCTCCTCTCTCCTCTCTCCCATCTCTCTTCCTCCCTCTCCCTCTCCTCTCCCCGCGCCTCTCCCTGTCTCCCTCTTTCCCTCCCTCCCTCTTTCCTCTCTCTCCAGTCGCTGCCTCTCTATATCCTCTCCCCCTCTCTCCTCTTCTCCGGTCTCTCCTCTCACCCCCTCTATTTCTCGCCTCGCCCTCCTCCAAAGATCCTCCTCCTACCCCAAATGTCCATGTCTTGATATATCTCTCTATAGGCAGTGCTATATCCTAACACTTCCAATTTCATCGAAATGGACACTTTGATTTTTCACAAAGAAAACATCTCGAAGTTTTTTAATATTCTCGAGAGAGGGACAGAGAGAGAGACATGCACAGAGAGAGAGACAGACGGAGACAGATACAGATAGAGAGACAGACACATAGAGGGACAGATAGAGAGAGAAAGAAAGACAGAGAGAGACAGACGCAGAGACAGACACAGAGAGGGACAGACACAGACACAGACAGACAGATAGGCAGATAGGCAGACAGACAGACCGAAATAAATTTATAAAATAGAGAATGAGGCTGAGCTGTGAGGCAACAACGCAATTAACAACAGGACTTATACTACTTCAGTTAAATACACAGGGGCTTCAGCGGGGCTTTGTAACTGTCCTAGAATGAATGATAATTGCTTTGACTTCTACTTTACTTATTCATAGAATGTTTGCAAGTCGTATTATAACAATAGTGAATAATGAATATGCAACACACTCGGCAGAATTATATCATGATCAATTAGGATGGCTTGTCACCTAGGTGGTGTTCGTTATAAAGGATCCCGCATGTAAATTTTTAATCGGATTTGCAGTAAAGACAGGCTAACTCTTTAGCGACATCCTAGAGCTGGCTAAAGGACTAAACTAAAATAATATTTCAGGCTCGTAATAGGGAAGTCTGGGCGGGAATCACCTCTGTAACAGACTCCAAAGACCATGTTTTATATCTGAGCTACTTCGTATGCGACAAATATATTTACATTTTCTGTGTAGTGAATGTTACCTTTTTCTGAAACTGAAAAAAATACGAAATAAATAGGTTTCAGTCGGACGATGAAGTGAGCGATAATCCGGAGGTATAGTTGGCTTCTGAAACAAAACAGCTTAAAAACCGGCGGTGCAAATTTATGGAAATAGGCTCTGGATTTATGCGAGTTTGACTGTTTTGGTAGCGCTGGGTGGGTCTGTTAGGTGCGCAGCTATGCAAATTTGACATTTTTCCGAGGGAGAAGATGGGGAAAGAAGGTGACCCACGAGCCCCGTGCTTGCCCACATCTTTGCCAACGAGGCAAACAACGTAGTGAGGTCCGGAAAATTCATGAATGCCCCTCGACTTGGAATTCCCCTAGGATGGTCAATAATACTAGCTTGTCCAGTCGTATACTAGCATAGCCCCAGGCAGTTAATAACAAGAGTAGGTAGGGAAAGAACACAAGGGTACAATGCAGGCTTGTGGGAACACAAAATCCACCTTGTTTTGCCTCTCTTTACTTACGTCGACAGAGTCCTGTTTGCATGTCCTTTCGCACTAGGATGGCTTAGTGTGTGTTTTACTTTGCCTGTATGTACCCTTTCTCTCTTCTCAGCCTAACCCTTCCATGCCTTCCATCAATTCGCCGATACTCCAACTGTGTTTGTCACAGTGACATTGTTTCCCCCTTCCCAATTCTCAGCTCAAGGTAGGGTTTTTCAGTTTGTCATTGGTTGACTATGTCAGCACTTACAATTTTGCATTCTCTATGGCTATTACACCAAACAAAGTCTTGCCAAATTTACTTATGTTATGACTCATAGGGCTGGATTTAATCTGCTGCTATTATATATGTTTATAAAATAATTTGAAGTCAAATCGGCAAAGAAAAAACAAGGGCGCCAGTAAGCGATATATAATAAGTGAAGCCAGGATTTTTATGACTCTCTTTTATGAAGCCCTGCAGCAATTCTCTAAAATTTTGGTCAAATGACATAAATTTACATGGGTCGGAAAAGAAGAGGAAAAAAGTAGAAAATCTATAGTTGTTGACCGACGTTAACTGAGAGTGCAGCTCTAAATGGGAAAACTATAGCAGTATTCCTTCATGGATCATTATAAGCCATGTATAAGTATAGCTGTCATTTATTGCTAAATAAATAAGGATATGAATGTCAATGGTCCAACGAGAGTAGACAAATCCCTTGGATTATTTATCAGGGATTGTCCACCTTGTCTCACCACTGCCATGAATTATTTAGTAAATACATCTTAATTATTCATCTTTTATTATTGTTTTAGGCTCGTCGGAAGATCTATTTTTAGAGACTTTTGTCCAGTTCTTTATATTTTCATGGAATAAAAATTCAATATATATTATATATATATGTAGTGTTCAGAATTAGTGCATTGCCGCCTTGGTTGTTACCTGTAGGGGTTCACGCCCAATCTGTGTTTACCCTAGTTACCAACCCAGTTTGGCGTCCCACACCCTCAGTGGTAATAGGTTGAAATGACTGCTTCTCAATTATTATTCTTTTTAAAAAAGGTTAATTGAATAAAGGGCGGACTCACGAACGCCATTGCATTGCCCTCCAATCAACTTATGATGGAGAAGCCATGCATATATACGTAGATGGGTTTCAGGCAAATGTGTCAGAAGTCGCAAAAATTGGATTTCGAGATATTATCACATTTGAACAGATGGGATCAAGCAGATTCCAATGATGGTAAACATTCGGACATCTAATAAGTACTTCTATATTTTGTGTATGCAAATTCCTTGATGAGTCGTGGCCCCGTGCGAAAACCATTTTCACCGAAAATAAACACAAGCTTAGGACTGCCACCCATGCCTCTGGTCTGGAGACTCTAGTATCCCATAACCCCATTTAACTCGCTTTTCTCGCTTGATCTTAAGCCTGGGTTCCACTACCACGCTACCTTTCCCGCTACTACTCCCATTTCTTTGCTCCCACTACTTTAGAAGTAACGGGATCAAACAAATCAAACATTGAATTGAAGCGGCTACTTCCTGTTACTTGCTTCCGCTTCTTATATATGCTTGAAACGGACCTTTGGCATTAAAACTGTCTTATTATGTGAATATATAACGCCATTTATTTAGATGATCATTAAATATATGTATGTGATTGAAATATTAGGGAGTGGGAGGAGTTACTACTGGTGGGAAATAATGTGAACTATTGTTTTTTTTTATTGTGTGAACGTGTGGTGGTAAGGTTTTAATGATGGCCAAAAAACTACAAAAATAATGTAAATGCTTGATCTTGATATGCCCGTCATGGTATAAAGCAAACTGGGGAATTAAAGTTCTGAACTGTGGATAATGTATCAAATTATCATAATTATTACAAGTATTCATAGAATAATGTGGAATTATAGGATAGATTTAAAGGGTTGTGATTAATATTTCGATGAGTAAACGCATCCCAATATAGTTGTGTAAATTGTAGAAATAAAGGCTTGTATATAAAAAATGTGTGACTTATTTTTGTTTTTGTTTTTACGACAACTTCTTTTATTCAATCTGTCAACAATGTCATCTTCCTCCGGGACAGCTATACATCGAGAACTACACACGTCCCTCTTCTGCATCATGTTTGCTCGATAATTTTATATTTTTCTCTATTTTTATTCTTATAACATTAACACTAGAGTACCACTGTTGCACAATTTGCTCATATATATATCACAACACAACTATCCTCATGTTTTACCCACTCACTTGTCTACCGATTTGAGGTGGGTAGGGTGTCGAAAGGTTATTTATTCTGATCTATTAGATCTGTCAGATCCGAGAATAATTTTCTCCACTTTCCATCCTCTTCCCTGTCTATTGTCGTGAGTTTATTCTGATATAGGATGATTGAGATCTTAGATCTCAGTTCATAACAAAAGACGAACCACTCTAACATGCCTTTATGGAAGAGTTTCTGGCGATGTATAAAAGCTTTTGCTACGAGAATGATCCAATTTATTATCTTACTATTTGTACCCTTCTTGTCGAATCCGAACATGATGTTTATTCTTTCAACATTAAATTCTCCATTGGCATTTTTTTTTATCACCTTTTTCCCACTTGGGTCCTCGTTTAGGTACCCTATAGAGTCTATAAACTCAAAGATATTCCTCCACAAGGTTTTTGTTCTTCCACACAACATGAAAAAATGGACGACATCGTCTCTTTCAGTACAGAATGAGCAAACAGGTAGTGGTTTGATACCAGCATTTTTTAGATAGTAATTGCAAGTGATAGTTTTATGGATAATTCTGTATTGTAACACCTGAAGTCTTGTTTCGCAAGAGGCTTTGTATGAGATTAAAAAGACTTTTTTCCAGTCTATTTGACTGAAATCTTCGTCTCCCATGTCTAACAGCTGCTGCCACGAGTTGAGTTTCTCTCGTTTTACCTTCATACTTTCTATTAGAGCGTTATAAATCTTTTTGCTGGAGCATGTCAATATATCTATACATTGGCTATTGATGTTTATATTTATGTTCCCTTTATCCTCGCAGGGGGGGGGGAATTTTGTATGATCGTGAGCCATTCTTTAGGTATGGCTTTTTTCAAATCTTTCATCATATGGTAGTCAGGTATAAATCCATATTGTCTTTTTACCTCTAAAATTGACATCATTTTACCTTGTTGGTTGATCAAATCACCTATACATGTAATTCCATTTCTCTCCCAGCTGTGATAGTAAAACATTTTTTTTTTTTCTCTAATTAGTCTATTTGACCATATTCTTTCTCTCAGTATTTCGTTTCTCGAAACTGGCTCTTTATTGTAGAAATATTTATTCCATATTGAGAATATCTCTTGGTAGAAACTATTCAACGCTTTACGTGGCATGCTTCTACACAACAATACATCTTCTGCTTTCTTCGCAGTGGGGGAATAAGAGGCCATTTCTCTAAATGCTTTACCTGTACTATCTTGGAGTATTCTTTGTACCCACTTGAGGCGGTTAGTGTCAATTACTTCCTTAATAGTCCTTAAACCCAGCCCACCGTCTTCTGCCTTTTGGGCTAAAAACGCTGTACTGATTTTGTGGTCTTTATTTAACCAAACAAAGTTCAACATAATTTCATGGATTTTACTTTGGATCTTCTTTGGTAATGCAATACATGCCAGCACATGCTGTAAAATGGGGAGCAGGAATACATTGCACACTAATACCCTTCCCTTGATGGTAAGGTTCCTCCTTTTCCATTGGTTCACAATTAACTTGGTTCTATCCAATAGTTTTTCACTATTTACGACTGATAGTTTTGTCTCGTTTCTTGGGGAGAGAAGAGTCACCCCCAGCACATTCATTTTATTCGTCCAATCTATTTTGAGTATTTCTCTGTTAGTTAACTTAATTTCTCCTATATTGAATCCCTTGGATTTTTTTGCATTTAATTTCAAGCCTGAGGATAAGGCATATCTATCTAGCATTTGGATAATCTTATGTAAGGAGAACTCATTCTTGACCATGACGGTCATATCATCGGCGAACTGCACTAGTTTTGACTCTTCTCCCCCCCCCTAGATCAATTCCCTCAATGTTGACATTCATCCTAATTTGGTCAGCTAATCTTTCGACGCATAAAACAAAGAGAGATGAGGAGATGGGATCTCCCTGTTTCATCCCCCTTTTTATATCAAACCAACTAGACGAAAAACCGTTATTACAGAATGTTGCGACTGATTTTCCCATGAGGGTCTTAACCCAGGATACATATACATAATCCATTCCATGCGCTAACAGTGTGTTTTCTAGAAAATTCCAACAAATAGAATCGTAGGCTTTTGTGAAGTCTAATGATACCACCAGGGCCTGCTCTTCCCTTTCTTCTATCATGGACACTATATCATCGATTCTGCGTATGGCAGTGCCTATATAGCGGCCTTTAACAAAGCCATACTGATCTTCTTCGATCAGCTTTGGTAGTAAGATGTTCAACCTATTTGCAATTACCTTCGATATAATTTTATAGTCTACGTTGAGCAGAGTGATGGGTCTCCAATTCGCCAAGAAGATACTGTCCGTATCTTTCTTGGGAATTACATTGATGAGACCCCTCCTCTGCTCACACGTCATCTCACCCTCTTCAAGACAAGCATGCAACATCTCCATAAACATATCTCCAATTACAGGCCAGAATATTAAATAAAATTCAATAGTGAAGCCATCACTGCCCGGGGATTTGTTCTTCTTAAAGGTTTTCATCACCTCTTCTACCTCTTTCTTTGATATAGTTCTTATTAACATTTCATTTTCGACCCTGTCCAGCTGTACTGCCGTGTTTGGCTCGGTAAATTCTTCGGCCATTTCTTGGTCTGTTTTTTCCTCTGCATATAGAGCAGAGTAGAATCTTTCGCCTTCAGCTAATATATCTTTCTGGCTCGTAGTCATTACTCCGTTAATATTTAAAAGAGATATGCTTTTCTTATTCGCTATATATTTTTCTAGGCCGCAGAAATACTTGGTTGGCTTTTCGCCATCAATCGCCCATTTCGCTCTCGAGCGAACTAAGGCCCCTTCTGCTTTCTTTAGCTCCTGATCTTTAATTTCTAGCAATATGTTTTCTTTTTCTCTTCTTTGATTCGTGTCTAATACATTTATTCTGTCTAGTTCTCTAATTCTTTGAGTAAACTTAGTATTTTTTTCTCTTCTTTCTTTAGCTTGGTCTTTACCTATCTTGGTGGCTAGCTCCCTAACTTGCAATTTAAAGAACTCCCACCTTAGCTTCTCGGATAAGTTATTATTTTTCGAGGACTTAGCTAACTCTTCTACGCCTGCTTTGAATATTTCATTCCCCAGGAGATTGGAATTAAATATCCAATATCCTCTCCCCCTCCTGGCCTCACTTTGTATTAGATAAATAGATATTTCTTTGTGGTCTGTGTGGGCACACGACGATACCTCTGTTTTCGAGGAGAGGTTTGCGATATTATTAGAGGCGAAGATATAATCTAATCTTGACTGTAATTGTGACTTATTTTACTGTGCCAAATATTTACATGATATCTGTAGGAAGACAATGGTGTACGGTTCAGCAATTCACCAGCATAACATGACAAAGGGAATCCAAGTTTTGATCCAATTTGCAAGTATGACAGATTGTCACATCACTGTATTGAACAATCCAGCGGCTAGAACAATCACAGTCTTCTACTCGAGTGATTTCCAAGAATGAACAACATACATAGCGAGATCCAATCTCTAGGCCCTGATGGCAACACTGAAATAAGCACACAGCAGGCACATGTTGAACGGTTGACAAAAAGGCCGTGATTGTCCAATGAATGTAGCCACTGATTGCTATCCGAGTTGGCAATGATTTTCTAGGACACATCGTCTAGGAGATACTTCCAATTGGTTGCTACAATATATGACCGTGTTATGGGCCTTCAAAACAATGCTAATCTCGGTGATTTATAACAAGTATATAGCACTTGTTTAGGTCTGGGGAATAGGCATAATCAAGTTACTGCTATGTCATTTCCAATCATTATCAGGCATATTTCTATTTTAATAGGGCCACAAAAACTATAAAAGATGTATGATCTATGGTTAGAAATATTGATAGATTAAAACTCTTAAGTAAGCAGTAAAGGCAGAGTCAATATGATATAAGATAGCATTGTATGTAAGATTAATTTTGAAATAAGTATAACGTGATGTGATGTACATAGATGGGTTTAACTGGTCCATGGCTTCTTTCACCACGAACAATGCATTACATAAAGCACAGCAGTGAAATTTCTGAGAACTAAAATAGTTCATAAAACAAGAATTAGTTAACAGTGATCACTTTATATTTATTTATTTCCGGTTCATGCAGAAGATTGCGTTTCCAAGGGAAACGAAGATTGGTGTCAGTTAAATGTACTGTTCGAGAGGGAGGGAGAGTAGGAGGGAGAGGAAGGGGGACAGAAAACATGATATCCCTATCTCATATCTGACTGGTCACTCCATGTACTTCTGTTGGTCCCTTTAACACCTTTGCATATGAGGCATCTTACTTCTCAACTTGCCACTTGAATTCACACATGGTCTACCCTTTAATTCACCCCCTCCCAGCCATTACTAGCATGATTCTGATCCTATCTGCTGATATCAGAATCAACAGATTCTTCACACTGATATCCAGGATGGGAGGAGCCAAGATGCTATCAATGATTGACAGACCCAATCTACACTTCAATGCTTATGTGGTCTACTAAAGAGTTCTGTCCCTTAGTATATCCAAATTATATGAAATTTTAAATATTCTAGGCCACTCCATCGGGGAACTTTTGTTGTTTTAGATCAATGCGGAACTCTGACATTTATTTCTATATGCAGTAAATACGGAGAGCATAATCCAAATTTTAATCGGGTGAATAGGCTTTATTATAATGTTCTGAAGTCATTTCGAAGGTACACTCTGACATTCTGCTCTTTTAAAGCTGCATTCTCAGCTATTGTGACAAAACAAAACAAATCTGATCAAATTTACTCAAAATATCATGACTTAATAGGATTGAAATCATCAATATTCTGCTGTTGTTCTATGTTTATACAAGAATTTGAAGTGTAATTGCTGAGGGAAAACTGCCGCTGGTGAGCGATAATACATGAAGTCACCATAGGAAGGGATTCAGGCGGGTCCTTCAAATACAAATGAGGAGGTTTTAACAGTCCTGTAGCAAAAACAACTGGACACAATCCTCCGAAATTTTGGTCAAATGGCCTTTAGATGGGTTGGACAAAAAGTAGAAAATATTTAGATTTTGACCGACGTTAACAGAGAGTGCAGCTTTAACCCACGGATTGAATCTTTGGTTCTTTTCGTTTTATACTGGAAAGTCATACTTCATAATATGGCTAATGTTTGAGACTGTATGAGTCAATGTTGTTTTTATATGATGGTATTCATGAATGACAGAATGCAGATATACACATTGCTTACAGAGCATTTTTCACGGTAATCCACCATGATCAATTACATAATACAAAATTGATTTTTGGATAAGCTTAAGTGTACATTGAATTAATTTCAAATAATTATATTGGTCTTTAACAATTCTTTAAAATAAGTTTGAGATAGTAGTTATTTTTAATTTTCGAAAAGAGAAATGCAATTTTTAGAAATGTATATAATATTGTTTTGGTTTTAGCACAGGCAATCCTTGTAAACATCGGCGGAGGATGGAGCCTTACTGTTACAAATATGATATTGGCGTCTAATGAATAATGATAAGAAGATCTTTAGTCAATTTGAAACTTGATTTGAAGATTATACTGTAATTGTTACGAACACATGGTTTAACATTTTATGATAGTGAGTTCTGTTGTTTTAGTTCCTGTTTGGTTTGCTGTTTATACTTTTATAATACAAAATAGTGGACTAATTAACAACTTTAAACAGTGATTCCTAAGTCATTGAGCTGTATAGTTTGGCGCTGTATTCCTTAACAGGAAAGTGCGAAGGGGGAAGAGGGAAGGGAGGGAAAGGCCCAATGTTTTGGTAATTTAAGTGTCATAAACGTCGGCTACGTGATATTTAAGTGCCATGGCCCAGCTGGCTTTTTATGAGGATGTTAACTGATTAACAGGAACTAATGGTATTCCGTCTTCCACACATCGAGATCAGAGAGAAATCACCGTTGTCGATTATCCTGTCATAAACTATAACTTCCAAAACAGGCTTTCCAGATAGAAATGTTTAGTAATGTTGAAACTGGATCCTGTAATCGTTAAGAACATTTTTATAAAAGGAGTTGTTGAGGTTCTACTGAAACTAAACTGAAGATACCAGTATACATACTGTACATGTATCATTCCGATTTTATTTAGCTCTCAGTGTCTTTTGTTCTGTTGTCTTCTGTTCCTCTGTCCCTGGAACAATCAAGGACTCCACACGACGAGAAAGGAAATCCCCTTGAAACCTGACAGGGTTTCTTATGACAATCAAGTTTTGTTATCCGGTTTTACGTTTCCAAACACGAAGAACCAGTCTTGTTTGATTTCGCCTCGCGTGGTGTGTCTCAGCGAGTGATCGTTCCCATGACTACCCTCTGCCTATTTATAAACCATGTATTCTCTGGGTTTTCTTACCATATTATTTACATAGTACTTCGTTTTTCCATTCATTGGGCTTTGTTTGTTTTATTTAAAACTCCTTTAAAATTGTTTGCTCTAGTGCTACTACCAATGGACGTGCATATATAGCTGATTGGCCAGTTTATGAAGCGGACAATAATGGTTGTAATTATATGATCCGATATAGATTTTTGTTTTCGATTATTTATTTACTGGATTAAAAAGGTGGAGTTTTCAATTGGCCCAGTATTCTTGGGCTCCACAAGACAGAGAAAGAGTACATATCATGACATCTACTTGGTTTGAGGGTGGACTCACCTATTCCATCTTTGGATAAGGTCTTAGCCCCATCATTGAACGTTATCATTAATGCCCAATCGTACTTGGTATCATATTGAAGGTGATGTGCCCTGTATTTGTGTTTTAATATTGTAAATGAAAGGGATAGTGTGCGCCTTCTAAAAACTTTAATCATGGCATTGAATGAAATATTAATCTTAATCGTGATCCAAAAGAAAGAATTTAAGCAAGGCAAGGCACGAACTGGAACAACTTTGAGAAATTTGAGAGGTTCACAACCTTTTATGTCACAATGTCACACCTATTATGGCAGATAAAGAATCATCTTATCGTATCTTATTCTTAGGGTTATATCATATATATATACATAACCTGTCAGACTTGTATATGGCACTAGGATATTTTTTGTCTTTATGTATAGGGATGCTTTTGTGAAGGGGATTTTTTAGGGATAAACAACAAGAACTATCACTGGTCCATGGTTTCTTTCACCACGAACAATGCATTATATATTGGCGAAAGCTAACGCCAAATAATCCTGCGATGTCGCCGAATGTTGCTCTGTTACGTCACATTTGATGCGAAACTCTGATTGAACACAGAACAGAAAGAAATGAAAGCAAATCAGTCTTGCTCAGGCCGGTCGAAGGCTTGTTTGTTCCGGTGGTAGTAACACTTTTTCCTGCATTTCATGGGGATAAGAATGACTTCTGAGGACAATTAACACATGCCTATCAGCACGAGCGAAAAATCGATGAGAGCTCTCTGGCATCCCATTGGAGAATCCTTCATTTATCCATTTATTTTGCACCGTGCTCAAAATATTCCACTTATATTCATAGGGGATATGAAATACAGCCTTTTTGAAATTGCTTTTCATTGCTATCAAAATTATTTATTGCCTTTCTGAAAGATACCTAATGGTATGATAAAATCAGGATATTAAATATCAGTGCTAATTACATTTTCCCATGTTTCCACAATGCATGTGATACATCTTTTTAACTGACACTGGCACCAAAAAAAGTTAAATCCAATTTGTGACTTTTGATAAGCGAGTGATCTAGTTTTCACCCGGAAAATTAATTCCTTTCTATTATACTAATCATATTAGGGACTGTAATTAACTAGTCCTATTAGGGACTGTAAATTTAATTATTCATGCGATTTAAATAATCCCTTTAACGGAAAGGAAGAATAAATCTTTTTTCTATCAATGACATGTAAACATATTACAATGAATGTCATGATACCAAAAGTGCACACATGTTTTGGGTGTATGAAACCAATGTTTAATTTTTAGATTAAGATATTTGTATTCAGCATAATAGGCATTACATCATACGATGTTAATCCCAGCGAACCCTTATTATAGATACATTAATTAAGTCCATAGCTATGTAATATGATATTATCAGTTAATTACTTAGTTATTATCGTTAATTGGCTTTGATAGACAAATAACGAGAAATTGACCTATTATGACGGCATGAAATAGACAAAGCAGCTCTTGTCCAGAAAAAATAGACATCTGCATGTGAAATATAAGTCAGCTTTAGGGTCAATATGCATCTTATGGTCATAAATATAGTAGCAGATGTCATTATGGCTTTAAATGTCACAATCCATTTGGTGCACAAATGCTAACAAAATAAGAAGATATAACATTCCCATTGCCTTAGTTATCCTCGCATGTCCTGAAACTAGGTTATGATCACGTGTAGGATATTCCTTGGCTGGCGACAAAAAATGCTCTCTCTATCAAGACAATCGCATGATCGCACGGCTCCATTGACCAACGCGAAAAAAACAACCTAGAAATATAGAGACTTTCAAATTGAGCAAAGTGGAGCATTTAATTCAGTGCACCGCTCCATATCACGGCCGCATTATCTTCGGACACCAGATTGCAGGCGGCATCAATGGCCTGGGCGCCGGTTTATCACAACAATAAAGTACGCCACATCGCACGAGACCAACAATCATAGAGGCCTCTGGCAGGAGGAGGAGGTGGGGAAACAAAGTTGTCGTCATATGGACTTGCTTTCATTATGTGTGTATTGATTTGGTTGGCATCCAGGAGATGTCCGGACAATGGTGCTAAGTATTTGTATTTATGTGATGTGGCACGGAAAAGTGAGTCACAAGTAGGAAAAATATCTTGAGATACCGTCATCATATTTTAAAAGATGAGATCAAGCGGATTCCAATTATGGTAAACATGAGGTGTGAGGATTCCACTGAATTGAAATGATAAACCTGCTAACATTTTCAATTCTCTCGGCACTTTGCGCTAGGTGGAGTCCACACACAGACGCCATGGTTTGACTGTTTCGGAAATTGGGAAAAAACGAGGTTTGCATGTTGTGTGCGCGAGAGTTTATCCTCTTGTCCCTGGCCTTTGTTCAGCCTCGACATGGCTCTCTCCAACCGCATGAAAAACACTTAGAATCTGCATGGCAAAAAGCTGCATGGGAAGCCAGAAAAACACTGGCGTTCTATGTTCTTTATTTCATCACTTGAATTATTTAGCACCGACAACAGGGATTCGATATTTCAAAAGGAGTTGGTCGGGTGCCTACTGCATGTTTGGGATGGCTTATGGGTTGGCTTTCCATCTGGGTAAAATAGAATATAAATGATGCATGCTTACTGCGATATTCCTATCACTGCCAAGGCCATCTGCGTTTGCAATAATAGATGTTTCCCAGCAATTGAAGATCAAAGGCTGGAATGCATGTCTAGCTTATATCTGTTATCACACCCCGAAACAATTACGTTAAATGTACATAGTGATATGTCACACAAAAATGAGTCACAAGTCGGAAAAAATGGATTTTGGGAAACATGAAATATTTGTGCGACTTGCGACTCATTTTCCTGTGACACATCACATATTCTTATTTCGTATTGTCATAACATATTGTATACATATTGTATTTCTTGTATAGGCCTACATATTATAATTTTAGACAAACTTAGGTACAGTTCAACATAACCAAATACATTGTTTTGATCATTGGAATACCAAATATACTCAGATATATCTCATGACGTTCATCATTCTTTTATAGCTGAATTTAATCGAATTTATACTAAATGTGTAGAGCTTCCGATTGTCCATTTTCTGACGATGTAATAGAGTCTGACCAAAACCTAGTACTCTATCTACACCGCTCCTATAACCGCGTTTTACGCAAGTACATGGAATTAATTCAGACGCTGGCTGTTGATAGTACGTGCCTAGACGGTCCTTTGTTGGACACACCTTTAGTCATCTGCCTGTTGTTAGAAGCACACGACAAAGAGGGCGGGGACAAAGTCTATATAATAAAGGCTATTTCTTGCTGATATATGACTTGGGTGTTGCAGGCCCAAGCCCTATTCAATCCACTTTCAATCGGGGCAAAGTCCACTATGGACTTAGGTGCGACATAAGCACTTGTAGTGATTGATTGTGTTTACATGGGCAGAATACAGCACGAGGGTGGCCGATACTAATGGTCATCTAAGTTGCCCTTCTTCTTTCAGTCCTACAAGGATGCATTGAAGAATACTGCTCTCTTATAGAGCTGGGCCCCCTTATGTTTGGCCATTGGAGGCATATGGGCAGACATAAACCAAAAACCCTAACAAAGGGAGATCCACAGATACATAATAAAAAAAGCAATTCTAAGGAGGTCAGGGAAGAGATTGATGCTTTCCAATGTATGCAAGCTGTTGCTATATACTGGTTATTAGCCATTACATGCAGTGCAGAATGATGGATTAAATGTTATCATCGCATACAGAATAATAGGAGGAAGATGATGTAAGGCCCAGGGTAATTGACCATAAACTATGTATGTACACTCGAAGATTTCATTGGGGTGGAGACGCAAGAGAAAGGATAAATCATTTAAAGGTAGTAAATGCGAACAAAGCTCAATAATAAAAACTATTCAATGAATCAGAATCAAGAACACGGTGGGTCGGGGTGAGAAATCACTTTAACCTGCAAGTTATTGACCTTTTGCATGACTTTTTCTCCTTGAGGTGGGTGATTAATTGCCCTCGGACACATCGATGCCTTCTAATCAATAGGACAACGTAGTGTGTAATGGCAAAGGCTATAAATTTGCCACGTGTTGGATTATCTATTGGTTCCAAAACCCATCTGTCTGCATAGAAGGGGTCCAAATCAATCATTCCATACCAGAATTAACAATCACTTATATTTTTATAATAGCACAAAGCTTTGATATGACCAAGATGGAAGGTAAAAGGATATTGCAATTCCGCCAACCTATATACATCAGGCAGGGAAAGTATGTACCTGCCGCTACTACTATACTCGGTACCGTATAAAAAAGAATTAATCTCTTCCATCTCAGCATGCAGAAGGATTTGCCTTACGCTATCAAGGTACGCGTTTGAAGTCGATGCATTAATATGATGAGAAATGCACTGGTAAGAAACGAAGCAGAAGAGTAATATCCTCCTCGAAGAAGCACCGAGATATAATGAAGTTTCCAGCACAAGGCCTTCTCAACTAAGTCCAATGGATATTTGGTAAAAGAAGCGGGAAATGAAATCAGCCGATGTCTCTCAATGAAAAAGGTTATTCGGTTTGTTTGCTCGTTGCCATCAATGTTTTATCTGTATTGACTTAAGGGAGTTAATTGTGCTATATGGCCAAGATACCTGGATTTTTGATTACGTCTGACTGAATAATTAAATTTGTTTTTTTATGGCTTGAGAGGTATATTAATCGCTAAGCATGCTAGACTTCAAGGATATAATATGTTATGCCTTTACTCGCATAAGCTGCATGCAATAGGTCGACAGCCTTTCTAATCGAGACATTTTCTATGAATGGAAACCTTTTCCTTTGTAATGTATAAACTGCAACCTCCACCAAAATCACTGAAATCATTAAAACACATGTTTGTTTTTAAATGTTTTATTCATCAAGACATTATGCACATTATACACTGTATCTCAGTACATAATGATTTTAGCCAAATTTTTATAAAGTTCTTTCGATAATTCATTTACAATTTATATATGATAAATAATATAAAATATGTAGAATCACCACCACCTGCGCCGTGTCACAATAATGCATGACAGACCTATTATGATAGAAACCATTTTAGATATAACATGTTGATATCGTTCACATATATTCATCAACCTCCTCGACGTTGACGACCCAGGGTCTCATATACATTCAACTTCGACACATATATTCCAAATACAGCACATAGTGCCTCCACTAGAATTATTTTCCTAGCTATCTATTTCACACTACCCAGGATAAATTCATGTTATATCTTACTGAGCTAATGTGTTGGGTAGTTCCCATATTTCTCCATTTTCATGGGAAATTCTCCAACAAATCTTATTCACATTATTTTTGAATGCTGTTGGGTCCCCATCCAGATTTCTGACATTCAGAGGCAGAGTATTCCACAGGAGCCTGATTCATCTGAATAGACCCCTCCGGATCCTCTCCTTCCTCCAGTCATCCACCTCGAGGCGTCTCCCATCCCTCATATTATAGGGTACAACAAGTACATTTTCAAACCTAAATTCTTGTCGAAATAGTGAAAGAAATCGCTGTACTCTTCTAATACAGAGAGGCAATATTTTATAAGTTTCATGCAGAGTTAACGTTGTAATTCTCAAATCTCTGATTCTTCTTTTAGGTCCAAAAATAACACGCAGACAACTATTTTGAACCAGTTGTAATTTCCTTATATCTTTCTGTACCGCAAGATCAATTAATATACATCCAATTTCGATCACTGGCAGGATATATGTTTTATATATCAGCAATGGGATTTTTGTTGTTGATATAATGTCGTATCTTACATAGCCTTTGAAATAGTAGTCTAGCTTTTGAACATGTATTGTTAATATGTTGCGCCATACCAAGATCACTGTCCAAAAGAAAACCCAAATACTTAAAGGTATATATAAGAACTATTTCAATGTTCTCTCCATTTGTATAAAGTATAGTCTCCTTTTTTTGCAGATGCAGATACCTATAAAAGTCATATCCGTAAGAATTTAGATATGATATTAGTCTTTGGATACAGGAGAAATCCATATATCAGCAATATGCCTTATGGAAGTCGTAACCAAATGCTCACTATACGGCATTTTTGTTTTGTTTTTGCAATAACTTTATTGAACATAACCTGCCATCGGTGCTTTGACAACGCTAAACTTTCTTCTGCTGTGGTTCCTGAGAGAAAATACAAGTTTAGGCAGAGGTACGCATGTCAGAGGGATGAACCGATACGATTTCAATCCTGCGTTACCAGAATAAGGCAGGAGGAGCGGTGTGAGTAGACGCGTAGAGAGCATAAGGGGTCAAGACAGTCCAGGGTCCTTTTTGAAAAAAACTGCCCGGAAATCGACGTTTCAGGTCGTTCTGGCGTAGAGCTCAGCTCGAGCAGAAACGCTTGAAATAATTAATTTATAATATTGGATTCTGGTAAGGATCTGTTTTTTTTAATGGATTTTGAAGTCAGTAACTAGGGGGGAGGGGTGCTTTTATGCCTTCAACATGAGAATAAATTCCTCCATATCCTCTCTCATGCACCGTTCTCCACCTTCTGTTTTCTACGATGACTACAGGTCTTATTCTATGAGAGTGGCATACAACGTTGCATCTCATTTTTAAGTCTTTCATAGCCAGTAGGGAATCGGTCACACCATTATAAAAAAGTTTCTGACGGTGAATAAACGCCTTTATATGGAGCACTATTCAATTGATAATTTTCGAGTCCAGGCTTATTTCCGCCTTGTTTATTACTACCTTGTTATTCCTGGTTTGTATTATTCTTCCATCACCACCCTCTTCGTTTAACCATCTCATTACTCATCACATTCTCTGTAATCCCATTGAACGTAGAATGAAATCGTGATTTTAGCTATGTACATAGTATAAAAATTATTGGTCAGTACTTCTATGAACCTTATGTTTATATTGTTAAACTGAAAGGTGAAAACTGCACCCTATTGTATATTGATGTATACATTATCGCACAACTCAGGGCACAACGGAAAACACTCTATATGAGTGAGCGTGTAATATTTATACCCTGAATAATGAATTTTTACCCCCCGATAAAATATGCAGTGTATAATACATTTGGTTTATACCATCTTCGACCTCACTGCATGAAACAATGATTAACTGCGAGTAGATTGTGCAATATATTTAGTTTTGTTTTCAGAAACCGATAAAACTCATTATCAACAGAAGGGTCAACCTTCGACATCCAGGATCAATTTCTCAAAATCGGTTCTTCAATTAAACAAAAAAGAATTATGGGTCTACATTCCCAAAGAAATAATGAGTTGCCATGACTCGTAAGTGAACACACCTTTGTCAGTTGCACTATGTAATGTACACACATAAATATTTGTTTGTATATTCAATGAATATAATTATTATATTAAATATTCATATTAATAATTATATTATATCTTTCTAAGGTTGACTGACTGGTATCTTGCCATTGATACATCTTTGAAAAACATAATCATCTTGAATATACCAAGATTTAATCCTATAATATATCACTTCAGCCATACAGGTTTCCTAATTCGATAGGTTTTTAGAGGGATTCTACCTGCTTTTATCAATGACTGGAAGGGCGGTGGCTAACGGAAAGCTCCCCATGAGTTAACCATTAGAAACGCTAGGCTTATATTTCCCTATGGTAATGAAGCGGAAATGAGACAGGATTCAGGATAATGTATACATTTATCCCCGCTCACCTGTTTTCAAAAGTGATTTTAGGAAGTTAACCCCCACATGCACTTAAAAATAAATAAAAACAGATTTTGTATGCAGTATTAAATACACAACCCGAGTCCTGAAAGAAGGTTTTCGGTACCAATGAATACGGTGCAAGGAGATCCGCATGAACAGGAAATTGAGCAAAGTGGAGCATTTAATTCAGGTGATCTTGACATTGTACGAGAACCATTATTTGATCGAACTTCAAAGCAGAGACCGCAACCTGTGTTCAAAATAAAATTGAAAGGTCTTTCCTGTCATTTTTTCCCCTAGGTATTTGCGACAGTTGCGTGTCAATTCGAAATGAATATTCTGTTGTTCCTTTGCTCACGGAAGTACAGACGTCAGGATTTGTGCCACCAATTTACTTTTATGCCTTTTATTTTCCGTCATTGTCGGATTTACATAACTATAAGGAAGGGGACACACTGTGGTAAAAACATTCAATTTCCATCCGTATAACAGTATAATGGGGCAAGCCATCATGAACAGTATACAGTCAGGCGAGTTGAACATTATTAACAGAGGAAGAAAATACTTTATGTGGGGAATTAGTTCAGAGGGTGGGGGTTGTGGGTGCAAACGTTATTACCACGCATAACTATTTATTTTTTAATATAATGTGGTAATATCTTGGGGCGGAAAGGCGCATAAGAACGACCGTTAACTCTTTTATTTATAATAATGATATATAATAATAATAAAGAAACCTACACAAAAGGACCCTTTTATTCCATTTGAAGCCTGTTCATATATAATACATCAAATACCGAATTATACACCCATAGAGATAAACATTATATAAAATATATTTTAGAACGTTATGTGTCCCAAATCCACCTTTGCATTTTGACCCACATGCATACGTCTTACAAATGGCATACGCTATTGGTTTTCGGTTGTGCCATTAGTGAGAGGGCGTCGCCGGTTACAGGTAGCCTGGGGTGGCATCAGGTGCCCCCAAAAGGATCATGTATACATAGAGAGAGGTGCCTGGAGGAATGATGCTTTAAATGCAGGAAATGATAGATCGGCGGTGTAAAAATAGACACAATGCCAGCTCTTGCAACGTCTGAGGAATGTATCAATTTCCATGATATCTTGATCTCTCTATCTCTCTTACGCTCCCTCTCTCTCCCGCTTTTTCTCTCCCTTCCATCCCTCCCACTCTCTATCTCTCTCTGTTTCTCTCCCTCCACCTCTCTCTCTTACTCTCCCTTTCTCTTCCACTCACTAGCCACTTAAAGCTGCACTCTCAGTTAACATCAGTCAAGAATTGAACATTTTCTACTTTTGTTCCATAGTTTTCCAACACATCTAACATTCATTTGTCCACAATTTTCGAGAATATTTTTATTTGGGGCTATGGGGCTTCTAAATCATCCTCATTTGTATTTAGAGAACCCGCCGGAATCCTTCGCTATAACTTCACTTATTATCACTCAGGGGCGGCTGTTTTTTCTCGGCTGATTCACCTTCAAATGCTTGTATAAACATATAACATCAACATACTATTGATGAGTTCAGTCCTATAAGTAATACTATGAGTAAATTTGGTAAGATTTCTTATGTCGTAATAGCTGGGAATGCAGCTTTAATACGAGCCTTTCCCCGTGCTATTGCGTCCATTCATTTACATATCTTCACCCTACTTTATAGACCTAGCCAAAGCTTATCACATACCCAGTGAATGTTTATATTATTATGATATGCTCACTGCGGTAACAAGTACTTAGAACTACAGCGACGTCTATGATATTTTTAGTGCTAAAGGTTTCTCGGGCTCGGCCACGCTTGTCATAAGGAGCAGAATGAGCAATCCATCACCAGCCTGCCTGTTGAGGGCTAACAGGCGTTGATCGTCATGGAAATGGGACTTCGGTGTAGTCTGTGACCTCAAAGGGTCGCTATAGATTGCTACTGACCTTTAGTGGGCGTTTTTCGAGCCAAAGGCGCCAGCAATATCCAGTGACTCTCTTTCCTAGACCCTTTTGTAGCTCTCCAAATTTCTCCCCTCTCCTACCCTTCACCCCTATAGCTCTCCTCCACTCGCTCTCCTCTCTCTCTCTTTCTCCCACCAACCGCCTAAGTACATACATGTACACATACGCTCTCTTGAGTCACTCCCGAGCCACTCGAAGGCGAGCTGAGGAAGGTGTAGCGATTCAATTAAAGCCCAAAGCGGGGATTTACTGGCCCACTGACCTTACCCTCACCACTGGCAAATGGCTCTTAACGTGTGGCCGACCTGGCGGAAAGTGATCACTTCCAACCTATAGCGTTCATACACCATCTGCTTCTGCTGGTGTTAAATTTGATGGAATTATTATTTCGCGATGGGGAATGTTAAATATGTCGTAGTTAAATACAAGGTATTAATTAATGACAAATGCAGGCTATATATATATATATCAATAGGAAGTTCATAGTTGCATATATTGCAGATGAATTTCATTTCCATGAATTAAATATCTGAAAGGGTTAGTTTGACCTAATTTGACCCCATTTGATTGGCTATATCTATACATCGAGTACAACTAGAGATATGTCTCTATATATATGACCCATCAATTACAATAATAATCTGTTTACCTAAAAGACCTCGTGTTAACATAGACCTAATAGGCTAGATAGTAGGCTCTTGGTGCTTAGAATTAGGGTTTAATTCAGTTGGTAGAAAGCAATCCGAAATACCCAGAGGCATAATGAATACCAGAAGGTTGGTACAAATGATCAATTACAGCAATGAGAGATTTACTACCTAGTTGTTATCCTTCTAGTTTTGGTGTTCTTCTCTAACTCGATTATTTTGAAATCGTTTTTTCTCCAACTGCTTTTCTGCTAGCAACTAGGCATATTGAAATCCCTATATAATAAGCTAGACAATCTCGACAGGTTTTTTTTATAAAATAAATGTTATTTGAGTTCAATTTCATTAGAATGATATTTGTTAATCTGTAAATTCATCTGCTCATTCATTTAGAAACCAAATCATGGAAAAACAACATATATGTGTGATATATACATGTATATATGTACCTGTGATGATGCTGTTACATTGAATGTAATTGTACGAGAAAGCTTCCCTATTCCCCAGCATACCTTTTAAGCCGTACACGAACAGACCCCCATAACTTTTATGGATGACATGGTTTGTAGGATACCACTCTCCTGGAAACACTAAGTAGGACATCCATTTTCATCAATAATGACATTACGGTGAAGAACCTCTTCGTGAAATAAATGCATCAGAGACATGGAATAGTGAAAGATTATTATTTTTCTCTGATATATTGTCATTACTGATAAGAGAATCCATCCCCTTTTGTGTACCAAATACCAAAAGAAGCTACATTTCTTGGTCATCGCTCTTATACTCTTCCCTCCCCATTGCCATCAACAAATTCCCTACTTCGTATACTACTCCCACTAGGGGAGGATTCCTTGTCGCAGCTGCAAGGACAGCGTTGGGGGATTGTAGATCAGTGTGAATTGAGGCGGAGTGGCTTTGCTCCTCATAATGCTTTGATCGAGAAGCCCAAGGAAAGAAACATACTGTAGGACATTTGCTTAATTAGGCACTGAGATATAGGGATTGTGATAGTCTAAGGAAGTGACTGACTGATGGATTCACCTGCATATGGAGGGATGGTGTGAGAGCATGGCAATCTAACATATATGTGTGTGATGTGTCCAAGGAAAATGAGTCGTACGTCGCAAAAAATTATATTCTTTCCAATGTTTTGTCACAAGAAAAAACATTGCTCAGATTGATTTCTAGGGTGTTTAGCGTTGTTTGTAGCATGAATAAATTACCAAATTCCAAGACTGTGTATTGAATATATCTATGCATATCTGCAGGTTACCCCAAGGAATCTGATTAACTACTTTACTATAGTGATTGACCACCA
Source organism: Sthenelais limicola (assembly GCA_942159475.1). Classification (NCBI taxonomy): domain Eukaryota; kingdom Metazoa; phylum Annelida; class Polychaeta; order Phyllodocida; family Sigalionidae; genus Sthenelais; species Sthenelais limicola. Next base: position 63,889,493 of record OW804096.1, read on the forward strand.
AGAAATATTGCTAAGATTTTCTTTCCTGCATGAATATAATAAGTACATTTTAGATATAATGTTTACGATCATTGGAATCAAGGCCGACGCACACAGTCATCTTTCCAAATATGATGATATCTCAAAATCCATTTTTGTGTCTGACTTATGACTCACTTTTCAGTAACACATCACTACAAGTCTCTCCTGCCTATCACTTTACGCTTGGCTTTATATATATCCCTAATGTATACTCCTACAAAGGCAAATCAAATGTATGCTATTCATAAAGGGAGCTTTCATATGATAGCTTTAATGAAAGATCTCCAACAGGAACTATTAGTTGGATGGAGCTATAAATTACTGACGGAAATTTAATAGGGTAAAGTGATTTAGTGTAGTCTTCGCATTTGATCGTGCCCTTAATTAAAGGGCCACATGGGATGAGCACTTCTCTATTAATTATATCCTTGAATAAACGCTAATATGGATCGGAAACGGAACGCGAGTACTCACTCACAATCCATCCTCTCCGTTCAAAAAACGCCCGACGCAAGGGAAGCGAATAAACAGCAACACAAATGATGTATAATATTCTATAAATGCATCAAACAAAAGATTCCCATTCGGATGATATCACCCTCAAGCAAATCGTTAAACGCAATAAAGTTGATATTAGGTAGACATACTTATAGACGCGCGGATATGATGCTCAGGACGCCTGAGAGCGCTGCCGTAGGAATAAAATGTTGTAAATACAGTGCAACTAGAAGATGGATGAGAAATTGTTTGATAATACTCCTTCGGGGTTTGTGGCGGACCGCCTTTTTGGACCGTAATCAGTGTAGTGCGAGTAAAGTCGATCACTTTGTGATCGATCTGGGACAGGTTTTGTTTCCTGCCTGTCCCGGGCAAGCTGGTGTTATTGAGAAAAGCATTTATATTGATTTACTACCCGACAATAAAACATTATCGCGTAGTAGTTGTTGGCCGGGGTTGAATGGCTCCATATAGCTACACGTAGCAGTATGGGCGAGTGTGTATATATATAGAAAGGGGAGCCTGCCAGGATATTGTAACAGCTATAAGCCCCAGCTGTATACTTTCCTTAACTCTCAAGGTGAGAGATTTTCATAATATTCATCGTTGTAACATTTTTAGATTCTCATTTAGCTACTTTTTAAAAGGCCACACACATAATTATTTACATTTTTATTTAAATATTTTCATTCAGCCAAAGGATTATGTAATAGTACAGAAAATGGTCATAGAAAAATGAGTCACAAGTAGCAGAAATGGTATTTTTCAAAATTAAAGTGATTCTCACACAAATTCCCCCCCCCCTTTTTTTTAGAAATGTTTTCGTTTTTTGAGAGTTTGGTGTTCTAGTAGTAGGAATAAATGTCCCAAATTTCAAGACTGTGTGATAAATATATTTATGCGTTTCTGAGTTCATCCTAAGGAGTATATTTAACTAATTTACTAGTGATCGGCCCTCAAGAGATACTGCTAACTATTTTTTCATACATATAGTATATTATGTAGCAGAACCTATTATCTATGTCCCGGTCCTAATGTTTACTAGCCGATTCTCGTGCGATTTTGCGCCGCAGAGGACCTTTTTCAACTAAATTCCATGAGATTCGCATGGGAATTGGCTTAGTGGACAGGGGCCTTTATACATTAATTAATACCCATAATAATTGATTGGTTACACGATTATTTCATGCGTCGCTTTGCACAAATGTCATTCTGTTGCAACACTCACAAATTTCATCAAAGATTTTCTTAGTCAACCTTTACTTACTGCAAATCCTTTTAGTGATTCTGACATTCGTGCACTGTACCAAAGTTGTTATTCATACTTCTCAGACAGAAGAAGATGCAGGATTTGCTGTATAAAAATATTAAATTAAAAGAATAAATAGGCCTACTCTATAGATGTATCTTTTTTATCATGTTTTGTCCACATCGATCATCTGGTCAATTCCCATTTTAATTACACTAGATTAACAACCTTGGAGACTAGATAAAACACAAAACTCTCCTCTAATTATCTATATAATTACCTTTTAGATTCAAAATTACATTTTGTCAATTTCCTTGCGGTGATACACTGCGTAAGATTGAAAAATGAAATGATCCTTCTTTTAGTTAGTTCAGATAAAAAATCCTATCATTTGTTTAATATGATATAAAGTTCACTCGTGATAGCATCTTAGAATGTCTTTATTATACTTTTACTCGCTACAAAATGATCCATACAGGTTTTGATGAGCGTAAGACGAAATGCACCAACGGTGCCTTTAAATGCATTGCACCTCCTTTTAAAATCGGCTTCTTGATGATGGATTCTGCCAATAAAAAGTTAGTTGATTTAATGTCAAGGCTGGACGTCCTTCGTATCTCATAATACGAGAAAAGCGAAGAGAAAAACTGTTTGATTTCTCATTTAATGACAGAAAGGGCTGAGGCGCACTTGGGGACTGCGTGGTTTCGGTGTACATTTTATTCCATTTCTCGGCGAAATGGATCAGCCAATATTGCATGTTTCACAATTGATTAAGGGAGATGTTGGTAGATGTCAATGTTTAATTGAACTGGTTGCAAGGGCGAAAACCATCAGGCTCGTGACAATAAAACTCGTTTATTTCGATTTCCATGGATTTTTGTGATATTTATTGCACTGGAGGCACAGGTTCTATGCCCGCATTGCATGCACGAGAGACCCAGCCCCGACTGCCCTAAGTGTAGAGCCAGTTAAAGCTGCACTCTCAGCTATTGCAACAAACAAAATATTACCAAATTTAAACACATTATGACATATTGGACAGAATTTATCAATATTCTGCTGCTGTTATATTATGTTTATACAAGAATTTAAAGTCGAATCAGCCGAGAGAAAACAACTGCTGGTGAGCGATAATAAGGGAAGTCATCGTAAGAAAGCAGCTCGGCTGGTCCCCCACATATGAATGTGGACCTTTATGAAGCCCTGTAGCAAAAACAACCAGACAAAATACTCTAAAGATTTGGTCAAATGACTTTGAGATTGGTTGGAAAAGATTGGAACAAAAAGTAGAAAATGTTATTGACCGATGTTAACTGAGAATGCAGCTTTAATTCCTAGATATATGAATGGTAACGGGTGCTGCCTGTGTTAAATGCATATCATTATGATGCAGGATACCATACTAATCGTATCGTTATAAGTGGCAAAGTTCAAACATGAAGTGTACTCAATAAAATTTCTTTAAAAAACAAAAAACAACTTGCCGTATAATGCACATCTGTGAATATGTGCATGCTCGCGTGCAGAAGTTGTAAATATGTAATGATATGGCCAGAACTGGTTATTTCAGAAAAAAACGACTCAATTGATCTGTCCACAACTAACATTTTATTTTAGGTAATATGCAGTTTGATACATACGTACGGTGCAATGTATGAGATGATGTCCTGACTATTGAAGCTACATTTTGACAAATTTTGCAAATTTTGACAAAAACGCATCAATATGTTACAAATCAATTATATTGTGTTCTTTTTGATTTCCAATATTGGCATTAGCCACTACATTCTACAATAGATCAAATAACAAGGAGAAAAGGATTTGGTCGATTAGAATGTAAATGTGACAGCTTTACTCAATTTGAATCGATACATCAATGGTTCACACTCTCAAAGTGAATCGATACATTAATGGTTTATGAATCATAATATTTCCTCCCTCACAGGACCGTGTATAATTACATGTCTGAATACTGCCTCGGCTGTCAATATCACATGGATTTACTACACACCCAGAACATTTCCTTTCAAATGAAGTACTCATTCACATTAGTACCAGAAACTATTTACAACAATGTACATAATAGGAGACATAACATAAAAACAAAGCATTTCTCCTAAGGTTAAATTCATCATGCAAGAATAGGGGATTTGCATGTTTCACTGTGCATGTCTATTACAATGTATTCTGGGATGGATTCAATTCAAATCTGACATACAAATATTTAGCAATGATCTTTTCAACTATATCATACCTTGTGTAAATGATCTATAAAAACAAATGCATGATGGGAAAGCTGAAGTCTTGTTTTATAGATTCATGTTAAACACATGGATATTTACATGAGGCCACTGTAATGCTAAACATAACATATTTATTACAGCTTTTACACTGACATACAACTGCCATAAGTCAATGCGAATCAAGATTCAAGATGGCGGACATGCAAATCCCCTATTGGTAATACTTCGTGACAAGACCTGCTTAGTCACTTCAACACAGAGCAATCATATATCACGTAAAGTTCTATGTTATTGTTTGCTTTCGTATGGATGCGGTCTGATTCCCCATTGGTTATGGAAGTAAATACCGAGTTTAGGATATATGTCTGGCGTGTAATGCATGGTCCCTTGTATGCAGCAACGTTGGCGGAGCTCAGATTCTACCTTCATGACATTCTCCACCTCCATGTATCGGTTTGTGTACACGCAAATGATGTATTCGTGGTGCCTTCGTGATTGTGCTGCGTTTCTTGTACAGACCTACCAAAGAGCAAACAAAGAACCAATGCAAAACATACTGTCCTTCAAGGACGTTTTCAGGCGTAATACGTCATAACCATTATTATGGACTAAGTGACCAAACATAATGAAGGAAACAGAATTAATTTTCGTCAAAACTACCGAAGAGCAAAGAACCAATGCAAAATAGAATGTATCATAGAATACTATTATGCACTAAGTGACCAAACATAATGAAACAAATACTATTCATTACCATCAAAAGTTTTCCAGTTACTTTGCTCTTCCAGTTCCTAACCTATGCGAGCACGAGTACCAATTGTTATAATAATAAAAAGCCGGCATCCACAGAACTAATCGATGTCGATATACATGCAGTCGGGGGCCTAGTGCGTTATGGCCTATAAAAGACAGTGCCTTCATCTGTGTACAAAGAATTTAATCTAACCTTCACCATTGGTCCCAAAGTTCCGTCCACCACTGCTTTGGCCACAGCCTGCCAGGTCGTGTCCACCAAGGGGGCCTTTACATATATCGTCCAGTAGCCTTTCGTCCAGCCAACGCTACCAGCGAACTCTGCAAGACACGAATAGGATCAGAGGAAAAGGTCATTTACAGGCTCCGACTTATCCGCCTTTGTGACTGGAATAAACTGGTCTAATCCCAAATGACTGGGAAAGCTTAGCAAAATGGCAGAATTATGCTGTGCCCAGAGCCGAGGTATGACCGCAGATGTATACATCCCCGGAATTATGGAACATACCTCGAAGTAGGCGTAGTAGGCGTAGTAGGCGCCTCGGTAATTTGGTGGGAGGGAGGATGTCATGTACTTTATTGGATTCCTGTGATAAGTTGGATTTTTGGGAATATTGCTTGTTGCTCTGAGTCCTTAAACAAGGGAAATAATGCGGGGTTGTCATATCCAGCGCCGTTCAATCTTTCTGTATTGATCCGAAATGGGCAGGGATCGTTCGGAATCAAGCTTGCGGCCATTTGGTATGAAATAGCGAAATGGCTTTCACAATCGCATCTTTAGTTAAGAACAACCTGATGGAAATAATACATATGAATTACGCTAGAGAATGTTTTCTGGTTTATCCTAATCTGATAACTGATTAACAGTGCAACCAATAGCACAGAATACAACAGAAATCATGCATAGTAAACCAGCCTAAATATAAAGTAAAAGTTCAAAATATTAAGCTGTCAGATATATAGCATCGGTGAGACATATAAAGGGTTCATATATGGTTATTTGAGAAATCTAACAAAAAAACTCCTAACAAAAAAAGCTTTTGAAAAACCGCTACGAAGGTGAACATCTTTTTACTTTTGTTCTGCATGAATTTACTTAAAATCTCTGGAACCTGGTTGTAATGCTCGACTGAACGTATATAATATAACCATAACTGTAAATATGTTATCTCACCAGTTAAATGTGCTTTATTCTACCTCCATAACGACTGCAATCATTACAGTTGCAGGTACCTTTTGGATAAGGCGGGGTATCATGAGGAACGGTACTTCTGGCTAGCTTTAGATCAACATTAGGGCGACAGGATGGTTTTATTACTCTTTTATAAGCCGCAAATGTATTATTCTCAATTCTCTCAGCAATGGCCAGTATGTCTGATGGGCCTATAAACAAATGTAGTTGCCAGTGTTAATGTTGTTCATTATTCGTTTCATTTCTGCCAGTGGCGACATAGTCACTTTTATTGGCCATTAGCTCTATGGAGGAGGCAGTCTTCAATTATCGCGCATACTGCGATATATAACATTCTTTTCTCCCGATATGGTGGATCGCAATGTCAGCGAATTGGACTGAGAATTGCTGCAGCGCTTTTCAACACGATTGCCATCTCCATGGAGCTAAGAAGAACGAGTATTAGTCTTAATATGATCCCTTTTGTTTGAAGCACCGTGGCACCAATTCATCCCCAGCAGCATAAAGTGACTTATTTCATTTTATCGCAATCAACACAATTTAGTACTTATACAGTCAGAAGTGTTTTGTAGCCTATTTTCTTTAGTATCAGCTAGACACAGCAGTGGGCGGAACGCCATGGCTATTCCTCAACGAATTTACTGCTGTCAGGCTATATCTCTATGGCTTCAACAGTATTATAACTGACAATGTACAACGTACGTGCCTTGTTGTAATATCTTTGTATTGTCCGATGATTGCTAAATAATAAATGAAATGAAATGGTGCCTTCATTGTTCGTGGTTTTTGTGAATATTATATTATATCTATGTCAGCGATCAAGATATTGTTTTTTCTTTTCTTTTTACGACCAAGATATTTAATGTTAAGTATTCTCGATTCATTAAATGAAAGTTGCATGATACATATCCTTGAACAACCATTGGGATGGACTGTTAACTTTCACCATCATAAAACATCTAGACAAAATGGACTTTCCATCTCGGATCACAGAAATTTCCTTCAGTCTCTGTATTCGTATAGCGAGAATCTTTCTAAAAAGAAAGTCAAGTACAGAGGATTTGCAGGTAATTGTTTCTTTAAAGAAATATAGCCGATGTTTTGAACGTGTTAGAAAAAAGGAATATACTAAATTATGAATTGATTAATTTGAAGGCAACTCAACTGAAACAAACCATGGTATTGAGTTTTGTAGATTTTGTATTTGGTGAATCTGACGCGTTTTGCCGTTCTTTGGCTTCTTCAAGAGGGTGAAGTACTTAAAAAAAATCATAGGGGGGGGGGGGGGTACGTAAATAAATGAGAAAAATGAAAATGTCAGCAAATTTAGCAATTTCGAATTAGTTTGGTATTCGTTAACTGGAGTCAGCATCAGGGATTATTGTTCATCAGATTAGTTTCTTATAAATTCAAATTAATTCAAATTTCATTGTTCTTTTGGTGTCACACCTTTTAAATACTTTTCATAAGAGAGTAGAATATACTAAAACAAAATCAATTTTGCATCACCCATCATCGATGAAATAAGAGTACAGGGATTAAACCTGTCTGACTTTTACATCTTTCATACATTCTTTCAGATATTCTGAAATATGCTGAGAATAATTGCGATGTTTTAGTATATGTTCCGAATGCATGGGGTTAGCATAGTATTATCATCAATAACCTTAAGGTCAGTTAGGACCGTCTGGTTTGATCCCTTTCTCCGAAATGCACCCTCCCAGACAAATTCTTAATCCATATATATAGCGGTATATGCTCATAAGGTAAAACTTGCATGATAAAGGCGATTTCGTAATACATTCCATCATATATACACACAGGCTTTCAGTGTCAGTAGCGAAACAAGTCTCGTAAAGGAAACATTAGAAGAGGAACTCCTCTTGAAGCTTTAACGAGATGGTTTAGTACATAGCCTCCGGCTCGATGGGATATGGCCATGAAATATGAGTTCATTCATAACTTTCCCCATAAAAACTACTATACTCACCTTATCGTAAAGGACAACATTGTTTCGTGCACAACCAATCAATGGACTTCTCTACTGGAGAGCACTATCCAAGATTTAAGTGGAAAAAATATCATGCAGGGCTTCAGGCAAGGAGCCAGTATTTTCAGAGTAAAGGGGGTCTATTGCACATCGACTGAGCCCTTTCCCTTCGGTCTTTACCTATCCTTTCTAAGAGAATGTAAACATTTGAAAGAGGTGGCTTTTCAATGGGACCCATGGAAGAAAAAACTCTGAAATGGCGGGGACATTGGGCCTTTGAGAGGCCCATTCCCATGGTCTATCATTCCACTGATGGAGGCAGAGTATAGTTGGTTCCTAGAACTCATTCCCCGGGGTATGAATAACAAGACGGTGGACAGCAGCAAGGACAGCTGCAAATGGAGTTTGTGCACAATTGGCCTGCTTGGTCGGGTCAATTTCGTGCAGTGATGGGTTCTGAATTACATGCGCGCACTGTCTGTTAGGCTTTATTAATACTTTCCTCAGTATTGCTACGAAATAGCCACCCTTTGGACGGCCACAATACAGCGGGGACCTTCAACTGTGTAGATTGTCCTCTGAGCCCAGCTGTGTTTCCCATCAAAGTGGGACCATGTTGCTCCGGGCGAAATATTGGTCGCGTAATGGATTCACAAGGATGAGAAACACACATTAAAAGCCTTATTTCAACCTTTGGGGACAGCTCGCATTTGTATTGTATGGCGAACACAAACCATCTAAATGCGAATATGCATAAAACATCGGTATGCCTTTCACTAAGAAGGTCAAGGGGGGATTAGTTTAGACAAGAACCACCAGGGAAATGGTGATGTTGCGTGCGAGCAATCCATGGGTTTGTATTATTTGGCTTCAGGTATAGCTTTGTTCGCCAGACATAGACTAGACCTAATGTATGCCAAAGCCAACAGTTTAAATTCTTTCCCCCAGGGTTGGCACCTTAAAGATTCATGAAACCAGAGACTCATCAGTGAGGGGAAGTCGGTTATGGCTCAGGGCTTTTATTTGAAAGTGAATGCGCAGTGTTTAGGGAATCGCTCCTGTGCCAACCCTTGTCTCCCAAACCAATCAATTGCTAGCGAACAGAGTCCGAGCAATTACTTTGAATGGAGAAAAAGACCAAATAAGGAACCGCCCAATCTGTGTTTGTCACAGGGTGGAGTTTACGAAGGGGTAAAGGGTGGAGAAAGGCGACAATACAATTATACTGGCAAGACTCTTGTTAAATACACGGACAACGCCATGACCAACCCAAACAAAGGACTCTCTGAGGAGCACCTGATAAGATATTCTTTGGTTTATTGTATCCTGGTGTTTTTTTTATATTTTGCTTCCTTGGTATCATCTTCACTTGGACAACTCCTCTGTACAATTAACGCAGTAATACTTCCAAGGTTTAAACAAACTCTTGCATCATAACTCTTTAGTTGTATTGCTTCAGAATCAGTTAAGATGAAATTGAAAATTTACAATATAATAAAATCGGAATAATTATTATGCTCCGACCCCATTTCCTCATATAACAGTAGCATGAATAATGATAAATTCAGCCCTGTGGGTCAAACACTGAGTAAGTCTGGCAAGATCTTGATTGCCGTAATGTTCAGCTAAGAATGCAGCTTAAAGAACTTAGATTATTCAATGGATCAATTTTATAAATACCGATAAGGGATTGCAATAACACAATATTGTGAGTGAACCTGACGTTTCCTAAGGACTATTTATAAGAATAGATATAACTATTTTTTAGTTTAAAAAAATGTGATTATAGGCCAATGTCATAGTAAACATTTGTGAAAAACTCGCTTTATCCATCATAATAATGCATAAGGGAATGTCTGTATCTGACTTCTTAGATCTACTACACATCCTAGCTACTATAAATAGGACCCTATATTCACTAAATATGATACATCTTAGGTATCATCCTACTTTACATCATGTCTAGTTTGAATTGAATTGAATTCTAAACATCGTTTATTTGTCAAGGAAATACATAAGTACGACGGTTGACAAAGAGATCAACAGCCTTCTGGGATAATCCCACCTCTTCCAACCGTTACCTTTATAGAAGAGGGTTCGCTAGTGAGAAAACTAATACAATAATAACAATAATAATTCAACTGTTTTACCTGATTTATTATTTTTAAACGACGTGGTTATGTGAACTTATAGCATTTTAACTCCCTAGGCAAGTGTGACTGGCAGTATTTGGTCAGATATACTTCTCACCGTTCAATCAGATAATACAATAATAATAATAATAAAAAATAAAGCTATATTTTTTCTTTTAGGATATATTTCCTACTTGTGTAAAAACTTATTAAAAACCGAAAAAACAGCAATATAATTGTATACAACTTGCATGCCATTCTGCTTGGTGTGAACCTGAATATGAGGCAGCCAGCGAGGACGACATCTTAATGACACTTACCTTTGATAGAGTCCTCAGTGATCGCAGCGCCACCTTTTGTAAAGGTCTGCCACTTCTGGTGAAGGACTTTCTCATCGACCTGGTGATGGGCGGGTGCATTAGGATTCTCCACGCACAGCCAAAATAAATCAGGTCTGAAAAAGTTTTCAATGGGGATCTTAGGCAGTGTCCAGCAGCTAACAACACTAATTCAAATGGCTCAAATCACCCCTCTCCTATTGAATGGGGCTTGATTAGGATTGGGAACTTTTCTGTGATTGATGGGAAACTTTTGAGCCAAAAATCTCAGTTTTGCAGGTCACGCACCATCATGCTCAGTGGGATTGGGTGGCATGCTTTCATTCCAGGAAACCCTGATTTTATTAATGAAAACGCCTTTCTCTTTAAATAGTGTATTTATGTTTAATTCTACCTGATATTCCTAGATGGAAGTATTTTCAGTCATTATCCATCGCACCTTGTGTGAAACTGTTACTGGGTATTATGAATAATCAATCAAGTGGATAGGAATTATCTACCGTAGTCGATTAATCAATGGGAAGTCAAACTAATTCAATTATTATCATTGATTCATAGTATGGTATTGCTATAAGTATATACGATTGGTCTATTTAGGTATTGGAAAATATACTTGACTAAATAGAAAGTTATAATGACACACTGGATCATAATAATGAAAGGTAGATAGTCATACATTTCATCTAACAGCAGTTCTTCAGAAAGGGAATTTTCAGTTTCAGTGAAGCCCAACAACTCCTTTCCTTAAACGTTGTTAACAATTACAGATCCAGTTTTAAAATGATTAAATATTTTCATCTATGCAAGCAATATAGTGATAAAACAGGTAAAAGATGTCGAGCTGTACACAAGAGCAATTTATTTTGGTCTCTTTCAAATGAAACGAAACAACGTTTCTCTCTTTTCCTACCCCTACATAGGTATGCACCATTAACTGGCAAGCTCTTTTAACAATTTAATGTATGCATCATTGAGTAGACAAGTGGGAAGCCTGTTTGGGAGACTATATCTAAGTGACTTGGAATCACTGTTTTAAATTGTTGATTACTCCATTATTTGTTTTATCATTAAAGGAAACTCTACAAATATCTAACAGAGACCTGTTCATTGTTAAAAAGCAAAACCATAATATTAATCCATATCTAAAAAGTGCAATCTCTCATGACAATAAATGACGTTGAAGAGCATCCACAGGCTACCTTACCTTAGACTAACTATACGGCATAACTAAAAAAAAGTGGGAAATGAATGTTTACAATATGTATTTCTGCAATGCAATGTTTAGCTAACGTTGGATAAACTTGTAGGACTGAGAATTCAAGGCAAGGAATGGAATGAGGGGGACCTGTCTCGCTTTTATTTAGGAAGGGCTACCGTTCCAGTTTTAACGCAATTCCTTGTTCTCCGATTTCCTTTTATGTTCACTGAATAGCTAAAAAATTACCTCTTTTGAGGCTGCCATCTTTTGTTCACTATTCATTCTGACACCCAGTTTAATTCTATTTTCCAAATCGAGAAATAAAAAGGAGAAAAAAAGGAGGATCAACTCGAAACAAGGAGGATAGATGCTGTTTTATATGGTTGGGCTATTCCATGCGACGAGATTATATATTAGTTAGGAATACCATTTATTGGTATCGTATACTACCACAACAATTGATGGTCCATATATTTGGTAATACAGATGATCGGTATATTATGGAGTAGATAAATACATCCATTATCCAAGGAATATTATGCTTTCGTCTGAGACGCCTGTGCCTTGGTTTGATTATGTATAACGATCGATATATAATATACATGATCAACAGTAGTAAAAGCTGCTTATAGCGGCTTTCTCGTGGGCAATTGTAAATTATCAATAACGAGCTACCTTTCATTTGATGACTTAGCGTCATCCAATAATCACAATAGACTGAAACCAGTTTTGAGTTGCCTTAGGGTGGAATAATCGCATTAGCCTTATTTGAATATAGACCGTGAAGTACTAAATGACTCTGAACAGAAGCCTTTCTTTGTGCCACCTCATGAATTTGTCGCATTCCAGTGTACGCGACAAACCTGTTATTGCTTAGGACTTGTAACAATGTAAACAGCTTTTCAGTGGCTCTCGCCGCTACGATAGCGAACCATTACAAATACTATGGATAAATATCAACGAGTAGGGTCTAATCCAAGGCTTTATTCTTGCTAAGGTTAGACTAATGTGTATATAAGACAAATTTCCATATGTATACTTACTGATCGATACTTTAACATGGGAGGCATGGTCAAATATTGCAGCTAACGACCGGTTTGCTCTTTTTTGTTTGGAACTGATTTCTGATGCACATTTTCATGAACCATTTTGTGTTGTCGTTGCATTTCTTTGGTGTCCCCAGTTAGAAATATATGCATTTTCTTTGATTGAAACTATATTTCTTTGGCAGGGAAGATTATATATACACGTATACAAGATTTTGATGATTTTATGTTACTTAAAGACTGCCTGTAAAATCAGTAATTCATGAATATTTTTCTATTTAGACTTCTATACTAATAACATGTTAATGTCTGCCTGCAAAGTTGAATAACGCGTGCATAAATGAATCACTACCTTACCTGTCGATTTGCGATGGCTGGTATTTCTTTAGGAAGAGGTCTAGGTTACCTCTGGGGTGTCGGAAAACCCACCCCTCTCGTTTTTTCATCATCGTCAATGGGGAAAATAACGGGTATATGAAATATATAGCCTCCTTCCTTCCTGCTCTATAAGAATGTTAATCCCAATTAACGAGGCTCGCAGAATGAACACTTATCGAGCGGAACTGTTTAATAGTCCAACCCACGCCCAACAGATGTCATGCCAAACTTCCTCCTGCCGTTTCCTCCAATTGCTTTTCCTAAACCGGCCCCCTCCCGAGTGTTCAGGTCAAAACCTTTCGTCTTATCCCTTTTAAACCTTTCGAAGTACATCAGAGCCTATCACTCTATCAATCCGACGCTCAATCGCTGTGCTGTTTTCTGGATGTTGGCCAAGATCTGGTAAGAAAAAACGATCTCAAACATGTTGGACGAAGTCCAGATCCCGCCTTTCACAATGAGTTAGTGCTGTCACTACAGGCGGTTGACTGCAAAGACGGGTAATAAAATCACAAAGCCGGTGGCTTATCGGCAAGGGCTGAACAGCAGCAAAATGGCAACTCCGGCTCTGATGGCAGTAATTGTGGCATGAATCAAGCGCTTTCTGCAAACAGCAATGGAAGAATGCTTCGTTAAATGTGTCGTGGAATATTACATTTTTATGTGATGGATTTTTGGAGTCAGAAGCTCGGTATAGTTGCCTGAATTGTGGTTCCCCCACGCATCGTACGAGTAGGTGTGAATTAGCAAAGATGGCAAGCTTTAATGTGTAGATAATGATGGCCAAATACACCTGGTATTGTTTATCAACATAAGTCACACAGATGCGTGTGAATGGGGCAGAGCGTTAACGCTGCATTTTCAGCTAAAATCGGTCAAAAACTAATGACTTTGTATATTTTGTTCCGTTCTTTTCCAACTCATCTAAAAGTTTATCGTCCAATATTTTGGGGGATTTTGTCCGGTTGTTTTTGCCACAGGGCTTCATAAAAATCCATAATTATATTTTGGAGACTGACTGAAATCCTGTCCTTGGTGGCTTCATTCATTATCGGTTTTTGGCGCCCGTTTTCTTTTGGCCGATTTAACTTGTAATTCTTTTATATATAAAACACAACAGCAGTAGAATATAGATAAATTCAGTTCTATATGTTGTAATATATATGAGTGAATTTGGTAACGATTTCTGTTGTCGTAATAGATGAGAATGCAGTTTTAACGTTGAGAAAACAATAAGGATATTCTATTTTTTTGTTCTATTATTTCACTACCCAACAGAAAGTCATATGAGCAAAACTGTGGAGGAGTTACCCGGTTCTTTTTTATGCTCGGCTTCATAAAGATATCCACGTACTTCGGTGACCTGCCGAAATCTTTTGCTGTCATTATCGGTCACCGGCGCTCGTTTTTCTTGGACCGATTCGACTTTAAGCTCTATAGTATAGCGTTGTATAAACATATAAAAGTAACTAAATATTTATAACTTCTAGATCTGCACCTGGAGGCGATCTTGCTCCAGAACTTGAAGTATCAAAAGACCATGATCCAGGCCGGGGGATGAAATTCATCTTCTAAGACAGAAGTTTTGTTTTCCAATGTGATTTGTTTCACTTGCTCCCTTTGCTTGTCGAGTATTGCTTCCAGCCAGTTTTGATACTATACTCCGCTGTGCCTCATTTGTCTTTGGTAGCAGTCACATAAATTTCAGTAGCGATTTCAGAAATATTGGAGTTTGATCCCTGTTCAGCTCCTCCTCATTTGCTGCAAGGTGGCCTATAGTTTGCCGACGCCCACACACACATATATAATATTATATGGAACAGTTCAGTTTTTAGTTTAGAGACGAGTCCTTCTCATAATCAGAAGCACAAACGCTGACTTCCGACATCAAGGCGACGCTGAGGGGTCCAATATGATGCAATACAGGAGTTGTAAGAATTTCATAAATTTATGTGGTCTGACAAAACGTAGGCAAAGTTGACTGTTTTTAATCTAATTTCACCTAAAAATATCCTTCAGAACCTTTCTAAATTATAAAATATACAACAGGAAATCTTTTCTGAAGCGATGAATTAGTTAACCCTCATCTTTAAAAGCAGGTAGAAACCAAATAAAGTTTCAGTCATCAATACGATCAGATGTGTAATTTATATTATTACTTTACCTAACGCTACATAACATCTCTCATGCATTTCATCTCCCTCTTCTTCTACCACGAACAACTACTGCGTTCATCTATATGGTCCTAAACGTAAACAAAAGAAAAGCGCCTCCAATTTTCAACGAAAATAAATATTTGTTTCCATCAAAATTACCATAGGCTTCCATAATTAAATTTCTTAATATTGAAAAACATTGCAGATACAATATAATACCGATTTTAGTAACATTTATAAATATAGATTTTCGAATAAGAACTTTTGGACTAATGGAACAAAAATTTTAAAAAATTATTCTCCCGAGAATTTTACTTTTTAACCATTAGTTCATAAAGTGTCATTACAAAATAAATAAACTGAGAAATAATATAATAAGGGATGTTTCAATATATATTTGGTTTTAAACATTTGTTAATTGGTTAAAAACCAACTTACACCCGTAAGAAATGTTTATTAGCATTACTTATTACAATTTATTAATAATATCTGGGATCTTCCTCCAACTTGGTAATACCAGCTCCAAAGACAATTGTTTCAATCATCTTCTCATCCTCATCACTCATCTTCAGCTTTCTCTGTCACATATCACATATCACCACCACCACCATTTATACACAATCTCAAGTGTATTGTTTGTCAACTGATAACCTGAAAAGTGGAAGCTACTTCCTAGTGTTATTAGTGGGATATTGAATAATATAAAAGAAATGCGCCAATTCGAAATGTGCAAAAACGTCTGACAGGTGTTATATTCCGGCCGGAAGCAACTAGATATTAAGCGCCAGGATGCTAGCACAGCAATGTTACCATTATGCACTGTATTTTCATGTGTTCTGTGAAGTGGAATAGAGTACATGGGTTGATCAATACTGGATGATATGATGTTTCATAGCTATGCATGATGTGACTTATTGTATGTACTACAAAATCGGTGTTAATATGTAACCAATTCTTTTTATCTAAGCGAGAATCTATGTTATAGTTTTTAATTATGGGCCAAAAAACAAAAAAGAGTGAGTTATGTTGATATATAAGATGTAATAGGTGTAACGAGTGGATCGGATGTTGACATCCACATTAATCATATAGTATAGTATATCTGACTCGATCAGAATGAAATCGTTGTAGTTAATTACATGAGCCAATCTAATGTCTACAAATCATCTAAATTTATGTAGTGTTGTAAACAAGAATTGATTCGTCACGATATTGTGTTAAAATTAAGATATGTAAATACCTTTGTAGGAGATGAGACCTACCACATTGTTGGAAATCTTCCTAATAAAATTGTTTAAAAAAAAAAAAAAATACCAATGCTAACTATAACCCTAAAATTCCTAAGTGAGTACAGGTAGTAGACCTGTATACCCCATTATCATCCTGGCGCCTAGTATTTAGTTGATACCTATGCTTCCCATTGTGATGTTTTGATGTTTGAAACGTCCACTAGGTGCCACCATCGGCACGAGCAAGGCTGACCTTGCTCATAGGAAGTTTCTGGGAAGTTTCTAGCAATAAACGTTCATTCCATCTTAGCAGGGAGGTATATACAGAGGGAGTGGAAGCCAGGTTCCATGCATGGTAGGACTACCCCAATAGTTAGGAGTAATGCCACTACAGCTTGTGGCGCTGTGAATCAGGTCCACCCACCTCAACCCCCATCCAATAGCCAATCAATTTTAAAGCTATTTCTAACTATGTGACTGTTATAGTGTTGCTGGGAAAAGGCATTCAAATTTACCTGGGCCACCAATGTGTCAAAGAGTATATGCTGATGGAACAACTGAGCTGTGGTTTACTGATTTATGATTAAATGATATAGCTAAAAGGGGTAGCAGGATACTTGGTCTAAATTCAACAGCACTGCAGGGCCACCTGGTATACAATAGCGATAACACAACCCTGACAATCATGGTCCTGTACGATCAGCCCGTGGCTTCCACTCCCTCTGTATATACCTCCCTGATCTTAGCAATCCAAGTGTTCACATGTCTTATTTGAAACACCACATTGGTTCTACACCATAGCCAAGCTAACCCTACATCAATATCATACAATGTTATTACACATTAAGTACATATTTCTAAATTATGCTGAGAAATGATAAGTACTAGGTATATTTGATATTGGGCTGATTAAAAAATATGTTTGATTATGTTAAACTATATTTTGAACCTCATTTGTTTCTTAAATTTGGTTTGTTTTGGAGGATTAGTGAAGGCGAATTGTATAACTTCAGCCCACTTCATCCACATAGTAAACATTAGGTTGTAGACTATCACCGGTGGCATTTCTCTTACATTTTGTTTATCTATACAAGTCTTTCGGAATGAAGTAAGAGCTTTGTCTATCTTGGATATGGAATAGTTTGGAAATTATTGTAGGAAAATAAGAACTATAAAGAGGAAGTCTAAAGGCTGTGATCCTAAGATCTAGAATGAATATTTATTGTAGGGTCGGTGTACATGGTGAAGGCTTGGCCCATGTGGCTATTGATCATTGGAGGAATATTAAAGTAGGTGAGGGTGCTACCTGAGCCTTCACATGCTACCGTAATTACCGCAATAAATTCCTGATTAATGGTACCTTATGGACATGTTATCAATTTCGAATATAATAATAATAATTAATGTTAATTACTAGTCATGAAGTGATTACATCCGGTTACGTCATTATTACGAAACATGATGTAACATATTATAAAGGATTCATGATAGCAGTCGCCCATTTTTAAAATTCAGATGGAAAGAAGAATCTTCCAACTGCTGCCACATTTTATAAATAACCCATCGGAAATAGGCAACCATTCAACTACCCTATGGGCATTTGAGTGCAATCATTGCACTGGCTATTGCGTTCACATTGCGCTATGTGACCGCAATAGCCATAGCGCAATGATAGCGCTATGTGACCGCAATAGACAGTGCTATTATTGCACTCAAAAATCTATTTTTAGCCAGTGGGAGCGTCGTGGGCCAGGATTCAGGGGGGGGGGGGGCGGTGAAATTCGGGCGGGGGCGGCAGGGTGAAAACGGAAAGTATTAGCTTTAATTATGGTTTGTTTATATCCAATATTATATTACAATTACTGTACTGTACTGTACCATGCTGTATGAGTTATTATCGGCGGAATTGAAGCAAGAGAAGACAAGAAGACAATGGTTACATTATATACAGTTTACTTCTTTACTATTCAATTCGAAAATAAATTAAGTAAAAATTGAACCAAAAGTTATCCAAAATAAGAGATCATTGCAGATTGGTAAAGATACATAATGTACAGTGATTTATGTAAATATGACTATAGCAAATCATATTACTAGGAATGACTCTATTACTAACAATTACTAATCAAATATAACTGTAGACCTGTCCGCAAGTCTGCCTGTACACCCAAAACCCCTCGTCTTATATACCCTCATTCCGGTTTTGTAAGCCCCTTGGTTACAAGTACATTTTCATATAAAATAGCAAGCAAAAACATGTCAAGGACCAGAAACATGCCTGAAAATATGCTAGAAAGCATGCTTAATCCTATAGCTAATCCCCCTCCCTGCCCCTAGCCTAGGCGGTGCCAGGCAACGTAAATATAGGGAGATTAATCCTTATGAGCTTCAAGCTTTCCCTACAAAATGTTCATTTTACTTTATTAATAATTACCGATCCGTTTCCCTTCTAAATCCAAATATACGCTGTATGATACAATAATTAAAACATGATTTATCACGTACATGTATACCATAACAACAGGTATTTCACTGCACTCACATTATAATACAGTTTACTCATTTGTGGTCCGTTTTAGGTAAATGAGTCACAAGTCGCAAAATATGGATTTTGATATATCACCATAATTCAAAATATAGATCAAGATGATTCCAATGATAGTAAACACTAGGACATCAAACAAGTATTTCTTCATTTTCATTTTGATATTTTTGTCATCTATATTTTTGTATTTTTGTGGGAAAAAACCTTTGCACTATTTCTTGGGGGCAATAACCAGTAAAGTAATTAAATGTACTCTATAAGATTAGCATAGAAATGCATGGATAATATATTGTAAAGAACTGAAATCTTTAGACCCAAGATCCGACCTATTTAGCCCTGATCATGGTCGGGGCATGCACGCCACACATGGCCTGGCCAGGAGGGAGGGGGAGATGAGCCACTCAGGGCTCACCCCGCCTCCCCCAGCCCGACCTAATTACTGTATACACTGCTCTGGGTTTATCAAGAGGGGGGAAGGGCTAAGAGGGAGGGGGGGGGCTGGCACGAGCCTTGGGATCTATGAGTAAGGGGTGGGAGGGGAAAGGCTGAGGAGAGGGATCCAACTTGCATGCACTCCATTTATGGTCTCTGCATGGGGAGCAGAGGTCGGCGTGTGGGCAAGGAAGATCCTCTCTCCCTCAACCAATTAGAGGGAAGGGGAAGAGCCAGTGGAATATTTCCTGGGTTTGATTATATGAATAATTCATGATTTTGGAGTATAAAATAAAGTGAAAGACTCGGACCTAGGTACTCGCTGAGTCACCACCGCCTAGGCCGAATCCAGACGAACTACAACCTCGGACTTCTTGTCTCACTTCTTCATCTTACTGAACCTATGGGCTAAAAACCCTTAGACTTCTTTACAATATAATACACTGTCTTGAATCTTGGTATATATGTTCATGCTATAGACAGCGTTAAGCACCACAAAAATAGAAATATTCACACAAAGAGATCTTGTGAATAAAACACTTTGAAAAACAGGAATTTTGCGACTTATGATTCATTTTCCTGGAACACATCACATTTATCATTCATTTCAAACACATTTATCATATATGCTTCCATTTGGATTTTAAATGTATAGTTATTCCCTCTGCAGGGCAGATCATCCAGGGATACCACTAATCCCTGCGATTCCTTGAGATCCATAAACATTGCACATGATATTAGGAAACAACTACCTGCTCCTTAGTAATAATAATTATTATTATACAAGCACAACAAAATCACAGATTTCACAAGGTAAAGTTTACACGTTTATAGTTGCACCTACAATCGGACGTACCTTAAAAACTATGACGGGTACCTGGGCATGGCACATAAGGATTAGGAAATGTGAGCACATGAAACGAAACTTCCTTCTGGGTTATTTTTAATTCTTTAGATCTTAGTATTTTCCTGATGTGCTTTAAAACACTGATTTCAAAATATAAAAATACAAAATATTTCAACTTTGGAACCTATGGAGAAGTCAGGTGTGGGTGAGGGGCGATATGAGGTGAGGCTATGAGAAGGGGTGAGTGGAGGAGGGGAGAGGAGGGGTGAGATTGGGAGAGAGTATGAGAAGGGGTGAGTGAAGGAGGGGAGGGGCGAGATGGGGTGAGAATTAAGGTTGAGTGAAGGGGGGGGGGGAAGGGGCGAGATGGGGTGAGGGTATGAGAAGGGGTGAGTGGAGGGGTGAGATGGGGTGAGAATTAAGGGTGAGTGAAGGGGGGGGAGGGCCGAGATGGGGTGAGGGTATGAGAAGGGGTTACTAAGTACTAATAAGTAAGATTTTGACTACATCAAGATATCAAATATTAACAATATATAATAGAAGAACAGAGCACTCAAACATGATCACATTTACAATGCAGAGCAATATTACCATATCTAATACACATAGATCAATAATTAATACATCCTAGTGCATGTGCACTTTTTCTGGCCAGGGAAATTAGCTAACACTGCCCCAAAGGAGAGAACGTATTATTTCAAATCTAAACATTGTCAAAACAGTATTACATGCATTCATACATGAACAGTAATTGTTACATTATGAATTAGCCTAATTTCACTTAGCATCAAGCAAAAAAGAACTATAATTCTCTGAAATAAAAACAATGTAGGGCGAAAAGTGTGGCATTCCTCCTCGGCCATTATGTCCTCCATTATCATGGCAGGAACCATGGTAGCCGACCACTCCACAGTCCTTTTTCTCAGTTTGTTTCTCAGGTACTACTGCTGGTTGCACTCCCTGGTCTGAGGTCATCTCCTTGTCAGTGTCTTCCTGCTTTGGATCGGCCCAATACTCTCTCTGCAAAATGATAGATTCAAACACAATTATAAATAGCATAAAGCCTTTATTGTCAGTGTAAAGCTATAGTTCATTACTCACTACGATTAATAGAATGTGATCCAAAACAGTCTATATTACCCTCATTACATCTAGGCAGAAAGAGAGAAAGGGAGGAGGGAGAGAGAAGGGGAGGAGTGAGAGAGAGAGGGAGAGAAAAGGGAGGGAGAGAGACAGGGAGAGAGAGGGTCATTGTCATCGCCGCAATCATGACCACTTGTAAAAACTCAGAAATATTGCTTTCCACTAGATTGCTCATAGTTCCCTCAAAATGCTTCCAATCTGAAAATAAAGATTATCCCAGAAAGACAGTCCTGCTTTCAGATTTATAATCGGACAGTTAGTTCCTCCATTATTAAATTATTTCCATCGGCCACATTAAGTTGTTTGACTCGATTTAAATCACCTGAGTCCAGACGGAAAAGGAGAAGAATAGTATAGAAAATGAATTTTAATTTTGAAAAGAAGACAACCATCTCCCAAACTGAACGAACAGCAAAACACATTTCTCTCTTTGAGTCATATAAACACTATAATTTTGTAAAATATGCTTTAACCTTGTCTACCATACTAATATTAGACAGAAGTATATCATGAAATTTAAAATATTCCAGTCGTTGGTAGTAGAAATGTACTGCTAGACTAGAGGATAGTGATGAAATCATATTTAATTATTGGATAACTTTTGGAATATAATTCTTTCAATCTAAATATAAAAATTATCCCAGAACCCCCAGATTTATAATGATAGTGTTAAGAGATAAAAACTACCATGGGCGATCATAAGAGCGTCGTCAGGTGCGTGAAAATGACCGGCATTTACACCTTCTACCTCCGTCAATTGGCATGCGAAAATATCCGGGGCGGTCATAGTAAATTTGCGCGACCAGGGCTTTGTTGCACAATGAAAGTCCACGAACGTGCAGTCTAGGAATTAAATCATGGTTGATCTTTGGATAAGAATGACCAGGATTAGCAGGGATCAGGCTCTGTTGCACAAGGACCCATCCTAACTCTACACATTCGTGCACGTTCTCAAGTTGCACATTCCTGCTCGTACTTATACATAGAATACGGTATTGGCGACCAGGGACCCTGCATAAACCAGAGGAATCCCTTCTTATGACATCATTATCCATGGTCTTTCCCAAACTTCAGCCCAAATTAGTCAGTTGAAAATGGTGCTAGCCCACTCACTCACTCTCTATTGCTGGTGAATTTCATTAATTGCCTAATTGAGTTCATCTGTGCTCGTTCTTTGGGGGTACTGACGAGAATCTGTTGCACAACTAATTCGTGGGTTCACGTTCGTACATATTCGTGGGGACATAGACAAATATTGGGGTGAAAATGGTGTTGCACAAGTCAAAGTTAGGACGACCCTGAGGGTCGTCCTAAATCTGTTCGTTAGCATTATGGGCACACATATAAATACATTATTCATGAAATTCCACACATTAATTAATATAAACTGTATTGTATGTGTTTTCATACTGATCCTTAATTTTTATTAAAATATAGCCATTCGTGGGTATGAAGCCTCCTCGTTGCTATTCACTCCTGTTCGTTCGTCCCTGTTCCCTCAAAATAATGTCCACTATATATAGTGAGTGCCTGTGTTGCAAGCCATGAATAAATCATATGTGTGGGTGACTGTGTGAGTGGGTGAGTAGATGTGAGACACATGTGTGCTTGGAGGGTTTGATTGTTTTGTGCATGTGAGGGTAACAATCCAATTAAAACTTCCTAATAATGGTTGGAATAAACAAGGGTAGTGATGTCATAAGACGGAATTCCTCTGGATTATACTGGTTACCCATTGGTACCGTATTATATATAAAGGTACAATGAAGAGTATGACACTTAAGAACGTGTAGGAGTAGGAAAGAATAGGATCAGCCCTTGTGCAACAGAGCTTGCTCTTTTCTACACTTAGCTGTTCGTAACCAACAATCTACCAAGATTTAATTACTTGGCTACACGTTCGTGGACAGAACATGGTCTATTTCAATCTTTTAACCCTTCAATGTCTCTGCTGGATCATTGATTGCCCATTATTATTCTAATAATAGTGCATGGACAGGCAATTCAACTCAACAAAACAATTAAACCCACTCTGGTATGTTTACCTTCTCATGAGTTTTCACGAACGTGAACCCACGAATTAGTTGTGCAACGGATTCTCGTAGATATGCCAAAGAACGAGCGCGATTAGGTAAGATTAAGAAACGAGCAAGGCCTTTGATTTACAATCTGTACGAACGAACAGCAAAGAATAGGCTACGACCAGCGTTGTGCAACAAAGCCCAGGGCAGTCATGGATGTGTCGCTGCCCAACGCTATGAGCAACGGGATAAGAAGCCTCAGACCCCGTCGCTGGCCGCCGGGATATGTAGAGTCGCACCCAGTCACTTTAAATGGTATTGGTAGCGTATCGGGGGGAAGGGGTACCACTTTCGGCGCTAATTATGCGTGTATTTTCCTGATCACTGCTCATTAATTATTTGGGATATGAATATGTCATATATACAGGACTACAAATGTGGCATGAAGACCCTGAATACGGTGTTTAATATTATTATGTTAGCTTATGCAGATGCGTTTAATCACCACACTTTTTTACAGCACCTGTGCCAGGACATGGCATTGTTGTTTACTGTTTTATGCCGCCATTTTGGTGGGTTGCGTAATTGTGCATACATTTAAAACAAGATACTATAGCTTTAATACAAACCAATGTACTTTTACATATCAGTCAATCAATCACTCTCCTGCTATTGTAAATCATAAATACAATAATGTTCCTTACCTGATGGCCTTTTGTGATGAATCCGACTTGAATCTGCAGCAGTTGACCAGGCTTGTTTTTAAAATGGAGGACGGTGACCACTACACTGTGCATAACAATAGGTGCCAGTGCCACACCTATACACTAGGTGGCGCAGTGGTTCTAGTTCTATTATTACTAGTATTAGTGAGTCTATATGACTGATTTGTATTAACTCCTCCAGTAACCTCCTCCAGGACATCTCCTCCAGTACTAGTAACTATTTAGATGAAAGGGGATGGATGAGGTGAAAGTTTCCACTGAATCGTAACAAATCTATGCTTAAGAGAGGTAACATGGTTTATGTATAGGCCTACATTTGATATGATTTGTTAGTAGATCTATAGGCCCATTGAACATAAAAGGTAATGCCAAAAACGGGAAATATCTTAATTTTAAATGGAAAGATAGCTTGTAAACCCCCCCCCCCTTTAAAATGGTCCGATCTGAATCAATCTTGATTTTTATCAAAGAGCAGAACATCCTTGCCATGTCTATGTATACTGGCACATTACCCCATATTTGATAAGGGGGCTATTAGGGGCAACACATGGGTGATAAATGGTGATACATTTTAGACCAATACATCGTTCACAATTGCTTAAATATATGATTATTTATTTGATATTTTTTCGTGAATTAATCAGGGCCTAACTCAAAAATCGTTGTGTCTAAAAAGTTAGCTTTTAATGTCTCGTACATCGTCGACTTGGTTGTTTTAAGGTATTCTAGAAAATGGAATTTATGTGAATTTATGAAGATAAAAATAGAACATACTGCTGGTCAACCATAATGGCTCATTCTAATATCATTAAGCATATGAATTGCTTCTTCTGTGAGGACGGGTGGGTGGTTAGGGTAGGGATGGTGATCAACATGTATATGGAAAAGGTGGTTGGGGGGGGGGGGGGGCGTAGAGTAAGAGAGAGAGAGAGAGGAGAGAGAGAGAGTGAGCCTTAAATCTTCCGTCATGTCTATCTGACTGTCCTAAAGTTGAAACCTATCATTATAATTATAACAATTTTATGTGTTAAGAATCAAGTCATATGCTAAGATATTTATAATATAGGTTTACACAGTGTTTTATGTTAAATAAAGGATGGGTGTATTTAATGCTCCATTTCGCGCACACATACTATTATTCCCGATCAAGGTATATATTACTTCACAGAATAAATTGAACATAATCTTATATAGGGAAGTCGTGTGTTACCGGTGGCGGCGCCATCGGCGGTAAAGCGAACTACGGTCGGCCGCCATTGGGGGACATGAGTCAATACACACATCAGTGTTATAGCATTGCGAGAGTGTGGCTTTGAGAGTTACTTATGAAGAAAAGACTCAAAAGTACATGAAATATTTGTTTTACATAAACGAAATCTTTCAGGCATATAGAAATAGCTATAAACTTTCGAAAATTTGAAAAAACACAGGTCTGGTCAATTCCCATGAAAGTGGTACAAAAGCGTGTTTATGGGTTTTTATTATAAATTCTTTATAAGTATTTTCACAATAATTCTACTTCATTTATGGCTTCGGACTGTCGAGGTGAATAAATGGGTACCCACTTTTAATAGTCTTACAGAGATATAAGCAAGTAACTGGGTATTCTTGGGGAAAAATGTTATGGTGAAAAACGGTACATATTTTTTAGAATTTAGATTTAGGTTTGAAATCACCAGGGATTAGTTAGGAAGGATAAGAAATACCAGATACCAGAAAATTAAGTTGAAATTCAACTACTTTTCAATGAAGGCCAGAACAGTGAGACGTGTCACTTTAATCCTTTTCACTCCTTTTCACATCACATCAGATGTTAGCCTAGGTGACGACGACGTCGGCCAACAAATAAAAAGTGTAAAATACAGACTCCTTCACAAAAGTCTTTATTCTCAACCAACTCAACGATCATCCATTCACCCTTTCCCCACGGTTAGCAGTTCCCACAACAAACATCATTATTATATTGTTTTTAATAGGCCACAAAAAAATTACAAAAACTGTATCTGTATCTGTATTGATAAGCGTTGTAATTGCATAATAGAGTCAATATGTAATATATTGAGCTGACTTGTTTTGAACTGAAACGAATCGGTGAAATATTGAAATATAAAACATGTACTAGAAGATTGTAACTGTCTTAAACTATTAAATGAGCAGGTTAAATGATATGTATAGTAAATTGATGAGTATAAGATCTCGAGTGATATATTCATATTAATGGTTAATGATAGGAAATGTAACAACTAAAATTATAAGCTTTCGTTTTGAAATTGGCAAATGAGAATTATCATGTTATGAAACGTTGTCCAATAAAATTTATTTAAAAAAAAGACAGAGAGAGAAATGACAGAGAGAGAGGGGGGAGATAGAGATGAGAAGCTTTCAGAGATATAGACCTATACTATCCCACTTGCTAAATATGCGTATCTGAAGCATTGGCATTCACACATCACATATATATAACGTTAGCCACACACCTACCAGTCGCGCAATCCCCTGTGGTACTAGACTATGACTTGAGTGTTACTTTCCAGTTTGACTGACAAGTTTTACAGCTAAAAATCCTTGCCCTCTGCGATTTGTACATGCCAAATCGCCAGGGCAGGCTCTTATATACTTGCAAAACCCCTAAGAAGGATGAAAACTATAGGTCGCAGCAGTATAATACAATAAGAGCAAGATAAGTGAAGTCCGCCGACACCTTAGCTATGTATAGCCATTGTTTTTAAGTGTCAAGTCGTCCCCCGAGTCCACTGCGCATCGTTTTCGCGCACAATATGGCGGCGCCCATAGGGTAACACACAACTTCGGTATATATAAATGCACCCCAGTTACCAGTTGCGCCACCTGTCTTTCAATAATGAGTGTGGCAATTGAGTGGAAAGGGTATCACAATCCATATAGGATCTGCCACAGAGTTATAGACCTATTCACCATTATACTTGTTGATTGAGAATAATTTGTTAACCAATATCCTGTGTAACCTTGCCGGGAGCATGTTAGGCCATGCAAAGGAAATAAATTATTATCTTCGGTAACTATTTTTTAATATGCACACACTTTATAGTTACAGGAAGCTGAGGAAATAAGGAATTCAACTATATGCTTCATTCTGATCTTACTAGTAGCAGGCGTGCATTACCGCCATGCATAATTGTTACGTATAGCCTATTTGGCACAGTTATCATATTTATATATAATTGTTGTGACTTTTGAGTGGGAGAGAGTAGTCATTTAATATCAGATGTAAAACATGGTGGGAATTATAAAATGGTAAATTAAATCTGTCAGAGAATTTGAGAAGTAATAATTATTTGGCTAATATGGAGGTAGCATTACATTGTTTAGTCGTGTGTAGGGGTTTCTATGACTCAGTGTAAGAGACTGAGCATGCGTGTCAGAGAGTGGGAGGGAAAATTGTGCGGCAGTGAGTGTGAATGCTAGGTGAGTGAGCCATGCCAGGTATTGCGTCCTGTTGTGGCTTAATTGTCTTGTATACTTTAATGGCAAGATTTGTAATTATTCTCGTTTGTAATAATCAGGCTTTACAGAGAATATAGTTTTCGTTAACAAATGTCACTATTTCCTTTCACTGGTTATGTAGTCTATGGGACTATGAGTAATTTTCAATTAAATTGTTTGAAGACCTCCACTATCGGTCATGACCCAAGGAAGGCCCACGACGATGCAGGGAGTGTAGAGTGCCGGGGATTAGCGCTACAATTCCCGTCAGCCACTGGCAGGTATCAACGGTATGAAATCTGTGTTTCGTCATGTCTAATAACTCCATAACTTTACCGTTTTTTTTAAATTCTTTCACTGGTTACGTAGTCCAGGGGAGTTTTCCCACTATATGGACAAAAAGATTTAAGAATTATTTCAATATTTAGTGTTTTTAGAGTTGTCATTTGTATTTCAATGCAAATATATATATGGCGGGCAAACATTTAGATTATTAAAAATTTCCAACGAAAACTTTGGCTGTTTTACGGAGCAAGGGGGTGTCATATATCTTTCAAAGTTGCAAATTCCAACGATTTAGACCATAAATGGTCACTACATTACTGCAATAGATATGCAATGACCATTGCGCAATGGTAGCGCAATAAAAATACACTGACATTGCAGTCGGAATTCTTGTATTAAAAAAATCGTCCATAATTTAATGGGAAAAGATCCTTTAGCGATCTAAATAATAAATGTAACTTGATGATTGTTGTAGAATGTAATACAGCATAGGAATAATATAATGCAATGTCAGTGCAATGGTATTGCACTGCCATTGCACTCAACTAGAGAGTATAATCCTATTGCGGGAGTGTAATCCTATTGCACTCATATTGCATTGCACTCCATTGCACTCGTATTGCAGTCGCCATTGCACTCCATTGCACTCAGTGCCCATAGATGTGCTGAATCTATAGGAAGAAAAATAGACCACACTTCTTTGTGTGAACACATATTTTATTATCAAATTGAGCAACAATTTATGATTTGCAGTGAAACCCCACAAAATGAACATATATCATGTAAGACTGCCTGCATGACGGATTTTAAAAACAAAATAATGCATTGACTTAAATAATCTCAGCAACGGAAATTCTGGGATATGAAAATGGTTGGAATTTTCAATAGAATATCTTACAAAAGTTCTGATGACACATCCCATGGAAATTTATTGTTTAGGTTCCAACAACGAATAAAAGCATGTTAATGGGATGCCATTTGTGATGTGTCACTGACAAATGAGTCCAAGGTAGCTAAACTTATATTTTTCACATGTTTTTCCAGGGGAAATCTTCGTAGGAATGTTCTTATGTTTGGGTAGCTTAAGGGTCTCAGTGGTATACCACTGCATATATATGCATACATGTACCAAATTTCAAGACTGTATATTAATAATTCAAGAAAAAAAGTGGTAAAAAGTACTTATTAGGTTTTCTAAATGTTAACATCGAGGGTATTTGCTTGATCTTGTCTCTGTATATATGATGGAGTCTCTAAATCTGCGATTTATGACTCATTTGTCTGTGACACATCACATTTATATAAATGTGCACACGATCGAGAGAGAGGTCCCAATACTTAAAAGATAAACATAACGTGGGCCGCTTTTGTTTTGTGCAGAAGCAGGATTCGCACACTGGTTATGCATAAATTATAATTTATTTTTCTCGAATTTAATGTACTATAATTTTTATGAATCTGTATTTCCTGTTACGTAATTTACATATTGTTCCGCATTTATATAATTACGTTGGCAAGATCAATTGCAATAATTTGTAATTCCCATTTTTCATAAAATAATCTATAATATTTTATATAAAAAATTACAATACTTGTGTGATAAAGAACATTATGATATTCCTTTATAAATGTATTTAAGGGGGAATTGTCTTGTTGAGCACTATTTAATGTCAAACATTAGTGATCAATATATGACTGGTCTACCAAACACTATTTTATTACCATGCCCTGTCCATTGGTAAGAGTTTTAGGATCAAAATGATATATTTATATCGAAATGATATGTATGTATAGGTTTTTTATTTCGGGTAGTGTACACTTTCAATAACATATCAAATTTTGACAACGAAAAAGGGGGTGGGTCGTAATAAATACTCAATAAATTTATTCTCTGTCTGAGTGATCTTGGATTCCACTAGTGCAGTTAAAACAGTCCTTTTGAATATCTCAATCCCTTCCATATGCTAAATGGTGATCAACAGTCTAGGCTCAGATCCTCTCAGATCAGATAAGAATGGTATGTCATTGATCGAACGCCTATATAGTCAAAATATGTTGCCCAATGCTGCACCCTCAGATACCAACTATCAATCAATTTTTATGCAGTTATGTGGAGGCTTCGCTTGTTATCGCTCAACAGTGGCCGATTTTGTTCGGCTGATTCGACTTCAAATCATTGTACAGACATATAACAGCAGCAGAATATTGATAACTCCATCCTATTAGTCATATTATGAGTAAACTTTGTAAGATTTGTTTTTTGTAATAGCTGAGAATGCAGCTTTAAGTGTGTTACAATACAAATCATATTTTCTCACATTAGTATGACCACTATACTGCTATGAAGGTTTCCACGGGCCTTTATATACATGGGTGTATCGGCGTAATAAATACTCAATAAATATATGCTCTGTCTGAGTGATCTTGGATTCCACTAGTGAAGTTAAAACAGTCCTTTTGAATATCTCAATCCCTTCCATAGGCTAAATGGTGAACTACAGCCTAGGCTGAGATCCTCTCAGATCAGATAAGAATGGTATGTCATTGATCGAACGCCTACTGCGCTAATGGCTTTCTCCACCCTGGAGTAGACGGCCTAATGTGATTATGACATTTTGCGGTTTGGAGTGAGAGGCTATAATTCCGTCAGTTTGGAGGGACTCTCTCAACTCTGAGCCTAGACTGCACTAATTTTTTCTTCAGCAGGTTTCACCTTCAGATGCAAAATCTATAAATGAATGAGGAGATCCTCAGTTTATATCACTGTCAGTAAATGATTGAAAGCGTCCTCAGTGATAGAATAATCGTTTGTTTGGAGGACATTCCTTCAAAATGGCGGTAAAAATAAGGGATCACTCTTAATATGGTTATGTACAAATGAAACTCTGTCAATAGACTATATAATTATGTATGTCCCTGTGATGATGATAATATATAACAAATCGACGGGCCATCGACAGACCCATGATTTCTTTCGTCACCGAAGTGCCTCTACCTTTGGTTCGAATATTTGTTTCCAAAATAAACCAACAGACATGAGTACGGCTGTGACCGTTAAGAACCAGAAAAAGCATCGGTCAACGATTACGGCCACCATGACCCATTCCATGACGACATTTTCCTCTTGTTTCTTGTCTCTTAGTTCCCGCATGGTTACCCTATTCTGGGATTTCACTTCCTCGAGCATGTCTTTAAGGAGAACATTGGTTTGCTGGTTCCCGTTTGGATCAACAGGTGCCTCCAGCGATGATGAGCTCAATCTGAGCGGCGGCAACCTCTCTGCCATTTTAGGGGATACGTGGACCAGGGCAACTCCCCCGTTTGCTGAATGGTATGGATCCTTCTGAAAGAGTGAATCAAAATTATATTAGTACTTTTACATTATTCTAAGAATGGTTACTGTTTGAAAAACGCATTATCACATGTGCAGACATTGGGAACGGGTGAAGTATACAGAACTAGTCTGATTATTTGTTATGTAATTTACCAGCTTTTAAAAAGTATATTATAAACTGATATCATTTGTATCATCCAAATACAGCATTTGCGGATGTGTTCTTGCGTTAACGCAAGAACACATCCGCGCTGGTGGAATTTTGTCAACGGTTCAAAGTTAAGGGACATTTGAAAGGGGCGACTATCGACAAAGTGCCTTTCCCTTTAATCACTGCATAGTTTGTTACCTTTTCCCGAGATAAATACTAGGAAACTATATGTCTCCAATCTACCTTCCCCTGAATTCCCCACGACTTATTCAAGAAATAAAGCTCATTTATATGATGTGTCACAGAATAATGAGTCGTAAGTAGAATCAAATGGATTTGGAAATACCAAAAAGATGTGAATGAGTGAATTGTTCAGGAAAACTAAAACAGGTTCTGTGTTTTATGTTAGGTTACCATTTATGTTTGAAAACAACTGGTTGTAATACATCTGGGTGGACTATTATCTGTTAAAGTAGGATGACCTTAGAAACGCAATAATATATTTAATATACCGTCACATGTATTCATACAACCTCATGCAATCGATATCCCAAGAATGGGAATATTCTCACAAAGTGAACTTGTGAATAAAACACTTTTGCGACTTATATATATACGACTTATTTGTCTTCAACACATCACATATTTTACATTCTAATTTCAGGGATTTATAGACTAGTAATGAAGGACGAAATCCCACTGACCTTGCACAATTCTTCATCTGCGTCCTCAATGTCTTTGAGAACCGATCTGGCGCGTTTCCTGAGTCCAACAACCCTCGCCAGTTTTTTCAGCACAAAGGAGCGAATCCAGGCCGGAGGTCGCGATTTTAAGGCGCCCCGGAAATGGAAGTTAACAACAAACACGGCCATCGATGTTGATAAGGTCAGTAGGGCAATAGTTCCTCCTATGAACTGCTCTGTTAGGAGAAAAAAAGGCAAGAATTATTGAACATTAACTGAGAAATCAGGATAGTCTACCCCCTCCTATCATATATATGGTGGTGGTAGGCGTGTGATGCAGAGTGTGTGGTCCGTACCCTGTCACGTAGTCTCTATAATTATGACATATGATAATGACCACTACAGGCGCAAAATAAGATCTACAAAAATGTGCGAAAGATGAAGGGGTAAGAGAAGTACACCGAACCACGAGGATACAAGATAAAGATGCTGGAAAAGATACAGGAAGACATTGGAACGGCCAGGAATGGCACAGCTCAGAAAAATAGACGGAACTCAAGAGGTCTATAAACGCGTGACCGTGATGAAAAAAAGGAAGGAGACGAGGAAGAGTGAAAACGATGAAATGAATCAATAAAATTAATAATAATGAAAAAATCCAACCAAGTAATTGTTTATGCGAATTTTGATATATATGTGTACGTGAATGACCAATACAATCATTTAAAAAAACTATTATCACTAATTTAGATTAAATGGTACATTAAATTTTCCGGATAGAAAGAAATACTGCTCTACGAAAAAGGTTGAGTCAAGCCTATTCATTTGTTAAAGAATCATAAACAGCGTCCATTTATAATACCAATTAACATATATAGTCAGGTACAATGAATGGTAGAGATAAGACATTTGTATAGGCAATGGGGCATGACTTGACATGACTTGACTTAATCCAAATAAAGCCTGGTGTCTCATGTCAATGGGAATACTGATGAGACGTTGTATAGGAGTTGTCTATATTTACCTAACATCGGGATGGCTTCGGAGTTGGGTGGAACATTTTCCATTACAAGCAGCATGAAGACTGTCATGGCAAGCAATACGGTTATGGCAAGAGACACCTGGGTAGGGAAAACAATGTAAAAGTATGTAATCATTTGATATTGATGAAGTATTTCATAACTCAAGCAATTAACGTTGGACTCTCAGTTGACATCGGTCAAAAACGAAAGATGTTCTACTTTTTGTTTCGTTATTTTCTAACCCATCTGAAGGTCATTGGACCAGAATTTGGGAGGAATTTGTCAGGTTGTTTTTGCTACAGGGCTTCATGAAAGTTCACATTTATATTTCGGAGACCCATTCAAATTATAGTATAAAGATATAAGAGCAGCACAATATTGATAAAATCAGCCCTATAAGTCATAATATGAGTAAATTTGGTATTTGTTTTTTTTGTCGGAATAGCCGAGAATACAGGTTGATAATAACATTGAACATAAAGCATACATTTATCTTTAGATCCGGGTAGTTCAGAAAGCAATAAATACATTTGAATCTACAGACAGGTGGACATCGATTAAATATCGGTGTACATTGCTGTCCCTATTCTAGTCCATAGGGAATTTTAAAGCTGAATTCACAGTTATTACGAAAAAAAATCTTACTATTTTCTTTATGATTGATAGAAGAGGTTTTATCAATATTCTATTACATGTTTATACACAAATTTGAGAAGGAATATGGTTGCCGAGCGATAATAGGTGCACGAAGCCACCAGAATGAAAACTTTCTCCCAAAAATAAATGTCGACCTTAATTTTATTAAGCCCTGTAAGAAAAACAACCCGACAAAATCCTCCAAGAAGTTGGTCAACCCACTTTTGGATTGGTTGGAAAAGAAAGTAGAAAAACTTTAGTTTTCGACCGATGTTGACTGAGAGTGGAGAAAGCAAAGTGAGATTATGCTTTTGCTATAGGACCCTTGTAATAGCAAAACCTGATACTAATGTAAGCATATCTAGGCGTTATGCTAAACATGTAACCGGATTAGGTGGACCTCAATGTCCAGAACATAATAAACATCAACCTCGACGCTACGGGATGTAACTTTGTTGGGTTGCTATCAAATTATACTATATTATAATATATAATACACTTTGTTCCACTTAACTTGGACTCGAGTGTAAATAAAAAGTCCGGTTCAGTTTAACGTTCAGTTTGACATATAATATAATATATTACTTAAGTATTGTATTGGCTTGTAATAACATAAATGATAATAAAAATATAATATAGTAAGAGCCATAGATCCATACCTTTTCTCCTGATTCCGGAGGAAGACAAAAAACGAATAGGCCGATAACTATGAGGAGTATTGTGGGAAAGACAAGATTAAAAAGGTAAAATGCAGGACGTCTGCGCATCTGGATATTGCACGTGACATCCGGGAAGGGGGCTTCGCAGCAAGCGTAGTGCAACACATTCTGTTTGCATGGGACAGCCAGTAGCTGGGGAACAGAAAGCAAATAGTAATAAGGTGAGGCAATTATATAATAAATTTAATTGTATTTTTCAAAGCACAATTACACTAGTCCTTCAGTTGAGAAAAGGGGGTGTACACTCCTTCTAGCATCTATATAGACACAAATTTCTACACCAGATCTGTCAGGAGGCCCTTAAATTATGAAACATTAATTAAATTTACATCAAATATAATTGGATTACTTCAATAGTGCTCTATTAGACGATCGAGGACTTTACAATATTTCTGGAAAATTATGACTTGTTTGAATGCTAGAATACATTATATATATTATACTTTTAAATATCATATTTCCTGAAATATTAATTGTATCAAATTACTCGCGTCATGGATCATTTTCAAATTCAATTATGAAAATAATAAGTCGGGAAAAACTACGATCATATGAGGAGATTACAAGTGTCCACTGTTTCACCTTATCATCTAGGTTTCAGAAGTCTAAATACTGTAAACGTATTAATATTTGCGCAGTATTTGTTTATCGCTATTTTAGCGCACCCAACTTTGTACGCGAAAATAAATCCTGCGAAAAGGTCTCAAAGTACTTGGTGCGCGAAAATTTATCTGCGCGAAAATAAATACGTTTACAGTAATGTATGTTGTACATACATATCAGATAAAAGGTTCCATATTTTATTTACAGCATATAATGGATATCTAACTTTCTCAATTTTCCCAGAGATACATATGGGCCCGCCCTGTGTATCCATCTGAGTGCTTGGCACTTATCTATTGTAATTAACTAAATTTGAGGCTAATTAACGGTAATTCTCATCAGTCATCTTCTATGCATGGTGAAGATCAACAAGAGGTTCGACTTTTTAAGCGAAATTATATCGTGAGAACGGGGACTAATCCCATAAATTATCTGGCTACATGTTAAAAAAATATATTTTGTTTACTGTGGCTAACCAAGTCTTGGGAACCGGTTGGGAAACAACAAATGATACTTACCTCCCATTCGACACTGCGTATGTATTTATCGAGGTCGATCTCTTTTGTGTGATTAACAATGTCCAACTTGGTCCCGTCCAGACTCCAGGAACCAAATTTCAATGGACAGTCCTAGAAAGAGAGAATTCATTATTAATTTGTATTATTGCGCTCTTTTATAATATGCTAGATGTTAGGCTATATATTATAGCCATTTACATGGAATGTATAGGTTTATATGATTGATTGAACCCGTTCAAACATGTCCTTAGACAATGGAAATTAAGTATTGGAAATTTACCAGCAATTTCATGCCGCAAACATAAACAGATTAAAGCACTTGGCACATGCCTCGGCCAGCCATCGGCTTAGTATAGGATTGTACAGTTAATTTATATAATTTAGTCGTATATTCTGCAGTAAATATGATTTAATCATTTAGTTTGTTTCAGTAAATAAAATTTAATCATTTAGTCAGATCTGCTGTAGTGAAAAGAATGTTTCGGTAAGTTGCATTATCAATGCCAATCTCCAACGCGGAGTAGTCTTT
Organism: Sthenelais limicola; assembly: GCA_942159475.1. Classification (NCBI taxonomy): domain Eukaryota; kingdom Metazoa; phylum Annelida; class Polychaeta; order Phyllodocida; family Sigalionidae; genus Sthenelais; species Sthenelais limicola. Next base: position 63,925,574 of record OW804096.1, read on the forward strand.
GCATTAATTGAATATTGTTATATTATAATACGCAACGATTATGTAACATTAATGAACCATAATATTATGTTTGATATTCCAAATTATCATTAACCCTAATTATAACGTATGATGTTAATTGATCACCAGATCAAATCAACCTATTCAGAGGATCAGGTAACATTAGAGTTCCTATACAAATGTACTAGCCTCAGTTATTTAATACTAATTATTCAATATTCAGCATAATACATTACAGTTAAAACAAACTAATAACAATAGTATATGCATCATGAATCCAACATTACGGCAGTATACAACTTCAGTATAACAGATTCGATTATATAAAAAGAATTAAATCTGGTATTAAACAAACACTCACCTGAATGTCAAATGGGTAATTTTCAACTTTGATCCGACATAGACTTTGCAGAATAACGGGCATGAGCCATTTTACCGTACCATCATTCAGTATGATAGCAAGACCGGGAGGGAAAATCTCAAAACTGGTTCTTTCTTGATCAACACTTGGAAGAAAAATAATATGATAACCAGTTAAATTGTATTGACCTTAAAAGATGACAAAATAGACGACATGCACAATTTCTAATTTAGGTAGTTGAACTATTCATCCTCTAAGATATCTATTTTACTAGAATTTATCTAAGATATTTAAGTCAATTTCGGAAATGCCCTCTATCGGCCCAGAAAATTAGTTCTCTTGCACGACACTCCCCGATCCGCTCAGTATTGATTCGGATATAGAAACAAACCTAGCCTCCATTGTGTATAGATTTCCGTAAGTCGATATAAATGTATACACTGAGGCATTGTGTCTGGAGATCATATAAATTTGAGACTGAAATAATAACCAAGTCAGGGTCTTACACGGGTGTTACATTGACAGAGGGCATGTGTCTATATACATCCTTTGCACCGATGCTGGATGAATAAATTTAACATTGTGGAATATGGAACCATGTATATAGATCGTGTAGGCTAGCGACGCGATATATGCTGGGACAGACAATCGAAGTAGGGTCGCGAGCTCATAGGGTAATTGGTAATTTGATGTGAGAATAAATCTATTTTCATTTGCATTAAACTCTATCATTTAAAAAAAAACAATAATCGATTTTTAAAAAAGTATTCTGTTAACGTTTGGTATCAGATTTAAGGCAGTATAATTGTTTTAAGTTGTATGAACAAATGTACCAAATTGAACCAAGCATGTAAATTAAATATGATTAATTTATAATATAATTAACATCCTGGCAACCTGGTAACTATAAACAATCGACCAAGGCAACAAGAGTGCACATTTCTGTACTTCAGAGGCATCTCTTCAAATGAATCCCCATTCCTTGATAAAGGGCAAATGTGCTCGAAACGTCGGACCACTCAATAAACAAACCTACAACTCATCCCCCGTCCCTGTCCTTATTCTATTCTGGGCTAAATCCACACATCGAAATTAAATATATCCTTCCGTTTCTATAGGCTTACCTGTTGTACAAAACAATATCTGGTCGCCAGATATCTTCTACGTTCACATAGATGGTATCCACTCCCTCATATGCATCAGGATCCCATGTCATAAACTCGTCCGTCCAATACTACATATTAGATTTAAGTGTTGTTAATGATTTGCAATATTAAAGTTTAATCTAGTCAGCGAATGTAGCAAAACAAGTGTTCGGCGTTACAGTGTATAATAAGTACTCAGGATTTATGTACAGTCAAAAAGATTATACATACAAAAGTGGAGGATATATCCAAATGTGTGACAATATTTGAATTTGAATTCGTGCTCAATGAAAGTTGACAACAAATCTAGATCTTTCTACGTGCGCACTTTACTGTAATCAAAGGAATGAGATATACGTGAGATAAGATAACTGATATAGGGATAACTTCCTGTTCGTTGTAAAGGCATTTTATAATGTTTACACAAGAGGGGTTTAACCTTCAGGTATTTATCAGATTAACCGAGGACATGATTAAAGAGTTATGTATGAATTGGAATGCCCAACTAAGCTCGACAACATTTAAAGCTAATTAGACCTTTATGGGAGGATTGATATTGTGGATGTGGGCCATATTATTAATACACAAATGTAGATGTAAGGCCTGCTAATGTCCGATGATTAAGGGGCTTATGGCCGTTATGACCAAGCTTCAGGGCAGGATAGAAAGCAGAATGTCAATCATTTCTCAATATGTGATACGCTTGCAAGAGTTTTAAAACTTGTGTCTTGAAGGTGTTCCAGATATTATATACAGAGAGTCGTGGTCGGCTTAAATTATTAACATTATTGTGTTTTTTAAAATTTAATATTTAATGGTCAGGGGTGTGATAGGAAACCTATTATAATGGCGGAAACTCCAGTCCCGTTTTCTCTTGTAATTTTCAGATATGAAATAAATTACTTTCCCTAACAGGTATCCAGAAGGTGGATCAGGAGGATTTAGCTTCTCTGGCTAGGGCTTATCAATAAATTGATCGGGGGGGGGGAAATAACTTGTAAATTATTTATTTAGGACAGATTTATGGCTTCCATTATTTCTTTTATTTATCACAATACATTTAATGTATGTGTGATGAAAAGGCACAGAACCCTTAGCATTTAACCCAAAATCACTTCTATAAAAAAACACCTATATTTTTAGATCTTGAATTGGTGCATGCCATTCAACGTTCCTCTAAATGTGGTTTTTTTGTGGATTTTCAAAATCGACAGCAGTTCATTCAACGTTCTAATATGCCCTCTCATAAGTCACAAGGTAAAGGAATAGGAATAAACGAAGACATAATTCTATTACTAGATTCGTCTACAAAATGCGCGCAGATCAGGAGAGAACAAGAACCTTAGGATAAAACACATTTAGAAGAGAGATTCTGTCAGCCCCGACCGTAAACATATGTTTGAGGTTGGTTGCTCAAGACCCTATCCGTTTGAATGGTTGAGAACATGGTCAATGTCCATGTATCAACTGCAGATATCTTGGGCACATATTCCATGGATTTAAGGATAAAATCAACACTTTTATAGAGAAATCAGTCAAACTACTGGGACAGTAAAATACCTTTGGAAAACTGACTGGAGTTGAAGGTTGTCCACTCAAGTCCTAAACCCTGCCCACACACAGCCGATTTGCCTCCCGATTGCCCCACGATTTGTCTCCTGATGGATCTTAGGATTTCATTTCAAATCCTGGTTTATGTTATTTCAAAAACATAAACCAGGATTTGAAATGAAATCTTATGATTCATCAGGAGACCCAAATCGGCGGGCAATCGGGAAGCAAATCGGCTGTGTGTGGGCAGGGTCTTACTATAAACACAGCAGCATTCTTATACAAAAGTATTTCAATTCAATGAATAACAGTCCACACTCATTTATGCAAGTAGCGACATACTTTGCCTATATACCCGAGGTGAAATTATTCCAAATAATAAAGCTTTAATAGGTCTTCCATGGGTGTTCTCATTTCCTTTTTCTTAAGGGGCTGTAACCAAAGCGAGGGCACGCGAGGCAAAAGTATTTAAATATATTTTTAGACTTTTATGCAAAGATTTCTTTCCATTAAAATATAAAGTTCTACTAATACTAGTACTTACAAGGCGGACCCATGCCTGTTGACGCAGGATTTGGTTCTTTTCATCCTTAAATGCATTGACGTATGAAAAAAGATGATGAGTATTTTTAAATGCGAGCAGATTTTCAGCTTAGAGCTAACAGCGTACCTTGCCATCCAAAGTAAAGTTGAAAAGCTTCCAACGTTCTAATAACCTTCTACAGGATCGACTTTAGTGGGGAAATTAATTAGAAGATGCACCAAACAATAGCCACACAGTCAAATTAAAGGGAATGGTGAAATAATAGGGTAGAAAAGGTCCAATGATGATGCACTATGTGGGGGAAACAAACAAACGAATCGAGCCCGAGGAGAGCTTTACTTTGGATAGGAAGGTAACAATAGTTAATTAGTTTAACAACACTGTGTGTGAGTCTTGCCATGCATGCAATGCTATGATGCACCGTGTACTTACTATCTGAATCCAAGCGTTTGAGACCAAAAACTGTGTTTGTTCAACCTTGTAAACAGAGAGATATAAGATAAAAGCTAACCACACATTCCTTGATGTTATTTCTTTGATATTCTTACAGCTCTAGGTGAAACTTGCGTCCAGTCTAGGCTCAGAGTTGAGGGAGTCCCTTCAAACTGAGGGAAGTCTCTCGCTACAAACCACAAAATGTCAGTATAATCCCATTAAGACCGCACAATACCATTTTACTCCCAGTAAGACGCCTACTCCAGGGCCAGGAAAGCCATTAGCGTAGTATGTGTCCAATCACTGACATATCATTCTAATCTGGTCTGAGAGGCTCGGAACCTAGACTGTGTCAGTTGTAATAATTGTTTGCTAAGAGAGAAGGAAGAGTGTTATTGTATAAAGTGTGCAGAGTATCTTGTGATGACACTCATTGGAATATATCATATGCCTGGTTATTTATCATAATTTTCCCCCTTCAGTTACAATAAGGAATAGGGGATTCGCATGTCCACCATCTTGCCATGTTCAGCATTAAATATTCATAGGTGATCCAATGCTAATATCCATGTGTTATACATGTTTCGATAACAAAAGGCCCCATCTTTGGTTTGTATTTATCATTTATACAAGTTATGATATTGGTAAACACATTCTTGCAATTTTAAAAATAAAGATATTGCTAAATTTGTGTCAGCCTGAATGCATCTCAGCATGCATTGCAAGACATATGTTCTGAGACATGCAAATCCCTTATTGATCACTAATGAGTCCAACTAATAAATATTGATACCATAACTTCAATATTTTATATATCGCTATTAATTTTTGTGCTTGAGCATTACCAGTAGGATACAACCAGAATGTCTGATATAATAGTAAACTGCACACGAAATAAATGTGCAGACGTGTTGCCACTCTTATGAATCAATGAATCAATGGAAAAGATAATGAACACTCTCAAAAAGCTTTGTTGTGTGGATGGATTACATGGAGATTTGTATTTGATTTGTATTTTTCATAAGCATTACATTATAATAAATGTTGTTCCCAGCTTAAGTAGACAAAAAAAAGACAGGTTTCAATCAACAAAAATGATAAATTATTATTATGTTACCAGTGAATTGACGTTGCCAGTTAAGAGACACATTAATAATAATAATTCAGTAGAATAGCCATGAGTTCTGACAACTTTTAGCTTAATCAATTTCTCGTTATGAATATGAACGGCAACAAAATCAATCAATACAAAAAGTGTTCTTACCAGGTCGACTATTTGGTTGAGTGCTATTCCAAATCGGACGGTAACTGTATCTTTATGGTTTATCACAGGTCGGATTCGTGGATTATAATCGGTGAGAAGATCTTTGATTAATTTATACCTTGGTTCCTCTGTTTTATTAAAGTTCGTCCCCAGCGGTTTAGCAGTTGCTGAAAGGTAATTGATTGATAATTCTTATTGCCAAAATAAAGACATTCACACTCTAACCTGATGATGTTTTTAGGCCAACTTGTTATAATTTGGTTCTGCATGGAGGAAATTATTTTATTTCATATGAGGTAAGTCTCTTATTTCTGTTAACATGTGGTGCACCTGATGAGAAGTTTGGGATTTTGATGAGATCCGTTCTTTTTTGGATTTTGTGTGAGGCAAATTACATGCCGTCTAAATCTACAGAAATAAGCTAGACCAGTCGCTTCTCCTTACATAATAGTTATATATATATATGCATAATTGCATGTATACATGTACATGTATACAACCTACATGCAAACATACACAGATATTTACACATACATCCAGACGTGTATCTGGATATATGTTCAAACTATGACTGTCTGATATATTAAGCTTGCTTGAACTTGATTACACTTGGGTGACCTCTGCTGTCACCAGGGGTCACCAGTGGTCTCACCTGTGTCATCGCCATTCAACAGTTACCTGCTGAGCTGCGTACACGAATATTTTCTTTCAAGGAGGGCATACTATGGTATATACATATATATGTATGTATGTGTAGTTGTAGATAGATACACACATGTATAAACACACAACCAAACGAACCAACAAACGACTAGCATTATATATTCATAAATACATGTATACATGGGATAAGAGTCAAAATCCACACCAGGTTTAATGTTATGGTTTGGAATAATCAGCTACCGTATGTATACATTGCAGCTTATTTCTGAACACAATTCTGTTTCAAATGCTTTTGATATTATCGATATGAAAGTGCCCTACCAATTATAATTATATTGAGAAGTTGATAAATAAAGAGTTTCACATCAATAATAATAATTATGATAATAGTATAAAATCGAAAATAATTATCCAAAAAGGTTATACAAGTAGTTAATTTAATAGTTCGGCCAATGCAGCACCTAGATCTATACTAAGAGGCTAGACATGTGTATACATACATGTACATACATGCCACTCTAGGGGACGAAGGACATAGCAGATGGACAATAGAGCTGGGAGGTATATGTCTACCTATGAGTACTTCCCAACTGCCACACACAGGCAGCCACTAAGTGGAACACATAGGCTTTCTTATGCAAATGGCTGTTCAACCCTGCAGGGAGAACTATGTCACTTAGTGCTCCACAGTTATATTTGACGAAAGCAGAAAAAACTCAATGAATGATATAAGTTGGTTTAACTGTAATGTAAATGCAGAATATTAGAAAACTATTGTTAAAGAGGAAAGATATGAGTCCAACTCATGAGGTCCCGGGGCCCAGTTCTGTCAGAATTAAATGGACTGTCTAGACTATATAATAATATATAAATTTATAATTCCACTATTTGGCCATGAATATTAATAGTAATAATAATAACCTCTAGCTATGTTGACATTTTTTTCTGTCATAGATAGTTCTTCTAACAAAACACTATTTCGGGACCGTAGGCAACACACGTTGCTGGAGCCATGTGGCTAATTTTTGCCCATTTGGGCAACTAAGACAAAGTTTGGATATCTATTGAAATGTTAGCTTGTAACACACTATGGTGTATGTGGTAACACATAAAAGCATACAACATGGCAATTGATATTCTATTGTCTATCTCCATGGTAAGTGATAAGGAATAGAATGGTAACCATGGAAACAAGGTAACAATTTAGGGCTTATTTTGGTCAGTTTCCTCTTTGTATTTAGGATATCAGACTAATTTTTCCTTACAAAACCTCTAGATTTCAAGTACTTCATTTTATAATGTATGGACTGGATTTATCAATATGCTGCTGCTGTTAATTGTTATATGTTTAATACAAGAATCAGTTCTAAGTGGAATACTCCAAGAGAAAACGTCCGGCAATGAGCGATAATAAGTGAAGCCATCGTAAGAAAGGATTCTGTAGGGTCCTCCAAATACAAAATGAAGAGGTTTTAGAAGACCTTTAGCAAAAAAAAACCAGACAAAATCCTCCACAATTTTGGTTCAATGACTTTGAAATGGGTTGTAAACGAATGGAACCAAGTAGAAAATGTTTAGTTTTCGACCGACGTTATTTTTGTTGGAGGTTGGTGTTTTCTCGCAGTAGGTGTTTTTTATTTGATATTTTCTGAACAAAAATATTTAATGATGAGTATATAATTATGCATGTGAAAGGCTGGTGAGTAACAAGGTCAGGTCTTTAGCTTTGAATCAACTCTGTTTTTATAGATTAGGTACTTCCCATTACTTTTTTATGCCCCTATACTATACCTATGATGTCACTCCTAAATGGAATGTTCGTTCATTAATTTTGTATGCCGTGAAGCCGGCTTTCATACAGATATAATTGATAGAGCACGACCAGGTTTTTACTACATGACATCCAAGTGGTATCCATTCTGGTCCATGCATAATAATAACAACATGTCTCGAACATTACTCCCGATCTAGGTTGTTGGAATAATGGCTCTTCCATGATGTTATTTGGGTTAGAGCGACAGAAAATGCACAATCTCTCATTTTTAGCCTAATTTAGAAACGTTTACCAAATCTGTGGAATAACCGAGTGTACTTCTTCTGATGACATGACCCATACATACATGCAGAGGGCTATCCATGGATAGGTAACGTTTATGATCTAGACTAGACTTTTCTGCGACAGCGTGTACATGTACATATATATGCTCTCGCATAACATACACTAATTTGTTTTTATTTGTTATTCTCAGTTTTAGATGTGGGGGTTTAACATAGAACGTCATCAGGTCATTTATTCAGTATTTATTGATATCGGAAAATGATTTTCGATAACACAAAATTAATTTGTGTTCAATATCAAGAAATTGGTTGATTAATTGGTATGAGACCGAATTGACTGAGGAGAAACTGATGCCCTGATTTGGGTTTAATTTGAATGGGAGAATGTAATATACTTAAGTGGGTATAAAATTTGAATTATCACTTTGTAGTTTTATTTAGATTGCTCTATTTTGTAGTTTAATTTATGAAATGGCAACACATGAAAACAACCATATGTATAAGGTTATGCGTCTTTTGTACGAAATTTGTTTAAAATTGTGGCCAATAAAAAATGTTTAAAAAAATACTTTACTCAGGGAATTCCTCTCCTTTGCTTTCAAAAACGTATTACACACTTTATTCTGTCAGAATCTGTCTAAACAACTAAAGACATCTACGTTAGTTTAGATTTGACCTTCAAGTGTATCAAAAGAAAACTGATTTTAACTGACTCCATACCGAAAGAAAACGTCCATGCTAATGTTCAATTCAAGTTCAAATGAGCCCCACAGGCTCGATAAATTATTCAACAGTAGTTTCATTCCTATTCTAATAACGTTGATAATTCTGTCCATATTAATCGTATGTCTCTTATAAGATCCTTCGAGAGACCTTCGAGTGTGTATATTTTCAACCATTCTATTAAATCTTGTATCTAAAGTCTAAATATCCCCCCCCCCGGGGATATGATATCATTGATTCTTATAACCTATGGAGCATCCTACAGGATCCTGTTTGGGACTTCTGGCTACCATTCGAACATGGGGTTCCGCTGATTGTGTATGTATACATACAGTTAACATGAGAATATATAATAGAAGTTAGAAAAAAGGAGGTGAAGTAATGAAAGCCTAAATGCAACCCATTTGCTATAATGGTTGAATATTACCTTGAATATCAATATTGTCGAAATAAAGTAATTAAATTTATTTGGGGTAACACACACAACTAACATATAATTGTTATATGTAAGCAAAGGAGCTCAGACGACATGATGTGAACTCAACTTGGAGAAATAGGTAATCATACCCACTTCATGCGGGTAGTCTTCCCAACTGCCCTTATGTGTCTTCCTAAGATCTAAATAGGACTCAGGGGCCTGTTGTATAATCTAAGGAAAGGAAAATTGTGTTTGGGAATTCCTACATTTTTCCCTCGATCCTTCAGTAGGTATAGAGATAAAAGTGCATTGTGTGTATACATAGGCTATGCCTTCTAGCTGTGAATGGGTCTGTGAAGGAATTGTTTTCCTATTTACAAGTAAAGGAATTCCCACATAAAATCCTTTTTTCAGCTTATGCAACAGGTCCCTGATGAACATGCAATGTCCTGTGCTACCTATCTGACCCGGTTGTAACACAGTGGTTCGCCTCAGCTCAATGTTTATTCTCTCTCCATATGATAATACACAAATGCTTGTGTCGTTGAAGTATACTCTGCATTTGAATATTTCGGTTCTTGAACAGAATCTCCGAGAAGAAGGAAATCCCGGTCATACGCCCGCCACGCCCCCCCCCTAACACTCCTCTCCCGGATACACCCCAGGTAGTTCTTTCACACAACTATTGAACTATTAAATATTATATACAAAAAATATAACAAAGTATACACTCATAGGATAACATTTTATTGTAGTGATTTTTCTGTTCTTTTACTTCCTGTTTAGTTTACTGTTTATACTTTTCATAATAAAAGATAGCGGATTAATTCGCAATTAAAAACAGTGATGGAATGAGTATTAGAACTTTGTCTTGGAAGAAGAGAATGGTTCTGTGACAGAAGGACTGGACCCTTTTACATGGAAAAATGTATTCAATTATTACAAAAAAATTGAAAATAAAATTACAATCATAAGGCTTTATACTTGTTTGGGGTGTGGGGGCGGGGGCGGGGGGGGAGGGTTGTTCAAGGGGTTTCTACTTCAGGACGATTCTATCCTAGCACCAGTATTTCATGTGATATCATCATAGATCTATTGAAACTAATTCCATCAGCATTGGAATAAGTATATACTGTCCTTGTGTAATCTATTGATATTCTATATAATATCCATAATAAAATTTCAATCTTGCTTAACTCCATAGCTTACATGTTAACCTCTATAGCGGCCCCGTGCATAACGGTCATGTGCAGGCACCCCATTGGTCAGCCTGCACCTGTCAATCACAGGTAGGTCTAATTACAATTATGCTAATTAACCCTTACCTAAGGGGACGCATAGGCACCCATTCTTCAGTTACCTGCCGCATACCATCAGGTTATATCACCTTCATTGATAGACCTAAACCAGGAATGAATACAGTCATCTTTAAGCTATGACTACTTCGCACGTTTTGTGTTACACCAAGCATAACACACCCCCTCCCCAGGATGTAAATATAGAATGTCACCGATTTCATTTTTGTTTACAGCTTTTATTCAGGATATCACATCCACCCACTTTTCCGGGATATAATCCATTGGTGGTGAAATTAAGACTTTGTACAATATTTTCCCTTTTTTAAACTTTTAGCTAATAGATTGTTGGTGAAAAATGGTTGGGTGAAGGTACCTTTCTGTAATGATAATTATCTAATAATGGGAGTTGGAACTTACGTCGGTAATGACTCATTACAATCAATCTCCTGTCAGGAAGTAATTATTTAATCAAATTTTAATAGTAGGTTTTCAGTTTTATTACATTCTAATAATTAGCTTTTCGTTTATATAATCAGTCTAGACTCATATAGTTGAGAGAGTCCTTCAAACTGAGTGAAAGCCTCTCGCTCCAAACCGTAAAATACCATAATAATACAATTAGGATGCCTACTCCAGGGTCAGGGAAGCCATTAGCGCAGTAGGCTTCCAATCACTGATATTCAATTATTATCTGATCTTAGAGGCCGTGAGCCTATAGAGACTGATATGTCGTTACATTTTGATTGCAGATTTACGGCAAACTAACTTATTTTAAATAACATCTTATGTTTCTCAATATTGCTTATGTTCCACCACCCTGGAGATCAATATGACTTAACATGCATTGTTGGCACCTGTCAATAATGTAAGTTTGAAAGGTAATGGTAAGTAGTTGCATATATATTAACACTGTAATCGTATGCCAATCGTAATCGTCACAAAATATACAATTCGCCTTCACTAATCATATCAATTAACCCAGATTTAAGACAAAAATGACAAAACAGTTGATAGCAGAACCGTATTTCTAAAGCTATGGAATACCAACTATGCTCAGATAAACCTAGTATTTTATTTATCATTTTTCAGCCTTATTTACAGAACTTTACTAAATGTGTAGTCGCTGCCGCTTGTACATTTTGACCAGGGGCCCATTTCATAACTAATAGCGGGGCGGAGCATAGCGGAGCATAACGGAACATTTTTTAGCGGATAATTTAGCGGATTTCCGCTAACCCGTTTCATAAGCCAGTCCGTTATTATTTTCTCCGCTACCTTCCGTTATGGTCCGTTACCGTCCGTTACCGTCCGTTGCCGTTCGTTATGCTCCGTTATGCTCCGTTATGGGCCGCTAAGGCTTCCGCTATGTCCCACTATGCTCCGTTATATGTTCAACACATAATTGTACTGGTATTGCCACACATAATTCGTTGGTTATATTCCCAATGACTGCTTAGTTTATATTAGATAAAGGAGATGTTATATATGGATATAATAATGTATTATTTGGGATGATGGTGCTTGGCAAGAAATCTAAATCTATTCTTTTTATTTCAAAATCAAGTTAAATTAAAACTAATGAACCTTCATGATGAGGGTTTTAGACGTATTTAACTGCTATTTATTAAATATTTTATATACATTCATGATATTTGGTACCAGTGGGATTTCGAGCATGGGGAAAACAATGTCAATATCATTTTTCATGTATCATGAATATTTACAACTCATTTGCATATTATTTATGTTAATTGACCAGATTTTCACACGTTTACTTTAATTTTGGGAGAAATATTTTGACATATATACATAGTAATTAGTATATGGCAGAATGGTTTCCTATGCGTTGTTATATTGAAAGTAGTATGTATTATCAATAAACCAGGAATAATCATAATTCATTTGCATATTAATTTATTTATTTTTTGAACAAAGAAATGTTATTTTTTTATTTTCTCAATTTTTAAAGATTGTGATACCTAGGTGTGGCTTCTTTTAGCTCGCCCCTCCCCTCATTCTCTCACCTCTCCTCTTTCTCTCTCTGTCCCATCTCTCTCCCGGTTTTACTCCACCACCCCCACCCCCACCGCACTCTCTCGCCACTTTGTATTTTTGTGAAATATATTAGATTTGTATTATATAAATGACATATTATCATGAAATCAGGAAATTTCCCTTTCTTCATGTTTCGCTAATCATAATGTCTACCTCCCTCTCTTTCCTTTCCCCGTCTCTTTAATATCTTTCTCCCTTCCCTCAGTCTCTTCTCTCCCCTCTCTCTCCTTGCTCCATGGATATCCTCCACCTCTCTCTCTCTTTCATTCCCTCTCCCTCTCTTTCCCCTCTCTCTTCCCTCCCTCCTTGTTCTCTCTCCCCGCTATTTCCCTTCACTCGCTCTTTTCTACCTCTGTATTCTTGCTTCCTCCCTTTTCTCTCGCCCTTTTCTCCTCTCTCTCTTCATGTTTCCTCCTCCATTTTGTCCAATCTATCTTAGCTGGGGAGGAATTTCAACGAATCGTGCAAATGGTGATACCTTCTTGAAATTTTGCATAGTGTTAGAATAGGCTATGAGATTTTCAAAAACTATCTGCTACAAGTTGGCAGACACCCCTGGTGGCTGGTAGCTGCAAAATTCAAAATGGCCGCCACCAATTTTAAATATGCCATATCTCAGCTTCTACTGACTGCATCTTCAAGTGTAATACCTCTTTTTTTATGTTTGTGAGTATGGAGAATTCATTTCTGAAGTTATTTTTGGGTTTCAAGGTCATTTCAAGGTCAAAATTCAAATTTGCCTGCCGCTGTGAAAAAAAATGACATATTTCAGCTCATGTAAGCACCATATCCATGTATAATACTAGGTTTTCTATGTTTTAGAGTATGCAGAGTCTATTTCTGAAGTCATTTTCCTCTGTCAAGGTCATTTTCAAGGTCAAAATTCAACATGATGGCAAATGATAGATGACAAGGTCATATCTCTGCTCCTATCGTTGTGAGGCAGCTTAAGGCCATATTTGAGATAGAACAGGACATTTAAAATAGGAATGCCAAATTCTGCTTACATGCTACACACAGCCTTAGCTTTTTATTGTTTATAGGAACTTCTTCCTTCTGATGCATTATGGCGGCCATCTTGGATTTTCCCTGACGCCATCATGAAAAAACCTATATTTACCAATATCTCAGCTTCTAAGGCACTTAGGATCACAATCTTGGTGTCTAAACATACATTTTCAGGGTCAAGGAATACAATTATACCATTCAGAAAAGGACTAGACAGTTTTAATGAACACCAAAATTGTATGCAACAATATAATTATGACTATCAAGCTCAATAACTTTTTGATATTTTGAATTTAAGAACTGCCTCTTGAATTCAAATTGCATGGCCGAATGGCCCAAGCTTTATTTCCCCTCCCAACCAGTGCATACCAAATGGGAGACTCGCCATGTGTATAGCTGTCTATTAGTGGGTGGGTTAAGTGACTTTATACTTCAAGTCATGCTACAAATGCCCTCTTTGGCATAAGTGTACCTCATAGTCATAAGCATGTAAAAGCATGTAAACTGTAAAAGTGTAGGGATTCATATCCAGTTAGCACATTGGATGTAATGCTATATAGGACATGAAGCAAACAGCAACAGCTTTAAGTCCACAACGGCCTTTAATGGTATCTATTTTGACCATTTTATACCCATTATATCTAGATCTATGTTCATGCAAATGCAAACCCAAACGAAAAAACTACCTTTGTGCAAGATTGATAGTATAGGCATTATCATGCTTGATCACATTACTCAAGATTGTTGCAGCAGCCACCCTGACATGTGCACAATGCTGTACACCGCAATCGAGGAGGTATGTGGCACCAGAGTAGGATTATTGTCACAATTTGATGGGAATGAAGGGAAGCCTTGGGCTATTTGCTGTCCTAAATATAGATTGTTTTTGTCGATTAACACTGTCAACACCCTACCTGCTTCCCTCTCCCCCATGGCATCTCCTGATGTGTCAAAATCATTTTGTTTTTTTAGCTTAAATCCATGTGGACCCCATCGCTGATCATACCGCAATGGTGTCCACTCCAGAGTCAGAGTTAAACGAGTTGTGATTGGCTTAGAGGTTGGAGTGTGTGATGACGGCTGCGATTGGACAGTTGTGCGTAGATGCCCAAATTATGCCAATGTTATGCAGGATCTGGCGGATACAATTGCTTCTTCAAAGCTTGGTGCCAAATGAAAGCTGACACAAGGATTGTTCTTTTCACATGCTGGTACAAGGCTGCTTTTGTTGGTGGGATACTTTCTAGAGACCTAAGTCTATGAGTGAACATGAGACGTTGTGCTTCATTGACAGTTACACAGAAACTGTTCTTACTATACATGAGCACTGTAAATTGCTCAAGGTGCTGCATGTGGCAAGAATTCTCTGTCAGTTCTTGTGGATTATCAATTAAGCTGATCAATGTTTCAGTTACTTCTGGGAAGTTCATCTAAGCTTTCCAGCCTGATTTCTTCCCAATGCCTAGCATGGTGGATGTCATGTCACAACCTGTAAAGGCATGAGAGAATGGTAGAACCTTGCACTTATCAGGTCCAAGCAGCAAAAAGAGTTCATGAACTGGAACATCTGTGTACACTTTGCCACTTTGCCACCAAAACCAATCCACAACTCATTAAGCCCCAGACTTTGTAATTCTGCAAAAAAGTGAACAGACAATACAAAACAGACATCAGAGTCAACTGTTCGGAGGAAAGCATTTTCATGACCATGAAGGACAGCATGGTGCAGGTGCAGTATCATATGAGTGTCTGCTTCCTCATGGTCAGATGGAGCGATGTCACATGAGTTTAACATCTTGTTGGACATCACAACTTTACCTTTTGTTGTAAATAAAGAGTACTCAGATGTTGAGGTAACATTCATCAGCTCATCAGAAAGAAATCTGAACAATTCCTCTTTGTTCTCACTGACTTTAAGAAATTGCTGCCAATCTTTTCCTTTGGGGATGGGGACCATTCTGGAAACTTGCATCAGTTGAGCAGCTGTCCCACCAAGACGTTTCACTCTTGTTTGATTCTTTAAACTATCCTGAGGATAACAATCCCATACTGCATCAATTCTTGTGGTACATGAGTTCATTTGGCTTTCCATGAATGACAGGAGGGCATTGCAGCATATTCACATTTGCTCACTGTGGTTTTATGATATGAACTACAGCAGGCATATCTAAGATGATAACTGAAGCATTTTTGACACTTGGATTTCTACCATGTGCAGGCATACCTGGCAAGCAGCCAAGAATTTGTCACTTACTTCCAGCTCACAACTTGCCTTTATTGAATAAAGAAGGTGGTTCTCTTGCATTTTCATGCATCCATGTTTGATTCAGGGTGAGCTTGAAGAGAAACAAAAATTTGTGTTAGAACTGCTGCAGAAGCTTTAGTTGAGGCGAGTTTGTCTGTGCCTTTTTTCAAATTCACTGCAGGTCACTGGAGGTATGTAGAAAGATTTGCCTTTGGGATGACATCAGAGAGTGGTGTTGTACAGTCCTCAATCCGCTCCTTTACAGATGTTGAATACATTGCTTTTCCAATTGTTGGCAACTCCTGCATAAACTTGCTAACCTCAGGGTCCATGTATTCACCTGTGTCCAGTGTCACCAGGTGATTACTTGTCTCTCCATAAGGGTTGATAATTATCCCCTGATCCACAAGCTCAAGAAGAGAGTTCAGTTGGTTAAGGAATATTTCCTGCTCAGCTACAGAACTTTCTGGGTGTTCAATGCCATTTGATTGTATCATATTGATGCTTGAATATTCAAACTCTTCCATCATTCGAAGAACTTCTGGCTTTGAAAGCTCCATGACAATTTTTTCTTCTGTTTGGCCATAAAGACCTTTGGGACCATTGTCCTCTTTAAGCAGCTTAATGCTGTGTTCTTGACTTTCATCAAGGCCCATGTGATTTCTTTTCACTTCGCTGCACCACAAAGTGACCCTTCATGAAGTTGCCATGGACAGAGGGATGGCGATGAGGAAGCAGATTCATGTCCCTTAGAAATACTGGGACCCACCTAGAATAATTTGTGTGCCCTGAAGCAAAGAAGTATGGACACAAATCATCAATAGCAGCCAGTATTCCAAGCCAGTTGCCAAGCCACTGGTTACAAACAAAACAGCAGCTTGTCAAAAGAATTCCCACACTACTTTTCCCCAATAGCATGCTGTTGGAGATTCAGAAAGAAGTTTGTCCTCCCACATTTCAAATGAATCAAGAGGTGCAGGCAAAAAAAATAAAAATTCAAGAGGTGCAGGTAGTTCACAGTACTTATCATAGGCCTGCTTTCTCAGTATTTCAAGCCAGGCCAAGGTGAGAAGATATGCTTGGCATGTTCTTTTAACATGTTTTCCACCAAGCAGAGATGCTGCCACCCCAGGTGTAAATATTTTTGCTAGGTGAAACATTCTCTCCCAGCCTGAACCACCCATCAACTTGCCTCTGGCTTCTTGTGTGCACATTTCTAGGTGGAGAAAACCAATCATGCAGACCATTTGTTGCTCACCAAGCTCATCTGGGAAAAGCAACTGACATCTTTTCTGGCAGGCATACAAGGGCCAGTCACCTTCAATAACAGGTATTTGGCCAGGATTTACATAAGAAATATCGTTTTTGGCAACAAGCGTGGCATGTCTCTACTTACTCAGTGTGTCTGCCTTTTCTTCACTGAATACAGGGAACACTCCAATAACTGCACAGGGCTTGACATCTTTTTCCTGGCACTTTGAAAAGAAACCTGAAAAGGTAACAGGTACCTCATCCAACTGCCATTTGTTATCAACCTATCCTTTTTGCTAATGCCCAAGACATGCTCCCTCCTCTATACCCACATGCTCCCTCCTCCCTCCTCTATACCCACATGCTCCCTCCTCTAGACATGCTCCCTCCTCTATACCCACACATGCATTTCTAGCTGGTTGCCCACCACCTTCTTGAATAGATTCAAGATTGACATCTCCCCCAATGTCTTCAAGAAAAGGGACCACCACAAATTCATCAGGTAGTTCAATAGGAGAGTCTTCTGAAAGATCCATAGCCAGTGGTAGAGGATGAGTATCTTCTGCAGATGACCAATCAATGTGATAGATGTGCCATGCATATCTGTTTTACCCAGAGACATCAATATTGTCAGTAGTCACTTCCCCATTTGCAGTTGGTTGGCACTACAATATCCATCCATATATATCCATAATGTGACCATAGGAAACACTAAGTCCTAGTTGATGAAACTCTCTGATAAGATTTTTCAAACGATCATGAACATGTAACTGCAAGCCCATATACAGAGGCACTGGTGTTTCTCAATCATGCACCTGATATAGGTTCTGAGCATCGGTATTGTATTTTGTTGCATTACTTATTAACAACTGAGAAAGAGTGCAAGCCACACAAGTCCTACCACTCACGACCTCATGGTCTCCAGTATTTTGGAAACTAGATGTGCCCTCAAGCAAGACATGCAGAAGGGTCATTAGTGAATTTGGTACTGGCTCACTTAAGCATTGAGTGGAGAATGATCCAGTGAAAGGGGCTTGAGATAAAAGTATGTGCTTTCGGAAAAGAAGCCCATCAACTATCTTTTTTGCCTCTTCTTCAGAGACTCCCTGTGTCACAGATTTGGACAATAAAGAGCCTGCTTTGCTTTTAGTTGAGAGCAGCACATCTCTCCCTTTGGTGAAGGCCTGCCACTCACCACCCAATTCCCGCAGTAAATGTTCTATAAATCTAGTGGGATGTATTTCTCTTGTTGGCCCATCAGAACCAACCTGTAGTAGCCTTTGACTGTACTGCTTTCTAAGGTCTGCTAGCTTTACCACACTTTCATTATATTGGATAAATGCAATCAGCTCAGCCATAACAAGTGGGTCATATGGTGCTGCTGTAGTTTTAGTCTCATTTGACTTTTTTGATTTGGCAGCTCATGCTCCATTTGCTAGTTTGCATTAGGACATATTGTGATAGAACAAATCCCCTTTCTCCAAGTCCGAGTCTGGGCTACATTTGGAAAAAGAATTTGAAGAAGCCTCCATCTCATCCTTTGCCTTTTTTTTCAATTTGCGCTCTACAATGTGTGTACGTATATTGTCATGACATGTCTTATGATACACTGCCTTGTTGTTCTGCAGTGATTAGGAAATACATTCTTCTCCCTCTCCTATAAGACACTGCTGTGTCATACCATATCGGAGCATCACATTATAAGAAAGAAAATGAGTAAGGTCTTTTTCAATCGTTTCATAAGTTTGATAGTAAGACACCTTTGTACATGGACACAGCAACTTCTTAGATGTTTCTGATTGACAAAAGCAACAAAGTGCCCGAGCAGTTTTCAACCTCCCCTGCAAAGGATTATCCCCCATTTTTTAAGTCACCTGCCTGCCACAGAAAAGGTGTGACTTTTCTGTTGAAACCTTGCATACAACACTACTTAACTTAGCAATGTTCACAGTTCAAAAACTAAATAGACAATGAATGAAAATAGTATTTTTTTGTATTTCTATTTTTTTATGATTTTATTTATGATATAATGTGTAATACATCTTTTGCAACTTGGTTGGCATTAAAGGTATACGCGGGTGTTCAATGGAAAAAAGATTGGTCGGTGATTTTTTCATGAAACGTTTAGGGATCATTCCTGACTACATAAGAAAGCAAGAAATGAAAAAAAAAGTAAATCTCAACGACTTATTTTTTTTTCTACAGCTGCCTGAAAATAACAGTGCTTTAGCATTAAAGTCTATGGGAAAATGTGTTTTTTTTCACGTTTCACTATATAAAAAAAAATTGATCGGTGACTTTTCATCAAAACTTTCTACACATATATTTGGTGTATCATGCTACTGATTTACCAAAAAAAAACTATACGTTGACAGGGTTAAAAAAAAGTTATGGTCATTTGAAGTATAAAATAACCAATAAACATAAGCATAACCAATACAAATGAATCTTAAAAACATGACTCAAAAGTGCTGTAATGTAAATAAACCCTGTAGATATTGGAAATCGTGCACAAATACATCTCAACTTATCATGATAACGAAATATTTCAAAGAAAAATAGGAGCCGCTAGGTGGCGTGGGCGTGGACACCCGCGTATACCTTTAACTCAAGCAGACATTATTATTGTACCACGGTTGACCATAACTTAGACAAGACATATATGTCGTCCTAAAAAATATAAATTTAATACTTGAAGCTGTAATTGTGTCCTCCCGTTCCTAGTATGAATATTGAGTTTAAGCAATTGCCGATTCATTCAAGTCATTGTTATGGGTATAAGTTAATTAATTATGAAGCAGTGTTTTTCTGTAGTAGTTTCAAAATCAGAACTACATTTCAACGCATCAATGAATATTCTTCATATAATGGCTGATGTCATTTCAAACATTATAATCTGAAGGAGAAATGACAGGAAACACAATCTAGTAGTTAGTTTCAAAATCGTAGAAGAATTGACATAAAAAAAGGCAAGGGTATAGGATCATTTTCCACTAAATATTGTTATCATAATATATCTAATTACTATCAAAATCTGAAGGAATAGACCAGCTTTTGAAAGTGAAAAAAGAGAATGATTAAATAAACCTGCTTTGACCTTGAGAGTGAACTCGGAAGGTAAGAATTACTTCAAAGGGGAAATCGGCCATGGAATTTTAATCCAGGACTCAAAGAATCTCTTAAATTTAAAAAATCAAAAATTTACTTTTGACCTTGAAAATGGATGTCTGAGCTCCAGGGCTTAAGTAGGGCCTGATAGACATATTGTTACTTACAATTTTGGTGTTCATTTAAACTGTCTGGTCCTATCCTGAATGGTATAATTGTATTCCTTGACCCTGAAAGTGTATGTTTAGACACCAAGATTGTGATCCTAAGTGCCTTAGAAGCTGAGATATTGGTAAATATAGGTTTTTCATGATGGCGTCAGGGAGAATCCAAGATGGCCGCCATAACGCATCAGAAGGAAGAAGTTCCTTTAAACAATAAAAAGCTAAGGCTGTGTGTAGCATGTAAGCAGAATTTGGCATTCCTATTTTAAATGTCCACTTCTATCTCAAATATGGCCTTAAGCTGCCTCACAACGATAGGAGCAGAGATATGACCTTGTCATCTATCATTTGCCGTCATGTTGAATTTTGACCTTGAAAATGACCTTGACAGAGGAAAATGACCTCAGAAATAGACTCTGCATACTCTAAAACATAGAAAACCTAGTATTATACATGGATATGGTGCTTACATGAGCTGAAATATGTCATTTTTTTTCACAGCGGCAGGCAAATTTGAATTTTGACCTTGAAATGACCTTGAAACCCAAAAATAACTTCAGAAATGAATTCTCCATACTCACAAACATAAAAAAAGAGGTATTACACTTGAAGATGCAGTCAGTTGAAGCTGAGATATGGCATATTTAAAATTGGTGGCGGCCATTTTGAATTTTGCAGCTACCGGCCACCAGGGCTGTCTGCCAACTTGTAGCAGATAGTTGTTGAAAATCTCATAGCCTATTCTAACACCATGCCAAATTTCAAGAAGGTATCACCATTTGCACGATTCATCACAAAATTGAGGAATTCCTCCCCAGCTATC
The DNA here is from genome assembly GCA_942159475.1 of Sthenelais limicola. Lineage (NCBI taxonomy): Eukaryota > Metazoa > Annelida > Polychaeta > Phyllodocida > Sigalionidae > Sthenelais > Sthenelais limicola. The sequence continues at coordinate 63,946,688 of OW804096.1, forward strand.
TCTCTTTTCTCCCAGTTTATTTCTACCTGCTCCCTCACTCTCTCTTTCGACTCCCTCACCATCTCATTTCTTCCCCCTCACACTTCTTCCTCACTCTCTCTGTCTCCCTCCCATCACTCTCCCTCGCTTCTGTCCCCTCGCTCATCTCTTTCTCTTCAGTCTCTCCCCTCACCCTCTCTTCTCTCCCTCTCTCATACACATGCACACATACATGTGTATGTATGCATGTATACATATACATATATACTTGCATACATACATAGATGTATATGTATATGTACACATTTGTATATATAATACATGCATACACATGCCTAATCTATACATATATACATACACTATAGGGATGTATGTATACATATGTATATACAATGTATGTGTATACAATGTTGTATACCGTATATTTTGTATACATAAATATGTATACATACAAATATACATGTATACGTATAAGAACACATAAATGCCTGTGTATGTATGCATATACAATGTATGCATATATACAATGTATGCATATATACAATCTATGCATATATAATGTATGCATATATATACAATGTATGCATATAAAATATATGCATATACAATGTATGCATATATACAATGTATGCATATATAATGTATGCATATATATACAATGTATGCATATAAAATATATGCATATACAATGTATGCATATAATATCTATGCATATACAATCTATGCATATACAATTTATGCATACATACAATCTATGCATATATACAATCTATGCATATTTTGTACAAATTCGTTGGCATCCATAGAGGTTTACATAATAAATTGTGAATTATCATATCAAAACCCGAGAACCAAGCTGTGTTGGTATTTGTGTTTTATTACAGAGATTATTATTTACTAGTAGAGATTCCAATGTTTCGACTATCTATATAGTCTTCATCAGGGAATGACAAATACATGTATATGTATTTCTGGGGGTTATATTAAAATAGTGTAACTTATGTTACCATGCATGGTATCGTGGTTTTACATAATATCCTCAGGAATATTGACTTTAGACTTGATTTGGGAGGTTCATGAAATCCGCCATTAAAATTGCTACAATTGCTGAAATCGAAGGGTGCCTACATTGGGGTAGTAAAGTCTTAAACAAGTATTAACTCATAATTGAGGTAACTATGATATGCATATATAAAGCATATAATATTCCTGAAAGAAAAGGTCTAAGATAAAATTCAATGACATAGTAGTAGTTACATATATAGAGAGGGAAGGAAGATAAAGTTCAATGACATGATAGTAGTTACATAGTCATTAACTAAGTGAGTATCATCGCGGCTCGCTTTAAATTGAAAGAGAGTTGTGGCAGTGTCCTGTAGTAGTCCTTGAGTTCATGTTTTTTGCCATTTGTTATGATATCCGTCTATAGATCTATCAAGTTTAAATTGTCGCATCATGTCTTACAGATAGGTAGCTAAAAGAAACCTTGATGTTAAGTACAAAATTATTGATTATTCATCACCAATTTTTGATGATTATTAAACTTAAAAACTAAAAACAAAATACTGCCACGTGGAAAAGAGGTGTTGAATTTCTTTTTACAATATTGAAAGTTAACTAATTCAGGCGAAATTTAAAAAAAAAAACTTTCCCCCATATTTGGTACATGTATAATGTGTTCATTTCCTTTTCACTAGGACAAGAATACCCTGGTCGAAAATTGTTCAAATAATATTTTTTTCTCACCTTAAAACATATAATAACTAGCAATGAAAAGCTATAGAAAGGATAAAAAGTGTTTATTTCGTATTTATTTCATGTAAAATTAAGACATAAAAAGTTGCGGAGACTCTTTTGAATTCCGCAAAAAATGCGGAGACTTAGCGGAAAAATAGCGGAATTCCGTTCCGCTATTAGTTATGAAATGGAATAGTGGAATTCCGCTATTTTTGGTCTCCGCTCCACTCCACTCCGCTCCGCTATTAGTTATGAAATGGGCCCCAGACCCGCATAGACAGGGATTATTATTTTTTTTAAGCTGGTAGATTGTAACCAGACAACGAGCTTCTGTTGTAAGGTAATTCCCCTATATTTATTACCCATTAGACACGAAACCGCTCCTTCCACTTCTAACATGTTCGAGGGGGCAGGTGTTAGCATGGCTCTAGAAAACTCGGGGATATTTTACTAGGGCGTTTCTACCAGTTGGGAGAGAAGAAATAGAGTTAGATAGATAGAGCAATATTTTATTCATCAAAAAAGAGTTTACAGTGAAAAATAGATTGGCAGACTTCTGCATGGGAACCTAGCTATTTTGGAATTTCCCAGATCTTCCAGCCGCTCTCTTGAAAGAGGCAAATTATCTAGAGAGAAGGACTAATAAATAATAATACATAATAAGGTAAAAAGGCAAAACATATCTGAGAATATCAGAAATAATCATAGCACTTGTTCTGCGATAAGTTGCGTTTTTCGATTAAATCCAGTACAGGAATGATGTGTCACAGGAAAATGAGTCACAAGTCACACAAAAAATGGATTTTGAGATTATAATTTTGTATACTTAGGATAGCCTCAGATGTGCAGAGATATATTCAATGCACAATCTTGGAATTCGATACATGTATTCATGCTACTATAGCATAGCATAGCAGCGCGACACACCCCACAGATGAAAACATTCTGAGCAAGGGTTCTTGTTGGAAAACATTTGAGAAATATAATTTATTTGCAACTTGTGACTCACTTTTTTGTAATGCATCACATATTATATTGAATTCATTACACCTGGGATCTTATGAATATAATACCTTTGTATGCGCATTAAAAGTTTATATATAATCAGATATTTAGCTGAAGGATTGCTTTACTTCCTGTTCTTAGCATTGTGGTAATACGTTAGACGAGATTGTTACCGGAAAGAGAGACCTACTTACCCACAAACCCTTACACCGCCACCAGCGCCACCTGCACCTCTAATATCGCCCATCACTACTCTACGTACCTCACTCTCCCACATGTTCACAACTCTTGCCTCCCACCCCACAACCTATTTCCCATCATCACTCTCTTCCCGTCGGGGTTCATTTCTCACCTCACCAAATTTATCATTATATTTTAACGCCAAATCTTATCTGAATCAGAACTCAACAATTTAAACATTTACTTTACAATTTTGTCAATTAAAATTTATCCCCAAAGCAGCTACCATCTTCACAATTTTTTCTTTCTTTATCCAGCTATATCCGGTAATGATGATGTGTACTGCCTTTTTGTTAAGCTATAATTGAAACATTGTAGGTCTTGAACATCTACTTTGAACATCTGGAGTTTCTTACCTCTAGGACTGATCGTTGTTTGAGTAGCTGCCCTCGAGGTGAGAAGAGTGTAGAGGAAGAAGAGACTAAGAAGCAGTCTGTTTACAGTGAGATGTCTAGTGTTTATTTGGGCAGACATCTTGAGTGCTCGAATAGGGGAGTCGGTGTCACCTGCAGATAAAATTGCAATGGAATTATTAAAACTGGCATTAAGTAATTATCGATTAGATCAGTTCTGTAATACAATAAAAAGGTTAGATAAAGGGTGAATTGTCAAGTGAAATGTTGAATAACATTTTAGATTGTAATGTACCGCAAACTTGTATGCATGCCCTACAAGAAAGCGGTAGGAGGTGGTTTTCTAAAAAAGGTAAGGTTATTTTTCATCTTTTGTTCGATGTGACGTATGGGGTCATGGTATGAGTTGCGATATCCCACGATGTAGAAGACACTCATTATATTTTCCTTGATCTGCGTGAAAGGAACTAAGATATTTCAATGAAAAACTCGATTCATTCCCTGTTAATACCTTGTCGAGGTTACACGTCCACTATACATAAAATATAAGATGAATATCTATTTATAAATGGATCATGCTTAAAATCGAACTAACACGCCTATCCTTTTACAATAAATGATAATGAGGTCATGTTTTTGCGTCAGAAAGTCAAGGGGCAATGGCATTTTGTAAGTTATTCGTAAAAGCTAAGCCAGTGGATACTCATACAAATATAAAGCTGATATTCCACATGGCGAAAGTCAACCAGGTATTTCAATTGTATAATAGGGATCACGAGCATAGTATTATGATCGTTGTATAAACAGCTCTGTGGTGATCCGCACCTATACACCAGAATGATAGTTCGTGCCAATTAACCTCATACACAATGATCACATGCGGGGAAGGAATTGTTTTCTTTTCCTAATGTGCCAGGTATTGGTATCAATTGAATATAAAAGGTCGCCTAATATGTGTGCCAGGGTAGGATTGGCAAACATATATTAACACTGTAACTGGACGATCCCTAATCGCACCATTAGTTCTTTTACGGTTTGGGTAAAGCTGGTTTGGGTAAAGCTTTTGCCTTGCCTGTTTATTCTGAAACATATCTGAAAACTATGTCTCCAACATATTCGATTTTGATTTCGTCAATCAGTATTAACAGGTTATTCTGGATATTTTGTCCTTGTGTGCTTGTCTCTATAGTTTTTTATATTTGTATCTTTAAAGTCTACATGTATACGCGTTTTCAATACTAGAATAACACAAATGAAACATGCCGTAAAAACGATACAATTGATTCAACATTACAATTATTTCTGTTATACCAAAGGCCTTTTTATAAATACTTACTGCCAGGTATAATTTTACAAGTCTCTTCCATAGAATATAACTTTCCCAAAATATCTGCATAGAAGTATGATTCGTATGTATATCCACTAATGCAGCTTGATTCTGGTTATACAATCCCAGCATGTGACCAAGGATTATCTGTAGTATACAATGTGCCCTCTATAAATTCCATTGAGAGATCAAGAATCAAGAATTATCAGGGTATAGTCAAGTAAATCATGATCCCCTGCTGGATGGGCGCAACCCTAGCTGTAAATCTCCATCCCTATACCAGCGAAGACTGTGACAGTTAGTGTTATTTATTCAGATAGGATGCATTGACCTATAAAATCCGGGTCCACCTTTAGAAAGTTTTGTAACACGGCATTGATGTGCAACATGTATGGTTACAAAGGAGAGGAACATGGAAGAAGAAGCGTCCGTATACAAAAAATGAAATCTGTAAGCAATTTTTGGTGTTACTTCAATGTCTGATTTTATTTCCATTCAGACAACATGTTCATACCTGTATGTTTTATTTTCAGTTTAGCTACTGTGGCTATATCAGACATGACAAGAACACCGGCGATGTTGAAATGTTGAAACATTTTTTCTAATTCAGGCTTGTGGTTTTTAGATAAGATAAGAAAATTCTTTAATTCTCAAAGATGGTTGAGTCAAAAAGGTTATATGTCATCTCGAAAAGAGACCATGCTTTTCTTGTTTGTTCTACTCTTGAATTTCTAACGATACGAAAAATGTTACAAAACACACATTTCTGGGCAACCAGCTAAGTTCATGTGTGCCTGCCCATCATAATCAAAACATTATAAATTATATAGAGAAATCAGAAAGATAGATCATATGAGTAATTCTCCCAATCGGGGATCATTTGGTTTTCCTGCCTAGGATCTCTACAACCTATATTTGGGATGATCGCACATGAATATAACCATTTTATTTGATTTCCTTGGCAAAAATGAGGCTGTGGGAACCATACTTTCAGAGTTCTTGTGCCAGAATCTTCGCCGCTATTGCAATAAATGTGCTTTTTCTGGCTAGGAAATAATTAATAATTATGAAATTTGAATATAACACACAGGCGCATTTAGAAAAAAAATCATTCTGCTGAGGAAAAATGGTGTCTACATGTGCACACATGTTCATCATCATGAAAAAACGCAATATTTATGTAATATCTTATTTAAACTGATCTAGACATGGAAAATGTCATTTTGGAATATTTGTGTCGCCGTTACGACATATATTGGCTTCAAAACATTAAAATACCACAAGAGTAACTAAATATATCAAACTGTATTTAGTTTGTTGTGTGGGAAACATGTATACGTGTGTATATTTAGATAAAACCAAAGGTTATTGGCCCACAACATCTCTGAAACTTTATAATACCTCACACAAAACTCCTTGAACTGTTTTGGGAATATTTTATGTCGGGTTACGACATGTGATATATCTACAATCATTTTTTAAAAAAAAACATTTTCATGAAATTTCGTCTTTCCTAATAATTGTTTATGCCTGCCTGAATTTCGTAAAAAGTATAGATATGAATAAATACAGATGCTGTTGAATTGATGTGAGCATAATATTATGTTAGGATGTCGCCGTTACGACTATAGCGTCGCCCTTACGTCATAATTAATAGAAATATAGAGATCCCCTGTATTAGCACAGTTACTGTATAGAAATAAAAGTGACATTTTGACAAAAAGGTATTCAAACTTGGGTTACAACCAGGTCCTATGTTGGTGGCCATCATCGATTTCCTAGCTTTTATTTTGTCATTTCCTATTGCTAGACGAACTAGTGAGTAATATATCTCATTTTTACACTAAATCATTTGATAAATCGGGCATAATGAGGCCGAAATAAGGCAAAATAATAGGGAAAATATAGGTATCTGAATCATAGGTGTAGGAATCGGAATATTAGTCCCAGCCTTCCCAAACTTCATCTGCATTATGCTGATATTCCCCGCTATATGTACACCAAAGATTGTAGAGATTCAACGAATTTTATTTTTTCTTAAAAAATGGCCTTCTGAAATCAAATGCTGTCCGATTGGGAGAATTACTCATTATATATAGTGATAGCATAGTTATATCTTGATACTTGGTAAAACTCATAAATAACAAATCATTTAACATGTATTACAAGACCAGTATGGTTAAATCACATCATTTCCTATATGAAATGAAAGCGTTGCAAGGTCTATATCCGTGAACGAACGGTTATATAGTTGCTGTTTTGAAAACCCCACGTGGGTCGAAACGTTAATGCATTTAAATGGTCCCATTTAAATTGTTAGATAACCTGACAATTCAACTAATAGTGGACATAGATATCAATAGCAAAGAGGACACTGAATGGCGTACCATATTCAATAATTAATGAGTTCGTTGACCTATCATTTCGAGTGGATTTCAACAAATTTATGGAGCCATGCAGCCTCATTCTATATTTGTTGCCGGTGTCATATCGAAAAGTGACCCCGTCGAAAAGTGACCCATGGGTCGAATTTCGACGTCGAAAATCGACTTATGGGTCACTTTTCAGCAATCGAAAAGTGACCCACCCCATCGAAAAATGACTCGCCTATTTATGAAGAGATATATAGACATAACCTTTATACAATATTGAGCGTTCATTTGTCAGTAATTATGGAGCTACAACTGCTGATATAACAACATGAAATGTGATATAGCTCCAGAATATTGTCACGCTAAATGTTACACCTAAATTCACCTGGTACAGTTTCGCACATAGTCCTATCACCCTAGGTGGTAATAGGCTGGCCTATTATTATAGATATAATCCTCTCATGCACCAAACGTTTAGGTATTATGTATCCAGATTATTTCCATTAGATTTGAAACTATCAAGTGTCTATGTTAGGTATGGTACTTATGGTAGAAATTATATGGGCATTATAAAGGCAAAAACAGAGGGAATTTATATAGTATTTATATTTGTTTGGCTCGAAATGGAAGGAAATAATATAAGGTATGACAGAATACTATTATACCAATGGTATGATGCAATGATACCATAGAAGTAGGGGGTCAATTTTCGATGGTATACATAAAATATGATACCATATATACATCATGTATGACAGAATATCATTGCAAGTATAGGGTCAATTTTCGATGGTATATGTACCCCAAACTTACAACCACACCAACACATATATACTTGTACCCACAACCGCACACACAACTACATACAATATCAGACATGGCAATATATTATTTGAGAACTTTAAATTTGAAAAGAAGAGGGTCAATTTTCGATGGGGTGGGTCACTTTTCGATTGCCGAAAATCGACCCATGGGTCACTTTTCAATGGGGGTCACTTTTCGTCATGACACCGGAACTAATCAATCCAGGCCATGTTATATGTGGGAAGCAACCACATAACAAGATACGTTTGTTTGTATTGAGTCTTTTCGTGTATTTGTCCCTAAAATATTTGATCCTACTACTGTTATTTCATTGCAGATCATCCATGCAAAATGTGTCACTATAGAGCAGTGTTGTTTGAACAACCAGGGCATTTGGGAGATTGTATGTATGCGCATGGAATTATGGGAGTTTTATTTCACAGTAAAGGCCGCAGAAAGCATTCCATATTCTGCATAGGATATTCGAAAAAAGAAATTAAACAAACTTCCACATATTTAGTCGTGATATCGTCAGATGCCTAGTGTATGGGAGCTCGATGAAAATCCCCATGATATTATGCGTTATAGATGATATGACAATTGAGTCCCCATCTTTCCCAATGTGCATTTGGTCATTTATACAAGCATTAGACACGAAGACACACACTAACTATTTCCACACCTCTATTTACTAGTTTGGAGCATCTCTCACCGGTTGATCATTCAAGGTTAAAGGAACAATATAGTATATGGGTAGTTATCCACTGATGTAGATGACATGTTATAAGTATAATTGGTGATTACATGTATAATTAAAGATTATATATAATTGCAGATTCACATGATTGATGATGTCAATTGTGTGTATACAGTCACAGCTCGTAGATAGTAATTAGCCCTTTCTTAATTTATGTTATTTGAATTATGGCTTAAGTTATTTAAAATTGTGTTAAAAGGGTGGTGGGTGGGACTCCCTCTCAATAATATTGGTAAAAATATCTAACCTATATTATTCATAACATGTTGACTGATTCCATCCCAGTATACCATTCCACCAGCCATAACAACCATGCACATGCAGAGGTACATGGAACTCCCCTATTGTTGAATTTTATCTCTGACCCTTGGAATATTATGTTTAAACGATCATGAAAGCAACAGGTATAATGGACATAGATAGGACTGGTGTAAAGGGAGCCTATTCTGACATTTGCATCGTAGAGGATGCGTTCCCACGTCCATTATTGAACACGAGTATTTAGCGGCTACGTGGGATGATATTCACAGAAACATGAATCAATATCTTGGCATCGGCCTGTATATGAGTGGGCGTCAGAAAATGAATAATTCGCTTCCACCAATCCTCTAAATTTACCCAAATTTAAGACAAAAATGAAGTTCAAAATGCATATAGTGTAGATTCTGACAGGGATTCTGACAGAGAAACACCAACTCCAATATGCCAGGTTAGAGATATCAACCTCCAAAAGAATCAAATTCGACAAAGTCTATTGAAATGTTGTAATCAAACTGACCCCATGCCGGCAGAGGCTCACCAGATCGGGAGAATGCATCTATTTATTGAAATGCTGTAATCAAATTGACCCCCGATCTCGACAGAGGCTCACCATTTATTTCCCAAGAATAGTGAGAGAATAGGCTAGAATCATTTGAATATTAGTCATATTTGAACCACAAATAGTAGGATATTAACATGCACCCCGCTTTTCCTACACCCCTGGAATTGTAGCACCTGAATCTATGCTTGAAGTGCAGTCACCTTCTGTACATAGTACACAGGTTAATGTTAACTAGCGTTAAGGTATGAAGATTGAATCCAGTTCTAAAGAATAAGATCTATTAACAGTCTACATTGATTTAGAGTCACTGCTATATTTTCTCGGGATGATATTCAGAATGTGAAACCACTTGGTATTGGTAATCCCTTATCCTACGCCACTGATATCCTACAATACATTCACAATTTGAAGGTGTTGAATTCAGGGCAATGAAATCCACGTACGAACAGACTATAGAATAGAATAGTGAGCCTGCAGAATCATACCTTCTACCTTAGGAATGTGAATGTATTATCGGTCTACCTGGCCCATGTCTGGTATTTTTTAAATTGTTAATAAGGACCGTGAATATTGAGTTCAATGGGGCGCACATTAAGGGTGTCCACTTACACCAAATTCTATACGTACACAATCTGGTTATGTATTTAATGCATTATGTACGTGTGAAATGGTAGACCCATTTACCTTCCAAGAACACATAAATGTCAGTGATGTGTCATTTCAAGACGTTATAATACATCACGGCTAAAACCAGTCGGAAGAACTTTTCAGTCAGCAATCGACATCAGTTTTGAATTTGTGCCTGTTGGCTACAGCCATGTTTTTTCAGTAACTCTACTAATGTAAATAACGCCATGCAACAACGTTGTTTATCGAGCAATTAACGGTAATGGTCTCATACATTTCCTGGCTGATAGCATGAAATAATATATTGTACGGAACTGCCAAAGTCTATTTCTCTATGTCATCTAGATAGTCATCCAGTGATTCTTATTATTCAATATGATATTGGCCATAAATGATATTTTTTTAAAAGTCTACAATCATGAATTATAGCTTTGGAAGTTGATCAGTTCCATGGTGTAAGTAGGTTACAGTCTAGGCTCAGAGCCTTCCAGACCACATAATAATGTTATATCAATGATTGGATACCTACTACGCTAATGGATTTCCTGGCCCGGGAGTAGGCGTCTTAATGAGATTCTAATGGCATTTTGTGATTTGGAAGGAGAGGCTTTCCCTCCGTTTGGAGGGACTCTCAACTCTCAACTGTGTATATAGGCCGATGTTTCTTCTGAACTCGGGTGTTGCTATTTAGATATTAATCTTTCAAGCTGGACGTTCTTCTACAGCTCTCTTTGGAGCCAACAAAAAGATGAGTAGCTTTAAAAAGTCGCTTTGGAAGAGACTTTGATGCGGCAGCGAGTTCTATTGATCTTGTATGGATTTATGCCAGGGTTGTTTTTTTTTAGAAAAATTTTATTGAGTCCAGTTCCTTTGCGAAATACAATGGTAATCTCATGGAGCCCAGTTGGAAAACAGTCTTATATACATTTGTTATGAGGGTTTAGGGTTAGAATTAGAAATAATATGTAGGCCTACTTTTTATTTGGGAAAGCAATGCCGTGAGATGCCTAGCGTCTATATGTATACCTCAGTGACTATCGACCGCTAGTATGGACTAATCTATTCCCAATTAAATATTAATCAAGCGGTACCTTATATGTGGAGCATGGCATTTGATTCTGGAACCAATAAAGGTTTCTCACTGTGTGGCAACTCAGAGCGCTGTTTAAATTCTTTATAATTACTTGAGCTTCTCCTTAGCTAAAGTTCATACATTTGGAACAAACAGATTTGATTGGAAGTACTCCTAATTAAAGTGATTCAATATTTAGGTATCCTTTTCTTTAATGTCCAATCTTGGTTGATTTTGCCAATTCCAAATGTTATTCATATCTGTTCTATAGTGATTCAATTGATGACAACCATGTGTATATCCCAGTCACAGTAAAACGGCCTATTGGATAACCATGAAATAGAACGCCATGTATAACCTTGAATAGTTAGTTTCCTTGGATGGTTAGCTTTATGTTAATGCATATCAATTATGTTAGATGTGGTTTAATTTAACGGTTTATTTCGGCATAGAGTGAAAGAGTGAAAAGAGAAAGGTCGGCAAAGTGCCCAATTCATAGTCCATAACAATGGTATTACGTAATAAGTTCTCCCCTTCAGCACGTTACCAAAACGATACCACTCACGCCGGTTGGGCGAAAGAAAAGCTCGATGCACACCTCAAATGTAGAAATGAGAAGTTATTGACATTGTATTATAATACCAATACCGCCACCGATCACCCTAAACCATTGAGCCAAAAATTTAATGCATTTATAAAGTAGAATGTATATTCATGATGTTAATAAAAGCCAATATTAGTTTAGATTTAGATTTTATGTTGTTAGTAATTTGTTCCATTTTGTTGGACAACTAAGTAGCTCTAAGTGTAAGGGAAAACTCTTAGGAGCCTAGAAATTTAGAACAAATCTAGTGTAAAATATTGCTTGCTTTGAGGGGAGGGGAGGGGAGGGGAGTTCTCAACCCATGCCACTCACACCTATGTAACTACTTAATCTTGATTCTTCTAAAATTATCAATGGGAAGTTTGTGCAACGAATTTAATTATTCATTAATATCATAATATTACTAATTACCAATTATCATTCATTAAATATTAATAACCATTTAGCATTGATAGTGACAGAATGGAGTCGTATGTATACTGAATCGATCACCACAAGACGCTCTCAGACGTCTTTATAATGGAGCGAATTACAGGGTATAATTCCTCAATATTTGATACTAGATTCAATTTCTCTAAAAATGTACAATTCATCTACACCAATCCTCCCAAATAGCCGCACTTTAAGACGAAACCAAAGTTCAAAGTTCAGTTCAACATAGCCCGACAGATTTATTGAATAAATACAATACAGAATACATTCAGATATACCTAGTATTTATCATATTTCCCTCTAATTTAGCAGAATTTGATAGATGTATATAACTATAGATTGTGCATTTTTTAAAAATCTGACCCAAGTAGACCCTAGGTTTCAGAGGTGATCGCGTTTTATATGTATAAACGAGGGTGAAGGGTTGGGGTGAGTGAATAAACAGTGAAGGGGGACAGTTTTGTGGCTTCGCTGATGTCTTCGAATATTCGGAATTTCAACACCAATCGTCTGGGGCGAAACACTTGCCATCAAGGCCATATATAAATACTTGTTTTCTTTCTTTGCAGTGGCAGGCACGTGAGGTCGTGCAGACCCTCCTCCTTTTGCAGATAATATAAGAATCAGACTTCAAGGGGTACCCCAAATTCCACGTGATTCAATATCTTATATTCCTTGTCATTCAGTATTTAATATTCCATGTGATTCTTAAATAGAACTGAACAAGAAGTTAGAACTACAAGTGTGATTCGATGGCTGGAGTTTACACTTACATCCAACAAGCGGCCGCAGGTCGCGCTTTGGATCCAAAATAAAGTGTAAATAAGAGCTATTGAATCACATGAGTAGTTCCTAACTTCGAGTACAGTTCTTTCTGTATGTGGTTCAATATCTCATATTCCATGTGATTCAGTATTAAAGTTTAAGATTCCATGTGATTGAATATTTCATATTCCCTGTGATTCAGTATTTCATATTCCCTGTGATTGAATATTTCATAATCCATGTGATTCAATATTTCATACTAGTATTCTATATTAGTTGTAGAACTTATACCATATATATCCCCTTGTACAACTATCTGTGTACTGTACTCAGGAAACATTTTAACCTCAAGTGGTGTGTAGTTTAACAATATTCTTCCTCGTACAGTTTTACAATTCATGCTAATTGGTGTGACCTGGATGACCGGTCTAGTTTTTGATGAACTCTTTTATCTCATGAATTTGTAACCTACCAGTGACAAAATATAGAATACTCTATATATCTATCTATGTTCATACGTAACATATTATGTCGTATATTTGAATGAAAAATTGGTTTCATTGGATTACCTATAGAGGAATTGGCATGTATCACTGCATATGTCGGTTACACAGCATGCTGGTCTAGATTGGCGGTTACACAGCATGCTGGTCTAGATTCACCTTAAATCTAACATATGGCAACGGTTTTTTTTTTATCAAAAGTGGGAAGATTACCTTTATCAACGCTGTAGCTAGTATAAATGATCTATGAAATCAAACGCATGATCGATGGGAAAGATGAAGACCTTAGTATATCATGCATCTTACATGGCAGATTGTGCCAGAGCACTGCATACATGTATATTCTATTCTGAACATAAAATGTTTTCTCGAGCTTGTATTCAATTAGACATACATTATTCCCCAAATCCCAATTATTAAAGTATTAATAACCGACATTGAGAGGCTGCTGGTGCCTATGCACTGTTATATGCACTGGTGCATAATGTATATGCGCACAAACAATGCACCAGAAATGGAGGTTATTAATCCTTTTAATCTCTGCCTAAGGTTGTTATAGTCTCAAGACTCAGGGCAGTGATTAAAACATATGGAACAAATTTAGGGTCAAGGTCTCCATCTCCTCCGTTTTGAAACTGGCGGATCCATCACTGCTAGACGTATCTCTTCGAGCGATCAATCTACCTCTCTCTGTGGCCCCTCAGCCTTCCTCCTTCTTGTCACTTCATTTAAACAGGCGTTTAACAAACAGTAACTCTTGCCAGTCTCTCTGCTGACTTATTGATGCTGTTGATGTGCTGAAATGCTCGCCCCTAAAACGCCCATCCCAGGGGACAGTTATAGAGTTACCATGAAGCGCCTATAGATGTCTGAGAGTAGCACCACCTGCCCATCTTGTCAGTGCCCAGACTATTTTGTATGTAACCTGTGCATGATTCCTCAGAAAACCCTCGATAATCACAAATTTGCCGACTCTATATTGTTAGTAGGTATATAGGAATTGAACGCTATGTGCCAATATATCTGTATAAAATCTTATTAACTGCTTAGGTTATGTACCTGTCGGACTGTATGTTAAACAAAATGTTTGGTTAGTGCATCGCTGTATATACCTATGAGTGAAACACCCTATTCTTGGATTTGTTTACCCAGTATAAATAAAAGTTAAAAAAAAAAAAATAATACAGTGTACAGGGAAATAGGGCTGACAACTTCTGCAAAGCATTTACTCATTTTGAAGAAATTTATCTGGGGAGGAATAGTGTTGATTAAGATGCATTTCTTGATAAATTGCACTTCTTTTAGGACTGATTTGTGTAAAATGATCAAGTGGCGTTGAATATAATTATTCACTGTCCGCCCTTGAAGAGTTAAGCAAGGAAACCAGAGCGATAAGCTTGTTGCAAGTTTGACTGGGAAGCAACGGTGGGTGATGCTGCTCTAGAAGTAGCAATAGATTGTGCATGACAGATAATACACCTGCCTATATATAAACGCATCAGCTGACGAGAGCCGGAGTGCTTGTTGATGTTTTCCTCTTGAAGTCGATATGACAATCATGTGGGTTAACAGAGATGAACACTTCATCCGATGGAGAGGAATTCGTGCATCCATATCCATTCCTGTATTCATACGTATGAGGCAACAATGGTGTGGAACAAACTGGCCCAGAGTCACAGGTTTTAAACCAGGGGGAATTTAAACATTCTTAAAATCGTACATGGTACAGTAGAAGGCGAAATTATAGAACCAATAATTAATTAAGAACCAATAATAGGTCTGTAATGCCATGTCTAAATGGCAATAGCCAAGGAACAACCATTGTAGCAGAAATCTTTTTTCCCACCTGTAGATATAACAACCATGTACTTGTTGTTGAAATAAAGCGTTGAAATAAAGATTAAATATAATGATAATACTAATCTGAATCAGTAGAGTATATTATTGCATATTGTTTTGGGTATCATTCAATCCTATTATTTCCGTCATCTGTTTTTCTCTCGACAAAATATTAAACAAATAAATAGATAAAAGATAAAGAGGCAAGTGGGGCAAAAAGGACCACGAAGGAAAAGGAGGGATGGACAAGTACGAGTTGTGAGATGGGTTCGTTTTTATTGACATTTAATCATCGATGGGCCAACAGTTAAGCAATGTCTGGGCCAACTATCTAGTCAGGAGGATAACCCCAGTATAAACTGGACTTGGTTTGTGTGTACATTACTCTGTTTTATTGGATCAAGAGTGGATCTATATGTTTATTCAGCTGACCAATAATGCACGACCGAGTTAATGATTTGCCTCGGTTATTGTATAGTTCTCACTCGCAATGCCAAGCTTGAGAGTGTATATATATATATCTACTTAATATATAATGCACATATATTCCATTGCACTACCTCCTGTAATCTTAGATAACACTGAATGCTAAAGGTATATATTATTGTACCTGGCCACAATAAACCATTTGTTGGCTAATTTATTTTTTATTTGGATGGTGTTTAGGTCTGCATATCGATCGTTAATCATAGTCAAGCTCCTTTCCATTTAGATGCCAAGGCATAATGAACTGTAGGTATACTGTATAAAAATAACTAGTCCTTGTTGATAAACAAGGGTGTTTTTTCAGTAAAGTGAAGTAGAAAAAGGTGGATCTGGAATGTGCTCGCGCAGTTATTGGTTAACTCCATGCAGCACCAATCGTCAAGCTAGGGTAGATTCGGGGAGAACCCCAGTCGGTTCAGAAACATCCCGATGCCCTCGTTGCTATTTTCGACAATGGCTTTCACCCATATCAAATGTCTTGGGTAGATAATTGTGTCGTCCCCGTGTCTTAAGTAAATAAATATTTCTCTTTGAGAACTTAGTCTTAAGATCAAGGTCATGATTGACCACACCTATACAATACATACACATGTCTATATATAATATATAATATATATTGGTGAGAGCTTTAGTGAGGTTTTAGAGAGTTTTAGTGAATGTACTGTTGGCTGTGTTCAATGCTATGGAGAAAAGATTATATCCCACAGCTTTAGGTGAGTCTTGCCCAGTGAACCCGAAGAGAAATGTGATAAAGATAGGCTTGCTAAATTTAATCTCATGTATACATTTCAAGCGTTACTAATGGCAGGATTGGAAACCTGTTTTGAACCCGCCTGTTGACTGATAATAGCATGTAAATATTGACCCCTAATATTTGGGTTTGTTTCCCAGCCTACCTCACTTAAGGATTAATAATAAGAATTAAGCCCAATGTGTCGTATGTGTTATTACAGCTTTAAAGATCAGGCACGTCGGGGAGAGAGAGGGCGGAGTGGTCACAACATAATTAAATTTCAATATATATATATATCATCAGTACGCGCAATGTATATACTTCTTCTGGGTTAAAGAAAAACTCAATTCGTAGAGGTCGGTTCTGGTAATGCAAATTATATAACTAAGGGAAACAGAATAGGTATTATTTCATAATTATTGAGCAGGGAGTCCTTTCTACTTTCGGTATTTTAAAGAATCTTAGCATGCAGGTTATTTTAAAAGTGTGCATGATATTTCCTCGTAAAACTTGTATAACACAGTCACATATTTGTACGCCAATTGTATTATTTTTCACCTATCTATCTGAAGCGCAATTTTATTATATAATTATCTCTCTCCCCTCCGCTCTCTCTCCTCCTCCCTCCCCCTCTCTCTCTCAGAAGTAGATCTGAATTCGGGAAACTATCACTGAGAAGTTACATCGTCCAATAACATTCACTATATTGGAATAGTTAACAGGGTGTTATAGGGTCAGAGTAATTTCCTCTCTACAATATATGCTTAAATGACGCTTAATTATTACTTAATAAATGTATTGTGTAGGTTCCCTGAACCCACATTCATTTATGAGTTGAATGCCCGATTGGCAGTAGTTCAGAGGCCACAACCTATTTTCCCGGCAATAAATTGATACATTTGGGTTATTTCCGACCGAAATGGGCTTCGATCATAGCAGAAATAAGCAAAAACTTATGTCGTTATTCCTCTAGGCTAGTCATACATCCAGTAATGCCATCATTTCCCTGATATATGGTGATGGCTACTTTAATCCAAACCCTGTCCGCATGCGGGTATAGGGTGTTTACTAGGAAAGCATGGCTTTGTCATATTTCATTAGTCAGGATACCAAGATATGTTTCATAATCCCTTTGAAATGGGTTGAAACTATAACATAGGTCATACTTGCTGTTTGTCTGGTTATCTATTTATTTATCATTATAGGCTTTGACAACCTAGACTATTGTTGCTGGTATCTGTAATAATTTTATCACACTAAACTAAATTATACAACTCAAGGTTCACAAAAGGTTTGAGTGGTTTCGCCCGAGCCTCTTCTTTAGAATTAAAGTTTTACCTGGGTTAATTCTGGAAGGCTGATTATTCTAATTCTTATAGCAAAAAAGCATTCAAACAAACAATATGAAATATCCTGGTAACCTAATATAAACACAAATTTGGAACTCTCTAACTTTCTAGACGGTTGTAACCATAACTTGAATTAAATAAAGATGGGGTGAATTTCTTTAGGTCAGCTATGATAATTACCATGAGTAGTCAGTCAAATTCTTCAAGCATGTATGTCCTTTCGCCAAGTTGTCTCGGGATTTGCATGACTCACTACGCATAGACTATTACAGTGCATGCTGGGATGCATTCAGTTCAAATCGGACATACACATATTTAGTAACATTTTTATAGAAAATTGCAACGATCTTTTCACCAATATCATGGTCTATACAATCTAAATGCATGGTGGTAAAGATGAAGTCTTGGTTAGTGGAAAGATGTATAACACATGGATATTTTACATGAGATCATTGTTAAATATTTTATGCTGAACATAACATATTTTTATAACTTTTACACTGACATAAAACTCCCATGCGAACCGAGATTCAAGATGGCGGACATGCAAATGCCCTATTCATCTAATACTAGTCTTGTATACATAACTTTTGGAATGGTGCAAAGCTAGGCTAGCACGGAGGAAACATTCTGTGCCTTCTACATGCTGTATAATTCATCTAATGTCCCATCAGGTGTGGAAACGAATAAGAGGACCACGTGGTAAAAAGCGAAGTTGTACTAGCATGTTCAATAAAATATAATGAAACAAATGATTATTAACATCGAAATTCTCCACTGTATGCCGGACAGAGGACAGCTAGTAGCTGCTAAAGATCAAATGCTCTGTGGATTGTTTAGCTCCCTCCTCTTTAAAGTAACCGGGTAATTCGAAATATAAAACCAGCTTTGATGCTATCGGAGTCGATAGTTTATGTTTCATCGTCATTTCATATAATATTATTGTAATCTAGCTCCTGCTTCCGTCATTGGATCACCGAAGCAGTACGAATTGAGGCTATCATGTTTAGCATCAATTATGCATGCCATGCCTTTCTAGTATTTTAGAAAGAGTATAGTATAGTATTGAATTATAGATTATTCTAATTTTACGGATCATCATGTTTCTATGTACCATAATCACTTTGCGAACCGAACTACATGTATATAAAATCATTCCTGGGGCCAGTCTACGCTCAAAGCCTCTCAGATCAGATAAGCATGGTATGTCAGTGATTGGACGTCTACTGCGCTAATGGCTTTCACCGCCCTGGAATAGACGTCCTAATGGGATTTTAATGGGATTTTGCTTTTTGGAGCGAGAGGCTTTTCCACAGTTTGGAGGGACTCTCAACTCTGAGCCTAGACTGGGGTATTCCGCTGTGAATTTGATTGAAATAAATTTCATTTCTGTCAGTAGTATACTGTTTCTTAATAGTTTTAAAATATCATAGAAGTGGACATTGTCAATAAGGATACTGTTTCTATTTTTGATTTTACATTTTTGATTTTACATCATTCATCCAATGTTGTACTTATAAATGAAAGACATTGCAACATATCCTTCTGTCGGATGAAGATTTGCAGCAGATCCCGAACATCCCCTTGAATAAGAACCAGATTTATGAGGATACGTCGGTTAAGTTGGTACATTCGACGAATGACAATACTTAACCACCATACCCCATACTGGGCGTGTGATTGCCATGAACAGCAAGCCCGGCAAGCCCGCACCAAGGATTGTTTTAATAGCATCAGTAGTTCTAAGCCAAACTGTCTAAACACTCACTAAGGCCCCTTTGTCTATTATACCTTTATACCTTCATTGTTTTCAGACCTAGACAATGCTATAGACGCAATAAATGCCAGTTATTACATTTCCTTAAGTTAACTAGGCTTTGGGAACCATCTGCACCTATTATAGGCGTGATCAGTCTAATTACTGCCAGAACCTCTTGTTCTCCACATAATAGTCTATTGTAGAAACTAGTGTAAATGCTACCTGTCATATCCTTTTACTATAATAGCCGTTCTGTAACTTTAAGTTTTCCCCAAACCCTGTATACAAATTATTGTGCCGAGGAAAATCAATCATTATAGTAGTATCATCACGGTTGATGATGCGCATCCCAATGGAGTAATTTGGTTAAAAGGATTAGTCGCTCGATCTAGTATACCATAAGTCATATGGATTATCGAACACCTGTCTATTGCGCAATTAATTAATAGATATTTGTCTATGTTAAAAAACCTATCTTGGTGCGCGCGAACAATTATCTTCCACTTGTGTATGGTTATTGATTTAAATTGCATGCGGTTAACTCATGAAACAAACCTGTCAAATTCTCATCGCCTGATTAAACCCATCACTTCACTACCTAAAATGGGCCAGGTCGTCAGTAAATTACAATTAACTTTCACCAATCCTCTCAACGTACCCAAATTTAATAGAAAAATAAAGTTCAAAAGTACAGTTCAACATAACCGAACAGATTCTTTCAGGCCAGGCCGTACCAAATCGAGTATAACATTTATCAATGTTCAACTTAATTTAACTGAATGTACTAAATGTTTAGAGCTGCCGATTGTACATTTTCTGACGATCTGATCCATAAGTATAACAGTAATCGCACGCTTAATTGCATGATAAACAGAAAGGTGTGGGATAATCCGTCCACTTCGATGCCAACCAGCGTCCAGTGTATATTTGAATAAGTACGCTTAGGAAGTATCCACGATTAATCCCTCTGTGCATTTGATAACAATGCGAAGAATAAATTGGATACAGCAGGTGTTCGTCCTCTCAACCGTAAAGGGATTAATAGTAATCACATCATTAGAACATGCATTAAAGTATTTTGTTGTCATTATAAAACAGTTTACGTTGCATAATATGATATGTATCTTTAATGTGGTACGTTGAACATTGTTATAAAACGAAAGTTGAGAAGCATATGATATATAGGAATGAGGATTGAGGGTTGTCGAGCGGTAAAGTCCTGGCCTTGGACCCAGCTGGATAAGAATCATGAGAGGCATGTGGGTTTGAATATTAGTTTGTCTTCAATTTTAATCTTTAGATTACATGGTTCCCGCGTAATCTTTTCCTCAAAAAAAGATAGCCACTTCCACACAAAGATATGTACCGTCACACAAATTTTATTAGATGAGAACCCATAAAGATTTAAGGGTCAGATCATACGAAATTCAGAACATATGTACACATGGCCTTCACTGCACATTTAGTAGGCCTACATTCTGCTGAAACATTGTAAAGACAATGTATATCTATATTTGGTCTATTTCCAATGAATCTGATTCAGACAATAATCTGTGAACTTGCATCCCTGTTTTAATTCCCCAAGCTAGGTGCTGGGTTGTCCAGTTTTAAGGACAAGGGAGAGGGGGACTCCTGTCCATAGGACATGTCGGCAGACATTGCAGGCATAACTCCAAACAAAACAAAAGACCTGCATGTCTCTTTGTAACTGTCTGTGCGAACCTCTAAATTATAGTATAAAGATGGTACAATATTATTGCTGCACTGAGGAAATAGTATGTGAAGTTGGTTGCCCGGGCAAGAGGGTTTGACTGAGTTGGAACCCAGACATAGGTGCTGGGTTGACCAATTTTAATGACTTTTAATGACTTTAAAGGACGAAATACGAAATTTAATGACTTTAAATGATCATTAAAAAGGAAAATCTGAATTTAATGACTTTTAATGAATTTTGATGACCCGCGGGAACCATGTATTATGCTCTTTAAACAAACAGAAAAGGAGCTTGGGAACAAAAATGTAACTGTCATTTATGTACATGTGTTCTTTTGGCAAATGAAGGAACCGTTGGGCTCCATTGAATAATTATAGGCTATTGATATCCATGTCTGGTTTGGGCGAGATGAATTGGTCAATTCTTATCTGGAAAATATCCATGATTTAATATTAATTTCTAGATTATATGATCGAAGGAATCTGAGAAGATACACACCAAGTCATGGTATGGATAGTGCCTGATTTTTCAAAATTTCTAATCTCTCTAACTGCCGGTACATTGTTTAATAACTCGATCAAGGCTGCAACGTTTACTAAAAAAAAGTAACGTTTGTATTATCGACATCAAAGGTGAGTGAGTCCATATTAATATTGAAATTGCGTTATTTGTCAAGCTCATGTATCTGCCCATGGGGAAATTAAACCTCAAGTCCCATCCTCTATTATACACACAGAAACGTTTTTTCTTATTTATGAAAGTTGACTCAGAGCGGTGCAGCAGGTATAGGTCTGACTCACGCATTCAGACACACACTGGGAATAAAATCTCACCTTGCCGGGGTTCTGGCTTCCTGTGTTGTAGAAACAAGAGAAAAACTTCTGTGGAGAAATGATGCAGATGGGGGTGAGTACTCCGTGAGCTCTATCATAATCCTAGATTGTTTTGGGCATCCATAATATATGCACCCTCACTCACTTCATCCCCGGCCTGAAATGCAGTCCTTCGGGCATGACTTGAATATGTATGTATGTACACCGACTATCACGTATCCACTAGTGGGTTACCTCTGCCTTGTACTAATGCCACTGTTATATAGAGAGGCGCTGGAGCTTTCGTGTACGTTTTAGGATAGGAGAATGCGTCGATAGTACCGTGATTCTCCGCGGGAGGCTCTGTGGGATTCCACTCACTCGCGCACGGTAGATCATTTTCTCTTTTCGTAGTAGCAACATACTGTTATCTATATCAAGGGGAATTGGATGGTCATGCATGATTCATACACAGGAGAATCTTTCTTCCCAGTGGTGCTTTTTATTATGCATACCTAACACTTACACATAATATATAATCGGAAACCATTTTTTAAGCTTTTATTTTACTGCCCGACATCCCCGGGTGAGGATTTGCAGTCGCTCCAGGATCCTATAGTAATATGGAGAAGAAAAGATAATACATTATATATATATAATTATTATACACGCATTGCTCTGAAAACAACGTATCTAGAGTGATTTACGCCTAGTGCGTATTTCACTAGTGATTTACATGGGATTGTCATGGCAACCAATCTGGTTTTTTTTTACCAAGATTACCGGTAAAATTTATGACAAATTTATGACTCGATTTTTTTTTCTATTTTCACGATTGAAAGCATGTATAATAAATCTGTTAACGAACTCGTTGGTGTAGAATATTGCACTCGTTGCTACGCAACTTGTGCAATATTCACGCTCCTTCAACCAACACGTTAATTAGTTAACTTGAATATATTATTGGAATTAACGTGACGGTTCGACGCATGCGTTAAAAATAAACGTAGGGGTCAGGCTCAAAATAAATGCACGCGCCCCCTAAAACACTTACCACTTGCTTTCATTCCCACAATCAATGGATAGGGAACTAAAAGAGCCACCTATAGGTATATAAATATATGGTTTTGTATACCTCTGACCACAACTGTCATCTCCAGATCGATTTCAAGGGGGAACTCACTAAAGTCTTAAAAATGGCAGTTCCACGGCATGTTTTTTTGTAGGGGATCATTTTTGTACGCAGTATGCAGAGATATTGCAAAAGATCTGAATACCCTGGCGTTAACCAACACATTTAGACATAGATCTAGATGTCGTCCCACTTAATTGAATGTGGGTGGCTTAAACATTTTTTCTTTCTTTTTAATTTGAAAACATTTTATTTAATTTTTGAATTGCTGCATGTAATGGGGCGATTCTCCTGCGTTAAGTATAAAGAGGGTTTGATAACCTATTTATTATATATATATAGGTTATCGTGCTTTTTTACAGTATTATCAGTAGTGGTTGATTAATACCGTCAATTATGCACTACTATTTCTTCAGTTTGTATGGTATTTGTTTAGAAAATATATCATGACATACTGATAAAATATTGAATAAATAATAACACCACAACCTCAAACTTCAGTCTTTGCTTTTATTGTGGCATACATATGTTGATACTAATAATACTACTAATACTAATAAAATGTCAGACCTCTGCAGGATGAGTGTACACATTTAATAATTAGACCGGTGTTAACTGCTAACTGCAGTTTAAAATATTCACTGTAGATACATGCAGGATGCTTTCTGTGTAGTATCTAGTAACAGCCATTCTAGCAGGGGTAAACGCTCAAAACTACTTAAACTCGCAAGCTCGATCCACAGCCCTTTGCATAATAAAACTCTTTCTCAATTTTTCCTTTTTTAGCTACTTTCCCTTGCTAGACAGTAGGTATTGAACTTTAGGGAAGGAAATTTGTTATAGCAATGCTAACTTGTATCCCCACAGTAGGGATTTCCTACCTAAGCAAGGAAAAAAGCTTAATAGAAATATTTCAA
Organism: Sthenelais limicola; assembly: GCA_942159475.1. Taxonomy (NCBI): domain Eukaryota; kingdom Metazoa; phylum Annelida; class Polychaeta; order Phyllodocida; family Sigalionidae; genus Sthenelais; species Sthenelais limicola. The sequence goes on from OW804096.1 coordinate 63,970,829, forward strand.
ATAAGGATTTCTTACGTAACAGCCCCAGCCCCCTTGTCTACCTGTGCGTATATATAACGGGGAGGTATTCGTGGCACCACTGAAGAACTGGCGACAATTTAAGCTTCTTCCATCTTGATTAGTCGATGCGGGAATGGCGATCCCGAAATAGTTTGTGTTCGGGAATCATACAAATATAGACCATAATGGCATACTTGTTCATTGTATACCATTATATAATAGTGTCAAGTACAATGAGCCCTTTTATATTCCAAGGCAAAGGCCTCATTTATTTTAGGAGAAATGAAAATGAATATTCTCACCCAGCAGAATTAACAGAAAAATGATCCAAATATTATTTAGTAATATAATTTTGCCACTGGACTCGGGCAGAATAATTTTCAGCTACATCTAATTCTATATACACATGTATTGCTCTGAGAACAACGTATCTAGAGTGTGTTATGCACAGTGCGTATTTCACTAGTGCATGAGTTACGCATGGTAATCATGGCAACCAATGCGTTTTTCTAAGTTTAAGGCCTAAATTCAACTTTATGACCTACCATTTTTTTAGACTTATATCATTAAAATCATATAAAATATAACTCATGCTTCGCAACTCGTGCAATGTTCATCCTTCAACCAACTCGTTAGTTAATCTGTATTTAATGTACACACATGTTCATCCTTTTGTATACGTGTATTGTCAGGAATTGATCACAAAAACGCAATGTCACCGGTGCAATATGCCATGTTTTATTGTCATAAACATGTTTATTATTCTCAGAATTATACAAAACGATATACTTGTGAATACTTGATTTTATCTTCCTCGTTTCGCCGATATTAAAAATGCATTACCAGCTATGCATGCGCAAATCTGCGCATTTTTTCCTTTAGCCACATACACCAAGTATATGATAAACTCAAACATCTCCCTGAATATCTAAGAATTCCGAATCCATTAAAAGCATGTAAATAACAAAAGAAGTGGTCCATTATCCAATCGGTGCGCACCGAATGGACGTGATTTGGATCCTCTCTCAACCAGAGATTTCACAGGGATTTCCCCCTTGTTAGTATAGTCATAATTTGGAAATGAGGGCACACCAAATCACGTTTTCTGGAATTCCGCACCACTCTTGCTTGTTGCTTGTGTATATTTCCAAACCTTAAAACTTCAAACAAGTTATTTATAAGTGCAGTCCGACTATATGTTGTGGGTGGGAAGGGAAAGGGCAATCACCAGTAGGGACATAATTATAGACATGCATAAATGACTATGGTCTGACGATTGGCACTTAAAATTCAATCAATAAGTCCAGTACTTAACTATAGTGCCCAGGGGCCTGTTGTATAAGCTAAGGAGACTAAAGTTATGTATTTGTCAAAACTAAAATAATGAGGAGATATTCGATTTTTGCTCTGCATACCACTGCACCAGTGCCCTGTACAGGCCGATTCAAGACAGGCAGGGTATTGGGGAATACCTGGTCACATATACATGCGTGTGCGCATGGTCTATTTTTATAGAGCTTTGGAGGACTGCACTTCAAAATCAACACTTCTGTACCACTGAGATGTCAACACATGGACTGGCCACATAGATTACCATACACTATATTGTAATCCATACATGTATAGGCTACTTAATTGTGAAAGACTTGCCATCCATAATTGGTGCGCCAGATACATTTGATTCATTGCTCAGTTAAATCAAGCATAAACCCAACTTATGGGTATGTTTGTTTGTTTCTAACTGTGACCAATAACTTGATTGCCTATTAGAAACTGTAAAGCCTATTTTTATAAGCCTTGCTTCTTTGGACCCAAACTATATAAAAATAGACTCTGCGCACACGCATGTACATGACTAGGGGTTCCCCACTACCCCTCCTGTCTTGAATAGGCACTTACAGGCCACTCATGCAGTGGTATGCAGAGCAAAAACCGATACCGATTTTGTTACTTTTAATCAGTTTTTTCTTCATTTAAATCGTTTCTCCAGTATACATGATAGCTTTAGAGTGTTTATCTCAAGGATAGACATTTCATTTCAGGATCTTCCACAGCTGGTAATGCATCTTTAAAGTAAAAGCTCACAATGACTATATATAGCTGAACTATCTCTATACATTCATGAGCAAAGAATTCCAATGCCGCTCTTGGTTTGGTGTGAAGATCGCTTATATATCATTGTGATACTTGGAACGAACTTTATGCACCTACATAAATTGTTAATAATTATAAAAACTATATGTAATATGTCTGAGAAAAATTAGTCGTAAGTCACAACAAATGATTTTTCTCAAATGTTTGTTTCCTCAGAAACACTTTGCGGGAATGTTTTCATCTCTTGGATGTGTATTGCTGATGATCGTATAAATATATACACGTACCAAACTTCAAGACTGTGTATGGAAAATATCTATGCGTTTCGGAGGTCATCCTATTAAGGAGCATATTTAATTACTTTACCGGTGAATATCTAGATCCAGAAGTATAGCTATTTTTTAAAACATTAAATGATATAGAGATACTTATTATAGATGTCCTGGAGGTTAACATCTCTGGAATTCCCTTGATGTCATATTTGGAAATCATGATGATATCTCAAAATCCATTTTGTACGACGTAAGACTCATTTTTCTGTGACGCATCACATATCATATTTTGCACAATCCCAGAAGGGAATTTTACTATGAAATCATTTTTGAAATCCACCCTATTACACCAATCGAGACTGAAGAACATTTGGGATTTGTATGTCCGCCATCTTGAGTTCAGATTCGCATGGAATTATGGGAGTTGTATATATAGATCTATAGAAAACTTTTATGTTCAGCATGAGACATTTAACAGTGATCTTATATAAATAATAATGTGTTTTCATGTTTTCATGAGACAATTTTCCAGCTTCCCATCATGCATTTGGTTTTATAGATCATTTACAAAAGCTATGATTTTATTGAAAAGATCCTTGTACTTTTCGATAAAAATGCTGCTAAATATTTGTATCTCAGATTTGAACTGAGTCCCTCCCAGCATGCACTGTAATAGACATGCGCAGAGAGACATGCAAATCCCCTATTGAATGAGAATGACTGGGAAATAAGCCATAAGAAGCCCCATATGTAAGTAGAATGTTCGAATGCTCGATCTGATCTGCCACACTTAAAAAAATACTCAGAAACTCCGAAGATCATTTAAACTCGACCTTTAAGTATTTGTTGCCATGTGTTTCCTACAACAAAATAATGATAATCATAACCTTAAAAGTAATTTCAAAATCCTCTAAAATTGATAAGGAAATTCTTGAGTGTGCACATACTGCGTCTTCTATCATCATCAACATCATTATCAAAATTCAAGGTATACAAAAATATGTAGCGTCATGATATGACTGAAATGTACATGTATGTATGCGTAGTCCTTATTTAAGCGGGCCGAATTAACTCCCGTCACGATTCCAGAATACTTAGTTTTTCTTCAATAAGAAAGGTCACACCGGTATACATAAAATCACAGAACAATACTTGCTTAGTACAGTCATTGATACAAGCAATATACAAAGGTACCTGAATCGTACCTATTCTTAAAGCTGCACTCTCACTTAACGTCGGTCAAAAACTAAAGATTTTCTCATTTTTGTTTCGTCATTTTCCTACCCATCTAACAGTCATATTTGACCAACATTTTGGAGGAATTTGTCCGATTGTTTTCCTACAGATCTTTATAAAAAAAAGTCCACATACAGTATTTCGGAGACCCGCCGAAATCCTTTCTGGTGGCGGCATCGCTATATTATCGCTCACAAGTAGCCGATCTCTCGGCCGATTCGACTTCCAATTGAGCATTACTTACAGTTGCATTGAAACATAAATAATATGAATTTGAATGAATTTGTTAAGATTTTTTGTGGTCGTGATAGCTGAGAATGCAGCTTTAACAGTAAGGGGAATCATTAATAAACTGGTTTACCATATTAGCAGAGGCGGATGAGATCTATTGGAAATCAATATCTTCGTTAACTCTTTGTGAAAGACTGCTTGATTAACACAGACCACGTATTGATCAAATACTAAACTCAGTACGTGTGGGCTGTGCAACGTGGGGTAGTATACTTTTAACAATTGTTTCTTGATGAGTGGTTCAATAAATTAATGTCCAGTCCATATTGGGCAAACGATATTTCGTGTCCAGTACATGTCCTGAGATTGGATACTCATAAAACACGTCTTGATATAAATCAATAATTCCTTCTTTTTTATGGCGAATCCAGGGGTGATTTTCGACATTGGCTACCGGTAAATCAAGTAAATGGAATATAAATTCGTATTGTATTTGGGCAAAATGGGAAATATTGATATTTCTGACATATAAAAGTAACAATTATGTCAATATAACCGTGTGTAATTTACCCATTGAACCCGCCATATATTGTTATTTTATAACGTTGATAAAAGGAAAATAAATTAAAATTATTTCCCTTTTAGAAATCTTAACTTAATCCAGGTATTTTTGAATTCATGCATCATCACACCATTCAATTCATGTGGGAATATAATTATATGCATGGATCCCTTGACCCCGATTTCAACAGATATAGGCGTGGGGTCGCTTCATTCCAGTCAGCAATTGCTCATGCAAGACTACAAATCGTACTTATTTATAGTGGGTGAGCTAAACCACTTGAACATGGGTCTCAAAATATATCCAGATAATTCATTTCATGGCCTTCTTGGTATAGCAACAGTAATCATTTCAACAGTATACCAGAGATATCGTACGTCTTACTTATAAAGATGCGTTCAATCTCTCCATGGCGATGTCATGTATGCGTACAACCTCATATAATCTCCTATTTGCAAGGGAACTCAACTAATAACGAATGTAGGCACATTTCTTCTACTATTAGGCATGTGGTTACATAATACAATCATGAGAGGGTCAGGCCATCTGGAAATGTACAATCCGCCTTCATCAATCCTCTCAAATAACCCAAATTTAAGAAAACTAAAGAGCTAAAAATACAGCTCAACATAACCGAACAGATTCTTTCAAACCAGGCCGTGCCAAATATACTCAGATATATTAACGTATTCATCGATTTTCAGTTAATTTAACTGACTTTATTAAACGTTTAGATCTGCCGAATGTACATTTACTGACGATCTGACCCAAGAAGCTTGAACATTCAGTTTTATAAGAGGCTCCAACATTTACTTCTTATAATATAGAGCTGCCCGATTATCATTTCAAAACAGGTGAAGAATAAATTAAGATAGACACAATGACTGGGAAAAATCAAGATGTATCTTCTGAGAGTTGCCCTCTTATACATGTGGGTTTCTATGAATAGGGTTTTCGAGCCTTTTCCCTCAATATATTTTCTAAAATAGTAAAGAGGATTTGGTCAGATTTATTAACCCCTCCGCTGGTCCGACGGAATCTCCCATCTGTGTGAGTGCAAAATACAACTGCTAATAAACAGCAGTGATATACTTTATTGTTAAAGATTTCGATCCAATAAACAGTTATTCAACTTTATTAGATCCAATCTCCCCACTCGGTCAGCGACGATTGGATCCTTCCAATGATCGGCCACTGAGTCTTTATATAGTTGATGTCGCCGATTGGACAATCGGCTCAGTGGATATGAGGATTTAAATTACCCTTTACATCCACGATCCACGATTACCCTTTACATCCACGATAACTTGGGCAGGTCCAAATGATTATTAGCACATTCTTGTATCCAGCACGACTATTTCCATTGTATCGAATAGAGGAAGCGAATTTTGTAAGCTAATAAATTTGACTAAATTAAAAAAAACAAAAAAACCCCAAAACATCCACGATAATAACATAGTAATATAACACCAAAGTATAATGTGTTACAGGAAATGAGTCACAAGTCGCAAAAAAATATATTTTTCAAATGTTTTTCCACGAAAATCATTTCTCTGAATGTTTTCATTTTTTTGGGTTTTAGCATTGCTAGTAGCATGAATAAATGTATAAATCTCAAAACTGCATTGAATATATCTATAATGCATATCTGAGGTTATCCTAAGGAGTATATTTAACTACTTTATTAGTGATTGATCATTAAGAGATAGTGTGAACCTTTTTTTATGCATACAAAAATATAAGTATACTAAGCCATATTAAATGCCCTAATTTTACCATCATTGGAATCGACTTGATCTCATCTTTCAATTTGATAATATCTCAAAATCCATCTTGTGCGACTTATGACTCATTTTCCTGTGACACATCAGAAATGATAGTACTATGATAAAATCATAACATAGCTATCAAACAACGCTTTCGCACTTTGGAAAAATGAGATGCTTCTCCTCCTCTGGGTTTGTCTGCGACAGTCTTTCGTCCATAGATGTGACAGCAGTGCTGCCCTCTACAACCGCTATGCTGCTGAAGTTGTCGCAAGATGGCAGTGTGAGCATGTAACTGTTCCTGCTCCTGCGACCTGCTGTAACCGATCCGTTCATCAGTGCATTCTCTGACTTATCTGGTAATGTTGTGGAGTGCTGTGAGTAGAGAGAGTTCCTAGCTTTGGAGACATAGGTCGACACTGTTGTCCAAGTAGGTCTATGTGAACGTGTTCCTCTGAATCCATTGTCTCTCAGTCGGTTTATTTTTTTCTTGAATTCACCTCGGACCTATTGAGGAAACAATTGAGAAGGGGCATTGATTTTAACATAATGTGCCGTTAATGGAAATGTCCAGGATTGTTACAATGTAAAAATGCCTCAAAAAGAGTTAGAAACTCGGATTACATACCTCTCCATTTAAGAAGCAAAATAACATTGCTACCACGAAACCCTGAAAATAGAAATATGCAAGTAGAGTTTGGGCTATGAAGGAAATGAAGTTGCGTAAATATAAACAATAATTGTATGTGATAAAACCATGCACGAGTGAAAGTTTGAACATGTGAACATTTATAATGTTGGATATGGATTAGGTCTATATTTAAAATCTCCAGAAAGACCGGAACAAATTAGACAACACAAGGTTACCGTAGTGGCCCGTTTATAAGCTGGGAACTGTTTAAAAGCCTATCTCGAATACAGGCCGGGGGTGTGAGGGTCATGAAAAAATAAAATCTCCTAAAACTTAATTCTCGATTAAAAGCCTTTCTCAATTGCAAGCCGGGGCTAAAGGGGGATCGAAATAAATACAAACTCTGGCTTATGAACGGGCCACTACAGTATATATTAAAACTGCACTCTGAAAAGTAAATATTTTCTACTTTATGTCCCATTCTTTTCAAACCCATCCAAAAGTCATTTGAGCAAAGTTTTAGAGGATTTTGTCTGATTGATTTTGCTACAGGGCTTCTAAAACGTCATCTTGTGTATTTGGAGGACCCGCCGCAATCCTTTTCTATGATGATAACACTAATTATCGCTCACCACCGGCCTTTTCTATCGGCCGATTTGATTTCAAATTCTTGTATTTACATATAACAGTAGCAGAATATTGATAACTTCAGTCCTATAAAATATAATATGAGTAAATCTGGTAGGATTATGGTTGTCATAATGCTGCTTGTAGAATAATAGTATAATACTAGCAAATACCCGTGCTTCGCACGGGATTTGCTAGGGACAGTGGGGCCCACATCTTCCCACTTCCCACTTCCCTCTCCAACCATCTTTCTCTTTCAAGTTGTCTCTGTAAGTTTGTATCTGTATTAACATTCATACCTCAAATGGAACCCTGTTAAGATGTTTTTTGTCACTGTTGTATTGTTGTTGCCCCCCATTCCCTCCCCCCCCCCCGCCCCAGCCCCTCTCCCCCCTCCCCCTTCCCCTCCCCCTTCCCCTCCCCCTTCCCCTCCCCCTTCCCCTCCCCAGGCCCCCCTTCCCCTCCCCGCCCCCTTCCCCTCCCCGCCCCCCTTCCCCTCCCCACCCCCCTTCCCCTCCCACCGCCCCTCTCCCCCCTCCCCCTTCCCTCTCACCTCCCCTCCCCCACCCCATATACCCCAAATGGAACCCTGTTAAGATGTTTTTTTCCCTCCCATTGCCTCTCCCCCTGCTCCCACAACGGACATTTCCTGAGTTCCTTTTGGTGGAAATATGGTGAAATATATCAATTCCCGTCCCGTAGTGAAGCAATGACGTGCCGTGGTACCTGTCCATGACGCCATGCTTTGGGTGGCCCAGAAACCTGGTGTAGGGGCACTGATAGGTTTGTTTTCAGGCAGTGCTGGGGGCCCTGGATAGGGGTGCTCGATGTAAACCCATTTCTAACCCCTTTTCAACCCTAATTTGTTAATGAAACATAGTGGAATGGTTCGGCACCATTTTTGGCAATGTGCATGTGAAATAATGAAGATCTGGCCAGCGGTTTCAGAGAAGATAGCCGTTTTAGGCTCCAAACCCTTATTTTATTAATATAGAGATCCTTATAATATAATGGAATAATTAGATACAAATATATTATTATGAATACGTTTGACATTGTTACTTAGTTAAATGCTACCATGAAATACATATGATAATTTTTGTGGTAGGTTTAGAAAAAAGTCTGTACTCTCTGACTTATATTTTATGTACCAGGCTACCATTCTAAATGTCCTTGATCTTGAAAGTGCCCCCCCCCCCCACACACACCTCATCCTCATAAGTCTACCTTGGTACACAATGCTATCATGGTAGTTTTACTATATGGGGTCAAGGATAATAACCGACTAAATGCACACATCTTGACAACGTAAGGAAAACAAACTCGGGAATAATAAATTGGATGACGCTTTAGGTTAAAGCGTCTATACATAAACATAAATGTTTGTTTATCAAGGAGGGGGTAATATATCAAACACCATGCACGATTTGAGATCTAGAAGTAATACATTGGGGTATGCCAGAGGATTAATTCTGCTAATAAACAGGTAATTCAAATCTGGAGAAGGGTGAGAGAGGATATTACAGACCGGATAAAGGTGGTAAAAGGTCAAATTCCCCAAACTATTATTTTCAGTGAATCTTGGATATTTTGTTGAAAAAAGTGCATGCCAATCAAATCATGAGCTGTTTTACCCATGTATAATTATCTTCAAGTAATGAACTCTGATTTGCAAAAGAAAAAAATATGACCTGCATTTAATGCTGACCAGATAAGTAAAGAATACAATCTCAGCGCCAAAGTAGTGTCAGAGGTATACAGAATTACATTGACATTTAAGAGGACGTAATAGTGGATTTATACCAGCACTAAACGCAGTAGTGTCCCCTTCGCTGGACGGTGGCTAGTATGGAGTGCTTAACGGTAGCATGTTAGACATATTTTGGTTATACGCCAAGTAAGGTGACGAGGATTGCCCATTACTCTTCGGACAAGAAGTCAAGGTCACCTTTGAGGGACTCCTAATGAGATCTTATTGGCCAGGCGACTATTCAATGACCATTGGTGGTCATCAACATAAATAACTGGACATTCCATTACTGGGACTGCCCTACTCATGGCCAGGTCGTCAGAAAATGTACAACCTGCCTTCTGCAACCTAGCCTCTCAAATATATTAAACCTACATTTAAGATTATTATTTATTTATTTATTTATTTATTTATTTATTTATTTATTTATTCACTTGTTCATTTTTTCATTAATTTTTCATTCATTTAAGTATACATTTAAGTATTCATTTAAGTATTCATTTAAGTATTCATTATTCATTCATTTAAGTATTCATTTAAGTATTCATTTATTCATGTCTTTATTCATTCATTCATTCATTCATTTAATTCATTCATTTATTCATTCTCAATCATTCATTCTCATACATTCATTCTAGATGAAATGTTATTCATGACAGGATCCATATTTTCAACTTAAAACACATTGAATGCACCTTACCTGATACGAATTAAAGAAGAGATTTATGTAAAGCACTACGACTTCGGCCAGTTTATTGCTCATCTTCTCTGGTATGCCAACAGTAAATATGTAATAAACCCCAAAAAGGGGAATAAGGACCAACGTTGATCGAGCCAGTTTCCTAAGAACATAAAGTGGGTGAAAACACCATAAGAGGCAAGCAGCATGTTTCAAGTCATCACTATTTAGAACAATCATCTGGTCAAGAAATTCAAGGTAAAGTATACTATCGTGAACGATGGAGCCATGATACCTCTAACAGTTAATGATATTCGTTAATGATATTCAGTTAATATGTAACGAGTTCACCGTTGGGTAGTCCATAGATGGATACATTCTGTGTTAATCCTATTTAATGGTCAGCTCAGATTAGTGAGGTATATCAAAACACACAACAGGAGGTTTACATGGACGTTAGCACATAACTCATAACAAGGTGTTGTATTTTGAGCTTCTTAAATAACACTTGATTCTTAGCTTTGGACTTATATAAATACGTTACACACCAGCTTGACACAGACATACTAGAGTGCAGAACATGTAAGACACACATAAACAAACACTTACTGTGTGACAACGTTTGAATGCTGTAATACACATTCATACACACACAAAACTCTTTTCACAAAGGGCAGTAAGACTTTGCACATCACATGCATGCATAGTATGTTAATTGAATTTTAAATAAATTATTATGTGCTTTTTTAATCAAAGCAAAATATAAAGTTATCGATCGGTGAACCATTTTGGAATGAGTTAATCCTTAATGTAAGAAATAATGCACATATATAATGACTGATAGCAAACCGCACACGTCCCGTTTACTTATCTCGCCTTACACAGAAATTGATACCTGTCAACATAGTCATGGAAAATTGTACAAATATTCCTCTTAATTGAAGATTGTTTAATGACACACATGACACAATTCTCATTTGATATGTATAGATTTTCTAGGGAGGTAATTACATGTCCTAGGGAGGTATTTATAATAAAAATATACACACTTTTAGACAGATAAGTGGACTTTGTAGAGTCCTGGAGGTGAAATATATATACAATAATGTTTTGTGGTAAGTATTGAATGATTCATTTCTATGTTGATGCTACACTTACCTGTACCTATATTTTCGAGCCTCTGGAGTGTTAGAATTCTTTGCTTGTAGTTTGGTCATGAGAACCCACACGATGACTAAGAATACAATAAAATTCGTCTGGAAGAGTAAATATAGTACTTAATGAAAAAATGCTTTAGTCATCTATAGATAGCTCATGTGCATAACAATGATATTTATATATTCTGTCTGTGACACGTAATTTGCAAGTACCAAGAGAACAAGATTAAAGTCCTTACCAGAACTATAAGTGTTATCGGAGTGTTGATGATCCAAAAGAATCCTTCTATTCTATGCTTATTCCAACAACTGTAAGGCAGACATTGAAGGCAATGAAACCAATTACTGAGCATACGTATAATGTAGTCAGGTTTGGGGATGTAGAAGATTTCTCGACCAGCAAGAGACTTTGGAACACTATCTTCTTCTAAAACATTATGACTTCTGTCATGGAAATAACTTGGGGAAATTTGTTTTTTTTATAACCTGGTGTAAATTGGAAAGACTTGTGTCGGACTTCTTAATACCTGGTTATACTTACAATTCATCCTCAAGATAGATTCGGACAAACACCCATGGTATCATGAAGAGCAATGGAGAAGCTGAAAACCATGCAATATTTCTTAAGTTACAAAGGTTTCTATTTGAGGAATCTGCATGTGTAAATGTTGATAAACCATGTGAAACAGCAGTAGAATGTAAGATTTATTTACAGCTATACTCATCAAAGAAGTAAAACAAAGTCAGTCATATGATATATGTGAATATATATTTAGCATTAACATCTAACTTACTCCATCCCAGGACGATATAGTAGGCGGTATAATTTTTGCCGGAGAAGACGGCAACAAACAAGAGCACACATAAATATACTGCCTCCACGAATATCCACATATGAGTAGTAAAAACAGCATAGTAAGTGACAGTGATGAGTAGTTTACATTGCCAGTGCTGCAAATAAAATGTTCATCATAAATATTATTATATGCTAATCAACTAGAGTCTTGTAACTTTTACCGATGATGTCTTACAGAGCTCTGCTTTTATCATAAGATGTTTTATGTTTTATTATCATCGATTAATATAATTCGATCCAAAGAATGGTTTGCATGATGGGGCGTGGTACGTTGTCGTGATTGAAAGTGAAACATTCAGTGCTGAAAAACTAACAATTAAATATCAATGAATGTATATAATGTCCTATTTCTATTTATTTAACATATTATATTTATAATCAAACTCTATATATGTGATATGCATGTACTAACACTGCCCTCCTCTATGAAAACCACATGGCCGTCCTCAGTCCTGTTCACATCAATGGAAAGGCCCACACCATCCACAAAGAGCGATTCTCGGAGGAAATTACATACAGCATGGAGAATAAACGACAGGAAGAGGTTGACGTGGATGGTATTCCGTGTGCAATGTAGCTTTCTAAATAAACGATAGGAACATTATAGTAAAGAAATACAAGTAAATGACCTCCAGGACCTCTCTAGCTGCTGTGTGGTTTCGATCAATGAAACGTAACTAATGTTCACCAAATATTCAATTCAAGATATTATTTATTTGTACCTGGCGTACAAAACGAAACCATACTTCTGAAAAAAATTCAAGGTCTTCCAGTATGTGCAAATATACAATTTCTACAATTATTATTCTACTTCTTCAATTATATTTTCACTTATTGATTTCTATCACGTAATACAGAGATGTATAATGCGAAATTGTAGAATTAAAGCTGCATTCTCGGCTATTAAGACAAACAAAATCTCACCAAATTTACTCATTGTTTGACCTATATAGGTCTGGATTTATCAATATTCTGCTATTGTCGAATCAACCGAGAGAAGACGGGAGCCCGTGAGCGATAATAAGTGAAATCACCGCAGGAAAGGTTTTTGGTGGGTCTCAGAAATATAAATGTGGACCTCTAGTAAACCTGCACCAAACAAATGGACAAAATCCTCCAAAATTATGACCAAATTAATTACTTTTAGATGGGTTGGAAAGGACCGGAACAAAACGTAAAAAAGAAGAACCAAAACGAAAAGTAGAAAACTGAGAGTGCAGGTTCAAGGATATGACTTACTTGAAGTAGGCCATGACAAATACAGCTAATACAAGGGATACGAATGATATGCCATATCCAACCTTGTACATTATCTTCAAATATGGAAGGTGGTTCTGAAACTAAGCATACTATCAACGTTCACAATAAGCCTTCTATAGCTGTTGGTCAGGAAGGAGAATATTACTATTACCAAAGCATACAGGTAAAAGGTATTGAGTTAAAACTTTAGGGATGTATATAACACAGTAATGCTAATATAAGTTTGATAATTTGTACAGCTTTTGCTAATATTTACATGTTATTTTCTGTCGTATATACCACAATTGCTCGATCAACAAAGGAGCATTTTATTAATTAACTAATGAAGCTACACTCGGATTCTATGTTAAGCATAATCTTGATACATTTAAGTTAAACAGCTAATCCCTGAGTAGAGATTGGACATTGGTTTTGTTGTTGTTATTTTTGTCTTTGTGCCGGAAAACAGGAACGAAAATGAAACTTGAAAGGTTAAAAAATGACAAACCTCTTCCATTTGTGTTTCCTGAACTTCAGGCTTGCGTTTTGATAGACACATGCTATAATTTGTCCAGGTCCTGTTTTTGTCAGGGTAAAATAACCAATCCCCATCATGTCCGCACTCTCGTGTCGCAAACTCTGTTAATGGATTGATATATATATAATTATATCATTAGAACATGTAGAATCGTCATTAATAAATTCTGCTAAATTAGGCTGACAAATTGTAAATACTAGGTATGTCTGAGTATATTGGATATTCTGTATCTTTGTCTTGACCTTATTTTCTTCTTAAATTTTATGTTATTTGAGAATATTTGGAATGGCGAATTGTTCATTTTCTGACGCCCTGACCCTTTATAAATATTCAGCTGTGGTCTAATATCTCAAATAACAACTCATAGGTTTTGTCATTGAATGAACACGTGTCAAACCAGTGAAAGTATATTGTTTTTATACCCAATAAAGATTCAAAATAACTGTCTGACGGCATTTAATATACTGAAACTGACAAGAGGGGATGGCATAATATGTATACGACGTTCTTTTAAATTTGAATATAAGTTATGGAAGCTGTCAAAGGTGAATTCGCCACTGTAGGAATGCTAAGTAATTCATCTTCAATGCCTCAGATGGCACCAGTGAATAGTAATGGGCATAGAGTGTTCCCCACTATCGTCATCAACACATGGTACATATATAGAGTATTGATAAAAAAAATTGTACCAGACAAAGTCGAGAAAATGATATACGGTTTGTAAACGTGGGATAGGTCTGGATGTGATTATTAAAGGAGGGTGGCGCCCCCATTGTCCCTCTAATGAACCGGCATTACTGGGCGCAATGCCAGTCCAATGACCAACATTGAGGGCCAGCTGGTGCACTGTTTGGTGCATAATCCTGAGGCGAGGGATTATGCACAAACAGTGCACCAGCAGGCTTGAAATGGAGGTTATTAATCTTGTTAGTCTAGTGACTAAAATATTTTACACCTTTGTAGTTATAAAGGTTAGCCAGACAATTGCAATAGAATGGACGAAAGGTGCAGACAAATGCTATTTTGAGCTGTTTAACCATGAGCTCCTGATCACATACTATCTACATTGTGACCATGAGGGAAATGGTAAAGGGAACATAACTTAGCCATTATATGCTTCATGTACAGGTGATCCTCATACATCCCTAAGGTCATACACGTTCCCACAAAGTGATGGTAAACGATGTAAGAACTGCCTGAAGGTGGTGAGTATTTACCCATATATATACTGATGGGGCCTGTTGCATAAGACCCAGTGTCCACTAAGGAGATACTGGACTGGCGGACTGGCGGGTTGGCGGGTTTCGCTAGTGGACATGCATGACCGCCAAGTGTCTAGTGAGCTTTATCACTGAGTCAGCCGTCCAGCAGACAATTTTGAATGTGGCGACTGGCCCGACTCCTCAGTCTCCTTAGTGGACACCACCCTTACAACATCCTTACATAAAATATTCCTTGCTCAGCTACTTTTTGCTTACCTGTTGGTAGTTCCTACTGTAGGAGTATAGCTTGTATAGCAAATTCCTTTCCTAAAGTTCCTTATTAGCTGCTTAGCAAGGAACATTAGCTAAGGAAGCAAATTATTGAGTAAGGGTTTGTTATGCAACGGGCCCTTGGCAGTGCCAGAATTGGTGTAGCAGAAATATACACCATATCGAGGACATCTAATCATATAAAGTGATAACACAAAGAAACCTGATTTCCCTTTCTGTCACCATATTATAATTCTATCAGTAGAAGTTGCTCTGGGGCCTGTTGTATAAGTCAAGGAAAAGAAAATTGTGTGGGTGAGTTCCTACACTTCTGCAGTATCGGCTATTCCTACCAGCTGGGCAGTCACATTGGGAGGATTTCATACCTTCTACAAGTGAAGGAATACCCACAAAAAACATTTCCTTAGCTTATACAACAGGTCCCTGAAGCTATGTTGGCCATGACCTAAATTAATCAACCATAAAGATTGATGCTTTTACCTAGATGATGTATTCCAGTCACCACCAAGAAACATATTTCTGTACTGCGGACATATATATCAGTTCTGGATTCTGGGTTAATTGGTACATCTTACAGGGGACTGGAAATGCTAACGCGGACAAATGGAAAGGGTTGACCGGAAGAGGGGTTACCCTCATTTCCTGAGAGCTTTTGCTGCGTTCAAAGGTCCCTGATCCTCGCTAAGCTGGGCAAGGACTTGATGAAGTCCATAATGTAATTTTAAATATAATTTGGAATAGACATTTTCTTTGGGCATAATTCGTGTTACTCATATTATGAGTCAGATCGACAGAAGATGTACAATTAGTAAATTCAGATAAACTAAGCAGATAAATTATGAAAATACTAGGTATATCTGAATATATGGGATGTGTCACAATGCCAATATGAGCTAAATGTAGATATTGAGATATTATTTGAAAAGCTGAGATCAAGGTGATTCCAATGATAGCGAACATTAGGACATATAATACGTATTTCTATATTTTAAGTTTGATATTTTAATTTTTGAGAAAAAAGGTTGCAATATTTTTGGGTCGATGATTAGTACTGGTAATGTAGCTAAATACACTCTATAGTGTTATCTTATAAATGTATAGATATATTTAATACACTGTCTTGGAATTTGGACTTGTGACTCATTTTCCTGAAACACATCACATATTTGATATTACTTTGATTCAAACGTTGTGTATGTTTATGCTGAGCTGTATTTTGTACTTCATTTCTGTCTCAACTTGAACTTATGAGAGGATTGGATAATTGGCTAATGCGAATTGCACATTTTCTGAGCACCGATCACCTGACCTGTATGACACGACCCAAAGGTTTTAAGTGTGGAGGAGCAGCCAATCCCACACAGACATGTCATGTCCACAGATTTAAGTGAAGTCTAAATATAACTGAAGTCTCTCAAGTTGTTTCCACAAATTGATACTAGTAAATCATCGCCAATAGATAACATTTTCAGAACTGCACCCAGAACCAACCTGTATTGCTTAAATCTGTCTCTAAGAGATGCATCAGAACAATACAAATGGAATCAAGTCATAGTTATGAGCCAGCACAAATGTATTGACCCTAATTTAGTCACAAACTATAGACCTATCCCCTTCGTGACATTACTTGGAAAACTTTTAGAGAAGAATAGTTCACAGAAGACTTTCTAGAAATGTGCGACCTAAAGGATGAGAGACAAAATGGCTTTAGACCAATGAGTTCAAGTACCTTAGTACCGTAACAGCTTGGTTGGGACCTCGAAACCTCAATAGTTTATTCTAAATAACTCATGTAATTCTATCATGTATAGAACCATACTTTACCTACCATTTACCAGAAATCCGTTGACATAATTTGGACATGGTTTCTCTTCAACCGTACCAGTGACAGTAAAATTCCAGCACATGATACCATCCCACGTTGGATCACAATATTGATTTCCTATGAAGAATATAAGGAACATTATTAATGAGGTGTTCAAACATGTACTTTACACTTTGTATGGTTATTCTTTCTTCGTACTACTGTACAGGCAGCAACTACAGAATATGCTGAAGAACCTCTTCGTTGATGTTTTATGTTAATAGTGGTTCCCTAATTGTGCTAATTAACGCCAGGGGGGTTATTGAGGCGCAAACGCATACTGCGCCACCTACCTACTACCCTCTATTCCTATACTACTTCCTTTCTGTTCGCTCTCTCTCGCACTCGCCGCTCTCACAGGCAACACAAATGTATGGCCACCCTCATCATAATTCACAAATCAATTCCTTATCATAATTCAATCTTCAATTGTATCAATCGAAACTCAAATCTTCTGTATAAATGCATCACTCTTATCAATCAACCAATCTTACCCTTATACAATTTTATATACAACAAGAGGGACGACGTCGACTACAGGGACCCGGAAGTGACCTTCAAGGTGGGCTGCTCCATTGACGACGTACGTGGGTTAGATTGTCGGAAGAGGTACAATCGACAGCTATACGCATTTAGTGAATTTGGTTGAATTCAGCTAAGAAATGATGAATGCCAAGTATATCTGAGTATATTTTGTATTTCAATGATCCAAACAATGTATTTAGTTATGTTAAACCGTATTTTGAACCTAAGTTCTGTCTTAAATTTGGATTATTTGAGAAGATTTGGGAAGATGAATTGTACATTTCCTGATGACCTATCTCATGTATTGGGCTAGCGGAGGGGAACAGTTCATTCCATTGCCAGCGGCTGTGCTGTCAACACCTCCGGGAATTGAACTTATATTATACAATAATTTTACTGCACAAAACCTGCTTCCACCATCTACTTTATGTGTTGTCTAACGGGTTTAATATAATCTGTCACATTCAAAATCAGCACCCCAATTTTGCACTCATGCAAGGCTTTTTTTGTGTGTGTCAAAAGGGTTGACTCAACTAAAGTTGTTTCCCTTTGCGGTCGTTGCGGTTGCATTCTGCAGTGCATTCTCATTCCAAATATAATAACAAATGGAGCTTGTTAGAGGAGAGTCTTGATAGGTTGTGCAATTTCTGAGGGCTATTAATTCGGACATTAATACATTCATTGGTAAATGTCTGGAAGGAATTTTTTTTTTTTAAAAGAATTTTTATTGAGCTGGTTTCAATGTTTTACATAGATAATCTCACAGACTCAAGGGAAAAATGTTAACTTTCAATGATACAATATAATTTTATAATAGTTTAAATTTTAACATTTATATAGCAGCTTGAACCGACGTAAATTACATAAAGTAGTCGGGTTCGGATACATTTTGGAGTTACTTGCTCCTGAATCAGAGTATAGACAGTACAATATTCTTTTTGTTTTTTTCTCAGTAGGCACCTCACGTCAGTGCAAGATTATCAGACAATATCTTTGTACAATATACGATTAATAAAAGCAGCAGGGTTACAGAGATCTTGACAATTTAGCATTGATTTTTTGTGTCGGGGTACATTGACATTCTTATCTCGACCTGGTTTTTCTAAGACCAGTTATCATTCTTCCTCAGATACGACTTTAAACTTACCCAGTTACCATTTCTAAGTCTAGAGTCAAGTTTATTCCAGATGAGAGGTCCCTGGTAGTGTGGACTTTTCTTAAATTTTTCATTCATTGGTTTTTTTAGTTTCAAAACATAACCAGCCTGAAGTCTGGTTTCTTTAACAGTCTCCCTTTTGTCCACCAGGTGTTCCCTCATACTTGACATTATTCTTAGCAATGATATTTTGCTGCATTTATCAAGTCTCTCTATATTACAAATTGAACTGAGCTCTTCCGTACTACGAACATCGTGAGGGTAGATCATTCAAACTGCCCTGTTCAAGATACATTGCATTTTTACTTTTGTTTTTCCGTGGGCCATTCCCAGCAGAAATAGACCGTACTGGAGGAGGGATAGTACGTGTGTTTTCACTATTATTTTCGACATGCTTGTTGTAAGGTATTTCCTGATTCTAAACAGCTGAATCAGCTTGAACATTGCAGAGTTTTTGATTCTAGTAAAGTGATCATCAAAAGTTAGGTGTTCTTTAGTGATAGTGATCTTTAGCATATTCGATTCTTTTAATCCTTTTTAGTCTGCTTTTTGTACCAATAAATTGCGTTAAGCATTTTTTTGCGTTGAGCTTAAGCAGATTGTCACTCATCCAACTGTTAACCTTACAAGCAGCCACCTGAGTGTATTCGGCATATTTGTTGTGGTCATTGCCAGTTATACTAATCGCCGTGTCATCAGCATACAGGGTAATACATACAGGGTAATCAGGGTTAGGATTTACAGTCAGGCAGTTTGGCAGATCGTTGATAAATATCAAAAACAAAATTGGACCAAGGTGGCTTTCCTGAGGAACGCCCCTATTAATCAGTATCGACGAAGAGGTTATGTTGTTAATAGTTGTTTTTTGTCTCCGGTTAGATAAATAATTCATAATCATTCTCCTTAAAGAGGGATTAATTTTGTAATATTCCAATTTTTGTCTGAGGATATGATGATTTAGGCAATTAAATGCCTTGGCTATATCGAAATAGGAGGCCATGGATATTTTACCTTTGTTTATACCATTAAGAATTGGTGTAAGAAATTCGAATAGACTGGTGTCAGTCGAATGGTTCTGCCTGAACCCTCCTTGCCTATTGGAGAAGAGATTGTTCCTCTCCATGTGATCAGTAAGGGGGACACATAATAATTTTTCCAGTAGTTTGGACATAACCGGCACTAAGGCAATGGGCCTTAAATTATTAAACAGGCGTAAGTTACCACCTTTTGGTATCGGTTTGATTATATACTCTTTCCATTCGCAGGGCATTATGCAAGTTTTTATACACGATTTCATTAGAATGGTTACCTGCGGGACCAGTTTTAACAGGAAAAGCTTTAGAGCCTTAGAGTTGATCCACTCGAATCCACTACTTTTCGTAATGTCGATACCTTCGATAAAACGACCCACCACAGCTTCTGTTACTAAGGTATTAGTACTGCATTGAGTCGATATTTCAGGATGGAGATAATTTGTGAAATTAGTTCCGACAGGGTCAGTGGCATTACCTAAATTACCAAAATAATTATTCAGAAGATTACAGGCTTCAATATCTTTCACCTCTCTTCCTTCATAACTAAAGCTAGATGGTAACGGTTTATCACCTTTGCCTATCAGAGTGTTAATCTTCCTCCAAAATTTCTTACTATTTTTATCGCATTGTTGCAATTGAGCTCTAATTTCTTCCCTTTTTTTCCTCTCTATTCTATGACTTATGGTTTTCCTTAGATCTACTGCTTGTTTAAAAGTAGCGTTCGATCCAGTCGACTTAGCTCTTTTAAAAAGTCTGTCTCTTTCTTTTATCATTCGTACCAGATCATGTCCTAACTTAAATTTACCCTTTCGAATAATTTTCGTTTCTTCTATAGGGCAGTTGTCATCAAGGTATCGTACCATACAAGACTTTAAGTTACTCCAGATCGATTCAGAATTATTGTTCTGACTACCAAAGCATAGGATATTATCAGTATATGGTTGGAGGAAATGAGATAGATGATCTTCATTCAATTTGTGATACTTTCGACCCTTTCTTGTTTCGATTGAGATAGGCTCTTTACATTTCTTGAGCTGAACATAGGTGCATAGGTGATCAGAAATGTTATATTCAATCACTCCAGAGCTCTGTACATGGGAATGGTCTGAATATATGATATCAATAAGGGAACTAGAGTTTCTAGTGAATCTAGTAGGCTTATCGATGAGGGGCGAGAAATTGTTATCGTTCATCAACGACTGGAAATTACCCACCATTTCGTTTTGGGGTTCCAGTTGGTTCATATTCACATCACCGCATACTATTATGTTTGTCCTTTTTACCTTATTTCTGACTTTGACAAGGATTTCATTTAAATTTTCTATGAACACCCTTCTATCCCCGGATGGTGGGCGGTAAACATTGAGGACGATTATTCTTCGCCTCATACCTGGTTTGACTACAATACATTGAATTTCAATATTATTTGAAGACATATTACAATCATTCAGAGTTGTATCGTCGACCTCAAAGTCTTTGTGTACAAACATACAGATACCACCTCCTTTCTTTTTTACCTCTACTTGGTTAGTGCACCTATCCATTCTAAAAATAGAATAGTTAGGGTTAACACATAGGTTACTATCACTGTCAGACGCTGACAGCCATGTTTCCTGGATACATAGAAGCTTGGTGAATTTACAGAGCAAGGTATTGCTTATTTCATTAGCCTTATTACGAAGAGACCTTACATTGATCGACAACAGACCAAAGCCGGTTAAAGATGATACATAATCCAGCTTAACCGATTCCATATCGGATACTATTGAGAGTTATACACATTCCTTGACAAACCTTTTCATTTTTTGGATGGGGTACTAGGTACTCATACTTCAGAGAATCGTACAGATTAAAAACATCAGTGAGGAACCATAGCGTTATAGATAAAAACAAAACATGCCATGATAGGCTCGGCGACATAGTGTTGGCGCAGCGAGAGACAACAGTAAACTATCTATTTAATAGGTTTGTCATCAATTGTGAACCAATTCCATACTACAACTTAGAGCAGTGGTGGGAGGGAACATATTTACATCGTTTCTCAGTTGAATAAGACTTATTAACAGAGATATACGCAAAAAACTTTCATCCACTATATATTATAACCTCAACTCGCAGATTTTGTGTTCGTGTCGGCCATTTTGGAAATTATACTACCGGCCGCAGAGAATATCTTAGCTCTAAAAAATGTATTAAGAAAAGTATGCAGACTAACGCAGACTCATCTTATAGTTTACAGAGTATTTTCATTACAATTATTTCATCAGGTAAGTATTTATCGATCAAGTCAAAACGTTATGAACACAGTTACCGTTTCGTGGCATTTGCTGCCGACAGTCTTCCGGTTTTCTTGCTTCCGGTATAAACACACGTGTTTCTCACATGTGGCGAAGTTTATGTAAACAGATGTTGGATGCAGCGAGATTTAGATGCGAAGGAGTGAACTATATGGATTTTACTAACTCTAGTAAGGTAAGTCATTACTTTTTCTGTGTCATTGCATTCCTTAGGTCATTCATGGATTGATTCATTATAATGGTGTACGGTATCTATATACTGTCATCGAACTATACACGAACTGATATCTATCAGTTGATATATCACCATGCATGTTTGACCAGCCAGGAAATTGTGTTGAAATAACTTGAATTCATGGATCTGTCCCTTTTTAAACTCGCATTCATGCTATTACCAATGCCATAGCTAGATCAGAACCCCTGTACTTAAATAATCCAGTATAGTTCTCCATACATCGGATTTGTCAAAATTCAGAGTTTTCTCACAGGTAACTTCGCTTATTTTTTCCCGTCTAGCCTAGGAACATTATTTGTCCGAATAAAAATTCTTAAAAATATGTGGAAAACCCGAACCTTACTTTTCATATGTATGGCTCTTGTTTGTAGCCTACAGTGCGTTTAGGTACAAATATATCCTGAATACTGCATGATATCGTATTTGAAACCTTTGTATTGCCAATCTACCATCGAGTGATTCTGGCCTATATTATAATACAAAAGTAAATCAAATCGAACTGAAAGCTCATGTCACTGTTATAGTTTTATAGTTTTGCATATCAACGATTATACTGTTATACTGCAACAAGTTTATTAAATAAAATATTTCCAATAAGCCCATATATATCTGGCCTTGTGGTCGATCTAAGTCAGTCTAAGTCAGTCTCCCTCACTCATGCCATAGCCCACTATATTCTACAATAGCCGTCAAGTCACTATACACTGTACCTTCAATATCGTGAGAAATAATTAAACAGAAGGAAACCTACACTTGAGTTGCGATTATTCTCTCAATAGTAAAGAACGATCCCATTCACTCCCATACTGCTGTTCGTGTTTCAATTTAAATGTAAAACATGTCAAAGCGAATTGCCTACATAGACAGTTCAGTTACAAGCCATTGCCAGCTCTCTAATTATATTCACAAATCATTTTCAAGTGTGCACTTACCATCTGCTGGGGGGTCTGAATGTCTGAGCATGTCCTCTTCACAGGCAAGGAATGCAAGGGCATGGTGATAGCTTTGTTCTCGGTAGTTGAGTATTGCTACTCCGTCCTGAGGACACAGCAGAATTAGAGTTCTTGCTACAGTGATGTTAAAATGATACATTCCAGGAAGCATATTGTATACAATATTATGAATATATTTACAAACGAGCTACACATTGAAGCTCACAAAAGTAAAGATAAGGTTAAATTTGCTAGTCTTATTGAACGGTAGACAGACTATTCTCCCATAAATCACAACTCACATGTAATAATTATCGGTGACTTAGTTCAACGTTGCACATAAATTGAACATTTTTACTGAAAATATTCCATAAAATTTAAGTAAATTTATGTGTACTACGCGTAGACTCAGTTTGTATTAATTTCTATATATATCCACAACCCATATATGTACCCCATAGATAGCTAGTGCCAGTAGATACGTAGCATGGCATGTGCTGGAAGACCACAGTGTTAATCTGATTTGTCTTGCCAATTTTGTAACCTATAGATATAAGATAAAATGATTCTTTATTTGTCATAATAGGTGTACAGTTGACAAAAAGGTTCTGAACTTCTCAAATTAGTTCTTCCAGTTCGTGCCCTGATTGCTGTCCCTTACATAGCTACAGCAAACAAAGAATTTATTATTATTATTATCACATACGGTATAATATTGAGATTCATAGGGGTTGATAATTTTAGTGGGATGCTTTCGGATATTTATGGATGCTAATAAATCGGAATGACACTATGTCTCTAAAGGACTTCATGTGCCACTCTTGCTGGGGGCTGTCAAATGAAAATTCATACCTTTGAGATCTTGTAGGCTTGGACAGTCGAAAGTGAAGCCGAACATATCATTATGAAGAACAAGAGGGCAGCTGAGCTGCATGTCCGTTTATGAAAGGTGGAACTGTTGGTTATTGTGGCTATCCTCAATATGATACTCATTTTGAAGAGAGAACCTTTTAACTCCACTGGTTCGTTAGGTCACAGTTTTATGACTCCTCAATACTGTGGTCGCACTGTTAGAGGTTGTGCAGGTCATATTAGTTGTCCATAATGTTCTCTCGTTTCAGATTAGGAAACATTTGAACTTGATCTTGGATGAGAACATTTGAAACCTCCTCATGATGAAAATACTCCTCGAGCGTTTCCCTTGTTTTCCTCCGCTTTAGGGTCAAATAATTACAGACTGCAGTCATACTGCTGTCAGATAGGCACATGGTGTCATCTTCTAGTCGAAGTCGAGTTACCACACTAATGTAGCTATAGGATAACGATACGAAGCCTTAGTTAATGTTAGATTTTAGAGATGTCCTCCTGCTCAACAGCACAGGGAAGGTCTCCTTGAATGTTTCCTGGAAGCAGAACAAGCAGCAGATATGATACCAGATGTTGTGGATATGAAAATATGTATGGTAATATAACTTCCAGCCTCTCTCTGTCACCTATGCATATATATGTACTAATAGTATTATATTCCCCTAGAATAGATGCGATAATGGCATGGTATAAAAATTCGACATGACGATTCAAAACCAATTAAAATGACGATTCTAAACACAAAAGAATTGTTTATATGTCTTCTATGCTAGGGGCATATAATCAATAGTGAATGAAGTTCAGTACTAGTAATTGAATATTTATTGCAGTCTCATCCAATAAATAATCAATTACTAGCAGCACCTTGTTTCATTATCTTTATATATTAAATGTTAAAATATACTAAAATAAACACATGTATAATATTTGTATGACAATAATTGTGTAAGATCAGAAAAAGACCCGTCGATTACAGTTTGAAATAGATTAAACCAATACGTATAATAATTGTATTTACATAAACATTAAACGGGATAGATATGTGCACGTTATCTTATTGGAATTAATTACACCAGGTATAATTTGGGAGACTATTAAGAAATTGTTGCATAGATTGCATGACCTTTGATCGGTAGAAATCTAAAATTAGTCATAAATTTTATTTCAGTTGCTAAAAGGTTCTATATATATATTTAAATCTCATTCTAGCCTATATCAAAATAAATTCCAGGAGGAAATATGAAGAAAGCTCGAGTCATAGGAGTGAAGACTAATGGCACTTGACGAGCTTTCAGGCCCAATTTATGGATAAGCTTCAAATGGATGTGTAGGCGGACCTAGAATTCACAGTCCTTAAAACCCAGCCAATGCGACTGTTGCAATGACACCTTTTCTGAGAAATGGGACCTGTTGGGGGGAAAAGGGAAGTTAGCTGTTGTAGTAAAGGGAATATATAGTCTATGCCCACAGGCCAAATTTTACTCGGAGATATGCCTGATCGAAAATGTTGTACTATTCAGCAGTTTTAACCTGTTTGCGAGAACGTACATATCCCAAATAAGTAAATAGATTTTATTTGAGAATTTATACATGGCTGAAAGAAAGTACCCATAAGTAATGCATAAGAAATTTAGGAATACAGAGAGTGGTTTTTAAAAAAAAATTTTTTTTTATTATCCAGGGGATGCTGCGTGGCATATCCCTTGACAGCGAATCGGGGAGAAACCAAGTGTATTTTAACTGTTTCAATAATGTATTACGAAAGAAAATCTTTATGATTGTACAAAATATTGAGATCTTTTAAGAAAAGGTCAATAAAACCATAATGTTGTAATATGATTTGTTAAAATATTGACAACCTATTTTTTCTAACTCTATCACTCTCTATCTCCCACCATGGTGGGCATACAGATAGCCATTACTCCCTGCACATACCGGACAATGCCCTATACTACTAGGGCGACCCTCGGAGAGGATGGATGAGAGATGCATTATCCTTTCCCTTGGCCCTCTACATTTGTTAATACTCTTTTTTCCCTGGCATATTTGGAAGACCTATGTTTAACGCAGACATTGTAAAGCCGATTATAAATGCTTATGGAGGAAATAAAATCTATTAATAAACAGAACTGGAACCCTTAGGGCAAGGTATTATGAATATATATATGCTTGACGTCGAATTATTTCCACTTTTAAGAATATTTGTTTCTCAATTATATTCGTAATTTTCTAATCGGAATTCTCCTCGGAAGATATAACAAACAAAGCTTACAGTAAACCCTATATCATGGAAGAAGGAAACGAAGAAAAGTATAATTACAAGCTAGAAGTAAATGTTAAAATATCCCTTGAACCCATTTCGTGAGAATCAGTCATATATAAATATTGCTGGCATTATATAAAGGTCATACTATATGCTCAGAAAATGAGCTAGGCGTTGACTAATTACTAATATTCCATAGGTAATTTTACTCCACTTTCCACATGCGTATGCAAAAGGATTTTTGCATAATGGCTCTTAGGAAACCTAATTAGACTTTGTAATGGCATACTAAAGCCGTTTACTTATAAATAGAGCCAATACATTATACTCTCGGCCAAGGTAGTTAGTCGTGTAATAATTATTATAACAGTTTCATTGTAATGAAATTAGTATCATTAGAGGGTATACATAATTTATCTTATTTTGTTTGAGTGTAGTCTCATGCAGCATATATAAGTAGGCCCTACTGTTACACTGTTTCTATTACTATATGCACGATATGATAATAATGTATTTCGAATGTCCTTCATGCGGGCATTTCTTTGCTTTAAATACTAATACAATATGTAAGTTGTATAATGTAGAGTTATGCTTCACTGATAAACATTTTGTCTAATATATTTAATGTTGTGACCCAATCCCCCTGGTTCTCATAGAATAAATAGATAGAATTTTACTTATGAACTATGATAATTTCCTAGAAGACCCGCATTTCTATGCCGATGTAGTGAACCTGCTGATAAACGGCCTTGCCTAGACGGGGAACTGAACCCCAGACCTTTTCGATTTATGTTCCAACGCTCTATCTACTGAGCTATCCCGGCTGCTGCAATCCAGCGGGTCAAAACAATCCATTAAAATTTCTTTGCGAGATAAAATTGGAATAAGATCCAATGTCTAATGTCAGATATGCTCACATTGACCTTTCATAAGGGAAGCAACCTTAGACACTTTGCATGTGTGGTTAAGGCAAACTTCTTCTATGTGAATTATTGCCACCGATATTCTAGTAAGATAGCAAAAGAAATAATGGATACATTGTAGGGAACAGCTTGAACATTGTATTCAAATTGCCATCACTCTATAATTAGTTTAGAATATAATGACGATATAATTACCTAGGGTGTAGGGCAAGAAAAGAAGCTATATAATTATGATGGTTTGACTTTATATCTCATGGGTGAAATGGTGCCTTTATGGATATATATAGTGTATGGGTCATGATTATACTAGGGAGATATAATGTTTTCATGTCAAAACCTAATTTTTCTATACAAAATTCCTTAAAAATGATTCTTTGATAAAGGGCTAACGAGCCTGAAACGTCGGACTCCTCAATAAACAAACCTACAACCTACTTCTCCGTCCCTGTCCTTCTTCTGTTCTGGGCTAAATCCATACCTTAAGATTTATTTCTATTAAAAAAATTGACATATTCACTATGAAATGGTTAGAACATTCACATAGTACCCCTTTTTTTCATAAACATGGCTAGTATACTGTATTGATACTAAAACACAGCTAGCATTGTCTGCTTGCCGGATCTACTTTCACAACCAATCTAAATTCCCCGCGCTTGCCCTGAAGCAAGTTGTTCTGTTCACTGAATGTTATATTGGACCCAGGGGTGAAAAAATACTGGTGTAGGCCTACTTATTTATTCATCAACAATCTTGGTACGGTTAAACTTGTAATAACAATAATAACTATTATTATGATAATAACCCCTTGTCTTTGCTTTTTGTTAATGTAAGCTATGTATACATGGGATCAAACAATTGGAAGAATGCTGAGACCAAGACGAACAACGAATCAGTGCAATAGGAATTGCATCATAAGGGCACTTGGTAGAGATATGGGATCGGAATGCAATAACCGTCCATGTTTGTAGGTGTCATCAGCCGAGGTTCCGCCCCGGAAGGACTAATTATTCTGTTATCATCTATCTGTGTGGGCTGCCATAGTCCTAGTGTTATGTATGGTACGGGGAAAGGTTTACATGGACACCAAAATTGTGGAATAGAAAAGGCATGCATGTACCAATGAGATTTATTCTTTTGAAATACTGAAGCCAATTGTTAAAATATGGTTTTAATAATTTTGATAATCTTTATTTGTTTTTATAGAGATATCGTATAGTATTAACTCCAGTCCAGCCTCCATCATTTCTCCGTAGGTGTTGTAATGATAATTATTGAAATTGCACCAACCTGTACACTTCAGCACTATAACCGGCCTCCCTAGCCTAGTATACTACCATATAACTTTGCGAAGAAACACTCTTTTTTATATAGCGCCATGGACAGCCATACATAGCACACCTTGGATAACCCACTCAGCTAGCAGGCACTGTGGTGGAGCAGAAATGATGCCCTCTGCAAGGTTTGAACTCCCAGTTCACATGTTTGTTATTTCATTTAAGGCTGTAGCAGCTTTACATCAGACCAAACACATACTCTTAGAACGATTGTTTCCATGGTTTCATACCTCTCAATCCAAAGCTAGCCCCTTTAGGACCGCACCACGCAATATATTCAGTGGAACAGTGTTAATATGACAGAGCAGGTATGCATGCACACATATTCGTTCCTTTTGATGTTTTGTTATGCTTATTGTGCATCATTTCTTTGATGAACCTGACACTGAGACAGTGATAATGGTTCGTGCTTTGTATCGTCATATTGCAGACATGATAAATACCACACGTATGTGATTTAAAAAGAGAATGAATGCTATGTTGGGACACCTATAATTATATGCATACTCAAACTTCCTACGCAGTTCCTTTTTATCAACCCATGCTAGAATACTTGGCATGTTCATACTGAGTTTCGGAAAGAGTAGTATCGTAGCCCAAATGCTATAGTGTACACACGCTACTCAGTTCAATGATGCTCAGCGCAAGACTTTATTATGAGCATCACATATTATGTGATCTGTTACAGAGCAATGAGTCATAAATAGAAAAAAAAGGATTTTGAGATACAATCATACTTGAAAAGGTGAGATTAAGTGGATTTCAACAAGGTTTACATTGATGAAGTATTTCTATATTTCATGTTTGAGAAAATGTTTGCATTATATTATATATTCATAAATAAGTCGACAGCATGCAGTGAATAATTATGAAGAATCAAGAGGAAATGTAAAAGAGGCAGAGCTATCAAAGATTTTAGTTTAATTTATATTAAATATCTAGCAAGTTATAGGCATTATAGGCATTTTAACATATTAGCCAATCATATATTGCTCCTATCACACTAGTTTACATGAAATGCCTTCCTGTCTCTTTTTCTTTGTCTCTCTCTCCCTTCTTCTCTGTCCCTATTTCCTGGGTAAGATCATAAACTGCCTCCCTCTCAGCTCTCCCGCCCTTGATATAACTTTCAATGTGTTGATAAGGGCGTAAAGCAACCAATCTCACTCACTCACTTGTTTACATGTAACCATGGCAACGAAAACTGCACATTTTTTATATACCTCCGATTTTAAATTCATATTTAACCATGTCTTGGTGAAGGATCAAAGATCCGAAACATCCAAAACATCGGAATCATCCTCATTATATATACTCAACATCAAAGTCAACTTTAAAAAACTGCAAAAACTGCAAGATACTTGTTTTGCTGTTAAAGAAATCGAAATACTAATTCAATGTTCACATTGACAATTGAAATATGAGAAAACATCGATTGATGACAGACATTTATCTAGACAACTCACTTCCAGCAATTTGGCAACCATACACATGTAGCTGATGATGACTGCATGGACTAACCAAGAAAGACAATTGCTCTAGGCTCATTTTAGCATTCCCTTCATAATTTGTACCCCAATTGATTGATTGGGTCTAGATAGAGATAATATGAAATGAGCTATGACAGCACAAGTGTAGATATATTTGTCAAGGAGGGAACTGTGTTAATTCGCTGTGGCTAGGCCCCCATGTGATCGCCCTGGAGGGAAATAAGTCATTGCAATCATAATTACTGAGAGAAGTCACAGCAAGAGTACATCGAACTAACAGACCATTCACTGATCGACAAGGAAAGTAGACCATCCCTCCCATCTAATAATTAATCTTGTCGCTAATAAGCACCATCAGTGGACAGGAATAGGGCTGAGCTGGATGATGTGGTTTATAACATTTTCATGGAATATCCCTTAATGATATCCCACGCAGCTAAGTGGAGGAAAAAGAACTCTCGTTAATCTCATTGATATGAACCAACCAGACACAACTTTAAGGGAATTCATCCATCGGGAGCCAAACCCAATTCACGCTCAAGTGTCCTGTGATGGTCGTTCCTTTACTATTTTCACAATTTTGGCGCGTTATGAACGCCAAGAATTGTATCCTAATTGGTGGTATTAGGAACATTACATATAACTCATGTGGAGGCGTCTAATGGTCACTTTGTGAACCTTGTTACCTATCTACAATGCAAGGACAATGACCTAGCTCAGCTGTTATCGCTGGCTATTCCTACACTGACCACTGGACGGAGAAAAGCTTTTCCTCCCACCCACCACCCCATGAACAATTCTATTATCATATAACTCAACACAGAAGAAGATGTTTTCTTCATAATGAAACTACTCATAATGATAAACTACTCATTGGTGACTTGATCTTAACAGACTCTGATAATAAAAGAATCTTTACTGGCCTCCCTTATTCATCACATATTTTAACCTCACATTAAGTTATGATGTCAAAGAGTTCTATAATTGTTATTGACATTGATTTCTATACCAATTTTCCATGAGTAACAATCATAGAAACATCATCAGCGTTTTTGATGGGCATCTATCCTTTGTCGTCATTCATAATGAGTTACTCCCCGATGGGTTGTTGCCTCGCTTTTTACGGGCATTTTCATTGCCTTGTAGATTGGCAGGAAAAGTTATAACGGACTGCCTGAGGAGTTTAGTCATGTTTAGTTTCGAAACATAGATATATATTGGACATTTCCCTTATAAATTATGGTAAATTAATCAGACTCTTCCCTCCTTCCAGTCCATGGCCATAGTGGGTTATACCCAACATGCATTGCTTGATGTGGTATAGGATTAATGAAAGATATTGTAAACAGTGCGAGGGCTCTGTTTGTTGATAATGCCTGAGGAGGAGCCAAGGGTATTATCACCAACAGCGCCCGATTCCTGTCCAAAATGGAGGTCATTAATCTAGTTTGGGGATGATTCCAAACCTTTGTAACCAGAGAACAACGTATATTGATGAGGATAATGTCCTCCCAGGGTGTTTATATTTTTCTGAGGCCATCATATATAATAGCTCTACTTATAATACCTGGCTTCAGTGGAGAACTTTAGCCGAAAATCAGGCCATAGATTGACTAAAGGCGGTTAATCGCCATTAACTCTTTAGGAGTAATGTTCTAATTGAAGCTACCCTTCAAATGTTTACATCTGCAATACATAATTGTTTCGCGAAGTTTGCAAAATCAAGTTGCATAAACACACCTCGTCCACAGAGCATCTAAAGTGCATCGTTGAGTGCATCAGAACTGCATTTAGAAACCCTATCCATATAGTGATTGTTAAATTAAGCTTTTATATATCACACAACTTCAGGCTTTCAGTTGCATGAAGCTATTGCCAATAATAAAAGGTTGAACATAGATCATGTGTAATTGCCTACGATACAATAACCCACAATTGGGTTGATATTGGTGAAAAGATCCTTGCAATTTCCGATCAAAATGTTGCTAAATATTTGTATCAGATTTGAATCAAATCATCCCATTATGCAGTGTAGTAAACATGCGCAGTGGGACATGCAACTCCCCTATTGCCTACGTCACAATGACCCACAATTCTGGAATGTTTACCGGCAGACTCAATGTGTATTACGAGTGCAAAGTACACGCTTGACTGTTAAAATGCCATGAAGACAGAGGTTTATTATACTTGTTATTGTATTATATTTGTTTAGGATGTACCGCAATTTGTGATTCAAACTAAAACACAATTGTAGCAAATGAAAATATTTCCAACATGGAAAATGGACACTGTTCAGTATTTCATCATGAAAAGTCGAACTGGATTTTAGGAAGAATAAAAAACAAGAATACAAACCATATGCAAGTGAACACATCGAAAGAAAAAGAACACTATCTGGAAACAACATTAAGAATGTGATGCGTTTTTATATTCATATTACTGACAACTTCTAAACTAAATTGAAACCCATTTGAATCGCAAAGTAACAGCACAAAGTGAGTTATTTGCCTCTCGGATTCGGGACAAAGTATGTGCAAATTCGGAGAATTAAGGAATAAACATTACTAGCATATTTAACCAACACAATTATCATGAATATTTAGATTAAAATGATAATGTTTCCGTGTATTGTACACAATATAAATGTTGCAAGAATTGAGGATGCAAAAAGGATAAATCGAGTAGCAAGGACGGCATTAAGTTCTGAAGGTGCAATGAGTCAATTGGGCAGGCTTAAGTGGAATCCCATGCTTCAGTGAAATGTGAGAATGCTTTCATCACTGGGCTGCAAATTATGTCCAAAGCGCAGATGCCTGCTCTCAAAAAGCATTTCTTAAATATCCCAGCTATCACATATATATGTGTCCCATTGAGAAGGGCTAATCCCTCCCCATCGTTATACTTATTTCTTTTATCATCCATCTTTAGGCTTACTCTTCTGATATTTAAAAGTAATTAAATGTAAGCACTTCCAGCATCTATGTATATTCATCTTTCTTCTTATGAACTTGGTTATCGTAAGTCAAGCTCCTGTTCAGTATGTTTCAGATGTCGTATAAATAAATTTCATGTGTTCGCCTCTGATAATGAATGCTAAATATTGCTGTATTTGAAGTCAGCTTATGTGAGCTGATTGTTAACAAAGCTTAGAAAAAGGTGTTTCCGATTTATATAGCTTAAGACTAGTTAGAGGGAATGGTAACTTTGTTATATAGTTTTTTTTAGGTGGGGTAGGTTTTTCTATGTAGGGGTGGGGAGGGGAGGGATGCGTAAATCGAAAACACACCTATTTATCTGGCCCAAACCAAAATAATAAAGAACATCCTTGTTGTGTGGTGATATTGTACAAGCATTGTCATAGTGTATTACATTGTTGCTTCTCGTAAAACAATATTCAAATAATTTAAAGAGTCGTTTAGTGCTCCACCTAAACTAAACTAAAAACAACAGCTCCTTGTTTGTATACAACATGCAAAGTAGTGGGCCAATTGGAGCTTATTTCCTTTGAAGCTAAGTTTGAATAGGTTGAATATCATAATCACTAGATCAATGTACACAACTTTTGATTCGTATTTCATTGATCCTAGATGACCTGTCAACTAAATTCTACGTAATCCTAACCTTGGGGAATATGCACACATGCCTTTAGACACACAAGCAAAAAGGACGGATGTGTGGTTTTCCCAAAATAGACCAACCCATCAACAAAAGAGGATATGGCAAAAGTAGGAAATCAATATTCCTCGTATGAACCCATTTAACATTGTTGTCCCAACCCTGCGCTATTTATGAAACACGACACAAACCTGATGTCATAACTTAGTGGTTGTTTGATATACCAACAACATAAACTCGGCTCCACTGCCTAAGATTCTAAGCTAACAGAGTGCTAATTCGTTCACCCAATACATTTGATGGGGTTCGAACTACTAAGCCATTTTCTGCATAACTCTTCATTGGCAGGATATTTTCCTGGTGAGGTATAGGTATACGCAAGAAATTAGTTCCATTGAAATAAGAGTGTCCTTAGGTGAAAGACTAATTGCAATATTGTCAAATTGATTTACGTTGAACTTGGACCACAATTTCTAATTTTTTTTTCATAAGAAATGCCAACATTCTCTGCATCGACTAGGCCTTCACCCGATCATATAGGGCTTCAAGCCAATGTTTGGCAGATTACGTATTCTTTATTTTGGGAAAGTATATAAATGTTATTGCCAATACCTAGCATGCCAGTGTGACAGTAGATATTCGAATGCTGATGCACGCACAAGAGTGACCACTCAAACAATAAGAAGGGATTGATTGCGCAGTTTGATAAAGTAATATAAAACCTATCTTGACCTTTATATGCCTAAGCTAATAGTCGATACTTATTCGAAGCATACTGCAATTAGTGCCCGAATACGCAGAGAATGTCTAGTATTTTGTTACCAAATATTTTCTAAAATATGAATGCATAAAATGACAGAGGGTATTTCTATTGCATAGTAAAACCATAGGAGAAGGTCAATAATCATTTATGGAATGAAAAACGTACATATATTAGCTTATTAGGACGGAAGACTAGTTGATGATCAATGCATTCTACTGTATTTGCGCAGAGAAAAATCTAAGCTGGCATTTATTGGCGATTTGATGAGGTTTCTTAACCATATCATGGGCAATTGTGAGCTGACCTTTGCATATTATAATACTCTATCGGAGAAACTAAAACAATCATTTATGAAATTAACAAACGCAAGTTTGATAAAGAAAGTGAGAAGAAAGATTGATGTAATATACTATTTGCGCAGAGAACAATAACTTATATTGCAATTTAAAGCTGCACTCAAAACCCTTCCTAATTTCTGGTGGAATGTTTTTATCTACTGAAGCGAAATCGAACAGAGACAAGGAGGAGAGAAGATAGATTTCCAGACTCAAAACACTCACTCCTCGCGGACTAAATATTTTGGATTAAAACGTCCGCCAGAATCCACCCGATATTTCACGTTTAAAATAAAAGCAAGTCATAATTGAACAACATTTTGCCGAAATTCGTATATATATAACCGCAGCATAAAATTAATAAATTCTCTCCTATAAGTCATAATATAAATAAGTTTGCATATTGAGATTTATTTCGGCGTTATAGCTGAGAATGCAGCTTTATGACAAAACTAACGATTTTTTACTTTTTGTTCCATTTTTCACCAACCAATCTAAAAGTGATTTACCGACCAAGATTATGGAGGGTTTTGTATGGTTATGTTTGCTGCAGAGCTTCATAAAAGTCCACATTTATATTTTGGGGACCCGCTCACTGGTGACCGTTTTTGCTCCATCAATTAGACTTCATATTTTATTATTATATATAAATATTGATAAATACAGTGTTATAAGTCACAGTAAATTTGATAAATTTGGTTGTTAAGAAGTAATAGCTGAGAACGCAGCTTTAAAGTTATTGAAGGCCCCTATAGTGCCCTCACCATCAAGTTTTGTTCTCTAAGAATGAGTACCTCGTATGGTACGGGCCACTTTCACTCTCAGTCAATTGAAAGCGGCGGGAGAGGCGTATCAAGCCTTGATGTATCATGACCTAGGAGTGCCAGACTCCACATAAATTCCAGCAAGACAAAGTGAATAACGAGCAGGGGGTCCCGCCTATTCGCTCATCCTATGCCCGGAATGCTACTCACTCCAAGCAGGAAATATTCTCTATATATGATTATTTTTTCCACAGTGGGGTGCTCGAACAACAATAGATAATCAGTCGTGCATGGGTGAGGTTGGAATCTAAGGAACCATGGATTAGTCAGCAAGGAAATCTGGTGATTTTTGCTTATTTGGGATGCTGTATTAATGCGTTCGTCAGATAACCCAAACAGCGGGTGTCCTAAGTTCTTGTTAGGCAATATAGATACAATATCTTTGTTTCTTTTAATAGAACTTTTCTCATGAAGAGATGGAACGGTCTGGTGTCCAGTGATGGAATCTTTATGGAAAGTAGACTTTGCAAGGTATATGGCCTTGGGACTAAGTAATTACCGCTTTCCATACATAGGGTCAACCAAAAAAGTAGGCATCTATGTAGATAATGCAGATTCCACGGTGGCAAATATGGAATAATTCATACTCATTTCTGTCATGGAACGGCGCTATCGGTGTCAGAAAATAAGACCCATTTCTTTGTTTGCCTAATGATATTAGCTAACATAGGGACATTCATTTCCGATTGGGGTGAGTAGCATAGCTTTATATATGGGAGAATAAGATCAAGTACCAAAACAGATGTTGAAGCACTTCTTACTAATACATCATTCCGATCATGTGGCAAGAGATGTAGACATAGTCTCAGGACCGACCATAGCGTTACTTGTCCTGTATGTTTATGGAGAGAAGCCATGCTGGTCGCTTGAGGGAACTGAAGCAAATGTAACACGATTTTCTGAGTTATAAAATGACGTATCCCAAGGGAAATTATTATGCTGAAAAAGGTGGTCTGTGAGGTAATAAGAAAGCGTTTGTATGTAAGGCTATACGTGAAAAAACATGCATCTAAACCATCTATATATATACATAAGAGGACAGAGCTTTGCTACTGACTTTATTCAACGAACTCTAGAATGAGCACATACTTATGCAAGGCCACGAAAAACCACGCAAAAGTCACCCAGCAAAAACCACCCAGGCAAAAGGCACCAAAACTTAACAAGTATTTCTAAATGGGAGCATTCCAGCAAAGAGATATTGTGAATAAAACACATCGATTTTGCAACTCACTCATTTTTCTGTAACACATCACACAAGCAATATAGATAAAGTCTATAATGTAGCGTCTTTATTCATACCATGACAATGCAGAGCTGCCTGCAAAAGCGCCCGAAGCCTCCTACATACAGTTGTATGACCTTTGAGCCTGATATCATTTTTCCCCTAATATAATTGCCTCCAGAATTTCCTCTCATGCTGGATTCAATTCCAATACAGCTTTTTAGAAGAAGGATAATATTCCAATTACATCCCGCCCTGCAAGCGTCAGCACCCTAAAAACAAATGCTTTACGTTTCTACGCTAACTGAGGTATGAAATTAATTAACGATTAATAGTATGAGAACACATTCTGAATAGGATTACATCGATTCAATGGAATACATAAGTTGAGCTGCAAGATTCATATTTCCTTTCACGCCTCTGGGGCCGCTTATATATTGTGGTGAAATCGGGGCATAGCAAGCGGAACAAATTATTGAAAGTACTTGGATAGATATGGGCTGTGGTTCCCTATAAGGCTCAACAAGGCATGGAATGTGTTTGTTGAAAATAAAGATTAGCATCGGACACCCCTTCACGTTCCCACACTTGTCGATTAGCGGAGTTCAAACCGCATCACACATTTATTGCTTAGAGTAGTTGTTTAAAGCGGCATTCTCAGCTATTACGACAAAAGAATCTTACCAAATTTACTTATATTATGATTTATAGGACTGAATTTATTAATATTCTGCTGCTGTTACAGGTGTATTCAAGAATTTGAAGCTGAATCCCCCGAGGGAAAATGGTCGAGCTGAGTGATAATAAGTGAAGCCACCACAAGAAAGGATTTCCGGAATATTAATGAGTACATATACTTATGTGGAGCCCTGTACCAAAATCAACCGGACAAAATCTTGCAAAATTTGGTCAAATGACTTTTAGATGGATTGGAAAAGAACAGAACAAAGAGTAGAACATTTTTAGGTTTTGACCGATGTTAGGTGAGAGTATAGCTTTAAGTTTGTACAATGCATATATACACTCTCCCGCCCGCCGTATCCGCGCGATACAAAAATGAATACAAATTTCTTGTACCCACTTTTGATACGATTTTTTTCATCTCAGCGTATTCGCGCAGCGTTTTTCGTATTGGCGATTCGCGCAGCGTTTTTCGTATTGGCGATTCATGCAGCGTTTTTCCTGCCTCTATAGTTTGGTAAGAACTGAAATATTATACTGGACAAAATAAAAAAATATTTCACTAAAAAAAATGTTTTACTCAGGTTTATGTGTTTACCTTGAACAATCAAATTGAGTGATCATCCAATTAGAGTTACTGAGGAAACCGAGCAATTGAATATAACCACTGGTATCCTTTAGAAAGACATCCATTTATTCATCATTTTTACCTACAGATAGTGTCTACATGAGTGTAGGTACATCATTCTCTCCCTGTGCATTGTAGGTTGTGGGATGTGGAGATGGCAGACCCACTGGGGGTACACTATGTATACAGATGTAAATGATTGGGGGTGTTTTGAGTAAACACCCTCTACAATATCACCCAAATGATTACACATACAAAATATAGAAGAATATCACCGAAAACAATTCAAGATATATGATGGTTAATTCCAATAGTGCATAAATGTCACAATATTACATTGGTAGTGCTTTTAATATAGAAGGATTATTAATAATGACTGGCTTGCTTGTAACGCCCTCTAGTGTTAGAGGGGTTTCTAAATTATAAGGAGGGAGAGGTGAGTGTAATGAGCGACAGGTGAGTGTGAAATGCCAGCTATAGGTGAGTGAAGTGTCAGCTACACCTCGGGCCCAGGCAAAGCTTTATGTCGCCTATGGGCTGCAGCCTGGTGGGGCAACCTACTTTTATTCCTTATTTCGACCACTGATTTTAATGTGTTTGAGTGATTCAGTATTTAAGTACATATTGTAATTATTATAGTGTATGATTATTGTTCTTAAAATAGATGAAATATAGACAAAATAAGATAAATTTTCTGTACTGAATAATAGGAAATTGATTGCTAGACAATGGATGAAAGTTTTGCGGGTTTTTTTAAGTTTCTTTAAATGTTTGGCCTTTATCTCGTTCTATCATATTGGAAGATATAGTTCTCTTTTTACAATAATTATGGTGTATAATCAATATTGTATTATCAGAAGTCATAATAATCAACGGTCAAATATTTAGTGAGATTGACAGATTTGTATTATTATACAACAAATATAGAGTTAATGATTTATGGGATAATGCTTGAAAATTCTTTTCCCAGAAACTTTATCTGTTGAGGATTTCATAGAGGAGTAATTTGTGGGTGGATAATTATCTTCCCTATCTTTTCTCTCTTCCCCCCTCCTCTTGTTTTCTTCCTCACTTTCCCACACAGAGAGTTGGGATGGACGCTAGACAGACAGAGGGAGGGGGAAGTGGGAGATAGGATGGCAGCGGATTCCTTCCTGTCCTATTTTTTTATATTTATGAAACTTAGAACAGAACCCAAACTAAGCTAACTCAATACAAAAAACGCAGCGCGAATACGGAACGTATACAAATTTCGTCTCCGTGATTCAAATGACTGCTTTTCGTCTCAGATGTTCATGCAATTTCGTCTCCACAGTTCACCAGTAGCGTTCGCGGTGCTCTGAAGACAAACAACGTCTCCATGAAGACGAAAAAATTTGTCGCTCCGTATCGCACAGGTACGGCGGGCGGGAGAGTGTAGCAATACATCTATAAGATAATTATGTGGTGTGGTGCCTTTATTCGTAGATGTACCATGGAACGACCATCTGTTCAGAGTAATTAATACCCCTGCCATTTGTTGATTAGTTTCATAAACCATGACAGCCAAATTTGATAGGAACAGATTTCTCCCCTCGGTATTCAATCTATACTCATTTGTCGATCTAATAAATGACTAGCAATATCCTAGAATAGCATTTTTCCTATGCTTCCTATTCTCTCCCTCTAGATATGATTGGAGTATAAGGATGTAACCATCGATGTTTAGCATTGTAGATGTGCTTGGAGATGCAGTCTTGGATTATTGGTGTGCCAATAACGAGCATTAATATTGGCAGATGAGATGCTGATGTGAGCTTTCCTAGCATCAAGAACGTTTTAATGGTGATTGGAGGATCGGTAGAGACATTCAGAATTTCGGAAATGAAGCAGCAGGTGTCAGGAATGGGCATAATGTTCCTCTTTAAAACAAGATGTGATGTGCCACAGAGAAATGAGTCATACATAATCTTAAAGATGAGATTAGGTGGATTCCAACGATGTTACCGTTTAGGAAATCCACTAGTAAAAGTAATTTTATATTATATGCTTGATTTTTTATGCTTGAAAAACAGTTTGCAATATTTATGGATGGGCAATTACTAGTAACGTAGCTGAATAATTATACTGCATAGGATAACCTTATAAACGTAAGGATTTAATATGCTGTCTTGAAATTTGGTACATGTATTCATTCATACGTCGGATACCCCAAGAATGAGAACATTCCTACAAAGAGATCTTGTGAATCATAGAC
This sequence comes from Sthenelais limicola, assembly GCA_942159475.1. NCBI lineage: Eukaryota > Metazoa > Annelida > Polychaeta > Phyllodocida > Sigalionidae > Sthenelais > Sthenelais limicola. The sequence continues at coordinate 64,011,187 of OW804096.1, forward strand.
TTTGAAAAAAAATAATTTTTGCGTCTCATTTCCCGGTAACACATTATATGAAATTTTCTTTACAACTGTGTTCCTGGCCAATATATATCCTTATTCGACCATTGTCCTGACTTTCATATTCTTATTTGATGACTAATGCATTAATAAAACACCATTATGACATATGCACATGTATGCATACCCACCGATACATACATTCATGCTATACATCCGCATACATATATGCACATAAATACCTGCATTACACAGTTTCGTTATTCAGAGAATATTCAACGATCCCGAATTATACAAAAGAGGCACAAGTTTTAGTCCTCCACGTGGGCACAAAGGCAAAAGCTGACAAAGTTAAATCTTGTTGGCTTCTTTAATGTTTTTGTAAAGGTGTAGCAAGTAGGAATTGAAAGGCAGAGTGGGATGGGATGGATGTTACGTTTTTCAGTCATCATTACTATTCCTCATTCGAGGTGCAAGTGCATTATCTGAAATGTATTTAGTTAGAAGGAATACTTTATGTAGGACCAAAGTGACCATGTGCCGTGAAATCATTTCAAAGTGTTTCCAATGGGGGTGCTGCATTCGAGGGGGTGGGGATAGAAAATGTTTCAGAAATGTCCAATATTCATGCAATGCAGGGAATCAAAGCACTTGCCCAAGTTATACACATATGTGCAGAGTACATGATGTCCACTAATGTCCACTATAAATAGCCTAGTAAGCCAAATTAATGGGAAGGCTGTGGTCCATTCTCCTAGGTCATCACCATTACGTAACTAACCTCTATATTCCTCATTAGTTAAAAGTGACGGTCATGGCTGTCCTGTCTGTGATTTAAGCTCCGGAGTAGGGAACAGGGGAATAAGTCATAGGGTGGCTTATATTTATATTAAGCAGCATTGGCACAGTAGGCATTTTATTGGAGCTATTGTAATACAACCATTGTGTGGCACTTCCCTCCTGTATTTATGTATCTTCTGAGAGCAGAGGGCAGTCGATCTTATGCTACTTCTGTTCCCACATTATCCTCTCCTCCCCCCGTTCCATATTCCATTCATCAATGTGATATTGACTCAGACATCAGCCGATTCATTGCTCCGACATCACCGACGTCCATGTGATTAATCCTTGTTTGTCGTTTCTGCTTCGGCAGCTATCGTTTGTGCATGAAATATACACTGGAAGGCTTTTGCTTGACACAACAGATAGTTCCCATCGATGCTTTTGTATGACACCTTTCAGATTTAAAAAGACCGGAATATGAGCTCAAATCCCATCGCAATTTATTAAGCATCTGTTCAAAATCGAAAGATCAGCATCTTTTTGTCAAAACAATTCGTTGAGAAATATTGACTGAGTGTCCCCCTGCCGATGAATCAGACGAAGCAATGATATACAAAAAACGCTGTTAGGGAAAATGGGCCTTGCACTAAATTGATATAGGGGGAACATTTGCTTCGATGATGATGTGAGAGTTTAAGTGCCTTGAAAAAGGTAATAAAGAACGTGGCTCTTTTTGGCAAGTCCGGCTGAAATACGCAGATTGAAGCCCAGTCTGACACAGGAGCCTGTGGAGGGCGAGTTGATAAATTGTCCACATGACTAACCCCTTGGATGCCATCGGCTTTGTCGTAACTGCATCGCTTTTTGCCAATAAGGGTCATCAGAGGATGGAGAAACATTAATGGGCAGGACAACAAACAGCATAAGCGCCTTTCTACGAGGCAGAAGATAGTGGGGGAGAATGGATATTTTCCCCTCGGGCTTGGTTTGTTAAGATAGAAACATGACTTCTAACGTTGGCCACCCATAGGGTTTGCTAAAACAGATCTTAGCATCTCTGTAAATAGGCCATATTTATAGCTCCCTCGTTCCATCATGGGACCCTACAGCACATCAAACTGATTGGGGAGATGTCCTAAGCACCTCATTTCCATTGCCTATAAAAAGTCATGCTCAATCATTTGCTAACAGCCTCTGATAGTAAATCAGAGTTAAAAATAAGCCCCTCGCAACGTTACTTTAGCAGACGACAATCGGTCGACGTTTTCTTGCTAAGAAAGTTCGGACGACAATTGGTTGACGTTTGTAACTAAGGAAGTTCAGGTAAACCAATAGTTTAAAGGATGCTACGACATTAACAATGTGGAAGTCTGGCTTATGCAATATAAGGTTTCTTTGAAACGCTGACAGTAATCATGTTTCTACTAATTAAGCTAATGAGAATACAGGCGGGAATATTACAATAGGATGTCATGATAATATGATCGCCTCACAGAGGAAGATCAAAATTCAGTTGGGTGTTCTAAGATGAAATCATTTCATTTTAATGACCTTGGTGTCGTGTTAGAAAAGAACTACCCATTAGAATGAATTGTGTGATAGACTATGGTACATAGTAAATGCGTAGGAACATGCAAGTTTATCAATTACTGTATTTCCCCGTTTATAAGCTCGGCCCCGTCTATAAACCTGCCCCGTTTATAACCTGGGTGGGGGGTAAACACATTCTTATGGTAAACTAAGCACTATAATCCTTATAGTCAAGCAGCTGAGACCAAAATATTGATGATTATTGTGAACGGCTGGATAAAAGCACCAAATTTGGCACAGAGGTAGGTCTGGGGGTACTAAAACCATTTTTTGTAGAACCCTAAAAAAAATCCAATATGGCCGCCAAAAATCGAACATTTGCCAAAATGGCTGCCATTTGTTACGGAATCCTGTCTACCTCACAGTCCTGAAGTGGTGCATCCCCATGTCACCACATATAGAAATGTATATAATATAATGAATCTGTGCTGTAGTTCGGAAATTCAAGATTGGAATCTGTTAGACCCGTTTCATTGTTTCAATCTTTACGATTGTTCCCTGAATTGAAAAGAATCACCTTGAATGTCAAAAGCGACTTAATTCTTCCCGGATGTCTCATGTGAAACCTCGCACTCATTAATTACAAAATCTGGAATTGAGGTTTTAAGTGAGAGTCTGGGGATCAGGGAGGGAAAATGGGTTTAATGTTTCCATTAAAATCGAATTAAGTTTGAAATGGATAGGTTGGCGGTAATTTTGTCCTTTTTTTAGTTTATTCAAATTATCAACATCACTAGAATCTTTCCTCTTTTCAGGCTGAAGATACATGTTCATATTCCCTTATTAAGCAATTGGTTATCTGAGAACGGGAACGAGGTGGTTTATAGAAGGATGATATATTAGATGAAGTATGAAGTCATCTATGATTAAAGTGTCAGCTTTGCATTGCTGATAACTCTGTTCTTTATCACCTCCTTATAGATCTCTATACTCTGCTTATCTTAACTAGAAACTTTAAATATCAGAAATCTTTTATTGTGTTATTATTTTTTCACGATTAATATACTTCCCTGTAGTCTAGGAACGTACTGTGGAAGACCTGAAAATCATTTTTCAGATATATGTCTCCTTTTTGTACAATGTAAATAATAATCATGTTGAATTGAAATGAATTTAATACATGAAAGAGAGACGGATATCAAAGAGGGGAGGTGAAGAAGAGGACAGTAAGAAGGGTATGAAAGAATTTGAAATTGAAATTTGAAACAGTACTTCAGTACAGAAGTTCTAACATATTTAATATTACTAAAACCAAATGTCGCCTCTTGTCAATAACCGACTCCCATGCGCCTGCGCGGCAGACATGAGCGTCTCACCTCTTTGTCAACCTGGTTTCATAAATAAAGGATTCAACAATCAAAAGCAAAAATCGCATTCCTTTATATCACCCTGAATATTGAATGGTTTGGAGTGCGCGAGCTTTTCCTGGTTGTTATTGAATGGTCGAAACAAGAGCTCAGGCAGGGGAGATTATGAAAGAGAAAGAACGCCGAATTGCCGCCCAGGGAAGAAGGAGAGAGAAAGAAGAAAGAAGATCTAGACAAATAGATTTAACATGGAAGAAAAGCAAGTATAATGAGAAAGGCGAAAGAAGAAACAATTATGCAATTTAACTTGAACATATTTGAAGATATTTTGATTGAAATTTATCTTCATTCCTCATTCAAGAGACTCCAATGGGGAATATTCAACTCAATTCAAATTATTATTTATTCACACCTATATAAAAGTATACAAAAAGGACACATTCATCTGAAATGTGACTTCCAGGTCTTCCAGTATGTTCATAGACTGGACTACTGAACCTACGAATGAGATAAGGTAAATCAAAGTTTGATTTAAATTATATAGACCGATAAGAAGTATAAAGTATATCACACGGTCTCTATCATTAACTCTATTCCTCTCTATCATTAACTCTATTCCTTAAGTTGGGGGGCGTTAGTTTAATTTGACATTGCTAGTTTATGGGGAATTCTTCATCAATACCCACGAGACAACTTCATCCCCAAAGATGTCCCAAGAAGATTTAAGTGCCATAAAGATAACATGTATCATCTGCAAAAGGCTGCATATATGTGTTTTGGGCATGGAGGAGTATAATGCTCTGACCTAAACCCGAATTGCCTCTCAAACAATATATCATTGGTCTCGAGGTAAGACATCAGCTGTTTTTGAATTGTTTTTTCAAGTATCTTTGCTGGTAAACAAATGGTGGTTATTGGGCGATAGTTACCAAGTGATGTTGGGCTCCCTGCTTTAAAGCAACCAAACAACCACCTGTTTCTTTAACGATCATGGCACACTATTAAACGTAGATGGATATTCACATCATTCCAAGCGCAGCAATTGGATTATTGCAATGGTTTCAACTTTCCCAACTTCCATTTATCTGGAATTACACTAACCTTCATGGAGAACTCAATTATATATCTGAATTGGTCGAGCAGGCAGAGAAGAATCTTTTTCAGCAAGGGCGTTTTTAGATGTCTAAACCCAGACGATTTATATTGGGGCGAGTTCAATATTAGACGACGAAAGTCGTCATGTTGTACTGGACCAAAATGACATGTTGGGTAATTGATGGTTATGATGGTAAGCATTAGGGCATCTAATAAGTACTTCTATATATTCAATGCAAGAAAAAAAAGGTTAGCTATATTGTTTGAGAGTCAATAGCTAGTAAATTAGCTAAAGACCTCAGAAATGCATAGATACATTCAACTCACAGTCTTGAAATACATTTGAGAAATATCATGTTTTGGGCCTTTCGACTCATTTTCCTGTAACGCATCACATAAGCGAGATAGATGAGGGCCAACTTAAGGGGAATGTCCTGTGTATCAGATTGTCTCTTGAACTGCTTTAGAATAAGTAATGAAGTACCGCACAGGAAAGCTATACATATATGTTATAGTATGTAATTTTGCCTCTGTAGAAGACAATGACACAAACATGGTCCGCAATATTATTATATTTCATAAGGCAACGCATAAAAACATTCATGAAGAATATTGCGCATTCTCAATGTAACTGTTTAAATATTGTATAGGCCTATAATGAATTTAAAAAAAAGATTAGTGATGTGTCACAGAGAAATGAGTCTAAAGCCCCTCAAAATGATTTTTTTCAAATGTGTTTTCACAAGATTTCTTTCTAGTAGTGTTTTGATTATTGGAGTGTTTCGTGTTCTCAGTTGAACCAGTATATAATGTATTAAATCTCAAGAGTGTATACTCACTATGGTCATTTCTAAGGTCATCCTAAAGAGGTTTAACTATTATATACCAGTGAATGTCCATCCAAATATAATATATCAATAACTCCAAATATAATATATCAATAACTCCAAAACATAAAGATATACAAATACCTACTAGATTTGCTAAAGTTTAACACTGTTGGAATCAGGCTAAATCCATCTTTTGAAATATGATGGTATCTATCACACATGCATATAATCGTGTTTTAAAAATTAACACTCCAAGAATTCTGGCTATATATTCCTATCGATATAGGGAGAATAAGCCTCCAGTTCGATCGTTTAAGCCACCAAGCAACCACCTGTTTCTTTAACGATCATGTCACAATATTAAACGTAGATCGATATTCTCATCATTCCAAGCATAGCAATTGGATTATTGCAATGGTTTCAAGTTGTCGAGATACTGACAAACTTCACAGCATATATATGTGATGCGCACAGAAAATGAGTCATATAAGTCGAAAAAGGTGGATTTTATGATACCATCATATATACGTAGATTCAAATGGCGGGAAGCTTTAGACAGCATTATTAGGACTTTACTATGTTTGAAATGTTTTTCAATCTTCTGGATGGACAATCACTTGTAAAATATTCAATATACATTTCAGGATGTGCTAGAAACCCCAAGAATGAGAACATTCCCACAAAGAGATCCTGTGAATAGAACAGCGCTTGGACAAATATCAATTTTGTGACTTATGACTTAGTTTTCTGCATCGCATCATAACACATCTCACACGCTTTTTAAAGAGTCAAACATAGGTGTTATTATAGGGAGACAAAGTGTAACAGTGACTGCCTGGTCTATTTAAAAAAATATTTTAAAGTTTCTATATCGATGCGAAGTGAAATGAAGGAGGAAAGTGTCTCCTAATACCTTGATTATGAATAAAGTCGTTCGCATGATTTTCTCTCTAAGGTAAAGTACATACGCTATTTAGATGAATATAACTGACAATTTCCAGTGTGTATCTCCAGCGATGATATACATCCGATGGTGATGAGGAAGAAATATTATAGTAGGGACAAAAACGTGTATGCATCAAATATGAGAAGTCTAGTAAATAAAAATATGAAATATAAACTAAAGTTGTAGTACATATGTGGGATGTGAGAAGTAAAGAAATAAAAAGCCTGCATTGATTGTCATCCTTGATGATGTAATAACATATTACTTATAATAACAAAACCGACCCGCTGCGTCTCAAACGAATATCTCCAGTGATGTATCTCCCTAAGAGCTCCAAACAAATCTGACCAAAGTTGAGTCCACAAACATGTGAAATGCAGAAATAACAGAGAAGAGCTTAAAGTACTTACGCTTTGTTACGGTCAGCACCAATTTAATTGTTCAGGGAAAGTGATCTTGCGTAGGACCATCATCAGTCTACCAAGCGAACACTATTATATTTGATGGTGCCAATTCATTTGCTCCTTCCGATGTGGCTACACCTGGATGACATTTGCTCTAATCATTGGTCTTCGATCAAATGGAGCTATTGAGGTGGTAAGAGTCACTCCTCATTGTTCCCTCCAGTGAAATCAATCACTTTTCTGAGCAGCTCCCACTTCTGGCCAATTATAACCACTAATCGTTCCTGGCCGCCTGCATCGAAAAATCTGCAAAGTCGACCTCTGATTTCTTTCATTGGATCAAATCATTACCATCCCACTCTGGCCTTTCTAATGATTATCGGTGTTGATGACCCTTGCTTTGCTCAAGACGAAGTTGTCCCGTTTCATAAATAAGCTTAGTTGGCGACGAATAAGAAGATGAGAAATGCGCGAGGGGAGTCATTATTATCATTAAAGGTCCTGTGAAGGGATATCTCCTTTTATAAGCGAACTACTTGATGGTCGGTTGTTCGTGTCAACGCCTCCTCGTGCGCTCCTCTGAATCTCTTCTTCTGTGATGCTTTGGTTGCTTGCTTCACTGGCGTGATTAGGGCATCAACTGAGCAACAGCTAGTAGGCGATGAGGAGGAGAGGGAGGAGAAACAGCAGCAGCAGTTGCAGCAAGAACTGTCGCACATGAGGTGAGGTGAGAGAGCAGTCCTAGCGTGTGTTGTCGCGGTCCGAGCATTACCCTTGATTGCTGCACACCTGCCCACACAACTATTTTACAAGCCTGACTTAGTACTGCTTCCCTTCTCTCTCTCACCTTTTTTCCTCCTGTGACCGTTTCCATTTTTCTGTCAGCAACTTTCGTTTCAGAACTCAATTATCAAAGTCAACGTGGGAAGGTGATTATGGGGAAAAATGAATGCGATGTTTTATTCACAAACGGAAGATCAAATGGCTATAAAATGGCCGAATCCAATTCATACTGATTTAGATTGAATAAACTTTGACATTTGGGTAGGTAAAGGCTTCGAAACAGAATACAGTTCTTTCTGAGTGAAGTATTTATATTTGCATTGGTTTAACTGTAAATTGGATTTGGAGGTTGACCCCTCCATTGAGCACACACAGAGGAGGGATTTATTGTCCACCAGAATGTGTTTTCCAAGTCTTATCACCACCCTTAAAGCTATTGCCCAAATACTCGATCTGCAGGTGTTACAAGTGTTCTAAATGTCTATAATATCGTGAATAGTCCTCGATGTAAGTTGACATATGATAAAGGTATTATTATCTTTAGATATGCTTCACTACATCGATACGAATTCCCAGATTGAGTGGCAACCGGGAGGTGAGTAATAGTTCATTTATTTATTTATTTATTGGCCTGGTACAGATAAAATTATTCGAAAATAGCCATAATCAATGAAAATGATTTCATTTGTTAGTTACCACCTTAAGAACAAACATCAAAAGACAATTTAAGAGCTGCATTCTCAAATATTACGACCACAGAAATCTCACCAAATTTACCCATATATTGACTTATATGGTTGAATTTATTAGTATTCTGCAGCTGCTATATATGTTAAAAAAATAGACAAACCCCGCACCCTCCGTCCCACCCCCACACCCCAAAGTTTTGGACAAATGACTCTCAGATGGATTGGAAAAGAATTAAACAAAAGGTAGAAAATATTTTGGTTTTTGATCGACGTTAACTAAGAGTGCAGCTTTGAAACAGAAGAATAAAGGTACACTCTCCCCGTTCAAATACCTTTTACTATGCACCTTATTTTACCATACACTTTTATCTACTTTTCTTACAACACACTTCAGTTATAAAATGATGATAAGTGTCGCCACGAAGAAGAACTGTTTCACGAGGAAAAACAATGGGCTAATTCCATCTTCGCTTCAATAAATAGAAATATATAGAAATTAACAACGTCAGGGCTATTTTTAGACGACAACATTTTTTATCGTATGCGTACGATATATGTATGCATATATGTATATATGTATGCATATATGTATAATAAAATATTATTTAGAATTGTTCGTAATTAGATTTTCTTATGTAAATCAAGCATAGATTTTTTAGGAGGGGGGGGGGCGGGGTAGGGGGGGGGGAGTGTAGATCTGGATGGCCTCCAATAGAGACGCCCCTGTTATAACAAGATAAGAAAGCCCCTAGATAATAAGTTACATAATCCATTGTTCTTGTGTGTAATCAATAATTCTAGGTTACTTGATTTATGAGCCTTGTTGACAGTCAGTTTTGTTTAGCATGGGCAGCAGATGGAGAATAGCCCTATTATAATTAGTTATGTAAGTATTAGTGATGGTGGGTGGTAGTTTTAAACCAGCGTCTGATCGATTCTAAGGCTGTTAGGGGGTGAGGGTAACAACCGTTGGTCCTCCCGTAGGTGCGAACCAGTGGTGCCACCATCCAATGCACGAGAATTGTAAGCACTTCTTCTGACTATTATATCAACCTTTTAAGCATGCATTTGCATGCCTTTCATTATTAACAGACTTTCATTGTTAATAGATAGGGTCAGAGAACATGAGTCAACAGTGGGACATTTTGTGTAATGATGAAAGTCAAATCATTTTACTTATCTGTGTCTAAGTAGGTTTATGATAAGCTAGCAAAGTACCCGTCCTCCGGACGGTCACCCTCTTCCTCCCACTCCCCTCCTCCTCTCTCCATGCCTCTCCTCCTTTTCTCCCCATGTCTCTCCCCCTCTCCTCTCCCCTGCCCTCGTCTCTCTCCCCCTGTATCCGCTTCTCCCTCTCCCTATCCGATTTCCCCCACCCTCTCCTTATGCTTCTTTCATTCTCTCCCTCCCTCTCCCCCTTTCCTCTCCCCGATCCTCTCCACGCATCTTTGCTCCTCCCTCCCCTTCTGATCTCTGTCCCCACATCTCCCCCTCTCTCTTTTTCCTCGCTATCCCCCTCCCCTTCTGATCTCTCCCCTTCTCCCTCCCTGTTTTTGTTCTTTGCCATCCCCCTCTGTGCTCTCTCCTTCCCCTCTTTTTCTCTTCCCTTCCTCCTCTTCTCTCTTTCGCTCTCCCTCTCTCTCTTCTTCTCCCCCCCTCCCCTCTCCTATACGTACCCGCCCCTTGCATCTCTGGGTCACAGGATCAATTGGCTCAAGGGCTCATTGATCATTGCCTCTGGGTATCATGATCATTGGTTTACCATACCTTCTGCCCTGGCTATAAATAGAGTGTGGATATCCCGATTTTAAAAAGCCTTCAAAATCACATTTTCACTCCAGATACCTTCACGAACCACATATAATGTCCTCCAGACAGGGTAGACGGACCTGTAGAGACGAAAAAGACAGCTGGGGAGATCACAGATTCCCAGAACATGCATGACAAAAAACCCTTCTTGACCTTTATATATTAGATAAAGCTTGGTTATCTCGAGGTCGTCTTGACCACAGTGACATCTTGTATGAGACATTGCGCTGGTAATGGTTTTCATATTGAATTTAATTTGATTAAATCTCTTAAATTTATATATATAATACGTTGTGCCTTTTTTCATCCTTGTACTGGTCCAAATCGTATTTCAATTTGTATATACGTTGACCTTTGACCTTTACAAGAAGCTGTACTTTTAAACTTAAAAACTTCTTGTATACATTATAAAGACTGGGTAAATGTTCGAGAATGATGTGTTAAAGTTTCCTCATATTCTAGCTAGATTTGTATTGAAACTGATTAGAAGTAAATATTGTAATATCTGTTTTTCTATCTCAGATTGTATATGTATTCACTGAAAATTACGTTCTTTGTGATATAATCTGTCTGCAAAATAAAACCTTAAACAACAACATAATATAATATTATCTGTCCTATGGTGATCCTGTGATGGAATAATGTACGAGGAGACAAGATTGGCCAGAAACCTAGCAGAAAGCGAGTTTTATTTCACAATAACACAACAACAATAGGGCATTATTCATATTGACAGCAGCGCCATACAGAGAGCGGCGGAAATGGCCCAAACTATGAGCTAGGCAGGCAGGCTCACAGAAGCCTTATGTATTAACCATAGGCTTCTAACTTTCTACTTTTTCTCTCAGAATTTGAGTTATTGTATGGTAATGTAAGCTATCCAATATTATTAAATGACATCTTAAGATTGGTCATGCTTAATAAGAGAACATTTTATCCGCTAGATTTTAGTATATGGCAACTTTTGTAAGAGTGTATCAACAAAAACAAGTAAGCGTAGGGTGTACGGGCTGCAGGGGGTCAGCGGCCGTGTGCTCCTAGGCACACACACACCCCTGCACGTCCACCGGGAGCCCGGGTGCGGTTCGGCCCGCATAGCTAGGTGAGTCAACTGAACTGCGCATGCGCAGAATGACAGAAGTTCATCCCGCAGTTACTGGTGCGCACTGGAGACGGAATTTGTGAAGGGGGCTATTATAATAATTCAGATAAGAATATTTTGTTTTCCCACAAGGAAATACACATCCGCGCAAAGGTGTACATGTGCGACGTCACAATAGGCGTGGAATATTCTTGTTGCACAACCTTTATGACATCACAAGGGGCGTGAGCTGTGACGTGGCGTGGGAAGCCTCACCGGGAATATCTTCATCGATGCATGCCTCATCATTGTTGTAAGTAGAGGTGCCACCTTCAGGACACCTCACTCACTACACACTCACACAGCCTCGCACACACCTGCTCATACCCTCAACACTTACCCTCCTTCAGTCTTCAGTACACCACAAATGCAAACAATACTATGTAGGGGAAACCTCAAATTCATTACGACAGAGACTACAGGGCCACCTACATGCCATTCGGTCAGAACAGAAAAAAACAGTTGCTGAAAATTTCAATGATATATTCCATAGTGCAGAGGAAAATATGGTGATTTATCTAATGGAACAAATATTAGATCAAGGCTCAGACGAAAAAAACAATAATAAAAGACTACAAGTTGAAGGCAAATGGATACAGGCACTCAACACTGCTGAACCTAATGGAATGAATATAAAATGTCCATAAAAAACATACAAAAACCTGCACAACTTATATCATAGACATTTTAGAGATGAGCTAGTCTTTGGATACAGAAGAAACCCAAATATCAGTAATATGTTAGTTTCATCTAAACTCAGTTGAATTGAATTGAATTGAAAAATCTTTTATTTGCCTTTGGGTACACATAAGTTGGAGTTCAAATGGGAATACTGACATATGGAATTAGATTCCATTTCTTCCTGCCGTTATCTTAGTATTACGATAGGAAGTTTAATAAGTTGCTAAAAGGACTACACATCAAGTTATACAATGTTTATATCATATGATATATAATAAAATAAGTAAGGTTAAAAAAAGAATGATCGAAGGTTACATAAAATAGTATTAACTTAGCTGAATACTAGTATACCATACAGAACAGTAAAGTATTACATGTGATGTGAATCCCCGTCAGCTTACGTATAGCAACATTTCCCATTTGGTGTGATATACTTCTCACCTTCCAGTATGGCATTTCATGTCTTTTGAATTAACTCTCAACGAGTAAGTGAGTAATAAATTCATATAAACAGGAGTTAACCAGGATGTACTTCCGCTTCTGGCGACTAGGTCTGGAACATTAAGTACAGGATCGAGCAGGATATATTTCCATATCTCAGGACTAGGCTTACAATTTTTTTGGCTAGCACAATTTATATATTTATTTATCAGTGTCATATTTTTCGCTACTAATGCAGCTTTACTGAAATATTTTAGGAAGAGTTCACATTTAATATCTGATATTCAAGCATTTTAAACATTGTTTTTCTATTTCCTTATTGAAGTGGGTTTTTTTACTTTAGGTTTTGTTTTTCGGTCGAAAGTAAGTTCCATTCAACTTTAGCTTTGTACAAGAAGCTGTTTTGGTAAATGGTTGCTTTTGGATGATTAATTTTTAGGTTTTTTCTCTGGACCGAGTGACTTCTCGTTGGGAGTTTTCTGTCTGTGCTAGATAATGTGCAATTTCTAGAATGTGCACTTTCCTTCGTACATCGTTTGGTAAGATATTTAGCTTTAAGAGTTGAAGTTTAATAGTTGTATAGCCTATTTGTCTCCTACTGCACGAAACAATGCAAAACTGCCAGCTGGTTGTGCCGTTTTGCGTTTTTTTAAAAGAAAACCTCAAAATCAGTTCTCCGATAAAATAAAAAAAAGTATTATATTTCAAGATCCACAAAGAAATAATGAGTTAGAACCTGTTGCTAGTGCAAACATATACTAATAAATCACAACCTCAACACTTGTAAACCATCTTTCACTCTTCACTACACCCCTGCCACAGAAGGACAAACTCACACCTTGTGACACATGTATCCCCATCACACAACCTTCTAGAGGTGTGCAGGTAGGGGGAAGAGTATCCCTGATGGATGTAACCATGTCCGATGTCACCCTTCAGGTGAAGGATCCTAGTATTTTAGATCTGCCAGAATATTGCCATAATAATGTCACCTTGAATGACATAGAAAAGTCGGAAGCTGTTCGCAAGCATCCTTCCCACTCTTTTAAGTGTTTTCACGAAAAATGTAAAGATTTTGGCGATAATGAACCCATAGTGTTTGGGGGTGTACGCTTGAATTAAAGGTAGATAATTACAGTCAATTCCTAGATGTACGGAATAACACATTCTGAGAATATACTTTGCATCCTTGAATAGAACAAACTGTGGTGTGCAGGTCAGCAGTGATAAAGATATAATAATAAATGGATATTAATAAATCATAATGTTACTTAATAACTGAATCAGGTCATCATTAAATGTACAATTCATCTCCACCAATCCTCTCAAACAATCCAAATTTAAGTAAAAAATTAGGTTCAAAACACAGTTCAGCATAACCAAACACAGTCTTTCGATCATTGGAATACCAATTATACTCAGATATACCATACCCAAATTTACTTACTGTGTAGAGCGGGCGATTTTCTGACGTTCTGACCCATTTATAATTGCATGACCAATTGAATTCTATGTTGACAGATTTTGTTTTGGCCTGGTACAAATTAATGTTGAATTTTAGATTTTACTAATTTGGTCTGGTTACAAAATAATGTTGAATTTTGAAGGGAACCTAATCTCAAAGGATTGTAGTATATACGTATACATGTACATACCAGTTGTTTACCCTCTGGAGGAGATGCGTGGAGCTAGGAAGAGGGTATAGTGACCAGTGGTCTGTGGTGCCCGGAAGCAGAAGTAGTGTTGAGCTCTGCTTCCGGTCAATGGCGCTCCATAGAAGCAATGGGGGAGATATACGTAAATATTTTGTATAGCGATACTATTGCAATTTCTTTCTAGCAATCCCTTGATTAATGTATTCTGATTCTATACGATGAACATGTGATACCATTCGATGGAAAAGGCGATTTATGAGAAATAAGAAGACGTTTTTATGGACGGTTTCTCTCTAATATATCTAATAATAAGTTTACTAGAATATGTAGCGTTTATTTATCAGCAGAATATATGACACCAATTTATCTATACTTCCTCAGTACTATCTGCAGGAAAACATTTTACTCTTTATCCCAATTTCAAACCTCCCAAAGCGATCATCATATTTCGGCGATCCTCTCCAAAACTAATTCATCTGTACTACAGATTATTCATTCGGGGGGGGGGGGGAGAAAGGACACGAATAGAAAGGTAGGGAAGAAATGTGACATAATATATGAGATATCAGTGGTCGTGAAGGAGAGGAAAATGTGGAGAGGAGTAGATCTGATGAAGTAGGAGGGGTTAAAAGGGGAAGAACGCCGTGTTTCATTGGCATAGAGCTCTGTGGTTCTTCACAGAATGTCGTCTTTATCATGAAAGTAAAATGAGCGACAGGTTGATAGCGACACACTGGAATTGAAAAGAAAGGTGTCAAGATAATGCAATCGGATGTCAACATTCCTCATTTTTAAAAGAAACACACGCACCAAAATCATTCCTCATTTTATCACGGTTGATAATGTAGTTTTTTCTTATTGTTGAAATACTTATTTGTATTTGGGAGAACAATAGACTGATGACAGCAAAATTGTAATCTATAACTTTACAGTATTAGATGTCGGAAAAGGAAATATAACACCAAAGCGGGAATAAGAAGCAAGTATGAATTAAGGTTGCTTGTAGAAATTTATTGTAAGTCGAACCCTTCAGTATTAACTACCAAACTATAACTAAACTACAGAAAACGCCATAACTGAATCAATAATGTAGAACTTACATTGTATATGATTTCTTTTGAGAAAAATAACTTCATTCCACTATCCTCGGTGGGAAATATGGCATCGGGAGAATCACAGCGATTTTGACATGGATATTGGCTCCGATAATTGGCTATTCTTGTGTACATGATTGCTGATTTAAATCCGATCCATCCCCGTCCTTATCTTTATCGATTTAAACTTGAGAGTGTTTGCGCTTCTTGAGAGCTTACCATCGGGAGCAAGGCTTCCATGTCTGGAGGTTATCACAGATTTTGTCTGCGGAAAATAGGGAGGTGACATGGATATTATGATTCTACACCAGCTATGAAGAAGTAAGCAGATATCCTTTTCCAAAAGTCCCCTCATAATATTATGTGATGTGTCGCAAAAAATAGATTTTGAGATATCATATATGAAAAGATGAGATCAAGCGGATTCCAAAGATAGTGAACATTAGGACATCTAATAAGCATTTTATATTATTTTATACATGAAGAAACGTTAGCTATATTTCTTGATGGGCAATCACTAGTAAAGTAGTTAAAATATACTCCTTAGGATAACTTCAGTTATGCACGAATATATTCAATACACATTCTTGAAATTAGGTACATGTAGTTATGCCACTATTAGCGCTTGATACCAAAAACATTTGAACACTTTTGGCGACTTATGGCTCATTTTCCTACGGCACTTCAGATATGCTTATTACGAAAGAGGCAGAGACAAATTACACTACCGTTTCAACACCATTCCTGGATCTGAACACGTATAGATATTCGTACGTGTCTGTCAGATGGCATATTTTGTAGTAGTGTGTAATTTGACTTATTTACTATAATTATTTTGCCACGTCTAATCGCATGGATCTAGTTTTATTTTAATTTAATTTAAGTATTTTGTCAGAACCTCTGACATCTCAGGGATGATGTATAAAAGCATGAAAGAAGCTGGTAGAATGAAAATGGAAAACGCGACAAAGTGAGGAAAAGAGAAGACGCAATTGACGACAGAACAGAAAATGGGATGAAAGGTTCAGACTCCTCCAATATGAGGGCCATGTATAAATAGCATCAGAGATTTTTGTTATTAAGCTCTCACATTTTATGACATCGGACGCTGGTAGAATGTACTCAGAATCCAATCTAAGCTTCTTTAAAGGGATAGGGGAATAAGTAAATCAGTTTTGCTCTCATCCCATGGGAGCAATGTTCTTAAAATATACATAGAGCGTGCGCGTCAAATAAGATGTTATTGGTTACAGGATAGTGTCTTGTAAGGTAGTAATTAGCCAATCTTATTCATTTTCATTTCATTTAATTGAATTGAAAACTCGTTTATTTGTACAGGTTTCACAGAGGCATGACAAAAGGGTTCTGTGTGTTTTAAATATTGTATTCAGCATTGGACATTATGTGACAATTACACTATTTCTCAGTACAAGCTGGTTTAATGATGCAAAAGCTCAAGTAAAGTTATATTAAAGAATGAATAGACGAAGACCATAGTCATAAAGATACAAAGAACATAGTATGAGTCAAGAAAACCGTAACCAGGGGCTGTGTCACTAAGTAGATATATCTACTTAGTTAAAACTCGGCGTACATAGACTAGGATTGTCGCGGGTATGTTGGTGTTTTGTCGCGTGCTGAGTACTTGACGTGTGAAGAATTCATATCTCAAGAAAGCTCAGGTCAAAAGCGCGCCTTTCGCGTCAAATCGAAATATACCTGTGTGCGGTCAAGCATGGTGCAGTGACCTATATCGCACCCGGCATATATGAGGATGACTGCAGAGGGTGCAGAGCGGCAAGTACTAGTGGCTAGTGGGGTGGGGACATATCCTCACCCTAGCTGACCACTCACTTACCAGACACAGCAAGGCCCACCTACACAGCTATATTCTTGCCTTGTAGCATACCTTACTTCCACCCATACATAACTTACATAATAGTAGTAAGAGGAGGGGAGGACGCATAACGAGTAAAAGTCCATGGAAGGTATACTATGGTAAGTATCATGTAGGCCTATAGACATTGTTTATTTTACTCTAGTTTTTTGTAATATGCTCTTTACTATTATTTATTATCATTAGCTAAAACTATACCTCATCTCATTTATGAATATACTTCCATTGAAATGGGTTTCTAGGAAGAGGAAGATGATTAGGAAGAGGAAGAGGATTATCCTTAGAAGCCATGGCCGACTGGAATGACATAGTCAGTTTACTGACCCGATCCAACATCTCCTCCATTTTGACGTTTTGTGCGTCAAATCTTTTTTCCCAGATGGTCATGGGATCTGTAGGACTCTCTATCTAACTCTTTGCTAACGAGCAGGAGATCTTGACTCGGAATGTTCATAGGAGCAGAGCGTGTCAAGATCTAGGTAAAGTTTCCAACTTTCCGCAGAACCAGTTTGAGCAATGCTCTTTTCACACGCCTCCCTATAGTATTTACATGTTGCTTTGCCAGGATCAGCCGTAGCTCCATGTTTGTGGATAGCCACAGGGGTTGCAAACCAGCATTTCGAAGATTTGGAATCAGAAAAAAAATTCCAGTCCATAGCGTTTGGCAATGAGTAGGAGAGTGCCAGGACGCGGGAATCCTTAGTTACATGGTTACCAATTCAGGTGTTGACACAATAAATATATATACATTATATATCGTGAACATATAAGGGTAAATATGTAGAGAGATATTGTAATATTGAATTACTAAGTTAATTGTTTTGAAATACAGCAAACATTGATGTGTTTCATTTGATGTATACCTGTACTTTTCTCTTTACAGAAGCTGGCACAAGGAAGAAATACATCAGAGAGAAATGATCCACCAAAATAATGAAATGATGAGTTTGAAAGGAAGAATAAATTCGCCCTCTTCAAAGTCAATGAATGAATAAACAAATATTTAAGCACTATTTTCGTGCGTACAGGCCTGAATGAACCCCCTCTCCCACCCCACTCATAATCCCCACTGCCCAACCTCTGAAGCTTTCCATGGTCTACTGACCACACGCCCTCCCTACCCCTGCAAGCTAGCTTTTTTCATGGTTCATCGCCCGCCATCCTGCCGGCATCTGTTATGTAATAACCCATTGTTTTAGCATGAAATTAACGTGACAGAAGGCATTCAATAACACGACAATGTACTAATACCTGGATACTCGTGGCACAAAAGTTGACATGTTAATAACAGGTATAATAACACGTTTAGCCTGTCGACCAATTTAAGGTATTGGTCGACAGGCTTCTGGAAATAATCCAGCTCTTCCAGCCGTTATCTTTATAAAATTTAGTTGCTATGATATAAGAGGGAGTCACTACAGAGAGTAAAATTAAAGTTGAATCAATCCTTAATAGACCATATTATAATGGTTCAAATGACCTATATTAAAAGCAAAACTTCAGAACCTTGATTTACCAGTCTCTATTTTTATAACGCAAACAAAAGCTGTTCGATGAGACATTGCTTATATGGAACATTATTGATTTATAGCAGATATTTCTTGGGTTATCTCCCAAAGCAAAGCAATGATTTACCCTCTCAAACGGGATACAACGAAACAGCCGATCCCCATGAGTGCATGGGCGCTCTGGAATGAATAGGGCCCCTCTTATCATGGACAAACTATTTATGGCTACGTACGTGTGGAATGTACAAGGATATTTGTCATGACTTGGGGGTGTCCAATACTAGCCTGGCCAGCGAGGTCATTGCAGTTTATCCATATAAGTGTGTCATTTATGTAGGAGTCATATGAGTCACAAGTCACAGAATTGATACTTTTCAAAGTGAATTATTCACAAGAACCCTTGTCTCTAATGTTTTCATCATTTGTTTTTAAATGCTTTATTCATCACGACATTATGTACAGTTTACACTTTATCTCATTGGAGTGTCTTGCGCTGCTATTAGCATGAATAAGTGTGCCACATTTCAAGACTATGCACTGAATATATCTTTGCATATCTGAGGTTGTTAACTCATTTTTCATGTATAAAAATATTGAAGTATTTATTAAATGGTAATGTGCATACCATCATTGGAATCGGCATAATCTTATCTATTCAGATAGGATGATATTTCAAAATCCTTTTTTTTGCGACTTATGACTCATTTTTCTGTAACAGATCGTACATGGGAATATTCTTTTTCACACTTTATTTATTGAGAGGTGTTTGCTCTGGCATACGCCTTGGTCAAACAGGATCGGAACATTATCTCTTTTCACATCATAGTTTAAAGCTGTAGGCCTACTCTCAGCTATTTATGACAAAACAGTTCTGACCAAATTGCTCCTATTATGACTTATAAATACGACTGAATTCATCAATATTCTGCTGCTGTTATATGTGCATATGTTATTCATGAATTTAAAGCCGAATCAACTGAGCAAAGGCGGTCGCTGGTGAGCGATAATAAGTGAAGTTTTCGCTGGAAGGGATTTGGGCGGGTACAAATGGGCCTGTCACAAAAACAACTGGACAAAACCCTCAGAATTTTGGTCAAATGACTTTTAGATGTGTTGGAATAGAATGAAACAAGAAGCAGAAAATGTCCAGTTGTTGACCGATGTTAACTGAGTCTAATAGGATAATAAAACGGACTGTCAAATGCAAACTTTTGTTGGAAGTACCCATGTATATGTCACATTCTCTGATTTATTTTACAACTGGGAATCCGAATAAGAGAGCATAAATCGTGACCGTCTTTTACAATTGTTATACATTTTAGTCTCATTGTTAGTTAGAAACTGGACTTATTGTTAGTAAGAGACTACACTTCTGATCATATTGATGAAACTATTTGTGCCGTATTGTAATAAATTTATTTCCGATGTATACTATAGTACACTATACATAATTAATATAATGGAAAAAGAATATTTCTGTCATCACGTACAATACCTTAGAACTATCAATATAGGAGCTCTTCCAGGCCACCCTAATTAATGCTCTTGTGTCAATTATTCACAATTTGGAGTTGAGTTTAATATTTGTGAGCTGGTTTTGATGATAGAAGTTTGAATTACTACAAATACATATTATTATTCAATAGCAAATGGAAAAGACTGAAGACTTTATTTTCTTAGTAGTGTCTTCTCGTGAGATCTTTAAAATTATATCAAATACAAGTGCCAACCAGTCAATTTGAGATTGTTATTTTCTTGTCTTTGTCTTCTACCTTCCATCTCCGTTGTTTAGTTTTATTCCAAGATCTTTTCCATTTGATCATCCAGTGATTTATCGCGATTATTTTCATGCAATATCACGCACACTCAAAGTAAAACGCTTTCGATCAATTATGTCACCTCTTGCAGTTCATAAAGACGTAGCCAGTGGTACAACAATGATTTATTCAGTATTTTCCGTCCACATAGACACATATGTACAGACCATAAACAAAAACAGGGCTAGTATTTTTTTACAACGGAGGGGCGGTTGGGGGCCGAACCTTTAGTTTTAATAAATAAATATTAGACAATATACTAATATTATAAAAAGCGATATATTCAATGAAGAACAACATCAATTAAATCTAATATCAACATTTATCACTCTTTGTTTATGATTCTTGAAGAGGTTTTCTAAGTTTGGGTAGCAAAAATATAGGAGTGTATGCTGAACGCGCCCCATGCCCTTTCAAAACTCGCTACTGCTGACGAAAATACATACAATCAAAATGATGTAACATATATCAATAAAATGGCAAAAATAGGACACACATTAAGCAAAATTAGCAAATAAATGCAGTTGAATTGTCGGTCCGTTCAGCTGCGAAAATGCAGGTACAAATACTTGTTGAAGGTAATTCATTCCGACTGTCGAAAACAAGCGGTCTAGTTAAAATACTTAGTGCAATTTGAAGCACACTTGCAGCTGTGGATTGACGAGAGACAATGGGGTTAATTAATGAGTATTAATTAATTTTGAAGATTGCATGTTCCTCTTGTCTCAATAAATCATGTTTTATCCGATTGTGATTTGCAATCAGTGAAATGGCTGAAGTGATACTACCCAGAGATACATTCATTGTGAGGTAGTATTCCTATTATGACGGATTGCACTGTCATTTTCATTGATATCCAGCTCAAGAACATCGATCTATTTCATTGTGACATATAAGCCATGTTATGTAACAAAAGAATAAAACCATTTCTGATGTGTCACAGAGATATGAGTCATATCGTCGTATCGGTCGTATTGGGAAAGATGAGATTAAGTGAATTCCAACTATGTCAACATTTTTAGGAAATCTAAAAAAGTATTTCTATTTATTTTGTTATGTTTGAAAACACCTTTTAAAATATCTCTGGATGGACAATTACTAGTAAAGTAGCTAAATCTACTCCACAAGTTGACCTCAAAAACGCAAGAATGTAATCAATTTTACAGGTATTTGGTCCAGGTATTTATACGACTTAAAGTGCTATAGCACTTTAAGTCGTATAAATAATCCTTCATACATACATGAAAAGAAATGAGAACAACATTGACGAAGAGGTCTTGGGAATGAAACACCTAGAAAAATATCTATTATGCGACTTATATAATTTGTCTATAATTACACATCACATCTAATAAGCTATGATATAAAATAGATGTAAACGTTTAAACGAAAATTTAGAGGGTTAAGGGCATATATATATATCAAGGAACGTCAAAAATCCTCCCTGTGATGTATCATGGCCAACCCAGAAATCCTTTTATATATTTTGCGAATAGTATAGAAGGCAGACACATTGGCGTGAAGATTTTTATAAAGAGAAATATCACATTAATAAAGCTTTGTATCACAGACAATGTTTTCTCCTACTCAGGGTATCGTCAGTCCCACACACACGAAAAAAACAAACGTAAGTAATTCTATGTGCATAATATTATAAATAGATGTGTGTATTTTGTATCTGATAGCAATTCCCCTAAGCTATAAATGAAAGGAATTTAGCCCTTGGAAACAACCTTTACGGATTTCTTCACAAAGTTAGCGATATCTCTACGGATGAATTCCAATAGTTCATAGTCCTTTGCATCTAATGTCTCTGCCTCCTTATAGGTTTCATGACTATGCATGATCACAGTGACAAAAATATTGACATAAACCAGATTGACACAAACCATAAATAATATGAAAAATGCTTTGGCGAATGCCGGGAAAATCTCGATCATTTCATCGAGACTTTGGAAAGCTCCGAGGGCGAAAGAAGACAGCGAAATACCGGTTCGACTGATGGTGGCAAAACCGTAAAGATAGCCGTTCATGTATACGAATGCCAATACCATGAAAGCAAGGAACACAACGGAAACTTGGACCATTACGAAGCTCAGTGGCTTAGCCATATCTCCCAAGATGTGGCCAAGCCTGCTGAAACGTTTGTTCAATCGTAGCATCGAGCATAACTTAAGGGTAAGCGCACACGTCATAAAGGCCCAACCCTCTTTATATCTAGCATCAAGCATTGCAACGTGACTGAACTGAACAAATGCTTTTTCATTCGCCCTGTACTTATCCATTGTATCTGCTGCGTGTGTCAACCTCAGGACGTGGAACACGACCTGGTAAATTGTCAAAAGCAGGAGTACAATATCTAACAATCGAAGGATCCAGCGATCGCATTTACACTTCGCCTGCACAGATTCAACTATGAAAAGAATCAGGTAGTAAAGGAAGAAGAAACAAAAGAGTCCCTGGCATACATATGCATACACCATGTTAATCCCAACAGAATCCGTCTTGAAGACATCAATATGCGCCGAAGGTATCATCCCTCCATTTTTCCCCTTTTCCGCAAGTAATCTAACATAAGCAAACAGATTGACATTAGAGTTATATATAGTGAACTCAAGAAACACTGCTCGTGTGTAACGGTCGATCCAGAGGTTGGTGAAAAGTTCGTCTATAATTTTGATGGAGATGTCAGGGTTGAGGTCCAGTTCTACAAGGAAGCCATCCGGACCATATATAGCGTAGGTTCCCTCCTGAGATAGGCCACCTGTAGTGGCTGCGCTGGTATAGGTCCATGCATTAGTTGTGTATCGCACTTCGGTCAATCCTTCGGGTACGAGGCCAAGGCCAAATGTAGCCCTGTTGGCTGTCCCCTCGGAATATCCCTCCTGACATATAAGATCTATGTTTGTCGTGGGGATTGTGCAGTTTTCTGTTGCATAATAAAAAATGGCAATTAGTTTGTGTGTTTTCTTATTTAGGTATAGATTATGTACATTTTGGGCGCACTTTGTGACGTCAGACAACACTCTCAGTGCCATCTTGTGCTAAACAGACCTTTTATAACCATGTGCATCCCCGAACAATTATCAAGCTATTTTGTCATCAACCTGATGGGTGAAGGGGCTGGTGGATAACAAAAATAAGCTAAAACCCTCACACACATCGTCCAAAGAAGAAAGCCTGATTTCAATGCTTCTTCACCAATGAATAGATATGCGCATTTGTAAAGGCATAGCCAAACAGAAGGAGGTGTTACCTTGCTGAGAGCGAAGTTGTCTGAGACGGGCAGGACCAACCCTGTAAGAGGCTCTGTCAGAGAGGAATTTCCGTTCCCTCCAGTGAAGTTCATTTCCATTTACATCTGTCACAACAAAGTAGTTTGGCACGAACTGGCTCTTCAACCACGAGTAGTAGCTCGCTTCATTGGTGATCTGTGGCAATTAGATTTGAGAATAATATTCATTTGTCAATCTACTGGGAACAAAATAGCTTGTTCTCATGTGTAGGGGTATTTGACTTTGTTTTCAATTGACTCGTTAATGAATAGAAGTCTTGCAAACATTCTTCCTTTACAATAATAATGGAGACTGAAAAAAGTGGTTAGATTCGCGATGAATATTGACATTTTTTTCATTTAGAGGCCAAATCTTTAATTACAAGTTGATTTAAATGGAAAAAGGCAATGTCCTTCTAGGACGTTTTCATACGTTGCCTGAGTTAAACGACATAGAAAAATTATGCATATATTATATAACCCAACAAGTTTTCATCGAGAGCTCTACTAAACCAGATCATTTAAAAGTTTTAAATAATTTACAATCACAACACGTAGTGACAACCATACATTGCCGAAATAATAAAAATAACCTAAATAACTAATAATAATTATTCAAATTCAAATTATTCAAACCGCTTTGCCACTCTGATTCTTGCTAGATCGAATGTTAGCAGTATCCATATATGATTTAGAAATATACATTCATGAAAATCATAAAATAAAATACAAAATCTCCCTTAATTGTTAAGTCATCACTACAGTCGGTTAATTACAACAGTCAGCGATAACAGTCAATCCAAGACCAATCCTACGATACATACAAATGAAACAGAAATTATAACATAAAAATACAGAATGAAAAAAACAACATGAAACAATGAAGTAAATCAGAAAGATGAAACAATGAAAAATCCACTTTGCCACTCAGACCAAACACAACATGGTTTTCAGATACGTATGTATAATTATATATACACGGTTCACATAACTATATGGTTATGTTTACTACGGGAACAGAGGGAAAATGCACGGAATTATGGTGAAGTACTTATTCCATACCTCCTCTGTCTCTGTATCTTCGGTGAACTTTTAATGATATTAATACAAGTT
This sequence comes from Sthenelais limicola, assembly GCA_942159475.1. Classification (NCBI taxonomy): domain Eukaryota; kingdom Metazoa; phylum Annelida; class Polychaeta; order Phyllodocida; family Sigalionidae; genus Sthenelais; species Sthenelais limicola. The sequence continues at coordinate 64,036,038 of OW804096.1, forward strand.
TCTCGATCAACCTCTGCTCTGAAACCGACCGGTAGGCTATTCCATAACCTTTTGCCTTTATCAAAGACACTATTTCGCATCCGCTACTTATGAGCTCTAATAATATTTAATATTTCTTGAAATTCATTACTTAATGGGAAATTTAGCATAAAAAATGAAAATGAGTTTTGTTTAAAAAAGTATAAAGGTCTTAAAGGTCTTACGCTTTTCTTGAATCCACTGATCACTTCATTGATGGAGGTATGAACCTTATAGCTATCAGTTGTGATGCTGATATAGCTGAGGCTGAACACCACAAACGAATAAATGCAGAGTATTATCACGTCTCTTATCAGTTTCCTCGAAGCTGACCTTGTCTTTGCCTCCAATCTACGAGCCTCCATGAGTTCTTCATCGGTCAATTCTATGAGAGATTAGCGGTGTAAGAAATATTAAAATAATTAAGACTTTTACAAATATTCATCAAATTCAATTCAATTCAATTAAAAAGTTCTTTTATTGCAATCGATGTTGGTACAATGTGGTTGGTCAGTTCTGGCTTTACAGCCAGGTCTTTCTATGAATGCCTCCTTTCATAGTCTTGCATGGGTTCGTTACAATAAACTGATTTGTTACAAAAAAGGAAAAGATAAAAGACTTAAAGCTAACAGTAGTTGTAAATTGTAATGAGATTCGTAATTGCAATGTAACAATAGATGAAAAATACTAGCGGTGGGATAAGTATGACCAATAGTATGCTGTTCTGTTGGATAGCAGCTTCAACGGGTTATAGAGCAATAGAGACGGTTGGTTTTCTTTTAGCTTTTGGATACTTTATGACGATTCAAACCCCAAAACTAAGTTTATATTTAGGCAGGTGAATATGGACGAAATAGATGAACAATTGAATATATTATAACAGATAGGATGTGTGTCCAGAAATGTTTTTGACAGTTTGAATGAACTAGTTTCGACGATTATTATAAATCTGCACTGCATCAGTCTGTGTGGAGAGTTATTGTAGTTTGAAACTTGATGCTTAATTGGATATTTTTGGAGATGTTCTATTGAAATTTTCCCGACAGTGGGAATTTGGTTGAATCATAAGTATGAATAACTGCTGCTGTTTAATTTAGTATATTTCTTCTTGTATAATGCTAGGCAACGCACGAAAACATCGACCACGTCGACATGCGTCTTTATTATTATGATTGAATGTATGACCTTCGTTTGTAAAAATATTTAATAGTTTGCTATGCTAGGGGCACACTAGTCCAATACTCACTGATTAATGTTCAGTGCGTTTAATTGAATGGATTCCTTTATGATGCATTCACATTGCGCCTGATTTATGTGTCGTATATGATCTGTGGTGCCATACATCCATACACATACCATACGTATACTAATGCCTTGTACAAATGATATTCTCTATACTACTCACAGCGCGTGTGTGCGCACATTGCGCATGCATGGCTCTATTATATCATGTGGGTCAGATCGTCAGAAAATGTACAACTGGCAACTCTACACGTGTAGTAAAGTCATTAAAATTAGTCTGAAAATTGGTAAATACTAGGTATATCTGAATTTATATTCATATATTTTATATTGCATTGATTAAAATAATCAGTTCGGTTCTGCTGATCAGAATTGTGAATGGCATTTCTGTTTGGAATTTGGGCTATTTGAGAGGATTGTTGAAACAAATTGTACATTTTCTGGTGATTTTACCCATATGACTGTGCGCATATTGTATTTAAATACCTTCCACGAGGAGAAGCTGTTGTTTACGGCTTACTACTTTTATACTCCTCCTTACTTCTTTAACATACTTGACAATATACCACAATGATAATACCTGTTTTATACTTTTATGTAACTCAACACAAGTCATCCGTTGAATAAAACAGAGTATTAATAGGATTTAATAGTGCTGTCATCATTTCTCCTTCCCAATGCTACTTGAGGTCATTACACATCTTATTTAATTATGCTATAGAGTGTTAATGAACCATTAGTAATCATTGTATTATTTCATTTTTAGGATAAGTCTTTATATATTTTATGGATCATCATAACAGTATACATCCGCATCATACATATATATATACCTCCACTCCCCTCCACGAATTATTTGCTATATCTTATATCTACATCTGGTTCAAATTCTTTTGCATGGGGAGACAGTACATGTACTACCTTATGTCCTTCTGTTATAGTATAGGAGGGCTTCCTGTAATTGTTGCTAACATGATTGGAAGGGGACATTTCAGCTCTTCTGTCGGCACATTGAATCTGGGATGAATGGAGATGGATGAGCAATATTTTTGTCGAGTTGTAATTATGGAAGAACGTTTTCTGTTATTTTCTGCTGACACCAGGCACCAAAATTAACAAGGGGGTTCGGCTAAGTTGCGTGTCTAAGGATTTCGCGCCAGTTAATTATCTGCACCGATAGTGAAACGATAGCCGTAGTGATTCCTTATCAGTTACTTGTCTTCAAATCCCTAGGGCTGGAGTTAAGGAGAGATATCAGGCTTTGAAAAGCCATCTATGATTCCCCAAACGTATTATCAGGATCCAGATTAAACTGGAGATGATTTACTGATCAATATTGTTTTTATATATATTCCGAAAATAGAACTGTAAAGAGTAAAAAATAGTGATTGGTATGGGTAATGAATGTTTAAACTATTTGTGCGACTGGCGTGAAATAATGAATTTAGTTGTGTCTTCAGGAAAGAAGAAATAATACTTGGCTTAAGCCAGGCCATAGTCATTACTAGCAACACTTTCGTGTGCTCTTTCTTGAAGCAAATGATCCATAAGACTAAGAAAACATGTTTAACAATATCGTCCAAAAATGTATAATTGACAGCTCTACACATTCGGTAAATTCTGCTAAATTAGACAAATACTAGGTATATTTGAATATATATTTGTCATTGCGTTTATTCAAACAGTCTGTTCGGTTGTGCTGAACTATATTTTGAATCTCACTTTTGTCTGAAATTTGGGTTATTTGAGAGGATTTATTAAGTTGTATTGCACCTTTCCTGGCTACCTTACTCATATACTAAAAGGATGTGTTGGGTGAGATAGGTACGGTATATGATTTAATTGTGACATGAAATTGAATAAATTCAACCGGAGGATCCATTTTCTACGAACTATCAGGACTATTTACATACCATTTTCGGCTACGTTAGCCGCGTCATCCTCCTCCTCCTCATCTTCAGCCATGGCTGTCTTGCTCACGACAGCGGAGATTATAAAAGCAATTACAACAACCTAAAATAAAACATAAATGTACGGTAATTATTCAAGGTAAAATATTTCAACAAAATCAACACTCAGGATAGTAGAAATGTGATAACGTATAATTTTATTCAAAGCTGCCCTCTCAGTTAACGCCGGTAAAATCTAAAGATTGTCTACTAAAGATTGCCATTTATGCTCGGTCGATTCCACTTCTAATTGTGGTATAGATAAGCAGCAGAATATTGATAAATTCGGTCCTAAAGTCATGATATTATGAGATTTTGTTTGTCGTAAAAACCGAGAATGCAGCTTTAATAACCTAGGATTGTTTCGTAGGACACTGTAAAAATATGTCCCCAAGTCTCCAGAACAACTTTATTTTAGGTTTATATTTATTTTGTTGTCCGAGGAATTAAATGGAACAGGTGGTAGTATGCCTAATTGAATATTTTTTGGACCTCGTTCTATTTACTCTATTTATTTAATATGGCAAAGGCTGCCAAATATTTAATACACTTTGACATTATGAACTATATGTTGAACCAATTTTACCTTTAAAGGATCCATTATGAAGACTGATTCCAGGAAGGACAGTGTAAATGAAGAAAGCCAGGAATTTGCCTTTTCGGGTCCCCACTCCATACTATAGAGTATGACGAAGAAAGCTGCTGGAAGAACTGCTAATGCTATCAATATCCAAGCAATTATTCTTGTCCATCGAGGCAACATCTTCTTTTCGTTTTTCTTTTTCTTGTCGTCCTTCTCATTTGTTTTCTTTTTCGTGTCAGCTATCAGACCGTTAGCCTCTTCCTCTAATTCAATTAGCTCCAATCGGTCGTTCACCCGATCGACCTCCTCCTTTAATTGTTGGTTAATTGGGGACATCTCTCCTTTGGCGGCAATGTTCATTTTGTCTGACCATGTAACCACGGTCGGTGCAGGCGTTTTGGTTTTCTCCCTATCAGCTTTGATTTTATTGATACCGCTAAACATGTCAAGATCATTCGTTCTCCTGAATATTTCAATGATGATGAAGTTCACAGGCACCACGATCAATGCAGAAATAACGCTAACGAATATAGTCTGGGCTGATATTTTGAAAGGTCCTAATGATAATGTCTGAGGGCTCTCCACGTTTTCCTCGGTCTTGTAGAACATGCACGACGTTATCATGGTAAGGTAGAGGAAGGAGAGGCAGCAACCCAAACGTTGAACTCGGGTAAAGTTAGTCCTAAAAATATTTTTTTAATTATGAGTATAATTTGAAATAAAAAGCTGCAGGTATATCTAGGATAAAGCTGAGAGATTTCGTCTGAAGACCATTTCCAGCTCACTTCTATAATTATCATGTTTGATGTTTGAAATGCAAATGCATGATCGATGAGAAAGATGAAGACCTTTGTTAGTATATCATGTACCTCACGTGGCAATTTATGTCATAACTCTGCATATATAATTATTCTATACTGATCATGTTTCTTGCGCTTTTGTATATATATATATCTATGCTTGTATGTATGTATAATGTTTATTTCCGGAAGTGTACATTTTGTAATATCAGATCAATTTTACACCAGAAAATGGTGCCTCTCTTCTATGAAACCCTAGCTCTTTCAGAGGGACCCTATCGAAATGAGATTAAGTTATATTAAACAGGTACAGCAGTAGTTGAGAGAAAGGTGCAGTGACTACACTATTACTGCATTTGATTTGAAATATAACTGTGTAGACTTTTATTAAAACAGAATGAAAACGATTAAATTAATTTAATTATTGTTGATTTCTGGGTAATCGTGTCTTCCCATATTCTGAGTGGTTATTATATTGTTGCCATGACCCAAAGGTTGGGAAGGCAAAATGTTTAATTCATCTTGATAATAAGAAGCTATACATGTCACATAGTTCAAAGAAATCGCCTGTTCATAAAATGTACCACCCGTATTTGTATAGCTGGGCATGTTTCGTAACTCTATAAAAAAACATGTCCAGATTCTATGGCACACGTGTTTTATGCGCCTCTATAATGGTCTTCATGCGAATACAAACATTGATGCGGAGGACAGAAAGGTCTCGGCGAAGTAAATCAGGAAGAGGTACTTGAAGTACTTCTGAGATAACAGTGGTTGTTCAACTGGCTATCTCACACATGAAGGCTTCTTGTCAACATGGCTGCATGAGGAAAGTTGGATCTCAGTTAAGTGAATGGCCAACGCCAATAGACGAGTCTGATGTTCTTGATGCAATTGGAGCAGAGTCGAGTAGTGCCGCTAGTTAGTTTCGTCTATTTACAGGCATCCCGGACCTACTATTCCGATGAGGTATGCTTTTGGTGGTGTATTGGGATGGATGGAGGGCTGGGGTTGTTCACTTAAAGGTGTGTAGTGATTATTGGGAGAGGGGAGTCCTGATGAAGTCATGTTGTATGTATACGATTCCCCCAGGAATATATGAGATATAGTCGGGGTTTATGGATCATCAAGTATACTGGATTGGAGCTTTATTTTCGAACTAACACTAGATCTACTCCCGATTAGCTTTGAAATGTGCTGTCGAATGATGACTAATTCTCCTGATATCATAGAAGATCATATTGTATTTAAAATGCTTTTTCTAATAAAAAATCATACACTGTAAAACCCCCCACAAGGCTTTAAAAGAATGAACATTCAGGGCACGACTAAAATGCGCGTGGGAGTGATTTGATACACAATACCCGAATAACATTTTGAAAAGAAGTATAACCCATGAAATCGGAGAGATACACAGAGAGGATATTTCTTTCATCTAGTGCCTATTGAGTTTTTAAAAAGAACCCTGTAGTACATTGCAAGGGAATCTCATATCCAAACATTTATAACATTGCCTCTTCGTGTACATACAGGGAACAACAAGGGTTCCCTTAAGTTATAGATAACTTTAATTGGATTTACCTTGTCGGTCTGAGAAAAACAGACACCCAAAGATGATGTTCAGAAAACTTCGCCCTTGTGTTTTCGCCCAAGAGGTATGAGAACCGTGAAACCTCTGCCTTCTTCGCAGCGAACAGTGTCCTATCAATGCGGCCATCGCCTTTCTCAAGAGCAAGCCAATTCTTACATATGAAGGTGTATCTGAATTAGAAAATTCAAGAGGTTTAATACAGAGAAGAATTAAAGCTGCATCCTCGGCTATTGCGATAAAAAGGTTGACCAAATTTACTCATAGTTTATAGGACTGAATTTATCAATATTCTATCTGTATAATCGAAGAATTAGAATTAGAAGAGGCCAAGAATAAAGGGCCACCGGTAAGCGATAATAAGAGAAGCCACCACACGAAATGATTTTGGCGGTCTTCGAACAATAAATGTTTATAAATGTTTATCAATCCATGTAGCAAAAGACACCGAGCAAAATGCACCATCATTATGTGTATTTCTCCCCATTAACCAGACAGAGAGTCAGTGTGGGAAATTGATTCTTTATTACCTCACAGGTGATGATGTAATGTTGCATGTACAGGTAACAATAATCAATAAGTGTATTAATTAATGTGAGAAGTTAATTACCGTGGTAATGATGGATTTAATGAGTAATATTTATTAATAATAAATTGGCCCCCGACTCGCATGATGAGAAGGAGTGGGAGGGTGGGTCAAAGAAGGAGAGGAGCGGGGGTCTAGAGGAAGCAGAGGCTGGAAGAGAAGTGAGGGTGCGCACTCTGAGGGGAGCGCGAGAGAGGGGAAGTGTAGGTGGCAGTGGTGTATACATCACTCTATCTGTGGTCACCAGGGAGAGACACAATGCCCAGCAATGACTATAAGTAATTACCACATCATTATGTGTATTTCCCCCCATTAACCAGACAGGGAGTGAGTGTGGGAAATTGATTCTTTATTACCTCACAGGTGATGATGTAATGTCGCATGTACAGGTAACAATAATCAATAAGTGTATTAATTAATGTGAGAAGTTAATTACCGTGGTAATGATAGATTTAATGAGTAATATTTATTAATAATAAGGCCAAGAGCCATATTGAGTAGGGTAGAGGAGGGAGGGCATAGGTTAAGGACTGTGAAAATAAGAGGGGTGTATAGTGTGGTTATGGAGCCAGAGGCGACCTGTTATTAGAATATTTAGTATATATATGGCTGGGAATTCAGGCATTATCGGGTGGTGTATACCAGAGAGAGAGAGTCTGTCTTTGATGTGAGATCTTCTCCTGCCTGCCTGCATTATGCCAGGCTAGTATTGTCAATATTGTAATGTTAAGATTAGATTGAGATATGATGCCAGTGCACTTGTCCACATGCATTATACCACAGGGTGGCTGGCTTTATGACATAGCATTCACAAGCCTGTCATTTGTTTTGGATTCATCCGTGTGGATGTAGGCTTGGAAGGCATCTGAGGACCACCCTCCAAGTCGCTTCACTTCTGTTTCCGATGCCCCTGATTTGAAAGCTGTGGTGGCTGCCGCCTTCCTGAGGCTGTGTAGAGACAGCTTACTAGCCTCCACTTCATTGTGTACCAGGTGTCTTTTCCAGTACCTGGCCACATAGGAGGCAGGGACCGGTCTCTGTGTGTTCTTGAACGTAAACATAGGTTGGATCGTTGAGGTGGTAGGCTGTTGCTTTAGTACTGACCTGACACAACTGACAACACAGATCCTTTTGTCATCAGCTGCTTGCTCTCAGGGTGATGAGTCTGCGGTCGTATGTGGACTGCATGTTCTTTGCAGCCTTTATGTTGAGTGTTATGTTGCCTTGGAACACTGTGACGTCACCCCTGGTCGGGTGTCGGATTGGATCGAACTTGTTTATCGATGGGGGCACTACCTCTGATTGATGTAAGGCCCCATAGTACATCATGAGGACGGCCGTCCCCACCACCAGAGACTCATATCCAGGGGGAAGCTTAATGACCATCTCCTTTATCAGCATGACAGGCATTGGCATCTTGGTTCTAGGGACATACCTCTTATCCCTCGTTATGCCCTCCAGCGTCCAGTTGACTCGATGATGGGAGAAATTAGACGTGTCTGATTCGCACATCTTCAAGTATGTTCTGATGTGAGATACATGGTTGCGGACTGATCCTGGAGACGGCATGTTGTTGGCAAGGTGTTGAATATACGAACATACCCAATGGGCAAGGAGCGCAGAAATTGCGCAATATTTGTGCAAAATTGTGGAATTTTGCGCAGATATTGCGCAATTTCTGCGCTCCTTGCCCATCGGGTATGTGGCCGACTTGAGCATTGTGAGGGTCGAACATCATGTGCTTGGCGAATTGCAGGTATGCTTTGACTGCGGACTGTCTGTTAGCCTTAGTGCCGTCTGACCACGCTCTCTCCTGTGTGGCCTCGGCCTGGTGTACAAGTGGCTCAAGAGGAGTTCCTGAAAGTGAGCAGAGACATGTCTAAGGCAAAGGTACACGGTGATAGCATTTCAAGTGAATAATGGTTAATCCATTTTTGGCATTCGATATGATTATGTTCCCCAAGGTGGGCCCGGCTAAGAGCATCGGCGACGTTGTTCATGGACCCAGGGATGTGGCCGTAGCTCAGATTGATGTTATATTTGGCTTGGACCATCCAGGCCATGCGGGCTGCAGCTGTCATCGCCCTGTTCCTTCCTTTTCCTGATGTGAAAACATGGACGCTGGTGAGATTGTCACATAGAATGTGGATGTGTGATCCACTATCCTGGTCAGATACAAAGGTGTGAAGGGCCACCACGATATTGAGGGCTTCAACCTCCGAGATATTATCTGACTCCATTCCATGGTCACATATGCGATGTGCATATGCATGCTGCCCATCTGTAGCTCCAATGCCAGATAGGCAGGCGTCAACAAGGTAGACTTTTGTGGCGTGCACGTCTGGAATCATTGCGACGCCATTCCATTCGGCACAGAAGTCTTGAAACCACCTGAGGTCCTCCCTCATGTCTGCATTGATGTTATTGTGTGCCCCCTTGAACCCTCTGAGAGATTCGAGGAGCCTCGACACAAAGAGCCTCGCAGGTGGGATGCACTTGCTCACATGGATTAGTGAGCCGATTAATGACTGTAGCTTTCTCTTGATAATAGATCTTTTCTTGAGGTACTTCTGGGCCATTCTTATTACCTGTTGTACTTTTTCCTCGGGGATAGAGAGAGTCATGTTGGCAGCATCAATTTCGATCCCCAGCCATTTAACCTTTTGACTGGGTGGCTGAAGCTTGTCTACAGCCTCAACTAAGCCCAGCGCTCTGAGGGTACACCTGGCACAGCTATCTGCTACCTCGGCGTCCCGCCTACCATTGCTGATGAGGGCCAGATCGTCGAGGTACATAAATGCATGATGTCCCTGACGTCTCAGCATTGCTACAATCGAGTTGGCGATTCTTTGCATATGAGCACTTGACCCTCTGCTACCAAATGGCATTGTAATATCACAGTACCATGACTTGTCCCACTCTAGACATAGAAGGGGCCAGTCTAGAGGGTCGCTGTTAAAGTTCTTGTACGCTCTGGCGATATCAATGACAGAGAGGAAAGCAGAGGGCCCCACACTTTTAAGGTGTGAAACGAGATGCTCCACCGTCGGGAGGGAGTGCTCCCTTTGCACACCCCACACAGAATTTTTAATTATGAATTTATTCACAGATGACTCCTCAGGGAAGGTGAGGTCGATTATTACCCTCCTAGCGTCACAGTCCTTTTTTGCTCTAGACATCATTGGTGAGGTGTAACACCATGGAGTGAATGGAGGAGACCCAAAGGGGCCTATTAGCCCATTTAAGTCAAGTTCCTTGTTTATAAACTGCTCTATCTTATCCTGATATTTAGTGGCACTTGAGTGGTTTTTAATGTCTGAGTTATCAGATACTGGGCCGAGGTAGCCCATGGGGAACCCAAATTTAATAAAGTCCAGTACCTCACGATCCTGTGCTGAACTTGACAGTAGATCCTGCCATCCCTTTATGTTTAGCTTGCTGGGGAGTAGGATTCTGGCGCCTATAGCATTAGGCACTCCCATTGCTCTCACCTGAGAATATATATGTCTGTAACCGCACCACTTTGCTGCATTGTCTATATCGGGCCAGTGCTTCGATCCATAGTCCGCTAGTGATGCTGGGTCTGTATTGACGAGGGACGGGTCAATCTTACCCGCGCAGACATCGATAACTGAGCCGAAGTAGTCATGTTCAACAGTATGATGAGAGGGGCTATGACTCACCTTGTTATCATATTGTTTGTTGGTTGAGACGAATTCGCTAGCCGTAGGGTTCAGCCGAAATCTCTTTTCGCTTGTGTCCAGTGTCCTATTTTCGATCCTGGGGCCTCCATTGTGACGCTGAGTCTCGCTCCCCACGAGAGGTTGCACAAGACCAAGCTGGCTGGTGCCTGGGCAGGCCCCTGGATGAGGAACTGGGTCATGTTTACAATACAGAGATGGGCGTGGCACATCGGGAGTGCACGATGCACCAGTTACTCGTTTTTTGAAGTTACTGAAGCCTTTGACTCAGAGGTATTGATACCATTCTTTCTGTTCCCGTTAAGGGAAGAAGATGTGTTGCTTCTGGGGACGTATGATCCTTCAGCTTGCTGCTGCTGGTGCTTAATGCGCTTCTGGCAATCTTTGATGTTATGGTGAGTGCGTCTGCCGATGGAATCGCAGTATGAGCAAGCATGGAGCATGAGTACGTTGGACTCCTTGTGATCACTGCTATGGGAGCACCTGTCTCTTGAATTGTACCTTCTGCATATCACCTCAATACCCTTAGCTGTGTTATCTTTCTTGGACGAATTGGCTTGTTTAACATTGTTGTCTGATGTGGATGCAGCTGTGTAATTTATTCCGCCCCCCGTGAGGCAGATTCTCACTCTCTCATCCTGGATGGCCGAACGATCCGACCAGGTGATCTTGGCCGCCTCGACCATATCCCATATGAGTAATTCTCCCAAACGGGCAGCATTTGATTTCAGGAGGCCATTTTTTTAGAAAAAATAAAATTCGTTGAATCTCTGCGATCTTTGGTGTACATGTAGAAGGGGATATCAGTATAACGCAGGTGAAGTTTGGGAAGGCTGGGGCAAATATTTCAATTCCTACACCTATGATTCAGTTACCTATATTTTCCCTATTATTTTGCCTTATTTCGGCCTCATTATGCCCGATTTATCAAATGATTTAGTGTAAAAATGAGATATATTACTCACTAGTTCATCTAGCAATAGCAAATGACAAAATAACAGCTAGGAAATCGATGATGGCCACCAACATAGGACCTGGTTGTAACCCAAGTTTGAATACCTTTTTGTCAAAATGTCCCTTTTATTTCTATACAGTAATTGTGTTAATACAGGGGGATCTCTATATTTCTATTAATTATGGCGTAACAGCGATGCTATAGTCGTAACGGCGACATCCTGACATATGCTCACTGCAATTCAACAGCATCTGTGTTTATTCATATCTATACTTTTTACGAAATTCAGGCAGGCCTAGACAATTATTAGGAAAGACGAAATTTCATGAAAATGGTTTTTTAAAAAATTATTGTAGATATATCACATGTCGTAACGGGACATAAAATATTCCCAAAACAGTTCAAGGAAATTTTTGTGAGGTATTATATAGTTTCAGGGATGTTGTGGACTCCTAACTTTTCTTTTTATCTAAGTATGCATACACATACATCTTCCCTACACAAAAAAATAAATGCAATTCAATATTAATTATTACTGTTGGGGTATTTGATTGTGCTGAAGCCAATATATGTCGTAACGGCGACACAATTATTCCAAAATGATATTTACTATGTCTGGATCAGTGTATATCAGTGATTACATAAAAATTGTGTTTTTTCATAGCAATGAACGAATGTGCATGTGTAGAAAACATTCTCTTCAACAGAAGTAATATATTTTCTCAATGCGCCTGTGCTTTATATTCAAATTCCAGAATTATTATTTATTTGCTAGCCTGAAAAGGCAGTTTTATCCCAATAGTGGCTAAGATTTTGGCATAAGAACTTTGAAAGTATGGTTCCCACAGCCTAATTTTGGCCGAGGAATTCAAATAAAATGGTTATAATCATGTGTGATCATCCTAAATACAGGTTAGAGATACCCTAGGCTGGAAAACCAAATGACGCCCGATTGGGAGAATTACTCATATGTATTGTGTCCACCTGCGGACAGCGAGCCATGGACGTTCGAGACTGTCCTTGGTAACTTGCCTCAGATGATGCATGAGGTGGGGGTAGTCATCCTGGTCCGACAAGCCATCCGGATCATCTAGCAATGCGAGATAGCCATCCAGGTATTCATTATATGTCAGGCCCACCCTTGCATCTAGCTTCTGTTTAATCATCTGGACCCCTTCCTTATACACATACATGTATGGTTTTGCTAATATCTTAGAGTTATGTATGTCAGTGACTATGTCCACCCTACCGTGTAGTCCATGGGCGAAGCGCTGCCTGTCAATCTCGCGTTCGATATAGTCGTCAGCTTGTACCTGCTTCCGGATAACTCTGGGGGCTGATATCGCCCTCCTCTGTGAGTCTGTGACCCATTGCCCGACTCTTGAACCGGTGGCAGACGCGGCGCCGGCTCTGAGTGGCTCTCTGACCTCTGTAGTGCGTGACCTCGAGGGGCTGTGGTGTGAACTTTCACGTGTCCTCTTTGACCCTCTCGAGCGTATGGTCGATCTGGAGCGTCTGGACGAGCCCGAATGGCTAGAGGCATGTGAAGCTCCTGGTGTAACGAATTGACCAAACAGAACGGTTAAATCCTTTTGTAATGATTTGACAGTTGCCTTTACAGGGACTGCAGTGACTATTGTGGTCTGGTTACTGTGCTGACTTCCCTCCTCCTCATTAGTGTTATTTGTGGCCTTCCTTTTTGGTCTCGGCATATTTCTGATAAACTTCACAACTTGGCGTATTCCCTGAGTGTGAAGAATTAATCCAGATAGGGGGCTTGCTTATATATATAGCGAAGCCGCCTGATTTGGCCAAGAAAGTTCTAATAGGGGTAGATCTTCAAAGAAGGAGAGGAGCGGGGGTCTAGAGGAAGCGGAGGCTGGAAGAGAAGTGAGGGTGCGCGTTCTGAGGGGAGCGCGAGAGAGGGGAAGTGTAGGTGGCAGTGGTGTATACATCACTCTATCTGTGGTCACCAGGGAGAGACACAATGCCCAGCAATGACTATAAGTAATTACCACATAATTTTGGTCACATGGGTTTTAGATGGGTATTTGTGGTATATAAATATGCATTGTCATACTTGCAAGTACTTTAATTTAGTTTTCTTACTTATATGGTGAATGACCAAAACACATGTTACAAATCTCGGCCATTGGATTAGAATTAACCAATGGCATTGCATAGGCGGCGATCACCGAACTATCATCTACTATAAATACTGTATACACGTTCTAACCCTCATTCTTCTTTCGACTCCCACCCACCAGATCCCTTTTTCTCAACATTTCAATTATATACTTTCAGGTGTCCTTACAAGCAAAATATATCGAGCGACACCTCATCTCTTCAGCGGGCCGAATACCAATTAGCTTCATATTATGTTATCAGTTTCATATTATGTTATCGCTGAAACATCTTATCATGTTCATTTTCAATTATATAATTATTTTTACATTTGATCTAAATCAATTTTAATTCATCAGAATGTGCAATCCAAACTTTATTCACATCATTCATGTTTCATAAACTACCTTATTTTACCAAAGAATAGAACTATGTGATAAACTTTTATTTGCCAATCCCGGTGTCGTGTCAGTTCATGTGGTCACTTTTTGTATACTGAAGCCTTTTAGCTGATTACATGTATAACTGGTATGAGGAAAACAATAATAAATATAATTGTATTTCTTCAACTTAAGCTGCGAATAGCATTGCCAAATGTTATGCTTATGAAAAAATCACAAATCAAATCAAATGATCGATTAATTGATACAACTTTGTTCCTGTGAAACTCTAAGAAGTAGACATACTTGCGTTGACTTTCTAAGTCTTCCACTGTAACTTTGGAAAGGTACCATGCCATGCTCGATCCACTTTCATCATGCCATATACGTAGGGTACTTAATCTCCCCAGAGGACAGGGAGTTGTCATGTAGAAAACTTGCGTTTTGCCTCGTGGGAACTCCTTTGACATTGGATGGAAAGAAAACAACAGTTTGAGAGGGTGTTCACCCAATTTATGCACACTTGCTTGCAGTGTTTATCAATGCATGCGGCTTATGAGGGACTGGAATGAGACTTCAAAATTAGTTCGCAAAAAGTAAGCAATATATATATATATATACGCAACTAGTTATGATAAGATGGGTCTTTTAAATTTTGATAATGAAACCCTGTAATAACGTTACATATTAAACTTAATATTAATTAAGTTTAATAAAAATTGATGTATATTAATGTCCCAGATAACTATATAATGTGTAATGAAATATGGCATGCAACTCTATTCAACAGTATGTAAGAATTTGAACCGTTTTATATTTTATGAGACCCAATAACATCTGAGACTTTTTTCCAATAATAGATCCAGCATTATCCACTTATTTCTCCGAAGGAATGGGCTTTATAAACGCGCCCAGAATTTGTTTGAGCGGCATGGGCCAAATAACGTTGTTCTTCAATAGTTCATAAACAATTACTTTCTATTATGGCACTATAATATTGGTAAGGCACCCATTACATAAATGCCTCCCAACAGTCCCCATATTAAAAAGAATATGTTGTTCCTAACAACATAAATAAAAATTTGAAGAATGTAATGCTATATAAATCTCTAATTGACACTTGCAACAGGTACTTTCGTTCAGCCCCACGCAGATTGAGAAATAGAATGGAGTTTCAGTTGAGATGAGCTTGACAAAAATGTAGTCAGGTAGATTGTATTACAGATGTTTCATTCGTTATTACAGATGTTTCATTCGTTGTTTTCAACATCTTCCAATCCTTCAAAGTCATGAAAGCTAGCCATACAAACTGAATAGAATCAGGTTGATGCAGTTATTTTTGGTCACCCAGATGTTAACTACGATAGGAAAGCCAGAATAGGATTGAGATGTAAGAAGGTCAGAGAGATAGAAAGAGAAGCCATTCGCTGTCCTAGCTCAGAGTGATGAGAAGGTAATGGGGTATCACAGAGATATATTCTCTCCCCAAGAGAGACCTGGTATCTGGTGAATAGGTTATCCTTACTTAAAATATATCTTGCTTAAATTCTTAAATCAGAAAACTGCTATAAGAGAAAGGAGAAATAGCTAGCGAACAAATTTCTTACGAAAGTTAATTTCATGAAACACCCCCAAGAATCCTTAAATATGTTGGGTTCTATCTGTCCTTATGTTTCTTTTTCAGCATGGGAGTTTACAGGTTATTACATGCACCTGATTAGATATTTATAACGTCTAATTAATGTAAAAATAAAGGTGATATGATTACTCCTAGCGATGTTGAACAACGAATGAAGACCTTTCCCCTCGAGAGGGAGATATATGTGTTATCATGCTTCGGTACAATATGAATATATATCAAAGATTATATTCTTTATTGATATTTTCACTAGCTGTTTGCAAAATACTGGATCAGCTTTGGAGATAATAAGACAAAATATGTTACGATATCTGATCTCAATATCTCCTTTTGAAACAAGGTTATAGATATTCTTAAGCAATTGGGATCTAATTGATGCAAATCATTTTTAATTTATTCATTGGTTTTTTCTTTTGAAAAAATGATGCAAAAAATCCAGCTTTTGGCATTTTACGACACTAAATTTTGGAATCAGCCTAGGGAAAATACACATGAAATGAAAGCCCTGGTTAATAGGAATAGAATGACACATACATCTTTAGATTCCGACACATATCATTGATGATAGGACATGAAATAAGATATTAAGGCAAAACAGTGAACAGTAAACTGACCCACATCAATTTTTAGAATTTCGGCCTACCATTTGATCTGGGGCAAACAGTTTGCGCACGCCTGTATCACTGAGACTGCCACTCAAGACAAGTGAGACATTGGCTTTTGTGCCCGCCCCCCACTTATATCCGGTGTCCACAGTCACTACATAGGCGAAAGTATCTTTAGCTGAATTGTCTGCAGCTTCTTTCATTGTCGTCTGAAAAAAAGATAAAATAGGTCTGAGTGTAGCACACTTATTTGCATTTGCTGTTTATATAATTCAAATGCATATAATATGTATACGTCCTTGGATTTCTATTGGATGATATGGGTGAGGTCGTTAGAAAATGTACATTCTCTTCACCAAACCTCTCAAATAATCCAATAACTCCTATAACTGGATGGGAATAATTATATACAATTCGTGATAGTACTACCTACTTAATCCATGACTTACTTTTTTCGATGCTAGTAAATATTAGCTATCTATCTATTTTAAGGTAGAAGAAGGTAGCTAGAAGAACTGGATTTTATCCAGAATCTCGTTTACCTTTCTGTCAATTTCTTCCCAAGTAAAATAACGGCAAATAAAGACCTATGAATCTTTGGCCACTTCAATTAAGCAGGAAGAAATATTTATATATGAGACATAGCTCTTTACTTAGCCGGAAATGATGAACATTCTTACAATAGAAACATAGCAACTAGGAGTCATGCTGAAGGCAAGAAATATATCTCTACGTAATTCTGACAACATCCACCCAAAGTCTTAATTCTGTTACATACAATAGATTGGGCTCATTTATCTGCGTTGGCGGGAGGGCTCATCCGATTTCGCAGAATCTTTGTTATACATAGGAGTGCATATTGTACAGCCGTCTCTGTGTAACGTCATACCACCCTGCATGGAACCCACAATTTATTATACTATTCATGTAAATGACAAAGATGATTTGTCCGAGAATACTACCTTCCACCACTTCGCTTAACTTTGTCAGAGAGGAAATGATTAAAGCTAGTTGTTGGTACCTACCATGCAGTATGAGCTAAATATTTCAGTATGTTAGTTACTTTAAATGCCTTGTTCATTCAATTGAATAAGCATCTATAAACGCTTTCAATGCTTTATTAGTGTCTATGCCTCTGTGGCGTCCATACTGTTCACGTATTTATAAATTATTATTCCCTGAGTAAATAATTCCACTAGGATCTTTGCAAATAGGCTTGGCTGTACATGCAGATAGGTCTAAGATCTTTTGTGGTGATTTCTGGCCTCAGGTGTTATAGTGCATACCCCTCCTTCCCAGCTGTCCGGATAGTAGCACATTGTCTTTAACGTATTTAACAAAGCTTATCACGAAGCCCATCGCCGTCAGTGTGGGCCCCCCATAATGTTATCCAAATTAATCATAATATCATTAATCAACGATTACCATTAATTTGATAGTTATATTCCATACAAATGACGATGACAGAATTATAATTTGTTGTAGTTTCTGTCCATGCATTCCGAAAATGATATAATAACTACACGATGATGGTGTTTCAATTTAATTGTAATTAAGCACAGTCAAGGAACATACTGGACGCACAGGAAATTCTTTTTCTGATGTATGGCTCCCCTAAGGTACGAATAAACATTTTTTTTAAATTGAATTTAATGATAGATGGTAAAAATACCTACCCAGGCCATATCTCTTCTATCCATGACGCCACTATATATAGTCAGTATCACATACAAACCCAGCAATGCGATCACCGTGGAGAAGACCGCTGCATTATTCGCAAGGTCGGCGAACTTTGAGAAGACAGTTGAGAAGTCGATTGTATTTGGAGCAGCGATGAATGACACCCCGAATGATTCTTTGGTTGGGGATGGAAGGCAGCTACATACGGTTTTATCAACAGTAGATGAAGGCGAGACCTTTTGAAGGATAGAAAAAGTAAAGCATCTGATATCAATTATTTAGGATAATGTATTAGACTCAGGATATTATATGTCAACATATAAAACAGCTCACATGGCCATGTTGGTATTTGGAACTTGACCGTTTGAAACGGTGAAAGGAAGTCCAATGCTTAGATTAAATACTGATATATTATGCATAATCAATAAAGAGAGCATATTATAATCCAGATCTACATATTATTTTTGGGTTGCTTAGGCCTTTAGTTGTATGAATACAAGCATCAGATTTCAAGACAGTGTATTAAAGATATCATTTCTTTCCTAAGGTCATCCTTTGGAGTATTTTTAACTACTTTACTAGTGATTGTCCACACAGCAATATTGTTTACTTTTTTTATAAACAAAAACATAACATATGATATAATAATGAGAAGTTCTCACAAGGTCTTCTAATGGTTCACATCAATGGAATTTCAGTTTTGTAAATGTGATGGCATATCAAAAGCCTATTTTCTTCAACGTATGACACATCACTATACTCACTTGCCCGATTTGGTCTGAGTGATTGTGAACTATTACGAATAGAAGGTCTACGTTTATTTCAAGAGGGATTAGTTATTCTTTGTCAGAACTGAGGATCACGTATTCATACGTGAGAAACTGATCATTTATCGGGTAAACAATTTCACACAGGTTAAATCAATTGACTTCAAGTGAACAGGTTCTAGTCGCAAGAGGCACATCAATAGGGATTGTCTGAGCTAGGGTGGAGATCTACCTGACAACCGCTTGTCGTCCACGAATTTGTTGAAGCGTCCCAAGAGCGACACCCTGAAGTTGCCATGGATACGGAGTAGTTAACATCTTCTGTTGAACTTGTATTTGTGGCTGATCTCTTCTGCCGGGTAGAAGCTGCAAGCGATAGGTTAGCTTAGAATGTATACTCTGACATACTCTGAGCTGTAATCCTGTGTTTGAGCTTTTACACAAAAACATAGGTTTCACTTCGGCTGTAGCTATCCATAGACGGTTCAAATTGAACCTGGTCTGTGGAAGGATATGGAATTCTAATTGTATGTACCTTTTTTTACTGTTCTCTTGTTCCTCCAAATATGTGATATGGCATACGCATACTCCATTTTAATATTTTTATGAATTGGAATTTTTTTTTATAAATTGGAAAAAATAGGTGAACCTTTTATGTGTAAATTTTGAGTTATTTTCCCTCAATTCAACCTGGTCTGTGGAATGATATGATGTTCTGATTGTATCTACCTTTATTTCTTACTGTTCACTTGTCCCTCCAAGATATTGATATGTGACCTGCTCTGCGATTATGGGTCTTAAAGGTTGCTACCTTAATATCCCTAGGGGCATTATTTAATAGGAAAACTGTTAAAAACACAAAATTTACTAAAAAAAACATTGAAAATGAAATTTTTCACAGATTATAGCGTGGCGGAAAACTTTGGAGAACATTTTGTTATTGTTGCCATGGTAACCATGAATTCAATGGAACGTCCAAATCATCAATAATGACGTTTAACAGGATTCTGGTTTCCATGGAAACCTATAATATGCCATCAAATTGTCTCAAATCTAAATAAAGTCAAAAGAGAATTTTCTGATGATTAAGATACTGAAAACAGATTTGAAGAGGAAAATGGCAATATATTATTCAATTTATTGAAAATGATGCGCATTTTGAAATCATATAAGGGTTTAACTAAAGTTTGGCAAGTAAAAACCGTACAGCAGTTTTGGCTATTTACCCCATTTCAACACATCATATTTCAGAACTTCATATCTCGGCTTCTGTTTTTCGTATCAACATAATATTTGCAGCATGATGTTCTAAACCACATTTTACATTTCATATCTAAACACATAAGACATAATTTATATAATAAGCCATAATCCACATTAATATCTTTGTGAAATGGAAAGTAATGGGCGAAACCTTTATAGCAAGTTTTCAGTTAGTCTGCTTTAATTCGCATTACATCACTTGAGGACAAGAGTTGGACTTGAAAGAGGCGTATGTGGCAATATATGAAAACTTCGTGTCAAATGCTGCAGCCAGCCTAGATATTATATCAAGATACTTACTAATGGGTCTGAGTCCGATGTAGTATATTCCAACACCACTCAACTCACTTTCCTCAACGACTACATTGACCTCGCTCTGTCCGCCGGCTATGGTGGCAGGCATTGTCTTGTTAACATCGTGATGGGTCGTGTTGGGCAGACTGCCTTTACTGACAAA
Organism: Sthenelais limicola; assembly: GCA_942159475.1. Taxonomy (NCBI): domain Eukaryota; kingdom Metazoa; phylum Annelida; class Polychaeta; order Phyllodocida; family Sigalionidae; genus Sthenelais; species Sthenelais limicola. The sequence goes on from OW804096.1 coordinate 64,056,375, forward strand.
AACTCTAAACGCAGAAGCCTCTCCTTCCAGCACGAGCTTGACAATTAGAGACGAGCCGGCACTGGTGACATTAAGCTTATGGTAGAGAAGTGCATCGGGATTGTCGGTGGACAATGACCGGTTTGCAGTTGAAGTGGCCACATTAGTGTTAGGGAAGCCAAGTGTGACTGAACTATCGGATGTCACATTAGACGTTCCAGAGCTATCGCCTAGTGAGAATTTGTAAACTGGCGAAGTCATATCTTTGGCGCTGGATCCCCACACAAAGGGATTCTTCGCGTAAGCCACAGTCTGTGGTGGGATGAGAGTTCATACGGATGAATATACATGTAGTCAGAATCACCAGTTAAAAAATATATGTGGATTAGGTAATAAGGTTAGCAATATAATTGATTCCAAATAATTTATTTTAGCTAGCAGACCAACTTCATTTAAAAATAAAGCATCATAACTGTGCGAATAACCATGGTTATTTTGTTATAACTTGATGAGTTACTTTGCTATGTAAGACTTGAATAAAATGTTCCTGTTATATATTTTCGTAGTAATCTAGAGCAAAGGAGTAGTCGGAAGAAATGCTACAGCAAAGACTACCAATTTTGTTCTACTAATAGTTAGCAAAACTATGATGCAAGACTGTAGAAATAACGGCTCATACAATACAACACAAAAATGATACTAGCGATGCTCCAATATTGAACTTTTCAGATGATGTGTTATAGACATATATGGATACTTATAGTGATAGGTTATCGCGAGTAATACGTGTATATTATCTGAAACATAAACGCAATTACTTCTCAAGTATGTATTCCCCAAAATTGAAGATGGCATCCGTCAAGACCTATTCCCCATGACTCGATTAAGCCTCCCTCTGAAAAAAAAGCCTTCCAGCGACCTTTTGGTCCGAACCAACAATCGTTTTACCTTCAGGTCAGCCACATTTCCTGTGCTGCTATTTGAAACAAAGTTATCAGGAATTTCTATTGAAACGCCTCCAGTTGTCATAGTCGTGTTCCCGAATTCTCCGGCCCTCTGCCTTTGGACTTGAATGGATGAAGCGGCGGTGGTAAAAACGACAGCCTCCTCTCCAGCTGCCATTGTCTTCGAAACAGCGTCAACAACAGCCTTTTCAGAGCCTTCAGTGTTGGGAGTCAGAACCGATGCCTTCATTATCAAATGACAGAAACGAATAGGGTGCTTAGTGTTTGGTGTTTAATGTCTGTATTTTGTCTGGTGTTAATTGCTTTTCCTCGTCTAAATGAAAAGTCCCTGGGTAATTTTGACCAGGTTTTATATCAATTTCTATTACAAGTGATTGGTATGGGCCCTAGTGTTTGTATAATATTTGCTAGTAAGTGGGGGTAGTCTAACATTGTTACAAGAGAATGTTAAGAGTAATAGATATGTGACGTGTTACAGGAAAAGGAATCATAAAGCGCAAACGTGATATTTTTCAAATGTTTTTTCACAAGGAACCATGCTCAGAACGTTTTTATTTTTAGCACTGTTAGTAGCATAAATAAATCTACTGAATTTCAACACTGTCTATTGAACATATATAGATTTATACATATCAATTTCTGAGGCTATGCTACGGAGTATATTTAACTACTTTACTTTAGTGATTGGTCATCAAGACTAATGTTTTCTCATCGTATATAGAAACTAATTTAACAGTTCATAGTGGCCCCACGTACGCCAGTTCGCCTACATGTGATGTGTTATAGAAAAATGAGTCGCAAGTCACATTTTTTTTACAGTATTCTTAGTAGTATACTATAGGTAAACTTGTACCGAATTTCAAGACTGGGTGCTAAATGCGTTTCTGAAGTCATTCTGGACATTATATTACGCTCATTTACTAGTGATTGACCATTAAGAAATGTCGCTAACTTCTTTTTCATGCATACAATATATTGAAGGACTTTATATACATCCTAATGTTTACCATCATTTGAATGCGCTTGATCTTATCTTGTCAAATAATTATGATGATATTTATTTTTGCGAATTGTGACTCATTTTTCTGTGACACATCACATATATGTATAATTGCCAACTCAAATTCTACATATTCTGTAAATTCTACTAAATATGGTAAATACTAGGTATATTTGAGTATCTTAAATTAGTATTGCGTCGATTCGAAAAATCCGTTTGGTCTTGGAGAAAGTCTATTTTGAAGATAGTTTTTATCGTAAACTTATATGAGAGGAGAGATGAAAGAGAATCGTACATTTTCTGGCGACCTGACCCTATAATGTGTCCGCGGTTCATACTCCTTAGAGACATTACTCTAAAAGATAGTCGGTGATTCAGTAAAAGTATTGCAACATTGACTGAAATATGCCTCTATTTACTGTGACTTGTGAAAAAATACACTCGCTTAGATGCTTAGATCGTATGTGACATAAGTAAAATTACCATACTCTACAATTCTTTATAAAGCTAGAAGAATCTTATTGGTTCAAACGCAGGGAAATAATCCACGGTCTTCTTTCAAAAGGTGCTGAGAGCTTATAGCCATCAGTCTCTTACATGTATATAGGATAGTATGTAGCGTCTGAACGAGCTCAGATCGTAGTAGAAGAAGAGGCATCTTATCTGCTTTTCATCTGAATATGGGTCAGATCGTCAGAAAATGTAAAATCGGCTGCTCTACATTTGAGCAAAATCCTGCTATGTTTTGCTAAATAATAACCAATCCTATAGGTATATCTGAGTATGAGTCACAAGTCGCAAAAATACGAATTTTGAAATACAATTAATTAAAATTAAACTTCACCTTCCCAAGGTAGGTTTCGTTTAATTTGAAAATCATATTCGAAAAGATAAGATGAAGCCGATTTCAATGGTACAAATATTACCCTAATAAATACTTTTTATGCATGTAAAATTGGTTAGCGATACTTCTTGATGATCAATCACCAGTATAGTAGTTACATACTCCTAAGCTTAGGACAACCTTAGATGTGCAAAGATATATTCAATACATAGTCTTGGAATTTGACACACTTATTCGTGCTACTAACAGCACAAGACATCCCAATGATGAACACATTGGGGACAAGGGTTCTTGTGAATAAACCACTTTGCGAAATATAAACTTTGTGGCTCATTTTTTGTGACACATCACAATGAAGTATAGATTCTTACCTTGTCCTCTTCGTCATCTCTTAGCTTAGTATTCAGGTGTTTAGTTATAGACGCATAAAAGCTCCTTTCTTCTGGCGACATAACATCGTTTTCTTCTGCTACTAATCTCTGTTGTTCCTCTTCGGCTGATTCGAATTTATATTCCTCCCTCTGAACTTCAGTCTTAGGCTGCGCACCATTCATCACATTGCCAACAACGGAGAGCAGGGCTAGACATAAACAACAATATTTGACTTATTTTCTTCAAAACCTATAAATTAATAGTTGTTGTTTGATGAATTAATTAATCAATTAATTAACTTGTGGCGTTTGAGATATATATGTGTTGTCTTAAAGAAAAAGCAGTATAGAGTCGCAAAAATGATATTCAAAGTAGACTAGATCATTTAATGCTCTTACATATACTTGCAAATATAATTATACTTATGCTCTTAGATTATTAATTGAATGCAACATACTTTTTGACACAGGCACGGCCTGCTCCGGATTATTAGAGAGTAGCGTGCTCGTAGCATTGACCAGATTTGAAAGGGCTTCATTTGCGTCTGTCTGCAATGAGAACATCAAAGGCCTGAAGGTGAGAACATCATAGGCATGAAGGATATAAAGGTTTTGATAAATACATTCACATCAATAACAAGAATTATATGGACCTACAAGCTTCCCATAACGTATTTGAGGGTGCATAATGTACAGGGCATTGGTCTCTTGTAACCTGTTTTAACTGTTAGGCAAATGTTGGTTTACATATTTACTGCCCACTCTATCAGGCCATGCCTACTCTTTGAAATATGACTGAATAAATCAATACAATTAAGCATGGAAAAAACGTACAAATACCACTTGAGGTTAGTTCTGTTTTAGTTGTTTTATCAACCCAACGTTTCTTTCTTAGGGCGACTTTCTTCAGGGGCACAATGTTAATACAATAATTATGCGTATACATACGCTATATCTGAATTATGCTTCCCAAATAGAGAGGATATTGATACTATGAATACAGAGTTTTTATTTGTTCTTACCAAAGATGCTGAGGATACTTCATCCGACATTGTAGTGCTTGAGGTAAGGGCACTGGTGATCATTTGAACCTCATCCAAGCTGGTAACACCGGTTGACATCTGTTTGACTTGATTGATGAGCTCTATTCGTAGCTTAAACATATAAGTAATATTCATTACACTGATTTAGTGATCTATAGCATTATACATCTTAACAATTGTAAACTCTCTCAAACAAATTTCAATTTATCGAATAATTTTGTGGATTGACACCAGGGGAACACGAGTAATACCACCAACTATCTATATAGTAAATTATGAATGAGAGAAGGGTAATTTCTTACAAGTTGAGATTGGGAAGATGGGAGGACATCTTCTCTAAATGAGCACATAATCTTCATCCGAGTATTTAATAATATTGATAAAGTGTTTTTATGTATAACATATGAGCCTAGGAAATGGGAAACCTACCTATATTCTTATATGACAAGGCACATTAATCAACATGAACCATAATACATAGAATATTCAAGGCCAACTAATGTTGAAATCAGAGATTCAGATTCAAACATACCGAAACAAAAACTCTCCACTGTATAGGACCTGCATAGGCGAGCATGGGAGAGGAATGCTAGGATGGAAGCAGTTCTGAAACAGCTGTTCCTTTTTGACTAATTACAAACATGAATTTCATTTACCTGGGTTCCCTGATCCTTAGAGACAGCTGAAGAACCATTACTAGATGAAGCACTCCCCTGCAATCAAGCAAATTATTCACAACAGGCTGTAGTTTAACCAGAATTCACAAAATCGGTAATTGTACGGACAGATGAGACAGGTCGTCAGAAAATGTGCAATCAGCAGCTGTACATACACATTGAGTAAATTTGATTAAATTCAGCTGAAAAAAATGATAAATACTAGGTAGATCTAGCTGAGTATATTTGATATTCCAATGATCCAAACAATGTATTTGGTAATGTTGAACTATATTTTGAACATAATCTGCGTCTTGAATAATCTTTGTCTTAGATTATTTGATAGGATTGGTGAAGATGTTTATTTGACGACCTGGCACACTACATATGCAATTCAATTCCTGGAACAACCAATGCCAGGTCAGATGTGTGAAATCTGGGAATAACTGCCAATAGAATCATTTTGATGCGAAAAATATCTCTCAGCATATTTGCAGATATTCCAGGTTAACTTTAATTTACCTAAGTGCATAAGGCAACCTCCTTTCATATCTTACCAAATCATTTAGCACACTAGCTACACTTTGGATAAGCTGGGCGGCTTTTTTCTTATCTCCTTTGGTGACAAGATCGCTCAGCGGGCTATTAGGACCGGTGGTAATGGCAGATATACTTTCAGCAACAGAGGTCGTCGTGTTTGTTGAATCTGATGAAATTGCTCCAGGTGGCTGAACCTAAAAGTGTGATGAAACCAAGAAGAAACCCAATTACCTTAACTACAAGTCATATTCAAGCTTAGATTTTAAATATTCATAACCTTCCTAGCTTATCATATTGTTGTTGTTGTTGATACTTTATTTTGTCATATTAACTGGTGACACGATCGGTGGGCACTTATCTCCCAACATAGGGAGGATTTAAAGCCCTACCGTATACATGGATACTTATTGGGGTGGGATGCAAAGGTAACAATGCCCCCCTCCAATCGACGATAGGAGGGGGGCCTTTGCGAATGTAGTGTTAAAGATAACTAGGTTTGTTTGTGCAAGAGGCACCAAGCGCAGGACAGGTAGACTCCTAACTGAAGGAGTAAATATTATTAACAGTATTTCTAATAATAATATCAAAAATAGCAAGCAATGTGTACAGAATGAAAAACAACCTGGGGCAATAGTACCCATATCAGAGATAAAAAGTAAGTATCAGCAAGGATGATGATAGAAATATCACCTTCAGAGGTAGCAAGTAATGCGAGGAACCACGGGTGAGGAGGAAGACGGAACAACAAGAAAAGGTCAGGGGGGGGGGGGAATGGAAAGTGACTATTAATGTAGGAAATTATCAATATAAGAAGTTATCATCAACCCAGATAGCGCTTGATTTCGCAAGTTTGGCAAACTTGGGTGCTGTATCGGAGGTATGAAGATTTGTATTTAGTGAGTTCCAATAAAATGGGATTTTGTAATAAATTGATTTTCTAATTTGCTCAAGTCTAGGTGTGGGGCACTTAAGGACAACTCTACCAGGTAGATGTTGTCGTGTATGTCTTCGCCTCTCCTCGACTAAGTCAACATTACTTTTCGACCGGTAAGCTTGTTGGAGGATATGTAGACGTTGACGTTCTCTCAATGGGAGCAGACTGAACTGCTGGTGAAACTCATCCACATTCTGGAATCTATTAGTACGTGTGATAATTCGGAGGGCACGGTTTGTAATATTTGTAAGGTGTTTAATTTAGATTTACTGGCTGAGTCATAGAAAATGTCTGATTGGTCGAAAAGGGGGAGCACAGCCGTCTTGTAAATTTGTGCACTAAGGTTAACGTTCAGTCTGCTCCTTAGGTGTCTGAAGAGCCACAATTTATGCGAGACCTTTTTCTTAACACTCAAAAGATGCTTTCTGAACTGGAGGGGACCATCGACGACCGTCCCCAGATACTTATAGTCATCTACATCCTCTAAGTCACTAGGTCCTAGCATAAGTTTGTGGTGGAATGAGTCTGAAGAATGCCTGAAGAATGCCATTGTTTTGGACTTGTTTTCGTTTAGTGAGATTTTGTTGTGTCAACACCATAGCATTATATTATTAAGATCTAGTTGCAGATTGTGGGTAACAGAGTCAATAGATTTGTCAATTTTGCAAATAATGGTGTCATCCGCAAAAAGTTGGAGGTTGGAGTGTTTTGCATGTATGTGTAGGTCGTTAACGTAAATTGAAAATAGGATTGGGCCAAGGTTCGTTCCCTGTGGTACGCCACAGGAGATGAGTTGGCTATTGGACGCATGATTATTGACCGTTACATGTTGACGCCGTCCATGGAGGTAATCCTTGAACCAAGCTAGTTCATCGCCCAAGACACCAACCTGTTCTAATTTGTTAAGCAATATTTGGTGGTCAACAGTGTCAAAAGCCTTCCTGAAGTCCAGGAACACTGCTCTACAGGATAGCTTATCATTGACTGCTCCATAAACCTCATTGAGGAACGAGACAACCGCATCATCGGTGGAGAAACCTGACCTGAAACTGAACTGCTTATTGTATAAGATATTATTATTCTCAAGATGTGCCATAAGTTTCTTGTGGATGACCTTTTCTAATATCTTTGCAGGTAGGCATATAAGATAAGATAAGATAAGAGAATTTTTTATTTGTCTGACTTAATACAAGATACAATATGAAACGACAAAAGGGTCTACATGCCTATATGAAAAATTAATTCCATTTCTCCCGGCGGTTACCTTTAATTTCGACTTTAACTTAGGTTATAATGAGAAGAAAATAATAATAATAATATCAAGTAATGAGTTGTGTCAGATATACTAGTTATAGGTCTATAATTACCAGGATTTTTTGGGTTACCTGCCTTGAACAAGGGGGTGACACAACCGAGCTTCCACTTCTCCGGTATGAGACCACTCGCCATTGACAGTTCAATCAGATATTTGAATTGCTCTATCAAGGCGAGCAATATCTTCTTTAATAATGGGGTCTTTAAGTGATCTAGGCCAGATGATTTATATTGGGGCAAGGAGCGGATTATTTGGCGCAGGTCAGCGATTGCTACTCCATCAAATTGAAAGGGAGGATAATTAGGGGCTAGTCCACTATTATCTGTAAATGTGATCAATTCGGGGGTGGTGAGTGGAGTAATATTGTTGGCAAGATTTGAGCCAATGGTTGCGAAATATGTATTGAATGCATCAGGAATATTTCCTGTGGCAATACTACTGCCATCATCCTGCTCCAGTTGAATGAGGTTGGAATCACAAGTTTTTTCTGGGCTGATCATAGGTTTTACTCTATCCCAGAATTTGTGGGGATTTTCAGAGCACTCAAGTAATGAGTTTTTAATGTGCTCATTCTTTAGTGTTTTGGCCATTTTGTTGACCTGCTTTCGGAGAAGCTTGGCTTGGTCGAGCAAGTCAGGAGATTTAAACCTTTTGGCTAACTTGAAATATTTATCTCTTTGTTTCATGAGATCAAAGATCTCTCCATTAATCCAGTCGCAGCGAGTACGTACATTCTTGAACTCTCTGACAGGGCACATACGGTCAAGGATACGGTAGATAAATGATTCCATGTAGTCCCAACAGGTTGAGGGGTCCCGGGAGCTATAAAAGGTATTCCAGTTATGGTCCTTCATGATCTGTAGAAATATGTTTTCATCAAAATTAACAAAGCTTCTCGCTTTGAAGGAGGTTTTAGTATAGGTGCTTTTAAGTTTTTTCCGGATAAGATAGATTGGGTTATGGTCTGAAATATTAATATTCAATACTCCTGATTTAAGAATATGTTTGGAATTTGAGTAGGCATGGTCGAGAATAGTGGCAGTTGAGGAAGTGGACCTAGTTGGTGCCGAAATATACTGTGTCAGTTGGTGGAGTTGGGCCAGTTTTGCTAGTTCCTTAGAAGGAAGTGAATTGTCAGCATAATTGACATTAAAGTCACCGAGCAGATATATTTCATGGTTAGTTGGTAATTCATTCAAAATGGACTGCAATTGGTCAATTGCGTCGGTATAGCGGCCGCTAGGGGGACGATAATTTTGGTCTTATGATTCATTTCTTCAAGCAATAATACTTGTGTTTCAAGATGCAAGTTGCTAACGTTTAGATTACTGTATTTATCCCCATCGACACAGGTATTACTTTTAATATAGGCAGCAAGGCCACCCCCTCATGCTTTTCCACTAGCCCTATCAAGCCTAAGCAGTTGGAGTCAGGGATATTTAGTTGGGTATTGTGGGTCCTGTCAGAGAGCCAAGTCTCACAGAGTAGCAAAACGTCCACCCCAGACTTGAGCAAAAGTGTCTCTATCTCCTCATGGTTCCTCGCAAGACTTCTGATATTAAGGCTGATTAGCTTGAATCCATTCGTAGTTGCTAGTGAATTTAATTGCTGGTCCAGGTCATTGGCAATTGCCATGGCCCGGAGTAGTTAACAGATTATAAAATAAAAGTGAAAGTATGAATATATATATATATATATAGATGCACCCACAGGTACATATACACATATATATAGCGGGAAGACAAGGGTAAGAAATCATAATGGGAAAGAAGAGATAAACAGTTCCTTCCTCGTTATAGTGTAAACCACCTTGGACTATTGTTATAATAACCACTCTATTAGACATAATATTGCCAAGTATTGGTGCTTCCATTTGGTTATAAGGAGACAATATGATTTAGAGATTCAAAGATATCCCATAAGATAAAATAGATCCCATTAGGGACAGGCATAACAACAACAAATAGGGTTCAAACTAAAGTTTAACACACTAGTAGGATAAGACTAAAGTTTAAAGTTTAAGGTTTAAAGTTTAGCACACTAGGACGACATTTAGGACCTCAATTACCAATAGATCATTTCATATTTTATTTTATTACACACAGCACAGACAGTTCGAACACACACTAGAACGATTTAAAGCACCTTGGTTTCCGCAGGATCATTTCATATTATATTATATTACAAGTTATCTTACAAGTTGTATAGGCTGCCAGTTGAAATGATTCTGTAGTTCCCGACCGATAAAAATGTAGTTATTTAGCATGATAAGTATATAGGAGATATCAAGGTGAATAAGGAACTGATATTGAGATTTTAGTGTCTTTCTTAAATATGAACTCATCATTGGTTTAAGTTGTGGGTAGGCCTACTTAACCGAATGAGCATGGCATGTAGGAACGATAGACTTAAATTATTGTACCATCTTCACTCTATGACCTATATTTTCATATTAAAGAAATCTTACATAAAATACCTTTTAAGGATTCTTTTCCACGCCTTTGCCATAGGAAATTAAGCCAATACGTTTACGTGGATCGTAACGTAACACGTTTGATTGAAAAAAAAAGTGACAGAAAATTGTCCTGACGTTCTACAGCTTCAAAAAATGAAGATTGACTCATAAAGAGGCACTACGTGCACACCTTTCAATTTGCATAATTTGGAAGGCAATAATTAAAGGGCTTGTTCTCGATACGTACGAGGGGACGGGAATTGGTTTCGGGCCTTAAAGTACCAGATGACTAATAGGGTTTCCAGGGCGGGTGGGCTCTTGCCCAGAATTTTAACTATATTGTCTGGATTATCTGCAATCTGATTATCTCTGAGTTAATTGAAATCAGGTGGAAGAGAACCTATTACAGAGCAGCTGGAGGATGAAGGCGGCTGGAGATAAAGTTAGGGAAAGAAGGATCATGAATTTAAGCATTTTGATAACAACACATCGGACCGCTTGAGAGAGGGAGGGCGAGAGGACCATCAATCAATACCTGTCCGCCATGATCGATTAAGTGCTTGTCTTTGTCAAAAATGCAAATCCGAAACTAAAATAAATGGCTAGAATATTGAAGGCAAACAGGATGGCATTAATGAGAAGTGTTTTTTGATGTAACTGCCTCCGTGCGGGATGAAAATAGTTTCGTTTAAAAAAATGAAAATCATGTTTCAAAATGTGTCCAAATATCACAGAAAAGGCACAATGGGAGATTTCATTTCTTTTAAAAACTTCCCAAGAGAAAGGAGATTCGGAAAGGAGAACCCATTTTGGGGGTAACTTACGTGCATTAATGGGAATTAATGTCATTAGTAAAATTTCACTTAAGGGTGTGGGTTTTCAATTGTGCTTTTTTTGCAAGTATAACACCTTTTCCGAAATATATTTGTTATTATTGATAAAAACTAGTTCTATGTTTTTATGTATTCCTCTCCCACAGAGCTTTCACATACTTTTCTACATCTACAGTCGCTATTTATCTCAATAATTGAGAAACCCACTATTCTAACTCCCTATATTTCAAAGATTTAATACATTATTCTATTTCTATTCAGAAGGAAAAAAGGGTACTTGTGAATTACCTCGACTGAAAACTGGAATTGGCTAATGGCACCAAACTCATCAAGGACTTCAGCAATTATGGACAGGAGATAATTATTTGAAGAATTGCCTGCACTCAACAGGAGACCGTGAGACTGGGGTAACGATCCCGCATAAACCATGGAGGCGTCATCCTCTGCTGAAGCTACTGTAGACGTCTTCAGGGTGTAGAATTTGTAGGTCAGTATAGGCTGGGACTGGTCAATGTCCTTCCAATTGGAGCAGGAGAGCACGAAGGGTGTACGGAGGGCGGTGCCTGTAGGTATTGATAAGTGACATATTCAGTAATGGTTTTCGTTGGGGTGAACTCGTCATTTGTTTATTTTGGGAACTTAACTTGATAGGAGCTATAGACTTAGATTTGTATACCACCTCCATTGTATGGCCTATGCATCTTCCATCGAGTGGGATGAAAATATTTTCGTTTAAAAAAATGAAAATCGTGTTTCAAAATGTATTCAAATATCACAGAAAAGGCACGATGAGAGGTTTGAACAACTCCGCTTCCATTAATACCCTAGCGAAAAGAGATTAATTAAAAATGGCATTTTCAGTAACAGTTTGAGGTTTGTTCTTGTTCGAGAAGCCGAATTATTCCCTTTTATTGAACTAAAAATGAAGCACCAATTTGAGTGACTAACAATCTTCTCCAACCTGTTTAAGGTTTTGTTTTCGCTGGGGGTGGGGATGCTACTGCTGCTGTGTGTGTGGGGGGGGGGGAGGGCTTGAATGATTCTACCTCATGGTATGATCTTACAATAATAGTTATGGATGCTGTCTGTTGCTGTCAATTATTTAGGAAATTAAAGAAATCATGTTACAAACTTTCGGTTTGTTTAAAAGCGTGTTAACTCGTAAAATCAGTTATATTATGGTCAAACTAATTTTAAGAAGAGTCAATTACCAACTTCTTTCTAACCCTCAGCTCCACAGTATACCGACAAGGCAACCTAACACGTTGGCTGTGATAAATATGTTTTAAACAAGCAAATGGACCCTTCACTACACAATGCATAGCAGGGCTTAAGTGGATTAGACGCTTATGAGGGACTTAAATATAGGGAAAACCTATTTCTTTGAACTGGTGTTTTACATCATGGACGCGTGTTCATTGCACTATACAAAGAGCCATTCTAAATTTCACGAAATCCCCACTTTGATTACTGAACCAAATAGAAGAATCGGAGATAAAAGACTGTCTCTGCCCCAAAGGGAGCTAGGCGACCTGATGTCCATGACTCTTGGATTCGTTATGAAAAGGGAATTGCTGAGAGGCAGTTTATCCGATTTGTACTTGAGATCTCTTTTTTTAAAAGAGTTTTATTCCACAAGTAAAGGAGACTCTGCCGATATGCATGCCTCCCAGGCCACGCCCACTTTATTCCTCCAATCACAGGCCGTCATATAGCTATATTATGATGTGCCCATTGTATTATTATCCAATCACAGCCGTCGCTGCGTCGCGGTAAACATATATCGTTCTCTACTCACTTTCAATTCCAGCATCGCCACGATTGGACGTGCGGGAAAATATACATTTGTTTGCTTTTATTGTATCTGTTTATGGCATATTAAAACCTAGCTTTGCTTGGTTTCGACCAAACTCCTTGTCGAACTGCTTCTTTACACAAAATCACGTCCTCGTTCCAAAATATCTAGACTATATTTTATGTCTACATATCTCTCATACGAGGAAGGGGCGTATCCCACAAACCCCTCAACCAATAGGATATACACACATCTTCTTCATTGGATACAATAAATTCTTCTGTATGAACACAATGCTTGTATCGAGAGGAAGTGTTCTTTCATTCTCTTGCCAGAGCCTTACCCTACAAAACTATCTAGGAACTTCAGTATAATATATACGAGGATGTAAGGTTTAAAAAGATTACCTTTGGACGGTGAGGATGAACAAGTACCTCCCTCTGGTGGGGTGTTGGTGGTAAAACAGTACTCAGCCACAAAGGTAGTGCAGCCTGAGCACTGTGCTGACATCTGGAGGCAATACTCGCGTCCTGCAGACAACATTCCCGCCTTTATGACAAGGCCGGGTCCAGTCATACCTTTAAAGGAAAATCAAACAATTTACAAATTGTTTTCTATCAAAATGTCTCACAGCATTGTGTTGTAAAATCATCTTCATGTCATTATCTTGCGCCATGAACATAATATTTATGGGAAGTATTTGAGATTGAGCTGAATGAGTTATACACTTATCCCTCAAATAATGTGGTACCCACTGCATGAAAGTTCCGCTTAAAGCGTATGCTGGTTGCGCTACAACTAACTGGGATTTTTTCATCTTAAATTCCATTCATCTTTGTAGCCATTGTTTATGAAATCGATTCGTTATTGTTTTCATGTTCTTGGGACAAATGGGAAGAATCTTAACAGAAACCAAGTCTTCATATCGTTATCTTGGATCTTGAACAAGTGGGAAGAATTCTATATACCAGTGAACGTGTTGCGCTGTAAATCAAAATAATGCAGTATCCACTGCACGAAAATTGCACTAATGCTTATGCTGACTGTGCTACTGACAGTCTGGTCAATGGTTAGTCAATTTAGAGGAGGGAAATTAACATAACAAATCTGGGATATTTTCATATTAATTAGACCCCACTCATGATTCAATGCGTTGTGTTATAAGATCTACTCTTCATATCGCTGTCCTGACCCTTGGAAAAAAGGGAAGAATTATGGATTCAGTGGCACTTGTGATAATACGGTATCCACTGCATGAAATCTGCGCTAAATTGTATGCCAATTGTGCTACTACTTGGATTTGGGGGACAGGAATTAACTATTATCAAAGAGTTTCCTCCATATGAGAGCCAATTCACGATTCAAGACATTTAGTTGTAGAATCTATTCTTCATATCATTATGTAAAACAGGCAATTTATGCCTGAACCCCGAACACTGAGACTTAAAAATGGTTAGTTCCCGGCTAAATAAAATATTGAAAAAAATATGCCTTCAACAAGTGTGAAGAATTATGTATACCGCTGAACATACTGTCTATCAGAATAATGCGGTACTCACTGCACTTTCACTAAAGCTTATGCCGACTATGCTACCACCAACAGTGACCAATTAAATAAGGGAAATACAAATAATTTATAAGTTTTGCTGCAAGAATCGTTGACTGTAAACATAATTTTTTGTTGTTTTACTTATTTGCTGCAGGTTTATGCAGATTTCACATAATGGAATCGTTAGATTATAACAATTCAAAGATAAGATTGTACAACCTTGTAAAGTCTTTTTGCCTACTTACTTGTTGCGGCTAAACTCGATAGGTTTGTTAGGGCAACATCACTGGCGCCCTTGGCCACTGCCGACCATGTGTAGGTCAGTTCGTTTCTAATGCTGTCACTACACAATGGACACTGAGCTTCAACCGACAGCTTCTGAGTGGTGACAACTCGTGACTGGCAGTTAACCAGACACCTGCGGATAAATAGATGAAGTATATGATATATATTTCGTTAATAATCTAATTCGATCTAATATGTAGCATGGCACACGCTGGAAGCCAAGCTTCCTAATCGGATATTAGTCTTGCAGACTTAAGAATTTAATTAGTATTATTAATGAAATAACAATCTAATAATATATCTGAATAAGCAAATATTTTGGAGAAATACTATGAAACAACTGTTGCAATTTCATATGGGTAAAAATATAGAAAATATAACAGCTATAGCGAACGTTTCTGTTGCTTTTAGACCAAGTTAAACCAATTTCGTGACTGTGTTAAGATATACTATAAGAAAACTCACCCTATGCTTACTTGAGGAACATAACCCTTAACCATGTTTACTGTCTGTGAGGCAGTGGCTAACCTTGTATCCTTAGTCATGTTGACGGATATGGTTAGTAAGCCGGGGGAGATCTTAGCTGTATCTATCATAGCTTTCCCGATAGTACTATAGTATAGATACGAGGAACAGGACTCACTGGCTGTTGTACAGGACCATTTGAAAGCAAGTCCAGTTTTGTCAAGCTTCGACCCTGTATCCGGATCATTAGATCTGGTTGTAGCATCAACCGTCAGGGTAGTTCCCCACTGAATGGTGACATACGTCCCTCCATCTATCAACGCCTCCAGAGGTGATCTCATCACTTTGATGTAAGTTGTTTGGCTGAAGACCTCCGAGTTGTAGTTAGTCGTGACAGTCATTTTGTACGTTCCTGGAGCAAGCGTGGTAGCTGAGAACGAATTGGTGGAGGTTGTTTCATTATTTAAGGTAGCTACTGAGACAGTTTGGGAAACGGATTGATCAACATTTCTAGTTTCTTCTGAGGTGGTGGTCCAGTTTACAGTTAAGGGGATAAAGCCACAGTTGAATACAATTGTTGCATCTACACTGATGACGCTGGAGCGGGCCACATTGTGGGCTCTTTCGGCAGTTGAATAACCAGGAGGTACAGTAAGCGTCAGACAATCTGTCGGTCGGGCTGTAGTAGTTGTAGTTGTTGCGACTAGGGAATAAATAAAATAAATATGAAAGAATGTAATTCTTATGTGATTCAACCTAATCAGTCCTAATAACCTTTTTTAAAATGTGGATCAGAACTATAGCTGAGAACAGCAACCAAAGTTGTAATGCTTTTCGCTGAATAAATATAGCTAAAACTGAACTAGCTCAGGAACGTTAAAAGGTTTAGAAGGACAAGAATATCTACAAGTAAAAAGTTAAATTTTTCTTTTATGAAAAGTCGTACCTGTAGTGGTTGTTGGTGGTACAGTTGTTTGCTCTGGAATTTTAATAGGATTAAGCTTATTGAGAAACGGTTCATCATTTTTACATTCTCTGTAATACAATACATTTGGGTGAACGTGTAGATTAAACATACATGTACAGGGTTATATTCATATATCCTGCAAGAAAACTGTTAGATTTGATAAATTATACTGATTAAGATAGTTTCAAAATCAAAGCGTCAACACAGAAAATAAATATCAAATATGAATAAGGATGAAACAAAAAATAATATAAGATAATAATAATAAGATTGTGAGGGCAAAAGGAGAAATTTATCAGTAGTATGTTGAAATTGTAATAGTTTTAACTGATGTCCTTGGGTGCATTAGATGGAAAACCTATTTTGATATCAGCTGTGGTTTCTTTGGTGTCTGGCGTCGTAACTCCTTGCGTTTGAGGAGGATCAACGGTGGTGACAACTGAAGTTCAATATATGTTAATGTGCATGGAAGTCAAGGTCATATAGTCCAAGCATCTCCCTCTGGTTGCAAAGTACCCACGATTTCTCTACTCAAAGTCGAAGTGCGCGCCCTTTTTATGGTTTCTATTTCCCCGTCTATTTCTTACGGGTATAAACATGGATCATGGATTCAAGAGAAGGAGTCCATTGTAGTGCATGGGGTGTACTTAATTCTAAAATAATATCTTGTCTCGGGATTATGCATGCATGCGCTGGTTTGGGGTCAGGTTAAATCACCAATCTTGCAGAGGCAGCGCAAAAGGAAGGAGAAGGGGTTTTGCAACGGTTGAATCTGTCAAAAAGAAATTAAATCTCACAATTTTAGGCTAGGAAATGTTAGAAAAACGCGCACGCGCAATCTCACTGTTGATAACTTCTAGTCTACCCCAGCCTTATAAGCTATGTCTTCAACGTTTTGTCTATTCAAATAGGTATAGGAAGAATGAATGAGAGAATTTCTAACACTTTTCGCATTAATAGTGTTGAAGGGAAAGTTTTACAACGAAATTTTATATTAAATTATACATATATTGTAGTGCCTGTGGCCAGTATTGCTAGCTGGTCTTGGTAGTCCTGCTTCCCTATATAGGCATCAGGTGCAATGACAGAATAATCCACTAGGGGTTTTGCAGGGCAGTGTTGAATGTATTTCCTACATAGACCACCAGGGATCAATCTTATGCACTCCATTCTATTCTCCAATTTCCTTTCCAAATATAACATTGTAAATCAACAAAATCACCGGACGAAAAGATCGAAATTCCCCTTTCTGGGAATCATTACCTGGTCTTCTTTCAATAATGTACCCACCATATGAAATGTAACGAAATGATGTTTGTACTTCATCCCATAGGATAATGCTTATGAATAGTTTTTTCATGTGGGGATACGAATTATTACGCAACAAACCAGCGTGGCAAATTATAGGGCTTGAGGACAATGTTATAAAAACATTAAATTGGTGCTGGGCAAAGGGTCTCTGCCAGGAATTCATTCAAAGACATATTTAATTTATACATTTGTATATTGTTACATAAGGATTAGGTTAGCATGCACTGAAACACATTGCGTTATAATTTACACCACTCCTATAATGACTATCACACTTATGTAGAAGAAAAGCAGACAACAGACACATATAAAACAACATTGAGACAAAACAGAAATTAAATAATATTGGCTTGAGATTACAGGATTTGAATCATCACAATCATCATATAAGAAAACAACTAGTGAACATACTTATTATATATACGAAATCAAGATTTGCTTGAAATGCACATTGGACAGCACAATTGTTTATATATATAATATCCGTGACAGGTTAAACATACATAGAACACCATATTTGCTGCAATATACTGTCCTGTTACTCAATAAGTTTAAAAGTTGTTATAGGTTGAATCCGGCCTGAATGTGATTGAAGTATTAATTTGAATAGGTTTTGTGGATGGGGGTGGTCTATGGTGACCAGAACTACTGAGTGGTTTTGGTCACCATAGACCAGCCACGCCAACAAAACCTCATGAGAGTAATGTTAAAATCACATTCCCTGATTTACCAGTGTCACATGAAGTGTACATGGAGAGACTAAAGGTAGAAAATCAAATATATTTGATAACGTGCAGGACGAAGAACCATAGATGGATTTAATTAAGAGCTCACACCTTTTCCACGGTGTTATCAGCGTTTGAAAGTCGTAAACTAGATTTATGATGACTTACCTAATGTAGTTTCAGCGGGTGGAGTTGTGGTCTCAGCTGTAAATACAACATAATGTCACACAATCACGTAATATTTAATGACATGATTCTATATACATGTATCAGCCAACAATTTTTTGCTTTTCTTTTCAGGCCAATAATGTACAGCTACAACATGCGCTGCCTACTACGCGTTGCCAATCAAGAAAAATAGAGTGCTTTTGGTATTGAGAGTAATTTGATTCATCCATTAAGATAAGATTATATAATTCTATTAATATGATTAGACTCTGTTCTTCCAGCGCATGTTTTAAAAACAATTCAATGTAGTATTCATTACAAATTAGTACCAGTTAATTTTTTTGGACTTATCTATTTCTGAGTCAGAATTTGAACTTCATTTGCCAGACAATGACGCAGACGATAAGGAAGGTGGAGCTAACTACTCTAAGGGTGGCATCCATTACTGGAACCCCGAGCTGAGCGCCGATATCAGTAAGCTTTTACAGTTGCATTCAGACCAGAAGGCCCAGATTGACTCTTTGATTTCTCAGCTTCAAGTGGCTGTTAATTTTACTTCTGGTGCCCCAGGTGGTGCCTCAGGTGGTGCCAGACCGAAATCTTCTGCCCCAGTAACTACCACTGTCACCAGCACTGTCACGCCTACCACTGCTTCAATTACCACCCCGCCGATAAACCAGTTAATTTTTTTGGACTTATCTATTTCTGAGTCAGAATTTGAACTTCATTTGCCAGACATTGACGTAGATGATAAGGAAGGTGGAGCTAACTACTCTAAGGGTGGCATCCATTACCGGAACCCCGAGCTGAGCACCGATATCAGTAAGCTTTTACAGTTGCATTCAGACCAGAAGGCCCAGATTGACTCTTTTATTTCTCAGCTACAAGTGGCTGTTAATTTTACTTCTGGTGCCCCAGGTGGTGCCTCAGGTGGTGCCAGACCGAAATCTTCTGCCCCAGTAACTACCACTGTCACCAGCACTGTCACGCCTACCACTGCTTCAATTACCACCCCGCCGATAAACCAGTTTGTCCAGTTGGCCGGTCAAGGCTTGCCTCCTCTGATCACCTCTGCCACCGCTTCTACTGCTTACGCTATACCACCGGGCCAACAACCCTCCCTGGCAGCTGCGGTCTCTAGTGTAGCTGTTGCCATTGATCCTGCTGCTGAGAAAAGGAATAAGGGTTTGTCTTTTCGTCCTGAGTTTTATGTACAACATTTAGACGCGGGGACCCACTTGAAAAGCATTGATCACAAAAAACTCTCGTTTTATGACCTTAAGTATGGAATGTGCCGTGTGTCCAAGCATATCCTACAGCAGGGTGGTGATATAAACACTTACCTGAATCACTTTGCATTCCTAACCCGTCATGCTGCTATGGGGAAATTTGCTGATGACTGCTATGTTAAGTACGACCGACATGTTGTTGACGCTGTTGTCGATTCGGATATCCCCTCCTTCATACCTGGTTACACTGTTGCTTCGGTGTTTGCTTTTCAACGACAGGCCCCTCAGAAGTCTGCAGATACTACCAATGCTAAGAAGACGCCCAGGAAAAACAGATCGAAGGTCCCAGGTCGCTTTCCGGATGATCTTTGCTATCTCTATAACTACAAGAGCTGTGATGGTTGTAACAGAAGCCATGCTTGTCACATATGTAGGGAATCCCATAAGGCCAGGGATTGCCCCAACAAGAAGTCCCTGGGCTCTCCCCAGTGACGTCATGTCTCCACTCCAGCTCTCGCGCTCGGCGTGAACTGTCGTGGTGGCGGTGTTGTTGTGGATGGACTTGACCATAAATGCCTCAACGTTCTTCATTTCCTGTCGGCAATTCCACACTTACTTCTCTGCCTACACCTACCTGTGACTTATGTGAGCTGGACATTGGTAATTATGACAGTCAGTTTACTGATTTAGCCGTTCTTCTGCCTTGTTCTCATACCTCGACTCGTCCTTGACCCACCACGAACAATGCTATGCCCACCGATGACGGTTCTTTCCTTCCTGGGAACAACCTTCTGCCTAACGCTGATGATTTTCGCTGTAGTTTTGAATCTCTACCTTACTTTAACGGTGAATATGATTGCCTTGGTGTATGTTGTTGTAGTGTCAGTGATGCCGCTTGTGGCCCCGACTCTCTATATCATGCTACTACTTGTCACTTCGATTGCACCGACTCTGAATTGGTTGATAATTGTATTGATGATGCTTGTTTCAATGATGCTTGTATTGACCATGAATGTATTATTGCTGTATCCGATACTGCCTGTGTTGATAATGATTTTCATGTTGATTATGATCTATACCCGGCTTCCCTTGATGTCTCACCTACTGAACCTGATGATTTGTTTGCAGCTGTTCGACCTTACACTCCGGTAGACAATGAGATTATGTTACCTGCCTTTTGTAATATTGCTGACGATGTTCACTATATTGACGGTGTTCCCACTCAATTACGCCTCCTTGCATGGTTGTATGAGATTAAGGTTGAAAATGATGTTTGGCTTTCAAATTTTGTTGCTGACGGTGTAACAGATGGTTTCAAAATACTAGACGATGATGCTAAGATTGATTCTTACTACTGTGAAAATTATAATTCTGTCTTGTATGGCCCTGCCACTACTTTTCTTGATACACTTATAGTTGATGAGGTTGCCCGTGGTAAATATATCAAGGTTGATAAGCCCGCTTACACGCCCTAAGTGCCGTCCAAAAGCCTGATGGCTCCTTCAGACCAATAACGGACTGTCGTCATCTACAATAACTACATGTCCAGTACGGCCTTGCCTTTTCGGTTTCATTCCATCGAACATGTGTTACCGTTTATGATGCCTAACTGTTACATGGCCACAGTAGATATCACCGCGGCCTACAGGACCCTCCCTATTCATCCCTCACACCGAAAGTTTCAGGGCATCACCTGGTACGAGTCAGTACCGATCTACTTATTAGACACTCATCTCTGCTTCGGAATTCGTTCATCTTTTCTCAAGGCAGTAATTTCATAGTGAGATGCCTTGCTAGGAGGGGATGTCATGGTGTCATTAACTACCTGGATGACTTCTGGCTG
Organism: Sthenelais limicola; assembly: GCA_942159475.1. Classification (NCBI taxonomy): domain Eukaryota; kingdom Metazoa; phylum Annelida; class Polychaeta; order Phyllodocida; family Sigalionidae; genus Sthenelais; species Sthenelais limicola. Next base: position 64,077,647 of record OW804096.1, read on the forward strand.
TGTGCTGATTCTTTTGAGGCCTGTCAGCGCAAACAATCGATCCTTATCCACCTTTTACACCAGCTGGGGTTTGGTGTGTCCTGGAAGAAATGCTCCGCGCCATCCCAGCGGTGTCTGTACTTAGGTATTATATTTGACTCCGTGCAGATGAATGTCTCCCTGCCAGATAAGAAACTGTCGTCCCTTATTGATGAACTGTCCTTCTTTACAGGTAAATCTCGTGCAACTCTACTACAGTTACAACACCTGTGTGGTAAGGTCGCCCATGCCTCAAAGGTCATAATTGGAGGTCGCACTTTTTCTCGCCGCCTTGTTAGGTTACTGAAGAATCATGGCATGTGCCCCAGGAAGAGAGTCCGCCTCAACAAGCATTTCCATCGGGACATCCAATGGTGGTTACACTTCTGCAAGCATTTCAATGGTAGACGCTACTTCTCTACTCCCCTTGCCCATCCTGACGTGACAATATACGCCGACGCCTCTTCCAAGGGGTTTGGGGCGATTGGTGCAGATGATTGGATCGCTGGCTACTTTGGAGTCGGTACTGTTCCTGCCTATACCTCTTCTATGCTTCAGTCACACAACCATTGGCTCAACTTCCCTGTTGACCGGTTCCCCTCATCTGATTTGAACAATAACCTCCTAGAGTTGATACCTATCTGGCTGATGCTTCGACGTTACTCGCACCTTTATGATGGTGGTTGTATTCTGTGCTACTCAGATAACACTCAAGTTGTTTCAATGCTTTTGAAGGGGGTCAGCTGCAACGACTCCTGTGTTGCTATTTTAAGAGACATTTTCTGGATTACCTCCAGACATAACATTAGGCTTTGTGCCTCCCACGTTAGGGGCGTTGATAATATCCTACCAGACCTGTTGTCCCGCATTGTCACCACTAATTCACTACTAAGTTTGCCTTCTTCTTTATGCTGTGCTCCCAGATTTTCTCCAGGATCTGGATGCGGAGGTGTCTAACGTCGTCTCACATGCATGGGCCTCCTCTACTCAGAAGAATTGTGCCAGCCAATGGAAAGCCTACTTTTCCTTTTGTGCAAGCCTGGGCCTCACTCCGCTGCCGGCCGACCCAACCACAATATGCAGGTTCCTGGTCTTCAAATCACGCTCCTGTGTCTTCTCGACTATTAATAACTACCTATTTTCACTAAATAACTAATAATCAGAAAAAATAACTAATAATCAGAATGGTTCCATACTTGGTAGTTCAATGCGCATATATATATAAGGTTGATAACAAATAACAACTCAACTGGTTAATTTAAAAATTATTTTTGGGTACCCAAGGGGGGTCTTGGGGGCCAAATGTTGTCAAATTGGTGGAATTGGCAATATTTAGAATATATATAACATTCATTGTTTATTGTCCTTGTTTTGTTTTTTAAGTTGACTCAAATACTTGTATTTAATGTTCCTGTTCTGTTTAAGTATTTACAGGCAAAATCTTCAAGGATAAACGTTCTAATATTATGTATATATGTTAGAGATATAATTTCTGATATTATGTGACAGCAGGCGTGATGGCACACAACGGCAGGCGTGACGGCACACGACACAACGTGACAGCAAATTTTTAAAGCATTTTGCCTTAAGAATCATGTAAAAACAACTCGGAAATCATGAATTTCAATCTACATAGATTGGTACCAAGCAAAGTCAATAATAAATGTCAAATTTAAAGCTTATTATTGAAGTTGTGCCTTATAAGGCTCTAAAAACCCTAAAATAGGCGTGACGGCACACAACAGGAGCTAGGGTACCCACCACCTTTTGCCACCATGTTATTTCTCTGCTACAATTCATGAAAGACACAAATCACTACATTTGATGTTCCATATATGTATAATCCCATGCATTTTATCATTATTCATCATAATTTGACATAATTTTTTTAAAAATCCACCTTAGGCACACAGCGTGACGGCACACGACAGGGGGGTACCCACACAAAAAAAATCTGGTTTTTGATGGCTTTTGGCCAAAAAATATTTTTTTGCATTTTTTTTTTATACAGATCATGTTCACAAAACCTACTATCACAACATATAAAAAAAAATGTTCAATTTACAGGATTATTTAGAAATTTAGCTATTCCACGGACTAATGGCAGTTTTAAAAAACGATTTTTGCCCCCAAAATGGGATTTTGAAAAAAAAATAATATTGGGCTAAAAATGCCAAAAATGTGGTTCCACAGGTTCGTAGAACCATCCTATCAAAAAGAATTATCAAATTAATAGTAATTAATTTGATTTAAGCCCGTTTTATCACTTTCCACGGTTGGGGGCCAAATGTTGTCAAATTGGTGGAATTGAACATTGCTTTAATTGTTTTAAGCTAGGTGGCTAACAATCAATTACCAACAATTTGTAAGTGTTCTTACGACCTCAGTGAACCTAATTATAGGGCTTGCCTATATTTAGCTAGGTTACTTATGCACCCAAACTGAAAAGTTGACTTAGGACAGATCTAGGATTCGTAACTATGTTTCCTAAATATAGCTGTGCTGTCACAACTTTAGGCTAAGTTATTCTAAGAAGAAGCTTATTTAAATGTATAAAACCAAAATATACTAGTTTTATCAAATAATGTCAATGTACCACTAGATTCCTTAGAGTTCTCTTTAAACTCTGAAATTATGTTCCTGGATAGGTTCTCAAAACAAATTCAATTGCAAGTTTCATACAATAGTACTCTAAGTAGCAACCTATGTAGTTACAAAATTTCACCCAGGAGGGAAACCTTAAAGCAAAAGGTACTATATAATTAGCAATGCAATGCAATCTTGAAATGAGCTCTTCTATAGTGATATGTATACGATAACTTCTGTGGTCGCAAGTTGGCTGGTGTTCTCCTCCCATGAGAATTCCACGAAATGGGAGTTGAATACATTCCAGTATGAGTATAACCATATATTTTATGGATCATCACTGGGACCAACTACGACCTGAACGTTACCGTAACCTGTTGACGCTAAACTGGGACTCAGTGAAGATGCAAATGGAATTATTGGGAGGCTGGTGTATTGGTAATGGTAATGAATCCCTATCAAATGTGAGACTGCAAATGATAATGGCGTTGTAAATGAGTGCGTTTCTATGCCTGTACCAGAGGTGTATATCCTTTAAGATGTGTGCATGTTAGCAACCCTAGCTGCAGTGCCATAAATCTCGCAGTAGAAATCGCCATGTTAAAGCGAGTAGAATGTTATTGAAACAAGAGTTCTTGAACATTTGAATGGGAGGCTGATTATATGAGACGCTCTCTTGTAGGTGGAGTGTCAGCTGATGTTAGAGCGGACAGAATCAGGCCTGGAAAGCACCAACTAGGGTCAACAGTAGGAACTGCATGAACAAGAAATAAAATGTTTTGTTTAACATTGGCAAAAAGTATAATTATAGATATTTGCATTGTACCCCAGTGAAAGGTTATACTGAAGTGACAGCGAGAAATGTCAGGATGAAAGAGTCCTTGCTGCTTAAACTTCCCAAGGACAAGTTATTTCTACTCCTCCTCAAGACCACTGCGATTGATGCTATGCATGGGTGCTAACAGGAGACCAGAGCAGACCATCCTGTGTTCCAAATGTGACGTGTAACAGGCACCAGGTGGCTTAGCCATGTGTGGGTGGGGGTAAAAATGTATTAAATGTAAAAATACATCCTTTGATATTTTTGATTTTCCCCCTTTTATTTCTTTAAAAATTAAATGGACATTCTGAGCCTTTGCACTAAGTAGCTCTGGTCAAAAGACAACAATATAGGGACACATAACCCTGCAGATAGTTTGGTCTCTTTACAAGTTTGGAAATGTTGGGTACCTACATCCATGTTAACAATATTGCAGAGCAGATCCGAAACACAGGTAAAGCCTCTTTTGAGGCTTTCTTTTTATAAAAAAACATAACATGAAATGAAGGTTGAAAAACCAACAAAAATCTTCTGTTATATCATATTACATAATCAGAATGTAATAGTGATTAACCACATTGTTATCAATAGTATACATCAATTAGGGTCTTTAATTACTATAATTACTTATCATTATTTAAATCAACTGTGGGATTGTGCAACACAATAAAGGGATCAGGTAACATTGGAGTAGGTATAGCCTATCATAATAGGCCACGCACAGTTACTCTGTGATGTAGGTAAGGACAATAAAAGATAGTCAGTTGGATCTTTAACATCAAAGATTTAAGCTATTCAAGGCTAAAGTATTGTTATGAATGATTGCTCTGTCTGCCAGTACCTTAGACCCTGTACATGGGATCGATAGTAAGCACATGTCTCACTAAATTCAGAAATAAGTCACCCACCCATGATTCGTCCTTACTTTGTAGTAGTAAACCACTCTTTTTATCATGTTTAACGATTTTCTAGGAGTTGGACTGTAAGCTGAAAGTATCATACTTGTAAAAGAGCTTATAAATAAAAAAAAATAAATAAAGAAACAGAATGTAAAACAATGCTACAGTGGATTAGTCAATAGCAAGTCAGCCTTCACGACTAAATACCATGATAAAAAATCTTATAAATAAAATATTATTTAAGCATTCTTCATACTGAAAACAACTAGCCAGAAAGTGCTCTGCATAGTATTATTATACGTCCATTTCATTTGAGGGGTGCAATACGTGGTTTGCATTAAAAATACTTTCATCAATGAAATTCAAATTGGGTTTTCTATTCAACTTTGTATGGTTCTGAGACGGGCCAAGATCATTAGGGACAGTTAGCAACCACAATGCACTGACACAACACTAACACATCCACTAACTATTTGTACATTATTAGCATATATAGCTGTGGGGATATCTCGAGAGGCGCTAGGCATCTGCAGGGCATCTGCCTTGCAGGCCTCTCGAGATATGCCCACAATGATCACTGTTGTGAAAATCTGCTAATGAAATTGTTAAAAAAAAAATAGTTTTAAAAAAAGAATTCTGGAGCATTTACCTTCAGCTATCGTTGTCCGGATAGCAGGTGTACGTTTTTCAGTTGCGACCCATGCTTGAGCGAATTCAATGTCGCCATTGTGATTGTATTGATATATTTCCTGGCTCATGTACTCGTGAAGGTTATCTGTAGTATAGCCAGTGGAGGACAGAGTAGCAGCGAGGGAAGAGGCGAATGGAATGACTGGGTCACTGCTGTACTTGTAGTGATAGTGTACCCCTATTATGTTTGTAGCTGAGAAGCTCACAGCCTCTGGGAACACATAGGTCTCCTCCCCAAGCCTCGTTGAGTAGATCCTTGTGGAGGAAATTGCTTTTAACTGCCCACTGACTACACTGTAAATGTCGAAGTAGAAATCTTCGCTGGCTTGCAAGCTGTAATATGTGATGGAATAAATCGTTCCGGCACAGGTAAATGGTATATTGAAGACCAACAGCACTGTTTCTGGAGCGATTTCGGTAGAGGTCAATGAATTGATCTTCAGTGTAGGAAAGCAATTACCATCCGTTGCCAAAGTGGCTACAATGATATAGAAAACAAGATAAGTTATTTTCAGGGTTGTGCCTAATCCACTCGAACCAAGAGACAGCAGTAACAAAATGGTCTACGACAGATTGTTATATTTATATATATTATATATTATATATTAATGATGTAAATAATATTTTAATATAGAATGTCCTTCAAAATTAATGAATTTGGTTCATAATGATTTATGATATTATGCACAATATGATGTGGTTGTCAAATGTAAGAAGGGCCATGAACAGGACTATTTAGACATTCTAGAATGAATGTTTTTCCATGTTATTGACATAGTAGAGGTGAATGACATATCACTTTATCATATTAATGTGTATACATAGTTATCATGACTTACTAGTAGTAGGTGCTTCTGTGGTTGTTGTTGGGGGGTTTGCTTCCAAAATAGAATAACACAGCCAAATCGTTATTACATGAATTCAAATGTTGCTGATTTCATACCAGAAAGATTCCATCATATGCTATGGAAGTATAGTAACACGATTAAGGCGTGATTAAGGCGACATCATTGAAAAACGTTGAAACACTTTGCGGATAATGGAACACTGCATTGGATTTCACAATCTGAACTGAACAAATATCAGGTTTCAAATCAACCTTTATTTGATGCAGCCTCTGCCAAAACCCATAACTAATTTCGTGAATTACAAAATACCCCAAATTTTAAATCCAAAAGGTTTTACATCTCTACCATGGATAACAAATAGATATATCATAATATGGGTATAACCTTGAACCAGATGACACAGTCATAGTTATGTATCCTCCTCTCCAACCGAAGTTGTTGTATACTAGCATCAGTAAAAGCTTTGCCCCAATCAATAAAAAAGAAAAGAATAAGATCTCGGAAGCATGATTCAACTCCTATAATTATTCAAAACATGTTCTAGAAAAGAGGATAAAATTCGCTTATAATTATGCTCAGAGTATCCCAATGTGCAATAGAACAGTTCTAACATGATTTTTACCTGGACATTTACACCTGATTCTGACCTGGTGCTTTACTAGTGGAAATCGTAAACAGTTTTGAGGCTTAAACTTGATTTTACAATGCTCTATGGACCCGATTTATAAATGCAGTTCTCATGCACTCAACAATGCACTATTTACCAGGTTATAAAATGAAATTCTGAAGCTCTCAAAGATGCACTACTGACCCGGTTATAAAATACAGTTATCATGCACTCAGGGAGGGCGGTTTCATTCCTATGTACATTAGCAGAATTTAGGCTGGTAATTTCTCCACAAAAACTCATACCCCTAAATAATCCAAAGAGTTTATACCAAGATATGTTACCTTGTCTTGGCATGGTTATATTTACATTATTTCATCAATATGGCCATCCTGGTAGACTGCCGAATTTCCATGTAGCAACCCTACAAGGGTTATTGCAGTTGTTCAAAGTAATTGGGTGGCCCAGTTTACTTGAGCTAATGAAGTATGCAATGATGGGGGGTGTTTTGACCAAAACATTTTTCCACATCAAGCAACTAAAGTACACAAATAAACAATAGAAGTATATCACTTATAACATTCCTATGTGCATGATGTGGAGTATTATATAGTGGTACACATGCCACACAGGTGTATTAGCAACACTTTCATTGTAAAATAAATTGTAATTGCACCCCAGTTACCTGTTGCGCCACCTGGTGAAAACAGTACTATCACCTAGTGAGAACAAGTGGCATAATGGTAAACCATGATACCAAGATACACCATCAATGATGGTTGGTATTATGGCAATTCTAATGGGAAAAATAGTATGCGAAATAATAAGACTGCTATAAACTCTGGTATATAGGATTTGGTCAGTGTAAAAGGGGGGGGGGCCTTTTAAGAGTCTCCAGCATATATATCAATGTTTATCACATTTGTGCGTAATTTTTACGCACAGTGGTGCCTACAATAATGCAAATAGGTACGACAAAGTATACATTTCCTGAAAGAAGAATTTGTTTTCTTCGTAATGATACAAACAATAAAGCAATCGCATGATTTCTCTTTACACATGCACCTATTAACGGAATAAAGGACATTATTATTTTAGCCAATTGCACATCCCTCAAAACCAAACCATTACATATTGTATGATTCCAGAAATTTAATTGCGATTTTGATGATTTTCACGTTTTTTGTTTATGCCATAGCTTTGTCAATTCTGATCATAAAAACCTACAACTGGTATGTCTGTATTCCTGCTCATTTCTGGATACATGTAAAGAGTACATGAATATTATTTCTACTGATTCTCTCAATCGTTGCTAGTAACTCTTGTATTTTATACTTGATATGGCTGTAATAATGTGTATTTTGGCAAAATGATATTATTATACCTGAATGCAGTGATTCATATGCTTATATCTCGGCGACTATTTGAGATTTTAACAAAATCTAAAAACATTAAATATCCGGACATGTTTATTGGACTGTCCTAAAGTTGCATGGTTATATATAACTATTCTCTATTTAAAGAAATATGACGCTTAGACTTTGATTTTAGTTTCCACATGTAAAGAGAGCCCTTGTCGACGATGGTTACATCGTTTTGTTTGTGTATAGGGGTTTCTTTTACTTGGTGTCAGAGAGTGAGTCTGAGTGTCAGAGAATGGAGTGTCAGATGTGCGACAGTGAGTGTGAATGCCAGGTGAGTGTGCAGTGCCAGGTATTATGGCCTGTTGTGGCTTCATTGTGTTGTATAATTGTATGGTAGTTGTCGGCGCGGATTTGGTTGGAAATATTATTTGGGATGAAAATATTAAGATTGTTTATATTATACAGATGAATATCTGAGATTCTCAAATAAATACAATATGCTCCATGAGCCTGATTTATGAATGTGGTCCTGATGCTCCCAACGATGCACTACTGACCAGGTGTAAAAGACTCAGTTATGATGCACTCAGTAAAGCACATCAGTATATCTATAACTACATTTATCAAGCATAAATATACCACAAAAATTAAATGGACATTCTGAGCCTTTTCACTAAGTAGCTCTGGTCAAAAGACAACAATATAGGGACACATAACCCTGCAGATAGTTTGCTCTCTTTACAAGTTTAGAAATGTTGGGTACCTACATCCATGTTAACAGTATTGCAGAGCAGATCCGAAACACAGGTAAAGCCTCCTTTGAGGCTTTCTTTTTATGAAAAAACATAACATGAAATGAAGGTTGAAAAACCAACAAAAATCTTCTGTTATATCATATTACATAATCAGAATGTAATAGTGATTAACCACATTGTTATCAATAGTATACATCAATTAGAGTAATTACTTATCATTATTTAATTAACTGTGGGATTGTGCAACACAATAAAGGGATCAGGTAACATTGGAGTAGGTATAGCCATACCCGACAGGCACTGTGTGCAATTGAGTGTGATGGCACTGGGATCATTTTGTGATCAGCCGCAAACTAGTGAAGTGTGATACTTATAGCTTTGAATCACAGTGAAATGGACATGCCATTAGCCATCATTATGTGAAATCAATTGCCTCTATTTCCTCCTATGTTGTTGGTAGTCTTACACTTGTGTTGGATCAAGTTCTTATTCATATTCATTTATGTTTGTATTAAACATGTGTTACTCAACCAATTTATCTACAAATACATGTTTTCTTTAAAAGCCAATAATATGGGTGTGATCTCATTTGCGCATATAATGTACATAGAAAATCGCATCTAAATACTCATTATATGAATTAAATAAATTTCATTGTCAGCCTCAAAGAGTATGCAAAGATTTTCATGCAAAAAAATCCAATGTGTCATTATAGAAATGTACCATTGCTCTCGGAATACACTAACCACTATTTGGGGTTGCATTTAGCTTTAAAAAGGTATCAAACTGAGCTCACAGTTCCATTGTATAGTTGAGAGAATTGGGGTGTGAAAGGAAAGTGTATGTATAGAATATTATATTGCCAGAGGGCGCCATTGTACATGGTCATATATAAAGCCTCTCACAGGCACCGCTCGCCCACTTCAAGCTCAGACACTCACACGAAAATGTTTTGATCAAAATACCCCCCATCATTGCATACTTCATTAGCTGAAGTAGACAGGGCCACACTGATTTCACTAGAACTGGAATAACCCTTCCCAGCAATGCAGCTGTCTAATCGGATGGATATAATGATTAAATAATTGATGTATTACCTTGGACTAATTATGAGTAGTTTCGAATAATATTATTCTACAAATAAAAGAAATAAAATAAGGTGAATATTGTGCATGAAATATCCCATTCAAAATGCCATAAGAATTTGCTGTATTTTGCACCAATATTGCGTTATACCATTGCCATCACTATCCTCCAATCATAGCGCAATTATTATTGTGCAAAAAGCGTTCACGCTCATCAAAAAACTCTGACTAGATGATTGCACATTAAAAACCACATAGAATCACGTTCATTTGCCCGTCGGGTAATAGGCCACGCACAGTTACTCTGTGATGTAGGTAAGGACAAAAAAGATAGTCAGTTGGATCTTTAACATCAAAGATTTAAGCTATTTAAGGCTAAAGTATTGTTATGAATGATTGCTCTGTCTGCCAGTACCTCAGACCCTGTACATGGGATCGATAGTAAGCACATGTCTCACTAAATTCAGAAATAAGTCACCCACCCACGATTCGTCCTTACTTTGTAGTAGTAAACCATTCTTTTTATCATGTTTAACGATTTTCTAGGAGATGGACTGTAAGCTGAAAATATCATACTTGTATGAGAGCTTATAAATAAAAAAAAAAAATAAACAAAGAAACAGAATGTAAAACAATGCAACAGTGGATTAGTCACTAGTCAATAGCAAGTCAGCCTTCAGCACTAAATACCACGATAAAAAATCTTATAAATAAAATATTATTTAAGCATTCTTCATACTGAAAACAACTAGCCAGAATAAAAGGTATTCACATACGTGGTGGGATAGTAGTTTCTGGTTCTGGAGTAGTTGTCAAAGATGTAAGAGCAAAGAGAATGTCCATAGGTTAATGTTTTGTACTTTTACATCCTGCCTATAAATAGTATCATTATACTGCTCTGCATAGTATTATTATACATGGTTTGCATTAAAAATACTTTTATCGATGAAATTCAAATTGGGTTTTCTTTTCAACTTTGTACGGTTCTGAGACGGGCCAAGATCATTAGGGAGAGTTAGCAACCACAACGCACTGACACAATACTAACACATTCACTAACTATTTGTACATTATTAGCATATATAGTTGTTGGGATATCTTGAGAGGTGCTAGGCTGAGGGCATCTGCATTGCAGGCCTCTCGAGATATGCCCACAATGATAATAATCAGGAAGTGATAGTTGAAAGTTTAAAATAAAGAATTCTGGAGCATTTACCTCCAGCTATGGTTGTCTGGATAGCAGGTGTACGTTTTTCATTTGCGACCCATGCTTGAGCGAATTCAATGTCGCCATTGTGATTGTATTGATATATTGCCTGGCTCATGTACTCGTGAAGGTTATCTGTGGTATAGCCAGTGGAGGACAGAGTAGCAGCGAGGGAAGAGGCGAATGGAATGACTGGGTCACTGCTGTACTTGTAGTGATAGTGTACCCCTATTATGTTTGTAGCTGAGAAGCTCACAGCCTCCGGGAACACATAGGTCTCCTCCCCAAGCTTCGTTGAGTAGATCCTTGTGGAGGAAATTGCTTTTAACTGCCCACTGACTACACTGTAAATGTCGAAGTAGAAATCTTCGCTGGCTTGCAAGCTGTAATATGTGATGGAATAAATCGTTCCGGCACAGGTAAATGGTATATTGAAGACCAACAGCTCCGTTTCTGGAGCGATTTCGGTAGAGGTCAATGAATTGATCTTCAGCGTAGGAAAGCAAGTGGCTACAATGATATAGAAAACAAGATAAGTTATTGTTCAGGGTTGTGCCTAATCCATTCGAACCAAGAGACAGCAGTAACAAAATGGTCTATGGCAGATTGTTATATTTATATATTCTCAAAAATGATGTAAATAATATTTTAATATAGAATGTCCTTCAAAGAAAATGCTGTCCCCTCCTCTCTGTCTGTCTGTGAGGCTGTCTGTCTGCCTGTCTGTCTCTCGTTGTCTCTCCCTTTCATCAAAATCAATTAATTTGGTTCATAATAATACATATTGGTGGACAACCCTATACAACTTTCTAGTTACCTCATGCCATTATTGCGGCAGACTGTGAAGCAGAGACAAGCATCAGAAGAACGCCGCAGCAGCAGGCCAGAGCGGACCCGTTAATTAATTTAATAAATGATGGCAGAGCTAATTAGTTATTAAGTGGGGATAATATGTTATAACTCGTTGTGATACATCATAAATTTTAAAAGCTGTATACAGGTAGCTTCTTCCCCTGTGAGGGCTAGGCAGCTACTGAGGTATGTCACAACCTGATTGGTCTAGACATACCTACCTGGCCAATTAGCAGGATAGGATTACACACAGGTAATCCTATCAAGGTATATAAACATGTGTTACACCCCCATTCAGGCACTTGCCATTACCTTTAACATCTGGTATAACCATCTGACAGGCAATAAAACATCGTTCATACTCTACGGAATTCTTTACTCCTTTATGTATACATTATAACAACATCATAATATGGGTATAACCTTGAACCAGATGACACGGTCATAGTTATGTATCCTCCTCTCCAACCCAAGTTGTTGTACAGTAGCATCAGTAAAAGCTTTGCCCCAATCAATAAAAAAGAAAAGAACAAGATCTCGGAAGCATGATTCAACTCCTATAATTATTCAAAACATGTTCTAGAAATGAGGATAAAACTCGCATACATATATGCTCTGAGTATCTGAAAGAAGTCAGCAACTGAAGTATCAGTGCATTCCTGGAGAAAAGACGATATTGTTAATATTTGGGTTAAAATATTAACAATATATGAAACAGCCTTTGTGCTGAGGAATTGCTTGGGTTTTTAGAAATGGTTGATCTATCCTCCTTCAGTCTGTACCTGAATGCCAAATAAAAAACATAATTGTCAACGTATTGAGTTGTTGTAGATTATATGGGTAATCTGAAAGCGGAAATAAAAGAGTAGAACATTCTTTATTAGACTGTTTGACATAACTTTCTTAAATGATGGGGAACTTACAAAGGCTAGCCCTACATTAACCTATTAGTGGAGCAGCAATGAGCCCAAAAATATGATGTAACATACATGAAAAAACACCACCATGGGTCATATATCAAATCGAAGCTTAGAACCTCAGCCTCGACGAACACATTGACGGTGACGAAATAAAGATACATGAATGTAAATGTTATAACTGTATAGTTCATAAGGCAGGTGGTGGGAACACCGTCTGACGGCGACATCATGAAATTGTAATTACTGTCAAATAAATAAAATAATGAAAAAAAATATAAGGATCTGTGACATTAGGTGCTTGCAGTGTGGGAAGATTTTGCCAAATTGCCAAAATTTGAAGGTAACATGGAATCCGTTTTTCAGCTAAATTTGGCTAGCATAGTAATTTTACTCCAATGTAACTTTACTCCAATGCAAGTCTTAGCTCAGAAAAACATTCTGTAATCTTAAATTTTGGTTATCTAATAAAGGACAACTCAGTCAACAGATCCTGAAAAAAATATTTCTGAGGATCCAACTTGACAAGAGTTATTGTCTTTTTTGTCATATTACCGCAGGAAAAGTAGTGCATTTTATGGGACAATTCAACTGATTAGGTGGGAAAAGGGGAAAAATATAGTTAGAAATGAATAAAATGGGAGGATTTGGGGGCAGAATGTTGAAATTTAGCGTTTTTAATTAGCGTTTGATTATTTCTTAATCATGACACGAAATAAAAACCACTGATACTAGCTTTTATAGCCATTTATTTCAAGGTCAATTCAATATTTTTCGACAAATATTGAAAAACCCCATATTCAACCTTGGAGAAATCACCTTGCCCTTCATCCAAGGTCAAATTTCTTTGAGAAATCAATAGCCCACAGTAATCTCTGTATGTGTGCAAAGTTTCATGATGGTAGGTCATATGGTTTTTTATTTTATAAGCTGATTAAAACATGATATTTGGTTGGCATGGTAACAAGTGAAAAACTAAAAATTTAGCATTGCACTCTAAAAATTTTTAATGGGCATACTCAAATCAAGCTAAAGAAATAAGTATCTAACTATTGATTAGTCAAAATCGCTGTAGATCATTTTAATCTAACATAAGTTATTTGCAGATGTATTTAGTCAAATGTATAAATTTACCTATAGAAGGAGTTGAGACCTGTGTTGTAGATTGTAGTATCTATATATAGAGATGCACATGTAGAAATCAATTGTTGCTTAGTATATTATTAACAAGGTTTCTGAATGGCACATGAGGAAGAGTAAACTAAATATCTAGAATATCATCGTGAGTATAGTATTACCCATTGTGGTTGTGGGGGTACCTCTGTTGAACCTTGTGATTCAAAATGGAGTAATGCTTCATTTGTCATATAAACTATCTCAGGAAATCATTGAGATTTTGGTCTCCCCTACTAGTTGTCTCTAATGAGGTTGTTATCAAATATGTATTTTCTAGATGATATCGTTTTCATTTTGGGAATAACTATTGCTAATGTATTTTTAACATTATCATTACCTATTATGCTGTTATCTGCCTATAAAATAAATGGGAATATTCTGTCTATTGCCTATTGGAATTATGTATATTACATCACATTCATACTTTCACATAAAGGATGAGAGAATGGTATATCATCACCTGTTGAAAGTGTTGAAACCTGTGTTGTAGATTGTATAGTGGATGGACCTGTCAGAAAAGTATTGTTATTTGAGATATTTGTGACAGAGATCCTGAACTCGTTGATGAGTAAAATAGATAAAGGAGAATATTCATGAACTTATTGATATTATCTTTCTCATATCAATTAAAGGAAAATGTGATATATTTTGTTGTTGTTGAGACCTTTATTAGGTCAGATAGACCATGTCAGCGTGTCTAATCTCCCTACTTAAAGTGTCAGTAAACCCCAAAATATTATGAGCAAATCCATTTCCTTGCTATTATTGAAATGCAATCACCCCGGTTTTACTTAATTCAACTTATCATTTAGTGAGTTTTACCCATTTAAAGGAGGGAAAAAGTAGTTCCACAGTTTAACACTCCATTCAAGGCGCCACTGTTTGCCTACGTCATAAAGGTACGCCAATCTTGAAATGTACATGCAATGAACATAATAAACAACTCTCATATTTGCTGGGGTGGGTGGAAGGAGTTTGAACAACGCAGGTGTGCAGACCAAAACAAACGGTCTTACAGGTACATATTATGGAAAGCCATTTATACATGTTATGAATTAACCCCAAACCAGGAGAATTAGAAGGCTAACCCGGAAAATGACTGGCAAATTCACCATTGAAAATGCATGCGAACAGGGGAATTTCGGTCCGGGTTAGCCGAGAATTAGAAACCAAATCAGAAACTTCCTGAAATTCCCAAATTGTGGTTTTTAATATTTAGCTAATTAATCTTTCCTTACCATCATTTCTACTTAGACTTCACCAATTCCTGGGGCATAGCTTTGGTTAATTCACTCCGAGCTGGCTTCTAATAGGGGACTTGCATAGCCGCCATTTTGAATCTTGATTCGCATTGAATTATGGGACTAATGGTACAGTCTAAAATCGATGGAAAACATACTATGTTCAGCATTGATTATTTATCAATGATCTAATGCCAATATCTATGTGTTATACATGCTTCCATGACATAAGTCCCCATCTTTCCCATCATGCATTTGGTTTTCAAAAATCATTTTTACAAGCTCTGATATTGGTGAAAACATTCTTGCAATATTCGATAAAAATGTTTCCAAATATTTGTATGTCAGATTTCAACAGAATCCATCCCAGCATGCACTGCAGTAGACATGCGCAGTGAGATATGCAATTCCCCTATTCTCTAGACACCCTGCCACTTCGGAAAAACACTATAGGCCTACCAACTAGGCACATTCCGGATTGGCCGCCGAGCTGGGCCAATTTTCCAGAAATAGGATGCCAGTTAACTGAGTAAAAGGCTAAGCAGGAATATGGTTAGGTAAATTAGGAAAATTCTGTACAATGGGTTATATGTATAAATGGCTTTCCATAATATTTCTCTAGTTAAGACAATGGCTGAAAGCAGTGACAGTGAAGGGGAATATAGCTTTGTTTCCTCTAGTGACTATGATGAGTTTAGTGGAGTAAGTAACTCTAAGTAGGGTCAGCAAATTATTTTAAACCTTACTCAAACCTCCTAGCTCTATTAACCCGCCCACATATTCTAGATTAATGAGGATCACACCAACTGAGTAATTCTTTATGGATACAAAATGTAGTTTATAGATGTCATTACCTATTGATGGTGCTGAGGCCTGTGTTGAAAACAGTTTTAAGCTCTTTCATATTAAAACTTTGAAGCAGATTTAGAGAGTGTCACAGATCACACATCCCAATGTTTACCCCAAAATAGTAAATATCTTTGATCATATTCCAGAATCTTAGAAAATTGAATTATTGATGATATTGATGATATATTGTAGACTTATGGCTAAAATGCATCAAATATTCCTAGCATAATAAAGCCTTATTTCCATTCATATTCCTTTTGAACATTGTGGCAATTATGTTTGCTATTTAGTTGCCCATACAATACGTGTATTTTAGATTAAACTTCAACTGTATTAAATACCAGAACTGCTTCGTGGAATCTTTCTACTCATATATAAATAAGTAATATTCAAATTCAAAATTCAAATTCAAATATTCTTTATTGTCTTATTTTGTACAAAACAATTTCGGAGAGCCAATTCTGGCGTGCCAGTTCTTCCTATGGGTGCCGGAATATAAGCTAAGTATTGTTGTCTTTTCACCGAGATTATCTAAAAAATCACAAATGACGCTTGATAGTTAATAGCTTAACCCTTATTAATTTGATCCAACCTTATTGATCATATCCTTAACCCATCTCAAACCTTATAACTATTGTCCCCAAGATAATAGTGTTCAAGTGTTGTTAAAAGAAATCTAAAGTATTTATATAAAATCATACACGATTATAGAATATCTAGTCTTGTTCTGAGGTCTGGGCAATTCTCACTATGTGTATATCACCACTTTTTCATGCATCTCTGATATGAGGCTTTGATACTATTCTAGGTCCTGCTTGAAAAGTAATCATTACCTATCGATAAAGTTGAAGGTGGCGTTGAGGATATTATTGTGGATGGATCGGAAACAACATTTTATAGGAGATCTTTCTTAGAGGAACTTTCACTTGAATGCATTCCTGTACATTGTAATCAGGAAGTATTTTGATTTTCATTGTAATGAAAGAGCTAGCTACAAAGGTTTTGGTGTCATGTCATATAGGTTCATTCAGATTCTGTGTTACTGATAGTCTAAGTGATGGAACCTTATGTTTCAATTAATGGAGATGATGATGAACCTGGAAATGATATGTTTACCTGGTGTCAAGGAAGTGGGTGTCTGTGAGGAATCTATGCACAAGAGCAATTATACAAGCATTATTCATTGATCTAGACATAAACGGGTCTGTTCAGCATATCAATGCAATTCAGCTTTCATTGATATTTGTCCATGGCTAATGTCTTCTTTTAACATTTGATGGGATAGTCCTCACAAACAGATTTTGCATCATGTAATACCTAAGGCCGGCCATTATTCAGTCACAATTTCATCTACTCGTATGGTTATGTACTGATCGCTTAATCTAGCGGACACAATAGAGTGCA
Organism: Sthenelais limicola; assembly: GCA_942159475.1. Classification (NCBI taxonomy): domain Eukaryota; kingdom Metazoa; phylum Annelida; class Polychaeta; order Phyllodocida; family Sigalionidae; genus Sthenelais; species Sthenelais limicola. Next base: position 64,094,965 of record OW804096.1, read on the forward strand.
GAAAAGTAGCATATATTACATGAGAGAATAATTAGGTCATTTACCAGTACTAGCAGTGGGGATCTGGGAAGAACTCCATTCAGATGTTGGTGAAGGATATGACTCTACATTGTAGCGTAAAAAAGGGAAATGGTGTTCTGTTTCATAGGGAAATACTCAAGGTAAGGATAATTTGACATTCAGATTCACATTTTTTCAAAAAGATTTTCAAAATATGTACTGTTGTACGTCAGATTAAAAATGTAATGAATCAAAATAGCAATGAATGAATTTCAGGTTAGAATTTGTCAAGTGGTAAAACACCTAAAAAAGAGAATTTCATTAGTTTTACATTTGCACATGATTTAAAATGCGATCATTATTCATCAACACAAGATACTGGGTAAGGAAGATCGAGGCAGTTGCGAGGAAGTTTCCTTCCTATTTTTTCCTATTTTTAATCCTTCATTTGGATTATAAATTCTTTACTTGGTTAGATGTTGAGGTAAGAGTTATAATCAATTGACATTTGATACATGTATAATGATTGAAGAAGTTCGAAGTGCGCTGTAAGGAAATTTATAACCTTGACTTTTTATTAACAGTTAGGAAGAGTATGTGGAATTGGAAAGTTGATTTGGATAGTTTGAATTTTAGGAGAGGAATGAGGGAGACAGAAGGGAAATGGGTAGCGAGGTAGAGCAGGCAGGATGAATATAGGTAGTAGATTCGTGTTTGATCAATTACGCTCCCTGTTGTTAAATGTGGAAACACTAGAAATATAACAATAGTGGTCAGACGATCCCTAAGGGGGCAGGGGTAAACCATTAGATCCACAGGCCACTACACCTACCACACCTATACCCACACTACACTTACTATCATACCACATACACGTGTATACCATCTCACTCCACGTAGCCTTAATTATTCTATTTAAAATATTTAAATCGTATTCATCAATTAAACAAACCTATTGTTATCAGATCAAATACAAACACTTTCATCAAATGAATCGAATCGTATACTGTATCGACGAATTAATTCTCTTATAAATAATATATCGATGGTATTACAATGATGTTCGAATATTCATATAATATCCACATACCACAGGGATAGATTTACATTGCTTAAATTGACTGGATCCGTGGATTTCTGGGGAATGAAAATAGTGTACCTTACACATGGGTGAAAAGGGATGGCTAAGATGGCAGAAAAAAGCCTATGTTGCTGATATTCGTCATAAATAGCTTAATAAACTGTTTTCAACGAACATCATTATAGCAATGTGTTTAGGTGTGAGCAGTGCATTGGGTGCTTGATGCAAAATTATAACATTAGATTAAGACAAATCTGCTTGATCATTATAGGTGATATCTTGATCGATGAAAATAGGTGCCTTTGAAATACCTTCTTCAGACTTGCTGAATTGTCATTGTAGAACGAGGGGGAAATAATATGGTAATATTTAACAAAAAAATCATAATTATGCAATGTATAAATACGAAAATATTTTATTGATCTGAATTGTATTTAAAATGTTCACCACGCTATCTATACTGTTAACATAATTTTAATTTCAATGATGATCTTTTTCATACAGATATTCAGTAGAAAAATGTGCATTTTCCTGTATATTTGATTCTTTCCAGATCATAATAACTGATTAAACTAGTCGAGCATCGTGCAAGATGTGTACGCGAATATCAGTACTGTTGCATGCTATGTATGTATGAATGATATTTTGTGGCACAAAAGTCGGGAAAATCTGTTAGGCCTATATCAGGATTTAGTTCTGGTCTTCCACCAACTCCTACTGGTCAGATACCAGTAGGAGTCCAGGTGCCTATTATGCAACAGGACCTAACAGGCGTCTGGCTCATCACAGGCCCATTTCGAAAGTGCAAGCGACTGAGGTTGCGAATTTTCCAACCTCCAATGATCGAGATACTTGCGAACACATCTTGCGAAAACCTAGATTAGTTTTGTTCACCATCAACGAAAGTCTAGCTAGTGAACTTTGCACCGAGGCTAACTCCACAACCGCCGTAGTAAACTCCTCCGAGTTTATCTCAAGCTTTGGCAGAGCTTTCTTGACCGACTCCCCATCCGTTGGTTTAGCAAACTGGCTCACGGATTATGTCCAAGTTGGCCACACTCAAGATGCACTTTAAACTTTAACACCAGGAGGGATGTATGGAACAGATCGTCAGAAAATGTACAATTCATATATCTTCACCAATCCTCTCAAATAATCCAAATTTAAGACACAAATTAGTTCAAAACAGTTCAATACAGTTCAACATAACCAAATACAGTTTTTTTAATCATTGGAATATCGAATATACTCAGATATACATACCTTCTTCAGCTGAATTTAACCTAATTTGATCAATATGTGGAGCTGCCGATTGTACATTGTTTGACGATCTGACCGATATTATCTCTCTAATGCATTGTAATCCCATTGTTAATCAGTTAAGAATCAAGTGTAAGTAGGCCGTCCTCGAGGTGAACAACAGAGACATTATGTTTGGCCGTTAACCTGAAGGGTTTTAACTTCATAACTTCACGGTCCTCATAGAAAAGCCTTCCTTCAAAGGCAAAGATTGTGCCATGAGGGTCAGTTGCTTTAACACAGAAAATCATTTCTGTCTTGCTAACGGTAACGTTATTAATGCTTGTTTTGAGGCAAGTAGTTAATTGTGATGTGTTACTGTCAAATGAGTCTTAAATCGAAAAGAAATGGATTTTGAGATAATATCATATTTGAATAGATGAGATCAACCGGATTACAATGATGATAAATAATAAGACCTCTAATAAGCACTTCTATTATTTTTAAGGTAAGCAATATATATTATGACCAATCACCGTAATAGTGAAGTAGTTAAATATACTCCTTAGGACAACCTCGGATATCCATTGATGTATTCAATACACCGTTTTGAAATGTAGTACATATACATACCCATGCTACTAATAGCGCTAAACAGGGCATATATATATACAAACTTTCTGAGCAAGGGTTCTTTTTGTTTTCAATTGTTTTTGTGGAAAAACAATTGAAAAAATATCTTTTTTTCGACTTTTGACTCATTGTCCTGTGACACATAACAGTTAATGGTTTGTCATGCTCGCGAGGCCACAATAAATGGACACAGGTCACGGTTTATACCTTTTGAACAGTTAAATAACCAAAATCCAGCATCACTATAGCGTACTAACTTTGTGCGTGCTTTCGTACTGAATGATAAGGATTTGATAATCAATAGGCATCTAGATTCACGATTGCGTCAATTGATGCAAAGTCCTTATTGCAATCTTTTAAGGCTGCGTATACGTCACTAACATTTCACATGTATAGCATACAGTGCAAACATATTTCATGGGTGGATTCTTCTTTATTAGAGAAATTAATTGAAAAGGACGTGATCTTACCAAATAACCGGGAATATTATGGAACAAACTACTCAAGGAATTTACTCTATTTAGCCAAGATCTAAGAAAGATCCTGCATGGACATTTGCTTATAAATAGACCTATATTGTGTTGACTAAATGAAACAGAACCCTCACTCCTCCAACCCATCAACCAGAGTACCGTAAGGAAGTGTCAAACGACTTAAAAACTGTCATATATCCTATTGACTGACAATAACATATATATAAATCGATTGCAACAATCAGATTTTTCAAAATCACATTTTATGTATGTAGAAAATTTAAAACTGCTGCTTGTTTGCTACATTTATGTCCGCATAGATTAAAAACGAAATGTCTTTACCTTGAATATGACCTATCGTCAACTGAAAACATAAAAAGACATGAATATTAAGTAAGCTATCGTATAATTCCTTTATTTACTCTGACATTCAACCAAGTATTAAACGATTTTAGTAACAGAGAGAGAGAGAGAGAGAGTAGAACACCCCTTTAATTAATCAAATCAAACCAAATATTCTTTATTGTTTGCTGTTATGACAGTGATTACATCTGTTTGGTATGTCTTCCAGTGCAACTCTCTCACTTTCTTACTCTTTGTGGTTTTCGTTGTGCCCTGTTAGCTGATCATATTAACATCGGGGTCTTTACTTCTAGAGCATCAACTTACGATATATCTAACTGACATGTTCAAAGGTAGAAAAGAAAATCTTTACTACATCCCACATAGAATGATTGGTGATTCGATGGGTTAAGTGAGATGAGATGGGCAATTATACTCCAGTCTAGTGTAACATTATGACTGAGGTGCGATGGTTGAAACCAATGATTTATCTACAACCATTTTACGATCCAGTATGAAATGATATATACAGTTCAAAAGACAAAAGCCGATCAACATTAGTACATTGGAACCTCTCTATTAAGACCACCCTTAGGACTGAATGATGTTTGGTCTCATAGCGTATTCTCTTTAGAGAGCTCTAGATCTAATAAGAGGGAATAATTCGGGACTGGGAGAACTGGTCTTAATATAGGGGTTGTCTTTATAATGAGGTGGTCTTTATGTGAGGTTCCACTGTATATATATAAGTTTGGCATTTTTGTTTTGTCAATGAAAGTATTTCAATTCAAACTGCTTTGTAGTAAGAGACATTACACAACCAATAAATTTTAAGCGGGTAAAGTAATACAGATAAGAATGTAGCGAAGTTGTATGGTCATCGCTTTTAAATTAGGAATCCCGGGTAGTTGTCTTATGGTTGCTAGAGGGGTTAGGAAAAAATCCCAAATATTGATCAAATATTGATATTTGATTGGGTTTTTATTTCACTAGCTTCCGGGCCGGTTTTGCCCTTCTTCAGGTGATCTAGAATCAGGATAGATAAGAATGTAATTTCTTCATGAATAAATCTACACGTTCCTTCCTTTAATCAGAAGTTTCAACCTACACTGTATTTTTAAATTTATACGTCTTCGTACCTCAGAATTGAGCTTGTTTTAGTTGATAGTCACCATGTTTATTAAAGAGTTTTCGTCCAGTCCTGACTTGAGTGTAAAATTACCTAAAGATGGAACATTAGCCAACCTATAGTGGGTTTTTTTTAGCAGGGAATAAAGTTTACCATTAGTATATATCTCTTTATGTGTTATTCTGCAATGATTTCATCGCATTCTCTCTTTGGTATTCATCACACTAGTTAACCTCAGTTGCTCATTGTTGCTTAAAAATAGTCACAACTCAATGCGACAATGTCCCAAGGTAAAACTGGGTCAAAGGACACAAGCTGGATAAACTATAGTCAAAGATTTGGCAATCATAACCGTAGCAGGTTTAGTGAGATTATGCCTAATTCTCCTAAAATAAAGATCGTATCGTTCAATTGTTTAATATACTATTGAAGTATTGTTTCATTTGAAGTTTATTGTCTATATTTACTCCTAAATGTATATCGGATTTCATAATTTCAATTTGCTCACCTGTGCGTTCAATATTGAGCGATTGAGTACTTTATTTCAGATGTATTAAGCCGTTGACATGTATTAAATATACAAATTTGGCCCCAAAATTCTTCGGAGGAATGTAATTGAACCAATCATTAAAATAGCCCATTCACTCAACAAGTTGTTATAATTTATACGGATTGTTGCTCAAAGCTGGTGACATTGTATGAATCCATTACTGTAAAAGAACTATTCACTTCCCAGTACTTATTATACACCGATGGTATCGCATGCATTGCTGAGTCAAAGTATTAGATGTCTTCATTGTTTAGAGTAAAAGCATAGTATACCAAGATTAGAGTTAGAGAGACAAAATCCTAACTATGTTTAAGGTAAGCAGCTACTATAAAGAATCATTTTATCTTATGTTATCTTATTTAGATCATATGGATGACATGGAAATCAAGATATTCAACAGTGTTTAATCTCCACCAGACTATCTGATAAAAATGTCTTAATAAATTAACTTCTAGAATGTGTTCACACGTGATTCCAAACTAAATCTTACCTGTAGTAAAAGTATGACACGAAGAGCAAGAAGCCCCTCATTGTTTGTGTCTCCCATTTTCAGCAAACACCTGGAAATTCAATAAAATGACATCGCATCCGAGCCCAGACTTCGATGAATCTGGTAGGTCCGAGACCTCGCAAGTTCTTTTTGAAGTACAAATAAATTCCCTCGATATTATCACTTCCAATTGGTAAAAATGTCCCGATTGTGATTTCAGTGAGAACTGAGTGAGCTGTGTTTACTGGCTGATTGGCAAACGTTCCAATACCTCATCGGTTTAATATTGTTTTTTATGCAATCCCGGAAGGCGTTACCCATCCACTTCCTTTCGTATTAAGGGGCGGGAGTGCGGGGGGGGGGGCGGACGGGGAGGGGGTTAATGTGGACAGGGAGGGTTAGACTTCAATGTTCGGGCAGGTTCGCGCCTATTCAAAAACGAGCATTTTTGCCACATCAATCGCATGACTGTAGTGTAACTTAACAATTACATTAGATATTTAGGAACCAAATAAATGTTATATCATGTAACATGGTATTAACAGACAAGTGTAAAACCCCTGTATATATACCCAGCTGCGTCGGCTCAATTCAATTCCTTTCAGTACAACAATGAATTCTGTCGATTCACCTTGCAAGGTGTTGAGGTCCAGATAGACACAGCGGTTGGCGGAAGACCATGGTTATTCTGTGTCGAATTATCATCTGTGAGCCCATATTCCAATGTTACTGTACTCAATGATTATTAGAACTTCATTGTACAATGTATTTGTTTGTTGATAACTCAACTGTCGTTATTACAGAAGATGTGCTGTATAAAGCTATAAAAATACTAAAAAAAAAGGAGGGAGCAAATATCGACGCCTTTAATTCTCCGCCAGGAACAACCAATGGGAGAATTTACATGTCTCACTGCGCATGTCTGTTACAGGGCATGCTGGGATAGATTCAATTCAAGTTTAACATACAATTATTTAAAAACAATCTTGTTTTCGAAGTAGCCACTCAAAACACGAAAATGGCCATTCACAATACATCAGATTTATGCATTTATATCAGATTCAGAAGCAATACGGGACCTGCATGTCCACCATTTTTAACCTTGATTCGCATGGAATCATGGTACGGTACTTGTGGTACAGTGTAAGATCTAAAGAAAAGAGTTCATATCATAACAATGATTTTTTTAACAATCTTGTTTTCGAAGTTTAGAAGTGGACTACCTTTGATTCCTTGTTTCCTTTGTCACAAGGAAACAAAGAATCAAAGGTAGTCCACTTCTAAATATGGCATACTCCCTCCCTTTCGTCTTCACTAGCGCAAAGACTTCGAATGATTGTGATGAGTCATATTATAAATATGAGTCTTAGGTGGCGAGAAAATAAATGTTGAGATACCAACACTTTGTAATAGAAGGTAGGATCAGGTAGATTCAAATAATGATAATATTTAGAGAACCTAATAAGTACTTCAGTTGGTGTCTATGTCTGAAAGAAGTTAGTCTTATTTCTTTATGACCAAGGACTAGTAAAGTAGCTAAATAGCCCCCTTAGGATACCTTCTTGAAATTTTGGTACATGTATTGTATCTTATCCATTGCCCCCTCCAGTCATAACAAGAGAATGCTCCCATTTTATGTTACGTAATATCTCATAAGGACATAAATATGGAAAGATAATTGTAGGAGGTTGTGCCTAGACTGGAATGAGTTGAGTGACCTGTGTTGAATCGGAGGCCCGTTTCTGGCAATTGACAGTTTTGCTTGATCGTTAATACGACATAATCCATGTTCATGCACAATAATGTTCTATACGGAACGGATTTACATTCTTTATGTTGGGTGGCCGTAACGTCAAAAGCATTCAATTTTATTCACACGATCACTTAGATATATCATCACAATAAGTTGGTATAGAACAAAGCGACGACATTACAAAACTCCCCTTTCCCCGAAAAGATATTGTATTTTGTATGTACAAGTTTGCATTTCTTATATAAATCGAAGCAACCGACGACCGGCTTATTGAGGGCTGGTTTCAATATAGTTATTATTTTCGCTTAAGTTCGTATGCTATGAACTTAAACAATATCAAGATCACCCAAATTTGAAATGAAATGTGAAAATAAATACATGAGACATGCCAGATGGGTTGACTGTGGAGAATAAACTTTCTTATAGCCAACATGTGACAAATACTTTATATAAAATGGTAAATTAACAAAATGTGTGCGTTCGGGAAAAACAGAAAATCCTTGACAAAAAATCGAGAGTAAGCTGCCCTATTCTCACCCTCACCTCAGCCTCCGCCTAAAAACGGTATGTGTTTTTATAACCTTTTCTATATTCTATTCATTGTTGACAAATCTGAAACAGTATTTCAGATTCCTATGAGCTGGAACGTCCAAATACTCTGAATTCAAGTTCAGCCAAAAAAAGTAGAGAAAATAGTTCATGTTCATCGTGGAATATACATCAGTCCTCCAATGTATATTGTACGGCATGATAGGACAAGACTCTATCTTTCCCATCATGCATTTGGAATCCAAAAATATATCATTGATAGAAAGAAATATAGCATTGTTGAGAATATTCAGCCTATTTTGAATAAAAGTGTTGCTATATAGTTGTATGTTAGATTCAATGAAAATCCATCCCGGCACGCACTGTAATGCGGGAACTCCACTATAGAAAAAAACGGCGCCAACAGGCAAAACGTGTCGCCGACAACACTTTTTTCCGGTGTCGGCGCGCAAAAATCACTAGTGGAAGAGGGGTAAAATAGGTTGTCTGCAACAAATTTACTTGTTGCAGACAATTGCAAAATATCTAACTTGATTAGATATTTGTTGCAACGGTCCATTTGTCGGCGCTGCGCCTGGCTAGTGGAGGAGCTGTAAAAAAGTGTTGCAGCTAAATTTTTTGGCGCTGCAACAAAATCTGTGACCTTGACCTGCCTGACCTTGACCTGCAGCCAATCACAGCCTTCGATACAAGAATGACCTATATTCCAGAATCACAACACCTGCACGTGGGTGCCTAAACGTTGGAATAATGGTTATTTCATTTGGTGCCTGCCGCCAAATGCGGGTAAATGATGCGGGCGGGTAAAAATGGGCGGGCGGGTAAAACGGGCGGGCGGGTAAAACGATATAGAAGGTTTATTTGGAAGAGCTGTCATGGACAGAGAATACAAACCTTTTGTATATGAGTAATTCTCCCAAACAGGCAGCATTTGATTTTTCGTTGAATCTCTATAATCTTTGGTGGACATGTAGCTGGGAATACCAGCATAATGCAACTGAAGTTTGGGAAGGCTGGGGCAAATATTTCGATTCCTACACCTATGCTTCATATACCTATATTTTCCCTATTATTTAGCCTTATTTCGGCCTTATTAGACCTGATTAATCAAATGATTTAGTATGAGATCGATATAAATTACCCTTAAATTCGACTAGCAAAATTTAATGAAATCAGAGCTAGAGAATGGATATTGGCCAGCAAAAGAAGACCTGGCTCTAACCAGAAGTTTGACTTGATTTTGTAAAAATATCTATTCTCTTATTATAAAATAACTAGGTTTGAATCAAATGGTCTCTTTATTTGTAATAATTATGGCGTAACGGCAACGCTATAAATACTCCCTGCAATTCAACAGAATCTGTAGTTATCCATATCCATGGTTTTTACCCAATTCAGGCAGGCCTAAACAATTATTAGACATGACGGAATTGTATAAAAAATATTTTCTATTTTAGATATGAGAGTAATCTTACATGTCGTAACACAACATAAAACATTCCAACATCAATTCAATGAATTTTATTTAAGGAAATATAAGGGTTCATAAACGTCATGGGCTAATAACTTTTATTTTTATCGAAAGATATGTACATATGCATCTTCCATCCCAGCAAAACTAGATGCAATATAATATTGATGTTTACTCTTTGGGTATTTAATTATTTTGAAGCTAATAGATGTCGTAACGGGACACAAATATTCCAAAATGATATTTTCCATGTTTAGTTTATATTAGATATTACTTAAATATTGTGTTTTTTTCATAATAATGAACGTGTGAGCATGTGGAGAAACCATTTTCCTCCAGCAGAAGTCATATATTTTCTAAAGGCGCCTGTGTATTATACTCAAATTCCATAATTATTACATATTTTCTAGCCTGAAAAAAGCATGTTTATTGCAATAGCGGCGAAGATTCTGGCATAAGAACTATGAAAGTAGGCTTCCCACAGCCTCATTTCGGCCAAGGAATTCAAATAAAATGGTTATAATCATGTGTGGTCATCCCAAATACAGGTTGTAGAGACCCTAGAATGGAAAACCAAATGATGCCCGATTGGGAGAATTACTCATATGGGCACTTCTCATGAAACGTCTACAGAGTTCATTTAAAGATTATATGATTATTATTTCTACTGATTCTCTTAATCGTTATAGTTTATACTTGACATGGCTGTAATAACCTGCCTTTTGGCAAAATGATATCATTATACTGGAATGGAGTGAATATGTATGCTTCAAATTATGAGAGAACCCATGTTCTAGTCAACTCTCTTATTATTGCAAGTAACTGGAAACGCATTCATTAAATAAAATAGCACCATGAGAACTGGTGGGTTTACCTGAAGAAATAGATATATCAATGTTCAAGATATGTTTATACCTAAAAAATATTTAAAGGAAATAACTGTTAGCATATATTGTACAGTATACACATGTATACAAATTATGACTGAGGGAAGATGTCGGCAACATTTTCATGGCACTAGTGGAGTAGCATTCACAACAATTTCATATACGTCGCCAACACAATTTTCATGACTGCAACACATTCCAGCTCAGTGGAAGAGTGTCACCACAACAAATTTCAAGGCATATACAACAATTCCCAGAAAATGCGGCGACAAATGTGATCCTCCTCCACTTACATTTTTGTTGACGACATAAAATGACCGGTCTTTTGTTGGCAACAAAAAATTCGTCGCAGCCGTTTTTCACACTTTTTTCCATAGTGGAGTTCCTGCATAACAGACATGCGCAGTGGCACATGCAAATCCCCTATTGTGTGGGTCACTGTCCACTGAACCAGATTTCCATGAAGGTCAGTCGACTATAACAGATGGCTACAAACCAAAGGGCTGTATTGTTAAACGATGAAGCAGTTTAAATAGAATCCACTATAATGTATATCAATATTCAGCGTTCCTCTAGTTCAGTGCTACCTTACTGGCAATAGTAGTGACACCTGGGTGGAAAATCAATAACTATTTACTGTCACCGTTGATAAATTTGATAAAGGGTTAATTACCGACATTGAGGGGCTGCTGGTGCATTGTTTGGTGCATAATCCTGCGGCGAAGCCACGAGATTATATACACAAACAGTGGACCAGCAGGCTCATTATTATAGTGTTGTCTCTGCCTCATAGCCCCAATACTTTCAAGGCAGTGACTTTGAATGAAACGTATCACATTAGCGAAATTGCTATGTCAATAAACACGTTTTTAAAAAAGGGGCTATGGTGCCCTGGGAGACATTTCCATTTCTCCTCCTGTAGTTATACCTCCTGCGACCATACATGTGTATAAATCAATTATCCCTTGACCGCAGTTACTAGGGTCATACAATATTATGGGTTTTTTTTGTTGTGTGATATGTATAAACGAGATGTGTAAATTTGTTAGTAAAATCGGCAATGGGGAAAATGTTGCTGGTAGTGGTAGGGTGGGGTGGGTGAGATTCATAATTATATTAAGATGTATGTAATGATATAATGTTCAAATGACAAAAGTCTTTGAGTTTTCCAGTTCACTTTCCTGATATTTCATTTTATGTGTTTCATGTGTAAAGGGAGTTGTGGGTTACTCCACTAAAATGAATGAAAGAAAATCAGCTTTTCAGCATTATTGTCCCTTGTAGTTGCTTGCGATAAGTTAAATCCAACTGTGACTATTTCCATGAGTTGTCCGACATATATTATACAGGTATGAATTATTTATCTGACAATAGCAAAAGCCATCTGACCGTGGCGCTATACACTACATGTGTGCTGCACATGTGCACACACTTATTATTCTGTACAAGTTTGCACACAGTATCACATTTACCATAGATCAGACAATATAATGTAATCATATTCAATTGTCTCTAATAGTTCTTTAACATCTCATGTGCCTGTGTCCAATATACCAAACCATATCATGTGTAATATCCCCTATATACAGATCAAATACGAAAACAGCTACCATTGGATCCCTTTGAAGATTAAAACATTGCTTAGGTTAAAACGTTTAGAGGCTATGATTGACAGCTTGGTTGAATGTACATCTATCATTACGCCAGGAAAACAGTTCTATTTCTGTTCATACATGGACGCCTCTATTAGTTAGGCCAAAAAGAAAATTCCGATTCACCCGGTCCCCCGGTCCCCAAACACTTACCCCACCCATACAAAAAAAACCCTGACCTTGCCTATTTTTTGCTGGTGATTTATTTGTGCTAAAAGTTAATAAAAGGAGGAAATCAAGTCTTCGTAACCAGTAACCCTCATTAGAACAGGTATATTCCTTTTGATAAAAAAAAAAACATTGTTACGAAATAGAAACTTTTTTTCAGTTCGTGAGAGGTGATTTCCTAAAAGAAAATTGTACCATCCCCTACCATCTGGTTTTAGCTACTGATAAATTGGAAACAAAGTTGTTTTCCTTTTTGGCCTTATATCCATCATGAACGTTTCCATTCGTCACCCCCTGCGTGCATTGTCATCAACTGTGAGCTAGTTCAGACGTGAGAAACCAGATGTCAGCGCTCTCACGTACCCCTACCGGAGGTATTGTAGCTTGCAGCACCTGTCAACTCTTTCCTACCAAGGCGACACATTCCCTCCATCGCCGATCGATGTCCTTTCTATGAAATCATCTGTGAAGAGAGAGCATTGTGTCGAAGGTGATTAATAATGATCAATTCCCCTTGGATGCCGCACGTGCACATCGTTTATATGTACATGTTATGTGGTACAGAAAAAATAGTCATAATGATTATGTCGCAAAATCATTCTATTAAGTGTTTTAATCATAAGATCACTTTGTAGGAATCCGGTAGGAATGTTCTCATTTTGGGGGTATCTCGCCCATTCTGGCGTATACATACATATATAGATATACCAAATGTCACCAAACAGTGTACTAAATATATTCTTGCGGTTCTAGGGTCATCCTATATGGAGTATATTCAGCTGCTGTACTGGTGCACAAGCCCAATGTGTATTCATGTTCATATTTATATATATTTTTTTCAAATATCTTTATATATCATCGACCCATCGATACAGATATTCCGGGGACCTTGCCTCCACGCCACAGCCACGCCCCCTTTCTGTGACGTCATAATAGTTGTGCGACTCTCCACCTTCTTATGTCATTGTTACGTCATCCGCACACCATTCTATTCCACACTTTCTACTGATTCCGCACTGTGCGGAGGTGTTTTCCGTTGGGATTTTTTTTCCCCTTTCATTATTCCATTTATTGTAATTGTATATTGTTATGGGTAATAAACCTTGCTGTTAGCTGGTTTACCTGGCCACTCCTGCCTTATCGTCCAATCCTTCCTAGTGCCAAGGTCCCATCAGGACATATTGGTCTTAAATTTAACATTACTGATCTTTAAGAGTTAGAAAATACGCATGACTAACAAGTGTAGTTTTCTTTCGTGCGTCGCCAAGAAATCCAAATAACGATCTTAATTACTTTTTTCAAGTTCATGTTGTTTACAATAGATATTACATAATATAATAATATAATAATACACATCACATAATAGGAAATCTCCCATCAAATCATTTGTTCCACCAATAGATATTGTCACCGCATTTTACTATTTTAAGAACATGGCTGTTAATTAAAACAACTCAACGTCGGACAAATTCCCAAAGTATGCGTCTACGTGCGTGAAGATATACATACAAAACTGACCAAGATCCAGTGTCAAGTTTGATTCTTTTCGCCTCTAGCTGCCGAACTGTGTGTTTGATTATTATGATAAGTTCTGGTAAAACTTTATTTTTATGGCTGGCATTCATATATTTTATATTTTTCAAGGAACCATATTCGAAAATGTCGCAATATTGGCACATTAATGTCGAAATGAGTCGCGATATGTTAGACAAAATAGCATAAATCTAGCAATTGATATAATGATATAAGCTATGATACATACATTTACATTTTTCCTCGATTGTTGATTTTACCATGGGATCCATTACGAATATATATGTAATTGGATTACCTGAACTCTTTACAGAGAATACTTTTTCCATATGTACTTTCTAGTCTACTATCGCATATTTTAATATATTGTACTAGTTTAATGGAAATAAACATATATTATTATATCAATAATTGTTTAAACCAATTGCTTATAGATAATAAAAAATCATTCTTGAATTCAGTATACGTCCGCAGTAATGAAATAATCACATATGTATACATAGGGTTATACCCTAACTAACCATCTGTTTACGACCCCTGCGGTGCATTCTTTAAAAAGCTCACAAAGGGAAAATATATTTTTATCCATTGAGCCACCACAGCTAAAATTAGGGATAGCCGTCACGGAAAAACGCTCCCGTCGTTGGGGATGAATGATGGAGGGGGTCAGAACGTTATCCTCTCACATTGTCTGTGTGCACCAGTGTGATCAATAACACCTCGCCCCATACACAAAGCCATTCATCAATTTCTACAGATGCATGTCCACTTTCGTTCCGCTTTTCCAGCTGATTCATTTCAAAACCGTCCGCTGTGGTCATGCCAGGAATATTATCATATCTCGTATACAATGCTCACAATGTGTGTCTTTATTAAAGGTCCACAGATTATCCGCAGATCATATGGATACAGATTACATAAAGGTGTCGGTATCTTTGGGGTTTGTGGAATCGGGGTCCGTTCGGGTGATGGGGATCTGTATGATATATGAAATATTGGTGACTCTCCATGATTTGTAGACCGTTTCGAGAGATGGATTCCCTGCCAGCGGGGCAAGACTAGAGGAGTGGTTATTAATAGGGTTGCAACATTGAGTTTATTTTATTTGTGCATATTTTCAGGTATTCATTGGGATATTTCGTGCGAATAAAGCCCTAATAATCAACTAATTCGGTTTTTAACAATTGCTGTCAGTGCGCTTTCGGCACTCCAGACAAAAAGCGACCAGCCTGATTATTGTTTCTTGTACATTCAGTATGTATACATATATATCATATGCCCAGGTTGTATGAGGTCCCCACTGGTGAGAGATAATCGGGCCTTGTCTATTTTATAGAGGTCTCTTCCAAGATGATCCGGGGACTTTCATATTTATTTTCGCGTGGACAAATTTTCGGGCGCTAACTACTTCGACACCTTTTCTCATGGATTTAAATTTGCGCAGCAAGTAAGCCTTTGACCTTGTTCATGCAATAATTATACCTTTCGCACAGGATTTGTTTTCACGCACAAAGGTGGGTGCGCTAAAATAGCGAAAATAAATACTGCGCGAACATTAATACATTTACAGTATTAAGTTATATATCCGAAAGAGTTTTTCAGGAAAGGTCATAATTGTTTGTAAAATTGATGAGTCATGGCCCCATACGAAAAACACAAGCTTAGTACTGCCATTTCTCACTTAATTTGATCTTAGCTTCTCTAATTCTTTGACCAATCAAAAGATAATGACATCAATAACTAAATGTGAGAGTTTAAAATAAATCCGAGCCCCAGATATGCAGATATTAGCGAAATTAAAAAATAAAATGACTCAAAAATGAAACAAATGTAAAAAGGCTGTCTGCTCTGGGACTCGACCTCATAATATCCAGTTTGGAAGTCTAACATGCTAACCACTTGACCAATGAGACTGGTCTCATAATCAACTAGACAGGTTCATATTGTAATAATTAATCATTGTTGGAGAAGGCGAAACAGATTTAGATCTATTTCATTTTAAGTTCTCACTTCCTTTACCACAATCTGATGATTTCACACATGATTCTGCAAATCAACCATGGGTGGTCACTTTGGAAGCTACACTCCATGAAGACCCTTCCAAAGACTCTTTTCTTATAATCGCAGTGATACATTATAATAGGTTTACTGGTGTACTGTTTGGTGAATAATCCCTAGGCGAAGTCGAGTTATTAAGCACAATTAAACGGTTCATTAGCAGTTCAAAAAGGAGGTTATTAATCTTTTTAGTCTCTGCCTAGGTTGCTATAGACACAAACAGTGAAAATTATTTATGAAATAAACCTCATCTTAAAAGCAAGTATGCATGTACTATATACATGTATAGAATATCGGTGTTGAATATGAATACAAAATACCATGATTTATTTATCTCCCTATCAAAAGAAAAGAAATGCATTGGGTTGATAATATTATTGTCTATCTTAAAACAGACCCGGGTTGTATTGACCTTCAAAGCTTATCAATGGAGCTGGCCAACTGCAATGCTTAAAGTCACACAGGAGAGTGTACACACGGACACAATCTGATAGAAATCATGATTCCGTATTGAAACCCTAAAATGATGCCTCTCCTCTCAATTATGCTTGAGACACACCAATTTATTGTGAAGATGGATGGACCTCTGGTTCTTTCCACTCTCGCTTTAAAACAAAGTCCTTAAAATTAAAGGCAGAATATTAGGTCTGGACCATCTACAACCAGGCCACACCGAAAAAAAACCCAATTTAATGACTATAATCGGTAAGGGGAATTTAAGCTACAAATTAGAAGGGCGTATTGGTTTCAATTGTTGGGATATGGAAATCTAAGAATATTGGTCTAACCCTAAGACTGTGAATAGTGGTTATGAATAATGCATGCAGCGTCTTTGTATAGTTTCTATAGCTTGCGAGAGGTTTTACAGACAACCCCCCCCCCCCCTCACACACACCCCACACACAAAATGCTTTATATGTAGGCCTATTATGTTGACATGATATGTATGAAGTGATTTGCTGAGTGACGTCGATAACCATTTGTCAATCTTTGCCTATTTTGATAGCAATGTTTTCTACATAAGTTACATGTAATATACTCCTAACTAAATTAATTTAATCGTGATAATGCCGGTTTTAGCACCTGGCATAGTTTATGCTGTAACAGCTAGATACTAAAGCCACAAGTGTTGCGCAATTTCGAAAAGATAGTAAGAAACGTATGTTTGTGTCCTAAAAGATTTAAGCCTATAATGTGGGATGCCAGACTGCAGTAAATGGGGTCTATTGTCTCTCTGTGCGTCAAGGTAAACATGGAGAAGACCCGATCTGGTTAATATGCTTATGAGATTCAGAATCACGACTGACTTCCATCTACTATAGAAGGTCTGTTGGTCTTATCCCAAAATATGTCATTCATTTGCCCACAAAGTTATGGTTATTTACATCATACTTCGAGAAGAATTGACTGTATTTCTTTTCATGGATTCACCTAAAACGTCTACTTCCAAGATGTACGTCTCAAGTGGTTATAAATATTATTTCTGGGGAGGAATGTTTTACATACCTCTAGTTTACTATGTCTGCGAATTTCTTTCCCCAGACAATTTTTTATTTTACCCTAACAGTTTACATTGAGACCAAGACCATTTACCAATGTGTTACATGTACATACAAACTTTGGTAGAGCATCAAGACCTAAGGGAGGTTAGAACTCGACAGCATCACCCAGATAGAATTGTCATGATATGTCCCAACCCAAGATCCGAATTAATTTGTAACTCTATGTGTTATACAATTCCTTTCTACTGGAATGGCTTAACCACTCCCTATCATCACATTATTAAACCCAGTGATTTTACGTCTCAAGCCAGAAAGAACTGTATATGGCTGGACAACAAATTTCTTTATTGATTCAATTGGATGGCTGGTTACATATGTAACCACCTGTTCAATGACACTCTGAGAGTATTCCCTGTATATAGACAAATGAATATCAGTCTATGTATATAACGATCGTGAATTAACAGAGTAATTTATTTGTATTGATAATACTCATTTCTTTCGTCATATTGTATTCCTGAAAGTTAATTAACTTTATCCAATATCTAAACGAGGACTGCCAACAAGGTGTTGACTTTGTTTTATTTGTTCAAACAACCATTGTGTCTAGCAGAATCCGAAAACCTCCCACTACTGGGGAGCACCTGATTCGCTGATATGGCACTTGCCAATAAAAGTATAACAAACAAACAAACAAACATTTTCTTTTCATCTATTTTTTGTTTGTTTGTCATTACAGATATGACCAGATTGTTAGTTTGGCTAAATATGTTGTTCAGTGTTGAATTTCTCTTCTTCCTCAATGAGAAGCCTTTCCCATATTTTAAACATTTTCATTTTGTGATTGAGTCTATATCCACTTTGAGCTTAAATTGTATTTCTTTCATAAATACCTTGAAGGTGATGACATTGTCTCCAAATAGTTTTGGTCTGTACATGTACCAGTTGTATGACTATGATATCTCTAGCGATAGTTTGCTCTGCTCTACTCAACAAAATTATGCATCTGCTATATTTTAAATCTTTCGTTTTATTTGTTCTATGTTCTGTGAAATATTTTTCTCTTGTGGAGAGGTGAAGTGCAATCAAAGTCCAAGTCCAAAAATAGGCATGGAAACTTATTGATAATTCCTTCGCTGGCAGTATTGGTTATCGTAATAGACACGATAACTATGGATTCAACTCATCTCCTTCTAAACAGCTGACTATTGGCCTTCTCATCTATTTTAATCCAACTTAACCAAGAAGCCATCAATTATTGGGCTGGAACGGTTTTGTATCGTGGGTTACGGAGGCTGTTGTGACAGTAATTGCAATTCTTTGACCCCGGCTGCTCCTCCATGCCACCCTTTTTACTAATGTCTATAAACTACCCCATCAATGGGGAGGTCATAAGTTCCCACATCTCCCATGAGGGGCATTATCATTGGCCCTGGCCCTCACATGAGGGTAGGCATGCATGTTCGATTGCCAATAACGTC
This sequence comes from Sthenelais limicola, assembly GCA_942159475.1. Taxonomy (NCBI): domain Eukaryota; kingdom Metazoa; phylum Annelida; class Polychaeta; order Phyllodocida; family Sigalionidae; genus Sthenelais; species Sthenelais limicola. Next base: position 64,113,956 of record OW804096.1, read on the forward strand.
TAAAAGAACGGTTTTCACAAACAATTATCAGATAGACCGTTTGATATTGATCCCTGGGAGTGGGCAGTCGAACGCACAGCCATTGACGACTAGCATTAATGCTAAACCCATGAAGACCATGAGCCAATAAAATTAAATCAGGGAAATAGATAATAAACATTAGTAGCGAACCATTTCACGTTAGCAAATAATAATATGATAATACATCGCTGCTGGCAAAAGTCCCGCAGCTCTTGTGTCATCCGTTTTTGATGGCGAAGCGTGTGTTTTATCAATGGAGAGAAAGATATTTAATCAGACCGCAGTTTTATTTTAAACAGATCTGAAATTAATTCGATTGGGTTAGAATTCGCTCCATGTTCGGTACAAGTCATGAGCGGAATGGGGCAGACATTGATCGAACTGATCCTGTTCTGTAAAACTATTTGCTGTTATTATTATTTCTTATCACAAGCGCTTTCAAAAATTGCCTTATAAAGGATATTTGATCGAACGAAATTAGCAAAAAGATTATTTTATTGGACAGGAAAAGAATTGAAATCTCAAAGGCATTTTCAATTCGTTGGTCTCCGCCGGTTTGTGCAGAAATCCAGACATTTTAACACTTTCAAGCGAATTAAAGATCCCATTTATTCACTACAATTCTCCCAATGATAGGAGTATGAGTCTGGAAGATTAAACTGATATATCGTACTGATATATCATAAAACAAACAAAACAGAGATTAATCGGAGGAACCCGAACAGTACATTTTCCGGCAATTATTGATCATTTTCCATCATTTCCCTCCGGCCAGTGTCATGTATACATCATACTCACAGCGTCTGAATGCAGCTATAATGAGCCTGCAAATAATGCATCCTATAATCATAATGCATGACGCCCCTTTTCTTAAAAGCCCTTCAGCATATAGACATGCGCAACTCGAAGACATCTAATCGAAGTCAAATGGTTAATCAATAAGTGAAACACATGGTGATGCACACACTGGGGATATTAGTCCTCTCCCTGGAGTATCAAATGGAATGCTGTTTTCTTGGCCCCTGAAAGGGCATTGAATTGGCCCCAGAACCAATATAGGCATAAGGCCATGTAAGGCTTTTTGTTTGTACGGTAAATGGGTGGAATGCACTACATATGGACGTGGGCATACATGACAAATGAGTTTTATGAGTGAGAGAAATGTCGTGTCCCCAGTTTGACCCCGAAGAGTATTTGGACTTGGATGAGCTCTGAATGTTATCATTCAAGTGGGAATGAGGCATATTTTATGGATGATTTGCCTCGAGAAGATCACACAGGCTCCCAGAGTCGAGGTCCAGTCACCCGACAGAGAGGAATATTAATATTTCACTTGATTGGAAGAGAACAAATATTGCTACAAATGACCTCAAAGTCGGGTGTAAGAGAGTTAGGCGTAGGGTAATCTAAAGCATGAGGAGAAGTTTTGATCATGAAGTTCTTTATGGCTGTTTACGTACAATGGTGACGATGAGCACATAAACTAGGGAGCTATTTGCGGATCTCGAGTCCAACGTGGACCTGCGATTTATGTCTGCTGTCTTGACCCTTCCTCAGCAATTGTGTCATGGCGTCCTCTGATGATAAATAAGAAATGAAGTGTTCCACTTAATCGAACATTTTGCACATATTGTCGAAGATGTTGTACAAGCAGGAGTATGTCATGCATGACGATACTATGTGAATGTACCATATAAATACTGTATATATGTATACAATATGTGTGTACTGTTCCCCTTGGTCTCCCCATTACAATTGAATTTGAATTTAATTTCTTTTTACTCAATACTGGATTGCGATAAAGGGGCATTCCCCAGCTAAAGGGAGGTTTCCAAGGCCTCTTATATCTACCGTATGAAAACAATAATACACTTAATACCAGCGTATACCTATTTCCAAAATTAGAAGACGATCATATGCACAAAGTAGTCCACCAACATCACCCCCCCCCCCCCCCACCCCGCGCTTCTCAAGTTTCTTTTTTTTGAATCTCGATGGAAGAGGAGCAAGAGGCAAATTGTTGCAGTTTATGCAGTTGTTGCAGCTTATAATGATAAAAGCTTGTCTGATAACAGAGAAGACAAGTTTTATAGGATATTCATAAATAACAAATAAGCTCATAACCTCAGTTGGCAGATTCAGGCTAGGATAACTATCATGAGTGTGTTGATCCAGGATGTAGATGTAAGTACACAAGTGACTGGACTGTAGAGCGCCCCATGCTTTTCCCCAAAATCGCCACTTAATTTGTGTATTAAACTTACAAAATATCATTAATAAACTTGTTCGTGTCGGTGTCACAGTTACCAAGTGGGTGAAAGCTATATTTATTTATTTATATTTTTATTTAAGTATATTCATTGCTACAAAGCTGACTGACTGATCATAGATAATCGACTCAAAGCAACCACTGAAATATATCATATTCATTGGCGAAATGGATAAAGTGCTGGCACTGATCCATTGAAAATATGTGAATTTCAAAGAGAATGTCGATTTCAGCAATTAGATAACAAGTGCATGCAACCAAAGAATCTCAAATCATAGTGTAAACTTTCAATGCTGAACTGAAAAGTCTAGATCTCAATGTTTTCAGTTTCTTTGTATGCGCTACTCTTCAAATCCTATCGCCTAGCAAGATAGGGTGGACGGTTCAGCTATAGCCCTGGATGCTGTGTTCGCTGATATCTGTGAGCTAAGAGAGTCAACTTTCAATCATTATTTCCCCAGTCTCTTTCGACCATAGGAGAAGGCATTATTGTTTCCTGTGTCCGCCCTCAAGGAAATCATATCTACTGCCGTTGCAGCTTCCTTTGATGTTAGTAAATCTCTCCAGTCCTGCATGAAGTGTTCACGTCAGAAAAGATGACCCAATGGTGTAGAATGTGCGATGCCACATACATTTACTGATATCAATACTTATCCTTAGAGTCTCCCACAAAAAAAGGATGAATATATTCTTATTCGCTTAGTTACACTTTGTAAATTGCTTTGATATGTTTATTATACATGTGTGTAATCACCATTGTCATAAATTGATAGCCTTGATGACCCTGCAACAAAAGTGCACATGTAGTGTCTTTTAAAAAAAACATGTTTGAAAAATCTTGAATACCAATGTCAAGAAAGTTACTCTCTTGATTTACTCCATGATTAGCAGGGAGCGACAATATGTCAAGTTTGTTCTCTGGGTGTAAACTATATTCCAACTGTTATGGCTTAGTCACTGCCTTGAGCTGTCCTGCAGGGACTATAACAACCTTAGGCAGAGACTAAAAAGATTAATAACCCCCATTTTGGGCCTGTTGGTGCACTGCTGGTGTATAATTTTTCAAACAGTGCACCAGCTGCCTTTCAATGTCGGTCATTAATCCTTTAAAAGTATCGAAAGTAGTTCCGGAAATGACGCCATGAAGCTTCCTATGTGCGCAAAATTAATATGGCAGATCCGTATATAGATATATGAAGGAATATGCGTGGATTTGGCGGAGGAGTGGCCGATGTATAGTACAAAATGAAAAGAAAAATATTAAAATGGTCATGAAATCATAGATCTTCCAGAGGGCCACGTAACCCATGAAGCCCATACGCTACTCTCGATTACTTTAAACTGCTTTTGATATGGGTAATTTTATTTTAATTCTTTTTGCTCATAAATACTAGTGTGTTGGCATATTGTCGACAATATATATGCGATAATAGGCCATTCTAGCTATAATATACATATATTCTACTTCAAATGAATGTACTTTTGCTTTCATATAATGTTTCTTTCAAACCAATCACAAGTAATCAAATTCAAATCCCTAAAAGTGAACCTATAATTGTTGGCCTCTTTAGAACGTCCTTGGGCAGAAGCAACACACAAAGTTGATTACGATTTGTGAGAAGAACAGACTGTATTCCCTGCAGTTTCCATAATTCCCCGGACGAACCTGAAACAGTCACTGAGAGGGAATTGCGCTATCAATTGACCTATTTCTCTTAAATATATTTCGGGAATTTGAAGAGAATTAGCCTATTTCCTACTGGTGTTATTGCAGTGCACATACACCAATTTGATCAGCTCAGGTACACCACTGTTCTTCCTTGATCAGTTTATAGATCGTTTTGACGTTCAATCGCTGTCATATGAAACCGTTGATATATAAATTTCAAGGACAAGCACAGCTACCTCACATATTAACTACCCAGGATTGCCATTGTTAGAGAAAATCGACCTGCCGTTTCACTCACATCCCATTGTCCTTTTTCAAAAACAGGCACATTGCCTGACTGTAAGCTTTTTTTCTTGTGAATTTGACATTTTTGCTGGAAACAATCAATTTTGTCATATGTATGCTTTTCCATCGCCAATCCCATGCAGCTGAGCGTGGTGGTATCTTTTGCTCTTTTTGGACGCTACTCTATTATGTGCTTGCCTCCTCATGGAATCTCGGGTCGCCCAGTGCCATGGGATCTCGAGTAACAGATAACAGATATACCCGCGGGTCCCATGCAGTCTTTCTATCGTTAAATCTCAGGAAATTTACAGTAGTTTGACTCCCGGGAAGCGTTGCGTGACAGTGCAGTGGTTTCCACGCTCCTCGATGGGGAGCGGGGAGAGATGCCCAGAGGTGTTGAATGCTCAGCTTAAAGATTTTTTCTTGCACCTTCGATGTCCTCATCTAGGGCACTTAGTCTTGAAATCGCGTGTGAAAAAGCTATAATATTGTTGGTCTTCCGAGCGAACGTTGGTCTCCGTGCGGTTTGGAGGAAGTGAGTCTTTGGAGGGATCTTATAAGGACCCAGGATAGAGAGAGAGTTGGGAGGAAAGTGACGCTGATGATATCCGACCTTTAATTATAACGTTCACCAGGGTGTTGATCTGTCTGGCTGACGCCTAACGGCGTCCAGAATATTACCTTACTTCACATGCCAGACAAGATGAGGCTAGCTGTCATGAAAATATCAAAAAGGAACGCAGCTATTCTTCGTGGCTGGAATTGGAGAACTTATCTTGACGTCCTCTCTTTGATCTTAGACCATTCCCCTAGCTGATTTATTGAATGATATTGAGGAAGAATGGAGTTAAAATAGCGAATTAGCGAATAAGAGCAAGCAACATGTCTAGATGTGACATTGCTACAGATCATCTGCTAGGATCACTCACGTTCAATGTCATACCAACTTATACATGGAGTAGATTTAGCTATTTTACTAGTAATTGGCCATCCAGAAATACTGCAAAAAATGTTTTCAAACATAAAAAAAATAAATCAAGATAAAACATAGAAATACGTTTTAGATATTGTAACATCATTGGAATCGACTTAATCTAATCTTTTCCAATATGATGGTATCTCAAAGTCCATTCTTCTTGATTTACGACTCATTGCTCGACATTTGCTCATATATTATGTATCTGACGAAGAGAAGTAAAGCTTCTCTATTTTGCCTCCCAGCTTAATCTAAGCCCTATGTCCGAAGCAAAACGTAGCCCTATTATGGTCAGATCGTCAGAAAATGTACATATGGCAGCTCTACTCATTTAGTAAATTCAATTAAATTCAGCTATGAGAAATGATAAATGCTATAGGTATATATGAGTCTATATCTAATATTCCAATGGTACAAACAATGTATCTCGTTATGTTGAACTGTATTTTGAACCTGATCTTTTGTCTTAATGGGTCAGTCAACGGGTTCATGGTCACTTTTAAGACAATACACTTTATGGCGCCATAAGTACAATACCCAAGTCTCAATCATTTTTACCTCCATTTATGTCCAACTTATAGTCACTCACAGGCACAAATTGAGACATCACAAAGTTGCGCCTGAAATGTACACAATACCTATCCCAACTGGTATGTTATGTACATTGCATGTTCATTTAAAGATTTCGCTACCTTGTGACGTAGGTAACAGTGGCGCCCTGAATGGAGTGTTAAACTGTTGAACTACATTTCCCCTCATCTAAAAGGGTAAACTCACTAAATGTTAGGTTGCAATAAGTACCACTGGGGCGGTTACATTTAATAATAGCAAAGAAGTTGATTTTCCCATAATATTTTGGGGTTTACTGACCTTTTAAATTTGTATTATTTGAGAGGATTGGTGAAGATGAGTTGTACATTTTCTGATGACCTGACCCACTTCGTGTGACTGAACCTCGGATCAAAGGCTCTTGAATAAAGGAGAAGGTCTGTAAATACTAGATGTCTGGTTCTATTTCCACCACTACCGGTATGCATTGAAACGAACCTGGTAAGTGAGGACTGATAATACATCGTTCTCTTGGCTGGGGAAGGCAACAGGGAGCACCATACATCAGGTCTAACTCACTACAATATTTTGTTTATGACAATCTTTGTGTTGCACTTGCTTGTGGCATATGCATAGTTTTCTTTTTATAGGGTTTTTTTTTGGTAGGGGACTGGGGCCGGTTGCAATAGAAATCCTTCTTAAGATTTCCCCTATTTTTCTTAGCTACTTTTCCTTGCTAAACAGCTGGTAAGGAACTTTAGGAAAGGAATGTTAATTTGTATTCACAGCAGAAATGCCCTACCTAAGCAAGGAAAAGTAACTTAGCAAGGAACATTTTAAATAAGGGGTTATTTTGCAACAGGTACCTGGCAGGTCTGATTACTAGTGACCCTCTTATGCCCACCACTATCTTGATTAGAATCTAGTGAGGTGTCAAACTAAATCAAAACAGATAATAGAATGTTGACATTATTCGAAAGACATACAAATCAAATCAGGCTCGCAATGGAAGACCTCCCAGGATCAATTTAAGATGTTCGCAACCCATTTGTATACCATATTAGCAAATTTATATACAGAATATTTCAATTTTGGACCCACTTCTGGACCCCTATTTAACTGTCACAATGATTAAACTACCAGGGTTCTAACATAAGTAGTCACTTCGTCTCGTGGTACATGGTTATTCTTTGGTATGTAAATTATTTCGTGACCACCAGAAGAGACAGACTAACCATTTGAACGAATGCAGGAGAGGCAGCATAAGGCGAAACGCATGGATCCCGCATGGATCTACCATGGAAGCGATTAGACAGTAGGCGCCAGAATGCTAACACAGCAATGTTACCATTATGCACTGTATTTTCATGTGTTTCATGTGAAGTGAAATAGAGTACATGGATTGATACCAATGCTAAGTGTAACCCTAAACCTAACCTTAATTGTGTGGTCCTAAGTCAGTAAAGGTAGTAGATATACCCCTTTAGCATCCTGACGCCCAGTCATTCTGTGAACGGTCACCAGGTGGTAGCACGGCAGATGAACCAGCGTTTCCCTCGAGCCCGCCTTCCGAAGGCTATGCGACTGGCCGGGCTTGCCAAGTCATTCATACATAGCCAATGACCACATCAAATCACCCATTACCACATCTACCCATCTAATAATTTCAATTGTTAACACATGGAATCACTCTAAATCATTTACAGGCTTTTTGTCCGAAAGGTTCCACACTGGTGACTTATCATATAGATGTTCCCCTGGATCTCTACAACTACTACTCAGAAAGTGGATGCTTGCGAGCGCTCGCTGATTGCAAGGATGGGATCACGGCTGTAGGAGGAGGTCTAGAGCGCTGTTCTAACGGGAGACTTCGCTCTCTGGCCCATCAACCAAGCACGTTCCTCAGCGACCGCTCTCCCGACCCGATCCTGCACTAGCGGACTTATATACATGTATTACATACACCGGAACGACCCTTCTATAATAATTGCTTACAACACTGGGATAGTATTACAGCAATACTTTGGCATAAATGTATAGATCTTATTGCCAGTCTCGAACTGTTGTGTTCTTCCTTTTTCATCTTCTTCCCCCTTCTCCTCCCCCTCTTCTTCCTACTTATAGTACTACCCCTGAGATTAAAACAAGAATCGGGGAACGCCCGTTTCCTGGATAAGTCGACAGAGGCTGTAGGATCTCTTGATGTTCCAGTGGCAAGGAGGTAAGTAAGGCTTCTTTCTTTGCCTCTTTTACGCTTTTACCTCGTCTCATACATGCATTTGTTTATTTCCCAGAGCTGTGCAACGTGAAGTAAGTCCCAAGTCGTAGAAAAAAACTTGGCTCGTTCTCTTCTCCTTCAATGTGTAAGTGATTCCCACTTTGCAAAGCCATATGGTTAGTGGGTCCGAAATAAGTCGTCCCGATGTGTCAGAAGTTCCCTAATTGCTGCTTATAATACAGCTCATTTTCCACTTTAATTCCCCCATGGAAAACCACAATCTAATTAATTCAATCCTTAGAGATTAGATGAAAAGAAAGTCTAGATTCAAGTTTGGATTTTTACGAATACAAATTGATGCGCCGGTGAATTTTTCATGGAGAGCGCATGGAGAATGTGGTCAGGATTTACGCGGCGAATTTCTAATTCCTGAATCTCTCATCCATAACAGATAGCGACAGCACTATGTCCCCATTTCTCCATTCAATTAAGTCCATCTCAGAGGCCTTAACATATTCCAACATTAAGTGACGCATATATAATATATTATATACAGGGGCTTGGATTGGAATAGGATGGTTTCGTTTCATTTGCTTTGCACCGATATAAAGTAAGAAATATTTCTGAAATCGACCAATATAGTGGACAGTTGAAATGTGTCCTCTAAATATTTTAAAGTCCTTCTGTGAATTTGAAATGGCAACAGCTCTCTGCCCGTCATGGATTGGCGCGCCTACTTATGATATGCTTATTTTATATTCGCATATTTTCCCACCCTTCCCAAGCCATGCAGGAATATTAATAATTGAATAAAATCTTCAGGGAAAGGTTAACACGAACTTTGATTGCACGCGACCGTCGATGACGTGGCTTATAAATAAAGGGGATTGTTTTGACAGGAAGTGTCGAGTTGTTTGCACTCGTCACAGAGTAACTGGTTCCTTTTTAATCGTATTCATGACGACACAACGGTTAATTGATGAATTTTCCAAGTCGTGGCACTTATGAGTGATGACCAATGTAAGCCGGTTTTACTTTCCTTATTTATTTGCTGTATAAGGCTGAAAAATGAGGCAGATAGTAAAATATTATTACCTTTGTGTCTCGTCGCCTGTAAAATGTATCAAAAAGTACTGTGTCTGGAACGAAGGCGACGCGACAGAGCTTCTCCCTTCATCTTCGCAGATTCGCAACACATCACCCTCTTTCCTCAAATGGAGATCAAAATATTTGGCCTTAATTAAATCTTCTGCGTTTCAATTTCGCTTATTCCTCTGTGCAATAATCTGTGGTCTTGGTGATGCTTTTCTTATTCACAAGCAATACCATCGAAATCTTTCAAGACAACTGTTAGCCGTGATGGTCCAGGACCGGGAATGACACCCAGAAGCATTAAGCAAATTTAAGAATTCGCTTGTTAAAATAACAGATAATGCATACTTGAAGCTGAGGTAATTGCCAATGTTTTGTCGGATGGAACATAAAAATGGCGAAGGACAGTGACTTTTCAGTTTGATTTGATTGAATTCTCAAGCTGTATTCACAGTGTCTCATGGCCAGTACGATATACATTATTCGTGTACATATACATTGGCAGTGTAGATTCCTAGTGGGAAATAAACTACTTACAACGATGCAGTGGTAATACCATTTCTATTCGAGATTCATATATTCTAATGTCATAGATTATCTCTGTTCTACTTCATGCACCTTGAATTGAATATATTTCTATGAGGGGAGCGATAAACACGATTTAATTTTATATTCTTATTCTCGGTGGATGGAATGATCATTGGCGTGAAGATGCGCTCGCAGCGAACATCGGTAAAAAAACTAAAGATTTTCTCATTTTTGTTCCATTCTTTCTCAACCCATCTAAAATTCATTTGACCCACGGACTTGTAATAAGAATTACAAGTCCGTGTTTGACCAAACAATTTTTACGGATTTTGTCCGGTTGTTCTTGCTACAAGGCTTCAATATTATTGAGTCCACAATATTTCGGACTGCTGATAAATTCAGTCATAATATGAATACACTTGAAAGATATTTTGTGTCGTAATAGCTGAGTACATGCAGCTTTCACTCAGAAGAACATACTTCGTCGTGTTGGACGAAGTTTTATGTGATGTTTTTTTTTTACATTTGAAACATATATTTATGAGCGCCAACAAAGACTCTCGAGAAACAGCGCGTCATTATGCAGGAACTCCACTATGGGAAAAACGGCAAAAAACGGCTGCGACGAATTTTTTGTTGCCGACAAAAGACTGGTCATTTCATGTCGGCAACAAAAATGTAAGTGGAGGAGGATCAGAATATGTTGCCGTATTTTCTGGGAACTGTTGTATATGCCTTGAAATTTGTTGCAGGGCCACTCTTCCACTAGGCTGGAATGTGTTGCAGCCATGAAAATTGTGTTGGCGACATATATGAAATTGTTGTGAATGCTACTCCACTAGTGCCATGAAAGTGTTTCAGACATTTTCCCTCACTCATAATTTATGATCCCCTTTTATCTAGAGCAATCATCATTGAGGTAACTAATTACAATTTATTCTATCTTGAACATGACAGAAATCAAATCAAAGATTGCATCCTGTAAGTATGAAAAGAAAAGTCCTACCCAAAGCTAGAATGAGTTACACAGATTAAAAAACTGTAAAGAAACATTCATCACAGTATTTCGGGTTATATGCACTTAAATAAGCTATTTAATGAAATAATTGATGTTCATTCATTAATTGTATAAAGTTAGTCGACAGAAAGGCATTGACAGAGCATAGAGAAAGGGGAGTATTCAGACAGAAAGAGAGGAGCAAGAAATGGTGAGAAGAGAGAGGTAGACGAGACAAAGGGAGAGGGAAAAGCGAGGAGAGAGAGGGAGAGGGAGAGGGAGAGGGAGAGGGAGGGTGAGGGGGACAGAGCGGGGAGAGAGGGAGGGCGAGCGGGAGGAGGAAAATGTGGAGAAATATATAAATAAATGTCAAAGTCAATTTTTTAATTCAGGATGTCAAGGTCAAGGATTTTTGTTTGTTTTTAAAATACTTTTATTCAATCTGTCAACAAATTCTTGGGTTTTCCTTGGGTCGATAACACTACGATTACATCACACCCTCTCTATCCTTGAGCAAGATTTGGACAATAAAATACGAAACGGAAGTAAAATTAAACATTTCAGCGTACAAGACTATTAAAATGAACCTACCACTTGGATGAAATGCTACTTTAAACATTTTAATATTGAGCGTGATGTACGATGATGGCAGTGTATGGCATCAAAGAGGAGGACAACTTTGCCGGCCACTGAAGGCTAATTATTAGAGATTAAGTCGCCAAATTTCGCAGAATTACAGCTCAGTATTATGGTAATAATTATGTACAACAAAAATCAGCAATATATGAACAATTCTATTTTTGACGTTTTTTCAACTGCATTTTGTGCAAATGATTAGTTTTCATGAAAATCGGTCTTTTATATAATAGATAAATGAATTGAACCATATTCCAACTTTCAACTGGCCGCCTAGGCACCCACGTGCTCTTTTTGTGTTTCTGAAATGTAGGTCATTCCTGTATCCAAGGCTGTGATTGGCCGTAGGTCGAGGTCATGCAGGTCAAGGTCATAAATTTTGTTGCAGCGCCGAAAAATTTAGCTGCAACACTTTTTTACAGCTCCTCCACTGACCAGGCACAGCGCCAACAAATGGACTGTGGCAACAAATATCTAATCAAGTTAGATATTTTGCAATTGTTGGCAACAAATAAATTTGTTGCCAACAACCTATTTTACTCCTCTTCCACTAGTGATTTTTGCGCGCCAACACCAGAAAAAAGTGTTGCAAACAATTTTTAGGAATGTCGGCGACACTTTTTGCCTGTTGGCGCCGTTTTTTTCTATAGTGGAGTTCCGGCATTAGGGGTTAAAATAGAAATACCACAAAAACACTTTCAATTTGGAGTTCGCTGACTCAAATTGCTTCGAATAAGCACCTAACACGTGATGCAGCACTCTCTATCGACACTTGAAGATGTTTGTTTTACTTTGTAACTTTCTTTGTTTGTGTTTGTAAAGAGCACATGTACGCTGGTGGAAACAATAATATACATTAAAACAAATGACCAATAATGGGAAACATGACCTTTGCCAAAGAAAGCATCTATGACTCAAGTGGATTAAATCCTAGTTAAGATCTGTTAGTGGGCGTGTAATCCCGAGCCCTGCAGTGAGTTGAGGTCCTCTCAGCTCTCAAGAGTGACTTTCCATGCAGGTCTCTTGAGTATTTCATGTATTCATGTCCAGCACTGGGGATTTATTTTCAGGCGATGAGTGCAAATAATAACTGGAACTTGGGACGTGGTGCATATTTTATAACGCCTCAGTTGCACATTGACACTCTCCCATCCATTGATCAGTTGCACATTGCTTTTGATGGATCGAATTGCATTGATGATGTTCAAGGACTTGTATTTTTCAAGGACTTGATCATATGATCGGCAAAACTTTCAAGACGTCTAGCCAAATGCATATCTGATGGGTAGTTCAGGGAAAGCATTACACAGTCTAGACTCAAAGTTGAGCAAGACCCTTCAAATGGAGGGAATGCCTCTCGGTCCAAACCGCGAAATGCCATATTAGGACCGTAACATACCATTAGAATCTCCTGGGCCTGGAAATCCATTACAGCAGTAGATATCCAATCACTGACCTACCAATCTTATCTGATCTGACAGGCTCTGAGTCTAGACTCTACAGTCCTAATCGCGACCTGTACAATTTTGTAAAAACTTGACAGTCTAGTCTCTGAGTTGAGAGAGTCCCTGCGAACTGAGGGAAAGCCGCTCGCTTCAGATCGCAAAATGCCGTTAGAATCTCATTATGACGCCTACTCTAGGGTCGGGAAAGTCATTAGTGCAATAGGCGTCCATTCACTGACATACTATTTTATCTGATCTGAGAGGCTGTGGGCCTAGACTGCGTTGAGGTGAAAGTGTGATCCCAAATTCGGGCACATGACGGCGGAAGACATGAGTTTCCTGGCCACACAACCCTTTGTCCAAATCCAAATTTTAAACTGTAAATAAACAAAGGAATATTGAGGAAATTAAATTGCAAGCAGATACTAATTGAATTCAATCAAGAACCTTAATGACAGTTTCTTTTCATTTTGCATAAGAGTAACGCACGAACACAGGCCAGGAATTGTCTCTGTGTGTTTCACTATCATAATTTTAATGTGTATGGCCAATACAAATGTTTTTAAAAAATGCATAAGTTCCACATAATGCCGATTTTCTATACTCAATGTATTAGTTCTCTTTCAGTTAATCTGAACCTTCCCTGATTTCCCCTCAAATACAGGTTAAGTGTATTTTGCTGACCGCACAATCTCAAATTCGCTCCATAGCTCTTAATGTTAGTGCTTGCAATGTACTGCTTCGACTTGATGGAACCTAATTGTTATCTGAATTCCATGCTTCGCTGGACATCTAGATAAATATGGCAAAAAGCTATTTTGTCCCAGACACATTTCCTTATACCTGGGACAAGAATGGGGTTTGTATTTAGAAGTGGTTTAACCATTCTTTTCCAATTCAATGTGGCTTCCATCGTTTGGACGCTAACAACTTTAGATTGGTATCTCGCCAACCAGTAAATCCATAAAGATACTTCATTTCATATCAATTTGTGCAATCATATTATCTAGAAATACAGCATGACATGTCATAGCATTGCTGTCATTTTCGCTTTCTCTAGCGGGGTTCGAGGAATCGTGATCATTGCTTTAGATTCGCGCGTGTCTAATGTAGGGTGTAGTTTCTGAATGAAAGGGTTGGTAAGGTTGGTAAGGTTTAAAAAAACGTAGGCCTATTAAACAACCGTGACAGGCAACTTTAAATAGCGATACTAATATCGCAAAAGCCACAATTAAAGCTGCTGCATTCTCAGCTATTAATAAAAAAAATCTACTAAAAATGTACCTATAGGACTGAATTCACCGGCATTCTACTGATGTTTCATGCATATCTAATAATTTAAAGTCGAATCGGCCGAGAGAAAACGGCCGCCAGAGAGCGATAATATAAGTGAAGCTACTGCACGGGAGGACTTCGGCGGTCTTCGGAAACATTAATGTGGACTTTTATGAAGCCCTGCAGCAAAAACCAACGGCCAATATCCTCCAAAGTTTGGTTGAATGAATTTTAGATGGGTTGGAAAGGAACGGAACAAAGATTATACTATAACATGCTAAATATAAAGAATAAAACAAAAAAATCTCAGCATTTCATATGACATGGATTCGCAAGGTGTACAGCTTATGATACTTGAAACATGACATTCGGCGCAACATATATAGTATTGTACATTCATTGGATTCTGGTCACGGAGACGATTTATCAAGCAATGGTTGAAGTTATGTTTCTCTTCAATGGCACGGACGCACCAGAAATCATTTAAGCTCTTACGTATTACACTGGGCGTTCATGCAGATTAATGTCTCTTAAATGGCAGCAGATCTCATAAATATGACCAAGCATATACCCTTGTGCTTGTTTCATATCCAATTCTCACAGAGATGTCATATCGGCCTGCCTGCCAATAAGTTGGTTAATAAGGGTTACTGTGGACTAGAACCAGGCATCATACAGTATGATACGTATCCATAAGCCCCTAATGTACATCTGTCCACCCCCGAGATCAACTACATTCTTCTGTATGGGATGAGCGGTTGTGTGACCAGCCTAAAACTGAATGTTGTCCATGAAAATAATATGCACCAGTACTGTGACCTTGCCCAAGCCAGATAACCATGCTAGTGATATAGGGGTAAAAATGTCCCTGGTTATTATTTGATTACGAATGGAATACAGACCTGAACGGATTACCACCGGAAAGGTCCTGGAGACGAGACCATGGAGGGGAATAGTGTACCCTCCCTGGGATTAGGGGATGTGCATATCTCATTGCGAATATCTATTACAGTGCATGCTGGGGATGGATTCAGTTAAAATCTGACATACAAATATTTCGCTACATTTTTATCAAAAAATGTAAGGACCTTTTCACCAATATAATACCTTGTGTAAATGAGCCATAAACAACCCAAATGCATGATGGGAAAGATGAAGTCTTGTTTTATAGAAACATATACAATACGGTTCTAGGGCAGGTACCCGCCGGACATGTACCCGCCGGACATGTACCCCCCGACTTTAACCCCCTGGGCAATTACCATCCTGGACATTTCCCCGCTAGGACATTTACCATCCAGGACATTTACCATCCTAGGACATTTACCCGCCTTACCTGAAGTTTTAAGTGTATTTTGGTACATGGATTATATGGAATATATCTCTCTTTTATTAAGGGATGTGGAGAGGAATGGGGTAGGGATTGGATGACATTTCAAGAATTAGATACAGTATCATGTTAAGTTAGTTACGGCTGGATAAAAGTCATTTATGTTGCATCTATTTAAACGTTTAAATGTCCGGCGGGTAGCTGTCCTGACACCGTACAGGTCATTGATATTGACATGCAACATGATCACTATTAAATATCTCATGCTGAACATAACATGTTTTCTATAGCTTTTCACTGAAATACAACTCACATAATTCCATGCGACTCGAGATTCATTATGGCGGACAAGTAAATCCCCTATGATGATTGGGCTAAAGCATGTGGATTGCACAATCACACGGGTATATATGTGAGCAGGGCTTGATAAAAGCACAGGGCCATTATGGCAATATGAGGGTTGGTCCACAGCTGGGTGGAAATACGTATCGGTGTCATGTTTTAGATCGTGATAGTGGTTATCCATAATATATATATCGGATGTGTGTGTATGATTCTACGTATTCACAATCCAGATCTACTGATGTATATATAAATCATATATGTCTGTATCAGCTGCTTATAAAACTGTACAGAATGATTAGCATCATTGCTTTGGAAAATCATTTCTGACAGAACAGAAATTGTCAACAAAATACATCTGTTCAATTAACAAGGTAGATAGAAATACACAATCTAAAAACAACGACAATAAATCATATGCCGAGGATGCAATTTTAAATAACTATTTTTATCATTTCCATTTCCACCACAACCAAACGATAAGACAAATTCCATATATATAGAAACGGAAGTTATTTATTATAGCTCTAAATCTGTGGCTATCTGAGGCATATGAATCAACACAGTGTGTGTATTAACAAAATGTACAGGTCTATACTTGGGGAAATACAGTGCATAAAAATAAAATATTAAACCAGGCCATTATCTGGTACTGCAGAACACCGACCGTGGCAAAGGTTAATATAGCTTAAACTGATTTATTCCCAGCCCAGAGCTTTTGAATGGGATTTGGAATCGTTGAATCAGATCCGATCACGTTAGGGCTTGTGAAGGTGTCGTTCAATGGTCGGTATAAATTGTATATTATTCCTAAGATCTTGATCCAAGTGAAATCGAAAGCCTCTCACCTCAATAGACTTACCTACGAGCAGGGATCAAAGCTTACCCGCAGAACTATAACTTACAAGGTAGGCTGAAATTCGGTGAAGATCTCACCAAGAACACAAGGACCCTATTCGGATGACATGCTCCATATAACAGCATTAGACTCACCCACCAAGGACATTATGAGCTGCCAGAAACTTTGCAAATAAGGATTGGGGTGTTTTATGGATGAAATATATGACACTTTTCCCCATCATGTTACTTCTGTAACGACTGCGCCCTTTACATCCCTTCTCATAGTAGCAAAGCCATAGTCTTGTAAAAACATGCTGAGGTCCTATATCTGCGTATAATATACGCATACGCACTGATCTTTTGCTATGTTCATATCACTCGTGAACAAAAAGATACCAGAGCTTGCTATGATTTTAGTTGGGGTTAAAAAGGTGAGTGCTATCAAGGGCGCCGGACTTTTATACTCGTGGACATATCTCTTCTCCTGCTGACAATCCTATTATCTTTTCGCCTTGGTTTCATCAAAGTAGTTAGATCTAATGTGACCAGATCACGAAGTGCCTCCATCAGTCAGACGGTTAGTCTTTCGACCTCTAGCTGACCCTTAATTAGCCAGTCTGCTGAGTGCATAGCCCATCTTTCAGAAAGGGTCTTTGATGCAGCAACCATAACAGTTAGTTGAGGGTTTGCACAGCTCATGCTAGCTTCCTAGCAGATTGCAATCCTTCTTCAAGCGCACGATCTGGTTCATTTCATGTGGGCATGTATTCCAATGACAGCATGAACTTTGTATTGGCTCCCTAGCTGTCTCTCTCAGTCCGACACACTCTCTTTGAGTCGGTGTATGCCCAGCACACACACATACATTTATATATATGGGCGTCGTCAGAAAATGTACAATTTATCTTCACCAATCCTCTCAAATAATCCAAATTTAAAACGAAAATTAGGTTCAAAATATAGTTCAACACAACCAAATACATTGTTTGGATCACTGGAATACCAAATATATATACTCAGATATACTTAGCATTTATGATTATTCAGCTGAACTTTACCGAATTTACTGTAGAGCTGTCGATTATACATTTTCTGACGATCTGACCAACATATATGAGTACGTATTAGATCCACTATCCTGGCATCCCCCTCACCAAAACCCTGAAGCTTCGATCATAAAAATATCTCCCTCCCCTTTGTGCAAGCCATTAATCATTCCGAATGGTCATATGTTTAAAGCTGTGTGAAAAAGCAAATGCTGATAGGTCTGTTCAGCCATTCGCATACATCCCTTTGAAAGGGAGACAAAGATAAGCAAAAACATCCTGAAAGCAGACACAAATTTGTACCATTGCTTCATTCCTAAGACACTAAATAAGGCGCAGGCCTCTTCAAACATCACAAGTCGACATTTACCCCCGGGCTTCATATAGCTGTGTCAGCCTGTTTCGCTAAGAGACGATGTTAAGGCCCTTTTTACAGCCGCACTTTATCAAAGTACCTAATGGATGACTCCCCTCAAACAAACAGAGTCAGAAGTTGTACACTATTTCCAAATCTGATTCACATCCGACTAACACGCGAGCGCAAAGAATTCATAAAAGTCTTCCCGCGAGTTGCAGTCTTCTTCAGGAGACATGTTAGTTGTGTTGCTCGGTGTCTGGGACCAAGGTAATTTATTCCTGCGTTGACTGAAAACTTTGTGCAGCAATTTTCCTGCGGCATCTTTAATTTTGAAGGCCGTTGCTTATTTCATGAGCGTTTGATGGTGAGGAAAGTGCCCATCTTGATGAAGTCAACCGGGGCAGTCCATACTCGGCAAATTAATCGGACACCCAAGCATAACCGCTTCATATTGTCGATGGCACTCGCATCCAATACTGCCTATGTCTGTGACCAAGTGAATCGTGTATTTTTCTTTTTTCTTACTGAAATTCTGTCACGGGAGGAAACCCATTTTCCGAGCGAACGACTTCTTCCAATCTCGTTGAGGTTCCACTTGGAGTTTTTTTCGTGGTATGAAGTGGGCAACTTATACGCAGTTGTAACGCGAGTTTGTGCTGTGATCGTAGTTGGTTTTCTCAAGGGATATCCCAAGATTGAATATTGAAACCTTTCACTGTTCTATTAACATAATTGTAGTGATTCGCTCGGCTTAACAACTAATAAACGAAGAGACAAGGAAACAACAAGTTGCTTACTCCCCTTTTGGTTTATTAAGTCCGGTTCAAGGCATAGATCCGGCCTACTGTGATGAGTAGGATTGAATGACCACTGGTCAAACAAGGTGTAGTAAGAGCATTGGATCCAAAGGATCAGATCAATGAGAGCAAGGTTAAACATTAAGTATAAACAACAGTTCTATAGAGTAAATGTAAGATACGAACACAGACCATATCATTAGTCCAGTTTGTAGTAGAACATGAATAAAAGGGTAAATAATAAAGGTTTAAAGGTAAGTGATATGTAATCCAGGTCACAATAATTGCGGCACCTCTAGTGTTAGATCAGTGTACCAATCCCTTCTGGACTATAGCTACACAGTGGAGGATTGCAGAACTACTACATAATTATATTTTTCACTTGGAGCAACTTTATTTTACTTTCATCTAAAAACACTCAAGAAGTTATTCCAAGATTTTTCCCCTGAGATATGATGCCAAACTGATACATTTTACCAGGTCAGTCATCTCCTTCAAAGACTCAATTGACTTCTGGAACACCGTCAGGAACTCTTGAACTGACGGACCAAATCCCCAAATATTCCCTTATTTGAGCATAGCATTCCATCCTTTTAAATGTCCATCGAAGTGGACAAAAATCGCTAACTGCAGATGCCACGAAATCAATTTCGCCCAAATGCGGAGGAAAGCTCTGGCTATATCTGCCAAAAGCAGCTTTGCCAGTAACCTGCATGTTGAATTGGTAGATTTATAGGCATGAGTAAACGCTAGCAAAATGCTTCTATATATATACGCACAGCCCTATAAACATTCTCCGATGATGTGTGCGGTTCACAGCTCTACCATTCATCAGTACACCTTCAGGGTTGACAAGGCTCGATACTTAACACCAGCATGGACTATTAAATGCTTGGGCTGATAGCGCGGCAAGCCACCCCCAATTGTAGCCAACTCATCTGCTTTGTGTCAGCCCTAACTAAGAGCTAACCGAGAGCTAAATATTTGCATTTAGTTCCTATAGGCTTTATGGACTCTCGTATAGTCAATGCGACAGGGAGTCGTAATTCACTTCGGTCATGGATAGGTTCAGTGGTTGGCGGAGCGGCTATGTCAGTCCATCTTTGGGAAGCTGGGGAAGGGAGCAAAAAATAGGGGATATAATTTAGCGGACGGTGGATATATTTATGCTCAGTAATGGTCAGCCACACTATCATTTTATATGTAAGATCTTTGTATGTATACAGGACGAGGCAATTTTTCTTAGTACCTCGTATCTCCTTATCCTATTCAATCACGGTTGATATATTGGTGGTGGAAATGGCAAGGAATTGAATATCACCTCTCTCTTTCGCTCAACTCAAGGTCGATCCCTACTCCAAAGGGCTGATATACATTTATTTGATTCAGGCTGTTCGTGGATGTAAAATGACCTGAGACATTTTTTTTAAAAAAACCAAGAGTGATACGTTTCATTTTCCAGGTGAAAATAATAACATAATCTTGAAGGTTTTAAATATTTCTCATACATCATGGACAATATTTAAAAGTTTTTAATTAGGCTCCTCAGACTTTTTTTTCGTCATATAAACAAATAGTTCATTATAATCTATGCATCTACTGTAACATACTTCATTTCTCATTTCTAAAACCAAAGATTTGTATTTATCTATGCACCCTTTACACAACCATATGTTTACTTCAACAATCTTTCCTTTACTCACTCAATTAATACATTACAGTCAGTCCTTAAACCTCCATTCAATGATCAGTAGCAGACACAGATAGCTTATTATCCTGCACAAGTGTTTCTCATAAGCCACCTTTAAAATAAAACGTGTTTT
The DNA here is from genome assembly GCA_942159475.1 of Sthenelais limicola. Lineage (NCBI taxonomy): Eukaryota > Metazoa > Annelida > Polychaeta > Phyllodocida > Sigalionidae > Sthenelais > Sthenelais limicola. Next base: position 64,134,452 of record OW804096.1, read on the forward strand.
GTAAACGATCTTATACCTCTAACAAAAAGTACAACTTGAACTTTAATCTATAGTATATAGCTTAAAATTAACTACAGGATTAAGCATCATTTAGTTGGTCTATATAAGAACTATCGATTTATTCAAGTCCTCATAATAAAACGGTTCTTACCATCGACCATGCAATAATGAAGTCTTTGCAGGATCATTCTAACACACATCGTCCCCGGTGACTTATCTGATAACACATTGCTTCCTGAACCACGTACCCATAAGAGTTTTTATTACTTTTTATTTGCATTGTCAATCTAAGGGGGACTTCCGAAGGACCTTTTCTGATGACAATTCACTTGACTTTCCGAGTATAGTTCCAGAACTTGTACGAATTTGCTCGGAAGCATGTGAAAGGCGAGAAGCCACTTCCGAAGCCATGTTTTGCTTTCACCTAAGAGACAATGACCTGAGTTGTACTGTCTATCGCAAAAAATAGGAGTGACACTAACAAAGTTCTTTCGGTGAAGTCAGGTTGTGTTACCTTTATATGGGATAGCACATACGACTGGTACCCCTGCCTTATCCTGTTTCTCCCTCTGATATACCAGATCCGGTTCAGTAAGTGGCTTCACTACCTCGGTGCTCTGCTGTCTGGTTTGCCAGTTCTAATCTGATGCAATCGGCTTCTCCTGCCTTTAAAGGACTTTCAATACTGCCATGGCTTGCTGTGAACAGATTACAGGAAAACCATTATCGCGACACCTTAGGCTTTCTCTGGCTGAAAGACGGACTGGCAATGCATGAAATAACCGCTGAATAGCTTCAGCTGGCGAATTACGGCAGGGTGGTTAAGGTTCTTCATGGAGAAAGGCAGTCTGGTGAAGCAAGTTTGGAATAAAAGCAGTAGTCTCTGGAACAATTGCAAAACAGACTATTGACATTCTTCTTGTAATGTATCCTTGTAAAGTCCGCTGGCAAAGCTATTCTAGAAAGGAATGAGTCTGTGGGTGCCGTTTCTGAATTTGTTTCGTGTTACAGAGAAATGAGTCATAATTCGTAAAACAATAAAATATTTGGAGATATCATTATATATTTGGAAAGATGAGATCAAGCCGATTCCAATGAAGATGATGTATTTTTTTAAAATTAAATGATGATGTATTTATATATAGTGGTTGATCATCACGAATGAGTGCTAACGTCTTTTCATATATGATGATGTATCTATGAAAAGACGTTAGCACTCATTCGTGATGATCAATCACTATAGTAAAGTATTTAATATACTTCTTAGGATAACCTAAATAATGCATAGATATATTCAAACAAGCCGTCAAATTTGGTACATGTTTTTATGCTACTAACAGCGCTAAGCACCCCGATAATCAAAACAATGTTTGCAAGGGTTCTTGTAAATAAATCAGTTTGAAAGATATCAATTTGGTGACTGGTGACTCATTTTGTGACACATCCCATTCGTTGTTAAAATATTTGATTCCACCTATTTTTTGCTGCGTGCGGACTGTTTCCCAATTCTATGCACGCTTCTGTCTAGAGGTTTGATCATTTTATGGCTAAATGTTATTATTGGTTTGGACAAGAAAATTAACTGGATAATTAACATCGCAAATCGGCGAAAGAAGTACATTTTAATTGACCATTTCTACGCCCTTATCTCTTGCAACAGAGGTTCCTCGATCTCCCAGGATTTGAAAAACAAACACATTCTCATTTAAACTAGTGTCTTATTTTAATCACACTTTTTTTTAAAATTTCATTTCCGCAATCGACTAAATCACAATGCTCGTCGGAACACATTAATGTAATTGGGTCATAACCGAGGTCATGCAGACTCACATGGAAAACCCAATAAATTAATTATGATGATAATGCGAATTCATCGTGTAATCATAGGAAGCCCATGTACCTAACAATAGGCAAAATCAAACATAAATTAATCATGGGGCCTTGCCATGCCATCCATTTCCTTTGGGAGGCCTTACAATGGAGATCATCGCAGTCCCTGTATGCTACTATCAATACCCAACCGGTTCCTTTCTGTACTTTCTCCAGCACCATGTCACGAAATGCTTGATTTGTGCAAAGAAAGCACACCCACGCCAATGGTGGAACTCGCATGCATGTCCTCAGATAAACTACTGGCCTCAAAACTGCCCAAACCACCTGCACCTCTGCCTCTGTTACAATACTGGCTCTGAATACCTTTGGTAAACCTGCGCACAGTTCTTTCCGATAACCTTGGTGTTTTTGCTGCTGCACCCGATGCTAAAATATTTTCTTGGGCAGAGCAGATGGCATGGTACAACAATTTCCTCCTCCTTTTCTTCAAAGAGAATTTGTTTCTTCAAGAAATCTAGTCTCGTTATTGGGCGGATGGGATGAATTACATGGTTTGACCGTAATTTATTCAACCAACGGTTGTTATTCGATTAATGAATTGAATGCAGCGAATAGACGGGGTAATATTCAATAGTTATATTCGCATAATATATAATTATATGTGATGAGTTACAGAAAAATGAGGCATAGGTCGTAAGAGTTTTATTTAAGCACTCCAAAAATGAAAACATTTTGAACAAGGAACAAAAGGATTGAAAAGTATATTTAAAAATGATTTCGTTGGAACTTTTGACTCATTTTTCTTTAACACATCACAATATTACTTTACATGAATATGAATATTCATTGAATATTCATTCTTTGGTTAGCTATAAAATCATTTTAGATGAATAGTTTTGCCACTTATAGATCGATTGCTGTAAATACATAAGTTTATTGCTATCTTTTCAATTTGAAATAGAAAACCTGACATTTGTTTTGTGTATTTGACACAAATTTGACATTTGAATGCGATCTAGTACCTTTACTCATACCGCAGTTGACGGGAATATAATACGATCGGGGTATAAAGTGAATAATCATCTTTTTCCCATTGCCGTAACGTTTCTGTTAGACAACCTAAAGGTGCACCTCACCCGTCAAAAGTGTCCCGAGATATATCTAAATGGATCCATTTTCTGACCTAGAATTGGACCCAATCCCCTCGTCCTTGGGAATCTAGCATAATGGAGCTATCCCTTCAAGGAGCAGCTTATTATTTATAGTTGTCGCAGGCGACACACTTCGTATCGCGCAATTGTTCTCTGTGCAATTGTGTGCAAGGTGATATGCCAGCAGTAAAAGTGAATGGCTCCATCGGTACTTGCAGTCAAATCCATCTATTGATTCGTAATATTATGGACCTGCTGTTCAGTCGGACAGTGAAAGAAACAAGACATAACAATCCAATATTATATCTAACTTTGAAGTGTTTATGGGCCTAGGGAAACAGAGGTCGTGTGCAGATTGGAAAACCCCGACCCAGCGAGCACAACCCTGGAATCCATTCACAGGGATAACCCTCACAGGTCCTTTTTCTCCTTGGCTGACGATCTTCACACATTATGTCGTTGCGCACGAAAGTGAATCCACTGAGGAGATCCGGATCTGGGCGAATCTCTCCAGATCAGGCTCCTAACACCAAATAATCCCCTCGGTCCGCCTTCCAGCCTTTCCCCATCAGCACCGACTGACAATGGACATTCTCAAGTTGCCTGATACATGCGGCTGGGAGCCAGGGCTCTTAGAAAGTTCCATTCGACCATATATGTCGGTCCTCCAGGTGCAGAACGGTCAAGCGCATTCGCCATAGAGTATAGGGCAATGGCCCGATCTGTTGTTGCAGATATCACTGAATTATCGATCTGGCAATGCTTTACTGTGGCATGCCCCAGTACCCCAACTTTCCCGGGTATGCTGGGTGTTTGATGACTTGTTACATGGCAACCTGAGTAACCATGGTGCCTTTCTGGATGAACTTAAGTGGAAAGCGCGTACGATCGACACGGATGGGGCAGTGTCAGATCCCCTGGTGTCAGATCGACGGATGCCTGACAAGTTTAAAGCATGTCAGATTTTATGGCATCAGGACGTCTGCTGATCATGTTAGTGGAAGGTCCACTTTCCTCCAGCCATGGATGTTGGGGCAGGAGATTGAAAGCTTGATGGCTGAATGGGTGATTGAGGCACAAGGCTGCCCTCCCCATCTCTGTAGTTGACCATTGGCAGATAGTTGCAAACGCTTCTTTTCAAACATCCCTTGAACTCCAGTACATGGTCACCACCAACACACGGCCGATTTAGTACTGCCTATCTAGAAATCCAGTGCTGAAATAATTTATTCCCAATCATAAAAACATATCATATAGTGCTTTTACTGATTCCGGGATGACCACAATTTCTCCCGACAAACTTCTCCACCAAAAGTTTTGAATCTAAATTAGAATTTCTAAAACTATAATATTGGTATTTTCTTAATATTTTATTTATGAAGGAATAACAAAAGAGTGGCCTTTGCCATGCATCACCGCTTGACGATCGAGGATCAGGCATAAGTTGCATGCATTTATAACACCCTGCCCACACACAAAAACATAAACCAAGATTTGAAATGAAATCCTAGGATTCATCGGGGGACCCAAATGGGGGGGGGGGGGCAATCGGGGTCAAATCGGCTGTGTGAGGGCAGGATCTAATGATGGTGATATAAGTTAAATCTCCAATCATGTTAACTTTCCTACTTAAAACTGTCTATCTATGTCTAGATACTATTTCTAAATGCATAACAATGTTTCTTAGTGTTTGGGCTATCAACAAATTATTGATGGTTGGCAGGTATTCCAAGAACATTTGTAACCATCTGCAGAATCCATCTATGTATCAGCGAGATGACCTCAGAGGAGGGAGGATTCTGCGTCATTAGATAAGATCGATCTTTCAGTGTGACATGCATCACATACAAAAGATATCCAGCCTACCCGAGTGCCCCTTTAAGCTAATGGATGAACTCTTGCCTGCCCCCTACGTGTTTGGTATAGGAGATGTGTCAGTCCTTTAATAGCGGGCTTCCTTAACTTTGCCCAAAGTAAAGGCCCTGGAGGAGGGGTAGACTCATTTCATACCCCAGGAAGTCTCCAGGGGGCTGATATATACATATATGGGTCAGATCGTCAGAAAATGTACAATCGGCATGTCAACCAACTTTAGTAAATTCAGTTAAATTAAACTGAAAAATGATAAATACTAGGTATATCTGAGTATATTTGGTACGGCCTGATTTGGGAAAATCTGTTTGGTTATGTTGAACTGTATTTTGAACTTTATTCTTTACTTAAATTTGGATAAGTTCAGAGGATTGGTGAAAGCAAATTGTACATTTTCTGACGGGCTGACCCATATATGTGTAAGTGTACTAGGACTCTGGTATCTGTAAGTATGGGCATGGGAAATGGAATCGATCAATACAAAGAGGTGGCGATCGAAGTCGTGTGAAATGTATACACATATGCCAGATCATTGTATTGATGGTCACCCAACATGAAAGGACGTTGTCACGAGTATGCTTCTTGCTGGAAGGCTCTGTTTGCCTATTCCAACATTCACATAAATGCGAAGAAAAGAGTACTTGAGAAGTAAATCGACACATGCAAAACCGACTTCAGGGAACAATGTCCAAGGAAGTGTCAAGTGTACCCATGTGCCGTCCATGAAACTAATGTTTGGTGAGGGATCAGAAATGGGTGTGGTACTTCCTTTATGCACGAAATTATGCCTCGATCAGAAGCTGATTGCACATGGTATACCACACGAGAATTGATTGCCAATGAGGGTGGAATCTTTGATGTGTTTTCTGACGAAACAACACTGTGTTTAACATATCCCGCAAGAAGAAGCCTTCTTGAAGACTCCTTCGGTAAGTATACCACCGGCTAGTGTAATTGAGTTTACAGCTATGCTCAGACAAAACAGGAGATTTATCGAATGAAGGAGATTAAGGCCTCTCAAGTGCGCTGTTTTTCCGGATAGCTCGTCTAAGATAACAATATTGTGTGGAACTGCCTATTGATCCATGTAAGAGCACATGCACGACATGTCACGTGGCCTCTTTTTATCGCCACCATACGGAAAATATCCTAACTAAGCCGACTTTCCAGGTGGCGCTCAGATTGAAAGCATTAATTCCTTATGTTAGGCATGTATGCACACTTCAATGAATAGATGGTTAAAAATAGAAATTCTCAGCTGCACTGACCGAAAATTGAATTAAGGTTTTTGAGCTAGGATGGAATTAGTCCCATCCCTTATTGGAACTCATAACGTCGCTGCTCTGAAGGGGACATTTTGAACTGGCACTTGCTCGTGGAAATCACATCAAGTGTTCTTTGTCCAGAGTTCCTATGCAATTTCACTACGGGCGCTTGCACCAGATGCCTTCACGTCCACTTCCAGTTGGGGAGAAAGTGTCCGGTTGCTCCGAACCATTTGCTTTTCAGTGTGGAAACAAAGAAAAGGCCGAAGCAATGATTTGCATTATAATGGTAAACAGGGATTTGCTGAGCTGAATGTCGATGAGGATGAATAAGAATCCTAGATCCAGTTCATTGATATAGTATCCACTCCTCGTCCCTGCATCTTTCCCAAGCTATCTAAGCATTCTTTACTATGGACTCCGTGATCAATCGCACGAGATAGTGGGAAGTCACACATAATGGGTGTTCCTCCCTTGGGAACAGATCAGTAATATCGAGTGGCACAGCATTATCAAGGAGCTATTTTCAGGATAAAGCCTGTTTCTTGAGATAATCACTCATTTCCTCGGTCCCTTGGCTGGAGAAGCCAATTAATGTGGCAATGGCTGTCACCACGGTGATAAATCGGCGAATCTTTTCTAATGAGGGAGCAGTTTATCACCAATTGCACCATCACATGCTCTTTGTTTAATTATTCTCAAATATATTCCCATGTTGCGGTGGCAGAATGCTAATAATCCATATTTCTATAGTCGTTTGTGCCTATTCGCATGCATTTTGTGGGACGAGATCTCAAATTACCTTGGCTGAACACAATTTGTCGAAAGGAGAAATTAATAAGCCTGTGGATATTAACGACCGAAGATTAATGAAGCATTTTTATGCTAGGTGCATGAGGAGGAAAGGGTAAAACTGCACAAACAACTAAAATTAATACAATCGAAATGAGTCCCAAAGACGCCCGAGGTCCTGTGTTCTACGTTGTCTTTTCCGGCGCTTAATTGCCAAAGGTGCTAAAGTGATTTTGGCTAAACGACTTTAGTTCCGTTCCAACAGATGCCTTAAATGCTTGCACGTGGTAAGAATGAACGAATGACAATCATCTAAGGGAGTTGGAGAAGTACCTATTGGTCATTATCACATTTAACAATTCATCTCCGACGAGAATTTCAGAGAATAGTATTATGCTCCGCTTTCATGAGTCTCAAGCTGGAAAAATGGATTTGAGATACAATCATAATTTGAAAAGATGATACTAAGTGGATTCCAACGTTGTTAATATTTTGGGAAACCTAAAAGGAATTTCAATATTTTATGTTTGATTTTTATCTATGTTTGAAAAATGTTTGCAATATTTCTGTTTGGACAATTACAAATAAAATACCTAAATACTGTTATACTACCTCGGATGAGATCAGAATTTACACCACTTAAGGCGCAAGATATCCCCAGAATGGAAGCCTTCCTACTAAGATATCTTGCGAATAAAACGCACAGAGAAATATCTATTTTGCGACTCATATTTCTGTAACACGTCACATATAGGACGATCACCACACATACATGTGTACCATCATCCTTTGACAATAACACATCATCTGTTTTTATGGGAAGAACAATACATACCATCGGTGATAGGAGAACTATTTCAGACCTGGTTCTCGGTTAATACGATTGTTGACTGATGATTTCCCCCTACACCCCAATAGATAAACACAAGATCTACTCCCCAATTAAATAGCGATATGTCTTCTGTGAGAATCATTACCTTATGCAAATATGGCTCCGGGAAATATAGTCCTTAAAGGGAAACCCTAAATAATGAAAGGAATCGTTCAGGCGGAAGCTCAGAAACAGGAAAGCTGGCTAACCAGAGACCTGTTCCATCGGAATTATCTTTTAGTTTCTTATGCAGTCCTTGATATATATATTCCTCTGGTTTGAAGGTTCGAATAGCCTATTAGAAGCACAGCGCCTCAGAGACGCAAAGCCTTTTAGCATTTGTTCCTCACGGACAAGAAACTTTGCCGATAACAATTAAATATACATCTGTCCCTGTTGTGTATTGTTCGGAAAACTGCGAAGTCACCAAAGGGACACAGAGATTCGTAGGCTTGTCTTGTTAATGAGACTAGGACCAAGATAAATAGAGTAGTCTTTTTGATAATCCCCTATCGCTGGCTGGAGCAAAGGTACATTGTCCATCGGCTATGTCAATGTCTTTTGCGTACTCTCCTGCAAGGAGACTCTATTCGGTGCAAGGCATGATAAAATTGCTTACTTTAGTGTCTTCTACCATTATATAGTCAACTATATGACCAGGCTATATAATAAATCTAGGTATTGTGGTTATAAAAGAGGGAAGTGACGGCTGAAGAAATCAATATAATGATGATGCAGGGGAGGCTCTGTTTTCACGAACAATTTGGAAAGCACCAAGTTGTTACGAAAGATATTACAAATCCTGGTCTACTGTGAACCTTTCTATAGTAAACAGAACTGAGACGAGCATTCAAAAAATGTGGTGGAGCAGAAAGAAAATCACTGTATTCCTAGTACCATTTCATCCATCGTATCCCAAGGATCGAATATGTGATTGGATATTGTGAATCAATCCGACCTGCCTGTAAAAGAACAATGTAGTATTTCCCCTGCGATAGCTTTTGGGTCATAAGAGGGGTCAGGGAGAAACACATCGTAAAGACCTAGCATAGGAAATAATCTGAGTCGGTGGGCGAATCTGAACTGGGGTTGTCCTGGCTTGGACATTGTCTTGCCCTTCGAGGATCTCTACAGAATCACTAAACTGACAGGGGGACTTTCGGCTTGGTCCTTTGTGTAATTGTATAGTCCCAGTCTTATTAAGATTTTGATCTTTATTGGATTGCAATCCATGTGTCCTTTGTCAGGAGGAATTCCCGGTGGAGATGCCCCTGGTGTTACGAATAGGCTTATTAAATGCGACTTTGGACATGTCTGGATCCATGCACATCCTACAATACTGAGCCTATGTCATCAGGCTGGATGGAACCCATTTTTCCTTATCTGTGATACTGGCCATTCAATCCAGTTCTCATTTGCAGCATGTAAGTGTAATTTGACCTTGCTACACGGGGAACACAGATTATAGGACACTACATGTGACTCCTGGGAATCAATAATTTATTATTCAATATATACATTTGGATTAGCAATAATCCAAGGAATGGGGCAGAAGCAATTTTAGTTCAAATAAATAGATAATACATGAATGCCATTTGCAATCCTCACTTTTGGGAGATGTATTTATGGAGTTCATTTTATCCTCTAGCTGTTGGTCATGAATAACATTTACTTTAGTTCTGTTAAGTACTACATGTGAAATGCTTAAATATGGCTGGAACTAAACAGCTTTTTTGGCTATGACCTTTTAGTGAGAGCTGTTCAAAGTGGATTCTTTCAATATCTCTAAGCCATATTTCAGGTTAAAGACAAATAAAAGAGGAGGAGCACCTCCCGCCTGCGATGTTTATCTTAAGTAGTGGCTGATGTGGCTGTTCGTAGTCTTACCACGCCCGCTAGGACTAAAGTCATTCACTAACACCGTCTCACAATAGTCTTGGTTCAAGGATAAATCGAATTAGTCCATGCATGAACTCCAAGACTTGGACTTAAACAGAATAATATGCACCTTATAACAGGGCGGCCGGTGACAACGCCAGGATAAATACACCTAAGCTATCCTCCAGCCCAGTCTGCTAATGTATTCACAAGGACATTGCCTTGGGGGAAGCTTATGTTAGGATAAGCATGCAAACATTCGTCAGATTATCGCTAAACCTTCGCAGAAGTCGTTTGAATTGATATGAATGCATTGTATTGGCACAGGTTTCTTGTAATGTATTAATATAATCCCAGGGTTTTAAATACTCCTTTAAATACCTTTGACCAGGTGCTCTCTAGGTTAGAGTGCCCCAAGATAAGACCCAGGGGGAGATGGGGGTTTCATAAGAATAAGAGGAAATCGTATGATGTAAGTTAATTTGTATTGTAAGATGTATCTTAGAATATACGATACGAGAAAACTTTTTAAATAGTGTGCTTGATTATTTAAGTTCCCTAACAACCAATATTATTTTGTTAATGAAAATCTCTGTCGGAATGTTGAAATAAATATATATATAGATCTATAGATTTACATCATTTCATAAATCCATTTACTTATTCTAATTAACAGTCATAAATAGTAAGAAACTTTTTAAGAACAGCCTTAAAATTAAGATTGTTCGTAAAGTTTCACCATATCTTAAACCAATATATGACACTCTTATATATATAAGATTCTTATATATATGATATACAAGATTATGTCTACACGCCCCAGCTTCATTAATAAATGGGAAAACTTGGTCTCCATGTACAAATTTCCATCGTAGACAAACACCCATGGCCATTCCCATGTTGTCCCACATAAGCACAGTTTCATAGGATGGATAGAAGAGACTGCATGCATTCAAAGTGTTCCTTGGTATAAGGTACTGCCTTGCGCTGGCAGGAATCAACGCCCTCCCACCCCAACCCCCACCCCCACCCCCACCCACCCCTGTCTGACTAGCTATTGTTAACACAATGTTACACAGCCTATGATCACTATCAAGGCTATAATCCATCTGAAATTGATCCAAGTCTTCTAGTTCCTGTATATATTACCATTCTACATAGTTATATAATGGGTAGCAGATGATTGAATGGATGAGAATTAGCAAGAATCCAAAGCGATGTCAGTAATGGTGCTATCTAAAGCTACTGCATGCAGGAAAACGGTTTGCATCTTGTTTCTGTCCTTAAGTTTGACATGATCTTCATAATAGTTGAAGTACGGTCTGAAAGCAAAGCAATCCATTCTTATATTTGGTGACAATTCAGAATCTCATTGCCCATTGTAACTTTACAAGGCCTTTTAAAAGAGCAAACTACACTAAGAGCCAAGGCTTTCAATATTCTTTTATGTTTGAAGTGAAACAAATGGGTCCATATGCATTATTGGCAAAGAGCCTCTCCATCACTTTGCCCTGATGACTTTGTAGTCCCGAGAGAAACAAGGGAAAGACCATGTATTGACATGGTTTTTTTTTCATTTTGAAAAAAGGCGGATAGTACAGGGCTATGCTCCTGCAAAAGTTATCTGTGAATGTACATAGTGCAATTAGTCTTTGTCGATTTAAATGTTTGCACGTTAAAATTATTCGATTGGGGGGAGGGGGGGGGCATTCGTTACATCATGTTGGATGTGTTCTACATGGAAGTAGAATTTACTAACGCTGGCTACTTTTTAAAGCTGCATTCTCAGCCATTGCGACCAACGAAATCTTACCAAATGTACTCATATTATGACTTAATAGGGCGGGATTTGTCAATATTCTGTTGCTGTTATATGTTTATACAATAATTTGAAGGTAAATCCGCCGAGAGAATACGGCCGCCGGTGAGCGATAAAAAGTGAATTCATCACAGGAAAGGATTCTGGCGGGTCCTCCAAATACAAATGAGGATGCTTTAGAAGCCCTGTAGCAAAAACCAACTGGGCAAAAGCCTCCACAATGTTGGTCAAATAATTGTTAGAAGGATTGGAAAAGAGTGGAACACAAATTAGAAAATATTTTTATTTTTGACTTTAACTAAGAGTGCAACTTTATCTTAGATTAAGGCAGAATTTAACTCCTCCATTATTCAGCTTCTAAAACAGCGAACGAACCGTCAAACAAACCCGCAAACATCCCATCCTCCATGTTCGCATATCAGTTGAAAGAGAGAGATATATTCAAGAAATATGAAGATCAGAGCATAATGATTAATCTGAAAGTGACTGAGAAGATATGTGAGGCCAGTTGCGCCTATTCAGCCAATGGCTGAGAAGAGCCGCAATATGGAATGTAGCTAATATGACAATAATGCTACTTTACGACCAACCATAGCTGTCTGTATTGTATTATTGAAATCCGTGTCCCATTTGCCTCAACGTTGCAAGACTTATCATAGTGATATCATATTCATTTATAATGATTCTTCTAGATTCTGTCTATATATATGCAAGGTTTTAGACAGAATGTCACCTCCTTTTAGAGAATAGTTAATTTGTCCGTGTATGAATATGGCACGTTTCCTTTTATACTGTCATACACTGAATATATTCAACAGAATAACGACATTGTTTCTACGTTGAAGCACATGTTCCATGATCCATTTTGAACGCAACGCTTACCTCGTCTCATAAAAAGCAATGCAAGTAAATGCTTTTGAGGACAGGTTTTTAAGTCATCAAAATGTCTGGGAGGGTGCAAAAAGGAGAGTAGGCATGTCGTTGAACGCTTCAACCTTTGTAAAATTGAGGACTTAATCCGAAAGGGTGTCTTCAAAGGTCGGTACAGCAGAAGGTGCCACTGGGTCTATGTTGTGGAGTACACACAAAGTGCTTTCTCGATGTAAATTCTCCCAGATATAAACATGACTCTTAGTATGAAGCAACTCTTTGGGAAGCCACAAGGCAAATCGGTGCAACTAGGGGCGTTTGTTCGCAATTACACGCTGAGCCCGATATAGTTTCTATACATTATACTCGGTGAAAATCGTGGTTTGTCTACGTTGCAGGACAATATTCTGCCATGAATATTGCTATTATGTTGATACTTTTGAGTTGATTGGAAGCGTGTAATCCAAATATCATCGTTTTATAGTTTCTGATGCCATTTTCATTTACACTAAATATACCTCCAGCCCGTCGCTCTTGAATTATATACTAGTTGGTATGGCTTATTTTGCCTCAAATCTGTTTCAATTCACCTGTGTAGTTTTGTTTATATTTTCGCTCAGTTAATATTTCGTTGATATTATGGTTGTACTTCTATCAATATTTCGCATCACCAAAAATATTTAACCGTCCTTGCCTATATTTTCCGCACACTGTTCTTTCATTTTGGTCGCCAAAGAGTACTTTTTTAAAGTACCACGTCCCTGTTTATTGTTTACACTGGTGCCAATCCATCGCATCGGCACACATTGGCCAGTGGAGTGTTTCTTTCAATTTGTAAACTTTGGGTTTTTGATCGATGGGGTTATTATAGATTTGGAGACACTAGTATTATTTTTTAAAGGCTGTGGCTCCTATTGCCTTAGCGAGGGATCAGTGATACAACTGTGGAATCTATTATTATTCAATGCAGCCCAAAGGTTCCCTTCTTTCACGAAAAAACACATGTTCATAAATAACAGTTACCCCCAGGCTCCTTTTTGTTGCTTTAAAAAGCATAATAAAAAGATATACAAATATGAGAACATCTAATGTGTTGTATAAGAACTACCAAAGAAACGTTATGACTGTATACATCGGCGTGTATGTGTGGTAAGCTAGACTACATGTCATAATCCAGTTCATGAAGGTATAGTCAAGGTATTTCACATTATTGTTCAATTCTGTATTTGTTTCTACACTTCTTATCTATGCTATGCTATATAATTTTCTATTTTATTTCACTTCTGACTTAAATGAATGAACTTCTTTAGACTGGTGTTTTTTTCTTTTGTAAAAAACAATAACTATGGGATCTAGCGGTGAAATTCAATGATGTATTGCAAAATCAAAATACTGGAATGTCAGGTTAACAACTAAAGATCGCCTCATACTGATCACTGCTAAATAAAAGAAATTAAGGCCAGTCATTGGGGGGGTTCCATTTGCGTACCTTTACAAATGCTCATTAAAAGAAGCCCCAAAGGAAATGGTTATTTCCGAACGCCAATGTCGAATCCGAAATTGAATGGATTTTAGGGATAGCGTAAGAGCTCTTTGGGACCACACAGAGCTCTCAATGATTGGCGTGACCAGACTTTGTATTCTGGCAATTCCTGCTTTCACTTATTCTAACATCACTTCGTTTTGAAAATGGAGGGGAGTAATGAATGCTTGTTTGACTCCTGGATTATAGAAAAACCGTAAACACAATCGTAGAAATAATCTTTCCACATGAATGGTAAACGATACAGATTTATTTCTTCATAGTCAAACGAAGTCATCCCACATGGCTTATTAAACTAATGCAACAACTACCTCTGTGTTCCGGCTATGGATTACAGATAAAAGAATGGCGGAAATGCTTTCCGAAAATCCATGGATATCCTAAATCCAATTCGTATTCAAGGGAAGTGGCCTGTTTATTCAAGTATGTAACACGCGATACTACTATGATTATTACCTCAAAGGAAGAGTTAGTGAGCCTGAAACGTCAATAGATGTAACAAATGCCAAATCAGAATATAATTATACACCTTATATATGGAAGTTTTAGAATATACCGCTTACTCTAATTGTAGTATCTGATGGATCTTTTTAAAAAATAGTTTTTATTCAATACACGTTCATGCATGAGATATTTTCAATTAAGTTATGTAATGATGGGTGACTTTGTGTTCAGAAAATACATTCATGACATACATTTTTCACTAGATCTTTTCAAATATGATATCTCAAAATCCATTTTTTTGTGACTTATGACTGATTTTCCTCATGTAACACATCCCATGCATTTGATCATACCTCTAACTCTAGATCTAGTTATAGATAGGTCATCTGACTACCCCAGTAATAGACTAAGCACTACATTCCTCCTCAGCTGATTCAAGTCTCATCCCCTCTACATATCCTGTCATAAGACACTGCTTTTACTACGTTATTCAAGGCACTCAGGAGAGGCGGGACTAATGGAATTAATCATGAACTTTCACATCTCCTCGCCATTTATCCATCCCCCTCCACGATCCGAGGGTGTTGAATTCTTTAAAAAGGTGCGGACACTTATCATCTGATCGTAGCGCCTACTCAAGGCGCCTGCGAGATGCCTGTGATATAACACCTTCTTACCCCTGCGTCTCTACCCCAGCAAGAAATGATTCACTGAGGCTCGTAGTCGAGCATGTAACCTGCAATCTGAATACATGGGTCGGTGGCATGAACCCAGGACCCCTATGTTTAGGCTTGAGAGGGCCAATTAACTGTTTAGCTTATGCTGGGCAAAGCAAAACATGGCGAATTTATCGAGATAAGTCAAGCTGGGTTGAGAGCGAGCATTGGCCTGTGGTTATCGCAGTTGTTGGTATAGCATTTAGCATTAACTGCAGACATATTACCAACACCTTCAGGGCGAAAGTCATATTATTAAGTCTTTTCCAATCAAGTGTAATAATTCCAATAATAAATATAACGTACTATCGAGATAGGATTATTCTGTGCCTCTGTTGACAAGTGGTATTATGGATGTCATGAGGTGCATTTCTGGTTGTATTAAATTCTGAAGGGTTGGAGATACTAAGACTTACAATAAACATCAACACAGATTCACTGGCCTCAGGGAAGCACTTATGATCACTTTAGAGTACGAGTAAAGTGACATTATACTTTGGCGGTTGATCCGATGATTGGATATTGAGGGTTGATTATTTATATTTTACCTTAATCAATTAAGAAAGGCGAGAATAAGAAAGGCGAGAAAAAGATCGATACTTTGTTTATTAAACCAGTTACGGTTAATTGTTTGTTTGTTTGTTTCTTTATTGACAGCATTTCATTACTTTACAAATGATCATTCTCAGCATGTCTAAAATATTACAGAAAATTTAGTGGAATACATTCAATATGATTATTAATTAATTTTAAACTAAATACAACATTTTAACATTTAAGTATATTGATCATAGAGTTCGACCCTTTGTCGCTTTATACACATAATCGCCCCCCGTTGGTTCAATAGCGAACTACAGATATGGTATGGTAGCATTGAGTGTCGCCACCTACCGGCTCACGTCAACAGTCATTGGAGCCTGTAACTGAGATAGGTTAATTCCTCTTACTGTTAATATCACCCTTATAAAAATAAAAGATGATAAAATGCACAAATGTTTTTTGTATTTCTTCATATAGGTAAAAATCGCATTAAAAACATAGGTTCGGGTTCTGGGTCCACAAAATAAGCTAGCATCCCTTAATATATTTCTTCGTTTTCTCTAAACTCTGCCCAAAGTTTTTCTTTTATTTTAATCTTGAAGTTCGGCAGATCAAGATTATTTCTAATCACAGGAGGTAGGTCGTTCCATATATTATCAGATTTAGCCAGACAAGATCTGGAAGTATTGTCTTTTTTCCATCTATGTACATTAACTTTTCTCCCATCGTCGCCTCGTATATTCATATTTCTATTCCTAATAATGAAGGAGCCTGTCCGATGTATAAGAGATAACATTCGACCTTTCCTGCGGAGGTGCAATGGTAATATTCCACACCTTGTATGGATATTATAATTCGAAACATGCCCCCTCACGTTCATAATAGTTCTAAGCCCTTTATTTTGAGTCTTTTGTAATTTCTGGTGGATATTTTGTGGGCCCAGATCCGTGCAGACAATGCTATTCTCAAGTATTGGCAATACAAATGTTTTATAGAGCGAAAGGGCAATATCAGGACCAACATAAGGCAGAACTTTTCTAATCTTATTAATCTCAAAATAGGCTCTCTTGGTAGTAAAATTCACCATCTGTTCCATTCTTAGATCAGAGTCGACAAGTAATCCTAGATATTTAAAAATCTTAGTTTCCTCAATACGATCATTCAATAATCTATAATTTGGTATATTCTTATTCTGCCTTCTGTTACCGTTTATACGTTGTATCCTGGTCTTGCCTATATTAAGCTTGAGGCCATTGTGTAGGCACCATTTCTCAAACTTTAATATGTCACCCTGTAGCACATTCACATCATTTTCATTTTTAATTTCCCTCCATATTACACAGTCATCCGCGTATAATTGTACTTTTGAGGCAAAGTTCATTTCCATTAAGTCGTTCATATATAGAACGAACATGATGGGCCCTAGTATACTTCCCTGGGCCACGCCGGCTGACAGTCCTACTTCATCTGATACTTCATTATTTATTCGCACCGTTTGAGTTCTGTTAGTGCAGTAATTTCTTAATAATTTTAGACCGTTATTCCTGAACCCCAGAGCATTCAGTTTAGACAGTAGCCTATCCAAATTGATCGTGTTAAACGCCTTGGATAGATCGAAATATACAAGGTCTGAGTTTCTTCCATTATCTTTGGTTTTCAGAAGGTCCAAAATGAGGTGACTGAGAGCAGTTTCTGTACCTCTGCCTGAGGTAAATCCATGTTGCTCAGTAATAATTATGTTGTTATCTATAAAGTATTCATCTAGTTTTTCTTTCATTATTTTTTCAAATATCTTGCCAGCCAGGGAAGTAATTGTAATTGGTCTTAGGTTATCTACCTCAAAATTATTTAATTTCTTGGGAATGACCGTGCATATTCCCCTTTTCCACACATTTGGATATTCCCCACTAATTCTGATTTTATTCAGGAGGTTAGTGAAGTTTCCAATGTCAGATGTAAGGCATAATCTTAAGAATATAGTAGGCAGATCTCTATGTCCGCTACTTTTGCTGTTGTCCAGAACCATAATCTTTTTTAGCACATCGTCAATTAATATTTCTTCATCCCATGTGAATCTGCTGTTCAGAGTAACCAGATCAGGCATATTTTGTTGTATAGTGACTCTGGAAGTAATATTTGCAAAATAAATATTTGCCATATCGGCAGCAGCCTTACCAGTATAGGATTGATCATTTTTTATTATAGCCTCTATATTTGTTCTTGTTTTTGTGGAGGTCTTGGTTGGATAAATTTCTGACAAGTGGTCCCAGAATTTCCTTCCATTACTGGAATGTAATCTAAGTATCTCAAGAACTGCTTCTCTCTTTGAAGTAATTAGTTTACTTTTCAACCTTTTTCTCTGTGCTTTAGCTGCCTTCCAGTCATTCTCTCTGCCTGATCGTTTGGCTATTGTAAACAACCTATTCTTATCTCGTATCATGTTTTTAACATCTCTAGATACGTTCCCTTTATACCTTGGTTTTATTACAATTTCCTTCATGGGATAAAGCTTATCTAGAATTCCTAGGTATTTTTTACTCAGAGTTTCCCAGAATATATTGACTTCTAGATCTTCCAATGGTATCACTGGGAGGTTTAGATTACAAGCATTCATTTCCCTTTGGACAGCTTCAGTATTCAACTTTCTGGCTAAATTTCTGGTATTAACCTTTTTGGTTTCATTGAGGAGGTCAGATCTGCCTCTACTCTTTTTTATTATAGCGTATATCGGTAGATGATCAGATAATAATATGTCCAGGGTACCAGTTTTGTTGACAAACCTACAGTCACTCATGATCAGATCAATCGTGCTACTAGTGGTCGATGTAACTCTAGTTGGCTGGCTAATTAATTGTTTCATGTTCGAGTTTTGTAGATGATTATATAATTGTCTCTTAGGGACACTGTTCTTTGACACATCAATATTGATGTCCCCCAGAAATAACCTCTCATGTCCTAAGTTTAGAGATCTCTGAAGGATTTGATTGAACTCCTCCATGTAATCAACTGTGCTCGAATTTGGTGGTCTATAGATGTTACTTACTAGGATACGTTTCCTATTTCCAGCTTTTATTACAACGCTCAGAATTTCACAATGATCATTTATGTAAGATAAATCGTCACTCAATGTCATGTTAATTGCATGTTAATTGATTGTATTGCTTCATCAGTTCATGCACAAATTTAGAATACTAATAAATATAATCTACCTTAGACCGAGTCCAATTGATTTGATTTCCAGGTTCCAAAATAGACAAGACTGGAATTACGGTTATCGGACTTAAGTGCATATAGACATTATCCAACAACTAATTGCTGCTCTTACAAAGGATCAGCGTCTATGGAAGCTTATGTTTATTATAGGTTACACATGTATTACAAAAACAGCCTGAGTAATCCAAGAAAAACAAATATCAGTAGAAATTACCTCCATCTGGTATTAACATATTCTGAATTACACTCGTAGGTGTAGGCCTAGTGATAATGTTATTTTTTACATCTATATGAACACAATTTATATATAATTCTTTATTGGTAAAGATAAGGAATGATTGCAATACATGCTGCGCATGCTTCTCATTGCCTTTAACCGCTTCTTCAGCAGTCTTCCTCTTGCCAGGTTTCGGGGCTTAGACTGTACCTGGTGTTGTTCAAGAGGTGCCCCAGCAGAGCTGATCAGGCTCCACTTAGCAACTGCAGGGTTCCAGGGGCAGCGCCATATGTGGACCCCCTTCCACCTACAGTCAAGGCCATTCCAAATGTTATCCAAGGCAATGTCATTCTTTCGAAGTGAATAAGGAAAATTATTTCTAAAATCAATGCATCAAAAAACCCTGGAATTGATTTTCTTCCAGCTACTATCTTGTAATTGTATTTACTGACTTTAACCGAGCAAATGGCGCATGTTGTTAATATTTCATTGTTATTAGGTAAGGTACCTAGCTCTTTCAAGTTGGCACGTGTTACACCACTATATAAGGCAGGCAGTAAATTTAACACCTCTAATCATAGACCCATTTCCTGTATTTCTATTACAGCAAAAATTCTCGAGAGAGCTGTACAACAGCAACTTACAGATCATTTTGAATCCAATAATCTATTCAATAGCAACCAATATGAATTTCGCAAAAACCATTATATTCAACAAGCTCAAATTGATCTTCTTGACAACATCTATACAACATCCCGACCCCTCCAAGCAATAACGATAACGACGGGCTGGCAGGAATATTATAGTTTAATCCTCCATAATAAATATACATTTTCTCAAAATTCAAAATCTGCTGACGATGTGCACTGCTCGGCGGCTCGCGGATGAGTGATGTTCCATCGACGAGGCTCCCACTTTTATACGAAGGTGACAACGTCGCCCTGGATACTCGAACTCCGGGCGCTTCCGGCTCTTCCGGTCGTCGGCTGTATGCGATGAATACTAGGGTTTCGTCTTTACACATCCCGACCCCTCCAAGCAATAACGATAACGACGGGCTGGCAGGAATATTATAGTTTAATCCTCCAAACCGCCAGACCTAGATAGAGAGAAATATAAAAGCAGAAAAGGTGGGCAAGCCCTGAGCAACTGAGCAAGTTGATCACATGTTATAAATGTTTCGTGAGCTTCTCATCCATCTGTCTCTTGATTTCCATCGGGGGGGTTATGTATTTAAACACACAGTTTGATTTCCATAGGCCTCTGCCTTTGATTTCTGACACTGAACAGCCGGAATATGCCATATGAGTCGCTGATCCTCGTCGCAGCGAATGAGAAGAATAATTCCCCACAATATTAGCTTTAAATAGGAATTTTCTCAAAGTCATGGAGAAGCAACCGTAAGTTAAAAATGCACTGTCTTTCATGGGGAAGATTGGATCATTGAACGAGAACTTGAAACGTTTAAACAATTGCAAAAGCCAATACACAGGGCAGATATTACTGTCTGTTAGCTTATTAACGGGTATATAACTTGGTTTGTCCTTAGAAGAGGTAGTCTTGGAGGAACGTACACGAACTACCATGCCCCAACCATGGAATTTAATGTCTGACCACAGCATAGTATGTGGGGATTTAGTGACGTGAGAAACTCTCAGTAATGTCCTAAACATGAATAATATTGCTACAAACACTGATAAATCTTGTATATCATCAAAGTTAATAATTTTTGCAATTTCCTTGAGATGGTGTGGAAGTAGAGGGTCTTTCCCACACGAAGAATCACCCGAAGATTTGGACAATCCTTTAAGAGTTAATTTAACACGATTGTCGCTCGTTGAAGGTGCTGAGATTCCGTATAGCCAATGGTAGAAGCAAACGGCTTGTAAATATGATGACACCGACGAGCTCTTCATGTATCTGCCCAAGAAAGCGATATACCTACACATCGTGGTAATATCGCAAGGAATCGAGGGAATATTAAATTGATTACAAAACCTTATGTAGCAATTCCACTGCCCAGCCCGGAGCTTCCTAGTGGAGGGAGCCAGCGATTTTAGCATCAGGTTCTCCGTCTCCTGGTCCAGCGATTTCAGATCTGTTAATGGAATAATTATTTAACAGATTAAAACAACATAGGTATGTACCGGCAAGCATCTCAGATAATTTTGCACGAGTGGTTACATAAGTCATTCTTGAAAGGGTATCAGCCACAAAATTGTTTTTTGTAGAGATGTATTTCGGAAGTATGGCAATATCATAGATTCAAAATCTGCTGACGATGTGCACTGCTCGGCGGCTCGCGGATGAGTGATGTTCCATCGACGAGGCTCCCACTTTTATACGAAGGTGACAACGTCGCCCTGGATACTCGAACTCCGGGCGCTTCCGGCTCTTCCGGTCGTCGGCTGTATGCGATGAATACTAGGGTTTCGTCTTTACAATTTAAACAATAAGTTATTAAATAAATAACCTTTCTTTCAGTAAAGCATGTGATATTCTTCACCACCAAATTCGTTTAGACAAATTGAAATCTTATGGTATAACAAGCATGGAATTACTTTGGTTCACCAATTACCTTAAAAGTAGAAGACAGTTTGTTGCTGGAAATGGCCTATAACCGGAAGAGAGCGTGGTCACTTTTGGTATTCCACAAGGAACCATTTTAGGTCCCATCTTATTTACTATTTATATTAACGATTTACACTCAGTTGTTCATCATGCCAGAATACAACACTATGCTGACGACAATGTCTTTTACTATCATAATCCCAAAATTGAGAAAGAAAAGAGAAAATAGTTTCTACACATGCACACATGTTCATTATTATGAAAAAACACAATATTTATGTAATTACTAATTTAGCTTCAAAATAATTAAATACCTCAAGAATGAACTTCAGTATTACATTGCATTTAGTTTCGTGGGAAGATGTATGGGCAGACCTGTATCTTTCGGTAAAAATAAAAGTTATTAGCCCATGACCTTTATTAACCCTTTTATTTCCTAAAATAACATTCATTGAATTGATGTTGGAATGTTTTATGTCAAGTTACGACATGTTAACTAACTTCCATATTTAGAATAAAATATGATTTTTTTGCAATTTCGCCTTTTCTCACAATTGTTAAGCCTGCCTGAATTTGGTAAAAAATAAGATATGAATAAATGAAGATGCTGTTGATTTGCTGTATGCATTTGTTGTAATGTTGCCGTTGCACCATAGCGTCACCGTTACGCCATAATTATTAGAAATAAAGACATCCTCCTATTTTGGCACAGTTATTTTGAAGAAATAAAATGGATATTTTTATAAACAGGTAGTCAAACTTCTACTCACAACCAAGCCCTGCTTTGCCGGCAAAAATCAGGTCTTTAGCTCTCATATTTCATTTAATTTTGCTGGCCGAACTAGTGGGTAATCTACCTCAATCTTAAACTGAATTATTTGATAAATCGGGTTAAATATGGCCAAAATAAGGCAAAATAATAGGCAAAAATAGAGGTTTCTGAGCACAGGTGCAGGAAGCAAAATGTTAGCCACAGCCTTCCCAAACTTCGTCTGTGTTATGCTAATATTCCTTGCTATATGTACGCCAAAAGATGTAGAGATTTGACAAATTGTATTCTTATAAAAAAAAATTGGCCTCCTTTAATCAAATGCTGCCCGTTTGGGAGAATTACTCAGATATATATGCTGAAGCCAGTAGCTCATAAAATCAAAGAAATAGCTTCGTTTAGAAAGTACACTCAGCAGCTCCTCGTGCCTTTTTAATATTGTTATTATATTACTGTATCATATTTTTTTAAAGCTTTTATTTATTCTGGGTAGTTCAAGTCCCAACAGTAGGGCTTTTCACTTGCCCCAGATTTCGTTTGTACAGGATTTCATATATACATAATATTTACAAGTTCATTTCATTCAATTCACAATTTGTATCGGTATTTATAGTACATATGAGGAAGATGTTGCTGTGCCACTCATAGCTAGAGGCTAGGTTAAGAGTGTTAGCTATATTTCCTTTATGCAAATTATTACAACAAAAGTGGTAAGTATAATTTGGCGAAGAAAAAGAAAACAAGTAAAGTTATGATTTGGGAGGGAAAAGGAGGTTTTGCTTTGCCACTTGTATTTTGTGTTAATAATACATGTGTTAGCAGTTTTACCTGAGGGGTTTGTTATATTGTGTTCTCAGTAGGGGTGTTTTTTGTGAGTGAAAGAGTATTAAATGGTGCAATTATATAATTGGTGCGTATAGTGTGTTTATCCATAATCTTTGATTTGACTTAAAAGTTTCTATAGTGCCTATGTTGCGCTGCTTGGCAGAAAGCTCGTTCCATGTTCTTGCGCACTTAACCTGGACTGTGTTTTCACCAAATTTGGTTTTGAATGGTGGTATTTTTAGAATGGGTGCTTCATGCTGTCTGGTTTCTCTCTTGGGTATGTTAGTAAAATGTTCGTCTTTACTTCTCTTGTAGGCAAGGGTTCTGAGGTGTACAATTCTTCTATATTATATCATTATCATATTGTATAGTGTTACTGCTCTGCCCATAACTCATGTGTAATAGTCTATGATATGCTCATACTTAATAGCTATAATTTTATCAAATACAAATTGATGTGAAGTCATTGAATTAGCGACAGAATTGTCCGACCTATTGCAATTAAGATCTGCAATAAAAAACATTTGAATAGAATTGAATTGCATTGAATTGGTATCTAAGTTCCATAGTGCGATACATGTTCAACCTTGAAGTGTCACTTGCATTGTATTGGATTGCTGCCGATTGGTAAACGGAGAGTTGAAAGTAGTTAATTTTGTGTGGCAAGGGCAAACTCTAAAATCTGTTGCTGAAAACTATCACTCACCTTTCAAATTCAAATCAAAACATTCTTTATTGTTGCTGTTATTACAAAGGTCGGTCAAATCTGTGACAATAGAAACAGGTCTTCCAGTGACTGCCGACTTGGAATTCTTGAATGAAGTTACACAGAAAGTACGAACTTAAAGCTAACAATCGTAATAAGTCATGATGAAGATGGGTAAGTGCAGTGATGACAAAAATGAGGTAGTTTAAACACAGAGCGACTGACATTTCCGGGTATAAAAGACTCATTGTCTAAGATAAATAAATGTTTCAGACAGACACTGCCGTTCATAATTTCAACGATAATGCTCTGGTGTACTTGTGACGTTTGATTCCATGGTATGGTCACTGTAACTATGTGACTTGGCTCTAATGTACGTTCTACATCGATTTAAAGAGATGAGAGAAATAAGAATGCTCTGTGAGTGACCTTTAGTATAGATTTTCTTTGGGAATTTTGAAATATAATTCTTCTTTAGTTTATCGGAGAACCGATTTCGAGGAATATTTCGGTCGAAGGTCGATCTTGCTCTTAAAAATTGGTGGATATTATGGGTTTCTGACAAATCTAAATATATACTGCACAATCAGCTTGAAGTTCAGCACTGTTTCATGCAGTAGGAATCGAAGATAAGCCAACATCATTGTACATATTGTGCATATCCTTCAATTGAGTTTAGATGAAACTAACATATTGCTGATATTTGGGTTTCCAAAGACTAGTTCATCTCTAAATTGTTTCTGATACGAATTGTGTAAGTTGTTGTATGTGTTTTAAAGATTTAATTGATTATAGTGGAGGATACCTTTTCAAAATAAAAACGTCTGTGACGGTCCTGAATGATAAATGAATCAAAATAACTAAGAACTAGTAGGTCGAAAACTTGTCAGTGTGTTTCCCAAATTTGAATTGCTGCTACTCACTACCAACTTCATTTCCTTTATCTTAGTTTGTCTAATTATTGATAATTACTCCTTGTTCCACTTTGCATTGAAGCTCATTCTAAAGCATGTCTTTATATTCGGCAATGTATACATACACGTGTGTTCGTGGCAGTGAGACTGTTTGGGGAAACCTTGCCTTGCCCGGTTATTTCTGAATTATACCAACATTAAATTTAATTTTGTCAACCGTATTAACAGGCTTTAAACAACCTCTACTGGATATTTCATTCTAGTAAGCTTGTCCATTTATTTTTTGTATCTTTATAGTCTACATTAACCTTTTCAATACAAGAATAACACAGGTAAAAACGGTTTTTTTGTAGTCAACATTAACAATAATCAGCTCTAGAACCTTTAACTTAGTGCCAGGTATAACTTGATGGCAGTGATAGATCGTCGTGTAACCCTGCTTGCCCAATCCATTAAAAAATCTCAAGTTGCCGAAAGCGGTTGCACCTAATTACATTAACACCTATTTATATATGTGTACACATGCATGCTTATACCTATAATGCTCTGGGCTACATTGGTTGATATTTCGGGAGGAGCTTAAATAAACTTTTTCCAGGTGACATTTTGTGTAAATAGATATGTCCAGGTGGTGTTGCCAATCCTAAATAATCCATCATCCACTTGTTACATCAGTGTTTGGGATTTCATTATTTTTGCTATGCATCTGAGGAGCAGACGTGAAGGACTCATCATCATCATCTGTCATCATTCTCTTAAACGCTGACCTACTCAGTAGAAAATATTTACACTACACTATACTATTGGACCTAATCGTCAGAAAATGTACAATTCATCTTCACCAATCCTCTCAAATAATCCTAATTTAAAACAAAAAAAATGCAAATTCATAAGTCGGAAAAATCGATTTTGAGTAGTATCACATTGGAAAAGATGAGATTAAGTGGATTCCAACGATGTTAACATTTAGGAAATCTAACAATTACTCCTATATTTGTTGTTTGTTTTTTATGTTTGAGAAAATGTTTGCAACATTTCCGTGTGGACAATTACTAGCAAATTAGCTAAATATAGTTCATAGGATGACATTAGATACGCAAAGATATATTTAATGCACTGCCTTGGAATTTGATAGAAGTATTCATAGGACCTAAGGCGCTAGATGCCCCAAAATGAGAACATTCCCAGAAAAAAGTTCTTGTAAATAAAACACTTAACACACAATATCAATTTTGCGATTTATGAAAGATGTGTAGAGCTGGTGGTTGTACAATTTCTGACGATCAGACCCACAAGTTTCCACATGTCGGTTGCTGTGAAGCTGGGAGCGCCTGATGTATTGGACACGGCAGTATTTTGATCAATGTGATGCCACCTGTTTGGAAGATGCCCCTGACCCGACCATGGCTATCTCCTGTAGTTTGTAGTGTCTCCCCCATCCACCGGTAGGCTATGTGGCCCAAGCGTGAATAATGTTATTTACCGTTGCCCAGCCGTGGTAAATCATCCCTCTTATCTGGCGCTACCCTATACTACGAATTTACTTGAGAAGAAGAGGGCCTATATATCGGTGGCTTGCTGGCCCCCATACCTCGTCTGAAATAGATTAAAACTTGCTCACTGACGTTAAATAATTCCCTTAATCTCATTCCGTCTGCGATTGATTTATGGAACCTCGATTAGCACCCTGAGTGATGGATATTGACTAAGTTACTGCTTGGAGACATCCTTTAGAAGAAAGATTTAAAGAGGTAGGGTCCGACAACAAAGGGGGCTCGATACACATGGACAGGACCCCCATTACTAATAGCCAATAGCTAACGCATGCAATGCAGTACTTTTAATACCAACAATTTATGGCCATTCCGTTCAGACTGCCCACCAAATGGATCTCCTGCCTACAGTCACCAACCTTTGTCCTGGCCCATGGTGTCTGTATAGAAAGCCATATCCTTCATCTGGACCACATTCGCTCTATTTTTAATGCTACCTTTCGAGTGAGTACACATTAGGATATGGCACACACTTCATCGTTCGCAAACCTGGCTGATGAGAGTACTCGTCTTCGACTTGTTCAATCTGAGACCCTTGTCAATGCACTATCTTCCGCTCATTGCCACTACTCAAACAAGGCCGGCCCTGACGTGAAAACGATCTGGATAGAACCAGCAGAGGCCTTTTCTGACCGTATCATCAACTACCACTGCCTTGCGCAGGTTCATACGAGTCTATCACAGCTCATTCGCCCCCACATTTATCAAGGGAATTCGTCAGTACCGTTACTCGTGACGAAGGACACAGATATCAGAGACGTCATTTCTGAGGATGTATCTGTGAAGGTCCACGTGATTGGGACTAACCAACCACAGACGTTTATTTCCACGTGCCGCCTGGCAGTGACGGCGTGTTGATTTACAGCCGAGGTTTCTTCCTTTGAAACCACACAGTACACAGATTGTATACTCTCACAGATTGTGTCCGGTGGTGACATCATGTAAACCCCCTTGTCTTTTGAACACATCTGTTATCAGGGCCAATCCAGAAGAAGAATTCCCTCTGATGGGAAAAGTTTCGTTCGATAAATCCCCTAAATAACACATGGTTTATACAGAAAGCATTTACAATACCTCACAATAGTCTAGAAGTTCCTTTCCTAAAATGTTCTTATCAATAGCATTGGTGGAAGATGGAGGGGACAGGCTGGTTTCTACGGTAGCAGTGGGACTACTTTACTGTATAAAAGCTGATTAGAATTCATATTTCTTTGTATTGCCCATGACACTTGTAACATTATGTAGGAAGACTTGGAAGACCTGGATCTCCTGAAAGTTTTATTATACTCTAATACTGTATAACTTTATTCCTTTTTCCGATGATTGTACCTGTTTACGGAAATAAAAATAGTACATACATACACACACATGTAAATACCAACATCCTCACGAAGGATTCGTGATATCTATAGGCTTTACATTCAATTTTATACTTGATGTATCGTCTTTAACTCTCTAATACATATAGATATAATTTGGTTGGTTAGATTAGTTGTTGAACACGCCATAACAGATGTATTCCCAGTCATTTGTGAATTATTCAATTAGACTTAATCATTCAATTGTATTGTATAGAGATATTTTGTATTCAGGCCTGTACTCTAAATATCAGTCAACGTGACCTCCATCCACATTTAAGAAATGAAGATTTACAACAAACACAATAACCTTTTAAGCGTGGCCTGCAATTATAATAGCCATTTAAGAATCAAATTATATAGGCCATCGGCTGAGCCCCAAAATGTGGCTAGAAAGTGATTTTCGTTCCAGCATCAGGGGCACTACTTTTTGTCAGCAGTTTCCAATTGCCAATACTCTACATTAAAATATCCCAAAAGTTCCCCATGTAATTCCTTGCAGATTTTAAGAAATTGGGCAATGATTCTGACAGTGCAAAGCCTATGAAGCCGATGACCTGACTTTATTCTTTAAAATTCAGAGGCAGCATATCATTCATTTGGTGAACCTTGACACCAATACTTTTTTTTATTGATTCTAGATCGCCAGAATCTCCTGATTCCTAATCTGCCAAATGCCACTCTGTGACCTCTGAAGAATTTCAATTAAGCATTTCCCCATCACTCTTCCCTTTCCTGCATTGTTGTTCCATTAATTGCATTTCTCCTTCACTCTTCCCTTTCAGATTTTCAGATTTAAGATAAAGCATTACATCATGCCATGTTATTCTCAGCAGGTCCTGATATAAATATAATATAACATATTTTCTAAGTGATCTAGAATACAAATCTATTTCCCAAATTCCAACATACATTTTTTCATACGTGTATATAGAGATAAAGACAAACCCCCTAGATACTCAAGAAGTGACTTAATATCATCACCCCAACACATGGACCCACCGACTCACCCACACACCCCACAAAGGTTAAATTAATTATATATCGTTACCTAAAACTGTATTCACTGCACGAGGTCAACCACACAAGGTCCTGGAACCAGATAGGCAAATGATTCCGAGGGGTAACCTGGCTAGCGAAATAAGTTCATTGATCCTTTTGACATCAGAGCAGGTCAGAGGAATTTTAACAGCAGGCAAGACACTTTTTGCAAGTGGAGAATTCTAAGAAAGCGCTGAAGAACGTCTTCATTGATATTTCCCTAAGAGGTCCCCTCGGTATCTTGCTCAAACTGCCGCCCTACTCGACCAATGCCATTTGTAACACTAGAGGGTCGGGCTAATTGATCATTGGCTTGATCTCTGTAATGCCTTTCCTTCTAGATTGTATTCAGTATTTATCCTAATTAGCCTAATCAATTGTTTTACCACATGGCTTAATTATTTACGGTCAATAGTTTCCTCATCACTGGCCAGCAAGTTTGAGTCTTTTAGGAGGAGACGGCTCACTTGTAAAATGTAAATCTTCTCCCTTGTCTCAATGGGATACTCCAAGAAGCTAGTCTTTAATATCTAATGGGCTAAGAGATAATTATATAGTATTCAGTTGCACCGCTTTTGCTAGCTGTTTGGAATTAAAGGGAGGGGCTGGTGGAATCTGAGGAAATGAAATAGAAAGAGGAGAAGAGGGGTCGTGTTTTCAAGGTGAACTTGAAAGCATTGGTTAAAGCCCCACCCCTGTCCAGCTTCATTACTGTATTCGACTCAAGCAACTCCTCCAACTAACAGGATGGATGTGGGCGAACAGACTGATGGGTCTGGGTATATATTGCAAAGCACAAAGTCGACTATTCAGGGGATTAAAAAACACTCAATACCTCTTTTCTTTATTAGCTCACATTGTCTGTGAAACCTGGGAACATGGCAAAAGCAATGAAGTGGAAACTTGGTCTGGTCTAGCCTGCCACCCTGGACCTTGCAAAAGAGTGTGTTCTGGAGTGTTTATTCTGTTTTTAACTTCTCCACACACATGTCACTAAACGTCAATTTGAGGATTAAAGGACCGAGCCTAAAAACATTACACCAGACTACTGCTCCCCAGGCTCCGGGTATAGACGATTCCGGTTTCAGGCTGGCTGCTTCTGCTACCACAGGCATCCATCCCCACCGTCTACCCAAGCATAAATCTGAGTCATGTTTAGTTCAAACAAAAATCTGAGCTATCTTTATATTGCTAAAAAGTTGATTACTTACCACCATTCTCTGTGGTGATCGGCGGCAGTTCAATTTCACTGCTGTGTGTTGTTTATCAATAATGCCCACTACAAAAATAATAATATGAATAACATATTATATATAATATTTGTTATTCTGAAATCACATACAAATATCCGGAAATGGTTTGAGTCATCTGCAAAATGCAGGTCCTCCTGATTGCCCATTAAACAATATTGGTAATAAAGTAAAGTATTGGTTTCTTAACACTATAACACTTACATTTCACTAATTTTACTAGGGTTTGTTATATCATTTACTTGGGGATTCTGTTGTTTTGACTTCTGTTTCCTCTATTATATTGTTCATTAAAGTCAGTCTGAGATGTCTTTCTTTCCATTAAGGCCTTTTATTCAGTTCATAATAACACTGCTGGTTGCGTTTGGAGGTAGTAGATCGATTAGTACTGATGTCAAATAATATTCATAAATCTTCATTGTCAATAGATCAAAATTGAAACATATAAACCCAGGTTATAGAACAGAGTTATTATAATAGTTGCCGAAAACAACCCCGTCTGATATCTACAATTTACCATTTATAGCACGATGTCGATTTCATCTGACACAATGCTTCTCTGTATTCCTAAAACATCATTAATTATTCACATTTCTCAGCTAAGCCAATCCCTAATAAGCATTTTCCCTCCCCACAAATTGTCTATATTGCATTTACTTTGTAGGACTGTATTATTGAAGATATCTATGCATATCTAAGGTTATACTAAGAAGTGTATTTAACTGATTTACTAGTGATTAACCATCAAGAAATATAGCATACATACACAAATATAGACGTATATCTATTAGATGTCCTTATGTTTACCATTATTGGAATCTGCTTGATCTCATCTTTTCAAATATGATAATAATATCTCTAAATCCATGACTCATGTTTCTGTAACACATCACGTCTGTCTATTTTATATATTCAAATGTAATCATTTCACTCTCATTAAAGGACAAAGTGTGTGGGGGACTGGGGGTTGAAACACTAGGGTTCATCCCTTTAATCTGATGTGTTTTGATAGCCACTATAGATTGTTTCCCCTGATGAATCGGACTGAATCACTTTGTAATTGCCATAACTTGTTGTGCATACTTAATTAATTAATTCTATATGTCAGTTCATGAATTTAAAAACTCCCATGGTCATTAATTTCAAACTTGATTAACATGTATATAATTATCATTGTTTTGTCCCCTCTGTCTGCCTGCTGTGTTTTATGATAAATGACAGATTTATACCTTTGCCAACGGACTTCACATAAGTTGGAATTGGTAGACGTAAAACATAGATTTATCAACGGGGTGATATAGGCAGTTTGGGTATAAAAAGAAGATGTTTTGTGGCTTAAGCTTTGATGGCGAGCTCGATCAAAATTATTTATTGAAACCACGATAAGGGTAATGAACTTGGCCCCATTTTGATGTGACATACCATACATAAAGTCACGAAATCGATAGTTGCTTTGTCTCGAAACAGGATTGACCAAACATTATGCTGCAGTGCAGTAAATTGCATTATCTTCCACTGCGACAAAAAACAAACGAGTTGTATTTATGTCCAAATACTGGGATGCTTTTTTTTCTTATGAGGATCCATCGAATCGCTATAAGCTTATATACATACAATCAAGGGGAGTGAATTACCCTGTACTGTCCGTTAATACATACAGCTGAAGTAAAAAGCTAGGGCCTGATGTCAAGGGAAGTTTCGAATAATGTAATTATAAAGGGTATGGTGTGTGGAGGTGATGGCATAGTGGGGTGGGGGGAGGGGGTGGAGAAGAGAGTAGATCTATAGGGATGGCAAGATCTTGTGGTGAAGACACGATGCAGATACAAACTGTGCCAGGTTTGGCACGAGACCAGATTATTTTAAATTAAAAACTTGTATTGACAACATTTCGCTTTTGCAATACGTTTCATTTGTCATTCAACATTTACAAAAAGAAATGTTAAAATTTAAAGTTCATCGAAATACTTTATAGATTCTTTGCTAAATTACTTGCCATTGCTCGTTGGGAGAGATATAGATATGTTATATAAATATTACTACATCTGTTTGTAGTTTCGCCTAATATCAGTACTGGAAACGTACATCTTTGCTAACGTTAACATTGATCCAATTTATTTGGATTCTTTCTATAGTTGTTCCTAGCTTTGATTATGAGCAGAGGCAATGTATATGACAGTCTAGTTTATTTAAATAGGAATCGTCTTGACTTCTTTTAATAAAACAAAATGTTATGAAATAGCTGTTCACAATCAGGCGCTCCATAAGTGTGACATAATAGCGGAACTCCACTAGATGGGAAAGCGGCGGCAATAAATTTTGTTGTTGCCCACTAATTTGTTGCAACAAATCTCCACACAGAAACAACCATTCCCAGAGAATGTGGCAACACATCTGACATTCCTCCATTTGCGTTTTCATTGCAAACAAAAAGATGTGTTGCCGCCGTTTTTCCTCTAGTGGAGTTCCGCTACATAAGGTTCTGAATTTAAGATAATGTTTTTTAGCTCCTGTTTATGTTAATAGGAATATTTAGTACTGTATCCCTAAACATGAAAAAACCTGATAACTTGGGTATGTTAAATAACATTTATAGCCCTTCAAACATTGAATGTTTGATTTAATGATGTGCCAGGTACCCTTGTCACGCTCGGAACTGTTGTCATGCTACACCGGCCCTAAAATCATTAAATCGTGCAACAGGAGGTACATGTGAATTATTTTCATCCAACCTTATACAATTTCCCTGCCCTTCTGTTTCTAGGAACCGTCCTTATCGACAAGACAAGCTTCAGTCTAGAAGATGATCTGTGAGGATCGTGGGTGTGCAAGCGATAAGGGAGAAGTTATGAATATCTTCACGAAGAGTAGAACTAAAGGTGGGTGGATTGATTTAAAATCAACTCCCTCGGTTTCATTTATATTCTTGCATTGTTTCAATTGACATCCATTGTGTCCGCGGTGGGAGCTATGAATTATGTTTATATCCGAAGGCCACTATTAACTAGTTTGTTTTAGAAAGAATCTGGATGTATGAGCGAGGAAGTCGTGGTTATCACAAGAAAAATCAGTTATTATCCCAAGAAGAATCGGTTATCGCCAGTGGGACGAAGAAAACATTATTTATTAATGAATGTCCATTTTACATAAATGTATATAGGGTAACTAACAACTTAATTGAAAAAGCGTGAATATTGCTCGAGTTGCATGGCAAAGAGTGCAATATTCTAAGTAACTGTTTTATTATATGCTTTTAATGATTTAAATAGAAAACATTTTGGGGTCACATAGTTGAATTTCGGCCGTAAACATAGTAAAAAGAACCGCATTGGTTGCCATGGCTACCACATGTAACTTGGAGAGAGTTGGAGAGAATCTTTGTATTTAAATACTTGGGTGTTTCAATCAATGATCGTCTATGCATGAACATTCAATCAGGTAATATGATAGGGAGAGCCAGCTGGGCCCATCAGATATAACAAAAAGAAGAACACATTTGAACCGTGATCTGTGTTGCCTTTTATGCAAAACATATGTACTTCCACTGCTAGAATACGCTGGACGAATGATTATGAACAGCAATGTTGGGTCTCCAGAAAAGAAACTACAAAAAATATGTTTCCGAGCCCTGCGTTTGGCTTTTCGGTGGAATTTTTCAAAAAAGGAATTGTTAATAAGAGGAAAGATATTATCTCTCGAACATAGACATAAAATCGCGTTGATTAAGACACATTTTAGTAAAAAGGAAGCATATGTAGATTTGATGGACAAGGGGAAAACACTGAGAGGGAGGGGGAGGCGGGGGTGGGGGTGGGGTAATTTTTAAAACCTTTCGACCGAGGTCAGAGAGAATGCGAAAGAGTGCTTATCATAGGAGGTTTTGCTATGGAATAACCTTCCTGTGGAACATAGATTTCGTGCGGATTTAATATATTTTGGTAGACTATTGAAAGAAATGTATTGGAAGAGGCTTATTGAATCGATTGATGTCTAAATACTACATCAGATAGAGTTGTAGTTATTAATGTGTCCCTATTTTATGTAAAGCCCTTATGTGCCCACAGAATAGTATGACAAAAAAAATGCTTTCTTTTTGCTGACACCGACTACTTATGTAGAATTGAAAGAATATCTTCTTGGTAAACTTTGTATATTTGTTCGATTTAAAATGGGGAATTATATAGGATGATGTAAAAATGTCCGAGTTCACAGTAAATCATGATATTGTTGGTAGATGATTAATAATTATTATACTGTGTAAATGGAGGTGACGCATGAACACATCCACTTGGTGGACATGCATTTTTGGAAAAAAAATATTTAAAGGTACGGCCATATTCTGTAATAAAAAAATACGCACTGATGTGTATAACTCACTCTAGATACGTTGTTCTGAGAGCAATAAAGATATATAGTATGCTTTCTCGTGGGTTGCAGCCTAATGAATCAATGCACAATGAATAGAAAATGGGTCCGGTGCTTTTTATTTTAAATTCATCAACCTCTGAGAATCTACATTTGATTAGACCGCTAGATAATCATTTATCAGGAGTTGGGGGGAAATTACCTTCTTCCTCTCTTCTTAATTACCGAGATTCTAGAAATAGTTGTGCCGTGGCGATGATCGAAACCTAATCAAATGCGTGGGGAAAATGAATGATCTCGCATGAACTTTTGTGCTACTATCCAATTAAATGAAACTTCGCAGTCGATGAGGAAGTAAATGAGCTTGGTGCTAGATTTGGTCCTTTGTTCTATGTCTGGTAGCAAGGTAAGAATGCCTTTGGGGTCCATGACAATACCCATCCAACATACCACAGCACATGCCCCTCGGCTGGCATGGGAAACTATATATATTTCCCTATGATTTGTCACAGAGAATCATCTTGTCCTATTATCCTTTTATTCATTTAGCTCGTTCTCTCAGACCAATGAGAACGGGAACTGCACATGGCCCTCGTAGCTAGTAGTTAGGATTGTTGTAAATCGCGAAATTACAAGTCCCCCTTCTGATAGCTTGTAAGATCATTGACCTGTGAATATGTCTGGGGGGCAATTTACTGATAGCACTCAGGGGTCATTTGGCATTGCCCTTCTGTCCAAGATAACGATATTGTCGATACCAAGACCTAGATACTTAGTTGATCGTGAAATATTAAGATCGATATAGTCTTTTTGGGGTACAAATGGCCCGAGAAAACTCGCCGAAAGGTCGTAGGTACCGCCAAACCGGGTACTAGATTATTCCGTAAGGGTAGGTTAGTGGAAAGAAATCGAAATATTAATTTTCTGGTTCTTACCAGACGCAATATCAATATTCCCCTCTGCTAATGCTGTTTGACTGTTGTTTCTCGGGTCATTCTCTCTACGCCTAGTGTGTATTTAGTACTTGTGCATTGTATCCTATAGTTGCGCGAGTCTATATTATCAGCTATATCCTGGATTTATTAGGGGAAAGCAACCGACTAGCCCCTTGAATTATTAACGCTGGGATAATGCGAAGCAATATTTGTTGATACATCAATCGTATTGAGTACTTTTACTGATATTTCTCTGCACCATAAATAGGGATTAGTTTTCTTTGCTTAGTGAAAGTTCATCAAATATGCTCCAGACCTCTCCATCCATTTGGGAAATTAAATTCGAAAGTTAAGATTTTGGCAATTAAGATTTTATAACGTCATCCGATATTACCTTGAACAAAATTAAATTCGTTATAAAAAATATCCATTTTCCTTTGAGATCGTGAAAAGCACCTCCTTTGCCCTGTGTCTGGCGCATGTACATTTCATTTTCAAACACGATGGAATAGAGGCATTCATGATAGCATTCTATGTGCAATTGATATTGTGGACAATAGTTAAAAACATGTCAAAACATGACATAAATATGACATAGTAGTCATACATGTGAATTAGTTTACCATTGGGCCTGTACATCCATCCATTTACCAAAAGGGAATGTATAATTATGTCTGCCGATTCTCGGCCATTGGTCCGACCAATTCGCCTCTGACGCACGATAATGAACTTATGAATAACCCAGAGACACATGAGTAGAGCACAATCGAGCAATATTCCCACGGACTCGTGCCAAGAGCTTTGCAGTCGCCATGGTTATTAAACTTCAGTTCCAGGAATTCCTGCCTCTTGACATTGCATGCTTCAGACATGGCTTCCTATATAGCCTCGCGCCCATTATGTAATGTGGCTTCCACATGTTTCCTATATACATGCATTTAATATGAGTATCATGACACCGTGGAAGGGGATCGACGTGATATGTTACAGTATCGACTATATATGCTTTAATAAGATTCACAAAAATTATTTAATGATTGCCATTACTTATCAAAGCAGCAGGTGGCTCCGATTGCTTTACAGAAAGTATGCTTAAGGTGCACATGAAAGATGTTACGCAGCATCAGTGGATGATAGAAAGCAAACCATAGGAAAGAATGGACTTGATGCATTGCAGTTTTATCTTAATCTAAGCAATGCTTTTAATATATGTTGGCTCTAGGATATCCTTCGGGAATAAACTGCATTTGCATTTGCATTCAATTTAGAAGCAAGCAGAAGAACCTTTAGATGTTCTCAATTTTCTGTAAATGTTATTCTTCTCACTATTCCAAAACTGACTCGGGTTTCATATGGCCAGTCGAAAGCAGTGAATCATGACCTAGAATACCCGGGTGAAAGAAAGCTTCTTTTCATGTGCCGGCACGGGAGGTAGCGCATACCTGAGGTTGTTTGAGGACAAACATCTTAATCTACGAGCCAGAAACAAGACCTACTTTCCATAAGCTACTACCATAGCTTGTCTACTAGTTGCAGGGTCGCTTCATAATGCATGCATACGGCCGAGAAGCTATCTGTTCTCATTTGAAATTCAAAATATTCAAAATAGATTGAAGTCGCGCTATTGGCCCCACATATATTGAGAATTCACGAATATCGGCTGAAAAATAAGTCTGGAAGCGAAATAGGAGGAATTCACCAAGAGCCTGAGACTTCTTAAACAGGACCTGGTTTTAGGAGAAGTCGGAGAAGTATTGAAAAGGATGGTCGGCAGGAATTGAATGACACCATGCAGTGATATATGGGGGCAAAGCATCTATTCCATTCCTGGGACGTATAAATATACTTTGCTCAGTGAGCTCAGTGAGAGCATAGAATGTATATTCTATGTTGGAGTCGATTGACATGGTTCACTACATCATGGATGTATCTCCATTGGTACCAACTCAGCAATGCTACAATTCTCTATGGACGGGACGCGACTATGGACCAATAACCACAGAAATGCTTTCTTGGGCCCCAGGCCGTATCAGAGTATATTGTTCAGGCGGTATGTATAAATTCATAATGGTCTGGTCGGGCTTCTAGCTATTTTGTGATATTATTTCTGGTTAATTTTCTGGAGCAATTACATTTGTTATGCTATGTTCTTTATATTATGTATCAAATCTTATCGAGACACATCAGGATATTTAGCTGAAGCCAAACATCTGAGATGCAAATTTACAAATGCTAAAACAATATTGAATTTTAGGATATAATATTATTTGTAATCTGGTCCTAAGGAAAACATATCTGAGTCCCCCGCCTACCTTCCATTCCATGTTTGACATGACCAGAATTCCTCTCAGCCCTATATACCCTATTCTTGAAATTCAGTCAAGCCATGGGCAAGGCCTTACTCCAGGCTACCTCGTGTGAACACATAAAAAATGACCTTAAAAGAAATGTCAGGGTACGTATACAGTTAATACGATATCCATGCATGGCCATGTACTCTTAAGTTGCTCGTAAATCTATAGATCGCAGAATATAACTTGGTTTATATGAGACATTCTGTTATCTTTATCGAGTAATTCACGCTTGGTCTTCGTCATAAATCTCTTGTACGTACATATATTTCTAAGATATATGCGTTCAAATTACAGGTGTGCTGTTCATCCTCCCAAACAACATATATCTGGATCATGAACACGTTGAATGCCAAGAATCGTATCATAGCATGAATACCAGAATCGTATACTCTATACTTTATAAACATGAAATCTGGGAATTCAAGGGGAAAGTTTTACGTCAGTATAGGCAGGGCTCCACCAGGCCGCGTGCCTATTGTGGCTAATATGCGGTTTGATAATAATTTTCATATATCAATTATTATAAAGCACCTATATTGCTCAACTTATCAAGACTCTCCCCTGACCAGCCCATTATATTCGCATTCAGAATGCACTACAGAATGACACTGCAGAGGGAGGAAACATCAGTGGAGTCGAGCCTTAGACTACTATACACTAGGCCTTCTCCTTATAATGAATTGAGCACATCAAGTTGCGATGAGATATATATTCAGGGCGATGGTATAATTGTAGGTATGCAGCAGAGGATAGCGCTGTCCATTCACTCACATGATTTCACTACCGCACAGGAGGATGACCCCTGAATAACGATTGCAATGAAAGCCTTGAAAGCAAATTTAGATGAAAGTTAGAATGTGCAGTCATTGCTCGTTGGCATGCTTACATAAATAACATCAAAATAGGGGATTTGCATGTGCCACTTCGCATGTCCCTGACACTGCATGCTTGGGTAGATTCAGTTCAGTCTGACATACAAATATTTAGCAACATTTTTATCGTGAATTTCACCAATATCATAGCTTGTGTGAATCATGCATGATGGATGATGGGAAAGGTTGAATTGGATATTGAAATTGGAGCACCGATAAATAGTCTATACTGAACATGAAAGGTTTCCTATAGAAAAGTTTCCTTTACACTGACATACAAGCCCCATAATTCCATGCGAATCAAGATTAAAGATGGCGGACAGGAAAAAGTCCCCTATTTAAAAAAGGACGAAAACATTATCCATTAGTACAGTCTAAAACAACTTGATTAAGACTTTGGTTGATGTGCAGGGGGAACATTCTTTGTATGGTCTGTTTTCCCATCTGTATACAAGGCGATGTCACAGGTAATGGATGTTATAAGCAATTCATTTAGCGATGTTTGTCAGACCTTCTCTGTGAAAATTGAAAATTGAAATAGGAAATTTAAGTGTTTGCCAAACGGAATATTTGATTCACAATAGATTTGCTCATAGTGAAATGCATTGTCGTTAATGCGAGAAAATGTATTGACGAATGAAAGTGACTTTGCTATTTGAAACTGAAGTTTGCTTTGGGACCATCGTCTCTTCTATAATATGTAGACACAGTTTCTACTAGGCCAAAAATTAAGTTGTTAACTGGCACATATTTATTGTTATTGGCAGCCAGATGGTTCATCGTCATCCAAAAATTAAACCGATAATAACTTGATAATAAATCGATAAATTGGCTGAAATATGAGGGAAATATATGTGATATATTTTG
Source organism: Sthenelais limicola (assembly GCA_942159475.1). Taxonomy (NCBI): domain Eukaryota; kingdom Metazoa; phylum Annelida; class Polychaeta; order Phyllodocida; family Sigalionidae; genus Sthenelais; species Sthenelais limicola. The sequence continues at coordinate 64,173,856 of OW804096.1, forward strand.
TCTATGATTGTGTGTTTTTTTAGTAACATTGTAGACGCCAGTTTTGAAATAATTGTACTGGCAGAACCCTTCTGTATCTGTACGTTGTTTTTATTTTTCTGCTTATTCCGCCTTTTTCTTATCCGAAATATGTTTGGATAGAAACTTTACTTTTTATTTAACAATTACTATATTTTGATTACAGCTACAACTGAGAAGAGTGTATATTACATAATGCTTAGCTGGAATAAAAATATTTAAATACAATATTTAAGTGGTGAAGCCATGACGAATGCTTCATACATATTAAAGAGCCATCGCTACGAAATTTATAGAATATCGCGCCAGATAGCGCTCTTCCTCCTAGGAAGTGTATTCTACCCCAAGAACTATAGTGGCACACCAACTACAAAAACTGTATTAGAAACATCCTACATGGAGACATGGCACAAGAGATATAATATATATTGCAAAAGTGTCGAGCGACACATGAATTTTAAGCCACAAATTCCGAAACGGTACGAAATGGGGAGATCAAATGGCGCAGCATGGAAATAAAGGCTGTCATACAGTCCTACTAGAAGCAATAAGGGAGCAGCGATACAATCCCTTTAAGATGATAGACTGAGGGTCCTCTCCCATTACAGCTATACTGTGTCTTTCATTGCGCGGAGGGTGCTACAAGTACCTTCCGGTATTTTGGCAGCTTTTATCCGTAGCGGTGGCCCTCCACGAGCCACCGTTTTGCCACCAAGCAGAAAGTGACAAGCAATTTTCTGCCACTACCTGGGGGACAGTATTGGTATGATCGATTAATTCTCTGACTCGGCTTATGGAATAAGCCGGTGCATGGGACGCGCCGGCACCCGTTGTGGAAATGTCCCTGTTCCGGCGCCGTCTCCGGATATTTGGAAAGAGTTTCTGGTGGTGATGTACTTAGCGTTATCGACATAAATTCCTATTCTATTTCATTTTGGACAAAGTTTATGAGGGGCCGGGGAGGGAGCGAGGAGCTGTCTTTTTTGCAAAAGGTTTTCTCTACATAAAATTCTTTTTAAAAAGATACAATCGAGAATGGTGTACAGGTGAATACGTTTCTGAATGTGATTTCTGTTATTAAAGGCACTGGGTCTGTGACGTTGCAATTATAAATGTCTGGGTTCAAATTACATAACAATGAGTAATCACATCATTATAAATAATATTCCAAGTTAATATTATTAATATTAGGATTAATTAATATATGCAGTAATTTAGTGTGATAATTAATAAGTGCATATAGGGTTAGGTAGCACAAGTACAGGAGCTCACTATTGTATTGCTTTAACCAATCAGCAATAACTGCCATATCAAATCCCAAACGTTCATATAACACCAGCGGACCTGTTTAAAAACAATACAGTTTCCATAACGTATCGAAAGCTTTGGGCGTTGAGGATCTCCCACGAGAATACAAAAAAGAGGCTAAGTATACTATCCGCGAAATAGCAGAGATAAGATGGAGGAAGCCAAGTATCCAACCATATGAGAAACTTCAGGCACTTTACCATACACGAGAGGTGAGATATGGTTCCACTAAATAAAATAACAATGGGGGAGACGTCCTAACAACTCGGAGACATCCTGATATTGGAGGCAGAATATATACGATGATAGCAATACAGTGTTTATGACCACACCAAATTGTGCAACAACTGCTCTGGCAAGTGTGGGCTGGGTTATATTTCATAAACTTGGCCAGGGTTGAACTTTCGCCCAAGCTTGCTAAGTGCGTCATTCTTTGTGAGAGGTAGAGGAAGAGCTGGGAAAACTTTGAAATAGCGAATTCACTTTTAAGTGTTTTAGAAGGGTCAGGTCGTCAGAAAATTACAATTTGCCTTCATCAATCCTCTCACATAACCCGGATTTAAAACAAGATGAGGATAAGCAAACACATTGTTCAAATCAAAGCATCATTGTTCAGCTTCTGATGATCTGGCCCAGAATACACTGACAGAATCCACCTATATTAAAGGTATCATTTTCTCTAGACATTACGGTAGCACATTATATAATATGTGTGTACATCCATCGTCCTTTGATGTAGCAATATAGGTTCAGACTCCAGTCGTATACACCACTTTCTCATAGTACATTCCATCGCAACCGATGGTTAGCGCAGAATCCCCATCTGACCAACTTATCTTCACATTTTAATACTACAAAGCGCAACAAATCATAAACTCCCATTGTGTAGTAGTGTTTATGCCATTGTTCAAAACCTTCATCTGACATTTACACTTTCTTTATCTTAGCATTATCCCCATTATCCCCATTCCGCGCATTAATTAGCGTTCACTAAGCATCTTTCTTACATTTTGTTGGTGCTTCACATTAATTATCACCGGAGACTTAAGTATCAAAGGTTTCTTGAAATGTTTTACTGCTCATCGAAATGTTATATTCTTATAAATGCTTCAGCTCCTACGCGACCGGCTATGTAATGGATTTTACAGCATGTTAAATTCAAATTAAAGATGTTCCGATCCTCTACCGTCCTTATATATAAATGATATATAAATGCTACTTCTCTTAAGGGTCCTTTAACTGAGGCATTGGCTACATATATAGAAGAGCAGATAACCATAATATACAAAATGATTTTATTATGAAAAGCCTTTCCTATAGTGCATAATATATAGTACAGTTGCTTAACACTATTGCCCTATAACTACTACATATAGTGGGTGCCTTTATCGGAAAGAAGTAATCCGTCAACTTTAACTTGATTGCATGTCGACCAGCTTTATGTCTAAAGCGTATCACAGTCGTATCACACCACTACGACTGGATCCTTTTCATCTCAAACTTTAAAAATGCCATTCGGTCGAAAATGGAAAATAGGGCCTAGGCAATTTATACAATGACACGTTTTTATTCATCCGCCCTCGGTTTAATAAATCTGGCTCTTGGGGCGAGATTGATATGAAATCCTTACACCCATTAAATCTGTCCCATTGATCAAAGTACAAAACCCACCCCAAGGCAATGTCCCAGAATTACGTAAATGTGAGCGTAATGACCATCTATCACGACTGCATACATGGATCTATATCAGGTTTCTATCTCGAATCGCATCAAGTGTGCACATTGCATTACTTCTATTGCACCAGGCACGGCCACAAGACTATTGCTATTGCAATTCTTTTGTAAAGTGAAATATAGTTTTGACCATTGAATCAATGCAGTACAACAGATTTGTTTTCTTGTCTCTCAAAGTTCCGTTTCGCTAACATTCCTAGGAATCAAGACAATAACAATAATGATGTGTGATGATCCAATTTTTATTCCTGCTACTGTTTATTGACCATCTGAAGACTACTGCGTTTTCATAGCCAAAGGTTTTGGTGTGAATGGGAAATGTTTATTGTTTTGTACTCGATGTGAATATAACCAAAGATGTGTGACTTGCCATGGTAATAGTCATTCTGCCTTCCTCGAGTGGTGCCCTGCGAGTAATAATGAGTTCTAATGCTATGTAATCAATGGATTGATCTGTACGTGAGCAACAGGACCATATTACGCAGGCGTGTACGGAAGCGCTGGCACAATCTTACAGGTTGGCATGTACATTAATTGATTGATAGTTCTTTTATTTCGACTTAAATACAAAGTGGAATAGGGTTGAATAGTAACATCTGCACATTGCAGGTCTTCCTCTTACAGCCAGTATCAATTATACCAAGAAATAAAAGTCCTAGATGGACAACAATAAACACTTTCAGAATTTACAGACAATAACAGTAAGGATTTTAGACCTTTCTAAATCAGAATAAATATAATATTATATTATTTTAATATTAAGAATGTAAGTACTTTTACAATGCAATTCTTGGACATGACAGTCTTTACAGGCTTACATCTAAACAAGGAAATGTTACAAAATAAAATTTAGAATTTGAAGAAAACATCATAGAGTACTTAGCTATAAATAGCTATGTTGTAATCTATAATATTAATTCCGTATGAGAAATGTAAATCTCCGCATCTCCTACTAAACCACTTTAGGGATTGATTGCCGCGATTTATATGGTGGACACACTTTGGCATAGTGGGAATCCACTCCACATTTTATATAAGTGCATTCCTAGAGAAGGTTTAAAAAGGGTTACACATTCAATTTACACCCGCTTTTATACGCCAACCAGTTTACGTCTGACTTTCCATTATAATGTAGGTCCAACTGACATGAGTCAAACTGCTTCATGAGGAAGAACGTGTTGCTATGGAGTTCAATGTTAATGGTTAAAATACATGAAGTGATAACAAACATGTAGTCATCCCCACATGTTCCCTATAGGTTATGATGCATCAATGGACAACAGGGAACAGAAACCACATCTTAAATGGGTTTCATTTGAGGTATGAATGGTAATACATGCAGGTACTAAGTAACAAAGAGAAGTTTAAAGAGAAAGATGGCAGGAGAGAGAGATGAAGATTTGGGCACCACTATCCCACTAGCAAATCCCGTGCGTAGCACAGGTATTTGCTAGTTTAGTTGTAATAGCACTAATACTAATACATCGTCACATTGTTGACTTCATACCATTTAACAACTATGAATTATAAATAATGTGCACGTCATCAAGGAATAATGCTTTCTCCATTGTTCTCATTAGTCACACTATTTCTAATCAAGTTAGATAACACAAAAATGCAGACTCTTCATTATATGTAAAATAATATAAGAACATGCAGTCCAAAGTCCGGAACTAAATTTTACCACTGCTAGAAGTCCTCCCGAAATAGAATCTAGACCATACCCTAACCAGTCAATTACGCGTATTGTATTCCGTCTGTAGGCGCTACGTTTAGCATTTCCATTATTGAAGCTGCCGATGTCGTTTCCACTTCATATCAATGTTCTTCATTGAGATAAAAGCTAACAGCACTCCTAGTGAGTGGAATACTATCAATAGTTTCTCTAGTCATTGGTTGTGATAGTTATACCGAGGTCTAGGACTATATCTATCTATATCCATGAATACAGAGATAGACGCACATATATAAATACAGATAGCTGGAAGACGGGGTGGAGACAAGTGATATTGATGGATATCTCAGAAGTCCACATTGGTATTTTCCTCTCACGTTTTTCTCAGACATTGATCAGGAGAACTTTATTGGTGCCGAGATAAAAGCCCAAGGCCATGCGTTATAAATCAAGTATTTAATCCCCTTGAGTCGCAGGAAAAAGTGGTAATCAGTGGTCTTTTCCTAGGATTTCAATCTTCGTGAGAACACAAAATGGGTGATAATCTTAGCATTTATTCAATATATTCTTCTCTATCCAAAGCTTAGTTCTTTTTTTAATCAGGAATATTACAGCAGTCTTACTATTTTACAAGTGAATAAATATTTAGTTATAGTCACTCAAACAAGTACAATATGTTTCAGAAATATCAGGAATTTATTAATATTTCTGCATCACTCTTACAGATGTAGATGGTTTGGCCTCTTAACAATCAATTCTCTATACTTTAATTTCATTTAGTAGTCCAGAATCATAGTGGAAGACCTGGAAGCCTTTTTGTACAACGCTTTTAGGTACAAATAAATGATATGTTAAATTGAATTGAATTCAACGGATCCCATTCAGTCTTTAATATGTATTAGTACGAATAGGGGAAGAGACGAGGTTTGTCCAATCACTAGGGAAATTTATCATACAATTGTGATGGACATAAAATGAATAGATAAGGTTGAAATGAAGAAATCACCGATACCTTAAGTATTGAAGCTTTGAAATGAGATACTTAACTGACACTGGAATGTTTGGGTTCCTGGAAGGGCATGCATGGGTACGAATCATTGGTCGATGCATGGTTACCCTATGGCCACTTGATAACTTGGTTGTTTACGTTGCTAGTCAACATAATATATTTATGATATATATGCAGATTTGTCAGCTTCGCATTCTCAAATTTAGATAATTCATCTCCAAAGAAGTGTAGAGATCTTTCTGCAGGAATTTGAATTACGCAAATCCTTACAATTTGTCTAGCATTGGAATATATTCTTGATACCAGTCCCTTACCTGTTATCACAGAAGATGGATCAGGGCAGAATTTATAGTTACGATTTCTCTCGTACATTCCCACAATCGTTCTATATTCAACTGACCCCACTTCACCTCGTTGCCTGTAATGGTTTGGCCCCTGTTTAAACTAACAATAACAACTTACACACAAGCAATTTGTTCCCATCCATCTCATCTACATAACAGTTAACCACAAAGAAGCCATCATGAGTACAAATATATCGTGGACTTCAACAACAGACCCCACATCCGAACAGATGGAACAGATGGAACGGTCTAAATGAATGAAAAAGCCACTTAAAATAATGAAGATTCCTAGGAGTGTTTCTCAGGTGAAGGCCATCCTGACATAGGCGATAGGAAGAGAGTAAGAGCAGGGGTACTGTTGAGTCAGGGTAGCTGCCCAATGATTACACTATCTCCCGCAATCGTCAAGCGCAAAATGCTGCCGAATCATTCGTCTTGCTGCTATCATATATAATGCCACTCATAGGACCACTTCAAAGTGACTTGAATCCCTCCCAAGGAAGTCTGACCTTAAAGCGAGGGGCAAAATGACTATTTATCACCAAGGTGGTTGTAGGATATGAATTCACAATCGATGATCTGTGACACGGGATCAGTCCGTTCTGAGGCCGGGCACGCCTTGGTGGATTTATAAAGTTGATAAATTACTCCGATGTCTGGAAACTATGGCAACTGAGGAGTGTGAATATGCATCTTAATCTCTACGTGCGTGCGACGTACGTACGTCGTGACGAAGGAGAACTTAATGAGACAAAAACACCATAGTTGTTTTTCTCTGACTTTTAAAAAATGAATATAAAACACACGATTTGTCTTATATTATAAGCTTTGGTATTATTGAATTAGTTATAATTCTTACAGGATTATACAGTTATTAAGGGCTAAGGATTCTGAATCCTATGTTTGCGATATTTCTGAGCGCTTTCATATTATAAGTTGGAATGAAAGAAAACAATTCTCAATAATGATCCTGCGATAAAAAGTAAATTCTTAGCGACGCCTTTAAGAAAACCTTTCCCAGGGAATCGTCTCTTTCTTTATCATGAGGAAGTCTAGGGACAACACACTTTGCATATTTATTCCCATACTGGTGCCTGTGTTCAGTCTTATCCGAGATGTCGATAGACTTTTGATCAAATTCGATCTTTTTTTCTGTAAAGGAAGCGAGTCTGTTGCAACTACTAGTAGATTAGCTTGTCAGCATCCCCTGACCCTTTTCCCCTTACAACTGTCACCTAGGCAGGCAAGAAATAGCAGGAAAAGACTGTCCAGACATGGTGAACCGGACAATTAGCTATTATGATAAGGGACCTATAGTCACTAAGAGGACATGCCTGTCCGATCCAAGGTGGACGCACGCCCTATTGTAAACGCAGATTAGCTCTTACATAGAATCCTCGTATTTTAGAAGTATCCACTGCATAAAAAGACAGCTCCGATGCACATTTGTGACTCGATAAGGGAAAAATAATCAACACGTGGGAAAACACCTCATAGGCCTTGCCTTAAAAGTATCTATCCAGCTATGTGTTGGACGCAATAAATTAATTTCTACTGAGTGAGAAATGGTTTGGATGGTGCACAGCAAGGACGTAAAGCTTGGCCTATCAGCTTCTTGGGGACTGCAAAGCGTCTTAGATAGGAGGTATAGTGAAAATAATGTCGTCCCATGCTACCGCCAAAACTCCCATAAATATATTCACAATGTACTTTTAACATCTTGCATCCCATATTTAGCACAAATTTAAGGACATTTTATGTGTATACATGTCTTTCTCCTATATTTCATGTATGTGTACTTGTATTGCTCGATATATTGCAATGATCCTGTACGTGTTGCTCCCTTATGTCTGCAGTTAGTAATATATATTCTGTTCAATATCGAAGTGATTGATTCACTCTGACAATATTTATATATACAGCCGTTCTAATAAATCTGTTGGTGTTGGGAGCGCCGTTGGAACATCCATGGACGTACACTGAGATAACTGACCACCACATGTATAGCCTGTGCAGCGTGTGCGATTTGTTGCCAAAGACACAATATCGGTAATTGATAGTATACAGTGGGCTGTACTCAACATCCTACTTTTGAACTTGGTTGCCGGGTGGGGTGGCAGTAATTAAGGGTAGCTGGCTCAAAGTCAGTGGGGTTCCCTAATTTTCCTTACGCAAGACGGACACGTGCCCAAACCAAGACAGCAATCTTATCCTTCGTACAGGCACGCGTTTGTCTCTTAGGGTTTCAATAACAAATCAGTCAGCTCCAGTGCTTTGCTCTTCCAAGCAAGTGGAGGGCACATACTCACACTCTTCCAACCCCTATATACCTATCTCCAGGAGGGATTGTAAGACGAGACATATTAGTACGCATCTATCTTTGCAGATCGACCAAAGGCTGCTGTCGAGGAGATACACAAACGGGTGATTATTAGGCAACAATTAGGTACGCAGAAAAAGGAGGTCATTAAATATGCACACCCTTTTCATTTCGGATATTTCCCCCATTCTGTGCTTCTTTGACGAGGATCTGATTGAGGAAATCGTGATTATGCTAAGTGTTTGCTTAATGTGCATGTAAAAGTAATGAGTGGTTGGATGTACGTGTGTTTGTGAATGGTAAATGTGTATGTTGCTGGATGTGTTGTATTGGTGCTACGTACGTACGCTGAGGTTGGCTATATGCTTTGTTGTAATCCTTCAGCTTCATACCTGTGCAAATACCTGCAAAAGAGAAAAAAAAGGGGGAAAAGAAGCGTGCTTCCAACTGATTATGAATGTATACGGAGTTATCTGGCTCATTACCCTATTACTGTATGCATAATGAGAAAGAACATGTGCAGAAATGACACATATCGTTTCTTTGTATATTTTGGTGGTCATAACAGGCTAAGGATTATAGACATCTTGTATGAAATAATAACCCGAACCATATATTATTATATACATATGATTATTTGCCGATGTTGTGAAACACCTAAATCTAAGTGATGATTATTGTTTGTTGGTGCTTCCCTTGTTTTCCTGTTAGCCACTCAGCACTGAGCTAATATTTATATCCTTATAATGATGTTATGAAAATATTTCCTCGTGCCCATTATCTTCTGAGTGTTGTTTTGAATACACATCTGTGACGGTCTATTTAATTGCCTTATGGAGAGGTCGTTGTCTTGTCTGTATAGCTCTGTATTCATGGGCACTATATATATAATAATTATATAAGTCGTTACAGCCGCAATTCATTGAAAGAATCCAATGATTGTCGACTGAAAAGGGAGATTGCCTGAGAGAGACCTGGGATCTCCAGTAGTACTAATATTATTCACAAAGAATGTCTTCAATTAATTTTAAGAAACGTTTTAGTTAAACCAACTCCATATTTATTTTCGTTGGTCAAACAGACAGGGGAGTATACGGGGCATAATAATCATCCATAGGGAGACCCATACACTGGTATGATTATATCTGTGGTTATTCATATTTCTGTCAAATGAGGATAGGTAAACAGCAATTGGCTGGGACAATATGTGTTCCAGACCTCCACCTGTGGCTCTCATAACTTTAATCGCCCACCTTTCTGTTTACAGGAGAAGACTATTGAGTTGCAGAGACCATTGGCAAGCAACTCCGGCAGCTCGGATCTCTATGACCGTATGACAACATTCCAATTTGGCAAAACCCTACCATCACCATGAATATTTGGATTTATTTTATATTACTGCAAGGATCCTGGTGTTACCTCACTCTAGTTCATGGTAAGAATATGTCTTCATATTTATTTAAAATATTATCATATTTTCATTGCGTCGGTAAAATGCAATGCTTGGAGACTTTATGAACACCCTCTATCAGAAAGCGAAACGATTCCTGCCTTCTCCAGACATAAACTAACATCCTTTTATCAGCAAATGCTTTCTTGCATAATTTCTAAGCACGCTGGAAAGAAACCCTTCGATGAACCCGGACGCTTTCCTTTTCAGCGATGTAATTGCGATAACATCTATTGCCAAACACTATATTTTGGGCCATTTATCGGGAATCAGTTAATCTTAGTTGCATTCGACCCCCAACTCGAAATCTTCATTTTGCTTTGCAGCATGTGGTCTCTCTCTGAATGGGAATTCAAAGGAATGAGGCATGGAGTGTAGAGGGAGATTCCACACATATTTCCAATGATTTCATGGTATGCCAGGAAATCGCCTTGTTCCTCTAAAAGTAAAACATAGCCCCCGTTGTATAACAATCTGCGAGTACGTTTTTCAGTGTTATTTTTTAACTCGCAGATTGTTATGCAACGGGGGCTATATAGAAAGGTTCTGATTAGGAGTTCCTTTAAACTGTAGAAACATGGGGACAATGAAGTCAGAAGGAAATTAATGTGAAACCACATCTCAGATTCAGTATCTCATGACGCTCTAGAGATTAGAGTTCACAATAGCATTGCTGAAGTGCATTGTTATGATAGCTGTTTATACATTGGTCTAGCGAGTTTCGTTAACCTTCAACTCCAGGTATATATTATGCAATGGAAAACATACCAAATCCATTGGCTCTAGAAATTCTAGACAGATATTTATTTTCAATACATGGTTGCCCCAAAGGTAACTCATTAAAGGTCATGTTTACTTTGGAGTCTGGAGCAATTACCCACCACTGTGCCTTCCCCTCGCACGCCTGCCACTAACCCTTTGCCTCACAAAGTAAATACGAGCATCTCCTCTCTGTCTGAATGCTTAAAGCTACATTCTCAGCTATCGCGACAAGCAAAATTTTGGTCGAATTTACTCATATGACGACTCATGGCACTGAATTCATCGACTGAATTCATCGATATTCTATATGTTAATACTAGAATTTGAGAGGAAACTGCCACCGCTGAGCGATAATAAGTGAATTCATCGCAGGGGAAAATAGCTCGGCAGGCCCCCGAATATAAATGTGGGCTTTCATGAGCTCTGTAGCAAGGACAAACACAGAAATTTTTCCAAAATGCTGGTCAAATGGCTTTTATATGGGTTGGATAAGAACGAAACAAAATGTAGAAAATCGTTAGTCTTTGACCGACGTTAACTGAGAGTGCAGCTTTAAGCAGGATGGAATATGCAGGGAGTTGATTACCATCTAGAGACAAGGCACCAATAGCTAAGAATGCCACATTTCTCATGGTCCCAGGCCTGAGATATGGAATGGCTATGTCACCTTACTTTCACACATTCAATGATAAGAGACATTGTCACGCAATTCCCACACTGGCCTGACTGGGGTTATCTGCTTAATGTATCATTTTGGCATGGTATCTGCCTGTTGACTGACAAAGTCTTATCTATATAGAACTCTGGTTAATCCTACGCATGCATGGTAATCTTGCAGTCGAAGTTAATCAGCTTCGCTGACAGGACTAGTAAAGAAAACTAAACTCATAATGTGATGTGTCACAGAAAAATTAATCATAATTCGCAAAAGATGGATTTTGACATACTATATTATGTGTGTGTCATATTTGAAAAGATGAAATCGTGTGGATTCCACGCATAAGGAAAACATTTGGGAAATATTAGTTTTTGCTATTTCTGACTCATTTCCCTGTAACACATCACAATGGTAGACATATTTGGAATTATACATGTGTACCAGCCAATGCTAAGTTTACTGCGTGGAGGTATCCCTATAAGGCTATATTCAGGTAAACAGTCGAACAGAAATGAACCTTCGCTCATCAATAGATGCAGATTAGATACTCTCTGGTCCTAAACATGGTTGTGAAAGCCTCATTACATATCAATAATTTACAGCCAGAGATGTGTTCTTTGGCATGAAACTCGGCTCGTCTCATATCGATGACCTACCCTATGCTTGCAATATTCGTATATCATAACATCATACATCAGCCAACAAATTGTCCATCCCCCATAGCCATAACACAATTGGTATATCCCAAAAAGGCTTAGCCATGAAACCTAGGTCAGAGACCCGGGGACAATAAGAGGGGCTGCCCCATTCTATTACAAGAATCGCAGTATTTTGGCGGCAACTGTTTAACCAGATGGTCCGATGATATCACTCGATGGTCTTTTCATGGCCTTGTCAGTCCAGCTCGGCTCGTGGCAATCAACCCATGGCGGTGTGGGTGGTTGAGTATGGGGAACTATGGGCAGAGGTCGGACGACTTCTTTGCTTCCTACACCTCTATCCATTGTATTCAGACACACCCCTTAAATGGGCAAGCGATAGGATTTAGTGTTCTATGGAAAGAGATAAATCCTCCTCCTGTGGATCAGGATCGGGGGTTAGCTTGGTCTTACCGATATGTAAAGAGAAAGAAAGAGACTGTAGGTGTTTGAATTGTTACACTTAAATGGGAATTCGGATGAAGAAGGATAAAAGTGATTGACTACCTCATGATACAGATGCATCTATTAGGGTTGGATGGCTTCAAACTGATGTCCTGAAACTATAGGCGTATATGTATACATGTACACATTTGTATCACACGTTTTATCATAATAGAAATGAGTGATTTCTCCCTATGGCATACGTTTAGACGTATCACACATGTGCTGATACGCCCACTACCGCAGGGGCTTGCTTTTGGTGAATTTCGATTGACGGAGAAAGCGCCACATGATGAAGCACTAATCAATAGCAGAAGCTGTTGTTTGAGAAGTTTGATTGAAATAGCAACGGCGGTCGTATGAAAATAAAGGCGTTTATTATTATCTTTGAGATCGATACATATTCAAAACTAAGGACTTGTGATATAAAAACAATATACAAACTCGTCATTGATACGTTTGACGTTTCTATGGATCATTGTCTTTTGTCTAATCATCCCACTACCTAATATTATGGCCCTACTACAACCGACGTCTTTAGCACTATAAATTGTTATACTCTCAGTTTTCTATTTTTTATGCTATCATAATGCCCGGTCTGTAATGGTTCCTTCTGATATCAGAACTACACCCAGCATCATTTGAGCAATCATTTATCTATCATAAAATACCATGGAAATCTGAAGCTTCTGGAATGACATTTCACTGGCCGTAGGTTGCATACAGTTATCCTATGATTTACCTCCCTATGTCTAGCCTGAGCTGAAATATTGACTTTATTAGGCCAGACAGAAGAGGAAAGCATGGATGATAGGGAAGCAAAAGAGATAAGGCTCGAGCATGGATCTAACTCCAACCCGCCATAACAGCCAGTGACTTTTGAAAGAGGACCCCAAGCTCTCCTATTCCCCTTTCTGTATTGCTCTTGTCGCTGAATCAATCCTCAATGTTTATACCAAGTTAGAAGAACACAGGTTCTGAACATTGCCTGTCACAGATCCGATATCTTGACTGACAGTTGGACGTATCTAATAAACTTATGCTATGTGGATGCATGAAATATCTATCCGCCGATAAGCAGGATATGTTATGTGATGTGTTAGAGGACAATGAGTCACAAGTTGCAAAAGAATGATATTTCTCAAATGTTTTTTCACAGGAACGCGTGGTCAGAATGTTATCATTTTCGGGGTGTTTATCACTGATAGAAGCATAAATAGATGTGCCAGATTTTAAGACTGTGTATTAAATATGTATAAATTTATGCATATATCTGAGGTGATCCTAAGGAGTACATCTAACTATACTTCCATTACTAGTGATTGACCATCATGAAATAACGTTTTTTTCGAAACGAACGAAATAACATTTTCTTCATGCATATTTTGCAAGAAGTACTTCTTAGAAGTTTACTATCATTGGAATCTGCTTTATCTCATCTTTTCAAATATGATGGTATCTCAAAATCCATCTCTTGCGATTTTATGACTCATTTTCTGTGACACATAACATATACAGTAAGCTGCTGGTGAAGGGGGTTTCAACTTCTACCACCCCCTCATATTGGCTCTGCTCGGGCCTTTAAGTGTTGTTAGACGATAGCCTTTCACTATCCTTTGGAGATATTTCCATTCAGCTGCATAGCCATGCAGTTATAAGAAGGCAGTTTCATATAATATATCACAACGAAAAGCTGAACGTATTGAAGCTTATAGTAGCCTGTGCTGAGCCCCTTGCCTTGGAGATGTATGGCGAATCTATAGGGTAACAAGAAAACATCTTTATAAACTATACCACTTCTAAAGTGGACCTGTTTGTCTGAATGCACAGGGGAGGTATTTCTGAAAGAGCATCTTCTTAAGCTATCAAGACAGTGATATTGTGATATCCACAGCCTTTGTGCACTGTCTTATAGAGCTTCAAAACATTTTTATCGGTCAGCTAGGACGTTCACACTTACATTCAGATACCAAATAGGACCATAAAATGTAAACCCTACCCTCGACCTTCTGTGATTAAGGGTCGTATAGAGGACCATCCTGTGTTTTATCACGGCTGTATATAATGGGAGTGGCAATGTTCTTTCTCTAAGGAAATCGGTTTGAGAAAGGTTTGTGACGATGAGAAAAAAAAAATTCTACATACATTTGAATGGACACAATAATAATTGGAGAAGATCAAAAGCCAAAATCATCCATTTGGAAATCCAAGTTACATAAGCTGCATTCTGAGTTAAAGCGACCAACATTATCCGTTTCTTTTTCAATTTAATTCATCATTTTGATTAACGCTCGGTAGAAAGGGAGATATTAAGTACTAGTATAAAAAAAAGGATACTTCATATCTTCATTTATTTTAATTGTATTGCGCAAAAGGAAGAATGTAGCTAATATAATAATGTTGTTTATCTAAATTACCTAGGAATGCAGCCTAAACTTAAAGCGTTCAAATTACTAATGAAAAAATCACTATGGCGATTACCCACCAGTGATTTTTTTTTCTCATGAATGTAGAGATTTGGAGTGAGTGCTGGCGAATTTATGATATGGCACTATCATTGTATATGATTGCCCCTAAGTATGCTCATAGCCTAAGCGAGGGGCGACCAGGGACAAACGAATCCTTTCAACGCTATCTGTTGGATGCGTCACAATACCCATAGGTGGAGGGATGCATTTCATGCAGTGGGTACAGATGTGGCCATAATCACTGATACCTATGGAGATGTTTGCGATGTTATATATATAAATGATGAAGCAAAGAACTGAAGGGCTCTAACATCTATTCCATACTGATGCATGGATTTATGCGATAACAACAGACTCCCAAGGGCTATATTTGTAGGTGCATAAAATATGGTCATCAGTAGGCCCTACCAAAACATATAGAGAACACCGCTTCGAATCAACCATCAGATATGACTATGATTACTTCTCACAGTGTCACAAGTATATTCCAATCTAGTAGGATAGGCCTGTATAAGGAGGAAATCAATCATTCGAAAGGAGGCTAAATATGTAGGCCTTGATGGGCTTCTCAAATCATCTCTCTACATAATAAAATCAGATACCGTCGATACGCCTTAATTTGCTCTACGCGCCCGTGCCTGGGGAGAGTCTTTTCACCAGGTCTAGGGAAGGCACTGGCGGGGACACTATTTCACTTATTCTGTTTTTCCTTGATCCCTTCTAACGGGGAAATCTTGATTAACTCTGACTTTTTAGCTGCAGATGCTCCTCTTTTATGGACACTTGCAATTGGGTATTCTAACATTGTCACTACTAGTGAAAAAGGCTTTATTAGTGCTTCCAGTCTGTATTTTTAGTAATTCAATCCCAAGGCACGCGGGAAGCATTCCTTTTCATGAGTATGTCCTGCTTTGAATCAAGTGGATAAAAACACTGTTAATTCAATGCTGTATTTTCAATCAACAGCCGGAGGCTCCTTCAACCTATAAAGACATCATTATCAACACAGCGTGCTGACTCATAAATTAATTTAATGTGGTCCAAATATACCCATTAATCTATATACATCGTGTTCCGCCACTTGAAATAATGAATGGCTACACTATTTTCTTACATCCAATACGAATATCCAATAGTCTTCTCTATTTACATCAGATGCTACGTAATTGTTCGACCCACTCTTTCAAGTCTACGGATGATATTCTTCTTCGTGAATGTCATCTCCCACATAAGCAAAGCAATTGATGTTGGGTCCAATTCGAGTACCCAAAGCGTTCGGACTTTGATGGGTTACCACGAATAACTTTTGGGGTTGTGACAGGTTTTGCGATAGCGACCTAAGACTGTGTAGAAGTATGCAAAGCCCATTTATCTCAGGAGATAAGAGTGTCCACTCACTGCCCCTATGGATTGGAGAACCGCCGAGAACAATTTGCTGGGTCAACCTTGTGAGTTTAATCATAAGTACGACGCGGGTAATTTTGCTTCGATCCATCACATATATAGCCTTGGTTATAATAAGGAGGTACATAGCCTTCTGTGGTAGATTCAAGCAATTCTGTTTGTGTCATTGGAAACTCAAGGACTTCTTTTCTTGCCTCAAATATTTATTTAGATTTATGATATTTTTTATTCAGAAAGAACATTACATGGTATATGTTATTTTCAGCCGATCCTGATAATATAAGCTACAATATTATATGGTATCTTCTCTAAAATCTAACATGTAACAACAAATCACTATTAAAAGTGAAATGCGATGTCTAGTTTGATGTTGCTTTTTACTGCAATCATTGCATTTGCCCTTACTCCTAAACTGTGACAATATGTATGTAAAGTATTATTTTTTCGTATTCACTGTCTATATTCCAGAGATGAGACCTACCACTAACTCTAAACGAACGATGAAATCACTGGTATTTCCAGAGTGGGGAATGATAATGACATGGTTATATCCAATAGATATGCTGAATTTGGGAGATACCGTAGTCACTGTGCCCATTCCATCCCTAGTGATCTCGTTTGTTGCTATAGACTCGGCTCTATAACGTGTATTTATGTTCTATCGCTTCATAAATGTAGAATCCATGGAAGGGATCATGAGGATCCACGAAATACCCCTCGACCCCTTGGGTGACCAACCTTGTAAACTGACCGTGAAGGGAAACATGGCCTGAAATACGGATCTGTTTCGTGTTCCTCATGAGATTATGGGGTTGTACATATATTCGGATTATTGTGCTTTGTTCCTTTCTTTGATGGTTTATACATTAACATATATTCTGTTTGGTATGATAATTCCTCCAACCCTGGACACCTCAAACTGTTTCCTTGCATCATGATTCCAATATGCTAGCATGAATTATTCAGCTTACTGCCTTTTTTCCCTTAAGTGTGGGAGACTTCGTGAATAACACCACTTTCTTTTTTCTTTCTTCTGCTTCTTTCAGCCGTCTCTAAAGAGCATATACTTGGTAAGCCAAATTCAAGAAAACAAACCATCCCCGCAAGTAGGAGATCAAAGACCTCACACAAAATACCAGGTGAGCCAACTCTCCCGACCTTATTATAACTACCTTTCATACTAATAGCCTTCATATAGCTTCTCACTAGAAAATCCTTCTGTTAAATACACTTTTAATGCCTTTAATCTATTATTTACTGAATGAACACAAAGATCCTTTTTCTTTGCAATTCGCCCTCTGTTCTTACCTTATTGGAGGCATTTCGCAAGTCGCAAGTCTCTTGTTTTAAAGGTAAACCTACTCAAGTTGGAAGATAAACACTTGTGGAGACATTGAGATTCATCGCCAGCTTGTATTGATGTGGCATCTTGATGTTAACAAATACCACGCACTATCTGATGTAGAAAGTCGCGAACATCTTTGAAACAGCCTTGGAATTTAGGTTATTCCCACCTTTTCATTCACGAATTTCTTATGGTATTTGAATATGATAAGATGATAATTTATCCATTGCTGATAAAGCAAATCAACGATGGAAATAGAATGATATTGTGGATTAGGATTAAGCGAAATGAAGTCCATATTGAAGTAGTTCTACATACATACACACATACACTACATACACGTCGTATATATATACGACATCTTGGACAGCCATGTACTATCCATTAGGCACCATGTTGTCTTCATAGCATCCGCTTTTATCACCTAGCAAATCAAATAAATGTCTGTTTTGCGTCTTAACTAATGGTTCTGTGTACGGAAGAAAGCACAAACTTCCTGTTTCATATTATGGTATGAATATTAACATTATTATACAAAGAAATGACAGATTGTTGGAAGTGGACACCACTATTATTACTAGAGGCTATATAATTGTACCTTATAAAGGATACCGTACAATGTGTCCTTTGTCAACAGGCGATGTCTCCTGGTTTATTTCATGGACATCCCATTGGAAATGACTTCATATAGGTAATGGTTCTATAAGAGAGAATAATGATCCATGGATTTCAAGAATTATCCTGGATACTATCAGAAGTAAGAATATAGCTCGCAGCAGAGCCAAACACACTGGTTCTCCTGAAGATATTATGGAAGCCAAACGTTTAAAAAAAGAGGCAAATAGAATGTTTTTAAATGCTAAAAAAGAGTATATACACCAAACCCTATCGAGCTCCCTAAAAAATACTGGAAAACTATTAATAAAAACTCACAAAGAACTTTACCTCCACCCATAGTCATAACACTTGACATGAAACCACTGGAAACAGTACATCTGTATAAATACCTTGGTTTTCATCTGGATGACAGGTTAACTTTCCAGCCTCATGTTAAAAATATGATTAAGATCATCTCACACAAACTCTTTCTCTTCCTGCGAATTAGACACCTTTTGACAAACAGATCAGCTTATTTAGTGTACAAAAGCAAAATTCTACCCTTTTCCGACTATGGTGACATTCTTTACCACAATACTCACCAAGGTAACCTTACCAAATTACAAAAAATACAGAATAAAGCACTCAGGGCTATACAAATGGTTGAACCTCTTTATCCAACTATGGACCTACATAGGGATCTAGATGTCCCCCTTCTCTACAATAGAAGGGAATTTCATCTAAGACTCTGCGGCTATACTAGATCTAAATCTAATTATTACAAATCCGAAACTGAAAACAACCACACTAGAGCTAGTGATGCTCCTCTCTTGAAGAACTTTTTCTGTAAAACCAAATGTGGTAAAAACTCCGTCTTTAACAAATAGCTAAGACCTGGAACCAACTGCCACCTAGTTTAAGAAATATAGGCAATATGGAGACCTTTAAATCCCTACAGAAAGATTGGTTAAAACATGCGATGAATTGACTTAAATGTTCTTATAATAGTGCATAGTGTCGAATCCAAACAGTAAATGTAGGTGGCACTCGTGCATACTATGTTTGTACTGTACACCTTCTATTCTCCTTACACCGCCGAGTATATAAAGAAAACTAAGCTGTTGCAAAATCACGTATGGCACTGCTGTTAAACGGGCATCATCATCCGAAACCATTGATCTGTGATATATGTACATGGAGGCGGCCACTCTCACTAGCTAGAGGTATAACCCTTCCGTTTTGATATATTTGCATATGATCTGTATATATACAGATCATATTGCTTTAATATCATTTAGTTACTAAAAACAAGTAGAAACTACCTGTATATATTAAAATGTGGGTCTCACTACAAGAAGTAATTATCCCGCAAATCAAATCAAATCAAAATATTCATTATTGTACATAATCCTTGAATCTGTGATGTAATTATACGTTCCCATAAGCTGGGTTCCGCCAGAACATCCTACCATCATAGAAGCTAGGTGTTATACCCAGTGGAAATAAGATCTTTAAAAAAAATTCGCAAGCCCTTTACACGAGGAAATAATCGATAAGGAACACGGGTACTTGATTGATTGATAAATACTTTATTCTGTCTAAGCGTTACATGAGAGGTAGACACAAAAATAAGGTAAACTGACCTCTGAATCAGATCCAGGTCTTCCGACATCTACCTTATTATAGAGTTTAGACTAATAGAAGAGTAAATATAACATAACAATGTGAATTAAAGGTAAAGGATTTAAAGTAATGCAGTAGTATTCATCCACCCATATACGCGTAACATATGCATAAATAAAATAAAACGACAACAAAAGATACGATAGAATAAGTAAAATATAGTACACACTTGTAGCGTGTGCCATACTTCGTACAGTGTGCGGTAGTCCAAATTATACAATAAAAACAAATAAAAAACAACAACTTAACACGCAGGCGTTATTGGCAGAACCAGGAACACAGTAAAACAAAGGCATTTAATGAAAAGCTTTGCATATATATGCACGGTATTTCGATTATTACTTACCTCTGAGCAGAATGCTATTATTATATCGGTCTTGGAGAATGATATTAAATATTGGGATCGAATACTATTGTCGTGGGCCTGGAATTGTATGGGGACGCACCTGCGTGATCATAGATCTCGTATTATCCAGCTTTGGAATTCACTGGGCAGGCATAGTTATTTAGTAAAGGCTTTTGAAATAATTGTTAAATGATAATCAATACATTGTATAGTCTTGGAATATTATTGAACTTGGTTACAACGTTGATGAAAAAACATATATGCTTAATCTATATATCATAGGTAGGTATAGATGCAAAGCATTATATCGGTCTTAGAATATGGAAGTTGAACGTGGCAACGTAAACTCCTTGGCTATTGACCTCCGCCTAAGAGACTGATATTCCAATTTGGCACTCACCCTCTCTCAATAGCTTCCGTGTACTTATGATGACCATATTATTATGGTTGACACCCCTGAACATTTCAATACAAATATTTTAGTAACCAACGCCTAAATAAAAAGAAGATGGAATGAAATTGCGTCCCTTTAATAACGACACAAAAACTAATTCGAGGCTCATACAGCTGCACTCTCAATTAACATTGGTCAAAAACTCAAATATTCTACTTTTTGTTCAGTTCTTTTCCTAGCCATCTAAAGGTCATGTGACCAACATTTTGGAGGATTTGCCTGGTTGTTCTGTCTACATGGCTTCATAAAATTCCACATTTATATTTCGGCGGCTGTACATGTTTTCTTGTTTCTTGTTCTTCAAATTATTGTATAAACATAAAACATCAGCAGAATATTAATAAATTCAGACCTATAAGTCATAATATGAGTACATATGGAAAGATTTGTTTTTCGTAATAGCTGAGAATGCAGCTTTAAGTTTGTCAGATATATTCTCATCCCATTTGAATATCCTATTACTGTTGGTTTGTCATGCTCGCAGTAATGTTCTTCTCATTAGGCACATTTGCAGTGGCACTCTTAGCTTTAGGAACAACATTCCCCCCATTTGTAACGGATAAACCTAGCACTTTTCAGATTCCGTTAATGACATGATATCAATACATGACATCCTAGAACACGCTGTTGGAGCTGTTCAGATGGGTTATTAGCTTCCTGACATTTGAAGAAGAAGTAGTGAATGGCATCTTGCTCCTGTCAGTAAAAGCACGAGCTGTTAACTTTCATCAATATGCGTATGTATGTGATATGTCACAGGAAAATGAGTTACAAGGTGAAAAAAATGGATTTTGAGATATCATCTTATTTGAAAAGATGGGATCAAACAGATTCTAATGATGGCCATTTAATTAGGACATCTAATAAGTATTTCTATATTTTAAGTTTGATATTGTTATTTTTTAAAGAAAAGGTTTGCAGTATTTCTGGGTGGAAATATTACTAGTAAAGTAGCTAAATATGCCCCATAGGATGACCTTAGAAATGCATGGTTATACTTAATACACTCTCTGGGAATTTGGTAAATGTATTCATGCGACTCAAAGCGGAAAATATCCCAACTATGGTGACATTCCTACAAAGAAATCCTGGGAATAAATAACTTTTAGAGTCTTTAATTTGGCGACTTTTGACTCATTTATCTGTAACACATCACATATATAATCTTCGTTCCTCAGTGCCTTCAACAAAGAACCCTATTGTACAACACATTAAAGACAAAAGAATTAAATATTTATCGAAGTTGAGTCTGATGTTCGTCGACAGATGTTTATCATTATGAGAATCTCAATTAGTGAAAATGTATTTTTTCATGAGGCTTACGTCTTGTTGTGCTTGTAAAGGTTGCAAATACCAAAAATGTAGATGACAATTAAGGGTCCCAGGGAAAAGTTGATATCTCCTTAACTTCTCTTCTATTCTGATATAACCGAACAACAAAAGACGGTACATTAGGGTATTAACAGAGGCGACGCACATTCGTGGAGAATATTGCGTTTTACATGTGAACTGTACTGAAATTATGTCGGCCTTCAAGTGAATAAAACAAACCACGTGTAACATTACTAACCATATCCCGGAATAGTCAGGGCTATATATATATGACTCTTTCTTTTTTTAAAGAATATGTTTATTGGCCTTGTACAATTTAACACAGTTACACCAAGACTGACTCTAACTGTCTAATATTGAATATGTTGGTGTGTAAGGTAAGGTATACATTAAACCCTGTCTAAGCATGCAAAATGACTTCATATAATAGCTTATGAACGGATTTTGTGTGTTTTTTTGGGATAACTGATAGCTGACCTCCCAATATAACTGTAGATGGAATCTTCTAATCTTCAATTGGAGACAATATAAAGCTGCCGATGTCAGATAGACAAATTTAATATTTAATCTAATCTGTTTGGGAACTAAAGTGACATTTTACTTGAACGCTGCTAGAGAATCAACCAAGGAATCTCCTTCACATCTTCTCCTTAAGTATAAAATATTTAGCTCGTTTGTTGGAACTTAACAGTCAGTATAACTAATTGAGTAAAGGCCATGTTTGAAACTTCTGAAGAGAGTGAAAGAAATTTGATACAAACACTGAAAGCTTTGTCATTATTACAAGGAATATAATAAAGGACCTCTGGGCCCTGTTGTATAAGCTAAGCAAGGAATTTTTTCGGTAGGAAGTTTTCCCTCCCTACATTCATTCCAACATAAAATTTCCAGCTCGTAGGAATATTCCCCGCTGTACAGGTGTGGGTCAGCAAGGTAGAAGGTAAATAGGATGCATAGGATTCACTCATTTCTTGGGTTTAAATGCTAATATAACACATTTCTTACAATTTGAAGTGACAATGTTGGTAAAATATCTGAACACGTTTTCTTATACCGTTAAATCTGATGCAGGTTATCCGGAATGGATTCAAATCTAGATCCACAGGTGCAACCTAGAAACTGACCCATTTACCTTTGGGAATTTCCTAGATTGATACTTGTTGTTGTAGGAATTTCCCCCAGAAGTTTTCCTACCGAAGTAATTTCCCTCATTCTTTCCTCTGAGTTAAACATGAAAAGACTGGAAAACTAAGGAACACCTTTTAGGTGTTCCCTCGGGAATTCCTTAGGATCTACTGACTGCAAAAATATGATTTCTCCAGTCATATATATCTGCTATTAATAAAGTACAAAGTTTCTGTTGTTAGATGATTTTTCTGTTGATTATTAACATAATTTGAATGAATCTGGCTAGAACAAAACAAGCCTCCCAAGCTGGGATTCGAACCATGGACCTGAGAGGTTAACCTGTCTGGGAAAAAAACAAGCAGCACTGGGTGGGGATTGAACCACCAACCTGAGAGTTTCATTATTACCAATCAAAATTTGTCCTTGACCTAGTTTGTCTCAATTGTTTGTGACCCAAGAGTGTTGATTTCTAGTGAGAACAAGGCATGCCCCCTTGTTTACCATGTAGCTTGAAGACTGTTGTTTGAAGTGGGCAGGGGATATTGAGTGGTTCAAGGAGGGAAATGCTGTAGTAAATTTCTAGTTATTACCTGTGCTTGGTGGACAGGAAAAGTTGTGGGAAAATTCCCAGAGAAACATTATTGAAACTGTATGGGACTGAAGGAATTCCCTCAGTTTTCCTTGCTTAGCAGCTGGGAAGGAATGGTTCAGGGAAGGAATAGCCTATACTTCCAATGCTCTTTAGTGTAGGAATTTCCCAACGAAGTAAAGGAAAAAACGTAGGAATTTCCACAAAAAGATTCCTTTCTTAGCTTATACAACAGGGCCCTGGGATGAAACACCACATTTTATGACGATTGCACGGAAATAGCCTATTCAGCATGTGATATGTTACCCTAAAATATGTCATAAGTCGCAAAAATGATGTTGAAAAACTTCCACAAGATCTCTTCATTGGAATGTTTTAATTTTGTTGTTATGGGAGGGGTGGGGGTGGGGGGTGTAGTGCCCTTAGACCTATAAGTATGTGTATCGAATTCCAAGACTGTATGTTTAATATGTTTAAGCGTTTCTAAGGTCCTGCTAAATAAGTATATTTAACGACTATACTTATTAGATATAGGCTCAAGTTTAACATTGTGGGAATCATCCTAATCCCATCTTTTCAAATGTGATGGTATCTGAATGTCTGTTTGCGACTTGCGACTTATTTTCCTTTGACATATTACATTTACAAATCAGATCACATCATCGGTACGAGGGTTTAGCTCAGTGTTCAGTTAAGGTGATTTAGAAAAACTAAGGAGCAAAAGGCCCTTTAAAACTGCATTCTCAGTTGAACATTGAATAAAAACTAGATTTTATTTTTGTTCGTTTCTATTCCCACCCGTCTGAAAGTCCTTTCACCAAAGTTGAGAAGGATCTGTTGTTTTAGCTACTGGGCTTCATAAAAGTCTATATTTACATTCCGGTGACCGCCGAAATCCTTTGCTGCAGTGTTTTCACGTATTATCGCTCAATGAGACGCATTTTCCTTCAACTGATTCGAATTCGAATTCTTCTATAAACATATAACAGCAGCAAAACATTGATAACTTCAGTCATATAGGTCAAACAATGAGTCAACTAAACTTTGGTAGGATTAATTTTCTCGTGATTGCTGAAAATGCAGTTTTAACATAATGCAGATATATACTAATTTATCTGTTGCACCTGTCACCCATCATGAACCCTGATATACCATTAGCTGCTCTAGACTTCCTGGAGGAGGTAATTGTTTCCATACTGGCCTCCTACCGTTACATTAGATTATGTACTATATTGTAACTCTGGAATGAATTGTGAATTATGAGTGGTCAGCGTGGCCGTTTGTCTCTATAATAGGCCTCCATATAACACGCCCCCACATGTTCTTGTTTGTAAGGCATACAGATATGGCTTTTATCCTCGCTGGAAATGGCTGTATCGCTGTTGGTTAAAGCTGTACTCTCGGTTAACATCGGTTAAAAACTAAAGATTCTCTTTCGGTCGTTCCTTTCCAAACTATCTAATAGGTGATTGAGCAAAACTTTGGAGCATGTGTCCCGTTGTCGTTGCTGCAGGGGTTTTTTGTTTTTGTTTTTATATAAAAGTCTACATTTATGTTTCGGAGACTCGCAGAAATTCTGCTGTGGTTACACTTATTATCGCTCAAGTTTCAGAGACTGGCTTGTTTCTTGTTTGCTTACAGAAGCCTGCGAGTCACTGTGTAGAAACTGTTAGCATCCATCAATCACATATAATCCAATAATCTCTTAATATATATGGACATAGACATATCTCCATTTCTGTTAATGTATCGATGCTACATCAATTGCTTCTTTCATATTTGGAAGAGATCACCAACGAGAAGTAAATACTGGAACAAGGAAATTATAATTAGTTAACAGCATAAAGAAACGACAAGCAAATTATCGAACCTATAATGAGAAGAGTGTCTCAGAAACACTTTGTAACAAAAGGAAAGATTAGAAGGGGAAAATGTCGAGGCAGACAAAGAATGAAATTAATAACAATCTACAGGAGATAGATGTACTCAGGTACTGCTCGGGAACTGCCTAAGCGCCTCTGGGAGCTCCTTAAGAACCTGAACATCAGACGAGCAGCGTATGACCGTACACATGTTGTACTGCTCATACCTAAACGGACACTACTAGTCTTATAGATATGTGATGTATAACAAACAAAATGAGTTTTAAGTCGCAGAAATGGATTTTTGATACTTCAGGTGGATACTGATGATGTACAACCTTTCAGACATCTGATGAATACAAAAAAGTGAATTATGTACATACATATAGTCCTTGATGTTTGAAAAAGAATTCTAGGGATATTTTTCGGTTAGAATTACTAGTTAAGTAGTCAAATATATGTGCCTAAGATGTCTTACAAATACAGGAATATATATTCAACGTACATCCCTGAAATTTGGTTTATGTATTAATACGACCAAAGCGCCAACACTTCGGAAACGAGAGCATTCCTACAAATAGTTCTTGCAAAGAAAGCTTTTGAGAAATATCATTTTTGCGACCCTCATCACTCAATTGCTAAATTCCTGTTCTAGGATATTGTACATAAGTACAGATGAAACGGCACATACACCGACACTATTAATATACTATAGGTAGTAATTTACTCCAACCACGGATCCTCTTGTGACTGAACTAGTCTAATCTGGATTAACGTATAGTCCACAATGGTGGTGATTTAATTAGTTATGTAACCAGGTTAAATTCTCGGATCCAAATATTTGGGGCGTTCTAATTAACTTAACTGAGTTCAAGGACAAATCGCCAGCATAGGTCCAGGAGGCCGGGAATATAAATTGATATGGATCGACACTTACTTTCAACTGGCCTGCTTTTCAAGCATCTTTTGCATATCTCTTGCTATTGATGTGAAGGAAGAGTAGAAACAATGAGTAAATAACGAAGTTTAAAGAACAATTAACAGGGTTATTTGCGTGTAAAAGAGCTATAAGATATATTACTACAGGGAGGATGTTGTATAAGAATAGAGTCAGTAGCCTAAGCTCTGTACTTAGCAGATTGGATATTTTATCACCAGAGACCGATATCTCCCTATAGCTGTCTTGACAAGCTATCCCCACTGGTAAAGAGAGGGATGACATATACATGCTGATCACTTTCTTATTTGTTGAAGTATACGAGGCCACTTCATAGACTAGTGAACATTATCATTAATTCGCTGATGCACACGCCTGGGAGAATACCAAAGAAATAAAACAGATTGCCTCTCAAGTTGATGCGACTACTAAAATTGACAAATTTTCTTGCAACCGTGTCCATTATCGGCATATGTGGCAAGCACGTGCGTGTGCAGTTGATGCGCTGAAGATAACTCTCCGTAGCATTTCATTTTTCCCATACTGAATCAGGTGGTGCTAGGCACGGATGATTTGAAAAGAATGAATAGGCCATGGTCGTTGACAAATGAATCAATTTTTAGGAAGTCCACAGCAGAGGAAAGATAGCTGCAACGCATGCAATGTCAGCAGCTGCAATCTTCGCTGCGCCCACTATGCAGATCGGGTATAGGCACTCACGGTTGCCCCATTCATCCTATAGATACACGGTGGTCAGCCCGTTCGACAATGGACAATCGGCAGCTCTACACATTTAGTACATTCTCCTAAATCTAGCTGTAAAATGATAAATACTAGGTATATCAAATTATATTTGGAATTGCTTTGATTCAAACAGTGTGTTTGGTTGTTTTGAACCTGATTTTGAACCTTATACTTGTCTTAAATTTGGGTTATTTGAGAAGATTGATGAAGGCAAATTGGAAATTTTCTGACGCTCTGACCCACCCCGTGGATGACTGCCTTCACGAGTAGAGTCTGTGGAGTGGGGTCATGATAGATTGCACGGCATTTGATCTACAATCAATCCCATCCATAAGGGACTCTGATGAAGGAAAAATAATGTTAGCCTTATTATAAGGTCAGCTACTTGACCAATCAACTAATCAAATCGCGTGTGAGACACATGGAATTGATACAGTTCTCTCCGCTCCCTGACCATCAACCAGCCTGCTCTGGGAACAGCAAATGCATTATTTTCTGCATTGAGACCTCATTTGATGATAGTTGCCCTATGCAATTCACTTGAATTAAAATGATTAAAATGAAATAACGGAATAACGCGCAATACATCTCCAAAACGATTAAGCTTTTATCTTTTGAACTAGTATTACTATAAGTAGTGATACGTTAGAGCAACAGGAATTATTTTGCCATTTAACGATGTATTTATAAATCTATAGCAGTATAGAACCAATGAGTAGTCGGAAGAATTAGTGTAGTAGAGACTATACCTCCTTGTCCACCAATACAACTTGATGTAAAACTGTGGACATATAGTTTATGCCATACTATACCATATGAGACCTAATACTGCTTCAAATGTC
The DNA here is from genome assembly GCA_942159475.1 of Sthenelais limicola. Lineage (NCBI taxonomy): Eukaryota > Metazoa > Annelida > Polychaeta > Phyllodocida > Sigalionidae > Sthenelais > Sthenelais limicola. The sequence goes on from OW804096.1 coordinate 64,202,007, forward strand.
AGCCGCTAAAAATATGGTAAAAAAGTAGACTATCCAATACGTGGGGACCATCTGATAAGACATCTAGCACAGAACCTTAATTTCGGTATGAGTATTTTATGAGACCTAATCGATGATTCATTTATTAGTTAACGCTTTCTGCATGTAAATATAAATTGGTTAAAATCGTGGAGCACCTTACTTAATCAGGTCTATATCCCCTCAGATCGCTGCATACAGTTCTTATGCTCTTAAGGGGACCGACAAGGAGAAAGAAGTCTCTTAAAGCCAACGCGTAAGAATCATGGGTGTCAAAATGGGGGAGGACGACAGAAGCATTGGAGGGAAAGAGAAGGGGGTGATAGGCCAGCACCACCTAACAGTCTCTACTTGTTGTTAAAGTAATAAATTGATCCAAAAGACCGGTGCTTGCATTATACGCTAGGTATTGACTTTTGGTATGGGTTAATAATACTGCTATAGGTAATGGTTACTCACGGGTCGAATGAGCCATCTAGCCCTAGAGGGGTGACAGTCCTTGTATACTGTCACTTACACGGTCCCTACTAGAGAATATCGGTATTGTTCTGTAATTGTGTGCACACCTGATAGCTCTTCAATCCTGAGGCTTCTCAATCCTTGGGAAAATCTCCAAATCTAAAGCAAATGTGTAGATATGGAAGGCAACCTACTAAGTGCCTAGTCCATAATCATGTGTAATTTCAAGCTAGAAGATTCTATAGGCGTAGTCCAACCTATCATAATTGCACTTTAATTAGGTGTATACACAAATACCTTTTACCTCCATCAAAGTGCCTCTAGTTCTCTAGCTTTCGCTGTTGGCTTGCTGATTCATAATTGGTTCTATTCACATTGCTCCCTCAAATTGGTCATCAACAAATAGATTGGTCATCAGCTTTTATACCGAACAATCTGCAGAGTATTCAAATGTATACTATTCTGTGAAATAGGCATGTACTTATTGGCCCATTCCTTAGCAGTCATTGAGTTAAGGGTACTCACATTATGAAGACCTTTCTCAGTGTCTCATGTCGCCCTAAGTGACTGCCCATGCACAAACTAATGACACGGCTTCCCGGCAGGTCGCCGACTTTGCATGTGACAGGCTCTCAAACGCCACTCGAGGGAAATGTAAATCGTCTATGAAAGATGTAGAATTTCCGAAAAGCATTTCTTCATTAATAGATAAGTGCACTAAAGAAGCTCGCCTAGGTTTCCTAAGATGCACCCTTGGCCTTCGTGTAGAACTTTAGTAGTCGATGTGCAGGTTCGGGGAGATGCAAATACTATCTGGCCATGGGCATCGTGTCTGCTATCTAGTATAGGATACGTTGGCAAAGGGTTAAACGGTATATAACGTAACACCAGTCGGGTAATGTTAGCATCAATATTTGCTTTGACGCATCAATATCAGGCTGGACCTTTGAACATAAATATTAACGTAATCTTATGCCTTTAACCTATAACGGCTGTAATATAGGCGTAGTCTAATAGTTTGAAAATCGAGAGGTGTATAAAGTGTGGCACCATCTATGATATATATGATATAGACAGAAGGATAAATCTGTTCATTTGATTTTTATTCAGATGATTTTATACTTATGAATATAAGTATCATCACCATATTTACACTGCTTCAGTGTAATAATAATTAGTTGAACACAACACCATATTTATTTATTTTCTTTTAAAAAGATTTTATTTGACAAAATGTAACACTGTTAGCGTGTGATACGCTTCATTTGTCAATTCAACCCTTTCCGTATATAATTTAATGTGAAAGAGAAACCTTCAACAAGACTCAACAAAGCTTTAATACTTTTGATTGTCATTGAATGCAGACATGTATGTGTCGACATGAATAAATATAGATTTTGTCAAAGATTAAAATAGGTGATGATTAAAAGAAGCAAATGCTCCCTCCATAAAACAACTTTTTTTTTCTAAAATCAAACTCATCAATAGACGTGGAGATCAAAGTTATAAAAGTTGTTAGTTGCAACATGACATGAATGCAACTGTCACAATTCCAAATATTGCAACACATATTGTAGTGTTGTATCAATCTGTGAATCGAGCATTTCTTCATAAAGAAAATCCATTGTATAAGGAGGTTAAAATGGGAACAGCGAAAGTTGTATATTTGAATCTGTGAATGGACAAATACACATACATGTAAGGATTATATTCAACGGTGGATTATGTTATATATAGACTTACCTGTATTCATTATATTTCATGTATATTTTAATGCCAATAGAGTCTGTTCTACTCACGGATAGAGCAGAGTAGCCTCCCCTATGACACGCCTCCTTTTAGTATGCCGATTGGGCGCGTGTGGTGCAGCAGTGTACTCACCACCAACTTACTGAATAAATAATTACTTATCAACTGGGACCAATAGTCATGTTGTCCTTATACATTGAAAAATAGTCGTGATATAACAATCATATCGCCCCAGGAAAGTCGTATTGACATCTCTACTATCCATCTGAAGGCGAAAATTCGTTGAAGGCCGAAGCTGGGGACTTTCATGTAAGGTTGTATAGGGAAAGGATGCATTGTGTCCTTCTTTCAGGAGAGCATATATTATATATATATGCTTGACTGGCCCCTTAACAAAAGGGGAATCGTTTTATCATGTTTTAATATAAGGGCAAAAATAAACACAACAAAAAACAGGTGATGAACAGATATAACATTGTGTATCATGTAGTTGGTTGCTGAATAGATTCAATAAAGGTAATACATTAGGTGGGCATATGTATATTATATATCGATGTAATTTCGTATATTATATATGCTAATGTAGATAGCCTGAAGGGTTGCATTCGAATCAAACGTATCACTTATAAAATGTGAAAAATTGTTATTGAAAAAGTCCAGTTCCTGTATTAATATATATGAGTCGTAAGCTAGTGTTGGAATTCAGAGTATATACAATACAACAGAGTAATACAAACGTGCGGGGTCAAGAACCGGGGTAATGACGCAATACACCTACACGCGAGCCTGATTTCATGCAGTGCGCACGTACATCCATCGGGCGAAGGTTAATTATAGGGGTTTTATTGCAGCAGGATATAAACTTTATAGTGACTTCGATTGTTTATATAGCGCTTCAAACGTGCTTCTGCATTGATTCCCTGTATACATGATTCAATGACAAGAAAACTGATTTTATAAACAGGAAAGAGAGATACGTGAACGAGCTCCTGAAAACAGAGGTTGTGGGGTCAGGTCATCCGAAAATGTACAATTCATCTTCACCAATCCTCTCAAATAATCCTAAATCAAAAAAAACAAAAATCAGGTTCAGAATTCAATTCAACATATAACCAAATACATTGCTTGGATCGTTGGAATACCAAATAATATTATACACAGATAAACCTAGCATACATTTATCCAAACCTAGCATACATTTAACCAAATTTAATCAAATTTTGAAGAGCTGCCGATTGTACATTTTCTGACGATGCGATCCTTGGGATGGCGCTGATGATACGTACAGTCCAATATGATACAAAGGTCTATACGTGCTGTCTGAACAGATGAGGTCCGTGTTACATTTGCATTTTCTACCACTATTTTGTAATGTCATGCATGCTATTTCAGGTCGCCAGTCTCCACGGCATTCTAGAAGAAACGACAACCCGGTTTCGGCGGAGGAGAAACTGCTTAGTCACCTGTTTCGTGACTATGACACGGATGCGCGTGGGGTAGCTGAGGCAAACGAAACGGTTACGGTGACAATACAGTTTCTACTGCTACGAATTCAGGGTTTGGTAAGTATGCTGTCTTTATTTATCTGAGAAGAGGAACCTTCCTGCCTGAATATGAGTGTTTTTGTTTAAAGATCTTAGAAAGGGCAAATGAAGTTGTGTGCCAGTACAGAGCGTCATTTTGATGTGATTTTTAGTTTAAAGTGGCAGCGAGATATAATTCATTTTCTGATAAAGTGTTGGTGTTTCATATTCTATTCATTTAGATATCACGGAAATTGTTCTGAAATGGGAAGATGTTATTATGTGCTATAAATAACCTAATGATATTTCTGCATCTACAAGGTAGAATAGGTTCCTGACAAAAGTATCGCTTTAATTACGTTGAGGCATACATGTACACTGGTTCAGTGATTTCTTAAATTGCATTATAGAAGAGTCATTTTTCTGCAACTCCACCTCTCAATGCACATGGCGTCTATGGCCTATGGTTTATAATAAACCTTACATATTGATTTAAATCAATTCCATGTGATATTTAGAAATATTATGATCTAATATTATCCTTGCTCTTGGGGTATTAGGGACCTGCTTTCAATTACATGTATTTAGTTTCCATGACATTTATATTTATCAAAGGCGTAGACAGTTCTCCTTCTATGAACCCAGCCTTGAAACTGTTTGATTTGCTGTCAATGTTAACGAGTCCTTTATCGCAATCCACCCTCTTCAGAGATGGGAACATTATCACATTAGCTCTACAAGCAACACATTAAATGAAACCACCTTTGATATCTTACCGGCAAGCGATTCTCCCTCCAAGTGGAAATGAAAAAATGGATGGGGAACGCGACCATGTTCTGTTTAAAGACACTGCCGAGTAGTTTGCTACAATGCTCCTTTTAGAACGAACCATATCCATCCACAGACAAAGACTACAGGTCTTTGCTTTCTTCACAATTGATACACTGTTACAACAAGCTGGCATCAAAATAAATAATCTGCCATGTCCAAAAGGGAATTTCACTCTAGTCTCTGCCGGCGCCATTTTACAAGACGCGAGCAAGTCATCCAAGATTTGCTAAAGTCTCAGTCAAGCTGACACATGTTATTGCGTCGCTTGTTCCGCGGGTTATATAAAAAGTCAGGGGTCGTGTGTGACACATATATTTAAGGGGATTTCACAGTCGGTTTCACGGAAGATGACTGCTTCCCCCAGTAACAAATATGACCTGGGGCACCTCTCCGGAATTCATGGCCTTTTCCAATTATACACTGCCTGAGCACATTTGAAGTAAGGCCCATCTGCAAGCTTAACTATGAAGAGACATAGAGAGGTTGAAAGACGTCTAGAAAAACAGTGTGTATATATATTATTCGTATGTGTTAGACCTATGTGTCTTCCTTGTTGTCCTTTTAGTGTGTTAGTCACCGTGCCATAATCTCCATCCGGAGCATTTATGTGCCACTTTTTAGATGTCAAAGAGCAATAGTTCTCTAGGCACATTCGACATTTTCTTTTACTCTTTGACAAATTGCTTCGATATTTAGTATGTATGAAGTTCAAGGCCACGATGTAACAGGAACAGAGAACACCATAAATCGGAGCGTTAGAACGTTGTTTACTGGTTGAACATGTAGGAATGAGATTGGGATATCAATTACAGGCTCTACCATATAGTTAATGATGACAGGGTCCTCAGAATGTCGCATTTTCAGCTAAGGCTAAGTTTAAGCAATATTTTAATGACAATATCCCTTAAATGTTTAGCAATAAAGTTCTCGAATATATCAAAATGTCAACAGACATTGATTGTAGGCATTTTTCTGCAGGGCGACATCAATTTTTAATTTTTAAGCAATGCTAAACATTCCCCCTAATTTGGGACAACATATATACCATAACTCTCCTTAAATCAATGGACTCATACATGGCAGCTTTTGTCAGGGAAACAGAACCGTCCATTTTTCTTGCATCTATTTTCGAATTTTGATTTATTCCAAATCCATTCGTCAGAACAATGGATGGAGAGGCGTCATGAAAGAATGTGAGAAACCCATATTTACACAAAAAAAACCCTACTTGATTGACTGACGAGGTGCATGTGCACATTAAAATGTAACAAATGCAAGCAGCAGACCATTATTTCATTATTCTTGCTGTCTTCCTCTTGAATGGGTAGCTTAAATCCATCCCAAACAATCCTACTTTCTGCGGGCCATCATACATTTTGGTGCCTAAAACAAAATCCGGGCTACACGATTTAGAAATTTCTGTTCGAAGTGATGGAGCAAGTGTTGTCCAATTGATTTGTGCGGACGAAGCCACTGACCTTAATTCGTGACAATCAGAACTAGCGAGCACTCAAGACTTTATTCGATTCGATATCTATTATGACATAACCTGGACATCAGGTCTGACAAGGTTCAGATCGTCAAAAAATGTACAATCGGCTGCTCGACATATTTAGTAAGTTCGGTTAAATTCAGCTGAAAAATGATAAATGCTAGACCCGTACATCTGAGTATTATTTGGTATTCCTATGATCCAAACAATGTATACATTTGGTTATGTTAAACTGTATTTTGAACCTAACTTTTGTCTTAAATTATGATTATTGGAGAGGTTTGGTGAAGATCAATTGTACATTTTCAGACGACCTGGCCCACAGTATGACTATTCGACTACACAAGCGTGACAGCCAGCCGAGTCAGTATTATGTATACGAGGATGGGGAGGGAATAGCAGTACATTCTGATTATTACCATTAAATATTCAGCACAACGCCCTTATGATAATAGGATAATAGGGCAATTATGTTATGATGTCGTGACCCATTCAAAGCCTTTATAAGCAAGAATAATTAACTTGTCGGACGTGTAATCTCTCAACATCAGTTAGCCTTCATACCCATACTAAACAGTAACACATCAATGCTTGTCCTTGACAGCTGTGTTACTGAGCCGCAGCGTGTCCAGATAGACATAAAGCATTACTGAAAGCCTTTAGATGAACTGGCGATAGTCTCCTTTATGGAGGCTCCCTTATCCATTGAAAAGAGACTCCTTGAAACTTTTGTTCCGCTGCTGAATACAAGATTGCTTGCTTGTCGAGAAAGTGTCCTTTTCGGTGACAATGCGAATACAGAATGCCTTAGGGATTAGCGCATTGGAAGACACATTTACTTCGCCTTGATTCACTGCTGTATCTTTACTGGAGAGCCCATGCAATTTAAAATGCTTGATCCCTTTAACGACTGGCAAATCCCGAAGGAGTAATCCACGCGTCTATAGATAATGTTAGTATTGTGTACCAAGTGTTGGGACAGTATCGGCATATCTTACAGGTTGTTATCAAAGCATGTAAGGTGTTGATCCTTGCTGAAGCTCTTAGCTGCCATATTAGAATTTCAAATTTTAAAAAGTTTCTCCAAAGGTGTATTATCTCAAGAGAAAAGAAACTTTATCACAAAAGAGTAATTTGTTTTTGAAGTAAAATTCATCTTGAAATCAGGAGAAAAATAGTTTTCAAGCCCAATTCGTTGTCTTTGATTTATACAAAGAGTGGTTGTTTTTTAACTTATGGTCTCATAATCATTACTTAACTTTACCAAGGAAATCCCTTCGGGCTGTTCGGTAAAACCTAATAGAACTAGAGCATCGTTTCCCTGCAGTTCTCCGCAATCGGATCCTTCCCAATCCAGGAAAATACTTTTCCAGTATACACAACATCGCACAATAACGTGAGATTTGAATCTTATTCAGACTGAGCCACTTCCCCATAACAATGACAAGTGTGGAAGGGAAAAATTAAGTTTTCATATAAACAATGATAGATAGGCGTTCCGCCCGACTGTCGCTTAATCAGGATTTTGATGAGAGGTGACGGATCGGTGTCTTCAAGGAGAAAGCCGGGTTTAATTGCTTATTAATGAACCACTATCAATGGAGGTTAATGAAGTGAAAAGTACTTTCCTTTTTTAAAACTAATTTAATATATATGGGAGCGCCTATTCGTATTCGGGCTTTACAGTTTATTAGGATGGAAATGAAGTGCAGATTTATGTACATTTTTATGGTTTGGAAGCCATCTTCTGTTGGATCTCATCAGTATGAATATCTGTTCTATAGAATGGTCTGTTCGAATGGCTTCAGAGAAAATTGAAAATGTGGAGCGACATTGATTGGTAACGTGCCATTGGTAACGCAAAACTCACTGAACCGGTACAGATGGTTCATATACAGCTGATGGTGGTATCGATGTCTAATATGATTAGTAACTATGTATTTGAGGTATGATGCTGATTTTATACATGGATAGGAAGAGCTTGAATCATGGCAAAATGCCAATCTGTGACAGGTTGCTATCTGTTCTGTATGCATTCGGATTATAATCGATGTTTTTGTTATACCCCACGTTGTCCATTCCAGATGTTCGGAATTTAACATTAAACAAAGTAAATAAACGAAGGTGTATGGTTACAGATGAAAGAAGAATGTGTTTAAAGAGTCAATTTAGGTGCATTAGACCTTGCTTACCTATCCTGAATGTTTCCTTCTGGTCTCCTTAAAATATGTGTGCCCAGCCGATCGCCTTTCCAACGTCGTAACCCTTAATTGCTCTTCAGATTGATACAATCTAAATGAATATTAATTCTTGCCTATCGTAGACTATGCATAGGCAATAGGGAGTATATATACTTGAATATATTTAAATACATATCTCCTGCATACCCGAATAACACTGAACCAATTTATACTTGGTTTTAATCTTTGTTTTTTTGTTGGATTTTCAAGGATGAGCGGAGTCAGGTATTAACTACCACCGGTCTCGTAATAACGGTAAGTTTATTTAGTGAAGCTTTGTAATGCATAATTCACAAATATTGAATTTATGCCTATGGTGTAACTATGCTGAATTTATTATTAAATTGATAACGATGTAGTTCATTAATTAGCTTAAATATCGTGTTCTCAGATGGGATGATTAAAAAAAACGTAACAAACAAATAAATCTATTAATATGATATATTAATAGATAAATAGATAAGTAAATAAATAAATCCAAAGCAAAGTTATCTGCAACGCCCAAAGATGCCAAGCATCAGACTACTTAATGTTCAGCCAGAATATCCACTGACTGCATATCTATTGTCCCTTAAATCTCTTGGCAACACAGAGACACTTGAAACCTTGCTAATGGAGATGTCCTTTGACTACTCGGCAATCCCTAAACGTCTCCCTGTAGTATATATAAGTATTTTGTTTCTGATTGATGATCGGAAATCTTTTGGACTTATACCGTGGAGACACATCATATTTTACCCTTTGCCTTTTGGAGTAAATTACAGGGCCCCTTTTTGTGATCGATCCTCTCCACGTAGGCCCTGGTAAAATTATTGAAAGGAATCTGGCAATCCTTCATTTTGGCATGTGTCTTTGAGAGGATAATATCATGTATACCATCGGAAAACCACCACTGCCCCTAGAATCCACCCTATCAATCAAATCCTAAATCTGAGAGGAGTTCCTCATTATATTGATGCATCAGCCTTATATTATATGATAAGCAAATGAGCAAAATATATAGACTTTTCTCTGTAAATATGTTCTAAAATCTCAAGACAAATATCTACATTCACTTAAGGCTGCATTCTCGGTTATCATCGGGCAAAAACTAAAGAATTTCTATTTTTTTACTTCCATTCTTTTCCAACCCACCTAAAAGTCATTTGACTTCCGGTTGTTTTGGCTACAGGGCTTTATAAACGTCCACATTTATATTTCGGAAACTGCCCGAAGTCCCTTTCTGTGTAGCTTCATTTATTATCGCTCACCGATGGCTTTTTTCTCTCGGCCGATTCGACTTCAAATTCTAGTATAAACATATATATATATATATATAGCAGCAGCAGAATATTGATAAATTCAGTGATACTATTAGTAGATTTGGTAATATCTCTTTTGTCGTAATAGTTGAAAATGCAGCTTCAATGCATTCTGAACAATGGGATTTTAAATGTATATGGGCCAGATCGTCAGGAAATGTACTATCGCAGCTCTACTCATTTAGTAAACTCGGTGAAATTCAGCTGAAAAATTATAAATGCTAGGTATATCTGAGTATATTTGGTATTCCTATGATCCAAACAATGTATTTCGTTTTGTTGAACTGTATTTTGAAGCTCATTTTTGTCTTAAATTTTTATTATTTGAGATGCTGGGTGAAGATGAATTGAACATTTTAGGACGACCTGACCCATTGGTATATTTGTTAAGATGTGTGTGTCGTAATAGCTGAGAATGCCGCTTCAATGCATTCAGAGCAAAGTGATTTTAAATGGAAAGTGTATACATGTGTCCGATATTTCAATGGATATATTTTCACACAGGACTGGGTGGATGACCGATTGAAATGGGACCCTTCAGATTATAACGATTTGACTGATGTTGTCGTCCGACCAGAGAGGATCTGGCTCCCTGAGCTAGCGCTGATGAACGGGTGAGTTCAGGAAACTGTTACACAATGCAATCCTAAAGAAGGCTGTTATTTAAAACACTTGTCTCATAGTCTCGTCAGGATATTAAATTCGGTTGACATCACTCCGATGATTCTTAGTAAAAAATATCTTCTAAGCCTTATTACCTCTGCAGATATATTCTCCATGAAGGATAATTAAGTGCTCTCCATTTATCCAATTAACAAGCAACAATTTGGTGCTTTCTTTAGAGTGAAAAGGTTTGCAAGTGACTGTTTCAGGAGTATTAGGAAGGGATAATGCGATTTTCACAATGAAATTCCAATTTCCCGCGGCCGTCTCAATAAAACACTTGCCTCCATCTCAGAAACCTGAAACCACAGGCCTCAGATCGCCAATTTCTCACGCGCTTTCTGCCGAAAATATCCCCATTTCCACTTTGCAAAAAGGTGTTTCATTTTCCAGCCAATATTTGCAAGATTTCGTGTTCTTTTCTTTAATGGAACTCTCCCCCAGGAAATATTTCTTTAAAATGGAAAAGGCACAGATGTTTTTTCTTAGACTTGATTGAGTGTTCATTGAGACGCTCCTAGCCTAATATTTGGCAGCAAAACTTCCTAATATAAACATCTTCTTGGATAGAAATGTGACATTGTGGATATGTATACATAATACCCTTCACTTGTGTAAGTAATTTCACTTTGCTAATGCCTCTTTCATAAAACTTATCAAACTTTCTACTTTTGAGCTCTATCTATTAGAGTTAACAAGTGCTCTACAACCTATACATTCTGTAGTTTGCAAAGATCATAATACACTGCTTAGAATGAAGAGAGCTAACTAACTAACAATGCCTTGTGCATGTAATAGTACGGCTATAGATATTAAGTGCTCATCCTACTGCCTACTTCCATCCTACATACTAGTATGCTAAAAGCTACTTACCATCTTATTTCATTCACTAAGTTGGACTGAGGGATGGCAGTCTTGACTTTTAGATCCTTTGCTAGTCTGGTGCAATTAAGTTATTAAGTAATCTAACCTTTCAGTGCTTTTGTGTTATCCTTCTGCAGAGTCAGCCAGCCTTATTAGACGAGACATAAAATGTAGACAATGCTGATGGCATCCTTTATCTTTTTTTCTACTTGTTTTTTTTAATATTTCTTTTCACTCCCTAAATGCAACGATTCAGTCTTGCACGGGCCTCTTGCATGTCGCTATACTAACCCGTATCGCTTTCTCTACATTCTTTCTGGTGGCTTTACAGAATGAGGACGATTTGTGGAACGAAAACTAATTCTCGTTGTAGGGCCGACGAGCTGGCACCAGACTTCAAGAAGATCCGGGTTCTCCTCATGCACAACGGCAGTGTCCACTGGGAGCCAGGCGGGATTTTCATGACAACGTGTGACATTGATATTCGTTTCTTCCCATTCGACGAGCAAGCGTGTATCATTCAAATAGGCGCGTGGGCCTATTCCTCGTCTCGCATGAACCTTACCAACATGTCACACATCGTAGAGACGCATGAATTCCGCCTGAATGGAGAATGGGAGGTTTACAGTTCGATTGCCGAGTGGAAGGAGACCATACTTCCTTGTTGTCCGGACAAACATTATCCATATGTCGAATTTACCTTGTTCCTGCGGCGGCGCTACACTTTTTATATCATGAACATCATTTTACCTTGCACCCTCTTATCTGTGTTGGTAATGATAGTTTTCTGTTTGCCTCCTGATGCTGGCGAGAAAATATCTCTGGGAATATCAGTCCTTCTTGCGTTCACTGTCTTCTTATTAATGGTGGCTGAAAATGTTCCCAGGACATCGCTTCATATTCCTATTATGGGTAAGTATCCTCATAAATATATCTAGCACCCTTTTCCCGGCTTGCTGTAATGCAGTATAGGAGCATCATAACTTGCAGATGGACATAGACCTAAATGGTCACTTATCTGTAAAAGGTAATCAAAGTAGGATGTACGTTGTTTCTATGATAACTCGGAGATGATAGTAGTTTCTACATCAGGTACCAGCATAGTTAGGTCGAAGCACATTTAACAGGACATTTCACTAATTTTGCTGCATGTGAGTGTGTTGGAGATGAAACAGTGACGTTTTAAATTACTGTGTTGAGACTTAATGGAAAAAAATGTTCTAAAAGCCGCGGAGGCCATCTTACAAGAACAGCTGATGGTTTGCATTCAATCTGCTAGCTATAAAGCTTTGAAATTCTATTTAATTCTTCCGTTTACAATTTCTTAGGACCAGCACCCGGAGCTGTGGCTATAAAGTTGCGAGTAATCTTTCGTTTACGAGGAATCTTTTCCCAATTGCGAGGAAAAGCAACGAGTCCTGCTACCTCGCGAATCATAAAAACCATCGCATTCACTGCAGAATTGTAGTTACTGCCTCAATCCTCGCACAATTGCAGCCAGATCTACAAAAACATCCTCACTATGTGACGTGATGCATATAACACTTCATAAAAGTTATGATGTGCGAGGACCAAATATCCATAAGTGACAACACCCCTTTTTCTACATTTACAAAGGCGGAAATAAGCGAGGCCAACGTACTGTGTATCTTATATCCTAATTTAACATTAAAGGACTGAGGCAGTTTGTACTAACAGAACTTCTTTCGCAAGCCAAGACAATTATGAGACATTCGCAACTTTATAGCCACCGTGCCTGCTCCTTATATCATGGACTACATGATTGAATTAATTTCCGCCATATCTACATTGATCAGAAATGACCTTCCTATCAGTCATGTTCTGATCAATTAGGAAGAAATAATGCATATTAAAGCTGCACTCTCAGTTAACGTCGGTCAAAAACTGAACATTTTCTACTTCTTGTTCCATTCTTTTCCAACTCATATAAAAGTCATTTGACCAAAATCTTGGAGAATTTTGTCCAGATGTTTTTGCTAAAGAGTTTCTAAAACGCTCTCATTTGTATTAAAAGTACCCGCCCGAATCCCTTCATGCGATTACTTCACTTATTATCGCTCACCGGCTGCAGTTTTCTCTCAGTGATTTACCTTTAAATTCTTGTAAACATATAGCAGTAGCAGATTATTGATAAATTCAATCTTGGTTTGTCGCAATTTAGCTGAGACTGCAGCTGTCTAATGGCAAACTTTACTTATTCAATTTAAACAGATTCTGGTTAGAATAAGACATAAGGCTACCAAGCTTGAAATGACCATCGCGGCGAGAGAAGGGCGGGTCCCTATTTGTATATATTGCGCACTATTTGAAAGAAACGATGCGCCAAGCAGCAAAGGTCTTTTAAATGCATTGGGACCTCCCTTTGGCTGGGGCTTCGTGTGACGAATACTGCTCCGTACGTCAAGGGCTTGTCATTGAAAGCTATAAAGTGGCCGCTAGCATGATTACAGAGTGCCTTGAATTTCACATTTAGACAGATTCCTACACTGAAAGTATACGTGTGTTCTGTAATCTAACTCTAGACAGTCCAGTGGGATGTGGAAATATTTTGGTTGACATTGATTAATTTCTGCGTGGATCCACCAACGTTTTAGTATCTTATGTTGTGGACTCAACTGCAAAGGTATCGACCGACGGTATACACATATATGTATATATATATATATATATATATATATATATATATATATATATATATATATATATATATATATAATGTATATGCTCGTTTTGCGGAATATACAAGGTGTCTTGCAAATATATTTTACAAGCATATACGAGGAGCGAATTCGAACAATGTATTTCATTGTGTATTTTATTTTAGGGATGCATTGCTTAGCGATATTATCTTTTGTTCTTTTAATTAATTGTTATTTAACTGTTGTGAATCAAAGAACCCTCACTCTTTATGAGTGTTTTCATCGTTCCCTGAATATTCATAACTATGTTTGGGGTTTTACAAAGTTGCTTGATTTTAGCTTGCCTTCTAATAAGACAAAAACCATTGCACATATAACATGATATTTATTACACACAATTTAATTTCTGTTGTATAGTATATCAGATTACAAAATAAATGGCATGATAATGGTTATAAATGATATGATATGATATGGGTGGTAATTGAGGGCACCTGACTATCGATTATGCCATCTCTTTTAAATTATCATGAACCCTTAAGTTTTTTCTCGACTACCAAAGCTTGCAGGATAGGGTTTAAGGATTATAGGGAGGAAATTATATCTTAATGAAGTAGTATCGCTTTAATTCGATATAGGCAGTCTTCAACGCGATGAATTTGAATGAATGTTGCCGCGTAAAACTAGGGCCGAAGAATGCTGACTAAAATGGACAAAGAAACTCGCCAAGAATATAGAGTTTGCCTTGCCCAGAAGGCATGATAGCCTAACCCTTTGCCCTTGTAACCATTTGTACGTTTACTGCCTCTATGCGCACCTAGCCAAACCAATGCAATCAGCCTCCTGGGGCCATGAAGGGGATGTCACATTCAAAAAAGGGCGGGAACGGGCATACCCTGTTCCAATTTAATTTTACTGCTACCATTTGTCCCAGGAGAATATGAAGGGTTTTTTTTCTCAGCAGCTCTGGCAGCTATTCAGACCTCTGAAATCGGGACTGGCCTATTGCACACAATTGCCTTTAGGAGGAAGCATGGCGACAATTAGAATAAAAATGCTCGAGCACGAACTATAAGCCTTCCCATGAGCAACATTTTGATTTGACATTTTGTCTTAGAATCAGCACTTACACAATTGATGATGGATGTCATCATCACATTTAAGCACTTTAGACACAATTGACAAGGACGAATGATGTAGAGAAAAATATGTACGAAATGCAGCTGGCTAAACGTATTCACTTTGTCCATTCCAATATAATATAATAGTGAAATTTTAAGATTAATCTGCTTTTTCAGGAGTTTTGTCAATAGTTTTGTATTTTTCCTGAAAAAGAACTGTGCGCGCATATATATTTTATATATAGAGAGAGAGACTGCTTTATTTTATTTGGTTTATTTTTTAAATGCTCTTTTTAACCCCATTATCACCAATTATATCGAGAGTTTTCCTGCAGGTGTTCAGTCTCCCTTTTCCATTCACCTATCTCGTTAAGGCTTCAAGTGATCGCAAAAGTGTTTTCATTTCAGACATAGCTGAATAAAATAAGCTGGTCCTCAAGGTGGTATACGTTTATAAAGCGGTCAACCAAAATGTCCTGTTTTCTAAAACCACCATTACAGCCGAAGTACTTTCGGAGTGAATGCAGTGATCGATTTGGGGGCTTAATATGACCATACTCAAAACGTTGAACTATTCGTGTGAGAATCGCTTTTGGGCCTGACACCCGTTCATTATGGAACCCTTATCCTTTGGGACTGCAACTAATCCCTAAATCCCACAGCCAATGACCCCAGATCGCAGGCAGCCGTCTAGTGATTAATGGACAATGCATCGCCCATTAACAAGTGGAGTACCGATTCCTTTTTATACTTTCCTTGCAAGCCCTTCCATACACCGAGTGTCGAGCGACTAGCAATGTATACATTTATGTTTAGCCAGCGGCGCCCTGTCCTATGGATGGTCTTCCCCTTGAGCGACACAAAAAGACTTATTTACCGAGTCTGTCCCAGGTCATCTGAAGATACCCCAGGCCTTCGGGGCGGCTAAACATTTTTCCAACGTGATTGTGGTGCCATACTTCATCGTAAATATGGGATTTATTGAGCAATGATCTTTAGCTTATCGTATGTATGTACCTAGTTCGGACTCATGATAATTCAAAAATTCACTTCATGGAGTACTACGTTCCGACACAGCTAGATTTATTCTTTTTTCACTTCTTGTTTTCTTCTAGTATGAACATGTCAGTTCGAGTTTAGTGCCAGATACTTGCTGTCGGTCCACAGGCTTTTAGGCTGTTTTGCTTTGGATAGTTAATATTTAGACAAGTTCTGGCTGGTATTGGTTTTTCGGTTGGTTAAAAGAAATAATTCAGGAGTTTTATATATGTAAGTTGTTGATCGCGATTCAATCTAGGCTCAGAGTTGAGAGAGTTCCTCCAAGCTGAAGGGAACCTCTCACTCCAAACCGCAAAATGCCATTAAAATCCCATTAGGAATGACATACATACCATTTTTATCTGATCTGACAGGCTCTGAGTCTAGACTGGATTGTTTGTTTCTCATTATGGATCTCTTTTTCGCCCTAAATTAATGTTGTGGCATTAGTCCATATCATTGTTCTTGTGAATTATGGATGCTCCCCTTAGGACTTGGTGTCCCTGATGCTGTCCATGTCCTCTGATAAGTGAAGATAAAACAAACGTCCGAACAAACGTATTCTCGAATATATTTACTGTGTTCTCACCGTCGGCCGACAAGCGATGCTGGCAAGAAAATGTCATCCATAAAAACACTAATCTATAGATAGGATAGTTCTGATATTATCAAATAAATCTAGATAGCATATCAACTGCTTCAATTGTTAATTGCCCTTTGAAGTTAAACAGTTGAGTAGGTGTCATTTAGAAACTACCAGGAGCTGAATAACTTATAGCTTAAGAAGAACGTGCCATTTGCTGACAATTAGCAATAGCAAACAGAGCAATTGATGAAATGTAATTATCGAGGTAGGTGTGACATTCTATTTCACAAGGGACTGACGCTGCTATTGTTACGGAGCCTTATAAAAGCGTGTTTGATGTTGGAGGAAGCAATTTCCCATTATGGATAACGGCCTATTTCTCTGAATGTCACATCATCACAACATGGGCTACTTCCTATCAATTGTTAAGTACCCTTCGGGTTGCTCGTTCACATGTTGCTTTATATTCAGAGTGAATAGATAAATGTGTGTGTGTGCGGGGGAGGAGCCTCAGAAAATATTTATACATAACTAACTGAACAAGAACAAAAGTAAATAAGGACGACAGGGAGAGTTGAAATAGAAGGTTTCTTTATGTTATTTAAGTTAAGGTTATTTGTAAAATAGTTAATATGGCTGCAGTGGTCCAAGGGGCAGACATGCATCCGCTACAAAATATATACAATATGTTGTATACAGGAAAAAGTTGAATTCCATATGTATATATGCAGCATGATAGAGTTCATCATCACAGGTACAGGGATTCTGATGAGGTTTGCGAACCTAATAATGTATTTATGAATGTTATCTTTTTCATGACCAAGATTATTATGAGCTCTATTGAGGGCACATAAATATTAGTTCCTTCCACTTGTCTCCACTTTTAGACATAGACATTTTCAATCCGAAAAAAAGTGCGCAGACTTCTCACATATATGATGTAGAATTTATAATAAAGAGATAAAGTCCTACGAAGCAGAATTTAGAGTATCGAGAAGACTTGTAATACTTTTACAGCGCAGCAGTAAATAACTTGCCTTTTAGCGACTTTCGACCTTTAAAAGAACTCCCGAGACATACATTAACTAATATTGTTTTTTCTCTTTTTACTTCCATTTGCAGTGGCCTACCTGACATGTACGATGGCCCTCGGGACTGTGTCCGTTTGTTTGACTGTAGTTGTTCTTAATCTTCATCACAGAGACATTGAAAGGCCCGTGCCCAAATGGGCTAAAGTCTTGGTCCTTTCCTACCTTTCTAAGCTCCTTTGCGTCCGCGCCAGGAAACCCCGAACACTGGCCAACGAACTGGCTATGTATGAACCGGGAGGCCCGATGAATCTTCGGGGAGGACTTCGAAAAATTGCCAAAGATGTCCATATTCTCAAGCCAATGCTGAACAAAAACAATCTGGATAACGACAACCGCTACTCCCACGGGAGTGACGTATTCCCCACTTTCAATGACGATAAACCTGACGTCACACATGACTGGCGAGAGGTTGCCCACGTCATGGACCGACTCTTCTTTTGGTTGGTGTTTATTTTCATGACAGCTTCGACGCTTATCATATTTTTGGTGCCCTATTATCGTGATCCCAAACTCCAGACGTGACGTCAGGACCAACTGGCCATGACCGGATGAATTGTATAGCAAGTCGCCACCTTGTGGCGACGTTTTCCATCTTGCGTGACGTCATCAATGCATTTCAGACCTACATCGATTCGCAAGACACAGGGTCGGGGATTGAGTGCAAGTGCCATTGTCTGTTCTTGGAGAGGTCTTGCGTGAGTATATGACATAATTTTGGTCAGGGATATCCTGGTTTGGAGGAGCATATATTGATATGTGCTTGAGAACAGTGATGTTTGAATAAGAGACGCTTCCTGGAAACATGTTTGATTTTAGTGGTGGGTGAATCCCTGTTTAAAGCCAAAAAAACATATGAAGCGAATCGACCCTGATTCAGATACGTCAACTGCTCCGGTTTCAAGGTCCTGGCCAGCAAGTAAACATCGTATAAAAGTATCAGAAATACTTCGGGGAACAAGACAAATAGGAGGGCAAAATATGAAGAGAAAATTGATATAGCATCAATCACGGGAGTTTTTAAAATGTCTGGTACATCATGTGTGATGAGAAGTTTGACTAATTTTTCTCCCACTGTTTCTATTCTAAGAATATCTTCGATCTTCAGTACGTACTGCCTCCACACACAAAGGCCTATACAATGTGGTATAGTGCATTGGATAACAAACTTTTCTTCTGAGATTTTCTGTATCGTCTGACAGCAACAAAAGGCATTCTAAGATGGCAATACATCGTACATATTTCTGACCAAAGCTATCGAAGCTGAGGAGTCTTGCTGAGCCTTTGTCCAATATCATCATACTTGTATATGTAATAGAGAGATATTATTATTCTAGCTGTAACTGTATATCCGTAATCATCTCTCGTTCACCTTGTTTTTGAGAACTCTGTTGCTTACATTTATTTTCTCTAGTCATTAGTAGTTACTGGCTAATTAACTACTTTGTCTAATTAGAGTCTGTACCTATATCCCTCTGTCAATCACTTACGCAGGCAACATCTTTTTACAATGGAAAGGAATCATACTATCAAGGCCCTTGTCCACTAAGCCGATTCTCATGCGATTCTCACGGAATTTAGTGCAAACGGGTACTCTCCGTTTAGTGGACTATGCCCTTAACTCATCACTATATCTCGATTGTGAATCACTTTTGTACAGCAATGGTTATTATCGGATGGCCAGAGCAATTGAAAGTCGCTATCTATTGGTAAATCGCCATGTGTAGATTATGGACGTATGTATGTATACATACATGTACATTGACGCTCTATAAACTGTGTAATCAATATTAAATGTTACTATGTATGTGTGGAAAATAGAAACTCAATAATGATGCGAAGAAGAATGCCTGAGTCTTGATTACATATGATGATAATAATATAACTTTTTGTAAGTCAAGAAAGTGCCATGAACCAAGAGACGATTTGCCTACATTGAAATGCTACTGGATTTTTACTAGGAAACTTAGCTGGAAGTAGGATTATTATGGTACAAGTTTATGAGTAGTACTTTATGAATGCTCTTGTGCATATGTTATCATCAATATCACTATAGGTTTTGTAGTCCACTTCACGGTGACGTCACCAATACAATCTGAATAATCTGAAAATCATTATATCGTTCTAATAGTGTTTCTTTGAGTCTTGTTTTTGCTGTTCCAATACCTTCATATAACACCCCCACTATCTGCTTCTGACAACTCTTTCAATGAAGAGGAAAATCTATATTAATTAATCAACCTACATCATTAAAAAAAGTTCTTTTTATACATAATCACTAATTAGAGAGTGAGACCATTCCTGCTACAAAATGTATGAGATGTAGAAGTAATGGGAATACTTGTTTTTCAAGTTCGAAATGAGAGATATACTATTTTTATTTATTAATAAAGTTACTCATTACTCATTGGTTTAATTTTATTATGTTTTAATTGATATGAATGATACTGCACTAAATTATTAATCTGTACATATCTCATTGAATTTCATGCACTCGATAATACTACAACTAAAATTGATTCAAAAGAGAGTTACTAGTGTAGGGTTTTAACAGAGGTGGAGGAACTGTTGAGGGAATTCCGCAATTTTATATTACCCATTCGCCTGGATGCATTGATCATTTTCCTGGTTCAATTATACCACATTTTATCTCTTCATTAAACACATCCTTTTCTCTATTCTCCGAATCGTTATCAACCCAAATTGTCATATTCATGGTGAAGATATTGTGGATACAGAATCACAAATGGTGAACAATACCCTGAATGTAATTTCATGAGTCTTGTCATATGAATTTCCATATCAATCGTGAGGGTATAATTATTATAGCTCTTGCCATCAACTTATAATATACGTTGCAGTATCATAATAGGCTGATATGACTTGTATTAATATTTGAGTGGAATATATTGTTATTTTATGGAGCCAAATCCATTTTCTGTTAACTGGTATGGAATATTTGTGAACTCATAAAGATAGTTGAATAAAATGATGCTACTTAAAGTGAACGTGTTCTGTGTCCTGTATCGATCTTTGAAAATATGCCAAATGCAGGAGAGAAAGGATGCTAATGTTGTGCGATGTTGTGCGATGGAATTTGCTGTACTATCACATAAGATCTGGAAACATTTAAGAAATAATATTATTTGTTCTGGAAAGCTCTATATTCTAATATATTGAGACGGATTATATATTTCTACAGTGTAGACTGTAAAGAATAAACATTTATAAATACAGACAACATATTCAATGGCTATTCAAAGATTATTTTATCAGTCTATGTCTGCAATCTTCAGCATTATTCCATTTGTATTTTACCCGTAGAGGCACAAGCCACTAATTGAAAGTAGAAAAACACTAATGCACGCTAACATACACACATCAGCACGTCTCTCTAAAATTACTCAAATGTATAAATTTATTTGAGCGCCATGTTGTACTATGTATGCCCTCTGACTGTTCCTTGCTCTATTCCTGTATGTCTCATTGAGCAATCCACATGTAGATCCGAGCATTCTTGACTAGATGAGATCTTTTGCAATAAACCAGATGGTCAAACGCTCATTGGACCATCTTCTCTTTCCACCTCCTCGTTCGATTAGTTACCCCATGCTGCTCCTCACATCACATGTATTTTAACCCAACTGCAGTCAAAATCAAGACAGATGTATTCTAGTAAAGTCTGGTGTTAACTCATTTGCATGGTATTGAAAACATAATCATTATCTTCGTTGGTCATGGGTGTTTTGCTCCTGGATGTTTCTTCATACATGCTGAGATCCTGAGAACTGAAGGCAGGGAAAACCATATTGATGTAGTATACAGGATATACTTTATTAATCAGGTGCAGTACTTAATTACTATTATTCAATATAAACGTATTTATCAAAGGTTCTCCTTTTATCAAAGGCTTATCCTAATAGAGATAATAGTCACAGTGCCAAACATATTTAATAACATCGGTGAAGTGTATTCAAATGGAGAACAATTTCTTCCCTTCTCGACCTCGTTGTCTGGAGCGTCTTAAGTTACCAGTTCTTCAGCTAGGGGGAGGAAGCGTACAGAATGAAACCTCAGTCGAACTCAGCGTTCTGAGAAGCCATCTTACACCACTAGGTGGCATGAGTTAGCCGTCTTCCAGGTTAACTTCAACTTAAAGTAGAAAGATAAGGGAGAAGGAGGCAATTCAATTCGTCTACAAAAATGATCGTTCACTCGGCTCAGATCATAGGTGCGTAACCAGTTATAAGGATTTTCTCTCGTCAAGTTTCATCAACTTCAACCCAACTGGAACTGTTCGCCCTAGAGAACATGTCGGTAGCTTGTTTAAATTCTCTATCAATTTCCTGCAACAAGACATTTGGATAAGTTAGGTCTTCCGACATTATGAAATTATCTTTGGTTTTCAGAGAATGCGTCTTTACTTTTCTTGAATCATTTACCAGACATTTATTCTCGCTATTTCTGTCACATTAAGAAAGGATGTATTAATAATATATTTTTAGACCAAACAAACCATTTGGCTGAAACTTGCTGGGGGAAAAGGTTATATGCTTACACACACATGCATAACTCTTTTAAACTAATCGATATAAATAATGCTTTAAACATAAATATTCGTGGTTCATTTATTCGATGTGGGAAGATAACTGAGGAAAAAGACCAACTAAGAGAATTTTAGGTTCAAGGGCAGACCTGACTTTGTGAAGCTGGTTTTGCAGCTCTAAGAGAAGATCAATCTGTAATTAATAAACTTGTGACAAGGCCCTGGATTCATAAGATATCCATCTGATCTGCCAGAATGGAATTTACAAATAAAATTGATGAGGCACTGGGAGGTCAAGCGACGGCTGATCTCATCAACATTATTCAATCCCCTCCGCCCCAAGAGGCAAACCAAATGGGAAACCTTGAGATTGTTTGACGAGTTTCCTATCTGTAGCATGTTTGAAAAGATAAAGTACAAAGCAATTATACATACCCTGACCTATGGTATAAGACTTTTTGGGGAAGGCGCTGCTTGACCAAATGAAGGGCGTTGGGATCAGTAACATTGTATCATGAACATTCCAGTCCGTAATGTGTACATAACCCCGAAAATGATACATTGCGACATGTGCCTGTGTCGGTCAGATACTATTGACCCATGTTAGGAGACCTCCAGTGGAACATGAATTGAATAATTGCACTTGCATGGGGGATTCCTGCATGATGGTATCTCGTTATATGTTGCGTTTTAATTCTACATGGCATGAAGTATTATAAGGCTGTTGTGGGAATAATTGATTTCCAGACGGGTTAATCTGTCTTAAGAGAAGTATCGCAATAGGGCCGACCTAGGTGATATAGTATGTTTACCTGCGATCCTGCATGTTCAATGTCAGTATTTGGCAACTGTATCTCCCATTACCAAACTAAGATTTGTCCAGGTATGTTACAGCCTTAGTCTAAATACATTCGGGACATGCTTATCTGTGCGTGATCTCTGGGTGGAATATATAACAGCAAAGGTCTACAAGCGAGCATAGGCCGACCAGACGAATATTCAATTTATCTGATCCGAGCCTACTTTCACATGCCACTAGCCTCTCCTATGCAATTCATCTTGATAAGAAATGCCTTGATTAAATCACTAATGTTTGGCGAGGTGTTTAACACACGGCCACAAATAATGGGTTGCGTTTGGTTTTACTGGACACCTGCATGGCTTGAACCCAGTTGCCTGAGGATGGTCGGTGAAAGGGATCAGCCAAATTGTTGCTATCTGCCTGGTAGCAGACCATTACTTAATCTATGAATACATGGGCTGCCAAGGCGACGAAAAACCTACTGATTTTCCGATAAATCCATTTTTAGACGGGTATCTAAACTGGCTTGCTGAATTGACCTGAACTTCTCTGTGGCATGTGACCTGGTCTGTTGTCTTTATATTGAATAAAACTTTCTTATTGCTGTATTCACTTAAACATATATACCAGCACAAAATGTGAGGGATTCGTCTAGATTATTGTAACACCCATGAGTAGATTATTATAGCGGGCTTCCTGGTCAAGGGACCTCCTGGTAGAGCTATGATTAGCATAGAATGTGGTACCCATTTCCAGATATTGTATTATTTATATTGATGTAACTGTAATTGAACTGGAAATAAACAACATACATACATATTCTTGAAGTAGGCGCCGTCTACTTCTGTTCTCTAAACGTCTGATTATTCACTCAAGAATGACTTCCGCAATATTTATTGCTAGTTTTCTTCATAATCAACTCGAACTGATGGGATATTTTGAATTCAGATTAAATACTTTTTTTGCACAAGATATTTGCAAGCATTCAAGTTTATTAAAAGGATATATTCATCTCTAACCTTGGCAGTTACCACTAAATTAATGATTAATTGTTAATAAGATTTTAATTCTTCAAGCGAGTTCTAATATCAATTAATTCTCAAGGCACGATATAGTGGTCAATACTAAACTGTCCACCTCTCAGTAATACTAAAGTGTCATCTACTTACTACTGAGGAACATATTTTGGTATTATAAACCATAACAAATTATAGACCATAAAATGTATTAACAACCCAGTCCTATTTGAGTATATATTTGAGTATTTATTTGCATTATGGTCTAGTATAAAACTATACACTACTAGCCAGTTCATACTACAAACCTGATTAACGTGACTAGGCAGAATCTGATGTTCTTTCGAAGGCTATGAATTGCAATCAAAACAGTATGAGGTACAATTAGTACTATGAGTCATAGTACTAACGAACAAATTAACTCATAATTTCTCAAGAAAAATATTGTTCTAGTTCATAGCCTTTCCCAGCATTTGGTTAAGGCAAATGGCAGTGTGACCAAGTCCGAAGTAATATTTCCCCACGGAGCCGGGTTAATAGTAAAAGCATACATGTGTACATTGCCTCGCGGGACAGATGTTAGGTCATCCCTGTTTCTGGTTTCCCTGCTGCCCGGAACACTCCCAATGGTGGAACCAATTTGGCGGCCGATACCCTTGGTGCCCGTTTGTAGATTAAAGACACGTTTCTCTTGGATCGTTTCCATAGTATCCTCTCGGGTTCAACACGTTCACAAGTTGCATGGGCCAAACCCTTAACGCCCAATAAACGACCACTGGGTAATTGTCCAGGAAAACTGCAAAGGAGAGGTGGGAAACGAGGTCCCTGATCGCTTCCCTTTTCCCAGGACATGCATTGCATTTATCGACCGAGGCATCGGACCCAACTGTGAACCGACAACCCTAATCCACGCCGATTCCCAAACCCATGCTTTTTTTAACATTGTGGTCAAAATGGATCCATAACTCTCAGTAGGGTTTGAGCCAAAGGAATTGTCAGACCGAAATATCGAGCATCACCTTTCAAAATGTAATATGAAATATCCATAGTATTGCCAAAAACTGTAATATTTCATACGCGAGATCATTTCGGGTGCAAAAGTGTGCACATATTTTGCCCTACACCACGTATTAATTGATTTATTTGCAAAACGTTATTTGAGTGAAGGCATTTGTGTAAGCATTGGCCAAAAATTAGGGATTAGTAATCAAAGGAGGGGTTTAGTAACGTTTAGCACATTGTTTCTTTTAGTGATTCTCAGGTGATAAACCCTGCCAACGCGATTAGCAAATCAATGTACAACAATTGTATTGTCTTAGGAGACCTTAATTGTCCACATTTGCGACCGTGCCAGCTGTACATGTGTATGTAATGCATCGGTTAATCTTTCACGGCGCATGTACATGATTTTTAAAGGACTTTAAATTAACATCCATGAAGGTGGAACATTGCGCATCTACTCTTAGTTATTAAACCAATTTCACTTTTTAAAAGTCCTGCCATGAGACCGTTTGCCTTTGCTTTTGTTCTCTGAGTGTATATGGTTTATCAAGGCTAGAAGTCAGAGAAAATAACTGGCAGATATTTCTACTTTGCCGCAAAGAGGATTGCGATCGTCAATGGGGTTTCACCTCCTTCCTCCAGACTAGGCTCTGGACCAGAGCTTACTGCCTTTTATGAAGCCTTATTAATAGTCTTATGTGAAGCATTGATATTGACCTCCTCGTGGCGATCTAAGCGCTGAGAGGAATCCCGGTGAATAGCCACGAGGCAAATGGCTAAGCAGTTAACAAATAGGTTTGTTTGTCTTCGTAAAAATCACTCCCATGTAATCTATGCCGCTTTTAACATTAAGTACTTATGGAAGTGCTTGCAGATTGCACGGGCAAATAGAAAGGTAATTCCAGGCTTGACATTCTTCTTCTTCTTTTTTTTACCTGTGGTCGTATACATGTCTCCTCGAATGTTGGAATAAATGCGACGGTCAATATACCCAGGAGGAGTAGAGTGGAGGAAATTAAAAAGAGTTAGTTATGTTTAGGGGCGCTTCTCGATGTGTAATTATTAACTGGTTATATCAGGTCGAGAAACACAAGGTTGAGTTAACTATTATTGTTCAGATACTATGAACTTTATTTTTCTAACTTTGAAATCATTAAATATGTTCCTCCGCAATGCGCACGTTGGTCGAGTCATGGACATATTTACATGTAGTATGTTTTCTTTTCGTGGTGAAAAGCAAATTTACCGACGCACACATTCACGAATTAGAGGCCTCACGAATACTCGTACAACTTACTACCGAATGTTTTAAATATGTTTTTAAGCAAGGAAATGCCTCAATATATCTGTCGGTAGAATTTTCAAACTCATAATAGCTGTCAGACCTCGAAAAAGAAAAGGAATAAAAAAGAGTAAATGTGAACTCACATTAGAACATATGGCACTGATAGGAATGGTAGAAATAATGCAAGGTTATGTGAACCTATACCTATGGTCACCTATGTTGGATATGTAGTTCTATTTACGTGACTGGGATCACTGTTATATGTCCAGAACTTACCCAATATTGTACTCAAAGTGTGAGAACCAATACAATACAAAACAATGGTGGAAGGAAAGTATAATCGATTGCTAACGAATAAGGATAATACATAGTAATGTGTTTGATCTAGCTGGATGTAACCTATATCAAATTAGCGGGAATAACTGAAAATAGCATCTTGAAATTGGTGTAATGTTATTGACTGAATAAATATACCTTAAACTAAAGCTAGAGGGTATATTATCAGATTTCGAGACCAATAAATAATCACATAACACAGGCATTATTGGTTTGGCGATTCTATTCATTATTTGTGAAGATCAAAACATATGTAGGTAGGAATTATTATGCCATATCGTTGTCAAAATGTCTCGCTGTATTTAAAGAAAAAATCAATGCTTCAATAGTTTGAACAAGCCGTTGCTCGGCGCAAATCCATTCAGCATTTTGAAACATATTTTCTGTTTTAATCCGTGTTTGGTACATAAATGAATCAATAATAGTCAGCAGCTGTATGACAGATGTTTGAGAATCCATTTTCAGATCATGATGGGTTGGTTTCAGATATGGGCTGGTAGTTCTTGTTTGAATTGAGGTTTTAAAGGTTTCATTTCCATTTTCATCAAAATATACCCATATAGTAAGTACACATAGTAAATTAAATTAAAATATGTATGCGATGAGTTTGAGTCACTTATAAGGTTCACAAAACAAATGTGTTCGGTAAATAATCTAGTGGGAAGTATGTTATCATGTAGTGTGGGGTGAATGCGGGATTTAACAAGTGAATTAATGTAGAGGTAATTGATGTTGATGTTTGATCGTAGTAGATATAGGTAGATGAGGCAACACTTGGAAACATCCGGATAATGCGTCTTTTTATTATTATTATCATTATTATTATTATTTAAATCTCGTATTGGTCTGTAATGAAATAACAAATTAGATTTCCGAGATTAACACAGGACCTTTTATCAATATTTCTTTCGATCCAGGAATTGTAGCATTTTACTATTTTGATTAACATAGTGTAAATGGTAAAGACACCAGTGTTAATTGCCTCTTGAAATGATAAAGTTATCTCCAAACCGAAGACAGTTTAAGCTGAGGATTAATTAATCATGTAGTTTCAGAAATACACCTACTCATAATTGGGTAACATACTGCAGGGTTCTACCAGTAGTTACGCAGTTATTTACAGTTCTCCCCTGTATACATACTACATACACACATTACATGAATAGTTAATCCTTCCCGGCACCATGGCCTTGAAAAACACCTAGATATGCCCACATTATGCCCCACAGTCCAAAATAAACAGAGATATCTAACTTTGCACTTGCATCTCGACTCATGATTACAGTAATTGGACACATCGCACTGGCTTCCACTTGAAGATTATGTGGGGCCGCGCATTTGATGACAAGGGCTTTTGGTATTGATAGACAGGGGATGGAGCTAGATTTAAAAAAACATTTAATGTTGAACTTTGGCCAAAATAATGGTTCCCTGCTGATGAGTACAAATATTTTAAATCTTTGCAAAAGCGAAATCTTGATTCGCGACATCTTGATGGTGAATAAGGCCGTTGCACACCATCAATGATAGAGAACTTTTAATCCGCGTAACTCTCACCGGCGGGGCTCGTTGCATAAGAGCTCCTTACTCAAGGCTGTCCTTCCTTAGCTACTTTTCCCTGCTAAGCAGCTGGTAGGGAAATTATAGAGAAGGAACTTGGTATACAGGCAATGCTATTCATACAGTGTGGATGTCCTAGCTAAGTCAAGAAAAGTAGGTTATCAAGGAACATTTTAAGTGAGGATTTCTTATGCAACAAGCCCGAGGGCAGCCAGTTATGAACCATGAGTGTCTATTTTTTTAGAATATGCTTTGCACTTGATGTAGTTCCCCAAACGGAGCAACAACTATTTTAACTCCTGTTACAAATAATCACTTCCACTAATGGGCCAGTGTTAATTTTGTGCGTGTCAGGAATATGTTTCAGGGTGTTGAATCTTGACAACGATTTAGCTGCGTTAGGAATTTGCTGGACAATTTAATGGGTAGAAGTGGGACGTTGATGACAATGGACTTTCTCACCCTTGGGTTAATGGCTTTGTGGCTAGAACTAATGAAAAAAGGGTGGTTGTATCACGCAATTCTGTAAGCTCTCCTACTAATAATTCACTCACTCAATGCATTTTTCCATCGGAAACCGATGCTAAATCCTGCAATAAGAGACCCTTTATTCCACCAGAAAGCCATGTTCCAAAGATGTATTCATGGTTTAGAGTGAATACAATGATTCATGTGACGACATTTCAGCCTATATATCACATCGCTTCTCCATTTCTCAATAAAGGCAACATTGAACTGGAAGACGATAGGATTCTATATATATGACTATTCAATGGTCACATCATACAATAGCTGGGCAGAGCCACCTAATCCTTTCTATTCATATGTGAGTATTCCATACATAGGTTTTCAAAATCGTAGATCAGAACACGCTAATTAGTATTTTAGAATAACTATGTCTACAGGTATAGCTGCAAATGATACCATAGACGTCAAAGGCCGGGGATTGTTGCCAGAATATAATAACGCCAGATTTTGCGATTGATGTTTGTGTGTCCCTATACAAATGAAAGCGGTTGTGTCCGTGAGGAAAAAAACACGTGCACTGTAATACGTTGTACATACAGGTAATATTTTTCTAGGGCGAATTGTCCCTTTGAGTATTGTCCCTTCTAGGGCGAATTGTCCCTTTGAGTAGCTGTGTGTGTGCAGAAAAAGGCTACTGCTACCTCTGCGATTTTGCAACGATTAAAACAAATTTACTGCAAATAAAGAAAATTCCCCAGAAGTTGATGCAAAACTTTAAATGACGCCAATGTAAAAAAAACTTGAGCATTGTTATTTCTTCTTCTCTATCCGAATAGAAATATACTCATGTATGAGTGTTAATACATGACATAGGCAGCTACACCTGATTAAGTCATCTAGGCAGCGGCACCCCATAGAGAACCATTGCCCGCTTTGATGCGGGCTTTGATGTTTACTGCCAACAAGGCTAAATCAGAGTATATATATGCAGGGTCACAGCTTCTCAGATCAGATAAGGTATGCCAGTGATTGGACGACTATTGCGCCAATGGCTTTCCCACCCCTGGAGTAGGCGTCCCAATGGGATTTAATGGCATTTTGCAGTTTTGAGCGAGAGGCTTTCCCTCAGTATGGAGGGACTCTCCCAACTCTGGGCCTTTGAAACCCAGTCAGCATGCACTGGGTGAGAAGTAGAATGACACTTCTGCAATTCACTTATGGGGTTTGAATGTGTCCCCAACCCTGAGCTAATAGAAGACCAACCCATTTTTAACAAATTAGCTGCTTGATCATCCCAGAACAAACAGCGAGTGTCCCCACTCTCTCAACGAGTCGGATGACACAGCGCCCCGAGGCAGTTCCTCCAAATAGATGTAGTGCACCCATTGAATTAATCCATAAATTGAGGCTGCATAACCGATAAAGTCCCATGCAGTAGTTGTACAGCTACTACTACTAGCATCTAAATAAATTCATACAGTAAGAGCGGACGTAATTTAATGACCATAAGTCGCTAATGATAAGATATTATGTTACGTGTAAATCAGTTGAGATCCTGGATGACTGCATCTGAAGTAGAAAGGCAATGATCGCGGTCAGTGAAAAAGAACATGGCGCTTTTACTCTGGGCCTCACTTATTACTTATCGTTTTAAGTATTTAATATTAAGAGTTGTGCCAAAGTTCCACTGTCATGAATTCCGTAACGTATTGCTGATGAACCTAAGTTCAAATTTAATCTTGGAAACTTGGATGATTAAAACCACAAGTTAAAGGAAAGTGCATTAATCTTCCATACTTTTCTTGTCCATGTACGACTAATTGGAGGAGAAACTAATAATGTTACCATAAATTTCCATGTTGTCTGTGCCAAACTCAGCGTTGCTTCCTAGACGAGCACGGAGATGTCACAATAAATTGCAGACCTAAAGCATAATAATTGCAGTTTGCTTACTTCTTTCAGAGTGTGTTACTTGCTCTCATGCATGGATTCGAGAGTCGGCAGCATTTTATAAAGTACCTCGTCTAAAGGTTGCACAGTATTTGTCGTTTCTTCACAGAAACCGCTTGAAAATACTCAAATTTGATATTTAAACGTATAGCAAAGTGTAGCCTATACCTTATCCATGCGATGTATGTCACAATCTACCTATTGCGAGAGCGCATATTAATGCAGTGCAAATCCTTCCACATATATCTAGTGTATGAATTCATGTCCGCCATAAACATACATTTAGCAAGAAAATCATATATCGCAATTAAATGACTACCAGCATGTTATTTTGCAATTACTATACATACATGTCCTAATGTTCAGCGTTGCGAGATCACAAATGCCTTTTGGGCTGATCTGTTCCAAAATGTAAATAATATATTGTACATTATACTACATGTACGATAGACAGTCTGCAATAGAAAGCTTTTGAGTCCACTCGCATGACTCTCGTAAGATATTTTGCGATTGCATTACGACACCGCTACGAAATTCCAATTACCGGTTCCGCCTTTTGCGATTTCTTTGAAGATGTAACTATAAAATATTGATTCTCTTTCTGTGTTTACCCTCTCTCTCTCTCTCACTCTCTCTCTCTCTCTCTCTCTCTCTCTTCGTTTCCTTTTATCTCTAAATCAATATGTATACAACTAATCATCTAATCATTGCATCAAATATTGTTCGTCATTGCCATTTTATTTGATTATTCACAGTTCATTAAATGTAATAATGCAAAGATAGATATTCATCGAAAATATATGTTTGCATTTTCTTTCTTGTCTCTGTATGTATTATCCAAGTTTCCCACTTATGTTAGAAACATATTTAAATAGAGTGCTACGATGACATAATCAGAATCGATCCCAACAAGTGTGAACTCGGGGGGAACGCACATATTCTTACGTATTTCACATCTATACTCCTCTCTTGGGAATGAAATAAGAGAGACTAAATCAATTTCAGGGAGACAGTGGTAATAACCTTACGTCGTTGATGACGCAGGTATAATAGAATTATTGTTTGAATTGGTTAACATGGTGGGCCAAGTAGTCCATAGTGGTGTCCAGAAAATGGACCATCAGCCCGATCAGTTTTAGATAGTTTCCTAAGTAATGTTTGATTTAGGCCTAAGCTATTGAACAAAATATGAAACTAAAGACTGGTTGTACTTTTATAGTAGTACATATCCTTCAGACGATGATACATCGTTCAGACTGACTGATAGAAAATGATGGGTGTGCTTCATGGCTTCAGGACTACTTCCAATTTTGATATAGCTTGGCCAATCAGAGATATAAATCAATCCTCTTATCGCTCCGGTGTGACAAGAATAAAATCATAGCAATTGCAGTCCAAGTTCAACGACCAAACACTTTGTCAGGAGAGTTGTATTGATTTGATGTCCTGTCACTCAAATCCAAGCATTTATCGTCATTAAAGGGGTCAATTGTGCAGTTTTGGTCACTGGAGTAAGTTCCTCTATGAATAATGTATACTATGGAAAGGGGTATGTATACATTTGGCATATATGTAGAACACCTATCGATATAATTAATTTAGCCCCACCCAAATCCAAGAAAATCTCTTCTAGATTTCGTTGTTTTATTTATTCATCATTATTAATTGTAGTAAAGGCACCCTTTAGATTGGAGTGGCATAACTATCTTCTATAATTACTACATAATTCAATAACCAATAGGTGGCTATATACAGTACGTAGTTCTAATAGTGTCTTTCCGATTCGATTTGTCTTGATCTGATATATTACTACACAGGAAGGAAGCAAAGAAAGTCCCTTTAAGCTATAGTTCCTAACGGACTTAGAGGCTTTATGTCGGAGGAACTGCAACAGAACATCGTGCCAAAGTTCTACCGCAATCATCATAAAACACATATTGTAATATATATATACGCCATACATATCAATGCCAACAACACCTCACTGTCATGCTTCACTCAGAGTGAACCTCAATCGATAGATCACTATTGCCTACATCTTGGAAACGTCAAGAAAACTAAGAAGATGGTAAAAGATCTCTTCTAACGATAAGATATATGCTACGTTTAAATCAGTTGAGATCCTGGATCACCGCATCTGAAGTAGAAAGGCAACGATTGCGGTCAGTGAAAAAGAACATGGCGCTTTTACTCTGGGCTTCACTTATCACATTTATTAAACGAGGGTCAGGACAGTAGTTGCATTAAAAGGATTCCGGCGCTGGGCGGACCTTGTTGATTGGTTGACGCTTGCGGAGTCATGGTGGGTGAGATTGGAATTAAACCCCTGCTGCGCCGGCGTCCTATAAAAGAGGGGCTGACCTCGCTGAAAGACTCTCCTCCAATGAAGAGGTGATTATTATCTCACATTGGTAACAGGGTGGATCCTCTTCAGGGGCGTTAAGCCGTCGGGAATCAATTGCTTACAATGCGAGAATAAACACTTTTCATTTGCTGCCTGCATCCCTTCTGGACAGTGTTTGTAAAAGAAGGCTTTTATTTCTTGAAAGCTAATCCATTGCTACAATAAAAGATTTTCTCATGCCGTTTTCCAGACAGTAAATTCCAGAGCTGCTAGGGAGGCATTTGATCTTAGATTCTATCACGAGTATTGCTTTAATTCTCGTGGGAATAATAGTAGAAACATCTGAGCGATAAACCAAATGACTGACTCTAGTAGACTAGATATAAAGGCCGATTCAGAAAGGCTTATATAGAATAATAAAAGTCTCCTATACTTTATAATAGGGGATTTACTCGCACCACTATTCCATCACACCATTAACAGTACCTCAGGCTCCTGAGAGAATTATGCCATCAGAATCCAACGAACTTCAAGTCAAGGTTCACCATCAAGTCCTATGGTGACAAGGCGAAGAAAATAAAGTTTTCTAGGTTTATTTTAATTCTTAAAAAGCCATTTACCCGAATAAACCGGTTTTTCTCTCTTATGTCAACCATGATTATTCATGAATATAAATTGAAATGGTTGCCATGCAAATACCCTGTCCAAAATCTGCAAATGCGATCTCGAGAAAGCAAAGAAAGATTGTTGTAACTTTAAATGGACCTCTAGTTATGTTTCACTGTTTACATTACAATGAACAACAAACGGAACGGCAAGGGGTCATCTTCCTTAAAGGCTTTTATTGAATGTTACGTGGCGGAAAGAAAAGGTATTGATATTGCAAACAGCCTCGACAAATATGCATTAGTGCAGCAAAGGGGAAATGAATGATCTACCCCAACAGATGCGTGCCTTGCATTGTCAAATATAAGAGCCAATATTCCGTGAAATTAACAACGCCCGCTATATCCAATATGTAAATGCAATTTGCATAGGATGAAGTGCGTGAAATTGATACGGACATAAAGCACTTTGTCAGCTGCCCCGCATCATTTTATCAACAAGTTCCACTCCTGCGTTTGTTTTCAAATGGATAAAAGTTAAAACAAATGAGATGGCTTTGCACGTGTGTCTATGTTTGTGCCGTTGACAAAAGCCAAGCATGGTCAGATAGGTACGCGTACGTATAAATGATTATACATAATAGGCATGCATGTCTGGTCATTTGGATCATCAATGTATCATCATTGGTAGACAGCATTGTGAACGTGGGCCAAGCCATAACGATCAGCTACAGAGCCGCATATATTCATACCGACTCATCTGCTGCGCTATTTTAATTTAACATCACAGGCCATACGATAGCCACATTGGCAGTGAGGGATACAGGGAGGAGAAATGGCTTTAGAACTCTATAGAAAGCCATCCAATAAGTAAGTGTAAAAGAGGAAAGGAGAGAGAGGGGGGTCAGAGAAAGAGTGAGGTCTTGATAAAGTTATGGGCACACTTATGTATGTATAAGTTGTAGTCCAATGTGATAAGTCTTCTTAATGCGCAGAGCCGTGCCTCTTGCTCACTCTCCCCCCTGTACTTGGCGCGGATGTTTCTGCGCCGGAGAGTAGAGTGAGTGAGCTCGTGCCATCGAGCCAACACCGCATGGACAAACCTTGCTCGACAACCACTGGAAGGAAACGCGATGGACTGCCGTGCACCACTTTCCTGCGTGCGATTACTTCCAGAACTACGACACAAGCCCCTGGGTCCTAACTAAAGGACTGTACCCAACTGGATCGATCCCTTGCTCCAACACTTGGTCATGGTCATTTCAAAGCAGGCTTAATTGAAACGGCCCAGCCGAGATCAATTTCCTTTTTTTTCGCCTCAGCTACGTAACAATAATGGGGGTGTGATTGATATAATAGGAGAAGGAGAACCACCAGCGGATAGTCATTCTCCAGTACGTGGGATGGATACCTACAACGAAGCCTAATTGCAACTCCCGGTTGGCTGTGTTTACATGTATACGGTCAGTGAAACTGAAAGAGATGTCCGCCGCAACTTTAACTCCTCTCAAGTGCCACGATATGCGATATTCGGGAAATTGCAAGGTGAGAGTTTTAGCCTCGTGCAATCGGTATGGCTGATGCTGAAGTATATATACAGTACTTCCTGCTGGTCAATTCGTCTCTGCTTATTCTGAATTCAGAAATGTAATCATTTAGGACGAAAGAGAAATCTTTTAAAGCCAGTTTGATGAAGTTAGGAGTAATAATGTTATTTATGTTATTTCATTGTCCCAAAAGATAATAGGACATCAACCATTAGTAGTATCTCTTTACAAAGACTTCATATTAGTGGATGATTGTATATTTTGATACTTATTAAAAAAGCTATCAGCTTCGTGATTACACCTACTCTGTATGTATGGATACTGGGAATGTGCTCATTCATATATGTATAAATTCAAGTCTGAGGCCACACTCTAAGTGCTGGGACCTGTTCCTCCAAATAAATGGCACTATGGGCGGAGTGAATTTTATCTAAAGAAAGGGAAATCGTCAAAGAGGCATTTTGTTTGAAGGTCCCCTTGGGGAATCGCTGCCTTCCCGAGTATGACATTTCACACCGCTTTTTACAAAAGGTTGGGGCTGTCTTTGTGTAGAACGCAGCAGTCGGACGACCTTTTATTTGAGTTAAGGGTATGAGAATTTGTATATATTTGTATTGCTAAGCTGTGCTCTGGTAATGCATTTGTCGAAACAGTACCTCTTTCGTACCTATTACCTCCAAGAAAATAGGCGATGACTCAATTGTACCGAACAAATGGGAAAATATCCTTGGAGTAGCCCTTAAAGAAACGAAAGCCTTTCCTCCGCTGTGACTTGCCTAACAGTCTAGGCTCAGAGCCTCTCAGATCAGAAAAGAATGGTATGCCAGTGATTGGACGCCTACCGCGATAATGGCTTTCCTGCCCTGGAGTAGGCATCCTACTGGGATTATAATGGCATTTAGCAGTTTGGGGCAAGAGGCTTTCCCTCAGTTTGGAGGGATTCTCTCAACTCTGAACCTAGACTGTTAAGTGCCGACTGATACAGAATATTGGCAAGCAGGGAGCAGAAGCAAGATAATCGTTAAATAGTATGTATTTAGCTGAGTCTCTGCCCCATAGAACTCACCTTCAAAATATTGCCTTTACTCAATTTGGTTACCACCCTTGGGAACAAATATATTAGCAACAGTAATTACTAGACTCAACTGTTATTTCTCTGGAATTAAAGAAAAACAATACAAATTACAGCGTTTCAGGCCTCGTTGGCAGTGTAGGTTCATTAGTTAGAGCACTAGTATTTGAATCTAATTAAAAGTAACCAGTAAGTAGATGACTGTTACAGCGCGCTGTGGCAGAATAATCTCATTTGAAATGCCTAAGATCCCCTTTTGACGGT
Organism: Sthenelais limicola; assembly: GCA_942159475.1. NCBI lineage: Eukaryota > Metazoa > Annelida > Polychaeta > Phyllodocida > Sigalionidae > Sthenelais > Sthenelais limicola. The sequence goes on from OW804096.1 coordinate 64,238,437, forward strand.
TAATGAGGTACCTTGCAAGTATATTTAGAGGTATTAAAGTATTATAGGGGGATGAAAAGGAAAGTAGGCTCTGTTTTTCTCGGGGATGATGATCCGGGAATGAACCAAAGTGTAACCAAAAGTCTTTAGGAATAATATTATCTGATATTGATAAGGAAATGATCCTGTGCGGCTTGTAGGGTTTACCTTTCGATGTGATTGCCTATTAGATTAAAAGTGCCTGTATACATGCCCATGACGTAATGTATTTGGGGAAAGTTATACCATGGATGGAATATTGATTGATTGAAAATCTGTTATTATGTTAAGAGAAGTTTAACATTAAATAATTACATAAATGTTAGATTAGTTTCCATATATCACAGGTATTACGACATAGGAATCGGTATTTACAACTTCTGGTATAGTGGCTGATGCCCTCCTTAAGCTGTTCTTAAATCTCAGATAAAACAAACATAAAACTCTTATAACAAGTTATAACAATTTGCGACTTTAAAAGCAGCACTTTGTATTCTAGGGAAAAATGGCTTTGTCATACTTCACATTGGTATTAAAGAAGCAGGTTATCGATATTCAAACTGGGACATTTTGACTCAGGCGAGATCGATGACCATGACAGAGACCGCTATGCCAGTTCTTCCAAATGCACACCACTCCTTGAGGTCATCTCACTCACATTATTGGTTTCGATATCATGGTTAAGTTTTACAAGTCCCATTTTTCTCATTGATGGTCCATTACAATTGAAATGCAATCAACGATAGTGTCCTTGTGAGCGAGTTATTACAACAAGCAATTTCTTTCCCCGCAGATATTTCTAATGCGTGGAAGACTCTCATTTTATTGCGCTAGTTGATGTGCAGGAGACTCTATTCCATCACTAATGACAAAGATAAGCTGCACTTATGGGTTCAGCATGGCTGATTTATTAGGGACAGTTCTACGTTTGACAATCGATAATACAATAACAAGGAACTGTTCCTCCCAAGGGCTATTTATCCTCCCACAAATGTATTGTGACCTTGACCGGGGGAAAATGTTATGGCCCTTTCTCTCCTGATGATCCCCCGAGGGTAATTGATGATAGACTATGGCTGTATCCTACTTATGACAGTGTAGATGACAGGTTGGGAGGATAATTCACTTTGTGCAAATAGGCAGTCGCAAAAGTATTTCTGTTTAAGGTGGTGTTCCACCAGGCGATTACCACCTTGCTCTGTGATCAGTCTCTTTAATATTTCGAGGAAAAGGGATAGATTTGGGACGATTAATTGGGACTGGGGAGATGGTTGAAAGCGTCCATCTGCCCAATTTTTTCTTTTTCCGTCTTTTTTCATATAGACGTAAGAGAAGAATGGAGCTCAGACCTTGCCACTTGGACTGTGGCCAAACCCCTGAAGGAAGGAAAGACAGATCCAATGGTGGCACACACCCTCCTTTAGCTACTGATTGCTTGTGAACAAATCACAGTTGCCTAACCTTCCTGACAGAAAGTTTTCTAATGAGACAAGTAAGGGACCTAATGTATGTGTCTGCTAGAACGCCACTCATTTAGATCACACAATCCTGCAAAGTTCCATGAACCCATCTATATATAAGATAGAATTCCAATATTCTAGATGTTTTACTTAAGGGATTTGATAAATATTATACTAGGATTCTTATTATGGGCACAGTGATCAATGTGTTCAGTTTATCCATAGTGTGATCTCTAATTAAAAAGCACACTTAAAAAGAGCAGCTGTCATGAAAACACAATTAAGATAATGCCCAAGGAATGGCTGAATAAAGCACTTCAATGCGGATGCACTTTCTGCAGGCCAGTGCTTGTTCAGTACAGTAAGTAAAAGGCCTTCCCATAGAGCTAAAAGGAGCGAGTCATTTACTTCTCTTTCATTTCATTCCTCAGTTTTCTTTATTAGATCAGACGTCCACCGGTTCATCATGGTATCCCGAGTGCATTCTGAGAATCTATATTACAGGGATTGACTGGCCGACAGCACATTCTTCACCTTCATGGCTGTGATAAGCTGAGTCTTTTAGCAGCACCAGCTGCCAAGATGTTGGCATAGAAGCAGGTCTCACCAGAAGATATTCTTTCGCATAGAGAGGGTCAGCTCATAAGATTATGTTATGTTGTGGAGTTATCAATACCCCACACCATTACAAGATGAAACACCGACAGGAGAAATCAAGTTTCCCTGTCGAGGCTATCCATGAGTTATAGTCGCCAGATTTTCTAGCCAAAGACCTGCTTTTGGAAGAGCCTGTAATTCTAGAAAGGCAGTCCCTTTATCGGTTAAGTAGCGATAAACAATGCTCATGTATCATGATAATGTTCGTTGGATCTCTTGATGATGGAAATATTTCAAAGTTTACCACAATTTCTCTTTCACATTCAGTGTCGTTTAGATATATCAATCTGAATTTCGACTCTATCTGAAAGGGAGATTTAAAGCGCATCAGCTTCCATATTCTTCATCTGGGCAAGGCTATCATATATGGACCTGCAGCTCGCCCTCTGTTCCCTCACTAACTTTAATATCCTACTAGAGGGTAGATTTGACCTTATCGCAGATATTCTTGCCATATTCTAGACATTTATTTGTACTTTGTAAAATAAATCTTTTATGAAGACTTTATAAGAAAATGAAGTATACTCTGCAAGCTATTTCTTGATTAGCTATTGTAGACATGGGTTTCTTTTGGACTTTGTTTTATATGTTGAAACGGTCTGTAATGTTCTTCTTGAGATATATACTGTATGTCATTTAACCAAGCACTTATACATCATTTGAAGCAGTACCGAAGGGACTAACAATTTCCAGTTTTATCAGTAGCTTTCATTTCTGGTACATGCAGGTTGTACCATTATTTAATCAGTTAAGATATTTCCTGGACAATCAAGGAAGTTATCAAATTGATAAGTCTGTAGCTTTCATCTGCATGTATTTATACCGAGGTTACTGTTAGCTGGATAGGCATCTAGAATTATAATAAAATTATAAAGTTCAGGAGAGAGGGGTGCGTTTCCCAGCTTCCACTTCAGGTTTATTTAAATAACGGTTCAGCTGAAATGTGTACTCGCACAACACGGGGATTTAGATATTGCTAGAACATTATGTGCGCCAAGACAATTGTAAGATATCTAACAATTTCTATCTTGCCAGTCCACTCAAACCAACATCTAATGGCCTCTCCCCGAGATGCTTTCTATTTTGATTTCTACATTCATCACGTTCGGGCTCAGATGTCAATTTACAATACAGATTGTATTCCCATGCATCCAGAAAGTGTTTATGATTAGTTTTTTGGAGGTGGATGTTATTGGATGCGTTTTGGTGCAGGTAAAAGTGATAACAATACAATCAGCCCACGTGAAAGAGTACATAGGGCTAGAACCACCTGTGGGAATAGTAAGAATGCTATCGTCTACATGAATTACATACATACATGCATTGATCAACACATACACACGTTTCATGTACTGATACCTCTTGTGGAAGTGTTGTAAATACAAGGGCAGTTTGCAGTGGAAGTACAAATGTAAAGCTTGCATTATTATGTATAATTATATCGCTGTGATTTCTGCGGGTCAAATTCTGGATTTTCTAATAATAAGGGCCAAACATAGAATGAGACCATAAGTGTTGTGTTACAGGAAATGATTCACAAGTTGTAAAAAGAAATGATATTGTTCAAATGTTTCAGAAAGTTTTCATTTTGAGGTATCTATTGCTGATAGTAGCATAAATACATGTACCAAATTTCAAAACTGTGTATTGAATATATCTCTGTATATCTGAGGTTATCGTCAGGAGTATAGTTTACTACTATACTAGTAATTGACCAACAGGAGATATTTCTTTTATCTGAAAATAAAAATGTTCAGTCATAACAAAAATATAGAAGTACGTATTAGATGTCCTAATGTTTACTATCATTGGAATCCCCTTGATCTCATCTTTTCAAATAATATGGTATCTGAAAATCCATCTTTTGTTGCGTCTAGTGACTCATTTTCCTGAAACACAATACGATATTATTGGACATTAGCCTATTACAACACGATGGAATGACTATTAAATCTACCTATATTAGATACTGAACAGTTGTGATAATGTAGTATAATCACGCCAATCAAGTAATTAGTTTTAGGGGCAGAATAATAGGGGATGATCAAAATTAGAAATCACAAATAAATAAGTACCTCTTAATTTGGTCAAGAATGCACAATTCCATCGGTGGAATTTATTATGAGATGGATCGATTTTATCATGAGACTTCTTGAATAGATATCTAAACCTGGAATTCATGGAATTCATTATGGGTTTTATCGATTGATTTTATCATGAGATTATAAGGTATATGTGTTGTATATACCTTTCAACAGCAGGATTACGAGAATACTGGGGTTGCTGTACGGAGAATGGATTTGAAACTGGGAGAGACAGATTAGCAATAGCAGGCAGGTGTACCACACACAAAAAAGAAACGTATACTTGAATGCGGGATAAATCTGTACCCCATTAATCTCTCAACAGAATGCCGCTGTTTTCAAGTTCTGAAACTCTTCCTAAAAAGTATCTGTAAAATGTTTAAATCAGACGATACGAACAGTGTGTACTTCAGTCAACATTTTGAGTGCTACTCATCTCACACATTATTTTTAAGATCTAGCATCCTAATTTTATCAACCTTACTAATGGAGATGTATGAATTCTAGAGTGCTTGTAACTGATTGATCCAACATTTAGCTAAGTGGAATATTATGTTGGGGCAATATTTGCAACTGGAAGAATTGCCTTATGTTTATAGGATAAGATGTTATTCGGCACTTGAAGCTACTTTATCGTACACTAAAAGCAGATTGCTTCTGTAGTGCCGACTGTTACGTACGTTTACCACCCTTCTGGTAACCTTTTCTCAGGGGCTTTGCTGTCGCATAATGTTGCATAAAATTGCCCTAAATCTCCTCCTCTTTATTTCGTGCATGTTACTGCTCAGAAGGGTCAGCAAAAGTATGACTTTTCTGGACTCTAGGAGTGGGTATTAGTTGGTGCAAGGCCGATGATAATTCGAAGGGTCGAGGTAGTTGTCATTCAAGCCCCAGTTTTAAACAACCCTGGGGACCAACATCCTCCTGCAGTGAAGCTATTCATATGCACCAGTCCCACATATTTTCAGCTTTTTCCCATTTGCATCAGCAGTTAAGCAAATAGAGATGTGTTCGTTTTTAACATTATATATACAGGGCTTGGATGTTTATGTTCACCTAAATGGAATCTCTCTCATCAGACATAAATAGTTCTCTTGACCAGACTTTTCGCTGGCTTGATGGCCAGTTGGCATTCCTTCAAAAACCATACCTCTTCCGATGTATAAACAACCTCACTGAGATCGTTAGGCCTGTGTTAAAAGCATGATGTCCAGAAGGCACTCTTGGCTCATAGATATTAGGACGAGTTTAGTTTGGCTTCTAACATATATATTAGCCATATTTGAACTTTAGAGTATGTTTGATACGCAAACTTTTAAACAAAGTGCCTGCCTAGATGTCTGAGAATTGTATTCAGCTTATTTGACCGCTTTCCCACATAGGGTTTCTATATTATACTGATTATACTTAAGCATTAACTACGACAAATTATACCTTACATAATATTACCAGTACCAAATTACTACATTGAGTCACCCTACAGGCTATCAATATTTATCTAGCCTGGACATGTTTGAAAAAGATCACCGAAGGGAAAGGCAAGAAGTAAAGTTTTGTTTGACTGGTAAATATCATCTCACGCTCTTTACTTATGGCAAGTGATTATAAGGCAACGCCACAAACATTTAATGCTCATGAAGATTTTAAGGTTTTAACTACCTGTACTCTGTATTGTATTAGAAACATTGCTTGCTGTTCTCAACAACTCCTGATAACAATATTTTTTTTAAAATATATCAAATATATTGATTTTATCCTATATCCCATTTGCCATTTTCTCGGTCATGATAATTAATATCGAGCTCTTAGAGATGTACCTTATTCCATATCCCTGGACCTTTTCCTATTCTGGACTTGGTGAAACTTCGTGAAAAGCTTATGTTCTCTGTCTAAAGCCCAACACTTTTACCTCTTCTCTCAGATTCAAATTCATTATTCTAGCGACAATAGATATGGTTTTAAATCTTTGTTCTTTCTTGCGTTCGTTCTATGGTTTTAAATATTTGTTCTTTCTTGCGTTCGTTCTTTCTTTACTGTTGCTACTGATTCTTAGCCTCAAAGCTTTGCCATCTGCAGGAATAAAAAGTTGTATTTTCCATTCTCGAATATCGGTTGGATAAACGTTTTATACAGCAGAATCAGCATTTATTTTCATGCCCATTAATTGTTACATTAATATAGTTTCGCCACAAAATTATTATGTTATTTTGCATAGGTTGATTTAATAAAAACAACAATGACCAAAGACCATCATGGCATTTATCTGAATGTACTCATTTCTTTGTTTGATGTCATTGATGTAAAAGCTTCACCATGAAATGTCTTTGGCATTCGGATAAAATTACTAATGTCTTGTAGGAATTGAACATTTGAACATGAATCTCCTTTATACAGAAATGCTGATTCAAGCCATCTTGAACACAGCTTCGGTAACAAAAGTTAGTTCACACAGGGAGGTATATTAATATATAGCCTCCCTGGTTCCACCTATTTCATGGGCGAAATTAGGAAGTCTTGCAAACGGTTGCATTGTGTCTGTCGTTTATTCATACGCAAAACTCCTAGAAACGTCTCATGCATAGTAATTCGTCTTTCGAGTGGATTGCAGTGAATGAAGCAAAATGACAGAAATTTGTAATTCATGGGAGACTCAAAAAAAGGTCAAACAATTCCCATAGCTCCCTGTGAGTGATGGACTCAATCTAGAGGATTCCATTACAGTTCCTACCTCATGGGAGGAAGCGAAAGATAACAATGTCGCAATTTTATTATTTCAAGATAGGATTTTCCTTTTTGTGAGCGGACCATTTCTCAGCCAGCTCATCCCTGCCGATTGGCGCAAATTGCATGGGGACAAGGTTTACATTAATTCAAATCCCCATATTCCATGTTCATCTAATTCAGACCTCAGCAGGTTGCATCACCCAAGAGGTAACGTTGGTGTTGTTAGTTGGACGGTAGAACGCTTTCAGGGCAACTGCCAAATCGACACTAAAAGTGGTTGAACCGACAATATTGGCTCAAATCCTTAGATCTCTGTCCGTCTAGTCTGAGGAATATACGGTGTCTCTTGAAGGCTTGGGTTCATCTCCAGTGTCAGTATCGTACGATGACTTAAGTTAAGTTGGCTGCTCTAATGAATGTAATGTGGGTTCGTAGCAGGAGCATTTATCTCTTTAATGATAGATAGATACCACTCGATCGGTATTTAATGCATGGTCATTCCAGTAGATTTTGATAACAATTTGAGCAATTATTGAAGGGAGGTTTACCCAACATTATGCTGTTAAATGCCTTGTGACTAGGATCCTGCATAGGTTTCCTGTTGACCTAAAGTCCTTAGAATAGAGGACCCTGAAAAGTTCATATAGTTCACTCGACAGTTAGACATCCACCAGCATCCTTAACCATCCTCAACCACTGTATCGACACGAGACATGGCATGGAACTTTAGAGAATTGGCTGCCCTCAAACAAATGGTGAGTGGCTTTTCGCCTGTCACCCCTGTATATAACTTGAATTTTATTTGAGTTCAGTTTAGATTCACACCTATATATATGAGACTCATGAAAATTTGTAAATCAATCATGTACAATAGTTAACGCTAATCATCAATTACATCAATATGTATAATTTGTTATCGCTATTATTACAAGGCTTCATCACAAATACATTCCTGTAAATCAGATGGGTTTTGATCACAAAATATTCGTGTAACTGGCCACCCTGATAGTGACGGAGATTCATGTGACAGTTGCCTCCAAACCACATCCATATAATATACGGGTAGAGTGATTTCTAGGAAAAGAGGCAGAAATCCATATTTATAAGGTAAAGAGGGGTTTCTTTGTCTCACATGTTCTCGGAATTTGTCGTTTTACAAACCATTTTATTCATCTGTAGAGTTCTGTCCACCCTCTCTGGAGGTTTATATATGGTTTGTGAAGGTATCTGGGGTGAAAATGTGATTTTGAAGCCTTTTTTAAATTGCGATCTCTACACTCTATTTATAAATAGCCTGGGAAAGCTCCTGTGAGATACTACGTCATTTCCCAAAACCTACGTCCAGATTTTTCTAAGTCAAGATGATACCGTATGGTAATACATTATATAAAAATAAAACAAATTAGGTTATTTCTCCTAATACAATTTATGTTTTTCATTTTTAAGGTAATTTCTAAGCTCCTTTTTTGTGGTTGATTCATGAGCAACAAGGGGAAGGGGAGGGTGAGAAGAGGAGCGGAAGAGAGGAGGAGGGAGAGGATGTAGGGGAAGGGAGAAAGGGGAGGGAGAGAAAGCAGGGAGGGGGAGCATGAGGAAGAGGGGAGGGAAAGGGGGGGATCGGAGATTGGGTAGGGAGAGAAAAACAGGTATGAAAGTCAGAGAAGAGGGCGAGGGAAAAGAGGGAGAGGGGGAAGTGTGGGGAGAGAGGGTGACCGTCCAGAGGACGGGTACTTTTCTAGTATATTATAACTATGATCGGCCGGACTGAATGTTCAGCTAAATTTTAAATATTTCGCTATCGTTGTTTACTTGTTTTAGTGTTGAAATTATATATATCATTGACAAACTGGGCAATTCACATGTTATTATACACGCATTGCTCTGAAAAAAAGTATCTAGAGTGATTTACGCATAGTGCGTATTTCACTAGTGATCTAAGTGGGGTTGTTATGGGAACCAATCTGGGGTTTTTTACTAAGATTACCAGTAAAATTCAAATTTATGACTCGATTTTTTTCTTTTCATTTCAAAGCATGTATGATAAATCTGTTAACTAACTCATTGGTTTCAGTCGCTTAGAATATTGCATTCGTTGCTACACGACTCGTGCAATATTCACGCTCCTTCAACCAACTTGTTAGTTAACCTGTATGTATATCATGTACCTCATGTAAAACCCTATGGACCCACACCGATTTGAAGTGGTGTCCTATTCTCCCAGGAGTTTAAAATCTTGGGTAAATCATGCGTGCTCGCCACTTAAATGCTTTGTACACATAGACGCTTTTCTGAAGCCTAAGTATATATTTCTTATATAAAGTACATCAAGCCAGACACATTGAAAACCATATATCATCGGCACCCGCGCTTGGCGCCTCCAATTCCTTCAGGGTAAACGTGTCTAATTCACCAGCAACTTGAAGCTTAACATTGTTTGTATTACTATCCAAACAAGCAAGTAATGTAATGTAATTTCAAAAACAGATTATGTGAAACCATTTCCAGCTTCAAACTGGAACAATAATATTATACATCCACATGACTTTTGAAGAAAATGGGTTCTACTATGTAAAAGTTAATGAAAGTAGGCAATCCTCCACATGATATATTGACCTCTCTTACTCTTAATTCTTTTATATGAAAAGGATTGCAGTTCATATATATGCGTTTCTTATTGAAGGCTCTTCTTGAATGTATGCAAACGTTATATATTGCACAGTTTAGGGCAATCTACGCGAGCTTTAAAATGTTATCTGACCACTATAGAAACCTCCATTAGATAGCAGTCTAGGAATCAAATCAATTCCGAATTTCGAATCTAAATATCACGAGTGTCCTACTCAAGATCCACTTTTTTGCATGCAGTGATTTGGCATCCACCGATTTTGGTTATTTTCAATGCAAAGGAAACTTCATCTGGTATTTGAAAACATATGAAAGCGATCTCCAACTAAGCCACGGGTGATGAAGCTGATCATCAATTCAGCTCAATCCCTGTGAGCCACATTTGGTTCAGACCATGAACTCAATTTAATTTTTTTAGTATAAAACTTCTGGGTGATAAAAAATATCTCGTTAAGTTCTGCAATATATATATATATATACTACCTGTATCAGATTCACGTAGCGTCCTCTTTATTTAAAATATCTTCCTTTGAAATATATAATTATCTGGAGAAAACATATGAACCATTTTTTCTTATATTCTTCTATTCTTATATTATCTTTCGAAAGGAAAGAAACGAAGAACATAGTTAAGGCATATGAACCACAAGTGACTACAAGCTCCCTTCAGTTCCTTAATCCCTTCCAGCTCCTTGTTAGGCGAACGAGCTGGAACGATTGTCCGAGTGTGAGAGGAAGCTTCCTAGTTGGGACATAACACTGTTGTCCAAAAAAAGTAAACGCATTCAGAAGGTTAAATGCAATGAAAAGAACAAGACAGACCGATTTTGTTATACCATACAGACATCAACGTGACCCTTGGCATGTGGCTTTTGGCGAGTAAGGGCGGGCCGCGACAGTAATGATCATTACTCCATCCCAGGGGCAGCTAACGTCGGAGAAAACAAGGTCCTATTGGCGATAAATGCCTAGATGCATGGAACTGGTGTCCTCATGCAGGTTATTTGTCACGTTTCCTTATGGTCTTTTATGTGAGGAATGGCATGAGGTCCTCCTAGTTTCGGAATGATCAGATGTAGTGAATAATGAGTCACCATCCAAATAATGTTGAACTCGAAGCTCATTTAGACAGGAATTGAATTAGGCCTAATGGGTTAGAAAGGAAATCCCTACAAAATATTTTCTAAATTTGCCTCCACCTAAAGGTTGTTTGACCGAAATTCTGGAGGATTCTGTCAGGTTGTTTTTGCTACAGGGCTTCTAAAACGTCCTTATTTCTATTTGTAAGACCTGCCCGAATCCTTTCCTATGATGACTTCACTTATCATGGCTCATTGGAAGCTGTTTTCGCTCGACTGATTCTACTTCAATTTTTTCATAAAAATATAACAGCAGCAGAATATTGGTGAATTCCGTCCTATAAGTCACAAAATGAGTAAATTCTGTAAGATTGCCTTTGTCATAATAGCTGAGAACGTAGCTTTAATTTTGTCATTTAGATTATAGCATGATATATTTGTGGGGTTTTATTCTCAAGTAAGATATGTGAGCCTAAGTGAGATATGTGAGATCTACTGCCTGCATCAACGTACCATTAATCGTACATCAGCCTTTTAGTGACTCTTTAAACCTAAATAACATGGTCACTGGAGAGGAGAACAACCGGTCCGGGCCTAGAGTTATAGTCATACGCTGCAATAATGACACAATTCACCAAGCTGTCTGTGCACTATTTCTTGCAGGTGATTCCCTTATGTACGCTATTGATATAGCAATCTATTCCATTATATTAATGTTCCATTTTATATTTGTATATAAGCTTGTTATGTTAGTAATCCATTCTATAGTATGACCTAAAGAAGTACATTAGTATTCCATTCTATAATATAGAAAGGAATACTAATGTTCTTCTTTGGGACATACTATATACTAGACAAATAAATAGACATTTTAAGATATTCTAAATAATGTGAGACCTTGACAACTTGGAACGTCTCTGTTGGTCTGTTACCAATATTGAATCCACTACTTCAGTAAGCTGCCTATCCTTCGTCACATTAAACTGCCTTTTGTGAATGCTATTTGGCTCTTGACAAGGATCAATTAACCCATACTGAATGACACTCAGAAACTGAAAAACCTTTGCACTTGAACAAGGAAGGGGTAACTCGACACAACCATGTGTTATTTACGTGAAGAGCTATCATGCATTTACCACTCAATTTCCCAGATTCCTATGTTCTAGATTCTAGTTTGGCATCGCTAATTCACATGTATATGAGACTTTAGAATTTAGTTAGCGCTGCATAATTATTATTGACACAGGATTAACTCGAACGTGTTTGTTTTATCATTAGAAACTTAGATCCCAATCCAGGTTGTTTCATCAGGTTAACCTAGTCTTCTGCATTATGACTTCAAGGTCATTTTCCTCTAATATATCCACTTCCAAATCCATATATGCCATATGACATTATTGTTTAAATATGAAGCACATTCAAATAGAATAGAGGGATGACAGCTTGCTATGGCCCATCCACCATGAATCATAACTTTACGTAACGAGGTAGAACAACTGACAGACATAACATTCATGCTATATTTATGTTATATTTTTGTCACACATGAGCGATCATCCTCTACCATAAGTGATGTTTTATGGGACGTTCACTCTATTTCATTTTCGGTTTGAGTTGACTTGTTGATTAGCTAATCACTCCGTTGTAATTAATTTTGCATTAGTTAATATTTTCTAATTAATGCCTTGTCCATCTTTTTATGATTTAGCTATATGTCAGGCATATATGCTTTCTTATCTCTGTCTATGCATAAAGGTTTGTACTTCAACCAGAATCATTACAAATATAACCAATCATCATTAACTACAACGCTTAAATAATTATAAACAAGGAATGGTGGGTCGATGTGAGCTTATAAATATTGCTATTTTCTGGCATCGCTAATGTATGAGTGGCACTTTTATTATGTGGGGTACACTTAATGGGGTAATTTGAGGGACAAGTCTGTGATTCTCCATGCATCCCATTCTGTCTATTTATACGGGTATGTTGTCGGCAAAATATAAGTGTAATCCATTATAAACCTTTCATTGGTTTTTTTTGTAGAATTGCATTAATGTCGCTGAATATTCATTGAAAATGAGTGAGAAGCACTTAAGATGACCATTGTAAAGATCTTGTAGTTTTGAAACAATGGTGGAAAGTTACATTAGTATACCCCTCACCAATTTAGGGATGGTGCTTAATAATATAAAAAATTAATGGGTATGGGGGTTCATCATCACCACACCGTTTCAGTGACCTTTTTTTAAAACAAATAATGACTCCCTATCGTTTGTAACTATAAGTTACGTAAGGTCTACATACGTACAAACTTACAACTTGACTACTGTAAAATTATACACCCCCTTATGTCCTTTTTGATAGATATGCATCCTTACTGGCCGCATGTTCACGAGCCGTCTCTTTATCCTAATGCTATGCTAAGAGGGCAAACCCTAAACAGATTTTCATATTAAACAAGGCTAATAAATATAATTTCCTCAGGTTCCGGCTCGTTAAATCAATTATAGCTGGTCGGTAAAGCATGCCCTCGGTGACTTATCCAATCCCCTGATCCTCTCGCCTATTCTCGCTCTCTCCACGTGGACAGAACGTATTATGCTAATATCGATTGTTAATTTCATCGCTCGCTCGCCTGACGGCCTTTTTTGTGACTTACGATTGTTGATATGTCAAGTCAAGCACACATGCATATGTGGTCGTAAGTGGACTTAGGGCCATGGAATGTATACCGAGCTAATTATCCATTTTACTGAAACTATTATCCTCCCCTCTGCCTATTTACTCTATAACAATAATATACTACCACAGCCGGTGAGTGATGAGTGGTAGTGATCTATGATTGAATTCTGAAACTGATCACTCATATCCATTCATAGACTGTCAGAGATACCCAACCTTACTAAATTCGCGGCGACAATGTTGACCGACTAAGCGTTACAGTGGGTCGCGAGTCAACACGCTGGGCGAGTAGGGGAAAGAAATGGTATATTTACAGATATCAGCGACTCTTTTGACTAAGGCGAAAGCGGTATGATCTTCTGTTTATTGTCATCTTGAGCACATAAGAGCTTTCCCCTTTCCTCTGTCTGCTTCCAGGGTTAAAAGGGACACTGGCAACCGGCGCTATAGGAGGACTTTGGTACTTGCTGTGACTCCTCGCTATCCTTCCCCACCACTACTACTACCACAGCCTCTGCTCCCTTTGGAGACGATCGAGTAACTTGGCCAGTTTGCTTCCCAGTCCTTCTCTCTGTGTGCCAATGAGACAGGACTGAGCGACTCCCATCAAAAGCGAGTGCTCGATATTGAGCACCAGAAGCCATCGTTTTGGTCATGAGAACCGGATACATGCTGGTGCTTGTCCTCCTACTCGTTATCCCTCTGCCTTATCATGGATTATCAGCAGGTAAGTTTTTTATTGCCAATCTTTCATTTCGTGCTCATAAAAATGATCCACTCGACCCGCCAGGGATCAAGATGATACGATCATATTAAGCTGTCGCCCGTCTTCATTACCTTTCAGAAGAATGTGTGCCCGCCGCGAAGGGACTGTTATAACATGAACTGTTTTTTTAATGAGAAATAAAACTAATGTACCGCAAGAAAACCTGCAACCTATTTTACCATTCAGGGAGCATCGTGTGTGCATTAAAGACATGTGGTATGAGTGTGGTAACGGGATAACACAACCATTTAATGGCGTGATTTCTTGAGTGAGCCATTGGAAATGGTGTTGTAATCTGCTTCTCATATCATTCCTTAACAGTGTCTGAGCGCAAAAGATGGGCCTCTATGTGATTCTGAAAGGTGTCATGGTAATCCGAACAACTCCTGCTTTTCGATTAAACTGACATTTTTGGCAAAAAATGGGCAAATTTCATGGGACATTTCATATTTCAAATCTTCAGAATGCCATTTCCAGCGTCATCAGGGTACAAAGTTGACCAAGTGTTGAACCACAAATTATTTGATATGTGACGCATGGTGTCATAATATTAATCTAATTATCACGAATCTTAGAAAATACTACGACAGATTTAAGCTTTAGTCCCTTAGCGACCATATCTATAAACGATGATGTTGAAGCAAACAGCAACTACAATCACTTCTTTTTCCGGAATGAAGTAATTTGAACTTTTTATGAGTTTCCAGCTCGGCTAAATATTTCACTGGCAAAGCGACGTCCCTCCTGTACCCATTATTGTATATGAAACAACGTATCTAGAGTGATATATGGGCCAGATCGTCAGAAAATGTATAATCAGCAACTCTGCTCATTTAAGAAGAATTCTGCTGAATTTGGCTGAGAAATGATAACTACTACGTCTATCTGAGTGCATTTCGTATTGGGTTGATTGCAAAAATATATTCGGATATTGAACTGCTTTTTAACCGCATCTTTGTCTTATATTTTGGTTATTTGAGAACATTGGTGAAGATGATATTGTCAGGCGACTTCACCCATAAAATATACGTTGCTTGCCTATAACATTCATCCAGTGAAATGCCCATTCCTGCCACCTACATGAACCAATTAACTTTTTTCTCTCATTCTTTTTTGGGGGGTGGGGGGGAGTCCACAAAATGACTTTAGAGCCTTCCTTTTAAATCGTTTAATGCATTTTTAATAAATCGGTTAACTACCTCGTAACCTGTATACATGCAAACATAACATGTATTGTATTGTACCACGCTCAGCATTAAACTAGTAGCGAAGATTTGCATTTGCGCTAGAAGGCTCGTTTTAATAATCACAAGAAGAACATTTTTTTTAAGGACGTCTATTATTTGCTGCCTTGCTTTGAGATTGGCAACTTGGGCAGAAATACGCGCATGTCTGTTCTTAAAAGAGACTTTAGTACTTCCACTGAAGCAGAAGTACTCTTTTCAAAGCACTGATTCATGGACGTGAATAGTGGACCATGTGTGTTTTCTAAGTGGACGAAGGGCACCTGGCAGTTGTATTGATGGGGTAAGAGGTTATGTAGATGTGTACTGTACTGGTATTTGTAAAACAAGGCGCTTAAGGGTCAAACCTGTCGATCAAACTAGGGGACACACTTAAATAGGGAAATGTATGCATGTACTTGTCGTTAAGCACTATTCTGGAGCTGAAGTGTATGAATATTGTATTATGCCGATGCAGGACACTTTCATCTAACTGCCTCGACAAACGATGCGGCCTAGCATACATATATCCTCATCTCAGTGGCTGTTTGAGCGTGAATTATGAGAATCTAGGGGTATGTGATATTTTTTGCTGCATTAGCTATCCTCTCGCACATATTAGAGCATGGTACAGGGGTTATTAGTGATTTAATGTTTAAGAGCTTTGAACACAGTCCATTGAAGGCACACATCTGTGTATAAGGCGAGAATATATCTCTGCGATACAGGAGGATGTTTTGTATGTATGAAGGTATTGACGTCAGTCAAAGACGACTCATGTGGCACAAAGTCTATGCCTTAAAAAGAGTTGCATATCAGCTTCCATACGCCAAGTAAATCAAAGTGATTCTCATCTTGCCATGGCTACCCTTCCGAGAGATTTATATAATTCCTTATTACAATTTTGTTTCAATCTAGAGTTTGTTCACAGTTTGCTCACAGTTTGCTCTAAGGGAGAATAATTATTTCATTCAAATATCAAGACAAATATATTCGTGTAGGCGTGACGAGACAACAAGTAAATAGTGCTGTTTCTCAGGTTTTTATTGCAAAGACCTGGATAGCGAAATAGACATTTCGCAAATTAGAATAAAAAATATGACAGAACTTTGACATTGATGTTTTCTGGAATGTCGGATCTTAATCCCCCAAGGAGATCATATGTAACTAATAGCTAGTCTGACTGTCATTTATCGTAGCTATATATTATGCAGAACAACAATAAGACGATAACCAAGACAGACTTTCCTCTTGGGTCACAGGTCTGTCTTTTTCTCTGTTGGAGACACTGAAAATTGCTTAAGTTTAAATCGAAGACCCACTGTGAAAAACTACTTCCCCTGGGCTGTACAAGTTTTATTACTTACTCTAAAGAGTTCCTACAATGGAGATGTAGCTCGGGGAAGTGTGGACCTTTGACTTTAAACCAATGAATAGTCAGTAGGTTCATTATTGGACTCTGGATTCAACTGACCAAGTCAGCGGAATTGAGGGGGATCCTTCGAACCTCAGGCTTGTGGGTTAATACACTATTGGCGAAATAGAGTTTCTTAAGTATCCCTTATATTCCATGGCCTTTTGAGGGGCAAGGGAAGGAAATACGCCAGTGTAAAACTGTGAGATGGCCCTTCCTAATTATTTCCTGGAATACATACTGGATGAATATGTTTATGTAATTGGTTTGGGGGTTTTCCTATCAGCAACTTAAGCATTTTACTGAACTGAAATAGAGAAACTGAAGGATAGCAAAGCATCAGGGGTAGAAGGGGTGAATAATGCAACGATCAAACTAGCTCTGCAAAGTGGTTTGTGCTTCTTCACGAAATTGATCAATGTAATTTTTAAAACAAGAATATTCCCGAAATCTTGGAAGCGCTCTCCAGTAGTTCTACTACCAAAGTCAGGTAACACAAAAAAGATTGACAATGTCAGGGCGATAACCCTAGTTGCTTCAATGAGTAAAATCGTTGAAAGGATAATTTTCTCTAGGCTGTACGATTACTTAGAGGTGAATCAGATCTTGTGTAAAGAGCAATTTGGGTTCAGGAAACATATGTCAACTAACGACGCAATATATAACTTGGTCGAAAACTTGTATGAAACAACAAATCGAGGCAACAAAGTCTGTGCAGTGTATTTCGACACAAAAAAGGCATTTAATTCTGTAAGCCATCATTTACTGCTGCAAAAACTATGTGGTCTAGGACTGAATAAGAAGTCAGTAGAACTCTTCGGTAGCTTTCTAATAAACAGAACGCAATTTGTTAAATCTAATTGTGGGATCAGCGACGATTGTGAACTATTTGCCGGCGTTCCTCAAGGCAGTATAATTGGCCCGTTATTGTTTATTTTATTTATAAATGACCTGGCAGATGTTAATTTCAATGGGAGATTAACCATGTATGCAGATGATGCTGTGTTAGCTATATCTGGTAGTAACGCGATAGAGCTCAAGCGAAAAACGCAAGCGGACATTGAGTGTTATACCAAATGGTGCAATGATAACAACTTGCTAGTAAATGAAAAAAAGACCAAGTTACAACTATTTGGTTTCTCTAAGAAGGACAAAGTGGATTTTAATGTAACATGTAACAACAGTTCTGTCCAGCGTGTCAGCCAATTTAAATACCTGGGCTGTGTGATTGACGATCAACTGAGCCTAAACCACCATGTAAGGAATATAGTTAGAGTTGTATACTGGAAGATCGGCGAGATTCAAAGACGTCGCAAATATATGAATGCTAATATATGTGTTAAGATCTTCAAAACATATGTTCTACCAATTGCAGAATATGCTTGTGCATTTATGGGCACAGCAAATAAGGGTTTGTTGAATAAACTGGATCGTTCCCTCAATACTGTATTACGAATGGCATACGGTAGTAATGTGACCTTGGTGGAGAAGTACCAGAGAGCCAAAATTTTGCCGTTGCACATGAGGAGAAAGTCTGTGGTGTTACAATTAGTTCATAAGAATAGAAAAGACAACAGGGCTGATCAAGACAGAGGACTTGGTCTAAGATCAGATAGGTATGAACACTTTAATCTAAACAGACCAATGTCAGAAAGGTACAAGAACTGCATTCTGTATAATGGGAGAAAACTTTGGAATAACATGGACAACAATTTGAAAACGATAGAGGAGAGTTGCGAACTGAAACTAGCTCTTAACAATTTGTTTAGAAATGAATTGCTGACTTGAAATTTGCTCTTTTTGTTTTTAAATGTCTGACTGTTTTTATGATTGTATTGCGGCGATGATAGAACGCAACCTTGAAAAATCTGTAGGTGATTCCTATGATCTAATATAAAGGGTCTAAGGTGTAGATGAGATGGAAATATAGAAAAAAGCTTGACGAATAATAACATCTATTTGTAAGACTGTATAATTTGGAATTTTTCTTTAATGTGAATGTGAACGATATAGCACATGTAACGATGATAATTTTTCTGTAGAATCTTATTTACTTGGTCATGGCAACGCACGAAATATAACTGCATCTTGTCAGTCATGCGTCTTTCTTTATACAAATAATAATTGTTAAACTGTTTCAGCCAATAAAATATTTAAAAAAAAAAAAAAAAATTTTTGCATACAGCAAGTTGTTCTACTGAAGATTGCCTTCAATGTGTACAGCAATGCATGGCTTCAGCCACCCGTGTGACGAGAGCTGCCAAGGTTGTCTTTACTCTCCCAAATTTGCATTGATTAAGTTATCATTTACTTACTCAGTTCGATAAGTTTGCTTCTCAATATAGGGAGATAGGCAAACAATCACTAGGGCGAAGGACATTGGGCCCGTGCCATCCACACATTTCCCTGTCACTCATCCGGTGACCCCAGTTCTGGTAGAAAAAGTCATTTACTGCGATGTAGGGAGAGGAATATTGGTAATGGGAGATCAGAGAGGGTCTCGGACAGGACTGTTTGCTCAACAAGACGAGCTTGCAAATTATCCTGCCTACCAACATTAAGGTCAGCGTTGACACAGATAGCTGTGCATATACTGACCCTTAACAATGGCAAATTATCACCGGTGCTTAAACCGGATACATATCCCCGGCCAGCCTAAATAAATGCTGCTAGCTTGCCCTTCTTGTAAATGGCTAGCAAGGAAATGTACGTAGTGACACAAACAAGGAGAGGAAGAGAATGGTTTTGGGTCACATCATACTAATAAAATAAAATAATTGTCCTTCGTTCCTTTGGACAGTTCCAATATGGATGCTAAATCCAATATGGATGCTAGTCTTCGCTTTATGTGGCCTAGTGATCGAGGGAAGTCCTATGGTATTGTCACCCACTTCGAGATAGACGGGTCAAAAGATGGAACATCGTGTTGGATTGGTGCGATAACCAAGGCAATTGCAAGGCTAACTCGTACAAAATGAGGAGAAGGTAATGGCCTACCAAGTCGAGACACCTTCATTGGGAAAGTCATTTCTGATTTTATAGTATGTACATTAGAGTCTGAATCTATCCCAAACAAACTAGAAGTTATACAATAATATATAATCTATATTCATCCAATACCTCCGGGTGACCTGAACAGAGAGATAGGAAGTAAGGAACAGGTGATAGCGAAATTAGTGCCCTGCAGATCCTCAGTAGCCAGGACTATGCTGGATCTGTTGTGACGGTGTCAATCTATATGAGCGTCCTTTTCATATAATGTAATGTGTCACAGAAAAAGTGAGTACAAGTCGCAAAAAAATGAATTTTGAGATACCATCATAATTTGAAAAGACGAGATCAAGCGGATTCCAATGATGGTAAACATTGAAGTACTGTATATGTGGTATCCATGAGATTATTTTAGCGATACTACTCGATGGTCACTCACTATAGTAAATAGTTAAATATACTTCTTAGGATAACCTCACATATGGACATATTCAATACACAGTCTTGAAATTTGACACACATGTGAATGCTACTAGCTACTCCAAAAATGAAAAGATTCTGACCAACGGTTTTTGTGGAAAAGCACTTGAAACATCCTTTTTTGCGACTTGTGACTCATTTTCCTGTGACACACCACATATATCAGTACTTGGAATGCCATAAGATATAAGAGGAATCTTCATGTACCATCATTGAGATATGGCCTTGGATTGAGTCCACACATCAACCTATGCATCTAGTAATAAAGTTACAGGCGCGAACCAATTGTTATCGAACCCCTATTATGTTAAATCACAGCGTTATAACGCTTGGCAAACAATTGGTTCTCCAAGCGAGGCGCTAGCTAGAGCAACAACTGATTCGAAACATGAATATTCATAATAAGGGAAGGGAATGTTTGACACTGCGATTGGGAAAAGGTATAACATGATTAATGGTGTTTGGTTAGAAATGTTTTGTTTTCATTATACCCAGAGTAATCAGAACTGGCATCTCTGTCCATTAAATTAGATCTTCACAAGGGATAGGAACTTGGATGATGCTAAGTCATATCTAGAACTATTCGGGAGTAGACATTGAGTGAGGGCACAGATCATAGGCATAAGCCCCACACTAGAAGATCGATTTGTGCAGAACCATATCAAGATCAAAAATGTTTTGTTGGTCTAGACGGCCACGAGACAGACTCCCAGATCAAAAGTAATAAATTCACAAGTTGAGGAGAGTCATGAATGTTTGGGATATTCTATGCACCGGGAATTGCTTGGTGTCTTTAAGCCTTAATCTTTATGGATGACCTCACACAATATATAAGGAACAAAGCCAGGTTTCCCCGCGTCCTGAGGAAATAATATAGATATTCGATGTCTCATGGAGTCCCTTATACTATATCTCCCCTAAAGTGACCGGCACAACTGGTATTGGATCCATATCCAGGAGGTCCAGTGCCTCTGGGTCGCTGAGTCCATATTCCTCCAGAGCTTGGGCCTCCAGTACAGTCATTGCTTTGTCCCCCTCTTCACCCTGGGGGAGAGATAACGCAATGGGGGTAAGATGCGCGGACATGAACACATGAAGCCCTTTTACGTTCGACTCAGAGCAAAGAGCCTTGCTGCGACCATCCTTATGCCTTCGCTTCCCTCGCAGAGCTCATCTGGGTCTACATTGGGGATCGGCAACGATATACCTGATACCATTTCTGAACCAATCGTAGTATAGATAACCCATTTCTGGAAGTCCCATTTCATACGCTGGCAACCGGGCGTTCGGGTGTTCTTGAGTACACTAGCCTCAGGAAGATCATTATAAATCCATGAACATTGGGAGCGATACAGGAATCGCATTTGTTTGCTGATTATTTATTGGATAGTTTTAATCCTTTGCTAGCTTTAACACTTTTGGCGATTTATTCAATCAAATGATGATAATTGAATTCAAAGTTTTCCAAAGATTGTGATAAGCGCGAGGGATTTTGTCACTACAAGTTGTTGGGAGTTTTTGTTGTTGTATTTGTTACATATTTGTTTATCATTTCTTGAGCTGGGGGATTTATTTCTTCATCTTTCTTTTTACAAATCATGCAATCATGAAATTGAAAATTCGTTGTTGTCCCTACATGTAGATTCGTGAACCGAAGAATGTAGTTAGTTTATAACACCCAAACCAATAAAGGTTATATATAATCTAAAACTGTCTACTGTTTTCATATCCTGACATGAAAGAAATGTCTCCTGAGGAATATTTCAGACACAGTTTTATTCAATTACGTCTATGTGAAAAGACCCAAATGCCATAGTGACACCATTAAGTGCGATCCATCTTCCTTGCACAAATTCGTTGGAAACTCTGAGATCTTAGTGGGTGTTCTTCATTTTCACAAAAACTATTCTGATCCCTGGCTTTCAATGGCATTTGCGACTCAATGCACTGTAACTAGGTTGTATGGCACAGAAATCTGTACAGCCATATGGTTGCGTAACTTGTTTACAAACCTATATAAAGATGCATGATTGGATCCCTAATAGTAATTGCAATAGGGTGCGAACAGGGTCAGAATCCACTAGGTGGCACATATCTTAGATTACGCAGCGACCTACATAATGAATATATTATTGGTGGCAAGTCATCATCATTATCCCGCTATAATCTACTACAAAATTAATATCATGCAGTATCACTGCTGCGTATTACATATATAGCGAGAGATTGCTTTCAGGTAATTTTCAGAAGATGTGATGATAATTTTTATTTTGTAAAGATCTTTATTCAGGCATGGCTTCATATATCTCTTACACACTATTATATTTACACCTTATAAACTTTCCCTTAAAAGTTTTTTTTCCAGAAGGAATTTATAGATTTGCATAGTGATCATAGTGTAATGACATATTAACAAACTGGCATCTGCCATGAGTACCAATCAATAGGGGACTTACTGTGTATACAAATATTTAGCAATGTTTTCCTCTGAAATATCTCTTTCTCTGACAAACACTTCCCAAGATTCATTGCAAATTAAAATCCAATATGGCACACATGCAAGCGCCCTATTCCAATTTATATGGGTGGAGTTGCTAAAAGGAAAATGTATAATTCACCTTCACCAATCCAAATAATTTTAAAATAATACAAAGTTTCAAAATACACTTCAATATAACCGACAGATAATTGTAATCAAGGCAATACGAAATTTATTCAGATATACCTGGTATTTATCCTTTTTCAACCTATTTTAGCAGAAATAACTAATGGTATAAGGCTGTGGATTCTACGTTTTCTGGAGACTTCATCCATTATAGCGATGTATTTGACGATGCCCATGGCAAGGTTCCATTATTCAGGATAGTTGTGTCATTGTGTAACATGACCTCCGCGTAATGACCGAAAAAATGTCTGAACAAACCCAGTCTCGTTAACTCAAAGAAACATCTAAAATGATTATAAAATTATATATGGAGAGCAGTCCTAATTAACAGATACACCATTATCTGTATCTACCATTTGTAGTATACGTGGTAGTTGCGCGTGACCACTTTCTATATACTACTTACAGTTGTATATCCGCGCGACCTTTATTGCACGCGCTCTTGTTAGTCGCGCACCCGTCGCGCACGTTGCACCCCAAGGCCAACTGTGTGTTGGGGTCTTACGCACCCTTTGTCATATCAATACATTACATGTGCCCAATTTCAAAACTGCATTTCTAATAATTATGTCTCTGCATTTATAACGTCGTTCTAAAGATGTATAGTTAACTACTTTACCTGTGTCTGAAAATCTATTTTGTTGCGGTTTATTAATTATTTCCTGTGACATATCACATACTAGGCGATATGCATACGTCTCGTCAATTTTTTTCTCCACCATGTACATCAGTCTTTTACTTGTAGCTCCTTCTTGCCACAATGTCCATGATTCCTCCTTCCCATTTCTGCCAACTTTCTTTTCAAAATTCTTTCTCCATCTTATTACCCTTTGCCGTACATGTCTCAAATGAAACCCTTTCTAGATGTCATTGGTCCCTGTTCATCAACAGAGAAATGGAGACAGTTTCAGAGGCAACATGAGATAGATACAGATTGATCGAGACATGCAAAGATCCGAAAAATCAGATAGTGGGACTATGCAATAAGTGGGTGTGAATGGGACTGTGTAATATTATGATGTGTGAAAAACGGGAAACTTGAGAAAAATCATTTATTGAATTGCATGCTGCAATGAACTAAATGTCTGTCACACTCAAAGATAAAGAAATACAGACATAGCAAGAAGTAGAGATAATATGGCGAAAATTCTTAAATGGATATGGAGAAATATATTCGGAAATGTGCTGAAAACCATTCCAAGATAAGGTGTACATCACCATCCATTCTCTTTCTCTCCCCTTTCCCACTCTCTCCTTCCCCTCTCTCCCCTCTCTCTCTCTCTCTCTCTCTCTGTCTCCTCCCCCTCTCACACTCTACCTTCCCCTTCTGTGGTGATGGAGGGAGGAGGACGGAGGAGGAGGACGGAGGAGGACGGAGGAAGAGAATTATGTTACTGACTTACGTTCATTCTTATGATGCTGCGTTGAACTCTGTTGCTATGACAACACATTCTTTTTGTGACAAGTGTTGAACCTCTTTGAGTCATATTGGTTATTGCATTTGTAAAATATCGATCTTATAGGTTCAATGCTGCGTCATAAAAAAATGTTTTGTCATAACAACAGAGTTCAACACTGCACTGTAATAATGAACGTAGTCAGTAACATAATCCTCCTCCTCCCTCCTCCTCCTCTCCTCCTCCCTCCAGCCACACAGAATTGGTTTAAAGTTTAAACCTTTTTATGCCTTTCTTCCCTTCATAATTACTCTAATGGTGCCCCCTTCCCGTCTCCCCTGTCTCTGCCTCCATCTCTCTTCCCATCTTTTTGTCTCAAATTCTCTGTCGTTTAACCCATTCAGGGTGGGGACTGCTGAATTCTTAGTGCAGGTATCAGTGACTGTTACAGGTAACAGTCTTTCAGAATTAATGGTTACAGTAGTTTACTGTTAACAGACTTGTGTGTCTTCAGAATTTAATTTCTAACTTCTTATGACAAGTGTAAAACACTCAAGTTTACCACTTTTCATACATTTGGGTCCCATTTGAGGTATGAAAGTTAATACGGGTACTAAGTTACAGAGAGAAGTTGAAAGAGAAAGTTGGTGGGACAGGGAATAAGGAGAGATGAAAATGTGGGCCCGATTGTCCCACTAGCAAATCCGGGTGTTTGCTAGTAACCATTTAATTCTTTGTCTTTCCTTGTGTTCTTCGCGATCGATCGACTAGCATATATGTGGTCAATACGTGTCCAGAGCATAAGATCATAACAATGTGATTATAGTTATCTAGGTGCCATGGCTAGGTCAACACCTGGCACATAGAACTTATAATTAGACCTATATCTCAACCCACTCCACTGATTACATAATGAATGTCTATGTGCATGCAATATCCCTTACACATTTCCATTCATCTCCATAAATATTCTGACAGGGTGAGTCAGATCTGATCGAAATAATTTGGAGTCGGAATAGGCCCTATTTGAAGAGGTCCGCCTCTGTCAGTAATTTCATCGGTGATTTCTGAGAAATGTGCAGGTATATAATGATAGTATATAAGCTTGGCTGAATAAAGATGTATTAAACTAAAATAAATTGTCTGGAAGTAGTAATTCCTCCCGAAAAACTGTGAGGATGCAAACACATTAACTAAAAACTGGAGATAACGAGCCCCCACATAGCAGCAAACACTAGAGACCGACATTGGTCTACAATATTGAATATTAAATCAACTATATTGCATATTAAAATATGGAATAGTCTAAAGAAAATATATGGAATTACATTTTTAAATGTTTTGTTGAACATGACTAAATTATTGCCCACTCGAATCCCTTGGGATTTCCATTTTTGTATTTCGTTTATTTATCGATTGTGGTTTAAAATTTGAACATTATTTTAGTTATTTTAGTGTTAAGACTCCAATTATCCATAGATCTTAGTTATCAGCCACATGGCCATCAGCCTCAGACGTATATGCACACATTAGACAAAGCAGGCACCGCCTAATAAAGGTTATAGACCTACCTTTGGCCAGCTAGTAACCTATTGACTAAATATAGCCCTAGTATAACAGCTTTGCGAGAGGACCTTACGTAATGCATTGTCTAACTCCTCCTAATTCAGGCAAATCACCAGGTTCTAAGAATCGGCGGCGGAGGAACACAGCCGAGGAACAGCTCATCCTGGAACTCTTCAGGAGATACGACCACGACGCCAGAGCAGTGCTGAACACTTCCGCCACCGTCACCGTCCAGATTCAGTTCCTTCTACTGAGGGTGCAAAAGCTGGTAGGCTTAATGAACATCGTTTCCTTTTGCTGAAATCGGGATATCATAGAATTGAGAATGTGTATTTTTTATTCAAATTTTTATGTCCCATACTTTCACAGATGTGTGATACATGTCCCATTCGAAATATAACCCCACTTAATGTAGGCCTACAACCCGTTACACCTATTTTCTTAATCTCGATCTTATTTAGCCTACAATGTTATTTTTATAGGCCTACCGTGCCCATAGTTCGACGACAAGAGTTTACTCATTCAGCTCAATTGTACATCGATTCTTTAGGATCTTAGATTTATTCTCTAGATAGATTAACTAGGGCCTATATATAGTTAACATGTATAGGCCTATAATATATAATAATAATGTATAATAATAGAATAGACTAGACTTCAACACCCGACCCACTCCTCATCCCCGACCCACCCCAACCATTAACATTACTCTAGGCAGTTAATTTGTTTAAACTGTTCGTCCCCTTGTGTATAAAGCCTCCCCGCTACCCCTACGGCCAAACCCGTCTAACCCAAAACATCCCCCTGGGGACAGTACCATTTTCTTCCAGCTCTTTCTCTGCTTCTATTTGCGATTTTTTTCTTCTTCGCACCACCTGGTGTAGATAAGAAAAGTAGCCTTACCGCCTCCTGTGTGATACCAATTGCTTTCGACTGTTTGGTTGGCTGTCCTGTCGGGTTTGGGGGAAAAAACTTTAATCAGGTTTGATGTTTTTCTTTCTATATTGAACTAACCTCTTTGCCTCAAAACCTCCCTTGCAACTATCACAATACTTGGCCAACATCGTTATCTCTCCCCCTGTGTATCAATTCCTTCCAGCCTTTTCTCTGTCTTTGTGCAAGATTTCGAACTTTTCACAATAGAGCTTGAGCTTGAGCTAGAGCTTGAATCACAATTAGACCTCCGATTTACATTCTATATCTGAAGAATTGGAAAAGGCCTAATCCCAGAAGCATAACGCAAGTAGGCCGAATGAGGGAGAAATAAAGTATAAACAAGATCAAATAAAATACGATGTCTGTTTTGTGGATCAAGAGATCCACAAAGGTGTGACAACTGTCATACTAATTAGTACATAATATAATAACTGTATTCATAGCATGAATATAACAATGTCTTCTTGGTTTACATTATTATGTTGTTTGGGGCGTAATTTATTGTAAAATGTAAAAATATATCTCTATAGATATACCGGAGCAGAGTTTGAGACGCCTTCAGATTTAAATTTTATAGGCCCATGGAACACAAAGTACGTTGTGCTAAGCGCTCTATGCTCTCCCGTGGCCGCATTCAAACCATATTAAAGATATAGATTATCACCATTTTCATGTACATGCATGCTTCCAAAAATGTATAGGCCGAATAACTCGTGTGAATAGAGGCAGACATACAGACACACAAATATAGTATTCTCACTTAAAAAATCTGTGGACACCGCCATATAATATTATTATTATGTCCAATAGCACTTTGGCAAAATCTAATCACATTCGTAATATAGGTTTGAAGACTATTCCCCCAGCCATGGTAATGATTTGATATTGAACTATCAGTCCAAGTTCATGACCATTCATGGATGTTGCACTACATTGCATGGAAATAGATTATACATTTAGCTGCGTTACACTGCAGCTAAATATATGCCTGATATGATGTAATTGTGGAGATAAACAAAGACTAATATTCGCCGGTGGAAAATCACATGAATAATAGATGACATTAAGCCTCCTCGGATTATACACTTCTCCTTGAGCTGTACATAGAAGCCATCTGGTTCCCATATAGGCCTGTGTGATATGTGATGTGTTACAGAAAGCTGATTCATTAGTCGCAAAATTGATATCTTTCAAAGTGTTTTTATTCACAAGATCTATTTGTAGAGGCGTTCTCATTTTGGGGGATCTAGCGCGTTAAGTCATATGAATACTTGTACCAAATTTAAATCCAGTGTATTAGATATATCCTTGCGTATCTAAGTCAAACCTATCGTTTCTAAGTCAAACCTATGGAGTATATTTAGCTTCTTTACAAGTAATTCTCCACCCAGCAATATTGCAGACATTCTTTCAAACAGAAAAAAATCAATATCGAATATAGAAATACTTTTAAGATGTTCACATCAGTGGAATCCACTTTATCTCATCTTTTCAAATATGATGGTATCTCGAAATCCATATTTCTGACTTCTGACTCAGTTGCCTGTAACGCCTCACATTATAAACCTTTATATACACATACTTCAATAAAAATTTAGGATGAAAAGCGTGCGCAGTCTCCCATACAAGTCCCTAAGGAATGGTTATTCTGTTGAATACGTCACCTCATCTCCCATCAACAGACATTCATGAACGTACCACATACATATAGACACCATCCCTGTGACATGTATCCCGGAATCATATACATCCTAAATGCAGTTAGGGCCTGGGGAGTGTATTCCAGCAATATGATGTCACAATTATGTACGAGTAGCCTCCGCTCTCCCACTGAAAGCTCCGAAGAAATGCATTATTCATCAGAGGCCCAGGCCCGTTTTTGACTCTAAAATTTTATTTCTTTTCAGGATGAGAGAAGCCAGGTCCTCCTCACAACAGGTTTAGTGATCACAGTAAGTAATGTCATAATGCGACTTGTAACATATCAATGTTTTGCTGCTGAGTTTGAATCTTTAACCCTAGGACCTGGATCGTTTGTATTCTAGAGATTGTAACGAAATTAGGCATCGGAACCTCGTTAAATCAGAAAGGATTCTCGCCCTTATGTTTCCCAGAAGACGTACACGCCTTCCTATGGGACCATAAATTAGATATACCCAATGGTATGTGGCTAAGAGCTCCTGAGCGAAAGATATGACCGGTGTGATATCGAAAAGTGACCCCGTCGAAAAGTGACCCATGGGTCGATTTTGGACGTCGAAAATTGACCCATGGGTCACTTTTCGGCAATCGAAAAGTGACCCACCCCATCTAAAAATGACCCACTCATTATTGCAGAGATATATAGACATAACTTTTATACCATATTGAGCGTTCATTTATCAGCAATCATGAAGCTACATGGAGCTAATATAGCAACATGGAATATGTTTTAGTTCCCTAATATTGTCGCGCTAAATGTTAGACCTATTGAATCACCCTAGGTGTTATAATAGGCTGGCTTATTGTAATAATGCCCTTACCGTGTAGAAAGTGAGAGAGGATAATTGTTCCTATTAATAGGTATTATGTATCCAGATTATTATACTATATTTTAAAACTAGTAAGCGTCTATAGATGTTATGGTAGAAATTACAGTTACTACAGATATTTATTTCTCATTACATTATTATGTATATGTTATAAGTTATTATACTCACTAGAAACTTAATGTTAAAATATATATCAAACAACTGAAGTTATATACAATATCAGGCATCGTAATATATTATTTCAGAACATTAAGTTAGAAAAGAAGAGGGGGTTGATTTTCGATGGGGTGGGTCACTTTTCGATTGCCGAAAATTGACCCACGGGTCACTTTTCGATGGGGGTCACTTTTCGTCATGACACCGGCAATATATATTGGCTGC
The DNA here is from genome assembly GCA_942159475.1 of Sthenelais limicola. Lineage (NCBI taxonomy): Eukaryota > Metazoa > Annelida > Polychaeta > Phyllodocida > Sigalionidae > Sthenelais > Sthenelais limicola. The sequence goes on from OW804096.1 coordinate 64,268,119, forward strand.
ATTGGAAAGAGAACCTCATATCAATATTCATAAAGACCTCTACATACAAGATTTTGAGAGCGTTTTATTAGGATCTATAGTCATATGTCAGACTACCCCAGAATGTATGTTGACAACTGTCTTCCCTATCGCACATGAGCGCAGAAAAATCAAATAAAAAGCAGTGGCGTACAAGGCTTCGCATTTTGAACTCCTGTTAAACTGAATGGGCACATCAATCCATAAAACAGCTTTAAACGAGAATTCCATAACATGAATCTGCCGGGTGTGAACATTTCTTGTCCAATCCTGTATACTGAAGTGAGCACCGTATGGTTATTTCTAGGAGTGGAATGATGAGAGATTGACATGGGACCCAGCCAAATATGGAAACCTCACAGATATTGTTGTACATGCACATAGGATATGGTTGCCAGAACTCGCCATTATAAATGGGTTAGTGTTTTCATTTACGTTTAGTTCCATACAATATGTAATGATACAGTGTTACAGTGTAAGAGACATGGTGTCACAAAGACCTAAAACGTATTGCTCGATAGAATTGGTTTCATTGATACAATTGGAATAATCTCCCACATCGAAGAAGCGTACTTATTGTGATACCTCGGAATCGGAGGTGGTCCATAACAGTTAATAGGAATTTCTGAATTTCTGAAAGTTCAGTTAATTAGGAACCCCACGATTACCTTACAAATAAGACTTCATAATCATTCTTTTTAATGTTACTTATTCTATGCATACCGATGTCTCGTAAGAAAGTGTTAAAATGGGTTTACAGTTTTACGAAAATCTTCAGAATTCGTGACAAAATAAAAGATACAGACTCCAATATGTTTTATTGACAGTGGTCTGTTTTTCCCTTTACCTCAGAGCGGATGACATGATTCAAGAATTCGAAAAGATACGAGTGTTGATTTCTTACGACGGCAAAGTCCATTGGGAACCCGGGGGAGTGTTCACCACGACCTGTGATATTGACATAACGTACTTTCCATTTGATGAACAGGTCAGTCATAAAGCAGGGGAAAACATGGCGGAGGCTTTGCATAAAACCATAAACAGAGCAATAATTTGTCTCTTGGGTTATTCAGAGCTTTTTTCTCACGCCTCTTTTTCCACGGCTCATGTCAAATGTTTTATACTTGTGCCATCTCCAGTGCGTTGGGATTTCCTTTCGCCATTGACAAGGTCTTTGTGAATTCAATCCTTTTTATGTCCTCTCCTTATTTTCTCTCGCCTGGGTTTTGATGGGAGGGGACAGGTCTCGTATGATACAGTGAAGCTGGGTATAAGGTTTACTTAGGGAGAAGCTGGAGCTATTGAACTCCCAATATGTGCGCTAGAGCGTTCCAATATATCACACTAGCCGATAAGGTCTTCCAATTGTTCACCAATATCTGGCACTTCATCTTATGAGTCTCAATTTGTTTTTTTCATTTTATAGGCCTGTCCGATAGAAATAGGAGCCTGGGCCTATAAAAGTTCTCGTATGAATCTCACACACTTATCACCAAACGTCGAGATGCAGGAGTTTAAATTGAACGGCGAATGGGCTATAGAAGAGACAAGCGCTCACTGGAGAGAAATAATACTACCGTGTTGTCCAGATATTAGATATTCAAAGGTTAGTCCCATGGTCTATATCTACTCTTTACATTGATGGCTAGATGTTTTCTTCCAAAAATGTAATAAAGTTGTCACATGTGAAAATATGTGTTTTTGGTTTCCGCAATCAAAGTTGAACGTTATCAAAGAAGGATGGATTTCATATATATTATATGCATGTTGGTTTCTGGGTATACAATGAACATACATGTATGCATGCATGTATGAATGTATGTATGGGTGTATACGTATGTATACTACGTGTATGGATGGATTCAATTCAATTCAAAAATTCTTTATTGTTGCTGTTATTACAAAGGTCGGTCAAATCTGTGAACATAAGAAACAGGTCTTCCAGTGACTGCCGACTTGGGATTCTTGATTGAGGTTACAGAAAACAAACTTAAAGCTAACAACCGTATAACATGATGAGGATGGATAAGCGTATTGATGATAAAGATGGGGTAATTCGAACAGAGAGAAAGACTGACATTTCCGGACGTAGTGACTGATTGACTAGGGTAAACAATTATATATGGTACATATATCATCGGCTAGCATCGTTATAAAACATATACATCATTCGCTAGATGTGAATAATGTTCATCTAAAGGACATAACAAGACAGGTACATGAGATAGCAAAGATGGGGTTGAGCAGTGCATTATGCAGGGCAGCAAGCTACCATAGAATAATAGTCATAAATATTTAAACACCTTAATATCATTATAATATCATAGCATTTGTAATATTCAGGACCTTAAAAACAATCAATACATTCAAAGAGATTCAGAAAGGGGCCAGGAGTTGTTGTGTATACTTCCTGAATGTTACTATGTCTTCAATTTTATGGGCTATTGGTTTTAGTTCATTCCACCTTATCTGACATTTGTATATGATGGAGTTACTAATTTTGTTCGACTTAGTTGCTAGCACATTTAGATTTCTTTTTCCTTGAGCATGGCTACGCGTTGGTAGTGCTCTATTATCAATATTACATTCATTTTGCGCTAAATAAAATGCTGTGTCTAGGACATGCTTGTCCCTTCGCAGCTGAAGGGGCCAGATATTCAAAGACTTGTGTTCCTGATCCACATTATCGTATCTCTAAGAGCTTAATTCTGCTGTGATTGGAGTTTTTGTAATAACGCTTTAGGGGCAGAATCATAAATAAAATCGCAGTAATCTAAATTGGGCAGAATCGCTAATTTGTATAGATCGTGTTTGGCTTTACGAGTCAGGGAATTTCTAGCTTTGTATAACAGTCGAATCTTTGATGTGACCAATTGAAGGGTTTTGGTAACATGAGATTTAAACGTGAGAAGATCGTCTAATATAAAACCCAAATACTTGTATTCCTGGACAGTATCAAGCTGAGCACTGCCAAGAGTCAGGCTAAGAGCAGGGGTCTGCATTTTAGCCCTTGATACATAGCTTAGAGAAAAAGACATAGATTTACATTTGGTGGTATTAAGCGATAACTTATTTCGACCACACCATTCGAAGATACTGTCAAGGTCTTCCTGAAGGAATTGATGTAGGGGGCCAATTTTAGCGTTGTGGTAGTAAATTATAGTGTCGTCAGCGTAATGCTGAATATTTGCATGCTTAACAACAGTGTATAAATCATTGATATAAATTGTGAATAATATGGATGTATGCACCTAAAATTATATAAACCCTCTCCATTGACGAATTACTTTACCTTATATAAATTGGATTTGAATAGTACAATTCATCTTTATTTGAGCTCAATATATATCATATAATTGAATAATCATCCCTAAACATCAGTCGTTTGTGCATAAATGTTCATATGTGTATGTGTACGTTGAGGAATATTATATACTTCGGTTGATCACCTATTTCCTACCAATCCGATGGCGATATATCAAATGTTAAAATTTACGCAAGCCTAAAGCTTTTTTTTTTGTTTTTACATCAACTTTTATTCAATCTATCAACAAAACTTTCTCTTCCTCCAGCATATCGACATCAAGATTTACATATGCCTTTCTTCCTGCAAAACACACTCTATTATTGATTTTCTAACTACGAGTAACTACGATCTGTTAGATATGACACTAGTTTAGTCCAAACATGGTGATATGGTTCGAGAATATTGTAGCTCCTCCCACTTTGCCCCATACCGTACACATCAGAGAAACAATGAACTACATAACTCCATACATTTAACGTTGCCGCGATAGTCGACCCTCCGGTCCAAACATTTCACCTAATGAATTATCGCTTTGTGGCCACGCCCCTTCTGACCCTTACCGTACACCTCTACTCTTTATACACAGGGCATTTTCTTTTTGACTCTGATCTTTTGTGGTTTTATTTAAGGGTTCACGATTGGAGCGCATCGATAAGATGCGATTTAAAAGTACCTTTTACAAGCTTCAAACCTGAGGATATATCTCTTCAAACCGATGTAAAATAAAGCAAAAGGGAGGCACCTGCCCCTAGACGTTGTTATTGTTCAACAGATCTGAAATATCTGCCACTAGGCTTTTCCACAGTGTGTTTTCCTCTGAACTTATTTTGATATAATATAATCGTTATTTTTGACCTCATCTCGTATATGTAGTACAACCATTCCAAGTTCCCTTGGTGAAACAATTTCTGCCTGTGTATGAAGGCTTTTTTATTAAGTATAATCCAGTTTATAACCCTTACATTTGTCCCCTTTTATACTTCGCTGTGATGTAGTGGGGGAAGAAACAAATATCTATAGATACACCTTCCAGAGAGTCAATATAGAATTATGATCCAATTTGTGCCGACTTAGTTGCACTACATTAATGTCGTCGTTCATTGAAAACGAAAGATTCACTAAAGGGACAACCCATTCAATTTCCTGTTCGAGAGACTGAACTTTATGCCAAATTAATAATGTAGCACTAACATGCCACAGCACCCCTATATACGGAGTCTATATTGGGGATTCTAATTTTCCTGGCTCTCCGTGAAGTATCTCTGCTACAAAAACGAGATTGGAGAAACTAATGTATCGTGAGTCTGTTTGCTATTCAGCCAAGCGATGCGCTATATGGTCCTATCTCTTCAAATATTTGCCGTTCTTCTGCACTAATCGGATCTTGCTCTCAAACGACTTAGGCAATTAAGACTATCGTCTCTTGATTACTATATGTGTGTGTATTTTGTTTGCCAAATATTTGATTTCATATATATATTTCACACAGAGATAATTATAGCAGTATTATTAAACTTCATGGTGGGAATCTATTACATGATTATCGATGAGGAGCAATAATTTATATATATGCTAAAGTGTGCAAATAGTCGCGAAGGAAATAATTGCTGAATATGTAAATAATGAACTTTTTGTCTTGCCTCTAATACGCTGGGGACTGTTGAAGTGTTCTCCGCCTTTGCATATATATTTGTGGATGACTACAAAACAGGTTCTTTCCAAATTACATGGAAATGACTCTCTATATTTAGCCTAATTCGGGGATGCTGCAAATAATCCTCCACCCATTGGCAATTTATTGCCCAATTCATCCGAATCATAGGGTGACGTACGCTCATACATGGATTATTTACTACGCAAATGCCCCCATATATTACAAGAAAATAAGCATATCTGCCTGCTAAATTAACTAAAGTTTGACTGTGTCTACATTAATGTTCGGTGACTGGAAAATATCTTGTCTTATTATTATTGGTAGGGTGGGATAATGAGGCTGAGAGTGCGTGCCCATATTGGAATTGCCTCACTAAAGTACATAGGAAAATAATAAATGTGCTTTTATATGAGTCCACCTAAATCGAATCATATCGTAATTCTTCATTCTTTATTATTTATTTTTATTATACGGCCTTATATTTTTTGTTCACAATATACGCTATTGATGTTTACATTGGTTTTATTCTTTGGTGCTATATTTGAGGACGATTATTATTTACAATTGTCCATGAACGAGTTTTGTATGAGAAGGTGGAAGGCCTGCGGATGAAAGTTCTTCAGACATGGTGTGCCCCTGAATAGAGCTAGCGGAACACGAAATTAATTAAATTGCATTTTAGTGTTACCTAAAACATAATTAAGCATACTATCAATGTATTCAACATTATTTCCTATATTCGGGGGTATTGAAGAATAATCACCATGAATCTATTCAACAGGGAATGGGCTGCTTCATACTTAGTATTCAATTGAATTCTACAGTTGATCTTGGTACTTAAACCTCAAGCCCCCAGAAAATTCTCTTTTAAACAAAATGAATTTACAAACATACCACTGACGAAGTTTTATTGCAATTTCTTTCAGGTGGTCTTCACATTATATCTCAATCGAAGATTCACATTTTATTTGATGAACATTATTCTACCGTGCGTGCTATTGTCTGTCCTCATCCTCATCGTCTTCTGTGTACCACCCGATGCCGGAGAGAAAATATCCTCAGGGATTTCGGTTCTTCTGGCCTTCACAGTCTTCCTCCTCATGCTGGCAGACAACGTTCCAAGGACTTCATTAGATGTACCCATATTAGGTAAGGCTATCCCTTAGTAATCTGGACATGGTGTTGCAAGTAATAATAGTTACTTCATGAAGGGCTCCTTAACCATCTTTAAGAATTTATCGCCCATCAATGGTGATTTCCCATATATGTAGGCGTGAGGCTATCCTTAAATCTCTCCATGGAATCAATGTCCTTTAGGGTGGGCTCACAAAAGATTGAGCGGAATGAATGGTGTGAGAAGTTGTTTGGAGCCACATCACGTTTGGAACTTCTTCTCGCTGAATAAAAACCCCCAAAGGATAAGACGACTGGCGCTGGGCATTAGTCTTGGTATGTCTGGGGAGTCCATTTGGTGTCCATACCTCTTGATGCTCATTAATTATTCATGCAACACTTGAAACAGAAGACGGATCGTCAAGGGTGTTAGCTATAACATTAAACGAAGTCGTGTCTCTCTGCTCGGCTGACAGTACTGCCTAAGGTGGGATTCCTGCCAGCGCAAATTGCCTCTCAATATGAAAATTAAAAGCTGACACTGAATCCGGAGAGTGAAGTTTTCTTGTTTATTTAGATACGGTATTATTATCATTTCTGCAACTGAGATTTCAGCACCACCCACGCTATTACAGGGTTCGTTGTATGATAAAATGGAAGTCTTCCCTGGCCCGTTAGGTTAATTGCACTGAGTCTTGAATTAGTTATCAACTTGAAGAATTAGACTTTCTTATGCTAATATGAGGATTTAGATTCTTTAGCTTTCTCGATTGTATACAATCAGAACGATTAAAGATTCATCCCCTGGAACACGCGCTCTCAATCTCTATATCGACCTATTCTATGTTGGAAGTAAACCTAGTTGTATAAACATCTAAAACGAGAGTTAATTAGCGTGAGCAGGACATTTAAACGCGGGCTTAAGAACTTCGAAAGGTTTATTCGAGAATCGATGGATAAGACTAAGATGTCTGTCAGACGCATACATGTATCTATCTCTATGCATATATTCATGTGGTGGTCTAAAGAAATAATTAACCCTCCTATAGTGTTTGTTTGTAAATAGATGTATTGGTCCAATTTGATGGGTAGCCCCGGGTCTCTCTATCACTGACATGACAGATCATATGCGGTTTCCTCTGTCAGACTTCCACCAAACTAATGTCATGCATGCACGAAATTGGTTCTCACGCGCGCGTCGATTGTGCTAATAATGTGATGCCAGTCATCATGGCCAGACGGGACCCACTGAAAGAACTATGGCTGCCATAGAAGGGGCCACCCATTTCCAGAGTAGATTATTGTTGTTTGTTGAAAATATGTATTACTATTTACTGGAAATAAACAATATAGATGCATATATGCATACGGTGATGACCATTGCGAAAATAATATTCTTTTTCGAAGATGTTGGTCTAATAATATAGGCCTTAAACGTCCTTCCTGTTAATTTTCCTTCAATGTCAGTAATACGAATTTGCTGTCTATTTCAGTGGCATATCTAGGAGTTACTATGGGTCTTGGAACGGCTTCCGTCTGCCTCAGTGTGTTAGTGCTCAATTTTCATCATAAAGGTTCCTCAACTCGAATGCCACGATGGGCAAGGGTCGTTTTCCTTCATTATTGTGCCAAGGTCTTTGGTTTCAAAAACAAAGAAGGAACGCCACCCACAGAAACCCAACAAGCGCAACAACAGGTGACACCAAAACGCCCGCGAGACTTCTCGAACAACTTCCGGCTGCCAGACAGTGATCCAGACAGTCCAGACAGCGTGGAAGTTCGCCACATTCTCTCGCCGTCAGCGCGAGTTCGACGTGCGCAAGAACGCTACGTCATTAAGGATAGTTTGAACTATCACAGTGTCAATGCGTCGTCACAAATGTCGTCACAAATGACGCAAAAACCCAAGCTGAAAGGTCAGCGATCTGGTGCTTCTCAAAGTGAACCTCAGTCAGAGGATATAATCAAAGAATGGCAGATGCTGGCTCGTGTGCTAGACCGACTTTTCTTCATTATTGTCTTCCTCATCATACTGGCATCTGCATTATTCCTCCTACTGAGCCCATGGTACGTAGGTCCGAAGAGGTTCCATTCTTAAGGAAATATATTCCATATTTTTAAAAGATTATTATCATATTATAATGTGCATGGCGCATGTAAATGTCACCCCAAACAAACAACAAATTACTCCTGCATACTCCTAATATATACACATAAAAACGACACTTTTAAAAGCTGATAATTTTGTCCTGGTGATGTTTTGTGAGTGACACATTTTGAACCACCAAATGAAATAATTGTAACATAGACCAGATTTCAACTTTTACGCAACTTAGTCAAGGTTAATCAGGTGGCTTTACTCCCGAGTGAACTCCTCATAGACCTATGATGGTTGTCTTAGAAAGCTAGCGTGCATGGATTGAAGTGTGTGATTTTATTGGCTTTTGGATACTCTTGTAAATATACCTCTGGCTACTGTTTTCATTGTACATTGTATATATACATTTAATATTTAAGTAGAACAACAATTATTAGTATTATTCTCGATTCAATTATCAGTCTTTGTAATCGTCATCATTCTACCGGCTCCATCCCATAGAAGACGGGCATTTATACTTTGTATTTGTTATGAAACGAGCAAGTCTTATCTGGGAGCGTTTTTTGATCTACCCATCAACTATAATACTTATATTATTTTATGAACATGGATCATGCTCATGTCATAAGAATAATGATAATAGTGGCAGGCTTTCTAAATAATACTCATTCAAAAACTTCTCACGTTTGATGACAGCTGAGTGACAGAAATTGGTTGAGAGACAGTTGTGCAAACTTCCAAATGAAAATGATGCTGATTTTTATCTCATTTTTACGATCATGCCTTAAAGCCGTTACGCATTTTGATTGCATAACATATCCACTAATTTCACGGAATAGACTAATGCTTTCTTGTGCCATTTGTGGAAATATATAGGCTCAAATTTGATTCCCATTGATTTGTACATTTTGATTGATTGATTGATTGATAATTCTAAAATGTCGCATGACTGAGCCTGGAATTGTGATAAATATGATGAAAAGAACCACACACATAAACCTCTATTTTTCGGTATAAGAGGCTACAAACTTTTAACATTCTGATCCGTGACATATATCCCTATAGGCCTCAAAGGTCCCACAGCCCTGCGGATGTTATTTCCTGAAATGCTTCAAAATAACTTCATGCACAAATTCAATGCCCCCGAACACCTTCTTGCAGGGAAAGTGACATTGATGCCATCAAATGTATCACGGCTTTATTTGCAATGGGAACATGAGAATGCGTCAATCTGTTTTATACGACACTATCTATGTGTCCCGTGCAGAGTGAAATTTGGCAAACCCCAAACAAGAATTTCTTTTCGTACTCGTTGGTGATCGTGTAGTGTCCGGTGTTATCCAAATCACGTTTGCATATATTTGATGATTTCGGATTTTAGTTTTTCAAGAAAAAAGGAACCAGAAGTTCTTCCAACAGATTAGTAGTTATTGGGCATAGCGATTAGTATGGGTTTATTATTTGTAACAGTCTAACTCGATGCACCCAACCAATATAGTTGCTATAGGCCTATAATCTGTTATTTCGCCATCTGCTGAAAACTGCATTGGTATTTCTTAAAAAAAAGAAGATATCAGGCAAAAGTATGTATATATGCTCAATCATTCCGTAGTATATCCCTTGATTCCTGAAGCCCACTTCGATGACAGGATAGACACAATAATTAATAGAAACGCTTTCTTGTGAATAATGTGAATAGCTATTCTTTCAAGATTCAGTTTCAATATCGTAGTGACAATCTTATAAGTTATTATAGTCCATTCTGTGATGTTACATTCTTAAATATCTTTGTGTGACAATGTCTCAAATGAAAGCAATCGATTCTTATTATGATTCATTGTATCATTTTCGTTACTTATATATAGCAAGTGTTGTAGACTCCATGTCATATTTGTATTCTCGAGTATGTTTTCCTTGTTTTAAGTTCAACTAACTCGAGGTTTCGGCTGTGATGTATGCCGCGCTTCATATCCTAGTGACATAGGTTATCTCTCCCCGACTTCTTGAACTAACCAACTACATGTAGCTACAGTAAAACTTATAATAATTAAGTTCTATATAGAGGCGATGTTTCAACAAATCTAATCTAGACCGATAATTATGTAGTCGGTGGAAAATGCTGCTGTGACAATGAAAGCTTGCCAAATTCCAATGCAGCATGTGCTTAGCATTTTATCTACTAATATTAAAATTGCTAGGTCGAAATTCAATTTTAATTTCATTCCATTTATTTTGACCAGAAACTCGTAGTCAGAACTTTGTAACTAATTAAATAGCCTATTCTTTTTAATTCGGTTCCTTCAAAGTTCAATGATTGTGCAGCTCCCATCGAGAAAAAAACTATCAAATATGTTTGGCATACCAAAAAGTGCTATTAATTAATTTTAGCCATATCTAATTCAATACACTTGTTTATAAAATTAATATAGATGACAGTGGGTGAAATATATAATTTTCATTTTAGATATTAATAGTTGGGTTAGTGGTTTCTTTGTTCATCCTGCTCCGGTGAAAATTACTTAACTTAATATTCTCTAGGATTCCACCCCAACAACGGAAGATCGTAGCATAACGCCTGGGAAGAAGGAGGAAAACACTTCAATGACATTATTCAAGCGCCATTTTATCATCACACATCATACATAGTTCTAATAGGATTCAATGTTTGTTAACAATTAACAATGCATTCCTGAAAGCATCATTTTGGACTTCCTTAGAATATTGATAATCATTGTAGGTACATAACAGGGATTGTGGGAGCAAACATTAAACCTAAATAAACGAATCTTGTTCATAATTAGGCACTTCCAATAACCGACTTAAGCTAGAGACATAACATACGCTAACAAGTCTTTTTCATATCAACTGAGAATACTGTACTTCTGCAGACGACAGTCAATCGATGTAACGATGTAACATTGTACGACGTGTGTACGAGTATTAGAATCTTTTATCAATCAGACACAGTTTAGGTCTTAATGGCGTACGTTAGACATACGCAGTTAAAACTGAATTGCATTTATTTATTGAAAAATGATTTAACAATAATAATAATACCAAATAGGTAAACAGTTATATAACCATAAGTTAAGCTAAACACAAGATAGACTTTTCCTCCTATCAAGGAAAACAGAGCTCATACACATGCCACTCGTTTCTTTTGGTGATTAGGCTATACGTCGCCATGTAGAAAGAATTGTATTGTTATCATGTTCGTCGGGGCGTCAATATCGCCTTCTGCTTAGGTATTATCATATCATCTTGACAATGGATATCAGCATCACTCTCTAACAGAATAAAGAAAAGGGATATTTAATCACATTTGCGTTCGTTTTTTGTCTGATCGGTATAATGAATTCATGAGCGACGATCGAGGCTCTTTACATTAAGTGGCGCTTATCAATGCAAAAGGGCCACGTGTACGTATACGTCTGCCATTTTTCAAAGCACGGTTATCTATTTCTTCTTTTTAAAAAACATAATAATATAAATCATAGACACTGTATTGGTCACTGCGACGTTGGACCATTCCCAACTCGCGGGAAATCTATATAGCGAAACCAGACCATTAAAAGCATATATATTTATATAGTTATGTGCTGCAATCTCCACCTAAGATCTGGGAACTTATTCAGAACATTTAGATATTGATTTTGTGTGCTTCCAAGACATGTGAGCTTATTCAGAATATTTCAATATTGATCTTTTGTGTTTTCAAGATGTGATGGAAAATTCAAACACGTAGTAAATAATCAGTACACATTGGGGGATTGGCTTTTGGTCCAGAGTATGATTAAATAGCTGCCAAATAGGAACATCTTATGAAGGTTAAGAACGTGGTAGGAAAGTGTGGTGCACATATATATAATAGCCTATTACGCGTGACCCTGGCGAAACACATCTTATCGGAACCAAATCCTCGAAATAATCCACATATTTAATGCTATTTCCGAGAAGTTAGTGAATGAATGATCTGTGAGCATATTTTAGTCTTTCTATATCAGATTATGTTTTCATTCAGGGGTTATAGATCTTCACATCAGATTTACAGCTTTCTGAGTATACGTAAAAGGTTTAAAGGGGAGAAAATCTGCAACTGATCAACGGACCACTGTTTCGTTAGAGCACCCCACGCCGGCACCTTATGTCATGATGATGTCAAACTGTGAGGTGCTCTAACGTAAAACAAATATAGGCCATTATGCACCACGTCCAAATTCAATGCACAACATGCACATTAATTAGTTACATATGTATACTTATACATGATACGTTAATAATACTGATGAATTTAGTTGTATTCGAGTACAAATAATTTGCTGCGATCTTGTTCCACGTTTTCACTGTTTTCCATTTGGTGCATGGGAAAGTGGTACATTTCATAAATTTGGCTTTAGCTGCTTTTCCTCTTGCATGGGTTTTCAAATATTTTGCTTTATATTTTATATTCTTCTCTTAAATGTATAGTGCAGGAATTAAAAGGTTTCACATTCGCGTGCGACCTGTGTTGTAGTCCTCAAAGTACCGTAAATGTCTACATAATTCTACAGATGCAAGTCTCGTCCTCACACTCTTTATTTCAACCGTGGTAGAGATGATAAACTGTACATGGGTGGGTGGGGAAAACATTCGATGAACAAAAGGAATTAGCCTAAAATGTTTACGTCGATTACTAGAGAAAATATATTAAAGATAATAGGCCTATAATTATTTGGTTCATATTGGAGGTGCATGACAAAGTAAGCAGATCCGGGAAGCATGCATGTATATATAGGCCAACAGTAATAGATCCAAGTTTCTTCAATTTGAACGCACATCTTTTATAGTTCTTTCTTAGATGCGACTCAAGCTAAGTTTCGAATGTGAATAGATAAGATTATTCGCCTCGCAAATTGGATGTGAATTGATTGATTGGGGCGTTTTGCTGTCTGGTTACATCTTAATTACTCGAAGGTAGATATATTATGGCCCACACGGTCTTCAATATTTGCCATTGGAATATGTATTTTGGACTTCCTTAATTAATCTGGGTAGATCAAAGCGTAGTTTATGTAGTGTAAACTCGGTGTGTGTTACTATGAGTATTATTATTGCACTGTACTATTGTTATAATTATCATGTTATACAACTATTCGCTTACGTAATAATATCATGTGATGTGCTTCAGGGAAATGGGTCACAAGTCGCAAAATTAATATTTTTCAAAGTATTTTGTCCACAAGATCTCTTTGTAGGAATGTTATCATTTTGGGGGTATTTAATTAATGCTCCAAGTCATATGAATACGTGTACAAAAGTAAAGATCGTCTATTAAATATGCACTTCGAAGCTCCTCCTATAGCGTATATTTAGCTATTTTACTAGTAGGCTAAGTGACCTCCAAGACAGAGATATCGCAAACTTCTTTTTTTTTTCAAAAATAAAAATATCAAACCACTTATTAGCTCTCCTAATGTTTACTGTCATTAGAATCGGCATAATCTCATTTTTTCAAAATTAATATGCTTATATCACAAAATTTATTTTTTGCGACTTGACTCATTTTCCTGTGACACATCGCATAGGCTTATGTGAGATGTTATATAAAATGAGTTTAAAGTTTTAGTCGTATCAATACATGCACGAAATCTCAAGACTGTATCTTATTATGTTCCTCTGTTACTAAAGCCATGCTAAGGGAGTACATTTAACTACTCTGCTAATAATTGTCCATCCAAAAATATTCGATTCAATTTGTTGAAATCCACTTAGGCCCTAATCCCATCTTTTAAAAACGATGAAATATTCCTGTGACTCATTTTCCTGTGGCACTTAGATCTACCGCATCCGATATAATATGGGCCTTTTATTCCATGATTTGGCCGTGAGCGTACAATAGGACTATAATGGATATACTTGCCGCTCACAAGATGTACAATATAAACTCTGTGTACTGTACAGTGACGTCACGACCGTTCGAGACTATGTGGACAACACAGTTTGATGAAAATAATGCAAATAAAGTTGTTTTAAGGTAAGAATCATGGAATAAAAGCAAGAATAGCACAGTATCACGTCTTCGGTGGCCTATATCTCCTCGTATGGCCGAAAAACAACGAAGCCTTAGGCCGAGTTGTTTTCGGCCATACAAGGAGAATATAGCCCCCCTCATACACGATACTATGTTGTTCTTGCTATAACATGCTAGCCTAAGTGCACAAACATGACATGACAAACATGACTTGACTTTTCCCTGGAATGTTAAGTCGTAGCCTGCCTGCATATGTGTTTCTGTACGTATGAAGTTTCGGGAAGATGGTTGTAGTAGATTTGAATTCATAACAACGTTTAAACCTAACTAAATTCATGGAAATTTCTTATTTTCTAAATTTCTCTTTGGTTGCCATGACAACCAGAGAAAAACATCGGTCTCAAATGAGATGCTTGACCAAATAGTTTAATTATTATTAATTACCCACATTTTGTCCACATGTTCTATTGAAAAATTCGGTACATCATTTCATTGGATTCACTTTCCCCAACCTGAACAGAGGTCTGCTTTTTCACTCGCGTCTTTTCCCATATATAAGTTTATAAAATCTTGGGATGCATACATGGTCCTCAGAGGTGGGATGCTCTTGCTATGTGGCCCAAGGTTTCCGATTCAATATTCAGGTTAATAAAATATTTGAATTTCTTCCGGGCGCAGGCATTGATGCAAAAGTCCTAAATAGGCTAACTATGCTAGTGGCCATATTTAGCAAAAATAGTGTTAGGCCTAGGTGATTTGCATCCCAATCCACATGGAAGACCTCATGTTCCATATAGTCTAGCCTACTTGTAGCTGAGGTTCTAGGCTTCAATTGGATACAAGACTCATGGTATTATATTTCATGCAAGGTACATAATGTTCATTGCTGCTCCACTAATGATGTTGGGTTCATAAAAGAAAATTGGTAAAATAATATTAGCCTATTTGTCAGTTGAAAGTTATAGTAGCTTATAGGCTATAGCCACTTCCCGAAATTTAATAGCCTACAATGGGAGTCCTAAGTTACCATAGATATAAAGTATGAAAGGTCGGCGGTTGGTCACTAGGTGGAAGAACGGAGTTACTTTGATAACATTTGATCAGTACAAGTCTTTCGTTTGTTTGTAGGGAACAGACCACTGCATTGGGCACTAGACGTACGTATTTGCCACGAAAAGTGGAAAACACAAGAATGAACATGCATCTGCGCCTATTTCAATTTCATTCCAGAACACATCCTTAGCGACTAGTACTTAACCGTAAAGTTGTTTGCAGGCATACCAGCAGAGCTAACATTCCCATATATTATTGTAGTTAATGGTTTTAGTCATCGATTGGATCACGCCAGGGAAGGTGCAATTTTTGTTTGCCTTCACTTCTCACTCGCTCGGAAGGCCATCTAGTGTTACCCTGCCTAACGACTTCCCGCTGTTACTCACTAGTAACTCCCCCTATCTTTAAACTACGAGAACGACACAGGGGAAGGGGTATAGTTTTCAACAGAGTAGGCCTAAATTGCTAGCAGAGGGGAGGGAAGCTCTGGAACTGTGGGGGAAGCGGGGGTGGGGGGAGAGGGAACTGTTCCAAAAGTTCCTCCACCCCAACCCACCCGTTGTTTTGATGAGGTGGTGACAGATTTCGAGATTTAATATCACCACACTCAAAATCCCCAGTTTTCCCTGACCTAATCAAAACCGAAAATAACATAGGCCTACCGTAGGCTATCTTTATACTATCGTTGAGCTCCTTCACATGTGTACATCCTTTTGGGGGCTCTTCATTGCAGTGTTGCCGAAAATGATGACAGTTAAAGTATGATATATGATAAGAGGCCACCTACATAACCTACATAGAGAGAGAATGGGACGAGCCGGCAATAATCAAAAATTTATAGGACGAGATTCGTCCACACAAGCACGATGCCGTAGGCAGAGTGCTTATGTGGACGAATCAAGTCCTATAAATTTTCGATTATTGCCGGCGAGTTCCATTCTATATTTATTATATGTGCATAAAATTTGATCATATGTCATCAGATATTAAATGGGGCTTCCACATACAAGGCAAACGACCAACAAAAGACGACCGACAAAAGGGGCACAGGGGGACCGACAGAGGTCACCGACAATGGCAGGGTACCGATTGTTGGTCCCCGGTATTTACATGGACGACAAAAAGTGGCTATTTTGGTCACCGACAATTGGTCAGCACAAGAGATTAAATTTTTCTGCCAAGCTGGCTAACTTTTATAAGGAATTGATATTTTAAGATTGTAGTCTGGGGGACTTTTCCCATCATATGGACGAAAATATTTTGAAAATATTTTAATATTTAGCGTTTTTATGGCCACATAAGAGAATTTCTATAGTAAGTCTATGGGTGCGAGATTTTTTTATTTTTCCTGAATTTCGATGAAAGTTTTAGGCCTATATAAGTTAGTTATTATCTCGGGTACCTCTGGTTGACACATGTGAACATTTTGCAGTACATTAGTACATTTATTTTAAGTTTATTTTTATCATTTCACTTGATTTTTGATTAATTTAGGGCCATTTTGGTCATATTTTACTGCCTATTTCAATATGTGGCATCAGGTAGTATCATATATTGCATCGTACAGTAATAAGGTTATCAAGGTGGCGGGTACATATTATTTAACAATCATTGACACAGGTCTATTAATGCACTAAAACTGGTGAATTTTATTCTCAGTTGATGACAAAATCTGATGGCTGGTTCCACAATTGTGTTAAATTATAGGAAATTATTTCCATAACTTACTAATATACTACAATGATACCGTACATATAAAGATTTTCGCAGTCCAAAATGTTATGGTTGCCTAGAAAATGATTTTTTTGCGAAAACGATTTTCGTGTTCAGTCATGTCAGTACATGTTCCTACATCATACACCAAATACATCATATACAATTACTCTTATTCTCCCAACAGGTTCTCCATATATATCTCCAATAATGAAGATTTTAATAGCCTATGGTATACGATTGCTTTCAGATTGCCAGCTAGGTTGTTCCAATCGCTTTTGCCTTCATAAACAATCAACCGTCTATACCTTTCGGTGCGAGGCAATACAACCTCCAGATTCACATGTACATTTCTACGCAACCCTCTCCCTCTCTCTCTATTCAACGCTAGTTCTTCATTCTTGCATTTGTGTATTATGCTCAACTTTACTGCTTTCCGACGTAGATCTAACGTAGATCTTTGTGAGACTACTTATATTATTGTTGCTATTGTTCTTTGATCGATGTCCATATTATTTAATATTGATATTTACCTTTGCCACGATAATTAGTTATATCATTATACAAAAAGAACATAATGGAAACATTAAAACCTATATTCGGAATACTTAATTAAAGAAATATTAAGTTAAATAAGTATGCTACAAGGTGGTCTAACACACTATACAATTGGGAGACTTTTGAAGTCGAAATAATCACCAAAAAATACCAATAAATAATTATAAATCAATAGTAATGATAGAAAATAAATGTACAAATCAACGCCAAACTATTCACCATAGTGAGGGATCCACAAACCATGCACAAACCGAAATATTCACTAAAAAGGGCAATAATGCTATATAAATTAATTTAAACGATCAAAATAAATGTACAATTATATTCTAAACTTCACAGAAGTGAACAGGAATGAACAGGTGGCTCATCAAGATCATAAGCACCTTTGGTTTCGCCAAAATAACAGGGAAAAAGAATTAATTTAGGGTCCTGACAAAAATTTAGGGTCACGACAATCGGTCACCCCTCCCGACAAGTTCTAAAATTTTAGAACTTGTCGGGAGGGGTCCACGACAGGTCACCGACAAGCCACCGACAATTGTGAAGGGGTCACCGATTGTCGGTGACCCGGTATCCACATACACGATTGTCGGTGACCGCTGGTGACCGATTGTCGGTCGTCTTTTGTCGGTCGTTTGCCTTGTATGTGGAACATGGGCTTTACTGACAAAATATTAAAGAAGTCTCAGAGAGCCCCACTGACAGCCCCACAGCATTACCACATCATTGAGTGAATTTTTTGCCGCACATAACTGATCGTCGCTCATTTAAGAATGCAAATATCAAAATACCATTTACACCATGAGCAAGCTGAGAAAAATAGCTTGCAAACCATATCAATCTTTTTTTTGTGAAGCGATTTTAACTATCAATTTGAGTGAGTTGAAGTGACCATAAAAGATTCGCGCAAAGTGACGGGAGTAGCGTAGGCGTGACGGGAGTAGGCGTACTAATATTGATGAATTAAAACGTTCATATCGCGGCCATTTCTTGAGCTATATTAATAAACTTATATCATTCAATAGAGAATTTAATGCTCTATTTAATTATGTGGTTTTATTATGTATTACTCTAATTATAGTACCAAAATCACAGGTGGATTACCGATCGCGGGGGTTTGTTTACATGCTCGGCGGAGAGCCAAAGCTCCGCGAAGCATATCAACAGAGCTATTTTTAGACAACTACATTTTTATAGGACGCGTCCTATATGAATATTTTTATAGCACCCCACTTATAGCACTCCTCATATAGCATGCGCGTATAATAAATTATTTTATTGTACAATCTTATAGAAAAATATCACCCACTCAGGTTGCCTGATAAGAAACAACTAAACTAATCATCATGGAACTTGCTTGACTTGTAATTACAATACTGTCTTGACAATGTAAATAGCTGGACTACTTATAATGGACATAAATTTATATCTCCTACAGAACACACTGTAAACCATAATCAAAGTTTTTTCATTTCTCTATGAATTTAATAATATAATTAAGTAGGCCCTAAATACTTGACTGTGACATATGTGATGTGTTTCAGGAAAATGGGTCACAAGTCGCAAAATTGATATTTTCAAAGGGATTTTTTCACAAGATCTCTTAACTGAAATGTTCTGATTTTTCAAAGTTTTGGCACATATAGTCGCAGACATTGTATTAAATATATCCATGCGTTTAATTGAAGGCCTTCGTATGGAGTATATTTAGTAGTTTAGTGGTAATTACCCATCCAGAAGCATTACAAACTTTTTTTTTCAAAATAAAATGATCAAATTTAAAATATAGAAATACTTATTAGATATCCCACTGTTTACTATCATTAGAATCGGCTTGATCTCATTTCAAATATGACGATATCTCAAAATCCATATTTTGCGCAACTCATGACTCATTTTCCTAAAACGGATCACATATGAGCAATTCCACCAAAAATAATGTCATTTGGCCATCCAAATTACGCATTCCATCCAGGGCTGAACATTCATATTTGTTTTACATTGCTTCCATTGATTTATTTTTTCTTGTACATAAACTAGATACATTGCTGTTAATATAGACGAAATTGGAAACATTAATAATGAATATTGTGGTCAGGGCAGCTTGGCAGACACTGTGCACCTGAATTCTGATGGTAAGGGCAGAGGGAAAAGGTAAATATTTCAACATAAATGACAATTAAAATTAGAAAGAAAGAACAACTTATACACATACAGTTTTAGGCCTTAATTAGTTTGTACTTGATAGGTCGTAACTCTTTTTAGTTTGTAAGGTTACAGCCTAATAACCATTCAGTATCGTTAATGGTAATGGCAGCAGGACAGGTCACAGGTGACCCTTTGTCCAATATGCACATATTCAATTCAAGAATTCTTTATTGCAACAGATGGTATATACAGTAAAGGTAATCCAGCATTCTAAATAGACATGAATCTAGGTAGGTCTTCCGCTGGGTGCCTGTTTTTTCTGGTATATTTCTATAATATAACCCATTATATTTAGAATATATACAAAAATATCAATATCATTATTTCCCCCTCATTGTCCTGCTAAGTTGATTTGCATACTTGTTTATGAAGGTAAATATAAGTCATATTTAGGTATTTAGAGGCAAAATTAGTCGGGGGAAATTTAGAAAAAATAGTTTCAATCCCCCCTCAGACTCCTGCCACCTCTAGACCACTGTACCGGCGACATGGTCGCCCTCAAGACCACTGTTACGGCAACATGCTGTTTTATGGTTGTGTCCCCTATCCCAATTAGTTCAACTCTTTTTTTTATTTATCTATGTGCCCTGGGGTTTCTTACATATTTTAAAACTGAGAAAATATTAATTGAATAATAACACCACAACCTCAAACTTCAGTATTTGCTCGATTATTAGGCATATGTTGGTACTTCGGTACTAAGAGGAAATGATTCATGATAATAATAACTTATCTATTGATGATATGGTTCTCGCGGCCCAGAGCACATTGAATTTAATGACTTTCAATGAGTAATTTACATGATTTTTTAATAACTTCTTAGTGATGAAGTAAAGGGATATTACAATGGTTTTTAATGCGTTTCATATTTTCTAATACATAACCTTGTTAATGAGGTACTTCCATACAAAGTTACCAACGATAATTCTGGGCATATAGGAATGGTGAGTAGATTTTGGTACTGAATTTAATGATTTTTAATGACCTGCTGGAACCATGCATGAAAACTAGACCCCCGGTACGTCAACATTAGTATTCCCGTCCACATTTTTTAGTATCCTTAACCCCGCTGTTGAGCTCGGAAGAATTAGCTGGATATCTTTTAATGGATATAATAATCATGAACAATGTTATAGGTAATTTTGGTTTTATTCTGTCCTAGGTCTACTGTAAACGTATTAATTTTCGCGCACACCCCTATGTGCGCGAATTTAAATCCTGCGCGAACCTATAATTATTACATAAACAAGGCATGAGGCTTCCTTGCTGCGCGAATTTAAATCCACGCGAAAAGGTGTCCAAGTTCTGAGTGCGCGAAAATGAATACGTTTACAGTAAACATTCCAAAAATAATTTAGAGCACCGCTACGGTGACAGGGGGCTTCCAATTAAATCAACCATACATAATTTAATCAAGAAGTTAATTGAAAAGTTATGATAGAGATATTTTAATCATAGCAACAAATTTCAGAAAAACAAATTTTTCTCAAAGAAATTACTAGCTGCATATTCAAAACTGGTTAGCATGAAAACCTTTTTATGTTAAAAAAATATAAGAAACTTTGTGGAGTACCTTCCCCCTAGACAAAAACATCCCCCTAAGAAAGTCTCAGATAAGCTGGGTTTTTTTCAACTCAAATGACACATTTTTGGTGAAATATAACCGTAAACCTGTTATTTTACTTATTTAAATCAAGCAACGTATTTCACACATCTGCATAATTATTGTTAAAAGGGAAATTTACCCCAAGTCAGGGAAAATTGGGATTTCCCTTACTCCGGATTCCAAACTTCGCTCACAATTTCAAAATTCCGACTTTTCCCGGCCGATATTTTCAGAATAGTGATGAGGGGACTGGGAGTAGTAGTTATTTTCATAGGCCAATGATGTATTAACAAGTTTTATATTCAGTTTTTACATATCGGTCTTTTAGCGTTACGACAAGAACGGAGGGCCAGGAGTGTGTAAGAAAATGTATGCTTTTTTCATGGCCACAGGGCGGAAATGAATGGTTGACCTGTGGTCATCGGGCTATAAACAGGCCAATAACCTATTCAACAATTTTATATTAACCTTTTTAAGTCACTGTAGTGACCTTAAAGATATATGCGGGTGTCAATACACACCACCTATTTTTCTTTTAAATGTCATTATCATAGGTTGAGATGTATTTGTGCACCATTTCCAATGTCTACAGGGCTTTTTTTATTACAGCTGTTTTGAGTGTTTTTTTAAAGATTAACTTTCATTGATTATGCTGCTTGATTACTAAATTAGGGGGTTATGGTCAACTTCAAATGACCACAACTTTTTTTTTACCCCGTCAATGTAGTTTTTCTTTGGTAAATCTGTAGCATAATACATCAAATATGTGTAGAAAATTTTGATGAAAAGTCACCGATAATTTTATAAAAATAGTGAAACGTGAAAAAAATAAAATTCCAGACTTCAATGCTAAAGCACTTATTTTCAAGCGGCTGTAGGAAAAAAAAAGTAAGTCGTTGAGATACTTTTTTTTCATTGCTTGCTTTCTTATCTAGTCAGGAACGATCCCTGAAAGTTTCATGAAAAAGTTACCGACCAATCTTTTTTCCATTAAACACCCGCCTATACCTTTAAATTTAATTTCCCAAATTCAAGACCTTTCTAGGCCCCATAAAAACACAAAGCAATTCTTTGTCTTGTAGATCTTTTATTAATCGGTAAATCTGTACAATTTCCAGGCCTGTATATCCATTCTGGATTGAACTTGGTTTTATGCGAGGCCCTGCAGGGGAAAGTAGATCTGAAAAGACAAAACATGTGTATCAGAATCAGAAGAAAAAGAACTATGAAATATTATTTCTGGTCGAATTAGCAGGGAATGCAGCTCTCAAGTTAATGAGATACCAATACCAAATTGACCAAGCTAACATACAGACAACCTCACTGCCCATATCTTATTATTACAGTATATGGAGACATCCACCACCAGTAGGTCAGAAGTAGCTAGTTATAAACCTTCACATAGATTCAGCATAGTTGTCTTCATCACACGAACAAGTGGTATACTCGCCATACAGTTATTTCAGGCATAAGGCTACTATAGGAAGATCTTATCTAGAAATAAAGAACCTCTTACAGAAATTTCGTTTAATTCTATTGAAGCTCAAGGCCCATAACTGTATGAAGTGCATTAATAAAAAAACTTTACAGAAATGGTAGATTTCCTCAAGAGCTAAAACCCCAAAATGAGATGCATGGAAATAAGTGAGATGGATTAAATACTATATTAGTGTAAACATCCACCACCATTAAGTCAGAAGTAGCTAGTTATAAACCTTCACATAGATTCAGCGTAGTTGTCTTCATCATGCGAACAGTGGTATCACTCCCTCTCACACACCATACAGCTATTTCAGACTACAGTTCTACACTGAGATTAATTACATAGATTACTTTAATGTTCAACCCAAAGAATGAAACAGTCATGGCAAAAACGTTTGCGGTGTCACCGGAAACGGTACAATGTATAAAATTAGCGGTTTTTGTCCAATATCACTTTTGTAAGTGTAGTTAGTTTTTCTTTTTATATTGTATTCACTGAACTCCTCTTTCTGAGTTATATTTTATCTAAAATAAACCCCAACTGGCGGCAAGTTTCGCCATGTCTGATATGTAAATCGAGAGACTTAGACTAGTCACTACAATACCAGTGTACAGTAGATGTCCACCACCACTATGTCAGAAGTAGCTAGTTATAAACCTTCACATAGATTCAGCATAGTTGTCTTCATGCGAACAGTGGTATCACTCCCTCTCACACACCATACCGTAATTCAGGCATAAGCCTACTAATCAGATCCATTATGTAAAAATCACTTAATTATTTCGTTTGAGTAAAAAAGTTACAAAAATTGTAATTTCCATTAATGCTAAAACCCCAAAATGAAACAAATATTGACACAATCTAAAATATTAGTGTAAATGCAGATGTCCACAACCAGTAAGTCAGAAGTAGCTAGTTATAAACCTTCACATAGATTCAGCATAGTTGTCTTCATCACACGAACAGTGGTATCACTCCCTCTCACACACCATACAACTAATTCAGGCATAGCCTACTATTAAGATCTATTATGTAAAAATCCCTTAACTATTTCGTTTGAGTACACACACACAAAAAGTTACAAAAATGGTCATTTCCATTAATGCTAAAACCCCAAAATGAAACACAAATATTGACACTATCTAAAATATTAGTGTAAATGCAGATGTCCACAACCAGTAGGTCAGAAGTAGCTAGTTATAAACCTTCACATAGATTCAGCATAGTTGTCTTCATCACACGAACAAGTGGTATACTCGCCATACAGTTATTTCAGAGCTCCCTGGACATTTGGCCCCGGTCAAGGCAGGCTATCTCCAATGTGAAAATGTGAACTAACACAAATCCATACTAAAATCAACCCTAAAATTGGTGGTCCTAAGTCATGAAACTAGTAAAAATGAATCAAGGTAGGGGCCCAAATGGCCGCAGCCCATTTCAGGCATAACCCACCACTACACCAAGATCTAGAACCTAGAAATGGGTATACACACATACCTACAGAGTCTTTCACTCCTGCTCCAACATCTTCTTGAGATGAGCAGCCTTCTTCTGCTTGACACGATCCCGTCTCTGGGCGAAGGACATCTTGGCGCGGTTCCACCTGTTTTCACAAACATAAGATGAGTAAGGTAAATATTATGCAACATTAGTTAAGGAAAGCAACTTTTAAGGAATGTACTCAAGATGTTTTGCGTAGTAAGGAAAATGGGGAAAGTTTCAAGTTTCATACCTCTTGACCTTGCCCTCCTTCTTGGGTGCCTTGGCTTTTGGTGATGGATCAGCACGGATGGCAGCATGGGCCTTCTTGTACATTTCCTCAATCTGGAAATAGAATATGATATTCAAATCAGACAAGTTTCTAGCATATGTTAAGTAGCAGGGCTCGAAAAAAACCTACCAACTTCACTTGCCCATTGGGGCAAGTGGCAGCCAAGATTTACTTGCCCGACAGAATTTTTACTTGCCCGAAATTATTTGCAGAATTATAAACAAAAGTTTTGTACATTTACAGGGGCATTTCATTGTAAGTAGACACACAACAGAGTTTAAAATCGGTGCCGTAGAGATTTTCACTTGCCTGCTTGGGCAAGTAAACAGGTTTTTTTCGAGCCCTGAGTAGACAGTTGAGTTTGATGGGACATGGTAGGGCAGTTTTAGTTGAAGAGAAGGTAAATTTTGTGCATTGCATGGTTTTTCTCCTCAGTCATGGTCACATAGTAACTCAGAGAAGGTCATGGAATATGCAAGACTCAGCCCACACCAGACTCAAGAGAGACCGGGGACATGTTTGTTCTCCAACATGGTGGAAAGGGAATACACCTCAAGTCTGAGAACAGACATTCAGCTCCCATACGCCACACAGACAACTCACTGTAACAGGGGCAGAACCCGAGTCTCCAGGTCATCAATGTTGGAATAATATGTATGGTATCTTTCACATGGTTATTATATAGTTTCCCAAAAGTACAATATCTTGTTAACCATCTCATTTGAGGCAATAATCTGAGAAGACATAACATATTTACAACCTAGAAGCAGTTATCTTAGTATAGCCATAACAAACAAGAAATCCCCCAGGTATAACAATTCAAAAATCATTCCTCCGCATAAAATTGATGAATTCAACAATGTAAATTCTGTGCATTGCATGGTTTTTCTCCTCAGTCATGGTCACATAGTAACTCAGAGAAGGTCATGGAATATGCAAGACTCAGCCCACACCAGACTCAGAGAGACTGGGGACATGTTTGTTCTCCAACATGGTGGAAAGGGAATACACCTCAAGTCTGACAACAGACATTCAGCTCCCATACGCCACACAGACAACTCACTGTAACAGGGGCAGAACCCGCGTCTCCAGGTCGTCAATGTTGGAATATCTTTCAGTTATTCATAAGTTCTATTTTATCTGTTCAAAGAAATTTCCTAAGATAATACTAGAATTTAGAATTTTGTTTCCCCAAGGTATAACAATTTAAAAATCATTCTTCCGCATAAAATAGATGACCCCAACAATGTAAATTTTGTGCATTGCATGGTTTTTCTCCTCAGTCATGGTCACATAGTAACTCAGAGAAGGTCATGGAATATGCAAGACTCAGCCCACACCAGACTCAAGAGAGACCGGGGACATGTTTGTTCTCCAACATGGTGGAAAGGGAATACACCTCACTGTAACAGGGGCAGAACCCGAGTCTCCAGGTCATCAATGTTGGAATAATATGTATGGTATCTTTCACATGGTTATTATATAGTTTCCCAAAAGTACAATATCTTGTTAACCATCTCATTTGAGGCAATAATCTGAGAAGACATAACATATTTACAACCTAGAAACAGTTATCTTAGTATAGCCATAACAAACAAGAAATCCCCCAGGTATAACAATTCAAAAATCATTCCTCCGCATAAAATTGATGAATTCAACAATGTAAATTCTGTGCATTGCATGGTTTTTCTCCTCAGTCATGGTCACATAGTAACTCAGAGAAGGTCATGGAATATGCAAGACTCAGCCCACACCAGACTCAGAGAGACTGGGGACATGTTTGTTCTCCAACATGGTGGAAAGGGAATACACCTCAAGTCTGACAACAGACATTCAGCTCCCACACGCCACACAGACAACTCACTGTAACAGGGGCAGAACCCAAGTCTCCAGGTCGTCAATGTTGGAATAATATCTTTCACACTAATTTTTAACTTTCCCCAAAACACAATGTTTTGTTAAACATCTTGTTGGATGGATGAATTTCTGGGTTGTTTTTTTTAAAAAATCGGTCCAAATACTCATGTATTCATAATTTGTCTGGATAACACTCACTTTTCTAATAACAGTAATTCTAACTAGGAATTAATCAATTTTCTGATCTTTCACCAACCTATCCATGTAACCCTTACCCAGAGATGCCATTCACTTACAAAAAGCCGGCAACCATCCCCATTTGTGGCAAATTACTCCAAATAAATCCTTTCTGGAACGTTCAAAATCATCATTATCTCAACATACCAAGTGTTCCTCAGGAAGAAGGGTTAATCTCATTCATTTCTGGCTTAATCTTCAACAAGCCTAAACTTAAATACCTCCGTAGGATGCCGAAGAAAAACACTGAATTGACTCTATAGCAGGAAGGAGGCATTCATGTCAGCAGTGTGACCCTCCGGTGAATTAGATGCCAGGCAGAGACTGCAGCTCACCTGACCAAACATAAGACCAAGGTCCGAGGTAGGCCCGAACAGATTTTGGTTGCTAACAACGGTATTGAGGGCACATGCGGGACCACATATAGACATGGCATCAGAAATCAATTATCTGGCTTTCACTGGGGGTGATTTACAAGCATTTTAACAAAACTTATAGATGTAAATATCTTCTAAGAAAGAGAAATTCGAACTTCAGCAGATAATAGGAAAAGTGGCATCTCTGCTTACCCAACCCCAACTGAAGCTAGTATTAGTAACCTCTTATTTGAAGTGTACTACTGATTTTGTCCAATGTAGTTTTGCAGAATAAAAAAATCCATTATATCATATGATGAAATATCAGAAGTTATCATAGACAGAGCTTAGGATATTATCATAACTAACCAGTTGAAATAGCAACAAGATATTTACAACATGTAGCCAGCTTGAAATGTTTTCTCTATATAACCATCAACAAGAAATCCCCAAGGATATACATTGACAAATCCTTGCTCTACATGAAATTGATGAACTACAACATAAATTTTGTGCATTGCATGGTTTTTCTCCTCAGTCATGGTCACATAGTAACTCAGAGAAGGTCATGGAATATGCAAGACTCAGCCCACACCAGACTCAAGAGAGACTGGGGACATGTTTGTTCTCCAACATGGTGGAAAGGGAATACACCTCAAGTCTGAGAACAGACATTCAGCTCCCATACGCCACACAGACAACTCACTGTAACAGGGGCAGAACCCGAGTCTCCAGGTCGTCAATGTTGGAATAATGACAGAATTGAAATTTAGGTAAGTGTTCTCCTGGCTGGGATTCAAAAGTGACAATACTCCCCCCACCCACCCCCCAAAAAACATCATACATTGGAGGACTAATGATATATGGGAGGGTTATCTGTGTAACCCTTACCCAGAGATGTCTTGCAAACTTTTTTATCCAAGAGAAACTAAAGCATTTAATATGGTTTGGGTTTAGTTGTATGGAAACTTTCTTTTGTACTTACACTGGCGGGGGAGACTCCAAGTTTGATGAAGCGAGAGAATTGGCGTTTGTATGCCTCCTCGTCCTCCTCCTCAAGCTGTTGCATGTAGTTGGACACATGCTTGCCAAAAATATGGTTTCTGTGAACCTCAGCGTTGAAATCTCCAGTCTCGCCATCGTATCCAGGGAATCTCTTCATGCTACAAATTAAAAGGTTTAAATTAGCCAATGACAGAAATTCAAATACAGCTCTACAATGAGTCAATAAAATATGAAACACTTAATTAGATTACCTAGCAGATCGATTGAGAGAGATTGGTTGCTTTACGCCCTTATCAATACATTTAATTTGGATATATCAAGGGCGGGAGCTCCCAGATGAACACAAGGAAATGCTAAGGCAACTTACGCATGAGGGATGTCAAGACCTCCATCGACGGCACCTTTGAGTACACCGAAGACACGGGCACCAGTGGATGTACGGGCAAGGCCGACATCAAGGTAGCAACGGAATGCACCTGGCTTACCCTCAACATCCTCTACGTAGTACTCATCACCATTAACTTCTTCAGTTCCTTGGTAGATGGAATCCAATTTGTACTTTTGCAATAACTGGTGGGGAGAGAGATTAAAGTTAGGTCATTACACAAGGGAAATAGATGAGACAAGTAATGAAAAATAAAGCCAAGCATGTAAATGTTTTCAGTTTCAGTGCTGGAATCAGGTGAAACAAAATTCCTAGTTGCTTCATCTGAATGTTTCTGTTCGTGCCGTACACAAAGTTTCAGATGACTGCACACATAAGAAACCAAATTAAGACACAAGAGAAGTCATATAGTAATTGTTTGGTTGCTTCAATAAATACTATCATACAATGAGAATGACTATGTTTTCAGTTGAAGTAGTGGATTTAAGCGAGAACCAAATCCAATTACTGCATCTGAATGCTTGATGTTCGTGCCGTACACATAGTTTCAAATAACTGCACACACAAGAAACCAAATTAAGACACGAGACAAGTCATATAATTGTTTCACTAAATGAATAACATTATACATTAAATGTTTTCAGTCCAAGTAGTGGATTTAAGTGAGAACTAAATCCAGTTACTGCATCTGAAGGCTTGATGTTTGTGCCGTACACATAGTTTCAAATAACTGCACACACAAGAAACCAAATTAAGACACGATACAATCATTTAATTACATAAGGTATTATAATAGGTACTTAATGAGGTTTGAATGAAATATCACTGCCAAATAAATTTAATTATAAAACAAACCCCCATCATTAATACGGTTGATCAAGGTGTTGTAGAAGCTTAGGTAAGTTTCGGGAACGTTGGACCATTCTATATCAAATGGGAGGGTAACAAATGAACTTACTCTTCTGGCCAAAAGTAGACCTGTGCAGTATGCGGCGGAATAGTTGGTCAACCCGACCTTAACTCCATATCTGGGGAGCTCATGTGCATATGCCGCGGCAATGACAATGTCTCCCTCAATTTTGGAGTATGCTACTTGACATGTGATGTCCTTGTTAGTGAAGCGAACAATAAGCCTGTATTTAGGAGTGTTGTACTTGTTCTTGTCCTGGGCGACAAGGCGTTTACGGGCGAAGTAGTCGGTCTTACCCTCTGGAATGAAAAAACATTACATCGATTATTTATTAAATCTGACCAGATCGAACTCTATCTAATCATTGACCGATTACAATAATAAAAAGATTAATACGTCCGTTACATTACTGTCAACATTTTTCTGATAGATCTAGTTTGCTTAAAATATTCCTACTACTAGCTATTGTACTTCATCGATTAAGAAAGGCAGACTTACCGCGCCTCCTCCTGAATTTTACTTGGTATCTCTTGAAGTAGGCTTTGTTCTTCACAACTTTAACGAACCCCTGCAAACAAATCATTGACACGTTAAAAATGTGACAAGCGGTAACAATTCAATGAGAATCAGAAAATATTGCCCGACACGATGGCGACAGGATCTTAACCATTAATGTTTACAACCATCTAGTCGTTAAACTTTGAAGGGGCATGTACCCATGGATTTTTTTTTAGGCACAGTTGATGGAACGTGGCCGAAAAATAGCAGGGGTGGTAAAAATATGGCACGATTTGACAGCTAACTCTACTATACAGACTGTATTTGTGACAGTGCACGGATTAACACTGACGTCTAACCGGACGGGACGAAAAGTGCTCAAGCCCTACTCCTTGACAGCTGTCAGTAGGCCACGAAACTTGTCAATAAATTCAAAATAAAGTAAAAAGTAGAGCGTCACACATCTTGATCTTTAGATTAAGTTGCCAGAGGTCTTTTATATATCCAACAGAGAGTAATGACTGATGTAGTATTCCAGTATGTGTGTGTATTCCTGTTCGATTTGAGTGATACAGCAATCCACGTAAGGTCCAATGGATACTGAAGGCATGGCTTCGGCATGTTGGATGAATAGGGCATCCCAATCCAAGTCCATCTACGCGTATATACGGGTGAAACACACAAATTATATACCAAAACTAAATCTACTATTTCTTAGCTTTAGATCTGTTCAATTATTTTCATTCAATGACTCCTTACCATGTTTCTTTTTAGGAGTTTCTTACTCCGTTTCTGTAGCTTCGGCTGGGGGCTGACGGCCTAAACCGGAAAAAGGCAGATTTACGCTTGACACGAGATTACGACAATTGAACCAGCGATAATTACTTCTATAAAATAATTGAAACAAATGCTGGACCGATATAGCCGTTGAGTTGTATTTGTTTTTGCATAGTCAAACTATTCAAATTAGATTTACAAAATAAGATAAATCTGTTAATCTTTTACGACATTTTCGGAAATTCAGACACCACATACGACACCTATCAACAACATGCCCAACAACTTCTCAGCGAGCGCGCAAACCACTTAACAAGTTTGATTTTCTGATAGTTTGTCGCTTCAAATACTACTTGACACTTTAATTCAGATTGAGTTCATCATTTTCAACTTCGTTTCGGGACCATGTTAGGGCCGAATGTCTACGAATCGCTAGCAAGTCTGCCATGAGTAACCACAAGTGCCCGCTCCGCAGACGTGATCCAAGATTTCTGCTTGTCCAGGCCAGCACCTGCTGCACCGACCGTTGTCTCCCACTAGGTCTCCGGTCGGTCTCGGGGAGGCAGCTGAGCTCTGAGTCCTTGTTTCGTGCTGTTTACTCGCAGCATATATGAAACCCTCAAAGATCTCGCCTAAATAGACATCATCATTGGCCTTGAAGAACTTGGTCGCCACTCAACCACTTGTTTACTTTGCCTTTGGACTAGTTATAAATGTCAGAAACTTTCGCCTCATGCCAAATTGTCATGTTTTATTAAAACTAGTTCGCCAAGTTTGAGAGTCGATCATTAAATACATGTGACAGTTCTATAAGTATAAGGATTTCGCATCTTAGGCTTAGCTATTTGTTTTGGACCTACCCTTGTCACTGGAATCTGCTCATTACACATTCGGATCAGCTTTATTTGGAATGGGTCAAACGTTTCGTGGACATCGCCAAAATGACGACTGAGTCGGATGGTGAACTCTGAAGTTTATAATGACTTTCGTATGTCGTTCAAATGAAACAGTTACGTGACACATTCACAACCCACGAATTAGTGAAAATAATTTTCCAGGTATAGCATTGCTTTATTTTGTCCATCAATATGGCTAATAGCAAAGAGGAGGATCTTCTTTTTAAGAACGTACAAAGTCTCAGGAAACGTCTACAGCAAACCCAACATAACCTGCAAAGCTTACAACATTATGAAAATGGGTGAGTACATTTCAAAATTAATCAAATAGAGTAGGTTGCGAGATATAATTTATTTCTGATCAAGCGGATTTATTCTATTTTTGTGTACTCACTGTATTTTGTTAATTACTAATAGTAATAATTCGCGTATATACACATGTATACAATTAACAAAAGTATAGAATTTCTATGATATATGATGCCATATTATCCATCAGTATCGTAAAGATATAATAAATTCCAATGATAATTAAGAAATGTGTCAGAAAATGTAGGCCTACACTACAGTGAGTGGTTAGCTCGATCTATGCGACAATATTTATAAACACAAGTTACACATAAAACTTACACTTTTTATTACACATACAACTATTATACATTATAGCTACGCTTTAATTTAAAGTTTAAAAAGGACAGGGTTTCCGCGGGGCCTGGAAAAGTCTTGAATTCGGAAAAAATAATTCAAGGCCTGGAAAATGGGCATTTTGGTCGAAGGGCCAGGAGTGAGGACAATCATTTTATGGGCCTTGAAATCTGTTGGCCTTGAAATTACACTCTCCCCTGGTTAGGCCTATTGATATGAAGTCTGAATATAAAACTTTTTAAATTACATCATTGGTCTATGAACAACAATGTTTACAACCTCCTGGTCCCGTAATTAGGGCTCTGACAAGTCACTGAAATAGGCCTGAGAAATCACTGAAATGGGCCTGGAAAGACCTGGAAAAACCTGGAATTTCGTCTGGCCAAAAGCGCGGAGACCCTGCCTGGGGGTACCATTATATGATTGACCCATGCTGCACTGTAAGGTGTTGTCTGATGAAATGTTCCTATTATACCCAATACGTCCGTTGGCATTTGCTAACTAATGATTCTTATTGTTACTCTTTAAATATAAACTTTTCCACGATTTAGATAATTTTATTGCATTTATTTAAAAAAAGTTCCCATTATATAGGTAGATAGACTGGGGAGATTTATATAGTACACATCTCTGGATTGATTTAGAAATTGATTGGGTAAATTGATAAATTCACGTTTTCTTCATTCAAAATCATTTATTTTTGTTCATACAACAGAAGAACGAGAAATACCCACAAATGTAACTCCAACCCAAAGAAAATAGTTTAAATCACTTTTCTCAATTTAATTTCATGAAAATGTGATTATTCTATTAAAAAAAAATAATAGGAAAGGAAAATAAAGGCATAACTAGATGATATGTATATGGAAATAACACTTCTCCTTATCATGCTAACGGGTGCCAGGTGGTCTAAAACGCTGGGTCGGCATGAAAATGTCGTGGGTTCGGTCCTGGCATGGACACACCCCCTAGCTATAGATTATCCTCGCGAGGGCGATTACATAGGCTACCCTACCCACCCACATCCCGGACCAGGCACTATTGGAAGAACTGCCTTGATATGAGCCAGCACCGTCCCCGTGGCTATGTTTTGGATAACTATCACGGTCTATAGCTGATAATGAACTATCATATATCAAGTCTTTTATGCTACATCAGGAGAAATATATCAAGAAACATTTTTTCCCATGGCCTCCTTATTGTATCTCCAATATGTTGCGATAGACAAAGAGCGGCTCACTTTCCAACTCCCCCAGCTGATGTGGTACTCCTCCTGTTACTCACCCACAAGTTCTCAGAGGATCGAGCGTCTCTATAGCTCGCTCTAACTACTTTCCTTGGTTACTACAGCACAGACAACACTGAACTCAGAAATTCGTCACCCTTCCATTAGAGTTGCATTGCTCTCCTCACCTGCTCCCCGCCCACCCCTATTATAGTATGTATACCTCTCCCACTTGTTATCTCCGATCTGATCCATCCATCACCAACGAACTCCTCCTCCTCCTGCTCATCTCTCCACAGAACTCCATAGAAGATTCTCCAACGATGAGAAAGTTCGAAGCTTATGCTTCATATGGGCTTATTTGGAGAACTCCAAGCCAAACTCCTCGAGTCTTGCACGCGCCCTGGTCTGACGCGGTAGGGTTGGTCCATTTCGTTGCCATGGCAACCTAGAAAAGTTGGTATCTAGTTGGGGTTCTGATCAGTCTTGCGGCTGGGTCAACAAAGTGCGGCTGGGGAGTAAATATATTCTCTTCGTTGGTCTATGTCTATGTAGCTGCAGATACACAACACTTGCGTACACAAACCGAGTAAGTGCGATTTCTAAGCTATATAACACTGATCCCTGTATTTACATTTTAGTCCTAAACTTCCCGTCTAACTTCTAAGCAGAAGAGAAAGAAAAGTGGCCGAGTCTTTTTGGAGTCGACCGCTATCTCAAACGTCCCATCCCAACCCCTCGAAGTTACGAGCGAGATAGCACTGTGTTTATTTACCCCCCTTGCATGCATTTATCATGAATGCCAGCCAGACATTGGCCTTACTTACTCGATCTTCAAGGGAATTGAGTCCTAAAGTTGCTCTAGTGCACTGTCAATTGGCATACATAGGCTATAAAGCAAGTTCATTGGAAAAAGTCTATCTATTTTTTTCTGATTATCTTATCTTATCTAGTAAACAGCGGGGAATATCAGCGAGTGCCAGACAGTGTTGCATGGCTTAAGCCTGGACTGACAACCTATTTTTTGGGTCCATATATACTCTGAATAGTATAGCTAGGATTCCTATTGTTATTATTCTGCAGAGGCTGTCCGGGAAATAATAGAATATTAGATTGCGTTGGATAAACATTCAAATCCTCAATATATAGCCTCGGTGTATTACCAATGCTGAGTTAACAGCTTGGAGTCGGCAACAGAAGCAGTGACAATTGTTGCGAGAAAGTATTTACACATGTTTTGTTTTTATCCCATCCTTCCAGAGTGACAGCTTACGATATGTTTACCCCGATACAGTTGCCATGGAAACTGCCCTGCTACACTGTGTTGGGGGAAATGTTTAGTGCTTCATTGCCTCTGTGTCCTGTACCTTCTGGTATATAATGTGTACATGTACAGGCTTAGGTTCCCTTGAAGCCTCAGAGTCCCTGAGGCATTTCGTTACACCTCGCCGTGTATTGTCCTCATCTTTGTCAGACTTATTTTTTATTTTCTTGAGAAAAACTATGAGTGTGGTTATGTTGACAGTGATGGAGTATGTGTCGCACCTAGCCATGATTGATGATAGACATATTCTATATACGCACTGCATTGTCCGCATCTTTCCTTACCTATATTATTGTAGGCAACCGTCGAATGAATCTTGTACTCAATTGCTCACAAGCATTTTCATATGTATAAATATGTATCAATTAGTACCCATCTGCAAGTGGTATCAGTATCAGTCAGCAGGTGGTCCACTCATCTTTAAACTTTTTTTTAAATTGTGAAATATACTAACTAAATAATTTTTGGAAGTATTCTCCTAGCCATAAGAACTATTCTCATCTTTATTTCATCAATGTGTGACGACTATGAGGAAAGATATTAATGTTTTGTGTTTGTGATGTGACTGTGAGTGGGTGGATTATTATACAAGGGAGAGGGAGAGAGGGGGATGCCCCAATTATGAAACACATGATTTTGGTTAGGTCTGACAAGACCCACAGCTGTGGTGCTGTAATGGCCTATTATGTAATACCTGGCGGCCCCACAGAGCCGCGAAATTCCGGTTTTGACTATGAGTGTATTGCAGCAGCAGAATAATCGATCACTTGCAGCATATTATTTTTGTACATAACCACATGCTGAATTTTATCGCAGAACCTCAAAACACTTAACAGGATTTATGTCATGATTTATTGTCAGCTAGGTCTTAATCTTCTATGGTCTAAAACCCCCAACATGTGTTTGGGACGATAAGGTTGACTCCCTCAATGAAGCACATGTGCTTTAAGTTAACTCTGTATAACCTCTTACATATATCTAAACTGTTGTTCACAAATACTAGATGCATAATATACATCTCTACTTGGAGAAAGCCTGTGTATACTGACTAAGTTTTGTGTGGCAATGTTACAGTTTTAGATTAGACCCCCCCCCCGCCCCCCCCCCCCCCACACACACACACACCCCTCAAAATCTGCGCTTCAAAGTAGATCCATAGAATGAGTGCGATTCCATAGCACCTGTGGACACATGAAAATGCATTTTCATAATCTTTTATGGATTGTCTTGTTGGTTCATGATCAAAATGTGTTTCACATCGCAAGTGTTGTTTTCATACTATCAAAATTTGATTGACATTTATTATAACGAATTAAAGAACTATTCCTCGTCTGGTATCGGCATCCACAAAATCAAGAAACACAGAAGTACAGAAACACTCCTCATGTCGTCCAATAAATATTTGCACGAAGAATCCTACATATATTTGCAATGTCAACTAATTAAGCTATCAATTAATCTAATTAACCATTTGATTCCCTTGGCTTCCAGAATCAGAGAAGATATATCCGAGCCGCCGACTTCCCCAGGGTCGGAGCGCATGCCAGCCCTCCACCTGGACGACTTGTCTCCCGCCTCTAATGCTTCCAGACACAGGAAGAGCAAACAGCAGAAAACTCAGCACCAGAGTCGCGGCTCATCCGTGAGGGACCACCCGTCCACTAGCCAGAGATCCAGCCAAAGATCCAACCAGAGATCCAGCCACAGCCATGGGTCAGATGTAGAGAGAGGCATGGCCTCCAGCAATTCCTCCAATAACAATACCATCCCGTATTCAAACGAAGGGGGCTTCCCCAATCCTGCTTATCAGAGCACTCCAACAAAATCGGTAGGCTGCATTTTATACCAGAGATCGTTTTATTTCGTGTGGAATTGCTAATAGTGCGTCCTTCATCCGAACGATTCTTCGTGTTCATTTATTGAAAGGATATATATCTCCTATGCGTTATTTATGATTGAGGCTAAATGTATATATACGATGGTCTGATTACAATAATAAGTATGAATGCATATAATAATATTCAATGTTATAATAGTCATAGGAATATAGTAATTACTATTATTATTTTTAACCTAGAAGTAGAACCTCCAAGCCGGGGATAATTTCCATTAATATAGCCACCCACACATACACGTACACCATTTTCCTTATTATTCTAACTTAAGTGTTTATTTGCAGAGTGCACAACCCCAGGTAAGAAACCACCACCCACCCCCGCCGCTGAACCTGTCCAGTCAAAGCGTTACCCAAGTGGAGAACGAGACATTGCGCCAGAAACTGCACTTGGTGCGAGAAGAGAATGCCAAGCTTGTTAGTCAAAATCACAAGCTCCTGACTCAGTTAGAGACGGCCACCTACCAGCTTCACCATCGTAATGCCAAGGTAGATGGATGCTCCTTCCAATCATTTTCTTCTTCTCTTTTCATCTTCTTCCCCACTTCACTGACTGCAGTGAAACTTATATTTGTAAATAAGCTAATATAAATTTGTTTAGCAGATATCTTGTTAGATGTTACGCCATTGCTTAAAGGACTTAGACAGTATGTGGGTGAAATCGCCAGAAAATGCACAATTCACCTCCGCCAATCCTCTCAAATAATCAAGATTTAAGACCAAACTAAGGTTCAAAATAAAGTTCAACATTAACCAAGCAGACCTTTGAATCAACGCAAAAGCAAATATACTTAGACATACCTATAGCAGTGGCCAAGTTCAGTCTAATTTAGCGGAATTAACTTAATGTGTTTGGATGTCGATTGTCCATTTACTGGAGATTTGACCGACTGTCTGTTTGACTACAGTATCATACATGTCTTTTGATTGACATCAACCGTTTTGTATGATCCAATATTGACTGATCCTTTCATTTGCTGTTCATTTCGGTTTTAGATTGCCTATTTGGAGCAGGAGGGGCGCGACCTCAAGGAGAGAATACCCGAGCTAGAGGAACGAGTTATTCAGTATGAGACGGAGTCTGAGGTACAGGAAAATGCTTTGAGGTAT
The DNA here is from genome assembly GCA_942159475.1 of Sthenelais limicola. Classification (NCBI taxonomy): domain Eukaryota; kingdom Metazoa; phylum Annelida; class Polychaeta; order Phyllodocida; family Sigalionidae; genus Sthenelais; species Sthenelais limicola. Next base: position 64,305,830 of record OW804096.1, read on the forward strand.
GTATCAGGGTCCATTCAATCGAATTTTGTGTTCCCAGGCTCAGTTCATTTGTCACATTATCCAGTCTAGGCTCAGAGCTTATCACATCCCTTCAAACTTAGGGAAATTCACAACAAACTTCCATTAAAATCCCATTGGGACGGTAGTGGTGGACCTACTTCAGGGCCGGGAAAGCCATTGATGTACCGATCTTATCTCATCTGATAGGCTCTGAGCCTAGACTCTATCGTGATTGCATCGCACTAGCAACTGAAGACTGATAATCATCTGGTTGATAGTAATATACTGTTGATAGTAAGCCACGTTGCATATGTTCTATGTGTAACTTTCTAGAAAGATCCTAAAATAATTGAACCTAGAAAGTTACAACCTTCTATTCAGTGCTAGGAAAAGTGCTTTAAGTGCGTGATATCGCTATTATACTGAACGTTGGTGCATCGTTCTTACATTTTTATTCTGTTGGCCTTCACTCGGTGCTATTCTAACCACATGTTCTGTCTATACACGTACCAGGGAAGTCGAGAGTCGGTACGAGGACAGCCAAAGGCAGCATGACGATCTAGATAACCAGCTCAAACATACTCGAGAACAACTTAAGTCAACCAGAGAGGAGCTCGCCCGAGAGAGGAAGTCAAGAAAAAGGTAATTTGAGTGCTTTAGCTGTCATATGTATTTCTCTACGTTCATATACTAGTGTTACTTCTTTTTGTTGAGGCACTTCAATGTCTAAAGTTTTTGGGTTCTAGATAATTGTCATTTCTCATTCTAAAAAGGCACTAACATATTCAATTTACTTGTCTTGACAGTGGTCATTTCTAACTAAATATTTACCTTAGATTTTATCATTTTATAACAAGTGTGATGTCACCTTACGAATAATACTAGTGCCCTATAAGTAACACTAATTTAGTCGTTATTAATTACCTGGTGAGGTGGAATAGAAGCCACCCTTCAAAACGTTATACTACATTGGTTTTTCTTTGAGGTATCGTGTCTGTTCTTTGCTTAGGTGTAAGGCTCTCTACATAATCTGGCACCTGTTAATCTGCTTGTTGACACGTGCCAACATAAGTCCCTCAAGTAGAGTAGTTGCAGATGGGGTGGCAATGATATTTATCAGAATAAAGGGGGTCTCTGTGAATACCTCTGGTAACACTCGCTTCATTCCATTCCCCCTCTGTATACCATCCTCTTCTATATTCACTAAACTATATCAGAGGTGACACATCATTGAAAAATAGTGTTTTTAACTATTAAACATTGTTTTCTTTAAACATTATGTAACCGACTCCCCTGAAAAAGGACCAAAGGGGTCCGAAACGTCGGAAAAATTAACATCATATTGAAATAAAACAACCAAAAATCCATAGACGCCTTCACTGAAATTCAAAATCCATCAATCAACCGGGTTTAAACACCACACACACAATTTTTCTTTTAAAGGATTGATTTCAAGTCATGTTTATTTGTTCCAGAGCGGACGGCGAGCGAGACGCTGCTCTGCGCAATATAGAGGAGCTACAGGAAGGTTTTGACCAGTTTGAACGCAAAGCCAAGGATAAAGTAAAACGGGTAAGTTCGTCATTCCATTATGACTAGCTAACACTTTGAATACTCCGTTATTCATTTCAAGATATGCTCATCTCAAACCTCTTATTACGCAAAGTCTAGAGCATCTTTAAAATGTGTTTTGTGGGAAACTCGTTGGAGCTGCATACGGGCTAATGAAGAGGGCTTGATTTGGTTTTAATTATTTTGAACTGTTATAATCAGTGTATATATCGCCATTTCTTTCAAATGTGTTCCATATCGACAATAGTATTCCATTTCTATTTATAGTCCCAATCAAGAAAAGTGCGTATACCCACCTTTCAGTCTAGGCTCATAGCCTCTCAGATCAGATAAGAATGGCATGCCAATTATTGGACGCCTACAGCGCTAATAGATTTCCCGGTCCGGGAGTAGGCGTCCTAATGGGATTCTAGTAATGGCAGTTTGAAGGGACTCTCTCAATTTTGAGCCTAGACTGTGCTATACGTTCCGCCTATTCAAAATTCTTGCCCAGTGATCACAGGGGAAAAATGCCCCATTTCTAATTTAGATGACACATTATAAATGTTGAAACATTCCAATGGAACTTACTTCTCCATAGATATATCGATGTATCTATCTTGTTTCGAAAGCTCACCCCTATTTATGAATGCAAATTCACATTTCTTATCTTCTTATCAGACGCTGTAAGCTTATTTTTTTTCCATTTCTAAACCAGTATCAAACGGGAGAGGAACACTTGAAAGAAAGTTTACGCCATGCCGATCACGAGCGGGAGGAGTTATTGGACAAGAATACCAACCTCCAAGTCCAAATAGACGACCTACAGGAGGAGATAAGGTAAGATTTAATCTTGTGTTTTTTCCATTATCATTCAGGCCAACTTTTTGCCTAAACATAGATTTATACCTCCCATGTGGCCTTACTGGTTCTTAGAACTGCCTGGAGAGAATCGTAAATTTGTCTCACTTCTCATTTTCTTATCTACACTTTCACTTCTAAGTGAAATATTTCTTGTTTTATCTAGCATGTATTTAAGGCCAGTGCATGTTGGAATGATTACCTCTGCTCATCGGAGTGATCTGTTATACATGTGGGGTTAGATTTTGTTTTCGATTATTTCCACTGTAACGGTTGCACTTATCTATCATTCATATTCAAATATGGTTTTTAATATGTTACTCATTGGTTGTTATATATATCTTTGAATATTGTTACTGTGGGGACATACATGTTGTTAAAATTCAGTCTGTTTCATATGATTTCGGTTTGCATGATACTATTATTGTTTTTTATGTGTCTTTTGTTGATGCACGTTTTATATTGTTTGAGTGGTAACGTTGTTTCCAGAGCTTTGAGGGAAGAAAATGTCACCGGTAAAGACATGCAATCAGAACAAGATCAACAAAACTTGGATTTACGTTCTCAACTTGCGAGGCATACACAGAAAATCGGTGAGGAATTAAGTTTGTTTTTAATAGACCTGGTTCGTGTTAACGTTACTATAATTAATGAGTCATCGGCATTTAGATATGAGCTGGTAGGTATAACTAATCGTTTTTAATCCAGTATTAGTCTTTACACATCTGGCATATACTTATCGTAAATGGGTAGGACATTGAATATGTGACCCATTATGCCTAGGTCAGCAGAACAATTAATATTTTAGCGTAAGGAATGATGGAACGTAGGGACAGTCTCTGACTTATAGTTAACTTTGGGGGAGTCTTAAAGATATAATCTCAGCTATGTAGGTATACATCAGTCATATTGGGTTTTTTGCACAGACATCGGCTAAATAACATTCCAAGACATGCACGTTTGTTTCTGTTATAAAAGAACCCCTTACTATACTATCATAGGCATGTGACTTAGCTTAGAGGAACACTCTTGATATAACTTTTTATCATATGAAACATCATACTCATGGATGACTGGGGATTTTTGTGGTGTGAAAAATAGTTTGATCACCTAAGGTCCTTATGTCATATGACTCTTTCATGATCTTGTCAGTTCTGCTTTTAATATACCGATATTTTTCTCCTAATACCAACTGCGTGGATATTATTACCTGAAAGGTATTTGGGAAAAAAATATAAACACTCCGTGGGAAGTGTCAAACGTATAACATGTTGGATTTAGAGACGCAACTCTTGGCCTCCTTCAATCCTCACTGGGCAAATATTGATTAAAAACCCCTCCATGTTTTGCTAGACAAATGCTTCATCCGAGTTAGCCCGTCAATGAGGCAACGTCTGGATTTCCTGGTGTTTCTTTCTTGTTTTTTATTCTGTTCCATCCGAGGAAAGATATTTGTAGATTTTACTCTAGTCGGCATTCTTCTTCACCATTGCAAAATGCCCAAAGTATTTAAAATCAGTGCAATTAGTTTTTAAGACCCCGCCAAGGAATTTTTAAATAAAATTAGGGAATCAGTCCTATCCGTTAACCCCGTCATAAAGAATGCCGCCTCATAAAGAATACACCAAGTTTTTATGAGGACTTGAATGAATGACAGTAAAACTAACAAGCTCTCTTTAACGATGTAAAAGTGATGCTTTATGCAAGAATACCATGAATAGCAGCATTATTTCTAACCTAACTCTTGTGAACTACTGTCTACTGTATCATAAATAGAGTATGAGATGGCACAAAAATACAAAAACATTGTGAGTGTACAATGACATAGGTATCATATCAATAATGGTAATTAAATAACTTGAATTGAAGTCCGTAATAATCACTGTAGGCCTATATTGGAACTATTCTTGAATTGTACCTCTTGAAAATATCGAGATGTATATATTTATATATCGACGATGAGTGCAAATAAAATCTATTTTAAAAAGTTCCACGCAAAAAATGGGCTTCTGCCACAAGGGGAAGCATGCATGATGTCTGATTATGAACCTAGAACTTGCCGGTGCCAATGCCAGTGCCACCGCGCCTGCCTGTAGTTCTGCCAAGGCGTGTCTCAGATATGTAGACCTGACTGGGGAAAGCCATATGTTTCCACGGGTGCTCACTCTAGTCTCAAATCTCCCCAAAAGTGTCTTGCTCTGAAAGATTAAAGGAATGAGGTCAGCAATGAAAACTTGGCAACTGCAGAACCTGTCCACTGGAAACTACAGAGTTTCCTCCGCACGAGTGATGAGCATAAAAGAGGGGTTTAGTATTTGGGAAGTTCTCTCTCTGGTTCCTCTCTCGCTCCTTGTAATCAACTTTTTATTTGGTATATGTCTGCATGTATGTAAGCCAGTCCGTGTACATATATGTCAGTCTGTATGTGTGTGGTGGGACTGTCTGTTTGTCGGTTGGTCTGTTATTATGTGTGTGTATAATTCAGATATGTAAGTCTTCAGTATTTTCACTAAAATCAGTATTTTTGAAACTTCCAAAATTTGTCAAGTCTCTCCCAAATTCGACCATTTATAACCAAATTTCGTCAAAGTTTTAAAAAAAAAATCCTTTCTAAAATTTCTTTAAATCCTATTATATCGGCCCAGATTTTCAATATTATTGGCATGACCCGGCTTGCATCTCTGATATATAAAATGTATGTATACATGTACATATTGTATGTTAGGCTTTGAATGGTACTTTTCAATAATATTTCCCTAGCTACTCGGTACCTGTCCATTCTCTCCCACTGCCCTCGCCTTGAGCGAGGAATATCTTGCGGACACTTATTTAATAAACCTCGAACCTTGCGAACGAAAAAAAAATAAATTTATAAGTTGTGTGCGGTCGATTTCCTGACATACTAAATGGGCATCCTTCTGATTGTTGATCAATTCCCAAGATTTAATTATATCTACTAATCCCATTTTTCATTCTCCCTGCGCGCTTAAGTTAAAGCGATGGGTCTGTATTTTACTACACGTCCAACTGCGTGGGCCTTAACTGGGCTTGGTCCCACAAACTTCCACAGTAATGAAGACAGGGAAAAGGTCAATTTAGCACTGTTTTCTCCCTCCCATCTATTTGATTTGTGTGTACGTTTATGTCTATACTAGAGTATACGAGTCAGATGTTCAGATTTACTGTAATCACATTTCAATTTGCTAAATTAGATTAAAAGCTGAAAATTGATAAACACTAGGTATATCTCAGTATATTTGGCATTGCATTGATTCAAAGAATCTGTTCAGTTATGTTGAACTGTAATTTTGAACTTTATGTCTTAAACTTGGGTTATTTGAGAGATTGGTGAGGGCGAATTGTACTTTCTGCCGATTTGACTCGTATTGATTTTACCTTGGTCATTAAATTTAGAGCATTAGGGCCCTTATTACATCAACGCACTGACTTGTTATTGCCAAAGAGCCTCTGTAAGTAAGCTATCTGGTATTACTCACCCACCTTTTCTGAGGTGAATAAACCTGCCCAGGTTCGAGCAGGGACACACATTTTGAGGTCTTCACCGAGGCCTTGCTTATATACCTTAGTTATCTTTATTTATCTGTTAATTTCTGGGTCCATAGACATATTGTGTAACGTGTAAACATGGCACGTACATGATTAGTGTCGGCTACCCCAGTGTATAATCCAGTAATAATCTTAACCATTCCAATGAGTCTAATGATACCCGAACCAGTCTGTCTAATGGCAAGCACAGATTGTTAAAGATCTGAAAGCCTAGATTGCCACCTGAATAATCATTTGTTTGTGGTATTTACATACATTAATTCTGTATATGTTGAGGCCAGCTGATGTTAACCCACGGCCAGCCCACGGTTGAGTTTGGTTGTGATTCCAAGAAGAACGGTTTAAATCATTTTGGATTTTGACTTTGGGTTTTATTATGTGTGTTTGTTTTACACTGTTCAAACGTTTCGGGATGCTTTGGCCCTTCTTGAAGTTCTTCAGCGACTTTGGAGGGAATACTCATATTCGTTATAGTTAGATATACTTCTGTTCTAGATTTTGACCGGATTACTTTATTCTTACATTAAGGAGTGGTTTCTCTATAGCGGATTTAGAGGGGGCCCAGGGACGTAGCTTATCTCGTTTTCTCAGAAAAAATAAATATATTTTGATTAATATAATGGTTCGTGATAAATATCTGATTTAATTATAGCTAGTATCTTCATTATATAATGCCCTTTTAAATTGTGTTCTGTTGTGGAACTTAATGTTCCCCCCCCCCCCCTCTTTTCTTGTTTAACAAAAATCTCTTATCTGCCTCTACTTCCTTCAAAATAACTGGAGGGGGTTTCCCTGTTGGAGGAGGATGTCTGGATATAATGGATGTTGATTATTCACCCCTGGAGAATGTCTAGTGCTTGTTTTCCCCGAAAATAACTTAACTTGAGCATCCTGCTAAAACTTCAGCAATCAGCACAGCTGTTGGAAAGATCTAACTTGTCAAGTTTGATCCGTGCGCAGACACTCTTTGCTGTATTAACATCTACAGAGCAGGTATTAAGTTTCCGTCCATTTCTTAGCTTTCTAATTGGGATCACACCTTTTTATTTGGGTACGAACTACAGCATGTAGGCTTACTTCTGCCAGGCATCAATCTGTAGCACTTAGCCCCTGGGGAAAATGACCCTATAGTCCATTAAGTCAAGAGTATAGAGAGAGAGGCTCACTCGAGAAACACAGACATATATCAGTTCTAACTGAGTGAGATCGTACGTCAATGGAGTTATGGCCATATGGCTTTCCTTGATCCACGACTGGGAACTCCCGGCCCGAAGGCATGTCCTTGGTAATTGCATTGCAGGGGGGAAGGTGGTATATTGCGCTGTTCCTGGATCCCTCCGCTCATGCCTCTGTGTTGGGCAAGGAAAATATTATTTGTACTGTTTCCATTATGTCTGTGATGAGAAGTCAATATACATATAAATGCCTGAGGGTTGGGTTTGGGCTTTTAACACTTTGTATGTTCTGTATGATCAAGAGTAGTTGCTTCTATATTGTGGCGCACATAGCTTAAAACCATTCCCATTAAATGTGTAGTGTGTCAGATATGTATGTATGTAGATGTATTGTGTCATATGTATATATGTATGTATGAAAGAAGATGAGATAAGTGATAAGGTTGTGTGTGTATGTGTTGTTTTAATGCACCTAAAACAATGCATGACAGATGGGTTGAGTAGGAAGGCAGGACATATTCAATTAACTCTATCGCTGGAATCGCATTTATGGACTCACACTTTGCTGCATTGTATATGTCAAATGAGCCAGATTGTTCCCATCTCCTCCAGAGCGCATTCATTTCGAAAGGGAAAAACAGCAAATGGTGTACCTATGTTCTACATATCACTTCTCGTGTCAGCGCTAATTTTTTTCCTTTTTCCCCAGCAATTAGTTCTGTTCTAGCAGCTTCCAACTACTCTTTGTGATGTAAATGTTTCCCCCATTAGAAGTGCGGGGCTGCCAAGCGAGCGCGGAGAAAGTTTCCTCACAAAACAACCCGGGATTGGGGCTGACCTTTCCGGTACAGTGTTAATGGAGATGCCATGAATTATCGGCACATGGTCCCGAGAAGGAGCGCCCACGTGCGCCAGGCCAAACAAACCTGATGGCAAGACAAGTATAAACACTTGCACTCCCTTACTCTACTCGGCATTCTATTACACCCTAGCTGCGCCTTCCCCAGAAATGTTCCTTTTGTTTGGCCTACAAGAACAAGAATGTGTATTAGTCAAAAGCCAAAATATTTGTCCTCGTAAAAATGTCTACGAAGGAGGTATCAGGTACAGAACAAAGGGTCCCCCGGGTTAAGCTCTGAGGTTTTTAAGCGTACAGGTGGCGGTTATCCTGTTTTATGTACGCGAGTTGTTTTTTTCTGTTATCCTATACTTTATGTGCAGTTCGTATTCTATATTGTAGTGTACTCTCTTTATTGTCGTTTCACTTTGAAGGTGCTATAATTATTCATATTCAGCATACACTTATTAGAGTGAAAGGGAAGTAAAGAAACTATTTTCAAATATATAATCAGTCGGTATTTATTTGTTTCAAAACTCAATAGTTTGCCTGTTATAAGTTGATCTTTAGAACCTATTAATTGTTAATATTAATTAGCAGATGGTTCCTAAGTTGCAAATGAGCGTATAAAATATCCGTCGCTTCCTTCTCTTATCTTTTCCTCCTCTGCATGGTCCGCTCTTACCACATACTTATCATGACGCAGTCTTCGCTATGTCAATAAGGAAAGTTCGAAAAGTAGCCAAATTCTTAAATCAAGCAATTACATTAAAATCATATATAAACTTTCGTTGTATATGTGTTGCTCTATTACCAAGGATTGTTTGCTACACTCGGTTTTAAAGTTACTGGAGCTCATTGTTTTGTTTGCTATTACAGTTACTTATGTGTATTTCTATTAGCAGGGTTGGTGCGCGCGTGCCAAACCATTACATTTGGTATTCTAGCTTGATTATTTAGTCAGAGATTCATGGGACACAGCAGGTGCCCAATTACTATAATGATAAAAATGTTAGGATATATAAATCATGTTTTTATTATTCTTACGTAGAAAAATTAAGTAAATGTTCCGCTTTTAAAATGGTATGTAGTTGATTTATTAAAAACCAAAGGCATAAAAAAGGAGACATTGCTCTATTATTGTACGCACAGCAGTCGGCAAATTGCTCCGGGGTGAACATCATTCTTAGGGGAAATGTTTATTACGAAATGACCTGTATGGTATATAAATAATGGTGGGTCGGGAAACCCCTTGTTTAAAAAGACAATACACTGTACACCTTGGTGATCCGCACATATAGCGACTGGGTAACAGAGCTTATAGCCCTCGTTGAGTGAAAAACACACAAAACAATGCAAGACCTTGATTATTTACTATAACAACTTAAAAGCTTAAATACAGTCTAGGCTTAAAGTTGAGAGAGTCCCTTCAAACTGTGGGAAGGCCTCTTACTCCGAACATCAAAATACCATTACAATCTCATTAGTATGCCTACTCCTGGTCCAGAAATGCCATTAACGCAATAGGCTTCCAATCACTGATATACCATTCTTATCTCATCTTAGAGGCCTTTAATTGAGCCTAGACTGAATATTCAAAATATATGTATGCTTCAATTCGCAGTTCTAGACTACACTTGTTATTCTTTAGAGCTCCGTGGTTACATCAAACAACCTCGACTAGCTGGCGACAATGGCATAATTTTAATTATGTAAAACATAACCCAAAGCAAGAATATTCGCCATCACTCCTTTGTAGATGCCAAATGTACTATACAACTTCCTCCATGATCGGGAAACCCCCTCTATTTCTCATTGTCCAACAACCAAAAGTTACTTGAGTGCCTAAGTTAGAGCCTTAGGGAGAGATTGGACCAAGATTTTTTAGCTCTTACTGGTATAATTACTGCATAACAGACCTCTCGCATTGACGCCTCTAGGGCTCTATAGATCGGTGTTCCGATGCCATTGGCTCATGCTCGGCGTGTCACGTGACAGCTGAGTGAATGGTTTCTCACCCTCCCATGAGGTAGCGCCACCGTATGATGTGTAAAACAGCGCCGCGTCGGCGATTGTTTTTCACGTTGACTTAACATTAAAATTAAACAATTTTGGAGGAGGGTGGGCGGGACAGTAAGGAGAATGGTGGGCGGGATGGTGGGCAATGTCTGCCTACAAAAACAAAAACGTAAATAGCCCAAGACTTCCCCTCAAACTCTGACAATAGGCCTCGATCTGGTGCCATCACACTCTCTGGACGAAATGGCGCAGTGGGTTCCCTTGGGAATCCTGATTCTCCCATAGGCACAAGAGCGCGCCACCAGTCACCTGGAGTTGCGAAATTAGTCTAGGAAAGTTGGCTCGCTGTCCGGATTTCCTATGTTTTCGTCATCCAGGTGAAAAACCAATGCCAGATTTGACATCCTCAACATTTTTAAGAAGCCAAACGTCGGGGTTCATAGTGTCTATATTGTACTCGTAATGCGCATACCCTGATTTCCCAATGCATGTCTAGCGATCTCCAGTGCTTAAGCCTTCTTCCTCGCACTCGGCCGTACTCGTGTAAACTTCGGGTGCGCTACCTCCACTACAAGCGCTGGGTACTGCTGCACTATAGGAGCAGCAGTACCCAGCTTTTAACAGCAGGGCGTGGAGGGGGGGGGGGGGGGGGGGTAGCGTTATATACTATAAATTTAAAACAAAATAATCGAGAAGTAAATAGCCAAAGAATCACCTCTAGCACCCCACACTCTCCTGGATTTATAATTATAATTATTAATTTATCAACCAGTGACTCTACACAATGATTACCCCACATCAAGACGTATCACCAAAAATCCACTACTTTTATACCCATAATTTACCCTCAGACATAAATAAGCCAATGTTCACTAAATTCCTACTTGTTAAGGAGAGGTGGACTGACACTATTAATATATCCACCCCTTATTTACCTCATGTCCAGTGGTATAATAAAGCAGCACCACCACATTATTCCTCCCTCTGTTTACAGCCCGCCTGGAGGGTGAGTTACAGGACGCCGGCCTCATCCGCCAGGAAAACAGCTCGTTACGCCGCCTGGTGGACCAGCAGGGAACTCAGCTGGACCAGGCGCAGAGGGAGATAGGGGAGAGCCACGCCCACCTGGTCCGCCTGGAGGAGGTGGCGTCACGGCTCACCATGAGATCAGCCGCCTCCACCTGCAGCAATACACACAGTGTGAGTTACTAATCAACGCATGGGTCAGATCAGCCACAAAGTGTGCAATTCGCCCTCAACAATCCTCTCAAATAATCCGAATTCGAGCAAAGAATGAGGTTCAAAATACTGTTCTCCTTATTCAAACAGATATTTTCAAGCAAAACAATATCAAATGTACCTGAATATGCCCATTATTGATCACTTAAGTTATTTATCAGAATTTACTTAACACTTTACACTTTACTGTTTGGAACTGCTGATCGTACTTTTTCTAACGATCTGACCCACAGGCTCTTTTTAACTCTATTAGAGTTGTTGATGATTGCATGGTTAAGCGGGGCACCATTGTAACATACCTTGGCCCACCTCTTTGGAAAATATTACTATATGCACCTAGTAACACAAGAAAGAGCGCAAAAGAGAAATAGTGATAATAATGAAATAAAATAACAACTCCAACAATAAATAAGTTATTATAACGTAATAGTAATAATTAGCAAATAATTTATGCATACATTTTTCTGGAATGTTTTCCCTCGGCGCATTTTCCCACTGAAGTGTCATGCAGATTTTGGTGTGAAAAAATCTTTACAATTTCACCATAATTATGACAAATAATCTAACATTTGCCTGTTGTCTGCTTAGGTTGCTGGTAGTGATAGCGGAGTGAGTACGAGTAAGGCGCAGTCCCTCTGTCAGGATGGTAACCAGGGCGATGATGAAGATGAGGGTGACCTTGATGACCTCAATGGGAGCTACCTGGAGACGCTCGAGAGTAAAGAAGGACCGCACGGGTCCAGTGCCAACAGGTCGCTGGTGTCTGACCTTAGGTAAGATCACTTATTGTATGATGTTGAAGAGTCACGATGGACAAACCAAAATATATATGTTAAAGCTGGTGGCGATTGATACGAGATCTCGAGCTGACTTTTCATAGGGATTACCCCAGACATGCAACATTAAATTGAATTTACCTTAGACTTTAAGACCGACTCATATATTGACTTTTAGACCGACTCATATAGACTTTTAGACCTACTCATATTGACTTTTAGACCGACTCATAGACTTTTAGACCTACTCATGTAGACTTTTAGACCGACTCATATTGATAACAGCTTACTGTAAGATATCGAACAGCTGACATTTTTACTATAATACTTCCTGAGCATATTAGAAATGTGTTCATGGATTCTTGTCAATTTTGACATTTTATCTCGTCCAGACATCAATTAGCACATAAAGAAGCTGAGATCCAGAGACTCCGAACAGAGTTGGAGGCCCAGGCTGCCAAAGCATCCTCAAATCTTATGGTTGACGGACTTAAGATGGAACTTCAGGCCGCTCAGGAGAGGAATGCAATAGGTATATCAAGTTTCTCTTGTTTTAAGTACCTGCATGCACTAGCTAAGCTGGGGCTTCATTATGGGAAGGAACAATTAATTTACTCATTTGTAGCATTTACAGTCTAAATTGACAAATATAATTATATTATTCGGTTGTGTGATTTCAACACATCCGTTCATTCATTCATCCATCCATTCATTCATTCATTCATTCATTCATTCATTGACAAATACAATTATGATATTCGGTAATTCATTCATTCATTCATTCATTCATTCATTCATTCATCTGAACACTTGACTAACAGGAGAGAGGAGAGCGACTGAGTTGGAGCGGATGATAAGTCATCTTGAGGCTGAGCGTACCAAACATGTAACTCACATCATTCAGCTTGAAGAGAAGTCCGCAGATTTGGAGGTGAGAAAACTGGTCGATTTTGAACCATTTTCCTTGCAAACATAAACAAATATAAGGTGAAAAGTGTGCAAACTGAACATCCGATTATTTCTTGTGTTTAATTGATTCTTTGAGATATTTACATTGTACCATGGATGTATGTCAAAACATGGTGTATGTCACTCATTAAATGGAATTGGTGGTAATATTAGTGAGGTTCAGCAAGTCTAACCTAAACGTAAACGTATCTGTATCTCTGATATACAAACAAATTTGAAAAGAAAGAAAGAGGTTCAGCAAAACATGGCGGCGAAAACGTAACATAACATAGGTATCAACCAAATGTTTCACCTCACAAATCATTTTTTATACATAAAATCACGACCTAAGTCACAAACAAGATACGGATACGGTTATGTAATTGAGATAGGTTGCTTGCGGAACCTCCCTTTTAATGTATTGTTTGCTATTTCATGAATTTAATCTAATGATATGTACCCATTTCCAGGTTAACACGTCTTCGCTGGAATCGAGACTCACACAACGAAGTAATCAAGTTGCAGAACTACAAAAGGAAGTTACTGAAAAGTCTAGCTCCATTACTTCTTTAGAAAGAGAGGTGAGAATAATATTAATCCTTATCTCGTTTATTGATTCAGAAGATTAGGTATATTATTTTTTAAGAATAGATAATGTTGAAGAGCTATTCCCCAGCTGTTTATTATGATGAACCAGATTATCGATTCGATTTATTTTAAACTACATTATTTTCATTACCTCTTCACCGAGTCTTTTCTTCATTTCCCCTGACTTTAGGTAAATCATTTTCAGTCTCCTGACTCTTTTATTACAATCATCAACCAGTATAAACAATCATCAAAGAGAAACAAATTCTTTATTCTTAATTCTTTATTCTTAAATTGTATACTTAACAGTTACAAAAAGACGTTCTATCCATTCTCGATGTTTTTCAGACGATAACATGCATGGTTATCTTGATTTTAGGGGAATTATCTTCACTCTTCTGATTCTTTAATGAGATATAAGTAGCTAGATTATGATTCTAGATTTGAATCCTTCTGATACATTTTCCCTCTTTTCAGGTGCGCAAGAAAACGTCTCAGATCCAGAGCTTGGAGCGCCACCTGGATGATAAGGTGGCGGAGGTGAGCGAGCAGGTGACCAGGGTGACGGAGCTGGAGGAGGAGGTGACCCAGAAGTCGGGCCAGCTGGAGAAACTGCGCGGGGAGGCGGACGAGAAGCGCAAGGAGCACAGCCAGCACAAGGACACTGCCGACAGGTTGAGGGACGTCCACAAGGAACAGATGGAAGAAATGGAGAAACAGATTGAACTGGTGTGCTGAATTTACTTCTTTTTTTGTAAATATATTTTATTTGCACTCATTGTCGATATTTTACGAGATACAATTAAAAAAAGTTCAATTCCATGTACATCAATAACTATTGATTAAATCCCGTTATAGAACATCATTCTGTGCTTTATTAGAAATTACATGAGATATATTTCTCCCAAGAGCCTAAGCGAATGTACTATTTACCCCTCCCCTCTCCTTCCCCACGGTGTCCACTCAAAGTTGTTTCCAGTAATGTACAGTTAGTATCGGGTGGGATAGAATAGCTCCCAAAATTGGAGACATTCCCCCTGATCATTCGACAATAAAACAAAATACAGCATTGACAATCGATATCTTAGGTATATTGAGCACTGTTAATGTATTTACAGTCTGTTTAAAACCCTGCATAAAACAGTTGTATCTTTTTAACTTTTGGTAGCATTTTACCCTTATCTACCGATCTATGTCTCAGTTACTGTTTCAATGGCCCTTTGTCAGAATCCATTCTTTGTTTCACCACAGATGGAACGTAAGTGGGAGGACAGCCAGGGTCAACTCTCATCCTACAAGAAAGAGGTTATGACGCTGCGGAATGAGATAACATCTAAAGAAATTATGTTTGATGATACTAAAAGAGTAAGTGGTGATAATACCAACCTAGAAATACATTTCCTAGTTCAGCATCCGTATAGATGAGTTCTTTTTTTAGAATTAAGAATTACAGTCACTTATAATTATATAATGTTTATTTAACTGTGGATGGTTCCCCTTAAACACCTTGGATTATGCTTGAAAAAACAGATCCGTTAGCTGCTGATATGCACGAAGAAAATAAACTGATACTACTTATCTACGTTCATTATTGTTTAATATGAGAAATATATTTGAATAGGAACTGGATGCGCGAACAAACCAGGAGCAGTCGACCGTATCCAATCTTCAACTCCAGATTTCTGAAAGCACGGACCGCTGCAGGCAGTTAGAAGGTGCATTGCTGGTGTGTAAGGAAGAGGTGCGGGTTTACCTCAACCAAATGGAAGAAGATAAGGACCAAAATGATCTAACTGTAGCTTCTAGGGACGAACAGGTAAGTCGCAATCTATTCCATATAACTTGGCAAAACCCCAGTATATTCAGAAGCTATATCTGGTTTTGGGTAGACTGTCACAACAAAGGCAAAAAACACTGGACAGGTCAATATCCTCGCCCAACTTAAACAGACTCATCGTTTTTTACACCATTTGTTCATTTGTATTCTACACTACAATTTTATTCTGCAAGGTACCTTCTATTCGCTCAGTTTAAACAGAAAAATCTAATTCCTTGGTTCAGATTCAACGCTTGCAGCTCGAGGGCTCTAACAATAAACAGGCGGTAGAAGAGAGGGACAGACAGATCTCAGAACTTCTGTCCGCCTTAGAGGAGAGACAGGACATGCTGCAGAACTCCAACACTCGTATTGGTGAACTGGAGGATATGCAGGGCCAACTGGAGGCTCAGGTAACCCCTCTATTGCTATAACCCCTTTAATAACCCCACTCTCTACAGAGAGAACATCAAGAAAAATCACGTCACAACTGTCTCCACACACTTAAACATGGCTCACCCTGATGCACCTAATAAATGGGAGATCATATCTATCTCAATAATGCACCTTGTGCGATCAGCCCCAGATTCATCTGAGGCAAAATCACACAGGGACAAGGAGGAGAGAAGGTGGATCTCTAGACTCAAAACCCTTCTTCCACGCATACTTAGCTTTTTGGATTAATACATCCACTAGAATCAATCCAATATCATACGTTTACAATAGTACTGATATTAAACAATTTGGGACGATTCCTTCAGCCCACAGTGTCTACTATCACCCACAACCACAGCCCAATAAGGAATCCCATTAAAGATGGAGTGACAGAGCTAGACAGTCAACCTACCTCACTCACCATAAGCTATAACCCTTTAAATTAAAAGAATACCAAAAATCTAAATAGCACCTGGTCTTGCTGTTCTCAGAATCAATTTCTTACCATTTCCGTCTCATATTCATTGGTCAACCCTTGGAAATTCATTCTTAATACTTTTACACACAAAAATAAAAACTTGAAAATATCTTTCTGCAGATGAGTAAACTGGAGCAGGAATTACATCGCGAGCAAACGTCCTGGCAGACGGAGGTGTCCAGTATGGAGAAGAAGTTACAACAAGCTTGTACCGAGCTGGAACACCGAACATCTCAGATTCAAGAGATGACAAACACTATCAAGTATGTATAAGGGTCAGATCTTCAGAAAATGTACAATTGGTAAATTTAGTAAATTCTGCTAAATTTGACTGAAAAATCTAGTATTTCCTACGATACATGTGTTATTACTATATATCGATTTAGCACAATCAATGTAAGTTTTTCTATGTTTCAATCTAATTGCTAAAGGGAAATGGCGACTGACAAAAAGAATCTGACGGACGAGGTTAATGAGTTAGAAAGGCGACTGCACCAGGAGGGTTTGGATACGGATGCCAAGGGTACACGACTACAGAAAATGGACTCTGAAATACGGGAACTACAGGCGCACCTTAATGAAAAAATAGAACAGAGTATGTACATAGTATAAGTCTATTTTACATTAATAGTTCTCTTTAGATATTAGATAAGGTACTGTCTTGGATCAAATGAAAGTCTTAAACGATGTTTCAGTGTTGATAGCTATTTCTTATTGGTTGCCGGATGTATGTTCTTCATTGTTTATACACTATACAATTTGGGAGATACAGGTAGTTCAAATAAATATATCAACTGGAGTTTTATTTTAATATCAACGCTAGTATTCGGAATGAATAAAAACAATTCTACTCTAACTCCATTATTTAATAGTTGAAGAAGAAGATGAGCAAATACAAAATCTGCAAGATGAGCTTGCAGAACGTGATCGACAGATTACCTCATTAGACAGAGAACTGTCTAAAGCTGAAGGAGACGTGGAATATCTTTCCTCCCAGGTGGAGGAAGCGCACCGGCAGCTGGAACAAACCAGGGTGGAGCTAGAAGACCGAGATGAACAAATCACCAACTTTAAACATTCAATCAGGTATGGACAGGTATATATTATAGCTGGAAATACTTGGGGGTTTCTCCGTGAGGAAGAGGAAAAGAACAGGCTCCCTAAGCTTTAAACTAAAAGTTATCACAGTTAACGTCCTGAGCATAAAATATATTAGAGTTTAAAATAATTTTGAAAATGCCTGAATTAACTTTCTATTCTCACTACAATGTCTGTCTCTAACATCCTGAACAGCTTATAAATGTATTAAAGTGTTAATCGATGTCTTTTTTCCCTATGCCTACGTCATTGTTTTTATGGTATGAATTAATATTTGCCCTTAATTATGTCATGCCGATAGGAGGTACCAGGACGACTTGAGGAACAGGACAAGAGAAGTGGACGAGTTAGATCAAGCCCTGAAGGACAGACAATGGGAGTTACAACAAAGGGCTGCCCAGGTTAGTATGAGCAAAATGTTAGAAAATTCTTTCAAGTATCGATGACTGCAATTAGGACATAAGTAAGATGGCGACATCTTGTGGATCCAGTAGCAGTCTGATGACCGCCCTTTATCTAAAAGTTTGGTTTTTTTAAAACAAAAAAACAACTCAAATAGCAATGGCTGTGGTGAGGAAGGAGGAGGAAATGGTGAACTCTGACCCCTGTCAGGTCAGCGTCCCTGACCTGGAATTAAATTCAGCCAGCGTCTGATCATAGATATATAGGCATAGACTCTGGGTGTTCATACCCAAACATGTATTTACCGTGGAATGTTGTTATAAATGATTGTCATATTGGTGTGTACATCTAGGTGTCTATATACGTCTCATTTCCCCCAGGTGACACAACTTGATATGACCATCAAGGAGCACAAGGTGGATGTTGAACAACATATAATTCGACTTGAAGGGTCCTTGAAGAAATCACAAATAGAGTTGCAGCAGAAGAATAAGCAGGTCAGAGCCATCGCTTGATTTATTTTTTTTAAATCGTCAAATTTGTAGTTATTGTAATACGTCTTTATCTTTTCTATATTTGAAAATAATCGTTACGTGGAAGATATCCCTGTAATAATAGGCTTTTTATAATAACCCTCCCATTTAAATATTACAGTTGTATGTTTTTAGTCTGAAACTAATATAATGTCCACTGCGAAAACTTGTCATTGTATTGTATCTGAAAAATGAGGCTGATTCAAATTGTGTAAATATTGTATCGTATTTGTATAAGATGTTGAGATAACCTAACCTAATGTTAGTCTCTTTGCTTCCTTGAAATGCAGATTTCCGAGTTAGACAAACAGGTAGAGAACTTGCAAGAAGAGATACGCGATAAAATGGTCCAAATTCAACAAATAGACACAGTAGCTCGTCAACAACGAACAGAGCTGGAAAGTAAAACCGACAAACTCCAAGAACTACAACAGGTTTGTATAATTATAAACTAATAACCCTTGAATTGAATTGAAATATCCTTTATTTGTCACGTTGGTATACAAATAGGTCGTGAACCGAAAAAATACTTTTTTATTTTGAGACAATTTCAGGAAAACAAAACAAGGCCTGACGAAAATACTACATTTTACTTAATTTAATATTAAAATTACAGTCCAATTATACTTAATCTCCATATAACTTGTTTGCTAACAAACAGAACGAGTGTTCACAGTCTGAGTGTGTACATGTGCACGTATAAAGTAATTGTGATGCTTTTGTTTTCTAATGATTGACCTGACAACACTACTACTTCCCTTTTGTTATTTCAGTTATATGATGCCTCTAGAACTGACCTTTCAAGTACCAAGGAGGAAATATTAGAGGTCACTCAGCAACTTCGACTGGCTAGGTATGCAGCACTTTTCGTATCTCATATTAGTATGTTTTGGGGTTTCATGTAGTCTTTGATGTACTCTCAGAATTGAAAGCAAGACAAGTAATTGTTTTCTTCGCCTATTAAACTTTAGGGAAGCATCCCAGAAATTACAGTTGGAGATGACAGAAACGAAGCGAGAAGCAGCTTTAAGTCAACGGGAACTAGAACGTGTGAACCAGGAATTAGAAGAAGCATTGGACAGTGCCCAAGTATGGAAGTTTGTTAATATTTGTTTGTAACAGCAACACCGTCTAGGCTCATAGTTGAGAGAGTCCCTCCAAACTGAGGGGAAGCCTCTCGCACAAAACCACGAACTCCCATTAGAATCTCATACTCCCCGGCCAGGAAAGCCATTAGCGCACTAGGCGTCCAATCGCTCACATACTATGATTCCTATCTGATCTGAGAGAGACTGAACAATAGGATTGCACCTATTTTCAGGAAATTATTTGTCAAATGGACCTCAGGATCTACAGCTTTCTTACACACCTAGTACACGCTTTGAGTTGCTCTTTTCAGACGTTTCCCTCTATTTGTCTGTATTAATTTAAGGAACGCATTAGTTACATTCTTTCTCATACGTGCCAAAGTCCGATTGGTCACCCTCAGACACTTATCCCATTTGGCTAGTCACTAGAGTTAGACATTGTTAACTTTGTATCTATCTGGGAAAATGTCCACTGTATATCGCTGACATACTTGGAAATTATATTCATTTAAAATGTTTATACCGTATAGTTTAGTTCTTGTGTTAGATAGACACTAGTCTTAATGTTAGTTAGAAACTACACCGCTAATTGAATTGATGAAACTATATGTAGTAAATGGAAGAGCCTGAAAAACCTATTTACATAGTAGTCTCTGGCAAGATCTGTACATTTGACCAAATAAAAGTGTTATCAACTAATCAATTGTTGTATAGTAATACCAACATCTTATAAACTCAGTAATGTTTACATGGTGTCCTAATGCGAGGATTGTCCCTTTAATCTGTCAACAGACTCGAGAAGACGAAGTAGCAGTTCTATCCAACAAGCTTGGCGATGCTAAAGAGAAGGAGGTTCATCTAGAGTCACGGAACAATTCTGACGTCCGTAAGCTCCGACGAGAGGTGGACATCCTGAAAGAAAACCACCGTCAGGAGGTATTTATTTGCTTTTGCTATATATATACTAGTTCGAGGATCATTTCTCCTAATAAACCCACAGCGTATACATGTGATCTTAGTGATATATAGTTCTAACATAATTTTTTACATGGATTCTCCTAAGAAAAAGTTACGCTGTGTTCAGTTCTTTCTGATTGAACAGTTTTAGACTGGGACCAATTTGGGAGAATTTTCCCTTTTTTTATTTTTTTTATTTAGTATTTGTATACAGCTGTCAGCAAAACTTCTGTAAAATGATAGTTGAATCATAAACAGACATGCACGGTATAATCAATAGAGGTCATTTACATATTGAGATGTGGGCTCATGGGCAATAATTCAATATAGAATAACCATGGTCTTTCGCCCACTGCTGTGTCTCACTACTCCTGGCTCAAAGCTACTCAAGACAAATACAAAGCTACACAAGACTGTCATCAGAATAAGAAATGCTACTCAACCAAGTGGTTAGGGTGGGTGCGTGGATTGTATGATTAGTAGTCTCAGGGTATCCGAAATCGTGTTTGGTCAGTTTGCTTCGAGTTGGAGTGGTATTTAGTTTTAAAAAATCATTGGCAGACAACGCTGCCTTGGATTCCTACTCATATTTCAATCATCATTTGTGACCTTCAATCATCCTGTACAATTTTCAGATGACAGAACTCAGAGAAAGCCATACTCAGACTGTATCGGGTAAGGACCAGGAAATAGCCAACCTGCGTGTAACTGGGCGTGAAGTGACCCATCATCAGGAAGCTTTGATAGATGAACTGGAGAGGGCGCGCTCAGAACTAGCCAGTTTAGAGGGAGACCTCTTTGCCTGTAAGGATGTCATTGAGGCTGCAAATGAAACCATTGTACTCAAGGTTTGTAAGCAATGTATTTATTTCGTTTTCATGTTGTATGGAAAGTAGGTGAATAATATTGTCTAATTTGTTGATTATTATATATGCTATTCTTCATTGATGAATACAAATGTATCCTCTGCTTCATATTTTTGGAATTTTTATCTTAACAATTTGTAATATTCGAATGTACATAGGTTTTTCTATTAGTTTAGCACACCTGTCTATCCTTAATGATAACATCTGGAAGAACTAGATATTATCCAGAAGGCAGTTTTTAACAATTTGTCAACTCTTCACCTATCATATGTAACCTATTTGACAAATAAAGTAGTTGTCAATTCAACTCAATCTCTCTCCTTTGCAGGAAGCACACATTGCCCGACTAGAGGCCAAGGTCCATGGATACGAACGCGCTGCACTCAGAGGCGGCGGTAAAGGGTCTCAGGGATACATGAACCCTCAGAGTAGATCATCGTCAGAAAGCAACATGCTGCCACCTCGGTCTTCGCTGCAAAGATCTCTCAAAATGATCAACCAGAACCAACATCCCTCCAAGAAATCCTCAACGACACGTGGTGGCATGCAAAGAAGTATATCTGACCAGAGCCTCCCCCAACCCTCCTCCCCACGAAGCCCCAACACTTCAGACCTGAACAGAACCTTCAATTCTGACGGCGCTGCAAGCCCTAACCACTCAGTCCTCTCAGCCGATGAACTCTTTACCATGAAGGACAGCTTCAGTAAACTGAAACTGAGCCCTAGATCGTCTAGCAACCAATCCAAACAAGAATCCGATCCCGACAGTTTCGTTGGCATGCTTATGGAAGTGAACCAAATGTATTACAACTATAATCCAAACAACACAGCCAGTGCTACCACTCCGGCTAGTTCGGCAAATTTGAAAGCCATGAGGGACCGTTTATTCTCAGACAGTTATGTGCCAAAAGGTGGGGCTAAGTCCTCACACCGGACTGTGTCTCGCTCTGCCTCCAGTCTCACTGGACCAAGCAGTAGTTTACTCCGACCCAGGGCCCCTGGTGCTAGTATTAACAACCGACCTGTATCGGATTCATACCCACTCATGGGTTCTTTACTAGGCGGAGGAAAGGATGTGTCAAAAATACCTTCAAGAGGTGGTAGTGTTAATCGAGCTGAAGATAGTAAAGAGACTCTGTTAAGCTTAGATGTGTTGAGTGGTGGTATGGCACCTGCACCATCACCCACTGCCACTGCACCTCTGGTTTCTGTGGAATCTCTTCTTGCTCTCAGGGCAGGGAGTGAGGGGGCACATGGTGCGGTTGAGGGACAATTGAAGCAGTCTATTAAAAAGCAAAGCCAGAGTGGAAAAGATCAACTGCCACAACAAGAAAGTAAGTTATGGTATTTCTTTCTGAACAAAAATTTCAATAGGGGATTTGCATGTCCGCCAGCTTGACTCTCGATTCGCTTGGAATTATGGGAGTTGTATGTCAGTGTAAAAGGTGTAGAAAATATGTTATGTTAAGCATGGAATATTTAATTGTGATCTCATGTAAATAGCCATGTGGTTTACATGTTTCCATAAAACAAGACTTCATCTTTCCCATCATGCATTTGGTTTTTATAGACCATTTACACAAGTTATGATGTTGGTGAAAAGATCTTTTCATTTTTTCGATAAAAATGTTGCTAAATATTTGTATGTCAGATTAGAATTGAATCCATCCCAGCATACACTGAAAATGTTTCGTCGCCGATAGAGCGAGATTGTAGATATTGGGGTCCCTAGGGGTGCCTTTTCTCCTCCGTATGTGAGTTATGTTTATGATATGAAAAAGAAACGAATCATTAAATAATTATTGACGGCATTGATGTGTCTAGTTTATATTCTTTTTCAAATGAAGTTAATTTCTCAATATCATACCAATGGAAGAGTATTTTTTAAATGAAACGTGAGTTGATTTTAATGCTCAGTACGTGCCGGTCTGCCAACTCTTGTCTGACATTATAATTGATATTTAACATTAACGTCGCAAATAAACAGATTTGCAAGTAACACAGAGTTATTGAGAATATTCATGAGAGCGGAGTTACATTACTCTAGTGTACAGCATTACAGTACGCATAGGCCAAACAAAACAAAAGGTGTTCCCGATTTATATATCTAAAAACTAGGTAGGGGTGATGGTAACTTTTTGTCTTCTTTTTTTTAATTTGAGGAAACCGCCTTCCAGCAACTCAAAAAAAATATGTCTATTTCGTTACGTGATATAAGGACGTTCGTAAAGTATGTAAAGTGTTTTCATAGAATACTGATATTGGAATTTATGGTAGAAGAGATTTGAAAGTTTGATGGCAACGCATGAAAATAACTACAATAATGAGGTATGCGTATTTGTTTAAATATCTGGGATTTAAAATGTCTGGCCAATACAAATATTTAACAAAAATATATTTTAACAATAGTTGTTTTAAACAAGAGAAATGTGCCTTTTAAGGGTTCCTGGTTAGGAAGACTTGTTTTCCTGCTTTTATTAGCTTTTTGTCTTTCTGTGCGATGGACCTGTTATCAGCTTGAAAGCTACCATGCGAATCTAAAATTTGTATTCGCTTTTTGGTAAACAAAAATCACCAAAAACATTAGGCATGATAAATGATAAAACAAACTTTAGGTGGGGTAGGTTTTTCTAGTTAGGGGGGAGGGGGGTACATCGGAAACACCTATTTTTGTTGCCTTATAGTTACACATTGTATTACGCCTACCGCTTTGTATGATACTACTCTCTAAAAATTACCGACAATTTATAACGGTCTATAACTCCCGATTAAATTAAATGTGTATGATGGATACACATACGCGTGGCCATATATACCTTCCCATGACACTGTCTGTTCCTCTATGTACATACATACTTGGCCCCCAACCTTAATATATGAAAAGCCTAATGCATCATTCTCTCGGTTACAGTGGTAGTGGCTCACGCTAACGAGCCTCGGGATGAATCTCAGTCCTCCAGCGTCTCGCGGATGATCGAGCGTCTCGCTCAGCGAGCTTCAGTCATCGGCTCCCAGATGGAGGCACAGGTGGCTACCTTCAATCACCAGTGGTATGTGCAAATTATATAAATTTCCACTGGCGTTAAGCAACAGCTCTTTGGTCTGGTCTTTTTGCCCATCGGCAGCAGCCCATCTATCAATATTTATTCTCTCATGGTCTCTAATCAGAGGACGCTGTCCCTATGTGATTTCGACCATGCATCAACTTGTCCGCACTTGGGAGAACAGCATCTCCCCCTTTGTTTCCATCTATTGCTCCTTGTTTCGGTGGAATGGCGATCTTTTTCTTTCAGCTTCGTTATGTGTCGTTATATATGCCGTTATTATTTTACTATGGTTCTCTGGACTTAGTCTGGAAGTAAAAGTTTGCCCCTGTAGTCTCGTCTTTGGAATCGCGATATGGAATCCCTCGTGTCGCAATATGTTACCAGTATTGAGAGTTGGTTGATGTAACTTGCGAAAGATCTGGAAATGGCATTGTTTTTGTATTTTGCTGTTCTTTATTGGAAGCTTTGGGGTGACATGGATAGGATAGGATAGGTAGATGTTTTACAAAATGGGAAAATATAACATCTTTGAATTATGTATCTCGTATACAATGAATATTAATTTTTGTTTAAACTGCGAATTATATTTTAAAATTATATTCATTAGAGGCCAGTATAACACTTTATTTACATGGAAAAAAAACGCTCTATCCCACACGGATGTTTAATGAAGTTTAGAAAATACTGTTCCCTTTATAGTTTACTTCCATAAGTTGGCAGAAATAAATCTTTCCAATCCCCAATATCGTACCTTTAAAAATATATCCGTACTTCAAAACCAGCAGTGTTCATCGAATTGGCATATTCTAATACCCTGAAGACTAGGGAGCGGTAAAGGTAATCTATGTCTCCCTGGAAAGCAGAGGATGTCGTGTAAATCAGACAGTCCACGCCAAATGGTGGACTCCCACTTATATATCGTTACATCACATATCCCCCAGGTCGCGCTTCCACACTCATTGCGCTTACCACCAGTGAGACCCTTAGGACATTTCAGCGTTTGATATGGCATGACCGATTCGAATCTTATGGGATTGGGGAGTCATTCTTATCTCTTATGTTTATACAGTCGTCTGTCGTGTCTTAGGTGGAAGAAGTAGGTTTTTCGATCGTTCGTGAACATTTTCCCTCTCAAACTTGACTTGTACGTCATTAAACAACGGTCAATCAATTAAAAACAGAATATTTTCTCAAGAAACCATATCTCTTGTTTTTCGATCGTTCATGAACATTTTCCCTCTCAAACTTGACTTGTACATCGTTAAACAACGGTCAATCAATTAAAAACAGAATATTTTCTCAAGAAGCCATATCTCTTGTTTTGTTGTGTTCAGGAAGTAACTTTGTTCTCCAGTTTATTCAGACTTTCCTTCTCAAATGTATCTTTAATCGATACAAAGCAATTTCAATATATACTAAAATCCATTTTGGGTCGACATTTTTAACTTGTTTTTTTATTATCAATTAGCTATTGTAGTAACATCATATTAGCTCTCCATTCCCTGTAGAACTTTGTCCGAAAGTTTGCACTACTCCTATTTCATTTTTGCTTTGAATTACTGACGTACAATTCTTTAATTGTGTAAAACATATTCCCTTTTGTGTTAGGCGTTTTTTTTGTTCACGCTTACCGTCTGAAAGAACCCTTACATCAAAAGGAAGGGATATGATTTAAATAGACCGACAGTACAGTTATTTTTAATGTATTACTTTGCCTTTATTACTATTCTTGTATACTGTCAAACATTCGTTTTTGTGAAAACCTTCTCTTGCTGGCTTCGTACGTAAATCAGTGTTTGCTTTCCTTTAAGTTTTAAATCAGTGCTGTGTAAATATTTGGTGCCTAAAGCTTTTGATAAGAAACTCCTGATATGTAAAGAACTGCCTTCACTGTTTATCCTCAGTCCCTATGATCTATATTAATGTACGTAGTTCGGGTATACGCTAGTAGACGTTATTTCTCATAGAACATAATATTTCTTGTAGCGCTGAGGGAGAGAAATCGCATAAGTATCAACCTGATGCGACTGGTGACGATGACGACGATTCCTCCGACAGTGATGCTGATTTTCGAGAGCACGAGCCAGAGACGGCTGTCCAAAGGGACATGATCAATTTAAACGTCTCAGACACTTGAAATTCTAACTATAAACCTGTTCAGTATACAGCCATTCGTATAGTATTATGTTCCATTGCACGTGTCGCTTTTTTCTACGATATCTTGTCTATGGTTTCATTATTGCATAGAGGTAATTTGAACTCAAAAGCTGCCAGAATACCATGTATAGCTCATGAATGATTCGGTTAAAAGGGCTGTATCAGTCATCAGTATTTACCTCTTATCGTATTATCGAGATGTATGTATTTTTCATTGTATTTATGGATAAGTTTGTATGAATATTTTACTATGATAATACTGACTGGTTTTGAATGTTAACAGAAGTTTCCGTCCAATCTATTCGATATATATGTGAGAGAAAAATCTATTGCAAAGAAGCATTTGCTCTATTTGTATTACTTAAGGTGTTGTACTGTTGAATCGAATGGGTGCTTATATATCTGTATATGCTAGGATGTAGAATGTAAATGTCAATGATTCTAGTACTCATTTAGATTAAAATGCTTAATTATATAAGCATTTGTGGCGATTGCACGATGTAATGAAGAGTATATATGTGGTAATTGTAGGATATACTTAACTGTATAATTCCAATTGATTGAATGAATAAAATGTATTCATACATGTAAAGATTTTATTGTCTCTTTATTATTGGCGCGTGTAAAAGAATGTCCAATGTCAAAACAAGTAATACGTTTGTGTAACCCGGAATATTGGCCTATATAAGAGTAACTGCAAGGAATGCACTGTTGTTGTTGTTGTTTTTGTGACTTTTATTGATTTATCTTGATGATAAAATCGGCGGGTCTGACTCCCTACATATATAGGGAGGTTTTCAAGCCCTGCCAGACAGAATATTCGTTTTTTGTGTTAGGGTAACAATGTATATACCCCTGCGTCGATGACTCATGGGTGGCCCTTACTAATGATTTGAAGTAATAAATGAAATGCAGTTCGGACTCCTGGGACAATTTATAGTATGCGTATTATGGTAGACGTTCTCATGAGCAACACATTTTCACCCGATTCTGCATTGAGAAGTTCGGGGTGCAATTGACAAGTGCATTAAGATTATGATTTTTTTATGAGTGGCATTTGCCATCTCCGTTTTCGGGGTTCAGGCATAAATTTCCTGCTTTTCACCCCAATCCTGGTCGCTACATCAATTTGAGGTAATGACTAAGACGAATTCGAAATTGCAGAGGTTGAATTCTAGTTTCTGTAGAGACATCGTAGGAAGGGAAAAGGCCTCTTTCCAGCCTAGGTCCTCAAACTCTTCATCGTAAACACTCATTAATTCCTGCCACTTGTCGAACTTGGCCAAATTGAGCTTTTAGCCACTAGGGACTGGTAGACACGGTTACCAAAGGACCAAAAACAAGGAAAATACCTCAGAAAAATTCTCTGCCGGGAAAAATCTTGGAATTTGAAAATTTTGAGAATACCAGGGAAGAATCAGGGATTTTTTTTTAAAAAATCATCAAAATCTTGTTCCGTGAAATTCAGATTTGTAAAGAAAAATGGAAAATCGGGAAAAATGTGCCACACGGCATCCCCTGAATGATGTAAGTGTCTGGGGAGCGGGGACATTTAATGATAATTACCCTAATGTTTCACAATATAAATCATTGCCTCAGCTTAAAACATCGCGTCAGCATAAATCATTGCACCAGGCTATCCAATACAATTTACACATCCATTGATACATTTCAGAGTAATACATAAATTCATTAATAAATACATGTTTAACATTTAGTGTAATAAAACATTAATAACCCTGTACTTAGTTAGACATTAAAAATCGATTAGGGTAATGAGACATGTTAAATCCAGAATGGACATTAACAATGATACAAATTGATTTTAAAAAATATCCGAAAATTAGTTTCCTTAGTAGTACTCACTACAGACCTGGCACCCTTGATATTTGTTAAGGATCAGGGGAAAATACAAACACATCAGGGGAAATATCAGGGAATTTTACTTTAAGTTTCCTGTGGTAATCCTGGGTAGACTATTTTACTGTTACATTCGAGCCTCCCCTACTATTGTATGGATTGCACCCTTATCTATGGCTGAATCGGCCGCTTTCATTAGTAAGCACCATTCTGAGGGTAACGTCCTTCTAAGTTCAATTCTGTTCGAGAAAGCTACATCAATACTGTAGGCTCTGCTAATTTCTTAAGTTGTCATCATCGAGCCATTTTCCTTAAATGCATCTCCCAACGCAATAATACAATTGTCTTCCCACCTGGTGTATAAACGTATAACATTTTGATCTTGATTTTTATATTTCTATTGAACCACAGACGCTCGTTCTTTTGATCAATTCCTTGTGGAGATTTGCTGTAATAATATCGATTCCATAATATTGTGAAACCCTCCCTGTAAAAGGCATTAACAACTTATCTTTTGAAGGACAGTCCTTGAATTTGGTCTTTCGTTTAGAATGGAATCGATGAATAATAGACCCCTAATACATAGAGTTGGTTATTCTTCATAACCCGATTAAATGCATGTATTAAATATACCTATATGGATGGAATATGTATTAGCATAATGCCTCTATATCAAAGGCGGCAAATGTTCACCAGCTGACCTCATGTGACCGGAACTGCCCGTTCCATAGCAACAGCCGGCAACAAACTCAGACACTACGATTTAGCCTAAAGCTGCCTAGCAGTCGGTCGGGCTTTTGATTTCTTTTCTTGCCCCTTTATATACCGAGCCAAATAAAATATATAATAATACGACTTTATTGCCTTGCTTTGTTGCTAGATATAATAAAAGTGTACTGTGATGTACAACTGTGTGTAGTTAACACAAAAAGCTGCCCGGGTAATGGGATCAATCAAGCCTGTGAATAGCGCCCATAACACTACTTGAATAGTGCAATGGTCTCCCAGGACGTGATCCAGAATACAATACAGGACTGACCCCACCCCTCCTAGTGTTCAGGGGTCACTCCGGTCATCGACTGCATATAGTGGCTGACTTCTGCCACCATATTCCCAAATGATTAAATTCAAATGATGATCCTGGGGTTTGTATGGTTAACACTTCTGATCAGAATCTCGGGTGTGTGTGGGGTTGGGGGGGGGGGGGGAGTAAGACAGACTTCTCACGTAGGACTAGTGCACCAAAACATTCAATGTATAACTGGGGGAAATACTACTGATATGGTGGTAAAATTAATGGTCATATCAAATTAGATATAAACTGAATACAATCTATATCTAGTACTTCTTTAGTAGGCTACTAATACTTGAATACTTCTACTGTGGATGAAACCTTGTATGCCAAGTGGTTAAGTCATACTCCCTATGCATTTGAATGTTTGCCGTTGAGAAATCACAACTCTATAATTCATGAACCCAAAGTTAAAGAAAGATAAGACGGCGCTTTATCCATCGTCTTTTCATGGCTTATCTTCGTGTTTCGATAAAAGCAACTTTTCCTTGTCCTTTTCCCACCATGTATTTCTCCTCCATAATGCAATATAAATATTCAGTGAGGCAAGTTTTCAGTATTTACACTGAAATCAGTATAACCTTATTTAAAACTTCCCAATATTCAAATATTCCACCATTTCTAATCAAATTTCGTCGGAATTTTCGAAGATCTTCCAATACATGATAGGGCACATTTCGTCAATATTTTCAAAGAGTAAAACTGTACAAATAGTAGAGGCCCCAAACAACAATTCGCATTTTTTCCCGGAACATTTTCAGTATTCTTGGCATGACTCGACTTGTATCCCTGAATTAAAACCAGACAAGTTGCCCTGCGCCAGGTCAGTTTTGCGTAAAAAAATATGCGCGACAATTCATTACTCATGGACGCCTGCACGTGATGACAATATGTGATGTGTTAGAGAAAAATGAGTCACAGGTCACAGAAAACATTTTTTTTTATTCAGTTTAAGGCCAATACAATATTTAATTTCCATAGAAAAAAATGCAATATCCCTCAGGATGATATTTTTTCACGGGAACCCTTGATCTCATCTTTTCAAATATTATGATATATCAAAATCTATTTTTTACGACTTATGACTCATTTTCTCTTACACATCACATATTCTCTGGGCTTTCAGCACGGTTCTAAAAGTCTACCTGTAGGTGGCAATAATTAGATTAAAGTAGGCCTATCCTACTTTCCTCGCTTACAGCAGCGGTATGCTCCACAACAAGAAAAGAGTAGGGTCGTCAGAAAATGTGCAATCGGCAGCTCTACAAATTTACTAAATTCAGTTAAAATGGGCTGAAAATGATAAATACTAGGTATATCTGAATATATTTAGAATTGCTTTGATTCAAAGAATGTGTTTGGCTCTGTGAACTGTATTTTGAACCTAATTTCTGTTTTAAGGCTGGGTTCCACTGGCCGGCTATTACTCCCGCTACTGCTCCCACTTCTTGATGAAATAAGCGGGAGAGTAATGGGGATGGGTGCTATTGGGCCCGCTACAAAGCCACGTTACTTCCCGCTTCTTTTAGAGCGTTTTCAAAGCGTAGAGTGCTCCCGCTTCTATCAAACATGTTAGATTTGAAGTAGCCGCTACTTTGTAGCGGGGGGTAGCGGGGGCTGAAGTGGGGCAATGGCATCACTCTACGCTACTTCTCACTCTACTTGATGCGTCCATTTCTATGTGAAAATAAAATGTTGTCTGACTACATTTCTGAGTAGCGTTAGAAGTTAAAGAAGCGGGAGAAAAGAAATGGGAAGAGTAGCGGGAGTAGTAGCCGGCCAGTGGAACCCAGCCTTTAAATTCTGATTATTTGATAGGATTGGTGAAGGCGAATTGTAGATTTTCTGACGACCTGACCCAAATACATCCATAATGCGACGGTGAACCCTTAACAAATTCTTAGCAGAATGCCCGCGGGAGTCCTCCTTAAATTAATTTCGAAACTATGTTTTAAGCTCTCTAAGAAATAAAGACGATGTCGTTACAGTTAAGTTAACGCGACTCACAAATATTTCTTTAACACGTGAGGTACTTTACGATCGAGTTCGATGGTGAATTCTACTTCAAAGGGACAAAAGTGAAAGAGTGAACATATTCGCTGATGGGCTTGTAACGAGCGAATATTGTGTCTCTTTGGGAAGACGACTTGCGTACATTTATTTGAATTAATGGATCGAATTTTCGTTCCAGCCATTACATTTCATCAAAGTTCCTTCTGTAAAAACGACTTATTCATTTCACGAGTGAACATTTAAGAGACTGCCTGCGTTTAAATTCGTTGATCAGGGGCCCGTTTCATAACTAGTAACGGAAATCCGCTATCCGCTATTAACGGATATTTTTTTAACGGGGAAATAGCGGATATCCGTTATTGCGTTGCATAATCCAATCCGCCCAATGTCCCGTAAAAAAGCTCTGCTATTGCCCGTTCCGTTCCGCTATCCTCCGCTCGTAGGATCCACTATTCCCGTTGTTAACGGACACTAGAAGTATTGCAATTACCAATTCCATTCCGTTACGTTCCGTTATCCCCCGCTATAGATTCCGTTATTCCCGTTGTTAACGGACCTCTCAACCAAGCCGAAAACTAAAACTTCTGTAACTCTTATCCTATTCATGGTATAATAATATGTTACATATCAAACGAAAGAAAATTATATCGCCTACAAATAATTTTATATACACGAAGCTGTAGGATTAGTATTTTGGCCGGTACTCTGTAAAATATGAAATTGAAATATATAATATATATCTAATATGTAGAGAAGAAACGTTAAGCATTGGATGGATATTGATATATCATAATAGGCCTATGACAAGATTAGGCTACCCTGAATATGACAAGAATACACTGGTCGAAAATTGTTTTTTAAAAGAATGCTCACATAAAAACATATACTAATTAGCAATGAACAACTATAGAAAGGATAAAAAGTGTTTATTTGGTATTTATTTCATGTAAAATTAGGGAAAAAAAGTTGCGGAGGCCCTTTTGAATTCCGCAAAAAATGCGGAGACTTAGCGGAAAAATAGCGTAAATCCGTTCCGCTATTACTTATGAAACGTAATAGCGGAAATCCGCTAAATCCGCTATTTTTCTACTGCTCCGCTCCGCTATTAGTTATGAAACGGCCCACAGGATTGCATATTCTTAAAGTATTATAAACACCATTGCAGTGAACCATATTTTCTTTGACCCATGAGACGCAATATGTGTTGATGGAATGTTGTAGTGACAAATTGCAGATAGCAGCAATGCACACTGAAACAGACTCTTTTCAATAATGTGTGATATCTCGGGCAAATGTCCCGTTGAGGTTACATACAGATTGGCCTGATGAGTTAAAAAAGAGACATCCTAGTAGACATACATGTCTCTTTCGATGGCCCTATCAACACTAAAACATTATGAATGTGCGCATAAAACTGTTGCCGATCCTCTCAAATTCTCATAATACTGCCCGTTTAGATAAAGTGGAATGGGGTATCGGTTTATGCAGTTATAACTGGAGAAGCTGGGCAAGTATGTCCATTAGGCAAAATACAGTATGATAAAACGTATTCAGTTATAATCCAACTAAATTCAATAATAAAATGTTTATTTTTGAATTCGATGCGAAATTATCAGTTAATCTAACCATATAATCTACAATTAAAATGTTTTATTTTTGAATTGGATGCGAAACCATCAAGCCATCTATTCGCTTTATTATACGGGCCTGTATGTTTTTCTTTCACTGTTCGCTTTCTAATATGAATCTGAAGTTTCTTTCCTTGGCTAGATTAAAGATTAAAGCTTGGCATATCAGATTCGTGCAATATCCACGTATTTATTTATTTTTAAACCCAACACGGGTTTTCAAGAATACCTTTCTGTCTTTGTGATTTTAGCTTTTTTCTCGATCTGTGACATTTTGAAAATCAGTTATGAAGTGTTTTTTTATTTCTTCCCATTTATCCGTCCATCAATAGGTTGGGATCAGCACATAATTATGGTGGTATATAAAAACAATCCTGAGCAGAATTTGTCAGGAATGATTACGATTCGAAAGCAATTATTTTCGCGTCCAAATATATCCATGTCCAAAATTGCTAGAGTTTAATTAGGCAAAAAAAAATAGGTGTGTTTCCGATTTATCTGGCTGAAAAATAGGTAGAGGGGGGGGTGTTAATTTTTTTTTTGTTAATTTTTTTTGTTTGGAAACCACCTCCCAGGAACTGAGAAAAATGTCTTTTACATAACAATAGTTGTTTTGAACATGGGAAATGTGCTTTTTGACAGTTTCGGGTTAGGAAAACCAGTTTTCCTGCTTTTATAAGCTTTTTTTGTCAAAAAATCCAAAAAAACTAAGATATGATGGGAAAAAATCGGGTATGGTAAATTTTTTTTTAGGTAGGGTAAGGTTTTTCTAGGTAGGGGGGGGGGGTAAATCGGAAACACACCTATTTTTGTTTGGCCTTACTAAAACGTAAAAGACAAACTATCCTCATATATATATGGAAACATTTTATTGATCATAAAGACAGCAGTAATCAAATATAACTTATGTTAGAGGTAAGTTATAGCATTTCTGTGTGTGACTTGTTATAGATAAAAGAATACAACTACAACTCCAATCCGTATTACAGTTTGTTGAAATGCATTCCACGAAAGTGTAGACTCGGAACAATAATCTACCCAAAAATCTAACTATGAATCTTTCGTTGTTCTTGGACTCTAGAATTATATATCATATCAAAGAAGTTTTTGCCTCTGCAAAAGCAGTTACGAAGTAAATAGAATTGGTAAAACTGTTACAATCTTGGTCCGTGAACAAATACTAGTACATTCAGGCATCTCGTTTGTCTTTGCATTTACAATGATATTTCTATGCATATATTGTTGTGAGGGATATTTGTTGTGGTTGTTTATATGTGATGTGTTAGAGATAAATGATTCTCAAGTCGCAAACAATTATATATTTTAAATGTTTTTTCACGTGAACCTTTGACCAGAATGCTTCCATTTTTGTAGTGTTTAGCACTGCCCTCAGCGTGAATACATGTACCAGATTTCAAGACCGTATATTGAATGCAATCATTCATATCTGAGGTTATTCTAAGAATTGTATTAAACTACTTTACTAGTGATTGACCATCAAGAAATATAGCTAACGTTTTTTTCATGCATTAAAACAATTATAGAAGTACTTATTTGATGTCCTTTTGTTACCATCATTGGAATCCCATCGATCTCATCGTTTCAAATATGATGGTATCTCAAAATCCATTTTGACTCATTTTCCTGTGACACATCACATATACTACAATGATGTATCTGAAGCGCACGGTATAGTAAGACTGCAGAAGAAAGATGAAGTCTTTAATCAATCCCCCCTCCCCCTTGTATGAATGGATGCCGAGGGAACATTGTCAATAAGGAAATAATAATAATCGCAAGGTAAAGTAAAAAGAAAAATCGATCAAGGGCTTGGGCGACCCTTTTCCATTCTTGAATGATTTCTCTGTACTCACGCTGCGCTTGATCTTTCCTATTGGATGTCAAAACCACTTTCTCAAGCATTTGACGCACATCTTCTAATTGTCTCTCCAAATGTTCACACGATCTCTCGAGGTTCCGTAAGCCAGGATGCTGTTCATACTGACCAGATTGTGCGACAATGCGAGCTTCAATGTGGTTTTGTCCTGGGATGAGCGATTCGGAAGCTCCGATTCGACGCGACCAGGTCTCAGATGTTAATAATAGGTTATGAGAAACCTGACCTCGTGCCATGACATCCTCATCCTCCACTACCTGGGAACGGGAAAAGGGGCCTTTACCACACGAACCGTCGATGCCTCGTACGCAGAATATTCTCCCCAATATGTCCAAGGCGAGCTGGAATCGGAGTTTATATCATTTATAAGCATGTACCTCTCTCTACCTTATGTAGAATGTTTAATTATGTCAATAATGTTATGTTACATTGGGTAATATTGTCCAACCTAATTATAATTAACGGCCGTTTATTATTTACTAGCAAAGTACCCGTCCTCCAGACGGTCCCCCTCTCTCCCCACACTTCCCCCTCTCCCGTCAGGTCCAGATACCCACATTCCTCGATTCCATATCCAGCGATAAGCTTAAGGATGATCGAGGGTATTTCCCAAAGTAAATAGATCAGCCTGATTTTTTCACACTTTGTACTCCAAATCATGCTGATTTCAAATATAATTTTTTTAAGGGGGGTCCCCAGACTAGATTTTTTGCTATTTCCGTTTGAAAATAAAAAGTTATTTAATTAATTTAATATGGCCGTCTATGGAGAAAAGGGTGTTTTTGAAACGTTTTATCCATTTTAAACCAAAAATTGTAATTAGAGTTGGCTAATTTTTTAGTATATCATAGTTTAAGGGATATACTTTCTGAAAATAACAAGAAAACGGGTGGTCCCCAGATTACTTTAGGACCTGGAGGCCCCCGAACTTGACAGTGCAGTGATTGAGAGCTGGACTAGCTTTGAATTTCATGTAAACAAGGTGGCTTACGGTGTTGTAAAACAATAACAAACAAGAAAAAAAACATATACTAATCTGTTCAAAAGTCAGAAGTGTTTCTTTTTAACTACTGAACATCACTATTCAAAGAAATGATAAAAAAAATATAAAATATCAACATGGTCAATGTCGTAAAATCCCCGCCGTTTTTGGCAACTGAGAAATACCCGCGATCATCCTTAACCACAAGGCTAAGACTAAGGCTAAAGTGTTAATGACCCCCTA
The DNA here is from genome assembly GCA_942159475.1 of Sthenelais limicola. Classification (NCBI taxonomy): domain Eukaryota; kingdom Metazoa; phylum Annelida; class Polychaeta; order Phyllodocida; family Sigalionidae; genus Sthenelais; species Sthenelais limicola. Next base: position 64,341,964 of record OW804096.1, read on the forward strand.
AGACTTAGGGTAACCAAAACTGCCTTCTGAACCTGACTGTCTCCCTCTTTTCCCTCCGCCTCTTCTCTGTCTCTCATATATTTTTCTCTGCCTTCCCCTACATCTTCTCCCTCCCCTCTTTTCCTTCCCCCTTTTCTTTCCCTCCCCCTTCCCTCTCCTATTTCCCCACCCTCTCCCTTTTGTCACTCTCCCCTCCTATGCCTTCTCCCTCCCCTCCCTCTACTCCAATACCCACACCCTCTCCCACTCTTCTGCATGTAGTCAGGTTCCCCTGGAAGGGAGGTAGTAGCTTATGGGAAACAACATAGTATCCCACGCTATAAATAGAGTGTGTAGATCCCAATTTAAAACAAGGCTTCAAAATCACATTTCCACCCCAGATACCTTCACAAACCACATACGACGTCCTCCAGAGAGGATGGACAGAACTCTACAGATGAGTAAAACGGTTTGAAAAACAACAAATTCCGAGAACATGTGAGACAAAGAAACCCCTCTTTTCTACCTAAACAAATCCCTCTTTTCTACCTCTTTTCGTAGAAATCGCTCTTCCCGTATATTATCTGGATTATCATATTTTCAAAATCGCCAAGTATGCTAATGGTACAGCATTGCTCTATCTGTACTTACCATCCGAGATCTGACTCAATAGGTTACCCAATACTCTTATCACTATACCATGTAGGCTACACACTACGGATCATTTCTACAAGGATGTGCTTCAAAATAAATCAGTTGGTTCTCCGATAAAGAACAGATCACACGCTTCTCTGTATTTCTCTTACCAATTCATAAGCATTACTTAACAATAATAGAAATATATAGTTATTTTATACAATCTGGAAAAGTAATATTATGGCTCACAAATCGTATATATATAAGCCCTCCTCTGGAAGTCTTGTCATCGAGACCAGACAAAAAGAATGATACATATACCATACATCTAAGCCCTCTAGCATTAACAGCAGATGTACAAGGACACTCTGGGGGAAATGCTTTATTACTTTGACATGGTCTAATGTTTCCTCTATCGCCCTTTTTCTTATGCGTGTAGCCCTCGTATATCAATGTTTTACCTTTTCTGTTATATGGTTATATGCTGGCATGGACCTCGATCCCATCACTTATTCTGTGATCAACATGACACCATCCATTTTGCCCACTGTTATGCCTGGCTTATGGTTTTGCAATAATTCATATCATTCGGCATCCCATAAGAGGCGCATTAGTGCCATTGTCAGCGAGGCAAAATAGAAAAGAGAATACGAAAGTGAAGTCTGCACCACAATCTGCCACCACAATAACGATAATAAGGGTATTTCCTTCTTATGGCTTTCTGAACCTAAATAAGTAAAGTGTCTGAGTCTATAAAACTCGGACATTGTATGCATACTGATTGCATCCTTAAAAATTGACTGGAGGCCCCTAAACTTTTGTACTCTTTAATATCCGTCCTTTAACAAGAAAACAATGGAAACAGCAGTAGTTGGAAGTCTCTTCTCTCTATCTGAATTCATTCTTTAATAGTCTTTGGATTTAAAATGGATGTTATTATAAATAGTTGGTGATCAATCCCCGGAAAGCTTCCGCACCAAAGATTAATTGGAATGATAATATTCGGCATACTTACAAAACGCAGCCAAGCAGGAACTTTCTGTTTACTCTCTCCTCCTCGATGAATATTGACGACCATGGAGGAGAGGAAGATTGACATCATGATAACTACCATGTTGAGACAATAATACACGCCTAAAATGAGATACATTGGCGGATCATTACAATGATGAGCCTTTGTTCTTTTTAATCATCAGTCATGCTTGCTCGGCATTTGCCTTAAGTTGTTTGAAATAATGAAAATTGCTATAGTACTCTTTGGGTCAGTTGTCAGAAAATGTACAATTCCCCTTTTTTCCGCAAATCAAAATTTATCACCAAAACACATGCATGGTTATAATTCGCCTTTATCAATCTTCTCAAATAACTCACATTTAAGACAGAAATAAGGTTTAAAATACAGTTCAACAAACAAATTGTTTGAATCAAGGCAATACTAAATATACTCAGACATACTTAGTATAATATTCATCATTTCTCAGCTACATTTAGTTGAATTAACTAAATGTAGAGCTGCAAATTGTACACATTCTAACGATCTGATCCATATATTTTAATACCCAAGTGCGATGGTCTTACATCAATACTATTGTCATCATCATTATTGGTATGAATGAAATAGGGTAATCTTCATATAATTGCATTTTCGTGCACTGTAATATTTTAATACAAAAACACAAAACATGTATCAACGTTTAAAGTTAATACTGTGTGTGAACAATCATTAATGCCGAAGATATCAGTTTGTAACGTCAAAATATGTTGAGAACAACAAATGAAACATCTGTATTGTATTCTACCTGAATAAACATCTTCCAAACACAAATGAACAACCATTATAATAAAGGATTGTCTTTCATGCCAAACCTGCATGAAATATGACCCATGCAAACACCTTGGCATACTGTGCATGCAGATCCTCTAGTATTTTGTTTATTGTTAATACATAAAGTACATTAGAGATACGAGTACAATAATGTTGACCTGTGTATTGCTTGAAAAAAAATCATTTTATTGGATCTCCTGAATATGTTTATTATAACAAGTTTCCCCTTTTGGTTGACAATAAGACAAATTATAGATATTTGTCTCTTTCTTTGTCTATCACAGAATCTATTGAAATTGTGGAAAGTATTTTCCTGTTTTGGTCGTCCAACGTTTCTGATGACAATAAAGATTACATCTGTGGCCAGACTACAGAAAGGTTTATCTCATTCCATATCTTTAAAACTATGAGAAGCCAAACATATTAATGGAATTACCGTCTCTACCATCCCATCCGTCTTTTTTCCTTCTTTTAATTCAGAGAAAAATAATCGCTATCTGATGTTCCATGTTTCCCCGAGGACGCCTTGAATACATTCAAATTGGATTAGGGAGCTTCTGGTGAGCTTCACTTCGTAATCGCTTCTACTAGTAATTCATTCCCATATATGACAATATTTGATTACAAGTTATTAGTAGAAATTGAACACTCACCTAAAGTTGGCACTGAACTGGCAGTAGGAGGTGCTGCCTCCACCAAAATGAGTAAAAGCACCAAGAAGGAAGCAAACAGGGACATTGCTGCAACGAAACAGATATAAATTTATATTCATACTCGTTGCAATTAAATAAGGGTTAAGGATCTCTATTGCCCTTAATGTTGGATAAGATGGGTGTAACCGAATCTTTATGTGATTAACTTAATTATGTAAATGTGTACATGTATATGACCATTATATGTACCATGTGATCCTAAGGAAACCTTAGATCATGATCACAGATCTATAGAAACTTGAGGCTGTTGTGTGATATAATGCCCCCAACGCGAAAGGCGAAGTGAATTATATCAAAGACAACTGCAGAGGGCTGTAAGGAGCGAGAAGCCTATTTCATTTAGTCAAAATAATAGTATTTTCATTATGTAGCATGATTTTATGTCGTCTGATACCTTTTAGCCACTATTTTCCCGCCAATGTAGACTTTTTTATATGCCGCACCATGTCTTAAAAAATGGTTTTCCTGTTCCTGAATTATCCCCCACCCCACCTAGCCCTCCCAACAATCTCAATCCTTAAAAAACCGAAATACTCTGACAGTGGAATATTCTAGTTGTGTAACATATATAACATATAGCTATCTATAGGAAAGATATTACTGTGATGAAAGCTGCTTAAGAATATACATAAACTGAAGGAAAACATTTAAAATGTCGGTCACACTATAGGAGTATTATTTACAGGACAATTATAAGGAAACATATATGTCTGAAAAAAGCTACAGGCTGAGGTACTGTCCGTAGATAACATTTAAAATGTTAACCCTATATATATAAAAGGTTAATGACCGACATTGAAGGGCTGCTGGTTGACTGTTTGGTGTATAATCCCGAGACGATAGTAATTCTCCCAAACGGGCAGCATTTGATTTCAGGAGGCCATTTTTTTTAGAAAATATAAAATTCGTTGAATCTCTACAATCTTTGGTGTACATATAGCAGAGAATATCAGCATAAAATGCAGGTGAATTTGGGGAAGTCTGGGGCAAATATTTCGATTCCTACACCCAGATACCTATATTTTCCCTATTAGAAACTTATTTCGTCTCATTAAACCCGATTAATCTAGTTAATTAATTTAGTGAAAAAAATGAGATATACTCACCAATTCGTCTAGCAAAATTAAATGAAAAGTCAAAGCTAGGGAATGGATATTGGCTGGCAAACGAGGGCTTGGTTTTAACCAGAATTGTGAGTTGATTTTGTAAAAATATCCATTTTATTACTATAAAATCATTGTGTTGGAACAGGAGGGTCTCTTTTTTGTAATAATGGCGTAACGGTGACGCTATGGCGTAACGGCGACATTGGTTAACAAGCTCTCCTGAATTCAACAACATCAATATTCAATCATATTTATATTTTTCACCGTTTTCAAGCAGGCTTAAATAATCATTAGGAGGGTCGAAATTACATGAAAATGTTGGAGATGAATATTTACATGTCGAAACGTGACATAAAATATTCCCATACCAGTTCAAGGAATTTTATGTAAGGGAATAAAAGGTTTCAGAGACATCGTGGGGTAGTATCTTTTATTTTTATTAAAATACATATATATATATATATATATATATATATATATATATATATATATATAATATGCATCTTCCGTCCACAAATACTAAATGCAATGTAATATCAATGGTTACTCTTGGGGTATTTCATTATTTTGAAGCTAACATGTCGTAACACAACACAAATATTCCAAAATGATATTTTCCATGTCTAGATCAGTTTAAATTAGAGATTATATTGTGTTTTTCATAATAATGAACATGTGTGCATGTGTAGGAACTATTTTTCTTCAGCAGAACTTATAATTATATTTTCTATATGCGCCTGTGTATTATATCAAAATTCCATAATTATTACTTATTTTCTAGCCTGAAAAAGCACTTTTATTGTAAAAGCAGCGAAGATTCTGGCATAAGAACTTTGAAAGTATGCTTCCCACTCACAGCCTCATTTCGGCCAAGGAATTCAAATAAAATGGTTATAATCATGCGTGATCAATCCAAATACAGGTTCTAGACACCCTGGGCTGGAAAACGAAATGATGCTCGATTGGGAGAATTACTCTATAATGTACAAAAACAGTCAACCAGCAGGCCCGAAATAGAGATAATTAATCTTGTTAGTCTCTGTCTTAGGTTGTTATAGACCCTGGACTGTTCAAGGCAGTGACTTATAAAAATACTTTGTTTGTCAGTATAAAAGCTATAAATATGTTATGTTCAGCATGGAATATCCAACAGTGATCTTATGTAAATAGCCATGTGTTTTACATGCACACTTATACATGCAAATCCCCTATCGGATGGTTCTGAACTTTATAAAGGATCAGATCGTCAGGAAATGTACAATTGGCAGCTCTACTCATTCAGTAAATTCGGTTAAATTCAGCTGAAAAATGATAAATGCTAGGTATATCTGAGTATATGTTGGTATTCCAACGATCCAAGTATGTGTGTTGAACTGTATTGTGAACCTAATTTTGTCTTGAATTTGGATATTTGAGAGGATTGGTGAAGATGAATTGTGCAGTTTCTGACGACCTGGCCCTTATAAATACTAACCAAGGCTGGTCCGGTCGGGCCGGTCAGGGGGCAGCCAGAAGACCACGAGGGTGAGAGAAGCAAGGAAGACACATGGGAGAGTAAGGATGTAGCTAGAAAAGACTAGCTTCCGCTCCAGGTGTAATGTAAAGGTGAGTACTGCTACGGGCAAAGGATCATTCTCCGGAAGTAGCTGTCTCTCCGCTATTGGATCGACAATTTCCCACTCACAGGAGTCCTGTTATAACAAGGGGGTTCGCTAGCAACTGAGGTAAGTTTGGGTGACAGGGTTTAATGTAAACAATGTTATCTCATCATTAATTTTCTCCTCACTTAGGATAGTTGGGTGGGAGACCTTTCAGCTTTCGATACGTGATAGTAATGGCGTGATATATGACTGTTATATTTAAGGCAAGACCATAAATGAGACTCATTACTTAGTTGATATATTGAAATGTTTATACGGAAAAATGTAATAAAGGCAAGATCATAAAAGAGCTTTATTAGATTATAGTTGATGTATTGAGACGTTTATACGGCAGAATTGATTATATTAATGAATCATAAAAACAAGTCATGCAGATAAAGTATATTTATTATATTTGGTTTCCTAAGGCTCAAAGTTATTTGGTTTCAGAGAAATGTTGTTCTACTGGGCTAAGCTCATTTTGTGACAGATGTACACATTAGAATTTGATTTTTAAAAGATAAAATATTTAGAGTATAGGCTAATTCCCCCAGTCGAACAATAACCGAAGAAATAAGCGTGACTTTAGCGTGAATCTGTATAACACTAGTGGAATTAGACGCTCAGTTAAGCTGCAGAATCCTATATCGTCCTAAATTCTACCTATCTATAGAAAAGACACTAGTGGAATTAGTCGCTCAGTTAAGCTGCAGAATCCTATATCGTCCTAAATTCTATCTATCTAAAGAAAACGCTGTCACAATCCTTTTAACGCTAATTCCATTGTTTTATACTCACCTTATAATCGGATTTAAAGGTAGAAAGATCGATTCCAGTGGGGAAGTGCAATCGTAGATCTATCTCCGTACTTGGATGAGTCCAAGAACCAAACCACATGTGGCACTGAATGTATAAAAGGTTCAAAACATTGAGTACCAACAGAGTCTATCCGTTCTATAGGTATCAATAGTTTTAAAAGAAAACGAACCAAGCACAAAGATGATATAAATGGCAGTGTTCAATGGGCCTTTGGAAGATCGATAAAAATGTTGATCGATCATTTCCGGATGGGAACGGCAGCTGCTTGCAATAGAACAAGCAATTGACTGGCAAGAACGCCTCCCTCTTCATCTTTTTATGGCAATACTTGTAGCCATAATACTAACGATAAGATGTTATTAATAACATCAGGCCTACATTCCATCCCCTGGAACAACAAAACAATAGTTGTAAAACCATGGTCTCCCCACCTCTCTCTCTCCTCTCTCTCACACTCTCTCACACTTTCTCACACTTTCTCTCCCTAGTATTTATACGAAATATATGCATTATGGCAACTATAAGTAGGTGCTGTGTTCCGCCCTTTTGATGACCAAGGACAAAGCCGTAAATATTGTCCTTCAGCTCAGCATGTAAAGGTCCTGAAGAAAGATGCAGTACCTTTGTCGTCATTATCAAAGCCCCAACCAACCATTTCTGAAGTCCTTATTAAATATCTTTCGCATTTCTAAGTTTTAAAAAAGGACATAATTTGGTTTCTAATTCATGTATACACGCTCAGTTTTCCCTATCAATACAACCATTTGATATGAACGTTTTGAACATGTGTATACATGCGTATGAATATAGCCACGATAAAACGTATACTCTTTCAAAAAGTATGTAGAAAGTATGTTAACATTAATTATATATAATTTGTATCATCTTGTGCGGTGAATAATACATACAGATAATGGATATGAATGATGGGAGGTTATTCTGAATTACAGTACGGCATTTCTAGGTTATGCTAATTACGTTATCAAAGGTTTATTTGTTATTGAGATACAACAGGAGGTTCAGATTACATTTTGATGGAACGCTTTATACACCCCCAATGCATTGCCAATCTAGATTTGACATTGCCTTTATGTAAGTCGTCTGTCATTCGCCCCAAAATGTAGTTTCAGAACAAGGTGTTGGCGCGGGATTCAAAGAGAATAATTCAGCTATTTTTGTTGGATCTCAGCAGACCTTTTGGGGAAATCTATTTAAAATGGCATTCGCTGTATTGATCTGACAATGACACCAATGTATCCCATAAATTAGATCTGTGTTGGCGACAGAGAGGTTTTACCTGTGGGAAGACGTGACCTGCCTTTGATAAATTCGAAACCGACCCTGCTCTTGTCTCATACAAGGGTAATTCTACTTGGGGTGGCCCATTTCAATTCTATGGCTGGGTAGTTTAGAATAATTGGAAGGAAATGTGATACAATGGTTTTGGTTTTTAGTTTTAATATCCCGTACATTATATTACCCTATATGGGAGCGCCACTCACATCACTTGTCGACAATATCTCAGAAATTAAGTCCCCAAAATACACTTTTAAGACTAGCACAATGTGATAGCACCCTTGATGATAAAATATCAGATTCTAAAGCAAGTGTAGTATAAAATATGAGAATAATATGTATTTCATAATGATGTGAAAATGTATAAAACAAAAAATACAAATGAATTTTTCATATTCATAAACAGCTGCTCATAAATCTGTCAGCAATGTCATTTCATTAATTATTTCATGTAATCAATTATTTGATTCCACACTATAAAAGATAAATAATCGAAAATAAGGCATAGCACTCTCGTAATGAGACACATTAATCCGATGAAGACATTGACATTGATTGATTTTGAGTAATTGCGAAAAGTTGACCCCCCCCCCCCCCTCGCCGTCTCTCTATAGGAAAAAGAGCTCCACTTAACAACATTGCTCACCGATGTCTACCCGGGAAATATCTTTATCTTATGAACAAGGTCTATCCCTTGATGTACTTATAATTATGTGAGGGAATGCAGTGTAATCTCCTCACATAATGGGTCACTAACATAGCATGGTTCGTTTTCTCTTCATTATTACAGCTAATGCAACATTTTTCATGTATTTTTCATTTTTCATGTATATATATATATATATATATATATATATATATATATATATATATATGACGCAGAGGCCGCAATGGCAGGATATCTTGAATAAAACTGTGATGTAACCCCCCCCCCCCCCCACACACACACACACACAAAGTAATATGGTGTCAGGCGAATTGCCACCCGGTATAAAGCCACCCGGTATTTTTACCGGGTGGCTATTCACCTAGAACCGTAATATATACTGTAAAATGTATATATGACGTACACTGTCTACACATCATCTTCGCCGATATGCTGTTTAAAAATACATTAGCGTGCTTTCCATCTTCAACATCTCTATCGTATACGACAGGGGTGAATATTTAAGATGAAGTGTGTTTGTGGCTGATGAGGCCGGCAGAGTGAAAGACTCAAGGGAGGGAGAACATCGTCAAAATGCCCCCAATCAATTTGTAATTTGCATAAGCGACCTAGAGAAGCAGGTGCTGGCATCTAATGTGGATCATATCTTGGTGACTGATATGATGAACAGTATTGACCCAAATCAATTATATCATAAATTTACATTGATATTCTGCTGTAACTATAAGCACATCAATAAAGAATTTGTGCTTTAGAAATGGTGTTGGGTCACCTCAATTGATTCTTATCATTGTAGTAAACATGACAGAGTTAGGCCCTGATAGGGCGTGTAAGTGTTATGGCGGGAGTGGGCAAGTTAACGTAAGTTCGTCGGGTATATTTGTATGGATGTGTGGACCAGAAGTAAACAATCCCCATAGTCTTAGCATTGCGGGCGATTATTAAATAATCACCCTAAACATCACCCCATTAATGACTTAACGATTATGGACGACATATGGGAAATATTTTACTCCTATTGATAGATATCTGGTCTTCAGAGTTCTTCAGATTTCTTACAATGATGAAATCACAGAGAATAGTCATGTCCGCAATGCTAAGCCTATGGGAGTTTTGCACGACACGACGCCATGTCCACACGACGTCATGAAACTGCTATATAGTAACGCGACTCAAAAGATGGCCGTAATTAAAATTGGCATAAAACAGACCCCGATTCTATACGGTAATTAATAAGCATTTACAAATAAAATGAACACACCACTAGTTCTACCAACAAGAATTATATAAATTTGTTAATTCCATAGTCCAAAGGATGCAAATAGGCTATTTCTATCTATAGATGTGGGAGGAGCCCATGAGGTAATAACAATAACAGGAAGGCAAAGGACAACAAACTTCAAAGTAGAAATGTCAGGCAATAACCTTACAAAACCAGATTATCCTGCATGTGCTCTTGGAATGCGCTATCGCCCACAGATAAGATGAACCCATGCAGGTTGGCTACAACAAAATTTTAATTTCTAAAACGTTCTTGAAGTGTGTATGAGAGCTGACTCTGACATTCCTTTATACGGACGAATGTAACAACAAGTATTTTTTTCAAAATACAATTCTGTCTATGTGAGGGATGAAACTAAAAAAACCCTATCTACATAGGATCGAGTCTCGTCCAAAAAGATCCAAGACCTTTTTGTAAGGATTATAGATCAAATAAAAACAGTTTATCAATCATTCAATATAATTATTTTACCTCCAAGCCATATTCTCCTTTTTAACATATAATCTATTCTCATCATTGACTCATCATCCCTCCATTATCATCATACCGCATACTATGTGAATTACATTATGTGGAATTAATTCAGGGACATGGGCAAGACTGAATATATAGAAACTTTAAAAATCCGCAGCTTAATTTTCGACAGTTTTCTAAAGATTGCCTGTAGGGGATAGAAGGTGGTTCAAAAGAAACCGTGCATGTCATGCCTTTACATTGTATACCTATCTTCAAACGTGTCTTTGTTTAATATTGAGCTGCCGTGATAAAACTGGGAAGGAAGGATCTGATGTGGAAGAATTGTATGTCATCATTTGAACCCAGAACAAAAAACGTGCCGAAGGTGCTTACTTTATCCCCCCGGTGTTTTCTAATGTAAATATCGGTGATATTATTTTGTTGCCTCGGCCATAACTAAAAGATGCCCGGAAAAGGCAAGATCAGAAGGTTAGCGAGGGTCTCCACTTTAGTCAAACATATCACGCGTGTTGGCCATATTAACCGGAAGGTTTTCCGAGTGGTCTATACCTAAACACGAAATGAATGTGATGTGCCCTGTTAGCATCAACTTTCAGCCTCCGGAACCAACCTTGCCTCATGTGGGATGACTGCCTGCAGCTCCTGCCATATTGGAAAAGGTATGCTGTCAGTTGTCTTGCATTATTGTTAACAAAAGGAGACATGCGAATGTGTTGTCGAAATGAAAGTTTCCTTCAGGTCAGAGGTTATGAGTATATAGATAGCCCCTAGTTAATCTGTATTATTTTTTTACTAAGGATAATGCCATGGACGTTCCCAATGGAAATAAGGGGGTTGTTTCACCACGCTCTGATCGTGTATTAATACCTAGAATACAAAAATTATGAGATTCGGACTGAAGGGACAATTCATTGCAATTAACATTTAAGGAAAAGAAATAAGGTTAAACCCGAAGGGTGGAGTACCCCCCTTTATTGAAGTTTTCTGCAAGCCAATTCTGTGTACATATATAGTTCTCTTGTGCTGTCGTTCCAATATATACTACAAGTAATATATATGCATGCACGGAGAAATATATTTCCCAGAGGCACAGAAAGTCTACAGTTGTTAGGTCTATACTTAAGGTTCGCTTGCAATTCTCTACCTAGAAACTTCCCCATAGTTATTTGCATCGATCGCGAAGGCACATTAGAAGGAGTCCCGTCAGTACTTGGACTTTGTCTCGAACTTGTGGACACATTTCCATAACTAAACTAGAAAACTTCAAATAAGTCTCTAACAAGTTATCCCAAGTTTAGGTAACATACTTCATTCGGCAGATACAGTTTCAAAGCCTCCTATTTCGGTAACTAAAAAAGAGAGATGTATCCTGTCCTTATATTCATCTAACTGGATAACATTGATGTGCAGAATATTTTAAACATAATTATTTATAAATGAGCTAAATAGTAGTATACGATAACGTCTATCTATTATTATATTTAAATGGATACATGTACTGGGGTCTACATTTTTTTATTAAAAGATCATCATAGTATTATGTAAAGAATTATGAATGATAGAGAGAAAAAAATGTTGAGCATACAGACTGGGAACTTATATATGAGCCGTTAATCCATTAGCATCCATCCGGGAATGAAGACAAATTGAGCAAAGGATGTTAGATTTGACGGCAAAGCGGGAAAGACTTTTAACTCTTCTGGCTCCATCATATGCACAATAACTCGTATACTTTCAAACCAGCCTAATAATGAATAATTCATTCTAAATGCGCGACAGCTATACAAAAAGCGGGAAAGCATGCTTTTCCTGTGCCTACCTGTTGTCTATCAAATGGGAAATTAGTGACGTCTATGGAACACGATGACTTGAATATCTGATGTGGCACCCAGCGAGTTGTGCCGTCATAATCTACCACGATCAAGGCATTCCTAGCTGCACCCTCTGGGTCTGCCCTGCAGAAGACAAAATAATTGATGAAGGGGTATATGATGTCATAAATATTGATGTTTACTCAATGATCTATGCCAGTCCCTTCAGGGCAGTTCCCACTGCACGAAATTGGCCTATTAGTCCAAGTGCATTGTCATAGTTGTCCCTTTTTGTATTCCCTATATGCATAGGTTTACGTGTGATTCATTAGTGGGGGAATTGCTTCTCACATTTACCAAATGTAGAGTTGAATTTTTAAGTTGAGTGTCTTTGTGCCATACTATTACAGCAATAAATCAATGTATAGTGGTGTTTTGTGACTCCGGTCGTTTAAAAATATTTTAGTAATCAAATTGTGTTTTGATTTACATATAGATTGGACTCATTATTTTGTGACACATCACAAATAAATCCACTAATTTAGAGAACGGAGACGACAAGGATACTTGCATGCATGATGCCTTATCCAATACTGTGTGATGCCGTTTCGACGGGTCCTTTTAGCAAACATTTCTCTTCTAGAGAATGATATTTCTGCATGGCAAAAGATTCAGATTATATGATCTGATCCTGATTCACGGTACCTTAGATCCATTTCTAACCCTATTTGAACCCTTTATTTGAAACAGAACCGAACGTTATATATAATCAGTAGTTTTTTGTCGACGCCGCCGTTGTGGACATAGTTCCATATACAAATAGGAATACTGGTAGGCAAGTAATATAATCCTGTATTTTAAGACACAACTTTGTATAAGTCGCTACAAAGGTAATATATATATGTCGTTGGGCCCAAAGTAAATCTAAAGTTACTCTTAGTTTTATCTAACCCCGCACTGCCTAGAGAATGTATAAAATACCGCCTGATCTCTAGTTGTTTCTGAATATATATAAATATATATATATATATATATATATATATAATGTATACATATCTTTGATCAGTCGATCGTTAGATTTCTTGTGAGTTGAGAGTTTATGATCTTGCATGTATCAGAGGTCAAAGTATGGCGTATAATGTGAGAAATAGAACCAATCAGTGAGGATATATAGAGATGTCTGATGTCTGAAAGTATGACTCTTTGTCTCCTCTGACATATCTTCGCCAGGGAATTAGCGGCGAGACATTCTCTAAAGGTTATATATGACTCAATTGGTATGTGAGTTAGAAGTTAATATAATATGACGTTCTTGAGTCAGTGACGGATCTAGGGGTGACCTTTGGGCCGTAAAAAGATGTCATTCTACTGTTTTCACCCATATATACGTTGCAACACCAATACTTTCTGGATTCGCCATTGTGAATGTTCGAACGTCAGTCAATATATATAACAATCAACTGGTTCTCTACGACCATTTGTTTCAGACTGCCTTATCAATAACGTACCAGACCAAAGTCAAAGTCAAGGTCAAAGTCTATAAATACTGTATATTTTCTGCATGCAGAAAAATAAATGTGGAGTCTAGCCCTATCATCTTTCATCACCCTGGACATCAGTGATGGGACAACAATAAGTCAATAGGAACTATATACCGACCAACGTGCACCTTTATTAACTTTTGCTAATGATACACTTAAAGCAGAGAACTCATATCTAAGGAGTTGGTTAAAGGAGTGTGAACATTGTACGAGTTGCACAATAACAAGTGCAATATTCTACTAGACTGAAACCAGCGAGATAATTAACTGCTTTGTTATGCGTGCCTTTAATAATTTAAATATTTTAAAGTTATATAATTGGATTTCGAGAGTCATAAATGGGAAAATAGATGTTTTTCAGAGTGCTTTATTCAGCCGAACTCTTTGTAGGAATGTTCTCAATTTTGAGGTATGCAGCGTCTTCAGTGCTATGAATGAATAATTATACCCTTGCGTTTCTAATGTCATCCTATGTAGTACATTTAGCTATACTTAAATAGTAATTGTCCACCCGAAAATATTGCGAACTCTTTTTTAAACATAAAGATCAAACATAAAATATAGAAATATTTTTTAGATTTCCTATATGTAAGATTGTTGGAATCCACTTGATCTCATCATTTCAAATATTATGTTGATATCTCAAAGTTCTTTTTCGACTTATGTCTCATTGTTCTGTGACGCATCTCATATACGTATACGTCGCCATCGCATAACCAATGCGTATAATAAACAATTTTAGTTATTGTAATCCGACACTCACATTGGGTGTATCATGCTCCATCTTATCTTATAGCGGAACTCCACTATAGGTAAAAAACGGCGCCAACAGGCAAAAACGGCTGCGACGAATTTTTTGCGATGAAATATCTAATCAAGTTAGATATTTTGCAATTGTTGGCAACAAATAAATGTGTTGTCAACAACCTATTTTACCCCCTCATCCACTAGAATTTTTAGTCATGTCGAATTTTCCGAATTTTTAGAAATGTCGGCAACGAATTTTGCCTGTTGGCGCCGTTTTTTACCTATAGTGGAGTTCCGCTATTAGATCGCAATTATGCAATAACGATTGGATGGTCGGGAGTAGCCATTAATCATAACCATATATTATTATTAATCATTAATTATAAGCCAGAGGACATACAGAAATCCACCTCTTCTCACGTCCATATGATGTACATTATGGGAATACACACACACATATATAATATTATTTAATATATATCACTTTTAGCGGTTTTACATGCACAATGCACAATTGCCATGCTATATTCCTGTCATTTTCATGGGGCTGTTGTCGTTTCCTGCATTACCAACTCAAACCATAAGCTACCATATTATTATCAACTAGGTCACTATGTATTATCAAGCCAGACCATGTATTATCAACTAGGTCACTATGTATTGCCATGACAATTGGACGGTGGAAATTAAGAGGAACTGTGAAAGTTATCATACATGTTGTGTCCCAGAGTCGTAATCTGTATGATATATGTAATATTACTGACTTTTCCTCTTTTTTGCACATAATTACACATAGCCAAAATACATTAATAAGACACCTTTTCCTATTACCGACCAGATATTCCTATTCCTGGAACAAATAGTTTCATGGCACCAACTATTTCTTCATTACTGAGACCTTTTCTCCTATTACAAGGAGTCTTTTTACTATTACCACTCCCCTATATTACCTATGACCTGTGTCATCTGCTGAACATTATGACACATCACAGTTGCTTCTTTGCAAATATGACAGTTAGGATTGCTTCCTTTTCGCTTCTTTCCTAATCATCATGGATAGACTTGCACACCTTGATTATTTTTATAATCTAAAAATCTAAAAAAATATCAATATATACAAATAAATGCTATTTATCCACACTCAACTACTATTTCTTGGGCATTACCTACAAAACAATTATTAAACTAATTATTCTTTAACAGAAATGAAATGTATCCTATAATAACCAACTTCACTTTGGTCGGATTTCTGGTCTATAAGTATAGCCTATAAGGGACTTAGTGCTAGTCTACTGGCCACTACTCAGACACCACATAGTAGTATACGAAAATGAGCAAGTGATGCAGGCACTAAATAAAGGAACATTTGAGATATCTTGATGTAAGAAAGAATTTCCAAAATCCAAGATAGTTTGTGTCTTGATAATAAAATATCCATTAGTTCAATTGAGAATGTGTTGAAATATCTTGGAAAAAGAAATAAATATTTAAAAAACAAAATATTATGTGGATATTTCCTATTACATATAGATATCCTGACCTATTTGGGACAAAACAATACATTATAACCTTCTTCTGAAAGTTTTCATATATCATGATACTTTTTTGAAAGTTTTTAAATGTTATCATCTTTTTCTGAAAGTTTTACTATACATTGTGAGATTAACTTGGACAGTGAGCTATAACAGGAGGGACTTGGCTTACCTGCACTCTATTATCACTATTGGTGGTATGGAGGAGGCAAATGGGGATGATAAGGCTTCTTAGGGTCGAAAAGCCACTGAAAAGATATCTTATCTTGATCGGTTCTAATTGTTGATTAAAGGGCCCATTAGTGATAAGGTGTATGTGGCATTCATAGCCACATACTATAAATTCAACAAACAAACTGGCTATAAACTAAATAATTGTTAGACTTACTTATAACTTTTCTTTGCATTGTGTAATTAAATTGTGTAATTAAATGTAAAGTCATAAATGTTAATAACGATTTCAGCCCCACTTTTTTATTTCAGATACAAATGGCCGGAAATTGAATAAATGGCGATACATATTAATATTAAGCTACACAAAATTAATTGTTAATTGAAATAGTTAATTGAAATAGCCCATGGTATACCCTAATAGTAGATCCAGCCTGAAATGTCCAGAAAGTGGAGATTTTTGTAATTGTCTGGATGTAGACAAGAATTAATACTTATTATTTATTGCAAAAATGAATTGTTAATTGAAATAGTTAATTGAAAAAGTCCAGGTTGAAATGTTCAGAAAGTGGAGATTTGTGTATTGTCTGGATTTTTTCAATATTTGTACTGAAATCAGTAATTTCGAAAACTCTGGCATTTGTGATTTTTCATTCCCCTGAATGAAAAATATATATTATGGAGAGTTCTGCATACATGGATTTCAATACTAAATATACCAGTTCCTGACTAAATAAAAAGCATGGGAGTGGGACGATGGTATCAATGGTGCCCTGATCTTAGCGATAAATCAATTAATGGTTGTCAGAGGTTAATCAGTAGTGCTCTGATCTTGATGTGTGATATATATTAATTAATGGATGTCAGAGAATCGGAGGCCATGAACCATTGCTTTGATAACACTACTCGTGCCTCGTGGTGTTATTCGCAATACTCCATGGCTCCTCACCTCTTCTATCCATTAATCAGTACGCAACTACTGTTTTATATTCTCCCTAAATCATCTGAAGAAGACCAAATTACCCGATTAGCGGTCAAAACGTCTGACTAGCAAAATAGATACCAATATAAAGCTGCAAAATACCGAAGATTAAGGTTGTGGTGTCCTACTTCAAAGAAAATCTCCCTAAATGTTCCCTCTATTTATGTATTAGTGTATCATTCTTTTTCACCATGTTAATCAAACTATAAATTACATTGTATCTATAACAAATATCGCAGAGCGCTGAACAGAAGAAGAAAGAGAATAATTGATCCGATATTAAATTCAACAGGCGGTATGAGCATTTATAAACATTCTACCGAAGCGCACATAATTACCTCTATATAAGGGTTTTAAAACGACACATAGAGAAACAAAGGCGAGTGTGTTTCATTCAAATCAGTATTTTTCTATCTAGCAACTGTTGCCGTTTTCATATTATGAAATAGGATAGCTCACGTATTGTAAAGCATAATGTCAGGAATCCACAATTGTTGAGCTTCCATTCGAACGGATCTCACACCACCAAAGCGATCTGGATTCCATCTGAGGTATTCATCTTTCCATACCTGTCAAATGTAAAGATAAGAGTATTTGTTTAAGATGAACC
Organism: Sthenelais limicola; assembly: GCA_942159475.1. Lineage (NCBI taxonomy): Eukaryota > Metazoa > Annelida > Polychaeta > Phyllodocida > Sigalionidae > Sthenelais > Sthenelais limicola. The sequence goes on from OW804096.1 coordinate 64,359,798, forward strand.
TCCTCACATTTCCTTCATTGTCCTCATACGTTTGTCGCAAATAAGCAAGGGCGAGAGGCAACGATTGACTTTGTCGCACCAGTCGCGATGTAAACAATGATTACAATCGTTGAAAACCGAATTCGATATTACACGATGATTGGGAACGTCAACAAATAGATTAGTGGGGGCGTTTTGTTCTAATTCGCATGGGTAAACTGAATTAGTCTTTTGTATCCATATGGATTGTTACTGCAAAGATGCAGACGTGGGGGAATCAATGACAATTAAGAAATGTGGGTACAGCTGTTAGGACCGCCACATAAGCCACCGTAATCTTTTGGGAATCTCATCAGGTCCTTCTAGAAGCTAGGAGACAGTCATACAGAAATCCAACTCTTCCCCCTACCTCACGTCAATATGATGTACATTATGGAAATACACAATAGTATATAATATAATACATCACTTGGCTGGCCACGGTTCTATGCTTTCATATCAAGTCTAAGAAAAGGTCGGAATTCTTTGCGGATGTGTAAATTATTGTTCCCAATCCAGCTATACAAAGACATTGATGGATAGTGAAATAAGATTCCAGGTATTAGTTCTGAAGCCTCTCTTCGAATGACCTTAGCATTGAAGGACGAGAACAATTTCGCTAGTAAAGGATAATACAAGTATTTCAGAGTCGTTAGGACAGATTAATTTTTAAGACATCTTGCGGATTACATGCCCGCCCTCCCACACTGATTGCCTGGAATTCAGAGTCATTTGATATAATCAGACGTTTCATTAAAGCTGCAATCTCAGTTAACATCGGTAAAATACAGAATATTTTTTTTTCCATTCTTTTCCAACCCATAAGTCATTTGACCGGAATTTTGAAGGATTCTGTCTGGTTGTTTTTGCGACAGGGCTTCTAAAACGTCCTTATTTCTATTTGGTGGACCCATATCTACGATGACTTCACTTAGTATCGCTCGGCCGAATAAACACATGATAGCCGCAGAATATTGATAGATGCAGTCCTATAAGTCATATTATGAGTAAGTTTGGTAAGATTGTATTGGTCATAATAGCTAAGAAAGCAGCTTCAAGAGATTGGAGTCATTTTTGTATGAATTCACAATACTCTCCCTCTAAACGAGTGTTTTCCCTTCTGCCCACACTTTTATACCATGGGGTGGTAAATCGATATAATATTGAAGGAATCATATTACTTTCTACATTTTTCCTAATACAGGCAATAGTGATCAATAGATTTTAGATTCAGCACATCCTCCCAACTGAATAAAAGTTGTATTTAAAAACTTTTATTCAGCAAGATTATTATGCAGTTTACACTTTTCTCAATAAATGCTGAGCATAATCAATATGAAATATTGAAATGAAATGAAATGAAATATTGTCCCAAACTATAAGGTGGTGTTATTATTTCAGATTCCTGAACTTTTGCTTCTCTTTCTTTAAGGTTTATTTTTCTTCGGAAGATACGTTTATCCATTCCATAAGCCTGTCGACTGAGTGTGGAGCACGGCTAGGAAAGATCCATAGGGGGATGACACACAGACAACCGCCAAGGCCATATATATACATACAGAGGTTGACCAATTTGTATTTCTCGTTTGTTTCATCGCATCATATATAATGTGCAGTTACACTGGTACTGTTTGGATCACTTCATTACGCGTCATACATACAATATGCATACATCGATATACAGGTAGTTCAGTAGTTATCCGCAAGGGGGTCTGGGTATTACCAATGATTACGTAACAATATATATTGTATGTATGGCTATCCATATGTATGACGTCGAGATCACATGACCAGCTACGCACCTGTTGGCGCGAACATTGCATACATATATGTTGGTGCTGCCATAAAAAAGGTAGAAGTTGCTCAGTAAGTGCTTGCCAACGAGACGAAATATTTACATTTTCAAATAAAACCACAGGGTACGTGTCTGATCACGCCATTTCGTAATCAACTCTTTATGGTTATGCGTCTTTATGTAACTGGGTTAAATTGTACAATTAAGGCCAATACAAATATTATTTTTAAAAAAACAACTACAATGGCAGTATATATGATAAATATAGGATTCGGGTTTCATTAGACATTATAAATTTACTTTTAATCTTCTTGAATATTTGTTTCTTCATAGTAACAAACTGAAAACTATTTAATGAATGGGTTCTGTGACAAATGCATCCCTACACGATGACAACAGATAAAGCAATGCAAATTGTCATCAAATCAGTGCATGGAATTCTAAACAAAAGCTGAGATTCACTCACCAGTCTTGTCCACATCGAAGTAGTAAAGATTTTGCTTTTTTCGTCCAGTTCCATTTGAATCAAGCCTAATCCGAACTCGACGTCTATTGTTTGTGATAAATTCATAACTGGACGGCCTCCTCTACCCACCATTCCATAACGTCGTAACAGGTGGTGAATCAAAATCTTTTCATCTGATAACGTCAAGTTCTCGTCACTTTTGGTTTAGAATGCAAAGAGAAAGGTAGAATTATAATTACAACTCGTCGTTCACCGAGTTCTAAGTTGTTGTTTTTGCATCACATTTATATTCAGGATATCCTGTCATCGTGCCCTCTGCAATGCTTTTATCTGGGTTAATGAGTTTTGATATTCTTTTTATTATTTCTTTTTCGCACTCTGTTTCTTTATAGTGAAACAGAGTGCTCTTATTCAGCTGTCCGAAAAACATTTGCTGAAACACATAATATCTACCTGCTTTGTCAACCTCATAATATTATTGTCATGCCTTACATCTTTCTTCCTCTTGATTGTACCTCAACCCTCTTCTTTATTCTGTTTCTTCCATCTCACCTATCAACGTTCTCCATTCCTTGGACTTCTTTCTTCCCCTACCTTGTACCACATTATCATATTTGACCGCTCTTAAAGCTGCATTCTCACCTATTATGGCCAAAACAAATCTTACCAATTGTACTCATGTTATAACCGAATTATCAACATTCTGCTGCTGTTATATGTTTATACAAGAATTTAAAGTAGAATCGGTCGAGCAAAAACAGCCGCCGCTGAGCGATAATAAGTGAAGTCATCATAGTAAAGGATTAGATGGTGTGTGGGGGGTGGGGGTGGGGGGTCTTCCAAATAGAAATATGGGATGTTTTTGAAGCCCTGTAGCAAAAAAAACCCAGACAGAGTCCTCCAAAATTTCGGTCAAATGACTTTTAGATGGGTTGGAAAAGAATGGAACAAAGAGTAGAACATATTTTGTTTTTACCAACGTTAACTGAGAGTGCAACTTTCACCTGGATTTAATTTCGTCCATAATCTCATTGTTACACACCAGGGGGGCGTTTCATAAGTTAACGCAGCGCGCGTTCGTTATGGTAGCGATAAATTTAGCGTGCGTTCGTTATAGTAACGCAATGTTATTTGACGTCAATTTTGGACCTTAACGCGCGCTATGTTTGGTAACGACTGTCGTTAGGCCCTATAGCGCGCGCTATTCGAACTTATGAAACGCCCCCCAGATTCTTAATTGTAGCGCACATTGTATATGATAATAGGCCATTCTGTCTACATACACTACAATAGCGGATATTCTTGATCCTATTCTTTATAAATTCTATCCATATCCCTTAAGAAATGAAACATTTCCACATATATAGACCTGAGAGATTTACTGAACCTCACGTAATCGATTAGCCCCATAAAACGTGAAGATATAAGCTATACTTCAAGTCGACAGAATAGCGACATTTACTTTAATTTACAGGTAGGAATAAACAAGTTAATGCAGATACATAATGAGATGTTTCGTCTGTAATAGGAGGAAATATGATATTTATAATTTCTAATAGTTAGAATCGGAATTATGATATAATATGGTTAGGTTTTATCATATAGAAAAGACTAGACCACTTTGCATATCGAATGAAAACAGAGTCGGGATTGGTCGTCAGAGTATTTCATGGGATATTGTAGATTTGAGCTGGTCATTTGACCAGAGCTCAGCTGAAGTCAGAAAAAGTGCAACGCTTATCTGCTCAGGCAAAAAGGTAATTGCTCAGAGTTGAAATCGTGGCAAAATAACAACATGGCGGCCTGTTAAGAAATCCAAAATTTAGCTTTAAATTCTACAATATGACACTTCAAAAATAATATTGTTACGTACGATAGTATACTTCTGGTTGATGGACCTCAGGCCGAAAAGGACAATGCTAGGGTATTGCCGGCTGGTGAGGTCCATACAAAGGGGCTTAGTGTGTAGTTATTTATAGTTGGCAATACGAATAAAATGGACGTTAAGGCAATTGAAATGCCATCACACAAACATTGTAATTCGAGTATTTTGATGCACCTAGCCTAGCACCTCGGCTGATATTACCTAAATACTCGAATCAGAATGATTGAGAAATCACTGGTTTTCATTGTGCAGCTTGACCTTTCAAAGTCCTACCAATGTCCATGACTACATGATCCTCATTATGACGGACGAGGTGACCGGTCTGTTCATCCATGATGACACCAGCTGCCCTGCCGCCTGTTTTAATTGTTGGCCTCGATTACGAAACAATTTCGTAATTTTGATATCCCATTCCACTTGTCCAGAAATCTGAGCTAAAGATCTGCATCCAACTTTGGCAGCTTTGATTTGGGTTGAGTGCATTTCATTCCTTTGATTTGTAGTATGGAGTTTGGCAGCTTTGATTTGGGTTGAGTGCATTTCATTCCTTTGATTTGTAGTATGGAGTTTGGCAGCTTTGATTTGGGTTGAGTGCATTTCATTCCTTTGATTTGTAGTATGGAGTTGTATATAGTGACTGTCATTTGCTCTGTGATTACAATACTATTTAGCGATATGAATGAAGATGGCAGTCGCTTTAATGATTATTAATGTAACCTTTGTGGTGAGGTAGGGAACAAACAGAATATAACGCTTTAGGAATTTGATTTTATTATATCTCAAAAGAGTGAATAGTAAGGTAAAAAGGTTTGACAAACTATTGTAGTCAATAATAAATATAGAACATGCAGGAGAAAAGAGAGGGCTTGATGTAATATCAGATGTTATCAGTCCCTGACAGTAGCATTTGTTGACATATTAAATACAGAGCCGGTGTTGGGAAAAAACAAACTTTTGTGATAAGAAAGATGTTCATTGTCATTGTCTCATTGAATGTGAGAGTCCCAAAGAGATTTAGGATATAACGTGAGTGAAAATGGTGATCTACTCACAGGTATAGACGAGAAAGAAATTAATAAATGTAATATTTTGCTAGGTTATGATGGCGACAGCAAGCAAAATGAATTTGTCAATTGGCTGATTTTAGCTGGAGAGAATTTTATATATAGATAGCGATTGTTCTAATGATAATACTATAATTTTCAAGCTTTTATTAATGAAGTCAGAGTCAATTTAAGGATAAAAAATATTACAACTTCATACAAGGTAAAGGGAAGAAAAGGACCAGACAGGGGAGTAAATCAATAGATGGAATGGAAAGTATTGTTCAAATAAGAGGTTGTAAGAAAAGAAGCCCCCAAGTGGTAAGAACATTATAAAAGAACCCAAACTACTAGTGATTTGTTAAGAGAATAATAAAATCTCATGTTTTAGCACTATAGACACCGAGATGGCAGGATATCTTGAATAAAACTTGTTATTTAAAAACAAAAACAAATATATACAAATCTTACACCTAGATTGTTCAAAGCTAGAGTTAGTTATTAGAAGACCAATAGGCCTGGGGAATTTATAATTGTATCAATATTTATAGGCCATAATTGGTGTAGGTTCCTGTATATGAATTCATGACCGCCTAAAAGTCTTTCCATTGTTCGTAGCATCCAATGTGTATGTATTACTATGTTATAGCTTTTATATTGCAAAAATAATAGAATATGTTCAGCAAAAAACCTCTATGATATTCGCTTTCTTTCATAGTGCCGATTCCTTTCTTATATCTTCCCAGAAACGTCATTGTTGCTAAATTATGTCTTCTTACCATTTCTTAACCTCGAGGTGCGTTTACTCCCACTGAAACATTGCGGAGGCTATCGAGGGAGAACAAGTGGAGCAGTGTGCGACCCAACATAGCAGTCCAGTAATAGGGATGTTCTCGCTCATAGACACAGTGTATGAACACGGGGGAGGGGGAGGCAGAGGGGGGGGGGGAGGAGGAGGGGAGAAGAGGGGGCTGGTGGATGTGGAGAAGACGGGGAGGCAGCTGGAGAAAGGGAGGGGAAAGGGGGTAGTGGAAAGGAGGGAAAATGAAAATATCAGTGGGCAAGGGCAGATCAGGTGGCAGGAGGAGAGCGGGGGCGGGAGGAGATGAGGGGGCAGGGAAAGCAGGGTGGTAGGCGATTAAGTGAAAGAGGGGAGAGTAGGGGTGAGGGCGGGAGTCAGATGGAGTCAGGAAGAGAGGGGGTGGTCATAGGGAGGAGGAGATAAGGGTGAGGTCGGTGGTGAAATAGCAATATCCTCATACAAAGATCAATAATCGATTGATTATTTTATTAATTTTAGCAGACTCTGCAGACTTTTTTCTACTCATATCCTTAAAATAATATCTAGCAAATTATAAACTATATATATGTATATGTGTCAGGATATAGGACAACCTTAAAGTAAAATAGATTACTTTAAGAAAAGACGCAATTTCCCCTGTTTCTTCCACAAAGACCCACATAATTTAATGGAGCCATAAAGCATGGTCAATGGGGCCGCCTTTGCGGTATAAGTTCACCACATGAGAGGAGAAGTTTGAGACGTTTTCTTCCGCCCAATTTAATTGTTTATACACGGCAATAAAAGGCAACTTTATTTTTGTTAAAAGTGGATTTAGTTACTAGTGTATACACTCATATGGAGCCGTTCCGTGTGCATTCAGTGAGCAGAATTCAAAAATCAATGTTGGCAATTCTAAAAATCACTTTATCATACTGAAATTCAAGATGGCATCCGAACAGGCTGCTTGGACACTAACTATGTAAAACTTTGGCTTTTATGAACATAAATGATAAACGATGTCGGTGTCCATTTCTATGTTTTGCAGGTCAATCAATCTTATGAAATAAAAATTAAATTCAAGGCAGATGATGCCTTACCGCTAGGTTACAGTAAACCTCACTGTTTCCACATTTTCCAAAGAATGTTAAGAAATAATTCAAATATATTTTAATTCTCATACAAAAACATTGTAACCATTGTCGTTGACTATCATATTGGGTTTACTAAAGTCACTATAAGCCCCCACTGGAGCACCACAGATTCAGCCTAAATTCTACAATATGATACGAGAGGCTAGCGTGGGAATATGTATATATACACTAATGCATTGAAAGCCTGGACCATCTATTTTATTCGCTCTCTCTTATAGTGGCGATTCCTTTCTTATAGATCTTCCCAGAAACTGCCCTTTGTTGTTAAGTCATGCCTTCTTACCATTTCTTACACTGTGGTCGCAGGGGAATAGGGGATACATCGTGCTTTGACACTGGTTCAAACAGTGACAATCCTTAAGTGCTTCGTGTTATCCACTCTGTGAGGACAAGCTTGTACACAGAAAATGTGATAATCCCAGCCGGAAAGGTTAGCACTGCTTTAAAATTACTTAAAAACCGTTGATGGGCGATTGTAAAAGGTCATTAGTGGACTTCAGCAATGGAATACCCAGTATTTTTTTGCAATATTCAATCCATATATATATAGTATTATACTCGATGCATATAAAGTTATTCTTTTCGGAAGGATCACTGTGCTGGTTTTGGGGAGTATAATAAGCTGTGAGAGATTTGCACAGGAACATCACCCATGCTGAACCCAATGCTGACCAATCATGACCGGTCTGGGCTCGCAGCCCGATTTCAGATCAGATAAGAATGGTATGTCAATAATATATCAGTGATTGGACGCCTATTTCGATAATGGCTTTCCTGACCCTGGAGTAGATTAATGCCGTTGCTACAACAAAAAGCCGTATTATAACAATGTGCTTATGGAATTCTAATGGAATTCTGCGGTTTGGAGCAAAAGGCTTTCCCTCAGTTTGGAGGGGCAGTCTCAACTCTGAGCCTAGACTGTTTTAACCTGAATTAATGTTAAGCTCCACCGATTATTAAAGGTGATTTAATAATACTTCTATTGTTAGTGAAACCATCCCATCATATTATATGGTATCGAGGTATCAATAAAGGCAGTTCTATGAAACTTCACTGAATCTGATTTATTTAAACCTCCATCAACAGGCCTCGTGGGTTCTTAATTTGCGTCTTCCCTTACAACTTCGAAACCTATGCCACTAGAGGGTTTGGAAAACATGCATATATATGCATGAGCATAAAAAATGAACATCTTTCCTTTCAGCCTTGTCACATTGTCTTGCAGGGTTATGCCACTGCATTTTTGCATAGTCTATAAACATCTATCACAGATAAGGTAAACCTGCTGCAGTGTCTTATCAATTTCAGGAAGCTTAAATTATTATCCAAGAATGGGATAGGCCTCATGTCCACTATAGGCTATTGTTGCAGTCGTTGTTCAAGCCGCCAATTACTGGAAGAATCTTAATGGTCGCTGACTGAACAGTGACACTGGTTGGACGACCAAGGGGCCTGTTGTATAAGCTAAGGAAAGGAGAATTGTTTTGGGGAATTTCTACACTTTTCCCCCTTCTTTCGGTGGGTAGGAATAGGAATTCCTACCCGCCATTGTGTGTATAGGATATTCCTATATCCTAAATGATATTTCTTGAAGTAACAGAGTAATACAAATACTATTCTCTTTATATGCACTGTTCAATATCCTTGTATAACAGTTTGGATTACTCTTTTCCTAGTGTCCTTGGTCATGAATTTAAGATTGTACAAAGGCATTCATAACCAAGGATATATATGATAACATAATGTTCCCCTACCTAGATTTTTCTAGACTTTTAGTATGGTGATAAGGGGCACCCATACTACCCAAAACCGTTGAGAAACCTACTGTTGCAATTTTTCCTAGGTTCAGTCCTTTTTTGAGCTAGATTGCCTGGACTACAGCTGGGAATTTCATCTAGGAAGGAATTCTTTTCCTTCCAACAGGTGAAGGAATTCACATAAACAAATATATAAGCTAAGGAAAGGAAAGGTGCCTGGGAATTCCTACACTTTTTCCCTTTCCGTCGGTGGGTAGGAGTACAAATTCCTACCACCGTTCAGTATAATTATTGGCTATTCCTATACCAGCTGGAAATTTCACGCACATGTGAAGGAATTCCCACAAACAAATTCCTTTCCTTACTTTATACAACAGACCCCGGGCTGGGCTGGGAAACCCACACATGCACGTCCGATGGTCGTATCATTAGTATAGCATTCGTTACAGGAACGTGACAAAAGTGAGTTCTATTGGAGGTAGCAACAAAGGAAGGGAAAATGTATAGTGAAATTTATAGGGGGCCTCCACTATCTATTAATTAAAACTAATCTACTAGTCTGGGGAGTCAGTCGACCTAATGGTTACGAGGTTATATAGGGTGACAACAACAATTGACCCATTTCCACTTGTTGATAAACATCTTGTATTGGTAGCAGAAGTTTAGATTTCAGACATTGTTATCCTACCTTGTAGTATGTTATTTTGGATTTTGATGCAGTAAAAAGATGTATTTCAGGTATGAACTCATGTATACGGTGTCCAAAAGCAAAATTAGTATTTTACGGATACTGTCTGTATGGAATTTGGTAAGGTGAAATTGTTGTAAACTCTATTATTTAAACTCTATTATTATAATTATTATCATTATAATTACTATTCTTGGCGACGCATGAGAACATTCGAGTTATCGAAAATGTGTATTTGTGATACCTTACACAATGTCCACTTTACCTATACTACTCACGATCTCGTACAGCCTATACTAGGGAAAAGCTCTATACAAGTTGTTTAAAAGGTATTAATTCTTAAAATGCCACAGCCTGAATGAAAACATTTCAAACAATCTAAGTATTAGCTTTAAAGTTCTAAAAGCTCTAGAACAAGCTCTGGCACTCAAAGTAGTTGGAGGAGCGAGGAAGAAGTTTCCAATTAATTCTGTCGGTATTCTCTTTGTCAATGGACAACCATTGCTTATCGTGTCATTGGCTAGGAAATGAATTTTCCTCCCCTCACTTACAAGATTGATAAAACCATTTACAATGTTTTAAAGCTGCCTTTTAGAAGGAAATCCCATTTTGCATCAGTAAAACACAGGAAATTCAGAATGAGATGAAAAGCAAACGCCTGGGAGAAGTGAACAAATATAATTCCACCGCTTCCACTTCTCGTTTCTTGTTTAAATAAATGAAAGGTGTTAACATCATTGTTTTTGTCAGTTTTCTACAAGATTTTAGTTTCATTTTCATTTCATAAAATCAGGAATTAAAATTAAGAACGTTTTACTTCATGAAACGCAGCTATGACGACTTATTTAATTATGCTTAACCGACTTGCAACAGTCTTAACATCGTTCCTATCTGGGGCCTGTTGTATAAGCTAAGTGAAGGAAGATTGTGCATGAGAGTTCATACACTTTTCCCCGTGGGTAGGAATAGAACAACATTGTGTGTATAGGTTATTCCTACCAGCTGCGAATTTCACGTAGCAAGGATTATTCTCCTTCCTACAGGTGGAGGAATTCCCACAAAATATCCTTACCTTAGCTTATACAACAGGCCCCCAGATGCATCCGACTTGGAACTCGAATGGTAGGTCATTCCTATACATGTATATAATATATGCCTCTTCAATACCTCCGACACTTTCTCATTATCGACGAATGTTTTAAATTCATCTTAATTGACGGATGGAAGCGAGTGAAAAGCAGAATGACACCAGTGCAAGAATAATAGCCCCCTTTACAAATTCCATCTCCAGTGTGTACCAGTAACTGCAGGATGAACTTCTGTCGTTCTGCGCATGCGCAGTTCAGTTGACTCACCTAGCTATGCGGGCCAAACCGTGCAACCTCCACAAGGGCTCACGGTGGACGTGCAGGGGTGTGTGTGTGCCTAGGAGCACACAGCCGCTGACCCCCTGCAGCCCATACACCTACGCTTACTTGTTTTTGTTGATACACTGTTACAAAAGTTGCCATATACTAAAATCTAGGGATAAAATGTCCTCTTGTTAAGCATGACCAATCTTAACATGTCATTTGATAATATTGGATAGCTGACATGATTATACAACCTCTCAAATTCTGGGAGGCAAAGGAGAAAGTTAGAAGCCTATGGTTAATACATAAGGCTTCTGTGACCTGCCCGCTTAGCTCGTAGTTCAGGCCGTTTTCCGTCGCTCTTGGTATGGCGCTACTGTCAATTTGAAAAGTACAGTATTGGAATACAGAATAACAATATATTATATCCCTAGATAGCAACTAGACTCATAATTATATACTTGAACACGCAGTTCCATTCTTACGGCCTCTCATTGTCTCCCATCAGGTTTAAAGATGTAGTTTGAGCAATTATTGTCTGAGCAAAGTTTCTAGCGTCGCAATCGTACTGGCCTTTCAAACGGTACTACACATATTCGTTTGCGACTGTCCTGAGATAATAGAAAAGCAATAGTTTTGAGATGGGAAATTAATTGTTCTGTGCAGCACTGTCATTTTGGAACAACAGACAGGAGTTATCGAATGGGAATACATATAGAATAATAGATTATATGGACTTCCCTCAGTCGTAAGTGTTCTTTCATCCAACGCCAATATTGATTATGCATGCAGACAAAACCCTGCGGTGAGGAATTATAACTTTGTTCCCTACATCAGTGCTTCTGATTAATACGCTCCCATGGTTAATCATCGAATTAAACCTGAATAAGAAGCCCCTGTGAATATATGTCTTCTGGTCCCAATACTCGATGGGTAAATATAGGAACGTGGGATAAAATGGCAAGAGCGGTTATTGTAAGATAATGCAAGAGAATATTGCCCTCGTCCATATATATTAAATTGCCTTTCAAAACAGTGTCAGCCTTTCCTTCGTCGCTATAGCTTTCTTTTTGTTTTTTAGTAATAATACTCGACTCTGCTCAATTTCCCAACAAATTGGAGGTTCCTTGCCAGCAGGTCTGGCGAGTAACAAGTCCTCATGAATGTCACCTCGAGTTGTAATGATCCTAATGATTCATTGGACACATGGCCTCATACCAAGTCCTGTTGGGGGGAATATGAGTATCTTATCACAAAATGTAATAGGTCCCAATCATGAAATGGCAGCATGACATATATCTCTACAGTGCATGAAGGGGAATGTTGTAACAACAATAGACAAGAATCCTACACTGCTCAGTTAAGTGAAGGAAAAGAACTTGAAATATTTCTACTACAAAATATTTTATCTCAGGATGGATGTTGCACATATCCCTGTTGAATAACTCACGTATGGTTATGTATTATAATTTTTAATATATATTTATCATAGTAAGTTACTGATAATAGATATAACATACATATATATATTCATGTAGGTCTCTTAGCATACATATATAATTATACTTTCTTACACCCTGATTAAACTGTCCTCAAACTGGAGAAATGTTACCACAGTGCATCGGATTTGAAAGATAAGACTTTTAAACTAGTTGAAAAACACACTTTATGTTGCATGATTTACTGCTGATTTTACATTTGTTTAATAAAGGAAGCTGTGGGAGCTCCACTGAAATGAGTGTATGTCTACTAAGGTCGTATGTTGTTATAGGAAACGTACTACTGTTATACTTAAGATGTATTACAAATTCTAGGCTCTTCCTCTTGATATAAGGTAACACACTTTATAGAATTCGGTAGATGAATGCAGTATAGTTTGGTGGAAGATGAAAGAGATCAGATGCTTGAGACGTTTACTGTTAAGTATAGTATCAATATCGATTGCACATCCGATTATATTGTTCCCATACATGCGAGGACTTTCGTATACAATCCTTTCATAGTTAGTATCTTGTAATTTGTTCATGGATCATTTATATAGCGATATAGCTGGCAACAAATTCCTTTTCTGTATTGTCTTGAAGTTACACTCTGAACTACGCTCTGAAATGTGTATTGATCAGCCGCCTTTTGTATGGGCGGGAATGTAGTAGTGGCCATGTGTTCTTATATGTGGCAGAACTAACGCGTGAAATCTGACAGTTCTTTACTTCCGATTTATTTCGTCGAATAATGTTCCGATCATTTTCACTTATTACCCAGCTTCTTCTTACTACATTTATACAATAACTTTTGTTTCTGAATGTGAATGTTGTTTCTCAACACACTCGCTATTGCTCATATGTCAATGGCAGAGGGCAATGGTTCTATCATAGTATGGTTAATTAGAGGTACGTTAAGAACAATAGCATCATATATAATATAATCGAGTGGGCTTACGATTAAGCATATAAATTGTTTTGAATGGGATCTTCTATACAGCCTCCAACAAGTCTGCTTGAACTGTCTGCTTAACTGCGCTAAAAACTGGGTACATGTTCACATTCTTGTACATACGAAGTAGCTATCCATGCCACCCCCTCAACCAGACCAAGCAGACCAGACTACAGGACTGAGCTAAACTGTGATTGTTAAGCAACAGTCGATTACTTATACTTTTCATAGGTTAAAGGTTGATAAGGGATTAAGGTTTGATGTGAGCCTGAACGTGAGAGGAATATGTGTGGATGGGGGGGGGGGGGGGGGCGGGGGTTGACAAAGGCATTCACCTTAGAATAGAGTTAACCATTGCTATAGATCCTTATGTGGAGAAAGTCTCCTCGGTTAGTAAGTGGCGGGGGGGGGGGCGGTATTCTGTTGCTGTGAAGAGAAGGCCCTGTCTTTATTGCCAGTCCAATTGTTAAAGACCTGCAGGAAGACGCCCTTCAGGCTACAGCATCAGTAATAATCTGCAGCAATGTGAAGCGATAAATAGGAAAGCACTCTCCCAATGTAGCATCTTTCCAAGGAGTAGATGAGAATAAATGTACATTATGACCATTTATATAGGCTCGTATAGAAGTGAACCACTTATTCAGTCACATACTACCACTGGCAGATACTTTGTAAGGCAGGAGGGACTCGAATATTAATTCATAAGTAATATTAATTGCGATAACAAAGTTAGTTGTGTGATTCAATTAATTAGTCTATTACTCAGGTTTATACAACACTGCTCGTGAGACAGACATGTCTTGTATTTCGCATATATTATATATGTGCTTTCTCTATTAGTTCCATCGTCCTCAGTATTAGTTGATTTAATTTACTGCCTAGTGTGGACAGTCTGAGTTGTTAATTTACCTTTAACTAAAGTTATACTATCTATGTGAGGATGAGTTTTGAGAGCCCATAATGAGTTCCTACTTGCAGTAACTTGATTTAAATCCAAATGCCTTATATTAATAAAACATGTCAACAACAGCTAATTGCTGGTTCATCAGCTTCATATGGGACTTGCCAAATGCCATCATGTTGTGGATTGCCAGTAAGGTTTCGCTTCCACAAACCTCCATAAAATGCCTACTGCCAATCTCGCCTTGCTGCCTCCTTCATGCCATGTTCTTTAGTTCCAGCATGGACAGAACCTTTGCAAATCTTTGGGCAAAACCCATTCTCCATCCGACATCAAACAAATGACATTCTACACCTGACACCTTCCTTCTAGAATTGTTTCAGGGAGTTCCTACATTGGGGATAAAATATTGTCCGTCAAATACCAATAGTTATGCCGGCTCCCTCTACCCTAATGTCATCAGCTACATTTCCTTTCCCATTAGGAGAGGGATTCGTTGTTACCAATGCATGTCCGAGGACGATATTGCCTTAACAAAGGAGGGGACCTATCAGCACTATCTGAATAGGTACTAGAAGGAAACATCTTTGTGTTGTGCCTAGTTTCCCTCTTATTGGATGGCAATGGGCTACATAATACAAACGGGATTCTAAAGGCTCCCGATTGCGACAACAGCTATTTAATATATCCCTGACATTTTTATAGTAAAAACTATGTTTCCAATCACAATGAAAATATCTGCCTTAATGCGAGATTCAAAAGTTATGAATTGAGTCGCTGCGGCTCAAGTATCGAAAATTTCCATATAACATTTCCCTCCATTTCCGATAGACTCCGGTGCTTTGGTAGGCTACATATCCATCTTAATACCTACATAAGGGATGGGGGAAGTACTATGCTTTAATTAGTCCGTGTGCAGAATTTGATATGCTACTAAATATCTAAACAACGATGAAAAGAAATAAAGGAAATGTATTGTTCTAGGAATGTTTTACCTATAAATAAATAATGCTTTATATGAGAGGAGAGAGTTCAGATATAAACGCTACAAGCGTGAAATGCAATGGGTGATAAATTTGTTGCTCTTGGTATGATCAGATAACTCCCATGTGTATTCATTAAAGTAATACCACATCGCCATTCGAATCTCCCGAGTTAACTAGCTATTTACGATAAACCATTTCACACTAAATGATTAACTACTTTCCCCGCCATTATGGGGGTTGGCTCACTGAACTGCAAATAATATCCTATTTAATGGATCATTGGACTGGGGATGTTTCATAAAAAAACATCATATACCTCATCTTATATATGAATGTCATATATTCACTGAATAATGTATTGCTAGCGAAGGTGGACATCTATTAAACCCCTTTTTTGCACTTAAGGGGCCTAAAGGTATGATAATTTAAGATACATCACATGACACAACTTATATTCTACTATGTATCTTACATCGTATGATTTCCTAGTTCATTATATATGGATGGCAAAGTTATCACGTTTTCTATGAATCTCAGCCTACCCTTGGCATATCAATTGCTTTGAGTTTTGCACGGATAGGAATCATGTCTCGAGGGATCAAAGTAAACCACTCAGCGGGCACTCTTATGAGATTAAATATCTATTATACCCATGCATGAAAAATGGTTTAGCCTCCAATTCTCAAAATGTGTTGACGAAAGATAATACCACATGTTTAGAGCTGCACTCTCAGTTAACACCGGTCAAAAACTGAAAATTTTCAACTTTTTATTCCATTCTTTTCCAACCCATCTAAAAGCCATTTGACGAAAGTTTTGGAGGATTTTGTTCAGTTGTTATTGCTAAAGGGCTTCTAAAGAATCCTATAGTTTGTATTTGGAGGAGCCGCCTGAATGCTTTCATGCGATGGCTTCACTATATTATCGCTCATCGGCGACAGTTTTCTCTTGGTGATTAGACTGCGAATCCTTGCAAATATATACCACCAGCAGAATATTGACAAATCCAGTCGTAGGGCATATAAGTCATAATATGAGTGAATCTGGTCAGATTTGCTTCGTTCTAATAGCTCAGAATGCAGCTTTAAAACGGCTTTGTTGGTGTGTTATTTTAAACATTAATTTCGGTGTACAAGGTACTGTACAGAATGTCTAAAATTTCCAAGGATTAAAATGGTCGGTCTGTGTACTCAGTTATGTAAACAGAACATGCCAGTAACTAGAGATTAGCCTCTAGAACCTATTACCTACTATCTTGGATGCATAAATTTATCAATCAATAAAACATCGTATTCAGATTCGTTGTTATGAATTCATGACTTGAAATGTACACTAGGATCGTCATCTGCCTTACGTCCCATTTGCTCTCTTTTTCTACATTGCATTCCATATCATCTGCCATTTTAAATCAAGGGAGCGCAGATTTAAATTTGCATACGATATCTAAAGTCTGTCTTAATCAAAGGACACTTATTGGGAATTATTAGTGACTGTTGCTCTACGTCACGTCATGCTTTGAACAGGGTAGGGAAGACCCCCCCCCCCCCTGAATCCCATTTCCCATTTTTTTAACCCCCCCCCCCCCCAATCCCCAATCCCACAGATATTTTATGGCAAATCCCAAAATTACCTGATCTTTGCCAATCGGACCCTTCAGACACCTAATACATGTTAAAACATATTATACAACATTGACTGCTTCTATCAGTCCCAACTGACCCAAGTAATAATGATCTACCTCATATATATGCATCAATTCATCAAATGTCTCAGTAGAATTATTTGTTCTCTTATTGTAGACAAGCATTAGATCTAGTCCCCATCCATTTTCATATCAAATCAATGGTGCAGGATCTTTTCCTCTCAAAATCATCTACAAATGAAATTAAATTCCTCTTACCTGGATTTAATTGTACTTCACTTAATTGTACCACAAATTCTCACCTGTTCATTATAATTACATTATTTTGATTCAGGCCCAACCTATCCCTCCGCCTTAAATTTACTAAAATCAACCCAGAACGACCCATTTCTATAATACAGATAATACAATACCCCTCATTAGGCCTATGTTGGTTTCAAAACAATTAAAAACAAGTCGACAGTCATAACCTAACAGTTTTTGTGGATCTCACGATCCTATCGGGACAGATTTATGCCATCAGCTATATACTATGGTTTAACATTTAGCAGGAGGGCAGTTGCGACATATCTTCATCTGTGCTTTAAGTCTATATACAGTCTCGCCCATTGGCATGTCCAACTGAAATAGTACATGTGGTGTTATTTTTTCTAGAATCATGAAATCAATGGAAAATACTAAAATGATAATTTTATTATAACAGTCTAACAGTTGTGGTGGATCAGTTGGCTTAGAGGAATATTATCTGTTGTCTCTTCTAATTACTTTTGGTATCATGAAATATTATTCTTATGAGAAGGTTGTGAGAGATTTGAAGTGATGGATAAATGAATCAATAAACATATCTATCATTTGGCATTCCTTCATTTTAGAAATATATCATCTGTTGCAGTTTGAGCTAATTACTCATGAGAGGCATGAATTATATTATTTCTATGAGAAGGTGATTGACTTTTCTGACTTTTTGATTGACTATTTTGACTTTAGATTGACTATTTTGACTTTTGATTGACTATTTCGACTTTCTGACTGACTATTTCGACTTTCTGACTGACTTTTCTGACTTTTTTTATTGACTATTCTGACTTTTTGATTAACTATTTTGACTTTTCAATTGACTTTTCTGGCTTTTCGATTGACTATTTTGACTTTCTGATTTACTTTCTGCCTTACTTTTCTGATTTCTGATTGACTTTTTGGACTTACGATTGACTATTCTGACTTAACAATTGACTTTTCGACTGACTATTTCGACTGGTTACTTGTGCTGTATAAGTACCAATTAGCGGAAATGGTAATAAATGTGGAGACAGTGCCACTGGAATGAGGAAAAGTCCAAGTCCAAGTCTCGGTCCCAGTCCCAGTCCCAGTCCCAATCTCTCGTTCTCTGATTGACAATTCTGACTTTTTGATTGACTATTTCTAAAAATCAATCATAAAGTCAGAAAAGTCAAATAGTCAATCGGAAAGTCAAAATAGTCAATCATAAAGTCAGAAAAGTCAATCATAAATCAGAAAAGTCAATCGAAAAGTCAAAATAGTCAACCATAAAGTCAATCATACAGTCAGAAAAGTCAATCAAAAAGTCAAATAGTCAATCGTAAAGGCAAAATTGTCAATCAAAAAGTCAATTGTTAAGTCAGAAAAGTCAATCGAAAAGTCAGAATGGTCAATCGAAAAGTCAGAATGGTCAATTGTAAAGTCAGTATAGTTGTTCCCCCCTCCACTGTGTCTGGAATCTGTGAATAATTTTGATGACCAGACCTACTGCTATTTACAGCTGATCAGGATTATTTTTAACAGATATTATCAAATTCTACCAAAATTATGAACGAAATTTCTCAAAGAGAAAAACATTTTTGACTCTTGATATTTCAGACAAACAATCTCAATATACTTGTGTATCGTACTGACTAGTTCCTGAACAATAATATCAAGGTTATAATATAGAAATAAATAATTTTGAAAAATGTAATGACAGCCATGATGTTCGTCGCTATAGCCTAGGCCTATGTGAATCAAACCTTGCAATAATTACACAATATCACAGATGACATATCAACATGACATATCATTCAACCTGGCTCATAAGAGTTTATATTCAGTCATACTAGCCTATATATTAGCAGATTTCTCACGATTCCAACCATATTTGTTCATTTTTTAACATGTTGCTGTTCATTTTACGATTTCACCGATCGCACATGCTTCGAGTGAACCCGGTGCGGCCACCATATTTTCGAGCTGTTTCTGGCCACTGACACAATAATATCCATTTAATCTGCGTAAATCAGTCATGTTGACTTCAAATACTATCCCAAACTATAGTTTATGAACATATTAAAGTGTGGCAATATTCCTTTCGGTGGAAATATCACGATTTCACCACCTCCACTTTGTTGGAAGCCATGCTTCTGCCGCCATGTTGTTTGCTTTGGCCCATGCGCATGCGCGTGACTACCTCAGCTAGATGGTTGTGTTGGCAGGCTTTGTTGCTGTACATGCCGTGGCGGGCCTTGCTTCCCGTGCGATGGACTTTTGCTGCCCAGGCACTTATGTCCACCGTAGCTTAGACCATTAGAGCCCCATTCTCGTGGACACTACCGAAGCCGTAATGATTAACCAGTGACTGAATATAAATGACTGAACGTCTAATCTAACCTTGTTTTCAACCTCATATGCCAGGATTATTGTGTAAAATCATTCAAAGTGCTCAGAAAGCAGTTTTATTTTCTTGGCTGGTTACGGTAGGGACCGTGGCCGCCATCTTGTTTTCGTATTGCCGAGCACGGAAGCTAAAATGCTTTAAAAAAGGCTAATTATTCACCATCAACTGAATATAACAGCAGAAAGACTTCGAATCGAACGTGGGTCACTACGGCATGCCATATATGGGTCAGCGCATGCCATATATGGAGGCCATGTTCGTTCTCATGCGCATGAGCGTCTCTACCGCGTGCCATATATGGGTCGGCGCATCACTACCGCATGCCATATATGTGTCGGCGCATCAAGAAACGCATGTGTGAACATGCCTACCAGACCTCACTTTTATAGCGATTACAAAATGATGGACAGATACAGTTATATACAGTTTAGCGGTCTAACGAATCTGTCCTTCATAATGAGTACATATATTTCACAAAGAGCATCACCGACTCTCAAAAGCTGATAACAACAGTATCACATTTAGGAGGGCATGGTTATATAATCTTTCACACACATTCCAAACCCGACCACAATGACCATGGATGCATCCCCAAGTCATAAATCACACCCATACTGGAAAGCATGGAAGATTTGGGGAGTTGGTAACAGAGTTAGACCTTAGAGAAAGAGTTATATTAACGTAATTCTAAGGTTGATTTTGCATTTCCCATTTGCCAAATTGATCATTTTGCATTTCCCATTTCCCAAATTGATAATTGGAATCCCATTTCCCAAACATATTTTTGTTTGAATCCCAATTCCCAAGGTGAAAATACATGCCAATCCCATTCCCCAAAAAGGTCTTCCCTGCCCTGTTTGAAGTATCTATATTGTTATAGCAACATACTCACATATCATGTTGCACGGACAATTCTACTTAAATTATTCAACGCCGAACTTCAGATGAAATTTTTCCTCATTCTACGGAAGGCCAGAAATGATTAGCAGTCATTCGAGCAGAAGGAGACAAAAAGTCAAGATGCGAATACGTAACGACTGCCTTTGAAATGTTATAAATAAGCCGTTCAAAATGTTTTGTTCTTGTTCTAATCATTCTCTTTTGAATAACAAAATGTAGATATGTGTACCTGTATACATAGATACATCCATTCATACTTACATACATGTACATATTATACAGAATATGAACAGACTCCGTTGGGGAAAAGGGTGTATGCGGCCACCTTAGTACTATAAGTGCAATAGTTGTGGTGGAAAGGTATAATTTCGCCATAGTTAAATAGTTAAAAGAATCAAAGAGTATAAGAATTGCGTTCTCAACTTCTTGGGCAAAGAATATGTCATGTTTGTGTTATTGTTGTATTGTATTGTAATAATTTTAGTTACAATACTTATTATCATGTTTTATTATATTATATATGAGAGCGTCATCAATGTAAATAGAGCCTGATAAAATTCTGTTAAAAAAATATATAGCACATTATTATTCGGAAAATTTCATCAACCTTTCGTAAAAAAAACCACAAGTCTTCCAGGACTGCAGTAAAGAGACCTTGATGAGTTTATGTCCATGAAGAATGATTCACATATGAAAAGGATCAGACTTGTTATGTTATTAAGATGTCCCCAAATATATGTTGCGTAAAAATGCTTATCATAATTCCGACATTATGTTTTTGTGCTAGACGTTTGTATTTCCTGCTGATGACTTGAAAGTTGGAATCAATAAATGAGAGACATATAAACTCCACTTAACAATAATAAAGAGTCAAAATAATTGAAATGTAAATATGTGTATAAATGTACAGGAAGTGAACAAAGTCCAGGGGGGATGCTGCCATCCTCTGACAAAAATTAAAAGAAAACAGCTCTAATCGTTCAGACATATCATTCAGACATATCGTTAGGCAAATACCCAAAGCTGACAAATGGATACATGATTTTATGAATGACATCATCAGCTTGCACAAAATGAGTTCCTGCCACCCACACTACAAAGAATGATTAGGTATGAATATCTTATTTACGCTCCTCATAAAAAAAATGAACTTATTGAAATGCATAGAAGGCCGTCCATCATATGAGGAGGTATAAATAATACAGAGCTTTATGCAAGAGGTGATTGACAATTCTGGGACCAAACGTATTGCCTCTGATGGCCACTTTATGATTCGAATAACGAAAGGAATGAGATGTCCCGAGATGTCCCGAGGTAGTGAGATACCTCTTGCTGGAACATGAAAGTAAATTCTCACATTGAGCACATACTATAAATAGGATCTAGCGTCGGTCTCGTACACCAATATTCGAATAAAGGCCATGATGAATCACCCTGACCAGACACATCCCGCCCATTTGTCAGGCTCAGCTGTTATTCACAAATTATAAAGGGTGTTCTTGGCTGCTGGTAATATGTCAAAGGCTGATTTATTGGAAATAGGGGATTTGCATGTCCGTCATCTTGAATCTTGGTTCGCATTGAATTATGGGAGATATACGTCAGTGTAAAAACCCTAAAAAAAATATGTTATGTTCAGCATTCAACAATGATCGCAGGTAAATAGCTATGGTTTTTACATGTTTCTATAAAACAAGACTTCATTTTTCCCATCATTCATTTGGTTTGTAAAGATCATTTACAAAAGTTAACATATTAATTGGCGAAAAGATCCTCGCCTTTTCGATAACAATGTTGCTAAATGTCAGATTTGAACTGAATCTTAGTAGTGAGACAAGCAAATCCCTTATTTGGTACGTGTGTGTGGTTTCATGATTTCCAACTCAGGTCCGATCTGACTACTTAATGCTTATACCTGATGAATACCCAGTGAGCTTGAAAGCTAGTAAAACAAACCCAAACTAAAACATAGGGTATTTTTCCTTCCTCGACTGAAAGCCATCAACATCCCACTGGAGCTTTTGATATAAAAGCAGTAATCTTCCTAACTCAACAAGACCCACTAACTTGCCATTTCACAATTTCGTCGCTGCCTTGATAACCGGAGCTGCTTGCTGCTGGCGTTTCCCCTGTCCTCTAAATACTAGCTGTCATTACATTTTCCTTTCATCCCATATCTCCACCCCAGACATAAATCCTTTTTATAGATTGGATGTTGAAGACAGTAACAAGCTTTAAAGCCATCCGATGTGAATATGTTAAATGAAGCTTTAAATGTAATTATGACTTAGTTGTGGAACTCATACAGGCTCAGTGTATGCTTCGGTAGGTTTTATCATCCGTGAATGAAACAAGTGAAATCCTCTTTTCCCTCAAGGGTGATGATTGCCTGAAGTATCCATGGAACGATGGCCTCTCTTAATAGATTTATACTCTATGATAAGCTTCTTCCAGTCGGGACATAAATTCATATGTATAGTCCCTATCGAAGTCTTTCGATCGTGAACACTATTATTAACGTGACACTTCTCACTATTCTGGCCTTCATTCACAAGTAACGGAATTTTTACTCAATTTTCTGGTACCCGGTACTTCTTAACCTTCCTAACTAATCCCTGGTAATATTAAAACTATGTAATCCATAGGTTATGAGATATTTGGTCAAAACAGTGAGTAAAATCATTTCCGCTGGGTGAAAAAATTTAGTGTGCCAGTTGGCTTGACTGGAGTTATGTAACCCCCAGGTCGGACCTGGTCAATACAATGGAAATTAGTTCCTTTCCTGTCCACTTGGGGCAATGAGGGCAGCACCTTCTGGTGTCTAGACCATTTCCTCTGAGATTTGAAATGGGTTTGGGTTCTGACCCATTCATTACACATATTCAGTAATCATTGAATGAAAACACAATGTAGGTACTGAATACTTCAGATGTGAAGTATATAGGAATATAGGAATATATGTGGTGAGACCTGATTCCTTCCCGCTGCGGTCACCTGACTCTAACATTGGTCACTCCTCAGTCTTCTCCCGTACTGACCACACGGCCACTTTATAACTTGATTATATGATGCTTAATAAGAAATCCAATCAAGATACAAGCAAACTAATTAATGACTAAGTTGCCTGTAAACGAATTAGTTGGTGTAAATCTGTTCTGATAGCTATTCTTGTAGGTTTTCACATGTTTAAACAATTCGTGCCATATTGACATATTGCGAATATGATAACAGCACACCATAAACGCTTGTGATTACATCTTGCTCTCAGCGTGGCTCTAGCATATATGTTTTCTGCCTATGGGCTTAAATGATTCTTAATCCCTTGGCTTTGCTGGTTTAACCACACATAAACAACCATCCACAACATCAAATTTAATTATATGTTTTACAATTGCGAATTTTACATGTATGTATGTATGTATGTATGTATGTATACATAACACATACGGAAATAAGTATACATTATAGATAATATCAATACAGTAATTTTACACCGGAAAAGGGTGACTCTCTTCTATGAAAACCATAGCTCTTCTAGAGGGTCCCTAGTAAAAATGGAGTTGAAATAAATTGCAAATGATACCACAAGATGGTCACATATTATATTAGACTTTGTAAAAGATGGTAACAGTATTCCTTCCGATTCAAGCATTGACATATTCATTAATCTTTCGAAATTCCTATTCAGGAGGTCATCCCGGCTATGTAAGGAAATATCTATTTTTCGTCACCCATTGTCTCTCCTGCAACAACGCCCGAATGCCAATACCTTGTGGGTCAGATCGGCAGAAAACCGACAATCGGCAGCTTTACATACTTAGTAAATTCAGTTAAATTCGGCTGAAAATGATAAGATACTTCATATATCTAAGTACATTTTGGTATTCCAATTATCCAAACAATGAATTTGGTTATGTTGAACTGAATTTTGAACCTAATCTTTGTCTTACATGTGGGTTATTTGAGAGGATTGGTGAAGATGAATTGTACAAATTTTAACGACCTGACCCTTCTCTCATTACATTCCAACACCTGCTAGAACTGTACGAAAGGGAAGCTATTAATAGGTCTCATCATAAAAGCACCGAAGACATTCCCCCTTGCATGCATAATTAGATATCGGTACCATACAATAAACTTGTCAACAATTGATTGCGGAAAAAACTTCTCGAGTAATTCATGCGAGCTTTCAAAAAGGACATGGAGAACATTGTGCAGGTGTGTATTTAGGTGGAGAAGTTTTGGATTACAGAGGTGGCGTTACTGATTGCGTTTGCCAAGCGTCTTGGCCTATGGTTCAAAAAGAACTAGTTTCGGTTTCAAGCGACTACTTTTCCAAGCAAATTGGCTATTCAAAACGGCTGGTGTGTAGTTAACATGGCAACCTAGAGCTAGCGAGGGGATGTTTTGACAATGCTATCAGGCGACACAGTTTTTCAGCTGGAAAAATAAGGCCATTAATCATATGGGGTGTCAAAACTGCTCTACTTCAAATATAGATTCTTTGCTCGGGGATGTCATGGAACCAAAATGTAGGCTCGACACAACGATGCATGTGCCTCGCTCGAATTCTTTATATTTTTGGCTTTTTGAGTCAGAACAAAATGCCTGAAAATGCAATGATGTTATCGGAGGAGATCTTGAGATATTTGTCATTGTAAATGTTCTCCCTTCATGTCTCGTTCTTTAGAAAAGGCCTTCTATGTGCAAATTCAAGATTAGGCCTATCATCTTTCGGCAAGCAATCTTGGGAACATCATTTATTTATACATAAAGCACTACTTCCATCAATGGAAACAGCCAGTGAATCATTATCCTACCCCGAACATAACCATTTTTGTAAATGAAATGGTGTCACACCCCTGAAGAGGTCAAGTCCACCTAGCCGTATAGGGAAGCTAAGGGTAATTTATAAAAGCACAATCAACCCCTGTGATCTTGACATTTTGAACTTCGGATCCATCATAACTACATTAATTTTAACCATGGAGATAAGACCCTAGATTGATGGGACAGGGTAATTTTGCGTTATGTCCAATTAGAGGGCCTAGAACTTATAGGTTTGAAGGGAAATGGGGTTTTCTATGGTATGCGACAGCTGCAAATACAGACTAATATCTTCATAGGTACACCCTTATTTGACTCAGAGGAAGGTGGCTTGTATATTGTTAATGCTTGCTGACGCTGGGTCCTCATTTGGGTTCTTGATGAGGTCGGCTATTTTCTCTTTTGCCCTAGGCGCAACAATGGCCCTAGTCGAAAGGTCCGCCTCGTACAGGAAAAAAACCCTCGTAACTTCATCCAATAGACCACCCCACAAATCCCCAAGATAAGGTTATTTCCTACTTGATTATGCCATAAAGAATTCGTAGACTTTTTTTAGTAAATGAGGTGTAAAACTTCGCCGGGTAGAAAAAAGGACTGGGGGTCAATTTATCGCGATTAAGAAGTAGAGAGTTGATGGGAATGCTTTTTGTAATTATTCTTGGCTGTCCAACTGAACCGCCCAAGGATACTTGCAATGTGACTTCAAGGGGATTGAAAATTGGACAAGCCCTCATTGGGATGTGCGCACACGACTGGTGAAATTGAACAAGTAGCTTTGAATGAGACGGTTCGTGAATGCATTGACATGTTTATATGAAAGTATTCTCTTGCCTGGACACGTGTCAGTAGAACTAAATCAATAATCAAACGAAACTCCAAAATGTTGCTCTTCGCCAATTTTAAACATCGTTTCAAATTGTGAAACCGTGTATAACTCTGATAAATATTGGGAAACAATCAATATCCGAATCATAACTTTCGCTGTTGTTAGGATTGCAATTATCTCAGATTTACAACTAGAATGTTCTCTATAAATGTCGTTTCATTACAAGCGCAAAATGAAATGTTTATGCGAATCTGAGGACAAAAGGTATCGATAGATATCATTGGACCAAAATGAAAAAATGAAATATCAGTAGCCCCAACCGAACTATAACTTTTGCTGTCGTTAGGAATGCCATTATCTTCAGTTTTTTTAAAAACTAAAATTTCCTCTATATCGTTTCATTACAAGTGGAAAATTAAACATGCGAATCTGAAGACAAAAGATACCTAGATAGATATCATGGGACCAAAAGGAAAAAACAAAACAAACACAAATGAAATATCAGTAGCCCTACCTGAAGTCCTCAGGTAACAGTCGTTCATATATAGCGTGCTCCACCTGATGATCGGAACACATGCTTTCTGAGAGAATCCAGGTCATAACTAAAACAAAGATGAGCCGTGTCCTGTACATGGGTGCTTGAAAACACGGCACACTTTTCACAAAAGGCCAAGACACCTGATTCCCAATGTCACACATTGCTGGGAATATTGAGAAGCACATCCTCCTATAGGTTATTTGTAGTTGAAGTAGTAGTAGTAGTAGTACAAGTCGTATAAGGCAAGGTCTGCGACAATTGTTTCCCCTTATATGCTATGCTATGCTATGCAAGGACAGGCTCGACCGTCCGGTTGGCACTGTGAGTGGATTATGAGTGGATTCCAGCTTGGAGATGATTATACCGATGTGGATGTTTGAGAAGAGCAAGAGCAGCGGGCAATATTTTATTGCCTGCAAGATGAGAACGGATCTGACCAGAAAAGACACATGGTTTAAGGTGATGTTGAAAGAGGCGACTGTTCATGATGCGCTCCAGGCGGCTCTCTCCCTCTCTCTCTCTCTCTCTCTCTCTCTCTCTGGATTTGGGCAGGCGGGTATGGAATGTTCAATGTATATGAGGAAGGCACACACATGCAGCTAGCCTCGCTTGGTCCGTTTCTCACCACCAGTTGTCAATTGAGGTGATTTAGCGACCTTTCATATTAAAACTCGCGCTGGTTATCTGCTTGAGTGGAAGTTCCACTCATGTAATAAACCGCTAATATGATAATATCGATTCGTGATCAAGAATAGTCTTTGGACAACGGTTGTATCTCCATTACACATGGAACATAATATTATTGCATCATGACGAAAAATAGATGTGTTATACTGACTTCGAACTCATTAGAGGAGTGATCTAGAATAGTTCCTGGCTTCTACCAATTTCGTCGGAGTGATGCCACAATTTGCATCCGATACGCGCGATTTTGTGCAGTGCGCTCCCGCGAAAGTGTTAAGCTATGTTTATGCTATTCTAATTAGAAGAGAGCCTTTAAATTTGGGCATAATCGTGGATATTAAGTCGACTCAAAACTTCAGGAGTTTAATTATTCCCTTTTTTACCGACAGAAATATTGCCCTGAAGCACAATGGACTAACTCAATGGATTACCCAATTTGCCTACTGGAAGCGTTTTCGAAACATTTTTGTGCTTCATCCATCTTTTGAATCTTTTCTACCAGATTGAGTTGGATCCAGAGGGCTGTAACATCACCAGTCACATGTTTGTTGATACCATAGAATTTAATTAATATCAACCGGGAGGATTGCTTTCTATTGTATTACGAGGAAAATATCTACAACAGCGACTTATTTTTATTCATTTTATTTTCATACTTCTGCTGTATTTTGTAAAGTTCAGATGACAACAGTAATAATCTAGTTAAGACGTGAGAAACTTAGTATTGTCACGACCCTATGATAGCGAGTATAACCTCAATAAACTGATTGGGCAAAGGGCCTTTATTCATCTCATATTGTATTGTTCTTAATTTTATTGATGAAGTAGCCTACAATGTATCCAAGTTCTAGTGCCACATTACCTATACTCAACCACTCTGAGTCTAATGGCCAACTACGTAGAGATAATTGAAGTGAGTGAGTGAGATTGGTTGCTTTACGCCCTTATCACATTTAAGATGGTTATATCAAGGGCGGGAGAGCTGAGAGGGAGGCAGTTTATGATCATACCCAGGAAATAGAGATAGAGACGAAGGGAGAGAGAGATAGAGAAAAGAGACAGAACGGCCCTTTAAGGTCTTACCCAGGACCAGGATAATTGAAGTAACTGAATATCAAACAAAGGGATGTTTAAAGTAATGTGATCTTATCCGTCCGATATCGGTCTCAACCTAGGTGTTTGTCTCAAATGGCAGTGAACTAAGAGACTGATAGGTATTTTACTATACTTTTTTAAAGATGCGTTCTCAGCTATATCACGAAAAAAAACAATCTTACTAAGTTTACTCATTATGATGACTTATAGGACTGGGTTCATCAAAATTCTGCTGCTGTTATATGTTCATATGAATATATAAGAACTTGAAGTGAATCGACCGCCGGTGAGCGATAATGAGTGAAGTCATCATAGGAAGGGATTCGAGTGGGTCCTCCAAATACAAATGAGCACGTTTTAGAAGCACTGTATGCATAGCACCGTTTTAAAAGCAACTGGACACAATCCTCCAAAATCGTGGTCAAACGACTTTAAGATGGGTTGGAACAGAATGGAACAAAAAGTAGAAAATGGAAGCCGAGTGTTGGGCCTTCTTTCTTGTGAATCTGTCCCTGAAATAAAAATTACTATAGCTATATCGTGATGCATGAGAAATGAATTGCCTTCTCCTCGAATACAAATCGTAAGAACATTGTCTTTAATATATATGGTTCCTTTGTTCGTTCGGCCTCTTAACGTCGTTATTGTTGTAACAAAGCGACCGAAATAGATTTTTAAACTCTAATAAACTTGTTGAACGTGTAAAAGAAAATGGCCATGGCTTCATGATCGAGTCTATACTTTTTCTCCTTCCGAGAGTTCCCTTCTTTGTTCAAGAATAATCAACTATTTTAAAAACTTGACAATATCTATTTCCTAATTTATGACCAGTTTCATCAATGTCTTTGCTTTTATTGGACATGCAAATTGCAGGGTGCTGACAATAAAAAGATTTCAATCGACTTCAATAATGATTACGATTGTAATAATGATTGAGACTATGAATAATGTGAGGAATATTTCAGGAGAAATATGGCGTGACTTGTTGATCTTTTCAGGATTAATTACTTTTATTCATTGATTAATTGAAAGTAATTTTACACGTGAAGGAAACATTGATTTTGTTTCAGCCACAGAAGTTCGAGAATTTCGAGTGATTAGTTGACGAAAGGGCTAACGCTTTTTTAGTATTTGCAAAGACTGCATCGTCGGCCTTAACATCTCTTTATACACGTATAGATTGGGGCCCTACACCATCTCCGCCATCCGTTTTCACTTCACAATTACGCAATTCTAGTTGTTGATTTGCTCCGATGTCTAGTACTAGATTATACTGGCTCGAAGGCTGTCTTACAGTGACCCCTGCAGTCCATGAACAGCATCGATTGCCAACTATGGCCGGTACTCTCACAGTAAAAAGGGAAGTTTTTATTCAGCTGTCTGAGGGGTTTATTCCATATTGAACTTCGTGGAGTGGAAAAGGAGAGCCAAGGGAGAGGAGACTACAGAAGGTTCTTGTTAGACATGTTTCTTCCTACTTCCTAAGCTTGAATTATGGCCTTATTATTTTATAACGGACGATTGCAAGCTTCATAAAATAATCTTAGATACATTATTTCTTGGTATTCCCCATTCGTATTCCCCTTAAGGAATATGGATGCCCAAATAAAATGGAACGTGGCTGTTTAAGATAATGTACACACGTAGAAGCATCATTTCCAGGGGCAAAAAGATGTAACTGTCATCTATGAACATGTTTTTCTTTGTAAAATAAATGATTTTATAAAGGCGTTTATTGAAATGACATGCAAAGTGGAAGTCTGAATGATTAATGAACTGTAGATTATTGTGTTGCGTTAGACTCTTTTTTATATAGAAGTGAACTATTGGAGTCAAACAGGCAGGGAAAATGCATTTTTCTTCAATGCCACACATGCGAGGCATAAATATATCAAATATTATTTTAACCACTTGAGCACTATCGGTGAGCTTTCAGACATAACTCCGAATCATACACGAAGCAAATATTTGACATTTTATGAAACTTGTATTTTATATTTGTAGTTCTTTAGTTCGTTAAAGAACACACTTCCGCCGAGGGTCATGGAAAGTATTTCATTTTATGAGCGTGGTATATATTATCACTACAGCATGATTCATGGCTAATAACTCATCGAGAAAATGAGGGCCTCCCCTTAAGCATAGTAAAAAGGAATTTATTGGAAACAGGAAGCTTAAAGAAAACCACAATGTGTGTTACTGTACAATCCACTTACAACATACATCAAGGAATAACACTTCTAGGTCGAGTTGGTTAAAACAATGGAAACTACTACATTATTTATTCATTCTCCTCTGTGAACAGTAAAATGAATAGGCCTATGTGGGATTCCTCATGTTTCTGCGATATTGGGCAACAAGATCATAAATTTGTTAAAATGTGAGTTTTCTTATATATCACTGACAACCTTAAGACTTAATAGTTGTTTTGAGTCCATGTATAAATAATCTTTACTAAAAAGGTGACATTGTTCTTTCTATAGTGAAGGGAATATATATATATATATAGTGACTGTAATACTTTAACATTGTGTTGTTTGCCGTGCGGCAGCAGTTGAGAGAGTCCCTCCAAACTGAGGGAATAGGGAGATTTAGCCACCACAACGCACCAGCACAACACTAACGCATCCAGCGATGTGGTGGTACATTATTACTGATGTTGGGATCTCTAGGCAAGTATTAGGCCTCTCGAGAAATCCCCAAATCAGTAATTGTGTACCACCACACCGCTGGATGCGTTAGTTTGGTGTTGGTGCGTTGTGTTGGCTAAAACTCCCTAATACCTCTTGCTCCAAACCGCAAAATGTCCTTATTAGTATACACTGTTAATATGAGGCCGGTGATGATCCGGCCCATATAGGCTTCAGGAACTTTAGATATAGATTTTAGGCCAATCCTGGAAAAAGGGCCTAGACTGAGGACACCAAGGCGGCCGTGGTAATGGATGAAGGGCTTTAGGGTCTCCTGTTTAATGGGTCTTGTTTAGTTGTGAACATCTGAATGTGCGAACAAGTATGTGGTACTAGTACCCTTTGCCGATGCCACGATCTTTCACTCAGATGGGTATTCCACACTGACTATCCATTCTCATTAGAATCGGGATAGATTAGTGATGGGGTGGACAACAAATGTCTTCTATTTGACCCAGTAGGTGTCGGGTCAATGGGGATGAGTGAGGAGTGAGGTTGCTTAATGCTGCGAGGACAACCAAGTGGAGTCATATTCACGGTAGTAGGGCCAGTGAGATGAGATGAGATGAGTAAGATGATTTATTCCAGCTGTAAATAACACAAAAAATAAAAGATAACGATAACAGATAGTAGAAAGTTGGGTTGTGTATGAAACATACTATGACAAAGAGAATAGACAAACCGTTCTTAAATATGGGATGACATTGTCACCATTGACCGTGTTAAATAATGTTTTGAGGTCCAGGAGCGTTGAAATATTTAGTACGAGCATCATGAAAGTCTGCACATTCCAGTAGAATAATTATGCTTGAAAGTGAGTAGAGTTTGACAAACAATATGTTCAGGATGTGGTTTACGCTTCACCAGATGGACATGGGTCAATATGGTGTGTCAATCTGGTGTGTCAATGCATGGGGATGGTTGGAATGGTTTCTTTGAATTTGAATTTGAATTTGAAAAAACATTTTATTCAATACTCGATTGCTATAAAGGGTTGATTCTCCATCATTAGGGAGGTTTTCTTGCCCTCGTTTTATCGACACAGATATATATATACATATGTGTTTACCTTGCTCAGCAGATTGCTAGTTTATACACTGTGTTCATAGAGGCATGTGGGTATTGGGAGGGTGGCTCGTGTAGAATTGAGGAGTACAGTTATACTGAAGGGCTAGGTTGGGTGTCAGTATTTATGTAAATACATTTGAAGCGTTGGTGGCTGGTGGGCGAACTCAAATTACTTAAACCTGATACACATTTAAAAGCCCTACAAGAATATATTGAAATTGTTCTTACGTGGGCGACTCTCAGGCTCTCCAGTGTTTGATATACAAAACAGTGGTATTCAATCGGAATTGCAGATAACGCCTATAGATCGCTTTAAGATAGGTGATAAATGAGTTATATGTATATACCCGTTGGTCAGTAAAGATTTAATGATGGAACCATATTAGTTTTAATCCCTTTTGTATTAGTGTATAGCTATTTCGCTCAATGTATATTATGTATACCTTCCATTACTCCAGTCAAATTACTAATGAATTAGTGTTGACTGTCCATTGGTCAGTCAGCACCTGTCAATCAAAATCTAAGAAATTAGCATAGTTAATTGGCTGTGCTGATTCCTTTTATTTTTAAGGTGGCCTGGATGATACATCCAAGAAATGTTGAAATGCGTTTGATATTTACAATAAAATGTTTTTCTAATTTTCATATCCAGGTCGGAAGAAAAAAAATATAAAGGGACCATTATTCATATGTAATTCACGCGATTAATTTATTTGTCACCCTTTTATCATTTGGTACTGTTCAGAGTACATCAATCAGACACTAAATATGATCTGTGGATGTCATATTTTCATTCGAAACGCGGCATTTCTTCCATGAATAGTCATGACCGACCTGTCACTGCTCTCGTCATAAAATATCATTAGCACTATTCACAACCGTCTATTTGGAAGTGGAGACCCAAATATGTGTCAGAGAGCCATGCTTCATTTGGTCTTCATTGATAATCAGTGCATTTAAATGCATGAATTCATTCCATTCAATCACCAAACCTTGCATAGGTGAAGGCCAAACAATATTTCAATACCGATGTGATTTTGAGCGCTCGTGGCCATATTATGTTATTGTAACGTCCCCGCCGCAGTATATTTAAAATCTAGCTGTATCTGTACTGAGTAAATACATGGTGCCTGGTATGAAAGTTGTACTGTTGGGTTTTGAATGGCACATAAAAATGTATTACAATAATTGCCTATATTGATTGTTGACTTACTACTCAAATGTATACACGGGGATATCTTCTCAATCTACCAAATCGGCTAATATATTTTACATTGTATATTACATTACATTATATATATTTATTTGTCCTTGATGATAAATGTAATTGTAGTAAGTATATGAATCGTTATGACTGAG
Source organism: Sthenelais limicola (assembly GCA_942159475.1). Taxonomy (NCBI): domain Eukaryota; kingdom Metazoa; phylum Annelida; class Polychaeta; order Phyllodocida; family Sigalionidae; genus Sthenelais; species Sthenelais limicola. The sequence continues at coordinate 64,393,354 of OW804096.1, forward strand.
AATTAAGCAACATTTATTTTAACTGTATGCTTTTTGTAACGTTTTACTTGGATCTTGGATACCTGAAAACCTCATGCTTAATTTATGAAAGCCTATTCAACCAAATTATTAAAATCAAATAGATCGATTAATTCTCAATCCTTCGGAACATTTTCCCACAACCAATGGTTGTGAATACTTCGATACAATAACACAATACAAAGTAAAATCATGTCTTCATTCAATCGTTTCCTGGAATAAGGGGAGACTGGAGGATTATCTATGAATCGATATTTTACTTCGTTAAGTAGAGCGAACCAAATGCGGTTTGCAATTCTAGCAAAGGATTATATACGCTTTAAGATTATATACCTCGACAGTCAGTCAGGTAATTTTTGTTTAGTTTATTGTTCAAGGATTTGGACATCACATGCTAGGGACATCACACTGTACCACATTAGCGTTAAAACGTTGAGTATTATTCCAAGCCAATACCCTTTTCGGTTTGTATTATTGTAGTAATAGAGATTGTTGTTTCGAGTCTACTTTAAATTAACAAGCTTGCACATCAAAGTGGAAAAGGGGAGGGGGTCGCCACCTAATACCGTCAGGTGGTGTGCGTTTGTATAGTAAACCTATACCTTTAATCATGTATGTGTGTGGCCCGAATTAAATATCCCATCTCTGCTAAGTAGATATAGAAGGGAACACGCCCTCTCCTAAATAATCATAAGGTCTAGGTAACCGTGGGCAACCACCCCATTTGCGATCGCTTCTGATTGGTTGAGGGGCGGGGATGGTATAGTTGAATCGTGGGTTTGTTTAACCAGCTGTTGCGCAGAAATAAATGCCTTCGATTGACCACAACTTGGACTCCAGATTTCCTCTTTTCATATAAAGAACTCGATGTCTCATTTCTACAACATGTACAAAAGAAGTGAGTCGGTTATATTTTGCGCGAAGAATATCGTACTTTATTCACCACCATACACATATGACAGCAAAACTTAAATGTTTAACGGAAATGGATGTCACAACAGCACGGAGCACGGAGATCTTGATTGAAGCGTCAGTTTGTATTGTTCTGACAGACAAAGTCCGAGAATATGGCTAATCCAGACCACGTGATATGAGCGAGTGAGGTGATTAGTCAAACCTATAGGGACAAATCGAACTTGAATTGTAACCTGGGTCAGGTCGTCAGAAAATGTAGCCTAAACTCATCTTCCACAACACACTCAAATAATCCAAATTTAAGACAGAACTCAGGTTCAAAATACAGTTCAACATAATCAAATACATTGCTTGGATCATTGGAATACCAAATATACTCATATATATATATATACATAGCATTTATCATTTGTCAGCTGCATTTAACCGAATTTACTAAAAATGTGTAGAGCTGCCGATTGTACATTTTCTGACGATCTGACCTTGTTATAATTGATACCGTTGTGAGATCATCTCCGTATATATATACAATGTGTATCTCCCAATGCAATTAATACCAATACGAGCAGTATTCCACTTGACTTTTTAAAAGCTATAGTGCATCTTCCACGCGTATGGAGAGTAGAATTAAGTACACCTTTATAATCTGTCAATCAAAATGTCTGATGCAAAGATGCAAAGAACCTTGCCAGCCTCATTGACAAACATAATGAGATATGGATGGACTGGATGTCACTGCGATGAATGAATGAGTGTACAGCGCTACAGGAGCAGGGCTTCTATCGTCTAGGTATACGTGAAGCAAGGGCCAGATCTCTTCTCTTTCTTTCAGCAGCGGCAATCATACGTCTTTCTCTGGCTTCATCTGGATCCTCTATGTGGGGCCTGGGACGGCCTTCGGGTAGGATCCTTTCAGCCAGAGAATACATGCCATCAACGGTCTGAAAGCACAATATGGCAGCTTTGATATATACATGTAGATCGGAGTGAATCACTTATGTACACCTTGTGAGGGTGGTGCATATATATACTCTTAAATACAAGTTTACGTAAACATCTTTTTGAGCTTATATCGCTTTTTTCTGGCATCGCCAATGTGTGGGTGGCACTCTTATGTGGGGTACACAATTCCCTTGGTTGCTGAATAATTGTATGGGATAAGTCTGTCACGGGTTAATTTTGGCAACAAAAGCTAACAAATAAATGTAATCCATTATAAACGTTTCATGGTGCTAAACTATTTGTTGAAGCTTTTGAAAAATTGCATTGATGTCGCTGGAAAGTCGTTGGAAAGGTGTGGGAAGTACTTGTGATAACCACCCTACCCATCGTATCTAAGAGGCTCTTGCAAGCTCTTACAGCCTTAAGATATGTACAGTTGCAACTGCATCAACCATGTTCTAAAGATCCCAAAACTTTGCAACAATGTTGGAAATTAATGGGTAGGTGGTTCGTCGTCAGGGCTTCCCACATCCTTCCAACGACTTTTCAAACCAATAATCATCTATTATCCTTTGTAACTACAAGTACTTGGAATAATCTATATACTTATAAGTTTGCGAGCTTATAACAAACAAGAGTTTACAACTTGACTCTTGTAATATAATGAGAAAATTCAGTTTCGGTTTCAACTAATGTAAGTTTCCATGTCTTTAGTAAACAGGTCGTGAGTATGGGAAATACAATATTAACTACGTGTATATATATCTGAATTGTCTTTTGTATTTGCGTCTTAAAGGTGTCAGACTGACTACTCGCCGGACATCACCCCGCTAGGATACATTGAAATTGATGTATTGCGAATAGCATTATGTAGTCTAGTAATTGTAATTACGGTAAATTAGTATTGGATATTCTATAAAAGCCTAGTGAACAATGTACGATTAAAAAGGTATTTTATTTGATGGAGTGGAAGACAAAATGCCAGGAGTATGATGATGAGAGAAAAGACCCTTAATTGTAATTTACCTCTCTTAAAGCTGCATATTCTCAGCTATTAAGACAAAGCAAATCATACCAAATGTACGCATATAAGTTATGTGACTGAATTTATCAAGATTCTGCTGCTGTTATTATGGTTATACATGGCCTTAAACTAGGACAAAAGAAAATATGTATTTAAGCGATAATAGGGGATATCATCATAGCAAGGGATTTGGGGCAGATCCTCCATATTATAGCCTACAAATGGGGTTGTTTTAGAAGCTCTGTCGCCAAAACAACTTTACAAAATCCTCCAACGTTTTGGTCAAATGACTTTTAGATGGATTGGAAAAGAATGGAACAAAGTGTAGAAAATGTTCAGTTATTGTCCGAAGTTAGCTGAGAGTGCTGCTTTAAAGCACGACCTGTTAACGAGTTACATTTAGTCAGCCTACTGCATGCTAACCACATGTTGAAAAACTTTGCCTTTTCTAGATTAAAGCATAAGATTCCACATTAAAGTGCCATCAATTCTGTGTTTGAACAGTATTTAAAGTGTATTTCATACGTGCTTATATTAACTGCTCTTTGTTGCGCATATTTACTGTATTTTTCTTTTTAGTATAATATATATGTGAACTAGAGAATTTACTGCCCACTATGCCTGCTATTTCATGGGAAGTCCAAAAAAATTGGAAAGACTAATTAATTCTGGAGACGAAGCTTGGTGCATCAAAGACAGATTCTTTTTAAATTGGAGTCTGGTACTGGGGAAATAAATGCATTATCAGCGAAAATCTCCCGATTCCTCATTCCTGAGGAGATTGATAATCACATTCTATTTCAACTAGGCCTACCCCTCTCCATTTATTATTCGCCTCACATATTGCCTTTTCTTGCATACAGAGTACATAACACGTTTAGTTAAAAGATGCGTGCATGCAATTTACGAAGGTAATTCCTACTTTAATCATATCACGGACAGTGATTCTTATTTGTTAGCCTTGTGATTTAATTGGCTTCATTTCGAATGTTTTAACATGATATGCATTGGGGGGAAAGCAACTTACGTGTTCTTCCGCTAGTTCCAATACTTTTGGGTCGGTGTACTTTTTTGTGAAACTTTGTCGCTTTGTAGGTTTTTGCGAGCCACATGAGCATCCCTCCTGATCGTGCACGTAACATCGATGGGAAGAATTAGATAAGATGTCCTGAAATCACACCAAGAAGGGAAAGACTATAACGGTGCTTTTTCTTCCTATTTGTCCTCAGATTCATCAGCATTGTGCTACCATCCCCATTTATGGGCAAAATAGGGCAACTTGTTGCCTTTTATGGCGATTTGATTTTGATTTGAAAACATTTTTATTCAGGAACAAAGACATTACATCGCTGATGCTATTCTCAGAATTGTCTGATATTACAATACATTTCTTAGGTTTTTAGGTTTGTTAATGCATACTTGGTAGGTAAATGAATAAACATGTACACTACAATAAAATTCACAAGTACACAACTAATCCAGCTTTAAGTTGTGTATCTGGCTTTGGTGTTCAGCTCCTCTTCTCTTTGAAATAAATAAACAAGTATGCATTTGCCAAATAGTTGTTCCCAGAAACTTTTAGTTGGCAAAATGGAGCTGGGCACATCTTCAGAATGCTAAACATACATGAGGGATTAAATACTCGGCCCCTATAAGCCCTCTTTTTACCAGCTAAAATGGGGGATTAACATTGACCTTTATAGAAAATGCCACGCAGGATTATGGCATTGTCCCCTAAGAACCGTAGCACTAAGGGGGGCAGCCACTAAACAAAGAATTCTGAAATATATATTTTGTTATGTTCTAATAGATTTTCCACTGGAGGAATATTTTTCTCATGTTTTCTGTGGTTAATTGGGTAATGGACAGCATAGTATTGTCTTTTCAGTCATCAAGACTCTATCTTGCTATGATAACAGGTACAGGGGCCAGTTTGTCAGACAATGTACAATTCATCTTCACCAATCCTCTCAAGCAATCCAAATTTAAGACAAAAAGTAGGTTCAAAGTTCAGTTCAACATAACCAAATGCATTAATTGTTTGGATCATTGGAATACCAAATATACTCATATACGTAGCACTTATCATTTCTCGGTTGAACTTAACCGAATTTACTAAATGAGTAGAGCTGCCGAGTGTACATTTTCTGACGATCTGACCCGCAGTTAACTGTTCAACGGTAAACAAAATTCTTCCAGACGCTAGACTAAAATCTTGAAAAACAAGGATCAGAAAGGCATACATCTTCATCGCAGTTTCTTGTTTGTCTAGCCACTTGTGTATCGACGTTAAATGTAGATTCTGTGTAGTAACGAGGGGTGTGCGGATGGGAAGAGGATTTGCTCTTCCTTTGTCCAGAATCTGATTTCGCAGACTTTGATCCATTGTTTATAGAGGGCCTCGGCGATCGAGATGAAGGCAGTGGAGTGGTCTGGAATTGCAAATTACATTAATTTGAGACACAGTTGAAATTGAATTGCACGGGGTCGGCGACGTCTTGGTATCCCAACCGTGTGATAAGGCATATCTTATGTTGTAAACAGAAGCAAAACTCTTCTTTGTCGGTGACCGTAAATATTTCTTTGGGTAATTTATCTGAAAATTGACATTTATGAATGTGGAAGCCCTCGAGGAGTCCTACTAAAGTAGAACTAAGATCATATTTATTATTATTTAATTGATTTGCCCACGGACACTATACCGCCGGTGGGCTGTTGTTTGTTTGTACTTAATCGCTGTTCAAACAGGTGCTTTATATAGAGAGTTATGAAGAAGCCTCGAAAGAGATATGACAAGAAACAACTGATACAGTCCGACAAAAATATTTATTTTAATGTCATCTATAGACCGACTATAGCGGCTACAATGGCTGAAAACGATGTCTGTTGAGAACAGTAGTTTGCTTATTTGCTTTTTGTACAGCTTCACACATGTTCTTCACACTGCAGATCATATTGTTTTTAGCATTGGCTGATGGCCACATTGATTTAAACACATACATACAATACATAGATTTAATATGTGACGTCTTATAGACAAATGAGTCACAAGTCGCAAAAAATGATATTTTTCAAATGCTTTTTCACAGGAAATATTTTCGTTTTTGGGGTGCTTAGCGCTGCTAATAGCATAAGAACATATTATAGGCTTATATCAAATTTCAAGACCGTGTTATATATCCATGCATTTGTAAGGTCTCTTATAGAGTATATTTAGCTACTTTACTAATAAATGCCCACCCAGAAATATTGCAAACTTTTTTTCAAAGGTAAACATATCAAACTTAAAATATAGAACTCTCGATGTCCTACTGTTTACCATCATTGGAATCGTCTTGATCTCATCTTTTTAAATATGATAGTATCTCAGAATCCATTTTTTTTGCGACTTGTGACTCATTTTCCTGTAACACATCATGCACATTAATTAATGGAATCGAGACTTAAAGTTGACAACATATAGCGCATGCGGACGTCCATCTGTATGGGTGTGCATACTGCATTTAAACTAAAATCAAGGGTGACTGACGGTGAAATAAAGGAACAACATCTATTATCCTATTCCAAATGAATGTGAATACATTTTCGCGATGTCAATACTTTGTAATGGAGGAAAACTAATACTAATGTATATGTGATTTGCTCCTTCATTGTATTACAGAAGAGCTAATTAGGAGAAAGGATTGTATTCCTCTACTGCCTGCCCCCTAGATAGGCTCATTTTCTGGATGGGCATCTTCAAATTACTTTTACAAACACACTAATATATCTATAACTTTCTTAAAGGTACCGACAGATATAAACTACGAACCACACCACAGGCTATTGCAGAGGTAGGGGATATGGATGGGTCTGCGGTGCTTCGCTAAAATAATCCACCATAATTGCGACGTCTGACACTAAATTGTAATTCTTAATGAACCTAGGCTATTCACACAGCAAAATGAAGCATTTGGTGATCGCAATTTGCCTTGTAATTTACCTGATACCGGGTTTTACGTTCTGGGGCACTCTGACTGCGCCACGCACCCCTCCTTGGCGATCGCATCTGTAGATGGGTTGATAAATATCTCATTGACAATCGCATCTATAAGTCTATAATCATGCAGGCCTCCTCCCCAATAGGGCATTTGCATTGTCTCACTGCGCTATTAGAGTTCATGCTTGGAAGGATTTAGTTCAAATTTAGCAATATTTTTATCGAAAAATTCAAGGATCTTTTCCCCAATAACATAGCTTGTGTAAATGATCTATAAAAACCATATGCATTATGGGAAAGATAAAGTCTTGTTTTATGGAGACATTTAACACACATGAGATCGCTGTTAAATATCCCACGCTGAACATGCCATGTTTTCTATAGCTTTTATACTGACATACAACTCCCATAATTCAATCTAGATTCAAATGGCGGACATGCAAATCCCCAATTGGTATAATTCGTGTGAACTATCCTGAAGCTGGCTCTTTTGTCCTGAAATTCTATTTTGATCGAGGTGATATTTTGCGGGAATGGTAACCAAAATGTTTTACGATATGTGTCTGGTTGGTTCGACTTTAATGTCGTTGGTTCGACCGATGTTAAGATGAATCTACCGAAGACAATGTTATAATGGGGTGTAATGAAAGAGCTAATCGGATCTTAAGATCTACTTCTAATTCTTCCAGGGACGATGTCCCATTTAAAATTGTTTCCCTGTGGGAGCAATAGGCATTTATCAGGTAGTCACTGGGAAGTTTACGAGCAATACCGAAGGGAACACCTTTTTTATTGTTTCATCTTACTAGGCACCTCGAAGGAAACGAGGATCGAGGATTTTTGTTTTCGGGATAATATTTGATAATGCATTTGACAATTTAGTGGGATGTCTTACATGCTCTATTATATCTTATTCATGATTATGGGATTAGAATTATTTTATAAACTTCTAGCCTGCAAATTGTGGTAGCGCATTCAGACAAGAAACACGCCCAACTAACTTATTTTATCAGCTTGTTGTAAACCGGTGAGTAATGACCAAAATGACGAAATAGTTTGTGCAGGGAATTATTCTAATATAGCAGTGAGATTATCAATAATTTTAATGTGAAATATTTCATTCAGTGCAACCAGCCAATTATTTCAAGATGGCAATACACAAAAATGTTAAAACGGCATTCCCAGCTAATTCTTGTCAACAGATTTATCTTTTATTCCATTGCCGCACATTCAAAAGTTATCAAGATGGAATATTACAGAATGTTGGCTTATTCTTCTTGGTGCAAAATCCTTCATTTCGGTAAATACCAGTATCCCACTATTTGTAATATGACTTTCTTCTTTCAGTCTCAAACTTGAGAAATTATCGATGGAATTGAAATGGTTAGGATTTCACAGCCTATGTTCATCTTTATATCAAGAGGATAAGTTGAAACTATATAAAAAAAATATCCAAAACTACCACTGTGGGACAGCAAAATACGAAAATAGAGCAATTGAATTTACCATTGTACAGCGGTACATAAGTATCAAAGAAAGAAATAATCTATAGTTTTCGGTAGATTTAGCTGGGAATGCATCTTTAAACCTTGTAAGAGAAAGCAATGAACAAAAATACGTCGCCAACTCATTTGAATTTCTGTATCATCTTTATGGCATTATGATATCCCCATCGTGATCCTTATTTCATATGGCATTGCTGGTGGGACACTCGACATGCAGGTAAGAATATCTATCAGTTAGAATTACCGACCCTCATCTCGTTAGCTCCAGTGGCTTTCCTATTCCGCGTAGAGGGATGTTGACCACTGGAGGATGGATTGGTTATTTTATCTCTGGGATAGCCTTCGCTCATATCTTCTGGTCCTATTATTCCCTCCACCATGAGCCTTCTCACTCTCTGTCTCTCTAAATCGGCTCTTTCGTCTTCCTTTTTGTCCATGTCAGTCTGTGAAACATAGGAAACAGCGCATAAATTGGATTTCAAACTGTCAACAATTATTCGACTTCAGCAGTATCATTCACAGTAAGATTAGCTAAAACGTTAAAAAGGCTATGGGCTTTACTCTGTTTGTGCTGCTTGAAATCGGTACAAAAGAGTTCGAATATCAGTGCACGTTTTCAGCTGACGCGAATTTTTATGTAATCAATCTCTAACAGCGTGTGAGAGACTAACTCTACAGGGAAAACAATGCATCTCATGATTTTAAAATTGAAACAAATGTTCACTTGCAGAATTGTCATTCATGGTGGTTGGTGGTTGAGTTCAACTGTTTAACTCTTGTTTTGTATTATCATGATTTAATCTGAATAATTGTGAATCATTGTGCCATCAATCAGATTGACATGCAAATAGATGTTGCAATATAATTATCAAAAAAAACACTTTATTTTCTTCGATGAACAGACTACATTGTCACGGTACCTTAAGCTATTTTACATTGCAAATTTGGCTAAATGTTGGCGATCATTTTAAGTAATTGAATAAGGAGAGCTTTTGTAACTAAAAGGGTAAATCAATTATTTCGCGCCTTGTGGCCTAAATGGCATGGGAACTAAACGAAATGAGTGGGACAGCTGCTAACTTGTTTAGGAGTTCCTTGGGCTGGAGAAACAATATAGAAGGACATTTCCATTGAATGTCCTTACATCTCTATTTAAAAGTGACAAAGAAGTCTTTCTCCATTGGCATGGAACTTGGAGTTGCAGCCTAATTGGTTAATTAAGAAGCCAACAAATGCGTAACGAGGAAACCGGTGAATACTCTATTCATGAATTATGAATGGAATTGCGCCTCTCCTCCAGAAGAATCAGTATGGGCGTTAAATAAATTAATACGGTACGCGGGAGAGATGCTAGTTATTGTGGCGTGTTGTACACATGCACATTTAAAAATATGTTCTTTCCGTATATGACAATGTGTATTTCAATTAATCGTCTGGAATACCAAACCAGTCTTGAATATGATGAATTCAAATCAGGAATTCAAAAACGAAACAAGGCATTTCGGCACTAACTTCCAGAGCATGGCTTGACTTGATTGATATAATATGTATCACAATATTGTTCAGTTGTGGATGCATGTATTGAAATAGTATGTCTGCTTGAAACGAGACTAATGCATGCAGCTAGAAATGGAACTTCGGGCTTTATATAGATCTACCACCTACCCAGATCCCGATTATCCCAACTACTCTACTAAATTAATAATAGAATGATAGCCTAGGCTAACCTAGGCACATAATGCGATCCATGCAGAATGTAATCTTAGGTAAATGCAAATATATAGATAGCAATAGTTATAAGTCGTCAAGGACCGATTACCTGATATTGTTTTTCAAGCTCGTCCTCTAGGTTGGCCATGAACTGTCTATCGGCCCAGCGGAGACCTTCACTCCCCATTTTCGCCTTCTTCTTTTCGCTATGCAGACTGGTGGCACTATCAGGAATAGAGAAAAGGAACAAGTCAATAAGTTTTCTTCACGATCCACTGAATTTGCGTCCTAAAAGCGCATGCTCATCTCATTAATTCATCGTTCCTAGAATGATGGCAAGCAGAATGTGTCCTAACAACCAGTTTGTAACCCCTCCAATAATGCCTTTTCCGAGACGCCGTCGTAACTATTGGAGAGAATTGAGGAAATGAGTCCCACGAGATGCATTCCATATTAATGAACACCTGTCAATACAAACGGCATGAGGCATTCCTTCACATTCAACAGGACTTTACTGAATATTGATTTGCCCCTTGTCAGGATACCGCTTTGTTGATTATAGATTGATTTCAACCTATAAAAGACCGGAGCAGTCGTTGCATGGTCTAGAAGCCATCAGTCACTGGAAAAATCAATACATGAAAACACCTAGGCATAAAAAATGCTAGAGTAATTTTAATTCCCATTTGATAGAGGTCCCGTCGCCAAATATGAAAGAGTTAATTGTCAAATCACCCGCTCAATGTTTAATACGGTGATGTTGCGAAAATTGTGCGTTGGAAAGGGGTATACATCATGGCATGGACATCAAATTTAACACGTAGCATCGTTCGAAACAACAGTACAGATCATATTTGTTCTAGATGTAAAACACTAAGATATATGCCTATAGATCTTCAACTGATATAATTCATGACCGAATACGTCAATCTAGCGTGCTTGGCAACGCTTTGATCTGAACTCGAGAGAATAATCAGACTGATTTTTTTTATTGGCAAAGGGTTAATGTTTTGGTTGGTCAGAAATATTCTCTTTCCTATCAGTTAGTTACATACGAATAGGAATAGTTCTTTGTGTAAGCTACGGTTATTGATGTAGAGTAGCTTATATATAGAAAAATACAATTCTAATTGTGCCTGGCAACGCTGCGACCTTACAAAGTTATATATAACGCATAGACGCATTGATCAGTGGCAAGCCTCTAAGCCACAAAATCGATGACAATGATGTAGTAGCGGTCAAGAGATAAGGATAAGTCCCAATAGATTATACAGCCTCTTGTATAATAAAATCAACTTACTAAATTTGTTTTACACTAATACTGTTGGAGAGCACATATAGGTTGCTGGATTAATTGTGTTGGTCTTTTGGCTTAGGTCCTTCTAGGGTCTAATAGTTTAAACACATTTGCTTCATGCATATGTACACTGGACAACGTGTGTATGCATTTTAAAAGTAAACCATATTCACGCCAAACTGACAAGCCCCAAAGTTCTCCGAAGCATGACTTCATCTTAGGGTTGTGCGTCTGTTCAAGAACAATAATAAAACATTTCAAACTTCCTTCCACAAGTTGCATGTCAATTAACCAATCAATTGGTCTCTAAGCCGGTGCTCTTAATCCCAATATAACACAAGGTCAAAAGTGACATTGAAAGGGAATGTGCATGACCCTTTGATTAAATTTGGAAAGATTAAAGTTGTTTCTTATTGTTGTGTTAACGTTGCCTTAAAGAATCCGATCCAATTTCTTCACATTTAATAAAAGGTGATAAATGTATTCATCAAACCGGATATATATATAGAGAGAGATATCTATATATAGCCTTGGTTAAGACGAGTTTCCTGAAACTGGAACAAATTGAATGAAAGGTTCTCAATTTCCTAAAAGCTTCTTGTACATTATTCGGCAATTTCTTTTTATATTTTCGGATTGACCAGTTGAGTAAATTACCCAGCATATAAATAGAAGCATTTTCATGTTAATATTCTTCGTGATAGATAGTATTACATTCTATGGTTGTTGTTAAGAGAACCTCAAGTAAACAAATACAATGAAACAGTGGTAGACAGCAAGAGCGTTTGCAAAAGTGTGAGAAATAAGTCTCTAAAATGTAAACATTTTATTTATCATTAAACTAATTATCAAAATTCAGTCTTTGATCTGTAACCAAAAACTTCATTAATTTCCGATATTCCGAAGCAGCAACAATTAAATCACAATAATGAGCGAGAAGAATGCATGCTAAATACAAAACATTAATTTAGCCGACAGTTTTCGAGTTTTGAGCAAAGATCCCTACAACACAATTATGCTCCAACAAACTCATTTTTGCATACAGTTGCTAAGATAATTATAAACAAGTTTACATCACCTAAATGGCATGTTTGCAATCCGTCTATTTACAGTGTCTCTGTTTAGGATGTGCAGGCGCGAATGATAACAAAGTCAGCTCATTTTGGGATTTACATGCATGTTTCGAGCTGTTAAGTTCCAATCCTATCGACCCAACAAGGATGGTCAAGTGGGTTCAATAGGCATCTAGGGAACATGGAGCATAACATGAGTATATGATAAGACACTCACTGATAAATGAATTAAATGAATGACATATTATGGTTAGGTCTTTCTGTTGACTGCCTGGCGATCCCTAATGCAATTAGTCATATTCTCCCTCGGAACATTAACGTGAAAACTTATTATCACAAATAATCTCCAGAAGAAAGTTTTCCTCATGCATTTATAATTACCAAGTGTGATTATTTGCTATAACTTAGTATAAGAATTTTACTATATATGATTGAATGGCATGTGGCGTATCTGTAAAAGATACGGTTAATAATAAATGAAATAATCATTATAAACCTCCAAGGCGCTGGTTGAATTCCTAACGCAGAGAGGATTTTTGTTAGAGTATGGAAGGAAATCACTGTTCTAATGTCCTCGCCCTAAGGGATTCCGTTCAATCATCCAGAATTTACAACGTACTTAAAATGTCTACCATTTTAAAGAATTAAAGCCCATTGTTTGAAGTTTCGTTTACTTCATGCGTCGTCAAATATAGTTCTTAACGCACCATGCATTACAGCCAATATAGCGGAAATTTACCCGAGGAAAACAAATTAAATGGGGCATCAATCAGTGCAAAGATGAAAAGCGAGTGCAATTATGCTAAGGGAACTAATTTCTCAGAACTACATTTCACCTTGGATTGTTTTTGTAATTTTGAATTTCTCGAAAGCCTCTGTATTTATTCAGAGTATCTTCTAGGTTTACTTCCTTCATTAGTTTACGCAGAATATCCATTTTCTTCTCTTTTGTAAGTCCAGCCTCCTCCGTAACATCCTGATTGTGCCGACTAATAGCAAGTTCTCCATCAAGAGAACCGTAATCGGACACTCGCTCAGTTCTCTCCTCCGATGTCAAAATTTGTTCCGCTTCACAGTCATCCGAGTCATACAAACTGACATCTGTCACCGAATCATTATCATCCAGCTTTGGTAAAACGACAGAATCCACATCATCCAAGGTTTCATCCATTGTAATACGATGGCCTTTAAAAACCAAGACCACACAAAAACCTCGAGGTATTCTTTTATTGTAGTTTTTTTTTACTAATGAAACTATTTCTGACGCTTCAAGCGGAAAATGTCACAACTTTCCGCTTTTTGCACGCCTATGAGGTCTCCTTATTAAATGAGAATAATTATTGTGAAAATCCTATGACATTTCGGGACAAAACTCAAAAAGATGTATCGCAAATTGTCCTTGTCTTCAATCATTCAAATAAAAATATGAGCTTGAGAATTGATCGGAAACTTCTCTTGAAGATGTATGTGTGGACTGGAAGGTGTCTGTTCGGCCTTTGAATGGGAAAGCTTACTGTTGTAACTAAGCACTCCTGAATGTGTGAATAAAAACGAACATTTTACAGCCATCAGTGACCCATGGAGGGGGACCAATTCCGCTATGAATACACACTTATGTATAAACAGGGTTATTTGCATGTAGCGTGATATGTCAACAAGGTGTAGGGATCTGATTTTTCATCGCCGCCCCTTGGAGATTGACCGCCAACACGTTAACCGGCGGTTTACCATGGGATATAATGAGAATCACCTATACAACAATTAATCATTGCAGAAGTTCATGGAGATGTTCAATGATTGTTCCCCAATGAACTTAAGATAAATATCCCTCCTAATAGGCGTTTCGCATGGTTAACACTCCATCGCTGGTCCGTAAATTGCAGTCAGTTGAGACTTTAACCAACTATTCCTTTTTTATCAAAGTTGCTCGCTTGACTTGGATGAGGTTTCCATCAACGAGTTTTATATACATTTCTCTAGGCAGAATCATGTTTTGGATCCTTCGCAATGAGCCCCTTGTTAGCAAAGTAATGTTTCAATCATACAAAACAATCTCGCGAATGAAGCCCGCCCCGATTATTAATGAATTCCTGGTGTTTGATAAAGACTTAATAGACTCTGGCCAATGAATCTCTCGAATTCGAAATATCGATCATAATTTTTCTCGCCGTATCCCCCGAGAGAGCTGAAAGATCTATGAAATCCAAAATCGAGATAATAACTTCCAGTCGGATGAAATATAATCGGTAGAATGCGTGGGATCCACCTGCTTTGGACTGACTGAAATATATGTACGTACAGGAGGACAGGCGGTATGCTAAGTGTGAATGTTGCTAGGAACCTTGTTTCTGACCATCGACTGGTTGCTAGGGAATTAGATGTGGCCCAAAGAGTGGATCAAGGGTGTTAAATGTCGGTGGGACAAGAGGGGTGAGACTGAGCATAGGTATAGGTAAATTAAATCAGCGCTGTCCGAACAATTTACGAAGGACACACAGTACGTGTCACTTGGTACAAAGAGAATTTAAAACTTGCATTTGATGCAAAGAGGACGTTAACACAATTATCCATGCCCTTGACGTATGGGATGAATGAATATAATATACCATAGTTATATACTCGCATAATATGTGGAAATGCTGGTACAACATCGCTCATGTGGCCATTATTTTTTCAACACACAATGTCAGAACCCTCAGAGATTGGGGCAATTGGGTTTATGAATGATACATCCTTCGTGAAGTATTTTTGGAGCAAGGGCAATTAATCTTGGATAACCCCCCGGGTGAAAACATACATCAGGGAATTCTATCTTATGGCCTAAATGATTCTGCTTCTTTTATGTATTATGTTATACAGAAATGTCTTAGGTTTCTGATGAATATCGCCTGTCGCCGCCAATTCCATTTTGCTATTTTCTATGGAATCTCCAGGAAGATCCTTGCTAAGCTCGTCTTTTATACCACCAAAGGACAGGACAGCTACCCGCCCGACATATCCCCGCCGGATATATCCCCGCCGACTTTTACCTCCTGGACATTACCCCGCTAGGGCATTTACCATCCCGGACATTTAACATGCTAGGACATTCACCCACCTTACCTGAAGTTTTAAGTGTTTTGTGTGTATTGCTTTATTTTAAATACGGCCACAGGAAAACCAAAACCAAAAAATCTACACTGTATGTCATATTATGTGATACTTATGATTAATTTAAATTAAAGGTGTTGGTTGATTCGGTGACAAAGATAGATTAAATATTCTTTTGGTTTTTTTATTCTAATACAAGGGATAATAAATTACATAGTCAGATACGATGGCGATGTATTAATTGAGTAGGTGACACGTAAGAATATATAAAGGTACTTGTTATTCAAATTTATTTTGTAAACAATGTCTAAGAAGCTTGTATTTTATTCAAAGTTTTAAACCATCAACCTAATGAAAACGTTTGAACAACGAGAAAAACACAGACACCTGAATGGAAGATGTACACAATAATAAACATACCGTATACTCCCTTGTTAAAAACATAAAGATGTGAAGTGGATAATCTGATATTGAGTTGTTCACGTTATATCTGAATGTATCCAAAGACCCTATCTTCTGGTATATGTCTTAATGTAGAACCACCTAATTATAAAGGTATTGCTGTGCATTTCTCTCAATAAAAGGAAGCCAAAAGGCTCCACGAAAATGAAACAAGTGAACCAGCCAATTACCAAACAAATTGTGTACTGTGTGTTTCAATGCCATATCGTGGAACCGACCGATCTTTATTATAGGGTTCCCCGTAGTAAATGAAATGTCCGGTCATATCTTGGAAGAGTGAGCAGCCCACACACGAAAGTAAGAACGAGTACATTAATTCTGCACTAGTAGGGGCGGGGGAATCCAAAAGCCTCGAGAACACAACACGTCCCAGTGGTTTCATTATGATAGCCACTACCTCCAACGGTCCAGAAGCTATATATTTATTTATTAACCACCATGTCAGAAACTAAAAAGATCAATAGCCTCCACTTCGGACTTCGCCTAGGGATTATATACCAATCAATGCAACAGCAGCCCCTCAGTGTCAGCCATCAATTCTTCTTTATTTCATCAATCCTCCTTTATTTCATTGTGGTCCTATCACATTATACCAACAGCGGATCCTCTGTCGACCCTTTTGATGATGCAAGAACGTACCATAATCATCCATAGCTCGAGAATCCCCTTACCTCGAAAATTATTTTCCATGCTATAGATCTAGGGCAAAAATATTCTCAAAATTTCTTATCAATTTTTCACTTCATTTTCCCCGGATGTAGTATTCACCCGCTGTATTATGTGATGGGTGGTTTCACCTTATCGAGATTATATTGGGCGGATCAGACCTCTTCAAACCAAGTCCTCTGTGGACAAAACCATGAATACTGCATACAAATCCCTTCCCCCTCGCCAGAATGCTCTTGCAATCGACAATAACCATCGGATTCATTTGCTTTCACAGTTTATTTTCTCGCTGTTATTGTAGTTATTTCAATACTAAATTTCCCTTGAGATGTTTTACTTGCTCCCCCCGATTTATTCTCAATTTAAAAGTTACTCGGTTTAAAAAGGCAGGGGTCATATTCGAGATATGTATTAAGTATGTTGAGTTGGGAATGCTACCACCACATAGGCAATCTCATATATCTACCTCTGGGACTGCAATGTGAATTCAACTTGCACCAGGGCTATTGATTCATTCCGGTTTTTAGGGCAGTATACCCTTGTTTTTTGTTAGACTGCTCAAAATATAGACTAGCCCTTGTCCCTAAGACTGAGGTATTTGTATAGGTGCCAGTGCAGTCTACTGTTTGTTCCCCATTCACTGACAGTCTTGATTCTTCCGTCGAACCAGTAGGAAATCTAATATGTTAGATTTTAAGTTTTTTTTAATTTAGTTTCAAATACTTACGCAAGTCTACTCAAAATACAGCGGCAGGAATATTCATGGGATGGTCTCAACTCTCGGGGTTCTTTTTTTGCAGTATCACAAGGCTTCAGCTTTGAAACGATACCTCTGGGCAAAATATGCTTGAAATATTTAACGAGCGTATATAATTTTTTAGAACTATTCATTATTATTATATGATACCTTATTGCTAAGTGAAATGACCATTGTGGTAAATATTGGTCGCCTTTTCATAAACTTTGTCCTACTAATAAGAAAAGTAAACTCTGTTCATATTTGTTCCTGCAGCATAATGTTTTGATAGTTCTGAAATCTACATCATAATTGTGTACGTGAGATACTGAAATACTGAAGGGCAAACCTGAAGTATTTTTTTGTCTAGAAGTTGTTTTGGCATATGTGTATGTATACATACATATATGCATATACAATGAAGCTGCGTGATGATTCGGGATTCAAATGCATGCATATCTGACGCTGACTTTTTCTATCCACTTATATTTTTTCAATCGGCCCCTAGGTCCATCTATTCAAGCGGCGCAAATATGCCCTTCGAGGCACGTGCATGCACAAGCAAAGGGTCCATTTGTATCCCATAGATCGGAGAATGTGGAATTATTTATCCAACTATTGTATTTCTATCTGTATGAGTTTGCGTGCATGGGGAGGGAAAATGTTAGATTCATCATGCGGTTATTCCAACCTCCCAAAGCAGGGCAGATTCGTATGACTCAGGAACGCAAGGAGTAAAGCTCTGCACTGGAGGATGGGTTATTCAAATTCATTCTGATCATGTATAGCAATGTAGATAGACAATTGCCACTTGTCAGATATAACTGCCACTTCCACCAAAAGAGGTGTGTCGAATAAAGCTTCGGCATCATAACACACCGTATTGGGCACAATAACTAAATTCAACTGCCGCCTTTCCGTCTAGAGTACATGCATGAGGACAAGCTTTTTTCCGAAACCGACTTCCCTATTGCCATTGCCGAAATAAAATATCTACAATAATAATGTTCAGGGGACCTTCCCTTTTTCCCAGGCAAGTCCTCGCTTGTGACCTCTGTTTGTTGCATTGCAAATGGTGGCATCGGTTTGGGCTTATCATGGAACCCACATTCGTTGGAAGACCGAACCCAAGTCCCAGCAACTGTACACTAAGTACTACATCCCGAGTGGTATTGGCCTAGCATCACCATACATTACACAAAGCACATCAACCAGAGGGAGTCGTACGTTATTCAAATTTCGCGGTTGCCTGTGAACGGTGATCGAACACATCAAATATATTCGTCTTGCCTTGACTCAAGAAGAATGGTTTAAATACGCGATAGAATTACATCCTTTCGCCTAATAATGCATGACGTGTTATGTTCTGAAATTCTATCCTTACTCTGTTTTATAAACAGTCAGCTAGATTTTTTTCAAGTCCAGTCAAAATGATCTTAAAGAAGGTAATTGAAGCAGCGCGTGGAGACATTTTTTTTCACTTAAACTATTTATGCATCTGACCGCGCGTTTCATTAAGAACACTTCCATATCCGATGGGTTTGCATTCCAAGGAATTCCCATGCGTTTCATCTTCATATCTGACCCTACCCACAGGCTTTGAAAAAACATGGACTTTTCCTCGTTTAAATCCTACTTACTAAACACAATCAAGTGGAGATGGGAAATAATTATGTCATTTGTTCATCGAAGTAAATCAGATTTCCAACTTCATATGTACAGATAAGTGTTCAGTCTAGGCCCAAAGTTGAGAGAGTCCCTTCAAATGAAGGGGAAGCCTTCCGCTTCAAACCGCTTCAAAAGTGCCATTATAATTCCATTAAGACCGCAAAATGTCATTATATTCCCTTTAAAACGTCTAGGTACTAGGCCAGGAAGCCGATTAGCGAAGTAGGCGTCTAATCACAGACATACCTAGGGTGCAGTTTGCGTGCATGTATTCACGAGACAGAGTTGCACTTCCTATACTGAGATGAGGCACTGGTAAAACCAATTTCCTGAAGTGATAATATAACTTACCTTGTTCCAAATCTAGATCTTGGGTGTACTTCCTCGTGTCAAGACACTTCCTTCAATATTTAATCCCAATTTCCGAGGCGCGAAATAAGTGGGCTGCATCTTATGGGAAAAGACCCATATTTCATGTGCTCATCGCCCAGAAATGTACCTCATGTGCTGTACCCAAGATGAACTCGTAGGTTAACATTCTTGTTTAAAATGCACGGATTGGCATGTTTTGGTGTTGCCCCGAATTGGTCAATTATGAATGAGGCTCAAGGCCGTTGGAACAAGGAAGCGGAATATTGGAAATTCGTGAATAGCTTCACCTTCGCCCACAAGTCATGGGGGAATAGAGGAATAATAGCACCTCTGCCGATCACGAGCTTCCAATAACCAATTGCTGCTCTATTCCCGTATCGATCTAGTCAATCACACATGTGATAAACTATGACTTAGGCAAACTAGTTTACACAGTAACTATATAAAATTGAATGCAGAATTATTATTGAAGCCACCATTAGATCATCTAATTAATCTAATGAATATTCCATTGTGATTGATATATTTTTTAATGTTTTAGTCTATTATTGAAACGCCAAATTGTTGGAATGTTCTGCGTTCCTCTCATGGGTGTATTTATGTATGCAGTGCATTTTGTTGCATAACTATACATGTTAATAGGTCAGATCGATCTTCCTTAATAGTTGATCCAAAATATGCAGAGATAGGCGCAGTCCATATAGTCGTCCATATTTAGGTAAAAGAGGCCATTAAAGGGCTTCACTTAATAGAGAATCCCCCATTAAGGACTTTCAAATGATACAAGGTAAATCCCATCACTCAATAATCTACTTTATGCGAATTTCATTAAACCGCACTAATCTAATCACTTGTTTGTTGATCATTTGACGTTAAAGGTCAAGAGTATATGCAACTCACGCAAACCCAATCAATAGGGAAAAAAGTACCTCGGTAACACGCAAAACCGCTAGCTTAAAGTTTATTATTGTAATTAAAGGGTGGTACGTGGTATATATCTATTGAATGTTGTTGTGTCTTAGTAGCCCATTTTGATGAGCCAGTCCTGATTGCAATTAACTTAAAGAGGCCTAAAACAAATACTACATTATGTATACATATGTGTATGTAGGGGCTCTTGTGTTTTTATACAATTTGGCACGCCTGTCTCTCGGTCGTGGGTACGAGTGGGTATTAGTATATCTCATTCTCTATTTATATAACGATCTGTTTGAAATACAGACCAGAAACCTTATTATTATTTATACCACGTATTATACGTAGAAAACTATGCTTAATTAGTTTCTGCAATGTTTTAGATAAATATGATATAGTTTTTAAAAGAGAAATACTTGTTTATTTTCTTTAAAAATGAGATATGTTGAGCTGTATTTCATCTACTTTCTGCTTAAGTAAAAAACGGAGTGTAAATACCAAAAAGTAATAATGAGACTTAAGCATTAGAATCTGTGTGTGGCTGATTGAAAGAGGGCGAATGAAAGGAGGAGGAGAAGGAGAGGGGTGGGAGAGAGCGGGGCGGGAGAGAGTGAGGGAAGTCGGAGACAACCCTTCGCGAGGGGTGGGTCTCATGGTTGAAAGTAGGTCACAAAAGTATGATGTCCGCTGAGGTTGGTGCACTCGCGGTATAGGAAATTTTGCTGCGGGAGAAGGAGACAGAGCACTTCCGTGCTTACAATGCAGTGGACTGGCTGACATTCTGGCCGGGTCCTGAACGGTAGTAGAAGGGAGAGATCAAGTTACCATGAAAATATTTTTAAAAACTTGATGTATTGTCAGCAACAAAATTTATACAGCTTCCAGTATAGGTGTCCGGCCTTTCCCCCCACCAACATTGTCCCCGCTGACAATCTCCCCACCCGACATTCTCCCCGCCGAACGACCTCCCCGCCGACATTTCCCCCGCCTATTTTTGTTTTCTCCATGATGCTGAAGACTTCAGGGTCATTCTTCAATATAAATTTAGGGTCAGCAATTGGGCCACAAATGAATCAACGCAACGTTTCAAAGCCAGAACCGAACCAAGTAGAAGAGGTCGGCTATAATCATTGTTATTCTTATATACTAGACAGATTACAGCGATTACACAGGGCCTGGGCTGATTGGCTTATCCAGACGGGACCAATTAACTACCTTGTTAGATAAAGGATCCAATCAGCCACAGGTTAACAATAATTAAATGAGTTGGGTACAGGCCAGAGTGACCAGCATCACACCTGACCAATCCCAATCCACACCTTGTCACCATGTCCTGGTCAGTCTGCTATCTCCCCTTCCCTCTCCCTCCTGCTCTTAATTGGTACCCCCACCCCCTTTTGGTGACCATTTCCCTTCCCCCTCCCTCCCACGTGATCAAAATTTAAGATAACAGTGATGGGGACCTAGGTGTGTGTTTTGGAGGATGAAAAGAAGTTCATGAGTGTGTGGCGGGAAGAAAAGTTAGGCCTCTAAGCCGGTAGGGGGTGTGGCAGATGCATTTCTGAATAAGAACTTAAAATAAAGATTCAAGACAACTCAAAGAGGAGTCCCGAATTTTACAATGCATTGCAAGGAGATCCTGGACATCTCTCATTACATCGTGAAAACATGTACAATTCCTGTTTAATTATCGTCCAAGACTTGGCAATGGTTAATACCTTTTAATCTTGCAAAATGTACACTTTTCAAAGGGTCTTAACGTTTTGTTATGTACTACCTGGGATACCTGCGTTACTGAGTATTTTATCTCTTACCTAATATTTAATGATAATGACGGCACATGTTATTTCTTCACATTTTCACTTTTGTTTTATACTTTTATCATATTGCAGTGAAAATAGTCGTAGTTAATGTATATGTGCCTATTATTCATTTAAAACGACAGTAAAATGTAGTTTGATAGAATAAAATGGCCTAATGCTACCTGCCAGTAGGGATCTTGCATGTGAGAATTCACTTTGGGAGAAAATATATCTTTGTAATGTCCGATGAAAGCTTAAGCGACTATGAACTACTTCGATCAAACAACACAAACACAGGAACTGTCGGTCCTTGCCAGCTGCTGAGTTTATTATCACACAAGCTCAGGGATGATCATGTTTACTCGGATACACTCGCCAACCTCTAGTCGGCTGACTCAATGGAAACTCATGATAATAATACAATAAGGCAAATGGTAGTCAAATACACAGACACAGGATACACTGTCATATAGAATGAAAAATAATAAAAATGCACACCAACATATACAAGCGACACCTAGTGATAAGTACACAAAGTAGTAGACACATTCGGTTCCCACACAAAACCATCCGAGTGAATCCGGCTCACTCGGCTAACTGAACCGACCCTATTCAGATCATTCAGATCAAGTACTACAATGCCCCTCCCTTTCTTCTAAAAGGAGGGAACAACCGATTTAGACACCAATACATGCAAAAGTGGCTAATACACAAAAGGTTGTTATATAGGTAAAAAATAATGGAATGTAATATAAGGTGTACATTTTCAAACAACAACATCAGACACACAATACACAAGTATAAGGAATCCATATCGAACATCGTCAAATGCAATACACTCACATCAACACTGGCGTAACTTGTTCGCAACCAGTAGAAAAATGAATGGTATAAAAGTATAAAACACATACGATTATAGAGGTCTTTTAAAACCCAAAATGTCCATTCCTTGTGTGACGAATAAAAGTTCCGATAACATCCTTGATGAAATACTCGTTTTTTCATTGTAACTGTCTCTGATATAGGGTAATATCCAGGTAATAGTGTCCAATTGTTGTTTGTTTCACAGTGTAGTCCTATAGTAAGTCTTTCCCTCTGTTCAGCAGCGATTATAGATGACAAATCACAGGCACCAGTCCGACGTAAGGTCCAAGTAATAACCATTCAACAGCGACATCTTCACGAGCGATCTTCGTTCCTCAAGTAGTACTGCATCCGACCCGACTGCAAAACATCCTTCACGTATCAACGAACCAAATCATCAACTCTCAGACCGACCTCATGGTAATACCTTTAAACAAACTGCTGATAAGTATCCTCCTGCTGATAAGTATCCTCCTCATCCGACTTCAACACTTCATCCTCATCAAAATCATCCATATTTTCCGTTTTAGACACCTCAGCTTCCCAACCATTACCAGTGTCCGAGTCTTTCGTGGCGACAGACGTATCCCCACTATACACACTAGCTAGATCAATCAGGGGATCAGCCGATTTTTCCAAACTGGCCCCAGCCTCTGAAGGATTAATAACCACAGTCTCGCTTTCATCCACCTCCATGGACGGAGCAAAAGCACTCCTGACCAAGGCAGCAGCAGCAGACCCCATTCTCCTGACAGGAGAACTGAAAAATACTCCTCCTACCGGAATTACTGAGATGAATCCTGGCGGAGCCACTTGACCAAGATTTCCAATATTCCCAGGCACATCAACCGATTGTGTATCATCAGGCAAAGGCGTAAACAAGGGATCTGGTCGTAAACCTGGTGGAGACCGAATCACCTTTGACCCAGATTCAGTAACCGGGGTTTTCCCCACCGCACTACTACAACCAACTGACATAGAACTCGGGTCCCTAGGGTTTCCCCTAGTCTCAACCGAACTCGGAGTCAGTACAGCAGGCTGACCCGCCGTAGTGGCAGGGTTCTCTCCTACATTTCCTATCTGATTCCTATCCACTGCCGTCTGGTAAGAAGGCAATGGGGTAAATCCTTGCAAACCAAAATGTGGTACTCCATAACCCGATATAGGCGTCATCATACTCAAATCTGGATTAACCATTGGCCAAGCAGTATGCACAGGTGAAACATACCTGGACGGACCCGGAGGCGGGGGTGTAGGGCTTGTTACCGATTGCTTGGACAAGGCAGCCGAATGTTCCTGAAACAAGTCTGCCATAATACCCCTTAGGTCACTTTTAGTAACAATCTCATCCTTAGATGTAACTGACTGCTCCTTCACAGTCTTTTTCCTTTTCTCAGGAGGCCCTTCCCCTTGCTCATAGCGGGAGAGTTTACACTGTAGTTCCATAATAGTTTCTCTCGACCGTCTATCTTCCTCCTTATAATAAGCCAATTGTCTCTCCAAATCCTTCACCTTTGATCATAGCTCAGGAACCTCTCGGGCAGCAGCCCTAACCTCAGCTAAATCAGCTAGAGGCCCTAAACAGGCACTCACCGACTGCCGAATATTCATTAAAGATTGCTGTACAACCAGGGAAATACTCTCCGCACCATCATCCAAAGCTTGATCAACCGCCTCAGCCAAACGAGTCATTGTAGCCTTGCTAGCTAGGTAAGGCAGCGTAGTAGCATCCATAGATACATTTCTAACCTTATAATTAACTCCACCATCCAAAGTACTAGCTGAACCAGCCTCATCCGTACCGGCTTCTACCGTAGCTCTTGTTACTGTAGCTGAAACGGTTCTTTTCGGTTTACCCCCAGTTCCAGCATAATTATCCACATTCACACTTTCTCCAGTCACTTCAGCCGGCTCCAAGGCTGGTGGCTTACCCCAGGCACTTGTCTTCGGCGCGGGAGCGGGTACAAACTTAGTAGGTTCCACTGCCCTCTCTTCGGCTCTAGCTCTATTCAAACCAATCGTCTCAATCCTGTCGACATCAAACTTCCCCATTTTGCAGAATTTGACACATCCAAAATTGGGAATCTCCTTCTTAATAACCCTGTATCCACATGCCAAGTCTAGAGCATCTTTTCTGATATCCCTATGACATTTCATCATATGGCGCACCAAGTCAGATCTCCTATCCAGCTTAACCAGACATGAAATAGCATGTGGGCACGTATACACATGAGCAGCTGGACAATGTTCCTCGCACAAATGGCGAAAAAACCTTTCACGAGTCCTGAAGACCCTAATTCCTCTCGGGTTTATACAATCTTCCTGGACCCTACAATAAGTGAAAGGGCACCTATAGCCAGGTTTCCATAACAACATCACTCCTTCCAATTTTGGTCTGACCAAGTCAATAATCGACTCATAACCAGGTTGTTGTCGGCCAGTTCTCTCCCTCAAATACTTAAATTCCGCCTCATACTTGGGCATAATCGGAGGACTCACCCAATCTTCCCCTAGCACCTCATCTTCATCATCCGACTCAGGTGCGATTTTCACCTTGTCAGACTTACTTGGGCGAATACCACACATATTAGTGGCATTCAGCTCTATAGCAGCGACCTGATCTTTCTTCCACCACCTTGCTTGATGGCGAATTGGGAGCATATGATCATCCTTCGGCTTTTTCCTATCCCTCCACATAGTATTAGTATGGGCCCGGCGCACATCAGCTACCGTATTCAAACCTGACAGTCCCTTCCTGTCATCAGAACTGGAAGCACTATCCAAGCGATTACCCAAAGTATTATTCATGGTCCGCTTCGTTTGCCTACCCCTCCTACGCGATGAAGGCTTCACAAAATCACTTTCACCCTCATCCGACGCCTCAGTGCTGTCAACTGACTTGCTTGCAGCTTTCCTTGACCTCGTAGAACGACTACTATCTCTAGACCCAGCAGCGCCCTTACTAGTAGAGGGTTTAACCTCCTTCATCTCCTCCTTCTTATGATCCTTAGGCTGAGTCGGCTGGGTCGGCTGACCCGGCTTATCCTCAGCATTGCCACCCAACTCATCTACCCTCTGCTTCTCTTGAAGCCGAGTTTCCTTTTTCTGACTTCCTTTCTTCGAACCTCCAACAGACTTTTTGGTTTTAACAGCATTAGATGCCATTATCTCCATAACCACCTTCTCTTCTTCCAAGTCATCCTCAACTTGAGCAGCCCAACTAGCCGCCGCGGGATTAACTTTAAGTCCGGATACGCCTTCCCCAGACTCAGTTTCTTTACCCTCTTCGTTGACTGACCCAGTGGCAGCCATCTTATCCTCCTTCTCCACCGTCACCTCCATGGGTGTATCACCCTCCACTCCAGACATAGCACCACTTCAACCGCCGTTGAAGTAGCTGTCTCTCTTTCAACCGTACTCCAAAGCCAACAACAAGTCAAATGGTTCTTTTTTAGTCAACTTTCATCAACTTACAAGGCCACACAAACTCAGAGCAAGGAGGGACACATCCGCCGTGTTCAACACACAACACAGTTTGATAGTGATAATTATAATTATTAAAATTTTATGTTGTGGGTTTTTTTGTATGTTGGTATGCTTATACTGCAGTTCATGTAGGCCTAGTACTAGTGTAGAAATTGTGTATTTGTGTGAAGAGAATAAGAAGATAATAAAAAAACAATTCCACCCAATACTATTATCTTCATTCGTTCACATCAAATATCAGAACTATATTGCTGCGTTATTTTATTTTTTATTTTTTTTTGTTTTTGCGACAACTTCTTTTTATTCAATATGTCAACAAATCTCATCTCTCTTCTGGACCAGTCTACATCGAAAAATACATAGGCCCTTCACACGTTTTCATTTGACGGTCAATTAAAAAATAGAAGAACATCACCATATTAGTTTTTGCTTTCATTTATACACTTTATCTTATTAGCAGCTTAAATTATACTTTCTTTTATGATTACAATTTATTTATTTCTATCTATTATGTCTGTTAAGTCCGCAAAGAGACTTCTCCACCTCTTCTTTTCATCTTTGTTAATTGCTGCGTTATTTGTTATATTGCTGCGTTATAAATTCAAGGGTGAAAACTCACCATTGAATTTAAATCCGTGTACATGAACATTTCAGCAAATGTTCAACATTCTTTGGTGTCTAGACAAATTCAAATTTTAAGGATTTATTGGTGGGGGAAATTCGGCGGGGAGGTCATTTGGCGGGGAGAATGTTGGGTGGGGAGATTGTCTGCGTGGAGAATGTTGCCGGGGAGATTGCGGCGGGGAGATTGTCGGCGGGAGAATGTCCTAGTACCCCAGTATATTATGTTAATATTAGTTAAACAAATCGTGATTAACGGGTAGAAACACTTCTACTGGACGTGCCTATGCGTATGCCTTATTTGGTGACTCACAGAGGCCATCTGGTGATTTATAGGGACACCTACAAGATCGGATAGACGGCCCCATAGCGTTTTGATAAAGATCTAGATTGTTGTGGGAAGGTATTGAAGTCAAAAGGCATGTGAATAGTCAGAAAATGGATATTTTTGTGAAATGAATACCTTACATCTGTGAGAAATACCATAATAAAGTTCAATTTATCACAATATTATTATCTAATAAGGCATTGGAACTTCTAAAGATCGCGAATGTGTCATTTGTGTGATGTATACAATTATTGTGTTAGATATCTTCGATGGCATCGTTCTATACGGCAAGCTTTGGTATAAAACCCTTTTCCAACAATCATTTAATGTTGACCTTTATAAATAAGATTCCCGTATGAGGACTAACAAATACTAATTTAGATGGTAGTAATGGGTTTGAAAGGGCTCCATCGGTGGCAAATCTCACCCCCACCCAACCCCCTACCCCAAACCCCCACCCCCACATCGGTTATGCCAGTCTGGGTTATTTCAAGTAGGTAGCTCCTCTTTATACATCATGGACAATTTACCCATATTATATGAATCCCGCCAAGACATTGTTTTGCCTAAATGACTCCCCATTCTTGTTGACAGTTAACTTGGAAATAAATACCCTATGAAGGAAATCGTAGTAGCTAAGGAATGTGGATCTTTGTATCCTGGTCCACCGGATTAAACCAGTTATGACTACCGTGTGACTGTAGACAAGGTTGATACTAAAGTAGAATTATGATTGCCTTGCTTGTATCCTTTCTTTGATTCACTATAAATAGAACATTTCGGAGAACAGAAATCAACTAGTTTCGGGCAGGAGTCTACTTTTGCTAGCAGTTTATTTTAAGCTATCTTAAAAGCGACATTCAGTACACAGAACCATTCAGTTGGCAAACATTAGAATCAAGGACTTTTACCACATTACATTGTTTATTTCAATTTCTTAAATTTCGATTATTACGATTCTTGGCAAGATGAAATCCTAATTGGAGGAAAATTAAACAGGGACAAATACTTGTAAAGGAGTTGGTTTATCAATGTACAATGATTCGGATTAGTAATGTACAATCCTCCCATTAACTCCAACAATTAATCCCATTAAGAGGTTGAGATGTTTGTCTGATATAATCTTGGATGGAATATCACAAACTGGGGATGATGGGAACACTTTAGTTGATGTTTAGGTACATATTGTCTCATATAATGGAAACAATTTGGTTACAATTTACGCCCCGCAGATGAAAACATATTATATAAAAGATGTTGCGAAAGCTACTATAGAACCTAGCCATTTCATGGATGTTCATACCCGAAATTATACATAATATGCGTCCATTCTGAAGGGAAAGTATAGGTGTGATAACAATACGTGACACCCTGATATTTGTAACGATTACCCAATATTAAATAAGAAATGTGGTTATTCAGTGAAGAATAAAAAGCACTTATATACATAATATGACAACATCAGAGACTAGAATCTTTTTTCTCAAATTTATAATGCATTTAATATATCAAACTAATGCGCCTGTTTCAACTGAATTATGCCTTTCCTAACGGATGGGACTGATTCTGCGCAGGTAAAGTGGGAAAAGTGTCATCTTCTGGTTCAAAATCTTGATTAAGAAAGTCTTTTGCGTGGAGATCCCAGAGCACCTGTGGGAGTAGTAGATCTACCCCTCCGGTCCTGGGGGTCCCTTGTTGGAGACCTCTTCCTCACCTCCCTTCCCTCAGGCGTATGTGACCCACTGAAAATGATTTGCATATGTAATAAATGGCAACTTTTCAAAAATTATTTCATTTATCCGGGATTAACAAATGATGTAGCCCTTGTCATACTCTGTTCGAGAGTCCGACATAGAGCCTGCATTTCATCTCGGCCCTGGTCTGAATATCATAAAGTAGTATACAATTCAACAAAATGAGACATTATTTCATTTGTGATTTAATGTAATGGGATGAGATGCGATGATTACAATATAGGTGAACTGAATTCAATTCGGGAAGTAACTAAGTTTCTTAATTATGTTTTATCCTGGAGTGCTTGGCGCAAAAGAAATTACATGTATGTTAGTTGTATCTGAATAGATAGCAGTGTTGATAAAAAGAGACCTGTGTTTCATTTGATTTGTGGAGAGTGATTGTTTACACGTTACTATTTTGATAACCGATCACAACTTAAAGGTAAATGCCAGCATCGTCAGCACTGCAGCAGGCAGGAATTCAAGCAACTAATGCATGAAACAATAGAAGTCACAATATGTTGTTCAAACTTCGTTTTGAGAAGGAACATGGTTGGTGGAATACAAAAAGCAAAAAAAATACAGGATGTTATCATATCATTTTTCATATCATATCACCTATAGTGAACATGATTCATTCATTTTTTATTAAACAAAACAATGACATTTACCTTTATATTAATAGTAACTTACCCCTTGGCCTTTGGAGCGTCGGTTGTTGTCTGAAATGTAGATAATGATTATTAATAGAATAAAGAAGACTAACAGTAGCGGTGTGAAAATATGACCAAATCTCCACTGCAAAACACCATACATTGCCTCAGTACCTATCCTATCCACCCCTCCTCTTTCCTGACACGACCACTGTGTCACTCACAACTTGTTTGCGAGAAAATGAATGTTTTCAATTCAGGATCTAGAGACCCGCCATTGCCAATAGGGTTTACCAAGCAAGGAGGTTGTTATATATGTCAAGTTTAAGCGGCCACTTATCTTTTGATGCTCATATGGCTGATTTCCCCTCTTTGGATAGTATGGCATTATTTGCAGATAAAATGAGGATAAAGCAGGACAATTCAAGATTACTACGATGATAGCACCCTACTCTGAATATATTATTGTCGGGAAATCTGAAGTGTGAACACTACCACTACTACACTTCTACACATAGGCAAACATTGGGAGAGATATTAATAAGCGACTGGGTGTATAGCAATCATAGAATGTCTATCTCCTGTTGTGACACATTAGTCACTGTCATGAACGGTCCTTGGGTGATAACCACATTCAGCAGAGACTAAAAAGATTAATAACCTTCATTTAGGGGCTAGGCCTACAGGGGGTGGTTTCAATATCTAGGACAAAGGGCCTAAGAAAGATCAAAATCAAAATTTATATTTACTCGAATTTCCTGAGTTTTTCATGAATTCATGGGTTTTTTTCTAGAATATTTTTATGATCTTGTTCAACAGTGGCAATCTGGATCAAATGGGATTAATAGTGCTATTAGTTGGCTTCTTCATAAATCTATCTATCCAGCATTATGTTTACATTATCTATTCCAAAAGGATACCCAAAGCTTAAGACGATGATAAAGAGTCGGACTGAAAAAAAGTGAGATTTCTGCGGGTCCTCTAAATAATTATTTTGGGAGATACTGAAATTTCATACCAAGAAGAAGAGGTCAACATCCTTTAATATTCTATCTGGGTGACCTTTGGAAATGGAATGAATGGAATGAATAGACCACTGAATAGACAATTTCATTTTTTTAGGGAAATTAGCTGAGAATGCAGCTTTGAAGGCAACGCCACGTTTCAGAAGTATTATTATTGTTATATTTTACCTTATTATTATCCTGTTACTGTAACTAGGTGTATTGTGGTATTTGTACTATAATTTTACTTTGTATCTTGTAATATTTAAATATGTATTATCTAACTTGTAACGTAGAACCAAGGAATAGCTGGAAGAACCGCGAAAGCAGAAACTAACTCCTTTTTCCATTGTAGAAAAGTTCATGTAATGCACTTGTCAATTGCAACCCCCCACCGCCGGGGATGTGGGGGAATGTCCTTGGCCTTTTGGGAAATTTGGTGAAATCCCCGACCCCCCAGGGCAAGAAATTCCTGTAAATCCCCGACCCCCCTGGGGCAGATTTTTCGGAGGACACTTTTCTTTATACAAACTGTTATTGCAAAACATTTCACTTTTTTACTGCTCACTTGATGGAGTCTGTGAGTAGAACTCTGATAGTAGGGTCACCGAAAATTGATACATATTTTTTCATAAATGAGGATTTTAATTAGAAATAAATAAAAGAAATAAATTATGCATGTAATGCTTTAAAATATTTTGCATGTGGTAGGTATGGACATAAGTGTGATAACGTTTTTTATTGTGTGAAAATATTCCAACTAGAAGAAAAGTTACAAAAGTATTTCCTATCGAGAAGAAGAAAATGTTTTAATTTTTTTTTACCTTACTGGCTTATAGAATCAGCCCCCAAATCGGTTATGCCAAGTACAGCTGATTTCAGTTTGGGGCGAAATCGGGACTCGAATCAGCTCAAAAACGCCCGATTTCATGCAATATTGCTAGGATTTCAGTCCTGATTGGTTGGTACACTCCAAATCGGGCCATTTTTTAAATCGGGTATGTGTGTACAGGGTTTTATGCCATCCCCATTATGAAACAGGTGCCATGGAACTGCTGGTGCACTGTTTGTGCATATTCCCCCAGGTTCGCCATGAGATTTTGCAACAAACTGTGCATCAGCAGGTCCTCAATGCTAGTCATTAAACCTTTAATAACCAGAAGGTATAGCTGAATTGCAATATATTTTGAGAAAATAGATTAAAAAATAGAAATAAATGATCAGTTAACCTTACTATATGGAGCGGTCCCAGATGGACCCTTGATGCCTGGGAAGGTCACACCATGACTAGGTTCTTTGGGTACTGAAGGTTGAGGTAGACTTTTCATATTAGGGTTATCTGTTGCAAAACAAATATATATATATATGCCATTAGCCTTTTACAAGAGGTTTGATAGACCTGGCTGGTGCAGCAGGTGCGGCTTTTTAATTGAAGAATCGAAATGTGTAAAAAAAAAATAGGTTTGAAATAAATATTGTGTTTAATTCCTTTGTGGAGTTTCATTGGTACCTCCTTGCAATATCGTGGTATGAACAATGCGATACCGTAAAGTGAAATTCATTGATTGAAAACTAAAGCCTGGGTTCCACTGTCCCGCTACTTCTCCCGCTACTACTCCCACTTCTTGATTAAGGAAGTGGGAGCAGTAGCCGCAGAGTAACGGAGATGGGTGCTATTGGCTCCCGCTACATAGTCACGTTATAGCGGAACTCCACTAGAGGAAAAACGGTGGCGACAAAATTTTTTGTTGCCCACTAACATCAGTTCATTTCATATTTGCAATGAAAACGCAAATGGAGGAGTGTCAGATGTGTTGCCATATTCTCTGGAAACTGTTGTTTCTGTATGGATATTTGTTGCAACAAATTAGTGGGCAACAACAAAATTTGTTGGCGCCGTTTTTCTCTATAGTGGAGTCGCCCTATTACTTCCCACCTTTTTGGGCAGATTTTGGAAGCGTAGAGTTCAAAACGTAGAGCTTCTTTAGAAGCGGAAGCAATAGACTGTCAAAGTAGCGGGAGGGGTAGCAGGAGTAGTAGCCGGCCAGTGGAACCCAGCCTTTACTGTTAGTTAAGCTTGAGGTTAAAGGTCAAGTGTAATGAAAATTGTAAAATTCGAGTTAAGGGCTGATTTACATGTGTGGGGGTGGTATCGATGGCATCCAGGGTTGAAAATAGAAAAAAAAATCTTTTAATGCCCGTTTTTCACAGCTTTCCGATGAGTACACAAATAGGGCTGAGTTTGCCTTAGTAGAGGGTGTGTATTCGCACCCCACCGCTGTGACGTCATCCATGTCCAAGCTAAGGCCTGCTTTAGCCTGGCTAAGCATTATCACCTAGCGTTTAGGCTAATGATGGCAATGCCTGAAAACAATCACATTAGCTGATTATGTGTATTTTCTGATTATCCTGTTAAATGTATGGCCAAAAAACATGGGAAAAGATAACTTAATATGTTACAAAGTATATTCAAACACAATGACAATTGATGTTTATACTTAACATCACCTCTGACAGTGAAATAAATGTGAACGTTCCTTTGATATTATAGCAAATTCATACGTTGATGTGGCACAAATTGAACATGTTCAATTGAGCTCTGCGGTCATCATATTGCCATGGAAAGCCATGTATATTTCATGTACATTTCACGTATGAAATGGGCTCACGGTCAAAGTACCACCCACAGTCAGAGTACCATCCAACCCATAACCCATAAGTCATAGTACCACCCTCCTTGCGCGAATGCTAGATGTGAGGCTATATAATAAGATGTGTGAATGCACTGGGAAAGAATGATGTGAGAACATGTTCCAAACGCTATATAATTAAATTGTAGGGGTAGAAGTTATAGTACATATTAGTATATGACTAGTGACGACGACATCTGACATAATAGAAAGTAATTAGAGGGTAATAAGTATGATTTTACACTATTCGTTTAAGTGTCAGAACCTCTTGAGTAATCCCCCCCCCCCCCCCCCAAACGGACAGTATTTTATTTCAGGGTACCAACAATTTGTTTAGATTAGATTAGATTAGAAAGTGGTTTATTCATCATCAAGGATACAGAAATTATAATTCTCTCTATAACATGATAACATGCTAATGCTAAAAATCTCCTCCCTTTCAAGGAATTTCTAACGCTAATACCGAAGCATGCTAGATCTATAAAGTAAATGTTGAAAAATGAAAATGTCATAATGTATGCAATACCATTTAACAGACGGGTAGTGTTAACAACAGCATTAACACCGATAACCTTCACACCAGACATAATTTTAGACTTTATTTCGGCGAATTTAGAGCAGTGAAATAAACACCTCTCCCTCTCCCTCTGTGTAGTCATGGAAGAATATTTCTAGCTTTTGCCATTGACTTTGCATTGGATTTTTTTTTCGGATCGGAAAACGGATAGGGCCAAAACCAGATTTTCTCTTAGGAACGGACTATGAATATCGGATTCCGGAATCCCCCCCCCCCATACACACACGCCACACTATACACACCTCTATGCTCACACCTACCAGTCGCGCTTGGACATGGATGACATCACAGGCCGCTGGACCCGTGCTAAGATGGCTACCCACCCTTGCTACGCTGGGTTGCAGTGGCTCGCTAAATGGTAGCGCTTAAACAGCTCTCACTGGTTTGATTTATTAGGTTGGAATTTATAACTCTGTAGATCATTTCAAAATACTCCCCCGAATGTATCAAACACAAAAAAAAATCCTTTACACTTGACCTTTAAGAAGCATTGAAATACCTTAGTAACACTAGTTTTTGCAGAGGAAGCATCTGGCTGGCACTGGGCACTCAGAATAAACAGGTATAATCAGGTAAGCATGGATCAAACAATGAAAGAAGTATGTTTCAATGAGAGAAAAGCTTTGAAGATATTACTTAATGCTACCTTCAAAATACCAAAGCATATGACCAGATTGGTGAGGACAACTGCCACCCGGAGAACCGCCATACGGACAACTGCAGTCTATAGCCCCCCTGACGCATTGGGGTCTGGTGGAGCCCTGCCTTACCCGACCCTGACCCCCAGAGGTATGGGGAATGTCCTGGGCATTTTTGGAAATATGATGAAATCCGCAACCCCCCCCCCCCCCCCCCCATGGCAAGAAGTTTGTGTAAATTCCTCAACCCCGTTGGGCACATTTTTCACACTGTTATTGAAAATAAACCTTGGAATGTCCTAGACATGTCCATAACCAATAAGGTATCATTACCCTGGAATTTATTGCAATAATTAGGGTATACATCATATGAAGGCTCAGGTAGCACCCTCAGCCAATTTATATCAATCATTCCACCAATGAAGGACAACCACAAGGACCAAGCACCAACCTGTATGCTTAGATTACACTAAACATTCATTCTAGATCTTTGGATCAGAGCCTTTAGACTTACTCTTTATACTAATTATTTTCCTACAATAATTCTATATCTATCAACTATTCCATATCCAAGATAGACAAATCTTCATATAACACCACCCAAGCATGGATTTCCCTAAGTCTACCACAGTATCCAGGAAGTGTGGCCATGCTAGCGCGGGCATGGAGGCCTCTTTTTTCCTTTAGTAGTATCAATAGCCCTGATTGAATATCGATTGGTAACAATGTGTAAAACATTATATGGATATGTTGTTTCACTGTCTACAATGTTGTCTACATGTTGTAGATTCATAGCCATAAGTCATTGCTGGTAAAGGATCTTTTGATACTCCTGATCTATTTGCCGCCAGTGTCTACCTGAGTGGGCATTATGCTAGGAGGAAGCAAGAAGATAAATCATCAGCTTCTTCTATGAAGCCGCCATTTAGCAACCGGAAGTCAACCAAGGCTAGCTTCAGTAAAGTCTGGGAGGGCTCGGCCTTCGGCCCAGTCCCTGTTGAGTGGCAACATGATGTTTGCTATAACATCAATATGAAGGGTTGTGTTGGCAATTGTCTTAACCTATAACTAGATAATAGAAACCTGCATTGGTGCTCCATAACAAATGTCAATTGGTCTGCGTTTATAATACAAGTAAATTTCCTCGAGCATCTACTAGAAACATTAAATAACCGAATAAAAATATAAAAGATGTATATCTCTAACTATACTTAGTTATATCTTTCTGTCCATTGGCAGAACATCACTCACTTATTATCATTATCTTATAAATGTCACAAAATTAAGTCCATCTGACAAAATATTCAATGTTGCCAGATGGACTTAATTTTGTGTCTTCTTTTCATAATTATCTGCTGATGAATGTTTCCTTTGGCTATATCTGCAACACACAGTCCATGTCTTAAATTATAGTTCTTTATAGACGATCTGCTTCATTGTCCAATTGGAAAAAACAAGAATATCTGAGAATTAAATTCTAATCTTCAATGTTATCCAAAAATCCACCTCTTCCATTCCTAAATTGCAGGGAATCATATGAAGGGGGGCTAGTGAATGGTCTGGGGTCAATCTCCCAGGAAAATGGTGGGGTCCTTGGGCATCTGTCCCTCACGTCTCTGTCTTGACTTTGCCTTGAGAGGACCCTGGATGCAATCTGTTGATAGAACTCTTCTCTATCATCTCCGTTCAACAACTGGGTCTGGGCACCTGCAATGGCCGTAACTGTAGTTCTTAACCTTTGTCGTCGCCCTCGTCGTGAACCATTTGAGACCGATGGGGTGTCACTAAGGTCCAGGTTATTCATCACCCTTGTGCACTTCACAAAAAGTCGGGTGCCAGTCTCTGATGCTGGGTCTATTGTTGACATATATAAAAAACGGAATCAAATCAAAAATAGAGAAAAAATGTCTGAAACTTGTTGAATGGAACATAAATATAATTATAGTGTTCATCCGTTCTTTGAAACTAATTCAAAAGTCTCCATAGTCGATACAGTGTCATCCTTCCATCTTTTTAAATGAAAAGTCTCATATAAAAATATTTTTATATTATTGCTTTCTGTCAAGCTTTCTGCATCTGCTTCACTCGCAATATTAAATGTTGACCATCTTTCATCTTCTGACATCCACAATCCGGTAGCCTACAAGAAATTATCACCATTCACCAATACAGGGTTGCCACCTTTTTTTGTTTTTTTCTTTTCAAAAACTAATTAATTAAACTAATTTAATTATATTAAAAACCATAAAACCTTTTAGCAAAATCTCTCATATAATACCAATACAATACCGTGCTCATTCGATTAAAAGCATGAATTTAATTGTCAAGAACTGGGTTTTTTTTCCTAATCCTGTTCAATAACAAGTGTCATGCTCGCTCGAATCTGTGACAATTTTCCTGCAATTTAGCTGAAACTGCTAGTTGCCTAGTTTGACACTAGCTGGCGCCATTGTCAGCATCCAGTGGTCACCATATGTATCTTAGTACAGGCAGCATAAAAACAAATACATATACACTCAAATACAGTCGTCTAAAATTCTATTTTCCTTCCTATTTTTACTATGTAAATTTCACTATACTCCAGCCCATGGTACTTTTTAGATCCAAAAATCCAACAATATTTGTGTTATACGCTAGAAATACAAAATATGCATGATTCCAACACCTGTTGTCTCTCTCCCTATGCCACAACACTGCAGACACCGGAGCATGCTTCCTCTGACGTCTGCACTTTTAGCATAAATCAGGGACTCTGCTGCTTACTGGGCTATCACCCCAGTGGGAGAAAAGGGGCTTATGCTCCCAATGCTAGACGAGGGATGGTCACCGCCTGTAGCATTTACCCTGAACAGCTATTAGATTTACCATTGAATTCTTGAATAAAATCAACCTTACTCAGTAATCCTATGTATTCTTTATGGTAGAAACAAATCTAAAAATAAAATGCTTTCTGGCTGCTTTCTTAGCTCTTTTTTATTGTTTCTTTATTTTCGGATTTTTATTAGAAAACTTTTGCTCTTGCTGCCAAGTAAGTGCCAAGACTTTGCAGCTTAGTAGCCTATTCCTGCAAACTGCAATCTAGCTTGTTGCTTAGCACATACTGTGCTTGTAAACATTGGCAGAAGGCAAAAGCATGTTGGATTGTTCTAAAATTATTTTGATTACATTTGAGTATGTCTAGACCATTCCTCTCTATCATTTGGGGCTCCTAGCTACTTCTAGGCGAGAATGCATGCACTACCTTGGTGATATAAAAAGATATATTTGTGTACCATGTGCTGTGGATAGTATCCCTATCATAATATGATATAATTAATGTAAATTGAATTATCGATAGGTAACGGTCCCAATCTGTTATCCTTCAGGAATGTTCTCAAACAGCCGATAATCACCTGGTTGGCCCTCTCCACATTGCCATTACTCTGGGGCAAATAACTTGAAGAGAAGATTTGTTTAATTCCCCATGTTTTACATTTTTGTTTGAACAGCTACCATTGTCAAATGCGTCGGAATTCCCACATACGCCACAACCTTCTCAAAAAATTCTTTAGAAACCCTCTCTGCTGTTATTGCAAGTGTGGGCCATATAAAGGTAAGTTTCGAGAAGAGGCATGCACATACTTGAATGAACATATTATTTCTCTGAGTTCTGGGTAAAGGGCCCATGGCATCAAATAGCTAAATGGTCTTGGGGCCCTAGATCATAAAGTCATTGGCAATTTAATTGGATGTTTTCCTGATTTTGCCCTTAGGCATTCATGGCATGATTTGATAATTTCTAATATGTCGCTGGCCATTCTGGGCAAGTAAAATCTACTTTCTATTATCGTTAATACATTTTTTAATGTCTTTTAATTATACACGCATTGCTCTGAAAACAATGTATGTAGAGTGATTTACGCATAGTGTGTATTTCACTAGTGATTTACGTGGGGTTGTCATGGCAACCAATCTGTTCTTTACTAAGATTACCGGTTAAGTTCAAATTTATGACTCGTTTTTTCAGTCGCTTAGAATATTGCACTCGTTGCTACGCAACTTGTGCAATACTCACGCTCCTTCAACCAACTCGTTAGTTAACCTGTATGTATACCCTACATAGCCTGGCCATGAATAAATCTTGCTAGAGGTTCTATTAAACTTGTTAGAATTACTACTTGGAATATCTATTCTTTATTCATTGATTTTGTGTGTTTTGGCAACTACACAAAATTCCATCTCTTTCTAAAAACAGATTGTAAGTCGTCAAGATATTTCTAACTAGATTCATCTGCTTAGGAATAATTCCCAAATCGATATAATTTTTCATGGCCAGAAAAAAGGTGTCCTTCTGCTGTAAATCCTTAATCATTTCAATGATTGGGGGACTGGTTAATTTGCTATTTTCACTCTGTCCTTTACAAAGTATAGGTAATTTTGCTGTTATTATTTTATCAGTTGATGCTACTGGCTTCAAACGGGCAATCACACCCTTCCTGTTTCTGATCTAATACTTTCTGAGCTCTGGTCTGGACTGGTACCAACATTTCCAAAATCAATATTGAACCCCTCTGAATTTTTAATGTTGCTTCTGATGCATTGAACAGAGTCATTGGTACTTATTTCTAAATGGTCTGACTAACCTGTGTTTTACCAAAAATGACACAGGTCTTTCACGTTCTAAGTTTCCAGCAACTCCTATTGTATGTGATGAATACATATGGGAAGTAATCAACCCTGTTGTGTTTAACTCTGATTTTGGGGGGATGAGAAACGCTTTTATCACCCTAACTGGGTATACTATTGTTTTGCTGTCATCAAATGTTATCCGAGTCCTATGTTTACGTAGGAAATCCACTCCCAATATGAGCAGCCTATTTAAAGCTGGTAACACTAGAAATGACTGAGCGAAATTTATGTCTGCTATCCAAAATTTAATCTGAACTTTTCTATAACAATGATGTGCAGCTCCATCTGCCACAAACATTTTCAAATTACACCTAGTTATTGAACATGGATGTTTGACCGATCTGCGCTTTTTAAAAAATGAGGCACTTATAACTGATTGGGTTGCTCCTCTGTCAACAAGATTTAAAAATTTTAATTTTTTACTGTAATTTGTATACAACCACTGTAAATATTGGTTTCAAGTGATATGTTCTTACCTTGCTTGTTGAATGTTTTTAGTATGACTGATGAATTATGGACATCGTACTCCTTTCTTTCATCAGCTTCAAACAGATTGGTTGAAATTATTGTCCCATCATCAATATTTTCTACACTATCTTCTGTGGTTGTCACCTCATTGTGCCTTTCAGGACCATTCAGGCTATTCATTTAAATTTTGTGGCTGATCTATTTCCCCACCATTCCTATCATAATAAGGTGTTAGGTCTCTCCTATTGTTGTGTGGCGACTGCTGCTACCTGTCATTGCCATAGTATTGGCTCCTTTGTTCCCTTTCCCTATACAGAGAATTGGATCTTCTATCAAAGTGCTGTCTATCGTCCCTATATACTGGTCTTGACTCTCTCTGCTCATACATCTGGTTATTGTATCTGCCTGGTGATCTTGATTCCCTCCTGTTGCCATATTGTCTGCTATCCTTGTGATACCGGTTATCATACTGGCTGTTATATGGCTGGCGATAATTGTCTCTATTTCTATTGGGAGATCTGGAATTAGAGAACTGGTCTGGGTATTGTCTTGGCCCATATCTGTTGTCATTATATCTTCCTCCACTGTCCGATCGTCCCTCTCTTCTCTCATTCCCACAACTTCTCTGTCCATCCCTGTTACTAGAACTATTTCTTCCATTATAGCCTCTGTTGAAGCTATTCCTCCTATCCTGATATCCTCTGTTCTCATAGCGAGGTCTATCTCTGCTTTGTGACCTATTAGTCCATACCCTCTTGAATTAGATCTGTTGCAATCATTGTAGCCTTTCCTGCCATCAAATCTTACATTTCTTCTCTCTCTGAATTCTTGCCATCCTCTTTCTTGTCTTGGTGACTTGGATCGTGCCTCATTTGGAGTATATACTACAGTCACTGCTTCCTCTATCGTTGGCTGCTTTGCCCCTTTATCTGTCTTCATCATTACCCCATGCTTTGCAGCAATTCTCAAGACCTGATCCAATGTTTCAGGATATTCGGCTGCAACTCTCTCAGCCAGATTAGGTCTCAAGTTTGTAACATAAAACCGTATCTGGACCTCTGTAGGTATCTTGGCCTTGGCTAGCAAAACCAACATATCATTGTCATAGTCCTTACCACGTTCTGTGGCGCCCTGCTTCCTATGGGAATAATCTTTCATCACTTCTTCCAGAGGTAGATCTTTAAATTTCCTTAAAAAAAGCCTTTCAAAAGCTGTTCATGGCCTTCCTATACTACCTGGATAGGATTCCAGTTGTGTGAGCCCTGCTATCAGTTGCTTGTCTCCTCATTGACACATCAAGGAACGCATTCTGATCCAATCGCAATACTTTTAGCTCATTTACCAATTCTTTCCGTTCCCCTCTTATATCCATTACTTGTGTATAAATCAGTAGGGGTACTGATCTGTAAGGATCGTGTTGATATTTAGGATGATATTGGGGATGGTTGTTAAGGGGAGGGCCTGGATGCTGTCTATTTTAGTGTGTCCCTGGTGTGGCTGTTGCTCCTGGAGATCCTGAGGGGGCTGACGGTTTGGGGCCAGGTCTCTGGGCTGGGGACCCGGCTAGGGAGGGCGACCTTGAGGGCCGTCAAGAGGCCGCTGATGAAAATATTGTTGTCCGTGCAGCTGCATGGCATGTCGCCCTTGTGGAGCTATCTGTCTTTGGTCCATTGGAGGGTTCGTCTGAAAACGTCTCTATATTGGAGGTGGAGATGGTAATCGTTGCTGTGGACCTACCTCTCCTTGCTGCATCTGATTTTCCTGTACTTGGTTAGGCTGGATTTGAATATTTCCCTGGTCCTTATTATCGACCTGAAATTGCTGTGGAGGTGGTGGTATTTCTATCTGTTGTTCTTCTATTTGCTGCTGATTATTATTATTTTGTGGTACTTCGATAGCATTTCTCTGTTCTACCTCCTGGAACTCGACACAATTTTCTACCTGCACATCATGCTGTATAGGTTGCTGCTGTTTGGGGGAATGTTGGGAGGCAAAACTTGCTGGTTATTCAGTTGAATATCTCGCTGCCTAAACCTCTGCCATTGCTCTTCTGTCATAGGCATAGGCGTACGAAATTCCTCCTGATGTTCCTCTCCTCCAGGGGTCTGTGCTGGGGTTCTTTGTTTTGTGTTTAAATATGTTTATTCAGCAGAGAGACATTATGTTGTTAAACACTTTTCTCAGTTCTAGCTAAAAAATCATACAGTTAAGTTCAATACAATCTACAAATTAACTCAGCAGGCTACATAGCTCAATGAGATATGATACTCTTATTATATTTGAATAATGAAAATTGAATATAAAAATAAAATAAGAACCTCCGCCCAAATATCGTCGGTTCACTACTTTCCAAGGAAAAACTAAATATTACCAATACACAAAAAAAGGTAATTCTAACAGCAGTCAGAATAAAAGTAAGGTAATAGAGTTTCAAGACTCACAATGATCAATAACTTCTTCCTATTGTTGCTCGCGCCCTTCGTATGATTTGTTTAAGCACCAGAGTTTTGTTTCTCTCATTTGTATCTGGGGGCATCTCTATTAGATTTTGAGGAATTCTATTATCATGTACTATCAATTGTTGTCTCTGTTGAACACATCTCTAACCGGTGAACCCTGCTGTAATCCGGTCTGGCAGCATTGAATCTATCAGGTGTAATAGGTGGAGGAAATCTGCCCTGCTGTTGGCCTGCCACTGCGTTGTGAGGCACTGGTGCAGTCAGGTCCAGACGGCCACATTCCTCGATTCTACATCCAGCGATAAGCTTAACCGCAAGGCTAAGACTAAGACAAAAAGTGTTAATAACCCCAAAAACTTAGGGGTCCGAAACTGCCTTCTGAACCTGACTGGGCGGTCGTTCTGGAAGAATCTCTGCCTCTTCCACCATTGGCATCGCTCCAGCACCCACTTGTTCCCGCTCCTCGGCTGCATGTAATTGTAATTGTGGGTCTGGTACATTCTCCCTATGGTGCATGACAACATGCTTCCTCATACTGATTTTCTTCCTGAGGAAAATCTTCAAAGTCCAAAGCAGTCCTAACCTGATCTGGTTCTAGACGTCTTAACCTTGTAACCTCAGCAATGGCTTTTCTTTCCTTCTTCGTAACCACCTCATAACCTCATAACCTCATAATGCCTCATCTTTGTCCCTACTCGCCATGGCTTTACTTTCAATTCCTATCTATTTGTTTGAGCTCCTAGGGTAGCTCGGTGATTCCACCAGTGTTATATGAAGATTTGTCTATCTTGGATATGGAATAGTGTTACATCATGTTACGCAATAATGACGTAACAATGGGTAACCACATTATGACTGTAATTATCATTAATTATTATTATCATTATTGTAGGAAAATAAGAAGTATAAAGAGTAAGTCTAAAGGCTGTGATCCAAAGATCTAGAATGAATGTGCATTGTAATCTAAGCATACAGGTGGGTGCTTGGTCCATGTGATTGTCGTTCATTGGTGGAATATGAATTAAGGGAGGGTGCTACCTGAGCCTTCACATGCTACCGTAATTACTGCAATAAATTCCAGGGTAATGGTACCTTATGGATCATAAGATATAACTAAACGCGAGCTGCATATGGGGAAACGTATTCACAAAACGCAAGTGGCTTTTGGTGAGTGTCTTTCACAAGTGCCGAAGGCACGCGTGAAAGACACTCGCCAATAGCCACGAGCGTTTTGGGAATGCGTTGCCCCATATGCAGCTCAAGTTTAGTTATATCTTTATGCCATGATATATATTTAAGAGTTATTTATGAGTTATTTACCTTCATTGCATGTCTCGCAACCCTCGGACTCGGCAAAAACAAGCGCTTACAATGTTGCGTCATGAAATGAGCGTCATGAAATGAGCATCATTGATTGGCGCAATTAAGTTTACGCAACCAATCAAAATAACGTTGTAGATTGGTTGCATTCGAAAAACGGATTCCACTAGTGCAATCCAGGCATGTTTATGCCATGGGCTAATCTGGCCATGTTTTTGTGAATACGCACACCTATCATGGCATAATGGACATGTTACTTAATTAGGATAATAGATATAATAACAATAATTAATGATAATTATTGGTCATAAAGTGGTTACCCATTGTTACGTCATTATTGCGTAAGATGATGTAACAGTGGGGGCATATTTTATTGGACATCCCCCTACCATTAGGGATATGCAATTGCTCAGGCCTAGGCCTTTAAAGGTAACACCACGTTATTTTCTGGTGGTAGATCTTTGCTGTCCCTTATAGGACACAGTCCTTACTAACTCATACCTACTCTATACAGCTCACTCAAAGACCAGAAATAAACACCACATTTAACATACATCCTTTCACTCCACCCACCATCTTCCAGATAAGAGTTCTTACATAGCTATGGCGGTGCTAATTTTAATTAAAATTTATGAATAAATACCAAAATGTGTTCATCTATCTGTGAAATGTTATTTGTCTCATCATGACGATACAAGATATGCATAAAGCCCCGAAATATTCAACTGGTAAACGCCTTGTGAGAAATATGTATTGATTTCATTCAGTAACTAAATTCAATCTTCAAAGTGCTAGAAATAGGCGTAGAGGTGACAGAGGCAATTATGTATGCCCGGCAAATGCAAAATTATTATCATATAAAAAAGATGTTACGAAAATTACAAGTGGTAAAATAATTGGCTTTATAATTTACATCTGATTAGTTATATTTACATTTGTACAATGAGAAGAAAGCTGTGAATGTATGCATATATAAAGGTATCAATCAGTACTAAATCACCTCACCATTGGTAACGTATGGTAAACTTTTGTAAGTGGTTGTTGGGGGCATGGACATGGCCATGCGTGGCGTATGCGATGTATATGGTAGAGAGGTGATTGGACGATTGAAT
The DNA here is from genome assembly GCA_942159475.1 of Sthenelais limicola. NCBI lineage: Eukaryota > Metazoa > Annelida > Polychaeta > Phyllodocida > Sigalionidae > Sthenelais > Sthenelais limicola. The sequence goes on from OW804096.1 coordinate 64,438,152, forward strand.
TCAAAGTGTGATACGCCAGACTGGGTGGACATAGTAGTGCTTATCCTGGTGTGTTTGAGAAAATGAGTTCAGATAAGTCAACATGCAGTCCTAATAGAATTATATGGAATATATTAACTTAAATTTGGAAATAGAAATGAATATTTGATGCACTAACATAAAAATAAAATAAATGTCCTGTATAACGTACTCAGGGACATGCATGAAAACATAACTATATGTGGACGAACATATTCTTAGAATAAGTAGTTTTTATGTGTGAAAAATAATCTATGCCAATATGCAATATTCATGAAACAATAACTATAATATCATACCGTATTTTATACGCATTCAGAGACATTAATTAACACATTGGGGAACATGTTTGCATTTAAAAGCGTTCCGTACATAGATACATAGATGAGTAATAGGGGATTTGCATGTCTCACTGCGCATGTCTATTACAATGCATATTGGGAAGGACTCAGTTCAAACCTGACATACAAATATTTTGCAGCATTCTTATCGAAAAATGCAAGGATCTTTTCCGCTTGTTTCAGAGGTCATAGCTTGTGTAAATGATTTATAAAAAACGAATGCATGATGAAACGAAGTCTTATTTGATTGAATCATGTCAAACATATAATTTATGGTTATTCAAACGATGTCATTGTTAAATATTCCATGCTGAACTGAGATGTTTTCTATAGCTTTCACATTGACATACAACTCCCATAATTCTATGCGAATCAAGATTCAAGATGGCGGACATGCAAATCCCCTATTCCATAAATAATAGCTCTACAATATCTTAATTTAACCTCACAAACATGCATGTAACACTGGTGAAGAACACAGGCATCGATCCAAACAATCATATAACTGTGTGTCTTACCGGCGCTCCTCTTCGTCGATAAGCGATTTGTAGGCGTCAATTTCAGTCTTCAGAGCCATCTGAGCATCTCTGGCTCTCTTGCATTCAGACATGTTGGCCATCATCATGTCGGTTACCTCGCGTGTGCGACGTTCTGCAGCCTCAACCTTGGTCTGTGTGGATGATTGGTCGGATTTCATGGCCATTTGTAGGACCTTGATCTGCTCCCGAGCTGAGCTGAGCTAAAGAAAGCAAATATATGTGTTGGCATGCCGAAACAGAAAGAGTTAAATATATGGGAGACATGACCGAAAGGTTTCGGTCTTTACCGATACTCCAATAGACAAAATCTTCTAACAAAATATTGATCAAAATTCAGGTTGAAATTATTAAAATAGCCATCCTATGATAACAGTACCTGTGCCCGAAGATCGGCCACTTCTGCTGTGAGTGATATGATCTTGAGGTCGGATTCCTTCTTTTCAGTGGTCGTGTGGTGTTTTTCTTTATATTCTTCCTCTATCTTTTGACGCAGTTCAAACAAACTATTATTAAATGCCTCTTGTGATTCCGCCTGATATCGACTGAGCTCTCTGTTGGCTGATTCGCGTAGTCTCTGTAATGTATTGTCTTAGTTAACTGGACTGTTGTTGTGAAGTTGTCTTGTAATATGAATCGAATCAATGAATTGTACAAAAGTGCGTAGAACAATTAGCAATTTAAGATAAAGTATTATTTATTGTGTAACACTACTTCCGAAAATTGTGTTTCTATATTACAGGAATAATCCCAGGGTCACATCATACTTGCCTGCAATATCAGTGTAAAGTCAGTTGACTCTGAATTGGACATTTCAGTTACGCTGGCCTCCAAGCTGGTGATAATTCCTTGAGCTATGCGAAGACGCTCTTCCAGGTCGATAATTTTCTGAAATATTGAAAAGTACTAAAATAAAACCGAGCAGTCATGTAAGTCAGAATTATAAATGGTACTTACATTTTGATATTTAGAAATACAGATATTGATAAGATATTCAAACGGTGTGAAAAAATATTTAGAAGATATCATGTGCTAATGCTATGTTATCATTGCGTCACTTGATTTGGAATAATTGCATTACAGATATAAACCTGAAAATCTTGTGCACCTCTGTATTTTGATTCATTTCCGTCCTCAACAAGGACAACTATCTTCGACTGAATAAAATTACAAGCACTTTCCAGTCTAGGCTCAATGTTGAGAGAGTCCCTTCAAACTGAGGGAAAGCCTCTCGCTTCCAACCGCAAAATGCCATTAGAATCCCATTAGGATTCCAATCACTGACCTAACACTCTTACCGAATTTGAGAGGCTGTGAGCCTAGGCGGTTTCATACATATAATATCTATTTATGTAAATGGTGTATATAAATGCATGCATGTGCGTGATATGAGTGTTTATGATTGTGTGTGCATGCTGATGTCAGATGAGATTTAAAGGATAAATACCTGCTGCAATGTGTTCTCCTGAAAGGCGAAACTGCCGTTGGTTGCTGAGTTGCTCTCAGCCTCAATTCTGATTTCTATTTCAGCTGAAAGTCTGAAGGAGAACAAATAATATTCATGGAATAGTCATAACTGTGAATGCATAACACTTGACCCGTATGTAATTATATATTATATGGCAAATAACATCGCACAGTTTCCATTCGGATTCCATCTTCTTTGTCAGTAATAAACATAAACAGACTCAATGCAAAAAGTTTACGTTTCAAATGATGTACTCACTTGGAAGATAGGTCTCTGATTTGGTTCGTTAGAATGGTTATCTCAGATTCAAGATCGAATTTGATCCTTTCATTCGTTGTTAGTTTTGCTCGAAGTTCTGCTGTCTCTTTTTGTGCGATCAACAAGGCCTGTGAGGACTGTTCTAATTCCATCCTCAATGATTTCACTCGGCTATCGCTAAAACTGCCAAAAGAGAGATAACCCTGAAGATATTTCCATTGGATCTCATACACACTCCATACTTGGAAATATTACTCATGTCACTAATATGTGACAAATTATGTATTTTCCTGACGTTCACAATTTCAAAATGTCTTCGTTATATTATATTAAAAGTTTTTCTTAAACAGATATCTCTGGCATTACTAGTAAAGGGAAAGTATCATGTGTATATTGAACATACCCAGATAATTTTGCACTGTCTGTAACCTGTTGCTGTTTAAGTTTTGCGCTGATGGATGTTTTTTCTCGCGTTGATACTTCCAAAGCACTCCTGTATGTGGAATACATGCAGTACATATGAAAGAAATAATATAAACTACGTGTATATAACGAATCTTACTTAGGAATGTATTACAATTGTATTCTCTGCTTAGTTATGAGAGAGTTATGTTAATATAGAACCTTGTACGGCTATAATAAAAACTAACGTAAATTAAGGGAGCTGTACGGAGTCTGCTGAAATTGAATTTACACGTCAGTTATTCTCACCCAAAGAAATCTGTTCTTCATGACTAATTCTATAAATATTAAAAGTGTCAAGGTTGTAACACTAATATGCAATGGTCCACGTTATAGAGGAACTAACTATGCTATAAATGTTGTAGAAAAGATTATAGAAATAAAGACGTATGTAAGGAGTGAAGGACTGTTTTAAAATATCTCGCTCTCCCCTTAAAGCAAGCTTCTTCCTAGTATAACATATTGCATTACCTGAGTCTGCATATTTCCGCTTCGTACATTTGCTTGATGGTGACAATTTCATTTTCCAAGGTTTTGATGAAGTATTGGTAGTTTTCAGTACTCATCGATTTCTGCGAACGCATGTTTCGCACCTTGCCGATGTAAGACGATAGCTTCTCATTGAGGGAAACCAGCTGGACTTGTTCCACGTGAGCTGTCTTACCAAGAAGCCCATAGGTAGATTCGCCTCCTCCATAACGAGTAACGTGGGTCATCTTCAGCGTTTTCTGCAAATGGAAATGTGTATAATACATATTCTATACATTATATTACACTTCTTTTCGTCCTCATTCTCTTCCTCCTTTTCTTCCTCTATCCCACTCTGGATCCCTCTCTCATATATATAATAATTGAAAAGGGTATACATGTGTACTGTCCATATATTTATATGTGTGTACATTTGTCTGTATATTTGATATATATAATATAATATATTATGTATAGTTTGTGAAAATGGTGTGGCGGATATACAATATACAATTACCAGTAATATGTCACAACCTGTCATGAATAGATTCCAGTCCGAATCGAAGCAAAAAATTGGCTCAATCTCTAGCCCCTTCAACCCCAGCCTCCCCAGGGGAATTTGGGGGTAAATTTCCTACAATTAATATGCATATATCTGAGTAAAAACTTTCTTTCACCATAAGATGTTTATACCACCTTGAAGCACCATAAGATGTTTATACCACCTTGAAGCACTTCCCATAGAGATCCCAAATTTGAAATGGTTATGTACTAACAATCGGTTACCATGGCAACGCATTGTTTAATTAAAATATTAGTTTAATTTTGGGTTTATATAAAGATGCTTTATTATATGGTTTAAATTATCTTGGATCTAGAATGGTCATGTCACTAGGAACATTTTGATACCAAACACATCAGGGGATTCCTAAAGGTTACCTTGGAAACGTCATACAATAATACCTACCCCTATAGGGTTTACCATAATACCATTATAGAGAAGGTATGAGAATAGATACCCCTGTATTCAATTTGACAATTTTCCTAATTAATGCAAATCTTTTGATTATTTGTTTTGCTCAAGTCAGTCTAAATGACTCCCCTATTATATTAAGTTAGTTTTTACAACATTATATGTGGCTGTAACCATAGCAACCAAATGAAAACACATGTATTAACGAATTAGAGAAATATTCTATTTTTGGTTGCCATGGTAACAAAACTACCCCAATTTGACAATAAATTATTTTTCTGAATTCTCCTTGTTAAGACCTGATACCACACTTGCCTATGTCAGGAGATTTCTGAAAAATCATTATTTTTCTGAGAGAAATTAGCCTAGGGTATATATCATAAGTTGTTTCCATGGTTACCTTTGACAAACACACACAAAAATGGATTCGTTCAACTAATTTTGATATGCCTGGCAACAATAGAGAGTGTCAGCAAATTTGGGTGAATGTTTCAATGGAAATTAATCACTTCAGTTTATAAATAATTTCGAGTGAAAATTGATGTATTTTATCAAAATCTGCTCCCATGGAAACGGTTTTTCGAGTAGAACTATATTTTTTCTCTAGAAATATCAAGGTATCAAAGACCTTGAAATCTAATGTTTTTATAAAGACAAATTTCTCAAAATAGCTAAATACAAGCAGGAAAGGTGATGAAAATAAGCCCTAAATTGTTACATTGTTTCCATGGTTACCATTCTATCCCCCTTGAGTTGCCATGGAAAAAGTACTAGAAAATGAATTTCCACTATGTATGCTTTATATTGATTCCAAATACACTATAATACATAGTTACACAAAACTCACAGACTGACGAATATAATCGGTACTGTATTACACTGCTATGCCTATGACATTGGTCAGAAGTCGGTGGACGTCTGGTAACTTTACGTCCCACCAAGTATACGTCTAAGGGATGCTCAATACCAGTGCTTCACCGGCGTGCCCTCCCGTCACGCTTGAATAGCCGACTGGTGGCTGTCGCCCGTGTGATGCGATGTTGGGACAAATATATGAAAAAGCTGCTTGGTCTGGAATTCGACCCCACAATGTTCAGTTTGGAAGTCTTAGATGCTAACCACTTGACCATAGAGGACTGTAGAAATGATGCATATAAACACTGGGCATACCTGGCAATATTTCACGCCTGTTATGGACGTCCATACATGGTTGTTGGGGATATATGTAGGTCTCCCAACCGATGACCATATTCTGAGATTCACAGTGTAGCCCAGTATCAAAAGTACCCGTATCTGAAAGCCCCGTTTTTTCAGCCACCTGATCTGATCGGAAAGTTCATTGATCGATTTTGAATTAATTCAAGCCCATCTATTTGAAATAATTAGTCAAATGATTAATTCTGTCCATACCTACATAGCTGGCAGTAAAAATGTCGGGTAAAATGAAGCCCCGTTTTTTCAGCCACCTTGTCTGATCGGAAAGTTCATTGATCGATTTTGAATTAATTTTCCCCCAGCGAGAAGAGGGGGAGAGAGAATAGAGCAGGGGAGAGGAGGAAGGTAGGTAGGGACAGAGAGAGAGAGGGGGGAAGAGGCAGGGGGAGAAAAGGAAGAGAGGCAGTGAGAGAGTAAGGGAGAAACAGTGAGAGGAAGAGGGTGACCGTCCAGAGGACGGGTACTTTGCTAGTACTATATGTTTCATAAATACATGCAACTATGGACGACGTGTCGCCCCATGCACCCATGGAGGAGGCCTTCAAAACGCAAGGATATATATTAATACAATGTCCTGAAATGTGTTACATGGATCTTGTAAAAAAAAACACTTTGAAAAATATCAATTTTGCGACTTGTGACTCATTTTCCTGAAACACGTCACAAATGAGCTGTCAGTCAACTAGGCCCAAACCAGTCCGATGAGTACTAGGATCTCTTGGTGTATAATCTCGAGGCGAAGCCGCGGAGTATACAGCAAACAGTGCAACAGCAGCCCCTCGATGTTGTGTCATTAACCCTCTAGCAAGCATTCACAAGATCATTATAGTTGTAATGAATATTAGATTAACATCAAGATAAAGGATGACAACAAATAGGACTGACATACTGACTTGGCTATCCACACTCTAGTGATCAAAACAAAAAGAAAAAGAAATAATAGCCAAGAAACGTTCGAAGGTGCTTTGATGAGTTAGATAGAAAGATTAATTTAAGACAGTGTAGATAGAATTCCTTTTTCTACCAATGAATGTGTACTGCATGAATATTGAATCTAGATGTGTGTTTTATCAGGTCATAGAAACGTATGTGATTCACAACCAATAAAGACGTCGACAGAGAAACAATAATTATTATAGATTGAGGCCCGAGGCATGATTCGTTCTTAAAGATATAGATTATTGCCAATAATCTAGTCTCCACATGCCAAACGTGTAGCACCTTTATATAGAACTGATTGACTCATAAATGATAAATTGTTTTTATTATTACCGCGTTGGTCCGAGACATATACCGGCTTGAAACCGTTGGAGACGTTCAGATACACTTGCACACCTATATTTTTTGATAATTTGGTGAACATGCATACGTAAAAGGACCGACAGAATAATTTCTGTTATAACCCGAATCTGGATGTTTGTATTGTAATGTTACATAGAACCTTAGCAGCATACAGCTGTGTAATTTAAAATGTTGGTGTAACGCCAATGTTAATCTGTAATGTGAAATAGTGTTATTATAATTCCCGTGTAATGTTCTCGATAAGTTCAATCTTAACCGTGTATGTATTATTATATGGTCTTTATCACAGTGTTCCTCCATACTGTTGTCGAGCTTGATGCAGAAATTGCTGCAACCGCATGTCAAAATGTGGACCTGTATTAAATAAAATAATTTTTAAACCCCTCTACCTTGTTTGTGTATGATATTTTTGTGGGCACATGTGTGACGGAGAGGAAAAGGGTCGCAGGGCCGACCAACATGGTAACACAGAGAATTTAGAGAAAGAGCTTTTTCTAGGGTCCTGGAAATGAGGAAGTTTTTTTCCTGTACATTTATTTATTTCATCGAAGAAAAAAGTTTATTTCGTACGAAATAGAACTGCCCTGACTTCGATTAGCTCATCCCATCGAGGACACATTTCCCAGATTATAGTTCGACACGAAAAGGTTCAAAGTTATCATGCAGGTAAATTCACAAATTAATTAGTTTCTGCAAAGTCTCATTTTCTGGATCCAAGACAACAAATAAATGGAATGGGCGTAGAAATGCCCTTCATAATTCACAGGTGTATGAAAATTTTCGAAATTTATTGCAATGTATTTTGAGAATTTAGAACAAAAATAGAAAAATAGAAGGTCACTCATATTATTCAATAGATTTAAAAACCAATATCTTTTGCGAATTTAGAACAAAAATAAAACATATGTGTATACATAGCAGATTAAAGAATAAGATATTTCTGTCCCATTCGTCCTCGAAAAAGGCGCGTCTATGTTGCTCAAATACAACAAGGTAATAGGAGAAGTGATTCTCGTAGCGTTTCACACATTTGGAATCAATCTTTTTTTAAATGAAAGAAATATCCGTTAGAAAAAATAGATTTAGTTAATTCATAAATATTCCAGATTGTGACAATGCAAGCAAGCGGGGAAGGGAAAAGAAAGAAATAGGGACATGAAGACTGAGTTTTCTACTTACATATCTTCTTGCTCACTGGAGCTTTTTAATTCCTGTCGTCTCTTGGAAGTATTAAGCGGGACTGGATTCGTTCATCTACTTTGTCTCTAAGAGAACATGTGCGGTTGCCTGCCCACGGCATGAATTTGTTGGCGAGCGAATCGATCTGGCCAGGCCATAATATTATATGATAATGATATACAATACATGTGTCATTTTTATGTGTGTGTCATAACTACATAATGTAGACTCATAAAAGTTGTGAAGAGTTGTGAAGTGTGTATTGGCCTATTGCAAATCATGGGTGCTGCATGCTCTGTTCATAACAAACATTTATTCATTTGTTCCCAAGTTTGTTTTTATATAACTTCTAGATTGCTCGTATGTTTATTTTAGACCAGCAATCGCCATTTATCAATTGTTCCCTTAGTTTCCTAACTGGGTGTTATCTTGGACTCGGGACCGGTGTTCAAATGAATTTTCCAATAAAGTTTAAATAAAAACAATAGCATTAATTGTTAATACCGTGTACGTTCCATATGTCCTGATATAAAGATTAAAATAGGCTCTTCCGCAAAAAAAAAGGATGTATAGCGATTTTACTGATACCACTCTATGTTGCAGTCATACACAGAGAAGAAAAATCATTATTTTACCTGATACCCCTACCAATAGCGTATATCTGTGCTTTTTAAATACAATCAATTGCATGTTGATATTAATTGATGATTAATTTTGTTAAATTGATTTAAGAAAAGGATTTTGGCGTTAGAAGCAACAATTAAGCGTATTTGTTACTTACTTTTGTTTGAGTTCTTTAATCTAAAGGCATTTGTTTGAACTATATTCGATTGAGAAATGTCTCTACTTGTTTATCGTGTAATTTTGAATCAATTTCGATTACTTAGCCTATCCACTTATCGTTGCACCAGTCAAAACAATTAAAGGAATATTTCTTAGTTCTGAAGGTGATTGGTTGCCTCTCACCATAGGTCTTCTAGATTATGGCGTTTTTCTAAAAGAAATGTGAATGCTTATTTTTCTTTCTCAATTGATATAGTATTTCGGCCATTTTGTTACCTATTTATACCAATTATCTGAAATCTGACTGGCTGATAAGGAATCGGCCTGTATACCAGTATATGTCTTAGAGATATTGATTCTGATGACACCTACCCCCACTAAATAATCCTGTATTTCCTAATATTTGCTTCTTTCTTTCTTTCTCTCTTTTAATTCTATAAGCTATCAACATTACTTCGATATTTTCAGCTCATAATAAAGAGAGAATATAGTCGTTACAGTTACTCCAATAGCAGATGTACAACGATATAGAACTTTTACAACATAATATTACCTCATTACTTCTACAGAGAATAAGCTGTTTACCTTTATATCATATACTCATTCAGTTAAGACATGTATACAATTTTTGTTTTTTCTCAGTGAAAGTAAAATAAAAGCTCTGGTGATAGCATTTATATTCATGAATGATTGAAGTATAATTCATGAATGATTGAAGTACACGCCGTGCATCTATACAAAGGTTCCGTAAACCTTACACGGATTTTTTTCTTATACCAGTGTCATACACGGTCCATTCGCAATAGCTAGGCTCGTTTACCAATGCTACAGGTGCAGTGAGCTATACTCCAACTGTTCAGACTTAACTATTTCGGGCAAACATCGTTTCTTAGATTCACAGTCCTAAACAACAGGATCTAAATCTTCCAGCTCGTAGAAACTCTGTTACATACAGTAGTTTGATGTTACTTTTAAACTGTTTACCATCTTCTACTGCCCTTATGTCTTTATCCAGCTTATTCCAAATACTGGGTAGTTTACCAAGGGTGGTTCTACTCATCTTTGGGTCATACGAATGACTGACGCTTAAGGCTCTAAATAATGTATGTTCTCTTCGACAGAGGTAATAGCTTCGTAAATCTCTAGAGTGCAATGTTGGGTGCAATATAGTGCAGTATGAAGGAGGGTCCGTATCCCCTGCAATATCAATACCAATATCATATGTCTCGTTCTCTTGCTAATAATCGATAGTGATAATTTAGAACAACTTCTCGTTAATCTTTCGTAGAATAATCTGATAAACAGCGATGTGTTTTCATTCGGGCGCATTCTACTCCATTCGTCCCACCTGGTTTATCTTTTAGAGAGTGTAGGCATATAATATTGAAAAGATTTAATTACAAGCTTTCCTCTCAATCGACAGTACTGCATGGTTTCTCTAAGGCTTCAGTTGTCATGGAAATTAATTAATGGATAGAGAATTGAAATAGGTGCCAATAATCGAAAATTAAATTTTCGGAGAACCCGTGCAGATTTAATTCGATATAGTTATTCGATTACCGGCGCTCAATCGTTCCATTCTCTCTATTCAGTCGCTAGGGGAAGGAACAAATGGCACCTCCTTTATTGGACCTGTCATACAGCATGGGCGTACACGTTTATGATCTCATGAGTGTTGTCCATGACGAACAACTTCAAAGAGACTTTCAACCGACCAATCAGTGAACAGGCGTATTTAACCATGGAAATAACAATTTGGGTGGCATTTGCCGTCTCCTTTTTCGGGGTTCAGACATAAATTGCCTGCTTTCCGCCCCAATCCATGGCCCTTCAACAATTTGAGATTAGTTTGATCAAAATGCTGACAGGAGTCGATATAATAATGCTCATTACCTTGGCCTCACTCACAGATCAATATTCTCCGTGTGCTTTTTTGTTTGGTACATATGGAAAATTACAAACATTACTCATACTTTATTAATTCTTTGATTTATTTCATACGGTCTTAAATGTAAGGAACGTACGCCATTATATGTTATTGCATTGGCATGATATATTGTGGTGACATGGTGATTTGAATGTTGATAATCATAATATCATGAATATGAGCACCTTATATCAGATAAGGTACATTTGAATTTGAAACTTGTAATTATCTATTCCTCTTTACGATAGGATTTGATGAATTCCTTCAAGATTTGTGGTTTGTTTGTTTTTTATTTGCAATAAGCTCTCAAAGGGTTACAATGATATTATTTGTTTAAATTAATTGAGAAAAGATACAATAAGCGTCATTCATATCACTATCCTAACATCAATTTTATGTTTACTTAAACAACACAATGTCCCAATATCTAGCCTGTATAATAAAACACATACAAATATTAGCTTAATTTCTATCTTCTGAAATCCTAACAATTCCGTCCAAGTCATTCCAAAGGTTAAATAGACGTACAACTAAGTACAAAATTACACGCTCAATGCTTTCATTTCCAGAAAATGACCAAATTTCTCCCCGCGTTTTGTTCCAACTTCCATTTATTCTTGAATCGAGAGGTCCATCCCATTTCCCTGTTTTGTAAACAGTAAAGCCACTAATAAAGGGCCACATATACTAGGATGGTTTCTGCGTAACGCTAAATAGGCCTAAATCTATATTTTAGCCTCATCTGAGAATATTGTGTCGCTACACGGTGCTGCTTCTAGAATAAAAACATTTTTTAAATAATACTACCAACGATCATATAGCTTCAAGCTATAGGATCGTTGATACTACCTCCTCTCATGGGGGTGGCGGGAATCTTGGGGTGTGGGTGGCGTCACCATGTGATAACTGTAGAAAGTCTAAATTTGTATGCGTATGTATAGACACCAGAGAGCAGCACCTGTTGTGTGTCATTGAGGATCCAAGATCGCTACTAACCCAAACCGATCAAAGTAAGGATACTTCAATCTTTAGGCCATTTTCTCGTTGTTAAATTCTTCCGTTGAAGAAACTGTTTCTTTACGTGAGAGTTTTCTAATTGGCGGCATGATATGCGTCGAGATTACCGTATGAGCTTATCTTTTACTGTAACCCCTGATTATCGCCCAAACTGGCATGTGAAAAAGTTGGCAGGCTCACATAATCATAAATAATATTCCAGCCATTCTAGCCTACCGTAGTGTTCGTCCAGCCTGTATCCATCGTAGTAAAACGAGAGGTCTAATTGGGATGTTCATCTACTAGATAGAATTATGATAATTATTATCCCCACAGGTCTACAGACTACAAAGAATTCTACCATTAGTACTAGGTGACAGGTCTTTTGTACTGTAGTATTGACATTTTAGGGTTTGTAGTGAAAACAAATTGGGATAATTGTCATTGACAGACACCCTGGCATTTATTCAGGATTCAATTTGTGAGGAAAGGAGATTCTCTTGGTATTAAACCGCCACCCCACCTATATACAAAAATATAGCTGTTCATATTCACTGTAGCTGTTTCTATTCCAGTTACAATTGTATTACCGGTACCTGTGAGTGTATAACTTCACTTATTGTTAATTCTTTAGACTCCTATAGGGCAAACGTATTCTTCTCAGACTGACCTTTCCCACTTCCCTGTGTTGTGCTTTGTCAGTCATTTATGAGAGCGTAAAGTTGAAATGTCACAATACTCAATAGGTCACAATTTAAAATATTTCTGCATAATATACATTGTTCTTCCTCATAACTGTCTAGATGAATTTCTATGGCAGCACTATTTAACTCGGGACTAAAGGATTGCCGCCTGGCCTGTGGTGTTATGCTGTGTGGCGCTGGAGGACTCTGATGTGGGGCTTGTGGTTAGATAAAGTATCCCCGATAAGGTATACACTCTGCCTTAGAAGTTTAGGGCTGTAGAGGTGGACCTCTGTGTTAATATAGTCTCGTTGGTTGTACCGATGTGTGGATCGGAAGTAAACAATCTCCAGGCATAGGGTTAGCATTGGGGCGATAAATATTCACTCTACACATCGCCCCAGTAAATGTTTAACGATTATGGAGGCTATAGTTATAATTGTTTGCCTCTAAAAATAGATATATGTTAGTTAGAATTCATAAAACTATAATGATCGAGAGATTTTTTATCTCCCCAATGGTGGGGCTATGGGAGTTTTGCGCGACATGTCCACCTGACGTCATGAAATTGCTACAGTAGCATGACTCAAAAAATCGCTGCTGTGGACTACTTACGCTCCGTATAGCTCTTTTGTATCAACTCATGCATTTTAAATATTTGGTTTATTTATTCACACCTGCCAAGTCATTCATGAAGCATAATCCATAGAGATATTTCACTCGAATCTAAAACTAAATGCAGGAACCTGAGAAATGTTACACCCTATATTTGGCCCATTCCCACCCTGCCTGGCATCCCTGATTATAACTGATGTAAAATGTTATTATCTTTCAGAATGAAGTTTTATCGAGGGCCTTTTAAAGGATTTGCTATACGCCTTGCACGAACTGGATGTACGAATCGCCCCTTCCATCCCATTGTTGTCATACCACGACACAAAGGGAGAGATGCCAAGCCCCTTGAACAAATAGGTTCATATGAACCTATGGAAAATGGCAATAATGAAAGGCTAATTGGTATCAATGTGGATCGTTTTAAATACTGGATGGCCAGAGGAGCATTTCCCACCCAGAAAATACAAGAACTTCTAGGTAACTTTATTTTTTTTAAATAACATATTTATGATGCATTGAGCAAGAAATGGTTGTCACTAGGGCTCTTTCGAATTGGCCATTTGGCTTAAAATAGGTGCAGCTGACACTAATTTAAGGCGGGCACCAAGGCCTATCTGAGTGTGGGCGGAGCTCTGACCACAGCTAAGGCCCTGCGGGGCCGGGTGCAGGACAGCACGCCCAGCAAGCTGGGCATAGGTCACTTGGTTCATCTGCATGTCAGTCTGTAAGGTGGACTTGATTTTAGCCATTTAAATGAACCCAATTTATTGAATTTCTTGGAGCTGACATGGTATCCAATGAGAGTTTAACTGATGTACATAGTGTTGTCTTTTATATTCTCTAATTTGGTGGTTATATTAGATGTTTTTTGTATTGCTAAAATGACATTTAATGTGGGGTCCTCCCTATGTCCATACACTTCCCTATGGCACAAAATGTAAACTAATGTTCCTGGCCCCAGTTCCGGTCCAAATTGACCGTGAGCCTTCATTCTGGCCTTGGTGGGTCAATGGTGATTTCTCAATTTGGACCACGTCTATTAAGTCATGTCCTTGATACATTGGTTAACCTTAACCATTTAGACTTTGTTTTTTTTTTATTAAATGACTTTTGGATGTAGAATGAAGTTTTTTTCTCATTTTCCCTTAATGTATACAATTTCAGGTCTAGCCGGGCTCCTACCCTTGCATCCTATGACATATATCACGGCTAAACGGAATGCCAAGAAAGCAGAGGAAGCATCGGCTGAGCAGACACAACCAGAGGAAAATCAAGAACAAAAGAATACTTCATAGCATCACCATATCTATTATAAATTAGTTTATTAATTGTGTTAAGAAGTGCGATTGAGTGTATGTATGTATGTGTATGATATACAAATGTAAAAGAAACAATTTGCATATCTTTAAATTGATCAATAAATGGTCGCTAATCAACATACAATTGGCTTACAATGTTTATTCTGCACATACAATATTTACAATCTGTTACCATTAACTAACAGGCCCCTTCTATCATCGTGATGTAAGCTCCCCCATTGAACACCCTCTTGGTCTTCCCTCGATTATCCTCATTCTTAAATGCGAATGTGAAAGGTGCTGAAAATGGAAAAGGTTAAAAGTCATACTTATGGTACTTTGGTAAAATTGAATACGCTTAATTAATTCCACACAAAGGAGGCAAGCACTTGTATCCATACATCTCACATATATATTATAATAGAGAGGTTCCTATACCTGAGAAAATCGGGTGATCGTGAGATTACATGTTCGAATTCGGTGAAGGATAATCTACCATCTTCATCAAGATCAGCCTCTTCTAAAACCTGCAGAAGTATATACATTGAGACATAAGATAATAGACAAACGTTTATTTTGCCACGTTAATGGTATACAATTTAAATATTTCTTAGGCAGACTGCCAATGGAAGACGTAACTAAACATTCTAAATATCCAACTTGTTTCATATACCAACCTTGTCACTTACAAAGTCCACCTCGTCTGGGCCTAATTCATTCCTCGTTAGGAAGCTTACGCTACGAGCCAAGTCCTGTTTGTTTAAGAAATTGTCTCCATCAAAATCTAAAGATAGAAAATTTTCATTGAATTATTGTGGGCTTTAGATCCTGTGTGGGATTATTGTGGGCTTTATTGAATATGATTGGCAATCTAAATGAAGCAGCTTCTTTTCCAGCACCCCATGTAATATTTTATCAAATTTATGTGATTTATGGCTTTTTCATGCATTCGTCGAAAGGTTAAGCTCCTGTATTCACTGTTGAGCCGGCTTTCTTTCACTCTTAAATTAGATGGTGATAGAGGTAGAGGTTTTTACATTTCAAACGTACAATGAGTATGATAATTTAATGGTGTTTGTCGCTGATGGTACCCCTAATGTGAATTATAAAGTTTTGTTCGAAAATTCGTCCAGTCGTATATGTAGCATGATACCAAACTAAAGTAGCCTTATTTTCTACCACCAAATGGATGTCATATGTAGTAGGAGAAGCACACTTTGAGAAATTACCGTAGATTTTAAATGCATAAACAGCTTTGATATCTCGTGGGGCCGCCTCGCTGAAGACTGAAAACATATCGAGGAAATCGTCAAACGTCATATTCCCCTGACCATCCTCAGAGAATACCTCACAGATCCTTCTTTTAAAAGGGTTTTCCTGAAAATATATATGTGCATATAGTTGTTGATTCCGAGACATCCTTCCCTGTCCCCCAAACCTCCTCCGTGACAACCTATAGCAATGTCTGTATATTGATATAAATCCTTTTAAAATGAACGAATTTAGATGAAAACCAAAACGTAAATGATTCTTCAAAAATAAAATTATTAATGCGTGGTCTGGGAAAGCTTTGAATTTGGAAAAATAAATTCAAGGCCTGGAAAATTGGCATTTTGGTAAATCTGTTGGAATTTTCCAAGATTCTGTTTCATACTGTACACCTTCACCAGACAACAACTAAAAACCCCCGGGTCCCCTCATTAGGGTTCTGGAAAATCACGAGATGGGTCTTGAAACCTTGAAATCTTTTTCTGACACAAAGCGCGGAGACCCCGTTTTAAAATGTTATAAAACATTTATATCGAGATTTATTCTGCGTATTTATAAAATATATACCATATAAAAAGTACATGTGGGTGGAATGTAGGTGATATTATGGACTGAGGACAATGTCCCAGAGTAAAAGTGCCAAGTGGGGATAGATTTTCTATTGCTGGGAGATATAATTATGTCATACCCCCCCCCCCCCCTCCAACGCCCCTTGCTATAAAACTTACTAACCTTAAACTCAGGCATCTTCTCTACAGTTGTCCGTTGTAATCTAACAACATGAGCGGCCCCTTGGGTCATATCTTTTGGTATCAATTCTGGGTTCAAATCACGGTAGCGTTTGAATATTCTGTCGAATAAATACAAATACAAATGGATGAACTGTGATAAAAAAAAAAGATGTAAAGCATTGGTCATGTCAAAGTTGAATATTGATCGAACCAGGTTACATTAGAGCGAGTTGTATCAGACCATTAACTCAGTGCTATAAAAGTTGGTCCCGCTACACAGTAAAACAAAATCCATTGCCTTTCTGGCAAACCAAATGTAACAAAACCCAAACTATTCCATCATGTCATTATTGGCCCCAACGCAAACATCAAGTAAAATGTTTTGACAAGATATATGAAATCATTGATTCGTGATGCTTTTGGTTATTTTTGTATTAACATAATTAAAGGTGCCTTTAAAGTGTTCTTTAGTGTAATGCTGGCGTCTGATCGATATTATTTTACTTGTTTGTAATATTGGGTTGTGTTGAAATAAAATCGCTGAACAAAATTCACTGCGAGATGTTTTCAGTTGAGTTGTCTCGTCTTCCTTCATAATAATGTTTGTAACATGTGCCATGTGAATATCTACAGTGTGTAGACATGTGTGCAGGATAACAATTTGATTTAAAAATGACGAGTCTTTCATGAAAATTGAAATAGTTAACTTAAGAGACAATTTGATGTAAAACTGGAAATAAAGATAGTACTGGTACCATCCATACCAGGCATAGTGATAATGCCATTAATGGGTATTAAATAGCTTGGAATTAGGCAAGAAATATTAAAATAAAACGCCATTTTAAAATAGAACCCGATAGATTTATGGCGACGTGTTATTTAGTGCAATGGACACATACAGACTACAGTGCTGGCACGCAGAGGGTACCGTGCATAGTTGATAAGCATTTAGCAGGCCCTGTCCTGTAACAGTGTAAGTGCTTTGTGTGCACATGGGGTGCTCCAACCATTGACGTCCCATTAGCACTGGGCAGAGATCGATAAAATCGCGTGAGCCTTGCAAGTATGATTTTGACTGCAGCAGATACTTTCTCTCGTCTGGAAATTTCAGGTACTCAAATTCGACAGGTAAGTTCATCATCGGTCATTTCAAAATGCCAAAACAAAGTAAAAAACAAGGCCAGGCTCAAGGCCCAGGGGAAACAAATAATTCTATGCCTATGCAGGTTATGTCTAATAGCCTAGGCTATGTGATATGGCAGCTTTTGGGATGGATCAAAAGTAGATTCTGTTAACTACCTGAGAATGTCCTTTCGAGCGAAAAATGTGACATCCTGGAATAAAAAAAAATGTTGTTAAACATGGAACAGAATATCTTTTTCACTTGGGAAAAAACACAAAAGTTATTTAATCGGATAATAACTTTGCATTAAACTTACTTGATAGGCATCCAGTTGCTCATCTGTAAATGTCACTTGCTTGTTCCCCATTTTGCCAGAAAAAAATGGAGATGAATTAGAACATAAAGTCTATAATAGCTACCACAAAATGTTTAAAATACTTTCCAGCGCACTGGCCGTCTTGTGCTGTCTGCTCAAACCGTGACGCTCCCGGTCGAGCCACAAACCACGCAATAGTCGTAAACATCACCCAGGAATATTTTGTGATTTCGACCTCAAAATCTGAGGTGTATATTGAGTACATATCACTCCATGGGCTTGTATATGTTTTATTCATCTTAGTACTTGATTAAGAGAGTATACGTTGATATTTACGTTTTACGACATTCCGAATTCCATTCCATAACAACAACATGGCGTCCGTGGCAGCCAGAGTTTAGCTATTTACGCTACCAACGAGGTGAGAACGTCATCGTGACCACATCATTTACACTCTCTGGGTGAAAAAAGAGTCATATTGATTTTACTTAAATCTGTGCTGTCTATAACTTGAAGTTCGGTATCTACTCAGTTGTCAATCAGGGCCTAAGGGCCAGCTCCGGGGCCAGCTATACGCCTAGGGCGGATACCTCAGCTATCCAAGCGGCAGGTGCGCGAGGTATGAACGGCCGGCATAGCCATACGTTCCGCGGAAGAGGCGAGTATAATCCAGGCTGATAATTCCACCCTAGCCAAATAGATATCACCACTCTCGCCCGGATGTACTATATTAACTATTTGCGGGGAAGGACAATATATATACTGGAACCTATATACGAACATCCAACACATCATCGGAAATTATTACAGTAATTTATTACCATTCCGAATTTCCGCATTCGTGTTATCAATTAGAATGTTCACATGATTATTTTGGCCAGTTATATCTCGACGCTTTTTACACTGATGTGTGTATCTCCCCAATCCTAAACATGTAAACACACTGATAATGTTCTGTTTGTAAAAACTTAGTTAAAATAAATCTTATTTTATTTTTCAGATACATTATACGGTATAGAAGCAGTTTGGTTTCATAGCCAAACAACTTAAATATACGGAAGCGAAAGGCGGAAATATGGCGGAAAACGGACACGAAGGTAAGAGATGTCCACATGTTAGCTACAGTAGGCTATAGATATACCTAATCTTAATATTCAGCAGAAGGTAGACCTATCAATTTGACAGTCGCATCTAAGTCCAATAATCCGTCTTCCCCATAATTTCAAAATGGGCCTATGTATCAAAGTTAACACTTTCCCATTTGTGAGGGACCAATCGTTACCTACCGGTATATAGGCCTACATTGTATTTCCTAGATGGCAAAATAACGGAGCAAACCTTGAAGACACACACGGGTGAATTTGAGGTGGAAAGTATACATCTACTTAACTTAAAGAATGAGGGTGAGTTTTGATGTGATCCCACATGGAAGAATTCTCCATAATTTAACTGCAGCTTTCCTGCTTTCTTTGACAGATACTTCTTGCTTTCCGTGTGTATATATATTTAACCATAATGCCCAATACCATGAGTCAAGAAAAAATGATTCCCTGTTATCTTCATAGCATTTACTACCGCATAATAAACCTATTTCAAGATATTTATCCGATACTATATTAAATTCCTACTGGTCACTGTGAAAACCCTTTTATTATATAGGCATAAACGACTTGGGCTGCATAGGTGAATGCACAAATTTGGAGAGGCTGGATCTGTCTTATAATGACATCACAAAATTATTTAACCTGGCGGGCCTTACTCATATCACATACCTAAATCTGTCAGCAAACAGAATCTCTAATATAGGTAAGTAGGAACCGCTGGTACTATTTTTAGACATCACAGGATTAATATCTATATAGACGAGATGATTTAACGTGTAATCAGGGTCTCCGTGCTATTGGTCAGAAAAATTTCAAGGCTTTTCAAGGCTGATTTTAGTCAGTTATTTTTCAGAACCCAAATGAAGGAACCAGGGGACATTTAACAACTTTGTTATTCAGATTTTATCAGATACCGTTTTTTTTCACTTTTATTTTGTGAGTCACTCACTCACTCACTTATGGTGGGAGAGGGCCGGTTCTGAGAAGGTGTACAATAAGAAACTAAAGTCTTCAAAAATTCCTCGGCCATTTAATAACTCCAACAGAATTTAAGGCCCTTCGACCAAAATGCCCATTTTCAAGACCTTGAACCTTTGTCCAAATTCAAGGCTTTTCCAGGCCCCATGGTAATGCAGCATGCCTTCAAGACTAGACTAAAGACATAGGGCTGACTGAAAAATATAACTCACTTCGTGCAAATTATTGATCGCGTTATTTCATATCGAATTCCAGAAGGACTACAATCACTGGACAGCTTGAGAGAGCTGAACCTAGCGGGAAATTTAATTAGCAGGTTTGTGCGAATTATGTTCAAGATTCATACATTTATTCGTAACATCTTAAGTTTAATTTGTGATTCTATAATAGTTTTCAAAAGTCAGGCCTCATCAATAAGTGTATGTAAATTCTCTGAACAAGGACAATTCAGTCCGAAACGTCGGAATCAACCACCAACTTTCATCTGTATATATTTCATCAAAATTAAACATTAATGAAATCACGGCGATGACTGTACTACTTCACTATCATTTATATGTAATTTCACCTTGCTGTCAGCCATTAATGCCTGGTTGGTCATATCTGACCTGCACCATAACCCCCACCCCCATTTTATATTTAATGACCCTATGTATATTTCCCTTTATTTCCTAGTGTGGATATATTAAGGTGCTTGATTGGACTGGACCATTTAGAAGACCTAAGACTGAGAGATATCCTAAAGGGAATCAGTAATCCAATGTGCATGAATAACAGTTATCGAAGTGATGTCATCAATATTTTACCAAAATTGCGGAACCTAGATGGTAAGTCGGATTATTTTCTGTTATTATCTTTTAATTTACCACTGAATAAGGTTCGAATAATAAACGAGAATTTCAATAATACATTTTAATAGTATAACAATTTACAGTGAACACATCTTTATACATATAGTGGATTATACTTTCAAACAGGTGAGCGTTTAAGAGGGAAGGGCAGTGAAATATTTAAGATGTTAAACGAAATCGAAGATTACCTCAACAGTAAGTCACTTTTATCTCAATAAAATATTCAACGATTTGTTGTGAGAATTATTCAAATGTATCCTAGACAATTATCAGGCTATGATCATTCCTTTTTTTTGAAGCGCGAAATAAGCAAGACGTTCAGTTAGAACGAATGGAGCCGCCAGGACCATGGTTTCCAGATGGCTACTTCTCAACCTCGACTGGAGAGTCTGCTTTCGCTGATGCAGAAAATCAATTCAAAGGTGCGATATTAATTAAACACAATCTATTATTGGAATTATCTAATGTTCCACAATACATCTGTGATTCCAATGAATTGTAATTATTATGTCAGTCTTGAATTACTGTCAGTCTTGAAGTACAGTGGTGTTTAATATTTCAGATCTCATGACGGATTGTACGCGGATGTTGGAGGAAGCCGAAGTAAAAATGAGTCTTTTAAACAAGAAACCCGAATCCGGAGACGGATGATATTGGATCATTTTAAATATTTCATAATAAGTTGATTTCATACATTGAAGCCAAGGAAATACTGAAGATATGTAAATAATATGTACATAGATAGATGTAGTACTTCAACTACACTGATATGTTATCTTATTGAATGAACATTGACAAACATTATTTCAGGGAGACATACATGTACCTCTTGTTATTCATAGGTATGTGAGTAATTGCAGTTTTCGAAATTGATGTTTGAGTACCTATTAGAAAGTAAATCTAGTATCCTAAGGGATTTCGCTCAGCATTGGAAATCACAATGTATAAATCACAGACATAACAGGTCGCTGTAACGCTAGCAAGCTACCGTATATTCACAAGTAGGATTCTTGTGACCCATCTCACTTAAGTATAGTGAATAATGCAACATAACATGTTATATTCATTGAACCACGTTAAGAAACATACAGTAAATAATCACTAGTTTGACATCGAGACATTTCAATAAAGCAGTCCTTCAGGTAGTACGAGCATTTATAAGATCTATACATGAGCATTTTGATAAAAATAGGATATTGATGAAAACGTAAAAACACCAAATATAGTTAGTCCAGGGATAAAAGTCATACTGAAATCAGTATTTTTGAAAACTTATTTCAGAAATCGCACAATTTGATTTACCGAATTTCGTTAGAAAACTTCAAAGATTAAAATGATCAAAATCACTTAAATACCCCGCCCCCCCCCCCCCCCCCCATCCATTATTTCTATGGATCGAGGTCCTAGTGTAGAATAATGAACTGAGCTATAGAATAAAAATTATAAATAGTATTAAACACAATCCATGAAAACACGGTTGAACAATGATAATACAATGTATTTACATTAAATATTTAGAACCTTAATCATCTAACATTCAATGCCAACCAAAGTTACCATTATTTACCCAACATACAATTCTATCTATTGCCGTTTGCAAAATGTGCATTGTATGAATAAAACAGTTGTAAACCTATGGATCCGTGTTCATAAATACTTAAAAGAAACCTAATAGTGACTCACGCTTTCTCTTTTTGGATTTAATGGAAGATCTTGGGGATGTGAAAGAAGACAGTTGGGAAAAGGAATGTTCACCGGTTGGCGTCCCCGTTGGCGTCATTGTTGGTGTGTTTGTTGGGGCTCTCGTTGGTGTCCACATAGCTCGACCTTGTTGAGTATTATCGTCTGACTCGTTGTTCCCGTCTAAATTTGATTGAGGAATTGAAAATGATACATGTCTCTTATTTGAAGTGTGAGAAATACTAGGCGTCCTTTGTGGTTTAGGTGTCTTTTGCGATTTGGGAGTTCTTTCAAGCATTTGTAATGATGTTGAAAGCGTAGCACAGTCGAAATTATCTCCAAACGTCGTGTTACTATCGCCAGCATTCTTTGAACTTACCAACTTCGAAGTGTCGAATGTTGCGCTGGGATCCTAGGGTATAATAGAACGGTTTTTGAGCACATAAAATAACTAAATGTGCATGTTTATGTAACATATTCAAACACTCTCGTCTTCAAACACACACGAGGGTGGTACATCTATCAATCTATATCATATTGCTCTGAGTCACTACTGGAATAAGGTGCTTATACTAGTGAGTTACGTGTGGTACCCATGACAATCAATGCGTTTTTTCACCAAGTTTAGCGCCCCAAGTAAACTTTATGACTAAAAAATGTTTTCTATTCATATCATTACAGCACATATAAATAAATCGGTTAACTAGTTCGTTCCTTTCCGTCGCTTAGAATAGTGCTGGGCAACTCGTGCAATATTCACGCTACTTCCACCAACTCGTTATTTAACCTGTATTTATCATCTATCACTTTCCCCGTCACAACCAAGACTTTAAAAAATGATGCAGACGTTAAGATTATAGGTCATTATATGGCGTTAAAAGGGTTTGTTATGAATTGCCGAGCCTTATTGGAACACTAATGAAGGAACACAAACCTTAACTTCGGAATCTCCTTGATCCAGGGGTCCCCAATTATAGTAGAAAATATCACTCAGACCCGACACTTTTTGCACGAATCTTAGAGATAGCTTCTTCAAACACTCTTGGGCATACTCAAACTCTGCCTCGTCGTCAGAATCGTTCGCGCAAACCATGCCCTGAAATGTGATTTTACATATATTACAACGGCAATGATTATGAATAATAACATCGATATCACATAGGTTGAAAGAGCTTAGCAGCGCCTGGGAACCACGACACGGACCCCGATCTACAAGACCTAAAGAAAATCTAATAATGATGATAAACAACCTAGACCATGGGAGATTTGCGCTGCTGTTGGTGCTCCATCTCAAGCTACCAAAACACAGACCCGACATACCAGAGAAACTAGAGCCTAGAGGAAGAAGGGTAACAGGTGCTCTCTCCTACCGCGACCCCTCGGTCCTTCCTCCGGTCAAGTCTCTCGTTTGCGCTTTCATTTTTGTAATTGTTATAGGGAAATAAAGAAGTATGTGGGCCCTTAGCGTTTGGGTGTCCACCCCTCAAGTGTCTAGAATATATTTTAGTGAATCTACTCGAGATGAAATTTCCATGCCTAATTAAAGATGTGCCCAACCTTTCTTTTCTTTAGCATTGTTTTGTACCGAAATGAAAACTTGTTATCATACTCATGAGTACTTATCCAAGTTATTGGATTTCTGGAGATCTGCTGGAAACAAGATTATTAAACAAAATACTCAATGCCTCCCTCTGGCTTATATTAACCATGAGCTTCTATGCGCCTGGTATAGCGTCTTATTCCGATTACCCCTATTCCCGAGGACTTCATACATATACGAACCTCCTCAGCAGAAGACGAGGCTTGATGAACAGAAATATCAATACATGAAGAGCAGACGGGCGCAGACATTACACTAGAGCGCGGCGGAACCTCAGGGTCATAGAAGTATTTATCACAGTCTTCACACTTTCTAATGGGGTCCTCCTTTGGGATTATCTCTGAAGTGGCATAAAATAACAGATTTTTCAATAAGGAAACACAATATTTCGAGTGCGGTTCCATTGGGTGGTTGAGAGAACACAAGGTTTGAAAGACAATAATACACGAGGAAATTCGCATGGTACATTTCGTAAAAAAAAGAAAAGAAAAAAAAGGCACATTTCGCTCAGTTTCAGGATGTTTGATATTTCCTTTATTTATTTTCAATGTCGCTTAAATACTTACTTAAAAGGTCCCGAGCTACATTGGTACAATGAGTGTTTGCTTTCCTTGGTCTTTCGAGTTTCTTCTCAGGAAGTTCACATTCGAACAAAGGATCTTCGGGAGGTTTCGACAAACATATATCTGAAAGCTCAGACATCCATTTCTTGATGTGATCCAGAGAGGATTGAGGAATCTGTAGAGATACACTTCCAGGGCCGCTGGCCCAGGTTTTCTCCAAATCAGGAGATCCCGGCACATAGGCCTGGTGATACAGATCACCATAAGATGTCATCTGCAAGCAAAGATATTTTTTGAAAATTGAATTCATTTGCTGATACTATCAAATTGATATATTCGTTATATATTGTATTATATATATGCATTTGATTTGAAACAAAGTATGTTTAGTAAGTTGCATACATAAATCTACCACTAGTGGTCTACGCAGGCCTGCCACCTGAACCACCTTTGGGAAAATTCCATAAAATGATTTTAAAATTATTCTTTTTTAGATCATTCTTTTACATCATTAATAATTTACTAACTGTATATATAATCATCATAAAAATATTAATATGCCGTTTTTCATGATAAAGTGGATTAATATCATATTAATTTAGAAGGAGTGAATCGTTGTTAGGTTGAGTATAATGCAAAGGTACATTTATCAAGAATAAAATAGGTTTTTATTGTTTAATTACGCTTCGAACACAGAACTACTTTCTTGCCTAACAACGCTCGCGTATAGATATGAGTACTACTTTCGGATTCTCGTTTTTCCCGCCGTTGCATAATATGCATATTATGTAGGTCTGTAGGCTACAGCTCTGGCCTACGTCATCCCAATCCTTGGCTGGCATTTTTATACATCTACTGAATGAAGGCTTCAAATCAAATTAAGGCCTAAAACTGACGCGAAATCTGGAAATATTGAGCCGGTTATACCCAGCGGACATCATTACTTTAGTTAGCGCTAGTCTAACTCTATCCAGATTTCGCATCAGTTGTATCCGCGGTTACGCTCGCTGTATAGGTCTTGATGTATGACTGACCATGAAACAGTACATATAAATGGACAGAAAATCGTCCAAGCTTTCATTTGATATAAGATATGTTCCTGAATTCGTATTATTAGTCTTTCTGGCCTACCTTTCATCCCGGCCTTTGATCCAGACAATTTTGTCAACAACTATGCCGATCAGGACGCAATATTTTAGGACGTAACGTCCTGTAATTTACGCTACGTTAGCAACGCGTCCTTCGCAACACTTTTTCCCCGCGTAGATTATTGATTATTACCTATAAGTCTGTTGATTATTACGGTACCTGAGAGATAAGGGGTCATGCGTTGAGATATTAGTTTTATATATAGCAGACTACATGCAGGCCTATGAGCCCTAAATCTGTTTAAAAAACGAAAGGGCTAGCTTTAATACATGTATATGGACCATGCCCTCTGTTTTCTTGTCATTATGTGTACAGTTAGTGCGGTTCAACTTGTAATAATAATAATAATAATAATAATAATAATTTTAATATCTTCATATGTGACTAGTGGGTATGAAATCGGTAATGCAGTTCAGGTCGTAGTCTGGTCTTCCAGTGTATGCCGTCCTGACGTTAGGGTGTCTAGCTACTTCATGTATACTACATGGGGTTGTTTGAGGGTGACTTAGGGTGGGGATTATTTACGGCATTTGTGAGATTCTTTAACAGTGATAATATATGATAGTAGTGGTTTTTACCATCGAGCCACTATTTATGGTTTAGTTTGTAATACATGTAAAAAGGGGCATGTAAGAAGTACTAAGTCCTCAATATACAATACATGAGATATGTTATCCACTAGCTTTGTAAATGACATTAGTTGCCATCTCGTCTATAGGTAACCCGTATACCACGATCGATATAGTACTTTCTAATGGTCAAGGCCACAATCCATTGTTGTGCTCGATACTGCATGGCCTGTAACGGGCGCGGCAACCAGCAGACGAGGTGGCCGAGTGGTTAAGGCGATGGACTGCTAATCCATTGGGCTCTGCCCGCGTGGGTTCGAATCCCATCCTCGTCGTATTTTTTTTGTCGTACTGTTTTTGTCGCATAAAACACACTACTGGGCATGGAAGATTTGTCTGAGGATCTAAAGTTATCTGAAGATGATAAACCATGCTTCATAATTTGAAGCAAATGTGACTGACTGACATGGATGAGAATAGTGGTTGACTGATTGCATATTTGCACGAGATGTATTGTGCAGAAAGGGTGAGCCGGGTACCTGAAAGATGCGCATTCCTTTGTTCTTTAGTCTGGTGGTTGCAACTCCAATCAACGGGGCCTTAATTCGATCAACTGCATCATCAGTAGGAAGGAGTTTCGGGTGAGAATTTGTGTATAGGTTCAACATATCTCTGAAATGATAATAACATTAATTCGTTTTTATTTTTCAGAAAAAAATGATATCGTATATAATAAACGTTGGAAAATAAAGTCTCAAAATCTACACCCAGATTTTTTTCAACGGTTGTTTTTCTAATTGTAAAGTGATATTTCTACCTTACAGATGCACCTAATAAATAAAAAGGTCATATTAATGAGGCCGCATTGTCTCGATGAAGCTTAGGATATTTCTTCAAATATATCGCATATCAAAATCAATATCATATCAACACTTTAGGTCCTATATTTTAAAAGCACTATTTTCAAAATGGCAACTAAAATTACATAAATTTCCGAGAATGAAAAATATCATTTTTTAGCGACTCATGTTCCTGTGACCCATCACATAAGTGATTAGTGATCAAGCTTGGTGTCGTTCGCATGGAAACATTGACATCAGTTCACAACTAAGTGAAGGGTCCAAATGCAGAAGCCAGATATTACATGTAAATCAAGTTGCCTTGATTGGTTCTGATGACATAGGCCCCTATTCTGTATAAAGCTTAGAAGTGGAACAAGACAACACACTACTGCCCAATTGCTATAGTATCTTTCGATACTAGGAGGGTAGCCCAGCTGATTTGCCTAACTGCTATTTTCTTTTGCTTCTAATTTTTAGTATATAGTTCTTTTTTTGTATTTCTTTTTTTCATTTGATTGCATATGCAACCATCACTCACTTCCAAACCTGGCCTCCTCCACTCTGGGCCACAATCAGCAGGAGGCATTTCACAGTGATGTTACACTTCAGTTACATAACTTATCTGATGATCTCCTCAGATATTTCCTCTCACTGAAATCAGTTTACACAGATGTACAGATGACAGTCTACAGATCCAAAGATAAAGATCTTACAGGATGTAGCTTGTCAGATCACACTTGTAGGCCTGGCCTAGTAGGAATGCCTAGTAGCCAACCCCCTGCCTAGTAATACTAACTATTCACAAGCTTTCAGGGTTGTTCACTTATCCTCAAGCACCATCCTAGTAGCCAACCCCCTGCCTAGTACCCAACCCCCTGTCAATCACAGCCAGTCTGTACACCTCCCTCCCTGTCCTCCCTCCTCCCTCCCTGTCACTCACAGCAAACAGGCCAAGCCAATACACTCCTCCACTTAACAACACCAGCCAACACAGTCAAAACAGACCCATGTGGCCACTGACAGGCCACCCCTCCAATTTAGACTTAGCCAGGGGTGCGACACACAGGCTCCTGTATAAGTATACCTTTCCTATAGTGATACTAAAAGGAGGCTGCGCCCATTCAATCGAAATACAACTTAAAACAGAAAAGCACTCAGAGGCTACCCTCCTAATTATAGACCGTGTTTATAATTACACTATAAACACACATGACATGCTTAGTAAAACTTACAATGGGCCAGCCATTCTCCACGGCGTAGATGAAAAGACTGGTGGTAGGCTTTTATTTGACATCCCTAATTGGAAACACTGAACTTCAGGGTCGATCTGAGATCCAAGAAGAACTACATCGTCCGATGATTCCCCCAAGACATTACTCAAGACTGACATGTATTGGGGAGGTCGAACTAGTCCATGGCGCCAAAGCAATACCTAGAAAATTTAATCATAACTTATTGATCGACGAATAGATAATTTCTGCCCCTGTTTTTATATTACTTGTTGAATGTATACGACAGAAAATAAATAAGCAATATTGTAGTGCGTGTTTTAGTAGGGTGATATGTTTAATTGCATCTGGTTTGTAATGAAAAGCCAAATGTCATCATCCTTTTCTAATTCTATTGGGAAATTAAAATATTTTCATCTGTACGTCAAAGGAGGCACATTCAATGTTTGCGATTGTCAAATATGTGATTGTCATTCAAAGTTTTGCAAATCCATTAAGATTAGATTTCTTGAGTCAGAATAAAAAGATTTTAAACAAACTTACTGGCACAGTTGTGAATCGTTCATCAAGTGCCATAAATACTTCCTCTGTTGCTAATATGTGGTAGAATGGTCTCCCTGGATGGTTTTGACACGACCATACCAAGTCATTTGTTCTCAATAATGGGTTTGGCAGCACAAATAAATCTTCGCTGCGAGGCTTGGCCTACAAAAATATTGACAAATAGAAATATCAGATTATGTTTAGACAAATGTCTGTTACTTTATTTTGATTTAAAAATTAATATTCAGTTATTCTTTTCTTGCTGAGATCATAAGTCAGGAGGTCAATACAACTAATTACCATAAGATCTAGCGCTATTCATTATCAGTATCAGTAACCTATCTTCCATCAATAATTTAATATTGGTTTCTTTCTGATATAAGATAAGATAAGATACTACTTTATTTATCAAAATCAAAATTCACAATGTGCAGAATAAAATCGACAGTGCAAATAAAACAGACATAAAACCGATAAATCAGGTATATGACGAATTGGTAAGGCTAGACAACTTTAAACAAGCCCAAATACGGTCATAACATTTACCGATGCTACACTACAATTAGAACTAAGTCATAACTCAACACTACTGAGCCGCCGATCTAACAAAGCGCATGTTATCTCAACCCTTGTTTTTTTAAATACCAAAAAAATTACTCACTCTTAAGTCCCACAAACTTGAGCCAGTTCGGTCTGAAACAACTAACTGTCGGGGGTGCGAACCAAAGTGTGCGTTTGACCAGCTTTCATGACTAGGAAATCGGGGTTCAATTTTTAAGGATGCCAACTCTTGGCGTTCATTCCACAGAGAGACCTGGCCAAGGTCATCCGTTGTAGCACATTCTACATCAATAAAGGGGCTAGAAAAAAGACAAGATTAATTTATTATGTTAAGATTCTTCAGATAACTTTCGATTTAATGAGTAGGTATACTTAAAAAATAGATACGGTGATGTTCTAATAATTATAACTCATTCGCAAATATTGTTTGTTGTATTGTACTTGTTATTATCATTTGGTTTCTGGGCACACACAGGAAGAACTGACGAATAGGTAAGATATATGTAACGATTGTGGAGTTAAATGCCATAAAGAATATACCAATCCACCAATTTGATTTTTTAATGAACTCACAAGGACACTAAACTGATCGAATAGTGGGGATGATAAATATTATTACCAATGATAGTGATTGAGATTCTACGGCGCGATAACAGATAAATTAAATATTCAATACGGCACTACTTTTTATTGAAAGATATTTGGATTAAGATATTATACCTTAAAGATATTGACTTAATTTGGGGGTCATTCGGTATCATGGACACCAATTTAGATCCTAACGATCCCTCCTGGTTTTCTTGGATGCGGTATACTCTGCAAGAGCCGTTCTCCGTTCGAATTGCATTGTAATCTGGGGTGAAAAACGACAACTGACGATTTTTAATCGATTGACCAATGTTTAATAAGTAAGTATTGAATTAGTGCTAACCACTGGTCTACAATGTTTCTGCTATAAAAAGTTATAATATGCCTTAACTTGGCGTCTATAAAATTTGTTTAAATAATTTTGTTTAAAAAAAGGGTTAACTTGGCATCTAAAGGGGTATGAGCGATTTTCCAGCTCATTTTCTGACGTATACTATGGTGAGTGGAAATGGTCAGACAGCTTACAATGCAAGGCCAGTTGTTAATCCTTAAAATTTCCACAAATGCAAGACCAAGTTTAGGAACAAGTACTTACGGCTATTGCCAACTGTAGCACTTTCTATTTGCTGTATTCGGCTCCCATCATTCTCTCCTGTCCATATGGGTGTAACATCTTTATTTGAAGGCTCCAATTTTGTTATCGCTGAGCATCGTCAAGGACTATTAAAATTTGATAACTGAATAACTTTCAAAATCAATGCTAAAGACTCAATATAATGGTTTTTATGAGGGTAAATATCTTGAATTGATCAATCATCCATTAGGACACATTCAAACCCACACGCTCACAACAAAAATAAATGCTAAAGTTATTAAGAGACCAACTTGAAGCAAGGATTGTATGATATGATTAGTGATGTTTTCTTGGTACCAGTCATTACAGCACAACATGGAAAAAAGATAAGTTTTCTCAACAAGTTGCACCCGCACTGTCTACGACAAGTGTAAACTTTTCATGTTAAACATGAGAAGTTTACATTCATTCAAACATTGTTTGAATTGTTTGAATTATAATGTAGTAATCCGTTTATACCTCCAAACGTTTCACTGTTATTTCCTAAAACAACACCATTTCCACAAATAGGCCATGCACTTTGGCCTTGTCAAAACAAATAGGCACGTCCAATACTGAACGGATACCTTATTCCCTATGTGGTAGTGACGATACCAAACGAAAACAAAAATGATATGATACAAAGATTTACCACTTATATACTTTTCCTGTTTACCTCTAACATGAAAATTAAAAAGGATACCAGGTATGCTGAGGTCTGGGCCAGAAGGATGGCAGAGTAATTGGCCTAAGTCCGTATCTAATCCAGACATGCATCCACCGGTATATTCCAAGTTACCCAGCTGAAATGAAAGCAAGGCTTATTATAAAGTCTAGATATTATATCATATCATATCATATTATTCATTTTATAAGCGTTAAAACCATACCATAGACAGCAACACAGTAAAAAGGCACTGTTATAGCGAATAATGGTTTCATGAAATTCTTGTAAGTACTGTAGACCACCCAACCCCTAGTCTCCCTAAAAAACGTAGTATACCCCTAACTAGGTACCCAAAATTAGACTGGAAAACGTTACGTTGACCGAGTGCGCTACCACAACTGAGCAAATGCGCTGCTCAGTAGGTAGCCAAAAGTAGTACGGCACGCACTGGAAGACCAGATCTCGATCTAATGTGTACCTATCAACTAGTAATTTAGAAATAAAGAATGGATTATTATTATAGACCGAATAGCATACAAATATACATGGAATTTCTTCAAATGGAAAGGATTGAATTTGCAAATGGTTGTTTATCTTTACATGGGCAATATACACCGCGAAATATGATGTTAAGTATCACATTACAAAGGGATGAAGAAAATAATGTATGATGGCAGTATGTTTTGTGAATACTTACAGGAGTAAATGGAGTATCCCTGTACTTCTCTATAACATAGCTGATATACCTAAGAGATCTCTCCAATCTTGAACCTTTTGCTGGTCCCTTAAAGGAGTCTGATAAATAAGTGCGCCGTTGCTGAAATAGAATAAGATGAGAAACAATTTAAATAATTGTTCATGTCCAATCCCTTTTTTTAACATGTTTACACAGCCATCAGTGATAATGATATACACGGCTCATTGGGGACTATTGACTATAGTATTGTCCATGATCTTCTGCCAGAGGCTGTTAAGTGCAGTGCTACTACTATGGAAGGAAGGGAGCGGCGCATGAGTAATAGTAATTAGTTTAAGAGTAAAGATGTTAGTTGTTGATGTATATACTAGTCATTAGTAGGATCAGTTTTTCTGTCCATCCGTAGCAGTGTGTTTTAATCATTTGGCATGTTACGTTTAGTCATGGGGAGATCTTATAGTTGAGAGATTTTCGTTACCCCTTGGGTAAGGTTGTGTGTAATTTGATTTTCTGTCTAAAGTGTTTGTGGCATTCTATGTTTTTAATGTCTGGGGGTAACTTGTTTCATGTCTGAGCACCATAAAACTGTTATTATGAATTTTGAATTGTCTAGGTTTGAGGCTAGGTCGTCTAAGAGAGTACATTAGGCTAAATGGTTGATTTCCATACCCTGAAGCCGTATTGGTCTGGATGTAGGCAACATGGTTCCCGCGGCCCAGAGCACATTTAATTTAATGACTTTAAACTTTTTTTTACTTATTTACACGATTTTTAATGACTTTTTAGAGACAAAATAAATGGATATTACAATCGTTTATCGTTTATTGTGTTTCATATTTACTTTATACAAAACCTTTCAGAAAAAGATAGCCAAACCCCTTTATATGTATCAATGATTTATTTTATATCGCCAAAACATTTCAAACTTCGTGGGTACCATTTTCTTACCAATTCCCCAAGCTCAGGGTATCCCAAATCGCCCAGAAATGTGGTTGCCCAGTGGGAAACCAAAACCGGAAAAGGAGCTGCCCAGCACTTAAACTTGGTTGGCCGGGATTTTTGTTAAAACATAACAAACTTTAAACCCAGGAAACAGTTGGATGTTTTTACTAATTAGTTGGGATGGACGTTTGTATAGCCCTACTAATATGGGGATTTTCAGGCTATTTAATATATAATTTGAAGTCGTGATAACACCAAAACCAGACACTAGCAATTTTTCATGAGGTTTGTATATATAAGTAGAGGAATAATGAGAGGCTTATCTTATCTGCCTGGGAGAGACATTTTACTATGGACTGGTGTGGAATAATACTTCATGAAGGAAAGAAAGTGGGGAGAGGGAGAGACAGAAGGAGGGGCAGAATGGGAGATTGAGGTTTAATACGAAACCAACTGGTAAGGAAGTCAATTTGTGACAATACTCACCGAATGACGAATTCTTTTGTAGAATATACTTTTTTCCCTATACGATCGCATCAACAGGCCCGCACAAGGTTCAGGCGTTGCATGCCCTGAAAAGATACATTTTTTTTAAGGTTTCCCCCGCCGAAGGTGGTACGAGCGCCAAAGGCGCTTGAACTGGGAAACCTTATAATAGGTTCCACTTTTGCCTGCTCTATGTGGGCGTTGGCGCTCAGGGTATAAATATGAAAACACAATTCAGCATGCTACCACCTGAATTTCAGACACACTTGCGTACACATCGCAGTGATTTTATGCTCCGGCAATGAAAAATGTTATGCTCCAGTAATGAAAAATGGTACTTTTATTCGAAATACATTACCAAGATGTTGAAATTAAGAAAAAGCATGCTTTTCTACTCCTAAATATGTGTTTTTATCAATGCCAGATATGAGAGAAATTGTTCAGTTACATAAGTAAACAATAAAAAGATGGCCAATGGTTGTACTTCTGGAGTCCTTGACAACGTTTTTACCCGAGCCAAGTTGGGGAAAGGGTCAGGGGGCGGGGGGCTCTTTCAGGGGAAATAAAACGTCCACAATCTCTCCATGTCTAGGCATTGCTGTCTGATATTGATAGAAGGGGCCATAACTTAATAAAAAAAATGAACTGATCCTTCTCAAATTTGAAATATCAGCAAACAAACACATTAGAAACACATAAAAAATATTTGTAAAAGTATGTTGTCATGGGGACAATAATGATGACGTCATAACTAACATACATAAATGCTGGAAAGTGAATTTGGAGCACAAAAAAACGTCCTGAAGCCCCAAAAGTGTGTAAACTGCCCCCGTCCTGAATGGATTTTATTGGTCAAAGTTTCACACAAGTGATAATTCTCATTTGCCAATTTCAAAATGAATGCTAGCTACGTTATTATTGTATTACACCTAGATCAATTTAAATTGTAATCACTTTAACTTTTAATAATGAACATGTCTTCGATAATACATCATTATATTATAGACTATTAGTTCTATATCATTCCTTTTACTGAGTCCTAACACTATTGAACCGCTAGGTAGGTGTTGATATACTTCAGCTTACATATAGATGCTTGATAGTAACAGTTTGCGGAACAAATTGCTAACGAGCATAAGGTACATTACACTACATGTAGAAAATATTTTAAAATTAGTTATCAAAATAATATGGTTGACATGATGGTTATTTTTCATATAAATTAGTACAAAACAGTTTCATATATACAGTTATTGAATCATCAAGCCAAATGACACCCGGTGGTCAACTCGGCCTGCAACACGCTCTGCCAGGTGGCCAAAATCCTCTACTCATTTCACTAACTTATAGGACTACCAATTTAGCGTTAGGGTTAGGATATGTTTGGTAGGGATTAGGGTGGACCGAGTTGACTCAAGGGCCTTAGCCGAGCTACCACCGGGCGGATATGACCATGAATCATGTCACCCTACCCAGACTCCCAATCGGCACACACAAGGGACATTTTGGATCCTAAAAATAAGAAAGACATATTTACTATTCTTTGTTTTTTTTAATTAGCTACTGTACTATAAGTATACCTGGATTTGGAGGTCCAAGTGGCAAGATCGATCCTTTTGCACACAAAATTTCTTCTTGATTTTTGCTAAGCTGGAAAAGTTTGGCCTGATCTCCATTTTTTTCGAAAATATTGTTAAATCCAAGAAGTGAACCATAGTCGTGAAAGAGATCTCGGTCTCCCTTCTTCGGCGGCTTCGGATGTGGAAAGTGGAAATGAGGCGATGCCATTTCCTTCCATGGGAAGACCGATCCTCCTGCACGTATAAATCTGAAATTTGACAACATAGATAATTACCTTATTTTGCAGACACGATTACTGCTCACCAATAAATGGCAACTTGCTGCGACAGTACTGTCGCATCTACATGTATATACATCCTTGCTTTTAATGAAACAATTTGGATTAGTTACAGTTACTACTTATTGAAATCAACCAGAAGCAAAGTTTATTTAGAGCTGTGTGGCTTGCATATGGGTGAAATTAGACAGAGAGTATCATCCCCTGAGCGGGGACAGAGAGTGAACCCTCATAAAATCATAGGGCTCTGGCCCACAGGGTCAACATGGCTACAATGTAATTGTCAGTGGAGGTGGGTGTGCTACCTCCCCCCCCCCCCCCTCCCAGTCGCTGGGAGTGGCAGTGAGGCGATCACATAGTCATACTATGCTAGGGTGAAATGGGCAGAGAAGGGCCTACAATACTACATCGATCCAAATCTAAGTCTAAGACAAAAACTGGCTTTGGTCTGAGTACAGACTGTAGGCCTACTGAGTACTGTGTCAAAGGTTGGACTCCTGATCCCCGGGACCCGTGATCCCCGAGTCTGACGCGTGATCCCGAGCGTCGGACGCCTGAGTCCGAGCATCGGACGCGTGATCCCCGCGGGATCGGTCGCCTGAGTCCCGGCATCAGACGCCTGAGTCCCGGGCTTTCTGCCTGGGAATAAACGTTTGCAAATTAGTCTAGATAAGTCTAGAAATGATTGTTAGGGTGACGTATGTGTGAGGGGTGGGGGGAGGCATGGGGGGGGGGGGGCAGGGTGAGGGAGGAGGGGAAGAAGTACCGTAATCTACCGGTATGTATTTTTAAGCTAATTCCAGTGACAGCAAATCAGCAAATTAGTTTCATATATAATTGATCATAACTCTGGTCGAAATCAATGGATTTGGAAAATAAAAACAATTACAGAATCCTTATAATCTCTAGAATCCATTTGTTGTGATTGTATCATGTTTGGGGACATAAAAAAAGCTTGTTTACACGGTTACGCACGGCAAGATGCATATTTTGTTATTCACATTAGTCTTTACAGCTTTGTAGTACCCAATTTCTAAGCCCCATATAAGGCTGCCTTTCCATTGACAGGGTAGAGAAGACCCCCTCTGAGACCCCAACCCTTTCATTTCCCCGTGATTTGAAGGTGCGACACAGAAAATACTCCACTTCAGACTCACATAGTGAAGGTGCGTCCGACACAGAAAATACTCTAAGTCCACTTCAGACTCACATAATATTCGCAATTTTCAATTTGTATTGTGTGGACGGGGATCACGCGTCCGATGCTTGGACTCAGGAGTCTGGACTCAGGCGTCCGAGGCTTGGACTCAGGGGTCTGAGGCCGGGGATCGCGCGTCGGGGATCACGGGTCCCGGGGATCAGGCGTCCGACCACGACTGTGTCTGTGTAGGGGGGTTGCGACGGAGGCGCCCCGAGATCGAGGCGCCCAGATCGAAGCGGCAAGCGCCAGGACCCAAGCGCCCCGGTCTAAGATACATCGAGGTGCCCTGCCTTTGTTAGATCGAAGCGCCTCGGCCTAAGATCGAGGCGCCCACGGCAAGCCAAGCATAGATAGCCGTGTGTCTATCTCTATACAGTTCTGCTGTACTAGTACAGTCAGAGAACTGTATAGGGGCATCTCCAGTTGCCTAAAAAAAAGCCAAGCATGGCTCCGATTTAGCTAGCCTGTTGAACTGGCCTCTGTGTGCGAGGCCAGATCGAAGCGGCAAGCGCCAGGACCCAAGCGCCCCGGTCTAAGATCGAGGCGCCCACCGCTTACATCGAGGTGCCCTGCCTTTGTTAGATCGAAGCGCCTCGGCCTAAGATCGAGGCGCCCACGGCAAGCCAAGCATAGATAGCCGTGTGTCTATCTCTATACAGTTCTGCTGTACTAGTACAGTCAGAGAACTGTATAGGGGCATCTCCAGTTGCCTAAAAAAAAGCCAAGCATGGCTCCGATTTAGCTAGCCTGTTGAACTGGCCTCTGTGTGCGGGGCCAGTGGGTGCCTCATTAGAAAAAAGTGGGACGCCTAAAGCGATCCATTTCTACTCGTTATTTTGGTTGCAATGAGCTTTTACCTGATAATCATAATCACATACCAAGTACCATAAAGTTCCCTCAACTGTTTCTAATGGTAATTCCCGATTTACTTTCTGAGTCGAGGGAGTCTAAGTTAACGTTGGCCGCCATTATTTTGAACCTGTCTTAAAACAAGGCTTGATCATGCGGGAGCATTCAATGATATAGTAGCCACGCAAGGGTTTGTTATCAGAATGCCGAGTGAAAATCATGGCGCGCGCTCCGACGACGCAACTTCGGACACGATTTATTCAAAAACTACTTGAATTAAAATCATGCCGTTTCATACACATGATGTCAGTAAGTAGTTCTTGATGATTCTAAAAGGATTTGTTCAAATATTCAAAACTGACGATGATATGGCGATTTTAAAACGGAGCGCCGACACGCAAAAAACGCCCGCCGAGTGAGCGTCAAATAGATATCGGCGTACTTGCACTGTCCCTATTTATAGCTGGGGCGCTTCGATCTAAGCCCGGGCGCCTCGGTCTACGGGCGGCAGGGCGCTTCGATGTATGCGGTGGGCGCCTCGATCTTAGCCGGGGCGCTTGGGTCTCGGCCAGGGCGCCTCGATCTCGGGGCGCCTCCATCGTACAATCGGGGTGCGGACGTATAGGCCCCGGGACTTATAGGCCCAGACGTATGGGCCCCGCGCATTGGACGTATGGGCCCCGGTAGGCCCAGCTGTTTGGACGTATGGGCCCAGCTCGGGACTTATAGGCCCCAACCGTTACAGGGGTTTTGGACTTATAGGCCCCACTTCAAAACTTAGTGATATATTTTTTTTTAGTCAAATAATTATTTTATTAGTCAGTTTTTACTAGGGACAATCCACTACTACCCCTTTACTGACTTAGGACAACCAATTTAGGGTTAGGTTTAGGGTTATTTTTGGTATGGTTTAGTATTCTTCTGGGCCTATAAATCCCGGGGCCTATAAGTCCAACGCGAGCGGGCCTTGGGGCCTATAAGTCTAGAGCTGGGCCCATAGGTCTCGGGGCCTATAGGTCCCGGGGCCTATAGGTCTGGTGTTCGTACAATCACCGTAGGCCTATAGACTATATAGTTCGATTGTACGATGGAGGCGCCCCGAGATCGAGGCGCCCCGAGGTTGAGGCGCCCTGCCTGAGACCCAAGCGCCCCGGCTAAGATCGAGGCGCCCACCGCATACATCGAAGCGCCCTGCCGCCCGTAGACCGAGGCGCCCGGGCTTAGATCGAAGCGCCAGCGCAAGTACGCCGATATCTATTTGACGCTCACTCGGCGGGCGTTTTTTACGTGTCGGCGCTCCGTTTTAAAATCGCCATATCATCGTCAGTTTTGAATATTTGAACAAATCCTTTTAGAATCCTCAAGAACTACTTACTGACATCATGCGTATGAAACGGCATGATTTTAATTCAAGTAGTTTTTGAATAAATCGTGTCCGAAGTTGCGTCGTCGGAGCGCGCGCCATGGTCAATATTGAATATTTGAACAAATCCTTTTAATAACCCTAACCCTAACCTTAAATTGGTTGTCCTAAGTCAGTAAAGGCAGTAGTGGAGTATAGCGGAGCCTAGTCAGGCGCAGGCTGACCAAACCAAGTGTTATATCTAACAGCAGTACTGTGTAGACCCTAACCTGTGTGTAGCGATCAGCAGTAAAATAGAGCGGAGCCAGTCAGAATTTCTCGGGCTAAGCGGAGCCATGCTTGGCTTAAGATAAGATAAGATGTTTTTTATTCATCAGATAGGTACAACAAGGGTACAGTAATATAAAGATCATGAATAGGTCGACATGCCTATGATACGTCTTGGTACCATTAGCTACCATTTCTTCCGGCGGTTACCCAATTTGGAGGACTAATTACAATTAGAGGCAATATAGAGAGAATGAAATGACGAGTTAAAAAATACATTAAATGCCACATTTAGTTTCTGTATTACTGAAACAGGCAGAAGATATATCACTATAATTACAGGTCGACTAGCCATGGTTGAATTGAACCAGGGTTTGGTAGACTAAGATAATATGTATTCAACGCCGTGGGCGCCTCGATCTTAGGCCGGGGCGCTTCGATCTAACACCGGCAGGGCACCTCGATGTAAGCGGTGGGCTCCTCGATCTTAGACCGGGGCGCTTGGGTCCTGGCGCTTGCCGCTTCGATCTGGGCGCCTCGATCTCGGGGCGCCTCCGTCGCAACCCCTATAGTTCAATATGATTTTTTGAATCAACGCAATAACAAATAATAGCTAATAATGAAATATACTCAAATATGATTAGGATTCTTAGTCTGTACGTAGGCCAGCCCCACTATCATGGGATACGACCATCGTTAATCATGAGTATATTTCATTATTTGGTATTGCGTTGATTCAAAATAGGCCTACTCCGTGGTCGGACGCCTGATCCCCGGGACCCGTGATCCCCGACGCGCGCTCCCCGGCCTCAGACCCCTGAGTCCAAGCCTCGGACGCCTGAGTCCAAGCCTCGGATGCCTGAGTCCAGACTCCTGAGTCCAAGCATCCAGACTCCTGAGTCCAAGCATCGGACGCGTGATCCCCGTCCACACAATAAAAAATTGTGAATATTATGTGAGTCTGAAGTGGACTTAAGAGTATTTTCTGTGTCGCACCTTCAAAACCTTCAAATCACGGGGAAACTTTGGACTATTTGCCATATATGGAGCGCCGGAAGTGTTTATATATTACTGATTTTTCTTTTACATACAACCATAATGACCAGCTGTAATTCTCCGAAATTCGGCAGCTTAATATCTAATAATTAGCTTTCTGTGGCCTGGCCTCCAATATTTTAGAATAGGTTTCTCTATTCTAATAGTTATTTTCGCATAAACGTTTCAAATTATATTCTAAGATAGTTTTATCAAATATTTCTCTGTAAGCTGGAAGGGAAGCCTATATATATGGGAAATTTGTGCGTCACTGTACGTCACGTTTTTTATGAGCCTCTATCAACAATAAATACAAAGCATACACACTGATGCCCTACTGGCCTCTGCTGTAGGCATATGTGTCCTAGGCGAGAGACCTTAGCCCCCTGTACAGAATACGCATTAATGTTACGAACGTTTACAAACAAAGTCTGGAAATCGAAAAGGCCAGTCAGGGTTCTAACCAGGATTTTTTCTCAGAGTGGCGCAAGTCGGTGATCCCAGCCCTTTTGCGGGGGGAAGAGGGGGTCTCCCCCCAGAAAATTTTGAACTCATACTTTTTAAATGGTGCATTCTGGTGCATTTGCGACGAATACATGTACATTTTAACACTTGTATTTGAAGGTCATTTTACAGAATCAGGCTCTAACTACTCTAAACATCAAACTATTAATCATGATCGGAACTATTCAATTATTAATTGCTTAATAAATAAATAACTTCATCAAAACAGGATTTAATGCAATGAATTTAGAGAAAATTGTATAGGGTGGCATGAATTATATTCAGAATATCAACCTCAGGCTCCTTATATAACTTCTTGAATTAATGCAGGAATGATACTTTTAATTTTCTGTCATATTAGAACTGAGAAAATATTTGATATCTCATTTAGTTTATAACATGTTCAAACATGCTTCGTCTGTTTTTGTTTAAAAAAAAAAAAAAAAAAAAAAAAAAAAATATTTTTTATCAAATTGTCAGCGCGGCGGCAGGTTCTCTCAGCGCGGCGCGGCGCGGCGCGGCGCTTTAGTTATAGATCGGTAGGACCCTGGGCCTACATGGGATGTTATTCCCAGGTAGAAAGCCTGGGACTCAGGCGTCCGATGCGGGGACTCAGGCGTCCGATTATTTGGGGATCACGCGTCCGATGCTAGGACTCAGGCGTCCGAGGCTCGGGATCACGCGTCTCAGTCGGGGATCACGGGTCCCGGGGATCACGGGTCCCGGGGATCACAAGTCCAACCTTCGGCCTACTCTCAATAGTGAGATCGCTCATTCTGCCGCCATTTTGTCTCTGAGTGACTTCCGGTTTAGCGTGTCCCGTAGCCACATACTTGCCGTAGCTGTTACAGTCATGTTACATTTTATGAATTCATATTTTGTGGCAATATTAGTGTAAATCTAAAATCTAAAGGAAGTTTAAGTAGAGGTCTTTAGATGCCGATCTAGCATGTAAACTTTGAGAAAAAATATCTAGGCTATAACCAGCTCTGTCAGCTGTTGACATAGTTTGGACGCCCAACACCTGTACATAGCCTAGGCATACAAAATTGTGTATAATGTTTTAATAAGCATGCAAAAGGCTGTTCATCTCATATGAATATTATAATTATCATGCTGCATAATACTAGATACTGCTCGAATTTTTCAACATATTTTCATATTATTTATTGACCATTTTCATTTTGACTTTTCCATACGAATACACACATAAAAAAATAAAATAACCAATTACTTGTGCATGGACTTGTGCACTGGATATTCCATATTAAAGAACTCATCTGCCCCTATCAATACAATTATTATAATTTTCAGATTGGCTTAGGCCTATATTTTCGTCCTTATGATAAGAAATGTAATTTTGGCTAAATTAAACATTAGGACGAATACATCTAAGTGCTATAAAAAGAAAACCTTTCATATTTGATCAACTCTTTTTTGCATTTACATTCAAAGTTGTTGGCTTAATATCCAATATAACTCTCGTGATTCCATATTGTTTCTATATAAAGTTGCATATATGCGTCAAACATATCTTTTCAAGAAAAGGTGTTACAAATATTGTGACCTGACATAACTGGTCTCCACATAATTCTTAAGAGCTTCATCGATATAAATCCTTATTAAATGGTACCGATTTGAGAGCTATGTTTGACTTCCGCTTTTAGTATTTTGCATGAAAAAAACTCCCGTTTTCAGGCGTTTCTATCATCAGGAAAGTCTATCGTCAGCTCAGAAAAGTCTATCGCAAAGTATCGTCAGGTCAGAAAAGTCTATCGTCAGGTCAGAAAAGTCTATCGTCAGGTCAGAAAAGTCTATCGTCAGGTCAGAAAAGTCTATCGTCAGGTCAGAAAAGTCTATCGTCAGGTCAGAAAAGTCTATCGCAAAGTATCGTCAGGTCAGAAAAGTCTATCATCAGGTCAGAAAAGTCTATCGTCAGCTCAGAAAAGTCTATCATCAGGTCAGAAAAGTCTATCGTCAAGTCAGAAAAGTCTATCGCAAAGTATCGTCAGGTAAGAAAAGTCTATCATCAGGTCAGAAAAGTCTATCGTCAAGTCAGAAAAGTCTATCGCAAAGTATCGTCAGGTAAGAAAAGTCTATCATGAGGTCAGAAAAGTCTAACGTCAGGTCAGAAAAGTCTATCATAATGTCAGAAGTCTATCGTAATGTCAGAGAAGTCTATTGTCAGGTCAGAAAAGTCTATCGTAATGTCAGAAAGTCTATCGTCAGGTCTGAAAAGTCTAACGTCAGGTCTGAAAAGTCTATCGTCAGGTCAGAAAAGTCTATCGCCAGGTCAGAAAAGTCTCAGGTCAGAAAGTCTATCGTCAGGTCAGAAAAGTCTATCGTCAGGTCAGAAAGTCTAACGTCAGGTCAGAAAGTATATCGTAATGTCAGAAAAGTCTAACGTCAGGTCAGAAAAGTCTATCATAATGTCAGAAGTCTATCGTAATGTCAGAGAAGTCCAATGTCAGGTCAGAAAAGTCTATCGTAATGTCAGAAATGTCTATCGTCAGGTCAGAAAGTATCGTCAGGTCAGAAAAGTCTAACGTCAGGTCTGAAAAGTCTATCGTCAGGTCAGAACAGTCTATCGTCAGGTCAGAAAGTCTAACGTCAGGTCAGAAAAGTCTATCGTCAGGTCAGAAAAGTCTATCGTAATGTCAGAGAAGTCTATCGTCAGGTCAGAGAAGTCTATCGTCAGGTCAGATGGCAGGGCAGATGAATATGAATAGCCTACTTGTTTGGGTTTGCAGGAGTGGAAGAAGACAAAGAAATTAAGAATTTTGTATTTTTGCTGGCCAGATTTTTTGTTTGCAAATCAAAATTTTATCTTAAAACCCAACCGAATTTTAATAGGTTCAAGCAAGACTTAAAAATAAATTTAAGATTAAAATTTGGGGAAAATAAATCATTGCACAAGTTTAAACTTTGGAAACGCCTCAAGTCAGCTCTTGAAAATGGATCTTTTAGGTAATTAACTTTTCACTTCTTCTACTTATTACTTACACCCTTAGGCCTATCAGTTATCCTTTATTTTTTACACATATAGCATACCCATTAAAAAAACAAAAATAGGGGTCTCACAGATGTCTCTAAGAATGGCTATTGTGTTAATTGTTGAAACTTCAATTGTTCACACTTGTATATTGTGTATGTTCGTATTGAATAAACTGGGAGTGGAGGCTCCACAAAACGAGATGTAGCCTAGTCTTGAAGATGGCTTCATTTCTAACTGATATAATTAGCCTGACCTAGCCCCCCCACCCCCACCCTCCCCGCAAACATCAACCATAGGTACATAACTTTATATGGATAATAAACATGGGCCATAACAATTAATATCTTTCTTGTTAGAAGCAAATATTCTTGGCTCCACGATCGGCGTCAATGCTTGTTCTACGTGCGCCGCCATGTTGAATGAAAACCGGAAGTCACCCCGAGACAAAATGGCCGCGCAATGAGCGAGGACTCTATAGGAGATATCCCCATTATCGCTCACAAAAAGTGATCTCACTTAAGCGCTAGAATTGCTTATTTTGAATGAACATTTACACAAAAAATCGAGTTAACAACTTTCAACTACACCATAACTCTTCACCACAGGGAATAGAATTCTGATATTCTAGCAAAATATCTACCGTTACAGCTTTGGTAACTTACGGTACTCGTGTTGCAATTTCGCTCCACACGCCTTTTCAGTATTTTGATTACCTCGCGACACTTTAGGTTTGTATTGACTAAATATAACTACATTTCTATAGATTTGGGAAATATAAATTTAAGAAAATGACACTTTACCATAAAATATGATCTTCTACCGCATATAAGAAGGTCAGGGGTTTTTTTTGCGAGGCAACCACCGGAGTAGGGC
This sequence comes from Sthenelais limicola, assembly GCA_942159475.1. Classification (NCBI taxonomy): domain Eukaryota; kingdom Metazoa; phylum Annelida; class Polychaeta; order Phyllodocida; family Sigalionidae; genus Sthenelais; species Sthenelais limicola. Next base: position 64,482,719 of record OW804096.1, read on the forward strand.
ACGAAACTCAAAACAGTCAAATCTGAGACCGTGCCTTTTCCCTAGGCTAATTGCATGGATTCCAGGGAGAATGAAGGTTAAAGTCAAAGGTAATTACGTTTTACATTCCAATATTTGATCGTTTGAACCACTCACTTACATGATCACGAATACAATATCCCAGCCAAGGTCCTAGACCTAGGGCTAGGCAAAGTGCTTCCTAGGCTAGAGAAGTCGGACCGCTCTGATGTCGGACCGGGCGGGTTAGTGGAGTCGGACCAGAGGGTTAGTGGACTCGGACCACTGGGTTAGTGGACTCGGACGGTTCCAAGAGAACTCGGACCACTCTGATGTCGGACCGGGCGGGTTAGTGGAGTCGGACCAGGGGGTTAGTGAACTCGGACCACTAGGTTAGTGAACTCGGACCACTGGGTTAGTGAACTCGGACCACTGGGTTGGTGGAGTCGGACCAAACCATACAATACAAAAACTAACCCTAACCCTAAAATTGGTTGTCCTAAGTCAGTAAAGCTAGTAGTGGAGTGTCCAAAGTAAAACTGACTAATAAAAGAATTACTTTGACTATATAACTATTGTAATAATGTTCCGCCTAAAGCTATGCCTGGTCCGAGTCCACTAACCCCCTGGTCCGAGTCCACTAGCCCACTGGTCCGACCATACCCAGTCCGAGTATACAACGGTCCGAGTATATCATGGTCCGAGCCTGCAACGGTCCGAGTTCTCCAGACCCCGGCAAAGTATTACCCTTGGCAGGCCGGTAGGGCCCCCGCTGATGAAAACAAGTGAAACTACCCATACTTAGCCCCGCAGGCATAGGTACGAGCAGGCAGACCGCAGGGAGCATGGACCCAAGCGCCCCAGGATCGTAGTGCCCAGACCCTAGCGTCTTGCGCCCAATCTCAAGTGCCTCGGCGTTGGATCCAAGAGCCCACGCCACGGCTTGGATCCAAGCGCCCAGACCGTTTACAAGTCAATTAATTACCGTACCGTACTGGGGATGCGACGGAGGCGCCCCGAGATCGAGGTGCCCAGATCGAAGCATCAAGCGCCAGGACCCAAGCACCCCGGTCTAAGATCGAGGTGCCCACCGCTTACATCGAGGCGCCCTGCCGGTGTTAGATCAAAGCGCCCACGGTCTCCGATCAAGGCCCCCCGGCCTAAGAGTCCACTACTGCCTTTACTGACTTAGGACAACCAATTTAGGGTTAGGGTTACTTTTGGTATGGATTATTGTTAGGTACATTTCCTCAAATATTCAATGTTCATGCCGTGCGCGCTTCGATGTATGCCGTGGGCGCCTTGGTCTTAGGCCGGGGCGCCTCGGTCTACGGGCGGCAGGGCGCTTCAGTGTATGCGGTAGGCGCCTCGATCTTAGCCGGGGCGCTTGGGTCTCGGACAGGGCGCCTCGGTCTCGGGTCGCCTCGATCTTGGGGCGCCTCCATCGTACAATCACCGTACTTTCATTAGTCTATTTGATCGAAGCGCCCAGACCTTTAACACTAAACAATACCAAAACTAACCCTAAACCTAACCTTAAATTGGCGGTTTTAAGTCGGTAAAATGGGTAGTAAACTGTCCCGAGTAAAAATAGACTAATGAAAGTACGGTAATTAATTGACTAGTAAAAGGTCTGGGCGCTTCGATGGTAGGGACCCAACAGTAGGGCCCCGGCTCCTCCCTCATTTCAGTTACCGACATGGCGAAACCTGGTCCTTGACTGTTGAAAGACATGTGGGACCAAAGTTACAACGGTACGACTGTCCGGTCACTTAAGTGAAAAATTTGTATGAAACTTGGGAGATACCTTTGGAGGACTGGAGAAACCTTTGGAAGACCAGTGAAAGTTCCTTTTCACCAGTCCTCCTGTTCTGAGAAAGTTCTAAGTTTTCACCATGTCTGCAGTAAATACTAAACTTTAGTTCAGAATGGTACATTCTCAGCTTCAAAATGACATCTGAAGTTTTCAACAGCTCAATATTGAGAAGAATTGGTCCTCTTGTAAAAGATGAGCATCCGCTGTCCACCCTGAGCGAAAATCAGCCCCATGCTCAGACTAGCGACCCAATTTTAAACGTTTTTAGTCAAAATCTACTATCCCTAGATTCACCACAATTTATACACATGCTGTCAGTAAGTAGTAAATTCTTGAAGGATTTGATCATTAAAACATTTATGAAGAGATGGCGATGTTAAAATGGCCCGTTGATGTGTAAAAGGCAGCAGCTAAGCACAGGTCCATGGTCAGGGCCCTAACGTCCAAGCTGGGGCCCTAACGTCAGGGCCTATTGTCCCGGGGCCCCATGGTTCGCAGCCCCCCCTCAGTACAGCAACATTAAAAGAGAATTGTTATTACTAAGTCAATAAAATTTGTGTTTGTCCTGAAAGCTCCATAGAATACATAAATAGAACAGGCAGTGAAGTGGCTGGTACCATATATTGTTTGGGGGGTTGGAGTGGTCTAGTGGTTAAAGTGGCTAAGATAGTTAAAAATTAGGGTTTGGGAGTAGTCAAGAATTGCATTGAAAATGTCTCCCAACATCTAAAACAAACCTTTTTAGTCCTATCATGATCTTATTTTACGTTTAAGTTTCCCATTTGCTTTGAAAATACAATCTGTTTGTAACTGATGCCTGGCCGTCACTCAAGGCTCTCCATGGTGGTTTGAACTGCTAAGAACTGGGTCACAATATAGTAATAAGTTTGAGGAGAACTGTCAATCCATTTCAGATCGCAATATGGCCAATGTCATACCTATTTTTTTGTTCTAACTTAGCTCTCTCCCTTGACGATAGACTGTAGTGTAAATTAATTATTTAGCCTTTCATCCAAATTTTGAACAATGAGTTACAAAACTGCGTTGTTTTGTTAACACACTGGCCAAACTTGGTCAGCACACCATTGACTGGTGGGATCTATCCTATGGCCTACTGCGCATGACAAACTCACTATACTGCAACAGTCACTAATCAGATTTTCGTCGGCAGCTAGAAATAAATTCACTCTCTTTATGGTAAAATATCTGTTAAAACCCCTTCAACCCCAGCCTCCCCAGGGGAATTTTGGGGTAAATTTCCTACAATTAATATGCATATATCTGAATAAAAAATACAATTTAACACTTTGTTTCACCATAAGCTATATATACCACCTTGAAGCAATTCCCATAGAGATCCAGAATTTGAAATGGTTATGTACTAAAAATCGGTTACCATGGCAACGCATAGTTTTATTAAAATAATTAGTTTAGTTTTGGTTTCATTCAAATATTATTTGATATATGAATTAAATGATATTGGATCTAGAATGGTTATGTCACTAGGAACATTTTGATACCAAACACATCAGGGGAATCCCAAAGGTTGCCTTGGAAACGTCATACAATCATACCTACCCCTATAGGGTTAACCAGAATACCATTATAGAGAAGGTATGAAAACAGATATCCCTGTATTCAATTTGACAATTTTCCTACTTAATAGGGATTTTTCAATTTTGTGTGTTGCTCAAGTCAATCTAAATGATTCCCCTATTCAATTAAATTAGTTTTTACAACATTATATGAGTCTGTTACCATAGCAACCAAATGAAAACACATGAATTGAAAAATTAAGGAAATTTTCTATTTTTGGTTGCCATGGTAACAGAACTACCCCAATTTGAAAATAAATTATATTTCTGAATTCTCCATGTTAAGACCTTTCTTCTGATACCACACTTGCCTATATCAGGTGATTTCTGAAAAATCATTATTTTTCTGGGAGAAATAAGCCTAGGGTATATATAGTTTAGCGCCCTATTCCTTGAGAGTAAAGGGGGGAGGTCGAAGAAGAGTTGGGGGGACAGACCATATATATTGACCATTTTATGTCACCCACCACCGCCTCTACCGGTAGACCAGAACGGGATGAGAGATCTGATATCATATTACTGCTAAGACAGGAGGAATGACCATAAAAATTTGGTTGAGGGGGCAGAGCCATACCATGACCCAGCTGTTCTTTTATGAGGGTGTTAACAGATTAACAAGAAATAATGGTCATTCCCTCTTCCACTCCTCGGCATCAGAGAGAAAACACCGGTGTCTAATTAACCTGTCATAAACTATACCTAGGGTACAAGTCGTTTCCATGGTTACTATTGACAAACATAGAAAAAAAGAAATTTGTACAACTAATTTTTGTGTGCTTGGCCAGAATTGAGAGTTTCAGCAAATTTGGGTGAATGTTTTAATGAAAATTAATCATTTCAATTCATAAATAATTTTGAGTGAAAATTGATGTATTTTATCAAAATCTGTTTCCATGGAAACGGTTTTTCGAGTAGAACTATATTTTTTCTTGAGAAATATCAAGGTGCCACAGACCTTCAAATCTAATGTTTTTGTAAGGACAAATTCCTCAAAATAGCTAAATACAGACAGGAAAAGTGACAAAAATAAGCCCTAAATTGTTACATTGTTTCCATGGTTACCATTCTAGCCCCATTGAGTTGCCATGGGAAAAAATACTGGGGAATAAATTTCCATGATGTATGCTTTATAGTGATACTAAATACTCTATAATACATAGTTACCCAAAATTTCTATCACTAAGTCAAATTTGCCCAAATGGGCAAGATTTGCCCACGTGGGGCTGGCAACAATTGTTGCCAGTGGGGGTGAAGGGGTTATGAAATATATAATTTCCGCATCTCCAGGGACTTGTTCGGTAGGTTCAGACGCCCAACATACTAGAATATTGGGAAGAAATTCTGTTACTCATGATTCTAGCCCAGAACAGTAAGAGTCACTTTAAGACGTTGGACTGATCCTTCTGAAATAGACAGGTTCTGAGACTCCTGGTTTTGAATCCCATAGCGTGTCACTACAAGCATCATTTTGCCTCCCACCCCAGTGCACGCCAACTGGGTTATCAAAGGTCGACCATGTGTATAGCTGCCTATGGCTATACGCATGCAAAAGAACCATTGCTAATATTCAAAAAGAGCTAGGTATTGTAACCCATTAGCATGTTTCCTCTGGTCCTGATAGGACCAAATATACGAAGAGTTTGGTGTCAAAACAGGGCATAAGCAACTAATTCCACCCCCCACATATTGTCCTAATGCTGTTTCAAAATATAAAATCGTGAAATAAAAGCCAGATAACCATGTGAAGAATTTGGTGGACAACACACACCTCATAAGCAACTTAGCCTATGGCTTTATTTTTCATTGGGCTTACTATGTATGGTCCACCTCATGATTACTTCACACTATTGTATTTATGCTGTAATACTTTCAAGAATATTAATGTGTGTTTGTTCTCTTTTCATTGGATGACCACATGTTACATAGGGTAGGTTCATTTTTCTTTATTACTTCATGAAATTCCTTAAGACTAATTTATTGCCAAATTTAAAAAAAAGCAAATCCCTAGCATTTTTCAAGTCTTGATGCTGCTCATCTTGTATATTCATGTTGATCCAATTTATTTCAAGCTGGACTGCTGTTGCAACATGGCGATGGGTTGCAAACGATGACAATTGTGGTATCTGTCGCATGCCATTTGATGGTTGTTGTCCAGATTGTAAACTACCTGGTGACGACTGCCCTTTAGGTATGTATAATAACATGGATTATGCTTTTATTTTTTCTTAAATGTATTTTATAGATAATTTAGTAATGGTAACATGAATACTTGAGTACAAGTCTCTTAGGCCCCCCAAAAAATAGGTGTTTCCGATTTCATTTTGCTTGTTAAAAGTAAATGTACCCAATATCCCCATTCTTATTTTTCAGTCTGGGGACAATGTTCACACTGCTTTCACATCCACTGCATCGTTAAATGGCTGAATTCCCAACAGGTTCATCAGCTGTGTCCTATGTGTCGACAAGAATGGAAGTTCAAAGAATGATATATTTAAAATAATTTATTACAAATATGCTTGATTCAAATGAAAGGCATTGTTGCATTACACAATGTGCTATTTGCTCATTCTTGGAGATACATGTAAATAACAAATGTAAATAAATGCAGTAAAACATTGGCATGACTTTTTTTCATTGCAGACATGACAATTCAGTCCCTTCATCCTTCCAAAAGATTGTAAGAATTCTGACCAGATATTGATTTTTTGCAACAAAACATTCAAATCATGGCTGCCAGAATCTTTAAATCTCTTGGTATGTTAAAAGGACTACATATTACGTCTATAACACTCAACCTGTAAAGACTACTTCCAGTCAATAAACTGGTGCTCTTGTGGGCATCAAGCTTTACTGTGGTGATACTCAGGCTCCCTATTATACCTGTGCTTATCAAATTTAGTGGCAGTCCAAATCTCTTTAGCAGTACCAAACAAAGTAAGAATTATGAATTTTTATTCCATGTTGCTAATATCTGCCAGACTTTGAGTGTCGTGTATATCGGTCCCTTTCCCTACTTCTACTCCTGCTTCTCCTTTTACTTAATCTTCCTGGAGATCTTTGACTTTGTCCATACTTATAAGACCTTACAGGGCTGCGACTTCGACTACGTCCTCGTTTTTTACCATAACCTCTCCTATCTGGGGATTGAGAGAAATGATCTTTGGGCCTTTTGTTCCAACGATTTGAAGGCTCATAATTTTCAAAGTTGGGCCGTGATGTATCAGTATGCCTTTCTGATCGCCCTCTAGTTACATTTGTTTCCAGAATCAATGGCTTTCTGAAAGGCCTATCTTTACCTCCAAATCTTAATTGCCCGGATTCTTTTTTGCCGCCATATCCTCCACCAAGTCGCCTGGGTACCCATCCCTTTAGTGTCCTCTCCTGTTCATAATCTACAAACACTTCCTGCCCATCGATAGTAAGGTGAAGTCCATCCCTGCAGGCCTTGTCTGCATCACGCTGATTTTCAAATTCGATGAAACCATAACCTTTAGAGAAGCCTGTTATTATATCTGTCACAACTCTGACTCTTTTTATGGGACCAAACCTTGAGAACACATGGCTCACAGTATCCTCTGTTGTGGCTGGATGTAACCTGGATACGAAAACTGTGCGTTCTGGTAAGCCTGAAAATTACATAAAAAAAGATGAGAGGTGAGGTTTTCTATATTATAATCAGAGTGGGTTAATATGTAGTTAGGGAGGAACATACAGCAATGTGTGTTTAACATTTAAATGAGAAATTTTGAAAAACGTTACACTATCAAATGGATTCTGTCTGCAAAAAAGTACATGTAGAACTTATATACGCTTATGAAGAAGAACAAGAGAAAATCGAGTGCCATGGCACTCGTTATGAACGAGATTTTGATTATATAATTATAAGTATGAGAATAATTTAATAATAGCATAAGTCTTAGAATAAGTTTATTAATGAGAAACGGAGAGAGAGAGGTAGGGGAAGAAGAAAGTACCATATGACAACTCATAACATATCCTCATTAAAATACTTGCATTCACCTTGAAGGTAAACATATACAACACTTATGTATACATTTCATACATACATACAGTGAAGTAGGCTAACATTCTAAATTTCAAGTCCGCATGTGAATATTAAGGAATTCTCCTAATGACGCTAAATAAATCCCACCAGAATACCTTAAAATAGCAAATATTTAGAGGAAAAAAATATTCGGCTATTGCCCCCCCCCCCCCCACACACACACACACACACACTTTACCAGTGGTTTGACTATGGTAACGCAGTAGGCGGCCAATCACGGAAAGAGGAGGTGGAGAGGAGTAGGGGGAGGGACAATGGGGACTCAGAAAATGGCCGCCGCTGCCACTTTTTCCCACCGGGCGGCGCCAAAACTGGGTCCCAGAAGACGGTCCTCCAGGGGTGCGTGGGTACAGATTAATGCACTTTCATGCATCAGTTCTATCCCAAATAGCACGGCAATTACTTGTGTGCTTTTGGGTTAACCAGTGAGGTCCAGTAAGGAAAAGAAAACTGCCATAGCAATAACAAAGGTCGTTCACATTGAGAGTAGTGGACCACAGACATACTAATTTACATGTGCTGCGACCAATAAGGGATCAGGACGGGGTATATAGGCCTACTATGGAGGATCAAATATGACTATAATAATTTATTGCGACGTCGCAACTAACTATATGATATCTACATTGTAACATTGCAACCTCTGTGATATCGTATTCCTAGAATGTGATATCGCATTATGGGAACGCAATATACACACTGGGGATATATGAAAAGAGAGAGAGAGGGGAAAAAAGACAGATGGGATGAGGGGGACAGGGACATTTCTGTTATATGGTATGAACTATAATATAATTATGAATCCAGAATTTTTATATTATAAGATGTAGTGGTTTAATTTATTTATGTCTATAGTATTTCGACAGCCTGAGAGCTATATATCCAAACTATCATTAAGGCCCAAAGAATTACACCGTAGAAATAATTTAGAAATTACCTTAAACCAGGGTTTTATGTGGATTTTGATCAATTCTTGAACACATAAGCATTCAATGATTAGCATGTATTACTGGGATTTGCATGTAAAATGTATTCAAAATATTAATATTAAGTGTACTAGGAAATTGTAGGAAAGAATGGGAGGGATATATTGTGTGACCTTTCTTTAAAGATATAAATGTATAGGGATTCGAATTGTTTTATGAGTATTAATTCAAATAGTTAATGTGACTCATTTTCCTGTGACATATCACACATACACTGGGCAATTCTCATGAAACGTCGACAAATGCTCTATTTACATGTAGAAACAAAATATCAAAGTCTAAGCGTCATGCCTCTATTAATAGATAGAATATTTGTATAACCATACAATTCTAGGGAAGTCAGATAGATCCTTAATTCCGTCGTTCGCCGTGTCAGTACAAATAATGGCATCCCGTTTATTTTTCTTTCATTACGAAGAAAACAGATTCCTCTTTCAGGAAATGTATACTTTTCCATATTCATCTCCTTTATTTTTGGCTCCAGCAAGCGTAAAATGTACGCATAAATATACACAACAAATGAGTTCGAAATTATTTCTAGTTTCCCTATTTTTTCAGACAAGAATACATTCAGATTTATTTTTTTAATAGTTGTGTCTGCTACTACATCCCACATTTCTCAGCCACTACCTGGAATAAAACGTGATGTGGAATGACGCACCCCTTACAAAAAATAATAAAATTCCATAAGTATTAGGGCTATGATCGCACTGTAATGATATTTGCTGAAGATGAGCACATATGATAGGTCTTTACATAACCACTAAGGAAAATAGCCTACATAGTATTTCTTTTTAAAAATACAGTATCCATTATGATTATTGGTTGAACGATTCTTCTATAAATCCAGATTTCCCAGCATTTGAGGCCAAATCAAAATAAATTATCTCTGTTTTTGCTTTTATTCAGGCCCCATACGCATCTAGCATTGCATAACACTGGATTCAGTCAGATACCAAGTTACTTTTTTTCTAAATGAGTCATTATCATGAAATACAGGTTTGGGAAATCTGTCGACGTTTTGTGAGAAGTGGCCACACATGTATGTATACATATATGCGATGTCGCAGAGAGGGTTGAGGAAAGAGTTGATGAAAGATATATTGAATTAGAGATATCATAAGTGAATATGCGATGCCAGATTGCAGATTGAAAGGGGGAAAGCTAGAGTTAGTCAAGACAAAATTAGGGCGCGATATTGAAGTAGAAATCGCAATAAAAATGTTAGAATTATATAGAAATAAATGCGATGTCACATTACGAGTTCATTTCATTTTACTAACTGTCTTGGCACAGGGTATGGAAGACCCCACCTTGAATCCCGTTTCCCGTTTTTATAAACCCTATTTCCCGAATCAACAAAGTGGGTAACCTTTCATCAAGATCGGTCTTCTCCTCTGACTCCCCTCATCCTTAGCTCTACTTTTTAAGATGGCGACTGTCATTCAATGTTTAGACCTCTTTGGCTCTTCAAATTCTCAACTTTATACATGTAATAATGATGTGAAACACTGAGGAACAATGCTATTTACATGCGTTCCCTATGCTTAAGACATGCGGTATTGGTACCCGGATGTTGGCTCCTGGGACCCAGTTACCCCCAGCGCCGCCCTAGGGTCAAACGGCCGTACTGACGACTGAGAGTCCCCATTGGCATAGGCGTTTACTTACATATGTAATGTGTGTGTGTGGTGGGGGGGGGGGGGGGGGGGGGGATGCTGCCCTAGCCCCCCCCCCCCCCCCCAAATGCCAGAAACGTTGAGTTTGAGAAAAGGTATTACATTTCCATACCATCCATACCGTCCATACCATCCATACAACCCATACCGTCCACACAAGTACAGTGTGCACACACAAGTACAGTAAATACAGTACAGTGTGCACACACAAGTACAGTGTGCACACTGTATGCACAAACAAGTACAGTATAGACAGAGAAGGGGAGAGAGGAGAGTGTAGGGGGGGGGGGGGGAAGGTGGGAGAGAAGGATGGATTGAAGGATGGACTGATGGACCGAATTGATTTTTTTTTTTAATTTTTTTTTTTTGTTCAACGGCGGCCTAGATACAGTTGACATAGATGGCCGAGGCTACAGCACCATTTACCGATCAGACATAAACAGAATCGTTCATTTGGGACTTTTGGTTGCTGACTGTACAATCGCACATAGCCTCCCCTCACGCTATGACGGCTGGGCCTTAGTCTTAGAAAACACCTTCTAAAACTTATTTTATGAATCGTTTAAAGTAAATAAAGAGATAGGAAGCTTAATATGACTCTTATTTAAGATCCCAAATGAACGATTCTGTTCAGAAATGAACATTTCTATGGATTTGGAGAGGTTTATTTTCATTAGGTCTGATCGGTAAATGATGTGTGCTGAGGCTATGTGCGATTGTACTGTCAGTCAACTGAATTGAACATCGCACACCCCTCACCCTATGCAGTGACGGCTGGGCTTGTACGCGCACACTGGACTAGGTTTGTGTGGGCAATTTTCAACTAAGACGGACGGCCGAGCGGGTAAAGGCGTTGGTAGACTGAAGGGTCCCGGGTTCAAACCGCGGTAGAGGACGGGAGGGATTTCTTTAGGCAAACATCATAAGATGAGAGAGAGAGAGAGGACGAGCGCAGTAGGGGTCCTATCATTGGGAGAGAGAGAGAGAGAAAGAGAGCGGGAAAAATATTTAGTTTCCAGGGCTGAGAAACTTTTTTTTCTTTTTAAAAAAAATCCAAGGCAATTTGCCCAAAGGAACGCAGTAGGGGTCCAATCACGCAATTATCCAAAGAGGAGCAAGAGATAGAGAGAGAGGAGGAGAGGGAGGAGGAGGAGGACGAGAAGAAGGAGAGAATCATGTGGGAGAGAGGGGGGGAGAGAGAGAGAGAGGGGGGGAGAGAGAGAGAGAGACGGGGGGGGGAGAGAGAGAAGGAGGAAGAGGACACTTGACAAAGTAGGCTTTTACTTACATACACTATAGGAGGAGAAAGAGGGAGAGGGAGAGAGAGAGAGAGGGGGGAGAGGAATAGCAGAAGGAGGAGGAGATAGAGGAAGACAAGAGATGGGAAGAGATAGAAAGGAGAAAGTTTTCCTTAGACTTTATGAAACACACACATCCAGCCATTCAATGGTAGGGAAAGCCATAAACGAAGTAGGGGTCCAATATTCATATCAATACAAATTTGTCCTCCCCAACTTTATGCAACAGTCCCACTAAATCCTCTCACATCATGGGTTGACCAGTATATTCTACCCTGTACTACGAGTATGTAAGTAGTACAGGGAATTGGGAATTAAGCAACGTAAAAATGATTGGCCTACCCATTTTGGTCCGCCATCGACGGCCAAAATAACAGCTATGAGGACGTTCTCGACGGCCAGACGGCCGGCGCAACAGCCCTGGACTAAGAGACAATAAAGAACGAGATTCGATCTCGTTCAATTAAGAAAAAAACATTTTGAGTGTGAGAAACTGTTCTTTACAAGTTTTTGCATTTTTAATGTGTCTGAAAGGAAATATTGTTTGAAGCAGCATTTGTCCTGATTTAGGCCCAAATTTAAGCCAGAGTTTAGTTTATTGCCAGTGAACTGATTGGTACATACCTATAACACCTTTATTAGGTCTGTATTTGCTGTTAATTGCTCTGATAATACCATGATCATGAGCATCTTCATCTGTTCCATCAATACTTCCTGCTTTTAAAGGGTCATATTCAGTAGCTATAGGCGACCAGTGGAAAGACATCTAAAAGAGAATATTTTACAACAATTAACTTTTGGTAGTTTATAATAAATAACTCAAACCAGTTATGTGATACAAGTCTTAATTATGAAGTAATTCAATGAAAGAATGAATAAATCCGCTTTTCAGGAACCTGGTATTCAATGTGCCCAATCCCAACCTCTAATCTAAAGTGCAAAAAATTTCAGTAAATTTTGACAATGCTATTCTTTTCTTTCTTTGACTGTCTGAGCGCTGAGGCAGTATCTGTAGGCCATGCTATGATATTGAATGGGTAATCCATTTTGATGAGCCTGGACGAACAGCCCCCTACCGCTATTCCGCTAGGAAAAGCTCCGCTATGTTTCTCAAATCACGTGACCGGGGCACTGACCGAAGGGAGAAACGACGTATATACCAAACCTCCCTATGATCGACCTGTTTTCATGCTTTATTTTTTTCTGGAACTTTCTAACCGACCCCAGAAGCTAGACTGGGCCAAGGGGAGCCAAGTTCAAATGGGAACATGTATCATTTACTGAATGATTAAAAAATGATCGCTAACCGCGTATTCGAATCGAGGGCTGTCAACAATGGCCGCCATAACAAAATAGATGGAAGAAAGAGCCACTACGACTCTAAGCCAATCAGATCATGCGAATCAGTCACATGACTATGGGGACAATGACGTCATATATAGCGGCAGGTCGGGGAAGCCCTCCGATCAGAAAAACGAAGCTCATAGCCTTTTGCAGGTAGAAAATCCGGGATTATCATTTATTCCATTAAAAAGGTAACGAAATACAGAATCCAATCCTAAAATCTAAATATCTGCTGTCATCTTATGAGGAATCATAAGATCGACAGCAGATCTAGCCAGGCAAAATGCCTGACAACTCTTGGTCTGGTTTTGAACATTTAGTTTAGTAGCCGGGAAACTCCCGGCTGTGAAGGCCGTTTTTGCGACGATTCTTTAATTATTCAGCTAAATATAAAATATAAAAACAATAATAGGCGTACAGATCTTGAAAAATATAACCAAACTACTAAAATAATAATCACTTGCGCGGTTTACTATTCTGGACCATTTGAGCTGACTACATATATAAGATACCCAAGTAAAGTATTGACACTACACAAGTGCCTTCGGCACTTGGATTGTAGAGGCAGTTGTGTTTCTACTTCTTATAGGAATCCAACAATTTACTGGACGTTTATTTTAATTTGAAGATATTAATTTGATTGCCCCCACCTATACATCTATCAATTTTCCTTCCCCTCCCTGACTACCTCCCTTGCTCTCCCTCCCCTATTATTCCCCCCTCCTTAATAATAGTGAGTAATGTCTGGACAGAAAAAGTGTCAAAAATAAAGTTTGTCAAAAAAAATAGTTGGCCGTAAAAAATGCTGGTTGGAAAAAAAACGGTTGAAAAAAATTGTTGAAAAAAAACTTGGTCGAAGTTGGTCGAAAAAAAGTTGGTCGTAAAAAAAGTTGGTCGTAAAGAGAGGGGAGGGAGGGACAGAGAGGGGGAGAAAGCGACAGAGAGAGAGGGGGAGGGAGAGAGAGGGAGGGGAGGGAGGGACAGAGAGAGAGAGAGAGAAGAGAGGGAGAGGAGAGATGAGAATGACAGATATATAAGAGGGTTTCGTGGAAAAGAACTTGCACCCCCCACCACACACACAGACACACACACACCTATACATATATATCAATTTTCCTTCTCCCCCCCTCCCCGACTAAAAGCTACTAAAGGGAGGGAGGGACAGAGATAGAGGAGGAGGGGGGACAGAGAGAGAGGGGGAGGGATCGAGGGACATAGAGAGAGGGAGAGGGGGAAGGAGGGATAGAGAGAGTGGGGAAGGGGAGGGAGGGACTCCCCCACCACCACACACACACCTATACATGTTTCCTCCCCCTCCCCCACTAAGGGGAGGGAGGGACACAGAGAGAGGGGGAGGGAGGTATTATTAGTTTAGCAAATAAGAAAGGAGAGATTGCTTGATTGATTGATGTTGTTTATTGCCAGAGTATTATAACAATTACATAGTGAGAAAATATACGATATGTCTGGAGATAGGTGCTCGCATCTATGCTAGCCATAGATCTTCCAGAGAGTCCTCTTACATTAAAGGAGAAATTAAGAAAGGAGAGAGAGAGAAAACAGCTTGCCCGCCATGATTTTTACTTGCCAAGTGGCCAGGGCAAGCTCTTATTTTCAACGCTGTGTGGTGGAGATGGCTGAGGGGTGAGGGGAGCCACTGCCCTATGGGAGAGATAGAGAGTGGACAACACACATGATCAGCGAGGCATGACGTGACGTAATAGGCCCGACTGGGTTTTCCCCAGTGCATGCATTGCGCTACTGGGGACCGGTCAGCCAGGGTGTTCTCTCGCACTCTCTCCACCAGCAGCCTCTCTTTACTTCACTGGCCGAAATGCGTCGACGGGAATTGACGGAAATGTACGCAATGAACAACTCACTAATAGGTGAGGGAAAAGGGATATTACTGAAAAAGAGGGTTGCACATATAACTATGGTGGGAATTCTTACTACATAAAAAAAAAGTCTGATGACCATCTTATCCCACGTGTACCCTGGTGCGCCTGCCTCTGGGAGTGCAGGGTTCACCGAGCCGTAACGAATCTCGTATGCTGCGAGTTTTCACGAGTACGCAAACCTCGAGGAAAGGAAGATTTCATTGTATAGGCTATAAAGCATGTATCATTCCACTAACATGTAATTTCTCATCATTTCATTAACATGAAATAAATTTCTCAGTGTCAAGTTGCATGTTGTTCAATGAATGTCAACAACTGAAAACCCATTTAATTGATGTTAAGAAAGATCCAAGATTGAATAATCTTTCAGAATGTTGACATGCATTGATTGGTGGTTATTTAGCCTTCACCAAAATAACTTGAAATAAAGCATCTTCCTGGGAATTGAACCATTTGATAGGACATAACACAATTGTACATGACATTATGGAAAATATAAATACACCTAAACACAAAAGTTTGCGGCTGAATAAAAATCTGTTAAATACAAATTTAGTGGGCAGCCATTCGAGAGGTTTGTGACGTACTAAAGAAGAATGATTGATTTTACTAGTTGGATGACCAAAATTTCCTACAAAAATAGGCCTACATAAGTCATAAAGTCAAGAAAGTGTAAAATGCGGGTTTTGGGAACCGGTCCTTCAGGTTGGCGCATCTTCCAAGAATTTGTTGTTAAGCTTTAGCGAATTATGCTTTTGCAACCTGATGCTTTTACCAACACCCATGTGGGACATGTTACTGGGGCTAAGGAGTACCGTACCCCGGGCCCGTACCTGTCAAAGCACCCCAAAACAATGTGAGAAAGCGGCGGTTACAGTTACATTACCTGAAACCACAACACACCTCAATTATCGCCCATAGGCAAACTCATACCAAGAGAACTTGCGCTAAATACCTTCTCCGGTGGCGACGATTTTACATGCTAGATCTATGTGATCTATAATCGCTGTCAGGATACAAATTTTGTGAAAATACTGGATAGTATCTATTTCCAGGTGAAACTGCTTTCCGCATGATACTACAATACCGGAAGTTAGGCTAGAACTCTCCTTCGGGAGGTAAGAAAGTGCGATGGCTTGGTGTTGCTTGGCTACACCGGATAACTGAACAATTCTCGCGCCAAAGTAGTCCCCATCCGCGTGGTCATAACTTAGCCTTGACTATCATAATCTGGAATTCATCTATTTAAATTGTATTATTTAAGGAACATGTGCTGTCCTGTACGATTCGTGCTACTTTTCAACGAGTCTTGTTTGTGAGTAGCGATTTGGGGAAATATTTTTTTTCAGGAGCGCAAGGATCCAGATAAGTGTAGGAGGCGGTGACCACAACATCAACATCAACATCGTGAACACTGCCGGGCGAGTACGCAATGCCTCCATCCCTCATGGATAAAAAGTAACATTTGCCGAGATTGACATTAGTGAAGAAGGAGTTGACAGTCATCTGATTTTACTTATAAGGACTGTATAAAATCTGCGGCCATGGCTGCAACAGTGAGCCTGGCTCACATGGTGGATCTCGCCTTGGGGACACCTGAGGTGGGAGCCGTTAACTTTAATGTTCTGCATGCTCTATTACATGCGATGCTGTCCAAATTAAATCTGTCTGCGGTGATGGCAGAAATGAGCAAAGAGGATTCCGATTTGCTGGCATCTGACTCCGGGAGGGGAACAACAATTATCAGCGATGGAGACAGTGCGGACGCCAAGGATGGAACCACTGAAATTGAAAAAGGTACTCCTACTGCCAGTACTGGTGTTGTCGGAGGTAGGACTCCATACCATGTTCTTCAGAAAAAGGTAGCATCCTTGGAAGAACAAATGGAGAAACTAAACCAGTTACCAAGCAATCCGGACCTGTTCGAAAGAGCAAAGCCTGTTGGAGATGGAGAACGACCCCGCCCTATTTCAGATATGTGGCAAAATGTGCAAATCAAAAACCGTGTTGATGCTAACGAAGAAGGAATTGGAAAGGTAGGATCATATTTTTACCTTATTTATAAGTTGTATTCTACCTTACTAGACATCACATTTTTAATAATTAACGATATAGTGTAGGCCTACTAGCCTAAAAACTTACATTCCCCCCGGAATCGTTTCTTCCTTACCATTATTTCATTGCATGTGCGCTGTTTTCCCTTAAGTCTTGAAGTTTTAACTGATAGTGTTACAAAATTTACTTTCCCTCATGCTCAGATTGAAACTTAAAAGTCATCTAATTTTACAACAATTTTTAGATATGTTTTCTCTCCTGAGCTTTGAGAATATGGGGTGGAGGGTATTGTTGTATTGTCCTTTTCTCATTTGAATTTTGACAAAGTATGTAGATCTAGGCCTAGCCCATGTTTCCCCTTCTTAATCTGAAAATATAGCAGTGTCGCAACACTTTGAAATAAGTTGTTTAACTATTCAAACTATCTCTTAGAGCTACAAATCTTTCCCACCTTAGCTGATTAAGACTTGGATGTATAGTTTTAATTCTTAGGGAGCTGTAATTAACACTAGCTAGTGTATACTGCTAAGATATCGACTGCAATTCTTAAAATATTGAATTATTTATTGACATAGTCATAGCACTTGCTACCTTATGGATTACGCTTCAGGCTAACTAATGGTATATGTTAATTTTATGTTAACTACTGTTGTACCATTCTGGCTATCACAAAATATTAATCACTCCTTCATTTGATACAAACCTATATTATAACTTTACTTCATTTGAAGTTTATATTCCACATCTATATTTTTGCGCTGGCAATCTGTTAAGTACTTCGCAAAGAAAGTTATTCTCTATATGAATATCATGAGGTGTCACACTAATATACATGTGCTTTTATTGAGTACTACAAGAATCGCAACACCTGGCATTAATTAACAGATTTGCTTTATATAACCACAGAAATGTGGGACAATTACTCATTTTTTTCCTTCATAGGTTACCAAAATAATAGTAAACCATGGTTCCTAAGACACGGGGGATTATCTCATATCAAAATATGATTATGTCGCCATGATCCTAATGGGGAGCGAATATCAAGTCAAGGTTAATGCCCAAGATGCGACTCCTACACCAGATAATCTGAGTGGGATTAATGATAAGGCACACCACCTTGCAGACTTTGGATAGCATCCTTTGCTTTGGGAAGAGTAATATGGTTTATAATGGGGTTTGTTTAGATAAGGCTATTAATCTTTAGTATTGCATGAACTCCAGGGACTGATAGAGATCAGCAATGTAATGGAAACACCAACAAAGGCCTGCATTGTCTCCTTTTATCTAACTTCTTTTATCTTTTATCCAATGGAGAGTTCACCTTAAAAAAAGGAAATTTATCTAGAAACTTAATGAACAAACAAACTATAAAGGGACCATTTGCATGGTTAAACTTTTCACTTGGACACATAGTGAACTAAGGTGTCCTGTTTCAATAAAGGTCACAAGTGCCGAAGGTGCTTGGAAACGGCCACCTGAAGTGGCTTGGGATAACAAAGTGGTGGAATGTGACATATACACTGTTCATCTACCGTGTGATTCACTCCCCACTTTAGATCCCTCATTCTGGTTCACACGAATCCTCTCTGTGACGTCAGCCAAGCCCACACTTTGGCGTGGGTGTTTTTAATATTCAGGGAAAAGAATCCACAATCTATTCATGCAGCGAAATTTGAGACTTCCCTGGTGTCCCCTCAAATTAAGTTACCCTATACTATAGTAACTGTATACTAGAAATGATGCTTAGTAATGATTCCTAGCCCTGGTTTTATTTTCTAAATAATTTGACAAAAAAAATGTAGAATTTAAAAGTTTATACCATAACAATTAGTCAAATTTTGTTTAAAGCTGAAAGTGAATAGTATAAAATATTTTTATAGAGAGGAAAAATTGTTTAACGAGAACATAAAAGATAAAAGTTTCTCCCATAGCAAATTAGTCGGATTTGTTAAAAGCTGAAACTGAAAAGTATAAAGCCATGGTATCACTAATTATTTTTTGTTGAGTCTATTTCATGAGCTTCCAAGTTGAGCTCCCATTAATACGGATCGAGAGGGCAAATATTCCAAAGTTATCACTGGGGATATTCACTGTATAACAACCGTTATCTCTTAAGCTGACGTTACGAAATATGATATTACCGGTAGTAATTACATATCACGACCCTGCTGGTTGAGTCACATAATTATGTGAAATTATCCCATCTTATTCTGTGTTCAAAACCGGCAAAAAGAACAATATTTTGTTTAATTTGTTTAGAGGCGTGTTGTAAACGTTCCAATGTTGTAAATGAATTTTCACTTTCCCATCAAATTTAGATGAAAAACGGTATAGATCACTGTCGCAATTTGATTCCACTTTTATACGATACCATCTATTTTTAGAACAAATTAATTTCATGGGTCAGGAACTTTTAGGAAGGCAGTCAGCGAAAATACTCGCGAGAGTGCAAATAACTGAAAGGTTTCACATTGTTTACTGCCGCCAACATTCCATAGTTGTAAGGCAATAGTCAACTGATTATGGACTTGATTACACTCTTGCTGCACGTTTCTAAATTGAGTGGGACTCTTGAAGGTGATTGTGTAATTATTAGACGACTGTTGCGAATGTTCACTACTAATTTACTTCTGGGATTTTATGTAGTACACTTCTGTCCATTTCCCGATTAATTAATGTCAATTAGGTTATAAATTTAAAAGAAGCAGCCCAATCATTGGTGATGTTTTACGCGCATTACATTCAGTTGTGACTCACTTTGTTTGTTTGGGAATTTACAGACCAATAACCGCGTCAACTATATTTGCATTAAACTTGAGTTTAAATATAATGTGCACATGGAATTCTGCGTAACGTGTGTACTTTTGATAGAATGGATGAGGTAATCAAAATCCTGACTTTAGCATATTCTTTCTCTTTCTCTCTCTCTCTCTTTCTCTCTCTCTTTCTCTCTCTCTTTCTCTCTCTCCTTCTCTCTCTCTCTCTCTCTTTCTCTCCCTTTCTCTCTCTTTCTCTCTCTTTCTTTCTCTTTCTCTCTTTATTTCTCTCCTCTTTCTCTCTCTTTCTTTCTCTTTCTCTCTTTATTTCTCTCCTCTCTCTCTCTCTCTCTCTCTCTCTCTCTCTCTCTCTCTCTCTCTCTCTCTCTCTCCCTCTCTCTCTCTATCTCTCTATCCAAAACTATCTATCTATCTATCTATCTATCTATCTATCTATCTATCTATCGAGAGGACTTGTGAATAGGTGCTTCAGTTGAGGAAGGAAAAAATACCCTTATGTCATAGTTTTGGTTATATCATTTCTTATACATGAAATATGATTAAAATACCAATTCAATTCTATACTACACTGCCCAACACTTTGATTTGTACCGAGACTGCAATGCTATAGCTGTCACTAGGCGAGCTATAACATTATATTGTTTCTCTGACTTACTGAACCAGAGAGTGCATTGGATCTATTGAGTGGTATTGGTATTGTGAGGGCGGCAAAAGATTATTTTGCCATACACATTGCCCCTGACGTCTAATCGTGCTATACGAGTCAGTCCTTGAATGAGCTAGATTATGTTTTAGCGACACAATGCGGTATGCATTGTCCCCCCTTGGCACGAGACAAATGGAACATGAGCAGTCTGTCCTAGAACTGACTTGGTCGACCCACTCTTTTATTTACCTTTATTGTGCCAACCTTTGTATATGTATGATATGAAAATATACCTACCACTGTCTAATATGTATTCTAATTTTCTAATCTTGTCTACGATATTATCAAAAACATTGTTCCATGTTATCAAAACTGCACAATATAGTAACTCCTCAAAAGTTTAATTATAAAATTATGATAATTTGCCCTCCTCAAAAAACTATTTTTATTCAAAAGGTCCTGTCAATATTTTTTACGGCCAGGCCTCAAAGTTTTAAGTTTTCTTGAATTGGATGTTTTAAATAGTTTTCATTAGTTTTTAATCTACTCCGCTTAGTACCAAAACGGTTAAAATATTCAAAGTATAGTTTCATGGAGCTTTTAATGTAAACTGTTATTCTTAGTTATAATCCATATTAATTAAATATCTCCATTCATTCATTGACGTCAAGTATATAAACAGTCTTTGTGTGATTTACAACCTGGCACAAAAATGTGAGTGACGTCATTAATCCCGAATTTAACCACCGAATGCTCGGACAGGGAGAGTATTTAGCTAGCAGAAATCTTTCCTGTCTTTGTTCTTATATAATCAAATATAAACCTAGGCCCGAATTTCGGCTCTCGTTGAGAATACTCTGTGATATGTTTGCTTAACGATATGGAGAAAAAAAGAAACATTTGTTGGTCGAGAAAGAAACTATTTTATCTGTACCGTATAGTATACAATCAAAAATATATTATCGGATTCCCATGCATGTCTTAAATTGTCTGGGACCTATTGAAACATATCATTACATTATAAGATTGCGCTTTTTGATACTGTAATAGTGGATTTGGGATTATTTGTCTATCAATGAGTCAAAAGTCAGCCAATAAAACTCTTTCCTAAGCTACTGCTCCCAGTAGAATTCATTAGAAGTTTTTTTAAACTCTTATTATATACTTCGTCTATTTACTAGGATTTCCCCAAGGCATATTGATGTTCTTTTAATGTTAGAAATGAACTCTATGCCCGGGGGATGTTAGAGCTATACATGTTGCATACGATTTTCCTAAAGTGTTCTTATCGTTATTGACCACGCCGTATAGAAATCCGCCAGTCAATGCCCATAAACACGCCTGTCTTATAATAGTCAATGCCTAATTATTGAGATATTTGTTCACTGGTGCCATGGCGCACTATCTTTTCATCAATATTCGATCTACCAGTCAGATATTATTATCCTCTTTCATCTTATACATGTTCATCATGTTGAAACTCAACGATTGGATCTAGTTCATAATTGTCTATCATATGTTGTGTTGCAAATTCCATCTTCTTCCGAATATCCCATTAATAAAACGTACGATTATAGGTCCACGACGCAAAAAAGGTCATGAAAGTAATTCTCTTTCCTCCACAATTAATATACCATGATCTTCGTTTCTTTTCAGCTCATGTCCCTTGTTGAAGACCTTATGGGTGAAATGGCAAAACTGAAAGATGACTCGGCTAATCTAAGAAAGGACCTTGAAAATGTGAGTACTTACTTTATTCATACTTGGTAGCACACTCGCATTTCACACGCGGATATGTCAACCACGATATCACCAAATTTATTCAGGATTAATCAGGGAGGATTTATGAATAAAAAGATATACCCCATACATTTTCATTGGATAACACCCGGTAATGACCCATTCCCCGTTTAATGGGAGACTCCCGCGTCTCTACCGATAGAAACCTGTAGAAGACCTGAAAGCCTTCATTTTTACTCGCAACCCATTTATTTACTCCCGCAACCCTATGTGTTGCTCATAAAAATCTAAATTTTAATTCAACTTCCTCCGGTAAGTCTCTAAAAATTATAAAATCTAATAATTAGTAATGACCCATGTATCCCAAATAGCAACCTGTAAGTGACAGACAATATTAGCTATTCCTGTGTTCACTGCGCATGGAATCTGCTGTATAGTAAGACATCAGGTACATGTACCAATAGTCTCAAATGTAACGTTATATATGAACACCTGGCAATGTATTAAATCTCCAGATAAGTGGCATTCGATTATTCGAATTTCCATAGGTGAGCGTGAGCGGTGCGCTTGTTGAATAAACAGAATAAAGCTCCCCTCCACTTCCAAATCGTTGTTTAATTATGGGGGTGGTGTTATTTTCCTCCTAATGGAAATTTATCAGAAGAGCAGGACCTTAGTGTGTAACTCTAAATCCCAGAACACATTTTCTTCCTGCTCTGTTAAGAAAAGGAACATTAGGGCTTATGGGTGTGTACGATTTTTGTCCACCGTCCAGAATAATATTTCTTCAGACTTGAACACTGGCTTATGTCAACCCTCTTAGTAATATGTATATGACGAGAAGTGCAACATGTGGCACTTGGGGCAATAAACGTTCCTCTCCTAGGTCATTTAATGGTTATTTTCTCGTCTGTGATTTTAACTATTGGTTGATTGATATATTCTATATTCCACTGTAATGTACAAAGGGGAATGTACACAACTATCACGATTCATCAGTTCTTCTAGTGTGTGCTCAACTATTGAGTCACAACCATAAATCATTGGTAATTACAGTGTGGTTTGTTTTAAATCAGATTATCAGGGATAACTTTGGCTACCTGTGGATGTCTGTGACATTATTTATGATAATTATAGGATATATATCATATGTAAACTTAGCTCTTCCAGAATTTTTTTTCGGGATGTTTGATTGGTAAATTAGTTCTGATTCTGTTGGAGCTGTTCCCACCGGCGCATGAAGCTTTTTGACAGTAATGTGTTTTAGCTGCATGATTTTCTAAGGCGAAATATGTGCTGTGTATATTATGATAATATGTGTCCCGGAATTAGGATCTTTTATTAGCTCGTGTAACTAATAGCTTTTACAAACGTGGACTTGGCGACACCAAAAGGCTTGAGTGCAGCCTAGCTGTGCCGGTGTTCTTCATAAACAATATCCATTGCCCTGAGGTTTATTGGTCTACCGGCTACCGTAAAAGAAGCCAAGAAAAAGTGCCATTTAATTGATCATTGATGGCCAAAAGCAATAGTTCGTGGGATAAATGTAATAGTGAACAAGCCATTCCACACAACGGCAGATATTGGCATAGCAACCATATTTGTGTCCCCTTAAATGAAAATGGGTTTTCCATCACAGTTCATTACACTCGCTGGAACAACAATATTTTTACAGCCCAATCCCCAATGAAAAGACCATTGATCCTTCATAAACCTGACCCAATAAGACCCAATAGCAATGCCTTCTGCTTGCTTGAAATATTGGAGGCAGTGATTTAGTGTGATTTATAATCGTGTTTTCATTTCGCTCCATTGTGTGATTCAATATAAGAATAAACTAGAGTGCATGCCTTGATTTTGATTGTCACCTATTGATGACCATGCTTTTATCTAAAAAAAAAAAACGATCTGGGAAAATTTAATAAGTTCCGGAAGATTTTTAAGTGCTTAGCATGGTTGTTTGGAATTTTAGAAATTAGATATTTCAGCCGTTCCTTTGCCGCTGCTTTTCCCTGCATGGTCCAACAACACAATTGCATGTTCACCCTTGTCACTTTCAGCACAATATCCCCGGCCTCCGATCTGACGTTGATGACCTTAAAAAGAAACTCGAAGAAGTAAGTCAAATGAGTGGCACTTGTCTTAAACTCCCTATTATATGAATAATTATGCGACAGAAATTATAAAGGTGGACTCTGATATAATCTGATCTAACAAATCAGAGATTTGTGAGAGGTGGATAAATCATAAGTCATGTGATTACAGACAAGCAGGATTAACGATCTAGATATTATTACATGATAATCCATTTCGGAATCCTTTGATCTTTCTATTTTAATGCCTGCATTTTTTTATACATGTAAAATCATGGACTTGAAGGCAATAATCTCATGAGATGTACTCGTATTTCACTGTAAAAGATAGGGTAACATGGGCTGCAGTATTTACAGGTCCATGTTTTTGTAATTGTAATGGGATACGTTCAGTGCCCATGGTAACGGGGATCTAGAATAGACCTGGGTCAAAATACCCCACATCAGCTGAGTCACAATTGAATGCTGGTGTCCGGTTCTCGACTTCAATAGATTGATTAATCATGCTTGCCTTAATTAAGTTATTGC
This sequence comes from Sthenelais limicola, assembly GCA_942159475.1. Taxonomy (NCBI): domain Eukaryota; kingdom Metazoa; phylum Annelida; class Polychaeta; order Phyllodocida; family Sigalionidae; genus Sthenelais; species Sthenelais limicola. The sequence continues at coordinate 64,507,237 of OW804096.1, forward strand.
CACCAACTGAATTGAATCTTGTGAAATTTTCATCCAGGATTTCCAATTGTAAAACAAATTACCCATAGCGTGAGTCTGTCTTGCTCCTGTTCTATACATCTCCACTCTAAATGCAATAATCCTGTTAGGTAGTACAACAACGGTAAGCACTATAACGCATGTTAACACGAAGCACCTTATGTTTAGCTTGATATAGATGCATTGCGAGACTTCATGGCAAAACTTAAAAAGGAATTGGATGAAGTAAGTATGGAGGGTGTATAGGGCGCGCAAGTGTCATGGCGGCGGACCGCGAATTAATGAAAATTAGTCGCGTAGTTGTACCGATGTGTGGACCGGAAGTAAATAATCCCCATAGAGTTAGCATTGGGGCAATAAATAATCACTCTATACATCGTCCCAGTAACGGTTTGATGATTATGAAGGCTCTGGTTGAAATCGTTTGCCTCTGAAGGTTGATATATGTCAGTTAGAACTCATGGAATTATATGATCGATGAACAAACAGAGATTATTTATCTCCGCAATGGTGGGGCTATGGGAGTTTTGCACGACATGTCCACATGACGTCATGAAACTGCCACAGTAGCGCGACTCAAAAAATCGCGGCCGTGGACTACTTACGCGCCCTATTGCTTATCTCTCTAACCAAGTCGATGAGTTGTATTCGTTTAACCAAGGATTTAACTTAATTAATTGTTGTTTCCCCTTTGACGGATTGTCGTCACTGTAACACTACATTATGGAAAGAGAGTTCGTTTTGAGCGTTTGCTACTTCATACACTTAAGAGGACATGTTTTAGTAAACCAAACACTTATTTGATTATGCGCTGAGAGTAAACTTAGTTTCACCCAACATACATAAATGGTAAGCACACTGAACCAATATAAAGCTGGGCTAATGTTTAACCCTGGAGTTGGTAAATCTTTAAGTTAACCTAGGAATAAGATAAACGGTATTTGATCCGATCAACAACATTACAATATTTCAATATCTCACTCATTAGGGGGTCACCCACCTGCTGCCAAACCTGTAAGAATTAGAGTCTTGGTTGCACACAAATGCAAATACAATAGGGAAGTAATGATTGACTGTTAAGGCTCAGTCGCACAGTGAAAACTAGCCGACAGGTCCATAAATTAACCCAATCAGGCAGTTTGTTAAGTGTTCGGATGAAAACATGCGAATAGTTCCAACATATAAAAGATTGGTTCATGCATTGTGTTGACAGATGGTCTGTGATGTATAAGTGGAGCTTATTTGAGATTAAACTAAAAACCTCCCCTGACTGTGGTGTGACCGATTTTTCGGAATTGAAAGTTGACTGTTTACTCCACAATGAAATTATTCGAGGACATTTCAATCGTAAAATAATTTCATTATCCAATTGATGCCCTTCATAATGAATACAGATTACACTGAAATCTCTAAGAATTTTTAAAAATTTTAAAAAAAATATCGGCAATTGTATCCCCAATATTAATATAGTGTTTTGTGTGGACTTTTATTGGTCTTTTTTTCTGAGAGTCTCGGTATTATATTCATTACTTCCACGCGAAAGGGCCTGGTTAAGTGGGTCAAATCACGCATGGGAATTCTGCAACAGGTCGTGATGTAACCCTGGCATATATGTATAGGAAGGAATTGATCCAAGGGATCGATATGTGTGGTGGTTTGAGAAGGAAAGCGTTGAGTTATGAATGCACTTTACCTCCATATTAACACTCGCTGCCTCGTTCAGCTGCACCGTCGTATAGTAATAAAAGAATATCTATAAATAATTTGGAAAAGTTGTTTTCCCGAACAACCTGCATGTAGCGGGCCATGTTTTCTTAAGTTGATGGATCTTGAATAATCTTTCTACCTGTTAATAACGTTTTCCCTGAGGTATTAGTGGTATTAGCTACCATGTACGATTATAGAACATCATTATCTAATCGTTATTTATAAGCACATGGCGAAGAAACATTCATCAAACTTTAATATTTTTGCTCGTTTTTATTGCCTTCTTAAAATATCAAATAACCCTTGTTTGCATTTATACATAGTCGATGATGAATGGGGATTAGTTCATATACATGCATCTACTTAACATTTTTGTCATCCCTCTTAGTTGACGAACAAGATGAACGACATGACTGATATGGATGAATTGAGAAAACGATTAAAGGACTTGGAGAACCTCACGGTGGGTCGTGTTTTGTTCTCGAACCTAATGTAATTTGTTTAATAAAGTTCTAGCCCGAAGCGTTAATTTACCTTAATAAAAGTTATTCTCATTTGAAATGCTAATCTTTTGTGTTCATCCTCTGCCCCAATAGAACGACCTGAACGACCGCCTCAGTGCCTATCCCCCGATTGAGAAATTCGAAGATTTTGTTACATGGTCTGCCTTGGAAGAAGCTTTGAAAGGACTCAGAGATGAATTGGAACCAAAGGATAAAATAGTAATTGAAATGCAAACACAGACAGTGAGTAGTTATATCATAGTGACTTATATTGAAAAGCATTTATTATTAAGGAGGGCTATAGTTGTGAGAGCGCTCAGTTTCTAAATATTTAAGATTTATTTCTTTTTTGATTTTTTTGGGGCAAATCTTTATTCAGGTTCGGTCGCCCTTGTTACATTATGATGTAACGAAACCATATAGATCCGGGTAGGCGGCCTTCCCCTGTAACATGATTGGTTTAAAGAAAAATAGTATATATATATATACAGAGAGCTCCAATATAATGACAGAAACATATACAGCATATATCGTTTGTCAATGAGTAATGAATACTTCATTTTACGGACAACATTCAGTATTGTCTATACAGTTTAGGTATTAGTTGTCTTCGATTAATAATAACGTTTACAACGGTCTATGGAAATTAAAGTGATAACAATTGCAGTAATATAATCACATACGTAAAGAATCATACAGAGGCGCCATTTGATACCTAATTTTAGCCTAAAGCCTAAAATCTTCGTGTTTTTTCAGTTTATTTATTCGGTGAACTCAATTGTTAGTGAAATATGACGATGAGAGCATGGCTCATTTTACATTGTCAGTTCGTGATTGAGATAAATTAAATCTTATCAATCAATATAAGCGGTAGTGCGGTTACATAATGAATTAAGGACAATCTTAGAAATTCTGGACATGAGAAGAAATACAAACATAATAAAGTAATGTACCGAGAACGGTGTAGATATATGTGTATTCGTGCCATTTTAAATACAATGTACATTGTTACGATATTGCCTTTTCAGTCGCGCCCATCATCTGCCAAAAACGGACCATCAGAAGAACTTAAAGCAATGTTAGAAAAGTTGGGCATCCTGACTGGTCGTCACGAGGCCCTGGATGGACGAGTGGTTAAACTAGAGGTAACTAACAAGGCCTAAATAGCTCATATTACTCTCCTTGTCTATAACTTGTAAAATGATGGCATAAGTTGTCTTAAGTGGCACGCGATTTCCATCTCTTTGTTGAAATAACTCTATGATTGATGAAGAGGAAAGTTATTCGTTTTACCTTCTTTGTTTTTACAGGAGGAGATGCCAAATAAGGCTGATAAATCTGACCTTGATGGATTGTCCTCAGGTGGGTAGATTTGTCAATATAGTCTCCAGTTCCTATTGGGTCAGGACACCAAGCTGTGGCCAGTTAATAACAGAAATCTGTCAATTTTCCACGATTTACAGATTTTAAGCCAGTACTCCACCAGTGCGATATTACGTGCGATATATATATCGCATGTGACAGGTTGAGAAACATGTGGTACAAGAAATATTCGTATCACTTCCAAGTCGAATGTGTGGATGCGATGTCTGAATTCCCTTTTTGTTGCATGCAAAACTTGTGTCACACGCCATATCACACTGGTCGAGTCCTACCTTTATATCTATAAGCCAAGCACCTAATATAGTTACAATCGTTATCTCTTGCAATTGTTTGTGGTTGTGAAACTGTTCAAGTTTTGGTGGTTTTAGATATATGTCACACATTTGTTCAACAGGACCTACAGGTATTCCAGATGATCTTGTCAATCAACTCAAACATCTACAAGATCAGCTCAAAGCCCTAAGTAAGGCCAGGGAAAAGGTAAGTCCTCTGATTTATTGTTACCTTACACACGAACATTAAAAAACAACATGTACACCCTCGGACAAGTTTGTATCTCCACATGTATTAACGAGACCTCTAGTTTCATCTAAAGACAGATCTTGGCGAGAAGGTTGACCACTGAGTTGTATGTATTGAGTGAGAGAGAATGAATGTGTGAGTGCTTATTTTCTTAGTACTTGTATCAACCCATAGGACCTGGTAGAACCTTTGTAAGCCCTATGGTATTCCTTCCAACATATTCTACCATAACTTTAGCACGTAGTGGCTGAGGGATTTTTCTCGAAGCATGTATTAATAAGATTAATGCTAAACTAATATAGATTCTTAGAACAGTGGTTTAATATGGCTATTACACCTTTTTCAAGAACCTACTATACTATAACATAATAAACTCCTCGTTAGACTCTTATATAGTGTAGGTCAAGAATCAATTTGTATATAGGGGAAATCTTTTTCTCTAATTCTACACTTCAAAGATGATTTTCAAAGTGCAGTTATCCAAAGTTCAGGGGAGAAATAAAAATTAAAAACCTCAACCAAAACAAGAATATGACTATTTGTCGCGTAATATATTGCATGCTTTCAAAATGTCAAGTTTGTAATTTGCTTCTTTTTCACTCTCGCTCTCTCACCAACATTTAAGTTGTTCTCCCCCGCTTCTTTCATTTATCAGTGTATGTACATTCACTTTATCAGTGTCTCGTATTTTGTTACACCCTCGTGCCGTTATTCATCCACAGCTTTCGGAGCTGGAGGAGAAACTTTCCCAACTTCCTGACTTCGCAGGTATGGAGGAAAATATAGATGGTCTTAATATGGGACAGGGTGATCTCCAGAGAATGATAGAATCCCTTCGCAATGAGTATGAAAACAATATGTCGGCCTTGGAGGACAAAATTAGCTCACTGCAAGATTTGGCAATGAACGCTGGTGTGGAACCCGAAATTGTTGTTCCTCCTCCTCGCACCCCGAGTCCCCCGGTCAAGTTCCCTCCGATCCCAGGAGCATCGCCTCCGCCTGACAATTCAGGCAAACTGAGCGACCTAGAGAAAGCCTTGAGAATGAAGGAAGCAGAGATGAAAGCCCTGCAGCAAAAGATGAAATGGTTGATGCAAGACACTAACAAGCAGGTAACCGACCTCAAGGACCGGCTGAAGAACGTTGACAAAGAGCTTCTGAATCTCATCAACCAGAAAAAGCCCACATCACCAGTGCACATCAAGTCAAATGATATGGTCAGTTGAAGTAAAGAAACAACTCAACGTTATTACAATCTCATCCAAGCGCTTTAAAAATTGCTTTGGCCATATACTTGCTAAATTTTCCCCCATTCAACCCATTGCTTCAAAACCCTTTACGAACAATCAACAAAGCCTAAAATTGCTCATTTGGAATACCGGCAAATAACACACCACCATTTATTAGCAATATCTTGTCTTCTCTTCTGGCACCATTTTGCTATAGACTTGGATTTTGCTTTGATCCCTCAAAAATCATGCTGACCATATTATACGCAGTTGCAACTAACGTTATTTGTTGCAGAAGTATTTTGTTTGAGAAGTCACTTTTAATTTTATCTATTATTAAGAATGGCAAACCATTGGTCGACATTGGTACTTGCACCTCACATTGCCAATCCGCGTTTTATTTTGCAAGAATATTTGTCACCACCTACGCACATTATACACTGCTGGCGCACATGACAGGTTACTTGCTCTGGATCCGGTTTTCACTCCCAAAGATTTGCTATCACAACCCTTGTGTTTTTTAATGGCACAACACCTTAATGACATGAACAGGCTAGCTCTAATTGCAATTTAAAGTGCACTTTGAAAGCCATCTTATTGTTTCATTAAATTTTACTTTTGTGGGACTTGTGCACAGTACCATTTCAGTACATCAAGTGAAAAAACAAGTAGGTAATCATTCTTACATAGGTGCAACAGGTATCATCTAACAATATTGACACATTGTCTTTTGGAGCTAATATAAAGTAGTTAGACATCATCTAATACAATGCATGACCTGTACATACAAAATACACATATGACACGAAACATATGCACCCGAAAAAAATGTATTACATGTAAAATGAAAAGAGTGATAACATTTAACCCTGATATTTATTTTTGCCTTCCAGGTTAGAAACCTTCAACCTATTACCACTAGCAATGCTAACACTTCCCCCATTGATATGACATCCAATCACTCTGATGATGAATTGCCCGACTCTCAGACTAATCTCCCCCGTCATCGGGTTGATGCCAATCGCTCATCCTCGTCAATATTCAAGATCAAGCCCACAGTCCCTTCGTTGCCCACACTCCGACCATTCTCCCCACCCAAACCCTTACCACCCATCGTCCCAGCTAACTCTGATGCTGACAAACAGGCAAGTCTAACAAATGCATGTCCTTTAGCAGGCGATTCCCAATATCCATCCAGTGTAGGCCATGATGATCAGAGAGATAACGATTCGATGAACATCGATAATTTGTATGGCTATTTTTCAAAGGCGTCTGATGTAGTGAGCTTAATTTCAGTCGGAAAAAATCACTCTCTATCGGACAGATATGCTGATGATCCAGTCTCACTAGCTAGAACTTCACAACATCTACATCCAGTTGACATGGATGAGCACGACTCGAGTTCAATTATTCCATTTTCTAGTGCAATTGGTCTAGCTCCATCAGACTCGAGAGTTGAATCGAACATGTCGGTTCACACGGTGAATAATTCTGCATTGCCCATAAAAAATTCTCATTCTGAAAGTAACAAACAAGCCACCTCTATGTTTTACCCCCAAGTGTTTGGTCCCGTACCCTCTAACAATCTTCCCTCGATCACAAAAAGAGACACAGGGGTTCAGGCGGGCGAAGTGGGAGTCCCTTTTCAGTCTAGTTTAAGACCTCATCAATATACGCTCGCATCTCGTTTAAATGATCTAAGTATTCATGAACCGATCGATAGCCATATTCAGGGAGATGAATCTGAGATGTCAAAAAAGACTTTAGACCCTACCGACTCGGTAATAATCCAAACATCAGGTGGAGCTGTAAATGCTAATGGGACTAAAATCTCTCTCGACCCCACAATGACGGTAATAATATTATTTGATTGCATGTAAATACAGATTGCTGTGGCGGTTATGGGTAACGGACCTTCTTTGCCTCTTATTAATTCTGTTCATACAATTAGGACGAATAGTGAAGAAACTCAATGTTCGTTGGAGATTCTAACTGTTCTGTTTATAATATTCCCAAACTTTTCCCTCTAAGTGATTATTCAGGCGTTGTTTCTAGGTTTGTAAATGTTTCATTCTGATATTTGTGTGAATGTGACTTTGTGAGAAAGAAGGAATGAATGTTAAGCTCAGTGGTCAGGGAAGAGGAGACTGCTTACAAATCATTTTTCTATGTAGACTCTATAGTTATTGTCCTTGCGCTTTTATGTTGGCAGAAGTTTTGACTATTATCTTCAGCACATTCTCATGTTGATTAGTAGTAGAAAAGAGAACATATTGTTTGAAGTTTCACTATATATGATTAATCGCTCATAAAAAGAATAACCAGCCTATACCTCTGCTTACTATCCTCTAGTTAATCGCCGCCGCATTCCTATACTCCTGGCTTAAGAACCTATATAGATATCGCATGGATATTAAGTTCACAGTGCCTAAGTTGTTCCATGTTACCTCAGATCCCGATGTTTAAGGCTAAAACGATACATTCTTTCGCAACAGGACAGCGAGGCACTGACTCGTATGCAGCAGATAGTGCTCCAGCTGCAGGCTGAGCTTGATCGTATTGGTACAACAGCCCAGGGACTTATTGATGATAATAACAACAAAACCAAGCAGATTGATGTAAGTGACTTAGATTTTAATTAATTAAATAGAAATGTGAAAAAAATCTAATAGAAATGATTTGTTTATTGCTTTATTGCTATTGTTCCATCGTACGATACAAAAAAGCGAAATTGGGTCGCTCCTTCCTGCATTGTATCCTCCAAAAGCCTGAAAAGATGCCCCAGGCAATATATTGCTTAGTATTAATTTGTATGTATTGGATGCTAAAAGTTTAGAACAATCACAATTTGCTAAGTCCCACGATCAACTATCCTTGATATTCGGCTTAAACATAACACAATTCTAGCAAAATACATACATGTATAATCATTTTCCTGTTCCACACAGATTTTCACATTTCTGATATCATACAATGTTTATTATAGCCAGTGTACTTTGTGCTTGTCTACCAATATTCCAATTGTCATTTGCAAGGATGTTTGATGTTTGCTGTATAAAAATTCTAAATAAAATAAAAAGGTCTATGGCCTGCATAACCTGGCCATGTTCATTGGAATTTCGTCATTAGATGGTTACTTAATGGTAAAATTAATGTTTTCAGAACCTCATCGTTTCGAATGAGAAACTAGAACGAGTCAAGGCTGACAAAGAATATGTACAGAGCGAGGTTGATGTCAAAGCAGACAAGAGATTGGTGGAGAACAAAGTCAACAGGTCATTGTTTGATCAGACAACAGATGAGCTTAACAGACTCATCAAGGAGATGCTAGACAAACTCAGTGGCCAGGTAGGTTAATTACGCAACTTACATTAATTTAATTATCAACATAATGCGATGTAAATGATCTGAACACCATTGAAAGACAGAATGATATTAACTAAAGTTTTCTGTAATAGTAAATTTAGATTAAGATTACCTGAAAGACGTGTGTTTTTCACAGAAGGTTAAAATCCTATTTCCAGAAATGTATTTATAGGAAATTGGAAATTACATACATACGTGTACTGCTGCCTCCCACGCTAAAAAAAGATATGATAAGAAAAGCAACCTTCGTAGTAACCATTTGTGATAGAGAGAATGAGATAATATAAAAGTGAAAGATAAATAGAATGTAAACATTATAACTCGTAACCCCATCCATTAGACAGATAAGGACTTTCCTAGATGTGAATAAATGAGTTTTGCAGTGAAAATATCTGCAAAGATTTTCTTTTCCAATATGAAAACTAATTCATTTTCAAATATGAAAACTTTCTAATCTCTCTCCCAAAAGACGACAACAAGTGACTGTAACATGTGTCATAATTGTTGAAAGCTGTGAAATGTAGCGCATATATATAGATAGTGATGAAATAACCCCATAATTTGATTTCTACTTTCAGGAAGATATCTGGAAGTCTGCCCTGGGTGACATCAACGAAGACGTTGATGGCAAACTTGACCGCCTTGAGTTCGGTCCCATCAGAGATGAGCTGGAGAGGAGACTAAGAGCACTGGCCAGACAGCTCAAAGAGCTTTCCCTCCGTGATGGAGACATCGAGGATGATGCGGCTGGCATTAAAAAGTAGGTGGCATTATTTTCCTTTTCTTGTTAATGTAAACATCTTGGTGTATAAATGGTTGATGGTCCTGTCATCAGGTGGATCCCCCTTCTTCACTTGTTTCGGCGCTGTCCACTCGCGAGGTTATAATAACCTCACTGAAAGTTGTGTTCTGTTACTTCACATATAAAAATAGTCTCAGACGTGGATCCAGCTATCTTTATCGGTAAGAGTAAACTTGGAAATGACATGGCATGCCTATCCAAAAGAATTGTACTCTAGCTATATCGACAGAAACACTGTACTGTTTCATTTATGTCGATAATGACCGCCGCATTTTATAAAAAGTTAAAAATAATGTTGATATTTACCCTACTGGTGTATTTCGATGCATATTTTCTTCACTGGATACCTGGAGATTACATATGACCTATTAAAGAAATGTAAATTGGAGGCGGAGGAAGGATGGTGGCTAGCCTCTGAGGTAGTCTTTTGTACGGTACCTGATCTCTGCATGTACAGTGGACAGATCGATGCTTCATTTCAATCGATTTGCCTAAATTGTATTCATGTAGGAGATGTGTTCATAATGAGCATTATACTTGGTAAACATATCAATCCTTTAAAATTAATGTGATATTCGCGGTTTAGGAGGTGGAACGTCCTTTCAATTATACAATCATCTCCTATAATATTGGAACACTTCTCTTGCAGACAACTCCTTCGTTTCAATTGTATTTCTTGTGATCGCGCTGTCGATATGACACAACACGGGTAAGTTACACCTATTTGTAAAATGTTCATACACAACTAGCGGAAGGGCTCTCCATCTTTTGATATAATTTGGGGAAGTGAACTTAACGCAGAAAACCTGTAATTAAATGAACTATTTAAATTCGTTGCCTGGTTAAAGCATGTTTGATGTTTGTAAATGAGTAGGGATGAGGCCAAGTGGCACGTGGAAAAAAGCCAAGGAGATACCACCGGCTTACTATTAGCCTCATCGTACGTCTCAAGCCAGGGTTTCGTTTAACATTAATTTGAAATTTATGATTTTAAAGTTGTTTTTTCAAAAATTGAATCGCGTTGTCTTATGATTCATTCAGAACGAAATACTATATGTATATAAAATAACATTTTCTCGTGAATTAATTGATTAAATATTTACTAGTACGTAGATACAGATTTAAATATCCCACATTCGCCAGGCCAAATTTCATTTAAGAATGTTTCGGTTTGAGAGTTTTTGGGTTATAATCCGGATTTGAATTACTATACTACTACTAGGACTATCCTACTAAAAGTAGCAATTTGCTCTTTTTCACGTTAAAATTGACTACTTTACATGTTTATCAATTTAATAAATATATAAAAGCGGTTTGACAAACATTAATTAATTCTTTCCTGCAAATACAGGCCCATTCCCTCCATCCCTGCTCCGGGATGCCTGCCCGCCACACGCTCCTCTCGTCCTTATACTACCTTTGAATTAGAGCAAATAAGACAACATGCTAGGAGGTGAGTTTTCTACCTAAATTTGCCTATTCTCCGCGTGTCTAGAGTAGTTATTTAACGTTGCAGTGTGCTCATTTTTAGTATCGTAGTTCAGACAAAGTTACCCTTAGTATATAGGGTGTATATCAACGTTAAATGTAGATTTTAAAGTCTGCACTTGGGTATATATTGATTAAGGTCTTAACCTGAACCCCCGAACGCACTATGTACCTTTTTATGCCATTTATTTTGTTGTGTTAAGGTCATAGGGCATTTTTAATTACCAATTATACGTGAAGTGTTATGCTATCGATCTAGCTCACGTCGCGCCCGATTGAACTTGGACGCTCTCTCTTTGTTAAGCTAACAATGGAAATCAAATGTAGCTGGCAATTTGCCTCTTAATTGCAGCAACTACAGATATTCCATTTTGTATTCAATACAAATATAGGCACGGGTCAGCTAAAAATTATAGGGACAAGGACAGCAGGTAATAAAGGCCACATGCAGAACCTTTGTGGCAAGGACATGTTTCGGGGATCAAATATTTGTGTTCTGAGTGAATACTGATTGTGCATGCTCATAATTGGAAACTTTAATGCACGTTTGGTGTATTTTGAAATGCCTATCATTTGTGTACCGGATGAATAATTTGTTTTATATAAAAAAAAAGCTTTCCCCTTTTATTTGAATCTTATCTATGCCCCTGATAATTCTATTCCAATTTCCGCGTTTTTTAAATTCTGCTTCAGTACAAATCTATGTTCATGAATGCCTATTATTCTGATTTATTTCATTTCATTCGCCCATGTCTTCACGTGTTAATTTCCAGATCCATGCCAATCAAACTTCCTAGGTAACGCTAAACGATATGTAGTCGCATACGTCCATTGCACCTCCCGAAATACTTGCATTAGTAGTTAAAACTTATATATCCCGTCCACCTCATCTTGAACGATCTCCAACTTCCAGTAAACATGATTTGCAATCCTCCGGTGTCTCCAGTTATTATACTATGTTTCTTCCTTTGTCTAGCAATGTTTTAAGAACATCCCCTCATGCAAATGTGTCCCTTTTGTTTCATTTCTTCTGATGATCCTGTGCATTTGCCACATTTCTGCCCTCCTCCGCCTGCCCCTCACTCAATCTGTGACAAATGAAATGTGACCCATCATCCACCCACCCTCCTGCCCTTACTATCCATCCCACGTACAGCACCCTACAAAAAGGCCTTAGAAACGCTAGCAACTTTGAGCGCGCTGTCCTGGAAAGGCAGTTCGTGCGATGTCGAATGCACAACGGTGGCATAACCTTCATCACAGACCCTACTAACTATGGGGTGTTTGAAATCCAAAACAGGGAACAGAATGCAAACCCTGAACCCCCCTATGAAGGAAATCAGTAAGTCCCTATGTATGCTGAAATGGATCGATGCTTGGTTGGCCCATAAAGTCGCAAAGGACTTTCTCCAAAAGTTGCTCTGGGGAAATCAAATGTAAAATTGTACAAAACAAAACTGTACAAAAAATGTATTTTTAAGGATAACTTACGAATAAGAAACCAATGCACATTAATATAAAAAGGGTCGACAGCATGAGTCACCCTGTTTAATTTATGGGTTCGGTTATAACATTCAACTTGAGTTTATTCGAAGAAAACATGAGGCACTTTTTTATTAATAGAAGCAATTATATTTTCCGTACGCTGTAGGGATTGCATTGAATTGATTTGACCGAATTTGTATTATTTTATTCCAGTTTGCAGCAGCCAGGCGTTGAGGTTGTTGACCTGTACGCCACGTCTCGTGCATGCGGGGGCAGTCACACCATGACCCACCCCCACCGACGCATTACCAGAGTCACACAATATAAGTAAGTATTCAGACGAAACTAGCTGCATCCACCTTCTCTGTCTGAGCTGCTACCATGTAATGAAGACTCGAAGGTCTCCATAGTGATGGGCTTATTATTACCTCACGATCTGCCTCTGACGTCATAGGCTGTGCCTCAGAACAAATGCGATGTCTCAAAACTTTTCTTGTTTGTTTATATATTTATTATACCGAATTGATGACAAAAATAAATAATGGTCCATTATATCCTGTTGTTTGTGTAAGTAAGTACAAAAGAGGGATACTGTAAACCAAGGTTAAAGAAAATAATTTTTGAAAATAACATATATATGTGCTGAGATGTATTATTGATCAGTCTATCAGATCAGGTAAGAAAGGTATGTCAGTGATTGGACGCCTTATGATGGCATTTTGTGGTTTGGAGCGAGACGGATCAAGCATATATATAAGGTTGTTCCCAAGATTCACCAATTGTTTCAGTGGTAACTAATGATTACAATCTTTAGTTTATTATAACGAGGACATTATTATGAATACAAACATTGTAATGTTATTATTGTTTTGCAGCAATCTGTTCCGTGACGAGGGGGAGGCGCCTCCATCAACAAAGTAAGTTATCATAATTACAGTTCGCTCAATGTTTCTCTGTTCTATTTGCTGTTGATAGGCCTCTCAATGCTATCCCGATCGTTCTGTATAAATCAATTCTTTTATATCTGATGTCTTTTGTGAAAAGTCTTAAGATGAATAGCGTAGACCTTAAGTCAGGATGCTCTTAATCATATTCAATGTCATTATCCATAATCTTTCAACTGCTTTAATTTATCTTCGATATCATGTATAATCAGTTTTATCCTTACATCAAAATTTAATAGCACCAAAATAAAGGTCAAAATTGTTACACCAAGGTATGTGTGTAGTATCTCGTCCGTGTACAGGAGTCTATATTAAATACATAAAAGATTGTGACTTGACACATTTCCAAATAACACGCATCTCTGCTGTCCTCTTAGTCTGTCAGGTTTAGAATGGATAAGTTTCTGGCACTGAAATCATGGACTTGGGGAGTAAAAAGACCTCTTCTTTCCATTTGTCATCGTAGAAGAGATAATACCAAGTAGATAGTTGTCAATTAAAACATAAATCTATTGATTACCGACAGTATTGGATGAAAGGTAGATTAAGGTGCCATCCGGTAGAGTGTCCAACCTCTACTGGTATACACAATGCTGAAAAGGTAAATGAAAGATCTCGTCAATATTTTTTCATAGGACACCCAGTTCACCAGCTCGCCATTTGCACAGAAATGTTTTTCTTTTCTTAGGAATTTGGTAAACGGGATTCATAGAATTTAGAAAGTGAAATGATTTTTTGTCATCTAGTATTGCTTTGCGTAAATATTTTTGTTCGTATCTAGTTTAGATATTGTTCGCGATGTTGTAAAGGTTTTGGGATCCATTTTGTTGCATGACTATAGATTAGTACTTATAATATTTACTGTTCCATCCGTGTGGAAAAAAACAAGAATGTTTTAATAGGATTTGTCAGAGGGACTTAAATATAATGTTATAATATAATATAAGGTAGATTCAATATAAATATAACACGGTATTTACTAATCCAAAAAGTTTCGAAAGGGCTTTAGTGGATTTTAATAAAGTTGCTTCAACTGCACATAAATTTCCTCATATCTGCATAGAATACAGACAACTCTTAGCCATCTTTAACCAAGATCCTTGCTTCGCTGAAGTCACATTTATTTATTTATTACGAAAATGTTTATAGACCTTTTGACATCATTAACACACTTATTGCTGCTATACATTCTGAGTATTCCTACATCGTGATTCATATATCTTCTAAATGTGCACAATATGATCTCTACATTTCCTGGATAATGTCAGACATTATTAGGAATACTTAGGAATGAATGGATTGACAATGGGATTGGCGCAGTGAATAAAATCTTTTCAATTTTAGTACACTACATGTATATAGTTTCTTGTCGACCCCTCCTGTATTCTAGGTCCTCCTAATTAGATACAATAGTATCCTAACTTCACGTTACCTGTGTTAATTACGCCTCCCAATTTATTGAATCAGAATGGGATCCCATTCTGTACTATTGTTGGTCCATTATATACATTTCCATTTATCCCATTGCTACCAGTGAGCCCATCATCCCAAGACATACTATGTAAGTATGGGACAATAGTGCACATATATATGTAAAGGTGATCCTTAAATAGATTATTCGTTTTCATGCTATCTGATTTAACATTTATAATCATTTTATATCTTTAGTGTCTGCCTACATGCCCTTACCTTAAGCTATGCAGTTTGGTACGAACAAGGTGCATGTAGTGTAGTGGCAAAATATGTGTAGCAATTTGGTCTTTTTAGAATAGTAAACACAGGGCTGCTTTAGTGGATGATGCAATGGAGGAAAAACAAATCACTTTACGGACCTGCTTAACCTCTAAATAAGTCTCACAGTTCATACAAACTTACAAATGTACATATATATGATAGTTCGTAAGAAAGGGATTTCACGATAGTAAATTTAATATTTGTTTATTACTACTCGTCGGTCACCATGTTACGTTCAATACCAAAACCTACACATGCACTAATATTCATTATAATATTATTAAATGTCCTATTTACTAATACACTTGTTCGACGTTGTGAATTGTAAGATGGAATGATAATATCCATTTTAGAATAAGGCTGGATGGAATACCCTTCAAGTTATCCTTTGTAGACAGTAGTGGAACTGATATTACCTCTAGATTTTTCGTCATGCCTATAGACGACTGTCATAGATTTTGTATTCTACCTATTGTATCTATAGTAGAAAATTTCAACTGGAATATTGTTGTGCTCTTCCAGACAATCAAACAATAATATTTCCATTGTACTACTTAATCCCTAATGGTCTTAGATCCTGAACGTCGAGTGGACAATTAATAACCTTCAACTTTCGATAATCATAACTTCCCTGTCCGTATTGCGTCCTGAAAATGTATGGTTTATAAACCGTTAGAAGCAGGCTTTCGCTGGCTTATAATTGCGTTAATCTTACTGAGATAGTGGGATAGTTATAGATTAATAATAGGTTTTATGTTACTTGCATCATGACCAAGTTAATAGACTAATATGCTTCTCAATATCCAGAATAGGAATATAACTGACTTGATATTTTCTGTGTAACCATTCTACCCTCGCATATAAAAGATATATTTTACGGGGCTAAGACACGGTCCTCACCAAAACTCATATCATCATCCCTTCAAATATGAGAATTTGCTAGTGTAAATTTTCACCATTTTACCCTGGTCATCTTATAAATACACCTAAATCAGATTTGATATTAACGATAGCTGAACATGTATGCTAGTATCATATAAAATGATATACTAATGCTCGTGTCATATTCTCTGTACCATAGAGAGGAGTTGGACATCCAGGGAGCCGATGGCCACATTTACAAAGGTCGTCTTGATGCGCGTCTACCCACGACTCTTCAGCAGTCTGCTCCGGTAAATAAGAGTTATTACTTTTTATAGCAACTGTAATGGTAATTGTAAGCAAAAGGGCAGTTGCATGCATGTGCAGCTCCTTGTTATGATTGTAAATTCATTTTTGTTTAGAAAATCAGACGCTCCAGTAACATGACTAATGTCCTTTATTGAGATCCTGGCACTTATTGCTTTTGCATTCTGGAAAACAAGTGTAAGAAACTTACAGAACAAGAAAAGTCAGTCAAATGAAATTTGATATTTTTAAATAATATTGAGTGGTCTCAGAGTAGATGGTCATTTTATTAAGTTAGTTGTGAGACAGAGAGATATAGTGCCAAGTTTGGGAACTGACCAAAGTTTAATTCAGTCCCTGTTCTTTACTCTCTTTCAACATGAAAGTAATTACAACTATTCGTCATCAATGTAACTTTAGGGATCACCATAGTCTCTACCTAATATTGTAAAATAATAAATATTATATGATATTGTAGAAAATAGGAGGTCTTCTGACGGAGGGGACCTTTGTGGTGAATTAAACTTTTTTGAACTTGCAACAAATCTTCGTGTTCCATCCGTGATAACCTTACAATATGATATAAGTTTTCTGTTCTTTACCAGAGGTCGTAGATCCGAACCAATAGAAAATTGATTGAATTAAATTAAATTAATGAATTTCTCTGT
The DNA here is from genome assembly GCA_942159475.1 of Sthenelais limicola. Taxonomy (NCBI): domain Eukaryota; kingdom Metazoa; phylum Annelida; class Polychaeta; order Phyllodocida; family Sigalionidae; genus Sthenelais; species Sthenelais limicola. The sequence goes on from OW804096.1 coordinate 64,524,253, forward strand.
ACAGAATATGACTGGCCCACAGCCCAGCAGCCAGCCACCCAAGATGTCGCGAGTAGTATATCACCAGCCGGTGCCTCGTCCGCCCCAGACGGCTCCAGCAGGCAGCCAATCGCAAAGACCAACTTCTGCTCGCACCATCAAACCAATGCCTTCTGTACCTACGGCCGATGGTCCAGCACCCCGACCTACGTCTCCACCAAACTAAATGTAAACAAAGGCTTATGTATCATGTATAGAGATACAATTTAATATGAATATATATTTTTCTGCTTCTGGTAAACTATGGTTTAAAAACATTGCTATTCTACTCTATAAGATCTTAGATTTAGTTTCATTATTTATGTAGATAGCCCTTGTTATCGTTCTATCGATGAATTTGAAAAAAAAAACTGTGCGACTCTGGTCATGAAACGCTCCCCCAAATTAATGTCTACATCCATTATTGACAAAGCTTTAATCAAATCAAAATGGAGAAACATAAAAATATTGGAGGGTTAGTCTGCTTAAAAAGAACCTTGTGCTTTGGAATTCTAACTTTTGTTTCCAGTGCTAAAACAACACCAAATCTTTTTTTATGAATCCAGCACTCTGTAAAAACAATTATTTTGTATATTGATATATCTCTAGCATATCTATTCCTACTCGAGGTCTCTTGCCTTTGCACTCATTCTCTTCGTCATGAAATCGTATTGCATTGTTGCTTGATCTGACCATTCCATGAGATACGTCCGTCCATGTCAAAACCCTTCAATTCAAGTATTCCCGATTGTTAATTGTTGCTATTACCTTTAAGTCCATCAACCTCATGGTTTGCATGTTAGAAAAGTAGTCATTATTATATTAGAATTTATCAAGGTTACTTTGTAGTCAATTAAAAACAGCACCCCTGTGATACAATTATGATCTTAAAGTGTGCAATTTATAATTAACAGTATTGACATCATTAATGAGAATGGGTATAAAATACGCACCAAAAAAGCATTTTTACGATTAGAAAAATCATTTCGCACCCGACTGTTGCTTCCAAACTGCTACAAATATTTCTGTGCTGGAAGCAATGTAGAACGGGGTATTATATAAAATGCGATTTTTTTTATGGAAGATTGGTCATAACTATTGTCAATCGCTTTTATCAAGATTTGTATATAATTTAATGATTTTAAATAAAAGCCAATCTGTGATGAATTTTGTATCATATTTCATTTTATTTGATTAAGCAGATCAACAACACCTATATGAATATCGAAAATGGAGAGATTTCAGGGACTGTTCACCTATCATATTTTGGACTTGGCCAAGTAACAAATTCTATTTTTATACTGATAATCACGTAAGAGTGTCCGAAAACAATTCCAAGAGTAAAAGAAAATACGATTTAATATTCATATAATTATGGTCAATTCCACCGTTGGGGAGAATTTTACATGACGAATATTTAACAAATTACGGCTCCAAAGCTATTTTTCTCTTTAAAAGTTGAGTATATATTATTTGAAACGAAGGTCCATATATTTATTCTAGGCTACTCTAATATAATGTTATTTCTCCTTTGGTGTTGTAATACTCAAGCCTTTAGGTATCAAATCATGGCAAAAAGAATTGATTTATTCATATATTTAGTCTGATTTTATGGCAAAATGTGCTGGTGTAGGTCAATGTCCATATTTATTAATTATTTCTCAGAATATATGCTAAATTGAGAGTAATAGTTGGTATCTATAGTTGTTGTGAGCCCTACCACCAACTGCAACATGATTTTTGTAGTATAGCATATGGCTTTGCTATGACCAGGAATGAATCAAAAGTCGCCATTCATGATATTGTCGCCGTTCAACATCGTTTTAAAGGGGTTTAATGCATAAATTGATTGCATATATGGACCTCGTCCGATAATATATTCATGAATATAGTGTATACACTATGTATATGATGTTAGCAATATTCACAAACAAATTTCCTATAACCAGAACCACAGGCCAATTCTTTTTCGATTACCAGCACCACTCATTCTATTTGGACGATGCTGGGTGAAGCATAAAGGAAGAAGTAGCAGTTCGAATTCGATTTTATGATAGGTATCCGATGAGTATTTTCATTGCACCCGCTTTATTGCACCTCTTATACAGCATGGGCGTATGATAAAAGAGTAGAAATTAAAATGACACTAGTGAGAAGAAATACTCGTACGAAAAATGTGTCATTCTAGGGTGGGATAACATTCCGAGTCAGGGTTCCCGCGGTCAATACAAAGTCAGTAATTTTGATTTTGGGTTTTTAAGGACCTTAAAGTCAGTAAATTTCTATGTGAATCAGTAAAAACTCAGTAATATGTACTCAAACGGCATTCATTTTACTAAAAAAAAAAAACCCGCATCGTTTAATCAATTGGTATTCTTTGTAATCATCTGGATATATCCATACCCATGTAAAATATCTACTTTTGGACTTGCTCTTTTGTATTTGGGAATTCAGTAAAAAGTCAGTAAAAAATGGGCTAATTATGTCAGTAATTTTGATGCTGGCTGGGCCGCGGGAACCATGCGACTGGGTGAGAGCAAGCACAGATATCATGTCTCTTTTGGCACTATTTTATTTCGGTACAGAACAAGGCAGGTGACTCGCAGCGTGTGTCTACAACGGTGGTCTAGGGCGATAGCAAAGGTGCATTATATACAAATAATTCAAAAATACACGTACTCTAGTTGCTGAGCAACCAGGTAAACCCTCTGGTTAGTATTCCTTCTAGGTAATAATTGCTCGATTTTTATTAACTGGCGATTATTGTCGACGCCTACACGTCCGTCCGTTTTAATTTACAGAAGAAAAATGTATCAACTATGATATGCACAATAACGAGCATCGTCTAAATCTATCCTTAGGCAAAATATTATTCCTTGGTCAAGTATTGTTTAAATACAACAGTAATAAAAGATTCAAATGCAATGAACATTCATATTTCAAATAGGGATGATAGCAGTTTTCTGATAAGTTTCAGAAAATAAAGATTACAGATTTACAGAGAGATGCACATCAAATATGCCACTTTGGTCAACGGGTACAGAAGCAATATCGTCTAGATGGTTTTCGACAATTCATTCCTGCATAACATTCTAGCCGAAAAACACTTAGGCCAAGCCAGTTTCCATCGAATTACAATATAACTCTAAGAAGCACGTGAACACGTAGGTTAAGTCTGTGAAGTTTTTCAACACGATAAAAAACAATATTTAAAACCTAGCTGCATATTCATCACCATTTACATTGACGTACATTCCCGGGATATTTTTATTTCACAAATTTCCATGACAACTAATTTCTCACAAAAGGAAATATATCAGCTGGTCAATTCATTTTTTATTGCGATATTCAGCATATATAAATGGATTTCCTTCAGGTATACACGTGTGGTTTTTATTTTTACTTGTACATCGAGAATCAAAAGGAGGGAAGTAATCTGGACTGGTATGGAATAATACTGAAAATATCAGTTGGATGACTTTTCCATTAAAAATCAACAGTTTCGGCATGTTTCCTTAAGAGAGGAACTGTGATGTAAATGGTTTATTTAGATAGACCTATTTATGATGGTCGTTTGAATTTCAAGCAGAGGACACTGATATTTCAATGATCCGATTCATCACCTAGAAAACAGCGATATGCACCAATATAAAGAACGTGCTGAGTCATCATTCATACGTCATAATCTCGTGCGTCGTGCGTAAATAAAAGCCTGGCCCCAAAATGAATTTCATTTTGGTCACTACGTTTGAAGGGAAGTTTCCCTCTAACGATCAGGCAATGATTAACATTTTTTACAATTGAATATGTTTCTCATAAAAATACATCTCATAATGTGTTTCTTATGAAACCCCTTCTTCCTCTTAATTAGATAATTGCGCTACATACATAGTTATTAAGCACACCATCCGTTTCCTTTAGAATTACAAAACTCTAAGTCGTATCTGATCGACGATGATTAAAACCTTCCCATCATGAGGGCATTATTCTCAATTCTTTGGTTAAAAGTTATAACTGATAGAATCGAATAAAAAATATGGCAAGACAAAGACATAAATATTCAATTAAAATACATCAATAAAATATAAAAATATCGTAACATTTGCAATACTGTATCTCAACCAAAAGAGCGGTCATAAATGAGAAATTTAGATTCCGAACCGGTAACATTAAAACATGTTGTCCTCGGTTGATCATACGATCGAGAGCTTCTTCAACTCCCCTCTACCCAAAAGTGAGGACTTAACAGGATAACCAAGGGCACAAAATTCAGACACAGAATCAGGACGGCACTTGGTTCGGTTAATAAAAGTAAAAAATGGAAAACAAAATATATACATTAAAGTATTCTAATGTAAAGAATAAAGAGGTATGATAATATATTCATTGGTAAGTATTTGGGCATTCTTTTTTTTTAAAAAAAAAAAACAGTCATTCTTTCGTAAGGTTGATTTTGTGCCCGGGGCTATCCATGAAATACCCATTCGAGGCCAAATAAATTCCAACCAAAATATCAGTCAACAAACCAAGGGTATCCGACACGTCAAAACATTCCTCTTAACGTAAAACACCGCGAGTAGTCAAATAATTATAAAAATGCTAAGATCGATGCCATCCAATATATGGGTATAGAGAGGGCCTACCCTTAAAATATGCACATATGGTACTAACCCTGTTACCCAGATCAGATAAGGGAAGAATGGAGCACCCTTTAGATTCTTAAGTTACATAGGTAAAAGAACGTAGGCCATAGTTGTGATATGTTTGGTTCTAGTGCCAGCAGTTCTACAGAGAGACAGAGTAAATGTCTTTTCCTTAATATATTTGTCAGTCCAAGCAGTAGTTGTATACAGCAAGGAAGATGTCCTTTTCCTAGAAAAGGCTACCAGGCGGAGCCACCTATACAAAGAGAAACGTTAACGACGCCACCTAGTATATCTGAGTCATTAAAGTTATCACATCGTCCCACACAGCCGTTTCGTAATCTTAACGCCAAGACATGTCATGATCGACATATTATTTATAGAGACTCGTCCATGCAGGATGAAACTTAACTATAGGAGTCTTCATCTAAAAATGTTTAAACTCGAGTTTACCTCATTTAATACGGAATTATTGGAAAGGCCATGTCTATACACAATGTATCTCGACTATACTTCTAAAACTATGGACCTTTAGCCCAGGAAACTGTCCCAAATGAATTTTTCACTTCAATTTAATCAACATTACCCTGTATTCGTTAAGTGTAACATGTACATAACACCTAAACATTAGTATAAACCGGACCTATAAAATCACAAGAGATTGCTTCCGATCGCCATATTTGACATTACATTTATGGAAAAAAATTAGGGTTGCACACATACCGAAACTAGTTCTTCTTCAGATTGGCTTCAGAATTGCAGTACTACAGAGCAATTCACAGAGATCAAAGGTACATAAGAGGCCCAGAAGTTTTAGAATTAGGCATAGATATTTGATAATTTAATTCACAAGGTAAGTATTTCCTAGTACACTAAGTCCACGTAGGCCCCAGGGCAAAGACTCCTGAATAGAAGTAAAGCAGTTTGTTAAAATTTCACATGAACAACGATAAAAGTTTACGGTGTAATGTGTTAATATCACACCCAACGCATTTGTCTTCAAATTAATGTACACACACTTAACAGTTATATGGCCCTCCCCTTTTAGAACAAAATATCAGAAACATGGATTCATATCTCCAGAGACAACACTTCTATTAGCCAACGTTTCAATTCTTCATGGAACAACGTAAATGTTGACAGCCTCTCTGAGGGATTAGACCAAACTAATTTTCTACTTGACCATTGGCAGATCCTCATGACTATATATAATATACATTGTAAGTTTTACACTGTTACTATTACCACAGTTTTTCCCAATAAAACACAACCTAGTTTGGCTTTCTTTCAATTGCTTGGCTTTATAAAAGCGATATACTTAGAATACATCAACAACATTCTACTGTACAAATGTCGAGTACAAATGCATATTTTCTCTTCAGCAAGATCCATAGCAAAGAGGTTGAGCCCCATATACAAGTCAGTTAATAGGGGTTTAACATTTATAAGCACATTTACATATGTACAATCACATCTAGAAATGAAAATGAATGCATAACCAGAGAGGTCAGATTTAGCCTCCACGTAGAAAGTATTGCATCGAAATATTGAGGCAGGTTAAAAAAGAAAATAATTTTCTTCATGAGCCTTGATGACGAACAACCTATTGCAAAGTTGAAGGGCATTTGGAAAGAAGTACATGCAGGATAGCGGGAAAGAGGATGGGGGAAAAGAGCGAGATGTGAGGGAGGAAATTAAACATTGGGTCAGAGTTCTTACAATCATGAAGGCAAACTACCTCGTTTTGTTTGTATGTGGTTTGCGTGTGATTTATGTTAAGCTCTGTTTTAGCAATACTTGTTGAAAGAAATGGAAATATAAATGTCCAGAAAGGCTGGGGAGACCTTCGGAATTCTATTAATATAATAATGGTAGTTATTTTAACATTTACTTTACAATTCAGTAATAAAAGCAAGATAGTAAATTATTGCTCACTTCATGAAAGATTCGTTAATGACGATGAATTTACCTTCAACGATGCTAATATTTTAGCCAATTTCTATAGATCTAGTTCCCCTTTTACAATCCATTTCTCTGAGGGGAAAAGATGTCCACAACGAACATCTGTTACTCTCAATGCGCTCATTAACCCACATTTGTGGGTGCACTAATCCAATTTTTTAGCAGCGACGATGCAGCACTATTGTTATAGTGTACCATACAAGTAAATATTTAGTTGCAACCATCTGGAAGTTAATTGACTTTTTGTCACCTTTCAACGCAGTATGAATGCAAAATTTCACCTAAGCTTCTGGGCATTGAGAGCTAAACACAATGAGTAGGTTTTTTTTATCACAAGAATTTCAATCAATATTTTCAAATTCAAACTATTTAAGCTTTGCGAAACTGAATTAATGACCGAATTACCCCCCCCCCCCCCCCCCCCTCACATTGTTTTGTTTTGTCCGATCTTAATCTGAAGAATGTTTACATACAAATGAAGATCGCAGGGACATGCCCCCAACGAAAAAAAGGTTTAGGCATAGTAGAAATGAAATATACTCCGTTGAACACATGGCATACTCTAAGATAACTATTTTTCTCTTCACAAATCCTGGGCAAATGAATGCGGGTCTTGCGCTCAGATGAATAAGCAGCGTGTTATTGATTGAATGGTTTCTTCAAAAGAATCCATGGCATAATGATATTTCGTATCTAACAGTCAGTTGCACCTATTATTCCATACGTATTGTTCTCATCATATAAAAGCCTTCAATTACAGTCCTAAAGAAAACTGCAATGAAAAGAAGAAACGGCCAACTGTTTCCTAACGTTGTCTCGTTAATCCTGCCAGCAAAATGTCTTTCATCACAGATTTTTCAAACCATTTCATTTAGTTGTAATACATTAACTATTTCATCAATAGTGGATTTTGTAATAATCATAATTACAAATCCCCATAACATGTTGATGCGTTCTATAATACAATATATTAACCATTGCATTTCCTCCGCCTCAATCAATCAACCAATCACTTATATGCTAAAATTGTATACAAATACTCTCTTAACGTTTATGAATCATCATACACAAGATTCTTTCATGTAGTAAGCATTCGTATAAGGCCAAGTGGCCGCGTCTCTAGCCCCGCCAGCCGCCGTTGACTTATCCTCGGAGGAGGAGGTCGGTGTAGAGGTAGGGGACACATCGATCCCTCCAGCAGTGGTGTGCGCTGACCCCGCCTTGCCCACGGCCGATCCCACCGTGTCGCTGCGGCTGAGGGCCCGTGTCGGTGTGCCCAGGATGCTCCGATTGACTGACCCCGTAGGAGTAGACACGCTGTTTTGTGCAGATATGGTACCACGGTAGACGCCAGACACTGGAGCGGGAGAAAGTGGAGAAAGCAATTAGTTGGTATTATTCATCATTAATCAATACCGGACGAGGGAGTAGTAGTAGATGTAGATGTAGTACCCCACTATACTAGGGTGTTCAATTTGGGCGGACAAGATAAGGCAAGATAAACTACTGTTCAATATCCAGGGACAAACAGGTTTTTTTGTTCGAAAAAAAGAAAGGTATTGAGGCCAATAATGAAATAGGTGTGTTTCCGATTGACTAAAAATGGGGTTTATATATAGTGACAGGGAGGTATATATACATGCCTGCCAGTATATATGATCTTCATTTAGTGACACTTTAAGCAACACTACATACAAGAATTGCTGGGAATGCACAAAATATCCAGTCAAACGTGAACATAAGCCAGGGGCCCGTTGAATAAGCTATGTTTGGTTGTGCAAGCAGGGGCGGGGGGGGGGGGGGGGGGGGGTATTTTCAGGGAGGTAGATTCCCTGGAGCAAGGAAGTTGCACATACAAAAGTTACAAATTTGATTGAATGAATGTTTTTATAACCACTCCCTCCCTCCATCTACCTACGAGCTCTAATGGGCGATTAGAACCTGTAGTTGTAGCGGGGTTCGTTGTCTGTTTGCTTAGGGACCCCACCGAGGCGATAGCCGAGGTGGGTCCCAGGCAAACAGACAATGAACCCTCGCTACAACTGAAGGTTCTAATTGCTTTAGTCTCGAATTGTTGGGATCCTCCATCACTTCCAATTTAAATTCATTTGGCTGATTCACTTCATTCATTTATACCACCATTAACCAGGCACACTTATCAACACACATATTACAACCTATGTAGCAGACCCGCGGTCACCCACCGCGGTCACCCATTACGTCACGTCATGCCTCGCTGGTCAGCCCACTCTCTCTCCCTCCCTCCCTTACTAAACACGCACCATGGTCAACAGACCGTAACGAACATGTATTCTGCGCTCACCCAGTATACCCTCAGATACCAACAATTCGAGACTAATGATCTCCAGTCGCTAGATAATCAATTAAATACTTCAAAATATAAAGTAAATAACAATTCTCTGAGCAAAAAGAAGGATCATTATAGACAGTAGTAGGAACGACAACATATAGGGGAATCCCAGAATCTAAATTAACCAACCCTATGCTAGAGACTCGAGTGACCGACACTAACCTTTAGGGGTTGCACTTTGTACCGGTTGACTAGCAGAGGAGACCTCAGAGCTGGCTGATGACTGTTTTTGGAGCTTGCCAATAGGTGGCTTCCGGTCTGTGTCACCATGAATGGTCCCCATGGAAGCGGCTGTAGTCATTGGTTGTTCCAGATTGCTGGTACTGTGGCACGAGGAAAGGGCCCCTTGTGACCGGGACTTTACCGGCGTTCTTAGAGTGGCGTAGGACGGTACGTCCCTCGAGAAGTTAGCTGTGTTCTTCTCAGCTACTGTGGTTTCATTCTGCTGCTGGTCTTCCGCCTCAGCCTCCTCTTCACCCGCGGGTTCTGAAATTTTAACACATAATTTATAGATTAAATGCTTATATGCCAGTTGTGGGCTAAATACAGTTTGAAATATGTTTTATTCAGACTTGATCACTATTTAATAGGGTTACATTTCGGGTCAATCAAAGAGAGTAGACTCTCGTTGATGTACATTTGTTTGTTTGTTGTTTGTTTAACTTGTATTGTCAAGTAAGGTGAGACATATCAGAGGGTATATCTCCCTTCAAGTGGGTGGCAAGCACGACTGGATTTGAACTTCATTTTAAAAACAATAAGGATACAATCCCCACATAACGCGAATATTTCCATGTGTCGCCTGACTTTCATAATTAATGCTATACCATGAGATCAACGATCCCATAGCTTCACTTAGGATCGTTGATGAGATGCAGTATTACAGATGTTATAGAAAGAGATCAGTTGTAATTATTTAAATGGCGTTAGCAGGGAGGTAGTACACACTTCCCACAAGACCTATTCAATGCATAAAACTATCACATATATATATGTAATGACCCTATTTACGAGACGTGAGTAGTATAGGAAATATATAATTGTCTAAGGTACTACATATATTATATTCCAAATGATGAGTAAGAACTTTATCTAATGCCATAGAAGATCAAGATCAAGTCAATATTTTCGAACAATTCTGTGTGATGGGGATAAAGGAAAGGATGTTGGCGGATCACCTAAATATAAATGAGGAATTTTATGAAACTATGTAGCAAAAACAACCTGTCAAAATCTCCAGATTTTTTACCAAATGACATTTAGATGGGTTGGAAAAGAACTATACAAAAAATAGAAAATCTTTCGTTTTTGACCGATATCAACTGGGAATATAGCTTTAATATCTAGATATATCATCTATATTTGAACTCCACATTATACATAGTTTCATTTATGTTAATATCTACATAATATTTGATACATTACTAACAACCGACCTTATTGAGTGGTAAACTGTTATATGTTGGTGATTTAAGTATTGGGTCTACATCTGGATACTGATATGTGAAAGGTAAAATGAAGAGCTGGATTGGGAGGAAGATATAATATAATTTTTCTCTCCCGGAAAACAATGGCGAATGGTATATGCCTACCTCTATGTACTGATGTCAGAATAAAGATTTGTTATAGAAAAACCCAATAATTCCACCAATGTTGTCATTACAATGGATTGATTTTCAGACCAGCTAACGCCAGCTCGCCTTCACAGCGTATCACCGCACAGCCATGAATGGGATATAGCTTATTAGGCTCTATATTAGATAGACGTCCATTTACACGACCGAGACAGACCAAATCCGGCTATTAATAAATGCAAAGACGTGAGGAAACATATATATTATAATATTGCACGACTCTTATTATGTTGACGCGTTCTATAAAATTACTCCAACACAGTCTAGGCTCAGAGTTGAGACAGCCCCTCCAAACCGGGGGAAAGCCTCTGGCTCCATACCGCAGAATGTCATTAGAATCCCATTAGGACACCTACATCACTGACATACCATTCTTATCTGATCTTAGGGACTGAGGGACTAGATTGAACACTGTGTAATAGAATGGTTCAGTAAGAAAGTACCATTATACTGAGTGCATTCTATTTTCCTTTGTTGTGCTTAATTACATCTGGGGACCTGGGTACACTGTACACCAGTCACCTGTACACCCAGTTTAAATACAATCTTTAAAAAGTGAATTCCATGTATACATAAACATGTAAAACTGTGTCAAAGGGTCGTCTGGTGTAGAGGAATAACGCTTTACCAATGAGTGTTAAACTGTTACCCGGTAAGTGTTTCTCACAATTGTAACTAAAAAGCATATCTTATATTTAATCACAAAAGGACAGTTCAATGCCCTGAATATACAAAAAAGAATACAAATCATTACAAAGGTCGGCAAAGGTTAATCGAAAGTATCTGCTTTAATCTCATAAGGTTTAGACCCTGGTCACTTTGGCTAGTATAGCAAACTCACTCGCAGGGCAATCTAGACAGCTAGGTACAGGATTATCGCATGAAATATAAGACCATAGAAATCCTCCTCAATCGTCAGGACTTACTATCGTGATATGGCTCTGGTTGTAACAGCTTAAGAGACGGGCACTGGGGCTACTTTAGGCTAGACTGCATGGGCCTCTATAACAGATCTGTCAGAGCATATAATAGAACTATGGGAATTAGGACCGTGAGATGGGCGGGCAATCAGACTGTCCATAAAGCAGAACAGGCACGGAGTCTATACTAGGGACAGATCGCCTAGAAATGTACAATCTGGAACTCTACACATTCATGCAATTCTGGTAAATTTGGCTGAGAAATGATAAATAGTCGGTATATCTGGGTATATTTAGTATTGCCCTGAATCAGACAATCTGTTCGGTTATGTTGAACTATATTTTAAACATAATTCTTGTCTTAAATTTGGGTTATTTGAGAGAATTGGAGAAGACAAATTGTACATTTTCTGACGACCTGACCCACTAGCTCCGAGTCACTTGGGGGAGGAGGACCAGTAATACTAGACCTACCTTCAAGGAGATCTTCGTGCGATTTACTGACGGGTGGGCGGGGCCTGTAGTTGACTGACATGATGTTATAGATCCAGTCAATGGCTCTGGCTGGACTATGAAGTGGCCGGCGACAGTAGAAGAGGAGATAGGCAGCCCGCGTCACGATCTGATCCTCTGACGTAATTTTTACCTGAGTGTCGTCATAAACATACCATTCGCCATTACTTGGATTTCTGCAGAAAGCTGTTAATAGAAAAAAAAAGGACTTTACTAACAGTCATTCCCACAATGTTAAATGTTCATAAAGCATTTATTAGTGTGATGGGAAAGGGGTTTTCAGTTTCAGTGAAGCCCCAACAAATCCTTGTTTTAAACGTTCTCTGCAATTACAGAATCTTCAGATCCAGTCTCAAAATTACTAAACATTTTCCTCTACAAAGTGACTGGGACCCTTGGTGGATGGTGGATTTGGAGACTTCCAATGAGAACGACGGTGGGACGTGTGTGTCACCTGGATAGCGCTACCACAACTGAGGCTGGGCCTCAGAAACGAACGTTCTACCTGAGCTCACCTGGGCAACTGTTGTTGCTTAGTGAGTGTGGTAACCCCGATTGTGACCTCATCCGCGTTGTTGCAACAACTCGGGTTTGGTCAAGTGAGTCCCGTAGGACTCGGTCTGTCTATAGAATTAGATCAGAGTAATTTGATGAACTGTATGAGATTATAATAAAATATAATGTTTTCAGTCACATCACATGGGGTTTCTGTGTGGTTTCGACCTTATAAGGTCTCGTCAGGCGCTAGTTTGGCCACGTTGGTTAACTATAGGTTAACACTGGGCCCAGTATTTTAAGGTTAATTACCAGTTAATTAAGTTTTTATATTTAGTGACACTTGATAAATATAATGGTGTCCCTAGGTTCGATTGTTAAATACTAGAGTGGGACAATTTGAGCTACTGTCCCTTATAAGGAGACAGTCCTTCTGGCGACTGAGTGTCGCCCTTATTGCCTGTCTCGTATTAGGGAGATAAGCAATTATTGAAGGTAGGTAGAACAGTGGTAGGACCGTGGTCCGAACTAGTAACAGCACTAGTCGTAGCCTAAGGGAGGCATTTTCGTGAGAGACTTTATTTTGAACGTAATGGTTGAAAATGTCATTGTTTATCAATCCAAGATATTTAGTCCCCTGGGTACCATTGATTGTAGTCTGGTGATCCATCTCTTCTCCTCTGAGTTTCTGCGTTGTCTAGCAGTCTCACTTTCTGAGTCTGCTGAGATCAACGAGAGGATGGAGATTGAGATGTTTGACCATTTGTCTTTGATATTTGGATGGGAACTATTCAGGTGGCGAGCCACTGTTGTGTCGTTGTTCTTGTCTATATCAAAGAAGTGGTTGCCAAATCTGGAGATGACATTGTTTTTTGTTTGTCCCACGTATTGTATTTGGCATGACTTGCAGGTGATCAGGTAGATTAGGTTGTTGCTGAGAATGTCCAATGAGAACGACGGTGGAATTCTGGATTTTTTTGTTATTACTGACTTGTTTATTTATTACAATAGTTACATATTTGAATAACTAAAACATTAGTAAGAAAATAGACATGGTAGAACCATTATATCTTGATACTTTTAAATAATATGTAAGCCTTGCTTTATCATCTGATGAAATATAACAATGATCACATGATATTTTGGAGCAGCGAGGAGAACCGGGGTTTTATTTATGTAAAAGGATGTCTGACAAGCATTCACAAATAGTATCACTTTGGAATATATTTGAAGAAGGATGAAATCACCCTTAAATCATGAGGACAAAATTTGACACGTCCCTTTGACAAGCTGTCGAAAGATCTGCATTTCTTTGCTAAAATGATCCTCCCGTTCATAATAATAGTTCGGTAAAAACTCCAACCCTCGCCTTCACCACGTTTCCATTTTTACAGCAGGAAAATATTGCCTTCACCCACCGATAAAAAATGAGACGTCGATTGGACTGGCAGGATTGACAATCTGATTCCTGCCTGAGGCTCATAATTCTTAGTCCCTGGTGTAGGAGTTGCTTGACAGACGGGTCATGGCCCTTACATGATGTGTGGTAGGAGTAGCCGGCACGTGGTCCAACCATAAGAAAAGCATGTTTCATGACAGTCGTGACAAGGCTACCCCGGGGACATCCACCCCCACCCCCACCAGACCCGCCCGCCCGGGTGTAAAAGCCTGAGACACTCAGGGATCTGCACTGAAATCCATCCATCATTGTTTCCAAGCTGGAGAAACAAGATATGGCATGGAATGTCCAAGGCATACTGCTAAGTTTACAAATGGTCAGTATCCAGCCAAGCGAGTAATTTTTGGAAATCTATATGAAGCCACTGAAATATAGTTTCCATATGGGAGGCGAGTGTGGAGAGAAGGGTGTGGAGGTATACACCGTGAGAATTCAGAGGAATGGTTGATCGACAACTTTTTTTCCCCAAGGGGAAGGAGTCACATCGTCACGCACATATTGTTTGACAACATTACTTTGACATTCTAAAAAATGCTAACAACTTCATTTCTGGTCGCTCAAATGCTTCACATGCATTGTATGGGGAATATGGAATATTTTATAAGGTGCCCACATAACCCTATAGACCCTACCTATTCAAATCACAATGCTACATACACCAAACCATAGCCTAGATGACTGATATCAAAAAGACAAAAATGTAAAATAAATAATAAAACTTTGCTTTAATAAGAAAGCACAATCACCTGTATAATGACCCCCTTGCATGTTACCATAGTGATTGCAAACGGCATATAGGTCGTAGATATGATCTTCAGGGGTGATTGTCGATTGTTTGTGTCGTCGCCATGGTGACCAAGAGAAGCTGGACTGGTTATGGTGGGAGGCTGTCCTCTTGGCGGCGTGCTGACTCATGTCCAGGCCGTGGACGGGAAAGGTTATCAAAGTGTTCAGTTTGGTCCTTCTCTCACCGATCTGCAGAAGTCAACGTTACATAGCAGTTAAAAGTAATATAATTGATAAATTATTACTTATATTTTCATTCAAAACATAATATCGAATGAAATGTATTACTATTGTGAAATTTCACGAAATAAAATGTGTTAAAAACAAATATTTAAAAAAAAGGTTGACTGCAGAATTCAGAATTCAGATCGTCCAGTGTGTGCCCCAGTATCAATGTATTTTATAATTCTATTTCACCCAGCTATTGCATTCTATTTGAGCCCACACAGCTATTCTTCCACTAGTGCTTGGGTGGGAAGAGGTGAAATTGCTTAGCCACATTAGGGTACAAGCCCTCTCTCGGGTCTCAAGTGAGTGATTGAGACTACTGCACCAACTCCAGTCACTTTATTATTAGTTTGACATTGTTGTTATAATATTCATTTATCATATCTGCTTGATAAACTCAAAGGATTAGTAAGTTATACCAGGTAATTTTGACAATAGATCCACTAATTTACTGATAAAAGCTGTCAATAAAAACCCTGAATATTAATGTGCAAAGGGTTACTACAACCAATTTCGGGTCAGTCAGTTCTACTAGTTCGGTTGTTCCCTTTTCCGACTTTACCTTGTATTACATTATCACTTTGTACTGTAAACGGAAATAAAAGTATAACAAATATATTCAGGAACAGACGGAGAGCCAAATAACGTATTACCTCAACAATACAACCATCTGAATAGGTGACACATTAATATTATTTTTGATCGTTTAAAATAAAAGAATGGGCGGAGAACGGCAGATTAAGTACGTTCTTAGAATCATTTCCCGCCTAACCCTTTGTTTCCTGTCGGGGAAGCCATATAGGAAAAGAGACACAGACAAATTAATTCGTTAGAACTACACAAGGGACCAAGACGGCACTTCGTGCAGATGAATGCCATGGCGAATTCAACAAGCGCCGGGGCATCGTCCTCAGTCGTTATACAACGTAATATTATTGTCTGGGAAGAAGCCTCACCTGTCTAAAACGTTTGAGGTGAATAACTAGGACGTCAGGCAGAGACCAGAGACTTAATGTTTTTATGGTGCCTGTCTGCCGCCTTCTACACGCCGGACATAACCACGCCGTATCTCCTCCCAACTGCGAATAGAAGAAACGTATTGTTAAATAAGCAATCATAGAGCTCACAGGGAACGAAGTATAAGAAAGGCCCTGACCGAAAACATCCAGGCAGAGCAATATACATGGGTATAAGTGTTCAACTTAGACAAGCGTATCTTTGGGGAATCGGGGTTAACGTTAATTAACTTAGGCGTAGCTGCTTTAGCTCTGAGAGGTACAAAATTGATATCTATAAATCGAACGTGGCCCGGTTGTGTTTTTTTAACAGAGAGAGCGGGAGTTGAGACAACTTAGTAAGACTCAAAACTTTAAGACCTTGAAGTATGTATAATATAGCCAGAGTATTAGAGTGGAGATATTCGACTTACAAAAAGTCAATCCTTTACTGATTATTAGCTACAAACAACAAAACTTTCATTGTATGTGTAGCTTTCTCGCAATATACTCAGTAGCATTCATAAAAGCTGAGGAGGTTTGAAAGATATTCCATTACCACTCCCACATCTCAATCTCTACAGTGAATAGGAATTCTATATGTACAACAAGAAAGGTAGATATATAATTGAAAGGTAAAAGCAACTAGATAGACAGAGAGAGAGAGAGAATGAGAGAGAGAGAGAGAGAGAGAAAGAAAGAGAGAGAGAGAGAGAGAGAGAGAGAGAGAGAGAGAGAGAGAGAGAGAGAGAGAGAGAGAAAGGGAGCATAAGAATAATATATGTCTAAATATATATCCCTCGCGATAAAAATAGAAAGATAGGGAAGTACCTTTTCCTCCTGGGTATAGAGCCTGAAACACTCATCCAGGGTTCCTAGAACAGGCTGCTGGTGAGCAAGCCGCACCTGTTGGACACTCGCATGCTCCTCCACAATATCGTCATTAGATGCGATCATACTACAAACAAATGGCATAAGAAAAGAAATGCACCAGTTTTTAACAAGACAATACAAGACATTAACTAGTCTAGGATCCAATTACCAACCAGCTCAGCTCACATATGATATACTACACTAGTGGAGTTATTGGATATGGGATAGGAGGACATTAATATCAAGAAGCTTATAATAACAATGGCGTGCTGGGCAGAGGCAATAGCAAGCCAGCGAGACATATTGATGTAAAAACGCTTATCAGTGGCATGTTAAGCTGAGACGATTGTAGGGACAAATCGATAAGTGCATGGCATGATTGATGGATTGAGTGGCAGTCGACAGAGTGTCAAACAAGATTCTCTTCATTGGTTGCGTCTGACATGAGCACTGCAGAGCTCCATATAAAGTAGCATGACAAATAGGAATTATTCTTTAAATTATATTGGGAGTAGCTGAAGGGCATAATTTGTCATTGGTATTTCTTTGAATGATAGCTCAGTCTATAAAATGATTGTAAAGTAAGAATGTGTAGGGGAAAGGGTTAAGATCTTTAAATTTAGTTCCAAACATTGTAATATTGTTCCAAACTGTTTGTTTTTTTAAATACTGACTAATTTCTCTTTAAAGACAACAGTTTGACATACAGTATAACGTCAACAGGCCCTGTTATTAATCAGGAAGGTGTCATATTTTTAAAAGGTCGACTGAGATACCACACTTATCAAACACAATAACAATTTATTAATTAAATTAAATCATATATAGAGCGAGTACTTACCATTGTTTCGTTTGCGGATCCCACTCGACAAGTAGTTTCAAATGTTGTGGTCCACTGCCGCTAGGGTGTGCTGAAAGAGCCCTATATAAAAGATAGAAATATATTCATTGTTAAGAGTAGAACTATAGATTTACTCAAGAGTATATATATGCATTGAGTTCATATAGCATGTATTCGAAAACCACGATCAAGATATTAGTGTCATCAGTATCAATATCAGCATCGTCTGAGAAAATTACACCATGTGTAATAAAAATGCAGAATAACATTTTAAAACAAATTCATCGTTATCATTGGAACACAATGAAAGGAAACACCGGCCTTGATCAAAACAAAGGGCAATATCCGAAACGGAACCGAAAAAAGACAGTTTCAAGCGAAGTTTTTTGAGGGGAACCAATCGGGAAATTCAAGCATGAAAATATAACACGCGATCATCGGATCTAAACAAAGATATCAAAGTCAATATTCTTTACCTGAAGCCTACACGCAATCTAGGCTCAGAGCCTCTCAGTTTAGATAGAATGGTATGTCAGTGATTGGACGCCTACTGTGCTAATAGTTTTCTGGCCCATGAGTACGTGCCCTAATGGGATTATAATGGTATTTAGCGGTTTGGAGCAAGACACTTTCCCTCAGTTTGAAGGGACTCTCTCAACTTTGAGCCTACACTGCGCTAGTACGGATCATGGGCAATGGTGTTAAGGTGATTTACTTACTTATATAATTATGGCATAGCTTACCTATCAACAGTGGGCATATAAAGCGGTAATTCTACATCAGTTGGTAAGTAGCACTTCCCTGGTAAACCATCCACTACTCGTAGTTGGAACAGAACGCCCATTTTCTGCAAATATAATTGACAACCATCCTTAAAATAATCATAAACTGGGTAATACAATTCATGCAAGTGGTTAATACAAACATTATTCGAAACACTAAATCAGTTTCAACCCCATACTCAAAGATTTTTGCAAGTTCTGAACTAGGTTTCAAGACTACCATGTACACTGAAAGGAGTTAATGGCTCAGCTCGTCACAACGTGTACAATCGGCAGTCCTACACATTTAGTCCATTTTGCTAAAATATGCTGAAAAATCATGAATGCTGGTATATCGAGTATATATTTGGTAATGCCTTGATTCAAAACTTCTGTTCAGTTATGTTCAACCATATTTTGAACCTCATTTTGATCTGAAATTTGAGGTAATTTAGATTGAAGCCGATCAGGTGATTTCATCCTAATATAGTTAAAGGTATTTTTTATTTGTCAAAAATAAACAGAAGGACAAATAGGAGATGTACATCTGAACAGGTCCAGGTCTCCCAGTACATGCCTCTATAAAATATAGGAACACGGAGCTGCGTCTTTTTTAGATCGCATTTCATCAATGGGAGAACTCAATCATCCTTCGCGCCAGGGATCATTGAGGGCTTTTACAAATTAATTTTGATTCTATTCGCGTGTCGCCGAAAATTAATCCCGGCAAAAAGGAAGTGCACCGTACTTGCGTCCTTGGGCTTACAGGAAAATTTCTGGAGTACATTAACGGCAAGGAAATGACTATGACACGCATGACATGATGGTGATAGTTACGTTATAAATATTCTGGTAAGCATCCTAGAATGTGCACAATAATAACAGATTAAAGGCATTTGCTGATGGAAGAAAAAAAGCTAAAACTTTGGGAAAATGCCCTTGATGGAAGACTTCATCGGGTAGAGATCACGATGACGGGGTAACAAGTTTGTAG
This sequence comes from Sthenelais limicola, assembly GCA_942159475.1. NCBI lineage: Eukaryota > Metazoa > Annelida > Polychaeta > Phyllodocida > Sigalionidae > Sthenelais > Sthenelais limicola. Next base: position 64,543,746 of record OW804096.1, read on the forward strand.
AACAAGTCAGAACAAACAAAATGCTTTGGTAACGCAAGGTCGTCAGATAAAAAAGACACCTAATTATTTAGATTTAACAGCACTTTGTGGTCTAACTGCCAACATCCATCATCGGCCGCATTAGGACGGAGGAAATTCCTCCATTATAATGAAAGTATTGCACAGGGGAAGATACCTTTCTAGTATAATAAGGTGCAACGAAGAAGGATCCCCATGAGAGAGAAAAAAGGGGGAAATAGATACAAAAAAGATACAAAGTAATGAGAAAGGAAGAGCAGGCGTAAGCCAATTTCAGTGTGAACCATTTATTCCACTGTTGCCGCTAAATGGGGATATGCATCCGTGATGTCTATAGCAGAGACTAGCAGTGAATTGCCCACTCGGAGATCCAGGCCAGTGAACTTCAAAGGATATGTTCACAGTGGGACTTGAGACAAAAGTCAAAGTTTATTCTGCAGATTCGTTCCAACCATTTAGAGGCAACTTACAAAACTCCTAAAGGTGAAGTGGACGGAAGAACTTTTTTCTTCCTCTCAGAAACAAAAGTCCCGCTAATGTAGATAAAAAGGGGAATTGTAGAACAATGTCAGTATCACAGGGAAGTATTTGCAGCTAACATAAGAAGGAAAGGACGGCTCCGTTCCCGCCATTTCCAAATAGCAGACGACTGCAGCTGGTTCAATTTTACAGTGAGCTTTTAAGTAAACGCAGCAGCGTCTTTTGAAAAATGGCTGGGATTCCAACACAGAAAAAGCCCCACAACAATTAGAACGTTATGGGTATCTTTTAAATATAGCGATGTATATATACGACCAATACCCACATTCAATATGCAAATGGTGAATTATACTATCTACTAGGGTAATAGTAGGTGAACAGATAAATAAATACAGTGCTTCCCCTCCAGCTATTGTTAAACGGGAGTAATTAGGAGGCGGGGGTATTCTAGATTCTAGATAAGCATTGCCGCAACAGCAAGGTTTTGTATTATAAAGGAGCATTATTATTCACAACTGGTACCTACAGTGCTGCATGATAAAAGGCTTACATATATGTATACGGTTTAAATATAATCCAGTTGAACAGACACTGATAGCTGAACACGGGACAGATGGCTTAGAACAAACCCTCATAAATATAACCAAATCTGAAGGAAATAAAGCCACAACAGAGGAGAACTCAGTTAACTACTAAGGCAAATTTGATTTGGCCGCATGGAAGCACTCCGTAGCATGAATTTGTTTACTTACGATGGGAGAGTCATCTCTTTGAGAATGTGCAGAGGGCACGTTTTGTTATCAATTTCCCACGTGCCTCGACAGAACATACACGGCTAGATTAAGGGATGAACATTGGATTTCTCCCGGGAGACTACAGTATCATTCCAGTAAACAATTCACTAAAGCAAGAGTTTCAATGCATTGGAAAGTGGCATTTTTTCCAACTGGATATTTTGTATTGTTCACATATTAATTCCGAGGGACATTTTAACTTGATGAGGTAACAATCTGCTGGGCATTCGGAATCGAAGTGTAAACACTAAACAGCAGTGTGTACCAAATAGGTATACTCTAAAAACAGAGTGTACCAAATAGGTATACTCTAAAAGGGGAGATTTTGTCGCATGGATACAAGAAAATTGTTTCGATTCTCCTGAGATAAAACATAAGCCATCCTACAACACATTGCTATTTTGGAGACACGGAGCAGAATCATGCTAGATTGCGATACACATGATAGTGTAAAAACAAAAAAGTTTGATTACAAAAATAGTATCGCATACCACCACGGCAGCACAATAATAACATGCTCTGCAACATGATGGTGACATGCTACACCGGTGAGAAACCTGCCCTGGTGGCAGCAGCAGCAATGACAAGCTTTACAGTTGTAACATATATTAAACGTTCTCCGAACAAAATTAATTGATGGAGGAGAAAGAAATTCAAGCAGTACATGATACATAACATGTGTTTTTTTAATGCTGGCTATTTGTCACCACGGGGAAAAACATACAGGCCAAAGTAAAGCAAGTGAAAGAGGTATCTGTCTTTCTAAGTGGAGGTAATCAACAGACCCAAGGGAGCATCTGCCCGTCCCTGGGGAGAGTGGCTCAATGACAGGTAACATGCGAACATTCACTTATGGTTTATGTATTGTTGGCTGGGAGGGATGGACGTGCACGCTAGTGGGGTGTAGGGGTCCCGGAGACAAGTATGCGGCCCTGTAGGATATCAGTGTCAGCTCAGAATGTCCTGTATCATGGCCGCCACGACCATGGAGGCATAGCACCCGCCCCTCACCCATTTGTAATATTCCAGTTGCCGTATAGGGTAATTTATGAAATTAAAGCTAAATCATGGCTATTATGATACATAAATGGGTTTGAGAATGCTTATTAACTGGCCATGTGTGTAACACATCCTTTCTCAGATCCGATATTCAAAAGGTGAAAAAGGCATATTACAAATAATTTAATGAATAGGGACCATCATTAAGGCGTTGAATTTATTTATTTTGTAAAACGATATAGTGTCCAGACGGGCTTGAAGTCCTTCCACATTGTAAATGAGTTTCGATCCTCTGAACTGACCCTTCGTGGCCAATAACAGTTTCAACAAGAACAACTACTAACTACCTCCCACCATGTGTGTAGCAAATTCTTTCTCAGCTCTTATATTCAAAAGGTGAAAAAGGTATCTAATGTGCTCACCGAGCTAAGAACTCCGCCATCGGTCAGTTTCTCAAAATTCACAAGAACTCGGTGAAAAAAAGTGTTCCTCCATTCTTTTTATATATAAATATGTATGTTCCTCCATTCTTCTGAGACATGAATTCACAAGCCTAGTGGCTCATGTATTATACTATTCCCGGGGCCAATGTTTACATTGCATGCTAGGTATACAGGACAGTTCAATGAAAAAAACGCCCAGTCCAATTGCCATAAAACGTTAAGGGAGTGTTCCTCACTACAGAAGAAACAAATAAATGAAAAAAAAGACATGTTACCCCATTAGTTTTTTTGGTAGTCACTTGAAAAAAACGGTGGTTTACTATGGAAGTCTATGAGAAAATGTGCTTTTTTCACGTTTTATGGAATAATAAAAAAATGTCCAGTCCAAATTAGTTTAATATTTACTACACTTTTATTTGAAGTCATATCCCATAAAAAATAATTGTATCTTACCCAGATCGAAAAAAAGTTGGAGACCTCTAAAGCTGACCATGTAGTCTACTTTTTGTGGCTGGTCTGCCTGATGCCATTCATTTCACATTGATATTCGTCATTGCACAGACTTTTAACTCATTTACATGGAGTGTTATCATCAGCCAAAGGGTTTTTTGCATCAATATTATTATGATTATACTTCCCACAGTGAAAAATGTTTATTTGTCATGGCAATCCCTAGAATCTATGCGAAAATTATGGAAATAAATTTTGATTTAGACAAAAGACACTAAGGGGACCACTGCTGATAGATTCATATGAGAATGACCACTGGCTAATAGTTCAACCAGGAGCCGCATAGGGCCGCATTTCGGACGCACCTGTATACCTTTAACAACTGGACATGTTTTTTGTTCCGGCTGGCTAACACTTTTTCCTAAGCCCTACTACTCAAAAGGGCATAGCTGGCTCTATCTGACTATATAGAACTGCCTGCCCCACCGGTCATCTTTATCAAAATACTTAAATTGGAGAGCAAAAGATTTCTTACATTCTCCTGACGAAAGTTACAACCAGTAGTGTATATCATACGATGGTTTGTTAAAGCCACTGTTCAATATATTTATTTTATTTTAACAGAATCCTACATGGAAAACAGGCAGCTATTGTATTGCAGTGAATGTATAATCAGGTAGCTAAAATACTAGAGGCAACAGTGCAGCTAAGTGTCTACTACGTACAAAAGCTGGCCATCCCAAATATTTATATAGAGTGAATGAATGGCAAAGATGGGCTGTCATTCTGAAACGAGTCCCAAAAGATTTACCTACCTTCATGCTGAATTGCATAAGTCGCTGCATAGAGTAAATTGAAGTGAGAGATGTAAGAATTGGAGAGAAGATGAGGAATAAAGGTTAGTTTAGAGTCTGGGGACAGCATGGGATCATTTATGCACGCATCATACATACATACATACATACATACATACATACAGTCATACATACAGTCATACACGTATACATATTCATTTTAATACAGGGTATAATTTTAAACGTGTATAGACCAGCTTGAACACAAGAAATACAGATACCAAGGGCGATCCATTCCCACTTTTTCAAATCATGGTAATAAAGAACTAAAGCATCACACAATAAAGGTAAGATAGATAAAGGGGTGACAGAGATAAAAGTTATATATAGAAATATACAGAGAGAGATGGGAGTAACAGCAGACTTAGGTCTGGAAGCTACATTATTAAACGATTTCTCGGATCTTTCTCCCAAGAATAGCATATATTACACTCGTCCATAATTAATGTTGGCAGGGTGACGATATGACTCAAGTGATATACTCTAAGATATATGAATAGCCTTTGGTGCCTGGCTTTTGAGGCATTCATCTCAATAACAAAAAAAACGATTTGCAACCATCCAAATCCCCCTCATTATGCAGAGCTGATTTCAAAGAGAAGAACATGATGGTGAAGGCATGGCATCATATATGTCAATCTAATGATAGCTCGGCTGACAGCCATGGGATTTATGGATGACGTTGAAGGATCATCTTCAATCAGGAGACATCTTCAAGCGTGAGTTATGTCATGGCGTATCACACTTCCAGGGGATATCCTATTTAAAAGGTCAGGCATGAGATAACCCATCAGCAGTTTATTATTGGGACCATAATTTAAGGCATTGGCATCCTCAGACAGTTCTTTCAACATGTGGAGAATATCCCAAATCTGATAAGTTAAATTTAGAGTGTGTCTCATATATTCACAGCTACACCACCGATTGGATCCAACCATAGGCTCCAGCAAGACTGGGTATTAATATTCAGGCGGCTAGGGACAACCCATGGCAGTAGCGTTGTTGTTTTCAGACAGGAAAAAAGGGACACCTAAGGGTTGGCACCAGATAAAAGCATATAAGTGGATGTTAAAACAATCCATATCGGATATATATGGTTTATGAATGAAAGAAAAATAGTAGATCGAATCTACTGCATTCGCTCTTCAGCATTTCCTCCTACAAGGGTTTTAAAAGCATCCCCTTCCACTACTTTCCAATTGAATTCTGTGTGAGGCTGCTAATTCTACATGCACTCTATCCCGCTGTCTTTAAGAACATGCAAATACTCGGCCTGGCAGGCAGTGTCAGAGGTAGCACAATGAAAAGCTTGGTTAATAAAGGAGCTGTGAGATAACATGGCCATACAAGTCGCTTTCAGAAGCCACGTGGTCATCCATCTTGGTGAGGCATTTTCACGCGTTGCACAATATAAGATAAATCATACTGCCCGCACCGGGTGCCATTAGATGCCATTCTTCATCGACCGGAGACAGAGAGACGGAGAGAGAGAGGGGAGAGAGAAAGAATGGTAGAGAGAAAGAGGGGGAGTGAGAGAGTTAGAGAGAGAGAGAGAGATAACTAGACAGAGAGGGGTATAGAGAGAGAGGGAGAGAGAGGAGGGAGAGAGAGAGAGAGAGAGAGAGAATGGTAGAGGGAAAGAGGGGGAGTGAGAGAGGTAGAGAGAGAGAGGGAGAGAGAGAGCAATACTGCATTTTTATCCCGATTTTTATATAGCCTGCTTGCCTCCCCCTCCTCCTAGTCTTCCTCCTCCTCCTCCTCCTCCTACCCACAGTCAACACAAATGCAACGTAATTAGCGACGGTGGCTATACGTATGGGTCAGGCTATAATAACGTTACAACATGTGATCGATTACCAGACTAGGCTCTGTCCCCATGCTGAATACTCGCCCAAACCAAGAATATCCCACAGTAATTCTTTTCAACAGCTTTATGTTTTGTATTTGCAATAGTTTGGATACGTTCGAGTGATGGAGTAGTTACTAGCTATACATAACAAAGCCTCTGCACTAAGGTTTTATATGTCTGGCTTACAAAGAGTGAGCAATCATACCCCAGGATTGAAATATAAGGTAAAACATATAAGTAAGGAATCTATGGGCGTAGGTATGGTTCGACTTATGAGATAACGACGAACACTTTCCGCGGCCAACTAAACAATTATTCATGATCAGTTTCATACACAAGCATGGCGAGCAAATGAATGGGGCGGTCCAATAATGGCTGGTTATCATGAAAAAGCTCCTATACATTTCGGAAAGAACCTTCATCGTTGCGAGCGCAAAATATGGAACTGTGTAAGGTCGGTAGCCATAATAAGGACCATAACCCAGGCAGGGGGAGCAGGAATTTATAGTTCCAACCTATCCTCCCTTACCATTGAATTGTCATGGCGATTTCAAAACCACAGTCGGTAGGCGAGTGGAAAGAAAGAGATATTTGTCAGTGTCGTTATTACTGTCTCCCGCATATGTGTACAACATTTTATAGAAAGTATACAGCTTTACATCCGTCGTGCAGGCCATATAGACTTAACTAGAGGCAGGGTTATGGATCACCTTGTATGACGCGTCCGATTAAATGATAAAAACAAGTAATAGAAGGCCGATGTAGAGGAGGGTACCACCATCCCATGGATGCACGGTCTGTATTTAAGAGGCCTTTATGTACTAACTAAATGGATGAATAAAGCACTGAGAGTTTGACATTGGTGGTAAATACAGTCTAGGCTCAGAGTTGAGAGAGTCCCTCCAAACTGAGGGAAAGCCTCTCGGTACAAACCGCAAAATGCAATTAAAATTCTATTATGCCGCCTACTCCAGGGCCAGGTAAACCATTAGCGCAGTAGGCATTGTATCACTGACATACCTTTCTTATCCGATCTAAGAGGCTGTGAGCCTAGATTGAATGATAAATGAGAGGGATGTATACATAACTAATCTACAGCTTTGTCACTATTTGAATAATTGGTACAGTTCTTTTTTTCAACCAAGGAGTCAACTTTATTTTTCCTGTCCTTGTCGTGAAATTTTGTGCCATTATTTGCTCTGCTGGAGATGACAGCACAATGCTCGAGAGGCAAGCATTTGGGGAAGGGCACAGGCAAGAACAATTATTTGTGGCCTGGAAAACCTACATCTCAGTTGACTGTTTCCATCCTTCAGTTACAGGCGAGCCTCCATTCTGTGGCATGCCAAGACCACTTTAATCCCGCCCAGGTGCTGGACAAGGGAAACAGATGGCACAAAAGAGTCGCTCATTCCCATAGTATCCATTTGCTCAAGCTATTTAAAAAGGAATAACTGTTATTAAACGATCGCAGTAGGTGATGTCAAGTCTCATGTATTTTATCAATTTTTTTTATTTCAAAATCATCTCATCATTTTAAGAAATATTCACGATAAATTATAAAGGTACAATTTTAATTAACAAAATAACAAATGTAAGGGTGGAATTCTGCCAACTGGTATACACTATGGAGAGGTGGATATTTGATTATTCATTGGGTAACGCAGGTGGTTTTTTAAACTTTATTTCCTTAGACCCTGTCCAAAATAACAAATTGTAAACTAGTATATATTGGAATAAGGATTCCTTTTCAGAGTTATATATTATGCTTGTCAGGTAATGTGGGAAGATGTGACGGGAGGATTCTGACGACTTGCACAAGGTTTCATTCCCAGGGTATTTGAAATGCATTACAGTCTAAATAATTAAGGAAGGCCTCGCCTCGTGCTCACGATATCCAAGAGGACCTTAGCTCCAACGTGTTTCTTTATTCATCTCCAGAAGTGTCCTATGTGATCTATAATGTGATCTATTAGTAGGTTTCCGTTGAGCAAATAGACATCTGACACGAAATGCAAATTCAAATGGAAATAACATGAAAAGACAACACGTGTATCGACTTTTCTATCAATCAGACACATCACCTGAAGAAGGGCAAGTCGCCCCAGGGCTAGTGACCAATACAGAAATTATTTCTCCAAGAAATCATCAAGCTTCAAAGTGTCATTTCTTACTAACGAAAGTGGTGGACTGATAATAAGTAGCGTTCTCCAAGCATAAGCCCGAACTGACAGAATATGAGTAGATTATGAAACTTCAACCCAGATTTCTCTCTAATAAGACTCTCCCTCTCCTTTCCCCCCCCCCCTCTCTCTCTCCCTCCCTCTCCCCCTCTCTCTCTCTCTCTCTCTCTCTCGATAGAGGGATAGAGGGATAGAGGGATAGAGGGATAGAGGGATAGTCCTGCCCGTACGGTATCAGGTACACTGCTTTTCTAACCACCACTGTCATCCCAAATTTAAATAATTATTTCTAACTACTAGTGTAGCTTGCTGTCTAATTTGGTATAGAGCATGCCAATGGGAATTGAAAGCTAACTCAAGCTAATATGCATGAGAGCGACTACCTTTATGAGGAATGGTATCCCAGTCAAATATATAGCTCGCCAAGTAAACCACCTCAGTGCAGGACAGAAACAGACCCCAGGGATGCCCAGTGGAATAGCTAATGCTTAGCACGAGAAGAAGGGAAATAATCTGAAGGACAAATACCATTGACATGAAGCAGACGACAATGATGCGTGAATTACATACGATGTGGCCGCCCATCGGCAGGCCGCAACCACCTAACGCTGCACATAATCTGATAAACGCTCACGGCGTACAAGAACCTCCTCCTGTAGTAGAGATTAGACGCTTAGGCAAAAAGAAATAGGTGTGTTTCCGATTTACACCACCCCAACCCCCACCTAGAAAGACTTACCCCCGCCCCTAAAGCTTTTTTGAGCGTGTCTAATGATTTGTGTGAAAGGTTTGCCCCCAAAAGCAATAAAACAAGTCTTCCTAATAAAAAAAACTTAAAGGTTACATTTCGCTTCTTAAAACAGCTATTCTTACAAAATAGACTTACAAAAAATATTTTCGAGCTATATAAATCGGAAACACATCTAATTTTGCTGGCCTTATCATAATATGAGAATAGTATGGAGTGCAATTGAATAACATTTACTGTACATGAACGGATGCATGGGGAAAGGATGGCTCAGCCTCTTCGATTTCATTCTTGATCTCAAAAATGATATAGTACATGTATAAGTATATCTAACGATAAATGCTTGGCTGCCCTATCGTAGGCTGCGGAACAGAGCAATTACATGTGGGAAGGAAGGAGTTTAAATGCAGTTGGGTGTATGCATGTAATCGTATTGTGTATTGATTACATTTTAGATAGCGATACTGTCTGCTCTACATCCAGTCTCTTCGCAGATTTTCTAAAAGGATATTGTTCACAGCATGCCTCTGCAACTATAGTCAGAGGCTGGGGGCAATTTTCAATTAAAGCAAATTACATTTTAATCTGATTTATAATCTGAAATGGATTTCACAAAAATAACAGACCAGTTATGTTTTGGGGAATGGGATGTAAAAAGATGGGGCGAAATGTGCTTTAAGAAGGAAATCGAAATGGGGAAATAGGGAGGGAAGCAGTGGAATGGACAGAGAGAGACACATAAGCGAGTGAGGGAGGATAAACCCAGGAGTGGTGTAGAAACTGTTCCAGTAGCAGGAGCAAGCTGGAGAAATAAAGCGAACCAAGGACAGGTAGGGGAGAATCAGTGATGATTCTAAATAATAGCGCTGTAGTAATGGGACAATTTTCACTGCACATTCATCATCAGGATATATATATAAAGTGTGGCTTATTATCATCCCAAGGCCATCCATCAATTTACATCCCTGAAATAAGAAATATTTCCATCGCGGCACGGCATTTAATTCTCTTGGCACAAACGCGAGGCAAGGATGCGTAGTAGATATATGGGGCAGAAAATTTACAATCGGCGGCTAAATCCCATTTGCTAAATTCAGTTAGACTAAGCTGAAAATGTATAAATACTAGGTATATCTCGGTAAATTTGGTATTAATTTCATTGATTCAAAGAATGTGTTCAGTTGTGATGAAGTGTAATTTTAACTTTATTTTGTGTCTTAAACTCATTTGGGAGGATTTGAGAAGGCGAGTTGTACATTTTCTAACGATCTGACACATATAGCAAAGGCTCTGCAAGTAAAAAATATCGGGGCGAAAATTGAACTGGCAACTACTGGCAGGCAAATTGGCGGCGTGGGGCTGCTACAGTGATCCTGACACCCTGAGCTTACACGAGCAACTCGTAGAACAATGGAGCAGCACAAGCGAGGTGTTAAAGGAGTCAAGAGTGTCTCTTTCAGCTGTGACTTGCTCCACAACGGGTTCACAAATCGGCCTGGGCGAGTGCCAGCAATAATATGAACGACGCAGGCTAGGCTCACAGCCTCTCAGATCAGATAAGGATGATGTCAGTGATTGGACGCCTTCTGCGTAAATGTCTTCCCTCGCCCGGGAGTAGGCGTCCCAATGGGACTATAATGGTATGTTGCGGTCCTAATGGGATTATAATGGCCTTTTACGGTTTGGAGCAAGAGGCTTTCCCTCAGTTTCAAGGGACCCTCTGAATTTTGAGCCTAGATTGGACGCTTAGCCCATTATAACACGATGATAATGGTCACCAATAAAGAAAAAATTAAGCTGCGTATACAGTACATTACCAATGAATATACTTACAGGGGAAAGTTTGGAAATTGCATTGCAGCTAGTTTGCAAGGCAATCAATAATTCATCAGTTATTCGTACACTGCTCTGAACAAGAGTGCAGGGCCATACAGATAAATAAAGCATTCTTACCAGCCAGAAGAGGCAATCTGGTTGACCTTCCATATGATGTATAATAACATCCGCCGGGTTACAGTCCATGCCTACACTCTATTTACACACTATATTATGTTGGCAACAGCCCAACATAAAAGGCTCGTTTTGCCGGGGTTTACTGATATGGCACAAGGTTAAGGGCCAGCAGTAAAAGAACATGGTTCCTCTCTGTCATCCATTTGGGTGGCTTCATATAAAGCACCGCCACATTGTGCCCACTTTAGGCGACATCACTGACACCTGATGGGACCATCTGCCATTATAAGGGCATCCAGTGTAGGCCCGGAGGGGGCCAACTGCCACCCCTAAAACTGTGCTGCCTCCTGTAGCATCTATCACTCCATGCATATAGCCCCGAGCTGTATCCAGCCAGTATGTTTCATATAATTTCCTCTCAATAAAAACTGATGAACGATGTCTGAAGCACATCTAGAACAATCCTTGAGACCATATATCAAGTCCTTCCTTACGCGAGGCACAGTATATTTGTTTGCCGACGTTTGTAAGGAATGAAGCCATTATAACATTTTTCCTTGTAAAATGAACTCATTGAAAGCACTTAAGAATGTGAATTGTTTCATCTTGACATGATTGAAAACAAGACTTCGCTGTATTCCCTGTGTTAAATCAGAGAAAGATTATGAAATTAAAAATGAACTAGGGCAAGATTTAAGATCCATGTTCCTTTGTAACAACTTTGATGTAGGTTACGCCATATTATTCATAATGGAACATGTGGCTTGAACCTAAAGGAATAGACCCTTCTCAAGAAAACCTCATAACGAAAGGTCAAATACATTTATCTTCATCAAAACATTTCTCCGCTGAGGAGATAAGGTGAGCTTGCATTATCCAGAATACTGAAGACCTAATGCGGAATATTTGGTAGGAAATGCGGGTCAAAAGGTAGTGTTATTAAATAGCTGATAATGCCATTATTCCCCAGTTTAGAAAATGCAAGATCAGAGAAAGGTTAATGACGAAGTAATTGCAGCAGAGAATCATGGGCAAAAGCAAGCATACCAATAAAAAACGCGTGATGAAACACGTCCATTGCATGAATGAATCGCTTATGCCCTACGTTAGGCGTAAGTAGTATAAAGTCGATGCATTTGGATCGGGACAAAATAAGAAATTTGTCCAGGAAAATCATGATCACTTCATCAAAAACGCCTTGTTTTTGCCTAAAAATATGATGTTTTCTCCAGTGAAAATTTGGCATAAAAAATGGCTTCAATGAAAAACGTTCATCAAAGTGGGAAGCCATGTGTTCTCTAGCTAACAATTTGACTGGAGATAGAGAGCTCTATTTGCCTTGTTTCTTCTTCCACTATTATATGTACCCAGAGGCGTTTGGTAAACCGGGGCTCTTGACACTCCAAGATATCCCATCTGGAGACTGGCACACTACAGGGGGCCTCATATAAGATTGAGTAGGGCAGTTACATATGTGCCTTGAATGTCCCTATCTCCCCCATGTGCCTACACTGATAGCTGGATATAAATTCAACTACAACTGCGCGAGGACATTATAAGTGAACAGACTAAAGGTGAAGAACAGGGTGGACAGTAATCAAACTTGGTTCACACCATGGGCATTTACTCGGCTCATAGTTGTACCATCCTTAACGAGACCCCCGTATCCAAACGCAATGAATCAAATATGCGTGCGCTGGGTAAATATTTGACGTTGACCCATGGCGCTCATTGGTGTACCACACCATTCGTTATCGGTAGGGCCAAACCTGGACCTTCCAGAAGCCCTTAGGCAAGGGCGTCTAATATCAATTTCACACTTGGCAAGGTCACTTAAGGAGGCCTAATTCTCAGGCAACATGAGGGGTGATTCCTCCATGCCTCCAGTTAGGTGAAGGTCTAGAATGCAGGGCGCTGAGCGTGACAGGAATAAATGTGGCAAGGTAATGCCAGCTCGCAACATCAGAGGATGGCTTCATTTGATATGATACCAAAACATGTTCCCCTGAGTGAGAGAGACACAATGGCATGATCGTACAATGTGTCAGGGTGCTCTGCATTCCCCCAACCGAAGTGTACACATGTATGTATACACAAACACAACCTGTACCTCATAATTATGTAAGAAAAATACAAAATGTCTGCATACATATAATATGAGCTTTCACCAACAAAGCAAACACGGGACCATCCATGCAGACCAATATAGCATGATTATAATTTCATACAATACAATACAATACAATACAATACCCGCCCTCCTTTGAATATATAATATTATATGTTAACACCAGTTTAGATATGGTATGGTGGTCGCGAGGCAATACACAGAATGTTGCCGTAAGCCAATACAACTTTTGCTGCACTACTTGCAGGATTTGTGAAAAGCTTATACATTGTATCAAACATTTAAAGATCGTTTTTCACGTCCTGTCCACATCTGGAATATTATGTTAAGCAGGGAGTCAGGTCACGCCCAAAAAGTAGAGCATTTTCGGGGAAAGAGAACATTTTTATTATTTACGCCCTCTACACAGAATATTTTAACTGATTTTAAAGACAAACATTTTGATGACCAAATAAAAACAGGATTTTTTTTTTTTTTTAAATCTGAACGAAATTTGGTCATTAATGGTGGACATTTGTAAAGATTTGGCAAGTTTTGGAAGTTTTCAAAAATACTGATGACTTCCACTCCTATGAAGGCAACTCACACAGCAGTAAGCATCCTTTTGTTGGCTTTGAAGGGAATAGTGTCAAAAACGCTATCTGATTTATTTCCATCTCAAAACCCATATTGACCGTAACGCTTTCAATGTTATTCCAATCTCAAAAGATACTTTAGTCTTACCTCATTTTATCAAGGGGCAACAATCATACAGCATCGCGTCAATGCAACGGTCACATAAATTACAGAGCGGGGCGGCTCAACCCTCATTCACTTGCGGCAACGGCACTGTTGTACACTCCGCCCCAAACCTACATTCACCTTGTGGCCTGGATATATATGAATTTATAGCCTGGGCGAGGAAAAGTCATATCTCCCTACATTAAACGAAATATTTTCAGTCTCAGTTGGATTAGAAGCAATGTCCAAGCGACCAATAGCTAGCCCACGAGCAATTGAAATATGGTTACGTGAAAAGTCAAGTGAAAGGATGCATTGGAGTAGTTGGCTCAGAACGGCAGGCACTTCTGTCAGGGAAATAGCCTTTTAACTGCCAGGAGACGGCGAGTTATACCCCCAAATCATCGCAAACAGTCGTAATTCACAGAGCAGAAAATGACCCCCCGGGAGAGGATTAGAGACTCGTCAGTAAAAACAACCATAAAGCGCTGTCCCAATCTGACATCGACGACGGAGGACTCCACACAAAAAGTGGATGCTGCCATCCAATAAAAACAATTCTCAGCTTTATATGCCTTCTTCCTTTACGAGGCAACTTGACCACAGCCCAACTCTTTCATTATGAAAAACAATACATATCCATGCATCAGATATCCTTCAATGAATTGGACAACAACCGGTAAAAAGAGGGAATTAATGGAACGCATTTGTGCGTCAGTTGATATCCTCGGGCTTTCAACTCAATCATGCAAAGAGACATTCGAGCATCTATTAATCTTTTAAATATAGCAGATTATTAGCTAAAACTGTAGCTGTATTTGTTGAAGCGTTCTATAATAGTCTAGGATAGAGGCATCAGCCTAAAATGAAATGATGCAAATTAGAACGAACCCAACACGGTCGAATAGATTAAAAATATGATGGGGGGGGGGGGGGGGGGGGGTCATTACTAACTGGTGGAGTAGAGGACCGATTGAATGTTTTGAAATCTTCAGAAAGACGACGATTTGAATTGTTGAATGTTCCTTTTATTGTTCCCAACGTTTCGGGAGCTTTGCTCCCTTCTTCAGGGGTAGTCGATGATAAAATTAGAAATATTTTCTCCTAGACCAGTGAGTTCATCCCTTTATTCCCCAGAACGAATAAATAAGGTGCACACCAGGAAGTAGCCTATTGAAGTACCATTTTCATAGTAGGTTCTGATCGCCAACTTGTATGCATCCAATATCCAAAAGCATGGCACTGGTTAAAAGTCCACCAACACGCAGGCCAGTTCCCAGGGCATTGCCTGGGAAGGGAATGGGTAAAAACTCTCTTCCCTGTTGTTAATAACAGTGACTCCCACACAACTCGACCAAGGGCAGCTGATCTAGAGCCGAGGCAACTTTCGGCGCAAGTGAAATGGAAATACCATACACATGGACAAATTTCTCAAAGCTCAAATTTGAGAGATTGCCTTCTAACTGAGGGAAATCCAAACCGCAAAATTCCATTAGAATCCCAAAATACTATTATAATCCCATTAAGACGCCTACTCCCAGGCCAGGAAGGCCATTAGAGCAGTAGGCGACCAATCACTGACATACCATTCTTATCTGATCTGATAGGCGTTGAGCCTAGACTGCTTCTTTTATTACGAATATTTAATATCACATTAGATACATATATCATTCTTGAAAGTGATTAGATAGGTATGAAGAATGAAAGAAAGAAATCGTTGATGTTGTTTCTAAGCATGACATAGACAGTACCGTATTTGAGGCTTATAAGGAGTACCTAACGTGGATGATTGTAGTTTCTCTATATGGAAAGCCAATGCTTGGGGACCTGGTCTACAATGTAAATATATCAGAAGCATACCCTCTGACTTCATTGCTATAGGCACACACTGTTATGTCCATCGATGACCCTGAAGCAAGGCGGGCATGTATATAGGCACAAGATGAATATTGAATCTAGAATCATCCACGTGTAGCACCGACGACCGACTTCAGGGGGACTGTATTTTGTGCGTGCATATCAAACGGGAAGTGCTCTTATACCACCTGACCCTTCCTTCGGTAAATATTTCCATCTAGCCATTGCACAACTCAACACATCTCTTCCCCATATCGGGGTCAAAGAGGGCCTGGCAATTACAAGCCCCAGTTCGATGGCTCAGATGTGTCTAAGAAGCACCATTGCAGAGGAAAGTATCTGTAAGGAACACACCGGAAGTGGTAGTGGAAGCCAGTCTGTGTATTTATGACTGAAAGCGATGGGGAAAAAAAGAAGACTGCAAAAAGAATAGCTGGGATCCTTGCTTAGATAGCACGAGCTACCGCCAATGGTAAAACAGGGGCAAAGGTTCACTGGTAATCGATGCGGGGAAAATGGTTCTCTAGGGATTAGATCCAAAATATTGGTAATAGGATGAATACAGTGCAGATAAATACACTCGTTGGCGTAGCACTGAGGAACCAGCATTTCCCTGTTAATCGGACCAACAGCAATGATGTACATACGTGTACATAGAGACGAGGTATCCTATCCAGTCTAGGCTCACATCCTCTCAGATAAGATAAGAATGGTATGTCAGTGATTGGACGCCTACTGTGCTAATGGCTTTCCTGCCCCTGAAGTAGGCGTGTTAATGGGACTATAATGGCATTTTGCGGGTTGGAGCGAGAGGTTTTCCCTTGGTTCTGAGGGACTGTCTCAACTCTGGGCCTAGCCTGTATATCATATATAGATAAGAACTTCCCATTCAAATCCGAAAGGTTGTAGTAAGTTTCTCGTGACCCTGCATCATGCTACTCACAAGGCTATAGAGTACATATCGTGGGTTGAATATGTGAGGAATCCATAACAATTGATTAAAAGTACCTTCTATAGTGAGATCGATGCCTATGTGGAAGAGGACTATGATCTGGAAGTAGCTTTATGGTCGTGCCTCAGCGTTTCTCTAAACTTACAACATAATAATGCAGCAGGCGCCTTCATATAGCCAGGGAATAGAGCTGAGAGGAGCAGGAACCCTATATAGTTGATCCGTACCCAGGTTTTGGCGCGGGGGCAAGTGAGGGGATGTGTGCCCTAAGACCTACAATACAGAGGTGGCAGTGTAACACATGGCCTAAAGGCTTGAGACGGGCCCTGATGGGTGGAAGTAGGCCTGGCGAATCTAGGGATCAAAGCCTGTAGTAGTGCCCTTATGAATAACCGATATACTACAGAGGGATGTACACTATAGCTCTTCCCCCTCTCCTCCCTCCCAGGCGATGTCTTGATAACACCAAACTTTTGCAACAAAAACAGCAAAACAATCCACCACAGAGCACGGCTTAGTTATACGGCTGTATCGGGGCTGTATTATAACTGGTAATATTGTTTCATTAGGTGCGGCCGCTAAGGAAGGTTTGAATCAATATTAAATGTACAGTCAAAGAGAAGC
Source organism: Sthenelais limicola (assembly GCA_942159475.1). Classification (NCBI taxonomy): domain Eukaryota; kingdom Metazoa; phylum Annelida; class Polychaeta; order Phyllodocida; family Sigalionidae; genus Sthenelais; species Sthenelais limicola. Next base: position 64,560,798 of record OW804096.1, read on the forward strand.
GATCTTATCAGCTGTATAAGATATTTGCATATACCTATTAATTAGATCAAAGAGCGGCGAATAGTGATATGCACACTGTCAAATAATAGTGAGAAAAATATTGTTTGATTCATGGCTCCTAGCTCATTCCAACGGCAAGAGTCAAATGCATTTCAAGATAGCAGAAGCTAGTGCTTTGCTTCTCACGATTATTACTTATGATAATGATAAATACTTTATTTACAAGACTAACATAAGATATAAATTCAAGGTTGAGAGAGTCCCTTCAAACTGATGGAAAGCCTCTTGCTCAAGGACCGCAAAATGCCATTATAATCCTATTAGAACACCTAGTTCAGGTCCAAGAAAGCCATTCGTGCAGTAGGCGTCTAATCACTGATGTACCATTCTTATCTGATCTGATAGGCGGTAAGCCTAGATCGCTCAAAGATGATAATTAATATTGCTCCACCAGCTCACCTAATGGAAATCGGGAATATAAGCTGATGGTTGAATATTTAAATACTGGACACTGATATAATATTTAATGTAGGACATCTAACAATGTCCCATAATGACCTTGGCTAATGAGTTAATCAACATTAACCCTGATAATGCCCCGACAATGTGGTAGTGCTAGTGATAGGCATTTTTTATGTCTTTTATGGGATTACTTAGCAGGAGAGAAGACTGGAAGTAAATTTAAACATTCTATTAAAGAGCCACACAAATAGACCTAACTTCAGCCCCAACCAGACAAACTCATGAAACTGAGGATGTAGACGCAGGAATTACGTCGAGGAGAGAAACAATAGGTAGAGCATTAGAACCCTAGAGATTTAGTTTACATTACAAGCGTGAAAGGGGACACACATGTCAGCTTCTCAAGTAACTAATACAACACTCCATACTGTAGCTAAGGACGTTCATACTAAAAGATTAGTTGCATTTTAACGCAAACATATAAATGAGTTCTTCCACGGCGAATATGACAGAGGAAACTAGTCTTATCAGATAATTAAACTTATACCTTCACCTATCTAAACAAGGCTTGGGATGCAAGTGAGTATATATGAAACATATTTTCTTGATATATTATTATTCTATATTATATTCTTTTATATTTACTCCGATTATGAGCCAAAAATCATACAGTGAATGTAGAGGGGGCGATTGGTTGCTTTACGCCGTTTTAACACCATACTTTCGTATAACATTATATTCGGGCATAACACGTTAACAGAATGCCAACGATGCCCTACTCTCGATCATAAGCAATGGTTCTTTAACATACACAGCTCTACACATGGCCAATCTTGAATACTCTAGATGGTTAGGAGTTCATTTTAATTTTCATGGAGTCCGCATGCCTCCGTTTATTAAACCTAAAAGCATTTGGCACACATGCATATCATCACGTAGCATACTTTTGACGAACGTTTTACCTGACACCTTATTGTGTATTCTGGTTAGACTACCCCTCGTCCCCAAGACGGCTGTTTGTAGAGCCCTAGCCCAGGTCTAGTGCTGCCCATTTACTGACAGTCTTTGGTATTCCACAGACAGGGGGGTAGTGACCATAATATGGTAGTGACCATAACATTATTATTTTTTTGAGATTTTGTTTCATTGAATTGAAAATTAATGTACAGTTAAATTCATCTAAATCGATTCTGGCATTAGATAAATTGATTATAGCAGATTACCATGGAAAATGCTTAAATGTGAGCGATGGGCACATCTGTATACTGTCACATATGAATATAATTCATTTTTTTATACATATCAAAGACTTGTATAAGTCTACATTCTGTCATTAAACCTGAACATTGGATGAACGCATGGAATGAAAGGTCTTTACAATAATGTAACCATATCCAAACTTGGGCTGACAGCATTGTTGTCGAGGACTCTGCTAAAGTCTGAAGGTAACTAACAAAAACGCTCAGTACACGGGAGGCGATTTTTAAAAGATGCTAGTCTCTCCGTGCATTAGACCGCTTTAGTGATTACATAGCCTGGATGGGAAGAGGCACGTTTAAGTTGGTGTAATAAGAGTTCAGGGGAAAACCGCAGAAATATACTTTATATCTATAACATATTCTTCATTAAAGGCCGATAACATATCTAATACAGTTAGAAAAAAGCGTTATCCCTCATTGATGTATTCAAGCTTTAAGCGCTGCCCTAAAAAAAGAAAATGGACGTCTATTGCAATAGACGTCCATTTTCTACCAAACTGAGTTCTCTAATCCGTTTAGAGCTGAATTGCATCAATTTCTCATGTTTTGCTGGGTTTGCAACTCCCCCTTTAGCCCCGATCTACACGAAATTGCAAGTCAATTCTGAACTTATATAGAACACGATTCATATAGACAGTGTCATGGACATAAACAGCGAATCAATATGGATATTATCTAATATTGATAAGAATGAGTATCAGCCAAATGTGTAGAGGTGTAATCCAAAAACATTATACCTGGACCACTCAGTACATGTTTCTCGACTGATAGACTGTATTATTAGATGCCTGGTTCTGTAAGTTCTCCCTGCTTCATTAAAAAGTCAAGAGGAACGAGTGTCTGCTCCTCAGTCGGCGTAACCTTTGTTACATAGTCCTCTATTAGAGCGAATGCCACAAGGTGTGAATGGTTGGGGCGCGGGCAGGTGGCCATTAGGGCTACTTCCAAGCCTAGTTGTTACTACTTTGTACATCACTAATGTAGATCTTTGCTTTAGACACTAACCCGTATGGGCATTTGCACAACGTGGCCAAATGAACGCCACTGACATCGCCGGTGAAGCACTTAAGTTAATAAAATTGCTTTCACCCTAAAACAGGCCACTGGCCCCCAGTGCTCCATGGCGGATCGGGCAGAATGGATTAGTCGATTGTCCATTCACCACAGCACTGGCAGTGTCAGGAGGGCCAGTGGTGACCACTCCTAGAGCGTGTTCGAGTTTACACCGAGTTTGTCCTGGCTTCATCTAATTTACCCTGTACCGAAAAATATGGAAAATATAGAAAGATTCTCGACCTTGGCCTACTCTACTACAGACTTCAGAATTTGTCATGGGCTCGAGAAAATTTATTTTAAGTGGAAATTTTACTCATAGGGTGTACTGTACGATTTTGTTTTAGAAATTTGTAAACAGGTAGAATTTAATATTAATCGAATTCATCCAAATACTAGTACTCAGGGCCTGCCTAGTCTAGGCTTATATATGTTCTAAGGATCAGATAAGAATGGCATGTCAATGATTGGACGCCCACTGCGCTAATGGTTTTCCTGGCCCTGTAGTAGACGCCCTAAGTGAATCTAAAGGCATTTTTCGGTTTGCAGCGAGAGGTTTTCCCTAAGTTTGTAGGGACTCTCTCAACTCTGAGCCTAGACTGCTGACAAGTATGCTTAAGCTTTCAAATATGTCTACATAGTCAGTAAAACCTAAAGATTGGCTGGATTGGCAGGTACTATTCTATCCCTCTATCTAAGCTACCTCTTCAGAGCCCAGCAACAATTGGCTTATGTAACGGAGGGAATCGTTAATACTGGGAATAATTACTAGACTGGTCAATTCAAAAACCTTAAAGAAAGAACAAAATGAAAATAAAATCGAGGAAGAGGCATTCAGTTGTTTGTCTAGGAATACATAGTATTCACTGACGTCACGGCGCTAGCCGCGGTTTGCCATAATGTGGGTCAACTTTAGCTGGATATGAGGGCTCCAAGCCTAAAAAATACAGTTTTCACCTCCGAAAGTTTTAGAGAATGTTATATACAGTATGCTGATAGTTTATATGGTCATTTTTGAGTGTGTCATGATGGAATATTGAGTATAATTGCCATTAGCAAGCATTCAAAACGGGAAATCCTGTCGATCTTGTGTCTCCCGCTATCTATGCTGCCACACATTATGGCTGCCAGTGAGGATAGCTGCTGACTGGGGTGACGTCATGTGAATACTATGTATAAGGTCGCCCGAGAGTTAATCAAGTTGGCTGACCTTGGCGCTTAAGCAGCCTCAATAAAAACACAATCTAAACAAAGTTATCCCAAGTCTGTACTTCCTAGGGGAGGTACCGGTTAAACTTTCCAGGATTAAATTTCGATATGTAACAAGAGAGATTTGTTCAAATGCCAAAATAGCTACAGTGCATTCCACCCAGATGAACATACAAGAACATGCATTCAATAGGACTGAATTCATCAATATTCCACTGCTGTAACATGTTATAATGTTTATGCAAGAATTTGAATAGTCGAATCAGTCGAGGGAAAACGGCCACCGAGGAGCAAAGCTACCTCAGGAAAAGATTTCGGTGGGCCACCAAAATATAAATGAGGTCCTGAAGCAAAACCAACCAAACACAATCCTCCAAAGTTTTGTCAAATGACTTTTAGGTGGGATGGAAAAGAACGGAACAAAAAGTAGGTAATCTTTAGTTTTTGACCGATGCATTAAGCTCCATATATATATAAAGGTTTAAAAATATATTCTGAACAACAGGACGGATTCACAAGGGAATCTAACATTCTATGTAAAGCCCCCAAGTCTTTTGCTTCATAAAATGTCATATATAACGATGAGGGCAAATAGCAGACCATATACATTTGCTCCTTAAAGAGGTTTTCCTCTGCTACGACGACGACGGAAAGTAAGTAAGAATCGTAAATTTTTTAGGGGAATCAGATAAGAAAACATCCTATGAACAGACAGTTTCGTCTACAAACCATTCGACAAGAAGAAGCCTTCTCAAAGAATCCAATCTGATGCTGGCGTCTGCGTTATTTTAGGCACATCTCGCTTTTCTAGAAATCTAGATGGACCTTTCCTCTGTCACTGATGGCAACATATCATTTATGCCCCGAGTCCACCTCCCTCCGCTGTATAACGGCAACGGCGTCTTTTAATCGATTATCCATCAGAGAAGGTTACAGTCCGGGCGACGGGAATGCAAGCAATACCTAAGATTATTTTCTGTCACACTAATGGAGTGATCATCCAATAATATGTTGGGATTGGCTGCCTTGGGCGGATGCCTCATTACAAGGAGAGAAACGTCTATGATGGCAGGCTCATATAGGCAATGCACAAAAGACGATATTTACAGCCTGGGCATTCCGATAAGGCGCGATGCAAGGGCGGGAGTAGATGCGGGCAAAACCGCTTTACACACGTCGAGCTGTAGCTAGCTGTTGGTATTCTATTCAGCCAGATTTAACTGTGACGGCAACAATGACAAGCAAATCCCGACTATTCGTCATTCAAGCCAAGGATAGGACCATGTTCGACTTTCCCAAGGAGGGAATGAAGAGAAATACTTAGAGGACAAGACCGAGCCATCCCGGGGGAGGGACTGGGGCAAGGAACTTTCAAGTTTTATAGGCTTAATTCAGACATATCTGGTAACCTTTGGGTGTCACCTCCCTAGGGTCCTTTTACGCGGTGAAACCCTCTGAAGCCACTGGCAGAAGCCATCGGTGGAAGCCACCAATGAAGGATGGCTTCCGGGGACCAGGTCGTTTTTCTGAACGGAAAACAGTCTGTAATCAGTGCCGCCATCTTCTGGCCTAAAGCACCAACCCGATTGGATGTCATTGGGTCACGTGGCCATGGATAAATGGATTTCATTGGGCGTGAAGGGGTCATGTGATTGCCACGTGCGTTACAGCGGGAATCAATTAGAATGCTTCATACTGATGCCTTTTAACTGTGATATATGGTGTCTCCTGTGTGATGAATGAGGACCGAGGACCATCACATATCTGTTCCCATCATAGGAGGTATAAGACCCGCTGGACAAGCAGCCACCAACACCTGGCCGGGCCTATCTTCTACTAAAGATGTATTACCACGCGGCGGGAATTCCTATTTTTCTATAGAAGGATTTTTTGTCATATAGTGTGGTGATCCGATACATACTTCTTATTGGAAAATAGCCGAGTTGGCACCTCCCAGATAGAGAAAATCACAACAAGCAGTCCACAGCGGGGATATATATATTTCTTTTCCGCTATCGAGCCACGACAAAGAGAGTGTGATATACATATTGACTATCAATAGTATCCCAATGGAAGAGTTCATATAGCATATTATGGGGCTGAAAAGGACATATTGGACAAGTATGTTGAGGCACTCTGGTTGACAATTTACGAGGAGGGACTGGATAGTGCAAGGAAGGAGAACTGAGGAAGCGCCAAGCTGTTACCAGACACTCACTGGCCTCAACAATGCAAGTCTAGATTGTCTTCTGAAAGTCTTGCCTGACACTATAGCACCCTCGTGTCCCATAGACAGCTGAGGCGGCTAGGCTCACAGGGACAGACAATGCTCTCCAGTCGCAATGATGAACCTTATACTCCCCCTCAATCCCTATACTTCCCATCTATATCTCGCTCTCCACCCTTGCCGACCATATCTTATCTGTTGTCAAGTACATAATTAGTTTGCTTTAGCTAATATATGGGGAATAAATTAATTAATCGCCATGAAGCGAAATTATTTGGCGTAGATGATGGTTTCCACCAAAGGCCAATCCATTAAAGTGTACTCTTTCCCTACTTTTTTTCCCCGGTTGACATTTCCAATGAGATGCCAGCTAATAAAGACCAATTGGAACTTTTCTGAAAGCAGTTTTTATGATTAATAAATGTGTCTGAATCGATTGTATTGACCAGACGGCTTAAGATTTTTAACGACTTAAAATTTAGAGAGGATTGCTTCGGGAATTGATTCAATATCTACTTTCTTAGAATGGAAGCTAAGTTTTGAATATGAGCCTGGTTAAGTTATAAACTCATGGAAACACTAAACGAGACTTGTTAAAAGAATAGAGGCTTGGTTCTGTGTATCACATGGCTTATATGTCCCATCACTCTTGAAGTGGGTGTTTATACACTTTAGTCAATATTTAACCATTATTATACACGCATTCAATACTGAGGCCCCGACAGCCGCACATTACTTGTAACGTGGTATTGGACTAGTACATTACCAGCTCGTTGTCATGGCGACGCAAGTTTGGTGGCGCAAGATTGCCGACGCAAGGTTGCCGACGCAATCAACTTACTATAAGGCATGTATAATAATCAACTTATAGGACTCGTTGCCGCACGATGCGGTCTCGTCCTTTATTTACGCGCCGTGCGGCAACTCGTCCTATAAGTGCTAAATAGTGTATAATATCAAATGGGATTTGTTTAAAGACGAGAACAAGGGCCCGCTTCTATGTCTTTGTATTACCTTTGTTAAAGTGGCTAAGATAGTTAAAACGAGTAGTCACAGAATCACATGAAACTTATTCAGTCTAACCATATAGGATATGTATGACAATTTCTAAAGTATAGAGCCCCAACATTGTTTCCTCATTCAATAATCATTAAATAAGTTTAATGAATAGACCAGCTTTCAAATCACAGAATAGTAGCCGTCAGGTGCTGCCCCCACTCAATAATGCCCATGGATGTAACTAGTCTTAACCCAGGAGTCTATGGACAAGCCTGGCATTATGTAACTCCAGATGCCAGAACCCAACTGCCACTCTGACATAGCTTGACATTTGGGGTTGGCAACCACAAACGATTTTGCTCACTGTTTTACCAAATATCTGATATGATATAAATGTTAGAGTTTTGATATCCACAGGAGTTATTTAGGAGGGTAAGGTGAATCAAATACTAGAAAATGAAGTAGAAATTCCGTTACTCCATAATCTAGCCAACAACAGTGAGAAGTGTCACTTTAACACGGCCGGAGTTAACACGGCAGATTTACGCCCTATCGGCAGATGCAAAATTAGCATATAAAAGGTGCATCTTTTGCATCTGCCGTGGCAGCGTTCTGTATAGCATGGACTTTAACAAGGGCTTATAACACATCATATGCCTCATCATTCTTTCAAAGCTGCATTCTCAGCTATTACGACAAAACAAATCTAACCAAATTCACCCATGTTATGACTTATACGACTGACTGGATTTATCAATATTCTGCTGCTGGATATATGTTTATAAAAGAATTTGAAGTCTAATCACCGAGAGAAAACTGTCGTCGATGAGTGATAATAAGTGAAGTCATTGCATGAAAGGATTCGGGCGGACGTTTTAGCATCCATGTCGCAAAACCAACTGGACAAAATCCTTCAAAATGTTGGCCAAATGACTTTCAGATGGTTTGGAATAGAATGGAACGAAAAGTAGAAAATGTTCTGTTCTTGACCGCTTTTAGCTCAGAGTGCAGCTTTAAGAGGCAGTACAAACGTCAGTCTTTTTTTTCTCGTTCATACATTAGTGACCATTAAACTAATGAAAAATATTTCAGGGTTTGACTTGCCAGTCAATGACAGGCCTCTTACAAGGGAGGCCGAACTGTAATCTACACACATCACGGACAGGCATAATAAGAAATGAGTGTAGATACACCAGAAGGCTTGAACAGCAGCCTGGGGTCAATATAGTTTGGGAGAACTCTTCGATGAAATAAGTTAGATTAAACCGATAAAGCCCTGTAAAATGAGGGCGTATAGTGATATATTTGTAAAAATAATAGAAAATTATTTTACTAACTTGGGCAATTATCCCTTCTCGTAGCATGCCAACCATGTTATGAAGTAAGTCATTTTGTAGGTCGAGGAAAGTTGTATCCCTTGGCACTTGTAAAACCAGGGGAGCTCCAAACCTGCAATTATAAAGATGATAACAAGTTATTGATTAGAACCAACAAGTTTATAAATTAGACAGCAGCATGTCCTGTGGTGTATATATTAAGAATTAAGTAGCACAGGCTAAGAATAAAATGCCACCTTTCCTGAAACATAACAAGTGTATTAAATGTGTAGCAATTAATAATGTATCCCCCCACCCCCCCACCCCCGCCAAAAAAGAAGAGGATTTTATGTACCCCCGGAAACACATATCATCCTATCCTAGGTAACCTCCCCTCCTAATTGATACAGATACAATCACATGCCCTTCGTTTAGTCTACAAACATAATGATGACACTTAAGTAACGATTGCTTGAACGTAATGATCTACGTTTTTCTAAGAGGCGTTGAATCTGAGTCAACATAACCTTAATGACCTGATATTAATTAAAAACCCCTACCCAATATATGCGTCACGAAAGCATAGTTTCTAACAACACTTCGATCAGATAATAGACAACATGCTAGAAGCCATTTGTAGGTTACAGAAGATAGTAGAAGGACACTTGGTGATTATAACGAGCAATCAGTCCTCAATCTATTCTTATCTCCAAGTAAGGAATTCCTTTACCAATCATTTCCCAAGAAACAATCAGGATGGATGAACTCAGTTCGTTATGTAGTTTGAAACATGTCTGGGAAGATTTAATCAGGGTAATAGACACATAAAGATGAGTTCGCCAGTATAGCAGCTTAACGAACATACATTAATGCCTTGGTACATCATTGAACATGGTATCAACTGATCTACGCTTCATTACAGTGATGTAGGAAGCATCTTAAACATGGGGGGGGGGCAACTTTGTCCCACAAAGTGAAATTGTATATCTATATAATATAATCTAATACAGTGAGATGTTGATTTCGGAATAGTTTCCCAAGATTGTGTGTCATTGCGAGTGGCACGGGGTTGACATTTGAGTTTGTATTCCAAATCATATATCACAATTACCTGGTATGGCTGTTTTAATGATGGAATTTACCTATTGGTTGTCCACTTATACCACCCATTTCCAAATGACAATGGTGTAACACAATTACACTGGATAATGCATCAGTTTCAAAATGAGACTGATTATCTGTTGTTACATCATGTTATGCAACAATGGCGTAACAATGGGTAACGACTTTATGATCAATAATTAACAGTAATTAGTAATGTGTAATGTGTCATGGTAATTATTAAGTAATGTAAAGAATCTATTAGGTAGCAGGACCCAGGAAAATCAACAATAGCCACATGGAGCAAGCTCTCACCTGTATTCCAAGACCATAATAAAATACCATTCTAGATCTTAGGATCCAAGTCTCAAGTCTTATTCTTTACACCTCTTATTTCTATACAGTATTTCTACAACTATTCAATATACAATATAGCAAACCTTCATATAACACTGTCAACCTATCAGATATGAGGGAAAATGTGCATTTTCTCAAAAGACAATATGCAAATTTGCCAACATCATAACCTAATTTGTGTCATAGGTTTTCCAAAATTAGCAGCATTAGAAAAACTCATATCTTGTTTTTGCCCTAGTTAGGTGCTTTATTTGGACCCAATTCCATCAACTGATTCTGACTTGAGAAAAGACAATGAGGACATAGAATAGTAGAGATGGCAAGATAACTTTCAAGATTTCAAAAGTTACCCATGCCAATGTTTCCCCCCAAATACCAAAAGTAACAATTTTTAACAAATGTTGACTAGAAAAATGTCCTCGCTTCATGACGCTGCCACACTTTACAGTTTCATGATGTTGTGTGGACATGGTGAATTAATATTAGAACATGAAATTCACAAATGTGTCAACTTCTTAAAATGTACTTAAAATTTGGGCATATAAAAATATCTTTTAAAAAATGAAAATTTGAAACTAAAGACTTTAGGACAATTCTCTAATAATCACAAAAAGAATTTTTGCAACTATTTGGCAACATAAGTTCTAGGTATTCCCATTCAGAGCTAATTGTCTCAGAAAGGTGAGATAGAAAAATGCTAGACATTTATCAATTTCCTCATGAAAGTTGAACCTATATATATATTGGGCAAAGTTGGTCTGAATAAGTCCTATATATATATATGTCTCTTTTAATGAAATAACTTCCTGAACAAGCACACATTCCCCAATGAATTGGTATAATCAGAATTAGATTTCATTACAAAATATCTTGATGTGACCTACTGTACCTCTGTTGTGAATGCACATGCCAAGCTCACCAGAAACTTGCCTATTGGGAGAAATGAATATGCTAATGAAAATGGGGATATGATACCTGCAGCCTTTTTAGATTTGTCTCATTTTCAGTCATTTTATTCTTTAATTTCACTAATATCTTCATATCTGGGGCACGGTTTTCTTTCAAACTCATATATTTAGTTATTGATGTCATTCCCTTTTGATTGGGAAAGAATTAGAGATACTAAGACCGAATTAAGCAAGAAAAGTGAGTTAAATGGGGTTCTGGAATACTTGGGTATCTGGACCAAAGGCATGGGTGGCAGTCCTAAGCTTATGTTTATTTGCAGCAAAAATGTTTTTTGCAAGGGCTAGTTACAAAACTTTAGGCCTGCTGGCATTTTATATTACTGAGAGAGGGCATTTTTTTTGCACTTTGGTTCATTTTACAGCATTCCCAAAATTGATATAGGCCTAAAGGTAAAATGGTGGGAGCCAAACCATACTCTGGCCACGCCCCCCCCCCCCCCCACACACACACACACACTTTCATTGGTCCCCCCTGCTTCCTACATCACTGCATTATACAGCAATCTAAGGATGTAGTTGCCTTGAACAAAGCAGGGAATTACGCCAGGCAAACAGCCCCTTATATGCTACAGTAAATGTTTGCTGAAGCGAGTAACTAAAGCACGTAAACCTAAATGTCTAGATCTCAGGAGTCCTTTACACCGAGGATATTATGAGCCTTATCTATTTTCAGCAAGCCATCATTAACTAAGTTCAGACTTTCCAGGCTATTAATAATCCAAAAGATTGAGTCTTGTTGACGTTAAGATATGTAAGGATTAATGACCGACATTTCAAGCCTGCGGGTCATTAGTGCACCAGAAGGCCAGCAATGGAGGATATTAATCCTTTTTGTCTCTGTCTAAGGTGATTATAACCCCTGTACCATTCAAGGTAGAGAATAAAAGAATTATATAGTTTTGCTGACAAATTAACCAGGGAATCAATGCTATCCTTGAAGCTATGAATGGGACATATGGCAATTACTCTCAATCTCCAATACGTTTTCAGTCACACCTTGAGGGACAGTCATTTGTCTGAGGATATGCTGTATTAAAAGAAGGGGAGGTTATTGATTCTTTTAGTCGCTGGGTCATATGAATGTTGATGTATATAGTATGGTATACTGGATTGATCTAACTGATTTAGCAGCATAATTTTAACAATCAAGTCACAGGAGATCTACTTATACTATTAGGTCCTGAAAATCAAGTGGAGCGTGGTAAAGGAGGAATCAAGGGGACCAAAGTGAGCACCGTCGCTTGTCGTGGAACCTGTATCAACTATCAAGAGTGGGTTGATGGGACACGTGACTTTAGATGCACTAAATGTCAACAATTGCCATGAGCTTACAGTTGGGGTATGTGGGTGAAGTCGCCTGAAGATGTACAATTCGCCTTCACCAATCCTCCCAAATAATCCAAATTTGACTGCACAATTTTGCTTAATCAAAGCAATACCAAATATACTCAGTGGTCCTGGATAAAACCATAAAGTGCCTTTCTGTCTCTTTTTCTCTGTCTCTCTCTCTCTCTCTCTCTCCCTTCTTCTAATGTCTATTTTCTGGGTACGATCATAAACTGTCCCCCTCTTAGCTCTCCCACCCTTGATATAACCTTCAATGTGTTGATAAGGTCGTAAAGCAACCAATCTCTCTCACTCACTCACCACATATACTCAGATGCACCTATAATTATAGCATTTATGATTTTTCTGCCTGATTTAGCAGAATTTACTAAATGTCTAGAGCTGCCGATTGTAAATTTCTTGGCGATCTGACCCACACAGGAATAGTGCAGATACCCATCCTCCCTACTCATAAGATCTGGTCTCCTACCTATCGACGGCGACCTTCTTCTAGGATGGCAACATTCAATACTAGAGTAACCATGACACAAATATGTATATATATGTATGCTTGCCTTTTCCATCGATTCACCAGCCACCTTGAAGGTAAAAAAAGGTGTGTTTTCGATTGCCCCCCCCCCTCTTCCTACCTAGAAACTAGAAACACTTACCACACCTAAACACAAATTGAGCGTGCCTAATGTTGGGGGTGATTTTTTAAAACAAAAATGAATAAAAACTGGAAAACGTGTCTTCCTTACCTAAACGGTACATTTTTCTTGTGTTAAATATTTGTTGTTACTAATAGAAAAGTGCGTGGAAAGTTGTTTTCCTAAAAAATAAATTTTAAAAAAAGGTTACCATTCCAAACATATCACTTATCGCACCTCATATCGGTGAATCAACTGAATACATTATCGATGTAATGCAATGGAATTTCCGTTGTCACAAAAATTGAGGCCCATAAACAATCATGAACGCCTGTAAATAACCAGAAAAAGTGACGAAACCTAGGCCAAAAATATAATTTCAAGAAGGGTATTAGCAAATATACTACTGAAAAGATGTAGGGAAAGGGTTTCATAGGTTATGATAATTAACACGGTGTAAACCACTGCAGTATACCGCTTGAAATAATATATTTTATTGTGAGCTTGTTACTTTTGGAGATGAGTTGAAGGAGAAACTGAAAGGTAAAGAGTTCCATAGAATTCTCATCCAGACGGATCCTCCTCCAAACAAATCCAATATTAAATAAGATGTGAAGTCGTTACAAATCTCTGTAAATACAAATATGCGTTCAAAAAGGGACTAACCTGGTCCAGAGAAAGAGTTGAGCAAGAGTGTAGATAAAGAAATCGTTATTGTTTGAGTTGAAAGTAGTGAAGATGTTAAACAGAAGCATGGTATCAGCCATGAAAGAGTTACCCAGACCACCAGAAATATATCTGGCCAACAAGCATCATGATCGATGGAAGGATCTGAGGTAACTGATGTAAAATATGCAAGCTAGAATTGTAATCGAGAGATTGATGAACAGGACCTAAGTTCCTGCAAAGGTGTGAAAATAATTTCATGGAACGTTAGAAGCCTGCCACCAAAGATTTCTTATATAACGATTTTTATGGAGAATACGAAAGCAGATATATTGGCGATTCAAGAATCGTGGTTACATAGTAACATACACGATAACCAGATATCAATAGAGGGATATCAATCAATCAGACTGGATAGGAAATCCAGGAAAAAAGGAGGCGGTATAATAACCTATATAAAGTCTGATTACTCAATTAACGACATACGGTATGAAAACCTAAATATATCAAATCTAAACTTGGAAGCCCAAGTTATAGAATGTAAGAGAAATAAGATGAAAACAATGGTAATCATAAACATATATCGCCCTCCACAAAGCCAGTTAGCCGAAAGTATAGAAGCCATCAAGCATATCTTAGAAAACATTAATCTTAAAAGCGAATCACTTTCCAATATACATTATAAAGAAAAAGGAAAGGAACACATATAGAAAAGGGAACTTTACATCCCGACAATGGAAAAACTTAGATATAAAGATATTAAAAGAGATACTTAAAGATAGTGATTCGACTGGATTTTACCAATCAAGGGATGTAAATGAATGTTGGGACATAATAATAAATAAAATAACCCACTACCTGGACAGGATGTGTCCGTTAAAGGAATTTAAGAATATAAGGGAGAGACCAAAATGGTACACACCGCAACTTAATGTAATGGCAAAAGAAAGAGACAGGGCGTTTAAAAAGGCTAGGAAAACAAAGAAACCTGAAGATTGGGATACAGCTAAACAAATAAGGAATAAAGTCAACTCCCAAGTACATAAAATGAAAAGTAAACATTTAAGAGAGGAACTCATTAAAGATCCCAAGGACTGTAGACATTTCTGGGAAGTTATAAAGCCACTCCTGACACCAGACAAAATAAAAGCGAAACAAACCATTAATATTCTTGACGAACATAATAATCTTCATGGAGGATTGGAAGCGTCGGAAATATTAAATGATTTCTTCTCATCAATAGGGGTGAATCTAGCAGAAAAGATCAAACCATTAACAAATACCGAACAAAATGAAATCCCAAACAATAGGTGTATCCAGCCTAATGAAATAAACGACAATGAAATCTTTTCCTTTTGCCAAATAGGTGTGACTGAAATATATGATTACTTACGAAAGTCAAATAATAATAAGGCATCAGGTATCTTACACCTGCCCACCAGGGTTTTGAAGCCATGCTTAATGACACTGGCCCCCCAATTTACATACCTGTGTAATTTATCAATAACCATAAATGAGATACCGAATGAATTTAAGAAAGCAACAATATTACCTTTATTCAAAAAAGGCTCAAGAAATGACCCTTCTAACTACCCACCGATAAGCATAATAAAGTTCCCAGCTAAGATATTAGAGAAGGCTGTACACCATCAATTTTATTCCTATATCGAGAGGAAGAAAATGCTGTACGCGCATCAATATGGATTTAGAACAGAACATTCTATAAACCAAGCTCACCACAGAATTTTTCACAAAATATATGAGAACTTATATGAAGGGAAGAAGACGGTATTGGCTTTCTTGGACTTCAAGAAAGCCTTCGATACCGTCGATCATCAAATATTGCTTCAAAAATTAAAATCGTACAAAATCCATAGTGATGTCTTAAAATGGTTTACAAATTACTTAAGTAACAGGTACCAAAATGTTAGTGTCGATGGCATGGTTTCGGGCCAACAGAAGGTACGGTGCGGGGTACCGCAGGGAACTGGTCTCGGACCGTTGCTCTTTTTAATTTATATCAATGATTTACAAGATGTTATATCCGAGGAGAATGTCCAGCTTTTCGCGGACGATACTGTATTGTTTGCTTCAAACAAAGATAAAACACTGGCGAATGAGGCTCTGCAGAGAGATTTCCAGAAAGTAAGTTTTTGGTGCAGGGACAATAAAATATCCATAAATATCAGCAAAAGTAATATTCTAGAAATATTACCTGCAAAGCTAGATGAAAACACAAACAAATATACTTTCATATGTCGTTGGGGGCAGTCGTGGGGAATGAATGGATACTGAAGCTGGTTGGCCGAATAAATCCAAGGGAACTTGGATTTTTTATTCCCAAATAACAGACATGAATAATGCAGAAAAACATGAAATAAGAATAAAATACATGAATACAGGAGCAAAGCAAAAAATTTCACAGTGATAGGGAGATGTCCGCTCAGTGCGACCGTTGAGACCAAAGTGTGTCTGGAACGAATAGGTTGCCAAGAAGGTGGGCGTGGCAGTTGCGTGCAAGCATGACGTCACAATAGTCTCCGAGCACTCCTGATGACGAATATATTCATCGAGGGATCGATTGGTTAAACTAGGTACAGAAAAAATGGATTATACAGATAATTATACATACCTAGGACTGAATATAGATAATACATTAACTTTCAAAAACCATCTAACCCAGAAAATCTCCCAAGCCACAACCAGACTAAAAGCGATCAGAAGAATCCAGAAGAATCCAGAAGTCCTTATCAACAGCAAATATATTAACTTGGTACAAAGTAGCTGTGAGGCCAATCTTGGATTACGGGGACTGTATTTACTGTGTAGCACCATCCAATATGCTTATGAAACTGCAAACAATTCGTCAGGGTTGCATTCAATGTCGACAAAAGAACCAATGTTAATGATTTGCAAATAGAAAATAATATACCTTTGTTATGTACCAGAAGGAAGCATCATTTGTTAGAATTAGGATATAAATTGAGTGATGAGCACCCATTAATAGACAATAGAAAGTTGAATCTACGCTCCCATAATAAAGGGAGAAAAATGATATTACCAAAACCACGAACAGAAAAGGTGAGAAAGTCAATCTACTACCAACTCCCAAGGTCTTGGAATGACCTGCCAAAGAAAGGAGTCACATGTCCATCAATTGAAAACTTCAAAGTTTTCCTCAGGGATAATATTCAATAATATTCAATAAAACAGTAAACATGAATAATGTACAACCAACTAGGCCGTCAGTAGATAAAGGCCAAGGGGTAGGGGTATGGATTGACTACTTACCCATTAGAGTGGTAATTAACTAAACGATGGTATGTAAATCCAGTATTATCGCAATTAACAGAGTATGAAGTTTAAGTTTGCTGTGATCTCATTTTCGGAGATAGATGAAGGAGGGAATCCGCGATTGTATAAGCTTTTGAGATGAATTTTGAATATTAATAATTGTCATTCGATTGGATGTAATGTATATATTTGATATTCTGATATTTCAATACTACATGTAATAATATAATCTACAATGTGTAGAATCAAATATTAGATGTGAAGCTGTAATTGTTAGGATTAAGCATTGTGAATTTGACTTTTCTGTCATTGTTATATATATTTTATAAAAATAGAAGTATAGTATGAGTAATTACTGGAAGACCGTACAATATCACAACAAAACGGACACTGAACTCTTAAGAAAAGAAAACGATCAGAGACCAAAATGGACGTCCGGGAATACCTATGTTTTTAACAAAGAAGGACACAAAAATCCATTTTTCCATTTTTATTATATGATGTAACTGTATAAAAATGAGAAATAAAACTAATACATACATACATACATACATACATACATGAGATTATGGGTGGCTATTTTAAAAGAAATTTAATGAAAGATGATCATGATCCGAAAATAATGCACAAGTTTCATAAACCAGTGCGTTGAATAACGTGCAAAGGCATTCCATTCTCAAGTGTCAAAACACCTTTATGAACATATGACATAGTACACGTATCTTATGCACACGTGATTTTGTATTTGGAATCAGCTTATCAATACATGCACTCTCCTAGTATGGTATCTACCTATGTTGTTCTTAGACTAAAGTCAAGATGTTTTTCAATTCAATAAGAGTAAATCTATGTATCTATACTATCTATCCGACTCATGGGAATGCATAAGATTCCATCGAAGTTTCTGTTGAAGTCCTTACACTAATCATTTTTTGACTGATGTTGGCGCTACGATCTCATCTAAATGGAAAAGCCAGCCTTAGCAAAATGTAGGACATTGGGCATGTACACAATGACATCAACCGATGAGTTCCAATTTGCTATCCGTCTACCCAACAACGTCAGATAGCGATCGAATTATTATCTGATATGAGCCAAGAATAAATGGTTGTAAAATGAGCGATTCCTATTTAAAGAGCTCATTTGTTTTCATTGGCGAATGATGTAATGGTATAAGTTTAATCAGCCACAATTTCATGCAAACCCATGGGTTATCACTTTTCTTTGCAGAGCAACGTTTGCAATGTCAACAGATCTGCATAAAGCGGCCAATGCAGCTGCTCGACTAAGCGTGGTAAAAATACTAAATACCAATCAGCTTCAATTAATGCAAAAACATTTTGTGGATTTTGGCCCCGATCGTCTCGCCATATTTAATTACAACGACGTTAGTACATCTCTACGTTAAAGTTTAGGTTCAGAACCTCTCAGATCAGATAATAATGGTATGTCAGTGATTGGACGTCTACTGCGCTAATGCATGGCTTTCCTGCCCCTGGACTATCCGTCCTAATGGGATTATAATGACATTTTGTGGTCCTAATGGAATTATAATGCCACTGTGCGCTTTACAGCGAGAGGCTTTCGCTCAGTTTGAAGGGACTATCTCATCTTTTAGCCTAGACTGTCAGAGTCTAGACTGGTTAAAAGACATGGACTATATACATGTATTTACATTGGTGAGTGAGTGAGTGAGTGAGTGAGATTGGTTGCTTTACGCCCTTATCAACACATTTAAGATGGTTATACCAAGGGCGGGAGAGCTGAGAGGGAGGCAGTTTATGATCATACCCAGGAAATGGAGATAGAAAAGAAGGGAGAGAGAGACAGAGAAAAAGAGACAGAAAGGCACTTTATAGTCATACCCAGGACCAGATATATACATTGGTTTATGATTAATAAACCGGAATGATCATAAAAGCAGTCGGCCAGGGCCGATGGTGAGAAACCGCTATATGGGAAACACAATGCAAACGAATGTGGAGTAATGTGTAAAGAAATTATTTAGAAACTTTATCAAATGTGAACCTTTAAGAAATATCGAACAGATGTTGATTAGACATTTGCAATATTCTTAATTAGAGTAGACAAGCTAGGGGATTATCTCCTGGGTATTGGGTGACTGGTGTATATAGGCTTTAGCACCTTTAGCACTGTGATAGCCTAATATCTACCCCTCGGTATTTTTCCCTACTTTAGCTTGTTCAATGATCATGTGACCCCTGTACTCTCCAATCATATAATAATATTAGCTTTAATTCTCCTTGGTTACTCCTTGGTTACTTCAGAGTACCAGGATGTTATGCCATATAAATATATGTACCTTTTATGTATTGAATTAGTTAGGAACCTCTGAATTAGTCAGTAACTTCAGAGTTAGGACTGAACTACTAGACTCGCCATATCTAACCTATATATGTGCTTGAAAGAAATACAAGAAAACCTTCATATTCAACTTGGACTTACTCTTCATTATTCCTGAATGTTATTTTAACAAATGTCATGACTTGTTCCCTGCAGGCAATGCTTGCTGCTTCCAATGACATTCACTTGCTGCTATTTGTAACTCATTCACACGAGAGCTCCTTACATGCAATTGTGCGCCCCGCAGGCCATGATTTACCCCTGTGTTTCTACAAGATCTGATATAAGTGACCGAGAGGCCACAAAATTGGCAAAAGCATGTACTGGGATGCCTTTATGGGTCAGGTCATCAGTAATTGTACAATTCGTGTCCACCAATCCTCTCAAATACCCCACATTTAAGACAAGTAGTATGTTCAAAATACAGTTCAATATAACCGAACAGATCTCTAAATATACCCAGATATGCTGAGTATTATTTTTTTTTTTTTTTTTTTTAAAGATTTTATTTTCACTGGGTACTACATCACCTCCAAGAGGAGTAGGATATTCCGGTGGAACCCAGCCTGGGTTAAGAATTGATTATGTACATAGGATAGCAGATATACTGATCATTTCTCAGCCAAATTTACCAGAAGTGCATGAATAGAATGTGTAGAGCTGCAGATTGTACATTTCTAGGCGATCTAACCCGGGGATCTAACCCATTATAATTGTGAGTATTGTATAACAGCATGCCTCGCTCCACACGGGACAACGCAACTCATATCTACTCATACACATAGTAAAACCTCTCTTTGTTAGGGACTGGCTTCATGAGTCCACAAAGACGAGGTATTCGGATTGCAGAGGGATCTGTATAAAGCAAATGTACAGTGGATCGATTGTTTATTATGGCGAGGTGACTGCAAGGATATGGGTAATTCGGCAATTAAACAGGGGCTCGGCAATATCGATGACATTGAAAATATTGAAGTGATAACGACCATTAGTATGCAGTCTAGGTGCAGTTGAGAGTTCCTCCATACTGAGGGAGGGAAAGGTTCTCGCTCCAAACCGCCAAATGTTATTAGAATACCATTAGGACGCCTACTCCAGGACCGGGAAATTCTTTAACGCAGTAGGCGTCCAACCACTGGCATATAATGATTGCTATCTGGTCTGAGAGGTTGCTAGTCTAGATTGATTAGCGTCGACAATCAGACCTCTAAATATACCTCAGGTCAAGGGAGATCGGATTAAATCGGATTAAATCATAATATAATTTAGTCTGGGATGCTGACAGGGGATGATTATATATATAGGATGTTCTACGACAGTCCCAGATTTTGGCACGAGGAAGTAAATTATAAAGGTGATACATTACACATATGAAGGCAGCCGTATGGGGATTAACCATGATTTCCTACGCAGCTTAAATCATTGCCATTGTCGTCCTAATACAATTACTCTCCTATATTGCACATCACCTTATCATTTGCCAGTAACTCGGTATCCATCGGTACGGAGCGATCGATATCGAAATTACATGATGTCAGTATATGATACATGGTTTTGTGCGAGTTTCACTTCTCCAGATAAAACTGTCAGTACAGAAATGAGAAATTATGATTAGTGTAATGTGATTATAGACGAAATGGAATGTGAGACCAGATTGAGCACTTCTTGTCAGCAGGTGAAGCGGGTGGGGTTTTTTTTGTAACATGGGCTATGTCGTAATTTCATGTACATGTATGATAAACCGAATGTTCGTTGGAGTGTCTTAGTTTCTATCTTATCAGAACCATTAAAAATGTCTTATCAGAACCATTAAAAGTGTATTTCAAAGATATGCTAGTGCTACATATACAAACAAACTTTGAAAATGATGAAGGGGTATTCTTTTCTCTGTTACCTGAGATTATAACAAATTGACTCCTATTAGAGCTCTATACAGTAAATAGTTGAAGCGGTGGACCTGAGATATATATCTATATAATATTATTTTTTAATATGGATTGAATTGACAATTCCAGTAGTAGTTGTAAAGAAGAAGAAAGAATAGGACTGCTTCTTGGTTTAAATATCGTAATCAAAATTGTGTAAACACGAAAAATGCACTTTTTAAGGGTTCACACAGAGGGAAATTCCTGCTTATGAAGACAGTACACAGTAGCTAACCCCGAACACCAACACGGGACGCCAGGTGCCTCTCAAAATGGGGGTCTGGTAATAGAAGATCATCCCAAATTGAGGAGAGGTTACAGAGGGACTTTCTGAGAACATACGATTCTGGCTTTTATTAACCTTTGGGGTCAAAATAAATCAAAAGGAAAATAGTCAGGTTAAGAAAAATCTATCCAATGGCCACAGGGTAAAACAACGTAACCATGTTATAAAACATTAATTTCTATTTCTATTGGCAAAGACATTATACGAAATCTTCACCATTTTCAATGTCATGTGTTGAGAGATTAAATAAACAGACCCAATTGTAAACGGTGGCTCATGTAGAGATGGCTATGTTGCGCATCTATATTTTAGAATGATGTAAAAACAACCCCTAGCGATGGCGAGAATATATATACTGCCGAAAAGCTGTGCCTGTCGAAGTAGGGTCTTCTTTGGTATTGGGATTCAATTATATACGTACAGGGCTTGCTGAAGAAAATTAAAACGTAACAAATAATAATATCGGGATGGGAATTTTCAGAAACTAAGCGTGGCAAACTAGTATCGGAAAAAAGTAAAGGATTAGTAACTAACATTAATAAATTAGGTTTAATTTAAAGAAGAAACCCTATTTAAATTGGAACTAATTCAATTAAAAGAGAGTGAGGGTAATGCAGAGATAGATGTGTTAGCCCGCATATAATATTCAACATACTGCCAGCTAGCCAGGCAGGCCTGCTGTGCCTCTCATGAGAGCAAATGGATCCAATAAACCTCGTCCTTGTCCATGAGCGACTGACTAGCCATAGCCCGAGTCGGACATCCCTGTGAGCTAGATAAGCATCTTATCGATGGACATCACTGGGAAAAGAAGGACTGTTCCCAGTTTGCTTCATATTTAGACTACTCATACCTTCGCAGTCCAACACCGTCCGCTCTTACAATGTCTATACGCAGAGGGAAATTCCTGCTTATAAAGACAGTACACAGTAGCTAACCCCGAACACCAACACGGGACGCCAGGTGCCTCTCAAAATGGGGGTCTGGTAATAGAAGATCATCCCAAATTGAGGACAGGTTACAGAGGGACTTTCTGAGAACATACGATTCTGAGAACAAATGAGAGGAAGGGGCCAAGAACCATAGATAATAGAAGAATTATATGCCTAGAGGTATGCAACCCTCTATAGCCTACCCTATCCCAACCTATATACCAATCGTGGCTGTTATATAAAATAGATTTTATTTACAATTTGTACATGTATGCATGGAAACAAGACTACAATGAATCTGCATTTGTAAGTCTTCCTATTCGGCCTGAACATTTTATACATGTTTTACAGTGGATGTTGAGAGATTGGGTGAATATCTTTCTTTCAACATTTTTTTTATTCAGGTACATAATACATCACGAAATACCCTCCGGTTGAAGGAGGATGGTGGTTCCCAGATCCCAGTAGATGAAGTTGCTGATTCATTTAACGATTTCTATATTAATGTAGGGTCAAACTTTGCAAAAAAAATATAGCACCCGACAACAGCACTTCAGACAGTATGGATAAGCAATGTTATAAATGTAAAAACAGGAAAGAGTTTAGGATGTTCTTGAGAACTGTACATGTAAGGACTGTACATGACAACAAATGATAACACCCATGAATAGCTAAATAATGACTACTCAATAGTTTGATCAAGAACTTGTTGCTGTATGTGTATCAAATGAAACCTGTATCGATAACACAACAAGGATATGCTTCGAATCATAGAACTTTTGAGATACAAAAGTAATGGCAAATTTGTGCCTTCATATATTCATAAGTGCCATGAATGATGTATCTTTGATGAGCACTGTGCACTCTAGAGTTCCAGAATTTCCAGTCATTGATAGATAAATGTTTCCTTCATAGCCCTGTGGGGCTAAAATGACCAGGGAATAAGGGAAAGTAGCCCTGCGGGGCTACAATGACTGGGGGCCGGAAAGGTGGAAACTACCCTAGCTAGCACATACGTAGCTAGCACATACGTAGCTAGCACATACGTAGCTAGCACATACATAGCTAGCACATACATAGCTAGCACATACATAGCTAGCACATACATAGCTAGCACATACATACGTAGCACATACATACGTAGCACATACATAAATGTCCCCAGGGCTCATACTATGCACCATGGCGGGGAACACATGCATGCATACCTAGCACATACGTAGCTAGCACATACGTAGCTAGCACATACGTAGCTAGCACATATGTAGCTAGCACATACGTAGCTAGCACATACGTAGCTAGCACATACGTAGCTAGCACATACGTAGCTAGCACATACGTAGCTAGCACATACATAGCTAGCACATACATAGCTAGCACATACATAGCTAGCACATACATAGCTAGCACATACATAGCTAGCACATACATAGCTAGCACATACATAGCTAGCACATACATATGTAGCACATACATATGTAGCACATACATACGTAGCACATACATACATAGCACATACATACATAGCACATACATACATATGTAGCACATACATAAATGTCCCCAGGGCTTATACTATGCACCATGGTGGGGAAATGTCCCCCTGGGCTCATACTATGCACCATGGCGGGGAAATGTCCCCCTGGGCTCATACTATGCACCATGGTGGGGAAATGTCCCCCTGGGGTCATACTATACACAATGGTGGGGGAATGTCCTCCTCTACTCATACTATATGCATCATGGCGGGGAAATGTCCCCCTGGGCTCATACTATATACAATGGCGGGGGAATGTCCTCCTCTACTCATACTAGTCTCCATGGCAGGGGAATGTCTCCCTGTACACATCCTTGTATCCACTATACACCATGGTGGGTTGATTTTAGTTTTAATTTCCCTTGGAATGTAGGGATATATGGGGTTTGGGCCTGTAGAGATTCAAGGTTGATTAGTTTAAGTTTTTGGTTTCCCTCAGAATGAAGGGATATGTGGAGTTTGGACCTGGAATCATATGTCTTGGTTAGATTAGTTTAATTCTCCCCTTCATTTGAAGGGGTTTGTAAAGTGTTTGAGCCTGAAGTAATATGGTTGATTATGTGAGGATAAAAGTTTCAAGTAGATCAGTTAATCCCAGGGCATAGCATGGTGGATGATGTGTAGCATAGCCTGGATATGGATTTGCAAGATGAAATAATTTCTCTTGGAATGAAGGGATACATGGGGTTTGGGCCTGTAGAGATTTAAGGTTGATTAGTTTAAGTTTTTAGTTTCCCTCAGAATGAAGGGATATGTGGAGATTGGACCTGGAATCGTATGTCTTGGTTATATCATAGATTTTAAAAAGTTTAAACTGTTGTTGTTTAAACAAACAACAACAGGTGTCATACGTCTGCATGGGTCCACAGGCCTTATCTTATCTCTGGCCCATTAGTTACAGACACAACACAATTTAGTTACAGACATGAGCATACATGTATGGGTTCGATTTTCAGAAAATGTACAATTCACTTTAACCAATCTGTAATAACCCACATCTCAGACCCAAATAAATTTCTAAATACATTTCAACATAAACAAACAGAATGCAATACAAAACATACTGGAATTTACATACTATTGACCAAATCGCAGCCAGCCTTGCATACTGAATGTGTACAACTACCAATTGTACATATTTCTGACTATTTCTGGCAGGAGGACTGGCAGGAGGAGCCCACCATGAGACAGATTTTCAGGACATGTACAATTCACTTCAACAATTCACTTTTACCAATCTCTAATAACCAACATTCAGACCAAAATAAAGTTCAAAATACATTGCAACCTAACCAAACTGAATGCCGTACAAAACATACTCTATTCAGTACTATTCGAATCTATTCAGTACTATTCAACTTGGAGTCTGATTTATATGCTCAATGTGTGCATCCAATTGTACACATGACTCTGGAATGTTGGGAATGTGCAACGAAACGAACGACCACCAAGAATGTGGCCGGCACAAAATCCATGTATACACATAATTTTATTTTAGTTAAAGTTAGAAATGGCAAATTAATAAATTTGCCATTAATAACTGCGTGTTACATATTGTTCAATTATCTCATTATGTTCACAATCTAGGCACACTAGGAAGATTTGTCCAACAGATAGTGTAGCCCTATTTCACCATTGTATGTATTTATATGAACACGGAAATAAAACTCACTATATATATTATAATATTCATAGCACTCTCGCTCTAAATGAGGGTTTTTCGTTGAGCCCTGAATTTCCCACCATATTGGGATTTGTACATTTTTTTAAATAGTTTTAATGTTTACTTAAATGTGTGTGTTTGTCCCTCGTACTACTATGAGTATCATAAGTATCAATTATCAATATTAACATTCTGATGAGGTAACTTTCAGTATTCACGTTGGCCAGTTCCCCACATCATAAAATTACATTTTGACAACTACCCTACATTTGCGAACAAGACAAGGTAGTTGCTAAAACACAACTAAATTAAGGGATGGAAGTTTGCAGGGGCGACTGGAAAACTGCACCCGCTGAAGTTGGTTACCTAGATAAAATAAATAGCTTAAAGAAAGTCATGTCTGTTCTCATTTCCAAGCTATTTAAACTTCACCAATAGGCTATTTACATAGACAGGGTCAATCAACTAAAACCCTACAAGGTCACCCTCCTCAATTGCTAGAGCTAACACAAAGCAATTCTTTCACCACCGTTAGTTAATATTCTCGCCAGCCAGACTGCCATAAAGCTAAGAACCTTAGTTTTCCCTCCTTGTCTGCCCATCAATGCCCATCACGATGCACCAGTGCCTATTTCAGACTTGTCACTTATGCAGAAAGAAAAATATGGCAACTCGATGCCCTCCATCCCTAAGCAATCCCATCAGCCATCTCCATCCACGGCCAGGAAGGTGTCAAGGGAGATGGAAGGGAACGCACAGCGTTTGAGTGGAGAACGCACCAGAGGACAGCCTACTTCTTGGGCTGGTCATCTGACTTCGTACTAGGCCAGTCACGGCCAGCCGGACAGATACCCAGGCAAATTGATCCAGTGAGCCAATCCTCCTGCCTATCTCCACTTCCTTGTCAGAGGAAAAATTCCTTTCTATTTCGGATACCACCTCTACAACTCCTCGGAGACCATCAATTGAGAAGGACACAGGCCTGCTCCTCCCAAGGCTGCGAGAGACTAAGGAATCAGGGGGTTCAAATAGGAGTTCAATATTAGCCCCTCATCCGCTGGCTTCTATTTTCTATCAGCACTAATTATATAGTACATGCACAGCTGAGTAGAAACCAGAATAAGTCAGTGGAATGAGCTGTGGTGTCTGGTACATCTCTCTATTATTTCACAAAAGCGATGTATGCTCTCTACTATATCGGTTATATAGAATAGGAACAATTCGAGGAATTAGAAGCAGCCCCATGGTCAACGAATTCTATACATCGAGACTTCTTGTTTTCCAATGTTGCAAAGGGAATGAATGAATGAATTAAGTCTAGATACAGGATATTCACTTCACAATACAACCGATTCGACAACAATCATTCATTTAATACATACAACGAGATTTCTTTTGAGACCAAAGAATTAAAAGAACACAGAGGCTAGGCTAACACACAGTGGTTAAGGTTTTGCTAATTACTATTAGAATAATTAAATCGACTCTCAAATGAAGTTCGATATGGTTAATGACAGAATGACAAAGGACAATATTAGCAAGGAATCACTGCCGATAAACGCTGTCATCGGGCATTTGGCTTTTCTCCTTAGACTTTCTGATTGAAAGAAAATCACAAGATTTTTCGAATAAAAGAAATGAATTGAATTGAATTGAAAAATTATTTATTTGTCAAAAAGGTTACATGGGTGAGGAGTTGACAAATTGGTAAAAAACAGACTTCTGGATAATATCCAATTCTTCCAGCTGTTACCATTACAGATAGCATGTACCGTATACCATGCAGCTATTTAAAAATATTGGTCTATATTTCATAACTCGGCATGCATGACATAGGGTTGCAGGAATGCAAAACAACAGAAATGATTGATGGGTGAGGACAAGGCAATACGAGCAAAGATTATTCTATTAAGATGCATTGTCAAGGTCTTCTTGACATATAGCCTTTAACATTTACCAAATGGAAACACATAACCCTCAACCACTTCTAAATTGCAATTATGTCCTCCTCCCTACCCTATAGGCAACCCTGGAAAATGATAACCATTAGGAAGGGCGAGCATTAAGATTGACACTGGAACTATGTGATTTCCCACTGGGGTTGCTTCCCACCAATGATTATCATGTCCATCATTGTGAATGGTATAAAATAAGTTACATTATCTTGTTGAATTGAAATGAATCGAAAAATTCATCATTGATACTTTCAAAGTACAATCAGAGAGGCATATTGGGATTGTATACGGTCTTCCAGTGCTTTAATGCACAAGCAGTCACGAAAACTTGTTGGTTATCTATTATAAAGTGATCATATTGGAGATCTACGAGGCCAATGAAATAACTGGGGAGATGCCATTCTCATTAGCACAGTGAGGAAAGGTCAGACGATTTATTCTACATGATTACTGGGATGGACATTATAGGACCTAAGTAGGGGTTATCATTGACATCATCGTTGCAGAAACAAACAACAAACAGTTCCAAACAGCCCGTTTCTAATTATCTTTTCATATACTACTCACAAAACCTTACCGAGGATTGGATAATACTGAGTGGAAGAGGAAGGTATGTGTTATATGTACAAATGAGTATATGTACAAATCTTGTTTGAAATGAAATGATAGGTTCCTCATATACTACTTCTCGCATCTTAGATATGAAAATTGTTGGAAATATATCATAAGATATCGACCGTCACCCGTCATAAATATTCATATTTTTATTGTTTTTAAATCATTCAAATTTCATATGATTCTAAAGATTAATGCATTCCCTTCTGCATTGACTAAACAGTATTCGTAACAACCCCAATCCCCACCTCCACGAATAAATAGAAAGAGAACCACCTCCCCTCAGGGATCCTTGTGGATAACACCATCTGGACAGGAAAACAAACGGCACCAGTCAAAGGAAACTGTAGGGCTACACAGGTACCAGTTTTGCCTACCAGTCCAACTCAAACAGAATGTTCTCCAAGATACTGTCTGTGCACAAATACAAAGATAAGATAATAATATCTATGAACAAATTATGTCTAGTTTAATTAATCTATTAACCTGTAAAAGTTTGTTTTTTCGTTGTTTAATGGCCTTTGCAACAATCATGCAGTCTAGATTCAGAGCCGTAAGAAGACCCTCCAATCTTGGGGAAAGCCTCTCACTCCTGAACATAAACTCATATTTAACTCCCATTAGGACGATACTCCAGGGCCAGGAAAGCCATTAGCACAGGAGGCGTCCAACACTAACATACCGATCTTATCTTATCTGATAGGCTGAGCCAAGACTGCTCGAAAGTGAGGTGACGTTTTTGTTTCTTGAGGACCACCTATGGAATTCAAACCCGATAATCCTTGCCCCTGCGGCGCCAAAGGTAATTACCCAAACTAACGCCCCACCCCTAGTGTTTTTCCCATGATATGGATTCTGACAGCATACATTTGGCAATGTTTTCTACGATGTCACCATTCACAGAGAGTTGTAAGACAAAGGTACCTATGACCCATTCACTCAAACAAGACCCCTTCGTATTGTGTGGATGCTTATAGAACCTACTAAATACACTAACAGAGATAGGGATAATCCTACGAGCTCTGACACCTTAGATTAAACACATTCCACAATATGGATCAATGTAATTTCCCACACTAACAATCAGACAAACTGTACAAGAAATTATAATAACTTCATACAGTGAAGGTCAATGTGGTTGGGCCAGAGCACGTTGCTAATTGTCGTTGCATATACTACTCACAAAAGCTTCATGAGGACTGAATAATACAGAGTGAAAGAGGGTGGTTACCAACAACTTGAAAAGGCGAGCAAGAAAACACTTGGGGAACAGACCAACCCCAGTCAGACGTATTTTTAATTTAGCAATAATGCAAGCCTCATGGTATAGCAAATGGTCATTAAAGAATTCAGTAGGCTCTCATAATTTGCATAAGGAAAGAATCAATCTTATAACCATATTATCCATATTTCTTATGTGACAGACAACAAATTGGAGCGGGCTTTGAATAATTTAATTGCTATGGTCTGACCAGGAATGTGGAAGGAATCGCTCTTAATGCTATTAATCACTGGGTAACAAGGGGGTATTGGGTAATTTGTTTTTTGAATAAAATGAAATTCACATGCGATGTCATCATTAAGGGTGTCAGTCAATGTGCGCCATGTTCACTTTGCTTTTTAAAGAGCTCTTTGATTCAAAGGACAGTTATAGTTCATCGTCTTTCTCCCTTTGAGAATGAAAAGTATCACCGCATGATCACAAGTTTAAATCACACGATTGCGATGAGAATACATTAGTTTAATGTTCATCCCTCTCTGCCTACCGCTCATTAACATTATGCAACGGGTATCACATCTATCAAGATGAAAAATATGATCCCATATAACTACTCCCTGTTACAGTGGAGAAGTTGCTGAGGAAATTAATCTTCTCAAACCCAGCACGATTCTACCTCATCCAGCATTCAGGTCATTAAGCTTTATTAATTCTTCATTAATCGCGTCGCATAGCTGTCAGTAGTGAGAATTTGAATGATTGGTTTTGCACGATCTTACAAATTCATCTAAAGATATTTTCAATTTTGTCAAGCATTACTATGATGACGTTTGTATAAAATGCTGAGACAATATTAAAGGGAAAAGATAGATGGTTGGGAGGGACACACAAGTAAGTTGCCAACTTGTATAAATATAAGATTGTGCATTTTTATATATAAGTATTTGTATTCATGTAAAAAGTACAGGAAATGGTCAAAAGCTTCTGAACTGCAGTTCTTCCAGCTCGGCCTTAAATGCATGTATGCACTTCAGTCCATTGGGCCTTGGTCAGGACTGTATATATCATGTGTCACAGGAAAATGAGTCATAAGTCGGGGAAAAAAGTATTATGAGATACCATCCTATTTGCAAAGACGAAATTAAGTGGACTCCAACGATGTTCACATTTAGGAAATCTAGCATGTATTTCCATATCCATGTTTGATTTAATGTTTGAGAAAAAAGTTTGCAATATTTATGGGTGGACAATTACTACAAAAAGTAGCTAAATATACTCTATAGGATTACCTTTGAAATGCAAGAATATATATGTTATACTCAGTCTTCAATTTGGTACATGTATTCATACGACTCAAAGCGCTTGGCACCGCAGAAATGAGAACATTACTACAAACAGATCTTGTGAATAAATTACTTTGAAAAAAAATCAATTTTGCGACTTATGACTCTGTAACACATCACATATATATGGTGATTACGTATTAAGATATAAAGTGTTGCACTACTAATGTGTAAAACGTGGTATATGTCTTAGATAAAAGGGAAAAGCTTAATAAAGTAGCGGCTAGCATAAACAATATTTGAATAAACGGGAAGAAGATTGTCAGCCGAAATGTATTCATAAATACTCATATATATTGAAAACTAAAATGAATTAACATCTCCCTAATAAATGAACGTCTCGCCATGACTAACGAACTCAAACGATTCATTATGGGTAACTGACTAATGAATCTCAATGACGAGACATTGTAAGGAAATTACGTCTCTAATGAAGGCACGATGACTGATCATCTTAAATATTTCCCGCAGGAAAAGTTAATGGAAATTGAGTCTCTCAAGATTCTTGTCTCAGCTGACTGCTGAGGAAAGATCAGGGCATGTCCACGTGCTATGCCCAATCATATGCATTTCCTACCTCCCAAACAAGTTTAAAAGGACGTCCTTCATATCATTGTTTTTCATTTAATCCACTACAATAACTTCTTTCAGTCATTAGAGGCCCCATTTTGGGCAAGTTAAAAACAATCTATGTCTAAGTGAGATCAGATGTGAGTAAAAATAGTATGCATCCCATTCCATAAACTGGTCTCAAAAGGACAGGCGTGTATTCCCATATTTGAGTTACAAATGGACTTCAAGAATGGAATTAAAATATTGTTAACATCAGCTCTTGTTTTTTTCCAGTGGCACAAAATATCAAATGTTAAAAAGTCACTTTAATAGGAAATAATTAGCTGAAAGGCACCTGGTAAACACTCTGGCTACCTCCTAGATCGTTGATACACTGCAAAGTTTCATTGTCAATATTGATCAATAAT
This sequence comes from Sthenelais limicola, assembly GCA_942159475.1. Lineage (NCBI taxonomy): Eukaryota > Metazoa > Annelida > Polychaeta > Phyllodocida > Sigalionidae > Sthenelais > Sthenelais limicola. The sequence continues at coordinate 64,592,504 of OW804096.1, forward strand.
ATTAATCCAATATGATAGAAATATTTAACTGGAACAATCACTGATTTAAACTCATAGAATGCGCCATCATATATAAGACAAATAATGAGCAAATACAAGTATTTGATTTTAACTGAGGTGCTTTGTCACAAAGGGACTTCTCCTTTGGCTTATGAGTTTAAAGTACAAAGGCACTGTCGATATCCATTACAAGTCGCATTTAAAGCTCTCCCAAAGAGGGCAAAGGGGATCTTGTTCGCGTAACAACGCCGAGGAGGAATGCTGAACAAATGCCCGAGTACAATAGGAATTGCAATGAGATGTAGGCGTGAGGCAGCGAAAGGATTTATCAATTAGGTATCACGACAACATCTTAATGTCACCGTGGCAGGCGGAAGAAGGCAAGATTCCCCAGCAACAAGCTTACTAATGGAGGTTTTGTTCCCAGTCTGACCTCCGGCATTAACCGCTGAAATGCATGTAAAAACTATTATTAGGTCATGATGCAACGATTCACAAACTAAATTGTTTATCTGGGGATGAAGCGCTGATATCTATAAATGAGACCCACCACCAATAATCTATCAGCAGCAGGGACTCGTGGCCACCTGCGCCTAGATTTCTCTTACTGTATGATTGAAAAAATCGGAAAATACCTAATTATAAAGTCTGCAGAGCAATGACTGATTGAGTCCCTGTAAATTCATATTTTTGCATTGAACTTCAGGAGCCTTTCATTATCTCGGATTAATTTGCAACAAATTCTAGCATATTTGCATTGAAGCATGTATCACTCAAGAAAGGATTGAAGAAACGACAAAACAAAAGAAAGAAGAACGAAAGAAAAACGAAGAAAAGAAAGAAAGAGTTATGGGACTTAATTAAGAACGAGGGACAGAAATGGCTTTCTCACATCAACCCTTAGGGGAAAAGAAACCTTTCGTCGGAAACTATCAATAACCCAGATACTTGCATAATTGTATGATAACAATGAGCACGTCTTCCAATAAGGGATTTGCATGTCTACCATCTTGAATCTCGATTTGCATGGAATTATGGGAGTCGAATGTTAGTGTAAAAGCTATAGAGAATATGTTATGTTCAGCGTGGAATATTTAACAGTGATCTCATGTAAATAGCCGTGCGTTTTACATGTTTCCATACAACAAAGCGTCATCTTTCCCGTCATACATTTAGTTTTTATAGATCATTTACAAAAGCATATGATATTGGTGAAAAAATCCTTGTATTTTTCGATGAATATGCTGTAAATATTTGTGTCAGATTTCAACTGGGTCCATACCTGCATGCAATGTAATGCGACATGCGTAGTGAGACACGCAAATCCCCTATTAAACATGACCAGCGAATGTGTTTAAACCGAACATATAAATTATTGTTCACGCCACCCCTGATGAAGGTGCAAAGAGCACCGAAACGTTGGGTTAATCAATAAAAACAAGAAATTCCAAATCCACGAATTGATTGTTCTTCAACAAAAGCCACACCAGTCAACAACGGTTTTCTGAATACAGTTAGTAGTGCCAAATCCATCCATTCTTTCGAACATATAAATGTTAGGTGATGGGGAAATGTGACAGAAATAACTTTTAAGACCACAGGGCGGTTGCTTATGTGCAAATTAATTAGAGTAAAAAGGTTAATTAAAACAAGTATTCTGAATGAAATACGATACACTTAGTCGCAATAGAAGTTTTATAATATATATTACACCCCATTCCAAGGGCTAGTAAGACTAGTACGGTCTTTTTAATACCTAGTGGCGTGTATGCAACAACTACTGGAACGGGAATGCAGGAACAACTCTACATGGGAATGACCATGAAAGGGCCACGCATGCAAGGGTAGTCGATAAGAAACCCGATACACGTCTGATACCAGATCTCTGACATCGGGGAAACGAGCATCGGGTCTGCTGACATGGCAAAACCAGGGCACACCTAAATGTCAGTCACGTGTGTCTTCCCGTGTTCCCCTTTTAGGCGGCAGGTGGCTCAGTGGGCTTTTGTGCCTGAACCACTGAGGGCCATTTTATCCACAACACCTTCCATGCCACGAGAGGAAATGCTCGAATCTGGTCTAATTTGCTGGACCAGGGCTATCAGCACTTAAATATGAACTGCAGTTGTAGGACTTCAATGAGACCACTAGGATAAGTGGCAGAAAGGGCAAGTCTTGTACAAAAAAAATATGTACAATTCGCCTTAAGTTAATCAATCCACTCAAATAAGCTAAATTTAAGACAAAAATGAGGTTAAAAAATACAGTCCATCTCAGTCTCAGTCTCAAGGGCCTAGTCCACTAGCCGAATGTCATGTGATTCTCACAGAAGTTAGTGAAAAAGAGTCCTCCGTGGCGCAAAATTGCATGAGAATCGGCTTAGTGGAATAGGCCCTTCAGTCTAATTTAGCAGAATTTACTAAATGTGTAGAGCTGTTGATTGTAATTTTCTGATGGTTTGACTCTTTATAACTTGCTGGCATATATAGAAGAGAAAATGTTAAGAGGACTGAGGTTAATGCCACCGGAGTGCCTGTCCCGTGCGAATATAGATAATGACCCGTGCACCCCTCAGAAATAGCTCGGGTGACAATGAATTATTGGGATTGTAGCCTATCATCAAGGATAAAAATATTAGTCGTAATCGATATCGTAAAAATAGACATCAGAAGAGACATGTATCTATGTACAGCTGTGGTACATGTGACAGATCGTCAGAAAAATGTACAATTCGCCTTCCCCAATCCTCTCAAATAAGCTAAATTTAAGACAGAAATGAGGTTCAAAATACAGTTCAACATAACCAAACACATTGTTTGAATCAAGGCAATATAGTCCAGTCGATTTGTGCAAAATATAGGACTAATTGTGCACTTTTTCATAGAAAATACTAAATATACTCAGATGTACATAGTATTTATTATTTTTCAGCCTAATTTAGCAAAATTTACTAAATGTATAGAGATGCTGATTGTACATTTTCTGACGATCTGACTCGTTTGTTTTTTTTCATTTTAAATACATGCAGATTCTTTGTGACCCTAATGAAATAAAAAGAATATAACGAGGAGTAGAACAACCCTACCATGTGACAGGCGCGGAGCTGTCCAGGGTATGATGTATTCACCCTGCACGGTAATATCACTATCCTGATTAATGTAATAAGCACTAAGAAGTGATGGGTCCTAGCCTTCCCTTTATAGATCAAAGAAATAAAGTATTCAGATGATCTTATACAGTTGACACTGACCCTCCTCCTCCACCCCCACCCCTCGCACACACACGCCATCAAAGATGGTGTTCGTCCCTATCACTGTTGATTTTAATGAAGTTCAACAGGCAGATTCATAAATACCACAGGTTGAATTCATGTGAGATTTGCAATTAGTATAAAAACTAATTTCAGGAATGAGAGGCTTGTCTTTATTGACAAACTGAGAAACAGGAATTGCCTCAAATTGTGCAATGACGGCTCCAAACCAGGATCCACCTGGATCTAGTATGAGACATGGAGGCAGGGTGACCATGTCTGCTGTAGAGAAAAAGTAAAATGAAGTTCGTTATCTTACTGAACGCTTCATTCTTGGAGATGAATCTAAGCTAACCATTGCATGCAAGGCCTTGCTCCCCGATAGACGAAAAGCTCGGTTATGACACATCTTGCCTCTCTCGACGTCTAATTTAATAACTTCATCAATAGAGGAGTTTCATGTCCGCTATCTTGTTTATTTCACCAAGTGCGCGTATGGGTAACACTCACAGGTTGGTAACTTATATATAAATCATGTTATCCTATTGTAAATCATGTGGCATCGGAGGGGTAAATGCTTACTGGAGTTTTCAGATGATACATTTTCTTAGTGGATTTACGGGAACATCATCACTTGAGATATTGCCAAGATGTGTAAACACGGTGGATTTATAGTGTAAGATTTCACAAATCTTGGCAAAAATCTAAAACCATTTATTACAAATCGTATTTTGCCACACAAATCATAGTGCTAAACTGCAAAATAGTATTGGTTTAGCACCACTGAGGGTTTCTTTAAAACTTGCAATTTTTATGAGGAAAGAAATCTTAGCTTCAATGATGGGATAAGATAAACGGAAAGTATTTCTTCTTACCTCTTCCCTTGGCTGCCAGCGCCATGTTTGTTCAGCAGCAGCAGGATGAGGTAGCGTGACGTCAGATATTGGGCGTTTGGCCCGCTCTCCACTAGGGGCGCTGGGATCTCTATTGCATAGATGGAATCCGTCTCCTGGATCTCAGTCAGCGGTTGACTGTCAGAAAAGGTTCTATGGAATCCCTCCGTGTCAATCTCAGTCAGAATTAACTGTAAGAAAACAAAGTGGGAAAGCTTGTTGAAACAGGTTCTAAGAGACTCTATACATAATACTTAATAAATATTAAACCAAGGAGTACACTGTGACAGGAGGTACCACCTCCCCGACTGTGACGAAGTCCGAGCGAAAAAGTAATAATTGAATTCTAAAGAAGTCCCCATCGTTGATGAAAAAAGCGGGAGGGAGGTGTATAACACTAACAGCATTGCTAACAAAAATATCATACTCTTTCTTTATCTTAGTGTTTGGGCACACCAATACCACGAACTAGGGTAATATATCTCCCCCATTCAGGCAATCCCCAGTGCGTAAATAGTAGTCAAGGGCTCGACCCAAGGGGTGAACCGTCGTTGATAAAAACGACTCGCAACTTTATACATTAATGAATGGAAGCTAGTGGGCACGAGACTATTAACGCCGCAGCATTATTATCTAACAATGCAGGCAATGGGAAATATTCTGCTTAAATATTGTTATATATTGGCCACAATTTCAAACAAATTTCTTACAAAAGACGCATAACCTTATATATCTGGTTGTTTTCATGTGTCGCCATTTCAAAAATTAACTACAAAATAGAGCAATCTAGGTAAAGTTACAAAGAGATAATTCAACTTTTATATCAACTTACTGAACTTATGTACTAAAATGGATAATTTAACTAAATTAGTAAGTAAGAGACATAGGTTTGTCATTTAACAATTGATAAATTGGTAGTATCAAAAGCCGATCAGATTTTATGTGAGGCGCATATATAAGAAGCAAACGTAGTCTACTTAGCATGTATAAGAACCAAAAGTAGTAGCAAGTAGTATACGAAAAGTAACGTTTTCAGCGGGTTTATAGGAAATGAGATGGCACTGCTTTGAAAGCAATTCTGTGAAATTGAATATTGTGTCTCAGCTTCATATAATCGAATGAATAATATGTTTGAGAGAGACTAATGAACAAATAAAGTTAAATGTAGCCAGAAGTCGATTACGCTGAGCCCCTTCTCTTCCTGAACGTGTCATCTGTTGTGCTGAGCGGGGTCTTTCACTCGACTTTTTCTCAGGGGGCCTTTCTCACTTCCTACTGTCTCTTTTCCCTATTTCTTCCTTTCTCCGAACTAGCGAGTCAACTAAGGCTACCAGGGGAATCAAGCACGCATAAATAACCCAGCCAGACGCCCAGATATATTTAATAATGGATGAAAATCGAAGGATCCTTTACTTCAAAGAATAAATTTTATCTCTTAGCAATGCATTATTGAATGGTTAACCGGGGATTTACAGTCAAAGTGAGTGGCAAGAGTAAAACTAGTGAAAAGAAATACTTTAAACTTTTGTCCACAATCCCTCTCCGTCCGAAGCTAGTAGATACTTAAGCTGAATAAAACACGTTGTATGTACGATGAATATAAATGAAATAAAGAAAGAACACCGGCACAAACCTGCAATATATTTCTCAGAGAAATAAAAGATCCAAAAGATAGTATCGAAGGATAAATTATTTGTGGGAAGGGGAGCTACACATTGAATCATTACCTCTACATAGCGAACCCCAGCATCATCAGTATTCCCACGTTGTGTCGTTTTCTATTCGTTGAACGTATAGATTTGTTCACAAACCCTTAATCATGGAGTGGCTATGCGTAACGAATAAGACGCAACATCACAAGGTTGGCCAAAGTTTTGTAATAACTACGCCTTCTTTGTTCAATTGTCGAGAAGCATCTCGTAGTCACGACTTGGAGAATGGTACAACCGGACCATACTGTCTGTTGCATTTCTAGATGATGCAACACTAATTAGTCAACATGGGCAATGCTAGTATTTTAGCATGGAGCTCCTCTCGGGGTATTAGCCGGTAAACATAACATTATTGTTTGAGAATATTGTCTAAAGCATTTCACATTTTGATATTCTCAGCATTTTGACAGAAAAGCGATACGAAACAAAATCATATTCTAATAAGTGTTTTATATAGTTTCATAATTGAAAAGTGGAGTTTGGGATGGGGGAACGATGGAGTGTTCATATTACATCTGTACACCAGGAGGTATCGCGCTTCGTACGAATACTAGTATATTATATTATAGCTACTGGAACAAGAGAAACGCATCTCAAGAATCCAGGACTGGAGATTTTCTGCAGTCCTCTCCCTCGACCTCAAAGAGACATGGCCTAGACTCTTTAATCCAATGTAGCTCTAGTTTCCTGGGGGTATCCATGGCGCTGCGAACCATCTGACTGGATGCCTTATTTATAACTGCCTTCCATGTCCATTGGGCCATACACAATCCTGCCAGGTAGATATGTCTCTATGCATGGTCTAGGGGCGCACACAATACTCTTTGACCATGAGCATGCACTCCGTTCGTCCATTATCCTTTTGTCTCGGCAAAGCTTTACAGTCGCATTTAGCGCAGTCAATCAGAGGCCTCTCCCAATCATTCACTTCCACCCAAGGGATGTAGATCTCTCCCTTGAAACAGGAGAACCTGAGGCACTGATACTATACCACCCACCCACCCTCCCTTTCACCCACACCCACACCCACATACGAGAATGGGGAATGAAGGTACAGCCATTTCAATGAAGTTCTGATCAATATGTCAGTAAAAATAAGGCCCGAGATGAAATGGATAAGATAGATTGTATAAAACTAAAATGCACAACGAATTCAGAAGTGCATGTACTTTCACCAGATATATAACAGTGCGTTCCTGGCAAAGTTTGACGGTAGGTCTGGGTCGTTTCGATCATCAATACATTTTGTATAGTATTTAGTTCATTTTAGGCCAAATCTGTAAATCTTATTTCTTTTTAAACATGGATAGTTAAAGTCACTTCACTTCAAAGTATTTTCATGCATATCGTTTTAGTGAGTGTTTAAACCTTTTTTTCAAATGAACACAAGTGAGGAATAATAATAAATGAATGATGAATAATCTCATGAATCATTATAAGGAAACAGAACAGTAGAATGTGTATATGAAATCCTTTTCGAATTTTGCACATGAAACACAATTGGCACACGAAACGTATCACAATTTATGAAATTGCTGTCGATAAAATATGTTGGGTTTTTTTAATGAATGAACACTAAAGTAGTTCCATCCCCACAACCAGGACAGAAACTGTTTCTTCTAATTATGTCCTGGCGTACTGGGACAGAAACCCTATTCTGCTGAGACCTCTGCATTCAAGGGAGAGGTCTCAACTGGATTTCTATTGAGGTGGCTTAGATGGGGGAGTTCCTCAACTATCATCCATCATCCTGTCGCCGACATTAGCACTGAAATGCCCCGACTCTTTAGAGAGTCCATCGGAGGAGAGTGAAAAAAAGACAAGACAACTCACAGCTCGACTAATTCGTGTACACGCTCTAAGCTCATTCAAGTGAAAATGTATCAAGTCCTCCAGTAAAACAACAGTAGTATATAATGTATCCTATCATACGGAATCACCCAGCAGCAATTCAGATGTTGAAGATTCAAATTCAAATTCAAATTCAAAAATCCTTTATTGCTGATCTTTTTTACAATTGGTCGGTCAATTCTGTGCTCGGCCGGACAGTTCTTCCTATGACTGCCGACTTAAGGTTTCGTTTTTGAAAGTTACTGTTACTGTTGAATGTTCAAGAAAGTTCGAAACTGAATTCTTAATGCTAACATGGGGATGAGATGAGTAAATACATCTAAGATCTCTAAGATGTAGAGACGAATATGAGCGGAATTAAATAAATACTGAAAATTTAAAAATACCAACATTTTTTAACGAAATTAAATGTATTTGGAATAATTTTAAACGTCAGGGGAGACGGGGGAGGAGGACATATTAACGGGCAATTTGCCAGTAAATTAGAAACCAGTATATATATGGAGGTCCCATATATATATAAGTAAGGTAGGCCATGCAATAGGGAGAACTATCGCCTGCCGATTGATATCCCCAAATATTCCATTCTTATCATGATCATATCACTTATCACCGCAACGGGCGACTCGAATATATCCACCGGCCACCACCCTAATCCCAACTAAATTGATAGCAGACAGATATGGGATCTAGGATCAAGTGCCTTATGGGGAAAAAAATCCCATTTGCTAATGGAGTTTAATATGAATTCTTATTCGATGTGACTTTTAAACATTCCATATTTGCAAACAGAATCGGTGCCGTTCCTGTGGATTCACGAGGGAAAATGTTCATAATGAATTGATGGTGAATGATCGAGATCGCATATTTCGCTTCGGCGGGGATTTACTATTCTTTTGCACACATGGACGGTTGATGTCAAATAAAGCAAGATCAATTTCGACAACACTGTTTAAAGACTCGATGCCGGGGAAACATGCCCAACAAAAACTAGGAAAGCATCAATCATCGGGTATTGGAGTTTCCCTTGACATATATCGATATAAATCGCCCGCATCCAAACTAGCCATAAAACACAGCATGGATATCATTTTGTTTGCACCTCAGGAACTTGAAAGGGTATCACGCAAGGATATATATCTGAAAAGCTCAGAATTCCACGGAGAATAGCAATATGCTTCTGATCTTTAGTTTGCATCAGATTGCCATATATCTATCTATCACTCTGAATCGTTGCAAAGTTACATATCGACAAGCACCTTCATCATGCATGCGTTTTGAAGTGATCCTCTTCACAGCCTGTTTTCATTATGATGTGGCACTTCAAAACGGTATGAAGTCATGCAAAGAAATTCCCCAAACCACTGCTACAAACTGCTGCAAGCCCAATTGATGTGATTGTGATAACAGATCCCATCACTTGGTTTGGTTGGAAAACATTTCATTTTGTATTCAATTGACAAATGAATCTGTGAAAAAAAACATCGTTCATATTTTCGTCTGTAGCCCTTAAGCTGAGGCCTACCTTTTATGTACAATGGAATCATAGTATTCATATAGTTACTTCCACATACTAAGTATACTGAAATTCATTTCGTGCAAATGTATTGATATGAATTTTGATAACTATTTCATACAAATATAGGTGCCAGTGGAAAACCACCGTAATTTTTTAAAATTTACGAGTATTCAAGCAATAAGTTCCAAGATATACACATTAGATGCATTAAATACATTCATTTTTTGGTCAGAATCAAATTCTTGTAAAACAGAGTACCGTATTCTTATACCAGTACCCAGAATCGGTTTAACTCCCTCATTTGCAGATTTGGCAGAGCAACAATACTTGGTCGATATGGTTCAGAGAAAGTCAGCTGGCCACAGAAATCGGGAGAAATTCTTGTCAAAAACTGCTTGGTCTCAACATCCCGCAGGGGCAAAATAAAAGTCAAATGAGAAGAAAGGGATTAGCCACTGGCGGAAAATGTCCCCTAAAATGTGCACGATGGTACACAAGGGCACGCACAGGGCCATTAACCATGGTATTTAGTGTATGGGAAATCGTTCAGAAGAAGTGGCACATATGTGTACTGGGATAAGGGAGAATATGTCAACATTGCACAATTGCCTTCATTCCAGAACATGATCCTGATCGTGGTATGTATGTATGTATTTTTAAATGCCCATTCGACATCTACCATAGACATTATATCAATCCTCTCATCTGAAATATCACCACACTGGATTTCCAGTACTTTACTAAGTTTGTGACAGATTCTGAGGTCAACTATACTAATTAGTTTAAACACAGCCAAGATGTCCTTAAGTTTTGGCTCAAAGCCTCTCAGATCAGATAAGAACGGTCTGTCAGTGATTAGACGCCTACTGCGCTAATGGCTTTTCTGGCCAAGGAATATGAGCCTTAATGGGATTATAATGGCATTGTGCGGTCCTAATGGAATTATAATGGCATTTTGCGGTATGGAACATGATGCTTTCCCTCAGTTTGAAGGGACTCTCTCAACTTTTAGACTAGACTGCTTTGTCCTTGGAAGTAAATTCGCTTGCAAATCTTTTAAAGTCGTTTATTAATCTCAGTCGACGTTTATACCCTGTTGTTTAGGCCCCACCTACACTGCTCATCAATCTGTTCCATAAGAGGCAGACAGGATGAACTGACAAATCAAAAAGGTAATGTTACTGTGTGGGGCGTTTCAAGCTCAATCCAGCAGATTCTCTTCACTCTGAATAACATCCCAACATGACATTACTAACGATGCAAAAACCATCATCAGTGTCTCCCCGATAAATGTAGATCTATACAGAAAGCCAATATTACTTAATTTTAGTCAAATATCACACACGAAGTTATACGATAGTTCTAATGAACTAATAAAGATTCAAAATGGCAGTCACAGACCCGGCCAAATATAGTTACCTCAGGGAAAAGCTCTAACATTATGATAGATATAAAACAATTTCCCGGATGGCTATAGACTGCGAAGAGTCTTAAAACTACAGAGACAGATACTATGATGCTGGATATCGAACTTCCAAATCCTCATAATATCTTTCCAGAACAAAATGACATGGATGGATTCAGAGACTTTAAAATAGTTAATATAAGAGATAATAGCCTGAGGAGAAAGGCTGAACATCAGTCATCTATTTTCATAGATTTTAACCAAAGTCTATCAAGATTAAATTTCTAACAAGGATATGGTGACAAAATACGGGGGCGGATATATCAGGAAAAATGTAATTTTGTCAGTGGTGGGTGTGAAAGAGCATGCAGCAATCCTGAACGCTTTATAATACTGGCTTTGAATAGGGGACTTGCACGTGCCACTGCGCATGTTTATTACAGTTCATGCTGGGATGGATTCAGTATAAATCTGACATACAAATATTTAGTAACATTCTTATTGAAAGTTGATCTTTTCACCATTATCCTACCTAGCTTGTGTAAAATTATCTATAAAAACCAAATGCATGGTGGGAAAGATGGAGGCTTGTGTTATGGAAACATGTATAACACAAGAATACTGACATTGGAGCACCGATAAATAGACTAGTCCATGCTGAACATGGGCATGTATTCTATGGATTGTATACTGACATACAAGTCCTATAATTCCATGCCAATCAAGATTCAATATGGCGGATATGCAAGTCCCCTGTTGTGGTGCACTTGGCAAATGTGGTGCGGCTTGACAGTCCTTGGGCATAGACTCAAGACAATTCAAGATCTTAGCAAGGAAACATATCCTAAGTTGGCATCTCTGTCAAAGAGAACCAAATCTAGGATGTTCTGCACTTTAGTTGTCAGCAGAAAATGGCTTGTATTTTTCCATCACAGCAAAAAAAAATCCGTTACTAGTAAACGAGAGAGGTGGGAGTAATAAGGATGCTATCCGATCGAAGGGAATCTACAATTTGGGTAATTATATGTTGTATAGGTGGGGTAAAGTAGGAGGTGTAATATAATAGTACTCTATCCACAAGAGGTGGAGTACTTGGTGAATATATATATTGTCTATGTATACTATTCTCCGCCACAGAATCCCACACACAACGCCAGAGACACATTTCCTTTTGATCATACACAATCATTGGAGTGAAACATTGATGACAATGATTCTATTTGGGCGCATGGTACAATACCTGACTCAATACTGCACGCGGGACAGTCACTTGGACATTTCATGCATAATTAAAGAGGGCGTTTCTCCCCAATCTAGACCTTGTTGGCGGGACATACATAATGAAAGAGAGTGCGATTAAGACTCCTGTGGTAGAACATCCTCTTTGGCCAGTGGACATCCAATATATATTAAAGGGAATGACGGAGACTGGAAACAATAGAATGATGAATAGTGGCCTTGCCTAATGGCTATGTGGTAGAAACACGTGTCTGAGTAATATCCCTCAGAGAAGGCCGTATTTTTATATCTAGACAAAGTATAGAATAAAGTACACAAGTACTGTACAATAGCTGAAGGCATATATATGAGATTCACTTGGACCTAGTGGGAGGTCTAATTTAGATTGGAAGTGCAATCCGAATACCGTACTTTCAATAAACAAACACACTGACTCACTGACTGCAATGCGGTGCTGAATGATGAATTAGTTATGAATGCATGGTCAGCAATATAAAACCATGGTTGAAACTAAATATTGACGCAATTAACTTTAGCGACAAGATTCCCACCAAGATTTTTTTTTAAAAAAAGAACAATCCATAAATAAAATACAGTACACTATCGGTATTATAAATTATCTACAAGGAAGATGATATCGTCAAAATTGATTTTGTAAGTACTCACATTCACAGATAAACTAAACGGCATAATTACAAAATGCACCACTTGATTAATGAGCACTATAATTTAGGAATAATTCGATGAGTTGGTAATGTAGCATGACAATGAGCAGACTACCTGCTATGTTCTATGGAGGTGGACACTGAGAGAAAATACTCCAGGAATTGACAAGGATTAAGACGAGGAATGATTGAATGTCATGTCGAACAATGTAAGGTCTACGCAGGTGAACACAAGCACACATTTACAATACACCATCCATTCTCCAAGGATGGCATCAGCTAAATGACCAAAGTGACATCATTTCATCCCACAGATGAGGGGTGAGAGGAATTCGAACAATGAAAGAGAGTGCGATTAAGACTCCTACGATTAATCAGTAATAATTTAAGTATTAACTAGGGGTGAAATTCCTAGCAGAAACCCCCACGATCGCGTGCGTACTCTGAATAACACATTTCTATCGGAAGTGCTAGTTCCAAAAACAAAACTGTCCGCTGAATTCTACTCAGCCTGATGAATATGTCTCACTTTGTAATTATTAAAATGATTAGCAAAATGAAATCCTAGAACAATCTAAGATTTTATCATAGTGAATGCATAATTTAGTACATGAAATAGCGATTGTAGAGCTCAGCAATTTCTAGAATGAATAATCTGCTCAGTGAATAGAGCTGGCATAAGGGACTTTTTGCTATGGGGAGATATTTTCTCAGCTCTACAATGTGTCGCATTCAAATGAGCCCGACTAAATATAAGCACTTGTCACAGGATACATGCCAGACAGGGAGTAGAAAGTTACAGTCCGGATGCATTCTTTATTTATTTTTGTTTGCATTCTTTCTTTATTTTTGTGTATTCATGAATCCTCTTCCCGAGCAATTCACCAGGAGGTGAATGTAACTTTAGAAAACATAAACCAAGAGTTGCTTTGTATTTAGGATTTGTATTCAGCTAAGACATTATGCAATGACATTATTCTCAGTCAGAACTTTAGCCATTCAAATTAATGCAAAAAGTATCAAAAGCCAATATATCATAATGATTTAAACTTCATGAGTCTATGCCAATCAGGTCTATGATAAAGTTTATAGGTCTGTTTCAACCTCCGTCCTCAATAACGAAAACATTACTCATTTTCTTTCATAACTTCATTCACTATCTCTAACTTCATCCACTATCTCTACCAGAGTAACCAATGTATGTGTAGATATCATATTAAACCATGGTTACCATCTTACCCAGGGTATCTAACCAAAGCGATGACATTATACAAGTAATTCCTCTGTACGGTAACTCCAGCCAAGAGGAGGCAGATAGGACGATAACAAAATTTCCCCCATCGCCAAAAGTGCATCGGACTGAGCATAAAAAGGTTGTTTCGTCCATTGATTTGTATATATTGACCCCAGGGTGATAAATGCCTCTGTGATTGTCTGTGCTCTTGCGCGGGGTCATGGGCTGACTGGAGGCCTGTTCTATGATCCTTCTAACCCCCTCAGCTCTGATCATTCGCCAGCAGGCCCATGACTAATAACAGATTATCCATACACCACCCTGCAACGCCCATAGATAACCCTATCTCCATTTTTACCTATTATACATGGGAATCGAGGGTGGTAATGGAGCTTGTTTGATTTCTTTCTCTCCAAGCCGCTCCTCTGTGCCGGCCATCATAGCCCTATACAATTCTAATTTAGCACCTATTTGTATGGCGGCTTTGGAGTAGTGTAAGCTGGTAATGTATGTTTTTTTCTCGGACTTGAATGGTATTCTTTTGTTGTGAAAATACACGCAAAAAAGAAGTGAGCGGCGCGATGATGGCCAGCTTTTAATAAGGCTTTACAAGAGGACTTATAAAACAATACATTGCTTACTTACTTCATGTGATAAAAAACTGTATTTTATATTTTATATGAATATAATGGTGCATCAAGGATTAAAGTGACAGTAATACCATGGGAAGCCACTGGGGAAACTGAGGTAGACACTCTCTTACGTACAACGTAAGATATGGAGTGTCTTCATGTCATTGTTTCTTAGATTAGTGACAACAACCCGAAATGAACATACAGGCTAGGCTCAGGGTTGAGAGAGTCCCTTCAAACCAAGGGAAGACCTCTCGCTCCAAACCGTTAATAGAGGGAAGTCTACACAAGGTCATTATAATCCCATTAGGATGCCTACTCCAGAGCTGGCAAAGACATTAGCGCAGAAGGACTCCAATCACTGACATACATTCTTACCTTTTCTGAGAGGTATGAGCCTGTAGATAATGACATTCAGGCACATGACAACATTAGTGCAAAGTTGACAAAAACTGGCCAATAAACTGCATAATAGCATTATTTTACTGTATATGGTACAAAGGGAAATCAGAGAGAGTTGAATCTCATTTCTGTCTAAAAATGTTGACTATTCTAGAGGGCCCGGAAACACCGGCTCACTGCTGTACATGTTTTTAAACACATATTAGTGTATATTTCAATCTTTTTCACCAAAAGTGTAATCTCTTCCATCATCTCAATAACATATACCGGCGTATATTCTTTACTTCAGGTAGGACAATAAAAAAGCTTGATGCAATCATGCAATATAGATGGACATCACACCCATCACACCTTCTCAGCCTATCGTGGTTAAGCCTGGGGAGCTTGGGTTATTGGTGTCTCTAAGCCAGTTTCTTCAAGAGCACCTCACTTCATCGTCGGATTCTAAGAAGAGTAAATTGGAGCGAGTGACTGGCCACTCAACAACCGCAGGGTCCCCATCAACCCCATGAATTGGAGACTTTCACCAATTTACCGGGAACACAGAGGACTCAAAACTCCTGTCAGCACAATCCGATCGGAACAGGTGAGGAGAAAATACACGAGTACATAATAGCCTAGCATACAGGCCCTGGCAGCGAGAGAAAAAAGATTATCACGAGGAAGGAAGTCAGAAATCGTTCCATGAAAGCCGCGTCTCTCCGTTTTGCCTGGCTCTTTTATGTTGAAAATGTATGAGGTGGGCTTCACACGCAAAACATACTTGGAGTTGCATGTTCCCGTGGAGTGAAATGCTAAATCTGGATTTTACATGGCAGATGCATTATCCTGCATCCATTTAGTCTCTGAGAGGAATGGTTTATACGTGGTACAGGGAGTTTGAAAAAGCAATTAGTTCCACAGGGGGAATTACATGACTGGTATATCATCAAGTGGATTCATATATACCAATACCTATAACAAAACATCTAATAAAACAACTTTGCACGCAACTTTTAAGCCATGGTGACACGATTGCATTTCCCAGGAAGAAAATGGAGAATAAACTATGTATACGCCTATAGGCTTATTCATACGAGGATCATATGTATGCAGCGATCATAAATTAATTACATAGGTTCAATGGACCAGCAGGGCTGCCTTTCACTGCCCTGAGCCGGATGAATGGGTCTCATTGTTCCAACACTTGGGTAATATATTAAACATTACATAAACACTGTATCGTCTCGCCTGATCCTTAGCTGCACTCCCAATGCTCACTTTAGACCCCATACCCGACTCCCTTGTGCGTGTATACAAACGGGGGAACCGAACCTGCCCCATCAACGAATAGGAAACCCTCCTGCTGATCGTCAACATATAATACTATTTCCTCGATGTACAACACAAGTCCCTCCTTGGCATGTGTATAACAGGCAGACAGACAGCAAACAAGCGCCTGCACAATTTAATATGGGTCACTCTCGGTATATATATATAATATTGCCAATCACAAATATGCACGTGTTCTTCGGGACACGAACAATGAACATGGGTTCCTAAAACTATGGACTTACTCTAAGCGTATCCCTTTTATTTGTTTATTTTACACACCAAGGCAAATACTCGAGAAAAAAGTGGTGATCGTGTGTACCTATGACCACCTGTAAATTGCCATTCTGGCTTTGAGTAGCTCCGACTCCCATCTGGATCTGCTCAAGCGCCAAATGTTGGCAGGGACCCCAAGCCTGTACCTGAACTGGGAACATCTCCGTACGCTCACGTTCCTAAGTACCAACGTTTTTTGTGCACTATCTGATACATACATAGAGAACTAAATAACTGAAGGTCTTCCTTTGGTCATAATGCCAAGGAAAAGTACTAGAGATACCCTCTAAGAACCCTCTAAAAAAGATGAGTCTTCATATCAATAAACACCCGGTTCCCACATGTTTCCATCTGGTTAGCACGGTACTTAAGTAAATCCGCTTGTTATCTGTTCGCAGTTAACTGTCATAACGCAATACATAAATACAAGATTAGTTCTAGTCCCAAATACAACTTACAAGACAAAATCACGATATAATTGAATGTACATACGTAGCCTATCTATTATGTGTACATTCCACTTGAGAGGTGCTATCCGGGGTGCAATATATTATGGGGTCAATAAAAAGTATCTATATCTTACTTGTACTATAAAAATTGGAATTGGTTTTTCTTTCAGCTTTTAGATATATTACGACAATTCAAAACCAATATTTATATTTTAATATGTTTCTATGCCAGGAGCATAACAAATAGTGTCGTCCAATAAATATTCAATTACCAGCACTTCGTTCCATTCTCTATATTTATTATACATTATTGTGTTGCCTCATAATACGAGGGGCAATTGGAAAAGGGGTAACTATCGGTATGGGAAAACTCGGGTCACAGCGAATAGAAACACCTGTGGGTAATATGCCAGTGTGAAGTTCTTCTCATCTCCAGGTGAGAGCTACCCAGGGCTTCCTCAGCCGGTAACCTAACAGGGACCCTTGTTGAAATTCCCCATCCAATCCCTCTAAACTAAGCTTCAAAGCACCCACACGACCTTACAATTTATCTGAATTGGCGGGGGCTGTCATCCAACTAAAACACTGGCTATATCTTTTCCACAAGATAAGTGGATTCCAAGGCCATACTTACAAGTTTGCGTATCGGGTTGGACTGCTATGACGCAAGTTGTAAAACAGTGCGAATAAAAATATAAACGGGTTGGAATTGATAATGAGAAACTGAATATCCTACGTTTTAAAATGTGAAACTATTCTACCACTGATGAATTCAAAGTGAAATTTCTTCGTGAAGCATATCCCGGTAAGAGGTCTTTCACCAGTATTTCGTGTTAGGAAGCACTAGGGAAGTCATACATCTGCACTATCTCAGTATGAGGGGAAATGAACGAAAGCAGGCAAAAAGGTTCCCATACAATAAGAACTACGCCAATCAATCATATAGCTAATCAATCGATCAATCCATTATACGCCTTAACAAGATCAAATGTAGCCACAAATGTATTCATTGAAAGATAAATAACAAGAAATAAAACGATAAGAGCCTTTTAAGTTCACCATCACGCCTGAGTGTGTACCGCAAGACAAAATATGGCATCCATCAGAAGCCATGATGGAAAGGGGGAAAGGTAAGCCGTTTCTAAGTGTCTATATCGAATTTACCGCCTAATGATAAACAATGGACTTCTTGCTGCCCTCCTTTACTTTCACCCGCTCATATATTTAAAGAAGGAAACCTTGATATATAATCCCTGGGAGACCTCTCAGAGAGCTCATTAAGGCACACTAGGCTCATTCGATGAAGAGGATATCGGGACCAGATAGGCGTTCTAGACGTCCGATTGTATAGGAGCTTCAGGTTGAATAAGAGGTAGCAGCATGCTGTAAAATTCCCATTCTGCGAGGGCATCGCATGGGTTCATAATAGCAGCAGGTTGAATAGAGGATTTTCATGTGCCACTGCATGCGCATGTCTGCATGCTGGGATAGATAGATTTAGTTCAAGTCTGATACATAGATTTCACTGACGTCACGGCCCTGGCCATGTTTGGGGTCAAATTAGATGCCTATGTATGCTGCGATACTTGAATATACTGTTTTCTGGCTGTTTTAACCTTTACCAGTTTTAATCTGCCTCAGCAATACCTTCATGATAGGTTAGATAATCTGCCTTTAGTGTAGTATTACCCAAGTGTCTACTCTTGTGAGGTTTATCAACTTTGTTTTGATACCCCCGCCGTAGACGCAAGCGTAACGCTGACCCGAGACATGGCGGCCACTGTGATACCCCAGCCTACTGGGTGACGTCATGTGAAATCTATGTATATACAAGTATTTAACAAAATTTTCATCGGAAATTGCAAGAATCGTTTCACCAATATCACAGTTCACTATCACTGTATAATTATATATGATCTGTGAAAGCTAAATGCATCATGGGAAACATGGGATTTTGTTATGGACACATGTATAGCACATGGATATTGACATTGGAGCAGCCATAACAATTCCCTGTTGAAGATGTTTTTATGATACATAACTTTACATCGTACCTCAAGTCCCATAATTCCATGCGAATCAAGATTCAAACTGGCACATACTTGTAAATGAATTTTAAGGGAAAAGACAGGAGTCCGGCCATGGATTGGAAGATATTTGAAGAACAATTCGAGGACAGTTCTTCCCAAGGGGTAAATCAGAAATAGTCAAATAAGAATGTTGCCAATAGAAGAAACTTGTTGGGTACTGATATATAAATGTTTGGTCAATAACTATGCCGTCTTTGCTTTGAGCGTGGTGCGATCCTTGGAGGAGACACTTCATAGTGTCATATAAAAGACATATGAACGCAGACTCGATAACCGCCAACGCTTTTCACCATAGTGAGTTTCTTTTATGAGTTCATCATATTTCTTTTGATCTCCCATTTTGGTATAAAAACCATGCGCGCATATACACGGGGGAAATCTAGAGAATTAGCCAGAAAAGAATTTAATATACCCCTGAGAACACATGATAAGACCTCTGAAACCTAGCTGTATGATGTTTTAAGGATATTACTTACTCGCTATATATTGGGAAATATTCAGTATCTTTTTCTCCAGAGTGAATACATTATGACTTTTTCCTTCATGGGGGAAACAGGGGAACGAAGAAACTAATATTTCCATATTTGTACAGAGTGTTCAAGTGAATATTGAACACCTATAATAGGCAATATAGAGGAAACCAAATCTGGATTATCGACTGACTCCATCCAAGAAGTATGCATATCAAATGAAGCTAGGCATGACAGAAGATTTTTTTTTTTTTGGAAACGTTTTTATTCAGAACATAGGAGACAAGCCTCCTTGGATATGTCGCGGGAATTTCAAAATGGTAGACCACTTTCCTGACCGCTCAGAGTAAACACTCTTCTTTCGGGAAAATATCGGATTCTAGGTAGAATCATAACCGGATTTTTAGTAGTGTATGGTATTTGGAGATACTGCACACAAAGCCGTTGATTTTGGACGTTTTAACCTGATATTCAGTGAGATCGACATTTTTTGTTTGTGAGCATTTAGGACTGTGAGCGATATAAGAGGTTCCTACACCTGGTTACCGCGTAAACAATAATGGCTGCCAGCAAAGAAGCGGCTGGGACTGAATTTTCGCAAAAGCCAGGGTCGACTAGTACGCCTAATACATTTAAGCGAAGTGATGATGTTTTATCACCAGTTCTAAGGGATGAAACTAAGAAATCCAAGAACATCATGTCGGATTTAGATGAAATCAACCAGATCAAGGAACATAATCAGATCGTTGATGACGATCTTGAAACCCTTTTCAGTAGAGCGGATTTACTAACTACCACGTCTGAGGACCAGGGTGAGCTCCTACAAAAAATACTGAAAAACCAAGAGCATCTAACTAAGAAAGTCGATCGTTTGCAGCAACAAATGGTAAATAAAAGTGACTTACATGATCTAGCGTCCCATGTATCAAGGGATATGGTGTATATTGACGAACGAGTTGAAGCACAGGAGCGTAAATCCAAATATATTGCGTCAAATGCACTCAAGGCAAAGGATGATATGGACATACTAAGACAGCAGCAGAGGGAAACGTATGTCGTTCTTGAGAATTGCCCAATGTACCAGGACGAGCATACCTTTAACCTGGCAAAGCGTATAATTCACCAGCTTTTTCCCACAGCCTGGGATGGGATTGTAGATCTTGCTTACAGAGAGATCAGATCCAATAATCGACGCGGTCCAAGTCCAATTGTCATCCGTTTGTTGCACAGAAGCATGAAGGAACAGTTAGTGAGAAGAAAAGATCCTTTCGCTTCTGATGTAGTGTTTCCTCCCGACCAATGGCCCGAAAAAGAACACATGTATTTTCATGACTTTGACACTGTCGAAACACGTCAGAAGAAGAGTTTAATGAAGTTGCTTGCTACCAATGCTATCGCGGTTGGTGCGGATAGGGAGTACACCAAGCCCAAAGGGGACCAGGTATTAATTGACGGCCATCTATATAACTCTCGACAACTACACACTTTGGAAGAAAAGTTTAGTGTTGAGAAAGTGAAGATCGTTCGTGTCCAGAATGGTCTTGCCTTCCAAGGGGAGAGAGCTTACATGTCGAACTTCTTTCCGTGCGAGTTCCAATATCAGGATAAATTTTTTGTTTCGTCTGAACAAGCTTTTCAGTTTAAGAAATGTTCAGTGCTCGGCAGCCAGGACACAGCTGATGCTATACTTGAAAATGAGGACCCTCGTGAAATCAAGTCCTTTGGCGACCACGTTGAGTCAAAACCCAACTGGAGAAGTGTTGAAAAAGAAGTAATGCTGGACATTACCCGCTGCAAGTACTTCCAGAATCGCAAGTTAGCTGTGAAATTGTCTAAGACTGGAAATGTACGTTTAATTGAGGCAACTAATAACACTTATTGGGGTGCAGGCTGCTATCTGGGGGACAGGCGCCTAGGTGATGATTCCTGGAGTGGGAAAAATGAGTTTGGTAAAATACTCATGATAGTGCGTCAGGAAGTCATAAAGGCTCTCGCAGATGGTAACTTTGGAAACCTCCAATGTAAGAGGCTAAAGCTAACATCATCCAAGCATCCTGCAATCGTGGATGACTCCGGATTTACCAAGCCCAAAGTAACAACATCGCGTCCACAGGCCGAAGTATCCTCTCCAGTTGTCCCAGTCTCCAACAAGTTTGGTGCTCTAGGCTCCACATCAGTACCAGAAAGCCAAAATATCTCGAAGAACCGACTCCCACCCCTCCGTAGACGAAGCGAGAAGTCGCTACTATACACAACAGCTGACATCGACATCTCAAACCGTGTTGCCAATCGTTCACGCCGCCAGCTCAAACCTCCACGCTTCAACCTCTCTAAGAACATTGCAGACCTGTCAGAATCCGCCATGGATCTCGGAGAATCTGAGGATACTTGAACTGAGCTGTGAATACTTTTTTTTGGCTTCATTACGATACCATTTCACTGTTATATCCATTATTTTTAGTTGTCGCTAGCCTGAATTTCGTCCAACATGTGTTGACGGTAGCCATTTTGTTTCCGAACATAGGTACTTAATGTCGTAAACTGTCGTTCGAATTGCAGCTTCTATATAATAATGTGAGTTTTCCAATTAGCGTTTGTGATTAATATTCAGATGTATTCTACACTATAAGTCGCCTATCAGTGGAAATATATGTGTTTTGGGTTTTTGCATTTACCTTCGTCCTTGACATTGAGTTGTCGTAACTAGGTTCGTGTATGTAAATAACTCAAAGATGGCGGACTACGTAACGCGTGGACCAATGTCCGGTATGTTTTTTAACTTATAAAATGTGTTGCTGTTGTCTTTACCTAACTCAGTGCTACCTGGAATTGTGTATTTCCGAAAGCCAGTTCTCAGGCATGAATAATATATATGTCTGGGTCTCTCACGGTTGTCTGTACAACTTTTTGCTTCTTTTAATATGGGCCGTTTCACCATTGTACGATATTTGTGATGTACTGTCATATGAACATTGATGTTTCGACGATGAAAGGGCTTAAGATAGTTTTTTTTAATGTATGTAGCCTATTCCACAAACTGAGCTACCTGAGAAACGAGTTTATAAATGGTTTATATGATGTTGTATGTATCATGGAAAGCTGGCTGTCTGAAGATATTACTGATTCAATGTTATACATTAATGGGTATAAACTAATAAGACAAGACCGTGCTAGTGGTAGACGGGGTGGTGGTATCATTATATACTACAGAAACACATATAGTGTCAGTCTTGATGAGGATCTCTGTATAAATAACAGGGACTGCGAAATGCTTGGTTGCAAACTGAAGGCTGGCAACAACAAATCGATTCTATTATCAGTTGTCTATAGACCACCAAGCAGCCCAGTAGATAGTTTTTTTACATCTTTGAACCGACTATTACTGAGTAATGCAATGAATCGATATCGTAACTCTAACAAGGTTTTAGGTGGTGATGCTAATATCGACCTGCTGAAACAGAATGCACCAAGTAGACGTTTCACAGGTATTCTGGACTCCTTTGGTTTGACTCAACATATATCTGAACCCACCCGAATCACACCTGATACATGTACATCTATTGACTTTATTGCCTCAAATTGTAAAAATGTTTCTAATTCTGGTTCCATTTATGAAAATATAAGCGATCACGCCCCAGTTTTCATTGTATTGAAGAAAGGGAAGTCCCAAAATTCGCCTGATTGCACACCTACCTACAAAAGTAGATCAACAGCTAGAATGTCTTTTGAGGTTATAAATGACCGGGTCTCTAATATTAACGAAGGGCTGTGGATTGAGCCTGACCTTGATACGCTTTGTGAGAATTTAACAGGGGAACTAAAAAAAATTCAGGACGAACTGTACCCTGTTCAAACTTTTCAGATAAAAAATGGGCATATCATAAATAGTAGAGAACTCAGACAACTAGTTTCAAGAAAGAATAGAATCTTTAGGAAGGCTAGGAAAAGTAAGAGCATTGAAGATTTCAAGTTAGCCAGATCACTGAGGATTGAAGTCCAGAGACTAGTTATGAAACTAAAAAGGGATGCCTTAAATAACATATGTCGACGTTTCAGCAGGAATGATAAAAAATTCTGGACATATATCTCGAACCTATATGGTATAAAGGGTCCCTCACTTACATCAGTTGAGCATATAGTTGACGTTGATGGGAATAAATTAAGTGGTATGCAAGCTGCAAACTACAGTAACAGGTTTTTTTGTAACATCATGCCTAAATCTTCTGTAGATATAATTTCGGAATATGATAGTGATGAACATGTCCCTGATATCTTTGAATGGGAGGAAGAAGTTACGAGAAACGAGGTGGTGAAGCACATTCAGGGTATCGATGTAACTAAGTCTAGTGGCATCATAGATGTGAACACGACTTTCTTGAAATTTGCTTTACTATCTTGTGTAAATAATTTTACCATGCTTCTTGATAGAATCCGTTCGAGTGGATTTTTCCCTCAGTCGTGGAAAGTTTCTCTTTGCACACTAATTCCAAAGAAAAAGAACTCACGTGACATTAATGACATAAGACCAATCTCTATAGCCCCCCTAACCAGTAAGATCTTCGAAAAAATTCTTTCAGATAAGATCTCCGACTATTTGGATGATAGAAATTTACTCTCCCTTTCTCAACACGGTTTTAGGGCAGGGAAAAGTGTCGATACGGCCATTTACGAATTTATTACAACAGTTATTAAAAACAAAGACAAGAGTCTGGATACTATTGCCACCTATTTTGACTTATCCAAGGCGTTTAATTCGATTAATATAGATATTTTGTTGTATAAATTGCAAAAAATGGGTTTTGGCCCCAGAATAAGATCTTTGTTGAATTCCTACTCATCAAACAGGGAACAGAGGGTATGTATAAATGGTATTATGTCTGAAAGTCTTGTTCTTCATGCAGGTGTAGCCCAAGGAAGCATCCTTGGGCCTTTACTGTTTATATTATATATAAATGATGTCGCAGCTATTAACTTTGTTGGTAAAATAATACTCTATGCCGACGACTGTGTGATATTACATTGTGTACAATCAGATAGAGACCTAGTAGATGTACAGGATGACGTTAACAGATTTAAAACGTGGACTGTGAGGAATGGTCTGACCATCAATAGTTCCAAAACGAAACTTCAAACCTTTTTTGGTACTAGAAGGAAAAATCCTGAGGTTTGTGTAATCTACAATGATGGTGTCCAAATAGATAACGTTCAGAACTTCAAATATCTGGGATACTCGCTGGATAGTGGCTTAACCATGTCAAACCATATTAATGGTATATGTACAAGAGCTAACTTACTTGTAAAAAGGTTGGCCCGAATAAGGCACTACATTAGTGGGGACATTGCAGTATTGATTTTCAAAACCTATATCCTTCCAGTCCTGGAATCTAGTTCACTAACGATGGATCTGGGAAACCAAAAAGATCTGAAGCGACTTCAAATAGTACAGAACAACTGTTTGCGATTATGTATAGGTCTAAGAACTAGAAATGGAGCCTATAGAGTTAGTAATATCGAACTACACCAGAGATATGGAATTATCCCTCTGTGTTTTAGGAGGTTACAAAAGTTTTTTGGAATTTTTGTTCGCTGTCACAATTTTGAGGAAATAAATCCCCATCATGAGTATAATATGCGAGAAAATAGAGTGATGATATATCCATGGTTGAAGGAGAGGATTCGGAAAAGTCTCTTTGGCAGGATACTGAGCTACTGGAACTGTCTTCCAAGAGAGATTAGAAACATTGATGATCAGATCTTCCTCAAAGCTCAGTTTAGACGAGTTTGTGCGAATTCTTTTTCACATAGCTTAAATGTCTGGGAGATTCCTGAACCAGACAACTTTCTCTGAGGAATGTATCAATTGTCTTGATCCCTGTGTACTATAATGTATAGGATAATGCCCTTTCAGTCGATTTAGATTCAGTCGATCTAGATAAGCTCTCTTGAAAAAATTTTCTTGGTATGTTTTGCTCACTGTAAACTAGAAACGATGCTCCTGGGTCTGTAGAGAATCGGATGAATGCCCTAGGTGTTGGTTTTTATTTCCTTGATGTGATTTTTTCTCCTGTATCCTGTGTTTTTGTACTTTGACATATATGATTAATGTGCTAAATTTCCAGTAACAAATTTCTTTACTTATCTCTTGTAATAATGCATATTTTTGTAAAATTTTCCTATCATATCAGCTCTGAATGAGAATAGTGTATATATTGCATAATTTCACCTTTGCTGAATAAACATTTTTAAAACAAAAACAAACTCTCACAACATTAGTGATTTTCGTAGGGGAACTTGCCAAACAATTTTACATGTAGTAGGAGTGTGTCCAATAATATACAGTTTCATATAATAAAGATGAAAACATCAGTCGTCGTTGTCTATACTAGTATTATATTCGTACAAAAAGCTAGAATTTTTTATTCTTATAACGACTCATGTAAGATATGATAATAATGTAGTGAGATGGGTGATGATGAAATCGGGTTCCAGATGCGATTTAACTTTAGTGTAGATGCCACTATAGATTAAAATGATGTTCAACGCTTCCTATAAATATATATTGCTCCAAGTGTCCTATATCTACCAACGTTAGCTTGGGGGGGGGGGGGCGGGTAGAGAGATTTAAAAAATACCAATAGGAGCTTTAACACATTATATATACATTGTGTTTAAATGACCAGTTTCAGAACCTCTTCAGCGGAAGATACCTCTAGAATGGTACATTATCGATAATTGTCTGCATATTGAGGACTGATAAGGGAAAGTTATAACGAATACCTGGTGGACTAACCCCAGAACTATACTCTGCAAACACACAGTATTTAGATTTATTTTATTTAGCGAACTTTTCAACTTCCAGAAAGATGATTATCGACCCTTTGGAATGCTGAAAGCCCTGAGCAGTTCAGGAATGTGCATAAAAACCAACTTAGACAGGCCAGATTATAATTAACTTATCTTCTAGCCTAGGACTCCACAATAAGTATAAACAATACAGTACAGGGCCGTTCCGATAGGGACCTATTGGCTTGGCGAATCCCTAACACAAACATGAATTAATTAGTCCCCGACCGCAATAAGTGTCAGTGTCTCGAAGTTTAGCAGTTTTGGGGGAGGGTTTTTTTGGTTGTTTTGTGTGTGTGTGTGTGGAGGGGGGGGGGGGCTGGCATTGGGGAATCAGATACAAGCCAATCAACTCATCCTCCTTAACCCCAATGTATTTTCACAAACGTGTTTTCATCCGGACCTCTGTTATTATTGTTAAACGTAAAAGAAAATGTACTGTGGAACTGATGACCTGAAAAGAGGTACGGCGACCTAGTGTCATCAGAAATTGTCTAATAAACAAATTAGAAAAATAATTATCTAAAATCTAAAAGCAAGATTGACATAGTGTCCAGTACAATGTGAACTATTTGAATATGCTGAGTAAGCGACCGTAGGCCGAGTTGCTTAGCGCTTACGAGGCGCATATTGTCCACCGAATGCTTCACACTTTAGTACTCTTGCTTTGTTCCGCGATTTTTCGTGCTTTCATCAATTTTGTTTGTCTTGAGCTACTTCCGATACTAAGTCAATACAGCGTCGATTATACTGTACACTTGGTGAGTGGAGTATGTAATGGACACACACTGTCCGCTCAGAGCCTAATCATGGAATAAAGATTTATGAATACCAGCAAGATATCCAAGACAGCATCCAATGTTGCATCTAAATTCTTATTCTGGCAATATCTCTCATGAATAAATTTACTACTCTACTTTGCCATTTCGAAAGGAAAGAGAAATACGTAACATAACTCACATGAATACTCAACTACAGAGGTCCCGACCAGTAAATTATTTTTACAGCTGTATGTCGGTAAAGTTCATCTGGATTCATCTGTTGTAGCCATTTAATTGTTACAAAAATCAAAAACACTAGTCTAAGTCCATTTATAAGTAATAGTGTACGGTAAGTCAGAAGTGAAATAAGGGATATACTTGGTTATGATATATGTTACCAGTCATACACACCGATGTATACAGTTAAAGTCATAAGGTTTCTTTGGTAGTTCTTATAGACTTGCACAAGTCTTTCAATTCTTTTTGTTTAAAAAACGGAAACTATCATGTTATGGTCACTACCATGCTATGGTCACTCCCCCTTGACTGAGGAGTGCTTGAATGGGGAGTGCTAGACTTGCACTAGGGCTCTACAAACAACTGCAGTCTTTAGGACGAGGGCTAGTCTACTATAGTTCTTATACAACATACTATTTATTCACATGTTTTTGTATCTTTATATTATACTCTTTAAAACAACAACAAAAAAGGAGCCTGGCCCAAAAATTGTAGCTGTCATTTATGTACACGTTTTTTAGAGAAATAAAGGAACACATTTAACATACCTGCGATTCTGGGATCTTTGTATCTGAAGCGAGGGTTTGCCGGAGTTCGCGGACGGTGTCAGTCTGGCTTAAGAGAAGTCCTATCTTCACCTGTTTGGGTTGCGCGTCTAGGTAAACCACTGTCACATACACAGGTCTTTGAGTCTTTTGAGGGATGGGCAACGATACAGAGAGGAAGGGGTCGAATGTGTTGCTATGACGTCTGCAGTTTGGGCACGTTAAGGACGATCGGTAAAGCGCTTGGAATAAGTCGTAAACGAAGCTATTGTTACAACGCATATGATTGGCTAGGGCCTCAGCAGCTACTTGTTCATCACTGCGACCATGGCTACTCTGCAATTAAGAGAAAAACATGGAAAATTAGAGTTTGTGTTTGTCAGACTTAATATCTAGCTTTAGTGACAGGACGAGGAAACGTCCGCATTGCAATCACATATTTGCATTATTATACAGGGCTCAAAAAAACCTATGTTTACTTGCCCGGGGCAACTAAAAAATGTCTCTGGGCAAGTACAATTTAATGTTAGTTGCCCGATTGGGCAAGTGAAAATCTCTACGGTACCTATGTCGAACCCCTCTTGTGATTAATGTCTAATTACAATGAAACCAGATACATACAGATCAGTGTTATTTCGTTTATAATTCTGCAGATAAATTTGAGCAAGTAAAAAATGATGTGGGCAAGTAAATCTTGGCTGCCACTTGCCCAATGGGCAAGTGAAGTTGGTAGGCTTTTTTTTCGAGCCTTGGGCATATTCCAATTCAATTAAAAATATTATGTATTCGTACCTAAGGGAGGCACACAGATAGGAGCCATACATCTGAAAATAAGTCCAGTTTCTTCCTTGACTACAGGGAGCGGAAAAGAATTAAACCTAAAATTAAATGTATAGTCCGGAAAAAAGACTTTTGGAGGCCATTGTTCTACGAAAGGTCTGTTGCTATGTGGGGTTGGTTACGTTATATGGGAGTATCAGTTTATAAAATAAACTTTAGTTTCTCAACTAACTAACATGTTCCTGCTAAATATATTAAGTCAATTAATTGGTCCAGTCAGGAGAAGCCAATCAGGCCAATCTATGTGTAATCCACTTAGTATATAAGCACAATAAACCGAGCCCCCTGCAAAGCCTCTTCTTTCCTAGCTCAGTTCTGGACTGGAAAACTCGGTGTGTGTTTGCGTTGATTAATTTCTCGCTCGGCTAATTTTATATATTTATCGAAGAATGCCCCACTATTCTTCAATGTAATAAAGTAGTTTCCTATTCGTTTATAGGCTCTGTTGGTTGATATTAAGAAAAGAATAAATATGCTTCAAAGCGTATCATAGGCCAACAACGTTGTTTCCTATACGATATGATAACAAGGAAGTCCAGAAACAAGCAAGGTTTAGTAATGAGTTGAAGCATGGATTTATGGAAACTGCAAAACAGTTACATGCATGGGAATCGACAGTCTGGTTCTAACTATGCCGGTTCAGTAGAAGGCAAGGTTCTCATGATTCTCACTAAGAACAAAAACAATCAAACATGAATTGGTTAGTACATTAAATGCTATGCAATATCAAAGGCAAAGACATGCTATATCAAGCTAGATATGCTGAGCATATATATTCATTTGAGTTCCATAAACCTTTTTCGATTTGTGGTGAGATGAAAATCCAGCACGAGCTGTGGTAATACAGTTTCGTTATCTCAGATTTCTCCTCCTAAATGAGAGTTATCCAAGGGATCGAAAAGACCGACTGTCCGTATCGGCTGATTAAGCAGCAGATAAAAGAGGAATTGTTCTGGGAAACCAAAGTACTGATACAGTCTTCATATTGTGAAATTCAAACAAAACATTTTGAGGATTCTGAATAACAAGGGCGCATATTTTTTTAAGACAAACTAGAGTCTAGAAGATAGGCCTCGTTATAAACTTGATGAAGTTCTAAAGATAGGTAATTACAAAATCTAACAAAATGTAAATAAAACAAAATTGCCCAGACGGTTGCCCTGCGAATGCTGACTTGGAGGAGCGGCGGCTATATATTTGACACCAACAACCCTTGAGCAGTTTCCATTTTACTGCATTTGCCACACCAAAAAAGGTCAAATGAAGTAATAAGTGTTTGCCTTGGACGTGTTTATAAGCGTGAAACATATGGATAGTAACAAATTACACTAGTGTAGTTATTATTTGAACACACTGATGACTTGAGTGGTGGAACAATTTTACGAGGGTGGGACATCGTCAGTCGTGTATGAGTGTTTTGCATTCATTTATACCCTACAATCTATATAATTATATGCTATCAGATATGCGAATTAGCACCCAAGATTGCACTATTCCCCCCTCGCATTTCCGCTTTAATATTCCTTAGAACAAGTAAAAGGAATGATTCAGTAGTTTAAACATGCAAACTAATTTCCAAGTGTGTGGATTTTTTTAGAGCGGCAGCCGAGCCAAGAGGAGTAGAATCCATTTTGAGCGATGATGGTGCAAGTTTTCTTAAGGAGGGCCACTTGAATCTTTGTTTATTCAAAAGTTTTCCTTTAAATTGAAACAAGTGAGAATGCTTTTTGGCTGTGTGGTAAGATCGCACCCATGGCATCCCCCTTGCCAGACTGGAGAAATCTACAAACAATACCTTTTTTGGCTGGTTCCTGTTGTCACGCCAATCAAAAATGTGTAACCAGAGACAAGCGATTTGGCTGGCTCCGTATCTGGCAGAGACCCCAACAGCCATTAAATGCATAACATAACGCCCATTCTGTTAGGAAACAAGGGAAACTACCTCCCAAGGCCCCTGGAATCTGGATTCATACAACCGCACCATGGAGGGGAATGGGTTATGAAAGATTACCCAAGTCTACCTATAAGCGAGGAACTATAAGAAAGGTTAAATTTCAAAAATCTTTACAACAACTCGGCTCCGCAAGTCCAAATTTCCCTCTGGATCGCATACATACGTCTATGTACGTATGTATGTATATTAAATATATCTAACAGCATTGCACGTACGACATGTTTTTGAAAAATTATCTGGAAAGCATGTGATTTGCTTCGATCCCAAAAATGGTCCATGGATATGAGGGAAGCAAGGTTTATCATGTAGTAGTTAGTATGAAACTTCAAAGCATATTTCCATATCAGCAACGGCAATTGTTTTGAATAACATGATCTGTGGGGAAAGGGTAGGCCTAAGGGGGTAAGGGAAAGGAAGTGAGGGAGAGAAACAGAGTGTGAATGGAGGGAGGACACCAACAGGGAATAACAACCTGGATCATCAGCCTAATTGCCAAAGAGTACCGGTAGTTAAGAACGGGTATCAAGATATTTCTTTTTCATTTTCTTTTCAAAATTGAGAATACATGTCGTTCTCTTTCTGTTTTGACAGCACAACGTCTGACATGCGAAAGGTCTCCGTAAAATGTGATAGTATCTAACTTTGAATAGAGCGAAGCGAATGTCTATATTAAGGACTGTTTTCCCTGTTACCTCTAGGTCACACATGGCAGGTTAATTTAAATCAACACATATTTCATTGTTTATTAAAAGATAAAACAAAACTCCATACACTCGTGCACAACTTGAAGTCTTCTAAGAACCCCCTGCAGCTAAGGTCGACGATTCAATTAAAATCCAGATGTTCATCCATATAAATAAAACTTATGACTTTGTTCACGTGAAGTTGTTTTTTCTGTGTACTAAAACAAATCTAGGGTATCATCTAATCATATTATCTAGTAGACCTAACGATAGTCATACTTTTATTTTACACTTGTTGGCAAAGCAGAGCAAATGAGGGACTAATATATGAGAGACAAAACTTGCTGAGATGATGGTTTGAGAAAAAGCATAACAAAATAAGTCTTGAGTACCACCGAAACTTCATTTAGTGCACAAGTATCGTGCGTCTAGGTCAGTTTGAATATATATTTTAATCTTTACAAACGTAAACCATAATAGCGGGTTTTAAAACCTGTGTATGGTATAGGTCTTAAAACGAGTAAGCTATACTTCCAGTTCCATCAATGCGATCCATTGCTTTCCAGATCGATCTCAGCGAAAGAATGCGATATAAACTAATCAAAAGCCTCCAGTCCAAGAGATGTCTCCTTACTTCATGACAGTTTTCGGCTTTGGCAATCTAAAATCAATCAAGTTCCACCGGTAGCTTTGCAGTGCGCTGCTTTGCCCAACCATTCTAATTTCCTAGTCAGTCAGCGAAGCTATTTCAGGAATCGAACTATGGGGATTTTTTTCATGATTTGTTTTCCAACATTTCGCTGTCCTTTCACGACCACTGGCGCCACATAACAAACGCGCGACAAAAAGACAATTGGAGTAAACACTCAGAATGCAAATAATTGAGTATCAGTATCCAAAGCATATTGGAAAACTCCAGGAGAAATCAAAGGTTCAAAACAAGATCTTGCATGAAATTGTCAATAAAATTTGTTTAAAAAAAAATACAATATAAACATGTATGCATGGTGATCACAGTGCAAGGCTTGAAAATACACCAAATAATTAAGTAAACTGTTTGACAGTTTTAGGAGAAGCATTTATAGGATACAAAATTAACTACCGTAAAATCTCTATTGGAAGCCACAGTTTCTATTAAGAGATATGGGTTGAAATAGACTAGCATCAAGTCCCTCAGCTACCTCTATGAGTGCACAGCCTGGGCCTCACTAATGCTTGGGCCTCGCTGGGCTTGATTCTTCAGTCAAGGCAGTAGTTACTTTAATAAGTAGTGATTCTAATATAATGATAGAAATTTTCAAGATTTCGTTTTCTAAACAAAAAAAATCAAAGACTTACACAAGTCTAGGGTAGAAAATGCTCTAAGGGGAAGACCCAGATTGGAGGTGGACTTCTATTGGAGGTTTTGACCATACCCGTCAAAATGGTGTTGGGCACTACCAATAACATGGAACTGCATCCCAAAAGAGCACCTCGCGAGCACACAGCTGAAGGCCTGGGCGCCATCAATAACTTAAAAAGCAACGTCTTTTCGCAATGGAACTGTCATACATTTAGCCAAAATTCCCTGGAAATCGTAAAAGTCCACATGCGACTACTACTACAGCTTTTAGAAAA
Source organism: Sthenelais limicola (assembly GCA_942159475.1). NCBI lineage: Eukaryota > Metazoa > Annelida > Polychaeta > Phyllodocida > Sigalionidae > Sthenelais > Sthenelais limicola. Next base: position 64,625,382 of record OW804096.1, read on the forward strand.
AACAATTTTGACAAAGTGGACGACACTATCGGACATGTTCAGAACCCACAATTTGGAATGCAGCTTCTAATAGAGATATGGCTTCTAGTTCTAATAAGAGATTTTACGGTATTCCCTATTCCAAGTCGCTTCAAATAAACCCAGACAGCAAACATGTGAAGGTAATTCGAGGTGACTTTTTTGTGTGCAAAGTTTGGTTGTATTGGGTATATAAAAACTAAAAAAGGGCTGAGACTTCTTGTCTTCAGTGATGCTAAACAACACATATTTTAGGACCTCAATCACTGCGATACTTCCGTGCATGCTAATACATTATTGAATAGGAAATTCTATGAATATAGTTTCAAGGAATGCCTTTCTTCATAAGCAAGATGAATAATAGCTGCGGCAACTCTTCATTCCATGTCGATGTATTCAAAATTCATTAGATACGGGCAGTAAGGAATCTCCTAAAAGAATCAACTTCACCGAACTAGGCATGGGAATATTGTGCCATTTGGGGACAATGAGCTTTTTAAATACGCTTCATTTTGATCTGTCTGCCTATGACTTTGTGAAGGACAGTATTAGTGAGTGACAGTAATTAGAGAAGGGAATATTCCTTCGTGGATATAGTCGATTCCATTTCCTCTAGGTTTCAGTGTGAAACGACATATGACGTCTATCGAATACATGACTGAAAGGGAATAAATCTATTATAAATTGTTCCCAGACAGAAATTGGTTGTTATGGATATATATTAAGAACTGCAATATGTCCACAGCACACGGTGTGTACACAGTAGAAGAACATAGCCGAGAGGCTATCTTGTTCCAAGTCTATATCTATCACCTCCTTTTAACCATGTCACGACCACAACGAGAAATAAACAACAGCTGTAATCCGACCAGGGATGTGGTTCTTGGTACACATAAGGTCATTTGCTACAAACTCTAACCAGATTAGCGAATAATGACTACGGTATCATTCTTGCCTTCAGATAAGAACGTGTACAGAACATAACATCTAGTATATCGCGTTTTACGGCCTTATTATGGAGTAATCACAAATAATAATGCTAGATGTGCAAGTTTAAGTAAGTAACAACAGGACTATCGTTAAGGATCTCATAAATAACACTATAAGAATAACATCAAGAATACCAAGCTACATCAATGGAATCCATACAAACAGACATATTGTAAACGAACTTAAATGAGTTCCAAATACTTAATAGTTTTGTTTTAGATTAATGATAAATTAATTCTGCATACTGCTTCAACCAGAAAGAACAACTTCAAGTATGTCAGTAGGTTGCCATGAATTACCTGGGATGTATCCACTGTGCTAATGGTGAATACATGATTGCACACACAATCTATCAATAGTATCATATACCGTAATGATATATGACAACCAAACAATTCAGATAAACATATAGAGTGTGACTGGGAAGGAACATAGAACGGCAACTTATTATACATATTCTCTGGAAAAGAGAACTTTTAAAGTCTTATCAGATGACTATTAATTTGAGTAGATACCGATATTCGTAGCAATTTAAATGATTTCCACGAATACACAGATTTGATGGTGTCATAACTCCATGCTTTCTCAAAACAGCCTGACAACAGTCCTTATCTTATCAGAGGTCGTACAGGTGGATCTGATTTCATACTGTAAACATGCGGTATGTGTATAGTTCATGCAGAGGCGATAAAGCAAACAAAAGCGATCGATCAGGGAAGGACTGGAGTGTTTTTGAGATTGACCCATATAAACATTTATATCACCCAAATTTATCTGGATTCCGATAGAATGATGAGCTAATTGCTTGCGACCAGGAAATAACTTTAACAAAGGCATTAGTATTGGTTAAAAGGATCCCCGTTGTTAGAATTCATAGGCATGATAGGGTGCCTACAATTATGAATGAGTAGACTAGAGGTCAGAAGTGGTTCATGTTCTTGTAAATCGTGGGTGATGAACAGAATCGTTATTTACGGCATGTTCTTCCTATTTTTAATGGCATAATGTATAATTATGTGCCGTGTAAAATTAAAAAATAAAATAACTTTATCAGTCATAGAACTTTACTGCAGATGTCATCACTTGAATCTGTTATTGGGGAGAATCTGACATGGATTAAATAATTAAACTGTGAACATAGAACAGTATATTACCTTGTTGGCTCGGTATTTCTTTTTCGTGGCAATATTCAAATCCTCGTGCACTTTGTCAAGTAACCACAACAAAAACTCCTGTGCATCATGCTGAGCAAAGCCTCTGTATTGGCTCCCATATTTTCCAACAACTGTTTTAAAATCATTAGAAATTTCGGCGGTGTACTGGCCAGACCAGAGGGATTTCAGTAGTATTGCTAATTGGTCGGTCAGCTCACCTTTTGTTCCATATTTTTTGGCATTTATTTTGTTATTCCTACGTATATCCGAGCGGTATTGGTCCGTAACAAAATATTCGGCTAGTAATTCCGTGTGACATAAACACTGAAGCACTGCATTCATAAAACACGTATTCCCATGATTGCGTATTCCTTGGATGCCGGGCACCCATCCTCTGTCTGATTTGATAGGGGTTGTGGGCGTGCCCGCTCCATCCGAGAGAGTACTATCAACCGAGTTCTGCAGCCGCAACGACCCGCGGCGATTCCGTCCATCGCCAGGCCCAACACTTTGACTGCGGCGCTTTGCAACAGTCTTGGGAGTGTTGCTCGTAAGCGACATTGACGACACCTGACGCACCATTTTGTGCATGAGAGATCCAAAAGACGCCTTGAAACTTTGTGACCTCTTCTTCTTACGGTCCAAAGTTTGAGCCCGACGACTGTCATCCGGCAGAGAATCCGCCCGCCGGGCTTCGTTGTTGAATTTTGGTAAACTTTGACTGACATGGCGATGTTGTGGGTTGAGTCGTGAGGCAGGTAAACTGGCTTCTTCTTCGTCTTCCATCGATGTATCGTCGGCAGTGAAGGAGCGCTGACGTCCTCCTGGCACAAGGTCTTCCATCATGCACAAATCAGAGAGAGTTATGATTAAAGTAGTGAAATATCACCAAATTTACCCAGGATCTCGAACATAGTCCTTCTCCGAAGAAGCCATGACTGCTGTGGCATTCTGGGTAAAATGACCCAGTTTTGAGAACGAGGCTAGCGGGAAATGATAACATGTGACATGTCGACCAGTTGCACAACTCGCCGCTTGACTTCTACCTGAGTAGGGGTAATTAATTGGATTTGTACAGAACTCTTGTGATTGTTAATTTACATTTATGACTATCTGTTTTCCTTGCCATGTTCTCATCCCGTTGTCCATAAAATGTATCCGAATTAGTCCCTCGAAACCTACTGACACTCCGTTTAAAGTTTTCTATCTCTCGCAGGTGCTTTAGTAGAAAACTTGCGAGCTAGCACAATAGTTCTCCCTCCTTGCCTCGCAGGTAGCAGTTGAGCCTGGAAACTGTAGTCAGTCGAACCTGCCTCTACTCAATGATCATGTGTAGAGTTATTTTCTCTGGGAAATGTCTGCGTCCATCTGATACTGATAGCTGTAGGCCTGGGACTGACAGCTGCCTTTACTGACCGTTGCCTTTAATCATAAATGTAGTATAATATCAGACTCAGAACTTCCTTAAAATCATAATGGCTTCAAGTCCTGCTTGGCATGATCCCTCAAACTTAAAACACCTGATTAATGCCTGTGACTGTTTATTTTACATGTTTGACAGTTTCAAATTATCTAGTAGATTTGCTAACTAGATTATGACGTAGGCTATCATCTTTCTAGTTACTCACAAAATCCTACAGATGAAGCTTGTCTCTGCCTCACTCACTTCTCCCTACTCTTCCTCCTCCTCTCCCATCCCCAACTTTTCCCCTCCCCCCCCCCCCCCCTCCTGCAGAACATGATAACCCTTCGGATCCTCCTACCCTCCTAGCCTAGCTATATGATCTATTCAGTTTTCCTCCTTCATCTGTCTCTCCATGTCACTCTTTATCTCCCCCCCCCCCCCCCCCCCACCCGCCGCCCCCTGTCCTCCATTCTCCCCCATCCCTGCTGACACTGCTTATAATAACGTGGTCCCCGTAGTGATTTTATTGATCTAAAATATATGTTATATATATCAGTGTAGACGGCACACTGACTCGCTGCGCCTCGGACACACCTGTCTGAACTTGGCACACCTGCCTGAACAACTTTTACTTTCCAGAGACATTTAATTTAGAACAAGGGTCCCTTCTTATCCGTAGGCTATATTTTAATTAAAAGGACTCTAGCTTGCTATGTGTACATTGTAACGTTACTAAATATAGGAAGTTGAAATATCCATATAAGATAAAGTGCTTGCGAGCCACTGGGATATTTTAATGTAATATTCTAAACTAAAATACTCCTGTTTAGGTTGGTATTCTAGGGTTGTGTGTTAGTGAATACAATCGCTTTGATATTCATTATATGCTGTCACGCCCAGGGACCTACGGGGACACTTATAATAGAAAGAAATATATTTTTAACCAAGCGCTACTTAGTATATATATGAGACTTCATTTTACTCTAGAGCTGATATGCTCAAAGATCATTGAACAATTAGCATATGAAGAAACATTTGCCCCATAAGTTCGGATCAGCCTCGGGGAGGTATGAAACTACTAAGATAAAACATATATGATATTGTTTAACATTAATGTATTTCTATTTTCTTCAGGATGTAATTCCTCCAATGCCCACAATGCCGCCCATGAAGTGTTCCAGTGGACCCACCAATAGCTTCACCCTTCATACCCCAGTAGGAAATTTAATTGTTACGAGTTGTCCCAGAGGTATTCATCAACTTGACCTTCCGGAGGTTGGTCCTGATTTCCATGTTAAAGATGAAAGGTTCGTGTTCAATTTAGTGTTGAACTGTTTTCTAATTTATTTCATTTAAACTTTATATCGTTCTTTCTGTCTTTTTAAAACATCATTTGCCAAAAGAAACATCATCCGCCCAGCCCCCCCCCCCCCCCCCCCCCATTGACTTTCATCCATTTAACGATAGTTCACTGTCAGTTTTGAAAATGTAGTATAAGTTATTGTTATCTTTCTAGAAGCCCAGTATCGATCACCGACCAGAAATATCAGGATAACGGATACACATACAAACCAGCTCTACAGTGTGTTGAATGGTTAAATCTCTACTTTTCTGGATCATCCGAAATAACAACAGCACCAGTCCCACCTATATGCACTCTATCCTTACCATTGAGTAAGCTTCCTTAATTTCGTGCTTGCATTCAGATCGTTATTATTGATGTTATTATGATTAATATTATGATTATATCTTAATGTTTCTATAATATAAGGTCATATACCGTATTAGAAAACACAAACAAATTGGACGTATATAAAGGGTAGCGGTTATTTAAAGAAGAACAAATTGTCCTCCAAATGATACCTTTAACCAGCATATAAATGGTGACTAGAGTGGCAGAACATGAGTCATATGGATCTAAACATTTGCCTGTAAACATGCATGTGCATAAACAATCGCCTTATACATGCAGCATGTTACGACACGGGTTTCATTATCATATTATCATTTTCAGACAATGGAACGTTCACAAAGAAGGTTTGGGAAACATTGGCCGATAAAGTTACGTTTGGTATGCGTGTTTCCTACAAAGAGTTGGCCGAGATGTCTGGTAGTCCCAAAGCGCAGCAAGCAGTGGGAACCGCCATGAGAAATAACCCAATCTCACTGATCGTCCCTTGTCACCGTGTGATACTGAGCTCTGGCAAACCTGGTAATTACGGGGGAGGCAAACGCAACAAGTTAAAGATCTGGTTACTCGAACACGAACAACGGGTCAGTGGGAAGGGATGAGCCGTCAGAACGTGTATTTATGATTCTACAGAATAGACTTTAGAACCTTAGGGTGTGCTGCGTCTGTAAATTATAATTCAGCCAAAGCTGAATATTGCTTCCTTACTTTCCGTAAGCTCTCAGCAAACCAGTTGATTGTCGTTACCAACATTAGCGGTGCGATGGCAGCACCTCCCGACCAACATACATGTATTTATTGACCGCAGGGTGTATTGAGTATAGCAGCTTTGATACGGAAATACAAGGTAGCGCTCATGTTAGCCCGATTGTGTCTTTAAATGTGTCCCCAAGCTTAGAATAGCTTTTTATTTGGAGTATTGGAAAAGGTAACATATTTTCTACACTGTTCGTATGGTAGTATGTTTTATATGTTTAGTTTACCTAAATCCACCTAAGTGTTCGTCGCATCGTTTTGTTATGTTGTACCTTTGCTTGTGTGTAAAACAAATATTTGCCGTTTTATGACATGTTTGAGGGATTTCATTGAGGTATACTGAACAAAATTATTTCAGCGGAGTTACTTTTTGTTAGTGTTGATCGCTTCGTTTCTCATTTTATATATTAACTTCACAGATCCTAAACCCTACGTTTATGATACCTCATTTTTTATTATGGGTAGGCATTTATCTTATATGATCAGATATGTAAGAATGAGTGAGTTGTACAGAGATATATCTATGGAAAATAAAATATATAAACGAAGACCACTGCGTTAGAAGTTTCTATTCCTTTGCATTTATTTCTCTCGATATAATATGTTATGCATTCGTATCAATGGGTCTGATATTATTGATCTTATTTTCTTGGATATTTACCCCAAGTAAAACATGTTGCGCTTAATTTCCTGTAAACATATGCCAACTCCTTCTGACACAGTCTAGGCTCGGAGTTGAGAAAGTGCCTCCAAACACAGAAAGCCTCTCGCTCCAAACCGCAAGTTCCCATTAATCCATGCCGAGGAAAGCCAGTAGGCATCCAATAACTGCCATATCATTCCTATCTGATCTGAAAGGCTTTGAGTCTAGACTGTGACAAAATATCAGCTTGGCCAGAATCTACTCAATCAATATGCTCTGACATTCCATGTAGCATGTGGATGGATATCTGCACAATTTTGGAGATATTATTAAAGCTGAGTTAGCCAGGTCAGAATGAGATAATACCTTCTTTCTGAACCAGTGCAGGTTCAGTCGTAGTAACGCTTTCAGGAATACTACACGTCTTCAACAAAAACTACAATCCCAAGTATAAAACATTAGATATTGTAAACTTTATTTTTATATGTAGTTTGTAAGTTCCTATATACACAGACTATTTCATGATAATAATGTATCCATATAATCAATGCTGCGTGGAGAGAATAAATATAGATTCAATTAAATAGAATACGCTGGGATATTCAGCAAGGGTATCAAGAACAGATAGGAGAACTGTAAGCATTTCAAATAAGACAAAAGGAGATAAAGGTTAGCTTAGAAATGTTCGGGTGAAACAAATATTTCTAACTAGCGACAATGTAAAAAATGTATATGTCGCTCAATGTGGTCTATGTCTAATCTAAGAAATAAACTGAACGTTAGAAAATGGCAATGGGTGTAAAGGACGTAGATGTAGCGACGATTATCACTGTCAAAACGACTTTAAAGATACTACGAACAATGCATGAATACTTACAAATCTGAGTCCTTAAACATTTTGCTTTTTTTCAATCTAATTATTATATACTTCTGAAGAATCAAATGTAAAACAGAATAATACATCCGATTATATAGGAAAACGAAGAGAAATACACTAACAGAAAGTGATAATAAAGCTTACCTATTTTCGAATTCCTGTGAATATTTTACTACTATAGACTACTCTCGGTTAGACTACAGCACCTGGGCTGCATATTTAGGATGCATACATGTATGTATTATATGTCCATGCTGTATGAAATGTGCAATAATAAAATCATTCTGGTACACATACCAAAACAAATCGAATTCCTTCGATGCCAAAACGTAGTGACAACTTTCGCAAATTCGTCTTTTTATATTCTTTCTGATCGTGGGGGAAATAAAGAAAACGCAAATTTATACATATAGAATGGTACTCGGCGTCCGTTCCACTAATTCCTTTTATGTATATACTAATTCTTGGTCTGCCTATAATGTACTGAACAATTCTTGAAACCATCCCACGAAGGTGTGTGCCCAATATTTCGATAGCCTAGTTCTCCTATCTATTAGTTAACGTGTTTTATAGTATTAACTAATATGGGAGAAAAGTAGTTTTTCAGAATGTAAATTTACCGCATAATGTCACCGAGCAAAAACAATTTCATATATATGCATAAGTATATGTAAAAGTACGTTTTTAACTAATTTTAAAAGCGCCTACCCCCAGAGTAATGGCTCGCCCTTTTATATACAATTAAACAATTAATATGCCAATTACACTTAAGCCTAGTATTGGATCTCTTGAGAAATGTACCGCTAAATAGGGTCCAAATAAAATTGAAAAATGGTAAACGGTACCAGATGGACAAATTTAATGGCCATTTTAATGGTTTTCTTTAATAGATCATTATAATTAATGGATCAAGGGAGGTATATGTATACTAATGGATCGATGCAATCAAGCATATATATATTCTGAACAAGTAGATACCGACATTTTATACTTAGGATGAATATTTAGGAAATTAGAAAAAAAAATAATAATTATGCTGAAAATAACCTTGAAACCAATAGCCTAGACCTATATAATAATATATGTAATATATCATTCTGAACATGGACATTGACTACATGGAAATATTAGTTTATTTCTTCCTGTCAAGTTGTTCACGTAGCATACACTATAGAGGTAGTTCACCTTTATACAATAGAGGAGGGAGTGAAAGGTCGCGTAGTCCGTGACGATCATAATAGGGTATACATGTATTTTGATTTGATTTGATTTGAGAACGTTTTATTATCCATAAACAGGTGATATACCCGGTACGACTGCTGCGCCATCTAGTGATATAACACGGGTAGGCCTAGATATATCTGGATTTCTCCATTATTTGATAATGATAAAAATGTGCAACGAATAATTTTACTATGGTATGTTTTTCGAAATAGGCATTATTCCTGTAAAATGGCATGAAGCCATATCGAACTTGGAATCAACTACAATAAATGTTTTTTTATTTTTAGAAGGTACACATAGATGAGGAGAGATAAGGAACGGGTGTAATTTAGATAAATTCAGTTAAGTTAAATGGATTTGTTGCGTGGATGTAGGTTTCCCATATACCCTTCGAAAGGGGCTGCATTATATAATCTTTAGAATCATATGAAAATTATATATTTTATTGTTTTCATAAAAACATGGAATAACAATGAATATTTATGTAACATTATATAGTCGAAGGTTACGCTATAGGCCCTATAGGCCTAGGCCTTTATACATTTTATAGGCCTACTAAGTTATATATTTCAAACAATTTCCATATCTAAGATGCGCAGTGTCAGAGTTTAGAGGAGCAGCATACTGTGAGGAATATTTTCATTTCATTTCAATGACCTTCAGAAAAAAAACCATGGATTTGGAACCGTTTCTTGAGAACAGGCAAGTAGCCTATATTGTATGCCTCCCTGTGGAGAATCGAACATGCTCTCCGCGGCCGGGGATTCAGACCATTGAAACGCCTGGAATTTGGACATAAATCTAAGACCTGGTATGGCCACATTGTCATTGGTTTGAAATTTCCGACAATTTTCCCATGCAATCAACTTTTAGTAAATTGCACAAATATATATCATATTTGCCATATAACAGTATTTTCTGGATTTGTTTTTTCAGAATCAAAATAATTCTGACCCCTTAACTATATTACTCCGTTTACACTGCTTATTCATAGTGGTACTCTAGATTATGGATTGAAGCAATACAATCTAAACTGAAATATAAAATATATATTTTTTTTTTTTTTTTTTTTTTTAAAGAAAGATTTTTACTTATAATTGTGATCCGTTTCATTTCATATGTGTGTATATATAGCCGGCTTGGAATTGGCGTATGGTTGGAATTGGCGTATGGGTATTGATCCAAGCCCGCGGAGAGTTTATACATTTTGTGGCGTATGAGCCAACAATACATCACTGGTCGTGAGAGTGGCATATATACTTCACTCTCACGGCCAAATCATGGAATAAACCAGCCTATTCGAGCAACGCGGATCTGATTGGCGGATCCAATAATTGGTGATAGATGAAGCGCGGCGCGGGAACAATAAGTGAAATATACACTAATAGCAGCGTCTCGTTGAACCCCGTTGGACACCGGGACTTTAAAATTAGCTGAAACCATGGCCGAGGAAGAAGTCCAAAATCGAGTGACACAGAGAGTAAGTGAAAATTATTCTTCATTTGCGCCAAGTACTGCCACTGTTATGGGATAGATAGGAAGAAAAGCATACACCCTATGCTGACATTGGTTACTGTAGGGATAGTCTGTTGAATATTAAAGTTTTGGTGAAATGAGATAATGTAGGGCCTAGGCTAGGGTGAGACACGTGCATGCACGTGTAATGAAAGTACAAGGCACGGGATTTCGTTTGGATACCTAAGATAGCATTTCAGATTGGACGTGAAAGGTTAATATCGTGTTATAAGATACAAGTATTGGCTATATTCTTCTTGACATCGCATCATTAAGCCATGCACCTAAGCCTATATCAATTTCAAGATGATTACGTGCGCTTATTCGGTTAAAAAGGATACAATGAAACACTTAGAACTATATATATATGGATGGCTGTTGGACCTGCAGAACCTACGTTATCATTTATTCGGTTTTTTTTTCTTAAATGCAAATTAATATTGATCCACGGTAGTTATAGAATGCTCATACATTTAGCCGTTACCCTCGACTTGAGCCCCATGGGTGAATTCCCTACGAAACATAAGGGATTAAATGTATACTACATTAATTAGCTTTTCTTTTTCAGCCACGTTTGTGTCGCTATTACTTGAGTTGGAATGGTTGTCGAGAAGGCGATAGCTGCTCGTTCAAACATGATGACGAAATACCCCCCTGCAGATACTATAAGTAAGTCCCCACGTTTAATGATTCTTTTGCTTGGAATTGGTCGTCTGATATAAATATAAAAAAAGACTCGCTAGCTATTTACTTTTCACCGATTTTCCTGTCGTTATTTATTCTCTAAATTTACGCAAGCTATTCTAATCTATTCAAAGTGTTAATAGTACGACTTTTTCATGTAGTTCCAAATATGGTTGCTGGAATGGTCGCTGGTGCCGTTTTCGTCACGTGGAGGGTTCGCCCGAAGAGAAATCAAATGCACAGCACTTTTATCAAGAGCTTAACCAGTGGTTAGGGCCATCAAAGGTAAACTCACTCACAGACAATGATGACTTAACCTCATTTTATTTCTTCTAATCTATACATCTATGTGTGATTTATATGGGTGAAGTCGCCAGAAAATGCACAATCGGCAGCTCTACTCGTAAATTCTGCTAAATCAGTCTGAAAAATGATAAATGCTGGCTACATTTGAGCATATTTTGTAGCGACGATTCAAAATATCTAAGTTGATCCGTATTTTGAACCTTATTTTTCCTCTTAAATTTAGGTTATTTGAAAGGATTGGTAGAGACCAATTGTACATCCTCTGACGAATTCACCCATAATCCCCTATATATAGCTACGAGTTGTCTTCATTCTAAGATCTCTTACATCGATTCCAATACTCGAAACTATCGCGAAATCTCCATAAATACGACCAGCGACATGTTTCGAGCGAGTGTAGTCTTGGAGATGGATTTTTAGAGTGAGTGCACTCTTTGAGATTAAATGTAGTATGTCATCTGTATGAGTGTTGTCCTTGAAATGGTTATATTTACTGACGAGTATTTTTCTAGTTGGATGAAAGTACCTGCAGCACTGCAAACGAATCTCTGCTGATTGAGGCTGCGAAAGGACCGAATCCGGAGAAAAAGTATATGTCCCGGGCAACCCAAACAAAATCTACCCCAGAATTTATTCACTGTGGTAAGTTAGCCTGACGATAGTAATACTGATATTATGAGTCGCATTAAATGTGTATTGTATAAGTCGCATTAAATGTATTGATGAAAACTTTTATCTTCTAAAAAATAGGTGATTAAGGATGATCGCGGGTATTTCTCAGTTGCCAAAAACGGCGGGGATTTTACGACATTGACCATGTTGATATTTTTTATTTTTTTTATCATTTTTTTGAATGCTGATGTTCAGTAGTTAAAAAGAAACACTTCTGACTTTTGAACAGATTAGTATATGGTTTTTTTCTTGTTTGTTATTGTTTTACGACACCGTAAGCCACCTTGTTTACATGAAATTCAAAGCTAGTCCAGCTCTTACTCACTGCACTCTCAAGTTTGAGGGCCTCCAGCTCCTAAAGTAATCTGGGGACCACCCGTTTTCTTGTTATTTTCAGAAAGTATATCCCTTAAACTATGATATACTAAAAAATTAGCCAACTCTAATTACAATTTATGGTTTAAAATGGATAAAACGTTTCAAAAACACCCTTTTCTCCATAGACGGCCATATTAAATTAATTAAATAACTTTTTATTTTCAAACGGAAATAGCAAAAAAACTAGTCTGGGGACCCCCCTTAAAAAAATTATATTTGAAATCAGCATGATTTGGAGTACAAAGTGTGAAAAAATCAGGCTGATCTATTTACTTTGGGAAATACCCGCGGTCATCCTTAAAATGATCAACTGGGTTATAGGAAAACGAGAATAGTATTGATATCATTTAAATGCTCTTATGTTTGTCGATCTTTTTTTAAAATCATGTCTGGATTATTTTTAGCTCTTTTTAAGGAGAAAACCGTAAACACCTGAGTAATGTTACTGCCCCTGATGGTAATAAGAATGTTTTTGAGCTGGTTCTGTAGGTATAGAGGGGTGGCATTGTTCCTTGGCCTATTGTCTTTTCTGTTATGTTTATTTCTATTTCAATAAATGACTCGTTTTTGGTCAAAATACCTCTGTGACACCGTTCAAATGATTTCTTTTTCAATTTAGGTGTTCCAATACAATTTGAATAAGAGAACATTTTTAAACTTGTTTTTTCATTTGTTGTAAAATACCATATTCATTTAAACTACTGGGTAGATGAAGTACGCATTCTCAGGACATTTCAGAGAGTAGTTCTTTTTTACTTTTAACAATTTTGATTGAAATAGCTGTAAAAGTTATTTGTGCGAGACTATGAGAGATTCAATTGCTTAGAGTGCTACCATGTTACCTGTAAAAGTTGTTTACCCAAGACCTTTCTTAAGGAAATAATCCCCATTCCCGATTTAAGTATTGAAAGTTCATGTCCCGAATATCCGTGGAAAATTAAAAGTTAAAAATTACTTTTTAAGTATGATTTTAATATATTAATTTTAATACATTAATCTCAAAGGGGTGCATCCAATTAGTCAATTGCTTTCGTCGATAGCTCAAGCTATAATTTTAATGCATAACCTTATAATTTATTTTAATTGTTTGTATACGAGAGAAATCACAATGATAGTAATTAATAACACTTCTTGTTCTTATTTCAACAAATGATTCCCCTCAGGTGAATGTGGAGAGGAGTTCAAATCGGGGAGGACCATTCAGCAGAGTTTGGAACGCCACTACATCCACATGCTGGCTAGTGCAGACTTCTACCACATTCGCTTCTTCAGGCGACACACCGAGCTGAGGAGGAGCGACGCCCTCTGTGCGGCTTGTGGAGATGTGCGTTATCGTGTTAAAAGCTTTTGAAACATCAAAGTGATCCCGAGAGTTCTTCAATAATCGAATAATTTATAAAGTTCTTAAAAATCAATTTAGTGTGACACACGGAGAAATTTATTTGCGCTACATTACACTGGGGTTATCATAATTTACAATGATGAAAGTATCGCTTACAGCATACGATTTCGGAATATGTATACCTTCCATTTATTGTCTCAAAAACGAGTGGTAACCCAAAGTGTCTTTCATGTAAAGAGGAAAAAACACGAATTTTCTGAAGCAAATTTTATTAGACACAATTTTACTAGAGCGATACGTTTAATTAATAATCAAATAATTCAGAAGGTGATGAATTTCTATTTATCAGTATTTTTGTTTGACTGGATATGTATCCGATGAACTTAACTGTACTCATAACTTCTGACCAGGTGTTCAAAACAGTGGAGGCATTGCTGCAACACATGGGAGCCAAAGTGTCTGGTATGGCCCAAGACACGAGTCTGAGGGTTGAACACCAAAACTGGTTCAAACAACTCGTTCAACCATTTGTCTGTAAGTTTCCTTCTTATTTTCCCTCAAGGGAAACAATAGTTGAGTGTTTGCATGGAATTTTGTTGTGTGATGTCCATTATGGCCAATTTCCTATACTACTTGGGTTTAAGTAGTATAGGAAATGTTGCCTTTTAGCCAAACAAGGACACTGCGCTCTATGCTAGTAGTATATGGAAAGAGGTGTAATTGCATGAATTAATTCCTTGTATCTTCTCTGAACCAATAATTACAAGATATGACCCTCTGTAGAATTCCATGTTTGAATCTTTGCATAGCCCATACTTGCTAGGTACCGGTACCTCAATTAACGAAATGTCCCCGTTATTAATTGGAAAATTGGATGAGACACCTTAAATTGAGCGTTCATGTTTGGGGTTAAGCTGTTTCCAGTTTTACAAGTCTAGCTATTATGTATTGGACCTGGGTTCTTCGTGATTTAAAGGATGAGACCGCGTCGGATGTCCTGTCCACTATGGTCATTTTCCGACACTACTTGCAAGTAGTATAGGAAAAGTTGCCTTTTAGCCAAATAGGGACTGTAGCGCTGTAGTATATGGAAATGGGTATAATTACCAGGATTCATTCCAAGTAACATCTTTTCTCTTAGACCGTGATCTCGAAGTTCTGGACACAGATGAGGATCTCATTCAGCGTCTGCTGGAGACGTACTTTGTCCAGTACCATGACGATTCTGCCAGGTTCCATGATGATTCAGTGACACTGGTGGCAGAACCCGAGGCAGAATTGGTAAGTTTTACAGGGAAAAGAATATTGTGTTCACTAATCCGTTGTTTGATCAGTGCAACCATTGCGAGGACCTAAGCATTCCACGGGTTATATTTTGGGCTTTCTCAGTGACAGGGATTGGAAATGAAACGGTCTAATATAATGCAGCTTTTAAAAAAAAATATTTGCAATCATTGTCGACAAAGCGATATTCTCCCGAGATACATTTCAATCATTTACTACTGAGAACATTCAAATATAGATTTTGATCAAGACAAAACTCAAGGTACCTAAATACTTTAGCCTACTTTCCTCGGGTACCATTGACATATATGCTTAAGATGCATGGTTAATCATAAAAGTTACCGATTGATGAACTGCCAATCATATATCAAGTTGACATCTTTTTTTGGAGTAAGGGGCAATTAAAAATGTAACTTAAACTTAATAATCATGAGAACTCCTACCTCAATCATGCTTATCGTGTATTAGCATGAGTATTAATTGCCAGTGTGGAATCTTTAAATATGTTATGCTTTTTTTGTTAATTGAATAATATATTTGAACTGTGTGACCGATCCAAAAGGAATCTACGACCAAGGACGAGTATCCCACGAAAGCCAGTCCCACAAAAGCCAGCCCCACGAAAGCCAGTCCCACAAAAGCCAGCCCCACAAAAGCCAGTCCCACAAAAGTCAGTTCCACGAAAGGCAGTCCCATAAAAAGCAAACCTGACGCCAACAACAATGAACAACTGGACACTGTTGAAGATGATTCAACCATTACGTATTGTGGTAAATATCCATTGTTACATTGAAGTCCTTCGCCAGTCTTGTCTTTTGAATAGTTGCGCAACTCTAGCCTTTTTACTACTGTAACCATGCTTTAGTGAATACAATCATAATTGGTTTGCACTCTTTTATTTTTTTGGTTTGCAAACTTAAGTTCTCTTTGTAACTCTTGATTTAATGGAGAAACTAATTTAATTTCTAATTTCTAAGACAATTGTTCAACCAGGCGAAACCCCCAAACACTGCGTTTTGTATGAATAAATATCATTGCTTAGTCCACCCTTGTCCAGTAACCAAAAATATAAGATCGTGAATCTACCTCTTTTATCTAGCCTTGTCTAAATGCGGCGGGTACACACTCATGGTACTGGGAAGTAGTCCAATGATTTGTTATATTTCTTTCATCACCTTTTGTTATGTGTTACAGATTTAGTCATTTCCATTCAGGTTCCTGTGAGATGGTGTTTAGTACGCCGCATAGCGAGACTAAGCTGAGAGTCCATTACGAGGATTGCCTTGGACGGGCAGATGGGTTACACGTGGAGGTGTTCAAGAATGCCGCCCTGGATGGTCAAGCTATGTGTAGGGTCTGTAGAAAGGTAGGCTCATATAACACATGGTACTTTATACATGTAGCACTGTCCCCAATCTGATAACTTCATACTGGGCCAAGGAGAGCCCCATGGGTTGACAGGATGAAGGATGGACACACAACTTATAATATAAGTTGGTTGACGACATTGCCCCTCAACTCTGCATTGCGTTTGAAGTGACGACGTAACTCACACCGATACCTCCAAGAGCTGGAAAGATCAGTGTCACTCAATGAGAGCTTATAGAAATAAACAAACACAACAAATAACACCTAAGAGTTGCCGCCCCCTGTCCCCCAACTGACCTCAAACCATACAATGTTGCATGAGTGAATTGCTGTTTATGATACACAGGAATGAAAATATATTTATGAATTAACATGCGATCTGCGCACTCCTTGCATCGAGTTACTAGTTTTGTGTTTTATCATTCAGCTTTTCCAGTCCCCGATATCCCTGATGCAGCACATAGGCAGTAAAAAGAAGCTCGATGATACAGAAGGAACCACCATTCAACATGCAGAGTTGCTTTTCGAACTGGCTGAAGTTTTCTTGGGTATGTCCACCAATATATTAGAGGTTAAATCACGAGATACAAACCGGTCTTGAGACTTACCACACAACTGAGCATCAACTCGACTATAGTTGCATAGGCACATTATATGAGTAATGTCGCTGGAAAATTTATTATTAATACACTACTCTCTCAGAAAACCCCAATTTGAGACCAATAATTAAGTCCAAAATACAGTTCATCCTATCTAAACAGATTATTGAATCGATGCAATGCCAAATATACACAGATATACCTAGTAAATTATTTTTTTTTGTCAGTTTAATTTAGCGAATTTGCTAAAGATGTACAGCTGATAGCACTACATTCAAGGCGACCTGACCCTTATACTGCGCCCATGCATATTAACAATCAGTATTAGTATCCTATCCAATCAGTGAATGAATTTTTCGTTTGATATTTTTAGAATTCTGAGAGGCTTAGGCTACCTGATAAGCTGTAAGGTGAATTACAATTTTAAAAATGTCGAGGTAGCTCGTGGGGTTGCAGGTCTTCATGTATATATAAAAGTTATTTCTGGGGCTGCATTTTAATCCCTTGGATTTAGAGCGTGATCTGAAGGTGGAGGGTTGCAGTACGGAGGAACAAGTGGTGGAGAGACTGATTGCTATCGTCACACCGGCTGGAAGACGCAAGTCAACACCAGATGCCAGCAAGCTTGCGTCCACAGAGAACACGTGTCGGGAGGCCAATGTAGACGATTCCATGGAAATGGCTCGATACTTCTGGTAACTACCTCAGTGAATCCCTTTTTAAGTAGATCTTTAATAGTTTAAAATAGGTTAAATTGAGTCTCTGTCCCTCGTAAGATGGAATTTAATGTTGGGCTGCCAGGCACAAATCTATTCTGAGACTTATTTAATTACTTCAACCATAATAGATAAAGAACTACTTAAATGATAGTATATTATTTTATCTTATTTTCCCACTGTTGAATATTAAAACGCCTCCATAGGCCTTGGATCTGATCTGCACATATATAGATCTGCACTTGGATAGCCTAGAGTATATTGGTTTGAGGGCCATACAAATCATACAATGGGATTCCAATGTCCTTCACTTTGCCGGTCTCCGCAGATTTAGTGTGGACTCTATATATTCATTTACGAACTAAGTATTATCTATTAAACATTCTCTAACAAAAATAATAGAGCGAGGCAGTGGTAATGCGCAGGGAATTTTGAGCCTTTAAAGACTTATTTTCAAGGCTATTCGATTTATTTTGTAAAATGCAAGGCGAGTATTGTCATCCACTTAACAAGTAACAACGCTACTACTTTCGCTACTATCAGAACGGTGCGGGCCCATTAACTGGGAGAAGTATACTTGTAAAATAGTTGTCACAAAATTCCTACATTTTGAGGACTTAACTACAGGCACAAATCTAAACCATGTCAGCAGTTCCCACAACCAACATATAAACCGTGTTAGATTGTCTAATTCCTTTTGGTTAACTCTACATCCAGGGTTGATGGTTCGGCTAGTTCTTGGTGACTGGAAATTCGTTTAACCTGTATGGATATACCTAGAATTAGTTGCAACCTAATAATCTATGGGAGACCTTGTAAATACATATCTTTAAACATTGGTTGATTTCATCGGTGACTTTGAACTCTATTGATTTGTCTTTCAGTCAAATAAACAAGTGGCAAGCACGAATGCCGTACCCAGAATACATTCGAGATGACCATGAGAGAACGAGGAACAGTGGATTCACCGTGGGTGAAGTGGAATATCTCAAGTCCCTTAACATCCGTGCTGATAGTCCTGCTGCTTTCAAAGCATTGAATAATTATTACAAGAAGCGCAACTTCCGAGGTCCTATTAGGAGTGCACGGAACTGGCGACGACAGAGTAAAGATGTAGTAGACGATGCAGGTACATCTTGCAATCCAGCTGGAAGCACCGCAGACAAGGAAGCAGCAGGAGATGCTGCAAAGAAAGTGCTCCCTACAAAGCGAAAAGCCAGCACTGCTATCCCACGTCAAGCCTCTGTGGCTCCACCGTCACCAGTCCCTGTAAAAGCAAGCGACAAATCTCCCCTTAAAGCACAGGTGTCCATCGCAGAAAACAAAAAACGCGAGGATGAAGTCCGAGATGAATCGCCCAAACCAAGGCGTAAGAAGCAGAGACGCCGCAGTATAAAAACCCAGAAGTCTGTTGACCAGGCTGCTGCACAAGGTTCTGACGAGGTTAACGCAGCAGCTGGCCCGAAACGCAAGAGAAGAGGCTCTGGGCAGCATGCCAGGAGACTGGCTCTTCTTAAGAGAAAGAGGGAAGCACGCGAAAAGGAGCAAGAGAACAACAGGGTGAAGATGCTATTCCTTGTAGACAAAGACGGCAGGGTGTACATGCAAGCAGCGCCTACCAAGAGCAAGACTGACAAAGATGAGAAAACGACAGCCACCAAAGACGACAAATCGTCAAAATCTATAAAGGCGTCTGTTTTTGTAGTCCATGAGAATGGTGTGATAGATGTTCCTGGAAAGAATGAGAAGGAGGAAGCTGGAGTTGATAAAGTTGATGGCAATACCCTTGGCAAGGTTGAGAGCGGCCAACTGGTGGTACAGAAAGAGCTAGTGGAACTAGTGGCAGTGCGTCCAATCGCACAAACCCAGGATAGTATTCCTCCAACACAACCTGATGAGCCATCAGTCTTGGAAGGCGTTTTAGAAGACGAAGGAAAAGATACCGTCGTTATCATCAACGAATGCTCAACAGAGGACACATCTGGAGGGGACGTGGAAAGCAAAGAGGCCGTAGTGGCAACAGAAATGAAGGAAACGTCCATCCTCACTCCAAGCGTGAAAGAAGAGAGAGTCGTGGATGCTAGCGATGTGAAGACCGAGGCTGATGAATGTGATGGAACCAGCCCCAATACAAGCACTGGTAAGAAAGAAGCTTTGGAGACAGAAGCGGAGATAGACATCTCTGCCAAAACCAGTGATAAGGCTCCTGAAAACAAGAGCTCAGAGGGTGGAGTCATAGTTTCTCCAAGGACCAAGTCGGCTGTCTTGGAGAAAGTCCGTCAGTTCGAGCAGGCCATGTCTTCCAAGAGCGATAACACAGGACCATCCCCGACCAGGAGATCAGGAAGCAAAGGGAAGCTGATGGATGATGTGAACAATAATGTGGATACTAACAAAAACCTGATGAGCCAGGAACTGGAACCATGCACCTTTATGCAGTCTACTGAGGGTGAGGATAGTGGACGTACTGCCGTATAAACCCTTTCCAGCACTCTTCGGTGAAAAAAATTATAAAAAAAATGTGTGCTTAATTTGGTTAACTTTTGAATGATGAACTGGATCTTTTTTCCTTTATACAATTTAATAGTAGATTGTGGAACTAGATATGATTGATAGTTTTTGAAAATCTTGATCTGTTATCAGTATTTATAATTTTCTTATGGATAGATAAAAAGATTGGGATTGTGAAACTTGATTGAGCCTAGACCTAGGATTTCTCATTTGCTTATATATATATAATAGATTATAAATGAATTGTGGATATAGAAATGATTGGCTAAAATGTATTGTGGATATAGAAATTATTGGATAAATGATTTGTGGATATAGAAACCTTTTGGTTATAAAACAATCTTGCGCATACTCACTCAGTCCTTTCGCCTCGAGAGGAAATTACTAACATCGTTTCTCTGTTACTTAGTTCTAAGAATTTAGTTTAGACGTTTTTTGAAAACATTATCAACGGTCTTTGATATATCAGAAAGGGTTGGTAAGATGTACAACCATTATTCTACATCAGCTCTTTTTGTTCTCTTGTAAGCTAGTTTTGAACAACGTGATTATTTCGTCAGCTGGTCATTGTAACCATACATATTATACATAATTTGCCGCGTATTTCCACCACTATTGTCCTCGTCTCCTTGACATTAAAAGACCTTTTTCTTTAAAAGTGTTGCTTGGTTTATGAATTGTATGACGCTGAAAGCTTAATTCTTACTAATGAATAAATTTATACATAGCCATCAGATCCTAAGTAAAACGTGCATATTAGATGTCATCCTTTCTGCATTAGCCCGATATCTAGCAATACAGAAAAAGTCTACTTCTAGATATAGACATCAGAATGGAAGAGAATTTATATACCTCGCCGTTAGAATGTTCGCAACGTAATACCAAGCAATATAGAAGACGGCTAGCCTAAGAACTTGCGTCGAAAAACCTTTTAGGGCGAAAATCTTAATAACAAAATGATAGAACTCAACTAAGCTTCTTCAATTTTTCTAAACGTCCAAGGAACTTTATTCCATTTAATGTTTTCTTTCTATTAAATGTCGATCCAGCGACGTGAAATAATTTGTAATGGTAATACAATTCACGGTGAAAACAAGATATGGCTTCTACACTTGACCCTGCACGATTTCACGGATAATAATACGACTTGCTGTATAATAAATGTTCTAAATAATTTCACACGAACAATTCATTAATTATAATGAAATTGATTTCGTTATAACCCATTACCAAGCATGTTGAACATGATTAGGATCCTATAATATGAATGATTAGATCGACAATGTGTTAATGCTCATTGACAACTCGTGACCTTAACAGGAGGCGATTGCACAGAATATACTCTTGGTACACAATAATATTTTGGCAAGTCTTTCCAACATGGGACTTCATAGAAAATCACAAAGGATATACAAATATATAATTTATGTAAGCATAACTAGTTTGGCCATGATAAAAAGTGTACATACATACAATTGATATATAAAACAAGAACAAGTTGATACAACATGAGATTCCGATTATGGGCGGACGACAGGGCCAGAAGCCCAAACGTATAACTAGCGTTTCCGAAACAAATTTGCCTTTACAACTGACCACCATCTAATGCTTTATAGCTTTAGCATTTTTGGCAAGTCTATGAATGATGAACGATTCATAAATTGCTACTACTTCTATCCTTTACTATGAGAACATTATTTTATGTTACTAGCAAAATCTAATGTAAACAGCAGCTGGTAGTATTATAGTTATCGCTTTGCTTTTGGTTCTCCTCGCAAATATCAATTAATAATATAGAACATTGAGGTAGGCCTTCATTTTATCAGGTAGAGGTAGTTTGTCAACATTAACGATGTTCTTGTTGTTGGTCAAATGTGTCCTTATTTCTATACGAGCCAGATGAATCAATTTGTAAGGTTTCTTGCTGAGACCTTCCGTCCATACAACTTTGCTTTCCCTGTACAGCTTTTGGAGCCATGGAGGAGATTTGCTGTCATCTTTATCCCATGTGGGCGGCATGCAAGCACCAGAGAGGACGAGCATACGAACAAGAGGAGTATACACCGACTCGGGGCTAGCCTGTATCATTTCGGCATCGGTGAAGTTGTTCTTCTGAAGGCTACATCGGTATTGCGGCCCTGAAGAGTTGGTTATGGCTTGACCTGCGATTCCTCTTATGTTGTCCATTTCCAGGATGACAAAGGCAATGATGAGCGGTGAACGAGAATGGCTGTCTGACTCGTTAGGATTGGCCCCTGCAAAATGAACAAAATGGAAGTCCTAAATGAAGCAGAAATGTTTGTTCAACAGTCAAACGAGGTTATAGAATGATCTTTTAGTGATTGCTATCACAAAAGTAATAGTAGCCTTAACCTTTATTTTTGGTATTGAATCGTCATAAAGTATCTAAAAGCTAAAAGAAAACCCAATTCGAATTTTTATTGTACACATACAATCAAGATATATTTATTGCACCCCACTTATGGCACCTCTCAAATGGAATGCGCATATAATAAATTTAGTAAAGGCATTCGGTTGTTTCTATAACCTAGTCACATAAATGTGGCATTCTTTTGGCAGTATCAATGCTGCGATAATATACACAAAAAAACAATTTTTACCGGTACAAAGTGTAATAATGTTTAATTATTGGACAGACTGGTAATTTCCCTGGTTGTAAAATACATAATATTATATCAGTATTAGTAGTGGGCCTATTGACATACAAATCTACTCTTGACAAGGAATTATGTGCACATAGATCAATGCATCCCCCTTAACTCACAATAGAACACTTTGTGCGAGGATGGATTTAACCAGCTGCATACATATGGATATGCCGATCAATACAAACTTATTACCTGCCCTTAACAGTGCTTCAGCCACGCCTATCCTGTTGTGTCGATTAACTATCAGTGCACTATCGTGAGGCTGTCCTATATTGTAGGCATTGCAAGGTAATCTCTCGTACCTCAGGTTATTCATAATGGTGATTAGAGCAGCGATTAACGGTGTCCTACCAGCCTCGTCACAAGAATCAACTTGAATGTCTTCAGCTGTTAACAAGAGGTTCATACAGTCTAGGTCACTTCTTATTGCAGACATATATAATGGGGTGAATCCATTGACATCTTTGCAATTCACATCAGCACCAAGTTCCATTAGGCAATCTATGAGCTCGTAGCTGCCATTTTCTGCAGCAAGAAATAAGGCTGTCTTAAGACCTTTGTCAACATCATTGACGTCTGCACCATTTTGTATTAATTTGACGACGAAGTCTCTCCCATTAGTTAGTGACATATAACCAGTCCTTACTGCTTTTGCGATGCAATGCAATGGCGATCCTATCTCGGTGCATATGTCTGGGGGACAGCCACATTCCAGAAGCACGTCGATGGTGTCTTGATAACCAAGCTTACAGGCAAGATGCAAGGCAGTTTCTCCATAGTTATTAACCACCTTTCCTGAATCTGGTTGCTCCTCCAATATGCGACGAATCTCCGTGACATTTTTATCAATAACTGCGGTATGAATGGATCTAAGCCTTTGTAACTTGGTAGTGTTCTGTAACTGAATGGTCTCAGCCAAGGAATTATCCAGGGTATTTTCTCTTTCCCACTTCCATGTCATGTATTCGTCATGACACCTCGTTGCACACATAACAACGGCACTCAAACACACGCCCATATCTTCTCCGGCTCAGGGAAAGCATCAGGGTTGTTTCTTAAATCATGTAAAATGCTTGTCTTCCTTCTGAGATCACATTTCCATCAGAAATCTCTGTCATGGTTAATAATGAAGCACATTCTGCATGCACATGGGCTTTATACATGTTCATGTTGTGTTTAAGCCGGTATTTTTCATACATATGGGCCTTTAAGTTATAGCCAACCGCCCATAGGCCATACATACATCAATGAATACTCCACTATTTCAAATATCTAGGTAGCTATGCATGGCTGCATCTGTGAAATCACAAAGGATCGCACCATCTCCACGAAAATGGAGCTACACTTAGCTGTTGAACAAAACAAAGGCAGTTCTGGTTCGAGAAACATGCATCCTTCCTAGAATATTTTGGCCTATTAATATTGAGAAAAATCTTATATCATGATATATAGATTCTCCTTATTCAAATTGAGGTTGGACATGTCATGGCACAATTATAATTATCAAAATTTGCTATGACATGATAATTTCCTTGGAACTACCAATCTTATAAATTCTAGGTAGGGTATAGTGCTGTTCAGATTGGTTATGGTACTAAATCAAACCTGTGACCTATGTTATAAACAGTATAGCACACGACCAACACGGCAACAGAGCATGATACATGTAATATTTCAGTAGACACCTACAGCTTTCCACCCTGACCCTAGTATCACTGAATCGGTGGCCTTCTTCAGTGTTGTTGTTATGATCTGAGTGGTGAACGAGGTACAATGTATCTGTTTTGGTGGTTTAAATTCTGGATAAAACAACGATCGCTGATCCCAATGACAGTGCTGTTTGAGCCTCCAATAGATAAATAGATGGCTACCCGTGTCTGATCCTTCACCCGTATGGAATCTGCCTTAAAAGGAGTCGAGTTCATGCGGTACTTTGTTATGGCCTGAGTAACATCCCTACTGCTCCACTTCACTTCCGGTTGGTTTTTGCTCGCTAGGTGGCAGCATGTGCCGGTGTTAGATATGCCTATATAGGTGTCGCTGGTATATGAAGTTTCCAGCGCCAACTTCAGGTGTTATAACTTATAAGGGTAGGGTCCATAGCCAAAGGTTTATAAATATTTCTTATTTGGAATAATAGTGATTTAAAAAAATGTCGACCCAAAGATGCGCTCCATGGGGTTGGAGAATTACTAGACTGAGTGTCCATCTCCACTGTCCCAGGTAGAACGTCTATGCATCATTAATGGGGATTAGTACATTCATTGTATTCATTGAAAAATCTCCAGCTAATTCTTTCCAGCTAAATAGTGGGGTTAGGATGTTGAAAAAAGTGGGTGGGAATATTAATGTCGCCGTAACGGGGGTCTAGGTTTCATCAAAAAATAAATTAATATTAGCATGAATTATTTTCTGTAGGCATTATAATGTGTAAGAAACACAAGGGAAAATAAATAAATAAATAAAAAAATCTGTCATACCTGAGATAGCAGCAGCAAGCAAAAACAGTATGTTGCCGTAACTGGGGTCTAGATGGGGACAGGGGGTCAGGGTCAGGGGGCGGGGTCTGAAACTATTTTTCTGACAATTTTTTCTTGAGAATTCTGTCTTTTTATCCTTAAACATGCAATGCCTATATATGAACAACCTTCATGAACAACCAGTACAATTATCCAAGTCAACTTAATAAAGAAAGCAAGGAGGAATGAATGCCATTATATTTTTGCATATATTCTGAATATAATGGGTTATGTATGTATATGGGCAGATGGTCAGTGACCTGTGACCTGTGCTGCTGCCATTACCATTACCATTACTGAATGGTTATTTGGCTGTAACTTTCCTTCTAATTGGAATATCTTCACAAGCTAAAAACTTTATGACCCTTATATCAAGACTTATCAAGTACAAAGTAATTTAAAACAGTATGCGTACATTTTTATTATTTATTTTTAATCTAAATCCTAATTGTTGTAAAAATATGTACCTTTCCCATCAGAATTCAGGTCACAGTCTCTGCCAAGCTGCTCTGACCACCATATTCATTATTACCGTTCCCAAGTGTGTCTAGGTTAGTAGCAATATATCTAGTTTATGTATGAGAAAAAATTAACCAATGGAAGCAATTTAAAACAAATATGAATTTTCAACCCTGGATGGCCAAATGTCGCATTTTTGGTGGAATTGCTCATATACCTGTCAATCATTGCTTTAATCTTGTATCTCACCATTCCTTTATTGGCGTGAACTGTCACTGTCAGTGTCAAACTCAAAGATTATTAAATCAGTCAATGCAGATTGGCAACAAGATGAAATCAATGATTGGCAGGGTGTGTGGTTGGGGTGAGGGTGGCAAAAGTGTTGCATAAGACTTAAAGGAACACTTAAAGGGGCCAAGGGAGAGTACCATACTACTCGGTGGAATGAAATAGGTCATGCAACTTTCTAAAGTTCTGTCCAGAAAGTTACCGCTGCAAGAGATGTGTATTTCGGGGGAAGTAAATTGGTTACATTTCACCAGATCTGAATGCCTAAGATTGTTCTCATATTTAAAAATAAAAGATTGTCACAAAAACGGCCTTCGCAATCCTGCCAGGAGTTTCCCGGCTACTAAACTGTTTCTAGCCATTCAGCACACAAGTTGTCAGGCGTTTTGCCGTGCGACTCAGAAGAATCTATATTTCATTAGCTTTTTAATGTAATCATCCCGGAGTTCTACTTTGAATATGACAGCAACATTTTGTAGTTGTTTTTCTGCTGGAAGATTGGGGTTCCCCGGTCTGCAACAATGACATCATTGGTCATTGCTGTAGGCACGCTAGTAGTCACGTGATCGCATCTGATTGGCTTAGAGCGGCAGGGGTCTTCTCTGTTTGCTGTTCCATCAACTTTTTGTTTGGGCGGCCATTTTAAACTCCCCTCGCTTCGAATGTGCGGTTTGTGAGAACTTTTTAATTATTCCTTAAATCAAAATGTTTTTCAAATGAAGTTTGTTGTAAATGACGCAAGCTAGCTTCTGGGATAGGTTAGAAAGGTCCGACCCAGGAAAAATTCTACAAAAAGGTTGATCATAGGGGGGTCTCGGTAAGATACTGTTCGTCATTCTGGCAAGTGCACCGGTCGCAGGTTCTAATAGCATAGCAAAGCTATTTCTAGCGACACTGAAGAGGGCCAACCCATTATCTTCTCCTTTTGTCTGTAATTATAATGTTCATGTAGTATTGTAGTCACAGTCAATGTTATAAGTGTTAACACAAAATATTGATCTCCAAATGTAAAAATATAGAGGTAAGTCTGAGACATGCCAGCTTGTGGGTTAATTACAATGAGTAATAATTGCCAGAAAATTACTTTTGTTGATTAATCCAAATTTTGATAACAAAAATAGATAAATAAAATGATTTAATATACAGTATCTGACAATAACTGCGACTTTAACCATCCTCTACATGTAACTGAAATCAGTTGTTGTTTCCCTTTGAAACATATATTCATTGAATCATATTGACACCAGTCGTTGTTTCCTTTGGATTTAATGTGAAGTGTTAACTGTAGGCCTAACTTATTCTTGTTATTAATTAATCTAGTGTAGTGGTCCTGGTGGTTGGAATCTGGTTGTGACCTGCTGAAGTTGTGCCAGCCTCGATAGCTCAGTCTGTAGAGCAGTGGAACGTAAATCCAAATGTCCAGGGTTGGGTCCCCTATCTAGGCAAGGGCATTTTTCAGCAGGTTCACGTACTAAAGTAGCTTACCTATAAAACGACACAACTAGGCCCATGGTTGGTTCCAGAAGGGTTAGATAAGGGAGGTATCTAATATAGCTATATACATTATAATATATAATCCTCCCTGGTTAGAGTAATGGGACACCAAAACGATATTGAATTGAGGTTTTCTTAACATTCTTTATTATTAACCTTTTCGGTGGTATTAACCTCGTTAACTGATGTTCTCTCCCATAAATGGACCAACACTCCTCATATGTTGGTGTGGGAAACACACTGCTGAAGATATGTAATTAAATATGTAGCATGGGAACAAAAGCACAATCCAATTAATAGTTATACCGTAGCTTAAGTCCTTCTTTGTTATTCAGACACTCATCACGGGTCTTTTATATAAAATATATCCAGGGAAGATAACCTTTTAATTTCCTCTCAGACCGACTCTTCAACTCATGGAAGTTCCCTATATACGGTACTCCATTTTGATTGCAATAGTTCACAAATAAAATTCGGCTGCACATTGGCAATCCAGGCGTAGGTCAACATGATTGTAGATATCAAAAGTGGTGAATTCCTGATATTTTATGCGCTCAGAGCTGCCGCCTTTACTGCATAGCAACATTATTCATACATCAACAATAAGTGGCATAGGCTACAATTAGGCCTACTTTCTTTTTGAGAATATTATTTCTGAAGTTTCCGTCCGGACATAGCGAAAATTATGTGAGCATTTTTGACAGACATTGAAAACTATTGAAAAAATGAACAAGCTTATTTCGTTATGACATATCAACTCGTAAAACAAGAGACATTCAATGGATAGTTCCCCTTAAAATAGACTAACATTAACACTAATAAGGCGGTGTTCTATATATCAGGTAGGGTTCACATAACTATACTCGAGAAGTAAGGGAAATCCACAACGATGCAATCATCGTAACACAACTAAGAGAAGAAAACGGCAAAGAGCTTGAGAGGGGACAACAAAAGATTAGGATTGACAAGAAAATGTCTGGATGCATTTCTTATGCGAGATTTGTATGCTCTCATCAATGTGACAACTTAGCATACTTAAGCAATATTTAGCGCCTATATTGGACACACAAGCGTTGTTTTGCATGGTATAATAGCACCAACTAAGGGACAATTGTTCCCTTAAAATTGAGTTAGAGATATTCATTGTAATTGGTGATCGCTGTAATTATAGCTAATTATCAAAAGAAATCTGCCACCGAGTCACTAAATCGCACCAATGAACCACACTTATTGATGAAGTGATCCCCTGTGTGAATTCCACAAAAACAGGGACTGCAAGAATGAACAGGAGACCACAGTTGCAGGGCATTACCTTGCATGTACTTTTTTCAAAATAGCAAATTAATGCTTCTTGTGCTTGCAATAAATGAACTGATATCACAACATATTGAGCGTTTCAGTTTTTTTGTACGGATGATTTGCATACAGATAACATCATAATGTAATATTTACACCAAGGACTAATTACTATATTCCTCATTCCCCTATTAAGAAATCATGGGACCTAAGGTACTTTATTTTCAAGGAATGCAAAAGGGATGTGTAGGTATAAATTTTCGCTTACATACACTCTTAGAAAAAAAGGTTTTTGTAAAGTGTCCTTTTACGGGCGTTCTTCCAAGATTTATCATTATCAATTCTTATAAACTATTTTATTATTTACAAATTGAACAAAATAAAGGAAATCACCTGTATTCCACCCCTCATTTCATTTTCTAAAAGAAATTCGAATGATTTAAACCAAAATACGACATGCTATTTCCACCAGAGTATTTCAGGTCATTATTACAAAATTGTGTATGTCGTAATTACTGCCTGATTATCTCCTCTAACTTGTAGAGGATTTATCAAGGAAAATAATGTCACACAACCCGTTGTATTCAAAATTTAAAAAAATAGTACAGCAGCAGCTAGTTCTCTTTTAGGAACCCTAAATATCCAAAGGTTTTGTTCGTTGAAGGAACCTAAATTTTGGAATAGTTCTTGGAAGAACCCACAAGAACAATTATGTCTTTCTCCACAGTTTAACTCTTGCACCTTGCGTATTGACCATATATCCTGTAAGTAAAACGTAATTTTGTTGCAGTAGACCGTGCGGATAAAACGTACGAACCTACAGATACACTTGCCCCTTGATTAACGCGTTGAGGTGGAACATCTAACCTTATCCACTATTGACTTAGTATACTTAGGTATGCTCAAGGTACAAATACATGAGTAGGGACCTGTAAATTACCCTCAAATAACTATGTTTCTCAGACATGTTCCACAAAAGGAAAATCCTCATACACAGTGCATCTTTAATCTACTAATACTTATCCCGAGATATTCGCCATAATTGTAGTTTGTACTCTCTCGACGCTTACATAATGTGTCAAACATAGGGATTAAAAAATAATGACACATCGATCATCATTAAAACCATATTTTCTTTTCGCTTCCAAACGTGGTTTCATTTTCCATTCTTGCTTAATAAAGTACAAAACAGGTGCACCACTGAGTATGAACGTTTCATTCCTCATGAGAAATTGGCTAATGTCAATGGAAGAAAAAACAAAACCAAAGTCCTATTTGTTCGCCATCAGACTCTGCCCAAATGGACTGGTTCATTTTCAATGGCAGCAGATTCACTTCCAGCCTTGTCTCCCTTCCGCTTCCGACTGCATACGAGAAAGGCTATGGAGGCCGCAAGGTAGAAGACAAAAGCGAACCACACAAGGTAGAAGCTGAAGCCGTATTGGTAGTACGATCCCCTGGGGTGTCTCCGATTGAGATACTGACTTTCATAATTCACAGAACTAACCATCACTTCTGCGCTGACTAGAATACATACAGCTGAAATGAAAATTCTCATAATAGATTGTATTCAATAAATATCATTCATACAGTTACTAGCGATATCATAATATAACATATCATTTCACTCCCATCTATGGCTATGGGTATGTAAATTTGTACCTCCAGATAACCGGGAGAACGTGTACATGTATTTTGATTTCAAATCAGTACAGTGAATCCGTTAATAATAATAATAATAATGATAATAATTCCCCTACAGTTCAATGGTAATGGTAATTCTATGGTAACCCTACAGTGGTATTACCCATTTTGTGCTGAAATCATTGTTGTATTTTTCTTACCTGTCATAATGTGCATAAGAGCAGTAATGCGCTTGAACATATACCGGGGTTCATGCAAAGAGTAGAATGCAAAGACGTGTCCAATGCACATGAGGAATATTGCAATCACAGCAAATGAGGTTTCGGTTCTGCTGTAATCTGTAAAATGAGTTCAAAGGGGACGATAAGATTTTGGATTTCACCAAAATGGAACTGTAATGTGAATTACGATGAACAAGGGTACAATTGAGTTATGGCCTACACTACAGTTCATGAGAAATAGCTTTTTTTCAAAGTCTTCATTGTAATGTGTATTGCTACTAGTACTGCTTCTGTTAAACCCTAAAACCTGAGGCTTTACAGTATTGGCGTTTTTCTTGCATTCAAATTCTGAGTTATCACTCTGACATTTAATAATAGTAGCGTTCGAATTGTAATTAAAAAGACATGTTTTATGATTTGTGTGACAAGGGAAAGACATTGAGCCTCAAGTGCAGAAGTGTTCTTAACAGATATTCCACTTAGTAAGTACAATGTTTTTCTTATAGATTCTCCCTCATGCCTACATATATACTCACTTAAAATGTTCATGTCGATCTCAGGATCTCTATTGACCTGTTCGGATGATGGGAACAGCTGAAGCATTGTGCAATACTCTCCTGCAAAATAAAATGTTTATAATTAAATTGAAGTAGTTTTTAACACCACAACCAGACACAAGCAGTTTTCATGAGATTTTGAAGTTTTATTGATGCTTTTTTTGTATAGATGTTATGATTCCTACGTTTTGATCCTAGGTTGGATCTTCATCAGGGAATCATCAGGGAATGTTTATAATTAATTCGATTAATAGCTCAATCAAATAAATAACCTACGTGGCTATGGCAGCGCAATGATACATCCACATGGTGAACAGGCGCCTTTTGTATAATGATCTAATGCACTTGTCAATTGCGACCCCCCCCCCCCCCACACACACACATACACTCTCCCGGGGGTAAGGGGGAATGGGGATGGGGGATGTCAGAGAAAAGGACAGGGTTTAAGAAATGAGCCTCATGGGGTCGGGGATTCTTGCTCGGGGGAGGAGGGGGGGGGGGATTTCATCATATTTCCCAACATGCCCAGGACATTCCCCCATACCCCGGGTGGGAGGTGTAGGATGGGGTGGGGGTTGCAATTTACAAGTGCAAACATGTGAATGGCATTTTTTTAAAGAAAAATCTTTTATTTGCACTCAGTTGTCTACTAAATAGTAGTAGTAGTAATACTAATTGGAATCTTGCGCTTAAAATTGCAGGATCCTGACCTATATTGCTGCACGACGGTGACCACTCATGAGCACATAAAACTTACTGCGGACCGCTTAGCATGTACATCATAATAAACTTGGCAGTAACCTATACTAGCAAGAAACCTTTTCAGGCCTTGGGAGGTTGAAGGCCCTCAAGTGGGAACCATCTATATGAATAATTGTGGGCACTGTCGGAGGTAAGTGAAATCACTCGCATATTTCTTCCCAGGAAGACGTCTTTTGCATACAGAATACCAGTAATGGCCTTACTTAATGCTATCATCTTTGAACCCAGGGAGCCATTCATAGGCACTAACCTATATTTCTGTAGAGTGACTCCAATGACCCTCTAACTCGAATACTGGTCTTTGCTTCACGGAGGTCCAGGGACAGACAGGTATTCCTGGGCTGTAGCGTAGTATGCTACTATATATACCCTGGAGACCGTCTTGTGGATGTTCTCGCATAAACACTAAGCTATATGTCCTGAGGCAGATTTTCATAGACGGAATATTTGACGGATGAAGGGAAAGGGAATGTCATGTAGTTTTGATCTGAGAAAAAAACAAACCAACTTGATGGAGGATGCACCTGTTATGATCCCTGCATATGGTTCATGGCCATAGGCATGAGTAGTAGCTAGGGTATCGCCATCTGAACGTTCTCGAATCTGGACATTGTAATGACTATAGATATAACTGTGTATCTGGGTTTATATAGTATATATTTTATACATCCTTCAACCGTGAATAGCAGAACCAGAGTCGATTAAGAGCGGGCAACTGCAGGGAACACATCCACACACCCGTAATTTCGAAGTAAAAATACAATACATTACACACAACATGTGGTATATGAAATCGTAGGAATTTTTCTTCTCAATGGCCTATCAAATCTGTTATCGCATGCCTACGCTCTTGAGACTAAGAGCTGTTGTAGATAACGTGATGAAAACATACATGTGCATCTTTAGTCGCACAAGAACACAAGCCCAACTAGCGCCATTAGGTGAGAGTAATTCGCGACCTTTCGTTTCTTGGCATCAACGCATCTGCCAAGGGAAATTATCTTCGATATCGGTGGCAAGGGATTTTTAAAAACGAAGAGGACTAAGAGGTCATGTGTTATATATTCCTGTATATAAATGCCTTTTTTTTAAATATGAAGTGGAAGACCTTAGGGAGCAATACTTCTTGGTTCTTTAACAGAAAGTGACATTCCGATTATATGACATTTTGAAATGGGCTTATGCATGCACGGTCCATCCTGCACCTCATTTAATCACAATTTGTTTGATTTAAAAAAAAAAGATATTAAATACCACAAAATATTAAATACCCTTATCAGACGCAGTTGGCTCTCAAAGGCAAGGGGCAGAAGATGAATTGGTATTGAAAAACAACATTGTAAAAGGCAAATTGGTAGTTTGAGCCAATCATGTTTTATTGCATATTAAGGGTATGAGCGGACAAAATATCGATTTATTTGTTCCACTCACGAGATGTATAATATAATTGGTGTTGTATTACCCGCCCACCGTATCGAGAGTAACTTCAACACTTATAGGGTTTATGTACCATGAATTAAGATTGTAAATCAGATAACTTTTATGTTAGCCTTGTACTGGAGATGAAACCGATACATATCAGTTTGAGATCCGCAATTGTCTGTAAACCATAGGCAACAACTCACAACGTTTACTGAGATTGTAAATAAGTTTGATATAATTATTTGTATTCAGGATAATTTATTAGTATGCAACACACGCGACTAATTAACCCTTCCAGGCTATGCACCACTCTAGGTCCAAACCCACAGATCAGATAAGAATGTTATGTCAGCGTACTGTGATAATTAGTTTCCTGGCCTAAACTCGGCGTTCTAATGGAAATATAATGACATTTTGCGGTCTTATAATGGAATTATAATGGCACTTTGCGGTTTGGGGCGAGAGGAAGGGACTCTCTCAACTTTGGGCCTAGACTGGCACGTGTTTTTTGTATATTACTCTATATATAAATGTCTGCCCTTTAAAGAAATAACAAAAAAGAAAAATCATGGAAAAAAGCAAGATGACAATAGTCTCAAGTATTCGCTGACTTTATGGTAATCTCTTTTTTTCAGTGGACCCCCAACACTCCTTTTATTAAACGTTCTTAACAATTACAGTATGATCTCATTATGGCAATCTTGCTATATTATGATAATAAGATTATGAAACGGCCAACGAGCAAGGGTTCTAACTTGCTGGTATAACTATAAAGACTAGAGTATGACCTGTACATGCTTGGAACTGTACATGCTTGGTGTTAGTGCGTGGAACATAGCCCAAGAAACAAAGATTGCCCCGCCGCGCCTCCGTTGGCGGTGTCTGTTACGCAGATATATAGCTTCAAGCTTAGCATAACCTTCACACACTTGCAACCGTTATCTATCACCCGTCACTGCCACGATGAGAGCTATTCCAAACAATGTCAGATAAGAATCGGGCTGGGTGCTAGAAATAAGCTTTCGATTTCTATGATTTATTGAGACGGTGCCCTATTTACTATTGATGGGTTCGCTGGTTTCTCTGGTGAATCCAATATGGCGAAGGTGTCTGCCATCATCCAATCTAAGTTAATTATTTAAGTTGGTAGCAATTGCTGTGAATCTGGCCAAACTTCGGAAAGACTAATATTTCATAAATACCTGTCGTACAACCAATGGTATTTCAATACAAATTAACATTCTCTAAATCATGTGCGGCATTCCGGACCGCTGATTTCAGGCGCAGAACATAATAATTGGAAGGAGCACAAGGTCTATGTAGTATAACAGATCTGTATCTCTTTACTCTTCGGGAATCTAGTTTCACGCACCACTAATAGCTACATATACAGCCACACCCTAATCTTTTTGGTGACAAAAATCACGCGAGTTTACAGGTGTTCCCTCCACTGACACTATGAGGATTTGCATCGCTCCTCATTGGAGGTACATGTATGAAGTGTTTTAGTGTCCTCTCAAAAACTGTCTAAATGGGTTCTATCTATTTTTACCAGGATTCTCGATTTCTAGGTAGGAACCCTCCATTTAAATGTTTTCCTCGAAGGTCAGTTTACTCTGGCTGAAGATAGGGACTCTATCAGCGATCGGTATCAGCGGACGAGATACAGCAGAGTGTCCCGATTTTCCTCGCCAGCCTGGCGAATCTTAGGAATATGATGGTGGCTTTGGTATTTAAAAAAAGGGAACTATTTTTGTTTCGTCTTCACATTGGGAGCAGGTGAATACGCTAATGAGGTTTTGAAGCACGCTAACAAGCTTTAGCAAGCCCACGTGGACTCACGTGGCAGATGATTAATATGTTGCACTCGTTCAGGTTATCTGACTTTGTCGCGTCAATAAACACGTTTTAGACTTTCTTTTTTCCATTTTCCGCGGACTGTTTATCCGATGACATACTGTCCACTATACACCACAATATATGTGTCATTATTGTTATTTTATTACGGTGTAAGTTCCAATATAGTTCACCAATTTGTCTCCTTGCTCTTTCCTGTACATTTTTTTTAGACCCTTGGGGAAAGGATCCAAGTTTTTGACCTAGGCTCAGTTTCCATGGATACCTTATCAGGTGACGCGAATATGAGGTAGGACATTATCTGCTCCGGTGTAAAATAGTAAAGACAACAATTGCTTTGTTTGTTCTCAGGAAGAACTAACAAGGTAAATAGAAAATAAAACCGGGCCATGACTTCCACATCATTGGGATTGTTGTACGTTGTAGGCTAAACCAATATTCTGGGACCTTACACAATTCGACCTATCGGTTTGTTGTGTGCCCAATCAACGTTTTACTAATATTTTCATAACTTAAAATGGGGGCATCGAACTATTGATATTAAATATTTACACTTTGCGCCTGCATCAATGTGACCACATTAATAATAAGCTCAGTTATGTGGAGACAGGCAAACAATATAGAACAAAATATAATATTCACAGGGATCCTCACGATACTTCAAATATATATTACAAGGTATGGAATACCCCCTTCCCCCTTGAATCCCGTTTCCCGTTTTTTATAAGCCCCATTGCGCGAATTCCACAGGTTTTGTATTTGTAACCCCTGAATCTGACTCTGAATCCCTTTCCCGAATCCCGTAGGCTCTTTTAAATCCCGAATGTTTAAACATCTAAAAGGGCCATGTGTATTGTCTGTTTAAACATCTAAATCATAAAAATCATTTATCTCGATGTATAAGTATGAAGTAAATGTATAATATATTGATTTAATTTCACGAATGAGAAATATCACAACCTGTGAAAATTCGATCAATAAAATTTATTAAAAAAAAAGAAATCCCTACCAAAAGTAGGCCTTCGCCTCAATCCCGGTTCCCGAAAAGGGTATTCCCTACCCGGATATTTGCCACTTATAATTAAACAGCAGCAATGTAGTCATGCACCAATTTTTTAACACTAATATTTCGAATATCATCAGACTGCTCATGTGGAAGAGACGGACGAAATAATTATTTCATGCATCAGAGGTGTTAGTCATCGGCGAGGGCTACTGTAATCTTAAAAGAAAATATGAAGGCTGTACTGTTTCATCATATACCGTGAATTTAAATCGACTTTAAATTGGCCATATACCAGTACTTTTGAAAGCATGCAACAGCAATGTATATGATTTATATAGCAATGCCAGTGGTAAACGGGTCGTGCGTACTTTTCTTGAATAATGGGCCCAGTCCACTAAGCCGATTCTCATGTGATTTTGTGCCGCAGAGGACCCTTTTGCGCTTAATTTTGTGAGAATCGCATGAGAATCGGCTCAGTGGATAAGGGCCTTAATTCTAAGTATACTTAATAGGCCTACATCGGAACGTTTGGCTAAATATCTGTCAGGATTGGAGGACGACTCGGTGCAACTTCCATGGGTTCCTTACTACCCATGTTCCCCATGTCTGCTGCGTACATGTGGCTACATAACCCCTCGATATGACTCTAAATAATATTGACACACCAACGGGGAACGTTCCAGAGTAGCTGAAATGTGCAAAATCCCTTCTTTTATTAGAAGCAAAAGATCTACGATAAAAACTAAACAAATATTCTATGCAATTTCCAGAAATATGAACGAGTAACCATGGACAGTTGGCGAATGAACTACCATAAACGTGTGACAGAAGAGGGCATTGACTGGTTTAGTAATTAATTAGATCACATACCACCTGCTAATACGTAGTTTATGAGGGAGGGTCATGGCTGAAGACTGCTGTCTAGATGTAGACTATTCTACCCTATTATTAATGCATATGAAAATAAAAGTAATTAAAATGCCCCAATCACATCGACTAAATACAGTCTTGTAGTTGGCACGGGCTATTGGATATTGGTATACGTGTAGACATCCGACAGCTTTGTTTGGGAACGAGATTTAGCTGTCTCTGATCTTCTATATCCCAGATTTCAAATAATATATTATTAATTATCACTTGCTAATCGTAGCTAATTGTAGTTCAAATATGATCTTTATCATGCCCACTTACTAAATAACTTACTTATATATCTATCTGTATATCGTTTATTACCCGTCGTTGGTCCATTCCCAGGATTCTTTCCGACGAGAAATCTTTGAGCTGTATGGAAAGTCAAGATATTGTATCAAGATTCGTTTTGGGGCCTTCTTTAGTGAGCCATTGGCTACATACCTAAACACACATACACACGTATATTGTTTATATTATAGATGCACTAACAAACTAACTACTAACAGTTGTCATAATTTCACACTGTTGGCCCGTTATCGAATGCAACATCATTTATAAGAATGCTCTTGGCAGATGTTTGCAGCTTCAAGATGTCCAAAGTCAAAACATTCTATCTGGACCCACTAAAGTGCTAAAGTGCGAAAAATGTCTGTACATACATTTCAGCTCTTATCACCTTCATTTTGTCTAAGAAAAAACATCTCATTACAACTTCTAACTCTCTTTTCTTTGGAATAGGCCTCTCTTATAATATATTCCAACTCAGTCTCGCTGTTTTAATTCTTTTTATTTACCTTTCTGACACAATATTTAACTGTGAGTTCTTGCTTGCTTGTGCGAAGTCCATAATCAAAGCCATCAAATCACGAGAATGCAGCTCTTCTTTTCCTTCAATGTTCCATATAAACACATACACATATCGATACACATGTGAAATATATAATTCTTTCTATGTGAGTCCTTTGGGGTTAGTGATACTTCATTGTCATAATTTATGAAGACCCAGACTAACCACACTGTTTCACTAGCAAAGATTTTCCACCCAGACATCATTGACAAGTGACCTTTCTAGCCAAAACAAAAATTGGAAATTGGCCCCCAATCGGAAGGGTGTCTCGGCATCTTGCCAGAAAATAGCTCTCCCTATTGCTAATGACAAGGAAGCCTCTTCTGACCAATAACAAAATCACCCGATTATTTTGATGATGTAAGCTACCAGCAAATGAAGGGCTCGCTGTTTTAGAGTATTTAACGGGCGTCTCACAACGAAGTAACTCTACTTTACAGTAGGTTTCTCTTAAGAAACATTTGTCTTTCCTTTCTGTGTGACTGTGAATACTTCTAATATGAGATGTGACCGTCGACCCATGAATGTATACATGAAGTATAGTAGTACAAAGGGGCAGTCATCAAAATAATAATTCAAGAATGCTTTCACTGGTATAAATACAAAACAGAATGCAAGAAAAAATGATTTTCTGTCAATAATTATGTTGTGCGTCAATCTTAGCGTTAAGTTCCAATGAATTCTAAAGCGAATTGAATGTTGTACTGAGTCACCAGCAATGCTTACCACCAGCTTGCCACCCCATCAAAAAACGTGCAGTACATCGGTTTCCCAGGAGACCAAACCACATTCAGAACTTGCCTACGGTTGTTTTTTTCTTATACTGAAACGTATACAAACACTTCTCACGGCCTGTACCACGTTCTTCGCTATTTATACAAAGCATAACATGCTCTCTCGATGCAAAAGCACGCAAACGATGAGACAAATGTTCTTCACGGAACAGAAGGCATAGGAAGATGACAGTGTTGTCAAAAGATGAGTTCAGGGCAAATATATCGCCCGACGTATTTAATGTTGGAGTGCTCAAATGCAATCCAAGTGCAGTATTGATAGAGTGTGATAAAATCAGCTGGGACAGAATAATTCATTCCCTCATTTTATCCATCAAAAGCGAACATGGAGCAGCTGCGAATACCCGAGGATAGCACAATGAAGTGGTAGAATATTAGAAATGATATATTTATTAATTGCACATTCCATATAAGAGGTGCAATATGTGGGGTGCTATAAAAATATTCATACAGCACGCATACTATATGAATTACTTCGTCACCAAGTCGGCTACTTTTGTCAGATTTACACATGATACATTTGTGATTACACATCAAGTTTTATGCCCATATAATAAATATAGAATGCAACTCGCCTGCTAACATCGCCTGGACTTGATTCATTCACATAAGCACTCTGCTCATGTTGCTCATGCTTATGAGGATGAACCTCGTCCAATAAATTTTTCGATTATTGCCGGCTCGTTCCATTCTCTCTCTATATATATATATTCTAGGTTCTTGAACAGGGCTCTTTAGTGCTGTTTATACATCCTGAAAGCATTGCAATTACCCCTCTAGCAAGAGTGAAGCAACATAGAACGAGAACGTAAATCAAAGAAACCAATTGCCTAACAATAGATAGTGGATTCATGAGAAAAATCTGGGCTATAGTTCAACAGCCTGCGAGCGGTCCAAGCTGATATGGACAGTGCCAAAATAGTTTTGCTGATCAGCCTCGCAGATGCGATAGGAATGTGAACTTGTATTGCTGAGGTTCGATCAGATCTACAAGGCAAAACAATTGTAGTTCTAGATTTGCTGTACACCCTCTTGTATACATGCAGTTATGGTAGAGCACCATTTTGTACGGTAGAGACAGGTGGTCGTGTTAACTGAGGTAAGAGTATGTGTGTATGTTTGTTGTAAGAGTAACTTGGTTTATAGTTACCAAGGGAATAATCGGGACCAGTTGCTCAGAAGAGACAGTGGTGAAGCACCACTATATCTTTATTACAGATCTGATTTTAGTTCTGCATCAAAGTATTTGTGATTGAAGAGATACTTTAATATAATAAATACATATTGTCATAGCTCAGCAATTGAGAGATACCTTTCTACGGATTAGATACGGTACCTGCATAAAACTTCAATTCCTCGTCCTGTGCCATTGAAGTCTTCCTACACCGATTTTCGGACGTCCATTGGTAAAATAATGCACCTTATGGACAAGTGTGAACCACTGTGCTAGACAATTGATGACAAAGGAGATGAAGTAAGCTTGATGGACGACAACTAAGCAAACTCTGCATGCTGTAATATAATAACCCAGGCATATCATACCATTGTCTCCAAGATATTGATTTCTACAAACAAGCGGCGCTCACTTCCCCCAACAACAACATTTCTAAGGGACACTTCCTCAACGGCGTTCTCCAGTGTTTGCTTACGATGATTGGACTAGTGACCAGATGGCCCTATTAGTTCTATTTTTGGATTAGCTCTCTCTGTTCCCGTTCTAGGGGCCAACTCAAGTGGGCGGGAAATTTATTAGGGGTGACTACTGAACGAGGCGGTCATCAATATAAATGCAATGGTCTTGCGGTTTCTTGCCGTTACATCAATAAATAATCGGACGAAACTCCTTAAATCTCATATATTAGATAGTGAAGTTTTCACATCGAACTCTCGATGACATCGATGGGTAAATGTCACTATCTAATATTCGAGTTATTTTATTAAACAGGAAAAAACTTAATGAATGAAATAAAAGCCCTAAATATTAAAGCGTGCTTGATAGTTGTCAATTCGATTGAAAGCCCGTTCATCTCTATATATCCAATAGGAACCAGCAGTTGGACATATATGCATTATATATGCGCATGTATTATCTGCCAAATTGGCAGAGACAGATAGAAAGTCATTTGATGGGGGTGAACGGCAAAGTCCCTAGGATATAGGCTGATATGATAGTAGGTGTAACAAGTTCTCCTATCGTGTTTATATGCATTGTATACCGATTGCTTCAGGCGCTTGCACCATCAAATCAAAATCACCGTGGAATTGCAACAACCACAGTCACACATGTTGGGATCATGATTGTTCCCAGGAATCATGAATCATTTCCAGGCCGACCGGGGCACTGGGACAATTCCTAAATCTTCAGTATTTACCGAAAACCTACGCATCATACATTATAAGTTTTTTTTGACGGTGCCAAAAGACATGTTAATGCAGCCTGAAATGTTAAGAATGGCATAATTATATATATTTATGTCAGAGTAGTAACTACTCAGGATAAACAGAGGAAAACTGTAGTGGCAGATGGAGTCAACAATATTTCAACTCATGACATTCAATGCATTGAATTAATCAATCAACCTCTATTTTTATTCTTCATTTTGCCCTCCGACCCAGGCACTTCAGTGCAAGCAATTGGAAAATCGAAGAAATCACCACATTCCAGACAACTTACCTATATCTAGGTGTAGCAAACCTGCGTCAGAACAGTAAAATGACTAGCTAGGAATAATATTCAAATTATGCTTGAAATGAGAATCCTTTAAAGCTTATTGGAATAGAAGAGTTCCCGAAGGTAAGAGACATGTCTTACCTAATCTAATATAATGCATTATACATTTGCATTATATTAGTTTCATTATTTGCATACTTGGTAATGTACTTTTGCACTTTAGGAGCAGTATAATTATGATTAAATTGACTAGCATACCTAGCTGGTCATTTGTAAAGGTGCCGACCTCAGATTTATGTTATATTTATTGTTATATTAGAATGGAAACCAGGGTTATTATATCATTGAACATTTGGAAAACTTTTCAATAACAATTTACCTAGTTATCATTGATCCGCCATCTCATAAAAGATTGTTGAACAGGTTTTTAAACCACCAAATATATTTTGAATTTCAAAATGTCTCGTCAGTTCCCTGTTAATGACCGAAACGTATGCATGGTATATAAAAAAGATTTGTTCTGGGCGGTGCCGAATGACATATTAGTGTAAGCTGTAATAATATTGTTGGGAATGACATATGTTAGAGTAGTTACCACCAAGGATAAACCCAGGGAAACCTGTGGTTGCAGATAGAGTCAACACTATTTCAACTCCAGACATTCAATGTGACAAATCAATCGATCAGTCAAGACCCACGTTTCTCTTAAACTACGTGAATATGTTATAAATATTTTCAGCTAACTGATAATTGATAATTGTAAAAAATATATTAAGTATTATAATTATAAAAAGTATTATCTACCTTATTGTCCCATTCTTTTCCTACCTACCCAAAATATAAGATAATAAATTCCTTATTTTGTATGAAGAAATGAGTAAAAAAAAACTATCCCATGCGTGCCATCTGCAAAACTTAAAGCCAATTTGACAAAACGCTTTTGCCCATTAGTTTTTACTGCTAGTCATCATGAGAGTCCATATCCAATTCTCGGGGTACGCCAACATCCTTTGACATGATTCTTTTATTTATTATCGCTCACTTTCACCTGAATATCTCTCCTCAAAATAGATTGACTTTCCTCGGAAAATTCCTTTATAAAAATATAGTAGCAACTATATATCTATAATACCAGTCCCATTAGCCAAATAATGAGAGACTTTGGAAAGAGATTTTTTGAACGAATTAGTTGACAATGCAGCTTTAACATGCAGGTTAAGTAAATCTGAACCATTTGTTATTTCGGTGTTTCGATGATTTTCCAACTACAGTTGACATTTCTTTCTTGTAAATATCTGATTTTCTTATTGTATCTGGCATCCATTGAAAGCTATTGAGCAATCAGAAATGTACAAACGATTTTGTAAACGAAATAATACATTTAATTTAATTCAGTATATAACATCCATTTTTTTAAAAAAAAAAGTCTGTACTTACTTTGGACAGGGACCTCTGTAAAATTGTTAAGCTCAGTTCTGCAGATTCGCCACAGTCCAGAATGGTGGCTTTTTACAAAGGCATTAGAACTGTTCCTGTAAACTCCATTGGGGATTTCAAGAATTACCCAGTAATCAGTTGCAATTGAGATCATCATAAGCAGGATTCCAAGCACTGTGAATCCTGTCAATACGATGAGCACCCTCCGCTCTTTTTCCAAAGGGCTAGCCATTTTCTTGACCCTTAAAAGTTGCTGGTAAAGGCACAACTTGATTGATTGAATTCCAATTGGAGAAATAGCTGAACTGCTTTATATTGACCGTTTCCAGCT
The DNA here is from genome assembly GCA_942159475.1 of Sthenelais limicola. Classification (NCBI taxonomy): domain Eukaryota; kingdom Metazoa; phylum Annelida; class Polychaeta; order Phyllodocida; family Sigalionidae; genus Sthenelais; species Sthenelais limicola. The sequence continues at coordinate 64,668,700 of OW804096.1, forward strand.
CATTGGATACAGAAATTACAGGGTCGCTTTTATGTTGCCCTCTCCCCGTTTTAAAGAATGAATCGGGGCCACATGGGGATTCTTGGATGGTGGTAAATCAGTATGCGTTAGCCCTCAGGTTATTTTTGCCTCATGGTGGAGGCCTTGGAAGAGACAGATACAGTGGCAAAACGAGCCCACTATTGCTCACTGGAACAACATTGATGTCCCGATCAAGCATGGAAAGAGCTCCTCTTTGTGGAACATCGACGACAGTTGTGTACAATAAACTCTGTCTTTAGTGTGCAGTGGTAGAACGATGTAGGTGGTGTAAAAGCTTATAACTGTATAAACTCGAGATGCCCTGGAATACCACAGTCAATAGCACTGCATCCAATCAATCGATCAGTGCAATGCACATGTGCTTAGATGTGTACAAGGTAAACGCGGTATTTCCCTCGTTGCACTTTGCACCGAGTCCCTGACAACACCTGCCTTCAATAATCCCTCGAAAATATCCTTCTTCTCTGCCGCTGCACCTCCTTCTCTCCCTGCACTTCTTTCCCCCGATCCTGCTCTTTCAGTCACAACTAGTCTAACTCCTACTACTCCTACGACAGGACCACAACTACTGCCTACCAGGAACATCACCTATCTATCTCTCAGGTGAGACTGGCGATCGGCGTCTGTGCTGGTAGTGAGTGCCCAGTCCCCCCTTGAGTTGCTCCAGTCCATCCTGGTTGGGATGCATCAAGGGGTGAGAAGAAGAAAGTGACGACAAGCTGAAACCAAAGAATGCCAGTGTTGAGACGGCTGCTACACGGGGTGTTTTGGTAGTTGGGTGGGCGGGGATATGTCGATAAAGCAACTGACTGGAGGAGGTGTAACGCCTATATCTAGGCGAGCCGCTCTTCCTTGCGCACAGATGGAGCAAAGAGTAAACATGAGCGGGTCCCCGTCTTTATGTGTACTGCTCCTGCAGCCCCTCCCAGTTATTAATACTTCTTTGGGCTGAGGTTCCCTCCTTGCCCTCCCCAACTTACTTCCCACATACATGTACTCAACCCTTCACTTCCCCCACTTTCTGCCACCTAGATGATTCTGTCTGAGTTCGGAGGCCAATGCAGGTTGGATTTGCTGAGGATGAGCATAGAAAAATAAGTAGGTTAGTCAGTATCCATGGGAAGAAGAAGAATTGCTCGCGAGTCGCATACATTTAGTTTTGCTTGATGAGTAATACCCTGCAGTCTTGCCTTCTGGGGTCAGGTTGTCATGGCAATATCATAGGATCCATATGCACTACAGGTTGCTGAAAATCCTGCGGGTAAAGAAAATAGGCTTATTTTCTAAAATATAGAATTAATAAGTTGTCTAATGTGCATCATTTAAGGCCGCTAACGATATTATTCGATCAAGAAGATGGGGGAAAGCACTCGATCAGTCTATGCTCTCAGCCTCTCAGATCCGATAAGAATGGTATGTCAGTGATTGGACACCTACTGCGCTAATCGCTGTCCTGGCCCTGGAGTAGGCCTACTAATGGGATTTAATAACATTTTGCGGTTTGGAGCGAGAGGTTTTCCTTTCCCTCAGTTTGGAGGGACTCTCTCAACTCTGACCCTAGAATGTTATCATAAAGGCACAATTTGTACTCACCGAAAAGACAAATAAAAAACATCTTATCTTATCTTATTTGGGACAAATTATTTTCAACATTACACAACCTTATCAATAAGAACTTGTACTTTCGATCCGATGTAAACATATATATCATCCCAAACATAAAATTTCCGGGACCTCCATTACATCACGCTTGATTTCCAGAGGCCACAGGACACAAGGCCGGGGTAACCTCTACCATATTATACACATCATATTATATACGGTAATTCATTATACACGCATTGGTCTGAAAACAACGTATCTAGAGTGAGTTACGCATAGTGCGTATTTCACTCCTGATTTACGTGGGGTTGTCATGGCAACCAATCTGTTTTTTCTAAGATTACCGGTAAAATTCAAATTTATGACTCGAATTTTTTCTATTTTCATGATTGAAAGCATGTGTAATAAATCTGTTGACTAACACGTTGGTTTCAGTCGCTTAGACTATTGCATTCGTTGCTACGCAACTCGTGCAATATTCATGCTCCTTTAACCAACTCGTTTGTTAACCTGTATATGTATTCGAAGAATATGCAGAATATTCTGATCAAACCAGACCGCCAACAAGAACCTATGCAACATCATATGGGTGAAATCGTTAGAAAATATACTATTATAAAAACCAAGCTGCCTTCTAAGATATATTTATTCGATCGGTATAGGCATAAAATACAGTGTACATAAAAGTTGATGTAAAATATGGACATGGGGCTGGTGAGTGGTAGTAACTGCTCCCTTCAATGCCTCTGTAAAGTGACTAGTCATTGTTCGACGTGGCACGCAACGGTCAGTGAACGGTCCCGGTTGGCTCCCGGGGTTGGCTACTTGGTTGCATTCGACAACTAGAAAGAGGGTAGGTTTGGCCCCCTTTAAAATTAGATGTAATTTGCAATTACTACCAATTCGACTTCACCAATCATGTCACATAAGCTAAATTAATTTTTTGAAATCTCTCCATGTGGGAGCAATTCTATAATGATCTGTAAATGATAAGCTGAAACATCAAACGTGTAGAGTATTTTTATTGGTTCAAGATTGTTTATAAAAATGTTTCTTTTTACATGTACTTGATTTTAATAGGTAGGAAAATAAATCCCAATACCCCGTACACGGGATGAGTAGCAAGGTTATGACAAAAGTAGTCTTTTAAAAGAAATGTAATTCAAGGTGATGTTTTCAATCTCCTTCATAATAGGCCACTACTCAAGGTAAAACATCTCTTCTTCGTCTGGTATATATCATACCCTTTCATAGCGTGTTATCAACATATTCTGAATATAATTTTTAAAAAAAATCAATTTCAAAGTACAGTTCAAAGTAGCCGAACCGAATTTCTAAATCAAACACCAAATATATACAACTATTATTTATATTTTCAAGCCTTATTTGCCAGAATTAAGAATTTGAATGTACAGCTGCCGATTGTGCATTATACAATAGCATAAAGACAGACTTTTGACTTGTCTGGAGCAAGTTTAAAGAATACCACCATTCATCACTAAAATAACCCTTAGATGAACACTGCAGGGCAAATGATCCAAAGGAAGGCCAAGAACCACTGGGCCCTGTTGTATAAGCTAAGGAATAATTTTTTTTGTGGGAATTCCTACGTTTTTTTCCTTTACTTCGTTGGGAAATTCCTACGCTAAAAAGCATTGAAAGTATAGGCTATTCCTTCCCTGCACCATTCCTTCCCAGCTGCTAAGCAAGGAAAACTGAGGGAATTCCTTCAGTCCTATACAATTTCAATATGTTTCTCTGGGGATTTTCCTACGGCTTTTCCTTCCCACCAAGCAGATGTAATCATGTAGGAATTTACTACAATATTTCCCTCCTTGAACCACTCAATATCCCCTGCCCACTTCAAACAACAGTCTTCAAGGTACATGGTAAATGGGGGGACATGCCTTGTTCTCACTAGTAATAAACACTCTTGAGGCACAAACAATTGAGACAAACTAGGTCAAGGACAAATTTTGATTGGTAACTAATGAAACTCTCAGGTTGGTGGTTCAATCCCCACCCAGTGCTGTTTGTTTTTTCCCAGAAAGGCTCCCCTCTCATGTCCATGGTTCGAATCCCAGCTTGGGAGGCTTCTTTTTTCTATTCAAATTATGTTAATAATCAACAGAAAAATCATCTAACAGCAGAAACTTTGTACTATAATGATAGCAGATATATATGACTAGTAAAATCATATTTTTGCAGTCAATAAATCCTAAGGAATTCTTGAGGGAACACCTAAAAGGTGTTCCTTAGTTTTCCAGTCTTTTCATGTTTAACTCAGAGGAAAGAATGAGGGAAATTACTTCGGTAGGAAAACTTCTGGGGGAAATTCCTACATAGGGAACAACTACAAGTATCAATGTAGGAAATTCCCACAGCTAAATGGGTCAGTTTCTAGGTCATGCCTGTGGATCTAGATTCTAATCCATTCTGGATAATCTGCATCAGATTTGAAGGTATAAGAATCAAAGTATCTAATATTTTACCCACTTTATCGCTTCAAATTGAAGGAGATGTGTTATTTTAATCTTTAACACCAAGAAATTAGTGAATCCTATGCATCCTATTTACCTTCTACTTTGCTGACCCACACCTCTACAGCAAGGAACATTCCTACGAGCTGGGAATTTTCTGTAAGAATGAATGTAGTGAGGGAAAAATTCCTACAGAAAAAATTCCTTGCTTAGCTTATACAACAGAGCCCTGGAGAAATAGAACTGAGAGAGTCTCTTGTGGAGATCTTATGCTAGCTAAAGGAGATTGAATGAATATTTATCAACTGCCCATGCTGTAGGCTCAGAGAGGTGGACTATATGGGGTGCAATAGAAAAATAATAGCCATATAGACAGACAAAATTGGCCGATGGCGATCCCGACGTTCCATATTACACATGGGCGTGCGATTGCAGTAAGTGAGCGTTGCGAATGAACGAAATTGCGTAGCCCAAGTGTAATATTAAGACAAAAATGACCAAGGACATAGCGGGAAGACGTATTTGCAGTAAATTACTCTAATAAATGTAGGCTATTCAATTATTTTGTTTTGATTTTGCAACTCATTTATATGAGCTTATACTATCATCGTTGGAGAACTATATTCATTCAATATCAGCCTGAGGCTGTTGTATCAGCCGCAGGACTGAGTTGCGCTCTCAGTGTTAATTCAATGGGCCATGCGTATTGACCACACTCAAAGGTGAAATAAATGGTATATGGAACTTGGAGATCGCCTGAGGGTAATTCTGTATTGATTATTCTTTTTTTTTTAATATAACAGTATCTTTATTCAGTACCGATAGGTCTTAACATTAACAACCAAAACCGTCTCGTTCCTGAGAACGGTGTTCCTCGGGTCCTGAACATACAGCTTTAAACCCAGAGCCAGGTGTGGGTGGATGACAAAACAGTACATAAAGTTGTCTTTTTTAAATTTGTCGAATTCATACGGTATAGTCTAAAGCTTGATTGATTTTACGTGTATGACGTTACAACATGTCAACTTTATTACCTGGTTCAATAGTGAAAGAGATGATGATGATGTTAATGAGGTTATGAAAATTATATTTACATTGGACTTTAAATGATATAGCCTTTAGTGATGATGGGTGAGTGAGTGCAAACATAATAGAACAACATTTTGTTCGAGGAACCAGAACTAGACGACATTTACATTTTCCCGATATTTATCACGAAAAAATAGTGAACGTTCAATGGAAATTAATGGACTTTATCACCATAGAGTCACTTCAATAGTACAAATGCGATGTATGTGCCTTTAACCTGTTCCCATCTAGGGCAACTGGTTATAACTTTTTAAATTGGTAATTTTTAATTGTTTTTAAAATAAATACTATAGCTCTTAGCATCATGAAACTTCACACCCATACAGAAACCGATGAAGTCAAAGATGCAGTCTAGGCTTAGATCCTATCAGATGAGATAAGATCAGTATGTCAATGGCTTTCCCGACCCCTCCACTACCTTCCTTATGGGATTTTAATGGAATTTTGCGGTCAGATTCCCTTAGTTTGAAGGGAGCTGATAGGCTCTGAGCCTAGACTTCGTGGAAAAGATTAATAAAGATGACTTGACCCTGGATGCAGGTCAAGGTCATATATTCCAAGGTAGAATTCCAAATTTGCTCCCCACCCAATTTCATATCTCTCAACTATTGAACCCATTATTATATTGTATAGATCATGCGCGTTATGCATTGTGATCTAAAATAGTCTCTGACGTCCTCCCCATACCCCTCCCCCACCACCACCACATACAGCACCACCACACATCCATCTTCCATAGTTCCCCTTCAACATCGGCAGCGAGCACCACTTTAATCAGTGCAAACTGATTAAGTCAGTGCAAATTTAAGTCAGAAGTATGAGAATAATCCAGGTCGCCAATTATTCATCCCTTTCACACTTAGCATAGTCATGAATAACAGGAGATTCTGAATTGAAATTATAGAAATTATCCATGAGCCCCACATAATTGGTGAACCTAGATGGAATAATTCATCAGAACCCTTTCATGTGGTATACATAATGTGACCGACATACACGAAGCAATGATTCTAGAATAATTTTGTTTATTCAAGGGCATAACGTTAAGCCAACAGACTTTGTCTCAGTTATATATTAATCATTGAGTCTAAACAATTTATTTCGGGTATGTCTTTGTTACGTAACGCATCGTGTAGTCATACGCCATCGGGTCCTGGTTTCAATAATACGTGCCGCAGGTGAACCATGTATAGACAGGTAAATTAGGTTTGAACCTTCCTCTATGCGGTCTCAATCCTCCATATCCAGCCTCCTTGAGTATCTTACTTATTAGGGGGGACCTGCTCGCACAGAAATTGAATTAGCATAGCATTTCTGGATGCCCTGGACGCGTTCAATAATTCAATATATGACACATCAATATGTGGTACGTAGACATCATTTTTGCTGTTGGAAATTATAAAGAATAGAACTGACAGTATTTTTCAGTGATGGATCCTTTAGAATTAAAGCATGCGTGAACCAACGCGCGTAAAAAATGCGAAAAGTGCAAACACCGAAATATATTTTATAGTCAAAACAGGAAAGACCTAGCACCAAAGTATTGGGGAGTGAATGTGGCAGATATTTTCTTTCTCCACATTCCTTATCTTAGATAGCATACTTTATTTATTTAATTGCCTTGTTCATACCGATTTAGATTTCAAATCATTGCTCTGCTAGACCAGCTATAGCTGCTCGAATAGTTTTCGGTATTATCCCGAAAGGATTCAACTCAAGGGACAAAGGATGCATCTTCTCATTGTTGCGTATACAAACACATCGCATACAGAACACCTAACTGTCAACATGTGTGTTGTATGTTTTGAAAATACGATAAATTGAAGGCATATCTATATTGGTTCTTCCAGAACGAAGAGTTGAGGGTATAGAGAAACAGGAAACGAGCTTGAATAAGAAATGACTGTCGCACACACCGATGCTCTCGCCTTTATTGGATGCATAATTTAGTCGGCAACACCAGAATAGGAAGTGACATATACATATATCGTTTTCCCTTTAGCCAGATATCCAACTTTGGTCTCTGAGGCGACAGGCATCGCGACAAATTCATTGGGCGATATGATTATTAAAATTTTGTCATATCATAAACCGCGTTTAAATGTGAAGAATGCATGGACGATAACTTATTTAAAAATACAAAAAAAGAGTCGCGTAAACATGTATACATTCATCCATTTACCGATGATGGTGGCACGCTAGTAACATCTAACGTCACTCACAAAATGTGTTAACTCCATCCAACGAGAATGTACTGGGAATATTATATTCTCGTTGCTCCATCATAAAAACCTGGCTAATATAAAAATAGTAAAAATAAAGGTATTAAACAGTCTTAGGCACCTCAATCTTGTTGAAAAATAAAAACATTTACAAAGGAGGTTTTCTCCTTTAAAATTAATACATCTTGAAAGAAATACTTTAGTAAATAACATTGAATACATACTTCCACGTCACAGTCTAGGCTCAGAACCTCTCAAATCGGATAAGAATGGCATACCATTCGATCGGCATTTTGTGGTCTTAATGGGATTATAATGACATGTTGCGGTTTGGACTGAGAGACTTTCCCTCAGTGTGGAGGGACTCTCTCAACTCAGAGCCTAGACTGCTCACGCTGCCTAATTATCGCAGCATCAATATGTAGGAATGAACAGGAATAGCTAGGAATTAGCCGCGAACAGCATTCTTATATAGTATAACGTCATCGCCTTAATTCAAAGCCGTTCAATACGCGGCTTTGGTTCTTCAACCTTCCTCAACAACCCCGAAGCAATTGATGATGAGGTCCTCGGTTAATTTAATCTTTAAGTTGTATGTAGAGACTGATTATGTTAAAGCTAACACTGGCAATGCTTATATGATATCGTGAAGACGGTGTAGTGAACAATAGACATAACTATTTTTGTTCGTTCAAAGAAAGTTGTCACTAAATGTCGTCTGGTGAACACATTTCTTTAAACTAAAGAACGCATTTAAAAAAACAAAAACTAATGAACACATTTCTTTAACTATTACTGTTTATTAAAACCCTGCAGAAGGTGGTCACGACTGAAAATGCGTATACAACACGGGAAACTTACTTAAGTATATTCTTCAAAGGATATAAACCCTTGTACACACTAGCTGGGACTTACTTGTGTCTCAGAACTAGAACGATGGAACTAGTTCTATGAAACAAGGTATACCCTTGCCTACATGTGTACCAACTTTGGTACTTTTATCCAGAAAATAAACGTTTTGACCTTAAGGCACCTAACTATGGGTGTTGTCAATCGCGTCTTTCTTCAATTTTAAACTACCGCATTATACCTGAGGGACATGTCCTCGTTTGTGGCAGGTTGTTTCCGATACCGATGCCTGAACATACCTCCGGGGTATGTTTCCTGTATGTATGCAGTTTTACAATACACTGACATACACGTACATGTACATGTATTGTATACACACGTGCACATGTTAATTCACTACGATCTTGATTATAACATTCATTAAAGCATTATGCCAGCTGTGACCATGTAGTTGGATATAGAGCTCCATAAGTCCACCTAACCTATCTACCCTCAATAATTTCCACCCATTTTCGGGTGAATCAGACTAAAAATAGATACATACATACATACATGTTACATAAACCTACAGTTGTACAGGACAACGCCCATATCGCGGCACGTGGCTGTGTTTACTTCTCATCTACGACGTCACGGCGGCGCGACCAATCACAAGCGTCGTGTCCCGCCCATATCGGGAAACGTTTATTCTTTCCCCCAACCCATGCATTTACGTGTTCAAAAAATGTTTGAATGAACACCACATTATTAACTTACAAATCCATGTTTTAAAATCACCCACTTACGAAAAGAAACTGTTACATTTATGCAGAGCTATCCAGTATGCCCACGACCGTAGGTCTGATTTATCCTTTCTTAACTCAACAAGTGGTTGTGGGTAAAGAAAAGTTTTTATTCAAACTAATAATACAGTACAATAATACAATTGGACATGTAAGAGAACGCAGTTGAAGAATCAATTAAAGAAAACAATAAAATTATTAGGCTATATAACCAGTCAATAGTGGAAACAATTACAAAACAATTACAGGTATCAATTACAGATCAATTAAAGCTATTCTTTGAATCCGCAGCAATTATAAACAATTACAGAAACCAATTAAAAAGACCAATGGTCCCCGCACTGTCTATTTTGACTGTTCATTAAATCCAGGCTTTACTCCTCGTGTCCCTCTCCCCCGTTGGAGATAAGTCTTTGGGAAGTGGTCGGGGAGGTGGTGGACCACGCGCTGGCTCGCTTGCGAGTGCCGCTAAGTTAAAGAGCTTTAAAGTTGAGCTAAGTTAAAAATGCTTCAACTAGTTTAAGCCTACCATATTCGCATACTCCTGGCACAACCTGATTGACGCACTGCCATCTGGTGGATTATATGAGAAGTATATAGGAGTTAAGCCCGCAGAGTTGGGTACCGCCAACGAACTTAAATTGTGTTGTCACAGAAAAATTGATATTTTTCAAATGTTCTTTTTCACAAGAAGACTTTGTTAGAATGTTAAAGCCATATGAATACAATGTGCAAAATTTCAAGATGGTATATTTGATAATATATCTATGCAAAGGGATATGTAAAGTTCTACTCTACAAGTCAATGTCCATCCTCAAATATCAGTTACTATATTTTCAAACATAAAAACGATATAGAGTTGTTTATATCAGATTTCCTAAAGGTTAACATCGTTGGAATCAGCCTGATCCCATATTTTCAAATAATGATTGTATCTCAAAATCGAGTTGCTTTAGGGAAAGCAAAAACAGTCAGAAGTATATTTGTTGATATATATATATTTTATTGAATACTATAACATGACATAATTATTCAGAAAAGCTGTATCCACAAATACCGTAAATGGTGTTTAGTCTAACCCATTTAATAAAAATACAATTCAACCATAAATTATATATAGAGAGAGATGGACACATGTATGCAAATACGTATATTACGATAACAAGTCATTTTGATATTATGGTGTCACTAAAGGTACAAAGGTACAAATAATGTTCCAATAATGCATGCATAGGCATGGACAGTGTTGCTCAGATCTAAAATAGTTGGTTAATTAAACTTATTTCCCATGCCATATGTTTTTTGCGCATCTCGGAACGATTACTCAGCTTATTTGGCTTGGTTTAAGAATAGGGAGGCAGCTGACCGATAGTTATTAATTTCTCTCATGAAAATGAAAGACCCTTGCGCGACTTCCCAGTTAGTAGCCTATACTCAAACTGTTTTATATAGATATGTATAAATAGAAACCACACGAGCACTCAGTTGTTACATGGAGTCATATAGTTCTTTCTGTTTGTACAGTTCTTGTCTGATTGCTTCTGGCAGGTCGTCGCCCACTTGATCTTCAAGGAATCGTATCGTTTCTCTGATATCTTCCTTGCTGTAATCACGAGGTAAGCTGAACAGTTGTTGCCAGTCAATGTTTTGGAGACCCTCGATGTTCACTGATCCTGCAAAGGAAAATATAGCTGTCAGATTTCGTACGTTTTCTTTAGTGATGTCTATGTGATACAAGATCTTGTAAGATATCACGGAATGAAAGCTATGTGTATTCCTAGTCATCACAGTCTAGGCTCAGGGTTTAGAGAGTCCCTCCCATCTGAGGAAAAAACTCTGGCTCCAAACCGTAAAATGCTATTAGAATCCCAGTCGGACGCCAACTCGAGGGCCCGGGAACTATTAGGGCAGTACGTAGGTGTCCAATTACTGACATACAATTCTTATCTGATCTGAGAGGCTGTGAGCCTAGATTGAGCAATCATTAAGGAATAATTATACTATTATCATATATTAGAGAATATATATTATACTCTGATGTCATCATTTTAATTATAATATCCATTTAATTCCTTACCCTCTTTAGGAATGACTCCAATGGGAGATTCAACACCAACGTCTTCACGTTGGAGCATTCTGAAAATCCATTCTAGTACCCGGATGTTCTCTCCAAAACCTGGCCAAAGGAACTTTCTAGTCTGTTCATCTAACCGGAACCAATTGACATGGAAAATTGGTGGGACCTTGCGCCCGTCTTGCTTAAGGTTAAGCCAATGTTGAAGGTACTGACCGAAGTTATAACCGAAGAATGGTCTCATTGCCATTGGATCATGCATTATCTGTCTCCCTGTAAGATATTGAAGGAAAATATTAAAATCTTTATTCATGACAATATTATGATACATAAATCACTTTTTTTTTTCGGTTGTAATATCAAAGATACTATAGTAGCCTATGTAATATATATCTTAATAACTTGTTGGTCAAACTATTTCAATGTATTCTTTTCCATCAGAGCAGCTGAGAACAGCGCCCTTATTTGATGTAATGTATTTCTGAATAAAAGTTTAAATCAAATATGAAGAAATATATATATAGTTCATCTATCGTTTCCAATGAACCGTCACTGTATACCAATTAGGACTTAACCACGGTCAGTCTAATGACAGCGTGTTGCTGCCTGAAACATAGCAGGACGTAGGAGTGCTATATTTCAAAGGCCGAAAACTATAACTTCTAAGCTATTAGGGGTACAATAACGTGTTATACATCAAATGAAAGGTAATTTTGTTGTCTACAAATGATTTAATATGCACAAACCTGTGGGAATGATATTCTGGTCGGTATTCAAGTGAAAAGTGAAAATGTTATTTTTCTTAAATAAAATATTTTATTTTTATTTATTTATGGTCAATAGAATATTTAAGTAGATCACATGAAAAAACGCACTGTCCACCATGAACGAATTGAGGCGTTGCTAATAAGATTGAAATATTTGCCACAGCCTTCCCAAATCGTGGTGAAATCAATCCAGTGTGGGTTGATTTCACCACGACTACACTTTTTCTCTGAATCGGGCCAGATTTTGGGTATGTGTGGGTTGAAAAAAGTCGGCCGATTCTGTTTTTAGATTGATGAGATAACATCAATCTAAATAGATTGGGGTGATGTCTGTCAATCATTGATAGCATCTTGGCTCCTCCCATCCTGGATATCAGTGTGAAGAATCTGTTGATATCAGCAGATGGGATCAGAATCATGCTGGTAATGGCTGGGAGGGGGAGGGGATGGCGTTTAGGTGTGAATTAAAGGGTAGACCATGTGAGAATTAAAGTGGCAAGTTGAGAAGTAAGATGCCTCATATGCAAAGGTGTTAAAGGGACCAACATAATTACAAAGAGTGACCAGTCATATATGGGACAGGGATTTCATGTTTTCTGTCTCCCCTTCCTCTCCCTCCTACTATCCCTCCCTCTCAAACTTTACATTTAACTGACATCAATCTTTGTTTCCCTTGGAAACGCAATCTTCTGCATGAATCGGAAATAAATAAATGTAAACTGATCACTGTTAAATAATTCTTGTTTTACCACGATTTGGGACACGATTGGCGCCATAATCAATCGTAGACTTTGAAACCGTACGATTTCGAAAACCGATCCAGTGTGGGTACCCCTTAAGACATTGACCTTTATGGGGGTTTAATTAGATTCTGACGACCTGCGTGCTATAATCTGTGCCACAGGCAAATGGGGCGTTTCCTAGTTGCCCACTTATGGGTTTATCCAATGGTACGTTATGTTCTAATTCATGAACTAAACACGTTAGTGTCAGGCGGTTCTCTGTTTTCTATAAGTGTCTATAATTCGGACAAGATCCTTGATAGCAGTGATTTATACCTAATCATTATTGCCCCCACTCTCGCTAATCGGATACTTTAAATTAGGTGATATGTATCAATCGTTGCCTTGAACTGCCATGGGGATATAACCACCTTACATTAGAAACAAATTAGTGGGCAACAACAAAAATTGTCAGTGCCGTTTGTCTCTCTAGTGGAGTCGCCCTATAATGAAATAAATGAAAATAAAAAAAGAAGATAACCTTCAGTTCAGACTTGCTGCATAGTGCACTGCTTTGCCTCGGGATTATGCACCAGGAGGCCCCAAAACGTTGGTCATTAATAGATTAATATATCTGGGCCAATATCATTAGCAGCATTGATTTATTCACGATCATATAATTGCCACCGCATTTAATAGCGAATGGGATGATTTCAATTATCAGATAACATTATAACTCTCATTATGACATAATGACAAACTAACTCTGAATCGAACATACCTGTATGTTCAGCTGCGGCGGTGGCTTCTGATTTCAACGCAGCTCCTAACATTACTCCGTGTTCCCAGCTCCTTGCTTGGAACACCAAGGGCAGACCCGTTGGGCGACGACCACCGAGAATGATGGCATCAATGGGAATCCCTTCTGGGGATGACCATTTGGGATGTTTGATCGGGCACTGACTGATTGGACAGCAGAATCGTGAGTTAGGATGAGCAGCTTTCCCCTCGTCCCCTGACTTCCACGGGTCTCCCCGCCAATTTACGAATTGAGTCGTCTGTAGAAAATGTTAAATTATTAACTTATTATGTAATCTCCACTGTAGATCTATATTTACTGGTCTACATTTGATTTTCAGAACACAAAAAAACCCACCCTCTATGAATGAGACTGTTAACCGAATAGACATATTTGTTCAAAAATGAATTAATAAGACAAAAGTGGTATAGTATTGTAATGTGCTATAGTATTGTGCGGTCGGAAGAATTGTATATGAAAAGAGACTAACACCTGCCCCACACACACCTCCCCCAGTAGATACGCACCATTATTGTAAGAATATAGAAATAAAGATCCATATTTATATGTACTAAAAATACTTGAATTCAGATCAAAGCATTTCACTCACGTCATCTGTTTCTTTCTCCATTCCCTCCCAATAAACTCCCCCGTCGTCAGTGAGGGCCACGTTTGTGAATATTGAATTCTTATTGAACGTCTGCATGGCAACTGGGTTTGTTTTATTGTTTGTTCCTGGGGCGATTCCAAAGAACCCAGCTTCGGGGTTTATTGCGCGGAGTTGCCTATCCTTATCAAATCTTTATGTAACATAATGAAAAGATACCTTTATATAAGTCATTATATAAAACTGTATATATATGCAACTTTATATCCATGAATGAAACGTTTATCTTGATATCACTTGCAGGGAATTTAAAATAACTAGACGTTGGAAGAATAATATAAATGATACAAATGGGAAGCTATCGTATCTGTGAATACAAATATTGTTAATAATGATGTTATATTATATTAGGCTATAGTTATCAGGATCGGCTGAAAAGAAATCGCATGATGTAATGCTTTTTCTGAATAAGAAATATCTTAAATATTAATCTATATTATTTAGAAGAATGGCGCTCACCTCATCCAGGCAATGTCATCGCCGATGCAGGTAACCTTCCAGCCGGGTAGTGTTGGCGTCAACATGGAGAGGTTAGTTTTCCCACACCCAGAAGGGAATGCTGCGGCGATAAATTTCTCTTCTCCCTTGGGATTCGTCAGCCCCATGATCTGTCGAAAATATACAAAAACATACATTTATGTGAATGTTATAATCCTTTTTTTCATGAATTGACTTAAAGATTCATATTTTAGAGGAGCCTTTAAACGAATTATTGTACAGCGACACACAAAAAAGTAAACAGAATTATGTTATCAATATGTCGTATAAGTGTACATTTTGATTGCATTAATCACACAGAAGTCAGCTCTGGAGGCATGGAGGTTAATAAACCGAAATTTGTACCGTAGGTCGCAGAATGGCAATTTATTTATTACGCAACAGCAGTCTTTTCAGCGATACAGAAATGAGAAGATTTCAACTTGAAATATTCTTTATTTGCTAAGATGGTAGCCTATACAAATTGGTTACCGACATCTGGAATTGATTGAGGTCTTCCAGTTCGTGCCTGACTTGGCGCTACTTTCTTAGTTTCATGTGACTATAAGAGAGGTCTGGCTAATAGCTTGTTTACATACAGGTACAGGAAAAAGTTGATATCAAGAACATTTCGCAAGCAACCTACCAACATATGCTCAGCTAACCACCCTTCATCTCTCGCGATGCAGGAAGCTATGCGAAGAGCAAAACATTTCTTTCCAAGTAGAGAATTGCCTCCATAGCCGGAGCCATAGGACATTATCCTCCTTTCCTCCGGATAATGAGCGACTATCACACGTTTTGGGTTGCATGGCCAATGGTTGACGATTGGGCCTGTGGAGATGTTAGAATTATTTACCAATAATAGGACAAGTTCATCATTGAACTAAATGATACCACCTTAAAAATTGACCAGGCAGTCCCGTCTTTGAGACTATAACCCACTACTTGGAAATCTATCGATGATGTTTTTTAAGAAAATGTTTTATTTCAAGCAGGGATATTCAAAATGAGTGGCCATTGCCATCTCAGCTCGACGAGGATCAGGTAAAAGTTGCATGCCTTTCACCTCGTTCTAATGTACAGCAGTACTGAGGGGCATAATGGTGCGAACAAATATTAATAGAATTTAAAGTACCGTTATTAAAACAAACATTAGACACACATATATATATGTAATTATGTAGGTTAGATAAGTGTTGTAACACCGGATTAAACTAATTAAACTTGATATTAAAAGTATTAATTGTTTTGCCTTATACGTTGAAATTCAACATAGGAACTTAAAAGAATTCAGTATTTTGAACTCACAAAAATATTTGATTGTTGATTTCTTTAAAAAAAATAAGATAAACAAAATTAAGTCATCACCTGCAACAGGTCGCGGAGCACCGATGGAATGGACGCATTGGACGAATTCTGGATCAGATTTGAGATTCTCCCAAATTTTAGATGAAACCCTGGTCATAATACGCATGCTGAGGACAACGTAGTTGGAGTCTGTGAGTTCCACGCCTACTTTGGCTAGAGGCGAGTCAATGGGTCCCATGCTAAACGGTATCACATACATCACTCGTCCTGTGACAAAACATTTTCTTTGTATTTATATTAGTATAGACATCCTTGGACTGGACACACTAAAATAATTGCGCAGAAAATTTGAACCTATTTTTGACATTAACATACAAATATATTTAGGAAATATTTCTTTCCGAGTCCCAATCAGAAAATAATTATTGGTTTAAGAAGTCACATATATAACAAATAACGCGCTTAGTAACTACTCAATAGAACAAGCAAATTGCATCCGTCCAGTGCAATGATTAAGTTAATATATTAATCAATATCAAGTTATAAACCAAGTTATTATAGATTTACATAATATATATCATCAGACATCACTATGACAAAAAGTGACTATAATTATAGTTATTGCATTTTAACATATATCATCAGACATCACTATGACAAACCGTGACTATGATTATAGTTATTGCATTTTAACATATATGTTGATAGCGTTAAGGACACAAATTAACATTACAATCTAAACTGTACACATCAATAACCCCAATGCAATTAAGATTAATGGAATACATGGGATTGAATATATATTCGTATAGGCCTATATGGGTCAGATTTTTAGAAAATGTACAATTAGCAGCTGTACACATTTAGTAAATTCTGCTGAATTAGGCTGTACTTTGGTCAATACTAGGTAAATTCGAGTATATATATTGCATTGATTCTAGCAATCTGCTTGGTTAGATTGAACTGTATTTTGAACTTAATTTTCGTCTGAAATTTGGGTTATTTGAGAAGATTGGCGAAGTTGAATTGTACAATTTTTGAAAATCTGACCCATATATACAAATCGATGGAAATAGTAAAACATGGTACTGGTACTAACCTTCCATACATCCAGGGAATCGACCATCAAGCTCTTTGTCCATGTCCTCTGGACTCATCCAGTTTCCCATCGTACAATGAACGCCATCCTTTGAGCGGGGCACACTGTCGTACTTTTCCTTGGTGACCATGAAGGTCTTACTCTCCACACGGGCAACATCTGCTGGATCGGTCCGGCAGAGGTAGCTGCAGAAAGAATAAAAGTAAGATACTTTGAATAAGATTTTTCATGATATGGCTAACCAGAAAATAAAGAAAACACAATAAAAAAGTTGTTATTTGGGACTTTATTTTCGCGATCTTCGCGCATAACCTTATATGTGCGCGAATGTGCGTGAATATTAAGTTGTGTCATTGTTGACATGGGAGGGATTGGTGGTGCGCGAAATTATGTCCGCGCGAAAGTGTATATGATCCAAGGCCAATGCGCGAAAATTTACCAGCATGAAGATAAGTTCGTGGTCATCTAGGTAATATATTAATTGTTTTCCCCCATATAGTCAAATAGTTTCCTTCAATGATTCAAGTCTGTCATTTATGAATTTTCTCCAGTCAATCTTTTTAAGTTCACTCTTAAAAACTACCTTTTCATCGATAAGTCTGATATCTTCAGCCAAAGAATGATACTTTACGCACAAAATTGGCAACGCATGACTTGGCAATACATCTTTTCGCCAGAACAGCTCTTTCATTTTTATTCCCTCTAATGCCTCAAACAAGGGTATATTTGAATCATAAAAAAAATCTCTAGTGTTTGTCAATGATACTCTGTTTTCTTCTAGTTTTTATTGGCAACACCCAAAATTAATAAGAATTAATTGTATGTTGCTGTGTAGGACACATTGTCACGAATACTGTCGCTCGCCACAAATCTAACTTAAATTTATAATTTGAACCACATTATTGAAACATTGTCATTGCCTCTTATATCATAATAACCGTTCTGTTCTAAAACCGAAATCGAATTTTCAATAGGGACCATGAATTCAGAAATATGTGTTATATATTTTACCTATTTTCATATTTGTCTAGTTTTATCAACGTTCCTCTGGCAACCAGCTTTTCTGTTATTTCCACACCTTCCTCCTCGCTGCCATCACAAATGTATACGGCTTTCGGCTTGCACAGTGATACCTATATTTACAACAGACAATTCAATTCATTACATATATGGATATCTCATACATCGGAAAATGTTAAACAAAATATCAGACCAGCGTGTGCGCCCATTTTAAATATCCCTCATTTCCCTCAGTGCACGTGATGTAACGCCTTAAAGCACTGTCTCTCGTACAAACCTTATTATCTCACTAACATCAATCGCAGTTTCACACAACACTACGCGTACTTACATATTTCGCAACGAAGTTCTGAATGAAGTCTGGAAGGCTTTCCAAGTCGCCTTTTACTACTGGCACTTCGAGTTGGTTCCCTCCTGTGGTCTTCAGTTGCCCAGTTCGCTCCGGTTTAAACGTGTCTTTTAGGGAGTCTTGGCGCCGGAGCTTGGTGCTTCGTATTGTGTATGGTGGCATTTTGTCCAGATATATTCTGTATTCCTGTTGGTAACAAATAATAATTTCTTATCCAAGCAAATTGACTGTGAGGATAGAACGATGCGAAAGGCTAATTTTCACTTGTGTGTTCAGCATTATTTTAGACAAAGCTCATCATTATAATCGATGAAACGTGGGGGTTACTGTAGTGCAAGAATTAATGATGCAATACACGATAGATGTATAAAGTGCACCCAGGTCCGAACTTTTACATCCTCACAAAATGATGGCAATAAAAATACCATGTAAATGATATAGATTGTATAGGCTAGTCGGTTGAATACCAGTCTTATAGGAATAGATGTTTTACTTGAATATGTATTATCTATCTATTATAGATAGATAGATAGATGTATGTATACATATATTTTAATCACCGTATTTCAACAGCCTATGTTAAATTTATATAATGTTTTGATGGTAAAAAATGAAATGTTAGTGATATAAGTATTGAGTCTACATCTGAGACATTGTTAGGCCTATGTGAAAGGTAAAATGAAGATCTGGAACGGGAGGAAAATATAATGTAAAATGTCTATCCCGGAATACAAATTAATAGCCCTATGTACTTATGCTAGAATAAAGATTTGTTATAAAATCGGCCCTGATTTACAAAGAAAGTGGATTAATGCGATCTCTAATAAGATATTATTAGCGTAGAAAATAATCTTTACCTGTAAGCAATGTCGGAGTTCTTCCTTCACGGGTCCTTCTCGATCTTGTTCACGATTTGACCGCTCTGTCACGCAATGTGAATGGAGTTCTCTTCTGTGTTGTAGTGTAGAATAGAGGCTGAGTCAGCTGACTGATGTGAATGAGGTGGACGAGCATGTGAGCAACTTATATACCATCCTTCCCTCGTCAACAATTTTTTCCATGACTGATTGTCGTGCCAATTGTCAAACCGTATCCGGTATGCGCGTCACACCGCGCAGTAAGTGGCGTGTATGCTCTCTGAGTTATCTCTTGTTGAGATATTGACTTTATTTATCCCACTTATTATGCATTGTTCTTGAAATATGTGACAGACCCATTCAATGCATCTTCCCCAACTATTGCCCCCACCTCACCCCCTCCGCATGGACACACCTGCATACATGGGTGAAATCGTCAGAAAAAGTAGAATTCACCTTTGCTAAATGTAGATTTTACCTTATTGAATCCCCTCAAATAACCCACATTTAAGACAAAAATGAAGTTCAAAATACAGTTCATTATAACCAAGCCGATTTCCTTAAGCAGAGCAATGCCAAATATATACAGGTATACCTAGCATTCATAATTCATTTCTGACGTTTTGACCCACATGTATGTACGTTCATACGTTATGCGCAATAGGCCCATATATTGCTATACTATTATGGGTAAAAGAAATGTTCCTGGGGGCAGACCAACATGTCTACATGATAACTCGAGTAAACATGTTGTCCAATGAGCGCCGCGCTTTGGGACAGCGCCCACGTTGTGCGTAGTATTGCATTATCCAACAGCTGTATAAATATTTGTGGAGTAAATTCATGACACCGGGAAGGCCGATCCAGTGTACATCTGATTTTAGCAGTCACTAACTGTCAGGATTTATCTAGATACTGTGAGTGTTATGGGTTTTACAGTTTGTGTTACCCAGTCTATGCTCATAGGTGACAGAACCCCTCCAAACTTATCTTATCTTATCTTATCTGAAATATAAAAGAACATTCTAAGGCACTCTCGGAAGACCTATGCGTGCAAAGAGAGGGAAGGACCTTTTTCTCATCATTATTATTATTGTAATTGTATGATGAATGTGGAAATAAAAACACTTATATATATATATATAAACTGAGGGAAAGCCTCAGAGCCAGAAAAGTCATTGGCGCAGTAGGCGTCCAATCACTGACATACCCCTCTTATCTGATCTAAGAGGCTGTGAACCTAGACTGTACTAAACAATTCCGTCTCAAAGTATATGCACTAAAACAATTACTAGGGTGGCGTGATATAGACTGTGACATATACGCAGTCATGCAAGCTATTATTAATGATTCAAATCTAAATATAGCGAGAAAATGGGATCATACGTAATAGAATGGGAAATGGTGAGAGATAACACACATCGGTATTGTTAACTTGACAAGGATTTTAAGTGCTGCAAGGTTCACGATATCTATCGTCTGTGATCGAGATAAGCTGATTGGTTAAGCAATCAGTCACTATCATTTGTTTTCACACTCCGATAATACCGATAATCTTTATTTCAATTACAATGTATCGTCTAAACCGCTTTGCAAATAATAGTCAACTATATAATATGTAAAATGTGACGCAGCAGCATCAAACTTTTTTTGTCCAGATGGCCGCCAATGATTTCTTTTGCGACCCACTTCCAATACAATTACAGCGTAGAATTCAAATTGTATTAGCACAGACGATCTCATATCTATATATTTTACAATATCTCTGTTATTCGATTAAAATAGATATTTATCACAAACTTGTGGGACAGTTTGACTTAGGTTGTGTGTTGCTAGCAACACGACTGAGAAAGTATTAACTATTACTTACAATAAGTCACATTAGGGGTATAAGGGAATAGTACTATAACCGCTTTTCGATGATATGTTGTTTTAATAGGGGGTTTGCTTGTCCACCATCTTGAATCTAGATTCACAAGGAATTATGGGAGTTGCATGTCCGTGTAAAAGTTATAGAAAACATGTTATGTTCAGCATGATATTTTTAACAGTGGTCTCATGTAAATATCCATGTAATACATATGTTTCCATAAACAGGACTTCATCTTTCCCATCATGCATTTGGTTTTCTTAGATCCTTTAAACAAGCTATTATTTTAATGGATTTTGATGAAAAGATCATTGCAATTTTCGATAATAATGTTGCTAAATATTTGTATGTCGTATTTGAACTGAATCCATCCGAGCATGCACTGAAATAAAGAGAATTGTAGTATTATGTCTAGGGGGCAATGGGGGTTGGGGGGTTGGAGGGGTCTATATAGTTTTGTTTGAATAACTGTAGATTGGTAGAAATGAGTTTTTTAAAAAAAATGTAAGTGGTCTAGAACCATCTTAGAATGTATCAGTATACGACGCAGCCAGGAAATAAAAAAGAAAGTAAATAAGGCAGCGGTTGTATATGCTAGAGAATTTTAGTTTGAACAAGTGAAGTGATTCGATTTTAAAACCATGAAGAATTGATTTAGCATAAATAACGTAAACACTCTTGAAGTAAATATATATATAATTTGTATACTTATAGTCATTCGCAGTGAGATACCCAAATTCCCTATTGTCAGAATATCGAAGTTGAGTAAATCCCACTATCGCAGATAAGAAAACATGACCCATTCGCCATGAGCGCCCAAACCTCTAACATGTATTAAATGACCTATCCAAATATACTTTCCCTCAACATTCTTTATCAATATTTACACATTATGTAGTTAGTCTAGACTTACAGCCGCTCAGATCGGATAAGAATCTCAGTGATTGGATGCCTACTGTGGTAATGGGTTTCCTGGGCCTGGAGTAAACAACACAAATGCGACTTCCCTCAAGTTGCCGGATTCTGAAAGTTGACCACGTTATAAAGGAAATAGAAAGGCCGTGATGTGCTGGAAGACCTGACCCTGTTCAGATGTACTTCTCCTATTTGTTATTCTGATTATTTCTTGACAAATAATTAAAGAATACATGACCTGCTATATTGCTTCCTAACATAAAAGAAAGACGGGCCGAGCTGACCTTGGATCATGGCCTGTAATAACCATAAAACTAGCGTATTAACATAAAATAAACACCAGACTTTAACATGGGTGATGTATTTGAAACACTTACCGCTTGTATGCGAAATGATAATAATATTATGAGTTCCTACTGAGAAATGTTGTAAGTATTGTAAGTAGGTTTACTTGATAGGCCATTTTAATTAAGGAAAATACTTAATACTTAATAAACCCTATTATCTTTGGATCTTTGAAATGAACTCTTATTTCTTGGTACTGAGTTTGTTACCCCACAATTGAGTCAGAGACAGTCCCCCTCCTCATTTCCTCCTTCTTCAGTATATATATATATATATATATATATATATATATATATATATATATATATATATCATATACATATATACAATTATATTCTATGCACCCTGGTTCTCCTTAAGGGATCTTATGAGTGCAGCAGTCGTTTTGCTCATAAATCTTCTGAGTTACTCTGAAGCCATACATGTCCTGTTTGAAATGCTTTGGTACATTCATGCTGGCAATTACTTCGAAGTTTGTAATTAAAGGTCTTATGTGACCTTAGTAATTACAAATCAAGCATAGTTGGTAATGATATATAAAATGACATATAGAAATGACATAGAAACTCTTATATGCCAATAATTAGGGAAGTGGTGTACATATAAAGGTGGGATCCAGAACTTTCATATTTAAAGCTTGTTTACTGGGAAATTATTGTGATCTTGGCTGTCAATTATTTTGTTTCATGATTTATGTTTTGATGACTGTCTAACTGTCTGTTATTGACTTTGAACTATTATTATTTCAGACAGTTATTTATGTTCAAGCTTAATAATGACCCAATTAGTGAAATTCGGATATGAGTAAACAGACATTATTTTATCATTTCATATGGTATTTTCTGTTACAATGTATCTAATGTATCTATTGTAGTTATTGTATAATGTGAGATTTAATATACATATTTAACTGAGATATTTGGCTAGATCTGGTGAGCCCATGGGAAGCAAGGAATGATTTATGTTAGCTACCCTCATTTTAACTCTGTCGTGCACTGATTCCAGTGGGGGAGTTGAAGGTTCCCTTCTTAGAATTAGAAGTTTTCAGCAGACAGAACTGGAGTTGGACTTCAATGTTGTTAGAGGTGCCTCTTTTCACACATTTCAGAATAAGTTACTGGCAGAGCACTGACCAAATCTCTGGACTTCTTTACTTCAACGTGCTTGTAAACTACACTCATCTTCTGTCTGGATAATACAATGTACTATCTACTACTCTACTATTGCCTTACATTATTTCTTCAAATATCCAACCCGACCAGTAGGCTACTCTTTAAGTAACAAGGGCTCTTTCAACCACAACAAATTAACACAAGGAGAAGTACAGAATTATGATCTAAGAGACTGAGTGAGAGGCCCCCTTTGTTACAATATTGAAATAAGATATTAATCATTATTTCATGTATACTTTTGGGGCAGACTGGAAGAACTAATCCTATTCTGTAAAGTTTGTCAGATTAAAAATTGAATATATTACATATTGCTAACCTAAATTATACTACTACATGTACCACTGCTACTACTACTACTACTACTACACGTAATAATATATGAACATGTATGCATATATGTATAATGTATACTTCATCCTTATCCAGAAAAGGCTGTTCAAATTCGATGTAGGAGAATATAAATCTTAATCGGTTATAATAAATGGGGAGAAATAGGACGTATATATAATGCACATCCACATGTATGTTGGTGAAGTCACCTGAAAATGTACAATTCGACTTGACCAATCCTCCCAGATAATCAAAATACACTCGTTGACTCTTTGAATCAATACATACATAGAACTACCCGGGATTCGAGGCGGGAGTGAATATTCACCGATGACGGTCAAGGGACGGTAGTCCTGCGACCGTCATCGGTGAATATTCACGACGCCGACGTTGTTCTGTGTTTATTTCACCCCGCACACTAAACTAATGTTAAATTAATATGATCTACATCGATTTTGAGAAATAAATTATCAAATAATTAGTTCTTTAGATAGATTCGCTTCGAAAACATAGCTCCGAAGAAGGACCGGAACTGGTGAAGATCAGAAAGCACGCATGCACACAGTGTTACAAAAACTAGGTCGGCCGTGTATTTCCCGCGGGCAATATCGCATCAGTTACTGACCAGGAGAGTATCCGCGCGAGAATTCGTGTAGGTAACTGCTTGGCTGGTTAGTTTAGTATAATATTTTCATCCCTATGTATTTGTTATATCGTTGGTAATAATCAAAGCTTTTAAAATTATGGTTTTGGCGACTGCAGAGCCGGGGGGACCCGGCTAAACTTCGCCGCTGAGAAACAAGGGTTGTCTGGACTCGGCGTTTTGCTTGACGAGGTCTGCAGGCGTCTTTATGGCAGCGCCATAACACCCCTGCAGACATATTTCTTTTATTTTTGATGGAATAAATTATAATCTCAGTGCTTCGATGTTTTTCTGATCGGAGAGGCTTCCCCAGGCCTAAGGTATGACGTCATTGCTAGTAGTCACATCTGATTGGCTAAGAGCGGCCGCGGCTGTTCCAATCTCCTTCACTACTGGCTCTTCCATTAACCTTCTGTTTTGGCAGCCATTTTGAATTCTCCTTGCTTCGAATGCGTGGTTAGCGAGAACTTTTTAAGTATTGCTCATATCAAAAATGTTTTCACACCATTCTGATCTCCTATATGCAAGCCAGCTTTTGAGACTACTTAAGGAGGTTCGTCCTATGAAAAAAGTGGAATTTAAGGCCAGCAGGTAGGGGAGCCCCTATATAGGATCGACCCTTAAAGGGTAACATGCACGATTATTAGAGGTTATTTTTATTTTAATTTCTTCATCTACTCATATTTCCATATGTATCTCTTGGTCTCAATTTAAGTTTGATGCGAATACAATGCTAGAAAATCCCAATTTATATGAGCTAAAAGGCAACACCCTCACACTCTGGAGAATCATCCTGGGTCCATATTTGTGACGTCATGTGGGGGATAATAAAATTTGGCTCACAGACAGAGTGGTCCACTAATTAATAACATATATATAGGGGTCAAGACCCTGTACAGAGGAATGTTGTGGTTTCACCCCCCACTGAGCCCAGGTCCAGGGTGAGACCAACAGCTGCTATTCATATATGTATGCTTTGAACCACTGGAGATAAGGGGGATTTGTACATGGGGCACCATCAGTCCAGAGTTTGTCCGGAAAGGACTATCAGCAGGGGGAAGATTTCCTCCACCTTAATCCCTAACCCAAACATGTATCAATTAGTCCCCAAATGTAAGTGGTGTCAGTATCAATCAGCAGGTGGTCCACTCATCTTTAAACTTTTTTTTAAATTGTAAAATATACTAACTAAATCATTTTTGGAAGTATTCTCCTGGCCATAAGAACTATTCTCATCTTTATTTCATCAATGTGTGACGACTATGAGGAAAGATATTAAAGCTTTGTATTTATGGTGTGACTGTGAGTGGAGAGAGGCTGGGTATTAAGAGAGGGAGAGAAGAGAGAGAGGGGGATGCCTCAATGGTGAAACACATGGTGTTGGTTAGGTGTGACAGTGCACTCGGTTGTGGTGCTGTAATGGCCTGTTATACATAATATACATTCGCCGAATGGTATTACATAATCGGCCCGTCAGCGCTGCGAAATAACGGTTCTGGCTCTCACTGCCATGCAGAGGTGTCACATAATTGTGGTTAGTCCCAATTAAGATAGAATTCCTTGTTGAGAACTGGCTTGAGAATGGTCAGTGAATATGTAAATAACTTTTTCTTTACCGTAGAAATCATGTCTACAATTCGTTTATGAATAAGCCATTCATATGAGAGTAAGCTACACTTGTGCTCACCATACTGTAGGAATGGGCAATAAAAACATGGAGGCTTTCCTTGGGAAATAAAGGGTTTTCCTACCCTTAGTCTCCTGTCAGTGTGTATAGCACTGGACCCTTCCAGGACCAGCTGTTTAACTACCTCACATGATGTCACAAACTACCATGTTTTGCCTGGATGCAGCTCCAGTGGCACCCTGCTGTGATTATTCTCCCTCACCACTTTAACAGGCTATTTTTATATTAAATTATTGAATAAACTTTTAAGTTGTAAGAGGAACTTCATCACATTAATGGGAACAAATAGAAAGTGAAAAGTTGTCCAAAACTTGCGTGGTACCCTTTAATGGCGGCGTGACGGACCTTAGATTTCGTGGAAGCCTTTGGCTTTTTTTTCCAAAAAAGCGCGGGGGTCATATTTCGTCCAGCTAAACAATATACAGAGCCTATGTTATCTCTATGGACTGAGCATATCAAGGGTGAAATAAAACGCAATACAAAATAATAATCAGATAATTATATTTAGTATCTGTCAATTTCAGTCTGATTTAACTGAATTTATTACGTGTGTAGACCTGCCGATTGTACGTTTTCTGACGATGTGACCGATATGTAATGGACGGGGCGAATCACATTAGGATTTTTCAAGGCACTCATGATCACATCAGAGACTACTATTTCAGAGACTCGAACAGTCGGACATCTAAATATGAAGTGATGTTGGGGAATAACCGAAATGTAAAAAAACACAATAGGCTGATATCAATAAGTGATCCATATGTTTTACAAGAGTCCTTCACTCACTTACTTTGCTTCTGTTTTTTTCTGAGATCCTGTTCATTCCACCTGTCTGACATACAATTTTTGAGTGTGTGAGACTCGGTTTGAGGAGGTCACGTCACATAAATCTTGAGTATGCCTTGGCTCTGTCATTAATTGATACAACATTGTTCTGTAAGAGATAACATGTTGCGAGTGCCTTTGCACTAGGGGTTGTTTTTCATTATATTTCATCACTCGGTTAAAAGGTAAATTTTACTATAATATTATGTTCCCATCTTCTTGAAAATTGGGAGTTTATATGTATTTGTATTTAAAGATTTGTATTCAGTCAAAGACATTATATAAACGAATTACACTATTCTCAGAATTTGCCGATTCTTGAATTTTTAGGTGAAAAAGACTACGGGAAATATAAATGAATAAAAATTAATAACAAAGATTCTTCTCATGTTATTATTTAGGTAAATAAACTAACATGAAGTATAAGATCACAATCCAACACCGGGGCGTTGTTCGAAATCATGACAAAAAACCCCCAAAATGTTTACTAAGGCAGGAACACAGGCCTCCTGACCAGAGAACCTTTATAGGTAAAATTCTCTTGTTTAAAACAACTATTATTATGAAATACAAGCGTTTTCAGTTCCGATCGTTTCTTTTAAAAAAGAAAAAAAGTTATAAAGTCTTCAGTTGGTCTCAGACGGACACCTGGCTCCTGTTGTATTAAGCTAAGTAAAGTAATTTTCTTATGGCAACGCCTTCCCTTGTAGTGAGGGGCGAATTCCTCCCTATATGTGAAATTCCAAGCTGGCAGGAACAGCCTAGCTATAGATACACTCATTGGGTGGGTAGGAATGGTTATTCCAACCCATCAAAGGAAGGGAATTCCTGCAGACAAATCCGGCCTTAGCTCCTATCTTACATGGATATATCAATATATATTGATATATCCATGTAAACGTCATATGACGTTGTTCTGTTTCTGATACATAATTTAAGATCGCAGCTCATGACGCATGGGGTCTGGGACCCCAGTAGCTATTTATAGCATTATCCATATATTAAGATATTATTTAAAGGTTCTCGAGCCTATTTTTATAAAAAAACATCAGATTTTTTCCTAAACTTGAATCATTTGTACATATGATCATACCGAGTCCATGCATGATTTTTAAAATCAATTCACCGTCTAGTTTTTAAAATATGAGGTGGCAACATTTTTTACCCTTTTACTATTGGTTCCTATGGAAAATGATGATTTTTCAAAACATATCCTATTCTTCACCAAGAACCCGTCATCAGATTTTTCCCCAGCTGTAATATATATACTGCCTGGGAGTGTCTTCTTGGTTATAATAGAAAAAAAAATTGAATTTTCACCGTTCATTTTTTTGTGAAATAACAAAAAATAGTGATTTTCTTTCAATTAAATTTAGTCAAAATTGTAATTAAAACCCAAAATGGTTCCGAATTCAATGCGCTTTTGTACAATACATGTGGGGCTCAGTGATTTAAAAAGTGAAATCAATTTTGTACCATTCATATTGTTAGGGGTGGGGGTAAAGGTATTTAATTAAATTTGATTTTTAATGATTATCGAATCCAGAAACTCAGCAGATATTGCTAAATTGGTATTATCACCTCCATATACTTTAAATATACATATTTAATGATATCAGTTGACTGGAAAGACAAAACTTTTACATATCCATATTCAGGTATTTGTTTCAGAAATCGCCACTACTGAATAGCGCTCAAATAGGCTAGAGAACCCTTAAATATTATTCAAATACTTTTAAAGCAATGATATGTGTTTCAACGTTGCCAAACACCTCTAAAGTAAACGAAGTTTTAGCAAGGATTTAGGGGTAAACATTTCATTAAGAAACCTCAACAACTTTGGAAAAGACAAACCTTTTGTAAATCACAGACAAACATTACCGTACGAGGCTTTCGTAAAATTAATGTGAAGTCGGATTTTTAGCTAAAAGGTAATGCAGAACAGGTTATGTTCAGGCCGGAAGTCTTGCTCAGCAAAAGCCTTCGACCAATTCTTGTAATTGTTTCTAGGAATAAAAGTATTTATATATTATATAAAATATTTATCTTTTTCAGATTTTTATTTTCAGTTCTTCAAGAACAATTCTTTCTTGGCGCCTACGAGTTGTCTGGTGTGTGAAATGTATAATATTGTTCAGGGAGGTGGGTCGGTGAACTTTGGAGAGGGGTTTCCCGTGAGAGGGCAGGGGTGACCTTCTTGTTGTATACCATGACGCCTCATTAACATATCAATGTAATGAGGAGACACAATCGTGAACGAATCTGACCCCCCCCCCCATTTTACCCACAAATTGTTATTGTTATGTCATATTACGCAGCGATTACGTAACAATGATTAACCATATTATTATTAACATTCCAAATTATCATTAACCCTCATTATTACGTTTGATATTCTCAACATCATACATCTAAAAGAAGAAACCAGAGTTCCTATACAAATGTACCAGACAATTAATCACTAGCAACCACGGCAACTCTACAACCAATGTGTATATATGCGTTCACCAATAAACCGTTTCGGTCTGGTTCCCGGGATATCGTGAGCTGGACTATTTTATTCTTCTTCAATAATAGTTTTCCAATATTTAGCATAGCATATACATTGCAGTTATAATTCATATAATTCACTCAATCAACATTATTAGAACTTATTGTATCCATTTAAATCCTGCATAGACTGTCCTTCTGTCTGGATACTATTCGGCCTCTGTGTACCGTTTAGTTTTTCACACCCTTGCACGCATAACGGTCCAGGCTAAGAGCCTCTCAGATTAGATACGAATGGTATGCCAGTGATTGGACACCTACTGCGTTAATGGCTTTCCCAGCCCTGGAGTAGGTGACCTAATGGCATTCTAAATGCATTTTGTGGTGGTTTGGAGGGAGAAGATGTCTCTAGGTTTGAAGGGACTCTCTCAACTCTGAGTCTAGACTGATAATCACCAGAACAATGCCTGTGCATTTGTAAAACATGTCCGACTCAAAGGAAGTTATGCGTACTTTTTCGCCAACTTATTTTGCTCCATTGGATGACTGAGACAAAAATAAATCGCAATCCGGATGACTACCCGCATTTTGACAAATACAACAAACCAAATAAAAAGCAAAACTGAATAGTCGTAAAAGCGACTCATAACCACATTGCGAGAAGAGGGGGAGAGAGAATAGGGCAGGGGAGAGGAGAAGGTGGGTAGGGACAGGGTGAGAGAGAGGGGAGAGGCAGGGGGAGAGGAGGAGAGGCAGTGAGAGAGAAGGGGAGAGGCAGTGAACGGAAGAGGGTGACCGTTGCTAGTTTATTATAAGTGCGGCCAGGCATAAAACCTAGCTATACGTGTACGGACTCGATCGTGAGTTTGCCCTACTTGATCCCTTCTAAAGAAATTAATTACTTATTCATGATACATTCAGACTCACCGAAGAGTGTCCATACCCGAGGCCGTATCTGGATGACGAGAGAGTGTCAAAACTATTGTTGGGCACCTTTGTAACCTTTGGGAGCATTGGGGGCGATTGTTTTATGTATAGGATAACGCAGCACTTTCATTGTATAAACTGATATCTAATATGCTGCCAACAAACAAATACTTGTGTCAAATGATACAGATTTGTGTAAATGGAATTGATATTGAAACACTGTATAGTTTAAACAAATTTGTAATGATGTGGAGAACACAGTAAGTCCTTTTCCTACAGTCGTTTTTATTGATAGAATATTTTTAAAGATAGCTAGATGTTTTTGCTTGTCTGATCCTATACGTGTTTCGGCTTGAGTTAGCCTTCGTCAGGGATAATGAGGTTTGATAAGGGATACAGAGCGTTAGCAGATGTGAGACTCTATAATTTTACGGTCTCTAAGTTTTTATTACATTTATGAAGGAATTGGTGTACATACAGAAGTTTGAGGGAAATGTAAAAGGACTATAAAACACGCAAAGTCTACAGACTCTATAAGGTCTGGAAATAACTTTACGCGTAGGGCAATGAACAATTACGCGCGAACAATGTTAGGAATAAGTCCATGGCACTTATAGAAAATGTCATTACCTTATATAATAAGTGTAATATAGAGAAGTTATGTATTATATAAGTTGAATGCCCTAGTGCCTATTAATGTAGCCTAGTTTCCCAATAATTGATCTAATTTCGCGACCCACGTTTCGGTCCAATGCCTTTGCGGCAAGCATCAGGTGGCAAGCATAGTATGGAAACCAATTATTATCGCAAAAAAGAAGGGCGACTCTTTATATATCGGCTATATCGTCGGTCAAATTTGCGATTTGTGACTACCAACATGAGAACAGGGTCGGCCGAAATTTTTTTAAGTCGGAAAACTTTAACAGTTACATTTTATCAAAGCGGTAATTTATGTCGGTTACCAGCTAATATAATCGGCCCACTCCTCGAAATCGAAGCAAACTTGCCGCCCTACATGTCAGCCGACATTTTTGCGGCCAAACGCGCCAATTGTGGCCGCCAATTTAGAAATTATAGATATATAACGATACAATTTATGCACAGGCAGATTGACATGTCAGGATGGTATCAAATGCATGAGATTTCGGGTAACAAAAGTCGCCGAAATATACGCATAATTATTCAGTACATTCAGGTATGATGTTATTATACTTTTTATTATCCTCCGATTTTGATATCAAATTATGTCAGAATTTTGAACGGCGACGTTAAATATTTCTAAAAAATAACAAATAAAATAATGAATAAATAAAGAGGGTATGGGTACACGCACAGGCAGCGGCAGGACAGCGTCCATTGGTAGTGGTGTTGATGGCTGAGAGGGATGCAGTGGTCAAGCGGTTTAGTGCTTTAGTTGATTAGTGCCCATGTCGTATCGAAAAATGACGCCGTTGACGTCGAAATTCGGCAATCAAAAAGTGACCCACCCTATCGAAAAGTGACCCAGTCATTTATGCAGAGGTATAAAGACATAGGTATACCCAATATTGAGCACTAATGTGTTGGTAGATATGTAGCTAAACCTGGTACTATAACAACATGGAAGGTGATATTTCTACACAGGTAAACACATGTTCGCACAGATATAAATTAGCTCACCAATGATCTCTAATGAAAGGTGTAATGTAAATTCTACAGCTAAAATGATTGATTATTTACATAAAACCTTTAGGTATTATGTATCCAGATTTCTTTGAATTGATTAATAAATAGCAAGTATCTACATCAGTTTAATGGTAGAAATGACAGAGATTTATATTATTTTTTATATCAATAAACGGCCAGGTTAATGCACTTGTCAATTGCAACCCCCTCACCCCGGGGATATGGGGGAATGTCCTTGGCCTTTTGGGAAATTTGATGAAATCCCCGACCCCCCCCCCAGGGCAAGACAATTTTGTAAATGCCCGACCCCCATGGGGCACATTTTTAAGTGGACATTGGACAGAAACTATTTTGCAAAAATATAAGGGCCATTCTCAGAAAGTCTTGCAAATAATCAGATATGAATTCTAAACATTATGAGTGTTTTAATGACATGCAGTTTTGAGGGTCAGAACAATGGTCATATGACGGGTAAGTATGGAGACCCTCCATAAAATAGTATGTCCGTAGAGTTGTTTTCAATATTCGCTGTTGTAAAAAGATGAAAACATAAATTATTATTGAAAACCATCCTAAACCGATAGAATATATATACTTAAATCATGAAAAAAGGAGGAATTCCTGTCTTGATATTTAAATTCTCACTGAACTAAGCCTAACTATCTTGTCTGTCGAATGTATGTCATAATACAACACAACATTCTTTGGGGCACCTATGCTTCATATTAAATTATATGTATCATGATATATATGGAATGTAATTGCATTCACATCAATGTATTTATAAGATCATATTAAAATGATCGTACTTGTATCATCATAGGACAGGCAGGGGCTTGAAAGCGGGACATAAATACCAATTTTTTAAGCATGTCACGATCAACATGGCCCTCTATAGGGCGTATTATTAAATACGGAATTATTTCAATTATGAGGATTTGTAGGTCTATCAAGCCTATGAGAAAACAAGAACGCATTAAACCCTTGGATACTAACTCTTAAGGATGCACATAGATGAATTTCGGCTAGAAATATATCTACAGGAGACTTTTGACATATGGGTCAGATTTCCAGAAAATGTACAACTGGCAGCTCTATACATTTAGGAAATTCTCCTAAATGAAGCTTAAAAATGATGAATACCTGGTATATCTGAGTATTTGGTATTGCATTGATTTTAAAGTATCAGTTGTGTTATGTCAAACTGTATTTTGAAGCTCATTTTTCACTTAAATGTGGGTTATTTGAGAGGATTGGTGAAGGAGAATTGCACATTCTCTGAAGATCTGACCCATATACCTGAGCCCCCCCTCCCTGACCCTAACCCTAACCCCTAGCCCTAACTCTAGCCCTCAGCCCTACCCACCCACCCCCATAACCCTTCATAACCCCCCCTAGCTAAGCCCTGGAATCAGAGTACCCCATCTAGTTCAGCATATCGCGTTCAGACCTGACACTATGGCAACACTTTATATGGGGTAGTTGCAGCCTGTATTGTTTAGACATGACATTTCTGGAACCATCTAGTTCAGCAAGTTATGTTCAGACATGACACTATTGAAACACTGTATATAAGAGGTAGTTGCTGTCCACACACTGTATAGATAGTGGTTGCAGTCTGTATACAGTATGCCTCTGTAGCTGCTGTCCAAAACACTGTGTGGGCTAGTTAGGAGTTGGGTGAAGCTGGTTGGAGGATGACTGATCTGTGGGAAAATGACAGGAGTAACCATGACTCTCTTAGCCAGTGCATCTTACCATCTGTTCTAGTTGTATATATGCTGTCAGAAATGACTGTACAGGGTGGGAAGCCACACGGGAAGCCACCTGTACATTTCACACCTTGAAGATGTGTCCAGCTCCAAATAGATGTCTCTGCTACTAGAGAGTTTTGGTAACTTTAATATGATTTTAAGATAATAATGTTTGTAGTTTCTGAAGATAAATTTGGGGGGCCGAATCATAGAAGACATCTCCATAATCAATATGGGGGAGAATCATCGTTTTATAGAGTAAATGCATTGTTTGCTTATCACATATATTATAAAGTTTTGATAAGGCTTTTACCTTGACTCTAACCATTTGTGTCTTTTTCTCAAGGAATTTCACCTTCAAGAAATTACTTGAGAAAAAGTCACAAATGAAGTGGGCACTGGCTGACATTCCACCACCCCTCCAGTTCATATTGCTGTAAACAATTTACCTTCTACTTTGCTGCCCCACACCTATACAGCAAGGAATATTCCTACGAGGAATTTTATGTAGGATTGAATGTAGGGAGGGAAAAATTCCTACAGAAAAAATTCCTTGCTTAGCTTATACAACAGAGCCCTGTGTACCCCGAGGGGTAATACAGGAGGGACGTCTCCTATGCCAAGTACAACAGTTATTATCCTGCATTGACCAAGACTTGGCAGATTCCTTTGGGAATCTTTTGGCATCCCGCAACACCACCTATTCACCAGAATGAACTATCACAGTGATAACCCAAACATCCAACTATTTCCAAAGACCAAATGACTATACACTAACTATATCCTGAATATCAATCAATTGATTGATTAATCATCACCATCAATAAGATTTGACGAACAGTTCTTATAACATCGATTAATAGTTTCTATCACTTCTCTATATCTCAGAAACACTAGCAAAAAGAACGTATCTAACCATATTGTATATGTACCAAAAAAATGTATTCCCTGCCATCAGCTCCAATTTTTATCACCATTTACTGTGGTCACCACCGACCCTGTAGAGGTCTGGCCCTACGTAAAATATAGCACTTAAGCTCCACCTATTTGTATATGCAACATTATCACCTGAAGAAGCCCCAGAAAAGGGCGAAAGCTTGTGTTAAATAAAACAATAACAACTATCAACACTGGGTTTTATTTCCACCCTGAAGGAATCATCAATTTAAACATCTGCCCCCCCCCCCCTTAGCATAATATGATCATCCCTCTCCTTCGGAACATATAATTTGGTAGGAGTGCCTTATTACTGAAGTCATGTGTGACGGTTCCACTAAGTTTAAGCACGCGCGACGCCACACCAAAAGTTATTAATCATCGTGGTAGCTTTAGAGACGGATACACAGGGTATGGGGGCTTTGTGGTCCATCATGACCAAGCTTTCGTCAGAAATTCCAGAAAGTATAGTAAGTTTAATGAGGCAGCAGGGGGTATGACAGGAATATAATTATAGCCTACTAATCACTCATTATAGAGATTGTACTCTTCTGCATTGATACCCCTCGTCACAATCCAGATGGTGCAACCATATATTTATATATAAGACCATCAGAAGTGATTTTAATCGAAAATATGTTATTCAGAGAAAACGATAGACTATTACACTAAAGAAAATACACAGTACATATAATAGTTATTGTAAAAGGTTGTCAGTAATGTTAGCTTTTCTTCCTCTAAAGATTGATATGTCTAACAAAGACTGTGGCGTAATTCCTAATATGTTGCGTTTTTAGAGTACTAGGTTAAAGTTGTGTGTATAGAAAATGAGAAATCTATAGTGTAGGCCTATGATCAATATATAAGTTCACTTGAAATCCCCGTTATCCCTTGTACATATTTGCCTGTGAGGTATGGGGCGTCAACCTGTGAAGCCACCGAAGTGGAACATTTCGATTACTGTCGAGGTTTTTCTTCATATCATTCTAAAAATTTATCAAACCTATATGGAAACGTTTGTTAATTTATATCATACATGTCAAATGGTTCATGCAGCAAATAAAATATAATATAGGTAGCTCACGTGAATATCTAAATAAATCTAAATAAAGGAATACAACTAAATACCTGCAGGAGGAAGAAGCCAACCCGATGTCTTTCCCTCATTTTACCGCAGCATCAAGAGGTGACTCAGGGTGGGGAATGTCCGCCAGGGTTTATATACTTTATTTGCAATAACAATGCGAAAAATATGCCCCATGCTGGGGATTTACAAAAAAATTCTTGCTCGGGGTGGGGGTGTCGGGGATTCCATCATATTTTCCCGAAATGCCTAGGACATTCCCCATTCCCCATATGAACCATATGTTAATAAGGTACAGTAGAGGGTCAGCATGAGGTCGTTCCGCTTTAGTGGACTTGCGTACCGGTAACAATGATATATTCAAGCAATATATAATTGATAAGAAATCTATTAATCATGAACATACAATACTATTACGTTAGGTTACGTAATCGTAATTAATATAAAATATGCATATTTATAGTCGTGACACATATTTATTTAACTATTTGTTTGTTTTTAAAACAATTTATGGGGTATGAGTAAAGCCAACAGCTTCTTAAACGATTGCCTGTACCTGTTGTGACGGGTTAGGCCACCATTAAATAACTTAAACACAGGGAGGTATGTCTAGAACATAACTCCCTGCCTCATCAGTGCCCTTCAAACAAGGGTTAAAGGCATCAGGAACTCATTCACAATATTATTGAGGTGAGTGATCTAAGATTAACGATATGCTCTGCTTATCACAAGGGTAATGCCAACATACTAGGTGTAATAATCTAGTGAATCGGTACACAAACCTCTCCGTACACCGCAGTTCATGTAAGTATGTATGATGTTGGCTGAACTAAATAGTTTATTTGAACAATTATCTAATAATGATTGTTGGTTGTTTCATCGCCAGGTACAACACCCTATGATATTATACAGGCATGTTAATGGGCCTCAATTGAGGCGCGTGGAATACGTGGACAAAATTAATATTTATATAACAAAAATTACACACCCATGTCTGTATGTATAAAGTGACAATTACCTTTTAAAATAAATTGTTTACCACATCGTGTAAGTGCACCTTCGTGTCTCTCTTTTTTTGTTTGAAAAATATTGTCATTTTATTTCGCATTCACTTCTTTCTCACCACATCATCTCAAATGTATAGAAATTAAAAAGAACACAAGTCATATGGATCAGATTTTCAGAAACTGTACAATTCAACTACGCCAATCTTCTAGAATAGCCCAAAGTTTAGACGAAAATACAGTTCAACCTAGCCAAACAGATTGCTAGAATCAATAGTATTGACCAAATTGCACCCTAATTTTGAAGAATTTACTAAATGTGTAGAGCTGTACATTTTCTGAAAATCTTACCCATATAATGAGACATATGACACAACACGTAATATTCGGATTGATATTGGGTCTATCATTAAGATGCACAGAACTTAGAAAATACACCCCTCTAAAGTAGGAAAGTTTAGGAGTAGCCAATCGAAGATGGTATTGAGGATGGAAGATCTCACAGTCTAGTTCTAGCAGCAACAATTGGGACGTGCACTCTGCATCGCCTCTTAGAGAACTTTAAGCATGGGTACCTTAATTATCGGAGCGTAACATTTAAACCTAATTATACAGCCTTCATGGGTTAAATCCACGTGCTCCCTGTTTCAAATAGTCAAATGAGGGACTAGCGAGCATCTTCTCCTACTTTTCGAAAAATATATTTGTGTCCTGGAAGGCATTTTCGGATTTCGGAGCTTCTTATTATAAGCAGATAAGCAACAGATTATTTCGGAGTATCTTATGGTGATATACGCAACATTATTTCGGAGCTTCTTGCGATACAGACACCAGATTAGCTGGCCTTTTGTGATTATTACAGTGACAGTGGATTACCTGTGAACTTTTACATTTTAGAGCAGACCCTAGGTGAGTGAAAGAAGTTAAGATTGATTCGTGTTTTCTTCGCAAGTAATTAAGTAATTTGAGGAGCGCCAAGTATATTATAGTTCCTCATATCTATCTCCATATCGTAATATGGAAGTACATTATGTATGTTACAAGAAACGAACAATAGAAAAGAAAAGAAAGAAAGAGGCGCCAAATTTTCTTTTACTGTAGCAGCTGTATACTATCTATATTGTCATGTGTTTTTTCAAGATGTCCCCATCGGCTTTTTTTAAAAAAATATTTCATTGGCTGAAACAGTTCAACAATTGTTGTTGATATAAAGAAAGACGCATGACTGACAAGATGCATTTGTATTTGGTGCGTTTAACATGATACAATCTGAACTAAAGAAAATCAGTCGGTAAAATAATATTTTGCGAATATTTATTAATGATGGGATTGATGTATGTTTTGAAGGAAAGTTTTGTATGCCGATCATGCAGCATTGACTCTCTCTATATACTTATTATCTTATGATCAAGATAGATTAATTAAGAACACAGAAAAACATGTTAACAAATTTCAGGATTGGTGTATCAATAATGTTATATTAGAGATCAATACTAAAATGCATAAGTATCATGTATCTGTGGGGAGGATCGAAAGACCCATGAGGAATACGTTCATAGATATTTTATGTATATTTGTTGATATTTTTTGACCAGGACTAGATCACCGCAATGGTGGTCTTTCTCTAGCACATGTGGGGAGGAGGTGAAATTGTAAACGCGCCTGGGTTTGAACCCACAGCATGATCATGCCACTGGGTCGACCCACTTTTTCAAAGTGATTTATTCACAAGATCTCCTTTTTGGAATGTATTCATTTTTGGAGTATCTAGTCATACAGGAGTTATGAATACATGAACCAAATTTCAGGATAGTGTATTAAATATATCAATGCATTTCTAAGATCATCCTATGGAGTACATTTACCTACTTTACTAGTAATATTTCACCCAAAAATATTGAAAACTTTTTTCCAGAAATAAAAATATCAAACTTGAAATATAGAAATACTTATTTATTGTCCTTAATGTTTACCACCATTGGAATCAGCTTGATCTCCTCTTTTCAAATATAACGGTATCTCAAAATCTATTTTTTGCGACTTATGACACATTTTCCTGAAACGCATTACATATATTGATATAAGAATTGGAAGTTGAATAGGCCGAGAGAAAACGGCCGCCGGTGAGCTCTATAGTAATAAGTAAAGTCGCCGCATGAAGGGATTCGAGTGGGTCCTCCAAATCCAAATGCGAACGTTTTAAAAACCCTGTAGCAAAAACAACCAGACAAAATCCTCCAAATCTTTGGTCCAATGACTTTTAGATGGATTGGAAAAGAATGGAACAAAAAGTAGAAAATGTTTAGTTTTTGACCAACGTTAACTGTGAGTGTAGCTGTAACATTGTTTTTTATCTCTCGAAAATTCGCACAACCAATGAAAATGGTTGTTTTCATGCGTCGCCATGTGACTTAGGATGCTATAAGTATCCAGGGTAACTAATGAGTTGGTTGAAGGAGCGTTACAGCACAAGTTACAAGAACGAATGCAATATTCTAAGTGACTGAAACCAACGAGTTAGTAAACTGTTTTATTATATGGTTTTGATGATATAAATAGGAAGCAATCCTGGGTTATAAAGTTAAATGTCGGCCGTAAACTTAATAAAAAACCCGCATTGGTTGCCACAACGTTGCCATACTTAAACCATTAGTGAAATACGCACTTAGCATACCCTCTAGCATTCCCTCTAGATACGTTAGATAGTTGTCAATTGGTGAAAACCTAGAACCTTAGAATCCAATTGTTTTATAAGCAAATGAAATTTACAAAAGAAGTAAGAGAAGGTGTTTTATAGGGGGCTTGGAATGTCTTTAGGAAAGGATCTGTCCAAAAAGGGTACTATTATCAACTGAACTACTGCCCTTGGAATGAATGAATAAATGAAAGAATGAATGCGATTCTACAAGTATTGAATCACATGTGTACTTGTAATTCATTCTTCTAGTTTCTAAGAGTTGAGTACTGAAATATTGTCACAACTACAAGTATAACTATTTTATAACTAATAAGGTAAACGAATCTTTGAAACACGAGTGTATTTCACTATTATATACCTAGGTAGCTTTCTCACTATATACAGCCGTCATCAGCCACTATCACATGACCACAATAGGTCATGTCGTACAATGATGGCAGCATCCCCCCTCCTTAATATGGGCTACCTCTGGGCAGGGAACCGGGGCAAGTTTTAACAATTCTTTATAGATCTTGGTCAGATCTATACATTGAACTGAGAGTCTTATCTGGATCCTATTTCATAAAAAGAGACAGGGAGGACGTAGGACATAATGTGTAAATTTGAATGTGATTTGTACATTCCGTACATCTTTGGTTTCACTTAAGACTAAAAGTCAAATAACCTCAATGCATGTGGTCTAAAGTGGCATATCCACTTACACGTCGGTTGGAACCACCGTCAAGAGTGACCAGAGGGGACGGTCAAACGGTGACCACCGATCGCCACTTTTGACCGTCGCTGTTGAGGTGTCCGGTGTTTCCCCCACCAACATTCTCCCCGCCGCCAATCTCCCCCCCCGCAATCTTCCCGCCGCCATTTCCCCGCCACACACTTTCCCCACCCATCATTCTCCTGCCAAATTACCTCCCCGCCGCCATTTTCCCCGCCTATTTCTTTTTCCTACAGGAGTAGGGATCTTATGGTATATGTCTGGAGATAAGTATATCATGCGGATGATATATCACCCTTTATTATATGCGCATGCTATATGAGAGGTGCTATAAGTGGGGTGCTATGAAAATATTCATATAGGACGCGTCCTATAATAATGTAGTTGTCTAAAAATAGCTCTGTTGATATGCTTCGTGGAGCTTTGGCTCACCGCGAAGCATGTAAACAGATCCCCGCGATCGGTAATCCACCTGTGATTCTGGTACTATGATTATAGAAATACATTATAAAAACCCACATCATTAAATAGAGCATTAAATTCTCTATTGAATGATATAAGTTTTATTAATGTAGCTCAATAAATGGCGGCGATATGAACGTTTTAATTCAACAATTTCAGTAGCACACAGTAGGCTCTGTTGAGGCCTACTAACAGGGCTATCAGTGGGGCTGTCACTGGGGCTGTCAGCCGGGCAGCGGGGGTCTCTGAGACTTCTTTAATATTTTTTCAGTGATATCTGATAACATATGATCAAATTTTATGCACATATAATAAATATAGAATGGAACTCACTGGCAATAATACAAAATTTATAGAACTTGATTTGGCCACATAAGCACTCTGCCTACGGCATCGTGCTTATGTGGATGAATCTCGTCCTATAAATTTTCGATTATAGCCGGCTCGTCCCATTCTCTCTATGTATTGCGTAAGAACATTGCAACATAATGCAATAGATGTTGGTAAAATATATGGTTGCATCTTCACTCATTTTGGACATTTCAATTTGGACATGTGTGTAGTATGTTTCTAATTCAGTTATTAATATTTTTCAATGCATTACATTATGGTTGATGCATTATTCATTCCAAGGCTTTATTTAGTTGGACTTCATATGAATATTTATGTTGTTTATTTGAGTTGAATATAGTACTCTGCATGGCTCATGGTACTAGTCCATGTAGTAGTTGTGTAGAATTTGCTGCTCACATGGGTACTATTCTTTATAATATTGTTGATTATTTATATCACAGTTGAATATATGCTTATATTGCAGTGCTTATAGTAATATTTCATGTTGTAGTTGTGTAGAAATTGCTGGTGCACCAATACAATTCTTATATAACAAGTGTTCCATCACTACTATTCTTCATGATATGTTTGATTAGTTATGTTGTATTTTAGGAGTTTGATATGCTTATTTAGTTCATGTAGTACTAGTATTATTGAATTGGACTGGTGATGTATAAAGATGTTCTTTGATAATGATGAATTATGCTAGAATTTGATAGTAGAATTTGATAGTATAACTTGACAAAAGTGTGTATTTGCATGAAGAGAATTAGAAAATAAAAACAGTTTACATTCCACCAAATACTATTCTTTTACTTCAGTCACTTTGCTGCGTTTCACATCATGATTTTTAAGGTTGATTCCCAGTTAACCTGTACAAATTTTAATCATTTATTGGTGGGGAAAATGTTGGCGGGGAAAATCTCGGCAGGGAGGTTGTTTGGCGGGGAGAATGTATGGCGGGGAGAATGTCAACGGGGAGATTTTTGACAGGGAGATTTTTGGCGGGGAGATTGTCGGCAGGGAGGTTGTTGGCGGGGGAATGACCTAGATCCGCTGTTGACCGTCCATGGTACTCACTTGCACATCAAAAAGGGCCCACCATGGTCACCGTCGGACGGTCCACTAGGAGGCACCTCTCAACGGTCCATGGTATCCACTTGTATGTCGGACGGTCCCCTATGCACCACCAGACTTTTGATTCATTAGTGTATGGACATTTCTGGTCATATTTCTACATATATATCAGCAAAGCATCGATCTCCAGACTCTACCAAACTCTCCTTGATATTACCAGATATATTAATTTGAAATATATATTTTAAAACTGTATAGCCCGAATGCAAAACAGAGGAAAAGGTTGGGAAGTATTTTTACAGGAATGAGAAGGTGTTTAAAAAAGACCTTTGCCATAATGTACCATTGGTAGGATTAACACATTATTAATTACCGTTTTTCCACGTAATGATGATTATCTTAAACCCCACAAAATATCAATGACAAGAGCTAAAAGGGATGTAACAATATTCTAAAGAATAACCTCACATTTGCTGAATGGCTTAGTGGATGGGATATTAAGGAATATATTAAGGAATAAAAGAGAAGTGCCCGCATAATAATGCATATCGTGTAAAATAAATAAATGGATGAATAAATGAATAAATAAATAAAATGATCATTGCTCTATAAACCTTGCGAGCCCTAGTGATAACTTATATATGGGTGGGGCTCCCGAAAATGTCCATTTTGCCAAAATCACCGATTTTAATTTCATAATTTATTCGGATTTCATTCCACATTTGCAATTTTTCAGTATTTTGTACCTTTCCAAGTGTCTAATGAGGATATAATATGGAAAAATATATGGAAAAATTCATTTTAATGCAAAAAACACCATATCTTATGTTGGAAAATGTCACCAAATGCATGTCCCTGAGTTTAAATCCTTTTTCGTTTCATTGAAAAATTATGTAAACCTGATTATTTTGTTATTTGTCTTCAATTCTCCATCAAGCATATATGTAAGAACCTCCTTCAGAATTTATTTTTAACATTTATTTTATTTTATTTATGTGATTTTTGTCTGTTCTTTCATTCAAAACTATCGAAATAGTCTATGAAGATCATTGATAAGTTTGATAAATTGATAAACTGAACAATAAATCTTCTAGCTAGGAAATGTTTTGCATCCGGCCTTGTGTTCTTCAGGTAGTCTTATATCACATAAAACTTTAATTTTTTTAATTTTTCCAATTTTGACCATACTCATGATTCCATAAAGTTGAGACATAGAAATTCCGAGTTTGAGCGCCTTTTCTTCTCACATTGATAAAGTTCATTTTTATTCAAATATTCCTGAAAATACATTTGTGATTATGCACATTTATTTGATATTTACCCATCTTATATGTTGACTTTGAATATATTAGCAGAAAACCCTTCTGAGTATGTGTTGTGTTCGGGGAGAGGGGTGTTGTGTTCGGGGAAACAGAGATTATGACCAAAATATAATGAAATTGAAAAGTAATGCAAAAATCGACAAAACCCTTCATTTATGCATGCAAGTTTCTATATAACCCATTGGTTATATTTCCATTGACTTCTTATCTTCCCTTAGAAAAAGGTGTTGT
The DNA here is from genome assembly GCA_942159475.1 of Sthenelais limicola. Classification (NCBI taxonomy): domain Eukaryota; kingdom Metazoa; phylum Annelida; class Polychaeta; order Phyllodocida; family Sigalionidae; genus Sthenelais; species Sthenelais limicola. The sequence continues at coordinate 64,712,390 of OW804096.1, forward strand.
TGTGTTTGGGGAAGGGGTGGGGTGTTGTGTTTGGGGACTGGGGTGTTGTGTTCGGGGGCAGGGGTGTTATGTTCGGGTACAAATATGCTATGATGAAAAAATGATAAAATTGAAAACTAAAGTATTCGATTTGATTGTGTATGCAATTCTGAACATAAATATTTGGTTATATTCCAAATGACTACTTTCTTTCCCTTAAATTAAGGGGGTGTTGTGTTCGGGGACAGGGTGGGGTGTTGTGTTCGGGGACAGGGTGGGGTGTTGTGTTCGGGGACAGGGGTGTTATGTTTGGGTACAAATATGCTATGATGGGGTGGGGTGTTGTGTTTGGGGACTGGGGTGTTGTGTTCGGGGGCAGGGGTGTTATGTTCGGGTACAAATATGCTATGATGAAAAAATGATAGAATTAAAAACTAAAGTATTCGATTTGATTGTGTATATAATTCTGAACATAAATATTTGGTTATATTCCAAATGACTACTTTCTTTCCCTTAAATTAAGGGGGTGTTGTGTTCGGGGACAGGGTGGGGTGTTGTGTTCGGGGACAGGGGTGTTGTGTTCGGGTACAAATATGCTATGACCAAAAAGTGATAAAATTGAATAATAAAGAAAAAGTAAACTATTCTAATCATTTCTCTCTGTAGTTCTGCACATAAATCTTTTGTTATATTCCCATTTACTGCTTGGCTTTTACTTTATAAATGGGGTGTTGTGTTCGGGGACAGGGGCCTTCAAGCAGGATGAGTAAATTGGTAATTAAAGGGAAAACATGAATAATAGAATCAAAATTAATCCGAAATAAGATACCCCTGTGGGTATAAAATGAATACAGATATAAACAATCACAATATAATAGATATTTATGAGTATTTTTGCAGTATTTGTGTGTCAGTTGTGTTCGGGGACAACCCAGAAAATGCATTATTTATTATAAAATCGTAAAAATATATGAATATAGGCCTGAGTTATATTAAGTTAATTCTATATATGTAGTATGAAAGCAGAAATAATTGTTAAATTCCATAAAAATTGACATGTGTTGTGTTCGGGGACTGGAATAGCATAGTCATCTTTCTTGGTCCTCTAAATTCTAATTTTTAATGAGATAATAATGAAATTAGGTAGAAACGGGGAGAAAATTCCTCCAAATTATGAGTTATCCTTTGAAAAAGCAGAAAACATGAGATATTTAATTTTACATTGGTTAGCAGGGAAAACTTTGGAATAGAATTGACAGTGAAGCAATAGTGGTTGAAGGAACAGGAAATAGAAATGAATAAATACATGAAATAGCATATAAAATATATATTTCTTGACTGAATACAAGAAAACTTGTCTAAGTCTAAGTGGATGAGGAGTTATTACAACAATATAATATTATTTTCCTTTTTTATTCATGCTTATTCATTTCCTCCCCGAACACAACAGACACTGTGGCCAAATATGGACACTTTTTGGATAGACTTTTTAGGAAATCGGAAAAAGCTCAGAAAAATTTATAATTTTAGTTTGTTTAAGCTTGCACCATTGACTATGACCAGGAGAAGGCTCAGATAAATTAATAGAAAAGAAAATTTTGACTTTATTCTTTTGAAAGTGGACATTTTCGGGAGCCCCGCCCATATGCCATTTTATATTTGTTGCACAGACTTTTGATTTAATACTGTATGGACATTTCTGGTCATATTTCTACATATATATTAGCAAAGCATCGATCTTCAGACTCTACCAAACTCTCTGTGATATATTTTCAACATAGGAAAGGTATTGAACTAAATATATCCGCAATATGAAGTATGTGGAATGAGATTAAAGGCAATCCGAAAGGGGATGTATTAATTCAAAAATAAAAATGTACATGATCAATTTACTATTTCTAGCTATTATTCATTATAATTAAATATACCAAATATAGGTGGAGAAAATCAAAATTGTTGCTTCTCAGACCTACCAGACCCCCCCCCCCCCTCCCTATTACCTTTTCAGAAACTCATCGTTTTGAGCGTTTTCAGACAGACGTTTTCGGGCCTATAATAGAGTCAAAAAACATTTTCCCCTAGACACAAGATCTCCCTTGTATCATTAAACTTACTTATACAGAGTGTCTTAACTTCTTTAGAAAGGTTTTTTTTATCATTTAATTCTCTGATTTCAGGTGGTAACGAATTCCACAAGACCTTCATTCTTCCTATTAAATTTATTCTAATACTTTCTTTTCTCCATCTATCAACCTCTAATCTATCATGGTCTCTAAGGTTGTAGTTATGTTCAATTTCTTCGATGGTATTTTTACTTTCCCAAAATAGGTTTAAAATTCTGTGAGTTCTTCTGTAACATAATGGAATCCCTCCACAATTTATTTTTAATATATAATTAGTTATTCTATTCTCTATTATTCTATCATTCATATTATTTAAAAGATATCTGCATTTGGTAAAAAAAAATTCTTAGACATTATCATTACATTGTCGTCGCCAGGTGACAATACTACAATGCTCAGAGTAAAAATATTACTTAATACTAACAAATACTCCTACATATTTCCACTTTTTAAGTCGAAATAGTCATAATAATCACTAAAAATATCAATAATAAATCATAAATCAATACAAATGATAAAAATAAATGTACAGATGAACTCCAAACCACTCACCAAAAAGGTCATAAGCATATTTGGCACCAGGAAAACACCCACATATCAAAATAGGCAGTAAAATATGCCCAAAATGGCCCTAAATTAATAAAAAATCAAGTGAAATGATAACAATAAACTTAAAATAAATGTACAAATGTACTTCACATTGTTCACATGTGTCAACCAGAGGTATCAGAGATAATAACTAACTTCGGTATGGCCATAATCACCCAAAAACAAAAAAATAATGTTGCCTTGGCTCCCGTTAACCTTCCACCCACACGTAATTAATTGCCCGTTCAATTCTTTGACCGGAGGTGGGACGGTCAAACGGGAGCAATGGACGGTCAAACGGTCCCATGCGACTGTCCGATGATCCCTGTGGTATCCACTTGCACGTCGGTCAAAAAGTGCGTGTGACCGTTTGACGGTGACCGCATGACTCTGACCGACGTGCAAGTGGATATGGGCCTTTAGGCTGTTTTAGAAAATTTTCGCTGGGATAGCCCATGGGCTATCCATGTTTAGAAAACACCGCTCAGCCCCGCTCAGCCCCGCTGACCCCTAGCACCTATAGCGGTAGGTTCAATCCTCCAGGCAGGTGATCAACTTGATAATAATGAGGCTTGGGCCGTATACCTGGCGGTGAAGGGTCAGGGCTAGGAATTATATTGGATACACCGCTCCGCCTGGAGGGATAGAGCTGGAAACGTATGACCCTAGGCTCAGGCTTAAACCCCACACACACCTGGGCTTTGTTGCACAATGAATATCCACGAACGTGCAGCCTAGGAATTAAATCGTGGTTGATCTTTGCCTAAGAACGACCAGGATTAGGAACGATCAAGCTCTGTTGCACAAGGACCCGTCCTAACTCTACACGTTCTCTAGCTGCACACCCTTGCTCGTACCTATATGTATATATACATAGTATACGGTAATAATCAACAGGTAACCAGTAAATGCTAGAGGAATTCCTTTTCATGACATCACTAAACCAGGTGTTTTCCAGGTGTTTTCCAACCCCATTTTCTAATTCTCTAACATTTACCTATGAATAGACCCTTCAACCACTGTCCCTGACTGCTGTTGTTCTTTCTAATAACAGTACTCAAATATTCATCATTGATCATTGGTTGATCTTGGCTGATTTAGGGCCCTCCTGCCCTCCCGCCCTCCCGCCTTCCCACCCTCCATTCCTCTAAGGACTAGTAAAGATTACCAACGAGTAGCTGTTGCAGAACAAATTCGTGGGTTCACGTTCGTACATAATCGTGAGGACATAGACAAATTTCTGGCTGAAAATGGTGTTGCACAAGTCAAAGTTAGGACCACCCTTAGGGGTGTCCTAAGTCTGTTCGTTACCATTTTGGCCACATATATAAATAATTTATTCGTTAATTTCCACCCATAAATGAACAAAAACAATATTGTAGGTGTTTACACATTAATTCTTGATTTTTAAACAGATTTAGCTATTCGTGGGTATGAAGCCTGCTCGTTGCCATTCACTCCTACTCGCTCTTTCCAAAGAATGAAGTACACTCTGGGAGTGGTTGTGTGTGTAGCTGGGTGTATGTGTGAGGGTGTGAATGAAGGGGATCAACTTGATACGGTACATGTATACACAATTCTGTCAAGGGCTGGGGTAATAGTAATTAGATGGTTTATCTAATCCAATCCAACTATTAATCTTATGGTCGATTATCAGGAATGGTTGTAAAATTACCAATTTTGACTTTTATTTTTTTTACTCTCCTCTCTCTTTTTATTTTTTAAAAAAGCTTTTATTCAGTCTATCAACAAAGAACTCATTCTTCACGGGGTTGATTACACAAACAATTACATGGGACCCTCTTTCCTCACTCTCCTGGCCCACCTCCTTCGATCTCTCTTTCTCCCTATTAAATTGTGTTCCCAATCATACCCTTCTGTGTACTGCCCCACCCCCACTCCCCTGTTGCAACATATAAAAGTAGGAAGGGTTTGATAGGTAAAAGCGTTTCTGTGCATGAAATAGACATGGGTTGTGATGTCATAAGACAGAATTCCTTGGATTATACTGGTAACACACTGTTACCATATTGTGTATAAAGGTACAATGAAGAGTGTGAGACTAAAGAATGTGTAGGAGTATCAAAGAATAGGATCAGCCTTTGTGCAACAGAGCCTGCTCTTTTCTACTCTTAACTGTTCTTTTCCAAAGATCAACCACAATTTAACTCCTTGGCTGCACGTTCGTGAACAGAACATGCTCCCTCTCAACCTTTTAACCCTTCAATGTCTCTGCTGAGTCATTGATTGCCACTTATCAATCTAATAACAGTGCTTGAACTGGCAATTCCAACCAACAAAACAATTAAAGTCACTCTAAAATGTCTATTTCTCACGAGTATGCACGAACGTAAACCCACGAATTAGTTGTGCAACAAATTCTCGTAGGTTTTCCAAAGAACGAATGCGATTGGGTAAGATTAAGGAACAAGTAAGGCATTGAAACACTTTACGAACAAACAGCAAAGATTGGGATACGAGCAGCCTTGTGCAACAAAGCCCTGAGCCATTTTTGCGCCGATTTAACTGTCCCAATGCATTTTAGGATTTGACTTTCCATTTTAGGATTTAACTTTCCATTTTAGGATTTAACTTTCCGTCCCGATCCATCTGGAGTTCAATCACAGTAATTTCATCACTCTGGAGTATCCCAGTTGATTCCTATGTTTGCCTGATTATAGATTTGTCCCGATTTTGGCTGTGAATTTTATTATCGCTTCATAGTTTGGTCTCTGCCTGATGCATCTGGAACTGTCCCGATGCATTGGGGGGCCTTCTAGAGCCGTCAGGAGAGCTCTCCCAATTATCCCCAAAATGGAAAATCAGGAGCACAGTCCCGATGCATCGGGGCGAGCGCCGATCATAGTAGGGTAGGGTGGGGCAAGATGCCCATGTGGGGTAAAAGGCCCATGTGTTGTAATGGGTTCAATAAGAGCATATTGCCTCACCAGTGGGCATCTTGCCCCCCCCACTTCCATGTAATCATATCACATAGATACATCTGTTTAAATATTAATATCTCATGTTCAATGTAAGGTATGTAATTATGTAACCTAACCACAGGGGAGAGCCATGCTCACATGTGTTCAGTCATATGGAATGGCTCTCATTGGCCAAGGTCAGCGACCTCCTGTGGTCAACTCATGAATATAGAGTTTGATTGGATAATTAGGTTAATGAGCACGCATGTGCAATGTCTCCAAGGTCACATGATATGTTGTATAAATTATGGAAATAAAGGATTACTTACTAGTCTAGAAAAAGGATATAAACTTCGACACCATTCTCTTCTACCTAGCTCTACCCACTCGAGATCGAGAGTCATATCACTCTCTCTCCCTCTCCCAGTTTCTCTCTCCCTGCCCTACTACTCCCCCACTCTCTTCACTTTGTATTTTTGTGGTAATAAAAACCTTTATTATATAATTAGATGTTTGTTATATAATTATTTAGGTGGAAGATGTTAGGGCCCGGGGTCTTTAGGGCCTGAGGATGTTTGGGCCCGTGGACATTAGGGCATGTGGACCTTGGACCTTTATGCCCTGGGACATTAGGGATGTTTGGCCCTGGGAATGTTAGGGCCCAGGGATTTTAGGGCCCAGGGATGTTAGGGCCCAGGGACGTTAGGGCCCGGGACGTTTTGGCCCGGGGATATTTGGGCCCTGGGACCTGTCTGTCCAGGGATGTTAGGGCCCAGAGATGTTAGGGATGTTAGGGCCAGGAAACGTTAGGGCCTGGGGACCTGTGGGTCCAGGGATGCTAGGGCCCAGGGACATTAGGGAGGTTAGGGCCCGGGGATGTTAGGGCCTGGGGAGGTTAGGGCCCGGGGACCTGTGGGTCCAGGGATGTTAGGGTCCAGGGATGTTAGGGCCCAGGGATGTTAGGGCCCAGGGATGTTAGGGCCCGAAATATCCTCCTCCAGTAACCTCCTCCAGTAACCATCTCCAGTAACCTCCTCCAGTAACCCACGCCAGTAACCTCCTCCATTAACCACCTCCAGTAACCCCCTCCAGCAACCCCTCTATTAACTTCCTCCAGTAACCTCCTCCAGTAACCCCCTCCAGTAACCACCTCCAGTAACCTCCTCTGGTAACATCCTCCAGTAACCCCCTCCAGTAACCACCCCCAGTAACCCCCTCTAGTAACCACCCACAGTAACGTCCTCCAGTAACCTCCTCCAGTAACCCACTCCAGTAACCTCCTCCATTAACCCCCTCCAGTAACCCCCTCCAGTAACCCCTTCCATTAACTTCCTTCAGTAACCCCCTCCAGTAACCACCTCCAGTAACTACCTCCAGTAACCTCCAGTAACCCCCTCCAGCAATTTCGAGGTAAATATCCAAAAATGCCAATTTTTGGTGTTTGACATAGAAATGACCTTGACCTTGACCCCAAATGACCTTGGTCATGTGTTCATCTGATAGCTCATCCCAGGTTACGTATGTGTGGTCACTTGAATCAAGTTGATATCATTTTTATTTCCAGAGATATGCAAAATTCTAAAATCCCCATTTTCATAGGCCAACATAGGGCCAACATCGGGACACTAATCGGAGAGAACTTGGTTAGGTGTGGGTCAACGTCCCTATAGTGTGGGTCTCCGCAAATGGACAGTTTTAAAACTTTATTCCTTAGAATTCTTGATCGGGAGCAGATCAGATTGGGAGAAGTTAAATCGGCGGGCGCTCTGGTGAGTGCGGCCCTTTCCCCTCAAATCCGCAAACAAAAAGGCACTCCATATTCAACAATTCTTACCTGAGCACGTTAAGCAGAGAATGAGCAAGAAGAAAAGGGAGGTGATGCACTGGAGCAAATCTAGTGAAGGGGCTGTAATGCTTAAGGGGGACACTCCTAAGCTTTTGATCTCCCAGGCCGAGTTGGGGGCGGCTAATATGCCCGGCTGATATGTGTGTTATGTTTGCCTTGATGGAATGTTTACAACAATGTTGCCTATAATTCACAAAGAAAATTATAAAATGTTATTATGCTATTGTACCCTCTTTCTCCTATGTAAATTTGTTCCAAAAGATTTAAGCAGAAATAAATCAGAAAATAGTTCCTGTTTCTGATAAATGCAGAAAATTTCTTGTCCATAGCACACTCAAAATCATGAACCCTCTCTAATATCATATTAGAGAGGATACTTCTCACCATGCCCTCCAGGCCGTCAACATGGTGCGCCAGTGACTTGTCATTGGACTAGTACAGAATGTTTTATATGCGGTTCCCAATATCGGCGACCCAACCCGGTTTGGTCCGGTCCAGTCCCGACCCGATTTCCCATTCTGATGAATATTATGGAAAGTGGGACCCATACACTAAAAAAATGCGGCAGAATGTTACCGCAAATTAATTGCGGCCGAAAAATAATTTTATCTGGCGCCGATATTATGGCCGCAAAAATAAATTTTTCGCCGAAATTATTTCTATGGCCGCCGATTTTTTCCCCCTCTGCTAAATCGGCGGCCTAAAATCGGCGGCCAATTATTATAACTTTGCCAGCAACATATCTATTTGACTGTCCTAAAACCATATGATTAGTGAGCCATTATTTGTACCTCTATTTGCAATTGTTGGTAAAGTAGTTAAATGTACTCTATAGTACAGTCTTAGCCACTACCGAGTTTGAGCAACCAAATTTTGGTGTTAAATTGGTATGCGGTAAGAAGGGACCATAGGGCCAGTGCCTCGCCGGCTCTTAACCACTAACACATGTTTGGAGCGTGAGGCTCTCTATGAGAGACTAGACAGGCAAGATATGCATTCTATGATAATAGTAATTTATTTCCAAAATACTTAAATATTCGTCCTATTCTTTTGTGAATATGGAAGATATAAATTACACACAGATATAAACAGTGCTTGAAATGGACACTCATAAATATGTGTCATTTCGCAATCCTCCTAAATGCTCAGTTAGTATAGTGCAACTTCAAGAGCCCCAGTCTCAGTAACCCTACACCTTGTGGTAACAGCCTAAGAGATGTTATGGGTAAAGCGCCGATCAAGCGCGCAGGGGGCATGGGAGATGCTATCTGGGCCCTCCAGTAGTAGCTTAGACTGAGTATGAGAAGTATAGAGATATATCTACATGATCTTGAGATTTGGTATATAATTCATACAACATAGAGCATTAATTAGATATCCCTCAAAAAGAGAACATTCCTACAAAGGGACAAATATGCAAGTATATTCATAGAAATACTTTTATATCAAGGTGGGTAAATATCGTATTTATACCAATATATATTTATACCAATATATTATACTTTTATATCAGCTTATATAATTATATATATTTCCTTAATGATCTTTGCATCGATAACCCCAGGCTGATACAGTAGCTAAATATACTCTATATGATGAGCTTCAAAGTAGATATAGATATATTTAATACATGATCTTGAGATTTCGTACATGTATCCATATGACTTAGAGCATTAGATATGAAATGAGAGATCCAGCAAGATTAATAGTAGGTAATTGGACGAAAGAAAGTAATTATTAGAAGAAGTATTTTTGGTAAAATTAAATTAACAATAACAAACTGGAACTGGTTTCGTATTAACATGCATATCAGGAGCTCATATACTACATTCATACCAAATATTTGATACAGTCATATAACACAGTCTTATGGTCGGTTATTATAATGGTTATCAATCACCATTTTGGACAGAAATTGGACAGAATTTCGTTCTCCCACTCCGTTCTCCCTCTCCTCCTTGTCTCCGCTCTCTCTTTCCCCCTCTCTATCCCTCTATGTCTCTTTCCTCTCTGTCACTTTCCTCTCCGTCTCTGATCTCTCTGTCTCCGATCTCTCTGTTTTCACTCTGTCTTTTCTTTTTTTAAAACTGCCCCATTTATATTGCAAATCTATCCTCTAATCTCTCTGTCATTTCTGTCTCTCTCTATCTACATCTGTCTCATCTCGTCTGTTCCACTCTATCCCCCCTCTCTCCTCTCTCTCTCCCCCCTTCCTCTCTGCCTTATACAGTATACACATATAGGCCATATAAGCAGGGACCTCAAAATGTGGCTGGAAAATGATTTTCGTTGCACCCAACTGGGGACTAAGTGAACTTTGCTGATTTCCATGTAAAAAAACCTGCTGAATCCGAAAATCAAACTTACCTCGAAAGCTGTGGACATCATTACGTAATTTACAGTTAATTAAAATAGTTGAAAAATAGGTGAAAATGAGAAAAACAATCTATATCTATGAGACTCATACAAACGTTCTCAACCTATTTGGAATCAAAATTCTGTGACATACTATGACAAGACAGTTGTAAGTTAACATGTATTGAGTATGAAATCGATACATACATTATTTACCATAAAAACAGCAAAAAGAGATGAAAATATTGAAAATTTTTTTTTTTGCAATATTTGAGTATCTCCATCCGAGTCAAATTATAATAGAATTATGTGATATACTATCCACAGAAGGTCAAGCATGCATACAATTGGCATGCCAAATCTTAACATCATAAGTAAAAAAACCTTTAAGTTAGAGCAATTGAAAGTTCATAGATCTATCAGGTCACTGGGGAACGGTGAAAGCTCTATGTATGGTACTATACCCTGCAATACCATGACATGATGCATTATTGAGTTATATAGTGTGCTTTCAAATGAAATGATTTAACAACTAGCCTCTGATAAAGGAGATATTCTGCAATATTTAAATTTCATGAAAAAAAAATTATTTATGCAAAAAATCCGAAAAAATGGAAATAAATTGTAGAAGGGTCAGATTTTTCAATTGTGCTATTTGGCCATTATAACATGTTTTCGAAGTACAATAACATCTTTCATTATTTAGAGAACTTATTTCTACTTTATATATCTGTATTCCTCTCATCGAGAGCTTTCATTCCATATATACTTTTCTATACCTACAGTGAGATTTTACTTTAATAATTACGAAAATCTAATTTTTAACCCCTAATTTCACAAGGATTTAATAAATAAAGATATTTCTTCCCCTCATATTTCATTTCGAGCAACACACATCTCACTGGTTTTTAATTTTCCCATAAATTCATACTTATTTCCAGTCGAAACACTGATCCTGCAGTGCAACTAATTTATTTTATCGCATTTATTATGCTTTTTTAAAATATTTGTCCCCCCTTTTTTTTTTTAGAAAAGTGACGGCATTCTGGTTATTTTGAGGAAAGCCAGAGTCACGAAATGTTTATTTGTTGGCCTATAAATTGCAACAAAACTGAAGTGCAAGTTGAAATTATTTCTTATGAAAATTTCATGTATTTCAAACATCATAATATATCATAATATCAAACATCATAATAATGATCTATGTTGGATAAAAGTATAGGAGTGAGTGAGTGAGTGAGTGAGATTGGTTGCTTTACGCCCTTACCAACACATATAAAGGTTATATCAAGGGCGGGAGAGCTGAGAGGGAGGCAGTTTATGATCATACCCAGGAAATAGAGATAGAGAAGAAGGGGGAGAGAGACAGAGAAAAGAGACAGAAAAGCACTTTCTGGTCATACCCAGGACCAGAAAATAAGTAGAATTTAAGTTGTAAATGAGGTTGATGTGAAACAAAGACATAGTCAGGAAGAAACAAGATGCACGGCTATGACTAACGTCATATATAATTGCAATGGGCTACATACACATAGGCATACATATACGTCGTAACACATTACAAAAACATTGTTTTGAAAGTCTTTACAGAATATTCTAAATATTTCAATAATGTTATGAAAATGTTGTCAGGTGGGTATATGTTAAAATATGGTTCCTATACCGCTCAATATTATATGATTTTGGTTGCCTTGAAGAGCTATGGAAATAGTTTCGAAATGATTGTAAGATTAATTATTATCATTGGATTTTAATATTCGGTCATAAATGATACTTTACAGGTAGTACAGGTATAATTTTTGTAAATACTTGGGTCGGGCTTTCTTTGTACTCAGCAGTCATTGCTTGCCCACATTACAAGACATTTCTATTTGTAATACACAACTTTAAAGGAAGCTCTTGTCTTCACTTATTATTCATTGGATGGCCTAAACAGGGCTGAAAGTATTTCTACACAAGTACCATGATTATTTTAAGAAGTTATGTCTTAATATATATCAAACATATGTCTCTGTTGGTGTATTTCATATATAGGCCAATTCAATTGAAGTTGAATTAGTAACGTGTGTGTCAGTGAGAGAAGGAGAGGGAGTAAGAGAGAAATGACAGAGAGAGGGAAGAGAGAAAGTCGGAGATAGAGATCAGAGAGAAATGATTGACAGAGCAGGGGACGTAGTAAGCCTTGGGTCAGTACTAGTATTGTGGACGAGTGGAATGGTGGAGGTATTCGTCCACAACCAATCAGTGCTCGTTCACATATACAATTGTAGAAGTAAAAACAAGATAGAGTCTTTATCTTAATGCATAATAGAGGATCGATAAGTTCCATAAATGTAACATATAGGAGACAAGAAAAAGAGCAATGACTAAAACAAAGAACATTTGTTTGATTGTATGTATAACTTGACTGGTATTTTGTAAATAACTTGAAACTGTATATAGGATATTTGTAATAAGTATAAAATTACATTGTATCAGCAGTAGTGAATAACCTCAAGGGGAGGGGCAGGGTATTAAGGGGGAGGGACGGGAGAGAGGGAGGTAGAGGGAGAGGTTGGTTAGAAAAGCTTTCGAAAATGTTTGAAACATAATTGATAATTGTATTCATTGTAGAATGCATGTTAGCAGATCATTAAATAAAATATTGAATCGAATGTAATCATGTAATGCATAAGGAGGGGGGGGGGGTCACAGAGAAAGAGGAGGGAGTAAGGAGAGAAAATAGAGGGAGTGGGAAAGAGATATGAGAGAGAGAAAGAAAGAGTGGGAGGTGAGAGGTGTAGGAGTAGGCAGACGGGGAAGGGTGCAGGGGGAAGGAGAGAGGGAGGGAGAGAGTCAGAGGGAAAGAAGGAAAGAAAAGAAAAGGAAAGAAAGTGAAATGAGAGAAAAAAAACCCCCATGGAAGTCATTTGCCCTTAATGCCTCTTTTCGATTTTATTTTCAATGAAACCTTGTGTGAGAATTTACAATCTGTTAATTTGCCCTGTGTTGGTACTCATAAGCGTGGACGAGTGCACCAGCAATGGTACTCGTCCACAGCAAAATATACTCGTTATTTACGAGTACAAAGCCCTTATTACGATCCCTGCAGAGAAAGAGGGGTGGGGGAGCAGGAGATAGATGAGACATAATATTTCGACCACTACCAGTGGTTTACACGGCCGGGATTAAAACCAAAATTGTGCCGTTCATTTCCGAAATTGTTAACGTTTTTGCTTTTAATTTTCCAATACCCAAAGAGCCAGAGAAAAGCACCTTTTTAAGGGTTAAAATCCGCAGGCCGGAGACAGACATTTTAGGACCTAAGCTCCTAAATGCCGGAGAGTTGGCAACCCTGTCTGAATGGCTGCAATATGTAAACAAACTTTCCTGCTGGACCATGTTATGGTATTGATCAGCCACTTTCTGCTCCTGTCAGTCGAGCTCAATTGATTTTCCAGCAAACTATCATACTCTACCACATGATTTCACTGTCAATCTATTGAGTCCCCCCTCAATCATCTCACAAACATTAATTAAACAAGTTGTGGCCGTCTCCGGCTGAACGTGGACCACGCCATTGTGGTACAGTCACATGGTTCAAAGCAGGGCTCCTGATTGGTCAAGAGCAGGGCGGCCATGGTGTAGCATGAAATATGCTCAGGAGAAAAATACCCGATTTGGTTTGCTGTTTTCTCATAGTTGTCCACACTTTTGAAGGTGGGAACAAGGAAGATTCTGTTTTGAATGAAATAATCTCAATTTACAATGCTTAAGATTATAGTTCCTCGTTGGGTGCAACGAAACTGAACGATAAACGGCCCCTGCTTATGTCCTAATACAATTATCCGTATACATGCATGTATATACATGTATATATAATACATGTACATATTATATAGACATACAAGCATACACATAGATTAATATTGTATCAAAAACAGTAAGCGAAAATATATCTTCATCATTTTAGCTATTATACAGTTTGTAATTATGTTACTTTAATTTAATTAATAAGCTCTAAAACAAAAACAATGCTAATTTTAAGAAAAATGCCAAGGCCACCCGGGAAGACCAGCAGTCGTTGAAGGGTTCCACCCGATTTCTTGTATACTGTTGTAATTGCATTTGAGAAATAATTTTTTTTATATATAATATATATATCTATGCAAACATACATACATACATGTACATGTATACATGTATATAATATTATATGTATAATATAATATGTACACATCTATCTATACATGTATGTACATACACATTTATATATGTATGGATTATATGTATGTGGCAGTGTTGGATGCAGGAAAAAGGAGGATTTATTAGCAGTAAATTAAATTAATAGAAAAATATACTTGGTTGTCTCTAGGTCAATCAATCCAACACAGTATATATGCATCTATACATGCTGGATCAATCAATCCAATGCAGTATTAAGATAGAACCTAACGTGAGCTGCATATGCGGCAACATATTCACAAAACGCAAGTGGTTTTTGGTAAATGTCTTTCACAAGTGGCAAAGGCACATGCGAAAGACATTCACCAAAAGCCACGAGCATTTTGTGAATGCGTTGTTGCATATGCAGCTCAAGTTTAGTTCTATTTTTATGCCATGATGTATATTTAAGCATTGTTTGATCATTATTTACCTTTAGTTAATGTGAGTTTATGCAACCAATCAAAATAACATAGTAAATTAGTTGCATTTGAAAGGCAGCCCGCGCTAGTGAAATCCAGGCATGCATATGCCATTGGCTAATCTGGCCATGTTTTTGTGGATACACCCACCTATCATACATACATGTACAGACTGGGTCAATCAATCCAATACAGTTATATATATGCATGTATACATGCTGTTTCAATCGATCCAACATTGTATATACATGTACGTATATATATGCTGGCTCAATCAATCGAACACAGGATTATATGCATGTATACATGCTGGATCAATCAATGCACTTCATATACATGTTTACATACTGGATCAATCAATCCAACATTCTATATGCATGTATACATGCTGTTTCAATCAATCCACTTCAGTATATTGAATCATGTAAGTACTCATGGTCAATCAAGTTAGTACTCACAGTCAATCATGTTAGTACTCATGTTCAATTATCTTAGTACTCATGGTCAATCATGTTAGCAATCATGGTCCATCACATTAGTACTCATGGTCAATCATGTTAGTACTCATGGTCAATCACGTTAGTACTCATGGTCATTAATCAATCCATTTATCATTTTAAGAGTCACTCGATTCTAACATTTTGTATTGTAGGGGTAGGTTGTTTCACCATAAGATGCCTGGGTAACTGAAGGACTTTGATATGTTGCTAAACTAGGTCAATTTACTTTGAATTCTCGATGTTCCCTGAAATTGTAGTTCTCTTCGGGTCGTCTCCTCTCCAACCGATCCAGTCGTGGGTGGTGTAATTGCTTGTGAAAGAATTTCATTGTGTTAAAAAATATTCGTTGTTTTACCAGCATGGTATTTGATATGTTATGTAAATCAAGGACATTGCGACGTCTGGGTTTCCTTAAGGCAAATCTTAAGGATTTGTTTTGAAGTATTTATAGGCTATCCAGAGTGGTTTTCCCACAAGTAAGGTAACATAGCCGTAGTCCAGGTAGCTTAGGACCATAGATTTTACCAAGAGTAATCTAGTTCTACTGTCTAAAGTATGTCAGTTGATGTATAGCTTATATAATCGGGTTTTTGCCCTGGCTAAGATGGTTCTTGCCATTTCATTAAATTTCAAACTCGAAATAATAGTGACACTGAGATAAGTAAATTTGTTTACCCACTGTTGTGGGCCGTTAATAATAGAGATATTGGCCCGTTGTATTGCGAGAACCTTGTATGTCCTCGCATCTCAGTAATAAGTGGCTCATAAGTTGAATGCATGTATATAAGCTCAGAAATTCGTATCTCCTCGTAAATACATCCTCCCTAAACCTGTGCATAAGGACTTTTTTCTCGTAAATTTTTCGGAAATGTCTATGAGCATTTTGAAGGCTGCACATCTTTTCGCATCTCCTCTGATGTCCTCGTAACCTGGTTTCAACCTGATTTCAATTCTTTTTCTGAACTATGGCTTCTTATTTGCATGGCGCCCTTAGGTATGCAGAATCGACACCTCGGTGATTATATTTGGGGTGACGCAACAATCACTATTATGACGCATATATAATATATATGCCTACCTGCGTCATTGGGGCCAATAAACGCATGCCCCTCCCCCCACTCATCGTTCCACCTGGAGGAATTCCTCACTTTCCCTCCATCTCTTGACACGCATAGAGGTGCTTGCCCATGAGAATTTTATTCTTACTGTTTCTTACAATTTCTGTATAATTGTTTTTCACTTTATCTATTTTTTTCTGTATATTTATCGACATGTTTTTCCTTAGGCCAAAAAAAAATAGGTGTGTTTCCGATTTATCTGGCTGAAAACTAGGTAGGGGTGGTTGGTAACTTTTTTTTTTTTGGTTAATTTTTTTTGTTTGAAAACCACCTCCCAGGAACTGAAAAAAATGTCTTTTTCATAACAATAGTTGTTTTGAACATGGAAAATGTGCTTTTTGACAGTTTCGGGTTAGGAAAACCCATTTCCTGCTTTTATAAGCTTATTTTGTCAAAAAATCTCCCAAAAGTAAGATATGATGGGGAAAAAATCAGGTATGGTAAAAACAATTTTAGGTAGGGTAAGGTTTTTCTAGGTAGGGGGGGGGGGGTAAATCGGAAACACACCTATTTTTTTTTTGGCCTTATATATATTGTAATATGTATAGGGTAAAATAAACCTTGACTCCTCCACTGGGGTTCATGGCCATTCCTGGCCATTCAATGTTTCCACTTCTTAGATTAGGCCAAAAAAAAAATAGGTGTGTTTCCGATTTATCTGGCTGAAAACTAGGTAGGGGTGGGTGGTAACTTTTTTTTTGTGTTAATTTTTTTTGTTTGAAAACCACCTCCCAGGAACTGAAAAAAATGTCTTTTTCATAACAATAGTTGTTTTGAACATGGAAAATGTGCTTTTTGACAGTTGGGTTGATGTGGGTTCGTTCCTCTAAGATAACTTTTTATGTTTTGGCACTCGCACTGGACCGTCAGCAAGCTTTCGTTTTTTCCCCAGGAAAAAGTCAAAATGACTTCTATTCTCAATCGAAACCATTGCAATACCTCTCAGAGTCCTTCATTTATGCACTTGTCAATTGCAACCCCCCCCCCCCCGGGTATGCAGGGTAATGGTTAGGGAAAGTCTGAGAAAACATTCCCCCACCCAGGCGGAGATTTCCCTTAGTTAACAGCAATATCAACTGGATGGGTCGGGGAATGTCCGCCAGTGCCCACTCTATACCTTAGTTCCCAAGAGAGTTTTGGTGATTTTCAGCGGGCATGGGCTTGGCTAGGCTAAGATCTATAGTTACAATCCTCCACCAATATATACACAAAGAGTGTCATCTTTGAACCTGACAGGGATTTATACACCTCCTATATAGTGTTTCAACAGTGTTAAGTCTGAATGTGCCTTGCTGAACATTATGAGGTACTCTAATTCCACTGCACCCTATACTAGAAATGTCAAGATCCTTTAGTGTTGGGGTAAGGGTTATGGTAGGGGTTAAGGTATGGGGTTTGGAGGCAGGGGTGCGGGTTCAGGGGAGGGCTCATGGGAGGGGGTTGTTGAGGGGGTTAGGGGCGAGGGGTGTATATATGTCATGTGTATATATGAGTAATTCTGACTTCCCAACATATTTTCACATTTTTATTATACCAAAGAGCCATTAGAAACAAATAAAAAGCAGATCATATAGTAGCTAGGGTCAAGGCACAATGGTAAAATAAATTTCGTAGGAAAATCTTTGTAAATAGGGGGCATTTCTGATGTATTTCGGGCGGGCAGATATGATAAAACTATTGAAAAATGTCTCCAATAGTTTTTTTCCCATCAAATACACAAAATACGATTTTAGGGTCAAATGACGACAAAATGGTGGATTTGGTGACGCGCCACGGAGAAAGGAATATCCGCGCGGGATTTTTAATTCCCGGGAATTTCGGCTAGAAGTTGCGTCATATTGACGACGTCACCGCCACGTTTTCTCGCACAATCCTATCTTTAACGTCACCAAACTAAATAAATTCAGGTAGACAGATGGTAAAAAATGGGATATACTTAGAAAATGTCATTTAATTTCATTTGCCCAAATAATTGAGGGAATTATTAGCTTATTTTTCATGACATCGTCGTCAGAAACAGACGAGGTGCCCCGTGTAGGGATTCCCCCTTGTCGCTGTTTTGATCTGTGACGATGGTGACAATGGGCCCATTGTATAAGGATGCGAGAACTCGTATGTCATCGTATGTCAGTAGTAAGTGTCTCGTAATAAGCAAAGCATAAGCAATGAAGTTCGTATCTCCTCATAAATACACCATCGCATCTCCCTATAGCAGTGCATAAGGACTTTTTTCTCGTAAACATTTCGCAAATGTCTACGAGCATTTTTAAGGGTGCGCATCTTTTCGCATCTCCTCGTAACCTGGTTTTGTTACATGTTTTATACTTTCATATTGTAGTGTGGGAAGGGATACAGGAGGTAGGACCACAGGCGGTATTTATGTTTAAATGGGGTTAACAAGTTTGGAACTGAAACAAGCCATCTCACTCACCTAATTATGTAATCATTCATTTATTGATTGTGAAGACTATTAGGCCTATCAGTAATTTTCAACCCTAAGATTAGGAAGACACAACAGTGGGCAGAAGATCATGGTGAATCATAACTGATGTAGGCCTACATACTGTGATGCCCATATCCCACTATGACAAGGGCCTCATTTTATTAGGCCTATCTGTCAATTGTGAAAACATGCGCCTTACTACAGTACTGCATGATGTCACTTGGCTAAGGATATGCTGCATACAGATTCTAAGTATATGAAAAAAGAAAAAGAACTTTCAACTTTTACAGAACTTTTGACTTTTGTGGTACTTTCAACTTTTAGGCCTACATAATTTTCGACTTGCACAGCACTTTCAACTTGAGACTGGAGACTGGACTCTAGGCAGACTGCAGACTTGACTTGCATGAAATACATGCATGAGACAGCTAGGAGACTAGGGATTTCTTATAAGGCCTATGTGGAAAAGTTCAACTATGGGCCCATTGTATAACAAAACGCTAGTAAGTGGTTCGCATCTCCTCGTTTCCTGTCACATCTTTTTGAGTTACGAGGGACTTACGAGATATGACAGACATACGAGGGGTGGTTTGCATAACAACCCTCGCAACAATTTTGTAATTTTGTATTAATCAATACATCGCATCTCCTCGTATCTTCTCGTATCTGAAGTTTTAATTGAATTGAAGAGTTTATTAAGGTATTTGAACTTGGAATGGTGTGGCAAGATTAGTATTAATGATCTGGCACGTTTATATATCAACATAATATATATATTCTTATATGTAATCACAATTAATGTTCTTGTATTGTCATGATAAGTTATGAATGGTTATTATGATTGATATAATGATGCGTAATGGTAAATTAATTCTTTACATGTATCATGAATGTAATATGTTGGCTATTGCATCATCCATGATCTAGAAACCCTTACAGATCATGACGTCATAGCTAGTGCCTCCTACTGGCTCTATACCATGAATGTGTTGATGTATATGATATATAATATTCATATTACATATATTATATGTATGAATGTGTATGCATACAGGTACATATATATATTTATACTGAGGAATGTGTTGGCATATTTGCTTGGAATACATTAAATGAATTAATACAAGACCATTGTTATTATATGTGAGAATTTTTTTTTTCAGGGTGGTGGTGGTGGGGGGGGGGGGGGGGGGGTGCGAGTTGACGGGTAGAAGGATCGGGTAGTAAATTAGTGAAATCCATGGTGTATGAATCCCATAAGTCTACCATAAAAACATGGGATTACAAAAAACTGATTAGTGACAATGGATGAGGTACAGAAGGGAGTGCTGGAGTGGGTACAGGGTTAGGTAAAGGAGAGGGTACAGGAGGTACTGGAGGAAGTACAGGATCAATTGGAATTGGAGGAGGAGGTTCTGGAGGAGGTTAGTGGAGGAGATGGTACTGGAGGAGGAGAGACTGGAGAAGAGGTATTGGAGGAGGTCAATGGAGGAGGTGGTACTGGTGGAGGAGGAGGTACTGGAGGAGGAGGTTCTGGAGGAGATGGAGGAGGTGCCTGTACTGGAGAAGGAGGTACTGGAGGGGGTACTGGAGGAGGGCTCCTCCTCCAGTATCTCCTCCATTAACTTCCTCTAGTACCCCCTCCTGGCCCCCCTCCAGTACCTCCTCCAGTAACCTCCATTAGTACCTCCTCCAGTAACCTCCATTAGTACCTCCTCCAGTACCTCCTCCAGTAACCTCCTCCAGTACCTCCTCCAGTAACCTCCTCCAGTAACCTCCTCCAGTAACCTCCTCCAGTAACCTCATCCAGTAACCTCCTCCACTAACCTCTCCAGTACCCCCTGCAGTACCCTCCTTCAGGTACCTCCTCCAGTACCTCCTCCAGCAACCTCCTCCAGTACCTCCTCCAGTAACCTCCATTAGTACTTCCTCCAGTAACCTCCTCCAGTACCTCCTCCAGTACCTCCTCCAGTAACCTCTTCCAGTAATCTCCATTAGTACTTCCTCCAGTAACCTCCTCCAGTACCTCCTCCAGTACTTCCTCCAGTAACCTCCTTCAGTACCTCCTCCACTAACCTCCTCCAGTATATCCTCCAGTAACCTCCTCCACTAATCTCTTCCAGTAATCTCCTCCAGTACCTACTCCAGCAACCTCCTTCAGAACCCCCTCCAGTAACCTTCTCCAGTATCTCCTCCAGTAACCCCCTTCAGTATTCTCCATCAGTAAGCTTCTCCAGTAACCTCCTCCAGTAACCTCCTTCAACACCCCCTCAAGTACCTCCTCCAGTACCCCTCTCCAGTACTCCTTCCTGTCCAATCAGCAGCATGGAACTTGAGTTTCAGAAAAATGTGACTACTTCAGGGCCAGGAAAATCATTGGCAATCACCCCAACCCTCCCACCACCCCCACACTAAGACCATCCATTATCATTATCGGATGTTAATAATTTATACCTGCATTGTCTGACGCCAATACATACTATATACATACACACATACATACATGCATACATCACACTATATATATATGAGCTATATATATTATAAACATATACATACATGCATGCATACACACATACAATACATACATACACATATATACATATGTAGTGAATCTGTGTCGCAGGTTCGTTTCCCTTGGCGTATCCGAAGCTTATTAATCGAGAGTCTATATAGAACAAAAGGAACAAAGGCAGGCGCTACCTGTTCACTTGGGTTTTATTGTGAGGTGTTCGGAACTGGCATCAGTTCGCTTCCAGACCTGACTAGACTGCGGATTTCGGATCACCAGGTAACCCTCATCCAAAGGTGTCTATCAGACCTATACAACAACAATCAACATTTCACAATCAGAGGTATAAGTAACACTGCCCACACTGAGAGGTTTATCATGGCCTCTACAGCTTACATTAAATGGTAGAAACCCAGGTCGTGGTTACTATCGACCAACAGCTGGCTGCTGTTAAATATATAAAAGGCGACAGGCAAAACATATCATTTAGACTAAAAAGTCCCGCGGACCAGTAGTGACCACTGGGGAGGTTCGGACGAACTAACCCTCAGCGGCCACCTAAACCCAATAACACCACAATACCCCCTTTTTTCTTTTAAGAGTTTGAAAAGAAAAATCTTGAAAACTCGATAGGGTATAAGAAAAGTAACAGTCTACAAGTAGGAGCATATAGTGTGTCCTCTCTACAATGAACAAATAAATCAATCTTATGAAAACTTCAGGAATCGACAAATAGGAGCATTCTGTGTCCTAACTAATGTGAACAATTATCCGAAGTAAGAAAGAAAGTTTATGAAAAACCTTTTCACGTTTGACAGGCAGGAGCATATAGTGTCCTCACTAACAAGCAAACAATCTGTTCTACAGAACTTATTTATGAAAAAGGCTATCACTTTCATTATTGTAGACTTCATGTAAATGTCGGCGCCACACACCAGGGTCATGATCCGAGGATCCAGGGCATCCGAACAGCATCCGAGGTGGTTAAATCGGGTCGAAGGGCGGTCCAGTCATCATCGTCCATGCGTTTCCTCCGTTCATTCATCATTGCCATCGTCGTCTTTCGTTCCATCGGGCGAGTCCTTCGCAGAAGGTCTGTCCGGAGTATCGAACATACTACCGAACATACCTTGCTCGGGAGGCGCCCGGCCCAACGCAGCCGAAGCCACAGTTCTCTGAGGCTGGGGTGGCTCACGTTGGGACTTCATCTGGTCCAGGAGATTGGTGAGGAAATGGATTTGTTGGTCGTTAACCTCCAATGTCCCACCAGCTCGACTGGACACCACGGTCAAACCAGGAGTCTCGCCCGAGCCTGAAGAAGGCAAGGCTTGAGCTTCCTCAACTGGTTTGGCAGGGAGAGAGGTCGGCTTTCCACCCAGGGAACTTTCCGACCTGCTCACACCTTGATTGGACTCGTCCGAATCATCCAAAAGTAAGCCCTGGAGTCTGGTATTCTCCTCCAAGAGCTTCAGGATGCGTTGTTCTTTCTCCTGATTGGATGCCTTCAGAGTCCGGATGAGGAGAGCCTGCTGACTGATCGTTTCTTTCAGCGTTCCTACCTCATCCACCTTCGCCCTCACCGCCTGAAGCTTTTTCAGAGGAGTCACCAGAGCGGCCACGGTCACTTTGACCTGCCTTTTGGCGTCCTCTGCAGCTACTTGCAGGGCTTTCAACGCCTGGTTCACGCCGGTCTCTGATGTTTCCACCAGAGCAGCGGTCTCCAAAGCACAAGGCAGTTCGGCCAGAGTTGTGTCCACCCATTTCTGGGCCTTCCTCGAACGTCTGCTCCTCTTAGCAGGAGGAGCAGTCAACTCAGCTGCCTTCGACTGGCTCTCAGTCCTCGGACGCTTGGAGGCTGCGGCCTTCGAGCTAGTACTAGCACTTGACTTGTCCGAAGTCGCTGTGCTAGACTTTACCGGGGTCTGAGTCGGTTTGGATTTTCCAGTACCAGCTCTGGGAACATCCACCTCACCAGCCTTTCGAAGGGTCCGGAGATGGGCCATCGAAAGATGGGTAGTCCGAATGAAAGCTCCGAAGGGCTTCCACTCAGGCTTCACTTTCGCCGCCTTCTCCATCGCCTTCGGCCTTCCCTGGTTGTGCAGCAGCTCCTCCCCATTCATGATGTGGCTGACCAATTCCGATTTCCTGTCAAGCTGCTGCTGACAGTTCTCGTATGGACAGACCCACACTTCTGTTTGAGGGGTGTGAACCTCGCACAGGTGCCTGAAGAATCTTTCTCGGGTGGAGAAAATTCGGACACCTGAAGCATTGAGCTTCACTCGCCTACACACCAAGTACGGACAACGAAATCCAGGCTCCCACAGAGTTGGTACCAGTCGGAGCTTCTCACTGGTACCAGGTTCCATTTTACCTGCCTTACACAACCCTGGGTAGAGACAGGATTCATACCGGAGCATGAGTCCATGGTCATCTTCAGAGTCGGACTCTGTGGCCATCAGATGACGTGAGCCTGGCTGATCGTGCCTAGGGTTCAGCGGGACAATATCAGAGGCTTTGTCCAACTCGGCATTGAACTTGGTCGACGAGCCCAAGTGCGCCAACTGATCCTCCCTCACCTTAGCACGATGCACACGGACCTTTTTCAGCTTCCGGAACTTCAACTTAGTAGTTCCAGTCGCTGGGGCAGGTGCCTTGCCTTTCGAGTTCGACTTGGGGTCCGAACTCCGGGGCTTGCGAATTTGACGGGCAGAAGACCGGGTGCTCTTGGCCGGTGAACCCATGAGCTCCACAGTCGCTGCCGCCGAAGAATCGGCAGGATCTGGAGATAGAGTCCGCGGGGACTCGTTCATCTCTCCATCCTTCATCTTCGGCTTGTCCTGCTTTCTGGGGGATCTAGGCTTCTGCTTAGAGGTACCAGCCGAAGGTACAGACTTGGCTTCGGGAGTCTCGGACTCAACCTCAGCCATGTCTACTACCGACGCTGCCTCCTCTTCAGCAGCTGCTTTCCTAGCATCCTCGGCTTCCATAATTGCGCCCCAGCAAGTTACGGTGCCGGTCCCAGAGCCACCTGCGTCAGGCTGACCCATGCCTACAAGGATCCGAGACCCTTCCAAGACCTTAGCCTCCTCGTCCGACAATACCTCGCAGTCCGAACCGTCCAGATCCATCTCTAGATCAGACTCGGACAGCTTGGCGTTGAGGGAATCAGCCAACTGGTCCTCGGTCATATTCTCGAATTCTCCTGAAGTCGACATCACTAATCAATCGGTACCTGAAAGTATAATGATGGTATGGGTAGAAATAAGTACAGAAAATACCTGTTATTTGCTGCAGATGGACGTTCGGACTCCTCTCGGACACGCTTCGGCTGTGGCTGACAGCTACTACACACATAGAGCGTAGTGGTATCGAGAAATCCAAACCTTCACTACACGAATATACCCACGCTTGAGGCACAGTGAGTTGGTTGATTACTTCCAAAACACAAAGACTGAACATTTATTGGTATATCAGCAGCGGATACGCTGTTCAAGTTTAGTTTAACACCTTCGGATAGCAACGTTCATTCATTCCTACACCAATGGCGAAAACAACATGGTCGCTATAGGTCCCACGCCAGCCCGCGCATTATCAACGTGCCCCAAACACAGTTAATATACGACCCACAGCATTCATGCAACTTGACTACTCGAGCAAAGGGACTACAACACAGGGCAATATATTTCACAGGGATCATCACTTGATAAAACTTACTGCACAGTTCTCTTTCTAAGAGGTAGTCTCGGTGCTTTGCTTCGCGGAAGCAGGAAGTAGACTGACTGAAACGGTAAAACACCAGCGTATTTAACCACTGCAACGCCAGAGTTGCATTCAGTCGCCGCACTACTGCAGCGCCAGTTTTCTTCCCGCGCTCACCTTCTGAGCCTGAAAATAGCTTTGGGCGCGTGTTCCCACTCAGCTATTCGGGTCTCTGCTGAGACGATGCAGAGGTGTAATCATTCCCTGATTTCCTCAAACCCACCCCAGGCGTAGGCAACACTCTATTCGTCCATAAATAGATTCCGATGCTTACACTGAAGTCCGTGGCCACTGAAGACGTTTTGGATTTCCAGTTTAACATACAAGCGGTACCCAGGGCAAGGTTAAGTACTTTCCGAGACTCATGTTCGTCTCCCAGTCACAAATGGAATTAACTAAATAAAGTCCATTTTTACTGCTTATCAATAGGGGACAGGGCGGCTCTTAGTTCGGTCCACCACCCGTCTGACTTCTCGTTGTGTGATTTTTTAGTTCGGGTAGAAATCAGTTCGGAGATTCCTACCCTCGGTCCAGTACCATAATTAGCTCATCTGCAACCGAACTGGGGCCTTTCGTACACGTTTAGCCCTTGCTATGCCAGGAGAAGAAGGATCTGGTGGTTTTGCATTAACCACAGCTCCTTTCCTTGGTCTACCTGGTCGTTTCTTCGGCTGCACTGGAGGTACAGGAGCAGCTTGGACCAGCTGTTTCCTAGGCCTTCCGCGCTTCCTATTCAAAACGACCGGGGGCGCCACCGGCTGGTCGGACGTATCTGTGCGAACCTTCGGCCTCCCGCGCTTCTTCGGACAGACCGTAGCTACCTTAGACTTCTCCTTTCTAGATAAAGTCTTTCCTGGACCCAAAAGCCCAGGCGGGGTAGCCGTAAGTCCCGAGTCTGCTAAGGAACTGTCAGGTTTGGCAACAGATTTCCCTTGTCTACCCCCTCTTTTCTTTAGAGGCAGAGATTTACTGGAGGTTTCCTTGGAACTACCCTTTCGGATCTTCCTAGGTCTACCTCTCGGCTTGACGCCTACAGTAATTTTCTCTTTCTCCACCAACTTTGGACAATCTTTCCCTGGCACCACTCTCCCAGCCTCTAGTCTAAAGATTTCCATACCAGCCTGTTCCTGCCTTCGGAATTCTGGAGCCCGATCCAAGTTAACTGCTTGAATCGGCCCATTTTCATCGAAAGCTGGCTTCAGATAGTCAATATGGTATCGCATTAGACCTTCGGCTGTCTCCAGTTCACAGGTGGTACCTCCTATGAACCTTCTGATTTTATAAGGCCCGTCCCACTTGGGTCCGAGCTTCTTATTTGCTTTGGGGGGACAGAATCGGTACACCACCTCCCCCGCCTCAAAACTGGGGGGCCTAGAACGTTTGTTATAATCCCTAATCTGGTGAACCGCAGATATTCCGAGATTATCCCGCACGTACTGGTGTCCCTTTCTCATCCACTGTTTCAGGTTCTCAACAAAAGCAACCTTGCAAGGGAAATCAAGACTTCCTCTTTCAACTCCATGAACTATGTCCATGGGCGTTACCAACTCTTCTCCGAAGACTACTGAGTTAGGTGTGCATAAAGTAGCAGCATGTACTGTCCCTCTGTATGCATGAGCAATGCAAGGGGTCAGCATATCCCAATCTACTTCGTCCGAATCAGTCATACAAGATAGCTGTTCCACAAGAACTCTATTAAGCCTCTCGGACTGCCCATTACTCATAGGCCTGTATGGGAGGGTAATTAGCTTCTCGATTCCCAGCATGTCAAGTAGACATCTCAAGAGTTGAGACCGAAATTCAGGAGCTCCATCTGTCTGCAACGACACAGGACATCCGAATCTCAAGATCCATTCTCGAAAAAGAACTTCTGCACAGCTTTCAGCGGTGTGATCGGCCATGGGGTAGGCTTCGGCCCATTTAGAGAAATGGTCTACTACAACCATAATATAGCTGTTGCCTCTAGGGGTACTCCGAAGAGGCCCTAGAATATCCAACGATATTCGGTTCCATCTACCACCATGTTTTTCTTTCTTAAGGTAAGAAATTCCACCACCACCTCTAGTCTTCCTCATATTACATTCCGGGCAAGCTCGTACCCACCGCCTCAGATCATAACTCATACCAGGCCAAAAATATCTCATCTTTGCTGACCAGACATTCTTGAAGGTTCCGAAATGACCCGCAGTTTTGGCACCATGTATGCCCTGGAAGATCTCTTTCCTCATGGAAACAGGGACAATTTTCCTCCAGTATTTCTTTCCGGTGGCTAGTCTTGTCCACCCCAGACATAGCACACCATCTCTGACCTCCATACTACCAAGATGTCTGACAAATGCCCGAAACTCATCAGACTCACCAGCAAGATTTTCTCTGCTAGGAATCGGCACAGTTCCATCCAACATTTTCAGCAACCTTTTTACAAGTGGGTCGGCTTGCTGAGCTTCTTGCAACACGTTCCGCTGAGTCCCTAAGGAAACTTCGTTAGTGGCAATAACAGCATCATGCACACCGCAATCTAGGCAGTCTGGTCTTCCACATTTTCTGGTTGGCAAGCGCGACAGCGCATCAGCATTTTCATGCTGTTTACCAGCCCAATGCAAAATCATGCTCTGATCCAGCCCGAATTCCTGTAAGGTGAGTAGCCAGCGAGCTAACATATCGGTCGGATCCTTGAAATTGAGCAGCCAACGTAAGGAGGCGTGATCTGTCCGAACAATAAAATCCTTATTACCCAGCAAGTAATGTCGGAATTTTTGCAGGTAGGTCAGAACGGCAAGCAGCTCACGTTTTGTCGCACAATAGTTCCTCTGTGGCTTAGATAAACTATGGCTTGCAAAACACAGAACCACCTCCCTTCCTTCCTGGACCTGAGACAGGATTCCCGCCATGCCAAAACTACTTGCATCTGTATCAAGGATAAACTTACCCGAGGGTTGAGGATATCCGAGAGTAGGTGAAGAGATTAGCAAATTTTTGCATGTATCGAATGCATCTTGGCAACGAGGAGTCCACTCTATGGGTTTAGCATATCGTTTATCCTTGCCTGCCGCGGTTACAATATCCTGCAAGGGAATCACTAATTTACCGAAATCTTTCATAAAATCTCGGTAATAGGAGGCGAATCCAATGAATTGCCTTACTTCCCTAGCATTCGTGGGGATTGGCCAGTCCTTGACTTTCTGGATCTTCTTCGGATCCGCCGAAATGCCATGGCCTGACACAATCCGACCCAAGTATTCCACTTTCTTGCGGAAAAATTCACATTTCTTGGGTTTCAAACGAAGACCATAATCCCGTATACGCTCAAGGACGAGTCTTAGGTTATCTAGGCACTCTTCAAGAGTTTTCCCAAAAACCACGATATCATCCAGATAGACCAGACATGATTTCCAACGAAGGCCATCCAACATCTGATCCATCATGCGTTGGAAGGTAGCGGGGGCATTACACAATCCGAAGGCCATAACCTTGAATTGAAATAACCCTACACTGGATAAGAATGCAGTCTTTGACTTGCTATCTTCATCCATCGCCACCTGCCAGTACCCACTTTCAAGATCTAAAGTACAGAACCACTGGTTTCCACCAAGTGATTCTATGCACTCATCGATCCGAGGTAGTGGAAAGCTATCCTTTATAGTGACAGAGTTTAGCTGACGATAGTCAACGCAAAAACGCTGTGTGCCATCTTTCTTGGCCACCATGACAATAGGAGCACCCCAGGGGCTACTGCTATGTTCAATTCGACCCTCTCTGTACATTTTCCAAATCTCTGCCTCCGCCTTGTCTCTCTTCGCCACAGGAATACGCCGGTATGCTTGTTTGATCGGACAAGCATCTCCAGTGTCTATCACATGGCGAACTTTATCAGTACAACCAAGGGCTTTGCCACCTGGAAGAGAGAAACAATCTCGGAATTCTTCCAGCAAAGACAGAGCAACGTTCTTCTCGTTTTTCTCGGACAAATCCGAATCGTTGACCAGCTTTTTCAGCGGGCACTCTGCACTCGGTGGTACCAAGATGTCGGGAGCTATCAGATCATCATCCGCCACAGGCGATTCTGTAACCTGTATAGAATTAATGATTGCCTCTCTGATAATATTGCTACCGTCATCCTCAGACAAAGCGGAATCCTCTGCCACAAGAGTAACTCTACTTAATCTGCCCACCATTCTCCGTTTGCCAATTTTCTTTGGCCGATCGGACGGATTGCTGAAGGCTACCAAAGCGGTTGAACCTCCACCTGAAACATATGTATTCAGGCTCCCTAAGGCGAAGTCTTCTAGCAATCCTTGGTCTGGCTCGAACATCCAAGCATCCGATGCGTCTGAGCCACTATCAAAGTCCAATTCTGCAAGTGTAATAGATTTGGGCTCCATGATCACCGCTTTCCTAAGTGTCACAGCTATTCCAGTATCTACCTCGCTCACAGTCATGGTCTTTATAGAGGAAAATTCTTCACCTTCGGACTTCTTTTTCCACTGTTTACATACAACAGAATGTCCGAAGTTTTCCAAATAAAACACTCCTGACCAATCCAAACAACAACGGTGCACATAGTAAAAATCTGCACCTAATATCCCGTCTTCAGGGCCCTTCAGACCGCTGACTACCAGACATGTCATCATGTAAGTCCGACCCGATACTTCATATGGACAGAGCACGCTCCCATATGTAGTTATAGGCGTTCCATTACCCATCGAGCACGCCATACGCACCGAAATCATAGGCGGCGCATGTGGAAGGGATTCGTAGAAATCCTTGGTAATCAAACTCGTCGTTGCGCCTGGATCTACCAAGAAATAACCACTCTTCCCACCTATGCCTACAGGGGCATACCATCTCTCCCTCACTAGTAATTTAGAAGGGATCTCCAGAGTTTCCAGCTGTTGAACAGAAACTTTCTGAATCCGAGCAGACTTCTCTTGGCCTTTTTCTACCAAGACAACCTGACCTGACTCAGCTTGGTACTCGGCCTGTCCCCAACGCACGCCAGGGCTCTTGTCCGAGCATCCCTGAATCTTTTCAGGGAGAAAATCACCGTCCGGCAACGGCCTAGGACCTCCAGCTATCAGATCGGGTAGCTTCTTGTCGCTAAGCTTTAACCCTATCTTACACACCGGTGGCTGGGCTGATTTCCCAGTTTCTAGACTACTACCAAGATCCTCGCAGACTGTGGTACTAAGAAGCGTGTTGTCCGAGGCTCCCGTATCGCTTACTACAGGAGCCGAACCTAGTTTTCCGAAGCCGGCTTCCCTCCTGGAGCGCCTTGCTTCTTCACAAGTTCGAGTAGAGCTTTTTTAGTGGGGCAAGCCGAGGCGAAATGCCCCTCCTCACTACAAAAATAGCATTTCCGAACTTGCCAGGTTCTTCTTTCTCTACCCCCAGCAGACTTCTTATACTGCTGGGTTGAGGAATTCGTCTTTCCTTGCTTTTCTTGCCATGCTTGGAAAGCTTGCACTATCGCATTGCCGGGATCGTCGGACTGATCATCATCGTCGGACTCCTGCAATGCCAGTGCCTGGCTAACCTGTACCATGGCCTTTTCTTTGGCACTTGCCTTTTTGCTCTTCCCCGACTGGGAACCTTCGGCCGCCGCTCCCTCCAATGGGATAGCAACAGCCAACGGACCTATAGCAGCAGCTTGCAAGACAGCAGCATTCACGAAATCCATATGACAACTCTCCCATACCTCGGCCCAGTGAATTGCTTGGAGAAGGTCAAACGGCTGTTTAAGCTTCACCCATGCAGCTTTCTCCTGGTTGATCAAGCCTTTCAAGAAGACTCTCAAGCAGAGGGTACGCAGAGTATTGTCCAGATTAATTCCGAAAGCATGTCTAGCACGTTTGGCTACCTCATTGGCAAACATACGGCTCGGCTGCTTAGGGGTTTGTCTGCAGTTATAGAATTCGGACTGCTTCTTTTCAAGAGAATGCTCACCGAAGTTAGCATCCATATGGTCTACAAAACCAATAAGATCCAAACCTGGGGGCAAATCTCCCATTTCGCCTAGCTGACGGCGGCAGCTGCACTTAAGCTGCATAAGGAACTGTTCTGGTGTCCAATTATGCGCTTCGGCTAGCACTTTCATCTCTCCGAGATGTGTCCGCCAGGAATCCTTAGGATCCCAGTTTCTTATAATCGCCGGTTTAGGGGCATGATTAACATTCGTTGCCACAAACTGATACCTGAAGGTGAGTTTGGCGCCTATAGCGCCTTCATACTTCAGGCCCTGCACCACTGACTTATCCCGAAAGTAGTTTGACACTTGGTTAGTCATATGTCGCATGGGAGAATTGTCAATCGCATGAACGCCAGGTATTTGGATTCCAGAAGTATCTGACTGTAGTCCATTGCCGACCAGCATTCCTCACATATTGGCTATTATCAACATGACCACACACATACGTTGTGGAAGCAGTTGGTCTTTTAATGCTGGAGTGCGCCCCAACATAAGGCCTACCCCCTCCCCCTCTGTGAAGAGGAGACGAGGCAGTGAATGTCACCGTATCTTTTTGCCTAGGTGTCCTGGATCCTCCACGTGGAGGAGAAGCTTGCTGGGTTTGGTTAGGTTGATTAGAACCTGCTACACGCTCTCCGCTGGAAGTAGCATGTTGCACAGGTTCGCCTACAGCCTGTCCACCAACCGCTTCGGACAACTTTAGATGCTCGGGCACGGGTGTCCGAGCAGCCTTTTCCTCAGAAAAATGCCTCGGAGTGAGGAGGATGTATGATCCACCACCTTCCTTAGGATATGTAGGTCTCTCGACGCCCAATGGCGGAGAAACTCCTCCTATCCTAGGAGGTGAACCATATAGATCCGTATCCTCGACATCCGAAGAATCATCCAACATGTTTTTCATTCGTGACATATCATCCACCCTGGCTACCTCATTCCGTAATTTTTCATTCTCTACATGTAGCAGACGTGTAGTGGCATGGCAGTCATCGGTTACCTGAACCAACGTGCTCTGGAGGTCTCGATTCTGCTCTATGAGCTGATCAGTAGTTCCACGGGCATCGTGCATCGACTGTCCTTGCACAGAATAGGCATGGCGCCAGGAGTCCACTTCAGTCCTCAACTGCTCCTTTTCTTCCTACTCAAAGGAATCTGCTATCGCAGGATTCCTTCGAAACTCAGTCCATTGACCTCCAGCAGCGGCAACCGGCTGTAGAGTCAACTTCGGACTGGTCACTTTTACCTTCGGATTCGTTTTCTTTGCACCAGAGCCAGGAGTAGGTTTGCGGCAACCCTTCATACCAGCTGGTGAAATGCGCAGGCCAACTTGGGCCGCTGCATCCGCCACCTGGACTCCATTTGCATTGGTAGCCATCTCAAAGATTTACCAAAATCTCTAGCAAAGTTTAAACTATAAGCCCAACACTCAATCGATAAGACAGAAAGCCAAGTTTGGTCACGGCACCAGTTGTAGTGAATCTGTGTCGCAGGTTCGTTTCCCTTGGCGTATCCGAAGCTTATTAATCGAGAGTCTATATAGAACAAAAGGAACAAAGGCAGGCGCTACCTGTTCACTTGGGTTTTATTGTGAGGTGTTCGGAACTGGCATCAGTTCGCTTCCAGACCTGACTAGACTGCGGATTTTGGATCACCAGGTAACCCTCATCCAAAGGTGTCTATCAGACCTATACAACAACAATCAACATTTCACAATCAGAGGTATAAGTAACACTGCCCACACTGAGAGGTTTATCATGGCCTCTACAGCTTACATTAAATGGTAGAAACCCAGGTCGTGGTTACTATCGACCAACAGCTGGCTGCTGTTAAATATATAAAAGGCGACAGGCAAAACATATCATTTAGACTAAAAAGTCCCGCGGACCAGTAGTGACCACTGGGGAGGTTCGGACGAACTAACCCTCAGCGGCCACCTAAACCCAATAACACCACACATACATACATACTAATTAAGATGTTCTCTCGTTTATGACATGACTCCATAGACACTGACAATACCGTAAGTCCACTCTCAGGGCCTGGCGGGAGATAGGGGTCACCCTAGCCATGTTTAAAAGATTCTTGGCACATGCCACAGCTGTCTTACCTGAATAAAGAAATGTCAAAAACACCCAAAAACATGTATATGTAGTGATTCGCACAACTTAATGGCAAACGCTACTATCTAGTGGAAAATGAAATTAAATGTCATTTTTCTGAAACTTTGTTATTTGATTCTTGAAGTGTTTCTGGTCATAAGGATGGAAAAAAATCATTGGGTCGCCGTGCTCATTTTTGAATTACAGTGCTTCAAAATTTGGTATCTCAAAAGAACCAATGAGGACCAAAAGGGGGGCCCATTTTGCAGTACCTCGACTTCATAGTTCATATTTACTATTTATATTCACTCAATATAAGTAAAATTAACAGTTTTAGAGAGAGTATTATTTGGCCAATAATTCTATGCCTCTTTTCTATAGGGTACATTGTTATTTTTATTTTGACAACAACAAATCCATAATGTGAATTTTAAATTGAAAACTCGAAAAAACTCACTATTTTTCACCATTTTCATAAAAACAATTTTATTTTCTCCCCAGTGAAAATAAATGTCATTTTTCTATATCTTTAGTATATAATTTTTTAAGTATATGTGTTCTTATAACTGGAAAAAAATTAATGGGTCACCGTGCTAGTTTCTGAATTATGGGGCTTTGAAATATGGCTGACAACCCAAAAATCTGCTGCTTTCAAAGTGTTCTATGTTTCCTAGATATGTCTATTTCAGACAGCTACAATTATTTTTCTAACGTGATGACATACATTTTTTCCCTATATATGTGTAGAAAATTACCTGCACTATATGTGTAGAAAATTTTGGGACATTTGGAGTATCCACTTTTGTTTTATTCCCAAAACCGTGAAAGAAAAATGCAGCATTTCCCAATGGACTTGCATGTTAAGTGGGTAAAACTGAGAGTACCCTTAGCTAGCTCTGTTTCCCAAACATGTCTATTTCAGACAGTTATAAAAAAAAATTAAACGCGATGACATATATTTTTTTCCTTTTTTATCTGTAGTATATAACCTGAACTGTATGTGTAGAAAATTTTGGGACAGTAGGAGTAGCCATTAATTGTTTGTTTTATTCTATAAAATGTGAAAAAATGGGCCGTTTCCTCATAGACTGCAATGCTAAAGGAATAGTGCGTAAAATGCCCGTAGATTTGGTATATGGAAAAGGGGGCGTGGCAGTGAATAGTAGCGTTTGCCTTTAACACGAATAAACTAAGAGACAACAAAGAGTGTTTGCTCCCCTTCTGGTTTATTAGTCCAATTCCATGGTCAAGGCTTGACCCTGATCCGGATCCACTACCACAGGGTAGGGCATACGGATCTGCACACACAACTGGTGTGAGACTCTCAAGGGATCCAAAGGATCAGCACATAATAGTGGGGTAAAACATAAGGTATAAAACAGCAGTTGAACTGAAGTGAATGTAAGAGGTACAAACGGAACACATTGCGAGTCCGGTTTGTAACAGAACATAACATAAAGGGTAGATAATAGAGGTTTAGAGATAAATTACATGTAATGCAAGCCTTACAGACTGCAACACCTCTAGAGTTAATGAAGTGCACTAATCCCTTCTGGATAAGCTGCACTGTGGAGGATTGCAGAACTACTACAATACCCCCCTTTTTTCAGATTTTTAAAAACCCCATTGAAAAATCGGCAAGTAAGAGCAAAATGGATATATATAAGAACAAGAGAATTATCATTGCGGACCTGTAACCAAATAGTTAAATAAAGCTTTAGTAAGAGTACACAAAGGAGCATATTGTGTCCTAGCTACAAAGTTAACAAGTACAGGTCGCTACATCTCTAAGTAAAACATCCAAAAACACAAGTCACGGCAGTATAAAGTTCAAAAATGGTACAAGCAGGAGCATAAGGTATCCTCACGACTGTAGGATAACAATATTTCTTTAAGAAATAAAAATATAAATCCCAATCGACAAAAAGGAGCTTCAGAGACCTGCGCACGTAAGAACAATATCTGAACAGTGTAATATCAAAATACAAAAATATAAACGAATCCTTAGTTACGTTAAAAAGTTTTATCTCGAGAAAAACGATTCAGGAGAAAAAATTTCTTTCAAATGGAACACAACTGGTTATAACTATGGCAGCAAAAACAAAACGGCTCATCAACAAAAACCTTTACAGGCGGGTGGACTCAGCTTCGTCCGCCATATGGGCGTCCGGATCCGCACGACCAGCAGTTCCTTGTGGAGGAACTTCCGTCTCAGGAGCTGGAGCTGTTTGGACGTTCGTCTGAGGTAGAGCATACAGCCAAGGGGGAATCATCGGACCCATAGCAGCTGACATAGGTGGTTGAGGAACCAACGGAGGTTGAGGAACAACCAATCCCGCCTGGGCAGAAAGTTGTTGAATCCAATGACTCTTTTGCTGTAGCTGAGGGAGAATGGCCGGACCAGCGACGAACACAGTAGCTGCTGCTTGAGGCTGCTGGGCAGGGTCCGGATAGGCGGACGTCTGGGCCGGATTAGAGGCAACCACTTCTGTTGGGGTAGCCGACCTAGTATCATCATCCAGGCTGGCTCTGAGGCGACAGTTGGCCTCTCTTAGTGTCTGAATGGTGGCGTCCTTCTCAGCAGCTGACTGCTTCATTTCCTCCACCAACTTCTCTAATCCACAATTGGTGTCCCTGAGGTCACCAAGCTCAGCCACGGACTGGCGGACGCTTTCCACAGACTGCAAGGGTCCAACCATTTCCTGCAAAATACCATGAAGCTGAACACGAGCTTCATCGGCTGCCACACAAACTTGGGTGAGAGCATCACTGACAACAGTTTCTACTCGAGTGACCAACTCAGAAGCAGCTTCGGATGAAGGGAGACCTTTCAGCAAGCCCTCCATCCACTTCTGAGTTCTCTGTGACACTCGCTTTGCAGGAGGAGCAGACTGTTGGAACCTTCCTTCAGATGCCACTGAACGCCCACGCTTCCTACGATCAGGAGAGTTCCTCGATCCGGACTTGAAAGAAGCAGGAGACTCACAAGCAGATTTGGCACTTCCTGCAGCTGAAGAAGGCTTGGTGTAATGGGCTCCGTCCTGCCTACCAGGCTTCCTGATGCTCTCCGCAGATCCGGCTTTGGATCCAGCTCTTTTCCCTCGAGTGCTCTTCCTCATGACTCGAAGATGTTGCTCAGCCATATACGTCATGCTCTGGAACGAGCCATGAGGTCGAACTGAAGGCATCACGGTTACTGCTTTCTCAAGGGCTTCTTTCCGGGTGAGGTGATGCTGGAGAACTTCCCCATTCATGAGGTGCTGGACCAGTTCTACACGCCTGTCCAGAACTTGTTGACAGCGCTGGAATGGACAGACCCAGACCTCGATGAACGGGGAATGTTCCTCACACAAATGGCGGAATAGGCGTTCCCTAGTCCGGTACACTCTAACACCCTCCGGATTCAGCACCAAGTACCTGCAGACCAGGAACGGGCACCTGAATCCGGGTTCCCAGAGGCAGTGTGAGCTGGTGATCTTCTGGTAGGTACCAGAATCCATGGCGTCTGCACGAACATGCTCAGGCCAAATATGGCTCTCATAACGAGTCATGGAACTCCTTCTCCTCGGAATCAGACTCAGGGCAAGTAAATACCACTGATCCGGGTTGATCCCCATCCGGGTTCATGGGAACTACTTCACTAGACGAATCTAGCTCCAGTCTGAAGTCCTCCATCGATCCCCTTCTGCCAACCTGAGCAGTCCGCCTCTCAGCTCGGTGGATGTGACGCTTCTTGATCACGGATTTCTTTTTCTGGGTGGTCTTAGGCTCTGCTGAAGACCCTGTGCCTGTGGCACGCTTTGCTGGACCCAGCCTAGCCGACCTCCTGGAGCTGGAACCAGACGTCTTGCTAGTAGATGGCTGGTCCTCAGCTTTGTCTTTCTTGGATTGGTCTTTCTTGGGTTGGTCTTTTCTAGCTTGATCCTTCTTAGCTGACCTTCCCTCATCAGTTTTCTTTTCAGGAATTGTCTCTTTTCGGGTTACACTGGTCTTAGAGGGAGCACCTTTCGACCTTGAAGGTCGACGGACCACAGACTCAGGCTGAGTCTCGATTCTCATACGTCCACTGGCAGTTTGGCGGACGCTAGGGCTCCTACCTCTAGTGCTGCGATGATTGGGGTATGGAGAGACAGAACGGCTCCTGTCTGGCACACCGGTCTCACCCGACCTAAGCAGCTTCCGGGGGGAAGCGGATTTCCGTCCGGACCGTCTTGGCGACGTCCATTCTTGTCTAACAGAGCCGGAGCTCTGACTGCCCGAAGGCCTGGGTCCATCCCGGTCCGGATCGTCCGGTTTCGTTGGGGTCACGTCCATGTCTTCTTCGTCACTGCGTAGGGGTTGGATCTCTGTACCCAGAGGCTTGGGTCCCTCTGGATCGGAATCCAGCGCATCGATGATGGCCTGGTTGGCCGGGTCGAGGTAGAGGAGGTCGGTAACACCCTCACGTAAGAGCTCGCGCTCCTGCTCGGGAGAAATGTCCTCATCACCCTCCGACTTCTTGTCCAACCCCAAGGGATCCTTCTGGTTAGGAAGCCCTTCCTTTGTTCGGTCCGCCATCTTTTCTGGTTACTGAAACCCAGGGATATTACAATGTAGAAACAATAGTAAAATCCGCCCTACACACACACATAGTACATACAACAAATACAATACCTGAGACTATCTCAACCCATTCTCATTACATGAGGCAAAGAGGAGTAGTTTCACGGTCAAAAATATCACAATTTACGAGTAAATCAAGTCCAAGGGAACACAGCTAGCACAGGTGTACTCCTTTCGAGAGTAGTAGAGGTTGTATTCAACTAAACTATGTTTAGTTATGGTGTAAAGAGCCATGTATTACCAAAACCTACACTCCATTCATACGGTACGAGCACCAGTGTCATGGCCGACAGGCATGACTTTCATTCTATACCGGCGTGCTAACACCCGCTCAAACTCACAATCAAAACAATTCAAAACTGAAAACTCAGCGTGTCTAGTACAAGACAACTTCCCACTAGTGAACTAGTAGTATCTCAGCACATGTCAAGAAAGTCTTAACCCATTTCAACTCACTTCTTTCACTTCTTCCAGTACAGTGATGTAATTTCTGCAGCCTATTCTGGTCTTCCACTTGAGACAAAAGTGGATACCTTGTCCATAAAGCCCAGTATCCACTGCACCAACTTAATAGCAATTTCAACCCAATCTCTGAGTTGATTCAAGCTTCCTGGGGAGGTCCAGTTCAGCTCAAACACAGGGTTCCTCCCAAGCTAAGCCATTCTCAGTTCAGTTTCAATCAAGCCAAACGGACAGTTTGGTTCTTTCCCGGTCATTTAATTCATATGACAAATTCCTCAAATGCCGTAAAAGGGTGGCCGGACTCCATCCGATCAGATCAGATTTCTTTTCCTTCTTCTTAGCCTTTTTCTTTGACTTAGACTTCCCCTTCTGACCAGTCCGGGCCACAGCAGGATCAGCACCGACTGCTCGGTCCGGGCGGACGGGAGGGACGTCTACACCAGAATTCTTCTTGGGTCTGCCTCTAGGCTTAACCCCAACAGTAATCTTGTCTTTTTCTTTCATTTTCGGACACTACCTCAGGATATCTCGTCCAGCCTTCTCTAATTTACGGAACTCCGGGGCTTTTTCCAAGTTGACTGCCTGGATAGGCCCTTTCTCGTCGAAAGCAGACTTCAGGTAATCAACGTGATACCTGACCAATCCCTCAGTGGTTTCCAATTCATAGGTAGTACCCCCTATGAATCTGTGCACTTTGAATGGCCCGTCCCATTTGGGACCGAATTTCTTCCCAGCCTTAGGGGGACAGTACCTGTATACCACAGACCCCACTTCAAAGCGCCTAGGGCACGCCCGCCTGTCAAAATCCTACTTTTGGTGCACTGCGGCAACGCCAAGGTTATCTCTGACAAACTGATGTCCCTCTCTCATCCACTGTCTTACATTTTCCACGTACGCCAAGTGACAAGGAAAATCCAGTCCTCCTGGTTCTACTCCATGGACTAAATCCACAGGAGTCACAAGCTCTGACCCAAAGACTACCGAATTAGGCGTACACAACATACTCGCATGCACAGTCCCCCTGTAAGCGTGAGCTATACATGGAACAAGCAAGTCCCAATCCGTCTCCGACTAGTCAAGAGAGTCAAGAGAGGCAAGAGAGCTGCTCAACCAAAACTCGGTTAAATCTCTCCGCCTGCCCATTGGACCGAGGCCTGTACGGTAGAGTGGTCAGTTTCTCTACCCCTAACATCTCCAACAAACTCTTCAACAGTTGTGATCTGAATTCGGGAACTCCGTCCGTCTGCAGCGAAACCGGACAACCGAATCTCAGGATCCATTCCCTGAATAAAACATCAGCACACCTCTCAGCCGTGTGATCCGGCATAGGATATGCTTCAGCCCACTTCGAGAAATGATCCATCACCACCATCACATAGTTGTTGCCTCTAGGGGTAGTTTTAAATGGACCAATAATGTCCAAGGCCAACCTACTCCATCTTTCACCATGGATCTCCTTCTTAACCCTTTAAGGACGGGAGGCTGCATTAATGCAGTATTTGTATGGAATATCAATACCTACCGTCCTTAAAGGGTTAAGCGGTGTTATGCCACATCCTCCTCTCATTTTCCGCATACTGCAGGCAGGGCAAGCCCTCAACCATCGTTTCAAATCATACCGCATTCCAGGCCAAAAATATTTCATCTTTGCCTTCCAGCTGGTCTTGAATTCTCCATAATGGCCTTCCAATCCGGAACCATGCAAGGAACGGAAGATGTCACTTCTCATTGAGGCAGGAATTATCTTCCTGACGTACGTCTGTCCAGTGTTCTTACGCAACCAACGGAAGCATAAAACACCACGGACCATTTCTAATTTGTCTCGGTCACGGACATATACACAGAAGTCCTGTGGCTCACCAGACAAATTTTCTTTGCTGGGAACCGGACCGGACTACTACCATCCAGTATAGCCATAACCCTCTTCAGGAGCGGATCCTCCTGTTGCGCCACCCGGATTTCGTCCTCCAAAGGACACAAGACAACTGCTTCAGCGATCACAGCATCATGAACACCGCAATCCGTGCAATCAAGACGTCCACATTTCCTTGTGGGAATCCGGGACAACCCATCCGCATTCGTGTGCTTCTTTCCAGCCCGATGAAGTATCATGCTTTGATCCAGGCCGTACTCCTGCAACATGGTCAACCACCTAGCAAGCATATCGGCCGGATCCTTGAAGTTCAGGAGCCAACGGAGGGAAGCATGATCCGTCCTTACGTAATAGTTACGATTGCCAAGCAAGTAATGCCGGAACTTATGCAGGTATGTCAGTACTGCTAACAATTCTGGACACCTTAATTACACCATTAATGGTAACAAATAGGTTCCCCACGTTGCTTAAA
Organism: Sthenelais limicola; assembly: GCA_942159475.1. Taxonomy (NCBI): domain Eukaryota; kingdom Metazoa; phylum Annelida; class Polychaeta; order Phyllodocida; family Sigalionidae; genus Sthenelais; species Sthenelais limicola. Next base: position 64,752,629 of record OW804096.1, read on the forward strand.
ACCCCTCTAACCCTTACACCAAATCCTTCCTTAGACTGATTGATTCATAATACTTTGCTATCGTCTGGTTGACCGTACCCTTCTTATCTGAATGAGTACCTTTGGTTGATGGGAGTGCCACTTGTTTTAGTGCCTTCCTCCTCCATTAGACCTCACTTCGGATCTTCTAACCTAAATGGGGCTACTGCCTTCCCTACTGCCTGCTCACTATTTATCTACTGTTATGAAACTTCTTGTCTGCATTAATGTATTGAATAATGCTGGAAACTTGATACTGATATGTATAACAAATATCGATGTCTTATATTGTTCGCAACTGCAAACCATGTCCTATACTATGCGCTACTACAAACTCGAAAACAGATACAAAATTATCATTATGTACTTTCACGATAATATATCTGTATGTGTCTCTTCTCTCAGTTGACACTACCTTACTGTTTAACTCCTACTGATTAGGAACAATTTGTCTCGCACTTTAAATACTTCGACACAATACTTTGTAAAAACTAGACTCACTGAAGACTAACAGCATTATGAATGTTAACTCACTTTATGTACGTACGGTGATAATCCTTGCGAATGTTAACCCACTTTATATACCTGACTGCGCCTCAGACAACTCATGTCTCATATTTATTTATTATCTCATCAACACATTTCATACCCCCTCTATGTCATTTGTTAGACACTAAAATTCAAAGTAAATTTATTTCATGTTAATGTTGATACCATGTTATTAAGATCAATCAAGAACGGGCACTTGGCGGAAGAACTACATAAACTCTGTTTATATAGACAGCTGAATAACCTTGTTGTATTAAGATCAAGACACAATAAAGAATTCTTGAATTGAAAAAAAAATTGAATTGAATTCTCTCTTCGCCGCACAATAATTCCTTTGTGGATGAGTGAGACTGTGGCTAGCATAGCCTAACACCACTTCTTTTCCATCCTGCATTTGTGACAAGACTCCGGCCATTCCATAGCCACTTGCATCCGTATCTAACACAAAATATCCCTCTCTTCTAGGATAACCAAGGACAGGGGCTGAAGTCAATAAAGCCTTCGCCGCCTTAAATGCTTCCTCACATTTCGCAGTCCACACTATAGGTTTACTATAGCGTTTCAATCTTCCAGCATCTGATACAATCTGCTGCAGAGGGGCCACAATACCTCCAAAATCTGGCTGGAACTCCCTATAGTAGGAAGCAAAGCCAAGAAATTGTCTAACCTCTTTAGCAGTCTTAGGGACAGGCCATTCCTGGACTTTCTTGATCTTAGCTGGATCCGCCCGGATCCCGTCACCAGAAACGATTCTGCCCAGATACTTCACTTCCTTGCGGAAGAACTCACATTTCTTGGGTTTGAGCTTCAGCCCATACTCCCGAATACGTTCAAGCACCAACTTAAGGTTGTCCGCGCATTCCTGGACGGTTTTTCCAAAAACGACCACGTCATCCAGGTAAACCAAACAGGACTTCCAACGCAGTCCGTCCAACATACGGTCCATCATGCGTTGGAAAGTGGCAGGGGCGTTACACAGTCCAAAGGCCATCACCTTAAACTGGAACAGACCCACACTGGATAAAAAAGCAGTTTTGTGCTTGCTGCCCTCATCCATTGCAACCTGCCAATATCCGGACTCCAAATCCAATGTGCAAAACCACTGGTTCCCACCCAGGGCTTCAACACACTCATCAATACGGGGTAGGGGAAAGCTGTCCTTCTTAGTGACCAAATTTAGCTGTCTGTAGTCCACACAGAACCTCTGGGTTCCATCCTTCTTAGCCACCATAACAATGAGAGCACCCCACGGACTACTGCTATGCTCGATCCGTCCTTCCTTGTACATTTTCCAAATTTCCGCCTCTGCTCCTTCTCGCCTAGCCACTGGTAACCTGCGATAGGCTTGTTTGACAGGGATTGCATCCCCAGTGTCAACCACGTGCTTAACCAAATGAGTACACCCCACTTTGGTACCAGGCAAGGAGAAACAATCTTGGAAATCATAGAGCAGTTTTCGAACTAACTCCTTTTCTTCCTTCTTGGACAGGTGAGTTTCCCTCAACAACTTATCCAACGGATTTTCGGCACAAGCTGGAACAACTATTTCTGGAGCGAGAAGCTCATCATCCGCCACTGGTGAATCCATCACTTGAACGGAATTGATGATAGCAGTTTTCACTCTTTCATCATCTTCCCCATCAGGCAGAGAAGCATCAGACAATAAAGTCACAATACTAACTCTCCCAACCACCATATCTTCATTCAATCTCACTGAGGAGTCGGACGGATTGGAGAAAGCTACCACGGCCGAATTAACGTTGCCCGACACATATGTGTTCAGGCTTCCCAAGGCAAACTCTTTCAACAATCCCTGATCAGGCTCGAACATCAGCCCTTCTGATGTGTCAGAACCTCTACCCAGATCTATTTTGGCAAGAGTCACGGACCGAGGTTTGAGGACTACAGGTTCCTTCAACCTGACTTCACCTCCATCCATGAACTCTGACACCTCCACAGCCTGAATAGTGGACTGTCTCAGACTTTTCTTCATGTGCTTCCATTGCTTGCACATGACAGAAACTGTCTGATTCTCTAGGAATAGCAATCCAGACCAGTCAAGATTACATTTGTGGACGTAATAAAAATCTGCCCCCAAAAGTCCGTCTTCTGGTCCCTTCAGGCCAGAAACCACCAGACATGTAATCATGTATGTCCATCCTCCTATCACCATAGGACACAACGCGCTCCCATGAGTGGTTATAGGCAAGCCATTCCCCATTGCACACACCATCTGGACTGGAAACCAGAGGTGGTGACTGGGAAAGAGAATCAAAGAACTTCTTAGTAACCAGGCTAGTTGTAGCTCCCGGATCTACCAAAAAGTCTCCTTTTCCCCCACCTAACCCCACTGGGGCGTACCATCTCTCACTGACAATAAAATTATCCGTGATCCTCAGTGTTTTCGACTGTTGTACAGAAACTTTCTGTATCCGGGCAGTCCTGTTGGGGTTCTGTCCCACAACCACGATCTGTCCTTCAACAGCTTGGTACCCGGGTTGGCCCCATCTCACATCTGAGACAAGATCCGGGCTATCCAGGGGAACCTTTCCACCTGGAAGGGTGTCCTTTTCTGGCAGGAGACTAGTATTATCCGTCTTCAGAAGCGCCTGTTCACTTGGGAAGGCTAACTTCTTATCAACGCCCACCTATGTTGCCCGAGCAACACCCCCAGTTCCTATACCACTAGCAGAATCCGTCTGAGCTGTAGTACTATGAAGCGGTGTCCCATCATCGACCCCCATCTCGCTTCTTACAAGGGTCGGCTGGGGTTTTCCGAATCCGGCTTAGAGGCGGGAACCTCAGCGGATCTCAGAAGCCCCTGGAAGACCTTGCTCTTAGGACAGCCAGCTGCCAAATGACCTTCAAGTCCACAGAGCCAACACTTGTCATTTCCAGTCCTCCATACTCTACGAGAACCAAATTTCCCGGAGTATCTCTTCCTATCATCTCCAGCTCCTTCCTTGCTGTAGTCCGACTTAGCTCTCCGGTCTTTCCAGGCCTGCAGAGCCTGTACAATCACGGTAGAGACGTCTTCACAAGAGTCAGGGGAAGACGCACCAGCATCTTCCAAAGCCTCTGTTAGCTGAGCTACTGCTGAGCCGGATTTCCGTCGAGACCTAGAACCCTTTTTCCCCGTGGCATGCTCCATTATCGGTACCGGAGGAGGAAGCAGAGCAGGAACAGGTGTGGCTTCAATTTCTTGAATCACCACCTGTGAACTTGAACCCATCATACAACCCTCGTACACTTCAGCCCAATGCAAGGCTTCCTGCAAATCGAGAGGTTCTTTGAAACGGACCCATGTAGCCATTTCCGGATCGCTTAACCCTTTGAGGAAAATTCGGAGGGCCATGTCTCTTAAAGTGCCGTCTGTTTTAACTCCATGAGCATAACGGCCCCTCTTCGCTACCTCATTCGCAAAATGACGGGGAGTTTCTTGCACTTGCTGCCTGCAGTTCCAAAATTCGGCCTGCTTTTTGCTGCGAGAGCGTTCCCCAAAGTTTGTGTCCATATGGGCAACAAACTTCTTCAGCGTCAAATCGTCGGGTAAGTCCCCCATGTCGGCTAGCTGTCTCTTGCACCCACACTGCAACTGAATCAAAAATTCATCTACAGACCAATTGTAGGTGCCCGCTACTACCTTCATCTCGGCAAGATAAACTCGCCACGGATCCTTCTGATCCCACGGTTTGATGATTGGCAACCTTCCTGTTTGATGTTGCCTACCCACTCTTGGAGAGTAATCAAACATATCATCCGAGTCCTCGGACCCGTCAAAACTCATTCCCTGCACAAGAGAATGATCTCTATGTGTGATCTCGACACGTCTTGCCTTTCTTGCTTTTTTCTTTTTCTTTCTTTCCTTCATTGCGACGTCAGAGGATTCAGAGCTTGAAGAATCGCTGGAGGGATCTGACGGATCACCCGCACCACCTGACGCAACTTTCTTCTTTGGCGCCTTTGTCTTTTTAGGTGACTTCTTAGGTGTCTTCTTAGGGACATACACATCCCCCTGAATCCGTCCTCTATCGAAATCCTCTGTCCCAGTCGATTTCTCGTCTCCAGTGGTCACACTAGAGACCTCAGTAGTTTGGCTTCCAACCGAACTCAGAGAAGCCATCCTTCTTTCAGTAACCATTGGTTTCCTGGGGGTCTGGGTTGGACAACTCCTCCTTTCAGGAACAATCCGTCCCGCCTCAGGAACAGTCCACGAAGTATCTCTTGTGGTCTGACCACCAACACTATCATTAGCAGGGGAGGAGGTGGACATACCAGAACTACGATGTTCTTGGAACGTCACCTTTTTGGTCGAATCCCCGCCCGGACCCACCGGAGAAGCAAAGAAATCCAATGATGGATCCCTACGCCTCTGGCCAGCGCGTCTGTCTGCAAAGGTGGAACACCCTGGTGCAGTCTTACTCAAATCAAGTGGCTGATACTGCTTTGATAGAGTCTCTGCCAAATTGAGGAGTGGATGAAGCTCAAAATCAGTTTGAGTCTCAACCGACTCTTCAATACCAGTGTTCTGCAAACGAGAATAATCATCCATCCTCGAAACTTCACACCTTAACTTCTTGTTTTCCGCCTTGAGTCTATCAGTGTACTGCGAGGAACGAGTAGTTACCACATCCAGGGTTTCTTGCAGATCCTGGTTCTGAAAGACTAGTTGTGTCACTTCAGACACAAAATCATGGCATTTGGTCTTCTCTGCCTGCAAATCACGTTTAGTTCACAACAATTGCAAACGAATCGTACTTAACAAACTCTGATCATCAGAATCCGTCTCAGACCGTCGCTCCCGGTAGTCCGTCTAGGCATCCTGATTATCATCCCTTCCGGTCCGATAATCCTCCGAATCCGACACGCCAGCACCTCTGTCTATAAGGCGATCCACAGCCAAATCCACCAAAGGCTGGACTCCCATAGGTCTGGTGTATCTCGGAGAAGCTGGCTTGTCCGTCCGGGCTGTCGTCCGGAAACTTCGCGGCCATCTCGGTCTCCTAAAAAGCAAAAACAAGGCACAATCGCGGATTTTAGCAAAATCAGGCAATTCAAAATCACAACCGGACAGTGTGTTAAGGGCTGGTCACGGCACCAATTGTAGTGATTCGCACAACTTAACACAAATAAACTAAGAGACAACAAAGAGTGTTTGCTCCCCTTCTGGTTTATTAGTCCAATTCCATGGTCAAGGCTTGACCCTGATCCGGATCCACTACCACAGGGTAGGGCATACGGATCTGCACACACAACTGGTGTGAGACTCTCAAGGGATCCAAAGGATCAGCACATAATAGTGGGGTAAAACATTTTTTTTTTTTTTTTTTAAAGCTTTTATTTAGACTGGGTAGCTCAAGTCCCAGCAATTGGGCATTTCACTTGCCCCAGGTGACAAAGTCCGGTATATACAATAAGGTACAATATTTACATTAATAGAAGTCGTTGCTGTGCCACTCTTAACCTGAGTCTTTAATCATGAGTGTTGGCTACGCTTCAAGGAAGAAGAGTCTGACTTAGGTATCTAATTTAACATACTAAAATAATCAACAAGTTTTGTATATACAAATTGGATATTTGAACTAGTGCTTAATAGGTGGTTCGATTGGGAAAGGTAAGAGAAGAATAGGTACATTAAGATAAGATAAGATAAGATAACATAAGGTATAAAACAGCAGTTGAACTGAAGTGAATGTAAGAGGCACAAACGGAATACATTGCGAGTCCGGTTTGTAACAGAACATAACATAAAGGGTAGATAATAGAGGTTTAGAGATAAATTACATGTAATGCAAGCCTTACAGACTGCAACACCTCTAGAGTTAATGAAGTGCACTAATCCCTTCTGGATAAGCTGCACTGTGGAGGATTGCAGAACTACTACATATACATAGATGTATACATGTATACACATGTATACGTGTACATATATAGCTCATTAATCCCTTTTTCCTCCCTTCCCTCTGTCGCCCTCTCTTTCTTCAATTCAATACAAATCAGGTTACGAGGAGATCAGAGGAGATGAGAAAAGATGCGCAGCCTTCAAAATGCTCGTAGGTATTTGCGAAATATTTACGAGAAAAAAGTCCTTATGCACAACTAGAGGGAGATGCGAGGGTGTATTTACGAGGGGATACGAATTTCTGGTGCTTATACACATGCTTTCAACTTACGAGAGACTTATGACTGACATACGACGACCTACGAGGTTCTCGCAACCTTATACAATGGGCCCAATATGTTAGTCCGGTCTCACATCCTGTGCCTTGCAGCATTCAAAAGCTAACCAACTTCGGACTACCAAGCAAACAATTTAATTGACTAGGCCTAATCAACTACTCTGAGACTATTTTTTTGTAGAAAGGCTATAGTAACCATGGAAACAGTTTTCCTTGAAAATAACATGAAATGATTTTAATAAACTATATCTGTAGGCTATATTTATATTGCACTTGGTCTAGTCAGTCTTCAATTGTGTCCCAATCAACCTGTAAAACTTGTAAAAAATAGAAGAAAAAAGAAAATTTAGTTTGATTTTAAGGAAAATGACTGAACTTAGATGCATCATGAATATAGGGTTTCAAGAACTATATATATATGGGTCAGATTTTCAAAAAATGTACAATTCGCCTACACCAATCCTCTCATATAACCCACATTTAACACAAAAATGAGCTTCAAAATGCAGTTTAACCTAATAGGCCTATAACTGATACTTTAAACCAATGCGATCCCAAATACACTCAGATATACCCGGTATTCTTCGGTTTTCAGTCTAATTTAGCTTAATTTACTAAATGTGTTGAGCTTCCAATTCTCCAATTTCCATTTTCTGAAAATCTGACCCATATGTTTCACTATACAAGTCATGGCATATTGATTCAAGTACTATGTCTTTATGTCCACTAATTTGTGCTGTGTTACCATGGCAACCGTGTTCCAATAGTTACAGTCTATTGGTTTCTAAGGAAGAAATGTAAGGTACTTGAAAGAATAATAAAAAAATATCATCTAAGTTACTATAAGTTTGTTTACTGTTATAAAATCGAACAATTTCAGGTCTGCTTATCTAAAAACATTCATCATATGGTTGCAATGCGAAAGATTTAGGGTCGTATCTACTGAAAAACGGTACTTCTTCGATAGACATCCCTTTACAAAAAATACCATATCTCGGCAAATCCTGGGAATCTTTAACTATTTTTTTCGGTGATCAACTCAGATTGAATAATAAAATCAAATTCGAAAATTTGACCCTGGATCACCGTGGCTAGTCACATATGTATATATAAGTCACCTGTAGATATATACATGGGCCCCCACCCCTTAAACAGATTTTCAGGAAATTTTATTTTCATCAATGGAGTCTATCTAGGCTCTCTTTTGATGACAGGAAGCTTACTGCCCCCCCCCCACCTCCCATGACCTCCGCCCCATAAAATTGAATTTCTGCAAATGACCATTGTACATTATTGTATACATACAGTATGAGTTTAAATATAAATATAAGGCTATATATACATCGTTGTAGAAATATTGTTCAATTCAAAAGAATTTATATCGCCAAAGGCATGTAAGACCTGAGAAAAAAAGACCAATATAATGATGATTCATATTATATTATAGCTAATCCAATTTACTTTCATACTGATATTAGGAGCGTGGAAATACTGATGTAAACAGTCTTTACTGTAGTATTTTTTCTCCTTGTCATAACAGGAGGATTTATTTAACTCTTTCAAGCCCGGCCTCCCCAGGGAATTTTGGGTTAATTTTTAATTATTTCTATGCCTCTATCTTAATCAAAACAACAATTTGACACCTATTTTGGGCATAAAATCTTTATATCATCTAAAAACATTTTGAATGGAGATTCTAATTTTGAAACAGTGATGTTCGAATTCTTGGTTACCATGGCAACACATTGTGTTATTCAAAATTTAATTTATTTTTTTTGTTTTCATATGAATATGAAGATTAATCTTTGATATATCATCTAAATAGATATAGATCAAGTTTGGTCTTGTCATTTGAAACATTTTGATACCAAACACTTAAGGCATTCCATAGATGTTACCTTGGAAACGTCATATGCTCCTAGCTAGCTCTGAGCAACTCTGCCGGAGTTATTGAAGTACCATAATGCAGAAATATGGAAACAGATACCCCCATTTTGAATTATAGAATTTGACTATTTAAGTTGGATCATCATTTTTGTTCTTATGCAGAAGTCAGTCTAAATGATTCAACAGTTAAATTAAGGAAGTCTTATGCAATTCCATCAGGTTGTTACCATAGCAACTATCGGGAAAACCATAACTAGTGAAATTCGTAAAATAGAAGTTATTTTAGATTTTTGGTTGCCATGGTAACAGTTCTGCCCTAACCTCAAAACAATCTATATTTCTGAGTTCTCCACATTTTGAGCTTTCACCTGATACCACACATGACTATATCAGATTATTTTTTAAAAATCATTTTTTTTCCAGAACACTCAGTCAATGGTATATACCCTAACCAGTTGTCATGGTTACCCAAGTTGGAAACAGGGCAAAAAATGATTCATACTACTAATTTTGATCTGTTTGACAAAAACTGAAAGTATAATCATATGAGGGGGAATGGTTCAGCTGAATATCGTATGATTCATTTCAGTAAAATAATGGTGTAATTGATTTAAATCTGTTACCATGGAAACCGTTTTTGGAGTACCACATAATTTTTCATTAGGAAATATTGAGGTATCCAAGTACTTGAAATCTAGTGGTTTTGTAAGGAAGAATTTCTCAGATTTCCTAAATAAAAAGAAGAAAACTGACCAAAATAAGCCCTAAATTGTTACCTTGTTTCCATGGTTACCATTCTATTCTTTATCAGTTACCATGGAAATAAACAATAGAATATTAAACGCCATGATGTATGCTTTTAGATGATACCATATACACTGAAGTGTGTTACAACCCAAAATTTCCATAGGTATCCCAAATTTGCCCTAGTTGCCCAAACGGGCAAGAATTGGCCACATGGCCCCAGCAACAATTGTTGCCCACGGGCCCGAAGGGGTTAAATACTTATTGACGCCAGTCATTACGGTTGCCATTTTATATTAATTGTTTGTACAAAATTGAAGATGCTCTAGTAGAAGATCATCTAATGGAAACAGATTTGGATCCTTGTTCTGCTTTGTCTTAATATCGTAATTCTAATAGATAGACACTGATTGTGGATTAGACGAGCAATTAACCAAAAGGCATGTACTTAACCAATTAATTAATCAACTAAATCACTAGATGGACACCTTGGAAATGGTCAACCAGTTAAACGTAGAATATACATTTCTAAATCTAAATAAGAAGTAATGACTAGAAATTTGTGTACAACAATGTAACAATCTTTTCATATAATTCCAATGTAGATGATGAGATGATTAAATGATGTAATAGCTTAATTCATTTAATCTAAGGGTAGGATGGAAGATCTACTGTGTAGAATTTGTCGCCCCTTTCCTTGCACATTTTTAACTTGTGAATAAATGTTCTATATATATATTGACCCGACCCACAGAGATATACAAAACTGTAAGTCCTAAAAACACTCATGATGTTTAGAATCTGATTAATGAAAATTGAAAAAAATATTTTCTCCAGCTCTACAGAGCTATGTCAACCAAAGACTTTTCTGAGAATGGCCCTTATATTTTTGCAATAATAGTCTCTGTCTAAAAGAAAAATGTCCACCGAAAAATGTGCCCCAGGGGGGTCGGGCATTTTATTTATGCACTTGTCAATTGCAACCCCCCCCCACCCCCGGGAATGGTAGGGGAATGGTAGGGGAATGGTAGGGGAATGGTAGGGGAATGGTAGGGGAATGGTAGGGGAATGGTAGGGGAATGGTAGGGGAATGGTAGGGGAATGGTAGGGGAATGGTAGGGGAATGGTAGGGGAATGGTAGGGAATGGTAGGGGAATGTCTGAGAAAATATTCCCCCACCCAGGCGGAGATTTCCCTTAGTTTACAGCAATATAAAGTGGACGGGTAGGGGAATGTCTGCCAATACTCATTTTATACCTTGGTTTGCAAGAGAGGAATAGCATTGCATAAAACATATCAGATGGTAAGATGCACTGGCTAAAGGGGGACCCACACATGAATTGACATGGGCCGATTTCAGCACTCCCAATGTTTAAAAATGTGAAATTGACAGGGCAGAGGGTGGGGGCAGTAGGCTTCCTATCACCAAAAGAGAGCCTAGATAGACTCCATTGATGAAAAAACAAACTCTTAGGGGTGTGGGGGGCACGCATATACCTACAGGAGACTTGTGACATATCCCCTCTTCCATCACCCCTTACCCTAACCCCCTCAACAACCCCTTCCCATGAGCCCTCCCCCCACCCCCTGGGACCCCATACCCTAACCCCTACCCTAACCCTACCCCCAACACTATAGGATAAAGGATCTTGACATTTCTAGCATAGGGTACACTCAAATTAGAGTACCCCATCATGTTAAGCATGTCATGTTCAAGCCTTACACTATTGAAACACTATATAGAGGGTGGTTGCAGCCTGTATAGTTCAAACATGACAGTCACTGGAATTGGGGTACCCCACTTGAGTCCCACATCATGTTCAGCAAGTCGGGTCCAGGGATGATACTGTTGAAACACTATATAGGGGGCAGGTGCTGTCCAAAACACTGTGTGGGATGGAGTCATGGAAGTGAGGTACCCCACGTGAATCTTGACATTTCTAGCATAGGGTACACACAAATTAGAGTCCCCCATCATGTTCAGCATGTCATGTTCAAGCCTGACACAATTGAAACATTATATAGAGGGTGGTTGCAGCCTGTAGAGTTCAAACATGACACTTAGTGGAATATAGTTTCCCATATAGTTCAGCAAGTCATGTTCAGACATGGCACTTTGTAGCTTATTCTAAGCTGATTTGTATGTAAACATGAGTATATATCATATATGTGATGTGTTTCAGCAAAATATATCATAAGTCGCAAAATTGATATCTTTCAAAGTGTTTTTTCACAAGATCTCTTTATTGAAATGTTCTGATTTTTAGAGGGGTAGCACTTCCATGTATGAAATTTCGGGACATTGTATTAAATATATCCTTGCATTTGTATGGAGTATATTCAGTTATTTTACTGGTAATTACCCATCCAGAAACATTGCAAACTTATTTTTTCAAAAATAAAAATATCAAACTTAAAATATAGAAATAATTATTAGGTGTCCTAGTGTTTACTATCATTGAAATCGGCTTGATTTCCTCTTTTCAAATATGGTGATATCTCAAAATCCATATTTTGCGACTTATGACTGATTTTCCTAAAACGGATCACATATACATATATGAATGAATACATATATGAATGAATGTATGAATGAATGTATGTATGAATGAATGCATGGGTGTATGGATGTATGCATGGTATATGAATGTATGCATGGGTGTATATGTGTATGCATGGGTGTTGATGATGTTTGATGGTTGCAATTGACAAGTGCATTACAGGAATTTCTTGCCCGGGGGGGGGGGGGGTCAGGGATTTTATCAAATTATTTCCCAAAAGGCCAAGGACAGGTGGGGGGGGGGGGGGGTTGCAATTGACAAGTGCATTATTTACCGTATAGCCCAGACTATTCTCAACCTTTTCTCAGAATTTTCCTGGTGAAAATATTTCTAAGTACCCACAATAGTCCTTCCGGTCATTTTTCTACACATTAGCTCAGGGTGATTTATCAAACTGTTTTCACCTGCAAAACAGTGTCTGTAAATCCATCGGCTAATTTTCGCTAGGCATGTTCCACTACGCCATTGATACCTTCTTCCTCGAGCATCACAGTTCATATCCCTCACACTACCTGAGCTCCGGGAAATACCACCGCGACCGCCACCGACCTTCCCTGCATCTTGTAAAGCCACTGCCTATGCAGTGGTGAGTTTCAGGGCGGGTGGAGGGGGGTTTCCTTGTTGACAATGAGAAAGTGAATCCATATTCATACAAGTAAATAGCCTAAGACTTCCCCAGACTTAACATCAAAATAAACATCTAGCGGTTATACACTTCTGGTCAATTCGTGTTTCAAGGGTGACAACCTCGAGTGATGAGGGAAAAGGGATGCAGGTTTTAGGCCTGAGATTTTCCCTGCTGTGGTTAAACTGTAATCCATCGCTATTGTGGGTTAATTCTGTGAGAAGATCGAGAAGATTTCCTTGGAATCTCGATTAATTTCTACTTCGAATTTAATAGCACAAAATGTATTACTGTTTTATTATTAAGCACTTGGAGTCAGCCAGGGCCAACGTTTAGGTATCTCATAAAACCTTGATCAATTTAATCATGTTTATCTAAAATAATATATCTCTTATTCCTCTTATTTTTCAGAAGTGAGAAGCACCTTTAATGGGGTGACATCTATTTTTCCGGTATGTCGGTTAAAAAGACAAATATTGTCTTTTTGAGGATGACGTGCAGAGGCAGAAGGGCACGTGTGCTGTGTTTATTTTTATGCCTTCTCTACACAGCATTATGGAAAGGTCGGTCTTATTCACAGAATGATGATTTCATACCCATAGAACAGTGTCATTGTTGCCTATACCTTCAGCATTGTACACTGCATGTACATGAGGTTGTTTGGAAAATCAAAAGTAGTCCAGTGTCCGAAAATACAGATTATACAGTAATGCACGGTTGAGGATCATTTTTGAAGAGATGAAAGAGAAATACATGAATTTAACTATAAGAAAATATGTTAGATGCCTTTCAAATGCATCTTATGCAGGTTATAATCTTGTTACCTTGCCTGTTCTGTGTTTATTTGGAAGAAATGCAAGTGAAAGATCGTGAAACTTATGGTAACATTCTAGCTTAGGGTGACTGCCAATGGGGCTTTTTGTGCATGAGAGGGTTTTGAAAGAATAAGAATAATCAGCATAACTTAGAATATTTCTTGCATAATGATGGTTTAAGATTTCTTAATAATTTTCATACGTTGTAAAAAGGTGGGATAAATTCAGAATCCACCTCAGGTTACAGTGAACAGAGCATACCGCAGTGTGGAAGGATCCTCAGGTGCTATGCGCCTGCAGGATCCTTACTTCATCTTGAATCTTGGTTCTTCTTCATGTTCATGATGGAAGCTGTTAATTACAACAAGAAACAGACATTTGATAGGTTTCAAGTAAGAAATATGAAACAGAATAGTGTTTTCTACTATTTGAGGCCGTCCTAAATATTTTGTCTTTACATCATCCACTTTTAAAAGCTTCCAAACACCATGTATGTGGATAATATCATCAAATTGATCATTGTCCATGGTTTCCACCAGTCCTCTTCTATAAGTTCATAATGGAGAATGGTTATCCACACTAATTATCTCCCTTCCACTGACATTGGAACTATATTGAATTTTTGTATTGAGAAAATAGCATGGTTGCTCAGGAATCAGTCTCATGCATCTTACTCTAAAACATTGAAAGATATGATTTTTTCCATGGAATTTCAAACATTTGCTGGTAGCCTCAACTGTTATCATGTTGAATTCAGCATTAAATGGGAGCAGAAAACACATAATTTCACAAAATTACTTATTATGTTGGCAAATGCCCTTATGGTGATGTAAAGACAAAAAATAAGCAGTATTTTATTTGGTAGGCTCCCATCGGAAGAAAATTTCATCCAGGATGTAGCAATTTTCAGGAATGATCACTCATGATGCATAGTTTATAATGAAAAAACTAAAAAATATCCCTAGTGCATATGAAAAATTGGGCCTTTGGGCCCACTCTTAAGGTGGGCTCTAATGGGGTGGGCCCAACTCGTGAGAAGGGCTCATGTACACAAAACAAGTATAGATGCATCTTCACTGGTACTACAGGTGCAGCTGGTGCTACAGGAGCAACTGGTGCCACAGGGCCTCCAGGACCAACAGGAAAGGCAGGTTCCACTGGAGCAACAGGTGCCATAGGCCCTATAGGACCAACAGGAGAGGCAGGTTCCACTGGAGCAACAGGTGTTATAGGACCAACTGGTAAGACAGGCTTCACCGGAGCAACAGGTACGTTCCCCTGCTTGATCCTTATATTTTTTTTCAGGACTATGGCCTGAGAAACAAAAATCGTAGTTAAAAGTGCCAATCACTGATATCAGATCAATCTGATAATGTGTGTGAGCTGTGTGTGTGAGCTTAGATATGACATCAGGCGAGCCTGCCATATCTAATTCACTCGATCAGTCATACATTTCGCACTTCAACGATAGTACACTCAAGTGAGATTAATTGACAGTCCTATTCACAGCCATGAGACTTGATTGGCAGTTAGTTATATATATATGGTTCTACAACTGTGATAGGTCCGCCGAAATGACACACGTCCACCTACAGCCGTGAACTGACTTATTCCCTTCCCCCCCATCTTCCAGATTTGATTGATAGTATATTATTACTATACTATATTAGCTATATGGCAGAGCACACCTGCTTGGAATCATACAACCATGATATATTCGCCGCAATGTACACAGAGTCAGAGCAGTCAGTCGGTCGACACATCTTCGCATTGTTTACCATGCCTTGTTGTGCAATGCAGGCATTACATAACGTTAATCACAGCAGTGCATTCGGGAATTGTTCTGTGCTGCAGGTTTGATTGACAACAGTGTGCACCCAACCATCACCGAGCAAGGGTGGAATGGCTCAAGTGACTAGTATGGTAGTGAGGTAGTAGGACGGGGAGGAGGAGGAGAAGTGGGGGAGGAAACGGAGGAGGGGGATCTAAGAGGGAGGGGGAAAACTAAAGTTACATTCTAAATTCAAGACCCAAGGGCCATGTTTATCAGTTAGAATTTTGACCCAAAACATTTTGCATTTTGCATTTTCAGTCTAAGCATGACTAAATTGCAGTAACTTTAACTTGACATCAGACACAAGTATTTGATCCTGAGAAATCGTTTCCTTTGGAAACACAAGTTAGATACATTAAGTTGACACTAATTGTAAAGTTAAATAGATAAATAGTTGATTAGATCATTACTTAACTTAATACTTACTTAACTTAATACTTGTTTTGGTTTTTAAAATCTTCCAACCTTCATGGTTTTATTCAGTCTGGGAGGAAAATCTTTTACGGGTTTAGGTGAATACTGCCACGTCTACCTCCTATTACTTAATACTTGTTTTGTGCAATAACTTTTTTTAGCCAACACTGGGAGATTTATCCTTTACATGTATACATGTCCACGGGGTGCTACCCATAATATATGGACCGCTCATTACAGCTGTCTAAGTGGGTATTCATAACTAGTTAATTTTAGGAGGTGGGGTCACAGATTAGGCCTACTGTCCTGATTATAGGACCTTTCCCTGTCCCCTGCCTCTTATGGTAATTTGTAATAAATAATACATCGTTTTGGTAAGATGATCAAGAAAGCAAATAACCTGTACCCATGTTTAATAAACAAACTGGTACCTGGTTCTGCTGCACTTTCATAGTTCAAGTTCGAGCTATAAGTAAGTTTGGATTATCCGTACCATTAGTTAACACCTAACAAAGGTTCCGTGAGAAATGTTCTCCCGTCCTCCAGATAGCCATTATAAACTTTAAGGTACCAAAAATGAGGCGCATTTTGATGCTCATTGAATATTTGAGATACCAAACTTGGAAGCTCCATAATAAAAAAAACTAGCGTGGGGACCCATTGATTTTGTTATCATTTTCAGGACCAGAAACACAATACCGAAGTTTCAGAAAAATGACATTAACGTTCATTTCCCACTAGATAGTAGCAATTGCCTTTAACGAAAATCTGGTGAATCTGGTGCTTAAAGCAAGGTCATCTATCATGGCACTGTTCCTTCCTTGTTATTATTGCAAGGAGGGTCTAGTTTCCCAGTTTGTTAGAGGAGTTGAGGAGCAGTTGTGTAGGCGCAGTTGAGGAATGGCAACCTACATGGTTTTGGTCATGTGGTTGGGGTTGTGTTCTTTTTTTCCTAAGTTGGCCACAAAATCCTTTCAATAAAGACTTTTACCACCTTTACAGCTTATTAAATCAGGCAGTGCACTCTCTAATTAATGACTTCAATATTATGATAGGAAATGTTCTCTATTATGTTAGTGATAATTGATAGGCAATTATCACTTACTGTACTAATTAATGTACTAATTAATAACTGAAATAACACAGAGCTATGTTTCACACATGTAGTCCTATTGGGGACTCACAGGGTACTGTTTATTTACCATTATGTATCCATTTTGGGTCAGAATTTGGTTAATTTTGCATGCAATTATGGTAGTACAGACCGCGAGTACTACCTGCGTCTATAGAGATTTTGCATGCCTCCCATTGGCTGGCTCCTTAAATCCTGACCCACGGTCTAATATTTGCAATGTGCGCTTCCCATCAGTCCTCGCGCGATACACCCAACATGCGACCGCTGTAACAGTGGTTCATTCCATTCCATTTGCCTAGCATAATCCTGTAAAATACAGAACAAAATCTCTTCAAACTGTGTCGTAGAATGTAGAAATGTAAGGCAGGTGGAGGTTGAAACAGATGAAAGGTTAGTAAAAAATGTCTTGTTGTTTTTTGTTGTTTGTGTAAGGTTATGTTATGGATTGGATCTGACCCTTCACAGACTAAAATCAATAAAAAACTTGGGTTGTACCGTGAGAACGGTCTGTAGGCCCAGTGATGTCCATCGGCCTATGGCCGACTAAGCAGAGTGCAGTGTGCTCTGTCCTCCCATTTTCAAGCCATTTGCTAGGCTCTAGCCACTGTGTGAAGTAGGTTTTGTATGCTTACTCTCTCTTTCCTTTTCCTCACCCAGGTGCTGATGGAAACACTGGTGCCACAGGTGTAGACGGTGATACTGGTGCCACAGGAGCCAAAGGTGAAACAGGATCCAAAGGCTCTACTGGTAAGACAGGCGCAACTGGTAAGGTTGGAGCAACTGGTGCCACAGGAGCAACTGGCAAGACAGGCTTCACTGGAGCAACAGGTGCGTTTCCCTGCCTCGATCCCTAGTCTAAGCAGAGTGCAGTGCTTTGTCCTCCCATTTTCAAGCCATTTGCTAGGCTCCGGCCACTGTGTGAAGTAGGTTTTGTATGCTTACTCTCTCTTTCCTTTTCCTCACCCAGGTGCTGATGGAAACACTGGTGCCACAGGTGTAGACGGTGATACTGGTGCCACAGGAGCCAAAGGTGAAACAGGATCCAAAGGCTCTACTGGTAAGACCGGCACTACTGGTAAGGATGGAGCAACTGGTGCCACAGGAGCAACTGGCAAGACAGGCTTCACTGGAGCAACAGGTGCGTTTCTCTGCCTCGATCCCTAGTCTAAGCAGAGTGCAGTACTTTGTCCTCCCATTTTCAAGCCATTTGCTAGGCTTCGGCGACTGTGTGAAGTAGGTTTTGTATGCTTACTCTCTCTTTCCTTTTCCTCACCCAGGTGCTGATGGAAACACTGGTGCCACAGGTGTAGACGGTGATACTGGTGCCACAGGAGCCAAAGGTGAAACAGGATCCAAAGGCTCTACCGGCAAGACCGGCACAACTGGAAAGGATGGAGCAACTGGTGCCACAGGAGCAACTGGCAAGACAGGCTTCACTGGAGCAACAGGTGCGTTTCCCTGCCTCGATCCCTAGTCTAAGCAGAGTGCAGGGCTTTGTCCTCCCATTTTCAAACTATTTGCTAGGCTCCGGCCACTATGTGAAGTAGGTTTTGTATGCTTACTCTCTCATTCCTTTTCCTAACCCAGGTGCTGATGGAAACACTGGTGCCACAGGTGTAGACGGTGATACTGGTGCCACAGGAGCCAAAGGTGAAACAGGATCCAAAGGCTCTACTGGTAAGACAGGCGCAACTGGTAAGGTTGGAGCAACTGGTGCCACTGGAGCAACAGGTGCGTTTCCCTGTCTCGATCCCTAGTCTAAGCAGAGTGCAGTGCTTTGTCCTCCCATTTTCAAGCCATTTGCCAGGCTCCGGCCACTGTGTGAAGTAGGTTTTGTATGCTTACTCTCTCTTTCCTTTTCCTCACCCAGGTGCTGATGGAAACACTGGTGCCACAGGTGTAGACGGTGATACTGGTGCCACAGGAGCCAAAGGTGAAACAGGATCCAAAGGCTCTACTGGTAAGACCGGCACAACAGGTAAGGATGGAGCAACTGGTGCCGCAGGAGCAACTGGCAAGACAGGCTTCACTGGAGCAACAGGTAAGTTTCCCTTCCTCGATCCCTAGTCTAAGCAGAGTGCAGGGCTTTGTCCTCCCATTTTCAAACCATTTGCTAGGCTCCGGCCACTGTGTGAAGTAGGTTTTGTATGCTTACTCTCTCTTTCCTTTTCCTAACCCAGGTGCTGATGGAAACACTGGTGCCACAGGTGTAGACGGTGATACTGGTGCCACAGGAGCCAAAGGTGAAACAGGATCCAAAGGCTCTACTGGTAAGGCAGGCGCAACTGGTAAGGTTGGAGCAACTGGTGGCACAGGAGCAACTGGCAAGACAGGCTTCACTGGAGCAACAGGTGTGTTTCCCTGCCTCGATCCCTAGTCTAAGCAGAGTGCAGTGCTTTGTCCTCCAATTTTCAAGCCATTTGCTAGGCTCCGGCCACTGTGTGAAGTAGGTTTTGTATGCTTACTCTCTCTTTCCTTTTCCTCACCCAGGTGCTGATGGAAACACTGGTGCCACAGGTGTAGACGGTGATACTGGTGCCACAGGAGCCAAAGGTGAAACAGGATCCAAAGGCTCTACTGGTAAGACAGGCGCAACTGGTAAGGATGGAGCAACTGGTGCCACAGGAGGAACTGGCAAGACAGGCTTCACTGGAGCAACAGGTGCGTTTCCTTGCCTCGATCCCTAGTCTAAGCAGAGTGCAGTGCGTTGTCCTCCCATTTTCAAGCCATTAGCTAGGCTCTGGCCACTGTGTGAAGTAGGTTTTGTATGCTTACTCTCTCTTTCCTTTTCCTCACCCAGGTGCTGATGGAAACACTGGTGCCACAGGTGTAGACGGTGATACTGGTGCCACAGGAGCCAAAGGTGAAACAGGATCCAAAGGCTCTACCGGCAAGACCGGCACAACTGGAAAGGATGGAGCAACTGGTGCCACAGGAGCAACTGGCAAGACAGGCTTCACTGGAGCAACAGGTGCGTTTCCCTGCCTCGATCCCTAGTCTAAGCAGAGTGCAGTGCTTTGTCCTCCCATTTTCAAGCCATTTGCTAGGCTCCGGCCACTGTGTGAAGTAGGTTTTGTATGCTTACTCTCTCTTTCCTTTTCCTCACCCAGGTGCTGATGGAAACACTGGTGCCACAGGTGTAGACGGTGATACTGGTGCCACAGGAGCCAAAGGTGAAACAGGATCCAAAGGCTCTACTGGTAAGACCGGCACAACTGGTAAGGACGGAGCAACTGGTGCCACAGGAGCAACTGGCAAGACAGGCTTCACTGGAGCAACAGGTGCGTTTCCCTGCCTCGATCCCTAGTCTAAGTAGAGTGCAGGGCTTTGTCCTCCCATTTTCAAACCATTTGCTAGGCTCCAGCCACTGTGTGAAGTAGGTTTTGTATGCTTATTCTCTCTTTCCTTTTCCTCACCAAGGTGCTGATGGAAACACTGGTGCCACAGGTGTAGATGGTGATACTGGTGCCACAGGAGCCAAAGGTGAAACAGGATCCAAAGGCTCTACTGGTAAGACAGGCGCAACTGGTAAGGATGGAGCAACTGGTGCCACAGGAGGAACTGGCAAGACAGGCTTCACTGGAGCAACAGGTGCGTTTCCTTGCCTCGATCCCTAGTCTAAGCAGAGTGCAGTGCGTTGTCCTCCCATTTTCAAGCCATTTGCTAGGCTCTGGCCACTGTGTGAAGTAGGTTTTGTATGCTTACTCTCTCTTTCCTTTTCGTCACCCAGGTGCTGATGGAAACACTGGTGCAACAGGTGTAGACGGTGATACTGGTGCCACAGGAGCCAAAGGTGAAACAGGATCCAAAGGCTCTACTGGTAAGACAGGCCCAACTGGTAAGGATGGAGCAACTGGTGCCACAGGAGGAACTGGCAAGACAGGCTTCACTGGAGCAACAGGTGTGTTTCCCTGCCTCGATCCCTAGTCTAAGCAGAGTGCAGTGCTTTGTCCTCCCATTTTCAAGCCATTTGCTAGGCTCCGGCCACTGTGTGAAGTAGGTTTTGTATGCTTACTCTCTCTTTCCTTTTCCTCACCCAGGTGCTGATGGAAACACTGGTGCCACAGGTGTAGACGGTGATACTGGTGCCACAGGAGCCAAAGGTGAAACAGGATCCAAAGGCTCTACTGGTAAGACCGGCACAACTGGTAAGGATGGAGCAACTGGTGCCACAGGAGCAACTGGCAAGACAGGCTTCACTGGAGCAACAGGTGCGTTTCCCTGCCTCGATCCCTAGTCTAAGTAGAGTGCAGGGCTTTGTCCTCCCATTTTCAAACCATTTGCTAGGCTCCAGCCACTGTGTGAAGTAGGTTTTGTATGCTTATTCTCTCTTTCCTTTTCCTCACCCAGGTGCTGATGGAAACACTGGTGCCACAGGTGTAGACGGTGATACTGGTGCCACAGGAGCCAAAGGTGAAACAGGATCCAAAGGCTCTACTGGTAAGACAGGCGCAACTGGTAAGGATGGAGCAACTGGTGCCACAGGAGGAACTGGCAAGACAGGCTTCACTGGAGCAACAGGTGCGTTTCCTTGCCTCGATCCCTAGTCTAAGCAGAGTGCAGTGCGTTGTCCTCCCATTTTCAAGCCATTTGCTAGGCTCTGGCCACTGTGTGAAGTAGGTTTTGTATGCTTACTCTCTCTTTCCTTTTCGTCACCCAGGTGCTGATGGAAACACTGGTGCAACAGGTGTAGACGGTGATACTGGTGCCACAGGAGCCAAAGGTGAAACAGGATCCAAAGGCTCTACTGGTAAGACAGGCCCAACTGGTAAGGATGGAGCAACTGGTGCCACAGGAGGAACTGGCAAGACAGGCTTCACTGGAGCAACAGGTGTGTTTCCCTGCCTCGATCCCTAGTCTAAGCAGAGTGCAGTGCTTTGTCCTCCCATTTTCAAACCATTTGCTAGGCTCCGGCCACTGTGTGAAGTAGGTTTTGTATGCTTACTCTCTCTTTCCTTTTCCTCACCCAGGTGCTGATGGAAACACTGGTGCCACAGGTGTAGACGGTGACACTGGTGCCACAGGAGCCAAAGGTGAAACAGGATCCAAAGGCTCTACTGGTAAGACAGGTGCAACTGGTAAGGTTGGAGCAACTGGTGGCACAGGAGCAACTGGCAAGACAGGCTTCACTGGAGCAACAGGTGCGTTTCCCTGCCTCGATCCCTAGTCTAAGCAGAGTGCAGTGCTTTGTCCTCCAATTTTCAAGCCATTTGCTAGGCTCCGGCCACTGTGTGAAGTAGGTTTTGTATGCTTACTCTCTCTTTCCTTTTCCTCACCCAGGTGCTGATGGAAACACTGGTGCCACAGGTGTAGACGGTGATACTGGTGCCACAGGAGCCAAAGGTGAAACAGGATCCAAAGGCTCTACTGGTAAGACAGGCGCAACTGGTAAGGATGGAGCAACTGGTGCCACAGGAGGAACTGGCAAGACAGGCTTCACTGGAGCAACAGGTGCGTTTCCTTGCCTCGATCCCTAGTCTAAGCAGAGTGCAGTGCGTTGTCCTCCCATTTTCAAGCCATTTGCTAGGCTCTGGCCACTGTGTGAAGTAGGTTTTGTATGCTTACTCTCTCTTTCCTTTTCCTCACCCAGGTGCTGATGGAAACACTGGTGCCACAGGTGTAGACGGTGATACTGGTGCCACAGGAGCCAAAGGTGAAACAGGATCCAAAGGCTCTACTGGTAAGACCGGCACAACAGGTAAGGATGGAGCAACTGGTGCCGCAGGAGCAACTGGCAAGACAGGCTTCACTGGAGCAACAGGTAAGTTTCCCTTCCTCGATCCCTAGTCTAAGCAGAGTGCAGGGCTTTGTCCTCCCATTTTCAAACCATTTGCTAGGCTCCGGCCACTGTGTGAAGTAGGTTTTGTATGCTTACTCTCTCTTTCCTTTTCCTAACCCAGGTGCTGATGGAAACACTGGTGCCACAGGTGTAGACGGTGATACTGGTGCCACAGGAGCCAAAGGTGAAACAGGATCCAAAGGCTCTACTGGTAAGGCAGGCGCAACTGGTAAGGTTGGAGCAACTGGTGGCACAGGAGCAACTGGCAAGACAGGCTTCACTGGAGCAACAGGTGTGTTTCCCTGCCTCGATCCCTAGTCTAAGCAGAGTGCAGTGCTTTGTCCTCCAATTTTCAAGCCATTTGCTAGGCTCCGGCCACTGTGTGAAGTAGGTTTTGTATGCTTACTCTCTCTTTCCTTTTCCTCACCCAGGTGCTGATGGAAACACTGGTGCCACAGGTGTAGACGGTGATACTGGTGCCACAGGAGCCAAAGGTGAAACAGGATCCAAAGGCTCTACTGGTAAGACAGGCGCAACTGGTAAGGATGGAGCAACTGGTGCCACAGGAGGAACTGGCAAGACAGGCTTCACTGGAGCAACAGGTGCGTTTCCTTGCCTCGATCCCTAGTCTAAGCAGAGTGCAGTGCGTTGTCCTCCCATTTTCAAGCCATTAGCTAGGCTCTGGCCACTGTGTGAAGTAGGTTTTGTATGCTTACTCTCTCTTTCCTTTTCCTCACCCAGGTGCTGATGGAAACACTGGTGCCACAGGTGTAGACGGTGATACTGGTGCCACAGGAGCCAAAGGTGAAACAGGATCCAAAGGCTCTACCGGCAAGACCGGCACAACTGGAAAGGATGGAGCAACTGGTGCCACAGGAGCAACTGGCAAGACAGGCTTCACTGGAGCAACAGGTGCGTTTCCCTGCCTCGATCCCTAGTCTAAGCAGAGTGCAGTGCTTTGTCCTCCCATTTTCAAGCCATTTGCTAGGCTCCGGCCACTGTGTGAAGTAGGTTTTGTATGCTTACTCTCTCTTTCCTTTTCCTCACCCAGGTGCTGATGGAAACACTGGTGCCACAGGTGTAGACGGTGATACTGGTGCCACAGGAGCCAAAGGTGAAACAGGATCCAAAGGCTCTACTGGTAAGACCGGCACAACTGGTAAGGATGGAGCAACTGGTGCCACAGGAGCAACTGGCAAGACAGGCTTCACTGGAGCAACAGGTGCGTTTCCCTGCCTCGATCCCTAGTCTAAGTAGAGTGCAGGGCTTTGTCCTCCCATTTTCAAACCATTTGCTAGGCTCCAGCCACTGTGTGAAGTAGGTTTTGTATGCTTATTCTCTCTTTCCTTTTCCTCACCAAGGTGCTGATGGAAACACTGGTGCCACAGGTGTAGACGGTGATACTGGTGCCACAGGAGCCAAAGGTGAAACAGGATCCAAAGGCTCTACTGGTAAGACAGGCGCAACTGGTAAGGATGGAGCAACTGGTGCCACAGGAGGAACTGGCAAGACAGGCTTCACTGGAGCAACAGGTGCGTTTCCTTGCCTCGATCCCTAGTCTAAGCAGAGTGCAGTGCGTTGTCCTCCCATTTTCAAGCCATTTGCTAGGCTCTGGCCACTGTGTGAAGTAGGTTTTGTATGCTTACTCTCTCTTTCCTTTTCGTCACCCAGGTGCTGATGGAAACACTGGTGCAACAGGTGTAGACGGTGATACTGGTGCCACAGGAGCCAAAGGTGAAACAGGATCCAAAGGCTCTACTGGTAAGACAGGCCAAACTGGTAAGGATGGAGCAACTGGTGCCACAGGAGGAACTGGCAAGACAGGCTTCACTGGAGCAACAGGTGTGTTTCCCTGCCTCGATCCCTAGTCTAAGCAGAGTGCAGTGCTTTGTCCTCCCATTTTCAAGCCATTTGCTAGGCTCCGGCCACTGTGTGAAGTAGGTTTTGTATGCTTACTCTCTCTTTCCTTTTCCTCACCCAGGTGCTGATGGAAACACTGGTGCCACAGGTGTAGACGGTGATACTGGTGCCACAGGAGCCAAAGGTGAAACAGGATCCAAAGGCTCTACTGGTAAGACCGGCACAACTGGTAAGGATGGAGCAACTGGTGCCACAGGAGCAACTGGCAAGACAGGCTTCACTGGAGCAACAGGTGCGTTTCCCTGCCTCGATCCCTAGTCTAAGTAGAGTGCAGGGCTTTGTCCTCCCATTTTCAAACCATTTGCTAGGCTCCAGCCACTGTGTGAAGTAGGTTTTGTATGCTTATTCTCTCTTTCCTTTTCCTCACCAAGGTGCTGATGGAAACACTGGTGCCACAGGTGTAGACGGTGATACTGGTGCCACAGGAGCCAAAGGTGAAACAGGATCCAAAGGCTCTACTGGTAAGACAGGCGCAACTGGTAAGGATGGAGCAACTGGTGCCACAGGAGGAACTGGCAAGACAGGCTTCACTGGAGCAACAGGTGCGTTTCCTTGCCTCGATCCCTAGTCTAAGCATAGTGCAGTGCGTTGTCCTCCCATTTTCAAGCCATTTGCTAGGCTCCGGCCACTGTGTGAAGTAGGTTTTGTATGCTTACTCTCTCTTTCCTTTTCGTCACCCAGGTGCTGATGGAAACACTGGTGCAACAGGTGTAGACGGTGATACTGGTGCCACAGGAGCCAAAGGTGAAACAGGATCCAAAGGCTCTACTGGTAAGACAGGCCCAACTGGTAAGGATGGAGCAACTGGTGCCACAGGAGGAACTGGCAAGACAGGCTTCACTGGAGCAACAGGTGTGTTTCCCTGCCTCGATCCCTAGTCTAAGCAGTGTGCAGTGCTTTGTCCTCCCATTTTCAAGCCATTTGCTAGGCTCCGGCCTCTGTGTGAAGTAGGTTTTGTATGCTTACTCTCTCTTTCCTTTTCCTCACCCAGGTGCTGATGGAAACACTGGTGCCACAGGTGTAGACGGTCACACTGGTGCCACAGGAGCCAAAGGTGAAACAGGATCCAAAGGCTCTACTGGTAAGACAGGTGCAACTGGTAAGGTTGGAGCAACTGGTGGCACAGGAGCAACTGGCAAGACAGGCTTCACTGGAGCAACAGGTGCGTTTCCCTGCCTCGATCCCTAGTCTAAGCAGAGTGCAGTGCTTTGTCCTCCAATTTTCAAGCCATTTGCTAGGCTCCGGCCACTGTGTGAAGTAGGTTTTGTATGCTTACTCTCTCTTTCCTTTTCCTCACCCAGGTGCTGATGGAAACACTGGTGCCACAGGTGTAGACGGTGATACTGGTGCCACAGGAGCCAAAGGTGAAACAGGATCCAAAGGCTCTATTGGTAAGACAGGCGCAACTGGTAAGGATGGAGCAACTGGTGCCACAGGAGGAACTGGCAAGACAGGCTTCACTGGAGCAACAGGTGCGTTTCCTTGCCTCGATCCCTAGTCTAAGCAGAGTGCAGTGCGTTGTCCTCCCATTTTCAAGCCATTTGCTAGGCTCTGGCCACTGTGTGAAGTAGGTTTTGTATGCTTACTCTCTCTTTCCTTTTCCTCACCCAGGTGCTGATGGAAACACTGGTGCCACAGGTGTAGACGGAGATACTGGTGCCACAGGAGCCAAAGGTGAAACAGGATCCAAAGGCTCTACCGGCAAGACCGGCACAACTGGAAAGGATGGAGCAACTGGTGCCACAGGAGCAACTGGCAAGACAGGTTTCACTGGAGCAACAGGTGCGTTTCCCTGCCTCGATCCCTAACCTAAGCAGAGTGCAGGGCTTTGTCCTCCCATTTTCAAACCATTTGCTAGGCTCCAGCCACTATGTGAAGTAGGTTTTGTATGCTTACTCTCTCATTCCTTTTCCTCACCCAGGTGCTGATGGAAACACTGGTGCCACAGGTGTAGACGGTGATACTGGTGCCACAGGAGCCAAAGGTGAAACAGGATCCAAAGGCTCTACTGGTAAGACAGGCGCAACTGGTAAGGTTGGAGCAACTGGTGCCACAGGAGCAACTGGCAAGACAGGCTTCACTGGAGCAACAGGTGCGTTTCCCTGCCTCAATCCCTAGTCTAAGCAGAGTGCAGTGCTTTGTCCTCCCATTTTCAAGCCATTTGCTAGGCTCCGGCCACTGTGTGAAGTAGGTTTTGTATGCTTACTCTCTCTTTCCTTTTCCTCACCCAGGTGCTGATGGAAACACTGGTGCCACAGGTGTAGACGGTGATACTGGTGCCACAGGAGCCAAAGGTGAAACAGGATCCAAAGGCTCTACTGGTAAGACCGGCACAACTGGTAAGGATGGAGCAACTGGTGCCACAGGAGCAACTGGCAAGACAGGCTTCACTGGAGCAACAGGTGCGTTTCCCTGCCTCGATCCCTAGTCTAAGTAGAGTGCAGGGCTTTGTCCTCCCATTTTTAAACCATTTGCTAGGCTCCGGCCACTGTGTGAAGTAGGTTTTGTATGCTTACTCTCTCTTTCCTTTTCCTCACCCAGGTGCTGATGGAAACACTGGTGCAACAGGTGTAGACGGTGATACTGGTGCCACAGGAGCCAAAGGTGAAACAGGATCCAAAGGCTCTACTGGTAAGACAGGCGCAACTGGTAAGGATGGAGCAACTGGTGCCACAGGAGCAACTGGCAAGACAGGCTTCACTGGAGCAACAGGTGTGTTTCCCTGCCTCGATCCCTAGTCTAAGCAGAGTGCAGTGCTTTGTCCTCCAATTTTCAAGCCATTTGCTAGGCTCCGGCCACTGTGTGAAGTAGGTTTTGTATGCTTACTCTCTATTTCCTTTTCCTCACCCAGGTGCTGATGGAAACACTGGTGCCACAGGTGTAGACGGTGATACTGGTGCCACAGGAGCCAAAGGTGAAACAGGATCCAAAGGCTCTACTGGTAAGACAGGCGCAACTGGTAAGGATGGAGCAACTGGTGCCACAGGAGGAACTGGCAAGACAGGCTTCACTGGAGCAACAGGTGCATTTCCTTGCCTCGATCCCTAGTCTAAGCAGAGTGCAGTGCGTTGTCCTCCCATTTTCAAGCCATTTGCTAGGCTCTGGCCACTGTGTGAAGTAGGTTTTGTATGCTTACTCTCTCTTTCCTTTTCCTCACCCAGGTGCTGATGGAAACACTGGTGCCACAGGTGTAGACGGTGATACTGGTGCCACAGGAGCCAAAGGTGAAACAGGATCCAAAGGCTCTACCGGCAAGACCGGCACAACTGGAAAGGATGGAGCAACTGGTGCCACAGGAGCAACTGGCAAGACAGGCTTCACTGGAGCAACAGGTGCGTTTCCCTGCCTCGATCCCTAGTCTAAGCAGAGTGCAGGGCTTTGTCCTCCCATTTTCAAACTATTTGCTAGGCTCCGGCCACTATGTGAAGTAGGTTTTGTATGCTTACTCTCTCATTCCTTTTCCTCACCCAGGTGCTGATGGAAACACTGGTGCCACAGGTGTAGACGGTGATACTGGTGCCACAGGAGCCAAAGGTGTAACAGGATCCAAAGGCTCCACTGGTAAGACAGGCGCAACTGGTAAGGTTGGAGCAACTGGTGCCACTGGAGCAACAGGTGCGTTTCCCTGTCTCGATCCCTAGTCTAAGCAGAGTGGAGTGCTTTGTCCTCCCATTTTCAAGCCATTTGCTAGGCTCCGGCCACTGTGTGAAGTAGGTTTTGTATGCTTACTCTCTCTTTCCTTTTCCTCACCCAGGTGCTGATGGAAACACTGGTGCCACAGGTGTAGACGGTGATACTGGTGCCACAGGAGCCAAAGGTGAAACAGGATCCAAAGGCTCTACTGGTAAGACCGGCACAACAGGTAAGGATGGAGCAACTGGTGCCGCAGGAGCAACTGGCAAGACAGGCTTCACTGGAGCAACAGGTGTGTTTCCCTTCCTCGATCCCTAGTCTAAGCAGAGTGCAGGGCTTTGTCCTCCCATTTTCAAACCATTTGCTAGGCTCCGGCCACTTTGTGAAGTAGGTTTTGTATGCTTACTCTCTCTTTCCTTTTCCTCACCCAGGTGCTGATGGAAACACTGGTGCCACAGGTGTAGACGGTGACACTGGTGCCACAGGAGCCAAAGGTGAAACAGGATCCAAAGGCTCTACTGGTAAGACAGGCGCAACTGGTAAGGTTGGAGCAACTGGTGGCACAGGAGCAACTGGCAAGACAGGCTTCACTGGAGCAACAGGTGTGTTTCCCTGCCTCGATCCCTAGTCTAAGCAGAGTGCAGTGCTTTGTCCTCCAATTTTCAAGCCATTTGCTAGGCTCCGGCCACTGTGTGAAGTAGGTTTTGTATGCTTACTCTCTATTTCCTTTTCCTCACCCAGGTGCTGATGGAAACACTGGTGCCACAGGTGTAGACGGTGATACTGGTGCCACAGGAGCCAAAGGTGAAACAGGATCCAAAGGCTCTACTGGTAAGACAGGCGCAACTGGTAAGGATGGAGCAACTGGTGCCACAGGAGGAACTGGCAAGACAGGCTTCACTGGAGCAACAGGTGCGTTTCCTTGCCTCGATCCCTAGTCTAAGCAGAGTGCAGTGCGTTGTCCTCCCATTTTCAAGCCATTTGCTAGGCTCTGGCCACTGTGTGAAGTAGGTTTTGTATGCTTACTCTCTCTTTCCTTTTCCTCACCCAGGTGCTGATGGAAACACTGGTGCCACAGGTGTAGACGGTGATACTGGTGCCACAGGAGCCAAAGGTGAAACAGGATCCAAAGGCTCTACCGGCAAGACCGGCACAACTGGAAAGGATGGAGCAACTGGTGCCACAGGAGCAACTGGCAAGACAGGCTTCACTGGAGCAACAGGTGCGTTTCCCTGCCTCGATCCCTAGTCTAAGCAGAGTGCAGGGCTTTGTCCTCCCATTTTCAAACTATTTGCTAGGCTCCGGCCACTATGTGAAGTAGGTTTTGTATGCTTACTCTCTCATTCCTTTTCCTCACCCAGGTGCTGATGGAAACACTGGTGCCACAGGTGTAGACGGTGATACTGGTGCCACAGGAGCCAAAGGTGAAACAGGATCCAAAGGCTCTACTGGTAAGACCGGCGCAACTGGTAAGGTTGGAGCAACTGGTGCCACTGGAGCAACAGGTGTGTTTCCCTGTCTCGATCCCTAGTCTAAGCAGAGTGCAGTGCTTTGTCCTCCCATTTTCAAGCCATTTGCTAGGCTCCGGCCACTGTGTGAAGTAGGTTTTGTATGCTTACTCTCTCTTTCCTTTTCCTCACCCAGGTGCTGATGGAAACACTGGTGCCACAGGTGTAGACGGTGATACTGGTGCCACAGGAGCCAAAGGTGAAACAGGATCCAAAGGCTCTACTGGTAAGACCGGCACAATAGGTAAGGATGGAGCAACTGGTGCCACAGGAGCAACTGGCAAGACAGGCTTCACTGGAGCAACAGGTGCGTTTCCCTTCCTCGATCCCTAGTCTAAGCAGAGTGCAGGGCTTTGTCCTCCCATTTTCAAACCATTTGCTAGGCTCCGGCCACTGTGTGAAATAGGTTTTGTATGCTTACTCTCTCTTTCCTTTTCCTAACCCAGGTGCTGATGGAAACACTGGTGCCACAGGTGTAGACGGTGATACTGGTGCCACAGGAGCCAAAGGTGAAACAGGATCCAAAGGCTCTACTGGTAAGGCAGGCGCAACTGGTAAGGTTGGAGCAACTGGTGGCACAGGAGCAACTGGCAAGACAGGCTTCACTGGAGCAACAGGTGTGTTTCCCTGCCTCGATCCCTAGTCTAAGCAGAGTGCAGTGCTTTGTCCTCCAATTTTCAAGCCATTTGCTAGGCTCCGGCCACTGTGTGAAGTAGGTTTTGTATGCTTACTCTCTATTTCCTTTTCCTCACCCAGGTGCTGATGGAAACACTGGTGCCACAGGTGTAGACGGTGATACTGGTGCCACAGGAGCCAAAGGTGAAACAGGATCCAAAGGCTCTACTGGTAAGACAGGCGCAACTGGTAAGGATGGAGCAACTGGTGCCACAGGAGGAACTGGCAAGACAGGCTTCACTGGAGCAACAGGTGCGTTTCCTTGCCTCGATCCCTAGTCTAAGCAGAGTGCAGTGCGTTGTCCTCCTATTTTCAAGCCATTTGCTAGGCTCTGGCCACTGTGTGAAGTAGCTTTTGTATGCTTACTCTCTCTTTCCTTTTCCTCACCCAGGTGCTGATGGAAACACTGGTGCCACAGGTGTAGACGGTGATACTGGTGCCACAGGAGCCAAAGGTGAAACAGGATCCAAAGGCTCTACCGGCAAGACCGGCACAACTGGAAAGGATGGAGCAACTGGTGCCACAGGAGCAACTGGCAAGACAGGCTTCACTGGAGCAACAGGTGCGTTTCCCTGCCTCGATCCCTAGTCTAAGCAGAGTGCAGGGCTTTGTCCTCCCATTTTCAAACTATTTGCTAGGCTCTGGCCACTATGTGAAGTAGGTTTTGTATGCTTACTCTCTCATTCCTTTTCCTCACCCAGGTGCTGATGGAAACACTGGTGCCACAGGTGTAGACGGTGATACTGGTGCCACAGGAGCCAAAGGTGAAACAGGATCCAAAGGCTCTACTGGTAAGACAGGCGCAACTGGTAAGGTTGGAGCAACTGGTGCCACAGGAGCAACTGGCAAGACAGGCTTCACTGGAGCAACAGGTGCGTTTCCCTGCCTCGATCCCTAGTCTAAGCAGAGTGCAGTGCTTTGTCCTCCCATTTTCAAGCCATTTGCTGGGCCCCGGCCACTGTGTGAAGTAGGTTTTGTATGCTTACTCTCTCTTTCCTTTTCCTCACCAAGGTGCTGATGGAAACACTGGTGCCACAGGTGTAGACGGTGATACTGGTGCCACAGGAGCCAAAGGTGAAACAGGATCCAAAGGCTCTACTGGTAAGACAGGCGCAACTGGTAAGGATGGAGCAACTGGTGCCACAGGAGCAACTGGCAAGACAGGCTTCACTGGAGCAACAGGTGCGATTCCCTGCCTCGATCCCTAGTCTAAGCAGAGTGCAGTGCTTTGTCCTCCCATTTTCAAGCCATTCGCTAGGCTCCGGCCACTATGTGAAGTTGGTTTTGTATGCTTACTCTCTCATTCCTTTTCCTCACCCAGGTGCTGATGGAAATACTGGTGCCACAGGTGTAGACGGTGATACTGGTGCCACAGGAGCCAAAGGTGAAACAGGATCCAAAGGCTCTACTGGTAAGACAGGCGCAACTGGTAAGGTTGGAGCAACTGGTGCCACAGGAGCAACTGGCAAAACAGGCTTCACTGGAGCAACAGGTGCGTTTCCCTGCCTCGATCCCTAGTCTAAGCAGAGTGCAGTGCTTTGTTCTCCCATTTTCAAGCCATTTGCTAGGCTCCGGCCACTGTGTGAAGTAGGTTTTGTATGCTTACTCTCTCTTTCCTTTTCCTCACCAAGGTGCTGATGGAAACACTGGTGCCACAGGTGTAGACGGTGATACTGGTGCCACAGGAGCCAAAGGTGAAACAGGATCCAAAGGCTCTACTGGTAAGATAGGCGCAACTGGTAAGGTTGGAGCAACTGGTGCCACAGGAGCAACTGGCAAGACAGGCTTCACTGGAGCAACAGGTGCGATTCCCTGTCTCGATCCCTAGTCTAAGCAGAGTGCAGTGCTTTGTCCTCCCATTTTCAAGCCATTTGCTAGGCTCCGGCCACTGTGTGAAGTAGGTTTTGTATGCTTACTCTCTCTTTCCTTTTCCTCACCAAGGTGCTGATGGAAACACTGGTGCCACAGGTGTAGACGGTGATACTGGTGCCACAGGAGCCAAAGGTGAAACAGGATCCAAAGGCTCTACCGGTAAGACAGGCGCAACTGGTAAGGTTGGAGCAACTGGTGCCACAGGAGCAACTGGCAAGACAGGCTTCAGTGGAGCAACAGGTGCGTTTCCCTGCCTTGATCCCTAGTCTAAGCAGAGGGCAGGGCTTTGTCCTCCCATTTTCAAACCATTTGCTAGGCTCCGGCCACTATGTGAAGTTGGTTTTGTATGCTTACTCTCTCATTCCTTTTCCTCACCCAGGTGCTGATGGAAACACTGGTGCCACAGGTGTAGACGGTGATACTGGTGCCACAGGAGCCAAAGGTGAAACAGGATCCAAAGGCTCTACTGGTAAGACAGGCGCAACTGGTAAGGTTGGAGCAACTGGTGCCACTGGAGCAACAGGTGCGTTTCCCTGTCTCGATCCCTAGTCTAAGCAGAGTGCAGTGCTTTGTCCTCCCATTTTCAAGCCATTTGCTAGGCTCCGGCCACTGTGTGAAGTAGGTTTTGTATGCTTACTCTCTCTTTCCTTTTCCTCACCAAGGTGCTGATGGAAACACTGGTGCCACAGGTGTAGACGGTGATACTGGTGCCACAGGAGCCAAAGGTGAAACAGGATCCAAAGGCTCTACTGGTAAGACAGGCGCAACTGGTAAGGTTGGAGCAACTGGCGCCACAGGAGGAACTGGCAAGACAGGCTTCACTGGAGCAACAGGTGTGTTTCCCTGCCTCGATCCCGAGTCTAAGCAGAGTGCAGTGCTTTGTCCTCCCATTTTCAAGCCATTTGCTAGGCTCCGGCCACTGTGTGAAGTAGGTTTTGTATGCTTACTCTCTCTTTCCTTTTCCTCACCCAGGTGCTGATGGAAACACTGGTGCCACAGGTGTAGACGGTGATACTGGTGCCACAGGAGCCAAAGGTGAAACAGGATCCAAAGGCTCTACTGGTAAGACAGGTGCAACTGGTAATGTTGGAGCAACTGGTGCCACTGGAGCAACAGGTGCGTTTCCCTGCCTCGATCCCTAGTCTAAGCAGAGTGCAGTGCTTTGTCCTCCCATTTTCAAGCCATTTGCTAGGCTCCGGCCACTGTGTGAAGTAGGTTTTGTATGCTTACCCTCTCTTTCCTTTTCCTCACCCAGGTGCCGATGGAAACACTGGTGCCACAGGTGTAGACGGTGATACTGGTGCCACAGGAGCCAAAGGTGAAACAGGATCCAAAGGCTCTACTGGTAAGACAGGCGCAACTGGTAAGGTTGGAGCAACTGGTGCCACAGGAGCAACTGGCAAGACAGGCTTCACTGGAGCAACAGGTGCGTTTCCCTGCCTCGATCCCTAGTCTAAGCAGAGTGCAGTGCTTTGTCCTCCAATTTTCAAGCCATTTGCTAGGCTCCGGCCACTGTGTGAAGTAGGTTTTGTATGCTTACTCTCTATTTCCTTTTCCTCACCCAGGTGCTGATGGAAACACTGGTGCCACAGGTGTAGACGGTGATACTGGTGCCACAGGAGCCAAAGGTGAAACAGGATCCAAAGGCTCTACTGGTAAGACAGGCGCAACTGGTAAGGATGGAGCAACTGGTGCCACAGGAGGAACTGGCAAGACAGGCTTCACTGGAGCAACAGGTGCATTTCCTTGCCTCGATCCCTAGTCTAAGCAGAGTGCAGTGCGTTGTCCTCCCATTTTCAAGCCATTTGCTAGGCTCTGGCCACTGTGTGAAGTAGGTTTTGTATGCTTACTCTCTCTTTCCTTTTCCTCACCCAGGTGCTGATGGAAACACTGGTGCCACAGGTGTAGACGGTGATACTGGTGCCACAGGAGCCAAAGGTGAAACAGGATCCAAAGGCTCTACCGGCAAGACCGGCACAACTGGAAAGGATGGAGCAACTGGTGCCACAGGAGCAACTGGCAAGA
Organism: Sthenelais limicola; assembly: GCA_942159475.1. Lineage (NCBI taxonomy): Eukaryota > Metazoa > Annelida > Polychaeta > Phyllodocida > Sigalionidae > Sthenelais > Sthenelais limicola. The sequence goes on from OW804096.1 coordinate 64,786,802, forward strand.
CAGGCTTCACTGGAGCAACAGGTGCGTTTCCCTGCCTCGATCCCTAGTCTAAGCAGAGTGCAGTGCTTTGTCCTCCCATTTTCAAACCATTTGCTAGGCTCCGGCCACTGTGTGAAGTAGGTTTTGTATGCTTACTCTCTCTTTCCTTTTCCTCACCCAGGTGCTGATGGAAACACTGGTGCCACAGGTGTAGACGGTGACACTGGTGCCACAGGAGCCAAAGGTGAAACAGGATCCAAAGGCTCTACCGGTAAGACAGGTGCAACTGGTAAGGTTGGAGCAACTGGTGCCACAGGAGCAACTGGCAAGACAGGCTTCACTGGAGCAACAGGTGTGTTTCCCTGCCTCGATCCCTAGTCTAAGCAGAGTGCAGTGCTTTGTCCTCCCATTTTCAAGCCATTTGCTAGGCTCTGGCCACTGTGTGAAGTAGGTTTTGTATGCTTACTCTCTCTTTCCTTTTCCTCACCCAGGTACTGATGGAAACACTGGTGCCACAGGTGTAGACGGTGATACTGGTGCCACAGGAGCCAAAGGTGAAACAGGATCCAAAGGCTCTACTGGTAAGACAGGCGCAACTGGTAAGGTTGGAGCAACTGGTGCCACAGGAGCAACTGGCAAGACAGGCTTCACTGGAGCAACAGGTGTGTTTCCCTGCCTCGATCCCTAGTCTAAGCAGAGTGCAGTGCTTTGTCCTCCCATTTTCAAGCCATTTGCTAGGCTCCGGCCACTGTGTGAAGTAGGTTTTGTATGCTTACTCTCTCTTTCCTTTTCCTCACCAAGGTGCTGATGGAAACACTGGTGCCACAGGTGTAGACGGTGATACTGGTGCCACAGGAGCCAACGGTGAAACAGGATCCAAAGGCTCTACCGGTAAGACAGGCGCAACTGGTAAGGTTGGAGCAACTGGTGCCACAGGAGCAACTGGCAAGACAGGCTTCACTGGAGCAACAGGTGTGTTTCCCTGCCTCGATCCCTAGTCTAAGCAGAGTGCAGTGCTTTGTCCTCCCATTTTCAAGCCATTTGCTAGGCTCCGGCCACTGTGTGAAGTAGGTTTTGTATGCTTACTCTCTCTTTCCTTTTCCTCACCCAGGTGCTGATGGAAACACTGGTGCCACAGGTGTAGACGGTGATACTGGTGCCACAGGAGCCAAAGGTGAAACAGGATCCAAAGGCTCTACTGGAAAAACCGGAACAACTGGTAAGGTTGGAGCAACTGGTGCCACAGGAGCAACTGGCAAGACAGGCTTCACTGGAGCAACAGGTGCGTTTCCCTGCCTCGATCCCTAGTCTAAGCAGAGTGCAGTGCTTTGTCCTCCCATTTTCAAGCCATTTGCTAGGCTCCGGCCACTGTGTGAAGTAGGTTTTGTATGCTTATTCTCTCTTTCCTTTTCCTCACCCAGGTGCTGATGGAAACACTGGTGCCACAGGTGTAGACGGTGATACTGGTGCCACAGGAGCCAAAGGTGAAACAGGATCCAAAGGCTCTACCGGTAAGACAGGCGCAACTGGTAAGGTTGGAGCAACTGGTGCCACAGGAGCAACTGGCAAGACAGGCTTCACTGGAGCAACAGGTGTGTTTCCCTGCCTCGATCCCTAGTCTAAGCAGAGTGCAGTGCTTTGTCCTCCCATTTTCAAGCCATTTGCTAGGCTCCGGCCACTGTGTGAAGTAGGTTTTGTATGCTTACTCTCTCTTTCCTTTTCCTCACCCAGGTGCTGATGGAAACACTGGTGCCACAGGTGTAGACGGTGATACTGGTGCCACAGGAGCCAAAGGTGAAACAGGATCCAAAGGCTCTACTGGTAAAACCGGAACAACTGGTAAGGTTGGAGCAACTGGTGCCACAGGAGCAACTGGCAAGACAGGCTTCACTGGAGCAACAGGTGTGTTTCCCTGCCTCGATCCCTAGTCTAAGCAGAGTGCAGTGCTTTGTCCTCCCATTTTCAAGCCATTTGCTAGGTTCCGGCCACTGTGTGAAGTACGTTTTGTATGCTTATTCTCTCTTTCCTTTTCCTCACCCAGGTGCTGATGGAAACACTGGTGCCACAGGTGTAGACGGTGATACTGGTGCCACAGGAGCCAACGGTGAAACAGGATCCAAAGGCTCTACCGGTAAGACAGGCGCAACTGGTAAGGTTGGAGCAACTGGTGCCACAGGAGCAACTGGCAAGACAGGCTTCACTGGAGCAACAGGTGTGTTTCCCTGCCTCGATCCCTAGTCTAAGCAGAGTGCAGTGCTTTGTCCTCCCATTTTCAAGCCATTTGCTAGGCTCCGGCCACTGTGTGAAGTAGGTTTTGTATGCTTACTCTCTCTTTCCTTTTCCTCACCCAGGTGCTGATGGAAACACTGGTGCCACAGGTGTAGACGGTGATACTGGTGCCACAGGAGCCAAAGGTGAAACAGGATCCAAAGGCTCTACTGGTAAAACCGGAACAACTGGTAAGGTTGGAGCAACTGGTGCCACAGGAGCAACTGGCAAGACAGGCTTCACTGGAGCAACAGGTGTGTTTCCCTGCCTCGATCCCTAGTCTAAGCAGAGTGCAGTGCTTTGTCCTCCCATTTTCAAGCCATTTGCTAGGCTCCGGCCACTGTGTGAAGTAGGTTTTGTATGCTTACTCTCTCTTTCCTTTTCCTCACCCAGGTGCTGATGGAAACACTGGTGCCACAGGTGTAGACGGTGATACTGGTGCCACAGGAGCCAAAGGTGAAACAGGATCCAAAGGCTCTACTGGTAAAACCGGAACAACTGGTAAGGTTGGAGCAACTGGTGCCACAGGAGCAACTGGCAAGACAGGCTTCACTGGAGCAACAGGTGCGTTTCCCTGCCTCGATCCCTAGTCTAAGCAGAGTGCAGTGCTTTGTCCTCCCATTTTCAAGCCATTTGCTAGGCTCCGGCCACTGTGTGAAGTAGGTTTTGTATGCTTATTCTCTCTTTCCTTTTCCTCACCCAGGTGCTGATGGAAACACTGGTGCCACAGGTGTAGACGGTGATACTGGTGCCACAGGAGCCAAAGGTGTAACAGGATCCAAAGGCTCCACTGGTAAGACAGGCGCAACTGGTAAGGTTGGAGCAACTGGTGCCACTGGAGCAACAGGTGCGTTTCCCTGTCTCGATCCCTAGTCTAAGCAGAGTGGAGTGCTTTGTCCTCCCATTTTCAAGCCATTTGCTAGGCTCCGGCCACTGTGTGAAGTAGGTTTTGTATGCTTACTCTCTCTTTCCTTTTCCTCACCCAGGTGCTGATGGAAACACTGGTGCCACAGGTGTAGACGGTGATACTGGTGCCACAGGAGCCAAAGGTGAAACAGGATCCAAAGGCTCTACTGGTAAGGCAGGCGCAACTGGTAAGGTTGGAGCAACTGGTGGCACAGGAGCAACTGGCAAGACAGGCTTCACTGGAGCAACAGGTGTGTTTCCCTGCCTCGATCCCTAGTCTAAGCAGAGTGCAGTGCTTTGTCCTCCAATTTTCAAGCCATTTGCTAGGCTCCGGCCACTGTGTGAAGTAGGTTTTGTATGCTTACTCTCTATTTCCTTTTCCTCACCCAGGTGCTGATGGAAACACTGGTGCCACAGGTGTAGACGGTGATACTGGTGCCACAGGAGCCAAAGGTGAAACAGGATCCAAAGGCTCTACTGGTAAGACAGGCGCAACTGGTAAGGATGGAGCAACTGGTGCCACAGGAGGAACTGGCAAGACAGGCTTCACTGGAGCAACAGGTGCGTTTCCTTGCCTCGATCCCTAGTCTAAGCAGAGTGCAGTGCGTTGTCCTCCTATTTTCAAGCCATTTGCTAGGCTCTGGCCACTGTGTGAAGTAGCTTTTGTATGCTTACTCTCTCTTTCCTTTTCCTCACCCAGGTGCTGATGGAAACACTGGTGCCACAGGTGTAGACGGTGATACTGGTGCCACAGGAGCCAAAGGTGAAACAGGATCCAAAGGCTCTACCGGCAAGACCGGCACAACTGGAAAGGATGGAGCAACTGGTGCCACAGGAGCAACTGGCAAGACAGGCTTCACTGGAGCAACAGGTGCGTTTCCCTGCCTCGATCCCTAGTCTAAGCAGAGTGCAGGGCTTTGTCCTCCCATTTTCAAACTATTTGCTAGGCTCTGGCCACTATGTGAAGTAGGTTTTGTATGCTTACTCTCTCATTCCTTTTCCTCACCCAGGTGCTGATGGAAACACTGGTGCCACAGGTGTAGACGGTGATACTGGTGCCACAGGAGCCAAAGGTGAAACAGGATCCAAAGGCTCTACTGGTAAGACAGGCGCAACTGGTAAGGTTGGAGCAACTGGTGCCACAGGAGCAACTGGCAAGACAGGCTTCACTGGAGCAACAGGTGCGTTTCCCTGCCTCGATCCCTAGTCTAAGCAGAGTGCAGTGCTTTGTCCTCCCATTTTCAAGCCATTTGCTGGGCCCCGGCCACTGTGTGAAGTAGGTTTTGTATGCTTACTCTCTCTTTCCTTTTCCTCACCAAGGTGCTGATGGAAACACTGGTGCCACAGGTGTAGACGGTGATACTGGTGCCACAGGAGCCAAAGGTGAAACAGGATCCAAAGGCTCTACTGGTAAGACAGGCGCAACTGGTAAGGATGGAGCAACTGGTGCCACAGGAGCAACTGGCAAGACAGGCTTCACTGGAGCAACAGGTGCGATTCCCTGCCTCGATCCCTAGTCTAAGCAGAGTGCAGTGCTTTGTCCTCCCATTTTCAAGCCATTCGCTAGGCTCCGGCCACTATGTGAAGTTGGTTTTGTATGCTTACTCTCTCATTCCTTTTCCTCACCCAGGTGCTGATGGAAATACTGGTGCCACAGGTGTAGACGGTGATACTGGTGCCACAGGAGCCAAAGGTGAAACAGGATCCAAAGGCTCTACTGGTAAGACAGGCGCAACTGGTAAGGTTGGAGCAACTGGTGCCACAGGAGCAACTGGCAAGACAGGCTTCACTGGAGCAACAGGTGCGTTTCCCTGCCTCGATCCCTAGTCTAAGCAGAGTGCAGTGCTTTGTTCTCCCATTTTCAAGCCATTTGCTAGGCTCCGGCCACTGTGTGAAGTAGGTTTTGTATGCTTACTCTCTCTTTCCTTTTCCTCACCAAGGTGCTGATGGAAACACTGGTGCCACAGGTGTAGACGGTGATACTGGTGCCACAGGAGCCAAAGGTGAAACAGGATCCAAAGGCTCTACTGGTAAGATAGGCGCAACTGGTAAGGTTGGAGCAACTGGTGCCACAGGAGCAACTGGCAAGACAGGCTTCACTGGAGCAACAGGTGCGATTCCCTGTCTCGATCCCTAGTCTAAGCAGAGTGCAGTGCTTTGTCCTCCCATTTTCAAGCCATTTGCTAGGCTCCGGCCACTGTGTGAAGTAGGTTTTGTATGCTTACTCTCTCTTTCCTTTTCCTCACCAAGGTGCTGATGGAAACACTGGTGCCACAGGTGTAGACGGTGATACTGGTGCCACAGGAGCCAAAGGTGAAACAGGATCCAAAGGCTCTACCGGTAAGACAGGCGCAACTGGTAAGGTTGGAGCAACTGGTGCCACAGGAGCAACTGGCAAGACAGGCTTCACTGGAGCAACAGGTGCGTTTCCCTGCCTTGATCCCTAGTCTAAGCAGAGGGCAGGGCTTTGTCCTCCCATTTTCAAACCATTTGCTAGGCTCCGGCCACTATGTGAAGTTGGTTTTGTATGCTTACTCTCTCATTCCTTTTCCTCACCCAGGTGCTGATGGAAACACTGGTGCCACAGGTGTAGACGGTGATACTGGTGCCACAGGAGCCAAAGGTGAAACAGGATCCAAAGGCTCTACTGGTAAGACAGGCGCAACTGGTAAGGTTGGAGCAACTGGTGCCACTGGAGCAACAGGTGCGTTTCCCTGTCTCGATCCCTAGTCTAAGCAGAGTGCAGTGCTTTGTCCTCCCATTTTCAAGCCATTTGCTAGGCTCCGGCCACTGTGTGAAGTAGGTTTTGTATGCTTACTCTCTCTTTCCTTTTCCTCACCAAGGTGCTGATGGAAACACTGGTGCCACAGGTGTAGACGGTGATACTGGTGCCACAGGAGCCAAAGGTGAAACAGGATCCAAAGGCTCTACTGGTAAGACAGGCGCAACTGGTAAGGTTGGAGCAACTGGCGCCACAGGAGGAACTGGCAAGACAGGCTTCACTGGAGCAACAGGTGTGTTTCCCTGCCTCGATCCCGAGTCTAAGCAGAGTGCAGTGCTTTGTCCTCCCATTTTCAAGCCATTTGCTAGGCTCCGGCCACTGTGTGAAGTAGGTTTTGTATGCTTACTCTCTCTTTCCTTTTCCTCACCCAGGTGCTGATGGAAACACTGGTGCCACAGGTGTAGACGGTGATACTGGTGCCACAGGAGCCAAAGGTGAAACAGGATCCAAAGGCTCTACTGGTAAGACAGGTGCAACTGGTAATGTTGGAGCAACTGGTGCCACTGGAGCAACAGGTGCGTTTCCCTGCCTCGATCCCTAGTCTAAGCAGAGTGCAGTGCTTTGTCCTCCCATTTTCAAGCCATTTGCTAGGCTCCGGCCACTGTGTGAAGTAGGTTTTGTATGCTTACCCTCTCTTTCCTTTTCCTCACCCAGGTGCCGATGGAAACACTGGTGCCACAGGTGTAGACGGTGATACTGGTGCCACAGGAGCCAAAGGTGAAACAGGATCCAAAGGCTCTACTGGTAAGACAGGCGCAACTGGTAAGGTTGGAGCAACTGGTGCCACAGGAGCAACTGGCAAGACAGGCTTCACTGGAGCAACAGGTGCGTTTCCCTGCCTCGATCCCTAGTCTAAGCAGAGTGCAGTGCTTTGTCCTCCAATTTTCAAGCCATTTGCTAGGCTCCGGCCACTGTGTGAAGTAGGTTTTGTATGCTTACTCTCTATTTCCTTTTCCTCACCCAGGTGCTGATGGAAACACTGGTGCCACAGGTGTAGACGGTGATACTGGTGCCACAGGAGCCAAAGGTGAAACAGGATCCAAAGGCTCTACTGGTAAGACAGGCGCAACTGGTAAGGATGGAGCAACTGGTGCCACAGGAGGAACTGGCAAGACAGGCTTCACTGGAGCAACAGGTGCATTTCCTTGCCTCGATCCCTAGTCTAAGCAGAGTGCAGTGCGTTGTCCTCCCATTTTCAAGCCATTTGCTAGGCTCTGGCCACTGTGTGAAGTAGGTTTTGTATGCTTACTCTCTCTTTCCTTTTCCTCACCCAGGTGCTGATGGAAACACTGGTGCCACAGGTGTAGACGGTGATACTGGTGCCACAGGAGCCAAAGGTGAAACAGGATCCAAAGGCTCTACCGGCAAGACCGGCACAACTGGAAAGGATGGAGCAACTGGTGCCACAGGAGCAACTGGCAAGACAGGCTTCACTGGAGCAACAGGTGCGTTTCCCTGCCTCGATCCCTAGTCTAAGCAGAGTGCAGTGCTTTGTCCTCCCATTTTCAAACCATTTGCTAGGCTCCGGCCACTGTGTGAAGTAGGTTTTGTATGCTTACTCTCTCTTTCCTTTTCCTCACCCAGGTGCTGATGGAAACACTGGTGCCACAGGTGTAGACGGTGACACTGGTGCCACAGGAGCCAAAGGTGAAACAGGATCCAAAGGCTCTACCGGTAAGACAGGTGCAACTGGTAAGGTTGGAGCAACTGGTGCCACAGGAGCAACTGGCAAGACAGGCTTCACTGGAGCAACAGGTGTGTTTCCCTGCCTCGATCCCTAGTCTAAGCAGAGTGCAGTGCTTTGTCCTCCCATTTTCAAGCCATTTGCTAGGCTCTGGCCACTGTGTGAAGTAGGTTTTGTATGCTTACTCTCTCTTTCCTTTTCCTCACCCAGGTACTGATGGAAACACTGGTGCCACAGGTGTAGACGGTGATACTGGTGCCACAGGAGCCAAAGGTGAAACAGGATCCAAAGGCTCTACTGGTAAGACAGGCGCAACTGGTAAGGTTGGAGCAACTGGTGCCACAGGAGCAACTGGCAAGACAGGCTTCACTGGAGCAACAGGTGTGTTTCCCTGCCTCGATCCCTAGTCTAAGCAGAGTGCAGTGCTTTGTCCTCCCATTTTCAAGCCATTTGCTAGGCTCCGGCCACTGTGTGAAGTAGGTTTTGTATGCTTACTCTCTCTTTCCTTTTCCTCACCAAGGTGCTGATGGAAACACTGGTGCCACAGGTGTAGACGGTGATACTGGTGCCACAGGAGCCAACGGTGAAACAGGATCCAAAGGCTCTACCGGTAAGACAGGCGCAACTGGTAAGGTTGGAGCAACTGGTGCCACAGGAGCAACTGGCAAGACAGGCTTCACTGGAGCAACAGGTGTGTTTCCCTGCCTCGATCCCTAGTCTAAGCAGAGTGCAGTGCTTTGTCCTCCCATTTTCAAGCCATTTGCTAGGCTCCGGCCACTGTGTGAAGTAGGTTTTGTATGCTTACTCTCTCTTTCCTTTTCCTCACCCAGGTGCTGATGGAAACACTGGTGCCACAGGTGTAGACGGTGATACTGGTGCCACAGGAGCCAAAGGTGAAACAGGATCCAAAGGCTCTACTGGAAAAACCGGAACAACTGGTAAGGTTGGAGCAACTGGTGCCACAGGAGCAACTGGCAAGACAGGCTTCACTGGAGCAACAGGTGCGTTTCCCTGCCTCGATCCCTAGTCTAAGCAGAGTGCAGTGCTTTGTCCTCCCATTTTCAAGCCATTTGCTAGGCTCCGGCCACTGTGTGAAGTAGGTTTTGTATGCTTATTCTCTCTTTCCTTTTCCTCACCCAGGTGCTGATGGAAACACTGGTGCCACAGGTGTAGACGGTGATACTGGTGCCACAGGAGCCAAAGGTGAAACAGGATCCAAAGGCTCTACCGGTAAGACAGGCGCAACTGGTAAGGTTGGAGCAACTGGTGCCACAGGAGCAACTGGCAAGACAGGCTTCACTGGAGCAACAGGTGTGTTTCCCTGCCTCGATCCCTAGTCTAAGCAGAGTGCAGTGCTTTGTCCTCCCATTTTCAAGCCATTTGCTAGGCTCCGGCCACTGTGTGAAGTAGGTTTTGTATGCTTACTCTCTCTTTCCTTTTCCTCACCCAGGTGCTGATGGAAACACTGGTGCCACAGGTGTAGACGGTGATACTGGTGCCACAGGAGCCAAAGGTGAAACAGGATCCAAAGGCTCTACTGGTAAAACCGGAACAACTGGTAAGGTTGGAGCAACTGGTGCCACAGGAGCAACTGGCAAGACAGGCTTCACTGGAGCAACAGGTGTGTTTCCCTGCCTCGATCCCTAGTCTAAGCAGAGTGCAGTGCTTTGTCCTCCCATTTTCAAGCCATTTGCTAGGTTCCGGCCACTGTGTGAAGTACGTTTTGTATGCTTATTCTCTCTTTCCTTTTCCTCACCCAGGTGCTGATGGAAACACTGGTGCCACAGGTGTAGACGGTGATACTGGTGCCACAGGAGCCAACGGTGAAACAGGATCCAAAGGCTCTACCGGTAAGACAGGCGCAACTGGTAAGGTTGGAGCAACTGGTGCCACAGGAGCAACTGGCAAGACAGGCTTCACTGGAGCAACAGGTGTGTTTCCCTGCCTCGATCCCTAGTCTAAGCAGAGTGCAGTGCTTTGTCCTCCCATTTTCAAGCCATTTGCTAGGCTCCGGCCACTGTGTGAAGTAGGTTTTGTATGCTTACTCTCTCTTTCCTTTTCCTCACCCAGGTGCTGATGGAAACACTGGTGCCACAGGTGTAGACGGTGATACTGGTGCCACAGGAGCCAAAGGTGAAACAGGATCCAAAGGCTCTACTGGTAAAACCGGAACAACTGGTAAGGTTGGAGCAACTGGTGCCACAGGAGCAACTGGCAAGACAGGCTTCACTGGAGCAACAGGTGTGTTTCCCTGCCTCGATCCCTAGTCTAAGCAGAGTGCAGTGCTTTGTCCTCCCATTTTCAAGCCATTTGCTAGGCTCCGGCCACTGTGTGAAGTAGGTTTTGTATGCTTACTCTCTCTTTCCTTTTCCTCACCCAGGTGCTGATGGAAACACTGGTGCCACAGGTGTAGACGGTGATACTGGTGCCACAGGAGCCAAAGGTGAAACAGGATCCAAAGGCTCTACTGGTAAAACCGGAACAACTGGTAAGGTTGGAGCAACTGGTGCCACAGGAGCAACTGGCAAGACAGGCTTCACTGGAGCAACAGGTGCGTTTCCCTGCCTCGATCCCTAGTCTAAGCAGAGTGCAGTGCTTTGTCCTCCCATTTTCAAGCCATTTGCTAGGCTCCGGCCACTGTGTGAAGTAGGTTTTGTATGCTTATTCTCTCTTTCCTTTTCCTCACCCAGGTGCTGATGGAAACACTGGTGCCACAGGTGTAGACGGTGATACTGGTGCCACAGGAGCCAAAGGTGAAACAGGATCCAAAGGCTCTACCGGTAAGACAGGTGCAACTGGTAAGGTTGGAGCAACTGGTGCCACAGGAGCAACTGGCAAGACAGGCTTCACTGGAGCAACAGGTGTGTTTCCCTGCCTCAATCCCTAGTCTAAGCAGAGTGCAGTGCTTTGTCCTCCCATTTTCAAGCCATTTGCTAGGCTCCGGCCACTGTGTGAAGTAGGTTTTGTATGCTTACTCTCTCTTTCCTTTTCCTCACCCAGGTGCTGATGGAAACACTGGTGCCACAGGTGTAGACGGTGATACTGGTGCCACAGGAGCCAAAGGTGAAACAGGATCCAAAGGCTCTACCGGTAAGACAGGTGCAACTGGTAAGGTTGGAGCAACTGGTGCCACAGGAGCAACTGGCAAGACAGGCTTCACTGGAGCAACAGGTGCGTTTCCCTGCCTCGATCCCTAGTCTAAGCAGAGTGCAGTGCTTTGTCCTCCCATTTTCAAGCCATTTGCTAGGTTCCGGCCACTGTGTGAAGTAGGTTTGGTATGCTTACTCCCTCTTTCCTTTTCCTCACCAAGGTGCTGATGGAAACACTGGTGCCACAGGTGTAGATGGTGATACTGGTGCCACAGGAGCCAAAGGTGAAACAGGATCCAAAGGCTCCACTGGTAAGACAGGCGCAACTGGTAAGGTTGGAGCAACTGGTGCCACAGGAGCAACTGGCAAGACAGGCTTCACTGGAGCAACAGGTGTATTTCCCTGCCTCGATCATTAGTCTAAGCAGAGTGCAGTGCTTTGTCCTCCCATTTTAAAGCCATTTGCTAGGCTACGGCCACTGTGGGAAGTAGGTTTTGTATGCTTACTCTCTCTTTTCTTTTCCTCACCCAGGTGCTGAAGGAAACACTGGTGCCACAGGTGTAGACGGTGATACTGGTGCCACAGGAGCCAAAGGTGAAACAGGATCCAAAGGCTCTACCGGTAAGACAGGTGCAACTGGTAAGGTTGGAGCAACTGGTGCCACAGGAGCAACTGGCAAGACAGGCTTCACTGGAGCAACAGGTGTGTTTCCCTGCCTCAATCCCTAGTCTAAGTAGAGTGCAGTGCTTTGTCCTCCCATTTTCAAGCCATTTGCTAGGCTCCGGCCACTGTGTGAAGTAGGTTTTGTATGCTTACTCTCTCTTTCCTTTTCCTCACCAAGGTGCTGATGGAAACACTGGTGCCACAGGTGTAGACGGTGATACTGGTGCCACAGGAGCCAAAGGTGAAACAGGATCCAAAGGCTCTACCGGTAAGACAGGTGCAACTGGTAAGGTTGGAGCAACTGGTGACACAGGAGCAACTGGCAAGACAGGCTTCACTGGAGCAACAGGTGCGTTTCCCTGCCTCGATCCCTAGTCTAAGCAGAGTGCAGTGCTTTGTCCTCCCATTTTCAAGCCATTTGCTAGGTTCCGGCCACTGTGTGAAGTAGGTTTTGTATGCTTACTCTCTCTTTCCTTTTCCTCACCAAGGTGCTGATGGAAACACTGGTGCCACAGGTGTAGACGGTGATACTGGTGCCACAGGAGCCAAAGGTGAAACAGGATCCAAAGGCTCCACTGGTAAGACAGGCGCAACTGGTAAAGTTGGAGCAACTGGTGCCACAGGAGCAACTGGCAAGACAGGCTTCACTGGAGCAACAGGTGTGTTGTCCTGCTTCGATCTCTAGTCTAAGCAAAGTGCAGTGCTTTGTCCTCCCATTTTAAAGCCATTTGCTAGGCTCCGGCCACTGTGTGAAGTAGGTTTTGTATGCTTACTCTCTCTTTCCTTTTCCTCACCAAGGTGCTGATGGAAACACTGGTGCCACAGGTGTAGACGGTGATACTGGTGCCACAGGAGCCAAAGGTGAAACAGGATCCAAAGGCTCCACTGGTAAGACAGGCGCAACTGGTAAAGTTGGAGCAACTGGTGCCACAGGAGCAACTGGCAAGACAGGCTTCACTGGAGCAACAGGTGTGTTGTCCTGCTTCGATCTCTAGTCTAAGCAAAGTGCAGTGCTTTGTCCTCCCATTTTAAAGCCATTTGCTAGGCTCCGGCCACTGTGTGAAGTAGGTTTTGTATGCTTACTCTCTCTTTCCTTTTCCTCACCCAGGTGCTGATGGAAACACTGGTGCCACAGGTGTAGACGGTGATACTGGTGCCACAGGAGCCAAAGGTGAAACAGGATCCAAAGGCTCTACCGGTAAGACAGGTGCAACTGGTAAGGTTGGATCAACTGGTGCCACAGGAGCAACTGGCAAGACAGGCTTCACTGGAGCAACAGGTGTGTTTCCCTGCCTCGATCTCTAGTCTAAGCAGAGTGCAGTGCTTTGTCCTCCCATTTTCAAGCCATTTGCTAGGCTCCGGCCACTGTGTGAAGTAGGTTTTGTATGCTTACTCTCTCTTTCCTTTTCCTCACCCAGGTGCTGATGGAAACACTGGTGCCACAGGTGTAGACGGTGATACTGGTGCCACAGGAGCCAAAGGTGAAACAGGATCCAAAGGCTCTACTGGTAAAACCGGAACAACTGGTAAGGTTGGAGCAACTGGTGCCACAGGAGCAACTGGCAAGACAGGCTTCACTGGAGCAACAGGTGCGTTTCCCTGCCTCGATCCCTAGTCTAAGCAGAGTGCAGTGCTTTGTCCTCCCATTTTCAAGCCATTTGCTAGGCTCCGGCCACTGTGTGAAGTAGGTTTTGTATGCTTATTCTCTCTTTCCTTTTCCTCACCCAGGTGCTGATGGAAACACTGGTGCCACAGGTGTAGACGGTGATACTGGTGCCACAGGAGCCAAAGGTGAAACAGGATCCAAAGGCTCTACCGGTAAGACAGGTGCAACTGGTAAGGTTGGAGCAACTGGTGCCACAGGAGCAACTGGCAAGACAGGCTTCACTGGAGCAACAGGTGTGTTTCCCTGCCTCAATCCCTAGTCTAAGCAGAGTGCAGTGCTTTGTCCTCCCATTTTCAAGCCATTTGCTAGGCTCCGGCCACTGTGTGAAGTAGGTTTTGTATGCTTACTCTCTCTTTCCTTTTCCTCACCCAGGTGCTGATGGAAACACTGGTGCCACAGGTGTAGACGGTGATACTGGTGCCACAGGAGCCAAAGGTGAAACAGGATCCAAAGGCTCTACCGGTAAGACAGGTGCAACTGGTAAGGTTGGAGCAACTGGTGCCACAGGAGCAACTGGCAAGACAGGCTTCACTGGAGCAACAGGTGCGTTTCCCTGCCTCGATCCCTAGTCTAAGCAGAGTGCAGTGCTTTGTCCTCCCATTTTCAAGCCATTTGCTAGGTTCCGGCCACTGTGTGAAGTAGGTTTGGTATGCTTACTCCCTCTTTCCTTTTCCTCACCAAGGTGCTGATGGAAACACTGGTGCCACAGGTGTAGATGGTGATACTGGTGCCACAGGAGCCAAAGGTGAAACAGGATCCAAAGGCTCCACTGGTAAGACAGGCGCAACTGGTAAGGTTGGAGCAACTGGTGCCACAGGAGCAACTGGCAAGACAGGCTTCACTGGAGCAACAGGTGTATTTCCCTGCCTCGATCATTAGTCTAAGCAGAGTGCAGTGCTTTGTCCTCCCATTTTAAAGCCATTTGCTAGGCTACGGCCACTGTGGGAAGTAGGTTTTGTATGCTTACTCTCTCTTTTCTTTTCCTCACCCAGGTGCTGAAGGAAACACTGGTGCCACAGGTGTAGACGGTGATACTGGTGCCACAGGAGCCAAAGGTGAAACAGGATCCAAAGGCTCTACCGGTAAGACAGGTGCAACTGGTAAGGTTGGAGCAACTGGTGCCACAGGAGCAACTGGCAAGACAGGCTTCACTGGAGCAACAGGTGTGTTTCCCTGCCTCAATCCCTAGTCTAAGTAGAGTGCAGTGCTTTGTCCTCCCATTTTCAAGCCATTTGCTAGGCTCCGGCCACTGTGTGAAGTAGGTTTTGTATGCTTACTCTCTCTTTCCTTTTCCTCACCAAGGTGCTGATGGAAACACTGGTGCCACAGGTGTAGACGGTGATACTGGTGCCACAGGAGCCAAAGGTGAAACAGGATCCAAAGGCTCTACCGGTAAGACAGGTGCAACTGGTAAGGTTGGAGCAACTGGTGACACAGGAGCAACTGGCAAGACAGGCTTCACTGGAGCAACAGGTGCGTTTCCCTGCCTCGATCCCTAGTCTAAGCAGAGTGCAGTGCTTTGTCCTCCCATTTTCAAGCCATTTGCTAGGTTCCGGCCACTGTGTGAAGTAGGTTTTGTATGCTTACTCTCTCTTTCCTTTTCCTCACCAAGGTGCTGATGGAAACACTGGTGCCACAGGTGTAGACGGTGATACTGGTGCCACAGGAGCCAAAGGTGAAACAGGATCCAAAGGCTCCACTGGTAAGACAGGCGCAACTGGTAAAGTTGGAGCAACTGGTGCCACAGGAGCAACTGGCAAGACAGGCTTCACTGGAGCAACAGGTGTGTTGTCCTGCTTCGATCTCTAGTCTAAGCAAAGTGCAGTGCTTTGTCCTCCCATTTTAAAGCCATTTGCTAGGCTCCGGCCACTGTGTGAAGTAGGTTTTGTATGCTTACTCTCTCTTTCCTTTTCCTCACCAAGGTGCTGATGGAAACACTGGTGCCACAGGTGTAGACGGTGATACTGGTGCCACAGGAGCCAAAGGTGAAACAGGATCCAAAGGCTCCACTGGTAAGACAGGCGCAACTGGTAAAGTTGGAGCAACTGGTGCCACAGGAGCAACTGGCAAGACAGGCTTCACTGGAGCAACAGGTGTGTTGTCCTGCTTCGATCTCTAGTCTAAGCAAAGTGCAGTGCTTTGTCCTCCCATTTTAAAGCCATTTGCTAGGCTCCGGCCACTGTGTGAAGTAGGTTTTGTATGCTTACTCTCTCTTTCCTTTTCCTCACCCAGGTGCTGATGGAAACACTGGTGCCACAGGTGTAGACGGTGATACTGGTGCCACAGGAGCCAAAGGTGAAACAGGATCCAAAGGCTCTACCGGTAAGACAGGTGCAACTGGTAAGGTTGGAGCAACTGGTGCCACAGGAGCAACTGGCAAGACAGGCTTCACTGGAGCAACAGGTGTGTTTCCCTGCCTCAATCCCTAGTCTAAGTAGAGTGCAGTGCTTTGTCCTCCCATTTTCAAGCCATTTGCTAGGCTCCGGCCACTGTGTGAAGTAGGTTTTGTATGCTTACTCTCTCTTTCCTTTTCCTCACCAAGGTGCTGATGGAAACACTGGTGCCACAGGTGTAGACGGTGATACTGGTGCCACAGGAGCCAAAGGTGAAACAGGATCCAAAGGCTCTACCGGTAAGACAGGTGCAACTGGTAAGGTTGGAGCAACTGGTGACACAGGAGCAACTGGCAAGACAGGCTTCACTGGAGCAACAGGTGCGTTTCCCTGCCTCGATCCCTAGTCTAAGCAGAGTGCAGTGCTTTGTCCTCCCATTTTCAAGCCATTTGCTAGGTTCCGGCCACTGTGTGAAGTAGGTTTTGTATGCTTACTCTCTCTTTCCTTTTCCTCACCAAGGTGCTGATGGAAACACTGGTGCCACAGGTGTAGACGGTGATACTGGTGCCACAGGAGCCAAAGGTGAAACAGGATCCAAAGGCTCCACTGGTAAGACAGGCGCAACTGGTAAAGTTGGAGCAACTGGTGCCACAGGAGCAACTGGCAAGACAGGCTTCACTGGAGCAACAGGTGTGTTGTCCTGCTTCGATCTCTAGTCTAAGCAAAGTGCAGTGCTTTGTCCTCCCATTTTAAAGCCATTTGCTAGGCTCCGGCCACTGTGTGAAGTAGGTTTTGTATGCTTACTCTCTCTTTCCTTTTCCTCACCAAGGTGCTGATGGAAACACTGGTGCCACAGGTGTAGACGGTGATACTGGTGCCACAGGAGCCAAAGGTGAAACAGGATCCAAAGGCTCCACTGGTAAGACAGGCGCAACTGGTAAAGTTGGAGCAACTGGTGCCACAGGAGCAACTGGCAAGACAGGCTTCACTGGAGCAACAGGTGTGTTGTCCTGCTTCGATCTCTAGTCTAAGCAAAGTGCAGTGCTTTGTCCTCCCATTTTAAAGCCATTTGCTAGGCTCCGGCCACTGTGTGAAGTAGGTTTTGTATGCTTACTCTCTCTTTCCTTTTCCTCACCCAGGTGCTGATGGAAACACTGGTGCCACAGGTGTAGACGGTGATACTGGTGCCACAGGAGCCAAAGGTGAAACAGGATCCAAAGGCTCTACCGGTAAGACAGGTGCAACTGGTAAGGTTGGATCAACTGGTGCCACAGGAGCAACTGGCAAGACAGGCTTCACTGGAGCAACAGGTGTGTTTCCCTGCCTCGATCTCTAGTCTAAGCAGAGTGCAGTGCTTTGTCCTCCCATTTTCAAGCCATTTGCTAGGCTCCGGCCACTGTGTGAAGTAGGTTTTGTATGCTTACTCTCTCTTTCCTTTTCCTCACCCAGGTGCTGATGGAAACACTGGTGCCACAGGTGTAGACGGTGATACTGGTGCCACAGGAGCCAAAGGTGAAACAGGATCCAAAGGCCCTACCGGTAAGACAGGCGCAACTGGTAAGGTTGGAGCAACTGGTGCCACAGGAGCAACTGGCAAGACAGGCTTCACTGGAGCAACAGGTGCGTTTCCCTGCCTCGATCCCTAGTCTAAGCAGAGTGCAGTGCTTTGTCCTCCCATTTTCAAGCCATTTGCTAGGCTCTGGCCACTGTGTGAAGTAGGTTTTGTATGCTTACTCTCTCTTTCCTTTTCCTCACCCAGGTACTGATGGAAACACTGGTGCCACAGGTGTAGACGGTGATACTGGTGCCACAGGAGCCAAAGGTGAAACAGGATCCAAAGGCTCTACTGGTAAGACAGGCGCAACTGGTAAGGTTGGAGCAACTGGTGCCACAGGAGCAACTGGCAAGACAGGCTTCACTGGAGCAACAGGTGTGTTTCCCTGCCTCGATCCCTAGTCTAAGCAGAGTGCAGTGCTTTGTCCTCCCATTTTCAAGCCATTTGCTAGGCTCCGGCCACTGTGTGAAGTAGGTTTTGTATGCTTACTCTCTCTTTCCTTTTCCTCACCAAGGTGCTGATGGAAACACTGGTGCCACAGGTGTAGACGGTGATACTGGTGCCACAGGAGCCAACGGTGAAACAGGATCCAAAGGCTCTACCGGTAAGACAGGCGCAACTGGTAAGGTTGGAGCAACTGGTGCCACAGGAGCAACTGGCAAGACAGGCTTCACTGGAGCAACAGGTGTGTTTCCCTGCCTCGATCCCTAGTCTAAGCAGAGTGCAGTGCTTTGTCCTCCCATTTTAAAGCCATTTGCTAGGCTCCGGCCACTGTGTGAAGTAGGTTTTGTATGCTTACTCTGTCTTTCCTTTTCCTCACCCAGGTGCTGATGGAAACACTGGTGCCACAGGTGTAGACGGTGATACTGGTGCCACAGGAGCCAAAGGTGAAACAGGATCCAAAGGCTCTACTGGTAAAACCGGAACAACTGGTAAGGTTGGAGCAACTGGTGCCACAGGAGCAACTGGCAAGACAGGCTTCACTGGAGCAACAGGTGCGTTTCCCTGCCTCGATCCCTAGTCTAAGCAGAGTGCAGTGCTTTGTCCTCCCATTTTCAAGCCATTTGCTAGGCTCCGGCCACTGTGTGAAGTAGGTTTTGTATGCTTATTCTCTCTTTCCTTTTCCTCACCCAGGTGCTGATGGAAACACTGGTGCCACAGGTGTAGACGGTGATACTGGTGCCACAGGAGCCAACGGTGAAACAGGATCCAAAGGCTCTACTGGTAAGACAGGCGCAACTGGTAAGGTTGGAGCAACTGGTGCCACAGGAGCAACTGGCAAGACAGGCTTCACTGGAGCAACAGGTGTGTTTCCCTGCCTCGATCCCTGGTCTAAGCAGAGTGCAGTGCTTTGTCCTCCCATTTTCAAGCCATTTGCTAGGCTCCGGCCACTGTGTGAAGTAGGTTTTGTATGCTTACTCTCTCTTTCCTTTTCCTCACCCAGGTGCTGATGGAAACACTGGTGCCACAGGTGTAGACGGTGATACTGGTGCCACAGGAGCCAAAGGTGAAACAGGATCCAAAGGCTCTACTGGTAAAACCGGAACAACTGGTAAGGTTGGAGCAACTGGTGCCACAGGAGCAACTGGCAAGACAGGCTTCACTGGAGCAACAGGTGTGTTTCCCTGCCTCGATCCCTAGTCTAAGCAGAGTGCAGTGCTTTGTCCTCCCATTTTCAAGCCATTTGCTAGGCTCCGGCCACTGTGTGAAGTAGGTTTTGTATGCTTACTCTCTCTTTCCTTTTCCTCACCCAGGTGCTGATGGAAACACTGGTGCCACAGGTGTAGACGGTGATACTGGTGCCACAGGAGCCAAAGGTGAAACAGGATCCAAAGGCTCTACTGGTAAAACCGGAACAACTGGTAAGGTTGGAGCAACTGGTGCCACAGGAGCAACTGGCAAGACAGGCTTCACTGGAGCAACAGGTGCGTTTCCCTGCCTCGATCCCTAGTCTAAGCAGAGTGCAGTGCTTTGTCCTCCCATTTTCAAGCCATTTGCTAGGCTCCGGCCACTGTGTGAAGTAGGTTTTGTATGCTTATTCTCTCTTTCCTTTTCCTCACCCAGGTGCTGATGGAAACACTGGTGCCACAGGTGTAGACGGTGATACTGGTGCCACAGGAGCCAAAGGTGAAACAGGATCCAAAGGCTCTACCGGTAAGACAGGTGCAACTGGTAAGGTTGGAGCAACTGGTGCCACAGGAGCAACTGGCAAGACAGGCTTCACTGGAGCAACAGGTGTGTTTCCCTGCCTCAATCCCTAGTCTAAGCAGAGTGCAGTGCTTTGTCCTCCCATTTTCAAGCCATTTGCTAGGCTCCGGCCACTGTGTGAAGTAGGTTTTGTATGCTTACTCTCTCTTTCCTTTTCCTCACCCAGGTGCTGATGGAAACACTGGTGCCACAGGTGTAGACGGTGATACTGGTGCCACAGGAGCCAAAGGTGAAACAGGATCCAAAGGCTCTACCGGTAAGACAGGTGCAACTGGTAAGGTTGGAGCAACTGGTGCCACAGGAGCAACTGGCAAGACAGGCTTCACTGGAGCAACAGGTGCGTTTCCCTGCCTCGATCCCTAGTCTAAGCAGAGTGCAGTGCTTTGTCCTCCCATTTTCAAGCCATTTGCTAGGTTCCGGCCACTGTGTGAAGTACGTTTTGTATGCTTATTCTCTCTTTCCTTTTCCTCACCCAGGTGCTGATGGAAACACTGGTGCCACAGGTGTAGACGGTGATACTGGTGCCACAGGAGCCAACGGTGAAACAGGATCCAAAGGCTCTACCGGTAAGACAGGCGCAACTGGTAAGGTTGGAGCAACTGGTGCCACAGGAGCAACTGGCAAGACAGGCTTCACTGGAGCAACAGGTGTGTTTCCCTGCCTCGATCCCTAGTCTAAGCAGAGTGCAGTGCTTTGTCCTCCCATTTTCAAGCCATTTGCTAGGCTCCGGCCACTGTGTGAAGTAGGTTTTGTATGCTTACTCTCTCTTTCCTTTTCCTCACCCAGGTGCTGATGGAAACACTGGTGCCACAGGTGTAGACGGTGATACTGGTGCCACAGGAGCCAAAGGTGAAACAGGATCCAAAGGCTCTACTGGTAAAACCGGAACAACTGGTAAGGTTGGAGCAACTGGTGCCACAGGAGCAACTGGCAAGACAGGCTTCACTGGAGCAACAGGTGTGTTTCCCTGCCTCGATCCCTAGTCTAAGCAGAGTGCAGTGCTTTGTCCTCCCATTTTCAAGCCATTTGCTAGGCTCCGGCCACTGTGTGAAGTAGGTTTTGTATGCTTACTCTCTCTTTCCTTTTCCTCACCCAGGTGCTGATGGAAACACTGGTGCCACAGGTGTAGACGGTGATACTGGTGCCACAGGAGCCAAAGGTGAAACAGGATCCAAAGGCTCTACTGGTAAAACCGGAACAACTGGTAAGGTTGGAGCAACTGGTGCCACAGGAGCAACTGGCAAGACAGGCTTCACTGGAGCAACAGGTGCGTTTCCCTGCCTCGATCCCTAGTCTAAGCAGAGTGCAGTGCTTTGTCCTCCCATTTTCAAGCCATTTGCTAGGCTCCGGCCACTGTGTGAAGTAGGTTTTGTATGCTTATTCTCTCTTTCCTTTTCCTCACCCAGGTGCTGATGGAAACACTGGTGCCACAGGTGTAGACGGTGATACTGGTGCCACAGGAGCCAAAGGTGAAACAGGATCCAAAGGCTCTACCGGTAAGACAGGTGCAACTGGTAAGGTTGGAGCAACTGGTGCCACAGGAGCAACTGGCAAGACAGGCTTCACTGGAGCAACAGGTGTGTTTCCCTGCCTCGATCCCTGGTCTAAGCAGAGTGCAGTGCTTTGTCCTCCCATTTTCAAGCCATTTGCTAGGCTCCGGCCACTGTGTGAAGTAGGTTTTGTATGCTTACTCTCTCTTTCCTTTTCCTCACCCAGGTGCTGATGGAAACACTGGTGCCACAGGTGTAGACGGTGATACTGGTGCCACAGGAGCCAAAGGTGAAACAGGATCCAAAGGCTCTACTGGTAAAACCGGAACAACTGGTAAGGTTGGAGCAACTGGTGCCACAGGAGCAACTGGCAAGACAGGCTTCACTGGAGCAACAGGTGTGTTTCCCTGCCTCGATCCCTAGTCTAAGCAGAGTGCAGTGCTTTGTCCTCCCATTTTCAAGCCATTTGCTAGGCTCCGGCCACTGTGTGAAGTAGGTTTTGTATGCTTACTCTCTCTTTCCTTTTCCTCACCCAGGTGCTGATGGAAACACTGGTGCCACAGGTGTAGACGGTGATACTGGTGCCACAGGAGCCAAAGGTGAAACAGGATCCAAAGGCTCTACTGGTAAAACCGGAACAACTGGTAAGGTTGGAGCAACTGGTGCCACAGGAGCAACTGGCAAGACAGGCTTCACTGGAGCAACAGGTGCGTTTCCCTGCCTCGATCCCTAGTCTAAGCAGAGTGCAGTGCTTTGTCCTCCCATTTTCAAGCCATTTGCTAGGCTCCGGCCACTGTGTGAAGTAGGTTTTGTATGCTTATTCTCTCTTTCCTTTTCCTCACCCAGGTGCTGATGGAAACACTGGTGCCACAGGTGTAGACGGTGATACTGGTGCCACAGGAGCCAAAGGTGA
The DNA here is from genome assembly GCA_942159475.1 of Sthenelais limicola. Lineage (NCBI taxonomy): Eukaryota > Metazoa > Annelida > Polychaeta > Phyllodocida > Sigalionidae > Sthenelais > Sthenelais limicola. The sequence goes on from OW804096.1 coordinate 64,808,338, forward strand.
AACAGGATCCAAAGGCTCTACCGGTAAGACAGGTGCAACTGGTAAGGTTGGAGCAACTGGTGCCACAGGAGCAACTGGCAAGACAGGCTTCACTGGAGCAACAGGTGTGTTTCCCTGCCTCAATCCCTAGTCTAAGCAGAGTGCAGTGCTTTGTCCTCCCATTTTCAAGCCATTTGCTAGGCTCCGGCCACTGTGTGAAGTAGGTTTTGTATGCTTACTCTCTCTTTCCTTTTCCTCACCCAGGTGCTGATGGAAACACTGGTGCCACAGGTGTAGACGGTGATACTGGTGCCACAGGAGCCAAAGGTGAAACAGGATCCAAAGGCTCTACCGGTAAGACAGGTGCAACTGGTAAGGTTGGAGCAACTGGTGCCACAGGAGCAACTGGCAAGACAGGCTTCACTGGAGCAACAGGTGCGTTTCCCTGCCTCGATCCCTAGTCTAAGCAGAGTGCAGTGCTTTGTCCTCCCATTTTCAAGCCATTTGCTAGGTTCCGGCCACTGTGTGAAGTACGTTTTGTATGCTTATTCTCTCTTTCCTTTTCCTCACCCAGGTGCTGATGGAAACACTGGTGCCACAGGTGTAGACGGTGATACTGGTGCCACAGGAACCAACGGTGAAACAGGATCCAAAGGCTCTACCGGTAAGACAGGCGCAACTGGTGCCACAGGAGCAACTGGCAAGACAGGCTTCACTGGAGCAACAGGTGTGTTTCCCTGCCTCGATCCCTAGTCTAAGCAGAGTGCAGTGCTTTGTCCTCCCATTTTCAAGCCATTTGCTAGGCTCCGGCCACTGTGTGAAGTAGGTTTTGTATGCTTACTCTCTCTTTCCTTTTCCTCACCCAGGTGCTGATGGAAACACTGGTGCCACAGGTGTAGATGGTGATGCTGGTGCCACAGGAGCCAAAGGTGAAACAGGATCCAAAGGCTCCACTGGTAAGACAGGCGCAACTGGTAAGGTTGGAGCAACTGGTGCCACAGGAGCAACTGGCAGGACAGGCTTCACTGGAGCAACAGGTGTATTTCCCTGCCTCGATCATTAGTCTAAGCAGAGTGCAGTGCTTTGTCCTCCCATTTTAAAGCCATTTGCTAGGCTACGGCCACTGTGGGAAGTAGGTTTTGTATGCTTACTCTCTCTTTTCTTTTCCTCACCCAGGTGCTGAAGGAAACACTGGTGCCACAGGTGTAGACGGTGATACTGGTGCCACAGGAGCCAAAGGTGAAACAGGATCCAAAGGCTCTACCGGTAAGACAGGTGCAACTGGTAAGGTTGGAGCAACTGGTGCCACAGGAGCAACTGGCAAGACAGGCTTCACTGGAGCAACAGGTGTGTTTCCCTGCCTCAATCCCTAGTCTAAGCAGAGTGCAGTGCTTTGTCCTCCCATTTTCAAGCCATTTGCTAGGCTCCGGCCACTGTGTGAAGTAGGTTTTGTATGCTTACTCTCTCTTTCCTTTTCCTCACCAAGGTGCTGATGGAAACACTGGTGCCACAGGTGTAGACGGTGATACTGGTGCCACAGGAGCCAAAGGTGAAACAGGATCCAAAGGCTCTACCGGTAAGACAGGTGCAACTGGTAAGGTTGGAGCAACTGGTGCCACAGGAGCAACTGGCAAGACAGGCTTCACTGGAGCAACAGGTGCGTTTCCCTGCCTCGATCCCTAGTCTAAGCAGAGTGCAGTGCTTTGTCCTCCCATTTTCAAGCCATTTGCTAGGTTCCGGCCACTGTGTGAAGTAGGTTTTGTATGCTTACTCTCTCTTTCCTTTTCCTCACCCAGGTGCTGATGGAAACACTGGTGCCACAGGTGTAGAGGGTGATACTGGTGCCACAGGAGCCAAAGGTGAAACAGGATCCAAAGGCTCTACCGGTAAGACAGGCGCAACTGGTAAGGTTGGAGCAACTGGTGCCACAGGAGCAACTGGCAAGACAGGCTTCACTGGAGCAACAGGTGTGTTTCCCTGCCTCGATCCCTAGTCTAAGCAGAGTGCAGTGCTTTGTCCTCCCATTTTCAAGCCATTTGCTAGGCTCCGGCCACTGTGTGAAGTAGGTTTTGTATGCTTACTCTCTCTTTCCTTTTCCTCACCCAGGTGCTGATGGAAACACTGGTGCCACAGGTGTAGACGGTGATACTGGTGCCACAGGAGCCAAAGGTGAAACAGGATCCAAAGGCTCTACTGGTAAAACCGGAACAACTGGTAAGGTTGGAGCAACTGGTGCCACAGGAGCAACTGGCAAGACAGGTTTCACTGGAGCAACAGGTGTGTTGTCCTGCTTCGATCTCTAGTCTAAGCAGAGTGCAGTGCTTTGTCCTCCCATTTTCAAGCCATTTGCTAGGCTCCGGCCACTGTGTGAAGTAGGTTTTGTTTGCTTATTCTCTCTTTCCTTTTCCTCACCCAGGTGCTGATGGAAACACTGGTGCCACAGGTGTAGACGGTGATACTGGTGCCACAGGAGCCAAAGGTGAAACAGGATCCAAAGGCTCTACCGGTAAGACAGGTGCAACTGGTAAGGTTGGAGCAACTGGTGCCACAGGAGCAACTGGCAAGACAGGCTTCACTGGAGCAACAGGTGTGTTTCCCTGCCTCAATCCCTAGTCTAAGCAGAGTGCAGTGCTTTGTCCTCCCATTTTCAAGCCATTTGCTAGGCTCCGGCCACTGTGTGAAGTAGGTTTTGTATGCTTACTCTCTCTTTCCTTTTCCTCACCCAGGTGCTGATGGAAACACTGGTGCCACAGGTGTAGACGGTGATACTGGTGCCACAGGAGCCAAAGGTGAAACAGGATCCAAAGGCTCTACCGGTAAGACAGGTGCAACTGGTAAGGTTGGAGCAACTGGTGCCACAGGAGCAACTGGCAAGACAGGCTTCACTGGAGCAACAGGTGCGTTTCCCTGCCTCGATCCCTAGTCTAAGCAGAGTGCAGTGCTTTGTCCTCCCATTTTCAAGCCATTTGCTAGGTTCCGGCCACTGTGTGAAGTAGGTTTGGTATGCTTACTCCCTCTTTCCTTTTCCTCACCAAGGTGCTGATGGAAACACTGGTGCCACAGGTGTAGATGGTGATGCTGGTGCCACAGGAGCCAAAGGTGAATCAGGATCCAAAGGCTCCACTGGTAAAACAGGCGCAACTGGTAAGGTTGGAGCAACTGGTGCCACAGGAGCAACTGGCAGGACAGGCTTCACTGGAGCAACAGGTGTATTTCCCTGCCTCGATCATTAGTCTAAGCAGAGTGCAGTGCTTTGTCCTCCCATTTTAAAGCCATTTGCTAGGCTACGGCCACTGTGGGAAGTAGGTTTTGTATGCTTACTCTCTCTTTTCTTTTCCTCACCCAGGTGCTGAAGGAAACACTGGTGCCACAGGTGTAGACGGTGATACTGGTGCCACAGGAGCCAAAGGTGAAACAGGATCCAAAGGCTCTACCGGTAAGACAGGTGCAACTGGTAAGGTTGGAGCAACTGGTGCCACAGGAGCAACTGGCAAGACAGGCTTCACTGGAGCAACAGGTGTGTTTCCCTGCCTCAATCCCTAGTCTAAGCAGAGTGCAGTGCTTTGTCCTCCCATTTTCAAGCCATTTGCTAGGCTCCGGCCACTGTGTGAAGTAGGTTTTGTATGCTTACTCTCTCTTTCCTTTTCCTCACCAAGGTGCTGATGGAAACACTGGTGCCACAGGTGTAGACGGTGATACTGGTGCCACAGGAGCCAAAGGTGAAACAGGATCCAAAGGCTCTACCGGTAAGACAGGTGCAACTGGTAAGGTTGGAGCAACTGGTGCCACAGGAGCAACTGGCAAGACAGGCTTCACTGGAGCAACAGGTGCGTTTCCCTGCCTCGATCCCTAGTCTAAGCAGAGTGCAGTGCTTTGTCCTCCCATTTTCAAGCCATTTGCTAGGTTCCGGCCACTGTGTGAAGTAGGTTTTGTATGCTTACTCTCTCTTTCCTTTTCCTCACCCAGGTGCTGATGGAAACACTGGTGCCACAGGTGTAGAGGGTGATACTGGTGCCACAGGAGCCAAAGGTGAAACAGGATCCAAAGGCTCTACCGGTAAGACAGGCGCAACTGGTAAGGTTGGAGCAACTGGTGCCACAGGAGCAACTGGCAAGACAGGCTTCACTGGAGCAACAGGTGTGTTTCCCTGCCTCGATCCCTAGTCTAAGCAGAGTGCAGTGCTTTGTCCTCCCATTTTCAAGCCATTTGCTAGGCTCCGGCCACTGTGTGAAGTAGGTTTTGTATGCTTACTCTCTCTTTCCTTTTCCTCACCCAGGTGCTGATGGAAACACTGGTGCCACAGGTGTAGACGGTGATACTGGTGCCACAGGAGCCAAAGGTGAAACAGGATCCAAAGGCTCTACTGGTAAAACCGGAACAACTGGTAAGGTTGGAGCAACTGGTGCCACAGGAGCAACTGGCAAGACAGGTTTCACTGGAGCAACAGGTGTGTTGTCCTGCTTCGATCTCTAGTCTAAGCAGAGTGCAGTGCTTTGTCCTCCCATTTTCAAGCCATTTGCTAGGCTCCGGCCACTGTGTGAAGTAGGTTTTGTTTGCTTATTCTCTCTTTCCTTTTCCTCACCCAGGTGCTGATGGAAACACTGGTGCCACAGGTGTAGACGGTGATACTGGTGCCACAGGAGCCAAAGGTGAAACAGGATCCAAAGGCTCTACCGGTAAGACAGGTGCAACTGGTAAGGTTGGAGCAACTGGTGCCACAGGAGCAACTGGCAAGACAGGCTTCACTGGAGCAACAGGTGTGTTTCCCTGCCTCAATCCCTAGTCTAAGCAGAGTGCAGTGCTTTGTCCTCCCATTTTCAAGCCATTTGCTAGGCTCCGGCCACTGTGTGAAGTAGGTTTTGTATGCTTACTCTCTCTTTCCTTTTCCTCACCCAGGTGCTGATGGAAACACTGGTGCCACAGGTGTAGACGGTGATACTGGTGCCACAGGAGCCAAAGGTGAAACAGGATCCAAAGGCTCTACCGGTAAGACAGGTGCAACTGGTAAGGTTGGAGCAACTGGTGCCACAGGAGCAACTGGCAAGACAGGCTTCACTGGAGCAACAGGTGTGTTTCCCTGCCTCGATCCCTAGTCTAAGCAGAGTGCAGTGCTTTGTCCTCCCATTTTCAAGCCATTTGCTAGGTTCCGGCCACTGTGTGAAGTAGGTTTTGTATGCTTACTCTCTCTTTCCTTTTCCTCACCCAGGTGCTGATGGAAACACTGGTGCCACAGGTGTAGATGGTGATACTGGTGCCACAGGAGCCAAAGGTGAAACAGGATCCAAAGGCTTCACTGGTAAGACAGGCGCAACTGGTAAAGTTGGAGCAACTGGTGCCACAGGAGCAACTGGCAAGACAGGTTTCACTGGAGCAACAGGTGTGTTGTCCTGCTTCGATCTCTAGTCTAAGCAAAGTGCAGTGCTTTGTCCTCCCATTTTCAAGCCATTTGCTAGGCTCCGGCCACTGTGTGAAGTAGGTTTTGTATGCTTACTCTCTCTTTCCTTTTCCTCACCAAGGTGCTGATGGAAACACTGGTGCCACAGGTGTAGACGGTGATACTGGTGCCACAGGAGCCAAAGGTGAAACAGGATCCAAAGGCTCCACTGGTAAGACAGGCGCAACTGGTAAAGTTGGAGCAACTGGTGCCACAGGAGCAACTGGCAAGACAGGCTTCACTGGAGCAACAGGTGTGTTGTCCTGCTTCGATCTCTAGTCTAAGCAAAGTGCAGTGCTTTGTCCTCCCATTTTAAAGCCATTTGCTAGGCTCCGGCCACTGTGTGAAGTAGGTTTTGTATGCTTACTCTGTCTTTCCTTTTCCTCACCCAGGTGCTGATGGAAACACTGGTGCCACAGGTGTAGACGGTGATACTGGTGCCACAGGAGCCAAAGGTGAAACAGGATCCAAAGGCTCTACCGGTAAGACAGGCGGAACTGGTAAGGTTGGATCAACTGGTGCCACAGGAGCAACTGGCAAGACAGGCTTCACTGGAGCAACAGGTGTGTTTCCCTGCCTCGATCTCTAGTCTAAGCAGAGTGCAGTGCTTTGTCCTCCCATTTTCAAGCCATTTGCTAGGCTCCGGCCACTGTGTGAAGTAGGTTTTGTATGCTTACTCTCTCTTTCCTTTTCCTCACCCAGGTGCTGATGGAAACACTGGTGCCACAGGTGTAGACGGTGATACTGGTGCCACAGGAGCCAAAGGTGAAACAGGATCCAAAGGCTCTACCGGTAAGACAGGCGCAACTGGTAAGGTTGGAGCAACTGGTGCCACAGGAGCAACTGGCAAGACAGGCTTCACTGGAGCAACAGGTGCGTTTCCCTGCCTCGATCCCTAGTCTAAGCAGAGTGCAGTGCTTTGTCCTCCCATTTTCAAGCCATTTGCTAGGCTCTGGCCACTGTGTGAAGTAGGTTTTGTATGCTTACTCTCTCTTTCCTTTTCCTCACCCAGGTACTGATGGAAACACTGGTGCCACAGGTGTAGACGGTGATACTGGTGCCACAGGAGCCAAAGGTGAAACAGGATCCAAAGGCTCTACTGGTAAGACAGGCGCAACTGGTAAGGTTGGAGCAACTGGTGCCACAGGAGCAACTGGCAAGACAGGCTTCACTGGAGCAACAGGTGTGTTTCCCTGCCTCGATCCCTAGTCTAAGCAGAGTGCAGTGCTTTGTCCTCCCATTTTCAAGCCATTTGCTAGGCTCCGGCCACTGTGTGAAGTAGGTTTTGTATGCTTACTCTCTCTTTCCTTTTCCTCACCCAGGTGCTGATGGAAACACTGGTGCCACAGGTGTAGACGGTGATACTGGTGCCACAGGAGCCAACGGTGAAACAGGATCCAAAGGCTCTACCGGTAAGACAGGCGCAACTGGTAAGGTTGGAGCAACTGGTGCCACAGGAGCAACTGGCAAGACAGGCTTCACTGGAGCAACAGGTGTGTTTCCCTGCCTCGATCCCTAGTCTAAGCAGAGTGCAGTGCTTTGTCCTCCCATTTTCAAGCCATTTGCTAGGCTCCGGCCACTGTGTGAAGTAGGTTTTGTATGCTTACTCTCTCTTTCCTTTTCCTCACCCAGGTGCTGATGGAAACACTGGTGCCACAGGTGTAGACGGTGATACTGGTGCCACAGGAGCCAAAGGTGAAACAGGATCCAAAGGCTCTACTGGTAAAACCGGAACAACTGGTAAGGTTGGAGCAACTGGTGCCACAGGAGCAACTGGCAAGACAGGCTTCACTGGAGCAACAGGTGCGTTTCCCTGCCTCGATCCCTAGTCTAAGCAGAGTGCAGTGCTTTGTCCTCCCATTTTCAAGCCATTTGCTAGGCTCCGGCCACTGTGTGAAGTAGGTTTTGTATGCTTATTCTCTCTTTCCTTTTCCTCACCCAGGTGCTGATGGAAACACTGGTGCCACAGGTGTAGACGGTGATACTGGTGCCACAGGAGCCAACGGTGAAACAGGATCCAAAGGCTCTACCGGTAAGACAGGCGCAACTGGTAAGGTTGGAGCAACTGGTGCCACAGGAGCAACTGGCAAGACAGGCTTCACTGGAGCAACAGGTGTGTTTCCCTGCCTCGATCCCTAGTCTAAGCAGAGTGCAGTGCTTTGTCCTCCCATTTTCAAGCCATTTGCTAGGCTCCGGCCACTGTGTGAAGTAGGTTTTGTATGCTTACTCTCTCTTTCCTTTTCCTCACCCAGGTGCTGATGGAAACACTGGTGCCACAGGTGTAGACGGTGATACTGGTGCCACAGGAGCCAAAGGTGAAACAGGATCCAAAGGCTCTACTGGTAAAACCGGAACAACTGGTAAGGTTGGAGCAACTGGTGCCACAGGAGCAACTGGCAAGACAGGCTTCACTGGAGCAACAGGTGTGTTTCCCTGCCTCGATCCCTAGTCTAAGCAGAGTGCAGTGCTTTGTCCTCCCATTTTCAAGCCATTTGCTAGGCTCCGGCCACTGTGTGAAGTAGGTTTTGTATGCTTACTCTCTCTTTCCTTTTCCTCACCCAGGTGCTGATGGAAACACTGGTGCCACAGGTGTAGACGGTGATACTGGTGCCACAGGAGCCAAAGGTGAAACAGGATCCAAAGGCTCTACTGGTAAAACCGGAACAACTGGTAAGGTTGGAGCAACTGGTGCCACAGGAGCAACTGGCAAGACAGGCTTCACTGGAGCAACAGGTGCGTTTCCCTGCCTCGATCCCTAGTCTAAGCAGAGTGCAGTGCTTTGTCCTCCCATTTTCAAGCCATTTGCTAGGCTGCGGCCACTGTGTGAAGTAGGTTTTGTATGCTTATTCTCTCTTTCCTTTTCCTCACCCAGGTGCTGATGGAAACACTGGTGCCACAGGTGTAGACGGTGATACTGGTGCCACAGGAGCCAAAGGTGAAACAGGATCCAAAGGCTCTACCGGTAAGACAGGTGCAACTGGTAAGGTTGGAGCAACTGGTGCCACAGGAGCAACTGGCAAGACAGGCTTCACTGGAGCAACAGGTGTGTTTCCCTGCCTCAATCCCTAGTCTAAGCAGAGTGCAGTGCTTTGTCCTCCCATTTTCAAGCCATTTGCTAGGCTCCGGCCACTGTGTGAAGTAGGTTTTGTATGCTTACTCTCTCTTTCCTTTTCCTCACCCAGGTGCTGATGGAAACACTGGTGCCACAGGTGTAGACGGTGATACTGGTGCCACAGGAGCCAAAGGTGAAACAGGATCCAAAGGCTCTACCGGTAAGACAGGTGCAACTGGTAAGGTTGGAGCAACTGGTGCCACAGGAGCAACTGGCAAGACAGGCTTCACTGGAGCAACAGGTGCGTTTCCCTGCCTCGATCCCTAGTCTAAGCAGAGTGCAGTGCTTTGTCCTCCCATTTTCAAGCCATTTGCTAGGCTCCGGCCACTGTGTGAAGTAGGTTTTGTATGCTTATTCTCTCTTTCCTTTTCCTCACCCAGGTGCTGATGGAAACACTGGTGCCACAGGTGTAGACGGTGATACTGGTGCCACAGGAGCCAACGGTGAAACAGGATCCAAAGGCTCTACCGGTAAGACAGGCGCAACTGGTAAGGTTGGAGCAACTGGTGCCACAGGAGCAACTGGCAAGACAGGCTTCACTGGAGCAACAGGTGTGTTTCCCTGCCTCGATCCCTAGTCTAAGCAGAGTGCAGTGCTTTGTCCTCCCATTTTCAAGCCATTTGCTAGGCTCCGGCCACTGTGTGAAGTAGGTTTTGTATGCTTACTCTCTCTTTCCTTTTCCTCACCCAGGTGCTGATGGAAACACTGGTGCCACAGGTGTAGACGGTGATACTGGTGCCACAGGAGCCAAAGGTGAAACAGGATCCAAAGGCTCTACTGGTAAAACCGGAACAACTGGTAAGGTTGGAGCAACTGGTGCCACAGGAGCAACTGGCAAGACAGGCTTCACTGGAGCAACAGGTGTGTTTCCCTGCCTCGATCCCTAGTCTAAGCAGAGTGCAGTGCTTTGTCCTCCCATTTTCAAGCCATTTGCTAGGCTCCGGCCACTGTGTGAAGTAGGTTTTGTATGCTTACTCTCTCTTTCCTTTTCCTCACCCAGGTGCTGATGGAAACACTGGTGCCACAGGTGTAGACGGTGATACTGGTGCCACAGGAGCCAAAGGTGAAACAGGATCCAAAGGCTCTACTGGTAAGACAGGCGCAACTGGTAAGGTTGGAGCAACTGGTGCCACAGGAGCAACTGGCAAGACAGGCTTCACTGGAGCAACAGGTGCATTTCCTTGCCTCAATCCCTAATCTAAGCAGAGTGCAGTGCTTTGTCCTCCCATTTTCAAGCCATTTGCTAGGCTCCGGCCACTGTGTGAAGTAGGTTTTGTATGCTTACTCTCTCTTTCCTTTTCCTCACCCAGGTGCTGATGGAAACACTGGTGCCACAGGTGTAGACGGTGATACTGGTGCCACAGGAGCCAAAGGTGAAACAGGATCCAAAGGCTCTACCGGTAAGACAGGTGCAACTGGTAAGGTTGGAGCAACTGGCAAGACAGGCTTCACTGGAGCAACAGGTGCGTTTCCCTGCCTCGATCCCTAGTCTAAGCAGAGTGCAGTGCTTTGTCCTCCCATTTTCAAGCCATTTGCTAGGCTCCGGCCACTGTGTGAAGTAGGTTTTGTATGCTTACTCTCTCTTTCCTTTTCCTCCCCCAGGTGCTGATGGAAACACTGGTGCCACAGGTGTAGACGGTGAAACTGGTGCCACAGGAGCCAAAGGTGAAACAGGATCCAAAGGCTCTACCGGTAAGACAGGCGCAACTGGTAAGGTTGGAGCAACTGGTGCCACAGGAGCAACTGGCAAGACAGGCTTCACTGGAGCAACAGGTGTGTTTCCCTGCCTCGATCCCTAGTCTAAGCAGAGTGCAGTGCTTTGTCCTCCCATTTTCAAGCCATTTGCTAGGCTCCGGCCACTGTGTGAAGTAGGTTTTGTATGCTTACTCTCTCTTTCCTTTTCCTCACCCAGGTGCTGATGGAAACACTGGTGCCACAGGTGTAGACGGTGATACTGGTGCCACAGGAGCCAAAGGTGAAACAGGATCCAAAGGCTCTACTGGTAAGACAGGCGCAACTGGTAAGGTTGGAGCAACTGGTGCCACAGGAGCAACTGGCAAGACAGGCTTCACTGGAGCAACAGGTGCATTTCCCTGCCTCAATCCCTAATCTAAGCAGAGTGCAGTGCTTTGTCCTCCTATTTTCAAGCCATTTGCTAGGTTCCGGCCACTGTGTGAAGTAGGTTTTGTATGCTTACTCTCTCTTTCCTTTTCCTCACCCAGGTGCTGATGGAAACACTGGTGCCACAGGTGTAGACGGTGATACTGGTGCCACAGGAGCCAAAGGTGAAACAGGATCCAAAGGCTCTACCGGTAAGACAGGTGCAACTGGTAAGGTTGGAGCAACTGGTGCCACAGGAGCAACTGGCAAGACAGGCTTCACTGGAGCAACAGGTGCATTTCCTTGCCTCAATCCCTAATCTAAGCAGAGTGCAGTGCTTTGTCCTCCCATTTTCAAGCTGCCATTTGCTAGGCTCCGGCCACTGTGTGAAGTAGGTTTTGTATGCTTACTCTCTCTTTCCTTTTCCTCACCCAGGTTCTGATGGAAACACTGGTGCCACAGGTGTAGACGGTGATACTGGTGCCACAGGAGCCAAAGGTGAAACAGGATCCAAAGGCTCTACCGGTAAGACAGGTGCAACTGGTAAGGTTGGAGCAACTGGTGCCACAGGAGCAACTGGCAAGACAGGCTTCACTGGAGCAACAGGTGCATTTCCCTGCCTCAATCCCTAATCTAAGCAGAGTGCAGTGCTTTGTCCTCCCATTTTCAAGCCATTTGCTAGGCTCCGGCCACTGTGTGAAGTAGGTTTTGTATGCTTACTCTCTCTTTCCTTTTCCTCACCCAGGTGCTGATGGAAACACTGGTGCCACAGGTGTAGACGGTGATACTGGTGCCACAGGAGCCAAAGGTGAAACAGGATCCAAAGGCTCTACTGGTAAGACAGGCGCAACTGGTAAGGTTGGAGCAACTGGTGCCACAGGAGCAACTGGCAAGACAGGCTTCACTGGAGCAACAGGTGCATTTCCTTGCCTCAATCCCTAATCTAAGCAGAGTGCAGTGCTTTGTCCTCCCATTTTCAAGCCATTTGCTAGGCTCCGGCCACTGTGTGAAGTAGGTTTTGTATGCTTACTCTCTCTTTCCTTTTCCTCACCCAGGTGCTGATGGAAACACTGGTGCCACAGGTGTAGACGGTGATACTGGTGCCACAGGAGCCAAAGGTGAAACAGGATCCAAAGGCTCTACCGGTAAGACAGGCGCAACTGGTAAGGTTGGAGCAACTGGTGCCACAGGAGCAACTGGCAAGACAGGCTTCACTGGAGCAACAGGTGTGTTTCCCTGCCTCGATCCCTAGTCTAAGCAGAGTGCAGTGCTTTGTCCTCCCATTTTCAAGCCATTTGCTAGGCTCCGGCCACTGTGTGAAGTAGGTTTTGTATGCTTACTCTCTCTTTCCTTTTCCTCACCCAGGTGCTGATGGAAACACTGGTGCCACAGGTGTAGACGGTGATACTGGTGCCACAGGAGCCAAAGGTGAAGCAGGATCCAAAGGCTCTACTGGTAAGACAGGCGCAACTGGTAAGGTTGGAGCAACTGGTGCCACAGGAGCAACTGGCAAGACAGGCTTCACTGGAGCAACAGGTGCATTTCCCTGCCTCAATCCCTAATCTAAGCAGAGTGCAGTGCTTTGTCCTCCTATTTTCAAGCCATTTGCTAGGTTCCGGCCACTGTGTGAAGTAGGTTTTGTATGCTTACTCTCTCTTTCCTTTTCCTCACCCAGGTGCTGATGGAAACACTGGTGCCACAGGTGTAGACGGTGATACTGGTGCCACAGGAGCCAAAGGTGAAACAGGATCCAAAGGCTCTACCGGTAAGACAGGTGCAACTGGTAAGGTTGGAGCAACTGGTGCCACAGGAGCAACTGGCAAGACAGGCTTCACTGGAGCAACAGGTGCATTTCCTTGCCTCAATCCCTAATCTAAGCAGAGTGCAGTGCTTTGTCCTCCCATTTTCAAGCTGCCATTTGCTAGGCTCCGGCCACTGTGTGAAGTAGGTTTTGTATGCTTACTCTCTCTTTCCTTTTCCTCACCCAGGTGCTGATGGAAACACTGGTGCCACAGGTGTAGACGGTGATACTGGTGCCACAGGAGCCAAAGGTGAAACAGGATCCAAAGGCTCTACCGGTAAGACAGGTGCAACTGGTAAGGTTGGAGCAACTGGTGCCACAGGAGCAACTGGCAAGACAGGCTTCACTGGAGCAACAGGTGCATTTCCCTGCCTCAATCCCTAATCTAAGCAGAGTGCAGTGCTTTGTCCTCCCATTTTCAAGCCATTTGCTAGGCTCCGGCCACTGTGTGAAGTAGGTTTTGTATGCTTACTCTCTCTTTCCTTTTCCTCACCCAGGTGCTGATGGAAACACTGGTGCCACAGGTGTAGACGGTGATACTGGTGCCACAGGAGCCAAAGGTGAAACAGGATCCAAAGGCTCTACTGGTAAGACAGGCGCAACTGGTAAGGTTGGAGCAACTGGTGCCACAGGAGCAAGTGGCAAGACAGGCTTCACTGGAGCAACAGGTGCATTTCCCTGCCTCAATCCCTAGTCTAAGCAGAGTGCAGTGCTTTGTCCTCCCATTTTCAAGCCATTTGCTAGGCTCCGGCCACTGTGTGAAGTAGGTTTTGTATGCTTACTCTCTCTTTCCTTTTCCTCACCCAGGTGCTGATGGAAACACTGGTGCCACAGGTGTAGACGGTGATACTGGTGCCACAGGAGCCAAAGGTGAAACAGGATCCAAAGGCTCCACTGGTAAGACAGGCGCAACTGGTAAGGTTGGAGCAACTGGTGCCACAGGAGCAACTGGCAAGACAGGCTTCACTGGAGCAACAGGTGCATTTCCCTGCCTCGATCATTAGTCTAAGCAGAGTGCAGTGCTTTGTCCTCCCATTTTCAAGCCATTTGCTAGGCTATGGCCACTGTGGGAAGTAGGTTTTGTATGCTTACTCTCTCTTTTCTTTTCCTCACCCAGGTGCTGAAGGAAACACTGGTGCCACAGGTGTAGACGGTGATACTGGTGCCACAGGAGCCAAAGGTGAAACAGGATCCAAAGGCTCTACCGGTAAGACAGGTGCAACTGGTAAGGTTGGAGCAACTGGTGCCACAGGAGCAACTGGCAAGACAGGCTTCACTGGAGCAACAGGTGCGTTTCCCTGCCTCGATCCCTAGTCTAAGCAGAGTGCAGTGCTTTGTCCTCCCATTTTCAAGCCATTTGCTAGGTTCCGGCCACTGTGTGAAGTAGGTTTTGTATGCTTACTCTCTCTTTCCTTTTCCTCACCAAGGTGCTGATGGAAACACTGGTGCCACAGGTGTAGACGGTGATACTGGTGCCACAGGAGCCAAAGGTGAAACAGGATCCAAAGGCTCCACTGGTAAGACAGGCGCAACTGGTAAAGTTGGAGCAACTGGTGCCACAGGAGCAACTGGCAAGACAGGCTTCACTGGAGCAACAGGTGTGTTGTCCTGCTTCGATCTCTAGTCTAAGCAGAGTGCAGTGCTTTGTCCTCCCATTTTCAAGCCATTTGCTAGGCTCTGGCCACTGTGTGAAGTAGGTTTTGTATGCTTACTCTCTCTTTCCTTTTCCTCACCCAGGTACTGATGGAAACACTGGTGCCACAGGTGTAGACGGTGATACTGGTGCCACAGGAGCCAAAGGTGAAACAGGATCCAAAGGCTCTACTGGTAAGACAGGCGCAACTGGTAAGGTTGGAGCAACTGGTGCCACAGGAGCAACTGGCAAGACAGGCTTCACTGGAGCAACAGGTGTGTTTCCCTGCCTCGATCCCTAGTCTAAGCAGAGTGCAGTGCTTTGTCCTCCCATTTTCAAGCCATTTGCTAGGCTCCGGCCACTGTGTGAAGTAGGTTTTGTATGCTTACTCTCTCTTTCCTTTTCCTCCCCCAGGTGCTGATGGAAACACTGGTGCCACAGGTGTAGACGGTGATACTGGTGCCACAGGAGCCAAAGGTGAAACAGGATCCAAAGGCTCTACCGGTAAGACAGGTGCAACTGGTAAGGTTGGAGCAACTGGTGCCACAGGAGCAACTGGCAAGACAGGCTTCACTGGAGCAACAGGTGTGTTTCCCTGCCTCGATCCCTAGTCTAAGCAGAGTGCAGTGCTTTGTCCTCCCATTTTCAAGCCATTTGCTAGGCTACGGCCACTGTGGGAAGTAGGTTTTGTATGCTTACTCTCTCTTTTCTTTTCCTCACCCAGGTGCTGAAGGAAACACTGGTGCCACAGGTGTAGACGGTGATACTGGTGCCACAGGAGCCAAAGGTGAAACAGGATCCAAAGGCTCTACTGGTAAGACAGGCGCAACTGGTAAGGTTGGAGCAACTGGTGCCACAGGAGCAACTGGCAAGACAGGCTTCACTGGAGCAACAGGTGTGTTGTCCTGCTTCGATCTCTAGTCTAAGCAGAGTGCAGTGCTTTGTCCTCCCATTTTCAAGCCATTTGCTAGGCTCCGGCCACTGTGTGAAGTAGGTTTTGTATGCTTACTCTGTCTTTCCTTTTCCTCACCCAGGTGCTGATGGAAACACTGGTGCCACAGGTGTAGACGGTGATACTGGTGCCACAGGAGCCAAAGGTGAAACAGGATCCAAAGGCTCTACCGGTAAGACAGGCGGAACTGGTAAGGTTGGATCAACTGGTGCCACTGGAGCAACTGGCAAGACAGGCTTCACTGGAGCAACAGGTGTGTTTCCCTGCCTCGATCTCTAGTCTAAGCAGAGTGCAGTGCTTTGTCCTCCCATTTTCAAGCCATTTGCTAGGCTCCGGCCACTGTGTGAAGTAGGTTTTGTATGCTTACTCTCTCTTTCCTTTTCCTCACCCAGGTGCTGATGGAAACACTGGTGCCACAGGTGTAGACGGTGATACTGGTGCCACAGGAGCCAAAGGTGAATTAGGATCCAAAGGCTCTACCGGTAAGACAGGCGCAACTGGTAAGGTTGGAGCAACTGGTGCCACAGGAGCAACTGGCAAGACAGGCTTCACTGGAGCAACAGGTGCGTTTCCCTGCCTCGATCCCTAGTCTAAGCAGAGTGCAGTGCTTTGTCCTCCCATTTTCAAGCCATTTGCTAGGCTCTGGCCACTGTGTGAAGTAGGTTTTGTATGCTTACTCTCTCTTTCCTTTTCCTCACCCAGGTACTGATGGAAACACTGGTGCCACAGGTGTAGACGGTGATACTGGTGCCACAGGAGCCAAAGGTGAAACAGGATCCAAAGGCTCTACCGGTAAGACAGGCACAACTGGTAAGGTTGGAGCAACTGGTGCCACAGGAGCAACTGGCAAGACAGGCTTCACTGGAGCAACAGGTGTGTTTCCCTGCCTCGATCCCTAGTCTAAGCAGAGTGCAGTGCTTTGTCCTCCCATTTTCAAGCCATTTGCTAGGCTCCGGCCACTGTGTGAAGTAGGTTTTGTATGCTTACTCTCTCTTTCCTTTTCCTCCCCCAGGTGCTGATGGAAACACTGGTGCCACAGGTGTAGACGGTGATACTGGTGCCACAGGAGCCAAAGGTGAAACAGGATCCAAAGGCTCTACCGGTAAGACAGGCGCAACTGGTAAGGTTGGAGCAACTGGTGCCACAGGAGCAACTGGCAAGACAGGCTTCACTGGAGCAACAGGTGTGTTTCCCTGCCTCGATCCCTAGTCTAAGCAGAGTGCAGTGCTTTGTCCTCCCATTTTCAAGCCATTTGCTAGGCTCCGGCCACTGTGTGAAGTAGGTTTTGTATGCTTACTCTCTCTTTCCTTTTCCTCACCCAGGTGCTGATGGAAACACTGGTGCCACAGGTGTAGACGGTGATACTGGTGCCACAGGAGCCAAAGGTGAAACAGGATCCAAAGGCTCTACTGGTAAAACCGGAACAACTGGTAAGGTTGGAGCAACTGGTGCCACAGGAGCAACTGGCAAGACAGGCTTCACTGGAGCAACAGGTGCGTTTCCCTGCCTCGATCCCTAGTCTAAGCAGAGTGCAGTGCTTTGTCCTCCCATTTTCAAGCCATTTGCTAGGCTCCGGCCACTGTGTGAAGTAGGTTTTGTATGCTTATTCTCTCTTTCCTTTTCCTCACCCAGGTGCTGATGGAAACACTGGTGCCACAGGTGTAGACGGTGATACTGGTGCCACAGGAGCCAAAGGTGAAACAGGATCCAAAGGCTCTACCGGTAAGACAGGCGCAACTGGTAAGGTTGGAGCAACTGGTGCCACAGGAGCAACTGGCAAGACAGGCTTCACTGGAGCAACAGGTGTGTTTCCCTGCCTCGATCCCTAGTCTAAGCAGAGTGCAGTGCTTTGTCCTCCCATTTTCAAGCCATTTGCTAGGCTCCGGCCACTGTGTGAAGTAGGTTTTGTATGCTTACTCTCTCTTTCCTTTTCCTCACCCAGGTGCTGATGGAAACACTGGTGCCACAGGTGTAGACGGTGATACTGGTGCCACAGGAGCCAAAGGTGAAACAGGATCCAAAGGCTCTACTGGTAAAACCGGAACAACTGGTAAGGTTGGAGCAACTGGTGCCACAGGAGCAACTGGCAAGACAGGCTTCACTGGAGCAACAGGTGCGTTTCCCTGCCTCGATCCCTAGTCTAAGCAGAGTGCAGTGCTTTGTCCTCCCATTTTCAAGCCATTTGCTAGGCTCCGGCCACTGTGTGAAGTAGGTTTGGTTTGCTTATTCTCTCTTTCCTTTTCCTCCCCCAGGTGCTGATGGAAACACTGGTGCCACAGGTGTAGACGGTGATACTGGTGCCACAGGAGCCAAAGGTGAAACAGGATCCAAAGGCTCTACCGGTAAGACAGGTGCAACTGGTAAGGTTGGAGCAACTGGTGCCACAGGAGCAACTGGCAAGACAGGCTTCACTGGAGCAACAGGTGTGTTTCCCTGCCTCAATCCCTAGTCTAAGCAGAGTGCAGTGCTTTGTCCTCCCATTTTCAAGCCATTTGCTAGGCTCCGGCCACTGTGTGAAGTAGGTTTTGTATGCTTACTCTCTCTTTCCTTTTCCTCACCCAGGTGCTGATGGAAACACTGGTGCCACAGGTGTAGACGGTGATACTGGTGCCACAGGAGCCAAAGGTGAAACAGGATCCAAAGGCTCTACCGGTAAGACAGGTGCAACTGGTAAGGTTGGAGCAACTGGTGCCACAGGAGCAACTGGCAAGACAGGCTTCACTGGAGCAACAGGTGTGTTTCCCTGCCTCGATCCCTAGTCTAAGCAGAGTGCAGTGCTTTGTCCTCCCATTTTCAAGCCATTTGCTAGGTTCCGGCCACTGTGTGAAGAAGGTTTGGTATGCTTACTCCCTCTTTCCTTTTCCTCACCAAGGTGCTGATGGAAACACTGGTGCCACAGGTGTAGATGGTGATACTGGTGCCACAGGAGCCAAAGGTGAAACAGGATCCAAAGGCTCCACTGGTAAGACAGGCGCAACTGGTAAGGTTGGAGCAACTGGTGCCACAGGAGCAACTGGCAAGACAGGCTTCACTGGAGCAACAGGTGTATTTCCCTGCCTCGATCATTAGTCTAAGCAGAGTGCAGTGCTTTGTCCTCCCATTTTAAAGCCATTTGCTAGGCTACGGCCACTGTGGGAAGTAGGTTTTGTATGCTTACTCTCTCTTTTCTTTTCCTCACCCAGGTGCTGAAGGAAACACTGGTGCCACAGGTGTAGACGGTGATACTGGTGCCACAGGAGCCAAAGGTGAAACAGGATCCAAAGGCTCCACTGGTAAGACAGGCGCAACTGGTAAGGTTGGAGCAACTGGTGCCACAGGAGCAACTGGCAAGACAGGCTTCACTGGAGCAACAGGTGCATTTCCCTGCCTCAATCCCTAGTCTAAGCAGAGTGCAGTGCTTTGTCCTCCCATTTTCAAGCCATTTGCTAGGCTCCGGCCACTGTGTGAAGTAGGTTTGGTATGCTTACTCTCTCTTTCCTTTTCCTCACCAAGGTGCTGATGGAAACACTGGTGCCACAGGTGTAGACGGTGATACTGGTGCCACAGGAGCCAAAGGTGAAACAGGATCCAAAGGCTCCACTGGTGAGACAGGTGCAACTGGTAAGGTTGGAGCAACTGGTGCCACAGGAGCAACTGGCAAGACAGGCTTCACTGGAGCAACAGGTGTGTTTCCCTGCCTCAATCCCTAGTCTAAGCAGAGTGCAGTGCTTTGTCCTCCCATTTTCAAGCCATTTGCTAGGCTCCGGCCACTGTGTGAAGTAGGTTTTGTATGCTTACTCTCTCTTTCCTTTTCCTCACCCAGGTGCTGATGGAAACACTGGTGCCACAGGTGTAGATGGTGATACTGGTGCCACAGGAGCCAAAGGTGAAACAGGATCCAAAGGCTCCACTGGTAAGACAGGCGCAACTGGTAAGGTTGGAGCAACTGGTGCCACAGGAGCAACTGGCAAGACAGGCTTCACTGGAGCAACAGGTGTATTTCCCTGCCTCGATCATTAGTCTAAGCAGAGTGCAGTGCTTTGTCCTCCCATTTTAAAGCCATTTGCTAGGCTACGGCCACTGTGGGAAGTAGGTTTTGTATGCTTACTCTCTCTTTTCTTTTCCTCACCCAGGTGCTGAAGGAAACACTGGTGCCACAGGTGTAGACGGTGATACTGGTGCCACAGGAGCCAAAGGTGAAACAGGATCCAAAGGCTCCACTGGTAAGACAGGCGCAACTGGTAAGGTTGGAGCAACTGGTGCCACAGGAGCAACTGGCAAGACAGGCTTCACTGGAGCAACAGGTGTGTTTCCCTGCCTCGATCCCTAGTCTAAGCAGAGTGCAGTGCTTTGTCCTCCCATTTTCAAGCC
The DNA here is from genome assembly GCA_942159475.1 of Sthenelais limicola. Taxonomy (NCBI): domain Eukaryota; kingdom Metazoa; phylum Annelida; class Polychaeta; order Phyllodocida; family Sigalionidae; genus Sthenelais; species Sthenelais limicola. The sequence goes on from OW804096.1 coordinate 64,827,699, forward strand.
ATTTGCTAGGCTCCGGCCACTGTGTGAAGTAGGTTTTGTATGCTTACTCTCTCTTTCCTTTTCCTCACCCAGGTGCTGATGGAAACACTGGTGCCACAGGTGTAGACGGTGATACTGGTGCCACAGGAGCCAAAGGTGAAACAGGATCCAAAGGCTCTACTGGTAAAACCGGAACAACTGGTAAGGTTGGAGCAACTGGTGCCACAGGAGCAACTGGCAAGACAGGCTTCACTGGAGCAACAGGTGCGTTTCCCTGCCTCGATCCCTAGTCTAAGCAGAGTGCAGTGCTTTGTCCTCCCATTTTCAAGCCATTTGCTAGGCTCCGGCCACTGTGTGAAGTAGGTTTTGTATGCTTATTCTCTCTTTCCTTTTCCTCACGCAGGTGCTGATGGAAACACTGGTGCCACAGGTGTAGACGGTGATACTGGTGCCACAGGAGCCAAAGGTGAAACAGGATCCAAAGGCTCTACCGGTAAGACAGGCGCAACTGGTAAGGTTGGAGCAACTGGTGCCACAGGAGCAACTGGCAAGACAGGCTTCACTGGAGCAACAGGTGTGTTTCCCTGCCTCGATCCCTAGTCTAAGCAGAGTGCAGTGCTTTGTCCTCCCATTTTCAAGCCATTTGCTAGGCTCCGGCCACTGTGTGAAGTAGGTTTTGTATGCTTACTCTCTCTTTCCTTTTCCTCACCCAGGTGCTGATGGAAACACTGGTGCCACAGGTGTAGACGGTGATACTGGTGCCACAGGAGCCAAAGGTGAAACAGGATCCAAAGGCTCTACTGGTAAAACCGGAACAACTGGTAAGGTTGGAGCAACTGGTGCCACAGGAGCAACTGGCAAGACAGGCTTCACTGGAGCAACAGGTGCGTTTCCCTGCCTCGATCCCTAGTCTAAGCAGAGTGCAGTGCTTTGTCCTCCCATTTTCAAGCCATTTGCTAGGCTCCGGCCACTGTGTGAAGTAGGTTTGGTTTGCTTATTCTCTCTTTCCTTTTCCTCACCCAGGTGCTGATGGAAACACTGGTGCCACAGGTGTAGACGGTGATACTGGTGCCACAGGAGCCAAAGGTGAAACAGGATCCAAAGGCTCTACCGGTAAGACAGGTGCAACTGGTAAGGTTGGAGCAACTGGTGCCACAGGAGCAACTGGCAAGACAGGCTTCACTGGAGCAACAGGTGTGTTTCCCTGCCTCAATCCCTAGTCTAAGCAGAGTGCAGTGCTTTGTCCTCCCATTTTCAAGCCATTTGCTAGGCTCCGGCCACTGTGTGAAGTAGGTTTTGTATGCTTACTCTCTCTTTCCTTTTCCTCACCCAGGTGCTGATGGAAACACTGGTGCCACAGGTGTAGACGGTGATACTGGTGCCACAGGAGCCAAAGGTGAAACAGGATCCAAAGGCTCTACCGGTAAGACAGGTGCAACTGGTAAGGTTGGAGCAACTGGTGCCACAGGAGCAACTGGCAAGACAGGCTTCACTGGAGCAACAGGTGCGTTTCCCTGCCTCGATCCCTAGTCTAAGCAGAGTGCAGTGCTTTGTCCTCCCATTTTCAAGCCATTTGCTAGGTTCCGGCCACTGTGTGAAGAAGGTTTGGTATGCTTACTCCCTCTTTCCTTTTCCTCACCAAGGTGCTGATGGAAACACTGGTGCCACAGGTGTAGATGGTGATACTGGTGCCACAGGAGCCAAAGGTGAAACAGGATCCAAAGGCTCCACTGGTAAGACAGGCGCAACTGGTAAGGTTGGAGCAACTGGTGCCACAGGAGCAACTGGCAAGACAGGCTTCACTGGAGCAACAGGTGTATTTCCCTGCCTCGATCATTAGTCTAAGCAGAGTGCAGTGCTTTGTCCTCCCATTTTAAAGCCATTTGCTAGGCTACGGCCACTGTGTGAAGTAGGTTTTGTATGCTTACTCTCTCTTTTCTTTTCCTCACCCAGGTGCTGAAGGAAACACTGGTGCCACAGGTGTAGACGGTGATACTGGTGCCACAGGAGCCAAAGGTGAAACAGGATCCAAAGGCTCCACTGGTAAGACAGGCGCAACTGGTAAGGTTGGAGCAACTGGGGCCACAGGAGCAACTGGCAAGACAGGCTTCACTGGAGCAACAGGTGCATTTCCCTGCCTCAATCCCTAGTCTAAGCAGAGTGCAGTGCTTTGTCCTCCCATTTTCAAGCCATTTGCTAGGCTCCGGCCACTGTGTGAAGTAGGTTTGGTATGCTTACTCTCTCTTTCCTTTTCCTCACCAAGGTGCTGATGGAAACACTGGTGCCACAGGTGTAGACGGTGATACTGGTGCCACAGGAGCCAAAGGTGAAACAGGATCCAAAGGCTCCACTGGTGAGACAGGTGCAACTGGTAAGGTTGGAGCAACTGGTGCCACAGGAGCAACTGGCAAGACAGGCTTCACTGGAGCAACAGGTGTGTTTCCCTGCCTCGATCCCTAGTCTAAGCAGAGTGCAGTGCTTTGTCCTCCCATTTTCAAGCCATTTGCTAGGCTCCGGCCACTGTGTGAAGTAGGTTTTGTATGCTTACTCTCTCTTTCCTTTTCCTCACCCAGGTGCTGATGGAAACACTGGTGCCACAGGTGTAGATGGTGATACTGGTGCCACAGGAGCCAAAGGTGAAACAGGATCCAAAGGCTCCACTGGTAAGACAGGCGCAACTGGTAAGGTTGGAGCAACTGGTGCCACAGGAGCAACTGGCAAGACAGGCTTCACTGGAGCAACAGGTGTATTTCCCTGCCTCGATCATTAGTCTAAGCAGAGTGCAGTGCTTTGTCCTCCCATTTTAAAGCCATTTGCTAGGCTACGGCCACTGTGGGAAGTAGGTTTTGTATGCTTACTCTCTCTTTTCTTTTCCTCACCCAGGTGCTGAAGGAAACACTGGTGCCACAGGTGTAGACGGTGATACTGGTGCCACAGGAGCCAAAGGTGAAACAGGATCCAAAGGCTCCACTGGTAAGACAGGCGCAACTGGTAAGGTTGGAGCAACTGGTGCCACAGGAGCAACTGGCAAGACAGGCTTCACTGGAGCAACAGGTGCATTTCCCTGCCTCGATCATTAGTCTAAGCAGAGTGCAGTGCTTTGTCCTCCCATTTTCAAGCCATTTGCTAGGCTCCGGCCACTGTGTGAAGTAGGTTTGGTATGCTTACTCTCTCTTTCCTTTTCCTCACCAAGGTGCTGATGGAAACACTGGTGCCACAGGTGTAGACGGTGATACTGGTGCCACAGGAGCCAAAGGTGAAACAGGATCCAAAGGCTCCACTGGTGAGACAGGCGCAACTGGTAAGGTTGGAGCAACTGGTGCCACAGGAGCAACTGGCAAGACAGGCTTCACTGGAGCAACAGGTGCGTTTCCCTGCCTCGATCCCTAGTCTAAGCAGAGTGCAGTGCTTTGTCCTCCCATTTTCAAGCCATTTGCTAGGCTCTGGCCACTGTGTGAAGTAGGTTTTGTATGCTTACTCTCTCTTTCCTTTTCCTCACCCAGGTACTGATGGAAACACTGGTGCCACAGGTGTAGACGGTGATACTGGTGCCACAGGAGCCAAAGGTGAAACAGGATCCAAAGGCTCTACCGGTAAGACAGGTGCAACTGGTAAGGTTGGAGCAACTGGTGCCACAGGAGCAACTGGCAAGACAGGCTTCACTGGAGCAACAGGTGTGTTTCCCTGCCTCAATCCCTAGTCTAAACAGAGTGCAGTGCTTTGTCCTCCCATTTTCAAGCCATTTGCTAGGCTCCGGCCACTGTGTGAAGTAGGTTTTGTATGCTTACTCTCTCTTTCCTTTTCCTCACCCAGGTGCTGATGGAAACACTGGTGCCACAGGTGTAGACGGTGATACTGGTGCCACAGGAGCCAAAGGTGAAACAGGATCCAAAGGCTCTACCGGTAAGACAGGTGCAACTGGTAAGGTTGGAGCAACTGGTGCCACAGGAGCAACTGGCAAGACAGGCTTCACTGGAGCAACAGGTGCGTTTCCCTGCCTCGATCCCTAGTCTAAGCAGAGTGCAGTGCTTTGTCCTCCCATTTTCAAGCCATTTGCTAGGTTCCGGCCACTGTGTGAAGTAGGTTTGGTATGCTTACTCTCTCTTTCCTTTTCCTCACCAAGGTGCTGATGGAAACACTGGTGCCACAGGTGTAGATGGTGATACTGGTGCCACAGGAGCCAAAGGTGAAACAGGATCCAAAGGCTCCACTGGTAAGACAGGCGCAACTGGTAAGGTTGGAGCAACTGGTGCCACAGGAGCAACTGGCAAGACAGGCTTCACTGGAGCAACAGGTGTATTTCCCTGCCTCGATCATTAGTCTAAGCAGAGTGCAGTGCTTTGTCCTCCCATTTTCAAGCCATTTGCTAGGCTACGGCCACTGTGGGAAGTAGGTTTTGTATGCTTACTCTCTCTTTTCTTTTCCTCACCCAGGTGCTGAAGGAAACACTGGTGCCACAGGTGTAGACGGTGATACTGGTGCCACAGGAGCCAAAGGTGAAACAGGATCCAAAGGCTCCACTGGTAAGACAGGCGCAACTGGTAAGGTTGGAGCAACTGGTGCCACAGGAGCAACTGGCAAGACAGGCTTCACTGGAGCAACAGGTGCATTTCCCTGCCTCGATCATTAGTCTAAGCAGAGTGCAGTGCTTTGTCCTCCCATTTTCAAGCCATTTGCTAGGCTCCGGCCACTGTGTGAAGTAGGTTTTGTATGCTTACTCTCTCTTTCCTTTTCCTCACCCAGGTGCTGATGGAAACACTGGTGCCACAGGTGTAGACGGTGATACTGGTGCCACAGGAGCCAAAGGTGAAACAGGATCCAAAGGCTCTACCGGTAAGACAGGTGCAACTGGTAAGGTTGGAGCAACTGGTGCCACAGGAGCAACTGGCAAGACAGGCTTCACTGGAGCAACAGTTGCATTTCCTTGCCTCAATCCCTAATCTAAGCAGAGTGCAGTGCTTTGTCCTCCCATTTTCAAGCTGCCATTTGCTAGGCTCCGGCCACTGTGTGAAGTAGGTTTTGTATGCTTACTCTCTCTTTCCTTTTCCTCACCCAGGTGCTGATGGAAACACTGGTGCCACAGGTGTAGACGGTGATACTGGTGCCACAGGAGCCAAAGGTGAAACAGGATCCAAAGGCTCTACCGGTAAGACAGGTGCAACTGGTAAGGTTGGAGCAACTGGTGCCACAGGAGCAACTGGCAAGACAGGCTTCACTGGAGCAACAGGTGCATTTCCCTGCCTCAATCCCTAATCTAAGCAGAGTGCAGTGCTTTGTCCTCCCATTTTCAAGCCATTTGCTAGGCTCCGGCCACTGTGTGAAGTAGGTTTTGTATGCTTACTCTCTCTTTCCTTTTCCTCACCCAGGTGCTGATGGAAACACTGGTGCCACAGGTGTAGACGGTGATACTGGTGCCACAGGAGCCAAAGGTGAAACAGGATCCAAAGGCTCTACCGGTAAGACAGGCGCAACTGGTAAGGTTGGAGCAACTGGTGCCACAGGAGCAAGTGGCAAGACAGGCTTCACTGGAGCAACAGGTGCATTTCCCTGCCTCAATCCCTAGTCTAAGCAGAGTGCAGTGCTTTGTCCTCCCATTTTCAAGCCATTTGCTAGGCTCCGGCCACTGTGTGAAGTAGGTTTTGTATGCTTACTCTCTCTTTCCTTTTCCTCCCCCAGGTGCTGATGGAAACACTGGTGCCACAGGTGTAGACGGTGATACTGGTGCCACAGGAGCCAAAGGTGAAACAGGATCCAAAGGCTCCACTGGTAAGACAGGCGCAACTGGTAAGGTTGGAGCAACTGGTGCCACAGGAGCAACTGGCAAGACAGGCTTCACTGGAGCAACAGGTGCATTTCCCTGCCTCGATCATTAGTCTAAGCAGAGTGCAGTGCTTTGTCCTCCCATTTTCAAGCCATTTGCTAGGCTACGGCCACTGTGGGAAGTAGGTTTTGTATGCTTACTCTCTCTTTTCTTTTCCTCACCCAGGTGCTGAAGGAAACACTGGTGCCACAGGTGTAGACGGTGATACTGGTGCCACAGGAGCCAAAGGTGAAACAGGATCCAAAGGCTCTACTGGTAAGACAGGCGCAACTGGTAAGGTTGGAGCAACTGGTGCCACAGGAGCAACTGGCAAGACAGGCTTCACTGGAGCAACAGGTGTGTTTCCCTGCCTCGATCCCTAGTCTAAGCAGAGTGCAGTGCTTTGTCCTCCCATTTTCAAGCCATTTGCTAGGCTCCGGCCACTGTGTGAAGTAGGTTTTGTATGCTTACTCTCTCTTTCCTTTTCCTCACCAAGGTGCTGATGGAAACACTGGTGCCACAGGTGTAGACGGTGATACTGGTGCCACAGGAGCCAAAGGTGAAACAGGATCCAAAGGCTCTACCGGTAAGACAGGTGCAACTGGTAAGGTTGGAGCAACTGGTGCCACAGGAGCAACTGGCAAGACAGGCTTCACTGGAGCAACAGGTGCGTTTCCCTGCCTCGATCCCTAGTCTAAGCAGAGTGCAGTGCTTTGTCCTCCCATTTTCAAGCCATTTGCTAGGTTCCGGCCACTGTGTGAAGTAGGTTTTGTATGCTTACTCTCTCTTTCCTTTTCCTCACCAAGGTGCTGATGGAAACACTGGTGCCACAGGTGTAGACGGTGATACTGGTGCCACAGGAGCCAAAGGTGAAACAGGATCCAAAGGCTCCACTGGTAAGACAGGCGCAACTGGTAAAGTTGGAGCAACTGGTGCCACAGGAGCAACTGGCAAGACAGGCTTCACTGGAGCAACAGGTGTGTTGTCCTGCTTCGATCTCTAGTCTAAGCAGAGTGCAGTGCTTTGTCCTCCCATTTTCAAGCCATTTGCTAGGCTCTGGCCACTGTGTGAAGTAGGTTTTGTATGCTTACTCTCTCTTTCCTTTTCCTCACCCAGGTACTGATGGAAACACTGGTGCCACAGGTGTAGACGGTGATACTGGTGCCACAGGAGCCAAAGGTGAAACAGGATCCAAAGGCTCTACTGGTAAGACAGGCGCAACTGGTAAGGTTGGAGCAACTGGTGCCACAGGAGCAACTGGCAAGACAGGCTTCACTGGAGCAACAGGTGTGTTTCCCTGCCTCGATCCCTAGTCTAAGCAGAGTGCAGTGCTTTGTCCTCCCATTTTCAAGCCATTTGCTAGGCTCCGGCCACTGTGTGAAGTAGGTTTTGTATGCTTACTCTCTCTTTCCTTTTCCTCCCCCAGGTGCTGATGGAAACACTGGTGCCACAGGTGTAGACGGTGATACTGGTGCCACAGGAGCCAAAGGTGAAACAGGATCCAAAGGCTCTACCGGTAAGACAGGCGCAACTGGTAAGGTTGGAGCAACTGGTGCCACAGGAGCAACTGGCAAGACAGGCTTCACTGGAGCAACAGGTGTGTTTCCCTGCCTCGATCCCTAGTCTAAGCAGAGTGCAGTGCTTTGTCCTCCCATTTTCAAGCCATTTGCTAGGCTACGGCCACTGTGGGAAGTAGGTTTTGTATGCTTACTCTCTCTTTTCTTTTCCTCACCCAGGTGCTGAAGGAAACACTGGTGCCACAGGTGTAGACGGTGATACTGGTGCCACAGGAGCCAAAGGTGAAACAGGATCCAAAGGCTCTACTGGTAAGACAGGCGCAACTGGTAAGGTTGGAGCAACTGGTGCCACAGGAGCAACTGGCAAGACAGGCTTCACTGGAGCAACAGGTGTGTTGTCCTGCTTCGATCTCTAGTCTAAGCAGAGTGCAGTGCTTTGTCCTCCCATTTTCAAGCCATTTGCTAGGCTCCGGCCACTGTGTGAAGTAGGTTTTGTATGCTTACTCTGTCTTTCCTTTTCCTCACCCAGGTGCTGATGGAAACACTGGTGCCACAGGTGTAGACGGTGATACTGGTGCCACAGGAGCCAAAGGTGAAACAGGATCCAAAGGCTCTACCGGTAAGACAGGCGGAACTGGTAAGGTTGGATCAACTGGTGCCACTGGAGCAACTGGCAAGACAGGCTTCACTGGAGCAACAGGTGTGTTTCCCTGCCTCGATCTCTAGTCTAAGCAGAGTGCAGTGCTTTGTCCTCCCATTTTCAAGCCATTTGCTAGGCTCCGGCCACTGTGTGAAGTAGGTTTTGTATGCTTACTCTCTCTTTCCTTTTCCTCACCCAGGTGCTGATGGAAACACTGGTGCCACAGGTGTAGACGGTGATACTGGTGCCACAGGAGCCAAAGGTGAAACAGGATCCAAAGGCTCTACCGGTAAGACAGGCGCAACTGGTAAGGTTGGAGCAACTGGTGCCACAGGAGCAACTGGCAAGACAGGCTTCACTGGAGCAACAGGTGCGTTTCCCTGCCTCGATCCCTAGTCTAAGCAGAGTGCAGTGCTTTGTCCTCCCATTTTCAAGCCATTTGCTAGGCTCTGGCCACTGTGTGAAGTAGGTTTTGTATGCTTACTCTCTCTTTCCTTTTCCTCACCCAGGTACTGATGGAAACACTGGTGCCACAGGTGTAGACGGTGATACTGGTGCCACAGGAGCCAAAGGTGAAACAGGATCCAAAGGCTCTACTGGTAAGACAGGCACAACTGGTAAGGTTGGAGCAACTGGTGCCACAGGAGCAACTGGCAAGACAGGCTTCACTGGAGCAACAGGTGTGTTTCCCTGCCTCGATCCCTAGTCTAAGCAGAGTGCAGTGCTTTGTCCTCCCATTTTCAAGCCATTTGCTAGGCTCCGGCCACTGTGTGAAGTAGGTTTTGTATGCTTACTCTCTCTTTCCTTTTCCTCACCCAGGTGCTGATGGAAACACTGGTGCCACAGGTGTAGACGGTGATACTGGTGCCACAGGAGCCAAAGGTGAAACAGGATCCAAAGGCTCTACCGGTAAGACAGGCGCAACTGGTAAGGTTGGAGCAACTGGTGCCACAGGAGCAACTGGCAAGACAGGCTTCACTGGAGCAACAGGTGTGTTTCCCTGCCTCGATCCCTAGTCTAAGCAGAGTGCAGTGCTTTGTCCTCCCATTTTCAAGCCATTTGCTAGGCTCCGGCCACTGTGTGAAGTAGGTTTTGTATGCTTACTCTCTCTTTCCTTTTCCTCACCCAGGTGCTGATGGAAACACTGGTGCCACAGGTGTAGACGGTGATACTGGTGCCACAGGAGCCAAAGGTGAAACAGGATCCAAAGGCTCTACTGGTAAAACCGGAACAACTGGTAAGGTTGGAGCAACTGGTGCCACAGGAGCAACTGGCAAGACAGGCTTCACTGGAGCAACAGGTGCGTTTCCCTGCCTCGATCCCTAGTCTAAGCAGAGTGCAGTGCTTTGTCCTCCCATTTTCAAGCCATTTGCTAGGCTCCGGCCACTGTGTGAAGTAGGTTTTGTATGCTTATTCTCTCTTTCCTTTTCCTCACCCAGGTGCTGATGGAAACACTGGTGCCACAGGTGTAGACGGTGATACTGGTGCCACAGGAGCCAAAGGTGAAACAGGATCCAAAGGCTCTACCGGTAAGACAGGCGCAACTGGTAAGGTTGGAGCAACTGGTGCCACAGGAGCAACTGGCAAGACAGGCTTCACTGGAGCAACAGGTGCGTTTCCCTGCCTCGATCCCTAGTCTAAGCAGAGTGCAGTGCTTTGTCCTCCCATTTTCAAGCCATTTGCTAGGCTCCGGCCACTGTGTGAAGTAGGTTTTGTATGCTTACTCTCTCTTTCCTTTTCCTCACCCAGGTGCTGATGGAAACACTGGTGCCACAGGTGTAGACGGTGATACTGGTGCCACAGGAGCCAAAGGTGAAACAGGATCCAAAGGCTCTACTGGTAAAACCGGAACAACTGGTAAGGTTGGAGCAACTGGTGCCACAGGAGCAACTGGCAAGACAGGCTTCACTGGAGCAACAGGTGCGTTTCCCTGCCTCGATCCCTAGTCTAAGCAGAGTGCAGTGCTTTGTCCTCCCATTTTCAAGCCATTTGCTAGGCTCCGGCCACTGTGTGAAGTAGGTTTGGTTTGCTTATTCTCTCTTTCCTTTTCCTCACCCAGGTGCTGATGGAAACACTGGTGCCACAGGTGTAGACGGTGATACTGGTGCCACAGGAGCCAAAGGTGAAACAGGATCCAAAGGCTCTACCGGTAAGACAGGTGCAACTGGTAAGGTTGGAGCAACTGGTGCCACAGGAGCAACTGGCAAGACAGGCTTCACTGGAGCAACAGGTGTGTTTCCCTGCCTCAATCCCTAGTCTAAGCAGAGTGCAGTGCTTTGTCCTCCCATTTTCAAGCCATTTGCTAGGCTCCGGCCACTGTGTGAAGTAGGTTTTGTATGCTTACTCTCTCTTTCCTTTTCCTCACCCAGGTGCTGATGGAAACACTGGTGCCACAGGTGTAGACGGTGATACTGGTGCCACAGGAGCCAAAGGTGAAACAGGATCCAAAGGCTCTACCGGTAAGACAGGTGCAACTGGTAAGGTTGGAGCAACTGGTGCCACAGGAGCAACTGGCAAGACAGGCTTCATTGGAGCAACAGGTGCGTTTCCCTGCCTCGATCCCTAGTCTAAGCAGAGTGCAGTGCTTTGTCCTCCCATTTTCAAGCCATTTGCTAGGCTCCGGCCACTGTGTGAAGTAGGTTTTGTATGCTTACTCTCTCTTTCCTTTTCCTCACCAAGGTGCTGATGGAAACACTGGTGCCACAGGTGTAGACGGTGATACTGGTGCCACAGGAGCCAAAGGTGAAACAGGATCCAAAGGCTCTACCGGTAAGACAGGTGCAACTGGTAAGGTTGGAGCAACTGGTGCCACAGGAGCAACTGGCAAGACAGGCTTCACTGGAGCAACAGGTGTGTTTCCCTGCCTCGATCCCTAGTCTAAGCAGAGTGCAGTGCTTTGTCCTCCCATTTTCAAGCCATTTGCTAGGTTCCGGCCACTGTGTGAAGAAGGTTTGGTATGCTTACTCCCTCTTTCCTTTTCCTCACCAAGGTGCTGATGGAAACACTGGTGCCACAGGTGTAGATGGTGATACTGGTGCCACAGGAGCCAAAGGTGAAACAGGATCCAAAGGCTCCACTGGTAAGACAGGCGCAACTGGTAAGGTTGGAGCAACTGGTGCCACAGGAGCAACTGGCAAGACAGGCTTCACTGGAGCAACAGGTGTATTTCCCTGCCTCGATCATTAGTCTAAGCAGAGTGCAGTGCTTTGTCCTCCCATTTTAAAGCCATTTGCTAGGCTACGGCCACTGTGGGAAGTAGGTTTTGTATGCTTACTCTCTCTTTTCTTTTCCTCACCCAGGTGCTGAAGGAAACACTGGTGCCACAGGTGTAGACGGTGATACTGGTGCCACAGGAGCCAAAGGTGAAACAGGATCCAAAGGCTCCACTGGTAAGACAGGCGCAACTGGTAAGGTTGGAGCAACTGGGGCCACAGGAGCAACTGGCAAGACAGGCTTCACTGGAGCAACAGGTGCATTTCCCTGCCTCAATCCCTAGTCTAAGCAGAGTGCAGTGCTTTGTCCTCCCATTTTCAAGCCATTTGCTAGGCTCCGGCCACTGTGTGAAGTAGGTTTGGTATGCTTACTCTCTCTTTCCTTTTCCTCACCAAGGTGCTGATGGAAACACTGGTGCCACAGGTGTAGACGGTGATACTGGTGCCACAGGAGCCAAAGGTGAAACAGGATCCAAAGGCTCCACTGGTGAGACAGGCGCAACTGGTAAGGTTGGAGCAACTGGTGCCACAGGAGCAACTGGCAAGACAGGCTTCACTGGAGCAACAGGTGTGTTTCCCTGCCTCAATCCCTAGTCTAAGCAGAGTGCAGTGCTTTGTCCTCCCATTTTCAAGCCATTTGCTAGGCTCCGGCCACTGTGTGAAGTAGGTTTTGTATGCTTACTCTCTCTTTCCTTTTCCTCACCCAGGTGCTGATGGAAACACTGGTGCCACAGGTGTAGATGGTGATACTGGTGCCACAGGAGCCAAAGGTGAAACAGGATCCAAAGGCTCCACTGGTAAGACAGGCGCAACTGGTAAGGTTGGAGCAACTGGTGCCACAGGAGCAACTGGCAAGACAGGCTTCACTGGAGCAACAGGTGTATTTCCCTGCCTCGATCATTAGTCTAAGCAGAGTGCAGTGCTTTGTCCTCCCATTTTAAAGCCATTTGCTAGGCTACGGCCACTGTGGGAAGTAGGTTTTGTATGCTTACTCTCTCTTTTCTTTTCCTCACCCAGGTGCTGAAGGAAACACTGGTGCCACAGGTGTAGACGGTGATACTGGTGCCACAGGAGCCAAAGGTGAAACAGGATCCAAAGGCTCCACTGGTAAGACAGGCGCAACTGGTAAGGTTGGAGCAACTGGTGCCACAGGAGCAACTGGCAAGACAGGCTTCACTGGAGCAACAGGTGCATTTCCCTGCCTCGATCATTAGTCTAAGCAGAGTGCAGTGCTTTGTCCTCCCATTTTCAAGCCATTTGCTAGGCTCCGGCCACTGTGTGAAGTAGGTTTGGTATGCTTACTCTCTCTTTCCTTTTCCTCACCAAGGTGCTGATGGAAACACTGGTGCCACAGGTGTAGACGGTGATACTGGTGCCACAGGAGCCAAAGGTGAAACAGGATCCAAAGGCTCCACTGGTGAGACAGGCGCAACTGGTAAGGTTGGAGCAACTGGTGCCACAGGAGCAACTGGCAAGACAGGCTTCACTGGAGCAACAGGTGCGTTTCCCTGCCTCGATCCCTAGTCTAAGCAGAGTGCAGTGCTTTGTCCTCCCATTTTCAAGCCATTTGCTAGGCTCTGGCCACTGTGTGAAGTAGGTTTTGTATGCTTACTCTCTCTTTCCTTTTCCTCACCCAGGTACTGATGGAAACACTGGTGCCACAGGTGTAGACGGTGATACTGGTGCCACAGGAGCCAAAGGTGAAACAGGATCCAAAGGCTCTACCGGTAAGACAGGTGCAACTGGTAAGGTTGGAGCAACTGGTGCCACAGGAGCAACTGGCAAGACAGGCTTCACTGGAGCAACAGGTGTGTTTCCCTGCCTCAATCCCTAGTCTAAACAGAGTGCAGTGCTTTGTCCTCCCATTTTCAAGCCATTTGCTAGGCTCCGGCCACTGTGTGAAGTAGGTTTTGTATGCTTACTCTCTCTTTCCTTTTCCTCACCCAGGTGCTGATGGAAACACTGGTGCCACAGGTGTAGACGGTGATACTGGTGCCACAGGAGCCAAAGGTGAAACAGGATCCAAAGGCTCTACCGGTAAGACAGGTGCAACTGGTAAGGTTGGAGCAACTGGTGCCACAGGAGCAACTGGCAAGACAGGCTTCACTGGAGCAACAGGTGCGTTTCCCTGCCTCGATCCCTAGTCTAAGCAGAGTGCAGTGCTTTGTCCTCCCATTTTCAAGCCATTTGCTAGGTTCCGGCCACTGTGTGAAGTAGGTTTGGTATGCTTACTCTCTCTTTCCTTTTCCTCACCAAGGTGCTGATGGAAACACTGGTGCCACAGGTGTAGATGGTGATACTGGTGCCACAGGAGCCAAAGGTGAAACAGGATCCAAAGGCTCCACTGGTAAGACAGGCGCAACTGGTAAGGTTGGAGCAACTGGTGCCACAGGAGCAACTGGCAAGACAGGCTTCACTGGAGCAACAGGTGTATTTCCCTGCCTCGATCATTAGTCTAAGCAGAGTGCAGTGCTTTGTCCTCCCATTTTAAAGCCATTTGCTAGGCTACGGCCACTGTGGGAAGTAGGTTTTGTATGCTTACTCTCTCTTTTCTTTTCCTCACCCAGGTGCTGAAGGAAACACTGGTGCCACAGGTGTAGACGGTGATACTGGTGCCACAGGAGCCAAAGGTGAAACAGGATCCAAAGGCTCCACTGGTAAGACAGGCGCAACTGGTAAGGTTGGAGCAACTGGTGCCACAGGAGCAACTGGCAAGACAGGCTTCACTGGAGCAACAGGTGCGTTTCCCTGCCTCGATCCCTAGTCTAAGCAGAGTGCAGTGCTTTGTCCTCCCATTTTCAAGCCATTTGCTAGGCTCTGGCCACTGTGTGAAGTAGGTTTTGTATGCTTACTCTCTCTTTCCTTTTCCTCACCAAGGTACTGATGGAAACACTGGTGCCACAGGTGTAGACGGTGATACTGGTGCCACAGGAGCCAAAGGTGAAACAGGATCCAAAGGCTCTACCGGTAAGACAGGTGCAACTGGTAAGGTTGGAGCAACTGGTGCCACAGGAGCAACTGGCAAGACAGGCTTCACTGGAGCAACAGGTGTGTTTCCCTGCCTCAATCCCTAGTCTAAACAGAGTGCAGTGCTTTGTCCTCCCATTTTCAAGCCATTTGCTAGGCTCCGGCCACTGTGTGAAGTAGGTTTTGTATGCTTACTCTCTCTTTCCTTTTCCTCACCCAGGTGCTGATGGAAACACTGGTGCCACAGGTGTAGACGGTGATACTGGTGCCACAGGAGCCAAAGGTGAAACAGGATCCAAAGGCTCTACCGGTAAGACAGGTGCAACTGGTAAGGTTGGAGCAACTGGTGCCACAGGAGCAACTGGCAAGACAGGCTTCACTGGAGCAACAGGTGCGTTTCCCTGCCTCGATCCCTAGTCTAAGCAGAGTGCAGTGCTTTGTCCTCCCATTTTCAAGCCATTTGCTAGGTTCCGGCCACTGTGTGAAGTAGGTTTGGTATGCTTACTCTCTCTTTCCTTTTCCTCACCAAGGTGCTGATGGAAACACTGGTGCCACAGGTGTAGATGGTGATACTGGTGCCACAGGAGCCAAAGGTGAAACAGGATCCAAAGGCTCCACTGGTAAGACAGGCGCAACTGGTAAGGTTGGAGCAACTGGTGCCACAGGAGCAACTGGCAAGACAGGCTTCACTGGAGCAACAGGTGTATTTCCCTGCCTCGATCATTAGTCTAAGCAGAGTGCAGTGCTTTGTCCTCCCATTTTCAAGCCATTTGCTAGGCTACGGCCACTGTGGGAAGTAGGTTTTGTATGCTTACTCCCTCTTTTCTTTTCCTCACCCAGGTGCTGAAGGAAACACTGGTGCCACAGGTGTAGACGGTGATACTGGTGCCACAGGAGCCAAAGGTGAAACAGGATCCAAAGGCTCCACTGGTAAGACAGGCGCAACTGGTAAGGTTGGAGCAACTGGTGCCACAGGAGCAACTGGCAAGACAGGCTTCACTGGAGCAACAGGTGCGTTTCCCTGCCTCGATCCCTAGTCTAAGCAGAGTGCAGTGCTTTGTCCTCCCATTTTCAAGCCATTTGCTAGGCTCTGGCCACTGTGTGAAGTAGGTTTTGTATGCTTACTCTCTCTTTCCTTTTCCTCACCCAGGTACTGATGGAAACACTGGTGCCACAGGTGTAGACGGTGATACTGGTGCCACAGGAGCCAAAGGTGAAACAGGATCCAAAGGCTCTACTGGTAAGACAGGCGCAACTGGTAAGGTTGGAGCAACTGGTGCCACAGGAGCAACTGGCAAGACAGGCTTCACTGGAGCAACAGGTGTGTTTCCCTGCCTCGATCCCTAGTCTAAGCAGAGTGCAGTGCTTTGTCCTCCCATTCTCAAGCCATTTCCTAGGCTCCGGCCACTGTGTGAAGTAGGTTTTGTATGCTTACTCTCTCTTTCCTTTTCCTCCCCCAGGTGCTGATGGAAACACTGGTGCCACAGGTGTAGACGGTGATACTGGTGCCACAGGAGCCAAAGGTGAAACAGGATCCAAAGGCTCTACCGGTAAGACAGGCGCAACTGGTAAGGTTGGAGCAACTGGTGCCACAGGAGCAACTGGCAAGACAGGCTTCACTGGGGCAACAGGTGTGTTTCCCTGCCTC
This sequence comes from Sthenelais limicola, assembly GCA_942159475.1. NCBI lineage: Eukaryota > Metazoa > Annelida > Polychaeta > Phyllodocida > Sigalionidae > Sthenelais > Sthenelais limicola. The sequence continues at coordinate 64,843,462 of OW804096.1, forward strand.
GATCCCTAGTCTAAGCAGAGTGCAGTGCTTTGTCCTCCCATTTTCAAGCCATTTGCTAGGCTCCGGCCACTGTGTGAAGTAGGTTTTTTATGCTTACTCTCTCTTTCCTTTTCCTCACCCAGGTGCTGATGGAAACACTGGTGCCACAGGTGTAGACGGTGATACTGGTGCCACAGGAGCCAAAGGTGAAACAGGATCCAAAGGCTCTACTGGTAAAACCGGAACAACTGGTAAGGTTGGAGCAACTGGGGCCACAGGAGCAACTGGCAAGACAGGCTTCACTGGAGCAACAGGTGCGTTTCCCTGCCTCGATCCCTAGTCTAAGCAGAGTGCAGTGCTTTGTCCTCCCATTTTCAAGCCATTTGCTAGGTTCCGGCCACTGTGTGAAGTAGGTTTGGTATGCTTACTCTCTCTTTCCTTTTCCTCACCAAGGTGCTGATGGAAACACTGGTGCCACAGGTGTAGATGGTGATACTGGTGCCACAGGAGCCAAAGGTGAAACAGGATCCAAAGGCTCCACTGGTAAGACAGGCGCAACTGGTAAAGTTGGAGCAACTGGTGCCACAGGAGCAACTGGCAAGACAGGCTTCACTGGAGCAACAGGTGTGTTGTCCTGCTTCGATCTCTAGTCTAAGCAGAGTGCAGTGCTTTGTCCTCCCATTTTCAAGCCATTTGCTAGGCTCCGGCCACTGTGTGAAGTAGGTTTTGTATGCTTACTCTGTCTTTCCTTTTCCTCACCCAGGTGCTGATGGAAACACTGGTGCCACAGGTGTAGACGGTGATACTGGTGCCACAGGAGCCAAAGGTGAAACAGGATCCAAAGGCTCTACCGGTAAGACAGGCGGAACTGGTAAGGTTGGATCAACTGGTGCCACAGGAGCAACTGGCAAGACAGGCTTCACTGGAGCAACAGGTGCGTTTCCCTGCCTCGATCCCTAGTCTAAGCAGAGTGCAGTGCTTTGTCCTCCCATTTTCAAGCCATTTGCTAGGCTCTGGCCACTGTGTGAAGTAGGTTTTGTATGCTTACTCTCTCTTTCCTTTTCCTCACCCAGGTACTGATGGAAACACTGGTGCCACAGGTGTAGACGGTGATACTGGTGCCACAGGAGCCAAAGGTGAAACAGGATCCAAAGGCTCTACTGGTAAGACAGGCGCAACTGGTAAGGTTGGAGCAACTGGTGCCACAGGAGCAACTGGCAAGACAGGCTTCACTGGAGCAACAGGTGCGTTTCCCTGCCTCGATCCCTAGTCTAAGCAGAGTGCAGTGCTTTGTCCTCCCATTTTCAAGCCATTTGCTAGGCTCTGGCCACTGTGTGAAGTAGGTTTTGTATGCTTACTCTCTCTTTCCTTTTCCTCACCCAGGTACTGATGGAAACACTGGTGCCACAGGTGTAGACGGTGATACTGGTGCCACAGGAGCCAAAGGTGAAACAGGATCCAAAGGCTCCACTGGTAAGACAGGTGCAACTGGTAAGGTTGGAGCAACTGGTGCCACAGGAGCAACTGGCAAGACAGGCTTCACTGGAGCAACAGGTGTGTTTCCCTGCCTCAATCCCTAGTCTAAACAGAGTGCAGTGCTTTGTCCTCCCATTTTCAAGCCATTTGCTAGGCTCCGGCCACTGTGTGAAGTAGGTTTTGTATGCTTACTCTCTCTTTCCTTTTCCTCACCCAGGTGCTGATGGAAACACTGGTGCCACAGGTGTAGACGGTGATACTGGTGCCACAGGAGCCAAAGGTGAAACAGGATCCAAAGGCTCTACCGGTAAGACAGGTGCAACTGGTAAGGTTGGAGCAACTGGTGCCACAGGAGCAACTGGCAAGACAGGCTTCACTGGAGCAACAGGTGCGTTTCCCTGCCTCGATCCCTAGTCTAAGCAGAGTGCAGTGCTTTGTCCTCCCATTTTCAAGCCATTTGCTAGGTTCCGGCCACTGTGTGAAGTAGGTTTGGTATGCTTACTCTCTCTTTCCTTTTCCTCACCAAGGTGCTGATGGAAACACTGGTGCCACAGGTGTAGATGGTGATACTGGTGCCACAGGAGCCAAAGGTGAAACAGGATCCAAAGGCTCCACTGGTAAGACAGGCGCAACTGGTAAGGTTGGAGCAACTGGTGCCACAGGAGCAACTGGCAAGACAGGCTTCACTGGAGCAACAGGTGTATTTCCCTGCCTCGATCATTAGTCTAAGCAGAGTGCAGTGCTTTGTCCTCCCATTTACAAGCCATTTGCTAGGCTACGGCCACTGTGGGAAGTAGGTTTTGTATGCTTACTCTCTCTTTTCTTTTCCTCACCCAGGTGCTGAAGGAAACACTGGTGCCACAGGTGTAGACGGTGATACTGGTGCCACAGGAGCCAAAGGTGAAACAGGATCCAAAGGCTCCACTGGTAAGACAGGCGCAACTGGTAAGGTTGGAGCAACTGGTGCCACAGGAGCAACTGGCAAGACAGGCTTCACTGGAGCAACAGGTGCATTTCCCTGCCTCGATCATTAGTCTAAGCAGAGTGCAGTGCTTTGTCCTCCCATTTTCAAGCCATTTGCTAGGCTCCGGCCACTGTGTGAAGTAGGTTTGGTATGCTTACTCTCTCTTTCCTTTTCCTCACCAAGGTGCTGATGGAAACACTGGTGCCACAGGTGTAGACGGTGATACTGGTGCCACAGGAGCCAAAGGTGAAACAGGATCCAAAGGCTCAACTGGTGAGACAGGCGCAACTGGTAAGGTTGGAGCAACTGGTGCCACAGGAGCAACTGGCAAGACAGGCTTCACTGGAGCAACAGGTGCGTTTCCCTGCCTCGATCCCTAGTCTAAGCAGAGTGCAGTGCTTTGTCCTCCCATTTTCAAGCCATTTGCTAGGCTCTGGCCACTGTGTGAAGTAGGTTTTGTATGCTTACTCTCTCTTTCCTTTTCCTCACCCAGGTACTGATGGAAACACTGGTGCCACAGGTGTAGACGGTGATACTGGTGCCACAGGAGCCAAAGGTGAAACAGGATCCAAAGGCTCTACCGGTAAGACAGGTGCAACTGGTAAGGTTGGAGCAACTGGTGCCACAGGAGCAACTGGCAAGACAGGCTTCACTGGAGCAACAGGTGTGTTTCCCTGCCTCAATCCCTAGTCTAAACAGAGTGCAGTGCTTTGTCCTCCCATTTTCAAGCCATTTGCTAGGCTCCGGCCACTGTGTGAAGTAGGTTTTGTATGCTTACTCTCTCTTTCCTTTTCCTCACCCAGGTGCTGATGGAAACACTGGTGCCACAGGTGTAGACGGTGATACTGGTGCCACAGGAGCCAAAGGTGAAACAGGATCCAAAGGCTCTACCGGTAAGACAGGTGCAACTGGTAAGGTTGGAGCAACTGGTGCCACAGGAGCAACTGGCAAGACAGGCTTCACTGGAGCAACAGGTGCGTTTCCCTGCCTCGATCCCTAGTCTAAGCAGAGTGCAGTGCTTTGTCCTCCCATTTTCAAGCCATTTGCTAGGTTCCGGCCACTGTGTGAAGTAGGTTTGGTATGCTTACTCTCTCTTTCCTTTTCCTCACCAAGGTGCTGATGGAAACACTGGTGCCACAGGTGTAGATGGTGATACTGGTGCCACAGGAGCCAAAGGTGAAACAGGATCCAAAGGCTCCACTGGTAAGACAGGCGCAACTGGTAAGGTTGGAGCAACTGGTGCCACAGGAGCAACTGGCAAGACAGGCTTCACTGGAGCAACAGGTGTATTTCCCTGCCTCGATCATTAGTCTAAGCAGAGTGCAGTGCTTTGTCCTCCCATTTTCAAGCCATTTGCTAGGCTACGGCCACTGTGGGAAGTAGGTTTTGTATGCTTACTCCCTCTTTTCTTTTCCTCACCCAGGTGCTGATGGAAACACTGGTGCCACAGGTGTAGACGGTGATACTGGTGCCACAGGAGCCAAAGGTGAAACAGGATCCAAAGGCTCCACTGGTAAGACAGGCTCAACTGGTAAGGTTGGAGCAACTGGTGCCACAGGAGCAACTGGCAAGACAGGCTTCACTGGAGCAACAGGTGCGTTTCCCTGCCTCGATCCCTAGTCTAAGCAGAGTGCAGTGCTTTGTCCTCCCATTTTCAAGCCATTTGCTAGGCTCTGGCCACTGTGTGAAGTAGGTTTTGTATGCTTACTCTCTCTTTCCTTTTCCTCACCCAGGTACTGATGGAAACACTGGTGCCACAGGTGTAGACGGTGATACTGGTGCCACAGGAGCCAAAGGTGAAACAGGATCCAAAGGCTCTACTGGTAAGACAGGCGCAACTGGTAAGGTTGGAGCAACTGGTGCCACAGGAGCAACTGGCAAGACAGGCTTCACTGGAGCAACAGGTGTGTTTCCCTGCCTCGATCCCTAGTCTAAGCAGAGTGCAGTGCTTTGTCCTCCCATTCTCAAGCCATTTCCTAGGCTCCGGCCACTGTGTGAAGTAGGTTTTGTATGCTTACTCTCTCTTTCCTTTTCCTCCCCCAGGTGCTGATGGAAACACTGGTGCCACAGGTGTAGACGGTGATACTGGTGCCACAGGAGCCAAAGGTGAAACAGGATCCAAAGGCTCTACCGGTAGGACAGGCGCAACTGGTAAGGTTGGAGCAACTGGTGCCACAGGAGCAACTGGCAAGACAGGCTTCACTGGGGCAACAGGTGTGTTTCCCTGCCTCGATCCCTAGTCTAAGCAGAGTGCAGTGCTTTGTCCTCCCATTTTCAAGCCATTTGCTAGGCTCCGGCCACTGTGTGAAGTAGGTTTTTTATGCTTACTCTCTCTTTCCTTTTCCTCACCCAGGTGCTGATGGAAACACTGGTGCCACAGGTGTAGACGGTGATACTGGTGCCACAGGAGCCAAAGGTGAAACAGGATCCAAAGGCTCTACTGGTAAAACCGGAACAACTGGTAAGGTTGGAGCAACTGGTGCCACAGGAGCAACTGGCAAGACAGGCTTCACTGGAGCAACAGGTGCGTTTCCCTGCCTCGATCCCTAGTCTAAGCAGAGTGCAGTGCTTTGTCCTCCCATTTTCAAGCCATTTGCTAGGTTCCGGCCACTGTGTGAAGTAGGTTTGGTATGCTTACTCTCTCTTTCCTTTTCCTCACCAAGGTGCTGATGGAAACACTGGTGCCACAGGTGTAGATGGTGATACTGGTGCCACAGGAGCCAAAGGTGAAACAGGATCCAAAGGCTCCACTGGTAAGACAGGCGCAACTGGTAAAGTTGGAGCAACTGGTGCCACAGGAGCAACTGGCAAGACAGGCTTCACTGGAGCAACAGGTGTGTTGTCCTGCTTCGATCTCTAGTCTAAGCAGAGTGCAGTGCTTTGTCCTCCCATTTTCAAGCCATTTGCTAGGCTCCGGCCACTGTGTGAAGTAGGTTTTGTATGCTTACTCTGTCTTTCCTTTTCCTCACCCAGGTGCTGATGGAAACACTGGTGCCACAGGTGTAGACGGTGATACTGGTGCCACAGGAGCCAAAGGTGAAACAGGATCCAAAGGCTCTACCGGTAAGACAGGCGGAACTGGTAAGGTTGGATCAACTGGTGCCACAGGAGCAACTGGCAAGACAGGCTTCACTGGAGCAACAGGTGCGTTTCCCTGCCTCGATCCCTAGTCTAAGCAGAGTGCAGTGCTTTGTCCTCCCATTTTCAAGCCATTTGCTAGGCTCTGGCCACTGTGTGAAGTAGGTTTTGTATGCTTACTCTCTCTTTCCTTTTCCTCACCCAGGTACTGATGGAAACACTGGTGCCACAGGTGTAGACGGTGATACTGGTGCCACAGGAGCCAAAGGTGAAACAGGATCCAAAGGCTCTACTGGTAAGACAGGCGCAACTGGTAAGGTTGGAGCAACTGGTGCCACAGGAGCAACTGGCAAGACAGGCTTCACTGGAGCAACAGGTGTGTTTCCCTGCCTCGATCCCTAGTCTAAGCAGAGTGCAGTGCTTTGTCCTCCCATTTTCAAGCCATTTGCTAGGCTCCGGCCACTGTGTGAAGTAGGTTTTGTATGCTTACTCTCTCTTTCCTTTTCCTCCCCCAGGTGCTGATGGAAACACTGGTGCCACAGGTGTAGACGGTGATACTGGTGCCACAGGAGCCAAAGGTGAAACAGGATCCAAAGGCTCTACCGGTAAGACAGGCGCAACTGGTAAGGTTGGAGCAACTGGTGCCACAGGAGCAACTGGCAAGACAGGCTTCACTGGAGCAACAGGTGTGTTTCCCTGCCTCGATCCCTAGTCTAAGCAGAGTGCAGTGCTTTGTCCTCCCATTTTCAAGCCATTTGCTAGGCTCCGGCCACTGTGTGAAGTAGGTTTTGTATGCTTACTCTCTCTTTCCTTTTCCTCACCCAGGTACTGATGGAAACACTGGTGCCACAGGTGTAGACGGTGATACTGGTGCCACAGGAGCCAAAGGTGAAACAGGATCCAAAGGCTCTACTGGTAAGACAGGCGCAACTGGTAAGGTTGGAGCAACTGGTGCCACAGGAGCAACTGGCAAGACAGGCTTCACTGGAGCAACAGGTGTGTTTCCCTGCCTCGATCCCTAGTCTAAGCAGAGTGCAGTGCTTTGTCCTCCCATTTTCAAGCCATTTGCTAGGCTCCGGCCACTGTGTGAAGTAGGTTTTGTATGCTTACTCTCTCTTTCCTTTTCCTCCCCCAGGTGCTGATGGAAACACTGGTGCCACAGGTGTAGACGGTGATACTGGTGCCACAGGAGCCAAAGGTGAAACAGGATCCAAAGGCTCTACCGGTAAGACAGGCGCAACTGGTAAGGTTGGAGCAACTGGTGCCACAGGAGCAACTGGCAAGACAGGCTTCACTGGAGCAACAGGTGTGTTTCCCTGCCTCGATCCCTAGTCTAAGCAGAGTGCAGTGCTTTGTCCTCCCATTTTCAAGCCATTTGCTAGGCTCCGGCCACTGTGTGAAGTAGGTTTTGTATGCTTACTCTCTCTTTCCTTTTCCTCACCCAGGTGCTGATGGAAACACTGGTGCCACAGGTGTAGACGGTGATACTGGTGCCACAGGAGCCAAAGGTGAAACAGGATCCAAAGGCTCTACTGGTAAAACCGGAACAACTGGTAAGGTTGGAGCAACTGGTGCCACAGGAGCAACTGGCAAGACAGGCTTCACTGGAGCAACAGGTGCGTTTCCCTGCCTCGATCCCTAGTCTAAGCAGAGTGCAGTGCTTTGTCCTCCCATTTTCAAGCCATTTGCTAGGCTCCGGCCACTGTGTGAAGTAGGTTTTGTTTGCTTATTCTCTCTTTCCTTTTCCTCACCCAGGTGCTGATGGAAACACTGGTGCCACAGGTGTAGACGGTGATACTGGTGCCACAGGAGCCAAAGGTGAAACAGGATCCAAAGGCTCTACCGGTAAGACAGGTGCAACTGGTAAGGTTGGATCAACTGGTGCCACAGGAGCAACTGGCAAGACAGGCTTCACTGGAGCAACAGGTGCGTTTCCCTGCCTCGATCCCTAGTCTAAGCAGAGTGCAGTGCTTTGTCCTCCCATTTTCAAGCCATTTGCTAGGCTCTGGCCACTGTGTGAAGTAGGTTTTGTATGCTTACTCTCTCTTTCCTTTTCCTCACCCAGGTACTGATGGAAACACTGGTGCCACAGGTGTAGACGGTGATACTGGTGCCACAGGAGCCAAAGGTGAAACAGGATCCAAAGGCTCTACTGGTAAGACAGGCGCAACTGGTAAGGTTGGAGCAACTGGTGCCACAGGAGCAACTGGCAAGACAGGCTTCACTGGAGCAACAGGTGTGTTTCCCTGCCTCGATCCCTAGTCTAAGCAGAGTGCAGTGCTTTGTCCTCCCATTTTCAAGCCATTTGCTAGGCTCCGGCCACTGTGTGAAGTAGGTTTTGTATGCTTACTCTCTCTTTCCTTTTCCTCCCCCAGGTGCTGATGGAAACACTGGTGCCACAGGTGTAGACGGTGATACTGGTGCCACAGGAGCCAAAGGTGAAACAGGATCCAAAGGCTCTACCGGTAAGACAGGCGCAACTGGTAAGGTTGGAGCAACTGGTGCCACAGGAGCAACTGGCAAGACAGGCTTCACTGGAGCAACAGGTGTGTTTCCCTGCCTCGATCCCTAGTCTAAGCAGAGTGCAGTGCTTTGTCCTCCCATTTTCAAGCCATTTGCTAGGCTCCGGCCACTGTGTGAAGTAGGTTTTGTATGCTTACTCTCTCTTTCCTTTTCCTCACCCAGGTACTGATGGAAACACTGGTGCCACAGGTGTAGACGGTGATACTGGTGCCACAGGAGCCAAAGGTGAAACAGGATCCAAAGGCTCTACCGGTAAGACAGGCGCAACTGGTAAGGTTGGAGCAACTGGTGCCACAGGAGCAACTGGCAAGACAGGCTTCACTGGAGCAACAGGTGTGTTTCCCTGCCTCGATCCCTAGTCTAAGCAGAGTGCAGTGCTTTGTCCTCCCATTTTCAAGCCATTTGCTAGGCTCCGGCCACTGTGTGAAGTAGGTTTTGTATGCTTACTCTCTCTTTCCTTTCCCTCACCCAGGTGCTGATGGAAACACTGGTGCCACAGGTGTAGACGGTGATACTGGTGCCACAGGAGCCAAAGGTGAAACAGGATCCAAAGGCTCTACTGGTAAAACCGGAACAACTGGTAAGGTTGGAGCAACTGGTGCCACAGGAGCAACTGGCAAGACAGGCTTCACTGGAGCAACAGGTGCGTTTCCCTGCCTCGATCCCTAGTCTAAGCAGAGTGCAGTGCTTTGTCCTCCCATTTTCAAGCCATTTGCTAGGCTCCGGCCACTGTGTGAAGTAGGTTTTGTTTGCTTATTCTCTCTTTCCTTTTCCTCACCCAGGTGCTGATGGAAACACTGGTGCCACAGGTGTAGACGGTGATACTGGTGCCACAGGAGCCAAAGGTGAAACAGGATCCAAAGGCTCTACCGGTAAGACAGGTGCAACTGGTAAGGTTGGAGCAACTGGTGCCACAGGAGCAACTGGCAAGACAGGCTTCACTGGAGCAACAGGTGTGTTTCCCTGCCTCGATCCCTAGTCTAAACAGAGTGCAGTGCTTTGTCCTCCCATTTTCAAGCCATTTGCTAGGCTCCGGCCACTGTGTGAAGTAGGTTTTGTATGCTTACTCTCTCTTTCCTTTTCCTCACCCAGGTGCTGATGGAAACACTGGTGCCACAGGTGTAGACGGTGATACTGGTGCCACAGGAGCCAAAGGTGAAACAGGATCCAAAGGCTCTACCGGTAAGACAGGTGCAACTGGTAAGGTTGGAGCAACTGGTGCCACAGGAGCAACTGGCAAGACAGGAGCAACTGGAGCAACAGGTGCGTTTCCCTGCCTCGATCCCTAGTCTAAGCAGAGTGCAGTGCTTTGTCCTCCCATTTTCAAGCCATTTGCTAGGTTCCGGCCACTGTGTGAAGTAGGTTTGGTATGCTTACTCTCTCTTTCCTTTTCCTCACCAAGGTGCTGATGGAAACACTGGTGCCACAGGTGTAGATGGTGATACTGGTGCCACAGGAGCCAAAGGTGAAACAGGATCCAAAGGCTCCACTGGTAAGACAGGCGCAACTGGTAAGGTTGGAGCAACTGGTGCCACAGGAGCAACTGGCAAGACAGGCTTCACTGGAGCAACAGGTGTATTTCCCTGCCTCGATCATTAGTCTAAGCAGAGTGCAGTGCTTTGTCCTCCCATTTTCAAGCCATTTGCTAGGCTACGGCCACTGTGGGAAGTAGGTTTTGTATGCTTACTCCCTCTTTTCTTTTCCTCACCCAGGTGCTGAAGGAAACACTGGTGCCACAGGTGTAGACGGTGATACTGGTGCCACAGGAGCCAAAGGTGAAACAGGATCCAAAGGCTCCACTGGTAAGACAGGCGCAACTGGTAAGGTTGGAGCAACTGGTGCCACAGGAGCAACTGGCAAGACAGGCTTCACTGGAGCAACAGGTGCGTTTCCCTGCCTCGATCCCTAGTCTAAGCAGAGTGCAGTGCTTTGTCCTCCCATTCTCAAGCCATTTCCTAGGCTCCGGCCACTGTGTGAAATAGGTTTTGTATGCTTACTCTCTTTTTCCTTTTCCTCCCCCAGGTGCTGATGGAAACACTGGTGCCACAGGTGTAGACGGTGATACTGGTGCCACAGGAGCCAATGGTGAAACTGGATCCAAAGGCTCTACCGGTAAGACAGGCGCAACTGGTAAGGTTGGAGCAACTGGTGCCACAGGAGCAACTGGCAAGACAGGCTTCACTGGGGCAACAGGTGTGTTTCCCTGCCTCGATCCCTAGTCTAAGCAGAGTGCAGTGCTTTGTCCTCCCATTTTCAAGCCATTTGCTAGGCTCCGGCCACTGTGTGAAGTAGGTTTTGTTTGCTTATTCTCTCTTTCCTTTTCCTCACCCAGGTGCTGATGGAAACACTGGTGCCACAGGTGTAGACGGTGATACTGGTGCCACAGGAGCCAAAGGTGAAACAGGATCCAAAGGCTCTACCGGTAAGACAGGTGCAACTGGTAAGGTTGGATCAACTGGTGCCACAGGAGCAACTGGCAAGACAGGCTTCACTGGAGCAACAGGTGCGTTTCCCTGCCTCGATCCCTAGTCTAAGCAGAGTGCAGTGCTTTGTCCTCCCATTTTCAAGCCATTTGCTAGGCTCTGGCCACTGTGTGAAGTAGGTTTTGTATGCTTACTCTCTCTTTCCTTTTCCTCACCCAGGTACTGATGGAAACACTGGTGCCACAGGTGTAGACGGTGATACTGGTGCCACAGGAGCCAAAGGTGAAACAGGATCCAAAGGCTCTACCGGTAAGACAGGCGCAACTGGTAAGGTTGGAGCAACTGGTGCCACAGGAGCAACTGGCAAGACAGGCTTCACTGGAGCAACAGGTGTGTTTCCCTGCCTCGATCCCTAGTCTAAGCAGAGTGCAGTGCTTTGTCCTCCCATTTTCAAGCCATTTGCTAGGCTCCGGCCACTGTGTGAAGTAGGTTTTGTATGCTTACTCTCTCTTTCCTTTCCCTCACCCAGGTGCTGATGGAAACACTGGTGCCACAGGTGTAGACGGTGATACTGGTGCCACAGGAGCCAAAGGTGAAACAGGATCCAAAGGCTCTACTGGTAAAACCGGAACAACTGGTAAGGTTGGAGCAACTGGTGCCACAGGAGCAACTGGCAAGACAGGCTTCACTGGAGCAACAGGTGCGTTTCCCTGCCTCGATCCCTAGTCTAAGCAGAGTGCAGTGCTTTGTCCTCCCATTTTCAAGCCATTTGCTAGGCTCCGGCCACTGTGTGAAGTAGGTTTTGTTTGCTTATTCTCTCTTTCCTTTTCCTCACCCAGGTGCTGATGGAAACACTGGTGCCACAGGTGTAGACGGTGATACTGGTGCCACAGGAGCCAAAGGTGAAACAGGATCCAAAGGCTCTACCGGTAAGACAGGTGCAACTGGTAAGGTTGGAGCAACTGGTGCCACAGGAGCAACTGGCAAGACAGGCTTCACTGGAGCAACAGGTGTGTTTCCCTGCCTCGATCCCTAGTCTAAACAGAGTGCAGTGCTTTGTCCTCCCATTTTCAAGCCATTTGCTAGGCTCCGGCCACTGTGTGAAGTAGGTTTTGTATGCTTACTCTCTCTTTCCTTTTCCTCACCCAGGTGCTGATGGAAACACTGGTGCCACAGGTGTAGACGGTGATACTGGTGCCACAGGAGCCAAAGGTGAAACAGGATCCAAAGGCTCTACCGGTAAGACAGGTGCAACTGGTAAGGTTGGAGCAACTGGTGCCACAGGAGCAACTGGCAAGACAGGCTTCACTGGAGCAACAGGTGCGTTTCCCTGCCTCGATCCCTAGTCTAAGCAGAGTGCAGTGCTTTGTCCTCCCATTTTCAAGCCATTTGCTAGGTTCCGGCCACTGTGTGAAGTAGGTTTGGTATGCTTACTCTCTCTTTCCTTTTCCTCACCAAGGTGCTGATGGAAACACTGGTGCCACAGGTGTAGATGGTGATACTGGTGCCACAGGAGCCAAAGGTGAAACAGGATCCAAAGGCTCCACTGGTAAGACAGGCGCAACTGGTAAGGTTGGAGCAACTGGTGCCACAGGAGCAACTGGCAAGACAGGCTTCACTGGAGCAACAGGTGTATTTCCCTGCCTCGATCATTAGTCTAAGCAGAGTGCAGTGCTTTGTCCTCCCATTTTCAAGCCATTTGCTAGGCTACGGCCACTGTGGGAAGTAGGTTTTGTATGCTTACTCCCTCTTTTCTTTTCCTCACCCAGGTGCTGAAGGAAACACTGGTGCCACAGGTGTAGACGGTGATACTGGTGCCACAGGAGCCAAAGGTGAAACAGGATCCAAAGGCTCCACTGGTAAGACAGGCGCAACTGGTAAGGTTGGAGCAACTGGTGCCACAGGAGCAACTGGCAAGACAGGCTTCACTGGAGCAACAGGTGCGTTTCCCTGCCTCGATCCCTAGTCTAAGCAGAGTGCAGTGCTTTGTCCTCCCATTCTCAAGCCATTTCCTAGGCTCCGGCCACTGTGTGAAATAGGTTTTGTATGCTTACTCTCTCTTTCCTTTTCCTCCCGCAGGTGCTGATGGAAACACTGGTGCCACAGGTGTAGACGGTGATACTGGTGCCACAGGAGCCAATGGTGAAACTGGATCCAAAGGCTCTACCGGTAAGACAGGCGCAACTGGTAAGGTTGGAGCAACTGGTGCCACAGGAGCAACTGGCAAGACAGGCTTCACTGGGGCAACAGGTGTGTTTCCCTGCCTCGATCCCTAGTCTAAGCAGAGTGCAGTGCTTTGTCCTCCCATTTTCAAGCCATTTGCTAGGCTCCGGCCACTGTGTGAAGTAGGTTTTGTTTGCTTATTCTCTCTTTCCTTTTCCTCACCCAGGTGCTGATGGAAACACTGGTGCCACAGGTGTAGACGGTGATACTGGTGCCACAGGAGCCAAAGGTGAAACAGGATCCAAAGGCTCTACCGGTAAGACAGGTGCAACTGGTAAGGTTGGATCAACTGGTGCCACAGGAGCAACTGGCAAGACAGGCTTCACTGGAGCAACAGGTGCGTTTCCCTGCCTCGATCCCTAGTCTAAGCAGAGTGCAGTGCTTTGTCCTCCCATTTTCAAGCCATTTGCTAGGCTCTGGCCACTGTGTGAAGTAGGTTTTGTATGCTTACTCTCTCTTTCCTTTTCCTCACCCAGGTACTGATGGAAACACTGGTGCCACAGGTGTAGACGGTGATACTGGTGCCACAGGAGCCAAAGGTGAAACAGGATCCAAAGGCTCTACTGGTAAGACAGGCGCAACTGGTAAGGTTGGAGCAACTGGTGCCACAGGAGCAACTGGCAAGACAGGCTTCACTGGAGCAACAGGTGTGTTTCCCTGCCTCGATCCCTAGTCTAAGCAGAGTGCAGTGCTTTGTCCTCCCATTTTCAAGCCATTTGCTAGGCTCCGGCCACTGTGTGAAGTAGGTTTTGTATGCTTACTCTCTCTTTCCTTTTCCTCCCCCAGGTGCTGATGGAAACACTGGTGCCACAGGTGTAGACGGTGATACTGGTGCCACAGGAGCCAAAGGTGAAACAGGATCCAAAGGCTCTACCGGTAAGACAGGCGCAACTGGTAAGGTTGGAGCAACTGGTGCCACAGGAGCAACTGGCAAGACAGGCTTCACTGGAGCAACAGGTGTGTTTCCCTGCCTCGATCCCTAGTCTAAGCAGAGTGCAGTGCTTTGTCCTCCCATTTTCAAGCCATTTGCTAGGCTCCGGCCACTGTGTGAAGTAGGTTTTGTATGCTTACTCTCTCTTTCCTTTTCCTCACCCAGGTACTGATGGAAACACTGGTGCCACAGGTGTAGACGGTGATACTGGTGCCACAGGAGCCAAAGGTGAAACAGGATCCAAAGGCTCTACTGGTAAGACAGGCGCAACTGGTAAGGTTGGAGCAACTGGTGCCACAGGAGCAACTGGCAAGACAGGCTTCACTGGAGCAACAGGTGTGTTTCCCTGCCTCGATCCCTAGTCTAAGCAGAGTGCAGTGCTTTGTCCTCCCATTTTCAAGCCATTTGCTAGGCTCCAGCCACTGTGTGAAGTAGGTTTTGTATGCTTACTCTCTCTTTCCTTTTCCTCCCCCAGGTGCTGATGGAAACACTGGTGCCACAGGTGTAGACGGTGATACTGGTGCCACAGGAGCCAAAGGTGAAACAGGATCCAAAGGCTCTACCGGTAAGACAGGCGCAACTGGTAAGGTTGGAGCAACTGGTGCCACAGGAGCAACTGGCAAGACAGGCTTCACTGGAGCAACAGGTGTGTTTCCCTGCCTCGATCCCTAGTCTAAGCAGAGTGCAGTGCTTTGTCCTCCCATTTTCAAGCCATTTGCTAGGCTCCGGCCACTGTGTGAAGTAGGTTTTGTATGCTTACTCTCTCTTTCCTTTTCCTCACCCAGGTGCTGATGGAAACACTGGTGCCACAGGTGTAGACGGTGATACTGGTGCCACAGGAGCCAAAGGTGAAACAGGATCCAAAGGCTCTACTGGTAAAACCGGAACAACTGGTAAGGTTGGAGCAACTGGTGCCACAGGAGCAACTGGCAAGACAGGCTTCACTGGAGCAACAGGTGCGTTTCCCTGCCTCGATCCCTAGTCTAAGCAGAGTGCAGTGCTTTGTCCTCCCATTTTCAAGCCATTTGCTAGGCTCCGGCCACTGTGTGAAGTAGGTTTTGTATGCTTACTCTCTCTTTCCTTTTCCTCACCCAGGTGCTGATGGAAACACTGGTGCCACAGGTGTAGACGGTGATACTGGTGCCACAGGAGCCAAAGGTGAAACAGGATCCAAAGGCTCTACCGGTAAGACAGGTGCAACTGGTAAGGTTGGAGCAACTGGTGCCACAGGAGCAACTGGCAAGACAGGCTTCACTGGAGCAACAGGTGCGTTTCCCTGCCTCGATCCCTAGTCTAAGCAGAGTGCAGTGCTTTGTCCTCCCATTTTCAAGCCATTTGCTAGGTTCCGGCCACTGTGTGAAGTAGGTTTGGTATGCTTACTCTCTCTTTCCTTTTCCTCACCAAGGTGCTGATGGAAACACTGGTGCCACAGGTGTAGATGGTGATACTGGTGCCACAGGAGCCAAAGGTGAAACAGGATCCAAAGGCTCCACTGGTAAGACAGGCGCAACTGGTAAGGTTGGAGCAACTGGTGCCACAGGAGCAACTGGCAAGACAGGCTTCACTGGAGCAACAGGTGTATTTCCCTGCCTCGATCATTAGTCTAAGCAGAGTGCAGTGCTTTGTCCTCCCATTTTCAAGCCATTTGCTAGGCTACGGCCACTGTGGGAAGTAGGTTTTGTATGCTTACTCCCTCTTTTCTTTTCCTCACCCAGGTGCTGAAGGAAACACTGGTGCCACAGGTGTAGACGGTGATACTGGTGCCACAGGAGCCAAAGGTGAAACAGGATCCAAAGGCTCCACTGGTAAGACAGGCGCAACTGGTAAGGTTGGAGCAACTGGTGCCACAGGAGCAACTGGCAAGACAGGCTTCACTGGAGCAACAGGTGCGTTTCCCTGCCTCGATCCCTAGTCTAAGCAGAGTGCAGTGCTTTGTCCTCCCATTCTCAAGCCATTTCCTAGGCTCCGGCCACTGTGTGAAATAGGTTTTGTATGCTTACTCTCTCTTTCCTTTTCCTCCCCCAGGTGCTGATGGAAACACTGGTGCCACAGGTGTAGACGGTGATACTGGTGCCACAGGAGCCAATGGTGAAACAGGATCCAAAGGCTCTACCGGTAAGACAGGCGCAACTGGTAAGGTTGGAGCAACTGGTGCCACAGGAGCAACTGGCAAGACAGGCTTCACTGGGGCAACAGGTGTGTTTCCCTGCCTCGATCCCTAGTCTAAGCAGAGTGCAGTGCTTTGTCCTCCCATTTTCAAGCCATTTGCTAGGCTCCGGCCACTGTGTGAAGTAGGTTTTGTATGCTTACTCTCTCTTTCCTTTTCCTCACCCAGGTGCTGATGGAAACACTGGTGCCACAGGTGTAGACGGTGATACTGGTGCCACAGGAGCCAAAGGTGAAACAGGATCCAAAGGCTCTACTGGTAAAACCGGAACAACTGGTAAGGTTGGAGCAACTGGTGCCACAGGAGCAACTGGCAAGACAGGCTTCACTGGAGCAACAGGTGCGTTTCCCTGCCTCGATCCCTAGTCTAAGCAGAGTGCAGTGCTTTGTCCTCCCATTTTCAAGCCATTTGCTAGGTTCCGGCCACTGTGTGAAGTAGGTTTTGTATGCTTACTCTCTCTTTCCTTTTCCTCACCCAGGTGCTGATGGAAACACTGGTGCCACAGGTGTAGACGGTGATACTGGTGCCACAGGAGCCAAAGGTGAAACAGGATCCAAAGGCTCTACCGGTAAGACAGGTGCAACTGGTAAGGTTGGAGCAACTGGTGCCACAGGAGCAACTGGCAAGACAGGCTTCACTGGAGCAACAGGTGTGTTTCCCTGCCTCAATCCCTAGTCTAAACAGAGTGCAGTGCTTTGTCCTCCCATTTTCAAGCCATTTGCTAGGCTCCGGCCACTGTGTGAAGTAGGTTTTGTATGCTTACTCTCTCTTTCCTTTTCCTCACCCAGGTGCTGATGGAAACACTGGTGCCACAGGTGTAGACGGTGATACTGGTGCCACAGGAGCCAAAGGTGAAACAGGATCCAAAGGCTCTACCGGTAAGACAGGTGCAACTGGTAAGGTTGGAGCAACTGGTGCCACAGGAGCAACTGGCAAGACAGGCTTCACTGGAGCAACAGGTGCGTTTCCCTGCCTCGATCCCTAGTCTAAGCAGAGTGCAGTGCTTTGTCCTCCCATTTTCAAGCCATTTGCTAGGTTCCGGCCACTGTGTGAAGTAGGTTTGGTATGCTTACTCTCTCTTTCCTTTTCCTCACCAAGGTGCTGATGGAAACACTGGTGCCACAGGTGTAGATGGTGATACTGGTGCCACAGGAGCCAAAGGTGAAACAGGATCCAAAGGCTCTACTGGTAAGACAGGCGCAACTGGTAAGGTTGGAGCAACTGGTGCCACTGGAGCAACAGGTGCGTTTCCCTGCCTCGATCCCTAGTCTAAGCAGAGTGCAGTGCTTTGTCCTCCCATTTTCAAGCCATTTGCTAGGCTCCGGCCACTGTGTGAAGTAGGTTTTGTATGCTTACTCTCTCTTTCCTTTTCCTCACCCAGGTGCTGATGGAAACACTGGTGCCACAGGTGTAGACGGTGATACTGGTGCCAGAGGAGCCAAAGGTGAAACAGGATCCAAAGGCTCTACCGGTAAGACAGGCGCAACTGGTAAGGTTGGAGCAACTGGTGCCACAGGAGCAACTGGCAAGACAGGCTTCACTGGAGCAACAGGTGTGTTTCCCTGCCTCGATCCCTAGTCTAAGCAGTGTGCAGTGCTTTGTCCTCCCATTTTCAAGCCATTTGCTAGGCTCCGGCCACTGTGTGAAGTAGGTTTTGTATGCTTACTCTCTCTTTCCTTTTCCTCACCCAGGTGCTGATGGAAACACTGGTGCCACAGGTGTAGACGGTGATACTGGTGCCACAGGAGCCAAAGGTGAAACAGGATCCAAAGGCTCTACTGGTAAGACAGGCGCAACTGGTAAGGTTGGAGCAACTGGTGCCACAGGAGCAACTGGCAAGACAGGCTTCACTGGAGCAACAGGTGCGTTTCCCAGCCTCAATCCCTAGTCTAAGCAGAGTGCAGTGCTTTGTCCTCCCATTTTCAAGCCATTTGCTAGGCTGTGTGAAGTAGGTTTGGTATGCTTACTCTCTCTTTCCTTTTCCTCACCAAGGTGCTGATGGAAACACTGGTGCCACAGGTGTAGACGGTGATACTGGTGCCACAGGAGCCAAAGGTGAAACAGGATCCAAAGGCTCCACTGGTAAGACAGGCGCAACTGGTAAGGTTGGAGCAACTGGTGCCACAGGAGCAACTGGCAAGACAGGCTTCACTGGAGCAACAGGTGCATTTCCCTGCCTCCATCCCTAGTCTAAGCAGAGTGCAGTGCTTTGTCCTCCCATTTTCAAGCCATTTGCTAGGCTTCGGCCACTGTGTGAAGTAGGTTTTGTATGCTTACTCTCTCTTTCCTTTTCCTCACCCAGGTGCTGATGGAAACACTGGTGCCACAGGTGTAGACGGTGATACTGGTGCCACAGGAGCCAAAGGTGAAACAGGATCCAAAGGCCCTACTGGTAAAACCGGCACAACTGGTAAGGTTGGAGCAACTGGTGCCACAGGAGCAACAGGTGCGTTTCCCTGCCTCGATCCCTAGTCTAAGCAGAGTGCAGTGCTTTGTCCTCCCATTTTCAAGCCATTTGCTAGGCTCCGGCCACTGTGTGAAGTAGGTTTTGTATGCTTACTCTCTCTTTCCTTTTCCTCACCCAGGTGCTGAGGGAAACACTGGTGCCACAGGTGTAGACGGTGATACTGGTGCCACAGGAGCCAAAGGTGAAACAGGATCCAAAGGCTCTACCGGTAAGACAGGCGCAACTGGTAAGGATGGAGCAACTGGTGCCACAGGAGCAACTGGCAAGACAGGCTTCACTGGAGCAACAGGTGTGTTTCCCTGCCTCGATCCCTAGTCTAAGCAGAGTGCAGTGCTTTGTCTTCCCATTTTCAAGCCATTTGCTAGGCTCCGGCCACTGTGTGAAGTAGGTTTTGTATGCTTACTCTCTCTTTCCTTTTCCTCACCCAGGTGCTGATGGAAACACTGGTGCCACAGGTGTAGACGGTGATACTGGTGCCACAGGAGCCAAAGGTGAAACAGGATCCAAAGGCTCTACTGGTAAGACAGGCACAACTGGTAAGGATGGAGCAACTGGTGCCACAGGAGCAACTGGCAAGACAGGCTTCACTGGAGCAACAGTTGTGTTTCCCTGCCTCCATCCCTAGTCTAAGCAGAGTGCAGTGCTCTGTCTTCCCTGATTTCAAGCCCATTCCCAGGCTCTGGCCACTCTGTGAAGTAGGTTTTGTATGCTTACTCTCTCTTTCCTTTTCCTCACCCAGGTGCTGATGGAAACACTGGTGCCACAGGTGCAGACGGTGATACTGGTGCCACAGGCTCCAAAGGATCTACTGGTAAGACAGGCGCAACTGGTAAGGATGGAGCAACTGGTGCCACAGGAGCAACTGGCAAGACAGGCTTCACTGGAGCAACAGGTGTGTTTCCCTGCCTCCATCCCTAGTCTAAGCAGAGTGCAGTGCTCTGTCTTCCCTGATTTCAAGCCCATTCCCAGGCTCTGGCCACTCTGTGAAGTAGGTTTTGTATGCTTACTCTCTCTTTCCTTTTCCTCACCCAGGTGCTGATGGAAACACTGGTGCCACAGGTGCAGACGGTGATACTGGTGCCACAGGCTCCAAAGGATCTACTGGTAAGACAGGCGCAACTGGTAAGGATGGAGCAACTGGTACCACAGGAGCAACTGGCAAGACAGGCTTCACTGGAGCAACAGGTGCGTTTCCCTGCCTCCATCCCTAGTCTAAGCAGAGTGCAGTGCTCTGTCTTCCCTGATTTCAAGCCCATTCCCAGGCCACTGGCCACTCTGTGAAGTAGGTTTTGTATGCTTACTCTCTCTTTCCTTTTCCTCACCCAGGTGCTGATGGAATTACTGGTGCCACAGGTGCAGACGGTGATACTGGTGCCACAGGCTCCAAAGGATCTACTGGTAAGACAGGCGCAACTGGTAAGGATGGAGCAACTGGTGCCACAGGAGCAACTGGCAAGACAGGCTTCACTGGAGCAACAGGTGTGTTTCCCTGCCTCCATCCCTAGTCTAAGCAGAGTGCAGTGCTCTGTCTTCCCTGATTTCAAGCCCATTCCCAGGCTCTGGCCACTCTGTGAAGTAGGTTTTGTATGCTTACTCTCTCTTTCCTTTTCCTCACCCAGGTGCTGAAGGAAACACTGGTGCCACAGGTGCAGACGGTGATACTGGTGCCACAGGCTCCAAAGGATCTACTGGTAAGACAGGCGCAACTGGTAAGGATGGAGCAACTGGTGCCACAGGAGCAACTGGCAAGACAGGCTTCACTGGAGCAACAGGTGCGTTTCCCTGCCTCCATCCCTAGTCTAAGCAGAGTGCAGTGCTCTGTCTTCCCTGATTTCAAGCCCATTCCCAGGCTCTGGCCACTCTGTGAAGTAGGTTTTGTATGCTTACTCTCTCTTTCCTTTTCCTCACCCAGGTGCTGATGGAAACACTGGTGCCACAGGTGCAGACGGTGATACTGGTGCCACAGGCTCCAAAGGATCTACTGGTAAGACAGGCGCAACTGGTAAGGATGGAGCAACTGGTGCCACAGGAGCAACTGGCAAGACAGGCTTCACTGGAGCAACAGGTGCGTTTCCCTGCCTCCATCCCTAGTCTAAGCAGAGTGCAGTGCTCTGTCTTCCCTGATTTCAAGCCAATTCCCAGGCTCTGGCCACTCTGTGAAGTAGGTTTTGTATGCTTACTCTCTCTTTCCTTTTCCTCACCCAGGTGCTGAAGGAAACACTGGTGCCACAGGTGCAGACGGTGATACTGGTGCCACAGGCTCCAAAGGATCTACTGGTAAGACAGGCGCAACTGGTAAGGATGGAGCAACTGGTGCCACAGGAGCAACTGGCAAGACAGGCTTCACTGGAGCAACAGGTGTGTTTCCCTGCCTCCATCCCTAGTCTAAGCAGAGTGCGGTGCTCTGTCTTCCCTGATTTCAAGCCCATTCCCAGGCTCTGGCCACTCTGTGAAGTAGGTTTTGTATGCTTACTCTCTCTTTCCTTTTCCTCACCCAGGTGCTGAAGGAAACACTGGTGCCACAGGTGCAGACGGTGATACTGGTGCCACAGGCTCCAAAGGATCTACTGGTAAGACAGGCGCAACTGGTAAGGATGGAGCAACTGGTGCCACAGGAGCAACTGGCAAGACAGGCTTCACTGGAGCAACAGGTGCGTTTCCCTGCCTCCATCCCTAGTCTAAGCAGAGTGCAGTGCTCTGTCTTCCCTGATTTCAAGCCCATTCCCAGGCTCTGGCCACTCTGTGAAGTAGGTTTTGTATGCTTACTCTCTCTTTCCTTTTCCTCACCCAGGTGCTGATGGAAACACTGGTGCCACAGGTGCAGACGGTGATACTGGTGCCACAGGCTCCAAAGGATCTACTGGTAAGACAGGCGCAACTGGTAAGGATGGAGCAACTGGTGCCACAGGAGCAACTGGCAAGACAGGCTTCACTGGAGCAACAGGTGCGTTTCCCTGCCTCCATCCCTAGTCTAAGCAGAGTGCAGTGCTCTGTCTTCCCTGATTTCAAGCCCATTCCCAGGCTCTGGCCACTCTGTGAAGTAGGTTTTGTATGCTTACTCTCTCTTTCCTTTTCCTCACCCAGGTGCTGATGGAAACACTGGTGCCACAGGTGCAGACGGTGATACTGGTGCCACAGGCTCCAAAGGATCTACTGGTAAGACAGGCGCAACTGGTAAGGATGGAGCAACTGGTGCCACAGGAGCAACTGGCAAGACAGGCTTCACTGGAGCAACAGGTGTGTTTCCCTGCCTCCATCCCTAGTCTAAGCAGAGTGCAGTGCTCTGTCTTCCCTGATTTCAAGCCCATTCCCAGGCTCTGGCCACTCTGTGAAGTAGGTTTTGTATGCTTACTCTCTCTTTCCTTTTCCTCACCCAGGTGCTGATGGAAACACTGGTGCCACAGGTGCAGACGGTGATACTGGTGCCACAGGCTCCAAAGGATCTACTGGTAAGACAGGCGCAACTGGTAAGGATGGAGCAACTGGTGCCACAGGAGCAACTGGCAAGACAGGCTTCACTGGAGCAACAGGTGCGTTTCCCTGCCTCCATCCCTAGTCTGAGCAGAGTGCAGTGCTCTGTCTTCCCTGATTTCAAGCCCATTCCCAGGCTCTGGCCACTCTGTGAAGTAGGTTTTGTATGCTTACTCTCTCTTTCCTTTTCCTCACCCAGGTGCTGAAGGAAACACTGGTGCCACAGGTGCAGACGGTGATACTGGTGCCACAGGCTCCAAAGGATCTACTGGTAAGACAGGCGCAACTGGTAAGGATGGAGCAACTGGTGCCACAGGAGCAACTGGCAAGACAGGCTTCACTGGAGCAACAGGTGCGTTTCCCTGCCTCCATTCCTAGTCTAAGCACAGTGCAGTGCTCTGTCTTCCCTGATTTCAAGCCCATTCCCAGGCTCTGGCCACTCTGTGAAGTAGGTTTTGTATGCTTACTCTCTCTTTCCTTTTCCTCACCCAGGTGCTGAAGGAAACACTGGTGCCACAGGTGCAGACGGTGATACTGGTGCCACAGGCTCCAAAGGATCTACTGGTAAGACAGGCGCAACTGGTAAGGATGGAGCAACTGGTGCCACAGGAGCAACTGGCAAGACAGGCTTCACTGGAGCAACAGGTGCGTTTCCCTGCCTCCATTCCTAGTCTAAGCACAGTGCAGTGCTCTGTCTTCCCTGATTTCAAGCCCATTCCCAGGCTCTGGCCACTCTGTGAAGTAGGTTTTGTATGCTTACTCTCTCTTTCCTTTTCCTCACCCAGGTGCTGAAGGAAACACTGGTGCCACAGGTGCAGACGGTGATACTGGTGCCACAGGCTCCAAAGGATCTACTGGTAAGATAGGCGCAACTGGTAAGGATGGAGCAACTGGTGCCACAGGAGCAACTGGCAAGACAGGCTTCACTGGAGCAACAGGTGCGTTTACCTGCCTCCATCCCTAGTCTAAGCACATTGCAGTGCTCTGTCTTCCCTGATTTCAAGCCCAATCCCAGGCTCTGGCCACTCTGTGAAGTAGGTTTTGTATGCTTACTCTCTCTTTCCTTTTCCTCACCCAGGTGCTGATGGAAACACTGGTGCCACAGGTGCAGACGGTGATACTGGTGCCACAGGCTCCAAAGGATCTACTGGTAAGACAGGCGCAACTGGTAAGGATGGAGCAACTGGTGCCACAGGAGCAACTGGCAAGACAGGCTTCACTGGAGCAACAGGTGCGTTTCCCTGCCTCCATTCCTAGTCTGAGCAGAGTGCAGTGCTCTGTCTTCCCTGATTTCAAGCCCATTCCCAGGCTCTGGCCACTCTGTGAAGTAGGTTTTGTATGCTTACTCTCTCTTTCCTTTTCCTCAACCAGGTGCTGAAGGAAACACTGGTGCCACAGGTGCAGACGGTGATACTGGTGCCACAGGCTCCAAAGGATCTACTGGTAAGACAGGCGCAACTGGTAAGGATGGAGCAACTGGTGCCACAGGAGCAACTGGCAAGACAGGTTTCACTGGAGCAACAGGTGCGTTTCCCTGCCTCCATTCCTAGTCTAAGCACAGTGCAGTGCTCTGTCTTCCCTGATTTCAAGCCCATTCCCAGGCTCTGGCCACTCTGTGAAGTAGGTTTTGTATGCTTACTCTCTCTTTCCTTTTCCTCACCCAGGTGCTGAAGGAAACACTGGTGCCACAGGTGCAGACGGTGATACTGGTGCCACAGGCTCCAAAGGATCTACTGGTAAGACAGGCGCAACTGGTAAGGATGGAGCAACTGGTGCCACAGGAGCAACTGGCAAGACAGGCTTCACTGGAGCAACAGGTGCGTTTCCCTGCCTCCATCCCTAGTCTAAGCAGAGTGCAGTGCTCTGTCTTCCCTGATTTCAAGCCCATTCCCAGGCTCTGGCCACTCTGTGAAGTAGGTTTTGTATGCTTACTCTCTCTTTCCTTTTCCTCACCCAGGTGCTGAAGGAAACACTGGTGCCACAGGTGCAGAGGGTGATACTGGTGCCACAGGCTCCAAAGGATCTACTGGTAAGACAGGCGCAACTGGTAAGGATGGAGCAACTGGTGCCACAGGAGCAACTGGCAAGACAGGCTTCACTGGAGCAACAGGTGCGTTTCCCTGCCTCCATCCCTAGTCTAAGCAGAGTGCAGTGCTCTGTCTTCCCTGATTTCAAGCCCATTCCCAGGCTCTGGCCACTCTGTGAAGTAGGTTTTGTATGCTTACTCTCTCTTTCCTTTTCCTCACCCAGGTGCTGAAGGAAACACTGGTGCCACAGGTGCAGACGGTGATACTGGTGCCACAGGCTCCAAAGGATCTACTGGTAAGACAGGCGCAACTGGTAAGGATGGAGCAACTGGTGCCACAGGAGCAACTGGCAAGACAGGCTTTACTGGAGCAACAGGTGCGTTTCCCTGCCTCCATCCCTAGTCTAAGCAGAGTGCAGTGCTCTGTCTTCCCTGATTTCAGGCCCATTCCCAGGCTCTGGCCACTCTGTGAAGTAGGTTTTGTATGCTTACTCTCTCTTTCCTTTTCCTCACCCAGGTGCTGAAGGAAACACTGGTGCCACAGGTGCAGACGGTGATACTGGTGCCACAGGCTCCAAAGGATCTACTGGTAAGACAGGCGCAACTGGTAAGGATGGAGCAACTGGTGCCACAGGAGCAACTGGCAAGACAGGCTTCACTGGAGCAACAGGTGCGTTTCCCTGCCTCCATCCCTAGTCTAAGCAGAGTGCAGTGCTCTGTCTTCCCTGATTTCAAGCCCATTCCCAGGCTCTGGCCACTCTGTGAAGTAGGTTTTGTATGCTTACTCTCTCTTTCCTTTTCCTCACCCAGGTGCCGATGGAAACACTGGTGCCACAGGTGCAGACGGTGATACTGGTGCCACAGGCTCCAAAGGATCTACTGGTAAGACAGGCGCAACTGGTAAGGATGGAGCAACTGGTGCCACAGGAGCAACTGGCAAGACAGGCTTCACTGGAGCAACAGGTGCGTTTCCCTGCCTCCATCCCTAGTCTAAGCAGAGTGCAGTGCTCTGTCTTCCCTGATTTCAAGCCAATTCCCAGGCTCTGGCCACTCTGTGAAGTAGGTTTTGTATGCTTACTCTCTCTTTCCTTTTCCTCACCCAGGTGCTGAAGGAAACACTGGTGCCACAGGTGCAGACGGTGATACTGGTGCCACAGGCTCCAAAGGATCTACTGGTAAGACAGGCGCAACTGGTAAGGATGGAGCAACTGGTGCCACAGGAGCAACTGGCAAGACAGGCTTCACTGGAGCAACAGGTGCGTTTCCCTGCCTCCATTCCTAGTCTAAGCACAGTGCAGTGCTCTGTCTTCCCTAATTTCAAGCCCATTCCCAGGCTCTGGCCACTCTGTGAAGTAGGTTTTGTATGCTTACTCTCTCTTTCCTTTTCCTCACCCAGGTGCTGAAGGAAACACTGGTGCCACAGGTGCAGACGGTGATACTGGTGCCACAGGCTCCAAAGGATCTACTGGTAAGACAGGCGCAACTGGTAAGGATGGAGCAACTGGTGCCACAGGAGCAACTGGCAAGACAGGCTTCACTGGAGCAACAGGTGCGTTTCCCTGCCTCCATCCCTAGTCTAAGCAGAGTGCAGTGCTCTGTCTTCCCTGATTTCAAGCCCATTCCCAGGCTCTGGCCACTCTGTGAAGTAGGTTTTGTATGCTTACTCTCTCTTTCCTTTTCCTCACCCAGGTGCTGATGGAAACACTGGTGCCACAGGTGCAGACGGTGATACTGGTGCCACAGGCTCCAAAGGATCTACTGGTAAGACAGGCGCAACTGGTAAGGATGGAGCAACTGGTGCCACAGGAGCAACTGGCAAGACAGGCTTCACTGGAGCAACAGGTGCGTTTCCCTGCCTCCATCCCTTGTCTAAGCAGAGTGCAGTGCTCTGTCTTCCCTGATTTCAAGCCCATTCCCAGGCTCTGGCCACTCTGTGAAGTAGGTTTTGTATGCTTACTCTCTCTTTCCTTTTCCTCACCCAGGTGCTGAAGGAAACACTGGTGCCACAGGTGCAGACGGTGATACTGGTGCCACAGGCTCCAAAGGATCTACTGGTAAGACAGGCGCAACTGGTAAGGATGGAGCAACTGGTGCCACAGGAGCAACTGGCAAGACAGGCTTCACTGGAGCAACAGGTGCGTTTCCCTGCCTGCATTCCTAGTCTAAGCACAGTGCAGTGCTCTGTCTTCCCTGATTTCAAGCCCATTCCCAGGCTCTGGCCACTCTGTGAAATAGGTTTTGTATGCTTACTCTCTCTTTCCTTTTCCTCACCCAGGTGCTGAAGGAAACACTGGTGCCACAGGTGCAGACGGTGATACTGGTGCCACAGGCTCCAAAGGATCTACTGGTAAGACAGGCGCAACTGGTAAGGATGGAGCAACTGGTGCCACAGGAGCAACTGGCAAGACAGGCTTCACTGGAGCAACAGGTGCGTTTCCCTGCCTCCATCCCTAGTCTAAGCAGAGTGCAGTGCTCTGTCTTCCCTGATTTCAAGCCCATTCCCAGGCTCTGGCCACTCTGTGAAGTAGGTTTTGTATGCTTACTCTCTCTTTCCTTTTCCTCACCCAGGTGCCGATGGAAACACTGGTGCCACAGGTGCAGACGGTGATACTGGTGCCACAGGCTCCAAAGGATCTACTGGTAAGACAGGCGCAACTGGTAAGGATGGAGCAACTGGTGCCACAGGAGCAACTGGCAAGACAGGCTTCACTGGAGCAACAGGTGCGTTTCCCTGCCTCCATCCCTTGTCTAAGCAGAGTGCAGTGCTCTGTCTTCCCTGATTTCAAGCCCATTCCCAGGCTCTGGCCACTCTGTGAAGTAGGTTTTGTATGCTTACTCTCTCTTTCCTTTTCCTCACCCAGGTGCTGAAGGAAACACTGGTGCCACAGGTGCAGACGGTGATACTGGTGCCACAGGCTCCAAAGGATCTACTGGTAAGACAGGCGCAACTGGTAAGGATGGAGCAACTGGTGCCACAGGAGCAACTGGCAAGACAGGCTTCACTGGAGCAACAGGTGCGTTTCCCTGCCTCCATTCCTAGTCTGAGCAGAGTGCAGTGCTCTGTCTTCCCTGATTTCAAGCCCATTCCCAGGCTCTGGCCACTCTGTGAAGTAGGTTTTGTATGCTTACTCTCACTTTACTTTTCCTCACCCAGGTGCCGATGGAAACACTGGTGCCACAGGTGCAGACGGTGATACTGGTGCCACAGGCTCCAAAGGATCTACTGGTAAGACAGGCGCAACTGGTAAGGATGGAGCAACTGGTGCCACAGGAGCAACTGGCAAGACAGGCTTCACTGGAGCAACAGGTGCGTTTCCCTGCCTCCATCCCTTGTCTAAGCAGAGTGCAGTGCTCTGTCTTCCCTGATTTCAAGCCCATTCCCAGGCTCTGGCCACTCTGTGAAGTAGGTTTTGTATGCTTACTCTCTCTTTCCTTTTCCTCACCCAGGTGCTGAAGGAAACACTGGTGCCACAGGTGCAGACGGTGATACTGGTGCCACAGGCTCCAAAGGATCTACTGGTAAGACAGGCGCAACTGGTAAGGATGGAGCAACTGGTGCCACAGGAGCAACTGGCAAGACAGGCTTCACTGGAGCAACAGGTGCGTTTCCCTGCCTGCATTCCTAGTCTAAGCACAGTGCAGGGCTCTGTCTTCCCTGATTTCAAGCCCATTCCCAGGCTCTGGCCACTCTGTGAAATAGGTTTTGTATGCTTACTCTCTCTTTCCTTTTCCTCACCCAGGTGCTGAAGGAAACACTGGTGCCACAGGTGCAGACGGTGATACTGGTGCCACAGGCTCCAAAGGATCTACTGGTAAGACAGGCGCAACTGGTAAGGATGGAGCAACTGGTGCCACAGGAGCAACTGGCAAGACAGGCTTCACTGGAGCAACAGGTGCGTTTCCCTGCCTCCATCCCTAGTCTAAGCAGAGTGCAGTGCTCTGTCTTCCCTGATTTCAAGCCCATTCCCAGGCTCTGGCCACTCTGTGAAGTAGGTTTTGTATGCTTACTCTCTCTTTCCTTTTCCTCACCCAGGTGCCGATGGAAACACTGGTGCCACAGGTGCAGACGGTGATACTGGTGCCACAGGCTCCAAAGGATCTACTGGTAAGACAGGCGCAACTGGTAAGGATGGAGCAACTGGTGCCACAGGAGCAACTGGCAAGACAGGCTTCACTGGAGCAACAGGTGCGTTTCCCTGCCTCCATCCCTTGTCTAAGCAGAGTGCAGTGCTCTGTCTTCCCTGATTTCAAGCCCATTCCCAGGCTCTGGCCACTCTGTGAAGTAGGTTTTGTATGCTTACTCTCTCTTTCCTTTTCCTCACCCAGGTGCTGAAGGAAACACTGGTGCCACAGGTGCAGACGGTGATACTGGTGCCACAGGCTCCAAAGGATCTACTGGTAAGACAGGCGCAACTGGTAAGGATGGAGCAACTGGTGCCACAGGAGCAACTGGCAAGACAGGCTTCACTGGAGCAACAGGTGCGTTTCCCTGCCTCCATTCCTAGTCTGAGCAGAGTGCAGTGCTCTGTCTTCCCTGATTTCAAGCCCATTCCCAGGCTCTGGCCACTCTGTGAAGTAGGTTTTGTATGCTTACTCTCACTTTACTTTTCCTCACCCAGGTGCCGATGGAAACACTGGTGCCACAGGTGCAGACGGTGATACTGGTGCCACAGGCTCCAAAGGATCTACTGGTAAGACAGGCGCAACTGGTAAGGATGGAGCAACTGGTGCCACAGGAGCAACTGGCAAGACAGGCTTCACTGGAGCAACAGGTGCGTTTCCCTGCCTCCATTCCTAGTCTGAGCAGAGTGCAGTGCTCTGTCTTCCCTGATTTCAAGCCCATTCCCAGGCTCTGGCCACTCTGTGAAGTAGGTTTTGTATGCTTACTCTCTCTTTCCTTTTCCTCACCCAGGTGCCGATGGAAACACTGGTGCCACAGGTGCAGACGGTGATACTGGTGCCACAGGCTCCAAAGGATCTACTGGTAAGACAGGCGCAACTGGTAAGGATGGAGCAACTGGTGCCACAGGAGCAACTGGCAAGACAGGCTTCACTGGAGCAACAGGTGCGTTTCCCTGCCTCCATTCCTAGTCTAAGCACAGTGCAGTGCTCTGTCTTCCCTGATTTCAAGCCCATTCCCAGGCTCTGGCCACTCTGTGAAGTAGGTTTTGTATGCTTACTCTCTCTTTCCTTTTCCTCACCCAGGTGCTGAAGGAAACACTGGTGCCACAGGTGCAGACGGTGATACTGGTGCCACAGGCTCCAAAGGATCTACTGGTAAGACAGGCGCAACTGGTAAGGATGGAGCAACTGGTGCCACAGGAGCAACTGGCAAGACAGGCTTCACTGGAGCAACAGGTGCGTTTCCCTGCCTCCATCCCTAGTCTGAGCAGAGTGCAGTGTTCTGTCTTCCCTGATTTCAAGCCCATTCCCAGGCTCTGGCCACTCTGTGAAGTAGGTTTTGTATGCTTACTCTCTCTTTCCTTTTCCTCACCCAGGTGCTGATGGAAACACTGGTGCCACAGGTGCAGGCGGTGATACTGGTGCCACAGGCTCCAAAGGATCTACTGGTAAGACAGGCGCAACTGGTAAGGATGGAGCAACTGGTGCCACAGGAGCAACTGGCAAGACAGGCTTCACTGGAGCAACAGGTGCGTTTCCCTGCCTCCATTCCTAGTCTAAGCACAGTGCAGTGCTCTGTCTTCCCTGATTTCAAGCCCATTCCCAGGCTCTGGCCACTCTGTGAAGTAGGTTTTGTATGCTTACTCTCTCTTTCCTTTTCCTCACCCAGGTGCTGAAGGAAACACTGGTGCCACAGGTGCAGACGGTGATACTGGTGCCACAGGCTCCAAAGGATCTACTGGTAAGACAGGCGCAACTGGTAAGGATGGAGCAACTGGTGCCACAGGAGCAACTGGCAAGACAGGCTTCACTGGAGCAACAGGTGCGTTTCCCTGCCTCCATCCCTAGTCTAAGCAGAGTGCAGTGCTCTGTCTTCCCTGATTTCAAGCCAATTCCCAGGCTCTGGCCACTCTGTGAAGTAGGTTTTGTATGCTTACTCTCTCTTTCCTTTTCCTCACCCAGGTGCTGAAGGAAACACTGGTGCCACAGGTGCAGACGGTGATACTGGTGCCACAGGCTCCAAAGGATCTACTGGTAAGACAGGCGCAACTGGTAAGGATGGAGCAACTGGTGCCACAGGAGCAACTGGCAAGACAGGCTTCACTGGAGCAACAGGTGCGTTTCCCTGCCTCCATTCCTAGTCTGAGCAGAGTGCAGTGCTCTGTCTTCCCTGATTTCAAGCCCATTCCCAGGCTCTGGCCACTCTGTGAAGTAGGTTTTGTATGCTTACTCTCTCTTTCCTTTTCCTCACCCAGGTGCTGATGGAAACACTGGTGCCACAGGTGCAGACGGTGATACTGGTGCCACAGGCTCCAAAGGATCTACTGGTAAGACAGGCGCAACTGGTAAGGATGGAGCAACTGGTGCCACAGGAGCAACTGGCAAGACAGGCTTTACTGGAGCAACAGGTGCGTTTCCCTGCCTCCATTCCTAGTCTAAGCACAGTGCAGTGCTCTGTCTTCCCTGATTTCAAGCCCATTCCCAGGCTCTGGCCACTCTGTGAAGTAGGTTTTGTATGCTTACTCTCTCTTTCCTTTTCCTCACCCAGGTGCTGAAGGAAACACTGGTGCCACAGGTGCAGACGGTGATACTGGTGCCACAGGCTCCAAAGGATCTACTGGTAAGACAGGCGCAACTGGTAAGGATGGAGCAACTGGTGCCACAGGAGCAACTGGCAAGACAGGCTTCACTGGAGCAACAGGTGCGTTTCCCTGCCTCCATCCCTAGTCTAAGCAGAGTGCAGTGCTCTGTCTTCCCTGATTTCAAGCCAATTCCCAGGCTCTGGCCACTCTGTGAAGTAGGTTTTGTATGCTTACTCTCTCTTTCCTTTTCCTCACCCAGGTGCTGAAGGAAACACTGGTGCCACAGGTGCAGACGGTGATACTGGTGCCACAGGCTCCAAAGGATCTACTGGTAAGACAGGCGCAACTGGTAAGGATGGAGCAACTGGTGCCACAGGAGCAACTGGCAAGACAGGCTTCACTGGAGCAACAGGTGCGTTTCCCTGCCTCCATTCCTAGTCTGAGCAGAGTGCAGTGCTCTGTCTTCCCTGATTTCAAGCCCATTCCCAGGCTCTGGCCACTCTGTGAAGTAGGTTTTGTATGCTTACTCTCACTTTCCTTTTCCTCACCCAGGTGCCGATGGAAACACTGGTGCCACAGGTGCAGACGGTGATACTGGTGCCACAGGCTCCAAAGGATCTACTGGTAAGACAGGCGCAACTGGTAAGGATGGAGCAACTGGTGCCACAGGAGCAACTGGCAAGACAGGCTTCACTGGAGCAACAGGTGCGTTTCCCTGCCTCCATCCCTTGTCTAAGCAGAGTGCAGTGCTCTGTCTTCCCTGATTTCAAGCCCATTCCCAGGCTCTGGCCACTCTGTGAAGTAGGTTTTGTATGCTTACTCTCTCTTTCCTTTTCCTCACCCAGGTGCTGAAGGAAACACTGGTGCCACAGGTGCAGACGGTGATACTGGTGCCACAGGCTCCAAAGGATCTACTGGTAAGACAGGCGCAACTGGTAAGGATGGAGCAACTGGTGCCACAGGAGCAACTGGCAAGACAGGCTTCACTGGAGCAACAGGTGCGTTTCCCTGCCTCCATTCCTAGTCTGAGCAGAGTGCAGTGCTCTGTCTTCCCTGATTTCAAGCCCATTCCCAGGCTCTGTCCACTCTGTGAAGTAGGTTTTGTATGCTTACTCTCTCTTCTCTTTTCCTCACCCAGGTGCCGATGGAAACACTGGTGCCACAGGTGCAGACGGTGATACTGGTGCCACAGGCTCCAAAGGATCTACTGGTAAGACAGGCGCAACTGGTAAGGATGGAGCAACTGGTGCCACAGGAGCAACTGGCAAGACAGGCTTCACTGGAGCAACAGGTGCGTTTCCCTGCCTCCATTCCTAGTCTAAGCAGAGTGCAGTGCTCTGTCTTCCCTGATTTCAAGCCCATTCCCAGGCTCTGGCCACTCTGTGAAGTAGGTTTTGTATGCTTACTCTCTCTTTCCTTTTCTTCACCCAGGTGCTGAAGGAAACACTGGTGCTACAGGTGCAGACGGTGATACTGGTGCCACAGGCTCCAAAGGATCTACAGGTAAGACAGGCGCAACTGGTAAGGATGGAGCAACTGGTGCCACAGGAGCAACTGGCAAGACAGGCTTCACTGGAGCAACAGGTGCGTTTCCCTGCCTCCATCCCTTGTCTAAGCAGAGTGCAGTGCTCTGTCTTCCCTGATTTCAAGCCCATTCCCAGGCTCTGGCCACTCTGTGAAGTAGGTTTTGTATGCTTACTCTCTCTTTCCTTTTCCTCACCCAGGTGCTGATGGAAACACTGGTGCCACAGGTGCAGACGGTGATACTGGTGCCACAGGCTCCAAAGGATCTACTGGTAAGACAGGCGCAACTGGTAAGGATGGAGCAACTGGTGCCACAGGAGCAACTGGCAAGACAGGCTTCACTGGAGCAACAGGTGCGTTTCCCTGCCTCCATTCCTAGTCTAAGCACAGTGCAGTGCTCTGTCTTCCCTGATTTCAAGCCCATTCCCAGGCTCTGGCCACTCTGTGAAGTAGGTTTTGTATGCTTACTCTCTCTTTCCTTTTCCTCACCCAGGTGCTGAAGGAAACACTGGTGCCACAGGTGCAGACGGTGATACTGGTGCCACAGGCTCCAAAGGATCTACTGGTAAGACAGGCGCAACTGGTAAGGATGGAGCAACTGGTGCCACAGGAGCAACTGGCAAGACAGGCTTCACTGGAGCAACAGGTGCGTTTCCCTGCCTCCATTCCTAGTCTGAGCAGAGTGCAGTGCTCTGTCTTCCCTGATTTCAAGCCCATTCCCAGGCTCTGGCCACTCTGTGAAGTAGGTTTTGTATGCTTACTCTCTCTTTCCTTTTCCTCACCCAGGTGCTGATGGAAACACTGGTGCCACAGGTGCAGACGGTGATACTGGTGCCACAGGCTCCAAAGGATCTACTGGTAAGACAGGCGCAACTGGTAAGGATGGAGCAACTGGTGCCACAGGAGCAACTGGCAAGACAGGCTTCACTGGAGCAACAGGTGCGTTTCCCTGCCTCCATTCCTAGTCTAAGCACAGTGCAGTGCTCTGTCTTCCCTAATTTCAAGCCCATTCCCAGGCTCTGGCCACTCTGTGAAGTAGGTTTTGTATGCTTACTCTCTCTTCTCTTTTCCTCACCCAGGTGCTGAAGGAAACACTGGTGCCACAGGTGCAGACGGTGATACTGGTGCCACAGGCTCCAAAGGATCTACTGGTAAGACAGGCGCAACTGGTAAGGATGGAGCAACTGGTGCCACAGGAGCAACTGGCAAGACAGGCTTCACTGGAGCAACAGGTGCGTTTCCCTGCCTCCATCCCTAGTCTAAGCAGAGTGCAGTGCTCTGTCTTCCCTGATTTCAAGCCCATTCCCAGGCTCTGGCCACTCTGTGAAGTAGGTTTTGTATGCTTACTCTCTCTTTCCTTTTCCTCACCCAGGTGCTGAAGGAAACACTGGTGCCACAGGTGCAGACGGTGATACTGGTGCCACAGGCTCCAAAGGATCTACTGGTAAGACAGGCGCAACTGGTAAGGATGGAGCAACTGGTGCCACAGGAGCAACTGGCAAGACAGGCTTCACTGGAGCAACAGGTGCGTTTCCCTGCCTCCATTCCTAGTCTGAGCAGAGTGCAGTGCTCTGTCTTCCCTGATTTCAAGCCCATTCCCAGGCTCTGGCCACTCTGTGAAGTAGGTTTTGTATGCTTACTCTCTCTTTCCTTTTCCTCACCCAGGTGCTGAAGGAAACACTGGTGCCACAGGTGCAGACGGTGATACTGGTGCCACAGGCTCCAAAGGATCTACTGGTAAGACAGGCGCAACTGGTAAGGATGGAGCAACTGGTGCCACAGGAGCAACTGGCAAGACAGGCTTCACTGGAGCAACAGGTGCGTTTCCCTGCCTCCATCCCTAGTCTGAGCAGAGTGCAGTGCTCTGTCTTCCCTGATTTCAAGCCCATTCCCAGGCTCTGGCCACTCTGTGAAGTAGGTTTTGTATGCTTACTCTCTCTTTCCTTTTCCTCACCCAGGTGCTGAAGGAAACACTGGTGCCACAGGTGCAGACGGTGATACTGGTGCCACAGGCTCCAAAGGATCTACTGGTAAGACAGGCGCAACTGGTAAGGATGGAGCAACTGGTGCCACAGGAGCAACTGGCAAGACAGGCTTCACTGGAGCAACAGGTGCGTTTCCCTGCCTCCATCCCTTGTCTAAGCAGAGTGCAGTGCTCTGTCTTCCCTGATTTCAAGCCCATTCCCAGGCTCTGGCCACTCTGTGAAGTAGGTTTTGTATGCTTACTCTCTCTTTCCTTTTCCTCACCCAGGTGCTGAAGGAAACACTGGTGCCACAGGTGCAGACGGTGATACTGGTGCCACAGGCTCCAAAGGATCTACTGGTAAGACAGGCGCAACTGGTAAGGATGGAGCAACTGGTGCCACAGGAGCAACTGGCAAGACAGGCTTCACTGGAGCAACAGGTGCGTTTCCCTGCCTCCATTCCTAGTCTAAGCACAGTGCAGTGCTCTGTCTTCCCTGATTTCAAGCCCATTCCCAGGCTCTGGCCACTCTGTGAAGTAGGTTTTGTATGCTTACTCTCTCTTTCCTTTTCCTCACCCAGGTGCTGAAGGAAACACTGGTGCCACAGGTGCAGACGGTGATACTGGTGCCACAGGCTCCAAAGGATCTACTGGTAAGACAGGCGCAACTGGTAAGGATGGAGCAACTGGTGCCACAGGAGCAACTGGCAAGACAGGCTTCACTGGAGCAACAGGTGCGTTTCCCTGCCTCCTAGTCTAAGCAGAGTGCAGTGCTCTGTCTTCCCTGATTTCAAGCCCATTCCCAGGCTCTGGCCACTCTGTGAAGTAGGTTTTGTATGCTTACTCTCTCTTTCCTTTTCCTCACCCAGGTGCTGAAGGAAACACTGGTGCCACAGGTGCAGACGGTGATACTGGTGCCACAGGCTCCAAAGGATCTACTGGTAAGACAGGCGCAACTGGTAAGGATGGAGCAACTGGTGCCACAGGAGCAACTGGCAAGACAGGCTTCACTGGAGCAACAGGTGCGTTTCCCTGCCTCCATTCCTAGTCTAAGCACAGTGCAGTGCTCTGTCTTCCCTGATTTCAAGCCCATTCCCAGGCTCTGACCACTCTGTGAAGTAGGTTTTGTATGCTTACTCTCTCTTTCCTTTTCCTCACCCAGGTGCTGAAGGAAACACTGGTGCCACAGGTGCAGACGGTGATACTGGTGCCACAGGCTCCAAAGGATCTACTGGTAAGACAGGCGCAACTGGTAAGGATGGAGCAACTGGTGCCACAGGAGCAACTGGCAAGACAGGCTTCACTGGAGCAACAGGTGCGTTTCCCTGCCTCCATTCCTAGTCTAAGCACAGTGCAGTGCTCTGTCTTCCCTGATTTCAAGCCCATTCCCAGGCTCTGGCCACTCTGTGAAGTAGGTTTTGTATGCTTACTCTCTCTTTCCTTTTCCTCACCCAGGTGCTGAAGGAAACACTGGTGCCACAGGTGCAGACGGTGATACTGGTGCCACAGGCTCCAAAGGATCTACTGGTAAGACAGGCGCAACTGGTAAGGATGGAGCAACTGGTGCCACAGGAGCAACTGGCAAGACAGGCTTCACTGGAGCAACAGGTGCGTTTCCCTGCCTCCATCCCTTGTCTAAGCAGAGTGCAGTGCTCTGTCTTCCCTGATTTCAAGCCCATTCCAAGGCCCTGGCCACTCTGTGAAGTAGGTTTTGTATGCTTACTCTCTCTTTCCTTTTCCTCACCCAGGTGCTGAAGGAAACACTGGTGCCACAGGTGCAGACGGTGATACTGGTGCCACAGGCTCCAAAGGATCTACTGGTAAGACAGGCGCAACTGGTAAGGATGGAGCAACTGGTGCCACAGGAGCAACTGGCAAGACAGGCTTCACTGGAGCAACAGGTGCGTTTCCCTGCCTGCATTCCTAGTCTAAGCACAGTGCAGTGCTCTGTCTTCCCTGATTTCAAGCCCATTCCCAGGCTCTGGCCACTCTGTGAAGTAGGTTTTGTATGCTTACTCTCTCTTTCCTTTTCCTCACCCAGGTGCTGAAGGAAACACTGGTGCCACAGGTGCAGACGGTGATACTGGTGCCACAGGCTCCAAAGGATCTACTGGTAAGACAGGCGCAACTGGTAAGGATGGAGCAACTGGTGCCACAGGAGCAACTGGCAAGACAGGCTTCACTGGAGCAACAGGTGCGTTTCCCTGCCTCCATCCCTTGTCTAAGCAGAGTGCAGTGCTCTGTCTTCCCTGATTTCAAGCCCATTCCCAGGCTCTGGCCACTCTGTGAAGTAGGTTTTGTATGCTTACTCTCTCTTTCCTTTTCCTCACCCAGGTGCTGAAGGAAACACTGGTGCCACAGGTGCAGACGGTGATACTGGTGCCACAGGCTCCAAAGGATCTACTGGTAAGACAGGCGCAACTGGTAAGGATGGAGCAACTGGTGCCACAGGAGCAACTGGCAAGACAGGCTTCACTGGAGCAACAGGTGCGTTTCCCTGCCTCCATCCCTAGTCTAAGCAGAGTGCAGTGCTCTGTCTTCCCTGATTTCAAGCCCATTCCCAGGCTCTGGCCACTCTGTGAAGTAGGTTTTGTATGCTTACTCTCTCTTTCCTTTTCCTCACCCAGGTGCTGAAGGAAACACTGGTGCCACAGGTGCAGACGGTGATACTGGTGCCACAGGCTCCAAAGGATCTACTGGTAAGACAGGCGCAACTGGTAAGGATGGAGCAACTGGTGCCACAGGAGCAACTGGCAAGACAGGCTTCACTGGAGCAACAGGTGCGTTTCCCTGCCTCCATTCCTAGTCTGAGCAGAGTGCAGTGTTCTGTCTTCCCTGATTTCAAGCCCATTCCCAGGCTCTGGCCACTCTGTGAAGTAGGTTTTGTATGCTTACTCTCTCTTCTCTTTTCCTCACCCAGGTGCCGATGGAAACACTGGTGCCACAGGTGCAGACGGTGATACTGGTGCCACAGGCTCCAAAGGATCTACTGGTAAGACAGGCGCAACTGGTAAGGATGGAGCAACTGGTGCCACAGGAGCAACTGGCAAGACAGGCTTCACTGGAGCAACAGGTGCGTTTCCCTGCCTCCATTCCTAGTCTAAGCAGAGTGCAGTGCTCTGTCTTCCCTGATTTCAAGCCCATTCCCAGGCTCTGGCCACTCTGTGAAGTAGGTTTTGTATGCTTACTCTCTCTTTCCTTTTCTTCACCCAGGTGCTGAAGGAAACACTGGTGCTACAGGTGCAGACGGTGATACTGGTGCCACAGGCTCCAAAGGATCTACAGGTAAGACAGGCGCAACTGGTAAGGATGGAGCAACTGGTGCCACAGGAGCAACTGGCAAGACAGGCTTCACTGGAGCAACAGGTGCGTTTCCCTGCCTCCATCCCTTGTCTAAGCAGAGTGCAGTGCTCTGTCTTCCCTGATTTCAAGCCCATTCCCAGGCTCTGGCCACTCTGTGAAGTAGGTTTTGTATGCTTACTCTCTCTTTCCTTTTCCTCACCCAGGTGCTGATGGAAACACTGGTGCCACAGGTGCAGACGGTGATACTGGTGCCACAGGCTCCAAAGGATCTACTGGTAAGACAGGCGCAACTGGTAAGGATGGAGCAACTGGTGCCACAGGAGCAACTGGCAAGACAGGCTTCACTGGAGCAACAGGTGCGTTTCCCTGCCTCCATTCCTAGTCTAAGCACAGTGCAGTGCTCTGTCTTCCCTGATTTCAAGCCCATTCCCAGGCTCTGGCCACTCTGTGAAGTAGGTTTTGTATGCTTACTCTCTCTTTCCTTTTCCTCACCCAGGTGCTGAAGGAAACACTGGTGCCACAGGTGCAGACGGTGATACTGGTGCCACAGGCTCCAAAGGATCTACTGGTAAGACAGGCGCAACTGGTAAGGATGGAGCAACTGGTGCCACAGGAGCAACTGGCAAGACAGGCTTCACTGGAGCAACAGGTGCGTTTCCCTGCCTCCATTCCTAGTCTGAGCAGAGTGCAGTGCTCTGTCTTCCCTGATTTCAAGCCCATTCCCAGGCTCTGGCCACTCTGTGAAGTAGGTTTTGTATGCTTACTCTCTCTTTCCTTTTCCTCACCCAGGTGCTGATGGAAACACTGGTGCCACAGGTGCAGACGGTGATACTGGTGCCACAGGCTCCAAAGGATCTACTGGTAAGACAGGCGCAACTGGTAAGGATGGAGCAACTGGTGCCACAGGAGCAACTGGCAAGACAGGCTTCACTGGAGCAACAGGTGCGTTTCCCTGCCTCCATTCCTAGTCTAAGCACAGTGCAGTGCTCTGTCTTCCCTGATTTCAAGCCCATTCCCAGGCTCTAGCCACTCTGTGAAGTAGGTTTTGTATGCTTACTCTCTCTTTCCTTTTCCTCACCCAGGTGCTGAAGGAAACACTGGTGCCACAGGTGCAGACGGTGATACTGGTGCCACAGGCTCCAAAGGATCTACTGGTAAGACAGGCGCAACTGGTAAGGATGGAGCAACTGGTGCCACAGGAGCAACTGGCAAGACAGGCTTCACTGGAGCAACAGGTGCGTTTCCCTGCCTCCATCCCTTGTCTAAGCAGAGTGCAGTGCTCTGTCTTCCCTGATTTCAAGCCCATTCCCAGGCTCTGGCCACTCTGTGAAGTAGGTTTTGTATGCTTACTCTCTCTTTCCTTTTCCTCACCCAGGTGCTGAAGGAAACACTGGTGCCACAGGTGCAGACGGTGATACTGGTGCCACAGGCTCCAAAGGATCTACTGGTAAGACAGGCGCAACTGGTAAGGATGGAGCAACTGGTGCCACAGGAGCAACTGGCAAGACAGGCTTCACTGGAGCAACAGGTGCGTTTCCCTGCCTCCATCCCTAGTCTAAGCAGAGTGCAGTGCTCTGTCTTCCCTGATTTCAAGCCCATTCCCAGGCTCTGGCCACTCTGTGAAGTAGGTTTTGTATGCTTACTCTCTCTTTCCTTTTCCTCACCCAGGTGCTGAAGGAAACACTGGTGCCACAGGTGCAGACGGTGATACTGGTGCCACAGGCTCCAAAGGATCTACTGGTAAGACAGGCGCAACTGGTAAGGATGGAGCAACTGGTGCCACAGGAGCAACTGGCAAGACAGGCTTCACTGGAGCAACAGGTGCGTTTCCCTGCCTCCATCCCTTGTCTAAGCAGAGTGCAGTGCTCTGTCTTCCCTGATTTCAAGCCCATTCCCAGGCTCTGGCCATTCTGTGAAGTAGGTTTTGTATGCTTACTCTCTCTTTCCTTTTCCTCACCCAGGTGCTGAAGGAAACACTGGTGCCACAGGTGCAGACGGTGATACTGGTGCCACAGGCTCCAAAGGATCTACTGGTAAGACAGGCGCAACTGGTAAGGATGGAGCAACTGGTGCCACAGGAGCAACTGGCAAGACAGGCTTCACTGGAGCAACAGGTGCGTTTCCCTGCCTCCATCCCTTGTCTAAGCAGAGTGCAGTGCTCTGTCTTCCCTGATTTCAAGCCCATTCCCAGGCTCTGGCCACTCTGTGAAGTAGGTTTTGTATGCTTACTCTCTCTTTCCTTTTCCTCACCCAGGTGCTGAAGGAAACACTGGTGCCACAGGTGCAGACGGTGATACTGGTGCCACAGGCTCCAAAGGATCTACTGGTAAGACAGGCGCAACTGGTAAGGATGGAGCAACTGGTGCCACAGGAGCAACTGGCAAGACAGGCTTCACTGGAGCAACAGGTGCGTTTCCCTGCCTCCATCCCTTGTCTAAGCAGAGTGCAGTGCTCTGTCTTCCCTGATTTCAAGCCCATTCCAAGGCCCTGGCCACTCTGTGAAGTAGGTTTTGTATGCTTACTCTCTCTTTCCTTTTCCTCACCCAGGTGCTGAAGGAAACACTGGTGCCACAGGTGCAGACGGTGATACTGGTGCCACAGGCTCCAAAGGATCTACTGGTAAGACAGGCGCAACTGGTAAGGATGGAGCAACTGGTGCCACAGGAGCAACTGGCAAGACAGGCTTCACTGGAGCAACAGGTGCGTTTCCCTGCCTCCATTCCTAGTCTAAGCACAGTGCAGTGCCCTGTCTTCCCTGATTTCAAGCCCATTCCCAGGCTCTGGCCACTCTGTGAAGTAGGTTTTGTATGCTTACTCTCTCTTTCCTTTTCCTCACCCAGGTGCTGAAGGAAACACTGGTGCCACAGGTGCAGACGGTGATACTGGTGCCACAGGCTCCAAAGGATCTACTGGTAAGACAGGCGCAACTGGTAAGGATGGAGCAACTGGTGCCACAGGAGCAACTGGCAAGACAGGCTTCACTGGAGCAACAGGTGCGTTTCCCTGCCTCCATCCCTAGTCTAAGCAGAGTGCAGTGCTCTGTCTTCCCTGATTTCAAGCCCATTCCCAGGCTCTGGCCACTCTGTGAAGTAGGTTTTGTATGCTTACTCTCTCTTTCCTTTTCCTCACCCAGGTGCTGAAGGAAACACTGGTGCCACAGGTGCAGACGGTGATACTGGTGCCACAGGCTCCAAAGGATCTACTGGTAAGACAGGCGCAACTGGTAAGGATGGAGCAACTGGTGCCACAGGAGCAACTGGCAAGACAGGCTTCACTGGAGCAACAGGTGCGTTTCCCTGCCTCCATCCCTTGTCTAAGCAGAGTGCAGTGCTCTGTCTTCCCTGATTTCAAGCCCATTCCCAGGCTCTGGCCACTCTGTGAAGTAGGTTTTGTATGCTTACTCTCTCTTTCCTTTTCCTCACCCAGGTGCTGAAGGAAACACTGGTGCCACAGGTGCAGACGGTGATACTGGTGCCACAGGCTCCAAAGGATCTACTGGTAAGACAGGCGCAACTGGTAAGGATGGAGCAACTGGTGCCACAGGAGCAACTGGCAAGACAGGCTTCACTGGAGCAACAGGTGCGTTTCCCTGCCTCCATTCCTAGTCTAAGCAGAGTGCAGTGCTCTGTCTTCCCTGATTTCAAGCCCATTCCCAGGCTCTGGCCACTCTGTGAAGTAGGTTTTGTATGCTTACTCTCTCTTTCCTTTTCCTCACCCAGGTGCTGAAGGAAACACTGGTGCCACAGGTGCAGACGGTGATACTGGTGCCACAGGCTCCAAAGGATCTACTGGTAAGACAGGCGCAACTGGTAAGGATGGAGCAACTGGTGCCACAGGAGCAACTGGCAAGACAGGCTTCACTGGAGCAACAGGTGCGTTTCCCTGCCTCCATCCCTAGTCTAAGCAGAGTGCAGTGCTCTGTCTTCCCTGATTTCAAGCCCATTCCCAGGCTCTGGCCACTCTGTGAAGTAGGTTTTGTATGCTTACTCTCTCTTTCCTTTTCCTCACCCAGGTGCTGAAGGAAACACTGGTGCCACAGGTGCAGACGGTGATACTGGTGCCACAGGCTCCAAAGGATCTACTGGTAAGACAGGCGCAACTGGTAAGGATGGAGCAACTGGTGCCACAGGAGCAACTGGCAAGACAGGCTTCACTGGAGCAACAGGTGCGTTTCCCTGCCTCCATCCCTTGTCTAAGCAGAGTGCAGTGCTCTGTCTTCCCTGATTTCAAGCCCATTCCCAGGCTCTGGCCACTCTGTGAAGTAGGTTTTGTATGCTTACTCTCTCTTTCCTTTTCCTCACCCAGGTGCTGAAGGAAACACTGGTGCCACAGGTGCAGACGGTGATACTGGTGCCACAGGCTCCAAAGGATCTACTGGTAAGACAGGCGCAACTGGTAAGGATGGAGCAACTGGTGCCACAGGAGCAACTGGCAAGACAGGCTTCACTGGAGCAACAGGTGCGTTTCCCTGCCTCCATCCCTTGTCTAAGCAGAGTGCAGTGCTCTGTCTTCCCTGATTTCAAGCCCATTCCCAGGCTCTGGCCACTCTGTGAAGTAGGTTTTGTATGCTTACTCTCTCTTTCCTTTTCCTCACCCAGGTGCTGAAGGAAACACTGGTGCCACAGGTGCAGACGGTGATACTGGTGCCACAGGCTCCAAAGGATCTACTGGTAAGACAGGCGCAACTGGTAAGGATGGAGCAACTGGTGCCACAGGAGCAACTGGCAAGACAGGCTTCACTGGAGCAACAGGTGCGTTTCCCTGCCTCCATTCCTAGTCTAAGCACAGTGCAGTGCTCTGTCTTCCCTGATTTCAAGCCCATTCCCAGGCTCTGGCCACTCTGTGAAGTAGGTTTTGTATGCTTACTCTCTCTTTCCTTTTCCTCACCCAGGTGCTGATGGAAACACTGGTGCCACAGGTGCAGACGGTGATACTGGTGCCACAGGCTCCAAAGGATCTACTGGTAAGACAGGCGCAACTGGTAAGGATGGAGCAACTGGTGCCACAGGAGCAACTGGCAAGACAGGCTTCACTGGAGCAACAGGTGCGTTTCCCTGCCTCCATTCCTAGTCTAAGCACAGTGCAGTGCTCTGTCTTCCCTGATTTCAAGCCCATTCCCAGGCTCTGGCCACTCTGTGAAGTAGGTTTTGTATGCTTACTCTCTCTTCTCTTTTCCTCACCCAGGTGCTGAAGGAAACACTGGTGCCACAGGTGCAGACGGTGATACTGGTGCCACAGGCTCCAAAGGATCTACTGGTAAGACAGGCGCAACTGGTAAGGATGGAGCAACTGGTGCCACAGGAGCAACTGGCAAGACAGGCTTCACTGGAGCAACAGGTGCGTTTCCCTGCCTCCATTCCTAGTCTAAGCACAGTGCAGTGCTCTGTCTTCCCTGATTTCAAGCCCATTCCCAGGCTCTGGCCACTCTGTGAAGTAGGTTTTGTATGCTTACTCTCTCTTCTCTTTTCCTCACCCAGGTGCTGAAGGAAACACTGGTGCCACAGGTGCAGACGGTGATACTGGTGCCACAGGCTCCAAAGGATCTACTGGTAAGACAGGCGCAACTGGTAAGGATGGAGCAACTGGTGCCACAGGAGCAACTGGCAAGACAGGCTTCACTGGAGCAACAGGTGCGTTTCCCTGCCTCCATCCCTTGTCTAAGCAGAGTGCAGTGCTCTGTCTTCCCTGATTTCAAGCCCATTCCCAGGCTCTGGCCACTCTGTGAAGTAGGTTTTGTATGCTTACTCTCTCTTTCCTTTTCCTCACCCAGGTGCTGAAGGAAACACTGGTGCCACAGGTGCAGACGGTGATACTGGTGCCACAGGCTCCAAAGGATCTACTGGTAAGACAGGCGCAACTGGTAAGGATGGAGCAACTGGTGCCACAGGAGCAACTGGCAAGACAGGCTTCACTGGAGCAACAGGTGCGTTTCCCTGCCTCCATCCCTTGTCTAAGCAGAGTGCAGTGCTCTGTCTTCCCTGATTTCAAGCCCATTCCAAGGCCCTGGCCACTCTGTGAAGTAGGTTTTGTATGCTTACTCTCTCTTTCCTTTTCCTCACCCAGGTGCTGAAGGAAACACTGGTGCCACAGGTGCAGACGGTGATACTGGTGCCACAGGCTCCAAAGGATCTACTGGTAAGACAGGCGCAACTGGTAAGGATGGAGCAACTGGTGCCACAGGAGCAACTGGCAAGACAGGCTTCACTGGAGCAACAGGTGCGTTTCCCTGCCTCCATTCCTAGTCTAAGCACAGTGCAGTGCTCTGTCTTCCCTGATTTCAAGCCCATTCCCAGGCTCTGGCCACTCTGTGAAGTAGGTTTTGTATGCTTACTCTCTCTTTCCTTTTCCTCACCCAGGTGCTGAAGGAAACACTGGTGCCACAGGTGCAGACGGTGATACTGGTGCCACAGGCTCCAAAGGATCTACTGGTAAGACAGGCGCAACTGGTAAGGATGGAGCAACTGGTGCCACAGGAGCAACTGGCAAGACAGGCTTCACTGGAGCAACAGGTGCGTTTCC
This sequence comes from Sthenelais limicola, assembly GCA_942159475.1. Classification (NCBI taxonomy): domain Eukaryota; kingdom Metazoa; phylum Annelida; class Polychaeta; order Phyllodocida; family Sigalionidae; genus Sthenelais; species Sthenelais limicola. Next base: position 64,887,203 of record OW804096.1, read on the forward strand.
CTGCCTCCATCCCTTGTCTAAGCAGAGTGCAGTGCTCTGTCTTCCCTGATTTCAAGCCCATTCCCAGGCTCTGGCCACTCTGTGAAGTAGGTTTTGTATGCTTACTCTCTCTTTCCTTTTCCTCACCCAGGTGCTGAAGGAAACACTGGTGCCACAGGTGCAGACGGTGATACTGGTGCCACAGGCTCCAAAGGATCTACTGGTAAGACAGGCGCAACTGGTAAGGATGGAGCAACTGGTGCCACAGGAGCAACTGGCAAGACAGGCTTCACTGGAGCAACAGGTGCGTTTCCCTGCCTCCATCCCTTGTCTAAGCAGAGTGCAGTGCTCTGTCTTCCCTGATTTCAAGCCCATTCCCAGGCTCTGGCCACTCTGTGAAGTAGGTTTTGTATGCTTACTCTCTCTTTCCTTTTCCTCACCCAGGTGCTGAAGGAAACACTGGTGCCACAGGTGCAGACGGTGATACTGGTGCCACAGGCTCCAAAGGATCTACTGGTAAGACAGGCGCAACTGGTAAGGATGGAGCAACTGGTGCCACAGGAGCAACTGGCAAGACAGGCTTCACTGGAGCAACAGGTGCGTTTCCCTGCCTCCATCCCTTGTCTAAGCAGAGTGCAGTGCTCTGTCTTCCCTGATTTCAAGCCCATTCCCAGGCTCTGGCCACTCTGTGAAGTAGGTTTTGTATGCTTACTCTCTCTTTCCTTTTCCTCACCCAGGTGCTGAAGGAAACACTGGTGCCACAGGTGCAGACGGTGATACTGGTGCCACAGGCTCCAAAGGATCTACTGGTAAGACAGGCGCAACTGGTAAGGATGGAGCAACTGGTGCCACAGGAGCAACTGGCAAGACAGGCTTCACTGGAGCAACAGGTGCGTTTCCCTGCCTCCATCCCTTGTCTAAGCAGAGTGCAGTGCTCTGTCTTCCCTGATTTCAAGCCCATTCCCAGGCTCTGGCCACTCTGTGAAGTAGGTTTTGTATGCTTACTCTCTCTTTCCTTTTCCTCACCCAGGTGCTGAAGGAAACACTGGTGCCACAGGTGCAGACGGTGATACTGGTGCCACAGGCTCCAAAGGATCTACTGGTAAGACAGGCGCAACTGGTAAGGATGGAGCAACTGGTGCCACAGGAGCAACTGGCAAGACAGGCTTCACTGGAGCAACAGGTGCGTTTCCCTGCCTCCATTCCTAGTCTAAGCAGAGTGCAGTGCTCTGTCTTCCCTGATTTCAAGCCCATTCCCAGGCTCTGGCCACTCTGTGAAGTAGGTTTTGTATGCTTACTCTCTCTTTCCTTTTCCTCACCCAGGTGCTGAAGGAAACACTGGTGCCACAGGTGCAGACGGTGATACTGGTGCCACAGGCTCCAAAGGATCTACTGGTAAGACAGGCGCAACTGGTAAGGATGGAGCAACTGGTGCCACAGGAGCAACTGGCAAGACAGGCTTCACTGGAGCAACAGGTGCGTTTCCCTGCCTCCATTCCTAGTCTGAGCAGAGTGCAGTGCTCTGTCTTCCCTGATTTCAAGCCCATTCCCAGGCTCTGGCCACTCTGTGAAGTAGGTTTTGTATGCTTACTCTCTCTTTCCTTTTCCTCACCCAGGTGCTGATGGAAACACTGGTGCCACAGGTGCAGACGGTGATACTGGTGCCACAGGCTCCAAAGGATCTACTGGTAAGACAGGCGCAACTGGTAAGGATGGAGCAACTGGTGCCACAGGAGCAACTGGCAAGACAGGCTTCACTGGAGCAACAGGTGCGTTTCCCTGCCTCCATTCCTAGTCTAAGCACAGTGCAGTGCTCTGTCTTCCCTGATTTCAAGCCCATTCCCAGGCTCTGGCCACTCTGTGAAGTAGGTTTTGTATGCTTACTCTCTCTTCTCTTTTCCTCACCCAGGTGCTGAAGGAAACACTGGTGCCACAGGTGCAGACGGTGATACTGGTGCCACAGGCTCCAAAGGATCTACTGGTAAGACAGGCGCAACTGGTAAGGATGGAGCAACTGGTGCCACAGGAGCAACTGGCAAGACAGGCTTCACTGGAGCAACAGGTGCGTTTCCCTGCCTCCATCCCTAGTCTAAGCAGAGTGCAGTGCTCTGTCTTCCCTGATTTCAAGCCCATTCCCAGGCTCTGGCCACTCTGTGAAGTAGGTTTTGTATGCTTACTCTCTCTTTCCTTTTCCTCACCCAGGTGCTGAAGGAAACACTGGTGCCACAGGTGCAGACGGTGATACTGGTGCCACAGGCTCCAAAGGATCTACTGGTAAGACAGGCGCAACTGGTAAGGATGGAGCAACTGGTGCCACAGGAGCAACTGGCAAGACAGGCTTCACTGGAGCAACAGGTGCGTTTCCCTGCCTCCATCCCTTGTCTAAGCAGAGTGCAGTGCTCTGTCTTCCCTGATTTCAAGCCCATTCCCAGGCTCTGGCCACTCTGTGAAGTAGGTTTTGTATGCTTACTCTCTCTTTCCTTTTCCTCACCCAGGTGCTGAAGGAAACACTGGTGCCACAGGTGCAGACGGTGATACTGGTGCCACAGGCTCCAAAGGATCTACTGGTAAGACAGGCGCAACTGGTAAGGATGGAGCAACTGGTGCCACAGGAGCAACTGGCAAGACAGGCTTCACTGGAGCAACAGGTGCGTTTCCCTGCCTCCATTCCTAGTCTAAGCACAGTGCAGTGCTCTGTCTTCCCTGATTTCAAGCCCATTCCCAGGCTCTGGCCACTCTGTGAAGTAGGTTTTGTATGCTTACTCTCTCTTTCCTTTTCCTCACCCAGGTGCTGAAGGAAACACTGGTGCCACAGGTGCAGACGGTGATACTGGTGCCACAGGCTCCAAAGGATCTACTGGTAAGACAGGCGCAACTGGTAAGGATGGAGCAACTGGTGCCACAGGAGCAACTGGCAAGACAGGCTTCACTGGAGCAACAGGTGCGTTTCCCTGCCTCCATCCCTAGTCTAAGCAGAGTGCAGTGCTCTGTCTTCCCTGATTTCAAGCCCATTCCCAGGCTCTGGCCACTCTGTGAAGTAGGTTTTGTATGCTTACTCTCTCTTTCCTTTTCCTCACCCAGGTGCTGAAGGAAACACTGGTGCCACAGGTGCAGACGGTGATACTGGTGCCACAGGCTCCAAAGGATCTACTGGTAAGACAGGCGCAACTGGTAAGGATGGAGCAACTGGTGCCACAGGAGCAACTGGCAAGACAGGCTTCACTGGAGCAACAGGTGCGTTTCCCTGCCTCCATCCCTTGTCTAAGCAGAGTGCAGTGCTCTGTCTTCCCTGATTTCAAGCCCATTCCCAGGCTCTGGCCACTCTGTGAAGTAGGTTTTGTATGCTTACTCTCTCTTTCCTTTTCCTCACCCAGGTGCTGAAGGAAACACTGGTGCCACAGGTGCAGACGGTGATACTGGTGCCACAGGCTCCAAAGGATCTACTGGTAAGACAGGCGCAACTGGTAAGGATGGAGCAACTGGTGCCACAGGAGCAACTGGCAAGACAGGCTTCACTGGAGCAACAGGTGCGTTTCCCTGCCTCCATCCCTTGTCTAAGCAGAGTGCAGTGCTCTGTCTTCCCTGATTTCAAGCCCATTCCCAGGCTCTGGCCACTCTGTGAAGTAGGTTTTGTATGCTTACTCTCTCTTTCCTTTTCCTCACCCAGGTGCTGAAGGAAACACTGGTGCCACAGGTGCAGACGGTGATACTGGTGCCACAGGCTCCAAAGGATCTACTGGTAAGACAGGCGCAACTGGTAAGGATGGAGCAACTGGTGCCACAGGAGCAACTGGCAAGACAGGCTTCACTGGAGCAACAGGTGCGTTTCCCTGCCTCCATTCCTAGTCTAAGCAGAGTGCAGTGCTCTGTCTTCCCTGATTTCAAGCCCATTCCCAGGCTCTGGCCACTCTGTGAAGTAGGTTTTGTATGCTTACTCTCTCTTTCCTTTTCCTCACCCAGGTGCTGATGGAAACACTGGTGCCACAGGTGCAGACGGTGATACTGGTGCCACAGGCTCCAAAGGATCTACTGGTAAGACAGGCGCAACTGGTAAGGATGGAGCAACTGGTGCCACAGGAGCAACTGGCAAGACAGGCTTCACTGGAGCAACAGGTGCGTTTCCCTGCCTCCATTCCTAGTCTAAGCACAGTGCAGTGCTCTGTCTTCCCTGATTTCAAGCCCATTCCCAGGCTCTGGCCACTCTGTGAAGTAGGTTTTGTATGCTTACTCTCTCTTCTCTTTTCCTCACCCAGGTGCTGAAGGAAACACTGGTGCCACAGGTGCAGACGGTGATACTGGTGCCACAGGCTCCAAAGGATCTACTGGTAAGACAGGCGCAACTGGTAAGGATGGAGCAACTGGTGCCACAGGAGCAACTGGCAAGACAGGCTTCACTGGAGCAACAGGTGCGTTTCCCTGCCTCCATTCCTAGTCTAAGCACAGTGCAGTGCTCTGTCTTCCCTGATTTCAAGCCCATTCCCAGGCTCTGGCCACTCTGTGAAGTAGGTTTTGTATGCTTACTCTCTCTTCTCTTTTCCTCACCCAGGTGCTGAAGGAAACACTGGTGCCACAGGTGCAGACGGTGATACTGGTGCCACAGGCTCCAAAGGATCTACTGGTAAGACAGGCGCAACTGGTAAGGATGGAGCAACTGGTGCCACAGGAGCAACTGGCAAGACAGGCTTCACTGGAGCAACAGGTGCGTTTCCCTGCCTCCATCCCTTGTCTAAGCAGAGTGCAGTGCTCTGTCTTCCCTGATTTCAAGCCCATTCCCAGGCTCTGGCCACTCTGTGAAGTAGGTTTTGTATGCTTACTCTCTCTTTCCTTTTCCTCACCCAGGTGCTGAAGGAAACACTGGTGCCACAGGTGCAGACGGTGATACTGGTGCCACAGGCTCCAAAGGATCTACTGGTAAGACAGGCGCAACTGGTAAGGATGGAGCAACTGGTGCCACAGGAGCAACTGGCAAGACAGGCTTCACTGGAGCAACAGGTGCGTTTCCCTGCCTCCATTCCTAGTCTAAGCACAGTGCAGTGCTCTGTCTTCCCTGATTTCAAGCCCATTCCCAGGCTCTGGCCACTCTGTGAAGTAGGTTTTGTATGCTTACTCTCTCTTTCCTTTTCCTCACCCAGGTGCTGATGGAAACACTGGTGCCACAGGTGCAGACGGTGATACTGGTGCCACAGGCTCCAAAGGATCTACTGGTAAGACAGGCGCAACTGGTAAGGATGGAGCAACTGGTGCCACAGGAGCAACTGGCAAGACAGGCTTCACTGGAGCAACAGGTGCGTTTCCCTGCCTCCATTCCTAGTCTAAGCACAGTGCAGTGCCCTGTCTTCCCTGATTTCAAGCCCATTCCCAGGCTCTGGCCACTCTGTGAAGTAGGTTTTGTATGCTTACTCTCTCTTCTCTTTTCCTCACCCAGGTGCTGAAGGAAACACTGGTGCCACAGGTGCAGACGGTGATACTGGTGCCACAGGCTCCAAAGGATCTACTGGTAAGACAGGCGCAACTGGTAAGGATGGAGCAACTGGTGCCACAGGAGCAACTGGCAAGACAGGCTTCACTGGAGCAACAGGTGCGTTTCCCTGCCTCCATCCCTTGTCTAAGCAGAGTGCAGTGCTCTGTCTTCCCTGATTTCAAGCCCATTCCCAGGCTCTGGCCACTCTGTGAAGTAGGTTTTGTATGCTTACTCTCTCTTTCCTTTTCCTCACCCAGGTGCTGAAGGAAACACTGGTGCCACAGGTGCAGACGGTGATACTGGTGCCACAGGCTCCAAAGGATCTACTGGTAAGACAGGCGCAACTGGTAAGGATGGAGCAACTGGTGCCACAGGAGCAACTGGCAAGACAGGCTTCACTGGAGCAACAGGTGCGTTTCCCTGCCTCCATTCCTAGTCTAAGCACAGTGCAGTGCTCTGTCTTCCCTGATTTCAAGCCCATTCCCAGGCTCTGGCCACTCTGTGAAGTAGGTTTTGTATGCTTACTCTCTCTTTCCTTTTCCTCACCCAGGTGCTGAAGGAAACACTGGTGCCACAGGTGCAGACGGTGATACTGGTGCCACAGGCTCCAAAGGATCTACTGGTAAGACAGGCGCAACTGGTAAGGATGGAGCAACTGGTGCCACAGGAGCAACTGGCAAGACAGGCTTCACTGGAGCAACAGGTGCGTTTCCCTGCCTCCATCCCTAGTCTAAGCAGAGTGCAGTGCTCTGTCTTCCCTGATTTCAAGCCCATTCCCAGGCTCTGGCCACTCTGTGAAGTAGGTTTTGTATGCTTACTCTCTCTTTCCTTTTCCTCACCCAGGTGCTGAAGGAAACACTGGTGCCACAGGTGCAGACGGTGATACTGGTGCCACAGGCTCCAAAGGATCTACTGGTAAGACAGGCGCAACTGGTAAGGATGGAGCAACTGGTGCCACAGGAGCAACTGGCAAGACAGGCTTCACTGGAGCAACAGGTGCGTTTCCCTGCCTCCATCCCTTGTCTAAGCAGAGTGCAGTGCTCTGTCTTCCCTGATTTCAAGCCCATTCCCAGGCTCTGGCCACTCTGTGAAGTAGGTTTTGTATGCTTACTCTCTCTTTCCTTTTCCTCACCCAGGTGCTGAAGGAAACACTGGTGCCACAGGTGCAGACGGTGATACTGGTGCCACAGGCTCCAAAGGATCTACTGGTAAGACAGGCGCAACTGGTAAGGATGGAGCAACTGGTGCCACAGGAGCAACTGGCAAGACAGGCTTCACTGGAGCAACAGGTGCGTTTCCCTGCCTCCATCCCTTGTCTAAGCAGAGTGCAGTGCTCTGTCTTCCCTGATTTCAAGCCCATTCCCAGGCTCTGGCCACTCTGTGAAGTAGGTTTTGTATGCTTACTCTCTCTTTCCTTTTCCTCACCCAGGTGCTGAAGGAAACACTGGTGCCACAGGTGCAGACGGTGATACTGGTGCCACAGGCTCCAAAGGATCTACTGGTAAGACAGGCGCAACTGGTAAGGATGGAGCAACTGGTGCCACAGGAGCAACTGGCAAGACAGGCTTCACTGGAGCAACAGGTGCGTTTCCCTGCCTCCATTCCTAGTCTAAGCAGAGTGCAGTGCTCTGTCTTCCCTGATTTCAAGCCCATTCCCAGGCTCTGGCCACTCTGTGAAGTAGGTTTTGTATGCTTACTCTCTCTTTCCTTTTCCTCACCCAGGTGCTGATGGAAACACTGGTGCCACAGGTGCAGACGGTGATACTGGTGCCACAGGCTCCAAAGGATCTACTGGTAAGACAGGCGCAACTGGTAAGGATGGAGCAACTGGTGCCACAGGAGCAACTGGCAAGACAGGCTTCACTGGAGCAACAGGTGCGTTTCCCTGCCTCCATTCCTAGTCTAAGCACAGTGCAGTGCTCTGTCTTCCCTGATTTCAAGCCCATTCCCAGGCTCTGGCCACTCTGTGAAGTAGGTTTTGTATGCTTACTCTCTCTTTCCTTTTCCTCACCCAGGTGCTGATGGAAACACTGGTGCCACAGGTGCAGACGGTGATACTGGTGCCACAGGCTCCAAAGGATCTACTGGTAAGACAGGCGCAACTGGTAAGGATGGAGCAACTGGTGCCACAGGAGCAACTGGCAAGACAGGCTTCACTGGAGCAACAGGTGCGTTTCCCTGCCTCCATTCCTAGTCTAAGCACAGTGCAGTGCTCTGTCTTCCCTGATTTCAAGCCCATTCCCAGGCTCTGGCCACTCTGTGAAGTAGGTTTTGTATGCTTACTCTCTCTTTCCTTTTCCTCACCCAGGTGCTGAAGGAAACACTGGTGCCACAGGTGCAGACGGTGATACTGGTGCCACAGGCTCCAAAGGATCTACTGGTAAGACAGGCGCAACTGGTAAGGATGGAGCAACTGGTGCCACAGGAGCAACTGGCAAGACAGGCTTCACTGGAGCAACAGGTGCGTTTCCCTGCCTCCATCCCTTGTCTAAGCAGAGTGCAGTGCTCTGTCTTCCCTGATTTCAAGCCCATTCCCAGGCTCTGGCCACTCTGTGAAGTAGGTTTTGTATGCTTACTCTCTCTTTCCTTTTCCTCACCCAGGTGCTGAAGGAAACACTGGTGCCACAGGTGCAGACGGTGATACTGGTGCCACAGGCTCCAAAGGATCTACTGGTAAGACAGGCGCAACTGGTAAGGATGGAGCAACTGGTGCCACAGGAGCAACTGGCAAGACAGGCTTCACTGGAGCAACAGGTGCGTTTCCCTGCCTCCATTCCTAGTCTAAGCAGAGTGCAGTGCTCTGTCTTCCCTGATTTCAAGCCCATTCCCAGGCTCTGGCCACTCTGTGAAGTAGGTTTTGTATGCTTACTCTCTCTTTCCTTTTCCTCACCCAGGTGCTGATGGAAACACTGGTGCCACAGGTGCAGACGGTGATACTGGTGCCACAGGCTCCAAAGGATCTACTGGTAAGACAGGCGCAACTGGTAAGGATGGAGCAACTGGTGCCACAGGAGCAACTGGCAAGACAGGCTTCACTGGAGCAACAGGTGCGTTTCCCTGCCTCCATCCCTTGTCTAAGCAGAGTGCAGTGCTCTGTCTTCCCTGATTTCAAGCCCATTCCCAGGCTCTGGCCACTCTGTGAAGTAGGTTTTGTATGCTTACTCTCTCTTTCCTTTTCCTCACCCAGGTGCTGAAGGAAACACTGGTGCCACAGGTGCAGACGGTGATACTGGTGCCACAGGCTCCAAAGGATCTACTGGTAAGACAGGCGCAACTGGTAAGGATGGAGCAACTGGTGCCACAGGAGCAACTGGCAAGACAGGCTTCACTGGAGCAACAGGTGCGTTTCCCTGCCTCCATCCCTTGTCTAAGCAGAGTGCAGTGCTCTGTCTTCCCTGATTTCAAGCCCATTCCCAGGCTCTGGCCACTCTGTGAAGTAGGTTTTGTATGCTTACTCTCTCTTTCCTTTTCCTCACCCAGGTGCTGAAGGAAACACTGGTGCCACAGGTGCAGACGGTGATACTGGTGCCACAGGCTCCAAAGGATCTACTGGTAAGACAGGCGCAACTGGTAAGGATGGAGCAACTGGTGCCACAGGAGCAACTGGCAAGACAGGCTTCACTGGAGCAACAGGTGCGTTTCCCTGCCTCCATCCCTTGTCTAAGCAGAGTGCAGTGCTCTGTCTTCCCTGATTTCAAGCCCATTCCCAGGCTCTGGCCACTCTGTGAAGTAGGTTTTGTATGCTTACTCTCTCTTTCCTTTTCCTCACCCAGGTGCTGAAGGAAACACTGGTGCCACAGGTGCAGACGGTGATACTGGTGCCACAGGCTCCAAAGGATCTACTGGTAAGACAGGCGCAACTGGTAAGGATGGAGCAACTGGTGCCACAGGAGCAACTGGCAAGACAGGCTTCACTGGAGCAACAGGTGCGTTTCCCTGCCTCCATTCCTAGTCTAAGCAGAGTGCAGTGCTCTGTCTTCCCTGATTTCAAGCCCATTCCCAGGCTCTGGCCACTCTGTGAAGTAGGTTTTGTATGCTTACTCTCTCTTTCCTTTTCCTCACCCAGGTGCTGATGGAAACACTGGTGCCACAGGTGCAGACGGTGATACTGGTGCCACAGGCTCCAAAGGATCTACTGGTAAGACAGGCGCAACTGGTAAGGATGGAGCAACTGGTGCCACAGGAGCAACTGGCAAGACAGGCTTCACTGGAGCAACAGGTGCGTTTCCCTGCCTCCATTCCTAGTCTAAGCACAGTGCAGTGCTCTGTCTTCCCTGATTTCAAGCCCATTCCCAGGCTCTGGCCACTCTGTGAAGTAGGTTTTGTATGCTTACTCTCTCTTCTCTTTTCCTCACCCAGGTGCTGAAGGAAACACTGGTGCCACAGGTGCAGACGGTGATACTGGTGCCACAGGCTCCAAAGGATCTACTGGTAAGACAGGCGCAACTGGTAAGGATGGAGCAACTGGTGCCACAGGAGCAACTGGCAAGACAGGCTTCACTGGAGCAACAGGTGCGTTTCCCTGCCTCCATTCCTAGTCTAAGCACAGTGCAGTGCTCTGTCTTCCCTGATTTCAAGCCCATTCCCAGGCTCTGGCCACTCTGTGAAGTAGGTTTTGTATGCTTACTCTCTCTTCTCTTTTCCTCACCCAGGTGCTGAAGGAAACACTGGTGCCACAGGTGCAGACGGTGATACTGGTGCCACAGGCTCCAAAGGATCTACTGGTAAGACAGGCGCAACTGGTAAGGATGGAGCAACTGGTGCCACAGGAGCAACTGGCAAGACAGGCTTCACTGGAGCAACAGGTGCGTTTCCCTGCCTCCATCCCTTGTCTAAGCAGAGTGCAGTGCTCTGTCTTCCCTGATTTCAAGCCCATTCCCAGGCTCTGGCCACTCTGTGAAGTAGGTTTTGTATGCTTACTCTCTCTTTCCTTTTCCTCACCCAGGTGCTGAAGGAAACACTGGTGCCACAGGTGCAGACGGTGATACTGGTGCCACAGGCTCCAAAGGATCTACTGGTAAGACAGGCGCAACTGGTAAGGATGGAGCAACTGGTGCCACAGGAGCAACTGGCAAGACAGGCTTCACTGGAGCAACAGGTGCGTTTCCCTGCCTCCATTCCTAGTCTAAGCACAGTGCAGTGCTCTGTCTTCCCTGATTTCAAGCCCATTCCCAGGCTCTGGCCACTCTGTGAAGTAGGTTTTGTATGCTTACTCTCTCTTCTCTTTTCCTCACCCAGGTGCTGAAGGAAACACTGGTGCCACAGGTGCAGACGGTGATACTGGTGCCACAGGCTCCAAAGGATCTACTGGTAAGACAGGCGCAACTGGTAAGGATGGAGCAACTGGTGCCACAGGAGCAACTGGCAAGACAGGCTTCACTGGAGCAACAGGTGCGTTTCCCTGCCTCCATCCCTTGTCTAAGCAGAGTGCAGTGCTCTGTCTTCCCTGATTTCAAGCCCATTCCCAGGCTCTGGCCACTCTGTGAAGTAGGTTTTGTATGCTTACTCTCTCTTTCCTTTTCCTCACCCAGGTGCTGAAGGAAACACTGGTGCCACAGGTGCAGACGGTGATACTGGTGCCACAGGCTCCAAAGGATCTACTGGTAAGACAGGCGCAACTGGTAAGGATGGAGCAACTGGTGCCACAGGAGCAACTGGCAAGACAGGCTTCACTGGAGCAACAGGTGCGTTTCCCTGCCTCCATTCCTAGTCTAAGCACAGTGCAGTGCTCTGTCTTCCCTGATTTCAAGCCCATTCCCAGGCTCTGGCCACTCTGTGAAGTAGGTTTTGTATGCTTACTCTCTCTTTCCTTTTCCTCACCCAGGTGCTGAAGGAAACACTGGTGCCACAGGTGCAGACGGTGATACTGGTGCCACAGGCTCCAAAGGATCTACTGGTAAGACAGGCGCAACTGGTAAGGATGGAGCAACTGGTGCCACAGGAGCAACTGGCAAGACAGGCTTCACTGGAGCAACAGGTGCGTTTCCCTGCCTCCATCCCTAGTCTGAGCAGAGTGCAGTGCTCTGTCTTCCCTGATTTCAAGCCCATTCCCAGGCTCTGGCCACTCTGTGAAGTAGGTTTTGTATGCTTACTCTCTCTTTCCTTTTCCTCACCCAGGTGCTGAAGGAAACACTGGTGCCACAGGTGCAGACGGTGATACTGGTGCCACAGGCTCCAAAGGATCTACTGGTAAGACAGGCGCAACTGGTAAGGATGGAGCAACTGGTGCCACAGGAGCAACTGGCAAGACAGGCTTCACTGGAGCAACAGGTGCGTTTCCCTGCCTCCATCCCTAGTCTAAGCAGAGTGCAGTGCTCTGTCTTCCCTGATTTCAAGCCCATTCCCAGGCTCTGGCCACTCTGTGAAGTAGGTTTTGTATGCTTACTCTCTCTTTCCTTTTCCTCACCCAGGTGCTGAAGGAAACACTGGTGCCACAGGTGCAGACGGTGATACTGGTGCCACAGGCTCCAAAGGATCTACTGGTAAGACAGGCGCAACTGGTAAGGATGGAGCAACTGGTGCCACAGGAGCAACTGGCAAGACAGGCTTCACTGGAGCAACAGGTGCGTTTCCCTGCCTCCATCCCTTGTCTAAGCAGAGTGCAGTGCTCTGTCTTCCCTGATTTCAAGCCCATTCCCAGGCTCTGGCCACTCTGTGAAGTAGGTTTTGTATGCTTACTCTCTCTTTCCTTTTCCTCACCCAGGTGCTGAAGGAAACACTGGTGCCACAGGTGCAGACGGTGATACTGGTGCCACAGGCTCCAAAGGATCTACTGGTAAGACAGGCGCAACTGGTAAGGATGGAGCAACTGGTGCCACAGGAGCAACTGGCAAGACAGGCTTCACTGGAGCAACAGGTGCGTTTCCCTGCCTCCATTCCTAGTCTAAGCACAGTGCAGTGCTCTGTCTTCCCTGATTTCAAGCCCATTCCCAGGCTCTGGCCACTCTGTGAAGTAGGTTTTGTATGCTTACTCTCTCTTTCCTTTTCCTCACCCAGGTGCTGAAGGAAACACTGGTGCCACAGGTGCAGACGGTGATACTGGTGCCACAGGCTCCAAAGGATCTACTGGTAAGACAGGCGCAACTGGTAAGGATGGAGCAACTGGTGCCACAGGAGCAACTGGCAAGACAGGCTTCACTGGAGCAACAGGTGCGTTTCCCTGCCTCCATCCCTAGTCTAAGCAGAGTGCAGTGCTCTGTCTTCCCTGATTTCAAGCCCATTCCCAGGCTCTGGCCACTCTGTGAAGTAGGTTTTGTATGCTTACTCTCTCTTTCCTTTTCCTCACCCAGGTGCTGAAGGAAACACTGGTGCCACAGGTGCAGACGGTGATACTGGTGCCACAGGCTCCAAAGGATCTACTGGTAAGACAGGCGCAACTGGTAAGGATGGAGCAACTGGTGCCACAGGAGCAACTGGCAAGACAGGCTTCACTGGAGCAACAGGTGCGTTTCCCTGCCTCCATCCCTTGTCTAAGCAGAGTGCAGTGCTCTGTCTTCCCTGATTTCAAGCCCATTCCCAGGCTCTGGCCACTCTGTGAAGTAGGTTTTGTATGCTTACTCTCTCTTTCCTTTTCCTCACCCAGGTGCTGAAGGAAACACTGGTGCCACAGGTGCAGACGGTGATACTGGTGCCACAGGCTCCAAAGGATCTACTGGTAAGACAGGCGCAACTGGTAAGGATGGAGCAACTGGTGCCACAGGAGCAACTGGCAAGACAGGCTTCACTGGAGCAACAGGTGCGTTTCCCTGCCTCCATCCCTTGTCTAAGCAGAGTGCAGTGCTCTGTCTTCCCTGATTTCAAGCCCATTCCCAGGCTCTGGCCACTCTGTGAAGTAGGTTTTGTATGCTTACTCTCTCTTTCCTTTTCCTCACCCAGGTGCTGAAGGAAACACTGGTGCCACAGGTGCAGACGGTGATACTGGTGCCACAGGCTCCAAAGGATCTACTGGTAAGACAGGCGCAACTGGTAAGGATGGAGCAACTGGTGCCACAGGAGCAACTGGCAAGACAGGCTTCACTGGAGCAACAGGTGCGTTTCCCTGCCTCCATTCCTAGTCTAAGCACAGTGCAGTGCTCTGTCTTCCCTGATTTCAAGCCCATTCCCAGGCTCTGGCCACTCTGTGAAGTAGGTTTTGTATGCTTACTCTCTCTTTCCTTTTCCTCACCCAGGTGCTGATGGAAACACTGGTGCCACAGGTGCAGACGGTGATACTGGTGCCACAGGCTCCAAAGGATCTACTGGTAAGACAGGCGCAACTGGTAAGGATGGAGCAACTGGTGCCACAGGAGCAACTGGCAAGACAGGCTTCACTGGAGCAACAGGTGCGTTTCCCTGCCTCCATTCCTAGTCTAAGCACAGTGCAGTGCTCTGTCTTCCCTGATTTCAAGCCCATTCCCAGGCTCTGGCCACTCTGTGAAGTAGGTTTTGTATGCTTACTCTCTCTTCTCTTTTCCTCACCCAGGTGCTGAAGGAAACACTGGTGCCACAGGTGCAGACGGTGATACTGGTGCCACAGGCTCCAAAGGATCTACTGGTAAGACAGGCGCAACTGGTAAGGATGGAGCAACTGGTGCCACAGGAGCAACTGGCAAGACAGGCTTCACTGGAGCAACAGGTGCGTTTCCCTGCCTCCATCCCTTGTCTAAGCAGAGTGCAGTGCTCTGTCTTCCCTGATTTCAAGCCCATTCCCAGGCTCTGGCCACTCTGTGAAGTAGGTTTTGTATGCTTACTCTCTCTTTCCTTTTCCTCACCCAGGTGCTGAAGGAAACACTGGTGCCACAGGTGCAGACGGTGATACTGGTGCCACAGGCTCCAAAGGATCTACTGGTAAGACAGGCGCAACTGGTAAGGATGGAGCAACTGGTGCCACAGGAGCAACTGGCAAGACAGGCTTCACTGGAGCAACAGGTGCGTTTCCCTGCCTCCATTCCTAGTCTAAGCACAGTGCAGTGCTCTGTCTTCCCTGATTTCAAGCCCATTCCCAGGCTCTGGCCACTCTGTGAAGTAGGTTTTGTATGCTTACTCTCTCTTTCCTTTTCCTCACCCAGGTGCTGATGGAAACACTGGTGCCACAGGTGCAGACGGTGATACTGGTGCCACAGGCTCCAAAGGATCTACTGGTAAGACAGGCGCAACTGGTAAGGATGGAGCAACTGGTGCCACAGGAGCAACTGGCAAGACAGGCTTCACTGGAGCAACAGGTGCGTTTCCCTGCCTCCATTCCTAGTCTAAGCACAGTGCAGTGCTCTGTCTTCCCTGATTTCAAGCCCATTCCCAGGCTCTGGCCACTCTGTGAAGTAGGTTTTGTATGCTTACTCTCTCTTCTCTTTTCCTCACCCAGGTGCTGAAGGAAACACTGGTGCCACAGGTGCAGACGGTGATACTGGTGCCACAGGCTCCAAAGGATCTACTGGTAAGACAGGCGCAACTGGTAAGGATGGAGCAACTGGTGCCACAGGAGCAACTGGCAAGACAGGCTTCACTGGAGCAACAGGTGCGTTTCCCTGCCTCCATTCCTAGTCTAAGCACAGTGCAGTGCTCTGTCTTCCCTGATTTCAAGCCCATTCCCAGGCTCTGGCCACTCTGTGAAGTAGGTTTTGTATGCTTACTCTCTCTTCTCTTTTCCTCACCCAGGTGCTGAAGGAAACACTGGTGCCACAGGTGCAGACGGTGATACTGGTGCCACAGGCTCCAAAGGATCTACTGGTAAGACAGGCGCAACTGGTAAGGATGGAGCAACTGGTGCCACAGGAGCAACTGGCAAGACAGGCTTCACTGGAGCAACAGGTGCGTTTCCCTGCCTCCATCCCTTGTCTAAGCAGAGTGCAGTGCTCTGTCTTCCCTGATTTCAAGCCCATTCCCAGGCTCTGGCCACTCTGTGAAGTAGGTTTTGTATGCTTACTCTCTCTTTCCTTTTCCTCACCCAGGTGCTGAAGGAAACACTGGTGCCACAGGTGCAGACGGTGATACTGGTGCCACAGGCTCCAAAGGATCTACTGGTAAGACAGGCGCAACTGGTAAGGATGGAGCAACTGGTGCCACAGGAGCAACTGGCAAGACAGGCTTCACTGGAGCAACAGGTGCGTTTCCCTGCCTCCATCCCTTGTCTAAGCAGAGTGCAGTGCTCTGTCTTCCCTGATTTCAAGCCCATTCCAAGGCCCTGGCCACTCTGTGAAGTAGGTTTTGTATGCTTACTCTCTCTTTCCTTTTCCTCACCCAGGTGCTGAAGGAAACACTGGTGCCACAGGTGCAGACGGTGATACTGGTGCCACAGGCTCCAAAGGATCTACTGGTAAGACAGGCGCAACTGGTAAGGATGGAGCAACTGGTGCCACAGGAGCAACTGGCAAGACAGGCTTCACTGGAGCAACAGGTGCGTTTCCCTGCCTCCATTCCTAGTCTAAGCACAGTGCAGTGCTCTGTCTTCCCTGATTTCAAGCCCATTCCCAGGCTCTGGCCACTCTGTGAAGTAGGTTTTGTATGCTTACTCTCTCTTTCCTTTTCCTCACCCAGGTGCTGAAGGAAACACTGGTGCCACAGGTGCAGACGGTGATACTGGTGCCACAGGCTCCAAAGGATCTACTGGTAAGACAGGCGCAACTGGTAAGGATGGAGCAACTGGTGCCACAGGAGCAACTGGCAAGACAGGCTTCACTGGAGCAACAGGTGCGTTTCCCTGCCTCCATCCCTTGTCTAAGCAGAGTGCAGTGCTCTGTCTTCCCTGATTTCAAGCCCATTCCCAGGCTCTGGCCACTCTGTGAAGTAGGTTTTGTATGCTTACTCTCTCTTTCCTTTTCCTCACCCAGGTGCTGAAGGAAACACTGGTGCCACAGGTGCAGACGGTGATACTGGTGCCACAGGCTCCAAAGGATCTACTGGTAAGACAGGCGCAACTGGTAAGGATGGAGCAACTGGTGCCACAGGAGCAACTGGCAAGACAGGCTTCACTGGAGCAACAGGTGCGTTTCCCTGCCTCCATCCCTAGTCTAAGCAGAGTGCAGTGCTCTGTCTTCCCTGATTTCAAGCCCATTCCCAGGCTCTGGCCACTCTGTGAAGTAGGTTTTGTATGCTTACTCTCTCTTTCCTTTTCCTCACCCAGGTGCTGAAGGAAACACTGGTGCCACAGGTGCAGACGGTGATACTGGTGCCACAGGCTCCAAAGGATCTACTGGTAAGACAGGCGCAACTGGTAAGGATGGAGCAACTGGTGCCACAGGAGCAACTGGCAAGACAGGCTTCACTGGAGCAACAGGTGCGTTTCCCTGCCTCCATCCCTTGTCTAAGCAGAGTGCAGTGCTCTGTCTTCCCTGATTTCAAGCCCATTCCCAGGCTCTGGCCATTCTGTGAAGTAGGTTTTGTATGCTTACTCTCTCTTTCCTTTTCCTCACCCAGGTGCTGAAGGAAACACTGGTGCCACAGGTGCAGACGGTGATACTGGTGCCACAGGCTCCAAAGGATCTACTGGTAAGACAGGCGCAACTGGTAAGGATGGAGCAACTGGTGCCACAGGAGCAACTGGCAAGACAGGCTTCACTGGAGCAACAGGTGCGTTTCCCTGCCTCCATCCCTTGTCTAAGCAGAGTGCAGTGCTCTGTCTTCCCTGATTTCAAGCCCATTCCCAGGCTCTGGCCACTCTGTGAAGTAGGTTTTGTATGCTTACTCTCTCTTTCCTTTTCCTCACCCAGGTGCTGAAGGAAACACTGGTGCCACAGGTGCAGACGGTGATACTGGTGCCACAGGCTCCAAAGGATCTACTGGTAAGACAGGCGCAACTGGTAAGGATGGAGCAACTGGTGCCACAGGAGCAACTGGCAAGACAGGCTTCACTGGAGCAACAGGTGCGTTTCCCTGCCTCCATTCCTAGTCTAAGCACAGTGCAGTGCTCTGTCTTCCCTGATTTCAAGCCCATTCCCAGGCTCTGGCCACTCTGTGAAGTAGGTTTTGTATGCTTACTCTCTCTTTCCTTTTCCTCACCCAGGTGCTGAAGGAAACACTGGTGCCACAGGTGCAGACGGTGATACTGGTGCCACAGGCTCCAAAGGATCTACTGGTAAGACAGGCGCAACTGGTAAGGATGGAGCAACTGGTGCCACAGGAGCAACTGGCAAGACAGGCTTCACTGGAGCAACAGGTGCGTTTCCCTGCCTCCATTCCTAGTCTGAGCAGAGTGCAGTGCTCTGTCTTCCCTGATTTCAAGCCCATTCCCAGGCTCTGGCCACTCTGTGAAGTAGGTTTTGTATGCTTACTCTCTCTTTCCTTTTCCTCACCCAGGTGCTGATGGAAACACTGGTGCCACAGGTGCAGACGGTGATACTGGTGCCACAGGCTCCAAAGGATCTACTGGTAAGACAGGCGCAACTGGTAAGGATGGAGCAACTGGTGCCACAGGAGCAACTGGCAAGACAGGCTTCACTGGAGCAACAGGTGCGTTTCCCTGCCTCCATTCCTAGTCTAAGCACAGTGCAGTGCTCTGTCTTCCCTGATTTCAAGCCCATTCCCAGGCTCTGGCCACTCTGTGAAGTAGGTTTTGTATGCTTACTCTCTCTTCTCTTTTCCTCACCCAGGTGCTGAAGGAAACACTGGTGCCACAGGTGCAGACGGTGATACTGGTGCCACAGGCTCCAAAGGATCTACTGGTAAGACAGGCGCAACTGGTAAGGATGGAGCAACTGGTGCCACAGGAGCAACTGGCAAGACAGGCTTCACTGGAGCAACAGGTGCGTTTCCCTGCCTCCATCCCTAGTCTAAGCAGAGTGCAGTGCTCTGTCTTCCCTGATTTCAAGCCCATTCCCAGGCTCTGGCCACTCTGTGAAGTAGGTTTTGTATGCTTACTCTCTCTTTCCTTTTCCTCACCCAGGTGCTGAAGGAAACACTGGTGCCACAGGTGCAGACGGTGATACTGGTGCCACAGGCTCCAAAGGATCTACTGGTAAGACAGGCGCAACTGGTAAGGATGGAGCAACTGGTGCCACAGGAGCAACTGGCAAGACAGGCTTCACTGGAGCAACAGGTGCGTTTCCCTGCCTCCATCCCTTGTCTAAGCAGAGTGCAGTGCTCTGTCTTCCCTGATTTCAAGCCCATTCCCAGGCTCTGGCCACTCTGTGAAGTAGGTTTTGTATGCTTACTCTCTCTTTCCTTTTCCTCACCCAGGTGCTGAAGGAAACACTGGTGCCACAGGTGCAGACGGTGATACTGGTGCCACAGGCTCCAAAGGATCTACTGGTAAGACAGGCGCAACTGGTAAGGATGGAGCAACTGGTGCCACAGGAGCAACTGGCAAGACAGGCTTCACTGGAGCAACAGGTGCGTTTCCCTGCCTCCATTCCTAGTCTAAGCACAGTGCAGTGCTCTGTCTTCCCTGATTTCAAGCCCATTCCCAGGCTCTGGCCACTCTGTGAAGTAGGTTTTGTATGCTTACTCTCTCTTTCCTTTTCCTCACCCAGGTGCTGAAGGAAACACTGGTGCCACAGGTGCAGACGGTGATACTGGTGCCACAGGCTCCAAAGGATCTACTGGTAAGACAGGCGCAACTGGTAAGGATGGAGCAACTGGTGCCACAGGAGCAACTGGCAAGACAGGCTTCACTGGAGCAACAGGTGCGTTTCCCTGCCTCCATCCCTAGTCTAAGCAGAGTGCAGTGCTCTGTCTTCCCTGATTTCAAGCCCATTCCCAGGCTCTGGCCACTCTGTGAAGTAGGTTTTGTATGCTTACTCTCTCTTTCCTTTTCCTCACCCAGGTGCTGAAGGAAACACTGGTGCCACAGGTGCAGACGGTGATACTGGTGCCACAGGCTCCAAAGGATCTACTGGTAAGACAGGCGCAACTGGTAAGGATGGAGCAACTGGTGCCACAGGAGCAACTGGCAAGACAGGCTTCACTGGAGCAACAGGTGCGTTTCCCTGCCTCCATCCCTTGTCTAAGCAGAGTGCAGTGCTCTGTCTTCCCTGATTTCAAGCCCATTCCCAGGCTCTGGCCACTCTGTGAAGTAGGTTTTGTATGCTTACTCTCTCTTTCCTTTTCCTCACCCAGGTGCTGAAGGAAACACTGGTGCCACAGGTGCAGACGGTGATACTGGTGCCACAGGCTCCAAAGGATCTACTGGTAAGACAGGCGCAACTGGTAAGGATGGAGCAACTGGTGCCACAGGAGCAACTGGCAAGACAGGCTTCACTGGAGCAACAGGTGCGTTTCCCTGCCTCCATCCCTTGTCTAAGCAGAGTGCAGTGCTCTGTCTTCCCTGATTTCAAGCCCATTCCCAGGCTCTGGCCACTCTGTGAAGTAGGTTTTGTATGCTTACTCTCTCTTTCCTTTTCCTCACCCAGGTGCTGAAGGAAACACTGGTGCCACAGGTGCAGACGGTGATACTGGTGCCACAGGCTCCAAAGGATCTACTGGTAAGACAGGCGCAACTGGTAAGGATGGAGCAACTGGTGCCACAGGAGCAACTGGCAAGACAGGCTTCACTGGAGCAACAGGTGCGTTTCCCTGCCTCCATTCCTAGTCTAAGCACAGTGCAGTGCTCTGTCTTCCCTGATTTCAAGCCCATTCCCAGGCTCTGGCCACTCTGTGAAGTAGGTTTTGTATGCTTACTCTCTCTTTCCTTTTCCTCACCCAGGTGCTGAAGGAAACACTGGTGCCACAGGTGCAGACGGTGATACTGGTGCCACAGGCTCCAAAGGATCTACTGGTAAGACAGGCGCAACTGGTAAGGATGGAGCAACTGGTGCCACAGGAGCAACTGGCAAGACAGGCTTCACTGGAGCAACAGGTGCGTTTCCCTGCCTCCATTCCTAGTCTGAGCAGAGTGCAGTGCTCTGTCTTCCCTGATTTCAAGCCCATTCCCAGGCTCTGGCCACTCTGTGAAGTAGGTTTTGTATGCTTACTCTCTCTTTCCTTTTCCTCACCCAGGTGCTGATGGAAACACTGGTGCCACAGGTGCAGACGGTGATACTGGTGCCACAGGCTCCAAAGGATCTACTGGTAAGACAGGCGCAACTGGTAAGGATGGAGCAACTGGTGCCACAGGAGCAACTGGCAAGACAGGCTTCACTGGAGCAACAGGTGCGTTTCCCTGCCTCCATTCCTAGTCTAAGCACAGTGCAGTGCTCTGTCTTCCCTGATTTCAAGCCCATTCCCAGGCTCTGGCCACTCTGTGAAGTAGGTTTTGTATGCTTACTCTCTCTTCTCTTTTCCTCACCCAGGTGCTGAAGGAAACACTGGTGCCACAGGTGCAGACGGTGATACTGGTGCCACAGGCTCCAAAGGATCTACTGGTAAGACAGGCGCAACTGGTAAGGATGGAGCAACTGGTGCCACAGGAGCAACTGGCAAGACAGGCTTCACTGGAGCAACAGGTGCGTTTCCCTGCCTCCATCCCTAGTCTAAGCAGAGTGCAGTGCTCTGTCTTCCCTGATTTCAAGCCCATTCCCAGGCTCTGGCCACTCTGTGAAGTAGGTTTTGTATGCTTACTCTCTCTTTCCTTTTCCTCACCCAGGTGCTGAAGGAAACACTGGTGCCACAGGTGCAGACGGTGATACTGGTGCCACAGGCTCCAAAGGATCTACTGGTAAGACAGGCGCAACTGGTAAGGATGGAGCAACTGGTGCCACAGGAGCAACTGGCAAGACAGGCTTCACTGGAGCAACAGGTGCGTTTCCCTGCCTCCATCCCTTGTCTAAGCAGAGTGCAGTGCTCTGTCTTCCCTGATTTCAAGCCCATTCCCAGGCTCTGGCCACTCTGTGAAGTAGGTTTTGTATGCTTACTCTCTCTTTCCTTTTCCTCACCCAGGTGCTGAAGGAAACACTGGTGCCACAGGTGCAGACGGTGATACTGGTGCCACAGGCTCCAAAGGATCTACTGGTAAGACAGGCGCAACTGGTAAGGATGGAGCAACTGGTGCCACAGGAGCAACTGGCAAGACAGGCTTCACTGGAGCAACAGGTGCGTTTCCCTGCCTCCATTCCTAGTCTAAGCAGAGTGCAGTGCTCTGTCTTCCCTGATTTCAAGCCCATTCCCAGGCTCTGGCCACTCTGTGAAGTAGGTTTTGTATGCTTACTCTCTCTTTCCTTTTCCTCACCCAGGTGCTGATGGAAACACTGGTGCCACAGGTGCAGACGGTGATACTGGTGCCACAGGCTCCAAAGGATCTACTGGTAAGACAGGCGCAACTGGTAAGGATGGAGCAACTGGTGCCACAGGAGCAACTGGCAAGACAGGCTTCACTGGAGCAACAGGTGCGTTTCCCTGCCTCCATTCCTAGTCTAAGCACAGTGCAGTGCTCTGTCTTCCCTGATTTCAAGCCCATTCCCAGGCTCTGGCCACTCTGTGAAGTAGGTTTTGTATGCTTACTCTCTCTTCTCTTTTCCTCACCCAGGTGCTGAAGGAAACACTGGTGCCACAGGTGCAGACGGTGATACTGGTGCCACAGGCTCCAAAGGATCTACTGGTAAGACAGGCGCAACTGGTAAGGATGGAGCAACTGGTGCCACAGGAGCAACTGGCAAGACAGGCTTCACTGGAGCAACAGGTGCGTTTCCCTGCCTCCATCCCTAGTCTAAGCAGAGTGCAGTGCTCTGTCTTCCCTGATTTCAAGCCCATTCCCAGGCTCTGGCCACTCTGTGAAGTAGGTTTTGTATGCTTACTCTCTCTTCTCTTTTCCTCACCCAGGTGCTGAAGGAAACACTGGTGCCACAGGTGCAGACGGTGATACTGGTGCCACAGGCTCCAAAGGATCTACTGGTAAGACAGGCGCAACTGGTAAGGATGGAGCAACTGGTGCCACAGGAGCAACTGGCAAGACAGGCTTCACTGGAGCAACAGGTGCGTTTCCCTGCCTCCATCCCTTGTCTAAGCAGAGTGCAGTGCTCTGTCTTCCCTGATTTCAAGCCCATTCCCAGGCTCTGGCCTTTCTGTGAAGTAGGTTTTGTATGCTTACTCTCTCTTTCCTTTTCCTCACCCAGGTGCTGAAGGAAACACTGGTGCCACAGGTGCAGACGGTGATACTGGTGCCACAGGCTCCAAAGGATCTACTGGTAAGACAGGCGCAACTGGTAAGGATGGAGCAACTGGTGCCACAGGAGCAACTGGCAAGACAGGCTTCACTGGAGCAACAGGTGCGTTTCCCTGCCTCCATCCCTTGTCTAAGCAGAGTGCAGTGCTCTGTCTTCCCTGATTTCAAGCCCATTCCCAGGCTCTGGCCACTCTGTGAAGTAGGTTTTGTATGCTTACTCTCTCTTTCCTTTTCCTCACCCAGGTGCTGAAGGAAACACTGGTGCCACAGGTGCAGACGGTGATACTGGTGCCACAGGCTCCAAAGGATCTACTGGTAAGACAGGCGCAACTGGTAAGGATGGAGCAACTGGTGCCACAGGAGCAACTGGCAAGACAGGCTTCACTGGAGCAACAGGTGCGTTTCCCTGCCTCCATCCCTTGTCTAAGCAGAGTGCAGTGCTCTGTCTTCCCTGATTTCAAGCCCATTCCCAGGCTCTGGCCACTCTGTGAAGTAGGTTTTGTATGCTTACTCTCTCTTT
The DNA here is from genome assembly GCA_942159475.1 of Sthenelais limicola. Taxonomy (NCBI): domain Eukaryota; kingdom Metazoa; phylum Annelida; class Polychaeta; order Phyllodocida; family Sigalionidae; genus Sthenelais; species Sthenelais limicola. The sequence goes on from OW804096.1 coordinate 64,910,171, forward strand.
CCTTTTCCTCACCCAGGTGCTGAAGGAAACACTGGTGCCACAGGTGCAGACGGTGATACTGGTGCCACAGGCTCCAAAGGATCTACTGGTAAGACAGGCGCAACTGGTAAGGATGGAGCAACTGGTGCCACAGGAGCAACTGGCAAGACAGGCTTCACTGGAGCAACAGGTGCGTTTCCCTGCCTCCATTCCTAGTCTAAGCAGAGTGCAGTGCTCTGTCTTCCCTGATTTCAAGCCCATTCCCAGGCTCTGGCCACTCTGTGAAGTAGGTTTTGTATGCTTACTCTCTCTTTCCTTTTCCTCACCCAGGTGCTGATGGAAACACTGGTGCCACAGGTGCAGACGGTGATACTGGTGCCACAGGCTCCAAAGGATCTACTGGTAAGACAGGCGCAACTGGTAAGGATGGAGCAACTGGTGCCACAGGAGCAACTGGCAAGACAGGCTTCACTGGAGCAACAGGTGCGTTTCCCTGCCTCCATTCCTAGTCTAAGCACAGTGCAGTGCTCTGTCTTCCCTGATTTCAAGCCCATTCCCAGGCTCTGGCCACTCTGTGAAGTAGGTTTTGTATGCTTACTCTCTCTTCTCTTTTCCTCACCCAGGTGCTGAAGGAAACACTGGTGCCACAGGTGCAGACGGTGATACTGGTGCCACAGGCTCCAAAGGATCTACTGGTAAGACAGGCGCAACTGGTAAGGATGGAGCAACTGGTGCCACAGGAGCAACTGGCAAGACAGGCTTCACTGGAGCAACAGGTGCGTTTCCCTGCCTCCATTCCTAGTCTAAGCACAGTGCAGTGCTCTGTCTTCCCTGATTTCAAGCCCATTCCCAGGCTCTGGCCACTCTGTGAAGTAGGTTTTGTATGCTTACTCTCTCTTCTCTTTTCCTCACCCAGGTGCTGAAGGAAACACTGGTGCCACAGGTGCAGACGGTGATACTGGTGCCACAGGCTCCAAAGGATCTACTGGTAAGACAGGCGCAACTGGTAAGGATGGAGCAACTGGTGCCACAGGAGCAACTGGCAAGACAGGCTTCACTGGAGCAACAGGTGCGTTTCCCTGCCTCCATTCCTAGTCTAAGCACAGTGCAGTGCTCTGTCTTCCCTGATTTCAAGCCCATTCCCAGGCTCTGGCCACTCTGTGAAGTAGGTTTTGTATGCTTACTCTCTCTTCTCTTTTCCTCACCCAGGTGCTGAAGGAAACACTGGTGCCACAGGTGCAGACGGTGATACTGGTGCCACAGGCTCCAAAGGATCTACTGGTAAGACAGGCGCAACTGGTAAGGATGGAGCAACTGGTGCCACAGGAGCAACTGGCAAGACAGGCTTCACTGGAGCAACAGGTGCGTTTCCCTGCCTCCATCCCTTGTCTAAGCAGAGTGCAGTGCTCTGTCTTCCCTGATTTCAAGCCCATTCCCAGGCTCTGGCCATTCTGTGAAGTAGGTTTTGTATGCTTACTCTCTCTTTCCTTTTCCTCACCCAGGTGCTGAAGGAAACACTGGTGCCACAGGTGCAGACGGTGATACTGGTGCCACAGGCTCCAAAGGATCTACTGGTAAGACAGGCGCAACTGGTAAGGATGGAGCAACTGGTGCCACAGGAGCAACTGGCAAGACAGGCTTCACTGGAGCAACAGGTGCGTTTCCCTGCCTCCATCCCTTGTCTAAGCAGAGTGCAGTGCTCTGTCTTCCCTGATTTCAAGCCCATTCCCAGGCTCTGGCCACTCTGTGAAGTAGGTTTTGTATGCTTACTCTCTCTTTCCTTTTCCTCACCCAGGTGCTGAAGGAAACACTGGTGCCACAGGTGCAGACGGTGATACTGGTGCCACAGGCTCCAAAGGATCTACTGGTAAGACAGGCGCAACTGGTAAGGATGGAGCAACTGGTGCCACAGGAGCAACTGGCAAGACAGGCTTCACTGGAGCAACAGGTGCGTTTCCCTGCCTCCATTCCTAGTCTAAGCACAGTGCAGTGCTCTGTCTTCCCTGATTTCAAGCCCATTCCCAGGCTCTGGCCACTCTGTGAAGTAGGTTTTGTATGCTTACTCTCTCTTTCCTTTTCCTCACCCAGGTGCTGAAGGAAACACTGGTGCCACAGGTGCAGACGGTGATACTGGTGCCACAGGCTCCAAAGGATCTACTGGTAAGACAGGCGCAACTGGTAAGGATGGAGCAACTGGTGCCACAGGAGCAACTGGCAAGACAGGCTTCACTGGAGCAACAGGTGCGTTTCCCTGCCTCCATTCCTAGTCTGAGCAGAGTGCAGTGCTCTGTCTTCCCTGATTTCAAGCCCATTCCCAGGCTCTGGCCACTCTGTGAAGTAGGTTTTGTATGCTTACTCTCTCTTTCCTTTTCCTCACCCAGGTGCTGATGGAAACACTGGTGCCACAGGTGCAGACGGTGATACTGGTGCCACAGGCTCCAAAGGATCTACTGGTAAGACAGGCGCAACTGGTAAGGATGGAGCAACTGGTGCCACAGGAGCAACTGGCAAGACAGGCTTCACTGGAGCAACAGGTGCGTTTCCCTGCCTCCATTCCTAGTCTAAGCACAGTGCAGTGCTCTGTCTTCCCTGATTTCAAGCCCATTCCCAGGCTCTGGCCACTCTGTGAAGTAGGTTTTGTATGCTTACTCTCTCTTCTCTTTTCCTCACCCAGGTGCTGAAGGAAACACTGGTGCCACAGGTGCAGACGGTGATACTGGTGCCACAGGCTCCAAAGGATCTACTGGTAAGACAGGCGCAACTGGTAAGGATGGAGCAACTGGTGCCACAGGAGCAACTGGCAAGACAGGCTTCACTGGAGCAACAGGTGCGTTTCCCTGCCTCCATCCCTAGTCTAAGCAGAGTGCAGTGCTCTGTCTTCCCTGATTTCAAGCCCATTCCCAGGCTCTGGCCACTCTGTGAAGTAGGTTTTGTATGCTTACTCTCTCTTTCCTTTTCCTCACCCAGGTGCTGAAGGAAACACTGGTGCCACAGGTGCAGACGGTGATACTGGTGCCACAGGCTCCAAAGGATCTACTGGTAAGACAGGCGCAACTGGTAAGGATGGAGCAACTGGTGCCACAGGAGCAACTGGCAAGACAGGCTTCACTGGAGCAACAGGTGCGTTTCCCTGCCTCCATCCCTTGTCTAAGCAGAGTGCAGTGCTCTGTCTTCCCTGATTTCAAGCCCATTCCCAGGCTCTGGCCACTCTGTGAAGTAGGTTTTGTATGCTTACTCTCTCTTTCCTTTTCCTCACACAGGTGCTGAAGGAAACACTGGTGCCACAGGTGCAGACGGTGATACTGGTGCCACAGGCTCCAAAGGATCTACTGGTAAGACAGGCGCAACTGGTAAGGATGGAGCAACTGGTGCCACAGGAGCAACTGGCAAGACAGGCTTCACTGGAGCAACAGGTGCGTTTCCCTGCCTCCATTCCTAGTCTAAGCACAGTGCAGTGCTCTGTCTTCCCTGATTTCAAGCCCATTCCCAGGCTCTGGCCACTCTGTGAAGTAGGTTTTGTATGCTTACTCTCTCTTTCCTTTTCCTCACCCAGGTGCTGAAGGAAACACTGGTGCCACAGGTGCAGACGGTGATACTGGTGCCACAGGCTCCAAAGGATCTACTGGTAAGACAGGCGCAACTGGTAAGGATGGAGCAACTGGTGCCACAGGAGCAACTGGCAAGACAGGCTTCACTGGAGCAACAGGTGCGTTTCCCTGCCTCCATTCCTAGTCTGAGCAGAGTGCAGTGCTCTGTCTTCCCTGATTTCAAGCCCATTCCCAGGCTCTGGCCACTCTGTGAAGTAGGTTTTGTATGCTTACTCTCTCTTTCCTTTTCCTCACCCAGGTGCTGATGGAAACACTGGTGCCACAGGTGCAGACGGTGATACTGGTGCCACAGGCTCCAAAGGATCTACTGGTAAGACAGGCGCAACTGGTAAGGATGGAGCAACTGGTGCCACAGGAGCAACTGGCAAGACAGGCTTCACTGGAGCAACAGGTGCGTTTCCCTGCCTCCATTCCTAGTCTAAGCACAGTGCAGTGCTCTGTCTTCCCTGATTTCAAGCCCATTCCCAGGCTCTGGCCACTCTGTGAAGTAGGTTTTGTATGCTTACTCTCTCTTCTCTTTTCCTCACCCAGGTGCTGAAGGAAACACTGGTGCCACAGGTGCAGACGGTGATACTGGTGCCACAGGCTCCAAAGGATCTACTGGTAAGACAGGCGCAACTGGTAAGGATGGAGCAACTGGTGCCACAGGAGCAACTGGCAAGACAGGCTTCACTGGAGCAACAGGTGCGTTTCCCTGCCTCCATCCCTAGTCTAAGCAGAGTGCAGTGCTCTGTCTTCCCTGATTTCAAGCCCATTCCCAGGCTCTGGCCACTCTGTGAAGTAGGTTTTGTATGCTTACTCTCTCTTTCCTTTTCCTCACCCAGGTGCTGAAGGAAACACTGGTGCCACAGGTGCAGACGGTGATACTGGTGCCACAGGCTCCAAAGGATCTACTGGTAAGACAGGCGCAACTGGTAAGGATGGAGCAACTGGTGCCACAGGAGCAACTGGCAAGACAGGCTTCACTGGAGCAACAGGTGCGTTTCCCTGCCTCCATCCCTTGTCTAAGCAGAGTGCAGTGCTCTGTCTTCCCTGATTTCAAGCCCATTCCCAGGCTCTGGCCACTCTGTGAAGTAGGTTTTGTATGCTTACTCTCTCTTTCCTTTTCCTCACACAGGTGCTGAAGGAAACACTGGTGCCACAGGTGCAGACGGTGATACTGGTGCCACAGGCTCCAAAGGATCTACTGGTAAGACAGGCGCAACTGGTAAGGATGGAGCAACTGGTGCCACAGGAGCAACTGGCAAGACAGGCTTCACTGGAGCAACAGGTGCGTTTCCCTGCCTCCATTCCTAGTCTAAGCACAGTGCAGTGCTCTGTCTTCCCTGATTTCAAGCCCATTCCCAGGCTCTGGCCACTCTGTGAAGTAGGTTTTGTATGCTTACTCTCTCTTTCCTTTTCCTCACCCAGGTGCTGAAGGAAACACTGGTGCCACAGGTGCAGACGGTGATACTGGTGCCACAGGCTCCAAAGGATCTACTGGTAAGACAGGCGCAACTGGTAAGGATGGAGCAACTGGTGCCACAGGAGCAACTGGCAAGACAGGCTTCACTGGAGCAACAGGTGCGTTTCCCTGCCTCCATTCCTAGTCTGAGCAGAGTGCAGTGCTCTGTCTTCCCTGATTTCAAGCCCATTCCCAGGCTCTGGCCACTCTGTGAAGTAGGTTTTGTATGCTTACTCTCTCTTTCCTTTTCCTCACCCAGGTGCTGATGGAAACACTGGTGCCACAGGTGCAGACGGTGATACTGGTGCCACAGGCTCCAAAGGATCTACTGGTAAGACAGGCGCAACTGGTAAGGATGGAGCAACTGGTGCCACAGGAGCAACTGGCAAGACAGGCTTCACTGGAGCAACAGGTGCGTTTCCCTGCCTCCATTCCTAGTCTAAGCACAGTGCAGTGCTCTGTCTTCCCTGATTTCAAGCCCATTCCCAGGCTCTGGCCACTCTGTGAAGTAGGTTTTGTATGCTTACTCTCTCTTCTCTTTTCCTCACCCAGGTGCTGAAGGAAACACTGGTGCCACAGGTGCAGACGGTGATACTGGTGCCACAGGCTCCAAAGGATCTACTGGTAAGACAGGCGCAACTGGTAAGGATGGAGCAACTGGTGCCACAGGAGCAACTGGCAAGACAGGCTTCACTGGAGCAACAGGTGCGTTTCCCTGCCTCCATCCCTAGTCTAAGCAGAGTGCAGTGCTCTGTCTTCCCTGATTTCAAGCCCATTCCCAGGCTCTGGCCACTCTGTGAAGTAGGTTTTGTATGCTTACTCTCTCTTTCCTTTTCCTCACCCAGGTGCTGAAGGAAACACTGGTGCCACAGGTGCAGACGGTGATACTGGTGCCACAGGCTCCAAAGGATCTACTGGTAAGACAGGCGCAACTGGTAAGGATGGAGCAACTGGTGCCACAGGAGCAACTGGCAAGACAGGCTTCACTGGAGCAACAGGTGCGTTTCCCTGCCTCCATCCCTTGTCTAAGCAGAGTGCAGTGCTCTGTCTTCCCTGATTTCAAGCCCATTCCCAGGCTCTGGCCACTCTGTGAAGTAGGTTTTGTATGCTTACTCTCTCTTTCCTTTTCCTCACCCAGGTGCTGAAGGAAACACTGGTGCCACAGGTGCAGACGGTGATACTGGTGCCACAGGCTCCAAAGGATCTACTGGTAAGACAGGCGCAACTGGTAAGGATGGAGCAACTGGTGCCACAGGAGCAACTGGCAAGACAGGCTTCACTGGAGCAACAGGTGCGTTTCCCTGCCTCCATTCCTAGTCTAAGCACAGTGCAGTGCTCTGTCTTCCCTGATTTCAAGCCCATTCCCAGGCTCTGGCCACTCTGTGAAGTAGGTTTTGTATGCTTACTCTCTCTTTCCTTTTCCTCACCCAGGTGCTGAAGGAAACACTGGTGCCACAGGTGCAGACGGTGATACTGGTGCCACAGGCTCCAAAGGATCTACTGGTAAGACAGGCGCAACTGGTAAGGATGGAGCAACTGGTGCCACAGGAGCAACTGGCAAGACAGGCTTCACTGGAGCAACAGGTGCGTTTCCCTGCCTCCATCCCTAGTCTAAGCAGAGTGCAGTGCTCTGTCTTCCCTGATTTCAAGCCCATTCCCAGGCTCTGGCCACTCTGTGAAGTAGGTTTTGTATGCTTACTCTCTCTTTCCTTTTCCTCACCCAGGTGCTGAAGGAAACACTGGTGCCACAGGTGCAGATGGTGATACTGGTGCCACAGGCTCCAAAGGATCTACTGGTAAGACAGGCGCAACTGGTAAGGATGGAGCAACTGGTGCCACAGGAGCAACTGGCAAGACAGGCTTCACTGGAGCAACAGGTGCGTTTCCCTGCCTCCATCCCTTGTCTAAGCAGAGTGCAGTGCTCTGTCTTCCCTGATTTCAAGCCCATTCCCAGGCTCTGGCCACTCTGTGAAGTAGGTTTTGTATGCTTACTCTCTCTTTCCTTTTCCTCACCCAGGTGCTGAAGGAAACACTGGTGCCACAGGTGCAGACGGTGATACTGGTGCCACAGGCTCCAAAGGATCTACTGGTAAGACAGGCGCAACTGGTAAGGATGGAGCAACTGGTGCCACAGGAGCAACTGGCAAGACAGGCTTCACTGGAGCAACAGGTGCGTTTCCCTGCCTCCATTCCTAGTCTAAGCAGAGTGCAGTGCTCTGTCTTCCCTGATTTCAAGCCCATTCCCAGGCTCTGGCCACTCTGTGAAGTAGGTTTTGTATGCTTACTCTCTCTTTCCTTTTCCTCACCCAGGTGCTGATGGAAACACTGGTGCCACAGGTGCAGACGGTGATACTGGTGCCACAGGCTCCAAAGGATCTACTGGTAAGACAGGCGCAACTGGTAAGGATGGAGCAACTGGTGCCACAGGAGCAACTGGCAAGACAGGCTTCACTGGAGCAACAGGTGCGTTTCCCTGCCTCCATTCCTAGTCTAAGCACAGTGCAGTGCTCTGTCTTCCCTGATTTCAAGCCCATTCCCAGGCTCTGGCCACTCTGTGAAGTAGGTTTTGTATGCTTACTCTCTCTTCTCTTTTCCTCACCCAGGTGCTGAAGGAAACACTGGTGCCACAGGTGCAGACGGTGATACTGGTGCCACAGGCTCCAAAGGATCTACTGGTAAGACAGGCGCAACTGGTAAGGATGGAGCAACTGGTGCCACAGGAGCAACTGGCAAGACAGGCTTCACTGGAGCAACAGGTGCGTTTCCCTGCCTCCATTCCTAGTCTAAGCACAGTGCAGTGCTCTGTCTTCCCTGATTTCAAGCCCATTCCCAGGCTCTGGCCACTCTGTGAAGTAGGTTTTGTATGCTTACTCTCTCTTCTCTTTTCCTCACCCAGGTGCTGAAGGAAACACTGGTGCCACAGGTGCAGACGGTGATACTGGTGCCACAGGCTCCAAAGGATCTACTGGTAAGACAGGCGCAACTGGTAAGGATGGAGCAACTGGTGCCACAGGAGCAACTGGCAAGACAGGCTTCACTGGAGCAACAGGTGCGTTTCCCTGCCTCCATCCCTTGTCTAAGCAGAGTGCAGTGCTCTGTCTTCCCTGATTTCAAGCCCATTCCCAGGCTCTGGCCACTCTGTGAAGTAGGTTTTGTATGCTTACTCTCTCTTTCCTTTTCCTCACCCAGGTGCTGAAGGAAACACTGGTGCCACAGGTGCAGACGGTGATACTGGTGCCACAGGCTCCAAAGGATCTACTGGTAAGACAGGCGCAACTGGTAAGGATGGAGCAACTGGTGCCACAGGAGCAACTGGCAAGACAGGCTTCACTGGAGCAACAGGTGCGTTTCCCTGCCTCCATTCCTAGTCTAAGCACAGTGCAGTGCTCTGTCTTCCCTGATTTCAAGCCCATTCCCAGGCTCTGGCCACTCTGTGAAGTAGGTTTTGTATGCTTACTCTCTCTTCTCTTTTCCTCACCCAGGTGCTGAAGGAAACACTGGTGCCACAGGTGCAGACGGTGATACTGGTGCCACAGGCTCCAAAGGATCTACTGGTAAGACAGGCGCAACTGGTAAGGATGGAGCAACTGGTGCCACAGGAGCAACTGGCAAGACAGGCTTCACTGGAGCAACAGGTGCGTTTCCCTGCCTCCATTCCTAGTCTAAGCACAGTGCAGTGCTCTGTCTTCCCTGATTTCAAGCCCATTCCCAGGCTCTGGCCACTCTGTGAAGTAGGTTTTGTATGCTTACTCTCTCTTCTCTTTTCCTCACCCAGGTGCTGAAGGAAACACTGGTGCCACAGGTGCAGACGGTGATACTGGTGCCACAGGCTCCAAAGGATCTACTGGTAAGACAGGCGCAACTGGTAAGGATGGAGCAACTGGTGCCACAGGAGCAACTGGCAAGACAGGCTTCACTGGAGCAACAGGTGCGTTTCCCTGCCTCCATTCCTAGTCTAAGCAGAGTGCAGTGCTCTGTCTTCCCTGATTTCAAGCCCATTCCCAGGCTCTGGCCACTCTGTGAAGTAGGTTTTGTATGCTTACTCTCTCTTTCCTTTTCCTCACCCAGGTGCTGAAGGAAACACTGGTGCCACAGGTGCAGACGGTGATACTGGTGCCACAGGCTCCAAAGGATCTACTGGTAAGACAGGCGCAACTGGTAAGGATGGAGCAACTGGTGCCACAGGAGCAACTGGCAAGACAGGCTTCACTGGAGCAACAGGTGCGTTTCCCTGCCTCCATCCCTTGTCTAAGCAGAGTGCAGTGCTCTGTCTTCCCTGATTTCAAGCCCATTCCCAGGCTCTGGCCACTCTGTGAAGTAGGTTTTGTATGCTTACTCTCTCTTTCCTTTTCCTCACCCAGGTGCTGAAGGAAACACTGGTGCCACAGGTGCAGACGGTGATACTGGTGCCACAGGCTCCAAAGGATCTACTGGTAAGACAGGCGCAACTGGTAAGGATGGAGCAACTGGTGCCACAGGAGCAACTGGCAAGACAGGCTTCACTGGAGCAACAGGTGCGTTTCCCTGCCTCCATCCCTAGTCTAAGCAGAGTGCAGTGCTCTGTCTTCCCTGATTTCAAGCCCATTCCCAGGCTCTGGCCACTCTGTGAAGTAGGTTTTGTATGCTTACTCTCTCTTTCCTTTTCCTCACCCAGGTGCTGAAGGAAACACTGGTGCCACAGGTGCAGACGGTGATACTGGTGCCACAGGCTCCAAAGGATCTACTGGTAAGACAGGCGCAACTGGTAAGGATGGAGCAACTGGTGCCACAGGAGCAACTGGCAAGACAGGCTTCACTGGAGCAACAGGTGCGTTTCCCTGCCTCCATCCCTTGTCTAAGCAGAGTGCAGTGCTCTGTCTTCCCTGATTTCAAGCCCATTCCCAGGCTCTGGCCACTCTGTGAAGTAGGTTTTGTATGCTTACTCTCTCTTTCCTTTTCCTCACCCAGGTGCTGAAGGAAACACTGGTGCCACAGGTGCAGACGGTGATACTGGTGCCACAGGCTCCAAAGGATCTACTGGTAAGACAGGCGCAACTGGTAAGGATGGAGCAACTGGTGCCACAGGAGCAACTGGCAAGACAGGCTTCACTGGAGCAACAGGTGCGTTTCCCTGCCTCCATTCCTAGTCTAAGCACAGTGCAGTGCTCTGTCTTCCCTGATTTCAAGCCCATTCCCAGGCTCTGGCCACTCTGTGAAGTAGGTTTTGTATGCTTACTCTCTCTTTCCTTTTCCTCACCCAGGTGCTGAAGGAAACACTGGTGCCACAGGTGCAGACGGTGATACTGGTGCCACAGGCTCCAAAGGATCTACTGGTAAGACAGGCGCAACTGGTAAGGATGGAGCAACTGGTGCCACAGGAGCAACTGGCAAGACAGGCTTCACTGGAGCAACAGGTGCGTTTCCCTGCCTCCATCCCTAGTCTAAGCAGAGTGCAGTGCTCTGTCTTCCCTGATTTCAAGCCCATTCCCAGGCTCTGGCCACTCTGTGAAGTAGGTTTTGTATGCTTACTCTCTCTTTCCTTTTCCTCACCCAGGTGCTGAAGGAAACACTGGTGCCACAGGTGCAGATGGTGATACTGGTGCCACAGGCTCCAAAGGATCTACTGGTAAGACAGGCGCAACTGGTAAGGATGGAGCAACTGGTGCCACAGGAGCAACTGGCAAGACAGGCTTCACTGGAGCAACAGGTGCGTTTCCCTGCCTCCATCCCTTGTCTAAGCAGAGTGCAGTGCTCTGTCTTCCCTGATTTCAAGCCCATTCCCAGGCTCTGGCCACTCTGTGAAGTAGGTTTTGTATGCTTACTCTCTCTTTCCTTTTCCTCACCCAGGTGCTGAAGGAAACACTGGTGCCACAGGTGCAGACGGTGATACTGGTGCCACAGGCTCCAAAGGATCTACTGGTAAGACAGGCGCAACTGGTAAGGATGGAGCAACTGGTGCCACAGGAGCAACTGGCAAGACAGGCTTCACTGGAGCAACAGGTGCGTTTCCCTGCCTCCATCCCTTGTCTAAGCAGAGTGCAGTGCTCTGTCTTCCCTGATTTCAAGCCCATTCCCAGGCTCTGGCCACTCTGTGAAGTAGGTTTTGTATGCTTACTCTCTCTTTCCTTTTCCTCACCCAGGTGCTGAAGGAAACACTGGTGCCACAGGTGCAGACGGTGATACTGGTGCCACAGGCTCCAAAGGATCTACTGGTAAGACAGGCGCAACTGGTAAGGATGGAGCAACTGGTGCCACAGGAGCAACTGGCAAGACAGGCTTCACTGGAGCAACAGGTGCGTTTCCCTGCCTCCATTCCTAGTCTAAGCAGAGTGCAGTGCTCTGTCTTCCCTGATTTCAAGCCCATTCCCAGGCTCTGGCCACTCTGTGAAGTAGGTTTTGTATGCTTACTCTCTCTTTCCTTTTCCTCACCCAGGTGCTGATGGAAACACTGGTGCCACAGGTGCAGACGGTGATACTGGTGCCACAGGCTCCAAAGGATCTACTGGTAAGACAGGCGCAACTGGTAAGGATGGAGCAACTGGTGCCACAGGAGCAACTGGCAAGACAGGCTTCACTGGAGCAACAGGTGCGTTTCCCTGCCTCCATTCCTAGTCTAAGCACAGTGCAGTGCTCTGTCTTCCCTGATTTCAAGCCCATTCCCAGGCTCTGGCCACTCTGTGAAGTAGGTTTTGTATGCTTACTCTCTCTTCTCTTTTCCTCACCCAGGTGCTGAAGGAAACACTGGTGCCACAGGTGCAGACGGTGATACTGGTGCCACAGGCTCCAAAGGATCTACTGGTAAGACAGGCGCAACTGGTAAGGATGGAGCAACTGGTGCCACAGGAGCAACTGGCAAGACAGGCTTCACTGGAGCAACAGGTGCGTTTCCCTGCCTCCATTCCTAGTCTAAGCACAGTGCAGTGCTCTGTCTTCCCTGATTTCAAGCCCATTCCCAGGCTCTGGCCACTCTGTGAAGTAGGTTTTGTATGCTTACTCTCTCTTCTCTTTTCCTCACCCAGGTGCTGAAGGAAACACTGGTGCCACAGGTGCAGACGGTGATACTGGTGCCACAGGCTCCAAAGGATCTACTGGTAAGACAGGCGCAACTGGTAAGGATGGAGCAACTGGTGCCACAGGAGCAACTGGCAAGACAGGCTTCACTGGAGCAACAGGTGCGTTTCCCTGCCTCCATCCCTTGTCTAAGCAGAGTGCAGTGCTCTGTCTTCCCTGATTTCAAGCCCATTCCCAGGCTCTGGCCACTCTGTGAAGTAGGTTTTGTATGCTTACTCTCTCTTTCCTTTTCCTCACCCAGGTGCTGAAGGAAACACTGGTGCCACAGGTGCAGACGGTGATACTGGTGCCACAGGCTCCAAAGGATCTACTGGTAAGACAGGCGCAACTGGTAAGGATGGAGCAACTGGTGCCACAGGAGCAACTGGCAAGACAGGCTTCACTGGAGCAACAGGTGCGTTTCCCTGCCTCCATTCCTAGTCTAAGCACAGTGCAGTGCTCTGTCTTCCCTGATTTCAAGCCCATTCCCAGGCTCTGGCCACTCTGTGAAGTAGGTTTTGTATGCTTACTCTCTCTTTCCTTTTCCTCACCCAGGTGCTGAAGGAAACACTGGTGCCACAGGTGCAGACGGTGATACTGGTGCCACAGGCTCCAAAGGATCTACTGGTAAGACAGGCGCAACTGGTAAGGATGGAGCAACTGGTGCCACAGGAGCAACTGGCAAGACAGGCTTCACTGGAGCAACAGGTGCGTTTCCCTGCCTCCATCCCTAGTCTGAGCAGAGTGCAGTGCTCTGTCTTCCCTGATTTCAAGCCCATTCCCAGGCTCTGGCCACTCTGTGAAGTAGGTTTTGTATGCTTACTCTCTCTTTCCTTTTCCTCACCCAGGTGCTGAAGGAAACACTGGTGCCACAGGTGCAGACGGTGATACTGGTGCCACAGGCTCCAAAGGATCTACTGGTAAGACAGGCGCAACTGGTAAGGATGGAGCAACTGGTGCCACAGGAGCAACTGGCAAGACAGGCTTCACTGGAGCAACAGGTGCGTTTCCCTGCCTCCATTCCTAGTCTAAGCACAGTGCAGTGCTCTGTCTTCCCTGATTTCAAGCCCATTCCCAGGCTCTGGCCACTCTGTGAAGTAGGTTTTGTATGCTTACTCTCTCTTTCCTTTTCCTCACCCAGGTGCTGAAGGAAACACTGGTGCCACAGGTGCAGACGGTGATACTGGTGCCACAGGCTCCAAAGGATCTACTGGTAAGACAGGCGCAACTGGTAAGGATGGAGCAACTGGTGCCACAGGAGCAACTGGCAAGACAGGCTTCACTGGAGCAACAGGTGCGTTTCCCTGCCTCCATCCCTAGTCTAAGCAGAGTGCAGTGCTCTGTCTTCCCTGATTTCAAGCCCATTCCCAGGCTCTGGCCACTCTGTGAAGTAGGTTTTGTATGCTTACTCTCTCTTTCCTTTTCCTCACCCAGGTGCTGAAGGAAACACTGGTGCCACAGGTGCAGACGGTGATACTGGTGCCACAGGCTCCAAAGGATCTACTGGTAAGACAGGCGCAACTGGTAAGGATGGAGCAACTGGTGCCACAGGAGCAACTGGCAAGACAGGCTTCACTGGAGCAACAGGTGCGTTTCCCTGCCTCCATCCCTTGTCTAAGCAGAGTGCAGTGCTCTGTCTTCCCTGATTTCAAGCCCATTCCCAGGCTCTGGCCACTCTGTGAAGTAGGTTTTGTATGCTTACTCTCTCTTTCCTTTTCCTCACCCAGGTGCTGAAGGAAACACTGGTGCCACAGGTGCAGACGGTGATACTGGTGCCACAGGCTCCAAAGGATCTACTGGTAAGACAGGCGCAACTGGTAAGGATGGAGCAACTGGTGCCACAGGAGCAACTGGCAAGACAGGCTTCACTGGAGCAACAGGTGCGTTTCCCTGCCTCCATCCCTTGTCTAAGCAGAGTGCAGTGCTCTGTCTTCCCTGATTTCAAGCCCATTCCCAGGCTCTGGCCACTCTGTGAAGTAGGTTTTGTATGCTTACTCTCTCTTTCCTTTTCCTCACCCAGGTGCTGAAGGAAACACTGGTGCCACAGGTGCAGACGGTGATACTGGTGCCACAGGCTCCAAAGGATCTACTGGTAAGACAGGCGCAACTGGTAAGGATGGAGCAACTGGTGCCACAGGAGCAACTGGCAAGACAGGCTTCACTGGAGCAACAGGTGCGTTTCCCTGCCTCCATTCCTAGTCTAAGCAGAGTGCAGTGCTCTGTCTTCCCTGATTTCAAGCCCATTCCAAGGCTCTGGCCACTCTGTGAAGTAGGTTTTGTATGCTTACTCTCTCTTTCCTTTTCCTCACCCAGGTGCTGATGGAAACACTGGTGCCACAGGTGCAGACGGTGATACTGGTGCCACAGGCTCCAAAGGATCTACTGGTAAGACAGGCGCAACTGGTAAGGATGGAGCAACTGGTGCCACAGGAGCAACTGGCAAGACAGGCTTCACTGGAGCAACAGGTGCGTTTCCCTGCCTCCATTCCTAGTCTAAGCACAGTGCAGTGCTCTGTCTTCCCTGATTTCAAGCCCATTCCCAGGCTCTGGCCACTCTGTGAAGTAGGTTTTGTATGCTTACTCTCTCTTCTCTTTTCCTCACCCAGGTGCTGAAGGAAACACTGGTGCCACAGGTGCAGACGGTGATACTGGTGCCACAGGCTCCAAAGGATCTACTGGTAAGACAGGCGCAACTGGTAAGGATGGAGCAACTGGTGCCACAGGAGCAACTGGCAAGACAGGCTTCACTGGAGCAACAGGTGCGTTTCCCTGCCTCCATTCCTAGTCTAAGCACAGTGCAGTGCTCTGTCTTCCCTGATTTCAAGCCCATTCCCAGGCTCTGGCCACTCTGTGAAGTAGGTTTTGTATGCTTACTCTCTCTTCTCTTTTCCTCACCCAGGTGCTGAAGGAAACACTGGTGCCACAGGTGCAGACGGTGATACTGGTGCCACAGGCTCCAAAGGATCTACTGGTAAGACAGGCGCAACTGGTAAGGATGGAGCAACTGGTGCCACAGGAACAACTGGCAAGACAGGCTTCACTGGAGCAACAGGTGCGTTTCCCTGCCTCCATCCATAGTCTAAGCAGAGTGCAGTGCTCTGTCTTTCCTGATTTCAAGCCCATTCCCAGGCTCTGGCCACTCTGTGAAGTAGGTTTTGTATGCTTACTCTCTCTTTCCTTTTCCTCACCCAGGTGCTGAAGGAAACACTGGTGCCACAGGTGCAGACGGTGATACTGGTGCCACAGGCTCCAAAGGATCTACTGGTAAGACAGGCGCAACTGGTAAGGATGGAGCAACTGGTGCCACAGGAGCAACTGGCAAGACAGGCTTCACTGGAGCAACAGGTGCGTTTCCCTGCCTCCATCCCTTGTCTAAGCAGAGTGCAGTGCTCTGTCTTCCCTGATTTCAAGCCCATTCCCAGGCTCTGGCCACTCTGTGAAGTAGGTTTTGTATGCTTACTCTCTCTTTCCTTTTCCTCACCCAGGTGCTGAAGGAAACACTGGTGCCACAGGTGCAGACGGTGATACTGGTGCCACAGGCTCCAAAGGATCTACTGGTAAGACAGGCGCAACTGGTAAGGATGGAGCAACTGGTGCCACAGGAACAACTGGCAAGACAGGCTTCACTGGAGCAACAGGTGCGTTTCCCTGCCTCCATCCCTAGTCTAAGCAGAGTGCAGTGCTCTGTCTTTCCTGATTTCAAGCCCATTCCCAGGCTCTGGCCACTCTGTGAAGTAGGTTTTGTATGCTTACTCTCTCTTTCCTTTTCCTCACCCAGGTGCTGAAGGAAACACTGGTGCCACAGGTGCAGACGGTGATACTGGTGCCACAGGCTCCAAAGGATCTACTGGTAAGACAGGCGCAACTGGTAAGGATGGAGCAACTGGTGCCACAGGAGCAACTGGCAAGACAGGCTTCACTGGAGCAACAGGTGCGTTTCCCTGCCTCCATCCCTTGTCTAAGCAGAGTGCAGTGCTCTGTCTTCCCTGATTTCAAGCCCATTCCCAGGCTCTGGCCACTCTGTGAAGTAGGTTTTGTATGCTTACTCTCTCTTTCCTTTTCCTCACCCAGGTGCTGAAGGAAACACTGGTGCCACAGGTGCAGACGGTGATACTGGTGCCACAGGCTCCAAAGGATCTACTGGTAAGACAGGCGCAACTGGTAAGGATGGAGCAACTGGTGCCACAGGAGCAACTGGCAAGACAGGCTTCACTGGAGCAACAGGTGCGTTTCCCTGCCTCCATTCCTAGTCTAAGCACAGTGCAGTGCTCTGTCTTCCCTGATTTCAAGCCCATTCCCAGGCTCTGGCCACTCTGTGAAGTAGGTTTTGTATGCTTACTCTCTCTTTCCTTTTCCTCACCCAGGTGCTGAAGGAAACACTGGTGCCACAGGTGCAGACGGTGATACTGGTGCCACAGGCTCCAAAGGATCTACTGGTAAGACAGGCGCAACTGGTAAGGATGGAGCAACTGGTGCCACAGGAGCAACTGGCAAGACAGGCTTCACTGGAGCAACAGGTGCGTTTCCCTGCCTCCATCCCTTGTCTAAGCAGAGTGCAGTGCTCTGTCTTCCCTGATTTCAAGCCCATTCCCAGGCTCTGGCCACTCTGTGAAGTAGGTTTTGTATGCTTACTCTCTCTTTCCTTTTCCTCACCCAGGTGCTGAAGGAAACACTGGTGCCACAGGTGCAGACGGTGATACTGGTGCCACAGGCTCCAAAGGATCTACTGGTAAGACAGGCGCAACTGGTAAGGATGGAGCAACTGGTGCCACAGGAGCAACTGGCAAGACAGGCTTCACTGGAGCAACAGGTGCGTTTCCCTGCCTCCATCCCTAGTCTAAGCACAGTGCAGTGCTCTGTCTTCCCTGATTTCAAGCCCATTCCCAGGCTCTGGCCACTCTGTGAAGTAGGTTTTGTATGCTTACTCTCTCTTTCCTTTTCCTCACCCAGGTGCTGAAGGAAACACTGGTGCCACAGGTGCAGACGGTGATACTGGTGCCACAGGCTCCAAAGGATCTACTGGTAAGACAGGCGCAACTGGTAAGGATGGAGCAACTGGTGCCACAGGAGCAACTGGCAAGACAGGCTTCACTGGAGCAACAGGTGCGTTTCCCTGCCTCCATTCCTAGTCTAAGCACAGTGCAGTGCTCTGTCTTCCCTGATTTCAAGCCCATTCCCAGGCTCTGGCCACTCTGTGAAGTAGGTTTTGTATGCTTACTCTCTCTTTCCTTTTCCTCACCCAGGTGCTGAAGGAAACACTGGTGCCACAGGTGCAGACGGTGATACTGGTGCCACAGGCTCCAAAGGATCTACTGGTAAGACAGGCGCAACTGGTAAGGATGGAGCAACTGGTGCCACAGGAGCAACTGGCAAGACAGGCTTCACTGGAGCAACAGGTGTGTTTCCCTGCCTCCATTCCTAGTCTAAGCAGAGTGCAGTGCTCTGTCTTCCCTGATTTCAAGCCCATTCCCAGGCTCTGGCCACTCTGTGAAGTAGGTTTTGTATGCTTACTCTCTCTTTCCTTTTCCTCACCCAGGTGCTGAAGGAAACACTGGTGCCACAGGTGCAGACGGTGATACTGGTGCCACAGGCTCCAAAGGATCTACTGGTAAGACAGGCGCAACTGGTAAGGATGGAGCAACTGGTGCCACAGGAGCAACTGGCAAGACAGGCTTCACTGGAGCAACAGGTGCGTTTCCCTGCCTCCATCCCTTGTCTAAGCAGAGTGCAGTGCTCTGTCTTCCCTGATTTCAAGCCCATTCCCAGGCTCTGGCCACTCTGTGAAGTAGGTTTTGTATGCTTACTCTCTCTTTCCTTTTCCTCACCCAGGTGCTGAAGGAAACACTGGTGCCACAGGTGCAGACGGTGATACTGGTGCCACAGGCTCCAAAGGATCTACTGGTAAGACAGGCGCAACTGGTAAGGATGGAGCAACTGGTGCCACAGGAGCAACTGGCAAGACAGGCTTCACTGGAGCAACAGGTGCGTTTCCCTGCCTCCATCCCTAGTCTAAGCACAGTGCAGTGCTCTGTCTTCCCTGATTTCAAGCCCATTCCAAGGCTCTGGCCACTCTGTGAAGTAGGTTTTGTATGCTTACTCTCTCTTTCCTTTTCCTCACCCAGGTGCTGAAGGAAACACTGGTGCCACAGGTGCAGACGGTGATACTGGTGCCACAGGCTCCAAAGGATCTACTGGTAAGACAGGCGCAACTGGTAAGGATGGAGCAACTGGTGCCACAGGAGCAACTGGCAAGACAGGCTTCACTGGAGCAACAGGTGCGTTTCCCTGCCTCCATTCCTAGTCTAAGCACAGTGCAGTGCTCTGTCTTCCCTGATTTCAAGCCCATTCCCAGGCTCTGGCCACTCTGTGAAGTAGGTTTTGTATGCTTACTCTCTCTTTCCTTTTCCTCACCCAGGTGCTGAAGGAAACACTGGTGCCACAGGTGCAGACGGTGATACTGGTGCCACAGGCTCCAAAGGATCTACTGGTAAGACAGGCGCAACTGGTAAGGATGGAGCAACTGGTGCCACAGGAGCAACTGGCAAGACAGGCTTCACTGGAGCAACAGGTGCGTTTCCCTGCCTCCATTCCTAGTCTAAGCACAGTGCAGTGCTCTGTCTTCCCTGATTTCAAGCCCATTCCCAGGCTCTGGCCACTCTGTGAAGTAGGTTTTGTATGCTTACTCTCTCTTTCCTTTTCCTCACCCAGGTGCTGATGGAAACACTGGTACCACAGGTGCAGATGGAGATACTGGTGCCACAGGCTCCAAAGGATCTACTGGTAAGACAGGCGCAACTGGTAAGGATGGAGCAACTGGTGCCACAGGAGCAACTGGCAAGACAGGCTTCACTGGAGCAACAGGTGCGTTTCCCTGCCTCCATCCCTAGTCTAAGCAGAGTGCAGTGCTCTGTCTTCCCTGATTTCAAGCCCATTCCCAGGCTCTGACCACTCTGTGAAGTAGGTTTTGTATGCTTACTCTCTCTTTCCTTTTCCTCACCCAGGTGCTGAAGGAAACACTGGTGCCACAGGTGCAGACGGTGATACTGGTGCCACAGGCTCCAAAGGATCTACTGGTAAGACAGGCGCAACTGGTAAGGATGGAGCAACTGGTGCCACAGGAGCAACTGGCAAGACAGGCTTCACTGGAGCAACAGGTGTGTTTCCCTGCCTCCATTCCTAGTCTAAGCAGAGTGCAGTGCTCTGTCTTCCCTGATTTCAAGCCCATTCCCAGGCTCTGGCCACTCTGTGAAGTAGGTTTTGTATGCTTACTCTCTCTTTCCTTTTCCTCACCCAGGTGCTGAAGGAAACACTGGTGCCACAGGTGCAGACGGTGATACTGGTGCCACAGGCTCCAAAGGATCTACTGGTAAGACAGGCGCAACTGGTAAGGATGGAGCAACTGGTGCCACAGGAGCAACTGGCAAGACAGGCTTCACTGGAGCAACAGGTGCGTTTCCCTGCCTCCATCCCTAGTCTAAGCACAGTGCAGTGCTCTGTCTTCCCTGATTTCAAGCCCATTCCAAGGCTCTGGCCACTCTGTGAAGTAGGTTTTGTATGCTTACTCTCTCTTTCCTTTTCCTCACCCAGGTGCTGAAGGAAACACTGGTGCCACAGGTGCAGACGGTGATACTGGTGCCACAGGCTCCAAAGGATCTACTGGTAAGACAGGCGCAACTGGTAAGGATGGAGCAACTGGTGCCACAGGAGCAACTGGCAAGACAGGCTTCACTGGAGCAACAGGTGTGTTTCCCTGCCTCCATTCCTAGTCTAAGCAGAGTGCAGTGCTCTGTCTTCCCTGATTTCAAGCCCATTCCCAGGCTCTGGCCACTCTGTGAAGTAGGTTTTGTATGCTTACTCTCTCTTTCCTTTTCCTCACCCAGGTGCTGAAGGAAACACTGGTGCCACAGGTGCAGACGGTGATACTGGTGCCACAGGCTCCAAAGGATCTACTGGTAAGACAGGCGCAACTGGTAAGGATGGAGCAACTGGTGCCACAGGAGCAACTGGCAAGACAGGCTTCACTGGAGCAACAGGTGCGTTTCCCTGCCTCCATCCCTAGTCTAAGCAGAGTGCAGTGCTCTGTCTTCCCTGATTTCAAGCCCATTCCCAGGCTCTGGCCACTCTGTGAAGTAGGTTTTGTATGCTTACTCTCTCTTTCCTTTTCCTCACCCAGGTGCTGAAGGAAACACTGGTGCCACAGGTGCAGACGGTGATACTGGTGCCACAGGCTCCAAAGGATCTACTGGTAAGACAGGCGCAACTGGTAAGGATGGAGCAACTGGTGCCACAGGAGCAACTGGCAAGACAGGCTTCACTGGAGCAACAGGTGCGTTTCCCTGCCTCCATCCCTAGTCTAAGCACAGTGCAGTGCTCTGTCTTCCCTGATTTCAAGCCCATTCCCAGGCTCTGGCCACTCTGTGAAGTAGGTTTTGTATGCTTACTCTCTCTTTCCTTTTCCTCACCCAGGTGCTGAAGGAAACACTGGTGCCACAGGTGCAGACGGTGATACTGGTGCCACAGGCTCCAAAGGATCTACTGGTAAGACAGGCGCAACTGGTAAGGATGGAGCAACTGGTGCCACAGGAGCAACTGGCAAGACAGGCTTCACTGGAGCAACAGGTGCGTTTCCCTGCCTCCATTCCTAGTCTAAGCACAGTGCAGTGCTCTGTCTTCCCTGATTTCAAGCCCATTCCCAGGCTCTGGCCACTCTGTGAAGTAGGTTTTGTATGCTTACTCTCTCTTTCCTTTTCCTCACCCAGGTGCTGAAGGAAACACTGGTGCCACAGGTGCAGACGGTGATACTGGTGCCACAGGCTCCAAAGGATCTACTGGTAAGACAGGCGCAACTGGTAAGGATGGAGCAACTGGTGCCACAGGAGCAACTGGCAAGACAGGCTTCACTGGAGCAACAGGTGCGTTTCCCTGCCTCCATTCCTAGTCTAAGCACAGTGCAGTGCTCTGTCTTCCCTGATTTCAAGCCCATTCCCAGGCTCTGGCCACTCTGTGAAGTAGGTTTTGTATGCTTACTCTCTCTTTCCTTTTCCTCACCCAGGTGCTGATGGAAACACTGGTACCACAGGTGCAGATGGAGATACTGGTGCCACAGGGTCCAAAGGATCTACTGGTAAGACAGGCGCAACTGGTAAGGATGGAGCAACTGGTGCCACAGGAGCAACTGGCAAGACAGGCTTCACTGGAGCAACAGGTGCGTTTCCCTGCCTCCATCCCTAGTCTAAGCAGAGTGCAGTGCTCTGTCTTCCCTGATTTCAAGCCCATTCCCAGGCTCTGGCCACTCTGTGAAGTAGGTTTTGTATGCTTACTCTCTCTTTCCTTTTCCTCACCCAGGTGCTGAAGGAAACACTGGTGCCACAGGTGCAGACGGTGATACTGGTGCCACAGGCTCCAAAGGATCTACTGGTAAGACAGGCGCAACTGGTAAGGATGGAGCAACTGGTGCCACAGGAGCAACTGGCAAGACAGGCTTCACTGGAGCAACAGGTGCGTTTCCCTGCCTCCATTCCTAGTCTAAGCACAGTGCAGTGCTCTGTCTTCCCTGATTTCAAGCCCATTCCCAGGCTCTGGCCACTCTGTGAAGTAGGTTTTGTATGCTTACTCTCTCTTTCCTTTTCCTCACCCAGGTGCTGAAGGAAACACTGGTGCCACAGGTGCAGACGGTGATACTGGTGCCACAGGCTCCAAAGGATCTACTGGTAAGACAGGCGCAACTGGTAAGGATGGAGCAACTGGTGCCACAGGAGCAACTGGCAAGACAGGCTTCACTGGAGCAACAGGTGCGTTTCCCTGCCTCCATTCCTTGTCTAAGCAGAGTGCAGTGCTCTGTCTTCCCTGATTTCAAGCCCATTCCCAGGCTCTGGCCACTCTGTGAAGTAGGTTTTGTATGCTTACTCTCTCTTTCCTTTTCCTCACCCAGGTGCTGAAGGAAACACTGGTGCCACAGGTGCAGACGGTGATACTGGTGCCACAGGCTCCAAAGGATCTACTGGTAAGACAGGCGCAACTGGTAAGGATGGAGCAACTGGTGCCACAGGAGCAACTGGCAAGACAGGCTTCACTGGAGCAACAGGTGCGTTTCCCTGCCTCCATTCCTAGTCTAAGCAGAGTGCAGTGCTCTGTCTTCCCTGATTTCAAGCCCATTCCCAGGCTCTGGCCACTCTGTGAAGTAGGTTTTGTATGCTTACTCTCTCTTTCCTTTTCCTCACCCAGGTGCTGAAGGAAACACTGGTGCCACAGGTGCAGACGGTGATACTGGTGCCACAGGCTCCAAAGGATCTACTGGTAAGACAGGCGCAACTGGTAAGGATGGAGCAACTGGTGCCACAGGAGCAACTGGCAAGACAGGCTTCACTGGAGCAACAGGTGCGTTTCCCTGCCTCCATCCCTTGTCTAAGCAGAGTGCAGTGCTCTGTCTTCCCTGATTTCAAGCCCATTCCCAGGCTCTGGCCACTCTGTGAAGTAGGTTTTGTATGCTTACTCTCTCTTTCCTTTTCCTCACCCAGGTGCTGAAGGAAACACTGGTGCCACAGGTGCAGACGGTGATACTGGTGCCACAGGCTCCAAAGGATCTACTGGTAAGACAGGCGCAACTGGTAAGGATGGAGCAACTGGTGCCACAGGAGCAACTGGCAAGACAGGCTTCACTGGAGCAACAGGTGCGTTTCCCTGCCTCCATTCCTAGTCTAAGCACAGTGCAGTGCTCTGTCTTCCCTGATTTCAAGCCCATTCCCAGGCTCTGGCCACTCTGTGAAGTAGGTTTTGTATGCTTACTCTCTCTTTCCTTTTCCTCACCCAGGTGCTGAAGGAAACACTGGTGCCACAGGTGCAGACGGTGATACTGGTGCCACAGGCTCCAAAGGATCTACTGGTAAGACAGGCGCAACTGGTAAGGATGGAGCAACTGGTGCCACAGGAGCAACTGGCAAGACAGGCTTCACTGGAGCAACAGGTGCGTTTCCCTGCCTCCATTCCTAGTCTAAGCAGAGTGCAGTGCTCTGTCTTCCCTGATTTCAAGCCCATTCCCAGGCTCTGGCCACTCTGTGAAGTAGGTTTTGTATGCTTACTCTCTCTTTCCTTTTCCTCACCCAGGTGCTGAAGGAAACACTGGTGCCACAGGTGCAGACGGTGATACTGGTGCCACAGGCTCCAAAGGATCTACTGGTAAGACAGGCGCAACTGGTAAGGATGGAGCAACTGGTGCCACAGGAGCAACTGGCAAGACAGGCTTCACTGGAGCAACAGGTGCGTTTCCCTGCCTCCATTCCTAGTCTAAGCAGAGTGCAGTGCTCTGTCTTCCCTGATTTCAAGCCCATTCCCAGGCTCTGGCCACTCTGTGAAGTAGGTTTTGTATGCTTACTCTCTCTTTCCTTTTCCTCACCCAGGTGCTGAAGGAAACACTGGTGCCACAGGTGCAGACGGTGATACTGGTGCCACAGGCTCCAAAGGATCTACTGGTAAGACAGGCGCAACTGGTAAGGATGGAGCAACTGGTGCCACAGGAGCAACTGGCAAGACAGGCTTCACTGGAGCAACAGGTGCGTTTCCCTGCCTCCATCCCTTGTCTAAGCAGAGTGCAGTGCTCTGTCTTCCCTGATTTCAAGCCCATTCCCAGGCTCTGGCCACTCTGTGAAGTAGGTTTTGTATGCTTACTCTCTCTTTCCTTTTCCTCACCCAGGTGCTGAAGGAAACACTGGTGCCACAGGTGCAGACGGTGATACTGGTGCCACAGGCTCCAAAGGATCTACTGGTAAGACAGGCGCAACTGGTAAGGATGGAGCAACTGGTGCCACAGGAGCAACTGGCAAGACAGGCTTCACTGGAGCAACAGGTGCGTTTCCCTGCCTCCATTCCTAGTCTAAGCACAGTGCAGTGCTCTGTCTTCCCTGATTTCAAGCCCATTCCCAGGCTCTGGCCACTCTGTGAAGTAGGTTTTGTATGCTTACTCTCTCTTTCCTTTTCCTCACCCAGGTGCTGAAGGAAACACTGGTGCCACAGGTGCAGACGGTGATACTGGTGCCACAGGCTCCAAAGGATCTACTGGTAAGACAGGCGCAACTGGTAAGGATGGAGCAACTGGTGCCACAGGAGCAACTGGCAAGACAGGCTTCACTGGAGCAACAGGTGCGTTTCCCTGCCTCCATTCCTAGTCTAAGCACAGTGCAGTGCTCTGTCTTCCCTGATTTCAAGCCCATTCCCAGGCTCTGGCCACTCTGTGAAGTAGGTTTTGTATGCTTACTCTCTCTTTCCTTTTCCTCACCCAGGTGCTGAAGGAAACACTGGTGCCACAGGTGCAGACGGTGATACTGGTGCCACAGGCTCCAAAGGATCTACTGGTAAGACAGGCGCAACTGGTAAGGATGGAGCAACTGGTGCCACAGGAGCAACTGGCAAGACAGGCTTCACTGGAGCAACAGGTGCGTTTCCCTGCCTCCATTCCTAGTCTAAGCACAGTGCAGTGCTCTGTCTTCCCTGATTTCAAGCCCATTCCCAGGCTCTGGCCACTCTGTGAAGTAGGTTTTGTATGCTTACTCTCTCTTTCCTTTTCCTCACCCAGGTGCTGAAGGAAACACTGGTGCCACAGGTGCAGACGGTGATACTGGTGCCACAGGCTCCAAAGGATCTACTGGTAAGACAGGCGCAACTGGTAAGGATGGAGCAACTGGTGCCACAGGAGCAACTGGCAAGACAGGCTTCACTGGAGCAACAGGTGCGTTTCCCTGCCTCCATCCCTTGTCTAAGCAGAGTGCAGTGCTCTGTCTTCCCTGATTTCAAGCCCATTCCCAGGCTCTGGCCACTCTGTGAAGTAGGTTTTGTATGCTTACTCTCTCTTTCCTTTTCCTCACCCAGGTGCTGAAGGAAACACTGGTGCCACAGGTGCAGACGGTGATACTGGTGCCACAGGCTCCAAAGGATCTACTGGTAAGACAGGCGCAACTGGTAAGGATGGAGCAACTGGTGCCACAGGAGCAACTGGCAAGACAGGCTTCACTGGAGCAACAGGTGCGTTTCCCTGCCTCCATCCCTAGTCTAAGCAGAGTGCAGTGCTCTGTCTTCCCTGAATTCAAGCCAATTCCCAGGCTCTGGCCACTCTGTGAAGTAGGTTTTGTATGCTTACTCTCTCTTTCCTTTTCCTCACCCAGGTGCTGAAGGAAACACTGGTGCCACAGGTGCAGACGGTGATACTGGTGCCACAGGCTCCAAAGGATCTACTGGTAAGACAGGCGCAACTGGTAAGGATGGAGCAACTGGTGCCACAGGAGCAACTGGCAAGACAGGCTTCACTGGAGCAACAGGTGCGTTTCCCTGCCTCCATCCCTAGTCTAAGCAGAGTGCAGTGCTCTGTCTTCCCTGATTTCAAGCCAATTCCCAGGCTCTGGCCACTCTGTGAAGTAGGTTTTGTATGCTTACTCTCTCTTTCCTTTTCCTCACCCAGGTGCTGATGGAAACACTGGTGCCACAGGTGCAGACGGTGATACTGGTGCCACAGGCTCCAAAGGATCTACTGGTAAGACAGGCGCAACTGGTAAGGATGGAGCAACTGGTGCCACAGGAGCAACTGGCAAGACAGGCTTCACTGGAGCAACAGGTGTGTTTCCCTGCCTCCATCCCTAGTCTAAGCAGAGTGCAGTGCTCTGTCTTCCCTGATTTCAAGCCCATTCCCCGGCTCTGGCCACTCTGTGAAGTAGGTTTTGTATGCTTACTCTCTCTTTCCTTTTCCTCACCCAGGTGCTGAAGGAAACACTGGTGCCACAGGTGCAGACGGTGATACTGGTGCCACAGGCTCCAAAGGATCTACTGGTAAGACAGGCGCAACTGGTAAGGATGGAGCAACTGGTAAGGATGGAGCAACTGGTGCCACAGGAGCAACTGGCAAGACAGGCTTCACTGGAGCAACAGGTGCGTTTCCCTGCCTCCATCCCTAGTCTAAGCAGAGTGCGGTGCTCTGTCTTCCCTGATTTCAAGCCCATTCCCAGGCTCTGGCCACTCTGTGAAGTAGGTTTTGTATGCTTACTCTCTCTTTCCTTTTCCTCACCCAGGTGCTGAAGGAAACACTGGTGCCACAGGTGCAGACGGTGATACTGGTGCCACAGGCTCCAAAGGATCTACTGGTAAGACAGGCGCAACTGGTAAAGATGGAGCAACTGGTGCCACAGGAGCAACTGGCAAGACAGGCTTCACTGGAGCAACAGGTGCATTTCCCTGCCTCCATCCCTAGTCTAAGCAGAGTGCAGTGCTCTGTCTTCCCTGATTTCAAGCCCATTCCCAGGCTCTGGCCACTCTGTGAAGTAGGTTTTGTATGCTTACTCTCTCTTTCCTTTTCCTCACCCAGGTGCTGATGGAAACACTGGTGCCACAGGTGCAGACGGTGATACTGGTGCCACAGGCTCCAAAGGATCTACTGGTAAGACAGGCGCAACTGGTAAGGATGGAGCAACTGGTGCCACAGGAGCAACTGGCAAGACAGGCTTCACTGGAGCAACAGGTGCGTTTCCCTGCCTCCATCCCTAGTCTAAGCAGAGTGCAGTGCTCTGTCTTCCCTGATTTCAAGCCCATTCCCAGGCTCTGGCCACTCTGTGAAGTAGGTTTTGTATGCTTACTCTCTCTTTCCTTTTCCTCACCCAGGTGCTGAAGGAAACACTGGTGCCACAGGTGCAGACGGTGATACTGGTGCCACAGGCTCCAAAGGATCTACTGGTAAGACAGGCGCAACTGGTAAGGATGGAGCAACTGGTGCCACAGGAGCAACTGGCAAGACAGGCTTCACTGGAGCAACAGGTGCGTTTCCCTGCCTCCATCCCTAGTCTAAGCAGAGTGCAGTGCTCTGTCTTCCCTGATTTCAAGCCCATTCCCAGGCTCTGGCCACTCTGTGAAGTAGGTTTTGTATGCTTACTCTCTCTTTCCTTTTCCTCACCCAGGTGCTGATGGAAACACTGGTGCCACAGGTGCAGACGGTGATACTGGTGCCACAGGCTCCAAAGGATCTACTGGTAAGACAGGCGCAACTGGTAAGGATGGAGCAACTGGTGCCACAGGAGCAACTGGCAAGACAGGCTTCACTGGAGCAACAGGTGTGTTTCCCTGCCTCCATCCCTAGTCTAAGCAGAGTGCAGTGCTCTGTCTTCCCTGATTTCAAGCCCATTCCCAGGCTCTGGCCACTCTGTGAAGTAGGTTTTGTATGCTTAATCTCTCTTTCCTTTTCCTCACCCAGGTGCTGATGGAAACACTGGTGCCACAGGTGCAGACGGTGATACTGGTGCCACAGGCTCCAAAGGATCTACTGGTAAGACAGGCGCAACTGGTAAGGATGGAGCAACTGGTACCACAGGAGCAACTGGCAAGACAGGCTTCACTGGAGCAACAGGTGCGTTTCCCTGCCTCCATCCCTAGTCTAAGCAGAGTGCAGTGCTCTGTCTTCACTGATTTCAAGCCCATTCCCAGGCTCTGGCCACTCTGTGAAGTAGGTTTTGTATGCTTACTCTCTCTTTCCTTTTCCTCACCCAGGTGCTGATGGAATTACTGGTGCCACAGGTGCAGACGGTGATACTGGTGCCACAGGCTCCAAAGGATCTACTGGTAAGACAGGCGCAACTGGTAAGGATGGAGCAACTGGTAAGGATGGAGCAACTGGTGCCACAGGAGCAACTGGCAAGACAGGCTTCACTGGAGCAACAGGTGCGTTTCCCTGCCTCCATCCCTAGTCTAAGCAGAGTGCGGTGCTCTGTCTTCCCTGATTTCAAGCCCATTCCCAGGCTCTGGCCACTCTGTGAAGTAGGTTTTGTATGCTTACTCTCTCTTTCCTTTTCATCACCCAGGTGCTGAAGGAAACACTGGTGCCACAGGTGCAGACGGTGATACTGGTGCCACAGGCTCCAAAGGATCTACTGGTAAGACAGGCGCAACTGGTAAAGATGGAGCAACTGGTGCCACAGGAGCAACTGGCAAGACAGGCTTCACTGGAGCAACAGGTGCATTTCCCTGCCTCCATCCCTAGTCTAAGCAGAGTGCAGTGCTCTGTCTTCCCTGATTTCAAGCCCATTCCCAGGCTCTGGCCACTCTGTGAAGTAGGTTTTGTATGCTTACTCTCTCTTTCCTTTTCCTCACCCAGGTGCTGATGGAAACACTGGTGCCACAGGTGCAGACGGTGATACTGGTGCCACAGGCTCCAAAGGATCTACTGGTAAGACAGGCGCAACTGGTAAGGATGGAGCAACTGGTGCCACAGGAGCAACTGGCAAGACAGGCTTCACTGGAGCAACAGGTGCGTTTCCCTGCCTCCATCCCTAGTCTAAGCAGAGTGCAGTGCTCTGTCTTCCCTGATTTCAAGCCCATTCCCAGGCTCTGGCCACTCTGTGAAGTAGGTTTTGTATGCTTACTCTCTCTTTCCTTTTCCTCACCCAGGTGCTGATGGAAACACTGGTGCCACAGGTGCAGACGGTGATACTGGTGCCACAGGCTCCAAAGGATCTACTGGTAAGACAGGCGCAACTGGTAAGGATGGAGCAACTGGTGCCACAGGAGCAACTGGCAAGACAGGCTTCACTGGAGCAACAGGTGTGTTTCCCTGCCTCCATCCCTAGTCTAAGCAGAGTGCAGTGCTCTGTCTTCCCTGATTTCAAGCCCATTCCCAGGCTCTGGCCACTCTGTGAAGTAGGTTTTGTATGCTTAATCTCTCTTTCCTTTTCCTCACCCAGGTGCTGATGGAAACACTGGTGCCACAGGTGCAGACGGTGATACTGGTGCCACAGGCTCCAAAGGATCTACTGGTAAGACAGGCGCAACTGGTAAGGATGGAGCAACTGGTACCACAGGAGCAACTGGCAAGACAGGCTTCACTGGAGCAACAGGTGCGTTTCCCTGCCTCCATCCCTAGTCTAAGCAGAGTGCAGTGCTCTGTCTTCACTGATTTCAAGCCCATTCCCAGGCTCTGGCCACTCTGTGAAGTAGGTTTTGTATGCTTACTCTCTCTTTCCTTTTCCTCACCCAGGTGCTGATGGAATTACTGGTGCCACAGGTGCAGACGGTGATACTGGTGCCACAGGCTCCAAAGGATCTACTGGTAAGACAGGCGCAACTGGTAAGGATGGAGCAACTGGTAAGGATGGAGCAACTGGTGCCACAGGAGCAACTGGCAAGACAGGCTTCACTGGAGCAACAGGTGCGTTTCCCTGCCTCCATCCCTAGTCTAAGCAGAGTGCGGTGCTCTGTCTTCCCTGATTTCAAGCCCATTCCCAGGCTCTGGCCACTCTGTGAAGTAGGTTTTGTATGCTTACTCTCTCTTTCCTTTTCATCACCCAGGTGCTGAAGGAAACACTGGTGCCACAGGTGCAGACGGTGATACTGGTGCCACAGGCTCCAAAGGATCTACTGGTAAGACAGGCGCAACTGGTAAAGATGGAGCAACTGGTGCCACAGGAGCAACTGGCAAGACAGGCTTCACTGGAGCAACAGGTGCATTTCCCTGCCTCCATCCCTAGTCTAAGCAGAGTGCAGTGCTCTGTCTTCCCTGATTTCAAGCCCATTCCCAGGCTCTGGCCACTCTGTGAAGTAGGTTTTGTATGCTTACTCTCTCTTTCCTTTTCCTCACCCAGGTGCTGATGGAAACACTGGTGCCACAGGTGCAGACGGTGATACTGGTGCCACAGGCTCCAAAGGATCTACTGGTAAGACAGGCGCAACTGGTAAGGATGGAGCAACTGGTGCCACAGGAGCAACTGGCAAGACAGGCTTCACTGGAGCAACAGGTGCGTTTCCCTGCCTCCATCCCTAGTCTAAGCAGAGTGCAGTGCTCTGTCTTCCCTGATTTCAAGCCCATTCCCAGGCTCTGGCCACTCTGTGAAGTAGGTTTTGTATGCTTACTCTCTCTTTCCTTTTCCTCACCCAGGTGCTGAAGGAAACACTGGTGCCACAGGTGCAGACGGTGATACTGGTGCCACAGGCTCCAAAGGATCTACTGGTAAGACAGGCGCAACTGGTAAGGATGGAGCAACTGGTGCCACAGGAGCAACTGGCAAGACAGGCTTCACTGGAGCAACAGGTGCGTTTCCCTGCCTCCATCCCTAGTCTAAGCAGAGTGCAGTGCTCTGTCTTCCCTGATTTCAAGCCCATTCCCAGGCTCTGGCCACTCTGTGAAGTAGGTTTTGTATGCTTACTCTCTCTTTCCTTTTCCTCACCCAGGTGCTGATGGAAACACTGGTGCCACAGGTGCAGACGGTGATACTGGTGCCACAGGCTCCAAAGGATCTACTGGTAAGACAGGCGCAACTGGTAAGGATGGAGCAACTGGTGCCACAGGAGCAACTGGCAAGACAGGCTTCACTGGAGCAACAGGTGTGTTTCCCTGCCTCCATCCCTAGTCTAAGCAGAGTGCAGTGCTCTGTCTTCCCTGATTTCAAGCCCATTCCCAGGCTCTGGCCACTCTGTGAAGTAGGTTTTGTATGCTTAATCTCTCTTTCCTTTTCCTCACCCAGGTGCTGATGGAAACACTGGTGCCACAGGTGCAGACGGTGATACTGGTGCCACAGGCTCCAAAGGATCTACTGGTAAGACAGGCGCAACTGGTAAGGATGGAGCAACTGGTACCACAGGAGCAACTGGCAAGACAGGCTTCACTGGAGCAACAGGTGCGTTTCCCTGCCTCCATCCCTAGTCTAAGCAGAGTGCAGTGCTCTGTCTTCACTGATTTCAAGCCCATTCCCAGGCTCTGGCCACTCTGTGAAGTAGGTTTTGTATGCTTACTCTCTCTTTCCTTTTCCTCACCCAGGTGCTGATGGAATTACTGGTGCCACAGGTGCAGACGGTGATACTGGTGCCACAGGCTCCAAAGGATCTACTGGTAAGACAGGCGCAACTGGTAAGGATGGAGCAACTGGTGCCACAGGAGCAACTGGCATGACAGGCTTCACTGGAGCAACAGGTGCGTTTCCCCGCCTCCATTCCTAGTCTAAGCACAGTGCAGTGCTCTGTCTTCCCTGATTTCAAGCCCATTCCCAGGCTCTGGCCACTCTGTGAAGTAGGTTTTGTATGCTTACTCTCTCTTTCCTTTTCCTCACCCAGGTGCTGAAGGAAACACTGGTGCCACAGGTGCAGACGGTGATACTGGTGCCACAGGCTCCAAAGGATCTACTGGTAAGACAGGCGCAACTGGTAAGGATGGAGCAACTGGTGCCACAGGAGCAACTGGCAAGACAGGCTTCACTGGAGCAACAGGTGCGTTTCCCTGCCTCCATTCCTAGTCTAAGCAGAGTGCAGTGCTCTGTCTTCCCTGATTTCAAGCCCATTCCCAGGCTCTGGCCACTCTGTGAAGTAGGTTTTGTATGCTTACTCTCTCTTTCCTTTTCCTCACCCAGGTGCTGAAGGAAACACTGGTGCCACAGGTGCAGACGGTGATACTGGTGCCACAGGCTCCAAAGGATCTACTGGTAAGACAGGCGCAACTGGTAAGGATGGAGCAACTGGTGCCACAGGAGCAACTGGCAAGACAGGCTTCACTGGAGCAACAGGTGCGTTTCCCTGCCTCCATCCCTAGTCTAAGCAGAGTGCAGTGCTCTGTCTTCCCTGATTTCAAGCCAATTCCCAGGCTCTGGCCACTCTGTGAAGTAGGTTTTGTATGCTTACTCTCTCTTTCCTTTTCCTCACCCAGGTGCTGAAGGAAACACTGGTGCCACAGGTGCAGACGGTGATACTGGTGCCACAGGCTCCAAAGGATCTACTGGTAAGACAGGCGCAACTGGTAAGGATGGAGCAACTGGTGCCACAGGAGCAACTGGCAAGACAGGCTTCACTGGAGCAACAGGTGCGTTTCCCTGCCTCCATCCCTAGTCTAAGCAGAGTGCAGTGCTCTGTCTTCCCTGATTTCAAGCCAATTCCCAGGCTCTGGCCACTCTGTGAAGTAGGTTTTGTATGCTTACTCTCTTTCCTTTTCCTCACCCAGGTGCTGATGGAAACACTGGTGCCACAGGTGCAGACGGTGATACTGGTGCCACAGGCTCCAAAGGATCTACTGGTAAGACAGGCGCAACTGGTAAGGATGGAGCAACTGGTGCCACAGGAGCAACTGGCAAGACAGGCTTCACTGGAGCAACAGGTGTGTTTCCCTGCCTCCATCTCTAGTCTAAGCAGAGTGCAGTGCTCTGTCTTCCCTGATTTCAAGCCCATTCCCAGGCTCTGGCCACTCTGTGAAGTAGGTTTTGTATGCTTACTCTCTCTTTCCTTTTCCTCACCCAGGTGCTGAAGGAAACACTGGTGCCACAGGTGCAGACGGTGATACTGGTGCCACAGGCTCCAAAGGATCTACTGGTAAGACAGGCGCAACTGGTAAGGATGGAGCAACTGGTAAGGATGGAGCAACTGGTGCCACAGGAGCAACTGGCAAGACAGGCTTCACTGGAGCAACAGGTGCGTTTCCCTGCCTCCATCCCTAGTCTAAGCAGAGTGCAGTGCTCTGTCTTCCCTGATTTCAAGCCCATTCCCAGGCTCTGGCCACTCTGTGAAGTAGGTTTTGTATGCTTACTCTCTCTTTCCTTTTCCTCACCCAGGTGCTGAAGGAAACACTGGTGCCACAGGTGCAGACGGTGATACTGGTGCCACAGGCTCCAAAGGATCTACTGGTAAGACAGGCGCAACTGGTAAGGATGGAGCAACTGGTGCCACAGGAGCAACTGGCAAGACAGGCTTCACTGGAGCAACAGGTGCGTTTCCCTGCCTCCATCCCTAGTCTAAGCAGAGTGCAGTGCTCTGTCTTCCCTGATTTCAAGCCCATTCCCAGGCTCTGGCCACTCTGTGAAGTAGGTTTTGTATGCTTACTCTCTCTTTCCTTTTCCTCACCCAGGTGCTGATGGAAACACTGGTGCCACAGGTGCAGACGGTGATACTGGTGCCACAGGCTCCAAAGGATCTACTGGTAAGACAGGCGCAACTGGTAAGGATGGAGCAACTGGTGCCACAGGAGCAACTGGCAAGACAGGCTTCACTGGAGCAACAGGTGTGTTTCCCTGCCTCCATCCCTAGTCTAAGCAGAGTGCAGTGCTCTGTCTTCCCTGATTTCAAGCCCATTCCCAGGCTCTGGCCACTCTGTGAAGTAGGTTTTGTATGCTTAATCTCTCTTTCCTTTTCCTCACCCAGGTGCTGATGGAAACACTGGTGCCACAGGTGCAGACGGTGATACTGGTGCCACAGGCTCCAAAGGATCTACTGGTAAGACAGGTGCAACTGGTAAGGATGGAGCAACTGGTACCACAGGAGCAACTGGCAAGACAGGCTTCACTGGAGCAACAGGTGCGTTTCCCTGCCTCCATCCCTAGTCTAAGCAGAGTGCAGTGCTCTGTCTTCACTGATTTCAAGCCCATTCCCAGGCTCTGGCCACTCTGTGAAGTAGGTTTTGTATGCTTACTCTCTCTTTCCTTTTCCTCACCCAGGTGCTGAAGGAAACACTGGTGCCACAGGTGCAGACGGTGATACTGGTGCCACAGGCTCCAAAGGATCTACTGGTAAGACAGGCGCAACTGGTAAGGATGGAGCAACTGGTGCCACAGGAGCAACTGGCAAGACAGGCTTCACTGGAGCAACAGGTGCGTTTCCCTGCCTCCATCCCTAGTCTAAGCAGAGTGCAGTGCTCTGTCTTCCCTGATTTCAAGCCAATTCCCAGGCTCTGGCCACTCTGTGAAGTAGGTTTTGTATGCTTACTCTCTCTTTCCTTTTCCTCACCCAGGTGCTGAAGGAAACACTGGTGCCACAGGTGCAGACGGTGATACTGGTGCCACAGGCTCCAAAGGATCTACTGGTAAGACAGGCGCAACTGGTAAGGATGGAGCAACTGGTGCCACAGGAGCAACTGGCAAGACAGGCTTCACTGGAGCAACAGGTGCGTTTCCCTGCCTCCATCCCTAGTCTAAGCAGAGTGCAGTGCTCTGTCTTCCCTGATTTCAAGCCCATTCCCAGGCTCTGGCCACTCTGTGAAGTAGGTTTTGTATGCTTACTCTCTTTCCTTTTCCTCACCCAGGTGCTGATGGAAACACTGGTGCCACAGGTGCAGACGGTGATACTGGTGCCACAGGCTACAAAGGATCTACTGGTAAGACAGGCGCAACTGGTAAGGATGGAGCAACTGGTGCCACAGGAGCAACTGGCAAGACAGGCTTCACTGGAGCAACAGGTGTGTTTCCCTGCCTCCATCTCTAGTCTAAGCAGAGTGCAGTGCTCTGTCTTCCCTGATTTCAAGCCCATTCCCAGGCTCTGGCCACTCTGTGAAGTAGGTTTTGTATGCTTACTCTCTCTTTCCTTTTCCTCACCCAGGTGCTGAAGGAAACACTGGTGCCACAGGTGCAGACGGTGATACTGGTGCCACAGGCTCCAAAGGATCTACTGGTAAGACAGGCGCAACTGGTAAGGATGGAGCAACTGGTAAGGATGGAGCAACTGGTGCCACAGGAGCAACTGGCAAGACAGGCTTCACTGGAGCAACAGGTGCGTTTCCCTGCCTCCATCCCTAGTCTAAGCAGAGTGCAGTGCTCTGTCTTCCCTGATTTCAAGCCCATTCCCAGGCTCTGGCCACTCTGTGAAGTAGGTTTTGTATGCTTACTCTCTCTTTCCTTTTCCTCACCCAGGTGCTGAAGGAAACACTGGTGCCACAGGTGCAGACGGTGATACTGGTGCCACAGGCTCCAAAGGATCTACTGGTAAGACAGGCGCAACTGGTAAGGATGGAGCAACTGGTGCCACAGGAGCAACTGGCAAGACAGGCTTCACTGGAGCAACAGGTGCGTTTCCCTGCCTCCATCCCTTGTCTAAGCAGAGTGCAGTGCTCTGTCTTCCCTGATTTCAAGCCCATTCCCAGGCTCTGGCCACTCTGTGAAGTAGGTTTTGTATGCTTACTCTCTCTTTCCTTTTCCTCACCCAGGTGCTGAAGGAAACACTGGTGCCACAGGTGCAGACGGTGATACTGGTGCCACAGGCTCCAAAGGATCTACTGGTAAGACAGGCGCAACTGGTAAGGATGGAGCAACTGGTGCCACAGGAGCAACTGGCAAGACAGGCTTCACTGGAGCAACAGGTGCGTTTCCCTGCCTCCATCCCTTGTCTAAGCAGAGTGCAGTGCTCTGTCTTCCCTGATTTCAAGCCCATTCCCAGGCTCTGGCCACTCTGTGAAGTAGGTTTTGTATGCTTACTCTCTCTTTCCTTTTCCTCACCCAGGTGCTGAAGGAAACACTGGTGCCACAGGTGCAGACGGTGATACTGGTGCCACAGGCTCCAAAGGATCTACTGGTAAGACAGGCGCAACTGGTAAGGATGGAGCAACTGGTGCCACAGGAGCAACTGGCAAGACAGGCTTCACTGGAGCAACAGGTGCGTTTCCCTGCCTCCATTCCTAGTCTAAGCAGAGTGCAGTGCTCTGTCTTCCCTGATTTCAAGCCCATTCCCAGGCTCTGGCCACTCTGTGAAGTAGGTTTTGTATGCTTACTCTCTCTTTCCTTTTCCTCACCCAGGTGCTGATGGAAACACTGGTGCCACAGGTGCAGACGGTGATACTGGTGCCACAGGCTCCAAAGGATCTACTGGTAAGACAGGCGCAACTGGTAAGGATGGAGCAACTGGTGCCACAGGAGCAACTGGCAAGACAGGCTTCACTGGAGCAACAGGTGCGTTTCCCTGCCTCCATTCCTAGTCTAAGCACAGTGCAGTGCTCTGTCTTCCCTGATTTCAAGCCCATTCCCAGGCTCTGGCCACTCTGTGAAGTAGGTTTTGTATGCTTACTCTCTCTTCTCTTTTCCTCACCCAGGTGCTGAAGGAAACACTGGTGCCACAGGTGCAGACGGTGATACTGGTGCCACAGGCTCCAAAGGATCTACTGGTAAGACAGGCGCAACTGGTAAGGATGGAGCAACTGGTGCCACAGGAGCAACTGGCAAGACAGGCTTCACTGGAGCAACAGGTGCGTTTCCCTGCCTCCATTCCTAGTCTAAGCACAGTGCAGTGCTCTGTCTTCCCTGATTTCAAGCCCATTCCCAGGCTCTGGCCACTCTGTGAAGTAGGTTTTGTATGCTTACTCTCTCTTTCCTTTTCCTCACCCAGGTGCTGAAGGAAACACTGGTGCCACAGGTGGAGACGGTGATACTGGTGCCACAGGCTCCAAAGGATCTACTGGTAAGACAGGCGCAACTGGTAAGGATGGAGCAACTGGTGCCACAGGAGCAACTGGCAAGACAGGCTTCACTGGAGCAACAGGTGCGTTTCCCTGCCTCCATCCCTTGTCTAAGCAGAGTGCAGTGCTCTGTCTTCCCTGATTTCAAGCCCATTCCCAGGCTCTGGCCACTCTGTGAAGTAGGTTTTGTATGCTTACTCTCTCTTTCCTTTTCCTCACCCAGGTGCTGAAGGAAACACTGGTGCCACAGGTGCAGACGGTGATACTGGTGCCACAGGCTCCAAAGGATCTACTGGTAAGACAGGCGCAACTGGTAAGGATGGAGCAACTGGTGCCACAGGAGCAACTGGCAAGACAGGCTTCACTGGAGCAACAGGTGCGTTTCCCTGCCTCCATCCCTAGTCTAAGCACAGTGCAGTGCTCTGTCTTCCCTGATTTCAAGCCCATTCCCAGGCTCTGGCCACTCTGTGAAGTAGGTTTTGTATGCTTACTCTCTCTTTCCTTTTCCTCACCCAGGTGCTGAAGGAAACACTGGTGCCACAGGTGCAGACGGTGATACTGGTGCCACAGGCTCCAAAGGATCTACTGGTAAGACAGGCGCAACTGGTAAGGATGGAGCAACTGGTGCCACAGGAGCAACTGGCAAGACAGGCTTCACTGGAGCAACAGGTGCGTTTCCCTGCCTCCATCCCTTGTCTAAGCAGAGTGCAGTGCTCTGTCTTCCCTGATTTCAAGCCCATTCCCAGGCTCTGGCCACTCTGTGAAGTAGGTTTTGTATGCTTACTCTCTCTTTCCTTTTCCTCACCCAGGTGCTGAAGGAAACACTGGTGCCACAGGTGCAGACGGTGATACTGGTGCCACAGGCTCCAAAGGATCTACTGGTAAGACAGGCGCAACTGGTAAGGATGGAGCAACTGGTGCCACAGGAGCAACTGGCAAGACAGGCTTCACTGGAGCAACAGGTGCGTTTCCCTGCCTCCATCCCTTGTCTAAGCAGAGTGCAGTGCTCTGTCTTCCCTGATTTCAAGCCCATTCCCAGGCTCTGGCCACTCTGTGAAGTAGGTTTTGTATGCTTACTCTCTCTTTCCTTTTCCTCACCCAGGTGCTGAAGGAAACACTGGTGCCACAGGTGCAGACGGTGATACTGGTGCCACAGGCTCCAAAGGATCTACTGGTAAGACAGGCGCAACTGGTAAGGATGGAGCAACTGGTGCCACAGGAGCAACTGGCAAGACAGGCTTCACTGGAGCAACAGGTGCGTTTCCCTGCCTCCATTCCTAGTCTAAGCAGAGTGCAGTGCTCTGTCTTCCCTGATTTCAAGCCCATTCCCAGGCTCTGGCCACTCTGTGAAGTAGGTTTTGTATGCTTACTCTCTCTTTCCTTTTCCTCACCCAGGTGCTGATGGAAACACTGGTGCCACAGGTGCAGACGGTGATACTGGTGCCACAGGCTCCAAAGGATCTACTGGTAAGACAGGCGCAACTGGTAAGGATGGAGCAACTGGTGCCACAGGAGCAACTGGCAAGACAGGCTTCACTGGAGCAACAGGTGCGTTTCCCTGCCTCCATTCCTAGTCTAAGCACAGTGCAGTGCTCTGTCTTCCCTGATTTCAAGCCCATTCCCAGGCTCTGGCCACTCTGTGAAGTAGGTTTTGTATGCTTACTCTCTCTTCTCTTTTCCTCACCCAGGTGCTGAAGGAAACACTGGTGCCACAGGTGCAGACGGTGATACTGGTGCCACAGGCTCCAAAGGATCTACTGGTAAGACAGGCGCAACTGGTAAGGATGGAGCAACTGGTGCCACAGGAGCAACTGGCAAGACAGGCTTCACTGGAGCAACAGGTGCGTTTCCCTGCCTCCATTCCTAGTCTAAGCACAGTGCAGTGCTCTGTCTTCCCTGATTTCAAGCCCATTCCCAGGCTCTGGCCACTCTGTGAAGTAGGTTTTGTATGCTTACTCTCTCTTTCCTTTTCCTCACCCAGGTGCTGAAGGAAACACTGGTGCCACAGGTGGAGACGGTGATACTGGTGCCACAGGCTCCAAAGGATCTACTGGTAAGACAGGCGCAACTGGTAAGGATGGAGCAACTGGTGCCACAGGAGCAACTGGCAAGACAGGCTTCACTGGAGCAACAGGTGCGTTTCCCTGCCTCCATCCCTTGTCTAAGCAGAGTGCAGTGCTCTGTCTTCCCTGATTTCAAGCCCATTCCCAGGCTCTGGCCACTCTGTGAAGTAGGTTTTGTATGCTTACTCTCTCTTTCCTTTTCCTCACCCAGGTGCTGAAGGAAACACTGGTGCCACAGGTGCAGACGGTGATACTGGTGCCACAGGCTCCAAAGGATCTACTGGTAAGACAGGCGCAACTGGTAAGGATGGAGCAACTGGTGCCACAGGAGCAACTGGCAAGACAGGCTTCACTGGAGCAACAGGTGCGTTTCCCTGCCTCCATCCCTAGTCTAAGCACAGTGCAGTGCTCTGTCTTCCCTGATTTCAAGCCCATTCCCAGGCTCTGGCCACTCTGTGAAGTAGGTTTTGTATGCTTACTCTCTCTTTCCTTTTCCTCACCCAGGTGCTGAAGGAAACACTGGTGCCACAGGTGCAGACGGTGATACTGGTGCCACAGGCTCCAAAGGATCTACTGGTAAGACAGGCGCAACTGGTAAGGATGGAGCAACTGGTGCCACAGGAGCAACTGGCAAGACAGGCTTCACTGGAGCAACAGGTGCGTTTCCCTGCCTCCATTCCTAGTCTAAGCACAGTGCAGTGCTCTGTCTTCCCTGATTTCAAGCCCATTCCCAGGCTCTGGCCACTCTGTGAAGTAGGTTTTGTATGCTTACTCTCTCTTTCCTTTTCCTCACCCAGGTGCTGAAGGAAACACTGGTGCCACAGGTGCAGACGGTGATACTGGTGCCACAGGCTCCAAAGGATCTACTGGTAAGACAGGCGCAACTGGTAAGGATGGAGCAACTGGTGCCACAGGAGCAACTGGCAAGACAGGCTTCACTGGAGCAACAGGTGCGTTTCCCTGCCTCCATTCCTAGTCTAAGCACAGTGCAGTGCTCTGTCTTCCCTGATTTCAAGCCCATTCCCAGGCTCTGGCCACTCTGTGAAGTAGGTTTTGTATGCTTACTCTCTCTTTCCTTTTCCTCACCCAGGTGCTGAAGGAAACACTGGTGCCACAGGTGCAGACGGTGATACTGGTGCCACAGGCTCCAAAGGATCTACTGGTAAGACAGGCGCAACTGGTAAGGATGGAGCAACTGGTGCCACAGGAGCAACTGGCAAGACAGGCTTCACTGGAGCAACAGGTGCGTTTCCCTGCCTCCATTCCTAGTCTAAGCACAGTGCAGTGCTCTGTCTTCCCTGATTTCAAGCCCATTCCCAGGCTCTGGCCACTCTGTGAAGTAGGTTTTGTATGCTTACTCTCTCTTTCCTTTTCCTCACCCAGGTGCTGATGGAAACACTGGTACCACAGGTGCAGATGGAGATACTGGTGCCACAGGCTCCAAAGGATCTACTGGTAAGACAGGCGCAACTGGTAAGGATGGAGCAACTGGTGCCACAGGAGCAACTGGCAAGACAGGCTTCACTGGAGCAACAGGTGCGTTTCCCTGCCTCCATCCCTAGTCTAAGCAGAGTGCAGTGCTCTGTCTTCCCTGATTTCAAGCCCATTCCCAGGCTCTGGCCACTCTGTGAAGTAGGTTTTGTATGCTTACTCTCTCTTTCCTTTTCCTCACCCAGGTGCTGAAGGAAACACTGGTACCACAGGTGCAGATGGAGATACTGGTGCCACAGGCTCCAAAGGATCTACTGGTAAGACAGGCGCAACTGGTAAGGATGGAGCAACTGGTGCCACAGGAGCAACTGGCAAGACAGGCTTCACTGGAGCAACAGGTGCGTTTCCCTGCCTCCATCCCTTGTCTAAGCAGAGTGCAGTGCTCTGTCTTCCCTGATTTCAAGCCCATTCCCAGGCTCTGGCCACTCTGTGAAGTAGGTTTTGTATGCTTACTCTCTCTTTCCTTTTCCTCACCCAGGTGCTGAAGGAAACACTGGTGCCACAGGTGCAGACGGTGATACTGGTGCCACAGGCTCCAAAGGATCTACTGGTAAGACAGGCGCAACTGGTAAGGATGGAGCAACTGGTGCCACAGGAGCAACTGGCAAGACAGGCTTCACTGGAGCAACAGGTGCGTTTCCCTGCCTCCATCCCTTGTCTAAGCAGAGTGCAGTGCTCTGTCTTCCCTGATTTCAAGCCCATTCCCAGGCTCTGGCCACTCTGTGAAGTAGGTTTTGTATGCTTACTCTCTCTTTCCTTTTCCTCACCCAGGTGCTGAAGGAAACACTGGTGCCACAGGTGCAGACGGTGATACTGGTGCCACAGGCTCCAAAGGATCTACTGGTAAGACAGGCGCAACTGGTAAGGATGGAGCAACTGGTGCCACAGGAGCAACTGGCAAGACAGGCTTCACTGGAGCAACAGGTGCGTTTCCCTGCCTCCATTCCTAGTCTAAGCACAGTGCAGTGCTCTGTCTTCCCTGATTTCAAGCCCATTCCCAGGCTCTGGCCACTCTGTGAAGTAGGTTTTGTATGCTTACTCTCTCTTTCCTTTTCCTCACCCAGGTGCTGAAGGAAACACTGGTGCCACAGGTGCAGACGGTGATACTGGTGCCACAGGCTCCAAAGGATCTACTGGTAAGACAGGCGCAACTGGTAAGGATGGAGCAACTGGTGCCACAGGAGCAACTGGCAAGACAGGCTTCACTGGAGCAACAGGTGCGTTTCCCTGCCTCCATCCCTTGTCTAAGCAGAGTGCAGTGCTCTGTCTTCCCTGATTTCAAGCCCATTCCCAGGCTCTGGCCACTCTGTGAAGTAGGTTTTGTATGCTTACTCTCTCTTTCCTTTTCCTCACCCAGGTGCTGAAGGAAACACTGGTGCCACAGGTGCAGACGGTGATACTGGTGCCACAGGCTCCAAAGGATCTACTGGTAAGACAGGCGCAACTGGTAAGGATGGAGCAACTGGTGCCACAGGAGCAACTGGCAAGACAGGCTTCACTGGAGCAACAGGTGCGTTTCCCTGCCTCCATCCCTAGTCTAAGCACAGTGCAGTGCTCTGTCTTCCCTGATTTCAAGCCCATTCCCAGGCTCTGGCCACTCTGTGAAGTAGGTTTTGTATGCTTACTCTCTCTTTCCTTTTCCTCACCCAGGTGCTGAAGGAAACACTGGTGCCACAGGTGCAGACGGTGATACTGGTGCCACAGGCTCCAAAGGATCTACTGGTAAGACAGGCGCAACTGGTAAGGATGGAGCAACTGGTGCCACAGGAGCAACTGGCAAGACAGGCTTCACTGGAGCAACAGGTGCGTTTCCCTGCCTCCATTCCTAGTCTAAGCAGAGTGCAGTGCTCTGTCTTCCCTGATTTCAAGCCCATTCCCAGGCTCTGGCCACTCTGTGAAGTAGGTTTTGTATGCTTACTCTCTCTTTCCTTTTCCTCACCCAGGTGCTGAAGGAAACACTGGTGCCACAGGTGCAGACGGTGATACTGGTGCCACAGGCTCCAAAGGATCTACTGGTAAGACAGGCGCAACTGGTAAGGATGGAGCAACTGGTGCCACAGGAGCAACTGGCAAGACAGGCTTCACTGGAGCAACAGGTGCGTTTCCCTGCCTCCATTCCTAGTCTAAGCAGAGTGCAGTGCTCTGTCTTCCCTGATTTCAAGCCCATTCCCAGGCTCTGGCCACTCTGTGAAGTAGGTTTTGTATGCTTACTCTCTCTTTCCTTTTCCTCACCCAGGTGCTGAAGGAAACACTGGTGCCACAGGTGCAGACGGTGATACTGGTGCCACAGGCTCCAAAGGATCTACTGGTAAGACAGGCGCAACTGGTAAGGATGGAGCAACTGGTGCCACAGGAGCAACTGGCAAGACAGGCTTCACTGGAGCAACAGGTGCGTTTCCCTGCCTCCATCCCTTGTCTAAGCAGAGTGCAGTGCTCTGTCTTCCCTGATTTCAAGCCCATTCCCAGGCTCTGGCCACTCTGTGAAGTAGGTTTTGTATGCTTACTCTCTCTTTCCTTTTCCTCACCCAGGTGCTGAAGGAAACACTGGTGCCACAGGTGCAGACGGTGATACTGGTGCCACAGGCTCCAAAGGATCTACTGGTAAGACAGGCGCAACTGGTAAGGATGGAGCAACTGGTGCCACAGGAGCAACTGGCAAGACAGGCTTCACTGGAGCAACAGGTGCGTTTCCCTGCCTCCATTCCTAGTCTAAGCACAGTGCAGTGCTCTGTCTTCCCTGATTTCAAGCCCATTCCCAGGCTCGGGCCACTCTGTGAAGTAGGTTTTGTATGCTTACTCTCTCTTTCCTTTTCCTCACCCAGGTGCTGAAGGAAACACTGGTGCCACAGGTGCAGACGGTGATACTGGTGCCACAGGCTCCAAAGGATCTACTGGTAAGACAGGCGCAACTGGTAAGGATGGAGCAACTGGTGCCACAGGAGCAACTGGCAAGACAGGCTTCACTGGAGCAACAGGTGCGTTTCCCTGCCTCCATTCCTAGTCTAAGCAGAGTGCAGTGCTCTGTCTTCCCTGATTTCAAGCCCATTCCCAGGCTCTGGCCACTCTGTGAAGTAGGTTTTGTATGCTTACTCTCTCTTTCCTTTTCCTCACCCAGGTGCTGAAGGAAACACTGGTGCCACAGGTGCAGACGGTGATACTGGTGCCACAGGCTCCAAAGGATCTACTGGTAAGACAGGCGCAACTGGTAAGGATGGAGCAACTGGTGCCACAGGAGCAACTGGCAAGACAGGCTTCACTGGAGCAACAGGTGCGTTTCCCTGCCTCCATTCCTAGTCTAAGCACAGTGCAGTGCTCTGTCTTCCCTGATTTCAAGCCCATTCCCAGGCTCTGGCCACTCTGTGAAGTAGGTTTTGTATGCTTACTCTCTCTTTCCTTTTCCTCACCCAGGTGCTGAAGGAAACACTGGTGCCACAGGTGCAGACGGTGATACTGGTGCCACAGGCTCCAAAGGATCTACTGGTAAGACAGGCGCAACTGGTAAGGATGGAGCAACTGGTGCCACAGGAGCAACTGGCAAGACAGGCTTCACTGGAGCAACAGGTGCGTTTCCCTGCCTCCATCCCTTGTCTAAGCAGAGTGCAGTGCTCTGTCTTCCCTGATTTCAAGCCCATTCCCAGGCTCTGGCCACTCTGTGAAGTAGGTTTTGTATGCTTACTCTCTCTTTCCTTTTCCTCACCCAGGTGCTGAAGGAAACACTGGTGCCACAGGTGCAGACGGTGATACTGGTGCCACAGGCTCCAAAGGATCTACTGGTAAGACAGGCGCAACTGGTAAGGATGGAGCAACTGGTGCCACAGGAGCAACTGGCAAGACAGGCTTCACTGGAGCAACAGGTGCGTTTCCCTGCCTCCATTCCTAGTCTAAGCACAGTGCAGTGCTCTGTCTTCCCTGATTTCAAGCCCATTCCCAGGCTCTGGCCACTCTGTGAAGTAGGTTTTGTATGCTTACTCTCTCTTTCCTTTTCCTCACCCAGGTGCTGAAGGAAACACTGGTGCCACAGGTGCAGACGGTGATACTGGTGCCACAGGCTCCAAAGGATCTACTGGTAAGACAGGCGCAACTGGTAAGGATGGAGCAACTGGTGCCACAGGAGCAACTGGCAAGACAGGCTTCACTGGAGCAACAGGTGCGTTTCCCTGCCTCCATTCCTAGTCTAAGCACAGTGCAGTGCTCTGTCTTCCCTGATTTCAAGCCCATTCCCAGGCTCTGGCCACTCTGTGAAGTAGGTTTTGTATGCTTACTCTCTCTTTCCTTTTCCTCACCCAGGTGCTGAAGGAAACACTGGTGCCACAGGTGCAGACGGTGATACTGGTGCCACAGGCTCCAAAGGATCTACTGGTAAGACAGGCGCAACTGGTAAGGATGGAGCAACTGGTGCCACAGGAGCAACTGGCAAGACAGGCTTCACTGGAGCAACAGGTGCGTTTCCCTGCCTCCATTCCTAGTCTAAGCACAGTGCAGTGCTCTGTCTTCCCTGATTTCAAGCCCATTCCCAGGCTCTGGCCACTCTGTGAAGTAGGTTTTGTATGCTTACTCTCTCTTTCCTTTTCCTCACCCAGGTGCTGAAGGAAACACTGGTGCCACAGGTGCAGACGGTGATACTGGTGCCACAGGCTCCAAAGGATCTACTGGTAAGACAGGCGCAACTGGTAAGGATGGAGCAACTGGTGCCACAGGAGCAACTGGCAAGACAGGCTTCACTGGAGCAACAGGTGCGTTTCCCTGCCTCCATTCCTAGTCTAAGCACAGTGCAGTGCTCTGTCTTCCCTGATTTCAAGCCCATTCTCAGGCTCTGGCCACTCTGTGAAGTAGGTTTTGTATGCTTACTCTCTCTTTCCTTTTCCTCACCCAGGTGCTGATGGAAACACTGGTGCCACAGGTGCAGACGGTGATACTGGTGCCACAGGCTCCAAAGGATCTACTGGTAAGACAGGCGCAACTGGTAAGGATGGAGCAACTGGTGCCACAGGAGCAACTGGCAAGACAGGCTTCACTGGAGCAACAGGTGCGTTTCCCTGCCTCCATCCCTAGTCTAAGCAGAGTGCAGTGCTCTGTCTTCCCTGATTTCAAGCCAATTCCCAGGCTCTGGCCACTCTGTGAAGTAGGTTTTGTATGCTTACTCTCTCTTTCCTTTTCCTCACCCAGGTGCTGA
The DNA here is from genome assembly GCA_942159475.1 of Sthenelais limicola. NCBI lineage: Eukaryota > Metazoa > Annelida > Polychaeta > Phyllodocida > Sigalionidae > Sthenelais > Sthenelais limicola. Next base: position 64,955,109 of record OW804096.1, read on the forward strand.
AGGAAACACTGGTGCCACAGGTGCAGACGGTGATACTGGTGCCACAGGCTCCAAAGGATCTACTGGTAAGACAGGCGCAACTGGTAAGGATGGAGCAACTGGTGCCACAGGAGCAACTGGCAAGACAGGCTTCACTGGAGCAACAGGTGCGTTTCCCTGCCTCCATCCCTAGTCTAAGCAGAGTGCAGTGCTCTGTCTTCCCTGATTTCAAGCCAATTCCCAGGCTCTGGCCACTCTGTGAAGTAGGTTTTGTATGCTTACTCTCTCTTTCCTTTTCCTCACCCAGGTGCTGATGGAAACACTGGTGCCACAGGTGCAGACGGTGATACTGGTGCCACAGGCTCCAAAGGATCTACTGGTAAGACAGGCGCAACTGGTAAGGATGGAGCAACTGGTGCCACAGGAGCAACTGGCAAGACAGGCTTCACTGGAGCAACAGGTGTGTTTCCCTGCCTCCATCCCTAGTCTAAGCAGAGTGCAGTGCTCTGTCTTCCCTGATTTCAAGCCCATTCCCAGGCTCTGGCCACTCTGTGAAGTAGGTTTTGTATGCTTACTCTCTCTTTCCTTTTCCTCACCCAGGTGCTGAAGGAAACACTGGTGCCACAGGTGCAGACGGTGATACTGGTGCCACAGGCTCCAAAGGATCTACTGGTAAGACAGGCGCAACTGGTAAGGATGGAGCAACTGGTAAGGATGGAGCAACTGGTGCCACAGGAGCAACTGGCAAGACAGGCTTCACTGGAGCAACAGGTGCGTTTCCCTGCCTCCATCCCTAGTCTAAGCAGAGTGCGGTGCTCTGTCTTCCCTGATTTCAAGCCCATTCCCAGGCTCTGGCCACTCTGTGAAGTAGGTTTTGTATGCTTACTCTCTCTTTCCTTTTCCTCACCCAGGTGCTGAAGGAAACACTGGTGCCACAGGTGCAGACGGTGATACTGGTGCCACAGGCTCCAAAGGATCTACTGGTAAGGATGGAGCAACTGGTAAGGATGGAGCAACTGGTGCCACAGGAGCAACTGGCAAGACAGGCTTCACTGGAGCAACAGGTGCGTTTCCCTGCCTCCATCCCTAGTCTAAGCAGAGTGCGGTGCTCTGTCTTCCCTGATTTCAAGCCCATTCCCAGGCTCTGGCCACTCTGTGAAGTAGGTTTTGTATGCTTACTCTCTCTTTCCTTTTCCTCACCCAGGTGCTGAAGGAAACACTGGTGCCACAGGTGCAGACGGTGATACTGGTGCCACAGGCTCCAAAGGATCTACTGGTAAGACAGGCGCAACTGGTAAGGATGGAGCAACTGGTGCCACAGGAGCAACTGGCAAGACAGGCTTCACTGGAGCAACAGGTGCGTTTCCCTGCCTCCATCCCTAGTCTAAGCAGAGTGCAGTGCTCTGTCTTCCCTGATTTCAAGCCCATTCCCAGGCTCTGGCCACTCTGTGAAGTAGGTTTTGTATGCTTACTCTCTCTTTCCTTTTCCTCACCCAGGTGCTGATGGAAACACTGGTGCCACAGGTGCAGACGGTGATACTGGTGCCACAGGCTCCAAAGGATCTACTGGTAAGACAGGCGCAACTGGTAAGGATGGAGCAACTGGTGCCACAGGAGCAACTGGCAAGACAGGCTTCACTGGAGCAACAGGTGTGTTTCCCTGCCTCCATCCCTAGTCTAAGCAGAGTGCAGTGCTCTGTCTTCCCTGATTTCAAGCCCATTCCCAGGCTCTGGCCACTCTGTGAAGTAGGTTTTGTATGCTTACTCTCTCTTTCCTTTTCCTCACCCAGGTGCTGATGGAAACACTGGTGCCACAGGTGCAGACGGTGATACTGGTGCCACAGGCTCCAAAGGATCTACTGGTAAGACAGGCGCAACTGGTAAGGATGGAGCAACTGGTAAGGATGGAGCAACTGGTGCCACAGGAGCAACTGGCAAGACAGGCTTCACTGGAGCAACAGGTGCGTTTCCCTGCCTCCATCCCTAGTCTAAGCAGAGTGCGGTGCTCTGTCTTCCCTGATTTCAAGCCCATTCCCAGGCTCTGGCCACTCTGTGAAGTAGGTTTTGTATGCTTACTCTCTCTTTCCTTTTCCTCACCCAGGTGCTGAAGGAAACACTGGTGCCACAGGTGCAGACGGTGATACTGGTGCCACAGGCTCCAAAGGATCTACTGGTAAGACAGGCGCAACTGGTAAGGATGGAGCAACTGGTGCCACAGGAGCAACTGGCAAGACAGGCTTCACTGGAGCAACAGGTGCGTTTCCCTGCCTCCATCCCTAGTCTAAGCAGAGTGCAGTGCTCTGTCTTCCCTGATTTCAAGCCCATTCCCAGGCTCTGGCCACTCTGTGAAGTAGGTTTTGTATGCTTACTCTCTCTTTCCTTTTCCTCACCCAGGTGCTGATGGAAACACTGGTGCCACAGGTGCAGACGGTGATACTGGTGCCACAGGCTCCAAAGGATCTACTGGTAAGACAGGCGCAACTGGTAAGGATGGAGCAACTGGTGCCACAGGAGCAACTGGCAAGACAGGCTTCACTGGAGCAACAGGTGTGTTTCCCTGCCTCCATCCCTAGTCTAAGCAGAGTGCAGTGCTCTGTCTTCCCTGATTTCAAGCCCATTCCCAGGCTCTGGCCACTCTGTGAAGTAGGTTTTGTATGCTTACTCTCTCTTTCCTTTTCCTCACCCAGGTGCTGAAGGAAACACTGGTGCCACAGGTGCAGACGGTGATACTGGTGCCACAGGCTCCAAAGGATCTACTGGTAAGACAGGCGCAACTGGTAAGGATGGAGCAACTGGTGCCACAGGAGCAACTGGCAAGACAGGCTTCACTGGAGCAACAGGTGCGTTTCCCTGCCTCCATCCCTAGTCTAAGCAGAGTGCAGTGCTCTGTCTTCCCTGATTTCAAGCCAATTCCCAGGCTCTGGCCACTCTGTGAAGTAGGTTTTGTATGCTTACTCTCTCTTTCCTTTTCCTCACCCAGGTGCTGAAGGAAACACTGGTGCCACAGGTGCAGACGGTGATACTGGTGCCACAGGCTCCAAAGGATCTACTGGTAAGACAGGCGCAACTGGTAAGGATGGAGCAACTGGTGCCACAGGAGCAACTGGCAAGACAGGCTTCACTGGAGCAACAGGTGCGTTTCCCTGCCTCCATCCCTAGTCTAAGCAGAGTGCAGTGCTCTGTCTTCCCTGATTTCAAGCCAATTCCCAGGCTCTGGCCACTCTGTGAAGTAGGTTTTGTATGCTTACTCTCTTTCCTTTTCCTCACCCAGGTGCTGATGGAAACACTGGTGCCACAGGTGCAGACGGTGATACTGGTGCCACAGGCTCCAAAGGATCTACTGGTAAGACAGGCGCAACTGGTAAGGATGGAGCAACTGGTGCCACAGGAGCAACTGGCAAGACAGGCTTCACTGGAGCAACAGGTGTGTTTCCCTGCCTCCATCTCTAGTCTAAGCAGAGTGCAGTGCTCTGTCTTCCCTGATTTCAAGCCCATTCCCAGGCTCTGGCCACTCTGTGAAGTAGGTTTTGTATGCTTACTCTCTCTTTCCTTTTCCTCACCCAGGTGCTGAAGGAAACACTGGTGCCACAGGTGCAGACGGTGATACTGGTGCCACAGGCTCCAAAGGATCTACTGGTAAGACAGGCGCAACTGGTAAGGATGGAGCAACTGGTAAGGATGGAGCAACTGGTGCCACAGGAGCAACTGGCAAGACAGGCTTCACTGGAGCAACAGGTGCGTTTCCCTGCCTCCATCCCTAGTCTAAGCAGAGTGCGGTGCTCTGTCTTCCCTGATTTCAAGCCCATTCCCAGGCTCTGGCCACTCTGTGAAGTAGGTTTTGTATGCTTACTCTCTCTTTCCTTTTCCTCACCCAGGTGCTGAAGGAAACACTGGTGCCACAGGTGCAGACGGTGATACTGGTGCCACAGGCTCCAAAGGATCTACTGGTAAGACAGGCGCAACTGGTAAGGATGGAGCAACTGGTGCCACAGGAGCAACTGGCAAGACAGGCTTCACTGGAGCAACAGGTGCGTTTCCCTGCCTCCATCCCTAGTCTAAGCAGAGTGCAGTGCTCTGTCTTCCCTGATTTCAAGCCCATTCCCAGGCTCTGGCCACTCTGTGAAGTAGGTTTTGTATGCTTACTCTCTCTTTCCTTTTCCTCACCCAGGTGCTGATGGAAACACTGGTGCCACAGGTGCAGACGGTGATACTGGTGCCACAGGCTCCAAAGGATCTACTGGTAAGACAGGCGCAACTGGTAAGGATGGAGCAACTGGTGCCACAGGAGCAACTGGCAAGACAGGCTTCACTGGAGCAACAGGTGCGTTTCCCTGCCCCCATCCCTAGTCTAAGCAGAGTGCAGTGCTCTGTCTTCCCTGATTTCAAGCCCATTCCCAGGCTCTGGCCACTCTGTGAAGTAGGTTTTGTATGCTTACTCTCTCTTTCCTTTTCCTCACCCAGGTGCTGATGGAAACACTGGTGCCACAGGTGCAGACGGTGATACTGGTGCCACAGGCTCCAAAGGATCTACTGGTAAGACAGGCGCAACTGGTAAGGATGGAGCAACTGGTGCCACAGGAGCAACTGGCAAGACAGGCTTCACTGGAGCAACAGGTGTGTTTCCCTGCCTCCATCCCTAGTCTAAGCAGAGTGCAGTGCTCTGTCTTCCCTGATTTCAAGCCCATTCCCAGGCTCTGGCCACTCTGGGAAGTAGGTTTTGTATGCTTAATCTCTCTTTCCTTTTCCTCACCCAGGTGCTGATGGAAACACTGGTGCCACAGGTGCAGACGGTGATACTGGTGCCACAGGCTCCAAAGGATCTACTGGTAAGACAGGCGCAACTGGTAAGGATGGAGCAACTGGTACCACAGGAGCAACTGGCAAGACAGGCTTCACTGGAGCAACAGGTGCGTTTCCCTGCCTCCATCCCTAGTCTAAGCAGAGTGCAGTGCTCTGTCTTCACTGATTTCAAGCCCATTCCCAGGCTCTGGCCACTCTGTGAAGTAGGTTTTGTATGCTTACTCTCTCTTTCCTTTTCCTCACCCAGGTGCTGAGGGAATTACTGGTGCCACAGGTGCAGACGGTGATACTGGTGCCACAGGCTCCAAAGGATCTACTGGTAAGACAGGCGCAACTGGTAAGGATGGAGCAACTGGTGCCACAGGAGCAACTGGCATGACAGGCTTCACTGGAGCAACAGGTGCGTTTCCCTGCCTCCATTCCTAGTCTAAGCACAGTGCAGTGCTCTGTCTTCCCTGATTTCAAGCCCATTCCCAGGCTCTGGCCACTCTGTGAAGTAGGTTTTGTATGCTTACTCTCTCTTTCCTTTTCCTCACCCAGGTGCTGAAGGAAACACTGGTGCCACAGGTGCAGACGGTGATACTGGTGCCACAGGCTCCAAAGGATCTACTGGTAAGACAGGCGCAACTGGTAAGGATGGAGCAACTGGTGCCACAGGAGCAACTGGCAAGACAGGCTTCACTGGAGCAACAGGTGCGTTTCCCTGCCTCCATTCCTAGTCTAAGCAGAGTGCAGTGCTCTGTCTTCCCTGATTTCAAGCCCATTCCCAGGCTCTGGCCACTCTGTGAAGTAGGTTTTGTATGCTTACTCTCTCTTTCCTTTTCCTCACCCAGGTGCTGAAGGAAACACTGGTGCCACAGGTGCAGACGGTGATACTGGTGCCACAGGCTCCAAAGGATCTACTGGTAAGACAGGCGCAACTGGTAAGGATGGAGCAACTGGTGCCACAGGAGCAACTGGCAAGACAGGCTTCACTGGAGCAACAGGTGCGTTTCCCTGCCTCCATTCCTAGTCTAAGCAGAGTGCAGTGCTCTGTCTTCCCTGATTTCAAGCCCATTCCCAGGCTCTGGCCACTCTGTGAAGTAGGTTTTGTATGCTTACTCTCTCTTTCCTTTTCCTCACCCAGGTGCTGAAGGAAACACTGGTGCCACAGGTGCAGACGGTGATACTGGTGCCACAGGCTCCAAAGGATCTACTGGTAAGACAGGCGCAACTGGTAAGGATGGAGCAACTGGTGCCACAGGAGCAACTGGCAAGACAGGCTTCACTGGAGCAACAGGTGCGTTTCCCTGCCTCCATTCCTCGTCTAAGCACAGTGCAGTGCTCTGTCTTCCCTGATTACAAGCCCATTCCCAGGCTCTGGCCACTCTGTGAAGTAGGTTTTGTATGCTTACTCTCTCTTTCCTTTTCCTCACCCAGGTGCTGAAGGAAACACTGGTGCCACAGGTGCAGACGGTGATACTGGTGCCACAGGCTCCAAAGGATCTACTGGTAAGACAGGCGCAATTGGTAAGGATGGAGCAACTGGTGCCACAGGAGCAACTGGCAAGACAGGCTTCACTGGAGCAACAGGTGCGTTTCCCTGCCTCCATCCCTAGTCTAAGCAGAGTGCAGTGCTCTGTCTTCCCTGATTTCAAGCCCATTCCCAGGCTCTGGCCACTCTGTGAAGTAGGTTTTGTATGCTTACTCTCTCTTTCCTTTTCCTCACCCAGGTGCTGAAGGAAACACTGGTGCCACAGGTGCAGACGGTGATACTGGTGCCACAGGCTCCAAAGGATCTACTGGTAAGACAGGCGCAACTGGTAAGGATGGAGCAACTGGTGCCACAGGAGCAACTGGCAAGACAGGCTTCACTGGAGCAACAGGTGCGTTTCCCTGCCTCCATTCCTAGTCTAAGCACAGTGCAGTGCTCTGTCTTCCCTGATTTCAAGCCCATTCCCAGGCTCTGGCCACTCTGTGAAGTAGGTTTTGTATGCTTACTCTCTCTTTCCTTTTCCTCACCCAGGTGCTGAAGGAAACACTGGTGCCACAGGTGCAGACGGTGATACTGGTGCCACAGGCTCCAAAGGATCTACTGGTAAGACAGGCGCAACTGGTAAGGATGGAGCAACTGGTGCCACAGGAGCAACTGGCAAGACAGGCTTCACTGGAGCAACAGGTGCGTTTCCCTGCCTCCATTCCTTGTCTAAGCAGAGTGCAGTGCTCTGTCTTCCCTGATTTCAAGCCCATTCCCAGGCTCTGGCCACTCTGTGAAGTAGGTTTTGTATGCTTACTCTCTCTTTCCTTTTCCTCACCCAGGTGCTGAAGGAAACACTGGTGCCACAGGTGCAGACGGTGATACTGGTGCCACAGGCTCCAAAGGATCTACTGGTAAGACAGGCGCAACTGGTAAGGATGGAGCAACTGGTGCCACAGGAGCAACTGGCAAGACAGGCTTCACTGGAGCAACAGGTGCGTTTCCCTGCCTCCATTCCTAGTCTAAGCAGAGTGCAGTGCTCTGTCTTCCCTGATTTCAAGCCCATTCCCAGGCTCTGGCCACTCTGTGAAGTAGGTTTTGTATGCTTACTCTCTCTTTCCTTTTCCTCACCCAGGTGCTGAAGGAAACACTGGTGCCACAGGTGCAGACGGTGATACTGGTGCCACAGGCTCCAAAGGATCTACTGGTAAGACAGGCGCAACTGGTAAGGATGGAGCAACTGGTGCCACAGGAGCAACTGGCAAGACAGGCTTCACTGGAGCAACAGGTGCGTTTCCCTGCCTCCATCCCTAGTCTAAGCAGAGTGCAGTGCTCTGTCTTCCCTGATTTCAAGCCAATTCCCAGGCTCTGGCCACTCTGTGAAGTAGGTTTTGTATGCTTACTCTCTCTTTCCTTTTCCTCACCCAGGTGCTGAAGGAAACACTGGTGCCACAGGTGCAGACGGTGATACTGGTGCCACAGGCTCCAAAGGATCTACTGGTAAGACAGGCGCAACTGGTAAGGATGGAGCAACTGGTGCCACAGGAGCAACTGGCAAGACAGGCTTCACTGGAGCAACAGGTGCGTTTCCCTGCCTCCATCCCTAGTCTAAGCAGAGTGCAGTGCTCTGTCTTCCCTGATTTCAAGCCAATTCCCAGGCTCTGGCCACTCTGTGAAGTAGGTTTTGTATGCTAACTCTCTATCCTTTTCCTCACCCAGGTGCTGATGGAAACACTGGTGCCACAGGTGCAGACGGTGATACTGGTGCCACAGGCTCCAAAGGATCAACTGGTAAGACAGGCGCAACTGGTAAGGATGGAGCAACTGGTGCCACAGGAGCAACTGGCAAGACAGGCTTCACTGGAGCAACAGGTGTGTTTCCCTGCCTCCATCCCTAGTCTAAGCAGAGTGCAGTGCTCTGTCTTCCCTGATTTCAAGCCCATTCCAAGGCTCTGGCCACTCTGTGAAGTAGGTTTTGTATGCTTACTCTCTCTTTCCTTTTCCTCACCCAGGTGCTGAAGGAAACACTGGTGCCACAGGTGCAGACGGTGATACTGGTGCCACAGGCTCCAAAGGATCTACTGGTAAGACAGGCGCAACTGGTAAGGATGGAGCAACTGGTAAGGATGGAGCAACTGGTGCCACAGGAGCAACTGGCAAGACAGGCTTCACTGGAGCAACAGGTGCGTTTCCCTGCCTCCATCCCAAGTCTAAGCAGAGTGCGGTGCTCTGTCTTCCCTGATTTCAAGCCCATTCCCAGGCTCTGGCCACTCTGTGAAGTAGGTTTTGTATGCTTACTCTCTCTTTCCTTTTCCTCACCCAGGTGCTGAAGGAAACACTGGTGCCACAGGTGCAGACGGTGATACTGGTGCCACAGGCTCCAAAGGATCTACTGGTAAGACAGGCGCAACTGGTAAGGATGGAGCAACTGGTGCCACAGGAGCAACTGGCAAGACAGGCTTCACTGGAGCAACAGGTGCGTTTCCCTGCCTCCATCCCTAGTCTAAGCAGAGTGCAGTGCTCTGTCTTCCCTGATTTCAAGCCCATTCCCAGGCTCTGGCCACTCTGTGAAGTAGGTTTTGTATGCTTACTCTCTCTTTCCTTTTCCTCACCCAGGTGCTGATGGAAACAGTGGTGCCACAGGTGCAGACGGTGATACTGGTGCCACAGGCTCCAAAGGATCTACTGGTAAGACAGGCGCAACTGGTAAGGATGGAGCAACTGGTGCCACAGGATCAACTGGCAAGACAGGCTTCACTGGAGCAACAGGTGCGTTTCCCTGCCTCCATCCCTAGTCTAAGCAGAGTGCAGTGCTCTGTCTTCCCTGATTTCAAGCCCATTCCCAGGCTCTGGCCACTCTGTGAAGTAGGTTTTGTATGCTTACTCTCGCTTTCCTTTTCCTCACCCAGGTGCTGATGGAAACACTGGTGCCACAGGTGCAGACGGTGATACTGGTGCCACAGGCTCCAAAGGATCTACTGGTAAGACAGGCGCAACTGGTAAGGATGGAGCAACTGGTGCCACAGGAGCAACTGGCAAGACAGGCTTCACTGGAGCAACAGGTGTGTTTCCCTGCCTCCATCCCTAGTCTAAGCAGAGTGCAGTGCTCTGTCTTCCCTGATTTCAAGCCCATTCCCAGGCTCTGGCCACTCTGTGAAGTAGATTTTGTATGCTTAATCTCTCTTTCCTTTTCCTCACCCAGGTGCTGATGGAAACACTGGTGCCACAGGTGCAGACGGTGATACTGGTGCCACAGGCTCCAAAGGATCTACTGGTAAGACAGGCGCAACTGGTAAGGATGGAGCAACTGGTACCACAGGAGCAACTGGCAAGACAGGCTTCACTGGAGCAACAGGTGCGTTTCCCTGCCTCCATCCCTAGTCTAAGCAGAGTGCAGTGCTCTGTCTTCCCTGATTTCAAGCCCATTCCCAGGCTCTGGCCACTCTGTGAAGTAGGTTTTGTATGCTTACTCTCTCTTTCCTTTTCCTCACCCAGGTGCTGAAGGAAACACTGGTGCCACAGGTGCAGACGGTGATACTGGTGCCACAGGCTCCAAAGGATCTACTGGTAAGACAGGCGCAACTGGTAAGGATGGAGCAACTGGTGCCACAGGAGCAACTGGCAAGACAGGCTTCACTGGAGCAACAGGTGCGTTTCCCTGCCTCCATCCCTAGTCTAAGCAGAGTGCAGTGCTCTGTCTTCCCTGATTTCAAGCCCATTCCCAGGCTCTGGCCACTCTGTGAAGTAGGTTTTGTATGCTTACTCTCTCTTTCCTTTTCCTCACCCAGGTGCTGAAGGAAACACTGGTGCCACAGGTGCAGACGGTGATACTGGTGCCACAGGCTCCAAAGGATCTACTGGTAAGACAGGCGCAACTGGTAAGGATGGAGCAACTGGTGCCACAGGAGCAACTGGCAAGACAGGCTTCACTGGAGCAACAGGTGCGTTTCCCTGCCTCCATCCCTAGTCTAAGCAGAGTGCAGTGCTCTGTCTTCCCTGATTTCAAGCCCATTCCCAGGCTCTGGCCACTCTGTGAAGTAGGTTTTGTATGCTTACTCTCTCTTTCCTTTTCCTCACCCAGGTGCTGAAGGAAACACTGGTGCCACAGGTGCAGACGGTGATACTGGTGCCACAGGCTCCAAAGGATCTACTGGTAAGACAGGCGCAACTGGTAAGGATGGAGCAACTGGTGCCACAGGTGCAAAAGGAGCAACTGGCAAGACAGGCTTCACTGGAGCAACAGGTGCGTTTCCCTGCCTCCATCCCTAGTCTAAGCAGAGTGCAGTGCTCTGTCTTCCCTGATTTCAAGCCAATTCCCAGGCTCTGGCCACTCTGTGAAGTAGGTTTTGTATGCTTACTCTCTCTTTCCTTTTCCTCACCCAGGTGCTGAAGGAAACACTGGTGCCACAGGTGCAGACGGTGATACTGGTGCCACAGGCTCCAAAGGATCTACTGGTAAGACAGGCGCAACTGGTAAGGATGGAGCAACTGGTGCCACAGGAGCAACTGGCAAGACAGGCTTCACTGGAGCAACAGGTGCATTTCCCTGCCTCCATCCCTAGTCTAAGCAGAGTGCAGTGCTCTGTCTTCCCTGATTTCAAGCCCATTCCCAGGCTCTGGCCACTCTGTGAAGTAGGTTTTGTATGCTTACTCTCTCTTTCCTTTTCCTCACCCAGGTGCTGATGGAAACACTGGTGCCACAGGTGCAGACGGTGATACTGGTGCCACAGGCTCCAAAGGATCTACTGGTAAGACAGGCGCAACTGGTAAGGATGGAGCAACTGGTGCCACAGGAGCAACTGGCAAGACGGGCTTCACTGGAGCAACAGGTGCGTTTCCCTGCCTCCATCCCTAGTCTAAGCAGAGTGCAGTGCTCTGTCTTCCCTGATTTCAAGCCCATTCCCAGGCTCTGGCCACTCTGTGAAGTAGGTTTTGTATGCTTACTCTCTCTTTCCTTTTCCTCACCCAGGTGCTGAAGGAAACACTGGTGCCACAGGTGCAGACGGTGATACTGGTGCCACAGGCTCCAAAGGATCTACTGGTAAGACAGGCGCAACTGGTAAGGATGGAGCAACTGGTGCCACAGGAGCAACTGGCAAGACAGGCTTCACTGGAGCAACAGGTGCGTTTCCCTGCCTCCATCCCTAGTCTAAGCAGAGTGCAGTGCTCTGTCTTCCCTGATTTCAAGCCCATTCCCAGGCTCTGGCCACTCTGTGAAGTAGGTTTTGTATGCTTACTCTCTCTTTCCTTTTCCTCACCCAGGTGCTGAAGGAAACACTGGTGCCACAGGTGCAGACGGTGATACTGGTGCCACAGGCTCCAAAGGATCTACTGGTAAGACAGGCGCAACTGGTAAGGATGGAGCAACTGGTGCCACAGGAGCAACTGGCAAGACAGGCTTCACTGGAGCAACAGGTGCGTTTCCCTGCCTCCATCCCTAGTCTAAGCAGAGTGCAGTGCTCTGTCTTCCCTGATTTCAAGCCCATTCCCAGGCTCTGGCCACTCTGTGAAGTAGGTTTTGTATGCTTACTCTCTCTTTCCTTTTCCTCACCCAGGTGCTGAAGGAAACACTGGTGCCACAGGTGCAGACGGTGATACTGGTGCCACAGGCTCCAAAGGATCTACTGGTAAGACAGGCGCAACTGGTAAGGATGGAGCAACTGGTGCCACAGGAGCAACTGGCAAGACAGGCTTCACTGGAGCAACAGGTACGCTTCCCTGCCTCCATCCCTAGTCTAAGCAGAGTGCAGTGCTCTGTCTTCCCTGATTTCAAGCCCATTCCCAGGCTCTGGCCACTCTGTGAAGTAGGTTTTGTATGCTTACTCTCTCTTTCCTTTTCCTCACCCAGGTGCTGATGGAAACACTGGTGCCTCAGGTGCAGACGGTGATACTGGTGCCACAGGCTCCAAAGGATCTACTGGTAAGACAGGCGCAACTGGTAAGGATGGAGCAACTGGTGCCACAGGAGCAACTGGCAAGACAGGCTTCACTGGAGCAACAGGTGCGTTTCCCTGCCTCCATCCCTAGTCTAAGCAGAGTGCAGTGCTCTGTCTTCCCTGATTTCAAGCCCATTCCCAGGCTCTGGCCACTCTGTGAAGTAGGTTTTGTATGCTTACTCTCTCTTTCCTTTTCCTCACCCAGGTGCTGAAGGAAACACTGGTGCCACAGGTGCAGACGGTGATACTGGTGCCACAGGCTCCAAAGGATCTACTGGTAAGACAGGCGCAACTGGTAAGGATGGAGCAACTGGTGCCACAGGAGCAACTGGCAAGACAGGCTTCACTGGAGCAACAGGTGCGTTTCCCTGCCTCCATCCCTAGTCTAAGCAGAGTGCAGTGCTCTGTCTTCCCTGATTTCAAGCCCATTCCCAGGCTCTGGCCACTCTGTGAAGTAGGTTTTGTATGCTTACTCTCTCTTTCCTTTTCCTCACCCAGGTGCTGAAGGAAACACTGGTGCCACAGGTGCAGACGGTGATACTGGTGCCACAGGCTCCAAAGGATCTACTGGTAAGACAGGCGCAACTGGTAAGGATGGAGCAACTGGTGCCACAGGAGCAACTGGCAAGACAGGCTTCACTGGAGCAACAGGTGCGTTTCCCTGCCTCCATCCCTAGTCTAAGCAGAGTGCAGTGCTCTGTCTTCCCTGATTTCAAGCCAATTCCCAGGCTCTGGCCACTCTGTGAAGTAGGTTTTGTATGCTTACTCTCTCTTTCCTTTTCCTCACCCAGGTGCTGATGGAAACACTGGTGCCACAGGTGCAGACGGTGATACTGGTGCCACAGGCTCCAAAGGATCTACTGGTAAGACAGGCGCAACTGGTAAGGATGGAGCAACTGGTGCCACAGGAGCAACTGGCAAGACAGGCTTCACTGGAGCAACAGGTGCGTTTCCCTGCCTCCATCCCTAGTCTAAGCAGAGTGCAGTGCTCTGTCTTCCCTGATTTCAAGCCCATTCCCAGGCTCTGGCCACTCTGTGAAGTAGGTTTTGTATGCTTACTCTCTCTTTCCTTTTCCTCACCCAGGTGCTGAAGGAAACACTGGTGCCACAGGTGCAGACGGTGATACTGGTGCCACAGGCTCCAAAGGATCTACTGGTAAGACAGGCGCAACTGGTAAGGATGGAGCAACTGGTGCCACAGGAGCAACTGGCAAGACAGGCTTCACTGGAGCAACAGGTGCGTTTCCCTGCCTCCATCCCTAGTCTAAGCAGAGTGCAGTGCTCTGTCTTCCCTGATTTCAAGCCCATTCCCAGGCTCTGGCCACTCTGTGAAGTAGGTTTTGTATGCTTACTCTCTCTTTCCTTTTCCTCACCCAGGTGCTGAAGGAAACACTGGTGCCACAGGTGCAGACGGTGATACTGGTGCCACAGGCTCCAAAGGATCTACTGGTAAGACAGGCGCAACTGGTAAGGATGGAGCAACTGGTGCCACAGGAGCAACTGGCAAGACAGGCTTCACTGGAGCAACAGGTGCGTTTCCCTGCCTCCATCCCTAGTCTAAGCAGAGTGCAGTGCTCTGTCTTCCCTGATTTCAAGCCCATTCCCAGGCTCTGGCCACTCTGTGAAGTAGGTTTTGTATGCTTACTCTCTCTTTCCTTTTCCTCACCCAGGTGCTGAAGGAAACACTGGTGCCACAGGTGCAGACGGTGATACTGGTGCCACAGGCTCCAAAGGATCTACTGGTAAGACAGGCGCAACTGGTAAGGATGGAGCAACTGGTGCCACAGGAGCAACTGGCAAGACAGGCTTCACTGGAGCAACAGGTGCGTTTCCCTGCCTCCATCCCTAGTCTAAGCAGAGTGCAGTGCTCTGTCTTCCCTGATTTCAAGCCAATTCCCAGGCTCTGGCCACTCTGTGAAGTAGGTTTTGTATGCTTACTCTCTCTTTCCTTTTCCTCACCCAGGTGCTGATGGAAACACTGGTGCCACAGGTGCAGACGGTGATACTGGTGCCACAGGCTCCAAAGGATCTACTGGTAAGACAGGCGCAACTGGTAAGGATGGAGCAACTGGTGCCACAGGAGCAACTGGCAAGACAGGCTTCACTGGAGCAACAGGTGCGTTTCCCTGCCTCCATCCCTAGTCTAAGCAGAGTGCAGTGCTCTGTCTTCCCTGATTTCAAGCCCATTCCCAGGCTCTGGCCACTCTGTGAAGTAGGTTTTGTATGCTTACTCTCTCTTTCCTTTTCCTCACCCAGGTGCTGAAGGAAACACTGGTGCCACAGGTGCAGACGGTGATACTGGTGCCACAGGCTCCAAAGGATCTACTGGTAAGACAGGCGCAACTGGTAAGGATGGAGCAACTGGTGCCACAGGAGCAACTGGCAAGACAGGCTTCACTGGAGCAACAGGTGCGTTTCCCTGCCTCCATCCCTAGTCTAAGCAGAGTGCAGTGCTCTGTCTTCCCTGATTTCAAGCCCATTCCCAGGCTCTGGCCACTCTGTGAAGTAGGTTTTGTATGCTTACTCTCTCTTTCCTTTTCCTCACCCAGGTGCTGAAGGAAACACTGGTGCCACAGGTGCAGACGGTGATACTGGTGCCACAGGCTCCAAAGGATCTACTGGTAAGACAGGCGCAACTGGTAAGGATGGAGCAACTGGTGCCACAGGAGCAACTGGCAAGACAGGCTTCACTGGAGCAACAGGTGCGTTTCCCTGCCTCCATCCCTAGTCTAAGCAGAGTGCAGTGCTCTGTCTTCCCTGATTTCAAGCCCATTCCCAGGCTCTGGCCACTCTGTGAAGTAGGTTTTGTATGCTTACTCTCTCTTTCCTTTTCCTCACCCAGGTGCTGAAGGAAACACTGGTGCCACAGGTGCAGACGGTGATACTGGTGCCACAGGCTCCAAAGGATCTACTGGTAAGACAGGCGCAACTGGTAAGGATGGAGCAACTGGTGCCACAGGAGCAACTGGCAAGACAGGCTTCACTGGAGCAACAGGTGCGTTTCCCTGCCTCCATCCCTAGTCTAAGCAGAGTGCAGTGCTCTGTCTTCCCTGATTTCAAGCCCATTCCCAGGCTCTGGCCACTCTGTGAAGTAGGTTTTGTATGCTTACTCTCTCTTTCCTTTTCCTCACCCAGGTGCTGAAGGAAACACTGGTGCCACAGGTGCAGACGGTGATACTGGTGCCACAGGCTCCAAAGGATCTACTGGTAAGACAGGCGCAACTGGTAAGGATGGAGCAACTGGTGCCACAGGAGCAACTGGCAAGACAGGCTTCACTGGAGCAACAGGTGCGTTTCCCTGCCTCCATCCCTAGTCTAAGCAGAGTGCAGTGCTCTGTCTTCCCTGATTTCAAGCCCATTCCCAGGCTCTGGCCACTCTGTGAAGTAGGTTTTGTATGCTTACTCTCTCTTTCCTTTTCCTCACCCAGGTGCTGAAGGAAACACTGGTGCCACAGGTGCAGACGGTGATACTGGTGCCACAGGCTCCAAAGGATCTACTGGTAAGACAGGCGCAACTGGTAAGGATGGAGCAACTGGTGCCACAGGAGCAACTGGCAAGACAGGCTTCACTGGAGCAACAGGTGCGTTTCCCTGCCTCCATCCCTAGTCTAAGCAGAGTGCAGTGCTCTGTCTTCCCTGATTTCAAGCCCATTCCCAGGCTCTGGCCACTCTGTGAAGTAGGTTTTGTATGCTTACTCTCTCTTTCCTTTTCCTCACCCAGGTGCTGAAGGAAACACTGGTGCCACAGGTGCAGACGGTGATACTGGTGCCACAGGCTCCAAAGGATCTACTGGTAAGACAGGCGCAACTGGTAAGGATGGAGCAACTGGTGCCACAGGAGCAACTGGCAAGACAGGCTTCACTGGAGCAACAGGTGCGTTTCCCTGCCTCCATCCCTAGTCTAAGCAGAGTGCAGTGCTCTGTCTTCCCTGATTTCAAGCCCATTCCCAGGCTCTGGCCACTCTGTGAAGTAGGTTTTGTATGCTTACTCTCTCTTTCCTTTTCCTCACCCAGGTGCTGATGGAAACACTGGTGCCTCAGGTGCAGACGGTGATACTGGTGCCACAGGCTCCAAAGGATCTACTGGTAAGACAGGCGCAACTGGTAAGGATGGAGCAACTGGTGCCACAGGAGCAACTGGCAAGACAGGCTTCACTGGAGCAACAGGTGCGTTTCCCTGCCTCCATCCCTAGTCTAAGCAGAGTGCAGTGCTCTGTCTTCCCTGATTTCAAGCCCATTCCCAGGCTCTGGCCACTCTGTGAAGTAGGTTTTGTATGCTTACTCTCTCTTTCCTTTTCCTCACCCAGGTGCTGAAGGAAACACTGGTGCCACAGGTGCAGACGGTGATACTGGTGCCACAGGCTCCAAAGGATCTACTGGTAAGACAGGCGCAACTGGTAAGGATGGAGCAACTGGTGCCACAGGAGCAACTGGCAAGACAGGCTTCACTGGAGCAACAGGTGCGTTTCCCTGCCTCCATCCCTAGTCTAAGCAGAGTGCAGTGCTCTGTCTTCCCTGATTTCAAGCCCATTCCCAGGCTCTGGCCACTCTGTGAAGTAGGTTTTGTATGCTTACTCTCTCTTTCCTTTTCCTCACCCAGGTGCTGATGGAAACACTGGGGCCACAGGTGCAGACGGTGATACTGGTGCCACAGGCTCCAAAGGATCTACTGGTAAGACAGGCGCAACTGGTAAGGATGGAGCAACTGGTGCCACAGGAGCAACTGGCAAGACAGGCTTCACTGGAGCAACAGGTGCGTTTCCCTGCCTCCATCCCTAGTCTAAGCAGAGTGCAGTGCTCTGTCTTCCCTGATTTCAAGCCCATTCCCAGGCTCTGGCCACTCTGTGAAGTAGGTTTTGTATGCTTACTCTCTCTTTCCTTTTCCTCACCCAGGTGCTGAAGGAAACACTGGTGCCACAGGTGCAGACGGTGATACTGGTGCCACAGGCTCCAAAGGATCTACTGGTAAGACAGGCGCAACTGGTAAGGATGGAGCAACTGGTGCCACAGGAGCAACTGGCAAGACAGGCTTCACTGGAGCAACAGGTGCGTTTCCCTGCCTCCATCCCTAGTCTAAGCAGAGTGCAGTGCTCTGTCTTCCCTGATTTCAAGCCCATTCCCAGGCTCTGGCCACTCTGTGAAGTAGGTTTTGTATGCTTACTCTCTCTTTCCTTTTCCTCACCCAGGTGCTGAAGGAAACACTGGTGCCACAGGTGCAGACGGTGATACTGGTGCCACAGGCTCCAAAGGATCTACTGGTAAGACAGGCGCAACTGGTAAGGATGGAGCAACTGGTGCCACAGGAGCAACTGGCAAGACAGGCTTCACTGGAGCAACAGGTGCGTTTCCCTGCCTCCATCCCTAGTCTAAGCAGAGTGCAGTGCTCTGTCTTCCCTGATTTCAAGCCCATTCCCAGGCTCTGGCCACTCTGTGAAGTAGGTTTTGTATGCTTACTCTCTCTTTCCTTTTCCTCACCCAGGTGCTGAAGGAAACACTGGTGCCACAGGTGCAGACGGTGATACTGGTGCCACAGGCTCCAAAGGATCTACTGGTAAGACAGGCGCAACTGGTAAGGATGGAGCAACTGGTGCCACAGGAGCAACTGGCAAGACAGGCTTCACTGGAGCAACAGGTGCGTTTCCCTGCCTCCATCCCTAGTCTAAGCAGAGTGCAGTGCTCTGTCTTCCCTGATTTCAAGCCCATTCCCAGGCTCTGGCCACTCTGTGAAGTAGGTTTTGTATGCTTACTCTCTCTTTCCTTTTCCTCACCCAGGTGCTGAAGGAAACACTGGTGCCACAGGTGCAGACGGTGATACTGGTGCCACAGGCTCCAAAGGATCTACTGGTAAGACAGGCGCAACTGGTAAGGATGGAGCAACTGGTGCCACAGGAGCAACTGGCAAGACAGGCTTCACTGGAGCAACAGGTGCGTTTCCCTGCCTCCATCCCTAGTCTAAGCAGAGTGCAGTGCTCTGTCTTCCCTGATTTCAAGCCCATTCCCAGGCTCTGGCCACTCTGTGAAGTAGGTTTTGTATGCTTACTCTCTCTTTCCTTTTCCTCACCCAGGTGCTGAAGGAAACACTGGTGCCACAGGTGCAGACGGTGATACTGGTGCCACAGGCTCCAAAGGATCTACTGGTAAGACAGGCGCAACTGGTAAGGATGGAGCAACTGGTGCCACAGGAGCAACTGGCAAGACAGGCTTCACTGGAGCAACAGGTGCGTTTCCCTGCCTCCATCCCTAGTCTAAGCAGAGTGCAGTGCTCTGTCTTCCCTGATTTCAAGCCCATTCCCAGGCTCTGGCCACTCTGTGAAGTAGGTTTTGTATGCTTACTCTCTCTTTCCTTTTCCTCACCCAGGTGCTGAAGGAAACACTGGTGCCACAGGTGCAGACGGTGATACTGGTGCCACAGGCTCCAAAGGATCTACTGGTAAGACAGGCGCAACTGGTAAGGATGGAGCAACTGGTGCCACAGGAGCAACTGGCAAGACAGGCTTCACTGGAGCAACAGGTGCGTTTCCCTGCCTCCACTCCTAGTCTAAGCAGAGTGCAGTGCTCTGTCTTCCCTGATTTCAAGCCCATTCCCAGGCTCTGGCCACTCTGTGAAGTAGGTTTTGTATGCTTACTCTCTCTTTCCTTTTCCTCACCCAGGTGCTGAAGGAAACACTGGTGCCACAGGTGCAGATGGTGATACTGGTGCCACAGGCTCCAAAGGATCTACTGGTAAGACAGGCGCAACTGGTAAGGATGGAGCAACTGGTGCCACAGGAGCAACTGGCAAGACAGGCTTCACTGGAGCAACAGGTGCGTTTCCCTGCCTCCATCCCTAGTCTAAGCAGAGTGCAGTGCTCTGTCTTCCCTGATTTCAAGCCCATTCCCAGGCTCTGGCCACTCTGTGAAGTAGGTTTTGTATGCTTACTCTCTCTTTCCTTTTCCTCACCCAGGTGCTGATGGAAACACTGGTGCCTCAGGTGCAGACGGTGATACTGGTGCCACAGGCTCCAAAGGATCTACTGGTAAGACAGGCGCAACTGGTAAGGATGGAGCAACTGGTGCCACAGGAGCAACTGGCAAGACAGGCTTCACTGGAGCAACAGGTGCGTTTCCCTGCCTCCATCCCTAGTCTAAGCAGAGTGCAGTGCTCTGTCTTCCCTGATTTCAAGCCCATTCCCAGGCTCTGGCCACTCTGTGAAGTAGGTTTTGTATGCTTACTCTCTCTTTCCTTTTCCTCACCCAGGTGCTGAAGGAAACACTGGTGCCACAGGTGCAGACGGTGATACTGGTGCCACAGGCTCCAAAGGATCTACTGGTAAGACAGGCGCAACTGGTAAGGATGGAGCAACTGGTGCCACAGGAGCAACTGGCAAGACAGGCTTCACTGGAGCAACAGGTGCGTTTCCCTGCCTCCATCCCTAGTCTAAGCAGAGTGCAGTGCTCTGTCTTCCCTGATTTCAAGCCCATTCCCAGGCTCTGGCCACTCTGTGAAGTAGGTTTTGTATGCTTACTCTCTCTTTCCTTTTCCTCACCCAGGTGCTGATGGAAACACTGGTGCCACAGGTGCAGACGGTGATACTGGTGCCACAGGCTCCAAAGGATCTACTGGTAAGACAGGCGCAACTGGTAAGGATGGAGCAACTGGTGCCACAGGAGCAACTGGCAAGACAGGCTTCACTGGAGCAACAGGTGCGTTTCCCTGCCTCCATCCCTAGTCTAAGCAGAGTGCAGTGCTCTGTCTTCCCTGATTTCAAGCCCATTCCCAGGCTCTGGCCACTCTGTGAAGTAGGTTTTGTATGCTTACTCTCTCTTTCCTTTTCCTCACCCAGGTGCTGAAGGAAACACTGGTGCCACAGGTGCAGACGGTGATACTGGTGCCACAGGCTCCAAAGGATCTACTGGTAAGACAGGCGCAACTGGTAAGGATGGAGCAACTGGTGCCACAGGAGCAACTGGCAAGACAGGCTTCACTGGAGCAACAGGTGCGTTTCCCTGCCTCCATCCCTAGTCTAAGCAGAGTGCAGTGCTCTGTCTTCCCTGATTTCAAGCCCATTCCCAGGCTCTGGCCACTCTGTGAAGTAGGTTTTGTATGCTTACTCTCTCTTTCCTTTTCCTCACCCAGGTGCTGAAGGAAACACTGGTGCCACAGGTGCAGACGGTGATACTGGTGCCACAGGCTCCAAAGGATCTACTGGTAAGACAGGCGCAACTGGTAAGGATGGAGCAACTGGTGCCACAGGAGCAACTGGCAAGACAGGCTTCACTGGAGCAACAGGTGCGTTTCCCTGCCTCCATCCCTAGTCTAAGCAGAGTGCAGTGCTCTGTCTTCCCTGATTTCAAGCCCATTCCCAGGCTCTGGCCACTCTGTGAAGTAGGTTTTGTATGCTTACTCTCTCTTTCCTTTTCCTCACCCAGGTGCTGAAGGAAACACTGGTGCCACAGGTGCAGACGGTGATACTGGTGCCACAGGCTCCAAAGGATCTACTGGTAAGACAGGCGCAACTGGTAAGGATGGAGCAACTGGTGCCACAGGAGCAACTGGCAAGACAGGCTTCACTGGAGCAACAGGTGCGTTTCCCTGCCTCCATCCCTAGTCTAAGCAGAGTGCAGTGCTCTGTCTTCCCTGATTTCAAGCCCATTCCCAGGCTCTGGCCACTCTGTGAAGTAGGTTTTGTATGCTTACTCTCTCTTTCCTTTTCCTCACCCAGGTGCTGATGGAAACACTGGTGCCACAGGTGCAGACGGTGATACTGGTGCCACAGGCTCCAAAGGATCTACTGGTAAGACAGGCGCAACTGGTAAGGATGGAGCAACTGGTGCCACAGGAGCAACTGGCAAGACAGGCTTCACTGGAGCAACAGGTGCGTTTCCCTGCCTCCATCCCTAGTCTAAGCAGAGTGCAGTGCTCTGTCTTCCCTGATTTCAAGCCCATTCCCAGGCTCTGGCCACTCTGTGAAGTAGGTTTTGTATGCTTACTCTCTCTTTCCTTTTCCTCACCCAGGTGCTGAAGGAAACACTGGTGCCACAGGTGCAGACGGTGATACTGGTGCCACAGGCTCCAAAGGATCTACTGGTAAGACAGGCGCAACTGGTAAGGATGGAGCAACTGGTGCCACAGGAGCAACTGGCAAGACAGGCTTCACTGGAGCAACAGGTGCGTTTCCCTGCCTCCATCCCTAGTCTAAGCAGAGTGCAGTGCTCTGTCTTCCCTGATTTCAAGCCCATTCCCAGGCTCTGGCCACTCTGTGAAGTAGGTTTTGTATGCTTACTCTCTCTTTCCTTTTCCTCACCCAGGTGCTGAAGGAAACACTGGTGCCACAGGTGCAGACGGTGATACTGGTGCCACAGGCTCCAAAGGATCTACTGGTAAGACAGGCGCAACTGGTAAGGATGGAGCAACTGGTGCCACAGGAGCAACTGGCAAGACAGGCTTCACTGGAGCAACAGGTGCGTTTCCCTGCCTCCATCCCTAGTCTAAGCAGAGTGCAGTGCTCTGTCTTCCCTGATTTCAAGCCCATTCCCAGGCTCTGGCCACTCTGTGAAGTAGGTTTTGTATGCTTACTCTCTCTTTCCTTTTCCTCACCCAGGTGCTGAAGGAAACACTGGTGCCACAGGTGCAGACGGTGATACTGGTGCCACAGGCTCCAAAGGATCTACTGGTAAGACAGGCGCAACTGGTAAGGATGGAGCAACTGGTGCCACAGGAGCAACTGGCAAGACAGGCTTCACTGGAGCAACAGGTGCGTTTCCCTGCCTCCATCCCTAGTCTAAGCAGAGTGCAGTGCTCTGTCTTCCCTGATTTCAAGCCCATTCCCAGGCTCTGGCCACTCTGTGAAGTAGGTTTTGTATGCTTACTCTCTCTTTCCTTTTCCTCACCCAGGTGCTGAAGGAAACACTGGTGCCACAGGTGCAGACGGTGATACTGGTGCCACAGGCTCCAAAGGATCTACTGGTAAGACAGGCGCAACTGGTAAGGATGGAGCAACTGGTGCCACAGGAGCAACTGGCAAGACAGGCTTCACTGGAGCAACAGGTGCGTTTCCCTGCCTCCATCCCTAGTCTAAGCAGAGTGCAGTGCTCTGTCTTCCCTGATTTCAAGCCCATTCCCAGGCTCTGGCCACTCTGTGAAGTAGGTTTTGTATGCTTACTCTCTCTTTCCTTTTCCTCACCCAGGTGCTGAAGGAAACACTGGTGCCACAGGTGCAGACGGTGATACTGGTGCCACAGGCTCCAAAGGATCTACTGGTAAGACAGGCGCAACTGGTAAGGATGGAGCAACTGGTGCCACAGGAGCAACTGGCAAGACAGGCTTCACTGGAGCAACAGGTGCGTTTCCCTGCCTCCATCCCTAGTCTAAGCAGAGTGCAGTGCTCTGTCTTCCCTGATTTCAAGCCCATTCCCAGGCTCTGGCCACTCTGTGAAGTAGGTTTTGTATGCTTACTCTCTCTTTCCTTTTCCTCACCCAGGTGCTGAAGGAAACACTGGTGCCACAGGTGCAGACGGTGATACTGGTGCCACAGGCTCCAAAGGATCTACTGGTAAGACAGGCGCAACTGGTAAGGATGGAGCAACTGGTGCCACAGGAGCAACTGGCAAGACAGGCTTCACTGGAGCAACAGGTGCGTTTCCCTGCCTCCATCCCTAGTCTAAGCAGAGTGCAGTGCTCTGTCTTCCCTGATTTCAAGCCCATTCCCAGGCTCTGGCCACTCTGTGAAGTAGGTTTTGTATGCTTACTCTCTCTTTCCTTTTCCTCACCCAGGTGCTGAAGGAAACACTGGTGCCACAGGTGCAGACGGTGATACTGGTGCCACAGGCTCCAAAGGATCTACTGGTAAGACAGGCGCAACTGGTAAGGATGGAGCAACTGGTGCCACAGGAGCAACTGGCAAGACAGGCTTCACTGGAGCAACAGGTGCGTTTCCCTGCCTCCATCCCTAGTCTAAGCAGAGTGCAGTGCTCTGTCTTCCCTGATTTCAAGCCCATTCCCAGGCTCTGGCCACTCTGTGAAGTAGGTTTTGTATGCTTACTCTCTCTTTCCTTTTCCTCACCCAGGTGCTGAAGGAAACACTGGTGCCACAGGTGCAGACGGTGATACTGGTGCCACAGGCTCCAAAGGATCTACTGGTAAGACAGGCGCAACTGGTAAGGATGGAGCAACTGGTGCCACAGGAGCAACTGGCAAGACAGGCTTCACTGGAGCAACAGGTGCGTTTCCCTGCCTCCATCCCTAGTCTAAGCAGAGTGCAGTGCTCTGTCTTCCCTGATTTCAAGCCCATTCCCAGGCTCTGGCCACTCTGTGAAGTAGGTTTTGTATGCTTACTCTCTCTTTCCTTTTCCTCACCCAGGTGCTGATGGAAACACTGGTGCCTCAGGTGCAGACGGTGATACTGGTGCCACAGGCTCCAAAGGATCTACTGGTAAGACAGGCGCAACTGGTAAGGATGGAGCAACTGGTGCCACAGGAGCAACTGGCAAGACAGGCTTCACTGGAGCAACAGGTGCGTTTCCCTGCCTCCATCCCTAGTCTAAGCAGAGTGCAGTGCTCTGTCTTCCCTGATTTCAAGCCCATTCCCAGGCTCTGGCCACTCTGTGAAGTAGGTTTTGTATGCTTACTCTCTCTTTCCTTTTCCTCACCCAGGTGCTGAAGGAAACACTGGTGCCACAGGTGCAGACGGTGATACTGGTGCCACAGGCTCCAAAGGATCTACTGGTAAGACAGGCGCAACTGGTAAGGATGGAGCAACTGGTGCCACAGGAGCAACTGGCAAGACAGGCTTCACTGGAGCAACAGGTGCGTTTCCCTGCCTCCATCCCTAGTCTAAGCAGAGTGCAGTGCTCTGTCTTCCCTGATTTCAAGCCCATTCCCAGGCTCTGGCCACTCTGTGAAGTAGGTTTTGTATGCTTACTCTCTCTTTCCTTTTCCTCACCCAGGTGCTGATGGAAACACTGGTGCCACAGGTGCAGACGGTGATACTGGTGCCACAGGCTCCAAAGGATCTACTGGTAAGACAGGCGCAACTGGTAAGGATGGAGCAACTGGTGCCACAGGAGCAACTGGCAAGACAGGCTTCACTGGAGCAACAGGTGCGTTTCCCTGCCTCCATCCCTAGTCTAAGCAGAGTGCAGTGCTCTGTCTTCCCTGATTTCAAGCCCATTCCCAGGCTCTGGCCACTCTGTGAAGTAGGTTTTGTATGCTTACTCTCTCTTTCCTTTTCCTCACCCAGGTGCTGAAGGAAACACTGGTGCCACAGGTGCAGACGGTGATACTGGTGCCACAGGCTCCAAAGGATCTACTGGTAAGACAGGCGCAACTGGTAAGGATGGAGCAACTGGTGCCACAGGAGCAACTGGCAAGACAGGCTTCACTGGAGCAACAGGTGCGTTTCCCTGCCTCCATCCCTAGTCTAAGCAGAGTGCAGTGCTCTGTCTTCCCTGATTTCAAGCCCATTCCCAGGCTCTGGCCACTCTGTGAAGTAGGTTTTGTATGCTTACTCTCTCTTTCCTTTTCCTCACCCAGGTGCTGAAGGAAACACTGGTGCCACAGGTGCAGACGGTGATACTGGTGCCACAGGCTCCAAAGGATCTACTGGTAAGACAGGCGCAACTGGTAAGGATGGAGCAACTGGTGCCACAGGAGCAACTGGCAAGACAGGCTTCACTGGAGCAACAGGTGCGTTTCCCTGCCTCCATCCCTAGTCTAAGCAGAGTGCAGTGCTCTGTCTTCCCTGATTTCAAGCCCATTCCCAGGCTCTGGCCACTCTGTGAAGTAGGTTTTGTATGCTTACTCTCTCTTTCCTTTTCCTCACCCAGGTGCTGAAGGAAACACTGGTGCCACAGGTGCAGACGGTGATACTGGTGCCACAGGCTCCAAAGGATCTACTGGTAAGACAGGCGCAACTGGTAAGGATGGAGCAACTGGTGCCACAGGAGCAACTGGCAAGACAGGCTTCACTGGAGCAACAGGTGCGTTTCCCTGCCTCCATCCCTAGTCTAAGCAGAGTGCAGTGCTCTGTCTTCCCTGATTTCAAGCCCATTCCCAGGCTCTGGCCACTCTGTGAAGTAGGTTTTGTATGCTTACTCTCTCTTTCCTTTTCCTCACCCAGGTGCTGATGGAAACACTGGTGCCACAGGTGCAGACGGTGATACTGGTGCCACAGGCTCCAAAGGATCTACTGGTAAGACAGGCGCAACTGGTAAGGATGGAGCAACTGGTGCCACAGGAGCAACTGGCAAGACAGGCTTCACTGGAGCAACAGGTGCGTTTCCCTGCCTCCATCCCTAGTCTAAGCAGAGTGCAGTGCTCTGTCTTCCCTGATTTCAAGCCCATTCCCAGGCTCTGGCCACTCTGTGAAGTAGGTTTTGTATGCTTACTCTCTCTTTCCTTTTCCTCACCCAGGTGCTGAAGGAAACACTGGTGCCACAGGTGCAGACGGTGATACTGGTGCCACAGGCTCCAAAGGATCTACTGGTAAGACAGGCGCAACTGGTAAGGATGGAGCAACTGGTGCCACAGGAGCAACTGGCAAGACAGGCTTCACTGGAGCAACAGGTGCGTTTCCCTGCCTCCATCCCTAGTCTAAGCAGAGTGCAGTGCTCTGTCTTCCCTGATTTCAAGCCCATTCCCAGGCTCTGGCCACTCTGTGAAGTAGGTTTTGTATGCTTACTCTCTCTTTCCTTTTCCTCACCCAGGTGCTGAAGGAAACACTGGTGCCACAGGTGCAGACGGTGATACTGGTGCCACAGGCTCCAAAGGATCTACTGGTAAGACAGGCGCAACTGGTAAGGATGGAGCAACTGGTGCCACAGGAGCAACTGGCAAGACAGGCTTCACTGGAGCAACAGGTGCGTTTCCCTGCCTCCATCCCTAGTCTAAGCAGAGTGCAGTGCTCTGTCTTCCCTGATTTCAAGCCCATTCCCAGGCTCTGGCCACTCTGTGAAGTAGGTTTTGTATGCTTACTCTCTCTTTCCTTTTCCTCACCCAGGTGCTGAAGGAAACACTGGTGCCACAGGTGCAGACGGTGATACTGGTGCCACAGGCTCCAAAGGATCTACTGGTAAGACAGGCGCAACTGGTAAGGATGGAGCAACTGGTGCCACAGGAGCAACTGGCAAGACAGGCTTCACTGGAGCAACAGGTGCGTTTCCCTGCCTCCATCCCTAGTCTAAGCAGAGTGCAGTGCTCTGTCTTCCCTGATTTCAAGCCCATTCCCAGGCTCTGGCCACTCTGTGAAGTAGGTTTTGTATGCTTACTCTCTCTTTCCTTTTCCTCACCCAGGTGCTGAAGGAAACACTGGTGCCACAGGTGCAGACGGTGATACTGGTGCCACAGGCTCCAAAGGATCTACTGGTAAGACAGGCGCAACTGGTAAGGATGGAGCAACTGGTGCCACAGGAGCAACTGGCAAGACAGGCTTCACTGGAGCAACAGGTGCGTTTCCCTGCCTCCATCCCTAGTCTAAGCAGAGTGCAGTGCTCTGTCTTCCCTGATTTCAAGCCCATTCCCAGGCTCTGGCCACTCTGTGAAGTAGGTTTTGTATGCTTACTCTCTCTTTCCTTTTCCTCACCCAGGTGCTGAAGGAAACACTGGTGCCACAGGTGCAGACGGTGATACTGGTGCCACAGGCTCCAAAGGATCTACTGGTAAGACAGGCGCAACTGGTAAGGATGGAGCAACTGGTGCCACAGGAGCAACTGGCAAGACAGGCTTCACTGGAGCAACAGGTGCGTTTCCCTGCCTCCATCCCTAGTCTAAGCAGAGTGCAGTGCTCTGTCTTCCCTGATTTCAAGCCCATTCCCAGGCTCTGGCCACTCTGTGAAGTAGGTTTTGTATGCTTACTCTCTCTTTCCTTTTCCTCACCCAGGTGCTGAAGGAAACACTGGTGCCACAGGTGCAGACGGTGATATTGGTGCCACAGGCTCCAAAGGATCTACTGGTAAGACAGGCGCAACTGGTAAGGATGGAGCAACTGGTGCCACAGGAGCAACTGGCAAGACAGGCTTCACTGGAGCAACAGGTGCGTTTCCCTGCCTCCATCCCTAGTCTAAGCAGAGTGCAGTGCTCTGTCTTCCCTGATTTCAAGCCCATTCCCAGGCTCTGGCCACTCTGTGAAGTAGGTTTTGTATGCTTACTCTCTCTTTCCTTTTCCTCACCCAGGTGCTGAAGGAAACACTGGTGCCACAGGTGCAGACGGTGATACTGGTGCCACAGGCTCCAAAGGATCTACTGGTAAGACAGGCGCAACTGGTAAGGATGGAGCAACTGGTGCCACAGGAGCAACTGGCAAGACAGGCTTCACTGGAGCAACAGGTGCGTTTCCCTGCCTCCATCCCTAGTCTAAGCAGAGTGCAGTGCTCTGTCTTCCCTGATTTCAAGCCCATTCCTAGGCTCTGGCCACTCTGTGAAGTAGGTTTTGTATGCTTACTCTCTCTTTCCTTTTCCTCACCCAGGTGCTGATGGAAACACTGGTGCCACAGGTGCAGACGGTGATACTGGTGCCACAGGCTCCAAAGGATCTACTGGTAAGACAGGCGCAACTGGTAAGGATGGAGCAACTGGTGCCACAGGAGCAACTGGCAAGACAGGCTTCACTGGAGCAACAGGTGCGTTTCCCTGCCTCCATCCCTAGTCTAAGCAGAGTGCAGTGCTCTGTCTTCCCTGATTTCAAGCCCATTCCCAGGCTCTGGCCACTCTGTGAAGTAGGTTTTGTATGCTTACTCTCTCTTTCCTTTTCCTCACCCAGGTGCTGAAGGAAACACTGGTGCCACAGGTGCAGACGGTGATACTGGTGCCACAGGCTCCAAAGGATCTACTGGTAAGACAGGCGCAACTGGTAAGGATGGAGCAACTGGTGCCACAGGAGCAACTGGCAAGACAGGCTTCACTGGAGCAACAGGTGCGTTTCCCTGCCTCCATCCCTAGTCTAAGCAGAGTGCAGTGCTCTGTCTTCCCTGATTTCAAGCCCATTCCCAGGCTCTGGCCACTCTGTGAAGTAGGTTTTGTATGCTTACTCTCTCTTTCCTTTTCCTCACCCAGGTGCTGAAGGAAACACTGGTGCCACAGGTGCAGACGGTGATACTGGTGCCACAGGCTCCAAAGGATCTACTGGTAAGACAGGCGCAACTGGTAAGGATGGAGCAACTGGTGCCACAGGAGCAACTGGCAAGACAGGCTTCACTGGAGCAACAGGTGCGTTTCCCTGCCTCCATCCCTAGTCTAAGCAGAGTGCAGTGCTCTGTCTTCCCTGATTTCAAGCCCATTCCCAGGCTCTGGCCACTCTGTGAAGTAGGTTTTGTATGCTTACTCTCTCTTTCCTTTTCCTCACCCAGGTGCTGAAGGAAACACTGGTGCCACAGGTGCAGACGGTGGTACTGGTGCCACAGGCTCCAAAGGATCTACTGGTAAGACAGGCGCAACTGGTAAGGATGGAGCAACTGGTGCCACAGGAGCAACTGGCAAGACAGGCTTCACTGGAGCAACAGGTGCGTTTCCCTGCCTCCATCCCTAGTCTAAGCAGAGTGCAGTGCTCTGTCTTCCCTGATTTCAAGCCCATTCCCAGGCTCTGGCCACTCTGTGAAGTAGGTTTTGTATGCTTACTCTCTCTTTCCTTTTCCTCACCCAGGTGCTGAAGGAAACACTGGTGCCACAGGTGCAGACGGTGATACTGGTGCCACAGGCTCCAAAGGATCTACTGGTAAGACAGGCGCAACTGGTAAGGATGGAGCAACTGGTGCCACAGGAGCAACTGGCAAGACAGGCTTCACTGGAGCAACAGGTGCGTTTCCCTGCCTCCATCCCTAGTCTAAGCAGAGTGCAGTGCTCTGTCTTCCCTGATTTCAAGCCAATTCCCAGGCTCTGGCCACTCTGTGAAGTAGGTTTTGTATGCTTACTCTCTCTTTCCTTTTCCTCACCCAGGTGCTGAAGGAAACACTGGTGCCACAGGTGCAGACGGTGATACTGGTGCCACAGGCTCCAAAGGATCTACTGGTAAGACAGGCGCAACTGGTAAGGATGGAGAAACTGGTGCCACAGGAGCAACTGGCAAGACAGGCTTCACTGGAGCAACAGGTGCGTTTCCCTGCCTCCATCCCTAGTCTAAGCAGAGTGCAGTGCTCTGTCTTCCCTGATTTCAAGCCAATTCCTAGGCTCTGGCCACTCTGTGAAGTAGGTTTTGTATGCTTACTCTCTCTTTCCTTTTCCTCACCCAGGTGCTGAAGGAAACACTGGTGCCACAGGTGCAGACGGTGATACTGGTGCCACAGGCTCCAAAGGATCTACTGGTAAGACAGGCGCAACTGGTAAGGATGGAGCAACTGGTGCCACAGGAGCAACTGGCAAGACAGGCTTCACTGGAGCAACAGGTGCGTTTCCCTGCCTCCATCCCTAGTCTAAGCAGAGTGCAGTGCTCTGTCTTCCCTGATTTCAAGCCAATTCCTAGGCTCTGGCCACTCTGTGAAGTAGGTTTTGTATGCTTACTCTCTCTTTCCTTTTCCTCACCCAGGTGCTGATGGAAACACTGGTGCCACAGGTGCAGACGGTGATACTGGTGCCACAGGCTCCAAAGGATCTACTGGTAAGACAGGCGCAACTGGTAAGGATGGAGCAACTGGTGCCACAGGAGCAACTGGCAAGACAGGCTTCACTGGAGCAACAGGTGCGTTTCCCTGCCTCCATCCCTAGTCTAAGCAGAGTGCAGTGCTCTGTCTTCCCTGATTTCAAGCCCATTCCCAGGCTCTGGCCACTCTGTGAAGTAGGTTTTGTATGCTTACTCTCTCTTTCCTTTTCCTCACCCAGGTGCTGAAGGAAACACTGGTGCCACAGGTGCAGACGGTGATACTGGTGCCACAGGCTCCAAAGGATCTACTGGTAAGACAGGCGCAACTGGTAAGGATGGAGCAACTGGTGCCACAGGAGCAACTGGCAAGACAGGCTTCACTGGAGCAACAGGTGCGTTTCCCTGCCTCCATCCCTAGTCTAAGCAGAGTGCAGTGCTCTGTCTTCCCTGATTTCAAGCCCATTCCCAGGCTCTGGCCACTCTGTGAAGTAGGTTTTGTATGCTTACTCTCTCTTTCCTTTTCCTCACCCAGGTGCTGAAGGAAACACTGGTGCCACAGGTGCAGACGGTGATACTGGTGCCACAGGCTCCAAAGGATCTACTGGTAAGACAGGCGCAACTGGTAAGGATGGAGCAACTGGTGCCACAGGAGCAACTGGCAAGACAGGCTTCACTGGAGCAACAGGTGCGTTTCCCTGCCTCCATCCCTAGTCTAAGCAGAGTGCAGTGCTCTGTCTTCCCTGATTTCAAGCCCATTCCCAGGCTCTGGCCACTCTGTGAAGTAGGTTTTGTATGCTTACTCTCTCTTTCCTTTTCCTCACCCAGGTGCTGAAGGAAACACTGGTGCCACAGGTGCAGACGGTGATACTGGTGCCACAGGCTCCAAAGGATCTACTGGTAAGACAGGCGCAACTGGTAAGGATGGAGCAACTGGTGCCACAGGAGCAACTGGCAAGACAGGCTTCACTGGAGCAACAGGTGCGTTTCCCTGCCTCCATCCCTAGTCTAAGCAGAGTGCAGTGCTCTGTCTTCCCTGATTTCAAGCCCATTCCCAGGCTCTGGCCACTCTGTGAAGTAGGTTTTGTATGCTTACTCTCTCTTTCCTTTTCCTCACCCAGGTGCTGAAGGAAACACTGGTGCCACAGGTGCAGACGGTGATATTGGTGCCACAGGCTCCAAAGGATCTACTGGTAAGACAGGCGCAACTGGTAAGGATGGAGCAACTGGTGCCACAGGAGCAACTGGCAAGACAGGCTTCACTGGAGCAACAGGTGCGTTTCCCTGCCTCCATCCCTAGTCTAAGCAGAGTGCAGTGCTCTGTCTTCCCTGATTTCAAGCCCATTCCCAGGCTCTGGCCACTCTGTGAAGTAGGTTTTGTATGCTTACTCTCTCTTTCCTTTTCCTCACCCAGGTGCTGAAGGAAACACTGGTGCCACAGGTGCAGACGGTGATACTGGTGCCACAGGCTCCAAAGGATCTACTGGTAAGACAGGCGCAACTGGTAAGGATGGAGCAACTGGTGCCACAGGAGCAACTGGCAAGACAGGCTTCACTGGAGCAACAGGTGCGTTTCCCTGCCTCCATCCCTAGTCTAAGCAGAGTGCAGTGCTCTGTCTTCCCTGATTTCAAGCCCATTCCCAGGCTCTGGCCACTCTGTGAAGTAGGTTTTGTATGCTTACTCTCTCTTTCCTTTTCCTCACCCAGGTGCTGATGGAAACACTGGTGCCACAGGTGCAGACGGTGATACTGGTGCCACAGGCTCCAAAGGATCTACTGGTAAGACAGGCGCAACTGGTAAGGATGGAGCAACTGGTGCCACAGGAGCAACTGGCAAGACAGGCTTCACTGGAGCAACAGGTGCGTTTCCCTGCCTCCATCCCTAGTCTAAGCAGAGTGCAGTGCTCTGTCTTCCCTGATTTCAAGCCCATTCCCAGGCTCTGGCCACTCTGTGAAGTAGGTTTTGTATGCTTACTCTCTCTTTCCTTTTCCTCACCCAGGTGCTGAAGGAAACACTGGTGCCACAGGTGCAGACGGTGATACTGGTGCCACAGGCTCCAAAGGATCTACTGGTAAGACAGGCGCAACTGGTAAGGATGGAGCAACTGGTGCCACAGGAGCAACTGGCAAGACAGGCTTCACTGGAGCAACAGGTGCGTTTCCCTGCCTCCATCCCTAGTCTAAGCAGAGTGCAGTGCTCTGTCTTCCCTGATTTCAAGCCCATTCCCAGGCTCTGGCCACTCTGTGAAGTAGGTTTTGTATGCTTACTCTCTCTTTCCTTTTCCTCACCCAGGTGCTGATGGAAACACTGGTGCCACAGGTGCAGACGGTGATACTGGTGCCACAGGCTCCAAAGGATCTACTGGTAAGACAGGCGCAACTGGTAAGGATGGAGCAACTGGTGCCACAGGAGCAACTGGCAAGACAGGCTTCACTGGAGC
Organism: Sthenelais limicola; assembly: GCA_942159475.1. Lineage (NCBI taxonomy): Eukaryota > Metazoa > Annelida > Polychaeta > Phyllodocida > Sigalionidae > Sthenelais > Sthenelais limicola. The sequence goes on from OW804096.1 coordinate 64,987,264, forward strand.
AACAGGTGCGTTTCCCTGCCTCCATCCCTAGTCTAAGCAGAGTGCAGTGCTCTGTCTTCCCTGATTTCAAGCCCATTCCCAGGCTCTGGCCACTCTGTGAAGTAGGTTTTGTATGCTTACTCTCTCTTTCCTTTTCCTCACCCAGGTGCTGAAGGAAACACTGGTGCCACAGGTGCAGACGGTGATACTGGTGCCACAGGCTCCAAAGGATCTACTGGTAAGACAGGCGCAACTGGTAAGGATGGAGCAACTGGTGCCACAGGAGCAACTGGCAAGACAGGCTTCACTGGAGCAACAGGTGCGTTTCCCTGCCTCCATCCCTAGTCTAAGCAGAGTGCAGTGCTCTGTCTTCCCTGATTTCAAGCCCATTCCCAGGCTCTGGCCACTCTGTGAAGTAGGTTTTGTATGCTTACTCTCTCTTTCCTTTTCCTCACCCAGGTGCTGAAGGAAACACTGGTGCCACAGGTGCAGACGGTGATACTGGTGCCACAGGCTCCAAAGGATCTACTGGTAAGACAGGCGCAACTGGTAAGGATGGAGCAACTGGTGCCACAGGAGCAACTGGCAAGACAGGCTTCACTGGAGCAACAGGTGCGTTTCCCTGCCTCCATCCCTAGTCTAAGCAGAGTGCAGTGCTCTGTCTTCCCTGATTTCAAGCCCATTCCCAGGCTCTGGCCACTCTGTGAAGTAGGTTTTGTATGCTTACTCTCTCTTTCCTTTTCCTCACCCAGGTGCTGAAGGAAACACTGGTGCCACAGGTGCAGACGGTGATACTGGTGCCACAGGCTCCAAAGGATCTACTGGTAAGACAGGCGCAACTGGTAAGGATGGAGCAACTGGTGCCACAGGAGCAACTGGCAAGACAGGCTTCACTGGAGCAACAGGTGCGTTTCCCTGCCTCCATCCCTAGTCTAAGCAGAGTGCAGTGCTCTGTCTTCCCTGATTTCAAGCCCATTCCCAGGCTCTGGCCACTCTGTGAAGTAGGTTTTGTATGCTTACTCTCTCTTTCCTTTTCCTCACCCAGGTGCTGAAGGAAACACTGGTGCCACAGGTGCAGACGGTGATACTGGTGCCACAGGCTCCAAAGGATCTACTGGTAAGACAGGCGCAACTGGTAAGGATGGAGCAACTGGTGCCACAGGAGCAACTGGCAAGACAGGCTTCACTGGAGCAACAGGTGCGTTTCCCTGCCTCCATCCCTAGTCTAAGCAGAGTGCAGTGCTCTGTCTTCCCTGATTTCAAGCCCATTCCCAGGCTCTGGCCACTCTGTGAAGTAGGTTTTGTATGCTTACTCTCTCTTTCCTTTTCCTCACCCAGGTGCTGAAGGAAACACTGGTGCCACAGGTGCAGACGGTGATACTGGTGCCACAGGCTCCAAAGGATCTACTGGTAAGACAGGCGCAACTGGTAAGGATGGAGCAACTGGTGCCACAGGAGCAACTGGCAAGACAGGCTTCACTGGAGCAACAGGTGCGTTTCCCTGCCTCCATCCCTAGTCTAAGCAGAGTGCAGTGCTCTGTCTTCCCTGATTTCAAGCCAATTCCCAGGCTCTGGCCACTCTGTGAAGTAGGTTTTGTATGCTTACTCTCTCTTTCCTTTTCCTCACCCAGGTGCTGAAGGAAACACTGGTGCCACAGGTGCAGACGGTGATACTGGTGCCACAGGCTCCAAAGGATCTACTGGTAAGACAGGCGCAACTGGTAAGGATGGAGCAACTGGTGCCACAGGAGCAACTGGCAAGACAGGCTTCACTGGAGCAACAGGTGCGTTTCCCTGCCTCCATCCCTAGTCTAAGCAGAGTGCAGTGCTCTGTCTTCCCTGATTTCAAGCCCATTCCCAGGCTCTGGCCACTCTGTGAAGTAGGTTTTGTATGCTTACTCTCTCTTTCCTTTTCCTCACCCAGGTGCTGAAGGAAACACTGGTGCCACAGGTGCAGACGGTGATACTGGTGCCACAGGCTCCAAAGGATCTACTGGTAAGACAGGCGCAACTGGTAAGGATGGAGCAACTGGTGCCACAGGAGCAACTGGCAAGACAGGCTTCACTGGAGCAACAGGTGCGTTTCCCTGCCTCCATCCCTAGTCTAAGCAGAGTGCAGTGCTCTGTCTTCCCTGATTTCAAGCCCATTCCCAGGCTCTGGCCACTCTGTGAAGTAGGTTTTGTATGCTTACTCTCTCTTTCCTTTTCCTCACCCAGGTGCTGAAGGAAACACTGGTGCCACAGGTGCAGACGGTGATACTGGTGCCACAGGCTCCAAAGGATCTACTGGTAAGACAGGCGCAACTGGTAAGGATGGAGCAACTGGTGCCACAGGAGCAACTGGCAAGACAGGCTTCACTGGAGCAACAGGTGCGTTTCCCTGCCTCCATCCCTAGTCTAAGCAGAGTGCAGTGCTCTGTCTTCCCTGATTTCAAGCCAATTCCCAGGCTCTGGCCACTCTGTGAAGTAGGTTTTGTATGCTTACTCTCTCTTTCCTTTTCCTCACCCAGGTGCTGAAGGAAACACTGGTGCCACAGGTGCAGACGGTGATACTGGTGCCACAGGCTCCAAAGGATCTACTGGTAAGACAGGCGCAACTGGTAAGGATGGAGAAACTGGTGCCACAGGAGCAACTGGCAAGACAGGCTTCACTGGAGCAACAGGTGCGTTTCCCTGCCTCCATCCCTAGTCTAAGCAGAGTGCAGTGCTCTGTCTTCCCTGATTTCAAGCCAATTCCCAGGCTCTGGCCACTCTGTGAAGTAGGTTTTGTATGCTTACTCTCTCTTTCCTTTTCCTCACCCAGGTGCTGATGGAAACACTGGTGCCACAGGTGCAGACGGTGATACTGGTGCCACAGGCTCCAAAGGATCTACTGGTAAGACAGGCGCAACTGGTAAGGATGGAGCAACTGGTGCCACAGGAGCAACTGGCAAGACAGGCTTCACTGGAGCAACAGGTGCGTTTCCCTGCCTCCATCCCTAGTCTAAGCAGAGTGCAGTGCTCTGTCTTCCCTGATTTCAAGCCCATTCCCAGGCTCTGGCCACTCTGTGAAGTAGGTTTTGTATGCTTACTCTCTCTTTCCTTTTCCTCACCCAGGTGCTGAAGGAAACACTGGTGCCACAGGTGCAGACGGTGATACTGGTGCCACAGGCTCCAAAGGATCTACTGGTAAGACAGGCGCAACTGGTAAGGATGGAGCAACTGGTGCCACAGGAGCAACTGGCAAGACAGGCTTCACTGGAGCAACAGGTGCGTTTCCCTGCCTCCATCCCTAGTCTAAGCAGAGTGCAGTGCTCTGTCTTCCCTGATTTCAAGCCCATTCCCAGGCTCTGGCCACTCTGTGAAGTAGGTTTTGTATGCTTACTCTCTCTTTCCTTTTCCTCACCCAGGTGCTGAAGGAAACACTGGTGCCACAGGTGCAGACGGTGATACTGGTGCCACAGGCTCCAAAGGATCTACTGGTAAGACAGGCGCAACTGGTAAGGATGGAGCAACTGGTGCCACAGGAGCAACTGGCAAGACAGGCTTCACTGGAGCAACAGGTGCGTTTCCCTGCCTCCATCCCTAGTCTAAGCAGAGTGCAGTGCTCTGTCTTCCCTGATTTCAAGCCCATTCCCAGGCTCTGGCCACTCTGTGAAGTAGGTTTTGTATGCTTACTCTCTCTTTCCTTTTCCTCACCCAGGTGCTGAAGGAAACACTGGTGCCACAGGTGCAGACGGTGATACTGGTGCCACAGGCTCCAAAGGATCTACTGGTAAGACAGGCGCAACTGGTAAGGATGGAGCAACTGGTGCCACAGGAGCAACTGGCAAGACAGGCTTCACTGGAGCAACAGGTGCGTTTCCCTGCCTCCATCCCTAGTCTAAGCAGAGTGCAGTGCTCTGTCTTCCCTGATTTCAAGCCCATTCCCAGGCTCTGGCCACTCTGTGAAGTAGGTTTTGTATGCTTACTCTCTCTTTCCTTTTCCTCACCCAGGTGCTGAAGGAAACACTGGTGCCACAGGTGCAGACGGTGATACTGGTGCCACAGGCTCCAAAGGATCTACTGGTAAGACAGGCGCAACTGGTAAGGATGGAGCAACTGGTAAGGATGGAGCAACTGGTGCCACAGGAGCAACTGGCAAGACAGGCTTCACTGGAGCAACAGGTGCGTTTCCCTGCCTCCATCCCTAGTCTAAGCAGAGTGCGGTGCTCTGTCTTCCCTGATTTCAAGCCCATTCCCAGGCTCTGGCCACTCTGTGAAGTAGGTTTTGTATGCTTACTCTCTCTTTCCTTTTCCTCACCCAGGTGCTGAAGGAAACACTGGTGCCACAGGTGCAGACGGTGATACTGGTGCCACAGGCTCCAAAGGATCTACTGGTAAGACAGGCGCAACTGGTAAGGATGGAGCAACTGGTGCCACAGGAGCAACTGGCAAGACAGGCTTCACTGGAGCAACAGGTGCGTTTCCCTGCCTCCATCCCTAGTCTAAGCAGAGTGCAGTGCTCTGTCTTCCCTGATTTCAAGCCCATTCCCAGGCTCTGGCCACTCTGTGAAGTAGGTTTTGTATGCTTACTCTCTCTTTCCTTTTCCTCACCCAGGTGCTGAAGGAAACACTGGTGCCACAGGTGCAGACGGTGATACTGGTGCCACAGGCTCCAAAGGATCTACTGGTAAGACAGGCGCAACTGGTAAGGATGGAGCAACTGGTGCCACAGGAGCAACTGGCAAGACAGGCTTCACTGGAGCAACAGGTGTGTTTCCCTGCCTCCATCCCTAGTCTAAGCAGAGTGCAGTGCTCTGTCTTCCCTGATTTCAAGCCCATTCCCAGGCTCTGGCCACTCTGTGAAGTAGGTTTTGTATGCTTACTCTCTCTTTCTTTTTCCTCACCCAGGTGCTGAAGGAAACACTGGTGCCACAGGTGCAGACGGTGATACTGGTGCCACAGGCTCCAAAGGATCTACTGGTAAGACAGGCTCAACTGGTAAGGATGGAGCAACTGGTGCCACAGGAGCAACTGGCAAGACAGGCTTCACTGGAGCAACAGGTGCGTTTCCCTGCCTCCATCCCTAGTCTAAGCAGAGTGCAGTGCTCTGTCTTCCCTGATTTCAAGCCCATTCCCAGGCTCTGGCCACTCTGTGAAGTAGGTTTTGTATGCTTACTCTCTCTTTCCTTTTCCTCACCCAGGTGCTGATGGAAACACTGGTGCCACAGGTGCAGACGGTGATACTGGTGCCACAGGCTCCAAAGGATCTACTGGTAAGACAGGCGCAACTGGTAAGGATGGAGCAACTGGTGCCACAGGAGCAACTGGCAAGACAGGCTTCACTGGAGCAACAGGTGCGTTTCCCCGCCTCCATCCCTAGTCTAAGCAGAGTGCAGTGCTCTGTCTTCCCTGATTTCAAGCCCATTCCCAGGCTCTGGCCACTCTGTGAAGTAGGTTTTGTATGCTTACTCTCTCTTTCCTTTTCCTCACCCAGGTGCTGATGGAAACACTGGTGCCACAGGTGCAGACGGTGATACTGGTGCCACAGGCTCCAAAGGATCTACTGGTAAGACAGGCGCAACTGGTAAGGATGGAGCAACTGGTGCCACAGGAGCAACTGGCAAGACAGGCTTCACTGGAGCAACAGGTGCGTTTCCCTGCCTCCATCCCTAGTCTAAGCAGAGTGCAGTGCTCTGTCTTCCCTGATTTCAAACCCATTCCCAGGCTCTGGCCACTCTGTGAAGTAGGTTTTGTATGCTTACTCTCTCTTTCCTTTTCCTCACCCAGGTGCTGATGGAAACACTGGTGCCACAGGTGCAGACGGTGATACTGGTGCCACAGGCTCCAAAGGATCTACTGGTAAGACAGGCGCAACTGGTAAGGATGGAGCAACTGGTGCCACAGGAGCAACTGGCAAGACAGGCTTCACTGGAGCAACAGGTGTGTTTCCCTGCCTCCATCCCTAGTCTAAGCAGAGTGCAGTGCTCTGTCTTCCCTGATTTCAAGCCCATTCCCAGGCTCTGGCCACTCTGTGAAGTAGGTTTTGTATGCTTAATCTCTCTTTCCTTTTCCTCACCCAGGTGCTGATGGAAACACTGGTGCCACAGGTGCAGACGGTGATACTGGTGCCACAGGCTCCAAAGGATCTACTGGTAAGACAGGCGCAACTGGTAAGGATGGAGCAACTGGTGCCACAGGAGCAACTGGCAAGACAGGCTTCACTGGAGCAACAGGTGCGTTTCCCTGCCTCCATCCCTAGTCTAAGCAGAGTGCGGTGCTCTGTCTTCCCTGATTTCAAGCCCATTCCCAGGCTCTGGCCACTCTGTGAAGTAGGTTTTGTATGCTTACTCTCTCTTTCCTTTTCCTCACCCAGGTGCTGAAGGAAACACTGGTGCCACAGGTGCAGACGGTGATACTGGTGCCACAGGCTCCAAAGGATCTACTGGTAAGACAGGCGCAACTGGTAAGGATGGAGCAACTGGTGCCACAGGAGCAACTGGCAAGACAGGCTTCACTGGAGCAACAGGTGCGTTTCCCTGCCTCCATCCCTAGTCTAAGCAGAGTGCAGTGCTCTGTCTTCCCTGATTTCAAGCCCATTCCCAGGCTCTGGCCACTCTGTGAAGTAGGTTTTGTATGCTTACTCTCTCTTTCCTTTTCCTCACCCAGGTGCTGAAGGAAACACTGGTGCCACAGGTGCAGACGGTGATACTGGTGCCACAGGCTCCAAAGGATCTACTGGTAAGACAGGCGCAACTGGTAAGGATGGAGCAACTGGTGCCACAGGAGCAACTGGCAAGACAGGCTTCACTGGAGCAACAGGTGCGTTTCCCTGCCTCCATCCCTAGTCTAAGCAGAGTGCAGTGCTCTGTCTTCCCTGATTTCAAGCCCATTCCCAGGCTCTGGCCACTCTGTGAAGTAGGTTTAGTATGCTTACTCTCTCTTTCCTTTTCCTCACCCAGGTGCTGAAGGAAACACTGGTGCCACAGGTGCAGACGGTGATACTGGTGCCACAGGCTCCAAAGGATCTACTGGTAAGACAGGCGCAACTGGTAAGGATGGAGCAACTGGTGCCACAGGAGCAACTGGCAAGACAGGCTTCACTGGAGCAACAGGTGCGTTTCCCTGCCTCCATCCCTAGTCTAAGCAGAGTGCAGTGCTCTGTCTTCCCTGATTTCAAGCCCATTCCCAGGCTCTGGCCACTCTGTGAAGTAGGTTTTGTATGCTTACTCTCTCTTTCCTTTTCCTCACCCAGGTGCTGAAGGAAACACTGGTGCCACAGGTGCAGACGGTGATACTGGTGCCACAGGCTCCAAAGGATCTACTGGAAAGACAGGCGCAACTGGTAAGGATGGAGCAACTGGTAAGGATGGAGCAACTGGTGCCACAGGAGCAACTGGCAAGACAGGCTTCACTGGAGCAACAGGTGCGTTTCCCTGCCTCCATCCCTAGTCTAAGCAGAGTGCGGTGCTCTGTCTTCCCTGATTTCAAGCCCATTCCCAGGCTCTGGCCACTCTGTGAAGTAGGTTTTGTATGCTTACTCTCTCTTTCCTTTTCCTCACCCAGGTGCTGAAGGAAACACTGGTGCCACAGGTGCAGACGGTGATACTGGTGCCACAGGCTCCAAAGGATCTACTGGTAAGACAGGCGCAACTGGTAAGGATGGAGCAACTGGTGCCACAGGAGCAACTGGCAAGACAGGCTTCACTGGAGCAACAGGTGCGTTTCCCTGCCTCCATCCCTAGTCTAAGCAGAGTGCAGTGCTCTGTCTTCCCTGATTTCAAGCCCATTCCCAGGCTCTGGCCACTCTGTGAAGTAGGTTTTGTATGCTTACTCTCTCTTTCCTTTTCCTCACCCAGGTGCTGAAGGAAACACTGGTGCCACAGGTGCAGACGGTGATACTGGTGCCACAGGCTCCAAAGGATCTACTGGTAAGACAGGCGCAACTGGTAAGGATGGAGCAACTGGTGCCACAGGAGCAACTGGCAAGACAGGCTTCACTGGAGCAACAGGTGTGTTTCCCTGCCTCCATCCCTAGTCTAAGCAGAGTGCAGTGCTCTGTCTTCCCTGATTTCAAGCCCATTCCCAGGCTCTGGCCACTCTGTGAAGTAGGTTTTGTATGCTTACTCTCTCTTTCCTTTTCCTCACCCAGGTGCTGAAGGAAACACTGGTGCCACAGGTGCAGACGGTGATACTGGTGCCACAGGCTCCAAAGGATCTACTGGTAAGACAGGCTCAACTGGTAAGGATGGAGCAACTGGTGCCACAGGAGCAACTGGCAAGACAGGCTTCACTGGAGCAACAGGTGCGTTTCCCTGCCTCCATCCCTAGTCTAAGCAGAGTGCAGTGCTCTGTCTTCCCTGATTTCAAGCCCATTCCCAGGCTCTGGCCACTCTGTGAAGTAGGTTTTGTATGCTTACTCTCTCTTTCCTTTTCCTCACCCAGGTGCTGATGGAAACACTGGTGCCACAGGTGCAGAGGGTGATACTGGTGCCACAGGCTCCAAAGGATCTACTGGTAAGACAGGCGCAACTGGTAAGGATGGAGCAACTGGTGCCACAGGAGCAACTGGCAAGACAGGCTTCACTGGAGCAACAGGTGCGTTTCCCTGCCTCCATCCCTAGTCTAAGCAGAGTGCAGTGCTCTGTCTTCCCTGATTTCAAGCCCATTCCCAGGCTCTGGCCACTCTGTGAAGTAGGTTTTGTATGCTTACTCTCTCTTTCCTTTTCCTCACCCAGGTGCTGATGGAAACACTGGTGCCACAGGTGCAGACGGTGATACTGGTGCCACAGGCTCCAAAGGATCTACTGGTAAGACAGGCGCAACTGGTAAGGATGGAGCAACTGGTGCCACAGGAGCAACTGGCAAGACAGGCTTCACTGGAGCAACAGGTGTGTTTCCCTGCCTCCATCCCTAGTCTAAGCAGAGTGCAGTGCTCTGTCTTCCCTGATTTCAAGCCCATTCCCAGGCTCTGGCCACTCTGTGAAGTAGGTTTTGTATGCTTAATCTCTCTTTCCTTTTCCTCACCCAGGTGCTGATGGAAACACTGGTGCCACAGGTGCAGACGGTGATACTGGTGCCACAGGCTCCAAAGGATCTACTGGTAAGACAGGCGCAACTGGTAAGGATGGAGCAACTGGTGCCACAGGAGCAACTGGCAAGACAGGCTTCACTGGAGCAACAGGTGCGTTTCCCTGCCTCCATCCCTAGTCTAAGCAGAGTGCGGTGCTCTGTCTTCCCTGATTTCAAGCCCATTCCCAGGCTCTGGCCACTCTGTGAAGTAGGTTTTGTATGCTTACTCTCTCTTTCCTTTTCCTCACCCAGGTGCTGAAGGAAACACTGGTGCCACAGGTGCAGACGGTGATACTGGTGCCACAGGCTCCAAAGGATCTACTGGTAAGACAGGCGCAACTGGTAAGGATGGAGCAACTGGTGCCACAGGAGCAACTGGCAAGACAGGCTTCACTGGAGCAACAGGTGCGTTTCCCTGCCTCCATCCCTAGTCTAAGCAGAGTGCAGTGCTCTGTCTTCCCTGATTTCAAGCCCATTCCCAGGCTCTGGCCACTCTGTGAAGTAGGTTTTGTATGCTTACTCTCTCTTTCCTTTTCCTCACCCAGGTGCTGATGGAAACACTGGTGCCACAGGTGCAGACGGTGATACTGGTGCCACAGGCTCCAAAGGATCTACTGGTAAGACAGGCGCAACTGGTAAGGATGGAGCAACTGGTGCCACAGGAGCAACTGGCAAGACAGGCTTCACTGGAGCAACAGGTGTGTTTCCCTGCCTCCATCCCTAGTCTAAGCAGAGTGCAGTGCTCTGTCTTCCCTGATTTCAAGCCCATTCCCAGGCTCTGGCCACTCTGTGAAGTAGGTTTTGTATGCTTAATCTCTCTTTCCTTTTCCTCACCCAGGTGCTGATGGAAACACTGGTGCCACAGGTGCAGACGGTGATACTGGTGCCACAGGCTCCAAAGGATCTACTGGTAAGACAGGCGCAACTGGTAAGGATGGAGCAACTGGTGCCACAGGAGCAACTGGCAAGACAGGCTTCACTGGAGCAACAGGTGCGTTTCCCTGCCTCCATCCCTAGTCTAAGCAGAGTGCAGTGCTCTGTCTTCCCTGATTTCAAGCCCATTCCCAGGCTCTGGCCACTCTGTGAAGTAGGTTTTGTATGCTTACTCTCTCTTTCCTTTTCCTCACCCAGGTGCTGAAGGAAACACTGGTGCCACAGGTGCAGACGGTGATACTGGTGCCACAGGCTCCAAAGGATCTACTGGTAAGACAGGCGCAACTGGTAAGGATGGAGCAACTGGTGCCACAGGAGCAACTGGCAAGACAGGCTTCACTGGAGCAACAGGTGCGTTTCCCTGCCTCCATCCCTAGTCTAAGCAGAGTGCAGTGCTCTGTCTTCCCTGATTTCAAGCCCATTCCCAGGCTCTGGCCACTCTGTGAAGTAGGTTTTGTATGCTTACTCTCTCTTTCCTTTTCCTCACCCAGGTGCTGATGGAAACACTGGTGCCACAGGTGCAGACGGTGATACTGGTGCCACAGGCTCCAAAGGATCTACTGGTAAGACAGGCGCAACTGGTAAGGATGGAGCAACTGGTGCCACAGGAGCAACTGGCAAGACAGGCTTCACTGGAGCAACAGGTGCGTTTCCCTGCCTCCATCCCTAGTCTAAGCAGAGTGCAGTGCTCTGTCTTCCCTGATTTCAAGCCCATTCCCAGGCTCTGGCCACTCTGTGAAGTAGGTTTTGTATGCTTACTCTCTCTTTCCTTTTCCTCACCCAGGTGCTGATGGAAACACTGGTGCCACAGGTGCAGACGGTGATACTGGTGCCACAGGCTCCAAAGGATCTACTGGTAAGACAGGCGCAACTGGTAAGGATGGAGCAACTGGTGCCACAGGAGCAACTGGCAAGACAGGCTTCACTGGAGCAACAGGTGCGTTTCCCTGCCTCCATCCCTAGTCTAAGCAGAGTGCAGTGCTCTGTCTTCCCTGATTTCAAGCCCATTCCCAGGCTCTGGCCACTCTGTGAAGTAGGTTTTGTATGCTTACTCTCTCTTTCCTTTTCCTCACCCAGGTGCTGAAGGAAACACTGGTGCCACAGGTGCAGACGGTGATACTGGTGCCACAGGCTCCAAAGGATCTACTGGTAAGACAGGCGCAACTGGTAAGGATGGAGCAACTGGTGCCACAGGAGCAACTGGCAAGACAGGCTTCACTGGAGCAACAGGTGCGTTTCCCTGCCTCCATCCCTAGTCTAAGCAGAGTGCAGTGCTCTGTCTTCCCTGATTTCAAGCCCATTCCCAGGCTCTGGCCACTCTGTGAAGTAGGTTTTGTATGCTTACTCTCTCTTTCCTTTTCCTCACCCAGGTGCTGATGGAAACACTGGTGCCACAGGTGCAGACGGTGATACTGGTGCCACAGGCTCCAAAGGATCTACTGGTAAGACAGGCGCAACTGGTAAGGATGGAGCAACTGGTGCCACAGGAGCAACTGGCAAGACAGGCTTCACTGGAGCAACAGGTGCGTTTCCCTGCCTCCATCCCTAGTCTAAGCAGAGTGCAGTGCTCTGTCTTCCCTGATTTCAAGCCCATTCCCAGGCTCTGGCCACTCTGTGAAGTAGGTTTTGTATGCTTACTCTCTCTTTCCTTTTCCTCACCCAGGTGCTGATGGAAACACTGGTGCCACAGGTGCAGACGGTGATACTGGTGCCACAGGCTCCAAAGGATCTACTGGTAAGACAGGCGCAACTGGTAAGGATGGAGCAACTGGTGCCACAGGAGCAACTGGCAAGACAGGCTTCACTGGAGCAACAGGTGCGTTTCCCTGCCTCCATCCCTAGTCTAAGCAGAGTGCAGTGCTCTGTCTTCCCTGATTTCAAGCCCATTCCCAGGCTCTGGCCACTCTGTGAAGTAGGTTTTGTATGCTTACTCTCTCTTTCCTTTTCCTCACCCAGGTGCTGATGGAAACACTGGTGCCACAGGTGCAGACGGTGATACTGGTGCCACAGGCTCCAAAGGATCTACTGGTAAGACAGGCGCAACTGGTAAGGATGGAGCAACTGGTGCCACAGGAGCAACTGGCAAGACAGGCTTCACTGGAGCAACAGGTGCATTTCCCTGCCTCCATCCCTAGTCTAAGCAGAGTGCAGTGCTCTGTCTTCCCTGATTTCAAGCCCATTCCCAGGCTCTGGCCACTCTGTGAAGTAGGTTTTGTATGCTTACTCTCTCTTTCCTTTTCCTCACCCAGGTGCTGATGGAAACACTGGTGCCACAGGTGCAGACGGTGATACTGGTGCCACAGGCTCCAAAGGATCTACTGGTAAGACAGGCGCAACTGGTAAGGATGGAGCAACTGGTGCCACAGGAGCAACTGGCAAGACAGGCTTCACTGGAGCAACAGGTGTGTTTCCCTGCCTCCATCCCTAGTCTAAGCAGAGTGCAGTGCTCTGTCTTCCCTGATTTCAAGCCCATTCCCAGGCTCTGGCCACTCTGTGAAGTAGGTTTTGTATGCTTACTCTCTCTTTCCTTTTCCTCACCCAGGTGCTGATGGAAACACTGGTGCCACAGGTGCAGACGGTGATACTGGTGCCACAGGCTCCAAAGGATCTACTGGTAAGACAGGCGCAACTGGTAAGGATGGAGCAACTGGTGCCACAGGAGCAACTGGCAAGACAGGCTTCACTGGAGCAACAGGTGCGTTTCCCTGCCTCCATCCCTAGTCTAAGCAGAGTGCAGTGCTCTGTCTTCCCTGATTTCAAGCCCATTCCCAGGCTCTGGCCACTCTGTGAAGTAGGTTTTGTATGCTTACTCTCTCTTTCCTTTTCCTCACCCAGGTGCTGATGGAAACACTGGTGCCACAGGTGCAGACGGTGATACTGGTGCCACAGGCTCCAAAGGATCTACTGGTAAGACAGGCGCAACTGGTAAGGATGGAGCAACTGGTGCCACAGGAGCAACTGGCAAGACAGGCTTCACTGGAGCAACAGGTGCGTTTCCCTGCCTCCATCCCTAGTCTAAGCAGAGTGCAGTGCTCTGTCTTCCCTGATTTCAAGCCCATTCCCAGGCTCTGGCCACTCTGTGAAGTAGGTTTTGTATGCTTACTCTCTCTTTCCTTTTCCTCACCCAGGTGCTGATGGAAACACTGGTGCCACAGGTGCAGACGGTGATACTGGTGCCACAGGCTCCAAAGGATCTACTGGTAAGACAGGCGCAACTGGTAAGGATGGAGCAACTGGTGCCACAGGAGCAACTGGCAAGACAGGCTTCACTGGAGCAACAGGTGTGTTTCCCTGCCTCCATCCCTAGTCTAAGCAGAGTGCAGTGCTCTGTCTTCCCTGATTTCAAGCCCATTCCCAGGCTCTGGCCACTCTGTGAAGTAGGTTTTGTATGCTTAATCTCTCTTTCCTTTTCCTCACCCAGGTGCTGATGGAAACACTGGTGCCACAGGTGCAGACGGTGATACTGGTGCCACAGGCTCCAAAGGATCTACTGGTAAGACAGGCGCAACTGGTAAGGATGGAGCAACTGGTGCCACAGGAGCAACTGGCAAGACAGGCTTCACTGGAGCAACAGGTGCGTTTCCCTGCCTCCATCCCTAGTCTAAGCAGAGTGCGGTGCTCTGTCTTCCCTGATTTCAAGCCCATTCCCAGGCTCTGGCCACTCTGTGAAGTAGGTTTTGTATGCTTACTCTCTCTTTCCTTTTCCTCACCCAGGTGCTGAAGGAAACACTGGTGCCACAGGTGCAGACGGTGATACTGGTGCCACAGGCTCCAAAGGATCTACTGGTAAGACAGGCGCAACTGGTAAGGATGGAGCAACTGGTGCCACAGGAGCAACTGGCAAGACAGGCTTCACTGGAGCAACAGGTGCGTTTCCCTGCCTCCATCCCTAGTCTAAGCAGAGTGCAGTGCTCTGTCTTCCCTGATTTCAAGCCCATTCCCAGGCTCTGGCCACTCTGTGAAGTAGGTTTTGTATGCTTACTCTCTCTTTCCTTTTCCTCACCCAGGTGCTGATGGAAACACTGGTGCCACAGGTGCAGACGGTGATACTGGTGCCACAGGCTCCAAAGGATCTACTGGTAAGACAGGCGCAACTGGTAAGGATGGAGCAACTGGTGCCACAGGAGCAACTGGCAAGACAGGCTTCACTGGAGCAACAGGTGTGTTTCCCTGCCTCCATCCCTAGTCTAAGCAGAGTGCAGTGCTCTGTCTTCCCTGATTTCAAGCCCATTCCCAGGCTCTGGCCACTCTGTGAAGTAGGTTTTGTATGCTTAATCTCTCTTTCCTTTTCCTCACCCAGGTGCTGATGGAAACACTGGTGCCACAGGTGCAGACGGTGATACTGGTGCCACAGGCTCCAAAGGATCTACTGGTAAGACAGGCGCAACTGGTAAGGATGGAGCAACTGGTGCCACAGGAGCAACTGGCAAGACAGGCTTCACTGGAGCAACAGGTGCGTTTCCCTGCCTCCATCCCTAGTCTAAGCAGAGTGCAGTGCTCTGTCTTCCCTGATTTCAAGCCCATTCCCAGGCTCTGGCCACTCTGTGAAGTAGGTTTTGTATGCTTACTCTCTCTTTCCTTTTCCTCACCCAGGTGCTGAAGGAAACACTGGTGCCACAGGTGCAGACGGTGATACTGGTGCCACAGGCTCCAAAGGATCTACTGGTAAGACAGGCGCAACTGGTAAGGATGGAGCAACTGGTGCCACAGGAGCAACTGGCAAGACAGGCTTCACTGGAGCAACAGGTGCGTTTCCCTGCCTCCATCCCTAGTCTAAGCAGAGTGCAGTGCTCTGTCTTCCCTGATTTCAAGCCCATTCCCAGGCTCTGGCCACTCTGTGAAGTAGGTTTTGTATGCTTACTCTCTCTTTCCTTTTCCTCACCCAGGTGCTGATGGAAACACTGGTGCCACAGGTGCAGACGGTGATACTGGTGCCACAGGCTCCAAAGGATCTACTGGTAAGACAGGCGCAACTGGTAAGGATGGAGCAACTGGTGCCACAGGAGCAACTGGCAAGACAGGCTTCACTGGAGCAACAGGTGCGTTTCCCTGCCTCCATCCCTAGTCTAAGCAGAGTGCAGTGCTCTGTCTTCCCTGATTTCAAGCCCATTCCCAGGCTCTGGCCACTCTGTGAAGTAGGTTTTGTATGCTTACTCTCTCTTTCCTTTTCCTCACCCAGGTGCTGATGGAAACACTGGTGCCACAGGTGCAGACGGTGATACTGGTGCCACAGGCTCCAAAGGATCTACTGGTAAGACAGGCGCAACTGGTAAGGATGGAGCAACTGGTGCCACAGGAGCAACTGGCAAGACAGGCTTCACTGGAGCAACAGGTGCGTTTCCCTGCCTCCATCCCTAGTCTAAGCAGAGTGCAGTGCTCTGTCTTCCCTGATTTCAAGCCCATTCCCAGGCTCTGGCCACTCTGTGAAGTAGGTTTTGTATGCTTACTCTCTCTTTCCTTTTCCTCACCCAGGTGCTGAAGGAAACACTGGTGCCACAGGTGCAGACGGTGATACTGGTGCCACAGGCTCCAAAGGATCTACTGGTAAGACAGGCGCAACTGGTAAGGATGGAGCAACTGGTGCCACAGGAGCAACTGGCAAGACAGGCTTCACTGGAGCAACAGGTGCGTTTCCCTGCCTCCATCCCTAGTCTAAGCAGAGTGCAGTGCTCTGTCTTCCCTGATTTCAAGCCCATTCCCAGGCTCTGGCCACTCTGTGAAGTAGGTTTTGTATGCTTACTCTCTCTTTCCTTTTCCTCACCCAGGTGCTGATGGAAACACTGGTGCCACAGGTGCAGACGGTGATACTGGTGCCACAGGCTCCAAAGGATCTACTGGTAAGACAGGCGCAACTGGTAAGGATGGAGCAACTGGTGCCACAGGAGCAACTGGCAAGACAGGCTTCACTGGAGCAACAGGTGCGTTTCCCTGCCTCCATCCCTAGTCTAAGCAGAGTGCAGTGCTCTGTCTTCCCTGATTTCAAGCCCATTCCCAGGCTCTGGCCACTCTGTGAAGTAGGTTTTGTATGCTTACTCTCTCTTTCCTTTTCCTCACCCAGGTGCTGATGGAAACACTGGTGCCACAGGTGCAGACGGTGATACTGGTGCCACAGGCTCCAAAGGATCTACTGGTAAGACAGGCGCAACTGGTAAGGATGGAGCAACTGGTGCCACAGGAGCAACTGGCAAGACAGGCTTCACTGGAGCAACAGGTGCGTTTCCCTGCCTCCATCCCTAGTCTAAGCAGAGTGCAGTGCTCTGTCTTCCCTGATTTCAAGCCCATTCCCAGGCTCTGGCCACTCTGTGAAGTAGGTTTTGTATGCTTACTCTCTCTTTCCTTTTCCTCACCCAGGTGCTGATGGAAACACTGGTGCCACAGGTGCAGACGGTGATACTGGTGCCACAGGCTCCAAAGGATCTACTGGTAAGACAGGCGCAACTGGTAAGGATGGAGCAACTGGTGCCACAGGAGCAACTGGCAAGACAGGCTTCACTGGAGCAACAGGTGCATTTCCCTGCCTCCATCCCTAGTCTAAGCAGAGTGCAGTGCTCTGTCTTCCCTGATTTCAAGCCCATTCCCAGGCTCTGGCCACTCTGTGAAGTAGGTTTTGTATGCTTACTCTCTCTTTCCTTTTCCTCACCCAGGTGCTGATGGAAACACTGGTGCCACAGGTGCAGACGGTGATACTGGTGCCACAGGCTCCAAAGGATCTACTGGTAAGACAGGCGCAACTGGTAAGGATGGAGCAACTGGTGCCACAGGAGCAACTGGCAAGACAGGCTTCACTGGAGCAACAGGTGCGTTTCCCTGCCTCCACTCCTAGTCTAAGCAGAGTGCAGTGCTCTGTCTTCCCTGATTTCAAGCCCATTCCCAGGCTCTGGCCACTCTGTGAAGTAGGTTTTGTATGCTTACTCTCTCTTTCCTTTTCCTCACCCAGGTGCTGATGGAAACACTGGTGCCACAGGTGCAGACGGTGATACTGGTGCCACAGGCTCCAAAGGATCTACTGGTAAGACAGGCGCAACTGGTAAGGATGGAGCAACTGGTGCCACAGGAGCAACTGGCAAGACAGGCTTCACTGGAGCAACAGGTGCGTTTCCCTGCCTCCATCCCTAGTCTAAGCAGAGTGCAGTGCTCTGTCTTCCCTGATTTCAAGCCCATTCCCAGGCTCTGGCCACTCTGTGAAGTAGGTTTTGTATGCTTACTCTCTCTTTCCTTTTCCTCACCCAGGTGCTGATGGAAACACTGGTGCCACAGGTGCAGACGGTGATACTGGTGCCACAGGCTTCAAAGGATCTACTGGTAAGACAGGCGCAACTGGTAAGGATGGAGCAACTGGTGCCACAGGAGCAACTGGCAAGACAGGCTTCACTGGAGCAACAGGTGCGTTTCCCTGCCTCCATCCCTAGTCTAAGCAGAGTGCAGTGCTCTGTCTTCCCTGATTTCAAGCCCATTCCCAGGCTCTGGCCACTCTGTGAAGTAGGTTTTGTATGCTTACTCTCTCTTTCCTTTTCCTCACCCAGGTGCTGATGGAAACACTGGTGCCACAGGTGCAGACGGTGATACTGGTGCCACAGGCTCCAAAGGATCTACTGGTAAGACAGGCGCAACTGGTAAGGATGGAGCAACTGGTGCCACAGGAGCAACTGGCAAGACAGGCTTCACTGGAGCAACAGGTGCGTTTCCCTGCCTCCATCCCTAGTCTAAGCAGAGTGCAGTGCTCTGTCTTCCCTGATTTCAAGCCCATTCCCAGGCTCTGGCCACTCTGTGAAGTAGGTTTTTGTATGCTTACTCTCTCTTTCCTTTTCCTCACCCAGGTGCTGATGGAAACACTGGTGCCACAGGTGCAGACGGTGATACTGGTGCCACAGGCTCCAAAGGATCTACTGGTAAGACAGGCGCAACTGGTAAGGATGGAGCAACTGGTGCCACAGGAGCAACTGGCAAGACAGGCTTCACTGGAGCAACAGGTGCGTTTCCCTGCCTCCATCCCTAGTCTAAGCAGAGTGCAGTGCTCTGTCTTCCCTGATTTCAAGCCCATTCCCAGGCTCTGGCCACTCTGTGAAGTAGGTTTTGTATGCTTACTCTCTCTTTCCTTTTCCTCACCCAGGTGCTGATGGAAACACTGGTGCCACAGGTGCAGACGGTGATACTGGTGCCACAGGCTCCAAAGGATCTACTGGTAAGACAGGCGCAACTGGTAAGGATGGAGCAACTGGTGCCACAGGAGCAACTGGCAAGACAGGCTTCACTGGAGCAACAGGTGCATTTCCCTGCCTCCATCCCTAGTCTAAGCAGAGTGCAGTGCTCTGTCTTCCCTGATTTCAAGCCCATTCCCAGGCTCTGGCCACTCTGTGAAGTAGGTTTTGTATGCTTACTCTCTCTTTCCTTTTCCTCACCCAGGTGCTGATGGAAACACTGGTGCCACAGGTGCAGACGGTGATACTGGTGCCACAGGCTCCAAAGGATCTACTGGTAAGACAGGCGCAACTGGTAAGGATGGAGCAACTGGTGCCACAGGAGCAACTGGCAAGACAGGCTTCACTGGAGCAACAGGTGCGTTTCCCTGCCTCCATCCCTAGTCTAAGCAGAGTGCAGTGCTCTGTCTTCCCTGATTTCAAGCCCATTCCCAGGCTCTGGCCACTCTGTGAAGTAGGTTTTGTATGCTTACTCTCTCTTTCCTTTTCCTCACCCAGGTGCTGATGGAAACACTGGTGCCACAGGTGCAGACGGTGATACTGGTGCCACAGGCTCCAAAGGATCTACTGGTAAGACAGGCGCAACTGGTAAGGATGGAGCAACTGGTGCCACAGGAGCAACTGGCAAGACAGGCTTCACTGGAGCAACAGGTGCGTTTCCTGCCTCCATCCCTAGTCTAAGCAGAGTGCAGTGCTCTGTCTTCCCTGATTTCAAGCCCATTCCCAGGCTCTGGCCACTCTGTGAAGTAGGTTTTGTATGCTTACTCTCTCTTTCCTTTTCCTCACCCAGGTGCTGATGGAAACACTGGTGCCACAGGTGCAGACGGTGATACTGGTGCCACAGGCTCCAAAGGATCTACTGGTAAGACAGGCGCAACTGGTAAGGATGGAGCAACTGGTGCCACAGGAGCAACTGGCAAGACAGGCTTCACTGGAGCAACAGGTGCGTTTCCCTGCCTCCATCCCTAGTCTAAGCAGAGTGCAGTGCTCTGTCTTCCCTGATTTCAAGCCCATTCCCCAGGCTCTGGCCACTCTGTGAAGTAGGTTTTGTATGCTTACTCTCTCTTTCCTTTTCCTCACCCAGGTGCTGATGGAAACACTGGTGCCACAGGTGCAGACGGTGATACTGGTGCCACAGGCTCCAAAGGATCTACTGGTAAGACAGGCGCAACTGGTAAGGATGGAGCAACTGGTGCCACAGGAGCAACTGGCAAGACAGGCTTCACTGGAGCAACAGGTGCGTTTCCCTGCCTCCATCCCTAGTCTAAGCAGAGTGCAGTGCTCTGTCTTCCCTGATTTCAAGCCCATTCCCAGGCTCTGGCCACTCTGTGAAGTAGGTTTTGTATGCTTACTCTCTCTTTCCTTTTCCTCACCCAGGTGCTGATGGAAACACTGGTGCCACAGGTGCAGACGGTGATACTGGTGCCACAGGCTCCAAAGGATCTACTGGTAAGACAGGCGCAACTGGTAAGGATGGAGCAACTGGTGCCACAGGAGCAACTGGCAAGACAGGCTTCACTGGAGCAACAGGTGCGTTTCCCTGCCTCCATCCCTAGTCTAAGCAGAGTGCAGTGCTCTGTCTTCCCTGATTTCAAGCCCATTCCCAGGCTCTGGCCACTCTGTGAAGTAGGTTTTGTATGCTTACTCTCTCTTTCCTTTTCCTCACCCAGGTGCTGATGGAAACACTGGTGCCACAGGTGCAGGACGGTGATACTGGTGCCACAGGCTCCAAAGGATCTACTGGTAAGACAGGCGCAACTGGTAAGGATGGAGCAACTGGTGCCACAGGAGCAACTGGCAGACAGGCTTCACTGGAGCAACAGGTGCGTTTCCCTGCCTCCATCCCTAGTCTAAGCAGAGTGCAGTGCTCTGTCTTCCCTGATTTCAAGCCCATTCCCAGGCTCTGGCCACTCTGTGAAGTAGGTTTTTGTATGCTTACTCTCTCTTTCCTTTTCCTCACCCAGGTGCTGATGGAAACACTGGTGCCACAGGTGCAGACGGTGATAC